>OX392532.1:22542791-32220291 GCA_947623455.1 Mimachlamys varia | reverse complement strand
AGCAGCTATTCCTATTTATTTCATGTGATGAGCCAGTGTATCCGTATACCGTACTATCCCGTCTTTACAGAGACTTTCCCAAACCTGGCCGTTAATCACAGCCCACAGCACGGAGACATTCAACTAGGGGTCAAGGGAATTCGGTGTACATGTGACTATGTGGCAATATGTAATACGGTATTTGTTAATGTTTTGCTAAAAAGCAAAAAATGCTATTGAAAAAACGAAGATAAAATCAATACTGATGATATTGTTGTATATACTGTACATTTTATCATACTTGACCATATGTAAGACGAGTCCTTGACTCAATATGTCATCAAGTTTAAATAAAGACTATTATTATTATTATAATATGATGAATGGTTTATAACTCTACGAAGCTATAAAGTAAAAATGTAAAACAAATAATCAACATCCAAAATCCATTTTATAATGTTTGTATGGTCCTTTAGCTAATATATATGCTTTATAATGTAAAACACACAGTAATTGTAACTGATTAGCCAATTTGACACCAAAACACAGCTTACTGATCTGACAGTTGACAGGTGTACACAGTGGAATACACACCATGTGGCTTGGTGTTTGGACGGTGGTCTGAGAAGTGAGATGTTCTTATTTCTGAGGTGGCATTTAAGCAAGGTATATATATGTATTAAATATTCAATCAGTATCTTACCTGGTCGACTTCTGTTAAACACAAAGTGAACACCCATCCTAACAGAACGAATTCATGTGCAGTGAGATCAGTATCAAATTTGGACAGAAGTGTGTAACCAAACAGCAACAAAAATGCAACATAGGTCATCTGAAACAAAGCACGTAAGTAATGGATGATGATTTTCAATGTACCAAACATGGCATCTTCATCTTTATACAAAAGTATAACACGACATTGGGCACTATTAATCATGCTCCAAAATCGGTTCAAGGCCTGGTGTTGCTGTGTAACTACTGTAAACAAACTTCTTTTCGCGTGTAAGTAGTTTTCGCTTACTTCGCGGTTGATTAAAATTCGCGAATATTAATCGCCGCGAAAAAGATTCAATCAGAGGTATACAATGCACCTCAGTGTACATAGGGCTTGCGACCGTATTCATCGCGAAATTTAATCGCCGTGAAATAGTCGTGTCATATGATAACGCGAAATTAAGTCACCGCGAAATAAGTTGGTTTATAGTTAATAGATAAAAGCAAAGTGAGCAAAACCTCACATAGAAATAGCATCAACTCCACAAAATGTCAAGTCTGACCTCTGACAATTTAACCTTGACCGATGACCACAAAAATCTAAAAAGATGGCGTGAATATTAACTAAATCCGTCGAGGAGTTCATAAGATATCTTTTACCTTGATCGATGACAACCAAAATCTTGTCAGGTGTAAAACTGTAGATCTTTGCGATTTACTTTAAAACTGGACTTGTTTGCGGCATGGACATTTTCACTTATTTCACTTTCTTAAAATCCCTGCGAAGATATCCATATATGAACACGAGAAATTGTCGATATGTGAATATTTACAGTCTACACTGACATTCACTCGATAACCATTGCTCAACAGACTATTATTATCAACGCATAACTGTACTCAAACACGTGACAAATTTCTATGACGTTGACAACAATACATGTGGGCGGAGCTATGCAAATTCTACAATTTGAAACGCAATTGTGTGACGTCACCAACAATAAACGTGTGCGGAGCTTGTAATTTCATGCTGTTACATTAAATGAGCCATTACCACGTTTATTAGTTTTGAAATGAAATCTGTGTCCGACGATTGGACTAGAATGAACAAAATAGTTACGAACATTTCACAGAAAGATACTGTAAATATGCTGCTGGTGAACAAACTTACAGCACAGGGACTCGAAAGGTGCAGATTGATCAGAGCTATGGGAAACTTTCCATTTCTTGATAGTGACATCACTGCTTCTCCAAGCTATGGTGTTTACATGTCGCAGTTGATGCGATATTCTAGGGCTTGCTCTAAATATCGGGATTTTCGAGATCGATATCGGCTGCTGACAAACAAACTAATAACACAAGGATTCAAGAGATGCAGGTTGATCCGAACTATGGCCAAGTTTTATGGTAGCCATCTTTGTCTCATTGAGAAATATTCTTTATCTTTAAGTGATATGAAGATGGACGTTTTTGAGTATGCTCATCAGTGTGTTTCCTTGCTGTGATTGACAATGATACTCGGTTCTCATTTTGAGGATTGATGTTTACTTGGATGTGACCATGATTTAGATGGCGGGTGTCGTCGATGAAGCAGAAGACGCTTACTCTTCCGGAACACCTGGTCGTATTCTCTTTTGCTTTTTCACGGGTCTCCACGTAAAACTTTCCTTTGTTCATATTTTGCCCCTGGTTTAATCGATTTTGAGTTCGGATTATGATTTTGCTTCGGCATTTTCTAATTTATTTATGAAGGCTATGGGTCAAATTTTATGGTCGCCATCTTGGTCTTATTGAGAATATTCTGTATCTTTGTCTGATATGAAGATGGACGTTTTTGAGTATGCTCATTAGTGTGCTTATACATATAAGTTGTGATTGACAATGCTGACTAAGTGCTGATATTGAGGACTTGATGTTTACTTTGATGTGACCTGCAAAAGTTGATATTTTCGCGTTTTGAATTTTGTTCTTAATCAACCTCTAAACTGTTCGGAGTATGTAAATTTCTGTCAATCGAGCTGTTTTGTACTGTGTGCCTTTAATACTATTAGACTCTTGAAATATGTTCGCGTATGGATATATTCGAAATATTGTGGAGCTTTAATGCAATCGAAATAAGTGAAAATTTCAAAGCCGCCAAAAATTCACTATTATAGTATACGAACAATTCTTTTAAAAATTTTATGAAAATCGATCGTCTACTTACACCATTCTGCATGAAATTTACTACCGGTGCGGAGTAAAATTCTTTGATCTTTTGACGGTAGGTAAGGTGCTCCCTGTAATGAGAAATAAAGATTGGTTTTAAAGTTGTGTATGTGAATTTGAAGATTCTTTTGGACTTTGTGGAAAATTATGATGAAGGGCTAAACGTGAATATGGTGAATTGGATTCGATAACTTCATATAACCTTATGTTAATTGCAACTTGAGGATTACTCTGCATTGTGGCATAAATGTATCATTTGACACAAAACTAACAGGTCTGACACTGGATTATTTCAATTTCTATCAAAATGCTAAAAAAGTGTGCATATTATTATCAACATCACTAATTTTACTGTGAGACTGGTGGTTGAATTGTGAAGACGATGTAAAATAATAAAACGTGTCTGTGTTATTGAAAAAATGACCACGAGATAAATGTAGAATTCCATTCTCCCGAGTTTAAGGAAATATAACGAATAATCACGATATATACTACTGAAATACAGATATTTCTTGTATCAATAATTTGTATATACTACTGAAATACAGATAATTCTTGTATCAATAATTTGTATATACTACTGAAATACGGATAATCTTTGTATCAATAATAATGAGTGTTATGGTAAAATTAGTCACTTACGTTTTTGACGAGGGTGTGTTGGACTGGTCCTCAGTAAGCTGTTACATAACAAAAATAAAACAATGCTTCTGAATAAATAGTATATGATAGATGAATGCGTAGTCACTTGTAATATGTAAGGTTTTTATTACTATTGTAGTGTTGTTTTCATACACGTAAAATGTGTCCATTAATAAGGATGACGTAACACGCACATGTGCTGCACCTTTTCAATTTAGTAATATATACAGCATGCCGAAAAAAATGAATTAAACTGCACCATACAGCTGTTTCGTCCTCCTAGGACTCTTCAATGATGCTAGGGGCCAAAAGGTGGGAATCCAAAATTTCTAAACTAATGAAGAAGCAGTAGGGTCAGGTGCGTTAAACCCCTTTACTTTATGAATTTAGAAGTAAAATTAAACTAGTTCGGTATAATTTCAAATCGTGTACTACGAAAATGTGTATATTATGTACCGTGCCACTAATCAAATGAGATTAACTGTGGCTATGGAGGCTCCAGCAAACCTCGGGGACTAAAAATCCACCAGCAGAGTCTGCCACCCCCTATCATTAAAGAACGTAACACACACATGTGCTGCACCTTTTAAATTTAGTAATAGATACAGCATGCCGAAAAAATGAATTAAACAGCATATAAGCGTATTAGAACCGTAAGACGTGTACGTTACAGCGGCTACTTTTTTGTTTGCACACATTTGGCCAAGAAAAACACGTATTTACTTGGTAGGGGATATATAAAAATATATGGACAATCAAAAGACTACAAAATAAGAAACAAGAATTCCACGGAAGTGGATGTGTCGCCTGTGCAGCAAGTTGGGAGATAAGTTTAGGAGCTATCTATGCATATGCATTGTATCAGTTCTAAGTGGAATAGAAAAAGTGACCTTGACCTTTGACCCTGAGAGCAATCAAAAGCAAGCACTTTTGGTAAGGAAGCACTGTATGATGTTTGAGTTTGATTGGCCCAGGAAAAATGATTTTCTATTTACAGTAACAGTGACCTTGACCTTTGACACTGAAAAGCAATCCCAAGCGAGCACATTTTGTAAGGAAGTACTCTATGAAGTTTGAGTTTGATTGGCCCAAGTAAACTCAGGTTATCGCACAAAAACCAATTTTCTATTTATAGCAACAGTGACCTTGAACTTTAACTCTTAAAAGCAATCCCGAGTGTGTGCATTTTTGGTAAGGAAGCACTGTATGAAGCTTCAGTTTGATTGGCACAAGGAAATTCAAGTTATCGCACGGAAACATAATTTCTATTTATAGCAACAGTGACCTTGACCTTTGACCTTTGACACTAAAAAGCAATTCCAAGCGAGCACTTTTGGTAAGGAAGCCCTGTATGAAGTTTGACTTTGATTGGCCCAAGGAAACTCAAGTTATTGCACGGAAACTGCCGCCGCCGACACCGTCGACATAGTGATCCCTATATGTCGCCTTTTCAGGCGACACAAAAACGGAATTAACAGTATTTTACAATACAATATTATTCAAACTCAATAATATTGTAATAACTTTGTCTTGATCGTGGTAATACCATGTTTTCAATATTTAAAAAAAAATATCTACATCTAAAGAAACATTCAGGGCAATTGTATTTCATTCCAATCTGATTAAAATACAGATCCTCACTATTACTATCGCAGTAGGATCGATCCTACACACGATAGTAATAGTGAGGATCTGTATTTTAATCAGATTGGGTACTCAGATGACATCGCACGACGATATATCTACAAAATATTTTTAAAACAAAATACCCGGAATATATATCGCGTCATTACAATTTTAAAAAAATCGTTTTGGTCTAAACCGGCATTTGCTAAACAGGTATGATAGTGATTTTCGTGTAAAATAACTTCATGCAATTTACTATTGAACTGTTTAAACATTTTCAGGTGATGGTTATATCTATGTGATTTAATCCAAATAATTATTAATCATACACGAATATGATCTCCGTACATATAATGTACATTAATCGTTATTAATTTAGATAGATAACATTGCAACGTGTCACTCGTAGGGAACCTATACTTAGGAATTACGTCCACTGACCTCGTCATCTTCTTTAAAGTGGATCAGGCACGGTATCAAAACCTGCATAGGCGGTAGCACACTCAGCGCCATCTTGATTTATATAAAATAATATATACAAGACTTTTAGACAAATTCACTTCATGCATATGTCTTTGTTTATTTGACAGAAGATGAAATGCGACTTAATTGTCACTCTGGATAGGTTTAAACACGGTCCTGACCGCAAAATCATGAAACAATTTTAGATTTAAGTTTGTGCTTAGCCAATCACGTATGACGTTACTTTTTGTAACGTTAATTGTGATTGGCTGATTCAAAATTTAAGAAAAATTAAGACTCAAGATTTTTTCATGATAATTTGTATTCCAAAAATCTGTTATTCGTATATACGTTTAAATGTTTAGCAACATTACCTATACATATGTACTATGACTTAGTTTGATTTTCATGTGATATAGACTAAACATACCTATACATTATAACTTCTTTAACATTCTTACAAAATCATTAATTTTTTTAATTACAAAATTCCATAAGCTTGAAAATGCACCAATCAAATGTAATTAAGACAAGAGCATGGAAATATATAAATAGCGAGTTATTTTAGAAAACAAAAGTAAACAACGTGTTTTCAATTAATTGTATCAAGATTCGTAAAAAAATGTGCGGTTTAGCGCAGATGTTGAATCCAAACACTAAATTTCTCACCAGTAAAACATGATTCTTAGACGATAACTTTCCCATCCACTTTGAGCTCAACAACGATTGGACAAAAGTGTTTTCAACGAAAGATTTGTTGTAAGTAATCATTGCGATCTTCATGCACGAGAGCCTTCCCCATGGTTTTACGGGAATAGTCAGGGCCTTTTCAGCCTGCCTTTTGTCCACTTTTTTGAGTTCTTTCAAAACTTCGAGCGCCAGGTGACTAAACTCACTGTAAAATTGAAAGAAACGGTACATAATTTCTCAGCGAAGCCCAAGAAAGCAGAATTGTCTATCGGTAGGTCTTGACACATCTATTATTTTGATAATATTTTCTTTTGCAGAGTCTGGATTAATATCTACTATGTATATAGATAACTTTCCTTACTTTGCGTTTTCAATCAGCTCCGTCTGAGTTTCTTTGTTGGAAATGTGGTCCGCCATTCTCTTCAACAGTCCGTATGCAACCAGGGCAGCGGCGATGTGATCCTAACGAAATTATTTGACAATTATACCAAATGCAAAATTAAAACAAAAAATATCGGAACTATCTATATTTACAATCGTTCATCTAACGTGATAAACTTTCCTTGAAAATAAAAAAATTGATCGGTTTTACTTTCCCCTATAAGAATTCTTCTGATAATTCCAATTGCAATAGTATTTCCTCGCGAATTAACACAATTAAGTTTTGTTTTATTCACTGGTTTCATTTATTGGTTAAAACATTTTTATAAGTATTTTGTTTAAACTTTAAACGCAAATATTTTGTCCATAATTGTGTCTCAAACAACTACATGGCAACACATATGTACAGTAGAATCTCGCTATCTGTAACAAATATGTTACGTTCGATCATCTCTTTAAACTTGATGAAAAGTGAATGGTCCAACAGAAAATTTACCGTCATCAAGCCAAACATGTACGCAACTAAACACATAATCAATGATTACGTTTTCATTCCAATACAACTCCAGATTCTATAATGTAATTGCATTCAAACGATGGTATACATATTAAAATCTAAAAGAGAAAAAGAAACCCTATTATTATGTATGTCTTGTCTATTTCTCCTTTTGGATATTTGTAAACATTTTCTTCAGTTTGGAAATTATGATTTATGAAAAATAGTCTTTACATATATCTCCTTTTGGATTTTGAATAAATCTTCGCTTTATTCATACTTTTACAAAAAAAAGTCATCAATAAGGAGTTCTACATACAATTTCGTTTAAACATATCCTTTTTCTTTAATTTCGTCTAATTGAAAGTATTGATTAATTATAATTTTCTGTTGATAACAACATCCTGCTTTGTTTCAGTGTATTCGTATGAAACCATACTTACATTTCCATATTTCCAAAACAGTTTTGCCAGCTCCTGCCTGTTTGAAAGCACACTCCATAGAAACAGGTGTAAACAGTGATTTTCAATGGTTTGACCTGTGTTTTGATGGTCGTTTTCCTCAACATACACACAATGAAGACTATAAGAATATGCCAGTAGTGCCTTCATAAGTTCTCCAATCTGGTTCAGACAGTCCTATTAAGGAAAGCAATATTAGTTATTATAGTTTAAATTAGGATATTTCTGGTGTAAATATTTCCATGTGTTTGTAGAGAGAACTGATCAAAGTTGTATCTTTTAGCACTAACGCTTTAATTTTTGTGAGAGATATGATAATAATGGCGAATTTAACCTACACACACCCACGCCTCCACCACGGCTCCGATGTGGAACAAAATCCAAAATTTGCTATATAAAGATCGCAAACGCGCAATTACATTCAAGAAAGTAGTGTTTACAATGTGGTGATATTGTTTTTTTTTTTTTTAAATAACAGTACAAATTACCTGTTTGATAAAATCAACATATTGTAACGTTGGGGGCGGATCTAAATATCACGTTATCTCATAGATAAGAAAAAAAATCAGAGAATACCAAAGCGTAAACAAAACCATAATCCGAACTCAAAATCGATTAAACTAGGGGCAAAAAAGGAATAAAGGAAAGATTTACATAGAGACTCTTGTAAAAGCACAAGAAAATAAGACCAGGTGTTCCGGAAGAGTAAGCGTCTTCTACTTCATCAACGACACCCGCCATGTAAATCTTGGTCACATCCAAGTAAGCATCAATCCTCAAAATGAGAACCGAGCCATCATTGTCATCAAAACAAGTAAACACACTAACAAGCAAACTCAATAACGTCCATCTTCATATCACACAAAGATACAGAATGTTTCTCGATGAGATCAAGTTGGCGACCATAGTCTTCATCACGTGCTCGGCACTTTGGTGTGTTGGATAAGTTTCCAGGTACTACTACTTAAGATTGGAAGTTTTATTTATTTATCTATTTTAAAATTAATATAGCATATATTGAGTTCTTGACTGATTCAGGTCTTTTGATAAAAAACTAATTTTTAATGTAATTAGAATAGAAAATATTGATAACTCCTGAATCATTATTATTTTAAATCCGTGGTATTTCTTCCCAATTAACTTGGACAATGAACCCTCCAAACAGTATCCTTTGCGCGATAATGTATTTGTAGAAATGCTGTTTGAATGATGTCATTAGCTGGGGGATTGATAAATCGACACATTAAAAAAGCAACCATTATTGCATCCATCCGTTATAACCACTAAGATGACACAACGCATTAGCATAATCTCGATAAATAGCTTCCATGTTAAAAGCTGGAGTTTTAGCGCTACAGTAATTTCAGTACACTGTACTTTTATTGTTATATAAACCTGTCAGTTAAAAGATTTTGTACTCACATGTTTTTCCAAATTGTGGATATGTCGAGTTTTCCAAATAAGTGTCCTCAAAATACTGGCAGGACGCTTTAGATGTAAATAAAACAGGAAGATTAAAAGACATTTAGGCATCAGATTGCAATAGATAAAACACACACAAAATGAAATGTTAGTTTATAACTAAATCATAATTTCAATATTGATATGGGTATGATATAATACAATACAAATTAATGTTTATTTGGGCAATCAAGCAACTGGGAGGTTCGCTTAAAAATGTAATATACCGACGAGATCAGTATGAAGGCTAGAAAATAATTATCATGCTATTAAAGTTGATATACAAAGTTATTTTAAAACACATTGTAAAAATATACTAAAACACATAAATAAAAATCATTTAACATCTATTAAGTTTCAAAACAAAAAATGAACTCAAGGTTTTAAAATTTTCTTATTTAATGAAATTAATTTTTATCGTTGACCAATACAAAATAGTACACACATAGTGCGCAACGGTATCTGATCTTAATTTATATCATCACTTTTAATGGTAGTAGTAGTGATTTTTTAGAAAATACCGAAGCGTCAATAAAATCATTATTGGAACTCGCAATCGATTAAACTAGGGGCAAAATTCGATAAAAGGGAAAAGATTCATATGGAGACCATCGTAAAAGTACAAGAGAATAAGACCAGGTGTTCCGTAAGAGTAAGCGTCTTCTACTTCATCGACGACACCCGTCAAATAGATCTTATTCATATCTAAATAAACGTCAGGTCCGAGCATACTCAAAAACGTCCATCTTAAGATAAAAGATATTTCTCAACGAGACAAAGACGGCGACTATAAAACTTATCCAACGTTCTGATTAATTTGCATCTCTCGAATCCTTGTGTTGTTAGTTTAGTTGTCAGCAGTCGACATCTATCATGAAAATCGCGATATTTAGTGTAAGTCCTAGAATAACGAATCAACTATGACATGTAAACACCATATGTTGGAGAAGTAGGGATGTTACTACCAAGTTTTATCTAGCTGAAATTTTCCGATATTTCACTGGTAAAAATGCAATTAACATTGTATGCTAAATTGTTATTTTCAACTTTAATAACTTATTATTCACTTGTTTAGTAATTTAACACTTACATAATCAATGTTCTGTGTCAATTGAGTGAATATGCCTCAAATACATATTTTAACAACATCTGCATTAGAAATAAGCAGTTAAACCTAATTATTAAATCTGAATCTTTAAGATGGAATTTACTGATAAGTGAAGTAACCAACCTCGCTGTATAGCGACTGCAGCGTTTCGCGGGTCAATATGGCAATTTCTTGATCCATTACAAGTTTCATGAAATCGACCCTGTTTGCCCGTAGAGCTGAAAGTATGCTTTTCTTGTCGGTCAGAGCATTTTGGATCTGATCTCTCTACAAATATAAAAATATACAAATATTTAGTGTTAAAGAGGAATTATTCGCGATAAGTAAATTTTCTTCTTCGTTTGGTATTCGAACAAATCTAGCAACATTTTACAAATATGACCCACAGTTGAGTGATTATTGCGGAATTATTCATAGCAAATTTTGTAACCAGTGATTTTAAGTAAAGATCATCTGTACTTAAAACATACTTTTTATATACCACATAAAAAACTTAATATATAAATCTGATCAAATATCAATACTTCCACTGTCATATTATAATCATTCACCCCCTTAGGAGTGAGATAGCTCATTTTCTACCAGAGGGAACTCCTGAACACTTCCCTGGACTTTTTTGTCATTGATAAGTGGTCTATCTTTAGGAAATTGCATCAGTTGTGTTCATTTTTTGTTGGCTAATGGCTTAAAATGCACACAAAGCTTGTAACAAAACTTTTCGATGGTAGTGTATGTGGTATTCAAAGAGCATAGGAAGTGAAAATGAGCGTAATTCTTGAAATATTTAGGTCATCCAAGCCAATACAAATATTAGTGCATATATGGACAAATAACTTAAATAAGAAAATACGTACTGTCATGTCACGTACTATCTCGTAGTCGAGGATGTCATCTCTGTCCCAGTGGAGAGCAAGCTTAATGGGGTTAACTGCAAATATAATCTTACAACTCTACAATTTCATACAGTAGCCCGATAAGTATAAAAAGTATTTCAGTAAATACAGAAATAATCTCTCATATGCTTGAGAGAGTTTTCCTGAAAAATTCAAGTCGATTCCAACATTTAAATAATCCTAAATAATATTTGCTGTAAGCATCATGACTACATGACTAAAACATGTAACTGGTGTCGTTATTTTTCAAAACACATAAAGAGTAAAGGGTGAATCAAAGTAATTACAAATAGCAACTGTACAGATAAATAACAAAACTGATACTGTAACGATCGTTTAGAACAGTTTTCACCTTTGCCATGTGTTTCAATTAAACAAAGAGAATACCGTAGCTACAACAAAAACATTAATCCAAATTCAAATTTTGATTGAAAATTGTATCGTGTTTGGCAAGGTTACATGCGTATACCGTATTTTCCTGCGTATTACCCGCACCGGGTATAGCCCGCGGGAAGTAAATTAAGGCATGTTGGTGGCTTTTGTAAAATAAATTTCAGATAACCCGCACTGGCAGATTACCCGCGGGTTATACGTCGAAAGTATACCTAGCGAGTAAGAATGTGCTTTGTATGTGACTGAGTGTTTTTTTGTTTTGAATGTTGGAAATCAGAGACATATGATAAAAATATTGTGTTAATTTTGTAAATATATATGTTTATGTGTGAAGAAAAGTTATTAATTGTCCGCCTGAAGAAGCCTGAGAGGGCAGAAAGGCCTTACGGCAAAGTCTTTGTTTTTTAATCTTTTTTATATTTATGTGTATAATTAAAGATATATATAAACCTATCAATGATATTTTATGCTTAAAAATAGCGTAGATCTAAGTTTTGATGAAAGTGGAAACATTTAACAACGTTTAGCCCGCATTTTTAATAATTTGGTAAAAAAAATCCACAGATAGTCGGCACCGGCAAATAGCCCACATTATGCTTCTTCTGATGTAAAAAAAATCGTATATCCCGCGGGCAATACGCAGGAAATTACGATACTGTAAAGGTGTTAAATTTCGTGGGTGTAAAAATTACGGAATGTTATGTCTGCGGGTTCATTTACACGGTCACACAATAATTGTGAAGCCAAATATAAAAGAACCACAATATTAAAAACAAAAGTTTATAGATTTTATTTTCGCTTTTTTGTATTCATTCGCAAACTTAACGAAATAAAAATTCTCGCGAATATTAGCAACTATACATATCTTCAATGCCTTTCAAGAGCCGACAAAAGACAACTGACAACTGCACGATTCTATCCTCAGAAGATAATTGATGTTTTTTTCTGTTTCCTTAAATAGAGTATATAGGTTTACCTTTGATGAGTGCCTTCAATATGACTCTGTCTATGGCATGGCCCATTTCAGACGTATCTGATATGTCATAGATAGTCACGTGACCTGCCTCTTTAATGGTATTCATGACTTGATGCACGGTACTCTTGACTTCTGCTGACTCTATCTTATCTCGTATCTTGTCTTGCTCTGTTTCATCCGAAACCCAATCTTCAATCCTGTAACAGCATACATGTAACGTTTGTTTGTCTACTCTACAATCGTGTGGACGTTTGCATGTGATATACATGCAGCACAAGTAAGTCGCTTGTTAAGTTTTTTGGTGATCTTGTAATACCAAAACAGACCCTTAATTGCTAGTTAAAAAGCTATTTTATCTTTAAAATTTGGATTTCCAAAATTATGGCTACTAGCATCACCGATGAGTCGGTGATCAAAAACAGTGGCATGATATCCGAGAGCAAATGCTTGTCGGCATAATTCATCTATTACAAATTGTATATGTACAATCCCATATGTCGGTTGGTTATACGAACCACATTTCTTTCTTGGTCTAGGGATTTCTGAACGAGCGTTTGATCGTACTCAAGTTCCGGATATTAGTGGTGAACTTTAGGTGTGACACTATCTGTATACCAATGCTTTCAGATTATAGGAGGTTTGGTTTGTTTGATTTTATTACGTCCTATTAGCAGTATCCTCGATATACTGGCGTTACGATCACCTACGCTCTCTATACCCCTGGAATATTTCATGGCAAACTGAAGACACAATCAGGTAAAACAGCACTGAAAAATCGCTAGGCTGTCAATTGTTACCGTTATGTGACCACGATATTATTTTGATGTACATCAAAGGGCCGAACCAGTCTTCCTGTCTCATCAACAAGGTGGCGCATACGGAGCCTTCCATCTTAGAAAGCGTAGGTGATCGTATCCCCTGGAGGTTATTCAAGGACGACCTCCCGGTGTGGGCTATGTGAGTAGGTGTGTATCCGGGAGGCTGTGGTATGTTCGTGTAGGTTTCATAAGATGTTACAATTGTATAAACCACCATGTTAAATGGTATTAAGAAATAATACGGTTTTCATTTGGGGATAGTACGTTGTTTGAGCGGTTTAACTGGCGATTAGAACATGAAATTTGATAAACTCTCTAAATTTACTACGGTAATATGTTAAGATACATTGTATTTTATTGGTACGTAGTTAAGTACTCCGTGACCTGGCTGGTGACGTCACTTTCTATTGTCAATTACTGACCAAACATTATAATCCACAGCTCTACCAACCGAGCCAAAGTGGCATGCTCCGTCAGCTGAGACCGTACTAACACTATGTACAAGCCACACCGACCTGCTCCGTCAGCTGATACCGTACTAACACTATGTACAAGCCACACCGACCCGCTCCGTCAGCTGATACCATACTAACAATATGTACAAGCCACACCGACCCGCTCCGTCAGCTGAGACCGTACTAACACTATGTACAAGCCACACCAACCTGCTCCGTCAGCTGATACCGTGCTAACAATATGTACAAGCCACACCGACCCGCTCCTTTTACAGAATTAGCGTGAATAAATGGAGGAAAGAACAAGAAATGAATACGTTTTAATTATTCTTAATTTATTCAACAAAGTTTTGTGATATTGACAATACTACTTGAGACACAACGCGTAATAATGCAGACAATGATCGGTTGCTCGGAAACACAACGCAATGACGTAATGCGTTCGTATTACTGTATATTGACGATCTAGTAATGTGATGGTAGATTGAGAATTAAGATCATGAATAAATTGAGGCTGTTACCAACTATTACATGAAAAGACACTATGTAACAAGTAGATATGCTTTACCTAGTTAATATGAACAGTTTGTAAACAATTAAGCGTTGACAACAATGAAAAAATTACATTGCAGAAGATATTGATGATATATAGCAACTATTCTAGTCCCATTAAATCATACGCCTTGACGATGAGTTACAATTGACCAATGCAAAGCTAAACACACACACACACACACATATATATACGAATGAATGCATCCTCGAAATTAGCGACATCAGACAAGCTTCAATTTTTTAGTCTCCGAGGTACGCTGGGGTCTCCATAGCAACATTTATATTATTTGAGTAGTGACACGGTACATGATATAGACATTTTCGCAGAACACGATTTGAAATTATACATAACAAGTTTAAGTTTACTTCCAAATTCATAAGTTAAAGGGGTTTTACGCACCTGACCTTTCTGCTTCTACATTAGTTTAGAAAATTTGTATTCCCACCTTTTGACCCCTAACATCACTGAAGAAGTCCTAGGACAACGAAACAGCTGTATGATGCAGTTTAATTATTTTTTTTTCGGCATACTGTACCTATTACTAAATTTAACAGGTGCGGCATATGTGTGTGCTACGTCACAATAATAAGTATTACTCCTATCGGCATAGCTATATAAACTTTATTTATTTTACAACAATTATGAAACAAGCTATACAACTTATATTAATCACTCTTGTTGGCCCGGATGTTAGCGCGCGAGGGGTCTTATTGTGGGAGGAAACCGGAGTACCCGGAGAAAACCCACGTGGTCGGGCAGGTGACCCCGTACCTTTTCACGTCTGATCGGGGAATCGAACCCCCCCCCCCCCCCCCTTGGTGAAAGGCAAGTGCGCTATCCACTGCACCACCCGACCACCCTAACGTCATAGCTAAGCTGTGGTCACACTGTCCTTGTTGTTTTCAGGATTTAAAAAGATACGATAATTATATATGTTTTGGTTGTTATTCTTTATCCATTGCTTTGGACTTACCCCTTTTGTTCCGTTTTGTATTTCACTGCACATTCATAAGCATATGCTAAAACATCAGCAGCTTTTCCGGAGCCCTGTGTCATAAGTAAATAATCTTTAAAACATTTTCCTTTAAACTATTTTAATGTTTATGATAACATTTTATTTGAAAAAGTTAAGATATAAAAGATGTTCGATTGTACAGATAAAACAAATCCTTATCAATTATGTATGGAAGCCATGCACTATTCAACTGTACAGATAAAACAAATCCTTATCAATTATGTATGGAAGCCATGCACTATTCAACTGTACAGATAAAACAAATCCTTATCAATTATATATGGAAGCCAGGCACTATTCAACTATACAGATTAAAGGAGCAAGATAACTTATGTCCTTATTATTTGCAAGGTGATGCAAATTAGATATGGCCGCCGATAAATCGAAGGCGTGCGCCAAATTCCAATGCGTTATCTGATTGGCTAATTTTATTAACCTAATTTGCATATCGAATCGATGAATTACGCACGGGCGCCAGGTACTATTCAAATGTACAGAAAAGGGATCAAGGTAGCTATGACCTTTTCAGTTACGTATGGAAACCATGCAGTAATCAGCTATACAGATAAAAGATAACTTATGTCCTTAACAATTACATATTAAACAATTTTGTCACAATTAACGAAAATAGTCACTCGACATAAAATTATAATTACAATTTAGATATTTTTCATTTAATCCTTGTAATATAATGACGAGCTGAGAAAAACGATATTTTTTCTTTAAATCATTAATTCTATCATGTACAATCATACTTCACGGTTGCGTAATAACTACTGAAACGAGACATTCTGTTACCTTTACAACCAGTGTAACGCCCCTTTTTCCGAATGCTTTGACGGTATCGATGACGTCAGAACCGTCCCCAACTACGAGTAACACGGCGGGCACTTTGATATCTGGTGAAGAGATGAAATGGATAAATAATGAATTGAGCGAGAAATATTAAATACAATTATATACCATAACCTTTAAGTAAAGATTACAAGAAAAACATATCTATGTATTATGAAACCAATCTCGGTAACAGCACTTGCATTGGACGGAAATATGCAACCTGGTGTTAATAGATATAAAGAAAATGGTATGATAAGTATGAACTGTTATGTTCAGTTAGTTTTTTCATAAAGAGAAGAAACAATCAAAAATTAAATATGAATGTATGAAGTTCAACCATAGATAAAAAAAAACCCCAGGAAACTAAGAAATAGCAAGAAGGCAGTGTATACGTACCTGTTTTGTCCCCCATTTTCAACTGCGATGTAACACTTCCGATGGTAGTTAAGAATTCGATCCCATTCATCAGTACGTAGTGGCTATGATTCGGGTCGAGGAAACCTTCACGCAATGGAATCTTGCTTGCTGTACTACCCAAAAGCAGCCTTTCTACGTTTTGAACAACTTCTTGTGTTGGAATACCAATGGCAACGACATTCTTGGAAGTGATCTTGTTGGCGTCCCGGACCGATTCACCTATATCCTTTGTTATTCCACCAAAGCTCCCGTCGCTCACGATCCACAGGTCTTTATAGAAATTGTATGTAAAACATTTCTAGTAAAAAAGTGTTTCTAATAGAAAAATCAGAGAATATCGAAGCGTCAACATAACAATAATCCAAAATCAAAATCGATAAAACTAGAAGCAAAATAGGAACAAAGGAAAGATTTACATGGAGACCCTCGTAAAAGTAGAGGAGAATAAGACCAGGTGTTCCGGAAGAGTATGCATCTTCTGCTTCATCGACGACACCCGGCATGTAAATCTTTGTCACATTCAAGTAAGAACCATTTCTCAAAATGAGAACCGAGTCAGCATTGTCAATCACAACAAGTAAGCACACTAATAAGCAAACTCAAAAACGTCCATCTTCATATCACACATTCGGATACAGAAGTTCTCGATCAGAAAAATGTATGAAAAAAAAAATTTAACAATTGACTGATATGATGCTCCTATAAAGTGTATTTTATACCATATAAAAAAACATGTATGTTTTCTGTTAACGTATTTTTGTTTTTAAATTTATAAAAATTAATTAATGCACATCGTTAATAAGCAAGTCTAAAATAATATGATATATGAAAAAGAAAAAAAACTCTATAAATGCATCATATGAGGTAACATTCAAGTAAATCTGACGTCCTCAAAGTGAGAACAAAGGCATCATTCTCAATCATAATAAGTAGACATACAGCTTATAAGCATATTTAGAAAAAAAATGCCCACCTAAATAGCATACAAAATTATAGAACTTATTTTAATGGGACCAATATGGCGATCATAAAAATAAAACATTGTAACAAGGGAGGTAACAAATGACATACCGGTTGTTCTTGCTAGGTTAATAAGACATCGCCTGATGATTTTTCGGTGTTCGGTTTGCAGTTGAAATTCTTCACCTCCTCCGGTTACTGAGATGAGTAGATTCGGAAGTTTTAGATCCCATTTCGTCTTCAGTTGATTCAGTATTTGATCTGGGGGAGGGGACCCATATTCACTATTCACATAGGCCTGTTACAAATGGTCAAAAGGGGGTTTATAAGTGTTGTGCAATGATTATATTATCGTCAGCTCACAAAAATAGAGGATGGGAATCCAGTGTCGTACATTTGGATATCAAATTGTACATCGTCATAAAATAATAATATACAGAGTATGTAAATCCAATGTCATATATTACGTTTTATACATTGTACAGTATATATAGCCATGTAATATATAGAGGTTACACAACGAGTGGTTGTTGGATATGGAATTTA
Source organism: Mimachlamys varia (assembly GCA_947623455.1). Taxonomy (NCBI): domain Eukaryota; kingdom Metazoa; phylum Mollusca; class Bivalvia; order Pectinida; family Pectinidae; genus Mimachlamys; species Mimachlamys varia. The sequence goes on along the minus strand of OX392532.1, from coordinate 32,202,197 downwards.
GTTCCTTCGAGTTAAAGAGAGTGGTAAAAATTCCATATCCAATAACCACGAGTGGTGTGACTTGTTTCTACCACAATGCAACTAAATCACAGTGGTACTGTTGTGTTTTGTGAACCGCGGAATATTTGCGCGAAAACACATCATCTCGTATATATTTCCGCCAAATTGTGACGACGTCAACAATCGATGATGACGTAAACAATTGTGATTTCCGGTCAAAGTTCAACATCTCAACCAATCAAAAGTCCGAAAGGTCATATTCCACTGGTGGTATATAGGCCTAACATATATTTATCCAACAGTCAGCACGTTTATACAATGATCTGAGAGTGGAATAACATATGGTATTGTGGTAGGAATAGAAACTATTCGATTGCTTCCTGTTAAATATCAAATCTATTTTACGATTAAGGCAGTCTTTCCTATGTATTTTCACGAGTGCGCATATGGAATTATCGGGTTTAAAAAGTTTGACGATGGTGGTTACATACCTTAGTTGTTCCGGTTCCCTCAAACTCCAAAGTTCCAAATTTTAGTTTTGGCGTTCCCATTGTATTCTGAAACAAGCATTTTGATATATACACTCAAACTTAGACCGCCCAAAAGGGATGGGACAAAGTTTATTTGTTCTCCTAACTAATGAAGTTTGAAATAAATGGAGATTAGAAAAAATAAGATTTCTTTGGTAAGGTTTTTTTCACTGTGATGAAGTTAATGCAGGGTTGTTTGTTCTGTAACTCAAAGTGCAACACACCACTTTGATGTCTGTAGGAGGAAGAGGGGGTTGGGGGTTGGGGGGGGGTGCTATTTAGGAAACGTTTTTATTTACGAAAGCCTATTGACATCCATGGAACACCTCCTACTTAGGCTCTCTGCATCCCTGCAACCTGTCTTAGGAAAAAAGGGACGGAGAAAGCTATTTGATTGGTATCAAGCTAAACAACAACAACAAGAATTATAATAAAACAAACAAACAAACAAACTTTTTCAAGATTACAGAATTAAAACTCAATTTAAAACCTATTTTGTTTTCGTTATGCTGACTCGTAATTCTTACAGTATACATTCGAGTATCAGAAATTTGGCGTGACCGCTCCATTGATGCAGAGAATGGAATAGCATTTTCCCATCGATAGAATAAGTGGGAATCTATTCGGTTAGCATTTCCCAATCTATAGCATAAGTGGGAATTTATTCGGTTAGCATTTCCCAATCGATAGCATAAGTGGGAATCTATTCGGTTACGTGTAAGGGGTGGGGATCTGTTGTTTAGCTACAGGTAAGAGCTATTGGGTTACGGGTGAGAGGTGGATACCTATTAGGTTACAGGTAAGAGGAGGATACCTATTAGGTTACAGGTATGAGGTGGCGAGCTATTCGGATACAGGTGTAAGGTGAAGAGCTATTCGGTTACAGAAAAAAGAGGTGGATAGCTTTTAGGTTAGAGTTGAGAGTTCGAAAGCTATTTGGATACAGGTGAGAGGTGGAGAGGTATTGGGTTACAGGTAAGAGATGGAGAGGTATTGGGTAACAGGTAAGAGATGGATAGGTATTGGGTTACAGGTGAGAGATGGAGAGGTATTGGGTTACAGGTGAGAGATGGAGAGGTATTGGGTTACAGGTGAGAAATGGAGAGGTATTGGGTTACAAGTGAGAGATGGAGAGGTATTGGGTTACAGGTGAGAAATGGAGAGGTATTGGGTTACAGGTGAGAGGTGGAGAGCTATTGGGTTACATATGAGAGAGAGAGCTATTTGGGTTACAGATGAAAGGTGGAGAGTTATTGGGTTACAGATGAGAGGTGGAGAGCTATTGGGTTACAGGTGAGAGGTGGGGAGCTATTGGGTTGAGGGTAAGAGGTGGAGAGCTATTGGGTTACAGGTGAGAGGTGGAGAGTTATTGGGTTACAGGTGAGAGGTTGAGAGGTATTGGGTTACAGGTGAGAGGTGGAGAGCTATTAGGTTACAGGTGAGAGGTGGGGAGCTATTGGGTTGAGGGTAAGAGGTGGAGAGCTATTGGGTTACAGGTGAGAGGTGGAGAGCTATTGGGTTACAGGTGAGAGGTTGAGAGCTATTGGGTTACAGGTAAGAGATGAAGAGGTATTGGGTTACAGGTGAGAGGTTGAGAGCTATTGGGTTACAGGTGAGAGATGGAGAGGTATTGGGTTACAGGTGAGAAATGGAGAGGTATTGGGTTACAGGTGAGAAATGGAGAGGTATTGGGTTACAGGTGAGAGATGGAAAGGTATTGGGTTACAGGTGAGAGATGGAGAGGTATTGGGTTACAGGTGAGAGGTGGAGAGCTATTGGGTTACATATGAGAGAGGGAGCTATTTGGGTTACAGATGAGAGGTGGAGAGCTATTGGGTTACAGGTGAGAGGTGGGGAGCTATTGGGTTGAGGGTAAGAGGTGGAGAGCTATTGGGTTACAGGTAAGAGGTGGAGAGTTATTGGGTTACAGGTGAGAGGTGGAGAGGTATTGGGTTACAGGTGAGAGGTGGAAAGCTATTAGGTTACAGGTGAGAGGTGGGGAGCTATTGGGTTGAGGGTAAGAGGTGGAGAGCTATTGGGTTACAAGTGAGAGGTGGAGAGCTATTGGGTTACAGGTGAGAGGTGGAGAGGTATTGGGTTACAGGTAAGAGATGAAGAGGTATTGGGTTACAGGTGAGAGGTGGAGAGGTATTGGATTTCAGGTGAGTGATGGAGAGCTATTGGGTTACAGGTGAGAGTTGGAGAGGTATTGGGTTACAGGTGAGAGGTTGAGAGCTATTGGGTTACAGGTGAGAGATTGAGAGATATTTGGTTACAGGTAGGAGGTGGAGATATATTTGGTTACCGGTGAGAGGAGGAGAGCTATTCGGTTACATGTAACAGATGGGGAGCTATTCGGTTACAGGTGAGAGATTGAGAGGTATTGGGTTACAGGTGAGAGGTGGAGAGCTATTCGGTTACAGGTAAGAGGTGGGGAGCTATTGGGTTACAGGTGAGCGGTGAAGAACTATTGGATTACAGGTGAGAGGTGGAGAGCTATTCGGTTATAGGTAAGAGGTGGAGAGCTATTGGGTTACAAGTGAGAGGTGGAGAACTAATGGATTACAGGTAAGAGGTGGAGAGTTATTGGGTTACAGGTGAGAGTTGGAGAGTTATTGGGTTACAGGTGAGAGGTGGAGAGTTATTGGGTTACAGGTGAGAGGTGGAGAGCTATTCGGTTACAGGTGAGAGGTGGAGAGCTATTCGGTTACAGGTGAGAGATGGAGAGCTATTCGGTTACAGGTGAGAGGTGGAGAGTTATTGGATTACAGGAAAGAGGTGGATAGCTATTTGGTTACAGGTGAGAAGTGGAAAACTATTGGATTACAGGTAAGAGGTGGAGAGCTATTGGGTTACAGGTGAGAGGTGGGGAGCTATTGGGTTGAGGGTAAGAGGTGGAGAGCTATTGGGTTACAGTTGGGAGGTGGAGAGTTATTGGGTTACAGGTGAGAGATGGAGAGGAATTGGATTACAGGAAAGAGGTGGATAGCTATTTGGTTACAGGTAAGAGATGGAGAGTTATTGGTTTACAGGTAAAAGGTGGAGAGCTATTGGGTTACAGGTGAGAGATGGAAAGCTATTGGATTACAGGAAAGAGATGGATAGCTATTTGGTTACAGGTAAGAGATGGAGAGTTATTGGGTTGAGGGTAAGAGGTGGAGAGCTATATGGTTACAGGTGAAAAATGGAGAGCTATTGGGTTACAGGTGAGAGGTGGAGAGGTATTGGGTAACAGGTAAGAGATGGAGAGGTATTGGGTTACAGGTGAGAGGTTGAGAGTTATTGGGTTACAGGTGAGAGGTGGAGAGGTATTGGGTTACAGGTGAGAGATGGAGAGCTATTGGCTTACAGGTGAGAGGTGGAGAGGTATTGGGTTACAGGTGAGAGTTGGGGAGCTATTGGGTTACAGGTGAGAGGTTGAGAGCTATTGGGATACAGGTGAGAGATGGAGAGATATTTGGTAACAGGTAGGAGGTGGAGATATATTTGGTTACAGGTGAGAGGAGGAGAGCTATTTGGTTACATGTAAGAGGTGGAGAGCTATTGGGTTACAGGTAAAAGGTGGAGAGCTATTGGGCTACAGGTGAGAGATGGAGAGGTATTGGATTACAGGAAAGAGGTGGATAGCTATTTGGTTAAAGGTAAGAGATGGAGAGTTATTGGGTTGAGGGTAAGAGGTGGAGAGCTATTGGGTTACAGGTGAGAGGTGGAGAGCTATTGGGTTACAGGTGAGAGGTGGAGAGGTATTGTGTTACAGGTGAGAGATGGAGAGCTATTGGGTTACAGGTGAGAGGTGGAGAGGTATTGGGTCACAGGTGAGAGATGGAGAGGTATTGGGTTACAGGTGAGAGGTGGAGAGCTATTAGGTTACAGGTAAGAGATGGAGAGGTATTGGGTTACACGTGAGAGGTGAAGAATTATTGGATTACAGGTGAGAGATGGAGAGGTATTGGGTTACAGGTGAGAGGTTGAGAGGAATTGGGTTACAGGTGAGAGGTGTAGAGCTATTGGGTTACAGGTAAGAGGTGGAGAGCTATTGGGTTACAAGTGACAGGTGGAGAACTAATGGATTACAGGTAAGAGGTGGAGAGCTATTGGGTTACAGATGAGGGTTGAAGAGTTATTGGGTTACAGGTGTGAGGTGGAGAGTTATTGGGTTACAGGTGAGAGGTGGAGAGCTATTCGGTTACAGGTGAGAGGTGGAGAGCTATTCGGTTACAGGTGAGAGGTGGAGAGCTATTGGTTTACAGGTAAGAGGTGGAGAGTTATTGGATTACAGGAAAGAGGTGGATAGCTATTTGGTTATAGGTGAGAAGTGGAAAACTATTGGATTATATGTAAGAGGTGGAGAGCTATTGGGTTACAGGAAAGAGGTGGATAGCTATTTGGTTATAGGTGAGAAGTGGAAAACTATTGGATTATATGTAAGAGGTGGAGAGTTATTGGATTACAGGAAAGAGGTGGATAGCTATTTGGTTACAGGTGAGAAGTGGAAAACTATTGGATTATAGGTAAGAGGTGAAGAGCTATTGGGTTACAGGTGAAAGGTGAAGAACTATTGGAACACAGTTGAGAGATGGAGAGTTATTGGGTTACACGTGAGAGGTGAAGAACTATTGGATTACAGGTGAAAAATGGAGAGGTATTGGGTTACAGGTGAGAGGTTGAGAGGAATTGGGTTACAGGTGAGAGGTGTAGAGCTATTGGATTACAGGTGAGAGGTTGAGAGGAATTGGGTTACAGGTGAGAGGTGGAAAGCTATTTGGTTACAGGTAAGGGGTGGATAGCCATGAGGTAACAGGACGCTCAGCATTTTGGGAGTGGAACGACTGGCTCACCTGTTGTCAGTATAATGTGACCGGGTGGGATGTTCTGCTTGGGGCCTTCTGCAGTATACTTCAGTGTACTAGCGCTTTAAATCAGCAAAATATCCGGAAAAGAAGGCTTACAAGAACATACGCAGCCTCCCAAATACACCCGCTCTCAACACCCCCCCCCCCTCCCATTGCATACACCGGGGGGGGGGGGGGGTGTCCTGTAATGACCCTGGCTGTTAATAGGACGTAAAAACATCGGGAGGCTGTCCTTAAATGACTTTGGCTATTGATAGGACGTAAAAACAATAAACCCAAACCAAACGAAGACACAGAGCCCACCGCCCTCAGACGTTGTCAACATATCTGGTTTTCAAAAACACCTCAATAAACCTGGCCATAATGTCCCTCGACATATTTTTCCATTTCGCCTTCTACCAACAAATTAATTTGTATGTTTCTTTATTCCAACCCCTACCCATTTGAAGTAATTTGATGCAATTCCTTTGAATTATTTCTAAACCTGTGAATAATGCTGACGTATTTGTGGACAAATTGAGGCAGTAAAACGAGAAGTCACTGTACCGGATGAATCGTGCGACGATTGACTAATTATACAGACGTATTACAAAGTGCTTTGGTGGAAAATGCTGTACATTAATACAATTTAAACACAGTATATATAGAGGATATCTAGCTGTATCTTCAGTAATACCAAATATATTTCACGAGTGGGGCTAATATTTTGATATTTTTCACGAGTTCGCAGAACTTGGAAAAAGTCAAAATATTAGCCACACGAGTGAAATATATTTGGTATTACTGAAGATACTGTTAGATATTCTGTTTATTACATTTTTGTATGAAAATCTACAGTGGCAGCTTCTGGTTTTCCCAAACGTCGTTTGTAAGCAGCGTTCTGTTTGGTCAAATCAGAAAAAGACTAGTGAAAAATATCATATTTCGAACTAGTGAAAAATATCACTCTTATAGAAAGAAATGTTTTCGATATTTCACTGGTAAAAATGTAATAAGACCTTATATTTAACTTAATTGAACTTATATTTGATGAATCAATCTCCTTTTACATCTTACTAGTATTCTGATCCAAAATATTCCTATTTTGAAAAAAAAACCAAAATCTTTTAAGTTCCAACGTAGAGTTACAATTTCTGCCAATCCATAAATAAGTGACTATTTTAAGAATTTTAATTCTAATATTCAATACATTATTTAATAAAATAGTAACTTATATATGAATTAGCAGAAATTGTAAAACGTTTTTTGCGTTTCGTCATTCTTCAATCGAGTTGTGTCAAAATTATTTAACGTATTTAAATTCCCTAGTGTAAGATCAAGGACTTTAACAGCGCATCAATAGAATTTCGATTAAGTTGGATATGTTTGTTTTAATAAACAAAATATTTACTTACCTGTCAAGCACAGTTGCCCCGTTTACCCAGATTTGCCGGTGATGTAAAATTTCTGTGTCGAGTTTAACTCGGCATTCCAGGCTCAGCTTACTGGACTTCCCGGCATACAGGAAACGATTCCGAAAAATAAATAATAAACACTCTATCTTATTGCGGATAATGAATCATTAAACAGTAACAGGTCATCGGCTGTCTTGTTCCCACAAAGTGTTAGCTGTACTTAAACTCTATGTGGTGTTGTCGTTCTCCAAAAGTCAAAGGCCAAAGCTTATTTATACTGTATAATAATAATATACAACATTTAAATAGCGCTCTATATAATTTGTAAAATTACTCTAAAGCGCTTCACATGCAAATACACTTCTGCAGAAATGACTCCCTCATATCGCTATCTTTACTAACTTACTTCCCTTTCAAATGTCGATGGACCGAATCAGAACGTTTGTAAAAATTAAAAAAAAAATCTTTTCTAAAGATAAAGGCCAAAGATTATATACTGAATTAAATTGCAAATGCACTTCTGCAAAAATGACTCCTTCAGATAACTATCTTTACTAACTTATAAATTACTTCGCTTTCAAATGTCGGTGGAGCGAATCCAAACAGTGTGTACGATCAGTGTTACTAATTTACAGAGCATGAAGTCATGTGACTGTCTTCTTGCACCATTCACTGAAAACACATCACTTTTCTCCGAACTATTTTTATCAAATAAATCTATGACGAAAATAGATCGTCAGTGTTATGGGTCTATATGTATAGTCTATTCACTAAAGTCTAACTCAAGATTATCAGATGATATGTAAATAAGTATATATACAGATTATTTAAATGTGTTCTATTTCATATGTAGTACCAGGGTAGTCCGAAGGGTTCTGACTTTCAGACTCTGGCCCGCTGAATATTTGGAAGGCCGGTGGATGTTAGGGTTGTGCCTTAGTAACATTTAGTTAAACGTAAACTAGATATATATTGGTCAAGATATCAAATTAACATCTATGTAAAACAATTTATTTAAATCGTAATGAAAGTGTTTATATTTAGTTTTATGTCATATTAAAAGCCAGTGTACGTCATATTAACAGCCAATGTTAGTTAAGGACGTGCCAGGTTTTGGAGGTGGAGGAAAACCGGAGTTCCCAGAGAAAAAAAAAAACACCGATCAACGGTCAGTACCTGGCAACTGCCCCACGTCGCAACCCAGAAGCTTTTAATTTCATCACGTAGCCTTTTTTCTCTTTTCGGTATCAGATTTTCACGTATTCATGACGTCACGTCATTGTTGCGCCATTGTGACGTCACGCCGGGGCTGCATTGCATGGGTACATTGTAGATGTGTAATACAACCACAGGGATCATAGGTGTATTGCCCTAGACAGGCCAGTATTACACACTTAGAAATGAGAGAAAAAATGGTCTGGTGGGTGTCGGTATATCAATCTGAGATGTAGTATTCAAGTTGAGATGGAGTTATAAAATAATGCCGTTAGAAGCAGTGTTCCACTACCAATAGAACACAATACATCCCCAGCACACTCATGCATACACACATAGCGAGAAAATAGCAAGGTGGCATATGGCTAGTGGTTTGCACCTGATGATGCAGCTCCTGCTAATTCCTCATAATTATTTACATAAAGTGTATTGGTTGTATTAAAGTTGCATATCTTTGTACTAAGTAGCTTATGATACCTAGACGAGAAGCTTATGTTAGGTAGATATGGCGCTATAGCAAATGTAGTGTATGTCTTACTTTTTCTTTATTTTTATTTTTATTTTATAAAGAAAAGCTTTTAATTGACATTTATGATATTGTGAATAATTATCACTCCTAAAAATGTAGCTTTTTGATGAAAATTCAACTTTTAGGAAAATCATCAGAACTTAAATTAGTTCATCATGCAGTATATTTGTGATATCACAAGAAAAATTATAATTTTTTTTTTATTTACCAGTCAATTTTGTAAAAGCGGATATATGACAATACATAAAACATGATATGATACGTGAAGGGTTCTAGTTTATACCGTGACCCTGACACGCACCTAAGACATTAACCGAATTCTGCAAAATACCCGGAATTAGTCATTAATTTATCCGGAAAACATTTTATTTAGGGGTAGGACATTGTGTATTCCCATTCAAGGAGAAACATTCCTACGCTACACACGCTTATACCCCAGATAGAACTGGAGGTAGTCTGACACTGAAAGCATGTACCCGGATATACACATATATCACAGAGACAGAAGAATTTGTTACAGCTAGTTTTGGACCTAAAATAGGATGATCAATTTTCGATAAAAATGCACCCCCTCAATGGTAGCTAGCTTTTATGACCATTGAGGGGGGCATTTTTATTGAAAATGAACTTAACCCCCCAAATGTGTAAAATTACTCTAAACATCCAATTTTAGGTCCAAAACTAGCTGTAACAATTTCTCAAGTCCCTGTGACATTATATATTTATAATTGTAACCCGGTTCACAATATAGGTGTTACACTGTAGTCGTAAACACCAGTAATAGTTGGTAACAGTCATCGTTTGTTACGTATACATGCACAGATGATTACGGAAGCCGAATAGGACAAATTAAATCAAATCAAATTAAATTTTATTTACAGTAGGTACATATACAAACATAACTTAATGAGCTATTAAAGCCGACCTAGGACACATACATTAAAAGGCATGCATAATTTTATAATAAATAAAACATACGATTGTAGCAGGTATTGGACTTATATAAGAATTAAGATGTTTAGCAGATTAAAAGATCAATGTTAAGAGGAACAGAAAGGAATAAATTACAAGACAGAAACTCGCAATTACGATACTGAAACACGTAATTACGATATAGAAACTCGTAATTACGAGAAAGAAACTTGTAATTACGGGAAAGAAACTCGTAATTGCGAGAAATAGTCTCGTAATTAAGAGAAAAAATGTTATTTATTTTCTTGTTCCAAGAAAGTTTATCTTTTCTTGTGGTTTCATTCGGCTTCCGAAGGTGATGGTCATGACAATATATCACCGATGTACAGTACGAACTTCATTGCGCCGTGTATCAAATCTTCCAGCAATTGTCTCAGATCTGCAGCCAAGTAGTTTTAGACTTTTTTTAATTGCTATAAATTCTACAACACACACTATCACACGCCCTGAAAAAAAACCATACCCTCCTGCGTTCTCTCTGGTCATTATGCATGTATTGTACCCTGTGTATCCTGATATACAGGGGTTACGATCACCTGCGCTCTCTACACCCCTGAAATATGTCATAACAAAACGGAGGGCACGCTCATGTAACAAATTCCTGACCAATCGCTAGGCTGATGCCTGTGTTTTGAAGATTACAAGGAGCCACAACCGACTTCAAAGCCTGTCAAGTTTTACCGTCATGTGACCACGGGATTCTTGTGATGTGCACCAAAGGGCCCAACTAGTCGTTTTGTCTGATCAACAAGTTGGCTCACACTATCGAAGCCTTCAGTTTTGCCATGACATAGTCCACGGGTGTAGAGAGCGGTATACGTAGGGGATCGTAACCCCTGGATATCGAGGATGCTGAAAGGGAGGCCACACCGTATTAGTATATTCCGGATAGGTTCTAATTATTCTTTGCACAATAGTGTACAATTTTGTTCTTTAAAAGGAAAAGAAATTATTATATTGTATATAGGAGTGAATATGATTTTTTTACCTGATAACTTAATTATGTTATCATCCGACGTGATAAATTGATCTAAAATGACTCTGAATATCATTTTTCTCGACTTCTTGGCATATATTTACATTTTAAGAATTTCCCTCGTGTTAGAAATTTGTTCATGTCCACTTGAAGGACATCTACACCAGCGTCTCCCTGTATTAGTTTAAACACTTCGGTAAATCACCAGCAAACAAGTATATGCTTTAGACTGTATATTTTCTATAAGATTATTGATACAACTAACGGATAATGTCAATACCAAGACTGATCCGTGAGGTACTCAAGGCCAAGTTGTTCAAAAGATGGTTAGCTTGATCACCATTTATTATGTTTCAGCCATTTATGATTTTGTAACTATACAAGGAGCAATTCCACAATCACCCTCGATTCCAGGGGTTATGATCACCTACGCTCTCTACACCCCTGCAAAATGTCATGGCAAGACCGAAGGCTGTGTGTGCATCAACTTTGTTGATGAGGCAAGAAAACTGGTCCGACTATTTGATGTACATCAAAAGAATCTTGTGGTCACATAACGGTAAAAATTGATAGCTTTGAAGTCGGTTGCAGCATATTTGTAATTTTCAAATGACAGGCATGCAGCCTAGCGATTTGTCAGGATTTTTTAACCTGAGTGTGCATTCAGTTTTTTCCACGACACATTCTAGGTATGTAGAGAGCGTAACCCCTGGATATCGAGGATGTCCCACAATCAAGTTCATGTAAATTGACTGTACTAGATATTTGATATCCGGAAAGTTGTAACGGATTCAATGGTTTGGTTTCAAAATTACATGAGAATTAAAATTTGCAAAAATCCCTGATTAATTATAAGCTATTATCACCTTTTGAACAACTGGGCTCTGAAGTAACTTTCGTGGATATAAATCAAATAAAGGACAGCTAATAAAAATATAATTACATGTTGTATACACCTGAAGAACACAGAAAAACAAAGCTGATTTTTTTTCAATTTCTGCGCAAGAACTCATATGTACGAGTGCAATTGACGACATGCAAGCAAATATTTTGTAATCTGATATTTTGAATTGCATCTGTTTGTTAGAGTTATGAGAAGTATATTTGTACTTAAAGAATCCACGCTGGGCCAATGGGGTAGCTTAAATGTGTCTGGTTGTCTGCCCTTGGATAAGATGGACGTTACTGACAGAGCTCCGGCGAAAATGTGACATTATATCCATCTTGGGAGTACAGGTTTGACATGAGGCTACTACTATGTGCTATTTGACAATCGCTCTTTGTGACACACTATCTATGAGCCATTTTATTGCATCTTAACATGTACTAACTTTGAATTTGCTTCACGCTCACGCTCTGTACATATCGTTACCTGTACCTATTGAACCGTGGAACCAGTGCACGCATAACATCGCGCGCGCCACGTTGACTGTACTGAGTTGTTTACATGTATATCACACATGTCTGTTCATAATCATATATCATCAAAGAGAGCCCTGTCATTATCATCAACTCCATCACCTATACACAGAGACAATAAAAAGCAAAAACAAGTATCGTTTTCATATACGTCGTCTCCTTTATCCGATAATGTGTTTGACTCTTTTACTTCCCCAATGGCAAGTAATAGCTCACCTATCCTCCAGCAGAGTGGCCAACTCCAGCCAGGTCTTCTCCAGAGACCATTTATTTCCGCCACCCCGGGGTCTGCAAGTTTCCTACCCGCCGACCCCGCGGGTGCCTCTATGTCGGACATCGATGTTCAGAGAATAGCCATGGCAGTTCGCGTTCATATGATGAACGACATGCAAACTATTCAAAACAACCTACAACTTGCAGTACAACAGCAGATTGCCCCTCTACTTGACAAAGTATCCAGCCTTGAGGCCGAGAATGATGACCTCCGTCACCAGATCGACGATCTTGAGCAATACGGGAGGAGGACCCTGGTTCGATTCTCAGGGATTCCGGAAAACGAGGGTGAGGACACTACCACTAAAATTCTTGAGGCTGCCCAGGCATGTAATGTCGACCTCCCCCCGACCGTCGTAGAAAGATCCCACCGAGTCGGCAAACCAGATCACAGGAGAGAAAGGCCGCGTCAGATTATAGTGCGTCTTACCTCTGTCGATGCGAAATTCCAGCTTCTCAAGTCGAGTCGTGGGTTTCGTAACAGTCCGTCTCACAAGTCTATCTCTGTCAACGAGGATCTGACAAAGTATCGTGGTAAATTAGCATTTCTCTCAAGAAATCTAGTAAAGGCTAATAAAATTTCACAAACGTGGACAACGAATGGCAAAATCTTGATTAAAGATACTGCGTCCAAAATTCACCAGATCCGTAGGGAAACTGAACTTGTGCCCTTCGGTCATGTGATTGTCACCTAGTCAGTGTCAGCGGCGTCGGCTGACACATCGACAGTGACGGGCGTTCCAACATGTACGATTTTTGTCTGATATTATGATACACAAAATTGTGCTTAATGTGTTTACCATTAGAGTCCCGTTTACATGTACTTGCTACCTGTTGATTGAATTAACCTCAAATATGTTTTTCTCCTTCCTTTTCAAAGTGTCAATCAACTGTTGAGAGACTTACAAAGACGATCATTTGTGTTAATCTTTGTGAGTGAGTGTTTTTTATTTGTTTGTCTTAGTGTTTAAATATTTTCCGATTATCATTTTTCTCTCTCTCCTTTCAACTTTAACTGATCTTTTGCATTTTTAAAAAACCAAATTTAAAACCCCAATCTTGGTTTTCATACCTGTCCTCCCCATACTAAACTTAAAATCCTCAATCTTAATATTTATATTTGCCCTCCCCATAACCAAAACGTACATACTCTCGCGATCGATATATATATACAGCTTTCTTGCATACAAAGTACATTACTAAAGAAAAAAAGAAAAAACATTCTTTCGTTAATGTTTGCATATGAGATACTCGATATGTGAAAGTATCACAAAAGCATTATAAAACTGTTAACTGCAAATAGTTCATGAATTTATAAAAGATCTGAAATGAAAAAAAGTTCATTTCATGAACATGTATATATATCACATAATTGGTCTGTTGCCTAGTGGAACATTTAATTTTTTTTGTATACGCAACTCTAGCGCAAATTTGATTGGACTAAGCTCCAACTGTTCTTGTGACGTCACGCCTAGATATATTACGTGACGTCATTGACTTGTATTAAAAATATGTATATATCACATAATTGGCCTGTTGCCTAGTGGGACATTTTACTATTTTTTGTATACGCAACTCTAGCGCAAATTGGATTGAACGTAATCTCAAACTTTTTTTTGTGACGTCACGCAAAGGTAAATTACATGACGTCACTGACTTGTATTGAATGCATGTATATATCACATAATTGTTCTGTTGCCCAGTAATACATTTAACTAATATTTGTATATCCAACTCTAGTGAAATTTGATTGGAATATGCTCCAACTGTTCTTGTGGCGTCACGCCAAGGTAACTTACATGTAACTTGTATTAAATACATGTATATATCACATACTTGTTCTGTTGCCCAGTAGAATATTTAACTATATTTTTTTGTATATGCAACTTTAGTGCAAATTTGATTGGACGTAAGCTCCAACTGTTCTTGTGACGTCACGTCTAGGTAAATCAATTACATTACGCCATTGGCTTTCTCACGGAACCCTAAATTAGTTGGCATTCCATGTGGAATTTGTGAGGCTGGTCATGAATTTCTCGATTTATTTCGCCAGTGGCTATAGGTAGATGTTGGGAATTCGTAGACTCGTTTCGTAGATCTCGCATGAGATGGAATCCTACGTAGTGGTCTATATGTTTGTTTGTAATCATTTAATTATAATGCTTCTATTGCTTTTCAATATTCACATAACATAGTATTAGTCATGCAAGCATTGTGTATGCGAAGTTTTCATATGCAACTGTATAGGTATGACCATGAAACTATAGGCCTAAGACATGCATGTATACATATAAATATGTTGTATAGCTCTTGCAAATTTATTTAGTTTCTATGATACTTCTTGTTTGTACACATCGAACCAATTCATGATATATATTCTGGATGGCTGAGTTTTTCGTTCTGTGTTTATTAAAACGGTATGCATAAATCAATTTTACATATTTCACGAAAAGTGGTAAAATTGCATGTTTCTAATCAATGTTTAGAAGTTTATCTAAGTAAAGTTCGCAAGTTCTTTTCATTGAAACCTAAAACTCAGCCTTTCCTCTGTCTGTGTAGCATGCATGTACCCAGGTAACGAATAAGTGTATAAAACTTTGAAATATATGTATATGAATCGAATATATTACTCATGTACCTACCAAACCCTCCCATAGATATACGATGGAAATAATACCCATCGAGTTAGTTCTCCTTATTACCTTACTCTTCCGTTGTCCTACAACCTTACTTTCCGTACACTATTACCTCCCTTTCCCCACTACCCACGTGAACAAGCACACTGTATCCTACTTTAGTTTTTACCACATTTTTGATCTTATCGACGGCATCAAATTATACCCTATCCAGATACGAATATTTAGGTTCCTACTATGGTTAACCTCCGTAACTTGAATGCCTATATGTCCTAATCTTTACTGTATCCGGATAGGTACTTTTTACAACCGCGACTATCATAGATCATGTAATTATATATACATGACCGGGTCTGTACTTGTCGATATTTTATTTGTATTAATTGTATTATATGCTTTACATATATTACACAACATGTCACAAATATTTTTTAAACTTAGACATGACTTTGATACCCGATTTCGGCATGTACCCTACAAAGTGAAGAGCGTCACTTCTCTTTTCACTACCATGTGTATTTCTTTAATAATCCTTCAACTATTGCTCCTTCTCTCTGGAGACATCGAAAGTAATCCTGGGCCTAGTGAGTCCGATTTATCATCACTCTCCTCATGTTCCTCTAATTTTACAACGTTGTTTGACGAAGCTAAGTATACTTTTGTCCACTTGAACGTACAAAGTATAAAGCAAAAATTTGACATCCTCTTCAGCGAACTCTACAAGATAAATATCCTATCCTTTACCGAAACATGGCTTAGTCCTGATGAGGTAACTTCCGTTTCTGACTTCCCAGGTTTTTCTCCCCCTTATTGTTACAGTAGACCACATAGACAAGGAGGAGGAGTGTCAGTATATATCAGTAACAATATTACATCCAAGCGTCGATCAGACCTTGAATTAACTTCAGTCGAGTGCGTGTGGGTGCAACTTAACATATCAGGGAAAATAATTCTATATGGGACATTCTATAGACCCCCTGATGAACCCGTTTCTTCCTGGGACCATATTGCGCATTCTATTGACCTTGCTTTTAACACCGGAATACCTAATATTATTATAACCGGCGACTTCAATGCAAACTTATTAAACAATAACAACCACTCTCTTCACCTTCGCAATCCACTTACCACTTACGATTTTCATCAGAGTGTTGACAGTCCTACTTACTTCACCGAATCTTCTTCTTCCCTTCTAGATATAGTCTGTGCTAGTGACCCGTCCTTAATTAACTTCTGTCATGTCGGTGAAAGCTTCCTAGACCAGCCAATCAGATATCACTGTCCTGTCTATGGTACCCTCAATATACCCAAACCAACCCAATCATCTTTCAAACGTAATATCTGGCTTTATGACCTTGGTGACTACGACGACTACAGAGACAAACTTTCTAAAATTGACTGGGACAGTATTCTCGACATTAATGACATTGTCAAAAGTACCGATTTATTCACTGAAATTATACTTAAGACTGCAAGAGAATGTATACCTCATAAGACTATAACTGTAAGAAGTAACGCTCCTATATGGCTAAACAACACTATTAGGAAATTGATTCGTAAAAGAAAATATTTTAATCGGAAAGCAAAGAAATCTGGGAAAATAGACGATTGGGCCAAATTTAGAAAATTCAGAAACCTTTGTATCAATGCCATTCGTAATTCTAAGCGAGATCATTTTAAAAAACTTTGTGATAAATTGAACCATAGTAATAATACTAGTGCTAAGGAATGGTGGAAAATAATAAATAGTTTTATGTCTAATTCCAAAAGAAAAAGCGACATTCCTCCTATTTCTGACAATACCGACATTCTACATGACGACCTGGACAAAGCAAACGCTTTCAATACCTTTTTCTCTTCACAATCTTCTATTGATGACACTAATATTGATCCCCCTTTACTAAATCAGTTCCATACACATATCCTTTCTGATATTGTAATATCTCGCCAAGACATTCTTGATGCCATGCATTCCCTCGACACGAAGAAAGCCTCTGGTCCCGACCTTGTTAGTCCACGTTTGATCAAGGAAGCTGCCGGTATTTTAAGTTATCCATTACAAATATTATTTAATCTTTCACTCTCCGTATGTACATTTCCATCGTCTTGGAAAGTTGCTAATGTTACACCAGTATACAAAAAAGATGACCCGTCTAATTTAAGTAATTATCGACCTATATCACTACTATCAATTGTTGGGAAACTAATGGAACGTTGTGTATACAAACATGTTTACAACTATCTCGTTGACAAGTCCTTATTAACACCCTGTCAGTCTGGTTTCAGATCCGGTGACTCCACTCTAAATCAACTTATATCTATCTCTAATGATATATTCTCCGCTTTGGATAAAGGTAAAGAAGTCAGAATGGTATTTTGCGATATAAGTAAGGCGTTTGACCGGGTTTGGCATCGCGGCCTTCTTTCTAAACTCAGATCGTTCGGTATCACAGGAAATCTTTTAATTTGGTTCACAGATTACTTACAAAATCGCTGTCAACGTGTTGTAATAAATGGTAAACAGTCTTATTTAGCATATATCACAGCCGGAGTTCCGCAAGGATCAATTTTAGGGCCATTACTATTTCTAATCTTCATAAATGATATTGTTCAAGACATCCATTGTAGTATAAAATTATTCGCTGACGATACGTCTCTATATGTCGAAGTGGAGTCGCCGAATCTGACCGCAAACCTGTTAAATAATGATCTAACCAAAATTCATGAGTGGTCTCAATCCTAACAAAACTGTATCAATGACTGTAAGTAAGAAACTTGACAAACCTATCCACCATCCTTGATTATGAATAACACCCCCCTAACTGAAGTAACGTCCCACAAACACCTCGGTATTACCCTATCTGCTAACGGGAGTTGGACTGACCATATTCAATATATCACAAATAAAGCCTCTAAAAAACTCAGTCTACTTAGAAATCTCAAATTTAGTATTGACAGGAAGTCCCTTCAAACTATTTACTTTACTTTCATAAGACCCTTATTAGAATATGGTGACATTGTATGGGACAACATAACACTAGGCCAAAGCCAGATCCTCGAACATATACAACTTGAAGCTGCTAGAATTGTTACTGGGGCAACCAAACTCACAAGCCACGCTAGACTTTATGTAGAAACCGGTTGGGACCCCCTTAGTGCTCGTAGGAGAAATCATAAAATTATTAAATTTCACAGAGTTGTTCATGGTCAATGCCCTCCTTATCTAAATAACCTTCTACCTGCTCGCCATTCTAATATTCATACTCACTACACAAGGAAAGCTAAAAATTTCTGTCAAATTAACTGTCGGACAAAACACTATAAAGATTCTTTCTTTCCCTCTTCTATTGATTTATGGAACTCACTCCCTGAAAACATAAAATCCAATCCGTCAATAACTAACCTCAAACAATTTCTAAACGCCAACACTCTTTCTACTCGCTCCGTCCCTCAACACTATTACTACTGTAGAAGCAGACACGGCCAAATCCATCATGCACGACTGAGAATGAACTGCAGCTCATTGAATACTCATCTATTCACTCGTAACTTAGTTGATAGTCCTATGTGTTCGTGTAATATGTCTACTGAAACAACTGAACATTTCCTCCTCCAGTGTGCTAATTACCAGCAGCTTAGACTTCAATGTTTTAGTCGCCTTCCTCCCAATTATAACGTTAACCTTTTACTCCATGGTAGTTCAGAATTCCCTGTTCAGTTCAACGAAGTTATTTTTGATTGTGTTCAAAACTTCATCAGTCAGTCTAAACGTTTCTAAAATATCATTACCTTCATGCCAGAAATCCTTTTATTGTTTTATCGTTTTGTTATTTGTTTACTGTATGCTTGCTTACAGTAAAAATTACAAGGAACAGATGTACAGTCCCAATACTTAAATCAAATATTGTATATACTTTGAACTAGAATTGGAAACAAATAGTGCTTGTTCGACAAATTGCATTTCTGCAGCTTTGATGCCCACCCCGATGCCACCCAGTGATCCCCATTCCGACCCCTGCACACTTTCTCTTTCTTTCCCCTGCACTTGTTATATAGATATATATATCATATTTATGACACATGTATCATAATTTTGTCAATACCAGTCCATAGCTCATATCAATATTAGGAGACGGATTAACATAAGTACTGTGTACTTGTTTCTGTATCCTTACGTTTATATTATGTATGTATACTATTGCTATAACCATAATAAAATAAAGTTTAAACTAAATGTGTCTGAAATCCAGATCTGTTACTATACTTATGAGCTAGCTCTTCACCGCTGCTTCACAGGTATGATGGCTACTTGGGGGAGTGGCCAAGTATTAGTCGCAACGTTGGTCGGTGGTTTTACCATTTTACTTTTTATTTAACTTTACAAAAATGTATACTTTTGGTAGATTTTGATATGTGCTGGCGGATTGATATGGGGTCAAAAGTCAGAGGGTGTTCCCGTCCCATTTCAATGGTTCGACATGTAAATTTCCGGTTGTCCGAAGCAGACGCCCGTAGCGACCTAAAATGCCACGAAACTCCATTTGAAGTCTTTGCTATGTGCGTATCTGTGAATCCAGGCAGTTGTCACTAGTGTTGAACTTCAAATATTAAAGTTATTAGCTCTAAAGCTTAGTAATAACATATAGTAAATTATTTAGTTGTGTGAGTCCTAAAACATGATATGATACGTGAAGGGTTCTAGTTTATACCGTGACCGTGACACGCACCTAAGACATTAACCGAATTCTGCAAAATACCCGGAATTAGTCATTAGTTTATCCGGAAAACATTTTATTTAGGGGTAGGCCATTGTGTATTCCCATTCAAGGAGAAACATTCCTACGCTACACACGCTTATACCCCAGATAGAACTGGAGGTAGTCTGAAACTGAAAGCATGTACCCGGATATACACATACATCACAGAGACCTAAGAATTTGTTACAGCTAGTTTTGGACCTAAAAAAGGATGATCAATTTTCGATAAAAATGCACCCCCTCAATGGTAGCTAGCTTTTATGACCATTGAGGGGGGCATTTTTATTGAAAATTGATCTTAACCCCCCAAATGTGTAAAATTACTCTAAACATCCAATTTTTGGTCCAAAACTAGCTGTAACAAATTCTCAGGTCCCTGTGACATTATATATTTATAATTGTAACCCGGTTCACAATATAGGTGTTACACTGTAGTCGTAAACACCAGTAATAGTTGGTAACAGTCATCGTTTGTTACGTATACATGCACAG
Organism: Mimachlamys varia; assembly: GCA_947623455.1. NCBI lineage: Eukaryota > Metazoa > Mollusca > Bivalvia > Pectinida > Pectinidae > Mimachlamys > Mimachlamys varia. The sequence goes on along the minus strand of OX392532.1, from coordinate 32,182,151 downwards.
GTGATTACGGAAGCCGAATAGGACAAATTAAATCAAATCAAATTAAATTTTATTTACAGTAGGTACATATACAAACATAACTTAATGAGCTATTAAAGCCGACCTAGGACACATACATTAAAAGGCATGCACAATTTTATAATAAATAAAACATACGATTGTAGCAGGTATTGGACTTATATAAGAATTAAGATGTATAGCAGATTAAAAGATCAATGTTCAGAGGAACAGAAAGGAATAAATTACAAGACAGAAACTCGCAATTACGATACTGAAACACGTAATTACGATACAGAAACTCGTAATTACGAGAAAGAAACTTGTAATTACGGGAAAGAAACTCGTAATTGCGAGAAATAGTCTCGTAATTAAGAGAACAAATGTTATTTATTTTTTTATGTTTATCTTTTCTGGTGGTTTCATTCGGCTTCCGAAGGTGAGGGTCATGACAATATATCACCAATGTACAGTACGAACTTCATTGCGCCGTGTATCAAATCTTCCAGCAATTGTCTCAAATCTGCAGGCAAGTAGTTTTAGACTTTTTTTAATTGCTATAACTTCTACAACACACACTATCACACGCCCTGAAAAAAAAACCATACCCTCCTGCGTTCTCTCTGGTCATTATGCATGTATTGTACCCTGTGTATCCTGATATACAGGGGTTACGATCACCTACGCTCTCTACAACCCTGAAATATGTCATAACAAAACGGAAGGCACGCTCATGTAAAAAATTCCTGACCAATCGCTAGGCTGATGCCTGTGTTTTGAAGATTACAAGGAGCCACAACCGACTTCAAAGCCTGTCAAGTTTTACCGTCATGTGACCACGGGATTCTTGTGATGTGCACCAAAGGGCCCAACCAGTCGTTTTGTCTGATCAACAAGTTGGCTCACACTATCGAAGCCTTCAGTTTTGCCATGACATAGTCCACGGGTGTAGAGAGCGGTATACGTAGGGGATCGTAACCCCTGTATATCGAGGATGCTGAAAGGGAGGCCACACCGTATTAGTATATTCCGGATAGGTTCTAATTATTCTTTGAACAATAGTGTAAAATGTTTTTCTTTAAAAGGAAAATAAATTATTATATTGTATATAGGAGTGAATATGATTTTGTTTACCTGATAACTTAATTATGTTTTCATCCGACGTGATAAATTGATCTAAAATGACTCTGAATATCATTTTTCTCGACTTCTTGGCATAGATTTGCATTTTAAGAATTTCCCTCGTGTTAGAAATTTGTTCATGTCCACTTGAAGGACATCTACACCAGCGTCTCCCTGTATTAGTTTAAACACTTCGGTAAATCACCAGCAAACAAGTACATGCTTTAGACTGTATATTTTCTATAAGATTATTATGATACAACTAACGGATAATATCAATACCAGGACTGATCCGTGAGGTACTCAAGGGCCAAGTTGTTCAAAAGATGGTTAGCTTGATCACCATTTATTATGTTTCAGCCATTAATGATTTTGTCACTATACAAGGAGCAATTCCACAATCACCCTCGATTCCAGGGGTTATGATCACCCACGCTCTCTACACCCCTCCAAAATGTCATGGCAAGGCCGAAGGCTCTGTGTGCACCAACTTTGTTGATGAGGCAAGAAAACTGGTCCGACTATTTGATGTACATCAAAAGAATCTTGTGGTCACACAACGGTAAAAATTGACACGCTTTGAAGTCGGTTGCAGCATATTTGTAATTTTCAAAGGACAGGCATGCAGCCTAGCGATTCACCAGGTACTGGTCGCACCGTTGGTCGGTGGTTTTACCATTTTACTCCATGAAATCATTTACCATTAGAATTTGGCTTAGCTGTTAATATGCAGTAAAATCAAACAAATCAAATCAAACCAACCTGTAACTGTATAGATGTTGCCTATACATGTATATACCGAAAACATTAGATAAGTAATGGTTAATTTGGCTAAACATTGTATTGCTTATTAGTACTGACCGTAGGTCGGTGGTTTTTCTCTGGGTACTCCGGCTTTCCTCCACCTCCAAAACCTGGCACGTCCTTAATGACGCTGACAGTTAATAGGATGTAAAACAAAATAAACCAAACCATAGTATTGCTTTCTTGTTTGTTAGCTAAACTGGCCCGTCCGTCAACTTTTTAGCCTTCTTCTGAAATACTGAAAGGCCTAGTTACATGAAATTTGGCTGGTAGCTTCATAGGAAGGAATAAAACAAACTTTACGAAAAAAACTATGACCTACTTTCAAGATCACAGGGGTCAAAAATGTCGAAACCTTCAAGTGATTTCTTCTGAAATACCGTAGGACATATTATAGACCTTATACTAAAATGGTAGTCTCCTTTGATGTTTGCGAATGAAAATGACCTTGTCTTAATTTCAAGGTCACAGGAGTAAATTATGTTTAAATATTTAAACAACTTTTCCTGATTAACCAAAATGCCTAGAAGCATAATATTTGGTTGAAAGGTTCCTAAGATGAAGCATGACAAAGTTTATGAAAAGAAATGACTTTGACCTATATTCAAGGTAACAAGGGTCAACTCTGTTAATCCATTTAACCGACTTCTTCTGATTAACCAAAATGCCTAGAAGCATGATACACGTACATATGACTGAAAAGTTCATTGGACGAAGCCTGACAAATTTTGAGAAAGAAATAACCTTGACCCATATTCAAGGTCACAGGGGTCAAATCTGTTAAACCTTTAAACAACTTCTTCTGAAAGGTTAAAGGGGTAAAATATGCTTAAATCTTAACATGGTCTTCTGAATGTCTTGCAGTAATAGATTTTAGGCGGCTTTTAGTTTACAAGTAAGAGATTGATGTACCAGATGAGAGATGCAGGCCCATTGGGCCTCTTATAAGAAATACCAATGGGTCTATCTTTTAATCAAACAAGAGGCCTATAAGGGTTCTATCATTCATCTTGTTGGTGCCCTAACTTACTTGTGACCATGAAGACTACAGAAGTCATTTGGATTGTCTAGTGGACTAATGACATTCAAATCTTTCATGTGAATTGAAGGACAATAATAGAAACATCGATGGTGCATCACCTTAAACAAGATGTCATGTGAGATATTAGTCTCAGAAATCAAACCTAACCACGATTGAAATTGATCCTTTGATGAAACTAAACATGGTCGTTTTTAACCTATTTTACACCCTGAAATTTCACGACGAACTATTCCTACCTTTGAATTGGAAGAGTACAAATGCACATTCCGGGATGAATGAGTTAAGGAACAATCATTTTGTAAAATTATGATAGTATTCTTTATTACAGAGGAAAAACACATGCAGATACCTGGTAACTTTAATGAGAAAAACATATTTGCACATGAACAAAAAGATAGGTTGGTCCAGTATGTGCCATTTCACTTTATTTTCACCAAGGCAGCTTAATTAGCTTTTGGGCTTTGGTTCCCGATTAGAAAAGATATGGGGTCATCTGCATGCTTGATCACTGGAGTTTTCTACAAGTGCTCTTGTTTCCTTCTACATTACGACACACCCCTTTGTCCCACCCCTCAAAACCCAATATACACTAACATCCAGGGCCCAGTTGTTAAAAGGGTGATTAGTTTGATCAGTAATTAGAGCAAATTTTAATTCTCCTGTTACTTATAAAGTAACCAAATGAATATGTTACAACTTTCAAGATATCCATTATTTAGTATAGTCAATTTATATGTAAAAGTGTGGATTTGTACCTTGTTAATCGACAGCATTATCAAAGGTTGAAAAACGGCATGAAATAGTGATTAAGCTAATCACCTTTTGAACAACTGGTCCCTGGCCCCACATAAGTGTATGGTAAATGTAAGTTAAAATATCCTGTGTCATATTTGATGTAAAATAGATAATAATTTATTCAATATTCAATGATTCTGTCATATTCAATATTCAATGATTCTGTCATATTCAATATTCAATGATTCTGTCATATTCAATATTCAATGATTCTGTTATATTCAATATTCAATGATTCTGTTAAAGTCTTGATTCTTGGTCTTTAGCAAAAAAAAGAAAAAAATTACATTCCCTACATTAACTGACATTGTATTTCAGTAACTGTGTCACATATATATTTTACTTTTGAACTCTAATTCTACTGAAACTGACACTCTGCCCTACAATCTGACATGTTCAAACACTTATAAAAGTTTGTTTAAAGCACTGAATCATGCATGCTGGACAGCATCCTCGATATCTAGGGGTTACGATCACCTTTGCTCTCTACACCCCTGGAATATGTCATGGCAAAACAAAAGGCTCTGAGTGCCACACCCTGTTGATGAGGCAAGAAGACCGGTTTGACACTTTGATGTACATCAAAAGAATCTCATGGTCACATAACAGTAAAAGAAGTCAGTCGTGGTTCCTTTGTAATCTTTAAAGGACAGACATTGCAGCCTAAAGATTGGTCAGGGTATTTTTGCTGCCATGACATATTCCAGGGGTGTAGAGAGTAAAGGTCATCGTAAGCCCTGGATATTAAGGGTTTGGCAAGACACATATATAATCACATTTTGGTTAAATTAAAATTAATAAAATGAATTCTGACACTTATATTTGTAGCCGTCTTGAATTTGATTTAATATTCAAATCTAGAAATATACAAGTATTTATAAAGAAAAGATATTAAGGGAATGTGCTTTCTCATTCTCCCATTAACTTTCATAATGAGCCATTATTAAATCCGACCTTTGGTTTGGAAGAAATCAAATGTGTCTTTATGGGTGAATGAGTAAAATTGGGAACATTTATAACAGCAAGCTGTCACGATCCCATCGGTAGATATCATTTGAGACAAGAAGCCAATGAGAATCATAGATACACCTGAGTTTAACATATTAAGTACATGGATATCAAACAAAATGGATTGCTCATGTTTATTTATCCTCTGTCTTAGCAGGATGTATTCGTCTGTAAATAATTTCATCCCTTCCTTCCTTTTTAGCTGAATATCTTGCAGCAGTGAATAGGAAATCACTCAATCTGCAATGAGAAAATTCCAAGACTGAATGTACATGGCAGCTGTCTAACTGTAATTTATTTCAGATGTTAAAAATTATATTCAAATAAATTTATCCTGAGTAAGATTTCTCCTACATTTCACAGATAGAGCAGGGTATAAATAAGGAATCTGAATAGAACCTCAAAACTTGGCCTGTTTCAATGCAAAATGTAGTATGTGATGTTCATTTTCTGACCATTGTTTCCGATTTCTGTTGTCAGTGCGCCGTTTCCGAGATAGAACTTTCTGGAATAAATGTCACTTGATTTGGCAGTCACATAGTACATTAAGGTGGGGCATGTATACTTCTGGTGTCATAGTAAATTGGTAGTTAACCAGATTTTTGGAGTAAAATGTCTGTTGACAGTCAATCAGGACAAAAAAGCCAGGAATTTAAGATGTGAGATTTCTACTGACTAATATTTTGTATTAATATAGACATAATGTCTGGAAACTCAGCGCAGTTCTTTTTGCATACTGTTTAGGGCTATAACGGTGCTGTTGCACTACACCAGAAGTTCACATCTAAGAGCGGGTCAAATCCGAAGAGAAAAATTATCTCGGAAACGATGTATTGCATTGAGTCATTACCCAATCTAGGGACATACTGACCTCACTTTTATTCTACTTGAGTAATGAATTCATCCCTGAAATTTTTTAATGAACTGTTCCAACCTTTGAATAGGAAGAGTTCAAGTGTGTATTCAGGGGTAAATGTGAATAATACCAATAATTTGAAGTTCTTATATACCGCTTAATCACAACCTAAAGGTCGTCTCAAAGTGGTTCACAAATTATTATCCGCGATTATAGGGCCTAAGCAACCAGCCAATATCGTTCTCAACTCGCTTAAAGAGGTTCACAAATTATTATCCGTGGTTATAAGGCCTTAGTAACCAGCCAATATAGTTCTCAACTCCCTGAGGAGCATACAACCTGTGTTGCCATTTCGGCGCTCACATGTACATGTAGCTAGCATTCTACAATTTCTAGTACTGCCCAACCACGTAATCATTTAGATTTCTACAGCTGAGTAGACTGGAACAAGCGGAGTTAAGTTCTTTGCTCAAGGATACAACACAAGTGCCGTGAGCGGGACTCTTATATTACCTTATTAAGTACCTACCTGTTGAGATATTGGAGTGGCTCTCCGTCCATTTCTCCACTTTTTACTAGAGGCGTCACACTGTAATTAAAACACGAGTTCAGTAAAACACAATAGTGGTCTAATAGATAGCAAAACATATTTGTGATGATGATATAATTTCATAACACATACACAAGTTGCATCCTTTAGACAACTGCTATCAAACAATTGACTTCCACCAAGAAGGCCGGGGTTTGATTCCCCGACAGGATGTGAAAAGGTATGGTGTCACCTGCGAGAAAGGGCCAACAAGAGTGATTAATATAAGCTGTATAACTTGTTTCATAATTGTTGTAAAATAAATAAAGTTTATATCTAAACAACATGTTGGAACCATTATAAACATTATTTGTTTTACAACAATTATGAAACAAGTTATTCAACTTTTATTTATCATTCTGGTTGGCCCAGATGTAAGTGCAAGAATCGAAGGGTCTTATTGTGGGAGGAGACCAAGCCCCGGTTTCATCAACGTTCCTTAACTTAAAAATCTCCATAGGAAAGCATTACAGAATTTAAGGAAAGTTCCTTAACTAAGGATTTCCCCTTAACTTCCGTAATGCTTTCCTATGGAGATTTTTAAGTTAAGGTATTTCCTTAAGTTAAGGAATGTTGATGAAACCAGGGCCAGAGTACACGGAGAAAACCCATGTGGTTGGGCAGGTGGCCCCATACCTTAATTTCCACGTCCGATTGGGGAATTGAACCCAGCAGTGGCCGCTTTGGTGAAAGGAAAGTGCGCTATCCGTTCCACCACCCGACCACCATAGTGAGAAAGTGGAATTTCAAACACCCATAAAGTTTTTAGGAGGAATACATACTTACTACCCATGCCAAAAAAACTGATTTCATGTCTAGAATAAATAATTTAAATAAACCAAACAGATTTTGAGAAAATTTTTCAATAACATGAAGAGAACAAATTGTAAAAACACCCCCCCACCTCCATCCAGCTGACTTATGAAATTGTGGTATCCAATTGAAGTAAAATAATTAAAGAGTAAATAAAACAAATTCAACTAGAAGCAAAAGTAGTGAAAGGCTTCGTTTCACCATGGACATACTAAAGTGACCCCCCTCACCACCCTCAAGCATTCACCTATATTTGGTGCTACATTATATGGTCAACCTACCCACCTAGATTTGCACTGTTTACATTGATACACAATTGTTCTTTAGTATGGGGTGGGGTGGGGAGTTTTGTTTTACCAAAACAGGATTTTGTTCCAGGGTAGAAGTCAATTCTTTCTTTCAAGTCTGAAAGTTTCCCCATGAAATCCAACCCCAACCCTGTATTCAGGCTATTGGCTATCTGATTCTCACCCCCAACCCCAACACCTCCCACTACATTGCTTGATACCTTGGAGAATCAGCTGTTATACTGGGGGTCAATTTCAATGCAGTCAGAACATATCTGTGCCTAATTCAGACAGCAAATGAGTCAAATCTGAAACCATGGTTATTATATATTCAAGCAAACAGAACTCATTACCAGGTAATAAGACTTTCCAAACGTTTTTAATTGCTGTGCATGCAAGGCTTGATATTTAATTTTCAGACTAGAGTTTTAAACAAGCACCGGAAATAACAAATGTTGTGAGTTAATGCGTACAGTTAAGGCTTAATTTTAACGCTCTTTCTCTGTGTATTTGGGACTCACCTTCGTTCTGCTCTTCTACAAATAGATCTGGCCAGATGTAACGAAGACGAGGATTTACCACCAGACTTTAAGAAACAATCACATGTATCAAGTATAGGTTAGCAGTTCTGCTATATTAGTAGAATCTTCCCCTACCTTGAGGGTGTGACAGCAAAATCTTCAACCTGAGGGGTGATATTCGACAATCAAGAATATTAATATCACCTGAGGGTTGGAGATTTCTCTGTCACAACCTCAAGGTAAGAAATGTTTATTTTCCTCCCATCATTTTTGTTTTGTTTTTGCTTTTAATGAAAGTATCAATGCAACACAATGCTGACATGACGTGATAGAATTGTTGACTTTGTGTGATTGTATTGCTGTCATGACGTCATGACATTGTTGTTACAATTAACTTTTAGTACTAGATTGGAACCCTGGTTAAATGTGGTTCCAATCTAGCATTAAAACTTTTTTGTACCTAAAAATAGTAGAACTTTTTGTACCTTTCTTTGGTATGGGATGTTATCTGTTAAACAAAGTTATGACATTGTTGTCAGCTCGAGTTATCTGTCATACCCTAGGGTGTGACAGAGAAATCTTGAACAGGTGGAAGAGGGGAAAAATCTGTGAACGATGGGAGAAATAGTTATCAACTTCAAGAAACTTTGTTTCTTAAACTGACTGTCCCAATTTTAACAGCTAAGATGACCAGTTCAAACAAACTGCTTCCACTCCAGAAAGTTCTTGCTTTTATGAGAACTAAATTTTATTTCTATAAAGTTTACAACAAAATAATAAAAATCTATTACAATTATATACTCTGGCATCAAAAGCATAACATGAGATTAATCATCATTTTATTCAGCATTTTGCTGTAAAATTTCTGGAAATATTCATCAAAACAAACACAAACTGAGAGAAAAATCGACTTAATTCAAAAGTTACCAACATTTTGATGTAAGCATTATTTCCAAACCAAAAACTTTTCACTTTTCATGGTCCAGTGTGATTAAATATTAAAGGGAGATAATACAATTTTGGCAGTGATTTTTGTATTTTTGCTCATCAATTTATAATAGAATCTAAAACAATGTTGTACAACATTTTCAGCATAACTATTGAAAACAAAAAACTGTTCACTTTTCATGGTAATGATATAAAGGGAGATAACTGAATGTTTGCAGTGATTTTATCCTAGCTCGTTAATAATGTATGATCCCATAATAGAATGTAAAACAATGCAGTACAACATTTTGTTTTCAGCATTATTATTGCAAACCAAAAACTGTTTGCTTTTCATGGTTATAATATTAAAGGCCTAATATACGTAACTTCAGGAAATTTTTCGCGATATTTTTACTCAGGAAAGCAATTTGAGTTACCCCTACCCCTTATTTTTTAATGAGAAAATCCTCATTTTTTCACCATTTTTTGCAGATTTAACGCTTAATAAAAAAAGTTCTGATATCAAACTTTTTTTAATATTTGGCGGATGAAAAGAAAATGGGTTTCTCGTTCTAAAACCGTCATAAAAATGGGGGGTTAGTGTGCTTAATTTTTTGTCTCTTTATTATTTGTGTTATTTTTCACAGTTTCGGGTTCAAAAATAAAAACTGCTCCAGGTACACTAAATATATGAAAGAAATACAAAAAAAGTATAATTATCCACTTTGTAACAAAATATTTCTATAAGATTGAACATTATAAAATTGTACAGCAAAAATTAGCTTGCTATGATTAAAAATGGCTAAACGCTGATGTTTTTAAGAGATCGATTTAGCATCAAAATGGTGAAATTTTGCCCATTCAGTAAGTGCATAAAATAGACAGAAATACACATATTCAAAATGACCGCAAAATTGGTAATTTTTTAAAATTCAAGTAAAAAAAATTCTACAAGCAACAGACACTTATATTTTTGACACAATTTTAAGATGCATATATGCTTTTAAAATTGATCATACTTTCTTCAATACAGTGCACTCCTCTTTATATCATGTTACATTTGTCAGACAAAAACATAATATTAACAGGAATGTGACATTAAGAGAAACATGTTTTTCCACTAAATCTAGTGCATTTCCAATCTCCATAACTAAAAGTAAGCTATGCAATGTACATATGAAGATATTTCAGTATATAGACAACATTATTTCAATTAAAAAATCAATTTAGGGGGATATTTTTTAATTTTCTATGCAACATTTTGTACAAGTTATATCTGAAATCAATGGAAATTACATCCTTTTCTGTATATTTTATGTGATTGGTTAAGGAAAACATGATATTAAGAGGAATTCACCTCAAAGACATGATATTAACCAAATAAAATTACATTGATTATATTAGAGAGAAAAATGGTGCTTGGGAAAAACATGATATAAAGAGGAATGTGATATTAACAGGAGTGATATTAAGTGGAGTCCACTGTATAACATTAAATCTTAAAATGAGACATAAACGAGACTTGAACATGACTGAAACCTCACAAGAGAACATCCATAAGGGAAGATAACTATTTTTTTGCAGTGGTTTTGTACTATCTTTGCAAAATTTATGATAGAATCTAAAACAATGTTCAAATGAAAAAAAAAAAAAATTTTCATCAACTCCCTCAATTTTCTGCAATTTTTTTGTTTTCCTGCCAATTTAAAGTGTTGAAAAAGTAACAATGATCTATTTAAGGATTAACTTTCTATTTTGTTTAGGTTATCGGGGGATAACTACAATGGAAAACGGGTAAATTCATTAACTGGCAAAGCCGGTTATGTATAATTTACCCGTTTTCCATTGTAGTTATCCCCCGATAACTTAAACAAAATAGAAAGTTTATCCTTATATTTACAGTATCTTTCTGTGAAATGTTCATAACTATTTTGTTCATTATAGTCAAATCTTCGGACACAGATTTCATTTCAAAACTAATAAACGTGGGAATGTTTCAATAAATGTAACAGCATGAAATGTGCAAGCTCCGCCTACGTTAATTGTTGGTGACGTCACACAATTGTGTTTCAAACTGTAGGATTTGCATAGCTCCGCCCACATGAATTGTTGTCAACGTCATAGAAATTTGTCACATGTTTGACTATACAGTTATGCAGTGATAATGATAGTCTGTTGAGTGAATGTCAGTGTAGACTGTAAATATACTGGTATGTTTCACTGCTTCGTTAAGAGAATAAATTTCGATAAATTGGAAACTTTTTTAACACTTACTTCATAAAATTTTAAAAAGAGTACAAATTATTTTAACATAATTTTTGGTTACATCTCTCTTACACAACCACGTTAATATGTTACTTACAGGGATGATGAAGTTTTCCAAGGGAGGTAACTCTGCTGTATACTCATCAATCAACTTTTCTAGGTCAGTTACATGCTCTCCACTAAAATGTGTCAGCTCTAGAAGGGAAAAAGGTTTTAAAAAAAAGCATATTTATATAGATACATGTATGTAGAGTAAAACCGTACTTACTCAAACCCAGTTAACTCGAATAATTAATATACCCCTCAATCATCGAACAGGTCGTCTAGTCCAAACGAGTTTATACATATTCAATCAACCCCAGATTATTTGAAAACCACATATTCAAACCAAACCTCAAACCATTGGTCAGGTCCCCACGAGTTCAAGCAAGTGGAGTTTTACTGCATATTTATTTTCCATACTTGTCTTTAAAATTGAAGACAAATGAATGTCTCTTGTTTGCGGAAATGTACAAACACAGGCATTGATTCAGCAAGAGGTCCCAAAAAAAGTCACCCCTTACAAAATGCACATGGTAATTTAAGTAGCAGTTAGATAATTTCCTTCCTAAATCTTCATGTATGCAATGGCTTTCAAGGGTTGTAAATAGAAATTTTGATTAAATGCACTCCAATATTGGTTACTAAACTACATGATTAAATCAATGAAACTAAAGGTTACCTTCCGTATAAATCTGCTGATGTTTTCAGTGATTGTTTTACCTTTTTCCACTTTAGGTTACTGACAACTTTCCCCTTGTGAATTTTCCCAAATCTTATCTTAATTTTTACCAATTGATATACAGTGGACTGCACTTAATATCACCCCTGTTAATATCACATCCCTCTTTATATCATGTTTTTCCCAAGCACCATTTTTGCTCTATATAATCTATGTAATTTTATTTGGTTAATATCATGTATTTTGAGGTGAATTCCTCTTAATATCATGTTTTTTTAACCAATCACATAAAATATCCAGAAAATGATGCCATTTCCATTGATTTCAGATACAACTTGTACAAAAGTTTGCATAGAAAATTAAAAAATAACCCCAAAAATGATTATTAATTGAAATAATGTTATCTATATATTGAAATATATTCATATATTGTACATTGAATATCTTACTTTTAGTTATGGAGATTGGAAATGCACTAGATTTAGTGAAAAAACATGGTTCTCTTAATGTCACATTCCTGTTAATATCATGTTTTTGTCGGACAAATACAAAATGATATAAACAGGAGTGCACTGCAGTACGTAATTGAGTTCAATAGCTACATGCAATACGAGGTTTACCTTAAATTGTCTGTGTTTTTTTAACTCTCGCTTGGTTTAGATCTCCGCGAATATATCCACACTTGAATTTTTTCAACTCCTCTTAAACTCTACAATGTCTATTGATATCATATGCACATATTACAAAAACTTTAAAGGCCCAATATACGTAACAAGTTAGGGAAATTTTCGTGATTCTGAAAAATTCTGAAAAAAAATCCAGTTGATACCCATGCAAAAATAAGCCTAAAACGAAATAAACCTGCGCAGTAACTAACAAGAAACTCTTTACAAAAAAATCCAAAGAATTGAAAATAATTCAGGTGGGGCCCACTTCAACAACAAACTGAAGGTAGAAGACGGTTCGAAATAGACGCGTGTTTACATTAAATAGCGTGTTTCAACTGCTGCTGTACCGGTAACCGCAAAAGAATTCATCTTGAATATTACTGATATCTTAACTAAATCTATAAGTATAATAAGTTATTAGGATTGATTGTCACTTCAAGTTTTGCAGAAAGTTACGTATATTGGGCCTTTAAAAGCATGACTGACGGTGCAAAACATGTCTAAAACACGAACAGTTTGGAGGCTAGCTGGCTGAGCAAAAAATTATATGTACGAAAATATTGGCTTTTAAAGTATACTCTTTAACCCAAGAAGAATGAACTTTTGATAAGAATGCATACTTACTTCGATGCGACTCCCTGGCGGAAGAAATAGGTGTGGCCACACAAGAGCCTATATCCTGAAGTACACACTGGATCTGTGACAATCATATAATTGTATTTATGTGAAACATAAAGTAATTTATGTCATCTCTTTTGGTATGTTTTCAATTGAATTATATATATGTTAAGTCTGGAATTTGTTTCTGTTTAATCCGGAGCTTATAACTGACGCACACAACTATATCACGTGACGTCTGTGCACAGCGTGGTCACGTGATTTCATTGTTTGGGTGCGAAAATTTTTTATTGTTGTGACGGGAAAAATTGAAAGATACCCGTCCTCGGCGTGTTAATGTCAACATATTCCCATCTTTTTTGCAAAGTCATATATAACTTTAAATTGCTGAAATAAATTTTGATGGATGTACACTGAAAATACACCATCTTACGGCATTTCAATAAATGCTCTTTATCGACTATATAAGTTTTGAGTTGTTTATTGCAAAAAACAGAGCAGAGTTGTCTCCTGTGCAGGAATTACGGTATACAAGAGATGATGGCATAAATCATATATACAATATACATATAATTAGTGAATATAGAATCAGTCATGCATGTCAATATTCCTGCTTTAAAGGCCCAATATATGTAACTTTCGGCAAAACTTGAAGAGAAAATCAAGTCTAATAAACTTATTATATTTATAGATTTAGTTAAGATTAGCTGAAATCAGCAATATTCAAGTTGAATTCTTACGCGGTTACCGGTACAGCAGCAGTTGAAACTCGGTATTTGTAAACACACGTCCATTTTGATCTGTCTTCTAACTTAGGCTTGTTGTTGAAGTGGGCCCCACCTGAATTATTTTCGATTCTTTGAATTTTTCTATCAAGAGTGTCTTGTTTGTTACTGCTCAGGTTTACTTCGTTTTAGGCTTATTTTTGCATAGTTATCAAATGGATTTTTTTTCAGAATTTTTCAGAATCACGAAAAAATTCCTGAAGTTACGTATATTGGGCCTTTAAATGACACGGTACTTTGAAAACAGATATAGTGTACCTTCATGAACCAAAGTTTGATGGGAAGATGATTTGTATATTATATTGATCATGCCACACCCACTCTGATGCAGAAGTGTTTCATATCAAACTTAGCTTGTTGTACTTGAATTTGTGAGCTTATGAATTTGTGGATGAAGGAACCCAGAAAATCACCAAAATTATGAAATGCAGTGGACTCCACTTAATATCTCTCCTGCTAATATCACATCCCTCTTTATATCATGTTTTTCCCAAGCAACATTTTTCGCTCTATATAATCTATGTAATCTTACTTGGTTAATATCATGTATTTTGAGGTGAATTCCTCTTAATATCAAGTTTTCTTAACCAATCACATAAAATATCCAGAAAATGATGCCATTTCCATTGATTTCAGATACAGAAACTTGTACAAAATTTTGCAAAGAAAATAAAAAAAATCACCCAAAAAATGATTATTAATTGAAATAATGTTATCTATATATTGAAACATCTTCATATATTGTACATTGAATATCTTACTTTTAGTTATGGAGATTGGAAATGCACTACATTTAGTGGAAAAACATGTTTCTCTTTATGTCACATTCCTGTTAATATCAAGTTTTTGTCGGACAAATGCAACATGATATAAAGAGGAGTGCACTGTACAATATTTATTTTGATATCATATAGTGGGCCCCTTTGGAACCAATTTTTTACGTTAATTTAATGTATAATTTCTTGCAGGCTACCATGTACAACATAATGATATAAGTAAACTTACTTGTTCCAGATCAGATAAAACGGGTATATCAGCATCTTTACAGTATTCAGATGCCAAACTGAAATTCAATACATGAAAGCTTTTAATATTGAACAAAATGTCCCTGTATATTTATAGCACATATCAAACAGAAGCCTTATCCTTAAATGTAAGTACCGGTAATACATGAATCAAATATAATGTAATATATATATATAGAAACTAGAAATGTCTGCGAGACATTAATGCCCCCGCCCCCAGCTGGTTACATTACCATGGGACGTACAGGACAGGACGGGACAAGACAGGACAAACATGGGTAACACTATATGCCCCCATTTCATGGCGGAGGCATAAAAACATATACATACATATTGTAATTATGATAATAATAATCCGACGTTCTTATTTACCGCTTTATCAAGACCTTAAAGGCCATCTCAAAGTTGTTCACAAATTATTATCCGTGATTATAAGGCCTTAGCAACCAGCCAATATGGTTCTCAACTCCCTTGGGAGCATACAACCGTTACTGCCATTTCGGCGCTTGCAGCTAGCATTCTACAATTTCTAGTACTGCCCAACCACGTACTCATTTACAGCTAAGTAGACTGGAATAAGCAGAGTAAAGCATCTCACTCAAGGTTACAATACAAGTGCCATGACCAGGACTCGATCTCGCAACCCTTCCATCACTAGCCAGGCATTATACCACTAGACCACCCATCCTCGATATCCAGAGATTACGATCACTTACGCTCTCTACACCCCTGGAATATGTCATAGAAAAACTGAAGGCTCTGTATGGGCCACCTTGTTGGTGAGACAATTAAGAAGACTGATTCGACACTTTGATGAGCATCAAAAGAATCTCGTGGTCACAAGCAGTAAAAATTGACAGACTTTGAAGTTGGTTGTGACTCCTTTGTAATCTTCAAAAGACAGTCTAGCGGTTGGTCAGGTTTTATTTACCTGCATGAATGTGTCTTCAGTTTGGCCATCACATAATAAAATTCCAGGGTTGTAGAGAGGTTAGGTGATTGTAAACCCTGGATATCGAGGATGTATACCCTATAGAACTGGACAATCCATCAGTTTCTCCTAAACCTATTTACCCTATAGCACTGGACAACTCATCGGTTGCTCCTAAAGCTTCAAAAATTATGTCATTCTTTGGTCTCCGTTCTCCAGTGAAAGTTGATGATGTACCTACAAAAATGAGAACAGATGTGAGGGTAAATGATTATGCATTCGTATTTTGAATGGATACCACGGTTAAGTTATTTTGTACCATATGAATTATTTTTTTTGTACATTGGAAATAATCTGTGGACAATTTAATTGCTTCAATTTCATATCATTTGGATCGAGGAGTTCTTACTATCGATCCACCAGCATCACTAATATTTAATAGTGGATCAGATAGTTAGAACCATTAGGACTAGCACAATGTACTGAATAATTCAGAAAATCATCATGTCATCACTTACCCTTATCACCAGTCTTCGTGTATATTTTGGGATATTTCTTTCCTTCATTTTTCTGCGCTCTGGGAAATAATACAATTTTTCATCACACATTACAAAATAATAGACAATTTTTGTTGCGCATTACAAAAATATATACTAATTGATTACTAGTTAAATAAGAACAGAAACAGCTATATATCAATAACATATGATTATCAATTATTATACTGCAATGCATTTCAAAACTTTGAATTTCCTTATTTTGTTGAATTTGATGTCATCAAATACATAAAAAAAACATGTACAGGAAAAGTGAGATCTGGTAAAGTGCCCTGACTAGGTCGAGAAATCGCATGTGTACAAGCAGGAAAAACATGTCCCTGTCGTGTGCCCCGCAACCAGGCATCGAAACCTGAGCTGGTCTCCATTGCGTAATTCTACAGGTCTACTAACTGTGACATACACTGTAGGAGCACCTGCAAGCCATGCTCCGTCACAAATCTGAGTGAAGGAGACTATGAACTAGGCCTACAAGATACAAATAACATATAATTTTGCTCCTTTCAGTAAGACGGACTAAATTCAAATTAACAATACAAGATAATTAATATTCAAGGAAAGCTAATTAAGTAGCAGGCATGCAAAACATATATCACAGTTGACTATATATGCAAGGATCACTTTGGGGCTAGATTTGGGGATTTTTTCCCATATTTTCCCTGAAAATCTCATTGAAATTCAAAATTATATTACTTTATATAGAAAAATCTCATAGATACAAAATGTACATTGTATTTTGCTGATCCCTCAAATTCTCCCATAGATTTTAAGAGTCAGCATTATCCCTGTATATGTCCATACAAGCCACACTTCTCTTTATCACCACAGTACACTGTGACTGTATTTCTCGTGCTATTACACCGCTATATAATGTGCAATTGTAGGTCTATACATTTGTACTGTAAGTCACAGACTATTCATTACTGTATACATATCAGAAAAAATGATTTACGCATGCACCGCTTGCATGATGTCATTTGTGCTAATGTCATTATTAGTTTTACACTCACGCTAACAACTTTGAATATGTAGCGAAGCCCCTAGATGACTGTCGACAGACAGAAACAAAACGTGACATTTTGTTATTGAAATGTTATTATATAATCCATAAACCGAAAGTAACCGGAAACGCATTTTCGTACCTCCGCTATATGAAGAGCTAGCTAACTGTAGTTTCACTTTCACAGTCCCTGGCCGCATGTTCTGTGAGACATGACAAAAATAGTTGTGTCCGCTCCTGGAAAAGTTATTTTACACGGAGAACATGCTGTTGTTTATGGAAAAGTACGTTGGATTTCCTGTCGCCTGAATTGTTGGTCGTGTAAATTTAAATTTCTGGCATTTCTGCTTAAAAATTTCGTTTTCAAATCCTACATGTACACTGTACATGTATGTTATGCATCATCAGATGGTGGGCTTTCAAATCGCAGTTTGTCCGTAGCCCGTCCGTCGTGCGTTCTTAAATTTATCTATCTATATATAGGCCTATGTATATTTATATTATATTCCACAGAGACCAGTATGGCTTTAATAAATAAATCTTTTGGTCTCTCTTTGTTGAGAAGTGCTGGATGGATCCTTTTCAAATTTCATATTTACAGTACCGTAACATAAGTTAAAGTATGGAGCAAATTTGTTTTGTTTGCTATAAAAAAATGTATTTCCAATTTTTTACAACGAATATTCTTGACACCATTTGAGAATCATGCATTTTTGACGAAATTTTCTATGGTTGTTTCCTGCTTCATCTCATAATATTTGCACTGTTTTGCGCTGTGTACATGTATATGTATGACCAAAGAATTCATAATTGCAACATTCATTTTTTGGGACACCATTTTGACGTAATTTTGGTAACTTTATATAGAAAAATAGCGTGATACAGGTATTATCAGTGTAGATAATTCTGTGTCAATGCTCCATAAATACATGACGGAAACTTAAACGAATATTATGAGAAGAAAATATTAGATATTTCTGTACAAAAAAGCTAAATATTGTCAAAATCCACCCAGAAACAAAGTCAGGAAAATTAATTGAAAATGGTTGGAGATACAAAGCACATATAGCAAAATAAAAAATGTTCCCATACTTATAGCACAGCACTGTACAAGTACAGTGTAGGTTCACTTAATCCCCAGTTTTGCATTGTCCAGTTTTTTAAAGTTGATCCGAAAAACAATATGGCCGAAAGGCACCCATCTTTGATTTTGATATTATAGTTTGTGATATCACATCAAATGTTTTTCTTGAGAAGAAATGGAGGGATCTTTCTTACAGTTCAAATGCAGGTTTCCTTGTTCCCAAGTTGTGCATTGGTCCAATTTTTGCACATATTCGAAAAACAATATGACAGACAGGTAGCCATCATGGATTTTGACAGTAATAGTTAATGTGATCCTTATTTCTTGAGAGGTGTTTGATGGATCTATAAAATTCTAAAAAAAAACTACAACTGGCGTCTATAACATCACCTGATCCAAAATATACAGTTAACAAAGAACTTAACTCTTAAATATACAAGATCCCAATACGACGACTATTTTCTAACAGATGCCTGAAATGCGGTTAATTTTTAATATATATGAAAATTCCTTTTACAGGTAATTCAGTGGTAGAGTGTTGGGCGAGCAATTTATATTGTATGGTACTTTTTTGTCACTTTTCAGAAAGCATTAGCAGCAAGTTTGAATCTCCGTACCTTCCTGACAGTGAGTGAAAGGGGAGATAATCTCATTCACCTTGACCTGCCTGATCTTGAAGTAAAGTTGTCCTTCCCCTGTTTCCTTCTTTCTTCAAAGACTGATTCTGAAATAGGTATTTTTTATGTTTTGTTACCTCCCCTTGTCACACAATCGTACATTCATGTATCCATGGTGATCAGGACATTGAGGATTCCCAAGTGTACTGCTCATTTCAAACTCTTTTGAGCCTAGCCAGATCGAGTTTCGACATTTTGAAAGATATAGATGTTTGGTTTGGGGCCAGATTACATTTCTATATGAAAACATGAGTACAAGAACAATAGCCATTATGCACTCATTGCCTTGTGGACTTTCATTGATGTAAAACAAAAGATTTTTAGGAGTCAGTGTCCAGAGGTGAATTTTGATTGTAACCAGGACACCAATTTCTCCCGCCTGTAGACACACTTCAACTCTTCCATTTTAAATATTGGATTAGTTCAAAATGAGATTTCAGGTGATAAGTTTAACCTCTATATGTACTTTAAAAACAATACTTTTCACAACTCTCTCATCTGCCGTTCAAAATATTTCTCTGGATCCATTGCGAATCTTAAATGATCCATGCTAACTGTGAAATCCATAAAGCTTAAAAATGTCCTTGTTGTTACCAAGGTGATGTTACAAACCCCTTACCAGCCACAGAAGAAAATCTAAAAACGTTGAAGGAATTATCAACCTTGAATGAGGATGCTCCAAAGACACAATATCTAGCTTTAGTAACATTTCTCTATCTTTATTCAGAGATATCAAAGTGTAGCAAGTAAGTAAAACAAAAATCCTTTCAACTTATGTTATACATGTATATATATACATGTACATTTATGGATGTTTGCCAGTGATTTCTTTAAATTATGGATGTGTTACATATCTTTACAACTTCTTGGCTAAATCTAAAATTATAATGGTCATATTTTCAAAATGTGCTTCTTCTTCTTTTTCCAATTTGAATTTGACAGAATCCAAACTGAAGATATGAGTGCATTAATTTTGTTGCTCATGAACAAAGCTACCACGATGATAACCATTGAAAAATTTGAATTATCTCCCTTTTAGCCAGCTTGCAACAAAAGTTTTACAACTGCACTTGTAAACCTAACCCGAGTTTCCCCTGGCCTAACACCATACCTAGACATTTTGACAGATAGATGTCTGGTGTGGGGTAGCCCGAGTTTCCTCTGGCCCAACGCCATACCTAGACATTTTGACAGATAGATGTCTGGTGTGGGGTAGCCCGAGTTTCCTCTTGCCCAACACCATACCCAGACATTTTGACAGATAGATGTCTGGTTTGGTGTAGTCCGAGTTTCCTCTGGCCCTAACACCAGATTTAGACATTATGAAAGATAGATGTCTGGTGTTGGGCCAGAGCTCATTACTATATCAAAACCTGGAATTATCTGACACTGTTTGGTAGCTGAGAGTTTTGAGTTGCTGCCAACGAAAATCGACTATGACACAACATATACCTCACATATGTCTATAAATAGATTATTTATTGACCCAAACCCACTCTGATTCTTACCAACAGCTCATAATTTCCGTCAGTAGAGTCCTTGGTTTTCAACTGTTTGAAATTTCCCACCTGGGCGGTCTCCATGTTTTTACCTGAGACGTAAGAAACCCATGGACGCTGGCTGACTAATCAGTGAACCTTACTGAACTTGAAGGAAATTGGAAGACAATATTCCTGTTCAGAAGATTTCCGGACCACATCTTTTTGTTAATTGAGTTACTCCCCCGATACTGTTTGGTATTGGCAACTTCCATGTTTTTATAGGCATGTGCACACTGGAAGACTGCTTCACAAGCTCACTGAGTGTACAATACAGCAAAGCAATTTTTAGCTCACCTGGCCCGAAGGGCCAAGTGAGCTTATGTGATGGTGCAGCGTCCGTCATCCGTCCGTCCTGCGTCCGTCAACTTTTTCCTTTAAACGAATTCTTCTAAAATACCGAAAGGCCCAGTGACATGAAATTTGGCTGGTAGATTTCTTGGAAGTAGCTGAACAAAGTTTGCGAAAAAAAATCACTATTACCTAATTTTAAGGTCACAAGGGTCAAAAATATTGAAACCTTCAAACAACTTCTTCTAAAATACTGTCAGGCATAAATACTTCATATTTGACAGGTAGCTTCCTTGGATGAAGCCAAATAAAGTTTGCGAAAAGAAACGACCTTGACCAATATTCAAGGTCACAGTGAGGTTAAATCTATTTTAACCTTTAAATGACCTCTTCTGAAATACAAAAATCCCTAGAAACATAGTATTTTGCTGAAAGGTTCCTTGGATGAAGCCCGACAAAGTTTGCGAAAAGAAATGACCTTGACCTATATTCAAGGTCACAGGGGTCAAATATGTTAAAACCCTCAAAAGACTTCTTCTGAAATACCAAAAGCCCTAGAAGCATGATATTTGACTGAAATGTTCCTTGGATATGAAGCCTGACAAAGTTTGCGAAAAAAAATCACTTTGACCTATATTCAAGGTCACAGGGGTCAAATCTGTTAAAACATTCAAACGACTTCTTTTGAAATACAAAAAGCCCTAGAAGCTTGATATTTGGCTGACAGGTTCCTTGGATAAAGCCCGACAAAGTTTGCGAAAAGAAATGACCTTGACCTATATTCAAGGTCACAGGGGTCAAATCTGTTAAAACCTTCAAACGACTTCTTCTGAAATACAAAAAGCCCTAGAAGCATGATATTTGGCTGAAATGTTCCTTGGATAAAGCCTGACAAAGTTTGTGAAATGAAATGACTGTGACCTATATTCAAGGTCACAGGAGTCAAATCTGTTAAAACATTCAAACGACTTCTCCTGAAGTACCAAAAGCCCTAGAAGCATGATATGTGGCTAAAAAGTTCCTTGGATGAAGCTCGACAAAGTTTGCGAAAAGAAATGACCTTGACCTATATTCAAGGTCACAGGGGTCAAATCTGTTAAAACCTTTAAACGACTTCTTCTGAAGTACCAAAAGCCCTAGAAACTTGGTATTTAGCTGAAAGGTTCCTTGGATGAAGCCCGACAAAGTTTGCGAAAAGAAATGACCTTGACCTATATTTAAGGTCAGAGGGGTCAAATCTGTTAAAACCTTCAAACATCTTCTTCTGAAATACCAAAAGCCTTAAAAGCATGATATTTGGCTGAAAGGTTCCTTGGATGAAGCCCGACAAAGTTTGCGAAAAGAAATGACCTTGACCTATATTCAAGGTCACAGGGGTCAAGTCTTTTAAAACCTTTAAACGACTTCTTCTGAAATACCAAAAGCCCTAGAAGCATGATATTTGGCTGAAAAGTTCCTTGTATGAAGCTTGACAAACTTTGGGAAGGAAAAGGAGCTTGACCCATATTAAAGGTCACAGTGGTCAAATCAGTGGTTAAAAGCTTTGAGCGACTTCTTCTGATAAACCGAAATGCCGAGAGACATGATATTTGGCTGGTAGCGTCCTAGGATGAAACCGAACAAAATTTGAAAATGAAAATGATGTTGTCTTATCAGGTCACATGGGTAAAATTTTGTTTAAATCTTAAGATGTTCTTCTAAATGTCTTACAGTAAAAGATTTTTAGGGTTACACTATAATATAAGTCAGAGTTTGATACCAGGTGAGCGATGCAGGCCCATTGGGCCTCTTGTTCCTTAATTATGTTCTAGCTCTCTGATGGTGTATTGTTTTGATTTTCCTCTCAATATTTCTGCTTGATTTATTATGTTTTGCTCCTTGCTCTGCAGTACTTCAATTTTTCTTTCTTTAGATGTCCGTTACCTGCCGTAGATGTTAATGTACATTCCGAGATCCCTATTGGAGCTGGTTTGGGATCCTCTGCTAGTTATTCTGTCTGTTTAGCTGCTGGACTGCTACAGCTTGGAAACCATATTAGCCAATCAAGATCACATATAGAAACTGACCAATCAAATCAGTCTTCATGGTCACATGATGAAACTGAACTGATCAATAAATGGGCATTCATAAGTGAACAAATTATGCATGGCAACCCATCAGGGGTGGATAACTCAGTCATTATCTATGGTAAGTGTTCTTAATTCCTTTAATTTCTTATCAGTAAGTAAAATGAAATCGTCATTTTATTATGTCTATCCTTCAAATGAAGGGAGACATATTGTACTACAGTGGACTCCACTTAATATCACCCCTGTCAATATCACATTCCTCTTTATATCAATGTTTTCCAAAGCACCATTTTTCTCTCTATATAATCTATGAAATTGTATTTGGTTAATATCTTGTATTTTGAGGTGAATTCCTCTTAATATCATTTTTGTTTTAACCAATCACATAAAATATACAGAAAAAGATGTCATTTCCATTGATTTCAGAAACAACTTGTACAAAATGTTGCATAGAAAATAAAAAATAACCCCAAAAATGGTTTTCAATTGAAATAATGTTATCTTAATATTGAAACATCTTCTTGATGTACATTGAATAGCTTACTTTACGTTATGAAGATTGGAAATGCACTAGATTTAGTGGGAAAACATGTTTCTCTTAATGTCACATTCCTGTTAATATCATGTTTTTGTCTGACAAAAGCAACATGATATTAAGAGGAGTGCACTGTAGTACATTACATGACTGAATACTGACATCTCATTGGCTACACACATGGGTACTATGAAGCAATAGTGACAGCTCACCTGGGCACTAGGCTGACTATCAAATTTGGCACATTATGTTCAAGGTGAATCTATCATGATGTCACTATTACCTTAAGTCATTATTTTTTGAAAGCACAATGATTTGTGCGAAATTTTACATTTGGTCATGATTTGCTTGAAAATGGCTGACTCTGGCAACGGTCCAAAGCTGGCCATAGTGTTTCACAATAAAACAACTTTTGGTGTATATTCAAGTGGCAGGCTGATGTACTAAACTATGCCCCATAGTCTTGTCTTGTGATGAGATAGTGCCCTTCTTGCCTTTGGCTCAGGCTCTATTCTATCCCTCGACAATGCTTTGGGGCAATATAGATAGTGCCCTCTCAATAGGGCCATAATAGATATAGTACCTGTTCTTCTGGTCTGCATGGTTCAGGTTCTTCTATTAATTTCTTGTCTGGGCAATAACTTCTAAACCATTGAAGATATCATGATGAAACTTAATACATACTTTCATTACCATAAGCTTATGTGCAGTGCACTGTCGTTGTCACTCTTACTTTGACCTTGAGGTCAGGGGTCAAATAAGTGTGAATTTTCCCAATAATTGCCTAGGGGATAGCTTTTGAACCGTTCAAAATATACTGATGAAACTTTTAGTATACCTGTATTGCCCATAGACGATGTGCACTTTTATTAGGTCGTTGTAACCTTCACACATAGGTCAGAGGTCAAAAATATCTGATTGTTTTAATCATTCAAAGGTGTATGCCAAGGGGATGCCATCTGCCCCTCACCGTCTAATAACACTTATAACAGTAATTTACCGAACATCAGATTGGAAGTCAAACTCATATTTTATATTTTTTCCACTCGGTCATCCAATCAAGGTCAAGGTCAAATTTAAATTTATTTTTGTCAAATTTTGTATGATTTTATCTGGCAAAGTTGGTCAGAATTAAGAAACGAGTCACCTGACCAAATCTCAAGGTCATTGGATCAAAGGTCAAGGCTAAATTTTACATTTCTTAGCTGCTAAACATATTGGGTTTATTATGAAGACATCATGATGCGAGGTGTATCAATAAATTAATAATAAGCCAAAAGAGTTGCCTGCAAGCATCTACCACATTGCAGTGGGACACCTGGGATGCTTAATTGGTGCGTTACTTTTCATATATGATTCATCATTTATTGTCTTCTACTTGCAGGTGGGGCTATAGAATTTCAGAAAGGAGTTATCACAAAGCTATCACAGTAAGTTATCAATAATTATAAATAATATCATAAAATATGTTACTGATTTAAATGTCCAGTGTGGGAATATTAGAATTTTTTTTTATAACTTTCTATTATATAATACATAATATGTAAACATTCAGAACACTTCATCCCGATTTCAATGTCAATGTCATCGGGTCAAAGGTCAAATCATCAGGTCAAGGTTAATTGAAGATGACTGAATTGGCCGAAAAGTTCCAAATTATATGTGAAATGGAATCAGTTTCTAGTGATATGAGACTCCTGTACAAAATGCTTAGTTGGAATTCTAGAGGATTCCACCTGGAAATGAAGGTATTCCAGGAGGAATCTGCCTGAGGTGGCTAACTAGGTAAACTTTGGGTAGACGTAGAATCTGGCTAAACTCTACCCAAGTTTGAAGCAAAAGTCTACCTGAAATCTATCTTACAACATCTTAGTAGGAAAATCAAACTCAAGCAAAAGTCTATCTAAAATCTATCTTACAACAACTTAGAAGGAAAATCAAACTCAAGCAAAAGTCTACCTGAAATCTATCTTACAACAACTTAGTAGGAAAATCAAACTCAAGCAAAAGTCTATCTAAAATCTATCTTACAACAACTTAGAAGGAAAATCAAACTCAAGCAAAAGTCTACCTAAAATCTATCTTACAACATCTAAGTAGGAAAATCAAACTCAAGCAAAAGTCTACCTGAAATCTATCTTACAACAACTTAGTAGGAAAATCAAACTCAAGCAAAAGTCTATCTAAAATCTATCTTACAACAACTTAGAAGGAAAATCAAACTCAAGCAAAAGTCTACCTAAAATCTATCTTACAACATCTTAGTAGGAAAATCAAACTCAAGCAAAAGTCTACCTAAAATCTATCTTACAACAACATAGTAGGAAAATCAAACTCAAGCAAAAGTCTATCTAAAATCTATCTTACAACATCTTAGTAGGAAAATCAAACTCAAGCAAAAGTCTATCTAAAATCTATCTTACAACAACTTAGAAGGAAAATCAAACTCTAGCAAAAGTCTACCTAAAATCTATCTTACAACAACTTAGTAGGAAAATCAAACTCAAGCAAAAGTCTATCTAAAATCTATCTTACAACAACTTAGAAGGAAAATCAAACTCAAGCAAAAGTCTACCTAAAATCTATCTTACAACATCTTAGAAGGAAAATCAAACTCAAGCAAAAGTCTACCTAAAATCTATCTTACAACAACATAGTAGGAAAATCAAACTCAAGCAAAAGTCTATCTAAAATCTATCTTACAACATCTTAGTAGGAAAATCAAACTCAAGCAAAAGTCTATCTAAAATCTATCTTACAACAACTTAGAAGGAAAATCAAACTCAAGCAAAAGTCTACCTAAAATCTATCTTACAACAACTTAGAAGGAAAATCAAACTCAAGCAAAAGTCTATCTAAAATCTATCTTACAACAAATAAGTAGGAAAAACAAACTCAAGCAAAAGTCTACCTGAAATCTATCTTACAACATCTAAGTAGAAAAACAAACTCAAGCAAAAGTCTACCTAAAATCTATCTTACAACATCTAAGTTGGAAAATCAAACTCTAGCAAAAGTCTACCTAAAATCTATCTTACAACAACTTAGTAGGAAAATCAAACTCAAGCAAAAGTCTACCTAAAATCTATCTTACAACATCTTAGTAGGAAAATCAAACTCAAGCAAAAGTCTATCTGAAATCTATCTTACAACAACTTAGTAGGAAAATCAAACTCAAGCAAAAGTCTATCTGAAATCTATCTTACAACAACTTAGTAGGAAAATCAAACTCAAGCAAAAGTCTATCTGAAATCTATCTTCCCATACCAAAAAAAGGTACAAAAAGTTATACTTTTTTTAGGTACAAAAAAGTTATAACTTTTAATGCTAGATTGGAACCACATTTGACCAGGGTTCCAATCTAGTACTAAAAGTTATAACTTTTTGTACCTTTTAGGAAAAAAGGTATAAAAAGTTATAACTTTTTGTAACTTTTTGGAAGTAGAGAAGGAAAGAAATAAAAAGGTATAAAAAGTTATAACTTTTTGTAACTTTTTAAGGTACAAAAAGGTATAAAAAGTTACAAAAAGGTATTAAAAGTTATAACTTTTTGTACCTTTTCAAAAAGGTACAAAAAGTTATAACTTTTTGTACCTTTCTGTTAAGGAAGCAAAAAAGGTATAAAAAGTTACAAAAAGGTACTAAAAGTTATAACTTTTTGTACCTTTTTAAAAAGGTACAAAAAGGTATAACTTTTTGTACCTTTCTGATTGTGTTAAGGAAGCAAAAAAGGTATAAAAAGGTATTAAAAGTTATAACTTTTTGTACCTTTCTGTTAAGGAAGCAAAAAAGGTATAAAAAGTTACAAAAAGGTACTAAAAGTTATAACTTTTTGTACCTTTCTGTTAAGGAAACAAAAAAGGTATAAAAAGTTACAAAAAGGTATTAAAAGTTATAACTTTTTGTACCTTTTTAAAAAGGTACAAAAAGGTATAACTTTTTGTACCTTTCTGATTGTGTTTAGGAAGCAAAAAAGGTATTAAAAGTTACAAAAAGGTATTAAAAGTTATAACTTTTTGTACCTTTTCAAAAAGGTACAAAAAGGTATAACTTTTTGTACCTTTCTGTTAAGGAAGCAAAAAAGGTATAAAAAGTTACAAAAAGGTATTAAAAGTTATAACTTTTTGTACCTTTTTAAAAAGGTACAAAAAGGTATAACTTTTTGTACCTTTTCAATAAGGAAGCAAAAAAGGTATAAAAAATTACAAAATAAAATATTTAAAAAAAAAGGTACAAACAAGTTTTATTGGTAGTAATAAGGAAGAAAAAATCGAAAAACAAAGGAATAAAATGTCATCACTGTCGTCGTCATCACTATCCATTTTATATCAAATTTGTGTGAATTAAAGTTCAACCATGGCAACAAAGTTCAACTAGATCCTTTCCATCATTGACTTGATGAATGCACTGAATGGTTTTGTATTCCTGGAATATTTTCATTATTACAGTTGATTCTTTCCTTGGATGGACACAGCATCTTCTAGAAAATCAAAACAAAAAATATCAGTGTTCTACTTATAACATTGCACATTTAATGGGGGGGGGGGGCATAATAACAAGGGAAGTCTGAGGGTTATGGCAATACAATTATTACAATCTAAACATTTCATACTATTTTAGCAACTATGAAACATTCACTGAAAATGTAGTTTAATATTTATGAGTTATCTTGTTCTTCTGGTATATGACACACAATTAAGTTTTTGTTCTTATGCAAATAATTATGATATAATTACCAATTATGCCATGGTATCCAAAATGGCGCTGTCCAAACATGGCTTCCAATAGCATCTAGTAACTTTGTGTAAGGAAAATAAACAGATATGGGATATCTAGCAACCTGTGTGCCCCTTCTGTTTTTGCTGAGCTGTCATGATGTGTTTTGGGTTGACAAAAAAATCCAGGGCTAAGCTGTTAGCATAAGCTCTACCATCTGTAAAAGTAAGGAATATAGACTTACACAATGTGATACTTTGAGAAATGAAAAGTGGTAAGAACTAATATATTGTACATGTATTACAGAACACATACAACATTGAACAAAATGCTTCAAGTTTTAATTATCTTTCAACCAAGTAATTCAACCTTGACCTTTGACCTGGTGACCTTGAGTTTGATTAGGTGACACTTTGTTGGATTTTGACCTATGATGCCTTAACCCTTCGGGTCAGATGACCAAAACATGGACAGACAGACAGACAACCTAGCTTGATTATTATATCTTTAATGCAGGGCTCCCAATAATCATGATAATGTTCAATTTGACTTGATACATTACTTTGAACTTATTCTTGCAATCCTGTTAGATATATAGGTACAAAGAAACATAACATTTTTTTTTAATTCATGTAAAGTTTGAGTTAATTTAATTATACACCAGATGCAAATATAAAAAAACAAGGGTAAACATTCCAAATAATAATATATAAACAGGCAATTGCAAATGAACATAATATTTATAAAGAATAAGTATAAGAGCATGAATTGCTTACCTGGTATATTTCAATCTCATTCTTCTTGTCTTAAAGTGAACTATAAAATTGTAGATAATTTTATCATGATATAGATAGACAAAGAAAATATACCAAGGCCAAAATCTTTGCAAGCATTGATAACTTACAGACCTAAAATTTAGGAGTGGTACAACTTCATTCCCTTTGTAATTGAGCTGGTGACCAAATTTAAATGAAAATTACCATCTGGTGGTTTTGTCGTCCATATTTTTCTGTTTGTTTATTGTGACGGAATGACTGGCATCATCAACATCCACGTATACCTTTGCACCATCTAAGTGAAAGAAATTAAAGAAAAACTACTGTATTTAAATATCTTGAACACAATATCATTTTTTACTTCTAGACCATGTCTATTTACGTTTTTAAGTTCTAAATATTTTAAAGTTTTAATGAATGATTCATGTATTATTTACCATAAACTAGATTTCATTCCATGAAAATCATGAAAAAAAAAGTTAATTATAAAAAACATCTCTCTTATCATATACTTAAATCAAGTAAACCTTTTAAAAATTGGTTAGTTGGAATAAGTAAGCAATGTTTCCTTCAAAATATTGGAACAAAATGAAAAAAAAAATGATAATAATATTTTATACTTTGATAGAGCAATATTGACAAATGTAGAAGGTTTGACAGGTGAAAAAAACCAAATAGGATCAGCTGAAATATAGGGAATAGTTTAGCTCGTCATTTTGGATAAAAGAACAATTTGAATAACTAGAAAATTTAAATAAAAGTAAATACAAAACATTATTTCACACATTCACCTCAAACGGATCGATGCCCATCCATTATTTCAAACCCCAAAACATCATTGAATTATTCAGAATTTATCTCATTTCTCTCTTCTTCATAATGCAGGGTATTCTTTTCTTTCTTTCATTTTTTTATTAGGTTTTGAGTTTTGACGTTTTGAAACACGTAAATCACACTGAGTTATTGAATAAAAAATACAAGCAGTTTAAACCTTTAACTGTTATTACATCACAACCAAACTTAAAAAAAAATCATTATATTTACCATTGGACATTTTATCAGTGTTTATGTTGTCGAAAAACAAATACGTCGAAATTTCTTCTTTTTTTTTTAAATCAAGTGGGCACTGCCGTGGAGCAAGCAGCTGTTGATTGTGACCGTTAAGCTGAAAAACATCGGTATTCACTTATAAACATGCTGAATTGGAATCTTGAAGTATTTGGTTAACATTTCCGGCAAAAAAACTAAATCAAACATGAAAAAACTTTCACGACTCTACCGAAAATATTTGCATTTGTACTTACGCAATGGCCGCCAGGCCGATGTGTGTCGGTGAGTTTTAATATTGTTCAAAAGAACCAATTCGTCGCCGTTCATGTAGAAAATACAGTGTTTCCACTTCAACATTCACGTGTGTGTAGTTCTCAGTTCCAAGGATGATCGTTATTCCCCAACGTAACATGAAAATACTCCCGATTTCACGGTAATACACAATCGCCCTGTTTGTTTACATTTTCAAGTCGTGTGTAAAAGTATGAATGAATTTCCCGCTGTTTGTGGATGGCTTTATTGTGATTGGTCAGTAATTTGTCGGGCTATTGCATTATGGGGGGAAATGGAGTTGGGAGAATTTTACATCGATATCTCCGAACGCCGTCATGTCGTCTTCCAGTTATTAATTAAATATATTTTTTTTCCATGAAATCTTATCTGTGAATGATTTCGGTATCATAATTACTGACAGGTAACAAAAAATCCAGCGGCATAGGCACTCTGTGTCGTACGCAGCGAATCGACACATTGTCTACTTTCTCCAATTCACTTCCGGGTTCGACTGTGGACTCGGTGAAGATTAAACTCGGTCATTTCAATCACGCATGTATTTTGGAATTTAAATAATTCACAATCACATCAAATAAGAAGGACACAGGCAGATTAGGCCTATCTACATCGTGATCTTTTTGTTGGGTGGTCATCGACGAAAATATATCGTATAGCAATTAGCATAGACAACGTTCGAAATCGAACTCCATGATACGGGGCTAAGCTTATGAGAGTTCCTAGTAAACAAAAAGAAGGAACGATGGTGTGCAATGCTATTCGGATACGTAGTATTTTCACGACCAATTTCATGCAGTTTGAAAAATGTTAAATGTTTTTTTTTTGGAATGGAACTCATTGGTCTCCACTCTTCCATCACAAAGCTGATTACTTAGGATGTCTCTTCATCGTTGTTTGTATTTTTTTTTAATTTACAGACAACATCATCATAATCAGTATATACACAGGTATAATTGTCCTCTTTTGTTCACATTTCACACCTATAGGTAGTTCACACTCCCACAGGTAAATCTACCTGCAGGGCAGAGATCGTCGATCAGGTGTCAATCATAGACATTCAGAACAATAAAATGCTAATCCAAATATAGCTCTACGAGTATACTGGATGTCCTGTCTACCACAGAATTGGAAAGTGAAGTCTACCTGTTACGCACAGCTAACTTCCGTTATCACTCATTTCATGCAAATATGTATTTTCATTCTCATATCTTTGTCCTTTCCAATATTCCGATAAGGGTGAAAATTTGTACAAACCTAGCTAACTGCATAATATTAATGAATCCGAAAACACATTAAAAATAATTATTGCCTGGCATGCAATGAACATTCACTGGATAACAAATAACTTCGATAAATTGATGGTTGACTTTTTTTGTCATTGTATTTTATTTCATGCTGACATTGCTAAGAAATATTTATATTTAAACTATATAGAAAGATACAGAAATGTTAAATGGAAAAAAATCAAAGTTTAATATTTTCTTAGTCTAGAATTTTTGAGTCCAGGAAATGTTAATAAACAGTATTACTGAAATTTTCAGAGTCCAGAAAAGTTACAAAAAGTTATCCCTGAGATTTTCAGAGTCCAGAAAAGTTACAAAAAGTTATCACAGCAATTTTAGAGTCAAGGAAATGTAAATAAACAGTACTACTGAAATTGTCAGAGTCCATAAAAGTTACAAAAAGTTATCCCTGAAATTTTCAGAGTTCAGAAAAGTTACAAAAAGTTATCCCTGAAATTTTCAGAGACCAGAAAAGTTAAAAAAAAGGTATCCCTGAAATTTTCAGAGTCCAGAAAAGGTACAAAAAGTTATCATTGAAATTTTCAGAGTCCAGAAAAGGTACAAAAAGTTATCATTGAAATTTTCAGAGTCCAGAAAAGGTACAAAAAGTTATCATTGAAATTTGCAGAGTCCAAAAAAGTTATAAAAAGTTACACTGATAAATTCTAAGTTTTCAAAAAGGTACTAAAAAGTTATAACTTTTTTGTACCTTTTCAAAAAGGTACAAAAAAGGTACTGTAAAGGTACAAAAAAGTTATAACTTTTTGTAACTTTTTTTGGTATGGGTTACATCATCTTAGTAGGAAAATCAAACTCAAGCTAAAGTTTATCTAAAATCTATCTTACAACATCTTAGAAGGAAAATCAAACTCAAGCAAAAGTCTACCTGAAATCTATCTTACAACATCTTAGAAGGAAAATCAAACTCAAGCAAAAGTCTACCTAAAATCTATCTTACAACATCTAAGTAGGAAAATCAAACTCAAAATTTCTATTTAGGTGGAATTTTGTGGGATTGCATGGAAAAGATGTAGCGGCAGTAAAGTGATTTGTTATAAATCTGCCATTTTAGATAAAATAATACCTTAACTGTCAGTTAGGTAAATGTATAAATTTTGTAAGAAAGTTCTATTATATAAAATAATGGATCAATATAACAATTTCTAAAAAAAAATTTACAACACCTTCAATGAAATTCAGAATTTACTTTGTTAACCTATTCAACCCTAAAATGTCATATTGGAATATTCCAATCATTGAGTTGGAGGAGTTCAAATGTGTCTTCAGGGGTGAACGAGTTAAGATAGTTATACATGAAGTCAAATGTTAAATTTTAGTTCAAAATTTTTTTTTTTCATGTTACATTTCAATTTCTCAAATGTTTTCCAGGATGCCAGAAACAAGAATATTGCTTGTGAACACAAAAGTGCCAAGAAAGACCAAAACCATGGTGGCTAATGTTAAAACAAAGTTTGCTAAAGTAAGTGAAGTGATATACAGTACATACTGTGTAGGATTGTGTTTGCCTTCTTTCCAGCTTTGAGTAAGAGGGTACAGTTAAACCTTGTCCCGAAGTCGACGGGAGCATGAATAAACTTCCAAGTTATCCGAGTATTCGAGCTGGATGATTTGGAATACTTTGAGTGAAGTATGGCCCGGACTGACGAAATACTTCGCATTCACGTTAGAAGAGTTTAAGATAACAAGGTTCAATTGTATTTTCCTTTAGCTCATCAGTAGAGTGGTAGACTTGAACGCTAGGGGCCATGCCTTTGATCCCTGGTACCTGGTGGAAACAATTCTTTTCTTTCCTGTTAAATTTTGCTCAATTTCACACCAAAATTTATAATATAATGTTTGTCAGATAGTTTAGAACAGAAATTGTCATGAGAAAAATTTTGTAGAATTTATATTTACAATGCTGATAACATTTCTTTTGAAGATTTCAGAACTGCAAATCTCGACTTCAAAGCTTGTCGATTTTACTGTTATGCAGCCTTGTGATTCTCTTGATGTATAACAAATAAGCAAACTGTTCTACTAGTGTCAGCCACAAGATGGCTTACATGAGTCTTTGATTTTGTCATATTTTTCAAGGATGAACAGTTGATCTGTTTATCACAAGCAAAATTCTAGCATTTTGAAAAAGGAAACTTTAGGTTTGAACAGCAAGAGTCAGTCTGTCCATATATACATCCCTTTGTTGTCAGCAGATATCTCATGTAATTTTTTTGTTTCTGTGTGTTTACCTCTTAAATAAAGTGATGGAACGTTGCTTACTTAATTGGCTGTTGTCCACTATATTATTTATACAAAGCAATTTCGATTCTGACGTGCCAGTCTTGCCTTGCTGGCTTCAGAAAAAAATTATGTTCGAAATTAAATGTCTCATTTAACCTGATGTTTCCATGATAAGATACAATTTTCCATTTCTCATATTACTGTAAACCTAATTATTTAAGCAATATTTAAAGTTCACCTGAGACAAATTCTCAGTTGAGCTATTGCAATCGCCTTTTGTCTGATGACGTCTGGTATGTAGACAATTTACATTTTCAACTTCTTCTCAATCACCCTAAGGCCTAAGGTCATGATATTGGACGTGTAGCATGCATGGACAAAGGGCTTCCATGAGTTCCAAGTTTGTTCAAATGAACGACCTTGACCCGCTTTCAAGGTCACAGGAGTCAGATGTGTTATAAACCTATCAAACATCTTCTACTCGGTAACCGAAAGGCTTTGGATACTGATATTATGCATGCTGGGACGTAGGACTACCAAGTTTGTTCAAATGAATGACCTTGGCCTACTTTCAAGGTCACAGGGGCAAAAGTCTGAAAATCTTCAAGAAACTTCTCAATAACCAAAAGGCCTGGGGTACTGATATTTGGCCTGTAGCATGCTGAGATAAAGGGCTCCCAAGTTTGTTTAGATGATGACATTGACATACTTTCAAGTTCACAGTTGTCAAATGTCAGAAAATATTTGAGTAACTTCTCAGTGATGAAAAGGCCCAGAGTACAGATATTTTGCTGGTAGCATGCTGGGATGAATAGATGCTAAGTTTGTTCAATGACCCTCTTACAAGGTCACAGGGGTCAAATATGTTAATATCTTTAAATAACTTAGCAGTAACCAATAGTCAGATGACCATTAAGACCCATGGGCCTCTTGTTGGAGATATATTGCCTTAAACAGGGTCATTGCCGACCTGTCAGTATTCTAGCTCAAACTTGGTTGGGGTTAATGATAATTTCAATGTAAGGACACAACAACAAAAGCTGTTGGTACGAGTTACCAGTTCATCAAAACTCAGATGACCATTAAGGTCCATGGGCGTCTTGTTATTTTAAGGGATCTTCCCTTTGAAACCAATCCACTAAATCATGATTGCCCATATATTACAATTTCTGTATATTGCTTTATATTACAATTTCTGTATATTGCTTTATATTACAGTTTCTGTACATTGCTTTATATTACAATTTCTGTATATTGCTTTATATTACAATTTCTGTATATTGCTTTATATTACAATTTCTGTATATTGCTTTATATTACATTTCTGTATATTGCTTTATATTACAGTTTCTGTATATTGCTTTATATTACAATTTCTGTATATTGCTTTATATTACAATTTCTGTGTTTTGCTTTATATTACCATTTCTGTATATTGCTTTATATTACAATTTCTGTATATTGCTTTATATTACAATTTTTGTATATTAATGCTTTATATTACTATTTCTGTATATTGCTTTATATTACAATTTCTGTATATTGCTTTATATTACAGTTTCTGTATATTGCTTTATATTACAATTTCTGTATATTGCTTTATATTACAATTTCTGTATATTGCTTTATATTACAATTTCTGTATATTGCTTAAATATTACAGTTTCTGTATATTGCTTTATATTACAATTTCTGTATATTGCTTTATATTACAATTTCTGTATATTGCTTTATATTACAATTTCTGTATATTGCTTTATATTACAATTTCTGTATATTGCTTTATATTACAATTTCTGTATATTGCTTTATATTACAATTTCTGTATATTGCTTTATATTGCAGTTTCTGTATATTGCTTTATATTGCAATTTCTGTATATTGCTTTATATTACAATTTTTGTATATTATTGCTTTATATTACAATTTCTGTATATTGCTTTATATTACAATTTCTGTATATTGCTTTATATTACAATTTCTGTTTATTGCTTTATATTACAATTTCTGTATATTGCTTTATATTACAATTTCTGTATATTGCTTTATATTACAATTTCTGTATATTGCTTTATATTACAATTTCTGTATATTGCTTTATATTACAATTTCTGTATATTGCTTTATATTGCAGTTTCTGTATATTGCTTTATATTACAATTTCTGTATATTGCTTTATATTACAATTTCTGTATTTTGCTTTATATTGCAGTTTCTGTATATTGCTTTATATTACAATTTCTGTATATTGCTTTATATTACAGTTTCTGTATATTGCTTTATATTACAGTTTCTGTATATTGCTTTATATTACAGTTTCTGTTATTGCTTTATATTACAATTTCTGTATATTGCTTTATATTACAACTTCTGTATATTGCTTTATATGACAATTTCTGTATATTGCTTTCTACAGCGATTATTATGAGTGCACCAATTAATGATTGCCCTCACATTTGTTTGAGTTATGTTTTGTGCTAAAATCTCAGTTTGTCAAATAGGTATGTTTAAATTAACAGTGTTAATTCTTTTAATTTTCATTCCAATGCATTAGATTTGCAAACTTGTGTACCACTTGCCTGACTCCTCAACCTATCAAATCTCCTTGTCCTATGGCGTGTCACTTGTTCTCTCATTAACATAAAGGGAGATTATCCAGTGGTAGTTGGGCCACTGTTGAGCTATAACAGCATGTGAGAATCAAGTTACTCCAGAGTTAAGCCCCTTTGTCTATATTTTGATGATAAGGATTGACGACTATAGATTTGTCACCATACTTTCCCCTTATTGTTTCTAGTATGAGGCCATTTTAGGACCAGTGATGGACGCTATTGATGCTGTGACAACAGAAAGTATTTCTACCAACAGTAAACTATTAGACAATGGTCAGCCATCATCCCAACTCTACAAGGAACTGGAGGTAAGTAGTCATTGTTGTCCAATGTTGTTTAGTAATACAGTGATATCATAGCCTATAGCACATACAGACACATGGTCTGGCAGGTACAGTGCAGTCCTCTTTCTATCATGTTGCATTTGTCAGACAAAAACATGAAATTAACAGGAAAGTGACATTAAAGAGAAACATGTTTTTCCACTAAATCTAGTGCATTTCCAATCTCCATTACTACAAGTAAGCTATTCAATGTACATATGAAGATGTTTCAATTTATTTATTAAATAGATAACATTATTTCAATTAAAAATCATTTTGTACAAGTTGTATCTGAGATCAATGGAAATGACATCATTTCCTGGATATTTTATGTAATTGGTTAAAAAAAACATGATATTAAGAGGAATTCACTGCAAAATACATGATATTAACCAAATAAAATTATATAGATTATAGAGAGAAAACGGTGCTTGGGAAAACCATGATATAAAGAGGAATGTGATATTAACAGGGATGATATTAAGTGGAGTCCATTGTATTAGATAATGAACCCTGTATTAGATATCACAGTACTTGGTTACTCCTTTATTATTGTTGGTTTAAGCAAAAATTAGGTGTGGTGGTGGTGGGGGGGGGGGGGGGGGGGGGCAATGAATCAGAGATGTGTTTGTTGATTGGGAACAATTTGGAAATTTTCAATTTAGAGTTGTTGTTTAAAATTTGAGGGGGAAGTGACTATAACTAGAGGTATACTACAAGCTTACTACTATACTGTTTAAATACAGAAAGCTTACTTAACACTTTGAACATAAAACTAAACAGTTTGAAGCATGACAACATTTTACATATAAAGGCTTACTATACAGTTTGGATATAAAACCTTACTTTACAGTTTAGAAATAAAAGATTACTATACAGTTTAGATATAAAAGATTACTTTACAGTTTAGAAATAAAAGATTACCATACAGTTTAGATATAAAAGATTACTATACAGTTTAGATATAAAAGATTACTATACAGTTTTGATATATTAGCTTATCATTTAAGGATTAACTTTCTATTTTGTTTAGGTTATCGGGGGATAACTACAATGGAAAACGGGTAAATTCAATAACCGGCAAAACCGGTTATATATTTTACCATTGTTGTTATACCCCGATAACCTAAACAAAATAGAAAGTTTATCCTTATATTTACAGAATCTTTCTGTGAAATGTTTGTAACTATTTTCTTCATTATACATGTAGTCCCTTCTTTGGACACAGATTTCATTTCAAAACTAATAAACATGAGAATGGTTCGATAAATGTAACAGCATGAAATTTCAATAAATCGTTATTAGCTCCGCCCAAGTTTATTGTTAGTGACATCACATAATTGTGTTTCAAGCTGGAGGATTTGCATAGCTCCACCCACATGTTTTGTTGTCGATGTCATAGAATTTCGACACGTGTTTGGGAACAGTTACACGGAGATAATGATAGTCTGTTGAACAATGGTTATCGAGTGAATGTCAGTGTAGCTCTGTAAATATATAGTTATGATATTAAACAAAACTTATTAATACAGTTTGAATATAAAACCTTACTAGACAGCTTTAGCATGTTTAAGACAAACTAACTTGGTAATCAGATTTATTGAATATTAAAATAATCACCATGAAAGTAAACATTAAATTGATAATAACAATAATTGATAATCAATTTTGATAAAAAAAATATTAAGGAATTGTTTTGGTCTTTGCAGGATCTTATTGATATGAACCAAAACCTGCTGAGGACTCTAGGGGTCAGTCACCCTAAACTCGACAGAGTCTGTGAGATCACTGCAGACAGTGGTCTCCACGCCAAGTTGACCGGTGCTGGTGGAGGAGGATGTGCGTTTTGCCTAATCAGACCAGGTAAAGAAACGATAAGTTTACCCATTGTCATGATAATGTGACCGGGTGGGATGCTCTGCTGAGGGCTTTCTGCAGTATACTTCAGTGTGGTAGCACTTTAAATCGGCAAAGATTCCGGACTACGGCAAGGAGGCTTACACGAACATACCACAGCCTCCCAAATACACAAGCATTCAACACACACATCCACATCGCATACTTTGGGAGGCCGTCCTTAAATAACCTTAGCTGTTTAATAGGATGTAAATACAGTCAAACCAAACCAGGTTTATTACACATCAATTGTGGCATACCTGAATTGTACATACAGTTACTATGGTGACAAGGAGGTGAGAAATTTAATAATACTTGAGTGAAGGAGGTTGGGGGTACTTAGTGTTGCTGACTTGAATTGTACGTAGGATTACAGTTACTATGGTGACAAGGAGCGAGAACCTTGATACTAGAGTGAAGGAGGTTGGGGGTACTTAGTGTTGCAGATTTTAATTTTACATAATGATTACAGTTGCTATGGTGACAAGGGGCGAGAACCTTGATACTAGAGTGAAGGAGGTTGGGGGTACTTAGTGTTGCAGATTTTAATTGTACATAATGATTACAGTTGCTATGGTGACAAGAAGTGAGAACTTTGTTATTTGAGGGGAGTATGTAGGGAGGCAGATTTTAATTGTGCATAAGACTATTTTGTTCACCTTCTAGTTTGAGCTAGAGGGAATTTCCCTTTATCTCAATCCGAACACCGGGGAATGTTTGATCCTTGGTGAAAGTACTCTCTTCTCTGTTGCATGAATTATTTTAAACAATTTTGTTGATACCGTATTCACTGTAATTAGCAGCCAGGTCGACTAAAAAATTGCTTCCAAAGAGGGCGCTTATAGGAAAACAAAACTAGGATCTAGACTAAAAAATGTTGTTTTGATAAAGAAAATAAATACCGGTATAATGTATTATGACCAGAATGGGTAGTACTTGTGTTGTGGGAAATTATTGTCATCAATTTCGGACAATTTGAACACATATTACCAATATTTGTGGGTGTTTTGGTGTCTTTTCTTGTAAAACATACACGCACTGTGAGGTTTTGCTGAAATATTTAATAAAATCATTTAATTGTGTCACAATTAGTAGGTAGGCTTACATAATTATAATACCTCCTTTAAAGGAGTGAAGGGCATTTATATGGGTTCCAATCAAAGCAAATACAGTAATACAGCTTGTTGAATTTCTCGTTAGAATGTTTTCTGGAACTTTCAAAGAAAGATTCATCTTTTATTGCTTCTCCAAAAACAAAAGACATAATGAAAATAATTAAACAAATTTGTGTTTGGTTTCCTGGAACTTTTTTATCCCTTTGTCTTCATTTTTCAATCTGATGTCTTCAATTTTATTGTTGGGAAAAACTGGGGTTAACATCATAGTGTACTGAAAATAACTGGAGTTAACACAGAAATAAACTTGAGTGCACTTCAAAGTTTTGTCTAGTGTAATACCTGGTTCACAATGTGTGCACTACGAAATCCACTACTTAGGTTTACCAACCTAGATTTGCTCCCAACTCAACTTCAAGTGTAGCTACCCCTAATTTGAATGATTCTGTTGCATCTGACTGATATTTTACTGAAACTACCATGGTAGACCTATTTTACATTCGTTTGCCCTTGTACATTTTCAGGAACTCCACAAGCGGTTGTCAAGGAAGTGATGTCACAGCTTAAAGTGGAAGGATTTGAATGCTGGGAAACCAATATTTGTGGCCAGGGAGTAGTTAGACATTTGACTGACAGCTAGAGTACATTATAACATACCAACTGAATAGATACTGCCTCAGAATTTTATTTTTGTAGGAGAGAAAGAGAATTAATTGTTACAAATTGTGAGTAGTGAGATTTTGAAACTAAAATGGGGTTAGATATTTCTAAACACTGTTTAAAAAAAAAATTCACAAATAAGTGTATCTACCAGCTCGGATGTGTATGGTTTTTATAGGTAACATATCTTAGCTAAAAGATTTCTACCAACATTTGTTTGAATTGAAGGAACACAAATTGAAGGGGAAGGAGAATGTAATCTCATTTTAGGATTTGTCCTTTATTTTACATGAAGGGCATTACTGAACTTGTTCTTAGTTAATGAACACAGTGAACAAATATATGACTGATATACATATTTCAACAATATTACCCTGATCCCTCGCATTACAATGTTAAACAATATTACCACATTCTCTACAAACATTTCCATGGTAACACACAACAGTGATGTTCCAGATACGTAATCCCATAACACAATATTGCAATGCTTACAGATAGACAATTGTTCCATAGATATACGATCCCATGGTTGCAGAATATTTCCACGTTCCGTAGATCGCAATTTTGTGTTGCCATGTTCCACAGTTAAATGATTCCATGGTAACAATATTGCGATGTTCCAAAGATACACAAATCCATGGTAACAGTTCTACGATGTTCAACAGATATACCATTCCATGGTAACACAATATTTCCATCCTCCGTAGAGACACAATTCCATGTAAACACAATATTCCGATGTTCCATAGATTCACAATGCTATGGTAACATATTTTAATGCTACCATGTTCCACAGATACACACTCCATGGCAACAATACTGCGATGTGAACGTTCCAAAAATACACAAATCCATGGTAACAGTTCTACTATGTTCCACAGATATCGATTCCATAGAAACACAATACTGCCATGTTCCGTTGATAACAATTCCATGCTGCCACGTTCCAAAGATAAACAATTCCATGGAATTGTTCCACAGATATACAATTCCATGGTAACACAATACTGCCACGTTCCATAAATCACTTTTCCAAGTTGCCATTTACCAAAGATTCACAATTTCATGGTAACGCTACACTGTCATGTTCTAGTTACACAATTCCTTAGTTACATGTGCATAATAATACCATGTTTTTATATCATAATGTCATGGTACCACAATATTGCCATGTTCAACATATATACAATTCCCTGGTTACAAAATACCGACATGTTTCTAAGATTACATTCCCACGATAACAATATTTCCGTTTTCCACAGACTCACAATTCCATTCTTTTGCGATATTCCCCAACATCCTCACGCCCCGTAGGTAGACAACTCCTTATTTCCGCAATCTTTTCAATTTTACAATTTTTCCATATTCCGTTAATCACAATCAATTTATGATACAATAAATTCACAATTCACCAGTTATACAATATTCCACATTATTGCCATATCCCGCAGATCACAATTCACAATTCACTAGTGATACAATTTTCCACATTATTGCCATATTCCGCAGATCACAATTCACCAGTTATACAATTTTCCACATCATTGTCATATTCCGCAGATCACAATTCACCAGTTATAAAATATTCCACATTATTGCCATATTCCGCAGATCACAATTCACCAGTGATACAATATTCCACATTATTACCATATTCCGCAGATCACAATTCACCAGTTATACAATATTCCACATTATTGTCATATTCCGCAAATCACAATTCACCAGTGATACAATAATCCACATTAGTACCATATCCCACAGATGACAATTCACTATTAATGTACTATTCCGCTATAATTTCAGGTTACGTAGATACACATTTTCCTACATGCATTATTTCACAAACCAAAACCTTTCATAGAATCTTAACTGTGAGAACAAACTATTTACTCTTGACCATATGTCTAAAAAATGTCAAAAACAAAAATATCTTAATCCTTTTTATGTTTTATTCACGATTTAAAGTAATTAATACAAAATTATACTGATATTAAAACTTTTTTGGAATTGTGTTCACATCATTTAGATAAGTATAGGTCATAACAGTGTTATCATTTTCATTCTTTTACTAGAATTAGTATTTTTTTCTAGTAGAAATTCAATTCTGTCGATCCAGCATTATATTTAAGACTTTGTAAGAAAATAGCAGCATAATATTTTAAGACTTTGTAAGAAAGTAGCGATTAGGAGGAATAAATTGGTTCACTAGTCAGTCAATTATATTTTTTTATGTGTCATGAATAAGCAAAAAATGTATATATGAAGACATTTTTTTATTGTTGATATTTCAAATGTCAGTTGTCAGTACAGATAAAACGAGTTGTTTCTAAGGTATTCACATCTGATTGGTTCCTCAGTAGTTATGTACGTCCGTATATAAACAGCACAGCTCTGATGTAAGTCCGTATACAAATAAAAAAGTACTTATATACGTCCGTACACAAACAACAGAATACTTATGTACGTCCGTATATAAACAGCAGAGTACTGGCGGCCCCTGTCCCTCCAACTAACTGTCTGGGACCTTTATCTTTGACGTAGTCCGCCGCCATTTGCATATGTGCGTCATCATATGGCGCCATGCCTGCATAACAGAATGCTGCCCATCCCTAAAAGAAAAGACACACTTTCAATTTTGTTCGTGATTTGAACCACAGTTCAATTCTGAAAGCTTTCTTTAACATTCGATTAATAAAATGGTTTTATGTAGTTATTTATTTGTTTTTATTGAAGGAAATATTGGTTTTATTTCCATGATTCTCCCAATAAAAATATTATGGTGTTCTGACCTGCTTGTGATTAGCTGGATATCATGGTCGCCTTATGTAGAAAAAATGGCTTAACGAAAGTAATTTGACTTTGGTTCAGAATGACGCATGCCACGTTTGTTAAACCTGATAACATTTTGGTGGTCATTGATCAAAATTAAATTGTCAAAGACAATAACCATAATATTAGTAAAAGAAGCGAGAAATATTCATGTGAAGGTACCCGGAAGATTCACAAATTAATGGAGCATCTTGAACTGCGCAGTAAGTGTTCAGATATATTTATAAAGAAAACAACAAATAGAAACTGCAAACGAAAATCAAAATAGGTATATCTTCTAATCAATATGGCTAGAAAGCGTAGCTATATATCGTTGTAACATATAACACCAGTTTATGTTCTCACCGAGTCAAGTTTTCCCATATCACTTGGATTCGTCAGGTGGAAGTCGGGAGCGGTTTCTGGATGTATGGCTTGTGTACATGAATTTTTAATATGTGATGCCCAGTCCTGAAGAAAAAATCTAATATAATCAGTAAATTAATAAAATAGAACAGAAAGAATGATTCCAAAGTAGCAAAATAAAAATAAAACTGAAAAATTCAATTGGAAAATAAAACGGCAGCAAATAAGTCAATTAATGTTCAAACGACAGACATAATGGTTCCGTGCAGGTGTTCCCTAAAAAAACAAAAAAAACCTAGAAATGTCAGAAAT
Source organism: Mimachlamys varia (assembly GCA_947623455.1). Taxonomy (NCBI): domain Eukaryota; kingdom Metazoa; phylum Mollusca; class Bivalvia; order Pectinida; family Pectinidae; genus Mimachlamys; species Mimachlamys varia. The sequence continues at coordinate 32,138,171 of OX392532.1, read as the reverse complement.
GTCTGAGACATAAATGCCCCCGCACCCAGCTGGTTACATTAACATGGGACGGGACGCGACGGACATAGGTAATTATAACACTATATGCCCCCCCCCACCCTCATTTCATGGCGCGGGCGTAAAAAGATGTCTGATGCGAAAAGGAAGTGCAGCCAGATGTTCGGTAAAGGTGAGCCATATTTAGAATCTGATTTCATATCTTCCATAGAATAAAGAATGTATTAATTCACCTTTGACCTGAGCTACAAAGAAACATAGATAATTTAGTCGTCATTAGTGTTAATAGATCGACTTTGTTTGTTGTGAAATAAAAATTAAAAAAAATGATTTCATGTTACATTTGTAGGTTTACTTCGGTTCAGGCTCTGAATATTTTAAAAACAATTCTCATGTTGATACGGTCAATGTGTGATAATTTCATCTATCAGAAAAAATGTAAAGTGCTAGACTTTGTGCGTGGATATTTTAATCCATTAGGTTTGCAGTAACGTAAACTTCACCAGAAAGATTTAATGTTTTATTAAAAATGAAACCTCTCCCTCACCAATTAAACACATTTCCTGTAAAAAAATACTGTTATACTTCTTTTAGAAATGGAGCGTGTACCTTAAAGATAAAAAAGTTTATATCAATTTCAAAACACATTTCTTGCATATAACAAATTTGATATATCAAACACACCTATTACTGATCAAGTAACTCGAATTGAGGAATAGCAGTTTATATCGATTTTATCATTGAGAGAACATATATAGAACTTACCTGGTCCATCCAGTACTTCGACACCGCGGTGATGGGTATTATTTGAATGCCAATGAGACATGCATGCCTCATAGGAAATACATTAGGTGCACATGGCCAGTTTAGCGTGTAAACGTAAAAGTTGTCTTCAGCGATCTGTCCTACCGCTCCGTACCCTCTGATGATTGGTGGAAAATGAGCCTCGTTGTGATTCCGCACGTGAAAGTATTCTCGCACGGATTCAATCTCCGTGGCAAGTGTCACCTGACCGGTCTTTCTCACGATGTCGTCATTGTAAGCATCTCCCAAAGCAGCGAGACCATGGTAACAGTTTAATGCCTGAAAACAGATTTGTGTTTGTTAGAGACGTAAAAAGATACCTCTCTGTTTCGTTATGATAAGATACAAAATAATATCACGGTCACATAACGGTAAATCGTCGCTAAATCGTTGGTCGCTCCTTCGTGATCTTCAAAGGACAGATACAGCCTGTTTATTTTTACCTGAAACCGATCAAACTGCTATCTTCGTGCCTTCAGTTTTGCTTATTCAATTGGTTTAGGAAGCGTAGATTAGCGTGACTGCTTACGTAAGTTTGCTTGAGCACGAGAATACCTTCAGTGATTATATCTGGTCGACAAAACAGCTAATCCGAATATTTTGTATAATTTAGAAAAATAGCTCTGCAAATAGATTAAAATCATACTATACAAGGTTAACATGCTCTTTGAATCAAAATATTTTCGCATTTTTCAATATGGAAATTAAGTTTAGGATGAACCCGAAGTAACTATTTTGTGAGTATGCTTATGATATGATGTACTCTTGACTTGTTATGTTACACTAAGATCGTGACCATCTATAAAATGTTTCCCAAACGAGTTTATCTCTAAAAGCAAAAGTTCATCCTGAAAATCCTTAAAGGCGCTTAAGTTCTACTCAAGAATCAGATTTCGCTTTTGTCAAATACTGTAAATGTATATATTTAAGCGGATTTTCGTTCAGCCAAACTATGATTCCGCTTTCCGCTAATTACTATTTCTATTACTTTCTACAACAGTTGTTGTGTGCCAATTTATCATTGCGCTTATTTAATTAAATTTGTATTTGTATGCGCTAGAATGTGCATGCATGAGTTGACCAAAATAAGTACGTTGCAGTATTTTAGCTAATAAAGGAATAACTTGAATCTATTTTTTCTGTTATGAAGGTATAACACAAAAAACCGGAGTGTACTCTAAATAAACTGTGAAACAAAACAAGTCAGCCAAAAGTGGGGCACAGTTAATTAGTGCCCATTGAAATGCCAACAGTCTGTTGGAAAATCTGTATTAAAAATATATGTAATAAACAAAAACACAAAGGGACACTTCAGATGTAGATTTTATGTGTTAATACATGTATAAACATACCTCCGATGACGATTCCTCCTGTCTCTGCCCTGGAACCACACCCGTGGCCCAGGAGAACCCCATGTACGCGTCCTTATGTCGTACCACAGGGAAAAACTTATCCATATAACTCGGGTTACCGACATCTCTGGCAAGGTTGTATACACGTTCTTTGTGCTCTGGAAAAGGGCGCACATATCTACATATCAAAACGATACGATACGATGACATTTGGCATGTACATGTATTGGATTATCTGCCAGACCACTGGCGTTTTACCTGGCTTCTCCGGTGTCCTTCTAACAGTGACAATTAACAAAAAAGGAAAAGGATTGCTCTAATAAACTTATAAATAAAATTAATAAGTATGATATACCCATTTTTACAGGGACAACTTCGAAAATTAAGTTAGATATAACCCGGCCTGTTAACAAGTGCTCATAATGCTCGATATGAAAACTATTCCTCCCATTATATAATTTTGGAAATAATCATATTTAATCAATAAAACTTCGTTTGCCAAAGACTGACGAGTGTCGCAACGTTACCCCCATTATTATAACAGTGATGACCCATGTCCATGGGTATTGTCCGCTTTTAAACCCCTAGTTGGCTCATTTATAAATCACAGTGTTCCACTATATCAATGTTTTTAAATTATTCAGGATTCTGAGAGAATCACCAGAAAAGAGGTGGATCAAAGGAGGACAGAGTGATCCACTACTACAAAGATATACGAGTATTTCCACACTTACGTTGGCCCCAGTCCTGGTGGTGTTTGACGTAGTAGGCGATGGCGTACAGGAAATACCCGAGGTGGAAGTGGTGGTCGTTGTAGTAGGGAAAACCGAAGTCGTAGCCATACCCGACATCAGCGTTATTAGTGGCTCGCAGAAATAGACCACCCCAAACAGTGTCATAGTGGAACTTCCACATGTCCGACAGGGAATCTTATATAGATCAATCATAGTTAGACACCTACTACCCCTCAAAATGTGAAAGTAAAACTTCCACATGTCCGACAAGGAATCTTATATAGATAAATCATAATTAGAAACCTGCTATCTAATGAAATGTTACAGTGGAACTTTCAAATGTCCGATAGGGAATCTTATATAGATAAATCATAATTAGAAACCTACTACCCCTTAAAATGTGAAAGTAAAACTTCCACATGTCCGACAAGGAATCTTATATCGATCAGTCATAATTAGAAACCTGCTATCTAATGAAATGTTACAGTGGAACTTTCACATGTCCGATAGGGAATCTTATATAGATCAATCATAATTAGAAACCTGCTATCTAATGAAACGTTACAGTGGAACTTTCACATGTCCGACAGAAAAAATATATCGTTAATAATGTAAGAGTGGAATGGTTCGCGGTGTGGATATTTTCGCGCGTTCCGCTTATATATCCACACGCGAACACATTTAAAGGGCCCTAAACCTTTAAGATGCTGAAATAAAGTTACTATTTGAAAGTATATACATTTCCGAGTAAAATGGTGAAGTTTGGTTGAAATTGAATAATAAATTATGAAGAAAACACAAGTTATTGCACCTAATATATATATTCTATCACCTCAGTTAAGCACACACTTAGCAATTTCATATTTTGCACAAAGATCAAATACGCTTACCGCTCAACAGTGTTTGAATAGAAATCGTGTTACCTCAGTTTCTGTAATTTTGAAGTCTCTGCAGTAATTAATTTTTATTTTAAGTATTTTTTTTTATTCAATTTTAACAATTAAACACACTTAGAATTCACACACAACTCCAAACTTTTACAGAAAACATCAGTCATAAAAGGACATCAGATATCCACCTCACACTAAACAGTATATACTTGTTTTAATGTAACAAAGTACAACACAGCATGACTGACACCGCAACATTTTTTACACTGAGAACAGTTCAGAGTCTCACTAAGCGAAACATTCCAGGCGCGAAAATATTGACTTTTTACGGTATAGCGACAAGTACACTGTCTAAACTCAATTTTGACAACTTGTAAACATTCTGTATAGATAGAACTGCCTAGAATGATATAAAATAGCATTTCAATATAACAGATAATTCTTTATATACAAATTTATACTGATACAAATAGTGATACTATATTGAGTTTACTTATTTAGCCAAAAACGCAAACGAACAGACTAGTTTTCATTACCTTGGATACGGAGCCATTTCTCAAGACAGTTTTTGATTTGTGTATCTATGTTCTCGTAATGGTCTGTGCCAAAGGCTCTGGATATGCTGGCCAATCTCGCAGACAAACTTATTGCTTTCCCCAAGCCGTAACTGTCCCACTGACTACAGATAGTGTCAATGTTGTGCTCAGACGCGTCACGTGCAATAGCTGTCAGGATCTCCTGAAGAAAAATAAAGTTTTCTTTTCATAGGATTTAATAGGATATAAAATGGATGCTGGCACTATTATGTCTCTATATTCATATCAGTAATAAGTACATAAGATTATACAAAATTAATAATCACTTCTGGTCACAGATCTGAAGCTAGCGATATGGTTTCTTGAAGGATGTTGTTTTTCTTCTTTTTCTATTACGGTTGTTGATAGAGATATGTTTAAGATTAAAACATTTTTATCCATTATTTATAATGTATATCTTTAACATGACCCGTTTTATTTACCATTTTGGGAGATATATCATTTCTGTATAAACCATCTTGCACGAGTTTCTATGTCATACGGGATGAATGAAACGAGTCTTAAGCATTTTTCCATTTAGCGAGCGTCTGATAAATGTTAACGAATTAAAGATTTGCTTTAACCACCTTAATCAGATTTCGTGGTATTCATTTGTGTAACGAGTCTAAAGAAATTTTCAAGAAACTAGCTCAATTGAAAAATTGTGACGAGTTTCATGAATTACATAATATAATGTACACAACTGTAAGCTATTGTTTTTTATGGTATTAATGTTATTCCTGTAAAACGTCAATTTTCATACAAAATTAGAATGTAGAACGCCGCAATTTTGACTCTAGTGCTTAAGCATTGACATAATTTAATTGTTGGAAGGCATGTGTATATAACAAGTCATTCATTTAATACATGTAATATTAATTTCTTAAATGTATATTGCTGTAATTAACGGACAGGGATGATTAAAGATCTATCATATTTTCCTGCATTACTGATTTTGAATTTTAAACGCCAAAAGTGCTAATATAAGATTTCTAATCAAATGTATACATTTAAAGTAACTAATTATTTCAATTTCACATTGATAAAATAATTAAATACCTATTTGGGTGTTGAACACGTTTTGTGGACACTAGTGGTACGCATATAGATATCTAATACCAAATACTCATTGGTTAATGGTTAATCGATACACTCATACATGAAAGTACAAGCTAAGCCAACCTTTACTGCATTCTTAATGCCAATTACAAAGTTTACTCTGATTCAAATCTGGTCATGTTTTATTTTCACGGCGTTCGAGAGTTAAGTACCTTGTCTTTCAGTTGATTTGAACCTTAATTGTAAACATGTAAGTATCTGTGCGCTATTTATACCGTATCTTGCCAAAATAAATGTCGTACCTGACAACTCCCCATAGACTTAAGTGCATTTCAACTAATTTTAAAAATGTCATTATAAAATAACACTGACCCATTTTCATCAACTTTATTTGATATCCATAAGAATTAAGGATAATTAATTTGTATTCAACCTGCTACAGCTGCTTGAAATCGGAGCTTATTTGCAATTTCACATTTTATATGATATTAAAAATGCCATCAGGAGAAAGTCCAGCTGTTGGCAGATTTCAGTTCGACGCTTTAAAAAATGTCAACAACATAACATACAGACTACATCTGCACTAAAAATCCTATTAAGGATAAAATGAACAAACCAAAAATTTTTGAAATCGGGTGAATTCTTATTTTATGATGATATTTTCAAAATTGGTTGAAATACGCTAATGGCAATGGGGAATTGTCATTGTGTATGTGCGACATTACTTATGGCCATGGTCTGTATGTAATATATATCTTTGACCTGATGATTGTCATTGACTACCTATACTTACACTAAGTTGTTTATTGTTTTGTTTGATTTTGGTCACTGCAGCTTCGTCAGGCTCCATGGAAGCTCGGGGAAGGTTCATCTCGAGAAGCCATTCGGTACCCTCATACCCCTTGAAGCCGTAAACTGTGTCTTTGATGTTGCTGCTACCTTGTGTCAGTTGAAGTACCTACAACAAGTGTTTAATTCTTACCAGTTGAAGGACCTACAACAAGTGTTTAATTCTTACCAGTTGAAGTACCTACAACAAGTGTTTAATTCTTACCAGTTGAAGGACCTACAACAAGTGTTTAATTCTTACCAGTTGAAGTACCTACAACAAGTGTTTAATTCTTACCAGTTGAAGTACCTACAACAAGTATTTAATTCTTACCAGTTGAAGTACCTACAACAAGTGTTTAATTCTTACCTGTTGAAGTACCTACAACAAGTGTTTAATTCTTACCTGTTGAAGTACCTACAACAAGTGTTTAAATATTTCCTTTGTTCCTATTTTGCCCCTAGTTTAATCGATTTTGAGTTCAGATTATGGCTTTGTTGACGCTTTGGTATTCTCTGATTTTTTTTTCAAACATACGTACTTTGTATTTGATATGGTATACATTGTGATAGAAATTCTATAAAGGTTTCGTTATAAAAAAAATCTTAAAAGTTCAGATTACAAACCATTCACATTGTAACCTTAATATGTTTATATGAACGTTAATCAAATAGTTAAAACATGAATATATACTATACCTTTTCGTAAAATGCTTTAACCATATTCTTGCATTTCAGTTAATGTTCAATTTGGATATATAGAGACTCTTACAGGACAGTCAATGTAATATTGAATTTTTAAACGAGTTTAAAAATTATGATCGCATAACTTATATTCATAAGAACATATGCACTTTGTGATAAGAAAGGCACATTTCTACCTTAATGGTACGATTTTCACTACAGACCGTCATTCATTTATGACATCATGATTGTGTTATTACAAATTTGTCAAACCATATTTTTGACATGGCCGTGTGCCATGACTGAACGGGTCAGTTATATGATAAAGTAGTTTATGTGATGTTAGTTTCGAAAAAAAATGTGTAGTGCTGATTCTTGTTCAGCTATGATATGGGGGTACCAAAATACAATGACATAATCGTTGTAAGAAGCTATACGTTGGTGAGTAATTCTCCTCGACAACAAGTACGTACATGATGAGGCATTGTAACCATGAGAAGTTGCCCGGATGTTGAGGCGGCATATCGATTGTTGACATTCCAGTCGAAATTTACATACGCCTTATTTGTTGCATCATAGGCACAGTATGATGCAACGGGTTTATATGAATATAAACCAAGGTTGTTGTCTAAAATATTGTCATTCGAATGATCTCCCCTTGGTCCAGCTCCTAAATACGCTAATTGCACGAGACCGGAATACGTGCCGCCGGACTGTGGAGAAAACGTGATTGTATTGTCACCATTGTTTATATTCATGGTAACATCATCACTGAAGTACATCATGAACTTTCTCGTCTGATTAGGGAGTTCATCGCCTGGTTCATTGAGCTCCATAATGAACTTTCTGCCCGGAGCAATGTTCACGTGGTGGTTTGTGTTTGTACCATGCGAATGGGTTGGTGCTTGAGTCGCCTGAGTTGGCGCTGGGGTCGCCTGAGTTGGCGCTTGTGTTACATGAGGTGTTTGTGTCGGAGCGTTGGTTATCGGAGCATGTGTAGGCGCATTAGTGACTGGAGAATGTGTAGGTGATTGTGTTACTGGACCTCCTGCAAAAAAAAAATTATATAAAACATTCATGACATTACTGCATGTGTATTTCGATTGATGCAAGGACAATCGATGTTAGATGAAATATTAAAAAAAACAATCTCTGACAAATGTCTTGAAATTATATAAAAACCTGATATACTATATGTAACTAAGAAAGGATTTACCTCCTTGGAAGTATGTAAGACTGTTGATACTAGGTCCGCCGCAGCTTAGTTCGTAGGGAGCCTCCATCCAGTGATGATATGGTAAAACTGTTCGTCCTATCACGTTAATAGCTAGTCTGAAAAAATTGACAAATTAATGATGAAAAAGGCAAAAATCTGTTGGGGGTAAGTTGGGGGTAAGAGGGTGTGTGTGTGTGGGGGGGGGGGGGATGGAGAGAAGAGAAATAGCACAAACATATTCTAATTATACACATGTATACCAAATCTAAGATACATCGGTCAATGTCTAATATAATTAAATGCAAACCAGAGGTCATGGTGGCCGTGTTTGAATACCATTCGTAAATAATAGCTTTACTTTTTATTTGCACTAATATTTATGGATTTCTTGCTAAACTTATATTATATACTTACTTTTAATGTACCTGATTATTTTGTATGAAACAAAATAGAAAATGGAACATCATTTGCACATGGCAAATTGTAAGCATGAAATCAGACTTTTGAGAATTTCGAAAATGAAAATTCAATGGTTTTCCAATAAATATCACTCGTATGGCAGATTGAAAAATATTTTCACTCGTGCTACGCACCCTTTAAAATATAAAAAAAAAAAATCTGCCTTACTCGTGAAATATATTTGATACTTGACGGGAAACCATTGAATAATCTCTATTTAATGCACAATCAAATTGAATATTTTTGGGAAACAGAAAATGATAACGGATGCCGATTGGTGTGAAAAATATAGCGATATGCCAAAAAAACGTTATTTGCATGTACGCTTATAGTGTACGCACTTGCATCATTTGAAAAGCAATAAATAATCTGGAAGTACAAACTTCAGTCGGCTTCCAGACATGTGTGTTTTAATGATGACGTATTGTCCACTCCTTGTACATTTGTCATATGAACACGTATGCATAGCGACACATCGGGCAGGGCAGCCTATCCACTGGTTATCGTTCTCCAGTGCATATTGGACCTGCAGTATACAATGTTAATCGGTCACATTTTCTACAGTAAAGAAACATATTTCGCAGAGAGTTTGTAATGTCAACGGTCATAAGAGCACTGGGACACTGTTTAGTTAATTGTCAGTAGTTTAAGTCTGGTGTTTCTACAACGATATTCTTTCCAAGTGTCATGCTCGTTTGTGTGTCTGATTTTGTTAAATATAACATTTCCCAGTATAATTCCTCCTGCTGAACCTTTCAAATGTATAAACTGGCCTTGCAAGGCTTTGTCTAATCTCTCCTAAAAGCTGTATCATGTTTAAAGATTACTATTTTTGACCGAATTTCATGAACAAGTAATTTCGCTCCAAATAAATTGCGATTAATAAAAGCAACACAGGTTATATTGTACGTTGAAATAGTATCCAAGTAAACAAGTAAACAATAGCGTAGATACATGTTATATTAAACAGTGAATTAACTTTCAAGTAAACAATGACATTGATACTATATAATCTTACTCTTGCTATGCCAGGTAACTCGTGATGGCCGAGGTCGACCCGTATCTCGACATCATGGTTCTGGTTACACGATGCAGTGAATTGTATTTCCGATATGGCTGCTCTTTTATTCGACGCCATATCGTCACGAGTTTTGTCAGCAGTCTCCCTCTTCCCACTACACGAGACCTCCTCGGGATGGTCACTCCAATTCCACGGTAATATATAATGGCCTATGTAGTTAATGGCGAATCCCATTCGACCTGTTTGGCGGTTTAAATATCATAATGTTTTATAATGGGTTTATAATTTTGTTTTCTGAAACAGAAACAGATTGTTAACTATTTTGAAATTATTCATGAATTTCCATGCCTTGATTCAAAATATATTTAATGCCATGCAAGACTGATGGACATTGCAATCATTATAAGAACCCAAGCAAGAACGCTGTTAAAGCGATTCTGCTATGTAATATGACAACGCATGATATGTGGGCAAAAAATCATTTTTCAAGAAGAAATATGGCCATAAAAAGGTGTCCACAGATGAAGAATCCATGCTCTCTCCACGATCGCAGCAAACGTGGAGAGCCGACGGAGAGTGAATGAGATATTCTCCACGGTGGAGAGTGGAGTTGACTTTTTCATAGCTCCTCTCCATCCTAAAAAAAACCCATCGGCAAACGTGGTGATCGTACACCCTCACGCGAAATGCAGTGTACACGTATATATGAAAAATACCTCACCTAAGGATGGCTTTACCAAAACAGTCAGCACTATAACCAGCTTATCTTGATGCATTACTTGTTGTAATATATCGTTAATCGGAATAGGTTTAAATATTGGATGTTGCATTTTCTGGTAATTAATTTGTCTTTTGAAAAAAATGTGCATTCTTTTATAGAATCGTATACAGTGGCAAAGCATTGAAAAGCAAAACATTGAATATATCAAATAAGTTTAGGAATTTGTTTTACTTCTAAATTCATAAATTAAAGGGGTTTTACGCACCTGGCCCTTTTGCTTCTACATTAGTTTAGAAATTTTGGATTCCCACCTAGCATCACTGGAGAGTCCTAGGAGGACGAATCAGCTGTATGGTGCAGTTTAATTCATTTTTTCGGCATGCTGTATATATTACTAAATTTAAAAGATGCAGCACATGTGTGTGTTACGTCATCTTTTATGAATACCATGTCAAGGTATATGTATGATCAACTACCGTTTGTGAAAGAGATCGTATAATATCAGCCACTATACTTAAATACACGTTGCTTTAGTAGATAGTAGTATTTGTTTACTAAGGATAAAATCCTCATTTATATTAACATCGAAACATACTGATTGCAGCCATGAACTGTACTTTGTGTCTGTTAGAAAAAAATGGAGTAACATTTTGTGCATGGATCAGAATGTCCAGTTTTGCGTACTGTAAAATGAATGTATTCGCAGAGCTTAAATGCCAGCGAAATAAGCGAAAATCTGAATAATGTTTGTATCGAAAGTATATTAATATTTTCAGAAAAAGTATCGTAATATAATACGAAAGATAAAGAAAAAAGATGCTGGAAAACTTTGCAAGAAGAAATTGACAGATGATCTGTACTGATTCTATATCTAAGACTTAAGAATACATATTCAGAAATGAAATATATATAAGTTATAAGTTGCATAGTAATGTATACTGGTGCACTCAAATCCGAAACGACCTTCAAGTGATAAACTCAAACTAAAACATAGATTGTTTAACATAATCATTTGATATTTTTACCTGAGGCATTCGGAACGTCTATTTCAAGGCGAAGACCATCGTTACTAAGGCGACATCTGCTGGCGTCACAATTGTGCATAGTGTGATGACTGCCCCATTGGTCTCTTCTGCCTGCAGCCCACTGGATCTTGTTTATCTCATTTATCGGTTTAGAGTTATCCAACCGGATGTGTAAAGTTCCTCCACTACAAGTACCGGAAATGTGGCCACTTCCGGCATCTGCCACTGCAAAGACAGGTAAATAGACTTAAGGGGGTTCATATTTGCCCTGTATCCTTAAAGCATAACCACTGAAGTAGTTACAGATATGCCAATATTAATAACGTTGTTGCGGGACCATGTATTTCCCCGTTTCACCGCTTGCAGAAACCTTACTTATGAATAAGAAATGTGCTCCTGCTAACTTTATCTTTGATACCATATTTGATAAAACAATTATCAAGCATAAAAATGAAAAATAAAAAAAACATCTTAACATATTAAGAGTTGAAATACCATGAGATCACATCACCGGTTCGTACATTTGACATAATAACATCAGTTATTCATCGTTCAAACAAACAGATACATATTCAACGAATCATCCTGGCCAAGCATGAACTAAATATATTTACATCTCTCCCTTCCTGAGATTAGTAACATCTGACGTTTACTAAAGCTAACGGGCACCAAAGAATATGTTCGTTGCCAACTGCATTTGGGCATACTCAGAGGGACCTGCGAATTTATTACAGCTAGTTTTGGACCTAAAATAGGGTGGTTATAGTAATTCTACACTTTGGGCGGGGGCGGGGGGGGGTTAAGATCAATTTTTGATAAAAATACCACCCTCAATAGTCATAAAAGCTAAAGAGTGGAAAATCGACCCCACCTACCTTTCTTGCATCAAAAATCACATTTCTAGTAGATGTACGAAAAAACGCTTCGTACTGTTGGAAAGATGATATTTTTATTTTACAAACCTCCTAAATGCAAGTCAAATGTATCTTCCTTCCGTAGAAATAATCTCCATTTCCTCCAAAAAACACGCAAAATTTCCGTGTCTCAAAGTTTTCGTCGGCTTGCCGGCCAGTTTTGCATATACAATGAGTTTTTAGCATATTCAATGGATCTAAACCCCCCAAAAGTGTAAAATTACTCTTAAAATTTTAGGTCCAAAACTATCTGTAACAAATGTTCAGGTCCCTGTTGGCATACTACCGTATACGCAGTCAAAATGAGGTACAATCCTTATATAATATTTTATAAACATAATCATGAGAAGACGTTTCATTTCACATCACATACTTTGTTTGTTAGAGCATCATATTAGTAATGTGAGAAAATCATTTTATAGGAAAATGTAACACATATAGTATGTAATCTGGAAAAAGTTTAACAAACTTAATGATGTACGATGGAACGTTGAAAATAAGTAAAACATGAAATTGAAAATGCTTCTTTTTGATAATGGCAAATAAAATTTTGTTTTTAGTCTTGAAGCTGACAAAACAAAACCATTTAACATAACTAATTTCACAAGCATTCGTTTTTTGTTGTTTTTGTTTTGCGAAAAAACTGCTCTATTTAAACTCAACAGTGTTTGAGCAATATTTTTGTTATGTATGATATCACTTACTGGAATTCTCCTTGGGGCAGCTGAAATGCACGGACTGGCCATTGATACTGCTTAGACAGAATGCTCTGATGACAGGGTTGGCGTTATTAAAGAGATGTGTTAGGAGGGCTGCGCCACGCACAATCGGTACCTGTGGAATAAAAATAATTCCTGTATATTCTGTAACCGTACATATTTTGGTGGTAATCTTATTTCATCGACCTCAACAATCCGTTGATGCATTGTCGGTCACCCACCGTACACTTCTCTGACGCTTGCATACTATGGGCTAAAAAAGAATGTAAATCCTAGTTTCCCCGACTAGAAGTTTATTCGGAGATTTCGACCAATCAGAATGATCGGGTCTCGTGACACTCTGTTAGATCATTTTACCTTGATCACGACTAGTATATTTATGTAGGAATGACGCCGATGTCAATCTCTGTATAGTACATGTAGGATCTTATATTATAATACAATCGATACAATTATAACACCATCGACAGGTTTTGTTGACAGGCGGTGCTACAAATTAAACGGGATAACCCGGCTGAATGTCCCGGCTAAATATAATCATGGATGAAAGTATCGATATGATTGGCTACTATTTTAGTACGAAAACGAGGGTTTCCAAATATTCTAGCACAAGTTATGTAAGCGCCAGAGAAGTGTACTGTGGATTTTCGACAATGCCATTGAAGTTAAGGTCCTAAATTCTGAACATACAATATGCTCACCTCAAAGGGTCGTGTACAAATTGTCTAATAATTTGTTATTATTTTGGTATTGTATGGAGTCGTAAAATGGTTGATATGTATCAGGCGTTGTATGAAATTGACCTACTGATTTTTGCCTTGCTATTTGTGTTCATGTACTGTTTGCTACGTACTATTTCCCTATATATACACCTCTACCTTATTCTCCTTAGTAAACTTTGACTGCGTATAAATTAGCGTATACGCAATGTAAAAAGATCCGGCGGATTGATTTTTGCTTCCAATATGGCGCCGATCACGTTTCAGAATTATAATTATTTGAAAGCAGCCAATGTTTGGTTCTTCGATATCTTAAAACGTGGAAAACATTTCGGATCCTAACGTCTAATAAATCATACACTGAATGAATGGTGGTAAATTTCTTATTCAGTTGATGCGCATTCAAAATTCTTTGACAGTAATAAAAAAAATGGCGGCTTCCTGTTGCGACGTCCGACAGCGTCAATTCCGGATAAGTGTGTCAATGCGTGCGAAGATTTACATGTTTGTTATGCAATGAAAACAGTAATGCACTAAAAACACTATTGGCATTTACCTCCATCGACCCACCGTTTCCGGTATACATGACGTTGGCATGGAGATCTCCAATATCAGTTATAGTCGGTTCTCCACTTCCGGCTATCCCAACTCGTACACCTGATCTACCTAGAATATTTACTTTTTACATTAAAATGTACATATATGTCAATCTTTTTATTAATCACCAATAAACAATCATCTGGGGTTAAATATAAGTTCGGGGGTATCAGACAATTTTATTTTAATACATATGTATGTCATTTGCATTAATACCATATAATGCTACAAGTTTATCAGTAGACAATATGAAAATTTTAATCAATCTTTAGCCCTGTCCCACAGCCTGAAAAGGGTTTTGAAATGAGACCCCAACATTTCATTCTATTAAATTAAGTTAGGAACATTTCAAAACAGGAAAATTTCCCGCCCTGTAGTCTCGGGTATGGGAACTATAATTTTTATTTTTTGTATTTGTTTCATGGACATTTTCTTTAGAAAAGGTATTGGGGTGCAGTTTACGCTGCAGTCTTTTTGATAAGTGGACATGTAAAAGGTCACATACGACTGCTTGCTCAAACTCGTGTAGACTATTTCATGCTGCATGAGCGCAAGAGGCGACCAACGTACCCTGAAGATTTTATCGTCTTTTAAAGTTGATTCATTTTGTTGTATCTTTGAGCAAGATACTTTATTCCGCTTGCTCCAGTCTACTCAGCTGTAAATGAGCACCTGGTGTAATACAATAAGGCAGTGATAGCCTATAAATTGCAGAATGTTAGCTGTGGGTGCCGACATGGCAGCACCGGTTGTATGCTCCCTAGGTAATTGAGAAGTATATATTGGCTAGTTGCTAGGGCCCTATTACCACGGATAATAATTTGTGGTAAATCGTTTTAAGACAATTTTTAGGCTGTGATATAGCGGTTCATAAGAACCGCGAATTAGAATTATCAATTAAATATAGGCCTAATGCAGTCTTCAAAATCACGAAACAGGGAGGGAAGAGGGACTGGTATCAAAATAAACGTCTTGGAAGGTTCACCTGAAAATGTGCCGTAAGGATTTCCATCAGGACCGGAAGTGGTCTGTTTCAGGTTGGTACCGAGGCTCATGATTTTGTTCCAAGGCTCGCCACTTTGCCAGGCTGACTGTTGCTGCATAGTGTCCGTGCGCTGTGGGTCGTACCATCTCTCCATGGTGTAGGCGTCGTATGTCATGCCGTATTTGTCCATGGTCGCTGTTCCATAATATTAAATATTAAGCTTAATATTTATCACATTGTCATCAAAGTCTAGATAGTTGTTTATCTGATTAAAGTTATAAATCAACACACGTTTAAAAATTGGTAAATGTCAGGGATTCTTTGTTACCCGGAAATAAAACGGAAAACAATTTCAAAAAGGTATATTGTAATTGTTATTATTCAATTGACAAAATGATTAAGATGTTCTCAATTTGAAATGGAGTGTTTATGAACCCTCTACTTTCTACATGGAGCACAACAAAATGACCAAATCTGCTTGCAGTCTATTACCTAGTTGTACTGATATACAAAAAACAAAATGTAACAAGATTGTTTCAAGATGTCTGCCTCCTTTTAATTAAATAAATAAATAAATAAATAAACGAAAGCATCTGAGCTACTACATTGTGTAGTTTCTAAATCCAAGTACACTCAGAAATATTTGTTTGGGCACTTACTGAAATATAACATTGTGTCTAATAGAGCTGCAATACTCTAGCATTCTTTTAAGTTGTATTCGTAAATGCTGCGTTGAAATCAGGACATATTCATTCTCTGTATGTTAGCATTTCCAGTGAAATGCTAATAGGATTGTGATGAAGCAAGATATCAACTGTTTACATTTATTTACAATCATTTTCACTTCAATCCATTTGAAACAGTTGCCTGTTGTCTATTTCAATTAATTTGACAACAAGATTTTGCTTGTCCGATTCCATTCATTTTAGCTTGCGTCATTACAAGGCCGCAACAAATGAAACGTTTAAGATGTGTTTATTGAAATAATCAATATTGATGATCTAATAATTACAAGCAAAATGTATCTTAACTATTATTTACTTTTAGTTGTTTTTTACATTTTTTTTCAACAGCTCCAATACATGTACCTTGTGTTTCATTACAGCATGCATAACTACAGGTATGAACAAACATATGTCATTTAATCAAAGGGCATTTTTTTCTTTTCGAGATCAATACAATCAGATTGGAACTAAATATTGAATAGATATTTAACATAATTTTAACCTTTGGTCGATGCTGCTTTGATTAATTCGATACAATTTTTTTGATTTTGATAACAAATATTTTCGCATAAGAAAGGTTTAAATATTAGAAGAATTCCACGGAAGTAGATTGTCGCCTGCTCAGCAAACTGGGTGAGGAGATTTGAGGATGGAGCTATGAATATTCATTGAATCAAGTTTAGTTATGAAGTTTGAGATTGATTGACCAAATGGAGCTCGAGTCCTCGATATCCCGGTATTACGATCACCTTCGCTCTTTCCATCATGTACATCGTCATGGCAAAACAGGCACGCTTAGGTAAAATCAACCTGACCAATCGCTAGGCTGCATGCCTGTCCTTTAAAGATTAAAAACAAGCCGAAACCGACTTCAAAATCTGTTAATTTTTACCGTTATGTGACCCAAGATTCTTTTTGTGTTCACCAAAGGGTCGAACCCGTCTTCCTGTCTCACCAACCAGGTGGCGCATACGGAGCCTTAAGGTATGCCATGACATATTTCAGGGGTGGAGAGAGCGAAGGTGACGTAACCCTTAGATATCGAGGATGCCGCTGACGCTAACTAATGATACTGTACCTATATGTCGCCTGCTTTTTGAAGGCGACACACTAACAACCAGAATCGTTAAATATATGCTTAAATGAAAACGGCATGCCTGCAGTCAGCGTAACAGTACTATATAAATGCTTACCTTCATACGGAAAAAGTCGGAGTGGGACAGGATGATCTTTGATGACATTGGTCATGAAGTGACCGGTGGGTATAGCCCCTTTAGAACGAAGATTCCCCACCCTAGTCGGTCTGGCCTTGTTTCCGATTTCACTAGATGTTCCAAAGACATTACCAGGATTTGATTGGGAAAACGGATGTTCCTGAAGCTGGACGCACCCCTGGGGCAGAGTGGCGCTGACCACGACTATACTGGCCACTAGAAAAAAAAAGAAAGAAAGGGTAAATAGTTAAGATTTGCACTTGTCAACTAAATCAAACATTTACGGGAGTTTGACGCATCGTATTTCTATGGCAACTACATAATGTAGATCACGATGACAAATTCCATCTACACCCAATATGATATGGATCTATCTGCGTTTATTTTCTTTTTTGTTTTTGACCACACAGCGATATTTTTTATCTTAAAAATACGGTACTGACATGTAATGCGGAAAAGTTAGATACGGAAATTATCTGCAAATGATATGATTACATGAATTCTTTACAATCAACAGTTCTCGAGATAAGACTGTTTTAAAGTTTTTAACTTATGACGTCATGGCAGTCATGTTGAAATTTTGACAAACTTGAAAATGTTACTATGATACAACATTGTTAAAAGATAGCATAGCCTAGCTTGTTGTTCAAGCTTGTCTATGACCCGACAGAGAGCTGGGGGGGTGGGGGTGGGGTGGGGGGTGTTTATCTTCCGATGTGAAAGTCAGGCTCCTAAGAACCATCCTCTGTTATATTTAACCTAGAACTGCATTTATTCGGATTAAAAGGGAATTCTGTTTTATCCGTAGTATGTTGCAAATTTACACGGCAATGCATCTCTGCAGTATCGTACAGTGTATTACATGTTCAAGTCCGGTTGTGTCTATAGTGGACCCCTATAGCTACATATCCTGGTGTTTTGATAGCATACACTACGGTGTAACTGATATTTATGAGATTTTGTCGAAAAATTAAAGAAAAAGATCAATTTCGATTTTCGATTTCTTAATTCCTACTAAAGGGGGAGACGGAATAGTCCCCACTTCTTTAAGGTGTTCTGGGTACAGTTTTCCACGCATCACGCCTTACACCGCCAAAATATCTTAACGTGAATTTCACGTGAAATGTGGGGGGACAAATTAATCTCACATGGAAACTTTTCACGTGAAATTAAAAAAAATATTATTTATTTTGGTTATTTTTTAATGTTAAATTCATTATATGGTTTTCACATCAATTTCAGGTGAATTTTATGTAAATTTGTGATTTAGTTGATTTTACATTCATATATATTTTCGTTCAAATTTCACGTACATTTTATGTGGAAAAATTCACGTGAAATTGACGTGAAATTGTTCATGTAAATTTTACGTGAATGTTTTTTTCCGGTATAATTCACATGAAGAAGCATAAGTTGAGTAGGAATAATATTTATGGTGGGATTTGATTGTTTATTCTTAACTGAACCTGCACGGAATGAAAAAAAAGTAACTAAGTTAGTGTCATGGTAGGAATTTACTCATTTTCGATATCCAGGGGTTACGTTCACCTACACTCTCTACACTCCTGGAAAATGTAATGGCAAAATTGAAGGCTCCTCGTGCGTCACAATGCTGATGAGGCAAGACGACCCTTTTGTGTACATTAAAATAATCTCGTAGTCTCATAACGGTAAAAACTGGCAGGCTTTGAAGTCAGTTATGGCTCCTTTGTAATCTAAAAAGGACAGGCATGCAGCCTAGCGATTTTTCAGGCTTTTTTACCTGGTCGTGTCTTTAGTTTTGCAATGATGTATTGCAGGGGTGTAGAGGGCGTAGGTGATCGTAAACCCTGGATATCGAGGATGCGTTTTGACTCTACTTTTTAAACACTTGACACATCTCTAATTGCTACCAAAATATGCGCATGAAATCTGCGTTCCAGAGAATATACATGTATTATAATTTCACAGCTTTATTTTCTTTTGAAACCCTTATATTTTTTCTTGGTGATCAATCATATAATCTTAGGTTGTTTATACATGTAAAATAAGAAGGGAATGCACGGCCAGACCGGGGTTTGAATGAACCAAGGACCTACCGAACTCTCGACGGACGCTCATTGACAGCTATCTTGCCGCCGATGATCAAACCTGTCCAGTTCCATTATATGTATATTTCACTATATAAGATGTGGTCTGACTTTCCTCAATTCTCATTGGCTAAAATATGGTCACATGGAGGTCCATATTTTGTGATATCGATCTGTTGTTTCTATTTAAAAAAAAAAACCCGAGTCCATATTGCATTTGTGACGTCATAATCATTGTGACGTTATAGTACCCATGCATGCGACTGTAAATTTAAGTCTTTATCAAGGCAGATATAATTCAATTTAAGTCTTTTGCAAACAAGTTTCACATCTAATATTAAAATTAAGGACCTTTGATTCGGTCAATATGGTGTTATACCAACCTGGTAGAATCTAAAATATTGACCTCGGGCTAGCGCCTTCGGTCAATATTTGATTCTACCAGGTTGGTATAACACCATATTGACCTCGGCAAAGGTCCATAATTGATATATATGTTCAAATCTGTTATTCAATTTTACATTTAAAAGATATCTTTATTTTTATGATTTTATTGTAATTAAATTCCATAGAGCTACTCATTTCCATTCCACAATTCCTTCACCACATAATAAAAATGAATTACACAACGACACGACATAAACTTTGCCAGGCAAACTTATGACTGACGCCAATTTAAACACTGTTACATATCTCATTTACGTAAATGTCAATTAATAATAATTTCAAATTAATAAAGAGAAAATTAAACATGATGTGTATGAAATTTGATTTACCGAAAACAACCAGTCCTTGAATCATGGTGTTTGACCTCCGTGGTGCGCATGTCCTGAAATCCGTCTTTCCTGTGTTAGATAAGCTTCGCTCCTATTCATGGTATCTAATGCTTAGTTAGCTTAAGGAAGACAAGCAGACAATCTCTGTATTTCATTTTTCTCTCTTAAAATATTTGAAATATGAAAATATTTTATTTGCATTTCTTATTTCTTATATTTAAATTGTCAAATTATGAAATGATCCGTCGCCATGTTAAAAATAAAATAAATAAAAAAAAAAATCTTGAATGGAATCATGACATTTCAAGATGACCAGGACTTGAACCTTTACATCCTGAAGTTGTTCAGAAAGACACGACAATTGCTGTGATCGTGTCCATACACGATAAGTAAACACTTGCGTGACGCTATTGCTATGGTGTTTCCACTTACGTAACTCCGGTCATTTTAAAGTTATTTAGAGTACAGATCGCCATCTTGGGGGTTATGAAACAAAGGAGGGGTGCCAATTTGGGCCTTTCTGCGGCCTATCAGTGATAAGGCTAATATTTTGCTGGAAGATAATTTAAGGGCAGTTGCATATTGTATTAAAAACATCTGATTTTGTGTGGGCTCAAAGAAAATTCGGGGGTCAAAGTGGGGGGAGTGTGAAATGAATTTTTTTTTTTTTACTTTTTGTTCAACTTAAATTTTCAAGTCTGCTACTTTTGTAACAGAAACTTCACGAACTAGAAGTGTTTCTACATTTTTCAGTGTGTGAGAACTTCACCAAGAAATTCTCCATTTTACACTACCCCCACTTTGACCCCCAAATTTTCTATGAACCCACAAAAAAATCAGATGTTTTGAACATAATAGAATATGTAACAGACCTTAAATTATCTTCCTACAAAATATTAGCCTTATCACTGATAGGCCGCAGAAAGGCCCAAATTGGTACCCCTCCTTTAATATTATTTATGAAAAGGATATGGCAAACGTATATATATCAGCTGTAGATCGAAAACATGCTGTCTCAAACAAGTATACTGACAACGTTTCTATTGAACGCGAACCGGATTCGGACAGCTTTTACAAAACGTCAGTTTCCTTTGGTTAGAAAAGAATGAAAATGGCCGCTGCATCGACTCCGAAGGGCTGAAAACAGTTTATGTAGCCTCAGTTGGCCGAATAAGGTAAAGTCTGAAATCTATTTGCTTTTCCTGGTTCTCAAGTTGCTCGCTCAAGTCTATGATGTGGACGTGTTTGTAAGCATGGTAACACAAGCGATACCACAATGTGGTGTACAGTCGAAAAGCTACTTCATATGGCTGCTGATTAGGTCGAAGCAGAAGATAGTATCCGAGGCAAAATGCTTGAAACATACATCACACGGGACTATGTATGCCTCACCTGGTATGTAATTATGCATGAATATTAACAATGATATTTTATACTTGATTCCGTCTTTTATATGCGATATTTTCTGTTGCGAGGAATTATTTGCAGGTAAGCTAATGCAACGAAATGCTTCCGCCACATTTTGTTATGCTTCGAACAGCTTAACAGTCGAACATTTAGACGAAAAATAAAATCAAGGCAATTCTTTTATCAAAAAAAACCCTGACTGATTATATAAATTAACGATATAAAATGTACACAAAACTGTTCGAAATGAATTTGTTATCGACACATGTTTTTGCGTTTTAGTCAAGGTTTCAGCCGCTTATATGAACACATTTGAGAAATATACTTATGATGGCCAAGTCCACTCCCTCTCACAAGACTCCGTTGTTGATGTTGAACACAAGCCAAAATATGTTATCTATAATTACAAACTTCACATACAAGAAAATAACGTTTACAATTTTATGTTGGTTTGTCAACTACAACATTTTATAATCAATCTATATTTAATATAATAGAAATATAGCAACATTATGGCCGTAGTAGAATACCCATAATATCACATACATCAGCAAATGTTTGTCACTTTGATGATATGGATAAGGTGTTGGGTACTAGTTCCGCAAACGGTCAGGTCGACTCGCACTGTTGGAGTTTGTTTATTTGTTATTTCTTCTCTTTCTTGCAAAGTTCTTTTTTAAATAAAAGTTAAATTGAATCTCTCAATTTCTTCACTGAAAATATATATACAGTATCGTTGACATTATATTAAAATGCTTGAACATTTAGTGTTTAAAGGATGTCATTTTCTGCGAAATTGATAAATTGACTCCTACAAATAGCAATTTATTACAGATAGGAACATCTTTATTAGATATAAACAGTCATTTAATAACATATTTCTAACAGATTTAGAATATGTTTGTTTAAACAATGTATCAATTCAGCAATATCAAACCCTTTGATGTCTTATCTATAGAAATTTAAGAGGAAAAATAATATATATATTATTCATAAGTCACGAAATTTAATAAGTGAATACATCAATGCTCATATCCATTATCAGATATGTACATGTACATATACAAATGAAAAAGAAGTGGGTATTTCACTTAAACTGAAATACCGGTTAATTTCAGCCGAGAAAGATGTACTAGCCAAACATGATAATATACAGTTAATTTACTATTCAAAATTACATCCATGTGTTATAATCACCAAAATAAAACATCAAAGAATACTAAAGCGTCAACAAAACCATTATCCGAACTCAAAAAAGATTGGCTGAAATAACAACTTAGGGATATATCAAATAACCTGTTTATTACATAGAACCAGTTGCAATAACATGTTGCGGTAATCGAGTTTTCTTTTAAAAAATCAGACAATACCAAAGCTTCACCAAAACCATAATTCGAACTCAAACGTGATTAAACTAGAGACAGAATAGGAACAAAGGAAATGTTTTCATGGAGACCCTCGTAAAAGTACAAGAGAATAAGTGTCCCGGAAGAGTAAGCGTCTTCTTCTTCATCGACGACACCTGCCATGTAAATCTTGGTCACATCCAAGTAAGCATCAATCCTCAAAATAAGAACCGAGTCATCATTGTCAATCACTTGTAAGCACACTAAAAAGCAAACTAATTGTCAATTACAGTATCAAATCTTGATAAATAATTTTCTCTGTATGGGCAGCCACAGAGAATTAGCGCTAAAATAATGTTAGGTCTATGATTCATTAAAACAATAACATATTAAGATAAGATGGAAAACACAATACAGCTACAGCTGTTCACATACACTATATTTGTATGAGGAACAGACAACATCTAAAGTCCTGCTGACATCTGCCTGGACACTTAGACAATTTGTGTTGCCAGCCTGCGGAAATCCGTTTTTGAATAAAGCCATGTTCACTTCTGTTCCATCAGAATAAACCCAAGTACCATCTTGGGCCGCGTCCGTTCCGTCCACGAAAACCTGAAAGTCTTGTTCAAAGTGGAGATCTAAAGATATTGCCAAACTCTTTCTGAAGCTGTCAACCTTTGCTAGTTTACCTCCAATACTGTTACAGTGAAGAATGGCGTTAGAATAGGTATTCAGACGAGAGAGTTCAATCCTATAGCAGAAGTTAAGACCTTCATTGAACACGTAAATGGTTGTGTCACAATGTTTACATGTCAATGACAATGCTGACCACTGTCCGTTTGCCTGGCATGTCGTGTTTGGGTTCCCCTTGGTCACCAGGCCTGCTATGCAACTGTAGGTAAGGACAGTTCCAGCTGACTTTTCCGTAGATGTTGGGGTATTTGCACCCGTAACTGTAGGGAGGTTACCGCACACAGTCGGAGTTTGACCTTCAGAAGGGATTGTTGTGCTTTTCGTCTCTATGGTTGTTTCTTTCGTTGTAGACAATACATTCTCTTGTGTTGTGACGGCAGACTCAATGCGGGTTCTGTTTGGTATCACGCCGGCCACACATGAGGATGTTCCACTAGAAAGCTCAACACAAACAGATGATTCATCACAAGAATGACCCAAACAAGATTTTAAAAGTTGACTTTCAAATTTTACCAACATTGATCTTGACAATACTATATCATTCAATGAAGCAGTAATAACAGTGACTTCATTATAACCGAGGTAACACTTCAACTCTCTAAGTCTATAAGCAACTGCCTTGCACATTTTTTGTAACAAACACTCTCTAGAACATTGCTGTATTCCAATATTTTCTA
Organism: Mimachlamys varia; assembly: GCA_947623455.1. Taxonomy (NCBI): domain Eukaryota; kingdom Metazoa; phylum Mollusca; class Bivalvia; order Pectinida; family Pectinidae; genus Mimachlamys; species Mimachlamys varia. Next base: position 32,113,962 of record OX392532.1, on the reverse strand, counting down.
TAGTGAAATATTTCTGCTGCAATAAGGATCGTCGCACTCCAAACCGACTGATCATGAATTTGGCTTGACATTCCTGACAAATTACCAACGAAACGAAGTTTAGAATTGATACCCAACGAAAGACTGCCAAGACTTTCATTTTAACATATAGGAAAATGCATCAGTTTGATAAATACCGCTATCCTTAAATGTCGAAATTCTTATAATAAAATTATCAATGGATTGTCACGTGTATCTGTAAAAATGTGATATTGATTCCATGATGACCAATCACTTCTAAGGTCGATTTAAATGAATTTTAGACAAGAGCGAACATGTCTACCATCCAGTGGTGAAATATCATTGAACTCTCAATGACAACGTGATTTGATTGAAGTGTATATAGCTTTAGATGAAATGTTTTGTTTTTGTTCTGGCACTAACCGGACACAATCAGAAAAAAGATGGATCGACATATTAAGTAAAGTCGTTGTTATTGCTAGAATAACAAAAATCAGAGAATACCAAAGGGTCAACAAAACCATAATCCGAACTCAAAATCGATTTACGTATTTAGTATCGAAAAAAAGTGAAAAGGTTATTAGTTTAATCACTATTTAACGACATTTTTCATACTTTGATTATTCCGTTAATGAACAAGGTACAATTCCACAGTTTTGCATGTAAATTGACTGTCCTCAATATTTGGTATTTTGGAAGTTGTAACTAATTCAGTGGTTTTGTTATAAAGTTACAGGAGAATAAAAAAAATGCGCTAATCACTGATAAAGCTAATCACACTTTGAACAACTGGGTCTAGTAATTTTCTTTTCGTGTTACACATATATCAGTGGACACGTCCGTTCGGTAGCTTATGAATCACGCACATGCGTTTTATTGTCATACAATAACTAATATCATCAACAATGATTAATGCATTTCTAGCATATTAATCAAAGGTGTCCAGGCCAACAATAAAATCGAGAATTTTATTCAATTTTTTTGTCATAATGATGGATTTATTAACAGGTTATCTTTTATCAGTCTTGGAGGTGATTCAATGACCAATGATTTATAATTCTCTGGATTGGATTTTACACCTTGTAGATATACATGCATATAAATATAGGAATACTTAAGTCTATGTTCATAGAAGACATTATCGATTAGTTATTCAATAACAATATACTTGAAATAACATGAAAAAAATAGGCACGCAGCAAAAATTATTGGGTTGATCATGTAGAAAAGGATGATTTATAATGAGGAAAGAAAAATTGTTGACCTTTAAACATATGTTTACTTCTATAGAACACGAAGTTCCATTTATGGTGTGAGTATCCTGATTTGATTATTTTCCTAAAATATGTTCACTGGACTTAAGACGTGAAAGGAACAACTCATATGACACTTGTATTTTTTAAAACGTGTTAACCGTAGACACAAAGATTAAAAAATGAAGATAAGTATCCAGGTAAAATGTTCTTTTCTGTTATATAATTTTCCGGAATAAAAGTCGCCAGGGTCGTAGCTTCCTATACGCGAGTATGCAGCAGCGTACTCATGATTTTCATTAAAAGGCATTTAAAACACATTTATGATTAAAACATGAGACTATTGTACAAAACAATGAGTGTTTTATTCTTTAATTCATTATACCTGAAAATTGGCACTAAAACACATTAAAATGCTCCAAAGCCATTGAGAAAATCATTTCTTTCTCGGAGAAACCCCCAGATCCCACTCCCGGGGGGTGGGGGGACGTATCCTCCCGTACCCACCCCTCCTAGCGTTCGGGTACTGTCTTCGGCATCACATCTGCGTTCACCTCAAAACACCCCTAGCTACGCCACTGGTCGCCGTGATTTGGCGGTCACGTGGTATCTTAAAGGGACATGTTTATACTTCTGGTGTAAATGTTAATCAATAGCAAATCAGATGAAATATAGTAGTAAATTCAACAAAAATGGATGAAATTTAAAATTATTTATGAAAATGATATACATGGCAAGCATATATATATCGGCTGAAGAAAAACATCTCAAAGCAGTATACAGACAAAGTTTTTATTGAATGCAAATCGGAATCGGAAAATAATTTTGACAGCTTTTACAAAACTTCAGTTTCCTTTGGTTAGAAAAGAATAAAAATGGCCGCTACATCGACTCCGAAGAGCTGAAAACAGTTCATGTACAGTGTAACCTCAGCTTGCCGATTAATGTAAAATCTAAAAACTATTTGATTTTCCCGGCACTCAAGTTGGTTTGTTACAAAAATTGAGATAACAACACATAGAAACTATAAGGAAAACAAAAATCGACAAGTTTCAGGACAAATTGCTGCCTTTAGAGTAACAAAAAGTAACATATCAATTCGTCATTATTGTACGTTAGTCTTTAAGGAAGTGACATTTATTTAAATGTGACCTAGATTTACATGACAGGTGTAGCTAATGACACTGACCCCTCCGACACACCTAATCATACTGATGACACTGACCCCTCCGACACACCTAATCATACTGATGACACTGACCCCTCCTACACACCTAATCATACTGATGACACTGACCCCTCCGACACACCTAATCATACTGATGACACTGACCCCTCCGACACACCTAATCATACTGATGACACTGACCCCTCCGACACACCTAATCATACTGATGACACTGACCCCTCCGACACACCTCATCATACTGATGACACTGACCCCTCCGACACACCTAATCATACTGATGACACTGACCCCTCCGACACACCTAATCATACTGATGACACTGACCCCTCCGACACACCTCATCATACTGATGACACTGACCCCTCCGACACACCTAATCATACTGATGACACTGACCCCTCCGAAACACCTAATCATACTGATGACACTGACCCCTCCGACACCTAATCGTACTGATGACACTGACCCCTCCGAAACACCTAATCATACTGATGACACTGACCCCTCCGACACACCTAATCATACTGATGACACTGACCCCTCCGACACACCTAATCATACTGATGCCACTGACCCCTCCGAAACACCTAATCATACTGATGACACTGACCCCTCCGACACACCTAATCGTACTGATGACACTGACCCCTCCGACACACCTAATCATACTGATGACACTGACCCCTCCGACACACCTAATCATACTGATGACACTGACCCCTCCGACACACCTAATCATACTGATGACACTGAACCCTCCGACACACCTAATCATACTGATGACACTGAACCCTCCGACACACCTAATCATACTGATGACACTGACCCCTCCGACACACCTAATCATACTGATGCCACTGACCCCCCCCGACACACCTAATCAGACTGATGACACTGACCCCTCCGACACACCTATTCATACCGATGACACTGACCCCTCCGACACACCTAATCGTACCGATGACACTGACCCCTCCGACACACCTATTCATACCGATGACACTGACCCCTCCGACACACCTAATCATACTGATGACACTGACCCCTCCGACACCTAATCGTACTGATGACACTGACCCCTCCGAAACACCTAATCATACTGATGACACTGACCCCTCCGACACACCTAATCATACTGATGACACTGACCCCTCCGACACATCTAATCATACTGATGACACTGACCCCTCCGACACACCTAATCATACTGATGACACTGACCCCTCCGACACACCTAATCATACTGATGACACTGACCCCTCCGACACACCTATTCATACCGATGACACTGACCCCTCCGACACACCTAATCGTACCGATGACACTGACCCCTCCGACACACCTATTCATACCGATGACACTGACCCCTCCGACACACCTAATCATACTGATGACACTGACCCCTCCGAAACACCTAATCGTACTGATGACACTGACCCCTCCGACACACCTAATCATACTGATGACACTGACCCCTCCGACACACCTAATCATACTGATGACACTGACCCCTCCGACACACCTAATCATACTGATGACACTGACCCCTCCGACACACCTAATCATACTGATGACACTGACCCCTCCGACACACCTAATCATACTGATGACACTGACCCCTCCGACACACCTAATCATACTGATGACACTGACCCCTCCGACACACCTAATCATACTGATGACACTGAACCCTCCGACACACCTAATCATACTGATGACACTGACTCCTCCGACACACCTAATCATACTGATGACACTGACCCCTCCGACACACCTAATCATACTGATGCCACTGACCCCTCCGACACACCTAATCAGACTGATGACACTGACCCCTCCGACACACCTATTCATACCGATGACACTGACCCCTCCGACACACCTAATCGTACCGATGACACTGACCCCTCCGACACACCTATTCATACCGATGACACTGACCCCTCCGACACACCTAATCGTATTGATGACACTGACCCCTCCGACACACCTATTCACACCGATGACACTGACCCCTCCGACACACCTATTCATACCGATGACACTGACCCCTCCGACACACCTATTCATACCGATGACACTGACCCCTCCGACACACCTAATCATACCGATGACACTGACCCCTCCGACACACCTAATCATACTGATGCCACTGACCCCTCCGACACACCTAATCATACTAACTTGTACCTTTCCAAACACTCTCCGAGTAAATGTGGTATCTGCCTATTGTCTGGTCGTACTATAAACGATTTCGAGTTCTAATACTGTTTTGACGCTTCGGTATTAAATCCATGTATCTCATTTATTTCTTCATAATTTCATTATTATCACATAACATAGTCGTTCTATGTAATATGGCACATCTAGTAAATGCATATATCAAAGAATAATTTGTTTATAATTTGCAGTTTTACAACACGGGACGCAATCATTGCTTGATCAGAAAAACACAGGAATGTATAGCGTGCTTTGTGATGCCAAATTCACAAGACGTCATGCTTAACAAATATAAAGAGCGCTCATTTGAATTGGTCTGTAGGTTTTGCATTTTCCTGGTAGGATGTCAAGACAGAAAAAGATGTTAACAGTGCAGTTACGTTGAATATAATAATGTATAATATAAATATTTAGGAAACACAACCATTTATTCTGGCGTTACTTCATCCAACATTAAAACTGAAATCAAAGCAAAGAATAGAATATTTACAGAGAGAACCATGTATTGAAACATCGGAAGTACATTTATATACTTCAAGCATTGTCAACTTGATGTGTCGTTGGTGAGAATGAACTGTTCATATTGAACAATATTAAAGAAGGAGTGATATCCTCACTAGATATCATATTTTGAATTACTTCACTGTATTGAATACATCGAATTGATAATTCATGATTATTATTAATTCAAATTATTATAACAACTACAATGTACTGAGTCTGGCGTAGAGGATACAGAACCCTGTACCAGTAATTAATCATTAAATAAATAAAAAAATAATATTAAATACCATTAGGCTGATGAAGACTATGGGCAAGTTTTATGGTCGCCATCTTGATATCATCGAGAAATATTCTGTATCTTTGTGCGATATGAAGATGGACGTTTTTGAGTTTGCTTGTTAGTGTGTTTACCTGTTGTGATGACAATGATGACTCGGTTCTCATTTTGAGGATTGATGCTTACTTGGATGTGACCAAGATTTACATGGCGGGTGTCGTCGATGAAGCAGAAGACGCTTACTCTTCCGGAACACCTGCTCTTATTCTCTTGTGCTTTTACGAGAGTCTCCATGTAAATCTTTCCTTTGTTCCTATTTTGCTCCTAGTTTAATCGATTTTGAGTTCGGCTTATGGTTTTGTTGACGGTTTGGTGTTCTCTGATTTTTTTTTTTTACATATTAAATATGATTGTACCATAGGGTTTACTATAATATTATTATTATTTTGGACATTATGTAGCTTAAAATTCCCAGAAGGCGTTTTCACGTGCAGAGGCACCAAAAGTGTTTACAAAGAAAACTTCAGCGGCAATTCTCGTCAAGAAAAGTTTTTAAAAAATGGATGCATTAAATGAACTCTTTATTCTTCGGCAGAACAACTATTCACAGCAATTGTGTTCGTATATTTGCATGGATTCGATTTAACTTGACAAAAAATATCTTTGGCACAACGTTCTTATCCTGAATGCTACATATACCGGGAAAGGTCTACACATTAAAACCAGGTTGTGTGAAGGACGAGTAAGTCTCTTATCACTATGTAACCTTTCCAAACTTTCACCAAGTTTCTTAAAATGTTACACATGCTTTATAATATTCCAAATACAATAATGAAACCTTAAATGAATTACATGATAGTTTCATTTATCACATAATTGACCCGTTCAGTCATGTCATACGGCCATGTCATAAAAATGGTATGACACACGTGAAATAACACTATTTTGACGTCATAAACAAATGATGTCTTTATGACGTCATATGATTGTCTCGGTAGTGAAAATCGTACTGTCACAGAAGAAATTTGTCTTTCTTACAGAAATAATAGAAAAAGAGCTTTTTTGTGTATTTTCTCATACATATAAGTTATGTGATAAATAGAATATTGCACTCGTGTCAATGTTATATGGAATTTATCAAACATGTTTAAAGGCTTGTAACATATTGAATTATCTAACTCGTTTAATAAATTCCATATTACATCGACACTCGTGCAAGATCTTCTATATATTACTCACTGACTTCAGCAACTTAGGTTTCGACTTAAGTTCATATGTCCTTCAAACGTTGGTTTTACCGTATACAATGTATTGTTTGTTATATTAGCGACAGCATTTCATCGCGAAAAATCGCTAACATTGTTATAGTACACAGTAGGTGCTATCTCCCTTGTATTGTTCCATAACTACCGATCATGACTTGTTGTGTGCACGACTGAGTTGAGTGTTTGAAGTTATATAACTAGCTTGTTTTTGAAAAATCAATGACCTGACCTAAATATTTCACAGTCCGAGAGTTTAGCCGAAAGGCAAATCATACGGGGGTTTCGGAACGTGTTAAAACAACAACACTTGGCCATGGCCACAATGCCTCCAAATGTACAGACCATCTACCTGTAAAAACCAATCTGATTAAAATACAGATCCTTGTTCTCACTCCGTTTTACAAGGATCTGACAACATCCCATAAGAGGTCACGTTCAGATGACCTTTGTCGCATCTTTACTTAACACTAAAATAATTTCCTAATGACCTGTCATCTTGCAGCAAGTAATTTTCGTCACACTATTCCACATTAACTTTTTGGTGACGAAATGACTAAACGGACAAATGCGATTATGCAAGCTTTGTCGCCTTTAAAATTAACATTCAGGATTCTGAAAGTAGTAATTTGATTGGCTAATGCAAAAGGTCATCGGAACGTGACCCCCCCTATGGAATTTCCTCAGATCTTAACGTAGCAGAGAGAAGTTTACGGAGCAGCGCGGAGACATATTTGTTTCAACAGTCAGGTAATACATTATATCATCAACGTATAGTAATATATGAATTTGCAGTACTACGCATTGTGCTCAAATAATATACATGTAGTGAATATCACAGAACTTCCAGCAAATGATCTTAACGCTTCGGTATTCTTTGATTAAACCTGTATAGCCTCTTAAAATACGGACACTACTGCTGGTCACATAATAACTTAATTACCCTGTCTCTTTGTCTGCTGTGGCTGTAGCCCCCAACCCCAACCCCCACCCCCACCCAGCACCATCTCCTGGTCTAGACTGTTGCTATGTCCAAACTAACATGTATAAAGATGCCCTACTCTCAGAAAGGTTTACCAAAAATGTTTTGCTATCTCTAGTTGACAACGACTCTCATTTTGAGGACTTGATTTTTACTTGGATGTGACCAAGATTTTCATGGCGGACGTCGTAGATAAAGCAGAAAACGCTTACCCTTCCGGAACACATGATCTTATTCTCTTGTAATTTTGCAGAAGTCTTCATGTAAATCTTTCCCTTTTGTTCATATTTTGTCCTACTTTAATCGATTTTGAGTTCTGATTATATGGTTTTGTTGACACTTCGGTATTCTCTAATTATTTTTGTTAAACTACCTAATATCACGACATGACAGATTACTAATAGATTCAGCAACGCATACAGTTCTGGACATCGTATTAGTAATTGTTATCTAACAAACATTTGATTTGAATTTTTTTTTTTTTTTTGAATTCTATTGCATACGCTGAAGTTACACTTAATACAAAGAGCTGTATAGACACTAAAAAATGAAACTCACTCAGTATAAAACCTTCGATCTTGCACAGAAAATGCGAAATTTAACACACGCTGAAATACACGATATACGGTAGTGAGGGTCATGGGGTTATATGAAATTTAACTGGAAATACATTGCATACGCACAGTATTTGCTTGGCTTATTTTAATTACTGCGCTTGTCTGAATAATAAAACACCTGTTTAGTGGGTCTTACACAAATAAGCTAGATCACAGACGAAGCCGTAATCTTATCTAGTGATTCCTTGTTTAGATTGTGCATTTTCATTGGTTGGCGTCACTACCAATGAAATCCTACTAGGAAGCATGTTTTGTGACTTTTCCAGATACTGAACAGCTGTTTAAAGGGACTATGCCGTATATTTCATGGCAAGGAAACAGAACATTAGTGCAATAATTGCTCAAATCGTCCCAAAATAAATAGATTTGCGTGGCAATACCGGCTACTTCGATAACTTTTAACACATTTTACGGGATCAAAATTTCGAGATTTTCGGCTGCTGTTTGGTCGAATTGGTCAAATAATCTGTCATGGAAAATTCTGTCCCATCCCGTTACAGCAAGGTAATTAAAACCGAAGTGTTTGTAAACAAAAACACGTATGCCGAGATTCTCGCATTCTTGTTCCTTTCTTACATATTTTACAACTTGTCCCTTTTCTTACGTTCATCTAGCTAACGGATGGTATTATTTTAATATGAAAAATAAGCTAAACTAAAAGCTAAAAAAGAACGTTAATCGCATTTTCAGGCGTGTAGAATTATTTCTCAAATCGATTGGCTTTATCAAAAATAAATACGAAAACACCATGATACTCTATGCCATCTATATAATCCCAAGCCCTATAGATACATTTAAGTGTTACCCCACTGGCTGATTGCGTTTATGGTCTTGCAATGTAGCTCGCTTCGCATGGCTTCGCCACGTTAATTTTGTTCACGCGCATGCGTGACGTCAGTTGATTTATGTATTAGCAACGGGTCGTAAAATTAAAAAAATAACAAATTCAGGTATTCTTTAAATATGCTGGTTGTCGCTTTGAAGTAGTGGTATTAAGAGAAAGGTTTTTGATATGCCTTCTAAAAATGAGACTTTTTAGGTTATTTTTGAACAGTGAGTTTTATCCAGATCGTCCCTTTAACAGGTAATGAGGGCCTTATAGTATACCTTGCCATTGTCCGATTTTCAGTGACTGAAAAGATAGATTTGTTAAATTTGCAATGGAATGAATCAACTCCTAAAGGCTTTGTATGCATTCTGTGTGATGTTACTGTGTACATTTCCCTATTTGCCTGTTCTGATTTTCAGTAATTGATTAGAGCTTATTGTTAGTTTTGCAATGGAACTTATCTATTCTTTAGATCTTTTTAATGAAGTCTGTGATGTATTTTATCCTGATTTGTTTCTTTTTAAACTTTAATTTACGCAATACAATCAAAACAAAACAATTCACGTTTGTTTTTAGACGGAAATATCGTATAATAGCTTAAAAGACGCAAAGGCGTTTGGATGTAGTGTTGTATTTTTCTATACTTATTGTGTATACGGTTTGTTGAAACTTTATAGGATAAAACTCTAAAACGGTACACAGCTATTATGATTATGAAGGTATTACATATGTACATTGTGTATGTTTTGATTGAACGAGGCAGCGTGACATGAGATAAGAAAAAGCAGGTGTTAAGGAAACACGTGACGGACAAATGACATTATAAATATGGAAACAGATTAGAAAGATTTTCGTTTCTCTAGATGCCAGTGTCACCCATTCGTTCTACACAGCAGTATCGACAAAACGGTAACCTGTCTTTTACACTTTTATTATCCTTTAATGAATTTGAGTCGTCATTTCATCGGATTGTTGTCTTGGCTTAATGATATTGCATATATGTTATATGAAAACCATACTTTGAAAGAAAATATCATTCATGTTTTAACAAAACTTAGTTTTCTTCGGGTTGATAACGGTGATAACGTCCCCATAGCACATGTTTTCGCAAAAAAAAACAGCCAGTAGAATTGCTTCAGACTGATGAAGGTGACAGTGTACCAGGTAGTCTAGACATATTACGTTTGAATCTTCTAGCTTTGTTCTTAAAACTCATGCATTAACGTAAACATTATGTGTATATAATGTACTGGCACATTGCTTTCATCTTTTTACTTACAGGGAATATGGTTTCATTTCTCATATCTCTCGCAGTGTTTGCATTGATTCAGCAAGGTAAATAACAAATTAAACTGTGAAAATATCAACGTTTATCATGTGACACATATTTAACACAAAAAATGGAAAAGTTGCAGACATTACCTTACCAAGACACAAAATAGATAAAAAAAGGCATTCGGGAATTTCTGGTCACGTACCTTGTTATGCAGTGCAATAACACCAGTCATGAACACAAAACAAATTAAACATGATCCAACCAGGTAGTTGGTACGGCGCGAAAAACGGAACTGAAAGCATAGTGAAATAAGCAATTTACGATCTGATAATTGAATCTAAACAGCTTTGTCAACAAGGATTTAGTTTAAGTGATATCTACGTATCACAAATGACTGCCAAGCAGTCTGAACTTTAACAAGTTCTAAAATATTGCAGAAAGTAGAAGTTATTCAGAGAAACAACGTAAATATGCTTGTTTTAGTATTTGTATATGATTTTTTTTGCAGCATGTATAGCGTCTCCCCCTTCATGTTTCTCGTGTTCCTCCATCTCTCACGCACGGTACTGCGACGTTCATGCAAAGTGTTTTGATGGGGAGGTTAGTATTGCATACGCATATGTATCAAATGTCTTATATTCTACCTTCGTCATTACTAAAGGTTATTGTTTCGTTTAAACTTCTGCAATAGCTAAAAAAAGACCAGTTTTGTGTACAAACAATGCAACTCGCTGTTGTTTGCCAATTGAACACTTTTGTGATGTTTAGACTGATACGTCCGACAAATTTTCACAAAAAACCCAACCAAGCAAATAAATAGACAAACAAACATTCCTCTTTTTTAATGTATGGTGGAAGATAATTGATAATGAGAATAATAATAATATATGTAATTGAAATATAGTACACTTTTAGACATTGAAAGTACCAATAGGGCTTTCCATTCCAAAACATTATTTCTAAAATATTATTTCAGTTCTATTACCGTCAATTCAAGTATAAATGAAATACATTCTGTTTTACTAACCAGGTTTGCTATGTGAAAAAGACTGAAGGCTACAACGGTCATATCCATTACACCTCCGGCTGCATTAGTAATACGGTAAATATATTAGCTGCCATATAGTGATATAGGTTGTCATAAGTGTATACTAAGAAGGTAGTTTTGTAAGGTTTCCTTGCATAAAATGCACGTATATTGATATAAAAGTTTGATTTCCGTCCTACTTCAGCTTTTTTAAAGGCCTTCTGCTATAGAACCATTAAACTTGTTTTCGTAGTAACTGCTTGGAAGATTATTTTAGTATTAGTAAAAGAAAATTATTTAGGCTGAATAAAATCTAAAATGTTATTGATGCAGTTTTAATATCGTGGAAATCAAATGTTTACATTTCCTAGGCTTATTAATTTTAGACATGTGGAGTTTTAAATGGCTATTTATTCTTGAACGGGAAAGCTTATTTTCGTAGTCCTCCTTTTTAAATATTAATAACACTAAAAAAAAACTCTACATTTCCAAATCACTTATTATAATTAAATTCATCAAATTTTGTTTTACTTGGACAAGCGCACATATAGAAAAATCATTTTACTGTTGAAAAATATTTTGTACTACATTTTTATCCAACGTACAAGCCTTTAATATGCATTTTTGTGTTTTTAGTTGCTCTATAGCTTTGTTTTTAAGCTTTGGTAATCAATGTGATATTTTTTTAATGCTTCAAGTAGCGCATGACAATGTACATTTTAGCTAATTTATAAGAAATGTGTGACAGATATATTCCATTTACAGACGTGTGGAGCTTTTATTCCTCATGTTACATCCGGTCAGAGGTCACAATCTCACGGGGATTTCTTATGTCAGGAGTGTTGCTATGGTGATATGTGTAACAACAGGGGTTGTGGTGACGACGGTATGTTAAATCTTCAATGATTATTTCTTGGGGGGCAAATACATTTCTTACGTTGTCTACTGAAAATATGACCAATTTGGACAGCTTACTACTTAACTTACAATACTCGTGACGATTTCAATTTTCCGATCGCAAATTTCCATTTCTTTATAGTAAACTTCCTGCTTCTCCAGCCTATGGTGCTAGCATGATTCGTTATTCTAGGGCTTGCTCGAAATATTGAGATTTTCTTGATCGATGTCGACTGCTGACGAACAAACTTACAACACAGGTATTCGGGAGATGCAGGTTAATCAGAACTATTAGCAAGTTTTTTGGTCGCCTTTTTTGTCTCATTGAGAAATATTTTTTATCTCCGTGTGATATGAAGATGGACGTTTTTGTGTATGCTTGTTAGTGTGCTTACTTGTTGTTATTGACAATGTTGACTCGGTTTTCATGTTGAGGACTTGATGCTTACATGCACGTGACCACGATTTACATGACGGTGTCGTCGATGAACCAGAAGAGGCTTACTTTTCCGGAACATCTGGTCTTATTCTCTTGTACATTTTCATGGGTGTTCATGTGAATCTTTCCCTTTTAATATTTTGACACTAGTTTGATAGATTTTGAGTGCGGATTATAGTTTTGTTGTCGATTTGGTATTCTCTATTTCTTTCCTCCTGGCAGGTCCTCCGCCCAGACAGGACCGGGGACCGTACTGTTTCCAATGTGACCATCTGTCTGATCCAAGTGAATGCGATAAAGTGACAATCTGCGATACAAATGAGGTAGGTTTAGTTTTTCTTTTGGTCCTAGATATCAGCGTTTTTAGTTAAGTTACATTACTATTACATTCAGATTTCTGTGTAGTATATATATATATATATATATTTTTTTTTAAATAATTTGAAAAAAAATGAGTTAAAAAAGCATTGCATGGTTCATGGCATCTAATTCGAGTCAATTTCAACATATAAATTATGTAGATATCACTATATCGGTGTCGGCAGTTTTGTCCGCACGACGACTTCCGTGCGATAACTAAAATTTCATTGAGCCAATCAAACACTTCATCCAGTGCTGCCTTACCAAAAGTGCTTGAAAATCCGTTTTCCGTTTTCTATAATAAAAAATATATTTACAGAATAAATCTTTTATATTTATTATAATATCTAAAACTCAGGAAAGGCTATCTATTGGAAGCCGTGTCCTAAGACATCTTAATACAAACATATGCAAATGTATTCATTGCATGGGATTACATCAAGCAAATCATACAAATGAAACTGATTCAATGAAAATCCTTACCTTGTCCCTTTAAACTCATCTCCTTGCTTCCGTGATATTCGTGTTGCATTAAGACGCCAGTTTCTTCCAGTAACATCTAACATAGATAAACGTTTGTTCCTGTTCGCAACTAATATGGTTGGCCAGTTGATATGACATTCGCATTCACCTAGATTCGATTCCAGTCACCTTCCCAACCATGCAGGTTTTCTCCATATACACTGAACCAAGAATACAAGAACCCAGAATGAACCCCCTCGGTACAAACCCCTCTCTATTTAAACAGTAATCAGCAATAGGGTAGAATTTTAACTTCTTGTCATTTAAATGTTACAATGCGATAGCTTGAGTATATTGATATCCGTTATATAGTTAACTTTTCATCAACCATATGCATTCTATATATGTTTATTTCATCAAAGGTATGCGGAGTGGTGGAGAAGCAATTTTTCCAACAAGAACATCAGTTTACTACTGGATGCAAAAGAAAATATGTAAGAATTAAATGTCACAAAGAAGTCATATGGAGTAAAATTTGTCTTCAATATTATGTTAATATCATGACGATTTTCAGTAGGTAAGGCTAAATAAAAACATACTTGTGTTTCCAATTTTCCTACCGACCCTTTGATTTTATTCCTACCCTTAAACATTTTATGGCATATTTATCATGCATTTAATCGCAAGTATTTACATGTTTTAACAGCATTGTCTTAGTGTATAGATTTTATTTGACATTAGCAGTTACGTAGCTTAAGATAATTGTCGTTCTGCTATATGTTTGGATCTGATCGAAAATCGGGGGAGTCAATTATGTGGTTTCAGTGATTGTGGTTCAAGCTGGTGCTGACCACTCGGCTCCAATTTAGCACGATTTATAGCTAGTTTAATGCTGTATTGGGAAGGAAGTTGGGTTATGGGGCTGGATATTAAGTTAGGGAGACCTAGTTGAAAGGTGTGCTGTAGAGATTTTCAGTTATATGGTAAATTAGAAGTTAGAATTTACAAGTACTAGAATTGTTTGCTATGTTTTATAGAATTGGTTAGATTTATATTTTAAAGTTGGAGATAAAGTGTGAAAACAGATGTACTTATTTGGTAACTAATTTAGGTTATTTTCTTTGAACAAATTTATTGAACTCATTATATGTAATTTCATTGAAAGTACATTGGTTTTTAAAAAACCTTTTAGGTTGGTCAACAAACAATGAATTTCAATGTGTCATTAGAGCCTGCTCAACACATAATTTGAAACGATATGTTTATACAAGTTTCAGCCATTATCTCTTGACACTGTTATCCTTAGAATTAAAAATAAAATGTTGACAATGACATCTTTATATCCATGGTTGTCAGAGGCAATCCACAATATTATCTTCACCGGAAATAAAAAATAAAATAGAAAAAATAAAAAGAATAAATGTTTTCCCTACCCTATTGGTTTGGATTCTAAACAGGAAGCACATTTATTTTATTTGGCCTACGTATAACACGTCATTTTATAGCAGTTTATTTAGAATCATACTTGTATATTGAACGTATGGATATATCAAACGCCGTGAAATAAGTTTTATTTACGAAACAAAACAAAACAAAATCGATTGTGTTTGCTCTGCTTCTCACAACTATTTCTATTGTGTTTGATCTATTCGTAGGAGTGTCATGATTTCGAATCTTTTCTTGTTGGACGTGACACGAACCATTCCGGGAGATCACTCAATTTGCGTCATAATTGTTGTGAAAGTGATTTTTGTAACAATCGCTTTATGGAGATACGTGGTAAGATGTCTGAAGATTATATGATTTACATGTGAAAATTGGATGATGAGATATTTCATTTTAGGATATACATATTTTTTTTCGATGCCTCGATATTCTGGTTGTTTTTCTTTTCAGAGTGTTTCAAACGAAGATAAAGAGTGTAGTTTTGGCAGATACACCTAATTTATTATACTTAATGGGGGGCCTCTTATTAGAGTTACATTAACAAAGTTCAATAGTTTATGTTTATATAAAGCTGAAGGGTCTATAAGCTATTTTGTCTGAAATCTGATCACTGTGTGAGATACAATACACGTGTGCTGTTCGTGATGGAAGGTAAAGACTCTGTATGTAATAGTGACCATAGCTTAAGGACTAAGTACAGCCATATTGGTTGTCACCTGGATGAAAATGGTAATATTGAAATTTCAATGTTTCCTTCAAATATATGGCAAAAGCTTTATCCCATTATGTTTAATATTGATATAAAATGCAGTTCAGCCTCCAAAATTAAAAAAATCTGTACTTAGGAAAAAAATATTCAGAAAATAATATCCAAATTGGAGTGCGCAAATATTTTAAGTTTTTCCCTTGCTTGATTAATATAAGTGAAACAAGAGTACCGTTGACGGTACATGATACTCCCAACCGCGAAATCAATGAGCACATTTACGGAAATGAAAAACAATATGGGTTTGGCATCCTTAGATTTGTTAATATTTACAAAGGGCAAGGGCAATAACTCTGTAACAAAATAATAAAATATTTTCAAAATCAATTCAGCTTCAGATCTTGATGCATAGAACATTATTGTCTTGTTTCATGAAAATCCTATTAACCATTCTCCGAGAAAGTCACGGACAAACCAATGTTGACGGACAAACCAACATACAAACAAGAAATTGTCGAAAATATTGAAATGGTTAACTCAGCGAAAAACTTTCAATTTATACGAAAGTCAATATTAAGGTGAAATCATTTATCAAAATCTAGAGCCTATCTCTTAAATGAAAAAGTTTTGGCCTTTCTTACACTTGTTGAAATTTTCGAAGTCAAAGGGCAATAACTCTGTAACGACAAAGTTTTAGATCTTCATGCATGACACATTTGTGTGAGGTTTCATCAACATCTTTCAAACAGTTTTCCGGGCAGTGGCAGACTATGGCCATTCTTATATTTGCTAAAATTTTGAAGTAAAAGGGCTATACTTTGTAACTCTGTAACAGCATATAAAATAAATTTCAATATCGACTCAGTTTCTCAGTTTCAGATTTTTATACACATTGTACATATAACTTTTGTGTGAAGTCTCATCATTATCCTTCAAATAGTTCTCAAGAAAGTGGCAGACAATGGCCATGCTTAGATATATTGAAATTGTCTGTGATAAAGGTCATACCTCTGTAACGACATATTGAATGCATCTCAAAATTGACTTTGGGCCAGATCTTTATGCATATAGCTTTTGTGTGAAGTGTCATCAACTTCTTTTAAAGAGTTCTCCGGAAAAGTGTCGGACAAGCCAAATGTTGACGAATGAACGAACAGACGGACTGACAAAGTCATGCCAATATAACCCCAGCTGGCGTATAAAAGTATCTGACTATTTAAATGTAAACTATTTAAAGGTTTTTTCCTGCACATAACCCGCTCCGGGGTATAGCTTGCAGTAGGGTATTTTTAAGCTTTTTGTAAAATTAATTACAGATAACCCGCATCGACATATTACCAGCGGGATAAACGTCAGTTCTATTCATGTACAAGTTTGACTAATCCCAGTCAGCACATTAGTACTTTGCTATGGCGGTTAAAAGAAAGAATCTAAAATCTATTTATTCCATTTTTAATGAACCCTGGTGTTTGTTCGGGTATTGTACATGTGTTAACATGGATAGTCCTAGTACTGTATGCCGAAGAAATGTCACGAAAGAGAAGCAAAGTTATACTGCGAGTTCAAATTTAATATTATAAATTTTGCCGGGATAAATGATATTAGGGGAATTTGGCAAAGTTTTGGAATAAATAATAGCATTTATCCCACATTTTGTTCACATTTAAGGTACTCAGTCACACTATTTTAGTATCTTATTGGTAACACTATTTCATACAATCATCTAGCGTGTCGTATTATTTTACCAGTTTTGTCTGTATAACATGTATATAGTTAACGTTTTAGCTAATTATCATTTATCTATTTATTTTTGAATAAAAAGGAAGTTGCGACCATCACTACAGAGCCGGAAGTGTGACGTCAGGTGTGTACAGGATATCACCTGATGACGTCAACACGTTTGACGTGTACTGTGACATGGAGAACGGAGACGGAGGCTGGATCGTGCTTCAACACCGCTTCGACGGTTCGGTGTTGTTCAACAGATCCTTCGCCGAGTATGAAAACGGTTTTGGACAATTAGACGGGGAGTTCTGGTTAGGTCTTAAGAAAATGTACATATTGGCCCGTTCTAGTCGTAAGGTTAGGTTTAATCTACAAGCATTAAATGGAACCTGGTTACCACTTGAATATGGTAATTTCTCTATCTCAAACGCCAGTCTACAATATACCCTTCACGTGTCCAATCACATCCGGGGGTTTAGCGCGACAAGTTTTGAATTCAATAATGGTCAGGTATTTTCTACATATGACCGCGATACTAGTTATAACTGTGCTGCTACAAGATTCGGGGGATTTTGGTATCTTCACTGTACATTTTTAAACATCAATGGGCATTTTGGATTATTAGGTAACGAGGGCGGAGTTATTGAACATTATCATGGTTACACTAATTTTCAGAAAACATTAATGATGATACAATGAAATAGTTACCCATCTAGACTACTCCGAAATATTTTTTTAAATTGTTTTGTCGATACTTCGGCATTCTCTTAACTTTTTAAATGTGTGCCAACTGCCAAAAGCATTGTGTAACGTTAATTAATATATTATAGTAATATAGTAATATTACGTTCATATTTTGATTATGGAAGCTTTTTATCCGAGTTTTTATGGAACGACGTTTAAATATAATTCGTTGATATTAATTGATAGAAAATGTTTCAGCAATAAAATAAAAGGGTATAACTAGGGAAATAAATGTCAGTTGATGCTCATGTTGATAATCAAACCTTTCCGAAAACTCATGGAAAAAATATTTTTGTAAAATTTGTAGTAAATCCATTTTAAGTTACTACATATATCGAGAGGACACTGTTTCAGCACCTGAATAAAGGGGATTTTCATTGTAATTATGGTTTCCTAATGGTGCTTAACGAGCTTCTTTTATGCATGGTTATTAATTTACCTATGAAAGTTTGAAATAAATCTGTAAAAAATGACTGGTAGTACTGATCTGTCATTGTGTTAGTAATTGAATGAATGGTAACTTATCTTCCTATTAATGGTGTTTGAAGCTAATCATTAGTAAACAAAAGTTAGAATAGTAAACAAAAGCTAGATAAGCAAACGTATTATGAAGTTCATGCGGTTGCTCTTCCTCTGCAGTTTTTAGCAAATACATGATTGATTTTCCAATACTCAGTAGCACACTCAGAAAAATTGTATTAATCATAATTATCAAAGGATGAGGCTCTGGTTTTTCCAACCAAAACATTATGAAACATATACGTTTGACACATCGGGATGAAAACATTAAGATACATGATTAAGCATAAAACTTATCGGGCCACATTCTAAGTACCTATCACCCAAATTGTATTCATATCGACTGTATACTAGTACTACCATTTGGTTACAGTTTAATGCCTATATTTACATTCAATTTTTTTTAACTGCAGCAAATGATGCGTTTAAATCTGCCGTTTACCATAACACTGAACACTGACGTCATCAGATTAAATAATTTCAGAAAGAATAATATTATAGTACTTCTTGTCATCATACAAATTACTCACAAAATAGTATTTCTCACCAATCAAATCTCAATTTTGTCACAATTAGTGTAATACGTCAAAATAACGATGCTCCTATATTCTTTAACCATTTGCTATTCACATAATATTGATTATATCACGCATTAATAATAGTTTGTAAAGCGTGACGCGGCTCCTGTATACTGACATTAGTGATGTAAATTAGAAGTATACAGTTTATGAATACAATTTGGTTTACTAGCGGCATATAGGCAAATGCAATTCAGAATCCGAGAATGTAAATATTCGTTAATATTCAAATATGGAATACGGTATAGGGGAAAGAAAAGAAAGACAAGAGCAGGGGGTATAGACAAAAAGGGGATGCAAAGATTGTCAACTTATTGGTTTATTTCTTATTTGTAGCAAAACATGAAATAACGTGTTAGAATTTGATTTAAAAACAAACTCGGAAATAACCAAAAACAAGACTTTTGTATGAGGGCCAAAATGAGTGAAATTCATCGTAATTATTATTGATGAAAAGTAAAACAACTTCTACATATACGCATTCTTTAGTACTGTGGCTATACGTATTTGGGGTTTTGGCAATAAATCTGGCTAGAAACATCACCGTATCAATTTCCATGTTCAAAGATCCAAATAGGAGATAAGGTAACAAGCCTTTTTGTGTGTCCAATACTCGTGTCACTCATGCACATATATTTACATTTTCACTTCGCTCCACCGTTCCTGGCGTAGTAATACATTTGTTCACAACAATGTATCGTTAACGTTGTGTACAATAATGTACGGGTGAACTTCACACGTAACACAGCTGTTTTATAAGTCAATGTGTTATGCCAGTATCATATCGCAGATAGCTTTAATACATTTTGATCTGACAAATACTGACATATTGGTCCTAAATTCCTCATAGGTCCCCCCGATTATCGTGCGAAATGCATATCGGATCATCTGCCCGTCAGTCAGATTTCGCGATTTTATTTCATGTCCGATACTAAAATAAAACGTTTGAGATTGGTCACAGAAATCCGTTCTCTTTTAAGAAGTTACATATATTAGATTCTATTATTCAACAGATGTAACCTATTCACGAAGCTTATAAGCTAGCTAGACTACTATAGGACCTTACCTAGCTTGTTCATAATGGCCCGAGAATTTGTTTCACTTACGGCGTAGTTTTTGGACTTAAACTACGGTGTCTAAAATAATGGTATACTTCAGATAAGTTTAGGGTGGCATTTTTATCAGAAATTGATCTTAACCTCCAAAAGTGCAAACATACTCTAAAAACCTAGGTTAAGGTTCAAAGGTAGATGTAACGAATTCTCAGGCACCTGTGATCTTGTCAATGCATACCTGTACCGTGTGCTTACCTTGAAGTGTAACTATAGTGTAAGGAAAGATAAGTAAATAATAAGTGAAATAATTCTCATGAAAATAATATTTTTGGTAAAATCACGAAGTGTTGACCATTTTACTAAATTTTACACCTGAACGAAAATCGGAAAAAAATCCGATTTTGCCATAAGACCGGAAGTGACGTCACAACGGTTACTCTAATTAACAGATAGACTCGAGTAGTGACTATATTAAAAATGTATGAACTGTATCACGACTTGTTTTTTTTTATAGAGTCTTTCATTCAAGAATTTGACACTGATCATATATCAAAGCTGATTCTGTGATGTTTCTACCAAGATTTATCCCGAAAACTCGGTAAATACGTATACCCACAGCACTTCGGAAAATATATAGAAGTCATTTTCATTTGCATTTATATTAACTGCAACTACAATGAATTGCAGTCATTTCGGCCCAGCAAGTTATTTTTCTATTACAGTCGAATTCCAACACGGTTTTTTCATGTTTTGTTTTTACATATTAACTTATCTAACTCGATTAATATATTCCATATTACATGGACACACTTGTAAGATCCTCTATATATTACTCACTGACTTCAGCCACGAATACAGCCGATTTCCGAAAATTGGGGATAAACTACTTGTTGTCAGTGGTCTGGTGTGTCACTGACGGCCACCTGAGTACTGCGGACACAGCAAGATATACATTAGTTGCTTGAAAATAACGAGATACATACCCACAACAGTCATGTCGGTAAACTCCTCACGGAAAGATGGCGGCGTCCCTAGCAACGCCGATAGACGACAAAGAGGAAGACCTCCCGGGACGAGATCAGGCTCAAAAAATAATCAACAGGCCCAATCTGCTTTTGCTATAAACTTTAATGTTTAAGAAAATAATGAGGATGAGAATGTTAAATGGACCTGCAAGGCTTGCAACAACATAATTTCTGAACCAGGCGCAAAAATGCTTGAATGTGAACTAGATAGATCACATCTCTGCATCGGTTGTCTGGGGAAATCAGACGATGAATATATGTTCCTTCAGAAGTCAGACTCAATGTGGTTCTGTGTGGCATGCAAGGAAGTCGTACAGAAAAGCATAATTACGGACATTAAAATAGAGGAGAGGTATCAAGATATCATGAAAGAATACGAAGAGAGGATTTCCACATTGGAAAAGTCGATCGCAGAGAAATGCGACGAAGAGGCAGTTCGTAAATTAATCAAGGAGACTAAGGAAGCTGAATACAGCTTGAATATACAAGAGTGGCCAAAGCCACAATCTGGTGAAAAATCGAGAGCTGTACCAATAAAATCAAACATCACAAACATCATGTCGGAGATATATGAACGAAAGTCAAGGGAACGGAACATAGTGATTTTTGGTGTACCTGAATGCAACAATGCAGACAAGAATGCAAGGGTACAGCACGACACAAAAATCACATTTAACATACATGTATTCCGTAAATGTGAAGTCAAAGAGAATAAAAACCCAGTGGTCAAGTCAATGAGAATAGGGAACTATAAGAAAGACATACAAGAGGGAGAGCGAAAAGTTCGACCATTACTGGTATCACTAGAAAACCTAGAAATGAAAAGAACATTTTCTAAAAATATCAGGAACTTAGGAGAGGACAATGATTATAAAAACATTAGGATCAGTAACGACTTAACAAACGCTGAAAGAGAACAGGAGAAGGAATTATGGAGACAAGGTAAAGAAAAAAGAGAACAAAGCCCGTCGGGGGAATTCACCTACAAAGTACGGGGCCCGCCGTCGTCCAGGAAAGTAATAAAAATTCGAACCACAGTCGAATAACGGGAAATCCGGCCTTAAACAGTAAAGTAACACTTCAAACAAAAAAGATGGCCAAGCGTAACTTAATGATAAAGGAATTAAAATGTATATATACCAATGCAGATCAGCTGAAAAACAAACTGTCAGAGCTAAGTATCCGAGTAAATAAAGAAAACCCAGATATAATAGGGATTACAGAGGTAAAAGCAAAAAACCGTCTAAATATTGTGAAAGCATCAGAATTCAGTATAGAAGGGAATCAGAACTACAAAATATTTAGCAAAAATGTTGAAAATGACCAGGGAAGAGGACTGTTATTCCTCATTAACAAAGAATTGGAACACCGAAGAAGTAGTAATGGACACGTCATTTCAAGAAAATTTATTTTTACAAATTCGAGTAAACAAGTCAAAGTCAATTCTTCTTGGTCTAGTATAGAGGTCACCATCGGCATCTGACGAGAATAATCACGCTTTGCTGGATTTATTGGAAGAAGCAGCTGGAAAGGGGCATGAGAAACTTGTATTGATGGGAGATTTCAATTATCCCCAGGATTAGACGATCTCCATCCCATGTATCTAAAAAACATTGCACCATCAATATCGGGACCACTGACAGAAATCTTCAATCAAACGTTATCAACGGGTATACTGCCGGATGATTGGAAAAAGGCTCGGGTAAGCGCAATCTTTAAGAAGGGGGACAAGTGCATGGCAGGAAATTATAGACCAGTTAGTCAAACATCTGTGCCGTGTAAAGTTTTAGAAACAATTATAAGGGAACACATAACACATTTTATGAGGACAAACAACTATTTTTCGCATAAACAATATGACTTTAAATCGGGAAGATCCACCTGTCTCCAACTTCTAGAGGTAATGGACCAATGGACCGAAGCTCTAGACAATAATCAAATTATTGATTGTATTTATATGTATTACCAAAAGGCGTTTGACACTGTTCCACATAAAAGATTAGTCAACAAACTTGATGCGTATAATTTTTCGGATCAAATCATCTTCTGGATATCAGGATTTCTAACAGACAGAAGTCAAAAAGTCACTGTGAATGGCAAAGATTCAGAATGGAGTAAAGTAACTTCAGGCATTCCACAAGGATCAGTCCTAGGGCCAATTCTATTTGTGATATTTATAAATGATCTGCCAGACATTGTTAAGTCGGACATGTACCTCATAAATCTTTAAAATTATGGATAACACTAACCACTGCACTGAGCTCCAGGATGACCTATACGCTATGTGCGACTGGAGCGATACATGACTTCTCAAAATGCATCCGGACAAATGTAAGCACATGAGAATAGGCAGAGGAATACCGAAGGATCAAGATCATCAAGATGTCGCCTACAAACTTAAAGGAAACCCACATCAAACAACAACACAGGAAAAAGATATTGGCGTTATAATAGATTCTGATCTCTCATTCGAAGCCCACTTCAGCGAAAAAGTTAAAAAAGCTAATTCCATGTTTGCTCTCCTAAGAAGAACATTTCAATTTATGGATATAAAAACATTTGTTCCTCTTTATAAATGCCTTGTACGTTCCCAGCTGGATTATGCTAGCCCAGTGTGGTATTCATACCGAAGTAAGCATATACATATGATTGAGGGCGTCCAACGCAGGGCTACAAAGTGTCTTCCGGGCATGAAAAACCTACGCTACTGCGAAAGATTGGAAAAACTTAAACTTCCAACACTGTCCTTTCGACGAGTTAGAGGAGATATGATTGAATTGTACAAGATAATTAATGGGATATACAACAAGGAATGCTGTAACACCGTCGTTTTATGGGAAGATGCATCACAGAGACACAGCAGAAGAAGAAAATCTACCCTATTCGTGCAACATCAGCAGCAAGGAAAAATTCTTTTTTCAATGAGAACAGTAAAATTTTGGAACAGCCTACCTGAATCTATAGTATCCGCACCCAATATAAACGCTTTCAAAAACGCTCTGGACAATCATTGGAGAAAACAAGATATTTTTTTATAACTACACAGCTGAAATGATCATATAAAACATAGTGTAATATACTGGACTGAAATTTAATCTTAAACTATTATGTACATGTTTTTATTTTAATATGTGTTCTGTATATATGTATAACAATATTTTTTTTTTGAGGATGGTATAGAGGACTAAAAAATGTCCTGCACCAGAAATAAACTTATCTTATCTTATTGTTATAGTGCACAGTGGGTGTTATCTCCCTTGTATTGTTCCATGACTACCGATCATGCCAAATTTATCGTGACTTGGCTGACTTGTTGTGTGCACGACTGAGTTGAGTGTTTGAAGTTATATAACGAGCTTGTAAAACAACAACACTTGGCCATGGTCACAATGCCTCCAAAATGTCAGACCATCTACCTGTAAATCAATCTGATTAAAATACAGATCCTTGTTCTCACTCTGTTTTACAAAGATCTGACAACGACCCATAAGAGGTCACGTTCAGATGACCTTTGTCGCCTCTTAACACTCAAATAATTTTCCAATGACCTGTCATCTTGCAGCAAGTCATTTCGTCACATTATTCCACATGAACTTTTTGGTGACGAAATGCCTAGACGGACAAATGCAATTAAGCAAGCTTTGTCGCCTTACAATTCACATTCAGGATTCTGAAAGAAGCAATTTGATTGGCTTATGCGAAAGGTCATTGGAACGTGACCCGCTTATGGAATTTCCTCATATCTTAACGTAGCAGAGAGAAGTTTAAGGAACGGCGCGGAGATGAAGATATGATTTTAATCAGATCGCCTGTAAACGTAGTGTAATCAAATGTATAAAACAATATTGTCTTTAGCATCAGTTAGAGCTATGGTAAGTCTATGCGATCAAGATGAAGCTATTAGTGCAAATTGATTGTAAATTTATCTTAACACTGATGCACTGTATCCGTAAAGACATTTGTTGTTTCAACAGTCAGGTAATACATCATATCATTAACGTAAAGTAACATATGAATTTGCAGTACCACGCATTGTGTCTCAAATAATATACATGTAGTGATTATCACAGAACTTACAGCGAATGATCTTAACGCTTCGGAATTCTCTGATTTGTTTAAGCTGCATTAAACCGGTATTGCCTCTTAAAATACGGACAATACTGCTGGTCAAATAATAACTTAAATACTCTGTCTCTTTGTCAGGATCCCCATCCCCCCTCCCCCCATCCTGGTCTAGACTGTTGCTACGTCCAAACTAACATGTATAAAGATGTCTTACTCTCAGAAAGGTATACCGAATATGTTTTGCTACATGTATCTCTAGTTGACAATGACTCGGTTCTCATTTTGAGGACTTGATTTTAAGTTGGATGTGACCAAGATTTTCATGGCGGACGTCTAGATGAAGCAGAAGACGCTTACCCTCCCGGAACACATGATCTTATTCTCTTGTAATTTTGCAGGGGTCTTCATGTAAATCTTTCCCTTTTGTTCATATTTTGTCCTACAATGTACTTTAATCGATTTTGAGTTCGGATTATATAGTTTTGTTGACACTTCGGTATTCTCTAATTATTTTTGTTAAATTACCTAATATGACTACATGACAGATTAATAATTGATTCAGCAACGCATACAGTTCTGGACATGAAATTCGTGTAGCTTTATTGACGATATAACAGTATGGTTGTGCCACCAGACACCTTCGTGATCGTATTAGTAATTGTTTTCTAACAAACATTTGATTAGATTTTTTTTTTAATTTACAAAAAGAGTTCAATTCTCATTTGTTTCCATTGCATACGCTGAAGTAACACTTAATACAAATAGCTGTATAGACACTAAAAAATGAAAGACATTAATATGAAACCTTCGATCTTGCACAGAAAATGGGAAATTTAACACACGCTGAAATACTCGATATACGGTTGTAAGGGTCGTGGGGTTATATGAAATTTATCTGGAAATATATTGCATACGCACAGTATTTTCTTGGCTTATTTTAAATACTGTGCTTGTCTGAATAATAAAACACCTGTTTAGTGGGTCTAACACAAATGAGCTAGATCACGGACGAAGCCGTAATCTTATCTTATTTCAGGGATAGATCCTCTATTGATTCCTTGTTTAGATTGTGCATTTTCATTGGTTGGCGTCACTACCAATAACATCCTACCAGGAAGCACGGTCTGTGACTATTGCCATATATTTCATAGCAAGGAAACAGAAAATTAGTGCAATAATTGCTTAAATCAAATCAACGGAAAAAAAAAGAGATGTGCGCGACCATACTGTCAACCTCAATAGATTTGGACACATTTTACGGGATTGTAATTTCGAGTTTCTGGGATGCTGTTTGGTCGAATTGGTCACATGATCTGTCACGGGAAATTCTATCCCGCCCCGTTACAGCAAAGAAATGAAAACCGAGGTGTTTGTAAACAAAAACACGTGTTCCGAGATTTACGCATTGTTGTTCCTTTCTTACATATTTTACACTTTGTGTTTTCTTAGGCACAGGTAGTTAACGGATGATATTATTTTAGCATTAAAAAGCTTAATTCAAAGTTAACATAGACTATTATCGCATTTTCAGGCGTGTAGAATTATGTTGTTTGTTAGCAAAAAGAAATTGTTATGTTATTTTTGAACAGTGATTCTTATCCATATAGTCCCTTTAACAGGTAATGAAGGTCTTATAAAATACCTGGCCATTGTCTGATTTTCAGTGACTGAAAAGATTTATTTGTTAAATTTGCAATAGAATTAATAAATAACTAAAGTTTTTGTATCCATTCTGTGTGTTGTTGCTGTGTAATTTTCCTATACTCCTATTTTTTGCCATTTTCTGATTTTCAGTAAATGATCAGATCTTATCGTTAAGTTTAAAATGAAACCTATTTATTCATTAGAACTTTTTAATGAAAGCTGTGATGAATTTTTTCCTGATCTTTTTTCAATAAATTTAATTTTCGCAATACACTCAGACATGAAAAATACGGAAAGAAGTTTGAATGCAGTGATGTATTTTTCTATGCTTATAGTGTAGACGGTTTAGTGAGACTTGATATGATCAAATTCGAAGGATTTACACGGTTAACTTATCTGAAGTCACATGTACATTGTGTGTGTCTTGATTGACCGAGTCAGGGTAACATGAGATAAGAAATAACAGGTGTTAAGGTTAAGTGGGATTGACAAACGACATTATTGATCTGGAAACAATTTAAATAGAACCTCGTTTATCTAGATACCAGTGTCAGTTATTCGGTCCACACAGCAGTATCGACAAAACGGTAAACTGTCTTTTACACATTTATTATCCTTTAATGGCCCAATAAACGTAACTTTCGGCAAAACTTGAAGCGAAAATCAAGCCTAATAACTTATTATATTTATAGATTTAGTTAAGATTAACTGATATTAGCAATATTCAAGATGAATTCTTTCGCGGTTACCGGTACAGCAGCAGTTTAAACACGCGTCCATTTTGAACTGTCTTCTATCTTCGGTTTGTTGTTGAAGTGGATTTTTTTCAGAATTTTTCAGAACCACAAAAATTTCCCTGAAGTTACGTATATTGGGCCTTTAATGAATTTTAGTCGTCGTTTCTTCGGGTTTTTGTCTTGGCTTAATGATACTGCATATAGATTACATGATAAAAATGTAATTTATGATTTAAAAAACGTTATCATAGATTTCTTCAGGTTGGTAACGTCAACATAGCACAGGTTTTCTCCATAAGCCAGTGGAAGTGCTTCATAATAGTCATCAAACTGATGAAGGTTACAGAAAAATCACGTTTGAATCTTCTCTTTGTCGTGTTGTTAAAACTTCATAAACAGATGTATCAACGTAAACATAATGTTTAAATAAGGTATTGGCACATTGTTGTCGTCTTTTTATTCACATCTGTCATTTGCATATTTATTATCCTTAAATTAATTTTAGTCGTCGTTTCATCAGAATTTCGTCTTTGCTTAACATTTCGTCTCGATGCAGTGTATTTGTAAAATTTGAAGACCTGTCGATCACTGTAAAGGGACCGTTCGGTGTTCATCGTGTTCGTACCATACTATATGCACTCTCTCACACTACATTAAGAAACTACTAAAACAAAATGTGTTCCGGATGACCTTTGGAAACCAGCGTCTATCCTCCATAAGATTATTGATGATGTAGCAAAAGTTCAACTGTTTCGGCCCGTGCGAACGGACTGGCATGATGCACCAGCGACTCAATATTCAATGAAAGTCGAATTTTCCAACAAGGGTATTGATGCAAATAACATCAGCAATATCTTGCATCAAAAGTCTGTTCAAGTTAACATACCATCGTACCTCAGATATAAAAGTTCACCTATCATGTCCTACAGGTATTCTGTACATTTTGCACATAAGCTTTTCAATTACAAGCAAACGCTGCAACATATTTGACCTTAAAATAACACATTTTTCAGAGAAAAATATGCAGTTTCCGATTCAAAATGAAAACTTAACACAAGTCGATATTTATTGACCCTGATGTTCGAATACACTCAACGTCCTACATGATAGGTATGTGGTTGTGTCTGCAGGCAAGTTTCTAATAACATTATCACTATTACATACATCGATAACCAAGGTAACCATACGTATCCGTTAACCGGTTTTTCTAAGGATGAAATATTTTCTTACCATACATCTTTATTACAATCTTTAGAGTGATACCCGTTAATCATAAAGACGCTGACCTATCTGTCTATATTGGATACCTAAACTGCACAACTATCCATGTTTATTAGCAACGTTTTATTCCTGGCTCGCCTCATTGTTCAACAAAGCCATTATCAAAACTTCTTACTTCCATTCTTAGTACCGTTAGATCAGGGCTTCAGTCCTACTGTCGGCAGTCGTTATCGATCACGAAAATCCCGATATTTAAAGCAATCCCTAGAATATCGAATCAAATGCGACATGTAAACACCATAGGTTGGAGAAGCATATTATAGGCAAGTTTTATGATCGCGATCTTGGTCGCGTTGAGAAATATTCTGTATCTTTGTGTGATATGAAGATTGACGTTTTTATTAGTGTTCTCCCTTGTTGTGATTGACAATGTTGACTCGGTCCTCATTTTGAGAACATGGCGGGTGACGTCGATGAAGCAGAAGACGCTTACTATTCCAGAACATCTGGTCTTATTATCTTGTACTTTTACGGGGGTTTCCATGTTCATATTTCCCTTTTTCATATTTTGCCTCTAGTTTAATTGATTTTGAGTTCGGTTTATGGTTTTGTTGACGCTTCGGTATTCCTTCATTTTCCCCAAAAAAATATTGCATATAGGTTACATGATAACTGTGAAAGAAAATATCATGCTTTACTACTCCTAAAAAGTGCCTGATGAAGATGACAGAAGTCAGAGAAATATATCTACATTTACTCTGCATTTTCCCATTTACACAATACTAAGAGGCAGTTGCTGCCATACGCCTATAACACCCATTAACCTCACTCTATAACAACATTTGCTGTGATGACGTCATCAATCTCTATTGTGACGTCATCACTTTCACTGTGGTCTGCACTTGATTTTCTGTTCAAATTAATTAAGTAACTAAATAAAGCACAAAAGTCTATCAAAATTAAAATATAAGTAACGAACATTTCAGCATGCATTGTTACTTTCCTATAACACACATTGTTATTGCTGACAAACTTACATAAAGCCCTATTGTCATCAATAGCAATGTGTGTTATACAGGACTGTAACAGCATTTGCTAAAACATTCATTGCTTAAATCACGTTTGAATCCTCTATACGCTGTGCTGTTAAAACTTCATTCACAAACGTTAACATAATGTTTATATAATGTACTTGCACATTGTTGTCATTTTTATTCACAGGGAACATGGTTTCGTTCCTCTTATTTCTCTGTGTGTTTGCTCTAATTCAGCAAGGTAAGTAACACATTTACATATGAAAATATGAGCATTTATAATGCGACATATCTGAAACACTTACAACGGAAATGTTGCAGACATTACATTATAAGTACCAAGACACAAAGTAAATAAAAAGGCTTTCGGGAACTATTGTCACAGACATTGTTATGCAATACAATAACCTCAGTCTTGAATAAAGAACGAACTAGACACGATCCCACCGCGCAGTTGATACGGCGAGAATATCGAAATTGAAAATACAGCGAAATAAAAAATACCGATTTGATAATTGAATTTTAACAGCTTTTTCAACAAAAGATTTAGTTTTAGTGATATTCACAGACAGATATTGTCTTTGTTTATATTACATTGGAATATTCTGTTGACACAGTTCAGACATTGATGCTCTTGCATCGAAAAACATCATCTGTTTATTTTAATCGAAATCAACACCATAATAGCATATGTCAACGGTTCAAAATATTTAAAAAATATATTGCATTGTAAGGCAGGCTTCCTTTTTTCCCAGGTAACAGAAAGTAGAGTTATTTGGAGAAACACAGTAACGTTGCTTGTAATAATGATTTTATATGTTTTGTAGCGTCTATAGCATCACCTCCTTCGTGTTTCTCGTGCTCTGCGATCTCCCACGCACGATACTGCGACTTTTACACAAAGTGTTCTGATGGAGAGGTTAGTATGACATGTTCATGTGTAATGAAAACAAAGAAGACACAGTTTGTCAATATATATTTTTTCAATATATACTTTTTCAATATATGTTTTTTATTTTCATTGACATGCTTTAGTTTAGTTTTGTTAGTACAATCCGTTTAATACAAAAATGTAATATTTTGTAATGCTTGAAAAACCTCGACCTCGGCTGTATTTCAATCTATAGTGGAATATGTTCCGTACTGGGAGCTAATATATGTAATTAAAAATTTGATTAACTCATCTATAAATACTGTACATGGAAAGTAAACAAGGACATACCGTTTCTAAGCAACAGAAAAGAATACATTAATTATCTTAAACTTATTGCAGTCAATACAATTATGAATGATATACGCGTAGATTTAATACATATTTTTTTTTTCAATAACTAGGTTTGCTATGTGGAAAAGACTGAAAGCTACAACGGTCATATCCATTACACTTCCGGCTGCGCTAGTAATACGGTAAATATATTCAATCTCATGTTGTGGTATAGGTTGTCAAAGTTTTACTAGGAAGGTAGTGTTATAAGCTTCCCTTGCATGAAATTTCACGTAAGTTGATGTTAAACTTTGATGTCCGTCCTATGTTAGTTTTTTGATTAATGCCTTCTTCTATAGAACCATTAAATATTTTCGTGAAAATCAAATGTGTCTAGCTTTTAAAGGCCAGTTATTTAAAATGTGATCTATCTAATTTATAGACGTGTGGAGCTTTCGCCTCCCAAGTAACATCCGGTCTGAGGTCATCATCTCACGGGCATGGCGTATGCCGTGAGTGTTGCTATGGTGATATGTGTAACAACAGAGGTTGTGGTGACGACGGTATGCTATTAAGTCATCTTAGATAATATATGTTGTATTTATTAAACATTTTTTTCAATTCATACCAGAGTTACTTTAAAGGCCCAATATACGTTACTTCATGAAGTTTTTAGGGATTCTGAAAAATATGAAAACAATCCAGTTGATAACCATACAAAAATAATTCTATAACGAAGTAAACCTGAGCGGTAACTGACAGGAAACTCTAGACAGAAAAGTCCAAAGAATTGAGCATGTCCTGCTGCTGTACCGGTAACCGTGTAATATTTCATTTCAAATATTGCTGATATCATTTAATCTTAACTAAATTGTTCATTTCAACAAATTTTATTTTAAACAAAAAGATCGGACAACAGGCAAGCCTATAAAAGTCCTCTCCAATAAGTACCACATATATAAAAACTAAAGTGAATACAGAAAATAATATATAACACAGACAGTAATGCATACACACACACCCTCACACACACACACACACACACACACACACACTCACACAACACACCTATATTAGTTGTGTACTCAGCCTCAGTAATTGTTACTATAAGTTGTGTAGTCATATAATAGTAGATGCATGCGATACAATCCCTTTTAAGGTATATAGATAATTGACTTCAAGATAAGTAACCAGCATGTGAAGTTCACATCATGATATATGTATTTATATGTATTTTACACAGACGAGCTGTTAAGCTTTATGTAATAAAAGAATTTGAATTCTAAAGAGAATTGAAGTCGCTGGAGCGCTGACAAAAACAATCTATATTTAGTAACGATAGCATTTCTATGTTGACCGTGGAATGCTGAAACATGAGCTCATCCAAGATATTATAATACTTAACCAATTTAAGAATTTCATTGAAAACAGTTCGTAAAATAAATTCGCTATAGCTATGACAACAGTTTTACTATAAGAATAACAGTGACCTTAATGTTGACCATGTATTGCTGACATAAGAACTCATTTAAGGTATTATGGTACTTAATCTATATATAATGTATGTAACGTTTGATGAAAGTTTCTTGAGAGATGAGGTGAATAAAGCAATGACAAAGATTTACTTGCATGTTAATGCGATGATATAGATTGTCTAAAAATAGCAACTGCAGCCTTAATTTTGACTCTGGAACAGTGAAACATACCTCATCCAAATCGTTTAGTACTATTTGTATAATGTTGTACATTAGTTAGAATAAGTTCATCAATATCATCTGATAGGTTATAATCTACTGAGGTAAATAAAGTTGAATCACAAAAACCAATACGGTCTTTAATATCATTAATTAGATACCTAGAATTACAGAAAAAGGGGGACAATTGAAAAAATAGTGATAACTATTTTCACTATATTCTGATTCAAGTCACTTGCATCACTTCTTAATTGGCACAAAGTAATATTTAATTTTCAGGGATACAGTATTTAAAAGTATTTGAAATAGTTTCATTTTGATCAGCTACTTTATGATTCAGCTTTCTTTTAAGGAGCACAGGCTTACAGCACTGGTCAGTGAAGGATAAAGATTATTCTATGCATGCATGGTACTTGGAAAGAAGCTTGTATTATAGATATTGGTTCTTGAGATTATGAATATTTTGCTGCTGATTTATAAGTGGTTCAATGATATAAAACAGATAATCAGGGGTCAAATCTTAACTAAATCTTTAATAATAATAAGTTATTAGGCTTCATTTTCGATTAAGTTTTGCCGAAAGTTACGTATATTGGACCTTTAAGGGAATATGTTTCTTATGGTGTCGAAGAAAAACGTAATGAGATTCATTATTTCCTTTCCAAGTTTTTAACTTTCAGTTTAAAGTTCGGTGCACTTGTTGCAGTTACAAATTAACCATTAACAGTATACAGTTGTATCGTCATTAACTTTGGAATCATACTTGACAGGTCCTCCGCCCAGACATGACCGCGGTCCGTACTGTTTCAAATGTGACCACCTGTCTGATCCCAGTGAATGTGATCAAGTGACAATCTGCAATGTCAATGAGGTAATCAATAACAAACCTACCTTGTGGCCCTAAGTTGGTCGAATGTTCTAAAAATTGAATACTGTTAACAAAAAAAAGTTTAGAATTTTAGAAATTGTAGTGTATTGATATATAGCTCATGAGACCGCAGGTATTTCTGGCGATTTGGTGCTGTAGATCGTAAGTTCGAGGTCCGGTCATGACATGAGTTAAAAAAAGGTCTTCTTTCGTCATATTTGTTTCTCTGTCATTTATATATATTTTAATCTTGCTTGTAGAAGGTATTTTGATTGGCTTAGAAATTTGTGTTATCATCAAATAACGTTAAACAAATGGCGTCACCATTTGTAACGTCGCATTTGATTTGTTGACACAACAGCTCTTTGCTATCTGAGAGTCCCACAATAAAAGGGGATTTTCACAAGGATTATGTAGAAAAGATTAAATCATAAGGATTAGCTTAAACCCAATTTTTATGGTATTGAGCCATAACACAAAAAAATAGAATGTACTCTCATCATAAGTACACTCCGTTTGTTTTTGTGTTATCGTTCAATCACATATAAAATGGATAAAATTAAAATAGATCATTTGTTATTAAATGCTATTAAAACTAAATACACTAATTGCTTCAAGTTACAACACACTTCCAATTAAACATAAGTAAAGTGTTGTATATATCTAACATGTTTCTCATCCCTTTGTTTATACCAACAAAGGTATGTGGAGTGGAGGAGAAGGAATTCTTTCAACAAGAACATCAGTTCACTACCGGATGTAAGAGAAAATCGGTAAGAGAAAATCAATTTTATGTATGTCTGTTCCTTGTTTATAAGACTAGAGAAGCTATAAGGGGTTTTACGCATTATTTGAGGATCCCCGTACCACCACTTTAACTGGTGACTGAGTAATGTTAATTATTTTCCTGGTTAGCTATATTTTTGATAAATTATTTCTAATAAGAAAACTAAACGGTAAGAGTATTTCTAATGCACAATGTTATGACAATATTGCATCCCTGAAAAGTCGTCACGATTCATTTCTATCAAAATTGAATACCACTATTCCAATCCTAGGGTGTGATTTGAAAGATTAGGGTAATAGAAGATAAAACCTTTACCTTAAGATAAAATACAAAACAATTCTTAAGACTCAATATTTGCTCCTGGATGAGATTACAACACTTTTGTAATTAAATAAAAGTTTAAAGTTCAAAAGTCAAGAGCTCTTAACACGCGGTCCGTACTACGGCAATATCGCATGCAGGAG
Organism: Mimachlamys varia; assembly: GCA_947623455.1. Lineage (NCBI taxonomy): Eukaryota > Metazoa > Mollusca > Bivalvia > Pectinida > Pectinidae > Mimachlamys > Mimachlamys varia. The sequence continues at coordinate 32,078,852 of OX392532.1, read as the reverse complement.
ATGACATGAGATGACGCGATCACATTGTGAGGTGGGGAAATCTCATTGTCAATGAGAACTTTGTTCTTACATCATTGTTTACAAAATAGGTATCGAAGAATCTCAAGAAGGCCATGTGGAGTGGAAAGACCTTAACTCTTGCACTACTAAAATGGGAACTTTGAATATACGACTCTGGAATTACTCTTTGTCGTATAGAACCATAAAAGTGGGTCTCACTTTTCGGACTTTTGCTGAGATCTTAAAAACACGATCTCTTGCTAATGTGTTGAGTATCAGGAAATTCCTGACAGTCTAAATTTGGATCGTTTGATATTTTCCTGTTTAGATGACACAATTGTTTAGTTTTTAAATGAAGATTTACTGTTGATGTTTTGTTTTTTGTGTTTTTGTTTTTTATCACAAACTAATAAAATATAGTATGAAAGTTTTATCAACGTTTTAGGAATGTTATGAATCTTTACTTGTTGGACGAGCTACAAACAATTCCGTGAGATCACCAAACCTCTGTTACCAGTGTTGTGAGAGTGATTTGTGTAACGATCGTTGTGGAGAGTCCAATGCTGTAGTACATAGTACCGGTATGTACAAATGTATACAAGTTAAAATGATAAAATAACTTCAGGATAATGAATATCTCGCTAGATAAATGCTTTTTGGGTCAATATTTTATTTCGTAAAATCAATTCTCTTTAAGTATAAAATTTTAAAAAGGTTTATTACTATGATTAAGAACAGTAATGGCGGTAACAGACAAACTACAAAGTTAAAAAAGATGTTCGAGGTAATAGATTTCAGGATGCAGGGCTTAAATTACTTTATACTGGCAATTGTTTTGCTGTCTTCATTTCAGTCAGTACAAATGCTATAGGGTTGAAAAGTTGCAACGATCACTACAGAGCCGGAAGTGTGACGTCAGGTGTGTACAGGATATCACCTGATGACGTCAACACGTTTGACGTTTACTGTGACATGGAGAACGGAGACGGGGGCTGGATCGTGCTTCAACACCGCTTCGACGGTTCGGTGCTGTTCAACAGAACCTTCGCCGAATATGAAAACGGGTTTGGACAATTAGATGGAGAGTTCTGGTTAGGTCTTAAGAAAATGTACATATTGGCTCATTCTAGTCGTAAGGTCAGGTTTAATTTACAAGCATTAAATGGAACCTGGCTTCCACTTGAATATGGTAATTTCTCTATCTCAAATGCCAGTCTACAATATACTCTTCACGTGTCTAATCACTTCAAGGGGTTTAGCGCGAAAAGTTTTGAATACACTAATGGTCAGGTTTTTTCTACATATGACCGCGATAATGTTTATAGCTGTGCTGCCAAGGACTTCGGTGGCTTTTGGTATAGGTTCTGTACATTATTAAACATTAATGGACATTTTGGATTATTAGATAACGAGAGTGGAGTTGTTGAAGAGTATTATATTAGGTACACTAATTTTCAGAAAACATTAATGATGATACAATGAAACCAACTGTTTTGAAGACATAAGTTTTATATTTGATATTTGACACTGAACGAAAAAGTTTATTCGCAGGGGTATATAATATTCCTGTGACACGTTTTTTAAACAATTGTTTGAAATTATTAACATTTGAGACTTATGTACTGTAATCGTTCATATTTTCGAGGTAATGTTATATTCAGCGATTCTTGCGCTGAATGCATTCCTTTAAATTATGTTTGCACATGCGCCATAATTTTAGTGCGCCAATAAATCAATACGTTTACAGTTCGTCGAAAGACCCTTATATATGAAGTAGAGCAATAGGCGCATGTACTAGAAAATTTTCAGATAAACGTTTTTACGTTCACGCGTAAATGATAGTAGCTTTTACATTCCGAGATTTCATCGTACGAAGTTTGAAAATATTTCGTTGAAATTATTTCTTTGACACTATTTCAGCAATTGAATAAAAGAGCATAACTTAGGAAATTACTGTCAAATGATGTTTGTAATCGAACCTGTCCAAAAACTCATTTAACGAATCTTATTATGAAATAAATAGTAAATAGTAATAGTGTAAATCCACTATAGGGATTGTACAAAACACACACATAGAGAATAACAACTGAATAATATGGAATAAGATGCAGTTCAGTCAAAAAATAAATTTAACTACACCATGTAGATGTTAAATGATATTTAAACCATACATTTAAAGTTACTGGACTATCGAGAGGATACTGTTTCAGCAACGGAATACAGGGACATTTATTTGTAATGCTTGTAACTGTTCTAACAAGCTTTTCAAAACTTACCTGTCATTAATCTTCCCACGAAATTTGAAATGAATCTGTAGAAAATGAATTATAGTATAGAGGGGGTCAGCAATTGATTAAAGGGGCATAACTCAATCAGTAGACTGATGAATGAAAAGCGGTAACATCCATATTGCATAAAGCCCGCTAGGGCTTCATGGTCAATATGGATGTAACCGACTTGCATTCATACCGACATGAAAATTAAAACAACGCCATTCAATCCTTATATTTACATTTTTACTATTTTACAATTGTTCAATTCAATTTCTTATTTATTGAACAACTGGTTAATTAACTGCGTTTGTTATTGCGCTGTCCTTTTAACGAAAAAGGAGGAACAGGCATAATTTGAGTTAAAATGGTTCCAATATTTTACCGTAGTCATTTGAGCGTTTGACGCAGGGGTGTTCTCCATGTTATCCGAAGCGGATCCATAAGACTCGTATTGAACAGGACTAATTTATTACGTCACAAGTAATTCACGTGAATGAATGTATTCATGCTGTATTCATAGTCTAGTGTTTGTTGTTTTCAGTTGGCATATGGAGAAGAAACAATCAGAATGTAAATATAAGATAGTGATAGTTACAATTAAGTTTTATGTGTTTGTGTGCAAATTCAGCAACACGCTTATATGTAAAAATTCAATAAAATGCTAAAATATTTTCCCATTTTAATAAATAAGCTTGCAGTATAAAAACAGCATCCATTATACATTGAAGAAGCAACTGATGCAATAACACAATAAGAACATGTATCCTTAATATTTTTTATACATTTGGAAGGAATTCAATCAAATAAAATATTTTTAGTCTTTCAGCCCTGAAGACAAGAATGTTCGATGCATATAAAGTGTTACAATTATCATTGAAGTTGGTATCATTATCGTATTCTATAAATTTAAACAAAAGTGTACTAACGTATGAATAGTTAATGCAAAGTTTTGTCAATAAAATTTATGCTTATTTAGATTGGTTTGTTTTATTTGGCTTTATATCCTATCAATAGGTAATGCCAACAACGTGTTATTTTTAAGGGATTGTTCTGAAACTACATTAAGTTCGTATACCTATTACGTTTGCATTGCAGTACGACGTAACACACACATATGCTGCTCATTTTAAATTAAATAATAGATACAGTATGCCTATACAAATTAATTAAACTGCATCATTTCAACTGTTTCGACCTCTTAGGACTGTTCAATGATACTAGGGACCAAAAGGTGAAAATTGTCTAAACTAATGCAGAAACAGAAGAGTCAGATGTATAATTTCAAGTATAATTTCAAATCGTGTACTACGAAAATGTGTTTACTATCTACTGTACCACTACTCAAATGAGATTAACTGTGGCTATGGAGTCTCCAGCAAACCTCGGGTACTAAACAATCCACCACCAGATTCTACCACCCCCTATAATGAAAGATGACGTAACACACACATATGCTGCACCTTTTAAATTTAGTAACAGATACAATAAGCCGAAAAAAATTAATTAAACTGCATCATACAACTAGTTTGTCCTCCTCGGATGGTAGGGGCCAAAAGGTGGTTTGATTTTGGTAATATCAATGATAATAGTGTCTCACAAGCAATAAGAAATGTTTTTTTAGAAAAGAAAATGAAGACAAAATTTATGAAGACTAATAACATTGTATCAATGCTATCAGGGGTTGTTAAAACCACATTTACTTATCATATGTTTTCTTAGAGCAAACTTGAACATGCATAATGATCCAAAATGATTTTGAGAGAGTTCTTAACTTTATGATCATTATAATCCTGATCGCCTGACATATATATGCTATCCATTCCCCAATCTTCTAGTAGACCTATTCCACGTGCCCCTGACTGCCTGGTTAACATGTCTATTATGCCTGATGGGTATGCTTTCCGTGTCCAAGTCGCCTGGTAGACCATTTACACGTGCCTGGTAAACATGTGACACGTCCCGCTGACTGCCTTTAATATAACGTTGGAATTGCAAGAACAGTCTCGTTATATTTTGACAGCTGATGTATGAGATTCAAACCCCGAGGCTTAGCTATGTTATTAGTTTTCAGCGGTTTAGAGTCTAGCACTCTAAAAAAGGAATTTGGATCCTATGGAGTATAAAATCTGTTCTTATTGTGAAGAAGGTTTATCATTAAATTGTTGACACTTTATATGACAAAACCATTTACATAGTCATTTGAAAGCAGTATACAGTTTTTTTATCTGAAGTTTTTAAATTGTGTTTGTCTTGATTGACCGAGTCAGTGTATCGTGTGAGACGGAGCAGGTGTTAAAGTAACACAACTGGACAACGACGTATTATAAAACTGTAAACAAATTATACGTTTTCTAAAAGCCAATGCCACTCAAAATTCGTAATCCACTAAACAGTAATGTGTCTTTTCTATATTATTATCCATAAACAAATTGTTGCCTCGACGTAAATATATTGAATTTCGTTTTGATCTTCTCTTGAAAAAGACGTAAATTTATTTTCCGGAACTTTTTTGGCGGGTTAATAATGTTAAAATGGTCATTTTTGTCTGGTGAAGGTGACAATATAGTTATCGAAACGACATTCTTAAAACTTTTACTGGTTATTTTATAAACACTTTTTAACGTTAACATAATGTATTTATATCATGTACTGGAACTTTGTTGTCATCTTTTTATTTACTGGGAATATGGTTTCATTCATATTATATCTCGCAGTGTTTGCTCTGTTTCTGCAATGTAAGTAACATATTAATCTGTAAAAAATATCAACGTTTATAATGTGACATATATTAAACACTTACAACGGCAATGTTGCAAACATTACTTCACCAGTGGAAACTATAAGATAGATGATTTAAACACCACTTCCGGTGGTTTGACACGAATTAACATTTTTGTATGCAATGCCATAACAACAGTAATGAATTAACAAAGAAATAAACGTGGTGGGGTTGATAAGTTGGTACGGTTATCAAATGAACTTGAAAGTATAGTGTACTAAACACATACCGATCTGATAATGGAATATAAACAGCTTTATCAACAAATAATTTTGTTTGAGTGATGTTCACTTACTGATTGTCTTTATACATATTACATCACATTCTGTTGACACAGCTCACACCGACATGGAAGCTCTTGCAGCGAAATTATCTGGTTATTGCTTAAAAAAACAGAAACAACATCTTAATAACATATGCTCCCTGTTCGAAAAGGAAACAACATATTGCTATGTAAGGCAGTCTTCGACTTTTACCCTGTCTAACCGAGAAACACAGTAAAGTTACTTGTAATGATTTTCTATGTTTTGTAGCGTCTATAGCATCACCTCCTTCGTGTTTCTCGTGTTCCACGATCTCTCACGCACGATACTGCGACGTTCATGCTAAGTGTTCTGATGGCGAGGTTAATATAGTATATATATGTGTAGTGAAAACATAGAAGACACAGTTTGTCAATATATAACTTTTCAATATATACTTATTCATTGACATTGTCGTGGTTTAATTTTGTTAGTACATATTCGTTTGAATTAAAAGTGTAATATTTTGTCATGTTTGAAATTAAAATCAGTCTATAGTAGAATATATTTCATACTGGGAGCTAATACATGCAATTAAAAATTTGAATAACTCATCTACAGAAAGTCTTAATGGTAAGTGGGCAAGGACATACCGCCTCTAAGCAAACAGAAAATAACACATTCAAAACAAATGCTGATTAATTGCAGTAAATACAGTTATTAATGGGATATATTTAGACTAAATACATTTTTTTTCAATAACCATGGTTGCTATGTGAAAAAGACTGAAATCTACAACGGTCATATCCATTACACTTCCGGCTGCGTTAGTAATACGGTAAAAATATTTACTCTCTTGTCATAGTCATATTGTGATATAGGTCGTCATATGTTTATAAATATGTACTATGAAGGTAGTATTATAAGTTTACCTTGCACGTAAATTGATATCCGTCCTACAGCCTTCCCCTTTAATGCCTTCTTCTATAGAACCATATAAACATTTTTAAGCAATAATTTTCTCAAAGATTCAGAATATCAATTATACTTAAAGACAGCTCTGTATCATTGATACAGTTTTAATATAGTGAACATCAAAAGTGTTCAATTTTCAAAGGCCTATTATCTAAAATGTGTTATATCCAATTCATAGACGTGTGGATCTTTCGTCCCTCACGTAACATCCGGATCATCACACGGACATGACGTATGCCGTGAGTGTTGCTATGATGATATGTGTAACAACAGAGGATGTTGTGACGACGGTATGTTATTTGTTCATCTTATACCATATATGTTGACTTATATTAAGCAATTTTGTCAATTTATACCGTAATTTCTATTGCTGATAATGTCTCTTTATGTGTCGAAGAAATAAGTAATATGATCCATCATTCCTGTCCAATTTTTAACTTTGAATGTTCATTGTGCGTAAAACGTTCACAAGAAAACCATATGCATTATTCTATGGTCTCATTATTTTCTTAGAAATCATGTTTGACAGGTCTAATGCATTTTTTACCTGATTTAAGTAATATTAATACTTGTTTTTAAGAAAGAATATTACTAGATTAAAGTAGAAAAGCTACTTAAAAGGGTAATTATATTACTTAATTTAAGTAGAATTATTGCTAAATTTAAGTTGAATTATTACTTAAATTCTACGTTTAAGTAGTATAATTACTTAAAACAAGTAAGTATTGTGTTTAGTTTAAGTAAGTTATTTAACTACTAAGTAATATTACTTAGTAGTATGATTACTTAAGAATGATTACTAAGTATTACTTAATAGGATTATTGATTACTTAACCGTCTGACAACTTTTTCGACTTGTTTTAAGTAATAACATTACTTGTTTGAATAATCCTTAGTAATTTTGTTTAGAGTGAAGACAAGACCTCGGTCCTTACTGTTTCAAATTCTTAGTGAATGTGATCAAGTGACAATCTACAATGTCAATGAGGTAAGCAATGTATAACCTACCTTGTGGTCCTATATTGGTTAAATGTTCTCGAAATTGAATACTGTAAACAAACAGAAAATTTCAGAACCGCTAAAAATTGCATGTAGTGTATTGACATATAGCACACGAGGACGCAGGTATTTCAGACTATGCGCTTTGGTGCCGTAAGGACACGAGCTAAAAAAGTCTTCCTTTGTCATATTTGTTTTTCTGTCATTTATATATAATTTAATATTTCTTGTAAGAGGCATTTTGATTGGCTGAGAAATTTGTTTTATCATGTCATAACTTTAAAAATGATGTCACCATTTGTAACCTTGCTTTTGATTTGCTGATTCAAAATCGTAATGATTTCTGAGAGTTACAAAATAAAAGTAGATTTTCACATGGATTATGTAGAAATGATTCAATTATAAGAATAAACGTCCATCCAATCTTTATGTGATTTAGCCATAACACAAAAAAAATCGGAGTGTACTCTCATCACTCCGATAACATATCTTATAGATAGAGGTAAATCCTTAAATAGCTCATTGGTTATTTAATGCTAGTAAAACTAATAAACTAATTGCTACACGTTACAACACTTCCAATAAAACAGAAGTAAAGTGTTGTATATATCTAACATGTTTCTCGTCTATTCTTTTATACCAACAAACCAAGGAATTATATCGACAAGAACATCAGTTTACTACCGGATGTAAGAGAAAATCGGTAGGAAAAAAATATGTATATGTCTGTTCCTTGTTTATAAGGCTAGTGAAGTTTCACGCTTTATTTGAGGATCCCCTTACCACTGTTAAAACGGTGATCATTTTCCCGCCTTACTATAGTTTGAATAAATTATTTCTGTTAAGAACACAAAACCGTAAGAATCTTTCATTTCTTGACCGAGTCAGTGTAAAAAGACAATAAATCAAGACAATATTCAACAACAGTGTAATGGGAGTACCCGGACGTCTGGTAAAACAGCTCAGTAACTTTTTTTTTTATTATTTTCCACAAAATAGACGTCTTTAAATTATACATCTCTTAACATCCTTGACCCAGCATAAGTAGGCAAAACATGTTTTTTTTTTAATTTTCCACAAAATATGCGTCTTTGAATTATACATCACTTAACATCCTTGACCCAGCATAAGTAGGCAAAACATGTTTTTTTTAATATTCCGCAAAATATACGTCTTTGAATTATACATCACTTAACATCCTTGACCCAGCATAAGTAGGCAAAACATGTTCGCTAGTTACAAAGAGGAAATTTACGCGATCACATTTTTCTGGTTTCCAGGAGAACTTTGTTCTTACATATTTGTTTACAAAACATGTATCCAAGAATCAAAGGAAACAATGTGGAGTGGAAAAACCTAGACTCTTTTTTATTACATTTAATATAATTTTGCAGTGAAAATATAGAAACTCTATTAGACTATTAGATAAAACTTATATTTTTACTGCAATGATGAGCAGCTGAAATGAAAGATTTTACAGTGAAAATATACGATTTTACCGGAATTACGTTTTTGTTGTAAGAAATGTTTCCCTAGTACGAAGGTAAAAATAATAATAAAAGCATTTTAGGCCTAATTCGAAATATAATAGAAAGACAATTTAATGGTTTGAATATCCTCTATATACCGCTATGATTGGAACTTTGAATATACGACTCTGGAATTGTTCTTTGTTGAATAGAACTATATCGGGGGTTCGCTGTATGGAAAATCCTCTTTTTTTCTTATTTGTTGAATATCAGGAAATTCAAAACACAGTCTTAGCAGAAGACGCTTACTCTTCCAGAACACCTGGTCTTATTCTCTTGTTCTTTTACGAGAGTCTCCATGTAAATCTTTCCTTTGTTCCCATTTTGCCTATAGTTTAATCATTTTTTGAGTTCGGATTATGGTTTTGTTTGTTATGCTGGTTATGCTTTGGTATTCTCTGATTCTCTGGTTATGTTCTGTTTGTCGTGTTTTTGATCAAAAACTAATAAAATATATTATCATATAACTCACCCGTTCAATCTTATCATATAGAAATGTCATGAATATAGTATTACACACGTGTTATAACATTGTGACGTCATAAACAGATGACGTTTTTATGACGTCAAATGATTGTCTCGGTAGTGAAAATCGTACCATCAAAGTAGAAATTTGCTTTTCCTATAGAGAATGAATTTGAGTTTTGGTGTACTTTCTTATAAATATAAGTTATGTGATGAATATAATCTTACACTCTTTACTCGTTAAATAACTTAATATGTCACCCACCTAAAGGCTCGTGATATATTACATCGGCATTCGTGTAAGATCCTCTATTTGTGAATGTTTGATCTATTTTAGGAGTGTCATGAATCTTTACTTGTTGGACGAGCTACAAACAGTTCCATGAGTCATCCAACATTTGTTACCAGTGTTATGAGAGTTATTTGTGTAACGATCGCTGTGGAGAATGCCATACTGTGGGGAGTGCCATACTGTGGGGAGTCCCATACTGCAGTAAATAGTACCGGTATGTACAAATGTATACACAATGTGATAACTTCATTATAGGCAATATTTCGCTACATTTATGCCTTTTTGGTATTATTTCATTTGTCGATGCCCATTTTATTGTATGAGTAATATTTTGATCAGCTATTGCGGTAACAAAAACAAACTAAAGTATAAAGATGGTCGATGTTATAAGTTCAAGAAACGAAATTTAACTGTATGTTGACAACTCTTTTATTGTCTTTAATTTCAGTCAGTACAAATTTTAAAGGGTTGAAAAGTTGCGACGATCACTACAGAGCCGGAAGTGTGACGTCAGGTGTGTAAAGAATATCACCTGATGACGTCAACACGTTTGACGTGTACTGTGACATGGAGAACGCAGACGGGGGCTGGATCGTGCTTCAACACCGCTTCGACGGTTCGGTGTTGTTTAACATATCCTTCGCCGAGTATGAAAACGGTTTTGGACAATTAGACGAAAAGTTCTGGTTAGGTCTCAAGAAAATGTACATATTGGCCCATTCTAGTCGTAAGGTTAGGTTAATTCTAAAAGCGTCAAATGGAACCCGGTGACCACTTGAATACGGTAGTTTCTCTATCTCCAACGCAAGTCAACAATATACACTTCACTTGTCTTATCACATCCGGGGATATACCGGGTATGATGGGTTTGCATACAACAATGATAACGAATTTTTTTACATATGACCGCGATACCTCTTTGAAATGTGCTGCTAAAAATTTCGGTGGATTTTGGTATGGGACGTGTACTGATTCCAACATTAATTTCAAACTACACGGAGTGATGATATTCATTATCATGACATAAAATGTAAGAAAACATTGATGATGATACAATGTTTATTACAAAAAGTGATACTATAGGTCGATCTCAAAAGTGTTGTGACCTCCCTTGTTTACCGTTTCCTGGCTTCACTGGGAAGTCTCGTTTTAATCTCATTTAACAATTTTACGTTATATTGATAAATTTTAATAGCATATATGCATCTGAAAATTGTGTCTTAAATATAGATGTCTGTTGCTTGTAAAAAAAAATATTTTTTAAATGCGTATTTCTGTGTATGTTTTGCACTTCGCGAAAGGCCGAAATTTCACCTTTTGGTGCTAGATTAATATCTTAAAAACATCAGTGTTTCGACATTTTGAATCTTAGGTAGCAGTGTACAGAAGGTTTTTGTGGCCATGGGTGATATTTTTGTACAATGAATAACCCGTATAATAGCATGCCTATGAAAATCTAAAAAAAAAAATAAGGAGTAAAATTGGCTTAAGCATGATAAAGTGGACTTTGTTGACTTCACATTTGTAAAAAGAGAAAAACAATTTTTTGGTTAGAGATTAAAATTTTGACCCTTCCGAAATGGGTGTCTACACAGGAAAAGCTAGCTTTACAGGAAGTGAAATTTCGACAACAGCACATGAGGGAAAATAGCGGAAAATCTAAGCGTACGACCTATGCTGGGACAGATATAATTCTGCAACCAAGTTAGTAAGCTTTAATTTTAGATAGAACTTAAGAAAAAAATTCCTATCTGCATAGGTCAAATTTTGTGTCAAAAACAGTGATATTTTGCATTTTTTGGTAATTTTTGATGTGGTAACCATGGTTTTCACACAAATGCCATACATAGGATACATCAGTGTATACACTTTATAGTCCTCTTTTTGAATTGGAAATGATATACAATTTACAAAAATGTATACATTTACATCTATGCAGTGTACGGTTAAATCTCGGTGTTGACAATTCTCAGGCATTGGTCTTTTTTCCCATTAATCTCTAGATCTACCGTACACAGCTACCATATACAGCACACAAAAAGTCATGTTTTTGAAAAAAATAACTTTTCATGCTTGTTTGGTATTTACCTTGATTTATTTTAAGTTAAATCTAATTACTAAACTTAAGAAATCGAAATGAACCATTATACGTGCCTGAACAAAGGGCAGTAACTCATGTTTGCTTATAGGTTTTTTAAGCCATTTTAATCTTGATTCCTGTTAACATTTTATTATACATTTAAAGTGGTCATATTTTGATCTATGTTCTACTTAGAAACATATATCTTTACAGCTATATCTCTTGAGTCATTCAGACATAATTTTAGTCTTTTTCATTCATATCAGCACTCCGTATCCATGGATACTGTACATAAATTTATATTTATTAAAAATAGGTAAAATTGTCTGTTTTCAATCAAATTTTGCTATTTTATCTGATTTCCCCCCAAACTAAACCAGCATAATGATTAGTCTAGTAAAGTCAATCATGAAAACTATGATTTTCCAAAATTACAGATGCAGAAAATGAGTTTTGAGGGAAATTTGATGGTTTTCACAACTTCTGAGAGTCACTGACATTTCTCGGTGAAGAAAAAGAAGGCAACCTTTATTTTGGCATTTTTGTCTGTTATTTCAGTATCTGACATTTACGCAGTGTTCGTCGGCTAGGGCAGATGTGTCTGTTGCCAGAGTGTTGTTGTGATGGGTTTCCTGGTAGCCATTTTGATCTCAGTAAGTATTGATGATGTCATACATACCCATTGATGACGTCACAGTTTTGATGACATCACAGTAACTATGACGTCATAAAATAAGATAAAAACATAACATTATCACTAAACAGTCTTGTTTTTCCCATGCATAGGATCTCAAAGCGTCCAATTTCACCCATAATGGAATTTTATTAATGAAAACTACAAACTTATTGAAGTTTTCATTTTTCAGATTATCTCCCTTTATTGATAGTCTGAGAACAGAATTGGTAAAAATTCACCTTTCAGGGAAATTCATTTTACTCGGTAACTATTCAAGGGAGAAAGGAAACGGATACATCATTTTGTTCATTGTGTCATTTTCCAGACATCTAAAGGGTTTTGATTAAATTTTAAGGAATAGAAAATGATGTATATGGTAGCAGTGTACAGAAGGCTTTTGTGGCCATGGGTGATATTTTTGTACAATGAATAACCCCTATAATAGCATGCCTATGAAAATCTAAAAAAAAAATAAGGAGTAAAATTGGCTTAAGCATGATAAAGAGGACTTTGTTGACTTCACATTTGTAAAAAGAGAAAAACAATTTTTTGGTTAGAGATTAAAATTTTGACCCTTCCGAAATGGGTGTCTACACAGGAAAAGCTAGCTTTACAGGAAGTGAAATTTCGACAACAGCACATGAGGGAAAATAGCGGAAAATCTAAGCGTACGACCTATGGTGGGACAGATATAATTCTGCAACCAAGTTAGTAAGCTTTATTTTTAGATAGAACTTAAGAAAAAAATTCCTATCTGCATAGGTCAAATTTTGTGTCAAAAACAGTGATATTTTGCATTTTTCGGTAATTTTTGATGTGGTAACCATGGTTTTCACACAAGTGCCATACATAGGATACATCAGTGTATACACTTTATAGTCCTCTTTTTGAATTGGAAATGATATACAATTTACAAAAATGTATACATTTACATCTATGCAGTGTACGGTTAAATCTCGGTGTTGACAATTCTCAGGCATTGGTCTTTTTTCCCATTAATCTCTAGATCTACCGTACACAGCTACCTTAGCAAGCTAATGTTTGCTGTAAAACTTTATAATGTTCAATATCATAGAAATATTATGCAACAATATAAGAGGGATTGTATTGTGCTTTTTTTTTAGCTTTTAATATATTCTTTAAAGATGGTCTTTAGAAGTAGATCATTAGTCAGATCCTGACTCTTGAGACCCAATTGCAATACACAATGTTTTGGTGCAATCCTGTCAGATATACTATATACTCATAGGAGTGTGCCAGGGTGCATTTTTGGTTTCAAAAGAATAAGTTCATTATAAGCGACAAAAGCAACAACATTATTCTATTCTTTTAAGATACCAATTGGACTTCAATAGATATGAAAGACTACTATGGTGAAAGCTGAATATGCTATGATACCCTTTTGCAAAATTTTCATTTTGCTTCTCCCTCCACATTGAACCCCAATTTTCCATGAGCCTTAACAAAATCAGATGTTTTGAACATAATACAATGTGCAACTGACCTTAGAATATCTTCCTGCGAGATATATACATTATAACTGATAGGCCGCAGAAAGGCCCAAATTTGGCACCCCTCATTTAGCATACGCTAAAGTACCCGATATACGGAAGTAATTGTCAGGCGGTTAAATGTAGTTAACTGGAAATGTACTCACAGCATTTGCTTGGTTTATTTTAATAGCTGTGCTTGTCTGAATATTGAAATACCTGTTAGTTGGTCTTACACAATGAGCTTGTACAGTAACCGATTAGGTCTATATGTTAAACACGGTTCTTTTTAGTAGGAAATATCGTTTAATAGCTAAAGCGACAAAAAAGGGTTTGGATGTTGTAGAGTTATTATTTCTGTGTTTACAGTGTAGTCAGTTTATGGGGGAGTTAATATGATCAAATCCAAAAGCGTTGTTATTATGATATGAAGGTATTACATTGTTTTATTGATTGACCGAGTCAGGGAAACGTGCGATAAGAAAGAACAGATGTTAAGGTAACACGCCATTATTCATCTGAACAAATTTCTTTTCTCTAGATATCTTCGGTCCACACAGAAGTATCGGCCTAACGGTAATCTGCCTTTTGCGTATTTTCTATCCGTAACTGACCTTAAGCCATTTTGTCGGATTTTCGTCTTGATATATATTGCATTTTAATTAATTGGAAGGGACTATCTTAATGCTGAACTTCTCTTGAAAACAACGTTAACATAGGTGATAGTTAAGTCATCGAAACATCACATTTAAATCTTCTGTTTTTTGTAGTGTTATAAAAAGCCTATATCTTAATATAAACATAATGTTTGTGTTAAATGATTTTATTTGTTTATTTACAGGGAATATGATTTCATTCCTCCTTTCTTTCGCTGTGTTTGTTTTGATTCTGCAAAGTAAGTATTAAACTAAACTGTGAAAATATCAGTGTTTATAATGTGAAATACATAAAATGGAAATGTTACAGAAATTACATTACTATAGATAACATAAATACCACTTCCGAAATTTTGTTAAGAATTAACCTCAACCTATTTTGATGTTATTGAGCAATAACACAAAAATTCCCGATTCTTGTGTTATAGCTCAATAACATAAAAATAGATTGAAGTTAATCCTTATAATTGAATCTTTTCTACATAATGCTTGTGAAAATCAACTTTTATGAAACCATTTCCCTGTTGTATCAGCAAATCAAAAGCGACGTTACAAATGATGACGCCATTTTTTTTACGTTATGAGGTAAAAACACAAAGTTCTAACCCAATAAGATGTTTCTTACATTTAAGATTATGTTATAACCAAACAAACATTGTAATGTCATGCCATAACACTGGTTATGAGTAAATAAATAACTAAACATAGCGGGGCTGAGTAGTTTGCACGGTATTCAAATACTTTGTCAATAAAAACTGATATCATACCTCTATATACCGGACATCTTTGTAAACCGGCCAACAAATTTGGTCCCAGTGACTTTCAGTTTAGACAGGCTACACTGCATTACATCGTCAAGCATTTTTTCCTTTACAAAACATGTTTTAAATCATGCATACATTTTTTGCAATTTTTGCAATAAAGATATTATTTGTGTTGCAGTATCTATAGCGTCCCCTCCTTCGTGTTTCTTGTGTTCCTCGATCTCCCACGCACGGTACTGTGACTTTTACACAAAGTGTTCTGATGGCGAGGTTAGTATAATATACCCACGTGTAGTGAAATATGACGTAACAAACACATATGCTGCACCTTTTCAATTTAATAATAGATACAGTTTGCCAAAAAAGGGGAAATAAACTGCAATATAGTACAGCTGTTTCGTCCTCCTAGGACTCTTCAGTGATGTTAGGGGTCGAATGGTGGGAATCAAAAATATCTAAACTAATGTAAAAGCAGGAAGGTCAGGTGCCTAAAACACCTTTAATTTATGAATTTTGAAGTAACATTAAACTAGTTGTACATAATTTCACACAGAAGACAGTTTGTCAGCATATATACTTTTTCATTGGCATTGTTGTAATTTAGTTTTGTTAGTACAAATTCGTTTAAATAAAAAAAAACAAATTTGAAATGCTCGAAAAATTTGATCTCGGCTGTATTACAACTCATCTATATATACTGTAGATGGAAAGTAAACAATGACATACCGTTTCTAAGCAACATTAACTAACACATTAAAACAAGTTTTAATCATGTTTAAATGTTTTTAAAGCAGTGATAAACGAATACATATTTTTTTCAATAAATAGGTTTGTTATGTGGAAAAGACTGAAAGCTACAACGGTCATATCCATTACACTTCCGGCTGCGTTAGTAATACGGTAAATATAGTTACTCTCATGTTGTGATATAGGTTGTCAAAGTTTTTTCTATGGAGGTTGTGTTATAAGCTTCCCTTGCATGAAATTTCACGTAAGTTGATGTAAATCTTTGACGTCCGTCCTATGTTAGTTTTTTATTAATGCCTTCTTCTATAGAACCATTAAATATTTTCGTGTAAATGAAATGTGTCTAGCTTTTAAAGGCCAGTTATTTAAAATGTGATCTATCTTATTTATAGACGTGTGGAGCTTTCGCCTCCCAAGTAACATCCGGTCTGGGGTCTTCATCTCACGGGCATGACGTATGCCGTGAGTGTTGCTATGGTGATATGTGTAACAACAGAGGTTGTGGTGACGACGGTATGTTATTAAGCCATCTTAGATTATTGTATTATTCTATTTATAAAACATTTTTTCAATTCATATCAGAGTTACTTTAAAGGCCCAATATACGTTACTTCATGAAGTTTTTAGGGATTCTGAAAAATATGAAAAAAATCCAGTTGATAACCATACAAAAATAATTCTATAACGAAGTAAACCTGAGCGGTAACTGACAGGAAATTCTTGACAGAAAAATCTAAAAAATTCAACAAATTTCAACAAATTTCATTGAAAACAACAGGATCAGACAACAGGCAAGCCTATATAAGTCCTTTCCAACGACTACTGACAAACAAACAAACAACACAAGGATTCGACAGATGCAGGTTGATCAGAACTATGGGAAAGTTTTATGGTCGCCATTTTTGTCTCATTGAGAAATATTCTGTATCTTTAAGTGATCTGAAGATGGACGTTTTTGAGTATGCTCATTAGTGTGTTTACTCGTTGTGATTGACAATGATACTCGGTTCTCATTTTGAGAACTTGATGTTTACTTGGATGTGACAAAAATTTACATGGCAGGTGTCGTCGATGAAGCAGAAGACGCTTACTCTTCTGGAACACCTGGTCTTATTCTCTTGTACTTTTGCAAGGGGCTCCATGTGAATTTTCCTTTGTTCGTAGTTTGCCCCTGGTTTAATCGATTTTGAGTTTGGATAATGATTATGTTAACGCTTCGGTATTCCCTTATTTATTATTACCACATATATTATAAAAAGGGAATAAAGAAAATAATATATATCATAGACAGTAATGCATACACACACCTTCACACAACACATCTATATTAAATGTTTATTCAGCCTCAGTAATTGTTAAGTTGTGTAGTCATATAATAGTAGATTCATGCGATAAATCCCTTTTAAGGACTCACACAACTAAATCAGCCTATCACGAAGTGTTTCATACGTTTGTAGTCCCTACTGAAAATTCATTCCGGCTAAGTACAGTGATTCTGGGTAATTTAAATAGGTAATTGTTGACCTATTCTGCATTGAATGAAATCTGTAGATATTTAACTTTACAAAAATGTATACTTTTGGTAGATTTTGATATGTGATGGCGGATTGATATGGGGTCAAAAGTCAGAGGGTGTTCCCGTCCAATTTCACTGGTTTGACATGTAAATTTCCGGTTGTCCGAAGCAGACGCCTGTAGCAAGCTAATATGCCAGTAAACTCCTCATTAAATGCCACTTGAAGCCTTTGTCATGTATGTATATGTGAATTTAGGCAGTTTTCACAAGTGTTGTACTTCAAATATTAAAGTTATTAGCTCGAAAGCTTAGAATAGGTAAGAATAGGTTCATTAATATCATCTGATAGGCTATTATATCCTGAGGTTAATAAAGTTGAACTACAAAAACCAACACGGTCTTTAATATCATTAATTAGATACCTAGAATTACAGAAATTGGGACAATTGAAAAAATAATGATCACTATTTTCACTTAGTGCACCACAGGCACAAACTGGATTTGGGATAAGATGATCTATAAATTTATGCTGATTCAAGTCACTTGCATCACTTCTTAGTTGGCGCAAAATAATATTTAATTTTCAAGGGATACAGTATTTAAAAGTATTTGAAATAGTTTCATTTTGATCAGCTACATGCATGGTACTTGGAAAGAAGCTTGTACTATAGATATTAATGGTTCAATTATATTAAACAGATAATCAGGGGTCAAATCTTAACTAAATCTATAATAATAATAAGTTATTAGGCTTCATCTTCGATGAAAGTTTTGCCGAAAGTTACGTATATTGGGCCTTTAAGGGAATATGTTTCTTATCGGGTCGAAGAAAAAAAGTAATGTAATTAATTATTTCCTGTCCGATTTTTTAACATTCAGTTTAAAGTTCGGTGCACTTGTTGCAGCTATAAATTAACCATTAACAGTATACAGTTGTATCGTCATTAACTTTGGAATCATACTTGACAGGTCCTCCGCCCAGACAGGACCGCGGTCCGTACTGTTTCAAATGTGACCACCTGTCTGATCCCAGTGAATGTGATCAAGTGACAATCTGCAATGTCAATGAGGTAATCAATAACAAACCTACCTTGTGGTCCTAAGTTGGTAGAATTTTCTCAAAATTGATTACTGTTAACAAAAAAATGTAAGTTTCGAACTTTAGAAATTAATGATTGCATGTAGTGTATTGATATATAGCACATGAGGCCGCAGGTATTTCTGGCGATTTGGTGCCGTAGATCGTAATTTCGAGGTCCGGTCATGTGACACGAGTTAAAAAAGGTCTTCTTTCGTCATATTTGTTTCTCTGTCATTTATATATATTTTAATCTTGCTTGTAGGAGGCATTTTGATTGGCTTAGAAATGGCGTCACCATTTGTAACGTCGCATTTGATTTGTTAATACAACAGTGCTATGATATCTGAGAGTCCAACAATAAAAGTGGATATTCTCAAGGATTATTTAGAAAAGATTAAATCATAAGGATTAGCTTCAACCCAATCTTTATGTTATTGAGCCATAACACAAAAAAAATCCGAATGTACTCTCATCATAAGTTCACTCCGAATTTTTGTGTTATCGTTCAATCACAAATAAAATAGATAGAATTAATCCTTAAATAGATAATTTGTTATTTAATGTTAGTAACACTAAATACACTAATTGCTACAAGTTACAACACACTTCCAATTAAACATAAGTAAAGTGTTGTATATATCTAACATGTTTCTCATCCATTTTTTTTATGCCAACAAAGGTATGTGGAGTGGAGGAGAAGGAATTCTTTCAACAAGAACATCAGTTCACTACCGGATGTAAGAGAAAATCGGTAAGAGAAAATCAATTTTATGTATATGTCAGTTCCTTGTTTATAAGGCTAGAGAAGCTATAAGGGGTTTCACGCATTATTTGAGGATCCCCCGTACCACCACTTTAACTGGTGACTGAGTAATGTTAATTATTTTCCTGGTTAGCTATATTTTTGATAAATTATTTCTAATAAGAAAACCAAACGGTAAGAGTATTTCATTTCCTTTCATTAAATCAATAGTCAATAATCAACCACAGTGTAATGAGAGTACCCGAGATCTGACAAAACAGCTCAGTAACTTTTTTTTATTATTATTTCCACAAATTACACTTAGAATCATGTCTTTGAACACTTAACATCATTAACACAGCATAAGTATGCAGAACATGCAGCCCTATTTCTCCTGAATTTAATACAAGATATATAGAGAATCTCGACCCGATAAAAATTATTCCTGTCCTTTTCTAATGCACAATGTTAACATGACAATATTGCATACCTGGAATGTCGTCACGATTCATTTCTATCAAAGTTGAATACCTGTATTCCACTCCTAGGGTGTGATTTGAAAGATTAGGGTAATAGAAGATAAAACCTTTACCTTAAGATAAATTACAAACCAATTCTTAAGACTCAATATTTGCTCCTGGATGAGATTACAACACTTTTGTAATATAAATAAAAGTTTAAAGTTCAAAAGTCAAGAGCTCTTAACACGCGGTCCGTACTACGGCAATATCGCATGCAGGAGATGACATGAGATGATGCGATCACATTGTGAGGTGGGGAAATCTCATTGTCAATGAGAACTTTGTTCTTACATCTTTGTTTACAAAATAGGTATCGAAGAATCTCAAGAAGGCAATGTGGTGTGGAAAGACCTTAACTCTTATACTGCTAAAATCGGAACTTTGAATATACGATTATGGAATTATTCTTTATCGTATAGAACCATATAAAAGGGCTGAAATATTCGGAGGGTTTTGCTGATATCTTAAAAACACTATCTCTTGCTTATGTGTTGAGCATCAGGAAATTTCAGACAGTGTAAATTTGGATCGTTTGATATTTTCCTGTTTAGATGACAAAATTGTTTAGTTTTTAAATGGAATTTTACTGTTTATGTCCTGTTTTTCGTGTTTTTGTTTTTTATCACAAACTAATAAAATATAGTACGAAAGTTTTATCAACGTTTTAGGAATGTCATGAATCTTTACTTGTTGGACGAGCTACAAACAATTCCGTGAGATCACCCAACCTCTGTTACCAGTGTTGTGAGAGTGATTTGTGTAACGATCGCTGTGGAGAGTCCCATACTGTAGTAAATAGTACCGGTATGTACAAATGTATACAAGTGAAAATGATAAAATAACTTTAGGATAATGAATATCTCGCTAGATAAATGCTTTTTGGGTCAATATTTCATTTCGTAAAATCAGTTCTCTTTAGGTATAAAATTTTTAAAAGTTTTATTACTATGATTAAGAACCGTAATTGCGGTAACAGACAAACTGCAAAGTTAAAAAAGATGTTCGAGGTAATAGATTTCAGGAAGCAGGGCTTATATGACTTTATTCTGGCAATTGTTTTGTTGTCTTCATTTCAGTCAGTACACATGTAATAGTGTTGAAAAGTTGCGACCATCACTACAGAGCCGGAAGTGTGACGTCAGGTGTTTACAGGATATCACCTGATGACATGAACACGTTTGACGTATACTGTGACATGGAGAACGGAGACGGGGGCTGGATCGTTCTTCAACACCGCTTCGACGGTTCAGTGTTGTTCAACAGATCCTTCGCCGATTATGAAAACGGTTTTGGACAATTAGATGGAGAGTTCTGGTTAGGTCTTAAGAAAATGTATATATTGGCCCATTCTACTCGTAAGGTTAGGTTTAATCTACAATCGTTAGATGGAACCTGGCTTCCACTTGAATATGGTAATTTCTCTATCTCCAACGCCAGTCTACAATATACCCTTCACGTGTCCAATCACATCCGGGGGTTTAGCGCGAAAAGTTTTGAATACAACAATGGCCAGGTATTCTCTACGTACGATAGAAATCATCGTGGTTGTGCCGCTGTGAGATTCGGTGGCTTCTGGTATGATCACTGCCTATTTCTAAACATCAACGGACATTTCGGATTATTGAACGATGCAAGTGGAGTCTTGCAATATTATAATGGTACTACAAACTTTCAGAAAACGTTAATGACGATACAATAATACCAACGAAACCCTGATCATCGATATATTAAAACAATATTTATTCATCATAGCGGAAATCTGGTAAGAAGTACATATGATAGTAAACTATACTTTTCTTATTTGTGATTCTCAGCCAAGCAAAGTTACAAATAATGACTAAAATGGGTAACATGTTTATCTGAGAGTAAAATAAAATGTATCGATTACAGTTATGTCTCAGAATTCTCATAGCTCTAACGTACTGATATTAATGCAATCAAGCATGTTTGATAACATGAGGTGCAACCGAAATCCTGAAAAACGGTGTTGTTCGTTGTTAACGTACATTTCAGCAACATATTGAATCATATTTCAGAACTTAGATTTAAAACCGGAGCTGAGATATGCTCGATGAACATATTCAATTTTACTTCAGTATAATAATAAATAATGAAATTAACTTATTGAGTCATTCATGTTCGCAACTTAGGCCTTAAAAAATCATCTACATAATGTAGCAAAAATCACATGGACCTTCGATTATGATATTGATATCAACAGTCATCTTCGTGTCATTCTAAAGTAAATGTATCATTATTTAATACAGCAATAGTTTACGCGTTATTCATGATCCAGATGTAAAATTTATTTTGAGAAGCTGCCATTTATAGCATTCATTTTAAGGATTAACTTTTTGTTTTGTTTAGGTTATCGGGCGATAACTACAATAGAAAACGTGTAAATTCAATAACCGGTGAAGCTGGTTATGTAAAATTTACCCGTTTATTTGATACAAGTGTAGGATCCTTTTTATGACATGGCCGTATGACGTGTGAACGAATAAGTTATGTGATAAATAATCGTTTGGATTATCTCCCTTGCATTTAAAAATGATACATTGCAATTTCGTGAACCTTGTGATAAGTTCCAGAAAAGTTGAATGCATCGTTCGAATTCGAGGGTCTTGATCAGTCCCAACGGGACATTAGATATGTACAGTGTATGGAACTTGATAATAATTACCAATACATTATGAATAAGATTCAGCAGTTTGGCATGAAAGATATATTTGTAGGATATGGTGTGTGAATGCCCACACTGACCCTACAACAAGTAAAGAATAGCTCTCAGGTCACGAAACGGAGGTGATTAACTTACGTGTTATCTGTTTACATGTCAGGATCTAAAAAGAGGCTGCGCCAATCCGTCAAAGATCATCGCGTTGGCCAGGAATATCTCGTGGCGGACAGTCACGACGCGGTCACCGGTTCAGGGAAAAGCAACTCCCGAAATTCACCATACTCTTTCCCCTCCTTGGCTCTCAAGCCCGATACTCTACCGACTGAGCTAAAGGGACATTCCCTACAGCTAACGCTTGAAAGGGAACCTAATCAATGCCCATCTTTTACACGATTCCCCCTTTTTTCTAAATATCCAACCCAGGTTCTTTGACTCCTCGCCAAGGCTTCTCCTCCTTGAAACGGGAAGGGTCATCGGCACCAGTTTGCAATAGGCCAAGAAAACGTGATAAAGATAGTGCCGTCGCTGGGGCTCGAACTCACGACCATTGGCTCTCCGGTCCAATGCTTTACCGACTGAGCTGGCGGGGAACGCTCGGGGTTGTTCGCAATTCCCTGGGCGGGGCAACCGCCACATGGGGGCGGGTGGGGGGAGCTACCGGTCAGACTCCCCTCAGAGATTACGTGTATTTCTCGACAGGGCCAATTGCACGCACACATAGTGCGGGAGGTGATACCATCACCTGGTACCAGAAATCGCCCGGACTGGAGGTACCCCGGACGCAGCTTTCTGGGGATCAGCCGCATGATCGCTATCTAGAGCCTTAAGTGGATGGATTAGGCTATTTTGCACTTTTTGCCATCCATTAATATTCTGACAGAATGCAAACGTAAATTTTTAATCTCGCACTTAAATTTCAATGATTTAGCAATAACAACCTTTTCTAACAGAGATGGGGTATATAACATAATTAAGAGAATATCGAAGCGTCAACATAATCATAATCCAAACCCAAAATCGATTAAACCAGGGGCAAAATTTGAACAAAGGAAAGATTTACATGGATACCTTTGCAAAAGTACAAGAGAATAAGACCAGGTGTTCCGGAAGAGTAAGCGTCTTTTGCTTCATCGGCGACACCCGCCATGAACATTTTTTGTCACATCCAAGTAAACATCAAATTCTCAAAACTATTATATAACATAATCATAATCTTTATAAAAAAAATGTCTATACCCTATGCAAAACTCACGACGATTGTTTCATTAATATTGACACTTTAACTCTTGAAACTCACCCCCTCCAAAACACACACCCCCAACATTTAAATAATTGTAATTACCTATTGAGACTGTTACGACGACACGATTACAACGACTCTTATGTAGGGAGACTTGTGGTGAAATGTCCTAAGAAGAGAGTCTATGTCTTTATTTATCATATGCAATGTGGATTACAAAATCCTGGTAGGTTCTGTAAAAGGGAATATTTACTGATTTGGTTAAGTCTATCAGGCCTACTTTTCAGACAAAAATATAGTATGGTTGTTATGTTTCGTAAGTGTAAAAGTTCTGTCTGAAACAAGTTTAGTTCTCTGGATCAGGTCTCACAATCATGTTGTTTGTGAAACCTATATTGTATTCCTATCAAAATATTCGCGAAGTGCTCGCAACTATTGATTATTTGCGAATATAGTGAAATTAAAATCTTTGTAAATGCAAACAACTACACCGTAAGCAACTTGCGATAAAAAAAAAACCAAACACAACTGTCTATATATTTTGAATATTTATGTTAACACCACACTCAACATTTAACACGAGAAGTAAATGGTTTTGTCTCCAGACGAGGCATGTACATTTATTGTTTGCAAAAATGGATTAGGCTTGCTTGATAACCAATGTAATCTTACTTTAACATAGACCAGCTGGTTTTTGAAAGAAGAATTACCATCTGACCATGTACCTGTATTTAAATCTTTCAAGAACTAGATTCAGACAACTTTACTTAAGAAAATTCACATGGACAATTTCAAGCATGTTTTAAGTGTGTATCTAAATGCCTTACTGCTATTCTTATAACTATTAAATTATGAATTCTGTCCGTTCGTAACACTGTATACTCAAGGATTAGAATTGTTCACGGGCACATGTGGCCGGGAGAAAAAACATAACAATTGAAATTTATATATATGTAGATAACATAGTAAGATAAAATACATATATATATAAAAAAGAAAGTTACAAATTTTCTTTTTATGTAAAAACTGACTATCAGACACTGAAAAATGGAGAAGGTATGCGCCAAAAAATACATCGACCACGTTACGAAATGAAACGAAAGAAAAATACTTTCGTTCATACTAAAATCGCTAGGAGTTCTCTCCCTTGTGTTGTGTTTTCAAAACTGAATTTTGTCGATGGAGTGTTGAAAATAATAATACAGTTGTTATAGAAACAATATTATGGCTATGCTTAAACACAAAAATGTCACAAAGTAAAGAAAGAGGGCAATTCATACACGAATTTCTGGACATGTTAACTCAACACATACGTACTCTTTGTCACAATTCTTCGTAATTGCACTCACTAACTTCCGCCAACCTTAGCTTCATCTAACTTGTTAAAAGCTATAAATATCAACCCTTTAATTTATCTATTGCGAGTGCGGGGTAGTAACATCTCCGACAACCTCCATAATTGTTCTTATCGATATAACCCGCTTCCCGCGAATTCGCTTACCTGTGGTTATGACATGTCGCAAGTCTAAGCGCTAAAATCGAGAGCAAAAAAGTTTCATTTTACAGCAGGAGTTATCTCCATATCTCCCTTGTTTAGTTACATGACTGCCGATTGAACTGGTGTGTTCACAGCTTAATTTTGTCGAAGGAGTGTTTAAAATAGTACCGAGCGTATTACTGAAACAATCCACATCGCTATGCGTAAATACATCAATGACACAGAGTAAAGACAGAAGGCCAATCTTGCAAGAATGTCTGGAAATGTTAACACAGTACACACGTACTCTTTGTCACAATTCCTCCCAAAATTGCACTGACCTACTACCTGCAACCTTAACATGATCAAATGTTTAAAAAACCTTATAAAAAAAACATAAGTTAAAGTGGTTGTAGATCAACAGGATCAAGATCGATAGCGAGCAAACGTATGGCACTTCGATCAACAACATTCGTGTAGATCTTTCTCTGACAAAGATGGAGCCTTTAAATGCAAAATGGTTGGGGAATTATATGATCACCTAACATTATTCCCAATTGATTCAGCAATTTAGGTACCTGAACAGTTCTGGACATGAAAAGAAAATATCTTTATTGATGGCGCAACGGTAAAGTCAAGCTATCAGACGCTTCGTGATCACAACTGTAATCTAACTTGTTATCTATACATTTGATGTAACCACCTAATAACCACTGTTAAAAAAGTGTGCACTACTCAATTGATTTTGTTGAATACACAAAAGTTACACTTTCTACAAATAGGTTTAGTTTAGTTTGATTTACTTTCTTTTACGTCCTATTAACAGTCATGTTCAATTAAGGAAATGACATGTTTTGGAGGATAGGCCGGAGAAGAACCACCGACCAGTACCTGGCAACTACCCCACGTGGTTTTCGAGCTTGCAACCCAGAGGTGGAGGGCTAGTGGTAGAATGGCGAAACACTGTAACCACTCGGCCACCTCGGCCCAATACCACACATAATCATATACAGACTGAAAAACGATACATATAAAACCTTTTTAAACAGAAGATGCAAAATGTATTATTCGCTATATATAAATAAAACGGTATATACAAGTAAGGATCATGCGGTTATATGATATTAACTAGAAATATACATACAGCTGTCTGTGTGTGACTTTCTGAATAATACAAAATATTTTTAGTGTGTGTTTCAGATTTAGAAAGACCACGGACTAAGCAGTAATCGTATCTTGTTCCATAGATAAATCCTCTCGAGTTTCTGTTTAAGGTTTTTCCTTTTCGTTGGTCGGCATATATAACGTATAGAGAAACGTCTACTGATGTAAGCGTACAAGGAAGCGTGTTCTATGTTTTATTTAGACACCGAGGAGCTGTTTAAAGGTAATGAAGGACTTGTAACAACACACCTTGCCATTGAACGATTTGCAGTAGGTGAAAAGATATGTTTGTAAAGTAAGGAATGGAATGAATCAATTCCTAAAGTATCGGTGTGTTTATGAATTGACGTACATTTTCTACGCATTATTTTGCATTTGCAGATTTTCAGTAACTACTTGGATCTATTTGCAGCGTTTGCAATTAAACTCTTCATATCCTTAAAACTTTGCATGTAGTCCATTTGATGTTGCTGTGTTGTAAATGATCTATGTAATTTTTGAAATTTTTCCAATTTCCAGTAACTGTTTAGATGTAATTTTAGTGAAACTTATCAATTTCAAAGATCTCATTAATGTTGTTTGTACTGTATTTTATTTATTTCTTTTCTTTATTTTGTTTTGAACGTTGATTAATACACTACAAACCAAACAACACAATACACTCACGTTCTCGACAGAAGTATAATTTGAAAAGACGGGAAAATTGATGCTGTGCCATACATGTATGTTTTCTGTGCTTTTGGGAAGACGATTTCTTGAGTCTAAATATAATCAAATTTGAAAGCGGTAAACAATTATTTATATGACAATGACAAAGCCTAAATGGAGCGTAAATTTAGTAAATCTCTGATATTTACTGAGAATCATTCATGTTCAGGCTCATAACAAGATAAAATTTCAATAATTTAAAATCGACAAATCGAAAAAACAGCTTCTCATTCAACGACAGATATAAATGCAACAGACATCAGCTGAAAGATATTCCGGATATTTGCAACATTCCGGAAATAGCCGATGAAGACCGAGTGAGCTGTAACGTAATTGTGTGACGTGTTTCATGTTTCCCCACTGGAGGCTACTTCCGGACGAAACAAATTAAAGGCAAAGGGTAGCAACAAGGGGAAACAACTCTGTTTACACACATATGTGTTACCATTCCAAAGCTTCGCTCGGGCTCCGATCGCGAAGGCGCTCGATAGCTGCGCTCTTATTATCTGAAGGTATTACATTAGGTGTGTGTCGAGTGACCGAATCAGTTCATCATGCGATAAGAAATAACAGGTGTTAAAGTAACACGCGACTGTGAAACGATATTATTGATCTTGCTGTAAACAATTTTTAAAGAATTTCGTTTATCTAGATACCAGTGTCACTCATTCGATCCACACAGCAGTATCGACTAAACGGTAAACTGTCTTTTACACAATTTTGATCCTGAAATGAATTATATGGGTTTTTTTCATACTTTTGTATTAATATTGCCTTTCAATTGCTTTTTTTATATTTTGTTTTTCATTTGATAACCCAGACTTTGAAAGGAATATTCTTTAACTGCTGAACTACCCTTGAAAGCGTAAACACATTTTCGTGAGGTCGGAAGTTTCACAATAGGTATTCTTCACTATCGTCATTTGTCTGATGAAGGTGACGATGTAGTCATCGAAATATCATATTTAAATCTTCTATGTGTTGTGGTTTGAAAAATCACGTTTCTTAACGGAAACATAATGTTTGTATATAAATTACTTGTACATGGTTGTCATCTTTATTTCATAGGGAATATGATTTCATTTCTCATATCTCTCACAGTGGTTGTTCTGATTCTACAAGGTAAGTAACATATCAAAGTATGCAAATATGAGCGTTTATAATGTTACATATCATAAACACACAAAATGGAAATAGTTACAGACATTTCATTATCAAAACAAAACAAAAACAAATCATAAAAGACACCACTTCAGTAGGTTCTGTGCCAGACATTGTTATGCGATGCAATAACATCAGCCATGAGTGAAGAACAAACTTAACATCGTCCGACCAAGTAGTTGGTACGGTGTTCGAACGAAATTGAAAGTACAGTGAAATAATGGAATATAAACAGCTTTATCAACAAATCATTTTGTTTGAGTGATGTTCACTTACTGATTGTCTTTGTATATATTACATCACGGGAACATTCTGTTGACACAGCTCACACCGACATGGCAACTCTTGCAGCGAAAACAAAATCATCCGGTTATTGCGTTTTTCAACCAGAAACATGATAATAACATATGCTTCCTGGTCAAAACAAGCATTGCAATATCAGACAGGCTTCGACTTTTATCTGAGATTATAAGGAATTTGGAGAAACACAGTAACGTTGCTTGTAAAAATAATTTAGAGAATACCGAAGTGTTAACAAAATCAAAAACCAAACTCAAAATCGATTGAACCAGGGGCAAAAAATGAACAAGGAAAGATTTACATGGAAACCCTTGTACAAGTGCAAGATAATAGACCAGGTGTTCCGGAAGAGTAAGCGTCTTCTGCTTCATCGACGGCACCCGCCATATAATTCTTTGTCATATCCAAGTAAACATCAAGTTCTCAAAATGATAACCTAGTATCATTGTCAATCACAACAAGTAAACGTTCTAATCAACAAACTCAAAAACGTCCATCTTCATATCACTTAAAGACACAGAATATTTCTCAATGAGACAAAGTAGCGACCATAACACTTGCCAATAGTTCTGATCAACCTGCAACTCTCGAATCCTTGTGTTGTTCGTTGTTTGTCAGCAATTGGCATCGATCACGAAAATCACGTAAAGATATTGTTTGTTTTGTAGCGTCTATAGCATCACCTCCTTCGTGTTTCTCGTGTTCCACGATCTCTCACGCACGGTACTGCGACTTTTACACAAAGTGTTCTGATGGCGCGGTTAGTATACCATACACACGTGAAGTGAAATATGACGTAACACATACATAAGCTGCACCTTTTAATTTCAGTAATAGATACAGTATGTTGTAGCAAAACTAATTAAACTGCATCATACACCTGTTTCGTCCTCCTATGACCCTTTGGTGATGCTAGGGGCCAATAGGTGGAAATCCAAAATGTCTAAACTAATGTGGAACCGAAAGGGAAGTTGAGTAAAACACCTTTAATTGTGAATTAAGAAATGAAATTATACGTTATCACAGAAGACAGTTTGTCAGCATATACTTTTTCATTGGCATTGTTGGCTGTTTTCAATATATAGTAGAATATGTTTCATACTTTGAGCTAATATATGTAATTGAAGATTTAATTAAGTCATCTACATAAACTATTAATGGCAAGTAAACAATGAAATACCGTTTCTAAGCAACAGAAAATAACACATTAAAACAAAGATTAATTGTAGGTACATTTTTAATACAGTGATAAACGAAATGCATGTAGACTAAATACATATTTTTTTCAATAAATAGGTTTGCTATGTGGAAAAGACTGAAAGCTACAACGGTCATATCCATTACACTTCTGGCTGCGTTAGTAATACGGTAAATATGTTTACTCTCATATTGTGATATAGGTTGTCAAAGTTTTAAGGTAGTATTAAAAACTGTCCTTGCACAAAATGCCCGTAAATTGATCATAATGTAAAAGATTGATGTTCGTCCTACGTCAGCTTTTCTTTTAAATGCCTTCTTCTATAGAACCATTCACTCTTTTTCGAAGTAATTTTCTCGACGATTTTTCTAGGAACAGGATATTAATCATGCTGAGCGACGGCTCTGTGATGCTGAATAGATGTAGCTTTAACATCGTGATAATCAAATGTGTCTTACATTTTAAGGCTAATTGTTTAAAATATTATCTTTCTAATTTATAGACGTGTGGAGCTTTCGCCTCCCAAGTAACATCCGGTCTGAGGTCATCATCTCACGGGCATGGCGTATGCCGTGAGTGTTGCTATGGTGATATGTGTAACAACAGAGGTTGTGGTGACGACGGTATGCTATTTAGTCAGCTTAGATTATATATGTTGTATTCATTAAACAATTTTGTCAATTCATATCAGAGTTACTTTTAATGAACATGTTTCTTATGGTGTCAAAGACAAAAGTAATGTAATTAATTTTTTCTTGTCCGAGTTTTTAACTTCCAGTGTAAAGTTTGGTTCGCGCTTGGCAGTTACGAATTAACTATAAACAGTATACAGTGGCCTCATTATTGCAATTGGAATCATACTTGACAGGTCCTCCGCCCAGACAGGACCGCGGTCCGTACTGTTTCAAATGTGACCACCTGTCTGATCCAAGTGAATGTGATCAAGTGACAATCTGCAATATTAATGAGGTAAGAAGAGTGACCCACCTTGGGGCCTAAACAATTAATTGAATGATCTCGAAATTGAACACTGTTCTACAAAATTCTCACTTTGAGTGTAAAATAATTGCATGTATGAAATGTAGTATATCTAGCTCATTAGATATAAACCGCCAGTGTTTTTAAATGCATCAAGTAACGACACACTTCCAATAAAACAAAAGTAAAGTGTTGTTAATGTCGTTTATCTAGCTGGATATAAATCGTTAGTCTTTGTACGTGTTCTTGATCAAAATTCAACATTTAAGCAAAAATGTTTCTCATCTATTCTGATATACTAACAAAGGTATGTGGAGTGGAGTAGAAGGAGTTCTTTCAACAAGAACATCAGTTCACTACCGGATGTAAGAGAAAATCGGTAAGAATATCAATATTATGTATATGTCTGTTCCTTTTAACAGCTAGAGAGCATTTAGGGATTTTACGGGTTACACGCATTATTGGATGATCTCCGTATCACCGTTAAAACGATGAAGGAGTATTATTTGTTATTAAAGCCAAACCTGAAGAAACGTTCAGTTTTTTATAATAATAATAATTCGAGGTTCTTATATAGCGCTTTATCACGACACTAAAGGGCGTCTCAAAGCGGTTCACAAATTATTAATCGTTGTTATAGGGCCTTTCCTGTGGGGAGCATACAACCGGTGCTGCCATTTCGGCGCTCACAGCTAGCATTCTACAATTTCTAGCACTACCCAACCACGTACTCATTTACAGCTAAGTAGACTGACCGGGACTCGAACTCGCAACCCTTCGATCACGAGCCCCGGAGCGTCCTAACACTAGATCACTGTGCCTCTTTTTAAACGATTAAATCAATAATCGATATTAAACATTAATGTAATGAGATTAGACAGTGGGTCTAAAATCGAGTAAAATCGGTTCACAGGTTTGGGAGGTATTGCTGAATGAGATTATAACCCTTTGGTTATGTCAATAAAAGTAAACTTACAGATTTAAAGTTATGATTTTTTTCACGTGCAGAGGATGACGTGAGATGACACGATCATATTGTGAGGTGGTGAGTTTTCGTGGTCGATGAGCACTTTATGCTCATATGTGTTTACGAAACAGTTATAAAAGTATCACTGGGAGGTAATGTGCAGTGCAAAAGGTGAGCTTTCATATTGCTTTTTATGATTGGAATGTTGACATGGCGGGTGTCGTAGATGAACCAGATGACGCTTACTCTTCAAGGACACTTGATCGTATTCTCTTGTACTTTTACGAGAGTCCCCATGTAAATGTTTCCTTTGTTTTTATATTTCGTATTATATTAGGGGTGTTGTTGATATTTAAAACAATCTGTCTTGCTATTCTGTTAAATATCAGGAAAATTCAACCACAGTGTTAATTATGAACATTTGGGATTATTTTCCTGTTGAGATGACACAGTTGTTTAGTTTTCTAATGAGAATTTACTGTTTATGTTCCATGAATAGTTGTTTCTTATCACAAATAGAAAACTATGTTGTGAACGTTTGATCTATTTTAGGAGTGTCATGAATCTTTACTTGTTGGACGAGCCACAAACGATTCCGTGAGATCACCCAACCTGTGTTACCAGTGTTGTGAGAGTGATTTGTGTAACGATCGCTGTGGGAAGTCCCATACTGTAGTAAATAGTACCGGTATGTACAAATGTATACAAGTTAAAATGATAAAACGACTTAAAGATTTCATTAGTTATGTCTTTATATTTGATATCAAAAATATCGTTTAGCTGCTCGGGCTAGAAAATATAACAAAACATAAAAACAAAAAACATACAATATACTGCTATGTATACTATTGAAAAAAAATCGTTAAGAAAAATATATTTTTTCAACTTTTTCAAAGCTTGAAATATATAAACTTTAATAACTTAAACTGAGAATAGTTATGACGAAGACAGATGAACTACATAGATTTAAACAGATGTTTGAGGTACGGTAATAGAATTCAAGAAAGAAAAATATGTTTAACTGTATATTGGTATTTTTTGTTGTCTCCGTTTTCAGTCAGCACAAATGTTCATGGGTTGAAAAGTTGCGACCATCACTCCAGAGCCGGAAGTGTGACGTCAGGTGTGTACAGGATATCACCTGATGACGTCAACACGTTTGACGTGTACTGTGACATGGAGAACGGAGACGGAGGCTGGATCGTGCTTCAACACCGCTTCGACGGTTCGGTGTTGTTCAACAGATCCTTCGCCGAGTATGAAAACGGTTTTGGACAATTAGACGGCGAGTTCTGGTTAGGTCTTAAGCAAATGTACATATTGGCCAATTCTACTCGTAAGGTTAGGTTTAATCTACAAGCGTTAAATGGAACCTGGCAACCCCTTGAATACGGTAATTTCTCTATCTCAAACGCAAGCCAACAATATACACTTCACTTGTCTAATCACATCCGGGGAATTACCGGATATAATGCGCTTGCATACATCAATGGGAAGGACTTTTCTACATATGACCGTGATACTTTATTTCAGTGTGCTGCTAAAAATTATGGTGGATTTTGGTACGGGGCGTGCACAAATTTCAACATCAATGGATATTTTAAATTACACGGAGTCATGATATTTACTGATCATTACATAAAGTTTAAGAAAACATTAATGATGATACAATGATTATTACGAAAAGTGATTCTACAATTTTGAATATAATTATGTACTTTTCATATGCGTTCAGCGTATTTAAGCGGTATTCTAATGTCAGCACTTGTTAAACTCTAAAATCATTTCACTAACTCACTACCGTGCCTATCTATGTTTCTGTATATTTGTTATTAAAATGTTAATGCACTAATCTGGATAAATTTGATGGTATGGTGAAATCCACGTCTCTTAAATTGAGTATTCTTTCAATAAATAAAATGGTCGATAACAGCATTATAAATACTTCATTAAACATTTCATATAAGAAGCATTTCTCTAAAAGATGATCCAAGTAAATAAGAGAATACCGAAGCGATAACAAAATTATAATCCAAACTCAAAATCGATGAAACCAGGGGCAAAATATGAACCAGGTGTTCCGGAAGAGTAAGCGTCTTCTGCTTCATCGACGACACCCGCCTACAACATTTATTCTTAACAGTTATGACTGTTTTGAAGCTGTTAATAAATCAAACTTAACACCAAAGTCTGTTCAAGACGACGAGTTTACATAAGTTTTATACAAAACTGGTTTGAGGAAACACTGAATAGAAATAACATCCAACACGTTCATATTACCTATTCACAAAGCCCTATAAACATGCTGTCCGAAACATTTGTGTTGCCATAATCACCCCAGATGATGGTATAGTTAGCGTAGTAGACTGTTTTTATTGAAAACAAATTAGCAGTAAAGTATGTGAAATTTTATTCTAATAAAAAAAATCATCTCTTTGTTTAGAAAATTAACTTACATGGTTTCAAAACGAGTTTATTTTTCGTACTTGCTCAAAAGTTGTCTACTTACAATATATTTTAATAGCGGGCAATAAAAATGTTAATAACCCGTAAATCTGTCATATAATACTTTTGAATGAAAAGAAAAGAGAGAGAAGAAAAATGTTTTTTTTTAATACTTTAACTTGTGTTTCTTTATAACCAAAGGTCTTTGGGTTTGGATATTCATCAAGAAGGATCTTCATGTGAATGGGTATTAGTTGAGTAGACAAAAACCAAGAACAAAAAATTCAAATATATCAAAAATGATGTTGGTTTCGGGAGTCAGACAAGAATATACATTAATGTATTATATTATTTTGATATAATTGTACATATTTGAAGATAATACAATTTTTAACCTAAACAAGTAAAATGATATATAGTACGAATGATTGAATTCCTTGTTGAGATTGGAGGAAAGATTTCCCAGGAAAGTAGTAGCAGTCCCATGGTAACAAACTATAAACTGACTTGGTTTTGTTTTCATACGAGGCTTAATTTGTGGAAGAGTTAATCAGAACAGATAGCAAAAATCTTGCCAAATCTTCACTTTTAACTTTCAGATATATCGACGATGTGGTTTATAAATAACAAGAAGTTTGGTGACACATCGATCGTGTATACCCTTCTGAACTTGAAATAATGGTCTTGCTCTTAATATCGAGATTTTTATGATAGATATCGACTGCTGACAAACAAACTTGCTACACAGGCATTCGAAAAATGCAGGTTGTTGATGTCTATGAGCAGCTTTTATGGTCGCCATCTTTGTCTCATTAAGAAAAAATGTATCGTTGTGTTATATGAAGATGAACGTTTTTGATCGTTCTAATTAGTGTGCTTACCTGTTGTGACTAAGTTCACAACAGGGCTTGACGTTTTCTTGATGTGACCAGGATTAAGGTTGTGTTGGCGCTTCGGTATTCTTTATTTTTTGTTTAATCTTGCGAAAAATGATATGTTGTAGTAAGCTGAAATTGTATCAGGTTTTGTATAGCATTTAGTGTTTTACCGTTCTAAACATTGAGGCTTTTGAATCGCTAAATTTCTATGTCTTTATAAAACTGGTCGTTTATCGTGCTCAGAAGTTCCTTGTGGCGAAAATAGGCCTTGCCTTACGTGATATAGCTATGTGTGTAAATATACGGACATGTGCTTTTATTATTGTTACTATCGTGGTCAGTTAGATGTTTGACAGTACTTATCCTTATTGTTTAAGCGTTACAATGATTAATGTTTATGATCACCGCCAGGAGTCGTTACATCTAGATTTTCCTATAAAAGGCCGAGCAGACGAATTGAGAAGAGCATTCTTGGTAAGCACGTCGTACTGTTAATATCGCAGCGTTAATTTCGGTTTGAACTCAGAGAGATAGATGTGACTGAATAAGTCTTTCCTTGATCTGTTTTCATTCCAGGGTTTTTAGAGTGCTTCGACTATAGATAGGATACAGCTATCGGTGTTCCGAGCTTCATTGCTCATAGCTACAGTACCTGTGTCGCGAACATTACGATAGGTCGCGAGCTATAAGATAGTCGCGAGTATACCGCAGCTCACGACTACTGTAGTAGGTCGTGTGTGCTCATGACCATTAGGTCGTGAGTTGTTGTCGTTAGCGCTGTGTAGCCTGTGTTGATTGTAGTGTGGTTACGACACACTCATAACCACGGCCCGAGTGGAGCACAGGGTATTGACGTTGGTCGTGACACCGTGGTCGGCGACATAGTCAGCAGTGTTTCATTTAGGGTATTAACAGCAAGCAGCTGTATAGTGTACATACCTTATAATTTCAATCGTATACCTTGAGTTATTTTATGTCTCATCAGTCTCGTTTGTACCTGTGTGTGCGAGTATAGGATAACTCTGCATGTTAGTGTTACGTCGCCCTTGTCAACGTCCTGTTTAGAAGTTACCAGCGAGGCACGCTGTGACAGTCTGTATATATATATAATGCTTAACGTTACTAGGGAGTAACACATATCTGTACATTTTGGCTGCTGTAGTATAGTTAGCTGTTAGCTACCATATTAGTTCACACAGGGACCCAAGTATAACTTGGTACGAACCCCCGGCACGTTACAAAATATTGGTGGCAGCGTTGCGGGATCCCTGTACAAGGCTTTTAACTTACTATGCTACAAACAGCACTGAGTTAACATAGTTCTTAGTATTGTATTGTAAAATAAAGTTGTGTTACCACATTTTATCTCTGTGTTTTTATCAGTGATATTAAAATGGCATCTAAGTACGGCTATGATATTGGTCATGACCTAACAGAAGCTTTGAGTGATCGTAATTTTGATGGTGATATGAAAGTTTCTGACAGCTGGCGTTGTGACTATTCAACCCCTATTCCCAGGTCCAGCGGGGCAAAGCGTGTGTCGGACTCTGGTATAATGACTGTGCCTAGTTCTGAAGCTAAGGACACGGGTTATGAGCATGGAGATGAGACTGCACAGAAAATAGAGGCTGAAATCAGAGATATGAGAGCACAGCTCTCAACTATGAAAGAACAGAGCATGGGAATGTTAGCAGATACTAAGACTAAGCTCGCGTCTAGTAAAACACCTGATAACTTCAGTTGTCATGACAGTGCGGAGCACGGATTGAGATATGATGGTAGTCCAGGCCCAATTACATATAGGAAGGGTCAGGGACAGCATGATTGGCGTAATAGGGAGAGTTATGTCGGGGATAGGCATAAGAAAACTGTTACAGTTAAAGCCGCTACATACGATGGTACTACGGCATGGGTTGATTATAAATCCCATTTTGAGGCATGTGCAAGGATTAATGTCTGGTCAGATTATGAGAAAGGTTTACACCTTGCTGTAGCTTTACGTGGACAAGCTCAAGGTACATTGTATATTGGGGGACCTGGCTGTCACACAACAGCAGGACTATCACTCCCTCATTACTGCTTAAGAGGAGCGCTTTTCTCCTCCCGACCAGACCGAGCTATACCGGGTACAGCTACTTGAAAGAAGGCAGAAACCTTCTGAAACACTGCCTGAGCTTGGACAAGCCATTCGAAGGCTTGTAAATCTGGCGTACCCTACGGTCCCTAGTGATGTACGAAACACTCTTGCTAAACAACAGTTCATTGAGGCATTGAGTGATTCTGAGATGAGAATTCGTATCAAGCAGGCTCGACCACATAACTTGACTGATGCTACACGACTAGCAGTAGAGCTTGAGGCCTATAATCGGTGTGAGAAGCAATATAGGGAAGGGCGCAATTTCCTACGAGCGACCACGGCCGATACGGGAGCAAGTGTTTGTGAGGTTAGAGAAGCTGAACTCAAGGCTGATAGTACACCAAAGCATGAGTCAACAGAGATGGTCACACTTCTGAAGGACATCCAGAAGAAGCTGCATACGCTAGAGACCGATGTACAGAAGATGAAGGAGAAGGGTAATGATAAAACGGCTAGTACAAGTACTGGAGCAAGCGGCAAAACATGTTTTTACTGTAAGAAAGAGGGACATTTTCAGCGAGATTGTCTCAAGTTGAAAAAGAAAAGAAGCAAGGAGACCAACCAGTCAGCAGCTCAGCGAGTAGGTGTTAGACGTCGGAAGAAAAACAAGCCCAAGGCTAGTATTGGTGCGTCGACAGCAGCACCAGAGGCTGGGATGTACATAGAAGCAGATGTTCATGGTACAAAAGCAAACATATTGGTAGACACTGGGGCAACAGTTACGATTATTTCTGAGAGAGTGTTTGATAGCATTGCTCCAACAGCCAAACCTAGACTAGGAAAGGTTCACAATGAGATATATACAGCGGAAGGTGACAAGCTACATGTTGTCGGTCGGGGTAGTTTCATCATCCGACTCGAAGCCAAAGATATTTACATAGAGGCAGTTGTAGCTAGAATTAGTACGGATGGTATACTAGGATTAGATGTTATGATGGAGAGACATGGGTCTCTTGACTTTCAGACTGGTCTTCTGACATTGGATGGTGTGGAAATTGTCACTCATTATGAGGGTGCAATGGGCTGTTTCAGGGTATACTCTAAGGAACAAGTTTTGTTGCCAGCGAAGAGTGAAGTCCTTATCACTGGGAGAGTGTGCACACCTCCAGAGAAGCGCATACCAGGCGAGCTGCTCATAGTTGAGGAAGCTGATACCTTTTCACGGCGTGACACAGCCCTAGTCGGGCGAGCACTAGTTGGGAACATGCCTACCATACCAGTCCGTATGATTTACCCCAGTACAGTGGAACAAAAGTCTGCCTCGTCTATAAGCCTGAGTAATAGGGAAGAGCCA
This sequence comes from Mimachlamys varia, assembly GCA_947623455.1. NCBI lineage: Eukaryota > Metazoa > Mollusca > Bivalvia > Pectinida > Pectinidae > Mimachlamys > Mimachlamys varia. The sequence goes on along the minus strand of OX392532.1, from coordinate 32,040,398 downwards.
AGCAGTCACTCTCCCCAGAATAATGTAACGGCGGCTACTGGCATTAACCCTTCTGACACTAAGTGGCAGGCACAGGACCCTGGCGACCTCCTGGTCACCAGCAGCTCAGATAATGGCTCAGAAGATTCTTCAGATGGCGAGATTGATGGATCAAGTCATGAGGACATTCAGGCAGATGCCTCTAACTATAACGGGACACCTCCTTCTTCGGTTAATGATGCTAGTCCAAGGGAGACAGGCGTGGAGAACCTTGAAGAAGGACGGGTCATTCGTAAGCCTACAAGACCCAGCCTTCCTCTCCCACGGAGAAGGTCGAGTGATGAGTCTCCAGCTCCGCCTTCTGCCAAGAAGCTTCATGCTAAGGACCTTAGGAATATCATTCCTATGCCTGTCTTGCCCAGGCCTCGTAAACTGCCTATTGGAGCATCTAGAGGTGTGCAAACCGATAGCTCGGTACAGAACAATAAGACTGTTCGACATGTGGAAGTCCAGACTGATCCTGTATTATGCAAAAAGATCAGGAAGACAACTACCAAGTACAGGGACGGCGAAAGGTCCGTTAAGGCAGTCGAGAGGAGCATGACGTTCTCTGCTCCAACTGTTTCAGGCAACAGTAAAGTATTGCGATCATGAAGACTACTGAATGACATTGTCATTTCTTTGGAATTTGTTTGGAAAAAAATGTTATAATTAAAAAAGGTGTTTGAGTTCAGTTGTCAGTTGAGTACATGGTTTCGAAGCGAGGACGCTTGTTAATCGGAGGCGTGGGTAATGTGGCGAAAATAGGCCTTGCCTTACGTGATATAGCTATGTGTGTTAATATACGGACATGTGCTTTTATTATTGTTACTATCGTGGTCAGTTAGATGTTTGACAGTACTGATCCTTATTGTTTAAGTGTTACAATGATTAATGTTTATGATCACCGCCAGGAGTCGTCACATCTAGATTTTCCTATAAAAGGCCGAGCAGACGAATTGAGAAGAGCATTCTTGGTAAGCACGTCGTACTGTTAATATCGCAGCGTTAATTTCGGTTTGAACTCAGAGAGATAGATGTGACTGAATAAGTCTTTCCTTGGTCTGTTTTCATTCCAGGGTTTTTAGAGTGCTTCGACTATAGATAGGATACAGCTATCGGTGTTCCGAGCTTCATTGCTCATAGCTACAGTACCTGTGTCGCGAGCATTACGATAGGTCGCGAGCTATAAGATAGTCGCGAGTATACCGCAGCTCACGACTACTGTAGTAGGTCGTGTGTGCTCATGACCATTAGGTCGTGAGTTGTTGTCGTTAGCGCTGTGTAGCCTGTGTTGATTGTAGTGTGGTTACGACACACTCATAACCACGGCCCGAGTGGAGCACAGGGTATTGACGTTGGTCGTGACACCGTGGTCGGCGACATAGTCAGCAGTGTTTCATTTAGGGTTTAACAGCAAGCAGCTGTATAGTGTACATACCTTATAATTTCAATCGTATACTTTGAGTTATTTTATGTCTCATCAGTCTCGTTTGTACCTGTGTGTGCGAGTATAGGATAACTCTGCATGTTAGTGTTTCGTCGCCCTTGTCAACGTCCTGTTTAGAAGTTACCAGCGAGGCACGCTGTGACAGTCTGTATATATATATAATGCTTAACGTTACTAGGGAGTAACACATATCTGTACATTTTGGCTGCTGTAGTATAGTTAGTTGTTAGCTACAATATTAGTCCATACAGGGACCCAAGTATAACTTGGTACGAACCCCCGGCACGTTACATTATTATCAATTTTGATATTGCATGACATGGTTCTATACACAGAATAAACATTTTATTATAGAATTTGAAAATATAGACAGACTGTCATTGTAACTACATGGTTTATATAGTCAAGCTTTCAATGCTGCTAATATCGTTTTGTTGAATTATTTTTTTTTTCAATTAAAAGTATCACAATATTTAGTTCTTGTATTCTAATATGACATAATTGGTATCAAAATAGCAGTAATGTTATATACTGTACATTATCATGAAAATAATTCATTTATAAATTTACGTTTGTCCTGTTATCTGTTAGGATACCCCATTACTCAACATGGAGTTGTATAAGGAGGCTCTATACAATACATGGGGAAACTTTAATAAAGGAAGGAGGCAATATAATGCGGTAGAAATCAAAATCAAAGGAAAGTTCGACTCCTTAAATTCTAAACTCTTGGAAGGAGAAATGATAGCAAAAAATGAATCAATTTTATTTGTGAAATACTTGTCGACAAGAGAGTTTAATGATTGAAGTAAAACTCCCTGTCAAACAAAATATGCCGTTCTTTTATATATAATTGACATTGAAATAATGAATTACTGTGCCCTGTCTGCCTGGTAAACATAATACCCGTGTCACTGACTGTCTGGTTAGCAAAATACCCGTGTTTGTGTCTGCGTGGTAAACATAATACGCGTGCTCCTGACTGTATGGTAAACATAATACGCGTGCTCCTGCCTGTCTGGTAAACATAACACTCGAGCCCCTGACTGTCTGGTTAACATAACACTCGTGCCCCTGACTGTCTGGTAAACATAATACACGTGCTCCTGACTGTATTGTAAACATAATACCCGTGTCCCTGACTGTATAGTAAACATAATACGCGTGCTCCTGACTGTATTGTAATCATAATACCCGTGTCACTGACTGTCTGGTAAACATAATACCCGTGTCACTGACTGTCTGGTAAACATAATACCCGTGTCCCTGACTGTCTGGTAAACATAATACCCGTGTCACTGACTGTCTGGTAAACATAATACCCGTGTCACTGACTGTCTGGTAAACATAATACCCGTGTCACTGACTGTCTGGTAAACATAATACTCGTGTCCCTGAATGTCTGGTAAACATAATACCCGTGTCACTGACTGTCTGGTAAACATGATACCCGTGTCACTGACTGTCTGGTAAACATAATACCCGTATCACTGACTGTCTGGTAAACATAATACCTGTGTCACTGACTGTCTGGTAAACATAATACCCGTGTCCTTGACTGTCTGGTAAACATAATACCCGTGTCCCTGACTGTCTGGTAAACATAATACCCGTGTCACTGACTGTCTAGTAAACATAATACCTGTGTCACTGACTGTCTGGTAAACATAATACCCGTGTCACTGACTGTATGGTTAACATAATACCCGTGTCACTGACTGTCTGGTAAACATAATACCCGTGTCACTGACTGTCTGGTAAACATAATACCTGTGTCACTGACTGTCTGGTAAACATAATACCCGTGTCACTGACTGTCTAGTAAACATAATACCTGTGTCACTGACTGTCTGGTAAACATAATACCCGTGTCACTGACTGTCTTGTAAACATAATACCCGTGTCCCTGACTGTCTGGTAAACATAATACCCGTGTCACTGACTGTCTAGTAAACATAATACCTGTGTCACTGACTGTCTGGTAAACATAATACCCTTGTCACTGACTGTCTGGTAAACATAATACCCGTGTCACTGACTGTCTGGTAAACATAATACCCGTGTCACTGACTGTCTGGTAAACATAATACCCGTGTCACTGACTGTCTGGTAAACATAATACCATTGTCACTGACTGTCTGTTAAACATAATACCTGTGTCACTGACTGTCTGGTAAACATAATACCTGTGTCACTGACTGTCTGGTAAACATAATACTCGTGTCACTGACTGTCTGGTAAACATAATACCCGTGTCACTGACTGTCTGGTAAACATAATACCCGTGTCACTGACAGTCTGGTAAACATAATACCATTGTCACTGACTGTCTGTTAAACATAATACCTGTGTCACTGACTGTCTGGTAAACATAATACCCGTGTCACTGACTGTCTGGTAAACATAATACTCGTGTCACTGACTGTCTGGTAAACATAATACCCGTGTCACTGACTGTCTGGTAAACATAATACCCGTGTCACTGACTGTCTGGTAAACATAATACCCGTGTCACTGACTGTCTGGTAAACATAATACCATTGTCACTGACTGTCTGGTAAACATAATACCCGTGTCACTGACTGTCTGGTAAACATAATACCATTGTCACTGACTGTCTGTTAAACATAATACCCGTGTCACTGACTGTCTGTTAAACATAATACCTGTGTCACTGACTGTCTGGTAAACATAATACTCGTGTCACTGACTGTCTGGTAAACATAATACCCGTGTCACTGACTGTCTGGTAAACATAATACCCGTGTCACTGACTGTCTGGTAAACATAATACCCGTGTCACTGACTGTCTGGTTAACATAATACCCGTGTCACTGACTGTCTGGTAAACATAATACCATTGTCACTGACTGTCTGGTAAACAAAATACCCTTGTCACTGACTGTCTGGTAAACATAATACCCGTGTCACTGACTGTCTGGTAAACATAATACCCTTGTCACTGACTGTCTGGTAAACATAATACCCGTATCACTGACTGTCTAGTAAACATAATACCCTTGTCACTGACTGTCTGGTAAACATAATACCCGTGTCACTGACTGTCTGGTAAACATAATACCCTTGTCAATGACTGTCTGGTAAACATAATACCCGTGTCACTGACTGTCTAGTAAACATAATACCCTTGTCAATGACTGTCTGGTAAACATAATACCCGTGTCACTGACTGTATGGTAAACATAATACCCGTGTCACTGACTGTCTGGTAAACATAATACCCGTGTCCTTGACTGTCTGGTAAACATAATACCCGTGTCACTGACTGTCTAGTAAACATAATACCTGTGTCACTGACTGTCTGGTAAACATAATACCCATGTCACTGACTGTATGGTTAACATAATACCCGTGTCACTGACTGTCTGGTAAACATAATACCCGTGTCACTGACTGTCTGGTAAACATAATACCTGTGTCACTGACTGTCTGGTAAACATAATACCCGTGTCACTGACTGTCTAGTAAACATAATACCTGTGTCACTGACTGTCTGGTAAACATAATACCCGTGTCACTGACTGTCTGGTAAACATAATACCCGTGTCCCTGACTGTCTGGTAAACATAATACCCGTGTCACTGACTGTCTGGTAAACATAATACCCTTGTCACTGACAGTCTGGTAAACATAATACCATTGTCACTGACTGTCTGTTAAACATAATACCTGTGTCACTGACTGTCTGGTAAACATAATACTCGTGTCACTGACTGTCTGGTAAACATAATACCCGTGTCCCTGACTGTCTGGTAAACATAATACCCGTGTCACTGACTGTCTAGTAAACATAATACCTGTGTCACTGACTGTCTGGTAAACATAATACCCGTGTCACTGACTGTATGGTTAACATAATACCCGTGTCACTGACTGTCTGGTAAACATAATACCCGTGTCACTGACTGTCTGGTAAACATAATACTCGTGTCACTGACTGTCTGGTAAACATAATACCCGTGTCACTGACTGTCTAGTAAACATAATACCTGTGTCACTGACTGTCTGGTAAACATAATACCCGTGTCACTGACTGTCTTGTAAACATAATACCCGTGTCCCTGACTGTCTGGTAAACATAATACCCGTGTCACTGACTGTCTAGTAAACATAATACCTGTGTCACTGACTGTCTGGTAAACATAATACCCTTGTCACTGACTGTCTGGTAAACATAATACCCGTGTCACTGACTGTCTGGTAAACATAATACCCGTGTCACTGACTGTCTGGTAAACATAATACCCGTGTCACTGACTGTCTGGTAAACATAATACCATTGTCACTGACTGTCTGTTAAACATAATACCTGTGTCACTGACTGTCTGGTAAACATAATACCATTGTCACTGACTGTCTGGTAAACATAATACTCGTGTCACTGACTGTCTGGTAAACATAATACCCGTGTCACTGACTGTCTGGTAAACATAATACCCGTGTCACTGACAGTCTGGTAAACATAATACCATTGTCACTGACTGTCTGTTAAATATAATACCTGTGTCACTGACTGTCTGGTAAACATAATACCCGTGTCACTGACTGTCTGGTAAACATAATACTCGTGTCACTGACTGTCTGGTAAACATAATACCCGTGTCACTGACTGTCTGGTAAACATAATACCCGTGTCACTGACTGTCTGGTAAACATAATACCCGTGTCACTGACTGTCTGGTAAACATAATACCATTGTCACTGACTGTCTGGTAAACATAATACCCGTGTCACTGACTGTCTGGTAAACATAATACCATTGTCACTGACTGTCTGTTAAACATAATACCCGTGTCACTGACTGTCTGTTAAACATAATACCTGTGTCACTGACTGTCTGGTAAACATAATACTCGTGTCACTGACTGTCTGGTAAACATAATACCCGTGTCACTGACTGTCTGGTAAACATAATACCCGTGTCACTGACAGTCTGGTAAACATAATACCATTGTCACTGACCGCTGTTAAACATAATACCTGTGTCACTGTCTGTCTGGTAAACATAATACCCGTGTCACTGACTGTCTGGTAAACATAATACTCGTGTCACTGACTGTCTGGTAAACATAATACCCGTGTCACTGACTGTCTGGTAAACATAATACCATTGTCACTGACTGTCTGGTAAACATAATACCCGTGTCACTGACTGTCTGGTAAACATAATACCCGTGTCACTGACTGTCTGGTAAACATAATACCCGTGTCACTGACTGTCTGGTTAACATAATACCCGTGTCACTGACTGTCTGGTAAACATAATACCATTGTCACTGACTGTCTGGTAAACAAAATACCCTTGTCACTGACTGTCTGGTAAACATAATACCCGTGTCACTGACTGTCTGGTAAACATAATACCCTTGTCACTGACTGTCTGGTAAACATAATACCCGTATCACTGACTGTCTAGTAAACATAATACCCTTGTCACTGACTGTCTGGTAAACATAATACCCGTGTCACTGACTGTCTGGTAAACATAATACCCTTGTCAATGACTGTCTGGTAAACATAATACCCGTGTCACTGACTGTCTAGTAAACATAATACCCTTGTCAATGACTGTCTGGTAAACATAATACCCGTGTCACTGACTGTATGGTAAACATAATACCCGTGTCACTGACTGTCTGGTAAACATAATACCCGTGTCCCTGACTGTCTGGTAAACATAATACCCGTGTCACTGACTGTCTAGTAAACATAATACCTGTGTCACTGACTGTCTGGTAAACATAATACCCATGTCACTGACTGTATGGTTAACATAATACCCGTGTCACTGACTGTCTGGTAAACATAATACCCGTGTCACTGACTGTCTGGTAAACATAATACCTGTGTCACTGACTGTCTGGTAAACATAATACCCGTGTCACTGACTGTCTAGTAAACATAATACCTGTGTCACTGACTGTCTGGTAAACATAATACCCGTGTCACTGACTGTCTGGTAAACATAATACCCGTGTCCCTGACTGTCTGGTAAACATAATACCCGTGTCACTGACTGTCTGGTAAACATAATACCCTTGTCACTGACAGTCTGGTAAACATAATACCATTGTCACTGACTGTCTGTTAAACATAATACCTGTGTCACTGACTGTCTGGTAAACATAATACTCGTGTCACTGACTGTCTGGTAAACATAATACCCGTGTCACTGACTGTCTGGTAAACATAATACCCGTGTCACTGACTGTCTGGTAAACATAATACCTGTGTCACTGACTGTCTGGTAAACATAATACCATTGTCACTGACTGTCTGGTAAACATAATACCCGTGTCACTGACTGTCTGGTAAACATAATACCATTGTCACTGACTGTCTGTTAAACATAATACCCGTGTCACTGACTGTCTGTTAAACATAATACCTGTGTCACTGACTGTCTGGTAAACATAATACTCGTGTCACTGACTGTCTGGTAAACATAATACCCGTGTCACTGACTGTCTAGTAAACATAATACCCGTGTCACTGACAGTCTGGTAAACATAATACCATTGTCACTGACCACTGTTAAACATAATACCTGTGTCACTGACTGTCTGGTAAACATAATACCCGTGTCACTGACTGTCTGGTAAACATAATACTCGTGTCACTGACTGTCTGGTAAACATAATACCCGTGTCACTGACTGTCTGGTAAACATAATACACGTGTCACTGACTGTCTGGTAAACATAATACCCGTGTCACTGACTGTCTGGTTAACATAATACCCGTGTCACTGACTGTCTGGTAAACATAATACCCGTGTCACTGACTGTCTGGTAAACATAATACCCTTGTCACTGACTGTCTGGTAAACATAATACCCGTGTCACTGACTGTCTAGTAAACATAATACCCTTGTCACTGACTGTCTGGTAAACATAATACCCGTGTCACTGACTGTCTGGTAAACATAATACCCTTGTCAATGACTGTCTGGTAAACATAATACCCGTGTCACTGACTGTCTAGTAAACATAATACCCTTGTCAATGACTGTCTGGTAAACATAATACCCGTGTCACTGACTGTATGGTAAACATAATACCCGTGTCACTGACTGTCTGGTAAACATAATACCCGTGTCACTGACTGTCTGGTAAACATAATACCCGTGTCACTGACTGTCTGGTAAACAAAATACCCGTGTCACTGACTGTCTGGTAAACATAATACCATTGTCACTGACTGTCTGGTAAACAAAATACCCTTGTCACTGACTGTCTGGTAAACATAATACCCGTGTCACTGACTGTCTGGTAAACATAATACCCTTGTCACTGACTGTCTGGTAAACATAATACCCGTGTCACTGACTGTCTAGTAAACATAATACCCTTGTCACTGACTGTCTGGTAAACATGATACCCGTGTCACTGACTGTCTAGTAAACAATAATACCCTTGTCACTGACTGTCTGGTAAACATAATACCCGTGTCACTGACTGTCTAGTAAACATAATACCCTTGTCACTGACTGTCTGGTAAACATAATACTCGTGTCAATGACTGTCTGGTAAACATAATACCTGTGTCACTGACTGTCTGGTAAACATAATACCCGTGTCACTGACTGTCTGGTAAACATAATACCCTTATCATTGACTGTCTGGTAACCTTAATACCCGTGTCACTGACTGTCTGGTAAACATAATACCCGTGTCACTGACTCTCTGGTAAACATAATACCCGTGTCACTGACTGTCTGGTAAACATAATACCCGTGTCACTGACTGTCTGGTAAACATAATACCCGTGTCACTGACTGTCTGGTAAACATAATACCCGTGTCACTGACTGTCTGGTAAACATAATATTCGTGTCACTGACTGTCTGGTAAACATAATACCCTTGTCAATGACTGTATGGTAAACATAATAACCGTGTCACTGACTGTCTGGCAAACATAGTACCCGTGCCCCTGACTGCCTGGTAAACATAATACCTGTGTCATTGACTGTCTGGTAAACATAATACCCGTGTCACTGACTGTCTGGTAAACATAATACCCTTATCATTGACTGTCTGGTAAACATAATACCCGTGTCCCTGACTGTTTGGTAAACATAATACCCGTGTCACTGACTATCTGGTAAACATAATACCCTTGTCACTGACTGTCTGGTAAACATAATACCCCTGTCACTGACTGTCTGGTAAACATAATACCCTTATCATTGACTGTCTGGTAAACATAGTACCCGTGTCACTGACTGTCTGGTAAACATAATACCCGTGTCACTGACTGTCTGGTAAACATAATACCTGTGTCACTGACTGTCTGGTAAACATAATACCCGTGTCACTGACTGTCTGGTAAACACAATACCCTTATCATTGACTGTCTGGTAACCATAATACCCGTGTCACTGACTGTCTGGTAAACATAATACCCTTATCATTGACTGTCTGGTAAACATAATACCCTTGTCACTGACTGTCTGGTAAACATAATACGCGTGTCACTGACTGTCTGGTAAACATAATACCCGTGTCACTGACTGTCTGGTAAACATAATACCCTTGTCACTGACTGTCTGGTAGACATAATACCCGTGTCACTGACTGTCTGGTAAACATAATACCCTTATCATTGACTGTCTGGTAACCATAATACCCGTGTCACTGACTGTCTGGTAAACATAATACCCGTGTCACTGACAGTCTGGTAAACATAATACCCGTGTCACTGACTGTCTGGTAAACATAATATTCGTGTCACTGACTGTCTGGTAAACATAATATTCGTGTCACTGACAGTCTGGTAAACATAATACCATTGTCACTGACAGTCTGGTAAACATAATACCCTTGTCATTGACTGTCTGGTAAACATAATACCATTGTCACTGACTGTCTGGTAAACATAATACCCTTGTCACTGACTGTCTGGTAAACATAATACCCGTGTCACTGACAGTCTGGTAAACATAATACCCGTGTCACTGACTGTCTGGTAAACATAATACCCGTGTCACTGACAGTCTGGTAAACATAATACCCGTGTCACTGACTGTCTAGTAAACATAATACCCTTGTCACTGACTCTCTGGTAAACATAATACCCGTGTCCCTGATTGTCTGGTAAACATAATACCCGTGTCACTGACTGTCTGGTAAACATAATACCCGTGTCACTGACTGTCTGGTAAACATAATATTCGTGTCACTGACTGTCTGGTAACCATAATACCCGTGTCACTGACTGTCTGGTAAACATAATACCCGTGTCACTGACTGTCTGGTAAACATAATATCCGTGTCAGTAACTGTATGGTTAACATGATACCCGTGTCACTGACAGTCTGGTAAACATAATACTCGTGTCACTGACTGTCTGGTAAACATAATATTCGTGTCACTGACTGTCTGGTAAACATAATACCCTTGTCAATGACTGTATGGTAAACATAATACCCTTGTCACTGACTGTATGGTTAACATAATACCCGTATCACTGACTGTCTGGTAAACATAATACCCGTGTCACTAACTGTCTGGTAACCATAATACCCGTGTCAGTAACTGTATGGTTAACATGATACCCGTGTCACTGACTGTCTGGTAAACATAATACCCTTATCATTGACTGTCTGGTAAACATAATACCCGTGTCCCTGACTGTCTGGTAAACATAATATTCGTGTCACTGACTGTCTGGTAAACATAATACCCTTGTCAATGACTGTATGGTAAACATAATAACCGTGTCATTGACTGTCTGGCAAACATAGTACCCGTGCCCCTGACTGCCTGGTAAACATAATACCTGTGTCACTGACTGTCTGGTAAACATAATACCCTTGTCACTAACTGTCTGGTAAACATAATACCCGTGTCACTGACTGTCTGGTAAACATAATACCCTTGTCACTGATTGTCTGGTAAACATAATACCCTTGTCACTGACTGTCTGGTAAACATAATACCCTTGTCACTAACTGTCTGGTTAACATAATACCAGTGTCACTGACTGTCTGGTAAACATAATACCCTTGTCACTAACTGTCTGGTAAACATAATACCCGTGTCCCGGACTGTCTGGTAAACATAATACCCGTGTCACTGACTGTCTAGTAAACATAATACCCTTGTCACTGACTGTCTGGTAAACATAATACGCGTGTCCCTGACTGTCTGGTAAACATAATACCCTTGTCACTGACTGTCTAGTAAACATAATACCCTTGTCACTGACTGTCTGGTAAACATAATACGCGTGTCCCTGACTGTCTGGTAAACATAATACCCTTGTCACTGACTGTCTGGTAAACATAATACCCTTGTCACTGACTGTCTGGTAAACATAATACCCTTGTCACTGACTGTCTGGTAAACATAATACCCTTGTCACTGACTGTCTGGTAAACATAATACACGTGTCACTGACTGTCTGGTAAACAAAATACGCGTGTCCCGGACTGCCTGGTAAACATAATACCCGTGTCCCGGACTGCCTGGTAAACATAATACCCGTGTCACTGACTGTCTGGTAAACAAAATACCCGTGTCACTGACTTTCTGGTTAACATAAAACTCGTGTCCCTGACTGTCTGGTAAACATAATACCCTTGTCACTGACTGTCTGGTAAACATAATACCCGTGTCACTGACTGTCTGTTAAACATAATATTCGTGTCACTGACTGTCTGGTAAACATAATACCCGTGTCACTGACTGTCTAGTAAACATAATACCCTTGTCACTGACAGTCTGGTAAACATAATACGCGTGTCCCTGACTGTCTGGTAAACATAATACCCTTGTCACTAACTGTCTGGTAAACATAATACCCTTGTCACTGACTGTCTGGTAAACATAATACGCGTGTCCCTGACTGTCTGCTAAACATAATACCCTTGTCACTGACTGTCTGGTTAACATAATACCCGTGTCACTGACTGTCTGGTAAACAAAATACCTGTGTCACTGACTGTCTGGTAAACATATTACCCGTGTCACTGACTGTCTGGTAAACATAATACCCGTGTCACTGACTGTCTGGTAAACATAATACCATTGTCACTGACTGTATGGTAAACATAATAACCGTGTCACTGACTGTCTGGCAAACATAGTAACCGTGCCCCTGACTGCCTGGTAAACATAATACCTGTGTCACTGACTGTCTGGTAAACATAATACCCGTGTCACTGACTGTCTGGTAAACATAATACCCGTGTCACTGACTGTCTGGTAAACATAGTACCCGTGTCCCGGACTGTCTGGTAAACATAATACCCGTGTCACTGACTGTATGGTAAACATGATACCCTTGTCACTGACTGTCTGGTAAACATATTACCCTTGTCACTGACTGTCTGGTAAACATGATACCCGTGTCACTGACAGTCTGGTAAACATGATACCCGTGCCACTGACTGTCTGGTAAACATAATACCCGTGTCACTGACTGTCTGGTAAACATGATACCCGTGTCACTGACTGTCTGGTAAACATAATACCCGTCTCACTGACTGTCTGGTAAACATAATACCCGTGTCACTGACTGTCTGGTAAACATGATACCCGTGTCACTGACTGTCTGGTAAACATACTACCCGTGTCACTGACTGTCTGGTAAACCCGTGTCACTGACTGTATGGTAAACATATTAATCGTGTCCCTGACTGTATGGTTAACATATTACTCGTATCCCTGACAGTATGGTTTACATATTACTCGTGCCCCTGACTGCCTTAAGTATCACACTGGAATTGTGCAAAATGTCTCTATATACAAATGTACAATGTTTATTGACAGCGGATATTACCTGATTCGGACCACTAGGCTTAATGAGATGTTTCAAAGTGACTACGGTCAAAAACAACCTTTACAACGTTTTCAAAAGCTCGCAAAATAAGTTCTTCTTATAAATCATACATTACTAATGAATTTATTTCCGAAAGAAACATTTACATTTTGTACATGTAAATAAAACATCAACAGTGCTCATTTTAGGAATAGCTTTAGTTTTTTCGAAAGATTCGGTGCTTTTTTTTTTTTCATTTTACAATATTTTGAATGATGTACTCACAGTGTTGATATGAATCTCAATTTAACGCCCAGCAGGAAGAGAAGAGCATTATTTCCGATGCTTTTCATATTTTAAGTCAGCCTGCATGTGTATTTTGTCTTATTCATCAAACAAATGTTTTGCAGGTTCACTTAAACACAATTAATCCAGTTAAAACATGGACACAACACCACTGAATAATACACAAAATGATCCTGTGTCCCCCTCCTCAGCGAGAGATTTAGCGAACCATTCTTTGCATTGTTATTTTACAGTTGATATCAATTTTGCAAGCAGATTTTTCATTGGTTTTCCCCATGCGTTATCATCCTAGATTATGAAAGCGAAAGTGTGAAATAATGGAAAGCTACAAGTGCCTCTGATCAATGTATTTTTGGTTTTAATGTTGATCAATTTCCGTCTAGATCTAGAATATGAACCATTTGATTACGATGTGATAAGCCATGACAATTTGTTCAGATGGCAAAAGATTGGGTATATGACAAGGACGCCATTGGGGATTGTTTAATCATCCAATCATTTTACCAGTATATGGAATACTCTTGTTTAAGCAAAAACATACAAAAAGGAAAGGATATACAAAAAAGGGGGGGGGGAGGAAGACACCAACATCCAACAGAAATGTGAGAACAATATTCTCGGTTGAGGGGTGACTAACGTGACAGTAATAATATGTGAAAAATAACAAATTATTTATTCTTATGCATACAATTAAACTGGTATGTATATTCTAAAAAATCAAATTCAAAATATTCAAAATGTATTGCCCTTAAAACTAACACGATACGACCGTTTTGGAATTAGGTCAGTTCTTTATCACAAATAACATACCTATTCAACGAGCAGTCGATTTCTGACATTTTCCCAGTATTTGCTTGTATGACCACACAATTCAATAAATTATTTACTGTTGGCATTCCCGCTTTAAAGAGATTCAAATTCACAGATGAACCATCTAAATAGATCCAAGTGTTCTCTGAAACACTATCTGAACCATCCACATAGAACTGAGAAGTTGGCGGAAGCAGTGCAACTAGGAGATCAAGCTTTTCTGTGGTGTCCACCTTAGCCAAACGTCCACCAAACCCTGTACAATAAGACCTTGCATTTGTGTTTTTGTAACGTGAGACAAGTTCCAACTTATAGCAAAACTGGATATCTGAATTGTACGTAAATACAGTTGGACTACATGGAATGCATGTCAATGCCGGTGTTGACCACTGTCCGTTCGCCTGACAAAGGACGGAGGGATCCCCGGTCTGAAGATGATCGGCAAAACAGGTGTAGGAAAGTGATGTTCCAACAGACCTTTCAGCAGAGGTCGGCGTGTTAGCATATTGAACAGAAGGAAGATTTCCGCACAAAATTTCGGCGGGCGTCGTCGTGGTTGTTGTTGTTGTCGACGTCGTCGTCGTCGTTGTTGTTGTCGGCGTCGTCGTCGTTGTTAGTTGTGTCGTCGTTGTTGTTGTTGTCGGCGTTGTTGTTGTTGTCGGCGTCGTCGTTGTTGTTGGTGGCGTCGTCGTTGTTGTTGGTGGCGTCGTCGTTGTTGTTGGTGGTGTCGTCGTTGTTGTCGGCGTCGTCGTTGTTGTCGGCGTCGTCGTTGTTGTTGCTGCTGCTGTCGTTGTTGATGATGATTCTGTCGTTGTTGTAGGTGCATCGTATGTGATTGTAGAAACACAAGTGAATTGACCATTTGACAATTCTACACAAATAGAGTCAATATCGCAAGAATGCCCGACGCAAGAAGTTAACAGGAAACTTTCAAACTGTAATAATGTTGATCTTGAAATGGTTCCAGAAGCGTTATAAGGGGAAGCAATAATAAAGGATACGTCTTCCCCTAGTTCACATGTCGACGTACCTAAATTATATGAGATGACCTGGCACTTTGATCTTATCAAACAACTTTTTGAACACTGTTGTAGTCCTAGAAGCTCTACCGTAAGAAAGGCTTGTGAAAGCTGCTTTTCCCCTTGCAAATTCTGAATGACATAGTTACCAGGGCAGTTCTGTCCAGTAACTAGGACTACCATATATATGAACAACAATGCCAAAAGCAGTCCATTCGAACAGTCGTCCATTCCTGCAACAAGGTATCTAAACAAGCATATATAGTTACCGCTAACGTCATCAATTTGCCTTATCTATAATTCAGCCTACAGAGTCTTTTAAAGGGAATAAGCGAACCTTTCAAAGACACCTTCATTATGGTTAATTAGTAAATGTGTAATGACGGTACAAAATCACTAGGGCATACTCTAACTATCGATCTATAGCAGCCAAGGCGCTCTCGTGATTCGCGTGATAGATTTTATTACGGTACATGTATTATCATAAATCGAAATATCGTTTTACAGTGTCAAACCTTCATTTCGAATAGCGCTTCTAATTTCAATTACTGGAGCTCTAGTGATACATATTTTGCATGTGAGAAAGTTTGGTTTATGGTGAATCATTTTAACATGTTTTGTCTTCGTTGACATTCTGTATGATATACATGTACGTGATGGCCGCATTGAACGGTACATAAAGGCGGCGGAACGGTCAGAGACTGTAAATACTTCCGAAATAAAGTTTTGTTTCCCCTTTGTATTATTCGTTATTATCTCCCTTGTAATTTAGTCCTTATTTTTGATAAAGGTGACGTAACACACACACACTTGCTGCACCTTTTAAATTAAATAATAGGTATGCCGAAAAATGAATTAAACTGCATCAAACAGCTGTTTCGTCCCCCTATGACTCTTCAGTTAAGTTATATAAGGCGAAATGTGAATAGTTTACCTGTATAAGTGATTAGTTACGAGACATAGAAATATATCATGTAGGTAAATGTATATATATGTCTGATAAAGTTATGTTATATAAGGTGAAATGTGAAGAGTTTATCTGTATAAGTGATTAGTACCAGTTCCGTTATAGATACAATATAAATTGTAAAACTTGGATCCACATTTGCAGAACATACATTATTCTCCATTGTAGTGGATGCTTTTTCCAAATTCCATAGGTTAACAATGATATGTAATGTACGTTTATATCATAGGTGTTAATAATAAAATTATAATGTATTATAGATAAATATATACACATGGAGCTCTGGTTTCGAAACGCTTCCTTTTGTCTGCTTTGAACATACTTAGAAGTGGACGCTTCTGACTTGTCTAGGAAAATTTTCCTCTTTTGAATGAAGGGATACGCGGGCATTAACCGTAGATGTATTGCAAATATGATACAGTGTACAAGTATATCTATATATATGTGTTTTGTGAGTTGGGTCCGCAGGGTTTGTATTTGTTAGACAGTGACCTTGTTTTTTTCAAACCCATGCCTGTTCTACTGTGATCTGCTACCTTAACTGGGAATTCAAACTTCTCGCATTATCGAACCCTCTCTATCTTATAACAATTTAATAACAAGAAAAACGTAATACTCTACTCAGTTCCACAAATCATGTTGACCTGATTCAAAAGACTTTACTAGTGATCAATGGATATTCAAACTGATAAACTTCCAAATTCTTTTCTAAACAAAAAATTCATTCGTTTTCAATTACTTTAAGTATGATGCTTATTTTGCTAGCTTTTATGTCACCATATCTACACGTAATAAATAGCGTATCTTCAGGTTTTACAATGCCCATAAACACAAAGCAGAGAAGCGGATTTTGTCTACATGCCCATATACCATAAAGGAAGTATATCTCTTATGTCAACATAAAGGGCAAAGAAGTAATTCCAACAGTGTAGACAAACCGGTGCTGTCAAATTTTCAGAGCAATCCGATTCTTGTTACAAGACACAGAGAAACACAAAATAATGACTTAACATAAAAAACAAGTTAAAGCAATTATAATAAATTGTTTTGGTACTTTTACCGAGTACACTCTATACATAAAGTGTATAAACAATAAATATAAACAATAAATAGGATACTTTTTAACACAGTATACCTATACAGAATATGCTGAGCAGCTGCTTTCTGCTACATATCTTTACACAAAAGAAGTATAACTCTTAGGTCAACATGCATATGCACTATAAATATAAATAAATAAATAGGAAACTTTTTAACTCAGTATACCCATACACAATATGCTGAGCAGCTATTTTCTACTACACCGATATTTGTACATATCCATACACAATAAGCAGGTATGCTGTTTTCCACTACATATTTATACACAATAAGCAGATATGCTGTTTTCCACTACATATTTATACACAATAAGCAGATATGTTGTTTTCCACTACATATTTATACACAATAAGCAGATATGTTGGTTTCCACTACATATTTATACACAATAAGCAGATATGTTGTTTTCCACTACATATTTATACACAAAAAGCAGGTATGTTATTTTCTACTACATGTATATACACAATAAGCAGATATGTTGTTTTCTACTACATATGTATACACAATAAGCAGATATGTTGTTTTCCACTACATATTTATACACAATAAGCAGATATGTTGTTTTTCACTACATATTTATACACAATAAGCAGGTATGTTGTTTTCTACTACATATGTATACACAATAAGCAGATATGTTGTTTTCCACTACATATTTATACACAATAAGCAGATATGTTGTTTTCCACTACATATTTATACACAATAAGCAGATATGTTGTTTTCTACTACATATGTATACACAATAAGCAGATATGTTGTTTTCCACTATATATTTATACACGATAACCAGATATGTTGTTTTCCACTACATATTTATACACAATAAGCAGATATGTTGTTTTCCACTACATATTTATACACAATAAGCAGATATGTTGTTTTCCACTACATATGTATACACAATAAGCAGATATGCTGTTTTCCACTAAATCTCTTTACACAAGAAGCAGAGATGTTATTTTCTACTACATATCTCTATAAGAAATATATATTTTAGTGTTCAAAATTAAGTCGATATATCCATATGACCCTATACAACATACATATATCTATACAAAATAAGTACACGTGTAGTATACCTTTATATCAACATACATACAAGCAATACATACCGGTGCTTCTAAATCATACATTCTACATACAACAAATAATGATATATCTAAATCATACATTCTACATACAACAAATGTTGTAGTTACATACTACTAAGCTGTATAATAAACGTGACGATTTCGATTTTTCCGATAGTGAACTTTCCCTTTCTTGATAGTAACATAGTGAAGCTTCATAATCATACGTTATACATACAACATACAACTAATAGTGAAGCTTCTAAACGATACATTCTATATAAAACAAATATGTAGCTTCTAAATCATACATTATACATACAACTAATAGTGAAGCTTCTAAATCATACATTCTACGTACAACAAAAAGTGAAGCTTCTAAATCATACATTCTGCATACAACAAATGATGATATATCTAAATCATACATTGTACATACAACAAATATTGTAGTTACATACTACTAAGCTGTATAATAAACGTGACGATTTCGATTTTTCCGAAAGTGAACTTTCCCTTTCTTGATAGTAACATAGTGAAGCTGCATAATCATACATTATACATACAGCTAATAGTGAAGCTTCTAAATCATACATTCTACATACAACAAATAGTGAAGCTTCTAAATCATACATTCTGCATACAACAAATATTATAGCTT
The DNA here is from genome assembly GCA_947623455.1 of Mimachlamys varia. Lineage (NCBI taxonomy): Eukaryota > Metazoa > Mollusca > Bivalvia > Pectinida > Pectinidae > Mimachlamys > Mimachlamys varia. Next base: position 32,021,206 of record OX392532.1, on the reverse strand, counting down.
CTAAATCATACATTATACATACAAATAATAGTGAAGCTTCTAAACGATTTATTCTATATAAAACAAATAGTGAAGCTTCTAAATCATACATTCTGCATACAACAAATAGTGAAGCTTCTATATCATACATTCTACACACAACAAATATTGTAGCTTCTAAATCATACATTATACATACAAATAATAGTAAAGCTTCTAAATCATACATTCTATATACAACAAATAGTGAAGCTTCTATATCATACATTCTACATACAACAAATAGTGAAGGTTCTAAACGATACAATCTATATAAAACAAATATGTAGCTTCTAAATCATACATTATACATACAACTAATAGTGAAGCTTCTAAATCATACATTCTACAGACAACAAATAGTGAAACTTCTAATCATACATGGTGCATACAACAAATGGTGAAGCTTCTAAATCATACATTCTGCATACAACAAATATTGTAGCTTCTAAATCATACATTATCCATACAAATAATAGTGAAGCTTCTAAACGATACATTCTATATAAAACAAATAGTGAAGCTTCTAAATCATACATTCTGCATGCAACAAATAGCGAAGCTTCTATATCATACATTCTACACACAACAAATATTGTAGCTTCTAAATCATACATTATACATACAAATGATAGTAAAGCTTCTAAATCATACATTCTACATACAACAAATAGTGAAGCTTCTAAATCATACATTCTATATACAACAAATAGAGAAGCTTCTATATCATACATTATACACACAACAAATATTGTAGCTTCTAAATCGTACATTCCACATCCAACAGATATTGTAGCTTCTAAATCATACATTCAACATCAACCAAATTGTGTAGCTTCTAAATCATAATTCTATATACAACAAATAGTGAAGCTTCTAAATCCTTCATTCTATATACAACAAATATGTAGCTTCTAAATCAAACATTCTATATACAACAAATAATGAAGCTTCTAAATCCTTCATTCTATATACAACAAATATGTAGCTTCTAAATCAAACATTCTATATACAACAAATAATGAAGCTTCTAAATCCTTCATTCTATATACAACAAATATGTAGCTTCTAAATCATACATTCTACATACAACAAATAGTGAAGCTTCTATATCATACATTCTACACACAACAAATATTGTAGCTTCTAAATCGTACATTCCACATACAACAAATATTGTAGCTTCTTAATCATACATTCAACATCAACCAAATTGTGTAGCTTCTAAATCATATTTCTATATACAATAAATATGTAGCTTCTAAATCATACATTCTATATACAACAAATAGTGAAGCTTCTAAATCCTACATTGTACTTACAAAATATAGTGAAGCTTCTAAATCATACATTTTATATACACAACAAAAATAGGGAAGCTTCTAAATCATACATTCTACATACAACAAATACTGTAGCTTCATTATAAATCCATTTTGCACTTGAACATTAGAACGTACTCGTTGACGCCTCCATCTACTTGTGAATTCTATACCTGCCAGAGAAAGGGATACATTATAAGTGGCCCTACATGCATGAACAGTGTTTTGTTGTGGTTGTAAGCCCTGAACAGGATAGTCTATACAGTGGGCTTAAAAATAAATCAGGGCATATCAAAGCGTTATTGAAACCATAATCAGAACTCAATATCCATTAAAATATTGACAAATCAGGACAGATTTCTGTGTCAGGACAGAGACCTTTGAGAAAGTAGAACAACATATGACCAGGTATTCCGGAAATGTAAGCTTGATTTATTTTATTTTACGTCTTATTAGGGTCATTTAAAGACATGCCAGGTTTTGGAGGTGGAGAAAATTAGAGGAAAGCCAGAGTACCCGGAAAAAAACCACCAACCTACGATCAGTACCTAGCAATTGCCCAACATGGGTTTCTCAACGAAGAGGTGTAGGACTAGTGGTAGAATGACGAGACATATTAACCACTCGGCCACCGCGGCCCCTCATGAAAATTGGAGGTGAATGCTAACTATACCAATTGCAAAATGCTTTGTAGTAGTGTAGATAACGTTCCTTAGGGCATCCTCTCACCCATCCTCGATATCCAAGGGTTACGATCAACTACGATCTCTACACCTCTGGACTATTTCATGGCAAAACTGAAGGCTTCGTGGGCGATGCAAAAAGAGTTTTTTTGTTATGGTCACATAACGGTGAAAATGGATAGGCTTTAAAGTCGTTGGCAGCTCCTTTGTTTTAATCTTCAGCTTGGCGGTATTTTTACTTGAGTAAGCCTCCAGTTTTCCCATGACATATCCCACAAGTGTAGAGAACGAAGGCGAGCATAACACTTTGATATCGAGGAAGCTTTTAGCATTTTACAAGCTGGAGATCAATTTACACGGTTCCAGATCTTTTGAAGTGAATAAGCATTGGAGAACCGAATTTTTGCCCATTATTGAAATTCATTTTCATGGTATTCATACACTCCGAACAATATTATACTTTTCCAACGGTAAAAATCAATTAGCCCTCATGAAATATTTGATCCTGTTCCTTTGATTTTAGGTTGTGTGCATTCGCGGAATACTTGAGCAACACAAGTTGTTTTATATCTGGAAGAGTAAACATTAGCTTATGTCAAAGACAATTAAGCATTTCTGTTGTATGAAATGTTTTATGAAAAGCATCCTCGATATCAAGGCGTTACACCCATCCTAAGTAGCATTAACTAAGGAAATAGTTTTCAGTGTACTAAAATGGTGTTATATAATTCTTTGTTATTCAAATAGTATATTTAGGTACATGTAGCATAAGTGGATTTATCGGGTTATTTTATTGCATAATAAGGTAGGATCATTTTAATCTGGGAGTCTGTTACTGCTGCTCATCACATAAATAGAGTAATTGTTGGATATGGCATTTATTTCACTCTCGTTAGTTAATTTGCATAAGTTACAATGGCACGAGTTTTAACGAGTTTTTTTTTTTTTTGAAACTTTTGAAAATAAAATTACGAGACTATTGTATCCTACAACTACGAGTCGTGTGAGCTGTGGATAACTACAATGGAAAACGGGTAAATTATACATAACCGGCTTTGTCGGTTATTGAAAGTTAATCCTTAAATAAATGAACCGCTGTCTATATGTGCGAAATATTCATCTCGTATGTATTTCCGCCAAGTGATGACGGCGTCAACAATCGATGACGACGTCAACAATCGATGACGGCGTCAACAATCCACATGTAGCATTGATTCACGCGCTTTCCGGTCGAAGTTCAACTTCAGTGGTATACCGGTGATATTTATCCCACAGTTAGCACAATGGTTTGAAAGTGCAATAGCACAGCGTAACCAGCGTATTATGATAGAAATACATATGCAGTGAAACCTCGCTTAAAAACCACCTCGGAATTACATATGTAAGACCACCTCGCTATTAAGGACTAGGTACAGGACAATTCAATATGGCGGAGGTGTTTTTACCAAAACTAGCTATTTTTCTAAATACTGCAATATACATGACCAAAATAGACCACAAAGTACTTTTTGTGATGGAGAATCGATAATTTCAACCATATTGTGGTACGTTTGGTGGTTTTTCTGATATTTTGTGTTATATGCCTAAAAACGCGTGCACGTTTGCAGAATACTGCGAAAGATAATAAAAACAATGAATATCATTTTTTGTTTGTTTAATATACACAGAATGATAGACGAGCCTTCCATTTTTTAATAAATCTGAACACCGATCACATCTAGAACAAATTTTAAGACCACTTTATTTCAGTCTCGAAAAAATCTATAAATCTTTGTATTTTAAGCTTCACTATTAAGACCAAATCACTATTAAGACCACCTCGCTATTAAGACTAGTTATGGAAAGTCCCAAATACCACTTTTGAACTAAGTTTCACCTCACTACTCAGACCACTGAGTTACCTGGTGTGTATTCCACTGTGTACACCTGTTAAGTGTCAGATCGGTAAGCTGTATGTTGGTGACAAATTGGCTAATCAGTTACAGTTACTGTGTGTTTATCATTTTAAAACCTATATATTAGTTAATGGATCATGAAAACATGTCAAAACGTGGATTTCAGAGAAATCTGTCTGCATGGTCACCCTCAGTATTAAGACCACCCCTATATTAAGACCACTTTGGTGCAGTCCCTAAGGTGGTCTTAATAAAGAGGTTTCACTGTATATGGCCAATACTAAAACATGACTATTTTCAAGAGAAGAAGAAAGAATTTTGCCAAGAGGTAATAAAAAACATAGAAAATCAATAACTACCAATTCAATCCCCCCCCCCCCCCAAAAAAAAAAAAAAAAACTCATCTGGAAATCGAGTTGTGGATAATTGTAAAAAAGGCAGTCGATATATATTTCCTTTTATTGAATACGCTACAATGATAATAGAACGTAATTTTTCAGAACCACGAATTCATTAAGTGCCACACAAAGATTTTTTTTTTTAATTAGACCACAGAAACATGTAAACTGTCAAATAGAAAACTGATGCATAAACTAGTCGTCAATGGATCAATGATGTTTTATTATCCACTTCTTCTCGTTAATGGATGAATGACTTTTTTAATTAGCTTGATGGTTAGCAACTTTGGGGGAGATATATTATCCAACCAGGAAATGTGTACTATCTTTATATTACAACTCTCATTAAAATAAACCTTAACTGTCAATAACTTTTAAAAACACGGACATGATGTATGAATCAGTTTATGTAAACTCATTTTTTACCAATTATCTACCAATAAACTTTTTTTCGAGCTAACTAGACTATCGCAGCAGCATCATGCGAATGTAAAACATTCATTTCACTAATGCGTAATATGGTACGCATTATCACAAGATGCTTCCAGGTCAGTTACTTGATACTGAAATAGATTAGGACTGTTCGTCGTGTTCTGGTTTCTAATATGCCAACTGTTTTACTGTTAACATATTTATTTTTGCGCTATAAAGTTTTAAGCCTATAACCGAATTATAGGATATGTTCAATGATAAATTGGTGCATTCATAAGAATAATAAAAGTAATAATACTAATAATATGAGGTTTCTATATACCGCTTTATTCCAACCTAAAATACCGCCTCAATGCTGTTAATGAATTATTATCCGTCGTTAAAGGACCTAAGCAACCAGTCAATATCGTTCCCAAACCCTTGGGGGCATACAGCCGGTGCTGCCATTTCGGCGCTCACAGCTAACATTCGACAATTTCTATCACTACCAAACCACGTATTCATTTACAGCTGTGTAGACTGGAACAAGCAGAGTAAAGTATCTTGCTCAAGGATACAACATAAATGCCGTGACAGGGAATCGAACCCGCAACCATTCGATCACGAACCCGGCGGCCTACCACTAAACCACCTTGCCTCCATAACTTGCTGTCATGACAAAACTTTAGTTAACGTCATTCTCATTATATTTACTTTTTCTCTTTGTTGCGCTTCAATGAAACTAGTAAAATATTATCACTTCATTTCCCCGTGAAGTAAGTGGGGCACGCGCTTTTTCGTTCCTGGCGAAGTAATACATTTGTTGACAATAGTGTATCGTTAACGTTGTGTACAGGTGTACAATAATGTACGGGTGTGGGCTACTACTACACACACACACACTAACTCCTTATCAATTTAGAAATAGCCATAATATGCAAAAAAATAAATAAAACTGCATCATTGTACTGTATCGTATAAAGCTTGGATGGGAAATGAAGAAGAAAAGAAAACAATTTATTACATTTTTACCATCGAAATATCAGATCATATCAACTTGATAAAACTTTCACCCATTAAAACTTATTATCACAGCATATGTTAAAATCTACTTGCAATGCCATTGTGTATTTTGAACTTGGGCGATACCTATTGGAATGTATTAGAAAATGCAGAATGATTAAATACTGGTTCAACTTTAATAATTGTATTTTAAACACTACCTACTGCTATTTATGTCATAAATATTTATGTCATACTGGGCATTGTTTAAACTGAGTTATCCATGCTTAAACATTGACGTATTTCTCCTGGCTTTGGTGAGGTATGGAATCGCCATTTTTATAATTATAAATACGTACTTCTACTAATAAAACAAAGATTTTTGGATCAGCATCAACAATATCTTAGAGGTTTACTTGAAACTTCTTAAAAATGCGTACTTTATAAATATTTTTCTGATAATTGTAATCTGCAGTTTTATTTTACCAAGTATATACCTGTGAAATATCAAATTTTGTCTTACTGAATTACTTCTGTCAGCTCATAAATTAGCTGTCGAGACAGGTAGATACAATAAAGTACCAAGAGAACCAAGATGCTGTGATAACTGTCATCAAGATGTTGAAAATGAGGATAATTTTATCCTAGTATGAAAAGTTTTTATGTTTTGAGAAAAAAAAAATATTAAAAAACTTTTTTACTGACACAAACCGCCAATGTACAAACTGATTCAACAATTATGAGTTAATAATATTAGCGAAATTCGTAATTTAGCAAGATATATTTATATGTAGCCAAAGTGTAATTATTAACATTATTATATAAACATTTGCCTGTATTTCATTGTAACATAGGGTAGATATATTGTATGTTGTATGATGTATGTTATCCAAATTAATCACATGTTGTTACTTCTACTTCTGGGTCGAAAGCCCTACGATAATAATTGAAATTGAAATTAAAGATAAGAATATCATAGGATGCACAATGATCATGCAAATTTAATTAATCAAGTAAATGGTTTTTGCCTTATATTCATAACATGCTAATAATTGACCTAGTTATACGCTAATGTACATATAGCATATTACATAAATATATGAATTTTTTTTTCTAGACAAAAAAACAATTTTTAAAGCTTCTGTTTAAAAATGAGAAATGCATTTACAATTTTCAATTTGTTTAAAAGTCCATTCAACAGTTGGATACCAGCATTAAAAGAATAAAAGGTTGTAAGAAGAAAAAAAGTAGTCAATAAATGACGGCTTTATAACCAAACATTGTCTTGTGCAATTTGTGCATATTGCCTTTCAAAATGATATATTTACATTCTGATTGTTTCCTCTCTATATGAATATACCAACCAAAAACAACAAACACTAGACTATGAATACTGCATGAATACAAATATGAATACAATCATTCACGTGAATTACTTAATATATTGATCTTGATTTATCTGATTTTGACATGCGTATACGGTAGTATGCCCACATTCTCGCGCAATCGGCATCGAACATGCCCGATAGTGCACGTTATGCTTGTAATATTATTTAATACCAGATTTAAAAATGATGAAAAGAAGAAAAATAGTGTTGTTCACTGTGTATTTTCTAAACTTACAAATAAATTGATGAAATTAAATGGGACTATATTATCTTAGCAACCACGGCCATCGTAGTTACCATCTTGGCAACCCGCTTCGAATGTTTTTTTTCTTCGTATAGCACTTGAAAATCAATAATGATGTAAATATGTAATGCGCTCCATAATGAATATGTTCGTTGCCAACTGCTGTCAAAGTATACCTTACGTAGTCAAAATGAAGAACAATACTTATATTTACATCATTAATATTTTTTTTCAAATGTTTTACGAAAATATGAATAAAATCGGGTTGCTATGACTGCAACCAAGATAGCCTTGATTGGTAAGACAATATAATCCCAATGCATTGGTTAATTTTAAAAATTCGCAATGAATAACAATATTTGTCTTTCAGATATTATAACTTGAATATCAAACGTACTTATTCGCTTACAAAGGTCAGTATGTACATGCATTGACAATGATATCGTAGTGACGCGGTCGAACGTCCAAAAATGAAGCCGCATTTTCTTTTTCATTACTGTCAAAGAACTTTGGCAATGCATCAATGGAATAAGTGTTTACTAGCATCCATTTATATAATATATCTCATATATACGTAATCAGAGTTTTCGAACCTGCAGAATGGATACATGTAAATATTTGATGAAAGCGGCGATATGGCAAACTATGTTTAGTATATCGTCGTCCGGGAGTCAAAACCTCGTAACTTCACTTTTTGTGAAAACATGTTTTGGCGCCATTTGCAATCTTCCCGCCACCCTACATCACCTCTCAAAAGCTTGTATGATTACATGTACTTGACATTATGTACATAATAGCCTTAATATAGATTACACTGTTATGTACGAAAATATTAAATAACAAGAATTTTTACAAAAATGAAAAAAAGAACCAAAAAACAAAACAAAAACAAAAATAAATTGCCTTTTTGAAAAATATATCAGAGTTGTTCGCATAAAGATATTTTCTCCTCGCTACAGTTCGCATCAAATATAGTCGCGTTGATTGTATTTAGCATCACACATTGATTCTGAACGGTGTCCAAAGAAGAATCAGTTCCGAAAAGACTCATGTCTATTAACCGTCCATCTGGATATATCCACGAACCCCAGACGTATGATCCGGCTATAAAACAATCTTGGACACCTTGGGTAAGCAAAGCACTACCCATCGCTTTTAGTTTCTCATCGGTATCTACTGTTGCCAGTTGTCCTCCTATGTTTCCACGGTATATCTCAGCTTGGAGTTTTGACTAACTAACACATGTTAAGGTCGGAGATGACCACTGTCCACTAGTTAAACACGTGACCACAGGGTCGCCCTGAGCAACGTAACCATCCTGACAGGAGTATGTAACTGTTGCCCCTATTTGTTGTGGATATCCAGCAGGTATCACATTGGATCCGGATACTTCTGGTAGACCTCCACATTCAGGAACGCTATTTGTAGTACAGGTCAAGGTCGGAGATGACCACTGTCCACTAGTCAGACACATGACCACAGGGTCACCCTCAGCAACGTAACCATCCTGACAGGAGTATGTAACTGTTGCCCCTATTTGTTGTGGATATCCAGCAGGTATCACATTGGATCCGGATACTTCTGGTAGACCTCCACATTCGGGAACGCTATTAATAGTACAGGTCAAGGTCGGAGAAGACCACTGCCCACTTGTCAGACACGTGACCACAGGGTCACCCTCAGCAACGTAACCATCCTGACAGGAGTATGTAACTGTTGCCCCTATTTGTTGTGGATATCCAGCGGGTATCATATTGGATCCGGATACTTCTGGTAGACCTCCACATTCAGGAACGCTATTTATAGTACAGGTCAAGGTCGGAGATGACCACTGTCCACTAGTCAAACACGTGACCACAAGGTCGCCCTCAGCAACGTATCCATCCTGACAGGAGTATGTAACTGTTGCCCCTATTTGTTGTGGATATCCAGCGGGTATCACATTAGATCCGGGTACTTCTGGTAGACCTCCACATTCAGGAACACTATTTATAGTACAGGTCAAGGTCGGAGATGACCACTGTCCACTTGTCAGACACGTGACCACAGGGTCGCCCTGAGCAACGTATCCATCCTGACAGGAGTATGTAACTGTTGTCCCTATTTGTTGTGGATATCCAGCAGGTATCACATTAGATCCGGGTACTTCTGGTAGACCTCCACATTCGGGAACGCTATTTATAGTACAGGTCAAGGTCGGAGATGACCACTGTCCACTAGAAAGACACGTGACCACAGGGTCGCCCTCAGTAACGTAACCATCCTGACAGGAGTATGTAACTGTTGCCCCTATTTGTTGTGGATATCCAGTAGGTATCACATTGGTTCCGGGTACTTCTGGTAGACCTCCACATTCAGGACCGCTATTTATAGTACAGGTCAAGGTCGGAGATGACCACTGTCCACTAGTCAAGCACGTGACCACAGGGTCACCATCGGCAACGTATCCATCCTGACAGGAGTATGTAACTGTTGCCCCTATTTGTTGTGGATATCCAGTAGGTATCACATTGGTTCCGGGTACTTCTGGTAAATTTCCACATTCAGGACCGCTATTTATAGTACAGGTCAAGGTCGGAGATGACCACTGTCCACTAGTCAAGCACGTGACCACGGGGTCGCCCTCAGCAACGTATCCATCCTGACAGGAGTATGTAACTGTTGCCCCTATTTGTTGTGGATATCCAGTAGGTATCACATTGGTTCCGGGTACTTCTGGTAGACCTCCACATTCAGGACCGCTATTTATAGTACAGGTCAAGGTCGGAGATGACCACTGTCCACTAGTCAAGCACGTGACCACAGGGTCACCATCGGCAACGTATCCATCCTGACAGGAGTATGGAACTGTTGCCCCTATTTGTTGTGGATATCCAATCGGTATCACATTGGTTCCGGGTACTTCTGGTAAATTTCCACATTCAGGACCGCTATTTATAGTACAGGTCAAGGTCGGAGATGACCACTGTCCACTAGTCAAGCACGTGACCACAGGGTCACAATCGGCAACGTATCCATCCTGACAGGAGTATGTAACTGTTGCCCCTATTTGTTGTGGATATCCCGCAGGTATCATATTGGATCCGGGTACTTCTGGTAAAATTCCACATTTAGTTGCGCTATTTATAGTACAGGTTAAGGTCGGAGATGACCACTGTCCACTAGTCAAACACGTGACCACAGGGTCGCCCTCAGCAACGTATCCATCCTGACAGGAGTATGTAACTGTTGTCCCTATTTGTTGTGGATATCCCGCAGGTATCACATTAGATCCGGGTACTTCTGGTAGACCTCCACATTGGGGAACGCTATTTATAGTACAAGTCAAGGTCGGAGATGACCACTGTCCACTAGCCAGACACGTGACCACAGGGTCACCATCGGCAACGTGACCATCCTGACAGGAGTATGTAACTGTTGCCCCTATTTGTTGTGGATATCCAGCGGGTATCATATTAGATCCGGGTACTTCTGGTAGACCTCCACATTCGGGAACGTCATTTATAGTACAGGTCAAGGTCGGAGATGACCACTGTCCACTTGTCAGACACGTGACCACAGGGTCGCCATCAACAACGTAACCATCCTGACAGGAGTATGTAACTGTTGCCCCTATTTGTTGTGGATATCCAGCGGGTATCACATTAGATCCGGGTACTTCTGGTAGACCTCCACATTCGGGAACGCTATTAATAGTACAGGTCAAGGTCGGAGAAGACCACTGCCCACTTGTCAGACACGTGACCACAGGGTCACCCTCAGCAACGTAACCATCCTGACAGGAGTATGTAACTGTTGCCCATATTTGTTGTGGATATCCAGCAGGTATCACATTGGTTCCGGATACTTCTGGTAGACCTCCACATTCAGGAACGCTATTTATAGTACAGGTCAAGGTCGGAGATGACCACTGTCCACTAGTCAAACACGTGACCACAGGGTCGCCCTCAGCAACGTAACCATCCTGACAGGAGTATGTAACTGTTGCCCCTATTTGTTGTGGATATCCAGCGGGTATCACATTGGATCCAGGTACTTCTGGTAAAACTCCACATTCAGGAACGTTATTTATAGTACAGGTCAAGGTCGGAGATGACCACTGTCCACTAGCCAGACACGTGACCACAGGGTCGCCCTGAGCAACGTATCCATCCTGACAGGAGTATGTAACTGTTGCCCCTATTTGTTGTGGATATCCAGCAGGCATCACATTGGTTCTGGGTACTTCTGGCAAATTTCCACATCCTGTTACGCCATGTATAGTACAGGTCAAGGTCGGAGATGACCACTGTCCACTAGTCAAGCACGTGACCACAGGGTCACCATCGGCAACGTATCCATCCTGACAGGAGTATGTAACTGTTGCCCCTATTTGTTGTGGATATCCAGCTGGTATCACATTGGTGCCGGGTACTTCTGGTAGACCTCCACATTCGGGAACGCTATTTATAGTACAGGTCAAGGTCGGAGATGACCACTGTCCACTACTCAGACACGTGGCCACAGGGTCGCCATCAGCAACGTATCCATCCTGACAGGAGTATGTAACTGTTGCCCCTATTTGTTGTGGATATACAGCGGGTATCACATTAGATCCGGGTACTTCTGGTAGACCTCCACATTCGGGAACGCTATTTATAGTACAGGTCAAGGTCGGAGATGACCACTGTCCACTAGAAAGACACGTGACCACAGGGTCGCCCTCAGCAACGTAACCATCCAGACAGGCGTATGTAACTGTTGCCCCTATTTGTTGTGGATATCCAGCGGGTGTCACATTAGATCCGGGTACTTCTGGTAGACCTCCACATTCAGGAACGCTATTTATAGTACAGGTCAAGGTCGGAGAAGACCACTGCCCACTTGTCAGACACGTGACCACAGGGTCGCCCTCAGCAACGTAACCATCCTGACAGGAGTATGTAACTGTTGCCCCTATTTGTTGTGGATATCCAGCGGGTATCACATTAGATCCGGGTACTTCTGGTAGACCTCCACATTCAGGAACGCTACTTATAGTACAGGTCAAGGTCGGAGATGACCACTGTCCACTAGCCAGACACGTGACCACAGGGTCGCCATCAGCAACGTATCCATCCTGACAGGAGTATGTAACTGTTGCTCCTATTTGTTGTGGATATCCAGCAGGTATCACATTGGATCCGGATACTTCTGGTAGACCTCCACATTCGGGAACGCTATTTATAGTACAGGTCAAGGTCGGAGATGACCACTGTCCACTAGTCAAACACGTGGCCACAGGGTCGCCATCAGCAACGTATCCATCCTGACAGGAGTATGTAACTGTTGCCCCTATTTGTTGTGGATATCCAGCGGGTATCACATTAGATCCGGGTACTTCTGGCAAATTTCCACATTCAGGAACGTTATTTATAGTACAGGTCAAGGTCGGAGAAGACCACTGTCCACTTGTCAGACACGTGACCACAGGGTCGCCATCAGCAACGTAACCATCCTGACAGGAGTATGTAACTGTTGCCCCTATTTGTTGTGGATATCCAGCAGGTATCACATTGGTTCCGGATACTTCTGGTAGACCTCCACATTCGGGAACGCTATTTATAGTACAGGTTAAAATCGGAGATGACCACTGTCCACTACTCAGACACGTGACCACGGGGTCGCCCTCAGCAACGTATCCATCCTGACAGGAGTATGTAACTGTTGCCCCTATTTGTTGTGGATATCCAGCAGGTATCACATTGGTTCCGGATACTTCTGGTAGACCTCCACATTCAGGAACGCTATTTGTAGTACAGGTCAAGGTCGGAGATGACCACTGTCCACTTGTCAGACACGTGACCACAGGGTCGCCATCAGCAACGTAACCATCCTGACAGGAGTATGTAACTGTTTCCCCTATTTGTTGTGGATATCCAGCTGGTATCACATTGGTTCCGGGTACTTCTGGTAGACCTCCACATTCAGGAACGCTATTTATAGTACAGGTCAAGGTCGGAGATGACCACTGTCCACTAGTCAAACACGTGGCCACAGGGTCGCCATCAGCAACGTATCCATCCTGACAGGAGTATGTAACTGTTGCCCCTATTTGTTGTGGATATCCAGCGGGTATCACATTAGATCCGGGTACCTCTGGCAAATTTCCACATTCAGGAACGTTATTTATAGTACAGGTCAAGGTCGGAGAAGACCACTGTCCACTTGTCAGACACGTGACCACAGGGTCGCCATCAGCAACGTAACCATCCTGACAGGAGTATGTAACTGTTGCCCCTATTTGTTGTGGATATCCAGCGGGTATCACATTAGATCCGGGTACTTCTGGCAAATTTCCACATTCAGGAACGTTATTTATAGTACAGGTCAAGGTCGGAGAAGACCACTGTCCACTTGTCAGACACGTGACCACAGGGTCGCCATCAGTAACGTAACCATCCTGACAGGAGTATGTAACTGTTGCCCCTATTTGTTGTGGATATCCAGCAGGTATCACATTGGTTCCGGATACTTCTGGTAGACCTCCACATTCGGGAACGCTATTTATAGTACAGGTTAAAATCGGAGATGACCACTGTCCACTACTCAGACACGTGACCACGGGGTCGCCCTCAGCAACGTATCCATCCTGACAGGAGTATGTAACTGTTGCCCCTATTTGTTGTGGATATCCAGCAGGTATCACATTGGTTCCGGATACTTCTGGTAGACCTCCACATTCAGGAACGCTATTTGTAGTACAGGTCAAGGTCGGAGATGACCACTGTCCACTTGTCAGACACGTGACCACAGGGTCGCCCTCAGCAACGTATCCATCCTGACAGGAGTATGTAACTGTTGCCCCTATTTGTTGTGGATATCCAGCTGGTATCACATTGGTTCCGGGTACTTCTGGTAAAACTCCACATTCGGGAACGCTATTTATAGTACAGGTCAAGGTCGGAGATGACCACTGTCCACTACTCAGACAAGTGACCAAAGGGTCGCCCTCAGCAACGTGACCATCCTGACAGGAGTATATAACTATTGCCCCTATTTGTTGTGGATATCCAGCGGGTATCACATTAGATCCGGGTACTTCTGGTAGACCTCCACATTCAGGAACGCTATTTATAGTACAGGTCAAGGTCGGAGATGACCACTGTCCACTAGTCAAGCACGTGACCACGGGGTCGCCCTCAGCAACGTGACCATCCTGACAGGAGTATGTAACTGTTGCCCCTATTTGTTGTGGATATCCAGTAGGTATCACATTGGATCCGGATACTTCTGGTAAAACTCCACATTCAGGAACGCTATTTATAGTACAGGTCAAGGTCGGAGATGACCACTGTCCACTAGTCAAACACGTGACTACAGGGTCACCCTCAGCAACGTATCCATCCTGACATGCGTATGTAACTGTTGCCCCTGTTTGTTGTGGATATCCAGCGGGTATCACATTAGATCCGGGTACTTCTGGTAGACCTCCACATTCGGGAACGCTATTTATAGTACAGGTCAAGGTCGGAGATGACCACTGTCCACTAGAAAGACACGTGACCACAGGGTCGCCCTCAGCAACGTATCCATCCTGACAGGAGTATGTAACTGTTGCCCCTATTTGTTGTGGATATCCAGCGGGTATCACATCAGATCCGGGTACTTCTGGCAAATTTCCACATTCAGGAACGCTATTAATAGTACAGGTCAAGGTCGGAGAAGACCACTGCCCACTTGTCAGACACGTGACCACAGGGTCGCCATCAGCAACGTAACCATCCTGACAGGAGTATGTAACTGTTGCCCCTATTTGTTGTGGATATCCAGCGGGTATCACATTAGATCCGGGTACCTCTGGCAAATTTCCACATTCAGGAACGTTATTTATAGTACAGGTCAAGGTCGGAGAAGACCACTGTCCACTTGTCAGACACGTGACCACAGGGTCGCCATCAGCAACGTAACCATCCTGACAGGAGTATGTAACTGTTGCCCCTATTTGTTGTGGATATCCAGCGGGTATCACATTAGATCCGGGTACTTCTGGCAAATTTCCACATTCAGGAACGTTATTTATAGTACAGGTCAAGGTCGGAGAAGACCACTGTCCACTTGTCAGACACGTGACCACAGGGTCGCCATCAGTAACGTAACCATCCTGACAGGAGTATGTAACTGTTGCCCCTATTTGTTGTGGATATCCAGCAGGTATCACATTGGTTCCGGATACTTCTGGTAGACCTCCACATTCGGGAACGTCATTTATAGTACAGGTCAAGGTCGGAGATGACCACTGTCCACTAGATAGACACGTGACCACAGGGTCGCCCTCAGCAACGTATCCATCCTGACAGGAGTATGTAACTGTTGCCCCTATTTGTTGTGGATATCCAGCGGGTATCACATTAGATCCGGGTACTTCTGGTAGACCTCCACATTCAGGAACGCTATTTATAGTACAGGTCAAGGTCGGAGAAGACCATTGCCCACTTGTCAGACACGTGACCACAGGGTCGCCCTCAGGAACGTAACCATCCTGACAGGAGTACGTAACTGTTGCCCCTATTTGTTGTGGATATCCAGCGGGTATCACATTAGATCCGGGTACTTCTGGTAAAATTCCACAGTAAACATCATTAGTTGGTTGAAAAACGGAAATGACGTTTGGCGACACGCATGCGTATTTATTACTCGAAAGTGCTACACATGTTGAATTTTCTGGGCAAGAATTTCTCTTACATGACGGTATAATAAACTCTTCTAGTGTTTGTAAATTTGATCTGTTTGCGCTTATATATTCGTTGAAAGGTTTCTCTGAAATAATCAAATCATCTTCGGAAAGGTCACAGGTCAATGTCGCGAAGCGAAAAGTCAATCCTCGACATTTAAAACGCAGAAGACATTCTCTTGAGCACTGAATCAATCCGATAGGTGAAACTGACATGAATGCATTTTCAGGTATTGTGTTTGGAAGTCCAAATATATCTTTGATTAGATATCTTTGACAGTTAATCCAATTATTGAAAATGATGAAGTTGATCATTAATGTCCAAGTAACGTTACTGAAAATCTCCATCTTCAACTCCAAAAGAAAGAAATTAAACCAAAGTTCATCCTTTAGCTAAGCACAGGATATGTGTTGGTTTGAAAAGCTCCTGATACACAATGCATCTGTAATAGTGTTATCATCTTACTGACAGAAAATTCCTTCCAATTTTTATCTCGTATAGCATGTGTCTTTCGTTCATGCAAGCACAAAATTCTGTAAACAGCCAATCAATTAGATTGCACATCAAACGTTTATAACAAGACTATAATTAGTTCTATTCCATTTAAACATGCTAGGTTATTTTTGTACCTCGAAACCATTATGTGCAACACGGCATACTTGTGATGAAAAAGTCTCTTAATTAGCGAAATCTGATAAAAATCATTTTTAACTTCTTAATTATTTGATAAGTAGATGCATTTTTTTATTTACATACTGTGCAATCTTGTATCATAGTACCGTGCATATTATTAAAGACTGTTTTCCCCAATGATTACATTTGACACCTACCTGCACACGCATTCTCGCACACCCACACACACAACCTTAATCAACTCGTGGTTTATCGTGACATTACATCCCCACATCATCATCATCATCATCATCATCATCATCATCATCATCATCATTATCATCGTTATCACCATCATCATCATCATCATCATCATCATCATCATCATCATCATCATCATCATCATCGTTATCACCATCATCATCATCATCATCATCATCATCATCATCATCATCATCATCATCATCATCATCATCATCATCATCATCTTTATCATCATCATCATCATCATCATCATCACCATCATCATCATCATCATCATCATCATCGTTATCACATCATCATCATCATCATCATCATCATCACCATCACCACCACCACCACCATCATCACCATCATCATCATCATCGTCGTCGTCATCATCATCACCACCATCATCATCATCACCACCATCATCATCATCATCATCATCATCATCATCATCATCATCATCTTTACCATCATCACCATCATCATCACCATCACCACCACCACCACCATCATCATCATCATCATCATCATCTTTACCATTACATCAGTCATCCATCATAAATACTATCACAATAAATCATCGTCATCTTTAATACCCGTGCACTTCATAAACATATTGGATATAAACACATATTTTCCCATAAAGCAATAGTAAATATGTCGCAAAGATGGCGACCCCAATTTGAAATGTTAAAGATGGATACATAACTTAGCGTGTTTCATTGCACGGAACATTCCGGTTGTTCCGTCACGAACCAGCCATTACGTGAGATACACAATTTTTTAGTTTTATATCATATCATTCTTCAGAAAAATGGTACATTTTGATAAGAGTGATAAGTTTTTAGATTTTTAATAAAAAATGACATCAACCAACGACGATATTGTATGAGGCTAAAGTATTTTGGCATAAGTCCATATTTAAAACACAGCATTACCTTCTATTCATTAAGATTTTATTCCGTTGCATGTCATTGGATGCCTATATTTAGAGGAAGACTGCCATCCAATGACAGCGAAAGGCCAGCGCGTGCAGTGACGTCAAAACTCATTTGCTATGCAAAAGTGGCCGGATAGCCGACGAAAACTTTGAAACATGGACATTTTTCGTATTTTTGGACGAAATCGAGATTATTTCTGCAGAAGGAGGATCCATTTGACGTGCAGTTGGGAGGTTTTTAAAATAAAAGTTATCCATATTTCCAACCGTACGAATCAAAACGATTGGTACAGTTGGAAAGATGGATAATTTTTATTTCGTTCCTCAACTAGAAATGTGATTTTTGATGCAAGAAATTTAGTTGGGGTCGATTTTCCGACCTCGAAAGCTTTCCACCCTTTAGTCTTTGTGACCATCGAGGGGACAATTTTATCAAAAATTATCTTAACCCCTCAAAAGTGTAAAATTACTATCAACACTCTAGTTTAGGTTGAAAACTAGCTGTAACAAATGCCCAGGTCCCTCTGGATATGCATCGGATATGTACGTCTATTATTTGGCTTTAGCTAAATATCTGAAAAAGATTCGAACACTTTCTGCTGATTCAAAGATAAGTAGAACCCTTAACAGAACAGGGACCTTGAAAATTGTTTCAAATAATTTGAACATAAATTGTGCATTCCGATTTACACAAGTTATGGATACAGTTAAAGAGGTAAGGCGGATTGCTATGTCAATTTTCCCAAAACTGTGCTCCGCTAGAGTGCGCGTCCAACGGTGAACTACTTTGACGCGTATTCGGGTATTTCTTATACAAGTGAATCTATCGGAATTCTGTATCTTTTAATAGGTTATTGTAAAGACGAATCTGAAAAAAACACATATTTGATATTTCGGCATCATAAATTGGGTGTTTAGATAATATATATGATTACATTGGCGTTTTTTGGGGGGGGGGAATGATTGACAAAGAACGTTTAAACCGATGTCTTACCTACATTACAAACGCACGTGTAGTGTACACGTAGACAGGGATTTGTTTACATAATTCAATAGAAGTGTGTAACACTGAAGAGTAACGAGAATATTATTGACAGAACTGATAACGCAATAAGTACATATGTATGCCATTAAAATATCAATTCATGTAAAATATATTATCGAGCAAACATATTACTTTTAAGGAAATAAATGTAATGCCAAATATTAAAAATGAATTTTCTTTTACCAGCGCAACAACTTGCAGTTTTGAGAAAAATAAATCAACCTCGTTTTTTTCTCCATTATTTTCAGCACTTTCCCAAAGGAGGGCAACTTTTTCAAAATATGATTTTTTTTTTCCATATTACATCACGGAACTGAAAATGAAAATTGTATTCAATAGTTTGTCCTCGGATAGGAAAGTGTTGAAAGTATTTTTTTTTTTTTTTGAAGTCCGGGAAACCCCATCACTTTCATAGATATGGTGAATATGGCTACAGTATATTTGAAGTAGTATATTAGCAGAACCGAATATCTAAAAAGCTCAAAAACTCGTATTCAAATGGTATGCTATCTTGTCTATGCATATGTGCTGCCAGAATTTTTTCTATTTTTTCCCCGTTTTCATAAATGCCAACTTAGGAAAATATCGGCAGATTTCCGCCATACCTCTTTTCAATGAGGGAGGAATTTTCACCAAAAGTTGATGTTAACGTTTAATATACCTCCACTTTATTTACTCTATATAAAAGTTAGCTGGTTTAGTCGGCTATATCCCCACCTTTGTCCCGACTTCGCTTAGCTGTGTTTTAGTCCTGTGTTTTTGTCTGAGAAATAAAACACTCACCGAGCTAAAGCACACCTGCACCCGTGTGTTTCCGCCGAGCCAATCGGACGAGAGGTGGGCGGAGCTTGTTGCCGAGCTTGTTCACTGGTTGGTTAATTATCAGCGCGAGAGATTGGCTGATCATGAGCATGTCACTGAACGCGCCACCTATGTGCTATTCAATGCAACATATTGTTTTGTTAAATTGTCCATTAATTTTTTTGACATATTTGTTTGTTCATGAAAATAAATTGATTGACTTTCACAATTTACACCTCTGCAACATAACTGACATAACATAATCAATAAATGTATATTCCTTTTGCATAAGAAATCTTCAATAAATCTTTGTTAGAAGTTTTCGGGTTCCTGTGGTTCACCATATCCATTGTGTTCTTTTAATTCACCCAGTTATTACCTTGCAGTTTGATCTGTTGCATTCAAATAGCCAGGACACAGTTATACTAGTAAAAAGTATCTCTCCGGCTTGTATCGGCATATTAAAACGGTTAAAGTATGGGGTTGAGGGATATAGCAAGTTTCTGGTTTCCCACAACCGTGCCTGTTTCCCTCGGCTTTGCCTCGGGAAATAGACCTGATCGCGGGAAACAAGGAACTTGCTATATCCCTCAACCCCATACTTTATCCGATACTAAAATAGGTAAGCTTTCTCTGAAGCTTATGGTCAAAATAAATTTATAACGAATGTCCATGTCCTGTAGAATAGAGTTAATGACAAAACGTTTGAAATCAATACAAATGTCCTCGTCAATTCAACTCATGATTGTCATGATATTGTCAAGGGTTTCATCGGACCTCACGGGAGTTCTACAGTGGTTTATCGGTGAAGTGTCCTCACTCTTTGTACCCGCTAATGTATACAATCTAGGTGTATGCTAGCTGATTAGCTTAATTGATTATTTTAAAAAAAAAACCGTGAAAGGAATGTTATTTCAAAAACCCAAGATAAGTTTAAAGCAAGCTTGATTCTGTTGCCTGATGTGCCTGACGTCATAGACGACATGGTGACTGGCTTTCACTTTGAATCAAGTTCTTTTATCAGGAAATGCCATTTAAAAATGATACATTGCGTTGATAAACCTTGATCTCTCCCGCCACGTTGATTTTTTTCGGTATAGAGTTGTCTCCACTTAACTTCCGTTTAGATATCCCTACAACGAGTGAAATTGTCCAAGTTATTATTTTAATCCAGGGCCCATATTCACACAACCGTGCTCGTGTTGAAGTATTGATTTCGTGCTCGAACCACGTGTCTCTGAAGCTCACATTCATTTACATCAAGTAAAACAATCAAAGAGCCACACGCAAACGTTCAAAACTATGGCCGAGTTGGAGCGTCGACTATTTACTAAAGCAGGGCTGTTACATTTAATGTGTTTACACACGCGTGTAAACGTCGACCAATCGCTGCCTTGCTGTCAAATAATCACGCATGCGTAGACGACCACTAGTTGCTCTAGTCCGAATAAAATAAATCGGTAGTTTGTACTATAGTCGCTTGACATGCGCACTGTTTACCTCTTGTTTCCATACTCATGCGCAAAGCACATAACTACATGTAAAGTGGGTTTGATCGTACTATATATTTAGACTACAGCCTCTAAAGTTGACGCTCGAACTCGGCATGTGTCTGGCATCACGTTAGATTGACAACTCGTGCGCACAGGTTACTAAACGTGCACCTAACTTGACAATAAGTATGTACAGATTGACAACTCGTGCGCACAGGTTACTAAACGTGCACCTAACTTGACAATAAGTATGTACAGATTGACAACTCGTGCGCACAAGTTACTAAACGTGCACCTAACTTGACAATAAGTATGTACAGATTGACAACTCGTGAGCACAAGTTACTAAACGTGCACACAACTTGACAATTAAGTGTGTACAGATTGACAACTCGTGAGCACAGGTTACTAAACGTGCACCTAACTTGACAATAAGTATGTACAGATTGACAACTCGTGCGCACAAGTTACTAAACGTGCACACAACTTGACAATTAAGTGTGTACAGATTGACAACTCGTGAGCACAAGTTACTAAACGTGCACCTAACTTGACAATAAGTATGTACAGATTGACAACTCGTGCGCACAAGTTACTAAACGTGCACACAACTTGACAATTAAGTGTGTACAGATTGGCAATTCCACACAAATTGACAATTAGAGTGTACAGATTGGCAATTCGTGCGCACAGATTGATAAATATATTACCATGCCCTTTCGGGGATTCAATACATATATGTACTTTTTTCTTCAACATTTTCCCAAGTTATTGGAAAAATAAGATTGTCGATTAATTTATATAACTGAAACAATAAAATAGACTTTAACACAAAATCGGTTTTATGACTACGGTTATTGATATAGACCTAGCTGTAATTTACACTTAAAATTATATCAGTAATGGTTTGTACATATTTTATTCATGTTGAAACGTATGATTTATGTTAAGATTATTTTACACAACCAATGAATGTTTTATATGACGTTTCGATGACTAGTACGATGTATACCCAGCCATATTCATCAGACAAATGACCAGCAAACCGTATGCACACAACGGTGTAAAATGGTCGATTTCGTCAACGCTGTTAGCCGATGTTTCGTTATCAACTCGTACGGTTTAAACATATTTTATTGTTAAATATACAAGTGGATTGGACAACAAGTTATTACAACTTAAAATAGTCCTCTCCGCAATACATGATAATGATTGAATACATATATGTTGGTGGGGGGGGGGGAGTAGAGAATGAGCAGGGATGGGAAGGAGGTTGGGTGCAAAAGGGGGAGAGAAGGTAGGGTGAAGAGGGAATTACCTAGGGAAGACATCTGAATACTAGTTAATTACAAAAACAATGTCCAATGACGAGACAGAATAATTTTAGAATTATCAAAACAAAATCGATTTCAATAAAAAAATCAGAAGGCAAATTAGTGAAATGCAATTTCATAATCACATATACCAATGTACACACTCAATAACTATATAATGATCAAAAATACTATATATAATGATCAAAACATCACGTACACAGGTTACATACCTCGAAAAGTCAATTTTTCAGAGGCAAACAGTAGAAAAAAATAGTAATTGAAGCATATACATGTTTAGAGGAATTCGACTTGACGAAGCTTGTAAACAATATATAAACATCCTTCATATTGACTACAAACTATTTATTTTCACTTTTATTTTCCAGGAATGTCCATGTTTCCCATTCATACTGATGACGTCATCTTTGTGTTTTTTTCAAAGGATTTGAAATAATATGCTTTCAGATTCGATAAACAATGTCTGGTTATTTTGATATGTTCTCATATCAAACAACATTTAAATTAAAATATCCCAGAATGAAAGAAAACATATAGTTTTTGTATCATAATGTAACGTTACATCCCCCTTTTTACACTAAAAGTGTGACGTCATTTGGTGTATCACGTCATAGTACAGCGTGCCTCTTGTCGCTACACAACGCCATAAAGCGAAAGTAAACGGAGGAAAAAGTAAAAGGAAAGGTCGTGTACGTATTTGGACATTGTATATTACGTCAACAATCTAAATTGTGAGGCACGGTGGTCTAGTGGTAGGACACCGGGCTCGTGATCGAAGGGTTGCGAGTTCGAGTCCCGCGGTGCACTTGAGCAAGATACTTTACTCAGCGTGTTCCAATCTACTAAGCTATAAATGAGTACGTGGTTTGGCAGTGCTTGAAATTGCAGAATGTTAGCTGTGAGCGCCGAAATGACAGCACCAGTTGTATGCTCCCCGGGGAGTTGAGAACGATAATGGCTAGTTGCTAAGGCCCTATACATCTTCATCTACATCTGAAGTGCCCGCCTTCAACTTGCTGAAGATTATGGCACGGACTTAGACTTTGTGAGCGTAATTGTGTGTGTGTGATGCTTGTATGTGTGTAAGTGAGTGTGTGTATGTAAATTTGTTTTAATAGTTTAAAGTGGACACAGCTGTTTTGAATGACTGTAGGGAGTCACTCTCAACAGTGTTGACAGAGAGGCTGTTGCAGTTTCTTATAGTACGAGAAAAGAAAGAGTACTGACGGACTTGGGTTCTACAAGAAGGAATTTGGAAAGAGAGTGAGTGCATGTTTCTGGATTGTCTTTGAGATTTGATGAGCCTGTCTGATGTTGGGATGGTTACTAATTTGTTGGTGATCTTGTATAACATGGCAAGGCGTGCATCTGTTCTACGATCTGTTAGCTTCCTCCAGTTAAGATGGTTAATCATGTCACTGACACTTGAGGTGTTTCTGTGTCTATTAGTGACGAATCTTGCTGCCCTTCTCTGTAAGCTTTCTTGATCTTGTCAATGTCTTCTATGAAGTGTGGATCCCATACTGTACTGGCATATTCTAAGGAGGGTCTTACTAAAGATTTGTAAGCCTGTTCTTTCAGGGATGTGGAACTGATGTTAAGGTTCCTGCGAATAAAGCTAAGAGTACCATTTGCTTTATTGCATATGTTATTTACATGTGTGTGCCACTTTAAATCTGACTGGATAGTAATGCCAAGATATTTCGCCTTGTCGAGAAGTTGGCGTGGGTGGCCATTTAACTTGTACTCGTGTTTGATAGGTGTTTTGTTTCGACAGATGCTTAGGACATTACATTTGTCCGGATGGAAGGACATTTTACATGTTTTTTCCCACCTGCTCAATTTATCAAGATCATTTTGCAGGGTCTTACAATCATTCTGTGATTTGATTGCCATGTACGCTATGGTGTCGTCAGCAAAGAGGCGAATAGTGGAATTCAAGCCTACTGGCATATCATTGATATAAAACAGGAATAGACTTGGGCCGAGGACAGAACCCTGGGGGACACCTGATTGGACAGGGACATAACTTGAGGAGACGCCATCAAGTATGACTGCCTGTGTTCTGTTAGAGAGAAAGTTTTCTATCCAATGATTAGTTTTACCCTGTATTCCATAATGTAGGAGTTTGTTGACAAGAAGATTGTGGCTGACTTTATCAAATGCTTTTGAGAAATCCATTATTAAAATATCGGTTTGTGAAGAGTTTTCAGTATTTTTTGTTAGGTCGTCAATAAATTCCAGAAGTTTTGTTTCGCAAGATAGATGTTTTCGAAAACCATGTTGTAGGGGGTACAGTATGTTATGTTTGTCGGCATGGGTCATGATAGCACTAACAAACGATATGTTACAGAATTTTGCAACAAATGCATGTTAAAGAAATGGGTCGGTAGTTCTCTGGGTTGTACCTGGACCCTTTCTTATAAATGGGTGAAACATATGCTGTTCGCCAGTCTGTGGACACTTCACCAGTGTCGAGTGATTTTTGGAAGATGAGGGCTAATGTTGGTGATATTTCAGCTGCTAGTTCTTCCAGCAAGCGTGGTCTCAACTCGTCAGGCCCACTAGCTTTAGATGGATCAAGCTTTAGTATTAGTTTACAGATACACTCTGGTGTTATGATGACCATGGTTATGACTATAACCACGGATAGTAATTTTTGAACCGCTTTGAGACGGTCGTGATATTATTATTATCATTATTATTAAACCAAACTACATAATACACTTGATAAAACAAAAGTCACAAACAGCAGCATCAATCATAAGTTCAGAAATAATAAATCACTACAAAACGATATAAATGATAAACTGTCCGTTTTTATCCGGATATATTGACAGTTTGGTTTCTTTCTTTATCATTTAGTCCCGCCATTTACCGGAATTCAAAACGAAAGTGAAAGACAAGATTTCATGAATTCAGACGTGTTCTTTTCATACAACAGGCCATGAATGAAGTGTTCAGAATCGATCGATTTCCCATACAATGACGTCATGTCGAGAATATCAAGAAAAAGTCGCCGACCTGGTGGTAAGTTATTGATTAACGTCAAAATTTGACAGAATAGGTACAGTATTAAGGTAGCCCTAGTTTCTTTCGGCCCTATGCCTAACACTAGACTTTGACACTTTGACAGATCTAGACATCTGGTACACAAACCAGATATATGTTATCGGGACCAGAGGAAACTCAGTCTAACAATAAGGTTTTCTTGGGGAGATCAAAGGTGATGGATAATGAGAACAGATCTAGAGCAAAGGGACCTGGGAATTTGTTACAGCTAGTTTTGGACATAAACTAGTGTAGGTCCAAAACTAGCTGTAACAAATGATCAGGTCCCTGTGATCTAGCAGTACTGGACACACTGATAATATAAAATGTACATTGTAGTCTATACAAGTGTGTCCAGCACCTGAGGAGGGGTGGGGGGGGGGGATTTCTGGCAGCACAATGTTGTTTCAAATAATGTAAATTGATATAGCTACATGTATACTGTGATTTTGTTGATATCAGTATTGCTTGGCTGATATTCTTAAAAGATATGTTGGACTGTTGGATCTTCATCAACAATATGGTAATACCGCAGTGATTAATCTACGTGCGAGTCCCGAGTCCAGTACTCATAAAATTATGAAAGGACTCATAGAAATACTTGAATTTAACATTGTGGGACCCATAGTTTTCGCCATTATTTACAAAAAGGACCCTTGAAAATAAATTGTAAATTGATCGCTGTACCGTATACTGATCATGATATACCATACACTTCGCTAGCTATCATGATGTAGGCCTTCATCACAGTGCAGACCTGTGGTCGATAGCTATATAGTTTACCTGTCGATTTGCTATATTTACGGCAACAGCTGTTACTACATTTATTTCAAGGGTTCCAGCTATTATTAATGTTTTAAAGATAAGTACACGAATAAATACTCTCATACATTGTAAAGAGTAGGTTCTGTATTATACAAACGATTTTGATAAAATATCTGTTGTGAATATATGTGTTGTATAGACGAGCACTTCCGGGTGGGAAGCAATACAAAACATAACACTGAGTATGATTTGATGTTACGTAAACATGCTTACAGACACTACAGCACACAGTGCATAGATAAACCGGTTTATGTAAACAGAGTCTTCCAGGGGTGACGCTCACCTGTGTTCGCTACACATGTAGAGATTAGCCCCTTGATACCGAGTATACAGCTGATCATATGAGTATCGATACACAGTAAATAACAATGTAGTGAGGCCTGCTTACGCAATACACAGACGCGGTAGGCCTAGATAATTTTATAACTGTGCAGACAAAACAGTGATATACATGCATGTAGATAGTTTTGACGACAATCACTGCATGAAGTTATCAATACATACAAGCTTCTTGCAAAAAGCGAGTCTTTTTTTTTATTTTGCTATTTATTCTTTGTATTTCCAACATTGTCCAATGAATTTCCATGGCTTTGTTTATGGATCAGTTCAACGATCACTGCATATAATAATTAATACATACAAACATCGTGCCAAAAATGATTTTTTTTTAATTTTGCTGTCTTTTCTTTGTATTTCCAACGTTTTCCAATGAATTTTCAAATTGCAATGTTTGTTGCTTATAGAGCTTTTTTTTTTTGCGTTTCAACTCATAATATCTTCTTTGGTTTTTGCTGTGTATTATTAAGAAAATCATAATTTATTTACAACATCCAATTTTTGTGACGCCATTTTGACGTCGTTTTCGTAGCGTTATTCAGGAAAAATAGCGTCACAATGAAAATTAGTAGCGTGGATAGTTCTGTATTACTGAAGAAAATCCCAACGGAAAATTAAATGAATATTATGAATAGACACTTTGGACATTTTCTGTACAAAATGACCAAACATTGTCGAAATCCGGCCTTAAACAAAGCAAAGAATATTCGTTGAAGAAAAATGAAAATACAAATATGTGTAATTTTTTTTTTTTAAATGTTGACTCACTTTTGCATATAATAAGTATACCCCCAACCTGCAACGATGTGATATATGCGGAAATGTCCTGTCGTTCGCAGTAACTTTTCCGAACAAAAATCAAGCTTAACTAGATGGCAGTATTTATTAGGATGTCACATGACCATGTACATGTATGTAAGCAATTATATTTTAATTTTTAAGAGAGCTAATTAGACCATTTATGCAAAGTAATACATTTGTCCAGAAAACTTTATCCCAACTTACAAGCGGAAGGTATTGATATTACACTGAATGATCAGTATATTATACATGTATGTATACCTTTTAATTACCAACTCTTTATATAGGGATTGAACGGCGGGCTTCATGGTCAATATGGATGTAACCGATTTGCATTCATACCGGCATGAAAATTAAAAAACGCCGTTCAATTCATATATTTACATTTTTACTACTGAACAATTGTCTAATCTATTTCCTTATTTACTGAACAACTGGTTAATCAACTGCGTTTGTTATTGCGCCGTCCTTTAAACGAAAAAGGCGGAACAGCCATAATTTGCGTAAAATTGGCGCCAATAATCTACCGTAGTCATTTAAACGTTTGACGCGGGTGCGTTATCCGAAGCGGAGCCGTAAGACTTGTATTGAACAAGACTAATATATTACGTCATAAGTAATTCACGTGAATGGATGTATTCATACTGTATTCATGATGTATTCATAGTCTAGTGTTTGTTGTTTTCAGTTGGTATGTTCATATAGAGAAGAAACAATCAGAATGTAAATATAAGGGCATGGCGGTTACATTAGGAAGAAAATAGTTGTTTAAGAAGGAAAAAAAAAAGAGAAAAGATAATGCCCCAGGAGAAACAAAGAAAATATGACACGTCTGTTGGTTCTTCAATGAAATGTATTTCTGGCCGGAGCAGTTCCACAAGGGTTGCGTTAATGAAGTTCGACCCTAAAATAAAATACATATAACCTGAATTTACACACTGTGCCGTTAATACAAGTACGGTATATATGTTACGTCAGATATTTGATTTAAAGTAAAAAAAAAAAAACATTATTAAAGGCCCAATATATGTAACTTCAAGAAATCTTTCGTTATTCTGAAAAAAAATCCACTTGATAACCACGCAAAAATCAGCCTAAAACGAAGTAAACCTGAGTGGTTACTAGCAAGAAGCCCACTTCAACAACAAGCCGAAATTAGATGACAGTTCAATATGGACACGTATGCACAAATACCAATTTTCAAATGCTGCTGTACCAGTAACCGCATAAGAGTTCATCTTGAATATTGCTGATATCATTTAATCTTAACTAATATCTTTAAATATAAAAAGTTATTAGGCTTGATTTATGCTTCAAGTTTTGCCGAAAGTTACGTATATTGGGCCTTTAAATAAGAGTCTGTCAATTTAAGTCGCATTCTTTCCATGACTCCAATAGTCAGGTAAAACGGCTTATTTTGGTTTGATTTATTTTGCTTTACGTCCTAAAATCAGTCAGGGTCATTTAAGGACGTGTCAGGTTTTGGAGGTGGAGGAAAGCCGTAGTTCCCGGAGAAACACCATCGACCTACGGTCAGTACCTGGAAACTGCCCCACGTGGGATTCGAACTCGCAACCCAGAGTTGGAGGGCTAGTGGAAGAATGTCGGAACACCTTAACCACTCGGCCACCGCTGTCCCTAGAAAAAAAACGGATTATCTTACGGCGGTACATTGTAGCGTGCCAATAACACACGGTGAAAAGTAGTTAAGTTAGAAGCAGTAATTAATAATTTTAAAATGTTTATTTCATATTTTTACAAAGTGCTTAAAAATGGAGAGTATGAGAACAGGTGGACAATTAAGAATTGTTTGTGTGAAAACAATAACTTATTACGAAACGATAGCAGCAATTCCCATGAATAAAGACTGAA
Source organism: Mimachlamys varia (assembly GCA_947623455.1). Classification (NCBI taxonomy): domain Eukaryota; kingdom Metazoa; phylum Mollusca; class Bivalvia; order Pectinida; family Pectinidae; genus Mimachlamys; species Mimachlamys varia. The sequence goes on along the minus strand of OX392532.1, from coordinate 31,991,793 downwards.
AGTAAGTGTTGTTAATTTATATTTGAAATTGGCGCCCTCAGAATTCCAGATTCGGAACTTCGTCCCTTGTGTTATGTTTTTATCGACCCCCCCCCCCCCCCCCCCCATATATTTAATACATACATTGCTATTGTCACGTGTCCCTGTGCAGCACATGTGTTTGCCTCCATTTTCCATCCTTTTTATTTTTCTCTTCTCATCCGGGTTTTCATTACATAATAATAACATAACATGAATCCGGTTACCGGGAATTCCGGAAATTATAAAATCGGATTTAAAATTAGCAAATCATTTCTAAATCATGATAATGGATTTGAATGCGACAATAAATCTAATTAAATGTGTTATCTCCGTATTCTACAATTTATCTGCCAAACTGAATACCAATACTACAACACCAATATGTACCGGTGACAATAAGATCCGAAATTGAGTCGGTTCCTACCAATCATGCAAATGGGGCACTATATACAATATCTAGATGCTAGTACTTGGTAGTTTATAAACCATTTAGTAGCGTTGATATTGGTTAAAGTAGAATAACCATTATTTGTGTAAATATTTGAATTAAGATCCCAGATGCAAAATAACTACAAAATGATGGGTCCATTGGTCGCTAATTCGGCAATGTTTTAAAATATTCAAAATTCAAATCATGCATATTAGAAATCAGTTGAAAGATATTCTACTGACCTTTTCCCGTAGTCAAGTAACGTTCAATAACTGTCGCCACTCATTTCTAAAACAAATAACAAGATTTCTGACTTCTATTTGAAAATGGCCGCGGTCTCATGTCACGTTATCCTAATTTTACAGTTCACCAAGAATCTCTCACGAGATCCCGAGGCGGCGGCCATTTTCAAACAATTCATCTCCAGCACACACGCATACATACACACACACAGGGAGATATTAGCCAGGTGGTATAGGACAAGTAGTAAGCGCCTGATAAGGCAGCTCCTGCGAACTCCTCAGAAATGATAAACCTGTATGTGTTAATTGTATTGATTGTATAAGTCTTGTATATCTATGTACTGTTAAGCACTTTAGAGTGGCTTATGTTAGCTAGAAGGGGCGCAATACTAAATATTGAATATTATTATGGAATCCGGTTATTCTGACTCTTCGAGCCGCCAGCGACCCAAATATTTAACGGATCAGAGAGTCGGAACCCTTCGCATCAGCGAGTACCAGACCAACTGAAATCATACCATTCGTCGAAAGCTGCAAGAAACCGCTCAGATAGAGAGTATTATCTTTAACTCTTAACTCAATCGATTGCGCGAACGATTAGTAAGGTAGCGGAGGTAATGAAATATAAAATAATTGATAGCCTCTGTTACAAATTAAGTTAATATCTTAAAATGTGTCTCAGTGTACGCATTTGGTGATGGCTGCCGCTCGTGAGCTTCATACTCATTGTTTGCATTTCTTTTGATTTTGAATAGGCTGAGTGGATAGAAACAGAAGAGTTCCCATCGCCAAGAAACGTAATACCTTCTCTAGTCTTCTATAATTCCAACCAAATGAACGGCACAAATCACACCAGGCGTCGCTCTAATGTAGATGGCGCTACATTCAAAGCTACAGGAAGTGACGTAGCAAAGAAGAACAAACCACCATCTCTAGAAGATATGGAGGCTTACGTCACATTCCGTATGTCTCAGGTCACCTTAGACGTGTCGTCTGCTTCAGGAGGATCTGACAATGAAATCGATACGGAAAAGAGAACCAATCCGACAACGAGTAAAACAGGTTTGTTTTGGTTATATTGTACAATTAATTACAATAATGAAAATTGTGAAGAAACTAAACCTGAGAGTACCAGACTAAGACATTTTGACAGGTAGATGTCTGATTCTAGGGTCAGAGAAAGCTCGGGCTTGCAGATAGATATCTGGTGTCAGGGCCAGAGGAAACGCGGGCTAGAAGATAGATATCTGGTGTCAGGGCCAGAGGAAACTCGAGCTTACAGATAGATATCTGGTGTCAGGGCCAGAGGAAACTCGGGCTAGCAGATATATGCCTGGTGTCAGGACCAGAAGAAACTCGGGCTAGCAGATATATATCTTGTGTCAGGGCCAGAGTAAACGCGGGCTTGCAGATAGATATCTGGTGTCAGGGCCAGAGGAAACGCGGGCTATAAGATAGATATCTGGTGTCAGGGCCAGAGTAAACGCGGGCTAGAAGATAGATATCTGGTGTCAGGGCCAGAGTAAACGTGGGCTAGAAGATAGATATCTGGTGTCAGGACCAGAGTAAACGCGGGCTAGAAGATAGATATCTGGTGTCAGGGCCAGAGTAAACGCGGGCTTGCAGATAGATATCTGGTGTCAGGGCCAGAGGAAACGCGGGCTTGCAGATATATATCTGGTGTCAGGGCCAGAGGAAACGCGGGCTAGAAGATAAATATCTGGTGTCAGGGCCAGAGTAAACACGGGCTTGCAGATAGATATCTGGTGTCAGGGCCAGAGGAAACGCGGGCTAGAAGATAGATATCTGGTGTCAGGGCCAGAGTAAACGCGGGCTTGCAGATAGATATCTGGTGTCAGGGCCAGAGATAACGCGGGCTTGCAGATAGATATCTGGTGTCAGGGCCAGAGTAAACGCGGGCTTGCAGATAGATATCTGGTGTCAGGGCCAGAGGAAACGCGGGCTAGAAGATAGATATCTGGTGTCAGGGCCAGAGTAAACGCGGGCTTGCAGATAGATATCTGGTGTCAGGGCCAGAGGAAACGCGGGCTAGAAAATATATATCTGGTGTCAGGGCCAGAGTAAACGCGGGCTTGCAGATAGATATCTGGTGTCAGGGCCAGAGATAACGCGGGCTTGCAGATAGATATCTGGTGTCAGGGCCAGAGTAAACGCGGGCTTGCAGATAGATATCTGGTGTCAGGGCCAGAGGAAACGCGGGCTAGAAGATAGATATCTGGTGTCAGGGCCAGAGTAAACGCGGGCTTGCAGATAGATATCTGGTGTCAGGGCCAGAGGAAACGCGGGCTAGAAAATAGATATCTGGTGTCAGGGCCAGAGTAAACGCGGGCTTGCAGATAGATATCTGGTGTCAGGGCCAGAGGAAACGCGGGCTAGAAGATAGATATCTGGTGTCAGGGCCAGAGTAAACGCGGGCTTGCAGATAGATATCTGGTGTCAGGGCCAGAGTAAACGCGGGCTTGCAGATAGATATCTGGTGTCAGGGCCAGAGGAAACGCGGGCTAGAAAATAGATATCTGGTGTCAGGGCCAGAGTAAACGCGGGCTAGAAGATAGATATCTGGTGTCAGGGCCAGAGTAAACGCGGGCTAGAAGATAGATATCTGGTGTCAGGGCCAGAGGAAACGCTGGCTAGAAGATAGATATCTGGTGTCAGGGCCAGAGTAAACGCGGGCTAGAAGATAGATATCTGGTGTCAGGGCCAGAGTAAACGCGGGCTAGAAGATAGATATCTGGTGTCAGGACCAGAGGAAACTCGAATTTGCAGATAGATATCTGGTGTCAGGACCAGAGGAAACTCGAGCTTGCAGATAGATACATATGTCTGATGTCAGGGCCAGAAAAAACGCGGACTTGCAGATAGATATCCGGTGTCAGGGCCAGAGATAACGCGGGCTTGCAGATAGATATCTGGTGTCAGGGCCAGAGTAAACGCGGGCTTGCAGATAGATATCTGGTGTCAGGGCCAGAGGAAATGCGGGCTAGAAGATAGATATCTGGTGTCAGGGCCAGAGTAAATGCGGGCTTGCAGATAGATATCTGGTGTCAGGGCCAGAGGAAACGCGGGCTAGAAAATAGATATCTGGTGTCAGGGCCAGAGTAAACGCGGGCTTGCAGATAGATATCTGGTGTCAGGGCCAGAGGAAACGCAGGCTAGAAGATAGATATCTGGTGTCAGGGCCAGAGTAAACGCGGGCTTGCAGATAGATATCTGGTGTCAGGGCCAGAGTAAACGCGGGCTTGCAGATAGATATCTGGTGTCAGGGCCAGAGGAAGCGCGGGCTAGAAAATAGATATCTGGTGTCAGGGCCAGAGTAAACGCGGGCTAGAAGATAGATATCTGGTGTCAGGGCCAGAGTAAACGCGGGCTTGCAGATAGATATCTGGTGTCAGGGCCAGAGTAAACGCGGGCTTGCAGATAGATATCTGGTGTCAGGGCCAGAGGAAACGCGGGCTAGAAGATAGATATCTGGTGTCAGGGCCAGAGTAAACGCGGGCTAGAAGATAGATATCTGGTGTCAGGGCCAGAGGAAACGCGGGCTAGAAAATAGATATCTGGTGTCAGGGCCAGAGTAAACGCGGGCTTGCAGATAGATATCTGGTGTCAGGGCCAGAGGAAACGCAGGCTAGAAGATAGATATCTGGTGTCAGGGCCAGAGTAAACGCGGGCTTGCAGATAGATATCTGGTGTCAGGGCCAGAGTAAACGCGGGCTTGCAGATAGATATCTGGTGTCAGGGCCAGAGGAAACGCGGGCTAGAAAATAGATATCTGGTGTCAGGGCCAGAGTAAACGTGGGCTAGAAGATAGATATCTGGTGTCAGGGCCAGAGTAAACGCGGGCTAGAAGATAGATATCTGGTGTCAGGGCCAGAGGAAACGCTGGCTAGAAGATAGATATCTGGTGTCAGGGCCAGAGTAAACGCGGGCTAGAAGATAGATATCTGGTGTCAGGGCCAGAGTAAACGCGGGCTAGAAGATAGATATCTGGTGTCAGGACCAGAGGAAACTCGAGCTTGCAGATAGATATCTGGTGTCAGGACCAGAGGAAACTCGAGCTTGCAGATAGATACATATGTCTGATGTCAGGGCCAGAAAAAACGCGGGCTTGCAGATAGATATCTGGTGTCAGAGCCAGAGATAACGCGGGCTTGCAGATAGATATCTGGTGTCAGGGCCAGAGTAAACGCGGGCTTGCAGATAGATATCTGGTGTCAGGGCCAGAGGAAACGCGGGCTAGAAGATAGATATCTGGTGTCAGGGCCAGAGTAAACGCGGGCTTGCAGATAGATATCTGGTGTCAGGGCCAGAGGAAACGCGGGCTAGAAAATAGATATCTGGTGTCAGGGCCAGAGTAAACGCGGGCTTGCAGATAGATATCTGGTGTCAGGGCCAGAGGAAACGCAGGCTAGAAGATAGATATCTGGTGTCAGGGCCAGAGTAAACGCGGGCTTGCAGATAGATATCTGGTGTCAGGGCCAGAGTAAACGCGGGCTTGCAGATAGATTTCTGGTGTCAGGGCCAGAGGAAACGCGGGCTAGAAAATAGATATCTGGTGTCAGGGCCAGAGTAAACGCGGGCTAGAAGATAGATATCTGGTGTCAGGGCCAGAGTAAACGCGGGCTAGAAGATAGATATCTGGTGTCAGGGCCAGAGGAAACGCTGGCTAGAAGATAGATATCTGGTGTCAGGGCCAGAGTAAACGCGGGCTAGAAGATAGATATCTGGTGTCAGGGCCAGAGTAAACGCGGGCTAGAAGATAGATATCTGGTGTCAGGACCAGAGGAAACTCGAGCTTGCAGATAGATATCTGGTGTCAGGACCAGAGGAAACTCGAGCTTGCAGATAGATATCTGGTGTCAGGGCCAGAAAAAACTCGGGCTTGCAGATAGATACATATGTCTGGTGTCAGGGCCAGAAAAAACTCGGGCTTGCAGATAGATATCTGGTGTCAGGGCCAGAGGAAACGCGGGCTAGAAGATAGATATCTGGTGTCAGGGCCAGAGTAAACGCGGGCTAGAAGATAGATATCTGGTGTCAGGACCAGAGGAAACTCGAGCTTGCAGATAGATATCTGGTGTCAGGACCAGAGGAAACTCGAGCTTGCAGATAGATATCTGGTGTCAGGGCCAGAAAAAACTCGGGCTTGCAGATAGATACATATGTCTGATGTCAGGGCCAGAAAAAACTCGGGCTTGCAGATAGATATCTGGTGTCAGGGCCAGAGGAAACGCGGGCTAGAAGATAGATATCTGGTGTCAGGGCCAGAGGAAACTCGGGCTACCAGATATATGACTGGTGTCAGGACCAGAGGAAACTCGGGCTAGCAGATATATGCCTGGTGTCAGGACCAGAGGAAACTCGGGCTAGCAGATAAACTAGGGCTACCAGATATATGTTTGGGTCAGGGCGAGAGAAAACACGGGCTTGCAGATATATGTTTGGTGTCAGAGCCAGACTGAGAGGGAACTTGGGCTACCAGTTATATGCCAGTTATAGGGCTAGAGGAAACTTTGGATACCAGACGTATGACTTGTGTCAGGACCAGAGGAAACTCGGGCTTGCAGATATATGTTCGGTGTCAGGGCTTCATGTAGATATATATGTGGGGTGTGGACCACAGGAATTATTACCTTGTGGGGTGAATCTGAATGGAAGTATATGTGTATGTATATTCATGTAAAATCTGTCGGAAATAAAATAGATATATATATAAAAAAATAGCTGATAGCGTTAGACTTACAGGAATAAGATTCAAAAGCATGTTAAGGACTAATGTATTAATAGAGTAAAACCATATAAAGATATTTTGTTTATCGAAACATTGCGCTCAAAATTATAAATTTAGTAAAGTAAATATGGTTGAAAAAAATTGTGTCCTAGTTTTGGGTTTTATAAAAGAAAGAAAAGGGTCATAACAATAGCATATGATGGCGTCATTTTTGAAAACTAGTTACATACGAGTGAATAGATTTAGACCTAATTTTACCCGGTCTGTCGCAAATGAATTAGACCAAGGGCCTCGTGATCAGTCGAACGTTTTGATCGATCTAAAAGTGTCCTTAACTGAACACAACTGTTTGCAGAACCACGCAGGGTTTCCCCTTGATTACCAATTTAAATCACTGTACCATGATTTACAGGGTAGACTATACATAAAAGAAATACATAAATGGATTTCAGTGTTGATTAAATGAAGCATGTAACTATGTAGGGATAATGGATAACATTTCCCAGGAATATTGATTTGTTTTTGGCTTATTTAAAGATGGTGAACTGTTTTCTACTTGATAACATTTTGATCCAACCTATTACATACAACTATTTTGGATGACAGAGTACATTTTGTACATGTGTTGAATAGCAATAATGTTTTCAAATAGCTGTCGAATAGTTTAATTAATTTAAGTAATCTTTATAAGAACTCCAGGTAAGAAACCTAATGCGTCTGGAGGCTTGTATTTTTATCAAAAATATATCTTTATCCTGATTTGAGATGTGTCGACGTACGATAAGTAATTGTGAAATATATATCTATGACAACTCTAGGTTAGAGACCTAAGACGTCTTGGAGCTTTATTTTAATAAAAAGGAAATCTATATCCTGATATGTTGTGTCGCCGTACGATGTGTAATTGTAATTAATCAGAAATCTATACACCGCCACTAAAACCTAACATAACACAGTATATGTCAATACTGCATCAATACCGGTCACTTGTAAAACGTGCAGCGCCAACAGGACGCGGGACATCGTAAGATGTTATGTTAAATTGATATTCTTAGCGTACTTGAATAGAGGTCTCTTGGTATTACGACCTATTTCAGAAATTCATTAGACGCGTTTGCTACGTTTTATAAGGGGAACGTCTGCATGTGAAGCAACGCGCTTGACATAATTTTGATCACAAGTGCCTTTTTTATGTCAGTGCAATGTAGCAAAAATTTTGCTCTTGTGTATCCAACAATAATTATTTTACCTTTTCATCCCTGAAATATGAAATGAACTGTTCACACCTTTGAATTAGAAATTGAATTGAGTTCAAATTTGTCTGAAATGTTGCATGAGTTAACTTCAAGGATGCCTGACATAGATTTTTGTGATCTTAGAGGGGTCAAAATGGGTCAATTTAAAAAAAAGTTTTAATCTTTTACTTCAAACTAAAATATGCTGGAAACTAAAACTTTTCCTTGATAAAAGAGACTTTAGTTATTTTATCACAATATTGAATCTCATGCCTCCATTATTTGACGATTTTGGTCAGAATTAGACAAGGAGTCAGCTGACTAAAAGTCAAGGACATGCGTCAGAAGTCAAGGTCAAAGTCGTAGCGTTTTTACAGATGAATATTTTGTTATAATATTACAAAACAAAGTTGGTCAGAATTAAAAGAAAAGGTTGGAGGGTAAAAGGGGTGGGGGTCACTAGTTCAAAGGTCAAGGGAAATGTTTGTAACTCTCCACTTTTGAGAGGTCAGAAGAGGGTCTGACCATTGGGTCAAAAGGTTTAGGAATGATGACTTTGGGAGATAATATAACCTTAAAAGGGGCCCTTCCTAACCTGTCAGTGTTCTAGTTCAAACTTGACTTGGCTAATGATAAGTTCAGCGAGAGAACGAAATAATAAAAGATATGCGGCATAGTGTATCAAAACGCATGTGACATTTAAGGCCCACTGGTTTCTTGTTTTTAATTTTTTTCGATGAACGACGCATGTACATGAAGACATGGGCTTGGTGTGACAGTAATGGGCTGTTTTAGATCGTTCACACACGGAGAACCAATCAATGTATGAAGCTAATCTGATAACGAACGGTAACGCTATGGAAAGGCTTAACAAAACATCACATAGAGTTAGCTTGGGAAACACCATAATACTGTCATTCCGTTAAAACATTTTACGCATTTCATTAAATTCGTTTCCAGACAAACTCAATACATCACCCAATGAAATCCAATAGAGCAAAACTCGATCAATAAATGTTTTAATTGAACGATCGCGGAAAAAGCCTTACGCAAATATCCATCAATCATACAAGTTAAACAATCGGTAATTGAGCTTAAAAGTGGTTAATTAATAAAGTCGATGTTTCTTATAGATTCTGTGTTACGACGTCACCACCCTCATATCATTTAGAATTTAGTATGTTGATTTGTGATGAACAGGTGTAATGAAGACGAAAGCGTATGATGAGACTTGTGGTAACATCGTGAAAAGCCCGGACACTGGGACTGTACAAAAAGGGAAGCACAACACATCTACTGCCATACCTAAAGACAAATCTGCTGGTTAGTCAATGTTTCTTCCTTTGTCTGAATTTCATCAATCATTTACTTAAGGATCCTCTCTTGTGGAAAGTCAAAATTTTCTGACGACTAACTTTTTTTCTGATGTACTTTTTTTTTGAAAAAGGGAGTTCATTGCATAGCAGAAAATGCAAAAAGAAATATATGGCTGTGAACTCGTGTTTGTGCTATGCTCGGTCAAAGATACCAAAATGAGCAAAACACGTGATTTATGTGAAAAATGCGGTTTTGGCCAATTGCAAGACAATTTCATTCAATATCTTACAGATTTGTGATCAGATATGTATGCATGTTTGCAGAATTGACCAAAATAGTATTTTCTTATAAATTATGGAAGTAAATGGTCTTTGAATTATTCTTTTAGCTCAAAAAATAAATTGAAGTTACCCTACCCCTTATTTTTCAATGAGAAAATACTCAATTTTTCGTAATTTTGCAGATTTAATGCTTTATAAAAAAAATTCTAGTGACAAAGTTGTTTAGATATTTGGCAGATCAAAAGGAAATGGGTTTCTCATTTTAAATCATTCATAAAAACTGGGGGTAACGTGGTTGGTTTTTTTGTCCCATTATCAAATGTGTTATTTTTCACTATTCTTGAGTCAAAAATCGAAATAGCTTCAGTTACACTTAAAATCTGATAAATATCAAAAATGTAAATAAAGTATCTATATTGCATACTATTTGCTTTATAATGAACATAAAGAAGCTGTACAGCAAAAATGAACTTGCTATGATGAAAAATGGCGACACCCTGACGATTTTGAATGATAAACCAAGCTAAAAAAAAATATAAATTTTGGCAATTCTTTAAGAACAAGAAAGAAACAGAAGTACTTATTTTCAAAATGGCCTCCATTATTGGCATTTTTTAAAATTCTTCTAAAAAAAGTTCTACAAACAACAGACATCTTATTTTTTTCTACATTTTTCAGATGCATATTTGCAATCAAAATTGATCATACTTTGTGATATATTACAAACATATCTCACGTGAGATCAAAACGGGATTTGAACGTGATTGAGCACTTCAACTGAACATCTATAATAAAATAGGTCCTAAAGGATGGTCACTCAAAGAGAATCATTAATGTGCCAATGCATCATAATGTACACGTACACATTTTGCGTATTCAGAATTTAGTGGACATTCGTATTAAAACAGATGACCCCATTGATGAATTTGCTTTCTCACAATATTTGCTGTAGAATGCAATATACAGAAACGGTAATTATCGCTATCATAATTCAGCGGAATGCATTCAATGCAAAAATCGCTTATACAATATTACCGCTAAAATATAGTTTAAAGTGAAATTCAGAATTCTAATGAAAATATATCGATCGGTTTCCATTCTGTTATAGGTCGTCCATCTCGAGTTAACAGAAGACGGTCCGACAACATGCTTGGTAAAAATGGTAAGTACGATGTAAGAGAAACGGATGAAGAACACATTCCCGCACTTACTGAGCGAGAAGAAGACTCTCGTGCCTCGAGTTCCGTATCCACTGAGACTAAATGCCATGGAAACGACACAACGAAAAGAAAAGATCATGAAAAAAGAAAACTACGCTTGAAAACTCCGAAATCCTCATCAAAAATGACAAACCAACTTCAGTGTGATCAAAGTCAGAAACAGAACGGTGAAAAAACCGTCCAATCTAAAGAAACGTTACACCCAATAAGCGTTACTGACAGGGGATCAAAGCCCAAAATAACAACATTGTTTGTTAAATTAGCAGAAACCGTAAGGGAGGAAGACATGGACATCCTTGGTTATATTAAACATCGTCTACACAAGAAGATGCAGTTTTCATTTACAGGCCAAACTGTCGACCCACATACTGGAAATACAATCGTCAGTTTACAATGTCCAAGTAGACGCGCTGCTCAACGCCTGGAAGCTGAACTTCATCAAACTAACGCCAAATCTGAAACAAAAATCTGCTGTTTTTATTCACTTGAAGACGCCAACAAGACAACAATGTCAACGAGAATGGAAAAAGAGGAAATGCTTAATAGATATGTAACGGAAATGACAAAAAGAGCAGCTTCGTCTTTAACAAAGCACAAAGCAAAGATTGATGAGGTGACCGACAAGCTTAAGAAACTAAAAAGGTCCAAAGATAAATTTATGTCGCTAGATGAATATTTCGTGGTGGATTGTGAAAGACGAGCTTTGAAAGATAAACAAGAGGAATTGGAACTTCAACAGAAGGAGTTTCAAAACTTTATTACGACCGCTCATGAAAAGTTCGTTGAAATGAAGGACTCTGCTACATGCGAAAAACCTGCAATGGGAATTATGAAAGCTTTCGGCGTGGAATGTAACAGACTTGACACAGCCTTACCGATGTATGCAAGGAGATCAGACATACTTGATATTGTGAAAAACAATCAAGTCTCAGTCATCATTGGAGAAACAGGATCAGGAAAGAGCACACAGATGGCACAGTACCTTTATCAAACAGGACTTGCCAACAAAGGGATGATCGCTTGTACACAACCTCGTAAGATAGCTGCAATCAGTGTTGCTACACATGTTGCTCGCGAAATGAGTTCATCTGTCGGACAGGTTGTCGGGTATAAGGTTGGAATGCAGGAGAAGAAGACCGCACTTACAAAGGTGTTATTTATGACCGATCATATTCTGCTGCAGGAATGTCTGAAGGATAGGAAGCTTTCCTCCTTTTCCTGTATCATCATAGACGAAGCGCATGAAAGAAGTATATACACCGATCTTTTACTTGGTATGATCAAAAGCTGTCTTGCCGACCGCATCGAACTCCGTGTGGTAGTCACATCTGCTACCATCGACCCTGAAATCTTCGTCCAGTACTTTGGACAATGCCCTGTACTCTCGGTGTCAGGAAGAATGTTTCCAGTAGATGTCATTTGGAAAGAACCGACTACTGGTCAAGAATCGTTCTCAAACCACGTAGAAGAATGTGTCAGGAAAGCGATTGATGTTCACTACAATCAGCCTGAAGGAGACATTCTGGTGTTTGTAACCTCTCCACAAGAATCAGAAAAATGCTGCGAGAAGTACAGGGATTATACCGAAGGTAAACCCCAGAACTTTGTTTGTTTACAGTTACATGGAAAGCTCCAGGCTGACGAGCAACGAAAGGTATTCGACCCCGCTTCAGTGGGTAAACGCAAAATCGTGTTCGCTACGAACAGTGCTGAGACGTCAGTTACTATACCAGGCATCCGATACGTCATCGACACAGGCCTTGTCAAGGAAATGAAGTACGATGCAAAACGTAAAATGAATACATTAAATATCACAACAGTGACGAAAAGTTCAGCCAATCAGCGAAAAGGTCGTGCAGGACGAACTGGACCAGGTGTATGCTACCGACTGTTCACAGAAGATGAATATGACAGAATGGAAACGAATATGGTTCCAGAGATATTACGAGTGAATCTTGGCCAAGCGATGTTAAAACTGATAGAACTCAAGATTGACCCACTGGAGTTTGATTTTGTCATGTCACCTTCCGTGGATTCCATGGAGAGCGCGATGGAAACTTTGGAAGATCTTGGTGCGGTGTCAAACAGAAAAATAACCAGTCTCGGAAAATGGATTTCGAAGCTGCCACTTGATCCAAAGTTGGGCGTATTCATTCATGACTCAATTGAGATCGGAGCTGGTCTTGAGGGAATGGTGATTGCAGCAGCTGCCAGTGGATCCTCGATTTTCTTTCGAGTTGGTAGCACGGAGGAAAAGGAAAAGTCTGATCTGCAGAAGATTCCATTTTGTCATTCTGATGGCGATATGTTGACAAATTTGAATGTCTTCAGGGAATGGAGCAAACAGCCAGAGAAATCGAAAGGAAAATGGTGTTACAAAAATTCAATTAACGGCAAAGCAATCAAAGGAATGCGAGATATCGTAAATGAAATTCTCACAACACTTAAAAGAGAAATGAAAATAACTGTGCCATTCAAGTTTGAAGAACCTGAAAAGATAGACTCTTTGATGCTAAAATCACTCTTGAAGGTTTACCGAGAGAATATTAGCCACTACCTTGGTCATCCAAAAGCGGGTTATGTACTGATCACTAAAGACCAAAGAGTAGAAGTTCATCCATCATCAGCATTGGTGTCTTTGGCTAGTCAGCCAGAGTGGCTTGTCTTCGACCAGGTGATGAGAACATCCAGGGACTTTGCGATGACCATTACTCCGATCAGTGAAGATATGGTGAAAAGGGGAATCGAAGAAGGAGTTCTTGATGTGGATCTAGAGGAAGCAAAGGCAAAACGGATAACTCCTGTTCATAGAGCATATGTGGGATCGGAAGTCCTCCGGCAAGTCATTGGACCAAGGTACACCTACCTCCGGGAGCTCGAAGACAAATTAGTACAACAATGCCACGGAGGTCTTGTGGTGGTGGAGGCAGACCGTGAAAATGGCGAGCTGAAAATATTCTCGAAATCGTCCAACGAACAAACACTTGACGGTTCGTTAGAAAATTTGCTCAACCCTATCAAAAGTAATTTCCTTGCCGAAGAAAGAGAAGAAAAACTTGGTGTCAAGTCGACAGACCGATCTGTAAGAGCTGTGATAGGCGCTGGAGGATGTACAAAGACTTTGTTTATGCCCGATGAGTTCAATGTCGTAATGATACATTGCGCTGTCAACAAGAAGGAGGAATTTGGCTACGACGATGTGTTCCAACACTTCAGTGAATTTGGAAAAATTAAAGACTGCAAAATGTATCATCACAAAAAGAATGCACCGTCTCTATGGGGTCAGGTAACTTACAAGAGAACACAAGATGCAGTTAGAGCTGTTGCAGAAACGCGGGGAAACCCAGATATTTCCGCTCGACCAAATAGGCGAATGTCCAATGATAAGTCCGAGAAGTTCAAAATCCGGATACAGTGGTGTCGGAGGCGCTCGCGAGGATTTGCCTTCGTCAATTTTGCGTCGTTTTTAGATGCTGACGATGCTATACGACGAGGTGTTATCAACGTAGGAGACTCCTATGCTAGAATAACAAGGCCTAATGCGTCGCAAAATCAATCGGATGAAGGCAAAGTGTTTGTTGGCAGACTAAGCAAATTGGTTGATGAAGACGTTTTGAGGGAATGTATAGCAAACGCGTGCGACCTTGATCCTTCAACAGATATCGAAAGAGTCACAGTTGTAAGAGAAAGAGTCCCACTTGAAAGCCAGGATTTCTTTGATACAGTGAAAAGACGACTGTGTGCTGAAATTGGAAGCTATGTCGCACCCGCTTCATACGAGTTGGAGCTGAAACCAACACGAGAAGCAGATCACATCTTCACTGCATTCGTCACGTTTGACAATCCTGAAGATGGCGAAGGAGTGTGTAACCAAATGGATCATTCATTCATAATCAATGATCAGGTTGTTTCTGCCAAGCCAGTCCTGCATTGTTCCTTGTACATCCAGAAGAGAATTTACGAAATGAGCAGCGATGCTATAGACAAATGCATCGAGGATCTTGAAGAGGATGGTGTTCGGGTGAAGACAAAAACTCTTCGAAACGAAAATGTAATCGTCGACATTAACACCGACGACGTAGAAACTCTTGTCAGGGCTAGACGGTCGTTTCAAGACATAATCCAAGGGGAGATTATCGAGTGTGCAGAATCAAACTCGTTGAAGCTGTTATTCACATGGGAAGGAAGAAACAAACTAAAGCAGATTATGAATCAAACGGAAACACTCATCCTTACAGACAACAGGGTAAGGTCTGTCTCAATCCATGGGCTCCAACGGAACCGGCAAAAGGCAAAACAAAAAATAGATGAGTTTCTACTGCAGCTTTCCACGGGCAATTCAGAAGTGGTAGACTTAAAAGGTGAAGGAAAACCACCTGGGGTTCTTAAAGCAATTTTGATAAAATACAAAACTGATCTATCTGGATTATGCCAGGAGACAGGCTTAGTTGCTGCTCGCCTTGATCCGAAAAATCACAGAGTAACACTGTTTGGAGATGATGGTGCTGTATCCAAGACAAAAGCAATCATTACAGATGTCATTGCCAACTTGTCCCCCGACGGACTGAAAAAAACCGATGAACCAGAATGTGTTACTTGTTTTTGTCCCGTGCAGCAAAAAGATTTGTACCGAGTAGAATGCTGCGGGCACCCGTACTGTAAGGAGTGTCTCCAAGTTCAAGTCCAAATGTGTATTACCAACAGAGAATTCCCAATAAAATGTGAACTGGAAGAGTGCACCACTCCATTTACGTGGCATGACATTATTAACTTGTCGAAATTGGGCTTCATTAAAGTCTCGGAACTAACTGATTCGTCAGTCAGTAAGTTTCTTCAGGGAAATAAAGATTTCCGCTTTTGCATAACGCCTGACTGCCCTGTTGTCTACCGCGTGACAAAGTCTGGGAAGTCATTCATCTGCCCTGAATGTGACATTAAGATATGCACGAGCTGCCAAGTACAGTTTCATGACGGCATAACATGTGCTATGTTCAAGGTAGAGGGAAATGAAGACGTCGCAATGGCAGGATGGCTCGAAAAAAACAAAGCGAACCGAAAAAGATGTCCAAACTGTGCCATACCTATAGAAAAAGACGGTGGATGTAACCACATGTCCTGTGTGACATGTGGGAAGCATATTTGTTGGTTGTGTCTGAAATTTTTTGATGATAGTGGTGCATGTTATGGACATCTCGATAAAGTTCACGGCAGTTTCGTTTGAGGAAGTAAATTATTGAGTTATTGTTTGATGATGTTTAACAAAGCATCCAGTATCATGAACTGTATATTGAAAAGAACATAATGCATTGACTCTGCTATCTTCATATACGAAAAGGAAGTTGGATGTTGATTAACCACGCGGATGCGATCAATCGTGGAACGACTTTTATAGACAACTGTCAGCCTACTTTGCTTCGACGATATCGTTTAGATAGGTTTACAACTTTCCGTCGTTCGTTCGTATTTATGAAGATATGGTTTACAGAATACGACGATTCAACACGGACAATAGAACCCAATCTCTTTCACTGGACACGGATATCAACACATTTATCGGTGTGAGATTTTTTTATCTCTCAAGCTCTCAATAATTGTATGACGTCGTAGTAACAAAACGATGACGTCAAGGCAACAATACAATGACGTAACATCAACATTGTCTTGCATTGATGTAACGTCAAAATTAGATTATACACGAGGATAGCAGGGTAAGAGAAAAATAACCATTCCCCTCCTTGGTAGTGAGACAGGAGATCTCAATCCTCGGGGTAAGATTCTTAAGCTGCCAAATACTCGGCAAGCCTCGTGTTTAGCAACTTAGGAATCTTACCCCTCGGGTTGAGATTCCCCTGTTTCACCCCCAAGAGGGTGAACTACTCTTTTCATCACACAGCGTTCAGGGACTTTTCCATTCACATATTGAGTACTATTAGTTATTCATAGTTTCCACAATATTGACCAGATTTATTTTCAAGAAGGGAAAACAATTCTCAGTTTTGTCATGATATATTTCAGTAGTTTAGAGAGCGAAGTTGAATGTAACCCCTAGATATCGATGATGACAGTTGGCAGAAATTTTTTGAAAAACCTAGTTTAGAAAAATACAGGTTCATAAAATTTTGACACGTGATTATCTTATCACTATTATTACGTCCGTGTGAAATATTTCCGTGTTTTTGTTTTTTTTTTTTGTTTTTTTTGTAAGCGTTGGTACGTGCCTATAACCCAATTTTTTTACATTAACCAAATATGTAACAGCCTTTTAAATGTATTGAACTTAATCAAAAGAGAGCTTAGATCATGTATTTCAATATAAATGAAATTCTGACAAAATAAATGCTTCAATGTGTTAAATAAAATCAAGTTTACTGTTCGAGGTGTTACACATTGAGACACTGTTGACGGCCAATTCCCTAATAACCATTTGTAACAACTTGTTTTAATTATAACTACTAATTAATGTTACATGCTGTAATGTGTAACAATTCGAAAAATAAACTGGATTTATTTTTCCAATGTACATTTCCGGTGTTGCTACCTTTAAAGGTATGTAAAGTATAAGTTATATTGAGTTTGCATCCAAAAGGAAATGTTAAAAGCTTCCCAAAACTTTTATTCTGTAGTATTTAGTATGATTTCTGCTAGAAAATAAATTTTAAAAAATATCAATCATTGCAAAGAAAATGCCTATACATGTTAGGGCAGTTTTTACTGATTTTTCTAAGTTATAGAATATAGATTTATTTGCTCAATACGCCAATGAAATTATGCAACTATATGTATAACAGTCCAACAAAGTTTAGATTCTGGCTAGCGAAAATGAAATGTCCGTTTATCTAAACTATCCATTGTCGTAAGTACACTTTAGGTGTCCGAAGCAGAAATTACGTTTTACATTTGCTTATATTAAAAAAAACTGTTGGCAAATATTGAACTTGTTACTTTAATATTATTTTTCTTTTGTGTTTGCGTTTATGTTTACCTGGAACATTTATTTCATGTTACAGGTGGACTTAGTTGTACATTAATCATTTCATAATATAAGTAGTAAAGAATTGTAACGTGAAATATTAAAGGCCCCATATACGTAACTTTCGGCAAAACTTGAACCGAAAATAAAGCCTAATAACTTATTATATTTATAGATTATGTTGAGATTAACTGATATCAGCAATATTCAAGTTGAAATCTTACGTGGTTACCGGTACAGCAGCAGTTGAAACACGGTATTTGTAAACACGCGTCCATTTTGAACCGTCTTCTAACTTAGGCTTCTTGTTGAAGTGGGCCCCCCTGAGTTATTTTCAATTCTTTTAAATTTTCTGTGAAGAGTTTCTTGTTAGTTACCGCTCAGGTATACTTCGCTTTAGGCTTATTTTTGCATGGTTATCAACTAGATTTTTTCCCCACGAATTTTTCAGAATCATAAACAATTTCCTTAAGTTACGTATATTGGGCCTTTAATATGTTTGTATGCACAATAATCTCAAATGTAAATACGTGTTTGCACATACATTTCATGAATGTAGATATATTTGGGATTTTTTTCACATGTTTCTAAGATGTATTACTTTAAATATGTTACCTCTGATTAATCTGTCTCATTAAGTCGAAGTGTGAAGATGTTTTTCATTCATTTCAAATTTTGGTTAATATAATAACAGTCTGCCATTTTTGTGGTATTAACCTGCTGGGAGTTGATACTCATTTCTAATACCCAAATATAAGATAACATCCGTGGCCTTATTCCATTTCTTATGGTGTAACCTTTAAAGTCATTTTTCTTTCATTTTTTTTTTCATTTAACATCTTCTTTTCTTAGTAAGAAATCACAACAATTATTTCAATGATCAGACATATGCGTCAAATGTTTTTTTTTTAAATAATACATAGTTTCCTATTTTCCTAGATCTATCGGGATATTATAACAATTGTGAATTCATTGTGTATAATTCTGTTTGTTTTCTAGAACAAGAATAACTTTATGATAATCGTAAACATGTTAACCGTATAAGGGGAATATTAGGGGAGAAGAAACTCTTGATGAGTGATGTTATGTTCTGTTGTCTCATTGATGGTCTTGAATATAGACGGTTGGAAAGGCAAGAAGCTTAGATTACGTACATTGTTGGTCTTGAATAAAGACTTGAATATAGACGGTTGGAAAAGCAAGAAGCTTAAGTTACATACAATGTACATTGTTGGTCTTGAATATAGACGGTTGGAAAAGCAAGAAGCTTAGGTTACATACATTGTTGGTCTTGAATAAAGACGGTTGGAAAAGCAGGAAGCTTAGGTTACATTCATTGTTGGTCTTGAATATAGACGGTTGGAAAAGCAAGACGCTTAGTTTAAATACATTGTTTGTTTTTAATATAGACGGTTGGAAAAGAAAGAAGGTTATGTTATATAAAGCATCGTATTTAGCCAGAAACGTTGTATAAGGTGTTATAAATGTATCTAATACACTATAAATCTACTGCTGTCCATCTATTTTCTTGATGATATATCTTATATTGATAATGTATATGTAAAATAGATGCTTTATGTTCTCAAATATATTGCTCAAATTTTGTTTAACAAAAAATGTGCAACAGGTTTTTTTGTGACACATTAAAATATCATTTCTACTACAATACCCTGTGTTATTCCACTCTCAGACCATTGTATAAACGTGCTGACGTTGAATAAATATATGTTATATACCACTAGTGGAATATGACCTTCCGGACTTTCGATTGGTTGAGAAGTTGAACTTTGACCGGAAATGCGGATTGTTGACGACGTCATCGATTGTTGACGTCGTCACAACTTGGCGTGAATGTATTCGAGATGATGTGATTTCCCGCAAATCTGCGATTCATTCCAGAAAACAACAGTGCACTTGCCGAAAAAAATCACTGTGGTAGAAACAGGTCACACGACTCGTTGTTATTGGATACAGAATTTATTTCACTCTCTTCTGAATAACCAATTGGTACATCGTACTGATGCTTCGCTAGTAGGTATCTAGCAATCAGTACTTCACAGGCGTTTCAAATAAATGACCTTGACGTACTTTCAGGATCACAGGGGCTGTGTAAAACCACTTTAAAATCTTAGGCATAGAGTAACTGATTAACTTTGAGGCCCAAAGCAATGATATTTGGCAAGTAGAAACTTGTAAGTAGAATTTTTTTTTTTTTCAAATAGGTACCTTGATCTACTTTCACGATCACATAGATCGGAAATATACCAATATCAGAAAGCACTTGGTGGTGATATCTGACCAGTAATATGTTGGGATAGTGAAGTTTACATTTCTATGTAGACTGGAACATTCTTACATGTAAGCCCAATAGACTCAATATATGGAAAAACATATTAATAATATTTCCAAAGATTGCACAGAAATCCGGGTTAGCGATACAGGTCATCTGGAAAGTTTGTTCTTATAATTGCAATATTGGTTAACTTGCTTTACTAGTTTCATGTATTTACTAATCTATTATGGCCCTTCTTCGAGTGAACTGTTCTCTTATAGTGTTGTCTGGTGAGGTATAGTGCCCACGCCGTCATTTAGTAATCATATGACTGTAATTTGAAAAGGCCTCTGTTGAAATACCGGCATCTTATATTCCAAAACTCGCCATTTTGGTAAACGACAGCGGTTAAACGGAAGTAGACTGTAGCGCCCTCTAACGACGTCACACTACTTTTGACGTCACGCTTCTTTTCCCGCGGGCCGAAAAAAGGTGTAGTGCTCGCTGCCAGGTATAGTTCTCGTTGCTAAGGAAAGCAGATAACTATACCAAATAGAATATTGTAGTTATCCAATAGCCTTCCTAGATATTATTTCGTAATGTACTTAATGTATGTATTATGTAAGTACAAAAAGTAAGGTTAATGTCAATCAATTACAATTATATTAATAAATGTATTACTCTAGTGTTGGTTAACGTTAAATTTACCCTTTGATAGTTTAATACAATGCATGTATATGTGTTTTTACTGTTTTCATTTTTTCCCCTTAAACGTTCATCATTATTATTTACCCAGTTAAAATACATTATACCGTATTGTTTTCGCCCTGTCAAATTTTCGTACTCATTTTACAATGCCCATTTCTTTGAATTACAATGTGTTGTTTTCGAGATACTCGCTCGTTAAAGAAGATGAGAAATCATTGTAGTGAAATTCCAAGTGTACGAGACATGCCTTTCCTGTTCACTGATTATTATTAAGACGTCAACCATGTATGACACGATTGATAAGATAATTTATGCAAATTTATCAAGTATTTATTGAAGTACCATTTGTAATTACGAAGTGGGTTAATGAAGAGGATAGTATTTAATTGTATGTTGCTTATAAGGAGCTTCATGAAACTGCAGGAATGTTTAAAGAGTGTTGCTAGGTATGACGAGGGCAACGCCCGGGAAAACGTTGTGGATCGTACAGTGCTAAGAATGACGATGATAAACGCAAGGAAAGTTGTCAACAATTGTTCTGAATCTTTTAGAGAATAGGTTTTAAATTTAATTAGTCAAAATAATTTTCATTTCATTTCTTTATTATCAAACATTTTGAATAAGACATAATAATACATGTAATATCAGTTTTAGCCACCATCATCAGATGGTGGGCTTATCAAATCACCCTGCGTCCGTAGTCCGTCCTTAAACAATTCTTGTTATCGCTATTTCGGGAGAAGTACTGGATGGATCATTCTCAAATTTCATTTGTAGGTTTCCATTGGTGCTTAGTTTTGCATAGTTTATTTTCGCACAAGTCCAAAAGTAATATGGCCGACAGGCAGCCATCTTCGATTTGTGAATAACAGTTTCGTTTCGCTATTTCTTGAGAAGTACTTGATGGACCATTCTCAAATTTCATATGTAGGTTTCCTTGATGCTTAGTTTTGCACACTTCAGTTGCGGACACATCTGATAAACAATCTGACCGACTGGCAGCCATCTTTGATTTGTGCATAATAGTTTGTAATCGTTATATCTTGTGAAGTATTGAATGGATCTTTCCCAAATTTCATATGTATGTTCCCCATTGGTCCCTTGAACAGATTGGGAAAAACAAAATGGCTGAGAGACAACCATCTTGGATTTTGACAATGAAAATTTGTTATTGTTATATCTTGTGAAGGATTAGATTGATCTTTCCCGAAATCCATATACAGGTTCCCCTTGTTAATAAATACAAGATGGCACCCTCTTAAAAGTTTTGGACTTTGAAACAAAATTCCTAATAAGACACCTTATTTCAACTGTTATTAATTTTCACAGGAAATGTTCAAAGTTCATAGCACAAGGATAAAATACGTTAATGAAAGAAAAAATAGAAATAAGATTAAATACGTAAATGAAAGTTAATATAAGAAGGGAAAATATTCATCTTTCTAAGAATGAATGAAAAATCATCGATGGTGTGCGCCAGGATCCCTCTTGGATCTCTTGTATATTATTTGGTTGTGATTCTTTCAATAAATAGTTTTGAATTCATTGTGTGTTATTCCTAATGTTTTAAAAAAAAAACAAGAAGTTGATTATAATCGTGAACATTTTAACCGTATAATGCTCAATCCACACAACAATATATAAGATTTACTTCTGATGTTTTTAGCCAACCATCATCTGATGGTGAGCTATTCAAATTGCTCTGCGTCCGTTTTCGTCGTCCACCCGTCCTATAACAATTCTTGTTACTGCTATTTCTTGGCAAGAACCAAATGGAACTATTGCTCCCTACGTGTCACATGTCTCAGTTGATTGTTTTTTTTAGTGCTTGTCAGTGATAGATGTCGACTGCCGACACACAAACTAACAATACATAGGTATTCGAGAGATGCAGGTTGATCAGAACCATTGGCAAGTTTATGGTCGACGTCTTTTTCTCTTTGAGAAATAGTCTATATCTTTGTGTGATATGAAGAAGGACGTTTTTGAGTATGCTCATTAGTTTGCTTACTTGTTGTGATTGACAATGACATGTTCGGTTCTCATTTCGAGGATTTTATGTTTACACAGATGTGACAAAGATTGACATGTCGGGTGTCGTCGATGAAGCAGAAGACGCTTACTCTTCTGGGACACCTGGTGGTATTCTCTTGTTCTTTTTCAAGGGTCTCCGTGTAGATCCTTCCTGTTCTTTTTCTTCACTCCTAGTTTAATCAAATTTGAGTTCCTATTATGATATTGTTGACGCTTCGGTATTCTCTAAAAAGTGTTTGTTTATTTTCCTATTTTTCGGGATACTTTGAAAAACAATGTGGCAGACAAACGTTCATTTTTCATTTTTAGAGTATTTATTTGTTACAACTATTTCTTTACAAGTATCCGGTGGAACATTTTCGGTTGAAAATTAGGATATTTAAGCAACTTTTCAATTATTAAGAGGACCAGGTTCTGATATTGGGCCTTTGGGATGCTGGGATAAAGTTTGTTTGAACCAATGAGTGTTAAAATCTTCAATCAAAAGATAAGTATACTGATAGATTTTGCCTCGATTTCGTAACTCAGGTGACTTTAAGGTCCATCGGCCTGTTGTTTCTTTTAAGCCCACTATCATCAGATGGTGGGCTTATCAAATCACCCTGTGTCCTTGGTCACTGGTCCGTAGTCCATTCGTCCGTCCGTCGCTCGTCCTTAACTAATTCTTATCGCTATTTCTACAAAAGCACTGGATGGATCATTCTTAAATTTCACTTCAAGGTTCCCCTTGTTGCCTTGTCGTGCATAGTGAATTTTTGGACAGATACAATAAAACAATATGGCCGACAGGCAGCCATCTTGGATATGATATAAATAGTTTGTTATCGTTATTTCTTGAGAGGTACTGGATTGATGATTCTCAAATTTCATGTGTAAGTTCCCCTTGATGCGTAATTTGTAATAGTTCATTTTTGAACATATCAGATAAACAATATTGCTGACAAACGACCATCTTGGATTTGTTAGTGATATCTTGTTATTGCTATTTCTTGAGAAGTACTGGATGGATCATTCTCAAACCTCATATGTAGGTTCCCCTTGGTGCCTAGTTGTGTATGGGCCATGTTTGGACGGATCCGATAAATAATATGGTCGAAAGGCGGCCATCTTCAATTAGTGAGTAATATCTTGCTATCGCTATTTCTTGAGAAGTACTGGATAGATCATCCTCAAATTTCACATGTATGTCCCTTGGTGCTAAGTTGAGCAAAATCTATTTTCAGACAGATCCGATAAACAATATGGCTTACAGGCGGCCATCTTCGATTTTGAGTAATGGTTTGTTATCACTATTCCTTAAGAAGTACTGAATAGATAATTCTCAAATTTATATGTATGTCCCTTTGATGCGTAATTGTGCATTATTATTTTGGGGCAGATGTGATACTGATAAACAATATGCAGACAGACAGACATCTTTGATTTGTGAGTAATATCTTGTTATCGCTACTTCTTGAGCAGTAAATGATGGATAATTCTCAAATTCCATATGTAGGTTCCTCTTTGTACCTCATTGTGCATGATAGATTTTCAGACATATCCGATAAACACTATTGCTGGCAATGACAGGTGGCCATCTCAGATTCTGACACTGATAGGTTATGATTTCATTTAAGCAGGTTCAGTTGGGTTCCTAGTTGTGCATGAACTAATTCTTTTACTGCTCCAAGGTGAAAATATTGTCATCTTTTATGTTTACTATGAAAGTATATTATGGCTATTTTAAAGAAACACAAGATGAATTTGGAACTGATTAGAAAAAACAAATCTCCCGAAAAAAATATCTTCTTTCAACTATTATTAATTTTCAAGAGAAATTCATAGAACTAAGATTGAATAGTACAGGTAGGTGGTGCAGAGGATAGGGCACTTGCTTTTCACCAAGGTGACCGGGTGTCGGTTCCCCGACCGGGTGTGAAAATGTATGGGGTCACCTGCCCGACCACGTAGTTTTCTACGGGAACTCCGGTTTCCTCCCACAATATGACCTCTCGCGCGCCTACATCCGGGCCAACAAGAGTGATTAATAGAAGTTGGATGACTTGTTTCATAATTGTTGTAAAATTAATAAGGTTTATTTTTTATTTATTGCTTATTTAAGATTAAATACATTAATCAAAATTAAAATAACGTCTACAATTTATGAAATATTACTATCCCAATATGATCGCGTCTAAGGTTCAGGTTAATAATGTGGCAAATTGGGTTTGCCATTGTTTTTCACGACAGGAAATTTGGCTGGAATAAATAACTGACCTTTATTTCGTGTCATAAGGTGGCACAACATCTACATATATTGATACAAAATAAAGCTTATCAGAAAAAGATACCTGCAGACCCAAAAATAGCTTCCTTTGAGGAACATCTTTCTTGTATTTCTCGAGAAAAAACGGTAACGAGCATCCATAATTAAAATTCAAGATGGCCGCTTTGCAGTGATTTAGTAAGATTCTTTTAGGGTTTTTTTTGTGAATCCCAAAATCAAAAGGGCACAATAGGGAATCGAAAGAAACTCAAGATATAGATAACAACATTGCATAGCCAAAACCCATCATGGCCGCCTGTGACCCTGCGGTCGGCGTTGACAACCGGAGGGAAAGCGAGACCCGTAACAAGCGCAATACACTGCATGACAAACAAAATTGGCATGTACGAAATAACAGAACAGAGCCCAAGCGTAAAGTAAAACTTATCTAAATAATTGCTTGTAATTAGAACTATCTACTTGTGTATATACCCAAACGCATTAAACCTGTTTATTTAATTGGCTTTGTGTTGTGCTCATGAAATAAATGAATTTGTGAAAAGTAGACTGTACCTTGGGATTAATAAAAACGAATTCTTCGACAGTAAAAGTGAAGAAAATAGCAGGCGTAATTAAAAGTATCACCAATACCGACAATATTCTACGCCGCACGCGTTTCTGCCTCCGACCTGGTAAAGTTACTACTGAGCTTGTGATATATATCACCAAAGTCGCGGTATCTAGAGCAAATATCACGAAAGTCTCGGTATCTAGAGCAATATCACGAAAGTATCGGTATCTAGAGCAATATCACGAAAATATCGGTATCTAGAGCAATATCACGAAAGTCTTGGTATCTAGAGCAATATCACGAAAGTATCGGTATCTAGAGCAATATCGCGAAAGTCTTGGTATCTAGAGCAAATATCACGAAAGTCTGGGTATCTAGAGCTATATCACGAAAGTCTCGGTATATAGAGCAAATATCACGAAAGTCTCAGTATCTAGAGCTATATCACGAAAGTCTCGGTATCTAGAGCAATATCACGAAAGTATCGGTATCTAGAGCAATATCACGAAAGTCTTGGTATCTATAGCAATATCACGAAAGTATCGGTATCTAGAGCAATATCGCGAAGTCCTGGTATCTAGAGCAAATATCACGAAAGTCTCGGTATCTAGAGCTATATCACGAAAGTCTCGGTATCTAGAGCTATATCACGAAAGTCTCGGTATCTAGAGCAATATCACGAAAGTATCGGTATTTAGAGCAATATCACGAAAGTATCGGTATTTAGAGCAATATCGCGAAGTCCTGGTATCTAGAGCAAATATCACGAAAGTCTCGGTATCTAGAGCTATATCACGAAAGTCTCGGTATCTAGAGCAATATCACGTAAGTATCGGTATCTAGAGCAATATCACGAAAGTCTCAGTATCTAGAGCAAATATTACGAAAGTCTCGGTATCTAGAGCAAAACCTAGAATAACGAATTAATGTTTGACATGTTAACACCAAAGGTTGGAGAAGCAGGGATACTAATCGAGAGATGCAGGTCGAGGAAGATCATAATTGTCATTGTCGCCAATCTTATTGAAAAATATTCTATCCTTTTTTATGCAGGTGTATACACCCATTTATATGCAAACATGTTATTTAGAAGGATACCTCAGTTTTCATTTTTTCGACCTAGTTTTATCCTCTTGGACTGTTTCTAGGGTGTCCATGTTCATCAAATTTGGTAGGAAGCATCCCTAGGTGTTTTGGATTTCAATATTTCAAAATGATGGGGCTGACGCCCAGGAGGCCTAATTGGCGGGGCCATAAGGGGTCCATTTAACGATATTTATATTAACGACTTCTTCTCTTGATCTAAGTAAGCAATGTATAACGTATATGATTATTTCTGTGGTAGCGTTGATATTCCGGTAGCCGGGATTCAAATTTATACAAATGATGAGGCTGTCCCCCAAGACCCTGGGGGGCAGGGCCAAAAGGTGTCCATTTGGCAATATTTATATTAAGGATTTCTTCTCTATAACTAAGCGATGCATGACATTTATATTTCAGTGGAAGGGTCCGTAGGTGGCTGGGATTCAAATGTATTCTAATGAATGGGCTGACCCATAAGGGCCTGAGGGGCGGGGCCAAAAGGGGTCCATTCAGAAATATATCTGCTTTGCGGACTAAGTCATACCTTTTAAACGGTTGAGATCACCATCCAAATACTATATAATCACAAATATGATGTTAGATTTGACCCAATGTATGCAGATGTTCGTCAATAAATGGTATTTTTGTCTGTCCCTGTCCGTGGGATCTTTTTGAAAAGTTTTATAATGATTACCTTGATACCAATGTATCCAGGTGAGCGATATAGGCCCTCATGTATTTCATCATGATAGTTTGTTCCGTTGTCTGCTTTGTTAGTGTTAGTTTACTTACAAACCATACGCGTTTTATTTATTTGTTTAATTTTACGTTCATATATTGGAATTTATTCTGCGATAAACGTTTTTATGCACAATTTTAAATTGCATTGAAATTACTGAAAATAATACTATATTGCAGGATTTGTATGATAACAAAATTAGACATTTGCAATGGATTTTCAGCGGTGTTCATTAGTGTTAAATATTCATAGGGACAGACGAGGAACCTAATCTTTGAATTCAAATGGTTATACACTCACCTGGCCCGAAGGTATCCATCCGTCCTGCGCCCCGTCAACTTTTCCTTGAAATGATTTTTTTCTGAAATACCGCTCCAGAGAAGAAGTCGCTAAACCAATTTAGCTAACTTGCGTTTTTTAGACCCGCCTCTCAGTCCCCTGCGAGTTAACCTAACTATTTGTATGATTTTTGAATTCCCATCACCTTGGGATTATTTCAGTGAAATTAGTTACATTCCAATCAGGGCCCAGTTGTTCAAAAGATGATAAGCTTTGTCACTATTTAACGATATAATTCAATATTTAATAAATCTGTAATAATAATTCTGCAACCCCACAATTTTGCATGTAAATTGACTGTTTTAGACATTTCCTATCTCGAAAGTTGTAACTCATTCAATGATTTGGTTTTCAAGTTATACTAGAATTGAAATTTGCACTAATCAACTTTTGAACAGTTGGGCCCAGTTGTTTAGAAGAAGAAGTTGTTTGAAGGAATTGTTGACGTAACGACGACGGACATCACACACGGATAGACTGACTCAGATACGTCGGATTCCGGTCAGTTAACATTCAATAAAACAAAACTAAACAATTTTCTAAAGAAGCAATGAATTTTAATAATTGTTTTATTATCTGTACTGCAAAATATCTCGGTCTAGGTACCGGTATAACAGGGTGTACATTACTTCCGGTTGTATCGAGTTATGTGTTAGAGGAAGGGGAAAATAGATTTTTATCAGGTTACGGACATTAATGTTAATCTATGAGTGTCCTTAATTTCGTTGGTAAGCCTATACAATTCATGAATTCGTATGTTTCCTTGATGGTACGTGTTATTGGAGATTTCTTAATTTGAAACTTATTCACTCATATATTTAGAATAATATATCTTCCCACGATTTCTTTATCTTGTCATGGAATGTTGCTTTGAAAAGTCGTGAAAATTAAAACCCAGAAAAATATATTATTTTACCGTTATTTTATTATTGAATATAATATGCAAATACATTTTATAAGAAATGATATTATTCACGTGTATAAAAATCTTATAATGTAAAAAAAAACATAATATAACATTGTGTTGATTTTACAAAACATCAACAGTATAACATTGTGTTAAGTATGCAAAACATCGACAGTATAACATTGTGTTAATTATGCAAAACATCAACAGTATACCATTTTGTTAATTATAAAAAACATCAACAGCATGACATTGTGTTAAGTATACAAAACATAAACTGTATAACATTGTTTTGATTATACAAAACATCGACAGTATAACATTGTGTTAAGTTTACAAACATCCACAGTATAACATTGTGTTAAGAATACAAAACATCCACAGTATAACATTGTGTTAAGAATACAAAACATCCACAGTATAACCATGTGTTAAGAATACAAAACATCAACAGTATAACATTATTTTGATTATACAAAACATCCACAGTATAACATTGTGTTAAGTATACAAAAGATCAACAGTATAACATTGTGTTAAGTATACAAATATCAACAGTATAACATTATGTTGATTATACAAAACATCCACAGTATAACATTGTGTTAAGAATACAAAACATCAACAGTATAACATTGTGTTAAGTATACAAAACATCAACAGTATAACATTGTGTTAAGTATATAAAGATTATAAAAAACAACAACAGTATAACATTGTGTTAAGTATGCAAAACATCGACAGTATAACATTGTGTTAATTATGCAAAACATCAACAGTATACCATTTTGTTGATTATAAAAACATCAACAGCATGACATTGTGTTAAGTATACAAAACATAAACTGTATAACATTGTGTTGATTATACAAAACATCCACAGTATAACATTGTGTTTAGTATACAAAACATCCACAGTATAACATTGTGTTAAGAATACAAAACATCAACAGTATAACATTGTGTTAAGTATACAAAACATCAACATTATAACATTGTGTTAAGTATATAAAATATCAACAATATAACATTGTGTTGATTATAAAAAACAACAACAGTAAAACATTGTGTTAAGTATACAAAACATCAACAGTATAACATTGTGTTAAGTATACAAAAGATCAACAGTATAACATTGTGTTAAGTATATAAAATATCAACAATATAACATTGTGTTGATTATA
Organism: Mimachlamys varia; assembly: GCA_947623455.1. Taxonomy (NCBI): domain Eukaryota; kingdom Metazoa; phylum Mollusca; class Bivalvia; order Pectinida; family Pectinidae; genus Mimachlamys; species Mimachlamys varia. The sequence goes on along the minus strand of OX392532.1, from coordinate 31,962,246 downwards.
AAAAACAACAACAGTATAACATTGTGTTAAGTATACAAAACATCAACAGTATAACATTGTGTTTAGTATACAAAACATCAACAATATAACTTTATGTTAATTATACAATACATCCACAGTATAACATTGTGTTGATTATACAAATCATCAACAGTATAACATTGTGTTGATTATACAAATCATCAACATTATAACATTGTGTTTAGTAAACAACTATCAACAGTATAACAATGTGTTGATTATAAAAAACATCAACAATATAACATTGTGTTTAGTATACAACTATCAACAGTATAACATTGTGTTGATTATACAGAACATCAACAGTATAACATTGTGTTGATTATACAAAACATCCACAGTATAACATTGTGTTGATTATACAAAAGATCAACAGTATAACATTGTGTTAAGTATACAAAACATCAACAGTATAACATTGTGTTAACTATACAAAACATCAACAGTATAACATTGTGTTAAGTATGCAAAACATCAACAGTATAACATTGTGTTAACTATACAAAACATCTACAATATAACATTATGTTGATTATACAAAACATCCAGAGTATAACATTGTGTTGATTATACAAATCATCAACAGTATAACATTGTGTTAAGTATATAAAACATCAACAGTATAACATTGTGTTAATTATAATTGAGATTATTAATGTAATGTAAGATAATCTCCTTTAAAACAAGCAAGTATATTAGCCTTACTAGAGTTAGGGCCAAGGGACATAACTCGTCTTCCCTTCAGTAATACTTAAGCGTCTTAGTGAACCTGACGCCTTATTAGTGACCCTGATCACACGCAGCTCCATTGCAGCATAAATATTGCACAAAATTTGAATCCATCAGCATCGACATGGGAAAAAACGGAGCTTCTCAAAGGACAAGTGCCAGAGGACGGGGGAAGAGACTTAGGAGGGCACCAGCCCGTTTTGAAGAGACTGACAAGCCTGAAAATAAGAGGAGGAAGGAAAGTTCTCCCGGGGTGGTCGGCATCCCCCCCGCGGATACCAGCCATGTGCAAAACCCCGCTGAGAGGGCTTCGACTCCAGAGGTCGATTTCCATGAAAGACCGGGAACGTCAGGTAATGTGGCGGGGGCTGAGCCCCCTACAGAATGGGTCATGATCCCTGATATGGATCCCCGCCCCGCAACTAGTGTGTTCGATGACATCGGGGGGCATGTTCCGCTGAAATTAAAGGAAAAAATATGGGCCGGGGACGTGTTCATAGGGCTAAATCTACTGACTAAATCTGCTAGGGATTTAAGCAATGACCTTGATCAAGTATTGAAAAACGGTAAGTTAGTTGTCCAAAAACGCATGTATGTGAAACCCATAACAAACATTCACCATTGGACAAGCGCTTTCATGGTGTTTACGAGTATCACCTTGGAAAAACACCCGGGAAAAGCACAAGAGTTCCTCAAGTATATGCGAGATATTAGGCTTGCAGCAAGTAGATCATCGTCTAACGAATGGTCAAAGTACGACGAGCAATATCGCCTTAAGAAAACCCGCTACCCAAACTCGTCATGGGGGGTTATTGATAATGAGCTTTGGCTTTTATACATGTCTAATAGGGTGCCCGTACAAAGGGAAGTAACTCCCATTCAAACAACGAGCGAGGCAGCACCAACAGCTGGGTCCAGTAAACAGGAAGGCAATGGGGGATTTTTAAATAGTTTTCGTACCTCACGGGCTAAAGAGTGTTGGGGGTTCAATAAGGGGCATTGTTCCTTTGGGGCCAACTGCAAATTTACACACGCATGCGCGGTTTGTGGGGGACAACACCCAAGATCAAAGTGCAGTAAGAAATAGGTCAATATACTCATTAGGCTACTCCCCAATCAAATTAGAACTGCTGTCACATCTTTTATCTACATATCCCCAAAAAACAGTGGCAGAAGAATTAATACATGGTTTTCGGTATGGTTTTCCTCTGAAATATAAAGGGCCTCGCTTACCTACTACAGCAAAAAATCTCCGTAGTGCTGTATTATCTCCAGACATAATTAAAGCAAAAATCCAGAAAGAGATACAGGCCGGTCGGATAGCAGGCCCATTTACTTGCTCCCCTATGCCAACTTTACGAATTTCCCCTTTAGGCCTAGTTCCAAAAAAAGATGGGGACTATCGAGTTATTCACCACCTTTCATTCCCCGAGTCGACTTCAGTAAATGATTTTATAGATGTAGCGGAGTGCTCTGTAAAATATACTAACATAGATGACGCTATCAATATGATACAAACTCTAGGCCCGGGAGCACTGCTTGGAAAATCTGACATCAAGTCGGCCTTTAGATTACTGCCAATATCACCAAGTGATTTTGATCTCCTAGGTTTCCAGGTTGAAGGTAACTTTTATTTTGACAAGTGCTTGCCTATGGGGGCTAGTATAAGCTGCGCTCTGTTTGAAAAATTTGCTACATTTTTAGAATGGTCTGTAAAAAATAACATGAAATTGCACGCAAAAACAATCCAGCCATCTTTGCTACACTATTTGGATGATTTTTTGTTTGGCGGCGCATCTGGTACAGGCCAATGTCAAGATACAATGAATGTATTTTATGAAAATTGTTCTTTGCTGGGGGTTCCTCTAGCCGATGATAAAACAGTAGGTCCTTGTACAGTGTTGACCTACTTAGGTGTTGAGTTTGACACTCTGAATATGGTTTTGAGACTTCCAGGGGATAAGTTAGCCAAATTAAGAGCACAGCTTAAGGGAACATTGTCCGTAAAGAAAGTTACCCTGACTGAACTGCAGGCACTGATAGGCTCGCTGAATTTTGCCTGTCGGGTTGTTAGACCTGGTCGTGCATTTTGTAGACGACTGATAGATGCCACTAAAGGTATCACTAAACCACACCATAGGATACGGGTGACTCTGGAAATGAAGGGAGACTTAAATGCATGGTTAGAATTCCTAAATGAATATAATGGGGTAACTGTTATGCCAGAACAGTTCTGGATTTCAAATAGCTCCCTGGAGTTATATACAGACAGCGCAGGGGGCAGTGACAAAGGGTGTGGCTTGTTTTTTAAAGGTCGATGGGCATATGCCCCCTGGCCTTCTGAATGGAAAGGTATGCCTATTTTGAGGAATATCACATTCCTTGAGCTACTTCCGGTAACCGTCGCACTATATATCTGGGGTAGGGACATGTGTAATAAAAAAGTCCTTTTTCATATTGACAACCAGGCGGTGTGTACAATAATAAATAAACAATCTTCAAGGGACCCACTAGTCATGACACTGGTTCGGCGTTTAGTGGTGGTTTGTCTGAAGCACAATATCATCCTGAAAGCTGAGCATATTGAGGGGTCTAAAAATTCCATCGCTGATTCTATTTCTCGTTGTCAGTGGGAAAGGTTCAAACTCCTGGCTCCAGAGGCGGACCCCAATCCGGAGCAGATACCAACCTGGGTGTGGCAGCTCTTAACGCTGAAGTAGATAAACTCTTAGCAAATTCTATGGCACATAGTACTAGGGCTACTTATGATAATGCATACCAACAATTTAAAAACTATCTGGTCCAATATAATCTTCCACAGGAATGGCCTATTCCTATATCTCATATTGCTAATTACATCGCTTTCTTGTCACTTAATCATCGTGCACCTAGTACTATTTGTACATACATTAGCGCCTTAAGCTACTTTCATAAAATTCGAGGGGTGATAGACAACACAAAAAGTTTTATAGTTTTGAAACTCCTGGAGGGGGCAAAAAGGGGAGACAAACGGGTGGATATCAGAGCCCCAATTACACTTTCCCTTCTGGGTAGATTAATAATATCTCTCCCCTCAGTGTGTTCATCCCAGTATGAGTCTAGCTTGTTCTCCGCTGCTTTCAGTTTAGCCTTTTTTGGTTTTCTCAGGGTGGGAGAGTTTACTGCTGCATCAACCAATGACAAGTTTTCTAGGCCTCTCAAAAAAGGGGATATTCAGTTTACCAAGGAAGGAGACAAATTAAGGGTGTGCATATGTGCATCAAAAACAGATCAAATGGGTCTGTCACATTCTTTAATAATTTCCAAAGTGGCCATGGCAGATCAGCGTGTTTGTCCAGTTAAAGCTATGCACAGTTATTTGAGATTACGTCCGGCGACGGCTGAACAGCAGCTCTTTGTTCATTACAACGGGCAACCCCTTACTAGGTATCAGTTTTCAGCAGTGCTAAAGAAATCACTTGTTTTCAGTGGAATTACAACGGGTCATTATCGCTCTCATAGTTTCCGTATAGGGGCAGCCACTGAAGCAGCAAACAGGGGCATTAATGATGATACAATCAAATCATTGGGGAGATGGAGATCTAGGGCCTATACACTTTACATTACGATGCCAGGCATTCATCAATAGACTTACCAGGGGTGCTAGGTATACAGTTTACTAGGTACGTGGTTATCAACAGAGAACACAATCTAATTGTGTCAAAGTTGTTTACGTTATAGGATCTTCTGTTTGGATTGTTGGCTCCTCGTATATCAGATGGGCAGGGAACTTTGTCAACGCAAGGCCAGGTGGAGCATCTATGGGGCTGCAATGTCGTACAGGCATTACAGTCCGCTGGTATGGCAAGTCAGGAATGAGGTGGCGGGAACTCGATGAGACAATCCAGAAGTACCTTAAGGCCTCCCCACCACCAGACACTCTCATCATACATCTTGGGGCTAACGACATAACCTCCGAGAAGTCTGTGAGCCTCATCAACAATATTGAGTGTTCGGTCCTGCGCCTCAAGATTTTGCTACCACAGACAATATTAATCTGGTCTGATATGCTTCCCAGGTGTTACTGGCATGACGCAAACAAACCCATCCAAGTAGACAAGGCCAGAAAGAGAGTGAACTCTGCAGCCAAAAAATTGTTCTTGAGCAATGGCGGGAAAGTTATAAGACACCCTACAATAAATGTCAAAGAAAAAAATTTGTATAGGCATGATGGCGTGCATCTAACCGATTCAGGCAATAATATTTTTATTAATGGAATTCAGGGAGCCTTAGAATATTTCCACAGTCACCCATCAATCCAGATGTTTCCGTGAACTGGGGCATTTTCCAAATATTTTGTAGCAATAGAGAGGGGGGGGGTTCTTGGGGAAAGGGGGTACCTTTGGTTGGCTATAGATCCAGTTACTATGGCGTGAGAGGGTTTAGACCCTCTCATGTGGCGAGATCCTGGGGGGGGGGCCTCTGGGATATGCAATCCAGGCACCATATAGCCCAAATATACATGTTAGGTCCTACCCACGTTAACCGGGGAGGGCAGGTTAGGGGGGGTATTCCAAAATATGGAACCCCCAGGGTTGATCCACTCACGGGTACCGGAGGGATCCACTTCACTAGCGATACCGCTAGGGGGTGTTGTCCACCTTGGGGACCCAGGGGACAGGTAGAAATTTGGAAAAACTGGGGGCAGGGGCTTGGATTGCACCCACTCTGTATGCACGGAGGGGATATATGCCATCTCTGATACCAGGGAGGCACTGGCGGGCCATTAAGTGTTTATCACAGGCGGTCAGGAGATATGGGAAAGAAAGTGAGAACCCTCTCAGGATCTAGTCATAATTGGGTTGAAGCTGTGGCCATATTGTTCCATCATAGGGGAAATATTGTGTAAAATGGAGATTAAAGTTTAAATGATTAAAATGGTATTTGAAATTTGAATCTGTCTCCTTGTATTGTTTTAATTGAGATTATTAATGTAATGTAAGATAATCTCCTTTAAAACAAGCAAGTATATTAGCCTTACTAGAGTTAGGGCCAAGGGACATAACTCGTCTTCCCTTCAGTAATACTTAAGCGTCTTAGTGAACCTGACGCCTTATTAGTGACCCTGATCACACGCAGCTCCATTGCAGCATAAATATTGCACAAAATTTCCCACCCACCCTCCCAATTTGTTATACTTGTACATTTGTGCCTAGGAATGGTATACTGCTTTGAGTTAATCTGTTACAGGGAATTCCAGTGCAAGGGTACATCCATATATGCCCCTGCCATTCGTGAGTTGGAAACTAAACACGGAATGGACAGTATCGGAAATCCAGAGTTGGACAGCCTGTGGTCTTTAGTGGACAAGACAGTGTACACGTGTTTGCGATAAATTTGTGGGCATGGTAGTGTGCCAGGAATTCTATTCTTGATCAGCTGAATACTAATGTCGGTGAATGAAACAGTTTCTCGTGCGCTTCATCAGCTGCAAGCAAATATATATTTTATATCTAGTCATTTAAACTTGCAAGCAGACAATCAATTTATTTTTGATATATATCTAGTCATTTAACTACAAGTAGATAATAGGTTCATTCGTGATATCATGTTCAAGTTTGTAGGTAAATTTATCTAGTCTTGTTAACTTTCAGGGTAATTCACTATGGTTAGTACTGTTAAGCTGTGTAAATACTATATATACTATGAATTATAGCTTGGTTCTACCTGTATTTCAGGAGGTTGTTTCAGACTAACAACAGGGTGTAAGGTTCCTTACACAATAAAGGAATTAAAGTAACCAATTTGGTTTAAAGAGGAATATTGATAATTATGTCGCAGCCAATCCTAAGGAGTATGGGCGAGATCCTGGGGGGGGGGGGCCTCTGGGATATGCAATCCAGGCACCATATAGCCCAAATATACATGTTAGGTCCTACCCACGTTAACCGGGGAGGGCAGGTTAGGGGGGGTATTCCAAAATATGGAACCCCCAGGGTTGATCCACTCACGGGTACCGGAGGGATCCACTTCACTAGCGATACCGCTAGGGGGTGTTGTCCACCTTGGGGACCCAGGGGACAGGTAGAAATTTGGAAAAACTGGGGGCAGGGGCTTGGATTGCACCCACTCTGTATGCACGGAGGGGATATATGCCATCTCTGATACCAGGGAGGCACTGGCGGGCCATTAAGTGTTTATCACAGGCGGTCAGGAGATATGGGAAAGAAAGTGAGAACCCTCTCAGGATCTAGTCATAATTGGGTTGAAGCTGTGGCCATATTGTTCCATCATAGGGGAAATATTGTGTAAAATGGAGATTAAAGTTTAAATGATTAAAATGGTATTTGAAATTTGAATCTGTCTCCTTGTATTGTTTTAATAAACAACAACAGTATAACATTGTGTTAAGTATATAAAACATCAACAGTATAACATTGTGTTAAGTATACAAAACATCAACAGTATAACATTGTGTTAAGTATACAAAACATCCACAGTATAACATTGTGTTAAGTATATAAAACATCAACAGTATAACCATGTGTTGACTATACAAAACATCAACAGTATAACATTGTGTTAAGTATACAAAACATCAACAGTATAACATTGTGTTTAGTATACAAAACAACAACAGTATAACATTGTGTTAAGTATACAAATCATCAACAGTATAACATTGTGTTGATTATACAAAACATCCACAGTATAACATTGTGTTAAGTATACAAAACATCAACAGTATAACATTGTGTTAATTATAATAAACAACAACAGTATAACATTATGTTGATTATACAAAACATCAACAGTATAACATTGTGTTTAGTACACAACTATCAACAGTATAACAATGTGTTGATTTTACAAAATATCAACATTATAACATTGTGTTAAGTATACAAAACATCCAGAGTATAACATTGTGTTGATTATACAAATCATCAACAGTATAACATTGTGTTTAGTACACAACATCAACAGTATAACCATGTGTTGACTATACAAAACATCAACAGTATAACATTGTGTTGATTATACAAAACATAAACAGTATAACAATGTGTTGACAATACAAAACATAAACAGTATAACATTGTATTGATTATAGAAAACATCAACAGTATGAGGAATACGATTCATCAGTTTGGTATGAATTATATATACTGAGTTTGTTTTGTACAAAAACAGAAAATTTCTGTTTGTAACAAACTCAGTATATATCAACAGTATGACATTTTGTTGATAATACAAAATATTAACAGAATGATATCGGTATGACTATACGAATCAGCGGTAACAATAAAGCATTGTGTTGATTATACAAAACATCAACAGTATAACATTGTGTTGGTTATAAAAAAAACATAAAGAGTATAACATTGTGTTAAGTATATAAACAACAAGAGTATAACATTGTGTTAAGTATATAAAACATCAACAATATAACATTGTGTTGATTATAAAAAACATCAACATTATAACATTGTGTTGGTTATAAAAAAACATCAACAGTATAACAATGTGTTGACTATACAAAACATCAACAATATAACATTGTGTTTAGTATACAACTATCAACAGTATAACATTGTGTTGATTATACAGAACATCAACAGTATAACATTGTGTTGATTATACAAATCATCAACAGTATAACATTGTGTTGACTATACAAAACATCAACAGTATAACATTTTGTTAAGTATACAAAACATCAACAGTATAACAATGTGTTGTTTATAAAAAAAACATCAACAGTATAACATTGTGTTAAGTATACAAAACATCAACAGTATAACATTGTGTTAAGTATACAAAACATCAACAGTATAAAAATGTGTTGTTTATAAAAAAACATCAACAGTATAACATTGTGTTAAGTATATAAAACATCAACAACATAACATTGTGTTGATTATAAAAAACATCAACAGTATAACATTGTGTTGGTTATAAAAAACATCAACATCATAACATTGTATTAAGTATAATATAACATTGTGTTGATTATAAAAAACATCAACATTATAACATTGTGTTTAGTATACAACTATCAACAGTATAACATTGTGTTGATTATACAAAACAACAACAGTATAACATTGTGTTTAGTATACAAAACATCAACATTATAACATTGTGTTTAGTACACAAAACATCAACAGTATAACATTGTGTTGATTATACAAAACATAAACAGTATAACAATGTGTTGACAATACAAAACATTAACATTATAACATTGTGTTGATTATAGAAAACATCAACAGTATGAGGAATACGATTCATCAGTTTGGTATGAATTATATATACTGAGTTTGTTTTGTACAAAAACAGAAAATTTCTGTTTGTGTACAAAACAAACTCAGTATATATCAACAGTATGACATTTTGTTGATAATACAAAATATTCACAGAATGACATCGGTATGACTATACGAATCAGTAACAATAAAGCATTGTGTTGTCTATACAAAACATCAAAGTATAGCATTGATTTGTCTAAACAAAACATCGACAACATATTATCATTGTGCAGGTTATATCAAATTTCAGCAGCAATATAATATGTTGTGGTTAAGGGAAATCTGTACAACATTTATATATATATATTGTACAATCCTTATCAATCATTATTTCGGTTAGATGTAACAGAGTCAACTCGATCATGGCTAACCATGGACCTTGGTTTTGACATGTAATGTTCCAAAGTGTTTGTTCATTTTGACAAAACATGCGAAAAATGCATGTTCGAGGGAGGGACAGTTAGCTCATGTTGATCAAACATCTTGCACACAACAACAATGTCGATTTATTCTCAAGTGTCTTAAGCACACGAGAGGGACACTATAAAAGCGTGCACATTGCTTTTGTGTTTACATTCAGGCTTCACTTACAAATAGCAACTATTACATATTACAACTGTTCAAACATGCATCTATGGAGGTATTTAATTATTTAAAAAGTTTCTATTAGATACTATTGAGACTTCTGAACACAGCGAGAAGACTATTGTCAAGGCAAATGTTTAAACTGTGGAGTTTGAGTGGGGTTTTTTTGTTATGAAATTAGCATTTTTTCAACTTTATCTCATTGGTTGATTTTTCCCCTTAAACCAGTCTTCTTGTTATATTCAGAAGCCTTTCTAGTCTCCAATAGGATCATTTTGATGCCTCTCTACATGCTTTTTGTATGATTTTATTCACAACCGCCATTTGTAGTTCAAGGTAAAAACAGAATCGATGTATACGCTTCGAAAGAACCATATCAAGTCAAACAAATGTGTCCATTGCGTGCTATAAACACTTGCGAGTACAACGACATTGTTGCTTTTCTGGTTCCATATATTCTTAAACCAAAAATTCTTCCATGATGCACCTTGCCACAAAGTGACTTTATTTAACAATCCTTTATCATATACAGCGTATATATGTACCATATTTTGTTGTTTTCTATTGTTTTAAAATTCAACATAATTTGTTATTTAGATGACCCTTTACAATGCACCAACAACTGTATAACATTGTGTAGACCATAAATATTCGCAACAGATTATTATTGTGTAGGTCATATAAAAAAAATCATATAAACATATATTATTATGTTGGCTTATAAACATCAACAAGAGGCCCAGAGTGCCTGTATCGCTCACCTGGATAAATTGGTATCAAGGTAATCATGGTAAAATATTTCTAAAAAAGATGCTATGGGCAGGGACAGACTCAAAGAATTATCCTTGAAGTATATCTGTATAGATTAAAGACAGATTAATGGGTGTGTATCTCAACTCACTGTTTTCAAGCTCAGCTGAGAACCATAGTCCATAGGGCTGGGCTAGACCCTTACATCAATGAAAATATCATGATTGTGTTTGTTTCTGTATAGTTTTGGGATGGGATGTCTGTAAGAGCTTGTCGGACCCTTGAGTCAAATCTAAAATCATATTTGTGAAGTTCTCTCTTAGCTAAGCAATTGTATACGCAGTTTTGGGGTGGGAATCTCAACCGTTTAAAAGAAATATCAATATTGTCAAATGGTCCCCTTTTGGCCCCGCCCCTCAGGTTCCTGGTGGGGTCAGCCTCTTTATTTGAATAAATTTGAATCCCAGCCACTTAGGGATGCTTCCTAACAGATTTGATTAAATTCCAATCAGTTGTTAAGAAGAAGTCGATTGTTGAAGGACGGACGGACGGCCGGACGACGGACGCCACGGTATGGCATAAGCTCACATTGGTCTTTTGGACCAGGTGAGCTAAAAACAGGATAACGTTGCATAAGCTATTCCAAATAAAACAGTAATGAAATTATGTTGGGCATAGAAAACACAAGCAAATAAACACCAACGTAAGCCACATAATATCACTGTGCTGGTTATACAGTATATCATTGTGATGACGTCACCAATCATCATATAAGTTAAATCATAGTGTTGATTGATGTTTACAAAACACAAACATCAGTATTAAATCGGCAACAACAGACCATGCCACAAACAATGCCTCCCTTGATTGACTGGGAAAAATCCAAAGTGTAGGACTAAGAGCAACCTGCTGAAACCGCAGATAAATAAGAGAATACCGAAGCATTAACAAAATAATCATCCAAACTCAAAATCGATTAAACCAGGGGCAAAATATGAACAAAGGAAAGATTTACATGAAGACTCTTGTAAAAAAATAGAATAAGACCAGGTGTTCCGGAAGAGTCTTCTACTTTATCGACGACACCCGCCAGGTAAATCTTTGTCACCTCCATGTAAACATCAAGTTCTCCAAATGAGAACCGAGTATCATTGTTAATCACAAGTAAACAAACTAATGAGCATACTCAAAAACGTCCTCTCTTCATATCACTTAAAGATATAGAATAAGATAAAGAAAAAGAAGCCACCTGAAAACGCCGCGGTGGGCCGATTCTTAATCGCGATGAGGGGGTTCACAGACTCTCGCACATCTATGACCAAGTTTTAAACAAAGCGGGCCTAAATCATTTGAGTCATTCCAGTACAGCACTTTTACCATTGTACATACGCCTTTGTCGTTACCAACTCGTACACAATTTACACCTTTGTGTGCACACGCTGTGTGTGGGCCATTTGCCCGATGAAGGTAACGGAAAACATAATGTTCTAGTAATCGAAACATCATATACAGACATTGAATCGTAGCGTAAAATAATCTTTACATAAAGTATCACATTGTGCTGGCTATATAAACAAAATCAACAAAGTAGATCAATCAGTTATCTTTAACAGCTAGAGGAAATTGAATTGATAACGCAAAACATCAACAAAGGGATACTGTAAACCAACTTATTTTCGCGTGCGATTAATTTTCGCGTATTTCGCGAGTGATTATAATTCGTGAAAATCAATCGTAACGAAATAGTTTCAATCATAGGTATGCCAACTTTAGGAGTACTATACTGTAATGTACATAGGATGTACGACCGTGTTTATCGCGAAATCAAATCGCCGCAAAATAGCCATTTTATTTGAAAACGCGAAAGGGCTGGGTGCATTAAGGGCCATTTTTGGCCCCAAGCCCGAATTTCTTAATTTTCATACCATATTTATCACAGCATATGACATTTATAAAAAACATGGTTTTAAATTTTTTTAGTCATAGGTTGCCTAGCAACACCCCTAGCAACCAATCTGTCATATGTACAGCTTTTATCAATTTAACGGAATTTGAACTAGTTTATGACTATAGATTCAAAAGTATTTATTACCAATATATAGATGAACATAGTTTGCTTTTATATAATAAGTATATTGCGAGACAACTTATTGATTTTCCATAGCAACCGATTTCTCTCCATAGCAACAGTATTATAATGACATCAAAAACAAAGTTTAAAGTTGTTGGATAGACTGTTTACTGTATAATTGTATAAACAGACGCGTTACATTTAAAGTTTAAACATAAAATGTTCTATATCAATCAGTTTTCCTTAGAAACACATGTTACGCCAAAGCAACTACAAAAATGAAAGGTAAAAATAAATATTTAAAGGATTTGTGCAACGAAAAATGAAAATTTTATATTTGGTAAAAGTCATGTTTTAAAACCATATTCAAACACCCAATTCTGCAAGCGTTGTCTTGTTACTTTGTTGTGTCACGATTATTAGGTCATTTTCACCCACTTCTAAATTATGCATATATTGTGACCCAGAACGAGGCCACTCCCCCTGTGACGTCATCTTAGTCCGAGAAAATCAAGCTATCGCCATATTACACTGTTTGCTTACATAAATATTGTGTATGTATAATGTGTATAACATCAAATTTTGTTGTGATAGTTACATACTGATACATACATTACGTACAATATACTTTTTAAAACGAAAGTCCATGCATACTTTTAACTTGTATTGGCCAAAATGGTGTTTTGTGGGACATTTGAATGCTAATTTCGTTCGTCATCCCGAAGAATATAGTAGTCAAGAGATCGACACCCTGTCGAAACATTACAAATCACGGGCGTGCCATTCACAGGGGATTAGTGATCTAACACAAGCACGACACTAATTAGTTGATAGGTCAGTGAATTCACCTTGATAAGACAGGTAGATGGTATCATTATACCTTTATACTGCTATATATACTGACATCAGTCAGGACGACGAAACCCGTACCAGAGTCATAAAAACAATACACACATACACCAGGCAACCAACTTTATATGTATACCAATTTGACGAAAAAAAAACAGAATTAATGTTTATTTCCAAATTATTTTCGCATTTTACGGTACGTGTAAAATAGTATGTAATCGGGGCCTTATTTGTACCTGTACTCTGTGTATTGAAAATTCTATGTAGAAGATTCCGAAAATAGGATGAAATGTAAATCCAACATTATTTTATTTAGTGTTCAAATATATCACGGAATTGGATTAGATTTTGCTATCTAGGTCCGTGGTTATATGTTTATATGTGGTTTATAGAAAGCAAATAACCAACTTTTAAGGAAATTCTTTATTTATTTTTAATTTTTTTGTTGTGGTGGTGGTTGGGGGGGGGGGGGGGTCGATCGGAACGTCGAGTGTGTCTATATCCGAATTACAATAATAAACATTTTCTTAATATTAGATATTACATAATTTCTTCAGCTTCATCTTTGCTAGTTACCTAGCTAATGCAAATAACCCCTGAGGTCATCACAGGTGTGAAATGACTTACCTGAGATATCAAAGGGATGCGCGGCTGCCGTCAAATGTAAAAAAGACGATCGGTACATGCAATTATAATCTTATACATCTGGTCAATTAACACATTAGGAAAGGTATACAATAGATTGACACCCTGTAAAATTATCTCAGATAATAATTAAATGTACATTGCGATGTACATTATTTCGCCCACTATATATATATTTTGTATTTACTGGAAAAAATATGAATTAAAAAAATAGTGCAATCGTTGCGATGGATAGGTAAAAACTGTCACCGACATGGAACTTAATAAAGAAGCAATATTTCCTTCTTCAAATTCCCGAATTTTCCCACGCAGAGATCGACAAGGGAATACTATCGAAAGTCCGGTTTTTCGGAAGCAAATCGAAGATGGTAATGTTCCGTACCACAACGAAAATAATCACATCTTGAAATTGTTTGCATTTCTGAGCTGACGTTAAATAAATGAAAATAAGGACTTTCGTATTAACATTTATCTACCGTGATCCCGACCTTGTAATTCAATTCCGTAAAAAGACATGATGCATATTATTATACATGTTGTGAATTCCCTGTCATAATTGTACCGTGTTTATATATACATGATGTAATATATAATGTATATTTATGGGGTCCTGTTTTCGTTTGTTCGTATTTAAACCGAATACAGATAGAATTTACAATAGCATTTTTAGATAGTTAGATAGTATTTCCCATTTTATCGAGTTGAAGTAACATATGCGTGTTGACAATGTTTTCTATGCTGATGTCGCTTTCCCTGGTATGTCTACTTGTCCGTCTCTGAAAGCGACAAATAATTCTGTAGCTCTATAAACATGATTTTTTTATGTGGATAAAATATCAAGGTAAACTCTAATACCAACTACATCACTATATGTATCTGGCATGCTGAATGTTGCCAAAATTACAGTATTTTAGGTCGGTAATCAGCGGACCCAATATAAGAATGTAACCAGGTAAGGTTAGATTGAGGAGTCCTTGGACTAAGATGACGTCACGCGATCACGTGACCAACGAACTAATTATCTCTAGTTTCGCTTGAGAGGTCCAAGGCGTTATAACTATAACCAGAATTTCGTGTCAATGCAAGAAAACCAGACCCCGCGCGATCGTCAGGGCATGTTATTATGGTTTTACAATATTACTTTTACTAAATATAAAATTTTCATTTTTCGTTGCACAAATCCTTTAATAACACTTCGGATTGAATATTTATCATACTAATACATTGCTTATAAATCAATTTAATCAACAAGATTTTTTTACATTTTACATGAGATCTAAACGAATATATGTTTATCCACTCTGTTATAACCACACAAATGTGGCATCTACCATATGTACTCTCTTTTTTATATTTCCTGATTTATATATGTCTAGCTTATTTCTGAAAATATTTGCATTTCAAAGAGATTATGGATATTTCAAAATTATTGCTATTTTATGCTGAAAAAGTTTGAAGATTTCCTCCATAATGTACAGAAAACATTTTTTTGGTGATAATTATAATGCCATTCAAAGCTCATAACAAAATCATCATTTCTGTATTAACAACTACAATGTTTGAAATTGTAAAACGGTAATTAGAAAGGATATCAAAACAACGCGATATAAATCAGCGCAATTTCAAGCTCTCGGAAACATAACATAATGTATAAATATACGTAGGATTTCACATGTCAATGTTCACGTCAATTTTCACTTATTCTATCTTAAGAAATCAAAAGTTATTCTTCAATGGAATCGTCATCACTCTCGTCTATTGGTTGTGGTTGTGGTGCGTTCTTTGCGTCCATAAGGTACATGCTCCAGTCCTTTCCGGGTTCATACGGTAGGTGTAGATATCTGGCGAATCCGAGGTACCAGAGCACGGAAGAAATGTGCGCACATGCACCAACTACCCTTGAACCAGATTTACACTTGCAATAACAACACGTAATGCATCCTTCACTGTATTCAATCCACAATTGGTAGGACTTAGATGATGTATGCCTGCTTTGGATCTTTGCACTGATTAAGCCATCCTGTGTTTTGTGTACTAGTATATGGTACTGCCCTTCTTCGTCAATGTGCTCTCTGCTATACAGTTTGGCCAACTTTAACTGGTACACTCCTGTTGATAAAGAAATATGATTTCAATATACATGTATAACCATTTCATGAAATAACAATTTCATTATGATACACGATCATAATAAAAGAATACTTTTAATAAAAGAATGTGAATGAGATGTTAAAGCTGAAATCAATAGTTAGATATTTTTGTAACAAGACATGGCTCTGCAGATAATGGAGAGAAACCAATAACATAACAACCTGAACATAGACTTATTAGTCTCACTATTGAAGTGTTCGTTTTAGTCATATTCATATATATATATATATGATTAAAATGGATACATTTCACTTATTCTGTAGCTTATGAGAGGATTATGATTATTAAAACTTTTATAATAATACTGATATTCCCTTATTTTTTTATATATATTTCTATGCAATTTAACTAATTACCTAATGTCAGGTTACGAAGCTGTTCCTCGTCCAGTTTGGGAAAGTCTACAACTGCGTCTGATGCATCGATTGGTTTCCAAATAACTGTTCTTTTGTCAAGTTTTTCCCTCACAACTTTTTCTTGGAGAACATTCCCTTGTTTTGACAAATGCAACATCTTTGCGCCTAGTATCTGATCTTTGTCTTCGTTTCCAGTGCTAAGGGGTGGAAGGTATTTGTTACATATAGCACAAACGATCCTGACATAGTCTCCGATGAAAGGGACCTGATTTGTTGGTAATATATGGTCGAGGAACCGCCAATGCTTTATTCTACCATTTGCTGACTCGACAACCCATCTGATTTTGGTAACCAAACGTGACGTGTTGCTTTCCTCTGTTGTATGCTGGGACTGGCCTTTGCGGAGAAAGGAGGGCATTTCAGACCGGATTCCAAACTCGCCAAGTAGATTAAGTGAGTCTCTAAAACCTCTGTCAACAATTACAAGGTCTTCTTTTTCCAGCCAGTCACGAATTTCTTCAATGTTGTTTTTTAGAATATGATTGAGGATGTTTGCATCATTATTACTGTGGTCGGAGAAATATGGACCAATAGCGCTGACGATATATCCAGTTGTAGTCACGATCATCATCGGTTTCACCAGTGGTCTATGTTTATGTAAGCTGTAACATCTTCTTTGGAACTTAAATTGGCCGCTCTTCTGAATATTGATGTATGTCCCGTCGATAACCAAAATAACAGGCTGCAACATTCCTCCAAAGAGTGTCTGTGCCAGGGGACGGGTATGCTGCTGGATTACCTCCTCTCTTGTAATGTGACCAAATCCAACATGCTTTGGTACAAATGATTCCATCAAAGCAGACCTTGCAGACTTGATGGCGCGTCCTATGGAATCTTTTCCGATGTTGAAAACGGTGGAAAGAAGTCTATTGGACATTCCTGTTCTGAGTTTAGTTAAAAGTATACCTACACACATGGTTGTACTTCTGTGTTTTGAGTCCCGAAGACCGTTTATGTGGCCAAATAAATCCTGGAATTGTGCTCTTGTCAACCCGGTAAGGTTTACCATATCGCTATTTTCTAGGGAACTTAACTGGTCAAAGTCAATTCGTTTACTTGCGCTGTGCAAAGCAATTTGACGCAATTGTTTAAGTAAGTCCATCATTCCAGCATGATTGAATGAAGAAGTTGTGCGACAGCTTTCGATCAGATCTTGAGCCGTTTTCGTCAGTGAGTCTTGGTTAAGGTGACCTCTACAACATCGTGCCCCTGTTGGACAAATGATTTCTTTTTCAAGAAAAAGATCATACCGAGCTTTAGATGGGATTACAACAAGTTTTCCACCTCTTTGTTTACAAACAAAACATTGTGAATGGCTCCCTCCAGCTGATGGTATTGGAAGTGTAATGCTCGGTGGTGAATTCAAAGTTGCTGGTGTTTCTTTCTTTTGATGTTCACTAGTATAGCTAACCTTGTTTGCTGTTTGTTTGTTTTTATATATTGATGTGTAATACAACTGTCTACATTTATTACAAATAACACTGTCTTCTTTGATTTCAACGAAAAACTGTTTTGACAGGAATTTACGCAAATCTTTGTTCGCTACACCATGAAGAGATCTTCTATTTCCTGGTATGGTTCTTTTGGAACATAAACAACACGGAAAGTCTTTCGAGGAAGGCATCCTGAAATCAATGAAATGGATTTAATATAATTGTATATATGTGTTGTTGGGTGAACATTTTAGTTAAGGTAAAGCAATAATGTACATGATGATCATGAAAGTTAATATTAGTTACGGTATACTGATTGTCTAGTACTTTTTAGAACTGTAGGATAATAACTGGAGAGGAATTGATATAAGCTTTCAGCTTGTTTTCCAATCCCCAATATACTTTATTTTTTTGATCATTTATGAGAATTTTTTTGAAAATAAAATACTGTTTATGCTAACTGCACATGGAATATTCCTCACAACTGTTGCTTGTTTTAAATCATCGTTAAAAGTACACATGTTTGACGATTATTTCGATAACAAATGAATTTTTACTCTCCATTCCATATCAATCTATAGACCATTTGTTTTATGCTATCCTTATGAATTGTAGTGTTTATCTATTTATCTGTTTAGTTACCATTTGTTTGTTATTTCTGTTGTATGATTAATTAATATGAATGTCAGATGTGAGAAGCATCTCGGGGTCATATTGATACATGCAAGATTAGCATCACTGTTAAATGTGTGAAATAAAATTATAACTTTTACATACTCGTTACGCTGGAGTGACCATGTAGTTTATCAAGAAAAAAAATAAAAATTTTTAACTATAATAGTGTTAATTAAGATCAATTGTTTTTCTTATGCTTATGAAAGTAAACAATAAAAAAATAATAATAAAAAAAAAAATAAAAAATATATCTGTCGGAAGTACGGATTGAACTCCTACTAACACATCTTTCGCCCTGTGGGCAATCGCGATGCCACTCGACTGAATCCAACCGGATGTACAAAAAAATATTCTATTTGTATCTTTTTTTGTATCGAATGTAATAACAGTTACATTCTGTTGTGACTTGGAAACTTAAACTATTTCGTGTTATTGGTATTTTGCAAAGGTAGATATGGATAAATGTACTTATTTTGTTGATATTGATTATAAGTGTGTACATCTAAATGTGGCGAGCAGTAAGGATTTTTCTTGTTTTCGATGCGGATCGTCGGACACTTCTCAACAGTGACGTCTGCGACTTTCCGCAATCGATAAACCAAGGTAATTTATTGATACCTGCAGTACCCAAACAACCGATTATGTTTGTAACATTTATACATTGAACATGAAAAAACTGACTGGTTGTCTAACTCGTACAGGAGGTTGCGTACAGACATATTTTGAGACTTAATATTAGACCATTGGAATGGGGCTACTGTAAAAACAGGAATGCCGGCGACTGCTATAAAATACATCGTAAACATTGCATGCAAAAGTACAGATCTCCATCAACGTTTTAAATATGAAATTGATAATATTTCAAAGTGCAATGAAAATATTTCAGGTCTACTACTCACCCTTTTCACGTTTTTGACATCACAAGCATTGTAACAATTATTTCCATCTTCCATCTGTTGTTGTCTCAGAAACCGTTCCGGATAAATTCACTTTTTCCGGTGCATTATTAGTTATGACGCGAAGATATGCCAGTTTGTACAACGTATTTTTTATTGTTTTTATATCAGCGCATGCAACAACCAAGTTAATATTTTGAGTATAGCTTGTAAATACAAACATATTTATTTTCTGAAAGTATGCATTTGGTTGTTGAATGCGCTCAACACAAACCCTTGAGTAATTGGCACAGAAAACCACCAAAAATCGCCATAATGCCGTAACATTACCGTATTTCAGCCGTATTTAGTATTTTTAAACTAAGAAAATTCATTAAACAATACAAAATATGATTGCTTCAGTACTTTAATATCTTAAAAATAACAATTTTATTATACAAAATTAATTTTTATTTTCCTAAGAGAGGTGAGGCCAATATCGGCCCATAACGCACCCAACCCTTAAATCGTCTCAAAAATAAGATAGTTTACAGTTCCATGATTTCGACAAAACAACAGTTGTAGAAAAACAAAATATTGACTTCAAAAATAAGTAACGTTATTTAAATTATTCATCCCTTAATACACATTTGAACTCTTCCATATTAATGGCTGGAATAGTATCTTGTGTTATTAAGAAGGCACAGAGACCAAACTACTTTGTACATATGACTAACTACCACTGTAACAGATTTCTTCCATTGATTTACAAGTCAAATACATATAATAAAAAAATCAGAGAATGCCAATGCGTCAACAAAACCATAATCCGAACTCAAAATCGATTAAACTAGAGGCAAAATAGGAACAAAGGGAATATTTACATGTAAACTCTCGTAAAAGCCCAAAAGAATGACACCAGGTGTTCCGGAAGAGTAAGCGTCATATGATTCATCGACGACATCTGCCATGTAAATCTTGGTAACATCCAAGTAAGCATCAATTCTCAAAAAGGTAGAGTATAAATTAAGAGGGAAATGCCGGGACAAAATTGTAAGACCGGTAGAAAAGGCTTCAGATTCGAGCGAGTAGCGACAGGTTATACCAATATAATTATAATGAGTTCGCTATACCATATACAGTGCATGAAGACACGTGGTAATGCCTCAGTCCTAAAATAGGCGATACGTGTGTTTCCACATATATGTCTATTGAGGTTTTTCGCAATTGTGATTTCAGATAATTATCTCTTTTTTCCTAAAAATAAGTCATGGTTTGTTTTGTCTTTGTTTTGTTTTTTTTAATGATAACCGATGTTAATTACTAAACAAAACGCTTTTCTATTATTTTTTTCCAGCAAATGTAATATATCGATTCATTGTATCAGCAATAATGTGTAAATAATAGTGCTGGCTACATCATTAATCAACAATATATCATTATAAAAAATGTCATTAACAATCTTAACAAAAAAAAATTATACAACCTTATAGCCTGTATACATAATGATTTACTTAAAACTTGTTCAATAGATCTTTTGTGAAGTCATGATTTACCATTAATAAGGTCAAGTCTCTATTGCTGTTTGACGTCACAATATAGAAAAATGATAAATTATACAGCCAATATGTTTGCAATGAACAAAGTATGTAATAAAGAACAATAGCATGTTTTCCACACTTCCGCGTCTTTGAAAAGTTATTTTATGTGATCATCCGAAAAATACTTCGTACATGTGAACGATTAGAGTTGACTGATATGCTTTGATGATGTCAGGAATGGCATGACTCAGTTTTCTTATGTCACTTGTTGATACACTGCATTTGAAATTTTATCTTGAAACTTTGAAAATAAATAAGAGAATACCGAAGCGTTAACAAAATCATAATCACAACTCAAAATCGATTAAACCAGGGGCAAAATATGAACAAGGGAAAGATTTACAGAGAGACCCTTGAAAAAAGTACAAGAGAATAATACCAGGTGTTCCGGAAGAGTAGGCGTCTTCTGCTTAATCGACGACACCCGCCATGTAAATCTTGGTCACATCCAAGTAGTCATGACAACGTTATTTTATCTATAACATTCTTAGTTTTTACAGTGCTATGTTATATAACAGCGGTTTTGTTTGTGTTTTTCTTCCTATTGACAGCTAAGGTAATTTCATGACGGCCTACAGGTATTTACAAGATGGGTGCGTGTGTTGAGTGCGTGTGTACTTTGGAGGCCGCGGTATGTTCGTAGCTCACTGCATATTATTCCCAAGGTACAAATACTACTCTTCACATAATTTACTTATTTCACATTAACAACACAAAGCCAATTAAACAAACCGTTTTAAGCGATTGTACACAAGGCACAGGGAGATGCAAGTAATTACTATCAATTATTTAGACAGGTTTTATTTTATGCTGATAAGTTATCTTTCTGTTCTATTATTTTGTATACACCTTTTTTGTAGTTCGTGCAGTGCATTGCCTGTAACGGGTGTCATTTTCTCACAGAAAGTCACCGCCGATTGCAAGGTTAAAGTCGCGAGCTTCTGGTCAATTTTGTATTTTTTTAGTTAGGGTTTTAAATGAAAATGGAAGAGGCCCATGACCCTAAATGGTTATCTGACTATAAAGATTGTTTTTGTTGGTTATTGCGAAGTTACATATTTTATCCCTCTGACCTTGAAAGTGGGTCAAGGTCATTCATTTGAACCAACTTTATAGCCCTTTGTCCGAGCATGTTACTGGCTAAATATTAGTAAACCAGGCTTTTCGGCTGTTGAGAAATTGCTTGATTTTCTTGATGCACAAATTTGACCTATGTAACCATGATTGTGTGTCAGGATCAGTCATTTAAACAAACTTGTTAGCGCTAGGTCCCAGTATGCTACAGGCCAAACGTCAGTATCCCAGGCCTTTTCGTTACTGAGAAGTTGTTTTCAAATTTTAGCACTTTTGTCCTCTGTGACATTGAAAGTCGGTCAATATGTTTCATTTCAACAACTTGGTAGCCACACAATTCGGCTTGCTACTAGCCAAATATCAGTACCACAGGACTTTTGGTAATTCAAAAGAAGTTTCTTGAATAGTTTGAGATTTTTAAACCCTGTGACCTTGAATATAGGTCAAGGTCATTGATATGAGGACCCATTGTAACACTCGACCCTAGGTACATACTGGCCAGATATTTTTACCCTGGACCTTTTGTTTATTGGGGATAAGATCGTTTACGATTTTCACATATTTGACCAATATGAGCATGAAAGTATGTTTTTCATATGCAAAAATTTGTAGCACTCATTCCCAGATATCTACTGGCAAAATACCATTACCCTGGGCTTTTCGGGTAACGAGAAGATTGTAAAAGGTTTTTTTGCATATTTGACCCATCTGACCTTGAAAGTAGGCCAAGGTCATTCATATGATGAAATTTTTGTAGAACTCCATCCCATATACCTTTCGGTTATTTAGAAAAATTCATTTGAAGGAAACGTTTACCCACGACGCAAGTTAAAATGAATTAACGAGAGTGAAATAAATACCATATCCAACAACAACGAGTCGTGTGATCTGTTTCTAACACAATTTCAGTCGTAAACAGTTCAAGTTTAACTTGCTTTGAGTACAAATAAACGGTTGTTGTGTGGACACGGCTCTTTGATATTAAAAAAGTCTTTGTTTTGCAAATCGTTTTACTTTGAAAGTTGTTCTATCGGCAACAACTTCATGACAAAAATAATGAAACTTTGAATTATTTCATTGAATTAAATACAGATGAACAGTAGACAATATTTGCATAAACATAATTATCTACCCACAACGTCAACAATCAGCAAGTGACGTTGTTCCGGTCAAAGTTCACCATGTCAACCAATCAAAATACGTTTCGGGATCATTCCACGTGTGGTATAAACATAATGTTATTCAACAGTTGTAATAATTATTTGATAGCCTGTGATCATGAGTTGAATATCATCCACCTATTGTGGTACATGTAGAATAAACCTGATATCAGTTAACTTCATTTTCTTGCTTTATCTTTTATATCACACAGTGGCGTTAATATAATGAAACAACACAACATAAGATATTTTAAGGTCAAAGCATTAGTTTATTATTAAGGCTGCTGAAACAAAGTCATCCAAATACAAAAACAAATGATTCTCACACTCTAGTAGGGCAACTTTACTTTGTTCATCCAACACTGAAAAAATCTTAAATCACGTTAACAGTGAGAGTTGCCGAAACGAATCATTCTTTAAAAACGTTGCAAATTATTAAATATGTTGACAGTTATCTCATAGCTATGCATCATACTAGTCCAGCGATTATCAAATCATCAGTTATAATTCTGATGTAGTCAAGGTATTAGGTTCAAACAGCACCACAGGAAATATTTTAAACTTAAAATATTGTTTATGCTTTTCAAAAATGTCGTTTACAAAGATCTTTCTTTTTTGACCGCAGGAATATATTCAAAATAAAGAAACGCTTGTATGGAAATTGAGCGCAAAATGTTATAAAATTCAACCTGTGGCCAAGTTAGGGTTTGAAAATTGCAAAATACATGTACTTGACAAACTTACTAATGACGTCAGAATACTTTATATATTTCGAATCCCTGGTTGTTTATTTCGTGTTTTTTTTTTTTATACAACCATACACTTGTTTCATTCATACGCTTAATTTGTCAATGAACGAATAAAATGATGGTTTGGTGAGATCCATCTTGGACTCAGTCACCTTACATGGTTACAATCATATCCTGTGTCTGCTTACAATTATAGAAAGGATTATCATTATACTGTATAAGTGGTACATAACAATGGCATATACATTTATACAACCAAGCATAAGGTTACACTAACCTTTTAAATAGCTGATAAACAATATTCGACGAGAAGAATTGACATTTGATTACACAGTCAGATATCTGAAGTGTACTTTGTATTTTCCTATACCTTAAAGGCATACTGATATCACCTGTTGCATTGACTATTCTTTTAATATTCATATCAGGCAATGGCATGTATATGACGAACTGTGTACATGTTAAAAGTAAAGCATATGACACAGGAAATTACAACAGTCAATTCAACTTAGGTTATCTTTTTGTGTACCTCCTTTCTGATTCACTTATTGTCAATATTATCAATATTATACTCAAAGGTCAACGTGATAGGTCATGATGTTGTGACTTTGCTGCAAATAGTAAATTTAATTGCATGCAATGCAAAATTTAAATGAAAAAAAAAACATTTAAGCAAGCCATATTTGACAGTTTGTTCGATACCTTATACTTGTATACATGTACGTAAAGAACACTTTATTAATTTTTTTGGGTGGTTGGGTGTTGCAGTGGAAAGCGCACTTGCCTTTCACCAATGCGACCGGGGTTCGATTCCCCATGGTCGGACGTGAAAAGGTATGGGGTCACCTGCCCGGCCACTTGGATTTTTTTCCGGGTACTCAGGTTTTCTCCCACAATACGACCCTTCGTGCGCTAACATCCGGGTCCCATACAGAAAAAAAAACCGAGTATTTTAAACATACCAAAAGCATTCCGAGTATTCTAAACATACCAAAAAACATTCCGAGTATTCTAAACATACCAAAAAACATTCCGAAATAATTTGATCATGCTCAACATACAAAGACTATAAATAAAATGATCACCAAGCTAGGCATGTCTGTGAGACATAAATGTCCCTTTCCCCCATATGAAATTTGTTCTTCGTGCTTATTACATATGCAAAGTTTGATAACAACCGGATCAGTAGTTATTTAAATAAGCTGGTCACATTACCATGGGCGGGACAGGACGCGACGCAATGGGCGGGACGGACATGGGTAACACTTTAACACCCAACACCATTTCATGGCGGGTTATAAAAATAGAGCATCTACATTTATATTCAAAGTATCACTATATGAACACTTTATGCTGTTTATAAAATTTACGGTGATATCCATGTTATGGATATCATCCAAGTACATACATCATATCAATATCAACAAAATATCAAACAGATACAATGTATAACAACAAACAAACACTACGAATAACAAATTTGACTGATAGGTCGAGAAACAAATATGGACAATTGTTTGTGATGATTCAACAACACTGCACCATACCCCGAGATAACATACTATTCCAAGAACACCTTACATTATTTTTTGTTGTTGTCTTTTTCTTAACATTTTATTTCAAAAGCAATAAGGAAACTATGAAACTGAACTTGAAGAATAACCTTTTTATAGACACCAACTCACTTAATCGAAAAATCTCGCCAAAATGTGTCAACAATTATGACAATAGAACAGAAAAATCATTTCAATTATCGTTGAACTTCTACTTCAAGGCTAGCTCAAGGCACTATTACAAGTACAAAATGAATGAAAATTAAAATCAATCATAATACAGTACTATTATTATAACAAATTAAATTGTATAATTCATACAAGAAAGACAATATTTCTGTATGTGATTAAACACTATGTTTACACAAAAATTATAGATATTTAGAAAAAAGAGACATTATCATATAATCAAGACAAAGAGTTGCAGAGTAAGATTTATAAAAAAAATGTAGAGTACTATTACATTATGTTGAAAACCTACGTGCATAGGGCCCAGTTGTTTCAAGGACGATTAGTGTCAATTCTAATTATCCTGTAACTTTTAAATCAAACCATTGTACTAGTTACAATATTCAAGATATCAAATATATAGTACAGTCAATGTACATGCAAAATTGTAGGGTTGCGCTTGTATATTGACAGTTATAACAGGTTGGGAAATGTCGTTAAAAGGGATTAAGCTTATCGCCTTTTGAACAACTTTGCACATACATGTATGACTAACTACCATTGTACAAGAATTCTTCTATTGATTTACAAGTCAAATACATATAATAAAAAAAAATCAGAGAATAACATAGCGTCAACAAAACCATAATCCGAACTCAAAATCGATTAAAGTAGGGGCAAAATAGGAACAATGTAATACAATGTTAGTTGAATAAGAAATGATAATATTCAATTATAGATAATCACTCGTAGAAACAGCAATTCAAAGAATGTGTAAGACGAGCAAGAAAATGTCAAGTAAACATATAACACATTTAAGGTTGACCAATAACGCAACAACAGTACAAGTACTGCTAAATGGTTAGATTATTGGATTTTAAAATCACGTTTCTCCCGATATTGAAAAGTACTACAGTAACAAATGAATGCTTGACTAATTTGATTGAAAAAGTATTGACAAATATTGAATTTTTTACAAACATATTTATGATTTCTATCAAGAAATTAATAATCAAAACAAGGTAATTAATATATTTTGTACATACTGAAATCCATTTACATTGACACCAGTAACTTCCAAATGACACAAGAACTGATCAGTTGTCTTATTTATTCACTTATTATCTTTTTAAAGGTCAAATTGAAACACGTATAGAAATTTTCTTTTGGGCCCGAAAGAGACTAACAACTGTGACGTATTTCTCTATATAGATTGTGAAGGTCACAGTCTTTACAATTTAGTAATATCATATTTTATAGCACATTGAAACATTTGTAATACCCTAAATATGTACATCAATCTGTTGAGAATAGATTATCGTTGTGTAGGATATAACAAACATCAGCAACAGTATAGCTCTGGGTTGGTTTACACACAATACAACATCTAGATGGCTTGGAAAACATCCGCAACAATATAACATTGTGGAGGCTAACAAAACATCCGCAACAATATAACATCTAGATGGCTTGGAAAACATCAGCTAACAATATAACATTGTGATGGCTAACAAAACATCCGCAACAATATAAATTTGTGATGGCTTGGAAAACATCAGCCAACAATACAACATCGCGATGACTAACAAAACATCCGCAACAATGTAACTTTGTGATCGCTTGGAAAACATCAGGCTACAATATAACATCGTGATGGCTTAAAAATCACCAGTTAAAAATATCACGATCGTGATGGCTTACAATACTTCAGTCAACACTATAACATCGTGATGGCGAACAAAACATCAGCCAGCAATATAAAATTGTGATGGCTTAAAAATCATCGCCAACAATATAACATTGTAATTGCTATACAAACAAAAACAACAACAGTTGTATCATTGTGTTATGCGCTGCAATCCACTATATGAACATAACCAGCAAAATGCTTTCCATAAAAAATATGAAAGCAATGGTTCTCGAGACGTAGCACGTGGTTTAATAATGCCTTTATAGATCAAGTTTGTTCAATGAGAGTCTTGTCTCGCCGCTTCGAATAGCATGGAGAACGCCCTTAGGCCAAACGCTATAATGCCTTATTATCATTGTTGGCGCCAAATTTTCAATTTGTACGTGGCAAACGCGTTGTTATTATTTTTCTTTGTAAATTTATCTATCAAAAAGTTTCAATTTCATTTTGAGTTCAGAATCTAACACACAGCTTCGAAATTTCATAATTTATGGATTGGGTAACATATTTAATGTTATATAATCAAATATCAACAACCAAAAACATTATTTACAACATTAGGACCTAAAACGCTACAGTTCAAAACATATACTGTGAAGTCCTAATTTATCATGAAAATATCAAAGAACCCCCGGCTACATTTGAAGTCACAATTAGGACAATATAATATAAAGTTTGTCATGTAATATTTGATAATGACGTAAAAAAATCTTATTGTCATACCGTGTATTTGCAAACTTTTTGAGCATGTAATAAATGCTTTAACTTCATTTTATGATCATATGATTTTCTTGAAACATGTCGCCATTGTTTTAATTTGTTTTTCTCGACAGGTAGCTATCTTAAATCGAACTTGGCTCTAAATACTTTGATCTTACTACCCTAAAACCAGCAAGTGTATTTCTCAAATTCTCATCTATCACTAATATGATTTTTCTTAAATGTCAAGAGGGCCTCTAAAGCAATTGAAAAGATTTCTGTGAAATATTAATGATTTTGCCTACACGCAAGGACAACATATGCCATCTTATCAGCTCACAGATAAATATGAAGAAAAAACAAAGTTAATTCCAAATGTATAATCCTGTGGAGATCTTTGTCAGTGCAAAGTTCCTCATATTATACGGTCTTAAAAGAAGTTGTTCAATGCCCTTATAACAAAAGGTATCATTTTAACAAAAGCAAATGTTGACAATCAAGTCAATGATCCAAATGTTTGCAATTTACTGTTTTTGTGTAAACTAGTCGCAGTTACCATACATGACACAAGTTATTTTTAATGTTATCACGCACCTTCTTGCGCTTTTGCTAGATCGTTTGATCATCAGCATATTTAGATATATGTTCCTAAAGTATACGTGTGTGAAACATAACATACTTCATCACAAAAAGTATCAATTCATTCTAGATGATACAAAACATTAAAGAAAGAGGTTAATTCCAAATAATCCTTTGCAGTTCAATCGATTTAGTCTTAAAAGAAATTGTTTACTGCCCTTACAACGAAAAGTATGTTATAATAGCAGTACATTTTGACAATAAAGTTCATTATACAATTGTTCGAGGTTTAGTGTTTTGTGCAAACTTGTCGCAGTAACAATACATGAAACACGGTATCTGTTCATGTTATCACGTACCTTCTTGCGTTTTTTGTCAGTACAAGATTATTTGATTTTGAATGGTTCGATTTAGATATATTTTCCTTAATCATACGATGTTTGTTTAACCTATGTGAAAAAATATTAATATATTTCATTATAAAAAGTAAAATTCTAAATATACAAAACATTAATGTCACCATCCACGAAATGTGTATGACATTTTCCATTGTTAATAGAAAGATTAAAAACCATCCATCATACACTTGTACATCTTATTTTTCAATACAGGAAAACAACAGTCCGGGCATTTTCCTTCTAACCTGAGTAAATCGCATCATTGCGCGAACTTAAATATTGTTCCAGCTTTCTCAAACGAAACTACCATGAGCAGTATCGAGATGTCCGTAACATGCACCACTGTGGTCAAAAAATGCAAGACACAGCCAACAAATATGCTTCCGGCATGACAAACAGGACATATGGTTACATCCACCGATCTTTTCTATAGGCATGGCACAGTTTGGACATCTTTTCCGGTTCGCCGTATTCTCAGCGAACCATTGTGTCATGGTCGCATCTTCGTCTCCCGCTACTTTGAACATAGCACATGTGATGCCTTCATGAAACTGTACAAACATATTTATGATTTCTATCAAGAAATTAATAATCAAAACAAGGTAATTAATATATTTTGTACTTACTTAAATCCATTTACATTGACACAAGTAACTTCCAAATGACACAAGAACTGATCAGTTGTCTTATTTATTCACTTATTATCTTTTTAAAGGTCAAAGTGAAACACGTCTAGAAATTTTCTTTTTGGCCCGAAAGAGATTAACAATTGTGACGTATTTCGCTATATAGATTGTGAAGGTCACAGTCTTTACAATTTAGTAATATCATATTTTATAGCACATTGAAACATTTGTAATACCCTAAATATACTGTATATACAAATAAAAGTAAATGTACATCAATCTGTCGACAATAGATTATCCTTGTGTAGGATATAACAAACATCAGCAACAGTATAGCTCTGGGTTGGTTTACACACAATACAACATCTAGATGGCTTGGAAAACATGAGCCAAAAATATAACATTGTGATGGCTAACAAAACATCCGCAACAATATAACATCTAGATGGCTATGAAAACATCAGCTAACAATATAACATTGTGATGGCTAACAAAACATCCGCAACAATATAAATTTGTGATGGCTTGGAAAACATCAGCCAACAATACAACATCGCGATGACTAACAAAACATCCGCAACAATGTAACTTTGTGATCGCTTGGAAAACATCAGGCTACAATATAACATCGTGATGGCTTAAAAATCACCAGTTAAAAATATCACGATCGTGATGGCTTACAATACTTCAGTCAACACTATAACATCGTGATGGCTAACAAAACATCAGCCAGCAATATGAAATTGTGATGGCTTAAAAATCATCGCCAACAATATAACATTGTAATTGCTATACAAACAAAAACAACAACAGTTGTATCATTGTGTTATGCGCTGCAATCCACTATATGAACATAACCAGCAAAATGCTTTCCATAAAAAATATGAAAGCAATGGTTCTCGAGACGTAGCACGTGGTTTAATAATGCCTTTATAGATCAAGTTTGTTCAATGAGAGTCTTGTCTCGCCGCTTCGAATAGCATGGAGAACGCCCTTAGGCCAAACGCTATAATGCCTTATTATTATTGTTGGCGCCAAATTCATTCAATTTGTACGTGGCAAACGCGTTGTTATTATTTTTCTTTGTAAATTTATCTATCAAAAAGTTTCAATTTCATTTTGAGTTCAGAATCTAACACACAGCTTCGAAATTTCATAATTTATGGATTTGGTAACATATTTAATGTTATATAATCAAATATCAACAACCAAAAACATTATTTACAACATTAGAACCTAAAACGCTATAGTTCAAAAGATATACTGTGAAGTCCTAATTTATCATGAAAATATCAAAGAACCCCCGGCTACATTTGAAGTCACAATTAGGACAATATAATATAAAGTTTGTCATGAAATATTTGATAATGACGTTAAGAAATCCTATTGTCATACCGTGTATTTGCAAACTTTTTTAACATGTAATAAATGCTTTAACTTCATTTAATGATCATATGATGTTCTTGAAACATGTCTCCATTTTTTTAATTTGTTTTTCTCGACAGGTAGTTATCTTAAATCCAACTTGGCTCTAAATACTTTGACCAACTTGGCTCTAAATACTTTGATCTAACTACCCTAAAACCAGCAAGTGTATTTCTCATATTCTCATCTATCACCACTATGAATTTTTTTTAAATGTCAAGAGGGCCTCTAAAGCAATTGAAAAGATTTCTGTGAAATATTAATGATTTGGCCTACATGCAAGAACGACATATGCCATATTATCAGCTCATAGATAAATATGAAGAAATATTATACGGTCTTAAAAGAAGTTGTTCAATGCCCTTATAACGAAAGGTATCATTTTAACAACAGCAAATGTTGACAATCAAGTTAATGATCCAAATGTTTGCAATTTACTGTTTTTGTGTAGGCTAGTCGCAGTTACCATACTTGACACAAGTTATTTTTAATGTTATCACGCACCTTCTTGTGTTTTTGCTAGATCGTTTGATCATCAGCATATTTAGATATATGTTCCTAAAGTATACCTGTGTGAAACATAGCATACTTCATCACAAAAAGTATCAATTCTAAATGATACAAAACATTAAAGAAAGAGGTTAAAGGACTCACACAACTAAATAATTTACTATATGTTATTACTAAGCTTTAGAGCTAATAACTTTAATATTTGAAGTTCAACACTAGTGACAACTGCCTGGATTCACAGATACAAACATGGCAAAGACTTCAAATGACATTTTATCAGAAGTTTCGTGGCATATTAGCTCGCTACGGGCGTCTGCTTCGGACAACTGGAAATTTACATATCAAACCAGTGAAATGGGACGGGAACACCATCTGACTTTTGACCCCATATCAATCCGCCATATCAAAATCTACCAAAAGTATACATTTTTGTAAAGTCAAATATTTATAGATTTCATTCAATGCAGAATATGTCAACAATTACCTCTTTAGATTATTCAGAATCACTGTACTTAGCCGGAACAAATTTTCGGTAGGGACTACAATCGTATGAAACACTTCGTGATAGGCTGATTTAGTTGTGTGATTCCTAAATCCCAATAATCCTTTGCAGTTCAATCGATTTAGTCTTAAAAGAAATTGTTTACTGCCCTTACAACGAAAAGTATGTCATAATAACAGTGAATTTTGACAATAAAATTAATTATACAACTGATCGAAGTTTAGTGTTTTGTGCAAACTAGTCGCAGTTACAATACATGAAACACGGTATCTGTTCATGTTATCACGTACCTTCTTGCGTTTTTTGTCAGTACAAGATTATTTGATTTTGAATGGTTCGATTTAGATATATTTTCCTTAATCATACGATGTTTGTTTAACCTATGTGAAAAAATATTAATATATTTCATTATAAAAAGTAAAATTCTAAATATACAAAACATTAATGTCACCATCCACGAAATGTGTATGACATTTTCCATTGTTAATAGAAAGATTAAAAACCATCCATCATACACTTGTACATCTTATTTTTCAATACAGGAAAACAACAGTCCGGGCATTTTCCTTCTAACCTGAGTAAATCGCATCATTGCGCGAACTTAAATATTGTTCCAGCTTTCTCAAACGAAACTACCATGAGCAGTATCGAGATGTCCGTAACATGCACCACTGTGGTCAAAAAATGCAAGACACAGCCAACAAATATGCTTCCGGCATGACAAACAGGACATATGGTTACATCCACCGATCTTTTCTATAGGCATGGCACAGTTTGGACATCTTTTCCGGTTCGCCGTATTCTCAGCGAACCATTGTGTCATGGTCGCATCTTCGTCTCCCGCTACTTTGAACATAGCACATGTGATGCCTTCATGAAACTGTACAAACATATTTATGATTTCTATCAAGAAATTAATAATCAAAACAAGGTAATTAATATATTTTGTACTTACTTAAATCCATTTACATTGACACAAGTAACTTCCAAATGACACAAGAACTGATCAGTTGTCTTATTTATTCACTTATTATCTTTTTAAAGGTCAAAGTGAAACACGTCTAGAAATTTTCTTTTTGGCCCGAAAGAGATTAACAATTGTGACGTATTTCGCTATATAGATTGTGAAGGTCACAGTCTTTACAATTTAGTAATATCATATTTTATAGCACATTGAAACATTTGTAATACCCTAAATATACTGTATATACAAATAAAAGTAAATGTACATCAATCTGTCGACAATAGATTATCCTTGTGTAGGATATAACAAACATCAGCAACAGTATAGCTCTGGGTTGGTTTACACACAATACAACATCTAGATGGCTTGGAAAACATGAGCCAAAAATATAACATTGTGATGGCTAACAAAACATCCGCAACAATATAACATCTAGATGGCTATGAAAACATCAGCTAACAATATAACATTGTGATGGCTAACAAAACATCCGCAACAATATAAATTTGTGATGGCTTGGAAAACATCAGCCAACAATACAACATCGCGATGACTAACAAAACATCCGCAACAATGTAACTTTGTGATCGCTTGGAAAACATCAGGCTACAATATAACATCGTGATGGCTTAAAAATCACCAGTTAAAAATATCACGATCGTGATGGCTTACAATACTTCAGTCAACACTATAACATCGTGATGGCTAACAAAACATCAGCCAGCAATATGAAATTGTGATGGCTTAAAAATCATCGCCAACAATATAACATTGTAATTGCTATACAAACAAAAACAACAACAGTTGTATCATTGTGTTATGCGCTGCAATCCACTATATGAACATAACCAGCAAAATGCTTTCCATAAAAAATATGAAAGCAATGGTTCTCGAGACGTAGCACGTGGTTTAATAATGCCTTTATAGATCAAGTTTGTTCAATGAGAGTCTTGTCTCGCCGCTTCGAATAGCATGGAGAACGCCCTTAGGCCAAACGCTATAATGCCTTATTATTATTGTTGGCGCCAAATTCATTCAATTTGTACGTGGCAAACGCGTTGTTATTATTTTTCTTTGTAAATTTATCTATCAAAAAGTTTCAATTTCATTTTGAGTTCAGAATCTAACACACAGCTTCGAAATTTCATAATTTATGGATTTGGTAACATATTTAATGTTATATAATCAAATATCAACAACCAAAAACATTATTTACAACATTAGAACCTAAAACGCTATAGTTCAAAAGATATACTGTGAAGTCCTAATTTATCATGAAAATATCAAAGAACCCCCGGCTACATTTGAAGTCACAATTAGGACAATATAATATAAAGTTTGTCATGAAATATTTGATAATGACGTTAAGAAATCCTATTGTCATACCGTGTATTTGCAAACTTTTTTAACATGTAATAAATGCTTTAACTTCATTTAATGATCATATGATGTTCTTGAAACATGTCTCCATTTTTTTAATTTGTTTTTCTCGACAGGTAGTTATCTTAAATCCAACTTGGCTCTAAATACTTTGACCAACTTGGCTCTAAATACTTTGATCTAACTACCCTAAAACCAGCAAGTGTATTTCTCATATTCTCATCTATCACCACTATGAATTTTTTTTAAATGTCAAGAGGGCCTCTAAAGCAATTGAAAAGATTTCTGTGAAATATTAATGATTTGGCCTACATGCAAGAACGACATATGCCATATTATCAGCTCATAGATAAATATGAAGAAATATTATACGGTCTTAAAAGAAGTTGTTCAATGCCCTTATAACGAAAGGTATCATTTTAACAACAGCAAATGTTGACAATCAAGTTAATGATCCAAATGTTTGCAATTTACTGTTTTTGTGTAGGCTAGTCGCAGTTACCATACTTGACACAAGTTATTTTTAATGTTATCACGCACCTTCTTGTGTTTTTGCTAGATCGTTTGATCATCAGCATATTTAGATATATGTTCCTAAAGTATACCTGTGTGAAACATAGCATACTTCATCACAAAAAGTATCAATTCTAAATGATACAAAACATTAAAGAAAGAGGTTAAAGGACTCACACAACTAAATAATTTACTATATGTTATTACTAAGCTTTAGAGCTAATAACTTTAATATTTGAAGTTCAACACTAGTGACAACTGCCTGGATTCACAGATACAAACATGGCAAAGACTTCAAATGACATTTTATCAGAAGTTTCGTGGCATATTAGCTCGCTACGGGCGTCTGCTTCGGACAACTGGAAATTTACATATCAAACCAGTGAAATGGGACGGGAACACCATCTGACTTTTGACCCCATATCAATCCGCCATATCAAAATCTACCAAAAGTATACATTTTTGTAAAGTCAAATATTTATAGATTTCATTCAATGCAGAATATGTCAACAATTACCTCTTTAGATTATTCAGAATCACTGTACTTAGCCGGAACAAATTTTCGGTAGGGACTACAATCGTATGAAACACTTCGTGATAGGCTGATTTAGTTGTGTGATTCCTAAATCCCAATAATCCTTTGCAGTTCAATCGATTTAGTCTTAAAAGAAATTGTTTACTGCCCTTACAACGAAAAGTATGTCATAATAACAGTGAATTTTGACAATAAAATTAATTATACAACTGATCGAAGTTTAGTGTTTTGTGCAAACTAGTCGCAGTTACAATACATGAAACACGGTATCTGTTCATGTTATCACGTACCTTCTTGCGTTTTTTGTCAGTACAAGATTATTTGATTTTGAATGGTTCGATTTAGATATATTTTCCTTAATCATACGATGTTTGTTTAACCTATGTGAAAAAATATTAATATATTTCATTATAAAAAGTAAAATTCTAAATATACAAAACATTAATGTCACCATCCACGAAATGTGTATGACATTTTCCATTGTTAATAGAAAGATTAAAAAACATCCATCATACACTTGTACATCTTATTTTTCAATACAGGAAAACAACAGTCCGGGCATTTTCCTTCTATTCTGAGTAAATCGCATCATTGCGCGAACTTAAATATTGTTCCAGCTTTCTCAAACGAAACTACCATGAGCAGTATCGAGATGTCCGTAACATGCACCACTGTGGTCAAAAAATGCAAGACACAGCCAACAAATATGCTTCCGGCATGACAAACAGGACATATGGTTACATCCACCGATCTTTTCTATAGGCATGGCACAGTTTGGACATCTTTTCCGGTTCGCCGTATTCTCAGCGAACCATTGTGTCATGGTCGCATCTTCGTCTCCCGCTACTTTGAACATAGCACATGTGATGCCTTCATGAAACTGTACATGGCAGCTTGTGCAAATGTTGATGTGGCACTCAGGACAGGAAAAGGACTTTCCAGTCTCTGCTACTCGGTAGACAACAGGACAGTCGGGCGTTACACAAAAGCGATATTGCTGCTTGTTTTCTTGGACAAATTTACCAACTGACGCATCAGTGAGCTCAGAGATTTTGATCTGACCCATTTTTGACAGGTTTAAGATATCTTGCCAGGTAAAGAAAGTGCTGCAATCTTCCATTTCACACTTCAAAGGAAATCCCCTATTAGTGATTGAAGTTTGAACTTGAGCCTTGAGACACTCCTTACAGTAAGGATGACCACAGCATTCTACTCGGTACAAATCTTTTCGCTCAACAGGACAAAAGCACGTGACACATTCTACTTCGTCTTTCTTTGTTTTGAAACCTTCAGGAGAAAGGCTTTCAACGATCTCTTTAATCAGAGTTTTAGCTGATGTAACTGCACTATCTGACCCAGTCAGCACTATTCGATGATTTCTTTGATCCAATCGGACAGCAAGGAGACCAGTTTCCTCGCGTAGTTTACAGAAATCGAAGGAATATTTCAGAAAAACTGCCTTCAAGACTCCGGGTGGTTTCCCGTCCCCTTTCAAGTCAAGGACTTCGGAGGTGCCTGATGATATTTCTAAAAGGTACTCGTCAATTTTCTGCTTCGCTCTCTGTCGATTTTGTTGAAGTCCGTGAACTGAGACAGACATCATTCTGTTGTCTGCAAGAATGAGTGTTTCTGTTTGATCCATGATCTGTTTTAACTTGTTCTTACCTTCCCAAGTTAATAGAGACTTCAGTGTAGCTGGGTCGCCGCATTCGACCACTTCTCCTTTGATAATGTCTTGGAAAGACCGTCTGGCTCTGACGAGGGTTTCAACGTCATCTGTGGTGATCTCTACGACAACATTTTCGTTTCGGAAGGTTTTTGTTTTCATTCGAACTCCTTTCGCTTCCAACTCTCTAACACACTGATCTACAGCATCACCGCTCTTTTCGTAAATTCCCCTCGGAATATAGAAGGAGCAATGGAGAACGGGCTTAGCAGACACAGTTTGATCGTTCAAAACAAATTTGTGATCCATTTTGTCACACACCATTTGGCCATCTTCAGGCTTGTCGAACGTAACAATAGCAGTGAAGTTGATCTCTGTTCCTCGCTGGGGTGTCTTAAGTTCCACTTGATAGGTCCCTTGTTTGACATAGTTTTCTATTTCTACACGAAGACGCCGTTTCATCATGTTAATGTTTTCTTCACTTTCAATACCAACTCTTTCTCTTATAACTGCTACTTTCGTTATACCTGTGTCTGGATCTAAATTCAAACTTTTGGCAAAACTATCCCTTAACACATCCTCATTCACCATTTGACTTAGTCCAGTAACATGGATTTGTCCTGCAACAGATTGACATGGTTCCTTAGATTTAGATGGTCTGATCCTTGCCAATGATGTTCCTACTACGACTTGGCCGTTTCGAACTGCATTGTCGGCATCGATAACACTTGCAAATGTAACGAAGCCAAATCCTCGGGACCGTCTGCGACACCATTGCATTCGGACCTTGAATTTCTCATACTGTTCATTGCTCATCCGCATGTTAGGCCGAGCCGACAAATCAGGGTTTCCCATGGTCTGTGCAACAGCTTGCACAGCATCCTCTGTTTTCTGGTATATCACTTGCCCCCAAAGTGATGGTGCATTTTTCTTAAAGTGGTATTTGCTGCACTTTGCAATTTGTCCAAATTTGCTAAAATGGTCAAACACATCATCATAGCTCATGTCCTGTGTCTTGTTGACAGCGCAGTGTATCATTACTACTTTGTACTCGTCAGGCATAAACAAAGTCTTTGTACATCCTCCAGCCCCTACCACAGCTCTTACAGATCGGTCTGTCGACTTGACACCAAGTTTTTCTTCTCTTTCCTCCGCAAGGAAATTATCTTGGATAGGTTTTAACACGTTGGCTAACGAACCTTCTAATTTTCGTTGATTGGACGATTTTGAGAATATCTTCAGCTCGCCATTTTCACGGTAAGCCTCTACCACAACCAAAGATCCGTCACATTTTTCTATCAATGCTGTTTCTAATGCCCGGAGAGCGGTATATCGAACTCCAACAACTTCTTTGAAAACTTTGAGCCCCACATATGCTTCACATATAGGTAGAATACGTTTGCTTCTGGCTTTTTCAATATCCACATTCAGTGATCCTTCTTCGATACCTTTTATCACCATTTCTTCATTGATTGGTGTGATATTCATAGCGAAGTCCTTTGACGTTCTCATCACCTGATCGAATACAATCCATTCTGGCTGACTAGCCAAAGACATCAAAGCTGATGATGGGTGGACTTCTACTCTCTGGTCCTTGGTAACAAGTACATAACCTGCCTTCGGGTGGCCAAGATAATGGCTGACATTTCCAGCAAATGTCTTCAGAAGAGGTTTAATAAGCATACGGTCGATCTTTTCTGGGTCATCAAACTTAAATGGCACTTCCGTTTGCATTTCTCTCTTCAATGTAGTCAAAACATCTGTGACTACTTCCTTAATTCCTTTCATTGCCTTGCCGTTGATTGAATTATTAAAACACCATGGACCCTTGGATTTTTCAGGCTGCTTGCTCCATCCTCGAAAGACATTTAGCATTGTCATCAGGTCACCATCTGTATGACAAAACTGGATTTTCTTTCGATCGGCTTGTTCTTTTTCATCAGAGGTTCCAGCTCGGAAGAAAACAGAGCCTCTGCTACAAGATGCAGCTATAACTATTCCTTCGAGACCAGCACCAGTTTTCAGGGTATCGTGTATAAAAACACCAAACTTAGGATCGAAAGGCAACTTCGAAATCCATCTTCCAAGCTCGGTAATTTTTCTCGTTGATACAGCTCCAAGATTCTCCAACTCTGTAACTGCACTTTCCATGATTTCTTTCGGTGGCGACATGACAAATTCAAAATCCAATGGATCAATGTCGAGTTCTATCAGCTTCAGCATTGCCTGACCAAGATTCACTCGGAGTATTTCTGGAACCATGTTCGATTTCATCTTGTCATATTCACCCTCTGTGTACAGTCGATAACATACACCAGGCCCAAGTCGTCCAGCACGACCCTTCCTCTGGTCAGCTGAGCTTTTCGTCACTGTTGTAATAGCCAATGTATTCATTTTCCGTTTTGGATCATAACTCATCTCTTTCACCAAACCAGTGTCAATCACGTATCGGATGCCGGGGATGGTAACAGACGTCTCTGCACTGTTCGTAGCAAACACGATTTTACGTTTACCAAGAAGGGTATCAAATACTTGTCTTTGTTCGTCGGCTTGAAGTTTCCCATGTAGTTGTAGACAAACACAATTTTGATTTCTGTCTTCCGTGTAAGCCATAAACTTGTCACAACATATTTCAGTTTCTTGTGGAGAGGTAACAAACACCAGAATGTCTCCTTCAGGCTGATGGTAGTGAACATCAATCGCTTTCCTGACACATTCTTCTACGTGATTTGAAAACGATTCCTTGTCAGAATCTTCCTGTTTCCAAATGACATCTACTGGAAACATTCGACCTGACACCGAGAGTACAGGACATTGTCCAAAATACTGGACGAAGACTTCAGGGTCGATGGTAGCAGATGTTATCACAACACGAAGGTCAGAACGTACAGAAAGGCAGCTTTTGATCATTCCAAGGAGCAGATCGGTGAATATACTTCTTTCGTGAGCTTCGTCTATGATTATACAGGAAAATGAAGACAGGTGCTTGTCTTTCAGACATTCTTTCAGCAATACATAATCAGTCATAAAGAGAACTTTTGTAAGTGCAGTTTTCATCTCTTGCATCCCAACTTTGTACCCGATAATCTCTCCTGCAGTTGTGCCCATTTCACTTGCAACGTGTGTAGCGACGCTGATGGCAGCTATTTTACGAGGTTGGGTACAAGCAATCATCCCTTTGTTGGCAAACCCGCTCTGGTAAAGGTACTGTGCCATCTGTGTGCTCTTTCCTGATCCTGTTTCTCCAATGATTACAGACACTTGATTGTTTTTCACAGTATCAATTATGTCTGATCTCCTTGCGTACATCGGTAAGGCTTTCTCAAGTCTGTTACATTCAACTCCAAATGCTTTCATAATTTCAAAAGCTTGTTTGGCACAAACTGGAGAGTCCTTCATTTGAACAAATTTGTCATGAACTGTCATAATGAAATTTTGAAATTCCCATTTCTGACGTTCAAGCTCCTTCAGTTTATCTTCCAATGCTTTCTGTTCTTGATCGATAATGCCAAAATCCTTCAATGACAAAAAGTTTGGTTTTGTCTTTTTCAGTTCTTTTAAACTATCTTTCAGATCTTCTATCTTGACTTGGTGAGCTGCCAAAGACGATTCAGCTCTTTTCAGTAGATCTTGTACACATTCTGCAAGGAGAATTTCATTTTCCTCTTTTGTTGACATAGTCAAATTACATGCTTCCTCAAATGAATAAAAGCAGCAAACTTTTGTGTCACATACATCATTACTTTGATATAGTTCATCCTCAAGGCATTCGGCATCACGTCCACTTGGGCACTGCAGTTGTACGATTGTGTTCCCAGTTCGTTTATCAATAGTTTGGTTGATGTATGTAAAGTCCATCCCATTTGGCAGTCGCTGCAGAAGATACCCAAATATGTCAAAGTTCTTCTGCAATGTTTCTGCAAATTTTACAAACAATGGCGTTTTGTGTTCAGAATCACTATCACGTGCAACAGTTCTTGGTGTGTCTACTTGCCTGCTTTGGTCAATCTCGTGTAGTCTCTCATGACAGAAGGAACTCGGGTCTGTTTTTGGCATCTCGTTTAATCTTACAGAACCTGGAAAACAAATGTTTATTTTGAATATTTGGGCTCAAAAGGGTGTTTTACCAATGAAAATCGTTCTAAAGAATAAACAGAAATAATTATTAATGAAGATCAAGAGAAATAATGAAGGAAGGTTTCTTTCATTTGTCATTGAAAAAGAGGTAGGAAGTACCGGGACATAAAATATGTATCAAAATTAGCGTCTGCAGTGTGTCCTCACGAGATTGACTCCAGCTTTAATATTGATGCAAGTATTTTCAAAGTTACTCAGACAGAAAGTAGGGGAGTAACTTATCTTCACCAATTTAATTGCGCAGACATTTACATATTCCATCTCTATCTAAATATAATTGCAAACTTTATCAACTTGACAACAATTATGAAACAAACTAGAAATTGTTGGCTAACAATTTGATGGGCTTTTCACCTATAATCTATATCATTTCTGTTGGTTATTGCGAAGTTGTTCAAAGATATCTACATACAAGTATATGACCCCTGTAACCTTGAAAGTATAGCAGGTTATTTATATAAGGAATCTTTGTAGCAATCTGTTTCCAGAACGTACAGGCCAAACATCAGCACCTATGGTCTTTTGGTTAGTGAGAAGAAGATTGTTTAAAGGGTTTTTACATACACTTTAAGAACTACTTCCCTTCTACCACTGATAGCGAGTAACCCCTAACCAAAACCGTTTTTATACGAAGAATACAAAGGGAATTTTTTTTAAATTGTGTACTACCTTAACCGGAAGTGTTATCAAGACAGCATAGGTATTAATGTCATCGGAATGACATGCTCTATTGATCTGTATAATCAATTTTTCAAAAAAAAAAAAAAAAAAAATTAAAAATTCTAAAAATAGATTAATCTTAACATTTGACCCACTTTTTTAGAAGACATATTTTGTAATAACTGGAAGAAGAAAAAAGTTGTCCCCAGATGTAATATACAATAATATACCTTTGAAACATCTGGACATTAAACAGTTATTGAGATATAAACATTTTAACATTTCAAAGTATGACGTCATATCGGCCATCTTGGATTTTGAATCCACTTTAAAATATCAAACTGTAGTCGGGACTATCCGCCGATCATTTTGAAAGTTTGAGCTGAATCCCACTGGTGGAATTTGAGAAGAAGTTTTAGATGTGAAACGGTTTTTTATATAGATTATATAGGGTTATATTTAAAATAGCGTACTACATTAACCGGAAGTGCTATCAAGACACTGAATGTATCAATTTTATCGGAATGGCATACTCTATTGATCTTTTGAAAAAGTTTTCAAAAATAATAAATAATAAACAAATTCTAAAAATAGATTAACTTTGACCACTGCAGCGTTTTTTGACGAGACATATTTTGTAATAACTTGTAGTAGAAAAACTTTTCCCCAGATGTAATCTTAAATAATTTACCTTTGAAACATCTGGACATTAAACAGTTATTGAGATATAAACATTTTAACATTTAAAGTATGACGTCATATCGGCCATCTTGGATTTTGAATCCACTTTAAAATATCAAACTGTAGTCGGGACTATCCCACGATCATTTTGAAAGTTTGAGCTGAATCCCACTGGTGG
Organism: Mimachlamys varia; assembly: GCA_947623455.1. NCBI lineage: Eukaryota > Metazoa > Mollusca > Bivalvia > Pectinida > Pectinidae > Mimachlamys > Mimachlamys varia. The sequence continues at coordinate 31,919,307 of OX392532.1, read as the reverse complement.
AATTTGAGAAGAAGTTTTAGATGTGAAACGGTTTTTTATATAGATTATATAGGGTTATATTTAAAACAGCGTATACCGGAAACCGCATGTGTTACAGAAAAACTGAAAACATTCATTTATCAGAAAGACATTTTGTATTGATTAGTGTAAACAATTTTTTTTAAAAAATGAAAAATAAAAAAAAAAAAAAAAAAATTATTTCTTGAAATTATGACCCAAAATACGAACTTTTTTATTTGAACTTTTTTGTACCTATATGTGTGCCAAAAAACCTGAAGTACATCATGGTATATTATGTGATCAACATATAAACATAAGTGTGACACAATACTTGTCAAGTAACCAAAGGACTTGCATGGTTTTTTAAGATTCAAACACCATGAAGATAACACTACATTTGAAAAATTTTTCAAATGAATTATAATTTTATTGAGGATGATCCTAACAAAGAAGGAATAATTTTCTACTTAGATTAGACAAAATATACCCAAAAGCATTATTCCCCTATTTAAACTAAAGTAACAAGAGGCCCAAGGGCCTTAGCGGTCACCTGAGTAATGTTATGGGTATGGTAGCTCAATTTTAATGATAAAATCAACATACAAGAGGCCCAAGGACAAAATATACCTTTAAGTGTTATTTCCATATATAAACTATAGTAAACTTTACCCCCTCCCTGAGTGGAAACGGACAGCTCGGGGGTACTGAAATTTACAAATTAAACAAAGCCCCTGATGATCTTTCTATCGATGTAGGGAAATAGGCTGTAGTAGCTTTGAGTCTTGAGATGAAAATTTATGAAATTTAGGATAATTTTCCCTTTGGGGCCCCACCCTAGCCCCTAAGGTAGGGGCAGGAATCCCAATTTTACAAATCTGTATCCTCATCAAGTTTGAAAAGATTCAACCCACTGGTTCTGGAGAAGAAGTCGAAAATGTAAAAAGTTTACGCACGACGGACAACGCCCGACGCTGGACGAAAAGTGATGAGAATAGGTCAATTGAGACTTCTTCTCAGGTGACCTAAACTCCTAACAGGCCTCCCCAAGGAAGAACCAATTGCCTGGTTACACTGAAACTTATAATCAATACAAACCCCTTTATAATCTTGATAAAAAATTATACTGAAGTACCCCAAAATCTGGAGAAGGTTTTCATTAAACCACTTTATTACCACTTTTGGGCCCATCCCTGGCCCTAAAGGTTTGGGCAAGAATCCTAGTTTAGCAATTTTACACCATATTCCTCCAAGGATGATTCTTTCCAATGAATGATTTTCTACTGAAAATTGACAAAATATATCTAAAAGTGTTTATTTCCCTATATAAAGTATAATAAACTTAATCACCACCCCAAGAGAAAACAGACTGCCCAGGGGGTACTAAAATTATAAATTAAATAAAGTCCTTCATAATCTTTTCATCTATGCAGAGAAATAGTCAGGAGAAGAAGATTTTCTAAATATTGTTTATTTTTCCTTTTTGGCCCCTCCGGTAACCGGTCCTCCAGCTCACAGGGGCTAAGCACGGACCTATGTCACTATGAAATGATTGTCAGATTTTTTTTTTACCTTTCTCGAATATAGCCCCTCCCACTACTATATATCTGTGTCACAGATATATAGTAGTGCGAGGGGCTATATTCGAGAAAGGTAAAAAAAATTATCTTACAATCACACAGATATATAGTAGTGCGAGGGGCTATATTCGAGAAAGGTAAAAAAAATTATCTTACAATCACACAGATATATAGTAGTGGGAGGGGCTATATTCGAGAAAGGTAAAAAAATATCTGACAATCATTTCATAGTGACATAGGTCCGTGCCTAGCCCCTGTGCTCCAGCTTGGGGCAGAAATCCCAATTCTATATTCTTATTTCAACTTTCTTCTCTAAGAATAATTCGGAAAAGTAGAATTATTTTTTATATTAAAAATTATCAAAATATACCTCAATATAAACTATAGTAAAATGCATCCCCTTCCCAAAGGACAGGGCTACTGAAATGTCCTGTTTAAGCAAAGTCTTTGATGATCTTTCCATCCATGCAAAAAAAGTAGAGACTAACAACTCCTAGTTTTAGAGTTTAAAAAATATTTGTCAAATTAAATAAGGCCAAACAAAAAAAGAGGTGTGTTATTTCGCTTACATCTTTACATGACATAGCTCAAAAGGATTAGTTTCAGCGTGACAACCACTCAAGTAAGATAACCGCTAAAATGTATTCATTAACAGTATATAACATTGTATAACTAGTACTCTTTCCAAGAATTGAATGTTGGTAATATTGTTTCTCCATTTAATTTTCAAAAAGTATTAAGACATGAAATTAACAAAGCGTCCTTGGATAAGAGTTAGTTATACAGTTTCCCCAATTTGTGATGGTAAATGTAAAAGGTAATATTTTCGTGTGTGGAATTTTTCGCTTAGTCAGCCTCCAAACTGTTCGCGATGTGGACATTTTCGCACTGTTTTGCATTGTGTACCTATATACTGTTAAACACTGCAGAGTTTGAGTATTGTTGAATATTCATGGATATATTCGTGGAGATGTACTGGCAGCGAAATAAGCGAAAATTTCAACACCGCGAAAAAATTCCACTTTAACAGTAAATGCTGATGATCATGTTTATTTTACTCAAATTAGTTAATGTCTGATATTATTTTATATTTAGATTCAACAATAGGCCAAAATGGGCCTCAATTACTCACATGCTATAAATAGCACACTGGTAACGACTAATAAATAAATATACAACATTTAATATAGTGCCCTAAAACTTTCAAGTGAACTAACAATCATCTCATATATATGCAAAAATATCAGTTTTGTATTAAAAAACAATCTATAAAAAATTGTGACTTTGAAATTGACTGCCGAATGAGAAAATGTATCTGTCCAAATTGTGTGGATATAACGATGGTGTACCTTTTAAAGCCTCAACAAGCTTTCAATGATACCAAGACAGTGATTCAGGACACCAAATGGAACAAGAGGACAATTGGCCTTATCTGACCAGGGCATAAAACATGCACGGTATTATTTAAGTCCAATTTGGTAGCTAGTATTTAAAGGTTTTTTAAAATGGCAGTCATGGCAGCCATATTGGATTCTGGACCAACCCAAAAAAATAAGACATTCATCCATTCTCATTTCAAGATCATTTCTGACATGTTTATGTAAAATCACACTAGTGGAGGTTGAGAAGACAAGATTCGAAACGGGCCTTAACTGTCATCTGACTACATATAGTTTAAGTTGGTTATGAAATTAATATATTTGACCCCTGTGAAGTTGAAAGTGAGTCAAGGTCATTAATTCAAACAAATTTGTTAGCCCTTCATCTCAGCATGATACACGCCAAATATCGGTACCCTGGGCCCTTTGGTTATTGAGAAGAAGTTGGTTGAAGATTTTAACATATTTGACCAAAGTGACCTTGAACATGGATCAAGGTCATTAATTTGAACAAAGTTGGAAGCCCTTCATTCAAACATGCTACAGGCCAAATATAAATACCCTGGGTCTATAGGTTATTGACAAGACGTTTCTGTAAGGATTATCACACACTTAACAAAATACTATAATAATATACAACATTTGATAAAGTGCCCTATCTAGCTTACATAAGCCACACTAAAGCACTTTACAGTACATAGACATACAAATCTTATACAATCAATACAATTAACACATACAGTTCTATCATAAACAATTCTGAGGAGTTATAGCTAAATAACCCTTTTCGGCCCTGTCCCTCAGCCCCCTTGGAGGTCAGCTAGTACTACGTCCCACCATGAGTTCAAGTTTGAATCCTGAGCACCTTGGGATGCTTCCTACCAAATAAGGTTAATTTCCAATCAGTGGTTATGAAGAAGACGTCGCTTAAACCAATATAGCTAAATAACCCTTTATGGCCCCGCCCCTTGGCTCCCTGGGGGGTCAGTCCCACCATGAGTACAATTTTGGATCCTGAGCACCTAGGGATTCTTTATGCCAAATAAGGCTGATTTCCAATCTGTGGTTATGGACAAGAAGTCGCTTCAACCAATATAGCTAAATAACCCTTTTCGGCCCCACCCCTCAGCCCCCTAAGAGGTTAGCTAGTCCCACCATGAGTTCAAGTTTGAATCCTGAGCACCTTGGGATGCTTCTTGCCAAATAAGGTTGATTTCCAATCAGTGGTTATGGAGAAGACGTCGCTTAAACCAATATAGCTAAATAACCCTTTTGGCCCCACCCCTCAGCCCCCTAGGAGGTTAGCTAGTCCCACCATGAGTTCAAGTTTGAATCCTGAGCACCTTAGGATGCTTCTTGCCAAATAAGGCTGATTTCCAATCAGTGGTTATGGAGAAGACGTCGCTTAAACCAATATAGCTAAATAACCCTTTTTGGCCCCGCCCCTCGGCTCCCTGGGGGGGGGGGGGGTCAGTCCCTACATTAGTACAATTTTGAATCCTGAGCACCTAGCGATTCTTTCTGCCAAATAAGGCTGATTTCCAATCTGTGGTTAAGGAGAAGAAGTTGTTAAACCAATTGTTGATGCTACAGTATGGCATAAGCTCACCTCGGTCATTCGGACCAGGTGAGCTAACAATGTTTGCATAATATAAGCATCCTACAGCTTTCGCTTATTGAGAAGAAGTTGTTTAAATGAAAAGTTTATGCACAGGGGATGGCGGACGACAACAACGACGGACGGAGCATGATGGCTATGCTATAGGTAATCCTGACCCTTTAGGTTAGATGACCTAACAATTAAAAATGTTTGTTTCAACATGGTGGCCATATTGGATTTGCGACCAAACCGAAAAATATCAACACTTGGTCAAAACCGTCTTGAGATCATCTCAGGCAATTTTCAGTTCAATCCCATGGGTACAACTTGACAAGAAGAAGTTTTAAAAAATTATTTTCAAGATTGCAGCCATAAAGGATATCAGACCTGCCTGAAAAATATCAACATTTGCTCAGGACCATCTCAGGGTCATTTCTGGCAAGTTTAAGCTCAACCTAATCGTGGGACTTGAGAAAGAGCTTACAATGTGAAAAGTTAACCCGTGGCGGATTGTCATAACGTATGATGCATGATGCAAGATCAAAGAAGCACCATGGCCATAGATCATTCCATCCCTTGAAGTAAAATAACTTAAAAATCTTACTTTTTGGCTCATTATCAGTACCCCCGGCATTTGGCTACTGAGGAGATATTAGCACTTTTGACCACTGTGACCTTGAAAGCCAATCAAGATAATTTATTAAACTAAACTTTGTAACCCTTCATCTTAACATGCAACATGCTTAATTTCAGTATCATGGGCCATTTGGTTATTGAGGAGAATAAAGTTATTTGAATATTTCAAAACATTTGACCCCTTTGACCATGAAAGCAAGTCAAGGTCATTTATTTGGACAACAAAGTCTGTAACCTTCATCCCATCATGACTCAGGCCCTATATTAATACCAAGGACCTTTTTGTTGTTGAGAAGGCTTGTTTTAAGTAAAATCCAGATGATGGATGGACGGACAACAGATGGATGCTGGACAGATGACAGACGGACAACAGACAGACGACAGACGGGCACCACAGCATGGCATAAGTAAGGTTTACTGAGTGTTTTAACAATTTGTAAATTAACTACCTAAAGTATATGTTTGGAAATACCTTTATCAGAACTGCTGGTGATCTTTGTCAGTTGTTTCCCTTTGTTCTGACGTAAAACCTGTGTTGGTACCATGCTTAATCCAGTGGCTCCACTTCCTCGAAATGGATCTAACCCCGATAGATTCTGTTGCCGTTCAGCCATGTCTACAGTTCTTTGTTGCTGATGAGGTTGGGAAGTTTTTTCAAAAATCATGATCTTTCGGAGCATCATCTACAATAACACATAAAATCATACATGTACAATTATCGAATGAGGTGAACATAAATTAAGGTTATCTTGGTAAGTTTTGAATGACATCACTCAAAGTTGAAGAATCTATGTATATATGGCTTTTTGCAAAAGAAGTTGTTAAAAGATTCTGACATTTTTTACCACTGTGACCTTGAAAGTGAGTTAATGTTATTCATTTGAACAAACTTGATAAATGTTCATCACTGCATATATGCTATAGGCTTAATATCAGTATCATTTGACTTTGGTTATTGAGCATTTGTTTGAAGATTTTAACAATTTTGACCCCTGCGACCTTGAAAGTGGGTTCAGATTATTGATCTGAAGAACCTTGGTAGTCCATCATCCTAGCATGCTACAAGCCGATTGATAGTAGCACAGCTAACCTTTTGGTTATTGAGAAGAAGCTGTTTGAAGATTTTAAACAGATGTTAACTTGAAAGTGGGTCGAGGTCGTTCATTTGAGCAGACTTGGTAGCCATTCATCCCAGCATATAACTGACAAAATATCATGACCAGGAGCGTAGCTTATGTGCAAGCTTGAGCATGCAAAAAATAAACTTTGTGATAATTTTCCATCAGCTTCAAGAGCGTTTCTGCCCCCAAACCCCCTCCGGGGCTTTGCCCCTGGATCCCCAAGCATGCATATCCCTTCACATCTAGCTACACCACTGATGACCGTAGGCCTCCTCTTTACAATCTTATTGAGAAGTCATTTAAATTAAAACAAATATGGTTGATGCACTATTGCATAATCCCCTTGTGCAGGAGAGCCATACAAATGTAAATTGTGAGATATGTACCCCACTCATCAGGTATTGTTCTGATAAGAATTTAAAAATGATAATAATCTTGATTTAACAAGAATATCTTCTATTCTTGAGAAGCTGGACCAGTGAGATATACTGGAAATCTTGATTTACTTACCAAATATATTGTTAGTTCTAGTTTTAGATCTAGTTCTACCATGTGTAGAAGGAGCAGGTCGGTGTGGCTTGTATATATAGTGTTAAATACAGTCTCTGTCACTCAACTGAAGGAGCATGCTTCTTTGGCTCAGTTGGTAGAGCTGTAGATTATCACACCGGAGACCCGGGTTCGATTCCTGGTCAGGGGCACTCGATAGGAATAAGTTTTTCCCTGTTCTATTACACATGTATACTTGACCGTATTCAACAAACTGAAGGGTTTGTACAGCACAAATGACAGACTCTATATTACATAATAATTGGTCTTGATTATTTAGAAGAAACTGTAAAAGGTAGGATGAGAGGTAATAACAGACCTGTACAGTCTAAGTTATCAAGTGGTTGGGCCAGTACCTACCGACAAGACTCACCGTCTACCAGCAGTAAAGTTGAGTACAGATATATGAAACAGGAGAGGAAATATGCATGGCTAGACCGGGGGTTCCAACCTGGGACCTTCCGAACTGTAGACGGACGCTCAACCAATTGAGCTACAGTTTACATTGCATCTGGTCGCCGTCGATCAACCCAGTCTAGATCCGCTACATTCCTCCCTCCTTGAACAATTTAAAGTCTTTGACCCCAAAGACATCACTATTTACAACCTAGGTTCGAGTATCCACTTGCATGAATTCAGTAATTGAAACATGGTTTGGTCACAGGCACCAATTAAATGTAATAGGAGAGGAAAAATGCAATCAAGGTTCCAACCCGGGACCTTCTGAACTCTAGATGGACACTCAAACAATTCAGCTACATTGTATCTGGTCGCCGAGGATCGTGCAAAAAAATCCCTAACCCCCCACCCCCAATATTGTTTTGCTGATGTTGTAATTTACAAGTTATTAATTACTTCCCTTCATCGTCACTTGCACAGTTGTGATGTAAACTTTATCAATTTTCTTACTATTTACATTTTTAAGAAAATTTTATCAACACCTGTGTTATTAATGTACATACCAATGGAGAAAACAAGTTATTTAGTTTAAACAGTATTTATTAAAAATTCAAGCATTTTTTTGATAAATTTTAATTAATATATTGTTACACCGGAATTGGAAGGAAAACAACCTTAGAGCTTAATTATGTTAATTACTCTTCCTAACAATTAGTTATTTAGTGGAAGTACAGTTGTGCCACTTATACTTACTATTTTCTATCGTGCAAACACCCATAGATTATAAAGTTGTATCACAGGCACTAGCCTAGTCTGTCAAAATCTAGACTGGCTACCAACCCCTAAGTTTCTTTTATAGAAAATTTCTCTTCTGAATTTTACTACTAGCTTATCTCCCCCTAGTTTCAAACTTAGGAAGAATCAGACATCCAAGTGATCAAATTTATAAGACTATTTTTTTTTTCAATATCCGTATACTATTCTAGAGACGGGAGCCAGTCTAGTCAAATACCTAATGTAAGGTGTTAGCACAGACTTAGATTGCTATCTAAGTCCGTGGTGTTAGACAGACGAGACCAGTGCCTGTGGTTGTATGTACAGTACTAGTACTGTACATGTATACACATATACATGCATGTATATCAGTGTAATATAGGCCTACATGTATGTTAGTGTGCATTATCGGCCAACATGAACAATACAGGTACACCTCATAGACACATATATCTGGTATGTAAAAACATAAAAAAAACTTCCTATTTTTCAATTATTGGGTGTATGCTATCGCTGGTACAGTGTATACCCACCGCCGATATCTGAGCACGTGGACTGCCTGATGCTGCCATATTTACAGCCGTGGCCCAGCTACATGTACTGAGGTCTTGACTCAAAATGTTACTTAGACAGTTATGATATTCCTTTCCGTCGCATATTGGTCACATGCCAGTCAGCAGTACCTGGAATGTGGTGACATCATGGTTTTCGGGTTTTCTGATAATTCCTATCTAGGTCTACTTTCTGTTTCAATTCAGCGCTAATAAAGAAACCAAAAGTACATACTGTTTGGAAATTCCGGACTGGCTACAGCTGGTTTCATTATCAGTACTTATAATCAGCGGCGCTGATCAGTGTGGTACACCTTCATACCCCAGTCTATGTCGTACACCATCATACCCCAGTCTGTGTCGTACACCATCATACCCCAGTCTATGTCGTACACCATCATACCCCAGTCTATGTCGTACACCATCATACCCCAGTCTATGTCGTACACCATCATACCACAGTCTATGTCGTACACCATCATACCCCAGTCTGTGTCGTAAACCATCATACCCCAGTCTATGTCGTACACCATCATACCCCAGTCTGTGTCGTACACAATCATACCCCAGTCTGTGTCGTACACCATCATACCCCAGTCTGTGTCGTACACCATCATACCCCAGTCTGTGTCGTACACCATCATACCCCAGTCTGTGTCGTACACCATTATACCCCAGTCTGTGTCGTACACCATCATACCCCAGTCTGTGTCGTACACCATCATACCCCAGTCTGTGTCGTACACCATCATACCCCAGTCTATGTCGTACACCATCATACCCCAGTCTGTGTCGTACACCATCATACCCCAGTCTGTGTCGTACACCATCATACCCCAGAGTGTGTCGTACACCATTATACCCCAGTCTGTGTCCTACACCATTATACCCCAGTCTGTGTCCTACACCATTATACCCCAGTCTGTGTCCTACACCATATTACACCATTTGTGTCGTACACCATCATACCCCAGTATGTGTCGTACACCATCATACACCAGTCTGTTTCGTACACCATCATACCCCAGTCTGTGTCGTACACCACATACCCCAGACTGTGTCGTACACCATCATACCCAAGGTGTATGGTACACCATCATACCCCAGTCTGTGTCGTACACCACATACCCCAGACTGTGTCGTACACCATCATACCCAAGGTGTATGGTACGCCTTTATACCCAAGTCTGAGTCGTACACCATAATACCCCAGGTGTGTGGTACGCTTTCATACCCCAGTCTGTGTCGTACACCATCATGTCATAGGTATGTGATACGCCTTCATACCCCAGTCTGTGTCGTACACCATCATACCCCAGGTGTTGGGTACGCCTTCATACCCCAGTCTATGTGATACGCCTTCATACCCCAGTCTGTGTCGTACACCATCATACCCCAGGTGTTGGGTACACCATCATACCCCAGTCTGTGTCGTACACCATCATACCCCAGTCTGTGTCGTTCACCATCATACCCCAGTCTGTGTCGTACAACATCATACCCCAGTCTGTGTCGTATACCATCATACCCCAGTCTGTGTCGTACACATCATACCCTAGTCTGTGTCGTACAACATCATACCCCAGTCTGTGTCGTACACCATCATACCCCAGTCTGTGTCGTACACATCATACCCTAGTCTGTGTCGTACACCATCATACCCCAGTCTGTGTCGTACACCATCATACCCCAGTCTGTGTCGTAAACCATCATACTCCAGTCTGTCTCGTACACCATCATACCCCAGTCTGTGTCGTACACCATCATACCCCAGTCTATGTTGTACACCATCATACCCCAGTCTATGTTGTACACCATCATACCCCAGTCTGTGTCGTACACCATCATACCCCAGTCTGTGTCGTAAACCATCATACTCCAGTCTGTGTCGTACACCATCATACCACAGTCTATGTCGTACACCATCATACCACAGTCTGTGTTGTACATCTTCATACCCCAGTCTATGTCGTACACCATCATACCCCAGTCTGTGTCGTACACCATCATACCCAAGGTGTTGGGTACGCCTTTTTACCCCAGTCTTTGTGGTACGCCAGCATACCACAGTCTGTGTGATACACCATCATACCCCAGTCTGTGTCGTACACCATCATACCCCAGTCTGTGTACCGACAAGACTCACCGTCTACCAGCAGTAAAGTGGAGTACAGATATATGAAACAGGAGAGGAAAAATGCATGGCTAGACCGGGGGTTCCAACCTGGGACCTTCCGAACTGTAGACGGACGCTCAACCAATTGAGCTACAGTTTACATTGCATCTGGTCGCCGTCGATCAACCCAGTCTAGATCCGCTACATTCCTCCCTCCTTGAACAATTTAAAGTCTTTGACCCCAAAGACATCACTATTTACAACCTAGGTTCGAGTATCCACTTGCATGAATTCAGTAATTGAAACATGGTTTGGTCACAGGCACCAATTAAATGTAATAGGAGAGGAAAAATGCAATCAAGGTTCCAACCCGGGACCTTCTGAACTCTAGATGGACACTCAAACAATTCAGCTACATTGTATCTGGTCGCCGAGGATCGTGCAAAAAAATCCCTAACCCCCCACCCCCAATATTGTTTTGCTGATGTTGTAATTTACAAGTTATTAATTACTTCCCTTCATCGTCACTTGCACAGTTGTGATGTAAACTTTATCAATTTTCTTACTATTTACATTTTTAAGAAAATTTTATCAACACCTGTGTTATTAATGTACATACCAATGGAGAAAACAAGTTATTTAGTTTAAACAGTATTTATTAAAAATTCAAGCATTTTTTTGATAAATTTTAATTAATATATTGTTACACCGGAATTGGAAGGAAAACAACCTTAGAGCTTAATTATGTTAATTACTCTTCCTAACAATTAGTTATTTAGTGGAAGTACAGTTGTGCCACTTATACTTACTATTTTCTATCGTGCAAACACCCATAGATTATAAAGTTGTATCACAGGCACTAGCCTAGTCTGTCAAAATCTAGACTGGCTACCAACCCCTAAGTTTCTTTTATAGAAAATTTCTCTTCTGAATTTTACTACTAGCTTATCTCCCCCTAGTTTCAAACTTAGGAAGAATCAGACATCCAAGTGATCAAATTTATAAGACTATTTTTTTTTCAATATCCGTATACTATTCTAGAGACGGGAGCCAGTCTAGTCAAATACCTAATGTAAGGTGTTAGCACAGACTTAGATTGCTATCTAAGTCCGTGGTGTTAGACAGACGAGACCAGTGCCTGTGGTTGTATGTACAGTACTAGTACTGTACATGTATACACATATACATGCATGTATATCAGTGTAATATAGGCCTACATGTATGTTAGTGTGCATTATCGGCCAACATGAACAATACAGGTACACCTCATAGACACATATATCTGGTATGTAAAAACATAAAAAAAACTTCCTATTTTTCAATTATTGGGTGTATGCTATCGCTGGTACAGTGTATACCCACCGCCGATATCTGAGCACGTGGACTGCCTGATGCTGCCATATTTACAGCCGTGGCCCAGCTACATGTACTGAGGTCTTGACTCAAAATGTTACTTAGACAGTTATGATATTCCTTTCCGTCGCATATTGGTCACATGCCAGTCAGCAGTACCTGGAATGTGGTGACATCATGGTTTTCGGGTTTTCTGATAATTCCTATCTAGGTCTACTTTCTGTTTCAATTCAGCGCTAATAAAGAAACCAAAAGTACATACTGTTTGGAAATTCCGGACTGGCTACAGCTGGTTTCATTATCAGTACTTATAATCAGCGGCGCTGATCAGTGTGGTACACCTTCATACCCCAGTCTATGTCGTACACCATCATACCCCAGTCTGTGTCGTACACCATCATACCCCAGTCTATGTCGTACACCATCATACCCCAGTCTATGTCGTACACCATCATACCCCAGTCTATGTCGTACACCATCATACCACAGTCTATGTCGTACACCATCATACCCCAGTCTGTGTCGTAAACCATCATACCCCAGTCTATGTCGTACACCATCATACCCCAGTCTGTGTCGTACACAATCATACCCCAGTCTGTGTCGTACACCATCATACCCCAGTCTGTGTCGTACACCATCATACCCCAGTCTGTGTCGTACACCATCATACCCCAGTCTGTGTCGTACACCATTATACCCCAGTCTGTGTCGTACACCATCATACCCCAGTCTGTGTCGCACACCATCATACCCCAGTCTGTGTCGTACACCATCATACCCCAGTCTGTGTCGTACACCATTATACCCCAGTCTGTGTCCTACACCATTATACCCCAGTCTGTGTCCTACACCATATTACACCATTTGTGTCGTACACCATCATACCCCAGTATGTGTCGTACACCATCATACACCAGTCTGTTTCGTACACCATCATACCCCAGTCTGTGTCGTACACCACATACCCCAGACTGTGTCGTACACCATCATACCCAAGGTGTATGGTACACCATCATACCCCAGTCTGTGTCGTACACCACATACCCCAGACTGTGTCGTACACCATCATACCCAAGGTGTATGGTACGCCTTTATACCCAAGTCTGAGTCGTACACCATAATACCCCAGGTGTGTGGTACGCTTTCATACCCCAGTCTGTGTCGTACACCATCATGTCATAGGTATGTGATACGCCTTCATACCCCAGTCTGTGTCGTACACCATCATACCCCAGGTGTTGGGTACGCCTTCATACCCCAGTCTATGTGATACGCCTTCATACCCCAGTCTGTGTCGTACACCATCATACCCCAGGTGTTGGGTACACCATCATACCCCAGTCTGTGTCGTACACCATCATACCCCAGTCTGTGTCGTTCACCATCATACCCCAGTCTGTGTCGTACAACATCATACCCCAGTCTGTGTCGTATACCATCATACCCCAGTCTGTGTCGTACACATCATACCCTAGTCTGTGTCGTACAACATCATACCCCAGTCTGTGTCGTACACCATCATACCCCAGTCTGTGTCGTACACATCATACCCTAGTCTGTGTCGTACACCATCATACCCCAGTCTGTGTCGTACACCATCATACCCCAGTCTGTGTCGTAAACCATCATACTCCAGTCTGTCTCGTACACCATCATACCCCAGTCTGTGTCGTACACCATCATACCCCAGTCTATGTTGTACACCATCATACCCCAGTCTATGTTGTACACCATCATACCCCAGTCTGTGTCGTACACCATCATACCCCAGTCTGTGTCGTAAACCATCATACTCCAGTCTGTGTCGTACACCATCATACCACAGTCTATGTCGTACACCATCATACCACAGTCTGTGTTGTACATCTTCATACCCCAGTCTATGTCGTACACCATCATACCCCAGTCTGTGTCGTACACCATCATACCCAAGGTGTTGGGTACGCCTTTTTACCCCAGTCTTTGTGGTACGCCAGCATACCACAGTCTGTGTGATACACCATCATACCCCAGTCTGTGTCGTACACCATCATACCCCAGTCTGTGTACCGACAAGACTCACCGTCTACCAGCAGTAAAGTGGAGTACAGATATATGAAACAGGAGAGGAAAAATGCATGGCTAGACCGGGGGTTCCAACCTGGGACCTTCCGAACTGTAGACGGACGCTCAACCAATTGAGCTACAGTTTACATTGCATCTGGTCGCCGTCGATCAACCCAGTCTAGATCCGCTACATTCCTCCCTCCTTGAACAATTTAAAGTCTTTGACCCCAAAGACATCACTATTTACAACCTAGGTTCGAGTATCCACTTGCATGAATTCAGTAATTGAAACATGGTTTGGTCACAGGCACCAATTAAATGTAATAGGAGAGGAAAAATGCAATCAAGGTTCCAACCCGGGACCTTCTGAACTCTAGATGGACACCCAAACAATTCAGCTACATTGTATCTGGTCGCCGAGGATCGTGCAAAAAAATCCCCAACCCCCCACCCCCAATATTGTTTTGCTGATGTTGTAATTTACAAGTTATTAATTACTTCCCTTCATCGTCACTTGCACAGTTGTGATGTAAACTTTATCAATTTTCTTACTATTTACATTTTTAAGAAAATTTTATCAACACCTGTGTTATTAATGTACATACCAATGGAGAAAACAAGTTATTTAGTTTAAACAGTATTTATTAAAAATTCAAGCATTTTTTTGATAAATTTTAATTAATATATTGTTACACCGGAATTGGAAGGAAAACAACCTTAGAGCTTAATTATGTTAATTACTCTTCCTAACAATTAGTTATTTAGTGGAAGTACAGTTGTGCCACTTATACTTACTATTTTCTATCGTGCAAACACCCATAGATTATAAAGTTGTATCACAGGCACTAGCCTAGTCTGTCAAAATCTAGACTGGCTACCAACCCCTAAGTTTCTTTTATAGAAAATTTCTCTTCTGAATTTTACTACTAGCTTATCTCCCCCTAGTTTCAAACTTAGGAAGAATCAGACATCCAAGTGATCAAATTTATAAGACTATTTTTTTTTTCAATATCCGTATACTATTCTAGAGACGGGAGCCAGTCTAGTCAAATACCTAATGTAAGGTGTTAGCACAGACTTAGATTGCTATCTAAGTCCGTGGTGTTAGACAGACGAGACCAGTGCCTGTGGTTGTATGTACAGTACTAGTACTGTACATGTATACACATATACATGCATGTATATCAGTGTAATATAGGCCTACATGTATGTTAGTGTGCATTATCGGCCAACATGAACAATACAGGTACACCTCATAGACACATATATCTGGTATGTAAAAACATAAAAAAAACTTCCTATTTTTCAATTATTGGGTGTATGCTATCGCTGGTACAGTGTATACCCACCGCCGATATCTGAGCACGTGGACTGCCTGATGCTGCCATATTTACAGCCGTGGCCCAGCTACATGTACTGAGGTCTTGACTCAAAATGTTACTTAGACAGTTATGATATTCCTTTCCGTCGCATATTGGTCACATGCCAGTCAGCAGTACCTGGAATGTGGTGACATCATGGTTTTCGGGTTTTCTGATAATTCCTATCTAGGTCTACTTTCTGTTTCAATTCAGCGCTAATAAAGAAACCAAAAGTACATACTGTTTGGAAATTCCGGACTGGCTACAGCTGGTTTCATTATCAGTACTTATAATCAGCGGCGCTGATCAGTGTGGTACACCTTCATACCCCAGTCTATGTCGTACACCATCATACCCCAGTCTGTGTCGTACACCATCATACCCCAGTCTATGTCGTACACCATCATACCACAGTCTATGTCGTACACCATCATACCCCAGTCTATGTCGTACACCATCATACCACAGTCTATGTCGTACACCATCATACCACAGTCTGTGTCGTAAACCATCATACCCCAGTCTATGTCGTACACCATCATACCCCAGTCTGTGTCGTACACAATCATACCCCAGTCTGTGTCGTACACCATCATACCCCAGTCTGTGTCGTACACCATCATACCCCAGTCTGTGTCGTACACCATCATACCCCAGTCTGTGTCGTACACCATTATACCCCAGTCTGTGTCGTACACCATCATACCCCAGTCTGTGTCGCACACCATCATACCCCAGTCTGTGTCGTACACCATCATACCCCAGTCTGTGTCGTACACCATTATACCCCAGTCTGTGTCCTACACCATTATACCCCAGTCTGTGTCCTACACCATTATACCCCAGTCTGTGTCCTACACCATATTACACCATTTGTGTCGTACACCATCATACCCCAGTATGTGTCGTACACCATCATACACCAGTCTGTTTCGTACACCATCATACCCCAGTCTGTGTCGTACACCACATACCCCAGACTGTGTCGTACACCATCATACCCAAGGTGTATGGTACACCATCATACCCCAGTCTGTGTCGTACACCACATACCCCAGACTGTGTCGTACACCATCATACCCAAGGTGTATGGTACGCCTTTATACCCAAGTCTGAGTCGTACACCATAATACCCCAGGTGTGTGGTACGCTTTCATACCCCAGTCTGTGTCGTACACCATCATGTCATAGGTATGTGATACGCCTTCATACCCCAGTCTGTGTCGTACACCATCATACCCCAGGTGTTGGGTACGCCTTCATACCCCAGTCTATGTGATACGCCTTCATACCCCAGTCTGTGTCGTACACCATCATACCCCAGGTGTTGGGTACACCATCATACCCCAGTCTGTGTCGTACACCATCATACCCCAGTCTGTGTCGTTCACCATCATACCCCAGTCTGTGTCGTACAACATCATACCCCAGTCTGTGTCGTATACCATCATACCCCAGTCTGTGTCGTACACATCATACCCTAGTCTGTGTCGTACAACATCATACCCCAGTCTGTGTCGTACACCATCATACCCCAGTCTGTGTCGTATACATCATACCCTAGTCTGTGTCGTACACCATCATACCCCAGTCTGTGTCGTACACCATCATACCCCAGTCTATGTCGTACACCATCATACCCCAGTCTATGTCGTACACCATCATACCCCAGTCTATGTCGTACACCATCATACCACAGTCTATGTCGTACACCATCATACCCCAGTCTGTGTCGTAAACCATCATACCCCAGTCTATGTCGTACACCATCATACCCCAGTCTGTGTCGTACACAATCATACCCCAGTCTGTGTCGTACACCATCATACCCCAGTCTGTGTCGTACACCATCATACCCCAGTCTGTGTCGTACACCATCATACCCCAGTCTGTGTCGTACACCATCATACCCCAGTCTGTGTCGTACACCATCATACCCCAGTCTGTGTCGTACACCATTATACCCCAGTCTGTGTCCTACACCATGATACCCCAGTCTGTGTCCTACACCATTATACCCCAGTCTGTGTCCTACACCATATTACACCATTTGTGTCGTACACCATCATACCCCAGTATGTGTCGTACACCATCATACCCCAGTCTGTGTCGTACACCATCATACCCCAGTCTGTGTCGTTCACCATCATACCCCAGTCTGTGTCGTACAACATCATACCCCAGTCTGTGTCGTATACCATCATACCCCAGTCTGTGTCGTACACATCATACCCTAGTCTGTGTCGTACAACATCATACCCCAGTCTGTGTCGTACACCATCATACCCCAGTCTGTGTCGTACACATCATACCCTAGTCTGTGTCGTACACCATCATACCCCAGTCTGTGTCGTACACCATCATACCCCAGTCTGTGTCGTAAACCATCATACTCCAGTCTGTCTCGTACACCATCATACCCCAGTCTGTGTCGTACACCATCATACCCCAGTCTATGTTGTACACCATCATACCCCAGTCTATGTTGTACACCATCATACCCCAGTCTGTGTCGTACACCATCATACCCCAGTCTGTGTCGTAAACCATCATACTCCAGTCTATGTCGTACACCATCATACCACAGTCTGTGTTGTACATCTTCATACCCCAGTCTATGTCGTACACCATCATACCCCAGTCTGTGTCGTACACCATCATACCCAAGGTGTTGGGTACGCCTTTTTACCCCAGTCTTTGTGGTACGCCAGCATACCACAGTCTGTGTGATACACCATCATACCCCAGTCTGTGTCGTACACCATCATACCCCAGTCTGTGTACCGACAAGACTCACCGTCTACCAGCAGTAAAGTGGAGTACAGATATATGAAACAGGAGAGGAAAAATGCATGGCTAGACCGGGGGTTCCAACCTGGGACCTTCCGAACTGTAGACGGACGCTCAACCAATTGAGCTACAGTTTACATTGCATCTGGTCGCCGTCGATCAACCCAGTCTAGATCCGCTACATTCCTCCCTCCTTGAACAATTTAAAGTCTTTGACCCCAAAGACATCACTATTTACAACCTAGGTTCGAATATCCACTTGCATGAATTCAGTAATTGAAACATGGTTTGGTCACAGGCACCAATTAAATGTAATAGGAGAGGAAAAATGCAATCAAGGTTCCAACCCGGGACCTTCTGAACTCTAGATGGACACTCAAACAATTCAGCTACATTGTATCTGGTCGCCGAGGATCGTGCAAAAAAATCCCTAACCCCCCACCCCCAATATTGTTTTGCTGATGTTGTAATTTACAAGTTATTAATTACTTCCCTTCATCGTCACTTGCACAGTTGTGATGTAAACTTTATCAATTTTCTTACTATTTACATTTTTAAGAAAATTTTATCAACACCTGTGTTATTAATGTACATACCAATGGAGAAAACAAGTTATTTAGTTTAAACAGTATTTATTAAAAATTCAAGCATTTTTTTGATAAATTTTAATTAATATATTGTTACACCGGAATTGGAAGGAAAACAACCTTAGAGCTTAATTATGTTAATTACTCTTCCTAACAATTAGTTATTTAGTGGAAGTACAGTTGTGCCACTTATACTTACTATTTTCTATCGTGCAAACACCCATAGATTATAAAGTTGTATCACAGGCACTAGCCTAGTCTGTCAAAATCTAGACTGGCTACCAACCCCTAAGTTTCTTTTATAGAAAATTTCTCTTCTGAATTTTACTACTAGCTTATCTCCCCCTAGTTTCAAACTTAGGAAGAATCAGACATCCAAGTGATCAAATTTATAAGACTATTTTTTTTTCAATATCCGTATACTATTCTAGAGACGGGAGCCAGTCTAGTCAAATACCTAATGTAAGGTGTTAGCACAGACTTAGATTGCTATCTAAGTCCGTGGTGTTAGACAGACGAGACCAGTGCCTGTGGTTGTATGTACAGTACTAGTACTGTACATGTATACACATATACATGCATGTATATCAGTGTAATATAGGCCTACATGTATGTTAGTGTGCATTATCGGCCAACATGAACAATACAGGTACACCTCATAGACACATATATCTGGTATGTAAAAACATAAAAAAAACTTCCTATTTTTCAATTATTGGGTGTATGCTATCGCTGGTACAGTGTATACCCACCGCCGATATCTGAGCACGTGGACTGCCTGATGCTGCCATATTTACAGCCGTGGCCCAGCTACATGTACTGCGGTCTTGACTCAAAATGTTACTTAGACAGTTATGATATTCCTTTCCGTCGCATATTGGTCACATGCCAGTCAGCAGTACCTGGAATGTGGTGACATCATGGTTTTCGGGTTTTCTGATAATTCCTATCTAGGTCTACTTTCTGTTTCAATTCAGCGCTAATAAAGAAACCAAAAGTACATACTGTTTGGAAATTCCGGACTGGCTACAGCTGGTTTCATTATCAGTACTTATAATCAGCGGCGCTGATCAGTGTGGTACACCTTCATACCCCAGTCTATGTCGTACACCATCATACCCCAGTCTGTGTCGTACACCATCATACCCCAGTCTATGTCGTACACCATCATACCCCAGTCTATGTCGTACACCATCATACCCCAGTCTATGTCGTACACCATCATACCACAGTCTATGTCGTACACCATCATACCCCAGTCTGTGTCGTAAACCATCATACCCCAGTCTATGTCGTACACCATCATACCCCAGTCTGTGTCGTACACAATCATACCCCAGTCTGTGTCGTACACCATCATACCCCAGTCTGTGTCGTACACCATCATACCCCAGTCTGTGTCGTACACCATCATACCCCAGTCTGTGTCGTACACCATTATACCCCAGTCTGTGTCGTACACCATCATACCCCAGTCTGTGTCGCACACCATCATACCCCAGTCTGTGTCGTACACCATCATACCCCAGTCTGTGTCGTACACCATTATACCCCAGTCTGTGTCCTACACCATTATACCCCAGTCTGTGTCCTACACCATATTACACCATTTGTGTCGTACACCATCATACCCCAGTATGTGTCGTACACCATCATACACCAGTCTGTTTCGTACACCATCATACCCCAGTCTGTGTCGTACACCACATACCCCAGACTGTGTCGTACACCATCATACCCAAGGTGTATGGTACACCATCATACCCCAGTCTGTGTCGTACACCACATACCCCAGACTGTGTCGTACACCATCATACCCAAGGTGTATGGTACGCCTTTATACCCAAGTCTGAGTCGTACGCCATAATACCCCAGGTGTGTGGTACGCTTTCATACCCCAGTCTGTGTCGTACACCATCATGTCATAGGTATGTGATACGCCTTCATACCCCAGTCTGTGTCGTACACCATCATACCCCAGGTGTTGGGTACGCCTTCATACCCCAGTCTATGTGATACGCCTTCATACCCCAGTCTGTGTCGTACACCATCATACCCCAGGTGTTGGGTACACCATCATACCCCAGTCTGTGTCGTACACCATCATACCCCAGTCTGTGTCGTTCACCATCATACCCCAGTCTGTGTCGTACAACATCATACCCCAGTCTGTGTCGTATACCATCATACCCCAGTCTGTGTCGTACACATCATACCCTAGTCTGTGTCGTACAACATCATACCCCAGTCTGTGTCGTACACCATCATACCCCAGTCTGTGTCGTACACATCATACCCTAGTCTGTGTCGTACACCATCATACCCCAGTCTGTGTCGTACACCATCATACCCCAGTCTGTGTCGTAAACCATCATACTCCAGTCTGTCTCGTACACCATCATACCCCAGTCTGTGTCGTACACCATCATACCCCAGTCTATGTTGTACACCATCATACCCCAGTCTATGTTGTACACCATCATACCCCAGTCTGTGTCGTACACCATCATACCCCAGTCTGTGTCGTAAACCATCATACTCCAGTCTGTGTCGTACACCATCATACCACAGTCTATGTCGTACACCATCATACCACAGTCTGTGTTGTACATCTTCATACCCCAGTCTATGTCGTACACCATCATACCCCAGTCTGTGTCGTACACCATCATACCCAAGGTGTTGGGTACGCCTTTTTACCCCAGTCTTTGTGGTACGCCAGCATACCACAGTCTGTGTGATACACCATCATACCCCAGTCTGTGTCGTACACCATCATACCCCAGTCTGTGTACCGACAAGACTCACCGTCTACCAGCAGTAAAGTGGAGTACAGATATATGAAACAGGAGAGGAAAAATGCATGGCTAGACCGGGGGTTCCAACCTGGGACCTTCCGAACTGTAGACGGACGCTCAACCAATTGAGCTACAGTTTACATTGCATCTGGTCGCCGTCGATCAACCCAGTCTAGATCCGCTACATTCCTCCCTCCTTGAACAATTTAAAGTCTTTGACCCCAAAGACATCACTATTTACAACCTAGGTTCGAGTATCCACTTGCATGAATTCAGTAATTGAAACATGGTTTGGTCACAGGCACCAATTAAATGTAATAGGAGAGGAAAAATGCAATCAAGGTTCCAACCCGGGACCTTCTGAACTCTAGATGGACACCCAAACAATTCAGCTACATTGTATCTGGTCGCCGAGGATCGTGCAAAAAAATCCCCAACCCCCCACCCCCAATATTGTTTTGCTGATGTTGTAATTTACAAGTTATTAATTACTTCCCTTCATCGTCACTTGCACAGTTGTGATGTAAACTTTATCAATTTTCTTACTATTTACATTTTTAAGAAAATTTTATCAACACCTGTGTTATTAATGTACATACCAATGGAGAAAACAAGTTATTTAGTTTAAACAGTATTTATTAAAAATTCAAGCATTTTTTTGATAAATTTTAATTAATATATTGTTACACCGGAATTGGAAGGAAAACAACCTTAGAGCTTAATTATGTTAATTACTCTTCCTAACAATTAGTTATTTAGTGGAAGTACAGTTGTGCCACTTATACTTACTATTTTCTATCGTGCAAACACCCATAGATTATAAAGTTGTATCACAGGCACTAGCCTAGTCTGTCAAAATCTAGACTGGCTACCAACCCCTAAGTTTCTTTTATAGAAAATTTCTCTTCTGAATTTTACTACTAGCTTATCTCCCCCTAGTTTCAAACTTAGGAAGAATCAGACATCCAAGTGATCAAATTTATAAGACTATTTTTTTTTTCAATATCCGTATACTATTCTAGAGACGGGAGCCAGTCTAGTCAAATACCTAATGTAAGGTGTTAGCACAGACTTAGATTGCTATCTAAGTCCGTGGTGTTAGACAGACGAGACCAGTGCCTGTGGTTGTATGTACAGTACTAGTACTGTACATGTATACACATATACATGCATGTATATCAGTGTAATATAGGCCTACATGTATGTTAGTGTGCATTATCGGCCAACATGAACAATACAGGTACACCTCATAGACACATATATCTGGTATGTAAAAACATAAAAAAAACTTCCTATTTTTCAATTATTGGGTGTATGCTATCGCTGGTACAGTGTATACCCACCGCCGATATCTGAGCACGTGGACTGCCTGATGCTGCCATATTTACAGCCGTGGCCCAGCTACATGTACTGAGGTCTTGACTCAAAATGTTACTTAGACAGTTATGATATTCCTTTCCGTCGCATATTGGTCACATGCCAGTCAGCAGTACCTGGAATGTGGTGACATCATGGTTTTCGGGTTTTCTGATAATTCCTATCTAGGTCTACTTTCTGTTTCAATTCAGCGCTAATAAAGAAACCAAAAGTACATACTGTTTGGAAATTCCGGACTGGCTACAGCTGGTTTCATTATCAGTACTTATAATCAGCGGCGCTGATCAGTGTGGTACACCTTCATACCCCAGTCTATGTCGTACACCATCATACCCCAGTCTGTGTCGTACACCATCATACCCCAGTCTATGTCGTACACCATCATACCCCAGTCTATGTCGTACACCATCATACCCCAGTCTATGTCGTACACCATCATACCACAGTCTATGTCGTACACCATCATACCCCAGTCTGTGTCGTAAACCATCATACCCCAGTCTATGTCGTACACCATCATACCCCAGTCTGTGTCGTACACAATCATACCCCAGTCTGTGTCGTACACCATCATACCCCAGTCTGTGTCGTACACCATCATACCCCAGTCTGTGTCGTACACCATCATACCCCAGTCTGTGTCGTACACCATTATACCCCAGTCTGTGTCGTACACCATCATACCCCAGTCTGTGTCGCACACCATCATACCCCAGTCTGTGTCGTACACCATCATACCCCAGTCTGTGTCGTACACCATTATACCCCAGTCTGTGTCCTACACCATTATACCCCAGTCTGTGTCCTACACCATATTACACCATTTGTGTCGTACACCATCATACCCCAGTATGTGTCGTACACCATCATACACCAGTCTGTTTCGTACACCATCATACCCCAGTCTGTGTCGTACACCACATACCCCAGACTGTGTCGTACACCATCATACCCAAGGTGTATGGTACACCATCATACCCCAGTCTGTGTCGTACACCACATACCCCAGACTGTGTCGTACACCATCATACCCAAGGTGTATGGTACGCCTTTATACCCAAGTCTGAGTCGTACACCATAATACCCCAGGTGTGTGGTACGCTTTCATACCCCAGTCTGTGTCGTACACCATCATGTCATAGGTATGTGATACGCCTTCATACCCCAGTCTGTGTCGTACACCATCATACCCCAGGTGTTGGGTACGCCTTCATACCCCAGTCTATGTGATACGCCTTCATACCCCAGTCTGTGTCGTACACCATCATACCCCAGGTGTTGGGTACACCATCATACCCCAGTCTGTGTCGTACACCATCATACCCCAGTCTGTGTCGTTCACCATCATACCCCAGTCTGTGTCGTACAACATCATACCCCAGTCTGTGTCGTACACCATCATACCCCAGTCTGTGTCGTACACCATTATACCCCAGTCTGTGTCGTACACCATCATACCTCAGTCTGTGTCGCACACCATCATACCCCAGTCTGTGTCGTACACCATCATACCCCAGTCTGTGTCGTACACCATTATACCCCAGTCTGTGTCCTACACCATTATACCCCAGTCTATGTCGTACACCATCATTCTTCAGTCTGTGTCGTACACCATCATACCCCAGTCTGTGTCGTACACCATCATACCCCAGTCTGTGTCGTACACCATCATACCCCAGTCTGTGTCGTACACCATCATACCCCAGTCTGTGTCCTACACCATTATACCCCAGTCTGTGTCCTACACCATTATACCCCAGTCTGTGTCCTACACCATATTACACCATTTGTGTCGTACACCATCATACCCCAGTATGTGTCGTACACCATCATACACCAGTCTGTTTCGTACACCATCATACCCCAGTCTGTGTCGTACACCACATACCCCAGACTGTGTCGTACACCATCATACCCAAGGTGTATGGTACACCATCATACCCCAGTCTGTGTCGTACACCACATACCCCAGACTGTGTCGTACACCATCATACCCAAGGTGTATGGTACGCCTTTATACCCAAGTCTGAGTCGTACACCATAATACCCCAGGTGTGTGGTACGCTTTCATACCCCAGTCTGTGTCGTACACCATCATGTCATAGGTATGTGATACGCCTTCATACCCCAGTCTGTGTCGTACACCATCATACCCCAGGTGTTGGGTACGCCTTCATACCCCAGTCTATGTGATACGCCTTCATACCCCAGTCTGTGTCGTACACCATCATACCCCAGGTGTTGGGTACACCATCATACCCCAGTCTGTGTCGTACACCATCATACCCCAGTCTGTGTCGTTCACCATCATACCCCAGTCTGTGTCGTACAACATCATACCCCAGTCTGTGTCGTATACCATCATACCCCAGTCTGTGTCGTACACATCATACCCTAGTCTGTGTCGTACAACATCATACCCCAGTCTGTGTCGTACACCATCATACCCCAGTCTGTGTCGTACACATCATACCCTAGTCTGTGTCGTACACCATCATACCCCAGTCTGTGTCGTACACCATCATACCCCAGTCTATGTCGTACACCATCATACCCCAGTCTATGTCGTACACCATCATACCCCAGTCTATGTCGTACACCATCATACCACAGTCTATGTCGTACACCATCATACCCCAGTCTGTGTCGTAAACCATCATACCCCAGTCTATGTCGTACACCATCATACCCCAGTCTGTGTCGTACACAATCATACCCCAGTCTGTGTCGTACACCATCATACCCCAGTCTGTGTCGTACACCATCATACCCCAGTCTGTGTCGTACACCATCATACCCCAGTCTGTGTCGTACACCATTATACCCCAGTCTGTGTCGTACACCATCATACCCCAGTCTGTGTCGCACACCATCATACCCCAGTCTGTGTCGTACACCATCATACCCCAGTCTGTGTCGTACACCATTATACCCCAGTCTGTGTCCTACACCATGATACCCCAGTCTGTGTCCTACACCATTATACCCCAGTCTGTGTCCTACACCATATTACACCATTTGTGTCGTACACCATCATACCCCAGTATGTGTCGTACACCATCATACACCAGTCTGTTTCGTACACCATCATACCCCAGTCTGTGTCGTACACCACATACCCCAGACTGTGTCGTACACCATCATACCCAAGGTGTATGGTACACCATCATACCCCAGTCTGTGTCGTACACCACATACCCCAGACTGTGTCGTACACCATCATACCCAAGGTGTATGGTACGCCTTTATACCCAAGTCTGAGTCGTACACCATAATACCCCAGGTGTGTGGTACGCTTTCATACCCCAGTCTGTGTCGTACGCCATCATGTCATAGGTATGTGATACGCCTTCATACCCCAGTCTGTGTCGTACACCATCATACCCCAGGTGTTGGGTACACCATCATACCCCAGTCTGTGTCGTACACCATCATACCCCAGTCTGTGTCGTTCACCATCATACCCCAGTCTGTGTCGTACAACATCATACCCCAGTCTGTGTCGTATACCATCATACCCCAGTCTGTGTCGTACACATCATACCCTAGTCTGTGTCGTACAACATCATACCCCAGTCTGTGTCGTACACCATCATACCCCAGTCTGTGTCGTACACATCATACCCTAGTCTGTGTCGTACACCATCATACCCCAGTCTGTGTCGTACACCATCATACCCCAGTCTATGTCGTACACCATCATACCCCAGTCTATGTCGTACACCATCATACCCCAGTCTATGTCGTACACCATCATACCACAGTCTATGTCGTACACCATCATACCCCAGTCTGTGTCGTAAACCATCATACCCCAGTCTATGTCGTACACCATCATACCCCAGTCTGTGTCGTACACAATCATACCCCAGTCTGTGTCGTACACCATCATACCCCAGTCTGTGTCGTACACCATCATACCCCAGTCTGTGTCGTACACCATCATACCCCAGTCTGTGTCGTACACCATTATACCCCAGTCTGTGTCGTACACCATCATACCCCAGTCTGTGTCGCACACCATCATACCCCAGTCTGTGTCGTACACCATCATACCCCAGTCTGTGTCGTACACCATTATACCCCAGTCTGTGTCCTACACCATGATACCCCAGTCTGTGTCCTACACCATTATACCCCAGTCTGTGTCCTACACCATATTACACCATTTGTGTCGTACACCATCATACCCCAGTATGTGTCGTACACCATCATACACCAGTCTGTTTCGTACACCATCATACCCCAGTCTGTGTCGTACACCACATACCCCAGACTGTGTCGTACACCATCATACCCAAGGTGTATGGTACACCATCATACCCCAGTCTGTGTCGTACACCACATACCCCAGACTGTGTCGTACACCATCATACCCAAGGTGTATGGTACGCCTTTATACCCAAGTCTGAGTCGTACACCATAATACCCCAGGTGTGTGGTACGCTTTCATACCCCAGTCTGTGTCGTACGCCATCATGTCATAGGTATGTGATACGCCTTCATACCCCAGTCTGTGTCGTACACCATCATACCCCAGGTGTTGGGTACGCCTTCATACCCCAGTCTATGTGATACGCCTTCATACCCCAGTCTGTGTCGTACACCATCATACCCCAGGTGTTGGGTACACCATCATACCCCAGTCTGTGTCGTACACCATCATACCCCAGTCTGTGTCGTTCACCATCATACCCCAGTCTGTGTCGTACAACATCATACCCCAGTCTGTGTCGTATACCATCATACCCCAGTCTGTGTCGTACACATCATACCCTAGTCTGTGTCGTACAACATCATACCCCAGTCTGTGTCGTACACCATCATACCCCAGTCTGTGTCGTACACCATCATACCCTAGTCTGTGTCGTACACCATCATACCCCAGTCTGTGTCGTACACCATCATACCCCAGTCTGTGTCGTAAACCATCATACTCCAGTCTGTCTCGTACACCATCATACCCCAGTCTGTGTCGTACACCATCATACCCCAGTCTATGTTGTACACCATCATACCCCAGTCTATGTTGTACACCATCATACCCCAGTCTATGTCGTACACCATCATACCCCAGTCCATGTCGTACACCATCATACCCCGGTCTGTGTCGTACACCATCATACCCCAGTCGTTGTTGTACACCATCATACCCCAGTCTATGCGTACACCATCATACCCCAGTCTGTGTCGTACACCATCATACCCCAGTCTGTGTCGTACACCATCATACCCCAGTCTGTGTCGTAAACCATCATACTCCAGTCTGTGTCTTACACCATCATACCACAGTCTATGTCGTACACCATCATACCACAGTCTGTGTTGTACATCTTCATACCCCAGTCTATGTCGTACACCATCATACCCCAGTCTGTGTCGTACACCATCATACCCAAGGTGTTGGGTACGCCTTTTTACCCCAGTCTTTGTGGTACGCCAGCATACCACAGTCTGTGTGATACACCATCATACCCCAGTCTGTGTCGTACACCATCATACCCCAGTCTGTGTACCGACAAGACTCACCGTCTACCAGCAGTAAAGTGGAGTACAGATATATGAAACAGGAGAGGAAAAATGCATGGCTAGACCGGGGGTTCCAACCTGGGACCTTCCGAACTGTAGACGGACGCTCAACCAATTGAGCTACAGTTTACATTGCATCTGGTCGCCGTCGATCAACCCAGTCTAGATCCGCTACATTCCTCCCTCCTTGAACAATTTAAAGTCTTTGACCCCAAAGACATCACTATTTACAACCTAGGTTCGAGTATCCACTTGCATGAATTCAGTAATTGAAACATGGTTTGGTCACAGGCACCAATTAAATGTAATAGGAGAGGAAAAATGCAATCAAGGTTCCAACCCGGGACCTTCTGAACTCTAGATGGACACCCAAACAATTCAGCTACATTGTATCTGGTCGCCGAGGATCGTGCAAAAAAATCCCTAACCCCCCACCCCCAATATTGTTTTGCTGATGTTGTAATTTACAAGTTATTAATTACTTCCCTTCATCGTCACTTGCACAGTTGTGATGTAAACTTTATCAATTTTCTTACTATTTACATTTTTAAGAAAAATTTATCAACACCTGTGTTATTAATGTACATACCAATGGAGAAAACAAGTTATTTAGTTTAAACAGTATTTATTAAAAATTCAAGCATTTTTTTGATAAATTTTAATTAATATATTGTTACACCGGAATTGGAAGGAAAACAACCTTAGAGCTTAATTATGTTAATTACTCTTCCTAACAATTAGTTATTTAGTGGAAGTACAGTTGTGCCACTTATACTTACTATTTTCTATCGTGCAAACACCCATAGATTATAAAGTTGTATCACAGGCACTAGCCTAGTCTGTCAAAAGCTAGACTGGCTACCAACCCCTAAGTTTCTTTTATAGAAAATTTCTCTTCTGAATTTTACTACTAGCTTATCTCCCCCTAGTTTCAAACTTAGGAAGAATCAGACATCCAAGTGATCAAATTTATAAGACTATTTTTTTTTTCAATATCCGTATACTATTCTAGAGACGGGAGCCAGTCTAGTCAAATACCTAATGTAAGGTGTTAGCACAGACTTAGATTACTATCTAAGTCCGTGGTGTTAGACAGACGAGACCAGTGCCTGTGGTTGTATGTACAGTACTAGTACTGTACATGTATACACATATACATGCATGTATATCAGTGTAATATAGGCCTACATGTATGTTAGTGTGCATTATCGGCCAACATGAACAATACAGGTACACCTCATAGACACATATATCTGGTATGTAAAAACATAAAAAAAACTTCCTATTTTTCAATTATTGGGTGTATGCTATCGCTGGTACAGTGTATACCCACCGCCGATATCTGAGCACGTGGACTGCCTGATGCTGCCATATTTACAGCCGTGGCCCAGCTACATGTACTGAGGTCTTGACTCAAAATGTTACTTAGACAGTTATGATATTCCTTTCCGTCGCATATTGGTCACATGCCAGTCAGCAGTACCTGGAATGTGGTGACATCATGGTTTTCGGGTTTTCTGATAATTCCTATCTAGGTCTACTTTCTGTTTCAATTCAGCGCTAATAAAGAAACCAAAAGTACATACTGTTTGGAAATTCCGGACTGGCTACAGCTGGTTTCATTATCAGTACTTATAATCAGCGGCGCTGATCAGTGTGGTACACCTTCATACCCCAGTCTATGTCGTACACCATCATACCCCAGTCTGTGTCGTACACCATCATACCCCAGTCTATGTCGTACACCATCATACCCCAGTCTTTGTCGTACACCATCATACCCCAGTCTATGTCGTACACCATCATACCACAGTCTATGTCGTACACCATCATACCCCAGTCTGTGTCGTAAACCATCATACCCCAGTCTATGTCTTACACCATCATACCCCAGTCTGTGTCGTACACAATCATACCCCAGTCTGTGTCGTACACCATCATACCCCAGTCTGTGTCGTACACCATCATACCCCAGTCTGTGTCGTACACCATCATACCCCAGTCTGTGTCGTACACCATTATACCCCAGTCTGTGTCGTACACCATCATACCCCAGTCTATGTCGCACACCATCATACCCCAGTCTGTGTCGTACACCATCATACCCCAGTCTGTGTCGTACACCATTATACCCCAGTCTGTGTCCTACACCATTATACCCCAGTCTGTGTCCTACACCATTATACCCCAGTCTGTGTCCTACACCATATTACACCATTTGTGTCGTACACCATCATACCCCAGTATGTGTCGTACACCATCATACACCAGTCTGTTTCGTACACCATCATACCCCAGTCTGTGTCGTACACCACATACCCCAGACTGTGTCGTACACCATCATACCCAAGGTGTATGGTACACCATCATACCCCAGTCTGTGTCGTACACCACATACCCAAGACTGTGTCGTACACCTTCATACCCAAGGTGTATGGTACGCCTTTATACCCAAGTCTGAGTCGTACACCATAATACCCCAGGTGTGTGGTACGCTTTCATACCCCAGTCTGTGTCGTACACCATCATGTCATAGGTATGTGATACGCCTTCATACCCCAGTCTGTGTCGTACACCATCATACCCCAGGTGTTGGGTACGCCTTCATACCCCAGTCTATGTGATACGCCTTCATACCCCAGACTGTGTCGTACACCATCATACCCCAGGTGTTGGGTACACCATCATACCCCAGTCTGTGTCGTACACCATCATACCCCAGTCTGTGTCGTTCACCATCATACCCCAGTCTGTGTCGTACAACATCATACCCCAGTCTGTGTCGTATACCATCATACCCCAGTCTGTGTCGTACACATCATACCCCAGTCTGTGTCGTACACCATCATACCCCAGTCTGTGTCGTACACCATCATACCCCAGTCTGTGTCGTAAACCATCATACTCCAGTCTGTCTCGTACACCATCATACCCCAGTCTGTGTCGTACACCATCATACCCCAGTCTATGTTGTACACCATCATACCCCAGTCTATGTTGTACACCATCATACCCCAGTCTATGTCGTACACCATCATACCCCAGTCTATGTTGTACACCATCATACCCCAGTCTATGTTGTACACCATCATACCCCAGTCTATGTCGTACACCATCATACCCCAGTCCATGTCGTACACCATCATACCCCAGTCTATGTCGTACACCATCATACCCCGGTCTGTGTCGTACACCATCATACCCCAGTCTATGTTGTACACCATCATACCCCAGTCTATGTCGTACACCATCATACCCCAGTCTGTGTCGTACACCATCATACCCCAGTCTGTGTCGTACACCATCATACCCCAGTCTGTGTCGTAAACCATCATAATCCAGTCTGTGTCGTACACCATCATACCACAGTCTATGTCGTACACCATCATACCACAGTCTGTGTTGTACATCTTCATACCCCAGTCTATGTCGTACACCATCATACCCCAGTCTGTGTCGTACACCATCATACCCAAGGTGTTGGGTACGCCTTTTTACCCCAGTCTTTGTGGTACGCCAGCATACCACAGTCTGTGTGATACACCATCATACCCCAGTCTGTGTCGTACACCATCATACCCCAGTCTGTGCACCGACAAGACTCACCGTCTACCAGCAGTAAAGTGGAGTACAGATATATGAAACAGGAGAGGAAAAATGCATGGCTAGACCGGGGGTTCCAACCTGGGACCTTCCGAACTGTAGACGGACGCTCAACCAATTGAGCTACAGTTTACATTGCATCTGGTCGCCGTCGATCAACCCAGTCTAGATCCGCTACATTCCTCCCTCCTTGAACAATTTAAAGTCTTTGACCCCAAAGACATCACTATTTACAACCTAGGTTCGAGTATCCACTTGCATGAATTCAGTAATTGAAACATGGTTTGGTCACAGGCACCAATTAAATGTAATAGGAGAGGAAAAATGCAATCAAGGTTCCAACCCGGGACCTTCTGAACTCTAGATGGACACTCAAACAATTCAGCTACATTGTATCTGGTCGCCGAGGATCGTGCAAAAAAATCCCTAACCCCCCACCCCCAATATTGTTTTGCTGATGTTGTAATTTACAAGTTATTAATTACTTCCCTTCATCGTCACTTGCACAGTTGTGATGTAAACTTTATCAATTTTCTTACTATTTACATTTTTAAGAAAATTTTATCAACACCTGTGTTATTAATGTACATACCAATGGAGAAAACAAGTTATTTAGTTTAAACAGTATTTATTAAAAATTCAAGCATTTTTTTGATAAATTTTAATTAATATATTGTTACACCGGAATTGGAAGGAAAACAACCTTAGAGCTTAATTATGTTAATTACTCTTCCTAACAATTAGTTATTTAGTGGAAGTACAGTTGTGCCACTTATACTTACTATTTTCTATCGTGCAAACACCCATAGATTATAAAGTTGTATCACAGGCACTAGCCTAGTCTGTCAAAATCTAGACTGGCTACCAACCCCTAAGTTTCTTTTATAGAAAATTTCTCTTCTGAATTTTACTACTAGCTTATCTCCCCCTAGTTTCAAACTTAGGAAGAATCAGACATCCAAGTGATCAAATTTATAAGACTATTTTTTTTTTCAATATCCGTATACTATTCTAGAGACGGGAGCCAGTCTAGTCAAATACCTAATGTAAGGTGTTAGCACAGACTTAGATTACTATCTAAGTCCGTGGTGTTAGACAGACGAGACCAGTGCCTGTGGTTGTATGTACAGTACTAGTACTGTACATGTATACACATATACATGCATGTATATCAGTGTAATATAGGCCTACATGTATGTTAGTGTGCATTATCGGCCAACATGAACAATACAGGTACACCTCATAGACACATATATCTGGTATGTAAAAACATAAAAAAAACTTCCTATTTTTCAATTATTGGGTGTATGCTATCGCTGGTACAGTGTATACCCACCGCCGATATCTGAGCACGTGGACTGCCTGATGCTGCCATATTTACAGCCGTGGCCCAGCTACATGTACTGAGGTCTTGACTCAAAATGTTACTTAGACAGTTATGATATTCCTTTCCGTCGCATATTGGTCACATGCCAGTCAGCAGTACCTGGAATGTGGTGACATCATGGTTTTCGGGTTTTCTGATAATTCCTATCTAGGTCTACTTTCTGTTTCAATTCAGCGCTAATAAAGAAACCAAAAGTACATACTGTTTGGAAATTCCGGACTGGCTACAGCTGGTTTCATTATCAGTACTTATAATCAGCGGCGCTGATCAGTGTGGTACACCTTCATACCCCAGTCTATGTCGTACACCATCATACCCCAGTCTGTGTCGTACACCATCATACCCCAGTCTATGTCGTACACCATCATACCCCAGTCTATGTCGTACACCATCATACCCCAGTCTATGTCGTACACCATCATACCACAGTCTATGTCGTACACCATCATACCCCAGTCTGTGTCGTAAACCATCATACCCCAGTCTATGTCGTACACCATCATACCCCAGTCTGTGTCGTACACAATCATACCCCAGTCTGTGTCGTACACCATCATACCCCAGTCTGTGTCGTACACCATCATACCCCAGTCTGTGTCGTACACCATCATACCCCAGTCTGTGTCGTACACCATTATACCCCAGTCTGTGTCGTACACCATCATACCCCAGTCTGTGTCGCACACCATCATACCCCAGTCTGTGTCGTACACCATCATACCCCAGTCTGTGTCGTACACCATCATACCCCAGTCTGTGTCGTACACCATCATACCCCAGTTTGTGTCGTACACCATCATACCCCAGTCTATGTTGTACACCATCATACTCCAGTCTGTGTCGTACACCATTATACCCCAGTCTGTGTCCTACACCATTATACCCCAGTCTGTGTCCTACACCATTATACCCCAGTCTGTGTCCTACACCATATTACACCATTTGTGTCGTACACCATCATACCCCAGTATGTGTCGTACAGCATCATACACCAGTCTGTTTCGTACACCATCATACCCCAGTCTGTGTCGTACACCACATACCCCAGACTGTGTCGTACACCATCATACCCAAGGTGTATGGTACACCATCATACCCCAGTCTGTGTCGTACACCACATACCCCAGACTGTGTCGTACACCATCATACCCAAGGTGTATGGTACGCCTTTATACCCAAGTCTGAGTCGTACACCATAATACCCCAGGTGTGTGGTACGCTTTCATACCCCAGTCTGTGTCGTACACCATCATGTCATAGGTATGTGATACGCCTTCATACCCCAGTCTGTGTCGTACACCATCATACCCCAGGTGTTGGGTACGCCTTCATACCCCAGTCTATGTGATACGCCTTCATACCCCAGTCTGTGTCGTACACCATCATACCCCAGGTGTTGGGTACACCATCATACCCCAGTCTGTGTCGTACACCATCATACCCCAGTCTGTGTCGTACATCATCATACCCCAGTCTGTGTCGTATACCATCATACCCCAGTCTGTGTCGTACACATCATACCCTAGTCTGTGTCGTACAACATCATACCCCAGTCTGTTTCGTATACCATCATACCCCAGTCTGTGTCGTACACATCATACCCTAGTCTGTGTCGTACACCATCATACCCCAGTCTGTGTCGTACACCATCATACCCCAGTCTGTGTCGTAAACCATCATACTCCAGTCTGTCTCGTACACCATAATACCCCAGTCTGTGTCGTACACCATCATACCCCAGTCTATGTTGTACACCATCATACCCCAGTCTATGTTGTACACCATCATACCCCAGTCTATGTCGTACACCATCATACCCCAGTCCATGTCGTACACCATCATACCCCAGTCTATGTCGTACACCATCATACCCCGGTCTATGTCGTACACCATCATACCCCAGTCTATGTTGTACACCATCATACCCCAGTCTATGCGTACACCATCATACCCCAGTCTGTGTCGTACACCATCATACCCCAGTCTGTGTCGTACACCATCATACCCCAGTCTGTGTCGTAAACCATCATACTCCAGTCTGTGTCGTACACCATCATACCACAGTCTATGTCGTACACCATCATACCACAGTCTGTGTTGTACACCTTCATACCCCAGTCTATGTCGTACACCATCATACCCCAGTCTGTGTCGTACACCATCATACCAAAGGTGTTGGGTACGCCTTTTTACCCCAGTCTTTGTGGTACGCCAGCATACCACAGTCTGTGTGATACACCATCATACCCCAGTCTGTGTCGTACACCATCATACCCCAGTCTGTGTAGTACACCATCATACCCCAGTCTGTGTCGTACACCATCATACCCCAGTCTGTGTCGTACACCATCATACCACAGTCTGTCATACACCATCATACCCCAGTCTGTGTCGTACACCATCATACTCCAGTTTATGTCGTAAACCATCATACCAAAGGTGTATGGTACGCCTTTATACCCAAGTCTGAGTCGTACACCATAATACCCCAGGTGTGTGGTACGCTTTCATACCCCAGTCTGTGTCGTACACCATCATACCATAGGTATGTGATACGCCTTCATACCCCAGTCTGTGTCGTACACCATCATACCTCAGGTGTTGGGTACGCCTTCATACCCCAGTCTATGTGATACGCCTTCATACCCCAGTCTGTGTCGTACACCATCATACCCCAGGTGTTGGGTACACCATCATACCCCAGTCTGTGTCATACACCATCATACCCCAGTCTGTGTCGTACACCATCATACCCCAGTCTGTGTCGTACACCATCATACCCCAGTCTGTGTCGTACACCATCATTCCACAGTCTATGTCGTACACCATCATACCCGAGTCTATGTCGTACAACATCATTCCACAGTCTGTGTCGTACAACATCATACCCCAGTCTGTGTCGTACACATCATACCCTAGTCTGTGTCGTACACCATCATACCCCAGTCTGTGTCGTACACCATCATACCCCAGTCTGTGTCGTAAACCATCATACTCAAGTCTGTGTCGTACACCATCATACCCCAGTCTGTGTCGTACACCATCATACCCCAGTCTATGTTGTACACCATCATACCCCAGTCTATGTTGTACACCATCATACCCCAGTCTATATCGTACACCATCATACCCCAGTCTATGTCGTACACCATCATACCAAAGTCTATGTCGTACACCATCATACCACAGTCTGTGTTGTACACCTTCATACCCCAGTCTGTGTCGTACACCATCATACCCCAGTCTGTGTCGTACACCATCATACCCAAGGTGTTGGGTACGCCTTTTTACCCCAGTCTTTGTGGTACGCCAGCATACCACAGTCTGTGTGATACACCATCATACCCCAGTCTGTGTCGTACACCATCATACCCGAGTCTGTGTAGTACACCATCATACCCCAGTCTGTGTCGTACACCATCATACCCCAGTCTGTGTCGTACACCATCATACCACAGTCTGTCATACACCATCATACCCCAGTCTGTGTCGTACACCATCATACTCCAGTCTGTGTCGTACACCATCATACCCCAGTTTATGTCGTACACCATCATACCCAAGTGTATGGTACGCCTTTATACCCAAGTTTGAGTCGTACACCATAATACCCCAGGTGTGTGGTACGCTTTCATACCCCAGTCTGTGTCGTACACCATCATACCACAGTCTGTGTAGTACACCATCATACCCCAGTCTGTGTCGTACACCATCATACCCCAGTCTGTGTCGTACACCATCATACCCCAGTCTGTGTCGTACACCATCATACCCCAGTCTGTGTCGTACACCATCATTCCCCAGTCTGTGTCGTACACCATCATACTCCAGTCTGTGTCGTACACCATCATACCTAGTCTGTGTCGTACACCATCATACCACAGTCTGTGTCGTACACCATCATACTCCAGTCTATGTTGTACACCATCATACCCCAGTCTATGTTGTACACCATCATACCCCAGTCTATGTCGTACACCATCATACCCCAGTCTGTGTCGTACACCATCATACCCCAGTCTGTGTCGTACACCACCATACCCCAGTCTGTGTCGTACACCATCATACCCCAGTCTGTGTCGTACACCATCATACCCCAGTCTATGTTGTACACCATCATACCCCAGTCTATGTCGTACACCATCATACCCCAGTCTGTGTCGTACACCATCATACCCCAGTCTGTGTCGTACACCATCATACCCCAGTCTGTGTCGTACACCATCATACCCCAGTTTGTGTCGTACACCATCATACCCCAGTCTGTGTCGTACACCATCATACCCCAGTCTGTGTCGTACACCATCATACCCCAGTCTGTGTCGTACACCACCTACCCCAGTCTGTGTCGTACACCATCATACCCCAGTCTATGTCGTACACCATCATACCCCAGTCTATGTTGTACACCATCATACCCCAGTCTATGTTGTACACCATCATACCCCAGTCTATGTTGTACACCATCATACCCCAGTCTGTGTCGTACACCATTATACCCCAGTCTGTGTCGTACACCATTATACCCCAGTCTGTGTCGTACACCATTATACCCCAATCTATGTCGTACACCATCATACCCCAGTCTATGTCGTACATCATCATACCACAGTCTGTCATACACCATCATACCCCAGTCTGTGTGATAAACCATCATACCCCAGTCTGTGTCGTACACCATCATACCACAGTCTGTCATACACCATCATACCCCAGTCTGTGTCGTACACCATCATACTCCAGTCTGTGTTGTACACCATCATACCCCAGTCTATGTTGTACACCATCATACCCCAGTCTATGTTGTACACCATCATACCCCAGTCTGTGTCGTACACCATTATACCCCAGTCTGTGTCGTACACCATTATACCCCAGTCTGTGTCGTACACCATTATACCCCAATCTATGTCGTACACCATCATACCCCAGTCTGTCATACACCATCATACCCCAGTCTGTGTCGTACACCATCATACCCCAGTCTGTGTCGTACACCATCATACCCAAGGTGTTGGGTACGCCTTTTTACCCCAGTCTTTGTGGTACGCCAGCATACCACAGTCTGTGTGATACACCATCATACCCCAGTCTGTGTCGTACACCATCATACCCGAGTCTGTGTAGTACACCATCATACCCCAGTCTGTGTCGTACACCATCATACCCCAGTCTGTGTCGTACACCATCATACCACAGTCTGTCATACACCATCATACCCCAGTCTGTGTCGTACACCATCATACTCCAGTCTGTGTCGTACACCATCATACCCCAGTTTATGTCGTACACCATCATACCCAAGTGTATGGTACGCCTTTATACCCAAGTTTGAGTCGTACACCATAATACCCCAGGTGTGTGGTACGCTTTCATACCCCAGTCTGTGTCGTACACCATCATACC
This sequence comes from Mimachlamys varia, assembly GCA_947623455.1. Lineage (NCBI taxonomy): Eukaryota > Metazoa > Mollusca > Bivalvia > Pectinida > Pectinidae > Mimachlamys > Mimachlamys varia. Next base: position 31,880,365 of record OX392532.1, on the reverse strand, counting down.
ACAGTCTGTGTAGTACACCATCATACCCCAGTCTGTGTCGTACACCATCATACCCCAGTCTGTGTCGTACACCATCATACCCCAGTCTGTGTCGTACACCATCATACCCCAGTCTGTGTCGTACACCATCATTCCCCAGTCTGTGTCGTACACCATCATACTCCAGTCTGTGTCGTACACCATCATACCTAGTCTGTGTCGTACACCATCATACCACAGTCTGTGTCGTACACCATCATACTCCAGTCTATGTTGTACACCATCATACCCCAGTCTATGTTGTACACCATCATACCCCAGTCTATGTCGTACACCATCATACCCCAGTCTGTGTCGTACACCATCATACCCCAGTCTGTGTCGTACACCACCATACCCCAGTCTGTGTCGTACACCATCATACCCCAGTCTGTGTCGTACACCATCATACCCCAGTCTATGTTGTACACCATCATACCCCAGTCTATGTCGTACACCATCATACCCCAGTCTGTGTCGTACACCATCATACCCCAGTCTGTGTCGTACACCATCATACCCCAGTCTGTGTCGTACACCATCATACCCCAGTTTGTGTCGTACACCATCATACCCCAGTCTGTGTCGTACACCATCATACCCCAGTCTGTGTCGTACACCATCATACCCCAGTCTGTGTCGTACACCACCTACCCCAGTCTGTGTCGTACACCATCATACCCCAGTCTATGTCGTACACCATCATACCCCAGTCTATGTTGTACACCATCATACCCCAGTCTATGTTGTACACCATCATACCCCAGTCTATGTTGTACACCATCATACCCCAGTCTGTGTCGTACACCATTATACCCCAGTCTGTGTCGTACACCATTATACCCCAGTCTGTGTCGTACACCATTATACCCCAATCTATGTCGTACACCATCATACCCCAGTCTATGTCGTACATCATCATACCACAGTCTGTCATACACCATCATACCCCAGTCTGTGTGATAAACCATCATACCCCAGTCTGTGTCGTACACCATCATACCACAGTCTGTCATACACCATCATACCCCAGTCTGTGTCGTACACCATCATACTCCAGTCTGTGTCGTACACCATCATTCCCCAGTTTATGTCGTACACCATCATACCCAAGGTGTATGGTACGCCTTTATACCCAAGTCTGAGTCGTACACCATAATACCCCAGGTGTGTGGTACGCTTTCATACCCCAGTCTGTGTCGTACACCATCATACCACAGTCTGTCATACACCATCATACCCCAGTCTGTGTCGTACACCATCATTCCCTGTCTGTGTCGTACACCATCATACCCCAGTCTGTGTCGTTCACCATCATACCCCAGTCTATGTTGTACACCATCATACCCCAGTCTATGTAGTACACCATCATACCCCAGTCTATGTCGTACACTATCATCCCCCAGTCTATGTCGTAAACCATCATACCCCAGTCTGTGTCGTACACCATCATACCCCAGTCTGTGTCGTACACCATCATACCCCAGTCTGTGTCGTACACCATCATACCCCGGTCTGTGTCGTACACCATCATACCCCAGTCTATGTTGTACACCATCATACCCCAGTCTATGTCGTACACCACCATACCCCAGTCTGTGTCGTACACCATCATACCCCAGTCTGTGTCGTACACCATCATACCCCAGTCTGTGTCGTAAACCATCATACTCCAGTCTGTGTCGTACACCATCATACCCCAGTCTATGTCGTACACCATCATACCACAGTCTGTGTTGTACACCTTCATACCAAAGTCTGTGTCCTACACCATCATACCCAAGGTGTTGGGTACGCATTTTTACCCCAGTCTTTGTGGTACGTCAGCATACCACAGTCTGTGTGATAAACCATCATACCCCAGTCTGTGTCGTACACCATCATACCCCAGTCTGTGTAGTACACCATCATACCCCAGTCTGTGTCGTACACCATCATACCCCAGTCTGTGTCGTACACCATCATACCACAGTCTGTCATACACCATCATACCCCAATCTGTGGCGTACACCATCATACCCCAGTCTGTGTCGTACACCATCATACCCAAGTTTATGTCGTACACCATCATACCCAAGGTGTATGGTACGCCTTTATACCCAAGTCTGAGTCGTACACCATAATACCCCAGGTGTGTGGTACGCCATCATACCCCAGTCTATGTTGTACACCATCATACCCCAGTCTATGTTGTACACCATCATACTCCAGTCTATGTCGTACACCATCATACCCCAGTCTGTGTCGTACACCATCATACCCCAGTCTGTGTCGTACACCATCATTCTCCAGTCTGTGTCTTACACCATCATACCCCAGTCTGTGTCGTACACCATCATACCACAGTCTGTGTCGTACACCATCATACCCCAGTCTATGTTGTACACCATCATACCCCAGTCTAGGTTGAACACCATCATACCCCAGTCTATGTCGTACACCATCATACCCCATTCTATGTCGTACACCATCATACCCCAGTCTATGTCGTACACCATCATACCCCAGTCTATGTTGTACACCATCATACCCCAGTCTATGTTGTACACCATCATACCCCAGTCTATGTCGTACACCATCATACCCCAGAGTGTGTCGTACACCATTATACCCCAGTCTGTGTCGTACACCATCATACCCCAGTCTATGTCGTACACCATCATACCCCAGAGTGTGTCGTACACCATTATACCCCAGTCTGTGTCGTACACCATTATACCACAGTCTGTGTCGTACACCATTATACCCCAGTCTATGTCGTACACCATCATACCCCAGTCTATGTCGTACATCATCATACCACAGTCTGTCATACACCATCATACCCCAGTCTGTGTCGTACACCATCATACTCCAGTCTGTGTCGTACATCATACCACAGTCTGTGTCGTACACCATCATACCCCCGTCTGTGTCGTACACCATCATACCCCAGGTGTGTGGTACACCATCATACCCCAGTCTGTGTCGTACACATCATACCCCAGTCTGTGTCGAACACCATCATACCCCAGTCTGTGTCGTACACCATCATACCACAGTTTGTGTCGTACACCATCATACCCCGGTCTGTGTCGTACACCATCATACCCCAGTCTATGTCGTACACCATCATACTCCAGTTTGTGTCGTACACCATCATACCCCAGGTGTGTGGTACGCTTTCATACCCCAGTCTGTGTCGTACACCATCATACCACAGTCTGTCATACACCCTCATTCCCCAGGTGTGTGGTACGCCATCATACCCCAGTCTATGTTGTACACCATCATACCCCAGTCTATGTTGTACACCATCATACTCCAGTCTATGTCGTACACCATCATACCCCAGTCTGTGTCGTACACCATCATACCCCAGTCTGTGTCGTACACCATCATTCTCCAGTCTGTGTCTTACACCATCATACCCCAGTCTGTGTCGTACACCATCATACCACAGTCTGTGTCGTACACCATCATACCCCAGTCTATGTTGTACACCATCATACCCCAGTCTGTGTCGTACACCATCATTCCCTGTCTGTGTCGTACACCATCATACCCCAGTCTGTGTCGTTCACCATCATACCCCAGTCTATGTTGTACACCATCATACCCCAGTCTATGTAGTACACCATCATACCCCAGTCTATGTCGTACACTATCATCCCCCAGTCTATGTCGTAAACCATGATACCCCAGTCTGTGTCGTACACCATCATATCCCAGTCTGTGTCGTACACCATCATACCCCAGTCTGTGTCGTACACCATCATACCCCGGTCTGTGTCGTACACCATCATACCCCAGTCTATGTTGTACACCATCATACCCCAGTCTATGTCGTACACCACCATACCCCAGTCTGTGTCGTACACCATCATACCCCAGTCTGTGTCGTACACCATCATACCGCAGTCTGTGTCGTAAACCATCATACTCCAGTCTGTGTCGTACACCATCATACCCCAGTCTATGTCGTACACCATCATACCACAGTCTGTGTTGTACACCTTCATACCAAAGTCTGTGTCCTACACCATCATACCCAAGGTGTTGGGTACGCATTTTTACCCCAGTCTTTGTGGTACGTCAGCATACCACAGTCTGTGTGATAAACCATCATACCCCAGTCTGTGTCGTACACCATCATACCCCAGTCTGTGTAGTACACCATCATACCCCAGTCTGTGTCGTACACCATCATACCCCAGTCTGTGTCGTACACCATCATACCACAGTCTGTCATACACCATCATACCCCAATCTGTGGCGTACACCATCATACCCCAGTCTGTGTCGTACACCATCATACCCAAGTTTATGTCGTACACCATCATACCCAAGGTGTATGGTACGCCTTTATACCCAAGTCTGAGTCGTACACCATAATACCCCAGGTGTGTGGTACGCCATCATACCCCAGTCTATGTTGTACACCATCATACCCCAGTCTATGTTGTACACCATCATACTCCAGTCTATGTCGTACACCATCATACCCCAGTCTGTGTCGTACACCATCATACCCCAGTCTGTGTCGTACACCATCATTCTCCAGTCTGTGTCTTACACCATCACACCCCAGTCTGTGTCGTACACCATCATACCACAGTCTGTGTCGTACACCATCATACCCCAGTCTATGTTGTACACCATCATACCCCAGTCTAGGTTGAACACCATCATACCCCAGTCTATGTCGTACACCATCATACCCCATTCTATGTCGTACACAATCATACCCCAGTCTATGTCGTACACCATCATACACCAGTCTATGTTGTACACCATCATACCCCAGTCTATGTTGTACACCATCATACCCCAGTCTATGTCGTACACCATCATACCCCAGAGTGTGTCGTACACCATTATACCCCAGTCTGTGTCGTACACCATTATACCCCAGTCTATGTCGTACACCATCATACTCCAGTTTGTGTCGTACACCATCATACCCCAGGTGTGTGGTACGCTTTCATACCCCAGTCTGTGTCGTACACCATCATACCCCAGTCTGTGTCGTACACCATTATACCCCAGTCTATGTCGTACACCATCATACCCCAGTCTATGTCGTACACCATCATACTCCAGTTTGTGTCGTACACCATCATACCCCAGGTGTGTGGTACGCTTTCATACCCCAGTCTGTGTCGTACACCATCATACCACAGTCTGTCATACACCATCATACCCCAGTCTGAGTTGTACACCATAATACCCCAGGTGTGTGGTACGCCATCATACCCCAGTCTATGTTGTACACCATCATACCCCAGTCTATGTTGTACACCATCATACTCCAGTCTATGTCGTACACCATCATACCCCAGTCTGTGTCGTACACCATCATACCCCAGTCTGTGTCGTACACCATCATTCTCCAGTCTGTGTCTTACACCATCATACCCCAGTCTGTGTCGTACACCATCATACCACAGTCTGTGTCGTACACCATCATACCCCAGTCTATGTTGTACACCATCATACCCCAGTCTAGGTTGAACACCATCATACCCCAGTCTATGTCGTACACCATCATACCCCATTCTATGTCGTACACCATCATACCCCAGTCTATGTCGTACACCATCATACCCCAGTCTATGTTGTACACCATCATACCCCAGTCTATGTTGTACACCATCATACCCCAGTCTATGTCGTACACCATCATACCCCAGTCTATGTCGTACACCATCATACCCCAGAGTGTGTCGTACACCATTATACCCCAGTCTGTGTCGTACACCATTATACCCCAGTCTGTGTCGTACACCATTATACCCCAGTCTATGTCGTACACCATCATACCCCAGTCTATGTCGTACATCATCATACCACAGTCTGTCATATACCATCATACCCCAGTCTGTGTCGTACACCATCATACTCCAGTCTGTGTCGTACATCATACCACAGTCTGTGTCGTACACCATCATACCTCAGTCTGTGTGGTACACCATCATACCCCAGGTGTGTGGTACACCATCATACCCCAGTCTGTGTCGTACACATCATACCCCTGTCTGTGTCGAACACCATCATACCCCAGTCTGTGTCGTACACCATCATACCACAGTTTGTGTCGTACACCATCATACCCCGGTCTGTGTCGTACACCATCATACCCCAGTCTATGTCGTACACCATCATACTCCAGTTTGTGTCGTACACCATCATACCCCAGGTGTGTGGTACGCTTTCATACCCCAGTCTGTGTCGTACACCATCATACCACAGTCTGTCATACACCATCATACCCCAGTCTGTGTCGTACACCATCATTCCCCAGTCTGTGTCGTACACCATCATACCCCAGTCTCTGTCGTACACCATCACACCCCAGTCTGTGTCGTACACCATCATACTCCAGTCTGTGTCGTATACCATCATACCCCTGTCTGTGTCGTACACCATCATACCCCAGTCTGTGTCGTACACCATCATACCCAAGGTGTTGAGTACGCTTTTTTACCCCAGTCTTTGTGGTATGCCAGCATACCACAGTCTGTGTGATAAACCATCATACCCCAGTCTGTGTCGTACACCATCATACCCCAGTCTGTGTCGTACACCATCATACCCAAGGTGTTGAGTACGCCTTTTTACCCCAACCTGTGTCGTACACCATCATACTCCAGTCTGTGTCGTACACCATCATACCCCAGTTTATGTCGTACACCATCATACCCAAGGTGTATGGTACGCCTTTATACCCAAGTCTGAGTAGTACACCATAATACCCCAGGTGTGTGGTACGCTTTCATACCCCAGTCTGTGTCGTACACCATCATACCCCAATCTGTGTCGTACACCATCATTCTCCAGTCTGTGTCGTACACCATCATACCCCAGTCTGTGTCGTACACCATCATACCACAGTCTGTGTCGTACACCATCATACCCCAGTCTATGTTGTACACCATCATACCCCAGTCTATTTTGTACACCATCATACCCCAGTCTATGTCGTACACCATCATACCCCAGTCTATGTCGTACACCATCATACCCCAGTCTATGTCGTACACCATCATACCCCAGTCTATGTCGTACACCATCATACCCCAGTGTGTGTCGTACACCATCATACCCCAGTCTGTGTCATACACCATCATACCCCAGTCTGTGTCGTACACCATCATACCCCGGTCTGTGTCGTACACCATCATACCCCAGTCTATGTTGTACACCATCATACCCCAGTCTATGTCGTACACCACCATACCCCAGTCTGTGTCGTACACCATCATACCCCAGTCTGTGTCGTACACCATCATACCCCAGTCTGTGTCGTACACCATCATACCCCAGTTTGTGTCGTACACCATCATACCACAGTTTATGTCGTACACCATCATACCCCAGTCTCTGTCGTACACCATCATACCCCAGTCTATGTTGTACACCATCATACCCCAGTCTATGTCGTACACCATCATACCCCAGTCTGTGTCGTACACCATCATACCCCAGTCTGTGTCGTACACCACCATACCCCAGTCTATGTCGTACACCATCATACCCCAGTCTGTGTCGTACACCATCATACCCCAGTCTATGTTGTACACCATCATACCCCAGTCTATGTTGTACACCATCATACCCCAGTCTGTGTCGTACACCATCATACCCCAGTCTGTGTCGTACACCATCATACCCCAGTCTGTGTCGTACACCATCATACCCCAGTTTGTGTCGTACACCATCATACCCCAGTCTGTGTCGTACACCATCATACCCCAGTCTGTGTCGTACACCATCATACCCCAGTCTGTGTCGTACACCACCTACCCCAGTCTGTGTCGTACACCATCATACCCCAGTCTATGTCGTACACCATCATACCCCAGTATATGTTGTACACCATCATACCCCAGTCTATGTTGTACACCATCATACCCCAGTCTATGTTGTACACCATCATACCCCAGTCTGTGTCGTACACCATTATACCCCAGTCTGTGTCGTACACCATTATACCCCAGTCTGTGTCGTACACCATTATACCCCAATCTATGTCGTACACCATCATACCCCAGTCTATGTCGTACATCATCATACCACAGTCTGTCATACACCATCATACCCAAGTCTGTGTGATAAACCATCATACCCCAGTCTGTGTCGTACACCATCATACCACAGTCTGTCATACACCATCATACCCCAGTCTGTGTCGTACACCATCATACTCCAGTCTGTGTCGTACACCATCATTCCCCAGTTTATGTCGTACACCATCATACCCAAGGTGTATGGTACGCCTTTATACCCAAGTCTGAGTCGTACACCATAATACCCCAGGTGTGTGGTACGCTTTCATACCCCAGTCTGTGTCGTACACCATCATACCACAGTCTGTCATACACCATCATACCCCAGTCTGTGTCGTACACCATTATACCCCAGTCTGTGTCGTACACCATTATACCCCAGTCTGTGTCGTACACCATCATACCCCAGTCTATGTTGTACATCATCATACCACAGTCTGTCATACACCATCATACCCCAGTCTGTGTCGTACACCATCATACTCCAGTCTGTGTCGTACATCATACCACAGTCTGTGTCGTACACCATCATACCCCCGTCTGTGTCGTACACCATCATACCCCAGGTGTGTGGTACACCATCATACCCCAGTCTGTGTCGTACACATCATACCCCAGTCTGTGTCGAACACCATCATACCCCAGTCTGTGTCGTACACCATCATACCACAGTTTGTGTCGTACACCATCATACCCCGGTCTGTGTCGTACACCATCATACCCCAGTCTATGTCGTACACCATCATACTCCAGTTTGTGTCGTACACCATCATACCCCAGGTGTGTGGTACGCTTTCATACCCCAGTCTGTGTCGTACACCATCATACCACAGTCTGTCATACACCCTCATTCCCCAGGTGTGTGGTACGCCATCATACCCCAGTCTATGTTGTACACCATCATACCCCAGTCTATGTTGTACACCATCATACTCCAGTCTATGTCGTACACCATCATACCCCAGTCTGTGTCGTACACCATCATACCCCAGTCTGTGTCGTACACCATCATTCTCCAGTCTGTGTCTTACACCATCATACCCCAGTCTGTGTCGTACACCATCATACCACAGTCTGTGTCGTACACCATCATACCCCAGTCTATGTTGTACACCATCATACCCCAGTCTGTGTCGTACACCATCATTCCCTGTCTGTGTCGTACACCATCATACCCCAGTCTGTGTCGTTCACCATCATACCCCAGTCTATGTTGTACACCATCATACCCCAGTCTATGTAGTACACCATCATACCCCAGTCTATGTCGTACACTATCATCCCCCAGTCTATGTCGTAAACCATGATACCCCAGTCTGTGTCGTACACCATCATATCCCAGTCTGTGTCGTACACCATCATACCCCAGTCTGTGTCGTACACCATCATACCCCGGTCTGTGTCGTACACCATCATACCCCAGTCTATGTTGTACACCATCATACCCCAGTCTATGTCGTACACCACCATACCCCAGTCTGTGTCGTACACCATCATACCCCAGTCTGTGTCGTACACCATCATACCCCAGTCTGTGTCGTAAACCATCATACTCCAGTCTGTGTCGTACACCATCATACCCCAGTCTATGTCGTACACCATCATACCACAGTCTGTGTTGTACACCTTCATACCAAAGTCTGTGTCCTACACCATCATACCCAAGGTGTTGGGTACGCATTTTTACCCCAGTCTTTGTGGTACGTCAGCATACCACAGTCTGTGTGATAAACCATCATACCCCAGTCTGTGTCGTACACCATCATACCCCAGTCTGTGTAGTACACCATCATACCCCAGTCTGTGTCGTACACCATCATACCCCAGTCTGTGTCGTACACCATCATACCACAGTCTGTCATACACCATCATACCCCAATCTGTGGCGTACACCATCATACCCCAGTCTGTGTCGTACACCATCATACCCAAGTTTATGTCGTACACCATCATACCCAAGGTGTATGGTACGCCTTTATACCCAAGTCTGAGTCGTACACCATAATACCCCAGGTGTGTGGTACGCCATCATACCCCAGTCTATGTTGTACACCATCATACCCCAGTCTATGTTGTACACCATCATACTCCAGTCTATGTCGTACACCATCATACCCCAGTCTGTGTCGTACACCATCATACCCCAGTCTGTGTCGTACACCATCATTCTCCAGTCTGTGTCTTACACCATCACACCCCAGTCTGTGTCGTACACCATCATACCACAGTCTGTTTCGTACACCATCATACCCCAGTCTATGTTGTACACCATCATACCCCAGTCTAGGTTGAACACCATCATACCCCAGTCTATGTCGTACACCATCATACCCCATTCTATGTCGTACACAATCATACCCCAGTCTATGTCGTACACCATCATACCCCAGTCTATGTTGTACACCATCATACCCCAGTCTATGTTGTACACCATCATACCCCAGTCTATGTCGTACACCATCATACCCCAGAGTGTGTCGTACACCATTATACCCCAGTCTGTGTCGTACACCATTATACCCCAGTCTGTGTCGTACACCATTATACCCCAGTCTATGTCGTACACCATCATACCCCAGTCTATGTCGTACACCATCATACTCCAGTTTGTGTCGTACACCATCATACCCCAGGTGTGTGGTACGCTTTCATACCCCAGTCTGTGTCGTACACCATCATACCACAGTCTGTCATACACCATCATACCCCAGTCTGAGTCGTACACCATAATACCCCAGGTGTGTGGTACGCCATCATACCCCAGTCTATGTTGTACACCATCATACCCCAGTCTATGTTGTACACCATCATACTCCAGTCTATGTCGTACACCATCATACCCCAGTCTGTGTCGTACACCATCATACCCCAGTCTGTGTCGTACACCATCATTCTCCAGTCTGTGTCTTACACCATCATACCCCAGTCTGTGTCGTACACCATCATACCACAGTCTGTGTCGTACACCATCATACCCCAGTCTATGTTGTACACCATCATACCCCAGTCTAGGTTGAACACCATCATACCCCAGTCTATGTCGTACACCATCATACCCCATTCTATGTCGTACACCATCATACCCCAGTCTATGTCGTACACCATCATACCCCAGTCTATGTTGTACACCATCATATCCCAGTCTATGTTGTACACCATCATACCCCAGTCTATGTCGTACACCATCATACCCCAGAGTGTGTCGTACACCATTATACCCCAGTCTGTGTCGTACACCATCATACCCCAGTCTGTGTCGTACACCATTATACCCCAGTCTGTGTCGTACACCATTATACCCCAGTCTATGTCGTACACCATCATACCCCAGTCTATGTCGTACATCATCATACCACAGTCTGTCATATACCATCATACCCCAGTCTGTGTCGTACACCATCATACTCCAGTCTGTGTCGTACATCATACCACAGTCTGTGTCGTACACCATCGTACCTCAGTCTGTGTGGTACACCATCATACCCCAGGTGTGTGGTACACCATCATACCCCAGTCTGTGTCGTACACATCATACCCCTGTCTGTGTCGAACACCATCATACCCCAGTCTGTGTCGTACACCATCATACCACAGTTTGTGTCGTACACCATCATACCCCGGTCTGTGTCGTACACCATCATACCCCAGTCTATGTCGTACACCATCATACTCCAGTTTGTGTCGTACACCATCATACCCCAGGTGTGTGGTACGCTTTCATACCCCAGTCTGTGTCGTACACCATCATACCACAGTCTGTCATACACCATCATACCCCAGTCTGTGTCGTACACCATCATTCCCCAGTCTGTGTCGTACACCATCATACCCCAGTCTCTGTCGTACACCATCACACCCCAGTCTGTGTCGTACACCATCATACTCCAGTCTGTGTCGTACACCATCATACCCCTGTCTGTGTCGTACACCATCATACCCCAGTCTGTGTCGTACACCATCATACCCAAGGTGTTGAGTACGCCTTTTTACCCCAGTCTTTGTGGTATGCCAGCATACCACAGTCTGTGTGATAAACCATCATACCCCAGTCTGTGTCGTACACCATCATACCCCAGTCTGTGTCGTACACCATCATACCCAAGGTGTTGAGTACGCCTTTTTACCCCAACCTGTGTCGTACACCATCATACTCCAGTCTGTGTCGTACACCATCATACCCCAGTTTATGTCGTACACCATCATAACCAAGGTGTATGGTACGCCTTTATACCCAAGTCTGAGTAGTACACCATAATACCCCAGGTGTGTGGTACGCTTTCATACCCCAGTCTGTGTCGTACACCATCATACCCCAATCTGTGTCGTACACCATCATTCTCCAGTCTGTGTCGTACACCATCATACCCTTGTCTATGTCGTACATCATCATACCCCAGTCTATGTCGTCCACCATCATACCCCAGTCTGTGTCGTACACCACCTACCCCAGTCTGTGTCGTACACCATCATACCCCAGTCTATGTCGTACACCATCATACCCCAGTCTATGTCGTACACCATCATACCCCAGTCTATGTTGTACACCATCATACCCCAGTCTATGTTGTACACCATCATACCCCAGTCTATGTTGTACACCATCATACCCCAGTCTGTGTCGTACACCATTATACCCCAGTCTGTGTCGTACACCATTATATCCCAGTCTAAGTCGTACACCATCATACCCCACTTTATGTCGTACACCATCATACCCCAGTCTGTGTCGTACACCATCATTCCCCAGTCTGTGTCGTACACCATCATACCCCAGTCTGTGTCGTACACCATCATACCCCAGTCTGTGTCGTACACCATCATACTCCAGTCTGTGTCGTAAACCATCATACCCCAGTCTGTGTCGTACACCATCATACCCCAGTCTGTGTCGTACACCATCATTCCCCAGTCTGTGTCGTACACCATCATACCCCAGTCTGTGTCGTACACCATTATACCCCAGTCTGTGTCGTACACCATTATACCCCAGTCTGTGTCGTACACCATTATACCCCAGTCTATGTCGTACACCATCATACCCTTGTCTATGTCGTACATCATCATACCCCAGTCTATGTCGTCCACCATCATACCCCAGTCTGTGTCGTACACCATCATACCCCAGTCTGTGTCGTACACCATCATTCCACAGTCTATGTCGTACACCATCATACCCCAGTCTATGTCGTACACCATCATACCACAGTCTATGTCGTACACCATCATACCCCAGTCTATGTCGTACACCATCATACCCCAGTCTGTGTCGTACACCATCATACCCCAGTCTATGTCGTACACCGTCATACCCCAGTCTGTGTCGTACACCATCATACCCCAGTCTGTGTCGTACACCATCATACCCCAGTCTATGTCGTACACCATCATACCCCAGTCTGTGTCGTACACCATCATACCCCAGTCTGTCATACACCATCATACCCCAGTCTGTGTCGTACACCATCATACCCCAGTCTATGTCGTACACCATCATACCCCAGTCTGTCATACACCATCATACCCCAGTCTGTGTCGTACACCATCATACCCCAGTCTGTGTCGTACACCATCATTCTTCAGTCTGTGTCGTACACCATCATACCCCAGTCTGTGTCGTACACCATCATACCCCAGTCTGTGTCGTACACCATCATTCCCCAGTCTGTGTCGTACACCATCATACCCCAGTCTGTGTCGTACACCATCATTCCCCAGTCTGTGTCGTACACCATCATTCCCGAGTCTGTGTCGTACACCATCATTCCACAGTCTTTGTCGTACACCATCATACCCCAGTCTATGTCGTACACCATCATACCCCAGTCTATGTCGTACACCATCATACCCCAGTCTGTGTCGTACACCATCATACCCCAGTCTGTGTCGTACACCATCATACCCCAGTCTGTGTCGTACACCATCATACCCCAGTCTGTGTCGTACACCATCATACCCCAGTCTATGTCGTACACCATCATACCCCAGTCTGTGTCGTACACCATCATACCCCAGTCTGTGTCGTACACCATCATACCCCAGTCTGTGTCGTACACCATCATACCCCTGTCTGTGTCGTACACCATCATACCACAGTCTATGTCGTACACCATCATACCCCAGTCTGTGTCGTACACCATCATACCCCAGTCTGTGTCGTACACCATCATACCCCAGTCTATGTCGTACACCATCATACCCCAGTCTGTGTCGTACATCATCATACCACAGTCTATGTTGTACACCACCATACCCCAGTCTGTGTGGTACACCGTATGCATCATACCCCAGTCTATGTGGTACACCACCATACCCCAGCCTGTGTGGTACAAAATTTTACCCCAGATGTGTGGTACGCCTTCATACCCTAGTTTATGTGGTACACCAGCATACCCCAGTTTGTGTGGTACACCAGTATACCACAGTCTATGTGGTACACCGTATGCATCATACCCCAGTCTATGAGGTACAACATCATACCCCAGTCTTTGTCGTACACCATCATACCCCAGTCTGTGTGGCAAGTCAATTTGTCATTTATTTTATTACATTATGAAAGATATCTTAATTTATAAGAGACCTTATATACATTTGCATTTATATGATAACTTTTAACTATATAATATATTGTTTCTAAAGTTTATACAATGTCATCGTTTTATAGGAAATTTTAAATTGAGACATCGTATGCAATATGTTATGTAAGATACAAATATCTATCATGTTTCATTTCATACTGAAACAACATTGCTCCGCGAATAAATGACAACACTTTGGCCTTGGTGCAATATAGGCCTTCCCGGAGCAAACCCACGTAAGCTGGACCACGTCTTTTCGCATTAGACCAGGGCTTCTGTGCAAGGTGTGAGTGTATATGTACTGCGCTGTGCACCACCAACAACTGAGGACCAAATGATATAATACGAACTTAAGGAAGCTGGCTCGTTAGGGTTTCTGTAATTCGCTTTCTTGAAAGCAGCTTATTTATCAATTTTTAAAATAATATTTCAGATATAAGCTGAAATTTTGAAAGGTCATTGGGCTTAATTTTTAGGGTTTTCAAATTTGGCTTGAAAAGAACTTCTCTAGACTTTTCATAAAGAAATACAAGTGGAAAATTACTTTTCAATGCTGGAACAAATGACACCCTTTCTGGAATATCAAATCCATTACTTACTCTTGAACGCAAACAATATGGCAATGGTAAAATATCAAATTAATACCCATCACGCCGGGGAAATATCTTCATTTGTTCTTGGACTATCGGTAAATATTTGTAACTAGTAGTTTGAATCGTAGAAATGCAATCATATAAAAGAAAACATTAAAGAAAAATGTAGCATCGTTCCAGAATGATGCTTTCTGCCATATTTGGTAAAATCAAGGAAAATTGGGCAAGGTGGATGACAGATGATAACTCTTGGGAATAGAGAGACGTATTGGTTTTTATTATTTTCATCTTCTCCCGTTGAATAAATAAATCCACTGTGAACTTGTCCGCGCATTGGTCCAAACTGCTTGTCAGAAAGATACTTATGGAACTGTTTCTAGGGTTGTTGCTGATGATGTGCGCAACGCATAAATATATTATAAATATTAACGTCATCAAAGATGGCATCTAATCCATGACAACGAAATCAAAAAAGCAAAGTTCGATCGCGCATTTGTTATAACTAACGAAAGTGGGGTTGTTTTTTTTTTTGTAAACATTCAGGTTGGAAAGTACGATTGTTGTAGAGATTATTTTACACTACCAGAATATGTGTCACATTGCACGTGTATAGGTTAACTCTAAACCCGGACAGCAAGCTCTGTTTACTTGGGAAAATATAAAACAACAAGGAATTGGCGGAAAATGGCTCACCTCACGGATGGCAGAATATCATTATTATTATTATTTTGATTTTGTTTAAATGGAAATTTTATAGTTAAATGTTTTGTTGACAAGTATTGGCGCGGCCTACAAATTTACCGCCACTAGGAAGCTTGAATAAGAGATATTCATGGTAGCATGAATGAAAGACATTCACGTTAGCATGAATGAGAGACATTCATAGTAGCATGAACAAGAGACATTCATGGTAGCATGAACAGCATGAACAAGAAACATTTATGGTAACATGCATGAGAGACTTTCATGGTAGCATGAATGAGAGACATTCATGGAAGCATAAATGAGAGACATGCATGATGACACCGCCACCCTTGCTGTCCGCTGTCATAATAATTTTTACAAATTAACCAAGTAAGCAGGGCTTGCAATGAGTACAGTGGGTTAAAGCAAAATGTAAATAATTAATCAAAGAAATGCCATACAGATTTCTATAAGACATGATGCATAGACATAACCATATAGTACAAATGAAAATGTTGCACTATTATAGCTTTCGTGTCACATTTCTAAACATACATTGTAAGAATATAACTGACAGAACCATCACGAATTGTCGTGTAACGGTTTTGTAAGTCTTCAATCAGACGCCTTTATTGATGGCAGGTTTCGTGATGGCTCAAAGCAATTACCAGTTACATTTGAGGAATTAAAAGACCCTGGACCCAGTTGTTCAAAAGGTGATTAGCTAAATCACTATCTAACAATATTTTTCAACCTTTAATAATTCTGTCAAAAAACAAGGTCCAATCCTTCACTTTTGCATGTAAACAGACGGAACAAGATATTTGCTATCTGGAAAGTTGTAATTTATTCACGTGTTTCGTTTTCAAGTTATAGTAGAATTAAAATTTGCACTAATCACTGAATAAGCTGATCACCCTTTGAAAAACTGGGCTCAGATTGAAAGCTTAAGAAAACCTATGTTGTCGATATACTACATGTACCTATTTATTCATCTGACACATCACTCTCTTTGAAACGTTATTTTTTTTTTGTATATATATTGTTTAATTTGAAGCTCATCGACTAGATTAAGCATGGAATTGCCGCCTGTTCCTTTTCTTTTATCAGGTAATGGACGAAAATAATGACACGGCACAATATGAGGCTTTACATTATATATACGTGTAGAATGTATCAATCCGGAATCAATCCGGATCCCATTTATAATCAATTAAAGGAATGATGATATGCTTTCAATCTCCAGTTGTGTATGAAACTACTACCGCAGATCTTATCAACGTGAACTTGGGATGACACCTGTACAATTTTGAATAAGAGCATCCTGCTTATTCATTCTCTATGAAAAATTACCATATTTGCCACTGAACATGACAAGTCCACGGACAAAAGCGAACATTAAGACTCATCTGTTTCGTTGTTGGAATCCATGTGGGGGATGTCTGTCAGTTTCTTTTGATGTCCACTTTATCATACTCAAGGACGAGGTCTGCCTTCAAATAACTGATGATACTTTTAATGTAAGTGATGTTGTTGTTGTTATTGTAGATGATACAAAATCACGTCGTATCAAAACTGAAAACCTGCTGAGAGAAACCACAACGATCTGTTTCACGAAATATGCAAAACTGATTTCGCAGGCGAAGATATCGGAACAATGATTACAAATACCACATTCGTTTTCTTTTAAATTTTATTGCTTTGTTATTGTTGTTGTTTGTTATTGTTGTTGTAGTTGTTGTTGTTATCATAATTTTATGTCTGTTATTGTATTATATGTTTATTTAAATCTTTCCTTTGTTAACTTTCCTTTTCTATGCAGTAACATACCATTCTCTACGCAAAGCAAATGCTCGATTGGTTCTATGTTATCAACATTCTCTTCATACATCGTGTCTTGTTTCGCATTCAATTCTACATGTCAATGTGCTTGGTAAAAATAAGAGATCAAAAATTACGCCGATGAAAAACTAACAACTGTCCTCCTCCCCTTTAAAACACAAATTATTTCTATAAGTTAGTTTTCCTCCATTGAAAGTAAAATGAACATTTGTTATTTCTTGTCAGACATGTATCTTTTATGGTATTATACATTTCAAACTACAGGTATAATATGGATATTTCAGAGGACTCAAGTAGTTTATTCTCGATTTCTATGGGTTACGATCACCTTCGTCCTCTACAACCTTGGAATATGTCATGGCAAAACTAAAGGCTCGTGCAGGTAAAACAACCTGACCAATCGCTTGTCTAATGTCTGTCTTTTGAAGATTAAAAAGGAAACGTATATTAAAGGATCGAATTAGTCTTCTTGCCATATCAACAAGTTGGCGCACACAGAACCTTCAGCTTTAGCCCTGACATATTCCAGGGGTGTAGAGAGCGTAAATGAGCTACCCTTGGATATTGAGGACGCAAGACCTTTCTAAATTTCAATCATTTTCAACGTTTTTATAACAATCGTAATGCTATTTCTACGACTTGATCGTTGTATAGAGCACGTAACTTACTAAAATAGCTTATCCGAATGCCTTGACATAATGTCAAAATACATTGTAACTAGTCCGGTTAATGCAGTGATTTTTCCACAATTATTCGTCGTTCAATTCTTTTATTGCATCGTCAACATTCATATTGCTATCATAACATCACATCCAAATACCTAGTTGAGATTGCTATAAAGTTTGTGTTTCCAACAAATATTCATTGCTGTATTTAATTTTTTTATTTTCATCGATCAACATTCATATTGTTCATTCAATACGCATGCCTCAATCTCAACGTCTCCTGCCTTGCAGTGGGCGGGGTTTATACAGACACGCCTCCTCGTGGACCGCCCTACTCCACACGTCACACTACAGGGGTCCCACGCCTCCCACTCCATGTACCCTGAAAGCGAACACGGATGATAAACTTTGAATATCCGTAATGATTCAATATACTGTATATGTACTGTAAAGATTGAACTGGTGGTTCTAGAACTGAGCACTTCGGTAAGGTGGCACCCTTTAATTTCCTGATAGTTTGTATTGTGAAAAACCAAGTGTGGACACTATCCTGTCACTCCTTACGAAAAAGATGGATATTGGCTAATTTGCAATATTTTCCATATTTGGGCCCGCCCCTGATGCTCCGGGGGGGGGGGGGGGTCAGACCATTTATACAAAACAAACTGAATCCACTTCACCAAAGGATACTTCAGATTAAATCTGGACAATATCCTCTTATTACTCAAGAAGACAAGGATTTTAAACAATTTAATATATTTACTTTTTGTGCCGCCGCCACTCAGGCGGGGTCCACTTTACTGAAGGATACTTCAGACCAAATTTGAACAATATCCTGTCATTCCCCAAGAAAAGGAAGGACCTTCAAGTATTTACTATTCTTCCCAGGTGGGTCAGATCGATCATTTATACAACATTAAATCCCTTTCAACCAAGGATGTTTCTGGTCAAATTCTGCTCTGTGGTTTAGAAATAGTAGTGATTTATAAGAAAAAAATACGAATGAACAACGGAGGCTGCACCAAGGCATAAGCTCAATTGCCCTTCGGGGTATGTGAGGTAAATACGTGAAATCATTGACCAATTCTTACTTTAGCGCGCCTTGGAATAGTCATTAGACCAAATGGACCATTTCAGTGTTAGACGCAAAGGTCACATTGGATGCTTTGGTGTGATGTGGGTAATAACGCAGCTGGGTGTTTGCACAGTATAACTTATACAGCGACAAAAACAGGAACATCTTAGGAGAAGTGTGCCAGTAGGTGAGAAATCTAGGTCAAAATAAGACAAAGATATGCACATATATGCATGCTGCATATGTTTCAAGAGTAACATGGTAGATGTTAATGTTTGCAATCTAACATTTAAAAGATTCAGAAGATTCTGGTCGAAGACCAGAGGAAGCAGTTTTGAATTTTGAAGTTTCATTGTAGGGACTAGTTTCTTTTATGAGATCGGCCGGTGACGAGTTCAGAGAAGACAACGTAGGCAGGTGTAGCCTCAATGGATAAAGACAAACATACCTAGACGTTAAGGAAACAACAGAGAATACCGAAGCGTCAACAAAACCATAATCCGAACTAAAAATGGATTAAACTAGGGGCGAACTATGAACAATGGGGGCCTTGTTATACTACAAGAAAATAAGATAAGATGTTCCGGAAGAGTAAGCGTCTTCTGCTTAATCGACGACACACGCCATTTACGTCTTGGCAAAGATTGCGCGTGTTTTAAATACATATAGATTAATACCGCTTATGTATAAGATATATAAAACTCAAGTTTTCACATGAAAAACGACGCAAACGATTTCTCCGAAAAATTAGTCCAAATACGTCACATTTAAAACAAACACAAACTATAAAGTTGTGTAAATATCGGTTTACCATAAATAGGTCAATGACTTTTAGTCATATCAGAATAATAACGGATAATGTTACCGTTTTAATTAACTTGTTTATTGACAAAGTGACAAAGATATACGCCTATATCATTTTTATTTACACTTTGATTACGACCTTATTGCTTTACTGATAAGTAAAAAAGGGAATGTCTCATTAATAAAGACAATAGTCCATATACATACTATGTAACCATCCGGATCGGATGTCGACCATGCACATCGTATGGACCCAAGGTACTGTTAGGATCGATGTAACTGTCCTTGTATTTGCAAATATTTTCTTTGATCTCAGAGTGATATTCAGCGATATCTGAGAGTGCAGAAAAGCAAAACTTTGTCAGATAAAATAAAACTGTTATACTGTCGCTGTTTTTGTCACCAAAGTTTGTCCTTGCATGTATAATTTGGCGAGGTGGTTTATGATACGAGGGGTGTTTTACCGAATCTAGCTGTACACCCCACCAGCAAGAATCATACGTACATACAATCAAATCAGTAAGGCCATTAAGACAGAATAAATATGACGAATAAAGGAAATGGCTTGGGGAAAGAAAGTGACTTTTATTTCGCGATGGACTCATGAGATCTAGTATGTTTCCTCAAATGTCCACTGAGCCCATAACATGGGAAACTCCGGCCAACACCCAAATCCAAAAGGGGGTCCGCCATAAGTGCCTGAAAGGCTAATGCTGCCTGAAAGGTCAATGCTGCCTGAAAGGTCAATGCTGCCTGGAAGGTCAAAGCAGGGGAGCACAGTAGCACCCTTATTTTGAAATGTTGGGCTAACCATTGACAGGAGCATTGTATGTCGTTTGTCTACAATATCCATACTAACCAGGCCGCAAGTAAGCTTAAATCTTAATTGGAATCACATCAGTAAAATGACCAGGTTGTACCCACTGCATCAGAACATGCATCTATGATATTATTTAATGCCTGTGATTGTATTCGTTTGAGATATATAAATTGCATAGAAGTACGTAACATCAAACAGAAGTGGAAACATAAGAAAATGGCTAGCCAATACATAATGGCGGCGTCCACCAGAGATGTAACGAAATGCTGAATCACTATCAGCAATTACGCGATTGATGGTAAATATGTCTATAAAGCTAGTTAAGCTATTTAAAGAAGTATTATATCGTGAATATTCTTCATTTTATTGGTTGGTGCTGCAGACACCTGTCAGACACAACCACATTAAAAACAAACCCCTTGTACCGAATCAACGACATATGACGGTCGGATGAAAGGGAGCTTTGGCTATGACTTACAAGAAAAACAAGTTGATGATCGGATATCAAAATCGCCATGCTTACCAACGAGACATGCCGATTACCAGTACTTGAAAATGTAGTTTTGATGCCCATGTATATTGAAAGAGTAAATGTTTTGATACGTTATTTAGGCTAATACTAGTTCGCATATACATGTACTCTATGACGAAATTCAGTTCGATTGTTGTCTAAACAATCTGTATTCCAAAGGTAACATCATGTGTATAAAATTCATAGCGCTCGTCAATAAAGTAAATAAATATAATATTGAAAAACTGCGTAAGGAAGGTCCAAAGTGTAGGCCGAACGTTTCATGAGAAAATTCAGTACATATATAATTACATACGTATGTGTAGACAAGTAATTGAACATTTCACTAAGTGATCGAACCTTGGTCAGAATTATGTTAAAATGTAATTACAGCATGTTAAAGATTTAATCATGGCGCGTCTTTGTAATTTGCAATAAAAGGCAAGAAAGTATTTACTTTAAACTTTAAATGGGTAACAATTATAACATATTCATGTGATGTTGTTAAAACTATCATTCTAACAGTCACTAGGGAAATAACGTCAAATAGTAAAGATGCGCTCCAATGAGTACCACAGGTAAACCGCAATAAAAGCTGCAGATGATCAGCAACTCGCTAGTCCAATTTTCGTAAAAACATTTTTTGCTTTTCAATTTTCGTTTTTGAAAATATAAACCCGTTTAACGTCCCTTCCACTTCTTGGAAGGGCCCCGGGTAATACAAAATTATGAATTCTGTAACATTCTCCTCTAGCTTAAAGGAAGTGGTTCTCACCAGAATTTGGTTCGCCGCTTTCCTCATATACCGTTATATCCTGACTGTCTCGTGGAACTCTGTCCAACATAGTGACCGACTGATCGTCAAGAGGAATATCGGACAGCTCAGCATCACTCTCTGTTTCCGGGCCACTATTTTTAGCATTGCTTGAACTAGGGTTGTCATCAGCGTCTTCGTCTTGTAATGCAGGATCAATTTGCTGGGTCATCTCTCCTGTACGATGACCAGTGTTGAAGTTGTTGTTCTCTAAAGATTCGTCCCGTTCTTCTAAATCTAAATCATTTTGAATCTCTTTTGTTTCATCTTGAATTGCGGGTTCTTTGTGAACACTATTATTTTGAAAACTTACTAGTTGACGTTTATCGACTGTCTGTTCGTCAATATCACTTGCATCACTTTCGTCGTCAGTATTATCGTAAACAATGTCATCGTCGAAAATTTCATCATTTTCTTCTTCAAATGTGTCTAGACTTGAAACATCTGTTTCTCTCTTAGGCCTGTCTTTCAGAAGGGGTGAACTCCAGTCGTCTGATGAAACCGACAAATCGGTATCTTCTTCATTATCACTGTCGTTTATAATGACGTTTTCAAGTTCATCAGTAAATGATGAATCAGATGATGTATGTCTTTTAGCTCGAAAAGCCGTATCGTCCTCCCCATGTAGATATGAACCAAGAATTTCAGAATATGACAGTTTCTTTTCACCGATATGGTCGAAAACACTATCGTCGTCCGAGTCATCTGAGGTAACATCGAATTCACGTCGTTTTCGCTGCCTCAGTACCACAAGGTGTCCACTGTCATCGTCGTCATCACCGTCGTCATCAAACAAGGAGTCTGAGGAAGACAATGTATCGTTGTTATTGTCGTTCATAGTTTGTAGATCATACACTCCATTATTTCCCGGCGTTGATCCCCGGAGTTCCTTAATTAGCTTTGAAAACTGTAAAACAAATATTAGAATCTTGGTTAATGTTAGCATGTATTGTAAAATTTGATAAATGAAAAATAAACCGATACGGTAACACAATATATGTATTTTCTTGATGATAAGTGAGGGAAACTAATTACAAATCAAACATCTCTTAAAGACTGAGTCTTACAATTACCTTGCATCTTTTACTTCTGGACTGGTTTGCCAAAATATGTCAATCTTATTTTAGGACAGTTGTCATTATCAAAGTCTAGTAAAGGAATCCTAAATTAAATAGCTATGCCAAACATGTATCTATAACAAAAAATGACCCTTTGACATCTATTGAAAGCATTTAAAAGCACTGTTGAAAATAGTTCACTTTTGTGTTACTCTGCTCCTGATTTTTTTAAACTCAGCTTTTCGCAAATCAATTGTTCGAAAACAAAATGCGGTGTTTAGATAAAAACTGAACACTGTCAGGTTTGTTATGCTTAGCCTTTCTCCTAGATGCAGCGCTTCTGGAAAACATTAATCAAATTTGTTTCAAAAAACAAATTCATCTGTTCATAACTATCCTAGATTGTACGTTAGTGCAGACTGAAACGCTAGAGAAATTGTAAGTCAGTGCAGACAAAAACAAAAACGCAATGTAAATTATCCACCTATTTTCTATCTAAACTTATGACAACAACTGCAAAAATAATGATACTAGTAATACAAAAGCCTCTCCTACAGGATTGTGTAGGCAGTTGCCACTAATCGTATTATCAATTCAGCGATTGATTGATATATTAAAGATACCGAAGAAAATGGTTTCATCTGTTCTCACACTAGGTGTTCGGTTTTTTTTCTTTTTGTTCCTGCTTGCCCTTTTTTCAAACGAATATTCTAAGAATGATGCGACCTACGATTTTTTTGCTGTGAAGAACTGTTGTTTATAGTACACCATTATTTCAAAACTGATATTAAAGGTACATGTATGTATTGCAGCCTAAAGCGGCAGTACACTAAATCACACGTGTAACAGGCATGACAATAGTGTGCTTCCGCCAAGGATCGAACCACAGGGGACGCGATAACAAAGTGGTTAGGTTGTCTCGACATTCTACCACTAGCCCTCCACATCTGGATTGCGAGTTCGAAACCCACGTGGGGCAGTTGCCAGGTACTGACCGAAGATCGGTGGTTTTTCTCCGGCTTTCCATCTCCTCCAAAACCTGACACGTCCTTAAATGACCCTGGCCGTTCATAGGACATAAAACAAAATAAACCAAAAGGATCGTACCCTCGATATCCAAGTTCCTAGTAGGACGCTATACATCTGAGCTAATTAGAAAGTCTCTCTAGTTCGACGCTAGAATGCGACTTAATTCCTGTATACAATTTACATATACTTCACACCACACATAGAAACCTCTTCACCAGTTATGTATATGCCCAGGTGTACCATATTCAGGACGTGTTTTATATCAAATTTTACTTTCAGAAAAGACTACTGTAGAAAGAGAAGAAAAATGAAGTTTGCGTTATAAACACCACATGAACAAGTTCACTTACCATTGCATGAATGTTATTTGTCCTTGATACGTTTTAAGAACCCGCCTTTCCATTTTCAGGTTGAATCGATTCATTCAAAAACATAGACCTTGTTGTTTAAGTGAAGTAAATGAGGTACATTAGATAAACGATATCAAATATACGTTTGTAAACTTTGTCTTTGTGAATGTATATATACACTATGTATTTGTTATTCTTATTTCATTTGACTGGAGTAGACACATGTTTGTAGGTAAAGTGTATCAACCGCTCCGACCAGCTAAATGTAAGACACCCGATTTAGTATCGATTGGTGTCATGTGAGTTGAGTTTGCATGATTTCCACAGGGACTACAACACACAGCACTTGTCAACGGTACATAGATGGTGATCAATTATGTAGAGGGTCGATTGTTGTATCTACCCGGCCGAGATATACTCGGTGTTAAGGAGTGCTGTCCCACTGCAGGAAAAACATAAGATAGTTCCAGTGTAATAGGGCGGGGGAAAGTGATAAAGATAGTGCCGTCGCTTGGGCTCGAACCCACGACCCTTGGCTCTCCAGCCCGATGCGCTACCGTTGAGCTAAAGGGAAATTCCCTGCAGCTCACGTTTGAAGGACAACCTAATCAATGCACATCTTTTACATTATTCTCCCATTTTTTCTAAATCTCCGATCCAGATTATTTGACTCTCCGCCAAGGATTATCCTGTCTCCTAACCTCTCTAGCCCGATGTTCTTTTATTGAGCTAAAGGGAAATTCCCTACAGCTCACGCTTGTTTTACACCAGTGCAGTTTTGTTCATACATACAGTTGTAACAGGAGAGAAATATACGGAGGATTGGGGTTCAATTCCGGAACCTTTCCACTTCTTAATACAGATGCTCTTCCAAAGCACCTGGTTACGGGCAATCGACCCTGTCCAGTTCCGTTATGCCCCTCTCTTTCGCCCCTGAAGACACAATTATTTGTTACCCAGCTTCGGGTAACACCTTGCAAAGCGTTCACCAATGCTTGAAACAAGAGTTACTCGCAGGCCTCATTGTTATTGGAAATGAAAATTGTATGTCCAGACAGGGAAATTCCTAACCAATTGAGCTAATTAGTCACTGATATGGGATCCTAAACAGAGCAGGACCTCGGAAGGACAGGAAAGCGGTAACCAATGCAAGCAGTGCCTTTTGTTTTGTTGTTTGAAAATAAGGTGGGTTCGTTTGGTTCACCTGCATACCAGGGTACATGCAAGTGTATAAAGTTGACGTTATCACTTCGTTAGATAATACACCATACATCTTCTACTATGGGCGAACTGATAGAGGGGTTTACATTACGGCCTTCCATGCAGGCGGCCGGGGTTCGATCCCTGAAATTTATTCTACCTACGCTAATGGGCGGGTCGATAATGTGGGTTCCTCCAATCGACCATGGGTTACCGATAAGGGACAAATAGTACTCCGAACTCAAAATCGATTAAACTAGATGCAAAATATCAACTTGTAGATTTTTACACGGAGACACTTGAAAGAGTACAAGAGAAAAAGATCAGGTGTTCCGGAAGTATAGGCGTCTTGTGTTTCATCGACGATGACCACCATGCAAATCTAGGTCACATCCAGGTAAATGTCACGCACTATAAGGGAGAACTGAGGTTATTTCCAAACATATCAACACTGCATACTAATAAGCATATCGGTTTTCAAATACATCCACCTTAATATCACAAAGGATATAGAAAACTTTCAGTGAGATCACGACGGCGACCATTAAATTTCCTAATAGTCTTCAATTGCATCTCTCAGGTTGGAGAAGCAAGATGTTACACTTGTATCAAGAAATCGGAAGTACATGATGGGAAAACGTGTATCGTATAACTTAGTAGTTGTTATCCCTGTTATAGTATAAGTACAGAAAAAGTTTAGGGTGCTATTTACAATGTAAAAGAGTATGTTGCGTCCTTGATTTCAAGTTCAGAAGGGACTATACGATCGACGTAGTCTGCAAACTTCTTATTTATAGGCAAACACATCGTCGATATATTAAAAGATAAAAGATTGTTGGTACCTGTTCAGATAAGCTCATCGACAAATTCAGCCTCGAATGAAAACAAAAACAAGTCACCCAAGAGTGGGGTACAGTTTGGTCCCACAGGAATACCAACAGTCTTCTGGAAAATCATTCCAAAAACTCAACAAATATGTTGTCAACCAGGTATGCAATAACAGATATACATCCATTTCAATATACCTGATTTTCCATCATCTAAGATTTTGTTGTGTTTTTGCAAAGCCATGACAGATCTTTATGGAGGAAGAAAAGCATCGACCTACGGTCAGTACAGGGCTCGCGGAATTCTCGAACCTACGGCCCAGAGGTGGAGGACTATTTGCAGTAGAATGCCAGATTTTGCCACCACAGCCCTCTAAATATAGATTATATCAATTGTTAAAGGCCCATTATACGTAACTTTCGGCAAAACTTGAAGCGAAAATCAAGCCTTATAACTTTTATATTTATAGATTTAGTTAAGATTATCAGCAATATTCAAGAGGAATTCTTACGCGTTACCGGTACAGCAGCAGTTGAAACTCGGTATTTGTAAACACACGTCCAGTTTGAACTGTCTTCTAACTTCGGCTTGTAGTTGAAGTGGGCCACACCTGACTTATTTTCAATTCTTTGGATTTTTCTGTCAAGAGTTTCTTGTAAGTAACCGTTCAGGTTTACTTCGTTTAGGCTCAGTTTTGCATGGTTAACTACTGGATTTTTTTTCATAATTTTTCAGAATCACGAAAACTTTTCTGTAGTTACGTATATTGGGCCTTTAAAGAACAAAATTTGTTATGCACGACACACTCACCTGTCGTTTCTTACGACGTCGGCAGGCCACGCCTTTTGCACACGGTTCACGGGTCTCTAGTAGCTCCCTGCGGTCGTGAACCAACAGGTCATGGGCGTCATCTACGTCTGTCTCGCGTCCACTGGGTTCTGGGTTGTAAAAATAAATAAAATGAGACGACTGCCGGGTGAAAATGTTAAACCAAATAGTGGTAACATTACTGTTAAGTTTCATTACTTTTACACAGCGATCAATTTACAATTTATTTTCATGGGTCCTTTTTGTACATATTGCCGAAAACAATGGGCCCCACAATGTTTTTAAGTGTTTCCAGAATATCTATGAGTTCTTTCATAATGTTATATTTACATTTCCGGTGTGTATTCCCTATATGGTTCTACCAACGGTTTTGACGTTTACACTACGGTAAACGTTAGTCCATCACGAAGGAATACAAGCCGGACCACTATCACGCTTGCGCTAATAGTGTGAATGCGCATTGTTAATGTGTTACCTTTAATTCAAACATTGAATGAACTTGGCTTTTTAAAACTATAATAATAAAATGAAAGCAATATAATTATGAAAAATAAAATGTCTAACGGTAACAAACAATGTTATTGTGGACTATATCCTGTTACTTCTTGAAGTTGACAACCTTTCCCGCCAAACTTGAATAAGCCGTTTCGGTATTCCATCAGTTGTCAGCTTTTCCATCAGTGCGTATAACGTTCAATAAATGACGGATGCTACTTTTCTAAGTTGCGCAAATCAACTTTAAAGTGTCAAAATGTAAATATAAGAATTGATTTTTCTTTTTTGTTTTTTACTGGTTTATATTGTAATTATCGTTTACTATCATATATCGTTTATTGTAATTATCCTTTTTAATAATGAATTGTGTTATTTATTATAAAGCATCGTATATTGTCGTTTATTGTAATGAAACGTGTATTATAATTTATCGCTTATTATAATCAGCTGATTAGACTGTACTGTAAGTGCTTTTATCAAGGAAATATTTCTTTATATGCCTTTTTCGAAAATTCACGACATTGTAGTACCTACGACATGCAATCCAATAGGGAAAAGTATATTGATTATCTCAATGTGCATTAAATATCGAAGACATGGGTCTGTTTTCCGTTGTATAGTTTAATATAATCAGAAGTCCTAGGTGGCGTTTCAGAAGTAGACTAATCGCGAAAATGCGTATACACGAAAATCGAATTATGTGCGGTATACTGTAGTATCTATCTACATTTATGAGGGACAAAATACTTTTAAAACGATAACATAGAGTGTATCAATATTTTTAGACGTAAAATCTCAGGTTCTTCAGGGTATATGTGTTTTGTAATCAAAATGAAGTTCGACATTCCATCCTTTCGCTATATAAAATAAGATACTTTTTAAAATGTATAAGAATATAGCTACTATATTATATCACATTGTACCTT
The DNA here is from genome assembly GCA_947623455.1 of Mimachlamys varia. Classification (NCBI taxonomy): domain Eukaryota; kingdom Metazoa; phylum Mollusca; class Bivalvia; order Pectinida; family Pectinidae; genus Mimachlamys; species Mimachlamys varia. Next base: position 31,851,202 of record OX392532.1, on the reverse strand, counting down.
GATAAGTTGTACAAATATTGAAAACAGATAATCATGATTAGTTTTATGCATATAATCAGAATAATTACTCAGACCTTGCCGCAATATCCATGCCAGTTAATTTCACGTAATTGTACTACGAGTGTGGACCTAATATAAGAGTTAAATTAAATGATAACGAGAGACAATAATCTCGTACAATAAAATAGGACAACCATGTTCAATTAAATTTAGCCATTAATAATTATCATTACGTGTATCATTTTAATCGCATAGTTATGTATCTGTCCTGCTTTACAGGTAGTGTTTTCTGTTATTACTTTTTTTTTAAATATCAACTTTGAAAACGCGAAATAACAGAAAAAATACCAGAGGCTCAAAGGTCAGTTATGACGAAAATCCTATTTCAACAAATTAACATAATACATATCAGTCACATTGACAGTAATATTGAAATAACGAAACATGTGTTACCCAATTTTATCTTGGGTTGAAGTTTTGGTTTTGAATGTATGTTCACATCAGACGACGAGATCTTTCCGCCCTTGGGTGGAGAATTGCTTTTTCCTTCCTGTCAAAATAGAAATTATTTAAGCACTAATATACTCATAATCGTTCGTTCATAGTTACATATATATACGTCAGTATATGGATAAGTGGGGAACTTGCGAAAGAACTGTAGGGTAGGTTGGGACTGACAAAGAAGGAGTTGAAAATGCCCCGACGACCCCCAAGCCTCCCACGGTCATATGAAGTTGGGGGGGGGGGGTTAACGAAACTTGGCCCCCCCCCCCCCCCCCCCCATTAGCATTAGTTTATAAATATAAAATGTTCCTAAATAAAGAGATAAGGTAGTTTTACTGTCTTAAATTTAGGATTTTTGAAATACGCTGGTCTCGTTCAATCATCAGCGTAAGATAGATAACTCGAGTTTGCAAAGTGTCGTTCCATGTTATACATAGACCTTCCAAAAGATTTTATCCATCAGTTCGATTGAAAATAAGAATATTATGACCACCATCTTATTTGTGATGTTCATGGTTTGTTAACGTCACACTACCACAATTGGTACAATTTTGACAGATTTTCAGTGATATCTACAAATTCAGATAGTGTATTTGGAATGTTTCTTGATTTTTGACAAAGAGTACGGAAAAATATAACGCAAAACTTTCAAGGAGATTTTGTCCGTTTTTCAGCCCTGACCCGTACCCAAATTGGTACACCGTATCACAAGTCATGGAATTTGTTTTTATTTCAACTAATGGATGTACCAATTGCAACAAAATATTCTGCCTTTTTAAACACCATATCAAACTACAGTTTTACATATCCACTTGAATATTATTCGGTTATAAGGACCAAAAATCTACATTTAAACTGGCTTAAAATTACCCCCTTCAAAATCCGCCAAAATGTCGTCGACGCACAGCGTTTTTACTGGGTTTCTGATATGATGACGTTGATGTTATCGTGTAATTGTAAGTTGATCCAGAAAATAAAAAATATTTGGTGGTAATGCTGACAAATATCTATTTTGTTATACTGTCAAAGGGAAATGTTCAAATATCATTTTCAATCACTTTTCCAACCATTTTATGACCGTGTACCAAAAGGGGTAGCGTACCAATTGTGGAAGCGCCACGTTAGATCTCAAAATTTAACAAACATGCATTAGACGGGACATCTAAAAGATAATTAGGAAATCTTAATATTTAGATAATTAGAGATCAGGATTAGTCACGGCGGGGGATAAAGGATGTCATTCTCCACATCAAGCTTCATCCCACTAACCTCAATATTTAGGGACGGCGAGAGGTACCATTTGCCTCCATCTACGCGCTCCCGGTGCGTGGTTGCGTCACTCCTTCGAGTGACGTAACCACGCCACCTAGTGTCCACAACTAGAGCGACCAAGATGGACAGTTGCCATTGACCAAAAGCTCTTGGTAACTTAGAAAGAAAGTTGTGTGTTGTAGTTTATATGGAAGCTTTATTTTTATGATAATTACGCATTTTTGGAAATTGTTTATTCTAAGGAACAGTCCCATTTTTTCATATAAAAAAGTTCTAAAAGGTTTTTTTTTTAATTAAAGAGATCAAAGGGGAAAGTCCGAACGGTTCTGACTCTCTGACCCGCTAAAAATATTGGAACGGCTGTCTGAACGAGAGTCAGAACTCTTCAGACTACAAAGGGGTGTGATGCAAGTTTGTCGAAGGTAGAACACGGTTCTTTTTTGACGTACTTTTTGTGTTAATTGACTGTTTTATATACCCAGTTACGTGAGACCTTTCCAGCTTCAAATGATTCAGAAAATGTAGTTCATAAAAGTTGTATATTGGTAGAAATATAGTTTCTTCACGTCTTGCATGACGTCAATCGAGTAATTATCCATAAATCATCACGGCGTCCTTTCGGCTGAAATTTATTTGTTCAAATTTGCATAGATTTGCGCTGCAACCCATTGTATGAACATTACCAGCAGAAATGCTTTTAATAAGAGTATATCTACATTTGCTCCGCATTTTCCCATTGACATAATGTTAAGAGACAGCTGCCACCATACGCCTAAAGATAACACCCGATACCGGGCTTTATTCAGTTTGTCATCAATTGCAATGTTTGCTATAGGACCATACCAATATTTGTTAAAACATCCATTGCGTATATGAAAGAAATCTCGATACGTAACACGTGGTTAACTTGTGACGTCATGCAGATCAAGCTTGTTCAATGAGGAAACATAAATATCAAAGTGTGATTCTAAAATACAGTTAAACACAGTGGGTATAGTTTGAAGACATATATACAAACCTTGGTTATTGCTTTGCAGGAAGTCTCCTCTACCAAACACAATGCTAAAATGCAAATCACCAGAGCGGATGTCACCTTCATCGTCACGTGATACAAACTACTGCATGGGAAATTAAGAGTATAAACGATAAAAAAAGAAAACTGTACAAATGAGTATTAAAATCAGATATGGTTATTATGCAAGTTACATACTTCATTAAAGGGCATCCCGCGAAAGGAAGCTTTTTTCATTTTTTTTTTTTTTTCAAAATATTGCATACACATATCGAGTGGGTATTCTTACGGACTACGACGATCGGATTTTGCTGATATGTATTCATAAAATAAATAATTTCAATATAACTTGTGGAATTCCAAAACGTCTGGCCAGACGCTTTAGATTGGGATTTCCACCTACCAACGCATGCGCAGCGAGCGCCGTTTCCATTGTAAACACTCTATCTGGTATTACCGTTATACCACGATAAGGCCTAACTACTAAGCGAAAAGTTGCCGAATGGTCAAAATATGACGCAAGACTGCGTTACGAAATCATATTAAGAGATGGGAAGTATTCAAAGGAGAAACTACCTGCTCTATTTCGTGTATGTTACATATTTCTTCTGTGTAACGGTAACATGCACAAGTAAAGCTTTGATTTGGTTTTGGGGCTACCCAAGGGGAAACTGTTTCAGTCTTCTGTTGCATAAATGCGTGTGTAATATTAAACTTAAAAGTGTGTTTTATAATATTCCCTTTATAAAATCTGATGTTCCAGTAAAACAGTATGATTTAATTATAATTGCTGGATAGAAAGACATTTTCAAAAACAATATATACCATAACAGAAAAATTCGTTTGATTACGTTGTAAAACGGGGCGTGCGATCGAGGTACATACGGCTTCAACATTTGGACAAAAGTAATCAAAAAATATGTTTTCACGCGTAAAAAAAGTGATATTCATACTAATCTATAAATTAGTGAAGGTACAAATATCATTGGGTTGTGACCCCGGTATTGCATTTGATATGGAAATATATACATAACGGGGGGGGGGGGGATAAAGAAAATACCCAAAGTTATACAACATATACCTATTATGTATATTCCATTCCTGCAGGTTTTTTTTTTAAAGGGTCACCGTCCCTTTACAAGACGCCAAAAAGATGTAAAAAGAAAGCGGAATTATCATAACATATTAATAACGGGTAGTTATAAGTGTTTCAACAGTTCCAAATCTGATATACGTATACATTGTATGCATGTAGTCATGCTTAGTGTGTGGTGCGTTATATGAGTGTATGGACTTAAATATTCGCATTCCGTGAAGCGTGTTAACGTGTGAAGACGCTGAAAGTTGGATAGATTTTAAAAGAATATAAATGTACATTGTGTATATACAGATAGTCTGAAAAAAAATCATCAAGACGTTGAATTGTTAAAAAAAAACGCAATGATTTCATGTCTTTTTTTGTACTTTTCAATGCATGCTACATACATTTAATAAAATCATCTGAAAAAGTTGCATTCGTGAATATTACCTTTTACATCAATTAAGGTTTGTACCATGGCCGTTTCCGTACCCATATGTGTACCGGTCTCGGTCAGGTAAATATAATATAGATAATTCCTGGTGTCGATATATGGTGCCGATATGCCGACAATTATTCTTCATTTGAATATCGGTATGTGTGCAATTGATGTCTAATTTTAATGTGAATATGACTCAATAAGTTTATACACGGACTGTGTCTCTGTTTCATCAGGCGTATACATTACGCGAGGGGACCTCCCGTATGGCCCCTGCCGGCAAACCGATCGGCACACCTGTCACGTGGCGTCATGCCCGCTATTTTTATCTGGGCTTTCCCGAGGAATGCGATTTTGCAAGTGGTCAATATAGACATTTTGAATGGACTTTGAATATGGGAATAACAGGAAAGTATAATTAGTAGTGCAGACGCCATGTATATTCAAGAACAGGCATTTAGGCTTCCGCGGGATGCCCCTTTAATACGTGTTGAAAAGCAGTACGTAGAGTGGGGGTATCCGACAGCGTGTGTGGCAAAGTGACCGGGGGATAGTGTTTCACGAAGTTCAATGTAAATTGCTAGTGTATCTTAAGTTATACAAGTTATTAAGCTTGTTGACATTATTTCACGATTGGAACAATGGAAATATTTTTGGTTGCTTGACAGCACCAAAACAATAATGATAAATCCGTTAATCCTACTAGTATAATCAAACGTGGTCAAATACAACAGTGAAAATATTATAACTATACAAATGGACTTTTTACGAAATAATATGTACACTGTATGTGATTTTTAAAAAAATCCACAGGGGTTAGATAAGGCTCACCAATTTTGGTCACAGTTATTTTTTGAAACTTTACTTAAATTCTCAAAGTAAATGTGGACCATAACTCTGGGAAAAAATGATGAAATTTCACCAAGACATAACTTAGCCTAAATTTTGTCATTATAATATCTGTATCCGTTTAAGAGCACTAAAGAGCAGAACCGAAATTATGACAGAACGACGAAAGTTACTGAACGACAGAATAACGACCAAATGCAGCATCACTACATGCCCTGGACCACGGGCGCTCGAATCTGGACACCGCCCCCTTTACACGTCAATTGCTCTTATAAGAATAATTGGCGAGTAAAGGGGGCGGGGTCCAGCTTCGAGCGCCCGTGCCAATCTAGACCCCGTCCCATTTACTCACCGATTAAGAGTAATTGGCGAGTAAAGGGGGCGGGGTCCAGATTCGAGCGCCCGTGCCTGTATATTCATGACAGGGGCATAAAATGAATCAAGGAGGCCAAATGGATATGGTTCTATCATAATAACAGTAAACTTGATATTTGAACTTCAAACCTGAAAAGCTATCCCAAGCAATGGCTTTCACTAAGGAGGCTCTCTGTATGAAGTTTGAATTTCAAAGACCAAATGCTAGAACTTAAGTTTTATAACGGAATCCTAGCTGTCTCCAGACAACGCTACCGACTACGACCGACAACGTCGACAAAAGTGATCAGGCGACACAAAAACAGAGGTTGGGATCACTTACGCTCTCTACACCCCTGAAAAATGTCATGGCAAAACTGGAGGCACGATCAGGCAAAAACAAAATCCTGACCAATCTCAAGGCTGCGTGCCTGTCTTTTGAAGATTACAAAGGAGCAACAACCGAGCCTGTCTATTTTTAACGTAATTGACCACCAAATTATTTTGATGTACATCTAAGGGTCGAACCAGTCTTCTTGTTTCATCAACAAAGTAGGTGCATGCAGAGCCTTCAGTTTTGCCATGACGTATTTCAGGGGTGTAGAGAGCATGGGTGATCGTGACCCCTGGGTGTCTAGGATACCTTTTGCCGAGTCCAAGTTGAATGACGTACCTTTAGAAAGTTTGTTTACTTAGTTATTTGTTAATCAGTGTGTTTTGTTCTTTGTGCAGCTAACAATCCAGAGATGTGACAAATCACAATTATCGTTATAATATATTTCGGATTTGTATGCCCCCTTCATGAAATTGGGGGGGGGGGGGGGCACATAGTGTTACCCATGTCCGTCCTGTCCAATCCCGCCGCGTCCCGTCCCGTCCCGTCCCATGGTGATGTAACCAGCTTATTTAAATAAGTACTGATCCGATTGTCATCAAACTTTACATACGTAATAAGCATGAAGAACTAATATCATATGGGGGAAGGGGGCATGTATGTCTCACATACATTTCTAGTATTATTTTTAGTTCTATTATTATTTTTTTTTTAAATATATACATCGATTTCGTTATAAGATTCCAGAACAGACGGCAACCTGTCTGTTTTTAATATATTGATTAGAATTCAACAGTTGGCGAAAAAATATTTACACAATTTAGATCATCAGCTGCTTTTTCAGCGTGACAAATACGAATTTATTATCCATTGCAGACTAAATTAATTTACCAGTGGAAAAGGCCATGTTTTATCAAATCAAAGGGAAGCAACTCTACTGTGCCTGGTATACACCGATGAAAATGGCATGAGGGTCCTGGCGATTCGCGCCGATCTTTTGTTCTGTTGCTATTTTTCTTCTATAATGGTGATTTGATGCGTTTCGTTTTTTGTTTTTTTCATAATTATTTTCTGATTCATTGATATGGTAAATTAACGTATATTATTGTTGACCAAACACTGAGCTATCTAACATTTTATAGCATACAGCATTTTGGCAAAAAATATTCACAAGTTGGGTTTACTAATGTTTTATCTGGCAGAACTTTATGATAATAATATGTAAGTTAGAAAAATGACTTTCAATCCTACTGACCTTATGCGATTTTCAGTCTTTGGTTTGGAAAGTAACCTCGTTCTGGCATTTGGCGCCAAATAAAATACAAATGTATAGGTCTATATCACGGAATATAGTATAGGGTGGCGTGTGTCTTTGTGGTCGCGTGGTAAATCGATCTCAAAATACCGCCGAGATTCGCCCCTGAGATTAACTGCTGAAATATCAAAATATACTAGTAGAATATTTATTAAATCAGCGTAACATATACACTACAAACACATCTTTCTATTACACAACATTTTGGTGGTTTATGCAGCTTCTAGTAAACATCGTTCAGTGAAATATCAAAATCACGGTAACTGGTCTTGTCGACGTTGCAAACGCATACCAAATTGAGGTCGAAATATCCGTCGCCTGACTGGCATATAACTACAAAAATTGGTAGATGACTCTTGTAACTCAAAGGTAAGACACTAGAGATTATTCATGTCGATTTTGAACATTTTCGGTTGGTTCGTTTTTGAACAAATGCCAAAAAACAGCGAAAAAATCACGGTAACTGGTCGCGACCCAGTACAGATTTTGAATTATTTAGAAAAAAAATGTCTAATAATTTTGATCACTTGGATGTCTGATTCTATGTTTGAAAATAGGGGGGGGGGGGTATTTAAACACATTTTATTGCTTTAAATGCAACAGGATATGGCACAAGTTATACAACTTATATCAAGCCCGTTCCTATACATAACACAAAATATATATTTCTAAGTATTCAAAATAGGGGGAGCTAAGCTAGTACTAAAATTCAGTAGAGCAATTCTCCATAAAAAAAATTGGGTTGGTAGCCAGTCTAGACGTCCCCCATTGACGGCAATGTAAATTTCATAGAAAATATGACGTCACAAATAATCTTCAACTTCTAACAGCCCAGTCAGGTGCATATTGAATGGAACTGAACTCTTCTAAATTCTGATGCTTACCAAATAAAGTAGCAGGATAAAAATCAGCCACACTGTTATTGTATGATTAAATTTTCAAAGTCAGATCATGCAAAATATTCCTGAAGTTACCTATATTGGGCCTTTAAAGCAATCGTTTACTGATATCGAAATCAACATAATTGTTTCGTGCAGTCAGTATTTTGCCTTTTTAGTTTTAGAACATCAAAGCTTATTGTCATGAAAATAAATAATCTCACCTTTCAGAAAGCCTGTAAACTCTCTTCAGCACGAAACCTCTTGATCCGGATATGACGTAAAATCGACGTAACAATTGACGTTACATTGTTTCCCGCCAAAACAATAAACACCAGCTAAGAAGACAGCGAAACGAAAAATATGGTTGTTGAAAATGTGTTCAACTTCATGCTCTAGGGGGTTTTTTTTTGGCAATTTTCTCATCATTTTGGTGGCGTGTCAAAATAAATGAACTATTTTGTCTGTCGTCTGGAGAAGAAAAGGACGAATGATTGGCTCTCCGCTCTTCACAAGGTGAACAATATTACAACGACTTTTTTAAAAAAAACAATGCTATTTCTAAAAGAAGTTCGTGTAAAAGATGTCCAAGACTTTGCGAAACCTGATTTTTCTATAGAAAATGTAATTCATTCAAATATTGCTTTATAGCTTCGTTTAAACGCACAGGGACCAGAGGATTTGTTACAGATAGTTTTGGACATAAACCAAGGTGTTTAGAGTAATTTTACACTTCTGTCCCCTCAATGGTCAAGGCTATGACCATTGAGAGGAGGGACTAAACCCTAAAGAAGTGTAAAATTACTTTAAATAGTGTAGCTTAGGTCCAAAATTAGCTGTAACAAAATTACATGTAGTTCCCAGATTCCTGTGTTTAACTGTTCTTCATAGGAAATTAATACAGACGTGAAGTAAAGTTCCTAAGATTCCCCCCTTGGCTTCTGAAATGATTTCCATTCATAGCTTAATGAATATTGATAAAACTGGCCAAAGCATGGGGTTGAAATGGTCTGAAACTGTCTTCTTGAAAGAAAACAATTACCTGTTCTGAAAAATTGTTCAGCTTCTGAAAGATTTCTCAAAGCTGGATAACCACAGGGTTCAGTTATAGGGCCATTGTTATTACGCGTATATATCTCTGGGTGCTAAATTGAGTATCAGAGAGATAAATATGATTTTCCTCACCTTTCATATATGCAATCTATGGAATACTTCTCCGAAACAGCTTAAAAGTTCAATTATACCATGAAATTTTCCCATGAAAAGAAAAAATACTTTAAACCGTATAATTATGTAGAGAGGAATGCTAAAATTTTACATTGTCGTTACGAAATAGTGTCAGTAATCTTCAAATATATATAAATAGGATGTATTCCGCACCAATCTAACTGCAATGACAACCCGTCTTGTCAATGTGGATACGAAATGGAGGACGCAAAACCAACCTGCTTAAAATATTGCTCTTCAATACGCTTACGTTATGGAAGAAGTGCATTTTCAACTTAGTTACTGTAAATCACTTTGATTTCGCGAATATTTTATTTCGCGAGCTTACTTTTTCAGAAATATTCGCGGATATATAACTTTGGGAACGTCTACCTAGAAGTGACGATGACGATAGAATAAACGCGGGCACCTCTAAACATAGAAATGATCGCGAGGGATTTGAATTCGCGATTGAACCTACTCACGAATTAACGCAAAAATAAAAACATCGCGAAACATAAGTGATTCACAGTATTAACCATTGTATACATATGGTGTTTTAAAGGCCCAATATACGTAACTTTCGGCAAAACTTGAAGCGAATATCAAGTCTAATAACTTATTATATTTATAGATTTAGTTTAGATTAACTGGTATCAGCAATATTCAGGATGAATTCTTTCACGGTTATCGGTATACAGCAGCAGTTGAAACACACTATTTGTAAACACGCGTCCATTTCGAACCGTCTTCTACCTTCGGTTTGTTGTTGAAGTGGGCCCCACCTGAATTATTTTCAATTCTTTGGATTTTTTCTTGTTAGTTACCGCTCAGGTTTACTTCGTTTTAGGCTTATTTTTGCATGGTTATCAACTGGATTTTTTTCAGAATTTTTCAGAATCACGAAAATTTCCCTGAAGTTAAGTATATTGGGCCTATAAGTAGTTTCTTGTTTAGAAATTTAGCATGGTACATACGAACGCCTATTGTAAATAGGATAATTCTTAAGATTTGCATGACCGTAAATGAACTTACTTGAGGTATTTGTAAGCAGTATTGTTCATATACGGTTATGCTAAATAGAGTTTATATGTAATTCATAGTGTCGTCTGCCTAGCTATTGACCAATGGCTACTTCTGACCCTACATTTATTTCTTCTGTCAGTTTATCCTTTCAATTTCTTTCTAATTTTTGACCCCTTTTTCCAATTTTTTTGTTTTCTTTTCTTATACTCTGTAAAATAGATTATGTTATTATGCACTAAGCATTACTGGGTCATTAATTGTACTTGTAATGTGAGAGGACATTGATAAGTCGTGGTGATTCGTGTCTTTTTCTTAGAATGCAAACTTTTAAATACAGCACGAGTTACACTTTTTCATACCATAAATTTATTGAATATTTATCCAGTTAATTTAGAACTAGATTTAATCTTATTTAAATTAGCAACGGACCTCTGTCCGTAGATACAAATACAGAGGTGCTCAGACACGTGCAACTTTTCATCAAATCCAGCAACAGGTTTTTTTAAAAGTAAACTATTATTCATTGTAAAAATGTATCATATGCCTTGTTAAATGTTATCATGCAAATATCTTTATTACATTTTTGCCAGTGAAATATAGAAAATTATCAAACTGATAAAACTTATATTTTCACTGCAGTGATGAGCAGTGAAAATATAAGATTTTGCCGTGAAAATATAAGATTTTGCCGTGAAAATATAAGGCTTTTTCAGTGTAACGTGAAAAAGTGACCCGACAATAAAATACCACCCGGGTCATTATTCTAAGTGCAAAAGTTACCCGGGGTCGTTATTTAACAGTAGAAATCTTACACGGCAATCTGTAGAAAAATGACCCCATTCGATTTTCCGTAATTCGTCCCGTGAAAAAGTGACCCGCCGTAGCCTACAACGGTGGGTAGTTTTCAACTTGTGCCTAATCTTCTACTCAGCTTTGGGGTAATAAATATGTTTAGATCAATTTGTGTCCCATCCTTTTGTATTCTATTTTCTATGAATCAAGAATAGAATATTTGTAAAGGTTGGAACATACTAAAAGACGAGATTCATTTAATTTTCATTTAACTTAAAACGCCAACATGAGAAAACCTTTTTTTTCGGGAAATATATACACTGCATTAGTTTTTTTCCGATACATACAAAATCTATATAATTATATCACATATATAGGACCGCAACTTTTGCGCCTTTTGAAATGAGGAAGGGGTGCAGGCTTGAAAGGTGCTTAAGTTTGTTCAATACTATATATAGACCTAGATGTCTATGCATGTCTTTGATATACATGTAGGCCTACAGTATGTTTGAATGTTTGGTTTTATTATTTGCAGTTCGATCCACATATAATAAGCCTATATATGTTATTTGGTTGTAATATGCAATAAAAAATTTAATTTAAAAATAATTTGTATACCAATAAACACGTTTTTCTTAAAGATAAAATAAACTAGGTATATTTAAGAAGAATTGCGAATTAATATCAAGGCCTAATGTCCTTGATCGTCTCTTTTCTTCTTGATTGGAATATTTCAAATGATACAACCAACTTAATTAAAAGTTTTATAGCGAAACTCATATATTGAATTACACTGTTGATCACAAACTTAAGCTTTACTGGATATATGACCTTTCACAAAACGTGAAGTGTACCAAACTTTGATGGGCTAGTTTGACCTCATTTTGCAATACACAAGCCTTCGCACACCCACTAATACACATTAGAATCTAGGTCAGGAGAAAATGTAGTTCGCTATTCGCAAAATATCAATCTTGGCAGAGTATTCGTTGTATGGTTTTAATTATTCAGACTGGTTTAATTAACGAGTTTATAATAAATCAGGTGTTAATTTATGTTGTTACGCCGTATTTACAATGGAAACGTACATATCACACTTGCGCATGAATATATAAAGTCTTACGCACTACTTGTCTGAACTCTTCAATAATGGTAGACGAAGATGGGCTGAAATTGCACCAGCAACAGGCTTATGTATGTTGACGGTGCTCGTGGACATAATTCGTTACATTTGGAGTTTTAAAAGTGGATTCGATGTAGGAACAACATTTCTTTATCTACTCCGGCCATGAAAATGCCGTGGAGAGATCGAATCGGTGCGATATTTCTGTTGGGATTGCTCCATGGTAAGTGAAATTTCACCGCAGAATCCCGACTTCATATTCACGATCAATGATCGGTTGAGAAACCGTTGTAGTTGTTTCTTGTCATGTTAACATTTTGTCAGTCATATCAACACGAAGTGTTAATGTAGATACTATTTAACGTATTTTTTAGTAATTAACTGGCGATTTTGCTATAAAAATGTGTTGAAAACCCCGTATAAACCCATTTGTTTACAAAATACACACGAATTTATCAGGAGGGAAATTTGCATGGCACGGGGCCCGTATGAAATAATGATTATGTCTGGACCGTCTGTATACACGTGTGATGGTATGCTGACAGTAAAGCAGCTAGCTTAGGTACAGTGTTCATGACAGCTACTTCACGAATCATGCTATAAGTCGTTTTGAATAGAGTCATTACATATATATATAAACACTTACAATGATTACTTTATATTTCTGTTTTTTTTTTTTTTAAATAATGAAATACATCTATAGCTTGTCCATTACAATAGACAACACATATTATGTTTATTTAGACTTTAAACGTATAACTGTATAGGACAGGCTAAAATAAACTTGTACAAAGCTACACAATGTTTACCATAACATTTTTTTATTTGTTGTTTTATTACAAATATGGATATATATTTATTTATGAACATGAACACTGATAAGCATATATATAATCACAGACTTATAATGAACCGAACTAGGGGTGGACAATGAACCAAACTAGGGCTGGACGATAAAAGATATAGAAACCAAATATGTTTTAGCATATATAGTACTGGCTATGTTCTATTGCAATTGTGGTTCATATGAAATACTTATTACTTGTAAAGGTTGTATGTAAAATTCCCTTTTTTTTGTGTAAATTGATGGGTTTTGCATGACTTGGAATTAATATCGTTTAATTTTATATGATAAAAAATTATTTATCTAAAGATAAAAGGGTACACTTGAAGAAATCTTGATTTTATGATCTATAATCGATGACTTGTCAAGTTTTGAAACAGACAAAAAAGATGGTACAGTGATTGATAGCTAGTCTAGGTGATCCGTCATTCTTGGTTCAAATAAGATTGTATGATAATGACACACAGGTGTCTGTCATTGTGAAGACTTGATGTAATGATTGATAAATTAGCCCAAAAATCATCCTAGTTCAGAGATAGGGAGTGAATGGGTTTTTTTCCCATAGTATTATCATAATAATTATGTCTTCCATTTGAATGAATATATATATATATTATTCACCTGCAGAAGATGTGCAGTGCACTTCAACTCGTACCGTAGGTCATGTACCCTTACTTCTAGGACGAAGGTTATAAAATCAAAGTAAATAGTGCATATTAGTTGAATAAGGGAGACATAGTTTCAACAAAAAGTCTCCATGAAATCATTTTTTTTTTAAAGAAGATTACATTACAATTTACATCATGATATCCATAATTCCATTATGATTTTTTTGTTACTTTATATTCTCTATAGATGACAGAACAGTTTTAGGTAAATTTATCTAATATTGATTATCCATATCTGAGGCTTTGAACAGTTAACTGGTCTCTAGAGATGAATTGGGTGCAGTGATGAACCTTATGTGGACATGTTAGTCTTGATAAAACATTTTTTAATTATATTTATTCTAACATTTCAAACTTTGAATATATGACAGATTAATGAGACATTACAAGTTTTAAATCTTATCAAAGAAATTGTTTTGACTATAATTATATTCTTTACAGCTTGTTTATATTAATGCAAGAATACATACATTTTTTATGCGAATCTGAACAGGGTCATTTATTACGAACATGCAGGTCATTCAGTTGTAAAATGGTTTTGGAGTCTGACACGTTGCTTACTGGTATCACCGTATACCTATCATTTATGAATTGATCGATCTCGGAGAATGAATTATCACCTTCAAAGTCCCATGTTTACTGTAGTACCTCTTGTTTACTGTAGGTATAACCCTCTTTCTTGTTAAGCACTGATAAGATTAAGATGAATATTTTCCTATGATAGCAGAAAGATATTGCGACTTGGTAGGCATACTATTTATAAATAGCTTGTGTCTTTCGACTTTCGAGGAGGTAGCTGATACCATATCGGCTAATTTTGTCAAGTGCTACTAGTATAGTAAAGTTATACATGTACATTATTGTATGTACTGTCTCATTGAAAAACGCCATAGAGCAAATATCGTTGAAAGGCCATCACTTCCAACTTCTTCACTGTCACGTTGTCAGTTTGCACATATTGCTTTGTGTCGTTTGAAAAATTTAAAAAGATGATAAATGTTCTTTTGAGTGTAGGCTATTATTTACACTTAGTAAAGAAAAAAAGAGTTGGTTACATGACTTTGATCATTAACCAACAATTGGAAGTCCTCAGCTGTGTTGTACACCTGTACGCTGAAGAATTCCTTTATACTACCTGTCATTATCACATATATAGGACGCACAGCGGATTCAGGTGTGTTTACAAAAACTGAAGTTATGGAAGGTTGCAGACAGTAATTGAATGACATTTTTTCCCCCACTGATGTATCCTTATAGTTATACCGATGAATTGAAAAGAAAATTGTAATTCCAAAATTTTAAAGAGCATCAGCGAATGCATCTTTGTACAAGTATGAATACAGTTTTAAACAAATACAAATGTACTTTGAAAGTCATGTTTTCTACCCTTTAAAAGTTGAACTCTTCAAGTCTGTGACATTTACATTTTTAAGCATTACTCTGCACAAGCAAAATGCAATGTTTTTTATGACAAATTATATTGAAATTCAAGGAATTGCCGCTAATCCGTACAATAATTTACTACTCTCGGACATAGGACTATAGTGGCTACATGTCGCAGACTGCTCTTCTTGTTAATCATGACTATAACTTTAACTTACGCAGTGCCAGTGGTAACCTTAACCTTATAATTATGATAATCTTATAAACAATGTAATTGAACATTTGTTCAAAAATATTTTTAAAGGTAGTGTCTTAAATTTGTTTCACATTCGGTCATTAAATAGATTTGAAACTTATTTTCTGTGTCAATATTAGGATGTTGTGTCCACTGTCTTGGGGGGGGGGGGGGGGGGTTCGTGGGATCTAGCTTGTATCCTTTAATATTTAGGCTAGTATTTCATTTTGGGCTATTCTTTTAGTGGTAACGTATAGGAGTGAACACTATAGTGTTTTAGTTGAAGAACAGTTTAGTTTTAGGAGAAATAATACTGGCTAAAGTATATATAGTACTGGCTAAAGTTTATAGCTGATAATGTGATATAGGCATCTAAATTTAGTCTGTCTAGAGGGTATGTATAGTACTAGCAAAAGTTCAGCATGACATATGTATAGGATAGTATATAAAACTGGCTAAAGTTAATTTGCTGACATTATAGGGTACATGACTAAAATTTAGCCAGTGATAGAATAGTTATAGGGAGGGTGTATGTAATACTTGCTACTTAAGTTTAGAACAGCAAAGTGAAACATATGGATGAGTGGTGTGTAAATTAAGACTGGTTAAGATTTATACAACATATTGAGGGCTTGTGTAACTGGCTAAATGTTAGAGCTGTTTACAGTCTAGCAGCTGTGACAATGTAACTGATACTGTTCATCTGACTAATATAAAGATAGCTCCAATGACAGACCTGCATTAAAATGATTTTTATGCTAATTTGATCAATTACCTATTACAATATGGTATATAAAATATTCATTCACTACATGATGGAACAGGTTGAAAATGTACCATACAAATTTAAAACCCTTTTCATACATGTATAATGTGCAGTAATTTCTGGTAATTAGGCCAAATGAAATAATATTTGTGTTTATTATTCATTAAACCCTGCTAACTCGCGTATATATCCAGAAACATGTAGGTAAAATTTGGTTTAATTTGATCTAGTTTGATAGTTAGATTAGAAAAAGGTCAATCGATCGGAAAAATATTCTAAGCTTCAAATATATATATGATTTTAATTATAAGCAAAATCAGAAAATGAGGTTTTTGTGATTGTATATGATATATAATCCTTTATGTATAGATCTTCCATGGGGAATCAAGGGCCCAATTTCTGCTGCATTTTCCAAAAGTTGATGCAAAAATTATTTTGTTTTTCAAAAAAAAAATCTTCTTTTTGAATTTGATATTTTCACAATCATTGAACCGGAATTGGAATTAAGTACTCGTAGAAGTTCTTGAATCTTGAAGAACAAAAATGTAAAAAAAAAATCTAAATATATATATATATGAATAATAATGATTTTGCCTTGGTCATCTTTGAAATCACAGTCTAGGTTATATTAGAATAGGCTAGCTTTGATAGCTGGTATTCACAGCAGTAAATAGGTAAACCAATATTATATGTTAAATAACGTTTATCCATGCAGAAAAAATCGTGGTTTAAGGTGTCTTAAGTTCTGACTGTGTGGAACATGGTTGAAATGAAATTGTAGTTATTTCAATATCACACCTGAACTGGGATGATCTTTACACCCCAGTACACACATACTCCTGTACCGCCACCCATAGACCATCACCGCCTAGGCCTGGTCCCTTTAATATTGTATCACTTTCAGGAGACCTGCTAGGGTTCTGGAATGATATAATATGTACCATGGTAAATGGACATCCCTGTCATAGTTAGTGTATATGTGCTATGGCCTGTAAATATTACAATATCCAGGCTTTAAAAAATACAATTTTATATTAGTGATCTGTATTATTTTTTTGGCATGATTATAGTTGTATGAAAATAATTAAGTGAAATTGTTCTGTTCAAATTATGAATACCCGGTAGATATGGGCCCCTCTCTGATACGATACACATTGACATATATATATATTTTGAATATTGTACAGTACAGAAATGTGAAATGAAATATATTGGTAGTTAGTTAATGCTTTATTTATATTTATAGCAAGATTCATTGACACATTCTGTCTTTATGTCACAAAGTTACATTCATGTATTTAAATACATACATTCATGATTCAAAGAAGAACTTTATTCACGAGTTGATTTCCCAAGAAAACAGATTTTAAACTTCCATTTGACATACCGTACATGTATAAGCTCCCAGTGGGTGAGGCAATAAAAAGGCATATGGCACATGTGTTGGAGGTGTAGAGGACTTGTACCTTATGAATTATTTATTACAGGAAAATATTATCCTGTGTCGCTGTGGCAATCATTTATTCACACTGGCTTTGTACATCAAAGTCACTCCAGGGCCCATTCACTAGAATACACCATATCAATGGAATTCCCCTCCCCCCACCATCCCCCCCCACCCCCATATATCCATCGTCATAAGCCTGTCATGTCACTGATGTCTCTGTCTGTTTCATATTGGCAGCCAATGTATTATAGATGCATTTAAATTCACGCACACCTGATATCATTTAAAATGCATTTATCTTTCATTCTTTTCCTAATTAAACTTGAATCGTAAAACTGTTCGCGGCCCACTCCATCTCTGTCAGAATGATGTGTACTGTGGCACTAGATTGTCTCCGGAACTATCGACATCTTCACTGTAGGATGTAGAATCGCTAATTTAAACTTGAAGACATGATTGAAAACGTTTAGCTATTTATAGTATATAAGATATCCTTCCTTCACTTTGTTTCCCAATTATATTCAAATGAGTACAATTGAGAAATTAAATCTTTATTATCAAAATTTTGTCTTCTTTTTTCCTTTTGTGCATCTTATTTGGTCGGATGTCTGTCTTATCTGAAAGACAGCAAGAAACTTATACATGTATACTATGAGGATATCATAAATTATACACAATATGTTTCTCTTTAAAATCATTTTATTTCATGTATAGGCTACATCCCTCATGCAATTGTAATAATATTTATTTGTTGTTTCTGCTGTGGTTGCCATGGTAACCTCTACGAATATGCATAAATTTAACATGCAAATGTAAATATTTGGTCAATTTTACATAGTTTTTCACATAGCAACCCTAGAGCGCATTCGTGAACAAACTTTAATTTCCCCTAAAGATGTGACAGTATAAGTGCCCACATATTCTCATTTAATATTAAGTTTGTTCAAGAATGCGCTCAATAGTTTCTAAGAGAAAAACTTTAAAAAATGGCTCAAAATTGACTAAATGGTCAAATTTCCCTAATTTATGCATATATATTTAAGATGGTTGCCATGACAATTAGAGTTCAAACAAAAAATAATTATTGTTTCAGCATTATCAGGGATGTAATTTCCATATTTGAAATACATTGATTTGAGAGTTTAATAATCAGATTCAAAATTTGATGATTTGGGGGCCAAAATAGGCCCAAACCATACATAGTCCACAATTCTGAGGGGGAAAAGGAAACAGAATTCTGAGGGGAAACTACCCATAAACAGTAGTAAAAAAGGCCTAAATTGATCCCTGCTTTCAGGTTATTGCAGGTTGACTCACTAGTTCATGCTTTTTGATAAAATGATTTCCAATTTCCTGTATTCAGTTGTTAATCTTGAACTCGTTTAAGTCGACTCGATGAACTGCTATTCTTTGACTGCCATCCAGAATCAATGACTACTGATGTTTTGGCTATGACTCAAAGAGGCTCCCTCAAAACATTTGTGATAATTAATATGGATTTATCGACAAAATCACACCCTGTAAAGTACAGTATGCCCATTTCAAACTCATTAGTACTAATCGGAGGTGAGGTGTGGGAATAGGTTGGGAGGCTGGGATCGAATCAATTTCATGTACTTGGATAATATTAGAGTTATCTGATCTTGAACTATAGTGATAAAATCGAGGGCAGCATGATCCGACCATATATATCAGGGAGGGAGGAGGCCACATTCACTGACAAAATGTAATAACTGAAATTAATGGTCATTAATTACATGAATAAAACCTGGTGAATCAACAGGCTTGGATTAGATAACATCTGGCCCAGACTGATGGAGAGACAGATACGGACAGAAATAAAAATGGATCTGTTTGATGTCCGCAACAGGTATCATTATACAGTCATATACTGCTAATTAAAATGACCAGTAATTAATTAGGCAATATTTTCTGGGTCAATTTAAACATGTAAGTCTCTTTACTTTTAGTTTATAGAGAAATCTATTTTTTCATTATGAAGATTCCACCCTTTCTATATCAAGCAACGGAATTAATTAAAACTTTCAAATAATTGTTATGATGCTATCATATGCAGTGAGGATTTTATGAAAATATTTAGAGCATCGTTTGAAAAGGCTTAACATTTATTTTGGAAAATACCAAAACAATTTGTTTTTTCTTGACCAATGGGTGTTTCATTGTTCAGAACAATAAAATGAATAGTAGTAACAGTGGTAAAAGAATTTTCAAACAGAAATTTAGAAAAATTAAACAAAATATAGTAATTATTTCTTTTTATCCTTTTACAGTCACTTTGAACAGGGTGACAGTTGTCTCCCTTGACAAAAAATTGGAACTTTTTGTGGAGGGGTGAAATTTATACAATGACAGTTACCTATCTCTATTAATAAATATCAATAATTGAAAATGAATCAAAATTATATTAAAACTGATAATTTGTTGTTACGAGGTTACAGAGGCTATGCTGTCTAAATATAGCCCCCCCCCCCCACACACACACACAAGTGTTTTGTGAGGATTCTAATTTGTACTGCAGCAGAAATAAAAAAATGTTACAATTCTGAGCTTGTGAACTGGTGTAACTTGTAAACATACAAACATGTGCATATGTTAGGTTACACAAATTGTATCGATCACCAATTATTCCATGTCCTTCATATATCATACACGGTGAGATGCTATGATGATCAGACATCCGATATCCTAGACCACCTGTTGTGAACTTTCAATTTTCTCCACAATCCTTCAATAATGAAATTATTTTCACATCACATCCTAAAAATGCTGTGATAATCTACAATTTCACTTTTTTAAAATTGTTTCATAATTGTTTTGTTTTCTTGATGTTATGAAAGAATTATCAGTAATCCAATGCACACATTGATGATCCTATATGGATCTTAGTTTAAATCTTTTTAACATTACAATTGTTCTTTTCCTTAAATAGGGCTAGCCGAAAGTGTGGAGATAGCGTTCGACAGTCCGGTGGATGGCTTTTTCCTGAAGTCTGTCTACCACAAGAACGAGCCATGGGACCCGCTGGTGAAGAAAGAAAACTTTGTTATAACGCGTCCAGCGGAGAACTACAACTTGAAGGCGAGCAGTGGACCCTTCGAGGTACACCAGGTCATACAGGACGACCTGGTTCACACGTTACTCGACACACACTCAATGAGCAAGCCGTCACTTGTTCATCATGACGTTGTGTTCAATTTGGACGTCAGTGCACACATTATTTCTGAAACACTTTCACCAAAATGGCCGAAACTACAGGTCTTAATTCATGCTAGTCCTCCTACAAGTTTAAAACCAAGGGGTAGAGGTAAGGTGAAATCTTCAAGCTCCTCAAAGACAGGATTTCGTACGACGCCGCGTATGTGGTGCGGGCATGTGTACGCACAGCTCAACAACCAAGAGCTTTCGTCATTATGTGTTCTAAGTAACAAAGACAATGCTTGTGTGGCCAGTTTAGTTATCCCGGAGAATTGGTTCCACAGTGATGACATCACGGGCGTACCGTTGATGTATGTGTCATACACCTTCTCGCACGCCGACCAAAACCAGGAATGTGCCAGTGCCTCCAATTCCATAGTTCCTGGGCGATCATTTGAAAATTCATTGACGAACAAGCGGAAATATATTATGTCATTGTCTTTAGCTCACAGAGATAATGAATTTGAAGTGAAAAAAGATCAACATATTCTTATACATGTGCCAAAGGAATCCTTTACACCATCATCTGTGTTCGAAATTCCCGTAAAGTTGGAGGCTAACTCAGATCTACAGGTGTTTGTTATGAGGTAAGTACATACAGGTTGGTGAGCTGAGTATCTCATTGAGGTGAGGAATGTATATATTTAATCGAAAAAAGGAAAGTTATCTCTGAACAATTTTATTTTTTTTACAAAGTTATGGGTATATACTTTATCTCATTTAAATGACATTTGAGATTTATATTTCATACATTTGTAGTTTGGATGGAATACTGCATAATTAGAGTACTATTACATATCAATAGACAAGGAGAGTATTTCATACAGGTGAAAAATCATTAACTCATACAGGAAAAGGAAGCTCATACATGTAGCTCAATCATACAGGTCACTGGTAAAGGTCACATCAGGGGAGATAACTTATACAAGTGAGATAAATATCTCATACAGGTGAAGAGGACTCATTAGGGGAGATAACTCATACAGATGAGATAAATATCTCATACAGGTGAAGAGGTCTCATCAGGGGAGATAACTCATTCAGGTGAGATTTCATACAGGTGAAGAGGTCTCATCAGGGGAGATAACTCATACAGGTGACATAAGTACAGGTGAGAAAAGTATCTCATAGACTCGTACAGGTGAAAAAGGTATAGTCATTGCAATAATTGTGAGAATAGAATCTCTGTAAGTAGTCACTTTTATATGTTACTTGTAAGTATGTATGTTATACTGGTAAATTGTATTATTATGGTATTACACATCATCCAAGTGATTGAGATAAATCACTCGCATCTTCATTCTCATACAGGTAAGAACTGTTTTACCTTCAGAGAATCGATGAGATAATGCTGCATACCCTGTACATGTATACATACATTTGATATCATATGATAAATGTTCTGTATGCATGATGTTTGGAAAGGTGTATTACACACGATCCAGCTGGTTATTTTCAGATATCATACTACATGTATTGGTTAATTGTCTGTTGCAATAAAATGACCCAGCTCCAGTAAAGAGATCTATAATCAAGCTTTCCCAACCAAAGAAAAAATAAACAAAATATAAACAAAACAGAAAAGAAACAGTTACTGACATTGATGCATCATATTGTCGTTAATTGATAAATAGAAAAAATAGTTAGATTCCTAAAATACACGGAATCAGATTTTGATTCAGTTTATAAGTCTGATTAAAATACGATTCACGAATCGTGCATCAACTGGTCGCAGGATTTAATTAGAAATGCTGTGGTTTTGAGTTTCAAACGTACATCAGAAAAGAGCTGTGCCGAGGGTATATTGATCAGGCTGTTCTGCACAAACTGTGTGTGTGTGCAGTTTGCGCGTTTGGTGGCATTGGTCGGGAGAGTTAGTGGTGAATTGTTTGTGGTATGTCATTCTTCTTTATAGTGCTACTTCGGATTGGGAAAGTTGCTTCCGATAGCTAGTGCATATATAGCTAATCAATAGCCCATGTAGACATGGCAGGGGCAACAACTCCGTGTCTGTAATTGAATCGCTGATGTCAGCACTTTATGCAAAATATGAAAAAAAGGAAACTCCTTATTATCAGTGGTTATTATCAATGATTGCTCTTTTCTTTTTTAAAGCGTTGTCTCAAAAGCATCATCTCATAGTAATTAAAATATTTAGTTTCATGATACAAAATTAATGTATTTATAAATAAATTTATTGTCATACCAAGACCCCAGTTTCAAATTCATAAACATTTCTTAACAATTGAAAATTATAACATTTCCCTTAATTTTCCAATTATGGCAATTATATATACACTTTAATTACAAAATTGATTATAGATAAATTTATCGTCATACCAAGACCCACGTTTCAAATTCATAAACATTTCTGAAAATTGAAAATTATTATATTTACTTATTTTTCCAATAGTGGCAATACACTTAAATAATAATAATAAAAAAGAAAACAGTCATTTAGAAATGTTCATCAATCGAAAGGGCTTTCTTTAAGCTAGCCCTAGAAATACAATACATGTATAGTCAGTTGTAAAACCGTGAATGACTAGAACTAGCTTAGGATAGGTATAGTGAGGGACAGACACCACTGGGAATGGCCAGCAATAATTCTGTACAACGCTTTCCTGTACACTACCACTCTTATGCCCACACTCAAATGTCAGCATGTCCCATGGGAACAACTTCCTGGAAACCTGCCCAGTCCCATTATTTATTGGGAAATGTTTCTACAAGATCAGAGATAGGCAGCCTTTAGCTGGTGAGTTTATATGGCTATATAACATGGCAGGAGGACTGTACTTGTCTTTGCTATACAGTTGTACAGTACATGTACATATATGTACCTGGGGCAGTGGTAGGCTTTGCAGGTCAACAGACCAAGGTTTCAATATTAAAATCACAAGTTCCTGTGAATAAATCATTGTTTGACACCTAAAATTTAATGATATCACAGTATAAATTGTCTGAAATGAATTTCAGGCAGACAGGCATTGTAGGTACTGAATTAATTGAAGAAAAATGTGAATGACGACACAAATACATATGTATTTCAAAGATAGTTCTTACATAAGTTTTTATTTCACAAAATTCATGTGGTAAGAGTAATGTTGTAAAAAGTGCAAAGTTATGTCTAGGAGATATAATAATTGACCATATAATTTATATAACAATTAACATTCTGTACATCAGTGCTAGTGTGTAGCACATGTACATATGTCATGACATTGGAAGTTCTATAATTTTCCATATATTTTCAAATAGAATTTCCTGTGTTTAGTGCAGATGGTTTCTGATATTGGTACAACATTGATCATGACCAATAATAAATTATCAACTGAGAAACAGTTAATGTACATGTATTAACATCAAAGTTTGACTGTGAGGAAGTTGTAGTTCAGTTTTAAATATTGGTACCTTTGGCAAACTGAGCCAGAAAATGTACAGGTATCGTATGTGGGAAAAAGCTGATACAATTTGATTTAACGATTTTCACATTCGTTGAATATTTCAATGGACTGATAGTCAAACCATTATAAAAAAGGAGAATTCATATATTTAGTTAAATTCTGCGGACATGGTGGAATGGGATTGTGTAACATTAGACACTGTGTAGTAATTATAAGAGTTCCTATCAAGAATATACAGAATTGTCACGCAACATTGTCCCCCTGCCATTTAGATCAAAGAATGGAAACCATCTCCTTGTCTACTGATCAATTTCCTTTGCGAAGACATGAGAGATCCATCCCGTATCAGACAACGGAAATCCACAACATGTTATTGGAAAAATTGATCAAATTTTCGACATCTACAATAACCTTTATTACAGTCAGTTATTGCACTTCCCAGTCGTAGATTGCAGTTTCTGTTTGTAGAACTCACATGCTGTTAGCCGTTCAAAGTTTCTTGATCACGCTTGGCTTGCCACCTAATACTCGTAAAACTGTACAGAAAAAAAGATGAATATCGTTCTAGTGATGTCTTTTTCTATCTACCCTATCAAGCTTGTTGGAAATCGGTTGAGATACCAAGCAAACATCAATGAATGGAAGAATTCTAAAAGCTGTTGACAATAGCGAGGGTTTGTGTGAGGTTTGGGGCGGGCTGTTCAGCTCCCTATCTCTGATATAGAGCGAGCACATCACAAGGCTATAGCTGCCTTGTTTGATGTCTGTTCCTCATTATTTCTCTATAACACAATTTACTGGGCCGCAGATCAAACGCATGCCTTGTTTGTTTCACTGTCATCCACCACACTCGTCTTCACACTAAATTAATTCTGTTGGAAAAAAAAAACCTGCTTCGTAAAATCTTTGACTTGGTTTAAATGCTAGAAAATTTAATTCTGTATTTCACAAAAAGGTTGTTATTCTTTGATATTGAAAAGACTTAAAAGTTATCGATTCTATAGTGATTATGTATAATTATATGAATCACCTGACAACGTTTGACTCGGCACATTAGCACTGGGTTGAGTAAAAGAAAATGTGATATGGTCTCGGCATTGACCTTTTGATTATCTAAACCATATCTGATCATAAGTTACGTAGCTATAGATTCCCTTGGTATAGTATGACACATTTGTTTGTAAATCAGATGTGAAAAAAATGAACAGATGAATAAAAATTTGATTCAGATTCTTTTTATATCCTGTAAACAAACTTAATTTGGCACAATCAAATTAAATGAAACATGGATATTTTGGTAAAAATTTCAAAATGATCATAAGGGTTGTATTTTCATGTACATTTATTTGTATACATTGAAAAAGTTTTAACCCTCGCAAATATTAGCAACTAATATACATGTATATAGTACATCAGGGTTTGCGCTGAAGCCGTCCCTATATCTTTTTCAAGCATAGAAACTGAAAAGGACCCCAATAATTTTCAGGTTTCCCATTCAAACTATGCTGAAGGACCTTGTTTATTTAGGTAGGAACCCCATTTATGAAATTCCCTCGCAAACCCTGGTACATGTACATTGATAATTCACGAAATCAAAACCCTAACAAATTATCGGATGCCGACTATATATATATATATAAATATATACAGTACATTGTACAGTGGTCACCAAGATTGTTGGCAAAGAGTGCTACATTTGTATGGAAGAAGAAATTAAGGGGAGGTAACTACATAGACGAAACACGGTCAAGAGGGGCAGGAATCCTGAAGCTTCAGAGTGGGAAGAAAGGGATTTATAAGAGAGCTTAATTCATGTTTCAACATGGCTAAAAAACAGGAAAAATTATCAGTATGTTACTTGAGGTGACATGTATATATATATTTGTCTGGAAAAGCTCACTTATCGTTTTCTCTCTTACCTGGCCCCATTATCAGAATGCACTGGAACATTTATGTAACACGGACCTGTACATGCAGACCTAGCTGTTTGATGTTTTGTTTACATGCTTCAATTATTGATACCAATTTGGACTTGTTGTAGTCGTCATATTATATGTCATTTTAACTTGGGAAATATGTAAATGCAATTATTTTGCGAATCAGTCATGCATCACATGTGTATAGATCAGCCCCATTTAGTTTTAAATTAGTCGGGATAAATGATGTCTGTTACATATTCACAAAGTCATATATAATACTCAGTCAGTGAGTCTTGTGTAATAATATAAAAAGCATAACAAAGTTGACATTTGTATACGTAGTACCCAGAATATTTTTACTATTTTATTAATTTCGTCTAGACTTGAATGTTTTGTGCAATTTTGGATGGTTTGCAATGCAATTGCTCTTGCAGAACAATATGTACAAGTTATGACATATACAACCATAAAGTTCTACTAGCCCTCCATCTCTGGGGCGCGGGTCAGAAGCCTGTGTAGGGCATGCAGTCGCCCTCCATCTCTGGGGCGCGGGTCAGAAGCCTGTGTAGGGCATGCAGTCGCCCTCCATCTCTGGGGCGCGGGTCAGAAGCCTGTGTAGGGCATGCAGTCGCCCTCCATCTCTGGGGCGCGGGTCAGAAGCCTGTGTAGGGCATGCAGTCGCCCTCCATCTCTGGGGCGCGGGTCAGAAGCCTGTGTAGGGCATGCAGTCGCCCTCCATCTCTGGGGCGCGGGTCAGAAGCCTGTGTAGGGCATGCAGTCGCCCTCCATCTCTGGGGCGCGGGTCAGAAGCCTGTGTAGGGCATGCAGTCGCCCTCCATCTCTGGGGCGCGGGTCAGAAGCCTGTGTAGGGCATGCAGTCGCCAGGTATTGGCGATTGATCGGTGGTTTTCTCCGGGAATTCCGCCTTTCCTCGTCCCATTAAACCTGGCATGTCCATAAATAGAACATAACTAAACAGGGATATTAATCTAGGCCTTTTTTACTACCGTTTATGAGTAGTTTCCCCACAGAATTTTGTTCCCTTTCCCCCTCAGAATTGTGTTTTTACTGAAATATTGTATTTTCCCTCATTTTTGATGTCAATATCTACTCAAAATCCTTCAGATTTGTTTTTCTGATCACCCTTAACTGTTTTCACTTGAAAAATGTGTTTTCAAGTTTAGAAAGTGTAAGTTTGAATTTTTATTAAATTCCCCTTTGAAGATCCTTGGAATTCCTGCTAAAACAAATCAAACAAACAAAACAAATAATGTAAACAGAGAGCTGCACATGTATATGCTGTATGTGTCTTGTACAGTCCGCTAAAATGTGAGTGAGCTAATATTAGTATGTTTACAGTACATATATCATTTATCTGTATTTCATAGTTTAATTGATAACATTTTAGTCAACAACCTGTAAAATGGAAGTCCTTGCAAAATTTAGAGGTCTTCATCTTCCCCTTCTTGAAGCTCTTGAAAACTCAAAATGATTATTGTACAATTGGATTTCTTCTTCATTTCCATTCTTCTCTTCTAGCTTACACTTTCCTCTTGGTAATGACTGGGGCTATCAAGATACAAAAATACCTCTAGATCTCTTGGTGATTTGTTATTGTCAGTGAGGTTGTGAGGCTTCGAGTTGATGTAAAACCATCAAAATAAAAAAACCTTGGGTAACAACTATTGTCAGAATAATGTGACCAGGGAAATTCCGCTGAGTGGTTAAGGTGTTCCAACATTCTACCACTAGCTCGATCCCCACCTCTGGGTTGCAAGTTTGGATCCCACATGGGGCAGATGCCAGGTACTGACCATAGATCTGTGGTTTTGCTCTGGGTACTCCGGTTTTCCTCCACCTCCAAAACCTGGCAAGTCCTTAAATGATCCTGGCCGTTAATAGGACGTAAAACACAATAAACCAAACAATCGTCCAGGTTACAACACATTGGTGTGACAGCACTTACTCTGGTCCTTGAGCTAGAGTTATCTGCCCATTAATTTGTCGACACCATGCATTATCTTCATCCATTGTAAGGTCTACCTCAGCAGTAACAAATTCAACCCTATAAACATGATAAACAGTTATTTTGGTTTTAGAAATTATTATTTAGTAGAAATTGTTTCCACATTTAAGTTTGGAAATTCTTTAGAAACGTAATAATCCCAAATTAAAAATGCTTTTTACATTGTAAAATAAACCAGATGTTCCTGCCAGGAATTGAAAATCATGAATCTGTTGAATTTGAACTCAATTTTAATCCACAGAGCTAAAGTGCGGAATGGATTAAAGATTATAGGCGCTATAGCAGAGGCGGATGGACCCTGGCAGATCCATGTGGATATCAACGAACGACAGCGAGTTGGAACGGTCACCGCCCGAATACATGACATTGCAAAGTACTTGGCTTCAGACAAGTGAGTAGACTTATTTTCTCACCATTACCAGAACATTTGGTCAAAGCACAATTTGTTTACAGGGAAACTTCAAACCAGTCAAACTTCTGCTTGCCACTTGTAAAAGTCATCATATTAAAGTTCTAATTTACCCCTTGAATTTCATATTGAACTATTCGAACTTTTGAATTGGAAGAGTTCAAATGTGTCTTCAGGGGCGAAAGGGTTGAATGTACCTTTCTCATGTGAAAACTATTTATAACAGTATGTGTACAATGCATATTAGCTCTCATTATGATAAATTCTTTCTCTAAACAGATGGTGATAAAAAGGCAAAAGTTAAACTGCATCAAAATATTTCTGGTGTACATGTACTTTCATTTCATTTCAGTTAATGGTTACAGTTCCATTTGTTTTATTGCATGACATCTAGCTTCGATATAAAGCAAGTCTATGTATCTTCTTTGACTACATTAAAGTCAATTTCAATGAGGACATTTTCTAATAATACATGTATAACGTTTTTGTCTATAAAAGTGAAGTATGTTGACTGGCCCAGTGGTCTAGCATAACTATATCATCCGCCCCTGAAATTTCATAATGAACTATTCCAACCATTGAATTGGAAGAGTTCAAAGTGTCTTCAGGGGTGAATGAATGAATTCAGAAACCCTAGGGGGAGATAGTTTAGTATCATATTATTAGTATGATAAAAATCATGATCAGAAGCCATTATGTCCAATGTACAGAGAATTTTCTCAGAATTTGTCTGAAAGTCGTAAGTTTGTGGACAGTTGGGATAATTCTGACCCTTAAAACCTATGGGAAAATTTGAGGGATTTTATATGGTCAGCAAAATATCTTTGAGATTTTTCTATATAAAGTAATACAATTTTGAATTTTCAATGAGATTTTCAGGAAAAATATGGGAAAAAATTCTCAATCTCGCCCCAAAGGGATCCCTGGAACTCCGACACATCCTGTTTCATCAGGAGAGGGAATTAAACTTAACATTTCTAATGAATTCTCTTTTGAAATTTCAAGGCGTGGTTACAACATGATGTGGCGAAAAGTGTTTGACCTTATTAGCTATTCAGGAATGTGACATACATCTGTACTAAAATATTTATATACTCCTAGGATGGAAAGGATATGTCAGTTATTGTGTTGGTATACAAAGACAAAGCCTTGTATTCAGCTTCAGTGTTGTATTTAAAACACTTGGAGAAACTTAAAACTTTCTTCTGAAAAGTCGCATGTTGATGTGAATCAAACCAAAAAAAGAGAAAAGAAGTTCATCTTATAAATTAAGACATAAAATTCCTTTTCAGAATTACTTAAAAGATGGAAATAATACAAAAAATTGGAATGTATGTTATTTCATGGCTTTATATGGATTAAACTAAAGATCACTGTAAATAGTAAATAAATTTAAAAAAAAAGAGAGAAAAAATTGGTATGAAATCCTTTTTATTCAGTTCTTACTAATGTTTTTGATTTTGATAGAAGTTTACAGACTGTGAGTTGTTATATGGGTGTAAAATGTTAAAAATGTTGTCAGAAGTTATTACAAAATAATTTGCATTCATGCAAGCAATGCACATGTATGCACTCGGACAGGTGTTCTTGTATATGAAAGAACACCATGATGTATAAATATCTTTTCTTCATTGTAAACATACCAAGCTGTTCTGTGTTCCTCAATCTGGTCTTTGTATAAATAAAAAAAAATAGGGTGTGATGAATTTACTTCATAAGATCCTTTGCTAGCAGTGTTGCCTTTAGTACTGGGTGTGATAGACTGCTAATTGTCTGAACATGTGTTTTCAGGGCAACATAAGGTGTTGTGTGGGTTCTCAGCCTAACACACCATCCTATAGACCAATCTTCTTCTAAAACGTTGTAATCCCTTGATGCAAGCCATAGTTTCCTCCTCAACATCATCCATTTGGCTCTTGTGTATACTAACAGCAGTTCTTGTATAATGATAAGCCAACAACTGGTTTGTAGAGGGAGAAATGTTATCTGAAATATTTGACTAATTAGTGATTTCTGAAGAAAAGTCTATGGATGAATTGGGGTTGATGGGTACTACATGCAGAATTATTTGTCCTAGTTAAGTTTAAATTAGGGAAGACTTGAAAGTAATGGAAAGCTAAGGATAATAAATAAAAGTCTCTCGAGAGATACTTAAATTGGATTTGTTAAAGCTTGTTCCTCCGTGAAAGTACTTATGCTGCGACTTGTATTTTTATTTGGAAGCAGAATTACTTTAGATCATGAACATTGTAAGTTAAATTTTGTTAGAGATGTAGGTTTATGATTGGAGTTTACTCGTTACAGATAGAAAAGCTTTTATTTTTCATCTTTATGTTTCACATTACATGGAGTCGTTCATTTTTGACGTATTGGTTCTTCCATTCAATGCTACTACTTCTGCTATTTTGTCTCCATGTTTCTTTTACTACTTTAACATTTTACTCATGACAAATTATTTCTCGTTGACAAGGTCTTGCAAGTAACTAAATTTTGTTTTGCTCACGAAGAATTTTTGAAAGCAAAATCAATATTTGTTGAAATGTTTCTTTTTATTGAATTCAGGTAATTATTTTTCGTAACAATTTTCAATTTGGTAATTTTTAATTTTTAAAAAATATTCTTTTGTTTTTTTAATGAACTGCATTAGTTTTATTTTGGGGGTTAGATTGTGAAGGTGAGTTGACATTGCTAGACAAAATATTGTTTGATAAGTCTAGCTTAATCTGCATTGATTGTTTTACTTAAAACAGAAATTATGGTCATTGATTTGAGACCGGAGGCTTCTGATTAAAAGTTGTTTGTGATTTGGAAAATCTTTCAAGTCTAAAGTGTAAGACATGAATTTTTTAACAAGCCTAGCATTGATGGGAAAGTTGTCAGGAAACACACTTGAAAAGGAATTGGTGAATTTATAATTGTTGTTTGTCAAAAGCCAGAAAAGAGGAAAAAAACAAAGTGATGTCTGTAAAAAGGCACCATAATGACGTGGACAAGGACTTTTGACTGAAGTAGCTTTCCTGACTGTAGGTAAATTAGGTAAATTATTGATTACTAGCCTAAGAAAAGTTTGAGTAATCATTACATTTTCGAAAGTGTAAACAATACATTGATTGTGGTTGTTCCTTGTACATTTCTGTGAGAATTGTGACAAGAAAATGATAAAATATTAATGCAGCTTATTGATGTGTGTTTTGAAAATTCATCACATTTCCTGGCCGCTGGCACCCTTATTTTGGCTGGGTCAATACTAACTTCCTAGTAAATAACAATGATTGTAGAAAGAGAAAGTGTTTACTCAGTCGCGGTAATGCTTTATGCATGAGCGACTAGCCTACTTCAGAAGCTCTTCCTTTTCGCTTGTCGCTGATAATCAGCCAAGACACTTGTTCATGATGTGATCATGCATTATGCATGCACTAACAAACGTCATCAGTCAGTGTCCTATTCCCCCCCCCCCCCCCCCCCCCCCCATAGTTGAGTATAATCCTGAAATATTCCGTGTAGATCTTGTCCCAGCTTCACTTGTGCTCTGTAAAATATGAACCAAGTATATTCATATAATTGATGCCATACATCCAAACTTCTTCTTTTATTACTGCTGAAAATGTTGCCGAAAACGTACCAAATTTTTTATCATGGATTCTACCTTATGGATGTTTCTGTGCTACAGAAATATACAGGAATTTTTCGCTGCAATTTCTTTTGCACCCTTTTTGCCTTTTCCAAATTCATTTCCTTACATCAAACCTTTGTTAACAGTATAATATACATGAACATTGTAATTAAATGTAGAGGGCTCATTCAAAATTTGGCCAGAATTGATTATACATATATTCAAAAAATCAAAACTTGTGACTGGGTGGGCAAATTTTCCCCTCTTTTCAGTTCCTTATTGTCATAATTTGTGGCCTGGTATCTACATGTCCATTGCCTCAAATTATTCAATATTTGATTTTCCTTTGATGGGATAAAATGACGAGATTTAGAGGCCAAAAGTGAAATAATGCCAGGAGCTATCTTTGCTGATGATCACAGAAGTGAGAAGTCAGGCAGAGATTTCTGAGTAATTGCCACCCTCTAGAACTCTTGACGTAGTTGTCTCCTACCATTAGTATAAAAAAACTTTTTATTTTATTAGAAACAGCAAATGGGCTTGGTGAACTGTCTGGGATATGTCATATCCGTATGGTAAAGGTCAATCTAATTTATTTAATTGACTTCCAGTCCATCATATCTGACTAGGAGCTGGCCAGGGGCTGGGCAATCGATCATAAAAATCCTTTATAAGGGATATTTGGTTTTTGGTGTTGATATAATTAAACACCCTGATAACCTTGATGGTTAAAAAAAAAAAACTGTGGGTGGTCCTGGGTTGCTTGTTGTCATCTTTTAGTTTCTTAATCCCAGAAGCCCAAATGTTCTCCAAAAGAAAATATATATGTTTGTAAATATGAAGTGAGCAAATCCAGACATTTAGGTTTGAGAAAAAACTTTAATTCAGAATATAATTACCATCGCATATCATTGTCTTTATATAACCGTATAGAATTTTGTTGGCATTCATATGGTTGTGAAAGCCATTGACACCATCATTATTAGGTAGGACATCATATTTCTTAATGGATACCACTGTCCGTTTCAAGGGGATGGCTGTTCTATTCATTGAACAAGCACACACAATTTAAGTATACATCATTTAAGCTAAATGCTTAGATATAAAAACGTATGATTTTAATTTTTCTATGAGATGGACAAATTCTAAAAAAGGTCAATACAAGTATTGAACTGCTTTTAGTTGGTATTAATTGGCAATTTGAATTCCAGCTGGACAAAGGCTAATTGAACATGAAGTGCCAGCACACTTCATTGAATTTGCCTTTTGTCCAATTGGCATTCATATTGCCTATAAATGCCAACTGAAAGCAGTTCAATGCTCTAATAAAAACTAAGATTTAAAACGATTTAAAAAGCGTTTTCTTTATATGACTAGACATATCATGCACATGTTTATTTTTCCTGGGGAAAAAAACTGGTAGTAAGTGTGTAATAGGATAAATAAAGTTAATTGGTCTATTTGATTTCCGATTCTGGATGTGTATCCATCAG
Source organism: Mimachlamys varia (assembly GCA_947623455.1). NCBI lineage: Eukaryota > Metazoa > Mollusca > Bivalvia > Pectinida > Pectinidae > Mimachlamys > Mimachlamys varia. The sequence continues at coordinate 31,817,594 of OX392532.1, read as the reverse complement.
GAATCCATTCTTTTGAAAATGGTTTGAGAACACAGCTTTCCAGTCCATCCTTGTTTCTCTTGTTCAACTCAGTCAGACAAGGAATCGATCAGTGTGAGATTGTTGTCTAGAAACTTCGCTTTTCCCATTTCACTAAAACCCAAGTATGGTCAGTGTTTATGCTATTAAGAAAAGTAAAAAAAAAAGAGGCAGATTTTATTTTTAGCAACCATTCAAATAACTGACGTCAATTTCCTCTGCAACAGCTAAGAACTATTTTTGGATAATAATTGCCGGTTTGGCAAGCATTTTCTTCGTTTTTTCCCTTACAGTAATGCTTCCATTGAATATTCTCTGTATTTTATGAGGAGCAGTAAAGATTGTCAGCGAGATGTAATCGTTGGTTATGAACGTGGTGTGAGGAACTATATTTTTCATGACTTTTTACCTGAGATGTACATGTTAGCTGAAAAATTATTAATGTAGTAAATCCCATGAATAATTGTATAATTAATACAAAAAACTATTTTAATGAAAAAAATGATTAAATAACAGTATTTTTGTAAACTGATATAAATGATATAGATATATATATGCGAAGTAAAAAATGACAAAAAATTGATTTGGATCCAGGTTTAACAACTAATTGTTATCTGAAAAAAAGATTGAAAAAGATAAAAAAGTGTTATTTGTAGGAAAAATAGAAAGGAAAGCTCAGTGTTTGTAGCACTCTATCAATTAAGTTTTAAATATTTCCTGCACTGGTGAAATATATGAAAATATTAGCCTCATTCTTAAATTTTCTACTTTTCTCTCAAATGATCCCCCTTTCTATCAATCAATGATCCTTTACCCTCCTTCAAGCCTCATTTCTGATTTAAATCTCCGTTTTTCTCTGATGAAAGGCAGCCATCATGTGATGGGAACACTTACCACAGTGTTTACCTGAGATGATACACTGTTAAATGCTGAGTGAGATAGGATGGAGGTCCTCTCTACCACCTTATCACCTAGGTTTAATGGCTGTGTTTTATTAGCGTGAACTTCACTTCACCTCCCCAGACCTTATTACATTAGCCTCGGGTTAATGTATTCACGTGGCCCCTGACCAGGCCGAATGTAATTACTGGCTGTAAGGATTGTCACCAAGTTTAGGGGAGGGGGAGAATTATTGTTATGTTTTATTCTTACATAGATGTAAATATAAATGTATGCAACTATTTAACTAGACATTGTCTTACAGCAAAACACCTTATATATAGCGAATTGACTTGAAATTATTTCATCCAAATATGAAGATAGTTCGGAAGGCCTGATAAAATGATGAAGAAAACTTTCTTGATATATATATATATACATCTTCCAATAGTGACACTTTAAGTACAATGAAAGTGACGAGGGATTGAAATGAACACTTCTGTCCTAGCTAGGTAACAGTTTCTTATTTAGTCGAAATGTGAATCTAAAATAATGTGGTAGTTTATACATATAGATCAATATTTCTTAAATTATAGTGAAGGAACGGAAATCAGAAACACAGACCAAACTGCAGTTCTTAGCAGAATCACTTTTTAACTGATTATGTTATTTCAAACCAGTATATATATATATATATATAAAGAGATCAACAACAAACCAATTATTTGTGCTTTTCATATGGATATTTAATACAATTGCTATATTCCTTTTATTAATTTGTAGGATAAAAGAGAAGTCAGTAAGAATTATTCTTACAAAAGAAAATGAAAAGTGAAAGAAATCTTAGCTGAACTTGGCGATTCATATCGTCTTTATTGAGTTGGGGTTATGTGGAATTAAACGGTATTCATTGATAAAATCACAGAATCGGCCAGAAATACCAGGGACAGTCATTGGTTAGCAATCATCAATAATTCGGTCAATCTTTCGCGGCCCTGGTCAGACTTGGAGGTTGAACAACTACGTGCGTTTCTATGAAGACCTGTGATTAGTGGTTATATATTTCCTCTTGGACCTCCAACCAACACATTGATTTTTCTTCCCGGAGCAAGAGTTAAGATACGTTCTGCACATGATTGTATTCTTATACTGTTCAGTGTATCCGAACCAAGCAAAGCAATTTAGTCATTACGGTCTTTCTCAGAAACACAGAATATATATTCCAGTAGATTTATATACAGCTACAGAAAGGGGAAAGAATACAGATGCTTGAATGCTTTAAGGAAATTGATTTTATAGCATGTATCTTATATTCTAAAGATGAATCAAGCATATGGTCAAATCCCTTTAAACTATTCATAGACAATATTTCAACGATTCATAGGTACAGAACATGTTAATCTAACAATTAAAATAACAATTATCTATATGAATAGATTCTGTGGGATTGTAGTATTTTGTTTTATAGCTATAGATTTTGTATGAAATGAAGTACTATAGCAGAATTAAAAGATTGCAGCTGTGACAATTTTAACGCTGCAAATTAAAGTTGATCAACCTTCATGTTTTTTTATAAAATGGATGCGACCAGAAGTTTATTGTTAACATTCAGGATATGCTGTAAGATAAACTGTATTGATGTTCAATAAAACTAAAGAGTAGCTGTATAAATGGGTAGCAACATATGACATTTAAAATATGCTTAACAGTTTGGTTCTCAGAGAATTTGGCAACTTATCAGAATTTTATCTAAATTAAAAAATAAAAAAATAAAATAGATTTAGAGAAAAGAAGATTAAAGAAAAATGGCGACTTCTCTTAGTAAAAAAAGTAGCCTTCAGCTTGTATGTAAAGCATTAGTGCTCAAATGCATGACTGAAAACTGTAAAATCAGTTTCTATGATCTAAATAGGAAACCAGAGATGTATCCTTGACATATATTTGCTAGTGTGCCATTGGGCCATTAGGGGGATCCAATAGGACTAAATCAAGAAGTTGATGTGCTAAGGCCAATTTGACCGTTAGTTACTGAACCCGCTTAGTTCTGAAGCATATTTTAACCCAGTTAATATTCCCTTGTAGCATCAAAACCATACATGCAGAATGGGTTTAATTGACTTGTCTGAGGAAGGTGCCTGGTAGCCATGAATTTTTGATGCCGACATACTTTGTTTGCTGCAGATGCTGAAATATGACAAGCATAAGCATATAGTCGTGAAAACAAAAATATCCTCCTTCAAATATATTTCAATTCAGAAATGTCGTTCAAATTTCTTTGTTTTAGGATTCAAAATAAGGATAAATGTGTAAAAACATGTTTATTCTTGCAATGTATGAATTTATTTTGAGAGAATTGAAATCTTGTGAAGATGACAGTACTTTGGCAGAAACGTATATTGGAAGATTACCAATGACTGTGTATAACCATTGAACAGTTGTCCGGAAGAGTACAATGCTTTTCCTATGGGACCACTCAACTACTCATATATCTTGCAGGTCTGGTGAAATACTGATGTATTAGGAAGTTTGTGAAAGGTCTGCATAGAAATAACCTTTTGGTATGTAAGGAAAATGGAGTCTGGAATGGGCTCTGCCCTGAAAGGACCATAAATATTTTCTGACCTTCCTGGGCGGGAAGTTTTGCTGATTTGGCAGTTTTATAATCCAATATATGTTTCATATTCCAATTTAAATGTTTGGATTTGAGATTAGGTGTCTTTGTATTCACATTACATTCATTCAGAACAAAAATCTGCAATAATTTTTATTTTGATCCAATGACATGTCCTACGACAGTACCAGCTCTAAAACAAAAAAAGAAATATAAAATTGACAACTGAAATGGAGAATTTGAAAGTTCAAATGCAATTTAAATGAACCAGTGCAGTCATTTTGTGATGGTGCAATATTTACTGGTTTTGTGAAAATAGATATCCATTCAGTTGCGTGAATTATTAAATGTGTGATACGGCTTTGGTAATCAAATTTATAATTTAATGACTAGTGAAATGAGAGAAGAATTAAATAGATAAAGGGACAAGAACAACACTTCCGGGAAGTGTAGACTCACAGGTTTTGTTTAACATTCAACAAAACACACTTATAATGCAAATGGTTAAATACGGCGACCCAGACATAATAAATGAATGATGATTTTTGTAACAAAATATAAAAACTTTTTATTTGTTTATGTTGGAGAGTATATGAAGTCTTATTTTAACACTGCTTCCTTGAATATTGCCAAATATCGTTTGGTTTGGCACTAAAAATTTGGGTACATCACAGAAACACAAACTTTTTTTTCATTTGGCCGTAAGACAAAAATGAAAGGCGTGGGTAATGTGAAGAGTTTGAAGTGCTGTGTTGGAATGTTGTTCAGTCAGGGGACAGATTATTAATTGGGTGATAATGACACTCTTGTTGTTTGCAAAGTTAATCAGGATTTGGGCGAGCAACATTTCCAGTCTGGGGAAATTTGCACTGAGGACATCTAATGATGCGAGATTTATAACAGAACTAAAAGTCAGAGCAGGAGTGGCCTGTCTTTCTCCCCTGGCAGATCAATGGTGATTTCATACAAATCTGTGTATTTATTTTTTCGGAGAGAGAGCAACTCTCGGGCAGTTAGATGTCAGACCAAACAAACCATGATTCGGAAGTCAGTATGCCAGCCTATCGACTCCCCAACACAAGCGCCATCTAGTGTTTGTAGGTGGCAACGATCGATATACACCTCTGGAAAGAGAGTACGACGCAAAATTAATCGTGTTCTTCACTTGGAGCGTGGGGACTTACGTGTGCAATTATAGAGAAAATAACAAAACCTGATCAGCTTTGAGGGGCGAGTTCGACAGCTCTGGGTGTACAAGTACATCCTACCATTACTCGGGTGTGGAACGGAGCTCGTTTGGGCCATGTAATTATATCAACTTCCCTGATTCCTGTACTTGTGGCATTGAAGTAATGAACAAACAAAAAAATCTTACGAGTGCAATTTATACTACACTCATGACGTTTTAGCCAGAAAAATTGTTCTTTTGTCTCGAAACAAATTTTAGGTAGAAAGAAATTTAAGGTGTGATGAAAGTTTAGCGTCTATAGGAGCAATGACATCACACTCAAATTACGTGGAGTCTGAAAAACTCACATTTGTCTGAAGTTCAACAATTTCAAAGTTTGATGGGTTAGAGACAAGCCTGATTTAATGAGAGTAAAGTGTCGGAGCAAAAGGGTAATGGATTTTGTATGGAAACAATTCCACGTTCTGGTTACAGTAATTTTCCAAGCTGGCAACCTCAATGTTTAACAGCAAGCAGTATCTGATATCTGGAGTGATATTTTTTTTTTTATTTTAATTTTTCAATGAAAATATTGGAGTTATCTCATCCACCCCAGAAATTACATAATGAACTATTTCAACTTTTGAATTGGATGATTTCAACGGATTCTGCCTTAATTCAGGACTGAATAAGTTAATCAAGATCAGAGTAACATAGACCAGGATTTGTTTGCGTAATGATATATTTGGACTCCATAGATAAACTCCATTAGACCCATTGTTAAATTGACTTTCGAGAAATTGTCATCCTCAGGATAAATTTTTCATCATCATTCAGAATGGTGAAAAGGCAGAATGACAGAAAACTAATGTTTGTACTTGTTCAGGGTTTTACAGTCCAATTTTTGAGTCTTTTGGACCCCATTGATTGAATATTGGGGGTCCTCATAAATGATAATTTTTAGTATTCTTTGCTGAAAGTCATAAACATCATTTAAATTTGGATTTTTTTTTTTTTCAGTTATCATTTAAGCTGGTCCTGGGGACCCAGGTGTTCAGATTTTAGGGGTCTTATATTAGAAAATATGGGTATTTGAAGCAGAATTCTGCTTCATTTGAAACCCTGTTTGTTCTTTTCATGATAATGTCCCAAGGATTTGAATTCAAGAAAAGATATTGACATGAGTATGTTCTAGTTGTCACATAAAAAAAGACTTTGATGAGAAATTGCAATTCCAAAAAGTGTTTTCTCCTCTTTCCGAATTAATGGTAAAATGTCTATCCCCTGAAATATTGATGTTATACAGAAATTTTGGTAAATTGGTCAATATTGTAAACAAGATTGCTAGAGTTATTTTAGCAGGAGCACCTGCTGTCCTCCGTGCCGACATGCAAGTGTTCGGTATATCTTCACGTTGTTGGCACAAGATTGAAGACTATCTGTACTATTATCCAAGATATACCATGAACCTGCGCATCTGCCCAAGACCCAAGATTCCCATAAGTACTGCTTTTAAACCAAGCTGATAAAAAATGGATGAACTCAAAGTACTTTCAGTTTTAAAGGATATTGATGTTTCCCACTATATCTTTAGTGTACGAGGGAAAATTCGTACCTTTGTACAGAGATAATGGAATATTGTCTGGTGGTTTTGAACACAGATGTCACTGCTAAGTGTGCATGTGTATTTTGTTTGTGATTCGGAAAGGTACTACAGACGTTTTATATCTTCATGTCCTCAGGTTAGCTTATTTGGAGAATACTTGTCTTCTGCATACACAACACACTTAAAAGCACATCCTCAACTCATCCACTGCTGAAGATACATTTGAACCCTTCCTGTTGAAAGTTTGGAACAGTTCATTATGAAATTTCAGGGGTGAATGAGTTAAATGACATTAGGTGTTGATAAGACAAAAACTCATTCACCCCTGAAATTTAATAATGAACCATGCCAACCTTTGAATTGGAAGAGTTCAAATGTGTCTTCAGGGGTGAATGAGTTAAAAACAGCAGAATCCCCGAATAAAATAAAATCAACCCAAACATGGAATATTATGATCTAGTGTAAATTTTAAACTTTCTCTGGGTTGTTACATTTTGGTAATATGAGTGGTCGGGTGGTGCAGTGGATAGCATACTTGCCTGGGGCGCAAATTCACCAAGGCGCCCGGGGTTTGATTCCTCGACCGGACGTGAAATGATAATGAAGTCACCTGCCCTCTCACGTGTGTTTTCTCCAGGTATTCTGGTTTCCTCTCACAATAAGACCCTTTTGTTTCATAATTGTTGTAAAATAAGCAAAGTTTATGTCTAGTGTGGCACTTAATTGTCAATCTCCCCTTTTTTGCCCAAACTTTTCCATGAATAAGATCTTCTATTGACCTTTAATTAGCTAGCTGTTGCCTGAGGAATTGGAAACAAAAAAGAAAAGTGTAACTTATCTTATGTTTTTTAGCTCTGTTTTTCCAGGAGGTAGATCTATGCATTTTAGCGTGATTCAATCAATTTAATAATATTGAGGTTTTTACATATTTGTCTAAAAGTCTTCAAATTTAATTCACATTCATTCAGATGTAGTTCAATCATTTCAAATTCCCAGATAAGTTGAAAAATGTATGAACTTTAAAAACTATTCATATATTCATTAAAAACATATGACAGCTGGAATACCTTGTATTTGAATTTGTCTTTTTTTTATATCAATTTTCATTCAATCTGTGGAAGAAAACTAACTTCTATCCCCGGCCCACCTGACCAGTTAATGCCAATTTCTAGTTGATCTCAGATACCCAGCTTAAATTTTTTATTGGTTGTTTTGCGATTGGTTTTGACGTTCTTTCCTCACACAAACCTATCAATCTGATACTTCATGACTTCTATTCAATGAAATTCTGATGTCATTTTCCTCTCTTCAGATAATTATGTTTTTGGTCAGGGTATTTTATATTTTGCTTTAAGTGCTGTGCTTATCCTGTATTTATTTAGTCTCTTCAAATACTATGTATTTGTTTTCTGTCGACTAATATTTCCTCTGTGATGGTAAGTGCTAATGCAGAGTTAGTTTTTCACGATATTTATTGAACTGTTCAAATGCAATGCACTTAAAATATCAAAGCGACATTTTAACACAGACAGCCATATTACAGTAAACTTATCCACGGTGACTATTATAGGCTGTGTCTGCCACCCACTGGTACCGGCCTCTCATCATCAGCCCCCAGTCTATTAGTATAATTAGGTTTGCATTATATTTCAGCTGCACAACTATGCCAGTCTAGCAGGAAATGAAATCGGTTAATTCCTTTTGACTTCCTTTTGTGTTATTTTTTCCTCTTTTCAGTCAACGGAAATTGATTTTTATCGCTACAAAGATAAGGAATAAGTGGAAAGGATATGGTGTAAAATTTCTGTAAGGAGATTGAAGGTGAAGATTATACTGTCTTGACGCAATGTTTTCCTTTGGGGATTGCGGTCCGAAATATCGATGTATGGATTAGTCAAAAACATTAAACTATTTCTTTGAGCCTTTTATGAATTGAATGCCGTTTAAATAAATTTTAGATTGCAACACAAAAACCAAAGTGGAAAAATTCAAATTATTTGATAAGTGATCAAAAATATTACAGAGATTTAGGGTAACACAGGAAAGCCACAAGAGAAACAAAGAATGAAGTGGAAAATTAGAATAATTGGAAAAGTCAGCTTGAAGAATTTTGGAATAAAAACAAAATGCAAAAGAAAGGACAATCATATCTTCCGTTTGCCTTCAAAAATGCGGAGGCAATGTCAGGTGCCCATGCTAGTATATTTCCTGCTTGCTGCAAATGTTTAATCCATAATCTGGATTATCTGTTTGTAACTGTCTTTTTAGACATAACAGACATTATTTGAAGAAAACGTACTGAAAAAACTTTTTGAATACACAAAACCCTGTTGTTCAGTCTATATGTTCAAATGCAAACAGTTAACAGATCTCTAATTGACGTAATTGATGAGTAATTGATTATTTGTATGCAGTTACTATGGAGACTCATGCTTTATGATGCTCCAGATGCTGGAATAATGGTGATTTGTTGTCCCCACATGGACAAGATGTCTGCTTGCTGTAGATAAACTCCGATTTTAGAACTCAGACTTAACCCCAACATCTCCAAGTCTGGGGACAGTGATTGTAATACCCAGACAGTTGTACAGCAAAGTGGCCATTCCCAAGGTATCGTAAATAGGGACGCACAAAATTGAGTTTCGTGAGACGGGCAGCCGTCACAGGGAAGCAATGAAATCCCTCCAGGGTAAACCATTATAATATTATAGGTACGAAGTGTAAGGGATACCTCCTCATTCCCCTTGGGCTTTTAACAAGGCATGCAAATGTCAATATACGATCAGGAATAATCTCTTAGATGGAATTGTTTGGGCCGTGTTATTACTGTGGGAGTCTTTTGGCCATGTTTTCACTGAACCAGTAGAAATGTACCATCAAAATGAAATTCTGGATGTTTTTGATTCTTTATTCTTGTATAAATGTAGCTGTCAGTTTTTAAGTTTGTGACTCTCCGCAGTTAAAAACGTAAACAGAAAAACAAACACTTCGTTAGCACTACGATTTAGTGTATCAGAAGTTTCGCTAAACATCCTTTCATTAATCACACGATAAGGAATGATACAAAATATAAACTATGTCATAAGAGTATTCAATAATAATCATCGTGTACCCTTTACACGATTAAGTGAATAAATGAAATTTAAATTCTGTGACCAAAACATGTGGTATATGGTCTTTCCTTTTCTCACTTTCTGGTACTGGCCAAAATTATGTTGACTTCTGGACCTGGACAGCTGGAGGGGACGGGTATTCAATAACACAGGAATGAAAAACACAAAAAGTAAAAATATTGAAAGTGGGCATGATTGGTGTTGTTGTCATTCGTATTGGCAGAAAATATCTCATTGATGCATGGAGATATTTTGGACTGTAATTGTCCTTTTTATAATGGACATATAACTTAAGGATTTTCATATTGACACTGCCAAAAAAATGTCTATGCATTGGGAACTTTTCCTGCTATGGCTAAAATATAAAATTATAGTTTTATAGTTTTGTGAAGTGGGATATTGTGTTTCACTAACTGCTATCATTTATATAGTCATATAGTTTAGACCAGAATACTCAGTTTGGGCTAGGAGTTTCTGTAAATGTGCTCTCAAAGTAGAACTTGCAAGCTTAATTAGGGTCAGCCTGATGAAGATGGACAGTGGCCAGTAGCCATGCATGGTCATGTGATTACATCCAAACAGAGAGCTGAGTGACCACACATCTTTTACTGGACAGCAGGTTTATGTGGTCAGTGGTTCCACTAAAGGAGCTAAGTGGTCGGGAGGGGGGTTATTGATGTGTTCCCCGCTGGTAGATTGATCACCATGAAAGATGTTCTGTGTGCTGTTAAGTGTGTTACAGTAATCTGTTTTGTGTCGGTTAGAATTCCAGCAGGCAAAATCATCATGACTTCTTCTTGCTTCCCCATATCCACTTCCTCCACCCCCCCCACCCCCCCACTCCCTCCTTCCTTCCTTAATGCCCCCTCCCACTTTGTCTGCTGAAATATAGATCTAGCCATCACCACATTAGTAACATTAATATTGTCCTTGAACCGTTACACTACCATTTCCACCCAAGCCCTGGTAGGCACAAAGCTAGACTTTGGCTCCCATCTATAGAATATTAAACATTGCATTAAATATTGCATAATTAAAAAAATAGTCTATAATTTTGATCACTTAGATGTCTGATTTTAGATCTTTGAAACTAGGGGTAGAAAAGCTTGTAGCAAAATTCAGTAGAAAGATTCTCCATAAAAACTTAGGGCTGGTTGAACCATTCCAGTGTACCTAGTGGTGTCCGACTCTCTGTACTACTGTAGACTGTAAGGTCGTGGCAGTCCAGTGTTACTGTGTAGGTAGTAGTGTCTGACCCATTGTTTTCCTTACTGTCGATAAAACCCCTTTGTGTATTGGCGATCAGAGTTGTCCAGCAGCATACCCAATACTAACAGCATTGATTGGTAGGTTCGCGCAACTGGCCTGTCTATGGGAATTAGTATGTACATCACTTGTCCAGGGACACTGATCCAATCGGATATGTCCGTCTAGGGATGTTGTCGTTATTATGCTTGCATGATGATAGGGCACAGGGTCAGTGGTAGAAATACAAGTGATGAGGAATGAGGAGCGAGGTTTGGTGTTTGAGGGTGGGGGATGTTTGGTGTTTGGGGGTGGGGGAATGTTTGGAGTTTGAGGGTGGGGGGATGTTTGGTGTTTGGGGATGGGGGAATGTTTGGAGTTTGGGGGTGGGGGAATGTTTGGTGTTTGGAGGTGGGGGGATGTTTGGAGTTTGAGGCTGGGGGGATGTTTGGTGTTTGGGGATGGGGGAATGTTTGGAGTTTGGGGGTGGGGGAATGTTTGGTGTTTGGGAGTGGGGAAATGTTTGGAGTTTGGGGGTGGGGGAATGTTTGGGGTTTGGGGGTCGGGGAATGTTTGGAGTTTGAGGGTAGGAGAATGTTTGGAGTTTGGGAGTGGGGAAATGTTTGGAGTTTGGGGGGGGGGGGGGGAGAATGTTTGGGAGTGGGGAAATGTTTGGAGTTTGGGGGGGGGGGGGGAGAATGTTTGGAGGTGGGGAAATGTTTGGAGTTTGGGGGTGGGGGAATGTTTGGAGTTGGGGGGGGGGGAGAATGTTTGGGGGTGGGCAAATGTTTGGAGTTTGGGGGGGGGGGGAGAATGTTTGGGGGGGGGGGAAATGTTTGGGGGGGGGGGAGAATGTTTGGAGGTGGGGAAATGTTTGGAGTTTGGGGGTGGGGGAATTTTTGGAGTTTGAGAGTGGGGGAATGTTTGGAGTTTGAGGGTGGGGGAAATGTTTGGAGTTTGGGGGGGGGGGGGGGGAGAATGTTTGGGGGTGGGGGAATGTTTGGAGTTTGAGGATGGGAGAATGTCTGTGGGTAGGGGAATGTTTTGAGTTTGAGGGGGGGGGATGTTTGGAGTTTGGGGGTGGGGGAATGTTTGGAGTTTGAGAGTGGGGGAATGTTTGGAGTTTGAGGGTGGGGGAATGTTTGGAGTTTTGGGGGGGGGGGGGGGAGAATGTTTGGGGGGGGGAGAATGTTTGGGGGGGGGAGAATGTTTGGGGGGGGGATGTTTGGAGTATGAGGGTGGGGGAATGTTTTGAGTTTGAGGGTGGGGGAATGTTTGGAGTTTGGGGGTGGGGGAATATTTAGAGTTTGGGGGTGGGGGAATAAGATTCTAAGATGTTAATGGATGTTGTTTCTGATGTCAGTTTTAAAACTGGTCAACTCACTAATGGGTCCAAACAGTGGAATTCACCGTCCTCGATTCAGGAGACCAGTGGTGGGGTTAAACTCATTCACCCCTGAAAACACATTTGAACTCTTCTAATTTGAAGTTTGGAAGAGTTCATTATGAAATTTCTGGGGTGAATGAGTAAACTTACTCATCTCGATTTCAAATTTGTCCATTATTCCTTTTTCGTTCTCTCAGATTTATTCCTCTCCTCCCTGTCAATATCAGAACGATGCCCAAGGACAGGAAATCAAGGTCGGATCAAATTTTCCACAGTTGATAGCCATTATTGTGTTAGTAGCATCAGGAACTGACTGCAGCAGAATTTCTAAATTTGTATTGATTGTAAATGAATGCACATTTCAAATGAGCATTTCGTTCAATTTTCAAAAGATTTTTTTGAAAAACATTGATCAAAAACACGGGTTCTTCAGGCAAATTCAGGCAAATTCTTTTAAAGGAACACCTGCCCATTATGGAAACCAAAAATTGTAATACATTGATTGCATATGTTCAGTTTATTGTCAGTTTATCTGTTAAAACTTTTTGGTATATTTGTTGGTCACCCTCCATTATCATTTTGTCAGTGAACAACAGTCATTCAGCAAGTCATAAATGGATGATAATTATCACAGTAATTTACAATTGCACTGCATCATCTGCAAATTCTGTTCTGTAAATATATTATTTAATGCATGCTTAAAAAATATTGTGTCCAGTGATCATGATTATACACTTGCAAATTTCATCTATTACAAACTTAATTTCTCTGGTCCCTGAGTCTATTTTATGGAATTGATGTACTGTATTCCATTCTTTGTAATTTTGAAGTCTTGATAATGCATCGTGACAAACTCCAGAGGCTTAATTTCCTTGAAATCGTGCCAGCAATATTTTAATTTGAAATGAACTATTTTTTATTAATTCAGGAATCTGAATTCCTGATTCTGTCAAATACAATTGAACAATGATGATGAATGGTCTAGCATTCATTGCAAAAATGTTTAAATTGAAAATTGCAGCAAGAAAAAAAAAATACAATTCTGCATAGAAATTAGCATGATGAGATTTGCAGTGCTCAATACTGGACTGATGCTGTGTTGCTGTGTTATTTTTATCATCCCTACATATCTTAAAATGGATTTGCCCATTCTTTGATCTGGTAAGGTTTAAATGTGTCTTTAGGGGGTGAACAGGTTAACGTTCTGTAAAATATGTTTCATCACTCTAAGTCTGCCGGCTGTTTGGTTTTACCTCTTAAAAAGTTCAGATTTAAGATAAAGAGTTTAAGGTCAAAAGCAATCGCATAAACACTTATTTCATTCAAGTTTAGTAAAAAAAACAGAGATAAGGATTTCAATTAAAATAAATCGTATGAATTCATCAGAATCTTAACATTGCAACGCCCTCTGATTTAGAAAAAATGTGTTTTGAATAAATTCAGTTTAAAACTTGAATTGATTATTCAGAATTAGATATTTATAAGTATTATATCTTTGGGATATACAATAACAAATGTAATCATACAGAATTATGCATGTGATGGTTTGACGGATTATAAGCGCTATCTGCCGTGCTTTGCCATCAGCAGAGAACCGAGATGGAATGAGAATTGGTTTTACATACTTAGCTGTTGGGGTCATATAACGTAATTAGGAATCCTGGGGGTTATATAGTTGTATATTAATCAGAAACCAATATCAGTTCTAGCAGGGGAATACTAAAACAGGTTTATTTGGAAAGAGAAGAAGCATGCCCATGGATGTGTTTGAACATCTGCAGTCTTGCTGGGAGGGGTTTTATGTGTTCGTCTGCAGTATTAGATAGAAAATCAGCTAAACAAACAGTAAACCTTCAGATATTTATAGCCCTGCACTGAGTAGAGCAGAATTTGTTACCTAGAAAATCCATAATGGTTTGTTTCATCTCCATGTTGAGTCGTGGCTGGGACACCATCCGAGAATATTTAGACATTTTTTCTGATTTTCTACATGGTCTTTCATCTCTGACTCGGTTTGGGGCTGAGACAGTTACCTATACTAGAATATGTAGATATTGATGTAGCAAAGGTTTTCCTAGTCCCTCACATGGTCTCTCATCTCTCAACTCGGTTGTGGGTTCAATACCATATTGGATTATGTATAGACATTGATGAAGCAAAATTTTTCCGATTCTCTCACATGCATATGGTCTTTAAATTTCTCGATTTTGTCATAGCTTGGTAAGAATGCCAAAAATTTAGTTACAAAACCTGAACAAGTTAAATTTAATTTGACTCAATAAATTTTTGAACTTTCAATCTGTGTTTGTGTTGTGTATAAAGCTTGGACAGTACCATACTAGAATATGTAGACATTGATGAAGCAAAATTTTTCCGATTCTCTCACATGGTCTTTACATTTCTCGACTTCGTCATAGCTTGGACAACTAGTACCATACTAGAATGTGTAGACATTGATGTAGCAAAGGTTTCCCAATTCTCTTACTTGGTAGCTCCCATCTCTCTCAGCTCAGTCAGGGCTGGGACAGTACCATACCAGAATATGCAGACACTGCGATGTAGCAAAGGTTTCCCAATTCTCTTACATGGTCTTTCATCTCTCGAGTCTGTCAGGGCTTCAACACCATACTAGAATATGCAGACACTTTCCTGATTTTCTACATACAGTAAAACCCCACTTCCTCGAACTTGAACACCCCTCATTCATACATATTCAAACAATTACCTCGGATTACTTGAATACCATGCATTTATTCCTATAACTGTTGATCAGGACCCCACGAGTTGGAGTAAGTGGGATTTTACCGTATAGACTTCCATCTCTCCATTCATGCATGCAGTCGTAGCTGTTGCACACTCGATATCAATATATGTTATATACATCAACCTAGCAAAGTTTTCCAATTCTCTAAGTGGTCTTTCATCTCTGCATTCAGTCATAGTTGGGGTACGGCCCGTACCATACTTAAATATGTGGACTTTACAAAGGTTTCCTAATTCTCTGCATATTGTGTGTCATTTTTGTGTAATTATGCAGGAATCATTACAAAATGTTTGTTTTGTTATTAATTGAAAAATGAGAAAAGTGCAGAAAGGATGAAAAAGAATTTCATTATCTTGTATTTATCTCAATTAACGGTTTGTTGATTTCAGCATTCTTTCATACATGTATTGCTTGTATGTACATAAATAGTGCAGCTGAATCGGCAGCTTACCAACTTCTGCATATTTTGAAGGTGACTAGGCATTGAAATGTCACAAATATACACTGGTTATGCTATAAGAGTCTGCCTGCCTTCATGATTTACCAACTTCTACGTATCTAGGAGGTGATGAGTATATATATATATCATACTTCATCTTCAAAATAACTACATTTGCCAACATGAAGATATACTTTTGCATATATCCATTGAACAACTGAAAATAAATTTCTGGTATTTAAACCATTCACACTTCTTAAGTCACATTTAAACTTTATCATTATTAGTACAGCATTATGTATAGGGGTGAAAGTTAAAAGAAGTCAAATTAATGTGCAGAATAAAAACCCAGCAGATTTTATTGATGCTATAATACTGTTGTACACTGTAGAGTTTAAGTATTGTTGAATTTGTTCGCATGTGCATATATTTGCGGAGAGATGTACTGCCAGCGAAATAAGCGAAAATTTTAACACTGTGAAAAATTCAACTTTTACAGTATTTTCATTCCATTTTCCTCTATGATTATCACAGACAGTAAAAACAAAAAAATCCAAAAGAACAACAAAAAAAAAACCCCAAATATTTGAATAAAAAAAATATTTGTGACCAAAAGTACTTTAATGCAACCACCCCTGAAAATTCATAATGAACTATTCCGACCTTTGCATAAAACAGGGAAGGGAGCTCAGTTGATTGTGGTGTGTTTTGTTGACTGTGCGTTGTAGGATCCATGTGGCTGCACACAGCATATTGACAGGATTTGATTGTGAGAGATGATGTCAGATAGACAGTTAAACTGTCAACACTTTCTCTCCAACCCTTCAATAGTTCATCTCTCCCATGCAAGATTTGTTAGCTTGATCCATTTTGGATTTGCTTTTCCCAAAATTTTGTTGCTTTGCTTCAATAGCAAGAACAATTTTCACAGGAACGGGACTTTTATCTCTCTCTGAGAGATGAATAAGTTTATAAGCAAGCTTTGTTAATCTTATATTTCATGTTTTGCACATTATTTAACTCCTTCACCCCTGATGACACATTTGAACTCTTCCAATTCAAAGGTTGGAATAGTTCATACTGAAATTTCAGGGGTGAATGTGTTCAACAGTATTGTAATTTCTCAAGTTGACAATACTTTTTGAAGAGCAGAGAGAGAAAAATATATATGATTATAGAGATATGACTGTTAGTGGGATGTAAGTGCAGTTAAATTGGGCAGCAGGGATGTATTGTTTTTCGTGATTTTACTGGGAGATTTGCGTCGAGGTGACTTGGTAAGTGTACGAATAACGTGTGCCCCTTTAACTCATTCCCCCCTGAATACACATTTGAACTCTTCCAATTCAAAGGATGGAATAGTTCATTATGATTTTTCAGGGGTGAATGTGTTATGATGAGTGGATGTGATGGCAGAGGCTGTTTCCTCAGTCAACCAGTTTATCTTCTCCGTTATTATCCTGGTGGCTTCTGGTGCAGGTATATAAACTCCATCACAGCTGTTTGTGCTGTCATTAGTTTTCCACGGGAGAATACGTTTTATAGCCTTGTCCCTTGATGACATTTCAGCCATGGAGCTACTATGTCTCTCCTCGGGTTATAAATTTGATATTTCTGCCGTGGAATAACAATTTCTCCACTTTTCTAAAAATTTGCTTTTACAGAGGTACAACTTAGTTCCCCATTAGTTATTGGCCAATTTCAGATGTAGAATTACAATTTTTACCAATCATGTTGAATTTACTGATCAATAAATAAAATATAGCCATTTCATCATTTACAAAGTTTTTATAAAGCGTTCATTTATACCATTTCCCCATACTATACCAGTTGCAACTTCAATTGAAATGGAGCTTAAAAGGATAGTGATATCACAGAAATTGAGATGAATTTCAACTTCTAAAATTCACACAAAGTCAATAAATCAGGTCATAGTGACCTACATTCAATATGTTCACATGATATATCCATTATATATACAACATCTAATGACTGGTACATGTAGACTTGAAGAATTATTTTTTCACTCTTTTAAAATATGTTTTGAGCTCTTCCAATTCTATGATTTGAATAGTCCATTATACAATTGTAGGGATAGATAAAGACAAATAGGTTGTGGATGGACTTGGCAGAAAAGGCAAAAACTTGATGCTCCATTTTATAACTGCAGACTGCAGCAGCAGGAACTGCTACTGTGTACACAGAATGCCATTTATATCTGAATCATTATAACCAGGCCAATGGGCAACTATTGTCAAACATCTGATTAGGGGTGCATTCATTCAAGTTAAAGCTTTTGGTGGACAGAAGTTGTGTCAGACCTGCTAGGAACTCGTTCATTATAAAAGCGATACTTCAGGCCCCGTTTTCATCAACGTTCCTTAACTTAAGGAAACTCCTTAACTTAAAGATCTCCATAGGAAAGCATTACAGAATTTAAGGAGAGTTCCTCAACTAAGGATTTTCCCCTTAAATTCTGTAATGCTTTCCTATGGAGATGTTTAAGTTAAGGAGTTTCCTTAAGTTAAGGAATGTTGATGAAACCAGGGCCAGTTCATTTGGTAGATAGATCATTGGTAATACTGTTTGACACCTGAAATTGAGCTACGGCTCTTGATTCGCCAGGAAATTGTGTTTGGTATGTCCTAATAGCTAGGACGTAAAATTGTTTTCCACTGTACTTTATCCAGAGGAAGTAGAGGTACTATCAGCTGGTGTTGTAATATTACCATCAAGTTTTCAATTAAAAAATTAAATATTATATTGAGGGATTCCAATATCCTGATAGTAAAACCATACACAAGGTTTGTTTATTTAAATACCTCCCCAAAGTTTAAAACGTCATAGATTTCTAAATAGTCCAGAAATGTTTTATTAGGAATAGAAAATGACTGTATTTTGACTGAACATCATTCCATAATGAGCTGTTCCAGTATTTTGACTGGCTACAATTAGTTGAGTCTAGGACTTGATATATGAGTGTTCCATAACATGATTCATATATCGGCATTTTAGATTCAGAATGGCTCCAAAGACGCCGCACCTGGAGATTTGTGGAAGACGAAACACACTCTTGTACCGCTCTTTTGAGCAATGACTGTTTTCTGGCTTTTGTTTGTATGATGTCATATGTGATTCACAGTGTATGCTTTATTTTTCTCATTTAACAAATACAAATCATACAAAAGAGACAAATTTGCAGAACTTAAATTTACGGATTGAATGCTTAATGTTTGCATGAGTTACTGAAAATAATCTCTATCAGAAGTCATGCTTTGTTCTGAATACGTAACAAAATGCATTTGAATAAGGTTTAGGATGAAAAAATGCATTTGAATAAGGCTTATGATGTAAAAATACATTTTAATAAAGCTTAGTATGAAAAAATACATTTGAATAAAGGTTAGGATGATTAGTTTGACATTATGCTGTGGACAGTGTCATATTTGGCTAATGTGTTGTAGGAAATAAATCTGTTTTAACTAGGACCAAGACCCCCCGAAAGATAAATAATACCCCATAGATTTAACACGAAGGAATATAGCTATATATCACAGAGATGAAATCAAAAGTTGAAATGCTGATGCACAACTACGTTCCAGCAAGTTTTCAATAGAATCTTTCTGTAGGGAAGACAAAGTTATTTGGACAATGTATTCCACATAAAGGGCCATAACTCCCTTAAAAAAGTTATTTTGACAATGTGTTCCACATAAAGGGCCATAAATCCCTTAAAAAGATGTTGGAAATCCTAAAATAAATTCCTGTGCTGCACAACTAGATATCACTGAACACAACTACTGATTACTCTAGTGAAAATTCAATCAAATCTTTATTGAAGTTTTCCAGACAAGTTACTGTGGATAACAGACAGACAGACAGACAGACAGACAGGGTGGTTCCAGTATAACTTCTAACTTCCTTTTGGGGGAGGGTGTATAAAAAATATAAATCTTGAGGAAAGTTTGTTTGATATCCCCTGGGGTTGACCACAGCCTACATAAAACAGTATTTTTGAGACCACCTATGGTAAATGTTTGTGAAATCTCTGGTTCACACCACATCTTTAGCTACTGGTAGTGTTAACCCACCAAGTCTACTGGATGTAATATACAGGTCGTACATCATGATTGACCATGTGAAAACACCAACTAGATCTTACCTTCTGATATCACCTAAACAAATCCATGTTTATTCTTTGTGAAGATGTGAAAGGCCTGATTGCTACAATTAATCACATGTGGTTGTGATGTAGCCTTGTGGGGCGAGGGCTTAATGAAACAACTAGATCTCGTTATTTCTGGCTGGCAGGGAAAACGTCTAACTCTGTATGAGTGACGATCCGATCCACAATGTTGTGTGGAGGTGTTTGCTTCGGCTAGCTGTGTGAGCCGAAATCATCTGTACGGTTCTTTACTGAACGGCAGACTTATCTCCAGATTCCAAAGGCTATAGAATGGTTGAAGACTGCCTAATAAAAAAAAAGTATATAATCAAATAACTCTCCCGTATGTGTAATGAAAAATATATATGGATTGTTCCTGAAATATTTACTGGTAGCAGCAATGTGTGAGTGCGTGGGCCATCGCTTAGTCGTCTCGCAGACAGTAACAGTGGTCTCTCGGAGCCGTAAGAGTAAAAGTCGAATTCGAAACAGCTGCTTAGATTAACTAGTTTGCAATCAGAATTCAAGGTTTTCGTAAAATAGTTTCTGGTAACTGGAGAAGCAGCAGACGACAATGGTAGTAGCTAACACAGACAATAACCTGGTGCCGTAAGACTTAAAGGAGCACATTTGAAATAGCTGCTTGCTAACTTGGAAATGGAGTATAAAATCAGATTTCAAGGTTTTCGCAGTAGAGTTCTGGTAACTGATCCCCTGAAATTCCGTAATGGACTGTTCCAACTTCTGAATTGGGAGAGTTCAAATGTGTCTCCTTGTGTGAATGAGATTTAATGATGGTGTTGTTTGTTTCAGTAGATATTTAAAAGAAGAATACCCACTGTTATCCTTATTTTCTATTCTAAGAAAATGTAGGCAAATTACTGCATTCAAGTTTATTCTGGCAAGATTGACCTGATGTATTTTTGACAAGAATTAAACATGTCCTTGCTGTCTGATTAATGCTAGAATATAAGCAGGATGGAAAGTCTGTTATTCTGAACCTTGAACATGTTTCGCCTTTCAAATTTTG
Source organism: Mimachlamys varia (assembly GCA_947623455.1). Lineage (NCBI taxonomy): Eukaryota > Metazoa > Mollusca > Bivalvia > Pectinida > Pectinidae > Mimachlamys > Mimachlamys varia. Next base: position 31,797,169 of record OX392532.1, on the reverse strand, counting down.
AGAATTCTGTATAAATGCATGTTTGATAGGTTGATAAACATGATCTTATTTACTAATACCCCTGATATTTCATAATGAACAATTCCAACCTTTGAATCAGAAGAATTAAAATGTGTATTCAGGGGTGAATGGGTTAAATTCACAAAAATATCTGTTAAAGCAGATATATTTGTCTGTCATTGTAATAGAAAGTTAACATCAAACCAAAAATCAAGATCTATCCTGTTAATATATTTTAGTTATCTCCCTTGTTTGTACACACACACTGTTTTTATTACCAAATTATGAACAGTTCACCACCAAACGTGAGCAAAGGTTTTGATTTGTCCATCAGAAGCAAAATATGTCAGTCCAATAACTCATATTGAGTTTAAAGACTTAGAATTAGCTTGACATAGTTTACCTCCTCGACATTGGAGTTATCTCCCCTGTTAGTGCAGGCAGTATGCTGATTCAGCAGTCTTGGATGGCTGTGAGCTGACCAGATGTGGGGCAGGACTGATAATGTTATTGAATCAGTGTAAAACAAGTGTTTTATCACCCAGACCAGCTAATATTAAAAGCCTAGTTAGCTTCCAGGAAATCAAAATTTCTCAAAATAGCTGCCCAGGACTCCATCTTTTAATTATACTTACAATCAATTTTTATCGAGAATAAAGCATAGCAGACAATTTTCCCTCAAAAAAGCCCTTGAAGTCCTGGAGACAGTGCTGTTGTTGGATTTTGTCTCTTTTCTTCATAGAAACAAGGCATTAAGACCAAAATTGATGATAAGATCGATTGTTTTTCATGTAATGTTGGTTTTTCAGTAATATTTTTTTAGGCAGATCACTATAGTTTAGCCTCATTATGATTATCTCCAAGTTATCCTAGCATTCAAGTTTTTTAAGCGAGTTAAAAATGTTTGATATGAAGTTTGGCCAGAACTAATGAAATGAACTTCTAATATAATACATTGTACCAGTTCGAGATAACAAGGTTCAACTGTGAATTGATTCAATGTGTACCAAGTATGCTGAATTGGTATCAAATAACAGAACAAAATATAATAAAATTTTATTGAAATGTTAATAAAAATGATGTGCAGGAGATGTCCTAAAGATTCATAGTATTAGTGTGTGTTTTGATGATCCATTGACAATGGTTTGGAGGTTGTCTGGGTAAAAAATTCTGTCTGAAATAAAGTTCACTAAAGGCCTTAGGCCATGTTCAGGTTAGTAGTATAGTCTGTGTATATATCCATACAACTCAGTGGTTTTAGCCGTTCAGTGAGGTGTTGGGGAAGAAAGTATTAATATTTCATCTCTACCGTTAGGCTGTCTAGCCCAGTAAGTGATGTCTAGTCCACTTTAAGGAGACTAAAGATTAGCAGTGTAGATGTCGGTCTGGTTAACATAACACAGGTTTTAGGATGATACATACAGTTTATGGGACACCCAGAATCTCCGCTAGGTTAATATTGAATAACTGATCGAGGATTCAAACCTAGAATCTCTACTAGGATAAAAACAAATAGCTAAGACAAAGAATTCAGATTAAGTATACATGTATTCTCAATTAAGTTGAGTTGAAATGGCATGAACAAGGATTCAAACCAATGATCTCCCCAGGGATGCATGTAATAGGTCTATAACCAACAGACCCTCAGCTAGGTTTTATGAAAATTTCCTAACCTAAATTTGTTATGAAATCCCTTAGCTAAAATTTGCTTGTCAATAAAAAGTCGGATTATGGATGTTTGTTATCTTTTTTTCTATCATTTTATTTTCCATGTTTTAAAAAGAAAAAAATATGTTGGATTTGGAACTGCTTAGGAGGTGGTGTTGATTTACAGGTACATGTATATGTAAAACAGTTCAGTGGACTTGGAATAGGTTTGTCCAGCTATATAGAAGAGCTGGTGGTGTTTGTCAGGGTTCTGTGTTAACCCATCACCTGTGTCCATTGTCCGGGGTTGTAAATGACCTTCTGACTCACATAGCCATCGTTAATGAAATACAGGAAGCCACAAATTTACGAGGTCAGTTCGGTGAGAGATAGGGAACGTAGCACCAGTGATATGTAGCCAGTCTTTCCATGGGGTTTGTTGGTTCCTATCTTCACCCAGACAGGGGTTATATAATACTGGACAGGTGAATCCAGCCAGGTAAAATTATTAACGAGTTTCTGGGTATTGTATCGGAAGATTTGTGTAGGGAAAGACCCATTTGAAAGTTAGTGTGACATTTGAGAAATGGGTCGGATTTAGATTCTGATAGTCCATAACTATTGTTGCAAGATTTATTCTCCGAATATTTATGTTCCCATAGAAAATGAATTGAGGTGATACCACAGTGAATTGATGGGTTGAAAATAAAAAGAGCCCATAATTGGGCTGGGTTATAGTGACAAAATATCACAAAAGCTAGCGACGAGATGAAAAGTACCCAGATTTGATGTGGAGTCTGATAATGGGTACATGTTAATCATACCAATATATATATATACAGTGAAAATGTGACATTTGTCAAGGTATCATGCAGGCATTGTGAAATTTGTGAACTGTTGTCAGATATTTTAGGTTTAACTTCAAGATTTGAATGTATTATAACTTAGAATGAAGGTGATTTGAGGTTTAACTGTAGAATGACTTAGGTTCTGAAAGATACAAGATTGAAATATTTTAGGTTTGACTTCAAGATTTCATTGTATGATAACTTAGAATGAAGGTGATTTGAGGTTTAACTGTAGAATGACTTAGGTGTTGAGACTAACTGTAAATTTATTTTGACATCAAACTGTCAGTTAACTTAGAGACTTCATTAAGATACATGGAACATTCATAGATAAAGTTCCTCTGTAGTTTTAAGATGGAATAACTTTTTAATTAAAGTTTAATTTACTGGCAAAATCTGCACCTTTGGAGGAAAAAAAAATTGTAATATTGAGTACAACATGAAAAAAATATGTTTGGCACCTGAACAGAACTGAACTGTATATTGCGTTAGGAATTCATGAATTATACAACACATATCCCCTTTTCTCAAAAAGATGGTGATAATAATAAATATGTCATGAAAGAGATCAAATTAGTTTTGTAAACAGCTTTTGAATTAGAGATATGTACTTCTTGTTGGGGTCAAGCCACTGTGAATAATTTTGTTTACAAAATTCAAAAATGAAATATTCAACTTGTACTTTTGATTCAAAGCTATTTTACGTATTTGGTAGACGTCCAATATGCTTCAAAGGAACTTTACCTCATTCCTCCCTGAAGAAACATTTGAACTCTTCCAATTCCGTGGTTGGAAAAGGCCGTTTGAAACTTCGGGGGTGAGTTAGTTAACATTTAATGACACGGAATGCCAACAATATGAAGCCAAAACTCTTCTGTATCAAAAATTCTTCTGTGGTATAAAAAACACTAACATATGATTAAACCAAGACATGCATATATGTTATTTCTTTTGTGGTTGGGAAATATATTTGGTCCACTGACAAAAAACAAATTTGTGATATGGAACAAATTTGATCGTGATATAAGATGTAAATAGAGCAAATACATTATATGTGAGGATTTCTGTAACATCCAACCCTAAAAATCCATTTTTTTGGCAAGGTATCAATTGTAATTCCAATTTACATGTTGATATCAATACGGACACGATAAAACATGCCAGAGGAACATTGGTTAACACCAAAACTGATACGGCTATCAGTAACGATATCTATTGGAGTTCCCGTGTCAGTGGTTTTATGTTGGAGAAACTAGGTCAAGACGACTTGACCCTGTGTAAAAGTAAAAATTTATGAACAACTTATATCGTCATAAAAATGGGAAGACATTTTTTGGATGGATATAGGTGTTAGGAGGTCTCCAAAAATCAATGATGAACCCTCACAGCAGTCATAGGTTATTGTGAGGAGTTGAAGCAGTGCTAATCTGTAATTTTTCTCCATCAAATAAAATTGATTTCTTATCATTCCTGAAGCTTTCGTACATAAACGATGGTGGCATACATACAGCACTGGAGGCCGAGATAAGAAACTGTGGATGATGCTGTGTTTATTTTCTATTCAAGGAATTTTCCATCTTTTTTTTTCACTTTTTTTTTTTACCCCTCACATGAAGTTTTGTACTGTTTACAGAAATTTACTGTGGGTACAACAATTTTTCTGCATTTTACTACAAAAAAATGTTATAATGCACTACAAAAATGATTTAGATACACAATATTTTTTTTAGCTTTTAATGTACTACAAAACTGTTCCAACATTATAATTATTATACAACAAAATATTGATGTAAGTCTGCTACATAGTATTTACTATATCAATTATACATCAGAGGTATTTAATGCATTTTACTGCGAAACAAATACAACATTGCACTTGAAGATAAGTTAACACTTCATTCGCGTTTCATCGTTTGAAAAAACCTCCTCACACTCCCTTTATTACTTTTCCATACCACGGCATGCCCTTGAAGTTTTGCCAGCTATTGATGTTCTTCCCGAGATCTCCCGACTCTCACTCTTGAATCATGAAGGGATTTTGTGTTGAAGACACGATTCTCGAGGACTTTCAAAGAATTCTAATAAAATCTTGATTAATTTTTAAAAAGCTTTGAATGCAAAACAGTGTCTGACCTTCTAGAGAAATCAATACATTAACCGAGTAACAGCTTTTATCAGCTGAAAACTGTGAAAAAACAGCGATGTATTTGTTTACAAACACAGAACAAATACAGCTACTTGATACCTGGCTATATGTTAAGTGAGCCTCTGGGGATGAAATCACTTTAGAACAAAATAGATTTTCCTGAAACCAAGATGTGTTCTGTTAATGTAAATAGCTGTTTTAATCCATCCACCCCTGATATTTTATTATGAACTATTCCAACTTTTGAATAGGAAGTTTCAAAAATGTCTTAAGGGGTGAACAATTTATGGAAGAGGCCTTCACTGATGGATTCCTACTTTATCTTATGATAAATATAAATATTTTATCACAGATTCATAATTTGGGCAGCAAAATATTGATTCAAAGGAGACAATGTAAACTGTTGTGACATCATTTGACTCATTCACTCCTGAAATTTCTTAATGACCTATTCTAACCTTTCAATTGGAAGAGTTCAAATGTGTCTTCAGGGGGTGAATTATTTAAAATATTTACAGTCCAGAATGCATTATTTGGTTATACCTGGATAATTTAGAATGATGAAGTGATGGTTTCAAATGATGAAAGCATATCAAAGGGAGGTAACTCTAAATACAAAAAAAGGCAAAACCAGATATCATCTTTATTAATATGATGGCTATGATAATACAAATTTTGAAATATTAGACAATGAAAATTGAAAAAATCTCAAGAGAGATAATTCTAAAATGTTTTTAGAGGTGGCGTCTTTGAATGGTGAAAACTAATCTCAAGGGGAATAACCCCAAAAAGCAAAATATTCATATTAAAAGGATCTCAAGGGAGATAACTCTTAAGATAAAGTATATGCACACCATCTTAAATATGGTGCCTACGACAGGTTTCAACAGCCAATAAGAGTTATGTCTGGGCAGTGTGGTTTCTGTTTATCAAATAATACATTGCAATATAAATGAGCTATTGGAAATGGAGATTGACCAATAACAAATTAGGAAGGGAGAGGAGGTAGAGGTAGTGAAGGATTCGCTGAATTGAAATCTTGTACAAAAAGTAAATTCAACATTTTAAAAGTAAACAGATGTCCCATGTCTTTTGAGGATGAGGTAACAGCCTGCTGACAAAGCCTTTCATTTAACCTTTGTATTTGTGTTTGAGAATTGGGTTTGACAATTACCAAGAAGTGAATGTGATACATTATTAGAAAAATATTGTACTTTGCATTGTATATAAAATTTCTGAAGATAAAACAAATACAAAAAAAATAAAATTATAACTGTCAAGAGTTATATTGGAAATGTTCTGTAAATACATTTGATTATAGCAGTATGCACAAACCCAGGAAAAAAACTTATGTTGGAATAGGTGGAGTCTCAGGAAAGAAACTTATGTTGGAGTAGGTGGAGTCTCAGGAAAGAAACTTTTGTTGGAGTAGGTGGAGTCTCAGAAAAGAAACTTATGTTGGAGTAGGTGGAGTCTCAGGAAACAAACTTTTGTTGGAGTAGGTGGAGTCTCAGAAAAGAAACTTGTGTTGGAGTAGGTGGAGTCTCAGGAAAGAAACTTATGTTGGAGTAGGTGGAGTCTCAGAAAAGAAACTTATGTTGGAGTAGGTGGAGTCTCAGAAAAGAAACTTATGTTGGAGTAGGTGGAGTCTCAGAAAAGAAACTTGTGTTGGAGTAGGTGGAGTCTCAGGAAAGAAACTTATGTTGGAGTACGTGGAGTCTCAGAAAAGAAACTTATGTTGGAGTAGGTGGAGTCTCAGAAAAGAAACTTATGTTGGAGTAGGTGGAGTCTCAGAAAAGAAACTTATGTTGGAGTAGGTGGAGTCTCAGGAAAGAAACTTATGTTGGAGTAGGTGGAGTCTCAGGAAAGAAACTTATGTTGGAGTAGGTGGAGTCTCAGGAAAGAAACTTATGTTGGAGTAGGTGGAGTCTCAGGAAAGAAACTTTTGTTGGAGTAGGTGGAGTCTCAGGAAAGAAACTTATGTTGGAGTAGGTGGAGTCTCAGGAAAGAAACATATGTTGGAGTAGGTGGAGTCTCAGGAAAGAAACTTTTGTTGGAGTAGGTGGAGTAAGGTTTTTTCTTGTGTCACTTTCTATCGTGGTACATGAATATGGCGACTATAATTCAGGAAAACGTACAGTTGACCTTAACCAGTACATATACTGTTGGACAGTCGTTTGGCCTATGTGCCTACTGGGGAGATGGCAAAATGTGTTTTTAAATGATTTGGGTCCCTATGGAAGTGAAATCTACCCTGTAATGTAAAACCCACGCTTGGCTAAATCTGTAAAGCAACAATATGGCTGATAAACAGGGGGAAAAGCCTTTTACATATATATGTATGTACAGCTATATAACCAAGATTGTACAAATCTTCCAAAGGCCTGGTCAACTTAAAAATATTTTGATAAAAAGGTTTTTTTCATTCATTTCAATCTGTAGAAAATAACAAAACTTTTCTAGTAACCTGAAGATAGAGTAGAAAAAGACTTTGATTATTATAAATACTATTAAGCATGGTTATAATCTCAAATTCACCTTTCACTCAGGCATTTTCTTACATCTCTTGCTGAAGTTGCCCCCCCCCCCCCCCCCCCCCCCCTCCTCTCTGAATCCTGATGGGTAAAAGTATGGTTCATTGACCTTGAGCTCCATTAAGTCCTGATTTGTTGGCCTTAGGAACCTGACCTGACGACCTTTGGGAAATTTCATTCTTCGGGACTTTTAACCCTTCCTGACTTTCAACGCCCAATGTGCTAATACATGTTTTACCATTAGACACCTTTGGGTGATGAGAGAAATGATCTTGATTCCTTTTGATCTTTGATGTAATGAGGAATCTGATAAAAAAAATGTATACCATGTAGCCTTAACGACACACCTCCTACCATTCAAAATAGCATATTTCGATGGAATACAAATAAATGGTTGGATTTACACAGATTCATCTTTATGTATTGTGAAGGAAATATTATAAGCTTATTTTGAGCTTCCAAAGTGAGACAATATTACAATCTATGAAATACTGTCTGATTGAGTTCATTATTAAGTGACTTTAAAATTTTGTATTTGACTTTTTTATCCAATATTCAAAATATTTTCTTTTCCTGAAATTTTTTAAATGGACATTTCATGATAGGAAACCACAAAGAACCTTGTTATTTCATGTTTTCTCACAAAATTTTCAACAAACCATTTTATGGTCATCACCCCATGTGAATTTTTTTTATGGATACTTTCCGCATGTTTTACGATCTTAGCACTGGTTGCCTTAAGTTTGCTAACAGGAAACCTCAAAGGCGACAACAGTTTTGCCATCTTAGAGCCTGCACTTAAGTGGAATCAGGCAGCCATTAAGGTCAAACCTGTTAGTTGGTGTTAATGGGAACGGCTCCGATTGCACCAAGTTTGATCCTTAATTTTACAAAGTCGTAACTGTTGGGGACAATGTGATGTGGATCATGTAATCTGAATGATCCGCCTTTAAGTTGCGCTAACTTATAAATTTTCCATAGTTCTGTATTAGAGAGGATTTCTTCATGATCTTTATGGTAATTACTAGTTAATGACATTTCGATATAAATTGTCGGAAAGGTTAGGAATTTTTCCTGAACCTTTTGACTTCAGCTATCAAGATCGAAAGTAACAGAAAGAATATGATACTGAAATAAAGAATGTCAAAAAAGAGTGAAAACAACTTGTAGATTCTAGATGATGAGCTTGCAGCAATTTAAAAAAAATTTTTTTTAAGTATTTGCAATAAAACCCCACTTACTGGAACTCGTTGGGATCTGATAAATATTTCGAGGAATTCGTGATATTCGAGTAATCCGAGGTTGGTTGAATACATACAAACTCGGTCGGGACAAAACAACCTGTTTGAAGAATAAGGGGTATTCGAGAAAACCTGGTTCCAGAATATGGGGTTCTTACCTGTAATCTTTATGAAAAAAAGGCATATTGAATATTGGGTGATGGAACTTGACTATTGTCTGTGTGCTTTAAACTTCTTATGATTAGTTTGTATGTACATAAGTTAACACTTCATCTGTGCAATTTTTGTGACAGAATTCATCTTCATGTATTTCCAGAGTGGAGGAAATTTTCAAATGGCGAGTAGAAGTGGAGGATACAGGATCGAACATGGGAACTGGTAGGATCGTTTGGAGTATTGAGTATGAACGGGACCACCATCGGCACGAATCGTACACGTCACAGGGCCTCGGGTCACGAATCGTGTCACGCATCAACATACGAAGTCGAGAACAAGAGAGGATTGTGCCCATATTGAAGGTAGGCATTTCTGATAAAATGGTATCTGCTCATGTCATATTGTGATGTATAGTTGAACCTAATTATTTTGAAGTTGACGGGATCTTGGGAAACTTTTGAGTTCAGTGAGTTCAAATGTGTAGTGTGAAGTATGCCTGGGACCGACTTGCACTTCAAATTAAAAAGGATCTTTGAGTTATTCGAGTTTAGAATAACATGGTTCGATTGTTTAATAATTCTGATGTAGCAATACCCTGTTTCTCAGCAGGCACTGTAGTCTAATGCCAGGCTACTGACTGAAGAGTTGGGTGGTCGGGTGGTGCAGTGGATAGCGCACTTGCCTTTCACCAAGGCGGCCGGGGTTCGATTCCCCGACCGGACGTGAAAAGATATGGGGTCACCTGCCCGACCACGTGGGTTTTCTCCGGGTACTCTGATTTCCTCCCACAGTAAGACCCCTCGCGCGCTAACATTGGAGCCAACAAGAGTGATTAATATAAGTTGGATAACTTGTTTCATAATTGTTGTAAAATAAATAAAGTTTATATTTATATTTAACTGAAGAGTTGCAGGTTCAAATCATGGCATTGTTCTATTTCATATTCTTGAACAAGATACCTTTACTCTGTCTGTTCTAGTCTATGTAGCTGTAAATGTTTTGTCTGTTCTAGTCTTTGCAGCTGTGAATGTGTTGTCTGTTCTAGTCTGTGGAGCTGTAAATGAGTTGTCTGTTCTAGTCTATGCAGCTGTAAATGAGTATGTGGTTGGGCAGAACTTTAATTGTTGAATGCTAGCTGCATGCCATCACCAAAATGGCAGCATTGACTGTATATATACTCCCCAGGCAGTTGAAAAATATGTTTATGAGTTTTCATTTTGTAGGAATTCAGATTGAACTTTCAGGAAATAATGATTATTTCAATTTGAAAATCAAAAGTACTGTTGATTCTCATGTTTGGAGGCATATGATATTTAATTAGGGTCCAAATGCCACAAGTTTTGTGATAAATTTCGTTTGTGATGGGAGTAATAATTGGATTTAAATTATTTGTAGAAGGAACTGAATGTATTTTTAACAATGAAAAAATTTCAAACAAATGGTATAGAGTACTGGTATAGAAAATTTTGCGATACAAAAAACACTGAGTTTGCTTTAATCATTGCAGAGTTCACTTGAACTCATTAATTGATCATTTGTTTCCATTACCTAATTCAAATGTATGTACTCTATGTACAGTTAATTAGAGGGGATGTTTGTTGCCTCGCGGTTTTATTCGGTGTGAAGCTACGATGTGGAATAAAATTAAGGTTGTGTATGTAATTGTTAACTACACTTTCAAAAATCTGCAATCAAACATGTTTGAAATCTGTTGCAGTTTCCTGCTGTGGAACTCTTTAGTTAATGGAGGTACTTTTAAACTTAGTTTTATGAGATGCGATTGCAAGTACGCTGTATGTGAAAAGTTCGAAAATTCTTGTTTAATTATAGGAAAGTTATTTGATTGAAGTTGGATAGAAAAAGACCATTCAAATTTGCAAGTACCAATGTATGAGATGTATTTTGACTCCCGAGACCTTGTAAAAAAAACATTCTCAGATGCAGAGACCTACAAGTACCCCCTTGTCATGCAGTCCCTCAAATGAATACACATGTCTTTACAAGGGTATATGCTGTATAAGGCTAACCCAACGGGTATTAATTTGATTTATTTATGTGTTTTTTTTCATGAAATTATGAATTTTTTCAAAGACAGATAATAAGGATACCCAGAAGTTGCAGTGTAGGTTTTGAATTGATTGGTTAGAAAAACCCCAGCACCATTGAACTTAGAATTTGGATAAACAATTTGTATATCTGTTGAAGTGGGGGAAACTTAGACTACCTGGTACAAAGAATTTCATTTTAGGAAAAGTATATCTAACTTAAATTGTGCCTTGTCATTTCCTTTAATTTGGCGCAGTGATCAATCTATGTGCGAGTCCCGAGTCCAGTACTCATAACATTATGAAAGGACTCATAGAAATTCTGGAAATACTTCAATTTAACACTGTGGGACCCATAGTTTTTGGCATTATTTACAAAAAAAGACCCATGTAAATAAAATGTTACTTGATCGCTGTTGGCGCCAAGTTTTTTTCATCATTTATGGTACATGCTCTTCATGAAAATATGTGGAAAATGGAGCAATTTGAAGCAAATTTTTACAATTTTTGGTTGACCATGTGTTATTGATGTTGATAGGTAGAAGGAGGGGGTGTTAGTTGGTAAATAGCCAATCCTTAAATTCAGTCCTTCATCATTGATCATCTGGAGGAATAATATCTAAGAAATTACAAACTCTATATTGAGAAGGAAGCTATAGGCTTGTCTGTACTGTTTCTTGAAATGCCGTATTGTCAAATGAAAGTCTTGGAAGATTCATCTTGTCATCCAATATTCCAAGATACGAAGGTTTGACTGTACTCTAAACTCCGATATCGGGCGAACTTGTCTGTTTGGTTCTGTGTGTTAAGTCTCTATTCGATTGATTTCTTTACAACCAACGTCGAGAAATTGGAGGAAACAACGGCAAGATAAACGATCACCTACTCAATTTGTTTGGCTTTAAGAAATGTTTTTTTTATCTGATTGTTGGTGAGATTTTATTTGCAAACTTACTTTCCTGTAGATTTCATTTGTGTGAAATATTCCAAATTCCTACTTCGTGATTCCATTATTTTCAGTTTTGAAACATTTCTGTCAACCTTTCCTTTTTTCGTTTCTTGAAATTGGCAGCTGAAGTGTACATGTATTATGTGGTATTCAAATTGATATTTACCAGCTATTCTGAAATAAATATTCATAATATATGTTCTGTTCAATATATATCAGATCAATGAATCATTGTTTCAATAGAAAATGTACCTTTTGATGTGAATTTGATACCAGATGTTGAGTTCTGAATTTAGAACGTTGTGTGAATTTTCTGCAAGCTTTGTCAAAAGTATTGAATTTTTCTGAAGGGTCTCGATTTCAGATCCATAAATATGAGATACCTTTGTGTAGAGAAACCAGAAAAACAAACAGGTCCATTTCCCTATTAGCATTGTACATATTTGATTCTCCAATATACCGGTATACAGCAATCAAATAATATTTAAAACTATTTGTTTTCATTTCAATGAGCTTAGTTTGTTAGGACAAACAAGTTTTTAAACAGTGCAAACTTTGTGTAAATTATGTTTAAATTTCAATACCTTTGATAGCAATTGCTACAAAGCAAAAGAAAGCATGTTTATAAAATGTATACAATCCAGAAACAATATGGCAGTACGTGTTGGGGGTGTTTGAAAACCTAGAATGTGATGTTGATACTGTGTATGCATGAATTAAGGCAGAAACAAGTTTGTTTCATGGAACAAAAGAATTTATCAAGAAAAAACAATTGCTATATTCGCGGTAATAAGCGCTCACAGGGTACCAAATAAATTATTTCCAAAGGGGGCCCTTAAATTGGTTAACAAAACTAAGATCTGGATGAAAAAAGGTCATTTTTATAACGTAAATCAGTATGATGTATTATGACAAGAATGGGTAGTACTTATGATATGCGATGATATTGGCATCAATTTTGGAGAATTTGTAGACTTATTTACGATCTTTTTGGGGGTTTTCTTGTAAACAAGCGCAAAGTGAGGTTTTCCGTAAATAGAATAATTTATTTGTGTTGCTCTAATATAATTTTAATACCTCCCTAGAAGGGAGGGGGGGGGGGCACGAAACTTATAAGGGGAGGGGCGCCAAATAACTGTGAATACGGTATAAAAAATTGCTCTTTATAAGAAATTTTTGACAAGTCTTGTTTCTTGTACATTGCTTAAATGGTTCTTTTTTGAAAGACATCAATTATTTAGTTCAATGTTTTAAGGATATTTGCTACACCTATATTGAAATAATATTATTTAAGTTTGAAGGACATTTCTCACACACCTATCTAAATGATACATATCATTTATGAAATGATTCACTTCAGCTCCAGAGTTTCAAGGATATTCGCACACATATGTACTGAATTGATCTCTGATTTATTCACTCTCAAAGATTCAAAGACAGTTCCCACAGCTAAATTGAATTTTAAAAAACACTTAAAATAGACACATATATATTTCTCATCGAGTGTCGTTGTAGGGTCCAATTCAGTTTTAATAAAATGTTCAAATATTCGCATACACACACATCTAAGGTTGGAACGTTCATGGGCTTCAGTTACGCTATTGATTGGCAAAGAAAGTTTGTAGGGCTTCCTGTGAAATGTGGAATGTTGTTTATATAGTGATTTCCCATTCAGACGTATATTCTATTGATACCTGTACAGCTTAGGAAATTTAAAGGATCATTGATACGGTAAAGCCAGAGCCCTTTAACACCAGGGTATTACCCGAAGTCCCGCTAAAATCCCATTATAGAACGATGGGCATCCAAACAACTATAAAAGTATCTACGGTGCATGAATAAATCGTTTTGTTGAAGAAACCTTAGATGCTTTGAAATGATTTTTTTTCTAATGTTTGAAACTGAGAAGTCATTGAGATATAAGAGATTTAGATTACGTTTTTTACCTTTTTTTGAATTTTCGGGCCTCTATTCTCACTCTTGATTGTAGTGGTACGACTCGTTAATTGTCTGTTGTTAATACCTCCTCATTATGAAACATGAACACCCTTCATGTTCCGTTCTTTAGTAAATATAGTGTACATACGGAACATAGAATCTATTTGAACAAATATTATGCGAGATGTATCAATAGCTGGATCAATGCATTATGGGATATCGTATTGAGTGTCCTTTGTAAGCGAGAAGTACAGATCTTTATCTTGCCTTGCATAACACTGGGTCTGCTTTGTCCAAGTTTCTGTGTATAAAACTGAAATATGTACCATGGGGGGTATGATTAATTTTTTTTGTTTACTTGCTTACGTTTTATGCTTGTAATGCATCGCCACTAAATTTATTCAATACACCACTAGTTTTAAGTCTTATTTTCTAAGTTTTTTAGAAAAATTCTGTGATTGAATCATGTGATATTAAATTCAGTGTCGACAAGTGCAGGTGTTTATAGAATAACACATTCCGTACATTATACAATTATAGCCTGTTGATGAGGTTGATCTGTGATTTTATTACACCAACTAAAAACAATATTGACCTAAGACGGCTCAACCAGGAACAGCAAGCAATTGTAACTCTCTCATTGTCATTGATCTTGATTGCTGTGTGGATTTATCAAAATTACAGTTAAATTACAGTTGGTTAACCAAACTAAAATTCCAACAAAATTCTACTGATAATTTTATCACACAAGCTTTTGTTCTGACCAAAGTCTAAATTTCCTCCGTTTTCACACTTGTAGAGAGCAAGGAAAAGTTTGCCTTAAATAGTGCTTAGGGCACCCAACAAAATTGGTTACAAAGGGGGTGCTGAATAGAATTAAGATCCGGATGTTTTTTTTTTTTTAACATATCAATAAATATGAAATTTTTTTTAAACAAAAAAACGGCTATAATTTTGTGTAATTTGACAATATTTATTTTTGTTTTGTTATAAAATAATTTAGTTGTGTCATGATTTGTAGGGGTGCTTATATTGAATGTTAAAACCTCAATAGAAGGGGAGGGGTACTAATTACTGCGAATACAGTATTACACTTAACCTATATATATTAGTGCTATATGACTAAAAATCTGATATTGAGGTCACATATTTAGGTCATTTTGTACACATTGGTTCCTTACAGACTGGTTTTATCAAAGGGATGTGTGTTGGGCTGCTATAGTCTTTATGATATTGTATTGTAACATCCAAGTACAGGGTACTTGTGGGATAAGAGGGGTCTCGGATATAGTCTTCTTAATTACGGGCTACTTGGGATTCATGGGAATATGTTCGCTACAAACCCAAAAATCCTGCTCAAGAAGACTTCGTTAGGCTTTTTTTAGACATGAAACACCTCAATGGGGGCTTTAATATTTCAAGATTTTGATATTTACGAACAAATTTGTTGTCACAACTTAACCTCTAGAAGGCTTCGTTAGTTTCTTTTTAACATGAAACACCTCAATTAGGGCTTTAATGTTTCAAGGTTTTGATATTTACGAACAAATTTGTTGTCACAATTTAATTTCGCTGTGTGATGCATGCAAGAAACATAAAATGTATTTTGTGATAAGGAGCGCTGAAAAGACAGTTACAAATTTGTTGACAAAACAATTCAGTCAGATGTTGTCAGATAACTCATTCAGCTCTGAAGACATTTGATTTCTTCCAATTTAAATACTGGGATAGTTCATCATAAAATTGAAGGAGTGCACGAGTTAAGGGTAAAAGTGGTGAAAATAGACCAAAGCTTACAACACATTTGTAGAATCGGACAGCTCAGAGGATTCAGGTCATGATCAGATCATGGAAATTCACTCATTCTGTTCTGTCTGCAAGCTGACAAGGCATATAATGCCTCTACTCACTTGAGAGGCTTTAGACTTGTGATGGCTAACGTGAAGGAGCACTTGGGGTAGGGGGGTCATTTAACTATCTGTACATTGTAGTGGTGTTTAGCTTTTCTCTCGTTAAGCTAACTATACCTCAAAGTAGGAACACTCTAGACAATGTGACCTGAGTACATGCAGCTTGGTTACTCTATCTGTACACTGTATTTGTATTCATATTTTCTGTTGTCAAGTTGACCATACTTGAACACTGGAATATTGTCCATTCTGATGGTCAGTGTATGGATATATATATGTTCCTGTAGTATTTCTATACAAGGTACAAGAAATCTTTAATGTCGTATACAATTGATAACAAGGAACTTTAGTTCTGAAGAGCTATTATAATGACAAACAGGAAAATATCACAGCAGGGAATAAACAACATATTAGACAAAGACAGGAAAAATTAACTTGATCGATTTTGATCATAATAGTTATTGCGAATAAGATAATACATATAAGAGAAGTAAGTTTGAAGAGCAAGAACAATTCAGTTTCATGCAATATATGATGAATTATTAAAAAAGCACATGGCAATATATATCTACTTACTTAAAAAAATTAATACTACTATCTATTTAGTAAACCTGACTTACTCGAACCTGTTTTACTCAAATACCCCTCATTTGGACATATTCCACCAACCTTGGATTACTCGAATAGTCACAGTACCATGTTTTACTCAAACCATGGATCAGGTCCCCATGAGTTCGAGTAAGTCAGGTTTTACTGTAGTACAATATAAAATGCATACCGAGTGTATGGAGCATGAGAAATGAGAGGTAAGAAAAAAACATTGTAAAAGGGATGTATTAAAAGTTCTGCAGACGTATTGAATGAATACATAACAATTAAGCATGCATCACATAACTAATGATGTTCAATCTTCTGACCACTTGCAATTCTAGACAGACTTAAAGGCCCAATATACGTAACTTCTGGGACATTTTCGTGATTCTGAAAAATTCTGAACAAAAATCTTGTTAATAGACCATGCAAAAATAAGCCTAAAACGAAATAAACCTGAGCGGTAACTAACAAGAAACTCTTGACAGAAAAATCCAAAGAATTGAAAATAATTCAGGTGGGGCCCACTTCAACAACAAACCGAAGGTAGAAGACAGTTCGAAATGGACGCGTGTTTACAAATAGCGTGTTTCAACTGCTGCTGTACCAGTAACCGCGAAAGAATTCATCTTGAATATTGCTGATATCAGTAAATCTTAACTAAATCTATAAATATAATAAGTTATTAGGCCTGATTTTGGCTTCAAATTTTGCCGAAAGTTACGTATATTGGGCCTTTAACTTATTCACCCTTTGAAGCACATTTGAATTCTTCCAATTCAAAGGTCAGAATAGTTCATTATGAAATTTAAGGGGTGGATGAATTATTCTGTTACAATTACTAGTTCTGATCTCATTGTATACTGTAAAAGGCAATATTTTTGTGCGTGGAATTTTTCACTTAGCCTCCAAACTGTTCATGGTGTGGAAATTTTCGCGCTGTCAGTCACGGTGTGGACATTTTCGCGCTGTCAGTCATGCTTTTTAGCAGTGTGGACCTATAATAATATTATACACTCTTGAGTTTGAGTGATAATAATTATTTTCGCGTTTGGATATATTCGCGGTAATTTAATGTCAGGGAAATGAGCGAAAATGTCCACACCACGAACAATTCCACTTTTACAGTATTTTCTGTTGGATAAGACAAACTTAAGATCTCAATGTGTGGTTCCCCCGTTACATGTTGTTGCTGCTGATGTATAGGCCGTAATATTGGAACATTACTGTCCCTTAAATTATCCCATCTAAGATCTTGTGAGGTTTAATTATAAGGGATTTATTTTGTGGGTTTACCCAGCATGGCAGTGGGTGTATTTCCATGCCTACATCCAAATTCCCTTTATTCACCCTGGCCTGTGTGCAAGGAAGTCACACCCTGTGTTGACATGTTTACAAGAAGTTGGTATAATAAAACAAATGTGACTTACAAATAAATTGACAAGTAAGATATTTTAGGTGAAATTAAAGGGAAACAGTTTGAATGTTTTGGTGACTTTTTAAGATGTTTCTTATAGTCTTATTTGTTGATATAATTATATTTATACACTAAAAATAATGCTAAGTTGAAATTCATGAAGGGGAGGTAACTGTATGTAGAAATAAACACTATGCAGACATGGGACAGGGATCCTTAAGGGGAGTTATATATAGAAGGACTGCACAGTGGGACAGGGATCCTTAAGGGTAGGTAACTATATAGAAGGACTGCACAGTTGGACAGGGATCCTTAAGGGGAGGTAACTATATAGAAGGACTGCTCAGTGGGACAGAGATCTTTAAGGGGAGGTAACTATACAGAAGGACTGTGCAGTGGGCAGAGATCCTCATGGGGAGGTAACTGTATATAAAATAACAATGTGCAGTTGGACAAGGATCCTTAAGAGGAGGTAACTGTATATAAAATAGACAATGTATAGCGAATATGGTAGGTGAAAACCAAACTGTCAACAGTCCGATAGAGTTGATATTAGTGATACATTAATGGCATCAATACGTTTACTTTTTAACTTGAATGTTGTTCATTTTGTGAGGAAATGGCTGACAGTGAAAGTGTTCTGATAGATTCTTTGGTTAACATCGTTTTAAGTAGACAAGGTTTCTGTGATGTCTTTGTTGCCAAATTTGAAATGATTAAATCTGTTGATAAGCAAACTACTTAAAATTAGTACAGAAGGAACAGCTTTGTGTTTGTATTCTTTATTATCAACTGACGTAAATAGGCTGCTAATGCTTTTCATGTTTTACCCCCCCCCCCTCCAGCCCCTCGCCCCTTCTCTATTCCACCATCCTTTGAGATTGAATGCCGAGATACAACAAACATCTTTGTTTAAGAATGGTCTTTCTAATGTTTCTAATTCAATTAGCTTTATTATTTCCGTATTGACCTGCTCATCTTGGAATCATTACTGATGCTGTGATGTTTTCTAAAATATCTTTTTCTGGATTTTTTTTTCGGTCCACAATTCCACAGGAATATAAGGTGAACTGTTACAGATTTGTTCACATTTTTTTTGTATTTTCAATTTTCACAGCTTGATATACTGCATCTGTGTAATAGAATTGCTTGAGGATGATTTAAAACCTTTACTTCCACCAGATACTCCAAGACACAGACAATCTTTATAAAACTTCCAAACACCTATCATTATATAATAGGAAACAAGTCCACGATCACTTTAACATTATGTGACTGGTAGAACTATTTACATACACAAGCTTCTATTCTTATAGATGTTTTGACGGATATATTTAGATTTCTGAGGAAGTTATCTAATACTGTAATTACTGGTACCGGTGTTTCATTTGAAACCAAACAGCTATTTTTGGAAGATCAGGGTTTGCCAAATAACCCTAAGATTACATAATGGAATAGTTCTTCCATTGAATGCTATGCCAGTATGCTGAGTCTGAGGGACGTACAGTAGTCAGAGACATGTATGTGGCTCATATGGATTAGAAAAGATGTTTGATCAAAGCAGTTTTGATGTCCACATATTTCAATTAATTTTACTTTATACAATTTTGATATTTTGGAAGGGCCACATTGGCTGAGTGGTTAAGGTGTTCCAACATTCTACCATAAGCCCTCCATGTGGGGCACTTGTCAGCTACTGACCATAGGTCAGTGGTTTTTCTCCGGGTACTCTGGCTTTCCTTCATCTCCAAAACCATGGTACTTCCGTAAATGACCCTGGCTGTTTATAGGACGTAAAACAAAATAAACCAAACCAAACCAAACTTGATACTTTATGTACATTTGTTACGTTATTTTTAAGGAAACAATATGTTTTTTTCATGAAATTCCATGTCATGGACTGACTTGACGGTTATTTGACACCAGGGCCTGTATTCATGGAACCGTTCTTATGCTCAAGCATGGATTCTGCGTGCGCTCAAGCCTTATTTCTTATGTTATGGCTATAAATTATTTAAACAATCTAATTTTGTCAAAGTTTTGGTAAAAAGTTGAAGAGGCATGAAGTCGAAAGCTGTTTTCAACATTTACAATGACTTTTTGACTCTTCGACATGATTCTGGTGAGTTATAAGAAAGCTGGTTTGAGCACAGAATCCATGCTTGAGCATGAGAACCGTTTCATGAATACGGGCCCTGGTTTTTGCTGTGCACTCAGTGACCAGTACAAGATATCTCTTCCAATCAGAAACATTTTTGTCGCAGCTCAAGTACTTGCACACGTTGCAGAAAATTGGTTGTAACCAGCTTTGCAACTTTATTACGATATTTTTTTAATTTTTTTTTGAAAATTCATTTTCTCGGTCCTACCTGATCGGCTTGAAGCCCTTTGAGGTTGGCCGTCACCGTTTTGTGTGTTCAGACACTGGCCTCGGGGAGATAAGAGGATCTTCATTGATCTGCTGCTGCCTTTGAACATTTGGGATCAATTTGGTTAATGAGACTGTTGATTGATTAGGTATTGAGTTGTGCAGACATGGAGGAAGCGGGGTTTTTCATTGTAGGCAGAAATGGGACGTCATCTTAGATATTTGTTGTATAAGGTAGAAAAATGACATTGTGTTTGATGTGAGCTGTTTTCTGGTGGGGAGAGAAACAACAGTATTTTAGTTCTTACTTTTGTCATGGAATCAGGCAGAAGTGGAACACAATACCACTTAAGGTAGAGAGTCCCAGTGCTGTGATTGTATCTCCAACAAAGGAGAGTTCTGATTTGCTTGGAATTTTGACAACTGCCTCACGGTCAATGTTACTCTACATAGAACGGGGTATCCTGGTTTCTGTATCTAGGTTTTGTGAACTTTACAGAAACTATTGTTTGTGTCCGTGATTATGATTCTGCAATCAAGTGATCAATTTAAATGTGCAAAAGGATTTGATTTAGTTCAATTAATGTTTCTGTAATGCATGCAAAGCTTTGAAAAGAAACTGAAATATTCTGAGGAGAATATATATATGATATATATTAACCCTGATACTGATTTTAGGAATATCCAAATGGTGGAAAAGTCGTTTATAAATCCCATGAACCCAGGTAGCACCACACGATCAAAGTCTACACCTGATTTGTGGTCATCGGTGAGGGTATAAATGAAAATCGGTGCAGAGGGACTGGATCGAATCCTTAATATATATACCGTCATTATCAAAATGTAAACATTTAATTTCTCTTTGAAAGTTTTGTGTTGTCTATTGTAAAAGCTAGTTAAACTTTACGCTACAGAAATTTGAGGTTTCGGAATTCAAAACAGTAAAAATTTGACCCCGGTGTGGTTGTTACATTGGTCTATCATAAAGAAATAAAAGATGTGACACATTAGAAGGCTGAAGATCCTGTCACATTAGACGATACAGTCTTTGTTATCTATACTGACAGCATGTAGATTTCGCCTGAGATACTAGACCCACCTTTGTGATTCAGCCAAGGGTAGCCAATTTTAGGCCTCAATTTGTTCTCTTACGTACCCTGCACACAAGGTTTCCGAGGTAGTAAGACCGGAGATGGTATCGCTGTTAAAACTGTTTACCTGGATTGGGGAGAAATATATTGTCTGTAAAAACTTGGCTGTGATATCTATCAGTCAGTAATTGTTCCCTGAATATTTCTTACGGCTTCAAATGATTTATACCCCATTCTTCCTGAATTCACATAATATCTATCATAGCCTCACGCACACTGGGCTCTGTGTCGGTTTTGATCATCTAGTGTAGAAAGATAAATTCCTCAAGTCTGGTTAATTTATGCCTAGCCATTCTTGAGGAAGCTCATTATTCTGGATTATGGATAAATTAACATTGTGGTTTAAGAGAAGATCGTTCCAGCTTGTCTTTGAAAAGGGTACTTATTAATATGATAAGATTTAGAAAAAAATTACAGATAAATGCCTTCCAGAAGGTGGAATAGCTGCCTTGATTTTGTCAAGTTAATTTCGTAAAATCTTAAGCATTTTATTTTTGTGATTACCGGTATATTAATAAGTAATAATGTCTTATTACTTGAAAACAAAGTCTGATCCTTTTGATTAAATGATGTGTTTATATTTATATAACTGTTATACAGTATATGTAATTACAAAATAAGATACTGTTTAAATCAAGATGTAAGGAATATAGATTTAGTCCATAGTTTTCTGTCATGGAGTACGTGTGTTGAAATGACCCAATGCATTTCTAATGTTCTTTTGAACTCTTGTATTGAACACACAGACAGAAACAATGTGTGTATATAGTATTGTAATCTTAAGATGTCTGAAATAGAGTTGGAAGATTCTTTGTCATGGGCTTCTCATGAATCACACAATTGCCTTGTACAGGATTTTGTAGCAATCCATTGACTTTTTAAATGTTTCTCCTTGCTTGCACAATGGATCAAATATCCGCAGGCGACTTTTTCTGTTTTAATGTTCACGGAACTTGGAATTCGTTTCAACATTTGTAGCATTTTGCAAGGTTTAAAAATAGCTTATCGCCTTTGCTGGCGTTATCAAAACTGAGGATCACACAGACGGGAAAATTTAACGATAAAACGATCGCCAATGTGAGGAGAACAACCTTGTAATTATGTCACGATTGTAAACAAAATTGGATGTTTTAAAACACAATAATCAGGATTATCACTTACAGAGTGGGCCTTGAAGTGAAACAGCTTCACGCCACACTCAAGTTGTGAGCATACTTGAGAATTTTATTGATCTGAACACAAGTACCCAAATATTTACTCAGCGAGATAAAAGTCGGAGGTATATCGTCTGTGCAGGCGTTCCTTTCATCTACGGCCAGTAAACTGGCTGTCATTGTGTGGTTTAATGTTCAATTATTACATGTCATTGTCGATGGTTAGGTTGCTTAGGGAGGCAGTTCAGTGACAGAAATGAGTAATGTGGATTCCACTTAATATCACTACTGTTAATAACACATTCCTCTTTATATCATGCCCCCCCCCCAAACACCATTTTTCCCTCTATATAATCATGTAATTCTAATTGGTTAATATCATGTATTTTGAGGTGAATTCCTTTTAATATCATGGGTTTTTTTTACCAATCCCTGAAATTATCAAGAAAATGATGTAATTTCCATTGATTTCAGATACAACTTGTACAAAATATTGCGCAGAAAATAAATAATAACAAAACAAAAAAATAATTGAAATAATGATATCTATAAATTGAAACCTGTTCATATTATGTACATTGAATGGCTTAAAATTACTTTTAGTTATGGAAATTGGAAATGCAATAGATTTAGTGGAACAACATGTTTCTCTTAATATTACATAACTGTTAATATCATATGGAACAACATGTTTCTCTTAATATTACATAACTGTTAATATCATATGTGTTTGTCTGACAAAAACAACATGATATAAAGTAGAATGCACGCTACTGAAATATGATTTCGATATGTTCTTTGTGTTTGCATCTTTGAAAATTTTATTATTTTTTTTTTAATGTCTTAATTCTTCTGTCATTTCATTGATTTTTCTAAGTATGAAAGCACAGAAATTTTGAAGATCAATGGGGTTATGTGTTTAAGTATTAAAGTTACTGATGACGTTTTTTAATGATTTAAAGATGAAATCATTGTATTGTCCCTTTTTTTGTATGTGTCTACTTGAACTGTTTAAAAAAGTCATGAAATAGATTAAAGATAAAGTCGTTATTATCTGTGCTCACGGTCGGAGATTGCATGAAACCTGGTCGTATTTCGGCAGACAATTTCCTTTGGATAGTATTGTGTAGTGACGTTACGGGAATGAAGATCATTTACTAATACAGTTACCAGCTCATATACTTAAATAATGGCCTACTGTTTTGTTCTTCCTGCCGTTGCTGGTATGTAAATTGGATATTACTTCGGATAAATAACATCTTAAGCTAATGCAAAAATGTCAGTTTGGAGATCTTTAATTCGGTAAGGATCAAGTTTTATTCAGTTTTATTCTTTCTTATGACAACCCCAGTGGGAATTCGTAGAATGTTCAAGGACAATTTTGCATCTGAAGTTCCTGGAGGCAGATATTGTTGACAATTGAGTGAAGATTTGATTGATTTAAAGACACAGCAATGAAAAAATGTCGAGCAAAAAATTTAAAAAAAAGTTATTAAAATGTCTCTTTGGCATTTATTGCCATGGGCAGTTACTTCATTGTAACAGATAGTTATAATTGTATTATCAGGTAGTAGTCTAACTTAGATAATTTTTTTCCCCTTTTGTAAGTTATAGATATTTCTTAAATTATTACTTACAAGGTTTTCAACAGTATGAGACTGGAATAGTATTTAGTAAAAATGAACTGGTCCCATCGTAAATGATCATATTTTTCAATATGAATTAATATATATATCATAGGCATAGTTCCATGTATTTAGTGTTTTCTGTCAGAAGTAAGCCTTTCCCTACACAGTGTATATTTAATATATGATAGATTTAATTGATCAGACATACCATTTAGTCTATCAAATCTTTGCCTTGATTTGGACTAATGGTCCAATTTAAGAAGTAGCGTGATACAAGCTGTCTGTGCTCTAGCTTACAGAGTTGTCTATAAAGGAAAGTTGCCATCTTTGGTGTTCTAACTCATCAAACCATGCAATAACTGTTACAAATTGTGTATGTTGGCACTCCTAGCTACTGTTACACATACTTTGTAAAAACTTCATATGAAAATGTCCGTTTTGACGCTGTATGAAAACCTGGAAAGTTTTGATAGTAATAATTTCAGGAGGCCTGACCTCATCTTTGCAGACTTTTTCACCCAGGACAGAAATCTTTGGACTTTGATCTGAACATAGAGGCAGATATGGCCATTCAAATAACTAAGCTATTAAACAAACTTAGAATTTTTAAAAGCATGTTAAAAATCACACATTGTCATTCAAATTAGATAAACTTTGAAGGTATATCTCCTGTTCTGATACACTGGACATAACATGTTGCCAGGACTTCATTAACTCATTGATCCCCCCTAAAGTTTCATAATGAACTATTCCAACCCTTGGTTTGGAAGAGTTCAAATGTGTCTTCAAGGGTGAATGAGTTAATTGGTGCAGGAGATCAAGTTGGGGAAGACCTCAGTGATGTTATAAACTATAAACACTGCGTCTCTGGCCTGATTTATTGTTGTTGGCCGCAAATCAGAGAGAGGAAGTGGAGGAGATACCTGTGAGGTTTAGTGTCTGATGTGTGTTGTGTATAGACCCTGATTCATTGAGAATCTATCTGCTATATCCATTGAGCTGCTCAGTCTTCAGCTGGTACACATTACAGGGTAGCCGGCTATAGAGTCTGGGGGAAACAGGGTCCAGGTGTGGGTAACACTTCCTGGGGCAGAAAGTGAAATGGGTGTTATGTCTGGGTTACAGGGTAGCCGGCTATAGAGTCTGGTGGAAACAGGGTCCGGGTGTGGGTAACACCTCCTGGGGCAGAAAGTGAAATGGGTGTTATGTCTGGGTTACAGAGTAGCCGGCTATAGAGTCTGGGGGAAACAGGGTCCAGGTGTGGGTAACACTTCCTGGGGCAGAAAGTGAAATGGGTGTTATGTCTGGGTTACAGAGTAGCTGACTGTAGAGTCTGGTGGAAACTGGGTCCAGGTGTGGGTAACACTTCCTGGGGCAGAAAGTGAAATGGGTGTTATGCCTGGGTTACAGGGTAGCTGACTGTAGAGTCTGGTGGAAACAGGGTCCAGGTGTTGGTAACACCTCCTGGGGCAGAAAGTGAAATGGGTGTTATGTCTGGGTTACAGAGTAGCTGACTATAGAGTCTGGTGGAAACAGGGTCCAGGTGTGGGTAACACCTCCTGGGGCAGAAAGTGAAATGGGTGTTATGTCTGGGTTACAGAGTAGCTGACTAGAGTCTGGTGGAAACAGGGTCCAGGTATGGGTAATACCTCCTGGGGCAGAAAGTGAAATAGGTGTTATGTCTGGGTTACAGAGTAGCTGACTAAGGCTGGTGGAAACAAGGTCCAGGTGTGGGTAACACCTCCTGGGGCAGAAAGTGAAATAGGTGTTGTGTCTGGGTTAGAGGGTAGCTGACTGTAGAGTCTGGTGGAAACAGGGTCCAGGTGTGGGTAACAGAATTCAGAAAACGTCTTGATTCTTTTTAGCAAAGAAAAATATGATCTGTTATTGTCTTACTGTGATGAATGGTATTATAATGAGGATGTTATTTCTTGGCTTTAGTGTATTGACAAGACAATTTGTTGGGTTCTAGTTGTTTGTTCACAAACATTGTGCTAAAAAGCAGTTAACTATCAACCTATTAACAGACCTTTTTTCTATTTTTAATGGAAATTACATAATTTAATTGTGTGTTTTGCAATTTAACACTTGTATGGTTTGTTTGCAACTTTCAATCAGGTTTCTATCTGTCAATTTTGATTTTTTTTTTCTCACAGGATAAAAGGATTTGGTTGCAATATATAATTTTGTAATTTGTTTTTCAATTAACAACATGTGGTATTCGCAAACACTTCTATATCCTTGATGTAGAGTTATGAACATCCATTGCAGTACAATGGCTTTACATTTAGCTGCAAATTGTTCCAGAAGCAAAATTTCTATTAAAGTTGATAACTTGTGTTAGGTATTGTCCAATGGAAGCATGCTTTCAAATCTTCTTCTTATTGAGGCCCATTTTGTTTCAATGTATAAAATTGTGTCAACCATCCCAATTTCTGTATCACATTGAAGTTATTGGAGTATAATCTATAACACCATCGACTGGCAGGTTTATTCTTCAATAAATACGTCTTGTATTCCTTCATCTGTTTTGGCATCTGAAATTTAAGTTCTAAAGTTGTTCTTAAAGGGTTTGATAATAATAATGCCAACATTTCAAATGCAGAGGATGTTGCAAGATTTGTCCAACTACCTTTCAGTAATATTGAGCAGAGGACATCTTTTTTTAAACTGTCATGAATTTTAGATGGTGGCATCAAAGACATTGATAAATACTTTGCAATTCAATAGTTTATGAAGAATATTTTTGTTCAAAGTGAAACATAAAACATATTCAACTTATATTTATTCTTTTTGTTGGAAATGTTAGCCTACAGGAGAAGGGTTTTTAGTTTGGAATGAAACCAGAGAACTGGTCGGAAACCATGCTGTTCAGGCGATCCATATCTGATCGAGGGAATTGATCCAACGCCACTTTGGTGAAAAACAGTGGCTATTCACTCATCCACCCTGAAATATGCTGTATATTTAATCATTATAAAAAACTGAAACTTTTTGGTTAAAAGAAGCTTTAGATACCGAGAAATGACCATTTGCTTATTTCTATTTTCCAGGTCAGTGAAATCCTGAACTTTGCTCTGCTGACGGAACGAAAACAGGTGTATCCCCTTAGGGTGTACAGCGTAAAGGAAACAGATGAACTGAGGGACATTTCTGAGGAGACTGCCTGCCATTCAGCTGAAGAGGATGTCCTCAAGGTAAGCAAAATACAACTCCAGCACACATCCAGGCATACACACATAGGGAGGTATTAGCCAGGTGGCATATGGCAAGTAGTTAGCTTCTGGTAGGGCAGCTCCTGGAAATTCCTATAAATTGTTACAGTATGATTTATCTAAACGAGCCCCTGTGTGATGAATCCCTGTCTTATTATTTTGGCCTTACTGTTGGTCAATGCATTTTCCTCTGAACTTGTATTATACTGGTACCTGTACAAACTGGACACCGGTGTAAACTATCCAAAACATTTGGGCCCAATGACTTCAGGTTTAGGCAGGTTACACTGTATTGATTACTGCATTATGTAATGTATGTTAATTGTAAACAATATAAATCATATATTGTAAATATCTGTTTACTCAGTAAAGCACTTCAGATATTCGTACTCTAGCTAGGGCACTGTATTAATTATATAATCTCTGTTTATTTGTTTTACCTTTTGTGAATTTAACTTTACTTGGTACTGGTATGGTACAAGTCTCAACATAAATATCATAAATTTCATTCCTAGAACAATTCTGTTGCCTTGCCTCTCTGTAATGTCATGATGTATAAAAGTGACTGAAAAGAAATTTTAAAAATTCCGATTAAGATGGATTAAGGGAAATATTATCAGTGACGAGAGTAAAAGTTTTGTATATCTGGACCAAGATTCAAACGCTGGAACTTGAATTATTATGTTTCGTGGTCCATTTAATATTTAAAATGCAATTCAGGGGAGATAACTATATTAAAAAAAAGCATTTTGGAGTTAACAAATGTCTTAGTAGAACTGGAATCCTCATATATGAAATATGCAATATATTTCCTGAAAAGGAATGGATTAATTGAAGGAATTTCCAAAGTAGGATTCAGTTTGATCACGTAAAGATAATAATGAATGATGACAACAGATTTTCCTTGTATGAGAGCACTTTTCTTTAACGTTTAAACTTTCAAAGATCACAGCTGAGAGCTACATCAAATCAGCATGGCTTATATCCTACCAGACAGGTTTAATGGTATTTGATGAAGAGAAAAAAATTAAACAAACAAGTGTTATGTGAAGATGTACAGAGTCTAATAGGTCTGAGAACAGAGCGCTTGTACAAACAGCCCATATACACAGCTGTGGAGCGGACACGATGTAAAAACACTTGTTTGATATTGATGAAAAGATAAAAGGATCGTGTCCCGGTTATACTCCTGTGTCTGTAGCAGTTCGCTGTAATTTGTACGATAACATAACAATGATGTCAGGCACAGCCACCCTGTCTTACCTATTCTTAGCTGTAGTCCAGTAAAGATAAATCAACAGACCGTTCCATGTTTTACCTGTAGGGGAGCTGGTTTTAAGGGTGTGCAACTGTTCTTCTGTAACCCTGTGATCTTCTCTCCCTTTAATTCTGGCGGAAAATGTTCATGTCATCTCCGGAAGATGGGCACTCGTTGCTTCTGTCGTTAGAAACCCAGGAGCGTTGATTGTCGCTCGCATGTTTTTTGATGTGATGCTTTTGGAATGGATGTGTAATTGAAATGTTGTTCTCGGCGATAAAACGTAGGGTAGAATCTTACTTTAACATCAAAAGCAGGAGATAAAAATTGACTTTAAAAAAATATTTGATGGACTTTCGTTAAACCTTTTGAAGATTTTGATGAGAATTCATCTCCATAGAATATGTTACAATGTAAGCAATGTTCAACTTGAAAATGAAAGCTGCATTTTGACATATACAAGTTGGTGGTTTTTTGTCATAATTTGTTGAATTTCCAATATGTTGCATTTTGTTCATTTCTGTTTTACCTAAAGAAAAATAAGATGGATATAACTTTTGAATTTGTTGGCTGAAGTTAACAGATTCTTGACAGTAAAATTTGAGTGAAGCCTGCAGAAAATCGTTTTAAAATGTATTTTCAGAGTCGTGGCTGTTTTGTACGTTGTAATCTTCTTTGAAACAACACTGTCTTGTAAATTAATTACTTTAAATACTTGGGAGACTGAAGAATTTGATGTTTGTAATTGATTTGATAATGTAATGAACTATCTAAATTGAGACAACTTTGATTGATATTAAAATCAGGAGGCTTAATTTAAAAGAAACAAACGGTCAGATAATTAAACAATTTCTAGCAGAATTGACCTTGAATTTTCCAATTTTATGGGGGGGGGGGGTCTTTTTTTGCAATTCTGTATCCGTTTCAAACTCAAATTATTATCAATTTTTATTGTCAGACTAAATTTGAAGGACATTTCAAGAAACTGAAGCTGACGAGCAAACCAGGTTCATCGAGAAATATCACCATATCTCAATGATATTTTGACACATTTCACATCAATTTCTGTCCTGGAATACGAGGGGGGTGGGGGGTGTCTTACTCTAAAGCTAGTGGGAGGCTTGGGTTTACTGATAGCAGCTTGATTAGGTCATCAAAGAAAAGGTGAAATGTTTTCTACGCATTGTTCCAGTGTTGTAGTCGATCACAGCCCCACTCAGAATTGTTGAGTGATATCAACGTGACTCGGGGACGCGAGTCTTGGCTGTCCGCGACGGCTACCTCCTACCATAATCCCTTAACTCTACATAGGCTGATTGATCAATACACTCCATATTTAGATCAGGTGGATTGAATATTTTATCACCACGCTGACGTGAATCCCGAGCTGTTTTTAGTAGGAATACGTCAGAACTGTTGTTTTTATGGCATGTTGACAAGATTTTTATATCTTCATTCGTTCTTTTCACAAAAATGTCATGGAATTTTCTGATTAGTCAAGATATTTCAATAGGTTTTGTATTTGATCTTTATTGAAGTTAAAGAATGTCTAATAAAAATGGATTTATTTTCTGTTATATTTGAGAGGTTGAAATGTTCAAAATTGATTTTCCTTCTTTCAAGACATCAAGGTCTGAAAATGAATATTTTAGTTTCACGTTTAACTTGTCAATCCTGAAGACAAATTTGAACTCATTATAAAATTTCAGGGGTTAATAATCAGCTAACCCAATTGTTTTCTTGTTGATGCAAATTCTTTTTTGATTAAAAAGATTTGACCAGGTATTTAGCCTTTGCCTGCTCTAATAATCTGATCTAATTGTATACATATACAATAACATAACTTGTAGAAATAAAATTAAAGTTTAATTTTTAATGTAAACCATTATCGTGATCAAGACATGAAAATTTGTCCTAACTCCCATGTTTTACACATTTTCCCCCTGAAAACATATTTGAACTCTTCCAAGTCAAAGATTGGATGTGTTTATTATCAAATTTCAGTGGTGAATTAGTTAAACACCTTGGACGTGTGTAGGCAGGTATTGAGTTTTCAACAGTTTCCTTTTGTTTCTGATATTTGAGATTTTTATTATAAAGGTAGAAGGGGAATACAAAATTTCAAACAGTTAAAAATAATTTGATTGAAGAATCTTGACTTACACAGTTGATTATTTTACAAACTTTGCAAAATTTGAAATCAATTAAAACTTGTCCCTTCATTCTCATAACCTGTCTCCTATATCTTTTCAAGAATCCTTCATTATGGAGAAAATGTTTTGATAAACTCATTCATCCCTGAAATTTAATAATGAACTATTCCAATCTTTGAATTGGCACAAATATTTTACCACAAGCCATTGCTGCTGCTGCTGATGTCAGGCGTTTTATTTTGTAAGAATTTCCGAGTCTTTGCCACAATGTTAAGTGCCCCCTAGTGGGTTGGGTACTCTCCACGCTGGCTCTTTGTGTGTCTTACTGACTATTTTCACCGTTAGAAAAAAAAAAGTTTATTTCTTAATTGAATGAAGTGTGAAGTAAGAACAACAACATTTATGCTAATTTTGCTACTTAAGCTGTGAAAACCTGTCGGAAGGTGCCAGTCCATTGTGTTGTTTTCCCCGGGGTTTCAGCACTTTGACACCATGCTCATTTTTGTTTTATATGGATCGCTCGTACAGGCTTCACTAACGATAATTACTTAATCAATCTACCGCTGTTAGTAACTTTTTATCAAGGGAAGTGTATAATTTTGAAACTTGGAACCAAGCAAAGTGCTTAGAGATGTTTTTGCAGTAAATTCTTTCAGGAAAAACAAATGAAATTCTCAAAACTTGATGTTGTCTGTTCCAATAAACAAAAACGTTCCTGTATATTTCCACTCTTATTTCCTGTTCAGTCTTTTTGATAAAAATCAACATGCACATGCAGGCTTGTGTGGTTGCCACTTTTTCTATAAAACCGTATATTATCAGAGACTCAATTAGTAAATTCTTGTTATGTGCCAGTAAATAGCTATTACTTAATCCGAGTATCTTGTCCTCGAGTGTTTTGGATTTTTATGCTCCTGCAACATTTAACTGAGTGGAGGGGACATTTAATTGTCGACTGTTTCTACAGTCTATATATTGGTCTGTATGGTATCTAGGTTAGAATTTACATTTTCCTCCTCCGTCATTCTGATACAGGAGTTCAACAGTACTGTAAAGGGACTTAACAGATTTTATCAAAATGCTTAAAGGCCCAATATACGTAACTTCAGGAAATTTTTCAGGATTCTGAAAAAGTATGAAAAAACTCCAGTTGATAACCATGCAAAAATAAGCCTAAAACGAAGTAAACCTGAGCGGTAACTAACAAGAAACTCTTGACAAAAAAATCCAAAGAATTGAAAATAATTCAGGTGGGGCCCACTTCAATAACAAACTGAAGGTAGAAGACAGTTCGAAATGGACGCGTGTTTACAATCAGCATGTTTCAACTGCTGCTGTACCGGTAACCATGCACGAATTCATCTTGAATATTGCTGATATCAGTTAATCTTAACTAAATCTATCAACATAATAAGTTATTTGGCTTGATTTTTGCTTCAAGTTTTGCTGAAAGTTACGTATATTGGGCCTTTAACTGAAATTAAACATATTTTGAACTAAGAGATAGATTGATCAATGAATTTCCATAAATACTTGCCATGCATAGAATGCAATGAACATAAATCGCAATTAGTGAAATCATAATCTAGTGGAAATTTTTCAGTGCAAAAAGCACTGAAACAAGATAACCTCTAAAATATGTACATTTATAGTAACTTAAAAAATCATATTACAAAATTACAGGTTAAGTGAGAAATAGAATCACTATTTGAGAAGGCGACCAACAATTACAAATAGAGGACATAAAGAAACTGGCAGAGCCAAAGATGGGACAAAATGTTGATTTATAATATTATCAAGGTGCCTAAATGGTGAGACTTTCCAATATTGTTCCTGCCTTTGAATTGATCACTATTGATAGAAAGAATGGGAAAGACTTTCCATAGGGATGTTATGAGAATTCAGTCAACAAAATGTACAAGACTCTGTGTTAGTATTGAAGGTTCTGGAAAGGTACCATATGACATTATAAATGTATAGTCATACAGACATGTTGAGAGTGAAAACGAACACTTCCTTTGAATTATTTGTTGTTCTTACGACGGCTACTTATACCGTATAGCCAAAACATGTAAACAATTAATGCTCTCTGTTAGAAATCGGACCATCAAAAGAACCTTCGTGTAAAATGGGCTGGCTGTTTTACGTACATACTTTCGTGAACAGTACTATTATGTAAACATATGGACACATATTTTGGAAGATTATAGATGTAGTTAATGAAGAATAAAGAACCAGTTCCCTTTGGATGAATGATGTCTTTGTTCACAAATATAACGAAAAATTCACCAAATTTTAAAGATAAAATTCTTGCGTAATTTTGTCCCTTCAAAGAAAACTACTTGAACGATAGACGATGTTTCATTATCTTTCCATGTTCAAAAAAGAAGGAACCACGTCTCAACAGGAACATTTTTAACCGCACAAATTAATGCGTGTGTGAGGAAATTGTAACTGTCCTTTCTGAAGGTGAGAATGCACTTTATTGCATTGGCAAGATCGCTAGAGAAATATTGCTGATGTTGAAAATCAATAACTCCAGCAAGTCAAGGATGTTCGTGCTGACTGGGGAGATGGGTTGATCACTAAGCCACCTTGAAATAGTCTTCTTTGAACAGATCTTATTAAATCAGGTTAGATAAGAGCAAAGTTTTTATCAAAAATCAATTTAGACCTGAAAATAGAACAAAAACATGTATATGTCAACACTTCCGAGCTAACGGCTGGTTGGATTGAATTCGGGGAGAAAAGGATTGTGGCAGACAGATTTCAGCAGAATCAAAATTTATTCTTTTAATTTCAATTGAAACATATAAATAAATATATTGGAATGCTTTATCTGGTTGATTAAAGTTTAATGTGTATATTGACAATCATTGAAGGAAATATATAGATATTTTAGACATCAAAATCAATTAAATCTAAAATGATAATGCAGAAAAGAATGGTACCTCAGCTGACATTTTGACTTCCATTATTTCCATGGTAACATTTGACTTGATGATCTGAATATTTCCATGGACACTGCTGACATTTTGACTTTGTTTCTGTGGCAAGAGGTGACTTGAT
This sequence comes from Mimachlamys varia, assembly GCA_947623455.1. Lineage (NCBI taxonomy): Eukaryota > Metazoa > Mollusca > Bivalvia > Pectinida > Pectinidae > Mimachlamys > Mimachlamys varia. The sequence goes on along the minus strand of OX392532.1, from coordinate 31,763,751 downwards.
GATCTGATTGTTTTTATGGTACCTGCTGATGTTTTGACTTTATTGTTTCCATGGTAACAGGTTACTTTGATGACTTGATTGTTTCCATGGCAACAGGTGACTTAATGACCTGATTATTTCCATTGTAACAATTGACTTGGTAATCTGAGTGTTTCCATGGTTACAATAGACTTGTTGGCCTGATTTGTTTAAATCTTAATACAGCCAGACCATACTCAGCCACATTTTAGTTTGATATTTTACAAATTGGTGAAGGAGTTGATACAAAGGTCTAGGTAATGAAAGATGGTTGGATATTACCAAGGTCATAAGGTCACAAGTTGTCTTTTGCTTACACCAGTTGTCTTTTGCTTACACCAGTTGTCTTTTGCTTACACCGGTTGTCTTTTGCTTACACCAGTTGTCTTTTGTTCACACCAGTTGTCTTTTGTTTACAATAGTTGTCTTTTGCTTACACCAGTTGTCTTTTGCTTACACCAGTTTTCTTTTGCTTACACCAGTTGTCTTTTGCTTACACCAGTTGTCTTTTGTTTACACCAGTTGTCTTTTGTTTACAATAGTTGTCTTTTGCTTACACCAGTTGTCTTTTGCTTACACCAGTTGTCTTTTGTTTACACCAGTTGTCTTTTGTTTACAATAGTTGTCTTTTGCTTGGAATCCTATTGTAGACTTGGTTAATATTGGCTGTATTAACAGCTTAGGTCATGGTGGAAAATAAAAAAACTGCAAACTGAGAAAAAAACCTACTTGTTCCAGCACTTGGTTAATGTTCCACATTGGCGTCAAACCCAAGACCTAGAGAGCTTGTGATCATAGACAATCAGACACCTTCATCACTCAACCAACAAATTACTCGCCCTTCCTTAATTACCTCCTTTCGCCATTGTTGTTATATCTCAGGTTGAAGTCAACATTTAATGATATAGAAATGATATTTCGAACATGTAGTTTTATGGAAAAGATATAAACTTCAGTTTAAGGATGAATGCATGTATATGAATTTTGTCAGGAATATTTCAGTTAATGACACCGTTTTAGATAATGGTGACTGAAGATAACCTTGAGTTTTATGTAGGTTTACTAATGGTTCATTAGTACAGTGGTTTTGCCATCATTTGAGTAGCTTTATTAGGTATGTTTTGAGGGAGAGGCGGGTAACGGAACTCTGTATGTATAAATGTGCGTGTCGGTGTGGTATTGATCAAGTCTGTCACTGTAAACCAGTATTACGCCTCCTGGAAGAAAATAGCTCCATTGCATGTACGTTATCGTCTCTGTTAATTTGGTATTGATCCGTCCGCAAAACAATATATCGAAAATAAGCTTTATGTCTGTCAAGGTCGCACCTCAGGCATCATCACACGAACATTCAAACAATGATTTCTGTACCACAATCAGAAAACCCGAAGTCAGAGAAAAGGGGTATTTGAAGAGATTTCCTACAATGTTCCGGAAATTTGCATTCTAATCATAAAAGATTTCAAAATAATAGAATATATTCAGAAAAATCATTGCATGAACATCTTTTGATGATATATATCAAGCAGTTCTTCTGCAAGATCAAACATCTTCTGTATTCAAAGAGGTTATAAGGAGACTGAATTCATAGAAATTGTAATGTCTAGTACTGTAATAGATATGTACACTTGATTACTTTTGTAAGATCATTTGAATCTGTCAAAGGTCACATTCAAAATGTTTCATTTGGAGATATTTTAGCAAGTAATTAACACTCAGCAGGGTATCATTTTTTAAATGGTTCAATGGTTATTAGAGAAAATAATTTTTCTGTTTCTCTTAATGTAAATTCCCCAAATCACAGAAACAATTGGAAAACAAATCAATGTTTTGTTCAGGATTATGCTGTCTTCTAGACATCTTTCCTTACGTTTTGATTTTAGGCATGTTGCCTGAAAATTATTCTGGAGCTATTTAGTTGGTTTGTTGTCTGTTGTGTTTTGTGTGTTCTGGATTAAGGTTTATTTAAGGATTAACCTTTGATTTTGTTTAGTTTATGAGATCATAAATCCAATGGAGCACGAGGTAAATTGCATAAACGTTAAATTTACCGACTGCTCCATTGGATTTATGATCTCATAAACTAAACAAAATCAAAGGTTAATCCTTATATTTACAGTATTTTTCTGTAAATGGGTCATAACTTTTCTGTTCAATTTAGCCCCATCTGCGGACATATAATTCATTTCAAAACTTTAAACGTGAAAACGGTTTAATAAATGTAACAGCATGAAGTTTGCACAAGCCGTAGCTAGCTCCGCCCATGTCAATTGTTCATGACGTCATACAATTGTGATTCGAACGGGATAATTTGCATAGCTCCGCCCACATGTATTGTTGTCGATGTCATAGAATTTTTGCACGTTCTCAAGTTTATCGGAAAATAACTCTAGTTTGCAGTGCAATGGTTATCGAGTGAATGTCAGTGTAGACTGTAAATATAAACAATTAATCCATTGTAAACAAAGTTTACACAAAGGGAATGGAAAGGACCTTTTGATTTAAGTCACTATGTCAAAGGTCAAGGTCATGTTGTTTACAAATAGAGGGAAATGTTGGAAAAACATTGAAATTCCTTGTTTCTCCTGTAGAACAATTTGCATCAGATGACTTTGAAGTCCATATGTCAAGGTCAAGGTCAAATTATCTATAAATAGATGGAAAGGATGGAAAAAATATCTAATTCCTTGTTCGGGCCTCCCTTGGAACAATTGCACCACATCTAAAGGGCATGGATTATATGGCTCAGAAGAAAATGAAGATCCTTGTAAGATTTTAGGATACAAGGTCAAAGGTCAAGTTTATGGATATTTTTAAACATTAAATCATATTCCAGATATTTAGTCATTCATTCATTCCAATTTGTAGTAAGAATTCCTTTTGTTTTCTGTATTAAATGGGGTTTTTTTTCTCACTGAAAGTTGTGTTATACCTATAAGAGTGTGTTGTTGAAATAACACTCTATTCCCTTCAGGCAGCTTTCTTTGACCCTAGACTGGCTGCCAGCCCCTAAGTTTCTATAGAGAATTTCTCTACTGAATTTTACCATTAGCTTATCTCCCCCTTGTTTCAGAGTTAGAGTTAGACATCCAAGTGATCAAAATTATATGACTTTTTTTTTTCAATATCTGTATATTATTCTAGAGACAGGAGCAGTCTACTGTTTTACTTACGGTGTAGGTTTTAGCTGTGTTACTTACAGTGTATAGGATGTGTTGATCTCCACTCTCTGTTATTAACATACAAATGAGAAGTACACTGGAGGTGTGTGACCCTCTAAACTGTTTTGGACACTTTCCAAGCCCAGCCAGCCATGGGGAACAACAAGGTGGGGAACACTTACAGGATGTATGGCCCATACATCTAACTTTTACACGCTCCCAAGCAGGTGGTACTTCAGTATATCTCTCCCCTTCAGCATCTTCTCACCACTGGTGAAGTGGTAAGACTATTATGGGATGTAACTGATCTTTGACCTTTGACATTTCAACTATGACAACCAAACAGTATCCCTTATAAACATTATTAGTAGGACTGTTTTTGGAATTTTCTTGTCGTTTGACCTTTGACTTGCAAATTATGGACTTATATGGAAAGAACTATTATGGGATGCTCTTGTACTTTAAACTTTGACATGCAAATATTGAAAACTATCAATAAATCTGTCTTTGCACATAAGTCACATGCTGGAGATATTTGAAGTTTACATATTTTCCTATTAAATCTAAATCCAAACTCTACATAATGTTCTATATGTTTTGAAGTTATTTTACCATCAATGTCTCTGCGATACAAATATCTGTTCCTATTTTTTTCGAAGTCATGTACAATCTTGATTTATTTCCTTGATGTTCCATGGAATTCTAAAGCAAAAAAGGACATACGATATTTTACAAAAGTACATGGAAAATGCATAGAATTCATGGAATCCATAGAAAACACATTCACCTTGGAAATCTCACCTATAACTGTTAGAGTGGGTGGTGAGGGTGGCTGGGGTCTGACTGCCTTTGATCACTAACCCTCCACCACTTATAGTGGGTGGTGAGGGTGGCTGAGGTCTGACTGTCTTTGATCACTAACCCTCCACCACTAGGTCTAGTTCCTTAGTAATTGGGGCCTTTGTGGGGCACTGGTCAATGGTTTTCTCTAGGTACTATATTTTCTTTGCCACTAGAACCACTAAAATGCAACCAAACTCTGTATTGAGGTATGAAATTGATTGATTATCAGGTTTGAAAATATGAATGACCAGGGTCAGAGGGGTCAATTATCTTAAAATCTTTAAATGACACTTTCTTCATTACTAGGAGACATATAGTGATGATATTTCGTCAGCCTTATTAGATGATTATGTATTGATATTGTATGTTTTGCTGGTATTTTGGTTTAAGTTTGTTAAGATTAAGACTTATGTTTTAAGATTATGTCAGTGTGAACAAATAAATGTTTCTTAAAGAATCAGTTCTGTATATTAACCGAGTTATCTATCTTTATCATTATTAGGTGGCGTCCAACTGCTCGTCAGTTTTTGTGGATGGAACGGAGAGACGAGGGTCACACAACGTCACTATCATCACCAAGTCTGGACGTAATACAGCGTTCATCAATGTTAGAGTGTGGATACCAGCTGAGCACCTGGATGTACAGTTGTCAGACGACAAACTTAGTCAGGTTCGGGGCTGGAAAGTATCGCAGCGACATCAGTCGCGCGGCAACCGCAGGGGCAGGTAAGAAGTGTTAATTGTATTTATTCAAACATTAGTAAGCCCAACTTCAAATTTAACATTTTTGTTAGGTCTGTCCTTCCTACTGACTATATAGGGAATTCTTTTTAGCTCATTCTGCACCTTAAGTTAGTTAACAGATGTAATGTATTATCATTTACTGGATAACCAAACTATGTGGTACTGACCCTGTAAAGTGGATGTAAAACCACTAGGACAAAGAAACAGTAAAAGCAGTGGGTCGTTGTGGGTTTATACAGTTTCTGTCACTCTGCTGACGGAGCATCCTTCTTTGGTTCAATTAATAGGGCCATGTGTTGTCACACCTGATATCATGGTTTGATTCCTTGTAGGGACACTTGGCAGGAATGTGCACTTTGGATCTGACTTTGAACTTCTAGAATTAATTATTTTATAACCTGTCTAAACCGAAAGTCACAGAGACCAAAAGGTATGACTGGTTTACACCAGTGATTGGTTTGTAGAGGTAGAATATAAGTTAAGAGAGCAAAGCTGGAATCAAATGGTCATGCCGAAATAGACAGGGTTTCAGATTAGACGGGTTATATTGTACTAGTTTTATGCTCTTTCAAATGACCTGGAGAAATATCTCCCCATCGTGACCCCCTCCCCCCCTACCCAAAATGAGTTGATAAGGGAATGGTTAGAATTTTGAATGTGCTGCGTGACGACTGAATATAATTATTGTGACTTATGCATCATTGTATTGGTGTGATATGCCAGCATTAGATTTTTCACTTTGTCCTTTCTTCTTTTGTTTGTGCATAAGCTTGTATACATGTACTGATGTGTGTATATTCCCATTGACATTATAAGCATACCATGTAATTCACGCCAGCCTCGATTCGATCGTTTCAGGACCAGGAATAAAAGACTTGTTGATCAGTTTCCGTTGATGAAGAAATATCGGAAGTTTTCCCGCGGTGGGGGTGGGGGAGGAAGCTGTCAGCTACGTCACCAGCAGGCCACAGTAGAGGTGTTTGCCCAATTTTACATATCCACACAAAATGGACCCGACTTCTTCAAGAGCAAGCAGACCTGGCTAAGGGTCACTGATATGGTCCTGGACAAACTGCGAGTAACTGACCCCCGCGTGGTCAGTCTCAACAACGCGGTCATTCAGGGTCAGAGTGTCGGCAGGACAGAAGTACAAGTAAGTACACAAAGGTCATTTAGGTCAAATATACTGATGTGCAACTGGGGTCAAAGTGCATCACTTTCTTTGTGGCATATCTCAGTGTACTTTTCATAAAATAACAACATTTTATGGTACGAGTATGTCTTTAAAATCAAGAGTGTCAGATCCTGAGATCAAGTTTTATGCTGGAGTTATGTCCCTTTGTTCACTTCTGATATTGACTTGTCAAGAGTTTGGATTTTCCAAATACCTTGCCATTTTCATGTTCCAAACATCGCAAGTAATTTACGTGAATTCTTTGACAATCACAATTTGTCTGATTTGCTATGTTTCTGTTAATTTAGGTTATGACTCCGATGCGGAGATTGATCGGTGGTAAGGAGGTCCGCGTCAGTAACGACAAGGTTTCCGTAGAGCGACTCATCATCACCTTGGTTACTGGGATAACTCTCGAGATCCACATTTCTCACGAGATCCCTGGAGCCTTGACAGCCATCTCGCACATACAGGGTAGACTGCACACCAAGTATCAGGTAAGTGTGTTTTTCACACCTGTTAAACTCATTCACTCCCTGATTACATAAAGGTTGAAATATCGAGTTTTGGGGGTTGAATGAATTAATGGTGAATTGTAATGCCATTTCAGAAATTTTGAATTAAACTTTTACGAATTAGCAATGATTGGATAAATGTGTGAGTATTAAAAGAGTCATTTTGTTTTGGAGCTAATTTGCCCTTATCTTACTTTATCAATTAAGTTTGGTCTACTTTACTGTGTTTAAAACATTCTTATTACCTCTTTTCCTTGCAATGTTTACCCAGCTACATTTTGGTGTATAAACCCTGTAAAATTCAGTTTTACAAACATTCTCACATCATTAAATGTGGATGATCCAAGTTTCAAGTACACATTCATAATTATTTTTCTGTTCCATCAATTTGTTAAAAAAATAATGGTTTTCCTGTATATAAAGGCCTTCTGTCTTGTTTGTTTTCACAGGAGGCAGTGTTGGATATTTCGATACAGTATTCCGACGGCACGCAGTTCCCCCTAGAGAAAGTGGAAGGTGGAGATTACGTCCTGGATGTATCCACTCTAAATCACTACGTCATTGGCATGGCCCCCTACACCAAGCAATACCAACCACGCATCGTCGCACTGGGTCAAGGTCGTGGCGAACTTCTCAAGGTCATGCTTAAGCTGGGTAACGAATGTGCTAGGAAAAGGTCGAGGTCTGTTTCGGTGAGCTACGTAGTCGTGGATTCCGATTTCTCCCCTGGGAACCGTTTATATCACGATCGCTTAGTAAGTGATGGTCACTATGACGATAATAGAGCAAGTGATCGACGAGACTCGCACGGTATCAAAAAGTCTCATTACAATTACCCACGTATTAGTGAAAAAGACAAAAATATAGATATGGATGATAAGTTTGGAAAGAAATTCTCGAAAAAGGATGAAAGTGATTCTGGTGTAATTCCTATCGGGATTGACCTGGCCGAGAATCTTCGGACTCAAGATAGTCCACAAACGAAACAAGAACCTGTTCGACAGGAGGAAATATCCATGTTATCTCCCCTTGAAATTGGAATGTATGTCCTTCTGGCAGTGTTCTGTGTCGCTATCTGTGTATTTCTTGTCAATTGCATTGTGTTCATGGTGCGTTACAAACGCAAGCACGTACCTAAGGGTAAGCGGTTGGAGACAGTAGCCCAAGCTAACGATTGGGTGTGGATAGGGCGTGCTACATTGGAGCGTAACGCCATCAACACGAAGTGTTCGCAGACACTGATGCCGGCCGAGGACTTCAACGGTAACCACACTCCAGTGGCTGGCGGAAGTAGTCAAAACAGCAGTGGACAAAATTCGGCCGAGGCCAGCAATCGAAGCAGTTTTGTGTCAACCATAAAAGGGTCGGAATGCAGCATCCGTATCACAGCAAATCCTCTATTGGAAGCTTCAAACGCACCTTCTACAGTAGGCGAGGAGATTGAGAACAATAACCAGCATCGTCAGCTGCAGCAGCATCTGGACCCGGAGTGGGACTACGAGGCCATGGGCATGACCTATGACCAGCTTGTGGACTACTTCGATAACCTCAAGGAGTCAACGGCTTAGTCCTCACAACAATCATTGACAAATTTCATCTTTTGTGTGCGACAGGTGTTAATATTTCGTCGCAAGTGAATGAAAGTTACGAATATATATGCGAATATAGACAATTAATACTTGTTAGTTTTGAAATATGGAGATCTGACACTGTTGTTGACAATACTTTCCCGACCGTGAAACTGAAGGATTTGACAGATTAAGTCCAGTTCCTTTCCTGACTATCTGACATAAGTCACTTTTGTCAGAAAGAAGAATTCTAGTGATTCTAACAGAAAAGCACCTGTTGTGTATTTTGAAGATTAAGATCTGACAGTTGACAATTTTTCATTTTTTTTTTTTTGGTTTGTTCGAGATAGAATATGTTTGTAAAAAGACAAGATCAATGCAAGAAGTAGATTTTATGGAGAGGGCGTGCTTCCATCTGTGTTGTGATTACTGCAAAAACTAATTGGCACTTTTTGCTTGACACAGTAATTATAAGTCTGCTTTACCTCTTGGGCAAGGCAATAAGATGTGACACCTTGGCTACCAACTTGCTCTTTATGAACTGAGGAGTAAAAGTAAAATTTCTTACATTTGCTGAAAATGGCAAGTGACCTTGGGTAAGATTAGAGGAAAATGTTTTACCCACCCAAAAAATTGAATTCCAGTAAAAAATGAAAATCAAATTCAGTATTTGACAAATACACCTTATTACTGTGACAATTGAATGAATGAAAAGTATCATAAGGTAATGATGAATCAAGTAACATGTATATAAAAATTACCTACCAGGTATACTATATATGGATTTTGTTACCTGCCAACGTGGTCATGTTGAAAAAAATTATGGAGAAATTCATAGAAGAAAAAAAAAATTCTGTGAATTAATTTAAATGTGTGTTACCACCTATTGTGTCTGTTCAAGACCCAAGATAAATGCGTGAGAGAGAGAAAGAAAATATTTCAATATGTACCAAAGTTAACTTGCCAATTATCTGTCATATTTTTTTTCATATTTCATATACAACACTTTAAACATTGTTTGCAGACATTTTTATCAGACACATGTTTATGGTCATGTAAATGTAACACATCACTGAGTCCTCATCTTGACCTATGTTTTCATGTACGTCGTTCTCCTCAAAATGTTTATTAAATATCCAAATATTGTCCTTTATCTGTTGAAACAGACGGTCAAAGAAACAAAAAGGTCATATAAAAGAATAAAATACCTAGATTTTTGGAATGTTTTATAATATGGAAGTAGCCTAAGGCAGTAACATATATAACATATTTTGATCATGTTATTAATAAAATGAAATTCAAAGATTAAGTTGCCACGTATTCAAAAAAAATATACAGATACATTTGTATAAAAATATAATATTTTTTTATCAGAATTTTGATGATGCACAATTCTTTCGATGAATTGAATGCATCTTTTAATTTCAATTTCGAAAAAAAAATCACAATCTCAATTTGCTTTTGCCTTGATTTTCGCTACATTGTATTTTACCATCGACCATTAACTTCGTGAAAAGAAAAGTCTGTTTGTTGAAGAAGGGTGTCACTCTGTGATGTCACTGTTATTTATTCATTATTTATTACATTGTTCTAGCATCATTGGTTGTTAGCAGCATATTTATATATTGAAGGGAGACTGTACTAGTTTTGATTCGTTGGATCAACATTGCTCGGAGTAGGGGGTGTATATATATATATTATAGTAGTATATCTGTTATATGTATATATATTAGTGTCTAGTTGAACTTGCAGATCTTGACATATTAACACACAATATGTGTACTTTATCTGGAGTCAAGAATACTCACTATTTCATACCATTTTAACATGTAGGTCATGACCTTGGGTCAAAGGTCATGGTGCCAGTAATGTTGACCTTAGGGACACTAGGTAATCAGTTTGACTTCTCTCTCACACTCTCTCACTCTCTCTCTCTCTGAGTACTGATGCTGATATGGTGTAAGTCTTCTTTATCTTGGTCTTTGTTCAAATGTCCTGTTAGTAGCTCAACTTTGACCCTAAATTTACCGATAGGTCTCCATTAACAGGTGACTCTGGCCATGACCTTAGACCCTTGAGTTTCCTTGACCTCCAGGGGTCAGGCAGGACGCATTTCATGGCTGTTTTCCTATTGGCATATTTAAACTACTTTAAATGTCATAGTTGTTGTTGTACATAATTAATATGTACTTGCATCTTTGAGCCAAGTCAATGAAATTGTCACATATAAGATTGTTAAAACAATATTTCTTTTTATCTCCTTTTTTTATCCATTTCAATATTATTTTTTTTTTTCAACATGAAAATTAGAACAATGATATAGGGAAAATTTCTTTAAGACAAAATGAAATAAAATACTTTCAGTGAATTCAGTAAATTCAATAATGTTCATGATTTTCAAAGAGTGTTAAAAGAAAATTGTGTCAGAATTTTTTTTTTCTTCCCTATTCGCTATATCATGTTATACAAATCCTGATCGACTGGCTAAAGTTGTCCGTATAATAGACTGTAAGTGTGATTTGATGGGAGTGAGTGAAGTATCAATTCCTTGTACTAGATATAGGTTGGTATGGAGTAGTTTTAAATGATCAATCTACATGCTTGTACATGTATATATGTATTGATAACATTATACTTATGTTTTCATAACGCATAACCATTATCACATTATTGATGTGCCATTTAGCTACAGATGATTTCCCTTTGTATATTTGCAAATAGATTTTTTAATGCAATCTGTATCATAGTCGATGAAGGCAATGACAGCTGAAGTTACGTTTGATTGAAAAAGTTTTTACCTTACCCATGAAATTTTCCTTGTTTTTAATTTTCTACATTATACAAACATTAAGTGTGATTTTTTTCATAAGTTCTGTAGCTTTTTCTTCAGATCTGATTATAGAAAAAATATTTTCCTGTAATGTCATCCGATTGGTTCTTTTTTATTAACGTGCATAGTCCACGCCAGTGCCTCCCCCCCCCCCCCCCCCCCTCCATATAGCTGGCTAGCTGTCCACATGGCAGATCTTCAGAAATGTTGAGACATTGCTTTTCTAAGTGCTTGGCATGTTATTTGCTGGTCAAATATCAACTGACAACTTAAAAATGTATTTGATTTTAAAGACAGCAAATGATAGAACATAGACCGAAAACTAAATATCTGGTGCTTTTTTCCCCCTATACACTGCTTGTTTCACTGATGGAAGGGACATAACTCTAGTTTAACAAAAAAACTGCCTACTGTTTGTGTTCTGTCAATGAATTTCTTTTCAAACATTGGTTTTCAGTAATTTCATTAGAAATGTTGAAATTATTTATTGTGATAATTATGCTGAATATTCTAAAATCATTTTGTTTTCCTTACACAATTGTTTTTTACATGTAACTACTTGTTAGTAACTGTCAGATCTGTTGGCATTTGTTTCATAATTTACCTTGTTGTATCTTGTTAATGAAATGCTTTATGTGCAATTTAGAAAATGGAATATTTAATGTTTATTTGCTTTGTTAATATGGCTTTGAAACCACTCTGAAAGTTGCTGTTTGTATATACAGTATATATATATATATAAATATCTGTTATGGTTTTTTTTTTTTTCATTGTTTGTGTGTGTGTGAGAAAGGACGAGGGAAATAGCCGAGAAAGCGCTCATACTAGCATTGCGAGACAGAAATGATTTACTCCGACTTGTACCCCCTTGTACATAATCATGGTTATTATGCATTTATATTTTGTGAAATATTGCATATTACCCCCTAGCTAGTAATTTGTCAAACAGCTGTATTAATATTCTAATTACACGAATGATTTTCGCTTTTGAATAAATCGTGAAAAACACACTGAAAATCTCTTGAGATCATCATCCAGATTTGATTTCTCCAAGTTATATTCTTTCTTGAAGCATTTCATTCTATTAGGAAGCAACTCTTTAAGATCATAATTGTAAAGGTAATATGTTTAGTTGAACTTAATTCAAACATTTTCCCCCAACAACCCACAACCTCTATCTATATATACCTGACCCATGAATCTTTTGTAAATTAATTTCATTTCTCTGCAACATAATTCTGTTTCCCGTCATACATGTAAATATTCATGATACTGTTTGGGCATCCCTATCGTGTTGAAATGTAATAGATGTAGCACTGTGTATTTCAGAGGTTGTACTATATTTGTTGACTCTGTCATATTTCTAACCACCGTGGTTGTCACATTAATAAAAGATGCTTTTTAATAAAATGTTGAATTCCTTGAAATCAAAATTTCAAACAAAAAAAAAAACGAAATTTCTGCTTTAGATCTTTTATGAAAAAGAAAGCAAATGATTCAACTGGTTTTCGATTGATATTTTTTTCCCAAAAAATTTCTTTAATTCCGTAACGAAAGATATCACAGTTAGTTTTTAATTGATCCTTGTATTAAATTTACAAGTAATTAGCAATGTATGATGTTAACACAAAAGTTGTGAAAATGTTGTTGAAGCATAATTGACTGTTTTTGAATTACATCTGTGTAAATTGAGTTAGCTGTGACCCGCCCCTAAAAGGGCTTGTGTGTTCTTTATATTTACCCCAAGGGATTTGTGACAAGGCCCCTTGAAGGGTTTGTTGTGTTTTTGTTACGTACCACAGAGATCTTTACTGGTCCGGTACAATGTCCCACCATTGGCTTGTGAAATCAACTGTGTTGTTTGTGTATGGCTTTATATATGTTTGATGATGTATGTATATTTAACTGCTAAACTCCATCACCTGTACCATATATGGAATTAGCATTATTAAAATTGTTATTTTTAAGAAGAAAATTATTCTGCTTTTGTTGTTTATTGTGTCTGTGTAGCTTTCAGATATTGCCAACATTCAGCAGTGAAATCACCATTAAAGGCCCAATATACATAACTTCAGGAAATTTTTTGCAATTCTGAAAAATTATGAAAAAAAATCAAGCTGAAAACCATGCAAAAAAAAGTCTAAAACAAAGTAAACCTGAGCGGTAACTAACAAGAAACTCTTGACAGAAAAATCCAAAGAATTGAAAATAATTCAAGTGTGGTCCACTTCAAAAACAAGCCAAAGTTAAAAGACAGTTCAAAATGGATGCATGTTTACAAATACCGAGTTTCAACTGCTGCTGTACCAACAGCCGCATATGAATTCATCTTGAATATTGCTGTTATCAATTAAATCTCAACCAAATCTGTAAATATAATAAGTTATTAGACTTGATTTTCGCTTCAAGTTTTGCAGAAAGTTACGTATATATTGGGCCTTTAAAATTCAAACTTAAAAGTGGAAACTCTTCTTGAGTAATAAAAACTGAAGTTAAGAAAATGCATACTGGCTAATAGGATAAGATGTTCTTTGTCACAGACCCCGGTTTCATCAACGTTCCTTAACTTAAAGAAAGTTCTTAACTTAAAAATCACTATAGGAAAGCATTACAGAAGTTAAGGTGAAAATCTTAAATTTGAAGAAACTTTCCTCAAATACTGTAACGCTTTCCTATGGAGATTTTCTAAGTTAAAGGCATTCCTTAAGTTGAGGGACATTGATGAAACCGGGGCTAGATGCATTATGTGACATTTGAGCTCTGTCAGATGATGGTAAAACAATAAGTTCATATCACACTTTGTAAAGATACATTTAAATGTGATGATATGCTCAGGGTTTCCAGATATAAAAAAGTGCTGAGAAAGCATATATTTTAGGGGGTTCGTAATTGCGTTGGTAATCTTCATCAACACATTTACAAGTACACATATATTTTACGCATCTCATCAACTACAATTCACATCAGTATATATATACAAACGTACAGTCATGTAACAGATATACAGTCATGTAACAAACATACAACAAACGTACAGTCATGTAACAGACGTACAGTCATATAATAGACGTACAGACATGTAAAAGACATACAAACATAACAGATGTACAGTCATTTAACAGACATACAGACATGTAACAGACGTAGAGTCATGTAAGACATATAACAGACGTACAGTCATTTAACAGACATGTAACAGACGTACAGACATGTAACAAACACAAAAACATGGAACGGTCGTACAGTCATGTATACGTAACTGACGTACAGATATGTAACCGACGTACAGACATATAAAAGACATGCAAACATGAAACAGTAGTACAGTCATTTAACAGACATACAGACATGTAACAGTCGCACAGTCATATAACAGACATACAGACATACGAGGGGTGTTCCATAAATAATGTCATCTATGCTTTATTTCGCGGAAATCGTGCAATTTATGCACAAAACCACCTCGTGTCGATTGAGTGATCACTGGCTCGTGACACAGGTAAATATCTTGCCACACGTTCACTGGCCTCGGTACAGTGTACATCGTTTCATAGCCTATTCGTTAGACTAGACACAAGATGACAGTAAACGAGCTGAAAATGTTCTTGAAATTAGGGCCTATATAAAAGGTAGGTCATTACTCGGCATAAAGGCTGTAGATATTCACCGCGAGGTGTGTGACAATTATGGGGAGGGTCAAATGTCTCACAGAACTGTTTGTAGGTGGGTAGGTAAATTTAGTGCTGGGCAGCAGCAACTGAAAGATGCTGCTCACCCAGGTCGTCCTGCAACAACTTCGACCAAAGGTAACATAGAAAAAATCCGAAATATCCTCCAAACTGATGCTCGATTCACCGTAAGACAATTGGCTCGAATGACAAACTTGTCGTTAGCAAAAGTTCATGCAATTTTGAAGAAACACCTAAAAGTTAGAAAGATAAATGCAAGATGGATACCCCATTTGTTAACGGATGAGCAAAAGAAGACGCGTGTAACAATGGCAAAAACACTTCTCAAAATGTACCCAAAATATAGTAAAAAGGCCTTTGATAATATAGTCACTGGTGATGAGACCTGGGTGTATCATTTTGAACCAAAGCAGAAGGTTGCCAACCGAATATGGGCCACTAAAAATGCCAGACGCCCAAGTATTGCCAAACGAATACGAACGGTAAAGAAGGTTTCACTAATAAGGGTCCAGCTATTCAAATCCCGGTGCCAAAAGGCAGAACGGTCACAGGCAAGTTCTATAAAAACGTTGTTCTGAGAAAGTTGAAGAACTACTACAAAAGTCGCCGCCCCAAAACAGGACTGAAGTATGTCCGACTTTTGCATGATAATGCACCCGCTCACAAGGCACGTATTGTGACTGACTTTTTGGAGTCAGAGAAGGTTACCGTCCTTCCGCACCCTCCGTATTCGCCAGACTTGGCCCCCTGCGACTATTTTCTCTTTCCAAAACTTAAATATCATTAATCTGGAAGGAGATACAATTCGAGAAATGCCCTTGGATCTGCTGTTTATCAGTGTCTGATGGGTGTACCCATTGAAGAGTATGAAAAATGCTTCCAAAAATGGATTGACCGGCTAAAAAGGTGTGTTCTGGCTGGCGGAGAGTATTTTGAAGGACAGAGAAAATTAAAATGAACAAAAGCACTTCCGCTATATGAGCACCGATGCAAGTGACATTATTTTTGGAACACCCCTCGTATAACAGATGTACAGACATGGAACAGACATATAGTCATAACAGGTGTACATACATGTAACAGACGTACAGTCATGTAACAGATGTACAGACATGGAACAGACATATAGTCATAACAGGTGTACAGACATGTAACAGACGTACAGTCATGTAACAGATGTACATACATGGAACAGACATATAGTCATAACAGGTGTACAGACATGTAACAGACGTACAGACATGTAACAGACGTACAGACATGTAACAGACATACAGACATGTAACAGACATACAGACATGTAACAGACATATAACAGATGTACAGACATGGAACAGACATATAGTCATAACAGACGTACAGACATGTAACAGACGTACAGACATGTAACAGATGTACAGACATGTAACAGACATACAGACATGTAACAGATGTACAGTCATGTAACAGATGTACATACATGGAACAGACATATAGTCATAACAGGTGTACAGACATGTAACAGACATACAGACATGTAACAGACGTACAGACATGTAACAGATGTACATACATGGAACAGACATATAGTCATAACAGGTGTACAGACATGTAACAGACGTATAGACATGTAACAGACGTACAGACATGTAACAGACATACAGACATGTAACAAACATACAGACATGTAACAGACATACATGTATAACAGATGTACAGACATGGAACAGACATATAGTCATAACAGGTGTACAGACATGTAACAGACGTACAGACATGTAACAGACATACAGACATGTAACAGACATATAACAGATGTACAGTCATGTAACAGACATACAGACATGTAACAGACATACAGACATGTAACAGACATATAACAGATGTACAGTCATATAGCAGACGTACAGTCATGTAACAGACGTACAGTCATGTAACAAACGTACAGTCATGTAACAGACATGTAACAGATATACAGACATGTAACAGACATATAACAGATGTACAGTCATGAAACAAACGTACAGTCATGTAACAGACGTACAGTCATATACAATGTAGCAGACGTACAGACATGTAAAAGACAAACAAACATATAACAGATGTACAGTCATTTAACAGACATACAGACATGTAACAGACGTAGAGTCATGTAAGACATATAACAGACGTACAGTCATTTAACAGACATGTAACAGACGTACAGACATGTAACAAACACAAAAACATGGAACGGTCGTACAGTCATGTATACGTAACTGACGTACAGATATGTAACCGACGTACAGACATATAAAAGACATGCAAACATGAAACAGTAGTACAGTCATTTAACAGACATACAGACATGTAACAGTCGCACAGTCATATAACAGACATACAGACATACGAGGGGTGTTCCATAAATAATGTCATCTATGCTTTATTTCGCGGAAATCGTGCAATTTATGCACAAAACCACCTCGTGTCGATTGAGTGATCACTGGCTCGTGACACAGGTAAATATCTTGCCACACGTTCACTGGCCTCGGTACAGTGTACATCGTTTCATAGCCTATTCGTTAGACTAGACACAAGATGACAGTAAACGAGCTGAAAATGTTCTTGAAATTAGGGCCTATATAAAAGGTAGGTCATTACTCGGCATAAAGGCTGTAGATATTCACCGCGAGGTGTGTGACAATTATGGGGAGGGTCAAATGTCTCACAGAACTGTTTGTAGGTGGGTAGGTAAATTTAGTGCTGGGCAGCAGCAACTGAAAGATGCTGCTCACCCAGGTCGTCCTGCAACAACTTCGACCAAAGGTAACATAGAAAAAATCCGAAATATCCTCCAAACTGATGCTCGATTCACCGTAAGACAATTGGCTCGAATGACAAACTTGTCGTTAGCAAAAGTTCATGCAATTTTGAAGAAACACCTAAAAGTTAGAAAGATAAATGCAAGATGGATACCCCATTTGTTAACGGATGAGCAAAAGAAGACGCGTGTAACAATGGCAAAAACACTTCTCAAAATGTACCCAAAATATAGTAAAAAGGCCTTTGATAATATAGTCACTGGTGATGAGACCTGGGTGTATCATTTTGAACCAAAGCAGAAGGTTGCCAACCGAATATGGGCCACTAAAAATGCCAGACGCCCAAGTATTGCCAAACGAATACGAACGGTAAAGAAGGTTTCACTAATAAGGGTCCAGCTATTCAAATCCCGGTGCCAAAAGGCAGAACGGTCACAGGCAAGTTCTATAAAAACGTTGTTCTGAGAAAGTTGAAGAACTACTACAAAAGTCGCCGCCCCAAAACAGGACTGAAGTATGTCCGACTTTTGCATGATAATGCACCCGCTCACAAGGCACGTATTGTGACTGACTTTTTGGAGTCAGAGAAGGTTACCGTCCTTCCGCACCCTCCGTATTCGCCAGACTTGGCCCCCTGCGACTATTTTCTCTTTCCAAAACTTAAATATCATTAATCTGGAAGGAGATACAATTCGAGAAATGCCCTTGGATCTGCTGTTTATCAGTGTCTGATGGGTGTACCCATTGAAGAGTATGAAAAATGCTTCCAAAAATGGATTGACCGGCTAAAAAGGTGTGTTCTGGCTGGCGGAGAGTATTTTGAAGGACAGAGAAAATTAAAATGAACAAAAGCACTTCCGCTATATGAGCACCGATGCAAGTGACATTATTTTTGGAACACCCCTCGTATAACAGATGTACAGACATTGAACAGACATATAGTCATAACAGGTGTACATACATGTAACAGACGTACAGTCATGTAACAGATGTACAGACATGGAACAGACATATAGTCATAACAGGTGTACAGACATGTAACAGACGTACAGTCATGTAACAGATGTACATACATGGAACAGACATATAGTCATAACAGGTGTACAGACATGTAACAGACGTACAGACATGTAACAGACGTACAGACATGTAACAGACATACAGACATGTAACAGACATACAGACATGTAACAGACATATAACAGATGTACAGACATGGAACAGACATATAGTCATAACAGGTGTACAGACATGTAACAGACGTACAGACATGTAACAGATGTACAGACATGTAACAGACATACAGACATGTAACAGATGTACAGTCATGTAACAGATGTACATACATGGAACAGACATATAGTCATAACAGGTGTACAGACATGTAACAGACATACAGACATGTAACAGACGTACAGACATGTAACAGATGTACATACATGGAACAGACATATAGTCATAACAGGTGTACAGACATGTAACAGACGTACAGACATGTAACAGACGTACAGACATGTAACAGACATACAGACATGTAACAAACATACAGACATGTAACAGACATACATGTATAACAGATGTACAGACATGGAACAGACATATAGTCATAATAGGTGTACAGACATGTAACAGACGTACAGACATGTAACAGACATACAGACATGTAACAGACATATAACAGATGTACAGTCATGTAACAGACATACAGACATGTAACAGACATACAGACATGTAACAGACATATAACAGATGTACAGTCATATAGCAGACGTACAGTCATGTAACAGACGTACAGTCATGTAACAAACGTACAGTCATGTAACAGACATGTAACAGATATACAGACATGTAACAGACATATAACAGATGTACAGTCATGAAACAAACGTACAGTCATGTAACAGACGTACAGTCATATACAATGTAGCAGACGTACAGACATGTAAAAGACAAACAAACATATAACAGATGTGCAGTCATTTAACACACATACAGACATGTAACAGACGAACAGTCGTGTAACAGACATATAACAGACGTACAGTCATTTAACACACATATAGACATGTAACAGACGTACAGTCGTGTAACAGACATATAACAGACGTACAGTCATTGAACAGACATACAGACATGTAACAGATTTACAGACATGTAACAGACATAAAAACATGGAACAGTCGTACAGTCATGTAACTGACGTACAGACATGTAATCGACGTACAGACATGTAATCGACGTACAGACATGTAATCGACGTACAGACATGTAAAAGACATGCAAACACGGAACAGTCGTACAGTCATTTAACAGACATACAGACATGTAACAGACAAATAACAGACGTACAGTCATTGAACAGACATACAGATATGTAACGGACATACAGATAAGTAACGGACATACAGATATGTAACGGACATACAGACATGTAACGGACGTACATTCATGTAACGGACGTAAAGTCATGTAACGGACGTACAGTCATGTAACGGACGTAAAGTCATGTAACAAACATGTAACAGACGTACAGTCATTTAACAGACATACAGACGTGTAACGGAGTACAGACGTGTAACGGACGTACAGACATGTAACAGACATACAGACATGGAACAGTCGTACAGTCATTTAACAGACATACAGGCATGTAACAGACGTACAGATGTAACAGACATACAGACATGGAACAGACGTACGGTCATTTAACAGACAGACAGACATGTAACAGACGTACAGACATACAGACATGGAACAGTCGTACAGTCATTTAACAGACATACAGACGTGTAACAGACGTACACACATATAACAGACATACAGACATGTAACAGACGTACTGACATGTAACAGACGTACAGACATGTAACAGACATACAGACATGTAACAGACGTACAGACATGTAACAGACATACAGACATGGAACAGTCGTACAGTCATTTAACAGACATACAGACATGGAACAGTCGTACAGTCATGTAACAGACGTACAGACATGTAACAGACATACAGACATGTAACAGACGTACAGACATGTAACAGACATACAGACATGGAACAGTCGTACAGTCATTTAACAGACATACAGACGTGTAACAGACGTACAGACATATAGCAGACATACAGACATGTAACAGACGTACTGACATGTAAAAGACACACAAACATATAACAGACGTACAGTCATTTAACAGACATGTAACAGACATACAGTCATGTTACAGATGTACAGACAATATGACTGGTTCGGCCCTTTGATGTACATCTCAACAGAATCTCGTGGTGACATAACGGTAAAAATTGACAGGCTTTTACGTCAGTTAAGGCTTCTTTGTAATCCCCAAAGGACAGGCATGCAGACTAGCAATTGGTCAGTTGTTTTTTCGCCTGAGCGTGTCTTCAGATTTGCCATGACATATTCCAGTGGTGTAGAGAACGTACATACATGTAACCCTTTGATATCGAGGATGGTGGAGATCGCGCGTTGATTAAAAGATAAAAGGGTGGGTTTTATGTACGTTTTTCAGTGCGTTGGTATAAGATAAAGGGAAATAAAAACATTTAGTTAACATGGAGTTTTCAATTAAACAAAAGGGAGGGGGAGGGGGCAGACATTGGTTATGCGATATATTTTGTACCTCCGCCTAGAAGTCTCAAAGTTTGCGAGGGATATGAGAAAAATGAAGCCAATATACGTCGATAAGAGAAAATGATTGTGGATATTTAATAATAAAATCTACAGTGATACGTCGATAGACTGCAAATTCGAAATTAGCAAGGAGTTATAGCGATACGCGCGTTTTAGAAATGAAATATAAAACAAGAGTGTATGTAATATTATAAAGACAAACTTTTTATCAGGGACTTTTCTATGTCCCCGTCATGAAATTAAAGAACTGTAATTTGGTATGCAGGTGTATGATGATACGATGCAGGTCAAGTTCTGATTAAGTAAGGGTTGCATGATGTTCACACACACGTACATACACACCCTTACACACACACTAAAAAGAATAAAAACAAATAATACTGACATTGGAGAGCCTTGTCAATTTTAAAAGAAATCACAGAAAATAAACTTTTTTTTTCAACGGAGGCATTTGTGTCACACTGAAACATTGTTTTTTTTATATATATATATTATTTAATGTGTTGCCGTTCACAGCATCTAGACATTCGTTTTCAATGACAAGTTGTGCTAATTTATCATGAAATTAATGTTTAATATAATACTATATTGGTGGATACATTGTTCTCTTCTGATATTCAGCTTATTCCTTTACTCGTTCATGGCCAGTACACGAAGCGATCACGTGCGATTTGGCGGAAGCACACTGTCTATACATCGGTACGACACCAAAGAGTTCCCATGTCAAGATGTAATAATGTTCGTTACAACTCAAGCCACTTGAAATGAAAATTGCAACGGAATAAAATTTATACAGATAGTTTTGTGCATGCATGATAAAATATAGTAATTTGATATGAATTCTGATTATAAATTGTTTGTCTCAGATATGCAGTGAGTACAAATCACGCGCACGAATTATAGCCTAGGCACATGATCACGTCCGCCAATGAAATTGATTCCAAATTGTCACGTTTCACATCTTGGCGCGAGTCTGAATCACCCACCATTACGAGAAAGCTGTCTGACCGGCCGTACAAGGTAAAACATTGTAGCTATATTCCGTCTCTTTCTTTATCTTCCATATTCTATGTAATTAATTATAAGCTTTTGTGATTATTTGTTAACCTTTACATAAACTCTGTACTCTGTACGTTTATTACATGTATAGTCTATATGTTCATTTCATACGCACGCACAGTTGGTATTTTCAAGTGTACATACGATTTGTATAAGTGTATATGGAATGGGGGTGCAAGCAATGGATAGCAATATTTTGTACACTGGTAGCTATTATAGTCCATGTGACCCCCAGGGAGCTGAAGGGTGGCCAAAAACAGTTATTTGGCTAGTTTTCTCTTATCAAAATCTTATCTGGAGCTAAACATTAGATGTAAACCAATCAAAATTGAACAAATATTAGGGCCGACCCTCCAGGCCCCGGTTTCATCAACGTTCCTTAACTTGAGGAGTTTCCTTAACTTAAGCATCTCCATAGGGAAGCATTACAGAATTTAAAGGGAAAATCTTTAACTAAGGAACATTCCTTGAATTCTATAATGCTTTCCTATGGAGATTTTTAAGTTAAGGAATTTCCTTAAGTTAAGGAACGTTGATGAAACCGGTGCCAGGGGCTGAATGGTGCAGCGTGCTGAAAGGGGCAATTGTATTATATTCCTAAAACACCTTCTCTAGAACTATTTACTGGATATTGGTCATATTAGGTTGGAAGCATTCAAGGGAGGTTAGGACTTGAAATTGTACAAATGGAAAGGCTGCAACCACAAGAGTTCGGGGACCAAAAGGGGCAATTTGACTATATTGCTATATCTTTTCTAGAACTATGCACTACATGTAGATATCAGTGATATAAGTTGGAATTTGAAGCATTCAAGGGAGATGGGGAATCAAACATCAAATGGAGGGGCTTAGGGGCATGCCAAAAAGTTATTTACAAAAGTATGTAGGTATAGGTAGCAGTGTACAAAAGGATTCTGTGATATTTTTGTACAATGAATAACCCCTATAATATCATGCCTATCAAAAAAAGATAAATTGGCATAAACATGATTGAGTGAACTTTGTGGATATCACATTTGTATCAAAAAAGAAAAAAAAAATTGTTAGAGATTAAAATTTTGGCCTTTCCAAAAGGGGTGTCTACACATGAAAAGCTAGCTTTGATTTACAGGAATGAAATTTTGACAACAGCACATGAGGGAAAATAGATGACCTATGTTGGGACACAAATAATTCTGCAACAAAGTATGTAATCTTCAGTTTTAGATAGCACTTAAGAAAAAAAAACTTTTGCGGGTAGTCAAAATAAAAATAAAAGTAAAATAAAAATAGTGGTTTTTTTTTTGTATTTTTTGATGTGGTAATATAACAATGGTTTTCACACAAGTGACATGCATAGAAAATAGAAAAAAAGTTTATACACTTCCTATACCTTTCTATGGTTTGTAAATGCAATGCTATTTGCAAAATAATATAGAGTAATACACTGTATATTGCACTGTATATTGCACCCGCTGTGTTGATGTATCTCGGACATGGGCATTTGTTTTGCAGAAATATGTAAATTGTAATACAGTGCATTCATCTTTATATAATGTTGCGTTTGTCAGACAAAAACATCATATTAACAGGAATGTGACATTAAGGGAAACATGTTTTCATACTAAATCTAGTGCATTTCCAATCTTCAGAACTAAAAGTAAGCTATTCAATAGTCATATGAAGATGTTTCAATATACAAAAAAATATTATTTCAATTCAAAATCATTTTTGAGGTTATTTTTTATTTTCTATGCAACATTTTGTACATAAGTTGATATGAAATCAGTGGAAACAACATCATTTTCTGGATATTTAATGTGATTATTTAAAAAAAAACATGATGCACCTTAAAATGCATGATATTATAGAGGGAAAATGGTGCTTTGGAAAAACATAATATAAAGAGGAATGTGATATTAAATGGAGTCCACTGTATTCTGTTATCTGCTACCTTAGCTATGTTGGTTTTATAAACTTGATTGTTCTCTTGAATTAAGCAATTGATACCAACCATATTTCACTGGAAGCATGCATACCTAGGTGACGGGGATTATACATGTAATTGTACAAATGGTGTGGCTGACCCCAGGATGCTACAGTAGGTGGTGGGATTATAATTGTACAACATAAAAAAAAAATTTGAATGATGGGGCTGACTCTCCCCTCCCTTCCCCCTCCTCCCCCTCCTCCCCCTCCCCCCAGGAGGCAGAGAGTAGGGGCAAATCTGTTTAGTAAAGCTATACCAGAGATAGATATCAGCAATGTCGGATTGTGAACATACCTAGGTAGTAGAGAATATAATTGTACAAATGGTAAGCTGACCTCACACTCCAAAAATAGTAATTTGGCTTATTTTGCTTTAATTAACTTGAAAGGTTGATCCCCATGGGTAGCCCCCCTACATGTATAGTCTTGTGAGACAATATTAGAATTGATCCTTGGGGCAGGTACACCCTTGCAGACTTGATCCCTGAATCCTGAGTATCTTGAAATGGCCATGGTCGAGATCCCTAGCTCATCCTATATATGCTGGCTACAATCATAATGTTAGCATTGACCCTGGGATGTTATTGTAGCCACACCCCTTGGGACCTAGTTTGAGTTTCTCCTTGGAAATGGTTGAGATCCTACCCTAACAACCGACCTTTAGTACAGATAATGCTACATTAAAGGATTGGGCTTTGTGTCGGGGATCTTTTTGGGAATCATTTTGCCATGATTACCGAGATACAACTGTATCATGGGGAATTGTGCAAGACCTGTGGGCCTCTTGTCTGAAAAGGAATGTTTTTTGTATAACAAAAACTTGCATTTTACCTCCCTTGTACTAACAGATAAAACTTGCATGATTATCTCCCTTGTACTATAGATTATCCAAATGGACAGGTTTTTTGAGTTGGCTTGTTCGACTCTATTGGGATTGAATAATTCCCAATTAATTAATGACAGGGAACTACTTTTTCAGCATTACATTGCTGAAATTTTAAACATTAACCCATAATAACACAACAGCACAATCATTATGAATAAATCTGTTGGACATATAAAAAAAATTGTGCTTTCATGTCAGAAAATGTGTTTTCGATTTTTAATAAGTTAATGAATCATTTTTCAGGGAGCCATTACTACTTTTCATTTTATGAGACCGCTGAAAAACATGCGCATCTTCACTACCCCAAACTTATTGATATACATATAATTAAGGCATTCAATCACAAAATTAATTGCGATATTCCCATCGCGCAATCACTCACAAACAGACCTTTCACTTGTAACTAAAAATAGAAAAGATTCATTAGTGTTCAGAATAATATATATACATTTATAACCACAGCTAATTATAAAAGGGCAAGAGACCTATTACAAATTTAAAATTGATTGAATATGATGTTGGTGTGCATCAGAGCTGGGAAAGTGTCATTTGTGGGGTAGTAAAACAGAATACTAATTACTCTGGTAAGATTCAAAGAGTGAAGGAATGTTAAAATAAATACATGCAGTTATCAAAATGCTGACCCATGATTTTGAAAAATAGCCCCCACTTTCTTGGCTAGATGCAGAACACATGTTACTTCACTTTAAGTATAAATTAAGCTGGTAGAAACGGTCAGTTTCTTATTTTTCCGCATTTGATGTTGATGGAACTACAGCAGTAATGATAATATATTCTATCTTGTAGCAAATAAAACTTTAATATTGTAAATCGTAAGTATCGATTTGAGCCCATCTGTATCGTGAATCGTATTGTGGACTGACAAATCGTGATACATTGATGAATCGTATGTTACACCCAAGCTTACATCTTATCATCTTTTTTCATTTATTAATAAAATAAGGCACACCATAAGCATTTTAAAGTATTTTGATCCTATATATCATGTCAACTGTACATGTTTAAAACATATCTAGATACTAAAAGTCTATGTAAACTTTAACAATTAAGTTCTCAAGTTCAAACACCCTTCTAGAAATTAGCAGGTCTGCAGTTGTAGCTGCATTATAATTATATTCCCTAAATTCCCTCCAGTATTTAGCACATCCAGTATGAAGGACCAAAGTGAGCTTATGACATGCAGTGGCATCCGTCATGCATACAACAGCAATTCCTTAAAATGGTTACTTCCCCTTAACCAATGATAGGTATTTAACAAAATTTGTCTGAAAATTGTACAAATAATAGAGCTGAGGTGCAGGGCCTGACAAGTGGGCAATTTGGCTATAAACAAATTCTCTAGAACTACTATGCAGTCTGTGTATCAAAGGAATTTGTTTAGAATCTGTAGTATTCATGGGATGTGATGATTCAAAATTGTACGAATGGCATATACCCGTTAACCTCTGAATCTCTTAATGGGGGTCTTTTCTGGAACTGAGCAATGGCTACTAACAATTGGTATAGCTGAACCCCCCACCTTCACCAAAAAGTTAATGTAAGTTGTGGGTGTTCAAAAATCAATTTTTTCTTAATTATGCCATGGCGCGGTGTCCGTCCTTCATCCATCAACATTTGTTTCAAATCGCTACATTTCATTTAAAAGTCCTGATTGGATTTCGACCAAATTTGGAGTCAGAAACATCCTTGGGGGAAGGGGAAAAGATTTTGTATAAATATAGTGATTCTGGCCCCTCAAAGAGGCGGGGGCCCAACAGGAGGGATAGAGGAAAAACATTTTAAATCCCTTCTTGTCATAAAATGCTTAATAGATTTGAACCAAATTTGGTCAGAAACATCCTTTGGATCTCGAGGAGGGGGAATAGATTTTGTATAAATGGTGACTCTTGACCCCTGGAGCTGGAGGGGCGTGATCCAATATGGGAAATAGAGGAAAAGCCTTTTTAATTGCTAAAAGTCATAAAGTACTAAATATATTTGACCCAAATTTCGTCAGAACAATCCTTTGGAAAAGGGGAACAGATTTACCGGAATCGGTACCGGAAGTTCTAACTAGACTCCCCCCTGTGCACATAACAAAATGGTGGTATAATTATACATTCGTTTCTGCTGAAAGAAATTAATAGGTAACTGTGAACTTTTTTTCATGTTGTTGTTTATAGACATACATCGCTTCATTTTCACAGCGTTATGACCTACTGGTATATGATTATGACTGAAAAATTTACATTTATCTGGCGACGAAACAGATGATTTGCTGTATACAAAACTGCATTGCAATATAGGTCCAAAATAAGGGTTGATTTCGTTTACATAGTTGTTAGGTTTTGCTTAATACATGTCGGTTTTGTCCTGTTTGACATAAGATTATCCATAATTACTCCCAGAAATCTCGATAAATAATTTTGGTTATGCATTTACATTTTTTCTGATAAATTTCATTGTCTGCCATCTTGGTCATATCGATGCACACCAAACGCAACAGATTGCGCCAAAGTTGGAAACAATTCTTCATGTGCAAAATAAGTACTTGGCACATATGAAAATATTACTTTGCAACCGCTGGGTATTGATTTTACCGATATTTAAAGGAATATGACATGTCTATCCAGTATTATAACCCTGGGGTCGAAGGGGCATGGCCAAATAAGAGAAATAGAGGGGAAAGCCTTTTAAATCGCTACTAATCATAAAGTACTCAATATATTTGAACCAAATTTGGTCAGAAACATCCTTTGGAAGAGGGAACAGATTTTGTATAAATGGTTAATCTAAATCCCCCTCCCCCAAGGGCTAGTTACAATCAGGGCTCAACATTTATCATTGCCTGACTGCCCTGGGCAGGTACAATCCCATGTCGGGTAGGCAGCTTGTCCACACTACCTGTCTGACAGGGCAAGTGCAAAGTTCTGTATACCTCATATAAACCTGTTAATTAAAATATGAATATACTGTAGATTTCTATTAAAAGAAGCTATCCCGGAATCCCTGCTATCTAAGTTCAACATATCTTGTTTTGTTTAAACAACCTGTCTCTGACTTTTTAGGTCATCTGACCCGAAGGGTCAAGATGACCTATTGCCATCATGCTTCGTCCGTCGTCGTCCGCCGTCCGCCGTCCGTAAACTTTTCCTTTAACAATCTTCTTCTTAGTAACCAAAAGGCTCTAGGTGCTGATATTTGGCCAGTAGGCACCTGGGATTGAGTGCTACAAAGTTTCCTCATTTCAATGACCTTGACCTGTTTTCAAGGTCACAGGGGTCAAATATGTAAAAACCTTTAACAATCTTCTTCTCAGTAACCAAAAGGTCTAGGGTAATGATATTTGGCC
The DNA here is from genome assembly GCA_947623455.1 of Mimachlamys varia. Taxonomy (NCBI): domain Eukaryota; kingdom Metazoa; phylum Mollusca; class Bivalvia; order Pectinida; family Pectinidae; genus Mimachlamys; species Mimachlamys varia. Next base: position 31,735,514 of record OX392532.1, on the reverse strand, counting down.
AGTAGGCACCTGGGATAGAGTGCTACAAAGTTTCCTCATATCGATGACCTTGACTAACTTTCAAGGTCACAGGGGTCAAATATGTAAAAAAGCGTTTGACAATCTTTTCCTCACTAACCAATAGGCCATGGGTGATCATATTTGGCCAGTAGGTATCTGGGAAAGAGTGCTACAAAGTTTCCTCATATCAATGACCTTGACTAACTTTCAAGGTCACAGGGGTCAGATATGTAAAAAAACGTTTGACAATCTTCTCCTCACTAACCAAAAGGCCAAGGGTGATCATACATAGACCCAATATTGGGCCTGTGGCATGCTGGGATAAAGGGCTACCAAGTTTGTTCAAACAAATGACCTTGACCTTCATTCAAGGTCACAGGGGCCAAAAAGGTCAAAATCTTTGAACGACTTCTTCTGAATAACCAAAAGGCCCAGAGACCTGATATTGGGCCTGTGGCATGCTGGGATAAAGGGCTACCAAGTTTGTTCAAACAAATGACCTTGACCTTCATTCAAGGTCACAGGGGCCGAAAAGGTCAAAATCTTTGAACGACATCTTCTGAATAACCAAAAGGCCCAGAGACCTGATATTGGTCCTGTGTTATGCTGAGATAAAGGGCTACCAAGTTTGTTCAAACAAATGACCTTGACCTTCATTCAAGGTCACAGGGGCCAAAAAGGTCAAAATCTTTTTAAACAACTTCTTCTGAATAACCAAAAGGCCCAGAGACCTAATATTGGGCCTGTGGCATGCTGGGATAAAGGGCTACCAAGTTTGTTCAAAGAAATGACCTTGACTTTCATTCAAGGTCACAGGGGCCAAAACGGTCATAATCTTTAAACAACTTCTTCTCAATAACCAAAAGGCCCAGAGACCTGATATTGGGCCTGTGGCATGCTGGGATAAAGGGCTACCAAGTTTGTTCAAAGAAATGACCTTGACTTTCATTCAAGGTCACTGGGGCCAAAACGGTCATAATCTTTAAACATTTTCTTCTGAATAACCAAAAGGCCCAGAGATCTAATATTGGGCCTGTGGCATGCTGGGATAAAGGGCTACCAAGTTTGTTCAAAGAAATGACCTTGACTTTCATTCAAGGTCACAGGGGCCAAAACGGTCATAATCTTTAAACGACTTCTTCTGAATAACCAAAAGGCCCAGAGACCTGATATTGGGCCTGTGGCATGCTGGGATAAAGGGCTACCAAGTTTGTTCAAAGAAATGATCTTGACTTTCATTCAAGGTCACAGGGACCAAAGCGGTCATAATCTTTAAACAACTTCTTCTGAATAACCAAAAGGCCCAGAGACCTGATATTGGGCCTGTGGCATGCTGGGATAAAGGGCTACCAAGTTTGTTCAAACAAATGACCTTGACCTTCATTCAAGGTCACAGGGGCCAAAAAGGTCAAAATCTTTTTAAACAACTTCTTCTGAATAACCAAAAGGCCCAGAGACCTGATATTGGTCCTGTGTTATGCTGGGATAAAGGGCTACCAAGTTTGTTCAAAGAAATGACCTTGACCTTCATTCAAGGTCACAGGGGACAAAACGGTCATAATTTTTAAACGACTTCTTCTGAATAACCAAAAGGCCCAGAGACCTGATATTAGGCCTGTGGCATGCTGGGATAAAGGTCTACCAAGTTTGTTCAAATAAATGACCTTGAACTTCATTCAAGGTCACAGGGGCCAAAAGGGTCAAAATCTTTAAAACAACTTTTTCTGAATAACCAAAAGGCACAGAGATGTGATATTGGGCTTGTGGCATGCTGGGATAAAGGTGTGTCAAGTTTGTTTAAAGAAATGACCCTGACATTCATTCAAGGTCACAGGGGCCAAAAGGGTTTGTTGTCAAGTTTACTCACTAGGAATAAGCTGAAACTTGCCAGAAATGATTCTGAGATGATGCTGATTAAGTGTTGTTATTTTTAGGTTTGTTCAAAATTCAAGATGGCCACCACAGCCGCCATTTTGAATACACATTTTAAACTTCTCAAGTTCTACCAGTGGAATTGAGCTGAAACTTGCCAGAAATGATATCCTGAGATGGTCCCAACAAAGTGTTGTTATTTTTCAAGCCCATCAGAAATCCAAGAAGGCCACTATCTTGAACTTGGCAATCTATACAGGCATATTATAACTTGATTTAATGACTACACTTATTTTCATAGTGATTTTACAATTGGTAGTCAGATGACCGTTAAGGCCCGTTGGGCCTCTTGTATAACACAGCGAACGTCAAAGAGACAAACCGAGTGACCATCCATACATTAATTAGTACATCCCTCATTGTCGTAGTCATTGAAGCATTTGAATGAATGATTTAACAGTTCGACATTTAGGCGCTTTAGAGATCTTGATTTAAAATAAAGTTTGACAGCATGTCAAAGCGCTAATTAGCTTTCGTTTGCGTTTTATACTAAACCAGATCACTAAGATGAACGTAATTGAAACAGAAAATCTAGAGAAAATATCATAAATGGAAAGTAAATATGTATCGCAACAGAATGATATAATACAATTTTTGTCTCGTCTCGGCGATAGTTGAGAAAGCGAGACTTAGGTGTAACTTTTCCGACGGCGGCGTCAACGTTTGCGATAAAGTCCACTTTTCACAGTGTTATAATTATCCAATTGCATTGAAAGTAGGTCACATTACTCAAACCATCATACTTAATACCTAACCTCGATTTAAAAGTAATTGTGTTACAGGTTTTGGTGTTTTGGGGCAAAAACATGGGAGTTTTTAGAATTTGTGTTAAGGTCCACTTTTTAGAGTGTTGCTAATATAGGATTCAATTAAACTTAGGGTAGTTACTGATACAGTCAAAGTTGCTTAAAGGCCACCTTGAATAAGCGGCCACCCCCGTTTAGCGTCCAGTCTGTGGTCTGCCCAATCGAAAACACTATATATTGAACCTTAAATAAGCGGTTACCTCTCTAAAATGGCCAATGACCAAAAAAATTTGCCCCAAGTCGTTGTATCATCCTGTATTGAGCAGCCATTTTGTCCAGAAATAAACATCTGTGATGATCACATGACCAGTTATTTTTATAGATCGTCACGTGATTTGGTTTTGTTTACGATAATCCGTGGATAATCTCTGCATAGAACCACCGACACAGGTGTATGTTTAAGTTCATTATAATATTTAACTGTTGGAAAAAAAAAAGCAATAGGCCGTTTCTGGCCAACCTGGTTTAAGCAGCCACCTGTCTTAAGCAACCAATATCTGTTGGTCCCTTGGGTGGCCGCTTAATACAGGTTTGACTGTATGATCAAACTGAAGATCGAGCTTGCTGAAATTTGGAGGAAATTTATTTGCAGGTTTTGCTGTTTTGGGGCAAAAACAGGGGAATTTTCAGAATTTATGATAGCATCCACTATTTACAGTGTTATTGATATGTAATTAAATAGAAACTTGGCCAAGTCACTGATATCATCTTGCTGTATGTATGACTTCTCATACTAGTTTTACGGTTGGGACTTAACATTATCGGCAAAGCGGGAAAGGCGAGACATATGGTGAAAAGACCATTCAGACAAGTTAAATTTTCACTCGCTTGCCCGACAGGGAAAGTGCCCTAAAAGTTAGTGTCAAGTCCTGCCAATATATTACCATTGTTTGGCATAAAGAGACTAACACAATCATGATATTTTTTCTCCAGCACACATACATACATACACATATGGAGATATTAGCCAGGTGGTGTAGGACAAGTAGTTAGCGCCTGATAAGGCAGCTCCTGCGAACTCCTCAGAATTGTATATGATAGCACTGTTGGATGTGTTAATTGAATTGATTGTATGAGAATTGTATATCTATACTGTAAAACACTTTAGAGTGGCTTATGTTAGGTAGATAGGGCGCTATATCTAATGTTGTATATAGTCAAAAAAAATATATATATTATGATTTGTCCCAGGGTGAACCCCGCCCTTACGTAATCAATTTCTGAATCATAATTTACTTTTAAATGGTTGAGATCCCCAAAACTATATATTCAATTGCTGGGCATTAAGAGATGAACACAATTTTGATATTAGCATTGATGTTGGGGTCTGTACACCCATAGTTTCTCAGTTGAACTCGAAAACAGATGAAATACCAACCAATTCTGCTTCATCAATTGGTCCTTGAGGTGTTGCTGTCTATGGGATCTTTTTGGCTATGCACATTTGCCCAGTTTACAACGAATGTTAAAAATTATTGTTGAAAAAGCCAGGTCAAGATTGAGATGTTAATTGCCTCTGAAGTACATTTTCGATACTTTGCATAGAGCTGCCCCCCTCCCCTTTTTACGCCTCTACCATGAAATGAGGGGGCATATAGTGGAGTAGATCACCCGTCTTGTCCCATCCCATGGTAATAAAATAAAAACAAGCTTATTTAAATAACTACTGATGCAATTGTCATCAAACTTAGCATACATGATATGAATAACCATGATGTCTTGTTCACCTTAATTGCTTTTTTTTAACGAATCAAGCTTCCATGATGGCCGCCACAGCCTCTGATTGGCTAAAAACCTATCCTGTAATAAATTCTACTTTATGATAAAACTTGGTGGGAGAGATGACTTGACGGCACTCAATACAAATAAAGTATTGTTGCATTACGATTCAAAATGGCCACCAAATAAAGGCTCTGATTGGTTGAAATTTGAATATTGTCAGATTTAAATGAAATTTGGTACATACAATCTAACAATACAAAGGCATTGGCAGTATTCATTTTGTGAAAAAACGAAGCATCCAAGATGGCCACCACAGCCTCTGATTGGCTGAAAATGTATCCTGTAATAACTTTTCTTTTACTTTACGAATTATGATTAAACTTGGTGGGATGATAACGTGACAGCACTGGGTCATTATCAAGAAAAAATACGGCATAACAATTCCAAGATGGCTGCCAAATACAAGCTTCTGATTTGTCGAATTTTAAATATTGTCCTATTTCAATGACATTTGGTATGTATATACAATGTATATATGTTATCTTGCAATACAAAAGTAATGGCAGTATTCATTTTGTGAAAACTAAAATGGAAGACATTTCATGGCCACTGATTGGTTGAAAACCAAATTTCATGAAATTCTGTCGAACTAGAGTCTCCTATGAGGAGGGGGCATTTATGTCTCAAAGACTTTTCTTGTTATATTAACAAAAAGAACAAGATATTTTTAAAACTTTGAGGGAATAGCCAGTTAAAAATAGAGATGTGCCCCCTGAAGTATTTACTTTGCATTTTTTATCCTTTTGATAGTGTTGTACCTCTTTAAATGAACACAGTTTTTTCTGGCTATATACATATACTGTATCTCTCAGTTTTCAACATATTTCTATTGTTGAAAGAGTTAGTGCAAAATGGAGTTATTCCCCTTGGAAGAAATTTCGCATTGGAAAGAGTTATGCAGGTTTTATTTATTTTTCATCTATTTTATCTCATGGGGAAGGAACTATGTGTAATGTATAACATTCCATTATACTCCCAAAAGGTCCATGGGGCCTTGAATTATTAACTTCATTTTTTGACGTTTAGTAATTCTGTGAGGCAACTAGATTCATGCAGAAATAGCTCCATAACAGAGACAGGGAATTATCATACAGAACCGATTACATGTACCTGTTATTTTGTTCATAATTAAGAACAAGCATACATGAATGGATACTAAGGGGCGGGGTGGAAAGGGATCGATTTGGCAATAATTGCCATAAAACAACAACTTCTCTTGATCAAAGTAATGTATGACATTCCAGTGGTAGCATCGCTTAGGTAGCTGGGATTCAAATTTATGCAAATAATGGGTCTGATCCCCTTGGGCCCGAGGCGTGGGACCAAAATGGATCAATTTGGCTATATTCATATTAATGACTTCTGAATCTAAGCTATGTATGACATTTATATTTCAGTGGTAGCATCCCTAGGTGCGCTTGGATACAAATTTATACAAATGATAGGCTGAAATATGGTAAAGTGGAAGTCCATATTTTTCAGGGTCTGGTAGGGCCCTAAATGGGAAATTATAGAAAATTGCAAAATTCTTCTATTTCTCTGCATGGATGGAAAGATCATTAGGAGCTGTGTTTTAATGTTTAAATTTCAGAACCCCAGGACTGTTCCCCCTCATTGGAGGGGGTAACTTAACTATAGTTTGAAAATGAAAATAACACTTCTATTTTGTCCATTTTTAGCTCACCATCATCAGATGCTGGGCTTTTCAAATCGCTCTGTGTCCCATGGTCCATCTGTCCTTAAATTAAACAATTTTTAATTGTTATCGCTATTTCTTGAAGTACCGGATGGATCTTACTCAAATTTCATATGTATGTTCCCCTTGGTCCCTAGTTGTGTCCTTTTGATTTTAGGACTGATCGGAAAAACAAAATGGCTGAAAGGCAGACATCTTGGATTTTGAAATAAAAGTTTGTTTTCAGTATTTCTTGAAGTGCTTGATGGCTCTTTATATATAATTACTCATATTTCATACCTGTTATGTTGATGCCTAGTTGTGCCCTTTTGATTTTGGGTCTGATTGGAAAAACAAAATCGCTGAATAGCAGCTATCTTGGATTTTATCATTTAAAGTTTGTTATCACTATTTCTTGAAGTACTTGATGAAATTTCATATCCATCTTTTATTTATAAATCGAGAAGAATCTACAAATGAAATTTGAGGAAGATCTTTGGTACTGATCAGAAAGTTAAAATGTGAATTAAGGGAAAAGATCCATCTTTCTAAGAATGATAGAATGATAAATCATCAATTGTGGGCGCCAAGACCCTCTGGGATCTCTTGTTTGAGGAAACCATCCCTACTTGATGACAATAATCCATGTTAAAGTTTTGCGTTTAGCTCTGTTTCTGACAAAACTACATCAACCAAACCTCAATCGTAGATGAAGCATGGCTAGAAGAGCCTACTGGGCTAAAAATTATTCATGGATTTCTGCTTTTTTGGGGTAAAAATCTCAAATTTCAACATTTGCGTTAAAGTCCAATTTAAACAGTGTTATAATTATCCAATTGAATTGAAAGTTGGTCACACTGTTCAAACCATCATGCGTAATACATTACCTCAATTTCAATGAAATGGTGTTACAAGTTTTGGTGTTTTGGGGTGAAAACATGGGAATTTTGAGAATTTGCGTTAAAGTCCACTTTTTATATTGTTACATATATTCGATTGAATTGAAACTTTATGTAGCTACTACCATCATCTTACGGAACATCTTTGTGAAATTTGGAGGAAATTTATATACAGGTTTTGCTGTTTTGGGTAAAAAACATGGGAATTTTGAGAATTTGTGTTAAAGTCCACTTTTTATAGTGTCACTGATATCAGATTCAGTTGAAACTTACAGTAGTTACTGATATCATCATACTAAACACTGTAATGAGATTTGGAGGAAATTTATTTGCAGGTTCCGCTGTTTTGGGGCAAAAACATGGGATTTTGAGAATTTGCGTTAAAGTCCACTTTTTATAGTGAGACTGATATCGGATTCAATTGAAACTTAGGTTAGTAACTAATATTATCATACTTATTTTGGGGTAAAAAAATGGGAATTTTGAGAATTTATGTTAGCATCCACTATTTACAGTGTTATTGATATGTAATTAAATTGAAACTTGGCTATGTTACAGATATAATCTTGCTGTATGTATTTTGTCATACTAATTTTTACATTGGGACTTAATATTATCGGGAAAGCGGGAAAGGCGAGACATCTAATTACGCGTAATTCTTGTGACTCAACGAACACTATCGCACCTTCCGTTTCATGATTCAATAAAATGGCCGCCTTTTCCTTGCCACTGATTGGTCGAAATTTAGATATTGTCCAATTTCACTCAAAATTGGTATGTAGGTGTATTATGACTATACGAACACTATCACAACTTCCGTTTCTTGATTCAATAAAATGCCCGCAACTTCCTTGTCACTGATTGGTCGAAATTTAGATATTGTCCGATTTCACTCAAAATTGGTATGTAGGTGTGTTAGGACTCTACAAACACTATTGCAACTTCTGTTTGATGATTCAGCAAATTGGCCGCCATTTCCTTGCCACTGATAGGTCAAAATTTAAATATTGTCCAATTTCACTCAAACTTGGTATGAGGTGTATTAGGACTCTAAGAAAACTATCGCAATTTCCGTTTAATGATTCAACAAAATGGACGCCATTTCTTTGCCACTGACTGTTCAAAATTTCAATATTGTCCGATTTCAATCAAATTTGGTATATAGGTGAATTATGACTCTACGAACTCTATCACTATTGACAAAGCGTGAAAGGCGACACATATAATTACGCGTAATTCTTGTACTAGTAAATCATTAGCTCATCTGGTCCGAAGGACCGTGGTGAGTTGTGCCAAACCATGGCGTCCGTCATCCGTCAACAACTTTTTAAACGACTTCTTCTCCATTACCACTGATAGGAAATCAACCTTATTTGGCAGGAAGCATCCTTAGGTGCCCAGGATTCAAAATTGTACTAATGTAGGACTGACTCCCTAGGGGGCTGAGGGACGGGGCCAAAAAGGGTTATTTAGCTTTATAGGTTTAGGCGACTTCTTCTCCATAACCACAAATTGGAAATCAGCCTTACATGTATTTGGCAGAAAGTATTCCTAGGTGCTCAGGATTCAAAATTGTACTCATGGTGGGACTGAACCCCCAAGGGGACTGAGGGTGGGGGCCATAAAGAATTATTTAGCTATATTGATATTAGCGATTTTTTCTCCATAACCAATGATTGGAAATCAGCCTTATCTGGCATGAAGTATCCCTAGGTGCTCAAGATTCAAAATTTTACTCATGGTGGGACTGACCCCCCAAGCAGCTGAGGGGGGGGGGGGGGGGGGGCATAACGAATTATTTAGTTATATTGATATAAACGACTTTTTTTCCATAACCACTGATTTGAAATAAGTCTTATTTGGTAGGAAACATCCCTAGGTGTTTAGGATTCAAAATTGTACTCATGGTGGGACTGACCCCCTAGGGGGCTGGGGGGCGAGCCAAAACCCAATATTTCATTATGATTACCTAGATACCAATGTATCCAGGTAAGCAATACAGGCCCTCTGGGCCTCTTGTTTTACTTGTTTAAAAAATTTTATTCTTTTTTAAGACATGGAAATTATGTTGTGACCAATTAAAGCGAGGCATAGATATTACTTTTCCAGTGTTTTAAGCTCACCACCATCACATGGTGGACTATATTCAAATCACTCTGCGTCTGTAGTCCGTCCGTCGTCCTTCCATCCAATTCTTGTGATCGCAGGCTGCTTCTTGGAAAGTACTGAAGGATCCTTCTCCAATTTCATATACATGTTCCCATTTGACCTTAGTTGTGCATTGTCGTCTTTTTTAGATAATCCGAAAATACATTTGGACGACAGGCTGCCATCTTGGATTTTGCATTAATGGTTTGTGATCACTATTTCTTGAGAAGTGCTGGATTGATCCTTCTCAAATTTTATATCCAGAAATTCCAAATTGTTCAATTAATTATCACCAAACCTGCTTTATGGTTAAATATAATCAAGAGCATCTTAGTACATGGTTTTAATGTAAAGCTGACAATTAATTGCATTAAGCTCCAGGTTAAGTTTAATTATCTAAAAAAAATACTCTTTAATGGATTTCGTTAATTAATTTTGCCATGTTGAAGTTTTGTTGTGCACTTAATTGCACACTATTTTTCACAAAGTATTATAAGCTGTGTAATATAACCTTCTCAACACATTTCTGATTTAGATTTTTATTTACAGTTTACTACTTTTAATTGGACTTTTAGTTAAAAGATCTGATGATAGTGGGTAATTCAAATCGCCCAGTGTCCGTGGTCCATCGTTCGTCCATCCGTCCATCCTAAAATCAATTCTTGTTATCACTGATTGGAAAAACAAAAATGGCTGATTGGTGGCCATCTTGGATTTTACAATTTAAAGCTTGTTATCACTATTTCTTGAAAGTTCTTGATGGATCTTCCTCAAATTTCATAAATAGGTATTTCTTGTTTAAGAAATACAAGATCGATTTGGAATTTGGTACTGATCAGAAAAACAAAACTCCTGACAAGAGACCTACTCTTTTAACTATTTAATTTTCAAAAGAAATTAATAGAACTAAGACTAAATACATAAATGAAAGTTAAAATAAGAAGGGAAAAGATCCATATTTCTTAGAATGAACGAAAAATCATCAATGGTGTTACAGTTTACTGCTTTTAATTGGACTTTGTTAATTAATAGTGGCCAACAAATAAAAGAGCAAAGGTCACATTTTGTATCTTTCCTCATTTTGTTATGACAATATGAAGCACAGTTGGTCAGAATTAAATGATGAGTCAACTGACCTCTAGTCACCAGGTTTAAAGTCAAGGTCAATCAACCACAGATCAAGGTCAGGTTTACCCATTGATGATTATAGAAAAATATATAACCACATGGCATTGACCATTTATGATTATAGGAACTATGTATAGCCACATGACATTATACTAGTGTGAAGTAAAGAGGTCACAAAGGTCACCAGAACATGACCTCTTATGGGGTGTTGTCAAATCCTTATGTAAGGGAGTGAGGGTAAGGATCTGTATTTTAATCAGATTAGGGAAAGCAAAACAGAAACCATGGCCCAATCAATTAACAAAGTCCAATAACATGTTTTACTAATAGAAATATTAGCTTTCACTAAAAACGAGGGTGTTCCAAAAATAATGTCACTTGCATCGGTGCTTATATAGCGGAAGTGCTTTTGTTCATTTTAATTTGCTCTGCCCTTCAAAATACTCTCCCCCAGCCAGAACACACCTTTTTAGCCGGTCAATCCATTTTTGGAAGCATTTTTCATACTCTTCAATGGGTACACCCATCAGACACTGATAAACAGCAGATCCAAGGGCATTTCTCGAATTGTATCTCCTTCCAGATAAATGATATTTAAGTTTTGGAAAGAGAAAATAGTCGCAGGGGGCCAAGTCTGGCGAATACGGAGGGTGCTGAAGGACGGTAACCTTCTCTGACTCCAAAAAGTCTGTCACAATACGTGCCTCGTGAGCGGGTGCATTATCATGCAAAAGTCGGACATACTTAAGTCCTGTTTTGGGGCGGCGACTTTTGTAGTAGTTCTTCAACTTTCTCAGAACAACGTTTTTATAGAACTTGCCTGTGACCGTTCTGCCTTTTGGCACCGGGATTTGAATAGCTGGACCCTTATTAGTGAAAAAAAATAGCATACATACACCTTCTTTACCGTTCGTATTCGTTTGCCATTGTTACACGCGTCTTCTTTTGCTCATCCGTTAACAAATGGGTATCCATCTTGCATTTATCTTTCTAACTTTTAGGTGTTTCTTCAAAATTGCATGAACTCTTGCTAACGACAAGTTTGTCATTCGAGCCACATTTCTTACGGTGAATCGAGCATCAGTTTGGAGGATATTTCGGATTTTTTCTATGTTACCTTTGGTCGTAGTTGTTGCAGGACAACCTGGGTGAGCAGCAACTGAAAATGCAAAGCACTAAATTTACCTTGCCACCTACAAACAGTCCTGTGAGACATTTGGCCCTCCCCATAAATGTCACACACCTCACGGTGAATATCTACAGCCTTTATGCCCAGTAATGACCTACCTTTTATATAGGCCCTAAGTTCAAGAACATTTTCACCTCGTTTTCCTGTGATTTTGTGTCTAGTCTAACGAATAGGCTATGAAACGATGTACACTGTACCGAGGCCAGTGAACGTGTGGACGAGATATTTACCTGTGTCACGAGCCAGGGATCACTCAATCGACACGAGGTGGTTTTGTGCATAAATTGCAGGTATTAAAGGTATTTAACAGACCTGGACTTTGATATATAACCATCCCAGCATATTTACGATTTTGATTTCTACTTACACTTACAGTTTACTACGTTTAATTGGACTTTGTTAATTAATACATTTTGTTATGACAATATGGTCAGAATTAAACAATGATTCAACTTGCCGAATGTCAAGGTCGCTAGGTTAAATTTTGTAACTTAATTTTCTTTGATGAACAATTTATTTCATTATGAAGCAAAGTTGGTCAAAATCAAATGTTGATTCAACTTACCCTTGTTACTAAAAGTCAAGAAGGTTCCAAGGTCAAGGTCAAATTTTGTAACTTTTCACTGATGAACATTTTATTAGGTCACCTGAGACGAAGTCTCAAGTGACCTATTCTAATCGCCTTTTGTCCGTCGTCGTGCGTCCGTAAACTTTTTACATTTTCGACTTCTTCTCCAAAACCACAGAACCAAATTCAATGAAATTTGGCAGGGAGCTTTTATGGCTAATTAAAATTGTGAATTATATGGTCCCCATCCCCCAGGGACCTGAGGGTAGGGGCCAAAAAGGGTCAAATTGACTAAAATTTCAAAAATCTTCTTCTCTACTCTCAGATAAGGTGGAATCAAACACTCTTCATAGCTGAAAGGGTCTTATGGTGCTTTACCAAAATTGTAAATTTCATGACCCTGGGGTCTCATGTTTTCCCCTGGGATAGGGGGTAAACTTTACTATAGTTTATATAGGGAAATCACATTTTTGACTATTATTTGTTGGATTTGTATTGGAATTCATTCTAACTTGTATCAAATTATCAGCATGGGATGACACTTTGATGGTATGTGCATGTTGGCCCTAGTTGACCCCCAGGGGCTGGTGGGCGGGGCCAAAAAGGGTCAAATTGACAAAAATTTCAAAAATCTTCTTATATATGGTAGAATCAAATACTCTTCATAGATGGAAGGGTCTTAAGGTTCTTTACCAAAATTGTGAATTTCATGACCCTGGGGTCTCATGTTTGTCCCTGGGGAGGGGGTAAACTTTACTATAGTGTATATAGGGAAATCACATTTTTGACTATTATTTGTTGGATTTGTATTGGAATTCATTCTAACTTGTAAAAAATTATCAGCATGGGATGACACTTTGATGGTAAGTACATGTTGGCCCTAGTTGACCCCCAGGGGCTGGAGGGCGGGGCCAAAAAGGGTCAAATTGACAAAAATTTCAAAAATCTTCTTCTCTTCTCCCAGATATGCTGGAATCAAATACTCTTCATAGATGGATTGGTTTTAAGGTTCTTTACCAAAATTGTGAATTTCATGACTCTGGGGTCTTGCATCTCCCCCTGTGGAGGGGGTTAAGTTTACTATAGTATATTGGCAGAAAAAAAAACATTTTTTTTTGCATTATTTGTTTAATTGCCATAAGAAATGATGTAAATTTGGTTGAAATTATCAATATGACATGACTTTTGAGTAGTACGCACATATTGACACTGACTGACCCCCAGGTGCCTGAGGGGTGGGGCCTAAAAGGGTCAAATTGACATAATTTCAAAAATTCATTTTTTTCACTCCCAGATATGCTACAATGTATTGTTATAAATATTCATCTCAACATTCCCATATTTCTCTTTCATGTCAAACATCAGGTGACCGTTAAGGCCCATGGGCCTCTTGTTATGACATTATGAAGCATATTGTGTCGGAACTAAATGAGAAATTATCTCGTGAACAAAGTTGGTGTTTTTATTGTTTTCCAAAATCTTAAACGGTATTGCTATAAAATCTTCAAAAACTGGTTTGTGGCTATTAGAATAATGAATATAATGAATACAACTCAACATTCCATGCCGGGACATGCGATACATATCATTACGTGTAAGTCTTGTGTGTAACAAATTGACAATACCGAGTTTTGGAAGCATTTCCATTACTGGTGCTCTTAATTTCCCATATTTTGTAATTAATTGATAGACATTAAAATGAATGTGTTGCGGTTACTTTTTAAATATAATTTCAACTCCAAATTCATATCTTCTGTTTATGTATTAAAGGCGTTTGTCTAGTATGTAGATTTTTAACCCACCATCTGTTCAAATCACTCTGTGTCCGTGGTCTTTGGTTCGCTGACCGTCCGTTCTTAAACAATTATTGTGCTGGATTGATCATTCTCAAATTTGATATGTAAGTTCCCCTAGGTCCCTTATTGGGCACTGTCTAATTTTCGGACTCATCAGAAACAATATGGCCGACAGGGCAAAAACTGGTTTGGTAAATTATACTATAGCAAGTCATGTTTACACTGTCAAAAACATGTTGCAGAACTTTGGAATACCGGACCTCGTATGACAGAACTGGAGCTGTCCGTAGCAGATTCCTAGTTTGGCTGTACTGGAACAGGGATGAAGGCGAAATACCTCGATAGGCTGTACTGGTGCAGAGGAGTTGCTGCCGACATACCTCAAACGCTGTACTGGGTGTGAAGCACTTGACCGCTGCCTGGTCAGGTATTTTCATCGGCAGAACGGTAATATTCTTTCTTTTTCTCAATCTGTTGTAAGAATGAAGGAAAGATAATGCGCCGGATCCAAATTCCAACTAGGCTGCTTCCAAACCTTACTCACTCTTGCAGTCGAAGAAATGGACAATGTTGATCTTTGATCGGGTCTTTCAAACTGTGTTCCTCTCTATAATTACAGATACCTTTATGAAGAAATGTCTGCTATTCAAATACAACAATGGCTTCTCAAATCATGTGGGCATATCAAGTTGCATCAAATGTACATTTGGTATGCCATACACCCGCATGTGGCGAGAATGATTTTGTATTTGATGGTGCCGGATTTTCTTCCTCTGAAGATCTGTAAAACTTGAGTTGAATGCGGGGCGGTTGACTTGAGAGAAGTCAGCAGCGTTCATAATTTGACTGACAGGAGGGGTATAATAGTGTTTGGATAGGCCGACTTGGATTTGGTTTCTCGCCATTCCCTGTCCTTCTTCTACAACATTTTAACTGATATTACAAGCAGAAGTGCTTTGTAATGAACAGCTCGCGGCCTGATGACATTAGTCTGAAGGTATCGTTTTTATACGTGGCGGCGGTAAGGTATCGCCGATTTTACCAAAAATTGGTTTGGTAAATCGATACCATTGCAAACCTTTCAAAAAATTACACTCTGTCAGAATAACATTACAGATCCTGGGAATACCGGGCCTCGTATGGCAGTACTGGAGCTGTCCGTAGCAGATTCCTAGTTTGGCTGTACTGGAACAGGGATGGAGGAGAGATACCTCGATAGGCTGTACTGGTGCAGAGGAGCTGCTGCCGACATACCTCAAACGCTGTACTGGATGTGGAGCACTTGACCGCTGCGCGGTCAGGTATTTTCATCGGCAGAACGGTAATATTCTTTCTTTTTCTCAATCTGTTGTAAGAATGAAGGAAAGATAATGCGCCGGATCCAAATTCCAACTAGGCTGCTTCCAAACCTTACTCACTCTTGCAGTCGAAGAAATGGACAATGTTGATCTTTGATCGGGTCTTTCAAACTGTGTTCCTCTCTATAATTAGACACCTTTATGAAGAAATATCTGCTATTCAAATACAACAATGGCTTCTCAAATCATGTGGGCATATCAAGTTGCATCAAATGTACATTTGGTATGCCATACACCCGCATGTGGCGAGAATGATGTTGTATTTGATGGTGTCGGATTTTCTTCCTCTGAAGATCTGTAAAACTTGAGTTGAATGCGGGGCGGTTGACTTGAGAGAAGTCAGCAGCGTTCATAATTTGACTGACAGGAGGGGTATGATAGTGTTTGGATAGGCCGACTTGGCTTTGGTTTCTCGCCATTCCCTGTCCTTCTTCTACAACATTTTAACTGATATTACAAGCAGAAGTGCTTTGTAATGAACAGTTCGCGGCCTGATGACATTAGTCTGAAGGTATCGTTTTTATACGTGGCGGCGGTAAGGTATCGCCGATTTTACCAAAAATTGGTTTGGTAAATCGATACCATTGCAAACCTTTCAAAAAAATTACACTCTGTCAGAATAACATTACAGATCCTGGGAATACCGGGCCTCGTATGGCAGTACTGGAGCTGTCCGTAGCAGATTCCTAGTCTGGCTGTACTGGAACAGGGATGGAGGAGAGATACCTCGATAGGCTGTACTGGTGCAGAGGAGCTGCTGCCGACATACCTCAAACGCTGTACTGGATGTGGAGCACTTGACCGCTGCGCGGTCAGGTATTTTCATCGGCAGAACGGTAATATTCTTTCTTTTTCTCAATCTGTTGTAAGAATGAAGGAAAGATAATGCGCCGGATCCAAATTCCAACTAGGCTGCTTCCAAACCTTACTCACTCTTGCAGTCGAAGAAATGGACAATGTTGATCTTTGATCGGGTCTTTCAAACTGTGTTCCTCTCTATAATTACAGACACCTTTATGAAGAAATATCTGCTATTCAAATACAACAATGGCTTCTCAAATCATGTGGGCATATCAAGTTGCATCAGATGTACATTTGGTATGCCATACACCCGCATGTGGCGAGAATGATGTTGTATTTGATGGTGCCGGATTTTCTTCCTCTGAAGATCTGTAAAACTTGAGTTGAACGCGGGGCGGTTGACTTGGGAGAAGTCAGCAGCGTTCATAATTTGACTGACATGAGGAGTATAATAGTGTTTGGATAGGCCGACTTGGATTTGGTTTCTCGCCATTCCCTGTCCTTCTTCTACAACATTTTAACTGATATTACAAGCAGAAGTGCTTTGTAATGAACAGTTCGCGGCCTGATGACAATAGTCTGAAGGTATCGTTTTTATACGTGGCGGCGGTAAGGTATCGCCGATTTTACCAAAAATTGGTTTGGTAAATCGATACCATTGCAAACCTTTCAAAAAAATTACACTGTCAGAATAACATTACAGATCCTGGGAATACCGGGCCTCGTATGGCAGTACTGGAGCTGTCCGTAGCAGATTCCTAGTTTGGCTGTACTGGAACAGGGATGGAGGAGAGATACCTCGATAGGCTGTACTGGTGCAGAGGAGCTGCTGCCGACATACCTCAAACGCTGTACTGGATGTGGAGCACTTGACCGCTGCGCGGTCAGGTATTTTCATCGGCAGAACGGTAATATTCTTTCTTTTTCTCAATCTGTTGTAAGAATGAAGGAAAGATAATGCGCCGGATCCAAATTCCAACTAGGCTGCTTCCAAACCTTACTCACTCTTGCAGTCGAAGAAATGGACAATGTTGATCTTTGATCGGGTCTTTCAAACTGTGTTCCTCTCTATAATTACAGACACCTTTATGAAGAAATATCTGCTATTCAAATACAATAATGGCTTCTCAAATCATGTGGGCATATCAAGTTGCATCAAATGTACATTTGGTATGCCATACACCCGCATGTGGCGAGAATGATGTTGTATTTGATGGTGCCGGATTTTCTTCCTCTGAAGATCTGTAAAACTTGAGTTGAACGCGGGGCGGTTGACTTGAGAGAAGTCAGCAGCGTTCATAATTTGACTGACATGAGGGGTATAATAGTGTTTGGATAGGCCGACTTGGATTTGGTTTCTCGCCATTCCCTGTCCTTCTTCTACCACATTTTAACTGATATTACAAGCAGAAGTGCTTTGTAATGAACAGTTCGCGGCCTGATGACATTAGTCTGAAGGTATCGTTTTTATACGTGGCGGCGGTAAGGTATCGCCGATTTTACCAAAAATTGGTTTGGTAAATCGATACCATTGCAAACCTTTCAAAAAAATTACACTCTGTCAGAATAACATTACAGATCCTGGGAATACCGGGCCTCGTATGGCAGTACTGGAGCTGTCCGTAGCAGATTCCTAGTTTGGCTGTACTGGAACAGGGATGGAGGAGAGATACCTCGATAGGCTGTACTGGTGCAGAGGAGCTGCTGCCGACATACCTCAAACGCTGTACTGGATGTGGAGCACTTGACCGCTGCGCGGTCAGGTATTTTCATCGGCAGAACGGTAATATTCTTTCTTTTTCTCAATCTGTTGTAAGAATGAAGGAAAGATAATGCGCCAGATCCAAATTCCAACTAGGCTGCTTCCAAACCTTACTCACTCTTGCAGTCGAAGAAATGGACAATGTTCATCTTTGATCGGGTCTTTCAAACTGTGTTCCTCTCTATAATTACAGACACCTTTATGAAGAAATATCTGCTATTCAAATACAACAATGGCTTCTCAAATCATGTGGGCATATCAAGTTGCATCAAATGTACATTTGGTATGCCATACACCCGCATGTGGCGAGAATGATGTTGTATTTGATGGTGCCGGATTTTCTTCCTCTGAAGATCTGTAAAACTTGAGTTGAACGCGGGGCGGTTGACTTGAGAGAAGTCAGCAGCGTTCATAATTTGACTGACATGAGGGGTATAATAGTGTTTGGATAGGCCGACTTGGATTTGGTTTCTCGCCATTCCCTGTCCTTCTTCTACAACATTTTAACTGATATTACAAGCAGAAGTGCTTTGTAATGAACAGTTCGCGGCCTGATGACATTAGTCTGAAGGTATCGTTTTTATACGTGGCGGCGGTAAGGTATCGCCGATTTTACCAAAAATTGGTTTGGTAAATCGATACCATTGAAAACCTTTCAAAAAAATTACACTGTCAGAATAACATTACAGATCCTGGGAATACCGGGCCTCGTATGGCAGTACTGGAGCTGTCCGTAGCAGATTCCTAGTTTGGCTGTACTGGAACAGGGATGGAGGAGAGATACCTCGATAGGCTGTACTGGTGCAGAGGAGCTGCTGCCGACATACCTCAAACGCTGTACTGGATGTGGAGCACTTGACCGCTGCGCGGTCAGGTATTTTCATCGGCAGAACGGTAATATTCTTTCTTTTTCTCAATCTGTTGTAAGAATGAAGGAAAGATAATGCGCCGGATCCAAATTCCAACTAGGCTGCTTCCAAACCTTACTCACTCTTGCAGTCGAAGAAATGGACAATGTTGATCTTTGATCGGGTCTTTCAAACTGTGTTCCTCTCTATAATTACAGACACCTTTATGAAGAAATATCTGCTATTCAAATACAACAATGGCTTCTCAAATCATGTGGGCATATCAAGTTGCATCAAATGTACATTTGGTATGCCATACACCCGCATGTGGCGAGAATGATGTTGTATTTGATGGTGTCGGATTTTCTTCCTCTGAAGATCTGTAAAACTTGAGTTGAATGCGGGGCGGTTGACTTGAGAGAAGTCAGCAGCGTTCATAATTTGACTGACAGGAGGGGTATGATAGTGTTTGGATAGGCCGACTTGGATTTGGTTTCTCGCCATTCCCTGTCCTTCTTCTACAACATTTTAACTGATATTACAAGCAGAAGTGCTTTGTAATGAACAGTTCGCGGCCT
This sequence comes from Mimachlamys varia, assembly GCA_947623455.1. Classification (NCBI taxonomy): domain Eukaryota; kingdom Metazoa; phylum Mollusca; class Bivalvia; order Pectinida; family Pectinidae; genus Mimachlamys; species Mimachlamys varia. The sequence continues at coordinate 31,716,244 of OX392532.1, read as the reverse complement.
GATGACATTAGTCTGAAGGTATCGTTTTTATACGTGGCGGCGGTAAGGTATCGCCGATTTTACCAAAAATTGGTTTGGTAAATCGATACCATTGCAAACCTTTCAAAAAAATTACACTCTGTCAGAATAACATTACAGATCCTGGGAATACCGGGCCTCGTATGGCAGTACTGGAGCTGTCCGTAGCAGATTCCTAGTTTGGCTGTACTGGAACAGGGATGGAGGAGAGATACCTCGATAGGCTGTACTGGTGCAGAGGAGCTGCTGCCGACATACCTCAAACGCTGTACTGGATGTGGAGCACTTGACCGCTGCGCGGTCAGGTATTTTCATCGACAGAACGGTAATATTCTTTCTTTTTCTCAATCTGTTGTAAGAATGAAGGAAAGATAATGCGCAGGATCCAGATTCCAACTAGGCTGCTTCCAAACCTTATTCACTCTTGCAGTCGAAGAAATGGACAATGTTGATCTTTGATCGGGTCTTTCAAACTGTGTTCCTCTCTATTATTACAGATACCTTTATGAAGAAATGTCTGCTATTCAAATACAACAATGCCTTCTCAAATCATGTGGGCATATCAAGTTGCATCAAATGTACATTTGGTATGCCAGATCGATGCATGTGGCGAGAATGATTTTGTATTTGATGGTGCCGGATTTTCTTCCTCTGAAGATCTGTAAAACTTGAGTTCGCGCGGGGCGGTTGACTTGAGAGAAGTCAGCAGCGTTCATAATTTGACTGACAGGAGGGGTATGATATTGTTTGGATAGGCCGACTTGGATTTGGTTTCTCGCCATTCCCTGTCCTTCTTCTACAACATTTTAACTGTTATTACAAGCAGAAGTGCTTTGTAATGAACAGTTCGCGGCCTGATGACATTAGTCTGAAGGTATCGTTTTTATACGTGGCGGCGGTAAGGTATCGCCGATTTTACCAAAAATTGGTTTGGTAAATCGATACCATTGCAAACCTTTCAAAAAAATTACACTCTGTCAGAATAACATTACAGATCCTGGGAATACCGGGCCTCGTATGGCAGTACTGGAGCTGTCCGTAGCAGATTCCTAGTTTGGCTGTACTGGAACAGGGATGGAGGAGAGATACCTCGATAGGCTGTACTGGTGCAGAGGAGCTGCTGCCGACATACCTCAAACGCTGTACTGGATGTGGAGCACTTGACCGCTGGGCGGTCAGGTATTTTCATCGGCAGAACGGTAATATTCTTTCTTTTTCTCAATCTGTTGTAAGAATGAAGGAAAGATAATGCGCCGGATCCAAATTCCAACTAGGCTGCTTCCAAACCTTACTCACTCTTGCAGTCGAAGAAATGGACAATGTTGATCTTTGATCGGGTCTTTCAAACTGTGTTCCTCTCTATAATTACAGACACCTTTATGAAGAAATATCTGCTATTCAAATACAATAATGGCTTCTCAAATCATGTGGGCATATCAAGTTGCATCAGATGTACATTTGGTATGCCAGATCGATGCATGTGGCGAGAATGATTTTGTATTTGATGGTGCCTGATTTTCTTCCTCTGAAGATCTGTAAAACTTGAGTTGCACGCGGGGCGGTTGACTTGAGAGAAGTCAGCAGCGTTCATAATTTGACTGACAGGAGGGGTATGATATTGTTTGGATAGGCCGACTTGGATTTGGTTTCTCGCCATTCCCTGTCCTTCTTCTACAACATTTTAACTGTTATTACAAGCAGAAGTGCTTTGTAATGAACAGTTCGCGGCCTGATGACATTAGTCTGAAGGTATCGTTTTTATACGTGGCGGCGGTAAGGTATCGCCGATTTTACCAAAAATTGGTTTGGTAAATCGATACCATTGCAAACCTTTCAAAAAAATTACACTCTGTCAGAATAACATTACAGATCCTGGGAATACCGGGCCTCGTATGGCAGTACTGGAGCTGTCCGTAGCAGATTCCTAGTTTGGCTGTACTGGAACAGGGATGGAGGAGAGATACCTCGATAGGCTGTACTGGTGCAGAGGAGCTGCTGCCGACATACCTCAAACGCTGTACTGGATGTGGAGCACTTGACCGCTGGGCGGTCAGGTATTTTCATCGGCAGAACGGTAATATTCTTTCTTTTTCTCAATCTGTTGTAAGAATGAAGGAAAGATAATGCGCCGGATCCAAATTCCAACTAGGCTGCTTCCAAACCTTACTCACTCTTGCAGTCGAAGAAATGGACAATGTTGATCTTTGATCGGGTCTTTCAAACTGTGTTCCTCTCTATAATTACAGACACCTTTATGAAGAAATATCTGCTATTCAAATACAATAATGGCTTCTCAAATCATGTGGGCATATCAAGTTGCATCAGATGTACATTTGGTATGCCAGATCGATGCATGTGGCGAGAATGATTTTGTATTTGATGGTGCCTGATTTTCTTCCTCTGAAGATCTGTAAAACTTGAGTTGCACGCGGGGCGGTTGACTTGAGAGAAGTCAGCAGCGTTCATAATTTGACTGACAGGAGGGGTATGATATTGTTTGGATAGGCCGACTTGGATTTGGTTTCTCGCCATTCCCTGTCCTTCTTCTACAACATTTTAACTGTTATTACAAGCAGAAGTGCTTTGTAATGAACAGTTCGCGGCCTGATGACATTAGTCTGAAGGTATCGTTTTTATACGTGGCGGCGGTAAGGTATCGCCGATTTTACCAAAAATTGGTTTGGTAAATCGATACCATTGCAAACCTTTCAAAAAAATTACACTCTGTCAGAATAACATTACAGATCCTGGGAATACCGGGCCTCGTATGGCAGTACTGGAGCTGTCCGTAGCAGATTCCTAGTTTGGCTGTACTGGAACAGGGATGGAGGAGAGATACCTCGATAGGCTGTACTGGTGCAGAGGAGCTGCTGCCGACATACCTCAAACGCTGTACTGGATGTGGAGCACTTGACCGCTGCGCGGTCAGGTATTTTCATCGGCAGAACGGTAATATTCTTTCTTTTTCTCAATCTGTTGTAAGAATGAAGGAAAGATAATGCGCCGGATCCAAATTCCAACTAGGCTGCTTCCAAACCTTACTCACTCTTGCAGTCGAAGAAATGGACAATGTTGATCTTTGATCGGGTCTTTCAAACTGTGTTCCTCTCTATAATTACAGACACCTTTATGAAGAAATATCTGCTATTCAAATACAATAATGGCTTCTCAAATCATGTGGGCATATCAAGTTGCATCAAATGTACATTTGGTATGCCAGATCGATGCATGTGGCGAGAATGATTTTGTATTTGATGGTGCCGGATTTTCTTCCTCTGAAGATCTGTAAAACTTGAGTTCGCGCGGGGCGGTTGACTTGAGAGAAGTCAGCAGCGTTCATAATTTGACTGACAGGAGGAGTATGATATTGTTTGGATAGGCCGACTTGGATTTGGTTTCTCGCCATTCCCTGTCCTTCTTCTACAACATTTTAACTGTTATTACAAGCAGAAGTGCTTTGTAATGAACAGTTCGCGGCCTGATGACATTAGTCTGAAGGTATCGTTTTTATACGTGGCGGCGGTAAGGTATCGCCGATTTTACCAAAAATTGGTTTGGTAAATCGATACCATTGCAAACCTTTCAAAAAAATTACACTCTGTCAGAATAACATTACAGATCCTGGGAATACCGGGCCTCGTATGGCAGTACTGGAGCTGTCCGTAGCAGATTCCTAGTTTGGCTGTACTGGAACAGGGATGGAGGAGAGATACCTCGATAGGCTGTACTGGTGCAGAGGAGCTGCTGCCGACATACCTCAAACGCTGTACTGGATGTGGAGCACTTGACCGCTGGGCGGTCAGGTATTTTCATCGGCAGAACGGTAATATTCTTTCTTTTTCTCAATCTGTTGTAAGAATGAAGGAAAGATAATGCGCCGGATCCAAATTCCAACTAGGCTGCTTCCAAACCTTACTCACTCTTGCAGTCGAAGAAATGGACAATGTTGATCTTTGATCGGGTCTTTCAAACTGTGTTCCTCTCTATAATTACAGACACCTTTATGAAGAAATATCTGCTATTCAAATACAATAATGGCTTCTCAAATCATGTGGGCATATCAAGTTGCATCAGATGTACATTTGGTATGCCAGATCGATGCATGTGGCGAGAATGATTTTGTATTTGATGGTGCCGGATTTTCTTCCTCTGAAGATCTGTAAAACTTGAGTTGCACGCGGGGCGGTTGACTTGAGAGAAATCGGCAGCGTTCATAATTTGATTGGCATGAGGGGTATGATAGTGTTTGGATAGGCCGACTTGGATTTGGTTTCTCACCATTTCCTGTCCTTCTTCTACAACATATTTACTGTTATTACTAGCAAAAGTGCTTTGTAATGAACAGTTCGCGGCCTGATGACAATAGTCTGAAGGTATCGTTTTTATACGTGGCGGCGGTAAGGTATCGCCGATTTTACCAAAAATTGGTTTGGTAAATCGATACCATTGCAAACCTTTCAAAAAAATTACACTCTGTCAGAATAACATTACAGATCCTGGGAATACCGGGCCTCGTATGGCAGTACTGGAGCTGTCCGTAGCAGATTCCTAGTTTGGCTGTACTGGAACAGGGATGGAGGAGAGATACCTCGATAGGCTGTACTGGTGCAGAGGAGCTGCTGCCGACATACCTCAAACGCTGTACTGGATGTGGAGCACTTGACCGCTGCGCGGTCAGGTATTTTCATCGGCAGAACGGTAATATTCTTTCTTTTTCTCAATCTGTTGTAAGAATGAAGGAAAGATAATGCGCCGGATCCAAATTCCAACTAGGCTGCTTCCAAACCTTACTCACTCTTGCAGTCGAAGAAATGGACAATGTTGATCTTTGATCGGGTCTTTCAAACTGTGTTCCTCTCTATAATTACAGACACCTTTATGAAGAAATATCTGCTATTCAAATACAATAATGGCTTCTCAAATCATGTGGGCATATCAAGTTGCATCAAATGTACATTTGGTATGCCAGATCGATGCATGTGGCGAGAATGATTTTGTATTTGATGGTGCCGGATTTTCTTCCTCTGAAGATCTGTAAAACTTGAGTTCGCGCGGGGCGGTTGACTTGAGAGAAGTCAGCAGCGTTCATAATTTGACTGACAGGAGGAGTATGATATTGTTTGGATAGGCCGACTTGGATTTGGTTTCTCGCCATTCCCTGTCCTTCTTCTACAACATTTTAACTGTTATTACAAGCAGAAGTGCTTTGTAATGAACAGTTCGCGGCCTGATGACATTAGTCTGAAGGTATCGTTTTTATACGTGGCGGCGGTAAGGTATCGCCGATTTTACCAAAAATTGGTTTGGTAAATCGATACCATTGCAAACCTTTCAAAAAAATTACACTCTGTCAGAATAACATTACAGATCCTGGGAATACCGGGCCTCGTATGGCAGTACTGGAGCTGTCCGTAGCAGATTCCTAGTTTGGCTGTACTGGAACAGGGATGGAGGAGAGATACCTCGATAGGCTGTACTGGTGCAGAGGAGCTGCTGCCGACATACCTCAAACGCTGTACTGGATGTGGAGCACTTGACCGCTGGGCGGTCAGGTATTTTCATCGGCAGAACGGTAATATTCTTTCTTTTTCTCAATCTGTTGTAAGAATGAAGGAAAGATAATGCGCCGGATCCAAATTCCAACTAGGCTGCTTCCAAACCTTACTCACTCTTGCAGTCGAAGAAATGGACAATGTTGATCTTTGATCGGGTCTTTCAAACTGTGTTCCTCTCTATAATTACAGACACCTTTATGAAGAAATATCTGCTATTCAAATACAATAATGGCTTCTCAAATCATGTGGGCATATCAAGTTGCATCAGATGTACATTTGGTATGCCAGATCGATGCATGTGGCGAGAATGATTTTGTATTTGATGGTGCCTGATTTTCTTCCTCTGAAGATCTGTAAAACTTGAGTTGCACGCGGGGCGGTTGACTTGAGAGAAGTCAGCAGCGTTCATAATTTGACTGACAGGAGGGGTATGATATTGTTTGGATAGGCCGACTTGGATTTGGTTTCTCGCCATTCCCTGTCCTTCTTCTACAACATTTTAACTGTTATTACAAGCAGAAGTGCTTTGTAATGAACAGTTCGCGGCCTGATGACATTAGTCTGAAGGTATCGTTTTTATACGTGGCGGCGGTAAGGTATCGCCGATTTTACCAAAAATTGGTTTGGTAAATCGATACCATTGCAAACCTTTCAAAAAAATTACACTCTGTCAGAATAACATTACAGATCCTGGGAATACCGGGCCTCGTATGGCAGTACTGGAGCTGTCCGTAGCAGATTCCTAGTTTGGCTGTACTGGAACAGGGATGGAGGAGAGATACCTCGATAGGCTGTACTGGTGCAGAGGAGCTGCTGCCGACATACCTCAAACGCTGTACTGGATGTGGAGCACTTGACCGCTGGGCGGTCAGGTATTTTCATCGGCAGAACGGTAATATTCTTTCTTTTTCTCAATCTGTTGTAAGAATGAAGGAAAGATAATGCGCCGGATCCAAATTCCAACTAGGCTGCTTCCAAACCTTACTCACTCTTGCAGTCGAAGAAATGGACAATGTTGATCTTTGATCGGGTCTTTCAAACTGTGTTCCTCTCTATAATTACAGACACCTTTATGAAGAAATATCTGCTATTCAAATACAATAATGGCTTCTCAAATCATGTGGGCATATCAAGTTGCATCAGATGTACATTTGGTATGCCAGATCGATGCATGTGGCGAGAATGATTTTGTATTTGATGGTGCCTGATTTTCTTCCTCTGAAGATCTGTAAAACTTGAGTTGCACGCGGGGCGGTTGACTTGAGAGAAGTCAGCAGCGTTCATAATTTGACTGACAGGAGGGGTATGATATTGTTTGGATAGGCCGACTTGGATTTGGTTTCTCGCCATTCCCTGTCCTTCTTCTACAACATTTTAACTGTTATTACAAGCAGAAGTGCTTTGTAATGAACAGTTCGCGGCCTGATGACATTAGTCTGAAGGTATCGTTTTTATACGTGGCGGCGGTAAGGTATCGCCGATTTTACCAAAAATTGGTTTGGTAAATCGATACCATTGCAAACCTTTCAAAAAAATTACACTCTGTCAGAATAACATTACAGATCCTGGGAATACCGGGCCTCGTATGGCAGTACTGGAGCTGTCCGTAGCAGATTCCTAGTTTGGCTGTACTGGAACAGGGATGGAGGAGAGATACCTCGATAGGCTGTACTGGTGCAGAGGAGCTGCTGCCGACATACCTCAAACGCTGTACTGGATGTGGAGCACTTGACCGCTGGGCGGTCAGGTATTTTCATCGGCAGAACGGTAATATTCTTTCTTTTTCTCAATCTGTTGTAAGAATGAAGGAAAGATAATGCGCCGGATCCAAATTCCAACTAGGCTGCTTCCAAACCTTACTCACTCTTGCAGTCGAAGAAATGGACAATGTTGATCTTTGATCGGGTCTTTCAAACTGTGTTCCTCTCTATAATTACAGACACCTTTATGAAGAAATATCTGCTATTCAAATACAATAATGGCTTCTCAAATCATGTGGGCATATCAAGTTGCATCAAATGTATATTTGGTATGCCAGATCGATGCATGTGGCGAGAATGATTTTGTATTTGATGGTGCCTGATTTTCTTCCTCTGAAGATCTGTAAAACTTGAGTTGCACGCGGGGCGGTTGACTTGAGAGAAGTCAGCAGCGTTCATAATTTGACTGACAGGAGGGGTATGATATTGTTTGGATAGGCCGACTTGGATTTGGTTTCTCGCCATTCCCTGTCCTTCTTCTACAACATTTTAACTGTTATTACAAGCAGAAGTGCTTTGTAATGAACAGTTCGCGGCCTGATGACATTAGTCTGAAGGTATCGTTTTTATACGTGGCGGCGGTAAGGTATCGCCGATTTTACCAAAAATTGGTTTGGTAAATCGATACCATTGCAAACCTTTCAAAAAAATTACACTCTGTCAGAATAACATTACAGATCCTGGGAATACCGGGCCTCGTATGGCAGTACTGGAGCTGTCCGTAGCAGATTCCTAGTTTGGCTGTACTGGAACAGGGATGGAGGAGAGATACCTCGATAGGCTGTACTGGTGCAGAGGAGCTGCTGCCGACATACCTCAAACGCTGTACTGGATGTGGAGCACTTGACCGCTGCGCGGTCAGGTATTTTCATCGGCAGAACGGTAATATTCTTTCTTTTTCTCAATCTGTTGTAAGAATGAAGGAAAGATAATGCGCCGGATCCAAATTCCAACTAGGCTGCTTCCAAACCTTACTCACTCTTGCAGTCGAAGAAATGGACAATGTTGATCTTTGATCGGGTCTTTCAAACTGTGTTCCTCTCTATAATTACAGACACCTTTATGAAGAAATATCTGCTATTCAAATACAATAATGGCTTCTCAAATCATGTGGGCATATCAAGTTGCATCAGATGTACATTTGGTATGCCAGATCGATGCATGTGGCGAGAATGATTTTGTATTTGATGGTGCCGGATTTTCTTCCTCTGAAGATCTGTAAAACTTGAGTTGCACGCGGGGCGGTTGACTTGAGAGAAATCGGCAGCGTTCATAATTTGACTGACAGGAGGGGTATGATATTGTTTGGATAGGCCGACTTGGATTTGGTTTCTCGCCATTCCCTGTCCTTCTTCTACAACATTTTAACTGTTATTACAAGCAGAAGTGCTTTGTAATGAACAGTTCGCGGCCTGATGACATTAGTCTGAAGGTATCGTTTTTATACGTGGCGGCGGTAAGGTATCGCCGATTTTACCAAAAATTGGTTTGGTAAATCGATACCATTGCAAACCTTTCAAAAAAATTACACTCTGTCAGAATAACATTACAGATCCTGGGAATACCGGGCCTCGTATGGCAGTACTGGAGCTGTCCGTAGCAGATTCCTAGTTTGGCTGTACTGGAACAGGGATGGAGGAGAGATACCTCGATAGGCTGTACTGGTGCAGAGGAGCTGCTGCCGACATACCTCAAACGCTGTACTGGATGTGGAGCACTTGACCGCTGCGCGGTCAGGTATTTTCATCGGCAGAACGGTAATATTCTTTCTTTTTCTCAATCTGTTGTAAGAATGAAGGAAAGATAATGCGCCGGATCCAAATTCCAACTAGGCTGCTTCCAAACCTTACTCACTCTTGCAGTCGAAGAAATGGACAATGTTGATCTTTGATCGGGTCTTTCAAACTGTGTTCCTCTCTATAATTACAGACACCTTTATGAAGAAATATCTGCTATTCAAATACAATAATGGCTTCTCAAATCATGTGGGCATATCAAGTTGCATCAGATGTACATTTGGTATGCCAGATCGATGCATGTGGCGAGAATGATTTTGTATTTGATGGTGCCGGATTTTCTTCCTCTGAAGATCTGTAAAACTTGAGTTGCACGCGGGGCGGTTGACTTGAGAGAAATCGGCAGCGTTCATAATTTGATTGGCATGAGGGGTATGATAGTGTTTGGATAGGCCGACTTGGATTTGGTTTCTCACCATTTCCTGTCCTTCTTCTACAACATATTTACTGTTATTACTAGCAAAAGTGCTTTGTAATGAACAGTACGCGGCCTGATGACAATAGTCTGAAGGTATCGTTTTTATACGTGGCGGCGGTAAGGTATCGCCGATTTTACCAAAAATTGGTTTGGTAAATCGATACCATTGCAAACCTTTCAAAAAAATTACACTCTGTCAGAATAACATTACAGATCCTGGGAATACCGGGCCTCGTATGGCAGTACTGGAGCTGTCCGTAGCAGATTCCTAGTTTGGCTGTACTGGAACAGGGATGGAGGAGAGATACCTCGATAGGCTGTACTGGTGCAGAGGAGCTGCTGCCGACATACCTCAAACGCTGTACTGGATGTGGAGCACTTGACCGCTGCGCGGTCAGGTATTTTCATCGGCAGAACGGTAATATTCTTTTATTTTTCTCAATCTGTTGTAAGAATGAAGGAAGGATAATGCGTCGGATCTGAATTCCAACTAGGCTGCTTCCAAACCTAGCTCACTCTTGTAATCGAAGAAATGGACAATGTTGATCTTTGATCGAGTCTTTCAAACTGTGTTCCTCTCTGGCTTTGCATTGTTTTCTTCAAGAAAATCTCTCACAATCATTGGTGTCTGATTGTTTTGGGATTTTCTTGGTTGCAAGCATGTAAAAAAAGGTTGAATGCGGGGCGGTTGACTTGAGAGAAATCGGCAGCGTTCATAATTTGATTGGCATGAGGGGTATGATAGTGTTTGGATAGGCCGACTTGGATTTGGTTTCTCACCATTTCCTGTCCTTCTTCTACAACATATTTACTGTTATTACTAGCAAAAGTGCTTTGTAATGAACAGTACGCGGCCTGATGACAATAGTCTGAAGGTATCGTTTTTATACGTGGCGGCGGTAAGGTATCGCCGATTTTACCAAAAATTGGTTTGGTAAATCGATACCATTGCAAACCTTTCAAAAAAATTACACTCTGTCAGAATAACATTACAGATCCTGGGAATACCGGGCCTCGTATGGCAGTACTGGAGCTGTCCGTAGCAGATTCCTAGTTTGGCTGTACTGGAACAGGGATGGAGGAGAGATACCTCGATAGGCTGTACTGGTGCAGAGGAGCTGCTGCCGACATACCTCAAACGCTGTACTGGATGTGGAGCACTTGACCGCTGCGCGGTCAGGTATTTTCATCGGCAGAACGGTAATATTCTTTTATTTTTCTCAATCTGTTGTAAGAATGAAGGAAGGATAATGCGTCGGATCTGAATTCCAACTAGGCTGCTTCCAAACCTAGCTCACTCTTGTAATCGAAGAAATGGACAATGTTGATCTTTGATCGGTACTTTCAAACTGTGTTCCTCTCTGGCTTTGCATTGTTTTCTTCAAGAAAATCTCTCACAATCATTGGTGTCTGATTGTTTTGGGATTTTCTTGGTTGCAAGCATGTAAAAAAAGGTTGAATGCGGGGCGGTTGACTTGAGAGAAATCGGCAGCGTTCATAATTTGATTGGCATGAGGGGTATAATAGTGTTTGGATAGGCCGACTTGGATTTGGTTTCTCACCATTTCCTGTCCTTCTTCTACAACATATTTACTGTTATTACTAGCAAAAGTGCTTTGTAATGAACAGTACGCGGCCTGATGACAATAGTCTGAAGGTATCGTTTTTATACGTGGCGGCGGTAAGGTATCGCCGATTTTACCAAAAATTGGTTTGGTAAATCGATACCATTGCAAACCTTTCAAAAAAATTACACTCTGTCAGAATAACATTACAGATCCTGGGAATACCGGGCCTCGTATGGCAGTACTGGAGCTGTCCGTAGCAGATTCCTAGTTTGGCTGTCCTGGAACAGGGATGGAGGAGAGATACCTCGATAGGCTGTACTGGTGCAGAGGAGCTGCTGCCGACATACCTCAAACGCTGTACTGGATGTGGAGCACTTGACCGCTGCGCGGTCAGGTATTTTCATCGGCAGATCGGTAATAGTCTTTCTTTTTCTCAATCTGTTGTAAGAATGAAGGAAGGATAATGCGTCGGATCTGAATTCCAACTAGGCTGCTTCCAAACCTAGCTCACTCTTGTAATCGAAGAAATGGACAATGTTGATCTTTGATCGGTACTTTCAAACTGTGTTCCTCTCTGGCTTTGCATTGTTTTCTTCAAGAAAATCTCTCACAATCATTGGTGTCTGATTGTTTTGGGATTTTCTTGTTTGCAAGCATGTAAAAAAAGGTTGAATGCGGGGCGGTTGACTTGAGAGAAATCGGCAGCGTTCATAATTTGATTGGCATGAGGGGTATAATAGTGTTTGGATAGGTCGACTTGGATTTGGTTTCTCACCATTTCCTGTCCTTCTTCTACAACATATTTACTGTTATTACTAGCAAAAGTGCTTTGTAATGAACAGTACGCGGCCTGATGACAATAGTCTGAAGGTATCGTTTTTATACGTGGCGGCGGTAAGGTATCGCCGATTTTACCAAAAATTGGTTTGGTAAATCGATACCATTGCAAACCTTTCAAAAAAATTACACTCTGTCAGAATAACATTACAGATCCTGGGAATACCGGGCCTCGTATGGCAGTACTGGAGCTGTCCGTAGCAGATTCCTAGTTTGGCTGTCCTGGAACAGGGATGGAGGAGAGATACCTCGATAGGCTGTACTGGTGCAGAGGAGCTGCTGCCGACATACCTCAAACGCTGTACTGGATGTGGAGCACTTGACCGCTGCGCGGTCAGGTATTTTCATCGGCAGATCGGTAATAGTCTTTCTTTTTCTCAATCTGTTGTAAGAATGAAGGAAGGATAATGCGTCGGATCTGAATTCCAACTAGGCTGCTTCCAAACCTAGCTCACTCTTGTAATCGAAGAAATGGACAATGTTGATCTTTGATCGGTACTTTCAAACTGTGTTCCTCTCTGGCTTTGCATTGTTTTCTTCAAGAAAATCTCTCACAATCATTGGTGTCTGATTGTTTTGGGATTTTCTTGTTTGCAAGCATGTAAAAAAAGGTTGAATGCGGGGCGGTTGACTTGAGAGAAATCGGCAGCGTTCATAATTTGATTGGCATGAGGGGTATAATAGTGTTTGGATAGGTCGACTTGGATTTGGTTTCTCACCATTTCCTGTCCTTTTTCTAAAATATATTTACTGTTATTACTAGCAAAAGTGCTTTGTAATGAACAGTACGCGGCCTGATGACAATAGTCTGAAGGTATCGTTTTTATACGTGGCGGCGGTAAGGTATCGCCGATTTTACCAAAAATTGGTTTGGTAAATCGATACCATTGCAAACCTTTCAAAATAATTACACTCTGTCAGAATAACATTACAGATCCTGGGAATACCGGACCTCGTATGGCAGTACTGGAGCAGTCCGTAGCCGATTCCTTGTTTGTCTGTACTGGAGCAGGGATGGGGGAGTAGATATGCATCAATTGGCTGTACTGGATACATATGAACAAGTACAAATAAGTGAATAAACAGATTGAAAGACTAATGAGTGCCCAAAAATTGAGGAATAATTAACAACGTGTTATCAGTGATATGAGTATAAAACGACCACCAGTGATAGACGAAAGAGCATCGAACAATCACCAATGCATCACCAAAAGAGTATGGAACAGCCATCTATGACGGACAAGTGTATGGAATAACTTCGACTAACCAAAGAGTGTGGAATTGTAAACAACCAAAGTGCATGAAACGGCAACCAAGCCCAACCCAAGAGTATAAAAGCAAGCACCTATGGTCGCCAGAAGAGTATACAACTGATGACTGGCTAAAAATATGGGTCAACTACCTATGACCAACTAAAGTGTATGATACAAACATTGGTTGACCAGAAGATCGAAGCAATATCTGACAAATCACGGTGCAAATATTGAAACAAAACAGACCCAAACACAGGACAACAAACGAAAAGACCAGAGGAGGAAAAAGCAATGCTAAAAGGCCAACAAAAGATGGAAGCAATAGCTACATCTGAGTATTAGGAAAGCAACCACAAGGAAGACGCGCAACCTAAGACTGACCAGATCATATAAACAATCGGTATTGTACAACCACCAGCTACAGACAGTGGCAGACAGAACCACGGCTTAATTATTCGACTTCATCCACCGACCTACGGGGAATGTATCAACACAGCGGAGTTGTCTACTAATCACAAAAAAACAACAAAAATGATCAATATCAGAACCACCTGACAACGGAGCAAAGGAACAAACTACAGATAAATAACAGACGCAAGATAACTACCGGCAGGAGACTTAAAAGGTGAATTTAACCACCACAAAAATTCAGAGGATATACGACCTTGAGCACACTAAGCAATTGATATGAGATACCATAGCCCATTACAGAAAAAGGGATTACACATGCTAATGAACCTAAACACGCTTATTCAGGAAACACCATCCAAGCCATAGCGACCATGGAATAGAAAACACAAGTTTAGTTCCAACGTTGACAGCGCCTATTAATTATTAAACAGGTATTATTGATATTTCATTACTATCATAGTCCCAGGTTTTTCTGATAATGAGAATTAAAAGTTTTATGTTTGTTGGTTGGTTAAAAGCAGTTTAACCTCAATTTATATGTCACTATCTGGTATTTTGTAGTAACTGATTAACAGATGTACCTTGTATTCGTTCTGGTATAGAAGTAATAAATCAGAACAACATGTGATATGTGTTGATATACATATATAAAGGTATTTAGTGGCATTTAAATATCAAAATTTGTTTAATATCTTCGGCAGGGTCAAAAAGGATGCAGAGATTACAGGATATATTACCACGTACGATTCCTGTGGTGGGTGAGGGGTTAATCATCAATGCCTGACCAAAAGTTAATTGATGGAGGTAACAATTTGTTTGAGGACATCAATACAAAAAGGTCACCATTGCTATGACAACCATTTACAGAACACTTCGGTAACTACAGACAGAATTCCGTACCACTCCATCGTTGACAACAACAATTCCTTACAACACAGGTATAATTTATATTACATTAAAAATCACAGTCCTAAAATAAGATCATTGTAAGAACATTCTATGTCACTGGGTACATATCTGCTAAAGTTTGGATATATGAATTTTGATTGTTAATGTATAGTGCAGTATAACCTCGTTATCTCGAACTCGTATTATTCCAATTATTTTGTCGGTCAATCCCAAGCATGACACTAGCATTCATACTCTTGTAACTCCAATACTCAGATAAGTTTTTCTATGGCCACGTTGACTTGGCGATAACGATGCTCGACTATATACACATTTAATGACATTTGGGTATAACAGAAAATAACCAAAAGTTTATTTGTTATCTCTAACAGGATCAAACAGAATGCGAAAATGCTGTGCAGAACAACGACCAATGACGGACTAAAGGATGTTGAACAACCGCCAACGACAGACAAATGATCATCAATGCCCATCAAAGGAGAACAGGAAAAAACACAAATGACCGACTAAAGAGTATAGAACAACCACCACTGACCACACAAAGCGTAGAGAACGACAACCAATGACCACCCAAAGAGTATAAAACAACCACAAATGACTACCCAAAGAGTAAAAAACAACCACAAATGACTACCCAAAGAGTATAGAACAACCACAAATGACTACCCAAAGAGTATAGAACAACCACCAATGACTACCCAAAGAGTATAGAACAACCACAAATGACTACCCAAAGAGTATAGAACAACCATATATGACGTATCAAAGATTAAAGAACAATTACCAAAATCCGACTAAAGAGTATAGAACAACCAACAACGACCGGCTAAAAAGTATATAACAACCACCAATGACCACCCAAACAGTATAGAAAAACCACCAATGACAACCCAAAGAGCATAGAACAACCACCAATGACAACCCAAAGAGTATAGAACAACCACCAATGACCACCCAAAAAGTATAAAACAACCACTAATGACCACCCAAAGAGTATAGAATAACCACAAAGGCCGGCTAAAAAGTATTAAAACAACAGCAAAGGACCACCCAAAGGGTATAGAACAACCACCAATGACGGGCTTAAAAGTATAGAACAATCACCGATGACCACCAAAAGAGTATAGAATAACCAACAACGCCAAAAAAAAAAAAAATAATAATAATAAAGAATGAAGCGGCCAAAGAGTAGAGAGCAACCACCAATGACCATCCAAAGAGTATAGAACAACTACCAATCACTGGCTAAAGATTATCAAACAATGACCGACCAAGAGTATAGAACAACCACAAATGTTTGTCAAAAGGTAATAAAACGACCACCAACGATCAACCAAACAGTATCATCTGACCCCAGTAAATGACCACCCAAAAAGTAGAACAACTACCAATGACTGCCCAAAGAGTATAGAACGACAACCCATGATTATCCGAAGAGTATCAAATGACCACCCAAGAATATAGAACAACCAAATATGACCACCAAAGATCGATCAAAGAGTATAGAAAAACTACCAACGACCGACTAGTCGATAATAGAACTACCACCAAAGACTACCTGTAGAGTAGAGAGCAACCCAAAATGACAATCCAAAGAGTATAGAACAACCACCAACGACCGGCTAAAAAGTATTAAACCAACAACAAATGACCACCCAAAGAGTATAGAATAACCACCAATGACGGGCTAAAATGTATAGAACAATCACCAATGACCACCCAAAGAGTATAGAATAACGAACAACGCCAAAAAAAGAGTAAAGAATGAAGCGGCCAAAGAGTAGAGAACAACTACCAATCACTGGCTAAAGATTATAAAACAATGACCGACCAAGAGTATAGAACAACCACAAATGTTTGTCTAAAGGTAATAAAACGACCACCAACGATCAAACAAACAGTATCATCTGACCCCAGTAAATGACCACCAAAAAAGTAGAACAACTACCAATGACTGCCCAAAGAGTATATAACGACAACCCATGATTATCCGAAGAGTATTAAATGACCACCCAAGAGTATAGAACAACCAAAAATGACAACCCAAAGAGTATAGCACAACCACCAATAACCACGCAAAGAGTATTAAACAACTACCAATGACTATCCAAAGAGTATAAAACAACCACCAGTGACGGGCTTAAAGTATAGAACAATCATCAATGACTGCCCAAAGAGTATAGAACGACAACCAATGATTACCCGTAGAGTATGGAACAACCCCAAATGACCACCCAAAGAGTATAGAACAACCAAAAATGACCACCAAAAGAGTACAAAATAACCACCAATGACCGGCTAAAAGGTATAGAACAACCTTCAATGACCATTCAAACAGTAGAGAATAACCACCATTGATCACCAAAATAGTATAAAACAAACTCCCAAGAAACCACCAAAGATTGATCAAAGAGTAACGAAAAACTAACAACGACCGACAAGTCGATATAAGAACCACCACCAAAGACCATCTATAGAGTAGAGAACAACCCAAAATGACCATCCAAAGAGTATAAAGCAACCACCAACGACCGGCTAAAAAGTATTAAAACAACCACAAATGACCACCCAAAGAGTATAGAACAACCAACAACGCCCAAAAAAGAGTAAAGAATGAAGCGACCAAAGGGTAAAGGACAACCACAAATGTTTGTCTTAAGAGAATAAAACGACCACCAACGATCAACCAAACAGTATCAACTGACCCCAGTAAATGACCACCCAAAGAGTAGAACAACCACCAATGACTGCCCAAAGGGTAGAGAACGACAACCAATGATTACCCGAAGAGTATAGAACAGCAACAAATGACCACCCAAAGAGTATAGAACAACCACCAATGACGGGCTAAAAAGTATAGAACAATCACCAATGACCACCCAAAGAGTATAGAATAACCAAAAAGGACAACCCAAAGAGTATAGAAAAACCACCAATGACCAGCCGAAGAGTGTAAAACAACCACCAATGACCACCCAAAGAGTATAGAACAACCACAAATGACAACCCAAAGAGTATAGAACAACCACCAATGACCACCAAAAGAGTATAAAACAACCACTAATTACCACCCAAAGAGAACAACCACCAATGACCGGCTAAAACGTATAAAACAACACCTTCAATGACCACCAAAAGAGTATAAAACAACCAGCCTTGAACAACCACCAAAGATCGATCAAAGAGTATAGAAAAACTACCAACGACCGACTAGTCGATAATAGAACTACCACCAAAGACTACCTGTAGAGTAGAGAGCAACCCAAAATGACAATCCAAAGAGTATAGAACAACCACCAACGACCGGCTAAAAAGTATAGAACAATCACCAATGACCACCCAAAGAGTACAGAACAACCACAAATGACAACCCAAAGAGTATAGAACAACCACCAATGACCACCAAAAGAGTATAAAACAACCACAAATGACAACCCAAAGAGTATAGAACAACCACCAATGACCACCAAAAGAGTATAAAACAACCACTAATGACCACCCAAAGAGAACAACCACCAATGACCAGCTAAAAAGTATAGAACAACCACCAAAGACTACCTGTAGAGTAGAGAGCAACCCAAAATGACAATCCAAAGAGTATAGAACAACCACCAACGACTGGCTAAAAAGTATAGAACAACCACCAATGACTACTCAAAGAGTATAGAACAACCACACATGACTATCCAAAGAGTATAGAACAACTACCAAAGACCGGCTAAAGAGTATAGAACAACTACCAACGACCGGCTAAAAAGTATAGAACACCCACCAATGACCACCCAACGAGTACAGAACAACCACAAATGACTACCCAAAGAGTTCAGAATAACCACAAATGACCACCCAAAGAGTACAGAACAACCACAAATGACTACCCAAAGAGTTCAGAATAACCACAAATGACCACCCAAAGAGTATAGAACAACCACCAACTACCGGCTAAAAAGTATAGAACAACCATCAATGACCACCCAAAGAATAAAGAACAACCACCATAGACTACCCAAAGAGTATAGAAAAACCACCAATGACATATCAAAGATTAAAGAACAACTACCAAAAACCGACCAAAGAGTATAGAACAACCAACAACGACCGGCTAAAAAGTATAGAACAACCACCAATGACCACCAAAGAGTATTAAACAACCACAGATGACCACCCAAAGAGTATAGAACAACCACCAATGACCGGCCAAAAAGTATAGAACAACCTCCAATGACCACCCAAAGAGTATAAAACAACCACTAATGACCACCCAAAGAGTACAGAACAACCACCAATGACCGGCTAAAAGTATAAAACAACCTTCAATGACCTTTCAAACAGTAGAGAATAACCATCATTGATCACCAAAATAGTATAAAACAAACTCCCTAGAAACCACCAAAGATCGATCAAAGAGTATAGAAAAACTACCAACGACCGACTAGTCGATAATAGAACCACCACCAAAGACCACCTATAGAGTAGAGAACAACCCAAAATGACCATCCAAAGAGTATACAGCAACCACCAAGGACCACCCAAAGAGTATAAAACAACTACCAATGACCGGCTAAAAAGTATAGAACAACTACCAATGACTGGCTAAAGAGTATAAAACCATGACCGACCAAAGAGTATATAACAACCAGTAAAGATCGATCAAAGAATATAGAAAAACTACCAACGACAGACTTGTCGATAATAGAACAACCACCAATGACTAGCCAAAGAGTATAGAACAACCACTAAGGACCACCAAAAGAGTTAAACAACCACCAATGACCACCCAAAGAGTATAGAACAACCACCAACCACTGGCTAAAGAGTATAAAACAACGACCGACCAAAGAGTATAGAATAACACAAATGTTTGTCTAAAGAGAATAGAACGACCACCAACGATCAACCAAACAGTATCAACTGACCCCAGTAGATGACCACCCCATAGAGTAGAACAATCGCCAATGACCACCCAAAGAATATAGAACGACCACCAATGACCGGCTAAAAAGTATAGAACAACCTTCAATGACCATCCAAACAGTAGAGAAGAACCACCATTGATCACCAAAATAGTATAAAACAACCTCCCTAGAACAACCACCAAAGATCGATCAAAGAGTAAAGAACAACTACGGAGAACCGACCAAAAGGGTATAGAACAACCACCGATGACCGTTCAAAGAATATAGAACAACCATCAATGACCGGCTAAAAGGTATAGAACAACCACAAATGACCACCCAAAAAGTATAGAATAACAACCAAAGACTACCCAAAGAGAATAGAGCAACCACCAATGACCTATCAAAGAACAACTACCAAAAACCGACCAAAGAGTATAGAACAACCAACAACGACTGGCTAAAAAGTATAGAACTACCACCAATGACCACCAAAGAGTATTAAACAACCACAAATGACCACCCAAAGAGTATAGAACAACCACAAATGACCGGCTAAAAAGTATAGAACAACCTCCAATGACCATCCAAAGAGTAGATAATAACAACCATTTATCATCAAAAAAGTATAAAACAACCTCCCTAGAACAACCACCAAAGATCGATCAAAGAGTATAGAAAAACTACCAACGACCGACTGGTCGATAATAGAACCATCACCAATGACCACATATAGAGTAGAAAACAACCCAAAATGGCCATCAAAAGAGTATAAAGCAACCACCAAGGACCACCCAAATAGTATAGAACTACCACCACTCACGCAACCAACCAAAACCGACTACCGAGGATGAAAACAAAATTCAGCAGTGCACAAAACAAGGCCATGGTCCACAGGTGACGGATCCACGATGCATATCCAGTAACAAAAGAAAGAACAGGTATATTGATTAATGTAATACACAGCCCTAAACTTTGTTGATAATGCTCAAACTTGTGTCAGTCAATGCAAACTTTTAGTAGGTCTAGTTTAGTATCTGGATATAATATAATATTCCTCCTGGTCATATCTTAAGTAAACAGTAATGAAACCACAATGACTGGAACAAAATTGTATGGTCAGTTAAAGCAGAAGTCGGGTTTGAAGATGTAGGCTACACGTTAAGAGCCAAACGGTAAAGCCAGAATAGACAGGGCTTCCGATAAGACAAGGGTCGGTTTTGACAACTTATACTTTACATGTGTAGCAATATACTGGTACAAAAGAAATCTGTTTCTAACTCAACATTATAGATACAAATTGTATATATATATATATATATATAGTATTTGGTATTTTTCAGACGAGACCTAAGTGGATGTAGATTTCCTGATAGTCTGGATGCCATTGTAACACTGCAGGCGGCATTACATCATAGACGGCCTGGAAATCCAAACATGCAAAAGACCTGATCGATCTAAGACCTGTCCGCCACCAAACTGAGACACATGTTGAATTTCCTCTAGATCTCTTAGGATGTTGCCAGACTACTTTTTTGGTAAATGTTTGTAGAATATTGTTTCAATAATGCATTGCATCAATACAAATATGCATTTTGGTATATTATTTTTTTTATTGTACCATTATGAAAAGATTAAGCAAAGAACGACATAATAAAAATGTTTACCTCAGTATTGTAAACACTTTTAAATTAGAAAGTTTGGTTGTGATCAGGTTATGAATAGTGAACTTGTTTAATGTAATGGGATGAAAACAAAATATTCAGACAGATGTGAACCTTGTACTGCACACAAAATGACTTGTCATCAGCTAATATTTAGCACTCGTTTCTATAATCCTTTTTATTTTGTTTTACAGAACATAAGTAATCCTGTATTCCTGGTATGTACAAGATCTCTCCACTTATACAACGACAGAATGCTGAAAAGGTTAGGCATATATGGAAAGTGAACCTGCTGTGGAGGGATGTTTCGATTGGAATATGGTAGCATTTTCTGTAAAACTATATACAAGATGTCAGAAATAGTTTGTTAAGCCACCCGAAGACATTTTATCTTAATATTACGAAATTAATTTAATTGTGTGTTTTTTTTTTAATAATATGCTGGAAATATTGCCATTTAATGAACGGCATTATAGAAACACCCTATCTTCAGAGATGAGTAAACGTTAGGATATCTTTTGTATACAAATTTCTGTGAGAGATAATTAGAACAAGTTACTGTTCTTCAAAAAAAAGGAGAGCAAAAGGTTTGAAGCTGCTGTTGTTATATTGAAAAAGACAACAATAGTATATTATTAGTTGAAAAATATACAGCTTTGTTAAAGTAACAAAAGTAAAATATTTTAGATTTACAGTAAGTCTATATTTTTTTTCTTTTTATATATATCACATTGTAATACAATACAGACATATGGTGAATATAGTGCTATTAAATCCTAATAATAAAATTATAAGGGAAAAATGACCTGGATCATTGAGGAATTTACAGAGATTGAAAGTGAATATTGCCCCTAATCATGGAGGATGTGAAATGGCACATCTTCAATGACCTGGATCATTGTCGATGTGACAGAGAGTGAAAGTGAATGAAGCCCTGGAGTATTGACAATGTGACAGAGTGAACGTGAATATATCCCCTATGATAAAGGATGTCGAAATGGCACATCTTCAATGACCTGGATCATTGAGGATGTGAGAGAGAGTGAAACAAATAAAGTCTTATGGAAGTATGGAAGATGTGAAATCTCACATCCTCAATGAACTAGATCATTGAAGATATTACAGAGAGTGAAAGTGAATATAGCCCCTGATAATTAAGAATGTAAAAAAAGTGAAAACAACTGTAGCCCTGGAGTATGGAGAATGTGAAATGGCACAACTTCAATGACCTGGATCATTGAGGATGTGACAGAGAGTGAAAGTGAATATAGCCCCTGATCATTGAGAATGTAAAAAGAGTGAAAACGACTGTAGCTGAAGAATGTGAAATGGCACATCTTCAATGACCTGTATAAATGAGGATGTGACAGAGAGTGAAAGTGAATATATCCCCTGTAATGGAGGATATGAAATGGCACATCTTCAATGACCTGGATCATTGAGGATGTGACAGAGAGTGAAAATGAATATAGCCCCTGATCATTGGGCAAGTAAAAAGAGTGAAAACGACTGTAGCCGAAGAATGTGAAATGGCACATCTTCAATGACCTGTATAAATGAGGATGTGACAGAGAGTGAAAGTGAATATAGCCCCCATAATGGAGGATATGAAATGGCACATCTTCAATGACCTGTATAAATGAGGATGTGACAGAGAGTGAAAGTGAATATAGCCCCTATAATAGAGGATATGAAATGGCACATCTTCAATGATCTGGATCTTAGAGGATGTGACAAAGAGTGAAAGTGAATATAGCCCCTGATCATTGAGAATGTAAAAAGAGTGAAAACGACTGTAGCTGAAGAATGTGAAATGGCACATCTTCAATGACCTGGATCATTGAGGATGTGACCGAGAGTGAACATGAATATAGCCCCTGATCATTGAGGATGTGAAATGACCAATCTTCAATGATATGGATCATTGAGGATGTGACAGAGAGTGAAAATGAATATAGCCCCTGATCATTAAGAATGTAAAAAGAGTGAAAACGACTGTAGCTGAAGAATGTGAAATGGCACATCTTCAATGACCTGTATAAATGAGGATGTGACAGAGAGTGAAAGTGAATATATCCCCTATAATGGAGGATATGAAATGGCACATCTTCAATGACCTGGATCATTGAGGATGTGACAGAGAGTGAAATTGATATAGCCCGTGATCATTGGGCGAGTAAAAAGAGTGAAAACGACTGTAGCCGAAGAATGTGAAATGGCACATCTTCAATGACTTGTATAAATGAGGATGTGACAGAGAGTGAAAGTGAATATATCCCCTAAAATGGAGGATTTGAAATGGCACATCTTCAATGACCTGGATCATTGAGGATGTGACAGAGAGTGAAACGATTGTAGCCCTGGAGTAATGAGGATGTGAAATGTCACATCCTCAATGACCTAGATCCTTGAAGATATTACAGAGAGTTAAAGTCGTGAATGTAGCTCCCGGAGTATTAAGTATGTGACAGAGAGTGAAAGTGAATATAACCCCTGATCATTGCGGATGAAACGGAGATCTTCAATGATCTAGATCATGGAAGATGTAAAAAGAGTGAAAACAATTGTAGCCCTGGAGTATGGAGGATTTGCCAGAGTGAAACGAAGGTAGTGAAATGTCACATCCTCAATACCTGGATAATTGAGGATATTACAGAAATTGAAAGTGAATGTGACAGAGAGTGAAATTGAATGTGGCCCCTGGAGTATTGAGGATATGACAGAGAGTGAAAAAAAATGTAGCCCTGGAGCATGGAAGATATGAAATGTCACAGCCTCAATGACCTAGATCATTGAGGATGTAACAGAGAGTGAAAGTGAATGTAGCCCTGAATCACTGAGGATGTGACGGAGAGTGAAAACGCCTGCATCCCTGGAGCATGGAGGATGAAACAGAGATACCTGTAAGAGTTGCTAGAAACAATACCTGTAGAAGTTAACCAGAACAATACCTGCAGAAAAATACCTGTAAACATTGATCAGAACAATACCTGTAGAAATTGATTAGAACAATACCTGTAGAAGTTGATTAGAACAATACCTGTAAACATTGATCAGAACAATTGAAACAATATCTGTAAGAGTTTATTAGAACAATACATGTAAGATTTGATTAAAACAATATCTGTAAGAGTTTATTAGAACAATACACGTAAGAGTTTATTAGAACAATACACGTAAGAGTTAATTAAAACAATATCTGTAAGAGTTTATTAGAACAATACACGTAAGAGTTGATTAAAACAATACATGTAAAAGTTGATTAAATCAATACCTGTAGGAGTTCATTAGAACAATCCCCCTAGGAATTCCTCAGCTTATTAGCTTTAGTAATTAATTTTCATTAAAATTTAAGCTCCTTTATTTTTGTTCGGATGTTTAAACTGCGTCATTTTTCTTTTAAAATAAAATTATGAAAAGTTCAAATTCTTGAACCAATCCCCAGACCAATTTGTATTCGTAAAATTTGTTTCATTTGCGCTTGTTCTGTAACTTTTCTAGATATTTATTATTGAATAATTTTCCTGTGTAATTATTTGCTCATTGATATCAAAATGATTATATCAAGTCGCAGTAATGCTACAGAATATATAATAAAGTCTCAGTGATAGCTATGTAGTGGAAAAGCTTCATGATTTACAATCAGTATCTTTCAAGGCAAGAAAATTCTTATCAGAAAATGTCTAAAAAAAGGAACTCTTCTTCATGGAGATACAAAAAGTTTAGTGGGACTCTCTGCCTTAATCTTTCCAGTTTTTAAATCAACACTTTCAGAATAAATATTATGCAAAAAAGTAAATTGAGACACTTTTTTTGTGAGAGAATTTTTTTTTATAAAATCATCAGCATGTTTCTTTCTCCTTTTTTTGGTTTTGTCATTAATTACAGAAAACATTTAGTGTAGTTATCATAGTAAGTTTTACAGAACTAATGATTGTATTATTGAAATGGAAACTATATCAGATATGTCTAATATGCTCCTTTAAAGATTTTTCTTGGTATTCTTATTTTCACATATTTTAATATGTCAGAAGTTTCACAAAACTTTGGCCTGACTTTGATTGTCGCTTTGGAATACTTAGGTTGTCTCCCCTAAAACATTTTCATTGTTGGGCTAAACAGTGACACACACACACATTCCAGATATAGAATTTCATTTAAATAAAACCTTTTTTCACAAATAACTTATCCGGACTTCTTAAAATATGTCATGTTAACTGTCGTCTCGAATATAAATTATAGACTACTTTTCTCCAGCTATAATTCAAAATATAGAAAATGTTTTAATGAAAACTGCTTCTTTATGAGTGTCTTTATTAATTTTCTCCAGCTACATTGTTTTAATTCAAAATATTGAAATTATTGTGAAAATTGTTACTTTATGGTCTTCTTTGTTACTTTTCTCCGGCTTAAATTCAAAATATGAAAATCATTAAAAACTGCTGCTTAAGGGAGTTTTTTTTGTAACTTTTCTCCAGCTATAATTCCAAATATGGAAATCATTGTGAAATCTGCATCTTTATCATCAAGATGTTTTATTTTGTATTTTTTGTCTTGCTTTAATTTAAAAATATGGACGTTGTTGTGAAAACTGTTACTTTATGGAGTTTTTTGTTACTTTTCTCCGGCTTTAATTCAAAATATGAAAATCATTAAAAACTGCTGCTTAAGGGAGTTTTTTTTGTAACTTTTCTCCAGCTATAATTCCAAATATGGAAATCATTGCGAAATCTGCATCTTTATCATCAAGATGTTTTCTTTTGTATTTTTTGTCTAGCTTTAATTTAAAATATGGAAGTTGTTGTGAAAACTGCTACTTTATGGAGTTTTTTGTTACTTTTCTCCCGCTATAATTCAAAATATGGAAATCATTGAAAACTGCTGCTTTAGGGAGTTTTTTGTAACTTTTCTCCAGCTATAATTCAAAATATGGAAACATTGTGAAAATTGCTACTTTTCCCCCGATAATATTCAAAATATGAAAATCATTGAAAACTGCTGCTTTAGGGAGTTTTTTGTACCTTTTCTCAAGCTGTAATTCCAAATATGGAAATCATTGTGAAATCTGCATCTTTATCATCATGATGTTTTATTTTGTATTTTCTCTCCAGCTTTAATTTAGAATATGGAAATTGTTGTGAAAACTGCTACTTTATGGAGTTTTTTGTTACTTTTCTCCCGCTATAATTCAAAATATGGAAATCATTGAAAACTGCTGCTTTAGGGAGTTTTTTGTAACTTTTCTCTCGCTATAATTCAAAATATTGAAATCATTGAAAACTGCTGCTTTAGGCAGTTTTTTGTAACTTTTCTCCAGCTATAATTCAAAATATGGAAATTATTGTGAAAACTGCTAATTTATGGATTTTTTTGCCATTTTTCTGCAGCTGTAATTCCAAATATTATAATTGTCATGAAAACTGCTTCTTTATGGATTTTTTATTTTGTTATTTTCTCCAGTTATAATCAAAATATGGAAATAATTATGAAAATGCCACTTCATGGGAGTTTTTTGTTGCTATCTTTCTCCATCTGTAATTCCAAATGGTGGTAATTGTCTGAACATTCCAAAATATGTTATGTACATAGTTGGTGTTATAGAATAATGGAAATTATTGTGAAAACTTCTTTTTTATGGAGTTTCTTGTTATTTTTCTCGAGCCCTATACATGTAATTCATAATATGGAAATTGCTATTGTGAAAACTTTTGATATATGGATTTTCTCAAGCTTTAATAAAAAAACAGGGACAGTTGTCCAAACCTTTAAAATATGTAAAGTGCATTTTTGGTTTATATGGAAATGATTGTGAAAAGTCCTTTTTTATGCAGTTTTTTGTTATTTTTTTCTCCAGTTTTAATTCAAAATAGGTCAATACTGTAATCATATCGTTCATAAATGACCACTGAATTTATGCAATGACTTAAATAAGGAACATCCGATAGTAGTTGGTGGTTTTTCTCCAGGTGCTCTGGTTTCCACCACTGATAGTAGCTGTTAAGTAACTTAATTTATGTCCAGAATTTGTAATTGTTTATATTTCAAAATGATTTTTACTCAGTCATTAAAATGTAATAATGTATGTCCAGCATTATCCCTAGCCTTTTTTGTTCCCTTTTGCTCCAAAATAAATTTGAGAAGCTTTATTCATTTGCCTTGTGGTTGTGATGTGAAGAATTAACTAAACAGCAAGGAACTGTAAACATGTACTTAAATATAAAAGACATGATAATGAATTTCATGAATTTTGTTACAGCATAACTTTTCGGAACCGGACTCTGATCTAAAACTGTATAATCTGGTTCTACCGTTTGGTTCTGGAATGTATGTACTTCAGTATGTATTATGTACATAAAGTACTGGTATGTTTACAGTTTCTATCTGAAATGAATGACGATCCGCAGAATGTATAGTTTGATCATTAATTGGTAGAACTGAAAAAAAAAAAAAATCTTATACATGTAGGAAAGGGAGATAATCTTCATTTTTACCCTTTAACTTTAATTTTCAGCCACTTTTGGATTTACATAACAATGAGTCTATCAGTTTCTCTGTTTGTTGACAAAATTGATATGATCCTTTTTCAATTCTACCAATTATTATGGGAATACATCCTTAGATAAGGGAAACAACTCTGCTCACTATGCGTATTGACAATCAAGAATGGCCGGTAAAACAGATTGAAGTTCTGATATGCATAAAATTACCATTTCTTGTTTGCAATGAGATTTATTTGCATTTTAGAATTCTCAAACATATTGTGAAAACCAAAATAAAATTAATTAAACAAAATAAAATAAAAGATTAAAGAAAAAAAAGGAGAACACTGAAAGACCTAATTAAAGTTGTCTACCACAGGGGCCTGCAAGAGAATATGTTAGATACATATGTATATATTTTACCTAAACTACTAAGGTTTTAAGTGTAAAATAGAAATTTTTGAGGTAAAGCGAATAATCGAAAATTGATCTAAGTCCCCCCAAAGTGTAAAATTAAGATGCTTTAAAAGCCTTTATTACTGTATACTTGAAATCCATACATGTAACAGTTAGTGCCAATACAGTTGTAACGAATTCGCAGGTCCCTGTGATCCTAATATGTAAGTTAGTGGCAATACAGTTATAACAAAGTCTTTGGTTCCTGTGATCGTGATCTTAATATGTAACAGTTTATACAGTTGTAACAAATTCACAAGTCCCTGTGATCTTAATATGTAAGTTAATGACAATACAGTTGTAATACATTCTCAGGTCCCTGTGATCCCAATATGTAACAGTCGGTGCCAATACAGTTGTAACAAAGTATCAGGCCCCTGTGATCTTAATATGTAACATTTAATACAGCTGTAACAAATTCGCAGGTCCCTTTACTGTTACTTAATATGTAACAGTTAGTGGCAATACAGTTGTAACAAATTATCAGGCCCCTGTGAAACAAATATGTAAATTAGTGGCAATACAGTTATAACAAAGTCCCGGGTCCCTGTGATCCTAATATGTAAGTTAGTGGCAATACAGTTGTAACAAAGCCTCAGGTCCCTGTGATCTTAATATGTAAGTTAGTGGTGACACAGTCGTAACAAATTCTCAGGTCCCTTTGATCTTTATATGTAAGTTAGTGACAATACAGTTGTAATACATTCTCAGGTCCCTGTGATCCCAATATGTAACAGTCGGTGCCAATTAATACAGTTGTAACAAAGTATCAGGCCCATGTGATCTTAATATGTAACAGTTAATACAGCTGTAACAAATTCGCAGGTCCCTGTGATCCCAAGTTGTACCAGTTAGTGGCAATACAATTGTAACACATTCTTTGTGCAAGTTAAAAGCTTTCAAGTAAGATTTGAAAACAAATATTCAGAATGTGATTACTCGGAATACTTCTGAGATGTTCCCTGCATTGACTATGTGTCTTCCGGCTTTCGTAACCAAGAAAGTAGCAGACATTTTTGATTTACCCTTGCTTGGAAACGTGTAAAGGCACCCTTGGGTATAAAACACCAAAAGTAACAAAACCGGCTTCATTCCGACACTGCCCTCTCGCTGTAGCACTTCTTTTACAGATACAGATAGTCTGTACACGTTACGTTACGTTACGTACGGCACGTTTTCGTGCTTTTTTTTTTACGAAATATGGATATTGAAAAGATATATAATGAATGTAAAAAGAAATTGAAATAAAAAGATCCATATCTCTATGAAATTTACAACAAAATAACACAACACAACTACAATGTATATATATGTTGCAAGTGAAACAAACAAATGGCTAATTAACGCATATATGCCTACCTTTTAGATATCCTACAAATAATAATTCCAATTATTTCCATGAGAATGGTTCAAATATATAATTTCACATTGTTGACTACACAACTGGGTGTGTGGTGTTTTACACGCGTTTGCTTGTCAAGCGTCTACATGACTTAGACTAAAAGTTTGTATGTGGGTGCGATTATATGCACGTGAAAGACCTGTGATATATATGGAATTTATTGAAGTATTTTCAGTGATTGACTTTTGTTAGCGGTTGCCTATTGCGTGGAACACTGAATGTCGTGACAATCGGGAGTACTTTGAAAACCGGGTTTTAAGATCATGCCCTTTATATACCCATCGAGACTCATACTCGTTACCAAGCAATGGCAAAACAAAAATGGCGGCACTTCATTAGAAACGATGGTTGGAACAGATAGGGAAGATCTCAAAACCAGAAAAAAAATATAATTAAAAAACAAAATTAATTAAAAGCTTTTAAGTTGCATTGTCAGCTTTAATATGTAACAGTTAGTGCCAATACCGTCGTAACAAAGTCTCAGGCCCCTGTGGTATCTTGTCTTATTTAACTTGTGCAACATGACATGAGGTTCAGACAATAGCATGTTTGTCGTAAAAGTCTGAAAATCTGGAATAGTGACACTACCTCGAAAAAGTCCCGGTTCCGCCCTTGACGTACATTAGTTTTGTAATAAAATCCGGAAAATTTTATTCTGGACACGCTCGTCCCGAAATTTATTGTTTCATATAAAAATTCCTGTTCATATCACTAGGGACGTATGTGAGTCTCACATATATACGTCCCTGATATCACAATTGGTTTGGATTTCGACTCAACAAGCGTAGGCCTATAATGTAATGCAACAAAACAGGGTTTTCGCCTTGAAAATTTTACGCGAAAAGGCGAGAAAATGAACATGAAAAGGCGCCGTTTGTTCTTGAAAAAATCTTCGCCTTTGCGTGTTATATTTCTCGCCTTTTCGTCTTTTCGCCTTTTCGTGTTGCTAATAATATTATAAATTTTACGCGAAAACCCGCCGAACAGCGGGTTATCGCCTTCTTCAGTACGCGAAAACCCACCGAACGGCGGGTTTTCGCCTTATAAAATGTACGCGACAACCCGTCGAACGGGGGGTTGTCGCTTTTTTCAGTACGCGCAGACACGTCGAACGGCGAAAAAAATTAACAAGGCGAAAACCCGCCGTTCGGCAGGTTTTCGCTTACAGAAAAAGTCGACAACCCGACGTTCGGCGAGTTTTTGCGTAAAATGTACAACGCGAAAACCCGCCATTCGGCGTAAAAAAATACGTTTTATGATCAGCCGTAGGCTTCTTTGTCAGAACCTCAATCTACGGGGAACAAATCAAAGCGCGAAACAAACTCAACAAGTTACTGAAGTTGACAAATCTCAAAATTTAATCACAATTCACAACGGTTGACTCCCTCCTTGGCAATCATGTAACCATGATTAACTAAAATGTAACCTTAAAAACAGTTGTTTACTATTCATATAAGTTGCAGATTTTACTCTAACATAGGATTTACGTCGTCTCTCAGCTTTGATCTAGAGGGAATTTCCCTTTAGCTAACAGTAGGCTACGTGGTATAGAGCGTCCGACTGGCTAGGAACCTGGCGATCGAGGGTTCGATCCCCGGTGGAAGCACACTATATCTTTCCTGTTACACATAATGCAAAATGTGTTATTCCACTCTCAGACCATTGTATAAACGTGCTGACTGTTGGATAAATATATGTTATATAACACTAGTGGAATATGACCTTCCGGACCAACGCCATTTTGGGAAATCCGAAACAGAGTTATCTCCCGTAGGAATGCCAACGGCTTGCTGGAAAATCTTTTGATCCAAATTCAACTAATATAATGTCAACCAGGAATTCAATCATTCGTTCTATATCTTGTTCTTAATCAGTATATTTCGTCTGTTTTGGTTGTATTTTTGACAAGGTATGCTCCAAGATACACATGTAGCCCACAGCCACACTATCTATCGTCGTCCACATTTCTAGGGGAAAACATTTCTCATTTTGAGAGATTAAAGCTTGATAAACTAAAGGGAACTTTACACAAAATTTTATATAAATATCAAAAAGAATGATATTCCAACTCGCATCATTTGTATAAATATTCGAAAGGTACCTGAACACAAAATTAAGAACAAAACGATAATATTGATAATAAATTTTCAAACAATATGAGTTAATTTTTAGCGCGGTTTTCCTAAACGACTATCTAAGCAAATTGAATTATATAAAAGGTGCAGCATGCGTTTGTGTTACGTCATCTTTAAGGATAGGGGGTGGTAGACTCTGAGGTGGATTTTTTTAGTCCCCGAGATTTGCTGGAGCCTCCAAAGTCACATTTATCTCATTTGAGTAGTTGTATGGTACATAATATACCATAGGTTCGTAGTACACGATGTGAAACTATACAGAACTTGTTTAATTTTACTACTAACATCATAAATTAAAGGGGTTTTACGCACCTGACCCTTCTACTTGTACATAAAAAATTTCTGATTCCCATCTCTTGGCCATGAAAGACGAAACAGCTGTATGATGTAGTTTAATTCATTTTTCGGCATACTCTATCTATTACTTAATTTTAAGGGGCAGCATGTGCGTGCGTGCGTGCGTGCGGTGTGCATATGTGTGATAGTTTGGATATATGATGACGTTTTAATGCTTTCTCACTTAAAAACTTTGAAAGTTGAATTTTCCGCGGTTAAATTTTTTGCTTATTTCGCTGGCATTAAATTTCTACGAATATTCCCACACGCAAACATATTAAACACCTTTCAAACTCAACAGTATATAATAGTATCAGAGGTAAAAAGTGCAAAACAGCGTGAATACAGCTCGAAAATTTCCACATCGCGAGCAGTTTTGGGACTGACTAAACGAAAAATTTCACTAGCAAAAATATTGGCTTTTGAAGTACTATTTCAAATACATCCGGTAGAACACTAGGAAGACTAACGAAAAGTGCGAATGGGAAGAACACTCTTCCGGAACACCTGGTGTTATTACCTTGTTCTTTTTCAAAGGCCGTTGATCAAATCTTTCCTTTGTTCATAGTATGTCCCTGGTTTAATCGATTTTGCGTTCGTATTATCGCGGTATTTTCTTATATATATACATCAATTATGGACCTTTGCTGAGGTCAATATGGTGTTATACCAACCTGGTAGAATCAAATAACACCCTCGGTCAATATTTTTTTTAAAATCTACCAGGTCGGTATAACACCATATTGACCGAATCAAAGGTCCTTAATTTTTATATTAGATGTGAAACTTGTTTGCAAAAGACATTAATTGCATTATATCTGTCTTGATCAAGAATGAAATTACAGTTGCAAACAACCGCGAAGTTTAGCTTACGATACTTCACCTGAATATTCCTCAGATAGCAGAACGGAAATCATACACAATATTAATATTGATTTAGTCATCATAGATCACTGGTCAAAGTAATGAAATACCACTTTTGATCCAAATAAAACTGCCTCAGTTGTATTTGACAGTTATTAGTAAATAATGCAGGTGACATTGTATACCAAAACGTTGACGAACATTGCTATTCACGAAAGGTGTCTCCTTAAAAGAAAATGGAAATAGGTCGCGAGCTCTCGTGACCTACGTATACTTGGAGGAGCCGCAAGTTACTGGCCGTTGATCGGTCTTTAATAGAATTGATGAATGTCATGGCTCAGAACTTTGTCCATATATGGTATTTTTAGTGATCTGGATGTCATATGGAAGGGTTTTTATACACTAAGTCCGCATGATATCGAAGCTACAAGATTAATTCAACAAAATAATGAACCAAATACAAAAAAAAAATTATTGCCTGATGAATCGAGTTGTATGATGAAGTTAATATTTTAGCAAAATGTAGAGATAAATACTTATAATGTAAAAAAAAGCGTCACAAAACCTTGATTAGAACTCAAAATCGATTAACTAGAGGCAAACTATGAACAAAGGAAATATTTATAAAGAAACCCCCGTAAAAGTACAAGATAATAAGACCAGGTGTTCCGGAATAGTAAACGTCTTCTGTTTCATCGACGACACTCGACATGTAAACCTAGGTTAAAACTTAAAGTACACGTCATCATTCTCAATCACAACAATCAGGCATAACAAATAAGCATATTTAAAAGCGTCCATCTTCAAATCATGCAAGGATGTAGATTATTTCTCAATGAGACCAAGAAGGCGACAATAAAACTTGGTCATTGCCTCCATCTAATTCGTATCTCTCGAAATAGCATTCGGAAGCAGGAATTTAACTATTAAGGAAGTGAAAGTTTACGATTGGAAATTCGAAATCGTCATGTTTATCAAAAGCTATGTAAACTTTATGCATTATTTAGAAATTATGCGATGTTTCAACATTAAGCTAAGCATATGTGTGTGTTACCTCGTCTTTATTAATACCAGTGCTTGCAACATAACATGGGTACTGGTCTGTAAATTATATGCATTCATATGGAGCAAATATATACAGGGGGTCATGAAATATATTGTACGCAAGATTTTTCATTCCCAAAGAGGTCAATTGTGATATTTGATCTTTTTGACCGATGACCATCAAAATATCGTGTACACAAGGTCCGGACGCACGCACGCACACACACACACAGTGGTTTGGGTGGGTGAACTATTAAATGAAATTCATTTTAACTACACTGTAAGCTGAACTTGGTATTATACATGATCGTAAGGATTTTTTTTCAAAATATTACATACACATATCGAGTGGGCATTCTTATGGGCTACGACGATCGGATTCCGCTGACATGTATTCATAAAATAAATAATTTCAAAATAACTAGTGGAATTCCAAAACGACTGGCCAGACGTTCTGAATTGGGATTTCCACCTACCAACGCATGCGCAGCGAGCGCCGTTTCCATTGTAAACACTCTATCTGTTATTACCGTTACACTACGATAAGGCCTAACTACTAAGCGAAAAGTTGCCGAATGGTCAAAATATGACACAAGACTGCGTTACGGAATCATATTGAGAGATGGGAAGTATTCTAAGGAGAAATTACCTTCTCTATTGTGTGTATGTTCCATATTTCTTCTGTATAACGGTAACATTCTCAAATAAAGCTTTGATTTGGTTTTGAGGCTACCCAAGGGGAAACTGTTTCAGTCTTCTGTTGCATAAAATGCGTCTGTAATATTAAACTTAAAAGTTTGTTTTATAATATTCTCTTTATAAAATCTTATGTTCCAGTAAAACAGTATGATTTAATTATATTGCTGGATAGAAAGACATTTTCAAATACTATATATATATATACCATAACAGAAAAAAGTCGTTTGATTACGTTGTAAAACGGGACGTGCGACCGAGATACATACGGCTTCAATTTGGACAAAAGGAATATAAAAATTTGTTTTCACGCGTAAAAAAGTGATATTCATACTTGATCTATAAATTAGTGAAGGTACAAATATCATTGGGTTGCGACCCCGGTATTGAATTTGATACGAAAATATATACATAACTGGAGAAAAAAAAAAAAATTTTTTTTTTTTAAAAAAAAAAAAAAGTCACCGTCCCTTTACAAGACGACAAAAAAGATGTTAAAAGAAAGCGGAATTATCATAACATATTCATAACGTGTAGTTATAAGCGTTTCAACAGTTCCAAATCTGATATACATGTCGTCATGCTTATAGTGTGTCGTTATATGAGTGTGTGGACTTAAATATTCGCATTCCGTGATACGTGTTAACGTGTGAAGCCGCTGAAAGTTGGATAGATTTTAAATGAATATGAATGTACTTTGTATATATAGTCTGAAAAAAAATCCTCAAGACATTGAGTTGTAAAAAAAAATCGCAAACATTTCATGTCATTTTATTTTCGAACTTTTCAATGCATGCTACATACATTTTATGAAATGATCTGAAAAGTTGGTTCGTGAATATCACCTTTTACATAAATTAAGGTTTGTACCATGTTCGTATTCCGTACCCATGTGTACCGGTCTCGGTCAGGTAAATATAATATAGATAATTCCTGGTGTCGATCGATATATGGTGCCGATATGCCGACAATTATTCTTCATTTGAATATCGGTATGTGTGCAAATGATGTCTAACTTTCAATGTGAATGTGATTCAATAAGTTTATACACGGACTTTGGCTCTGTTTCATCAGCCGTATACATTACGCGTCCCCTCCCGTATGGCCCCTTCCGTCAAACTGAGCAGGAAACTTGCGGCACAACTGTCACGTTGCGTCATCCCCGCTATTTTTATCTGGGCTTTCCCGAGGAATGCGATTTTGCAAGTGGTCATTATAGACATTTCGAGTGGACTTTTGAATTTGGGAATAACAGGAAAGTATAATTAGTAGTGCAGACGCCATGTATATTGAAGAACAGGCATTTAGGCTTTCGCGGGATGCCCCTTTAACAATAAATGTGGGTTTTCCTGTATAACCTTGACCAACAATTGAAAATGTGTAGACCGATTCAGACTCGTGTTCATGCGTAAACGGCTGTATGTAGTGCATTAAGCGTGACGAACACATGCGAAAAACACGTTTCCAAGGATCAATATAATCAAAATTTTATTTGATCAAGACAAATGAATTGAGGAGAGAATTTCTTAAACTTTAAAGTCTTTAAATGGGGAATAAATAAATTATTCTATGATTTCCTAAGTTAAACGTTTCTCCCTGTCCGATATGTATACGGATGCGTTTACGGATTCGGATTCGTGCTTAATGCGAAATCTCCAATACAAGCATCTCAGTAATAATAGAAAAAAACTTTTCTTTTTCGATGATAACTTGTACATATGTAATATCTATTTATCTTTGGTATCATTATAAAAGGTTAAAGTTCGAATTATATACAATTAAATACAAATAGAAATAAGTAGTTGTTTCCCTACCCTGATTATTTATTCAATACTTTCAAATTGTTTGTATGTATTTGTTTGTGTTTTAATGTCTATGCATATACCACTGTTTGTTACAGTGTTAGGAGGCTGTCCGATCCATTCGTCTTTTGACAACAGTACATGTATTTATTGAAACTGAAAATCTTCAGAATTTAATGTAAGATTAAAACACGATTTCAGTGGAGTCTTGGTCAGTCCGATAAAAGGACCGCCATGACACATAGCACGACACACGCGAGTCTTTGTTACGCCTCAATTTATCCATGACAAGATAAAACTGAACACATGCCATGTTACGATCCGCGACGCTAGTGCACCAACTGTTGGCGACTTGTTCAAGGTAAAGTGAATACATAGGTACATTCTAATGTAATGTAATCAAATAAATTGCAAAAGAACCAAAATGTTTGATTTGGTTTTCAAACATCAGTTTATACAAATACAAACTGTTCAAATACAAAATGCTAAAAAACATTCAATTTGGAATATTACCTATGGGTAAACCCATTTTTACAAAAGACTGTGTTTCATTTTTCTGGCATACTGTATCTTTTACCAATTTTAAAAGAAGCAGCGTATGTGTGCGTTACGTCATTTTTCATCAGAAGTGTTTCATATTGAAATTGTAAGACTGGAGTTAAAAAAAAAATCCACTGTATAACTGAACGAGAATCAAAAAAAATTACATACACTCGTTAACATCTCGCATATGTACTTCGTAAGTTTTTTTTTGTAACTTGCCATCTTTAATCGTCATCAGCCGATATTACCCGGTCGTTCAAGATTGGCTTATTCGGCGTATGCCGGGTAGCCCATCGCCGGCGTAACTTTCATCCGAATCGACTTCACCACATAGCAGTTACTTTCCATTTTCTATATGTCAGTATGCTTACTTTCTTGGTTGACAAATAATATGGGTATTAAAAAAAAAAAAAAACATTCAAATTTCTATAGAATTCTGTTAGAAAATATTGCATTTTTAGATATACTAAATACAGGTTAATCTGTAATTTTCCATTGACACAATGCTAAGAGGCAGTTGCTGTCATAGGCCTAAAACACCCAGTGCCTTAGACTATAACAGAAGTTGCTATTGTGACGTCATCAATCTCTATTGTGACGTCATCAATTTCATTGTTGTCTTCGCTTGTTTTGCTGTTCAAAATCGGTCCGAATAAACTAAATAAGGCACAATAATTCTATCAAAATGTAAATATAAGTAATGAACATTTTTGCAAATATTGTTAGTCCTATAACAAACATTGTTATTGCTGACAAACTTACATAAAGCCCTAACGGGCTTTATTTAGTTTGTCATCAATAGCAATGTGTGTTATATATAGGACTTAAATGAAAAGACATTCTCAACCAATCAGAAAGCCGCATTCTGTATACAATCAATGGAAATTTAATTATTCTTTAATCATCATCATCGTTATCATTTAACTGGCTATTGCAATAGATAATGAGATTCAAACATAACAAAACAAAAATTAAATTTAAAAAAAAAGGGATCATTTAATTAATTTATAGAGTGAAAAGTTTTTCCCACTTCGTCAACCTCATTAAGTTTTTTTCTCAAGTTACATCATCATAGATATTTTGTAAGAATGCTGTAAAAGTATTTGGAACCTTTACACTCTCTTCAAACTATTTTTTTATACTTAAAAAAGAATAGTAGAGTATATAATTTTTGGACTATATTAAAATAGGAAAATTTGTATTAAATCTAGATTTCTTGACTCCAGAAATGTAACGCTATAATATTGAAGAATATTGATCTTTATATGATATCTTAGAATAAATTAATAGAAGATGACGTAACACACACATGTGCTGCACCTTTTAAATTTAGTAATAGATTAAACTGCCCCATACAGCTGTTTCGTCCTTCTAGGACTCTTCATGGATGCTAGGGGCCAAAAGGAGGAATCCAAAATGTCTAAACTAATGCAGAAGCAGGAGGGTCAGGTGCGTAAAACCCCTTTAATTTATGAATTAAGAAGTCAAATTAAACTAGTTCTTTTTAATTTCAAATCATGTAAAGTGTAGAATATGCCAGAATTCACCTTTGTTTATATTTACTTCCATTGCAGCATGCACATAAAAACAAGGCATTAGTCATCTGGCATGATCACGAAAATCGGATAACTTTTATTTACAAATAAAAACGTTTTCCAGATAGGTATGCGGCCTGTTGTAAACACAGACATATGTATAACTCGGACAAGGGCTGTATGACCACATTCATCTCTTATCAGTACCACAGGGACCTGAGAATTTGTTACAGCTAGTTTTGGACCTAAAATAGGGTGTTAAGAGTAATTTTACACATTTGGGGGGTTAAGATAAATTTTCGATAAATATGCCCCCTCAGTATGACTACTGAGGGGGCATTTTTATCGAAAATTGATCTTAACCCCCCAATTTTCGATAAATATGCCCCCTCAGTAGTCATTTTTATCGAAAATTGATCTTAACCCCCAAATTTTCGATAAATATGCCCCCTCAGTAGTCATACTGAGGGGGCATATTTATCGAAAATTGGTCTTACTGAGGGGGCATTTTTATCGAAAATTGATCTTAACCCCCCAAATGTGTAAAATTACTCTAAACACCCTATTTTAGGTCCAAAACTAGCTGCAACAAATTCTCAGGTCCCTGTGATCAGTCCATGTTGTGATTCCGTTCATAGTATACATACAATTGTACTTAACTCGTTTTTACATGATATTGAAAATCGCCTACATTAGGGAGTTTATGTGCCTCATCTTCTTTTCTAACAGTAGTTTAGATCAATTAAAATTTTCACTGTTTTTGCCCCAAACATCACCTATGATGTATCAATAAACGAAGTCAGGAAAATTCATTGAAAAAAGTTGGAAATACTAAGAATATAAAGCAAAATAAAAAAGATTGAAAGACTTTTGGCACGTAACTGTATGTGTACTTGAGAAATGAGTCAAAATCTAGACGGCTATAGTTGGTACACAGGCACTAGCCTCGTCTGTCAAACACATTTAATATTATAGGTGTTTGACAGTCGAGGCTAGTGCCTGTGGTTGGTATAGACAGTTTTTTCACGACAAATGCTTTTTATGGCCATTTTTTTTTTTTGCATTGTTGCAATATGAAAAAGCTCTACTATCTCATTTTTACGCATTTTTTTAAAGACTGGTAATTAAAGTGTCATTGTGTTGCCATTTGTTTTGTCGTATAATTTGATCATGTTTGATATACTGGCAATATTATGTAACAAAGTGGAACATTTTGATCTAATGGTGGTTCTTTATTTTTACATATCTTATTGTAACTGGAACACTTTTGACTTTTAACCCCAAAATGATGAAAAAAATAGTAGTAATGGGACAAAAAGAGGCAAATGACACAACAGACTTTTCATCTGCTGCTAACCCGAGTTTGCTCTGGCCCCGATCATCGGTAAGAATCGATTCCTCTTACTGATTTGATAATCGATTAAGTAATCGGTTACATAAACTTAATGAATTTTGGATACTCTTAGGTATTTTGTTTTTAGCTACAATGGATTCGACATAAACCATGTTATGAATTGGTCTCCATAATAGTGCACGCTATTACTATATATTTACATTTGCTCTGTATTGCCACTATATAACACTACCAAGACCAGCTCCGTGTTATGAGAGCATAACACTGGAGTGGTCATTATCACGTCATTACGATTGTGACGTCATAATCATAACGTTGGAAATAGCCGGCCGATACTGGCTGTTGGCTGTTCCGTTTATCAGAAATCTACCTTAAATTTTCAAAACAAACGTAGAATATAAATATGAATTTATTATCAAAACCAATGGAAAAATGTAAATATAAGGATTAAACATCATTCTGTTCCGTGTTATGGTCCTATAACACGGAACAGAATGATGTTTAATGCTTAAATACAATAGGTAAAGAATTTCTAAATTGTAAATTGTTATAAAATTTGCCTTTTAAGAACTACTTTACTTTAATAAACTAGAAAAGTCTGTGAGACATATATATATATATGCCCCCTTCCCCCATAACAAATTAGTTTTTCAAGATTATTACGTATGCGAAGTTTTGATGACAATCGGATCTGTTACAGTAGTTATTGAGAATATTTCTCAATGAGACAAAGATTGCGACCATAACACTTGCCCATAGTTCTGATCAACCTCATGACCTATTGCTATCGTGCATTCGTTAGTAAACTTTTACTTTAACAACCCTCTTCTCAAAAACGAAAAGGCCCAGGGTACTGATATTTGGCCAGTAGGTACCTGATGTAGAGTTTAATCTTATCAATGACTTTGACCTACTTTCAAGGTCACAGGAGTCAAATATGTAAAACTCTTAAAAGAAACTTCTTCTCAATAACCAAAAGGCCCAGGGAACCGATATTTGGCCTGTTGCATGCTTGGATGAAGGGCTTTCAAGTTTGTTCAAATAAATGACCTTGACCTTCTTTCAAGGTAACAGGGGTCAAATGTAGTAAAATTCTTTCTATTACTATAAGGCCTAGGGTGATATTATGCCTGTAACATGCTGGGATGAAGGGCTACCAAGTTTGTTCAACGACAAGAGGCCCAGAGGGCCTGTATCGCTCACCTGGATACAATGGTATTTAGGTTATCATGGAAAATATTTTCTTCCTTGCCCCGCCCCTCAGCCATCTGGGTGATCAGTCCCACCATTAGTACAATTTTGAATCCTTAGCACCAAGGGATGCTTCCTGCCAAATAAGGCTGATTTCCCATCAGTGAGTCACTAAAACCATGATATAGCTAAATAACCCTTTTTGGCCTTGCCCCTCAGCCCCCTAGGGAGTCAGCTAGTCCCACCATTAGTAAAATTTGAATCCTGAGCACCTAGGAATGCTTCCTGCCAAATAAGGTTGATTTCCAATCAGTGGTTATTGAGAAGAAGTCGCTAATATCAATATAGCTAAATAACTCTTTTTGGTCCCCGCCCCTCAGCCCCTTAGGGGGTCAGCTAGTCCAACCATTATTAAAATTTGAATCCTTAGCACCTACAAATGCTTCCTGCCAAATAAGGTTGATTTCCAATCGGTGGTTATGGAGAAGAAGTCGCTTAAACCATAATATAGCTAAATAACCCTTTATGGCCCCACCCCTCAGCCCCCTAGAGGGTCAGTCCCACCATTTGTACAATTTTGAATCCTGAGCACCTAGGGATGCTTCCTGCCAAATAAGTCTGATTTCCAATCAGTGGTTATGGAGAAGAAGTTGCTTTAACCATGATATAGATAAATAACTCATTTTGGCCCCGCCCTTAACCCCCTAGGGGGTCAGTCCAACCATAAATACAATTTTGAATCATGAGCACCTAAGGATGCTTCCTACCAAATAAGGATGATTTCCAATCAGTGGTTATGGAGAAGAAGTCGCTTAAACCAATAGAGCTAAATAACCTTTTTGGCCCCGCCCCTCAGCCCCCTAGGGGGTCAGTCCAACCATAAATACAATTTTGAATCATGAGCACCTAAGGATGCTTCCTACCAAATAAGGATGATTTCCAATCAGTGGTTATGGAGAAGAAGTCGCTTAAACCAATAGAGCTAAATAACCTTTTTGGCCCCGCCCCTCAGCCCCCTAGGGGGTCAGTCCAACCATTAGTACAATTTTGAATCCTGGGCACCTAAGGATGCTTCCTGCCAAATAAGGTTGATTTCCAACCAGTGGTTATGGAGAAGAAGTCGCTAATATCGATATAGCTAAATAATTCTTTATGGCCCCACACCTCAGCCCCCTGGGGGTTCAGTCCCACCATGAGTACAATTTTGAATCCTAAGCACCTAAGGATGCTTCCTGCCAAATAAGGTTGATTTCCAACCAGTGGTTATGGAGAAGAAGTCGCTAATATCGATATAGCTAAATAATTCTTTATGGCCCCACACCTCAGCCCCCTGGGGGTTCAGTCCCACCATGAGTACAATTTTGAATCCTAAGCACCTAAGGATGCTTCCTGTTAAATAAGGCTGATTTCCAATCAGTTGTTATGGAGAAGAAGTCGCTTAAACCAATATAGCTAAATAACCCTTTTTGGCCCAGCCCCTCAGCCCCCTAGGGGGTCAGTCCCACCATTAGTACAATTTTGATTCCTGGGCACCTAAGGATGCTTCCTGCCAAATAAGGTTGATTTCCAACCAGTGGTTATGGAGAAGAAGTCGCTAATATCAATATAGCTAAATAATTCTTTATGGCCCCACCCCTCAGCCCCCTGGGGGGTCAGTCCCACCATGAGTACAATTTTGAATCCTAAGCACCTAAGGATGCTTCCTTTTAAATAAGGCTGATTTCCAATCAGTGGTTAGTGAGAAGAAGTCGCTTAAACTAATATAGCTAAATAACCCTTTTTGGCCCTGCCCTCAGCCCCCTAGGGGGTCAGTCCCACCATTAGTACAATTTTGGATCCTGGGCACCTAAGGATGATTCCTGCCAAATTTGGTTGATTTCCTATCAGTGGTTATGGAGAAGAAGTCGTTTAAACAATTGTTGACGGACGACGGATGGACGACACGGTATGGCATAAGCTCACCTCGGTCCTTCGGACCAGGTGAGCTAACAAGGGTACAGGGGTCAAATGTTTCAAGCAACTTCTCCGTAACTATAAGGCCTAGGGTAATGATACTATGCATGGAGCGTGCTGGGAAAGAACTTAAGTTTGTTCAAATTAATGACCTTGACCTACTTTCAAGATCACACAGGTCAAATTTGTTTAATTCTTCTCAATAACCGAAAACTCCAGGGTACCAATATTTGCCCAATAACATGTTGGGATGAAGGGCTACCAAGTTGTTAAAATGAATGACCTTGACCTAAATGCACTTTCCTTGGCACAGGAGTCAAATTTGTTAAAATCTTGAAACTTCTTCTCAATAACCGAAAGACCCAGTGTACCGATATTTGGCATGTAGCATGCTTAAAAGAAGGGCTACAAAGTTTGTTCAAATGAATTACCTTGACCAATATTCAAGGCCACAGGGGTCAAATGTGTTCAAAATCTTCAAGGAACTTCTTCACAATAACCGAAGGGCCCAGTGAACAGATATTTGGCCTGTAGCAAGCTGGGATGAAGGACTACCAAGTTTGTTTAAATGAATGACCTTGATCTGCTTTCAATTACCAACAAAAAATTATAGATTGTCAGATGACTTAAGGCCTATGGGCCTCTTGTGTTCATATATATGCATTCTGTAATTTCTGTTGCATTACAGGGTACCTCATTCACTTCGGCATTGGATGGTGTATGTCGTTCTAACACACTCCACTCGTTCCAAAAATTTGGAATAATATTACTTCAAGATGGTTTTTGTTGTACATGGTCTATTTTGAATACAATTCAAAATACAAGACCAATTTTGGCTTCATTTTCCCCATATTTCAGTTAAATAACCTTGACTTGAATATTCATCATTTAACGACACTGTTTATTGCTCGTCTCATTTACAGCATGTAGGTAATTTAAAGCTAAAAACATCACCCATGCATGTCCCCTATCTAGAAAAAGCTTAAATTTCTACTCCCTTATTACCTGATTATTGCTTTTTTTTCTCTTTAGCATTAGTTGTGCTGTTTTTTTTAAAGACTGGTCATTATATATCTCAGAATTATCAAAATTAATCATTTTTTATAAATGTCAATTTTAAAAGAGTTTAAATTACTTTCTGTATCCAGTTTTGGAAGGATGTTTCTCAATTTCATTTGGAAGATAATCATGCAGAATCAATGTAGGATGTGTTGAAATCTGTTGATTTCACCATTATACAAATATATTAGCTATTGACCTTCGTAGAATGACTGAATGGATCACTTCTGCTTATTGGTGATCTTAAACATAAATTTACTTAGGTACACTTGCACTTTTAAAACATTGAAGGATAACCAAGGCAGTTTTCTGTTGAGCTGTAAAAATTTTGTTCAAAAAAACTAAAAGTTTACAAAATAATGCGGAAGACTCAGCTTTGAATTTCCAAGGCCCAAAATCATAAAACTGACATTTTATATACAGTAACCGTTATTTCCCACAAAATGGCATTCATTCATTTGGTGTCTAGATAAAAAGAAAAAATAAACATAGAAATTGTCTTTTCTATATCAATCTTTTTTAATTGTCTCAATGTCTAGTAGAAACATGATTACAACTTCATGATTAATGATAACAATGATGAAAATGACCAATACACATTTAACATTTAAATGTCGGAGTCCCTGTCTCCTGGTACACAAACACATACAAGTTGATCCGCTTTGTCCCTTGAAGCCTGTGGATGAAATGAAACCGGAACACAGCTTTCAATATTCACATTCATTCTATGTATTTTCTTAAGTTCTGTGATGACATTACTCCGATAGTTAGCGCCTCTTTTGGAACACATTGCCACCGCCTCCTCTACCACCACGGTCGCCGCCTCCTCGACCACGACCTCTTGCAGCTGTCAAAAATAGAACAATATAATAAATAAT
Organism: Mimachlamys varia; assembly: GCA_947623455.1. Classification (NCBI taxonomy): domain Eukaryota; kingdom Metazoa; phylum Mollusca; class Bivalvia; order Pectinida; family Pectinidae; genus Mimachlamys; species Mimachlamys varia. The sequence goes on along the minus strand of OX392532.1, from coordinate 31,671,433 downwards.
GGATTAAATAAGAAGACAATTCACAACATTTATTGCAGTTGCAATGCATTCTTCATTTTAAGAACTTTCTCTGAACAACACTAACTTTGACAATATAAATTCAATGCCTAGAGGTACTGGCATTAAAATAGAAAATGACAATTGTTTACCGTTTTTATTTATACGTTTATGAACACTACCATAACAGTCAATGGATTGACAAGGAAGATGTAAACAATGCATGGCTGTAATATAGGAAGCCAAATATAAATACGAGTTGAATACATGTGTCTAATGAAATAATAATGGACACAGAAGAACACAATAACAATGTTTTTACAACGATTGAAGATTCAATTGAAGAGAAATAACTGATTTTGGTTTAATTTCAAAACACTGCAAGAAAAGCACGAAAATAAAGGCTCCCATTTATACCTTGTGCTCGAAGAATTGCAGATTTTCCTCGACCAGCACCGCCGCCTCCTCCACTTCTCCCTTGAATTCTTTTAAACATTGGAGCATTTTTTAACATATCTGGCAGTATGAAAAATCTGATCTTGCTTCCTCTAAGGAAAACATTCTCTAACTGTGCAACTCTTCCATCTCTGTATGTAACAGTAATATTGCACATTTGAGTGTTCATATTATCTTCAGCTTCAACAAGCTTTCCTCTGTACACTTCACCGGTGGTTGTTTCACATGTCACAATATGGCCTTCAGCTTCGTGAAGCACCTTAATCGGTACACCAATAGACATTTTGAAAGTTCAGTCGTGTTAATAAACACGCCTGTACTCAAGATTCGCAGAAAACAATGCTGATTACAACGGATTCCAAATGCCGGTAAAAATAAACATAAACAATGGCGCCCGACGCTTCAAATACGCACCGGAAGTGGAACTCTTTGCTGTTGACTCGTTCGATTTCTTTTTTATTTATTTTTCAGCATTAGTCGACTATTTAATTCTATCAATTTCAGAAAAGATGAAGCAAATAGAATAAGCCCCAAGAACAATTTGGTTTTCTATGGTTTCTATCGATAAACTAGGCTAGTTGTTGCGACGGATGTTTCTTTGGATGCGGAAACAGATCCGGTTATCTGCCCTTTGTTAGGAGTCGCAACATTTCCACACGCAGCGTCTTCCTGAAGGTAAAATATCTGATGTGTTATTCCTTCAACATACTAAGAAAGCTAAAGATGCACTTAAAGAAAGTATTGCTTTTCCAAGCTTGTCATTATGCTGAAAGAATATGTTGTCGTATGCGTATTTATTAACACACTGCTTTGAAATTAAATGGACGGACATTTTGAAGGCAGACCTATGGCTATGCTAGTTCCCACTCAAAATTGAAAAGAGATCTAGATCTAGGCCTAGTTAGTAAAGTGTTATAGGTCTGAGTTTAATTATTGTCTGGTGACAGAGCCACAGGACGCTCAGAACAGGATTTGTTTCAGACCAGATTTTAGTTAAAGGTTTGATGTGAGGTTAATTAGGATTAGGCCACCTAGTTATAGTATTAAATATTTGGATAAGGCTATCAGGTATCTGTAATCTGTACTATGAAATACACTTAGTTTCACTTTGGGTGAAAAGTTATTTTGGAACTATTCATAGCAAGTGGGCAGGTTTTTTTTTTTGGGGGGGGGGGGGGGGGGCAATTATAGTTTTCAAAAGAACAGGGAGCCAAATTAATTTACACAAACATGTGTTAAATTATAATATGATAAATTGAAAAAATAGAACACAAGTCTGTTCAAAGAAGAGATCTATACAAAGTGTCTCCCAGGAATGAAGAACCTGACCTTCAGTGAGAGGCTAGAGATACATATATACTGTAAAGCTATGTAAAAAATGTATACCAACATTTGCCTTTAGGACAACCTTTGGATGATATGATCAAATTATGGCAAGCTGTTTTGGTTTTTAAAATGAAGATATCTTTATATATTTAAAGATATCGCTATTTAAAATGAAGATATTTCTATTAAGTTAGAGATATCTGTAATTTAAATAAAGATATCTCTATTTAAATACAGATAAGCTAATTTAAAAACAGAATCTTTATTTCTACTGAAAATAAAGATATCTTCATTCAAAATACAGATATCTCTTATTCAAATTAAGATATCTCCTTTTTAGTTAGAGATATCTTTAATTGTAATTGAGATATCTTTATTTTAAATACAGATGTTCGATTAAAGATATCTTTATTTTAAATAAATATTGATATCTATATTTGAATTAGATATATCTGTATTTATTATGAAATACAGATATCTATATCTAAGTTATGAGGATACTCTATACTATTTTACTTGTGCCTCCTGATAAATGTCATCAGTCCTTTCCCCCCATTTTGCGTCACAGCGGCTTTTCTCCCGTCATGCACAAAAAGGATGAGCCAAGGGAACAATCGTTTTCCCTATTTGATGGTTAAAAACAGACATCTGTTTCATGTCAAATAGATATATCTGTAATTGAAATTAAGATCTCTGTATTTCTATTACAAATAGAGATTTCTGTATTTGAAACAGATATCTGTAATTGAGATATATTTTAAATACAGATTTCTTTATTTTAATAAAAATATCTTTATTTGAAATACAGATATCTATATTTACAAAGAAATACAGATATCTCTAATTAAAATAAAGATATCCTGAATTTAAATAGAGATATATCTGTAGTTGACATAGTGATAACTCTTTTTTGTGTTTTATTAGAGATATATCTGTATTTTAAATAGAGATATTTTAATTAAAATAGAGATATCTCTATTTAAATTACAGATATCTCTATTTGAATTTAAGATATCTTATTTTTTTTTTATGTACAAAGATATCTTTATTTAAAATAGAGATATCTGTATTTATTGGTAAAAACCCAAATGACTTGCCATATTAAACTCTGCAAAATTGCGGGCCAAATACTGAAGGTTTAAATGCCATATCACATTGATCACTTTGGAAAGATGCATCTGATTGCCACAGCTATTTGCAAGGACACAAAAAGGATATTCCTTAAACAATCAATTAATTTACCATCCTTAGAAACAATTTGGAATGAACTGCCAGAAGATAATTGTGTCAGCATCAGCAATTAATATTAACTCTTTTAAAAATAAGTTAGATAATCGCTAAAAAATCAAATTAAAAAAATATATATAAAAAATGCACATGTATGTATAACGGGTTAAGTATTTACTGCATTTTATTTATCCGTTAATCAATAAGGGCAAGACATGGACAAAGAATTAACAATCAAAAGGAGATTTCAGACCAGAAAAATAAAAACAGTCTTGCTTCAAACCATGCAGTCATGTTTTGATACATGTCACTTTATGTTTGATTTGCTGAGTCAACACTTTTAGAGACAGAGCGTTGTTACTTTTATGATATCAGCTCCAGGTATATATTTACTACAGGCAACACTATTAATTTTACTTTGTAAAAATAACAGAACGATTATCAGGGTTAGAAACTAACTTTTTCAATATATTAGTCCAAAGGACCTGTAAAAGTTTTAAGGTACTATTCCTGTGGTATTGTGACTAGTCCCGAGGGCTTCAGCCTCAGTTGAAACACTAATCGAGAAGCGATGAGCCAGCCCTAATATGAGTTTTGGTGAATCCTGAGTGCTAACTTTGAACAATTTTCTCTTCTTGAGTATAAGTTATAGATTGGAATACAAAAACTAAATAAAAATAACTCAGCTAGTCCACAGGACTAATAAACAGAGCATTATTACTAGTCCTTCAGAATTTTTACCAGTCTCGGACAAACAGACTAGTGTTAGTGTCAGACCCTGATTATTTTATACTTACTTTTAATTATTACTTGTAGGAAGACTGGAAGTAAAAATGGACCAAAGTCAAAGTACTGGTATCCAGTACCACTATGCAGCACAGACTGGTGAGCTGGTGGAGGGATTAGACCCTAGTGGTGTACAGCCAGTGGTAGCCATGCCCGGCATCATTGACAACCGACAAGTTATCTACACCACCAGTGATGGGGACGGACAGTTACAGGTAAATCATGATAGTGTAACAGGAGAAAAGGCTGGACTGGGATTCAAATCGAGACCATCAAAACTCGATACAGACACTCAGTCTATTGAGCTATACTATCTGTTTGCTAATGCAATTATCAACCAAGTCAGTATTTCAAACCTAAATTTATACACTCATATGGAGAATAATAATATCTTACATGGGGCTGTTCCGTAGAACCAGAATGTTAGAGTTTGGCTGGTCAGCATGAGGCTTGCTGATTACTGGCCAGTCAAACTCTTACCCTCAGGTTGAGATATTCCTGTCAGTGGAACAAACCCATGTTTGATTGTTTTTCCTCCCATACTTGGAAAAAAAAGTAAAAAATGAAAACATGCTGTGAACCTTATGAATATACATTGAAGATAATAACATTTAGTTAATCAATTTGTTTCATGGTTACACTGCATAAAATGTTGGCATTCCCCTGTTGTAAGTCTCATCATAGCACATACTTGGGGTACTATAAGGTTGGCAGAAAAATCTAGAATGGGTAAAAGGGGAGACAAATCTGTTAAAGATGGGAGAAAAATTTACCAACATCTCGCCTCCAGTACGTGTTACATTAGGCACATTCTTTACTGACATTGTTAATACAGATAATCTCGGTAAACCATAAACTTAACCATGCTAATTTGGACAGGTGATATGCTCTTTATCCATGTAGGTACTCACGCCGATGGCAGCCCAGCCCTACAGAGACTAGAGGGCCAGGACACCATTGTGTTTATATAAGCGTTGGTATGATCAATGTTAATATACTTTATAGGTGTATCACGCCGATGGCAGTTGGTTTAATCAATAATATACTTTATAGGTGTATCAGTTTCACGCCGATGGCAGCCCAGCCATACAGGACTAGAGGGCCAGGACACCATGTGTTTATATGAGCGCTGGTATGATCAATGTTAAATTGTTAATATACTTTATAGGTGTATCATGCCAATAGCAGCCCAGCCATACAGGAACTAGAGGTCCAGGACACTATTGTGTTTATATGAGCGCTGGTATGATCAATGTTGATATACTTTATAGGTGTACCACGCCGATGGCAGCCCAGCCATACAGGAACTAGAAGGCCAGGACACTATTGTGTTTCTCGACGAAGGCATGGAGGTGGAGACCGAGACGGAGGTTGCCACGGCTTCCGAAGCTATAGAGGCGGTCAAGTACATTGAAGAAGGCGGAGAACAGATGCAAAAGATCATCATCCAGATGGCACCACAGGACCAAGAGATCAGACACGAACCCCAGCGTATTATAATTCCAGGTATCTAAGGTTTTATATAGGAGCCCCAGTGTATTATAATTTCAGGTATCTTAAGGTTTTAAATAGGAGCCCCAGAGTATTATAATTCCAGGTATCTTAAGGTTTTATACAGGAGTCCCAGTGTATTATAATACCAGGTATCTAAGGTTTTATACAGGAGCCCCAGAGTATTATAATTCCAGGTATCTTAAGGTTTTATACAGGAGCCCCAGGGTATTATAATTCCAGGTATCTAAGGTTAGGTTTAATACCAGAGCCGCAGCATATTAGAATTCCAGGTATCTTAATTTTTATACCGGGTGATTTCTGTGTATACATACTGTATAAAGTGTGGGAACCAAAAATGAAATATTATTTTGAGTAAAATATATTAATTGTTTCCTTTTAAGGTGGTTGAACACCAGTGTTCAAATGGGATATGTTTGTTAATATGGGATAAAAAGCTGAAATTTGTGAAGAATTAACATGGTTGATGATTATGAATGTGCAAAAATAAAGCAACCCATTATCCCAAATAAAAAAGATTTCAATTGTGACATGATGGCCAACTGATCATGTAATCAATAACTAGGAATTTCACCTGAACCGATAATAAATTATGATTTCCCAACCGATCCCATTAGTTATAAGGGCATTGCTATGGTTTCTCAGTTTAAAAATGTTTATGAAAGGCTACAGTATTTGTTTTACTACTAAGTTTGATTCTAAACACAGATGATTAAGAAGTAAGAAGAACTAAACAGCATTTTCTTTGTCTCCTTGCAGGCTTGGAGAATTATGTTTTTCTTTGTCACCTTGCAGGTTTGGAGAATTACGTTTTTCTTTGTCTCGTTTCAGGCTTGGAGAATTACATTCTTCTTTGTCTCGTTTCAGGCTTGGAGAACTACGTTGTACAGATGAGTGAACAAGACCACCAACCAGAAAATGTCCGTCGTTTTCAAAATATACAGCCGAAAAGTATATATCCAAAGCTAGCCGTTAAAACTGTTGAAAAACCAATGAGGGCACAACCTTTGATATTAAAACCGCCACAGATTGCTCCACAAACTCTGTCACAGCCGATGAAGCCTGAGGCTAATGTTGTCAGTAAGAATGAAATAACACTACCAGCAAAAGTGGTGATTGACTCGCAGCAAGTTAAACACATTAAAAAGAATTCACAACCAAAGAATGAAAACACAGAATACATCTATGTCACTAGAACACTCCCGTCCCTAAAAGATGACCCCCAGGATGTTGGGAAATCAGTCTATAACAGTATAAAAATTTCCAGACCCCCCGTAAAACCTAAACTTACTCCAGACCCTGAGGCAACCGTACCGGGGATCGCACAAACTGAAGGATCCTCTTCACAACAGGCTGCATCACCCGAGTTGAATCAGGAAACAGCAACAGTTGTGCCTCCAAAGCAGGTGACATCAAAAGCACAACAACATGCCGCATTATCAAAACAGGTGGCAGTAGCATCACAGCAGGTGGCAGCAGGAACACAGCAGGTGGCAGCAGCATCACAACAGGTGGCAACAACATTGCCACAGGTGGCAACAACACCACAACAGGTGACATCAAAAGTGGTGACAGCAACATCAAAACCAGTGATAACAGCAACCAAACCAAAAGTTTCAGCATCCTCGCAAGTGGAAGCAACATCACAAAAGATATCAACAACAGCAACTGTGCAGGACTCGGAAAACAATCCAAGACCATCTTCTCAACAGTTAAAGTCGCTGATTAAATCTGAAAACATAGGGCAGCGGATGGTGTCTGTGCTTAAAGCAAGCAGAAATATTGTAAGGAAAGATGGCATTGTGTTTCCAGTCGATCCAGTTTCTAAGAAGATCATTTTTACACCGCTTACTGCAGATGAAATTGAAAAGGCTGTTAGTTTAGATGAAAGTTCAAAAGATGTGAATTCTGGCGATGAAGCATCAGATGTCAGTGATGGAGAACAGGAACCAGACAAAAAGAAAGCGAGGCCAAGTTATGAAAGTTTAGAAAGAGTAAAATCAGGTAAAAGAAAGGGAAAATGGAAAAAGAAGCCAAAATACAAATTTCCAAAATCAAAACATTATTTTTGTCCAAAAGATGTGGCCCCACCACCAAAAAAAACTACAAAGTCAAAAAAACAAGATAAATCTAATTTGAAAAGCAACGACACTGTCAGTTTTGATCCAAATATACAGATAAAGAAGGAAGCAGGAGTGGGAGAAGATGCCACTTTACGAACGCAGAAGAAAAAAGGTGAGGAGGAACTGGAAGAAGAATTAGAGGAGAAGAAATGTCGGATGTGCCTTGCTCTTCACAATGCAGAATGTCCATTGATGCGAAGGCGCATTACGATGAATATAAATGACAATAACGGCTGTTTGAATTCCTCCATGCTTTCTCTAAAGTCACTCCCCAATGAACTTTTACTCAGCAGCAGAGATGGACATGGCCTTAGTGTGTTTGCCTCGGACGTCATCAAGAAGGGCACCCACTTCGGACCCCTGGTTGGTGAACGGATGACGTTTGAACAGATTTCACATAAAATGAACTTTTCACACCTGTGGCTTATTGAGACGGAGGAAACAATCAGTGCAGTGGACAAGAAAATAACAAAGTACAACTTCATCCATACTGACAATGAGATGACAAGTAACTGGTGCAGGTAAGGTTCTTAGTTCTGTGTCCGAGGCCCACTCTTAATGTATGGGAATTTAATCAGGGGAGATAAGTGTGTCTTGTGCTAGTGTGAAAAGTGTGAATGCTGACATTTTGCCTGTCTATTGCAGATTTTCTAAGCCTAATTTTGAATGTGCAGTATTTTTTTCAGGGGAGAAAATTGTTTTGAGTGCTCATCTATAATGTTAACTTGTATTATGTATTGTTGTTGATTGTACATTATGTAGATATCTGAGGCCAACATTGACTGTATTACATCAGGGGAGATAACTGTGTCAAGCATTAATCAATGATTTTATTGAGATCTGACGCCCACACTGAATGTGGTGCATTAGGGGAGATAACTTTGTCTAATGCCCATGTATATTGTATACTGTTGTTGATTGTAGATATCTGAGGCCCACTCTGAATGCACAGGAGTGTAACCTGATTGGCTATTGTAAAAATGAGGAGATTCTGTTTGTTGCCAGGGAAGACATTCAGGAAGGTAAGTTGACACAAGTGCTGCAGCTGATTATATACAAGTGACTGTGCAACTCCTTGTTTGTAGAAATATGTGTCAATTGTTATACAAAATTTGTTTGTATCAAGATCAATTAGTAAAACAATATGAAAACAGTGATATTGAAAGATTGAAAAAGAAAACTTGAATTTTCTTGAAGAGTTTCTAAAAGAATTATACACAAGGTTAATAACTGTGGAAATGATTTATTACAAAAAATTATTGTTAATTTACTGGAAATAATAATAGTTTAGTGGTTGCACTCACCAAATATTTTGATATAGAAAAAAAATCAAAACCAAACATCATATACAAGGGACCCCATTTTGTAATTTATTTTGAAGATTTTGAAGCCAATTTTATCAAAGCCAGTATTATCATTGAATATGTATCAGGTCAGGATATCAGGTCAGGATATCAATATTTTTTTTTTAATTTCAGGTGAAGAGCTTATCTTGTATTTCCGCTTCATTGAAGATCTTCATAACGAGGTTTGGTTCGCTGACCTGTGTAACCGTACGGAGAAGTTGTGTAAGAGATGCGACATGGTCTACACAAACCTCGTCAGCTATGTGAAACACGTTCAGGTGTTCCACCCATATTCTCTGAAAAAACTCAAGGCCATCTGCAAGGTCAGTAGTAGAAACCATGGCTAATGTTGCAATATGATATTGTCAACTTGTGTAATAAAAAAAAAATCATATTGATCAACAAACTCTACACCAAAGTATGTAAGGCTTTGATAAAGCTTTAAATATAATGTTGGCATCAGAACTGTCAGAATATGTAGTTGGTGATGACTTGTATGGATCAGGGTTTTCCCTGGATCTCTCAAATTTTATGAATTTTAGAGACCTGGGATTCAAATCACAATTGATATACATGTAGAGTAAAACTTCATCAATTTTGAGCATCTTTGGAAGTGAAAATCACTATTTTTGTGGGTCAGGAAACCCCAACTGGATTGGTTCAGACATAAACAAAAATTTACATTAGGAGCTATGTGTAAACTCATACTCAAAATTCATGTTACATACAGTACATTTTTTTGTAACTATATAATATTTCATGACAAAAGCAATTTCAATTACCCTTTCTGTTTTTTATCATTTAGAAAATAAATAAAAAATATAAAAATTCAAATCACAAGGATAATCCCTGCTGACCATTAAAGAGGAGGGATACCAAACTACTTAATAGTTGCTTACTGTAAAACTGGAATTATTCGCGGCTGGAAATTTTCATTCACTTGCATCAAATCTCCGCTAATATATACTTCCCCGAATATATTCAGCACTATATTGTCTAATAGTATTATAGATACACATCATCAAACAGCATGACTCACAGCATGGAAATGTCCAAAGCACCAACAGTTTGGAGGCTGACTGAGCAAAAAATTCCATGTGTGAAAATATTCACTTAGTCTATGACTGTATATTTACAGGAGTTTTATTTTTTCTTAATTCAGAAAAGTGTGTCCAAATTTGCAAAATCAAATTCCTCATGAAAATTATCAGATGGTTGGTTGCCAGTTCATCTAAGTTTCCCAATTTTTGATGATCCACAATTTAAACCTTTAGGAATAATTTCGGACAGAAAATCACGAAGCTTTACGCCCTCAATGACTAGATAGTATATAACTGGTCTCATTTCTTTTACTCTGCTCTGTGATTCTTTCGAGGTTTATAAATGGATTATATATACATCACTCTTAAGATGTTGCATGTTGAGCCTTCAATATTATCAGATAATGCTGTTTCCTTAATTCTGAGAACGAAAGGGAACAAAATTCTTACGTTGATCAATGTTAAACTTGAGTACAAGTATGTAAAAGCTTTAAATTGTCTCTTTCTCCCCTTAAACTTCATTATGAACTAGTCCAACCTTTGAACGGAAAGAGTTTAAATTTGTCTTTAGGGATGAATGAGTAAATATGAAAGTTTACATGTGAAATTGAATACATACTACATACTTGTAGGAGTGTGGGCTGGTTTTGGAGAGTACCGGAGAACTGACCAAGCATTGTAACGAGGTACACCAAGGCAACGGAGCGTTTGTTTGTAAGGACTGCGGAAAACAGTTCCCAATCCCACGCGGCCTTCAACAACATCGGAAGTTCTTCCACATCGTCGAGGGCAACTTTCCTTGTGAGCATTGTGGGAAATGTTTCTGCAACAGGTTCAAACTGCGAAACCACACAAGAAATAAACATTCGGGAAAAGAGTTCAGATGCGAGGTCTGCAAAAAGGTGGTTGGGTCCCGAAATGCTTTAAACCGCCATAGGAAGTCGCACACGCAGGAAGGTTATAAGTTTACTTGTGATCGCTGCGGAAAGTCTTGTCGCGATAACAGTAACCTGCGATCACACATGCTTACCCATATCAAAACGAAGGAATATCCCTGCACTGTGGCAGGGTGTCTGATGAGGTATGGGTCCAAACTGGCTCTGCAGATGCACTTTGCCAAAACTCATTTTCTTACTCCAGAACAGATTAAAGTGCATTTACTTAGCATAGTTAATCCGAAACAACAGGGAGGGGATGAAAAGAAGCTGAGGATCGGTACAGAGGGTGTTATGTCCGGTACACAGACTGAGATCATCTATGACATGGAAAGTGAAAGTGATCAAGATGACTACACTGAATATTATTGAGACCCCTGTGTAACAGACATCACCTTGTAGATAGGTATCAATAATTAAAAATCAATATATGGGTATTTTTATCTGGAAATGAAGAGGAGAAATCAGGAGAGACAAGCAATATATGATTAAATATGGCTATTTAGTCACAAGGCTTCCACTTAGTTATCACAATGCCTGGTTGGTTAAAAAAAATTGTTGGTTATAGCAAGTTTTCAAATATTGAGAATTCCTTGAAAAAATTATCACATTAATATTTTTGATAATAGGATTGACTTTTGAATTCCTCATTTTCAAATCTGATTCTTCATTCAGACTTCAATTAAGAATTTGAACATGCACTTGATGAAATACTCACGAAGCTAACAGCGCTTTGAAGAACTGGCCTTTGATAATAGAGAGAAAACCAACAAAACACTGTACGCTAAAACATCAAACCACCAATGCCTTTCATTTAAGAACTCCTTATACCCTCTTTGAGCTCACATTTACTGAGGGCTGTTCCTGAATTAACGGTAAGGGAAGGGAGACAGGCACTTTTTCAGAGACTCAACCACCCATCAAATATTAAAAAAGATTTAATATAGAGAATATTTGGCAGATCGATCTGGCTGATACGGGTGCCTCCCACCTCCCCCATATGATTACTTATAGAATAGACCTTTTATGATATGTGAAACTTTATGTACAGAAGACCATGCTGTTATAAATCAATACTGTTACAGCTCCACACCTTTCATGGTGGTTTGGGTTAAAGTTTCAATTGCAATTTTTCTATTTTGCATCCAATGTTTAAAAGTATATTAAAATATACATGTATCTTGACTTTTGTTGCTGAATAAATTGTTCATGTTGTAGGTATTTTACAGTTGGATATTGAATAAAATTTCCAGTTGACAGTGTTAAAGTATTAACAGAATAAAATTAAAGTTTTGATATTTGATAAAATAAACACATCATTTTTGTGAACAAAAACATGTCTCCCTTTCAACGGTCAAGAATTGCAGCTCAAAAACACGATATTCATGAAAACACTGCACATTCAGTTTTATCGTAATATCCTTGAACTTATAATTTAGAAGAAAGTTCTGCCTCCTCTTTAACAACATACAACAGGCCAAAGGGCCTTAACTATAAAGATCTATGTAATGTTTTGTTGGTTATTGCAAACAAGTTTTAAAGATTTTGACATTTTGATCTTAAAAGTGGTTTAAGGCCATTCATTTGAATAGCAGCAACCCAGGCCTTTCGGTTATAGGGTAGAATTTGTTGCTTGAGGGTTTTTGACAAATTTGACCCCTGTGGATTTGAATTTAGGTCAAGGTCATTCAATTGAAAAAACTTAGTAGACTTTTATTCAAGCAAGCTCCACACCATATATCAGTACCCCAGGCCTTTAGGTTATTGAGAAGTTGCTTGATCCTAATGATCTTAAAAGTTGATCAAGGTCATTAATTTGAACAAACTTGATAGCCCTTCATCCCAGCATACTTACTTATACTTATCCTCTTTAGCCCGCGAGGGACATAAGGCAAAAACAAGCTGCCAGCATGCTACCAGTCAATTATCAGTATCCTTGGTTCTTTTAGTTGCTGAGAAGTTGATTTTTAACACATTTTATCCATGTGACATTGAAAATGAGTCAAGGTCATTCATTAGAACAAACTTGCATTGGTAGCCCTTCATCCCAGCATGCTACAAGTCAAATATCAGTACCCTGGACCTTTTGGTTATTGAGAAGAATTTGCTCAATGAGTTTAAGACATTTGACCCCTGCGACTTTGAAAGTAGGTCAAAGTCGTTCATTTTTGCAAACTTGGTAGTCTTCATCTCCACATGCTAAATGTATTTTATCACATAACTGACTCGTTCAGTCATGTCATAATTATGGTATTACACCTGTATAATAACACTTTTGATGTCATTGTGATGTCATAAGCAAATGACGTTTTATGACATCATATGATTGTCCATCGTCTGAAACCCACGGTACACTTCTCTGATGTTTGCATCCTGTTGGCTAAAAATGGAAAGAAACTCTCGTTTTCGTACTAAAATAGTAGCCAATCATATTGATGGTTTCATCCGTGACTACATTTGTACATACAGCCGGGATATCAAGCCGGGGTATCCCATTTTATTTGTAGCACCGCCTGTCAACAAAACCTGTCGATTGTGTTATAATTGTGTCGATTGTGATTAAAATATAAGGTCCTGCTATACACTGATTGACATCGGCGTCATGCCTACAGAAATATACTGGATTTTTGATTGGTTGAAATCTCTGAAGAAACTTCTATTCGGGGAAACGAAGGTTTATACCGATTCTGGCCCACGGGATGCAAACGCCAGGGAAGTGTACCGTGGGTTTCCGACGATGATGATTGTCTCGATAGTGAAAATCGTACTGTAAAAGAAGTTTGTTTTTCTATAAAGAATGAATTTGAGAGTTTTGGTTTATTTTCTCATTAATATAAGTTATGTGATAAATAGAATCTTACACTCGTGTCAATGCAATATGTAATTTATTAAACTCGTTAAATTTAATGTCATATTAAATTATTTAACTCATTTAATAAAGAACATATTACATCGATACTCCTGTAAGATCTTCTATATATCGACACACTTGGCCTTTTGGTCATCTTCTGAAAGAAAAATTACGCATGACACACGACAAAGGACGAAGCATGTTATCTATAAGTCATACTGACCGTTAGGGTTAGATGACCAAAAATGCATATACTGTTAATGTACATATTTTAGCAGTAATATTATTTTAGCAGTAATATTATTTTAGCGATATGTGCGCTGAAAGGGTTTGAGCTTTATTAGCTCACCTGTTCGAAGAACAGAGAGAGCTAAATTTGCAATACCCCCGGCGTGAGCGTCAGGGTGAAATTGGTTAAGAAGAATGGTTGAGTCCGTTGTGAAGTAACTATAAGTCCTACATCAACCAAACTTACATCCTTGATGTGTCTAAGGATACACAGCACACATGCTGACCTTCGGATGCTGGATTTGACTTAAATTTTCTGCTTGAATGACCATGTTTGTGGACTTAATGAGTTCGGTTAAGAAGAATGGTTGAGTCTGTTGTGAGGTAACACATCAACCAAACTTACATGCATGATGTGTCGTGTGTGATTGCTTGAATTACAGTGTCAGTATATTGCTTTCTACATGAAGTATTTTGAGTGTGCCAATTTGTCATTGCTTATCTGTTTACCCAAGGTAATTTCGGGTATGTGCTAAAATTTGAGTACCAAAATAAGTACGTTTACAGTATATGAAGAAGATCTTATTGTAATTTATGATTAAGTCCTCATAACTGACCCATAATCGCAACCGATGCCTGCATGGATAGTTTGCAATGCCGTCATTTATTTGCATACAAAGATTGAGTTACAGGCCATTTGGGTCACCTTGGCAAACACCAAGTTCTTGATTTTTGTTGTTGTTGTTGAAATTTGGGTCAAGTTCATGATGATCTAACATCAGCGCACTGCACATTGTCAATAAGTCATGTAGATATACTGCAATTATCATTAAGTCTTTTGTATTAGTTTAAAAGATGCAGCTTGGACAATATGGTAAACCACTGAATATTTTATCTTGAGGTTAACGTCAAAATGACCTCATGCCAGTGACTGCACATTGTCAATGGGTGATTTCTGTTATACTTACAATATATTTGAAAAGGTTAAGCAAGAGCCTGTACAAGATAATTTTTAATTACAATAATCAGAACCAGCTGTAATACATGTCCCTTCATTCGAATGGGAAACGCAATCAAAATGATTTAAGCATTATTGTTTTCGGACATTTAATTATCTTTTAATCTAGATCATGATATATTTCCAATATTTGGACACCATTAGAAAATAAATTTTTCACAGCCCACCATAGTTCTGTATTTATAGACTGCAATATTGATCCTTTCAATGCCTTAATTCTTCGTGGCCCTTAAGTTTTGATCAGAGATTCATACCGCTATTCTTTTATGATATACTTCCTAAGGAGGCTTGCTTTTCAGCCCATTTACTAGCACAGTATACATACTTAATCTGTAACATGCAGAACCAAGATTAGATCTGTCTAACATATTTGAAACTGGTGACATCAATGGCTTCCTGTTGTCCATCTTTAGCTCATCTACAGTAAATTACTTCATGTGTGCATAAAAACAAAAAGAATGTTGCAAAAAAACAAAAACCAAAAGTTTTTTTTTTTCAAAAATAATTTATTTAAAAAACGACATATATCATGATGGACAATAAAGGAACAAGAGCTTCCACTTGGTGATGTGATTGCAGTGTTTTAACCAGAAATCACTTTCATGTCTCAACGTCTAACCAAAGTGTTATGTATATATGCGTTAGAATACCCCAGTACAATGGCTGTCACAGATGATTTATAAACTGTACACATATTCATCATTACTGTACAGGAACTGAAAACGTTTGACACAATTGGGAGTACCATTGTTTCAAGACTTTGAAGAAATTGTACATTTCTTTATGAGAAAAGTAGGTATTCCTAGTACAGAATTTCATTGCAGAAATATTTTATATACATGTATGTACACAGTATGCCAACAGATTTCATCTCCAAAATTTATAGGACAAAGAATAGGTGAGGATGGAAAGACAAAAATAGATGAGATAAAACAAGTGAATGATTGTGTAAACATGAAAGATTCATTTTGATGATTATAATGGGGGGAAAGGGTCATACAGTTGTAATGAATCTAGTTTTCCTGAAAATTGATTACATCAAAACGGAAAGAAAAATACAAGTAATAAATTTTCAGAGGAAAACTGAGGCAGAATAGTATTATCGGTAACAGTTGGCAAAAACTAATTAAAAAATTTGAAGAAAATTCATGCAGAATTGAAGATAAGGTTCATGAAATGTCATAGGCCATTTTCGTTTAAGTGGTTGAACAAAAGTTGTTCATTTATTAGATAAGATCTGACCAAGTAATCTGCTGCAGCTTTCAGGCAAGCCTTGAGGAAGCCTTGTATGACCTGCATGAACATTTCCAGGTCCTCCAGGAGTTTGCTTTAAAATGTAACATTTTTGGGTAAGACAAACCGGTTGTTCCAGTTAAACGAAAATGACCATATACTGAACAACATCACATCATACCTGTGATGTCCAATATTATTGCTATATCTTGAATGTAACTGAAAAACTATTCCCAGGAACATCTTAGACTCGCTTTAAGACTAGAGTTAATTGTAACGCTAGTTAATACAATGCTGTAATCTCAAATAGAAGTAACGAAGTCAGAAAAGCTAAGGTTTAACACTATGGACTGTTAGCAGACTGGTCTAATTCGACAGATATAAATCATTAAAGGAGGCTGAAACCTGAGGCTATTCAAACACCTGTGTTCCAGAAACCATGTACAAGACTCCCTGAACTATACATATACATAGAGTATGAAGTTTGTTTAATAATCAGGGATTTCTTGGCAACACATTTAAAATGATAAACTGGCCATTCTCAAGCTGATCAAGAATAGTCAAGGGAGATAACTCAGAAATCAAAGTATAACCTGCTCCACCTCTACAACTGAGACAAGACTGGTATATAATGTTATCAATCAAGACTTGTATTATTGTACTCAATAGAGCTATATTACCTGAGAATCCTATAGCTGGCTCAACAATATACTACATACACAACTGTAGTTGAAGTGATTTGAAAACCATAAAATCGTTTAAAAGAAGTATGTGTTTATGTTTGAAGAAAACCTGCATGAATTTGAAGTTGCAAATGAATGTTATTTCATGTTTACTTGTAAACAAATTCCCTGTACATAACATTGATATTTACAAAGAACAACAATCAATATCATCTGTACAATACATTTCATCAGTCAGCACAAAGACGCAAGTTAAAGGGTCAACATATCTATACACTGTACAGGCATAAATCCTGATGTCGGGATTTACAAATTTAATTCAAAATGAATATAATCGGTAACGATTATGATGACTTGTTTGATTTTCATTTCCTTACAAAGTAGGCCATTGTTCTTTGATACACAATAAGTGTCGTTAATGGAACGGAAATATGATGCAGATTTAGTCTATGAGAGAAACATTGCACAGTAGCTTACAGACAGTGATAACAGGAAAATAGGTGGGAAATATTTACTCTTAATATTCAAGCACATCACTGTACAATGAATATCAGATATTTCCCTGGGGCTCAAATGTTCATATAACAAATGCAAGTTCACCACCCACATAGAGAAAAGCTTTACGGTCAAATTGTTTATGTATTTGTGGACTTGTAACCATTCATTAATTTATGGAAGAAAATTACAGACAAAGTCAACGAAATCAAAAAACCCTAAAAAGTTCGTGATACTAAAGTTGATTAAATCATTGTCCTTTGGTTCTCTCACTTATTTGTTAATCATTTTGTACCTTGTATCCAACTCCAAATGAAAAGTGTTTTACAGAAACAAATATTCCAGTTAAGACGGCCTTCTCAAACAAATTTTAATGTTTTATCTTTTATCTGTGACTATACAACTGTACTAAAATGTTTGCACCCTCAATTTTCAGAGAATATCTAAACAGACAAGTGCTGTTATGAATCATACACAATTATTACAGAAGAAACTGTGATTTATGTTACCATTATTTTGTTTTCCTCGCAAAAATAATATCACTGCTAAAACATGTATCAAGAATGTTTTCAATATTCTACAGATATATTCTGCAGAAAGCACGCTCCACAGTGCCAATATTACTCATTTTGGATCCGACTTTATGTCGCTTATAATAACCAAAAGGAAGGTATGATACTGCATGCGTGTCATCAATTCTTGATATTGAAACACTAATTCTACAGGTAGGACTATTTTTGGCACCAATAAGATGCACAAGTTTTCGAACAAACAAGGAAATTCTGCATAGTAAACAGAGTTGTAGGGCTTTTAACTCTAAAAAGAACAACCTATTCCATTATTGATCAGAAATGCACAGAACTAACTTTCTGTTAAAACTTTTACAACCATGCCTAATGGATAGAATCGTTGGCGACGTATAGCGTAGACATATATTTCACATAAACTCGCAATGCAGCCAGTAATAGTATGAAAAATTTGGTCTTTGGAAATTCTGAGTATGTGGTAAATGATCCATCATTTCCTATTAAGGTAAAAGTACTGAAGTGGTATATGAATGTCATTTAAATATCCTAAAACATGCTCTGTCACTTAAACTGGTTCTTTTTGACAGTTGGGAGGTATATATGTATGTATCACTATTAAAGTCAGACTCGTTAGCAACAAACTGTGCAGAACCAACATGTTTCTTGTTCCCGGAGAGCACGAACCAATGATAAATATTCCATTTAGCACATTTTTCATTTCATTTAGTGTCCTTTCTGTTGTTTTCTATAGAATGTTCTTTGGTACATTTCCTTCTGTAGACTGTCGGTGCTGTGTATGTCTGTATCTGCGACAGTTTGTGGCCCCTTGTTAAAATATAATGCTAATATCCTCATAAAAAGTAGTCTGGTTGTGGCTTCTTGGATGGAATTCCCCTTGATTCCTAAAAAAATAATAAAATATATTCAAACAACAATGTAACATCAATTAAAATAGTCCCATCGCAACTTGCAGGAAACAGCAATTATTACACCATTATTCAAACTTGGGTAAACTATTGGTGAGCTGGGACTGGCGGACTAGACGAAGAGGCACTCTTCACCACTAACAATTAATTTCTATGTGGTTCTCACATTATAATGTTAGCTTTTCGTGTAGACCACCAGCATCCACATTTTTGTTATTATCAGTGCCTACTAGTCAAAACTCTATAATGATCGAAGTTTCCTGTCTTATAAATTTCTAACATCAAAATTAAATTATCAGTGGGTATTTATTTATAATTATAGATGATTTTAATCACTTTAAAAAAGGAAATTGCTTCTCTTAACCACTGTTGTACTTACTTGTGGTGCTGCCTCAAATATTGTGAAATCTCGCTGTAAGTGTTCGTCTAATTCTAATATTGCTGCTACATTACCACATCTGAAAAAGTCAAAGCATTATTACTAAATAAAATATTTAAAGGACCAAAAGGAAGTTATACATTACTTAGTGATAGCCTATTATTACAAAATTGTTCATCATATATGATAATACTCTATGTGGATGGGCGATATCTCAGCCCAATCCATATATCCACCTGAAAATGGCTATATGTTACCTTTATGACCATATTTGTTCTATATACATGTATATCTTCTTTCAGTGTTATCTAAAATGCTGATGGTGCTAACAGATCATAGCATCTGAAATGTTATTAAGATATTTCCTTATCTTTTTATAAGATAGCAATTTCCTTATCTTTTTAATATATCAACCTTTAAACTGAAATCAAAGTTCTGTATTGATATACTGTAAAGTAACTTATTTTTGTGTGCAATTCATTTTGCGTATTTCATTTTTTTTTAATTTGGAAAAATTGATGCCCGCAAAATAGTTTCAATCAGAGGTATGCCAACTGTAGGAATACTTTACTGTCCTGTACATAGGATTTATGACTGTATTTATCTTGAAATAAAATCGCCGCAAACTAGTAATTTTATTAAAAACACAAAATTAAGTCCCACGAAAAATAAATCGGTTTACAGTAAGGTAGGATGTGGAAATGACCATGTTGTAAATTGTAACGCCTCATAATGCCTACTACACATATATGAATGTATATTGTGTTTAAACTTTGAAACAGAACAAATTATATACAAAATAACAATCTCAAAACTTTGATAGAAATCTAACCATACACCATAACCAAGGTGAACTGTTTTGAGAAAAATTAGAGATATATTATTATCATCACAATTGGTTTATCCGAGATTACTGACACTCACCTATAACAATAATTAGGCGCTGACCATACTGTTAGAACTGTTTCATTGAAGTGCCATTTATAGCCTTCCATGACTAACTGATGTGCCCGGCATATAAGGTCAATGTCATTGGCGGCGTTGAATTGTGCTACAACATCTGATCCAAACAGGTATCCAGCCCCTCTGGGACTCACTCCCCAGCCCTGCATATCTGTCGGGTCAAAAAGCAAAGGCATTAGTACATGTGCTAATTTGATACCAATAAATATTTTTTGTATAATACAATGTATAATGGGAATGTAAAATGTCAAAACATTCCTGTACTTAATATTTAAAACTTTTACGAGGTCTGGTTTGGTTTGATATTATTTTACGTTTGATTAATATTCAAGGACGGAAACTTGACTATTGATCAGCATTTAATACATTGTCATTTTTTGATGTTGAAAAGTTACTTTATATGCATGTGTATTGTAATTTCCTGCGTATTGCCCGCAGGCTATACATTTTTTTACATCAGAAGATCCCTATTGGGGGCTATCTACCGGTGCAGACTATCTGTATTGTTTAAAACCAAATTATTAAATAATGCTGGCAATACGTTGTTAAATGTTTCCACTTTTATCAACATGTCAATCTACATATTTGTAAACAAAATATATCATTGATAAGTTAATATAGAGCTTTAGTTATACACATAAACATAAATATTTACAAAATAAACACAATATTTCCATCATATGTCTCTGATTTCCAGCATTCAAAATAATTGATCACAATCTGCCAGTTCGGGTTATCTGGAATTTATTTTACAAAAGCCTCAAAAATACCCTAATTTACTTCCCGCGGGCTATACTCTGGTGCGGGTAATACGCAGGAAATTACCATGCATGTATATCAATCTGTCATTATGTTGGAATTGAGTGAAGCTTATTGTTGGCTGATATTTCACATGTGACAAAGAACTTCTACAGTAACTGTGCCTAACCATTTACGAGACAATCAACAGTAATACATGAATGCGGTGGGTGCTGATCCATACATTGAGAAAAACAAAACAGAAGAATGAAGAAAATGTGAAGACAACCATATTTTGGAACATTTCCTCATGTTGGTAATGTTAATAGAACAGAAGATATAAAATATATTCTAAGTAAAGACAACTAATTCTGCTTTTACCATTCAGCGTATTGTACATTGTATCTTTAAAGCTGTGTAGATCAGATGAGCAGCCTTCAGTCTACATACCTTCAGGATCCGACCATAGTAAGTCACACATCGGCCCATCGTGGGGAACTTCTTGCTTCCTGTCTATTGACCGAATTTGGTCAAGGGTCTGGATAGAAGGTGACAACCCACCGTGTACACAGAATATCTGGAATGAACGCAGATCATCTTAATGTTACAATTAATTCTCACAGATCATCTTAGTGTTACAATTCATTCTCACAGATCATCTTAGTATTACAATTAATTCTCACAGATCATCTTAGTGTTACAATTAATTCACATACAGGAACATCTTTTTTTAATTTGAAAACTCTGGTCCTTTAATGAAACCGACCAGAACAGATTCCACATCAATAAAGTTGTGAAGTTATTATTTTTATTGTAGTAGGAATATAATTGAATCACAGAAAGTCGGAGCATCAACATCAGGATTTTATAGTTTGTTTACGGTTATTCCAGTTTAAAACCTCCTTGACTCGGGGACTCCAAAATAAATCTCTTCTGTCTTTGGTATGGTTTTGCCTATATTCCTTCGGTGTAAATTATAGATAAATTTGTGTTGGTGGTACGCCTGAACACAACCTGGCATCTCTGGGTGGGAAAGATATTTTATTTAAAGAGCCCTTACATGTTAATGTTTTTTCTTATGATAACTTATCATCTGAACAGAAGATGTGTAAAATTTCATGTAAATTTACGGATCATATTTTTCAAAAATAACATTTACAAAGTTAACATTAAGTTAAACCGAGTCTAAACAACCTTACCCTGAAACCCTCATCAATACAATCTAATCCCACAGGCCACTTACCTTTCCATCTATGATTGCAGATAAGCTAAGGTAATCGAAGATCTCTGTACAGTATCTCCACACAGTGATTGAGCCATATTTCCGTAAACATTCATCGTAAAACCCATACACTTGTGTGATTTGTCGACTCTCGTGATTACCACGGATCAAAGTTATTCGGTCTGGATAACGAACCTAAAATAAAGAGTTATATAACAATGTTATGTTAAATACAAGGATTAATATAGTGATTTACTTCTTATTATAAAATTGTATTTTATTTTAACTCATTCACACCTAAAGACAAATTTGAACTCTTCCAATTCAAATGTTCGAATAGTTTATTTTGAAATTTCAGGTGTGAATGTACATGTATATAAATTCCAAATACGATCATAACAATTATTTCAAAAATCATGAATTTAATAGCCAAAGAAAATTATGAAGGTCATTTTCAGACCAGAGCTTACCTTTAATGCTAGAAGTAAAAGAAAAGTCTCGACACTGTAGAAACCCCTGTCCACAAAGTCACCCATAAACAGGTAGTTTGTGTCGGGGACATCTCCTCCCACTTTGAATAACTCATTGAGATCGTAAAACTGACCGTGAATATCGCCACATACCTGAAATATTTAAAACAAAACATTAATTCTTTTTATAAATATCACCACATACCCGAAATATTCAAAACAGAACATTAATTCTTTTTATAAATATTGCCACATACCTGAAATATTTAAAACAAAACATTTAACTTTTTACAACAATTTTTTTTTAAGTTACCTACTTTACAAACACTACTGCAAAATGTTTTATTGTTTTACTAAAATATATCTAAAGCAAATTATTGAGAATTTGTATTATTTTTTATGTGGTTTTGCTTATATTTGAGATGTACAGTATATACAGTTAAGAATTTGACAGACAAAACAGCTTGTACTTCTCATAGTTTTTGGAAAACTTTTCATTACATAGCCCACTTCATCACAAACCCCGCTTCATCATGTAGCCTTGAAATTTTCATTTTAATATGTATAACTAATGGACAATATGCTAGAAATTACAGCATATGAAATTTTTGGGCAGGTACATATCCTAACTCCTGGAAATCAAATCCATTTCCCCAAAATCAGAATTTACTAATGACCAATGATTTTGAAAACTTTGGTTTTGCCCTAATCACCGTTAAATCTTTTAATTGTATTATGGAATGCAGTGATATTTCAGAGTTCTGCTTCTGTAATAATTCTCGGAATAAGGACTTACTGTGACTGGGGAGTCTACCCTCTGTACATTGCTCTCCTCCACCAGGATCTCCCTGGCTTTAGCACATAGTGACTTCACTTCACTCTCCTTGATGATCTCACATCGTCGTAGCTGCTCTATTTGCCTGAAAAAAAAAACAACAGTCAAGATTATTCACATGCTACAATAAAATAACTCCAGACTTCAAAAATAAAATGAATGAAAACAAAGCCATCTAGGTTCTTTATAAACAGGCATCTGTATCATAAGAATTTTGCATTTGATTCATAACAACAGGCTATTTTAATTATTTTTTCTTATGTTTTAATAAAATGTTAAAATCTTATTTAATTTTGAGAATAGAATTTAGTTGTCCCTAATAAGTGATTTTTTTTGTCCAGTTTTACAGTCGATATAAGGCTGTTTCCCCCAGTCAAAATTTGTGTTATTTTCCCAAAATGAAGCAAAATTCTATAATATTTTCCCAATTTATCTGAAAATCCTACTAAATTTTACCAATAAGATACCGGTAAGACACAGGTTGCTGTAAAATCAAGATAGCAAAAACACTGCTAATTACATAAGGATAGATAATAAAATATCATTAAATTTGAGAACATTGCAACAGGATATGTCCCACATGCCCCTCCCCTCTTTTTATGACATGTGCCTAAAATATTTATTAAATGATATATATACATGCTACCTCGATATACACAATCAAAATATATATTGAAAGAATTTATTTTAGTGTTGCATTGGAAAACGTTTAATGTAGATTTAGTATGGGTAGTAACATTTACATGATTATATAATCATGTATAATAATATTTAATCCATTAAAAACTTTGTAAGAAATTGCACGATAAATATGTACACCTCAACTGGGATAGGATAAATAACCTAAACACTACGTATGAACAACGTATGTATGTATAGGTAACAAAGATATAGGATAACAGTCAGGATATGTAGGTCAGTGGACCTAGGTTTGGCCTGTACACATTTAAATGACTCATAGATAAAACGTGGGACATCTAAATATAGACCAGGAATAATAACAGTAGTCTCGTAGAAGTTCAATAATCATGTCATTGGATGTAAGATAATAACTTGCAGTAAATTTTATACATGTCAAAATATGCATCAGTACACCTTCAGTTTCCTAGCAAATATGTATAAATATATGAATACACATTTGTTGAATATAGTCCTTTAGAGTTCAAGGTTTTAACACTGTAAAGTATACCACAGAACAAAGGCCCTTCATTTATTAGTATATTTACCTATCCAAGTCGCTGAGTTCACTCATACTAGAACTTTGATATTGCAATACCTGGAAAAGCAAAGAAAAATCAATGTGAACAAAATTACAGCAGCACAACACTTATAAATATGAATAACTTAATTAAGCTTTCACAGAATCCTTTACAATAATTCCCATTTTATGGTGAATTTTCAAATTAACTACTGTAAACTTCAGCAAGTCTTTAAAGTCATCAAAAAGAACATCAAAACATAAATGACAATCCTGTGCCATTTGTTACAGACAGTGCAGTATCGACATGTACATGTATATATATACCGCAGTCTTGCTAGTACATTGTACGTACTAGATATTGACCTACATTTTTGTAGTCTTTATACCCTAATACAGTACGGAACTTGTGAAGTTATAGTATATACATGTATGGTCACAAACAGAGAAGTGCATCTTTTTATTTAATATTACAAAGCTCTCTCTATATATATTACCTGTATTATTTGTACATTGTATTATATTTTCAGTGTATAAATTTCTTTCACAATCTGCTTTCATCTTTCATACTGTACGTAGTGCATGATAAGAACCAACATTAGACATGTACATGCATATGTATACCTATAGTATGGCTTATATTCTCTGGTGAAATTGAAATCCTGCATTCATGACAAGAAAATGTTTTCAAAGTTTAAAAATATATGATGACTATATCATTGTTTACATTAAAACACTTATGTGTCTATATGGTCATACACATTTTTAAGACACACAGAAATGGGATAACTACATATACATGTACATGTAGATACAATGTAGTTCGTCAATCACCAACTCACAAAGTCGAGACAATAAGTGTTAAATTATTTAAGACTTTTCATTTACATCATCAACACGTGTATGGAGAATGGATGATCACTAACCTGTAGGTAAAGTAGATAGCTACTGCTGTGTATTATAGTTACATACTAAACCACTGGACACAAACCCAGTATTTATACACACTGATAACCAGGATGATTAATACAATTGGGTGAGTTCGTTTTAAATATGACATCATCCATGAGACCTTAACCTTTATTTATCATTTAATTAGGGTCAATATGTGATAACTATGTATTGTACTGCTAGAATATAAAGTGTGGTACACTTTCACTGTCAAATTCAACAATCAATTATATAATTACCAGTGGTCCAGCTAGGTCGGGTTAGCAGGGCGCGGCGCCCTGCCCTTAATATGAAAATTAAAAATGCGCCCTGCCCTTTTTTCTCACGCCCTGCCCTTTTTTCTGACGCCCTGCCCTTTTCCACGCGCCCCATAGCAATTTTTCTTCGTCGTGAGTTCAGCTCCGAACTTCCATTCCGACGTTTCTAAATTTATGTAACTTCCCGCTTCCTATCTGCTCGCGCATACCGCCTATGCATTCGACTTCCGCCATACAATAAACAAGCCATAAACAAGAAAATTATCATGCCTTCTCGTCAAAGACGTATCCAGCAACTTAGCAAATCGGCAAAGAAATGCCACAACATTTTGTCTATGTTCAGGTACGTGATTTTGCTTATTGTTTGTTATAAATATTGACTGATATGTATCGCCGATGACTTACAATCGGCAAGTTATTTTCGTCTGTCGGCTTTCCTTTGATGTGCAGGGTGTAATTTGATTTACGAAATAACAAGTTTTAGCTTTCACGTTTCGATATATATAGAAGATTAATGACAAATTATGATATCGGAAACATTTTTCACATGAATAATTATGGTTTAATGCGTTATATCTTAAGAAAATGGTCTATTTTTGTAGGGCATGATACGGCTTATACAAATCCAAGCACGACGTTTTTATCAAAAATACACCAATTTGTTTTAGCCATCAAATAATTGTTTTTATATAGGAATATTTATAAGATATCTGTTGAATATAATTCGTAAAGAATTTGTCGTATTTTCATTTCATTTTATTGAAATAGACGATATAAAATTTATATTAATTGTCTATTTGATAATGAATTTATGACTCATTGGACATTTATAATGATTTCATCTGTATAGTTCGAAAAATATACAGGCTTATTTTAGCCATCAAATGCCAATTTAATCAAGAATTACTTTGATCTCACAAATTTCATTTTATTCAACCTTCAGGAAGCATTTAGTACTGTAATTAACAGCCACTATGGTTTGAACACTGTAAACTTTATGCTTCCTTAAGATTGTTTAATTACTACAAGTTTCTACAATGGAAAAAAAAATAAGAAATTATTCAAAATTGAGTCATGGTTTGACTGAAGCCTGGTATCTATTCACTTCATAGATTTGACATGTGGAAACCTAACGGTGTCAACATAAGCATGTGAAATTTTGAAGGGACCTATTCATAATATTCTTAATTTCAAAAAATAATTTTTGTATAAATTTGATGTTGTTCTAATTCAATACACGTTTAACTTGGCAAAATAATGTATGAAAAATAGTCAAAAGGGTAATATTTCTTTAATTATACAATTTCTTTTTGTTTACCCGGTATGTTTCATGCATTTCAGAAAACATTGAGTAATTGTCTGTAAACTCTATGTTTTTTTAAATTGCAGGAACATGCATAATAAGGATAAAAAACAATTACCCTTGCCCCACTTAATTGATGTTAATTTAAATATAATTTTATTTTTTTTCTCTTGTAGAAGCACTAATTCTGCTCCAAACACAGATGATGAGTCAGATGCTGATATGTCCTGTCCAGGATCACCATTGCCCAACATGTCCCGCCCGGCTACACCATTGCCCGAAATATCCTGCCCGGCTACACCATTGCCCGAATTATCCCGCATGGCTACACCATTGCCTGAATTATCAGATGATGCCCGACCACTTCCTGACTCACCGTTTTTGACAGAGTTACATACACCAGTAGCATCCCCAGTCAGAACACCTGCCTGTAAGCGCCGCCTAGAGGATACACCAGACCAAGACGCTACTACACCAAGGAAGAGGCATACATCTGGGCATTGTTTAGGATTCAGATCGGAATGGACAGTTGACAGACCATGGTTGATGAACAAAACAGTCTGTACAGATGAAGAGACTTATGTGGTTATGGTATGTCGTCTCTGTATCAAGCAGCGCTCCTCCTCCTCCTCTGTATGGACCGATGATGGATGTCGCACCCTTCGTCTCGACAAAGTGAAGGACCATGAGAAAAGCTTACAGCATAAGTCATCATTAGCCAAGGAAGATGCCAGGTTAGCCGGAGAAGCACAAGCAACCTCTGTGTCTACGTCCACTGAGAAGGCTGTTAGGGATGCCCTGAAAGTTCTATTTTACATCGTGCAGAACAACCTATCCCTAGACCTGTTTTCATCTATGGTCGACATGTGTATTGATGTGGGGTCTCCAACTTTACAGCACCTTAGACTGGCCAAGAATGCTTCATACACTAGTTGGGACATTGTACAGGAGCTGTTATCCTGTCTGAGTGAAGAGGTACAGAAAATCATCCTAACCGATATTAGACGAAGCCCCTGCTACGGTCTGATGGTAGATGAGGTTTGCGACATCGTGTCTCACAAACACATGGCTATGTGCTGCCAGTACATCACCCCCGATGGAGACGTATCATCAGCATTTCTTTGCGACCCCTTCATCAAAGATGGAAAGGCAACTACCATTGTTGATACCATCCAGGAGGAGATAACTAGCCTGGCCTTGGACTCACAGAAGATGGCAGGGTTTGCCTCGGATGGAGCTGCGGTCTTTACAGGAAAGCACAATGGAGTTGGGAAAAAACTGAAAGACATCAGCCCAGGTTTGGTTACTAACCATTGCAGGGACCATAGATTAGCCCTGGCCTGTAGAGACAGTTTTAAAGAGGTCAAGGTAGCCAACAAAGTGGATGACTGTCTGGACAGACTGCACAAGTACTACAAATACAGCACTGTCCACACTGCCACACTGAAAGAAGTCCAGAAAGCCTTTGGAGAGCCAACACTATGTGTGCAGCAAGCTAAACACCACCGATGGCTGAGCCACTCCAAAGCTGTGACATCTGTTGTAAGGAGCTTCAAAAGCCTCATAACAGACCTAGAGCAGAACACCATCTCTTCTGATGCGGTTGGAAATGGTATCTTGAAACTAATGAAAGACCCTGCAGTTGTTCAGACCATCTTCTTCCTTGCTGATGTTTTGCCACACGTTGCAAGCCTTTCCCTGTTTTTCCAGAAGCAAGCAGTGAACATGGGGATGGTTGGGGCTGTTGTTCAGAAGACACTGAAGAGTCTTGAGATGAGGGGGAAAGATGATGGACCATGGTTAAGAAAACTTGACATCATCTTGCAGGATTGTGGAGTGGATACTCCGGACACCAAGGCCAGAGACAGTTTCAGGAACCAGGTCAGGGAGCCCTTCATCACGACCCTCATCAAAAACATCCAGAACCGGTTCCAGGACACTGAGATCATGGACAACCTTGCCATTCTGGACACTTCATCAATTGAGTCTGCTGGTTGTTTCTATGGAGTATCCGAGATGGAGCATCTGGCAAACCACTACAGCCTTGAGGAGGAGTCCTTAGTAGTGGAATGGACAGACTTCATCAACTTCATCACTGAGAGACAGAATTCCCGTGATATGCTGACATGCCTCAAACTCTTACATGGCAAGAATGACCTAGGACTGAAGGCAATGTTTCCGAACATTTCGGCTCTGTTTGCCAAGGCCTGTGTTATTCCTCTAAGTACAGCCGAGGTTGAGAGAGTATTCTCGCAGGTCAAATTGATGAAGACAGCCCACCGCAACAGGATGAACCAGAGGACACTTAACCTACTGCTTAACGTGAAACTGAATTGTTCATCAGACATGTTTGAGGAGGTTTTACCAGCAGTCACCAGGAGATGGATTGGTGCCAAGAATAGGAGGTTGCCTACTGTGATTGCCCTGAACAAAGCTAGTCTTTGTTAGTGTCTGTTTTGACAGTTTGTTTGCCTGACTGTGACAATGCAATAATGAATTTAAACAATTATATGTGATGAAAGACAATATATAGATCTCTATTTATGAAGACCTGTGATAGTGATTTAATATATGGATTTATGAGATGTAATTATAAATTCAAAGTGAGAAAAATGTGTTTTCAAAAATGTCTGACTTTGTTACTATTAGAATCATTCATAGATTTACTAACTTAATTTATGGTGTGTATGTTTGAGTGAAACATTGAGTATTTGTCTGAGTTACTGAAGTCCTGGAAGCACATTCATTGTGATTATGTCTGTATTTAAAAAAACATTTTATAGTTAAATGTTATTAGGTTTTTTTATTTTAGTAATTAGCTTTCAATTTTGAATTTGTTACAATGTTAAACTGCCATATTTTGTTTGAATGTAATTTAACTTATTCTGAAAGGTGTGAGCTGTGAGATTGATTATGTGAAAGTGTGTTGTTAAAGTGAGACTAGAGAAGTGCTTTTTATTGGTCAGAGTCTGAGAGAGTGCAATAGAGAGAGTTGATAAAAATATTGTTGTGATGACATTGTTGTTTCCATTGTTACACTGTTAATAAATTAAATTTAATTGTTAAACTTTTGTTTCTCTTTAATTCATTATTAGTCTGTAAATTCCATTCAAACTCATGGACAAAACTACTGAATTCTGAAAGAAAACAATGATGAAATGATTATAAAAGATATCCAAATTAACTAACTGATACAATATAAGTCAAGACAATCTTGAAATGAGGCTGAATGGACTTAACAAACATAATTATTGAAGATGAAGACAAATCTGCAGAAGGACAGCATATTTTATAATATAGCATATTCTAGTTTATTATATAGAGAGTCACTTGATGATTAGTAATATATCACTTAAAAAACAAACCCATATAGGTTTACTGGATGCCCAAAATATATTCAATTAATTGGCAAATAAGCCAATACATCATTAATAGAGCCCATTAGGTAAACACAAATTAATGCAGTAATTATAATCACCTTGCAAAAAGAATAGCAATACTTATTTGACATATAACATGTTTTATACAGTTATATTGTATGTTACGTGTAATATGCCCTAAAAATCTGAAATCACGCGAAAAAATGCCCTTTTTTTGGGTCAGTGACCTGCCCTTTTGAAATCCTAGCTGGAACACTGATTACCATTAGGAGTAAAACCACTGGAGTCTTACTACAGGACCAACTTTAATTTAGCTAGTAGACGGAGTGTAATAAGACAGGCAGATGTTTGAACATTTAAAAGAAGGGGTGTGGGGTGAAAAGGAGTAAGGGATATGTGGAACAAGCTTAATCTAAGGATATAGATATGGGGCAAACAACTTTTTTTTTGTTTTTCATTTTTTTCGCAAAATTGATAACTTACAAATATTCTACAACATATAAAAAAAAAAATATACTCAAAATTATGTTCATAAATGTGTCAATTACTGTGAATTAACATTGAACTCCAACATACAGGTCAGCATGTGGTTCTGTTTACAAAATAAACAGACCCCCATACAGTGACGTGGTCAGTTATATAGTCATTAGCACTGTGCTACGCAGTCTTAAAGCTGTGGTCAGTCTTTGATGTAATATTTATGGCCCTGTATCCCTACTACTACAGGAACCATAGCTTATGACCCCATCATTACATGAGAGGGGCTTATCGTGTGGCCTGTCTGACATTTTGTGTGGCCTGTCTGACATTTTGTGTGGCCTGTCTGACATTTTGTGTGGCCTGTCTGACATTTTGTGTGGCCTGTCTGACATTTTGTGTGGCCTGTCTGACATTTCGTGGGAAAGAGGCATTTCACTGAAAAATCTTTAAATATTCATTAATTTCTCAGATATTTGAACTAATACATGGTCAGTTTTTTCGGAGAACAGCTTGATGGATACATGTCTAGTCATGATTAATGGTTTGGTAAGGTCGAATCGTTCAGATTAGTGTTAAAATCAGAGCGTGTTACGTCAAGTTTCAAAAGTGAACTTTAACACAAATTCTCAAAATTCCCATGTTATTGCCTCAAAATACCAAAACATGTTTCACAATTTCTTTTAAATTGAGGTTAGGTATTTTATTTAGTATGATAGTTTGAGACCAAGTTTCAATTCAATTGATCCCCACCCCAAACTATGTATACAATTGCTGAGCATAAAGACACAATAACAAACATGCTTTTAGATTTTTGAAAATGGGGTATCAAATGTGCTTAGTGTTACACAGAGATTTTTCGCGATGTCAACAATGGCGAGATGAGAGGGGGCGGTCCAAGTCTTCAACTCAAGATTACAAAGAAATCAAGTATTGTCAAGACCATTCCTATTGCAAAACAACAAGAATAGATTTACAAAATATGGACACATGGTAGGACACTGACAGCGAGGACAACAGAAACAGAATCTGAAGGTAGGCCTATAGTACCTGCACAACTGGCCATTGTTTCTCAAACTGGAGAGAGGGATGCCAAGCGTTAGAATTATCCATGTTGGCAGAACGTTTAAACAAGGGCTGTGCCTGGTGTCATTCTATATGCACTATTAAGTATTATGCAGTTGAAAATACAATGTATAACACAGAACGGTAGTTGTTGTACTCTAAAATGTTTTAGGCATGTACACATTCACAGTATATACATGTATGTTATGTAAGAATACTACCCACAACAAAAACTTCCTAATAGCATCAAGGGAGACAACCTACCCTAGACACAGTTTTACATCTAGTTTTCAATAAGTAGCATAAAAAGCTTGTCTATGATATTTTCAACTTTTTTGCATTTGCTTTATGTAGCTATATATATGTTATGAAAAAAATTTGACTGAATTCTGAAATTTGACCGCTAGATATAAAAATAACACACTTTGTAAAAATAGTTTGGTCTCATGATCTTTCCATATATATTTTTTTGGAGGTAGCTATTGATTTTATTTCTTTTTTTTTTTGTACGTTTATGATTTTCAAGAACATTCACAAGAAAAAAACTTGAAAATATTAAATTTTGAGAAATATCATTTTTATGGTGTTTTTCACCAAAAATGAAACAAGTCATTGGAATGTTCAGATTTTTACAAGATCATCTCTACCTGGTAGCATAATCAACATATAAAAGTTTTAAGGAAATCTAGCGGTTAATTGCGAAAGGATCGGTGATGTTGTTACATGGTCTGGTAGCGAATTCCATTCCTTCACTGATCTTGGGAAGAACGAGTTCCTGTAGGCCTCATGATCATGATCAGTATACATAGCCACCAAGACAACACAATATTTTAATCTTATAAACAAATACACATATGCACCAGAGCTGGCGATTTGAATTGCTTATAGTTATCAATCTGTTTCATAACTTATAACCAGATTTTCAATTTGCGGAGTATGAAATATATAGCAATAGCCCCTTTAATACCTTGCTGTGACATTTTGCTATATTTGTCAAAATAATAACACTTCAGAGCTAATGTTCCTTGTCGGTCCTTGTTATCTTGTATAGAACATTAAATAAAATTTCTTGTAATGGTTCACTCATCAGTCTCAAGCTAAATGACTAATTTATTTCCTCGTTATCTCATTCAACATGTTTTCTCAGGGGTTCACAAAATTATGTTATTGTTATCACACCGGTACCCCTAGTCCGAAGGGTTCTGACTCTCTGACCCGCTAAATATTTTGACGACAGGCGGGTGGAGAGTCAGAATTCCTCATTAGTTAAAAAGTGGAAATTTTACAAACCCGTGCACGGGTCACTGTTTAAGCTGTGTTTATAATATGAAACATTTTCGATCACATGTAAAATAGGTAGCAATGGAAAGAACAGATATTTTTCTACTAACCTACACATTTAATCAAGTCACAGGAGGTCGTAAACTAACTGTCGCCACACATTTCTAAAAAAATAACCAGTTTCCTCACATCTGTTTGAAAATGGCCGCGCGTCGCGAGATCCCGCGAGAATTATGTTCTGAACTAACCTATTTTGATCACGTGATGTTAGGCGGCGGCCATTTTCAAACAGATGTCAGGAAACTGGTTATTTTTTAGAAATGGATGACGACAGTTGGTTTGCGACCTCCTGTGACTTGATTAAATGTGTAGGTTAGTGGGAAAATATCTGTTCTTTCCATTGATACTTAATTAACATGTGATCGAAAATGTTTCATTTTATAAAACACGGCTTAAAAGGCGACCCGTGCACGGGTCGGTAAAATTTCCACTTTTTTACTAAGCAGGAATTCTGACTCTCCACCCGCCTGTCGTCAAAATATTTAGCGGGTCAGAGAGTCAGAACCCTTCGGACTACGGTACCCCTGGCATGTAAACAAGAGCCTTGAAGAGGCATAGGCGTATAAAATTGACAATCAGCAGAAAATCCTATTCTATTAATAGATTGCTGCTTTCTATCATTTACAAAAGACTGAATGTCAATTTTCTCACTTCAGACTCGAAGATATAACGGACATTTAAGTCTCTTTGACAGCACGTGTATATCAACTGAAAGCGGGAACTAACAAATAGGCCCATACAAAATTGAAAATAGCTGTCGAATAACCGCGGATCGCAATCGACAGCCCATGATCACCTGACTTAGATGACAGTCAAACTAATTTCTGCACATTCTTAAATAGATTTACACATATCTCGTCTAAAGTATTACTGTTAAGTTTAATTTGATCAAGCATCACAATGCTGTTCAGTTACCCCAGTTCTCCCTACTAGTCATTTCGGACAGGTCCGTGTACCATCTTATTCATTCTCTCTCTTCGAGAGGAAAACAAACGTCAACAGTTTTCCTAATTTTAATGAAACTAGACTATAGTCACCTCATCGTTGCGAATGATCAATATGTAAAAAGAAGGGTTTATGGACAAAGAACGCATCTCGGTTTCTATTTGGGGGAGACTGGGCAACTTACCGAATCGTTATCCAAGCCTCCTCGCATTCTCTGTTGTGCGTCAGAAATTGAAATCTCGCGCATTATCGAGATAGACGATATTTCGTGTTTCGTAATAAAATTAATTTAGCGTTTATTTTTACAAATGAATGCAAGTAACTTTTGATGCTTTTAAAATTGGAACATGTGTCCCAGAAATATAAAAAACATCCTTTGTCTTAAAACTATTTCAAAATAATTTAAAGGATATACTAACTGTAAAGCAAATGACGGAAAGGCATCAACCGGATATGGGACAGGTCTGAAGTAGGGGAAGGGATACACGTTATATTTTAATTATTTTATATGAAATTAGATCTAAGGTATATTGTAGAGCGGACTTTAAAATATATCTAACCTAATATTATATTATATTCTTTGTATTTCCAAAATATTTCGATGAATTTTCCTGACTTCGTTTCGGGATCATTTTTAACGAAATTGTGTGTACTTAAAGAGAATTGTTTCCTGTTTCATCTCGTAATATTTTCACTGTTTTCTGTTATGTATAATTAGAGAAATCATAATTATTTGCAACATCCAATTTTCGGAACGCCATTTTGACGTCATTTTGGTACCGTTATATAGAGAAATGGCGTCACATAGAAATTAGCAGTGGAGATAATTCTGTATAGCTCCATAAATACACAACTGAAAATTAAATACATTTTATGAGAGGAAACCTTGTATATTTCTGTACCAAATGACAAAAAATTGTCAAAATCCATCCAGAAACGAACTCAGTAAAATTCATTGAAAAAAATTGGAAATACAATGAACATATAGCAAAATAAAAAAAAAATGAAAGACTTTTGGCGAGTAACTGTATGTAATAACAACAACAATGAAGGTTAAGATCACAGTAAACAATGGTAAGATGTGTTGGTTAAAAATGAGCACTAGGATTTATGTGAAAGCAGTGTTACTATAAAACACCATCGAGAAAAGAATAATATACAAGGGACGTATACATATACGTCCCTGAATATACATATATGCTAACAAAGCAAAAGGTAAAATTTGACTGAATATACACTAATATAGTGTGAATTGAAATACGGTTATGATGAATTTAGGGAAAATATATTAAATTCAAGCAGGATATAAGGCTAACTAGTCAAAAATGATGACAAACTATAAATGCAAGATACAAAAAAAAAAAAGAAAAAAAACACATTCAAAGCAAAGTAACTAAGCAATCTAAATTCAAATGTTCAGAATATATTAAAACAAATTATAAATAAGCAACAAAAACAGGCACATATTACAATGCTGCGGGCAGACAAATAGAACAAAAACACAGTGGGCCAACCCAGATGTGGATCAGTCTTCTGAATTCATTGAAGTTTTCCACTTTCCTGTATTCATTTGGAAGATTATTCCATACCCGTGATTCCTCAAACGAGAAAGACTTGTGTCTGTACCTAACTGTGTTCTGATCTCTGTTTTTTGTCTGAAATGATAAAACGTTGATTGTTTGATAGTAATCAAACTCTGTTAATATTCAGGAGAAATTTTGTTTACAGTATTGAAAACTTCACAGGTTGTAAAAAAAAATTATTCGAGAATATAACTATGTGACAACCCTCTTCCCACAAGACACAGCGAAGCTTTGATTTTGAAAACCCTCAAAATAGTTCAATAATTGTGTGGAACTGTTTAGGCATACAGTGAAATATCACCTAACGACCGTCTAGTAATGTTGTAATAGTATAGGGCCTAGGTTTGAACCTTGTAACAGCCCACATAGACCCAATTTAATGATCACAATGTCAGAAATTACACTTTAATGGGGGGGGGGGGGTAAAAATCCCTTTATGTGGTACTAACAGCGCAACCTGATTATTATGCCCCCCTTTTCAGGACCAAAGGTCAAAGGTCAAGGGGTGCAATATATATTCAGTAACCTATGCAATCGGTTTCTGTCCAACAAAGGTCCACACCAAAGTGATGCCAACGGTCCCTCGCTGTGTCTTATTACGTACTTTGAAAAATAAGTCACTAAACCAAGTCATAGGATCAACGGTCAAACTCATCATGAGTTTACATCTTTATCCCAAGGTCATCAAATCAAAAGTCAAGGTCAGATTTTGCATAACTGCTTATAAATATTAGGGTCAAATAACATAGTGGACCCACCCTAACAGATCAGTGTTCTAGTTTTGTAAAATAAAAATAAGAAAAATATATGATGACTTTAAAAATTCTATCTTAGTGAAATGTATTGCTTATATTATGTTTGGTGGGAGCTTACAGAATTAAAGTGATTGTTTTTATAAATTTTCGATGATTCAGAACAGTAAAAAATTCAAGAAAATATTCAAACTTTTGCTTCTCGATCATTTGAAGACACACCAATATTGTGTTTACAAAGTTTAAGCTCAATAATTTGAGCGCCGTTTGGAGTTTTGATGGTCCCGGATTCGAATACCGGTCTGCATTCTTGAAACCATTCTCGCATTCAAAACATGATTTTGTGCTCATTCCAACTTTCTTATAGTTCTCTTAAATCATGTCAAAGGTTAAAAAAGTCGAATTTAAACACTGCTTAAATATTTACCCAAATCATAAGCAGAATAACTTTTCCTGATTAATCAGGAACAGGAACAAGAAATTCGGCCTGGACACAAAATCCATTCATTAGACGGAGTTTCCTCTGACCCCTACATCATATCTGGTTCTGGGCCCCACATCAGACATCTATATCTATCAAAATGTCTAAGTCTGGTACGGGTTAAGATTCAATTTGGTTCAATTTTATTTCATTCCGTATGCAACAGCATATAGGATTACAATACACATACATATTAAATCATATATAATTTTGCAAGATGTTGGAGACCGCAGCCAACACAATTCAAATACTATTTATAATACAGCTCACTACGACAATATGTAATGGCTTTATCGTGAGAAAATCCGAAAACAAATGAATACCAAACAACATCCAAACAAAAGTATCAGTTTGAAACTACCTCTATACATGTGAAATATCCATGTCGAAATTTACAAAATTACATGTTCTTTGAAACGTTATTGTAAGAAACAGGTTAACCAATTAAGTTTATCCGAATAATTAAAAAAAATACGAACGAATGTATCAACTATTTAAAAGCAATTTCCTCTTAGCCAATAGCCGTAGCATGAATTAGATATCTTCCAAAATTCCAAAGTTTTATGTTATTGTTTGTGAACAGCTCAGTCAATTTGAAAACGGATGGTCGACGATGACAATATTATGGTTTTATATATTTAACTTTTAATTCTAGAAAAATTGGACATATCAATATAAAATGAGTTTCGTCTTCAATGTTA
Organism: Mimachlamys varia; assembly: GCA_947623455.1. Lineage (NCBI taxonomy): Eukaryota > Metazoa > Mollusca > Bivalvia > Pectinida > Pectinidae > Mimachlamys > Mimachlamys varia. Next base: position 31,633,683 of record OX392532.1, on the reverse strand, counting down.
TTACTATCACACAATGCATGTAATAACCTTTGTGTTCTGCGGATACCATGATATATCTACCAGTCTTAACATTCAACGATTAACCTGTATTAGGATATAGTGTAATACGTTTTATTTTCAGAGAAAGCACATGCTATCCATGCTTGAGCCCGAGAACGGTTTCATGATGGAATACTGGTCCAGATCTTGCAGTGCATTCTACCACTCCTGCTTTCGTTGTAAAAAAATAAAGGAAGCATACGAGTATTAGATATCGGTAAACATGCTAAATTAAAAACTTTATTTCACTTTAGAAAGCAAGATAATTGGTGCATCATACTTCATTAAAAGGACGCATAATTAAATTACTGAAAAAAATATTTTAGGTATTATAACTTCTTCATTGAAACTCCCTGACAAATATTCGGTCATACACTAGTTCAAGAATAGCGTAACACAAACCGTGTTTGTTATGATATTTAGAACATGCTTTTGGATTTGGAAACAAGTTTTGCAACATCAATCCATCTCCAGTGAAAGAATTACGTTTGAAAATTGAGGACTGCATTTCCTTATGATACAGAGAAAGAAACAAAATTTAACGGTTTAATCAGAGACGTATAAAGTGTATACGTCTAAGGTTTAATTGATTCCATTATATATGTACATTTGTGGCTACTCGATCGGTGGTTTGTTATAATGTTGTCGTAGCTTTCTAAATACTGAATTATTCAGACACGTACAATATTAAAAATATTGCATCGAAACCTTCAATCGACCATGGTATGGGTTTATTTACGGCAGCCGTGGGAATTTGTAAGTTTAGTGCACGAGTACTGTGACCATTGCACGAACGTATAGGCCAATAAATCTATAATCCCCTCTCAGCATGCATATATGGTACACCATAAGGCTTTGTTTTATATCTATATGTATACATATATTGTGTGTATAAGCATGACTTTTAATTGTTTCAAGTGTTTTCTTTACGGAAGGACTGATGAGTGATTGACGTTCAACAACACCTTTATAAATCGTTGCTTTTCTAGATCTTTGTTCCGATTATACTAATAATATTAATATTTTACTGATGTATACACCTAGATATTCTAAATTATCATTATAATATGGTTTTTATACTTTGAAACAAATTATGATCAAATGCGAAATATATACAGACTCATGTTGTATCTTTCCTATTTTGTCTGATTCGCTTAAACATAGATTTTTTTAGATAATTATTTATGTTAATTTATTTTCAAGATTTCCGGATAAGTTTGTCCGACATCCGGACATGTGATTTTGATTATACGCTTCAGTCTGTTTACTGCTAATTTGCATATGCTGTAGTATTTACAAATACGGCTGCAACTACAGAGTTGGAAACCGAAAGATGGGAAACATTCACACAGTCGGGCCCAGTGAGGCTTTGGTGATTTCAGGTAGGTTTCTAAAAATGTGAAGTAACATTTTATTATCATCAAATCGGATGCATAATGGTAATGTCAGGAGAAGAAAGTCGGTCAGTTGATGAGATTCTCTCTGAAATCAGAAGCTATCGCTTCCGGCTGACCCATCCAGAATCGTACTTTACATATTTCATGTCATGATCTGTAGGCAAATATATGCAATTCTGAGTTTGATTTAAGATTTCTTATTAATAGCTTATTTGATATACATCGGTGGTTTTGATCGATTTTAAACACAGTGGCTGCAAATTCTCTAATGGGACCCAGAGAGGGTGTGTCGACATCGGTATGCAAAATCCCTCATCTGTAACTGGAAATAATGCGTCTCGTATTTCACTTATTTCGTGCTATCAAGTTTCATGTGTAGACGTTCGAAAATTCTTGAATTATTCGTGGTTAAATTAGTTGAAAAATATAGTTTTAAATGGTATTTTTGCATTATAACGTCCATATCACGGGAAAGCAGTTGCGCAATTTTCTTGTTACATTTCAAAATCGGGCCTCCAATCTAGGATGTTTATATAACAATAACGTAGATTGTTTATTACATAACCAATTGAACATTGATCAATTGTACCAAACAAAGAATTATAGTTGAAGAATATATATATATATATATATAATTATTTGATTTGCATTAATTGTAATGTTTTTTATTTGAAAAGGTTAAAAATGATGGAAAAAAAAATCTATTTTTTTTGGTGATTTACCTGAGCTTTTAGATGTCAAAATAATTAGTACTGGAGCAGAACATGTTTAATGCCCTTAAATTAAAAAAACAAACAAATAAATTTGTACTTAATTTGGCTCATTATTTTTTTTCAATACCTTACAGGGTTTGAATTCAGCACTCGCCGAATGCGAGCTGATTTCCAAAATTGGGAGTAGAAAATTATTGTAGGCCTACTTGCATTTTTTGGCGAGTGGCCATCGCCCTACAGTATGCATCCTCGATATCCTGGGGTTACGATCACCTATGTAATCTACACCCCTGGAATATATATATCATGGCAAAATTGAAAGCTCCCGGGTCTGCCACCTAGCGGTCGCTGTGCGTAAACGTTGTGTCCCTTGGATATAGCCTAACACTTCTAACAATTGGTCCCTGTAGGATACTTGAACAGACGAATCGAATCCAGATTGAACTTTACTAGCATTTAATACGTTTACGCCATCTTGATAACTACCCATAATTCCTAGCGGTGAGATAACTCTAGATCAACTGAATATAGCACAGATGTACATAGGTTGTGGAGTTATCTCCCTTTGACTAGATGATGTTACTACACTACATCTCCTCTTTTCCTAGAAGTTACATAATATCATTTTGAAAGGACACTATTAACTTTCATTTAACGTATATACTTAGACATTATGATAAACTGGTAATAAAAGTTCAAAATAGTAAGTCTTTTAACACTTGCTAATTAACACAGCAATAGAAAACATTATTGAATTTCAACTCAATTTTGAACAGTTAAAGTTCTCTTTGCGCGAACGATGCTTAACTCAACACTAATCGCGAACACTTGAACAAGAGAAAGTACTTATTAACTCATGATAAAGTCACCAAATTTCTTTGGTAAGTGCTTTTCTCTCACAGGCCTCTGTACCGCTTTATTTACAGTTTCTGCTTCAGCCTCAACTACCGGATTGGAATCATCCACTTTAGTCTCCTCAATCGAACCATCTTTGTCACAAGCACGAGACAAATTCTCAGAATCACTCTGTTCCTGAGCCATTTCCATTGGTGTATTGTAACGTTTTACAAACGTACTGTTTCGTTTGTACTGCACTCCTGCATCTGACTCAACGACACAGCTGTTACCGCGTTTATCGATAAGTGTGTACGGCACATTCTGATACTGAGTGTCAACCTTGCTTTGCTTCGAATCGCGTTTCAACAGTACCGTATCACCAACCACTAGATCAGACCTTCTAGCACCGCGTTTGCGTCCACATAGAGTTTGTTCTTGTATTTCATCTCAGTGTCTCGATCGCGCACACCTTCCTCCAATGTTTTCCTTCCCATTTCCTCTTTTTGCGGCAATTTAGTCCGTAGCTTTCGTCCAAACATCAGTTCTGCAGGCGAGACACCGGTAACTTTGTGTGGAGTACTCCTGTAGGCAAGTAAGTATGTACGGATCTCTCGTCTCCAATCTTTTGATTCAGAATGAGCAATCTTTATCCGTTTCAGCAGTGACCTATTCTGTCGCTCCACTTCGCCATTTGCCGCTGGGTGTAATGGTGTGACACGTCTGTGTTCTATGCCATTCCCACTCAAATACTCCTTGAACTTTCCTGACCTGAACTGAGGACCGTTATCTGACGTCACTGAACATGGCAAACCATGCCGACAAAACATGTTCTCGAGAATATCTGTCACTTTCTCCGTTGATGTGTCCTTTGTTACCTCTATTTCAAAGTACCGACTATAATAATCGACAACAACGAGAATGTAATGTCCTGACGGGAGTGGTCCCATGAAGTCGATCGCAACATCCTGCCATGGTCCAGTTGGTAATGGTGTAGGTGTGATTTCTTCTGGGTGCATTTTACCATCTACAATCTGACATCCATGACATGATTTCACGTACTTTTCAACATCACTGTCCATGTGAGGCCACCAAACTTTCGTTCGGAGCTGCTGTTTGGTACCTACTACTCCTAAATGTCCTTGATGGGCTAACTGAATGCATTTCAACCGTAAGTTCTGTGGTATCACAAGCCTCGTTCCTCTCAAGACCAAGTACCCTAGTTGACAAATCTCATCACGGACTGGATAATAATGAGTACACGACTTATCCCATCGACAAGCACGCAAACAGTCTCTGACAGCACTAAGCTCCTCGTCAAGTTTTGAAACTTCCTCGACCTCTCTTGTAGACAAGGCAGCTGGAGTTGCCTCCCTTGCCACGAAATGCACATAGTCTACTGTATCAGACTCAACTCTGCTTTGTACAGATCTGCTTTCCGCATGTGTAGTTACTAGTCTCGACAACGCGTCAGCAACATTTTTCTTGCCAGGTATATATGTGATTGTGAATCGCTCAATCCGAGCACTAGGTTTTGACCTAGGTCCATACAACGCCTCGAGTGGCTTATGGTCTGTTACCAGTTCAAATTTTATTCCATACAGGTACAGTCGGAACTTTTCCAGGGCCCAGACTACTGCAAGTGCCTCTTTCTCCGTAGTGGAGTACTTCCGTTCCACGTCTGACAATGCTTTGCTGGCATAACTTATAACCTTTGGGTTATTTCCCTCGTACTGGACAAGTACGGCCCCGAGTCCCACATTACTAGCATCAGTCACCACCTGTGTTTTAGCATCGAGTCTAAAATGTCCCAGTGTGTCTGCCTGAGCTAAACTTTCCTTCAACTTCTCGAAGCTGTCCTGTTGTTCCTTTTCCCATGTGAACGTAACTCCAGTCTTTGTCAGTTTCCTCAAAGGTTCCGATATTGTTGCCAAGTGGGGAATGTATCGGCCACTAAAGTTTACAAGCCCTAAGAAGCTCCTAATTTCTGTTGCTGATGAAGGTGCCTTCGCTTCAACAATAGCCTTGACCCGTTCTGATGTAGGTCCTATACCGTTCCTTGAAAGCATGTGCCCCATGAACGTTATCTTATCTAGTCCTATCTGACATTTCCCCTTGTTGAGCGTAAGACCTCTCTCCTTTATCCTATCCAGTGCTTTCATAAGCCTCATGTCATGTTCTTCTTTTGTCCTTCCGTGTATGACAATATCGTCCGATATGTTCTGAACACCTTCACAAGCATGGAGAACTTGTGAAATAACCTGCTGGTATTTCTCTGGAGCTGAGTTTATTCCAAACATCAAGCGTTTGTACCTGTATAGACCAGTGTGAGTGACGAATGTTGTGACGTCCCTCGACTCTTCATCTAACTCTATTTGGTGATATCCGTACTTTAGGTCCAATTTACTAAACAGCTCACTACCGTTCATGTTATACATGATTTCATCTACAGTCGGAATTGGATGTCTCTCTCGTAGGATAGATTTGTTGGCTTGTCTCATATCGACGCATAAACGAATGTCTCCATCAGGCTTTGGTACGACGATTACTGGACTGACCCATGATGAGGGTTTGTTGACCTTCTCGATTATGTCCTTTGCTTCCAACTCCGCTATCTTATCACTGACCTTTTGACGTAGGCTGTAAGGCACTCTATACATGCGCTGTGCTACTGGCTGCACGGTTTTGTCAATGTGTAAGGTTAATTGATAGTCTTTCAACTTCCCTATTCCTTCAAAAATATCTGTTTCTGACACAGCATTGACAACGGTTCCAACTCTGAGAATCCCCAGTTTGACAGCAGTATGTTTTCCTAATAATGCCGGTCCATGTCCGTCCATCACATAAATGTCACTTTCTATCTGTTTCGAAGTATCCGGGACACTTATCTTGGTTGAAAACTTTCCAATAAGCTTCAGTGGTTCTTTTGCACCGTACGCGAATAATTTCTTATCCGTTCTCTGTGATGTGCACCGAATGTGGTTCCTTTTCAAATTTTCCCACATCTCACTGTCAATGATGTTAACAGTTGCACCACTGTCTATTACAAACTCAACTTCCTGTTCATCTAACACAACTTTAAAACATTCTGATGACCTTGACCCTTGTGTGACCTTGAATGCATATTCATCCTCACTTCCTGTGTCACTTCCTGTTCCTGGTGCTACTGCATGGACTTTCCCCTTTTTCCCATACTTGTGTGACTTCTTATAATTACTGCTTGTACTGCTATAACTCCTTGGGTTGTCTCCCTTTTCTTTGGTTTTACAGCACTTATAGAAATGTCCAATCTGACCACATTTCTTGCATTTCTTTCCCTTTGCTGGACACTGTGGATCTCTACCGAAATGTCCGACTAAACCACATCTATAACAGGTTCCTTTACTTTGACCATGATTACTGCCTCCTGGTTTACTGTGTACGCTGTGAACCGATGCACTACTCGTAGCATTGCTAGCACCCTGTGGATTTTCTATTCTCCTGGCCTGACTTTCAGAAGTTTCTAACGCTTGGGCAATTGTACGCACCTGATCCAACGTAAGATCTTCCCCCTTTTCAAGTAATCGAGTCCTGAGTTTGTGAGATTTACATTTTTCGATGATTTGGTCTCTAATCTCTTCGTCAACTTTGTCAAATTTACATAGTTGGGCCTGTTGTTTCAATCTTACGATAAACTGTTCAATGTTCTCATCATCTTGACATAATTTACGGAAACAGTATCGTTCATATGGTATATTCACCTGACCTTTGAAGTGAGTGTCCAAAACATTGACTGCTCTAGCATAGACGTCATCGCCAGTTCCCTCCGGGAGAGTAAAGAATATATCCTGAACTTCAGGTCCTGCACAGTGTAACAATAAGGCTTTCTTCTGATCGTGATCTTTCACACCTTTTCCTATAGCGAACAGTTCAAAACTGCGCATCCATCTTTCCCACGTTTGCCGTAGTTTATTTGGGTCACCACGTGGTTCGAACGAACTCAAGCCATTTAGTTGAATTATCTTTGACATGATCACTTTTCTCACTTGACTTACTTCGTAAACTCATTTAAGACAGTTCTTACAGGTTTTTGCGGTTTGTCATCCTCGTCGCCAGTTGTAGGATACTTGAACAGACGAATCGAATCCAGATTGAACTTAACTAGCATTTAATACGTTTACGCCATCTTGATAACTACCCATAATTCCTAGCGGTGAGATAACTCTAGATCAACTGAATATAGCACAGATGTACATAGGTTGTGGAGTTATCTCCCTTTGACTAGATGATGTTACTACACTACAGTCCCTTACCGTGAAAGGTGTTGGCGAATATTGTTCTCCTATGTTTAATCAGTAAAGGTTCATGTCACAATCGACACTGTGCCATGTTTGTTTACATTTTTTTCTGTCCCATAAGATGAGCGCGTAAGGTGCGCTCTGATTGGACGCAGCCAGACCTAGCTGCATCCAATGAAAATTCTTGTTGCGGTAAAATCATGATGCCTTAGAAACCAATTACAACATGATGAAAGAAAAATAATCAACATTCAGTTCCATTGTATTACCACAACAAAGTGCAGTCCATTGATATTGTACATAGCTTAGATTAATTTAGATGACATAGACTAAAATTTATTATCTCCCCTGTATAAGACTAATATACATGTTTATTATCATCCCTGTAAACAAACTAATATTCATGTTTATTATCATCCCTGTATACAAACTCTGTATAAAGACTAATATTACATGTTTATTATCTCCCCTGTATACAAACTAATACTGTACATAAATGTTGATTATCTCCCCTGTATATAGACTAATATTACATGTTTATTATCTTCCCTGCATATAGATTGATATATATATACATGTTGATTATCTCCCCTTTCATATTACATAATTATCTCCCTTTATATAGACTAATACAGGTTTATTATCTCCCCTGTATATAGACTAATATTACATATTTATTATCTCCCCTGCATAAAGCCTAATATATACGTGTTGATTATCTCCCCTATATACAATGTAGACTAATATTACATGTTTATTATCTCCCCTGTATTTAGACGAATATTACATGATAATTATCTCCCCTGTATATAGACTAATATTACATGTTTATTATCACCCCTGTATATAAACTAATATTACATGTTTATTTTATCTCCTGTTTATATAGACTAATATTACATGTTGATTATCTCTCTTTTATATAGATTATATACAATGTAGACTAATATTACATGTTGATTATCTCCCCTGTGTATAGACTAATATGCATGTTTATTATCTTTCCTGTCTACAGGAGGCTGCTGTGGAGGGACTGGCCGTAAGATGATTGTAGGCGGCTGGGGTTGGGCCTGGTGCCTTGTCACAGATGTACAGACGTAAGTATACAGTGTATATATTCGCACAGTCAAGTTGAACCAGCTTTTTTTTTTATGTCACTCGTTGCAAAGTGTGTGATAAGAATATAAAGGATGATATGTTTTGGTAACAAGTGATAAAAGTTTAAAATATTGAAGGATATGTTCTGTTGAATCTCGTTATCACTCAAAGACCTTGTATTTTAATTGATCCCAGTCTAACTACGGAACAAACGCTCAATTGCACTCTCTACACCCCTGGAATATGTCATTGCAAAACTGAAGGCACAAAGAAAGCAGTTAAATTGCTCTTTGATAAAAAAAACCCTGACCATTTGCTAGGCTGATGCCTGTCTTTTGAAGATAACAAAGGAGCCACCACCGACTTCAAAGCCTTCAAATTTTTTTTAAGTTCAGAAAGATGTTTTAATTCCCCAGCTTTTTTGGAAGGATGCCAGGGTTGGGGTGCCCTCTTGCTTCATATAACCCCACACTGTGAATTTTTATTGTTATGTGACAAAGCCTGTGGATTTTTTATCGTTATGTGACAAAGTCTGTGAATTTTTATCGTTATGTGACAAAGCCTGTGAATTTTTTTATAGTTATGTGACCAAGCCTGTGAGTTTTTATTGTTATGTGGCCAAAGATATTTTTGATGTATTACGTATGTTATAGGATTAAACTTGTCTCCTAGCCCCATCGACAAGGTGGTCAATTTTACCATTAATTTGATAGTGAGGTTCTTTTGATGTACATCATACTCGTAGGATTAAATTAATCCACTCTCATCCACTAGGTGGCATATATATGTACACTGAACCTTTAGATTTTGCTATGACAAATTCCAGGCATGCACAGTGAGAAAGCAGCAAAAGTTTTGTAGAAAATCAAGGATGACTTTGAACCACCAAAAAATAATACAATTGTAACAAACTTTTTTAATTTGGTCACTTCTAAGAACTGTTAGCTAAGACTGTGGTTGTAAAAGAACTTTGTCTCTGAACATGTAAAGAGTTTGCTATATTATAGTTGTGACTCTCAAAAATTGATTTTGAAATATTTTGATCTGTTTTATCCCAGGATCTCCCTGGAGGTAATGACCTTGAACCCTGTGTGTGAGAGCGTGGAGACCTCCGAGGGTGTCCCCGTTACCGTGACAGGCGTGGCCCAGTGTAAGATTATGCGTGAGCCAGAGATCCTGAAGACGGCCTGCGAGCAGTTCCTCGGCAAATCTGTCCATCACATAGAGCATGTCATCCTCCAGACTCTGGAAGGCCATCTCCGTGCTATCTTAGGTAGGTTTGTAACAATATTTATAAAATGCCATGAACTATATAATGAACAGAGGAATCTTGCACAATCATCAGTGTATTATATGGAATTTAATAAACGAGCTCAATAATTTAACATGTCAGGTGAGTTACATATGAAATTATTTAACAAGTTAAATAAATTCCACATTACATTGATACAAGTGTAAAATTCTATCTATCACATAACTTTTGGTATATTAATGAGAAATTCATGCAAAACTCTCAAATTCATTTCTTGATAAGAAAAGCGAATTTCTACTTTGATTGTACGAATTCTATTACTGAGACAATAATATGACGTCATAAAGATGTCATTTGTTTATGACGTTACATTAGTGTTATTACATGTGTATATTATACCATATTTACGGCATGGTCGTACAATGACATGACTGAACAGGTCAGTTATGTGATCAACTATATTATCAAATAACGATTGTTTCAAATTACCCTAGCTACCAACCCAATTTTGTTTTGTCTACACTGAATGTTTTAGCATAGCTGTGGAAGCATATATTGTTATTGTCAAGATCTGTCTTGCATATAAATATAAACATTTCAAAAGATTGAAAGACTGAATTTGTTGCCATGTAACAGGTAACAATTCAGTGATAGGTATGAGTTTTAATTGAACTAGTATTTATAATTGGTTCTTTGAAACAGATGATTATCAATCAATGATTATTTTTGCTACAGATTATTGGCAAATCTACATTATTTCTATGAAAGTTCATAATCAACTCTTTCTTATGTTCGAAAATTGTTGTTTATGCTTTATGCAAATGTGACACAGCAGTGTTTGAGTAATTCAAAGTACCGGAGAGAAAAACTTTTCTCTCATATCTCGCCATGTTGGAAAGGGTTTGCCCATGTAAGAAAGCTATGTAAGAAAAATCTATCTTACATAGCATATCACGCGAAGTGACGTCACAATGGCTCAACAATGACGTGACGTCATGAATACGATAAACTCTGATACCGGAAAGAGAAAATGACGGCGTGATGAAATTAAAACCTTTCATAAAATTTTAACCATAAACACCAGGAAGAGGAGATTAATTTTTCTGCGCAAACTGTGTTTGCAAATATAGGGTATGCTTAAACTCGCTGTCTAATTCGTTTTCGTCAAAAAAAGCTCAAGGAAAAAGTTGAAATTTCAAAATGGCAGCCTGTTTAAACATATTTTCATGATTTTTGAGCTTATTCAGGTAGGTGATATGAGAGAAAAAGACTCTTTCATTATGTGTGTATGTAGGATAGGGATATTCCACCCTCGGGATCACAAAATGTAAAACCCTCGGCAAGCCTCGGGTTTCACCACATTTTGTGACCCCTTGGGTGGAATATTCCTATCCTACATACACGCATATGAAAGAGTCTTATACTCTTCATACAACCATTACACAAGTAATTAAGTTTCACATTTGGCATGGAATTCCTTTTCAATAACAAAAAATTAAATATATGTAAAGGTCATATTCAATTCGAAATTATATCACAGTGGAAAAAGTCTAGTATAGAATTAGGTTAGTTAAAATTAGTAATAATGAATCGATATCAAAAGCATTTTTGACTAAAATAAAAATTATTTATATTATTTCAATTATAATTACCACTACAGCAAACCTTTTTTTTCAGTTGGATTAAAGCTTAAAAGGGCTTTTCCATAATTAATCTTGTAGGGGAGGTGGGAGGCAGCTGTATTAATATAATCATGGGTGGTAGGGTTAAAACCAGATCTGCATACCATTCCCAAGGGTTTGCATTGAAGCTGCCCCTATATGTTTTTCAAGCATAGAAACTGAAAAAGGACCCCACTAATTTTCAAGATTTCAATTTAAACTATGCAGAGAGACTCCATTAATTTAGGAAAAGACCCCATTTATAAAATACCCAGCGTGAACCCTGTGTTAAATCACTTTAATATTGGATTGATGGCGAGGTCTCTGATATTCCCTCCCATATTTTAATTCTGGAACAGCCCTTAGCCCATTCAGCCATTATATCAATCAGAAAGTATGACATTGTTAATGAACTAATTTCAATTGTGTCCACTATTTGTGTTATATAGGTACCCTGAGTGTGGAAGCTATCTACCAAGACCGAGACCAGTTTGCCCAGTTGGTGAGAGAGGTTGCCTCCCCTGACGTAGGAAAGATGGGAATTGAAATTCTGAGTTTTACCATCAAAGACATCTTTGACAATGTGCAGTACTTGCAGTCACTGGGAAGAGCACAGACTGCTAATGTGAAACGTGATGCTGACATTGGTGTGGCCGAGGCCGGCAGAGATGCTGGAATCAGGGTATGTTACATTGTTATAATTTAATCTTGTTTGAAACAAGCCTTTTTGTTGGCTTAAAAAAATTATGTTATCAGCCTAGAACATAAAAAATGACGTCGCCGTTTATTACATTGATTTTGATTGGCTGATGCAGCAGCGTTATGATTTGTAAGAGAAAAGAGTCCATCAATAAAGTGAATTTTTTCAGGGTACAGATCAAATTACACGTATTTACTTGAATCTATTTTTTATGTTATGAGGTTATAACACAAAAAACCGGAGTGTACTCTCATCATATAGCGCTTCGCGGTTAATTTAGAGTACACTCCATTTTTTGTGTTATACCCGACCCCCATAACATAAAAGATAGGTTGTCTCAAAGTAGTTCAAAAATTATTATCTGTGGTTATAGGACCTTTAGTAATAATAACCACTAACCAGCCAAAATCGTTCTCAACTCCCTTGGGAGCATACAACCGGTGCTGCCATTTCAGCACTCGCAGCTAACATTCTACAATTTCGCTGCAGTTTATCTATTATCTTTCGGGCCATCCCAAAATTATCGTGGAGATGTTAGTATATGACATAATAAAGAACGTGACGGGTGAAGTCGACGCTGGACCAATACTGGTTTTCACAGTGAAGATCTTAAAGTTAATATAATGATATGAATTTTCCAGGGTATACAGCATAAACCTTTAAGTAGATAATGTTTTTCATCTATTTCATGAGATAACAACCAAAAAAATTGGTTTCATTTACTGATTGTGTAGCAGCATGACATAACTGTATCCAGCTCATGTGGCTTAGGGGCGGGCTGTTCCATAATTATTATCTGGAGGAGTTGGGAGGTACCAGCATCAATATTCTTGGGTGATGGAGTCAAACCAGATCTGCATACTATTCCTTATACTAAATCTCTTTTTTAATATTTGATGGATGTTGGTGTCTGATAGAGTGTCCTCTGCTCCTCCCACAAGGTTAATTCTGGAACAGCCTTTATTCAAAAGATGCACATAGGCCACATTATTTAGTTTACATAAGAAATTCTATGAAGATTTTGCCATCATTTATGGGCATTAAATCTTGATATATTTGATATAAATGTACATTTCATTAAATCTAAAATATTCTTAAAAATGGCCTTACCTTTTGTGAAGCATACTGCAATCATCAAAAGTGATTAATAAAAAAAAAAGAATCAAATCGTGAGTTTATTATAAAGGCTCTTTGACTTCATTTATATAAATAAATGTATATGCCACCCTATAAACAGAAGTGTCATTATTTTCTTACTATAATTTTCACTGAATCTGTATTAAAAAGTCTTATATAAAAGTCTTACCTCTGCCTGTACATTGTATACAGTTTATTTTAATCTGACTGATGATTTCTGTGGCAGGAAGCCGAATGTGACAACAAGAGGATGGACGCGAAATTCAGAGCCGATGCCAAAATAGCCGACGCCTCAAGAGAATACCAGATGCAGAAGGCTTCGTTTGATATGGAAGTTAATGCAAAGGTAAAAAGTATATTCAATCTGATTATTGTAGGGTTCCAGCAATGCAATCTCTTGTTTAACGGCAATGGTAATAATGGACACAGGGATAATTCTGGGTCTTAAAACCTACGGGAGAATTTTGGGACTGTATAGGATTAGCAAAATTTCTATGAGAATTTGTCTGTATAAAGTAATAAAATTTTGATTTTCTGGAAAAATATTGGTAAAAATGCTCAAAGTGATCCATGTGGACAGTCCTGTATAACATTCTTGTGAGAATGCATCACATTTACAAGGTTGATACAGTTGAACCTCTTTGTTTTATATCTCAAAGCCGATTGGACCAATGGAAAACTTTTGAGTATGTTTCCAATTAAACAGGGTCCTTGAGTTGTATGAGTTCAAGGTAATGAGGTTTGACTGTATTTTACTTACTTTACTTCCAATACATTGCAAATAATTTATTTTAATGCATAATTCTAAAATCTCTTTGGGCAAATGTTCATTTGAAACTTTGCTTTTGCCTTTGCTATAAAAAAACAATTGTTTAGCCAAGTTTGAGTGTGACGACACCCTAACAAATTGTTTCTGTTCTATATGTATAGAAAGCTGAAGCTGAATTGGCGTACGAGCTGCAGGGAGCCAAGGAAAAACAGAAAATCCGAGCAGAAGAAATTGAGATTGATGTTGTGGAGAGGAAGAAGCAGATTGACGTAGAGGAGAAGGAAATCTTGAGAAAGGAAAAGGAACTGATGGCCACTGTGAAACGGCCTACAGAGGCAGCAGCTTACAAAACAGAACAAATTGCAGAGGGCAAAAGGTTGGTTCCAGATTATAAGACTCTTTCATAACCAGAGGTGTAAGACGGAGAAAATCCACACAAGGGGTTTTCAAATTTGGTAAAACTGTAAGCTTTGTATAGAGTTTTGCCAGATTTGAAAATCCTAAGGGTGGAATTTTAGTTATCTTACATATTTGGTCAGGAAAGAGTATTTTTCTCTCATTTCAACTACTTGAATAAGCTCAAAAAGCATGAAAATTCGTTTAGACTGCAAACCATTTTGAAAATAATAACCATTTTGAAAATAATAACTTTTTCCTTGAGTTTTTTTGACAAAAACAAATGATACAGCGCGAATAAGCATACCCTATATTTGCAAACACAGTTCGTGCAGTAAAAACCAATTCCAGCTTTCTAATTTTCACGGTTAAGCTGAAACTAATAAATGTTATCATTTAAAATTAAGGGTATTCCATAGGTGGGAGGCACCTGTTATATCATTGGTAGCAAAGTTAAAACCAGATCTGCCTACCATTAATTCCTTACCGGTATATTAAATTTCGTTTAATATTTAATAGGTGGTGGTGTTTCTGAAAAAGTGCCTCCCACATGGTTAATTCATGAACAGTCCTTACCATTAAAGTGTTAACATGTACGTTTACAGTAAAGTTGTGCTTCTTTTAAAAAACAGATGGCTTGTTTCCAAGATAAAAGAATGCATTCTAAAATTAGACAGAATTTTTCAACTAATGAGAAAATTTTACCTGAATTAAACAGTGTATTAAATCCACAGAACCCAGACCGTGGAGGCAGCCCGAGCTGATGCTGAGAAGATTCGACTTCTCGGAGGGGCTGAAGCTGCAGCCATAGAGGCAGTTGGTAAGGCTGAGGCCGAGAAGATGAGACTAAAGGCAGCAGCCTACAAACAGTACGGAGATGCTGCTATGCTGAGTATGGTGTTGGAAACTCTACCTAAGGTACAGCATTATATAATTATGTTAAACAGCTTTTGTGTCAAGTTTTCCTGCCCCCGCCATGAGATGGCTAGTTTTTGTCATTTCCGCTCATTTACTCATTAACAAATAAATATATTGAAATGTAATTTGGTAGGTAGATTCATCATGAGAAATTCAGGTCAAGTTCTGATTTGGTTATGATCCACTGATTCATTCTGAAGTTATGGCTGATTGAAGTTGACAAATTTTAATTAATGAGGACATGACCCAAATCAGAATCTGGTCGAACTCCAGTCAAATTATTGTTCTATTTTAGGGATTTTACAGTATATTTATTACCTACTGCAGTCACATTTACTATTGTCAGAATGTAGGGATTATATAAAGTATTGCTTTGAAATCCCGAACATGTAAATTTCCTCGCACAAGTGTGAATTAGTCACATTTACAGGAGGAAATTAACACAAGTTCGAGGAAATTTTCATAAAATCACTTATATTTACAGTGGTTTGAGTAAATCTATACTGTTTGGGTAAATTCACAGCGGCGTTCACGCCCTAAACAGTCCTATGCTGGTTTTATGTGAATTATATAGATGATTTCTGGTTGTTTAAAGAAGATAATTACGTGTTGATGGAAATATTCTGATGATGCGAATAAACTGTCATAGAAACTATGAAAATTTATATATTATAGGACTAAGATTGAAAATAAATAAGAAAAAATCATTACATTAGCTTTGTTGGGTTAAAAAATATATTTCTAATAGATTAACACTTTGGCGTCTTTGACAGTAAATTTAAACAATGGAAATACATGTAATGAAAATAAGACACCCTTGTGTTGACTCTGAAAAATAACTTTGCCTATATATGTGCTTCTACACTCATCAACAAAAGGCAATAACAAAGTGATATAATTTTTGCATGTTTCCATAGTAAGAATCTTTGGATTGAGAACATTTTAAAAATATATACAATCGTTTATGATCTTTCTAATCCTTTGTTATTAATTAGTTTTGGAATTGACCATTGGTCACCCAAATACCTTAGAGTGTGAAAAGCTATGAGTACACATATTTAAAAATTCAATGATGCTAAAAACTTTCATTACTCTCCTTGTTTGACGACGGACGTTTTCATGTCACATTGACACATCTAGTTAAAAGGCTACGATTTAATTTGAACAGGGAGTTTCTGAACACTTGGAAATTTGTAACTCTTAGATAGTAGTTTCATATAAACAATATGGAAT
Organism: Mimachlamys varia; assembly: GCA_947623455.1. Taxonomy (NCBI): domain Eukaryota; kingdom Metazoa; phylum Mollusca; class Bivalvia; order Pectinida; family Pectinidae; genus Mimachlamys; species Mimachlamys varia. Next base: position 31,617,259 of record OX392532.1, on the reverse strand, counting down.
ATAATTATCCCCATTTCCTTTTAAACTTTCAATGTGTATGGATTCCCCCCCCCTAAATATGAAGATGAATTTTCCCCCAAATATGCAGATGAATTTATTCATTTTTTTAACAAATTGACCTCTTAAAAACATTTGGACTTTTCAAATTTTAAGGTTGAAATGGAGATGATAATAAAATTAGCGGTGGATGAGTTGATAAAAAAACGAATCTATGGAAAATTTGCTTTGTTATGCGAATTCAAACATGAAAACTCAATATGAAAATTATGTTTTTAGATTGCTGCTGAAGTTTCGGCACCACTGTCCAAGACGGAAGAAATTGTGATGATTGGAGATGACCGTACCACAAGTGAGGTCAGCAGGCTGGTCAGTCAGCTCCCACCGGCCGTACAGGCCTTGACCGGTGTAGATCTGTCCAAGGTAGGCTCTACTACTTGTCTCAACACTCCTCAGATTATAACTTAATATGTGAAAGTAATTTAAAATAAAGTAAGTAAAATATAAACTATACCATCAGCACACACTCAGCAATACACAAAGGGAGATAATAGCCAGAAGGAAAGAAGTGAGGCACTTTTTCAAAGAACCCACCACCCATCAAGTATTACAAGTGATTTATTACATCGAATGTTAGTCAGATAAAGCATTAACCATTCCACACATAAACTGTTAATCATTTGCATACTACTACCTTATATATTTCTTAAGAAATAAGAAGGGTCATCGATCACGATCAGACTCTGGTAAATGTAAACAAACAGAAGATTTGCGCGGAGAAATACATTGAGCACTAAAATTATGTGAAAAAAATAAGATAACAAAGATATCGCGAGCAGACGTTCTTTTTTTAGTTCTTCTCAAGTCGTTCTCAACTTCTTCTCACACTGTCAGATCATGATATGATACCATTAGGTGGTATAAAGCAGTATATAGATGATAATTATAGTTATTGTTTGAGATTTTGATGTGGAGTTCATTGAAATTATTCTATGAACTGTTGTTTGGTTGAAATTAAATGTGATTGATTTTCTTTACAGGTTCTTGCAAAGGTTCCTGGTGCCAGCTCCTAAACCTCACCAGTCCTTGTTACAGCAAAATATATCAAGGCCACCCCTCCTTTTACCAATTACACCCCTGTAGAGGATTACTCCACTCCCAACAAAACACAGAACTATTTCAGTGAACAACTGTAGGGGGGAAATGCCAACAGAAGCAACATTATAATATACATGGAATAGTCTGTTGTGATTTTTTTTATCGCTGAAGGGGATGTTAGCAGACCGGATTCACCGTTTCTGAACTTTGTGCATCAGTTTCCAAGTGTAGTTGTTCTTTTATTTGCATGCTCAGTGTATATACCAATAATGTTATTGCGTTTGGACTTAAGTAATTCTCTTGCATATACAGAAATACCTCCGCCCTCAAGTACGGGTTTGGACTCCCAAGTTTAACCGCAATCGGGGCAGGTCCATGTAAAAATAGGGGTGGAATCATTTGTTTTATTTAGATTTTTAAAATAGAAATTCAGTATAATCGGTCAAGTTCATGATCATACGATGGATTTTATTATCGCATTATGGCACCTTTTACAATCAAGTCTGATATTATTTTAGATTTATTATGAAAAACAAATCTTCAAGAAACATGCAATAATTTTTTTTTTTTTCTGTCAGGATTTTCATCAATGTGTATTCCAGATGTGAAGGAATAGTCTATTTTCAAAATATTTGATTTATAAGATGTTTTTTTTTTTCATTGGAAATTCATTGATCTTGTCACATCATGGTAGACTAAATTCGTGTGTGGTGTTAGTTGACCAAAGATTATTTAGATATCATAACCCCATAACTGTAGAGACAGATTTAACAAAACTCTTTTACTTTTTGTTCTTCGTTTAAATCAAAATTTGAAAGGGAACAGACACTTGTTTACCAACCAGAAAATGTTATTGTGTGAATATGTGACATTTTATCTATACTGAAACTACAATAACATCTTGCCGGAGATCTGTTTCAAATGGACAATTGTGATTTTTGGGATAAAATAGGTCTGCTGAATCACATATCGCTATGGAAACAAAGTGATCACTCGCACGTTTCATAATACTCAGTTTTGAGAAAGTATTACACGAGTAAACAATGTTGTCCGAGTATAGGTTTTCTTCCTTCATACTTTGTATATTCCTTTGTCCAATGACAGTCCTCTGTCATGTATATATATATGTAGTATCCTAGTCATATCGAGACTATAGTAATCATTCATCGTGTATCTATAATGTGTATTTCATTAAACCATCTTAATATCTGGCAAAATGATTCTTAATAATAAAAGGGTAAACCATCTACACCACTTGGCTGTTTGTAACTTTCACCAGCACAACGTACAAAAATGATAAAATCTGTCACTTCGGGACTTGTCTTAGAACCTCTATTTCTTCTTTGAGCATCTGCTCTATTAAGAAGTTATTTATATTTATAGGTTTTATTATGGAACAAGCCATTACGAGCTATCATAGTTACTTTGTTTCTATCGAGTAACCCCCTTTGGTCTCTCACAGGTTCATAACGTATTTGTTAATATTTGGCTTAAGTTATTTACCCCTGAAGACTTGTTTGAACTCTTCCATTTCAATGATTGGAATAGTTCATTATACAAAACCAGGGGTGAGTGAGTTAAGTTTGTTAACCTTGTAACAATTGTAATCCTTTCATATTCCATTGAACTGTGGCAGTTGATAATGTTTAAAAGGAATTTTAATGAAAGAAACTAATGTTCTGTTTATGACAGTCCTTGCATAATAATATACACACTGTGGATCGAGAATAAGAAAAGTGTTTGGTGCATCCGGCAGCCAACATATTGTTGTCATTATACAGGGGTTGGGCAATAAATAAGTTCAAAGTGTGAAACCGTTTCCTTGTGCCCAGGTTGCAATTGAAGCACTGTTTCCAAAATCACTTGAAATGAATTGCTCACTCTGATAACTTTAAGTGGTTTTCATTAGTTACTATCACGTATAGAACTGTAGACATACAATACGTACTCAATCCAGCCAACAGAAAATGGAATACATCTCCAGCAAAACAGACTGTAGAGAATTCTGAATTCTTTCCCATGAAGCAGCATTTTAAGAAAAATTGTAAAGTTTCGTGTACATTTTACCTCACCTGTTGTACATGTACTGTACTTTCCTAATAAATTTCTTGAATATAACCTCTGTATATGATATTGTATTGTGGAATGTGTAGTATTCAAGCCCTGCATCTATATATTAGCAAAATTATTAAGGAGATTTTGTACATTTTTACTGCTTTCTCCTAGTGGACTTGTATGTATAATATTGGATATGTAGCTTCTGTATACAAGCCATACTTTTCTTAATATCATGGAAAATATCAACTTTTAATATTTCCTTTTTATCAGTATTGTCCAGTTTTACTATTTATAATGTAACATTTCATATTGTGACATGTGATTTTTCAAGTACATAGAATGACAGTGACATTGAAATTATATATAAATGTGCAACATCAAATTGAGCAGATACCGGTATTGTGGTGTTAAGTTTGAGCCACAGCGAAGTGATGCATAGTGTTTAATGATAATTTAGTTTTTTATTTCAAAAAGGAAAATGAAATGATTATATCAAACCCAGGGAAAAACCTTATGGAACAATGTTTCTCCTGTTGGACTGTTAACATTAGAAAATAAAGATAATTTAAATTTCAGGAGTAAAATTGTCTTATCTTTGATCAAAGTTGGTTAATTCTCTTTTGGGAATTAATTTCTTTAACCATATTAATTATATATACTTTTCACAAGACGAAAATAAAATGTCATATTTGAAAATCTTTATTTAATTGCCAATTATGTTGTCAAATATACTTGAAAATCTAATCTATGTGGTTGTGCCTTGTGATTTTTGCAATTTGATTTAGGCCACGTTTTGCCAGCAAAATCAGTCATCATGTCCGTCTTATAAAAAATTCAATTGTTTACTAACCAAGTCTGAAGAAAAATATTTCAACTTTGTCCATGTTTGGAATGTTGTCCTTAATGTAAACAAACACTTGTTATACTTTTCTCTGTAAATTTGTCGATGATTTGTTATAGATCAATATTGTTTACAATGCATAAGTGGCTGAATAAATGGCCATGTGATATTCGTAAACCAAATGTAAGAGTTCCTCAATCAAAATTTTCAGGTATAATGTTATAGTAGGGAGTTAAATATATCTTCTTTTAACACTTCTGAAATCCAACTTAACTCTAGTGTAGTGTTATATAGATCAGTGTCAGTTAGTGTAGACTTTTATAGATAAGTAGTAGACAGATTGTCCAGGGTATCGTGTTGTGATTTACTTGTACATGAATACACTTAATCAAGTTTGTGTTGCTCATTTTCATCAAACTCTCTCGCTTACCTTTCTCAATGGAAAAATGTCACAACAGAATTCCACTTTGATACTTCTACTAAGGGTAGAGTCTGGGGAAAACTTGAGACCTAGCACGAGTTTTCAGACTGGCCCTGAACCCACACTAGTATCTAGTGTGGATCTATTCGTCAACATGTTTAATGTCTGGACGAGAGAAAACTTTGACTCCTTCATGCTACATGTTTAAGGTAACCCAGCCTGAGATTTGGTTAGGTCCTTTAGGGGGTAAATAGGTTAAATAAAAATATCATCGGCTCTCATATCTGTCCTAGCATAATTGTCATACAAGCCTTAATATGAAGCCTTCATGTGCGTCGTTTTCTATTTCATTTCCTTTGTAGGTTTGGGTTATAGGCTGTCAAATGTGACGAGATACAAGTACATGTATGTAGTTGTGTATTTATTGTATACTGATAACTCAATGGCAACTCTTAACATCTGTTTCCGTGTGCATCTTCGCTGTATATTCAATGTTAATTGTATGATTACTGTAATATATACACGACGTAGTATCTCTATTTACATGAATTTGTTTACTATAAGAATAATAATAAAAAATTAAAATCAGAAAGACGGGTTTCTTTTTCTTTACAAACGATAGGTGTGACGCGTGTGAAAAATTTTGTATAAGACAAGAAGTCAATGTCAGGTTTAACAAAGAAGGCTGTTTAATGGCAACAACAGGAAAGTATCAGAGAAACGTATTCAGTAGGCACTATAATGCAAATATAAAGAAACTAGAAGAAACCATTTATTTTCAATGGAACTTATACGTGATTGGTTAAAAAAACAGCTTAAAATCAAGCGAGTTACATTCATCTATTAAACTTGAATACAAGAATTCTTATGTACGCAATTTATTTTGATAAAAAGCTTGTGTTTATTTATGTAAAATTGGCATCGAAGAACCGAAGATTGCAAAAAGCATTGAATACGAGCAGTGAAAAGTTGTTGTTGAAGAGAAAAACCTACAATTATAGCAAAGGAAACACCACATACAAAACTGAAAGAACGTCTTTGGTCTCTCATTATGAGAGCCTTCTTTTCCAAGAAAGGCGGACGACGAGGCGAATATATGGTAGTGAGCTTACTTTGAGAAAAACACGACAAAAGCTAAGAGGAAATATAATGAAGACGATAAAATAAGGATGATTGAATTCCTGGTCGACAACATTTTTGTTGATTTCGAAGGAAAGATTTTCCAGCAGACTGTTGGCATTCCCATAGGAACAAACTGTGCCCCACTCTTAGCTGACTTGTTTTTGTTTTCATAAGAGACTGAATTTGTGGAAGAGCTAATCAGGACAGGCAACAAAATCATTGCCAAATCTTTTAATTTCACTTTCAGATATATTGACGATGTGTTGTCTATAAACAACAAGAAGTTTGTTGACCACGTCGATCGTATATACTCTTCTGAACTTGAAATAAAGGACACAACAGACTCTTCTACATCAGGTGCCTACCTCGATCTCTACTTAAACTACGACCAACATGGACAGTTTACTACTAAGCTATACGATAAACGCGATGATTTCAATTTTCCGATCGTAAACTTTCCACTTCTTAATAGTAGCATCCTTGCTTCACCAACCTATTTACATGTCGAAGTTGATTCGATATTCGAGAGTTTGCTCTAGGTATCGTGATTTTCGTGATCGATGTCGACTGCTGACAAACAAACTATATCAACATAAGGATTCGAGAGATGCAGGTTGATCAGAACTATGGGCAAGTTTTATGGTCGCCGTCTTTGTCTCATTGAGAAATATTCTGTATCTTTAAGTGATATGAAGATGGACGTTTTTGAGTGTGCTCAATAGTGTGTTTACTTGTTGTGATTGACAATGAAACTCGATCAGTTCTCGTTTTGAAAACTTGATGTTTGCTTGGATATGACAAAGATCTACATGACGGGTGTCATCGATGAAGTAGAAGACGCTTACTCTTCCGGAACACATGGTCATATTCTCTTGTGCTTTAACGAGAGTCTCCGTGTAAATCTTTCTTTTGTTCCTAATTTGCCTCTAGTTTAATCGATTTTGAGTTCGGATTATGGTTTTGTTGACGCTTTGGTATTCTCTGAGTTTTTTGTACAATAGCCACACACTTAATATCCATAGTTTTGAAGCAGGCGTATTCTCCTTCTCTTATTTTTAATGAAGTCTTATTTTCGAAGTTTTTTACACAGTACACGTAAGCCAATGATGATATATTTTGGAGTTTTTCCTTTTGCATGGAGATCTATTGGATGAACATATTCTGTTCTTTTGTCATATTAGATGTGTTTTCGCCTTACGAGTTTCCTCATACCTTAAATCCAAGACGTCTTTCAAAGCCGGCCTATTATAAAAAGATGGACTTAGTTTTAATACATTGACTGTAAGGACTCATGTTCTTATTTCTAAAGTCGTCTTTATTTCAAATCGAGATTTAAGAGTTCTGACGGATATGAATATATTTAAAACAAAGGTAAAAACGTTTCCACTACATGATGAAAATTTCACAAGGTCCATTCTTATTTGTTTCCTACTGTCCCGGAGGCGAAAGACTGATGTCCAAGAATTTTCTTTTCACAAAACATGTCCACCACTGAAAAGAGATAAGAATTATTAAGCTGACAGATAAATCAAATGTGTTCAAAACTTAACACAAAGTGAACAGAGTTTGGTGCCTTTCGGGATATGTCTTAACACAAATTGAAAACGATTGGTGCCTCCGGAAATGTATCTACGAAAATAAGGTGAACACCATTTTCTGCCTACTGGAATGTATTTTGGATGTCTCTAAACACAAAGTGAAAAAAAGTTTGGTGCCCCCTTGGATGTATCGTAACACAAAGTAGACAACGTTTGGTTCCCCCTTGGATGTATCGTAACACAAAGTAGACAACGTTTGGTTCCCCGAGATGTATTTTATCACAAAGTGAACAACGTTTGGTCCCGACGGCATGTATCGTAACACAAACTAAACAACGTTTATTGCCCTCCTGGATATAACTATTGTATCTCGGTGCACACATTCGTTGCATATGATTGATCATGTCTGATGTTTTTCGTTGCATCCACTGTTTAGGCATTCCCTGAATAGATAACCAATGAATTAACTGTAATTTATTCTCTGCAACCCATTGCGACAATTCAAATATTTGTCTCGTTAAGTTTGACAAACCTTTTTTATCGTTGCTCAGTATGACATTATTTGATAGGTCATTAAGAGTGCAGGCCTTTTCCATAAGTGTTATTCCCCATGATAGGCCACAATGGTGGATGCAAGATGGACTTCCGGGAAGTGTTTTATTGATGATTTGGCGCCATGTGACAATCGAATGACGTCATTCCTATTATGACGTCATAATTACATGGCGCAGATTTGTTTTCATAAACACTTTTCAAGGTAGCCATGATATAACAAACAAGGGATATAACAACACTTTTGAGTTAGGCGTATAGCACATTAAATATTCAAAAAAAAAAGTTGAACAAGTCTACGACTACTTGGGAGAGGTTATTACAACAACTGTATGTAAGCTAGTGTATTATTTATTATGCAACAACACCAAACACTTTTGTTCATCGTCTTTCGAAAAGTAAGTGGATGTTCAAAGATAATATCAAAGAAGCGGTATTAAATGCCTACCTTGCTTGGTTTGTCCGTTTCAGAATCGATTACCTGTTCACACATACGGAGTGCTGTTTCTTGTCGAATTTGCTGGAGATACGTCCGCATGGTATCTGTAAATATATATATATATGTCATATAAATATAAACTGTATTTCACTTCTCCCTTCGCAAATATAATCTTAATTTCAAATATAACAGTATATAGTATTTATATTTATGTTTTTCGGAATTATAAATTTCGATGCCATTTTCGACCTCATGAATTTTCGAATTATCTGACTAGAATAAATGTGTCAGTTTGACACGAATGCCCCCGCTGGCAAACATTTAACATATTTGTATTGGTTGACCAATGCTGAATTCAAAAACTAATTGACAAGAAAAATGGGAAAGATTATACACAACTCTATATGTACTTTTTCCAAAATCGAAAGATTATAAATATGGATACAGGCCAGTATGATGTTCCTGTGTTATTGTCCATTTTTTTTTATTTTGAAGTCAACGCATGTATTACCATAAGTTTAATTTCAATATTATTATCATTGGATGTGTTTATCTGATAAAGGTTTATTTTATAATCAAACGAAGCAAATGCAATTATTTTTCCTTGTCACTGTTATAATAAGTTCTCAATTGTTTTCAAATTGGTACAAAGTCATATGTTATAAATGCAATGATATAGTTACAAAGCTAAAATCAACGCCCCGTTTAAATTTACAGTAGTTAGAGTAAATACAGTGTTCGAGTATATTTACAGGTTTGAGGAAATTTACAGCTGTTCAGCTGTTACAGCGGTTGGAACGTTACATTGACTAACAACAATATGTGAACACCTTGGATGGACAATTCACACAAAACCAACAGAGGGTCCCCAAGGCCGCGGACCCCTAAATAAAGGAGGGGTGTCAATTGGGACTTCATGGTGGCTATCACCGATAAGCACAATGCATCAAAATTATGAAGAAAGATTAAAAAAAAAAATCAGGTAATTTTGTCAAAATGGGGTTTATTTTGAATTTGAACCCCTACATTGACCCCCACATACGATCTTAACTTCATGTCATGTCATGACCACCTAACCCATTACAAAAAAATAAACTTATCGATGATAGCTAATAGAAGTCGCAAATTGGCACCCCTCTTTTACTCAAATACTGTAAAACTCAAACTGTAACTGGTGTAATTTTTCTCGTGTAACTCACTGAAAAGTTACACTTTTCGGGATATTCTAAGCGATAATCTCTACATTTATTGAGACAATAGTAGTGTCGAAGGCCAAATGCAACCTGACTATAGTAATTAATCACTAATTAATATACTATAAGTTTTATGTGAATGGTCCAAGCCATTTGGGAAAGAGCACTAACCAAAATCCCTAAACTAGCCGTACAATTCCATAACTGGATTCGACAAGATTCCGAATTAGGTCATCATTCCCGCATTAATAAAACAAATTCTCAAGTTCAATCAACAATAACTTTGGAATGAATCAATGAACCACAACTAAATCACAACATGACCTGTTTGTTATCATGGATAATCTACATACCAAATTAAACTTCAATATGCTGATTCGTAAATAAGTTAATAAATTGAAACAAAAAAACTAATGACGGAATAACGGCCAAGGGTAAAACTACAGTATATGTGCAAGAATTATTCTGACACGTAATGTTATGACTATGTATTTAGTATATTTTGACAAATATTCAATGATTTTCATGACTTTGTTGTTCCCTGGATTTTATTGAAATTTCACATGTATAAAAAGAATTAGTTTCTCATTTCTACGATAATATACTAGTATATATTTGTAAAATTTTCCGTAGACGATTTCAAGAGATATTGGACATAGAACAAAACGACGTCATGTTTTTGTTACTGTGCATATATTCGTCGATTTCGGGAAAACTAAGCACTGGAAAAGGATTAAAATAATCCTATGATAGAGCTAACAATTCTTAAATTGTGTATGGAAAATCCATTGCAAAAAGATGCTATAAAATTTCATTGAAAGTTTATCCAAATGCATAAAATCTTAGTTTACCGCTATGTGTCTCAAACCCCGTATATCTGGTTTTTAGCTAAGGCGTTACAAAACTGGATACATTGTAGATCTCTAGTTAATTTTTTTTATGTATTAAGCAGGCATGAATAGTCATATCATTATGCTATTCCCATTAAATTAATTATTATACATTCATATATAAGCATTTTTCAATTGTATATATACCTTCATCGCCACGAGATGGTTTGGCATATAAGGCATTGAGTGGGAAACCAGGTTCTCCAGGAATAGGGTACTTCTTCAATCCTAGGGTGTGCATCTCCTTATGGCCCTGTTTCTTGGATGTACACTATAATAAAATATATACTTTAAACGTACATGTTTTATTAGTAATCTTATTTTAGCGATTTCTGTTTTGAAAGCTAAATAAGATTGCGCCGATTCTAGTTTCATTGTATTGCTTTCTATAATTTAACTGCCATCTAAAAGTTTTGTTACAAACTTTGTGTACATATTAAGCCATTAGCCAACAAAAATTAACACAACTGAAGCAATTTTCCTAACGATGTAGTCCATTTATCAATGACAATTGGCATTTTATTTCAAAATTACCTAAGTCCTGGAAGTTGCAGGGAGGGTCAATGGAGAGATCTATTTTTGATAATGTTTAAAAATGAACAAAAGTTGTTTTTCTTTCATTTGCAAAATTAAAAGGAATTGATACAATGATCCACTGTCAAAAATAAAAGCAAAAAATGTATTGTTGAATTGTATGTATAAAAACGTGAGATTGCAAAAATATTGCATTTTGAGGAATTTAATTGTATCAGAAACCATACATGTAGTTGAAAAATAAAAAAACATCGTAAAAAATTAATTAAAACATAAAAATATTAATAGTAATACAAACTTCAAAATTACGTTTTGCTAAATTTTCAATGCGTTTGCAGAAAAGATGCATCAGAACTTTTGGATGCCAGTGTATGTTTTTTGAGTATGCCAATCCGTCATAGAGCTTTTTCAGTGTGATTTCGGCTCTGCACTTAATTTGTGTTTGCCAAAATAAGTGCGTTAAACAGTATATTAGTTTTCTCTATTTTCTTATTACGACGTTGTAAGATACAATCATATACGTATATACATGCATTTTAGCTTACTGACAACCTTGAGATCATTAGTCACTCTCAGAACGTTTTTAAATGTGAATATTGATAGTATACACTTACGTCTCTACATTAAACGATGATTATAAGTACTAATATTTCAGACAGGAAAACGTGAATTGAAAGACGCGGGGGAACAACATTATCCCAATCCATAAAAACACACAATCAACAGAGCAGCTTAAATTGAAAACAAAATACATATATATAACCATGTAAGTGACGAAACCTTGCCTTCCGAAGTGAAAATAAGGATCTTCAGCTCAGACTGAAAGACTTTACTTGATAATTAGAGTGCAATATTTACAATTGACAGTTCTCAAATGTTAAAGGCCCAATAAACTTCAGGAAGTTATTCGTGATTTTGAAAAATTCTGATAAAAATCCAGTTGATAACCATTCAAAAATAAGCTTAAAACGAAGTAAACCAGAGCGGTAACCAACAAGAAAAATCCAAAGAATTGACAATAATTCAGGTGGGGCCAACTTCAACAACAAGCCAAAGTTAGATGGACGCGTGTTTACAAATACCGAGTTTCAACTGCTGCTGTACCGGTAACCGCGTAAGAATTCATCTTGAATATTGCTCAAATCAGTTAATCTTAACTTCTTCTACAAATATAATAAGTTATTATATGCTGCAACGAAACCATAACTCAAACTAAAAATCGATGAAACTAGAGACGAAATGTGAACTAAGGAAATATCAACATCAAGACCCAAGGAGAAAAGTACATGTCCAAGAGAATAAAACCAAGTGGACCAGAAAAATAAGAGTATTTTGCCTTATCAACGACGACGACACCCGCCATTTTAATCTAGGTCACATCCAGGTAAATGTCATATCTTCAAAGTGAGAACAGAGGTATTTACAAACAAGGTAACACTGCAAACTAATGAACATATTCAAAGCGTCCACTTTCATATCCACAAGGATTCAGAATACTTTTAATTAAATACCTGGAGATATTTCGATCTAGGAAACATTCACTGTCTGGGTATTGGTAGTTAACAAACTAAATAAGTAGAAATTTTGAAGACCATACAAACCTTTTGTAATTTCTTGATACATTCCGATATGAATAATGTAATGTAAATCAGAGTACGATCCGCTTCGCTCTGCAAAAGAACAACAGTATTTTGTTCAAGAAAACATTAATTAAACTGTATCATACAGCTGTTTCTTACTCCTAGGACTCTTCAGTGATGCTAGGGGCCAATAGGTGGGAATCCAAAATTTCTAAACTAATGTAGAAGCAGAAGGGCCAAGTAAGTAAAAGTCCTTTAATTTATAAATTTAGAATAAAATCAAACTAGTTCTGTATACTTTAAAACCGTGAACTAAACTACAGCCTGATACCAAAATACCCAAATCAAACATTATCACATTACAAGAGCGAATAAAAAGGAGATTAAGAAAATCCCTTATAACATAACAAAACAAAAACTACACGTTTTAGATCTAATACATGCCGTAATAGGGTTTTAGAATATTTGTTTTCACAAGAAATAAAATTTTCTCTTATATATAAAAGAGGAATAAAAAGGGAGTTTTAGATACATGGACTCAAACTATTCTTAAAATGAACTTCATATTTCTCACCTTTATTTCGTAGTTTCTGAAGAAAATGTTGGATTTAAAGTAATATATTCCCTCGTCCACTATATCAAAGTCACTTGCTGAAAAAAAAAGACAAATGAAGTATGACATTCAAACATAAATGCATAAAATAATATAGTAAATGTCCGTTACTGATGAGGAATACAAGACATGTACCTTGATATTATATAGTAACAATGCAATGTTATAAAATACGGAGTAATGTGTGAGGTGCATATTTATATTCTTTGCTTAATTATATAAAAATGGGTTCATATGCAAATCGGATTATTTCATTAATTCTTTAAAATGCTATTGGATTTACGTAAGTGTTTATTAAAATATACGTCATATGTAAATAACACCGCTTGAATATATTGTTAATTCAACACTAACTGTTCATTATTAAAGTTTAAAAAAAAAACAAACCAAACAAACAAACAAACAAAAAACCCGAAAACATCATCCGAACTCAAAATCGATTAAGATAGGGACAAAATATGAACAAAGGAAAAATTTACACGGAGACCCTTGAAAAGTACAAGAGAACAAGACCAGGTGTTCCGGATATGTTAATAACGTGAAAATCGAAAAAAATACGTTGGCAACATGGTAAAACAATTTACCGCCTATATTAATTAAATCTCTAACACTGTCAACATAACGAACAAAGTTAAAGCTGAAACTTACTGTCTTGTGGAGCAGGGCCTTTAAAATTCGTTCTTAGGGGACACAGCGCCATGTTGCCCACCAACTTGGGTGGATTTAAGAACTGGGAATGATGAGGCTGCAAGATGAAATATGTAATGTGCAAAAGTAATTACTACCATGAAATCCTTTCTTTCAATTTTCACGTTTTTCCCCTTTAGTTTAATTAATGTATTGATATACAAATTGAGAAACCAAAACGCTTCGTAAACATTACATAATATGACAATTTTGTTTTTGAATAATGCTTTCATTCGAAGATTACAAATATCGGATGGATAGTTAATTGGGCTTAAATATTAGAGAGTAAGAAGGGTTAGAAATATACCTAAAAATATTTTACTGTAGTCGAAAACTCGATAACTTACCAAAATATAATAATTCGGTGATAAAGTCAGTGGCGTAGCAAATCTAATTTGAAAGTGTATGCTTTGATTGCCACCCCCCCCCCCTCCTTAAGGTATTATGTGATCAAAAATGTCCGTTCTTGGATTGGTTAACAACACCAGATAACACCTGAAAAGAATTTCACTTTCTCTCCCTGAATTTGAAATTAACAATAATACTAAGATTGTCCGATACTTTCCTCATGTTTTTCGTTACTGCTACATTTTATTAGTGATCCAATGATAGATGGAAAAAATATGTGGTTGAATTAGAGTGTATGTTTGAGTATAAAAGCATATATGATTGCTACGCCACTGAAAGTAGAACGTATCATATTGATTTGACATTCTATTCACCTCTCCAACTTTAATGTACTAACTAGTTATACATGTTGCATGTCTAAACCTGATAGAAAACCTATCATCTTTCGCAATATGCATATTCAGATATTTTCTAAAGAATGTATTACTTGTCAAAATGAAATAAATGGGTAAGACCATTTTTAAGTTATTAAGGATTCTTTTCTTGATACGATAGAATAAAAGTAATGAAAAAACCGACCTTTTCCATATATTGCGGTGTATCAAATATCAGTATAAATCCAGGCAAAATGGATTTACGAAACTGTTGAGGACACACCTTTTTGTGGTGGATGAAATCTAGATGCCTATCAGCTAGGTTTTTATAATATTATTGTAGAATATCGAATTCCTTAAAAACAATCAGGAAATACTGAAGCTTAAATAAATTCATAACCCGAACTCAAAATCGATTTGAATAGGGACACAAAATGAACAAAGGAAAGATTTGTACGAAGAATATTGAAAAAGTACAAGAGAATAAGACCAGGTGTTTCGGAAGAGTAAGCATCCTCTGCTACATCGCCATGTAAACCTTTGTCAAATCCAAGTAAACATCAAATTCTCAAAATGCGAACCGAGTATCAGTCAAACACAACAAGTAAACACACTAATGAGCATACTCAAAAACGTCTACTTCATATCACTTTAAGATACAGAATATTTCTCAATGAGACAAGGATGGCGACCATAAAACTTGCTCATAGTTCTGATCAACCTGCATCTCCTAATCCTCGTGTTGTTAGTTTGTGTGTCAGTAGTCAGAGAATCAAAGATCAGAGAATACCGAAGGGTAAATAAAATCATAACCCGAACTCAATCAAAACAAATAGGCATAGTTATGAGCAATAAATAATATCATCATAAAAGGATACATAATAGAGACTCAGTTGTATCTCTCGAATCCCTGTGCTGTAAGTTTGTATGTCAAGATATATCAACCAAGCCTTAAAAATCCTTAGTAGAGACATGGCATGTAGCATATCAAATCATTATTATATAAACTCCCCTCCTGCATGGTAAAAATATGTTATATCATTTTATATGGTTAAGATACAATACTGCTTAATATGATAAACTCCAGTATGACCAACTTAAGTAATACCAATGCCTCGCAACTGTCATCAATCTAAGTAGTAAATCGAGTAACATTAATTAAATCGAGTAAGTCTTCAAATTATGTTTGGTGAGTTAAGGAGAATGCTTAGTTGAAAGACATGATTTTCTATCAAACCATTGTACAATTATAAAAACGGGTAAATAGACACGGGATAATAAATGTGTGAAGTAAATAACATTACCGGCATTGTTGAATTGTCCCCGTGCGATCCGCCCCCTCGACTTTTGACATCTAATCTGGTGTAGTTATAAACATCCGTGTAGGGACTGATAAGTGCTGATACGTCACAGGCTAGTACAGGCTAGTCTCTCGCGATGATACTGACTGCACTGTATGTGTATTGTACACATTACACATCGTTATCATTATTATTAGATTGGTATACAACCGGAATGGTACGATGGCTGGGAAAGGACATTTCGTGTTTATAAATAACTGTCTGTAATATAATAAAAACATTTTCTATATCGATCGATCGACACATTTTATGTTGATACAGACGCTAATATATATATCTTTCTTACTGGTTTTCATTGACTATTAATTGTACTATTGCATAGCTTCAGCTGCTTGACTTAGGGTGCGAACCATACATCATAAATATCTTTATGGTGTCCTTTCCCAGCCACCACAGAATGGTAACTTTCAGTGGCGTGGCAATCATATATGCTCTTATGCTCAAGCATACATTCTAATTCCAACTCATATTTTTCTCTGTCTTTTACTGGCTTTACTTTACCGTTTTGTATTCTAAATCCCTGATAAAAAGTAGCTGTAACGAAAGGCGTGTGAAAATTGCCGGGAAATCTTATCTTATCTTAGAATTATTGTAAATTTCAAATTGAGGGAGAGAATGTGAAATTCTTTTCATGTGTTATCTGGTGTTGTTTATCAATGCAAGAAAGGACATTTTTGATCACCTAATACCTCAATTTTGGGAGGGGGGACCCAATCAAAGCATATACTTTCAAAATAGATTTGACACGCCACTGACTTTAAAAATGTTTTTTTTTATGTATTTATTTGATAATTTTTAATTTGGAGTACTTGATAAAAATGAATGCTGTTCTATTGTGATTGCTGTTGTTTATATATCCGCCTGTAAACCCAATATTTAGCGGCCCATAATCAGAACTCTTAGGACAACTATTTAATTGGTTTGCTATTGTTTTGTGATGTAATTTTTCGCAATATATTGTGCTTTTTACTTTGTGTTTTTGCCATACTATGCATATTTATCATTTCTTTTATTACACGATATATTTTTCATTACTTGTAAAAGATCCGATTTTGTTGTTATACAATATGTTTTTGTCATGATAAGTTTTTGTAATTATAAAATATGTTTTGTCATTATTCGATGTCGTTTTGTCCACAGGGACCTGGGAATTTGTTACAGCTAGTTTTGGACCTAAAATAGGGTGTTTAGCGTAATTTTACACATTTGGGGGGTTAAGATAAATTTTCGATAAAAATGCCCCCTCAGTAGTCATAAAAGCTAAGCTAAGCTTTTATGACTACTGAGGGGGTATTTTTATCGAAAATTGATCTTAACCCCCCAAATGTGTAAAATTACGCTAAACACCCTATTTTAGGTCCAAAACTAGCTGTAACAAATTCTCAGGTCCCTGTGGTTTTGTCCATCCTTAAACTATTCTTGCGATCGCTTTATCTTAATTAAGTACTGGATGGATCTTTCTCAAATTTCATATGCATGTTCCCTTGGTCTCGAGTTGTGCTATGTCCAGTTTTTGAGCTGATCAGAAAAACAATATGGCCGACAGACGGCCATCTTGGGTTATGACAGTACATAAAAGTTTGTGATCGCTATTTCTTGAGAATACTGGATGGATTCTTAAATTTCTTATGCAGCTTTCGCTTTGTTCTGCTCTTTTGATTTTGGAACCGATATGAAAAACAGATTGAAAAGTGAAATGTCACATTAGGCTCCGTCTAATTGCAAGCATTTATTTTTTTACCATATATACAGCATACCTGTCTGTTTGTTCATTATCTCTGTAACGTGTGCACATATTGAACTGAAATTTGGTATACAGATACATCATGGGGATATCTAGGTCAAGTCCCTGAAATTTGTTTAATGAATCATTGCATCTTAATAGCTTGCGGGGGCCTGCATTGCGTCAGCAATACTCATTATGCTTGTTACTAAACTATTAACACATTTCACCCACTGGCAATGTGGATCAAGGTCATTCATTTGAACCAACTTGGCAACCCTTCATCCGAACATGTTAAATTCATGATATCAGCATCCTGGGTATTTTTGTTAATGAGAATTTGTTTGAAAGATGTTTTAACACATTCGACCGCTGTGGCCTTGAAAGGGGTCAAGGGCATTCATTTGAACAAACTTTGTAGCTGTTCATCCCAGCATGTTACAGGCCAAATATCAGTTCCTTGGGCCTTTCGGTTATTAAAAGAAGTTGCTTCAAGATTTTAACATATTCGACCAGTGTTTATGAAATAGGTCAAGGTCATTCATTTGAACAAACTTGGTAGCCCTTGATCCAAGCATGCTACAGATCAAATATCAGTAACCTAGGGGCCTTTCGGTTATTGAGAAGAAGTTCCTCGAGGATTTTGATATTTGACTTGATTTGATTTGACACCTGTGACCTTGAAAGTAGGTCAAGGTCATTCATTTTAACAAACTTGGTAGCCCTTCATCCCAATATGCTACATGCATAATATATATCAGCACCCTAGGCCATTTGGTTATTGTGAAGTTGTTTGAATGAAAAGTTTCACACGGTTGACGCCAAAAAACGATGGAAAGTTGATGATGGCTATAGATCATTCCGACCCTAGGCCTTTGGGTCAGATGACATAATAAAAGATAAAAACATTCATACATTGGCCAACTGGAGTCAATTCTGTTGTTCTTTCTCAATAAGAACCTAAAAGTGTGTTACAGATGTCTGAAATATGAAAAACATATTCTATACTTAAATGTAGGCCCCTCACATAACCTTTATGATTAAATAGCACATGCTGTCTACAGTAAAAGTTGAATTGTTCAGTGTGGAAATTTAAAGACTTTAATGACAAATCAGCTGTATAATTTTTGATAGTAATTGCCAAGTTGTTTAAAGAATAAAAATAATAACATATGACACCCTGTGACTTTGTAAGAGGGTCAATGAACAAACAAGCAAGCTACCAGCAAAATATAAGTAACCTACGCCCGCTAGTTACTAAGAAGATTTTATCACTTTTATCCCTGTGACCTTCAAATTTGGTCAAAGTCAATCATTTGAACAAACTTGGTAGCCCTTCATACAGGTATGCCACAAGACAAATATCAGTACACTAGGCCTTTTGGTTAATATGAAGAAGTTGCTTGAGGATTTTGACATACAATTGTAATTGACACCTGTGACCTTGAAAGTAAATCAAGGTCATTCATTTTAAAAAAATCTTGGTAGTCCTTCATCCTAGAATACTACATGCATAATATCAACACCCTAGGCATTTAAGTTGTTGTTTGAAGTATACGTTTATGCACAGTGCATCGCGTATGGCATATGATGACAGATGAAGCACAATGACTAACAGTCATCCTGACCCTTTGGGTAAGATGACCTAAATATAGAAAACAAGAACAGCATCAATCATTCTTAATATCATATTTAATAATACTCCTTTTTAACTTATAAAAGCATTAATACATTATATATATCTTAATAGATGGAAGAATGTAACTGCACATATTTAAATGGTGTTTCACCCATTCTCTCAATATGGATATAAACAGAGTTCTTGATCAATTGGAGACAAAGATACCTAACAGTTAAATGTTAAAACATGATTCATGTAAAGAATACTATTACAAAAGTTTACAAAAGTTTCAGATCAAAATCAAATTACATCTAGTCTAGAGATTCTCCTTTTCTAACATTCAAAATTAAAACCTGACCACGGAAATAATATACCGTAATTTCTCGCATATAGTAAAAAGAAATCAACAGTCAAGTTCTACAAATAATTTTTTTAAATTTGAAAATTATTAATGAAAATCAAGCAATTAAATGGGCTCTGTAATATACTCTTTGAAATAGCTTAAAGCCATTGACTACATTTGAGTGGAATTGTACTTATTTTTGAAAAATATTTTTGTACAGTTTTGTATTTATACAGATTCCAGATGACTGCATACAGCTTTGAATTTACTCATGCAGCGTTGTTTTTGAGTTTTCAAAATGAAATCTTGTCCCAAGAAAAATGTCCCATTGATGTTCTGACTGTATTATTGTCAGTAGCTATCAGCTGCATTGCTGAATTTGCCGTGGGTTCTTGCTGCGAAAAGCGTACCACAAAAATAACCCTGTATACAGTGGTTTCCTGTGGCTTCAATTTGTGTGGTATTCTGCTATGATAGAAGAACTCATACAAACAGGAGTGTATAACAGATCTATACCATTATACATAATAAACAAATATTGAAAACAAACCAGACCTACAATGTCAAAATACATCTGTGTCAATTTAAAAATCAAATTCTACTATAAGCTTTTTGCAAAAAAAAAATCAGATCAAACTAATAAACATATGTAAATTTTATAATGATACTGTATTGTTGTTTCTTTGTGAAAGAAAAATATTGGGTCAACTTTGGATATAAGATAAGCTTAATTAATATTCTTGAATTGAAAATTTTTGAAAACATGAGAATGTGGTTTTTGGGACTCTGAATTTCTCCATTGCAGATGCCTTGTATAAATATTTATATATACAGACAATTTCATAGAAAATATTAAATTAGCTCATTCTCCATAAATGATATGAATAAGCTTGACTTGCATTGGTCAGATAAAATGGAAAGGAAAAATGACATCATACATATATATATATACATCTTATGACATCATACATACATATGTTCTAGTACGTCACATGCATTTGAAAAATTGATGGTTTACTTTCAGATCTCCACAATCCTTGATAGAGAATAAATCATCGAGAGGTG
Organism: Mimachlamys varia; assembly: GCA_947623455.1. Lineage (NCBI taxonomy): Eukaryota > Metazoa > Mollusca > Bivalvia > Pectinida > Pectinidae > Mimachlamys > Mimachlamys varia. The sequence goes on along the minus strand of OX392532.1, from coordinate 31,596,861 downwards.
TTTAAACTTATGCTCTGTATGGATTCTGAATGTTTGTCCCTCTTATTGTGATAATATTTAATAAATCTAAGTAATCTTCTCTCTCACTGTCCGGGTGCTGACAAGCTCTTGTCTAAAAACTTCCTCTTCGAAAAGCACATCCACCACTGAAAAATACAGCACGACAGATATTAATACATGATATAAATTGTTTTCTTCCACAATAGGTGAGCTTTATTCAACTCTCAGTTAACTCTGGTTACAAAGAAAGCACTTATTAGAATTACAAAACTAAGATCTGAACATATAAGGTCGATAAGTATGATGTATTGTGACCAGAGTGGATAAAAATCATGATGTGCGACATTTGTGTTGCTGTAATAAGTTTGTACATAAACAAGCCACACATTACCGATATTTGTTTTTTTTTTCTTTTAAAGGATGTTTACCATACTGTAATACATCATAATTTAGTTCTGTCACTATTCAATATTAAGGGCGCTTTATATAATTTGAATACCTCTGTTGAAGGGGAGGGGTGCTTTTAGAAGAGGCGCTTATTATGGTGAATACAGTACTTTTTTTATCTGTTTTTCATTCTTTAAAGCTGAATCAAAGAGATGGTATTGGAGTTCTATGCAGTGTTCCTTCTGAATATGTGCATATGAACACATTTCCCCGAGTGTTATTTCATTCTTTAAAGCTGAATCACAGAGATGGTATTGGAGTTCTATGCAGTGTCCCTTCTTAATATGTGCATATGAACACATTTCCCCGAGTGTTATTTCATTCTTTAAAGCTGAATCACAGAGATGGTATTGGAGTTCTATGCAGTGTCCCTTCTTAATATGTGCATATGAACACATTTCCCCGAGTGTTATTTCATTCTTTAAAGCTGAATCACAGAGATGGTATTGGAGTTCTATGCAGTGTCCCTTCTTAATATGTGCATATGAACACATTTCCCCGAGTGTTATTTCATTCTTTAAAGCTCAATCACAAAGATGAAATTTGAGTTCTATGCAGTGTTCCTTCTTAATATGTTTTTTTTTTGTAATTTTTTATTTTCAGAAATTTTTCACATAATATAATTGAGCACAAAAACGTAACTTTAACACAGCTCACATTCCTTCTTAATATAAAGAAGAACATTTTAAGAAGGATATGTACATATGCACATATCCTTCTTAATATGTGCATATGAACATATTTCCCTTAGTGTTATTTCAACAGCATTTACTACATGATACAGATACCATTCAAGCAATTGAAATTCTAGTACTATATACCTTGCTGGGTTTGTCTGTAGCAGGGTCGAACACTTTCTCTAACATCCGCAGTCCTGTCTCCTGCCGGAGCTGCTGGAGGTAAGCCTTCATGTTGTCTGTGGAAAAAGTACAGTTGATTGTACATGGTAAAATTTATCTAAGGGCTGTCCCAGAATTAATCAAATGGGAGTGGCAGGAGTTGCTTTTTCCGAGATCCCGCATTCCTTCACATATTTAAAGAGATTTTATGTCAGGAATAGTTCACAGATCTGGTTTTAACCGCACCACCCATGATATATTAAATACATGTTCATCCTATCTCCCCTACTCAATTAATTATGGAATAGCTCTATACTGTAAATAAAGAATCTTCCAATTTTTTTTTTTTTTTAAATCTGATTAACTCATTAAACCATGAAGACACATTTGAACTCATCCAATTCAAAGGTTGGAATAGTTCACTATGGAATTTCAGGAGTGAACAAATTAACAGCCCATGGTCAGGAAAAGAGGTACCAGATTTTATATGTGGAAGAAAACCAGAGCGCCAGAGAATTAAACACTGACCTTTACATAGGACTTCACCTCTTGGTTGAGGGTTTGAGGCCTAAGTTGGGCCGGACCATAGTCATGTACCGACTGACCATTGGTCAGTGATTTTTCTCCAAGAACTCTAGCTTTGATCAATACAACCCCAAAATCTGACATGTTCTTGAAAGATTATGGCTGTTCACAGGACGTAAGACACAAACAAACTAAACAATACCCACATAGGTCCCGAGCCTGGGACCTAGGGGCAGAAGGCAAGTGATTGTAACAGTTCAGATGTCTTTACCGGTTGGCCACTGCGGCCCCAGAACCAGACAGGAATTCAGGTAGAAATCCATCCAAAAGCATTTTACAGTAAAACCCCACTTACTCGAACTCTGCTTGTTCTAATACACTTCAGTCTGTTTGGTACTGCCCAAATTCGTACATTATAATTCATCCAACCTCGGATTACTTTAATACCATGTACATAATCCTCCAGCTTTTGATCATGTCCCCATGAGTTCAAGCAAGCAGGGTTTTACTGTAATAACACATTCAGGTACAGTCAAACCTGCTCTAACGACCGCCTGTCTATAACGACTGCCTGTCTATAACGACAGACTAATTTTGGAACGACGGTCGCTAGTTCGCTTTCTATAACGACCGATTTTCAGATTCCCCGTGAGATTTCATTATATAACGACCATCTGTTAACGACCACCAGTCTAATATGGCTAACGACCGGAAATTTTGGAGCGACGGTCGCTAGTTCGTTTCCTATAACGACCGATTTCCAAGCCATGCGATGTTTTTTTTTACAAGAATTCCTACACCCACTTTGCAGGCCACGCAAAATTGGCCGGTCAGCTGGACAGTGTCAGCCATTCCGGTAACCCGTCGCACAGCTCCGTACCAAATGTCCGGTATTTGCGTACATGATTCACTAGTAGAAAATATTATAAATGTTGAAAATATGAGTTGTAAAACACATTGACTGAAGAAATTATTATTTTATGACAAATGAAATCTTTCCTGGATCCCATCACTGCTGCATCTGTTTTCGACAATATCCTGCATTTTGATTGGCTACTGATAGCGACAATCTAGGTTATTTCCTAACCTGAATAATGCGTAGTGCTATCCAGTATGAGTGTAGTCATATGCTACGATTGAACAGCGTTGCATAATTCGTGTTCACGTTTATGCAGGCCTGTTCGCGACCCGTGTGTTAGGCCGAAATCGTCAGAATTACAGTCAACCCAGTACACTGCCGACTTTATCGATGTCTAGACGCACAGAGACTCCCAAATTGTTTATTTTATAGAAAACGTGGAAGATTAAGTCTTATGTAAGATTTAATTGAATAATTTATGAATGATATTGCCGTGAAAACATCGTTTATTTCAATTATCAGTATTAGGCCTGTGCCTTCGCTGGTGTCAACAGATCTTCATCGTAACTCGCGCGAGGTGTCAATCAATGTCAAGCCTAATTAACGAGGCATTGTTTTCTGTTTTCAAAGTTTCCTATTCAAAGGTGTTTGTTTTATAAACCTTAAATGCCGACTTACCTGGTTGGTGTTATCATTCCGACTTGACATGTTTTTTTTCAAGATTTTTTAAAAAAATTTTGGACCACAAAACATACCTGCGCACTATACGCGAGTGCGCACTATATGCGAGAAATTACCTTACTGTTTAATTTTTATATTTTTAGAAAAAGAACATTAAACTCAACCAAGAATTCACAAATGTAATCAAATGAACATGAATATTATTGAATAGGGCATTCATCATACCATTTTAAGATGTTTTAAAAAATACAGATTTAAACCTAAAAATAATATAAGAATATATTTCAAAAAGTTTGACTTCTGAAAATGTTATACTGAATGCCCTATTTAATGACAAGTCATTTATGACATTTTCAATTAAAGTGGTTCGACCAAAAATCTCGACCTGTCTATAAAGGCAACCTGTCTATAGTGACAGTTTTTCTGTCTCCCCTTGAGCGGTCTTTATAGACAGGTTTGACTGTATAGTGTATTTATAAGGTTCATCACCATATTTCGTTTCAAAAGAATACACGAATGTAACCATAATCTCTATGTACACTGTATGGTAGGTATTGTACAAGTTTGAACAAACCCCGGTTGTCTTACCTTCTTCACTCCGACCAGAGGGTTTAGCGAACATTGCGTTGAGTGGGAATCCTCTGTCTCCAGGTATAGGGTAGTTATATATGCCAATCGTGTACATTTCCTTTTGTCCTTGGCTTTTAGACTGACACTGAAATTAAACCCAATATATAAATGTTTTCATTACACATTTCAACCTGAAAACAGTATTATGACATTAGGTTTTCCACCTAAAAAACTTCAGTCTATAGTCCAGGATTATTACGAGGACCGCTCAACAAACAAAAGTTGTACATTGTATTTCGAAATAAAGCAAACCAATTTTGCAGAGTATTCGAAATAAAGCAAACCAATTTTGCAGAGTACACAAAATTATATCTTTTAACATTTTAATTTCAAATATTTTATTGTCAATGCAATATATATATATATATATAATATAACAGTTGTACATAGTTACAATATATACAGTCACAATTACAGCATTAACAAATGGATAGGACAACAAAACAGGACAAGCCTATATCAGTCTTTTCCAAAGATATTTTGATTTATTATGAGCTCTTGAATGATAACCCATACATTCACAAACAGTTATTTCCCCTTGCTACCCTTTGCTTATTTTTTTTCTGGAAGTAGCCCTCCAGTGGAAAAACTGGAAAATATGTCACACAATTACATTGTCACATTCAGCCTTCATCGGTTATTTCTGGAAGGTTGAAAATAACCGGAATATCTTTCAGCTGATGTCTGTTGCATTTATCTCTGTTTTTGCATCAGAAGCGGGGTTTTTTTTTCCGACCTGCTGACTTTAACTTTAAATTATGGAAATTTCATCTCATTCTGAACCAGTATATGAATGATTCTCTTTAAATGTCAGAGACTTACTAAAGCTACGCTCTTTTAAGGTTTTGCCTTTGTCATATTATGATAATGAATATATCAAAAAACAAAACTAGATGTTTCAGTGTGATATTAATGCACCCAATGACAACCAAAGAGGAGTACTTAATCTGTTATTTTTTAAATTTTTTTAGATATTTCCACAACAGTTGCACAAGGATCTTCAATGTCGATCCTGCTATATTGTATTTTACTCAAATTTTCAAAGTTATATGTGGCCATAACTCTGGAACAAAAAATGGATCTTCACCAAATCAAAACTTAAATTAACCACATTTTTTTTTCATCAAACAACTACATACCGTATTATAAATTACAATCCAGTGTCTATATGCGTAAATGAGCGGAAACAAAATTATGATGAATTGATAGCCAAGTGCAACACTATTTATTAGTTAAAACAACATACAGAATTATAGTGTGGAAGATAATTAGTGAAATATACAGAAAGTTTTGTATACCTACCTTCTGGAATTTTTTAAGGCATTCGGATATAAACAGTGTAATGTAAATTAGTGTACGATCCGCTTCACTCTGTATGAAAACAAAAAGAGATTGCACACTATTGGAGAAGATCAATCAAAATAAGGGCTATTCCAGTAAAACATATACCCGACCCCTGGAGGACTCAATAATGAATCGCTTCTGTCCATGGTTGGGTTTCCCATACCTCTTACTTCTATGACATATAAAGGATATTATCCAAAGAAGTTCTATGGGTAGTACCTCTAAACACAACCTGGAATCCTGAGGTGGGGTAGATATTTTACTGGAACAGCCCTATATAAGGCATTGAACTATTTAGGTTGTATAACTTGTTGTGTCAAGACATGTACATATACTACAAAATCTACTGTCAAAGGGGCTTAATATTTGTATCTGTTGATGTTAATACTAAAATCAATTATGAATTTTGACTTTGCATAATCAATTAATACTGCATTGTTATCTTGAAGTGAGAGATTAATATAAGCCATCATAATTATGAAGGTATATAATATGGGATAGAGAAATTCTAATTTTCTTTACCCCAAAATAATTAGGCATCCATACTTTCAGCCCTTGTAAATGTTTATAATATAAGTAGACAACTGCAAGAGACTTACTCCCCTTTATTCATGTGTACCTTGCAAAGCCAGAGTGTGAGAAAACTACAAACTTACCTTTATTTCATAATTTCTGAAGAAGATATTGGCTTTGAAATAGTAGATTGCCTCGTCAATGATATCAAAATCACTCGCTGAAATAGATTTAAATGGTCGGTTAATAGTGCATTAACATTTTGTGTGTTTACCAGCTGGTAATTAAAACATGTACAGTAAAACTCCACTTACTCGAACTCAGTAATCCAAGGTTAGTTGAATATATACAAACGGGACCAAACAAAATGATTGACGAATGGCGGGGGGGGGGGGGGGTATTTGCATAAACCAGGTTCGAGTAAGTTGGGTTTTACTGTATCTCTATACGTAAATTGACACTTCCCTTCTTGCATACAGGATATATATATTTACTTTTTTTAGATATTGTTTGATATCTGTGGTTCTAGGAATGATTCAACATTTCCTGTAATTTTTTTCATATTCAATTTTGATTAAATTTCAGCAAAGCTAGTTTGGAAACCACAGACAGGGTGTTTGCTAATTTGTATAATTACTGCAGGTTTTCAATTTTGGTGTTTAAAAGTGTTAATAATTTCTGCTGAAGCATGACAATCCCATATATATGGCCTACATGTATAAACTGCATGTCTGGGCACTTAAAATGATACAACTTGAAATATCATAAATCAAGATGAAAATTTACCAATAGTTATACAGTGTCAGTAATATATATACATTATTATCCAGAAATAAGTCTTCTCTAGTTGTTAATATTACTACTGTAAAACGGTAAATTTTTTCCCTGCCTTCATTTCGCCCCCTCATGAAAAGATCTGAATTTGCCCTCTCAAATGTAGAAAAACTATATACATGTACATATAACATGTGACACAAGCCTATGTTTGGAAAAATGTTTACCCTATCTTAAATTCACCCTTTAATTGTTGGGCGAAAAGGGCAGAAAATAAACAAAGGTGAATTCCAGTTTTACAGCCCTATCATGTCAGCTGTAGGGAACTTCCCTTTCCTGGGGAATTCCTGGGAGAAGATCTAGACTTACATAGGCTATTTAGCCTGCTGTCAGATCTCATTGATGTATGTCAATAAAATGTTTTAAATGAAATTTCTCTTAATTATTTTTATAATTATATTAGCTTTCAAACAGTGCTAGCATATATATATATATCTCCCTGGAAAGCAAAGGGTTACAGATTCTACCCCCAACTACAGCACTATCTAATTCTATTGGTCACCAGAGCCAGAGATTTCGTTAAAAACACGATTTAACTTACAATCCCTTGGAGCTGGTCCTTTGAACTGTGTCCGGAGTGGTAACAGCGCCATGTTCCCCAACACCTGGGGTGGGTTCTGGAACTGAGAGTGGTATGCCTGAAAAAAAATAAAAAAAATTTGACTTTAAAAACTAACAAAACTTTGGAAAAATAGTGATTCCCATTTCTAACCCAGGAAAATGTCAAATACACATAATGTATGCTTTGTACATGTATATATTAAGTGCCAGACAAGCCCTAAGCAAACTGCATATAATTTATATTCATATCAAGGTAAAAAATAAGAAGAGTAATTATTAAAACTTCAAATGATTTCAACGCTGTTAGTATTTTTCACGGTCAGGAACTTTGACAGGCACTGCATAACAAGCAAAATTATATCTGATAAAGGAAATATGGAAACGATACCTTACCACCCAAGTTTTATCCATATCGTGGGCATGCATTAACAACATTTAGACCAATGAGAAAGGGGTCCTGTTTCCACCCATTTCTAAAAAATAACCAGATTCCTTATATATATTATACATCTGTTTCAAAATGGCCGTGTGATGCGAGATCCCGCAGGAGTTTCTTTCTGAACTATCTATTTTGGATCACGTGACGTGAGGTGGAGGCCATTTTCAAACAGATATCAGGAATCTGTATTTTTGTTTTAGAAATGGGTGGCGACAGATAGTTTATGACCTGCTGGGACTTGATTAAATAGAAAAATATCTGTTCTTTCCATTGATGACTAATTTGTATGTGATAGAAAACCTTAAATTCACATTACAAAACACAGCCTAAACAGCGATCTGTGGATGGGTCGTTAAACTTTCCAATATCTAAGTAGAGAGTAATTCTGCCCCAACAAGTCACTTGTCGTTCCAATATATAGCAGATCAGAGAGTTATAATTATGATCAGAACCCTTCAGACTACCACCAAATATAACGCACAGACAGTAACCCATCCAACTAATAACCATGCTCACTGTTGCTTAACTATCTTGAGCGGGTCCCCAGGTTATATACTGCATGACTGGAAAGCTTGCCAGTTAGGTAGTATTTTCCCCTCATATACCTAGCTTGACATTACCAGTGTGTGAAAGCAATTCACAAAGTTCCATAGACAATAGGTCTATGGACATTTCGATTTGCATAGACCCAACAAAATTTCCGTATATTGAATTTTTTCTTCAGTGTCAACGTCAACGAACCACTTAAAACAGAGTGATCTCGGGGATATATCCCCTCCTTCAACCGATGTTTGAACAAAAATTGATTTGCAATGACAAATTCAGCCAAACAAATCAGCAAATAAACAAGTTAACAACATGCGAGAGAAATGCAATTGATATGATTTATTCAAACAGTTAAGATACTTTTTCAACATTCATGAGCAATTGAATTGCTTAGACATCAGGTCTAGTATTTTCCGTAGACCGACAGGTTTTCCTATGGCCTCAGTCTATCATTACTTTCGCACACTGCATTACAAAACTTTGTAACGACCAACGTATACGTAGTAGAAAAACTGAAAACCAATAAAAGTAAATGCTTTAAACTGATAAGTTCCAGAATTTTAACACTGAAGCATTCGTTTTTCCAATGATCATCCTAGGCTGGAACCAGCTTTCGGATGATGTCAAGTCATGATAATAAACTGTGGAGACATTCACCTACAGCGACTCTTTGGTTGATCCCAGAAGTGATTTTGAAACGTATGAGCTGTTTCTGCGATTCCCAGATTTATAAATCAAGTTATTAGATGCGTTGTGACATATAACAATACAGCATAAAGAATATATGTATTTGATATTTAACGAACTATTGTGGTTAAAATTGCTATGACTCACATCATATTTCCGTGATTTTACACACATGCATGTACATGGCTTTACTGTCCGTGTATCTCGAGACAAAAACTAAAGGAGGTTTTACATTTTTTCAGATAATGCATAAACGTTTGTAATCCCAATGCCTTACGCACGATTCCCGCTATTCCAATTTAATCTTATTAAAAGGGGATGATTTCTTACCGGCATGATGTTTCCTTTCTGATCAAATTCACCCTTTCGACTTCCTCATTGGATCGCTTACATCAATATCAATTAATAAAATATTAAAAAGTTATTTGTCCTATATTCATTAATATTCTCAAATGAATGATTAAAATACAGTAAAATGTGATGTATTCAAACTTTGATGAAGGAAATAACACATATTTTAAATACAATTTCATTTTTATTTTTAATGATATAATAATGTATTTTGTTTCTAAAAATAACCAAAGATCATCAGTGCGCTTTATAGCAACGAAAGCGGAAACAGCCAGGTAAAGCACCAATTTGACATTGATACAGTCCCATGTGTTGTGGTGAAACAGTTGACATGAAATCTGTGTAGATTAATTTTAACTCACAATCACGATGCCTCGCTACGGACAGCTTGTGATGGGTCCGGCGGGAAGCGGAAAGGTGAATCAATCCGTTGAGGTTACATACGAGTCATTCTTAATTTACAAGTCAGATAGTTAGCTGAGGTGAAGTCGGAGCCTTGTAAACTAGATGTAGTCTAGTCTATTTGATTTGGCCAAAAAACTTTAGCTGTAGTTTTTCCCCTAAATTGATGCAGAATCGCTATAATTCCCTATAATAATGCTAGTTGCGAGTGATATTCTCCCAAAACATGTTGTCTGTCCAAAAAAGTTTGAAAAACTCTGGAAAACGATGAGTAAATTAAATGACATCCTTAAAAAAGTTGCCTTTTAAACAATGGAGCAAAAGAAACTACCCGGTGAACGCTGGTAAAGCTGTGACAGAAGAGGGAAAATTCACAACCAGTCTGGAGTCTTCCAAACTCTAGATAGACGCTCAACCAATAGAGCTGGCTAGATCTGGTTTCCGACAGTAAAGTTCCGCTTACATTCCTTATTCTTATAGTCATCACCTCCCAAAGGCAACTACTTAAAACCAAATCTCTGTAATCCCCTTTCCAATCACATGCCAACTGTAGGTTTGAAGCAAGGTTTGGTCACAGGCACCGCTTTAACAGCTTGAAAAGGAAAAATGCACAGCCAACCTAGGCTTAAGACCTGCAGGGATCTAATAATTATCTGAACTCTGCACAGACGCTCATCCAAATGAAATATCTGATCGGTGACGATCAACCTTTAGTCCCGTTCTACTATAAGCTACTATAAAGACCATGATCAACTAAGTGATCCAGATATTTTGACTATTAGCTTAGACACTCCCAATTGAGCTTTATGGTCACTGATGGAAGATCCAGTCCAGTTTTACACTGCATTAAACATAGCTGGTTCACACATATAGTTTTGGATAATGCATGTATTTATATATACAGTACCCTCGACCTATCTCCAACCGAATCTACCGCCACCCTCGCATACCGCCACCTAAACCTCTAGAACGGATTTCCCTTCTATATAATTCCCTCGTTAAGTTGCCACCCTCACATATCGCCATCCGCCACACTCTGTAAAATACAAACATCCCGAATTGCTAAAAACATTTCCCTCGACGATAACGCCATATTGTTCTGTTTTTGGAGATCGAGGAAATCTTAGTGTTCCATTTGGAATGGCATTGCAGCAAAAGCAGATCAATAACTATTTTCAGATATAAATTTGTGCCAATGCAGATCTATTTGACGATATAATACTAAACTTGTTTTTAATAAAGTATTGGAAAGCAATCTATTATGCAATTTAATTCATGGTAATAATTTACATTATTCGATACTATCGCCACCCTCGTTATACCGCCATAATTGCTGTGGACGAAAGGTGGCGGTATAACGAGGATACACTGTACATACCGGTATGTGAATAAATACAAGAATTAATCTATCACCCCTGTGTGATATAGACTTAGAAATCTCAATCCGAGGGTAAGATTTATGAATTTTACTTTTACCAAAATTATATCCTGAGGATTGTGATTTTTCTGTTATCATTTTGCAGGGCCGTTTTCGTTTAAGCGGTTTAACCGGTCGGACCACAGTTGTTCGTTTATTTTATAAGGTCGGACCTGGTAATCTGATGCTGCTTTCAGGCGAGCCTTGAGGAAGCCTTGCAGGGCCTGTGTAAACATTTGCAGGTCCGCCAGGATTTCCACCCGAAAACGTTACATTTATAGGCGGACAAACCGGTTCTTCCGCATAAACGAAAACGGCCCAGGAGTATGTTGTCTTGATCTAGGTAGATCGAGACAGCTGGTTTATATCTTTTACCTTAAAGCAAAAACAGGAATATAAACCTGTTAATTGTTTGAGAAAAAAAAATCTTTATTTAGTGTTCGAATATTTATTTGTCATCTAATTTTGAATATATGATTATAATTACCTGGTACTGTTAACGTACATATTTGCACGGTAATCTTATTTTAGAAGTTTTCGTGCCGAAAGTATTGCGCTGGAATAAGATTGCGCTAATTGGAGTTTTTATATCCTCTTATGAAGAAATTACCATAGATACAAAAATTTGTCATTGTGCTAATGTGCCAAAAAATTACAATGCGCTAAAGTTTGATTGCAGCAAATTAATTGCGTTTACAGTACCTCACATGTTGGTGGCCAGTAGTGCAGATTATAGCATATCAATACTAAAATTGAGTCTTGTTGAGTGACAACCCTTCATAACAATATCGGGAAATAACGAACCAGTTCAACTGATCTAGATCTGGACCTTTTGGCCTGGTGGTAATGTCCAGTGGCTCCATAACCTAGAAGTCTTGGATTCACGACCTGCTCGCCTCATTTGTTTCATTTCTGCTCTTTGTTGTAAAATATTGTGTATTTCCCAGGTTAAGATGTTTGTATATACAAAATGTACTGATTATCACAATGATAATTTCTTAGATATAATTACAGCCCCTGGTACCAGATTCAATGTTAGGTTCTATATACTGTCACACTTCGTAACACTTGTGCAGAGTAATTGTGGGATTATCCGATAGTCTCTATACGTTATTAGTGCATGTCTGTGTAATACTAAGTTACTTACTAATAACTTTTTGTTTACAGTCGACTTATTGCAGTAACCTGGTTAAGCATGGGGAGGTTATACGTCGCAATATACAGGTGGTGAATCTTGATCCAGCAGCAGAACATTTTGATTATCCGGTATTAGCTGGTAAGTCTCCCTGCTCTTGTTGATTTCATCAATATAAATTTTATATCTACTGTATGTAACAACAATTCTGAAACAAGATTTTAAACTTACCAGGTATATTGTATACTCTTACTGCTCATGTTGATTTCATCATTATAAACTTTATATTTATTTTACAACAATTCTGAAATAAACTTTTCAACTTATGTTGTATACTCTTGTTGGCCTGGATAATAATGTGTGGTATAAAAGCTAACATGGTCTGAGGTAGGTGACCCCATACAATTTTTACATCTGATGAAGGAATCAAACCCCAGCTGCTTTGGTGAAAGCAAAATGCACTATCCACTGTACCACCCAGTACCACCCAACCACCCTCATTGTGATATTATCACATGCATGATATTTAGAATCACCAGATACAGTGTAGTTTTAGTACATATTCTTTAAAGGCCCAATATACGTAGCTTCAGGAAATTTTTTCGTGATTCTGAAAAATTCTGAAAGAAAACGCCAGTTGATAACCATGCAAAAATAAGCGTAAAACGAAGTAAACCTGAGCGGTAACTTACAAGAAACTCTTGACATAAAAATCGAAAGAATTGAAAATAATTTAAGTGGGGCCCACTTTAACAACAAGCCGAAGTTAGAAGACAGTCCAAAATGGACACGTGTTTACAAATACAGAGTTTCAACTACTGCCGTACTGGTAACCGCGTAAGAATTCATCTTGAATATTGTCGATATCAGTTAATCTTAACTAAATCTATAAATATAATAAGTATTAGGCTTGATTTTCGCTTCAAGTTTTGCCGAAAGTTATGTATATTGGGCCTTTAAAACATTTGTCACTCGCGAGCTCAGTCGCAATATTTCAGCCTTCAAGGGAAAAGATACCAATGAATTTAAATTGCATCCATCTTGCTTCTATGGAAAGCATATAGTTACATAGAAATTAAACTATGGTATCACAATAATGACTTATTGAATCTATGACATTGTAATAACATGGACCCATAATCACTTGATATCAAAACAACATCCAGAGTGAAGTCACGCCCAATCTGTTGGTTCCTAGAGCTGCCTTTCGCAAAATTAAGCCTTTGGAAAATTGACATACCTATTTGATCCAATATATATATGCACCTGCATGCCTTAAATCTCCCCTCCCCTCCTTATCGAAGACATTTGAAAATAAATTAAGGCTCTATGATTTCTGTAGCAAATGATCTTTGATGGTGCTTCCTGATCTTGAGTTTATGGTATATACAGATCTATGTTTGAAAAAAAGGCAACCACAGGCACCCTACTCAATTTTATTGTGACTGAGCTTGAAAAATATTTATTTTTGGGCTCCCAAATTTTGGCAAATAACCAAATTTAAACACATTATTCTCAGAGATGAATTTGATCACTCACAATACTTGCTGTAGACAGCAATATACTGTTACTAGGACAGTCATAGTTTAATGGAATACTTTCAGCATGAAATCCCTAAAATAAGATTACCGCTTTAGTATATAATGTAGATCCATCTGTATAAAATTTCAGGGGTGAATGACTTAAACTCTTCATTTCATTGAAGGATTTGTAGGTATTAATATTCCTTTCACAAAATACTTTAAATTTTCTAGTTTGGTTAGTTATCCGGATATAAGAGAGTTGATTCACCTAGATGATGGTGTTGTAGTAATTTCTTGTTCGTCTGATTTTATCCAGATATAAGAGAACTGATTCACCTAGATGATGGTGTTGTAGTAACTGCTTGTTTGTCTGATTTTATCCAGAAAAAAGAGAACTGATTCACCTAGATGATGGTGTTGTAGTAACTGCTTGTTCGTCTGATTTTATCCAGATATAAGAGAACTGATTCACCTAGATGATGGTGTTGTAGTAATTGCTGGTTCGTCTGATTTTATCCAGATTTAAGAGAGTTGATTCACCTAGATGATGGTGTTGTAGTAATTTCTTGTTGGTTTGATTTTATCCAGATATAAAAGAGTTGATTCACCTAGATGATGGTGTTGTAGTAATTTCTTGTTCATTTTGATTTTATCCAGATATAAGAGAGTTGATTCACCTAGATGATGGTGTTGTAGTAATTGCTTGTTCTTCTGATTTTATCTAGATATAAGAGAACTGATTCACCTAGATGATGGTGTTGTAGTAATTGCTTGTTCTTCTGATTTTATCCAGATATAAGAGAGTTGATTCACCTAGATGATGGTGTTGTAGTAATTTCTTGTTCATTTTGATTTTATCTAGATATAAGAGAGTTGATTCACCTAGATGATGGTGTTGTAGTAAATACTTGTTGGTTTGATTTTATCCAGATATAAGAGAACTGATTCACCTAGATGATGCTATGGAGGATGATGCACTGAGGTTTGGCCCTAACGGTGGACTCATTTTCTGTATGGAGTAAGTATATGTTATCAAACGTATGCTGGAATTCTACTTGCCTTGCATCCCTGTCTGACTTGCATTCAAAAGGAGGTTTATCTTATCATCTTTATCAAATTAATTATTTACACAGTGTCACCTATACCGGTAAGTAAATAAATTTACATTTGATATAGCGCCCTATCTAGCTAACATAAGCCACTCTAAAGTGCTTTACATTTAATAGATATACAATTCTTAACACATACACTTCGAGATAAATTATATACAATTCTGAGGAGTTCTTCAGGAGCTGCCTTATCGGGCGCTAACTACTTGTCCTATACCACTTGGCTAATATCTCCCTATGCGAAAATAATGACTTTTTCAGTACATTTTCATTAAAAATTCCTATTTAAATTAACAATGTATTCCAAGGACAGGTTACAATAATACTGTTTATAGTAATTCTTTTAGCCCTAAATTAAAGCAGTCACCCTTTCTTGGAAGGTTTATTTTTTTTGAGCAGAGAAAAGCATCCTGTAACAAAATAAAATAAAATTATTTACTCAATTACCCAGAAATTTTATAATGAACTACCCGATATTCCAGCCTTTGAATTGGAAGAAGCCAAATTCGTCTTCAGGGTTGAACGAATTAAAGTATAAGTGGTCGGACAAGTTGATGTAGGGAAAACTATTAAGTATTCCCTAGAAAAGTAGTCTTTATAAATAGATGGTCTTATAGGCACATTTTATTGTTCTGAGAATAGTCGTCATTATGGATCAACATAACATGATGGAAAGTAATAAGGCTAAAAAAAGGGTGTGTGTTTTTAGGTATCCCCGCCTACACTGCCCATTCTAGCTATTTTATCACCTTATAACTAAGATTAACTTGAGCCTGGCAAAGTTCACAGCAACACGACAAAATGTGCTTCCTTCCTGTTCTGGGAGTCTGACCTTATTCTTGACAACCTAATAATTATAACCACCGAAATGTGTGGAAATGCCTTGTAAAATTTAGAATTAAAATATGATATATCAATGCACAAAAATATGAATAAATATGAAAATAAGATATTTTGCCTACGCATCATGCGACCTACCCTATTTTTTCAGGCTTGTTCCCTGAAACAAACGTATTTGTTGTTTTTGCCTAAAGCACGGATTGTGTTTTCTGTTACAGATACTTGGCACAGAACTTTGATTGGCTGCAGGAACAGCTAGATGAAGTTGAGGACGATTACATATTGTTTGATTGTCCTGGTGAGTCAGAAATTCAGCAGTTTGATTAGTTTTACATTCAATTTGGTAAATAACTGAATTGCTTTGAGGAAAGCAAAATCTATATCGCTAATGATATACAGCCGAACCTCGTTCTCTTTCATTTAAAGAGTAACTGTAGTGCAAAACCATCTTTTGTGTATGGAAAGATTGGTAAATAGTAAGTGAGATAATTCACACGAAATTTTTTTTTTTGTAAAAATTACGAAGTTTTGACCATTTTTCTAAATTTCACACCTGAATGCAAATCAGAAAATCCCCGAGTTTGCCATACGACCGGAAGTGACGTCACAACGGTGACCGCACTGATAGACTTGTGTAGTCATTATATTGAAATCATATGAATCGTATCACGACTTGTTATTTGTATATAGTCTTCTATTCAAGAATATGACACTTATTATATATCAAGGTTGTATGGAGTTCATTAATGACCCTACTGATAATTCCAAATTGTTGTATGCCCCAGGGGGCCGTAATTAGTGGCGAGGGGGGGTCGGGAGTTCCACAGGTGTGCGTCACACGTGGTCATGATCACTCGACCATAAATCAATTACCGCCGGCTCGCTAACATGATTAACAGGTTATTATTTTGTGGAAAAACTTTAAGACTTCAAAACATGCACTTGATATGATTAGGTATTAATTTTCTCATATTTTATTTCATATAACACCGCTAAAACGGCGTGTGTATTCACCGATGGTCACGTCGATTGCATGCACATATCAGCAGGAACTGATCGTAACACCTTTTAAAATGCACGCTGAAAAAAATTAATGCATGTCGGTCGGCTGTATAAATACAAAACTACCTAGAAACAACCTCAAACAAACAGATAAGGAAAAGGATATTTGTGTTGCTTTAGACCACGGACTTAGATATAATCTTTTTCTGTGTATAGACTCGGAACTTCGAAAACCATATATTTTATTGGACTTCAAAGAAGAACAATTAGTAACGTCATATATTTACATTTGCTCTGCATTGCCACTATATAACACTACCAAGGCCAGTTCCGTGTTATGAGAGCATAACACTGGAGTAGTCATAATGACGTCATTACGATTATGACGTCATAATCATAACGTTGGAAATAGCCGGCCGATACTGGCTGTTCGCTGTTCCATTTATTAGAAATTTGCCTCAAATTTTCAGAACAAACGTAGAATAAAGATATAAATTTATTACCAAAACCAATGGGAAAATGTAAATATAAGCATTAAACATCATTTTGTTCCGTGTTATGGTCCTATAACACGGAACAGAATGATGTTTGATGCTTAAAAAGAACGACAAGACCAGCCTTTTTATACGTACAATGCGATGTACGTATATTGGAAAATAAAAATATGTAACTTTTATCAATGCTTTCGACCTGTATAAACTGTTTTGACGGGTATCACATTTCGACTTCTTTTATCGTTATTACATGTTTGAGAAATTATAGGTGTGTATTAAAGTTAACAGCTTTCTATCCATTGATAATTTATTAATGTCTATGCAGTATAAAAAAAAAACATTTCAAATCGTGAATATTGTAAAATAAATAGAATATGAGCGAAATCCTGATGTTACTTGTCTTCAGGCACATACATCGAAATAGAAATCAAGAACAATGTATTTCGAATTCTGTTTGAGAAAAAATGATATTAGATCTTTGAAAACCCCTGTGTTTTACTGACAAGAAAAGAACATGGAACATCTTTTGAAAATAAGATGAGAAGATTACTTAATTGGTTTTAATCACAGGCACTTGTGGCCAGGAGAATAGTCATCTAAATATATAGATATTTGCAAAATATGAATAATTAAAATAAAATATTAAAACTGACTTTAACAATTTTCTTTTTATGTTATTAATCATCTAAAACCATAATGAAAGTAATTGCCAAATTTCAGCTTGATACGTCAAGCGGTTGAATTTCACAAAAAAAAGAGTGTCTGAAAGTCGATTTTTTGTTAAATTAAACCGCTTGACGTATCAAGCTGAAATTTGGGAATTATTTTCAATATGGTTTTAGATGATTAATAACATAAAAAGAAAATTTGAAAATTCAGTTTTCATATTTTATTTTAATTATCATATTTCGCTATGCTATCTATATATTTAGATGGCTATTCTCCCTGCCACAAGTGCTTGTGGTTTTAATCCGCATTTTATTCATTAATGTTAAAAATAAAATATGAAAAAACTGTGATACAGACATACCAGGTACGTATATATGCATATACGTCCCTGAGACATATCAAGCAAGTTTTCAACAGAACTTTTCTCGTTGAATAGAAGAGTCAAACTCGAAATTAAAAAAGTGTCATATGCTATGTGAGTTGACGGTGGGTTGCGGAGATTTCAAAAGATACATGTGCACTCGATAGTCTATGTTCCAGTCGAGATCTACATGTTACTACAGATTTAGAGTACACATTTTGAAGTGATAAAGAGGGGATAATAACCGCAACATACTCAACTATTACAATTTAGTTAACTTTGATAGCCCCCCCCCCCTCTCCAATGTTAATTACTTGCTATCTGAGTAACAAGTTACGTGTGAAGTTATCGAACTGACCAGGTAGATTATCCCAGCTAATCTGATTACGTAATATAATGGACACTAACATGTACAATATTCAAAGGTATTATTATAAGAGTCACCCTTGAATCATTGGATAAATGATATGTATAACTGACATTATAAATGACACAGAGTATTACAATATGATAGCGCATATATATATGGGTCCATTAAAATGAATTTGAACAATCAATAAACACTATATTTATGAAAGAATCAAAATAAAGTTATTTCAATGACGTTTTCAGATTATTCTTCCGACCCTTATATTATGGTACGTCCCTTAATTTCATTGTATAATACATTTTGAATCATTAATCAACCAGACGTACATATTACTATATATAGAGAGACATGGGACCCAATTTCTTGTGTTCCCGTTGTGACGTCACCAATACGTGTGCACAACTTTTAGCGGTTCGCGGTGCGCTTAATTAGCGTGTGGCAAAACAGGTAAAAAACCAAACTTCAACCTGTCGTAACTTTGTAACCGGTCGGCCGATTTCGATGCGGTTTTCGACAATGTATTAATGCCGACACAACAAGTCTGATCATTTCAGTTTCTATTTGCACTACAGTTACTCTTTAATTCAAAGACCCCACTTAACTTAAAGAACATGTATTACTTTGGTCCCGGCCGAAACTGTTCATTTTTTGCATAAAGATGCTGACTGTTGGAAAAATTAGCTTCAAATCATACAGCCTAAACTTCATACCAAATAATGGAAATTGCTTACCATGATTACTCAGATCACTCTCAGTTTTTCCACAGTCCTGCCGACATCAAGATAACGAGTTTCAACTGTACATACCTGTATGTGTGTTTAAAAATGGTATTACCCCTACAACACTATATAACATTATTCAAAAATAAATAGAGTACCAGCTAAAGTTGGAGTCAGACAATTACGTAACATATTTCACTTTTATTAAATATGTAAACCAATACATGAAATGTATACATGTACAAAAGGGCACAGATATATAGATTTTTGGTCGACTGCTAATTAAAATCTTTCTTGGTTTAAATTTGCTGTAGTGTAGTTAGAGCAAATAAAAATTCTTCATTCAATTATAGCTGCACATTTTGAACAGGGAGGATTAAAGCTAGAGTTCAAAGGGTTCTGACTACCTGGTATTCGATCTGCTAGCCTATGGTGTTGCTGCCTGATCAATTTTAATCCGCCAGCTGGAACACCATTTATTAGCGGACCAAATAAATAATCCAAACCCTTAGAACTACATGGAAGCTAAATATTTATGAAATGTCTTCCTCTTCTTCTTGTGTAGATTAAAGTATAAATATATCATGGGTGGTGGGTTTAAAACCATTTCTCACTATTCACCTTTAATGTTTGATGGGTGGTGGGTCACTGAAAAAGTGTGTGTCTCCCTCCCCTCCCTTATGGTGAATTCTGGAACAACCTCAAAGATCGGATAATTAGAATAGATTGAGACATATATTTTATTTGCCCTAAAAATCATTGTCTTTAAGTGACCTAATACTATTTGTGATGTCAGGAGAGGTTTACAAACGCATGCTGACCTTGAAACAGATCTACAATAAAACCCCACTTACTCGAACCCGGTTAACTTTATTATCCCTCATTCATCGAACTGTTCTTTTGGTCCCAAACGAGTTTCAAGTACAGCAACCAACCTCGGATTACTTGATTACCATGTACAATGTATTACTCAAACTATTTTGATGATCAGGTACCCATGAGTTCGAGTAAGTGGGGTTTTACTGTATTTTTTAGTTGAACTGAACTCATCTAGATTGTTTTTTGATGTTGTGTTTCCCCAGGTCAAGTAGAATTGTACACACACATCCCTGCCATGAAACAGCTGGTAGAGACGCTACAGAAGTGGGATTTTCGCCTCGCTGGTGTCTTCCTAATTGACTCACAGTTTATGATTGAAGCGTCCAAGTTTGTGTCCGGAGTGATGACCGCTCTGTCCACTATGGTCAACCTGGAACTACCCCATGTCAATGTGATGACTAAACTGGACCTGCTCAGCAAGAAGGCCAAGAAAGATTTAGATAGGTACAAAATGACATTTTCTATTCTTGTATATATACTGTATTTGCGTTGCCACAATCAATTTGGAATTAGGATGTTTGTTTCATGTTCACTGAGACCAAAGGGCCAAGTGAGTTTATGCCATGATGCGGCATCCGTTGTCTGTCCGTCCTTCAACTTTTCCTTTAAACAGCTTCTTCTCAAATACCAAAAGGCCTAGGGACATAAAATTTGGCTGGTATCTTTCTTGGAAGGAGCTTAACAAAGTTTGTGACAAAAACTCACTTTGACCTACGTATACTTTCAAGGTCACTGGGTCAAATATGTCGAAACCTTCAAACGACTTCTTCTAAAATACTGTCATGCATATAGTGACCTTATATTTGACTGGTAGCATCCTTGGATGAAGCCGAACAATGTGTGTGAAAAGAAATGACCTTGATTCATATTCAAGCTCATAGTGGTCAAATCTGTTGTAAATCTGTAAACAACTTCTTCTGACTTAACCAAAAGGCCTAGAATCATGATATTTATAGCTGAAAGGTTCCTTGGACAAAATTTGCAAAAAGAAATGGAATAACCAGAT
The DNA here is from genome assembly GCA_947623455.1 of Mimachlamys varia. Classification (NCBI taxonomy): domain Eukaryota; kingdom Metazoa; phylum Mollusca; class Bivalvia; order Pectinida; family Pectinidae; genus Mimachlamys; species Mimachlamys varia. The sequence continues at coordinate 31,575,679 of OX392532.1, read as the reverse complement.
TCAGGATCACAGAGGTCAAATCTGTTTAAATGTTCTAACAACTTCTGTAAACTTTAAGTCCTAGAACCTAAATACTTGGTTGAAAGGTTCCTTTATATTGCATGAATTATATAGGACTGTTATGAGAATATCACTTAAGATTATATGCAGTCTTACTGTTCAAGAAAGGCATTAATTCAGTATTCAACCCTGAAGTTTCATAATGGGATATTCCAACCTTTGAATGGGAGAGATCAAATGTGTCTTCAGGAGTGAATAAGTTAACAGTTCTTATAAATGTGAAGCTGTTTCGTTAAATGAGATACTGGTACATATTTCAGTAAAGTTTGAGTGTCGCTACAATTTCTATATTAATTTCAAAATCTTTATATTATTTCTATGGAAATGAACTTAAGAGTATGCAAACTATTATCTTTAGTATTTCTATACATACAAACTTTTTTTCTAATTCAGGTATCTGGACCCAGAATTGCCAGTTCTCCTTGATGAGGAATTTGATAACACAAAATTCAGCAGCAAATTCAAGAAACTCAACTCTGTCATAGCAACAATGGTACATGTATACATATAATTAGCATATTTGATACCGTAAAAACTCGTGTAATCTGCGCACTTTTTTAAGGGAAATTAAAATCAAATAGTTGGGGGTGCGTAAATTACAATGATATAGATGTGTGTCAAGTTTTTTTTCAGTGAAAGATCGAGAAATCTGAAGGACGCCGCCATGTTGGAAAGTCGGGATTGTTTCCCCTTGTACACAAAATCCAGACGACGCTAGCAGATTTAATAAATTGATATTAAAAACATTCAAAATATATACTGTATTTGTGTTGTTATTTATAAATTACACGGGAATTGACGATAAGTTCTTTATGATTGACGTCCCGATGTAATTTGGACCAGGCCAGAGTTGAGACGGCCGCTCGGCATACAACGTTTATTTGACAAGTAATTATAAGCCCAATTAGGTAAACAAAACATATAATGCAAATACAGGCATTCTATTTCACTCGTGTGGTCATCTTAAACCATAGTTTATCTAATAGTTTAGGAAAAATCAGGTATTGATATTGCCGATAAATATTCCGACCACGGTAAAATTTACATACTTTCGTTTTCAATTCCAGACGAATAATCACTAAAGACATGTCCGATTAAGTTCCTTGCTTTTCTTCCCGTAATTCCCATCGAGAATCAGGAGATAAAGTTTTGTACTGTAACCTTCAGTCCTTTGGCTATCTCATCCAGTTCCTATCTCCTACTCTATACTTTTCACTTGACTGCATACTTTGGATACTGGTTCACCTTGGAGAGGTACAAAGCATGTCCCATATTAAAAGTAGTGACGAGTGGTTGGGTGTTGCAGTGGATAGCTCAGGCATCCAGGCCAACAAGAGTGATTGATATAAGTTGCATAACTTCATTATTGTTGTAAAGTAAATAAAGTTTATTTATTAATTTGATTTTTGACTTACATCAAAGAAAGTTTTTGTGCAAGCTGTATCTCCTAAACAATTAACCAGTTTAACTTCATATCTGGGGTTTGAGTTCTCTTTGGTGATGCAATTGGTCATGTACCAGTATACATGTATAGGTCATTCTAACCCGTCTTTTGACCTAAATCAAAGAAAATGTTTCCTGGCTCTATCTCCTGCATTGCTTTTCACTTGAAATGCTTACTTAGTTTACCTTGGTCAAGTAATGTGTTGTGTTTAAGAAGTAGGTCATAGTGACATTCATTTTGACCTTTGAATTGCATCAAAGAAAAGTTTTGTCTGGGCTCCATGTCCTTACACTTGTTGTCAATGGAACTTTATGCTTGGTATATGTGTATCAAAAGTAGGTCACTGTGACCTTTATTTTGACTTTTGACCTACATTGTACATTAAATAAGTAATTTGTCCAGACCTTTATCTCATACACTTCAAGTCAATTTCAGATATGGGTTCACTTTGGTGAGTAGGTGTCATGTATCAAAAAAAGTAGGTTACTGTGACATACACTTTGACCTTTGATCTCCATCAAAGAGAAAGATTGTGTTGGCTCTACTGACACTGCTACTCAATGCAACCCTATATCGGGGTAATCTTGGTGAGGTGGTCACATTTGTTGAGGGACTGTAATTTATTGAATCATATTGTTCTAAAGTGATTTTACTCCTTTATTTGATAGATTGAGGACTACAGTTTGGTGAAGTTTCTTCCCTTGGATCAGACAGACGAAGATAGTATCAATGATGTCCTACTACAGATTGACAGTGCCATACAATATGGGGAGGATCTAGAACCCAGAGAAATGAGGGTACGTATTTTTAGTCCCCAACCTGCGAAGCCAGAAGGGACTATTAGTTTACCTGATGTCTGTCTGTCTGTCTGTCTGTCCCTTTGTTCACCTGTCATTTTTTAGATTTCCGTTCATTATCTCTGCAATGGATGCACATATTGAACTGAAATTTAAATTTGGTATACAGATACATCATTAAAATATCTAGGTCAGGTTCTGTTTGGGTTGAATACTTTTTACAGAGTTACTAACCTTGGACTTAGAACAATTCCAATAATTAGCAATGTTGATTTGTACATGATCCCACCATGACCATGAGTGGCCGCAAGAGTCAAACGCAGGACCCAAGAACAAATACATTCAGCAGAGTTATGGGCCTTGGATATATATTACTTGTCGGTTGCTGCCGGCAGGGGACTCGTATGGCTCAGCGATCAAACACTTGTTTCTACATAAATTTTTAATCTATATACTGCTGTCTTGAGTAGTTTAAAGTAAATATACATATTTCAGCAATTTTCGAATTTGAAAGCATTCCATTAAATTAAGAGTTTATACATGGAAATGACACTTGTGATTGCATCTTTGTGATTCAACCATTTCCAGAAATAAATAGATCAAACTTTGTTGAAATAGTTATTATGATATTGGATCAAAACTATTCCAGTGGTGAGCTAATGGTGAAAATTGACCAAATGACAGCAGATATTTTATTTCTCAACAGCAAAATAATTCACCGACATTTGAACAATTTTTACAGTTCTTTTGTTTCATGATTAGTACAACATCGGAAACCGATGTTCAATATTTTTTTGGTTAAATGCAAAACAATCCAAGTAATCCTGTTACGACTATCACCCATAAACTATAACACCAATCCAAGAAATCCTGTTACGACTATCACCCATAAACTTTAACACCAATCCAAGTTATCCTGTTACGACTATCACCCATAAACTTTAACACCAATCCAAGTTATCCTGTTACGACTATCACCCATAAACTATGACACCAATCCAAGTAATCCTGTTAGGACTATCACCCATAAACTTTAACACCAATCCAAGTTATCCTGTTAGGACTATCACCCATAAACTTTAACACCAGTCCAAGTTATCCTGTTAGGACTATCACCCATAAACTTTAACACCAATCCAAGTTATCCTGTTACGACTATCACCCATAAACTGTAACACCAATCAAAGTTATCCTGTTACGACTATCACCCATAAACTATAACACCAATCCAAGTTATCCTGTTACGACTATCACCCATAAACTTTAACACCAATCCAAGTAATCCTGTTACGACTATCACCCATAAACTTTAACACCAATCCAAGTTATCCTGTTACGACTATCACCCATAAACTATAACACCAATCCAAGTAATCCTGTTACGACTATCACCCATAAACTATAACACCAATCCAAGTTATCCTGTTACGACTATCACCCATAAACTATAACACCAATCCAAGTAATCCTGTTACGACTATCACCCATAAACTATAACACCAATCCAAGTTATCCTGTTACGACTATCACCCATAAACTATAACACCAATCCAAGTTATCCTGTTACGACTATCACCCATAAACTATAACACCAATCCAAGTTATCCTGTTACCACTATCACCCATAAACTTTAACACCAATCCAAGTTATCCTGTTACGACTATCACCCATAAACTTTAACACCAATCCAAGTAATCCTGTTACGACTTTCACCCATAATTTTTAACACCAATCCAAGTTATCCTGTTAGGACTATCACCCATAAACTATAACACCAATCCAAGTAATCCTGTTACGACTATCACCCATAAACTTTAACACCAATCCAAGTTATCCTGTTACGACTATCACCCATAAACTATAACACCAATCCAAGTAATCCTGTTACGATTATCACCCATAAACTATAACACCAATCCAAGTTATCCTGTTACGACTATCATCCATAAACTATAACACCAATCCAAGTTATCCTGTTACGACTATCACCCATAAACTATAACACCAATCCAAGTTATCCTGTTACGACTATCATCCATAAACTATAACACCAATCCAAGCCTGTTATGACCATCACCCATAAACTATAACACCAATCCAAGTAATCCTGTTACGACTATCACCCATAAACTATAACACCAATCCAAGTTATCCTGTTACGACTATCATCCATAAACTATAACACCAATCCAAGTTATCCTGTTACGACTATCATCCGTAAACTATAACACCAATCCAAGTTATCCTGTTACGACTATCATCCATAAACTATAACACCAATCCAAGCCTGTTATGACCATCACCCATAAACTATAACACCAATCCAAGTAATCCTGTTACGACTATCACCCATAAACTATAACACCAATCCAAGTTATCCTGTTACGACTATCATCCATAAACTATAACACCAATCCAAGTTATCCTGTTACGACTATCATCCATAAACTATAACACCAATCAAAGCCTGTTATGACCATCACCCATAAACTATAACACCAATTACACAGGCACTTTTAATCAGATAGCTTTGGAATGCCTTTAAAGATGGTGGAGATTTCAAATGGGTATTACTTTGATAGCAATTGTGAAAAAGTTTCTTTATTCCAGAATTAAAACAGTTTTCAGCTAGATTGAATCAAAGCATTGTTTTGTGAAAAAGGTTTGTAAACTGAGAAGACAGGCACTGGGAAAAGTTTGTGCTGTTTGGGGCTGAAAAACATGGTGCAGAAAATTGCAATTTATTTGTTGTATCAGCATGTTTTTATCATGAAAGAACACTGCAATTTCTTAAATTTCTGTAGATTTACGACAACATTTAGAATTTATCGATAGAGAAATTCCAGCCTTTGTTTACATCACCAGGTTATGAATACAAAATAGTGAGATACTATTTAATAGAGCAAAAACTTTAAAACTTTTTGTGCTTGAAGAGACCTAAAGTGTACAGGTATGGTGTTTTGAAATGGTATTTAAAACAAAATTGTATAATTATTTAGCAAAATGCTTCATTGCTCTTTTGGGGCCGCGTGGTTAAGGTTTCCCAACATTCTATAGCTAACCACCCACCTCTGGGTTGCGAGTTTGAAACCCACGTGGGGCAGTTGCCAGGTACTGACAGTAGGTCAGTGTTTTTTCTCTGGGTACTCTGGCTTTCATCCAACTCCAAAACCTGGCATGTCCTTAAAAGATCCTGGCTTTTATTAGGATGTAAAAAAAATAAACCAATCCAAGCATGGTTGCTCTGCTTGGGCTGTGCATTCACCCCAATAGGTGATCCTCAGCATATTCTGAAGTAAGGCCTATATATGTGATTAAAATGCAGATCCTTACTCTGTTACATAAGGATCTGAAAACATCCCAGAAGAGGTCATGTTCTGGTGACCTTTGAACCTTTCCACATTCTAGTAGAATTTTTTAATCAAGTCAACTGTCATCTGCAGCAAGTCTTTACATTACAACATGACAAAATAGCTAAACAAAAAGATTGGTTCAAGATTCTGGAAAAGTTCACCAGAACATGACCCCTTATTGGATGTAACCAAATGAAAATGAATCTGCATTTCAATCAGAAACCTTAAACTGGGATGGGGGATAGCATAAAATTCTACCCATGTTTGTCCCACCCCATCTTATCAAGATATTCAATGAAACACTTCACAGCTTCATTATCAATGAAAGGTCAAATGTGGGTATACTTCAGATGTTATTGTGTATCAGGGTTCAAAGGTCAAGGTCACAGCTACTAGTTACTGTATATGGAAAATCAAAAGTGACAAATGGAGTAATCATACCTTACAGACATTTGATAGAATATAACTACAGCTTTTCCTCAGATCACTGGTATGTAATTAAATTTCTAACCAAGAAGGTTTCACTGAAGTACTTACAGCTTGGTCATTAGGGACACTAGTGATAAGAGTTACTTCCCCTTGTTCACCACTCTTCTGAGGTGAACCAAATATTCACTGACATAGGCCTACTGCGAGCTTGCAATACGTCACTGGTGATTGATATAAAAGTTACTTCCCCTTGTTCACCATCCCTCTGATTGGTGAACACAAATGTCTAACAAAGGTTTTGGCTATGATACTGCCAGCTTGGTCACTAGGGACACTAGCGATTAATATAAGAGTTACTTCCCCTTGTTCACAACAGAGTTAGTGATTAAAGAATATTACTTCTCCTTTGTTCAACATTCCTCTGAGGTTGAGGCGAGCTTTCACAAAGCCTTGCAGGGCCTGCAAGTTAGATTTAAAAACAAACAGTGTTATGTGGAGACACGATCTTGCATAACAATATCAGGAAATTACAAACCAGGTCAACTGGCTCGGACCTTTAGGCCTGGTGGTACATCCTGGCTCCACAATCTACAGGTCTCGGGTTCGCGCCAAGCTCGTTTCACTAAGTTTCATTTCTGCTCCTTGTTGTAAAATGATGTTTATTTCCCATGTCGGGATGTCTGTATTAATTGTAGCCAAAGTCTTGGTGTGTGCATGTACAAAATGTACTAATAATGAAAATGATAATTTTTTAAATATAATTACAGCCCCTGGTACTTGATTAAACGTTACATTGTGACGGATCTGTTTGATTTGTATGCCTACGTCAGGTCCTATATAAATGTATGTCGTCATGTTTCGTAACAATAGTTGTTCTGCATAAACAAAAATGGCCTAGCTCTTTGGTGAACTAGGGGAAATAATTCTTTTATTGATCTTTAGCTCTGTGGTGAACAAGGGAAACATAAAAAAAGAATAGTCAAGAATTTTTTTGTGATCTTTGTGAGCTTAGGCTTATTGGTTTTACCCATTCATCCCTGAAGACACATTTGAACTCTTCCATTTCATAGGCTGCTATAGTTCATTATGTAGTTTCAGGAGTGACAATCTAATTTTCGTTTTTTGTCTCGCCTTGACAATAATCTGGAAGAGCAAGACTAATGTGTTGCTTTTCTAGCTGCAACAGAGACCAGGGGTCAATCTAGGTCTTTTTACTACTGTTTATGGGTAGTTTCCCCTTAGAACTTTTTCCCTTCAGAATTGCTTAAAATTTTCTGAAATATTGTATTTTTCTTCATGTTTGATGTCAATATCTACCAAAATCCTCCAGATTTGTTTTTTTCGGATTATCCTTTGCTGTTTTTAGTTAAAAATGTGCTTGAAAGTTTAAAAAGTATCCCCTTTAAAGAGCTTTTTTCCCCCTAAAGCAAAGTTAAGTAGTTTCCCCTTAATCCTAGATTAACCCCTGGAGACTGTAAGCATTTGTGTTGAATCTAATTTTCACAGTGTTATAAAATAATTATCCAATTGAATTAAAACTTGGGCACATTACTCAAATTATCATACTTAAAGGCCCAATATAAGTAACTTTCGGCAAAACTTGAAGCGAAAATCAAGCCTAATAACTTATTATATTTATAGATTAAGCTAAGATTAACTGATATCAGCAATATTCAAGAAGAATTCTTTCGCGGTTACCGGTACAGCAGCAGTTGAAACACGCTATTTGTAAACACGCGACCATTTTGAACTGTCTTCTATCTTCTATGTTGTTGAAGTGGCCATGGGCCCCACCTGAATTATTTTCAATTCTTTGGATTTTTTTGTCCAGAGTTTCTTGTTAGTTACCGCTCAGGTTTACTTCGTTTTAGGCTTATTTTTGCATGGTTATCAACTGGATTTTTTTTCAGAATCACGAAAATTTCCCTGAAGTTACGTATATTGGGCCTTTAATAGCTAACATCAATTTAATAGAAATTGTGTTACAGGTTTTGGTATTTTTGGGCAAAAACATGGGAATTTTGAGAATTTGTGCGAAAGTCCACTTTATTGACGTAGTGTTACTGATATATCCAAATGAATTGCAACTTCACCAATGCAAGTCATTGAAATTATCATACTGAAAACCTTACAGAAATTTTGAGGAAAGGTGCAGGTTCTGCTGTTTTGTGGCAGTAACATGAGAATTTGCATTAAAGTCTATTTTGTATAGCTTTTGTAAAAAAAAATAACAAATCACAACTGCAATTTGGAATAGGGCTTTGTACCAGACCAAATAAATGACTGGCAAAAAGCTTGAGATTAATTATAGTACATCAATTTGATGAAGTGTATTGATGATAATAATGAAAACAAAAACACAACAAATCTGTTACTTCTTGTATGGTCATAATTTGAAAAAAAAACAACAACATAATTATATACATGTAATCATTAGCGTTCAACATAAACAAAGCAATAACGGTTAATATTTACTTTCAACATAAACAAAGCAAAAACGGTTAATATTTACAGGCTGGAGCACTGACTGGCCTGTCTCAGTGTCCGGAATAATTAGAATATTGACGAGTGGAGTACTAACTGTTGTCTGGCTATACTCTACAGTCTAGTTCTTAAATAAGCTCGCACTTTAAAGTCAGCCAATGTTTGTTGCAGTTCAAGTAGTACTTGTCCCAACAACACTATCAATACCTATCTTGTTGCATCAGGGGTGACAACTCCAGATACATGTACATGTATTTCAAATCTCAATTATCATATATAATATGTAACATCTAGGTGATATTTTTTTGAACTTATCTGTTTGTTCAAGTTGTCTTCATCAATATGAGACTTGCAGTTTTTGAAACTTCACCTTTATGTGTATTTACCTGTCCACTTGCTCTTCAAATACACTTCCTAATTATCTCAATTTATCTTGCTTTGTCAACAGCAGATTGACTGCAATTTGCCTTGACAGCTTGAGTAGTTGTGTCAGTTAAGTAGTTGTTCCTTGATAGCTATAGTAACAAGCACTTGTAGAGGAATCCTAGCACAGTTGAAATCCTAGGCTTTGACTGCACCCGAATTTCTCTTACAGTTGTCATTCAACTGTCATATTTCACTTTGAAGTTCAATTTGGGTCAAGTATCCCAATGACAGGCAGTCAGGATATATACATGTATCATTAGGAATAATCAAATGCAATATTTTTTCTATGAAGCAACACATATGTACATGTATGTTACAGCAAAAAAACTATTCCAAATGTACATTTTGAATGATTCATTTTCGAACACCAAATGCTATATATGAATAAGTGACTTTGTGTGTCTGTATAGCAATGGCATCCATAATATGCATCTGGGGGAAGCGTCTCCTGTCGTTTGTGTTGCAGAACCTTTGTATGAAGATACATGTATGTGGAATTTCCATTGGATTTTTTTCCCGAAGATGTTTTCTGTATCATAAATTGAACACACACAGCCTGCAGTATTTTCATTTTTTTGTCGTGTTTTCCCAGGAAGATTTCATCAGTACCTTTAAATAAAGAAACAAACATCATATATACAATTAAGTTGGGAGTCACTGTAAGATGACGGGGAAAAACACATTGCTGGCTGAGCAGGAATTCAGAACTTTTTCTAGGTATATTGGGAAAAATCTTCGGCATATCGACAAAATATTTCCTTGAATGAAAATAATCTATTAATATATATTGTGCCAACATATTGATTATTTTATAGTATTTGATAATTGAAAGAAAAACACCCCCCAAATCCATATATTCTATAATTGTAAAATTGAAGTCTTTTTTTAATGCTCTGGTTAGCTTTAAAATAAAATAAATTAAACAAATAATACACACCTAGACTGTTCTGAATTTTTTATGACAGTACATGTTAGAGTATGATATGTAAAACTGACATAATATACAGTGTAGCATTCATAACATTAACCCTCCCTTTCTCATCAGAGTTATCTCCCCTGATATGGAACTCATTACAGTGTACAAACAAAACTGGCACCCAACTCTACAGTCTGCACTCCTTGACTCACTGCTAACGGGATCTACTATATATCCACACAATTTTCAGTATTTTGTATTATTGCACCTAATTTTATTTTGAGAGTTTTACGTCCTCACATGGTCTTTATGACCTTCGGTGGATGACAAATTGCACCTTATGACCTCAGAAGTTATGTATAATACCACTGTCACACCAACACTACTTCTAATGCATTATTTTCAATAAAATTAAACTGCAAGAAATTCATTGTTTTTGTCTCGATTGTTTGCAGTGCACACATTTCTTTATTACAGTTTCACCTGACCTATTTAGAAATTTTGAGGAAATTATCCTAGCTTACTGATTGGGACAAAAACCCCTTAAAATTGTGAAAATTGTCACCCAAATTTCATTGGGAACGGGGCCTTACATTTATTGGCCCCTGAGAGACCTTGGAAAAAGCCCTGGAATTCAAACCTGGGTCTCTGGAGTGATTATCCACGGCCATGACTACCAAGTTACAAACATCATCGGACACCCAACGTGACACTACTGTAATGTTTGGGTCCTGTGGGCTAGAACAAATGGAGAATCTTGTTTTTGTACTAAAATTAGTAGCCAATCTTATTGCCTTCTTAGTCCTACTAGACATTGACAATTTGACATCAGCATAATACCTACAGAAATATACTTAGGTAAAATGATCTTACTGAGTGTCACTAGAAATGACCATTTTGATTGGTCGAAATCTCTGAATAGCGTCTATTCGGGAGAACAAGATTCTCCCTCTGTTCTAGCCTACATTCGAGCAGTGTCACTTTGGTATCTGGGTTGATGAAGGACTACAACTGAGCCAAAGAAGCATCCTTGGTATGGGATGTTTCACCAGCCGGTGCTAAGTGTGGTTAGTAGTTGGATGGGTGACAGCAAGTCCGAAAAGTTCTGACTCTCCGACCCGCTAAATATTTGGATGACAGGCGGGTTCGGACTCTCTGACCCGCTAAATATTTGGACGACAGGCGGGTTCTGACTCTCTGACCCGCTAAATATTTGGACGACAGGCGGGTTCCGACTCTCTGACCCTCTAAATATTTGGACAACAGGCGGATGCGAGAGTCAGAATTTCTCCTTACCGTGGTATAAAGTTTTGATGGAACGTACCGTGGTACATTAAGTCATGTACTGGTTTTTTGGGGACTTTCATATGCATTAAATTTAACTTATCAATTTGAAAGAACTATTTGTTACATAGATCAATTGAAATTCCAATATGGTTTAATAATAATTTCCAATAAGTTTGCTGATCAACTAGGACAGACATATATATATAGCTTCAATCAAACAATATCATATGATAACACAACGAAAATCTTATGACAGGCCTCTTGTGGATTGGCTTCAGAACAAAAACAGCCTGAGACCTTTAGCTAGCTCAAACATTTAATCAAGGTGGTATACCGTGGTACGTACCCAGTATTTGCCTAAATACTGTGGTACGTTTGATTTTGTGGTACCCAGCTCTAAAAGTCATGTGATCAAATTAAAATTAGATAGGTTGAGAAATTTATTCTCGCGGGATCTCGCGAAGCGCGGTCATTTTGAAACAGATGTCAGGAAACTGGTTATATTTTAGAAATGGGTGGTAACAGTTAGTTTACGACCTCCTGTGACTTGATTAAATGTGTAGGTTAGTAGAAAAAATATCTGTTCTTTCCATTGATTCTTAATTTACATGTGATCGAAAATGTTTATATCATAAAACACAGCTTAAACAGTGACCCGTGCACGGGTCGGTAAAATTTCCACTTTTTAACTAAGGAGGAATTCCGACTCTTGCTCCCGCCTGTCGTCAAAATATTTAGCGGGTCAGAGAGTCAGAACCCTGGTTACACTTGGGTGTAACAACATTTGGTGGCAGCGGTATATATATGGATATGTGTTATCATGCAAGGTCAGTTCCCAGCAGTTTGGGAAGGTGGTTCATTGATACCTAGAGAAGGACCTACAGATTCCCAGGCCAGAACAAGACTTCTCGGAAATGGGAATAATGTACCTGGGTAATGTCCATGCAGCTAGGAAATACTGCCTAAATGGCAAACTAGTTTTTCAAGTCATACAGACATTTAGCCCCCAACCTCCCTCCTTTTAGAAAATTCCAGCAATGATAATACGATAAACATTATTGAGCATCGGCATTCACACATTTATTACTCATCAAAATCTATTAGGCCTAGACTATAACATACTGACCTTCAGTGTTAATACTTGAGTGGTATCCGTCTGTGTTGACTTATCAACTAATCTCGCTTTTGGAATAATTCTAGACCTAGGCAATGCCAATGGATGTGCAATCAGAATATTGGGCACAAAAGAGAGGACCTTTCTGCTCTGTGGGATGGGAGTTGACGTTGGAATGGTTTTTGATGGGGGTTGATTAACCTCACTTGGAGTTGATATTGGAGTGCTCTTTGATGGAGGTGGCTTTACCCCACCTGACGTTTTCTTTTGTTCTGACGACTTAACATTTACACACTGCTTTGCGAGTCCCTGCTTTGGAGTGGTTTTTGATGAAGGCCTAGGCCGCTTAATCCCATGAGGAGTTTTCTTTTTTTCTGGCGACTCATGGTCAACATTATCACATTGGTTTGCGAGTCCCTGCTTTGGAGTGGTTTTTGATGAAGGCCTAGACCGCTTAATCCCACGCGGAGTTTTCTTTTTTTCTGGCGACTCTTGATCAACATTATCACATTGGTTTGCGAGACCCTGCTTCGGAGTGGTTTTTGATGAAGGTTGCTTAATCCCAGGTGGAATTTTCTTTTTTTCTGGCGACTCGACACTTTGTTCTGTGAATCCCGGCATATTTTTTATTTCAGCTAGTATTGTATCCCTTTGCATTTTCATCTGTTCTAATTTTGTCCCGAGTTCCATGTGCAGTTTGTTCGCTTTTTGGAGCTTACCGGCACATGCTTTACACATGATGCCTGTGGGCGATATATCCATCATGTCACAGATTTTTTCATACTTCCATCGACTGTCGTCTTGCGGCAGCGAACCAGTACCCATTTTTTGCGACAGCGTACGGTAGGATTTGCGATCTGTTATTCTTTTCAGACAAAATCGGCATATTCTTCTAGCTCTGGCCCAAGGCATTTTATTTTCACGTTATTATATTACCTCCAATTCCAGAAGAGTTCTTGTTTGGTGATTGGTTTCTATTTATAGGACTCACACAACTAAATAATTTACTATATGTTATTACTAAGCTTTCGAGCTAATAACTTTAATATTTGAAGTTCAACACTTGTGAAAACTGCCTAAATTCACAGAAACATACATTACAAAGGCTTCAAGAGGCTTTTTATGAGGAGTTTACTGGCATATTAGCTCGCTACAGGCGTCTGCTTCGGACAACCGGAAATTTACATGTCAAACCAGTGAAATGGGACGGGAACACCCTCTGACTTTTGACCCCATATCAATCCGCCATCACATATCAAAATCTACCAAAAGTATATATTATTGTAAAGTTAAATATTTACAGATTTCAATCAATGCAGAATAGGTCAACAATTACCTATTTAAATTACTCAGAATCACTACACTTAGCCGGAAACAATTTCAGTAGGGACTACAAACGTATTCAACACTTTGTGATAGGCTGATTTAGTTTGTGAGTCCTTTAAATAAAACTTTAAAACCGAACCATTTGGGTACCGTCATTTGACAGAATTATTAAAATGTGATTAAGCTTATTATCTTTTGAACAACTTGGCCCTGGTCACCGATGATCGTCTCAGTCTAGAGCCGCTTCAATTTGTAGGGAGATTATATAATTAATGATCGTGTCTAGTATGACATATAAACTAAAACATATATATGTCATAAAGACTGTTCCAGCGGATATATATATAGGGCCTAGTGAATGCTGATAAAACATCTAACTTCGAGTTGAGATTTTTCAAACATTTAAGTTCCATTTTCAATTTCAAAATAATTTATTAAGTACAATGAAGCAATTAAAAAGGATTTTACCGATAAAGGGATTAGACAACTGTGAACAGACTAAACCTATATTAGTATTTTTCAACAAATACAACCGGTAACTTATCCTTTTTATTTAGATTAAAAAGCTTAAACATGTATTTAGATGTAGATGACCCAGAAAAATAGCAATATTTTTTTTTTCAATTAGACTACTTTCTAACTCGCTGTTATACCATTCTTATTAATTTCATAAAATAAGTTTAAGTGAAGATTCAGTTTCAGAAAAAATTGTATTTGTATGCGAGTGTTGTCATGGGATGTTGAGTGATTATGGTTTAATTCATGTATATATATATAAACAGGGTGGTCGGGTGGTGCAGTGGATAGCGCACTTGCCTTTCACCAAGGCGGCCGGGGTTCGATTCCCCGATCGGACGTGAAAAGGTATGGGGTCACCTGCCCGACCACGTGGGTTTTCTCCGGGTACTCCGGTTTCCTCCCACAATAAAACCCCTCGCGCGCTAACATCCGGGCCATCAAGAGTGACTAATATAAGTTGTATAGCTTGTTTCATAATTGTTGTAAAATAAATAAAGTTTATATATAATTCATGTATATATATGAGTAAGCCGAACTGGTCCGAAAAACAATATATTGTCGACAAGCGGCCATCTTGGAATTTTAGAGCTATATTTTGTTATTGCTATTTCTTTATCGGTTCTCGATTGGCTCATTCTTTAATTTCACATGATCATGAAGGTTCCTGTTTGTTCATAGTTTTACAAAACGTGCCCCATTTCGGGTTATCCAAAATACAATATGGCCAACAGGCGACCATCTTTGGTTTAGAGAGGAATAATATTGCTTTTTCTTGATCTTCTCAATCGGAGAGTTACGGAGCAACAATTTGGAACTGTATTTCAATCAGAATGTCTCTGTACTGCTTGGATCACTTTCACAAGGAGCTTCCCCTTGGTCCCTTGTTGTGAATTGTCCCATTGTTTTGAAATGATCCGAAAAACAATATGACCGACAAGCGGCCATCTTGGATTTCGACTTTGAAAGGTTGTTATGGTTATTTCTTCAAAGAGATGTACGGGATGAATCTTTTCCTGATTTCCTTTGTGCGTTTTCCCTGCTTTGGACTGATCCGAAAAACAATATTACGGATAGGATATTTTGGATGTTGACTATGAACGTATGTTAAGGCCGTTTCATGAGAAATACAAGAAGGATCCCTTTGGCCCCTTGTTGTGCACGTTTGATTTTGTGACTCGTTAAACAAATGCAGACAAGCGATCATATTTGACGTACAGTTTAGGACTATTACAAATGTACATTGCTTTTTTTTGGAGCAAATAAGAGGAAGAAAGAAATTAGTGGGAATTGTAAAATTTTAAAGAACAAATGAAGACCATCAGTGGCAGGCACCGGAGTCTCTCTGGGATCTCTTGTTTAATCTATTTTATTCTGTTTTAGGACGACGTACCAGATGAAGATGATAACGACTTTGACAGCGGGTTTGATGGCTGATAGTTTGATAGCTGACAGTACTGGCTGATATTGGGTTTGATGGCTGACAGTACTGGCTGACATTGGGTTTGATGGCTGACAGTACTGGCTACTGATGAATGTTCCTGGTGTGGTGAGCGGAAGGTGAATGAAGAAAATGGACGATGGGTGACATGTTCCTGGATGATGTTAGGTGCAATATGGCGCATTTACCCCTAACATTTAACTATGAAGTATTTCAATCCATGAATTGGGAGAGGTCAAATTTGTTTTTTTGGGGGTAAACGAATCGTATCTTCGCGAGTGAATGAACTAATGTTTTGAATGATAATTATATGGATATTACCTGTTATGTACAGTTTGTATGAATCAATTTTAATTAAACAATTATGAAAAATTGATTGCGTTTCAGAGTTTTTGTATCATCATACATTTGTTAATATCTAAAGATATACAAAAGGTATGTCTCCTTCACACAAAGATGCTGAAGACCAAATTTGTTGCCCGAGTGATTAAGGTGTCCCGACATTCTACGACCAGCCCTCCACTTCTAAATTGTGAGTGGGAAACCCACGTGGGGCAGTTGCCTAGTACTGACAGTAGGTCGATGGGTTTTCTCCGGTTACTCCGACTTTCGTCCACTTCCAAAATCTGGCACGTCCTTAAATTGCCATGGCTGTTACTAGGACGTTAACTAAAATAAACCAAACCAAATTTGAACAACATTGGATAGTTCCTATAGGAGAAGGTTTTTTAGCTGGTGGCTGCTTTCTGTCTGGATTTACCCTGACGTTGAAGCATGCTTAGACTAATACTATGCATGTGTATATGCCAGCACCGACCGTATGTGAATTGGCCATGGATGTCAAATTTTGACATTCATTGGTGTGTAACATACATTTGCTTATCTTAATATTCACCATGGTGCACTAGCGCGCATTATTCCACATGTAGGTGCGCTAATGTATGTCACACACCAATGAATTAAAAAAAATACGACAACAAATCCTTCATCAACTTGCCATCGAACATTGTGTTCGTCACGTCTCAAGCACAGGGGTTTTCATCACCAAGCGAAGGAACGAAATCATTGCTGCTGGAGAACGGTCTATAGTGTGAAGGGTTGGACCTCTTGCGACACAGAAAGTTTGCAAATAGCGTGTTGACGAACAAGACTTTTTTTTTAAATACATAGACTACCACCTACATCTGGTGTTATTTCCTTCTTCCTTAGTCGAATGACCTCCTTCAAGTGCAAATCTGGATTGAAGAAAGTATAACCATTGTTAATGGGGATGGGTTCGTTCCAATAACAGACCGATGCTTGCGAAAACTGACAAAACCCCGGCCCACGAAACACTTTAATAACAGACCGATGCCTGCGAAAACTGACAAATCCCCGGCCCACGTAACACTTTTTACAATATCCTGTGTAAATGTGTACATGCAGAAAGCATGGCCTTGGATGTTTCGCTTGTATGTAAAGAATGTCATACATGTAGTGACTTGCAAATGTTACAACTAGTTTTGGACCTAATGTGTTGATAACAATTTTGCAGGTGTAAAGTTGAATTTTTTTGATAAATGCCCCCTCAATGGAAAATTGAACTACCCCCTCCCCCTCCCAAAACAATGTGTCGAATTACTCTAAACACTTTAGTTTAGGCCTTAAACTTGCTGTAACAAATTCCCAAGTCCCTGTGGCCAACTCAAACATGCATGGTTTTAATGAAATTTAATGTTATTTTGAATGTAATGCGTAGTTGTGGGTAATCCATGCTTAGTATATTTTGTTTGTGATCGATTTATTGACTGGAAATAATAATAATATTAATTTAACTTGATAGAAATTAACATCCGTTCGCTGTATTATAATTCGATTCAACATTTGACATTTGACCCCCGATAGACCCTCCCAAATTTGTCCCCGTCTCGATTTTTTATACTGTATGTATTGGAGACAGTGCGGCATCAATTGCTTTTGTTGCTAATAGTTTGAGGTTTTGAGAGTAGATTGACTAGACAATAACTTGAAAACACCCAACAAATTGTTACACTTCACACTGTTTTGTGATGATTGGGCCTGGTGCGAAAGCACAAGAAACGGAAAGTGCCGATGGTTTCCGAATGGTCATAGAAATTACATATAAGGACCAAATGTCTTTAGCGGTAGTGGTTTTGGAGGATTCTGTGTCTCTTGTTTTATCTACACGATCTTACTGATCAAATGCTTTACGGAACTTCCTAAGTCACCTTTTTTCTGATGTTAACTGAGGAAATGGAAAAAAAACAACCAAAAAACAGAAACATGCTAACAAAATCGCATAGCTGTGACTCATAAAAATGTTCGTACGCCGTTAACGTTTAGCGTCCAATAAAAATGACATTTGGCTGGCAACGTCTAAATTGTTGGGAGTAGTGAGACAATACATATAATTTTATCTTCCTTAGATAAGGTCTTGTTTTGCTTAAACGTCTCGCCGAGAGTAATAATTGATATATTGTTTCTGAAGTAATCGCCTATTTATAAGCACTAAGTCTGCCAGATAACCAAATGACAAAGTACATTGATATTGAAGTACCAAGCCTCGATATCCAGGGGTTACGATCACTTACGCTCTCTACACCCATGGAATATGTCATAACAAAACTGAAGGCACGCTCAGGTAAAACAAATCCGGCCCAATCGATAGGCTGCATGTCTGTCATGTGAAGATTACTAGCATAAAGGAGCCACAACCGAGTCAAAAGCCTATCAATTTTTACCGTTATGTGACCACGAGATTCTTTTGATGTACATCTACGGATCGAACCAGTGTCATCAACAAAGTTGGTGCACAAGGAGCCTTTAGTTTCGCCATGACATATTCCAAGGGTGTAGAGAGCGAAGATGATCGTAATCCCCGGATATCGAGGATAATGAGTACATTCAAATGTTAAAAGTAGAATTATTCGCGGAATGGAAATTTCCGCTTATATAGTTTGCATTGAATCTTTTCCAGATACCGTGAACAGTCAAGACCCAGACTAAGCGAAAAATTCCACAGGCGAAAATATGAGCTTTTACAGTATGTCAAATATCCAGAACTTCCGCTTTTTTATTTATTTTTTTTTGTATTTTCTTTTTCTGTTTATAGCACATATATATAATCTATACCACGACATTTCTTTATCGACTGCATTCACCTGGTATTCTCATGGTATTTTGTGTGTAATATCAGTGTTCGTTATCATGCACTGATTTATTGCTTTCGGATCTATATGTTGAGATACAAACGTCAAATATCGTCCATGGTTCTCATCTGGTCACTCATTAAGCTCTGATTTGACTTGAAGCTTATAATCAAATTCCTGTAGGATTCATACGTCAAACACCCGACGATATCATTGCGTGGGTTTGCCCTTCAAATTGGTTTCATGCGTCATAGCATCGCCCACCTATACATATACATTTTTATATATAATGTATTAACATTTGGTTTGACTACTGAATGTATTGAGGCTAAGTTTTAGTAGATTTAACTACGAGAATTTTTTTTATCAGAATTTGAAATAGTTCTCACAAGTCGAAGAGCAATATGAATTTAAATATTCTTTTCGGTAGGGCCGTTAACGACTGTTTTGTGGTTCCCTTGCGACATTTTAGTCCTGTTTTACAAAAAGAAGAACGCTGATCGAATGTTTCACTTATCACGGGTGAATTTATTAAACAAAATAAGCTCATGCTTCAGAAAAAAAAGACGGATACTAAGTCACAATGTTACAGAAACTACGTAATCATTGAACCCGAAATCACGTCATTTTTTTCGCTCTAATTTTTACACTGCATTTTTTTCTTGAATTTACTTGTTCTTTATTGCACAGGGGCCTGGTTATTTACAACTCTATATTGCACAGGGGCCTGGTTATTTACAACTCTATATTGCACAGGGGCTTGATTATTTACAACTCTATATTGCACAGGGGCCTGGTTATTTACAACTCTATATTGCACAGGGGCTTGATTATTTACAACTCTATATTGCACAGGGGTCTGGTTATTTGTAATTCTATATTGCACAGGGGCCTGATTATTCGTAACAGCTAGTTTTGGAAATTGTTCAAACTTGATCTACCCCCTCCCCAGTGTTAAACGACCATATAAAAACTTACTTAGGTCATAAACTATCTGTAGAAATCTAAATAAATTCTCAAGCCCTTTGCTCTAACTACTCTGCGTCACAGTTGTTTGAGTTTCTGTCAGTATATCTAAAAGCAATGTTTATATACAACTGTATATGGAGTCGCGGCCCATTACAGAATGTAATTGCATTACATTACTGTAATGGGAGGCTCCTTTCACAAATATATATATTTTTATTTACCGACAGAAACTCAAGCAGCTGTGCATGAAGAAAACATTTTAACAACTTTGATAACCAGCGGTTTGCGCGCGCCTACGCTTTGTTAGCGACCTTATGAGAGGGACGTCATCACTTGATATTGATGATGTCAGTTTCATACGATGCGTTAATTGATGAAATGGGTGATGCACGAACACCGACATTAGTAGTATATTATATTATCAAGTATTCTTGAAATATACGTTACTAATGAATGTCACGTGCAGTTTGGCACGTGTCTTGAGAGGAATGACTTGTATTTTACATCAAAGATGTTAATGTTTATAGATAAATGATTCACGTTTGTTTGGCCTGTTCTTTTTTCGGGCTTTATATTTGACCTTTTCTTTAATCAACAACGTTTTACCACCAACCACCATGCTAATCATTCTCGATATTCAGGATTTACGCTCATCTACGCTCTCTACATCCCTGTTATCATCCTCGATATTAAGAATTTACGCTCATCTACGCTCTCTACATCCCTGTTATCATCCTCGATATTCAAAATTTACGCTCATCTACGCTCTCTACATCCTTGTTATCATCCTCCATATTTAGGATTAACGCTCATCTACGCTCTCTACATCCCTGTAATCATCCTCGACATCAGGATTTACGCTCTCCTACGCTCTCTACATCCCTGTAATCATCCTCGATATTCAGGATTTACGCTCACCTACGCTCTCTTCATCACTATAATCATTCTTGATATCCAGGGGTTATACGGTCACCTACGCTCTCTACACCCATGGAATATGTCATGGCAAAACTGAATATGTACATGTATGTTCAATACTTCTCAAGACTGAATAGCAATAACAAGATACAAGACAAGAATGCGACTTTAAATAAAGATTCTTGTCTTGTATCTTGTTAATGCTATTCAGTCTTGAGAATTATTGGATGGATAAGTTTAATATTTCATATAAATTCCCTTGTTCCAAAGTACACTGTAATACAATGTCCCAGTTGAGAACTGAATAAAACAATCAGAAATATGCGCCAATCTTAGATTTAAACGATAAAATCATGATATGGCTCTTAATTGAAATATACAGGACAGATCTTTCCCAAATTTCTTACATATTATCTATTTATATTAGGACTAAATATCAAATTTCATATAAGTACGTATAAATAAGATAACAGAAGGGTAAAAAAGATCAAACAATGATGGGCACCAAGATCCCTCTAGGATCTCCTGTTGTGTTTGAACAGATGGCTTCGCTTAATACTATAAGCGGACGTTTATTAAGAACGATGATATGTAGCTTGGTGGAATATTTGTATTGTTAATATAGGTGTTCTCTATGATTTAAAGGCCCACTATACGTAACTTCAGAGAAATTTTCGTGATTCTGAAAAGTTCGGGAAAAAACCCAGTTGATAACCATGCAAAAATAAACCTAAAACGAAGTAAACCTGAGCGGTAACTAACAAGAAATTCTTGACAAAAAAATCCAAAGAATTGAAAATAATTCAAGTGGGACCCACTTCAACAACAAGCCGAAGGTAGAAGATGGTTCGAAATGGACGCGTGTTTACAAATAGCGTGTTTCAACTGCTGCTGTACCGGTAACCGCGAATGAATTCATCTTGAATATTGCTGATACCAGTTAATCCTAACTAAATCTATAAATATAATAAGTTATTAGGCTTGATTTTCGCTTCAAGTTTTGCCGAAAGTTACATATATTGGGCCTTTAAAATTTAATATTGTTAAATACATAATCAGATTGCTACAAATGTGACGTGGCTTTTCGTTTACAGCGATTTTCTTCGAAACCCACGTGGGGGAGGTACTGATCGTAGGTCGGTGGTCTTCTCTGGGTACTCCAGCTTCCCTCTACCTCCAAAACCTGACACGTCCTTAAATGATCCCTGACTGTTATATAATTAATAGGACGCAAAACAAAATATACACCTTTTTGCCAGGCCCCCATATTTTACGATTTCGAATAATAATGATAATAAAAAAAATTATACGCCTCGCATCTCTATTTTAACAGTTCCGGATATTTCAATGTTCTATTATGAAAAATCAAAATCAATATAAATTTCTTTCGGCATTTTGACGTTAAGCACGTTCTATTTCTGATAAATCGTGTGTTCTGTCTTTTTGGTTTTATCTTACAAAAATAGGAAGATAATTGAGTGAGAGGAATTATCCTCTTGATCATAGTTTGTGCGTCTGCCGCAGGAATGAACCCGAATTACTTTCTGGTTGAAAATATCTTTGTCGAGTTTTAGAGGAAAATTTTCTAGCAGCAATTTTTAAAAGTATTCCTCTGCGAAGAAGCCATGCCCCATCCCTAGCTTACTTGAATTTGTTTTCATACGAGACCGACATTGTCGAAGAGCTTTTCAGGATTGGTAACAAAAATCTTGCCAAATACTTTTTTTTCACTTTCATGTATATTGACGATGTGTTTAAATCACTTAAAGTTTATTCACCAAGTCGATAGTATATACCCTTCTGAACTTGAAAGTAACGACACAGCATACTATATCAGCCACATGTGCTGATATCGAGAATCTTGACAGTGAAATTTTGAGGCGACAAAGTTGCATAATCGCATTTGTCTGTTTAGTAATTTCGTCACCAAAAAGTCAATGATGTGGAATAATGTGACGAAATGACTTGCTGCAAGATGACAGGTCTTTGGAAAATTATTTTAGTGTTAAGTAAAGAGGCGACATCTGAACGTGACCTCTTAAAGGATGTTGTGAGATCCATGTAAAACGGAGTGAGAACAAGAATCAGTATTTTAATCCGATTGTCTGAATAAACTTCTATTCCGGGAAACAAAGATTTACACCGATTCTGGCCCACGAAGTGAACCGTGGGTTTCCGACGATGCGTTTTAGTCTCACTGAAAAATATTCTTCATCCTTTCATGATATGAATATGTATTTTTTAATATGCTCCTCAGTTTGCCTTATTGTTATTTTACTTATTTACACCTCACTTTGATGACGTGGCACTGACTTGAATGTGACTAACATGTGATTTACATTGATGAAGTAAATGCCGCATTCTCTTGTATTTTTTTTCAGGCTCTCCATGTAAATCTTTCATTCGCTCAAATGTTTCTTGTTAAATAGATTTTGAGTTCGGATGATAGTTTTTTTTGATAATTTGGTGTTCCCTTGATTTGTTTCTGACACGTGTAGTGCCAGGTCAGCACTTGAAAGTGATGTACTCGTGAGAACAGCCCGGGTATAACTTGTGTTGTATATGTTGTCAATTTGATTAAAAAACAGATTCTTGTTCTCACTCCGTTTTACATGGATCTCACAACATCCTTTAAGAGGTCACCTTCAGATGATCTTTGTCGCCTCTTTACTTAACACTAAAATAATCACATAATTCCACATGAACATTTTGGTGACGAAATGACTAAACGGACAAATGGGATTATGCAAGCTTTGTCGCCTAAGAAGTTCGCCGTCAAGATTCTGACAGTAGTAATTTGATTGGCTAATGCAAAAGGTCATCGGGACATGACCACCCTTTGGGATTTTCTCAGATCTTAACACAGCAGAGAGAAGTTTACGGAACGGCGCGGAGATCAAAATATGATTTTAATCAGATTGTATATATTGTTATCTTGTTTATAAACGGTTACTTAGTACTGAATGGTGATGTTTTGTAAATAACGGGAATGAAAACACAGAACAATAATGTGAGATTGAGGGTTTAAGTACCTTTGGCTATTTAAAATTATTTAACGCTCTTTGTGTAATGACTAGCTGGCACTCTGGCCATTAATTTGAGCATTCGCTACTGTGAGGAAGGCTGCTGGTTATGTCCCCTGGTCGAGACATATCAGGGTCTTAAAGCAACTGGGAACCGTCGGCACTTTCCGTAAACGAGAAAATACTAAAGAAAACTATTTTCTCGTTTACGGAAAATGCCGACGGTTCCCGATTGGGTCTCAAAGATGTACCCTGCTTGACTCTGAGCATTGTGGGAATTGTACACCCGGGAGGGCTGAACTGCTGGGGGTCTTTGGCGATATAGGCGACTTGCACACACTCTCTCATCACACACGCAGGGAAGCCGTCCTTTAAATGACCCCAGCTGTTAAAAGGACGTTTAATAACAAACGTTCATCTCAGCTAGAACTGTTAAAAAATTTAGTCTACGTTGCGGGATTTGTTCTTCAGATATACACGATAATACCACACAAAAAAATATAGAAGGAATTATTGTTTTTAATAAAAATAATTATACCATCTAGAAGAATATTGCAGATATGATTGTCAGTTTATCATGTATTGTACGTATTGATATTCCGTTATAAAACAAGCTATTCTGCTACCTAGGTGACATATTCGTTTGACAGGAAACTGACAACTTTATCTGGAAATGAGTGGTTTTGTTTTTTTTAATATTTTTTTCCGATAACGCTATAAGAGAGTTGTCGAGATAAGCGCAGTTTCTTTCTAGAGTGACGGAATGCGATAACAAAACGGTATTCTCGTCTGATATCTTGGTTGAAAACTCCATTCCAATCTCCATTTTTAAAACGTAAGCGAGAAAATGTGGTACTTTGAGTCACTGACGAGTCCAGCTTTATTGTGTAGTTAAATTAATTATTTTTTCTCTCGACTGTATTTTATTTTAAATCGTTAATGAGCTATTTTTTCTCGTGTTTTTTTTTAACAATCCTTAGAGATCGTACGTGGTGGACAATGCTGATGGACTTTTGGTCCCCGAGGTTTGCCGTAACCTGCATGCCAAGTTTTGATTCATTTGGAGAGTGGCACGGTTCTGAATACACACATTTATCACGTTGATGGCAAACATCTCACTATCCAATAGGTTAAAACAACGTCACATGACGTTCTGGACAATCCCGTATCTGGTCATCAAAAAACCGTATCGCGTCACTAAATTCCGCACCACGTTAGTAACGAGTTATCATTCGTGAAAGAACTCTCTGTCCAATAACAATTATCGCTGCTCATAAACGCTTCGGCCACACCACGGAAGATGAATTGGCCCAGAAACGCCAGAAAGTAAATTTTGACAAAACTTTGAGATCTGGTCACTAACAAACAATGTAACTAATAGTACAATACATTATATTCGTTTGAAATTATTCAATATTTCAAAATAACGATTTGATCACGGGCTTATACAACTCCCTATGTGAATTTGGGCATTTCGTTTCGCCGATTTTGTTTCCTCAGTCGCCTCCAAAGATTCACTTTTTAGGCCCTAGCTTAGCATCACTGATGAGTCCTAGAAGGACGAAACAACTGTTTGGTACTGTTTAATTCATAGTTTGGCTTGGGTGTATCTCATTCTATATCATAAAGGGGTCAGTGTTTGTCGTTTGTGGCAATCCATTGGTTGCCTATTGCTTATGTGTTTGATGTCAGTTTTAAACGGATGTTTGCAACGCTTTATTATGTCTCCCCTTCGTATGAAGGGAGACATATTGTATAAGTACCGGTTCTGGTTCTTCAAATAATTATTGTTCGAGCCATAACTTCTTCTAAACCGTTGAAGGGATCTTGACGAAACTCGCAGTATAAATGCATCACCTAAAACAGATGTGGAGTGCACTGTCAATATGCCAGTGTGACCTTAATCAAAAGGTCAGAGATAAAAATGTATGTTTTTTTTCAAATATTCAAAGGTGTAAGCCAAGGTGATCCAATGTGCCCGTCACTATTTAATTATTTATTTGTAACAATAGTTGACAATACTTCAATGTAACTAGGGCCCCGCATCTCTTTGATGCGGGTGTTCTGTAGTTAATTAGCTTGTCCAGCCGTCTGTTCGTCCGTCTGTCTGTCCGTTTGTCCCATGTTTTACTGATTAATATTTTGTTATGACATTATGAAGGAAAGTTGGTCAGAATAAAAAACAAAATTCCACTGACCAAACCTCAAGGTTATGGTGTCAAAGGTTAAGGTCATAAATCAAGGTCAAATTTTACTTTTATTAACTGCTTAAATTTTTTTTGTGACATAATGAAGCAAAATTGGTCAGAATCAATGAAGGTGTCAACTGACCATGCCTCAAGATCACCGGGTCATAGTTCAATGTCATATTTTACATTCAGATTAATTGCTTGACATTTTAAAAGAAAGTTGGTCAGAATAAACAAAGATTTCAACTGACTAAATCACAGGGGCAAAGGACTAGGTTATAGGTCAAGGTCAAATAAACATTTATTAACTGCTTAAATATAATTTTGTTTTGACATTATGAAGGAAAGTTGGTCAGAAAAAAATGTCAACTGACCATACATTGTAGCTACCAAACTTTATCAACATTGTTAACAATAACACAATGTCGAACTAGAGACATGTTTTAGTGAACAAAAACATGTCTCCCCTTATGATCTTTTTTATTCTGAACAACTTTCTTTCATTTTTCCTTCTTTTTTCAGACCAACTTCATGACGTCATAACAAAATGTTAAGCACTTGATAAATGAAAATCATGACCTGAACCTATAACTTTGAACTTGGACCCTGTGACGTTGAGGCTTGGTCGGTGGATATCTTTCTATTATTCTGACAAATTTCCTTCATAGTGTCATAACAAAATATCAATCAGTAAGAAAAGAACAGACAGACGAACAGAAGGACAGACAGATAGACGGACAGACAAACAAACTAATTACTACAGGACATCCGCATCGAAGATGGGCCTCTATTTCCTTGAAGTTTGGTAAAATTATTGTTACATGTATATAATAAGACAGTGATGGTGAGAGTGCATCCCCTTGGCGTACACTTTTGAATGTTTGAAAAAGTCATACATTTCTTATATCTGACCTTTTCGTGATAGTCACACTGGCCCAATAACAGTTCACTGAACATCGTCTATTGGTGATGCAGATATACTGAACATTTTATCAATATATCTTTAACGGTTTAAAGTTATCGCACGGACAAGAGGTATTGAAAAAAAATCACACTTATTTTACCTCTTGACCTTGTCAAGGTCACATTGACATAATGACAGTGCACTGCACATCTATTTTAGGTGATGCATGTATACTGCAAGTTTCAATGCAATACAAACACAATATGTCTCCCTTCATACGATGGGGAGACATGATAAGTAAGAACAAGACCATTTCTAAATTTTCATTCTTGCACACTCAACCTTCTACAAAACCAGCAAATACACAGATTTGCTTATAAGGGGAGACATACGTTTTTGTTCTCTAAAACAAGTTTCTAGTTTTTGATATATCAGTTATAAGTTCAACCGGTGCCAGGACATCTATTATAACGCCGGCGGCGCTGATTCCGCACTTCACGTCACAGAGGCAAAGATTAAACTGTTTCTTCTAAGGAAGAGTCTTGTTTTTGTGGCGGCGCCGAACTCGTTTTCTCAAGGCACCCCAGACATGGTCTGTAGGTAACAGATCAACAAAAACATTGTATTCAAAATTTTGAATCCCGACTTGATAGGCATTGTTTCAACCGGTATATTTCTAAGAGAATATTAATAATGAGATCGAAAATATTGAACTCATTCAGTGCATGGACGCTAACATATATAGGCATATACACCCGCGTCAAGTTATATTATTAAAATTCCCTACTTACGTGGATAACAGTGGTGTGGTGTATTATTTTGATTACGGACCTCGGTCAAACCATTAATATAAACTTTATTTCATTCCAAATGTATGCAGAATCATTACAACATTACAAGCAGAAAATATGAAGAAATAGGAGCCCGAAACAAGTTTTAAAAAAAAACAACTTCTGTTAATCCGTTTCCATTAGTGGATCATATATTTAATATTAAATAGACAAGATGGCATAATTTTGGAAGGTGGAGATTGAGGGGATTGTGTGGAGTATGGATGGAATAAAAGATTAGTATGGGGTATGATAGAGTGATGGAGAGGGAAGGGGGTTGGTGGGGAGGGGTTGGGTTGATGGATGAGGAAGATGTAGGATTGCCCGTCCCAATGGCAATAGCAAATTTAATTTTTGGCAAAGAATAAATTAAGAATGACTGAACGAAAATCATTAGTTAAGCCTGCATTAAGATCTGAGGACATCCCATAGAGGGTCTCTATTCTATTTCAACGATTTCCTTATGTTATAAGCAACGTTTTATCGCTGGCTCGTCTCATTGCTCAACCAAGCTATTATTATTAAGACACTGTATACTTCAGAAGTGGCATTAATGGGGTGTGGATTTTGAAAAACTCAAAAGATCTTCAGATCAGTCTTGAGCACCCCCTTCTCAAAAATGTTTCGTCCATCAAAACATTTGATTTTTCCACCCTGTACACTACCATACCACATGCCAAACTGAAAGGACGGTCTCTCATTATGAGAGCTTTCTTTTCCAAGAAAGGTGAACTGCGATACATATACATGGTTGTGAGCTATCTTGGAGCATACGTTGTGAAAAACACAACAAAAGCTAGGTTGAAATATACTGAGGAAGATATAGTACGAATGATTGAATTCCTGGTTGACAATATCTTTGTTGAGTTCGGAGGAAAGATTTTCCAACAAACTGTTGGCATTCCAATGGGCACTAACTGTGCACCACTTTTGGCTGTCTTGTTTTGTTTTCCTATGAGGCTGAATTTGTCGAGGGGCTTTTCAGGACGGGTAACAAAAACCATGCCAAATCTTTCGATTTCACTTTCAGGTATATCGACGATGTGTTGTCTATAAACAACAAGAAGTTTGCTGACCTAGTCGATCGTATATACCTACTAAACTTGAGATTAAAGCCAGAACAAACTCTCCTACATCAGCTTCTTACCTCGATCTTTACTTAAACTATGACCAACATAGGCAACTTACTACTAATCTGTATGATAAACGTGATGATTTCGATTTTCCGATCGTGAACTTTCCCTTTCTTTCTTAAGTTTGCTTGTTAATGTGTTTACTTGTTGTGATAACAATGATGAATCGGTTTTCATTTTGAGGATTGATGCTTACTTGGATGTGACCAAGATTTACATGGCGGGCGTCGTCGATGAAGCAGAAGACGCTTACTCTTCCGGAACACCTTGTCTTATTCTCTTGTGCTTTTACGATTTTTTTTCATTCGAATCGAAAAACATGTTTAGAACAATTACATAATAGTTACAAGTAAAAGGTGATGAAGCGTGGGCAATGCTAAGTGTTTTTCCACTGCATATCGTGGTGGGAGACATGATAATATCGTTAATTTGCTGTGCCTAACTGTAAACATGTTGTTTAATTAACTTTGTTGACTATTCGGAATATGCATAAACATTTAAACCAGTGCATCCTTCGTAGATTAGCAATGTTTTCATTCTATTTCTTTAAACTCAATATAAAATGGTTTCGTTTTAACTTTGAAACATATATTATTATGATGAACCATAAGTGGCATCATGGATTGAAAATGGAGTAGAAATGTAGTTTTTGTTAAATATTTGGAAAGGATGCACGCAAGGCGCATGTCCCAACAAAGTGAGTACTGGTATTTGACTATTTTTTTCCTTCCTGGTAATGACTGACTAGATCAAAGTAAGCGAAGAAGAACAGAAAAGCACAGCATTCGTTTACGCACACCTTTACGGTTACCGTTTATTTATGAAAACCAAATTATGAAATGATACGGTGACATATTTACAATTCTACAAACTCAATCGAAATTCTATCATCATATACTGGATAACTATAAAGTTGGATCTCGTTATCTCAAAGTCGACAGGACCGTAAAAACAAAACAAAAAAAAAAAAACAAAAAAACTTTCGAGTTATCCGAGTATAGGAGTTCGAATATTTAGTTGATAGTCTGGCCAGGACTAATGAAATACTTGAAATGCTTCGTATTAAAGAGTCTCTTGCACAAGTTTGAGATAAAAAGGTTCGTCTGTACTTCAAAATAAACAGGTTCTTCGAGTTACATGATTTCGAGATAACTTTGAGGTTCCACTGTAACAAAGTAGACATTTACCTGACCCCTATATATCAGAACTATCTGATACTGAAAAACTGGGAAAAAGTTGCCCTCATTTTATTTTTCGCACTTCTTGCTCAACAATGGAAGTGCAAAATTAAGACAAGGTGAATATTTTACCAAATAAAGTTTTGCGTCCCATATTACATTAGCAATGAGGATACATGAGTATTTCTACATTTTGGTGGGCGAATTCAAGACAACCCGAACTTAATTTTTTTCCATGACAGGATGAAATAAACATAGGGCAAAACATTCCCATTTTGCAATATATATAGGGGACAATACAAATTTATTTACCTGACCACTGGATATCATAACCATCTGATATATATATAGGGGACAAAACAAGTTTATTTACCTGACCCCTGAATATCAGAACTATCTTGATATATATAGGGGACAGAACAAGTCTATTTACCTGGCCACTGGATATCAGAACTATCTGATATATATTGGGGACAGAACAAGTGAGTTTACTTGACCACTGGATATCAGAACTCTCTGATATATATAGGGGACAGAACAAGTCTATTTACCTGACCCATGGATAGCAAAACTATCTAATACATATAGGGGACGGAACAAGTCTATTTACCTGATCCCTTTATATCAGAACTATCTGATACATGTTTATAAATAGGGACGGAACAAGTGTATTTCCTGACCCCTGGATATCAGAAGTATCTGATATATATAGGGGACAGAACAGTACCTCAAAACCAACCTTAACTGATGAAAGTTCGGCAACTGAATACTCAACACCCAAACAAATTCCTAGGCCCCACATAGAAAGCTAACATGATTTGCATCTACGGAGCAACACAAGACTTCAACATGGTAGCCTCCAGCAGTCCCCATTCCCCAACAGTCTTCGTTCACCAGCATCCTTCTTCCCCCAGCTGCCCCCTTCCCCCAGCAGTCCCCGTCCCCCAGCAGCCCCCGTCCCCAGCAGCTCCGCTCCACAGCAGCCCCAGTCCCCCAGCAGCCTCCGTCCCCAAGCACACCCTGCCCCCAAGCAGACTCTGTCCCAAGCAGTCATCTCCCCCAGCAGCCCCGTCCCAGCAGCTCCGCCCCACAGCAGTCCCCTTCCCCAGCAGTCCCCTTCTCCCAGCAGCCCCCGTCCCCAAGCCGCCCCTGTCCCCAGCAGTCCCCGTCCCCCAGCAGCCCCTGTCTCCCTAGGAGCCCCCTTCCCCCAGCAGTCCCGTCCCCTGCAGCCCCTGTCCCCCAATTACAAGCAACCCTCGTTTACCAGCAGCCCCCGGTCACCAGCAGTCTCCGTCCTCAATGAGCCCCCGTCCCCTAGCGGCCCCATTTCCCCAGTAGCCCCTGTCACAAACTGCTGTACTTTAGTAGTTTGACAGTTGTCCACCCAAACAATACCCACAGAACACCCTTCTTGTCTATCCCTACAGCCCATGTTTTGTCTGTGTCTGTGTGAATGACCCTGAGGAACTCGCCACCTCCACTGATGAGTAGGATTCTATGGTTGTCACAGTCCCCCACGATCAGGTTCCCCACACTGTCATACACCAAACCCCAGGGGTGAAATGGTTTTCCTTCTGTTTCGGAAGTTGGTTCATGTGTACTGGGGATGTCACCTCTATATACAAAAAGTTCTCTGAAATCAGTATCCATCACAACAACACGTTTCATTCCATCACCACCATCACATTTCTCACTGAAATCAGCGACTGCCAAATTCTGAGTGACGGGACACTCTGATATCCTCCATGGTGAACAAACTAATGGTTTGCCAGTCCCTGTAACAGAAGATGTACATACCATTTCACCATTTGTGGTAAATTTGGAGATGTGATTGGTCATCCCTACCAGGACATGGTTACTGGCTGTAATACATATACACTTCGGTTCCTCATTGGTACTGAATCTGTGTGTCTGTCGTCCTGATACCAGCTCTAGCTCTGTGATGTTGTTTTTATTGTCACAGACCCACAGTGTGTTTGTGGTAGGTGATAGGCTGATGTCATTATTCCAGACATCGGTTTCGATAGTCTTTACTAATATACACTTCCTGTCAATGAGAGTTAAGAATCCAAAGAAACTGGTCCATAGTTGACCATCAGTGGTGGGACATATAGAATTAAAGCTATGTGTAGACAACCACTCCGCCACTATCTTGGTCCGTGGCAGTAGTTTGTATGTTGTCACTGCTTTCTTGCCTTTGGCTCCTGAACGTTGTTGTTTTGTAGAGGGTTGTCCTAGATCATCAGATGTTGAGAAGGACCGATCCTGGTCATCTGGTTGCATTGTTAACTTTTGTGACATCTGCTTAAATGTACTGGAGTGAATCGGTAGTGCTGATATATTTCTAATGTTCTTTCTGAGTAGAGTAGAGTAGAGTAGAGATTCCACTGAGCTTACAAACTGGGTCTGTTCTGTGAATAGAAGAGAGGCATTTTCACAATACAAGTCTAGTTGTCTCCCCTCCCCTTGTGGTTAATACATCCATTTTGATGAAATCAAATTACTTGTTGAAATATGGAAGGTATTTTCTTTTTTACATTTGTATTTTTTCAGTAAACACTCACAAATAAGAGTTGGTTACGTTAATAAATGAAAACTTGACTTTCCATTCCAGTAGTAAATGCGTAATGTAACATTATATAGAATAACAAACTTACGATCACCGACGTCACATTAAGTTTCCTGTTCCACACACCTAGGTTCATATTTTGCAGCCCAGGAATTCACAATCACACAGTGAATTTTCTTAATTCTTTGCTAATTTTCTTGTAGACATTTCAAAAATCTAAACTTGGAAGTCTTATTCAGCTGAAATTTTACAGCACTGCTGACTGGTTAGTGTTACTTTTTGCTTTGCTTGAAAATTATTATATATTACCCATATAACAATATATACATTGATAATTATAATAACACAAGAACATTCTAATGGAATGGCTAACAGGGCCTGGCCAAAGTCTTGGTGACAAAGTCACTTGGTCATTATACTCCCACCAACCCACACTTACTTAAGGGGGTTAAGCATTATACCCCCACCCCAACCAACCCACACTTAGGTAAGGGGTTTTAGCATTATACCCCCACCCCAACCAACCCACACTTAGGTAAGGGGTTTTAGCATTATACCCCCACCCCACCAACCCACACTTAGGTAAGAAGTTTTAGTATTATACTCCCACCCCCACCAATCCACACTTAGGTAAGAAGTTTTAGCGTTATACCCCCACCCCAACCAACCCACACTTAGGTAAGGGGTTTTAGCATTATACCCCCACCCCCACCAACCCACACTTAGGTAAGGGGGTTTAGTATTATACCCCTACCACTAACCAACCCACACTTAGGTAAGGGGTTTTAGCATTATACCCCCACCCCACCAACCCACACTTAGGTAAGGGGGTTTAGCATTATACCCCAATCCCCACCAACCCACACTTAGGTAAGGGGGTTTAGCATTATACCCCCACCCCACCAACCCACACTTAGGTAAGAAGTTTTAGCATTATACACCCACCCCCACCAACCCACACTTAGGTAAGGGGGTTTAGCATTATACCCCAATCCCCACCAACCCACACTAAGGTAAGAAGTTTTAGCGTTATACCCCCACCCCACCAACCCACACTTAGGTAAGGGGTTTTAGCATTATACCCCCACCCCACCAACCCACACTTAGGTAAGGGGGTTTAGCATTATACCCCAATCCCCACCAACCCACACTTAGGTAAGGGGGTTTAGCATTATACCCCAATCCCCACCAACCCACACTTAGGTAAGGGGGTTTAGCATTATACCCCAATCCCCACCAACCCACACTTAGGTTAGGGGTTTTAGCATTATACCCCCACCCCACCAACCCACACTTAGGTAAGGGGGTTTAGCATTATACCCCAATCCCCACCAACCCACACTTAGGTAAGGGGGTTTAGCATTATACCCCAATCCCCACCAACCCACACTTAGGTAAGGGGGTTTAGCATTATACCCCCACCCCACCAACCCACACTTAGGTAAGAAGTTTTAGCATTATACACCCACCCCCACCAACCCACACTTAGGTAAGGGGGTTTAGCATTATACCCCAATCCCCACCAACCCACACTAAGGTAAGAAGTTTTAGCGTTATACCCCCACCCCTACCAACCCACACTTAGGTAAGCAGTTTTAGTATTATACCCCTACCACTAACCAACCCACACTTAGGTAAGGGGGTTTAGCATTATACCCCCACCCCACCAATCCACACTTAGGTAAGAAGTTTTAGCGTTATACCCCCACCCCTACCAACCCACACTTAGGTAAGCAGTTTTAGTATTATACCCCCACCCCTACCAACCCACACTTAGGTAAGGGGGTTTAGCATTATACCCCAATCCCCACCAACCCACACTAAGGTAAGAAGTTTTAGTATTATACCCCCACCCCACCAACCCACACTTAGGTAAGAAGTTTTAGTATTATACCCCCACCCCCACCAATCCACACTTAGGTAAGAAGTTTTAGTATTATACCCCCACCCCCACCAATCCACACTTAGGTAAGAAGTTTTAGCGTTATACCCCCACCCCTACCAACCCACACTTAGGTAAGCAGTTTTAGTATTATACCCCTACCACTAACCAACCCACACTTAGGTAAGGGGTTTTAGCATTATACCCCCACCCCACCAACCCACACTTAGGTAAGAAGTTTTAGTATTATACTCCCACCCCCACCAATCCACACTTAGGTAAGAAGTTTTAGCATTATACACCCACCCCCACCAACCCACCCTTAGGTAAGAAGTTTTAGTATTATACTCCCACCCCCACCAACCCACACTTAGGTAAGAAGTTTTAGCATTATACCCCCACCCCCATCAACCCACACTTAGGTAAGAAGTTTTAGCATTATACTCCCACCCCCACCAATCCACACTTAGGTAAGAAGTTTTAGCGTTATACCCCCACCCCCACCAACCCACACTTAGGTAAGAAGTTTTAGCGTTATACCCCCACCCCCACCAACCCACACTTAGGTAAGAAGTTTTAGTATTATACTCCCACCCCCACCAATCCACACTTAGGTAAGAAGTTTTAGCATTATACTCCCACCCCCACCAATCCACACTTAGGTAAGAAGTTTTAGCGTTATACCCCCACCCCCACCAACCCACACTTAGGTAAGAAGTTTTAGTATTATACTCCCACCCCCACCAATCCACACTTAGGTAAGAAGTTTTAGTATTATACTCCCACCCCCACCAATCCACACTTAGGTAAGAAGTTTTAGTATTATACTCCCACCCCCACCAATCCACACTTAGGTAAGAAGTTTTAGCATTATACACCCACCCCCACCAACCCACACTTAGGTAAGGGGGTTTAGCATTATACCCCAATCCCCACCAACCCACACTAAGGTAAGAAGTTTTAGCGTTATACCCCCACCCCTACCAACCCACACTTAGGTAAGAAGTTTTAGCGTTATACCCCCACCCCCACCAACCCACACTTAGGTAAGGGGGTTTAGCGTTATACCCCCACCCCTACCAACCCACACTTAGGTAAGGGGGTTTAGCGTTATACCCCCACCCCCACCAACCCACACTTAGGTAAGGGGGTTTAGCGTTATACCCCCACCCCCACCAACCCACACTTAGGTAAGAAGTTTTAGCATTATACTCCCACCCCCACCAATCCACACTTAGGTAAGCAGTTTTAGTATTATACTCCCACCCCCACCAATCCACACTTAGGTAAGAAGTTTTAGCATTATACCCCCACCCCCACCAATCCACACTTAGGTAAGAAGATTTAGCATTATACACCCACCCCCACCAACCCACACTTAGGTAAGGGGGTTTAGCATTATACCCCAATCCCCACCAACCCACACTAAGGTAAGAAGTTTTAGCGTTATACCCCCACCCCTACCAACCCACACTTAGGTAAGAAGTTTTAGCGTTATACCCCCACCCCCACCAACCCACACTTAGGTAAGGGGGTTTAGCGTTATACCCCCACCCCTACCAACCCACACTTAGGTAAGGGGGTTTAGCGTTATACCCCCACCCCCACCAACCCACACTTAGGTAAGGGGGTTTAGCGTTATACCCCCACCCCCACCAACCCACACTTAGGTAGGGGGGTTTAGCGTTATACCCCCACCCCCACCAACCCACACTTAGGTAAGAAGTTTTAGCGTTATACCCCCACCCCTACCAACCCACACTTAGGTAAGAAGTTTTAGCGTTATACCCCCACCCCACCAACCCACACTAAGGCAAGAAGTTTTAGCGTTATACCCCCACCCCCACCAACCCACACTAAGGTAAGAAGTTTTAGCGTTATACCCCCACCCCAACCAACCCTGACTTAGGTAAGCAGTTTTAGCATTATACTCCCACCCCCACCAACCCACACTTAGGTAAGGGGGTTTAGCATTATACCCCAATCCCCACCAACCCACACTAAGGTAAGAAGTTTTAGCATTATACCCCAATCCCCACCAACCCACACTAAGGCAAGAAGTTTTAGCGTTATACCCTCCCCCCCCTAACAACCCACACTTAGGTAAGGGGGTTTAGCATTATACCCCCACCCCAACCAACCCACACTAAGGTAAGAAGTTTTAGCATTATACCCCAATCCCCACCAACCCACACTAAGGTAAGAAGTTTTAGCATTATACCCCAATCCCCACCAACCCACACTAAGGTAAGAAGTTTTAGCGTTATACCCCCACCCCCACCAACCCACACTTAGGTAAGGGGGTTTAGCATTATACCCCAATCCCCACCAACCCACACTTAGGTAAGAAGTTTTAGTATTATACCCCCACCCCCACCAATCCACACTTAGGTAAGAAGTTTTAGCGTTATACCCCCACCCCTACCAACCCACACTTAGGTAAGCAGTTTTAGTATTATACCCCTACCACTAACCAACCCACACTAAGGCAAGAAGTTTTAGCGTTATACCCCCACCCCTACCAACCCACACTTAGGTAAGCAGTTTTAGTATTATACCCCTACCACTAACCAACCCACACTAAGGCAAGAAGTTTTAGCGTTATACCCCCACCCCTACCAACCCACACTTAGGTAAGGGGTTTTAGCATTATACCCCCATCCCCACCAACCCACACTTAGGTAAGCAGTTTTAGTATTATACCCCTACCACTAACCAACCCACACTAAGGCAAGAAGTTTTAGCGTTATACCCCCACCCCTACCAACCCACACTTAGGTAAGGGGGCTAGCATTATACCCCCATCCCCACCAACCCACACTTAGGTAAGCAGTTTTAGTATTATACCCTACCACTAACCAACCCACACTAAGGCAAGAAGTTTTAGCGTTATACCCCCACCCCTAACAACCCACACTTAGGTAAGGGAGTTTAGCATTATACCCCAATCCCCACCAACCCACACTAAGGCAAGAAGTTTTAGCGTTATACCCCCACCCCTAACAACCCACACTTAGGTAAGAAGTTTTAGCGTTATACCCCCACCCCTAACAACCCACACTAAGGCAAGAAGTTTTAGCGTTATACCCCCCCCCCCTAACAACCCACACTTAGGTAAGGGGGTTTAGCATTATACTCCCATCCCCACCAACCCACACTTAGGTAAGGGGGTTTAGCATTATACTCCCATCCCCACCAACCCACACTTAGGTAAGGGGGTTTAGCATTATACTCCCATCCCCACCAACCCACACTTAGGTAAGAAGTTTTAGTATTATACCCCTACCACTAACCAACCCACACTTAGGTAAGAAGTTTTAGTATTATACTCCCACCCCCACTAACACACACTTATGTAAAGTGTTTTAGCATTATACCCCCGCCCCTAACCAACCCAAATTAAGGTAAAAGGTATAAGCTTTATTCCCCAACCCCTATCCAACCAATACTTAGGTAAGGGAGTTTAGCATTATACTCTCACCCCACCAACCCACACCTAGGTAAGATGTTTTAGCCTTACAACCCCACTCCTAACCAACCCATACTTAGGTAAGGTGGTTTAGCATTATACTCCCACCCCCACCAACACACACTAAGTTAAGGGGGGTATAACATTACACCCCTACCAACCCACACTTAGGTAAGGGGGTGTATAGCTATCACTTTGTCTGTTTGTGCTATCTGTGACAACCTTGTGTACAACACATGATAACACTCTGTTAAGATTGGGTTCATATTTACATCAAAACATCACAATATCAAATTCTACACCTGATTAAATTTTGGTGGTCACATGTCAAAGTTCAAGTTCACAGGTCACTGCATGTTTACCACTTTTGTAGACAAGATATCTCATTAAACACTGGAAAGATATACACTATAACAACACATGATGAAGTTCTACACCTTATTAGATTTTGGTGGTCATCGGTCAAAGTTTAAGGATCAAAGGTCATACTTGACCACTTTGTGGGGATTGGGGTATAGTTATGTAAGAGTCTACTCTCATTCCTTTTTTATGCCCCCGCCATGAAATGGGGGGGGGGGGGGGGAGGGCGGGGGGCATATAGTGTAACCCATGTCCGTCCGTCCCGTCGCGTTGCGTCGCATCCCGTCCCGCCCCATGGTAATGTAACCAGCTTAATTAAATAACTACTGATCCGATTGTCATCAAACTTCGCATACGTAATAAGCTAGCTGCGATAATGTAGCTCTTCACGACGAGGCGATTTTTTGTATTGCGTCGTAAGAGCTACGAAGCGGTCCCATGCCTGGTAGTGGAGCAAAATCAAAAATGTTCAATCTGTAAGATTTAATTTAATTACCACCTCATGTGAGCAAATGCAGGATCGCTGAAATATCGAGTGTTTATCGTAATAAAATATTAGTAAACATGAAATTTTAGAATATATTATAAAATTATAATATTATGATATTAAAACAAAATTAGGCGAACCAGAAATGTCCTTCTTGCCAAACACAAGAAACTACCGCCATGACTGTTCACGTGTGGTGTTTTCTTTCTCAAATCTCGTTTTATATATGGCCTGCTTGGCCAAATATGGAGTTACTACGGCTTACTATGACTTCACTATTAGGTCCGCACGCGCGCACCCATTCACAAATTTAGAAAAACCAAGAAATTTACTGAATATTTCAGTTCATGCTTCGTTACGTAAACTTGAGGTTTCTTAGGTAAAACCAATTTTCATGATGTAATACTTACCATAACTTTAGTATGAGCAATATATAGTACCTGCACCCATCTTTGTAGCCCAAAACAAAAGATTCAAATCTCCCGCCTTCCCCCAACTATGACAGAGCCATAGAGTGATCTCCCTTCCTCAAAAACCTTTTATGGTGCCAAAAGACAACCAAGGATGAGGAGGCAAGGGGAGGAATATAGGGTGGGACTCCATAAAGTTATGGTAAGTATTACATCATGAAAATTGGTTTTACCTAAAAAACCTCAATTTCATTTCAGTAATAATTACAATAACTTTAGTATGCGAATTCGTCTTACCGCAGTGGTGACTACGAATCCAGAAAACCAGGCTGATGGAGGAACTCAAGACATGCTCAAGGAGAGGGAAGGCCAAAAGGACAACCCCCAAAACACCCCATCACTAAAAAGTGGTAAAATGGTACCTCAACGTGAAACGGAGAGGTGAACCACCGTGATGCCTGATAGCATACTGATTACAAAGGACAATCACCTAATTACTGTGGAGGCACCGCACCAGACTGTGCCACCACAACCGGCCCCAAGGAATACACCCCATCAGAATGGGATGATAAAGACCGCAGGTAAAAGTCCGTAAAGGCAGTCTGTCCCCGCCAAAAAGCCGCAGACATGACTTCCTGAAAGGAGCAGCCATTGAGGAGGGCCCATGATGCAGCAAGGGCCCTTACCTCTTGAGCTCTAACCTTATACAGTGCCCGAACCTGATCATCAGAGTGATCATAGGCATACCTAATTACCTGACAAATCCACCTTGACACTGACTGAGAGGAGATATCCTGCTGACCCTGCTTAATGGGCACAAACAGTCGAGATCGAGGACCCCGCCCCCCCTTGGTTTTATCGAGATAAAACCTAAGAGCCCTACAGGGACCAAGTAACCTATCTCTCTCTCTTCTGAGCCAACAAAGGAGGTCAATGATTATGATAGGTTCGGGCAAAAAGTCGGGCACCTGATTCTTAGCCATAAAGGCTGGATCGGTGAGAAGAGTTACAGCAGCGTAATTCCTAGACCATCGTAGACATGAAGGGTGAGAGGACAACACTTGAATCTCACTCCTCCTACGAACTGAGGCCAGGGCTATTAGAAACACTACCTAGAAAGTGACAAACTTCAAGAAGCGAAGTCTAATGGCTTGTATGGTGCACGCATCAACGCATCAACGCCTCGAGCACCAGCAAAAGGTTCCACTACGGAGCCAACTGCCGAACCCTAGGCCTATCCAGACCAAACCCTCTGATCAAGGCAGAAAGGGATGGGGGTGAGCCCATCTCTGATCTGCCATGAAAGACAGAAATAGCTGTACAATAGCCAGCTATAGTACCAGGGGCAAGATTGCGATCCTTGAACAACCATAGCAGGAAGTCTGCAATCAACTGGATAGAGGCCTTGACCAGATCAACCTTCCTCTGCTGAAGGAGGTTTGACCTGACAGAAAGAGCCAGTGGCTCTTCTAACAGGAGCGACAACAACCCTGGAAACCAAGGCTGCCTCGGTCACATGGGTGCTATCAGAATGAAGGAGCATTGATGCTCCCAGAAACTCTGTAGGACCCTGCCCACCAGGTTGAAGGGAGGAAAGGCATATGCATGCATTCCCTCCCAGTCCAGAGACAGAGCGTCCACGGCCCAAACCCTCGGATCTGGAACCGGAGAGACAAAGGTTGGCAGTTGATTGTTCAGGGAGGTGGCGAAAAGGTCTACGTGAGGCCTGTCCCACACCTGACACACCCCCTCAAAAATTGAGGAGTTCAGTTGCCCCTCTGTCAACACCGGCTGGCGGCGCCTGGAAAGAGAATCTGCCAGAACATTCAAGTTGCCAGGAAGATGCTTGACCTATATGGTCAGCTGCATCTCTTGACACCGAAGAAGAACACAAATAGCAAGGGCACACAGGATGAAAGACCTGGTCCCTCCCTCTCTCTCCATATACGCAACAACTGTAGAGTTGTTCGTAGCCACACAAACCACCTTGGACTGCAGGATCTCTCATAGAAAAGACTGCAGAGCTTACAGAACAGCTCTCATCTCGAGCACATTGATATGCTCCGAGAGCTGTTCCTCAGACCACTCCCCCAACTGGCAATGACAGTCGAGGTAAGCCCCCCACCCTTTCCAGGAAACATCCGTATACAGAGTCATAGTGGGGGCTGGCTTGGACAGAGGAACCCCCTTGGAGGACATTTTCCTGAATGGTCCACCACCGAGCGAACTCCTTGACAGACTGGGTCAGAGGAAGCCAGGCTTCTCAATCCCTCAATGGGAACCAGTTGGAAAGGAGAAACATCTAAAGAGGCCTGATGTGAAGTCTCCCTAAGGGGACCACATCTGCCAGGGCGTTGAGATAACACCTGGATGTGAGACCTGCCGATGAAGGTCAGGGACATATCCCTGGCTTTCTCGAACTTCTCTAGTGGTGAAAGGGCGATACCCTGAACTGTATTGAAACAGTTCCCCAGGAAGATGAAATCCTGAGTAGGGGAAACCTCCGACTTTTCTCTGGACGGAATGAAGCCGACTCTGAGCAAAAGTTTCATGACCAGACGGGCATCCTGCACCAAAGATTCCCTCACAAGGTGGAGTATGAGAGAATCGTCGAAATAGATGTGCACATCTATTCCCCTAGAGAGCAGGAATCCCAAGACTTCCTGCAGCAGCTTGGTAAAAACCAAAGGAGAAGTCGTGAGCCCGAATGGCATGGCCCGGAACTGGAAGACCTTTCCATTGGATGTGAACCGAATATACTTCCGTGCCGACTTCCTGATGGGGATGTGGAAGTAAGCATCCTTCAGATCTACTGAAGTTGCTCACATTCCGTCTCTCTCAGAGGTAATGATGCCCCGAGGAGTCTCCATCTTGAAGTGAGGAGAATCTACGTGTCTGTTGAAGGCACTTAGATCGATGATGGGACGCCACGCCCCGGACTTCTTCCTCACCAGAAACATTCTGGAGTAGAAGCTGGGGGTGTATCCCACCACTGACAGCTCCTCAACCGTGCCTCTGACTAGCATGGTCCTTACTTCCTCCTGGAGAGCAAGAGCCTTTTCCCAATCCCCCGTTGAGGAAAGAAAATTGGCTCTGTCAACAAGGGGGATCCCGTAAGAGAGGGATACCTAATCCCTCAAAGACCACAGACAATGCCCATGCGTCCTCCGTGATTTCCTTCTATTCTAGAAGGAAAAAAGGAGACGCTCTCCCACAGGAAGATCTGGTCGAGGAAGATTGAGCCCTTGCCAGGCAAGCGAATCATCTGCTGACCCTTAGTCTGATACTGCGGGAGAAGGACAAGAGTTTGAGCCGAGAGGACTACACTCCTCTCGGCCAAGTCCGTCGTCTGCGCTCAAGGAGGGAAGAAGGGAGTCAGGAACCCTTCTTCTTGCCCCCAGGAGGGTTTTTGCCCTTCTTACCTTTCCCCTTGTTGCCCTTGAAGGGAGGCTTAGGCTTAGATTGAGCATGTACCTGCGAAACCGAAGTCTTAGCCTTCTTCTTGGGAAGCGCTGACCCCTGCGAGGTGCTGGCTCTCTCAGTCTGAATCCTCTTCACCGAAGTGCAGAGGCGACCAAGTCCTCCTTCAAATCCTTCTATACAGAAGGAAGGGACCCTCCGAAAAGAGTAGTCCCGGAGAAGGGGGCAGTCAACATAAGGGAACGATAAGGTTCATCGACCGGGCGATTTTCAAACTGAAAAACGCCTAGCCAACACGAGGTTAACGAGCGAGGACACCCGTAAGGTGGCCAAAGCTCGCAAAGCCCCGTTCAGAGCAGAGGTAAGTCTGTCCTGAATGTCGGCCTATTCTGTCTCTAATGTCCGACCCTCAGGCAAATCGGACACCCTATATAGACATACCGTAAAGTAGTCTATATAAGACAGAATTTGGATGAAAAGCCGCAGCAGTCTTTCCATCTTGTGATGTTCCATGGAACCGAACACCACCTGATCCACCAATTTACCGGGCCAGGCAGCAAGCTCTCTCGACTCCAGTTTGACTGGTTGAGGGGCAAGCAAACCCTCATGTGTGGCAGAGTCAGTGGCATGAACCTCTGACAAATTGCTGACACACAGCTGCAACCCAGTAAACCCAGGCGCGCGAGTTGCAGAAGCATTCTTCCCCAGAACTCGGGCCTGGATGGTGAACAGTGCTGAAGACACGATTGTGCCTTCGGGCAGAGATCAATCCGCCTGAGCGGATGCCCGAGGAGCCACTAGGGATCCCAAAAGGGTAGTGGACTCGGGAACAGAGGACGCAGTGGGTGGTGGGCATACCTCCTCTCCGAGAATCCGGGAAACATGGGTCCTAAGACCTCGCATCCTGGAAAGAACCTGTTGGGCCTTAACCTCAACAGCCTCGGAGTCACCCTCCCAAGTGTATCTTCCTCAGAGGCCGGAACCTCAGGAAGATCGTCCTAAGACGACTCAGACCGACTAGCGTCAAATGTCAGAGCACCCAGGGGAGAGACGAACAACGTCCTCATCCTCTGCCATACCCACGCCCTCGCACTCCATATCCTCCAATCCGTCACCACCGACAGTGGAGACCGGTAGTGGGAGATAAGGGTCGGCCAATGGAGCCAGCTCGAGAGCAAGCTCTAGCAGGGGCTCCACAAAACGGAACTTCAGCGCAGAGCGCGTAACCACCGTGGCCGTGGGCTTAGGCTT
Source organism: Mimachlamys varia (assembly GCA_947623455.1). Classification (NCBI taxonomy): domain Eukaryota; kingdom Metazoa; phylum Mollusca; class Bivalvia; order Pectinida; family Pectinidae; genus Mimachlamys; species Mimachlamys varia. The sequence goes on along the minus strand of OX392532.1, from coordinate 31,531,944 downwards.
AGAAGCCACAACCCTACCTTAGGCACCAGAGACGGTAGGGACTGCCCTGGAGGCAGAAGTCCTGAAGGTCCGGCAAACCTTACTAGGACCGGCCATAACGGCCCCCGAGGCAGCAGAACGTTTAGGGGGGGGGGGGGCACAATGTTACTGCTGCTAACCCATCTCCGCGAGGGAAAGACCAAGCCCCATGGATTCCAAAAAGGAAAACGCATGGGGTCAAACCCATATCCCGGAGGGAAAGGAGCAGGTCCCGTGGGATGGGAGTGACCCCAGAACTGGCCAAACTGGCCTGCCTGAGCCTGAGGCTGGCCATCCTGCCCGAAAGGCGAGGGTGGACCACCACTCCCTCCAAGCGGAAACCCGGACATGTATGGGCCCAGCCCATAACTGCCGGAATATTGTTGGAACCCATAACCAGTCGCAGGCTGGTTAGGGTGGCTAAGGGATGGATGACCGCAGGCACCCTTATAACCATAAGCCCTGGGAAATCGGCGGCCGAAAACCATCCGACTGACCAGCAAACCCAAACCTGGAGGGATTAACCACCGGGTTCCCTGGCAAAGGTGGACCAGGCCTAATAGGACCGGGACCAAGCAATTGACCGGGAGGGAAAGCCATACCAGCATAGACGCTGGAATTAGTGAGCTGCGCATCACTAATTCCGGAGGATACGGAAAATCCCGAAAGAAAGTCTGTACCACTAGGACATGAACCCGAAGGAACAGGACCAGCATCAATGCCGTCCCCACCAACAATACCACTTGGAATGCCGGGATCATTGACAGAGTCAATGACCGGCGACCGGTAGTCCCTACCCGGAGGCAAGCTCGGACGCTTACGGGCATTCCCGGTCAATTCGACCCTTGGCCGTGCCAAACCAGGGTCTGGCTGCCCAACCACAGCTCCAGGAGGCTCCTGGAAAGGAAGGGCCACCCCTGTTCACAAGAGGAACTCGCCGCGACGAGACCCCCTGAAACAGGAACAGAGACAAAACTACTTAAATCCGAAGATACAGTAGGACTCTTACCTTTCTGTTTTCCCCGCTTCCCGGCAGCTTTCTTACGGGAAGCACCCGGGTGCTTCAAAACATGGAAGACCTTGTCCTGAGGAGACACCTGTGAACAGAGTTCACTTGGAGAATCCTCAGAACAGGGGTGACAAAGTGGACGAGCATCATGGAGATCGTTATCTGTACAGAAATGCGAGCACCCATATGCTGACGCCCGTCGCTGACTCAAAAGAGACATGCTTCCAAACGCCGTTCACAACCCAACGGCAAAATTATACAAGTATAAATAAAATGAAGCAAATACAAACTACAACAGTAGAATGAATAAAAACAGAAATGAACAGTAATGTTGGAAATAATCATTAACAATATTCACAACAACACTGAAATAAATTAAGGACGGCTAATTACAAGCCGCCAACAAATGAGGACAGAAAATGGCACACCACCTGGGACACATGGCCAAGACAAGTGGAGTACACAAATTCAACCTAAACAGCACAAAAATAACTTTTCAACAATGAAACAAGTTAACAATAAGGGCAGATGGGTTTAACAGCGCAAACTGTGAAATTTCAGCCACAAATTCAAACCACAACGTCAAAATAGACGTTTTCCAAATGGAGCATGCAGCAGAGATGTCTACACAGCAGGAGCCATAAAAGGAAGAGGAAGGGAGATCACTCTATGGCTCTGTCATAGTTGGGGGAAGGCGGGAGATTTGAATCTTTTGTTTTGGGCTACAAAGATGGGTGTAGGTACTATATATTGCTCATACTAAAGTTATTGTAATTATTACTGAAATGAAATTGATATTTAACGATATTTTAGATGAATTTAAATTACAAGTTGGGTAGGAGATCGAGAGAAATGGTTTATATTTTAAGTATATTTATCGATGCGAACCAATCGGGCGATAAGTGATGCAAAAAATTCCCCGGTGTGAATCACACCGGGCTTGCTCCTTTACGAGGCATGGGACAGATTTAATACCCGGCCGGGGCAGAGCCATAGGAGGCCGGGTATTAGTATTAGTACTTGTTATAAGCATGAAGAGCTAATTTCATATGGGGGAAGGGGGCGTTAATGTCTCACAGACATTTCTAGTTGATGGTTTTTTGACTGTGCTACTTAAAGGCCCGATACACGTAACTTTCGGCAAAACGTTAAGCGAAAATCAAGCCTAATAACTTATTATATTTATAGATTTAGTTAAGATTAACTGATAACAGCAATATCCAAGATGAATTCTTACGCGGGTACCGGTACAGCAGCAGTTGAAAATCGGTATTTGTAAACACGCGTCCATTTTGAACGGTCTTCTTACTTCGGCTTGGTGTATTTTCAATTCTTTGGATTTTTCTGTCAAGAGTTTCTTGTTAGTTATCGCTCAGGTTTACTTCGTTTGAGACTTATTCTTGCATGGTTATCAACTGGATTTATTTTCATAATTTTTCAAAATTCCGAAAAAAATCTTGCGTGTAATTGTCGCTTAAGTAAAAAAAACCTGTTGAATGCTACATGCCCTTTGCCATTGAACAGCCTAGTCTACAACCGTTGGAAAGTATAAAAAAGAACAAAAGTTTTCTCTCTTGTTGACAGCACGATATTTATGTCATACTGACCAATATAATGGGGTTTTTTTTCAGGCAGAGTAAGAGAAATACACTAGATGAAGAACCCACTGGAAATGTTGGCAGATCCATCAAAAAGGTAATTTGTTTAAGTAATCTTAAGTCCATTACACTGTATATTGAAGTTCTTCTCCTGATTTTGTATCAAGCTTAGATAATTAATATGTTACCTTCTGGAAGTACTTTTCCTGATTGTGTATCAAGCTTAGAGTATTAGTATGTTACCTTCTGGCAGTGCCTCTCCTGATTGTGTATCAAGCTTAGAGAGCTAGTATGTTACCTTCTGGAAGTACTTTTCCTGATTGTGTAACAAGCTTAGAGGGTTAGTATGTTACTTTCTGGCAGTGCCTCTCCTGATTGTGTATCAAGCTTAGAGAGCTAGTATGTTTCCTTCTGGAAGTACTTTTCCTGATTGTTTATCAAGCTTAGAGGGTTAGTATGTTACCTTCTTGTAGTGCCTCTCCTGATTGTTTATTAAGCTTAGAGAGCTAGAATGTTACCGTCTGGAAGTACTTTTCCTAATTGGGTATCAAGCTTAGAGAGTTAGTATGTTACCTTCTTGTAGTGCCTCTCCTGATTGTTTATCAAGCTTAGGGAGCTAGTATGTTACCTTCTGGAAGTACTTTTCCTGATTGTGTATTAAGCTTAGAGAGTTAGTATTTTACCTTCTGGTAGTACTTCTCCTGATTGTGTATTAAGCTTAGAAACAGGGGGTAGTAATTTGGGTTTGTCCGTCTGTCACGCTTCGTTTCCGTGTAATAACAGCAATAAATAGTATTTTCATGAAACTTGGTTACAAGGAAAATTCCCGAAAGGGCTCAGCCAAGTTCGAACCCCTTGATTAACGAAAAATGTCATTTTCTGCCATTTCAATGCAATAAATGTCCAAAGCCTGTCTTGATACACGCATATCATAGTGGGTTTCACCAACATAGATAAGATCTGAATAAAAAATGCATCAAATTACAAAAATTGCAACCTACAAAACTTTAAAATGAAAGCAATCTTATATAATCTAAATAAGATACCACTATCTTGTGCATACTTTATCTAATCAGCCTGTCTGTTTCACAAAAAATACACATCTTTAAGTCGGAGAACCTAAAAATGCATCAAAACCATGACAATACATTAAATATGCATCTAACTGCACATCCTATACATGGCAATCTTCAGATGTAATAAGCTCCTATAGATGAAAGTTTTTTCTTTGAAATGTACACCACTAAGACCCAGGTCTTAACTTGTTTCTTACCAGTATCAGATGATTCCAGCAATTCTGAGACAGCATGTAGAGACAGGTGATGTTGGTGGAACGTTACTATCAATTTTGACAGGAACGGAATGAGCTGCAAGAATAAATCAGAAATTAATTTTCAGTTGTTGATGCCGTGTGTAAAGTTTGTATATATATGTGTACACATGTGAAATATTGAAAAATCATATGCATTAAATGTTGCTGTTAAGTTTCAAACTGTAATGTTTTTCAGATGTCAACGTGTCACCGCACAGCTGCAAGGGTAGAAATATAATTATCTTCCCCTTTACAGCTTGCCGTCATTGCTGATGCTGTGGATGAAGCAGTTTCTATACCTTCTCCGTGTCCAGGAATGCATGACTGGTGATGCTCTGTTACCTGTAGTCGAGGTCTGTTGATAGGCGTCCGCCTATCTGACCCATCAATTGGTTGTTTCCGGTTCCGGTTAGTTGGTTTGGTGGCATTCTGGACATAATTTGATGATTCAAACTGGTTCAATGTGTTGGCTGACACAACTACCCCAGAAAGACTAGTCCAGGTATCAATTGTTCTTTGTGAGAATGATAGCTTCCTGATGGGCGGGGCGAAAAGGGGTTTGTTTGGCAAAATTGATATCATATAACTTTTAAACGGTTGAGATCCCCACCCCAAAACTATATAATTGCTGAGCATAAAGAGACGATCACAATCATGATTTTAGATTTGACCCCAGTGTCTGCCACGCCCTTGCAGACTTATACCTCCTGAGTCATAACTTTTAAATTATTGAGATTCCCACCAAAAACTTAAGTATTATACAATTGCTGGGTATAAAGAGACGATCACAATCATTTTTTTAGATTTGACCCTAGGGTCTGCCACACCCTTGCATGCTTATCTATTGAGTCATAGCTTTTAAACGGGTTGAGATCCCCACCCAAAAACTATATATATACTTACTGAGCATAAGCATTATTCTCATCAGGTGCATCCAGGCGCACTACATGGGTATTTGTTTATCACGTGACCTATTGCCATCGCGTTTTATCCCTCGTCGTGCGTCTTAAACAATTTTTAGTTTTGACATCTTCTCGGTTACCAAGAAACCCAGAGTAATAATATAGTGTCGGTAGCATGCTGGTACAAAAGGCTTTCAAATTTGTTCAAATCAATGAACCTGATAATCTTTTCAAGGCCACTGGGGTCAAATATGTTTCAATCTGTTTACCAACTTCTTATCATCGGCAAAAAGCAATGGGTTTGTGTCTGTGGCATGCTTGGATGAAGGGCTACCATGTTCGTTCAAATAAACATCTGTGTAAATGTTTCGAAGACGTCTTCTCAATAATTAAGAGGGCCAGGGTTTTGCTATTTTCTGTCGCACAACGTTACACGATGCTTGGTATGTGCACAATGGTGTGAACGGTGTGTGCACGAAGTATGCACGATGTGAGAACGATGCGATACTGGCGATTGTTTCTATTGCACATGTGCGCGCACGATAAACTAACATTGTGCGATGACAATCGTGGTCGGTGTAAATTGAGAAATGGCTTAACAATATATACGGTCTAGTGCTAGTTTTTTTATAGCTAGTTTAGCTACATATATACGCTGATCTTTCTTTTGAAGTTTTTCATGAAACCAGAAAATGACTTTTTCTCATTCAGGTAAACGTTGCCAGTTTGACCAAGTTATACCTGTACAAAGACCATTTATTTATACATCTCTGGCCCGGGACACTTGTATACCGGTGAAACACCAGTGATTGGAGGGGGTCGGGTCAAATAACATTGCTAATTATAAGCGACGATTTCTGTTTTCATAACGGTCACACGTTAGTCACCGCGATTATCAGCAGTGGCTGCCTGCATCGCCACAGGGCAAGCAACACTGTTATTTACCTGTTCTGTTACATGGGAGCTATATCCGTTCTTGATTTCTATTGGTGTAATAAAGTTTAGAATGTAGATGTATTATGACCATATGAACTGTTTAAATTGCGAGGCTACTGATGTGTTAAAAATTAAATGTTGCCTCCATTGTGATATGAAGATGGACGTTTTTGAGTTTGCTTATTAATGTGCTTTCTTGTTCTGATTGACAACGATGACTCGGTTCTCATTTTGAGGATTGAAGCTTACTTGGATGTGACCAAATTTACACGGCGGGTGTCGTCGATGAAGCAGAAAACGTTAACTCTTCCGGAACACCTGGTCTTATTCTATTGTGTTTTTACGAGAGTCTCCATGTAAATCTTTCCTTTGTTCTGTTTTTGCCTCTAATTTAATCGAGTTTGAGTTCGGATTATAGTTTTGTTGACGCTTTGGTATACTCTGATTTCTTTGAAAACACGTTAAGCTATCTTGGCCTCTTGCTTTCTACTGTGACTGGATAGTATCTAACCTGATCCTTGCAAGTGAGTGCGCCTCTATTACTATTTAATTCTCTGGCCGTCGGTCACACTGTTTCTCAGTGACCCAAACGACGTGTCGGACTTATTGGTTTTTATTCGGTGCTAAAATCATTCTTCCTTTTTCCTTCTTCAGCCAAATGGTGTCCATTTATAGCGACATTTATGTAACTTCACATAGCTATTGGTTTGCCACTCAAAGAGTACAATAGGAATGTCTTCTTACGTAATTAAAAATGACCGTCATTTCCTATGATAAGTTGAAACTTTGTTAGCCTTTAATTTTTCTTCTAAAGCTAGGATTTTTAATGAAACTTTATTCCTTTGATGCTCTATTAAATGCATCAAAAAAGAAGGTCAACATTATACACATAATGGCTGGCTTCTGATTGGTTGAAATTTAAAATTTGTCCGATTTGGATGAAATTTGGTATATAAGACTCTATTTAGACAACCGCGACCTCGATTTCATGATTCAACAAAATGGTCGCTATGTTCTGGACTCTGATTTGTCGAAAGTTTGATATCGTTCGATCTTAATGAGATTTGGAATGTAAGTGTATGTAAGCACTGCGAAACGAACTACGGGGTTAGGGGACTTCTGTAATTGTCCCCATTACAATTAGTACTAGTTTATTTTTTGTGTTTAGTTCTATTAGACGGGATGATGGGAATGGGGGTCGTCTCAAAGGTCGATTTTCTGCGTTGTTACTGCCGCGGAAGGTTTAGGTTCCTGACTCTGTTTGGTCATGTTCTTGTACTTAATAAACTTGTGTTTATTGTTTATATATCTTTGTTGGTTTGTTCCGCTATAGCTAGCCAAAACAGCTCAACTCAAACAAGCGTTGGCCTGGTAACACCGGGCGATACTTACGTCACTGAACCTCGTTCTGGCATTTACAGGTGACAGGAAGTAGCTTATTATAAGATATTGAGGAGTGTGGGGTTAAGGCGCTGCATCAAATCCCACCTACGCTAGCTCATACAACCAATGAATACTAACAAGATATTATAACTATTTATACATAAATGTGCACGCTGTGGTTGGCACTCTTGTCGTCATTGATCGACGTGTCACGTGGTACCTGAGCTAGAACAGTAACGAGATTGTCTTTCTAATATAATCACGAATGGAACTGCTTTTTGAACTGGCAATGGACTTTAAAAGCAATAATATCAAAAACAAGCTAATTGTGGAGTTTTATTTCAAAATGTGGGGAAATATAGCCGGGATTAGTTTTGATGAATTTTGCTATAATTAATGCGAAATTAATGGGGTAGATTAAACGAAATTCCTATGGGACTTTGGTGTACAAAATACATGCGGATTTGAAAGGATTCAATTATGAAACATGTTCAGAATGTTTAATTTGCCTATTTATGATGGCAATGTTGGAAACATGACACACTTTTCAAATGTTAAATGCTCTTACGCCATGCCTAATCTTTATACTGCTTTTAAACACGTTTTATTTTTTTCTCTCTTTAAAATGTAAAAGCAATGTTGGTGTCAAAGATACCGTGTAGTCAAACTGTATGATAATGCTGAGGATATAAAAAAAATATCTCCAGAGAAATCAGAACGTTGGAAAGGCTCTTTTGTGTACCTCCAGGACGGAAATCTTTCTGTGTCCGGGGGATGGTAGATCATTTCTATCGTCAATAACTACACATTATCATAAACTCTCAAAAGATTACGTGATGCAAATCCATTATGTACGCGTCCGTACTTCGTTTTGGAATGAAATGTTTATTTTCATAGCCGTATGAAAAGAGGAACTTTGACAAAAAATAAATCAAGCTCTTCGCCTGTGTTATGGTATATCGTTTCTGATTGTCCAACGTTTCAAATAGACAAAGTTAATCAAAGCATGTCGTTCATAATGCTGATGAAACAATGGAATAATATCAATATTTTCGCGAGTGGAATTTTTCACTTAGTTAGGCTCCACACTCTTCGTGATGTGAACATGTTCGGGCTGTCAATACAGTTTTATAAATTGTATTTATTTTACACTGTACAACAATGATGAAATAAGTTATTCAACTTATATTTATCACTCTTGTTGGTCTGGACGTTAGCGCGCAAGGGGTCGTATGGTTTGGAGAAACCGGAAAAAAAACCCACGTGGTCGGGCAGGTGATCCCCATACCTTTTCATGTCCGGTACAACCGGTGCTGCCATTTCGGCGCTCACATATAGCATTCTACAATTTTTAGCACTACCGGGAGGGAAAACAAGTGTTAGGGTTTTAACTAATTAAAGAACACTCAAACACCGGGTTAATGTTCACCTACGCTTTCTACATCCCTGATATATGTCACGGCAAAACTGAAGGCATGCTCACGTAAAAAAATAAATCATTGACCAATCTCTAGGCTGAGTACCTGCCTTTTGAAGAGAAAAAAGGAGCCACAACCACAAACTTGTAAACATTTCACGGCTGTGTTACCACGAGTTTCTCTTTATGTACATTAAAAGATCAGTCTTCTTGCCTTGTGCCTGCGGCGTCCGCACAACATTTTCCGTGAGCTAACTTGTGTTTCTTTGGGTCAATCAAGCTCTAACTCCATCCAAGCCGCTTATCAAAGTAATTTTCAGATTCATAGGTCAAAGGTCAAGGTCACTGTTACTATACAAAGAAAATCGGTTCCAATGGTATAACTCGAATTCGCTGTTGCTGATGAAACTCAAGCTTGGTGCAGTGCTTTCTTACAAAAGTGCATGCTTGGGATTGGTTTTCATAGACATAGGTCAAGGGTCAAGGTCACTGTTACTATAAATAGAAAATCGGTTTCGATGCGATAACTCAAGTTTTCTTCATCCGATCAAGCTCAAACTTCATACAGTGCCTTCCTTATTTAATGGTGCTTACTTGCATTAGCTTTTCAGGTTCAAAGGCAAAGGTCATGGTCACTTTCACTATAGATAGAAAAACATTTTCCGTTGGATAACTCAAGTTCGTGTATGAATTGCATTCTTACAGAAAACGCTTTCTTGGGATATTTTTCATGTTCAAGGGCAAGGTCACTGTTAGTATAAATAGAAAATCTGTCTCCAGTTCTCTTTTGGAAAAATAATCGTTTTTTCGGCATTAATGCAAACATGTCACAGAAAAAAGATATGTTTGATATGATATGTGAAATAAACCCCTATATATAGATACAATAAGTTGTGTAAAAAAAACGAGAATTTAGTTGTACTATTAAAGGAACTACTTACATCACAGGCTGTATGTTGACTGAGATAACCTGTCCCCATAGGGATCCAGCAGAGAGGTGGGGCTGTGGTTATTGGGAATTTCCCACGTGTCACTCTCTAGGAAATAAACAGAGAATGTGGACTATTATGTAAGATTATATACGCATGATTCTGGTGCCTAATCAAGAATAATTAATCTCCTTAGATTTTGTTTGTGCTTAGTAATATCAGGGGTAAGGCAGAACTAAACCACCTTGTTGTTATTTATGTTGTGTATAGCTTTGTTAGTTTCTTCTTCTTCTTCCTCTGGAGTATTTCCGCAAATGACTGGTACCACAGGCCAAGTGAGAATATCTAATAGGTGGCCTGGTACTGAAGCTTTTGTCTCTCGAACCCTAGTGTGGTTGGTGTGACAATATATCTGGAAGGTTACCCCACAAACGTATGGTACAATGGGGACAATACTGTTGATGGGGTTCTGAACCCCTAGGTTCATCCTCGATATCCAGGGGTTACGCACGGTACTGTATGCATTTGGGATACATTACAGGGTGGAGGGTGTACACCTGCAGATTACACCAACACATAACTCATCCTCGATATCCGGTGGTTACGAACACTTACGCTCTCTACACCCCTGGAATATGTCATGGCAAAACAGGAGGCCCTGCGTGCGCCACCTTGTTGATAAGGCAACAAGAATGGTTCGTCTCTTTGATGTACATAAAAAAACCGTAGTCTTCAAAAGACAGGCATGCAGCCTAGCGATTGGTCAGAGTTTTTTTTTTACCTGACCGTGTCTTCAGTTTTGCCACGACATAATCAAGTGGTGCAGAGAGCGTAGATGAACGTAACCCCTGGATATCGAGGATGATTCTAGGGGGTATATAGAGCGTAGGTGAGTGAAACACCTGGATATCGAGGATGATCCCAGAGAGAATAGAGAGTGTAGGTAAGTGTAACCCCTGGATATCGAGGATGAGTCGAGGGGGTATAGAGAGCGTAGATGAGTGTAACCCATGGAAATCGATGATGATTCTTTGGGTGTAGAGAGCGTAGGTGTGGGTAACCCCTAGATTTCTAGGTGAGTGTAACCCCTGGATATGAAGATGATTCCAGGGGTGTAGAGAGCGTAAGCGATTGTCATCCCTGAATATCGAGAATTGTACCAGGGGTGAAGAGAGCGTAGGTGAGTGTAACCCCTGGAAATCGAGGTTGTCCATAACCTTACACTAATGATAGGGTTATTCTTTTAAGTGGGAACATACTCACAGTTTCGATAGTAAAGACGGTTTGGGTTATAATACAAAAAATGGGTAACGATGACTTACCTTGTTTACAATAGTACTAACTCTAACGGTTAAAGAGTGTTTAGGGATATACTGATGTTTATGACTGACAGTTGTTTATTCCTATGCAGTTGCTTTTGCTATCAATAAGTTTACTGATAAAATGTAGTTTTGTAATATTTTACGATACTCAGATTCAATCATTTTGACTGCAGTTCATCCCTAATCGGCCTTCTAAAATACCATCAGTATATGGGCAAAAATATCTTCATACTTTTACATTTGCTTGTCAATATTACATTTAGGCGTTTCGATATTTGAAGAACGTTTATTAAAACTAAACGTACATGGCCAAAAATTTGCATGTCAATTTTCCATTTAATCTATAAGGAATATGAAGAAAGATTTTCAAAACTTATCATTTGTTTAGAAAGCAGCGTAAGCTATTTATACAAAAATAACAACCCCCCCCCCCAACCCCCGACCCCTCAAAAATATACATATTGATAACTTGGACAATCGACAACCAAAGATAATCATGACGTAAGGTAAGGCTAGGCACAGGAAAAAATCAATCTCGCCTATCTATATGCCATTGTTTGTCGCGATGGCGGACATGTTATCAGACTTGTATTAATGTTAACAATAGAAGTGTTGACATCATCAGTCCTTCACAAGTTACAGTATACCACCATCATCTGTCAATATCATGGTAAACAGAGAGCGACCAATCTCCATCGTGTTGACCGGCCATTGTACAAGTTATATTGTTGCTGTGACGAACAACAGATTTGGCGTCAATGCTCACGTGCGGCAAAGGATGAGATGGCTTCTGATTGGTTGTTCTCGACTGCCCCCACTTATTACATGGCCATAGTTAAATATGTCGATATTTAAATGACATCGGTATTCGCAGCATCACGCCGGCGTTGTATACTCCCTGGGATTTCTGCCCCGTTCACTGAGGTAAGTCTACACTTCTGTTCAACTTTAAGATATATTTGACTATTTGAAATGAATATTTGGCCATTATTTCTGTGTATTAAAGTCCTTCGTAGCTTTTTATCCCCTTACTCTTGAACAGTCAGATTTACAGTGATAGTTTTTACGGCTCGGAATGTCCATGAAGGTTTGCGTACAGTTTGTTGGTATGTGTTGTCGGTTTAAATAACCATAACCGGTTAAGATGTACACATTTATATAGCTCAAACAGTCATTCTTTATATAATGTATACTAATTTCGAAAACAAATTGGTGTAAATGTTCAGACAAACATCTTATTTCTGTTAAAATTGCAACCTTATTTTAAAATGAGTCTTCAAGCAAATTTATTCGGTTTATTTACCTTTAGATTGTTTTTGGTAAGAAAATTATATTATATTTTATATCGAATTTGCGATACAATAATTCAGGTTCGGATACACCACAATGTATGTTAATTCACATCTGTTGTTTTTAAAATCACAAACAATATTTTGAACGGAAAAGTAATCCTTGATGTGGTATGATAAACATAAACCTTACATACATTTTAATCAGTACTTTTTTGTGACAAAGGGTGTTGGGAATTTATCCTTTAAATTTCGTTTGGAAAGATTGGTGTTCTACGCTAGGAATTTTCATCATTAGTTTTAGTAAGTTACAACACAAGCATTACAATCAAATTCAATATATCTCCCATTATCTACAGCTCTCAGGCCACACTATCAAACACGACATATTTCCTATTGTCTCCAGTTTATAGACTACACAATCAAACACACTGTATCTTCTACTTGTCTATAGCTTAAATATAGGCAGGACAACCTATTCATTTCAATTTTAAACGAAGTCAGTTTTGACACTCCCCGTGAAGGCCCGCCGAATCACCAAAATCAATTCCCATTTACATACATGGCCCGTAATGCGTTATTCTGCGTTTGTGAGTGATAATTAGAATTGTACAATGAATATTATATAAACTTGTTCCGGTCTCGTTCCTGGACTTGTAACTATAATGGTCACACTTAGCATAAAGTAATTGATTCGAAATCCCTCGGACAATCTAGAACATTCGGAGACCCTTTTACACGTACAATTGCGTCGATAGCATCAGAACTACGATGAAACATGTAGGTTCCTCTAAATTACACAAATCCAGTGCAGATCTTGGATTAGACAGTCTAAGAATACACTTATTGTTTCAATATTCCAAAGCGAACTTCACATACATGCGGTTCGCTGCGATAGTTTCGGCATCGTTGTCCGCACAAACGTTTTTCTGTGAGGGATTCAAAGATGTCGAAACTGGAGGCTTTGTAAAACCGCTTATATTTACGTAATTGTATTGTTCAAATGATCATAAAACATTGATTTGTCGACGCTTAATGTTCATATGTGAATATTAAGCGTTGCTCCAACATCGTTTTAATGTTTATTTGATGATATTGTCAGCAACGAGCGTCAGAAATGTCGATAAACTCGCGATAAACAAGCAGTTTGTTCATATTGGATTGATTGCTCACCTTATCAGAAATAAATGACGGTAGTTTAGCGGAGAGAGGTCTCGGTTGTTTCTAAGATATAGCTTATTGACAAAATCACCAGAAGGTAGGTGATAATTCTGTAAAGGTATTTTTAATGGCGACTTCGTGATGATAAAATAATCAAATCATTAATGTAAAAAGAAGCATTGTCAAATTGTCATTTTATTAAGGAAATCAGTTTATAACCTAACTCATTCTGTATAAGGATCGTATCCTAATTTGACTGTGTATACGGTAACGCGTTACATAGTGAATATGTCAGTTGCCTACTGTGGGCATACTACCATATTCGTAGTGCTATACCAAGAAAAAACTATTTGAAGCGGGTTGCTACGATGGTAACTATGATAGCACTAGCGGATCTGGAGAGGGGGGTCCTGGAGGGTCAGGACCCACCCAACCCCCCTTTTCGGAGGAGGAAAATACTTATGGCCTTAAAATGGAAGGTTTTACCATTGTATCATTGAAAAAGCGTCAGCTGAACCCCATCCTTTCGAAAATCCTGCATCCGCGCCTGGAAAGCCATGGTTGCTAAGATAACGCTGTCCCAGTGAATCTATATATCGAGATATTGGTAAACTTATAACATACGCAGTAAACAACGTTTTTTATTTCATTATTTGGAAATTTGTTACAAATAAATAGTATTACTAGTAATTGTTGTTTTTTTCTATTCAATACTTATTCTGCTGGCGTGAGTTTTGGAGTTGGATATATTGATACAATGCGTTGGACTATTTTAAGATAAAAATTAACAATTTAAATATCTTGTAGCATTTGACAGAAATAGTTACGAAGTGCATAATGAAGCAAAAGTTATTTCATTTCTTTTGGTCGAAAACAGAAGTTCCGGGGGAAAAAAAACCCACATGATCGGGTAGATTCGATTCGATCGGGGAATCGAACCCCTGTCACCTGAATGAAAGCCAAATGTCCACTGCGCCATGCGACCACCAATTATAGTTAAATCATATATTTAATAAGTATATCTCGTTAAACTTTTATAGAAAATAAAATTGCTCGGAGTGTAAAAGCAGTATATCTTGTCAGTCAAAAGCCCCACAGTCAGGAAACCATTAGCATACTCATCCACGGATCATATCCTAGAATTTCCGGTTTTGTACCTCGATTAAATCAGGTTACATAACCATGATGTCAAGTGCAATAGTTTAAATCAATAGTTTGGCTTAAATTGTTAAAAAATTAATTAGATATATACCATATTTAGTTATTATCGGAACAAGAAATATGGCACGAGTATAGATTCTAAGTTCAAGTCATCGACGGAAACCCACGGTACACTTCTCTAACGCTTGCGCGCGTATGCAACCGTTAGGGAAGTGTACCGCGGCTTTCCGACGATGAGTTCAAGTTTGAAGAACGGGTTCATGAATATAGTCAATGACAGGATTCGAACCCCGATCCCCTGTTCATTTCACTGTTGTTCTACCTGGTCAACATGAGTATCCTGACCAAGGTGCGCTATAGTCAGTTTTCGATCGGGAGATAACTATACATAGTACAAAAACACTACACCATAACTCTTAAATGTTTTGGCTGCAGTGGAAGAGGAATCTAGAAAGATACGTTTTATGATTACATTAGGCGGATTTATAAGACATTGGTTTTCCTTAACAGCCTTGACCCAGATATGAATTGCAATATGGCTGTCAGTTGCTGTCACAATTTTTGGCATCAGATCGGGGTTGTTTGTAAGCTTTCTAACTGTAAACGGAAAACTGTGATATGTAGACATTTCCAAGCTTAGCTTTGTTTTTGATCCGGATCCAAATTTAATATTGCTGCCAGCAGTCGTTTTTGATTTCGGTACCGCGCAATATTAACTGAAGGGCTACTTTGCCAATCTTAAGTAACTAACTACAAATACATGTACAATATTGATTCCTCGATCAAGTTTGATTTGAGTCGGAACTGAAATTCAATAACTCTATGTTGTACAGGGGCTTGTAGATTTGTTTTCAGGTGATCTGTTTTGAAATGGTTTTTGGTTTTAAATAAAACCTGCCTTGGTCACGGCCTCCACATTCGCTGGCTGCAGTTTGATGCTTTGTCAGCCCCACGGGTATCAAATGAGGTACCCGTGACGTCATCAATTATAAAACAATATTTACATTTACTCTGCATTCTTCCATTGTCATGCATTGTGAAAGAAACTTTGTTACGAGACTGTAACAACATTTGCTATTGTGACGTCATCAATCTGTATTGTGATGTCAACAATTTCATTTATATATATACACTTGATTTCCTGCTCAAAACTTTTCGAAATAACTAAATAAAGCAGAATAATTCTATCAAAATATAGATATAAATAATAAACGTTTCAGCAATTGTTATTACAGTCTTATAACTCACATTGCTATTGCTGACAAACTTACATAAAGCCCTATCGGGTATTATTAAGTTTGCCATCAAAAGCAATGTGTGTTATTGGACCGTGACAATGGTTACTTAAACATTCATTTTAAGTGAATTATTACATTGCTTTTCACTTCATCAAGGGTAAATTGTTTGTCTTAAAGATTTTTTTTCTTATGTGACCACAAAGTTAAAAAATAAAAAAAAATAAAAAAAGTCATGGAATCGACACGTAAAACAATGCTAAGTAATGCATTTCCACCTGAAACTACTCACAAGTACAAGATATTAAAGAGAATTCAATGTAAAGAGCAATATACAATTATAATGAAATTGGATTTGCATACACATGAGCTTTTAAGACCGCTTACTTTTGACTTATCAAATTTGAGATAAACAAATGAAGCAAAGTTATGATAAATGAGTAAAAACGGTGAATAGACTTAGATAGAATTCGAAAGTGTGTGGCTGATAGGGGGAGGGGGAGTTGCTCAACCCTGGTCAGTATATCGAGAATTTCACTGTAAGCGACAGGTGTATATAAAAAAAAGACAAAATTTTCGACAGTCAACAACATGTTTTAACACAAGAGAAAATAATTCTTGCCCTGAAAGTCAATAGTCAAAACTGTTTCCCGGGTTATTGGGACCAACCTGGTGAATTTTTCCCGAAGGCCAAAGGCTGCGGGAAATAGTTCACCAAATTGTTCCTAACACCGACGGAAAACTCTTTTGACTATTGACTGAAAGGACACCTATCTGTAAAACAGTCGATTATTGTAATTATTTTTGTTGCATTCATCACGTTTTTTTTGTGATACATGGATTTCTCCAAACAGCTTACGTCCTGACAGCCTGTCATAAATTCTGTCTGCGTGTGCATAAAACGCTTTAATCAAGAACAAATGGATGCTTGGGCGCGTTCGTTTCTGAGGAAACGTATTAGTTTTGTGACTTCCCCGGAAAATAGTTGACGTTCAAGGGCAAATAATTTAGTTAGTTTTTGGCTGTATATGCAATGTATTGTATTAACCAGGAACATAGTAAAACATATTGAATATCTTTTATATACAGAGTCAGGTAACACTAGTTGTTATTATTCGATCATACTAGCATAAAAAAAGAAGTGCATTAATTAAGCTTACCTAGTCTTCTCGACATAGCCCGAGATTCCTCTGGCCCTAACACCATGCAGACTAAGATATGTTGACAGTAGCTGTCTGGTGTGGGCTTTATATGGTGTCGGGCTAGAGAAAACTCGGGCTATTTGCAACATTGCTTCGATTTCAACATGCGATATTGAATGACGCTATATAGAATAGAAATGGTAAAAGAAG
The DNA here is from genome assembly GCA_947623455.1 of Mimachlamys varia. Taxonomy (NCBI): domain Eukaryota; kingdom Metazoa; phylum Mollusca; class Bivalvia; order Pectinida; family Pectinidae; genus Mimachlamys; species Mimachlamys varia. The sequence continues at coordinate 31,514,920 of OX392532.1, read as the reverse complement.
CTGAAGTACGGTATCAGATAGATTCATTGTCAGTGAGCGCCATTTTATGTCAAAATCGATTCCGATGATAAAATCACCCTTTAGATTGAGTGATGTGTCGCTTGATCGCCAGACCAAATTTTTCAATAAATATCTGTCAAAATATATGGGGAACAGACAAAAAATGGACATGGAAATTGAGGGTTCCATCACAATTTTGAGTTACGGTTGTCTGTACTCCTCGTGCCGATTCAAATAATCAATGTTAGGCAATTTCAAGTTTTTCTTGATACATCGTATTTAAAAATTCAAAATCTGTTTTGTAGAGACTTGGTAAGATTAAAACAGATTTCCGTATTAAAAAAAAACAAAACTAGTTATTTCCAAGTGTAGCCCGTCGATTATTTATATAATTGTTGATTTCATTTATATGTGGACTTTCAAACAGTTGGTTTTCGATTCTCGAGAAAAATAGACTCGATCTCATTCAATCCTGTATATTGTTTTGAAAAGCTAAGTGGTATTATTTCAACTATGAAGTGGTATCAATCAAACATTAGTGAGCTTTTGTTATTTTGATATCAGAGCACATATACTTTTCTGTTTCTGTCCTAGATAGAAATTAAGGTGAATTAATAAGTACTGCCGAGGCGGGTATTACAATTTTCGCAATGCTGTAATAGGTTGGTCCTACTGAAAACAGAGCAGAGCGGAAATCTCTCGATTAATATAAGATTAAGATAACAATTTAGAATAATTTATGGGGTGGGTTTTGACCAAAATAACCCGTGTCTGGGTGCTGATTCAATGTGTAATACAAATATCTGTAGATCCAAAGTTATCAGCGCAACCGCGAAATAAGTAATGTACAGTATCTATCTGGCTACCATGTACTAGTATATTCGTCTGTTAAAAGTCCAAAGTACTGACTCAAGAAAAAAAAAAGTTTTTAAGAAGGGCGCGGAATTGTTGAAAGATTCTGTTTCGTTTTATTTTGTTTAACGTCCGGTTAACAGCTAAGGTCATTCAATGACGTGCAACATTCAAGTGTGTTGTGTCTACGTACATGTGGTATGTTGGTGTATTCAGTATCTTTTGATAGCTCGGATCTGATGCCTACTTTATAGTGATATCATACTGAAATACTATGCCGAAGGTATTCAACACAGCATCTCGTCCAGTCACATCATCATGCAGGGTTTTAAGCTAGTGAAAGCAAGTCCATTAATTTCTCTATCCACAGTCTGCGGGGATGATGTGGGAAGGGGCTCACTTGCATTTGAAAGACACAATAGTGCATATACGCTTAACTGCACACTTAAGGATGAAATGCTATTAGACAATGCTTGGATCTTACTTGATGAATGACAATACTGACAAACTGATTTTAAAATAGAGCTACAACTTTAAGAAAAAATCGAAATTTACGAACTTTTTTTTTTCAAACACAATTTTACGCTAATGGGGTGGTCGTTTAACAGAAGAATCACTTCCGGTAAGGCACCAGGGAGAGTCCGCCAATACGTTAGTTACTCTACTCCTTCCGGAAGGCTAAATGCCAAACCTTTTCGGCTGAGACAATTTGTCGTTCATTGCTTCACCGCTTCACAAGACGTTGTCAATTGTTCGTAGGAGGGTTTTTAAGGGAAACGATTTATTTCTCTCACGCTCTGTATTTTTCTAATCTAATTTCAGTTGCTAAACAACTTAAAGTTTAATTTGAGCTTCCATTCTTTGACATGAATACCCATTCAATAGCGGAAAGCCAAAATGGTGTTTTTTTTCTAATGTTCTTAAAATCAGGACCAAACTGTTCAGGAAATACGATTTAAATAATGAATGGTAAACATAAATTTTCAAAGTGGAGTTTTTTTTCTAATTAACTGTAAATTGATTTATCTTTACCAATGTGTAATGTTTGAAATATATTAGATGAAAGGTTCGCATTCAGTTTTCGTTAAACTTTAAAAGCTGAAGCAACTGTGCTCGGATAATTAAAAAGGAAAGAAATGGTAGCACGTTAAAGCTTGGAGTACCATGAGAAAACCAAAAGGGTCGGGCAGGTGTCCTTGTATCATTTCACGTCCGACCGGAGGATCAAACCGCAGCTGTCATATTGAAAGACGATGGCGTTATCAACTGCGCCACCGGGGCTCTTTATTGACGTAGATTTATCTCCCTTTCAAGACTTAACCTTTATTAAAGCAATACTTATTATTCGCGCGATATAAATAAGCCATAAATAGCACGGAAACAATACAAACTATTTGTAGTCGTGAGAAATTTGAGTTGTGAGAAATTTCAAATTTCTGACTAAGCGTCTTTTAAATGAAACGAAATTGAATTGATTCAGAAATAGATACGTTTGATTTAAACATCTTTTATATTTGCAAATATGCAAATGGGATCAGACACAAGTTAAACAACTTATATTTTGTCTTCCTCCGAAATGCCATACCGAAGGTACCCCACACAGCATCCCGCTCAGATAAAACACGCATTTCACAAGTTTTCAAAGAATCGGATTGTTATTGTCATTGCAATAATTGTAATTTTCATGGAATTGGTTTAAACTAGAATGTTACATTTGTTTTTCATATATAATCACGATTTTTTCTGTTCCTAGGCGATGGATGTTTAAGAAACTTTTTAGAAATACCGTTTAATTCCTCCTAGGAAAGACATTTTTTGACTTTACTTATTACAGTTCATTAACCAGCAAATTATTTAGATTAGTCCTTATTCATTCATTATAATAAAAGTGCATTTATTATTAATTTATAATTACTTTCACGAACATATACTATTTATGAAGGTTCATTTGCTTACATACCATTGTGTTCTAAATTTAATTAGCACATCATATCGCTCATTTGTATCTGTTAATAGTAAATATCTTTTTATTATTCGCTTTAAGCATATGTTTTGACCTTTTCCCATTTAAATAAAGTATATTATACATTTTAAACGCATGTTTCCATGTCATTCACAACGCATATGACTGTCATATTCTAGGCCCCGGTTTCATCAACGTTCCTTAACTTAAGAAAACTCCTTAACTTAAAAATCATCATAGGAAAGCATTACCGAATAAAAGGAGGAAATATCACTTCAACAAGATTTCTTTAAATTCTGCAATACTTTCCTATGGAGATTTTTATGTTAAGGAATTTCCTAGAACATTCCTGAAAATGAGGCCTGGTGCTGAGACCATCTTTCAAACAGACAGTGACCTATCGAGACCAGACATTGTCAGTCTCCTATGGAAATGTTTTATGTAATACTACCGCAGTAATAGGTCTTAAATCATGATGGCAACGCCGAAGGGAAGGAAAGTGATTGAAAAAATATTTCATTTTTGAAAGATCCAATTGTTGGTATATTAACATTTAAAACTGTTTTATGGGTAATCATTGAATGGTGAAGCTGTAGAATTTAAGATTTATTGAAATTTAGAATGTAAGTTTTTCATCTCCAGCGTTTAAAGGCCCAATATACGTAGCTTTCGGCAAAACTTGACGCGAAAATCATGCCTAATAACTTATTATATTTATAGATTTAGTTAAGATTAACTGATATCAGCAATATTCAAGATGAATTATTACGCGGTTACTGGTACAGCAGCAGTTGAAACACGATATTTGTAAACACGCGTCCATATTTAACCGTCTTCTACCTTCGGTTTGTTGTTGAAGTGGGCCCCACCTGAGTTATTTCCAAGTCTTTGGATTTTTCTGTCAAGTGTTTCCTGTTAGTTACCGCCCAGGTTTACTTCGTTTTAGGCTTATTTTTGCATGGTTATCAACTGGATGTTTTTTCAGAATTTTTCAAAATCCCGAAAAATTCCCTGAAGTTAAGTATATTGGGCCTTTAAAAGAAAAGCCATAATTATGCATCACAGTATATATACTATACAATGTAATTTGAATGACTACGAGCCTTGTTTATTGTTGTTTTACAAAGTAACATTGTAAAGTACATGTAAAACTATCCTAATCCGACCGACAGTCTGTCATCTTTGACATTCAATTTAATATCGCACCTTGTTTTCACAGGCACTTGTGGCCAGGAGAATAACAATCTATATATAGATAATAAAGCGAAATATGAATTATAAAAAAAAAAATATAAAAACAAAAATTTTCGATTTTCTTTTTTTTGTTATTAATCATTTAAAACCATAATAAAAATAATTGCCAAATTTCACCTTGATACGTCAAGCGGTTAAATTTCACAAAAAAAAATCCTACCAGACACCGAAAAAGAGAGTGTCTTAAAAATGGGATTACCACAAGAACTAGCCTCGTCTGTTGAACTCCTTATAATAGTTTATATATTATAGGTGTTTCACAAACGAGGCTAGTGCCTGTGGTTAAACTGAACTAATTGACCGGAAGTGCAATACACATTGCTTAGATCACCAATACCGATTTTGTGCTGGTTTAAATATATACGAAATCCACATGCTTAACGAAGGATATATTAAGATTGGAATGACGTAAACTAGAACCCTATTATTCTGTCGTGTCTACCGAACAACATGTGCGTAACCGGAAGTATACATACACTACAACGGAACTATTTTTTTTGAGCGGAAGTTGAAAGATAAACACTGTTAGAGGCTATCGGTGAAGATGTAATTTACCTTGTATCCATTTATTTGCATATGAGACAAAATAGTCAATGAGCAAAAGACCAAAAATAAAGTATCGGAAATATGCATGTGTTCAGTGACGTCATACTTAAAGTTTGCCTTACACCGAGTATGTGGAGTATTAACTATCTACGCAAATAAAACATTGCCTCAACAAGCGTCATTAAGAAATAGATCTATGGACAAATACAAAAGCTGTTTATTCGGAACAAAGTTTGTTTTTCACTTAAATTAAAAGTGCTATTAATTTTGTCTGAAATAGAAATTAAATACATAATATTTTAATGATTTTCTGTTTAACACAATGTACAATAGTCATGTATTGATTGGAATGTGTTCCGAAGTCTTTGCTAGGGAACCAGCGATACTCTCCTCGTGTTTATTGGAATGCTGGATAAAGCAGGATTGTTTTCGTATCCAGCGATTGTTTTCGTATTTCAATGTTTGTTTTCGTATTTTAATGATTGTTTTCGTATTTCATTTGATTGGTTTCGTATTTCAGTTTGTTTTCGTATTTCAATGATTGTTTTCGTATTTCAGTGATTGTTTTCGTATTCAATGATTGGTTTCATATTTCAGTTTGTTTTCGTATTTCAATGATTGGTTTCGTATTTCAATGATTGTTTTCGTATTTCAATTATTGTTTTCGTATTTAAATGATTGTTTTTGTATTTCAATGATTGTTTTCGTATTTCAATGATTGTTTTCTAAAATCGTATTCTGTGCTTAACTGAGATACTTGGTAGTTCATTGGTAAAACAGAATAGCATGTACATTATACTGCGGGCGTATGAATTTTGGAAGTAATTTTATTTTAGCGAATTCTCGCTGAAGGCGATCAGCTTAGTTATGATTAAACTAATTCCAGTTTCTATGAATCAACAATTGTTTTATTGTCTGAAATCCACGATACACTACTCTGACGCTCGCATTATGCGTACCCTAACTTCTTGAAACCATATATCATAAAAAAACTAGTCATGCGAGATTAACCAATTTACATTTTCGATATTGATATTTTTCTAGAATACGGTCCCGATTAACTAAAAAAAGTCTTCTTTTGACTGTTTATGAGGAAATGTTAGCTGATAAAATATACGACTTCAACTAGATTTACGTCGACCACAAACTGATAGAAATTGGATAGAATTTCTTTAAGTTAGCTTTAGGTTTAGTTATTCACAGGTGTTTACTTTAAAGCAGTCTAGATGATTTAAACGTAAACATTACTAACACATTACTCTTTATGGAGCCGAAAATCTGCCCGTTAAAGACACTTAACTTTACGATATTTAGAAATGTGAATTTTCATTAGAGTCAGCAATGGATTTTAAATTACTTTTTACTGAATTGTGTAATCAATTGTCTTAATATCTGAGAACAATGTTAACCATTTCATAATTTTTCTGACCTTTCTTTGCCATATGTTGAATGTTTGTACATCGTTTGGGAGAGGGCGTTGGTAATATTGCCAAATGTTGAAACATTTGTTCTTGTTTTAGGAGAAGATGTTGTTAATAAATGTTGAAATAACTTGTGCCAGATATTTTGCTTTGCTTCGTGGCAATAACATACGTTGAAAACCAAAATAGCTCTAGACTATATATATCCACAGAAAACACGAAAATCTAATGTAGTCTCATTACCAGCGCTTCTGTTCTCATTTTTTTCGTGCATCATTTCTGTCCAAAGTTTGTGTTACGACATGGCTTTAAGACGGTGCCGTACTGGAACATGAAGTGGTTTCACAGCGTCACGCGATGTAATATTGAATTTTATCAAATCTAATAAACTTGACAAGGACATCAAAGACAGTAAAGAGTTGGTCAGAACAACACTTCAAAATGATAATCTTTGAAGATGTTTAAATCGATACATGTACATTGCGCGCGAGAACCGACGTCAGTGCAAATATCTAAAAAAATCATTAAAACGTTGGTTCGGAACTAGACAAGAATTTCTTCGATAATTTCTTAAGTATTGATCAGACAGGAATATACCATACCATATCAGATCTACGGCTTAAACTATTTTTTTTTCTGTTTACAAGACGAGTTTACCCACGATGCATTATCGCGTGACCATGCCAATGCACAGAATAGTGTGGTGTTCAGCAGTAAATGATTTCCGCTCAGTAAAAAAGATTTTTTTAGTGATAAGAATATTTCGAATTTATTGTTTGAAGACAAAATTCGATGTTGAAAGAATATGCATAGAATGAAATATAAACAGTTTACGAAAAATATGTCAATAATGGACCTTTAATGAGATCAAACTGGTTTTATATCAACCTCCTGGTAGAATCAAATAATGACCGGGGGTGAAATTTGCAAACGACTGAAAATTACATTATATATACCAACTTGATAAAGCATTAAGTTTACAGTGGGACACTGTGATGTCCAATGATTATGACGTCATTAACGCAATATTGACCCGTTCTTTTTTTAAAAATTTGTTTTAAAGTAGAAATATGAACCTCGACGTAATCATATTTTAGCCAGTCAAAAGTGAGGAAAGTCGGACCATATCAAAATTATATACGGGATAGACTGGTAGAACAGAGAAAGCAAAAGAAGACAGTAAATTACTCGTATCTTTGTTTAAGAAAAATAGTCCGGAACTATTGCCAATTTCTTGGTGATAAGAATTGATTGAAATAGTCAGAGCCGCAGTAAACAGGTTTTTGATAGAAACCATTTGCAAAGATTGGAATTATTCCGAACAACATGGCAGACATATCAGTAAAAAATGTTTAGATATCCAAATAGAAAATGACACTACATTTATACGAAGTAATTCCAATACTGATACAGTCCTTATCTTTGTCATTCGGCCGACTTGTGTGGTTTCGCAGCATTGATCAGAAGCATGATAAATGTCATGCAACTGAGGCCATGGAACTGTTTAGATGCTGTATCAATACCTCATGTTTAAAAAAGTGACTTCAGAACAACACAAACACAAAATCACCTGCATAAAAACACCCTGACGATCACGTACTGTTAGAGCCAGATGATATTTATCACACAGTTTCTGTTAAAATCGCCAGTTTTGGAAAAACAACACGCTGACTTATCAGTCCGCGTTGTTCTGCCGGTCAAAGTCGTTTTAGGAATATCACAATATATCTATAAAAAACCAACTGGCCCTGGTTTCATCAACGTTCCTTAACTTAAGGAAATTCCTTAAATTAAAAATCTCCGTAGGAAAGCATTACTGAATTTAAGGAGAAAATCCATAGTTAAGGATACTTTTCTTTAATTCTGTAATGCTTCCCTATGGAAAATTTTAACTTAAGTAATTTCCTTAAGTTAAGGAACGTTGATGAAACCGGACCCTGATGTGTGATTGTTTGTGCGTTTGCAAGACCTTTTCAAAGATTGCCGCCGTCTTGAGTCACGTTATCCAAAACGTATATGTGCAGTTCGCAAAGAAAGCTCTCGCGAGATTCCGTAACGACGACCATTTTTAGACAGGTGTTGAAAACAGGTTATCATTATTATTATTTTTTTTTGGTGAAAATAGGTGACAACGTTTCGTTACAATGTAACGATCCCCTGTTAATGTGTTTGGTGCCTAGGTTAGTATAAAATAATATGTACAATATAAGTTCTTCCCGTAGGTATCTAATTTTAATTATGGTATTTTAAGAGTTTACCTTGTCGAGAGTACATCTGTTACTTGTGGTCATACTTGTGATAATGTCATTCCCGTATCGTTATTTTAGAGGGACAGGAAAGTTTGAAAATGTCATTAATATACTTTCCAATTCACTACGATTTCAGAATGAAAGTTTTTTATAATCGTTTCCTTGCAGCACGGATGTGTGTTACGTCATATTTTAGGATAGGAAGTGGTAAACTCTGCTGGTGGATTTTTCAGCCCCCGAGGTTAGCTGAAGCCTCCATAGCCACATTTCATCTCATTTGAGTAGTGGTACAGTACATAATATACACACTATCGTAGTACACGATTTGAAATGATACAGAACTATTTTTTCCCCCTCTAAACTCGTAAATAAAAGATGCTATTCCGCACCTGACTCGTCGGCTTCTGAATTAGTTTATACAATTTTGATTCACACTTTTTGGTCACTAGTATTAATGACGAAACAGCTGTATGACGGAGTTTAGTATTCGTTTTTTTCGGCATACTGTATCAGTTACTAATTTCAAAAGGTGCAGCATATGTGTGTTTTACGTCATCACTTTGATACATACAACTGTAAAATATGGAATAAATGGGATATTTTTTATTTGGTGTAAAATGGTCGTTAACAATTTACGATAATTAGCAGGTCAGAGATCTATTTAAAAACGTGTGTTTTGAATAAGTAAAATAGAGGGATGTGTGTTTTTAAACGAAATGAAAAAGGGGGATGAGGGAAGGCTTTCCCTTAGCCTTCAAACCCCCGAAACGCATGTACACAGGGTTTGATGTGTAATACGTTAAAGGACCAATATATCAACAACAAGAAGCCGAAGTTAGAAGACAGTTCAAAATGGACGCGTGTTTACAAATACCGTGTTTCAACTGCTGTCGTACCAGTTACCGCGTAAGAATTCATCTTTGATATTGCAAATACCAGTTAATCTTAGCTAAATTTAAAATAATAAAAAGTTATTAGGCTTGATTTTAGCTTCAGGTTTTGCCGAACGTTACGTATATTGGGCCTTTAAATGATATAGCAGTTCCTGCAACGTAAACAAATATATAAGAGAAAAAATAAATTGAAGCCCCAAGATTTATTTTCTTCCATATTGACTCAACCCTAGGGTGAGATAAGCAAATCATACCAAACTCAGACACCAGTTTACCAGCCACAGAAGTATTTGTGATGAAAGCCAAAAAAATTATCTTCCATAATCGGAATAACAACCTGATGTACTGGTATTGTTACTCGTCTACAATACAACACCATGGCAAAAACTGTTTTCATGAATACGCGAGATATAAACATTTATTTTCAAGAACGAAAAATTTAAGTTCAATGCAAATAAACGCTCTATTTCATGAATATTAAAGAGGATTTTTTTCTGATACAATGTACAGAAATACAGAAATCCACGCGCGGTTTGTTGTAATCGACGTAATACATGTTTGTACAGTATTGTCGAAATGCTGTAAGCTTTCGTAAACAGATCGTTTATTTGTAAATCCTATCGCATCAAATGGTAAGGTTTTTGCTTTTTGACGTCCATGTATTTAAAGGCTTTCGTGTCTAGATATGTAGACATAGTAACACGGGCCTGTGATGTCCTTGTATAATCTCCCACTACTCGGCAGACCATTTGTAGTCATTAGAACAAAAGGGTTGGTGACATTTCCCAATTTTCCGCTTGGTTTCAAAGCCGACATTGTAGATGTGAGTTTTCTACTCTTGCTGTACTGCTGAAAGGAATGGAAAAGCATGGAAAGCTTGACAGTTACAGGCACAAGAAAAAATATGCAAAATAAATTTATTTTATTTTGTTCTGAATCAGTTAAAAAAAACAACACCAAAAACCCCTTTCCGTTTAACTTTGTACTTGTCTGTTTGTTTGCAGAGAACATACACGTCATACTTTTGCATATTACGTAAAATGGTTAACATTCTGTTGGCATTCACAATATGTATATGACGTCATATCTCTGTGAGTTTGCGTTACACAAATACACTTTTATCAAAAGAACGGCATTGTTTTATTTCAATTGATAAATGCTGTTCAAAAGTAGTTTTTTCCATTTGGAGCAAAAGTTTTACGAATTCGCTAACTGTGTTCGGAAGTTGTTTTTTCTTGTTTAAAACATAACCTCGCTTGTCTTCAATGGTAAAATATGAGACGTGTTAGGTACATCTCATAGGGATATGAATTTCAATGGATATGATAGTCTATAAATACCTTACAACATGTTGATTATTTAATGTCCAGTTATTACGTCACACAAGACGTTTGTACGACATTCATTATATACAAAAACTATAGCACTACTGTAAAGCTGACACAATACACAATACCCCACACAGAGTTCTGAGCTGTCTCTTGGTGGCATTCGTCGCGTTTGTAATCAAAATGCAAATGTCGGAATTCTGTCGAGTAGCTCAATGTGTTTGTGTAAAGAACGGGCTTTTCACCAACAGCAAGTCACGTGATACTGTTGATGTCGGAAGGTCAGTGTGCTGAACTGGTCAAGTAATAAAGAAATATTTCGTTTGCTACCAGTTAAAAAAAAATATCAGAGAATACCAAAGCGTCAACAAAACTATAATCCGAACTCAAAATCCATTAAACAAGGGGCAATTAATGAACAAAGGAAAATGATTTAATGGAGACACTTGTAAAAAAACAAGAACGTCTTTTGCTTCATTGACGACATCCGCCATGTAAATCTTTGTCAAATTCAAGTCCTCAAAGTAAGAACCGGGTCATCATTCTCAATTACAACAAAGTAAGCACACTAATAGGCATATTAAAAAACGTCCACTTTCATATCATACAAAGATACAGAATATTTCTCAATGTGACCAATATTTGCGACTACACAACTTTCGAATAGTACCTATCAACTTGCATCTCTCGAATCCCTCTGAGGTAAGTTTGTTTGACGCTTTTGTAATCTCAGATTAAAAAAAGTCTCTAACGGTATTGACTAACAACTACAAAATAAGTAATTCATTTTATTTTATTCAAATGATTAATAATCGGATGGTCGATTGGCGCAGTGGATAGTGTTATTACTTTTCACCAAGGCGGCCGGGGTTTTGATTGACCAACCGGACGTGAAAAGGTATGGGATCACCTGCCCGAGGACGCGGGTTTTCTCCGAGTCCTTCGGTTACCTTCCAGATCAAGTTTCAACGCGCGCTAAAATCAGGACCAAAAAGGTTGTTGATATACGTTAAACTGCTTGTTTCACAATTATTGTAAAATAAACAAAGTTCAAACGATTTCATGTAATTATTCTAAAGAAACTAATTCTAAAGAAAAGTAATAGACAACAAATTTTTGATATGAAAACATTTTTGAAAAGCATTCTTATATTGTTCGATAAATGTTTCTTTATATATAAAGTTCCTTCAGAAAAAACATTTGGAGCCAAAATGCGGCAACACTATTCACAGAAATTCAAGGTTCAAGTATAACTGGGTTATAACATTGGATACTGTGATTTATTTTTTTGGAGATTGGAAACTGATCAAAGACATCTGAGAATTGAATTTAATACCAGCGGAATGCTATAAAATAAACAATTTTCATTTCCAGCAAAAACAGCTGAATTTAAAATTTTTGGATAATTTTACAATAAACAAGGGAACACATCTTCTTAAACACTTGCTAGATAGTACGAACACCGGGTTAGAGAAGAGCAGCCGATTTATGAACCGCGACAACAGTCCATTTTCTGTAAACGCCAATGATTTCGCGCGTGGAATTGTCACCAAACTGTTCGTGGTGTGAAGATTTTGGCGCTGTCGGTCATGCTGTTTTGTATGATGTACCTTTAACACTAGTATACATAGTAGAGTTTGAGTGATGTTAAATATGTTCGCTCGTCGATATATTAGCGGAAATAAAATGCAAGCGAAATAAGCAAAAATTTCAACACCTGGAATAAGTCCATTTTACAGTATCATAATGCTTGATCACCGATAGTAGCCACTTTATATAGAGGATTTTAATTCATTGGATACCAGCTATTCTCTTAATGGAAATCCGAAATGTTTTTGAAATTCATATTATTCTTTCCGCCTAGCATTACCCAAATATTCATTTGCTTTCGTCATTGAAAAGTTGTTGACATCTGTTCGTTAATAAGAGAAAAAAATCAGAGAATACCAGAGCCTTAACAAAACCATAATCTGAACTCAAAATCGATTAAACTAGAGGCAAAATAGGGACAAAGGAAAGATTTACTTAGAGACTCTCGTAAAAGCACAAGAGAATAAGACCAGGTGTTCCGGAAGAGTAAGCGTCTTCTGCTTCATCGGCCACACCCGCCATGTAAATATTTGTCACACCCAAGTAAACATCAAGTTCTCGAAACGAGAACCGAGTCATCATCGTTAATCACAACAAGTAAACACACTAATGAACATACTCAAAAACATCCATCTTCATATCACTTCAAGATAAGAATATTTCTCAATGAGACAAAGATGGCGACCATAAAACTTGCCAATTATTCTGATCAACCTGCTTTACTCGAATCCTTGTATTGTTAGTTTGTTTGTCAGCAGTCGACATCGATCACGCAATGTGTCTTTCTGTGGGTCGCATTGACGTCAAGTGAATGTGAGCTTTATATGTTAAAAATAAAAACTGTCATTTTCTTATTAACACATTCAAGTAATGACGTATTATACAGATCTTGTTTTGGAACTTGACCTATTTAGCTTCTCCCTTATATATTACCTTATGATGCTTTGTTTAAACATAATATGTGAAGTGATGCAATGTAATTCAATTTTGTTCAGCATACTGTATCTTCTGATGAATTTAAAGTGTGTGAGTGTTAGGTTAATCTCTTATGAAAAGGCATCGAAACGTTTTGCAAACCTGTGCATGCCTTATTTTACTATTAAAGGATGGTAGTCGCAAACCAGCATAATAGAAAAATATAGTATTTCACTATAATAATAATAATTAAATAATGGTAGTCGCAAGCCAACATAATAGAAAAATATAGTAAAATAATCTGCTACACTGGTATGTTAATCTTAGTGGATTACAAATGGTTATCAGAGTGTTGGACAGTTAGACACATGGGTTTTAAAAAATACTTTGAAATGCAAATTTTGTTATCTTTCATTTAAAAAATGAAAAATTACTTCTTATCTTTTAAACTACAGCAGTACAAGAAACAAGTTATAAGGTTTCATCACGTGATATGCGTGGTATGCTTTGCGCGTAAAACAATTAAAGTACGACATTTTTTTTAAGAATGTCTAAGTTTTAGCACTTGTTTATTTAGATATATCCATTCAAAATTAGATATTTTTTTTATCGAAGTACATGCAAATTTCGAAAATTCAACATACAGCAAACATGATTTTTTTTAATTCTCCGAGTTTGATGTTTGATTAAATTTTTGTAGTCACTCCTTACAGCGTAGCACCCTTGCTTGAATGAAGTTTTGTACCACTGCGCATATTTCATTGTAAATTAAAGCTTAAAACTAAAACCAAACTGGTGTATAGGTGTACGTATGTACCACTAAGCCAGCAATATGCTTGCAAAGTAGCTCCGTAGATGATTTTACTTTTCTGTCTAGTTATATGTGCTAATAGTTATATATGTTTAGTTATACATGCTTAATTGTAAATTTACTTATTTTCTTTTCATTTGAATTGTTTCAGAGGAAGCTTTAAGGATGCTGTGGCCGCTGTTTCTGTTACTGTCGGTCACATTTGCTACATCAAACGGTGAGTATATATTTCTTTTGAAAACAAACCCCGTATAAGTAGCATGACCATTCAGAGCATTTTGTTTTACTGTCCAATGATATCCTTATTATTTTTCGGGTCCCTTTGTGGCTAAATGCTTACTGAAACGTAATGTATTAAGCTTTAAATTTTTAATTGCTAAATGATGTTGTTGTTTTGAAAAAACAAACATAAAGAGAATAACGAAGTGTCAACAAAATCATAATCCAAACTCAACATCAATTAAGCTAGCGGCAAAATATGAACAGTGGAAATATTAATGAAAAAGTACTAACCGCCTTGGTAGCTGAGCGGTCTAGACCGCTGGACTAGATCGTGTTGACGTGCCGTATGCGGGAGGTCGAGGGTTCGCGGCTCGGCCGGCTCTCAGTAGAAAGTTTCTCTCATCCGAAGGCTTCGGCCCACGGTCTCTTCTCTTTCGAAAGGAGTTTAAAAAATCGCGAAGTACCAGTTAATGACATAAATACAAGAAAATTTATCAGTCCCCAGCATAAAAAATTCAGACGTGACAGCAGTAATCATAAGAAGCCAAAGGCTTAGTCCCTGACGGGTTTGCCGAGCGTCTATAAATAACTGCCATATATATAGTACTATATAATAAGATCAGGTTTCTGGAAGAGTAAACATTTTCTGCTTCATCGACGACAGCCACCATATAAATCTAGATTTTATTCAAGTTAATGTCATCTCCTCAAAGGGGGAACTGAGGCATCATTATCAACCACTACATGCCGCGTCACAATTGTGTCTACTGTCACAATCAATTTGGAATATCGTATGACGCTTTAGTGCAATACTTCCAAACGAACCATGTTTAAATTTTGACCCGCCGCTAATTATCTATCAAAATGCAAACGAAAATGTAATTATACGCGAAACATTATTTACATCAAACGTTTTTGGCGGTATAAGCTCTTCTGGTCTAACCGTCCTGCTTAAAAGGCATTTACATTGAACTCTGTTTTAGGCTTTCATTACTTTAATGTATATAGTAGTTGTAACATAGTTATGTGGTACATTTTAAGCCGTGTTGTGAAGCTTATTTCTGAAAGATCTAACTGCGGAGAATCAATAATGTACTTGCATGTAATTAAATCATGATATAATAGTATATTGTATGGTTCAGATATCATGTGCAGTAACGCAAACGAGATCCCTATAATATATATCATGTATCATAGGAGTAAGCGTCTTCTGCTCCATCGACAACACCCGCCATGTAAATCTTTGTCACTTTCAAGTAAAAGTGACCTCTTCAAAGTGAGAACTGAGGCATTATTCTCAATCACAACAAGTAAGCTTTGTTATGAGGCCTGCAACAGATATGCGCTAGACTAACAGCATATTGCTGTAATTGCATATCTTCCATGTACATGTCGGCAGTTCAGCAAGATATAATCGATTCAAATACCTGACTTGAACAACAATACAACAGTGCCACATTAATGACATATCTTTATCTCAAAGTGAAATTGCTGCCAAAATCTAGAAGCAGTCACAATTTCACTTCATTTGGCTTATATAACTATACATATGGAAACACTTCAGATATGTATAATGAGACTGTTCAAATACATTTTTAAGTGCTTATTGTGTTTTGGATGTTTGTCGTTATCAAACAAATAGGAACAAATGCCATTTTAAAGTTATTACCCCCCCCCCTAAAAATATAATAATTAGAAAATTAAAGTGATAACAATAAATATTGACAAGTATATATATGAGATCACAATGATTGGTAAAACTTCAAACAATGTTGACTATGGAGCAGTTTTACTTCGACTTCAAAAAACACACACACAACAACAAACATATTCTGTTTTATGCCTATCTGTACGTTCTGGTGGTAAACATTTACAGTTTGACCAGGTTCGAATGATCTGGAAGGATTTCTGTAGGCGTTGGATCTGTCTTCACTTTAAGTTTTTGACTTAATCACACGATGATACAAAGCTATAAGGAATCTGCTCTGGGCACAGAATTATTTGTTATACATGAGAGAAATGTTAAGATATAATTCCACGTGATTTATAAAGATCGCATGGTTTTTAGCTATGAGCTGTTAAATGAATATTTACCACTTAATTTACTTACATAAACCATTAATTAGCGATAAGATGCTGCTAAGTGGGTAGTTATAATAGATTACCGTATTTTGATGTAGAACAAATGTCCTGTTGCATGACCATATCCTGTTATACACATTTATACACATAGATAAGAAATAAATCGGTGTATGATTCAATACACAGGACGCATATCAATTATCACAGGGAACGGCAAATACTAGTTTTTCCATGATCTGTTAAGGAAAGCTGATTTCTTTCCTAATCTTAAAGTAAGACGGGCCCGCAGTGGGGAAGTCCCGACAGAATAGCGGTCTGCCTCATAGTGCTTCACTTGGAATTGCATGTCGGATACAGCTCTGATGAAATAAGTTCTGTAGCATTAGAACATGGCGAGCAAGTTGGTTTGCTTAAAGGGCTCTTCTTATCAGACAAAAAGATCTTGCATCGCAAAAATAAACATCAGATCGTTGGGAGCACAGTTAGCTTGTTCTGCTATATTTTTTTACTATTTCAATCTCATGTTTTCATGATTTTTAAAAATTTATTATAAAAGCCGCACATGGGAGTAATTGTGATGTTCTTTCTGCAAAATTAGCCCTTAAAAAGGATGTTTAAGTTCAGAAAAACTTGTATTCTCAATTTTCAGTGAGCTAACTATATTGTATACTTCTGATAATTAGGCTCAAGAAATATTCCTTTGGATTGGGCTTCAATTACAAATCACATTTGTGTACTTAATCAAATGATAGATTTTGAGTAAGCTCCTTGAGAACAAATTCCCTCGATATCTCCTCGGATTTTGTGTCTTAAAACGGATTTGTTTGTTTGTTTTATTAATGTACCCTTAAAATACAGTGCAGTGCACATGTTGTCTAATCATGAAGTACACAGATCTTGTTTGAATTCAGTTATTTGTATCTGTTTACCTTACAGATCTTCATTTATTTTAAACAACATACGGCGAGTCAAAGATATTTTTGGGAGACAATTATTTTGGCTTATATTTTGCCAAATGTGCATTATTGCCGCCATATTTTTGCAAAGTTGTTTTTATCACGTTGTTTTGCCTGATACTTTTGCTGTGTTTTGTGTAATACTGATATTTGTTCTTTTACGGTTTATTTATTCTTGCATTAATTATATTATTATAGAATATCATATAAAATCATCCTTATTGTAAGAGGAGTCGATCTCCAAATTTGTCTCAAAAAATGAATTCTGAGAAATTAACAATACGTTTGATATCATGTTCGATAATTCACATTGCGGAACAATTGCAAGGAATTCGCGAAAACGAGTTGATTTGTGATGATTTAAAATAAATAATACCTACGCATTTTATCTACATTATTCTCGGCATGAAATATTGAGAGTTAAATCAAATATCTGGCGCAATGTTTCAACAAGCATTTTTAATTCATGTATGAACCACATGCCATTTATCCCATTCAATTTACACACTTCTACATATACCAGTAAGGTAAGAAAAGTGATTCTGAATTTTTCGTATGATTGCCATTGAGAGCGATCGTTCCGAAAGAAAATGAATTTGTGTATTATAGCGTATTAGATTAATACATTTATACGGTATTGCTACAAACAAATTTCAGAGAATACCAAAGCATCAACGAAACCATAATCCGAACTCAAAATAGGGGCAAAATAGGAACAAAAGAAATATTTAGAAGGCGACTCTCGTAAAAGCACATGAGAATAAGACCAGATGTTCCGGAAGAGTAAGCGTCTTTTGCTTCATCGACGACACCCGCCATGTAAATCTTTGTCATATCCAAGTAAACATCAACTTCTCAAAACGAGTATCATTGTCCATCACAACATACAATACATACAGTATCGCTACATACAATACACACTTAACATTTACAACTGAATTTAGTAACACTATCTTAAAGAAAAATTTTTTTCGATATTACTAATTCTGTGCTTAGAAGAGTAACCTATTGAGATTTCAGGGCAAGACTCATCACAACACAAGGAATAAACCTTTCGTTTTGGTAAATGTAAAAGTAAAATATCATGAAACCCATTTATAAATCTTCATACATTAATATAAATACCCGGTGTATTCACTTTCGTAGTTTACAGTTTTGGAAAAGCATTCATTTCCATGACGAATGCTTAAGTTTATATTAAGACATTTCTTGTGGATTAACTTATGAAGCAGCATGTTGAGATGTTTCCTGATGTTTAAACTGCATTACTATCCCGGCATTCACGATAGACCTGACATTGATAATTGTTGATTACATAAGGAGATAACTATCGATCACAACCTGTAATATTTATCACACTGTTTGATCGACCAGAAAAGGTGTTAATTGTTAATACAAGGATTCCGAGACACAAATATTTTGCTGGCTATACCTCATTTAAGAGCTTGAATTAAATATGTCATATGGATGACGATAATACGCAATTGAAATGTAATGGGATTTATTTTCATTTAGTGCAGTTAAACGCATATATTAGTGCTCATTAATCTGCACGGCTTGACGTCTGATAAGAGAAGGTTCCATTATAAACGTAATAGAGTTGGCTCTGCCTGTTTAGAAAATTGATAAATTTTTCGGAACTCCTCTGCACTTTCTTTTAACATCACATGTTAAAAAATGCCAGGTGACCCCCACTTTTCTTTTGATTTTATCAAAATATAGATTTTAAATACTGCAATCATATAACAGAATATTTCATTCCTTTATTTTTCCACCTTTCAAAATGTTATTTTCCGCCATGTATTTCTTATGAAAAATCTAAAGGTGTTCTGTTCCCGCCCCATTTTCAAACCCTTATATCTTCGGAAAAAGTCAAATGACCTATCAATAATTTTGATCATTTTCGATGTTTTATATATGATATTTATATAAAAAAAAACTTGCTTTAACAAAAAATAGATTACTAAAATTCTCATGATCCAGCTTCTCTACAGCTTAAGAGAATATTACTGACCTACTCATTTAGAGTTGTGGTTTGGTTCCTCTCGGTATATTTGTTATAAGAGATGAGCAGACAAACAGGGTATTCCCTAAGGACAAATGAGTTGTGAAATATCACGTACTGCTATAAAAAGTGGAAATACATGTAAAACCAGACAGCCGTCACTGAATGAGGACATCATATGTGCCATAAAATATCGTTCGTCATCGTAAAGCAGCTGATATTCTCTAGGGGGAGCTGGTTCGTATCATTTTTGCCTTTCCAAATAATAGTGAAAATCATTTGAACGAAATAATAAAAACATGAATATATCCATAACATCTAAATATGGATGTCACATTGCACCTAGGATAAATGAAGATTTTTGTTTTTACCAATAAATAATTGCTATTTTTTCAATTTATATTTTTTTCACATTACAATTAATATAACTTTTAAATCAGTTTATCCCAACTTTTACCTACCAGGATACGTACGTCGATACCATGTGTAACAAATAATCTTTGGAACTTAGTTTGCGTATATAACTTTTCGCTGAAACAAAGTATCACCATAAGCGGGTAGGTTGAGTCCGAGTTTACCAGCTTGTTATTGTATTCACAGTGCATACATCCTTGATTCAATTTCTCTGCAAAGTCTTGGAAATATTTTCTCAAACAATGTAAACTACCTCCTCGGAGAAATTTAAAGCTCTACACACAAGTAGTATTCATTATATTATTGTTTACCGTTATAAATAAGTTATTGACAAGTGCAACGATTATTAAAGATCTTTGGCACTTAATTTGCGTTTATTACTTTTCACTGAAACAAAGTATCACCATAAGCGGGTAGGTTGAGTCCGAGTTTACCACCTAGTTATTGTATTCATTATATTTTTATATACCGTTATAAATAAGGTATTGACAAGTGTATGGATTATTAAAGATAGTTAAATCTTGACAGCTGCTGCATTGTGATTTAAGCTGACAAATCTTCGCTTTCTTGTCCTATACTTCACGTAAAAATATTGTGCCACGGATTAGCTTACTTTACAGCCTGTCTTTACGGATTTTTTGAGTGAAATACAATGTAAAAGGATTGATTCAAAGTATCATACTCTTCGTTTTACATGTAATAGTTGTTACTGATATAACAAGGAATATTTGTCAATTATACTTAAGAATACTAGACAGGTGCCAATCTTAGAAGAACAAAGTGTAGTATGGTATCAAGCTGATGCGTGAAATAATAGGGTTACTGAAAGTGTCTCCACAACGCAGAGTAGACAATGTGACTAAGAGGTGACTGAATTTAAGGAGAGTGAGGATGGTTATACTATTTCAGCGAGTATGTGACACAGACAATGGTAAAAAAATGTTGATACCGAAGCTTTAAAAACAAATCATAATCCGAACTCTAAATCTATTAAACTAGAGCCAAAATATGATCATTTAGGAAATATTTACACGGAGACCCTTGGAAAAGTACAGGAGACCAGGTGTTCCGGAAGAGTAAGCGTGTTTTGATTCATCGACGACACCCACCATGTAAATCTTTGTCACATTCAGGTAAACACCAAGTTCTCAAAATGAGAACCGAGTATCATTGTCAATCATCACAAGAAAGCACACTAATGAGCATACTCAAAAACGTCAATCTTCATATCACTTAAAAATACAGAACATTTCACAATGAGACAAAGATGGCGACAATAAAACATGACTGGTGTATATACGTATTTTCTTGTTTATAAGTGTTTTTTTCTGTAAGTAACATATTGAAAATGAACCAGGAATAGCAATATATTTGTGTAGCTATCCAAACCTTTGTGATCTTATCGAAATCTATTAAGTCTTTAGAAAATAATCAATTTTTATACAAATATAGTTATATAACACCTAAGATCTGATTAAAAATAAGCGTGTATATAAACGATGCGAACTATTGATGACTTTCGGGACAATTAGATTTTTATAAATATTCATAGGGTGACTCGTAAAACTAACAGGGCTTTGATGCAGGACTGTCTGTTCTAGTTATAGGGGCATGCACCGCTAACATCGAAAATCTATTCGTAACCCCTCGGGATTCTAATGACCCCGTATTGTGTTTAGATGATTCAGATTGTGCCGTACTTAATACGGGTTTTACAAAACACTATTTGTATTCAATGAATATATTGAACGCTTCAAGAAGCTCCCTGCTGATAGACAATCATTTCACCAATGGCGGATAAACATATTGTCATGACAACGTCCGATATCTGACAACAGTCCAGTTTTAGTTTGTGGTATGACTTTGGCATCAATACATATATTTGTAACCATTTTTTAGTGATAAGGCTGAATGAGTGCACTTTTGACGTCGACGTATTTTAGACAAATTTTGCAAGATTCTTGTTAAAATTTACTGACATTGAATATCCAAAATTTTTGATCTGATATAAAAAACACGTTATGTATATGCTTATGATGAATTTTTGTTTTCATTTTTCAAAACTTGCGACATTGATCAAAGATTTTCTGATGTAAACAACACAATATTTATATACTTGTAATGAAACAACTTTCATTATGGCTCTAGGTATCAGTACATTTGCGCTCCATTCTTTACAAGAATAACCAAATACCATTTAGCATTGTCAGAGAATTCCACGCACTAAATTACAATGCTTCAGGGAATTATCCTTATACTGAGATAAGACAAATGTGTCCGGTCTTTTGATGTCATTTCCGGTCGTCTAGTCCCAATGTCCGGTAAGCAGGAGATCACAAGTTGACTAAACATTGCTGACTTTAGATGTGTTAATATCGTTACTGCAAGGTACAGCTAACCGATACGGAACTTGTTTACGGAAGTCGCTGGGCCATAGCTTAAGTGCTTCCGTAGATCTTGACAAAATCAACCCTTCTTTTCAAGTTGAAGTGGCACTTTTACAAACAGGAATATTCAAACGAGCTGAATGTACATAAACGCTCATCATGGAGGCTACTTCCGGTGAGGTATTACAGGGCGGAAAGGTCTTCCTTTCTTTCCGATCAAGTACAGGTGATATACATGGCATGAATAACAATGAAGTGAACGAACCAAATAAAAGACGCTTAAGCAGACACAATTCTTGAATATCTCGCTTTCACTCTCTCTCCACCATTTTTATTTTTCTACTTTCCTTCTTAAATCGCTGACATTACTACGTTAACAAATCTTTGTGATTTTATTCTAAGGCTGCACTTACGGTGCTTGGATGTATAGAGATACTGATTTAAATAACAATCGCCATTTTTTGTTCTTTTGAATATTCGTTTAATTAGATGAAACAATGAGATATATCTGTCTCATATCCGAATTGTTTTATTTTTGAATCATTAACATAATATCAAAACAACGAAATAAAGACTTTACAGGGGCGACAATAGTGGAAATATACTATGAAGCACTATAACCTTTCCAGAAATTGCAATTAAGCAAAAAAATAAAAAATTAGAGAAATATTAAAATTAAGGTGTCTTTATGGCTTGGACATAGGCTGATTCCTGAAATTTTTTTTTTTAATCTGCTCAATGAGAGAAATATTAAAATTAAGGTGTCTTTATGGCTTGGACATAGGCTGATTCCTGAAATTTTTTTTTTAATCTGCTCAATGAGAGAAATATTAAAATTAAGGTGTCTTTATGGCTTGGACATAGGCTGATTCCTGAATATTTTGTTTTTAATATGTTATTTGTATGCCTATTCGTTGTCATTGAGATTGATCCCTAGGTTATATCTTTGAGAACATGACATTTACTTGGATTTGACCTAGATTTACTTGGTGGATGTCGTCGATAAAACAGCAGACGCATACACTTCCTATATATTTGATCTTCACTAGTAAGTACGCTTTCAAAGGTATCCGTGTAAATCATTTCTTTGTTAATAGTTTGCTCCGGTCGAATCGATTTGAGTTCGGATTATGGATTTGTTAAAGCGTCGGTATTCTCTGATCCCCCACCTACATACATAAACCTACCTTAGTCACCTCATAATGGGCAACAACGGTTACTGATGTTGATGAGTGGGCAGGCGTTTGATTACAAAAGCAAAAAAAAAAAAACTTCCAAATTAGTTTCATTGTTGACCAGTATCTTTTTTGTTCTACTTGTTATAAGAGAGGCGAGCCGGACGAAATGAAACCGTTTTCTTCTGTTATGTTTGCAAAAATTAAAAAATAATGTACAGTTAATGAATTTGCTATTAATCTATAAGCTCCACATTCGACAATATATGCATTTATATTCCTTTACATGTCAAAAACCGATATTAAGCATACTGCCACGTAATTTCTTTTGATGCATGAATGATCGACCCATCATTGCGTTTGATCTATACTAATTTAACTCAAGGAGAAGTTTATAAACGTTATGGGTAAGGCGGATCTGTTTATCGTGTTATAGATTTTTCTTCAATAAATAGTCTTATTTCCGGTTCCGCCTCGAGGTCTGTCTGTAATTAATTCACCCACATCCTACTCAGTATACTGCATTTGTGATTTTAAAGACACTTTCGATTGCCAGAAGGTACCACTTCAACTGCCAGTATTTATCCTGATTTAAATATTCTATAAATAATAAAACATCGTTAATCGATACAGTTCTTAAAAGCTGCCATGAGACAAACATTATATATCGATGTGCCTTGGCAGTGAATAAACAGTTCTGCGTTTCCTAACATCACTGCCCAAACCGTCGCCTACCAACACCCGAAAGTTAAGGAAGCAGGATCATGAGGATGTGTGTAATCAATTTTTCTTGAGAACCATATTTCTATCAATATTATATAAAATACATAAAAAATGATCAAATTATTAATAGGGCATTAGGCTTATTTCGGAGATATAAGGGTTTTAAAATTTGACGAGAAAAGAATTTGGACTGTTTATTAGAAATACATACACATACTAAAACAGGAAGGCGTTATTGTATTCTTTGAATATTCAGTCAGATGTCATCTCACCCTGGACCAAAAAATTTAGTAGCCAAAAAAATAGCCAAGTGTGATTTTCAGTAGCCATTTTTTTCTACAATTCTATAGTAAGTAGTCTTTTTTCTCGCGGCCTTTATTCGTCGTTTGCTCGTTGTCTCTCCATATGCTATTACATTCAATACCTAAAAGTTAACCATTACATTATTTTAATTAAGATAGAGGCTTACTGTACATACTGATCTTATTTTTAGAATTCATACTTTCAGATAATGGCTATAACTTTGAAGAAACAAAGCAACAACATATATGAATACCATATACTTTATTTTCACATTTAGCAATAAATAACATCAATATTGACAGTGAAAATCAGCACTTTCATTTCAGATCAGAATCCATCAGTTGCTCAAGATCATATCAGAGATTCACAAATCTTTCATTATGATTGGTAAATTTGTTCAAGTATTAAACTGGCATATTATGTGACATTTTCTGGAAAAGTCACAGAAATACATATAATTCTGCATTTTATATCATGAACTTTGTTGACAAAGTTACACTAAGTTGTTGAGAGTTTCAACTGTCCATTTAGCAGCTGTGTACTACATTTTGTTGTTGCCCTCTTTATTGTCTCATTGTGGCTCCGTGACTGTTGTCACCTGTAAATTCAACGACAATAGTATTCAGTAATACTGAAGACGAGATAGAAAAGACAATTTTCATCTAATTACATTTATTTTTTTACTGGTTTGTACTATCTGTTACAATGGTTTACATTCCTGCGACATAAGCTAATCGAGCTCTAAGCCGACGGAATAGCTGTGTTCAAACGACAGCTACCGAATGAAAACATGATTTGATTAACACCATATCAAGAAAGTTATATGAAGCACTGCATCCCGGCCCCCTTCCTAATTCAATGTTTACCGAAGCATGGTTGTTTAATTTAAAAGCCTAACATACATTCCAGAATAACACGGTGCTGTCGCCGCCCCGGTTAGTTAAATGTTTCTATCAGGGAAGCCATTCACTATGCCCGTTATTGTTTTTCCCATCATTAAAATTTTTTAAAACTTACCTAGTTTCCACAAATTGATGTGATGACAATCCGGTGGGGCAGTGCTGCCGACATGTTTATGTTAGAAGCCGTTATCGACACACTGACAGGTGTACACCATTAACAACCACGTGTGCTTTACTGATCAAGCCGTGTTTTCGTATCTTAATTTGGCTATCAAATTAACCTGACCCCATGCCACAAACAATCAGTTATATCATCAAAACCAATTATATCGTCAACAATTATGGAAAGCATGCTATAATTTGTGTGACATCTTAAACAAAGACAAATTCCTCACAGTCATGTAGCGTGCGCTCGACTGTGACGGCCCTGATTATGTACACTGTACCTGTCGGGTGACAATGCACAAGGGAGTAGACAGACGAAAATTTCAGGTTTTTTTCACCAATTTTTTTAAGCATTGTAGTCAATTGAGTAGCCACTTTGAAATTTTAGTAGCCAATAAAAATTAAAAGTAGCCAATGGCTACATTGGCTACCGACAGCGTGAGCTGCTCTGATGATTATTTTAAGATCTATATATTGATGATATGAAAAGAAAATAGTAGCCACTTGGCATTTCTTAAGCATGTGCTGTTGGAAAAATACAGAAAGTTCCGAAAAATTGATCAATTTTCACAACAGGCAAAGGTAGCTCCCTTAAGACAATCGTGAAATAATGTTTAATATATTAATTTACACGGGTTGTCAACTTCCAATATAGATCATCCCGCTTCCTCTAAAAATGTATCATTTGGAGACTAGTTAGGCTATTGCTGGAGTGTTTATATATATATAATACCTTTTTACAGGAAAAGACCAAAAAGGGTTTGGATAATTTGCATAAAATCATCAAAGCCCTTTGTAGATAGTGAAGATGGACTTTTTAATTATGCTCATTTGTGTGTCTACTTGTTATGGTTGAGAATGATGCCTCGGTTGTTACTCTGAAGACGTGACAATTACTTGGATGTGCCCTTGATCTACATAGCCTTTAGAAGACGCTTACGCCTATTGGCCATCTAGTCTTAATATCTCTTTCTTTGTTAAGGGCTCCCTTTCAAATCTTTCCATCGTTCATATTTTGCCCCTTTATTAATCGATTTTGAGATAATAGTTTTGTCTCTCTCTTTGTAATCTCTTTATAATATAACAATGTCTTATGTTTGTATTAATTATTAGTAGTTAAAGATTTGTATGTGTCAGGTGTTGCAATGGTTTATCTATACATAAACAGAAAGAACGCATGTTCCAGGATAACATAATTGGCTCATGCAGATCATATATGTAGCCAAAAACAGCAATGTTTCTATACTCTCAATTGTCTATATCACACAATAGGGAAATTTGTTCGACCTGATTTTGCTCCATCAAAACGTAACTCGGCAAATTACATGTCAAAAACGTCCATCTTCATATCACACAAAGATACAGAATATTTTTTATGAGACAAAGATGGCGACCATAAAACTTGCCCATAGTTCTGATCAACCTGCTTCTCTCGAATCCTTGTGTTATTAGTTTGTTTGTCAGCAGTCGCCTTAGATCATGAAAATCACTATATTTAGAGCAAGCCCTAGAAAAACGAATCAATTGCGATATGTAAACACCATAAAATTGAGAAGCAGGGATGTTACTTTCAAGAAATGGAAAGTTCGCGATCGAAAAAAAGTCAAGTGGATCATGTAGCTTAGTAGTAAGTAAGTTTAAGTAGAGATCGAAATAAGCAGCTGATGTAGAAGAGTCTAGTGTGTCCTTTATTTCCATGTTTAGAATGGTGTATATGATCGACGTGATCTGCAAACTTCGTGTTATTCATAGACAACACATCGTCGATATATCTGAAAGTGAAATGAAAATATTTGGCAAGGTTTTTGTTAACTGACCTGATTAGCCCTTCCACAAATTCAGCCTCGTATGAAAACAAAAACAGTTCAGCTAAGAGTGGGGCACAGTTTGTTCCCATGGGAATGTCAACAGGCTGCTGGAACATACCAATAAGTATAAGCTGGTAAAGACATTACTCGATATGCTATTTTGATGACCCTGAATTTATGCGCATGAGATATAAAGTATGAAAAAAACTATAAAAACTCGGAAAGATGAATTTAAATCTTTGTAATACATTGCCATGAACACAAATGACGACCATGGCGTTGTTTTATGGCCCTTGTAGCTGTGATATTGAACGCCAGACAAAGACCCATATAAATGTATTGACCTGACGTTCCTATGTTAAATTGCAATTGTTTTGAGCCCGAGTCTGGTATTTATACTGCGATAGCCAATTTAGTCTGATTTTCATGTTTCTGGCACCTGGAAAGATATGGACACCGCTTGCATATTTCTTTTTTCATTTCTTAAAAATGTACATATATAACATTTAGGTTATCACTTGCAATTAATTAGTATATTCTTTACATAAGTGTATAAGTTTATATCATTTTTTTTTGTCATATAGGTATATCAAAAAAATAAATTTATCAAAAAATCCTTCTCTGCTACCATAGCGGTCAGCTTCTACATTACGTGTATATTTCACAGATCTTTCTGCAGACAATATGTGTTAGGAATCGATTCTTTACTGAAAAACATTGTATAAGGAAATCTTTCGATGCAGCTAGTCCTCATCTAAAACACACACACATCGCCAACTTCGATGTTATTGTGGTCCTTGATTCATGTCACCGGCAGAGAGCAAATCGAACCCGCCGATTGATGGAACTGTCGTCCCTGCTATTATTTGGTTCGACCTTATAATTAAGGACGGGACAGTTATTGTTCCTTTTTGGCAATCCCTTCAATTATACTGTCTGCCAAATACATGTATCATTTGTAGTTGTTAATTATCATAGCTTTCTTACCATAGTTTTATAGTATATTTTTATCATTTGCAAACGTATTATGGTATGTTATCATTTGCTTACACAGCAAAACGCTGATGAATGCTTTGGAATCTGCCCTTGTTGAAATTACAATTATTCATCCTTTCTTATGACGTGTAAATGAATCTGTTCAGAAATATATTTAACACAAACCGAATCTGTAATGAATGACTGTGTTTATGAGATATGAACAATGTACATTGGTGTTTATTACAGCATGAATCTCATAAACTAGTATGAACTCCAATATGTATCTATTAGCAATGTCAAGTGTGATAATCGATATCGGCTTAACTTAACGTATTCTCGACAATGAATAACATATATCTATAATTCATTATGAAAATAAAGAATGTTTCAAAAGGAAGCAGGATTCCTTCATTATTATGTGATAAACCTGCTTATTTTAACACCACTACGGTGTCACGTGATTCTTTTGATCTACATTGAACGATAAAATGTATATATTGGTATAGCATCCACAAGGTAACACTAACAAAAAAATTGATTTCATCATGACGTATTGATGCAGATAATATCAGAGTTCTTGACCCCTAGATTCTGGGGACAATACGCTATGCTTGCTATTTAGTAATTTAGCAATATGGTAATCCGGATCATATTCTATGAAAACTGTTAATGATACTTCTTAACAACTAACTAGTGTAAATTTATAGATGGCTATATGCTGAAATATGAAGTGGTATCGTGGAGGCAATGTTTTACATATACGTCTTGATATCTGATCATGCATTAATACCATATATGCCTAAGTAATGTAGGACCTAACACTAGTGTTCGTGTACCTTTTGGCCCCTAGCATCACTGAAGAGTCCTAGGAGGACGAAACAGCTGTATGGTGCAGTTTAATCCACTTTATTCGGAATACTGTATATATAACTAAATTTAAAAGGTGCAGCACATATATGAAATCAATATCTCGTGTGATACATTTATCATGCAATAATGCCGTTGAATAAAAATATAAAAAAAATGAACAAAATACAGTCAGTACAAAGATTTACATGGCGGGTGTCGTCGATGAAGCAGAAGACGCTTACTCTTCCGGAACACCTGGTCTTATTCTCTTGTACTTTTGCAAGGGTCTCCATATAAATCTTTCCTTTGTTCGAATTTTGCCCCTGGTTTATTCGATTTTGAGTTTGGATTATGATTATGTTGACGCTTCGGTATTCTCTTATTTTATTTCAGTAGTAATAGCATCACTCATATAAAAGCTACGCATTAAAAAAGAGGATATGTAACAGCATCTTCAGTAATTCCAAATATATTAAACGAGTGGAATATATTTGGTATAACTGAAGATACTGTTAGATATTCTGTTTTTTCTATTTGTATAACAAAATCTACAGGGCAATTTTTAACTTTTCCCATCGTCGTTTGTAAGCAGTGTTTTCGATTGGTCATGTCATAAAAGGTGATATTTCTCACTAGTGAAATATATCACTTTTATAGAATGAATGTTATTCGATATTTGCTGCTCCTAATGAACATTATTTCTGCGTAGCCTCCCCCGTCCTTTATATATAATAAGTTCGTCTTTTCACAAAGCAATTCCTGAATGTGTTGCCAGACGCAACAAAATCTCCCCCTGATACAGTTATATAATATGGGATCAAGCCTCTGAAGACCGCCTATGAATTATGTAACGTGGCCTTAAACGATTTCAAATAAGGATATCAATTTCATATATGTTTGTAATGCATTCTAGACTTAACATTGATCTTTGGATCAATAGCAATTATTAACGACGTAATGTAAGATTAAATTACAATTCACATTTGTGTTTTGAATTAGTGTTGAAAACAGTTAATCATCTATTGCTTTGGTTGGTTTGTTAGGAAGGTGATCAGAACTATTTGCAAATTGTGTCTTACTGTGGGCCGTTATTTCCTAGACATCCAACAGACTAAGACTAACAAAGACTAGAGGCTTTTATTGATGAAAAATTCTATTAAAATATATAAATAAAAAAAACTGTTAAAGTGGAGTTGTTTGCGGTGTTGTAATTTTCGCTTATTTCGCTTGCATTAAATCTTTCCGAACATATACAGACGCTAATATATTTAACACCACGCAAACTCCACTCTGCATGATAGTAATATAAGTACACAGTACAAAACAGCATGGCTGACAGCGCGAAAATGTTTACATTACGAACAATTTGGAGGCTGATTAAGCGAAAGCTTCCACACGCAAAAATAGTGGCTTTTACAGTATGTATGATGGTGTGTTCTTTGGAATCATATTTAAGCTAATCTACATCTTATAATAATTGATTGTGTGTCGCCAATAAACACATTACAGAAGAAATAATGAAATATGAGTTGCTTTGATGAATATTGCTGATTATTGTGCTGACGGGGTTTAAAACTTCAATTTGATTGAGAAAGTAATGTCAAAGAGGTTTTGACAATAGTGAAAAAGGATGATGAATGAAGAAGTGCATATAAGAAATGATAATAGCCTTTGTATATACAAAAATGTCGACATTATTATTTTTTCTAAAGATCAGACCATTAGCAAAAGCAGACAGGCGTTTTATGTCTTCGTTAAACACTTGCAGTGTAATACTTTCTATATCGGGAAATGTATGTTTAGAATTTTTTTTATATAACTCGACAAACCAACACATTCGCATGTATGCTGACAAAAACGCATTGGAGGACAAGTAGATTACGTCTCAAGAGCCCATTTCTGACTTACACAGTGTTGTGAATGTCTTATAGTTTGATATTTCTTTCCAATAGTATTGATCGAACAGTGGCTGTTTTTTTAAAGCATGGTTAATTATTGAACAAAGTCCTTGGGCTAACCGACATTTGCTTTTCAGATAAATTATGGAACTTCTTTTAACAAAGTAATTAAGAAGTCCAAGTAAGATTTGCTCATTATGTGTTTACTTGTTGTAATTGATAATGATCACTTGGTCCTCACGTTTACTTGGATGTGACCAAGATGTACATGGCGTGTGTCGTCGATTAAGTCGAAGCGCTTACTCCTCCGAAACTTCTGGTCTTATTCTCTTGTACTTTTCAAAGGTCTACGTGTAACTATTTTCTTTGTTCTTATTTTGCCCCCAGTTTAATCGATTTGTTTACTAGTGTAAAATCTTACAAAGCGAGTGCCGTTCATGAATCAGAAGACGCTAATCATTGTGTTCGGACTATGGTTTTGTTGATTCTTTGGTATTCTGTTATTTATTTTCATATATGATTAAGTTAATTTCTAATAAATAATAAGGATGTTTTTGGATCACAATTACCAAGTGTTTGATCGCTTAACTTGAGGTTCAACAAGAAGTATTGAATAGCTCCCCATGTCAACTCACTATTATGCAATATTTATAAATTCAAGTGAAACATCTGATAATAATGACCTTGAATATACGTATTGATCGTGTACTAAAACCCGAGGGGCTTGTTGAACCAGTCGTTAAAACACTGACATGATCATTGGAACTATTCCTAAATGCTTCATTTCATTTCAGTTCATTTTAAACAAATAATAGCTAGTATTATATTAACATTTAATTAATTTGTTCAATATATCATATTGCAAATTCATTTATTTTACGATTCAATGTTAATATTACCTTTTTTATATTATTGAATTTATTTTGCAGCTTCCGGATATTACGAAAATAGCAGAGAAAGCGCACTGGACCAGAGTGTCGAGGATCCAGGGCATGCAGACGGTGTTTTACATGAGGGACCATACAGTTTCAACGAACGTCCAGAAAAGGATGATGGCCTTTCCTATGCACCAAACTATTATGCTCAATTCCCAGTTGACGATATCGAACAACCAGTTGTGATTGGAGGGAATGGTTACACACTTGGCGGACGTCCAAATGTAGACGGAGGGGAACAAGACGAGAGCGAACCTATATATTACGACCGCGGAGACAAAAGAGCGACTAACAAGAGGTACTTCGTATTTAGAGGAGGGCAACACCAGCTTGGGAAGAGGCCATTTGTATTTGGGAGTGGTGGATACTTTGGGAAAAGGGATAGCGATGATACAGAAGCAATAAATAAACGACCATTTGTGATGCGAGGGGGCTACAACTTTGGTAAAAGGGGTTCTGAAGAAACGCTACAGAAGCGGCCATTTGTCTTAAGTGGTGGTTATAATTTTGGAAAACGTGACATGGATGATGTGCAAAAACGACCATTTGTTCTCAGTGGAGGTTACAAGTTCGGTAAACGGCCTTTTGTATTAGGAAGTGGTTATAATTTTGGAAAGCGAAGCATGGAGGACAATGAGAAAATAAATACCGCCAAAAGGTTATTCGTTTTAGGAGGAGGGTATAAATTTGGAAAAGGACCATTTGCATTAGGTAAAGGATACAAATTTGGTAAAAGAGAAGTTGGGGACGACGATGTACGAAAACGACCATTCGTTCTTGGTAATGGTTACAACTTCGGTAAACGGTTTTTTGTTATGCGCGAGGGACATGTTTTTGGAAAACGTGACACGGACAATGGAGAAGGCAATGATGTACAGAAAAGGCCATTTGTCTTAGGGGGAGGGTACCAATTTGGGAAACGTCCTTTCGTCTTTGGTAGCGGATATAAATTTGGAAAGCGCGGGATGGATGAGTTTGAAGACGCTGAAGAAATTGAAAAGCGACCATTTGTTCTTGGGGGTGGGTATAACGTTGGGAAACGTCCTTTTGTTATGAGAGGTGGGTACAATTTCGGCAAACGTGGTCTAGAAAATGAAAGTGTGGAAAAACGGCCGTTTGTGTTTGGAAGCGGCTACAAATTCGGAAAACGTCCGTTTGTATTAGGAAGCGGCTATACATTTGGTAAACGTGCGGATTCTGAAACAGAAATTGAAAAAAGACCGTTTGTATTAGGTGGGGGGTATAGGTTAGGCAAGCGTCCCTTTGTGTTAGGTGGCGGTTACACATTTGGCAAACGCGCTGATATGGACGAAGAAATTGAAAAACGTCCCTTTGTTTTAGGTGGCGGTTACACATTTGGAAAACGCGCTAATATGGATGAAGAAATCGAAAAACGTCCCTTTGTCTTAGGTAGCGGTTTCAAATTTGGCAAACGTGCTGTTATGGACGAAGACATTGAAAAACGTCCCTTTATCTTAGGTAGCGGTTTCAAATTTGGAAAACGTGCTGACATGGACGACGAAATTGACAAACGTCCGTTTGTGTTAGGTAGCGGTTTCAAATTTGGCAAACGTGCTGACATGGACGACGAAATTGACAAACGTCCGTTTGTGTTAGGTAGCGGTTTCAAATTTGGCAAACGTGCTGACATAAACGAAGAAATCGAAAAACGTCCCTTTGTCTTAGGTAGCGGTTTCAAATTTGGTAAACGTGCTGACATGAACGAAGAAATCGAAAAACGTCCCTTTGTCTTAGGTAGCGGTTTCAAATTTGGAAAACGTGCTGACATGGACGAAGAAATCGAAAAACGTCCCTTTGTTTTAGGTAGCGGTTTCAAATTTGGAAAACGTGCCGAAATGGACGAAGAAATTGACAAACGTCCGTTTGTGTTAGGTAGCGGTTTCAAATTTGGAAAACGTGCCGAAATGGACGAAGAAATCGAAAAACGTCCCTTTGTCTTAGGTAGCGGTTTCAAATTTGGCAAACGCGCCGACATGGAGGAAGAAATCGAAAAACGTCCCTTTGTGTTAGGTGGTGGGTATAAATTTGGAAAACGACCATTTGTTTTTGGAAGTGGATATAAATTTGGAAAGCGTGGAGACCAAATGGATATATCTGCGAGAGAATCGTTATCAGACGACGATGATAAAAGCGCAGACACTATAGAGGAAATAAGAAAAAATCTATTAGGTTCTCATTACAACTTCGAAAAACGTCCATTTACGTCTGGTAGTTCATTCAAACTTGGTAAGCGCGATTCGGAAATAACAGACTTCGAGGCAGAAAGTACCAAAGACGAATTGCAAAAGCCCGATAACAGCAAGGATCATTCCGGCACACATGAATCACGCATTCAAAAGAGATCTCTTCTCGGCGATTGGTCACTAATGTAATATATTTGCCTTTCATTTTCTTTAACAAAATAATATAATAGTTCAAAACTGAACGATGATGGGTGACGATGAGAACTGTCTTTCTTTCAAAATGGATACCAAACAAACAAAAACCTAAAACATTTTGAGAAGTAGCAAAACGCCGGTGTTGTGTTTCTTCTCAACATCTGAGGAGACAGAATATATTGCATAGTTTACCGTGCCACTTTGACATCACACATCGTGTCGAATATTGCACGTGAATGGATTCCTGGGGAAAATAGGTCATATTACTGCGCGGATTGTAAATGGACAAACATAGCATATACGTTAATATCGAGGACTGAATGATATAGTGCTTCTACCAGACAATGAAACGTCCCACGCCTACGAGTTCAAAGCTTGTGAATAGAATTGACTGTGCGTCAGATCTTTTTGTGTATTTTGTGTGTGTATATGTGTGTCCAGATAATTTCCAAAGATGTTCTTGTCAGTTATTATACATTTGTCGACACAAGCGAGTGATAGGTTGGCGAGACGATGCTGACTTGTATAGAATCAGTTTGTTTAGCGAGGTTGGATCCGAGAAACTAATAAATAAGATGTTGTCATTTTGAGAAAGAATAATGAGAAATTGCCATTTTTTTTAAACATCTCCTTCAGAATAACTTTTGATTGAAAACATTATACGGGCCACAATTGAAATGATATATTATCAGTTAATGTAAAACTATCTATTTTCGTCTACTGTAATGTATTAAGCCTCGGTCTTCAAATGTAAAGCGGACATAGGCATATTATTTCAAAAGTGTAGTGTTTCATTTAGAAGAAACATTTAAATATATCTTCTGCAAAACTAATGGGTTATAGCTACCTATTCGTGGGAATGAGTGACATTTCGTTTTTTTTATTTACAATAAAATAAGTTTGTGTCGATTTTGCTGCGTTCATTTAGTTCATGTTTTTATTGTTACCCTCCATGTGTAGCATGTGGTAATTAATTCAAACTTGATCAGCCCGATGTTCGTTGGCACCGTATATACACTGTAGATATTCGCAACTCCTAAAGAAGAGAGCTACCAAATACTCTACCTGTGAGCTGTACTGTCAACTTCAGAACTAAGAAATGTTCATTCAAGGATTGACATCAATCTATTTTATGTTATTGAGCCATAACAAAAAAAAACGATAAAAACCCCACTTAATTAACAGCGAAGCGGTTTATGTTGAGAGTACAATTTGTGTTATGGAAAACAAATTAGAGAATATCCGAAGCGCTAACAAAACTATAATCCGAACTCAAACTATATGGCTCAATAACAAAAAACGTAGATTGAAGTTAATCCTTATAAACTGATATTTTCTTTTACAAAATCCCTGTGAAATCTAATTTTATTGTGGGACTAGTTCCTGTCAGAAATAATTACGCTGTTGTTTCAGCAAATCGAATATGACGTTACAAATGATGACAGCATTTGTTACGTTTTGAGATAAAAAGCCAATCAAAATGGCTCTTACAAGCGAAATTAAATGATAGGTGTTTGAAATACGTGAACACGCTTTTAAGTGACTTTCTCTTTAAAAGCTTCTTTTGTTAGAGAATATATTTTGTTTTTGTAAAGCCTTATCACGATTACCTAAGGTTTATTGCCATTCTTTAAGAATAGTCAAATAATATTTTTATAATTGACTGACGCTTTGTCGAACGTATACATGTATTAAGTATCAAGAAATTCCTTAACAGAAATTGTAATATATGAATGCTTTTATATGCTTTCCTAGAAGATGAAAATTTAGAATATTTATAGTCGAACATTGTTATCGCGAATCCGGCTGGTCCATTGGACGTATAAGAATTAATCGAGCTGGAAGGTTTATTATTAAGTTGGGCTAGGTCGACGAAATATTTCGAATTAAGCGGGATCATCGAGATTTACGAGTTCGACATAACGATGTTTCTCTGTTTGAATCTACAGGTTAACGTATTTCGTCTAGTTTACTTCATTTGTATACAATGTTTTTGATTGTTTTCATAAAATGTGGGATATCAAGTTAATGTAACAAGTGAATGCCATCGTGTGCATAGTAGGTCAACATTTATGTACATGTGTATATCGGAAAAGGTTATTTTGTTCTATTTATAGTCCATGTTGTTATTCGTTGTTTTGATGATACAAAAAGTAGCCCTTATATTATATGTCAGTGTTGGATATGATTTTACATGTTTTCTTGATTGTATAACTAGTAAAAATACCAATACATTTTTTCTTTTTAATTTGGTTTTCATCCCGTTACTTTATCCCAAAAAGACAATCATGCAAATAGATTATATAATTACTTTGATAACTATCATGTTAATGATACACAAAATATACCACAGTCTACATTGTTTCAAAATTGTATTAATAAGAACATTATTTCAACAACAACAACAAACAAAAATTATTTTTAGTTTTTTTTTTAGCATAATTGAAAGTAAGTGTTATTATTTTTTTCTTTTGCATAATTGAAACAAAGATCAGTAGAAACAGGGAATTTCATAATCTTGCATGTTGAGGTTATAATGATATTGAGTAATTTAAATATCCTATTAATAGGGAAACACATATCAATTATACAATTTTGTCCTTGATATGCTACTTAGTGCTTTGAGAATCTATTGTATTTTTCCAAAATAAACGTCTTTGTTTTCGTTAACATGAAATAAACAAATTGATATCTTGTCAGATCATGTCTTATGTTGTTTATTACAACAGAACAAAGGTGATGTTGTTTTAGCCGTTATCCAGAGGGTAGTTATATCTCATTGATATGTTGTTCTGACCTTTCGAACGGATCGTAATAAAGACACACACGAGAAAAGCAACGTAATTAGTATTTTAGAACAAAATACATTTGAGCAAAATATATAATTAAAATGCGCCGTGCAGCTGATTCGTCCTCCAAGGACTCGTCAGTGATACTAGTCCCTAAAACGTGAACCCTAAGTAAAGAAAAATACGTTCTTAATTTTAAAGTCTATTTTACAACCACAAGGCTATTGGTTCCGTCTCCAGGCCGAGCATACGGGCAGAGTCCCTAACAATGTTACATGCAGTTATTTTTTTTCTGCTTGACGCTCAGCATTATGGGAGTGGAATGATTGGTTCGCCCGTTGTCAGTAAAATGTGATTGAGTGCGGTGTTCTGCTGGGGTCCTTCAACAGTATACTTCAGTGTGGTAGCACTTTAAATCGGCGAAAGATACGGACTTTCGCGAGAAGGCTTACCCCAACATATCGCCGCCTCCCAAATATACATGCTCTCAACACACACACACCAACAAAGCAAACACCGGGGGACTGCCCTTAAATGACCTCGGCTGTTCAAAGAACTTCAAAAATTCAACCAAACCAAACCAAAGAAATAGCAATAACAAACTATAACTCGATCTCAAAATTCAAGATGGCTTCATGTCGGTCATGTTGTTTTTCGGATCAGACCGAACAATGCAAAACTAAGAACCAATACATATCTAATGTCATGAAGATACATACAGAACTCCTCAAGAAATAGCAAGTATTGTTTATGGACGGACCACGGCCGCAAGGCGATTTGAATAGCCCACCATCTGATGATGGTTTGCTAAAAGGCACATGCACATTGGAATCTACCGATGAAATATTGGTAAAACATCCAATCTTAGGGGCCTGGATAGCTCACGTGTTATTTTATTTAAAAATCAAAATCAGTTGTGTGCCATACAGGTTTGTTAAAGGAGTTACAAGTTGCAAGAAGAACTATAACAATATGAATAGATAGTTGGGTGTTTAAGACACCAAGAAAATCAGTTTCCATGTTATGTCCCTAATGGGCCACAGCTTAGAGATCCTCCATTTAAATGAAAATAAATGTCCTTTATCAAAAGATGCTGAAGAGCAGGATTGTTTTAAATGCCTATGGCAGTACTAACAGATAGGGATCTTAAATGTTTTCCTCGGTGCCCCCTTTAGGCCCCTAAAATTGGAGCACACTGTCTTACGAATCAGTTTGTACAAAATTGATTCTTTGTTCTCTCAGAATGCGTTAGACTGAATTTGGTTTAAATTACTTCATTTTTGTAAAAGATTTTTTTTTTCATATTTCCCGGTCTCCTTGGTAGGGGGGGGGGGGGGGGGATACCCTTCGTTAATACAAAATTGATAGCCCTTTGGCCATGAATACCCAGACCAAATTTTGTAAAAAAAAAATACTTTCATAGGTTTGAAAGGATTTCAGTGGTTTACTTTATTACCCCATCAAGGGTCCCCAGCCGTCACTCAGCCCCTCCCTCCCAACCCCCCCCCCCCCCCCCCCCACACACACACAATGAAAAAGTAGTACACACAAATTAATTTATACGAAATTCTTTTTCATTCCCTTGGCATGCTTCATACTGGATTTGGTTAAAATTCCTTCATTTTTATATAAGGAGAACATTTTTTTCTTCATTTTCCCTGTTGGGTTCCCCAATCTGCCATCAGAGGGGCCACAATTTGCCAATTTTCCACTTGTTTTGCCCCCCTATCTGCACCCTTGCACAAATTTAAGAACCCAATGTTGCTCACGACCAAATTGGGTCAAAATCGTATGCGCCGATAAGGACTACTAGGGTTTTAAAGGGAAGAGTTGATAGATGATGGACGCCTGACATCACACGCAGCACAATGGCATAAGCTAGCTTGGCCCTTCGGGCAGGTGAGGTGAAAAAGTATTGCAACCAAAAGGTGATTACACACTGATTGACTGATTATTGGATCCTATGAAAAAAACAACATAAAAAACAATAGCCTTCAAATAGGGTAAGTATAGGGTTATCTGGCCTTAGACTTGTTTTCAGTTAATGTAACAAATTAGCCAAATTAATTTTCACGCAAAATCATCGTTTATTTAGTACAACAAAATTCTTTAAAAACAAATCAACAAATATAATATCACATATTCGATTCCCTTTTTCATACTCTTAATCACACAACCCAACAAACACACTTTAAAAGCATACATACAATTGTATCATTAGGTATCAACTCACATCCACTCTCCTCATTGAATATATCTGACAATATCTTCAACCAAACTGTACCAAAGAAACTGTGAACATTTGGTTTGGTAACCATGATAACCAACATGTTTATAGAAACACTAGTGTGGAAGTCATAGTAACAAATCTGTTGATTGTGTAGTCATAGTAACTGATGTGTTTATAGAAACACTCGGTTTGGTTTCTATAGTTAGTTACCAATGTGTTGATAGAAACACTTTGTTTGATAACCATAGTTACCAAATGTGTAGATAGAAACATATGACAGGGAAAGAAGATGGAGTTATGGTAAACGAAGTCTTGATAGAAACACTTAATATGGTAGTCATAGTAACCAATCTGTTGGTAGAAACACTTGGTTTGGTAGTCCTAGGA
The DNA here is from genome assembly GCA_947623455.1 of Mimachlamys varia. Lineage (NCBI taxonomy): Eukaryota > Metazoa > Mollusca > Bivalvia > Pectinida > Pectinidae > Mimachlamys > Mimachlamys varia. Next base: position 31,475,491 of record OX392532.1, on the reverse strand, counting down.
ACCATTATTTAATACTTGGTTTGGTTGCTATAGTTACCAATGTGTTGATAGAAACACTTGATTTGGTAGTCATAGTAACCAATGCTTGATAGAAACACTTGGGTTCGATAATCAAAGTTACCAAATGCAATGTGTTGATAGAAACATTTTGTTTGGTAGTCATATCAATATTAATGAATGTATTGATAAAATCACATGGTATATGGTATTCCGTATTAACCAAAGATGATAGAAACAATTAATAGAGTAGTCAAAGTAACCAAAGTATTGATAGAAAAGATGTGTTTAGAAGTAATTGGGTAGTCAAAAAACACTTTATACGGTAGTCAAAGAAACCATTGTGTTGATTTAAACACCTAATAGGGTCGTCATAGTAACCAACACCTAATAGGGTCGTCATAGTAACCAATATGTTTAAAGAAACACTTGGTGGGATGGTTGTAATGACAGATATATGAGCCTAGTCATAGAAAACAGGAAACATACAGGAAACACATAGTATTAAATAAGGATAATGGTTGGTATATCAGTGAAACCAATAACTACGGGAATTATGTGTATACCTGTAAAAAGACACCTACAATGGAATCAACTTTCAAACAGATTCAAGTTGTAACAATTTGTTCTCAGTATATTGAAGTTTAAGAAAGTTAACGTAACTTCCATAAATATGAAGCCATATCATTATTGTTAGTGATAGATTACCAATTACATTTTTTTAGATGCCAATTTCATTTCACCAGCAAACAAGGCAGTATATGTAGTTTCATTTATGGAAACTCTTTCCTTCAATGCAATGGACTTAGGAAAATTAACTTTTTTCCTAATGTTGTTATGAAGACAGAAGAACAGAATATAAATCCCAGGAATCATCACATATGTCTCATGTAATAGTCTATAGCTGTTGAGAAGGCTGCAAACCCTAGGGATCCTAACACTCCAGCTTTGAGCCCCGCTGAAAAAGGAAACAAGCCAGAGATAAGTATACAAAAGATTAAGTAGCATGTTGAATAAAACAATAATTTGGTATCAAGAAGGATGGATCTCAATTAACAACAGGAAGGGAAGTGTTCAAGTATTTGTGTGCTTATATTATCTCAGAGATCAGCAAACAAAATCTGATTGATAATCAAATGTTCCCAGAATATTGGGGTTGGGTGGGGGGGTGTGAATATATTTGTTCATATTGATTTTATTATACACACCAACTTTATGCGTTTGAATCTATATTTCCTTTGAATAATATTTTACTTGTGTATCATATCATGTGATAAATCAAATGTAATTTGTTCAAACTTTCAACAGTTATCCCCCTTGTATAGTATGTTACATGTACTGTAAATATCCTCCAAATCAAAAGTTACCTCCCTTGTATAGTATGTTACATGTACATGTACTATAATATTATCTAAATCAAAAGTTACCTCCCTTGTATAGTATGTTACATGTACATGTACTATAAATATTCTCTAAATCAAAAGTTACCTACCTTGTAAAATATGATGATCTAATTTAAAATTCAATTTGAAAAAAATCATACATTTTTTTGCACACTTACTTCCCTTTTAAAACATTGTACTCAATGTCGTATGAAAAATGATCTCCCTTGCGTAACATGTACATGTTGTTTAAGACAAAGAGCTTTAGTCTGCTTTTGAATCAACATCAACAGTGTACTCTATGTCCTTCTATGTACAGGAAATTATATAGAGGCCCGCTGTCATGGTTGGTGCAGATTTTTCTAACCAAAGTTCAAGCACTTGCACTGACCCCTATAGCTAATTCTAGAACTTTTCATCATCTGTGCGCACCATGACTGTCGAGGAGACTTTTATTTTTAGTTTGTCTAACAACTTGTATTTATATAAGATTTTTATGTCACTTTTTATTATAAGATAAAATGTTTTTTGTTGTTTCCTTTGTTAAATAAGATGTACATTACGGGTTAATTATTCTACTCGCAAACACATGGAGTAGTGCCAAGCGGTTTGGCCAATCCCTACCAGCAAGGATACCTCAAGTGCATACCAGCATCGAGATAAAAAGTCCTTAAAAACATTTCTATCAAAAGTGATTCCTCATATGTTAATGTTACCTCTTATGCCAAGGACACCACCAACTATTCCTCCAGATATTGTTCCATTGATCAGTTCAGTCTTCCCCCGGTACTGTGTAGGACGAACAGAAATGACAAATACATCAAATTGAGTTGGTCAAACTCACAGCACTAGCAAATAAATTTTAGTCGTGGAAATGAACTGTAAATGTGATATAAAGGGAAGGTCAAAGATACATTGACAGGTTTGGGAACATGTTTTTTGAAGAATGTTTTGTTTAACCTAAACTTTTAAGCAGTCTATAGTAATGTGCAGGCAATTATCCAACCAACTACTGACCAGGCTCGCTATTGCTTAATTATCCTGAGAGTTATATACTGTATCATGTGAAAAGCTATCTTGCCAGTAAAACAGTATTTTCTCCTCACATACCTTACTCGATATTACACAATTCCTACTTATTTGAGTAAGTTTACTCCTACAACTGATGTTAGTTTTAGACCAATTCTTTTTTAAATAAAAAATGAAAAATGTCTTCTCATTTTTAATAAAACTGTTGTTATCTTTTACTCAGTAAACCAAGCGACATTAGTTTTAAATCATTTTTTTTATTGGTTCTAAAGACATGTATTGTAACTTACTGATTCAATCAGGCATTCTGTTGTGGCAAACATGGCTCCAACAATGGCAAAGTTTTTTCCGTAACTCAAGGACCGAGCTTTCATTTCCTGCAGCACCATCCTTGTAGTGGGGGTTTCTGTAGACATGGTGGACATAGGGTCTATAGCCGAAGTGAACAGTCCAAAAACACCTCCTAGTGCAAACCCTGAAAAAAAAACCAATCACATATTGTGATCGACAATATCGATGAAGTGAAAATTGTAATTATACATACCAGGTAGTTTACTTGTGGTACGCTAATTATCATTCCAACCTGCAGACACATTTAAACTCTTCAAATTCAAATAAGTGTTGGGAATCACTTGAAAAAGCGTGATCGATCATCACCGTCACACAAACAACTGATGATCGACTAATGATCGATTATTTAATGAGGTTATATTTTAGAATTTATAAAAGAATAAAAAAGGAATTAAGACATATATAAATATTAATGAAATTCCTGATCAGACCATGAACTAAGTTTGTCTTGACCGAACACTGTATAAGATCAATCACACTTCCTGCAAAACATTAAAAAAGTCAAAGACTGGCAGTACCTAAACCTAAATAGTTTAAAACTTTCAAACAGATAGTCCCGAGATGATATTTATTTCGTCAGGCCTTCAGTTCAGTACTCCCATTTTGATACTGTGTCTCATTACTTCCAAACACATGTTCTTATTGGTTCGATTCCTAGATAGTGCACCTGAACAATCAGAGGTACTGTTATGTGTACTTTGCACTTTGGTGTTTGGTATAAACAGACTTCCGAAGCCATGTTGTCGCTATTCATTGAAGAAAAGAAATTGGCCTATGTGAAAAGTATGAACCATGATCGATCATGATGAACAGTGATCGATTAATCAATTTTCAAGTACAATCAACAAAATAGACATGACTGTCGAGCCAGTGACAGACTGGAGTGTACACATAGAGGAAGTTTGGTTTATCTTTCACAGCCGGACACAACTTCACCAATTGTAACTAATTTGTAACTACTCGCAAACAACATAAACAGGTTGTGACTATAACACTTACATATATGTAATAGCTTCTATGAATCGTAACAATCCGTAATAGATACTCGTAACAATCCATAAAAACCTCGTAAAATTCACAATGTTTTATTATTAACATTGAAATGAAGAGAAGAAAAGTATGTGGTATTAGGGAGATGGTGGGAAAGATAAGTTTATATCCCATGAAATAGTAAGCAATCATATTATTCATGTTTCATTTCATTTGTAAGGTTTTTAGAGTTTCATTTCATCAACATATTATAATTTATTAATATGTGAAGTGAAGTTTTGAACTCTCTCAAACAATTAAAATTCTGTTTTGAGGCCAAAACAAAATGTTTGTTTCAGGCAAGATTCATGCCTGAGTGTCTAGCTCCACACCAGACACTCTTAGTATCAGTCAAAATGTCAAGTCTGGTGTCAGAACCAGAAGAAATTCAGGCTAATTAAGTAATAATCTAAACTGACAACTGTGAAGGTAAACTTGTGTAATGTCCAGCTAGGTGTACGAGAGGGAAGTACTGCCTAACTGGCAAGCCAGATTTTTCAGTCATGCGGTATAACCCGGGACCCTTTCACGCTAGTTAAGCAACGAATAGCATATATAGTCAGTCCTTGGATGGGTGATCGCCTGGGGCCGGTTGTTCAAAGGTCTATTAAATTAAACCTCCATTATCTTTTAATTGAGCTTTAAATGTAGATTAAATCTTAATCCACAATTAGTTAATAGTGGATTAAAAATGAGTTGTTCAAAAGGTTCATTAAAGGTCAATAAGTTAATGGAGCTTTAATGAAGGTTTAATTGGGAATCCTCAATTAAACCTCATTTAAATAAGGGGATTCCCAGGAATTCCCAGTCTAAATGGAGTCAAAACGTCCAAGGGCAGAAACTCGGCAGCAATGAACTTGAGCTCTTTACATTTGTGAGCAGCACACGGACATCATAATTAAAAGATAATTAGGCTTACTTCTAATGCGACAAATGAGGACAGGAAGAGGGTCTGGAATATGATAGCTACAGAAATGAATGCAAAAAAGTCAAACAAAAGTAGTTTAGAAGTTATGTAGGGTATGAAATACTACTGCGGAATACGCATTCAAAATATGTTTTTACACGTGCACACAGAACAATATTAGTGGGCCGCCTAATTAATGAACTTAATAAACCATCGTAGCAGTGGAAGGGACATAACCCCTGCTGAAACGTTTTCATGATAAAGTAAATGGAGCTTCACAATACGCTCGGTAAATCGGTATTTTTCAATGATTGTATACTATACTACCGTATTAATTATTAAAAGAATATAATAGAAAGTATAATTCAACAAGGCCAAAAACAGAACAATATTTAGACATTCATAAACGCCACAAAAGCAGCATTCGCCCTCTTATACTGGGCCGTTTTGTTATTTAGTAACACCTTGGGGTATTACGCTCTACGTCATCAGAGTTGCGTTTTACAAAATTATGGGATGCAGGTGCAATGGTCAACAAACAGACAATAAATTGTCTTAAACATACGCGAGTTGTAAGTAGATTTTTTTTATTGGATGTTTGCATAGACATAACGATTTCTTTTCGGTGGATGTTCTAACCAATCTCTCACTATGCAAATGATAAATTCGTAGCCAACCCTGCCAAACCTGTTATAAGCTTAGGCCTACCTTGCTCTGATAACAAGTTTTAGTTTGTGACCGGTCGTAAAACAGGGACACGATCCAAACGTATACGTATCTATGGTCAAATGTAGGGGGAGGGGGATTCGATATAAACATAGCACATGCGTTATGTTCATATCGAGAGACCCCCCCCCCCGCAACCCCGTACTTTTGTAACGTGTCCCTGTGGTCGAAGTGAACTCACAGTTAGGTTAAGCTTAGGCCTAACGGTTCCCTTCAACTCCAAGAATATAAAAAAACAGGTTCATCTACATCATGAAGTAGAACTTTGCAGTTTTGACTATTTAATCTAGGTTTAATGGAGCCCTTAACCTTCATTAAAAATCGGAGAGTTAACCAAGCTTTAATCCTTCTTTAAAGTTAATGAACGTTTGTGCAACGTAACATTTTCTGGAAATGACGTCATAAAGTTAATGTTGGTTTAATGGAGCTTTAATCCTCGATTAACTTTTAATCAACCTTTGAACAACCGGCCCCAGCACGTTACACTTATGTAGTTGCAAAAAAAAATAAAAAATGAGTTGTGGCAATTTTGCAGACACTTGACTTTTTTTTAAAGTTTTTTTTTTTTGCTTAATAACTTGCCATACATGTATGTACGTGATGATTAATTCAATTTAATTGTGCTGCTTAATCTTACTATTTTGATGGGAGGTAACTCGGGACAACAATAAAGAACATTTAAGTTCGTATATAGTATGCATGTACAAGATGTATGTCCATGAGTGTTGTACATTATGTACAGGTGGGGTTGGTTTTTTTTGGGGGGGGGGGGAGGGGGTGAAAGCAATGTCATATCATTATTGTTAAATGTGCAAAATATGCTCCTTGATGTGTTGAGATGGCCGTAAATTTTTGTTTTATAGGTTATCTACAGGACATTCATGTAGATAGTTTTACTTACCCATGACTCCACTGGCACAAAATTTGAAGGTGCAACTTTCGAAGAACTTGGTAATCCTGACCTCTTGCTTGTGCATGGGAAGCCTTGGTATACCGCCGATAACGATCGGAGCTTGGTATTTCCGATTTCCGTTCTTTTCTCCTAACACTTCATCCACCACATTGGTAAAGGTTAGCAGCGATAAATCTGTCCGCGCCCTGTCCTTACTTGGATCGTGGGGCCTAATGGGCGCAGCCATCTTGAACGTTTCTAAATTGGAAAAGAAACCGGAGTTGTATATCCGGAATAGTTGCATCAGATTTCTTGAAAATATTTCCCCTTACAAAATATTGATATTGCAGCACTTTAAGTTGGAATTACTTTATACTTTTTATATTATATTAAATTAACAAAAATATGATTACATATGTCTTAACAAATGACTTTTCCTCGCACGAATGAACAAAAAAAAAAATAATAAATTGAGCGCTTCCTCTGATATCTAGAAAAAAAAATATTATGGTAATTTTAAGCCTCAATAGCTGTTTTAAAACAAGAGGCACAAAGAGTCTGTATCGCATACACGTACCTGGTTAATAAAAAACTGAGACGGTTTTGTTCTTATGTATTTATTTTTATTACATTACATCCCTCTAATGGTACAGCAATACATATGTATATATATCCTTGGCTTTTTAAACAACAATTTTTCTCTTTTCGCCCCGCAGCTCTGCACTAATTATAATTACTCATGAACGCTCCTGCATTGATACACCCTAGCAAATAGAACAGTAGATATTGATTTCAGGGGACAAAATCCCATAATATTGTTTATGAGATGAGAAGACTGTTTCGACCCTTTGATGTAAATCCTGCACAACCAACCTACTAGAAGTCCTGGAGCACTGGGCAACAATCATAGACAATGGAGAGAATGTCAACGCAGTATATCTAGACTTCAGTAAGGCATTCGATAAGGTCCCCCATAAACACTTACTAGTAAAATTGAGAGGTTATGGAGTGGAGGGTAATACCCTAAAATGGATTGAAAATTTCCTGTCCGACTTGAGACAATGTGTTATCGTCAATGGTGAAAGGTCTGGTTATGTCAATGTCACAAGTGGGGTTCCTCAGGGGAGTGTTTTAGGCCCTGTTCTGTTTCTTATCTATGTAAACGATATCTCTGACAATGTGTCCAGCATGGTAAAATTGTTTGCGGATGACTCTAAACTTTTTAGGTGTGGTAGTCAAGTAGAAGAACTTCAGAGTGACCTAGACAAACTTGTAGATTGGACTATGAACTGGAAAATGAAACTAAATATAACTAAATGGAAACACATGAACATAGGTTATCTGAAACAGAACCCAACCCTAGTCTTGAAATCAAAAAGCGAAGAAACCGTGATAAAAAAAAGTTTATAATGAAAACGATCTAGGTGTAATATTTGATAACAAGCTAAAATTCAGCGAACATATGAACATGTCAAGTTAAAAAAGCCAACAAGAATCTAGGTCTTATATTCAGGACATTCACCTATATGGATTAAAATATGTTCAAGTGTCTATACAAAAGTCGTGTTAGGCCAATGCTAGAGTAAAGTCTGGTCCCAGGTGTTTAAAAAAGACCAAATAGCAGTGGAAAATGTCCAACATAGAGCCACCAAAAGAGTCATAGGTCTAGAAAGTCTTTCCTATCCAGAAAGACTACTCAAACTTGGCATTCCAACACTTGAATATAGGAGACTGAGAAATGACATCGCAAAAAAAAATTGTCAAAATCCATCCATAAACGAAGTCAGGAAAATTCAATGAAAAAAGTTTGAAATACAAAGAATATATAGCAAAATAAAAGACTTTTGGCACTAACATACAAATATATACAAAACTGACTTGGTTCAAGGATGCCCCAGACCAATATTAATGATTGAATCCCTCAATCTCTGCAGTAGAAGAAGGATTTTAAAACAGCATTTACCTCTTTTTCCCCTTCTACATAGCCTTCGTTCACAGGAAATCCAAACCCCCCGTTTATACGAAAGTGGGTTCCCATCGCCCGAGGATACCCCAGCTCAATTTGGGATATTAAAAATTCTTTGATCTCTACTGTACAGTAGAAGAATGGTTTGATACAGTTTTTATACCTCTAATGTCCCTACTGGTCCCACTCCTCTCGTCCCAGGGGACCCAAATACCCCTTTTATACAAAATCAGTCCCTTTTGCCCAAGGATGCTCCAGACCAAATCTATATCAAATACCTTTCTCCCTAAGATATTGACTCTTGTAGATTGACCAACTCGTCTGACAACGTTCCTTCGACTTGAAACGGCACCAACATTTTTCTTATCTAGTGTTGGCCTACGTTACGTTCATTTTCGCCCCCCCCCCCAGATTATCGGTAATGATATATGCCATGTAGAAAAAAACGACGGCTCGCTATGCAACAGATTAATCTTTTGAAGAACATAAAAGAATTTCACGGCAGCGTAACGGTAAAAAGTGTTACTACCGGCTTTGAAGTCGGCCGTTGCTCCGCTGAAATATTAAAAAAGACAAGTATCAGCCTATATATATATAGTGGTTTATCAGGACTTTTTTACTTGACATCAGTGGAATAACTAGCGACGTGCCTTTAATTTTGCTATGATAAATTCCAGGGGAACAGAGAGCGAAGGTAAGCGTAATCCCTGGAATGTTGAGGTTGGCATCAACATAGCTTAAACTACATGTAGTTGATGCATGTTAGAAACGCAAAACGGGAGTAATATATGATACTTTCTGGAACAGTTTCTGAATACTATATATATATCATCAAATCTCGACACACAAATGTTACGCTCACTTTAGCTAAAGTATATGCATCTGGATATTATAAGGATCAGTGTGCGTGTGCTCCATCTTGTGGGCGAGACGAAAAGATAAGGTTGTGAATCAAAAGAATCTTGCGGTTGCGTAACGGAAAACTTCACAAGCTTTGAAGGCGGGTGTTGCTGCTCTATACGTAACCTTTAAAGGACCGCCTAGCGATTGGCGAGTTTTATTTCACATGGAATCAATAGAATAGTGGTAACAACGTACATTCAATTTTGGTATAACCTAGCGTTTTTAGAGTTAAGCTTGGATTATCGAAAACCTGCCTCGCCATTTCCCCATGCGTTATATAATTATCTTCCTCGGCAATATCTCCTCCGTGGTTTCATCTATGTATGTCAGGCTTACGGAAATTTCGTTTTATTTTTGTAGATGACTCTTGCCGTTTTATATTTTTTCCTTTATGTAGATGACGTTTACCGTTCAAGGTTTCCTCTTCGACGTTTAATTATGTCTCCCCTTCGTATGAAGGGAGACATTCCCGTATTGTATTAGTACCGATTCTAGTTCTTCTAATAATTCTTTTCCGGGCCACAACTTCTAAACTGTTGAATATATATTGACAAAACTTGCAGTATATTTAATTTGCATCACCTTTATAAAGCAGATGTACAGTGCAATGTCATTATGTAACTGCGATCTTGACCTCAAGGTCAGAGGTCAAATAAGTGTATTTTTTTCAACAAGAGGCCCAGTATCGCTCACATGGATACATTGGTATCTAAGTAATTATGGTAAAATATTTTCTTTTTGGCCCCGCCCCTCAGCCCCCTGGGGAGTCGGTCCCACCATTAGTACAGTTTTGAATCCTCAGCACCTAGGGATGCTTCCTACCAAATAAGGCTGATTTCCAATCAGTGGTTATGGAGAAGAAGTCGCTTAAACCATGATATAGCTATATAACCCTTTTTGGCCCGCCCCTCATCCCCCTAGGGGTCGAGTCAGTCCCACCATGAGTACAGTTTTGAATCTTGAGCACCTAGGGATGCTTCCTACCAAATAAGGCTGATTTCCAATCAGTGGTTATGGAGAAGTTGCTTAAACCAATATTGCTAAATAACCCTTTTTGGCCCCACCCCTCAGCCCCCTAGGGGATCAGTCCCACCATTAGTACAATTTTGAATCCTGAGTACTTAGGGATACTTCCTGCCAAATAAGGCTGATTTCCAATCATTGGTTTTGGAGAAGAAGTCGCTTAAACCAATATAGCTTAATAACCCTTTTTGGCCTCGCCCTCAGCTCCCTAGGGGGTCAGTCCCACCATAAGTTCAGTTTTGAATCCTGGGCACCTAAGGATGCTTCCTGCCAAATTAAGTTGATTTCCTTTCTGTGGTTATGGAGAAGAAGTTGTTTAAAGAATTGTTGACGGACGACAGACGCCACGGTATGGCATAAGCTCACCTCGGTCCTTCGGACCAAGTGAGCTAATAATTCTTGTCCGGGCGATAACTTTTAAACCATTTAAGATACATGTATATTGATAAATGTTTTAGAATACCCGTGCATCACCAATAGACGTTGTGCAGTGCACTGTCAATAGGCCAGTGTGACCTTCACCAAAAGGTCAGAGATAAAAAAATACTTTTCAAACATCCAAACGTGTACGCCAAGGTGATGCACTCTCACCCTCACCGTCTAATTATAAACATGCATGTAACAATATAATTGATTCAATCTGATTAAAATACAGATCCTCACTATTACTATCGTGTGTACTACACAGGATAGTAATAGTGAGAATCTGAATTTCAATTAGATTGTAATTGACCAAACCTCAAGGTAAAAGAGGCCAATCTTCAGCCAAGCTTGTCCGTCTGTCTGTCCTGCTGTTCGTCCGTCTGTCAATTTTTTACTGACTGATAATTTGTTATGACACTATGAAGGAAAGTTGGTCAGAATAAATAAAGATGTCTATTGACCAAACCCCAAGGTCACCGGGTCAAAGGTCAAAGTCATAGGTTAAAGTCAAATTTTACATTTATTAAGTGCTTAACATTTTGTTATGACATTATGAAGGAAAGTTAGTCAGAATTCCAAAATAGATAGCACTTTGTTAATATAAAGATTTAAAATTGAATTTTACGTACTTCACTGTACACAAATAAGGGATTCAATAATGTGAATTCATTGTGTCCTACCCTTCCATATATATATAATGTAAAAAATAGTTTGTTTCCATGTGTAGGTTCCAATCTTTCAAAGTTCCAACTTGTCTGAAGAGCCCTGAAGCAGGTGAAAGCATTTGGAAGTTTGTTGTCTTGTTTTTATTTATTTAATCTTTCTACATAATACTAATTAATAACATACTCGTAAAAACTGTCGATACCGTTTTATTCCAATACAAAACCATCACGACCAGTACAATAGTGAAATAGCATTAACACATTTTAATTTACAGTTTTTCTTTAAATAACAAGCTGTATTTCAATATCACAATAACACTTTGACTTATTCCAGGATAATATACCGGTAGTTCTGTTTATATTAGTACGTTATATACATTGTATGAACAGTTGAACTCATCTTTTAAACCTCATGTACTCATCCTGTCATTCATAAACATGAATAATTTAATCCGTTTTTTTTTTTTAAACTGTAACAATCCTTAATCTGATAAAAACTACCACTGGAGTCATCAGAAATGGCACATACTGAAATTTAGACAAGATAATTTGGCCTAAGGATGAAAGGAAAACTTCAAAATGTGTAATTCAACTAATATATGAAAAAAATCTTTGATTAAATAGCACTACAACATATTTTTTTGTTATTAAGTGTAACAGATATTCCCAATTTTCCTGTGTAGAAATTTAACTGATAATACAGGCGACGTGTATAATAAACACTAATAACTTTTTGACATCAAAAATAGTATCAAGGTCACAAGTATTTATTTATCTGCAGCAGAGATATATTCAATATTTTTCTGTCAATTGCATGATCCCCATTATATCAAAACAGTGTTATATAACAATTTTTAAACTCGGAGATAAAAAAGAATGTACAACCAATGCTGATCGACCAGATTATATTATCAATTATATAATACATTTTAAATCATGATAAATGTAAACAAACCTAATTTTGCATTTTAATATGAAACGACTGTTTCACGACGAATTAATCTTGCGATGAATACTATCATAAATCCTATGTACAGTTCAGTACTCTTAATTTTACAGTTGGCTTAATTTTGATCGAAATACACAAAAATTAATTGTACACGAAAATAAGTTGGTTTACAGTAATATTTAAACTCAATTAAGTACTTCTCATTGTCTTTGAAAATAATAGTTATAGGTGGATTATTTCCAAACTAACTAAGTGTGATACACTGTAGTACATGAATGTTTGACTTTGAATACATTATATAAATGATAATGTAAGTAAAAGGAACAAAAAAAAGTAACATATATGCTAATACTTCAATAACTTTAAGTGCATTTATCTTTTTCATGATAGAAAATCATAGTGCTGAAAAACACAGAACTCTAAAATTATACCAAACATACAATGAGTAACCCTATACATAAATAGTCATAATTTTTTGACCAAACCCCATATATATTGACACATGAATGTCAGAGAAATTATTAATTTTACATAGTTTACATAAATGATAGAGTAACATTAGAGTTTATGTATGTGTGCATGTTGCTGTATGAAATAAAATGTTCATTTAGTAAGTGCATGTGGTTGTTTGTAAAGGGACCCTGGTGGCCGAGTGGTTAAGGTGTTCTGACATTCTACCACTATAGCTCTCTACCTCTGGGTTACAAGTTTAAATCCCATGTGGGGCAGTTGTCAGGTACTGACTGTAGGTCGATGGTTTCCTCTGGGTACCCCGGCTTTCCTCCACCTCCAAAACCTGGCACCTCTTTAAATGACCCCGGCTGTTAATAGGACGTAAAGCAAAATAAACCAAACCAAACAGCATGTGGTTGCCATTGAAATACAAAAAAAATAGAACAATTTTTGTTGATAAATAATCCACAAAATAAAGTACCCATATTTATACATTCCCAGTTACACAGTAATATACACATATACAGAAGGATAATTACCATATAAAATTTACATACAAGACTAGAAAGATCGTGCATATACATATTATAGGAGCTTAAAGCAAGTCAACAAAGCAAAGGAAACATGTATGTACAGGCCACATTAACCTTTATACATGTCAGTGTTGTGGTCTAGATTAATTTCTACCATTCATTTCTGGTAATTTATACTGTACTAGGTCCATCACATCACTTATTAGAATTGTATGAAAATGCTAGATCACAGTTCCAATTTTCCACTATTAGGTCTCTCGTAAACAAGGGTCGTCTCCCATTTTAGTAGGTATTTCAATTTTCTGAGACTTTAAATATGTCAATTGGCCATAGATTGAAATCATAATAGACATTTAGGTATAGGTAAAAAGATGTATTTACTAAAATTGTGACGTCATTAGTTTGCTAAAGAATTTGTATTTTTTGCCTAGTCATTTTTCAGCATATATTTCAATAATTTATGTAGGCTTCCTAGCAATATAATGACGTCACAATGGAGTTGATATACATTGTACACATGTACCTACAAAATGTACCTAAAGGGAAGCAACTCTATTTTTATGAAAAGATGGAATAGGGGTAAGGGAGATAAATGTAGCATATATTACCAAAATTAAAATTCAGTAATACAGAAAAAGTAGGTCCCAGTGACCTTCATTAGGTATATGTTGATATACATGTAGTACTCAAGAAGATGTATCCAGAAATAAACCAACAGAAATATTAGACTTCTAGTATTAGAAAATATGGAGCTATATATATAGTGCAATATTAAACAAAGATGTGTTACGGACGGACAAACGTACAGACCGAAGGAAAAGATGAATTATTCGTTACATTGAGAGAGCATAAAAAAAACCTCTGTATGGTACCAATAACACTACACATGTACATACCGGTACAACAATACTATTCTTCAGATGTCATATTTACAATATATCAGAAGCATCAATTAAATATATATATTTTAAACATGATCTGTACACAACAATAGTGTATATACAAATTTGATGAAGCATATGTACAATTTAAGGTACATGGATTGTTTTAAAGGAAATTGAAAGGTGTTGCAAATTACTTAACTAATGAAAACACATGGCCACATACAAAACATTGATTCACTTATTTAACTAAATTCATTTTTTATTAGTTTGAACCATAAGAACACTATATTTTCTTTTTGATTTATTTGGCTCTCATTCAAGCACTAGCTGAATGGGTATATGGTACAAGTAGATAGAAATTTATTATACAGCTGTATCACTTGTCTAAACCAGAACCCTGCTTATCTGAAACCCTGTCTATACTGGAATTTCCCTCTGAACTTACCTTTACAAACAGAACACCTGTGTAAACCAGCCAAAACTTTTGTCCAATGACTTCCAGTTTAGACAGGTTAAAAGGATATTACCAGTGCTTATGTAAATATGACAAATATATCCTTATTTCTACCACAATACCCCGTGTTATTCCACTCTCAGACCATTGGATAAACGTGCTTGCTGTTGGATAAATATATGTTATATTCCACTAGTGGAATATGACCTTCCGGATTTTTGATTGGTTAAGAAGTTGAACTTTGACCGGACATCACGATTGTTAACGTCACAATTTGGCGGGAATATATGCGAGATGATGCGTTTTTGCGCAAATAGTCTGTGGTTCACTCCAAAAATCAACACTGACGATTTAATATTGTGGTAGAAACAGGTCACACGACTCGTGGTTATTGGATATGGAATTTATTTCACTCTCGTTAATTATTTTTTAAAAGTTACAAAAGACACTCCCTAAAGCTCGTGTCTTATATACAAATATATATATATATATATAAATCTATATATGCAAATATATTTACAGTCTACACCGACATTCACCCGATAACCATTGTCTTGCAAATTCGAGTCACAATGGACATGGGCGGAGTTAACCACAGCTTATGCAAACCTCATGATGTTACATTCAGTGAACCATTTTCACGTTTGTAAGTTTTGGAATAAAATCTATGTCCACAGATGGGGCAATATTGAACAGAAAAGTTCTGAACCATTTACAGAAAAATAATGTACCTTTGATTTTATTTAGTTTATGTGATCATAAATCCAATGGAGCAGTCGGTTTTAACGTAAACGCTTCATGTTTACGCAATTTACCTTGTGCTCCATTGCTTTTATGATCTCATAAACTAAACAAAATGAAAGGTTAATTTTTAAATCACTTTTACAGGGACTAGACAATAATGCCATTCATTGTGTGGATTTGAAAACGTCATTGGAATTAAAGTGACAGCTAGCAATAAGAAACTGGATTCAGAAGAAAGAGACCTCAAAATGAAACACAAATATTTAGTTTGGAATCACAAAACCCCATTAAAGTACAAATCAAGTTTACGACATTGTACAATACCGGTATGTACATTTGTACCTGTACCTGATTAAGAAACATTTGGCTGCAAAAGTCAGTTGACCCTTCTGCTTCTACATTTAGTTTAGAATTTTTAGATTCCCACCTTTTGGCCCCTAGCATCAGAGTCCTATGAGGATGAAATAGCTGTGTGGTGGAGTTTAATTCATTTTTTCAGCCAACTGTATCTATTACTAAATTTAAAAGGTGCAGCACATGTGTGTGTTACGTCATCTATCATTCAAACATCATTCTTACACCCATTTATAACCCAATAACTAATAACCAACATTGAATTTACCATGTATAATCTTGACAATTCAATGGCAATGACACGAATTATTTCATATTTCTTTATATGATCCAACATCTACAACAAAAATGTTTTCATGGTTTACCATGATATCCCACTATCTCAACAATGATCTCAGTCTTACAAAACACAGAAGACAAACTATAAAGCTTTCATACATGAAATAATGAAAATTTTTAACTGCTTTCAGGACTCGGGTATTCAAAGCAAGGTTTAATGTATTGTTAATTCAAATATTTTCAAAATATTAACATAATTATATTTGAAATATTTTGTCTTTGAATGACAACATAAATCAATTACTAAACATATCATTTCAGTATCAATTTCACTATATACATATATTAATATAAACAATTGTTATATGGCAGTTTGTAAATTGTTCTGGTATTAAATGATTAACTTACGGTTTGATTACTGAGCCTTCAAACAAGACTTTTACATTTACTTAACATACAATTTTAAAGTTTTTAGCTTGTATTTAGATTAAGAGAGTTTATAAGAAGCATAGCACACGTTCATTTTGGTATTAGCTATATAATAGATTAGATGTTACCAGCATAGAAAGTGTCTAAACAAAAATTTATTTAATATACAGCACTTGGATAAAACAAAACAAATCTAAACTTGTCTGTCATCCATAAATTACCTAAAGTATCTTCACAGCTCCATGGGACCACAGTTGCTAGAGTTTCTGCCAGTATAATATATACATATGTATACATGTATAAAGAGCCGCCCATTACAGACTCATTATATTCTTTAATGGGCGGCTCCATATATATAGGCCTAACAACAGCCAGCCTGAAGAAGCCTGAGAAGGCAGAAAAGCCTTTCGGCAAAGTTTTTGTTTTTTGTTCTTTTTTATATTAAACTTCGCAAGGAAAACTAATTACGTTTCTATATATATAGGTTGATATATATATTTTTTTTTTTACTGAGAGAAACTCAAGCAACTGTGATGGGACAAAACAATCTATTTCAAGAAATCATGCATTTGGTCAAAACATACAAGATTTTATGAAAAGCTGGTTTATATATGTACTCTCAAGACTTAATATTAAAGCTGCATTGAAATTTCATCATATTTCAGCTTTGGTAATATCATTTATAGGGGTGAAACTCAGTGTTTGCACAAATGGCCTTTCCTCTGGCTGCAACACCAAAATCAGACATTTTGATGGACAGATGAAAATAACTTTTCTCCGGCCCTGACACCAGCCTCGCATGTAAGTTATAATACAGTCATTTTAACAGATAGATGAAAAATTCAAAGTCTGGTCTCAGGGCCATAGGAAACTTGTGCTAGCTTCTACCATATTTGGAATGCAATGCTTGGTTGTACATGTATATATTGAAACAGAAAAATAATAATGCTTCATAATTATTAGGCTAAGCTAATAATAGTTTCTCTGCTAAAAGCATTGTAAATGTCTGTCAATGGACCCTGAAGTAATTAAATGGCCCCAGCATAGCACTCAAGGTCAGAGTTAATATGTAACCAGCAAACATGAGACAGAATTATTTGCACTATACTGTATAAAGGGAAGCTGCTTTTGTGTACTGGTATTTAATTCCCATTTGAAAAGTGGAGCAGAAATATTCTGCGATACACAAATTCTCTTGGCCCGAATTGAAGGCAGAGATAAATTATTAATCGGAGTTTCCACTTTTTTTTGTGGCAATTAAAAATCAATACAGCTGTATATGAAGAATAATATTTCTGCTTTTCATGAGTTCACTAAATTATTTATCTATGTAACATATCATTAATTTGGCGGTGATCAAAATATGACCTTGTTCTATACAGGAATAATGCACTAAGTCAGCTCATTTCATTTGGGATCATTCGAAATCCTTGTACATCTACAAACTTTGTTGTAAAAATACTGAACTTCAATTATAATAGTAATGTACATCTAATCAGTTACTTAACTAAAAACAGATTTTGAAATGAAAAAATATCTTTAAATGTTAGTCTCTGTAAATGATGAGATCCAATTGTTTGTAATTCAATTTAATAATGTTTTCTAGCTGGCTAGGGATGATTTACACCATCCTCGATCCTTTCAGGTTACCCTCATTTTAACTTTCTATGTTTTTTGGATATCACATATGTCATAGAGTAAAACTGATGGCACACATCTTTTACGCTTTACCGTCATGAAACTACAGAGTTCTTCTGGCCCCGGTTTCATGAACGTTCCTTAATTAACTTAAGGAAATTCCTTAACTTAGAATTCTTCATAGGAAAGCATTACAGAATTTAAGGAAAGTTCCTTAACTAAGGATTTTCTCCTTAAATTCTGTAGTGCTTTCCTATGGAGGATTTTAAGTTAAGGAATTTCCTTAAGTTGAGGAACGTTGATGAAACCGGGGCCTGATGTAAACATCAAAATATCAAACTGGTATTCTTGTTTCGTCAACAAGGTGGCCCTGTTACACTGAGCTTTCAACTTCCCCACGAAGTATTTCTGGGGTGTAAAGTTTGCTATGACATATTCAAGGGGTGCAGAGAGTTTAAGGAGTGTAAGCCCCAGATTTCGAGGATGGACTAAACAAACTACATGGATGTTTCAAATCATAAACATGTTTTGATTTGAAATAAATCTGTTGAAATGCACCATACATTAGTCCTAAAGAATGGTCATACACCAGCTGTGTATACAGTTGTACTGTGATCATTACATGGTGGTGTTACGATGGTGTTACGTCTGTCGTATAAAGTTGTACAGTAACGTGATGGTGTTAAGATGGTGTTACGTCTGTCATATAAAGTTGTACAGTAACATGGTGGTGTTAAGATGGTGTTACGTCTGTCGTATAAAGTTGTACAGTGACATGGTGGTGTTCGTGTAAAGTCTATCTGCTGTCGTCATAACACTTTTTCATACTGCTGGAGCACAACAATCTGTAAGAGAAAACAAAATGAAAAATTGAAAATACTTACAAAGATGTCAACCCCCTCTCATAAGTCTTTTTCAATGATTTCTCGTTATACACGACTTGATATGGTTATTATTATTATTATATGAAATGCCTACCTTATCTTTGAGCTGCTGGCACTGTTGGAGGGCAAGAGTAAACAACATCACAGCTTCATTCAGCCACTTTATCGTACACTCAACCTGAAACATTAACAAGTCTTTAGTTAACCATGTGATCAAATATTGACTTCATATTTGTTACAAACATGAGTACTACTACCGCGGTAAGGGATAGTGACTGCTCCCCCGGGCACTATCACATTTGGCACCATGTTCAACGTGAATCTATCATGATGTCACTATTATGTTAAATCACTATTACTGGAGCATAATTATTACCGCAAAATTGACGTGGATCATGAGTTACATCCCTTGCTACTGTTTTGCTTAAAATTGGGTGACCGTATAAACAGCCCAAAGCAGGCCTTGGTGTAATGAGTTTTGGTTTACCGGGTATATTTCAATGGAAGGCTGATGTACTTAACCCTTTATGGCCCTGCTGAAAGGGCACTATTGCCTCATGACAAAACAATTTATATACCAATCACATGACGTTATATTTACATTCCGATTGTTTCTCCTCTATATGAATGTGAATTCAACAAACACTAGACTATAAATACAATATGAATACATCCATTCATGTGGATTACTTATAACGTAATATATCAATCTTGTTCAAAGCGAGTCTTGTCACTTTGCTTTCGTATAACACAGAGAACGCCCCTGTGCCAATTGCTCAAAAGACTTTTGTTAATTATTTTATTCAAATGAGGGCTGTTCCACCAATTAATGTTTACATCAGAAGAATTCTGCAGTTTCATGAAGGTATACAAAACACAGTTCAATTAATAATTCAAAAAATAATAAATTGAATTAAACAATTGATTTATAAATACAAGTATATATATGGATTGAAAGACATTTTTTCAATATTTTCATGACAGTACGAATGAAATTGAATATCCATACTGATAATGAAGCCACAATATGGATGTAACCGATTTTCATTCATACTGGCATGTCGCATGAAACTAAAAAAAAAAATTAAAATCCATTCAATCCCTATACAACATATATATGTCATACAACTTTATTTCTGTAAACTTTCATTATTGAAGTCATTATTGCTTGGGGAAAAAGAATAATCTGTTTCATATGCCTGCTTCATGCTGATATGAAATGTGTCATGAAATTGAAAAATGTTCTACTCTAACAAAACCAAACATACTACATGTATTAACTAGAAATGTCTGTGATAGTCATAAATGCCCCCTTCCCTCATATGAAATTAGTTCTTCATGCTTATTACGTATGCAAAGTTTGATGACAATCAGGTCAGTAGTTATTTAAATAAACTGGTTACATTACCATCGGACGTGACAGGACGGGACGGACATGGGTAACACTATATGCATCCCCAACCCCATTTCATGGCGGGGGGAATACAAAGGAAGCCAGGGAAGTTGATGGGTGCCAGCTATCTAATGGATAGTGTAGTACTAGCTAGAACCTGGAGGACTGGACACTTACACAATTACAGGCCTGGAGAACTCACCTGATTCCTGGACGTGATGTCAACTCTCTGCTGACCGTTCAAATGAAGGTGATACAAAGCCAGGACCAACTTGGAGGAATGTACATAGAAACTAAGCGCTACATCACTTGGCACATGAGGGTACAACATTTGCTGAAAAATCAGATAATTCATTATTTCTTTTTATCATACACTTTTCTCCTGGAATATTTCAACATTTAGAAAATGTCTGTTGTTTTTCTTAATCATATAAATAACTGTACAAGGTACCCCCTCCCACCCAAAAAAACAAAATGTTGCAAATTTGGAGCAGTTTCATAGATTAATTCTTTAACGGATTTAGCTAAGTTATTAACATATATACATCATCATTTTCCTTAGTTGAAAGTGACTGTAATTTTACAAACATTAAGCAGTCAATATTATTTCCTTTAATTACATTACTTTGATTAATAATTATATGTTCAACACCTTTGTTTTGTATTAAGTGTTTTTATCTTTTACTGCATATGAAGCATATACCAGGTAGTAATTAGTCCCCCACCGGAATCCGGGGGGGACTATAGGTTTGCGTTGTGTCCGTCCGTCCGTCCGTCCGTCCTTCCGCACACTATTTGTCCGGGCTCTATCTCCCATACTATAAGACACTGGAACTTCATACTAAGTGTGTGGGTTCCCTGTGGGAAGGCGGTGTGTCGCATACCAAAACCGGGTCACTGTGACCTATATTTTGACCTCTGACCTACATTAAAGAAAAAGCTTGTCCGGGCTCTATCTCCTACACTATAAAGCACTAGAATTTAATACTTGGTAGTATGGTTCCTTGTGGGAAGGCGGTGTGTCGCGTACCAAAACCGGGTCACTGTGACCTTTATTTTGCTATATTTTGACCTCTGACCTACATTAAAGTAAAAGTTTGTCCGGGCTCTATCTCCGTCACTATAAAGGACTAGAACTTAATACTTGGTAGTATGGTTCCTTGTGGGAAGGCAGTGTGTCGCGTACAAGAACCGGGTCACTGTGACCTATATTTTGACCTCTGACCTACATTAAAGAAAAAGCTTGTCCGGGCTCTATCTCCTACACTATAAAGCACTAGAACTTAATACTTGGTAGTATGGTTCCCCGTGGGAAGGCGGTGTGTCGCGTACCAAAACCGGGTCACTGTGACCTATATTTTGACCTCTGACCTACATTAAAGAAAGAAAAATTTGTCCAGGTTCTATCTCCTACACTATTAATGATTAGAACTTTATACTTGGTAGTATAGTTCCCTGTGGGAAGGCGGTGTGTCGCGTACCAAAACCGGGTCACTGTGACCTTTATTTTGCTATATTTTGACCTCTGACCTACATTAAAGTAAAAGTTTGTCCGGGCTCTATCTCCGTCGCTATAAAGGACTAGAACTTAATACTTGGTAGTATGGTTCCTTGTTGGAACGCGGTGTGTCGCGTACCAAAACCGGGTCACTGTGACCTTTATTTTGCTATATTTTGACCTCTGACCTACATTAAAGTAAAAGTTTGTCCGGGCTCTATCTCCTACACTATTAAGGATTATAACTTTGTAGATAACAACCCGGTCGGGGACTGTAATTCGTTGAATTATCTTGTTAAAAATAATTTGTTATGTCAACCTACATACTTCATTCTTAAAATGTACTATATGGTTGTTTTTTTATTATTAATTTGGTAGTTTTCATACATGTATTTGTAAGCTACGTACTACTTACCATATTTACATTATTTACAAGCTCATCTATAGACTTTCGTTTGGGAAATGCTAAGCAGGTTCGGCCCTGAGTCAGGTTCTTCATCACCTCATCCAGGATCTGTTAAAAGTAACCAGCATCTTGTCATATACTCAATTATAAACTAGCATTTCGTAACGTTGCTTTTTATGCCTGTCATAAACAGAAATTTATAGTCTGGCACTTGGCGTCTTTCAACACCTCCGTAGATCCAAAAATTATACAAAGAAAACCACCAAAGTGGTAGAACCAGCAAACTTGGTACACATGTTCCCAATGAGAAGAAGAAAAAAAACCTATATATTTTGAAGGTCATGGGTCAATTGTTATAAGAGTTATAATGTCCGTTTGCACTTAGAATTTCTACCTAATGCTTTATGGATTTTGTAGACACAAACAAAACAAAAAGAACCACAATAAGGCATCATTATCAAGGTTTGTAGACATATTTTTCCCTATTTTTTTTCAAGCTAGAGTTATGGCCCTTTAAGCTTGATATTGTTTTCAAGATTATACATCTTTAAACTAATAGAAGAAACACAGTTCCTTTGATCTGTAAATATCCTGAAGGGATGCAGGGGTGTATCATGTGCCATAGGTGGTTTGTAATATTTATGTTTAGGTGACATTCAATGACCAAACAGCTCACTGCAAGACCAGGGTCAATGGTACAGTATAACTTGTCTATATTACACAACCAGAAGTCAATGGGACCAGAAGTATTGGCCTGTTTACATATTAGGCGTTTGGTTTGTAGAGGTAGGATATAGGTTAAGAAAGAAATGTCAGGACCCTGTGGTAAGGCTGGAATAGACAGGGTTTTTTATACGATAGGGGCCGGCGGGTTTAGGCAAATTTTACTGTATTAATTGGTAGGTGTCCACTAGGGCTGGGCGGTTTTACTGGTATACCGTGGTATAAAGTTTTAATGGTAGTCGTACCGTGGTACATTAGTCCTGTACCGGTTTTTTGGGGACTTTCATTTAACTTATCAATTTGAAAGAACTATTTGTTACATAGATCAATTGAAATTCCAATATGGTTTAATAATAATTTCCTATAAATTTGCTGATCCACTAGGACAGACATAGCTTCACTCAAACAATATTAGAGGATAACACAACGAGAAACTTATGACAGGCCTCTTGTGGATTGGCTTCAGAACAAAAACAGCCAGAGACCTTTAGCTAGCTCAAACATTCAATCAAGGTGGTATACCGTAGTACGTTTGATTTTGTGATACCCAGCTCTAGTGTCCACTTCATAATACTTGTCTAAACTTATAAAAAATATATATACTATCAGTAGCTTAATATTTTTTCAAGTGCACATATATTGTGTTGTGCTTTATTTGCCGTTTGTTAATTTGGTTTGGCTGTGTACGCGCGTAAAAAAGGGAGTTAATTGAATTGTTGTTTGTGGGAATGGGTTGTCCTCGCCGAACGAACTTGAGGTGACCTTTGACCAGGGTTACAGTATGAGGTACTGTTGTTACCTACCAATATCACCTCCTTGGCACTTTTGTAGGTGTGGTCCCTATCCTGGCCCTCTACCTGTAGTCGGGCCGTGTACAGGAAGTTACTGGCATCCTGGATCTAAACGACAGGAAACACACAAGCTGAGAAATCACTGCTACCATAGTCATATCATTGCAGAATATTATCTTGAATTTGACAATGACTCGCTAACAAAATATAAATCCAATGGACTACCCAACGCTAACTTATCCTAATGACCACAATCGTTACTTATCACATATCTGCCAACCCTAGCTCCCTCATTAGGAGAGATCAACACTCAAGCCTTTTGACCGTTATCAAATTCAGTCTGTCTTATTGAAGTCCAAACTTTCTACATCCTGTGGTGAAATGCATATGTCCTCCTAAAATAGAGTCACTGCAGGATGCCAGTGTAATAATCATGTCTGAATCAATTGAATGTTTTTTGAAGACAGGCAAAGAACACCCTAATCTCTCTGCTCGTTCTGTGTACATTGTAACTAGAATATAATTTACTGATTTCAAAGTGCCTGATGTGCTAGTGCTATGCAGCTGGTCTGTACATTTCAATAAATAACAATGGCTAATGCAAAAAATGACCCATCCTGAGACAGAGACAAACTCGCCCCGACACCTCTCTCTGTGTACCGGTAACTAGCTAGGACACAACTACCAATTTCTGGTTATCATCAACCAAACCATTTTCTACCACAATACCCTGTGTTATTCCACTCTCAGATCATGGTATAAACGTGCTGACTGTTGGATATTTCTACCACAATACCCTGTGTTATTCCACTCTTGGATAATTGTATAAACGTGCTGACTCTTGGATATTTCTACCACAATACCCTGTGATATTCCACTCTACCACAATACCGGGCCTGTGTTATTTCACTTTCAGATCATTGTATAAACATGCTGACTGTTGGATAAATATATGTTTATATATACCACTAGTTGTATATGACCTTCTGGACTTTTGACTGGTTGAAAACTTGAGCTTTGACAGGGAAGCATGTGTTTCAATGCCACATGTAGATTGTTGACGTTGTCATTAATTGTTGACGTTGTCACAACTTGGCGGGAATATATATATATGAGATGACGTGTGTTCGTGCAAATAGTCTGCGGTTCACTCCAGAAAACAACACTGTCACTGTCGACTAAATGTTTTTGTGGTAGAAACAGGTCACACGACTCGAGGTTAATGAATATGGAATTTATTTCACTCTCATTAATTTTTTTTTTTAAGTTACAAATTAAAGAAACTCGCTAAAGCTTTGTGTCTTTTGTAACTTTTAAAAATGATCAACTCAAGTGAAATAAATTCCATATCCAACAGCCACTTGTTGTGTAACATCTATTTACACAAGGTGAAGTACTCACTTCAAGCATCTTGAATTCCTCTTGATTTAAAAGCATTATTACAATGACCTAGCTACTAGTTATTGCAATTTCATGACAGCTAGCATTACAGTTAGGAAAGTTACTATATATACAGCTCATTTCCAAGTATGCAATATTATATCATTCTGCAGATCATAATTTCTGAATCACAATATTGATTCTCAAAATCACTAAAATAGTCTGTATACCTCTGTCAAAATATGCAGGTCCTGCTGTAATTTGGACTTACCTGTTGTAGTTTCCAGACCCTTTCCTGTCCGAACCCCGTCCTAAACTGACTGTGGTCTTTTCCTTGCTTGTGTTTGAAGGTAATGTCCTAGTAAGTTAGACAGATATGATTATTTCAATTTTAAATTTTATATAAATCTCCTTTATAGTTGGTTCAGCTCTGATTCCATAGTTTTCTAATATCTTACGGAAGAAATGCATTATTCAACACAATTGCAAGCAGACAAAAACCAATTTTGTGATTCCCCATCATTTAAATTTTTCCTGAGTGGTTTTTAATAAATGGACTTTAAAGGCCCAATATACGTAGCTTCAGGAAAGTTTTTCGTAATTCTGAAAAATTCTAAAAAAAATTCCTATTGATACATGCATGCAAAAAAAAGCCTGAAACAAAGTAAACCTGAGCGATAACTAACAAGAAACTCTTGACAGAAAAATCCAAAGAATTGAAAATAACTCAGGTGGGGCCCACTTCAACAACAAGCCGACGTTAGACAACCTGAATATTGCTGATATCAATTAATCTTGACAAAAACTATAAATATAAAAAGGTATTAGGTTTGATTTTCGCTTCATGTTTGGTGAAAGTTATGCTAGTGGGCCTTTAAAATTGAAATATTTTAGACCTCCTTATAATCAAGTGCCTACTTTTTGTATCATATAGTCATATCTGAAACAGATCCAAGGTATATACTGTAGTGATAATTAGTGATTGGACGATGATCAGATTTAATTGATTATTTAAATCAGTAATTGACATTCTTTCGATGCAATAATCAATTGTAACTTCTAATGGTTGATCAATGGGACATGCATCGGGCAAGGTACATTGTTTTAAATAAACACACTTTCTTCCATTTATAACTGCTTGGGAGCTCTCAAAAGACTTACTTTATTACTGTTTACAATTTAAAGTTCTAGTTTTTTATTGTATAGTAATATCATGCACTATATCATGTATAACAATTCACCATATGGTGTTAATCCAATCCAGTGTCATTAAAAGCAAAATACCTAAAAAACATATCCGGGATTCAACATGTTAATATAACCGGTTATTAATCGATTATCAAATCAGTAAAACAAACGGATTCTAACTGATAATCGACTAAAATTTTTAACCAATTTTCCCAACACTAGTGATATTTATAAATTAGTATACAGTTGACCCTCGATAATCCGAACACATTCGTTCCCAGCCCAAACGGTCTGGATTACGAGTTTTCCATACTGCTGAGATTAGGATTGGTGAGTACATATAGTGTTACGGAAATCTGTTCCCGTGCATTTCCGGCTGGATTGTGAGATTTCCGGACTGTCGGCGTTTGGATTATCGCGGGTCCACAGTACTTATGTATGTTTGGTACCAGTACTTACTGCATCACATATACTGTCTCCTAGTAAGGTTATTACACACTTCACCTGGTTGATGCCTCCACTGAAACAATTCAATGGTGAAAATTTTCATCTCTTAATACTGTGTATTATCTATATATGAAACAAAATTTGAGCTTCATCTGGAACTACTGGAATGTGTACCCATTAAATTTGCATTACATTCCCATGAATTCCACATTAAATGCCATTAATTTTAAATAATGCCCATTAATCACCCATTATAGATCAAATTTCCATTAAATAACCATTATTTTATCATACTTTGTTATCATTACTACATTAATGTCCATTATGTTTTGTTTTTATTGATAATAATGCCCCTCATGGTGTGATGCAGTGGGATATAGCAACCAGCTAGTGTATAGCTAGGTTTTTAAGTTTTTTCTCTCAACCTGCTCAGGTTTGGATTGGATATATAAACAGGGCAAATTGCAGTGATTTTGTTTGCCCATTTTTACAGCCGATATAAGGCTGTTTCCCCCAGTAAAAATTTGAGCTATTTTCCCAAAATGAATCAAAATTCAAGAATATTTTCCCAATTTATCTGAAAATCCTACTTTATTTTCCCAATTCAATACAGCACAGACTGCTGTAAAATCTAGGTAGCAAAAACACTGATTCAGAATTGCAAATGTATAAATATGGTCCTTATCATTTACATGTCTCCTCATTTTTCTGGTTTTTTTTCTGGTTAAGATTTGCTATAACTTACTTTGGACTTGACATGAGGATTCTCTGGGAATGCACCAGGCTGTTGTCTCCTAAAACAAGTTAAAGGTTGATAAATAGATTGGTCTACCTCATAACAGTTAAGTATTTACATGACACATTGTATTGTTATCAACCCATTACTCCCTGAATCTTCATAATGAACTGTTCCAACCTATGAACTGGAAGAATTCAAATGTGTCTACTCGGGTGAATGAGTTATGATTAACAAGATACCTGATCATAAAAGGTCAAATTACTCTGTACATGTACACACAGGTCGTAACATGGATATATTTCTGTGTATACGTAGCGGCATTAAACCCCTAACTAATACCTGTGTAACTAAATGTACATTTGTGCAGTACCACGTAACACAAGGATTTTTTTATTTAGACACCAACTTGTAATAAACAGAGATGAAAATGTGGTTTTCAAACTTTTAAAATTAAAGGAAAAATTAAAAGTTTACATTACACTGAATTTCTCAAAATGGCTGAAATCGGCCAACTAGCTGGCTTAACATTTTTATCTCTGTTTAAAAACAAACTTATTGAACGATTACGGCCAAGGCCCATATTCATGACACCATTCTCATGCTAAACCATGGACTTTGTGACCAACCTAAGACTGTTTCCTAAACTAAAACAAAATTTTATTTGTCGATGACTTGGAACAAAAAAGAAATGAAAATACTGAAAGCAGAATACTGTTTTCATAGTTAATACATCAAATCTGGCTGTTCAAAATGATGAAAGTGAGTTACAAGAAAGATGATTAAGCACCGAATCATAAATATAAATTAATTCTGATCATGAGTACCCTGGTCTAAATTATATTGATGATGCCATGGCCGGTAACAATTTTGATATTCCAGAATTCAGAATTCTGGCCACCTGAGGATCTGAGGATGGTGAAATTATTTGGAATTCTTGAAAATCATATATTTATGTTAGGAATAAGATTCATCTATTTGGTATGAATGATATATACTGAGATTGAAAACTTTGTTTGCGAGCTTTCGAAAACGTCTGTTTCCTTTGTCAAGCAAAGAGTACAATAGCCGAGTGTCGGTGTTCTGACCGCTGAAATCAGCTCACTACCCAAAATAGGGCGAGTTGGAGAAGTCAGCTGTCAAAAACGTAGCGCGACATTTCGTCCAAATGTACTCTAGTACTACAGGTAGACAGAGGGACGGGTAAGATGTTTACCCATTCCGCCCTTTATTGGATGTTAAAATAGGGTCATAAAGATGACTCAACTGGTGCCATCCCCCCCCCCCTCGTCTTTGTTCATTGATTCCCCTTCCTTCCTAATCCATATGGATTCTTTAATTTTCCTCATTCTCCAGTTTTCCTCCCTTTCCAACACTTTGGAGTTGTTCCAGTCAATGATATGGTTGTGTATGTTGGCATGGTCTGTGATAGCTGATTTGTTATATTGTTTTTCTGATGTTTTTCTAGTATTTCTGGTGTAGACTTGCTGTTCCATGTCTTCCACCTCTTTTTGATGTTCTTTAAGACGCGTTCCAAATTTCCGACTAGTTTCACCTATGTATTTGTGGTCGCAGCTGTTACATGGAATTTGGTAAACCACTCCAGTCTTGTCTTCCTTCTGCACTTTATCCTTTGGATGTACTAGGAGTTGTTTGATGGTGTTGTGCGGTCGCATAAGTGTGCTGATGTGATGTTTGCGGAGCACTCTTGAAATTGCTTCCGACCCTCCCCTTATATATGGTATAGTGACCATGCCATTGGTTTTTCTCTCGTTGGTGTTACCTTTCTTTTTCTTGGTGACATTTATCATGCTTTTGTCTTCAATTTGTTTTTCAACTTTCTTCATCGACCATTCTGGGTACCCACATGTTTTCAGGGCTTGTCTGATATGCTGCTTTTCTTTTTCTACGTCTTCCTTTTCAGTGACGATGTTATTGCATCTGTCCAGGAGAGTACGTACTACCCCTTATTTCTGGTGCAATGGATGGTGTGAATTGAAATTGAGGTATTGGTCTGTGTGCGTGTTTTTTCTGTATACAAGCAGTTTGATTGAGCCATTAACCTTTCTCACTATTAGAGTGTCCAAGAAGGGAATTTTTCCTTCTGCCTCTTCTGATTATATTTCAGAACACCGACACTCGGCTATTGTACTTTTTGCTTGACAAAGGAAACAGACGTTTTCGAAAGCTCGCAAATTAAGTTTTCAATTCCGGTTTATGTACAAAAAAAAACAATCTCAGTATACATATATTTATGTTACTCAGATATATTGCTGTGTAACACAAAGAGAATAATAAGTGTGCATGTATATGTAACCAATAATTTTCTTTTTCTCAGAATGATGCCAACAGTTCTATCTTTAGATTTTCTTATCATGCTTTAATCCTTTCACCTCTGTAGACTATAATGGACTCATCCACATCAATATATGCTAGAGGTTACTGCAATTACATAGGGGTGGAAGGGTTAACTCAACCAATAAAGCTGATATGATTAAACTGGCATACAAATCTAATGTAGTTCATGCATGTATGAACAAAATGGATGGATTATACAAAGATGGAATGCAAAGTTTCATCCTGTACTATGACTAGGCCTATTATACAGATTATTTATCTCTTTAGATCTGTCCGGAATTCCATTTCATAGAATTTATACAAATTAAGCAATGCATTCATCTCCATCCCAAAGACATGATATTGTCTGTTTGAATGTTCCTTAAAGTTAAGTTTCATCCCTGTACTCTGACTGGTTACAAAGTTATGGAGTGGACACCAGCAAGTTTTTGACGGATTCACGGATAGAGCATTCTAGGGCTTTATCAGGGGGTTTTGGGAATCGGACCCTGAGATTAAATTGGGAAAAATTGATCGACATAACAGCTATTTGGGAAATTTTTACAGCACTATATATTATAACAACTAAATACATTATTTCTTTTCTAAGTTACTATTTAAAGCACTGTTAGTATGACATTTACAGCCCATCTTTCTTGTTTCTTATTAAACTTAATGTCGCAAAAAGCTTCTCAAGCATGTAAAATCACCAAATTTTTTTCAAGTGTCTGAATTTGGAATTTTTAACAAGAAATTTGGGAAAAATCACACCTTTATTCATTGGTTTGTAAAACGACCTAAAAAGAGGGGTGATAAAGCCCTGCATTCACTATGAATATGGCATCTGCCAGAATAGTACTACTTTGTAAGTTAATTAAATAATTAAAAGACCAATTAATCCATAACTTAACCAAAAGTCCATCCTCGTTTTGTGTTAATTCTGAATCTTTTCAATGTAGATTTGCAATCATATTTCAAAAAGCAGAAGTTTTCCTTGAACACTAATTATATTCACACAGAAAAGCATAAAAAAATGTACAGAAAGCACAAACTGAAAAGGTGAACAACAAAATATCATATCCCTACATAATTTTATTATATAAAATAATACCACCAATTTTCGCCCTTTTTCATATAGAAATACAAAGAAAGCATCAAATTCCCCTAAAGATCCCCTAAAAGTACTAAAGTAAAATAACTCCATACATCAGTGATGTCTCTACGTAAACAAACGTGGTAAATATAATGCTAATTGTGAAATATTCATTTCGCCATCTCCAGTTCTAGTGTATTTTAGGTGATCACAAAATTGTTATTGAAACTTTCATGATTTTATTCAATCTAACGCAAGTACCAATAATTCTAAAATACTGCCAGAAAAGATAATTTTGAATATGAAAAATTATGCAATTCAATCAACAAAACCATCATTTCCTTGCACCTCAGAAAAGGATGTCCCACATTGTACGAAAGGCCCCATGCTAGATAAGATTATCTATCTCTTTTGATCTGTCTGGCATCTTTATGTGACGTTTCGTGGAATATTGATCAAAACAAAAATTTAATGCGGAAGCTAGCACTCAAACATATCCTTAGTAGTCAATTATGCCATATTAATCAATTTGAGACCCCAGATGGGATACAAGTACAGGTAACACTTGTCATTGCAGATTTTAGCCAAATCACAAATTTTATTTTACAACAATTTTGTAACAACATAATTCAATATATAACAGTCATGTAAATTAATGCCCATGCCAAGTTGTAGGGGTCTATGAATGCAGGAGGAAACTGGAGTACCTGGAGAAAACCCACATAGTTGGTTATATAGGTATATGTGACCCCAAACCTTTTGCATAATTACAGAATTGAATACCAGTTGTCATGACGATCCAACGAGAATTGTTTTCCACTTAGCCACCTGACTACATAAAAATGAGATGTTGGCTGTACGTGTGTGCAACTTGGATAGGTTCATATACACATGGAAATTTCACATATTATTGTGCATTTAAAAATAATGCTGGGTTGTATGAAAGTGTGACCAAATGTGTGGATGTTGAACCTCACAGTCCAGTGTTCAATGATATCAGATATTTACTAAGGGTATAGTGTATTGGTGTAGGCAAAAATTGAGGTAGAGAGTTGGCTTCGTCCTTGGAATAGACTACTAAATATAAGGGGATCAAGGATTCTTTTCTGAAGTTTTCTTTTAAATTCTTCCCATATTTTTCATTCAATGGTGTTTATACACTTTAGGATCTAGGAAAAAAGAAGGTGGAATACAGTAAAACCCCACTTACTCGAACCTGGTTTACCCGAATACCTCTCATTGGTTGAACCGTTCATTTGGTCCCAACCGAGTGTACATAATATGCAACCTTGACTTCAGATTACTTGAATACCATGTATTCCTTGAACTATTGATCAGGTCCCCATGAGTTCGAGTAAGTGGGGTTTTACTGTATACAAATAGGATATTTAACATTACAACAATAAATAATAAAAAAAAAAATGTCAGGCTGGCAAAAAAATAGGCACAACAGGTGAGGCAGTACAGAAGAGATAAAAATAAAGGTTTATACCACCATCTTGTTGATTTGGAGTTATCTGCTCCTGATTCTCAAACGAAAAATCTGCGTGAATTTATATATAAACAATTCTGTAATGGTGTTACTTTATACAGAAATGATTCAATTAACCTCAGTTCTTACTTAAATGAAGAGAAAATTATGGACAGTTCAAAAAGGATTACCAGGGTATAGTCTTCATTATACTATATGCAACAACTTTTAAATGAATCTTTCTGAAGACCATGACTTCTCAAATAAATGATTTTTGCCTATAATAATACATGTATATACAGTAGACAATAACATACAAAAGTTCCAACACACTTTTTATGCAAATTTCTTTAAAATTCAGCAAAGCCAATTTTGAAGTTTGTATTGCAATTTTTTTGATGTCATAACTTCTAACTTGGATGTATTTTTGTTCATGTTTTAATACATAAATCACTTATAATATTTTAAATTTGTTAGTCAAGAATATTTGAAGTTATAAGGTAACAACATTATTTATTTGAAATATTAAGATCTCATACCTGGACTTGCTTTTATCAGAAACCGCCGACAGCATTCCTAGAAAAAAAATGAAATAACCAATTTGAACTCATAAAACTGATAATAATTTTTTACAAGTACATAATAATAGAATCTTCCAAAAGATCATTTTTCTTAAAAATTTAATAATTAGAAACAGGCAAAATTAAAATTATCTGAAGAAATGAAGCAAATTATATAAATGTCACAAAACAATTTCTCAATATTTAAGCATTGATGACAATTTGTTTTACCCATAGTTACATTGGGGTATGAAACAAATTTTGTTTGCAAACTATATATGAATCTGCAGTGTAACTGATTCTTACAAAGTTTGCAAGCAAAATCTTTTTCATAACCCAATGAAGCTAAAAAATAACTGACATCAACGCTTATAATTAATTTTGGAAACTTAAATTATTTTCAAATTTAAAACATGTTTGTGTACAAATTGACTGACCTAACAACGGATTATTTTTTACAAATCAATATGCAACATCAATTGCCACATTGTGACGTCACATTTTTCATGCCATTTTCAGATTTTGTTTTTATAGAAGTATAAAAAGAAAATCTTAACCAATCAGAAAGCTGCATTCTGCATACAATCAATTGAAAGTTAATTATATATATATATAATTTATGAATTATCATAAATTTTTTCCAACACCAAAATATGACGATATAACGTCACATGGACATTAAAATTTCTTTGCTGTTATATTATAAAGCATATACACAACTGTACATTTCATGTCTATGAATATATAAAAATGATCAAAATACTCACTACAAGTGTCTCATGAACTTCTTCCAGAACTTGATGAACCTGGTCTTGGAGAAGCCATTCCAGTTCTTTTCTCTGAAATAAAAATCAATATTACTAATAAATATTCATATAGAGTCATAAGCCTATATAGCTTAGTATACAATGAACAGCAGTAATTATAACTAAGTGTCCCCAGATCAATATTTACTCATAATCACAGGGTTACTGGGTAGAAACTAACACTAGTCCATTAGTTCGAAGGACTGATGATATATGCTCTAGTTATGAGGACTAGTTGAGTTTTTTTTTTTTTTGTGTATTCTAATCTATAACTTATTCAAGGAGAGTTAATGGTACGTGATGGTACAAATTAAGCACTAATTAAAGATACACCAAAACTAATTTCAGAGCATTAAGATATATATACAAATTATACATGCGAGAAGGTAGTCCGAAGGGTTCTGACTCTCTGACCCGCTAAAAATTTTGACGACTGGCGTCTCGCAGCCGCCAGTCGTCAAAATTTTTAGCGGGTCAGAGAGTCAGAACCCTTCGGACTAGCGAGAAGGTAAAACAAGCTCATAATTAAAGCATAAAAAGGTTGAAATTAAATTAAACACTAACTAATGGGATTTGAATAAATAATAATTTCTTTAGTTACAACTTACAAGTATGAAATACGATACATTGATACATGATTATTGTGTGTTTCTGTAATATAATTATAACTTATATTATATACATGTAGGAAGACATGTATACATGTATGCATTCAATCTTAGGCTAGTATATATATATGTGTTTGACAAGACCCACCAAATCGATGTTTTAAAATTAAATACCAATCTGACATTAATTAAATTGCTAATGAGCGGTCTCTCTTAAAAGCGTCCACAAGCGTCTACAAGCGTCTTCAAGCGTCTTCAGACAATTTCTTAAAAAATACTAAATAAAGTAAGCGACATCAGAAGATATGTTGTTACTATGATCATAATACACCTCTATGTCAAATTTTAACTCAATATTCGAAAAATTGACCGAGTTATGACGATTTTAATGTTTACGATCGGCGGGGTGGCACATGTGTGTGACCGTTTAAAAAGCGTCGCCAGATTATAACATCAAAACCACTGAATAAAGTAAGCGACATCAGAAGATATGTTGTTACAATGATCATAATACACTTATGTGTAAAATTTCAACCAGAAATTCGAAAAATTGAACGAGTTATGGCGATTTTAATGTTTATGATCGATTGCGTGGCACACGTGTGTAACATACTGCAGAGTTTTAAATAAAGCGTCGCCAGACAATACCTATAAAACTACTCAATAAAGTAAGCGACATCAGAAGATATGTTGTTAGTATGACTATAATACACTTCTACACCAAATATCAACTTAATATTCGAAATATTGACCAAGTTATTTCGATTTTATTTTTACGACCGACATCGTGGGAAACATACATTTATATATGAATAGAAATCAACATATCAAAAAGGGTCTACAGACCATATATCTATAATCATTTTTATAAAGTAAGCGACCTCAAGATATATGTTATGATGTTGACTTTAATACAACTGTATTTCAAGTTTCAATTTGATTTGTGCGAAAATGACCGAGTAACATGAATTTAATGTTTGATTATGACGCAAAATATTTACGGCTTGGCACATATGTGTACGTACAGGTATACTCTATATATATGTAGGGCTTCGCACAGGTGAACGCACCGTAAGGCCAGATCAATTGCTATGTAAACACTTATCACCTACATGTACCTGTTGTGAAAGATCAATGAGTTATGTTTTATGGGAGACGTAGTGTAAGATTATAAAATAAAACATCTTAATTTAATATTTGGTTATATCACGGACTTATTACATCTATTAGATGCTATCTTAGTCCATGATTATATTAAACTTTAATCTATGAAACATATGGGCAAGAATTCAGTAAGAGAAATTAGTTGTGACATCTGTCAGTAAAAATTGAAAGGGTCTCAAATGAATATATATATTTGCATTTGAATAAGTTCCAGCTGTTGTCTTTCTGATTGTATAAGCCTCAATCAAGCAACAGAAGTATTTACAAAGTTATTGCTGGTAAATGTAAAATTTGTGAAATAAAACAATTGATCAAAGTATTCATATTTGACTTGTATTTTTTATTCTTTATATTGTTGGCACGTCAGGATTCAACATCTGCAATTAAAAAAAAGTTTCACTTTATATCGTCCAAAAAGCCCATCATGAAATACTAATACACTGTAGTGTATATACATAATGTATTTATAACATGTGGACACGAAAAGCAATATGTACAATTTGTGAAATTAAACAATTGAAATATTCATATTTGATTTATTTTTTTTATTCTTTATATTGTTGGCACTTCTGAATTCAGCATCTGCAAAGAGAAAAAGAGCAAATTTCAATTTATATCATTCAGACTGTCCATGCTTATAAATAATGTTGGTCTCTATATATAATCAGGGACGTATATGTCTCACCACAGACTTAGATTAAGTCCGTGGTCTCACAAACGAAATTTGTATTTTTCCCGGGATGGCAGTACCACGGACTTAGACTAATGTAAGTCCGTGATTGAGCCTATATGAAATTTCAAGTTTCATCTGTTTCAAAAGGAACTTTGTTTAAGTATGATATTTCATTTAATTTAACCGACATTCAAAAGACTGTCAGTTGTTACATAAGAAATATGTATAAATCTTACTATATCGAATAACCGTAGGCCCTAAATAACAAGTGTCGGTACGAACTTAATTATTTTTTTAACACCACGTGTACATATAATTGATCCTTAGTAGAACCATGTCCAAAGGATCTGCAAACATGGTAGTAATTAAGAGAGTTCTACAACATACCGGTCTAGATCTAGCTGTGTTCACCTACGTACATGTATGTACGAAGTCCTACATATCGTCCGTCACGCTAGCGCTAGCTTCATACAAATTTACAATGGATACACTATGGTCACCTAAATCCAATCCACGATAACTCAGTAACTAAGAAACATATCAGCCTGAAATTTTACATAATGATTTATTATATTCACGTGAATAACATATCATCTGATGTCGCTTACTTTATAGATTTATTTACGAGATAAAATCTGAAGACGCTTCAAGATCTGTGAAGAGTTCTATACACACGTGTGTCACACCACCGATCATTAAATTGAATTTGTTATTACTCACTCATTATTTCAAATCCAGACATAAAAATTACTGAATAAATGTATCATAGTCATGCGAACAACATATCATCTGATGTCGCTTAGTTTAACAAATTATTTTAGAGATATAGCATGAAGACGCTTTTTTCGTCTTTGAGTTCTATTCAAACACATATGCAACGCCGCCGATCGTAAACATTAAAATCGTCATAACTCGGTCAATTTTTCGAATACCAAGTTAAAATTTGGTATAGAGGTGTATTATGATCATATCAACAACATATCTTCTGATGTCGCTTACTTTATTCGGTGGTTTTTAAGATATTGTTTGGCGACGCTTTTTGCACTGTGCGGAGGTAATACACACATGTGCCACCCCGCCGATCGTAAACATTAAAATCGTCATAACTCGGTCAATTTTTCGAATACCAAGGTAAAATTTGGTATAGAGGTGTATTATGATAATATCAATAACATATCTTCTGATGTCGCTTACTTAATTCAGTATTTTAAAAGATATTTTCTGAGGACGCTTGAAGACGCTTGTAGACGCTTGTAGACGCTTTTAAGAGAGACCCCTAATGAGTGAATGAAGGTTTCCGGAATATGACAATCGCGATATGATCATGAACGATGTATAGATTTACAATACACAGTACTAGTGACATATCAACTTGTCAATATAAGCAGCAGGTGCGTGTCGTGTCATATGATTAAATAAATGTTTCGAGTTTATGATAAGACCGGGATACGCCTACCATCAAACATGATATGAAAATGGTTTCAAACTACTGAAGGATACGTAGACGTTCATTAATTTCAACTCACCAACACCTCAATTTCTTCAGCATTTTCTTCCATCTCAAAATTTCATGTTTTCGTCTACAACTTTTTTTTCTATTTTCCGGAAAAAAGAGTTCCAAAGGGGTGAGTTATTTCCCTTATTCCAACATGGCTGCGCCCATGGAGAGCACCACACCGACTGTTGTCAAAGCTAATGTTAACAGGAAGATTGTCAAAGGTTTGTGATAATTTTGCCTAGCTAACAACTGAAGACCTAGCTCTCTTGTATAGATATATATTTGTTTCAAACAACTGCATGTCAACTCGTGCCAGTCGTGGTGTCATATTCAACCCGTGAGATTTAGTGCTTCCCATATGTCAACTTTTCTGACAACAGTTCATCAAGATCAACAGACTGACAGATCATCAAATTTGTCTTCCCTACCAAGTACGCACGTGTACAGTGCGATTAATCACCGAAACAGACCTAATCGGACCGAAAGGCCGACCCGAGAAATACATGGGAATGTCGGCCAAAATTTGTGGTCCAACATTAGAAATAAAAAAAAACAAATTCTTCAGACTATTTGACGTTTTTAAGACAGCTAAGTGTAAAAAAATATGCATTCAAGTGTTGAGTTAATTTATTGAAATAAAAAATATTTGTTGCCTGGTGCTATTACATTTTTTTTGTTATGTACACTGTATGTATCAAAACTGCAGATGCACAGCTTTATTTATTTATTTTAAATAACTGAAAATAACATTTTTTATTTATTTTTTTTTATTTTTCATCACGACTGTGCATATGCCATAATGGATATAACAATACATCATCATTATCATCATCATAATCATCACACCATCATCATAACTTAACAAATGCATTCAAATAAATCATCATCATCATCATCATCATCAACATCCATATAGACAATTATCATCTACATCCATATAGACAATTATCATCATCATCATCATCATCATCATCATCATCATCATCATCATCCTCCATCATCATCATCATCATCATCATCATCATCATCCATAGACGATCAACATCATCATCATCATACTTATCGTTATCCATATACCGGTATATTAAATATTCAACATCATTCATAAATAAGCATGTATCATCGTCTTTATCATAACAATCATCATCATCATCATCATCATCATCATCATATTAACGTTATCATCTATAAAAAAAGTGTTATCATCTATTGACAGTCAGCATCAAACAGTCATCAGCACTATAAATCTATGTATTGGTATAAACATGTTTTGTGGTTAATTTTAGAGAGACAGATGGGGAGGGGGGGGGGGGGAGGGGAGGGGGTCAGAGAATCAAACAGTAAACATGATAACTGAAAAGAACATGAACTTCATGTTCCACCATCCAGGAAAGGAAACCTACCTTTGAAATATTGGAATTATTTCACATATTTCTCCAGTGCAATGTTGTATAAAGGAAGCTATACATAGCTGATAGGTCATCTGGCAACCAACGATATCGAGGGGTTACACTCACCTACGCTCTCTACACTCCTTGAATATGGCAAAACTGAAGGCAGGCTCAGGTAAAACAAACCTGACCAATCGCTAGGCTGATACTTGTCTTTTGAAGATTACATAGGAGTCGCAACCGACTTCAAAGCATGTCAATTTTTACCATTACGTGACCACGAGATTCTTTTCAAGTATATCAAAAGGTGGAACTATACTTCTTGCCTCATCAACAAGGTGACGCACACGGTGCCTTCAGTTTTGCATAGGCAGGGGTAGAATTTAACTTTTTTAGCAACTTGCATTTTGTGAGTGGACTAAATTTTAACTTGCTAAATTAGAAACTTGCTCCCAGTTTTAGAGTGGATAATGAAAGTACTATGATGCATTCTGAATCTGTGTAATTTACAATTTAGACAAGTGTCAACAAGACATTAATACACTATTTGAGTTGTGTATGAGGTTTTGTTTCACGATACGTTTTATAATTTTGATGTTTTCTTACATGTGTACTGATTTGAATAATATACACAATTTCAACAGGCATTAATTATACCCACTCGCTGAAAAATGCAAGTACAATAATTTTCTACTCGCAATATCAGAAATCAACTCGCATTTGGCGAGTGCACGAGTGTTAAATTCAAACCCTGATAGGTAAGCATATAACCCCTGGATATTGAGGATGGTTATACCTGGTTGGTTGTTGATGCTCTAGAAATAAATTACATTTGTATAATTGCAGGAACTGTTCCACGTCGTGCTGCCCACCAGATTCCCGAGGATATTCTTAATGATATAAAGTTACAAGAAGCTGTCAAACAGGTACATACTGGTATAGTTTCTTTCCATTCAACTGTTTCTAAATTCTTATAATAAATGTTTTCTGAGCTTTGAATCATATTTACATAATACATGCAGTGTATAATAGAGTATTTGAATCAAAATGGAAATATTATTGAATTTGTGTATGTACTTGAAAAGTGAGTGCCTGATTTCTTAAAATTTGTTATTTTATTTGTAGTATACAAATTTCACCACTGTGCAATGTAACAATTGTGCATTGTATGTATGTATAGGGTATATAGTATTCATGACCAACGTATGAGCTTCCTTTTTTTCTAGTTTGAAGGTCTGTTTATGTAAAATATAATTTATCAACTTGCATAAAGAAAGTTGTCTGCTGTTTTTTTTTTTTTTTTTTGAATTTGGAAGATTCTTCAATCACACATTTCACTCCAAATTGATGAAAATCACAGAGCATTATATAAACATGTAAAAAATAATGGATGGCTTGTTTAATGTATACTGCTGTAAAAAAAAACCAGAGTAACTCATTGGAATGTCATTTTAATATGTTTTAGCTACCAGATAACTACAATTTTGAGATATTCAAGACGATATGGAGGATACGGACAACACAAGCCAAGAGAGGTGATTATTTGAGTATATACATATATAAGTGCATGTATATGTCATTTTGGACAACATAAAGTAAACTTTTGTAAACATATTGTTTACCTTTAAGCCCCTTCTCTTGTACAGTGAACTCCACTTAATATCACTCCTGTTAATATCACATTCCTCTTTATATCATGTTTTTCCCATTTTATCTGTATATAATAATCTATGTAATTTTATTTGGTTAATATCATGTATTTTGAGGTGAATTCTTAATACATGTTTTTTTTAACCAATCACATTAAATATCCGAAAAAGATGTAATTTTCATTGACTTCAGATACAACTTGTACAAAATGTTGCATAGAAAATAACAATTATCCCCAAAAATGATTTTTAATTGAAATAATGTTATCTATACATTGAAACATCTTCATAATTATGTACATTGAAAAGCTTACTTTTAGTTATGGAGATTGAAAATGCACTAGATTTAGTGGAAAAACATGTTTCTCTTAATGTCACATTCCTGTTAATATCATGTTTTTGTCTGACAAATGCAACATGATATAAAGAGGAGTGCACTGTATTGGTATATTTTGGTATATTTACAGTTGCGCTCCAGTTCCCGGAGGGATTGTTACTGTTTGCCTGTACCATTGCTGACATCATTGAGGAGTATGTATCATTACATGGCCAACTACAAGAAGAAAAAAAAAATTCGGTGTAAAAGAAATTTTGACTATTACTCCACACCCTTCTCACAACTGACTGAGACGGATTATAAGAGCGTAGCTCTTGGGTGCCAAAGAAGCCCGAGTTGAAGCTCTTGAATGGTAACACATGCATGCCTAAACAGAGTTGTTTCCCCTTGCTACCATTTGCCTTTGAGGTTTATTCATCCAGAAGTAGCCTTTCAGTGGGGAAACTGGAAACAAGTCACACAATTAAGTTACGTCACACTCGGCCTTCATCCGTAATTTCCGGAACTAGATTGAAAATAGCCGGAATATCTTTCAGCTGATGTCTGTTACATTTGTATATCTGTCATTGCTTTTTTTTTACTTGCCGACTTTAAATTATGGAAATTGTATCTCATTCTGAACCAGTAATGAATGATTCTCAGTCAATATCAGAGATTAACAGTTGCTGTAAAGCTACATTCTATTAAGGCTTTGTATTTGTTATATTAGAATAAATGATTCATGTCATGCGATTTGTATTAAATCAGCACTCTTTAAGCCCGATGAACATACACCTGGTTTAAGCAAATACTCGGTGAAACTGTCCTATACATTTTAGGGGTTATGTTTTAACTAACATCTCAGCATCCCTCACCTTGTATTTACTGCTGTAAATAAGAGGTGGCTGGTTAACTCTTTTTCTATCAAATATGATTTTGCCAACTTACACGCCACCTGTCAAAAGTATCTCGCCACGTAAAACCTCGAACATTGTTGGAGTACCCGGTATTATATTGTGATGGAGTTTTAGACTTTATAATTATATGCACTAGTTTGATATGAAGTTATATGATTACAAGCTGCTGGCCAAGCTCTTATTCAATGTCATTCCAATGTTATTGATAGAGCTAAGGCAAACCTTTATCTTCAAAAACTTCAGTAAAAGGTCTGTGAATGATATTGGAGAGCCTTGAAAATTAAAATTAAAATCACAAATTATCGCTTTTCTTAGGTGCTTAGCATGGGCGTTCATGTCAAACTAAAACAATCTACTTTTCCTCCGAAACTCTGACGTTGTGGAATTGTTTTATGCATTTTTTTTTTTTCAGTTTTCTTCAAAAATACACCATAAGACAGAAACAAAAGTAACATACTCTTACACCCGTACTTCCTTTTTGCACACATGACAATACATGTATCATCGGTGGCCGAGTGGTTAAGGTTTTCCAACATTCGACCACTAGCCCTCCACCTCTGGATTGAGAGTTCAAAACCCAGGTGGGGCAGTTGCAAAGTACTGACTAGGTCAGTGTTTTTTCTCTGGGTACATCGGCTTTCCTCCACCTCCAAAATCTGGCACGTCCTTAAATGACCCTGGCTGCTAATATTAAGACGTAAAACAAAATAATTCAAAAACCAAATTATTGAGAACATAATCAGATAAATTTATATTATACAGATTTACGGAGGCGGACACACTAATCATGGGTGATGTGACGTACGGAGCGTGTTGTGTGGATGACTTCACTGCCAGGGCGTTAGGGGCGGAGCTTATGATTCACTATGGACACAGTTGTCTAGGTAACGTAATAATATTGACTGAAGTTCAATTTAAATCAAAATCTTACAAGGAAAGATCAAGAGGGATTTTCTTTGTTCATCGATATAAACCAAAATGTTTCGGTTAAATTCTGAATAATTTCAATGTGAAATATTTTAAAAGTTTTCTTGTTGTATAGGATTGAAACAAACTTTCTTGATCTTCTCATTATGTACAAATATATCATTATTTGTCTGAAATCCACATTTCCCATTATGTGGCAAGTTAATAAGATTACTCGCTCTTTTTAATTAAGACCCATGCCATTCAAACAAGTGTTTACTCATTCACCCCTGAAGACACATTTGAACTCTTCCAAATCAAAGGTTGGAATAGTTCATTATAAAACTTGAGGTGTGAATGAGTTAAAAAGTTTAGCCTCACTAACCAATTCAGCGCTTGAATTGATTTTCCCAGTTACTACTTACACTGTTTATATATATAATTACCTGACTGTCCCTAATACAATCAAGCCAGTGTTTCAGGGGTCAGAGTGATATGGCACTAATATAAATGACCCAAAAACATGAAATACAGACCCAATAACAAGTTGAAAACCTATACAACATAGAGTGAATTCACTAGCATGGACTCGTACAGATAGAGTTACAAGGGGAATAATGTGGTTTGATATGATTCAAGCTGTTAATAAGATGTTAAACAATAAACAACCAAACACTTTTGGCTATGTACAATACATAATGACTGCCCTTGACCTTTGTCGTTTGTTACTATAAATAGTTCCGATAGACAGGACTGAAGGGATACAGATGCTGTATGTGTTTGTGGACATTAAAATTGACACGGCTCACTTCCTGGACACGCTTCGTCACAACTTCTCACCTGGTTCTCACCTGGCCTTCGTTAGTACCATTCAGTTTGTGGCAGCTTTACAGGTAAAAATATCATCTTCCCTCACCTGTTCTACTTCTGAATCGTACAGTTAAAGGCTATGTTAATTGCTTCACATTTACTTTCTATCTTCTGTCAAATATCACGTGTCTTTTGTCAAAGACATTCAGCTCTGTGTTTCAAATTGTTTTCCATAAATTTTATTGTATCCAAGTTTAATTGCAAACGTAAACTTTATTCATTTAACAATAATCAAGACAAAACTATTTTTTATAATTTAGATTACTGTAAACCAACTTAGTTTCGCGGTGACTTAATTTCATGCTTTAATATGAAACGACAATTTCCAACGATTTTATTTTGGGAAAGATACGGTCATTAATCCTATGTACAGTATAGTACATTACTCCTGCAGTTGGCACACCTCTGATTGAAACTATTTCGTGGCGATAAATTTTTCACAAATTTCAATCGACTGCGAAATAAGCGAAAAATAAGTTTTAAGTTGGTTTACAAGTATCCACTGTACTAGCTGACCACCAAATTTTAATTACAAAGTAGTTATTTTGTTGTTCTGACTGTAACAATTTGAGAAGAATTATCTCAGTTTTTCCGAGTTGATATCACTGACTTTTCTGCTTTCATTATTCAGTCTGCAGCTAATGAACTGAAGACTGACTTCCAGGTGACTATTCCACAATCCAAACCTTTGTCACCTGGAGAAATTCTGGGATGTACTTCTCCCAAACTGCCACT
Source organism: Mimachlamys varia (assembly GCA_947623455.1). Lineage (NCBI taxonomy): Eukaryota > Metazoa > Mollusca > Bivalvia > Pectinida > Pectinidae > Mimachlamys > Mimachlamys varia. The sequence goes on along the minus strand of OX392532.1, from coordinate 31,431,041 downwards.
AGATGTCACTGCTCTAATGTAAGTATTTCTGTTAGAGTATGTTAATATCTCACGACCAATAGCTGGTAGGCTGTTCAAGCCCCTTTAGCCTGTGACTTCTCAAGAACTATAGGGAAAAGATAGATTATCAAATATCATTTATGTAGGTTCCCCTTGGTTAAAATTTATTTCCTTTTTAGTGTGTAGATCCATTGTAATTTTATTGTTAATTTATTATTGGTGATGATGTCACATCTTGATCAGTCAGGTTCTGAAAGGAGGTGACATCTGAACTAATTATAAGAACAGGCGACAATTCTGTGTTTTATCGGAGAAAACTCGTTGCAACTCCCATCAACCCAAAAGTTTTTTCACTTCTCTTCAGAAACATTTCAACGTTTTGTTCAGGGCCCTCCCAATACCATCACATAGTAATATCAAAATTACCTTCCCACCCTCCTTCACCCCAAACGTCCCTCTGGCCCCACTTGACCCCCGTTCCCTCGATGCCCCGTATTATCCATGTCTGGAATGATCCACATATATCTTATTTTCACAGTTACCTAGGAGACGGCCGGTTTCACCTTGAGAGTGTAATGATCAGTAACCCACAGGTTCCTGCCTACAGGTAAATAGACTGTGAGAAGTCAGTTTCCCGTAATTTTATCTCATGAATTTAAATAATTTAATTTTTTTTTCAAATGAAAAAGATTTATAATTTCTGCATATGACCTATATACAGTAAATAGTAATCTCGGCTATAATGTACCTACTCATGACAACTTAAGTATGATAGACCCAAAGGAAAATATCGTGGTAAATTCATATTAAAATGCACTACATAATGCAAATTCAAATTTATCACCAATAGTAGTATATTTTAAATCAATACTTTAATAGCCTATAGTAGAAATTGACTATCAGGTCACAACATTTTATCAAACTTAATATAAAATATTCACATTTTCACCTCACTCCGCCTCAATGAAACTAGTAAACTCTGATCACTTCATTTCCCAATGAAGTGAGTGGGCACATGCTTTTTTTATTCCTGGCACAGTTCACTTTATTTGCGCGAGGTTCACTTGTCTTTATCAGCCCATGCAAGCAACAAAATATACATTCAATGTTTAAATGCTCTGCAGCATTGTGTGCTTAAAGAAAATAACAGGAACATTTTTCCTGTAGGTATGATCCATACAGCAAGATATTCTCTAGAGAGTATTATGAGACGGAGAAGATGCATGCTGTACGGAAGCAGGCCATATCTCGCGCGGCAGGAAGTGGGAAGTTTGGTGTGATACTGGGTACGCTGGGGCGTCAAGGATCACCAAAAATTCTACAGGTAGATTGTTTTCCACATAACTGATTAACAAATATTTAAGTTTTTCTTTGTGTGTTAAGTGTTAGTGTCAAAGTGTGGGGTAAGAAATGTTTTACTAATATTACTGTCAATTGAAATTATGGAGCAGAAGTGCAATTTTGTGTTATTAAAGAGTATTGGTGAGGTAGTCAGCAGTGGAGATAACAATATTTGACAATTGTATCTAAAGCTCTGTAGCATGCCAGTTTGTGAAAACAATTAACCAAATATAAATTAAGGTTTTTTTGGCTAATATGGCTAAAAAGCATATTTAAGTAGTGAGAATGACCTTAGGCTAGATTGGAATTAGATGATAAATTACTAACTTCTATAAATTAAGAGATCATTACATTTGTTCATGTTTTCACATATTGAATAATGTATTTATTATGCTAATTAGTGAATGTATTAAGTTGAGATGGTCCAAATTGGAGTTACCTTGAATAATATGTAACTCTGGTAAACACTAGCTGCAATATACCGCTCGGCTAGAGAGATCTTCTCTTTAGCTTGATCGGTTGATGCACCAACAGTTTCCATGTAATAACTTGAGTTTCCTTGGGCCAATCAAACTCAAACTTCATACAGTGCTTCCTTACCGAAAGTGCTCGCTTGGGATTACTTTTCAGGGTCACAGGTCAAAGGTCAAGGTCACTGTTGCTATAAATGGAAATTATGATTCCGTGCGATAACTCGAGTTTCCTTGGGCTAATCAAACTCAAACTGCATAGAGTACTTCCTTACCAAAAGTACTCGCTTGGGATTGCTTTTCAGGGTCAAAGGTCAAAGGTCAAGGTCACTGTTTCTATTCCACTTGGAACTGATACAATGCATATCCATAGATAGCTCCTAAAAACTTATCTCCCAACTTGCTGCGCAGGCGACACATCCACTTCTGTGGAATTCTTGTCACATATTGGCATGCTGCATAGCTCTCTGGCTCCACATATTTACCCAAGGGGCCAGTGCATTAGATAAAGTCAAAAGTGGGGGTGGGCTTATTACCAAGCATGGGCTTATTACTGGAGAAATACGGTAGTCTCTCAGTCAGTTTATAAATTAGTAAAAATGTTAGAATTAAGAGTTTCATCGGTACATTCTTTATAATGATGAAATGCTAGTTTTATGTCATTTCATGTTCAATTACAAATTAGTATTGTTAATTGTATCTGAATCGTTTAATCATTAGCGTTTGTTTTACAGTCTATTCTGCAGAAGCTGAAAGAAAATGGGAAAGAAAATATCTTAGTGTTGTTGTCAGAAATATTTCCACAGAAGTTACAGCTGTTTCAAGGAGTGGATGCGTGAGTCTCTTTGTCCTACATCTGTCCATGTCCTTGCATGAAAATGAAATACAAAATCAATCAGCCATAACATTTGAGAATCTATATTTAATATATAAATTCTTTTTTAAATGCCCAGTATATGTAACTTTCGGCAAAACTTGAAGTAAAAATCAAGACTAATAACCCATTATAATTATAGATTTAGTTAAGATTAACTGATATGAGCATATTCAAGATGAATTCTTACGCGGTTACCAGTACAGCAGCAGTTGAAACTTGGTATTTGTAAACACCGTCAAGCGTCCATTTTGAACTGTCTTCTAACGTTTTAGGTTTATGTTTGTGTGCATGGTTATCAACGGGATTTTTTTTCAGAATTTTTCAGAATCACAAAAAATTTCCTGAAGTTACGTATATTGGGGCTTTAAAGCATTTTTTTTATAATAATCAAGTTATCCGGTAACATTTTCCAAATGCATTTCATCATTGATAAATTATTTCCTAGAATGCTGCTATATTTCGATGCATGCTGTTGCTCAACTTTGTTAATTATATTTCACTCTGGTATCAATGTTCCTAATTGATGCTGGTTTCACATTTTATTCTTTCCTCTGACCTACCCTAGATTCTTTTCAACAAATCATTTATGTGAAAAATTGTGACTGCAAAAAATCTGGCAGCACATTTTTTTTAATCATTTCATGAAGAAAAAAATCAGGTACTGTTCAACGATTTGTTGGGGCTTCACCATAACTCTACATAGAAGACAGAGCTGTATCCATCCCTTAAGTAATAGTTGAGCCCTACCAAATTGAATATTGGGCAGGTCCATTTAAGATATGTAGGGAGGGAAGAGGTTGTTTTTCTGATTTCAACCATATTCGAAAAAAGCAAGAACTAAGGTATTGCTTTTTAAGGCTTTTAGCATTTTATAGTCCACTTTTCACAGGGTTACAAAATGTATCTGATTTAATGAAAATTTGGTTACATTACTGGAACTATCATACTAAACACATAACCCCAATTTGGAGTAAACTTATTCACAAGTTCTGTAATTATGGGGTAAAATTTGATTTTTGATGAAATTTGAGAATTAATGTCACAGTTCACTTGTCACAGTGTTATTGTTGTCCGATTGAAGTAAAACTTTTGACACATTACACATTACATGTACTTTCATACTGAACACCTAACCTTAATTTTTTACAATTGTTCATTCACAAAGCATGAAAGGCAAGCCACATAATTACGTGTAATTCTTGTTGTAGGTGGGTACAGGTGGCCTGCCCTAGGTTGTCCATTGACTGGGGATTAGCCTTTAAGAAGCCTTTGTTGACACCGTATGAGGTAAGGTTGCTCGACAAATATATCAGCCTAAGTGTTCTCTCAATCCTTCACAGAAATATTGTCTGTAATAACTATGTAATGCAATTGTTTTATGTTTCTTTGTGTCTTGATAAAGGAGCGGATTGCTCAGAAAATTTGACAGCATACACTGTTGTAATTATTTCTTTGCCCTTTAAAAAAAATAATGATATATCTAATGATATTTGCCTAAAGATGCTGATATTTTAAGGCTTACTTTGGATTTGTTTGCTTAATGATGCTTTTTTGTAAGGTTGGTCTTAAAGAACAAAATGGGTTTTTTTTTGTGAAATATTTTCTAGCACTAATTGACAATCAAATTTTTATTAAGTAAGTCATTAACAATTATTTTGAATTTAGTTCTTTTAGTCTATTGAATTTGTTATGCATTAACATTATATCTTTTTTTATTTCATATTTGCTTGATCACCTAGTTGTCTGTTGCTATGGATTCCATTAAATGGCAGCCAACGTACCCAATGGACTTCTACGCAAATGACAGTCTGGGACCTTGGACAGTTAACAATGAACTGAATCGTCCTATCAGACAGAAACCACGGTCTGCTAAACAAGCTGTTAACAAAACTACAAACTCATCTCCCAGTGGTTCTAGTGATTCTGTTTTAAAACAAGGGAAGACAACTCTCGATACTTGTGGGTGCTCTGGACAAGGTAGCAGTGTGACTGACAGTGAACAAACCTGTTGCAGGTTACAGGATGGGGCTGGTGATTCCTTTAAGATACAGGGTCAGAGTTCACAAGTGGTCAGCAAAGAGAGCAGTGATACAGGAACATAACTTGTGTGTGAAATGACCGATGTACTCTTTAAATGTGATAGATAAATAAACAAATGATGATAAACACATTGTGTTGTTGATTAATTCATAAGTCAGATATGCAGGAAATTGAAAAATACCACAAAGTTCAAAGTAAGATTTAGTTCACAAATGAATTAAGTCACCTATATTCAAACCACCATATTTTCAGAAATATCAGAAAATTAAAAATACTTTGCAGCTTACATGCCACAAAGAGACTACGAACTGCTGGTATGGTTCCTTTTTTGTCATTGGATATGCATTTTGATTTTTACTGATAAATCAAAAACTTACAGTTTTTGATGCCAGTGCTAGTTAAAACCCATTTCTGTTGAATCTTATAATGAGGTTTTATATAAAGTGTAGGCTTTGAAATAAATCTTCCATGGGGCTGTGGTGGTGTAGTTGTTAATGTGTCTGACCACTGGCCCTTCACCGCTAAGTTGTAAGTTGAAAAGCCTACGTAGGGCAGTTGCCAGATACTGGCTGTTGGTTTGTAAAACAGCTGCTTTCCTCCTTCATCCTCAAGCATAATAATGAGCATACTCAAAAACGTCCATCTTCATATCACTTAAAGATACAGAATAGTTCTCAATGAGACAAAGATGGCAACCATAAAACTTGCCTATAGTTCTGATCAACCTGCCTCTCTCGAATCCCCGTGTCGTTGGTTTGTTTGTCAACAGTCGACATTGATCAAGAAAATCACGATATTTAGAGCAAACACTAGAATAATGAATCAAATGTGACATGTTATCACTATAAGTTGGAGAAGCAGGGCTGTTACTGTCAAGAAATGGAAAGTTCACAATCGGAAAATTGCAATCGTCACGTTTATCGTATAGCTTAGAGCAGTGGTACAATTTTGCACAAGAAAGGTCTAGTACCTCAGGGTATGCATATGGATATGTTAGCAACACTAGGGAATGATGTCCTTTTATATCCTTCAGTAAAAAGCTAAGCGGGTGGCGGAATTTAAGTATGTCATGCAGAGCCACTGTCACCGTTGCAACCCAAAAAAATGACCAATAGAGTCCATGATATTGTTATGGCTGACTGGCGAGTTTGAGATATATATAGCTAGTACAGTTAGGATTTCGAAGGGAAAAGTAGAATTTATTCTTACAATAGATCTTACAACGAGAAAATTGTCAGCCCGTTGAGTACCATATACTTAGCTGGTAGTTGATCAGAAGCACAACAGGCGGACTCTGTCGCGTGTTAATCAGAACTGTTTAGAGGAAGATTCTGCTTACTTTCTACAGCGGTTTGTAACTGGATGAAACGTGGGTCTATCATTTCACCCCAGATGCCAAACAACAATTTAAATAAATGTCAAAGATGGCAAAGACTGTTCCATCAGCTAGAAAGGTATATGTAATGACCTCTGTTTTCTGGGATGCTGATGGTAGATTATATGCGTAAGGGAACAAAACTCAATTGCAATACTATGCATCAATTCTTAGGCAGTTAAGGGAAAATATTAAACTTAAGCTCATCAGAAAGCACGGAGGCAAACTATAAACAAAGAGTAAGCGTCTTCTGCCTCATCGAAGACACCCACCATGTAAATCCTTGGCACATCCAAGTAAACATCAAGTTCTCAAAATGAGAACCGAGTCATCATCGGCAATCACAACATGTAGGCACACTAATAAGCATACCCAAAAGCGCCCATCTTCATATCACACAGAATAAGATACAGAATATTTCTCGAAGAGACACAGATGGCAGTCATAAAACTTGCCCATAGTCTTCATCAACTTGATTTCCCGAATCCCTGCGTTGTAAGTTTGTTCGTCAGCAGCTGACATCCACCAAGAAAATCTCGATATTCAAGCTGCTCATGTTGGTCATAGTTTAAGTAAAGATTGAGATAAGAAGCTAATGTAGGAGAGTCTGTTGTGTTTTTAATCTAAAGTTCAGTAGGGTATATACCACTGACAAGGTCAGCAAACTTCTTGTTGTTTATAGACTACACATTGTCGATATATCTGAAAGTGAAATTGAAAGATTTGGCAAGGTTTTTGTTACCCGTCATGATAAGCCCCTCGGCAAATTCAGCCTCTTATGAAAACAAAAACAAATCAGCCAAAAAAAAAAAAAATTAAAAAAATTGGGCACAGCAAGAACACATCAGTCTGAGTACACATGCGTTGGTGTGGTGGGAGGAAGGGTTCTGCTAACAATGTCAAGATCACATATATCCTTTGGTTAAGGACCCAATATTTTAAATGTATACTGCCACTTATTAAAATAATTCCAGTGTCCTTAAAATCAAAGGATTTTATAAAAGTCACACGAGAATTTATAATATAGAATACGATACAGCCGAGCAAAATCATGAAATAAACTGCACCGTACAGCTGTTTCGTCATTCTAGGACTCGTCAGATATGCTAAACTAGAGCATAAATAGTGAAATTTATTTGATTTTGTCGTTTTAAACCCAAGCTGCATTGTTATGGAACAGCTGAATTTATATCAATAACTACCAAAACGATGTTAATGTCTTAGGCATATTGAAGAGGCGCCAATAGCAACCCTTTTTGATCGCCGTAATAAATCAAAGTTGTAATATGTTATGCAATATATCTTACAAATCTGTAACCAAAACTTAAAAACTCGCCAATGACATAACAGCAGTAATATATATGCTTAAATTACCATATCATATGATAAATATGTTGTATTTTTAATACATCACATGATGATGATGATGATGATGATGAACATATTGTATATTTAATACATCACGTACAATTGCTGTTTTCAATTCGATTTTTTGAAGAAAAATGACCCTGAATGACTGGGCTATTGAATATATACACTGAAATATCGTGCATGAATTTTTTGGAAGAAAATAAGGCATGAGAGAATTTCAACATTACGTATTAAACGTTGCAAAATAACGGATTCCGCTTGATACTTCATGAACAGCACACTGCAACTGCTTTTTTATTTATTCGTTACAATTCTAGGTACCAATTTTAAAATGTGTTTTAAGTTTTAAAGGCCCAATATACGTAACTTCAAGAAATTTTTCGGGATTCTTTAAAATTATTTATTATTATTATCCAGCTGATAACCATGCAGAAATAAGTCTAAAAAAATATTTCTGAACTAATAAGAAAGCTTTGACGGAAAAGTACAAAGAATTGAAAATAATTCAGGTGTGGCCCACTTCAACAAGAAGCCGAAGGTAGAAGACAGTTCAAAATGGACGCGTGTTTACAAATACCGAGTTTCAACTGCTGCTGTACCGGTAACCGCGTAAGAATTCATCTTGAATATTGCTGAAAACAGTTAATCTGTACTAAATATATAAATATAATAAGTTGTTAGGCTTGATTTTCGCTTCAAGTTTTGCCGAAAGTTACGTATATTACATGTATAAGGCCTTTAAAGGAAACATTACGAACACATATATATGTTATATTTGCATCACCAACACCTAATACTAGACACAGCTGTTACACTAATTAAAATTCAATTTATTGATTTTACTTTCTACTAAGAAATGATAGTTGTATACAGGGAAGCGCATACAAACATTTTCATTTATCATAATGTACTCAAAATATGTAAATTTTCGGAACTAAAATATGTCTCGAATGACTGGATGTGTTCGTCACGACATGCATTATCCAATGGAAATATTGCTTATAGCAACCTGTCAGGTTAAGCGTTTTTTAAGGGACATAGTTGCAATTATAACTCAACTAAACTCTACTCAATACTGAAATATCGAGATGTATTTAAACTAAATCCACACCAGCCTCGAGTAAAAACCGAAGTTAGTTTTCTACTCTCCTGCATATCCCTAGGAAATTATATCAATATGGGCTTATTAGCAACAAATGTCGCACTAGTAAACTGATCAATCCAGATTATTTTACTCAATTTTACAACATCTCGGCCTATTTGGTTATGAGAAGAAAAAAATGGAATAATATGTTTACTTAAATTTAGATTTTTATTCTCTAAGCACGATATCTTATATGATATATATGGCATCTCATAAAGCTATATAAGGTATATCATATATTAGAATCTCGTTTCTATATATGATAACTTATCGAGGAACGATATTTTAACAAAATGTCTTCCTGTCCGGAACTTCTCGATTGTCTGCGTAGGGACAGTAGTCTAGTTGTAACCACACGGTATGCGGACAGGTCGCTTTATTACTTCAGCTCACCCAAAGAGTGAGGGAAATGACACATCCTGCTTTGGTTGTCATATTTCATTCAATTCAAATTAGTTTATTTAAGTATCTTATTTGGAACTATTACAATCTTGTAAAGCTGCCAGCTCAGCCACTCTTACCATACGACCTAACGAACGCCCATCTCCTGTCATACATGCCTATAAAACTATTGCATAATGTACATCGTTATAACACAAAACGTACAATAAGGCATGCAAAAGTAATTCTAACATTTAATCAATACAATCAGTCTATTTGTCACTAGGTTTTACTAAGTTAAGCGGCATATGATGCGCCGTACTATTATTGGCAAGACGTTCGGTTAGAAAGCATGTTTTGTGGTAAACGATATTTAGTTGCGATTGTATCGCATATTAAAATATGTATGTCCAATTGAAATAAAAGAACAGTTTGATAGTCTTTAGGTAAAAGGATATATTTTACAAACATAGACTATACATCGTTGAAGTACTGGCATTAAGCTGGATAAATGGCGGATTTATACTTCAGAAAGACAACTGCTAATGATTATGATGACGTCGTATCTATACGCAAACACTTATATGATGGCTCGGACTATATTCCAAGCCGATATCATAAGCTTCTGGAAAACAACACTGGATTTGCTGGCTTTATCGACAATTTGATGGTGAGTTTTACTACCTGGCCCTTCTGCTTCTACATTAGTTTAGAAAATTTCGATTACATTCTTTCGGCCTCTAGCATCACTGATGAGTCCTAGAAGAACGAAACAGCTATGAGGTACAGTTTACTTACTTTTGTTGGCATACTATATCCTAATACTGAATTAAAAAGGAGCAGAATGTGTGTGACACGCCATCTTTCAGTTGTATAATTGTTTGGATGGTTATTGTATTGGAGACATAATATCGTTTAATGAACTATATGTTGAGAACATCGTTGTATTGATTATATACATGTATATAAGCTTTTGTCATCGGTACGTATTTCGTCATTTCGAAACATTTCTGTAGCGGCGTCACATGGTAGTCCAATTGTGTAAGCTCTAACAAGAATAAATTAAAAACAATTGTAAGAGTGGTACATATGTAGACCATACTTTTAAAAAGCTTATTTATTAATTAATAGTTTTTCGGGGGCTTTCGGAAATCCAAGTCTTATGTGCAAGGCGATTACATATCATTAACATGCCTCCTCCATCTAAAACAAAATTACGAAATACTGTGTTTTGTAGGCTAGAACACAAGGTTATTGTGTTTGGTTTGGTTTATTTTGTTTAAAGTCCTGTTAACAGACAAGGTAATTTAAGGCCGTGCCAAGTTTTGGAGGTGGAGGAAAGCCGGAGTACCTGGAAAAAAACCCACCGACCTACGGCCAGGACCTGGCAACTGACCCACGTGGGATTCGAACTCGAACCCAGAGGTTGAGGGCTAGTGGTAGAATGTCGGAACACCTTAACCACTCGGCCACTGCGGCCCCGTTCAAGGTTATTGTAACATAATATATTACTATCCCAGAAGCAATACAAACGCATGGCGCCATCCTAGATGTGGTCAATACATGGCAATGGAACACGCCTATCCATGTAGCAATTTCAATATAGTGATTGAGTAATGTTTAAAAGATGTTTAGAGGAACACATCTGGTGATCTTCTTGCTTCCCAAGCAATGCTGGGTTGTAGTAGGTAAGAGCGAAGGAGATAAGAATCCTGCAACTCGTCAATTGCATTCAGTCTTCACCGCTTTAATTGAATGACAATGGAGTTGATAGCCTTGTTAAATATTGTTGTATTGGAAATCTCCACAGGGACAAATAGAACCGTGGAAAAGTGCAGAGGCAATCGCGAAGACCTTATTCAGCTGTTAACCAACACACATATGTATAAAATATTGCCTTCTTGTGTGTTCTCATTCCATCACTGTTATGCTTATTTATTCAGGTATATTTGTCATCAAGCAATTAAAACGTAATTACTATGGTCAATGACGCCTTTGAAATATTTCATTTTAGGTGAGTTTCATGTTCGCAGCGGTCATCGACGATGGTAAAAGTATTCTCATACAATCAGTACGTGTTCGAAAAGAGTACGAAGGTCAGGGGATATTCACACGGATGAGAAAGTTCTGCATGATGAGTCTTTCGCAAAAGAAAGACACAAATTTTGTTTTTATAACATATTTTCAACAACGCTGTGAGAAACTACTTCAAAGGTCAGCAAAATTGATCTTCAAACGGGTAAGCGTCAAAAACTATCTTTTGAATTTCAAACATGTCAATAACACTCTTCTGTTCGAAATGACATATGATGATGTGTACTATTAGACGTCACATTTACAAAAAGTATAATAACAAGTTTTCTTTCTAACTTAAATATTTCTCACAATTTTATTACTATCATTAAATGTTACCAAAGTAATTACTCCAAATGAATCGGTTTAAATAATTAAAATATAACAACGTGCCAGAACATCTGGAAACATTGTTTGAAATCGAGAAAAAGAAACACCAAAACTGTTCACGAATTCTTAGAATGTGCGTTTTCATTGGGGCAACATTATATCTGATATGAGTATAGTCCTTTTTTAATTCTCATGTACCTATGGATTTTCTTTTCCCAACCTTACGTTTCACTTTAAGGACATTTATTGAAATAAAAATATGTTTTCTACAATTGGGCCTTTTTCAAGACAAGATATTTTTTTATTAAAACCTGAAAGGGTGTTTTTACAATTCCCTATTTTTGTATGCCGTTAAACTCATCCGAAATATCAATAAACTTCAACACCATAATGAATGCTGATAGAATGGTTACTGTAAACCAACAAATTTAGGCGTGCGATTAATTTTTGCGTATTTCGCGTTTGATTAAAATTCGCGAAAATTTGGTTTTAAAAATGGTTTAAATCAGAAGTATGGCAACTGTAAGAGTACTGTACTGTACTGTACCTAGGGTTTTATGACCGTATTTATCGCGAAATTAAATCGCCGCAGACAAGTCGTCTCATTTGAAAACGCTAAACTAAGTCGATGCGAAATTAAGTTGGTGTACAGTACCGAAATTAATGCACCCATGATAATCAAACCGTCGATATTAAAAAAGGAACACTTCGAAAAGGGATGTTTATATACATGTATTACCTAATTAGAAAAAAAAAAACCCATTTTCATCATTCATTAAACGAACCAAAAATTTAAAACAGCCGTGATCAATTTGCCGTTATTTCAATAGAATCCTTAAAGGTAATACAACTGTATTAGATAAACTACATTAACGACAATCCTTACCTCAGGGACAATTAAATCCAAAATAGACACTGAAATTTAAAATAGCATTTAATATCATAGCGTATACTATGGTATATGCAAATAGAGGTAAATCGGTTACCGCTATTGAAATTCAATTTGTTTTTCTATTTCTTATTTTGCAGAATGCATTGAAATTGACAACTACTAAGACGTCCCTCTTGCCTTTACATGCGCCCTGTCAAATGTCCACATCGTTGAAACGAGTCGATGCAGAGTATTTAGAAAAGATAATTTTATCTAAATCTGATAGGATTTCCTTGTTTCCGGAAAACAGAATCGTCCTGTATAACGTCATGTACGAGTTGATGCTGACGAATGTACAAAGCATACTTTCGTGTTCTGAAATGGTTGCAACAAAAATGAATGTCACGAATGATCGGTGTGAAGAAAATCAGCTTCTCACAATGTCTGCTTGTACACACGATCGATGCGAATACGGAACCTTAGTCTGTGTTGACATCTTCGGGGATATCAGTGATGAGAAGACTGTATATGACCACGTTAATGCACAGTTGTCTCGTTGTCTGGAAAGATGCAACACCAACATTCTTCTATATGTTACCTACAGCCCAAATCAGGACGCAACCCTTCTACAACATGTATTGTCTAAACTCAATTGGAGAAAGGTTTGTGAAGAGGTCGTTTTCGGCATAGAAATGCCAGTGTAAATATTGTGACATAATAATATGTGAGTATATACTAAACAGAGATTTGAAGCAACCGAGTTATGATTAATCATATATTTGAAGCATTATGTGAATAACTAATTAGACATTTGAAGTAATAGAGGCTATTTCCAAGCTGTGGAGATAATCAGTCAGAAATTTAAACGCACGAGCAATAAAAACAGACAATACGAAACATACTTTTAATCAAACACTCTTACATATACCTGAATATGTACATGTATGATATTTCTGTACTTATATGCGACTAATTACTCAGTTAAATGGGATTGTCTTTGCGAAACTGTACTTTATAATGTTTCTGTACTTATATGCGACTAATTACTCCGCTAAATGGGATTGGCTATGTTTAACTGTACCTTTTAATGTTTCTTAACTTATATGCCTCTAATGGGATTGGCTATGTGTAACTGTACCTTTTAATGTTTCTTAACTTATATGCCTCTAATGGGATTGGCTATGCGGAACTGTACTTTATGATGTTTCTTTACTTATATGCCTCTAATGAGATTGGCTATGCGGAAGCTGCTGCTTTTGTCCAATATGATGATATTCAAGATATTCGATACTATACTTTTGTAATCTCACACCTGCGGTGAAGGCACCATGGTGATGCACAGGTGTTCGTTTAATACAACCATGTTTTGTAGGATGACATATTTTCTGATACAACAGCTATTCAAGAAGCTTGAGATATGGATATTGATGTTATTATTAAGGAAATTTATGATCGATCTGTTTAATTAATGCTGAGAAAGACATTTTCCTGGTAGAACAAACATAATCTCAACGTACACTGTAACATGGCGATGGAATATTCCGGAATTGAAACTTTTACAAAATATTTAACTCAATTCACCAGCGGATTTCGGTAATTGTTTTTTTCAGTATGTCATCTCGTTCATTTTATATCATTTTGTTTTATACATGATTAACAATGAATATTTCTTAATGATAAATGTGCAGTAATTTCTATCTTGTGACTTCATATTTTGCTCTTCTTTTCTAACATTATAAGACTTCAATGTCAATATTATAATTTTCTTCCGGTTGTTTTTATGACAAAAAAAAGAAAAAAAAGAAAAGAAAAAAACAAACAAACATTTTATTTATTTATTCAGCAAAAAATCAAACTCGTCTTTAGTTAAAAATATATATTCACTTTTGACTGTGGGACATGATAAATATATACATTTAAAAGAAATAATTATGATTATTTTGTTTTATGCGCGGGAAGATCCCATTGAATTTCAAGTCCAACGCCATAACCTCTCGGCCATCGTGACATATTTCATGGATTAGAGACTAAAACAAATCATTTAATTATCCCAGCTTAGATCCCTTCCGAAATGTCGTCTTAATATACATTATTTAATTGCAAACACGTTTGTATCGAGAATTCAATCACATACTGTATACTTGGTTAATTTTACTGAGATGCAATTTCGAGTGTTTCTTATTGGGACTTATTCAATGGTACAAAATGTCGCGCGCTGTCGGGATTATTTGTTCTTTCAAAATAACTAGTCTTAAAGCTGGCCATGCAAGTTAAAAAGCTTTCTCATTGAAAAATATCTATGTACTGCAAAGTTAATTTTATTAGAAAACTTCTGAGATCACCTCAACAGGTTACTAAGGAATGGCATACATTTTTGTTTTTGCGTTGCTTGGAAACGAGAGTACGCTTCCCTCGGTATAAAAGGCCCTCAACCGGTCTGACCGGTTCTCATTGTTGTAATGAAACCGCACGATGACACTTCTATAGGTCTAACCATCACATACTTTTTGATTTTTTCGTCACGATATTTTTTTGAACAGCATCTGAAGAACATGAACATGGATATTGAAGGGGTTATTATAACGAAATTATACGATATGAGCCAAATAAGAAAATAACTGAATTATTATTGAAATGTAGAGTACACCAAATATTGATGACAAAAAAGCAAGTACATGAGTGACAACTGATAGAAACATACCTTGTATTAAACCGGAACATCATGTAAGTAACAGTAGTCAGCTCCTGTGTGATAAACATTGCTATAACATCCATTTATTTCCGTTCAATGAAGTACCCCTCACTTCCATGTGTTCGTGTTTTACCTGTAAAGAATATGCATGTTCATGATTATGAACATAACAAATACTCACGTGTTACACTACATTTTTATACTGAGAAGGCGAAATAAAGCATATTACAGGTAGTATTAGGAGCGAGTACATATTCTGTTCGGAACTTTTCGCTCTGCTTCCAAATGTAAAATCAACATGTCGCTGTCCTTTACACAGGTGAAATTCGCTATATTCGTAAATCCAGTGTCACGTGTTGTTTCCGCAGGTGTGTTGCACTTCGCACGGCCAGTGTTTGTGTGAAAACCTGTTTTACAGGTTGGCTGCCTTTTATTCCTAGCGAGACCGACTCTCGTTTCCATGCAAGACATAAGCTGTAATGTCTGTCATTCCTTAGTAACCTGTTAGGGAGCATAGCTTACACTTTTTGAAAAGTTTTCTTTGCTGTATTTTTTTAGATATCAACAAGAAAGGTTGTAACTTGCATTGCCAGCTTTAACAGGGTGTAATATTACACAGGGATTCAGTTTCGAGGAATTTTATCTTGATGCGAATATAGCGAAATACAATTCCCAGGAATAATACAAACTACAGAGTATTTAGAAAATATTAAACACTCGAAATGTATACAGGTATATTATTTATAACGTCTGATACTTGAACGGTTAACTGTTCATAACGTCATTTACATTACATTCTCTCA
Source organism: Mimachlamys varia (assembly GCA_947623455.1). Classification (NCBI taxonomy): domain Eukaryota; kingdom Metazoa; phylum Mollusca; class Bivalvia; order Pectinida; family Pectinidae; genus Mimachlamys; species Mimachlamys varia. The sequence continues at coordinate 31,415,273 of OX392532.1, read as the reverse complement.
TATCTCGCCATGTTGGATAGAGTTTGCCCATGTAAGAAAGCTATGTAAGACAAATCTATCTTACATAGCATTTCACGCGACGTGACGTCACAATGGCTCAACAATGACGTGACGTCACGAATACGGTAAACTCTGATGCCGGAAAGAGAAAACGACGGCGTGATAAAATTAAAACCTTTCACAAAATTTTAACCATGAACACCAGGAAGAGGGGATTAATTTTTCTGCGCAAACTTTGTTTGCAAATATAGGGTATGCTTAAACTCGCTGTCTAATTTGTTTTCGTCAAAAAAGCTCATGGAAAAAGTTGAAATTTCAAAATGGTAGCCTGTTAAAACATATTTTCATGGTTTTTGAGCTTATTCGGGTAGTTGATATGAGAGTAAAACCCTCGGCAAGCCTCGGGTTTCACCACATTTTGTGACCCCTCGGGTGGAATATCCCTATCCTACATACACGCATATGAAAGAGTCTTATAGTGTTTCTTGTTATATGAAAAAATGAAAAAGAAAAAAGGGTGCCTTTTTGGTGGTTTGTCCAAGTTTGCCAAGTATGAATATATGTCACTTGCTGTTTATGAAGATTATCCAAGACAATCGGCTAATTATAACAGGCTGACTAAAACTCACCTCCAGAAGAGATAAAATCTAACCAGTCCTCTTTTAAGAACAGAAAAAAGTGTGCGATAAAAAATAAATCTGAAAACAAGTCGATATAACTTGTTCCGATGTTTAAACAACATTCAACAATATACATGATATCGCCGATATCAAGTGCTCACATACGCACTCTACACCCCTGGCATAATCAGGGGAAAACAAAAACAAAATAGTAAACACAGCGGGATCAGCTACGAAACGGCATAAACTGTTACTTGCCCCGGTTTCATCAACGTTCCTTAACTTAAGGAACTCCCTTAACTTAAAAATCTCCATAGGAAAGCATTTCAGAATTTAAAGAAAGTTCTTTAACTAAGGATTTTTCCCTTAAAATCTGAAATGGTTTCCTAGGGAAATTTTTAAGTTAAGGACTTTCTTTAAGTTAAGGAACGTTGATGAAACCGGGGCCAGAATGTCAAGAATCTGAAACTTCTGATCTGCCGTCAAGATATTTGGCAACCATCTTGCAGAAACTTTTGTCAAACTTAACTCGATGGTAATGATGAGAACAACCCCCTCCAGAGAGATACTCACACCACCGGCGATATGTCGATTGGTCAACCTTCGATTAGTAGTGATCATGTCAGGCACACGGGGAAGGCTTTTCAGAATGGTTGCTGTTGAAGACCTTCCTGGGCGGGGGTCAGCGTCAGGGCTTTGTCGCCCACATTTGCACTTGAACTCCGCAGTCAACTTTTGTTGACGCTTCGGTATGCTCTTTTTTATTACGGTCGATAAAGGAAGGGGCACCATCCCCTTTAGTGGAGACCATGTCAGCAAGTATCTGTGTCGGTGTTAACCCTTGCAAGTTGCAGGTAATTGACGATTGAGGTCACAAGACGATTTAGAACTAAGACGATAATGACACCAAAGTCGCACTTCTTATGTATTTTGTTCATGAAATGATCGTACAGGCTGGTGTTAAAATTTGGTTATATTCCGATTGAGAAATCCAATGTAGACTTCGAACTATAGGAGCCAAGTCTCGCATTGGACAGAAATACGGCGACGGGGTCGACAATGTTATATTGATAAACAGTGTTTTACGTTGAGGATAAAAGCGCCTGCGGATTTGTTCAATCACCTATCAATTGCAAATATATATTTTCCTCTTCTGCCAAACACTGAACGAAGTAGAAAAGTATATGTGAATTACAAACGTCGAGAATCTTTTTGCAAAACACTATGTTCAATTTGTTCAGAAAAAATACATACGCTAAATATATATATATCGCCATCGGAACACTGAACGAAGTAGAAAAGTATATGTGAATAACAAACGTCGAGAATCTTTTTGCAAAATACTATGTTCAATTTGTTCAGAAAAAATACATACGCTAAATATATTTATATCGCCATCGGCTTCCTTACCATTAGGCATACAATAAATAAATAAAAAAAAATAAAAAACAAACAAAACACCAAACAATACAAAACAAAAAAATATATATACTGTAACGTTCTAAAATGTAGCGTCATGAGCAGGGTTCGAACCTGCGCGGGAAGATCCAATTTCAGTTCCGACGCCTTAACCACTCGGCCTAAATAGGGGGGTCAAGGACTGTCCGCGGGGGAGGGAAGGGGAAAAAAGGGGAATTCATAAATAGAAGGTAAACAAAGAAGTAGAAAAGTTTAACAACAAATTGTTGTTCTTTTATATTCAGATTAAAAACACAATGATGTTGACAATGTATCGGTCATCGTATTATATTTCATAAGTTATAGTTTACAACAAATGCATTAATGCTCCCTGATCTCTGGCGAATGGCCGTCTTTATATACAATTGTATATGGATTAATTTCGAAAACTTTTGTATTGAGAGTTCAATCACATATGAAGGAAATATTAAACACTCGAGAAGTGTACTGGTGTATTATCTATAACTAACTTTAATAGATTATTAATCGGGAAAATATCATATTTTGCTGTTTTGGTTACCGATTTTACATTGCTATTTGTTTTTTTCTTATTATAAAGAGACATAAGATGCCTTGGGGTGATTCATCAAAGTTCGCCATATATAAATATATTTACATTTGCTCAGCATTTTCCCATTGACACAATGCTTAGGTGCAGTTGCTGCTATACGCCTATAACACCAAGTGCCTCAGACTATAACAGCAGTTGCTATTGTGACGTCATCAATCTCTATTGTGACGTCATCCATCGCATTCATTGTTACCTGCACTTTGTTTGCTGTTCAAAATTGGTTCGAAGTAGCTAAATAAAGAACAAATTTCTATCAAAATATAAATATAAGCAATGAACAGATTAGCAAATGTATTTACAGTCCTATAACACACATTGTTATTGCTGACAGACTTTCAAAAAGCCCTATCGGGCTTTATTTAGTTTGTCATCAATAGCAATGTGTGTTTTAGGACTGTAAAAACATTTGCTAAAACATTCATTGCTTTAATATTAACATTTGCGCTGCAAGACACTATATGAACATTACCAGAAAAAATGCCTTTCATTAAAGTATGAAAGCAAAGACGTAGCACGGGGTTTAATTATGACGTCATATATCAAGCTTGTTCAGTGACAATCTTGACGCGCCGCTTCGAATAACATAGAGAATGCCTTGCGTCAAACGCTCAAATGACTAAATATTATCATTGGCGCCAATTTTAAGCTGGTCTATTCCGCCAATGAAGTTTGAATGACGACACAAATGGAAATGCAGGTAATAAACAATTAATTGGAAAAAATATAAATGGAGTCATACAATTGTTCTATAGTAAAGATGTAAATATATGGATTGAAAGTCATTTTTTTAACTTCCATAGTGCAATGAAAGGTCAGCCGTTACATCCATATTTAGCATTAAGCCCTAGCGGGTTTCGTTCAATATGGATGTAACAGCTGACCTTTCAAAGCACAATGAAAGTAACAAAAATGACTTTCAATCCCTATATACCGTTATGTCACTTGCTGTTAATGAAATAAAATGTAATGCGCTAAATGAGAACAGACTGATATGTGAATCATTTTCAGAGTGCGTTTAATCTTTTATATGGAAAATATAGCAAGTTATTCAATATCCACCTTCTTCTTTTGAAATACCAGAATATTGTCAAGATGCAAGCATGTGGGCTAAGAGCTGGAGTAGCCTTTGTTCGCGTAGCTGTGGTCAGTGTATTGCGAGTGACCTCTCCTTAATCGATCGAACACGTTTGTGTATAACATTCGAAGCCAATGTCTGGTAAAAGTGGTACGTACAATAATACTATACACACACGACATAAAAGAAATCGCTTGAAATGATTCCGTTACCTTAAGGCTACAAGTTGACAGCTAAACAAAACAAGACACGTATAAGAAACCGAGAAGCGATCGAAGGATTTCACGCATGTGTATTGCGAAACCATCACTGTAAACATTCTTCAATAACATATTCATGCCTTACCACATAAGGACAGCTTAAGCATGCCCACCTTCATAGTGCAATCCAAAAATGACAACTCTTCTGACCGAGAGGATGTACCTGCACATGCCGGTTGTATTTAAATGAACCCCGTCATGACAAAGATGAGGGAGGACGCCATCTTTTAAAGCATTTATGATGCCAGAAAAATCAGTAGTTCAATGCTTTACATTTTGCTTTTAGAGCAGAATTGACCTACACAACTGAAGTATTCCAATCCGAACAACTGATAGTCCTGTGGTCAACCATTAAACAATGGAAGTAAACTATGCACGATTGACTAATTTGTTTCCTCAGTCTTTGTTCAATGTAATCTTTGCCTCCAATCTGTAACAGAACTAAATCCGTCGATTGTTCTCGTAAACCATCAGTCACTTCACGGGCATAGACATCGGGTTATTTACCTCCGCTCTTTCCCACACACGATACTAAAATGTTTGAAGGAAACCGGGATTCGTCCATGAACATTGTAGCGCGTAGTCAAGGCGTTTGACAAAACTATATCCAATCACCACTATGTTCGCAATTAGTCATATTTTGATAACGAAATACTTCACACGTAGTAAATACATAATAAAAAATCGCTTCATAAGTTTTTCTCAAAATTAGATCAAAATGAAAACAGAAGGTATACACAGTGTTCTTCCATCATGTTCAGCAGGCTTATGACCTGGGGTCAGTTAGTGCACCTACTTATATCGGGTTCTAAAATAAGCCCCAAATTCCTACGGTATTGACCTCATCACCTACTAGAAGTGGTCAGCTTCCACTCATATCGAAAAATCAAATTAACGCAATGCAATACACAACAAATGTGTACATTAAAAAAAATACATAACAAAAGTATTAATAAAAGACTTGTATAAATTATATTAAATGAAATTTAATTTGTATTTAAACGTCGAGTATCGTCTATGAAATAAACCAAGTTCAATTTTTTTAGCAAAAAAATATACATTCGTTAAATATATATATCACGGCTTCCTTCTTTTAAACATGAATATTTAAAGAGAAAAAAACAACCAAAATCCAAAAAATGGATTTACGTTCTAAAATGTACGTCACGAGCAGGGTTCGAACCTGCGCGGGAAGATCCCATTGGATTTCAAGTCCAACGCCTTAACCACTCGGCCATCGTGACATATACAAAATAATTTCATACATCTGCCCGGTCCTCGTCTCTATATACTAATTTCACCTATGCATTCAACCAAAAGCAAATTGAAATCAATAAGTTTGTATGAAAAATTGGAATATGTATCATTTTGATATATCTGAAAGCATAGCAAGATTGGTTACCAGCTACCTATATTTTCGAGTAAGTTACTCTCATGATTTTAATATCTAAAGGTATATTATCCGGTACAATGGTTGACACTATCGGCTGTTCACAGCTTATTCAGAAAACATATATCAAAAAGTGTTCGTACGAAATCTGTTAATAAAGAATAAAATAATGAGGAAATTTTGGCAAAGGCGAAATTTATGGTTTTCATGATATTTCATTGCCTATTTTGAAGATAAAATACTCCCTTACCTTATGTGTTATCCTGTACTTATGTTTTATTTTACCTATCGAATTTTTAGAGTTAATCTGGCTGCTGTAACCGGACCATCGAAGGCTGCGCTGTCCAAAGCCCTTGATTGCCTTTCCCTACAAAGTATCACATTCCCAAACCTGACATCCCATCTCTAGAATCCTCAGACTTCACCTTGCAGCCAGTTTAATTAAATCTCAAAATACACATTTTACTGACTATTAATGATTATTTACCTCCCCTTGTACATGTCGGATACGTCTTGTTTGAAATTTTAACTCACTTTTCTCTACTAAAACAAAAAATATTTATGTGCTATATGGTAATGACAATAACCTGGTCCTGTTTAGGGATGTTCAATATCTCGCTCCAATCTGTATGTCATCCACGAGGAACGTTGTCGCCCCAATCGTTGGCTCTACCTCCCTCTTGTCAGTCACTGTATGGTGTAAACACAACCGTAATCTTTGATCTCAGAAGCATTTTTGACCAAAGTTCGGCTCCGTTTTCATACCCATGAAACTACACCTTAAAACATGGTCCTAATATATCTCTTTATTAATAACCTAATTAAAGCCCATTTTATCACATATGTTTTATGTATGCTGCCATTTACTTAAAATTATGTTACTTCCTCAATATTATACATACTTAATATCATAATTGAAAATCCTAACTTCAATCTGTCAAGCAACAACTGAGGTTATTTCTCAAACTTAAAACCAAGACTATGGTAATTTATTAAAGGCATATTCAAAAGCACCAATGGTAAACCGATTTTATCACCGTTATTCGTACAATGTACTATAAATATAATTTAAAAATCTTATTTGAAATACAATGACTTATTAATTTACTTTAAATGATTTGATAGCATAATGTTAGTAATTATTTTATGTAAATACATAACCATGATATTATAATGTGTTTTAATAGATGCAAATCACTGTCATGAAATGCAGTTTTGAAGATATATGCAGTTTTAACTATATGATTTGCATCTGGACCAATTACTTGTCCAACGAAATGACGTGCATGACTAGAGTGTCAATCAGACTCGCTACAATTGGCATGTCTTATGCAGTGCGTGGTCTAATCGATATTTAAATTACAATGCTTAGACTATCGTATAATAGATTGAAACATGATGCGTTTCCATTAGAAACACGAGTTTCAAACACATAGAAAAAGAATCCCCACATACGATATTGAAGCACTGGATTAAGAAGGACAAAATGGCAGATTTATACTTTAAAACGACAACTGCTAAGGACTACGATGACGTCATATCTAAACGCGAACAACACTCATATGGTGGTTTGGATTACATTCCCAGCCGATATCATAAACTTCTAGAAATCAACACTGGGTTTGCAGGCTTTATCGATGGTGATGGTGATTTTTTCTCTCAGTTATTTAATGGTTTTGATAGGTCTGGTAGTTGAGAAACATTATCGTTTGATGAACTAAATGTTGGGAACACCGACCTTTTGATTTTATATAAGTTTAGTCATCGGTAAATTCTTCGTCATTTCGAAATATCTCGATTTGATTGTGTGCGCGATGGCGCAACGACACATCCGTACCAATTGTGTAAATAAGAAGGAAGATATCATTAAAACACGGTATTTGTTAACAATACTTTTAACAAGTTTATTTATAAGCTAAATGTTTTTCAAGGGCTTTCGAACATTTGATTAGGTCTAATTATTTTATAAGGAGTCAGAAGAAAACTGCTGATTTCTCATCATCTATTCACCCGCCGCTTACCTTGACCTTTATTTAAACTATGACCAATATAGACAGCTTACCACTAAGATATACGATAAAGGTGAGGATTTCAATTTTCCGATCGTGAACTTTCCATTTTTTGCTAGCATCATTCCTGCTCAAGCAACCTATAGCGTTTACATGTGGCATTTGATTCGTTATTCTACAGTTTGCTCTAAATATCGAGATTTTGTGATCGATGTCGACTGCTGACAAACAAACTTACTACACATTGATTCGAGAGATGTAGGTTTATCAGAACTATGAGCAAGTTTTATTGTCGCCATATTTTCTCATTGAGAAATAATTAGTACCTTTGCGTGATATGGAGATGTTAATTCTTTGAGTATGCTCATTAGTGTGCTCCCTTGTTGTGATTGGTAACAATAACTCGGTTCTCATTGTGAGAACTTAATATTTACTAGGATATGACTAAGATTTATATGGCGGGTGTCGTCGATGAAACAGAAGAGGCATAAATCTGGAACATCAGCTTTTATTCTCTTGTATTTTTACAAGGGTATCCATGTAATTATTTTCTTTTTTTCATATTTTGCCCCTATTTTAATCGATTTGAGTTCTGATTATGGTTTTGATACTTTCGATAGTCTTTTGTTTTTGCAGTAATCCCAACTGTTAATCTGCTCCATTTTCCCTGATAATAGAGTGACTAGATTTAGATAAAAAAAGGTCGCATGATGAAATCTTCAAATTGTCGTTTCTTTCGGTGATTCAAACCAATATTTATTAGAATTAAAATAACCATTTTGTTCCCAGTGACAATTTATTTGTGTCAGTATCATCACAATACATTTCTTACACATTCAGAAATTAGATTATCGCCCTAGTAACAGCTTCAAAACGCATTAAGGACATATCATTTTGTATTGTAAGGCTTAGTTATTCAGATATATTTGTTATCAAGCAATTTAAACGTAATTACTCCTGTCAATGATGCGTTTGAAATATTATATTTTCTAGGTCAGTTTCATGTTTGCAGCGGTCATCGACGATGGTAAAAGTATTCTCATACAATCAGTTCGTGTTCGGAAAGAGTACGAAGGTCAGGGGATATTTACACGGATGAGGAAGTTCTGCATGATGAGTCTTTCACAAAATACTGAGATGAATTTTGTTTTTATAACACATTCATTACAACTATGCAAGAAACTTCTTCAAAAATCAGCAAATCTTATATTCAAACGGGTAAACATTAGTTCCTTTTTAAGTTTCAACCAAGTTCATTATAAAATGAAAAACAATGATATGCACACTTAGACTTCACATATCAAACATACAAATATACAAAAATGTACAATCACACATTCACAGTTTCTGTCTTATTTAAAAAAAATATCACAATATAATACTTTTAGAAATATGTCTATATAAATTAAACCAAATGAATCTTTTAAGTAATTAAACGTAACTATGTGCCAGTACATCTAGAAATAAGTTTAAAGAACTTTTCATGTAGAAACTCCTATATTGATTACGAGTTCTGTGAATGTACGTAATTCGATTTCCTTTTTCTGATATGATTGTAGTCCATTTTCCAGGTGACGATTAATTTTCTTTTCACTACCATAATTTTCACTGTAAGGACATTGACACGGCAATACAAATTAAAATATGATTATTCTACAAGGTAACATTTTTAACCAAGATTGTTACTTCTCAACCCTAAAGAGTGTTATTAAAATTATCTATTATTGAAAGTTTTTAGCCCAACCAGATTTGTCCATAACAATAAACACCACAAGGAATGCTAAAAGGATGGGTACCAAAATGAATGCACTAGTCAATATCAACAGCGGTTTAATCAGACCATCGATATCAATCAGAATCTCACATAGACACTGAAAGTTCTTTTTTGATTTTATGTCATATCGTATATTATGTTATATGCAGATAAAGGTAAATCGTTTTACACTATTCAAATTCAATTAGTTTTCTATTTTTTATTTTGCAGAATGTGTTGACATTTGCAACTACTAAGACGTCCTTTCTATCTTTGCCTGCGCCCTGTCAAATGTCCACATCGCTGAAACGAGTCGATGCAGAATATTTACAAAATTTATGTAAATCTGATAGGAAGTCCCTGTTTCCGGAAAACAGAATCGTCCTGTATAACGTCATGTACGAGTTGATGCTGACGAACGTACAAAGCATACTTTCGCGTTCGGAAATAGTTGCAACAAACATAAATGTCACGAATGATCGATGTGAAGAAAAGCAGCCTCTCACGGTGTCTGCATGTACCCACGATCAATGCGAATATGGTACGTGTGCCTGTGTTGACTTCTTCGGGGATATCAGTGACGAGAAGACTGTATATGACCACGTTAATGCACAGTTATCTCGTTGTTTGGAAAGTTGCAATACAAACATATATCTATATATTACATATAGCTCACATCGGGACACCGCCGTTCTACAACATGTATTGTCTAAACTCAACTGGAAGATGATTGGCGAAGAGGTCTTTTTTGGTATGGAGATGCCTGTGTTAAACTAACGCATACTTACATAAATGTAGACACTAGTCAGATATCTGAAGCAATCGAGTAATGAACTTGTTACATATTTGAAGCAACCAAGGAAGAACAATTAAACAATTTGAAGCATTAGAGAAGAACTTTAAATGCATCGAGATATAATTCTTTTAGAGCTATCAAAGCTCAAACAATACAAAAAGATATCACCAAACATGTTTTTTATCAAACATAATCACATATACATATACATGTACTTGATGGTGTTTCTTAATAATGCATGTCGGCTACTTACCGGTAGCTAAATTGGAATGACTATGTGGCAATGTGTCAGCTGCTGAAGAAGTACAATATGATGCTGTTCAAAATATCGAATTCATTCTGGATTACCTTTGTTAATTCACAGATATACCTGCCGTCCAGGTACAATGGTGTTACATAGATGCTTATTGCATCCATTTTATGTATGATTCCATATTTTTTTTTTATTTAACTGCTATTCAAGAACATAAGAAGTAAAGGCTATTACACTGATTCCACGCTAAACCGGACAGTCATTATTGAAATGTTGGTAAAAAAAGAAATAGGTAGAAAAAATTAAAACTTTCATAATATTTTTGCCAAGATATTCAACAATCCAAATATAGAAATATTGACATCAACTGGCTATCCAAAGAAAATTACAGCTATTTGAATATAGGTGAGTCTAAGAAAGAAACGACGTCATTTTGACGTCGTATATCATTTGACGTCATGAAAATGACGTTGGCATTTTGATGCTGACTTACTTTGCCTTTAGACAACACCATAGAGAGTTATGATAGCAAACAACATAATAATTTCCAAAGTTTATTTTTCAGACTTTTACAATTGATTCAATATTCATTTTGAATCCATATACATATGATCTGTAAGTAGCTATAGTACTAAAGTAGAGGTTCAGACATTACCACATGTACCGGGGAAAAGTATAGATAATAGTATACATTTGTATGCGTAAGTTTCGTATTTGTTCAGCCTTTTTTCATGACCAAAATAACAACTTTCTTCCAGCATACATTGTAGTTTAACCGATACTTATATATTGTCAAGGGAGTGTTTAACATCCGAAATCATGATTAGAAGCGTAGACCCAAGTACTGTCCTGTAGGCCTAGGCCTAATGACCTGTTGACAGTACTGTTAGGGTTTCTGTACAGTATGGTGTTGTTTTCCAAATTCGTTTTCCAAGATGACGATTCGGGGTCTTACTAATGTAAGTTTTCCGGAGTAAATGCATTTTAAAATATTCCATTTTCAAATAACAATTTATATATGGAGAAATAGAAGAGTGGGTTCTGATTTGCAAGTTGGATCTTTTCACTTCTTTTAACCTACCCGAGAAGTTGTTCGAGTTGTCTCGCCTTGATCGTCTGCTCAAACCGGAAACGGCAAAATATGCGCGATTGAAGTACGATTATTGAGTATATAGATAAAACGTGAAGTGAACCACTAAAAAATTCCACGTACATTTCATCGCTCAAAATCGTTTCTGATAGATTTCTGCTTATAGGAGGAGTTAATTTGCCAAATAGATATCAGGTATAATGTATCAATGTAGTTTCTTTACCTAGTACATAACTGGTGTAAATGTGCAGCATTTTCTGGTTGTTTCAAGTCTAAATCGATTCCACGTAAATTTCACTCTTAACCATACGGTGTCCAAGTCGGCGATTCGAGTACCTCTTTAGGTAAAATTACTTATTTACTAGATAAATCCGCCAGCTGATCACGTTCACCATACTTGTAATTGATCAGTGTTATTTAAAAACACAATTTTTGCCTATGTTCAGATCATATTTCACTTTTTACAACGCATGCCGCGATGTCGCCCGTATATGTCGTTCTGTTATTGATTGTTTCTGAAAGTACGTAATACGCCTAATTATGCCAAATCACCAGTTTAGCTGTTTGTTTTTGTCATTAATGCAAATAGATATGTCACATTGAAAGAATAAAATGAAAAAAAAAATTATCTTTCATTTTTATCCGGAAAAAAATGCTTGTAAAATCTAGCTATGCAATTGTGGCATTTATCATGGCTGCAAGAAGCCCTTTTCATGCCTATTTTACCTGTAAATTGAAGTAAAATACGAAAATGATGTGACCGATTAAAAATTCCTGTCAGGAATCACAAATTCTAAATAAAATCATATCAAAATGAAAGTTAACCGCTAGTTTTTTAAAAAGATTTTTGATGACAACGGCGCTAAATGTCAATTGTCCGGTTTAGCGTGGAATCAGTGATTAGTGTTATTAAGGAAATATTTGATCGATCTGTTCAATACATGCTGAATTAAATATTAATAAAGGCGATTTACCTGGTAGAATATAAGAAATCAACTAAACATTGCAATAGAATAATCAGGGTTTTCGAAATGTTATAAAATATTCAACTCAATGCAAGAGTGACAAGCTGTCGTTGGTTAAGCTGTAGTTTATTCATCGGCTGTTCCTCCAGGTGTTAGTTGTTGTCTGTTTGCCCATTCCCGTGGTCTGTATAGCTCTGTCCAAGTGGCAATACAATTCAAAAATCTTTCTAATTGAGATTTTGAAAAAAATATACAGCAAAGTAAAATTTTCTGAAAGCTTCTGAGATGCCCCTCCCCACCATAGGTTACTAACGAATGGGAAACATTTTAGTTTTGGCTTTGCTTTTAAACGAGAGTCGGTTTCCCTGGGTATAAAAGGCAACCAACACGTCAAACCAGTTAACACGCGATCACTGGGTGTGTAAACACACTTGCGGAAACAACACTTTTGTTTACCTTGTTCCTCATACGTACATAAATCATTTCATTTCTTAACATTTTAATTGAAATAAGAACACAAGACTGAAATTCTCTTCATTCTATAACTAGCATCCGTGATTTTTACAGTGCATTGGTAATAGTTTAATTGTATTGGTTTGTACATATACTGTAGAATCATAATTCTCATGAAACTGCTAAATAAACATCGAATCCGCAAGCTAGTCTTCTCAAACATTACTTATGAATTGAAATACTGAAAACCTAACAATGTCTAGTAGCCACTTAAGACCACACCTTTAAAAATTCAAACATTGATAGTCCTTTGTATTGACGCGATCCCAAAATAAATCCAGATGAAAAAATGTTCCGTTACGAATAACAATCACATTCTACTACAGAAATATTATGATTAGCTACATAAATGATAAAAGTTTCGGTCAAGTTTAAACAACTTGTCCTTACAACTGAAAATATATGAAAAGAAAGAAAAAAAAAGTTAAACGTCCGCTCTGCTGAGTAACAATCTCGTCGAAAACATATACAGGTAAAAACGTTTAAATACAATATCCTCACTCTGCACGTGCAACCACATCCCACCTGACTCCACGTAATTACAATATACAGTAACGAAACGACATTTATGTGACACTGGATTAACTTTAACTGAGAAAATTATATATGAAATTTATACAGCAAAAACATCCATTTTTGATATATATATATACCTCAGCTTCCCACTTTTATTCATGTATATTTAAAAAAAAAAAATATATATATATATATATACCGTAACTTTCTAAAATGTAACGTCACGAGCAGGGTTCGAACCTGCGCGGGAAGATCCCATTGGATTTCAAGTCCAACGCCTTAACCACTCGGCCATCGTGACATATACAAAACAATTACATACATCTGCCAGGTCCTCGTCTCTATATACTAATTTCACCTACGCATTCAACCAAAAGCAAATTGAAATCAATAAGTTTGTATGAAAAACTGGAATATATATCATGATTGGTTTTAGCTACGTCGGCCATCGTGACATATATCACATTTCTGTTTTTCAAACAAATACTTTAACCTCCCAGACCTCTTCCGCAATGTCGTCTTCAAATACATGTTTTAATTTTGGAAAACATTTGTATTGATAATTCAATCACATCCTAAAGAAATATTTAAAATTCGATGTATACTAGTGAATTGTTTATAAGGTCGACAGTAGTGTCCAGGCTGAGTGGTCAACTGTTAATTTCAGAATTAACCCTGAGGATAAATCTAATCCTGGGTTATTTTCCCAGTCCCTTTATCTTCATTTTGTGATCAGTGTACACGGAACATTTATTCTAAGAGAATGTTCTCTGCTACCGGTTTGGTAGTTAGCAAACTACACACTCACCATTTCCCTGACGTTAGTTTGCAGACAAATTGAATGATATTTTTGAAAATAGCACCTGGAGTTTTAGAACAACGATCTATCAATTATATTGCATTTTGTATGTTTTGTACATTTTGGCTGTTATAAAATTACATTTTGAAAAAAGCATGTTTATTCCATACGTTACTGTATTAGACATGACAAATATATAAGTTTAGCCGGTGAACGTTTACATAACGACGTATCCGATAAACCGTTTATCAGTATTTATCCGATTTGTTTGCTCTTATTATTTACACTTCAAATGATGAAATAAAACAACAATTTTCTTGTCTTCCTATCCTTTTGGCATTGAATTACTCACATGTTAATATGCTATATTGGATATGTCGCACGTACGTAATAATATGTTTACTTAAAATGAAAATAAAATAAGAAGGAAAGTACTACACTGCATTGAAACTCTGCCTTTGTGCAGATGCATAGGGTATGGCTTTGTCCTACGGCTGTGCTTCCAAAGGCTCATTTATATATAATGATATAATTTGGATATACTATAACAGAAACCGTAATATATAATGTAATCTTTATCAAAGCATACATATTTTGCTCGTCCAACATTTAAAACCCAAAGTATTCGAGTATAACAATATCATAAACACAATACATTGACAACACACTTGAATATACCTATTCAATGAATATCAAATTATTATCTAGTCATATAATGCTAGCGTCCTTATATGAAACATTGATATTTAAAAAAATAATAACTCGGGTTAATTTTTAAAAAGTACGTCACGAGCAGGGTTCGAACCTGCGCGGGAAGATCCCATTGGATTTCGAGTCCAACGCCTTAACCACTCGGCCATCGTGACATATATTGTTAATTTGATTAAAAATCAAAATGTTTTACTCTTGTCCCAGATGTCGCATCTTTATATTGATTTCACAGTCAGAGATATATGGGGAATGACGTCACTGCTAGACTGTATTCGGCTGGTTTTAAGCTTAGGATCAGACATCCATTGATTATACATGTAATATACAGCCATATACATGTATGCGTTAATTTCTTTTTAACAATGATTTCGTATATCTGTTATATTTTAGAGAAGGCGAACATTCTAGGATTCACCTATGCAATACGAACTTAAACTCAAAAGCATTGTCAACTTACAATCATATTTGTTTTCTCTCTATCGCAGTCATTCAAGATCAAATTAAGTTTTATAAAATTCTGTAGAACGGTTTTCGAAAAAATTACAGAAACCTCCCCGACAGAAGAAATAGGGATATGGATACTATATTAATACTAATAAGAAGAAACGGACCAAACACAACTTTTTCCCCTTTCTTTTTTTGGTGGAAATACTAAATGAAAGATGCGAAATGTCTACAGATATACAATTTATGACGATACATTTTCAATCAGAATTTGTCCTGCATTCCTATGTAATCTCAAGTAAATACGTTCGTCAACTAATATCTCTCTATTGCGCAAAGCTAGTTAATATTCTCATACTAGCTGAAAACTTTTTCAGTTTTCCGTTTTGTTCCGTTTATTTTTGTTTTACGTCCTATTAACAGGCACGGTCATTTAAGGTCGTGGCAGGTTTTGGAGGTGGAGGAAAACCGGAGTACGCGGTGAAAACCCCCCGACTTACGGTTAGTCACTGACAGTTTTATCATAATACCCAGTTCAAACAAAACTTTTCTAAATGAAGGCAGAGTTGGGGAACAAATACATTTTGTATTTCTCGCTTGAGTGAATTAATGATTTGTTTGTCAAAGCGTCAAGTAGTTTTCTGGAAAAGAAGAAATTATAATTGATTTATCTGAGAAGAGTACACCTTAATCTTTTGTCCGACACCTTTTTGTCTGTCTCGTGTATCTTTGATTTAAAAAAAATGACAGAAATTAAACGTCACGAGTAGGGTTCGAACCTGCGCGGGAAGATCCCATTGGATTTCATCCAATATCAAAATGGGATAATATATTTCTTAAATTAACGTACAGTGTATTTATGTACGAAGTAGCCCAGATATATTACAGAAGTATCCGATTTTGTGTTTTAGGATCTGACTGAAGATCGGAATAAAAAAACTTAATATAATTGCTGGAAATACAGCTCGTGCGATATTATGCTTTTGGCGTAAACAGAAAAAACTTCATAATGCCAACAAAAAAACAACAAAACAACGAGGGGACAATTGATCTAAGAAATTTAACTTTACAGTCTTTCGATGCATTGATATTTAAAAAATAAATAAATTCTAAAATGTTACGTCACGAGCAGGGTTCGAACCTGCGCGGGAAGATCCCATTGGATTTCAAGTCCAACGCCTTAACCACTCGGCCATCGTGACATATATATCTAGTCAGAATATAGCGGTGTGATAAAGTCTCTCCAAATGTCGCATCCAGATCTATCTACAGATTGATTTCGTTTATATACGGCAATAACTTGAACGCATAGCATTGAAAGCTTACAATCATTTATTGCAAACGTAAAACAACAGCATTTAAGTCAAATGACACAAGCCGTTTTCTAACACTTTCTTAAGTTATCAATTCTACCCGTCAGAATTTTATAGAATCTATTTATTCTTCCCAGATATATTGCATCTATACAGGGATAATTCTGGCTCTTAAAAGCTATTGGGGAATTTGAGGGATTTTATGGGATGATCAAAATATCTATGAGATTTTTCGTTAGAGAGTAATATAATTTTAATTTTTAATGATATTGTCAGAAATATTATGGGTAAAAATCCACAAATCTCGCCCCAAAGTGATCACTGTCTAATTATTGATTTAGCATACGTGAGGTGATTCAATAGCAGGACATAGTCAGCATACAGTCAGAAATACAGAAATGTACAAATAACATTAATAGTTATTATCAATCAGACGTGATATCCTCAGTTATGTTATGAAAAATTATAATCAAACATTTTGTTCTCGATTTTCTTTCTAAGTTTGAGTTACCATTATTCATATAATATTTAATGAACCCCATATATGTGCATTTTTTTATACAAACATATGCTTAGTATGACGGGAAGAGAAAGAGAGATACATTTGTTGGGTTGTATGTGTAATCGTCATTTCATAGGTCCCTATTTCAAAAGCTCATTTGAAGTGTTTATAGTGTCATTTGAGAAAGAGCAGAAAACACATCATCCAATATCGAAATGATAAAGATACTGGATAATATATCTTAAATCATCGTATTTATGTACGAAGTAGCCCGTATGCATTACAGAAGTATCTGATTTTGTGTTTTGAGATCTGACTGAAGATATAGGAAATAAAAAAAAAATATAATTACTGGAAATACAGCTCCTTCAATATTATGCTTTTGGCGTTAACAGAAAAAAACTTCATTATGCCAACAAAAAACTACAAAACAACAAGTGGATAATTGATCTTGAAAATTAGACTTAACAGTCTTTCGATGCATTGGTATTTGAGAAAAAAAAACTAAATTCTAAAATGTAACGTCACGAGCAGGGTTCGAACCTGCGCGGGAAGATCCCATTGGATTTCAAGTCCAACGCCTTAACCACTCGGCCATCGTGACATATATAACTCACAAGATTATAGCTGTGTGATAAAAACCTTCCAAATGTCGCATCCATATCTATCTACATATTGATTTCGTATATACGTTAATAGCTTGATCTCATAACATTGTCGGCTTACGATCATTCATTGCAAACGTAAAAAATCACCAGCATTTAAGTCAAATAAATCATGCCGTTTTTTTACACTGTCTTAAGTTATCAATTCTGACCGTCAGAATTTTATAGAATCTATTTATTCTCCCCAGATATATTGCATCTATACAGGGATAATTCTGGCTCTTAAAAGCTATTGGGGAATTTGAGGGATTTTATGGGATGATCAAAATATCTATGAGATTTTTCGTTAGAGAGTAATATAATTTTAATTTTTAATGATATTGTCAGAAAAATTATGGGTAAAAATCCACGAATCTCGCCCCAAAGTGATCACTGTCTAATTATTGATTTAGCATACGTGAGGTGATTCAATAGCAGGACATAGTCAGCATACAGTCAGAAATACAGAAATGTACAAATAACATTAATAGTTATTATCAATCAGACGTGATATCCTCAGTTATGTTATGAAAAATTATAATCAAACATTTTGTTCTCGATTTTCTTTCTAAGTTTGAGTTACCATTATTCATATAATATTTAATGAACCCCATAAATGTGCATTTTTTATACAAACATATGCTTAGTATGACGGGAAGAGAATTAGAGATGCATTTGTTGGGTTGTATTTGTAATCGTCTTTTCATAGGTCCCTATTTCAAAAGCTCATTTATAGTGTTTTGAGAGAGAGAAGAAAACACATCATCCAATATCGAAATGATAAAGATACTGGATAATATGTCTTAAATTATCATATCTATGTACGAAGTAGCCTGGATGCATTACAGAAGTATCTGGTTTTGTGTTTTGAGATCTGACTGAAGATATAGAAAATAAAAAAAAAAACCTAAATATAATTACTGGAAATACAGCTCCTTCAATAGTATGCTTTTGGCGTTAACAGAAAAAAAGCTTCATTATGCCAACAAAAAACTACAAAACAACAAGTGGATAATTGATCTAAGAAATTTAACTTTACAGTCTTTCGATGCATTGATATTTAAAAAATAAATAAATTCTAAAATGTTACGTCACGAGCAGGGTTCGAACCTGCGCGGGAAGATCCCATTGGATTTCAAGTCCAACGCCTTAACCACTCGGCCATCGTGACATATATATCTAGTCAGAATATAGCGGTGTGATAAAATCTCTCCAAATGTCGCATCCAGATCTATCTACAAATTGATTTCGTTTATATATACGTTAATAACTTGATCTCATAGCATTGTCAGCTTACAATCATTCATTGCAAACGTAAAACAACAGCATTTAAGTCAAATGACACAAGCCGTTTTCTAACACTTTCTTAAGTTATCAATTCTACCCGTCAGAATTTTATAGAATCTATTTATTCTTCCCAGATATATTGCATCTATACAGGGATAATTCTGGCTCTTAAAAGCTATTGGGGAATTTGAGGGATTTTATGGGATGATCAAAATATCTATGAGATTTTTCGTTAGAGAGTAATATAATTTTAATTTTTAATGATATTGTCAGAAAAATTATGGGTAAAAATCCACAAATCTCGCCCCAAAGTGATCACTGTCTAATTATTGATTTAGCATACGTGAGGTGATTCAATAGCAGGACATAGTCAGCATACAGTCAGAAATACAGAAATGTACAAATAACATTAATAGTTATTATCAATCAGACGTGATATCCTCAGTTATGTTATGAAAAATTATAATCAAACATTTTGTTCTCGATTTTCTTTCTAAGTTTGAGTTACCATTATTCATATAATATTTAATGAACCCCATATATGTGCATTTTTTATACAAACATATGCTTAGTATGACGGGAAGAGAAAGAGAGATACATTTGTTGCGTTGTATGTGTAATCGTCATTTCATAGGTCCCTATTTCAAAAGCTCATTTGAAGTGTTTATAGTGTCATTTGAGAAAGAGCAGAAAACACATCATCCAATATCGAAATGATAAAGATACTGGATAATATATCTTAAATCATCGTATTTATGTACGAAGTAGCCCGTATGCATTACAGAAGTATCTGATTTTGTGTTTTGAGATCTGACTGAAGATATAGGAAATAAAAAAAAAATATAATTACTGGAAATACAGCTCCTTCAATATTATGCTTTTGGCGTTAACAGAAAAAAACTTCATTATGCCAACAAAAAACTACAAAACAACAAGAGGACAACTGATCTTAAAAATTAGACTTAACAGTCTTTCGATGCAATGATATTTGAGAAAAAAATAAATTCTAAAATGTAACGTCACGAGCAGGGTTCGAACCTGCGCGGGAAGATCCCATTGGATTTCAAGTCCAACGCCTTAACCACTCGGCCATCGTGACATGTATATATGATCTAGTCAGATTATAGCGGTGTGATAAAATCCCTCCAAATGTCGCATCCATATCTATCTAAATATTGATTTCGTATATATGGAAATAATATGGACTCATAGCATTGTCAGCTTACGATAATTCATTGCAAAAAACAGTATTTAAGTCATTTAAAACAAGCCGTTTTCTAACACTTAATAAGTTATCAATTCTGTCCGTCAGAATTTTATAGAATGTTTTATTCTGCCTAGATATATTACGTCTATGTATTGATTAGGCATACGTGGAGTGATTCAATAGCAGGCAATAGTCTACTTACAGTCAGAAATACAGAAATATACAAATAACATTAATAGTTATTATCAATCAGAAGTGATATCCCCAGTTATGTTATGAAAAATTAAAATCAAACAGTTTGTTCTCGATTTTCTTTCTAATCTTGAGTTACCATTGTTCATATAATATTTAATTAACCCCATGTATGTTCATGTTTAATACAAACATATGCTCATAACATTGTCGGCTTTCGATCATTCATTGCAAACGTCAAAAATTCCCCAGCATTTAAGTCAAATAAATCATGCCGTTTTTACACTATCTTAAGTTATCAATTCTATCCGTTAGAATTTTATAGAATCTTTTTTATTCTTCCTAGATATATTGTATATTGCATCTATACAGGGATAATTCCGTCTTTTAAAACCGATTGGGGAATTTGAGGGATTTATCGGATTTTTCTGTAGAGAGTAATATAATTCAAATTTTTAATGAGATTGTCAGAAAAAATGACTGAAGATATAGAAAAATAGAAAAAAACTAAATATAATAACTGGAAATACAGTTCCTGCAATAGTATGCTTTTAGCGTTAACAGAAAAAAACTTCATTATGCCAACATAAAACAACAAAACAACAAGAGGAAAATTGATCTTGAAAATTAGACTCTACAGTCTTTCGATCCATTGATATTTGAGAAAAAAAATAAATTCAAAAATGTAACGTCACGAGCAGGGTTCGAACCTGCGCGGGAAGATCCCATTGGATTTCAAGTCCAAAGCCTTAACAACTCGGCCATCGTGACATATATAGTAATTCATTATGATTTAAAAACATTATTTTTTTACTTTTCCAAGATATCGCATCTTTATACTGATTTGTTGAATGCAAGTTGAAACTTAAAAAGGTTATGAACTTTCGATAATTTATCAAATATTAATAAACAACAATGATAATAACTCGAACATGTTAAAGTCTACAGATATTTATGATTATAACCAGAAAAATGGCAAATATCTCTTAAATTGTGTTGGTGTAAGTTTGAGACAATTATGAGTTAATGGTTTCGTCAATAGTTGATATTTTTTTTTATTTTTTTTTTTTGCAAACTGACAAGGTTTGGTTTCAAATAAATGTTGTTTAGAAAAATAATGTTCATGTCAGCTTGTGTGTTGCTTAGTTATTTTTTCTATGATGTAAAAGATCTGCATTTGGTGACTGGTTTGTAAAAATGACAATATGATGAAGGAAACTGCTAAGATAATAACCCGGAAAGTATGCATATACGATACGTATCGTATCGAAAGCTTAATAGCGATACCTTGACTGGCCTAATTATTCCTTTTTGAACATACACCAAATGTTACATATGTGTAGCTTTCTTGACAAAAAAAAATCAAAGTAAGCAGCAAATATATTAACTACTCATCTCTCGTTAAATATTTATCTTGTCTTCCTTATTTAGGGCAAAGATATTGAAAAAAAACAACATCTCAATTAGTTCTAACGAGTTGTAACGTCACGAGCAGGGTTCGAAGCTGCGCGGGAAGATCCCATTGGATTTCAAGTCCAACGCCTTAACCACTCGGCCATCGTGACATGTGTATAGATAACGAGTCTGATTTCAACAATATGATTAAATCTTCCATATGTTTACTTTTATGAATTTCATTTATAAGTTTATAATTTAAACCCATAGCATTGTCAGCTTACGGAGATGAATTGCAAATTTTAAGATTTCTCTTACATTAGTTATTTTTCATATGAATTTGATTTTAAAGAATTTATGTTTAACAGTGATTTAATTTCAGAGTATGGACAGCGTACAACCATATATATTACACTGTACAAATAGACTAACACTTCTTATGATCAGACATGCCGGTATGTAAAAAATGTTCTTGACTTTCATGAATTATTACTTTCATGCATAATCATTATTTGATTGAATTCTTTAATGTTAAAAACACAAAAGAAATTAAAAAAAATATCCAAATATATATCAAAGCTGCTAATACGTTGAGGAATCAATTAATGTAATTGTTTGCTCCCTCCGAGTGTAAATGCTATGTGTATTAACTTGTAATGATGTACATAATTGTATACATGTATGTTAATATTGTTAAAAATGCTTAATTTATGTTGCCTCTTGAAAACCGATAAGTCAATAGACTCAAGGTTAAGGCTCAATATACGTTACTTTAGGAAAAAAATCCAAAGAATTGAAAATAGTTCAGGTGGGGCCCACTTCAACAACTAACCGAAGTTAGAAGACAGTTCGAAATGGACGCGTGTTTACAAACACCGTGTTTCAACTGCTGCTGTACCGGTAACCGCGCAAGATTTCATCTTGAATATTGCTGATATCAGTTAATCTTAACTAAATCTAATAATATAAGGCTTGATTTTCGTTTCAAGTTTTGCCCAAAGTTACTTATATTGGGCCTTTAATAAAGAACCTGAACTTGAATGAGTCCATGAATCTACAATTAGATAAATGATTACAATACAGTGGACTCCACTTTATATCACTCCAGGCCCCGGTTTCATCAACGTTCCTTAACTTAAGGAAATTCCTTAACCTAAAAATCTCCATAGGAAAGCATTACCTAATTTAAGGGGGAAATCCTTAGTTAAGGAACTTTCCTTAAACTCTGTAATGCTTTCCTATGGAGATTTTTAAGTTAAGGGATTTCCTTAAGTTAAGGAATTTTGATGAAACCGGGGCCTGTTAATATTACATTCCGCTTAATATCATGTTTTTCCCAAGCACCATTTTCCCCTCTATAAAGTCTATGTAATTTTATTTGGTTAATATCATAAATGAAATAACGTTATCTGTATATTAAAACATCTTCATATGAACATGAAGATGTTTTAACATATTTTATTGTCAAAACAAAGACAAATGGACGAGAGACAAGTTCTAACAACTTATGAACGAACTCTTCTCCATAAATACGTCACACAGAATTAAATTTACATCACGTGATACAATTCATACGACATATTATGATTATAAATTACATGTAATTATTAAAACTTAAGATATGTTCATGTTTAAATCAGTTTTGTCAATAGAATACAGGATGAAATGATACCGAGAAGGAAAGAATAGAAATAGTAAATATGTATAAAGGACAGAAAGGAAAATAGAGAGTACAAAATGTATACTGATATATACAGATCCAGTGCCGATTAAGTGGTTCCGATTCAGGAATTATCACATCGTTTGCTTGCTGTATAAACTTTTGGTCAGATTTGACAATATTACAATTAGTTTCGTAAGAATAAGCATCCTTGTCACCCCACAAGATAATTTCTGGATTAAATTCAACGTCTAAGTCGAAAAATGTATCAAAAATTATACGTCTATGCATAGACAAAAAATGAACATGAAAGGAAATAGTGACCTGCATCTTCAATACCAACACCACGCAAGCAGTTAGGGGATCGGTAAATTCCTACTCTAAATAGATCAGAACCTAATTAAGCCACTGCAGCGGTGTCTTATTCGACCGTGTATCACAGAGAGTAGCGACTACATTGATGCAAGTAAACAGGTACTAAATGAAATGTGAAAAATATTTTTGATCTAAATGAATTCTAGCTGCTTCCAACTGTACTTTTTCTAGAGAGTCAGATAAGTGTTCCGAACAGCCATCCCAAACACAGGAAGCATATTCAAGCACAGGTCGAATAAATTGTATATATATAGTATTACTAGTAAGAGTGGTTGTACTGACTTTATATTCCAATTTTTTTGAGAAGAAGATTTTATGAAATGGTTTATGTGGTCAACCCAATAACACTTACTACTTAGAGTTAACCCTAAATGACGATGCGAGTCACTGAACTCAATTGACTCACCGTTGCATACCAAATTTGGTTTCACTGGGTGTTTCCTAGGTGAGAAAATAACCGCCTCAGTTTAAGCACTATTGAATTTCACCAGCCATTGATCAGCCCAAGTCTTAAGACTGTGTAAATCCTGATTCAAGGCTTGCTCAATTTCATTAAGGTCGACAAAATATTACTGGAGAGAAGAGTCATCAGCAAATAAACGAACAAAGATATTCAAAGGATCAGCAAGGTCTTTGACATAGAATAGAAACAACAGAGGACCCAGTACAGAGCCCTGGGAAACCCTGCCGTGACCGGTTTATACAACATCTACCAGTGACGTGCCAAAAGTCTTTCAATTCTTTTTATTTTGCTATATATTCTTTGTATTTCCAACCTTTTTCAATGAATTTTCCCGACTTGGATCAATTTTAATGAAATTTTGTGTACTTATAGAGAATTGTTTCCTGTTTCATGTCATAATATTGTCACTGTTTTCCGTTAAGTATGACCAGAGAAATCATAATTCATTTACAACATCCAATTTTCGGGACGCCATTTTGACGTCATTTTGGTAGCGTAAAATAGAGAAATGGCTTCACACAGAAATTAGCAGTGTAGATAATTCTGTATAGCTCCATAAATACACAACGGAAAATTAAATTAATATTATGAGAAGAAATCTTGGATATTTTTGTACCAATTGACAAAAAATTGTCAAAATCTATCCATAAACGAAGTCAGGAAAAAGTTGGAAATACAAAGAATATATAGTACTCCGGATACACCGGAAACACCGGAAACACTTAGAAAAAAAGGTTCTACGCCAGACGCGTAATACTAACAAAAGACAAGGAAACAAAAAAAACAAAACATAAAAAACATAAAAAACAACAAGACAACAGCAAATACAACTTAAGATCCTCAGCCAGGAAATTCCTGTTTAAACATTAAAGCAAACCACCAAAAAACCAAGCACAAACTAGTTAAGTAACTTAAAATGGCAGGACAGGAAGTTAAAAAGACCACGAGCGCTCTTTCTGTCTAAGTTGGAACGCTCGTGGTCTAAGAAGTTACCTACCTGAACTATTAGACTTTGACCGGTCACAGAAAACAACACAAGACTATTCGTTGCTATCAGCAGCAGCGACAATGTTGTGATACAGTTCTATTAACAGGTAGGCTATAGAATGACCAGAAAGAAAACAATATCATTGGCTCTAGCAAAGTTAAAGTATGCTTAAAAACGCATCTTTCCATAATTTTAGAAAGACAACTTAGTAAGGAAATAGGCCTATAATTAGACGACATATGAACATCTCCTTTTTTAAATAACGGTAAAACGTGAGCCTTTTTCCATTCAGAAGGGAAACAGCATCTTTAATGGACCGATTAAACAACATAGTAAGAGGATGAGAATTATTTCTGGCTGAAGCCTTCAGCATACGGTGACTTATCTTATCAGGTCAAACTGCCTTACCTTTATCAAGAATTGATAAAATATCATAAACTTCCTTTTCTTCAATTTCAATGGCGTAGAGTGAGTTTCGGTATTTTCTGAAGAGGTCTGATAAACTGACGTTGGAAGCCTCTATACTTGAAACCGAAGTGAAATAAGTATTTAGTACTTCAACTTTCTCTTTGTCGCTGTATGCCACCTGCGGAAAACCATTACTAACATAGTCTAATGGAGAAATAGCACGAGCAGTAGAGGAGAAACAATTGTTGAGAATTTGCCAAAAAGCACGAGGATTTTTATTTCTCGATGTGTGGACATGAAATTCGAGATTACTGAAGAAGTCAGCGTTATAGGTTTCTTTTCATATTATTTACCCTGTTTCTCGAACTCTTGTATGTAGACGAGTCTTCAGCACGATTTGAAAGTAGTGTTCTTTGTTTAAATCTATCGCGTATACGACAGTGTTTACATAAGTATGTCAAACCAAGGCTTATCTGAGGGGCGAATAGTTACTATAGAGTTTGAAATATAGGTAACAGCTACTTCCAAGTATTTTGATGTAAAATGTTCAACCGCACAATCGATTGAAGGCGCATTACAAATAAGTTCTTGCCAGTCTATTTTCGCTAAACAGTAATTAAAACCTAAATAACCTGCCCTTTTACAGTTCCAAACAAATCTTTCGTAAGATGTCTTACAATAATCTAAACAAGATAAGATAAGAAAAGTAACTTTGTGGTCACTAATTTTGTTTGAACATTGAAAAGCTTACTTTTACTTATGGAAATTGGAAATGCACTGTATTTAGTTGGAAAATATGTTTCTTTTAATGTCACATTCCTGTTAATATCATGTTTTTGTCTGACAAAGGCAACATGATATTAGTAGGAATGCACTGTACTTAATTTTGATGACGAGGAGAGCGAGAAAGTTGCCTTGTTAAGTACCGCCATGCGAGAAAATTGCCTTGTTAAATACCGCCCAGTGAGAAAGTTGCCTTGTTAAATACCGCCCAGCGAGAAATTTGCCTTGTTAAATACCGCCCAGCGAGAAAGTTGCCTTGTTAAATACCGCCCAGTGAGAAAATTGCTTTGTTAGGTACTGCCCAGTGAGAAAGTTGCCTTGTTAAATACCGCCGAGTGAATAAGTTGCCTTGTTTAATACCGCCCAGTGAGAAAGATGCCTTGTAAAATACCGCCCAGCGAGAAAGTTTCCTTGTTAAATACCGCCGAGTGAATAAGTTGCCTTGTTTAATACCGCCCAGTGAGAAAGATGCCTTGTAAAATACCGCCCAGCGAGAAAGTTGCCTTGTTAAATACCGCCCAGTGAAAAATTGCTTTGTAAGGTACCGCCCAGTGAGAAAGTTGCCTTGTTAAGTACCGCCTAGCGAGAAAGTTGCCTTGTTAAATACCGCCCAGCGAGAAAATTGCTTTGTTAGGTACCGCTCAGCGAGAAAGTTGCCTTGTTAAATACCGCCCAGTGAGAAAGTTGCCTTGTTTAATACCGCCCAGTGAGAAAGATGCCTTGTAAAATACCGCCCAGCGAGAAAGTTGCCTTGTTAGGTACCGCCCAGCGAGATAATTGCTTTGTTAGGTACCGCCCAGCGAGAAAGTTGCCTTGTTAAATACCGCCGAGTGAGAAAGTTGCCTTGTTTAATACCGCCCAGTGAGAAAGATGCCTTGTAAAATACCGCCCAGCGAGAAAGTTGCCTTGTTAAATACCGCCCAGCGAGAAAGTTGCCTTGTTAAATACCGCCCAGTGAGAAAATTGCTTTGTTAGGTACCGCCCAGTGAGAAAGTTGCCTTGTTAAGTACCGCCTAGCGAGAAAGTTGCCTTGTTAAATACCGCCCAGCGAGGAAATTGCTTTGTTAGGTACCGCCCAGCGAGAAAGTTGCCTTGTTAAATACCGCCGAGTGAGAAAGTTGCCTTGTTTAATACCGCCCAGTGAGAAAGATGCCTTGTAAAATACCGCCCAGCGAGAAAGTTGCCTTGTTAAATACCGCCCAGTGAGAAAATTGCCTTGTTGAAAACCGCCAAATGAGAAAGTTGCCTTGTTAAGTACTGCCTAGCGAGAAAGTTGCCTTGTTAAATACCGCCCAGCGAGAAAATTTCTTTGGTAGGTACCGCCCAGCGAGAAAGTTGCCTTGTTAAATACCGCCCAGCGAGAAAATTGCTTTGTTAAATACCGCCCAGCGAGAAAGTTGCCGTGTTAAATACCGCCCAGCGGGAAAGTTGCCTTGTTAAATACCGCCCAGCGAGAAAGTTGCCTTGTTGAATACCGCCCAGCGAGAAAGTTGCCTTATTAAGTACATGTACCGCCCAGCGAAAAAGTTGCCTTGTTAAGTACCGCCCAGCGAAAAAGTTGCCTTGTTAAGTACCGCCTAGCGAGAAAGTTGCTTTGTTTAATACCGCCCAGCGAGAAAATTGCTTTGTTAGGTACCGCCGAGTGAGAAAGTTGCCTTGTTAAATACCGCCTAGCGAGAAAGTTGCCTTGTTTAATACCGCCCAGCGAGAAAGTTGCCTTGTTAAGTACCGCCCAGTGAGAAATTTGCCTTGTTAAATACCGCCCAGTGAGAAAGATGCCTTGTTAAGTACCGCCCAGTGAGAAAGTTGCCTTGTTAAATACCGCCGAGTGAGAAAGTTGCCTTGTTTAATACCGCCCAGTGAGAAAGATGCCTTGTAAAATACCGCCCAGCAAGAAAGTTGCCTTATTAAGTACATGTACCGCCCAGCGAAAAAAGACGCCTTTGTTAAGTACCGCCCAGCGAGAAAGTTGCCTTGTTAAATACCGCCCAGCGAGAAAGTTGACTTGCGCGCTAACATTCGGGCCAACAAAAATGATAAATGTAAGTTGTATAGCATATTTTTTTTTTATAATTCCTGTATAACAAATAAAGATGATATTTATGTTTAGTTCAAAAGATCATTTAAAATAGAGTCACGTCATTTAAAAAAAAAAAAAATATAACACTCAATCTTAACCTAAATTCCCTGCGGGCATGTGTACTTGAATCAGGAACCTTCGTCTGAACAGGAACCTGTCTGTAGAACCTAAGTTGACCTAAGCGACATTTGGTTTTGCAAGTAATGTGACAGAGAATATGGCCACTAAGATAAGACAGTTGATAACACGCTAATTTGAGCATACAGTATCGTGTTTCGTTTGACCTTTTGAAGCAATGACTAAACTAAACTAGTGCAGACGGACGGGCGAGGAACCATGGACGTAGCTTTTCTAGTGCTTTCACTTGTGGCATTGACTAATGGCGCTACGGAACTGTTGAAAAATCCGGATTTTGAGAGTATATCGTTTTCTGGAAACTGGATCTGTCAGGGATGCACTTTGTCAAGTAGCACTGATAGTTACCATGGACACCGCAGTGCTAAGATCACAAATAGGTACATGTACAAATCTTCACAAGTTGGCATTAATTCAAGATGTTTTTAAATTCTTCGAAAAACAATCTTAAAGGTTCCTCAACCTCTCTTTTACTTGAATATTATTTTTTATTTTCACCAAATTATATTTTTGTATGGCTATGTAAACGATATTTAGTTAAAACTACATGTTTGAAAACAAATACAACTGTATGTATCATTTACATTTTCCTATAATCTCATTTCTGGACTTCTCGCAACTTTATAAAATATATTACATTAATGATAATTTGTAAGACAAATTATTTCACCACATAACTTGCTATAAACTAAACTCTTTTCAATGTTAACCAGCTTTTGAAATCTTCCCCACATCAGATGTGTTTTTTAAATTTTGCTTATGATATTATCGTGAACGATATTGTTTTGATTTATACTGAACCAAAAAGAAATGCAGGGTGTATTCTGAAATTCTTTTGCATGAAATGAAAAAAAATCGGTCATATAACTGTCAAGGTCACTTTCTACTAAGGTGTTATCTCAGCCGCGTATGGTGGCTGATTACGGCCATCTCGTGTTGTCGTGTTGTCACCTTGTCGTGTTGTCGTCTTGTCGCTTTGTCGCGTTCATTTACTGCGACAACCCGATATTAAGTAGATAAAATGTCGTCTTGTTGCGTTTTCACACCGCGACAAGGCGACAACACGACAAAGCGACAAGGCGACAACACGACATTTTGAACACGCTAATTAGCGCGTACGGAATCTCGGGTTGTTGCGGTAAAATGGCGTGTTGTCGGGTTATCGTCTTGTCGTCTTGTCGCGTTGTAGTCTTCCTGTTACACATGCGCAGATCATATTTAATAGCCGGTGTGACAGAAAACGTGGTGCCTATGACAACAAGTAGCTAAACATTCGTTTGTGAATGCGTCAACATTTCAGATGGGCATGCAAATTGAATATTTAATACTGGCAACGGATATTTTTACTATTTGTATACTAAATAATTTTTTTAATGAATCTTAACAATGAAAAATATGTTTTATAGGTCAAAATTAAAACAATCCAAGTCCTTTTCGATTATCACAAATTGCTTAACTACCTTATCTAGACTAGCAAACAAAATTTATGAAGTTGCTCCTGGAAATCGGGAACGTGAAGATATTCCTCATATGTAACCAATAAAATAGTGTAATTTAAAATCTAAGATGAATTTTATAACACTTACCAAACATTTTGCACCGAATCTATTTGAATTAAAGGGAATATGGATTTTTTTTCTGGGAGATAAGAATGTCTTGTTGGATTCATCCAATTATTTCCATCGGATCAAACTGCACCAAAACAGGTTTTCAAAAGGTTTCATAGACAGCGTTTATTTCTAGGAAGAGAGTTGTTTATACAATTCCAAAGTAAAACGGGAATTTCCCATATGGAAACAACCTGGCAAGCGCAAATTGATAATATAACGTAACAGCTTAAATTCAAAACCATTCAGCGAAGTATTTCCATCGGATCAAACTATAAATCTTAACGGACTTCTTCATTTGTAAATTTGAAAGAAATTCCATAAAAATTGAGATGGCTTAGACAAGCACGGGGACGTTTTGTATTGTATCAAGCAACAACTATTTACTTTTAAACGAAATTTAAATAATACGGACACTTTTCAACACTGAGGGGATAAACATGAATATGCAGTTAGTTGGTGAGTGGGGAAAACATTTATATACATGTAGTATTATACAAGCAAAAACTCCCGCTACCCTTTACCCCGCTGTCGAGGGTGATCCCTTCTTCGATATAGAATGTGACCATTACTCTTATAATATCCTGCTGTAGACAAATATGTACACTTTTAACAAATATACGTTGAATAATATGAACAGGATCTATACCTCAAACACGAGCATTCCGTTCTAGAATGTGTCCTGCACCAAATACACTGTATCTACATGTACCTTCCATTGTATGGTGTGACCCCACGCCTAATATATACTATGAAGTATGATAGTATAAAAAGTTATACTCCCTGTTCTAAAGTATGGTCGAACACCAAATATATGAAAAATAGTTCGTTTAAAGAGTTTGACCCTCCCGTTACAGAGTGTGACACCCCCGTTTAAGAATGCCACCCCAATATATAGCGTGACACTCCAAGTTAAGACTATGCCCTACAGTTTAAGCATGTGATAGTATCGTTATAGATTGTGACCCCCATTATTAAGAGTGACCCTCGCGTTGTAGAGTGTGACCCCCATTGTAGAGTGTGACCTTCACGTTGTTGAGAGTGACTCTTCCGTTGTAGAGTTCGACCCTCCCGTTATAGAGTGTGACCCTCCCGTTGAAAAGTGTGACAACCCCGTCAAAGAGTGTGACCACCGTTATGAAATGTGCCCTCCCGTTGTAGAGTGTGACCGCCCTTCATAGAGAGCGACCCTCCCGTGCCAGCGTATGACCTTCGAGTTTATGTATGACACCACTGTTATAGAGTGTGGCCATATTATAAAGTGTGACCCTCCCGTTGGAGAGTGTGACACTCATATTAAAGAGTGTTGCCGCCCTTCATAAAGTGTGACCCTCCCTTTTTTTAGTGTGACTTTCGAATTTTAGTATGTGACACCACCGTTTCAGAGTGTGACCCTCCCATTGTTTAGTGTTATCCTCCCGTGGTAGAGTGTGACCCTCCCGTGGTAGAGTGTGATCCTTCCATTGTAGAGTGTGACCCCAATTATAGTGTGTGACCTTCCCTATATAGAGTGTGACAACCGGGGTTAAAGATTATGACCTCAATTATATAGTGTGACCTCAATTATAGAGTGTGACACTCCCGTTCTAGCATGTGACCTTCGAGTTTAAGTAGGTATCACCACCGTTATAAAGTGTGATCCTCCCATTGTAGAGTGTGACACCCCGTTAAAGTGTGTGACCATCTCTTTGTTGATTGTGACTCCCCGATAAAGAGTTTGACTACCATTATTGAGTGTGACCCTCCAGTTCTAGCATGTGACCTTAGAGTTTTAGTATTTGATACCAGAGAGTGACCCCCCAGTTGTAGAGTGTGACAACCCCGTCAAATAGTGTGACCGCCCTTCATAGAGTGGGACGCTCCTGTTTTTTAGTGTGACCTTCGAGTTTTAGTATGTGACACCTTTGTTAAAGTGTGTGACCAACATTGTAGAGTGTGACGCTTCCGTTGTTGGGTGTGACTCCCCGTTAAAGAGTGTGAACGCCATTATAAAGTGTGACCCTCCAGTTCTAGATTGTGACAACCCCGCTTAAGAGTTTGAACTCCATTAAAGAGTGTTTTCCTCCCGTTGTAGAGTGGACACCTCCGTTAAATATTGTGACAACCATTATATAGAGTGGCCCTCCCGTTGTTGAGTATGACAGCCCTGTTAAAGAGGATGACCCCCCATTTTAGAGTGTGGCCTTCCCGGTGAAGAGTTTAACCTTGCAATTGTAGAGTGTGACATCCCATTAGACTGTGCGACCCTCCCGTGGTAGAGTGGGACTCCATGTTAAAGAGTGTGACCACCATTTAAGCAATGAATGTTTTAGAAAATGTTGTTACAGTTCTATAACACACATTGCTATATATTGATGACAAACTAAATAAAGCCCAGTAGGGCTTTATGTAAGTTTGTCAGTAATGGCAATGTGTGTTATAGGACTGAAACAATACTTGCTAAAATGTTCGTTAATTACATGTACATTTTGATAGAATTATTGTACTTTATTTAGTTTTTATCGGACTGATTTTGAGCAGCAAACTAAGTGAAGTCTGGGACATTCTGTGGCCAAATATATTTAATTCATGGTAATAGCCGTTATTGAAAATAGTTCGAATGATTGCACAAATATCCAGGTGGACGATACATTCCCTTTAGGCCTCTTGTTGATAACAATCCCATGTAGGGTGTTTTTCTTCTTTTCCCGTTTCGCAAGATGTTCGGTGAACCGTTGGTCTGAACAGTTCTCAATACTATAGTACTGATCAATACATAGACTATTAGCGGTACTCGGGGGATTTAACAGAGAAGGTATAGAACAACCCAAGAGTTACCTACCGTCTTACTTACCTTTAAATCAACCAGAAAAAATCAAATTTTGATGTTTTACGTAACCATTTCAAATAAATACTAATATTCAATTTTCTAAACCTTAATCTGAAATATTTTATTTAAATTAATTACTAGCAGAAGCGAAGCTGTTCTCTGATGTTTAATTTCATAATTGCTGCACACCTGATTAGATCGATTTGATTTTATATAAAATTCAACGTTTTTCCAACAACATCGGTATTATTTCAAACACATTGTGTCCAATAGTGCGCTGATGTGTAATCAAAGCTCCCCTAATCCCTGATTGGCCTGATACGTATAGTTTATGTGGTGATATGAATTTGTCGTGTATGATGTTACGTGTAATAATACTACACTATCATATCTACACTCGTAAGTTCACGGTCATCTGATCAGAGACTGGTCCATGAAGAAGGGTGTATGCTGATATTGGAGGTTCCTTCCTCTAATATGATACTCCTTGCTGCGTTGTACCAGTTTATGATTCGAAAAGGAGATTGTGTATGTTTGGAGATAGTGAGTGGTTTACAGAAAGGATGGTAAGATGTTCGGTGTGTGTTTTCCAGAAACCCCTTTCAACTTACAGTCTTGAATCTAATTGGATAGGTTATCCGTATGGAAAAGATATATATGCCAATATGAAATATGTTACTTTGTAAAATAAACATTCCTGTAAAACAGTTACAGCAACGGATGATGTTAAACAAATCGATATAGTTAACCATTATAGTATCACTTATACAGGTAAAGGTTTCAAAGAGCTGAGGAGTGGTTTTATCTTTTGAAAGCTTGAAAGGGCAATGTAGCCTATCTTAAACCGGGTTACACTAGTGGCGGGGACTACAGTAACGGACTACCCTGCATCATACAGATGTTTTATCGGACCAAGCTGTTGGAAATCCAATTTGGGCAAAATTACTGTTGAGATAGACTTGGAAATGCAGTCAATATGCTTATTTCGAAAATAAATTCAATGTACATGGCGGGTGTCGACGATGAAGCAGAAGACGCTTACTCGTCGGGAACACCTGGTCTTACTCTCTTGTACTGTAATGTCCAGCTAGGTATATGGGGGGGGGGGGGTACTGCCTAACTGGCAAGCTAGCTTTTTCAGCCATGCGGTTTAACCCAGGGACCCGTTCACGCTAGTTAAGCAACGGTGAGCGTGGTCAGTAGTTGGATGGATAACCGCCTGCACGTTACAGCACTTTTACAAATGGAATACACCATATTACTACAATGGCCGATAGCGGCCAGACACTTTTCATAACTTCGATGTTCAAAAGTGTAACATGGTATCCTTTTGTTTACAAAACTGATAAAAGGTATACCACACAAAAGTGTACATTTTTAAACATAAAAGTAATGAAACATGTATCATCCAAAAGTGTACCATGTACACTGTTCAATATAGAAGCAATGAAAAGTGTATCGTATATTACAGAACGGTAATTTAAAAACACTATTCTCACGATTCTTCCATTTGAAATATTTATCTGTAGTAACATCAATACTGTGTGCACTTTGTACAGATATTGCGTTTGTCTTACAATTGCTAGCGTTTTGGGATGATCACATCAGAACACATTGGGTCTTATTTAGTGTAATAAGATCCCCTTAGCTAACTGTAAACTGGGAGGGGCTGCTGTGGCCAAGTGTTATTGTGTCTCGACATTCTACCACTAGCCCTCTGCCTCTGGGTTGCGAGTTCGAAGCCCCCGTGGGGCAGTTGCAAGGTAGACCGGTGGTTTTTCTCCGGGTATTCCGGCTTTCCTCCAACTCCCAAATCTGGCAGTCCTTAAATTACACTGTCTGTTAATAGGACGTAAAACAAAAATAAACCAAACCTGTAAACTCTGACAGACTTGGTTTGATATCGATTAGGGTTGTTCCGTTTTCATCATGTGAGTAAGCAACAACGTACATGTATATTATGAACAATAAACGATAAAAAATGTATAAAAAAGAACGCCATCAAAAAACTGAAGGCACGCTCAGGTTAAAAAAACCGAAGCTTCATGCCTGTCGCAACTAACTTCA
This sequence comes from Mimachlamys varia, assembly GCA_947623455.1. Lineage (NCBI taxonomy): Eukaryota > Metazoa > Mollusca > Bivalvia > Pectinida > Pectinidae > Mimachlamys > Mimachlamys varia. The sequence continues at coordinate 31,380,135 of OX392532.1, read as the reverse complement.
AAGCCTGTAATTTTTTCCGTTATGTGACCACGAAATTCTTTTGCTGTACATCAAAGGTTCGAACCAGTCTTCTTGCATCATCAACAAGGTGGCGCACACGGAGCCTTCATCTTTGCCATGACATATTTCAGGGATGTAGAGAGTGTAGGTGATCGTAGCTCTAGGATTGGGAGGATGTCCGATTCATAGACTGGCAGTCTTTAAGTTTTATTAAGAAGTTCTTTACTGAATTTTCGTATCTTTCCCTAAATTATAATCAGACATCCGAATAATCAAAATTGTTCTGGTTTTTTTCGAAATAATTTGATATGTGTTTAATACTATTCTACAGACGGGACCAGTCTATCAGATTCTCAAAACATCATCAGATACCACTGTCTGGTACATCCACGTGAAGTTAAGTGGTACTTCCCATTATAAATTGCATGTATCAACAAACAGGTATAGACAAATTAGAATATAGGCGTCATAAGCACAAATTAATTTTGATGTATAAAAAGATAAATCACTTGACCCCTGATTATTTGTTTAATATTATTGAACAATCTATTAATCATCAGCAAAATATTAATTATCTGCGTCACCACAGATTTTTCAATATCACAGGGTCAAGAACCAGGCTTTAACGGTCATCTCTGATCGGTTAACAGTGCTCAAGCAGGTTTATTCTGAGTGAATCGACAATCCGTAGCCGGGGCTTTGTGTGTTGGCACCCTTAGCAAGGGTTCTCATGTTCCCTGCCATTCAAGCCAAACGAACGTTTCCTTTTCCACCTGTTGGTCTAACCCACCATCCACCCTATAAGACACTTCATATAAGGAAATTGTCGATATCGAAAACCTTGGTGTAAACTCATTTGCATATATTGCCTTGTATCAAATAAGAAAAATATGTTTAATAAAGAATCTGCAGTGATACTACATATCACGTGAATTTTAGAATCAACTAACTTCATTTTTCTGTTTAATTGCTGAACCTGAAATGTCGGTTTAAACTATTTAAGTTTAAATTAATTAAGTTTTTACTTAATGTATTGCCTTCAGTATTATCTCCCCTGCCGCAACCTGCGGACGTAGGGTGTACGTTTGACTATCACTGTAACTAGTATCTCCCCTACGCTAGGTTGTTCATACAAATAAACGGACAGATAAACAGATTTAAATAGTTTTGAAATATAAAATCAACATATTTTTCTATTACTGCACAATCGGTCATTTCAAAGGAAACGGAGTGTCGGTGAGATTTTGGTCGTTTATAAAACCTGCTATGCCGTCATGGCGTGTCGCGAAAACATTCAAGTGTTGTCACGTGCACGTGAGCACAGTTCTCATTTCGAAGCTTTCTCTCGTAAGGTAGACACTACGTCGGGACACTAAGGGAGCGTCTATGAAGGGCAGTCACACTCTTTGACGGAGTAGTTACACTCCACAATGCGAGGGTCACACTCTGAACGGTGGTGTCACATACAAAAAATTCGAAGGTTACTCTAGAACGGGAGGGTCACACTTTATGAAGGGCAGCCATACTCTTTAATATGGGTGTCACATTCTGTAACAGGAGGATCACACTTTATAATGTGGTCACACTCTATAACGGTGGTGTCACATACTCAATCCTGAAGGTTAAACTCTTTGACGGGGGTTTTACATACTTAAACTCGAAGGTCACACTCAACAACGGGAGGGGCACACTCAATAATGGTGGTCACACTCTTCAATGGAGTGTCACATACTACAGCGGGAAGGTCACACTCTATAATAGGGGTCACAATCTAAAATGGAAGGATCACCCTCTATTATGGGAGGGTTACACTCTATAACGATGGTGTCTCACTCAAAAACATCTTTATTTCCCAGAAAAATATATATTCCATACTCCCTTTAATTCAAATAGATTCGGTGCAAAATGTTTGGTAAGTGTTATCAAATTCATCTTAGAATATTAGATTACACCTTTTTATTGGTTCCATATATATGAGGAATATCTTAACGTTCCCGATTTCCAGGAGCAACTTCATAGATTTTGTTTGCTAGGCTAGATAAGGAAGTTAAGCAATTTGTGATAATCGAAAAAGACTTGGATTGTTTTAATTTTGACTTATAGAACAGTTTATATTGTTAAGATTCATTTAAAAAGTTGATTTAGTAAACAAATAGTGAAACTATCCGTTGCCAGTATCGAATATTCCATTTGCATGCCCATCTGAAATGTTGGCACATACACACAAACGTTTAACTACTTGTTTTCATAGGCACCACATTTTCTGTCACACCGGCTATTACATATGATTTGCGCTTGTGTAAGGAAGACGACAACACGACAAGACGACAACCCGACAACACGACAACACGACATTTTACCGCGACAACCCGAAATTGCGTACGCGCTAATTAGCGTGTTCAAAATGTCGTGTTGTCGTGTTGTCGCCTTGTCGCTTTGTCGTGTTGTCGCCTTGTCGCGGTTTGAAAACGCAACAAGACGACATTTTATCTACGTAATATCGGGTTGTCGCAGTAAATGAACGCGACAAAGCGACAACACGACAAGGTGACAACACGACAGCACGAGATGGCCGTAATCAGCCATCATAGCCGCGCGATGTAACGTGCTCCATCGAGAGTGTAAAACAGGAAAAAATCGCGCACAGGGAAATGATGGCATGGTTCTCAAGACACTCTGCTGAACAACTCAATACCTTGCGCCATACCAATGACTTTCGGCTATCTAAAGTTAAATCTAACCATTTGTTATCGTGGTACGGCTAACCCAAGTACAGAGGGGTTATGCAATTGCATTGCTTTTGGGAGAACAATCATTGGGTACATTAACACGCTGTGTACACTACCATATAATGTCAAGTCGACCCTTGTTACCGAAAACCTCGTAAAAAATGAATATAAATACTTGCAGCTTATTTACCAAAACAACTTTCAACCCCAAGCGAACAATTCCCTCATGTACCAACTTAAAGCACTAGTTTGGTTACTGTATGCCTATTTTCAACATATCGTCAATTTAAGTAAACAAATATATACAAACATAATCGAAACATTTATTTATAAAAAAAACACAAAAGTAAAAATTGACTCTGTGATCTCGCTGTCTTTACTTCGGTTTGTCCATTATCCTGGACGTCGAGCGCTTCGTTTAGCTTGGTTGACAGCACATGGTCCAAAATCGATGAACATGAAGACATGTGTTGTTTTCTCAGATTAGTCACGGTTCATTGTTTCATCCAGATGGTCGACGTCGTGTATATTGACGTCATGGCGAACGTTTCACAGACGCTTGCGTCCTTTAAAGAGATAGACTTGGGGCTTGTTCGGTTATTGTCCGGAGAGGGATATCGCACGGGGTAAAGTCACCGTTAAAGTGACTACTCCCGTATATTTCATACCAAGCAAATTGAAAATCTTTGTTATAAATGATGAAATAGAATGATTCCTAAGCCGTTACATCCATATTTAACATGAAGCCCTAGCAGGCTTCATTCAATATGGATGTAACGGCTGACCTTTCATAGCACTATGAAAGTTAAAAAAATGACTTTCAATACCTATATAAAATCATATAATTATCGAATATTATGACTAATATATTCGTTTGACTTTCAGACAACACAATTGGGCAGGGCTAGCTCAAACTATAAGTGTGTCACCCGGGACTAGGTATGTCTTCAGTGCGCATGTCAAACTACTCAACATGGCAAGAGGTCATATGTTCCATAAACTCGAGGTCATGGTTAAGGAAACCATAAATGGTAAATAATATTTTTTTTTCCTTTATTTTTTTTTGTAAATTATTCTGCATTGTGTACTATCTCGTACGTTTACAGTACCGATGCATTTTCTCGATGACTTGTTTTCACTCTTAGTAAAACAGTATTAAGGTATATTCGCCGCGTGAAAATCTAGCCTTTTGGCGTGCAAATGCAATATAGGGTTCACAATGCACAAAGAGTCGCTGTCCTGGTCCCGAGATCAAGAAACAATATCCAACTTAAGATTGTGCTTAGTCAATCACATTTGAAGTTACTTTTTGTAACGTTATTTGTGATTTGCTAAGTCAGACTTAAGAGAAATTTAGACTTAAGATTGTCCCATGATCCTAGGGCCTGATGATTTTGCCCTAATTGCAGAGAGGGGAAAAGGCGGAAACAGCGAAAATTAAGTTTAGGGAATACATTGACTTACTTTTGTTAATGTCTAATCGTTGGCTAGAGACAATTCATTCAACATTTGATTCTTTTCGATATAGCTTCATTCGAAGCATCTTTATTTAAATAGGATAACAATTTCAGATACTACTTGTCTATTTTCAATTTTTTACATTCTTTTGCAAGATGGGTTGTTTAAATGTCTTGATGATTGCTCAATTGTAAATAGTCAATGTATTTCCATGGTTTAATTTAGCTACTTGTTCGATGGCCCAGGCCAGTTATTAAACGCTTTTCCAAATGCAATGATAGTAATTATACTACTTATATATACATCAGAAAAACACCAACCAAAATAGAGAACAGCCGGCTAGGTTTGCTAATAATAAACATGCGATGAAGGTTGATACAAGGGATGTTTACTATTTGTCTGAAATGAATTTTTATCCAAATTCCATATATTATTATATATTTATATGATCAGGTTTTATTTTGATGCCTGTATATAAGTAATCGATACTAAGGTCTTCGATTTTCTTCCTTTCTGAAAGTTAACATTCCGAATATCGCAACTCCGTTGCCGGTACCGCAACATTATTAGATAGATCGGAAGATGCACATCATTTGATGCGCCGTTTCCGAGATACTCTTTTGAAGTGGAGTAAGAATGCGGTGGTTTGATCATGTGACCTCAAGATATTTAGGGCACTTCACGATGGCGTCATTGGCGACCGAATGGTAGCTAGATTCGATCGTTGGTTTTTCTAGTCGCTTTAGATTAAAATGGAACGAGACAAATGTACATACTCTAAAACTAAACCATGGTGTGTTCTAGCTAGATGTGTAATTGTCAGTCGTAAAAGCAACAACCTAGCAATGTTTAACGTTCAGATCGTTTCCACCAGCAAACAGAAAACCCGATTACGATCATTTTTCTCAATACAAGACAAATTCAGTTCATTAGTGATCTCATTTAATTTCACTAACGCCCCATTTGCTATATTTGAAGTTGTGATCCCTCTTTTGACCAAAACACTTTTCAATCCGCTTTCCGTCCCCTTGCAAACGTCGATTTGACCGCTATTTTTTATTCACCGTGCCCTAAATAAAGTCACGTGGTGATAAAAGTCACATGAGTAAACCGACTGAAAGTTGTATCCCGGAAATGGCGTATTGCATGATGATAGTGCAGACATTTCATTATTTTTGCAGTTATGCTGCCTCCTTTTGATAACATTTTTTTTATACAAAGACATATCCTAATCATATGTGGACGTGACCACATGTACATGGTACTCATAGCATGAAACTATTTTAATCTAAGAAAATGTATATTTTTACGTTGAAGGACACGACGAGTATCACGATGCCGGTGATAGCCCTAAGTTGAGGAGCGGCAATGGCTGGACAGAGCTAGGATTCGACTTCATGGTACCACAGAGTAAGTTGTTACATTTGTTTGGCGCCAATTATTAACCGTAGTGATTTGAGCGTTTGACGCAAGGACATTCTCAATTTTTTGCGAATTGAAGCGACAAGACTTTCATGGAACAACGTTACTCTATGCTATGACATCATAAGAAAAACATTTGTTAAATGAGCTATTCTCCTGTGTTTTATATACAAGCTTTAGGTTACGTCATACCTCCAGCAATAAGGCTTCAAAAAAAAAAAACAATTACATATGTGGATACTGTAAACGAACATATTTTCGCGGTAATCTTATTTAAGCGCTTTTTTTTGTATTGCGCTCAAGTATGCTTGCGCTAATCAGAGATTTGATATGCTGTTTACACAACAATTATCAAGGATGCGCGAATTTATCATTGCGCTAATATGCCAAAAAGGAACAAAGTACTAAAACTTGACTGCGCCAAATTCAGTACGTATACAGTAACACATATATTTACACAATTGAAGATGGAAGATGTTTTTGTTGATTTAGCAATGTGTATTCTTAATTACGATCGTTAAGAAGATTAATTTACTGACACCCCTTATATAGAGGATCCTACACTAGTGTCGATGTAATATGGAATTTATTAAACGAGTTCAATGATTTAATATGTGACGAGCCTTTAGAGTAACATATTAAATTATTTAATAAATTCCATATTGCATTGACACTAGTGTGAGATTCCATTTATCACATAAATCATATTCATGAGAAAATGCAGCGAAACACTCAAATTAATTCCATATAAGTTAGGCAAATTTTTTTCCTTAACGGAACGATTTTCACTACAGAGACAATCATGATATCATAAAGACGTCACTTGTTTATGACGTCACACTACTGTTATTTCACGTGTGTAATGCCATATTTATGCCATTGCCGTATGACACGACCGAGCGGGTCAATTATGTGATAATAAAGTTGAAGTTTTGCTACAATATGATATATAACTATTCATCTCAAAATCATTCTATCTTACTCAGAGCAATGTTAATGTAACGGTGGCATTCGGTTAGCTATATTCTTCTTATAATGATAGTATTGGACAGTATTCATAATTATATCCTTTTCAAACGGCATTCGCCATACACAATACATATCTCTATGCATATTTCAGAATTGTAGTTGTTGAAAATTTGGATGTTTGAAAAACAGGAATTGGAAATAAAAAAATATAGCTAATGTTGAACTGAAACCATAAGCGATACATTTGTACATAATCTACACTACATAAATGTCAAAATGAATGTCTGAGTCGAGGATCGTAATGTGTATGGCAAACTTAACTGGAAACGTCACTCTAAGCTAGAAAAAATCCTTTGAATTGCATCTTTCTCCATACATATAGACGACGAATCTTTAAAAAATGATACCTGAATAAAAATTAAAAAAAAAAAAAAAAATGAAACTGATAAAGGCTTTTTTATTCTAACTTTGGTATTCAAGCAAAAGTTCATTCAAAGCACAAAAAACTGTTATATTTCGATTTAATGTATCAAAGAACGTGCTATCTATTTTTTGAATAATGAAAACTTCGACTAAAACATTCGTCTAAAAGGTTATCTAAGATCAAAACATCACTATGATCTCTTTCTTCGTTTTCAGACGTTCATCAGCTTTATATATATTTCCAAATTGCCGAACCGGAAGTGAACTACTTGGTCGATTCGGCGAGCATCAAAGTACTTCCTTATGACGCGAACTGGAAGTCTGAGGCTAACACAAGGATAAACAACATCAGAAAAGCTCCAATCACAGTCAAGTGAGTAGAGATGAGTGTTCCGGCGGCAGAGTGGCTTAAGCGTCCCGGCGTTTAATCAGTTGTCTTTCTTTGGGTACTCCAACTTTCCTCCACTTCCAAAACTTGGCACGTCCTTGAATAACCCTGGCTGTAAATAGGACGTAAATAAAAAAAAATGAACCAAATAATACCAGGTATTTTGGAGATAAGGAAGTATTACATCATTTCTCAGGCACTGCTTGTGGATTTTGTAGTCCCAAAGGCTTGTTGGAGCCTCCGTAGCCATATAGCCTGACCCTTCTATTTCTACATTACTTCAGAAAGTTTGGTCCCTAGCATCACTGAAGAGTCCTAGGAGGACGAAACAGCTGTATGATGCAGTTCATCGATCTGGCATTCTTTATCTATTACTAAAGTTAAAAGGTGTAGCGTATGTGTGTGTTACGTCATCTTTTATAACCCTACTCCAACTGGTATTGAAATTTTAAACGCATACATGTATGTGGCATAACATGAATATGAAAACTATTGTGACTATATAGAGGTTACTCAACGAGTGGTTGTTAGATATGGAATTTATTTCACTCGAGTTGATTATTTTTTTAAAGTTACAAAAGACACGAGCTTTAGCGAGTGTCTTTTGTAACTTTTAAGAAATAATTAACGAGAGTGAAATAAATTCCATATCCAATAAACACGAGTCGTGTGACCTGTTTCTACCACAATGATTTTTAGTGGGCAGTTGCAGTGTTGTTTTCTGGAGTGAATCGCAGATTTTCGGGAAATCACATCATCTCGAATACATTCCCGCCAAGTTGTGACGACGTCAACAATCGATGACGTTGTCAACAATCCATATTTCCGGTCAAAGTTCAACTTCTCAACCAATCAAAAGTCCGGAAGGTCATATTCCACTAGTGGTATATAACATATATTTATTATACAGTCAGCACATTTATACAATGGTCTGAGAGTGGAAAAACAGAGGGTATTGTGGTAGAAACGGTATTATATCATACCTCGTTTATTTTACAATGTTTTGCATATCCAACATACCATTGTACATTTAATATTCAGATGATGATATTGAAACAAACTAAAAAATAAATATTTGTTTCAGTTTACATAATCTTCACGGATCCGGCTACCAAGTAGAGGTAATAACACTATAACAACATCATTTGTTTCACCTTCTGAATAATGAATAATATTTTTTTCCTTTTTCATGAATGCGATTGGTTACATGATACATGGAATCAATGTTTTGTCTTAGTTCTTTCCATTTTTTACTAACATTATATTTAGTTGCTTATAGAGTCGAAAGCAAATAAATCTCAAAAAGAAACTTCAATTGTAGTGCTATTGAGCAACTGAAAAGACGCCATCATCATATATATAATTGCATCACCATGTTTGTGTTAACGTGGAAAATTATGTAAGTACATGTAGCTTGTATCCTATGCAATACATATTCGTATGTGATGCAGTAAGTGCTGAGCTTGAATTAGGGTCCATAATAAAGTTACAGAATTTGAAGAATGTGATATTAAGCAACAACTGTGATATTATACAATTATGGACTTTTCACCTGGTTAATATGCTGTTATTGACCAGAAAGAAACATATTGACTGAGGCGAAACCGAGGTCAATATATTTCTTCTTGTCAATATCACAGCATATTAACCAAGTAAAAAAGTCCATAACTGTTTTATCATATAACAAGTAAAGATTAAAGATGGCAAACGTTATTTTCAAGCTCAACACATGCATCTTCCCGTGCGTCTCTACATGTAGAGGATCCCGGATGTTTGGGGGTTTTTCAGAATCTATTTTTAGCGGCGCTGTTATTAACCGGTTTTCTGTTATTAACTGGTTCGCCAGTCAATATCACTATTTATCAAAATCCCCATGTTAGAGATTCATCCAATGAGAGCAGCCATAAAATACGTTATATAATAAATATTGTTAACAGGATTTCAAAGATATATTGACTATTGATAAACCCGTGTGAATGGGCCTTTCATTCGAAAGTTTATCTTTTAGTCAGTTACTATGTTAAAGAATTATGTAATATGATAGTTTATGAAATGATCAACTAATCTTCTCTGATAATGCAGTTACAAATAGATACAAGAACAAGTGATAAGAGGCCTGAGCGGTCATGTGATGAAAATCCTATGTGTTAGTACAGATTCAACAGACAAAGAGCAAGTTTGCTTTTGGGTCGGTAGTCCTAGCAGAAAAGATCGTAGATTCGTCTCACCATGCCTACCAACAGTTCTTCTACGACAATTTTGAATGGACCGTCCTTGAAAACTCGCTGAAGTGGCGGCAGATGGAATGGAGCCAAGTATGTTATGTTACTGTTCATATCATCTCGATATCATTCATATTTGCATTTATACATGTAATACAGAATAATCATGCTGTTCTATTTCTTGTTTTTTTGTCAAAACAACAAAAATAAATAAAATAATGAATAAATAAATACAAATAATAATATTAATACAGAAATGTTGATAAAAGAAATAAAATACAAAAATAGCATAGCTTATGTCCAAATTTCAACAAGTGTCGATAAGACTTCCTTGAAGCTGTTTTTTGCTGATCCGTTTCTCGCTATACAGATATAATATCAACTGCCACTAAAATAGAGAGTACCAAAGCGTCAACAAAACCATAATCCGAATCAAAATCGATTAATACTAGGGACAAAATACGAAACAAATGTACATGGAGACCCGTGTATAAGAGAATAAGACCAGGGCCCGTATTCATGAAACCGTTCTAATGCTATAGTTTATTTAAAATCTTATTTTGTCACAGTGTTGTTAGCAAATGAAGATCCATGAAGCCGAATAGTGCTTTTTGACTTTTTGATGGTTGTCATAAATAAGGCGAGTTTAAAGAAAGCTGGCTTGATCACAGAATCCATGCTTGAGCACGATAACAGTTTCATGAAAACGGGCCCAGGTGTTAAACATAAGGTGTATGTGCCCTTCCGATCCTTTCCTTATTTTTTTATTAAACTGTCTCTATATGGTATTGAAATTCCCTTATTGTTTTGTTTCTTTATTGAACACTTGTTTTACATCGATATTTCAATATTCTCCCTTGTCCCTTCAGGGTCATCCGAACCTGGACAGACCGATGGCCGCCGTGCATGCTCTTCGTGCCAAAGGGTAACAATAGGGGTGCTGTCAAGAAAGACAATAGAGAAAGTATAGAAAAAGATATGAGAAATCGTTTAGAAATACATTTTTACGATCTTTTCCTTCTTTTCTGCAAAATCTGGCATAAAGTTGACGTTTATTAAAGCTTAAGCATTTATAATGATGCACTGCTATCAAAAACAGTAGCAATACAAGTGCAGTAAAGTATATTATATATATATATTAAGTATTGGGAAAAAATAAGAAGACTTAAGTAGGCCTTGGCTGATTATTTTCACGCGATTTTCGAATCGAGCAATACTTTATTCGCAAAAGCATAAAAATATCTGAACTCAAAATTAATTCAAGCAAACAAACAAACAAAGTCCATAGATGCTATTCAATAGTTTCCCGTTTAATGTCAAATATATTTCACGGGTATGGCAGATTTATTTGATTTTTTGGCGTGTGCGTAGCACGAGTGAAAATATATATTTAAAATCTGCCATACGAGTAAAATATATTTGAGATTTAACGGGAAACCATTGAATTTTCTTTTTGTTACATTTTCGAAAATACCAAAAGTCGGATTTTAATCTAAACATTTTGCGATTACAGCTGATCGGGACGGAGTGTCTAAGGCTTATAGAATATCAATATGCCACATGATGAAGTTCTATGTTTTTTTTCAAAATATAAAAAACAAAAAGCTATTAAAAAAATTCATTTTATATCTAATAATTTCCAAAAGCTATAATTTTTTTAAATTTACTTACATTATAAGATTTGATTTTAGAATAACGAAAACATAATACACAATAGTGCGCCATGACATCAGACTGAAACTTATAACATCACTAGTGATGATATATGAAGTGATGATATGAGTTTTATCAAGCTGATATTTTCTGATATTTCACTGGTAAAAAGGTAATACAAACGTATGCTGTGTAAACATGTTTCATTTTTTTATTATTGACTTCGGTATTTATACCACAAGCGTGACCTTTATGATCTACTTACATATTTGAATTAGGCTGCTATATTGTGCGCGCTACCAATGTCAAGTAATATCTGAATTTGCTTGTATCAGTTCAAGTTCTGCCCGTTTTTATCTTTCCTGATCCTATATGTGGGGATAATTCAGTTTCAGTCACAACTCGGTCGTCAGACAAAAAAATAGTACAGAATACTTAAAAAACCAATACATCTATCAGCATTTTATGATAGCTTACAGTATTTCGAGTCAATTGTGACAGTTCGAAGAACATTTTATCTGAATAAAAAACAAAACAAATAACATACATACATTTAGAAACAGTAAGAAACATTGGTTATTGGATCCATTGACGTTGAAGACTTGCTCCTCGTGAATAAAGGGTACCCTACTCACAAAAGTTAACACAGGGACGAGTACGTAGAAATTACATTTCATGATCTGGAATAGTAACGAATAAAACTTATAAATAGGTAGCTACGATATATTTTTCATTCGTATACTTAAATGTTAAGCACATACATTATACTTTATTTTATAAGGATAAAGGTGCGAGGACATAACATGTTTTGGGGAACTCAAGGAACACACCCTGATTGGCTTGACGGAATGGGACATTCCACACTGATCCAAGCAATGCACACACATATCAATGACGTCATATCACGAACTAGAGGGAGGTTAGTCTTCTATTTCTCTCCATTTGCTTTCAAGTCAATATAACAACTTTTATATTTGTTGCACGTCAATTATCAATTTCTCCTGCACGTTTTAATTGGACCAGTTTCCTTAAAAATATCTATTAAAGATATATCATATGAATGAAGTGAGGTGAACAGTGCACTATTGCAGCACTGAACAGTTATCTAGTTACATGGCGTTTACAAGGATGTTTTTACCACGCGTACTTGACTAATCGTCATACAGAATAAAACAACCTAAACAGTTTCATACGATATTTATGCAATGTATTTCCCATCAATTTAGTCTTGAACATTGGGATGTGTACAATGAAAATCTCCATGGGACGTATTTCGAGGAACATACGGGTCACCCAAACATTACCATGGAGATGTTCAACTGGATACACCAGGCCGAGTCAGGAGTGAAACTTTTCCTTAACGAATATGCTGTTGCCTCGTCTAGTCAATTGACTACAGTAAGAAAAAAAAGAAATACCTATTTTTCTCTCATTTCTAGGTGTGTAATACTGGTCTGTCTAAGGCAATACACCTATGATCGCTGTAGTTGTATTACACATCTACCCATGTAATACAGCCACGATGTGACGTCAAAATGGCGCAACAATGGCGTGAAGTCACAAGTTCGGTAAAATCTTATGTCGACGTGATGAAATTTTAACCGCGTACAATATAAAGCCGATACAGTTTTGTCTGCGAAACTATGTTTACATATATGGGGTATGATGAACATCGCTGTATCATTTCTTTTCGTCACATTAGCTCAAGGAAAAAGTTAAACTTTTCAAAATGGTTGCGTGGCAAAAGTATTTTTATGGTTTTATAGCTTATTCTGGTAAGTGAAATGAGAGAAAAATACTCATTCATGACCAAAGGTTTAAGATAGGGAAATTTCACCCGCGGGATTTTCAAATTTGGCAAGACTCTCGGCAAAGCCTCGGGTTTTACCAAATTTGAAAACCCATCGGGTGGAATTTCCCTATCTGACACCCCTGGTCATAAAAGAGTCTTATAGTATCATCTGAAAGTTTCTCAAACGACAAGCTTTTGCAGTAACAGGGATTCGCGTTAAAGTCTGTTGAAGATGAAGTACATGCAATTTCATTGATTTTGTCGGATTTCGGTATTCTTATGGCAACGAAGTATTTTCTTAATATGCCGTTTCAACGATAGTTGGTTTAAAATGTTGTATGTTTAATAAAACATATACATTTTCATTATTTTTAAGATATCTACGTTAACAAATGAAGACGGAATGGTTTAAGTCTTCACAACCAGTAAAGTAGTATGTCTTTGTAAGTGAAGGGAGTCCATTTCTCTCATATCTCGCCATGTTGGAAAGAGTTATTTCATGTAAGAAAGCTATGTTTTCTGCGCAAACTTCGTTTCAAAAAAGCTGAATGTAGATGGTAGTCAGTCAACACGTATTTTCATGGTTTTTGAGCTTATTCGGGTATTTGATATGAAAGAAAAAGACTCCTTCATGATCAAAGGTGTAAGATAATGAAATTTCACCCTCGGGGTTTTCAAATTTGGCAAAACTCTCGGCAAAGCATCGGGTTTTACCACATTTGAAAACACCTCGGGTGGAATTTCCCTATTCTACATCCCTGGTCATGAAATAGTCTTATAGGCTTCTTAGTTAAGTAAATAATGTTAATTCAACTACCAGGCTTACAAGCAACAGGCGATAGAGCTGAAGAATGCTGGAATCCCACTGTACGGTGTCGGGATACAATGTCATACAAACAGCCACCTGGATATTACGTCATTAAAGGTTGGTCATGAAGTCAGCAGTATTCATATAACATAACCAACTCGTAATGCATATTGATATTATTCTTCCAAAAAACTGTGTAAAACGGATGATACGTAAGTATAATACATGTGAATGCAATGGGTCATATCGGGTTATTTAATGATCTTATATCATTAGATATCAGTAATTTATGCAGATATATTGGCCGCCTAATTAATTGAAGATTACCGAGTAAAAAAAAAGACAGAATAAACGAAAAACAATAATGATAATAGTATTCATTTGCAAAAGTTATCTTTGAGATTTTATAGACTTATAACATTTTATATCATATACTTGTATAGATACAATGTATATTGGTCGCCTAAGCAATCGAATATTAACCAGTGTGAACAAAATCACTTTGCGAGACAAGACTCTTCAGAAAGTTTGCTTTGTTAGATAGCATTTGCAAGATTGTCTACATCCTTCGGAATTCTTAAATATATGTTGACATTGCTAAGTATCTATTGACATTTTCATACCGTCTTCCATATCCGCAGTACCGATTGGACAAGATAGCCGAGGCTGGTCTCCCTATTTGGATCACAGAGTTTACAGTTAACGAACCTAACGAAAATCTGAAGGCGGACGCACTGGAAAACATGTTAACACTATTCATGAGTCATCCTGCCGTGGAGGGGGTTCTGTTGTGGGGGTTCTGGGACGGACAACTCTGGCTACCGAACTCTGCTTTAGCAACGGGCTCGAATGTACAGGTAAGCAAATATTTAATTGTATGATCAAGAACCAGAAATAATGAAAATAAAGAAGTTTATTGGAAAGGTACCTGATATGCAGGAAAGCGAGTTTTTAACTGTTTGATAAAGAGACAGACATAAATGCAAGGGTTAACAAGATAAGTTTTGAATGTAGTTGTTGACAGGGTTTGCATTTGTAGGTCAAAGAACTACTGTAAAAGTATGGTGCGATGTGGAAATTTTCGCTTATTTCGCTGGCATTAACATTTTAAACACCACTCAAACTCTACACTGTTTACTAATATTATAGGTACACAGTGGAAAACAGCAAGAATGCAGCGCGAAAATATTCACATCGCGAACAGTTTGGAGGACATTTCACACGCGAAAATTTTGGCTTTTACAGTACTTGTCTTTTTTTTTGGTTAACGAGACAGGAACAAAAGGGATAGATTAACGTGGAAGTGCTATATTTTGCTGGATATGAGACACAAGGAGTATTACTATACGTTAGGATCAACAAGCTTAAGGGTGTGGTGGTAATATTATACAGATTTACCGATCTAGAGATGATTTCAAAGTGACTGATTTCATCGTTTGGGTACATGTATGGGACATAGTGTTAAGCTTCAGGATACCAACTATTTGGGTGCAACAATGGGATTACGAATACATTTGTAAAAAGATGAAACTCAATTGTTCGAGTAAGAAACCGAATGAGTACGCAAATAGTTTGTTTTTACAAAACCATAAAAATATAGGAAAGACAATGCAATTTTGAATTAGAAAAGACCAAACAAAACACGAACATAAAAGGGATTGGAATAGCATGAAACCTACACGAGCAACAAAAAATATGGGTAAAATGAATTTAAGAATATGCATATATGATAGATACATGTAACATGATATTTTTGTGAATTTTAGCCGAATGCCGCAGGCAGACGATACCAACAACTCTACCATCATACGTGGCGGACTCACGTGACAGAGTCGGTAACCGGAAGTACCGTACACGCGACAGGGTTTATGGGGGATTATACTCTTCGTGTTAAACACAATGGTCAAACAGTGAAGACAACAACCTTTACCCTCGACAAAGGAGGAAAGACGGTCAACGTCAACCTGTAAGTTTAATCAGTTCTTAAACTACAACACGTAAATAATTTGTGTTGTTTGAGAAACGTTTCAATCTAATATGATTCTGTTTTCTTATTGATTTTGAATATATGATCTAATTTAATATAATAATGTTAAAGGAAACAACAATAAAAGAAAGATAATATTTTTCACAAATTATAGATACATAATAAAAATATATATAGCATTGTGTTGTCACCTCCCAATCCTTGCGCTATGTTTTCTAGGTTAACGAGTTTTATTTATTAATTTTTTGTTTCAAATTTCTTTTGATATACATTACTGGTTTATATAATAATATTTAATGTTAATTTTTTCAGCTGAAATGATGATGCCTGGCGTATGCGTTATTCGGGATTGGAGTTGCAACGGTAAAATATCTTGTTTATGAATACACCATGCTTGTATAAACTTTCCAATAAATTAAATATTATTATATTGTTGTATGTTCTTTGATCATTGATATGCGATATATCACTATATAATGTTTTATATTTAGATTTGCATGGCAAAGCCTCTACGTTTTCACTAGCTGTTCCATTTTAGGAATTTAGATGTCGGTAATAAAAGTTTATATCAAATAGAAAACAGTATTTATATGTCAACATTATGGATATAGTATGTAAACATAAACATTGAAGTGCGCAATATACTATATGCATGCAAAGCTCCGTCATTTATATCGACCATAATTACCATATCACAACACTTCAATACTTTCATATTTAGCTAGATATCATCAAGTCTACCATAATAAAATTCAATAGTATGACAGACAGAAATTGTAGAAGTTGTTTTAGTTACAACTAAGCGGACTATCTGGTACATGTAAAAATGGTTCATTACTAGAGAGCCTAGATGCTTTAATAACCGTTAACACTAACAGCCTGCATTGTTTATGTTAATCCAGTTTCTTTTGCAAATAATTTACGACTTTTACTCTTAGAAGAATAAGAATTATTGTTGTATAAAACGGTATCAGTTCATTACAGGCAACCGATATCGATATTGATATATAGCCTAATGTAATGTTAGAAACAAACAGATCAATTACATTGCTACAGGAAAACGCTAAAAGAATTAAGTACAAGATGGTAAACGCCACAATTTGGCGCACCAATATTTAACCACCATATTTTGAGCAAAAACCGCCAAATTTTGGCGACGCCAAAATATCCCAAAGTACGGCACTTAAATAACTCTCTATTTCATACACACAAGAAGCTTAAATAATGTATCTCATTCGAGTGCCATTTTATATGAATACCTTAAATAAACCGACTTATCCCTTATTGTTTATCGCTATTAGCGTTTTCCCTGCAAAACAGATTTGCATTCATCTGGCCGAAGCTTCAATTAGGTAACATTCGACATCGAAACATTTAATAATGAGACAATAAATCATAAACTTTTGTATTTGTTTATTCATATTTAAGAACACTGTTCTGGCTCGCTTTGCACATAAAAAGTGAGTAATCGAGGAAATACAAAGACAACAACAGAGAACATATGAAATTACATATGAGGGATTTTACCTAGCAAGCAATGAAAATAAAACAAACCAGGGAATACTAATATTCAATACAACCATAGTCCGAACTAAAAATCGTATAAACTTAATTGAAAAATGATGAAAGGACAGACTTGCACGGAGACCATTGAAAAGAAAAGAAATAAGACCAGGTGGTCTTTCGATTCATCAACAACACACAACATGTTACACTAGGTCACATCCAAGTAATGTAAGTTCTTTAAGTAAACATGTAAGTATAATTTTTAATCACAATGTGTACACATACTAATGAGCTGATTTAAAAACGCCCTCCTTCATATCAAAAAATGTTACAGAATACTTCTTCAGAGACTAAGGCAATGCAATTTGTTAACTCATTGCCAAAACGAATCGAACAATATCAACAAATCTTCAAAAAAAAAAAAAAAACATGGTTCGCATAATTGATGTATCTCTATCTATTTCACCACTGTTTTGTTTAATGTTGGAAAAAAGAAAATATTAATAATAATAATAATAATAATAATTCCAGGTTCTTATATACCGCTTTATCGCCTCAAAGTGGTTCACAAATTATTTCCCGTGGTTATAGGGCCTTAGCAACAAGCCAATATTGTTTTCAAGTCCCTGGGGAGTATACAACCTGTGCTGCAATTTCGGCTTTTATAGCTAGCATTCTACAATTTCTAGCACTGCCCATACATGTACTCATTTAGAGCTGAGAATGCTGGAACAAGCGGAGTAAAGTACATGTATCTTGCTCTAGTATACAACACAAATGCTGTGACCGGGACTCGAACTCGTAACCCTTCGATCACGAGCCCGGAATCCTACCACTAGACCAACGTGCCTCTTAAATTTATTTCTGATTATAACAGTTAGTTATTCTTAAAGGCTATGACTTGAGCAAGGTTTTTGAACATGTACAGGGAAGATCCCATAGAATTTCAAGTCAAACATCTTAACTAATCGGACACTTTGATATATTATCAAAATTTTCTTTTGCTTTTGTTTTTTGAAATGGTTATCTTTTCTGCATATTACATCCACTTTCACTTAGGGATTGTCATTATCTATTAGCAAGCAGATATAGCAGAACGCCTGGGGGAAGTCAAAATGATTCAAATTAATCGGATTTTCAAAATAACATTTTAATTTCTTTTAAATTAAGCGGCATTTCAATATATCCGGGGTCAAATAAAGCAGGCTCAATTGTATATACACACTGATTCAATTATTTTTGTTTTGATTTTTGTTTTGTTGAGCATATGCCGCATTTCCCATCCAAATGTATATCTGTTGAAACCAGCAATGTAGCAACGTTTTTATGTCAAAATAAACCAACTAATTTTGTGGTTAAAGCATTTGCTATAGTTCAGTAAAATCCCACTTATTCGAACTGGTTTGGACCTGATCAATTTTTCGAGAAATACATGGTATTCGAGTAATCCGAGATTAATTGAAAATGTAATCGGTCGGGACAAAACGAACTGTTCAACGAACGAGTGGTATTCTAGTTAGCCGAGATAAAGTCAGTAAGGTTGTACTGTTATTCACAGTGCCCAAGAAAGTTATTATCACATAACTGACACATTTTACTATGGCATACCGGCACGTATTAAATATTGTATTACGCATGTGTAATCGCATTATTGTGACGTCATGCATAAATGACCTTATAGGATGAATAAGGTAATGCAAATCGTACCATTATAGTGTAAATTGCCCTTCTTATTAGGAAATAAATTTATGGTCGATGTCGACTGCCGACAAACAAACTAACAAGAGAAGTATTCGAGAGATGCAGATTGTCAAAGCTATGGGCAAGTTTTATGGTCGCCATCTTTGTCTAATTCAGAAATAATCTGTATCTTTAAGTGAAATAAAGATGGACGTTTTTAGGTTTGCTCATTGATGTGTTTACTTGTTGTGATTGACAATGATACTTGGTTCTCATTTTGAGAACTTGATGTTTACTTGGATGTGACAAATATGTACATGGCGGGTGTCGTCGATGAAGCAGAAGACGCTTTCTCTTCTGGAACACTTGGTCTTATTATCTTGTACTTTTGCAAGGGTCTCCATGTGCATCTTTCCTTTGTTCATATTATGCCCCTGGTTTAATCGATTTTGAGTTTGGATTATGATTTTGTTAACGCTTCGGTATTCTCTTATTTATTTTTGGATATAAGTATTATGATGTGAACGAGAGTGCAGACATAGAGATAAGATAACTGATATGGTTATTCTAATTTAGCCACTGGAATCGTGTTCTGAATGAACTCTCAGGGCAAAAGGTTAACTAGTCTACGCACACAGACGGAAACATGAACGTTCTATTACTAGTGCTTTCGTTTGTTGCGCTAACAAATTGTGCTACGGAGCTGTTGAAAAATCCAGATTTTGAGAGTACATCGTTTTCTGGAAACTGGATCTGTCAAGGGTGCCATCTGTCGAGTAGTACCGATAGTTATCATGGCCATCACAGTGCTAAGATCACACAAAGGTAGGAACCGTTCTAATAAAAAGTGGTAAACTCTTAATATTATAACATTTATCGAATTCGATTGTTAAACTTGGAACATTATGCTAATTGTTTTAACTATGCATTACAAATAGCGGCTTAAAATAATGTACATTGTATATAGTTCAAAGAATTGCATTCACAGAATGTACAGAAATGTATGAAACAAAATGTATTAGAAGATATCCATCACATAATACTTTAAAAACACGATTTATCTAGTTGTTTATTTAAATAAACTATAACATATAAATGAATTGCATCAACTAGTAAGTTCACTAAAATAAAATTTATTCTTAGGAATAAGATTCATCAGTTTGGTATGAATGGTATATACTGAGTTTGTTTTATACACAACAAGAATTAAAAACTTAATTTGCGAGCTTTCCAAAACGTCTGTTTCCTTTGTCAAGATAAGAGTCAAATAGCCGAGTGTCGGTGTTCTGCCCGCTGAAATCAGCTCACTACCCAAAAAACTCAGTATATATAAAGTTTGTTCTCTTTTATTTCAGGCAACATAATTGGGCTGGGCTAGCTCAAACCATAAATGTGTCGCCCGGAACTAGGTATGTCTTCAGTGCGCATGTCAAACTGCTGAACATGGCACAAGGTCATATGTTCCATAAGATCGCGGTCATGATACGAGAATCAGTTCATGGTAACTATGAATAAAATTATGTATTTCATAAGAGACTTAGAGATATTCAAAGCTTACTTAATTGTCACTGATTTCGTGCAAGATCACTTTGGTTGTTAATTGTTGTGATTGATCTATTAATACATTAATATAAGGAAATTTGGTGAAATATGGTACATGTACATGTAAATAAATCTATTTCATAAAAGTAGTAGGCTGGGTATATTTAATTGAAATGAACACTATTTTGAATACAAAATCAGTTAATTAAGCACATGTTAGCCGGAGCTATATGCTGATAAATATATCTTCTATCTATAAAGAGATAAAATCAAATTGTGTGTGATACTTATTAACTCAAGTAATAATATATTTTTTATTGGGTAGGACACAACCAGTATCACGATGTTGCTGACAGTCCCAAGATACGTACAGATAGTGGTTGGGTAGAGATTGGACTCGACTTCAAGGTTCCGCAAAGTAAGCTCTTACATTGTAACAGTTTATATGTCTTAACCTATTGTTGAAAAGAAAAGTGATCAATTTGATTTTTTATTTATTTATTTTCTTCTTGCAAACTTGATTTAGAGTCATTCTTTATTTATCTAGATAATGCATATGAGCAAAAAAGATAGAAAAGCAATCATTGTTTAATCCCAATAATGTCCTACATTAAATCAAAAATCATCCTCTGTATTTACTAAAAGTTTTAACCTGTTTTAACCTGAACTCGTCGATTGAAAAACTGTTTGACCGGTTTACACATGTATCTAGGGAAAAAACAGGGACAACCATTAAGACCAGAACAGACAGAATTTCAAATAAGACGGGAGCCAAGTTTGAAAACTTATACATCTCTAGCTGTATATCGATATACAATATAATGGAGTTTCCACCAAGTGTCTTAGCTTTTTTTACCTTGTATCAACAAGATAGAACGCAATGTGTCAATTTTAAAGGTACATTATCCATGTTTGATTTAATCACAATTGGTGTTCCACAAGGATCTATTCTTGGGCCGTTATTTATTTTATTCTTTACATCAATGACTACGCAAAACATGAACACCACAGATGTACCGGTAATTGGTAAGACTGTTGATAAAATTGAATCTCGTCTTTCTGAAGATATTAAAGCGTACTATAGATTGGATGAAACGGAACAAACTAAGTCTTAACCTCAATAAGACAAAATGCATGTTATTAGGCCGGGTCCCCACGGAAACTATCGTAGACTAGGGAAACTAAAATTGAAATAAATGTTTAGGTTATTCAAATTGTTCATAGTGCCAAACTATTAGGTGTTTTTATTGATAAATGTTAAACATCGAAAGACAATATCGATTTTATCAGCATGAAGTTTTCAAAGAACGTGTCAGACTTTTTATGTCCTCCGATATGGCAAAGAAATTGTATAATAGCGTTATTTTAACTCATTTGCTCTATTGTTCTGCATTATGGAGTACGCCATCCAACATTCTCAATTAAGATAATTTATTCAAGCTTCAATAGAGGGTAGCAGGAATTATTTTAAAACCTGCTGATGTTTTTACCCTGTCTTCTGAGCTTTAACTGCAGTTAAGATGGCTGCCTATACAGAAGTTCAATAAATTTAAAAAATGTGTTATATTGTACAAAATTCGTAATAGAAATATTGCACATGTAATCAGTGGACTTTTTTTATTTGTGTCAATCAAGTCTTATCTAGATATAGACGTTCTTTTATCAGTCGCAAGTTATACATGTATATAAGAAAATGTCGGACATCAACTTACATGTGTGTTATGGAACAATCTAGCAAGTTCACTGTATTTTTTACCGACCGTAGAGACCTTTAAAAACTCTCTCTTACAAAAACGATCTTAGTGAACCCCAATGTTATGCATTCCGACCAGTAGCTATTTTCCAATATGTGAATGTGCTAATATGTGATACTTTATTTGTTTTATATATGTGCTTGTATTCTGTCTATTTGTTTACGTATATATTGTGTAGTAAGACCATATTGTAAATTAAATGTCAATCTAAATATGTCACCCTGTCAAAAGAAACGATTTTATCATTTTTAATAACTGAAATCCCATTTACTAGGAGAAACGTTCAAAGCAGTTAATTATTGCTGGCCTCCTTTTCAGACTTTCATCAGATTTATATATATCTCCAAATTGCCGAACCGGAAGTGAACTACCTGGTCGATTCGGCAAGCTTCAAAGCACTTCCATACGACGCAAACTGGAAGTCTGAGGCTAACACAAGGATAAACAACATCAGAAAGGCTCCAATCACTGTCAAGTATGAGAAGAGATTAATGTTCTTCTTCTTAACACAGATACAAGAAACTTAATTTAAAGTTACATATATAAACAGTGTAACATTAACGCTGTAGCGCTATTACTGAGGCAAACATTTGTTCAAGATGTGACCGAGATTTGCATGGTGGCTGTTGTCGATGAAGCAGAAGACGCTTACTCTTCCAGAACACCTGGTTTCATTTTCTTGTACTTTTACAAGGGGGTCTCCATGTAAATCTTTCCTTGTTCCTATTTTGCCCCTAGTTAAATCGATTTTGAGTTCCGATTATGGTTTTGTTGAAACTTTGGTAATCTCTTTTTTTATATGTAAAAGCAAATACGAAAATCCATAGAAAGACAGAAAAACAATTATGATTGCTTAAGAAAACAACAGGACCAAGTGTCTGATGTCAATATTTCTCAATGTGAGTGGCTCAAATTTGTTTGCTTTTAATTTTGGAATGCTCACGTCAATTTTGAGCATCGATATGCATTTTTTCAATTCCCATTCTCAAATACTCCATTTTTAAAAGAACGAGAAACAAAGGGTTATTTGTGTGTTTTGTTCAAATGCTGTTCAAAAACATTTATAAAAAGTAATGGATTATTAAGATTTTACCTTAACCCTTACCTTAACTATTTTGCTTTTCAGCTTACATAACCTGCATGGATCTGGCTATCAAGTAGAGGTAATTCAATCAATCTCAACGTTACTAGTTTTCAAATTATCTACATGTTATTGTTTATTCCTCTTAAATAGTATTAATACGTGTAGCTAATTAATTTATATGAAGTTTGTTGTATAGCTGATATAAAATCAGGAACAAAAAAGTGGGTATGAAAAAAAGAACGTAAAAAACCCACAACAACACTTGAATGCACGTATGCAATATAACAGTATATAATCAGTATGCCAAACATAAAGTGCACTGCATCAAACAGATGTTTCGTCCTTCCAGGACTCGTTGGCGATGCTAGACTCAAAAACAAAAAATAAATAATAATTACTTTAAACCGCTGTTTAAAAAAAGAAGAATGTGTATAAAAAACCCACATTAATTCGATTTTTATTTTTAAATGAGGAATATGGTTTAATTTCAATTTGATAATGGGCAAATGTGTATATTATGAACCGTTACCATTAATAACTTTTAAGCTTGGACGATGAACGCAAGACACATAACCCTAAAAATTATTCTGGTTATTCCTTATAATTTCATTTCCGAAGATACATATATGAGACATACGTCTTATACAATGATTTCGTATTAACGAACATATAAAAAGAATCGAATGGATTTGCAAAATACACAATCATGTGCATAAATTTCACCGCAAAACAACTTCAACCAATCAGAAGTTTGATTACAAAACACCGCGCCAAACATGGCGGTATATGACGTCATCACTTTTTGCGTTGTCTGATTTTTGAGGTTATACAATATAACCTGAAAAAGTTTACCATTGCGGGAATAGGCAAAATTAAATTATACACATTTAGTGATTGATACGGCATGTCAGTCGAATTATAGATCTTACCGTCATAATGCAACATAATGATGACAGTAATAAAAAAACCAAGAAAAATATGTTTTTAAATCTTATTAAGTTCATGTTCATAAACAGGTCTTTTTTGTTTTTGCAACGGAATTTCATCTAAATTATATTGCGA
Source organism: Mimachlamys varia (assembly GCA_947623455.1). Lineage (NCBI taxonomy): Eukaryota > Metazoa > Mollusca > Bivalvia > Pectinida > Pectinidae > Mimachlamys > Mimachlamys varia. The sequence continues at coordinate 31,355,656 of OX392532.1, read as the reverse complement.
ATGGTCTCGATAATTTCTTCGTACTGTCCTAGTTTTTTTAGGGTTGATGCACTGTTATATTGAAGGAAACATATTGTCTCATTTAGACAAAAATAACCTATATGTATATTTTATTCAGATCCAGCAGACGAAGAGTAAATTCGCCTTTGGGTCTGCATTGGAAGCAACTAAGATCGTGGATTCGTCTCACCATGCCTACCAACAATTCTTCTACGACAATTTTGAGTGGGCTGTGCTGGGAAACGCTCTAAAATGGCGACAGATGGAATGGAACCAAGTAACATAATTATCATTATAATATATGTGTAGTAGTTTGTCGTGTTACATTTAAAATCCCATCGGGTTATCATTATTGCTTTTTGGATAAATGTCTTTGAGCTTATCGAATTTTTATCGTATAATTTGCATGTTACGTATTACTGTGGTCATTGTGGCCATAGTTGATGAATACCATTGGATATTCCTTAATACTACGCGTGCGAAATATGATTTGAATGTTTGCCTTGTCTTTAGGGTCATCCTAACCTAGATAAGCCAATGACCGCTGTGCAAGCTCTCCGTGCAAAGGGGTAAATATCATTATTCAATAGTGAAAGCAAGATACATTCATCAAATTGCAACTTCAGAAATTAGTCATGGAACAGTTACCTTAAAACAAATTTCACTGCACCATAAATAGCTTTTTAAACTGTACACACTTGCAACCAATAGAAAGATGATCGATATTGAAAGTTTAATTACATGTATGTGCTTTTCATTATTTATTAAAAAAGCATTTAACCAAAAAATAACTTTTAGGGAAATATTTCTTTGAAGAATTTTTCCATTGTAAAATTAAAGAAAACTAAACCCAGGAAAAATACATTTTAAAGTATCCTAACATATCATTCAGGAAAAATGTACGTTAAGATGTACACAAGTATACACATAGTTTATCTAAGTCTATGTACATTTCTGTGATGCCGTTATAAATATACTATGTACATGCACAGTCTTTTCTCATGTGAAAATTTGTTTTCTTCGTGTTTCTGATTATGACTAAATTGGTTTGGTAACTCAACCTATGTGTTTTTTCTCACGGATTCAAACTGGTAGGGTAACATATCAACCCATAGGGTAAATAGTGTTCATAGGGTAAAGAGTGTTTTTAGCAGATTTCGAAATTGGCTCGGGTTAAAACCCGGGGAGAAGTCACATGATCATGTGACCAGCGAGCTCAGTAACTCCACCGTGAATTTTGCTGGTGTACAAAGAGGACCATTAACAAAATAATTATACAATATCGGAATGAAGCATTGCATTTCCGTAAAAATAGTCCCATTTTAATAATTTACTAATTTTATAATTGACTAACACATCATTCTTTAACATTGATAGAATAAAAGTACGAGGACATAACATGTTTTGGGGAACCGAAGGAAGGCATCCTGATTGGATTGACGGTATGGGACATTCTACTTTGATTCAAGCGATGCACACACATATCAATGACGTCATATCACGTACAAGAGGCAGGTAAGCAGTTTATGTGTACCTAGTACTGCCAAATCAGATAAGTTAGGTGAAAAAATCGCGTACTGTTGGATTCCCACCTTTTGGCCCATAGCATCACTGAAGCGGACGAAACAGCTGTATGATGCAGTTTAATTCATTTTTCGGCATACTGTATCTATTACTACGTCATCTTCTAAAACAAATATATGGTTGATGAAGGCTATTTTAGAACATTTTCCTTTTGTTAGAATATTGTTTGTAAAGTTTATCAGCACCGATTCATATGACAAATTATCATAACGTATGTTTTTATGGCTGCTAATTTCATTGGATGAAACCCTTACACGTGACTTTTGAGAAATAGGGATACTAACTGGAGGACCAGCTAATAACAGAAAACCGGTGAATAACAGCGCCGCTAAAAATAGATTTTGGAAATAACCGGGCGTTTAACAGAACCTAATCTTTTTATTTATGTCATGTATTTTCTTTCTAATTAGTTTGGAACATTGGGATGTGTACAATGAAAATCTCCATGGGATGTATTTCGAGCAACATACGGGTCACCCAAACATTACCATGGAGATGTTCAACTGGATACACCAGGCCGAGTCAGGAGTGAAACTTTTCCTTAACGAATATGCTGTTGCCTCGTCTAGTCAATTGACTACAGTAAGAAAACGTAAAGTTATCGAATGTCTGACTAATATTGTCAAACGATTGCTTTATAAGAAATTTAAATAGCATTTACCTAGTCAAGATTTACGTACAGTCGAAAAATCACGTTCTCCAACGTAAAAGCAATAATTCAAATACGCTCTTATTTCCTCGATATTTATCACTGCTAATAATTTAAATTAGAGTCTTTTATTGTGAACTGTGAAAAATCCATAATTGATCTTATGCATCTATGTTCCGTTCTGATAACCAAATAAAACTGATTGTATGTAGGCATACAAGCAACAAGCAGTTGAAATGAAGAAAGCTGGAATCCCACTGTACGGTATCGGAATCCAATGTCACACTAATAGTCACTTGGATATTACGTCATTAAAGGTTAGTCATGATGTCACTAGCAAACGGATGTTTTAACCAGACAGTAATTCTTTTGGATATGATATTTTCATTTGGTGATCTGTCAATTATATGAATGATGTATGATTCTGAATATTATCAAGGAACTCGTAGATATAGTGACATGTCCCGTCCCAGTTGAATAAATTAGTCGCTGGTTTAGTCCAAAATAATTATTAAATATGTTGTAATTTACATTTCTTTCTTGATTAAAAGTCCTTTTTGTATGAAATATTGTTTCTATCTAAAAAAATGAAATTTGTCGATCTTTAAACATGTGTTATCTCTCAAGTTATAAATTAGTTCTTGTTTATACATTTTTGAAATCTAAATACACAGTACCGATTGGACAAGATAGCCGAGGCTGGACTCCCTATTTGGATTACAGAATTTACAGTCAATGAAGCTAACGAGCATTTGAAGGCGGACGCCCTGGAAAACATGTTGACATTATTTATGAGCCATCCTGCCGTGGAGGGAGTCCTACTGTGGGGTTACTGGGACGGACAAATCTGGCTACCGAACTCTGTTTTAGCAACAGGACCGAATGTACAGGTAATGGAGACTAACACCGAATGTCATCAAACGTTGAGAAGCATTGCTTTGTAAGGCACCGAATTTAAACCAACTAGGTGAAAAAGCGATATTATTATCTGATGATCTCATATCTACTAATACTCAAGGGATGAAAGCATTGATATGTATAGGGGGAAACCCATTTTTACATGGAAGTGTAGAGTCTAGGCTATACAAAAAAATTGAGTTCTCGCTTGAAATCCCTGTAAATTTTTCCATGCATGCCCCAACAGTTTCCCGTCGGGGGATAAGCCATGCTGGTCATATCTCGGTCATTTCTTGAGAGATTTTGGCACACTTTTCTAGATAGTGGTATTTTTGGCTGGGGAACACGTTTAAAACAAAACAAAAATCGATATGGAGTCTATCCAGTGATTCAAATGTCAAACGAAAGAATCGAATAACATTTCTGCACATTTACTCATCAATATGCACATATCCAAATTATAATATTGTTAAAGGAGTTATCCCCCTTTCCCCTACCTTGTTCATACCTGTACTTTTCCATTAATTGTATTAAGCAAATATTTTGCAAAAAAAATTATTAGATACATAATTATCTCATCGTTAAGCTCTCAATGGTTTTCTCTATATCAAAATTTGCAGACTTCATCATAATATTGCAATGAATTGATTGCATTAGAATTAAAAGTTGAAGTTTTTAATTTTTCTTCGCGTCAAATAGTATACAAGTCTCTTATTATTGATTTTTGACATCAAATATCTTTATTATTTAATATTTTTAACAACATTGTACATGATAAAACGTCCATATGTATAACTCCGAGAAACAGGACTAGGTTTTTAGCCTGCTGTCGAATCCTTGTGACATTGTAACATCCTAACTTGTCAATAATGTTGAAATGAAAACAATTCTTTAGGTTTGGATTATGATTTTATTAACGCTTCGGTATTCTCTTATTTACTTGTACAGAAACAATAATCAATGAAAGTGAAAAGAATGTGATTATGACAATGTTGACTCATTGTCCTCCATCTGATATATCAGAAAGTAATGGTATAGAATATTTGTAAATATTATGATTTGCACTTGATCTACCGTCAAACTAGATTTCTTTCCCTGACATTCCCAATCATATGTTATAAATGCAATCTATGGGGGTTACATTTTGAATGGCAGACAGGTGGGCGAAAAATGAGTGAGAAGGAGACATCCCAGAATACATTGGTAAAGAGAATAGAAAGTTATCAATAGTTACAGGTGCAAGGGAGGAAACCAAACGATCGGGTACAATAGATAGGTGCAACATGAAAAAAGTCCAAGACGAAAAACTTCATTTCGCGAGTTAGTAAGTGAGACATGTGATGCACAGGTCCCAGCTAACCAGATATGTTAGTAAGGGAATAGGACGCTGAAATACTATGACCATGACTATACATGTAGCTACATTGCATTTATTCAGTTAGCAAAAGTATTGTATTTTAACCTAAATTATTTCCTTAAAGGAAAGATTTTTTTTCGTTTTGATTTTAGCCAAATGCTGCAGGAAGACGATATCAACAACTCTACCATCAAACATGGCGGACTCACGTGACAAAGTCTGTAACCGGAAGTACTGTACATGCGTCAGGGTTTATGGGGGATTACACTCTTAACGTTAAACACAATGGCCGAACTGTCAGGACAACACAGTTCAAACTGGACAATGGGGGACATACAGTCACCATCAATCTCTGATATACCTAACTTACAGTTACGTATTTATTGTAGTTTTTAATTTAGTTGATGCTTTGTTTCAGTAATTCAAACTATTCTATAAAATAAGTAATTTATTTGCTTAAAACGAGGTGGATAACGAGTCGAGCTGCAATGAATGTGTATACTCTGCTTTCATTAAGTAGACGATGTCTTTATGCTTATTATGTAAGTGTTCATATTTAATTTTTATCTTTATAAATATTAAAACTGTCATTTTATAAATTATTTAACTAATCATCATTATTATTTGATTTGATTTTTAATATTTCATTTCAGATATGTTGATGGCACCTGTCATGTCCATTTTCTGGAGTCTTACCCCAAAATTCCGTCATCTGGTTATACATACATATATGATTTATTTAAATAAAGTTGTTTATTAATAACGTAACCTTTTCACAGTCTTTCATGATCAGAACTTAGGAAAATCTGAAAAATAGAAATTTTCGCGAGTTAAATGTTCGGGTTGTGACCCTTAAAACTACACTTTTACCGTGATTATGTACTAAATTCGAAACAATTTAATTATCGAATACTGTTGTGATGTATATACCTGCAGTTTTAGTAAGACAACAACTAGTCTATGTTAATAGTCTTTTAGAAACTTTAATAATTATGTTCTATTCATTCCTTTGAGACTGTGCTCTCAAACAGGCAGTTTCTATTGTATACTGTTTTGGAACGACACAACAGTTTGATTTACATATGCGTGGTTACTTGAATTTGGTGATAAGGAAAGCAAATCAACCCGACACGATTGCTTTGCTCTCATTCATTTTTTGTGTGTTTAATTTGATGATAAAAGAACATACGGCAACACTTTGTATGCGTAGACAGACAGACAGACAGACAGATACTTTATTTCCTCTTTACAGAGATTCATCATATGTCATACATACATGTGGTTATGAACGAAATGAACACATAATCAGTGCCGCACTTAGAATGGAAAATACTTATACCTCCAAAATACAAATCTTTTTACAATTAGATTGCGTTTTGAGGTTATTTGATAATACTTTCCAAAATAGATCGATACTTTGATATTTAATAGTAAGGTACGAACATAAATAAACATAATCACTTTGTACGGATTGACGTATATTGCTGTTGTAAATGATTGATTTTACTTTCCTACGCATGAATACCACTTTGAGAATTTAAATCAATTACCGTAACCAATTTTAATTTTAACACTGTGTTTCGCATGCATACCCTATTACACGAAGACTAAAATGGTGTAAACCTAATTACACACTAGAGTTTGAACCGGTATTTAAATAAGAAAATAGATTATCAGAAAATAAAACTAAGTCACAATGTTAAAACTGAAGCAGCCACAGACTAAATTATTCAGCAGTATAATAGTTATTGCATTTTCTCAACACCAAAATAACAGGTATATTATAAAATCAATATATAGTTACTTATGTAGCCCAGAATGACTCCGGGGTCCTTTAAAACAATTATACACTTGTCAATATATACATGATTGTGTATTTCGGGCGTATTATAATGTTAAAACAAGACGACAAAAGCATAATTTCGAAAACCTCTTTTTGAAAAAAAACTCACTCTCAGTATCAGCCAATTTAAGAGGTTCAATTATAATTACAAGAGGTAGTATCTATACATTTGGGGACAATCAATGTGTATCATTCTACCAGCGAGCTATACAAGAGGCAAACTGAAGAGTGGCGACGGCGTAAACTTCACATTATCCACGTAAACATCCACCTTTCTATGTTTAAGATCAAACAGGGCGATAGCTAAAGTCTCCCCGTCATCTGTGGCGCGAGGAGTACGAAAGATATGATACTTATCATTTTTCGTGTCACCTAAGATTTGTTTTGTTTCTTGTTCGGTAGATGGCGCTTTTAACTGTAGGATTCTGTCCACGCGGGCCTCAGACGATGACAGATTATCTATTTCCACTAAGTTTATATGCTTATAACTATTGGAATGCACGAAACAAGGCGTCCCCAAAATAATGTCTTGCTCTTCAATTGTGTGCAAAACTACTTTGCTTTCCCCCACGGCCCTATTTCTAATGCCCACATGTCACAGGGATTTTTCCAGTTTCCGATTTTTAGATTAAACCCGGCTGCACATCTTATCGATTCCAGCGCATGCTCTACTATTGTGGCAGTCATCTTGGATCGGTTGATGAAGAACCGAGGTGTTGCTCTTAGAATTGCATTTTTGGGATACAGTCCATTACATGCAAAAACCATACCATGCTATAATTAAAGGCGAATGTAAACTACCCGGATATGCGAAAACAGTGAATTTCTCATCAGTTGAGTCTTCTATGACGTGAGCACTGACCATGTATCCGCATGTTGACCGCTGGGGTGTTTATCATAATGTCGGAACATCCCAGATTATCAGACTCCGGTAGCCAACTTTGTATTTCATTAAAATGACAATTGTAAACCTTTTTGGCAATATTTAAAATAATAATATCTTCAAATGCCATTCCAATGCCATCGGCCATACCTTTTATTTCACGGATGAGATGTGGGAACCTGTTTCGCGTTCTCCAAATTTAAACATCTGCTATCTCCCGTCCTCACCTTTGATAATAAAACAGCAGTAGCTTCTCCTATATTAGGAGAGAACGCTGGTAAAACAGCTTTATTCTGTTCTGAAACAGCTGGGATGTTCGCCATGTCATTCATTGTTCTGTGAAAATCAATCGTTTCGAATTAAGATTTGTGAAACGACGAAACTTTTACTTTACACTTGTTTAATGATTCAAGGAACGCTAGTGTTTGATTATTTGTATTTTTTTTTCATACGGGTCCATTTCGTGGATTTGCAGATAGTAGTTTTACTTAAGATAACGAATCGGTTAATTAAGTTATAGCAAAATGATAGTTCACTGAGGCAATTGAATGATATCCTGACATATGTTTTAACCTACAATATAGCATGTAGTACGACAAAGATGACGTAACACACACATGAACTGCACTTTTTAAATTAGGTAATAGATACAGCATGCCGAAAAAATGAATAAAACTGCGCTATACAGCTGTTTCGTCCTCCTAGGACTCTTCAGTGATGATAGGGGCCAAAAGATGGGAATCAAAAATGAAATAGTTCCGATGTTTTCGGTACCAATATAACATATAACCTTGCTCCACCATCATATGAACTAAGTATATCTCATATATCGCACGAATACAGCTGTTGAATTTGGTAAACCTCGATAACACATAGTAACGTACCTAAATAACGATAAATATGATTTTAAATGCATAGCTCTCTCGTTTACGATATATTTTCTATACCACCGCGCTCAAACATGCACCACTTGTTATAATACACAAACGGAAGGCAACTCCATGACTGTTAAAACTTCGCCAGGCATCATTAACCAGACTTACGCAGTAGGCGTTTGTATGTGTTAATCTTTACGGCTGCATTGCTAATATGACGAGAGGGAAAACACGACCTTGCATTGATAATTTGTAAAAAATAGAATGGTTGTATCGATACGCACTCGGTCACACCTACTTCAGCATGTGATCACAGCAGTTTTGTTTATAACAGTTTTGAACTTCGTGAAGTAGAAAGGCATACCAAAGATATAAATACTCTCTATATGTACAGACCACCTCAAATGGTGTTTAGACGTCTCACATAAGCACAGCTTATCTTTTGTCCTCTGTATACAGTAGCTTTATGCTGATACTAATGATCCAGGCAGTATGATGATCACTTGGTGCATACATATTATATATTTGTATGATCGTATAGCTAAATCATTCTTGTTTTAACACATGTGTAAGGCTTCCAATGGCCGTATGTTTTTGTATATGCAGATTTGGTTACTATAATATACGCCAATGTTTTTTTTCTGTGACCCAGTGTGATTGTGCGCAGCAAATACGTGTTGTTGTTACATGTGTACACATGTGCCTCCTAACACGGTTCCCAGTGGCCTGCTTCTTCAGTTGTTGTCGTAATAAGTTTCGATAAAAATAAAAAGCTGCTGTATATTATCAGCCAATTGAAATCCAATTACAATTCCATATCAAGATCAGTGATCACTGTACTTTCTAAATGCAAGATCACTTCGTGGTTTTTTTCTGACGAGCAAATTTAATTTATCATTTTGTTATATGTTGTCAAACTTGCCTTCATATCTTAATATTGAATTTTACACAAACTCAAAGGAAGGAAATCTAAAATACAGAAGCGTCAAAATTATTATACGAACTCAAAATTGATTAAACAATGGACAATCCTTTCGTGAAAAGACCTCAAGGACTCCCGAAAATAAAAAAGAATATTAGACCAGGTTTTCCGGAAGGGTAAGCGCCTCGTCTTTCATCGGCAACATCCACAATGCTAATATATGTCATATAAAAGTGATAACTGAGGTTAATTTCTCATATATGACATAAAAGGTAAATAAAGAGATAATAAAGATAAAGATAATAAAAAAATAATAAAAGAATTGAAAACTCATAGGGTTTATTTATCAATTATATCGAGCAGGCTTTACTCTCGACAAGAGGTAGAGAGAGGTGTCGGATTTTAGATCGAATATCTTATCGGACAGAGTAAATTTTCGTCAGCCTCTATCACCAAGTTCGTTACTCTAGGGCTCTAAATACCAAAATATTCATGATCGCTGTCGACTGCTGACGATTAAAAGTAAAAGTAATACATAGGGATTCGAGATATAAAAGCTAATAAAGTCAATGAGCGAATTCAATTGGCACAAACTTCGTCTCATTATAAGCTATATGTATCCTTGTATGCTATGAAGGTTGACATTTTAAATATGCTCAGATGTGTACCTACTTGTTGAGATTAAGAAGTATGCACAAGTTCTCACTTTGATGCAACTAACATTGTGAGTGTTGCGATTAAGTAGAAAACACTGTCTCTTTCGGCACACCTGATCTAATCATCTTTTATTTTCCAGGGATGTCCATGTACATTTTACGAGCTTACGTACCCTTATTTAGAATGACATTAAGCAATTCCTTCCATATTATCTAAAACGCATCTGCGAGTACATATGTAATAAACAATACCGTGTGATCTAGATTTGTGAAAAGATAATATGGCAGGAAGGGCGCTTCATGCCCTCCCATAGATTGAAACGCACAATAAGTACTGTAGAACTCAAATGTATTTGCGATAATGTTTCTTTTATGTTTACTTTCATCATCTTGTTTATTTGAAGATACCACACTATTCAATTATTTTATATAATTTTAAAAATTTTCCTTTTTTTTTGAAATTGTCGATTTTACATTCTATTGATTGTAATGCTATCTGAAGCGGTTATCATCCACAAACTATAACCGGTAATCCGAACTTGGATTTTGGTTTCAATACTTGGATTCTTTCCTACATTTACCCAGAGAACGACAGTCAAGTTACACTACATAAACCATCGCTCCTTCTTCAACGACGCTTTCAAAGGTAATGCCACACTGGTGTATATATTTGTACCACGTACTAACAACAACATATACAAACGTCAGGTCTGGTATCAAAACCTGAGTTTGCAAGATCAATTGTTAAAGTTAAGGCAGCCTCTGTTTTCTACAGCAAAACAAAAAGGTCCGTATATTTAAAAGGTATCCCTGGTATAAAATAATAGCAATGTAAATATAATAATGCGAAAAACTAAATTATTACGTTAAACAATCATTGTCTTAACTTTGACTATTCCGTTTTATCAGTTGATTATTATTATTTTTTTTTTATTTTCTTTTATTTTGTAAGGAATACCAACTATACCCTTGTCATTATGTTTGTTTGATCGTGATTATGATGATGATGATGATGATGATGATGGTATTTTGTGTTGTGAACATGATGATGAAGATGATGATGATGATGTTGGTGATGAACATATCATGATGTTTGTATGATGATGATGATGATGATGATGATGGTATTTTGGTTGTGAAGATGACGATAACGTTGGTGATGAACATGTAATGATGTTTGTTTGAGGATGATGAGGAAGATGATGAAATTGATGTGTTGTGACATCATCATAATTGATTATTAGGATAATGATTGGTCTGTGTGGGGCTGGACAAGAGTTGTTTGCATTTATGGCCGAGTTCGAGCGTCGACTTTTTTACTATATTAGGGCTGTTACATTTAATGTGCTTACACACGCGTGTAAACGTTAACCAATCACTGCCTTGCTGACAAATAATCACGCATGCGCAGACGACCGCTAGTTGCTCTAGTCCGACTAAAATAAATCGGTAGTTTGTACTATAGACGCTACACATGCGCATTGTGTACCTCTTGTTTCTGTACACATGCGCAAAGCAAATAAATAAAGTGAGTTCGATCGTACAATAGTCAGACAATAGTCACTAAAATTGAAACTCGAACTCGGCCTATATGTAGAGGGGAAAACCCATTTTAACTCAACCTGACCGCAGTAAATAATATACTGAAAGTTTTATGGGAATTCGCCAAGAGAAAGAACTTTTACGAAAATCTTACAAAAATTTGACTTGAGTTCGACAAGGTTCCACGTTGGGTCATGCCCTATAAAATTAAAATTCTCAACTTAAATCAGCATAACTTTTGAATGTATTGGTGAATCGTCACCAAATCAAAATTTGACGGGCATTTAATCATTATGAATTAACATACCAAATTACATTTCAATATCTTTATAAATGCTATGTAATTGATGGGTAAATATGCGGAAATATGGTTCGATTCCTTCGATTGACATTCTAACTACTTGATAGAGACACCATATCGATTTTTAATGGTTTTATACGTGTTCTCCAGCCCAAAATACCACTATCAAAAAAAGTATGCCAAAATCTCTCAAGAAATGGCCGAGATAAGACCAGTATGTTTTCTTTTATCGAAATTTTGGGGTATGTTGGGAAAAATGTATATGGATTTGATGCGTGAACCCAAATTTTTTTGAAGCCGAGAACCTTCACTACAATACAAATTTGTTTTTCCCTATACACATAAATACATTCATCCCTGATCCAGTCCCTGGAGTAAAACACAAAAGGTTGATAAATAATGGAAATCGTTAGCTTAAATTTCAAATTAAAGATTTTTTCTCTAAATTATGCATACGTACTCATCAGGACTGAACTCACCCGTTGCACTTACAGTTCGCTTGTAGGCAGAGAAACAAGTGTTTCAATTTTAGTTTGATATCCTGTTCGACTTCTGTTCTCCGAATATAACTGTTATGACCATGCAACAAACAAGTAAGTATCAACGGCATTTCAGTTTACATATAAGTCTCCAGATAAATTAATGTCTACAATGATTTTGATTGTCATACAATCATTTTCTAAAGTAGAATGTACATTGTTGCTGCAAGAATTTTTTGTACATTTTTTAAATATTGATATAATAATAGCATAACTCATGTTTTGATTTCATTGCTGGCAACCTTCAAAGTATTAACATAATATCAGTCTCAACTCCTCACGAAAAATATTACAACATATTTAATATCTTTATGTTAATATTTGCTTGCTTTATTGGATAAGGTAAACGGTGATACATCCACGTCATATGCGCTCGCTGAACAACAATTCAAAACACGGAAACCATAATACCAGCTAAAATATGTTTCATTTTCGTAATGGCAGACATTTCGTGTTATGTACAGGTAACCAGATTGTTCAGCACAGCTTTTCAGTATTTCCTCCGTACACCAATGAAGTGTCATCTACCGTTGGTTTCCATGGAAACACAAAGAACTTGTATACGTGTATGGGTTTGTGCTTATTACATGTAGGCTGCAATGTTGTCTTCTACGACAACACGACCACGTACTGCTCCGGGACAAATGATACCGACGTGGAGATATTCGTCAACTCTCTGATTGTTCGAAATGGAACAAACGCCTACCGTCTAGCATCACGTAATGTATTATTTTAATAATAGCATATTTAATCTCGTGATGATTTAGCAGGTGACTTATTTTTGAAACCAAAACATCATTGGTGCGATTTTATGCACGTGATAGACCGACGATATATATAGAATTTAAAGAAGTGTTTTCATGATATTTCCTTTTTTCGGACATACAGTTTCGAGAATGAGTCATCAGTAACAATAAGGATGGCGGTGTTGAGGTTCGAAGTCTTGGGGTGAGCGCGTTTGATTTTTTTATATCAGTTGCTAGGCGCAGGGAACACTGAAAGACAAGACGGTCCGAAGCGCATAGGATTTATACTGCAGCCATTCTGCAGCTCATTTGTGTATTCATAGGTTATATACCTTGTTTTATCGTGTTGTGCATTGTTGCGAATTCAATATTCCAGTGACGTAGTAAAGTTTACAGTTTCCGTGTTGTTTTTGGACAGGGAAATACGAAGCTTGAATTTTGTGTTCGGAACGTTAATGCTAGATTTGCTAGGTTTTATTGATGATATCTTTTACAGTTACATCAACTTTCACTTGCATTGGTTATTGTTGCCTTTCCAACGACACCGGGAACTTCCGAAATTGGAACCTGCATTAACAAACACCCCGTGATATGGTTAGCCGCACCCTTTCCCAAATATAAGGGATTAAATGAGTAACTTAAATGGAAACTCTATTCGATAATATGAACAGTGATGTGTTAGATCAATAACGGCATATTCTTGATAATATGTAATAAAGATTGTCTAGTTAATTGGTGTCTTACTTTGGGGACCTGATCGACTGTTCCTTTAATTATTGCTTTGATATTTGCCAGTTGGTACTGCTTCAATATCTTGTCATGCATTTATTTCAATAATTAACAAAAAAAAAAAAACAAATTGAAACCTGAGAGTGTAATATACAGGAAAAGGTTGGGGGAAATTCCCGAACAATGTTAATGCTGTACATAGTTGTTGTCATGTGACCTATGTAAAGGAACCTCCATTCTGCATTATAAGCTTGTCCCAAAAAAGTATGTATCGGAACAAATTGTGTATTACATTTATATTCATAGATAAACACGAAAAATAAGTGTTTCGTAGAGATGATTAATATTTCTCAATTTTGTTTAGGTACCTGAATATTAATCTCATGCGAGATTAACAGGTTTTGCAGGATATGTCCTTTATATACCTAACGAGAACACTAATTGCACTACCTTAGAAACGATTGTCAGAACAGATAGGGATAGTTGTTGCTATTTCATCTTTAAAAAATTTGGAATATTTAGTATAAAGTTTGCCCGGGGACACCAAAATACTTCTTATTAAATCGGGTCTCCTTGCATTTCACTGGCTAGAGATAACGACATTCATTTCTATATACACGTTAAAACATTCTAATTATTTTTTGTGTTTTGTTTTTGTATTTATTCCCCCAACATGAAATGGTGATTGGGCATAGAGTGATACCCATGTCCGTTCCGTCACGTCCTGTTCCGTCCCATGGTAATATAACCAGTTAATTTAAATAACTACTGATCCGATTGTCATCATACTTTGCATACGTAATAAGCATGAAGACATAATTTCATATGGGGGGGGGGGGGGGGGGGGGGGTGTCTTTATGTCTCATAGACATTTCTAGTTTTGTATAAAGAACGATATCGTTCATTTCCATTACTATTTTCAGAATGTGACAGTTCTGGCTACATTTTGAATAGACAGACAGGACAATGCCTTAAGTTTGTTCTGGACAAGAAAAAATGGTCGGATGCAAAGCAATACTGTGAAAATGACGGGGGCACCTTGTTAAAACTTGACAACATGACAAGGTTTTGGGGGGCAATCCACATATCCTATATATGTAAGTATCTATTATATTCGTATGTTATGTATGGCCTTTATCTATATTTATATTCGCTGCTTTGCATACTATTATGTTGTCATTTTAAAATAAAAATCCCAGATTCATTTTTTTTAAAAATTTTCTTTTTTTTATTCATAAACAAAAACATACAGTTAGATATATAACGAATACGTAAATACATACAGCCACATATTATACAGGTAATGTACACACAAACACATATTTATATGTAAAACATATAATACACACACATACATATACACAAATATACAGACATTCATGGGTATATGTAAATACACATAGACATGCATTTTGACATATTATACAAGGGTTCATACATACATGCACTTCATAAATTCATACATGTACACATACACACCCTCACACACATATACATTAGCAAACACACATGTACATACACTCAAACTGTACATACATGCATGCATGTATATACACATACACATATATATACTGTTGTCATCAAAAAATATAAATCACGGACTCAGTATCAGCTCAATGAAAAACCAAATTCATGATATTCTTATGATATTGTTTTGTATGAAAATAAGTGGTCACGGGTCTCCGGAAAATCTAGTTCCTTATTTCACTTGAATTTACGTCATTACACAAAATATAGAAATAAGAGGGGGTGTTTAGAAAAATACAATTTTAGATACAAAACTATAATATTAAACAGCTGACTAGACCAAAACAAACAATTCTATGTTTGCACAGTCTGTACGCTACAACCACAGATAGTACGCTGCAATTACTTTCCTGTCAAATTAACCAAATATCATTTCTTTTTATACAAGATTTTCGAACACACAATAATTTCTACATCGGGGCGTCAGATACTGCATCAGAGGGAGTCTGGACCTGGCTGGATGGTACAGCTGTAGAAGGAATCACAAGAAACTTCAACAATGCTGATTCGCGATTCAATCCTAATTCACCTGCCAACTGCGGTGTGCTTGCCCCATTGATTAAAGTCGTTGGAGACAACAGGTGCAGTGAAATCGACTACTTCATTTGCGAACGACGGGACTTTGAACAACTGGAGTGAGTAATAGAGGTTACCCAACGAGTGGTTGTTGGATATGGAATTTATTTTACTCGAGTTAATTACTTTTTAAAAGTGTCAAAAGACAGCGAGAGCCTTTTGTAACTTTAAAAAAAATAATAAACGAGAGTGATATAAATTTAATATCCAATTTCCACGAGTCGCGTGGCTTGTTTCTACCACAATAATATTAAGTCACAGTGGCAGTTTTGTTTTATTGTGAACCGCGGAATATTTGCGCAAAAACACATTATTTCGTATATATTCCTGCCAAATTGTGACGACATCAACAATTGATGGCGATGTCAACAATCAGCATGTTCCATTGAACCACGTGATTTCCGGTCAACGTCAACTTCTCAACCAATCAAAAGTCTGGAAGGTCATATTCCATTAGTGGTTTATTAAATATATTTATCCAACAGTCAGAACGTTTATACAATGGTCTGAGAGTGGAATAACACAGGGTATTGTGGTGGAAATATCCAACAGTCAGAGCGTTTATACATTATACAATGGTCTGAGAGTGGAATAACACAGGGTATTGTGGTAGAAAAAAGGTTATCCAATTACGAGGTCTTTCTTTGACAATACTGGGAAATGAATTAGTACATGTAAATGTACATGTAATAATGGTGTTGGTCAAAGAAGTAATATCAACGGCAGTTTTCCAAATAACACTGGATCCTTACAAATGGATATTTATAGGATACGAATTACTTAAAATGTTGTTAAAGGGCAAGGAAGTAATTCCAACAGTGTAGACAAACTGATGTTGTCAAAATTCGGAGCAATGTATCAAGATACAAAGAAACAGAAAATAATTACATTACATAAAAAACATAATTAAACAATATTTCTATGGTACAGCTATAAAATGTATCACAACAATGCTGATATGCAATCTAGTATAATCAGTAATGAGTCTATGCACAAACAGCAATAACGCAAACACCGTAACATTTTTGTTTAATTTTGCTTTTGTGAAATAGAAACACATATTATATAGATGTTTTTGCAAATGGAAAAAAAATACACGGGGATTTAAACATGAGAATCAAACTTGAAATTGCAGCGCTGCCATTTTGATATCACACCCCTTTTGCCCTCTTCCTGATATCAAGACTCTCGGGCTGATAAAGGGTGTGATATCAAAATGGTCATATAAGGATCTCTACCACATGACCTGTTCAGTCATGTGATACAGCCATGTCATAAATATAATACTACACGTGTGTAATAATACTACTCTGACGTCATAAACAAATGACGTCTTTTTTTATTGTCTCAAAACTGTTCTGTCAAAGTTGAAATGTTCCTTTCTTATAGAGAATTAATTTGAGAGTTTTGGTGTATTTTTTCCTGAGTACAATTTATGTGATAAATATAATGAAACATGGAATTTATTGAACACGTTTATATCTTTATCATATTGGATCTACATTAGAATGTGTGCGATCTGTTTTGGATCACGCACATTCATCTTCTGCATACACGCATACATACACAAACATAGGGAGATATTAGCCAGGTGGCATAGGACAAGTAGTAAGCGGCTGATAAGGCAGCTGCTGCGAAAGTCTCAGAATTGTATTTGATATAACTGTATGTGTTAATTGCATTGATTGTGTGAGAATTGTATATCTATGTACTGTAAAGCGCTTTAGAGTTACTTATGTTTGCTAGATAGGGCGCTAAATCAAATGTGGTATATTAATATTATTATTTGGATAATTGTACCAATTTAGAAAGAATATGTATTAGAATAAGTACAAATCGAAGCTATGGAAAATATAACTGGTCATGATATTTCACTACATGTTAAATAATATAATGAAAGTTGAAAAAAATAAATAATCGACCGTCGTCTACATGACATTTTGTTCAATACCATTGCTCCCTATATACATTAACAAGATAACCTTCGTCTAATTTTAACAGATTTTAAAAACATTTGCCCTGTAGAACCTGTCTTTGTGGTTCTGTAAGTGTTAATATGTACCTGTAGTAATTGCATTAACGTTTTCTATTATCAAACTGGCATTTGCCTCACATTTAATGCTAATGATAAGTTATGTTAGAAACATCAACTAGACTTGTTCTGTTATCTGTACTATGTATCTGATACCAAGAGTAGACTGGTGAGTGGAGGGATGGACTGGAATGAAATCGGTGATTTTGTTTATTCTCAATAGAAAGGAAATGGTCGGAGGTATCATTGTAAATACTGTACTTTATTGTATACTGCTTTTGTATTTCTTTAATAAACTGTTATCGTTGATCGTCTATACGTATCTTGTATATTTAGTATTTGTTTACATAACTCAACAGTCACTGTATTTCAAATTGCAACAAATATGTAAATGTATATATGTATGTAAACTACATTGTATTTTCAACCTATACAAAGAACTGTGAAGTGTATTAACTTACATTTTCTATGAATGTCACTTCTGGGAAAACCATGGTTACCACATTAATACTTTTTCAATACTGAAAAATGAACCCCCTCCTCAAAAAAAAAAAAAAATTGATTCGTTTTCTTTTTATGAAGCCCACAGAGTCAACTTTATCTTGCTTATGCCAGTGTTACTGCTTATTATTATTTTCGTATTTTTTAAAAAGATTTTGAAAGGCATTATTTTATAGCGCTTATTTAATGAAGAAATAGATCACCGATGACCACCGTATGTTTACGTACATTGCTAACCATGCAAACAGAAAACAATGATTCAAAGGAGACGCCAGCGTAGTCAAGGCCATCGACATTACAATAGTCCGACGGAATACAACGGGCAGTTTGAAGATCTGATGGATACTCTGACCATTAGGTGTACACAACGTCAGGACAACGTTGTATTCACTTCCCCGGGCTGCATTACGAACTCTGCAACTGACTCAAATAAAACATGTTTCATGTGACCTGTGGAAACTAGCGTCGAGAAATTCGACTTTTCAAGTCTGTGCGAACGGACAGGGAAGAGGCACCATCGACTCAACATTTCATGAAAGTCGAATTTGCCAATATGGGTATTGATGCCATTAACATCAGCAATATCTTGCACCAAAAGTCTTTTCAGGCTAACATACCACCGTACTTCCGATATAAAAGTTCACCGATTATTTCCTACAGTTATTCTATACCTATTCCACCAAAGCTTTGCAATTACAAGCAAACACTACAACAATTGAATATAGGTGACTTTATAATGACTCCTCCTTCAGCATGTTCATGTTCTTCGTCTCAATATTGCTATGGTCCAGCTGGCCACATAGTAACGGGTAGTCTAAATATTATCCCAAATATAAAGCTTCGGGAGCTTTTAATGAAAGGTCCTAAGTATCGAGAGACTCAATCCATCAATTGGCATGTGAATTTCAAGATTCTTATGGACTCTTTGGAAGATTACGCCAGACGATGGACTAAACGTGAACATGCTGAATTGGATTCACTTTCAGAGTGGGTGAAGTCTAACAGGTCCTCTATTCAGAAAAAATAAGCAATTTGCGTCACAAAATGAAAACTGAACACAAGTCGATATTTCTTGACCCCGATGTTCGAGCAACACCCAACGATCTACATGATAAGTATGTGGTTGTGTCTGCAGACAAAGCATCTAACAACGTGATCATTGTTTGCAAACGCTATTACATTCATTACTTGCAAAAAGAACTAGGCCTGCTTGATAACCAAGGTAACCCTACTTATTCATTGACCGGTTTTTCGAAAGATGAAATACTGTCCAACCATGCTTCTGTATTAAAATCTTTCCAAGTACCGGTTAATGAGCACGATGCTGACCTACCTTGTCTTTATTGGATACCGAAACTACACAAGGATCCTTCTAAGCAACGTTTTATCGCTGGCTCTGCTAATTGCTCGACCAAGCTATTATCAAAACTTCTTAGTACAATTTTAAGTACCATAAAATCAGGGCTTCAGTCGTATTGTGACACTGTATACTCCAGAGGTGGAATTAATGGGATGTGGATTTTGAAAAACTCGAAAGATCTTTTGATCAATCTTGAACACCCCCTCCTAAAAATATCTTTTCGGTCATAACATTTGATTTTTCCACCCTGTACACTACCATATATCATGCAAAATTGAAGGAACGTCTCCGATCTCATGTTATGAGAGCTTTCGTTTCCAAGAAAGGCGGACGGCGATACAAATATATGGTAGAGAGCTATCTTGGAGCATGCTTTGTCAATAACACGACAAAAGCTAAGAGGGAATATACTGAAGAAGATATAGTAAGGATGATTGAATTCCTGGTCGACAACATGTTTGTTCAGTTCGGAGGAAAGATTTTCAAGCAGACTGTACGCATTCCAATGGGAACAAACTGTGCCCCACTCTTAGCTGACTTGTTTTTGTTTTCATACGAGGTTGAATTTGTGGAGGAGCTAATCAGGACAGGTAACAAAAGCTTTGCCAAATCTTTTAATTTCACTTTCAGATATATCGACGATTTGTTGTCTATAAACAACAAGAAGTTTGCTGACCACGTCGATCGTATATACTCTTCTGAACTTGAAATAAAGGACACAACAGACTCTTCTACATCAGCTGCTTACCTCGATCTCTACTGAAACTACGACCAACATGGACAGCTGACTACTTAGCTATACGATAAAATGGATGATTTCAATTTTACGATCGTAAACTTTCCATTTCTTGATAGTTACATTCCTGCTTCTCCAACCTATGGTGTTTACATGTCGCAGTTGATTCGGTATTCCAGGGCTTGCTCTAAATATTGGGATTTTCGTGATCGATGTCGACTGCTGACAAACAAACTAACAACACCAGAGATTCGAGAGATGTAGGTTGATTAGAACTATGGGCAAGTTTTATGGTCGCCATCTTTGTCTCATTGAGAAATATTCTGTATCTTTAAGTGATATGAAGATGGACATTTTTGAGTATGCTCATTAGTGTGTTAACTTGTTGTGATTGACAATTATACTCGGTTCTCATTTTGAGAACTTAATGTTTAATTGGATGTGACAAAGATTTACATGGCGGGTGTCGTCGATGAAGCAGAAGACGCTTACTCTTCCGGAACACATGGTCTTATTCTCTTGTACTTTTGCAAGGGTCTCCATGTGAATCTTTCCTTTGTTCATATTTTGCCCCAGGTTTAATCGATTTGAGATTGGATTATGATTTTGTTGACGCTTTGGTATTCTCTTATTTATTTTTGTTTATATCTTATGTCACTTAACGATTCACTTATGTCAATTTAGCATAATATAAGCCACGTTGACTGTTTAATTTGATTATACAGACATTTTAAAAGTAATAATGATTTGAATATCAACATTTACTAGTACTGGGGAACATCGTTTGATATTGATTATTTATCCGTAATATGTGTATTACAGGGACATAGTCACTTCTAATTGTCTATGCTACGTCACCCTAATGGTATTTTGCGTCCTATCTTTAAAACCATCTGCAATTTATGACAATTTGTGATAGAAAGGAAAATAGAATGAATCAATTTGTGAACAATTCACATAATCATCTTTTCGGAACATACTCCAATAAAATGACTTTAATTTCGCAAAAAAGTACTGTTTTGCATAATCATTTGGTACATTTGCTTGCAAATAAAAAACATTTTACATATTTTGACAACATGAAAAAACTATTTCATTTGACCTTTATATTTTACTTAAGAAACCATTGCAAACATCACATTATAAATAGGAAGCGTGATGTCATAACGGAATAACATTTATGAAAATGATTAATTTGCTTAAAGAACGAATTCAACTTTTTAAAACAAATTGGTATCGACATTTAAGAACGGCTATTTGCTTAAAAATGCGTGTCGTTTTGGGGCTTTCTGTGGCCTATCAGATAATTGGCAGGAAGATACGCGTACTTTATTTGCATATAGTATTACGTCGGAAACATCCAATTTGTGGGTGTTTATAGAAAAGTGGAGATGAGGTGGGGTTGGGGTGGGTGTGTAAAAAATACGACGGTGTAAACATATTTATTGAAGTTCTTATGAACTGATTTTTGCAGTTAAATACTAGATTTATTACCTTCTGCCTCAACGGTAACAACATTGAAGTATTAAATAGGTCGGGGTTATAATATCTGACTTGTTTATTTTGATATCAAATACAGGAAATAAGCAAACCCCGCCATTAACCAATCCAATGATACATTGCTAACAATGGTAATTAGCACGGGGGGGGGGGGGGTCATAAGCTAAACTTGGCAAGTTGTTGGGTATTTGGAAAATACATAGTGGGGCCTTAATCAGGCAATTAATTGAAGTTGTCCTAATGCACCAAAATGGCATCCAGCATATACATGCGTACGCTAAATGCATCAATTGTGGGAGGTATATGATACACTCATTGTAGTATTACTGATTTCAATTAACGCACCTTGTTTAGCCATGTTGTATCACTTTTTCATGTAAAGGAATCTAACCAAACGCATTTAATTTGAATTAACGTAACCACGAAAGAGACAAGAAAAGGGTACGCCTGTTGTAACCGACTACATGGTCGTTAGAGGCGCCTAATGTGTGTCACTCAGAATTGAGACGGTTGTTACATGTTTATATCCGTAACAAAGTTAAGGGTATTCTGGAATCATCCTTTCAGGCAATCTCTCAGTTTGCGACAAATGTGTATCCGCATTCGAACAAATAATATAAGAGGGCTTATTGTTTTTCTTAAATGCAACAAACTAGCCAATCAGTTCAGTAGCATATTGTTAAACCAAAGCAAACTTTGAGTTGATAGTATGTCGGAAAAAAGAGGTTAACACTAATTTTAACGTTGTCATGTTAGATAGATTTGTATTAAATGAATGTAGTTGTGATCATCAGTACAGAAATACTCAACACACACTAATACTGTCTGTAAAGGTAGGCCGGCCTTAAATGACGCTAGTTGTCAATTAGACGTAGAGCATAACAAAATCAAGTCATGCTATAGGAAAAATAATAAATATAACGCACAACAGGAAGACATACACAAAAGAAGTCTTGAGTTGAATTCCACATACAATATTCATTTCCTAATTATACACGTTAACGCGTTCAGGTTTTATACACATTTTCCGAAGTACTTACCTAACGGGAATAGTCTGATCAGATTTCTTAACGTTCCCACTGTACTTTATTTGTAGTTAGGGGAACAACTGTTTTAATTATGGCTGGTTAACCTATTTAACGTTTTATCATTGGAATTAATAAGCGCGATGGCAATGCAACTTACAAGTGAGTATCAGAAACATTTCAGTTTAAATATCAATCTTTAAATAACAGTGGCAGCATTTTCTTAAGCTTTATGTGCGTTGTCGCTCCGAGAAATGATACGGTAGTATTGTAATATTTGTATTTATGTCGTCTAACAGAGTTTTGATTACAACGCTGGCAATTCTTAAAGTATATACCCATTTTCTTGAGTTAAATCATAAAAAAGTGTATATTGATTTATTCCGAACATTATTTGTTTATTTGGATAAATATAAAGCAATTACAAACGTACGTTATATGCGCCTATTGTACACCAATACAAAACAGAACGAAAACTATAAAAGGCTAAAAAAGAAAATTTTACCTGCGATGAACTCAAGTTCTCATATTTCGTGTTATGTACAGGTAGCCTGATTGTTCAGCACGGATTTTCCGCATTTCCAGCGTACGCCAATAACGTGTCATCTACCGTTGGTTTCCATGGAAACACTAACAACTTGTATACGTGTATGGGTTTGTGTTTGTTACACGTAGGCTGTAATGTTGTGTTCTACGACAACACGACCACGTGTTGCTCCGGGACAAACGATACCGACGTGGAGACATTCGTTTATTCTCTGATTGGTCGAGATGGAACAAACGCCTACCGTCTAGCATCACGTAATGCATTCTTACATCAGTAATCCAAATATCTCAAGGATATTTAGCATTTAATTCATTTCAGAGCCAATCACATCATTACAGAGTTACCATACCTCTCTATTTCTTTTTTAATCTTAACAATGGTGTAGCTATTTTATTTCATTCACATGCGTGCTCTTTACATATCAACGACTAGTATTACTTCAGTTGTATAGTTTTTTATTTACCGTTATTTACCCGAATTTAGAAAATTAATATATATCAAACAGGTTTATTAATATACATTCCTTCATTCATATTTTTTTTTATATCAAGAACGAAATCGTTTATTTATATTATTATTTTCAGAATGTGACAGTTCTGGCTACATTTTGAATAGGCAGACAGGCCAATGCCTTAAGTTTGTTCTGGACAAGAAAAAATGGTCGGATGCAAAGCTTTACTGTGAGAAAGACGGAGGCATCTTGTTAAAGATTGACAACATGGCGAGGTTTTGGGGGGCAATCAACTTATCCTATATTTGTAAGCATTTATCGAATTGGTATGTTTGTATAATGTATTGATTAATTCGTTCACTTATTTTGAAATCAATTATAAATTTTGATATTTCTAATTAAAATCTCAGAATCAATAATAATTATGTATGGAAAATGCGCGAAGCCTGTATATTCTACCGATGTTATAATTTAGTTAATTCATGATATATATATTTCTGCATAATGAAGTTGCTTTGTCCCATATTATTATTTGCATAAAAATGATGTGTTTGTTGGGAATATTCTTTTATCGCGAACAATATACAATTTTGCATAGAATGGAAGACCAAGCATCTCTGAATTTTGCATTATAATTCCAAATTCTTGGTAATTCAATGCTTTTGCACTGATTAAAAACATTCATTTTTAAATTGAACACATGTCTTAAATTCGTCTTCATTTGACCCTAGACTTTAGAACAGCCAACGATTTATTCATTGGAGCGTCGGATACTGCCTCAGAGGGAGTCTGGACCTGGCTGGATGGTACAGCTGTGGAAGGAATCACAACAGCCTTCAACAATGCTGATATGAAATTCCGACAAAAATCTCCTGCCAACTGCGGTATTCTTGCCCCGACCGTTGGAGTGGTTGGAGACAACAGGTGTAGTGCAATCCATTACTTCATCTGTGAACGACGGGAACTGGAACAGCTCTGAATGATGCTAGTCTTATATTGTGAGTTCACATAATTTATATTTATATATGTATTAATTTTGTATGGATGACTAGTACGAGGCAAAGGACAATGCATAATTACATTTATATGACATGTTTTCTGATCATCAGGATAGTAATATATTTTGTAATTTGTACATATCATTTGTATTATATAAAATGTGGTTTTAACTAGTGAGATCATGCCGTTCCATGACAAATTTGTAACGAACCGTATTGTATACTAAACAAATATGTAGTGTAACTAGTATAAGTATTAAGTACGGATTAATAGGGATTAAAACGGACCAGTACGTTGTAATACGGTTAAGTATGGATAAACTACGGTTATTTGACCCGTGGTCAAATTTTGAACATGTTAAAAAATTGTCAAGGATATACAAGTACTACTACGTATGACTACGGCTACGGTACGTAAAGGTACGGGCCAATACAGATTGTCACGAATGAAGCCGGATCGTATCCGTAGCTAATCCGGCATCAAATCCGTGAATTTGTGACTTGGGCATTAACGTTGATGCGATAACATTCGGTAGTACATATTTGGCAGTCGCCTTTGAATGAGGCTGCCGGCTAAAGTGTTCGTTACCAGACCGTTACAAAACAGTAGTTTGCCCTGGTGTCTACCTTGTTGGGATATTGGAAGTAACAGTCAGGAATAATACACTGATATGGAAAATGGATTGTCGAAAGAGACAATTATAAGAGTAAAATCTGTATCTGTGTTTTTTTTACTGTTTATTGAGATATATCGTGATTCATATATTCATAATTAAATTTTCATTGATTGTATGCAGAATGCGGTTTTCTGATTGGTTGAGATTTTCTTTTCATACCTCTGTGAAAAAAAGAAAATGGCGCAAAAAATGTGACGTCACAATGCGGCAATTGACGTTGCGTACTGATTTATAATAAAGAATCCGTTGTAAGATCAGTAAAATTGTACATAAACATGTTTTAAATTTGAAAAAAAAGTTTCAAAAATTAATTATAAGCGTTGACGTCAATTATTTTTTAGTTTCATAGGGTTATGAAAACAATTTTGCTTGCAAACTTTTGTGAGAATCCGCTTCGCGGATTCATACAGTTTGCAAACATTTTTTTTTCATGCCCCAATGGAACTAAAAAAAATTGTCATCAATGCTTAAGGATGTGGTCTTCTGAGGTTTCAGTCACGTCTTAGTCTCGTTTTAATCTCATTTAAACATTTTACATGATATTGGGGAAATTTGATAAATTTTAATAGCGTATATGCATCTGAAAATTGTGTCAAAATAAAGGTATCTGTTGCATGTAGATCTTTTTTTACATGAATTGTAAAAGATTACCAATTCGGCGGTCATTTTGAAAATGCGTATATCTGTGTATATTTTGCACTTCATGAACGGCCGAAATTTCACCTTTTAATGCTTGATTGATCTCTTAAAATCATCAGTGTTTCGCTATTTTAATCATAGCAAGCTAGTTTTTGATGTATAACTTTATAATGTTCCATATTATAGAAATATTATGCAACAAAGTGGATAATTATATACATTTTGTTTTTTTTTTTTAAATATTTTTGTTGTAACGTTGGCACTTTATATTTTTGAACCCGAAATTGTGAAAAATAACACAAATAGTAACGGGACAAAAAACAAACACGCTAACCCCACTTTTTATGACGGTTTTAGACAAAGAAGCCCATTTTCTTTTCACATGCTAAATATTAAAAAAAGTTTAATTGCTAAACGTTTGTTATTTCGTGGAAAATCTGCAAGAAATGGGGGAAAATGAGGATTTTCTCATTAAAAAATAAGGGGTAAGTGCAACTAAAATCGTTTTCCTCAGTTAATATATTAAGTTAGAGTAATTAGTAGTTTTTGTAATATCTGCAATCATTCGTACATTTTGTAATGTAAATTCGAAAGATATTGTATAAAGATGTCCTGCAGTTGGTCAAAACTGCAAAATTCACCTAAAATCACTAATTATTATGTAATATTGGTATTTCTGACGAACACGCTGACATATCATTATCTTTTCATTTTCTGCCATGCTATGAACTCCGTTTTCCAAAAATGTATATAAGAAAAAAAGTTTAATACAGGAAAGTTTCGACTTCTCAGAAGAAAACATCATTAAATCATATTATCTCAAATCTTAATGTAATAATCAGCTGTTTTTGTTGTTCATATAGTGTTATTATTTACTTATATTTGTTACATTTAAATTTTTCAGCTGATTTTCATCAGCACCGGGTTCAGTTTTTGTTATTGATGGTTCTTGTACAACATAGCTTTATTGTGGCGTTAAGGCAAATGACCGCACATCATTGAATATTCTGCTGTAGAAAGAAAAGGGAAAGTGCCTTAGGATTCAATGCAAGTTATGTTGTGTATTATTTGGATCTTTTAATAAACCGTCATTTGTACAAACGTAACGTTGTTGTTTTTAGTTATGTAGATCATCCGCCACTGTATCTTAATTGTGACAAGCTTTTGAAAACGACACAAGAAATAAACCACCTTGAAATAAGTAATTGTGACTGAATTATTTTCACTCAATGATACCTTTATGTCAATTAAAATTAGTATAAACATCAGTCTTTCTCTCGAGGTAAAATGTACATTACTAATTTAATGTCAACGCTAAATTAAATTTCAAAACATATCTTACATTATCTTTTCACATGTTAATGTACATTTCTGCCAACCGAAATGATTGTACTTTGTGTTTACATCTGTGAAAAAAATTAGAGAATACCAAAACGTCAACAAAACCATAATCCGAACGATTAAACTAGGGGCAAAACAGGGACAAAGGAGAGATTTACATGGAGACTCTCGTTAAAGCACAACAGAATAAGACCAGGTGTTCTGGAAGAGTAAGCGACTCCTGCTTCATCGACTACACCCGCCATGCCAATCATAAATAATTTATGATTCAGTATTAAAAAACAAATCAGAAAATTATTGTGTACGGAATTTGTATCGTGTCTTTAAATATAAATAGTTAATTCGCCTCTCAATTCGCTTTCTGTTTTTGTCATATCGATCCGTAAATGTTAATTGTTTCATACTTTAAATCATTTCACATCTCTACTAAGCTTGCAACCTATAGCAATGCGTATTATAGGGCCAAAATACTATTTAAAAAGATTCTATCATTGCTTTAATTTACATCTAACAACACCGGTGGTACACACTGTTGCATTTGTCTTGGTGACAATGTACAGTTGTGGTATCGCGTTATATAATATTTATCGACCAATTGTACCAAATCGTGCGTGTGTGCGATGAGAACCGTACACATAAACGCCGATCTTTACATCGCCTCGTTGTGCGCACCATGGGCGAACGATGTGTGAACGATGTATGCACGATACACAGTTTTAAGTGCGTTGTGCGTTAACACAACTGTAAATAAGACATTAAAGCTCAGTGTATTGATTCTTGGAAAACATCATGTACATGTTTTTGTGCTGTCGACAAGAGGTTAGACAATGTCATCCAAAGAAACAACTAGTCATAGACCTCGGATACAAGACCAAGAGTACATTATACAGAGTTATTTTATAAACAATCAATTTCAACAATAAAATCATTTTAATATATATATAAGCTCAGGAAGTCTAGATTACACAAGTTGCTGCATTAACGTCACCCAGTTTTACATCCAGGAGTGTCACATAAGGAGATCAATCTAGGGACTTACTATATTTTTCCGGAGAAATCTCTCTCTGCATCTATTGCATTTGTATAAGTACACACCTAATCTTTTTAAAAAATAACATTTTTTAGATGCAATATAATCTCTCACAGTCATTGAGTGACTTTCAGGAATCTAGAGGTTCCTTAGATTGTTATACAGTTCACATACTTGCAAAACATGCTCTATTCTATTCAACTATTTCCACTTAGTGAACACGTATGACAAATAGGTTGGTACTATCAGTCTTCTCATAACGCCCTTTTTCTATTTGCAAATCATGATTTGATATACGACACTTACACATTTGACTTCTATGTTCAGTAATTGTTACAACTGAGAGGTAATGTTCAAACACCAGTTCTGATTTAAATGTACTATATGTTGCAAGCGCGCTATACATCTTTATAGCATGGATCTTATTTTGCTTTCAATTATCTACTAGGCTCTGGTAAAAAACCTGAAGTAAATACTTTTCATCACCACATCCCTGGCTTTCCCATATATCTCCAAATCCGTATGAGCATAATAGTTTCTTGATATTACTCGCTTATGTTTTCCTACCATTTTCATCCAACTCAAAGAGCATGTTGTAACAAGATTTGGCTAATCTACAGCATTCCATATTTAGCGATCTAACAATTGTGCAGATTTCTATCGCCTGGAAAGAGGAAAAACACCGACATCATCAGACATAGGCCGCATCTGCCATTGGTAGACATTTTAGCTTATTTTTCTGATATGCTGAAATCCTGAACTATCATAATATATTAATATAAATTGGCTATTTACAATTGAACCATGTCGTTACATTAATGTCATGTTGGAATATTATATACAATTACCAGCGACAAGGTGAAGGTTTTTGTTTCAAACACAAACTCAGTAAAATCAAGATTAAATTTCTATTCCTGTAACTTGCATACATCTACTAATAGGAAATGTATGTAATTTATGGTAAACAGTCCCCACGGGAAAGCGTTACTGAACAAGGCGCCTCATCACCTGGTTTGTCTTTAAAATATCGCACATCAAAGGTCTCACGACAATTCCAGAACACATATTTAGAAAAACCCTTTTGCATTTTTTATAAGAATGATGATGGGTTTTAAGTTAATAGCCGTGCTAGGAGACCATCGACGTCGTATATGTATGTGTTTCAATTCTACACTGACGCAACAAAAAATCGATTTTTTTCAAAGCTCAATTATAATGCAAAGATCGACAGGTCATTAAAATGATAAATATGCTGATATTTAAACAGTATTGCACGTTTATACAAAAAACCAAATGCATGGTTCACATCAAGTCCTTGATTCATAGCAAAAACTGGAGTATTGAAGATTTACAATTCCGAAATATTTATTTTACAGAAACTATGAAACAAGATATATTTACAGAATGTATCCATCTATCTTGTTAGAAATAATGGAAACATGCAAGAGGAATTTTAAGTGTTCCTGGGAGAAAACTGGAGAAGCAAGGGAAACTCCACGTGACCGGGCATTTATGCAGATTTTATATCTGATCAGGAAATAGGACAACGGCAGATTCTAAAAAAAATTATATCACTAAATATATTTTAGGTTAACACTTAATATCAATTTGTTTTGAAAGCTTTTTTCTAAATAATATAACTATTTAAATGATTCACAAGTTTCGTCACTCGTGTAATGTTGGTTATATTTGGGTTGCATTTCAGTTCCACTATCACCCATTTGCTTACTGGTGCAGTTTTGACATAGCTTCGAATGGAAGCAAGGGAAGGAAATGATGATTACAATTGATCTCTCCCAAATTATCAGATGCATGTGCACCCGATGACCATTTGGTGTGGCATATTTACAAAAGTCCACAGAATTTAGTTAAAAAATTCTTAAAAATAACATTCAATTTTTATTGTACCAGGTTTTGAAGAAATGGGAAAGTGGTGTATACACTTCATTTTAAGCTATATATTACAGCATTAAAAAAGGCAGACATTTGAAATATAATAAAGAAAGGCAAAGCCTCAAAGAGGTTGACTTTAGTTGATGATGTTTAATGTTTTTAAATAGTAATTATTTCTAATTTACGACCCTTACTGGAAGTCGGCATTGTCGAGAAATAACAATGAAACCGATGCGACTTAGTTGACAGCATGTCCAATTCAAAACACAAATGAAATATTTCCTGTTAAAAGATCGGATAGCCAA
Source organism: Mimachlamys varia (assembly GCA_947623455.1). NCBI lineage: Eukaryota > Metazoa > Mollusca > Bivalvia > Pectinida > Pectinidae > Mimachlamys > Mimachlamys varia. The sequence continues at coordinate 31,324,995 of OX392532.1, read as the reverse complement.
ACAGATCCCGTCATGATGTACGAATCATAAACATGCGACGTCATATTTTCCTGCCAAATTTTACGACATTTTCTTAATGAATTTTGTGGACTTGGGAAACACTAATACCTGTATTCCAATACGTTCTTATGGTCAGACATTTGATAGCAACCTACCAAAGCACATGTATATATAACATTTATAGCTTGATAAAGCGTTTATAATAGACAAAATTTAAATCTCATAAAGAGAACATGAATTCTTTAAAAATGAGCGTATGTCATAGCTTTGTAGCGAAGGTACTTAGGTAGGACAGGTGGTTTCTATTTATGTCCGTCTGCATATATATGTATGACATTATAATAGTTACTTAACAGCTGTCTGTGGGAGTCTATCGTTTTGGACCCTTGGTGATATTCTGTTGTGAAAAAAATCACCCTACATTATGCTTCGATGTAGGCAATTTAAATTATTCACTCAAATTTGCAGTGTTGAGTTTTTCTTGTTATAAAAGTGTGGATGCAAATGTAATAGATAAGTTAAAGAAGAGTGACTTTGAAATATTGAAATATTTATCATAAAGTGATCTCGTAATCATTCGGTGTTCTGATTGTTGAATCACCCTAAAATATAATATGAATTTAGATATATATTCGTGACAATATGGCAAGCAGACACAATTTTTTTCCAAATTTTATACTTTCAAGGCAATGATACAGAAGAAATATATCGCTTCAATTTTATTTATTTTATACTTACTATGAAATACAGGGAAATTGTATACTTGATAAATACGCATGTTTTTAGTACATATCAGCTCACCGGGCCAATATGGGCAATTCTTCGCTAAGCGGGCCGAACACACTGTATCAGCCCGCCTGCTGAGCGGGCCGAATACACTGTATTCGGCCCGCGTCCGGAATTACCGTGACGTCATATGACGTTCATGACGTTACAACAATCGAAAATGGATAGGAGAAAAGATATTGACGTTGAAATTGGCGAGAAAGTGATGGAGTTTATCGTATCAAGAAAACAAGAGTTTGATGAACTTATAGATCAAAAGGGAAATAGACGAAGACGCCGATAAAGAGGAATAGGCAAATACTTTCGAATCTATTGCTAATGGTATGAATTATTATCTTAATCAACGTCCAGACGATGACAAAACAAGGAATAAAAAAGAGACATCATCAAAACCAGATCACCATGAACCGTGACAAAATTCAGAGTATATATAAATAGAATATGACATGGCCATTTCCATATCGGGCCTTGTATCAACCCTCGATTTGTTTTGAAATAAGTTTTATTTTCTCGTTTAAACTTTCAATGTTGTATGCACCGCAAAGCCGCCCCTAACTGACACTAGCTGTCGAAATGTCGTTACGCCCCCACCCCACCCCCCAGAACAACATAAAACGGAAAATAATAAAAGTTAAGCGTAGTGCAAGTGCAATATTCATATCCTAATTATGCATGGTCACGCGTCCTGATTTTATTGACATTGTTCAAGGTACTTACACGGCGAGGATTTTTAACGCAGCCATTACGCTTCATTTGATGGTAGAACAATCAACTGTTCCTATTCTGGTTCGATGTCCTGTTTGACTTTTTATAAGCGGGATGTCCATGCAACTTACAAGTGAGTATCAACAGCATTTTAGCTGAAATATCAATATTTATGCATTATTTTACCATTTTTTCTTCAACTGTTTTTACGTTGTCGAAATTCTGTATTTTGCTACTTTCATATTGACATGTGAACATCACCCCTAAAATTCAAAAAATATATTCAATTCTTATGTAAATGATAGAACTTACAGTCATACTCTATTACTTAGTTTTCGTTGATATGTGAAAATTAAAACTGCTACAACAGTGTGTTTTTAGTGAAATCATTTTGAAAATGACAGAAACATAATACTATTCCCAAAACATAGATGTTCCACACAGTGCTAAGAGCAGGTACGTGTTTGTTTAGTCATAAATGTCTTAACTACAGCTTATTGCATTAAAGAAATTTAAATAACAATTAGATAAACTGCTACGACTCCATATTCTTTTATCGAAGTTCAGAGACTCAAGCAGAAATGGTCATGACAACGATTATAATCCAACGCTTTTTTTTATCGCACCCATGAAGCATACCCCGTAACCGTCCTGTTCGTCTGTCCATGTATCTGAAATGATTCTTCTGACTTAAGATGTTGATGCTGATTTCGCTGGTATTGCTATGCCGCCTTGTTGACTTCCTAAACATTCGATCTTTTCTTGCTGTTTTTTTGTTTTCACATTTCCAGGAATGCTTCACTTTATAAATCATTTCAAAAATACGATTCATATATGATTTATGTCAAAATTTACAACACAAAAAAAGAGGAAAGTGTCGACAAAAAATGACTACGTAGAAATGGAGTCCTACAAAGTACATTTGTATCCATGGCGGGTTGCACAATAATGAGTTACGTGAAATACTTATAAGGGGTTAATCAAAGGAAGTAATAGTGTAGTGTTACTGTTTGCAAACTGTTTGCTGCAGTAAGATCGGATCGATCGATGAAATTTTAAAGCGAAGCGAATAAAAAACAAAATACCATAACGTCATTTCTACATCAGTTCGAGAATCCCAAAGATGAAAACATATATAAATGAAAGGTTGAAAGATAATATGAAACATGTTATACGATACAAATAATTTAATATAGAAAAAACACTCAGAAACTATTGATATTTTAAGTCAAAAGAAAACAATGAAAGGTACTGACGCAAATGCATCGTCTACGGATTTCAAAAAGAAACTCGTATATTGGCGATACATTTATCAATCTGTGTCAATACTATAACATATACTGGGTAATCCATTGCTAGTTTTTGGTGTTATCCTCTGATGATACGCTAGAATCCTTGAACATAGGCCGTCCATTGGTTTGCACGATATAAGATGTTTAGATACAGTTTAGATTAAGGGAGATAAATGATTAACTGGCGGGGCGTACCATCCTCATTAACGTCTTTTGCTGATAAAGGCAAAAAAAAACAAAAAAAAACACGAATTATATGTAACAACAAGTTAAGTTAAGAGGGCCATTATAGACATCAGTTTTTTATTCTCCCAATTAACATAACTAACAGAAAAAACGCAAGATACTGCGAAACTGTTAGGCATAGAATAGCCAATAAGGCAAAACACCTTTGCAAACACACTGTCTATATAGCTAATGCCTCTTAAATTCAGATCAAACGAATTTGATTTACAAAGTGATACCTGTGGTAACCAAAATAAATTATTTTGAGATACGCCCGGTATATTTTCGTGGAACAAAGTTGATGAAGATGCTGGGAATGTGTACCGTAAAATAGAGTCAAACTTCACAGGCATATTTCATCAAATCAAAGTCTACCATCGATCATCTACATATGTACAACATTATCGGAATACCTTATGAATAAGACACAATAGTTCATATAATTATATTATGCATCTATAGTCGTAAATAGATGTTGTAAAGCTAGACCTACTTTTTCGTTCCTAGCCAAGACGCCATCTTGAAAAGTCCTTTCCACAGCACATACACGACAGTGGGTTACATGGTTTGGAACCTATTCATCGAAATGGAAAATGTTCATATGAAGCTGTGTGAAGTTCTATGAAAAAAAGAAAATAAGAAATTAGGGTGCGGTACAAATATCTGAACGAAGATGTTCAGGCGTCATAACAAGAACCATTTTGACAGGTACTTTTGTATGTCATTCGACAAATCATGGGTTTGCTATTTTGACCATGTATTGAGAGTATCACGATGCTCGATCGCCTCACAACAGAGCACTTCAATGAGAATCCTAAACAACAATAACAACAGGATTTCATAGCAAACGTTCTGTGTAACTGTATCTTGATACACAATATTTTAGGATTAATTTTAATCTATGTTTTATGTTATGCGAAGCGGTTTATGATGAGAGTACACTCCGTTTTTTGTGTGTTATAACCCGATAACATAAAAAGAGATTCAAGTAGTTAATACTTTTAATTTAATATATACCCTGCGAAAATTAACTTTATTGATGGACTCCTTTCTCTAACAAATCATTACGCTGCTGCATCAGCCAATCAAAAGCGACGTTATGAACGGTGACGTCATTTCTTACGTTATGGGCTGATAACATATCTTTTTAAGCCAATGAAAATGTTTGTTTGAAACAAGATTAAATTATGTGAGTCTAAACAGTATTTTGCGGGTAAATTTAAGATATACTAGGCCTGGGCTACTATTGGACCAGGAATTGCTAACCATTATACGGGGGGACATTAGGAATGCATATAATTTGGCTAATTATTTCCGGACATGGACGAGAGTTTGTTACTTAAACATTGATTGTTCATTTATAGATTTTGACTTACTAGTGCATTATATGGCGCTTCGATTTTGTGATCACTTATACATGATGTGTAATATTAATCACTGACATGTGCTTTTGGTGCAGTGTATCACTACGCCTATGATATAGTCTATTAACATGGAACTGGCCTCGGAAGTAATTCAATATTTACATTTGCTCTACAATGCCACCGTGTAACACTTTCAAAACCAGTTCCGTGTTGTTCTTATGATTATGCACGTTCGTTCGTTCGGGTTTCATTTATATTGTATGTGGCACTGCATCCTCCTGTCGAAAAAAGTCTGATAACATTTATATTGTATGTGGCACTGTATCCTCCTGTCGAAAAAAGTCTGATAACATTTTGAAACGTACCTTATACACTTCGTTTCTAGCGTGATGACTATCAAAACCATTCTAGCATAAATGTTTGTCTTTATTGTTTGCATTGATATTTTCACACACACCCCCCCCCCCTCCCCACAAAAAATGTAAATCGCTGTGATTTCCATATTGTTATAAACTCGCTGTTGTTTGTTGTTTTTTTTTTATTTAATGTTTGACCAGCCTCAAAGTATTTACCTACAACCGTGTTTTAACAATGGAATACATAAAACAAATCCCATGTCGACTGCTTTCGATTTTTGCTTGTTTAATTGGATACAAAGAAATAATACATGCGCTTTTGGGCGTTTTAATTGCTCAAACAAACACGGTTTTAATAGAAAGCATTCAGACATTCATAAAAGCTGAAATAAAAATTGTAATTGCTGATGAAATCATTATCACATATTTCGTTATATTTACAGGTAACTCGATTGTTCAGCATGGTTTCTACCTATTCCCTGCGTACGCCAATAAAGTGGCGTCTCCTGCTGGTTTCGATAGTAATGCAAACCACTTGTATACGTGCCTGAGTTTATGCTTGTTACATGTGGGCTGCAATGTTGTCTTCTACGACAACACGACCACATACTGCTCCGGGGCTAATGACAACGTGGACATATTCTCCAGTTCATTGATGGTTCGAATCGGAACAAACGCCTACCGTCTTGCATCAAGTAATGTAGTCGTTCAGCAGTAATTCATTGAACGTCATTATTTAGTAATGAGCCAATAAAAAGAATACAAACGGAAGAAGTAATTATGTGTTTCCTTTGTAACTTTAACATATGCATTGAGTTGTAAACAGTTTATCCTGATTTCTGATCTCATCTTATCCATGGTGTAGATGTTAAAGTTCATGTATCTTGTTCTCTCTGAACTAATGTTATTTTTACTAAATACATAAAATCCTGTACTTATATTTTTACAAACAATTAATCAATTTTAAACTTTTTATCAAGTATGCCATGCATATATACGTTTTATATGTTTCATTCACCCTTTTTTCAGAATGTGACAGTCCTGGCTACATTTTGAATATACATACAAGCCAATGCCTTAAATTTGTTACGGAAAAGAAAATTTGGTCGGATGCAAAGCAATATTGTGAGGATGACATGAGCACCTTGCTAAAGGTTGATAACATGGAGAGGTTTTGGGGGGCAATCTACCTATCCTATATACGTAAGCATCTATTAAATTCGTATGTTACGTTTTACTTAATTTTCATATTGTATTCATTGGTGTCATACACTTAAGGATTATGATGATATGTCATCATGTTTGAAATTAAAAATCACAGATCAATAACAACCCACAAACACATTGGATCCTTGAGATCAAGTAAGTGATTCTGCAGAATAGAGATTGTGAGTTCCATATCACTTGATTATAGCACTTATGGTCTAGGCCCAGTTGTTCAAAAGATGATTACCTTAATCAGTGATTAGCGCAAATTTTAATTATCCTGTAACATTAAAACGAAGCCATAGATTTAATTACAACTTTGCAGATATCAAAAACTTAATATTTTCAATAAGCACACAAAAGTTGAGGATTGTAACTTGGCAGAGTTATTTAAGTTTGGAAAATGTTATAGTGATTAAGCTAACCACCCTTTTGAACAAATGGGTCCTGGTTGATAGCAGTAATAATAACAACAATCATAGAATTTTGCAGGCAGAGTAAGATTGTACTATATTTGTATTAATAAAATCATTTTTTATTAACTCTTATTTCGAGTAAAATTATATGGCAACTGAAAGCTGTTACACACTAATACTGTACTTTTTTTTGCCAATTTGATCAACTATTTCAATTCGCTACCAGATTCTAGATCACACAAGAATTTCTACGTCGGGACGTCGGATACTGCTTCAGAGGGAGTCTGGAACTGGCTGGATGGTACAGCTGTAGAAGGAATCCCAAGACACTTCAACAACCATGACATGGATTACAACCCCAGCGAACCTGCCAACTGCGGTGTGCTTGCCCCTTACTATAAAGTGATGGGAGACAACAGGTGTAGTGGACTACACTATTCCATCTGCGAACGACGGGATATTTAACAGCTATAGATAATGATTGTCCTATTTAGGTGAGGTTATCTCTCTTAAAAAGGTGTATATACTGTTTTTCATGTTATCAAAGTGACGAAACAAAACGATTTATGTAAACATTAATTTAATGATGAGTCCTTTCTATAATATTACAGGGAAATGAATCAGTACGTTTAACAATATGTTTATTCATTATTATTCACATGTACGTTCATGTTTTATAATTTGGGACCGTAAATTTATATGTAATATTTATATTGTCAATTTGCTCCGCAATTAAAACTAGTAAATTCTGAACACTTCAATTCTCAACGAAGTGAGTGAGGCAGGCGCTTTTTCCGTTTCGTAAACTAATGCAATGTTTACAATGGTGTAACATTAAAGGCCCAATATACGTAATTTCAGGATTTTTTTCGTGATTCTGATAAATTCTGAAAAAAATCCAGTTGATAACCATGCAAAAATAAGCTTAAAACGAAGTAAACCCTAAGGGTAACTAGCATGAAAGTCTTGACAGAAAAATCCAAAGAATTGAAAATAGTTCAGGTCGGGCCCACTTCAACAACAAACCGAAGTGAAAAGACGGTTCAAAATGGACGCGTGTTTACAAATACCGAGTTTCAACTGCTACTATGCCGGTTACGCGTAAGAATTCATCTTGAATATTGCTGATATCAGTTAATCTTAACTAAATCTACTAATATATAAACTTAAAGGCTTAATTTTCGCTTCAAGATTTGCCGAAAGTTACGTATATTGGGCCTTTAAAGTTGTGTACAATTATGTACGCGTGTACTACACACGTAAAACAAATGTTTTTCATGCCGATGAAAAATACCAGTATCACATTGCAGACAGTTCGACATATACTGTAAACGAGGAAATTTTCGCTGATATTGCTGGCATAACATCTCCGCGAATATATTCTTACGCGTATATATTTAACAACACTAAGACTCTTCAGTGAATACTAATATAGTAATAGTACCCGCGGGAATTTTACAGTTTTTACAGTTATTGATCTCACGAAATATTGACATTGTCAAGAAAGGCATTAATATGTTCACTTGTTGTGATCGACAATGACTCGGTTCTCAATTCGAGGACTTGGTGTTTACTTGGATGTGACCACCATTTACATGACAGGTGTCGTCGATGAAGCAGAAAATGCTTACTCTTCCGGAACAACTGATCTTGTTTCTTTTACTTTAACAAGGGTCACCATGAAGGTTTCTTATAGTTTTATCGATTTCGAGTTCGGATTATGGTTTTGTTGAAGCTTCGGTATTCTCTATTTTTTCAAGAACTTTTGGTCCTAAATTCCTCATAGGCACACTAATCGGGTAGGTACCTTGTATCCTATATCAAAACTTGTCAAATCACTTATCCAGTAGTTAATTAAAGTACATTTCTCCAACCTCATCATCGTACTTTTAGGGTGGTCGGGTGGTGCAGTGGATAGGGCACTTGTCTTTCACCAAGGCGGCTGGGGATCAATTCCCCGACCGGATGTGAAACAAATATTGGGGTCACCTGCCCGACCATGTGGATTTTCTCCTAGCACTCCACAATAAGACCCCGCGCACACTAACATCCAGGCCAACAAGACTGATTAATATAAGTTGGATAATTTGTTTCATAATTTTTGTAAAAAAATAAAGTTGATATATAACTATTATGTATATGACACTGGGTTTAAAAATGATGTAAGCGTTGCCTGCTGTCCGATCATTTTGTGTTTATGAAATTATATTTGTTAAAATGAAATGAAGATATCTTTTGAGTGTACAATTGAATGTAGCAGTTTTTGAAATTATATTGCTTTGGGTGTAAGAAAATGTATTTTAGCTCTCAAAACGGTTGACAATATAAATCCACGTGTCATTTTGAATTTGTTTGAATTTTTCAATTTATTTTTTAGTTTTAGAGCTGTACAACATACACTTTCAATTATTATTCAAATAACACTTTAATTTTATATATGCTTTTATAATAAAGCTCAACAGTAACACCATGCTGTTAATTGAAACATTTTTTTCAAACCCACAAGCGGCGCCAAGCTCGGTTCGAATTTGTAAATACTTTGTGCACTACCGGTGCTTCCCCATGCATGAAAGCCTTCTGGGAAATTGAAGCCGTTTACGGTCTACACGAATATAATAGCTGACTCTACGATATTCACATTTAGTACATTATCCTAGTGAAATGTCATGGATTATCCGTTTGATGAAAACATCTTGAATGTAGGGGAGATGTTTAAACAATTCTATCTGTGCTGTTCTAGCCTGACTGCAGAAACCCGCTCAAAATGGCACTATAGGATGTCAAGTGTGCACGTCACTAAAACAAGGCGTCACAGATTACGATACAAACTCCCGCGCTTTTCTGATGAAGGCATGACGTTTTTTACTTGGCGGGATGCGAACAAACTAATGAAAAAAAGAGAAGTAAATAAAAGATGTCATGGTTTTCATGCTAAATACGATATAAATGATGCAGATTTAAATTGTACACATGATTAATTAAGATACATTTCTAGCTTCGAGCTGAAGTGAATTTCTAGCGTCCGACGGGGAACCTTTGGATCGAGGGTGCGATCCCTTGTGGAAACACACTACATGTACATGTACGTACATCACAAATGGTATTCATGACTCTCGTTACTGACAATTATAACCTTGCTTGTGGTGTTCGAGTACCAACACATTTAAAAAGCGGAGAAGCAAATGGTACATTAACTTAAGATACAGAGTGTTCATTTTCCTTCAAACAAAGGGTTGCGGGATCAAGCCCAGGCAACGTCACATTCTTCACGCTATTCTTCATCCTATAACACTATCGTATATGTTTCACAAAAGTCAAACCGAAAAACAGCAACGGCGTTAAGGCACAATAACCCAGGATAATAAATGTAATTCAAATGGGGTCTACGATTGACACTTTACGCCAGATAACGGTTGATATTTTATCCAAACGTCAATATCAAAAGACATATTCCTGAAAATCGCTGTAATTTTGACAAGATATTTATGTGTGTGTAAATGATACTTCAGTGACAATAATCCAACTTTTAAGTGAACGGGATAAGTTTGAACGGCAGGATTATTAATTGATAAAAAAAAACAACTTTACCAGTGAGTTAGTTTCATAACCAGGAGTTGGTGTCCAACAGCTTTGCTGCATTTTCCTGTTTAGATAGTTGTACCAAGTTCTGGATTTGAGGGCTACACTCACAGTAATATATAGTCTATCATAGGAATGCATCATTATTATGATATTTTAGGTGATTAATTAAGGATTAACTTTATATTTTGTTTAGGTTATCGTTTATGTATATTTTATCCGTTTTCCATTGTAGTAATCCCCCGATAACTTAAACAAAATATAAAATGTATCCTTTTATTTACAGTATCTTTCTATGAAATGTAACTATTTTGTTTAGTTTAGTCCCATCTTCGGATACAGATTTCATTTCAAAAGTCATAAACGTGAGAATGGTCCAATAAATGTAACAGCATAAACTTTTCATAAATCGTTGCTAGCTCCGCCAACGTTTATTGTTGGTGACGTCACACAATCGTGTTTCAAACTGGATGATTGCATAGCTCCGCCCACATGTATTGTTGTCGACGTCATAGAATTTCAGCACCTGTTTGCGTACAATTATGAGGTGATAACGATAGTCTGCGGAACAATGGTTATCGAGTGAATGTCGGTATAGACTGTAAATATTTTAAATTATTTGTGACACTTGCTGTTCCGTTAATGTTGCTGTTTTGCCTGTAGTAATTCTATTATTATTAACATTAATAATGTTTTAACTTTTATAATCATTAATGTCAGAAACATTCACTAGACTTGTTCTGTATTCTACAATATTTTTGATACCAAGAGTTTAGAACAAATGGTCGACTGCAATTAAGCATGTAAATAGAAACGGAAGGGACACCACCAATACTACAATGTACATGTATATTGTAATGTTATTTTTCGTTTTCTCTTATGAAATATAATCGTTAATTTGTATCGTAAATAGTTGTTATTTTTTTGCATACATCAGCAGTCACTATATTGCAAACTTGACAATCTTAGGAAAAAAACCGACAGAATTTCTATAAATGCTTAAATGCTGTGATTTTGTTCATATTTTGTATGTTTATGGTTCGATTATATCAATTTAGCATATATAAGCCTCATTGTTTGCTTAAGTTTGAAATTCAGACAGTTAAAAACAAACAATAATTTGAAGAAAACAATATCCGTTACATTTGTATAAAAAAAACCAACAACAGTCATTCCCTTTTTCCACACGCCGCACCCCTGAAGGTATTTCGAGTCCTATTTATATAGCTTTGTGACATTAAAGCAAACGTTTTATAGAAAAGAAAATGAATGAATTTTATCGTTTTATATTTACATTTTTCTTTCTTTTGCACTGTTTATGTCTAAGGAGGCTTTAAAATAACACTTGAAATAATTGTCGTCCTTATAAATGACATCGCGTATTTATGACGTCAAACTGCGGATGCATGTCTGCTTAATTTGTATGTGACGTGGTCCATCATGGAAAAAGTTGTCAGCGTCGTGTTGTTTGTTACTTACGGCTCATATATGATAATACGATGCATAAAACCCCTAAAAACATGCTTGCTATATTTTGTCGACTTCACACTGATGATGACACTTTATTTTATGTAAAATATGTAGGCAGACTTTCTAGGGTTTGTGCTCATTTTTTTTGTTTTTCTTTACCTTTATATGTGGAGGATGGTAAACGGAGCATGATCAATTTTGTTCAACTGGTTTACTGTGTGCTTTAATATGTTTCTAAATATAAATCACTATCAATATAAATGAAGTTTCTTTCCACAACCCGAGTCAAAAGACGGCAGTTGAGGCAATTTCTATTCTAATTTCGGAACTGTTTTTTTTTTTATCTGATGCCAGATTGTATTACATGAAAACCCCCCCTTCTACCGCAATACTGTCCTCACTACTTTTTGAGATGTTGATAAAGTGATGTTCTATTTATTTTGAGTATGAGGTATACTGTACAGCAACGAGTAAGTTATGTTTGTTGTAAAATGTATCCTGACCAGATATATTATATGTACATCAGCTCATCATATTGCCTCTGGTAGTTTAATTTAGACGTATAATACATATATTGATCATCTGTATATATTGTGTATAATGTACATTGTATTACATCGAGCAATTATATATGTGACAAAAATGCATTCTAGCTATATTACACTAACTAGACATATTACCTCTGGTAGTTTATGTATAATATGTGATGCATGCTTACTCACATATATCACATCAAAAAATGTACAACTCCCACGATATCCAAGTGTATCTGTCCACTCTTTAACTTCGCTATATGGATCACTGTTACGGATAAAGCGTACAACACATGCTGGAATCTACCCGCATGCAATAATTTAAAATATAGACGGGGAAGAGAAAAGAACTGTTAGTAGCTAGAGAAAATAATTCTACTGTCTAGTGTGAAAGTTGGTTTCCAAATCAAAACAAGTTAAGATTATATCCCGTGACGGCCGAGTGGTTAAGGTGTTCCGACATTCTACCACTATCCCTCCACCTCTAGGTTGCGAGTTCGAATCCCACGTGGGGCAGTTACCAGGTACTGACCGTAGGTCGGCGGTTTTTTCTTGGTACTTCGGCTTTCCTCCACATCCAAAATCTGACACGTCCTTAAATGACCCTTGCTGTTAATAGGACCAAATATTCAGATACATATGTCTTTAATAGACCTAGTATTTCCCCAAAACCTGTTTTATCCAAAAGTTGTAAAACAGATAAATACACAGAGCAAGTTTGTACATTATTTTTATTTATTTATTTCAATGTATTACAGTTACATGTTAACTGTCTGCATATTTTTTTAATAGTCTATGTTGCTTAACATAGAAGTTTTACCTCTTTTCTTATTAAACACCAACTTCACTTCACTGCAATAAGTGTATAGGACAATTGTATATTGGATTGGCAAAAGTAACATACACACAACAAATTATCGCCATATACACACATGTATTAAAATGATTTGATATGCTTCGACAGGAAGGTATCTTTGCTAGTTTTATCTGCAAGGAAATGCGGGCGTGCAGCTAACAGCATGTGGTTCGTGTACTGTGGTCACAACATTACTACTGTTTCTGTATTTCATTTCAAAGTACACAATCACTGGAACACATCTGATACCGCTGTCGACCACATCTTTTGGAGTGTTACTAAGGCAACGTGCTTCATAGAATACTGAAGGTGAGCGTTCCGGTATCTCAGTCATGACGTCATTGCGCCATGGACAAATAGACCTTTCGGCAACAGTCTTGGAAGGACAATTTGAAGTTCTTGTCATTTCAGCACCTCCCTGGTAGACAAACTGACCCGCATTTGTAAAGGTTGGAGTCGTGAGTTCATAAATTATGGAAGATGAATTCCTTTTATCATTCGAGTATCTTCTTTCATATGTCGTCGTTTCAGTGATATTCGCCATATCGGTAATTTCCAAGTGGTTATTTGAGTACCTGTGATCCATTGGTACTGTTAGGAGGTCATTGGTAATGATTGATGGTGCTCCAAGCACATTGGCCATTACCAAGGACAGCAATAGAATTGCAAACATTTTGCCGGCCACAATATGCTGCAATGTAACAAAGAGAAATTAAAGTAACATAGTTAAAGTCGTATTTGATCTGAAATCAACAAATAATGAAAAGTGTATCCCTATGATAATTTAGTAGTACAGATAACCGATGTCTGACCCATTCATTGTTGATGACATCTCCCCTTGCATTCTTTGCTTCATTAATTTATCTCATTCCAAACGTTACATGTAGGCATTGATGATAATAAATTATAAAGTTTTGTTGATACAATACAACTTTGAAGAAAACATTATAAATAAAACTGTATCGCAAAATTAACAATAATAAAAAAACAATATCTGATATGCGACGAAGTGTGGTGATGTAAGCTTTTTCGTACCACAAGAACACTTACTTCTTGAAATAGGAAATAATATATTAAGAATTTCCCTATTTGGTCAGTTTGACTAGAAAATCTGCAATACATGTTTATGTCCCTCGAAACATAAAGAATTTAATAACTTTAGAAAAAGTATGCATGGGCAACCTACAAAAATCAATGAATTTACGTAAAGGATATTGGTTCAAAACAAACCAGATCGTAGTGGTTTTACTTTGATTTGTTTTGAGAACTTGATGTTTACTTTGATGTGACCAAGATTTACATGGCGGGTGTCGTCGATGAAGCAGAAGACTCTTACTCTTCCGGAACACCAGATCTTATTATCTTGTGCTTTTACGAGAGTCTCCATGTAAATTTTTCTTTTGTTCCTATTTTGCCTCTAGTTTAATCGATTTTGAGTTCGGATTTTGTTTTTTCTTGACGCTTTGGTATTCTCTGATTTTTTTTTATTATATAACCTATGAATATACTTTATTCCGATTCATTTTATCATTTATGGCTTTTTTAATTCTATCTCACAATTAAACAAACAATATAAGTATATTATATCGCGTATTCATAAAGTCGATATAAAACAGTTCTATATAACCGTTTGAGATTAGACCTTCATCCATTGTGCATGTATTTTATTATCCCTTTAAATTGATGCGATTGAGTGTGGCAATGACATTAGTGATACCCGTGTAGTTAATGACTGGTACATGCTTATTGTAAATTTTGATACATCATTTGTAGTTGCATGATCACCAAGGTCATATATCACCAAATATGATGGACCAATAAATTACATAACAAAAACACTTGTAGAAAACATAAAGTTTGATATTTCGTCAAAACCCAACACATTGGATGACAAAATTCTCTTAAATATTTATTTTAACTGAAATATGTTATTTCTATAAAAAATGAAATCTATTACTGATACTCTGATATTAGAAGGTAGTTTAATTACAGGTTTGACGTCGGCATCATTCGTGACCGAAGTTGTTCTTTTGTTGCAAATGACTTTTTTCTGTTTAACAAAGAAGGATTATAAAAGATGACGGAACACACACATATGCTGCACCTTTTAAATTTAGTAATAGATATGGTATGCCAAAAAATGAATTAAACTGCACCATACAGCTGTTTCGTCCTTGGACTCTTCTGTGATGCTATCTACTAGCTATCATTATTATAAGATACCTTTATATGTAATCATACATTCTGCTTCATAAAGAACTTACCATGTTTTTGCTGGATTGTTTTTCGTTTGACTGATGCACATATCACATTGTGGGTATTTATAGGTAAACACACGACATTGCACGAAACAGAGTAATTCCCCCACTTTATATTTACATCTTTCCCCATGATGTATTTGTATTTGTTTATCGCTTCTGCTGATATCAGAAACCATGTTTAAACATAAAACAGTCGAAATTCCCCCATGACTTTAACATAATTTCCCATGTCTTATTTGTATTTGTTTATCATTTCTATTGCAATTAGAAATCATACTAAAAGATAAAACAAATAAATAGATAAATAAATAATGTGCATTTTTCATATCATTCACAGCTGTAGGAGGAACCATGTGAGCTCCCCTTATATGTTAATGTTATCGTTTCCTATCTCAGCTTCCCCGACAAAGCGGATATCTTTCTTCATCCCGGAAAAAAGAAGATAGAATCTACTACAGCTACACAAATATGATTGATTATCACTTTACAAACAATGAGGCTGTCATTTATTGAAAAAACACCTGATATGAAAACCCCCTCAATTTCATGTAAAATATAAATAAGCCGGAAACAAGCAAATAAAAGATATCAAGGTTCAATCAAGTGCCATGTATAAATAAATATCAGAATACCGAAGCGTTAACAATATCATATTCCAAACTCAAAATCGATTAAACCAGGGGCAAGATATGAACAAAGGAAAGATTTACATGGAGACTCTTGTAAAAGTACAAGAGAATAAGACCAGCTTTTCCGGAAGAGTAAGCGTCTTCTGTTTTTTTTTTTTAATTTTATTTCATTTTGTCAGTTTATGAAAAAAGTAGTATTTCGGCCTCAATGCCAAGCTTGGATGCAGTTTTGCAAACTTTGTATACCACAAGGCTTAACTCATCCGCGTCCTTTGTCATCAAGTCAATGTCATCTGGAACGTTCTCATTCAAAATCGTATATGACCGATTGGCTAAAAACAATGCCAAAGCAATTCCTACCTTAAACACTTCTATCCAGATCGTCTTTCACACTAAAACAACGTTTTATCACTGCATGGCATAAGCTTTCAACCTTAACAAGCCGATAAACAAAATGGCGTATGGCATACAGAAAGTCGGAAAATTAGCGGAAAATTTGACGTCATCGCCTAATGGAGTCATAATTATCACAGGAATGCCTTTCCGAACTTACGCCATGACACGACTCGTTTTCAATCCGATCTTCCAAAACAAATATTATTCATAGCCAATTAGAATTAACTTGAATCTTGTTTTTATGGTATGGAGGTATAACGCAAAAACTGGGATGTATACTAAATAAATCGCGGTTTATGTTATAGTACAATCGTTTTTTGTGTGTGTTATAACCCCATAACATAAAGATATGTATTCATTTTAATCATTATAATTTAATCTATACCTTGCGAAAATTCACTTTATTGATGGACTCCTTTCTCTCACAAATGATACGCTGTTGCATCAGCCAATCAAAACGACGTAATAAACGGCGACGTCATTTTGCTACGTTATTGGTTGATAACATAATTTCGTTTTAACCTTTTTCATATCAAAATAGAACCAGAACACGAGAGTTGAATTGGGTATGGTCTTTTATTGCATTTAAAGATGAATTTTCTATAGGTATAATTTTTCAAATAGATATACCCAAACCGTCTATGATGGAGTCACATTCAATCCTACAATTCACAGCATAAACTGTTTGATGCCTTATGTCAAATAATCCAAACCTTATACAGAAATATATACCCTTTATTTTTTCATGTAATAAATCCTGTTAGAAAGTAATTGCCATTACACTAAAAAGACCTGATGAAAAATATGCCACTAAGCATGCATCATACATCATGCGTGAACTACCAGAAGTAATATATCCAGTTGATTTAATAGATCTAGCATTTTTTTGTTTTAAATTTTCTGAAAATTTTAAATGAAATACATAACAGACATAAAATAGCTTTCGCACTCACACACACACACACACTAGCATCATTATAATCATATCAAACATTATATAAAATAATTATCATGATCTATTAATTCATCATTCTTTATCATTTTGTTATCATGAAATCCATCATCATCATCATCATCATCATCATCATCATCATCATCGATATAATTATAACTCTCCAGCTATATGACTTCAGTTCTTCTAGTATTAACATTTAAACCAGGAAAATAAATGCATAACTATTCGAATAAAAAATAGCCTCATTAAGTGATATTGATATCCAAAATTAATGTAGTGTCGTCTGAATAATGAACATTTAATATTAGTACATTTTTTATATCAACATCATTAATGTGAATATTGTTTCTAATTTAGCTAGAATTTCAGCACACATTATGGACTTTTAAACTTCCAAACTATTACCACCTTGATTAAGAGATGCATTTATAACACTATGGAGTATTTTTACTCAATTTCTAATGTCTACCCCGAAATTAAAATATTTTAGATCCGTATCAATACATTTTCTTAGTCGTTTAACAACAACATATTAATAAAGTTCTGTTTTTTAAAAATATTGCATTACATCACACACTATTTTCTCCCATATATCTTTGTTATCAAAAACCTGTCGGATCTTCGTTTATATATTACCTAACACATATTTATTTCAGAAATCTACCTTAAATAACTCCAGAGGCAATTTTGCATGTGACATTTAAGAATGTAATTGGTCTCCATTTCTTTTTTAAAGTGATGTAGCTTTTCTCCCTTTGGAATACAAACAACAACACTGTATCTCAGTTTAACTGAACACTGACCTACTAATACGCCATGACTTAAAACAATTTTTTAAGAGTTTCCCGTGCTTCTTCCTCAAGTGTAATACTACCCTTTAACCTATCCGATATAATGTTATCTAACCTTGGGACGTTACAGGTAAACAATATAGCAGCTTGATATTCTCAATGCAAGCTTAAAAAATCCGAATATTCATGCTCGTATACCAGCGTATGGTAAAACTTCCAGAGAACCTTCATTTGTTTAAAATTCAGTCCAGGTTAAAGTTATGTTTGGACTAGAGTGATCTTTACACTACATCAGTGACTTGGTTATAAAAGTCCGGGGTTTCCTGATTTGGTCCATATAGTGAGATCAAAGTTATCCTAGACTTATCTATATCGATATCAAGAGCAATAGGGTTTCCATTTAATTAAGGGTTTCTTCTCTCTTTGTACTTCAAAACTATTATCTAAAAGAATATCATCACCATTAGAGTTATATATAACAAAATAAACATAATACCTGCACTCATTTTTATACTATTTTTCTGTTCTTAAGTGAACTGTGCGTCATGTAAAATAGATATACTATATTTTTTTTTCTCTCAGCTATAATAAGAGTTTCTTTCTATCACACAAACTCTGACAATTCGGCGATAGTACAGTTATATCATTCAAATTAAATGTACCAAGGGAAAGACAGAAAGAAAGGGGAGAAAAAAGAGAGAAAAATAGTTGCACTTCACCACTCGCTACACTGACGACATGTTACATATCAGCAGATTAAAATATCGGTACCAGAAGTAGTAGTTTAGTAAACAAATATGCAGAATAGTAGCTAAAAAAATCACAATAAGAGAAATATCTACACTTTGTGTCATTATTTTAACTTGTGTAGTGTAAAGACTGCTGAAATAAATAACAAGAAATTATCTTCGTTTTATTTTGTGTAAAATGCATCCAGTGTACGCAAAGGGAGACAACTCGTAAAAACGACCAGAAATACTCTCTTGACAAGTATATAAAACATAATGTTCATTATAATTTTGTTGTACACACAGAACCTTTGTCCGTTGTAGCATGGAGAAAACAAAACACAAATATATGCTAATAAGTGAATGCAATGTAGCTTTTCTACTAGCAGGGATCACATACTACGATGTGAGCATATTTAAGGATTGTAATGAAGTGCACTCTAAATAAACCGCATACTCTGACGTCACTATGATAGTTGCCAAGGAAAGGTCGCCATGACAGTCGTTCCAGTTCACACAGAGGAACTCTGAAACAACGTATCCCCTAGTTATCTCTTATAAATTATGATTGGTGGAACTGGAAAACTCAGTTGTTAAAAGAGGAGTTTCAAATGAAACATGAGACGACATGTTTTGGAGTATAAAAATGCCACAGTATGCGAAGGTCGGTTTGTGATCGTGTTTACATCATTCATTGATTCAGCAGGACGCGAATGGGATACAATTCGCTAGTTTCATTGGGGGCAGTGGCCGAATGTAGGCCTAAATTCATGATACCAAGAATCGTATGTAGGTCTCTTCTGGCAAACGACATATCAACGGGACAGTGCACCGATGTAGCACTAAAAAGCAGTCGATATTTTTATTTTAAAAGTAGTACTTTGGGTATGACGTCAACAAAACATGTCCTTTATTTTTCATTCTATCGATTGATTGATTTAATCAACAAACCAATGGAAGATGTGTCTCAAACGAAATTTAATTGTCTGTAGTAAGATCTATACAGCCTTTACTGATACAGTTTCAGTTATAAAGGAATCAAACAAATTTTGCACGACATTGTTAATACATTAAAGATACAAATACAGAAAACCAAGATGTTTTTAAAACATAATCTTACATAATAATAATAATTAGCTCGTGTTTGGACCAATTTCCAAATGAAATACATTTTCTGAAGGCAAATGTTATTCTAAGAACAAAAATCAAGGTCTCGGTTGTGTTAAATAACCAGAAAGTACCTTAAAATGGCATTTTCCGCTAAATTTGGCCCATTTCTGCTCAATTTCACGGCCGCCATTCGACTAATTATAGGAATATCAACATGGTACGAAATCAAACATTTTCTACATTTTTTAAAACCTTAATTGTTTGGACTATTGAGGAACAACCTATTTTATTCATATCAGGATTTATTCTTTAACATACTGATGCTTAAGTTATATTTTTATTATCGTTTTCAATATTGAAAAAGCATTTCTTATTTTTTTTTGCGAATCTACATTGAACGCGGGAACAAGTAATGGTGACGTGTTTCGGAAAGTCATGTGATTGCTCGTATAAAAATAGAACCGGAACTCGCGGAAGGACATGTCATGATCAGCGGTAAACAAATATGGCAGCCAGACGAAACCAGAGTCGCATCAGGCTCAAAGGAAGACTAGCCAACAAAGAGACTATTAAAAAGATCGGAACAGGTGCATCTGATCAACAAAAAAAAACACGACATCAATCAAAGAAGACAAAGACCATTACTAGTGTGGTTGAGTTGACAGTACTGTATACATGTACTTTTCGAGAAAATGTAAATCTGAGGTTTTGTTGTCGAGATAATTTACGGTATGGCAATGCAAGTTACCATTAATATTACGTACATAACATGTCCGAACAGTGTGTGTCAGCAACTTGGACCCCACAGGAAAAAGAACTCCAAACTAAAGTTTTGACACCGATTCAACAGTTATCTACATGTACAATTTAGGTAGGTAACAAACTAACAATACTTAAAAATTAAGATCTAATCTACATCTGTCACAACTTCTACATGCATAACAAGATAATTCACCCATGGTCGATTAATTCGATATTTTTGTCCCTGCATGCCCAGGTTCGATTTCCTTTTCAATCAAAAATGTGTTCAAATCTACAATACTACATGTACAGTCTACAGGCGTATAGGCATGCTTTTGCACCAAAGAAAATTAGCTGAATTTCTTAGAAAGAATTGGGAGCACCCAAAACGGGTATTATTTGTGTATATCAAGTCAATAAATAAATGATATTTCTGTGGTAAAATTAGGCAGCGTTAGGCTCGAGCCTAATGTTCAGACTTTTGTCTCAATGGTTAGAACGTTTGCCTTCCAAGCGAGAGTCCTGGGTTCAATTCCCGGCCCGGCCACAACATTTCTTAATTTAAAGATGAAAATAGCTGAATTCAAATAATTAGCTGAAAAGAATTATGTCCGTCTCTATTCCATTTAAGCAGACCTACTTGAGGTTTTCCTTTTCAAACAATATAATTGAACAAGAGAGGAAAAATGCACGGCCAGACTGGGGTTTGAACCCAGGATCTTCTGAACTCTAGACGGATGGCATGCTCAACCAATTGAGCTATCTGATCAATCCTTTCTAGATCCGCTACACAACATAATTTATGAAGCATTTATAGGTTTATTGAATATAGAGTCTGAATATGATTCTACACTGTATGTTGTGGCTTTGTCTGCCTAGGCTGGTGTAGTGCGAAGGGTTCTGACTCTCTGACCCGCTAAATATTTGACGACAGGCGGGTGCGAGAGTCAGAATTCCCCCTTAGTTAAAAAGTGGAAATTTTACCGACCGTGCACAGGTCACTGTTTAAGCTGTGTTTTACAATATAAAACATTTTCGATCACATGTAAACTAGGTATCAATGGAAAGAACAGATATTTTTCTACTAACCTACACATTTAATCAAGTCACATGAGGTCGTAAACTAGCTGTTCAATGCCTCCCATTTCTAAAAAAAAATAAGTTTCCTGACATCTGTTTGAAAATGGCCGCGCGTCACGAGATCCCGCGAGAATTACTTTCTGCCTAACTATTATTGTTCACATGACGTTAGGCGGCGGCCATTTTCAAACAGATGTCAGGAAACTGGTTATTTTGTAGAAATGGATGACGACAGTTGGTTTACTATCTCCTGTGACTTGATTAAATGTGTAGGTTAGGCCATACCAATTTGATTTATTGTTCTTCGGAAAATGAAATTTCAAAATTGGAGCGAGCGGGCGGGCGATTTTTTTTTGTTTTAACAAAATTTTGAACTCCTTAAAATTTCGAGCGAGCGGTAGTTTTCAAAAGGCTTAATGTTAGAATACGTGTTTGACTATTAATATAATGTATCACCAAATAGTACACGTATTTAAACTGTTGTAGCGTTTTATTTTATTATTTCCATGGTATAAACTACTTAATTACCTTCTTAATAGAAGACCCAAGGTCAGCCATTCAAGTTTAGTGATTGAACCAAAGCTACAGGAAACACCTTTTAGCAACCATATTTTTTGTGGGTATTTAGATGCTTCTTTTCATGCAGAATGCATATTTTATCGGATTGATATAAATTAATTATGACAAAATAAATGTATGATGTACCGCTATAAAACAAACCCTGAAGTCTAGATATATGGCACTAGGTGTTTTCCTGACAAACTTTGATTTAGAATAATAGTTATAGTAATATTAATGGACACAAGCATTATTTGTGTACTAAATATCCAGATCATAAAAATTAAAATAAGTTTATAAGCTGAGGTCCAGTATGTATATGAATAAGTTCATTATTGTCTATATCATCGTTGAAAAAGCATCATGATCCCAGTGTTAATCCATTCGGGATTTAAATGTCCTGATTACTGGTAACTAGGTAACTACGGAATCTGGATGAGAGTTCGAATGGTAATACCTACATCAATACAAAATCTTAATAACAAACACGTTTTTTTAACTTTTGAACTTTTCTGTCGCTTTTTAGTGAGACTGCTTGAGTTCCGTATTCTGTTTATTTGATCAAGAGATCTTGGAACGATGAACCATTCTATTGCGGTATTTTGCAATACATTATGGCGACCGGATTATGTAGCAACAAACACGATAGGAAATCCATTTTGACACGTTCCCAATTTTCTTCAAAAGCGAAAAAGCCTCGTCGCGCATTTCCTTCGTGTTTCTGCCAAAACAAAAACCGCTTGAAATACCATTTTTACCTTCGTTTCAAACATTCAAATGATCCGGAAATAAATGACGTTTTCTCAATTTTGAACCATTGTAAAATATGTCTGGATTCGTCATTTTTCATTGACGCTAAAATTGGAGCGGTGATATTTTACTTTTACTTTTATTTTATTTTTCCAAAACAGGAGCGGTTAATCCGACGACCAACAAATTAAATTGGTATGGCCTTAGAAGAAAAATATATGTTCTTTCCATTGATACTTAATTTACATGTGATGGAAAATGTTTCATATTATAAAACACGGCTTAAAAGGCGACCCGTGCACGGGTCGGTAAAATTTCCACTTTTTAACTAAGGAGGAATTTTGACCCTCACACCCGCCAGCTGTCGTCCAAATATTTAGCGGGTCAGAGAGTCAGAACCCTTCGGACTAAGGCTGGTGCTGTTCTATTAAATGAATATATACATTTTGTTTTGTATATTAGAACAAGCTTAGTCTGACCCAACTCAGGTCTGCAGTTTTAAGTCTGAAGTGTTCTAATTAATATTTCTACCGCAATACCCTGTGTTATTCCACTCCCAGACCATTGTATAAACGGGCTGACTGTTGGATAAATATATGTTATATACCACTAAAGGAATATGACCTTCCGGTCTTTTGATTGGTTGAGAAGTTGAACTTTGACCGGAAATCATGTGGTTCAATGCAACGTGCTGATTGTTGACGTCGTCATCGATTGTTGACGTTTTCACAATTTCGCGGGAATATATACGAGATGATGTGTTTTCGGGCAAATATTACGCGGTTCACAAAAAACAACACTGCTCTTGCGACTTAATATTATTGTGGTAGAAACAATTCACACGACTCGTGGTTATTGGATATGAAATTTATTTCACTCTCGTTAATTATTTTTTAAAAGTTACAAAAGACACTCGCTAAAGCTCATGTCTTTTGTAACATTTAAAAAATAATTAACTCGAGTGAAATAAATTCCATATCCAACAACCAATCGTTGTGTAACCTCTATATATCTGATCTGCAATATAATGTACAAGCAGAGGGATGAGTTACAATAAAAGTTTATTCTAAAAAATATGTGAGATATTCAATTATTGGCTTCAATACAATTATTTTCTTAAAGTTGAATTTTATTGCAGATATGCATAAAATGTTTACAAGTTTAAAATGGCGGGGAGTCTGTGTTTATATATACTCCTTAACATTTTATAAATACATTTTAATTGTAGCATGTCCCTGTGACTGATAATTATAAGGGGTAGTTTTGTTGTAGTCCTGGGCCCGTATTCATGAAACCGTTCTCATGCTCAAGCATGGATTTCGTGCTCAAGCCTTATTTCTTGTTTTGGCCATAGATTATTTAAAAAATCTAACTTTGTCAAAGTTTTGGGAAAAAGTTGAAGAGAGATAAAGCCAAAAACTTTTTTTAACATTTACATTGACTTTTTGACTCTTCAACATGATTAAGGAGAGTTTCAAGAAAGCTGGCTTGAGCACAGAATCCATGCTTGAGCATGAAAACGGTTTCATGAATACTGGCCCTTGAGTTAACAAAGTAAAGGGAGATAACTTATATTGTTTAAATTTCAGGTCTTATTGGTGTCAACACTGGAAAGATTGTGGACTTTGACTTTAAAACAAGAAGCTGTAGTGTGTGCCAGTATCATCTGAGAAGGTCCGAGACAGTTTCAAAACATAGATGCAATGTTAATTGGACAGGTTTGTAGAGTTAGTCAAAATTGTATATAGATTATATCTATAAAACTGACTTGTACCTGTACATTCACTCTTAGTTTACTCTTATTACCATGAGACTGTGTGAAAAACATTTTATTTTAATTCAACTATATACAGTTAAACCAGCTGTCTAAACCCAAAGTCACTGGGACCAAAACTAATAGTCTGTTGTTTAAACAATTGTCGGTTTGTAGAGGTATAAAGTACTGTATAAGTTCTTGGAGTACTTGGCCATATTAGACAGAAATTTTTATTACACAGCGGCCGGTTTAGTCAATGTGAAGTGGTAGGGTAAGGGTATTTGATTATTTTGCCTACTTTTGATCAATACCACATATATTTTCATATTTTATTGTGTATCAAAGTAGAGAAAATGGAAATTCATAAATTATTTGCAATTCTATATAACATTATCACTTTCTACAGGTTTTATGATTGGACCAAGGCTTTGGAAGCAAGAGCATCTTCTGCTTTGATGCAAAAGAATGAAGGACACAGTTGGCTGAACAAGGTAAGTGTTGACTTCATAGATACCCTCAGTTTAGTGCAATTTCTCAAAAAAGTTGTGTCTGTATAATGTATATTTATTTTTATACTGACTGATCATGACCTGAGCCAAATTTCATTTATAATTTTCTGATAAAATTTGTCTGAATTTTACACGATAAACACTTCATATTTTGTAAAGAGAAATGTCAATACTTCTCTTTAGGTAAGGGTCAAGATCTATATGAAGATTAAAGTTTAGTATTTACAAACATATCTTGGGTCAATATACATTTCTTAAGTACTCGTATAGTTGTCTATTGTCAATTTTGGATATGTATATATGTGGAAATTGGAAAGTATATGTTGATAATATTTTTTTTCTCAGGTGAATAAAAATGCCCTGCTTTTTCCTGGAAGTGTAACTAAATCACATGGGGTACAGAGGGACTGGATTAGGAATAACACCAGTGCTATGAAGTCTACATTTTCTTAAAAACAAAAATGCATCTCAATAAAGGTAAACAATATGCAATTCAGATAAACTTGATCCAGGGATATTCTCCATGATATCCAAAGCAAAGCAACCTTAAAAGACTCTCATAGAAAAATGTTAATGCAATGATGTCATCAATAGCATAGGAGTTACGTCAGAAAAGATTTTGCTTTCACACTCAAATGAAAAGTATTTCTGCTGTTATTGTTCATATACCGGGTATTGAGTTTCAGTGCAAATATTACATAATTTTGAGAAAAAGAATACACTATATAGGTTCGTGCCATTCGGTATTTCAAGGTTAAGGTTATACTAAAATTAATCATTTTTATATGAAAGGAAGTCTTCTTGTATTATTTGCAGATTCCGAAAAATAAATACTTTACAACTGATAATTGAATTTTTTCTTTGTGAATATTGCATTTTGTGTGGAAAGGAAGATAATTAGATTAATTACCTCCCTTGTATACAAAGAAATGGGTCACAATATGATATTATGTGACAGAGGACACTTAAATGTATATATATGTGCAAACTTTGGAAAAAAAAACATTGATAAGAATTGTTTTGCTTTAAACACCCAGCTTCTCCTTTGAAGGTAATTTTCTTTCAATGTTCTGCTTAAGACTCATAAATCAGGGGAAACATTGACATATTTCTGACAAATTCAATGTTTACATGAGTATATCCATGTCCGTCCCGTCCTGTCCCATGGTAATGTAACCAGCTTATTGAAATAACCACTGATCCGATTGTCATCAAACTTACATAATAATTAAGCATGTAGAACTAATTTCATATGAGGTAAGGGGGCATTTATGTCTAGCAGTCATTTCTAGTTATGAGGTTTGGTTTATTTTGTTTGAAGTCCTATTAACAGCCAGGTAGTTTAAGGAGGTTTTGGAGGTGGAGGAAAGCCAGAGTACCCCGAGTAAAAACCACCGACCAATGGTCAGTACCTGGCAACTGCCTCTCGTTGGTTTCGAACTCGCAAGTTCCCAGGGTTGGTGGGCTAGTGGTAGAATGTCGGAACACCTTAACCACTCGACCACTGCGAGGACTAGTTTAACCCATCGGTACACATATATAGCACCACTGTGTCATGATAAACCGGGAAGATTCAAGTGACGTCAAACTAGCAAAATTATATCGAATGAAATCATCTATCAAAAAATAAATTTCATCCTTAATGTTTCAGGTTGGGGGGGGTGGGGTCGTGTAGAAACACTTTCCATAGCCATCTGTCTGCCCACTGAAATTTGTCAGCACTTCTTTCTTTCATTAATTTTCATCAAACTTGCGTGTGGAATTTTTCGCTTAGTCAGCCTCCAAACTGTTGGCAGTGTGGAAATGTTTGTGCTGTCAGTCTTCTGTTTAGTAATGTGACATATACTATCCACTATAGAAATTGAATGGTATCAAAAAAAAAGTGCATACAATGTACATCTGCGAAAAATTATTGGCAGTGAAATAAGCAAAAGCTTTCACACCACGAAGTATTTCACTTTTACACTACTTGCACAAAATCAAATATCTTAAGGGCCAAGTGAGCTTATGTGATGGTGCAGCGTCCGTCGTCCGTCCATCCTGCGTCCGTCAAATTTTTCCTTTAAAAGACTTCTTCTAAAATACTGACAGGCCTAGTGACATGAAATGTGGCTGGTAGCTTTCTTGGAAGGAGCTGAACAAAGTTTGCGAAAAAAAAATCACTTTGACCTAATTTCAAAGTCACAGGGGTCAAAAATGTGGAAACCTTCAAACAACTTCTTCTAAAATACCGTCAGGCATAGAGACCTCATATTTGACTGGTAGCTTCCTCGGATGAAGCTGAATAAAGTTTGCGTAAAGAAACGACCTTGACCCATATTCAATGCCACAGGGGTCAAATCTATTATAACCTTTAAACGACTTCTTCTAATAAATCAAATTTCCTAGAAATATGATATTTAGCTGAAAGATTCTTTGGATGAAGCCCGACAAAGTTTGCGAAAAGAAATGACCTTGACCTATATTCAAGGTCACAAGGGTCAAATCTGTTAAAACATTTAAATGACTTCTTCTGATTAACCAGTAGACCTAGAGACATTATATATGGCTTGTAGCTTCCTTAGATGAAGCATGACAAAGTTTGCGAAAAGAAATGACCGTGACCTTTATTCAAGGTCACAGGGGTCAAATCTGTTAAAACATTTAAACAACTTGATTAACCAAAAGCCCAAGAAGCATGATATTTGGCTGACAGGTTCCTTGTATGAAGCTCGACAAAGTTTGGGAAAAGTGACCTTGACTCATATTCGAGGACACAGGGGTCAAATCTGTTAAAACCTTCAAACGACTTCTTCTGAAATACCAAAATCCCTAGAAGCATGATATTTGGCTGGAAGGTTCCTTGGATGAAGCCCGACAAATTTTGGGAAAAGAAATGACCTTGACTCATATTCGAGGTCACAGGAGTCAAATCTGTTAAAACCTTCAAACGACTTCTTCTGAAATACCAAAGCCCTAGAAGCATGATATTTGGCTGACAGGTTCCTTGGATGAAGCCCAACAAAGTTTGCGAAAAGACATGACCTTGGCCTATATTCAAGATCACAAGGGTCAAATCTGTTAAAACTTTCAAACGAGTTCTTCTGAAATACCAAAAGCCCTAGAAGCATGATATTTGGCTGACAGGTTCCTTGGATGAAGCTTTACAAAGTTTGCGAAAGAAAATGACCTTGACCAATATTGAAGGTCACAGGAGTCAAATCTGTTCAAAGCTTTGAGAAACTTGTTCTGGTAAACCTAAATGCCTAGAGACATGATATTTGGCTGGTAGCGTCCTGGGATGAAGCCAAACAAAATTTGAAAATAAACGATGTTGTCTTACAAGGTCACAGGGGTAAAATATGTTTAAATTTTAACATGTTCTTCTAAATGTCTCACAGTAAAAGATTTTAGGGATTTTTAGGGTTACACTATAATATAAGCCAGAGATTGATACCAGTTGAGCGATGTAGGCCCATTTGGCCTCTTGTTAGAAATTCATTGTCAGCACTCTAGTGGCTTCGTTTCTTCATGGATTTTATCAAACTACACATAAGCATGTATAAATACAAAATCAAAATATCATTGATGAGTTTGAGTTTAGGGTTATCAGGTCAAGGTCAAGTTCACTGTGGCTATTTTTAGAAAATCATTGTCAGCACTCTAATAGTTTACTTTCCTAATAGATTTTCATCAAACTTGTTCTGGTAAACCTAAATGCAAACTTATACCTACAGAGTTGAAATATCTTTGACAAGTTGCAAGTTCAAGTTTCAGGAGTGTCGGCTCAAGGTCACTGTTGCTATTGTTAGACAATAATTGTCAGCACAGTAGTAGCTTTGTTTCTTTATGGATTTTCACCAATTTCACACACATGTTAAGGATAAGATGTCTTGGACAAGTTCGAGTTTCAATGTTGTTTGATCACGGTAAATCAAAATTGCCATACATATATTGTGTACATCGGCTTATTGTATATGTGGAATGTAGGAATGTAGGTAATGTGAGGAACAAAAAGAGTCCAGTGACTCTGCGATTCTGTTGGCTCATTTTAATGCCAACTCATGAACTTGTCTTTCAAGTTTAAACTGATTCACCTAGATGTCTACTTACTACACACAAACTTCGAAGCTGTTTTGTGCAATTGTATTTTAAGGCGATACTAATTTATGAAGCTGATTGAACTGAAATGAAAATTTGTAAATTTCGGAATATTCAAAAAGTGTATGAAACAGATCTAGAGGGTTAAAATTGTTAACATTCCATTAACTGTTATGTTTTCTCAACAGAGGAGATAACCGGACAAAAACATAACATGCTATCCCATCATTCCACTCCCAGTTTGAACTTGCGGATAAGCGTTTCTTGTATTAGTATTTAGTTTAGCTACCTTCAGATGATACGTTCATCATTCCAGTACACTGTAAGATTATGTTCGGTAAAGCTTGTTACAAAAGTAATAATAATAATAAAGCAAACGATAGTTTAAACAAAGACAGGATACATTTTTACAATACATACCATTTCTCTATATACACAATATTTTTGGAGCATCGATACATTTCTAATACATTATATTGAAACTATCAGAGGAAATATATGCAGCTGATGTTCATATATTAGTCAAGATACATTTTACATCAGACAAAAATACCCTTTGTATACCTCATACAGAACATTAATCAATTGCTTAACCTCAATATATTAACAAGAAATTAGGAAAGTACAGGGTGGTGGGTAAAATAAAATTGGATGTATTGCAGTATTCTCGCAATATACACTGCCATCTAAAAGTTTTATTGCAAACTTTGTATACATATTAAGCCATTTGCGAACACATGATGAACACAAATGATGCATTTCTTAAAGATAGTCCACCTTTCAGTGAACATTGGCATTTTATTTCAAAGTAGTTTTTTCTTTCATTTGCACAATTAAATGGAGTTAATACAATGACCAACTGTCAAAAATATAAGAAAGAAATATATGATTGAGTTGAATGTATAACGAACTTGATATTGCAAAAAACATTTTGAGGATTTCAATTGTATCAAAAACCATACCTGTACATACATGTAGTTGAAAAATAGCAAAACATCGTGAGAAGTAAATTATAACATAAACATATCAATAGTTATACAAACTTCAAAATAGGGGTTTTCTCAGTTGCAAAGCGTTTGCAGAAAAGCTGTATCAGAACGTTTTGATGACAGGGCATGTAGTGATCTAAATTAATGAAAAAGTACGTTATTGCACGCAGCAGATCAGCTGGACAAAATCGCTCATAATCCAATAACCGCATTTAACAGATAAAAATAATTTTGATAAAATATAAGCAAAACAAGAAACAAAACATCATATTATTAAATAAAAAATGAAAGTAAACAACGAAGAAAGTCTGCCTTCATTCATTAATAAATGTTTCAATTTGCATTTTACCTTTGTAGATATTTGCTATCTTACAAGAAAAAGGTTTTTTTACTAGTAATCTTTGACAGGTCATAGCAATTACAAAAAAAAAAACATAGAGAATACCTGATCTTCAATTCGTTACGAAATACACGTAGCAATGCCTCTGGCATGTAAACAAATTTCAGCTGTATCTATAAATATGTATTAATAAACAAACATGAAGCAGATTTCATGCATATTCGTGTCTTTTTTAAGAAACATTCACAATAAAACTGCAATGTCTCTTATTGATTGTAGATAATGTTGCAACATATAAATCAATTTTACAAAAAAAAGGGGAACAATCAACAATACTGATAAAGCCGTTTTTGAACAGTGAAAGTTTTTTTTTACAAAATGCATCGTTATATAGTAAACAAAAATGAGATTTTAGTCTACTGGCAAACCCCGGTAGATTCTGTAACCGAATCTAACTTTGGCTCATTTGGCAAAGTTCAACAGATTCTAGATTTAGGTAACGGAATCTGCCGAGTTTTGCCGAATGTTAGTCGACACTATTGGTAGTTTGAGGGAACACATTAAAAAAATTTATACATCCTATCTAAATTGCTGATTGTGTCAAGATCTGGTCAGTTACATAGGAGACATTTTACTGTGTCTAAGTATATTGAACATGCGGGACAAACAATTTGACACTTTAGATATTTTCACATTTCTAATGTTTATCATAAAGGCCTACCAACGAACACACATCAAGCTGTCAATACTGTGTACAGATACTTTAAACAAGCATTTCTAGTCAACCCTACATGACAAAATATAGGCAATATAAATTCATTAAAATGTACAAAAAATCATCCGATACTTCATTTAATGACTTATTTTAAAGGAAAGAAAAAAATGTTTTTAAAATGAAAAATGCAGAATAACTATCGTGATATTATCATTTGAAAAAAAGCCCGCCAATAGCTTTGATTAATACGCTCTGTGCCATTCTGTGACTCTGCTTCTTTTATCCTTTCTGTCAATCACTCATCATAACTTATGACTTGGAAACGTTGTGGACATCTTGCTTCAGTTTCTTTAAGTGATATGAAGATGGACGTTTTTGGGTATGCTCATCACTGTGTTTACTTGTTGTGATTGACAATGATAATCGGTTCTCATTTATAGAACTTGATGTTTACTTGAATGGGACAAAGATTTACATGGCGGTTGTCGTCGATAAAGTAGAAGACGCTTACAATTCCGGAACACCTGGTCTTATTCTCTTGTTCATTTACAAGGGTCTCCATGTAAATCGGTTCTTTGTTCATATTTTGCACCTGGTTTTATCGATTTTACTTCGCCAACTTCTTTGAAAGAAAAGTTAACTCCAAAGAGAATGGTCCCATGTGATAGGCAACGGATTTGATGATCCTGGCAATGGAATGAGGCAATGGTTTCGTTAAGCTTACCAGCATCGGTGGCTTTCAATTCCCTAAATAGTCATTTATAAACAGTGTTTTGACTAGTAAAATTTAAAGGCCCAATATACGTAACTTCAGGAAATTTTTCGTGATTCTGAAAAATTCTGAAAAAAAATCCAGTTGATAACCATGCAAAAATAAGCCGAAAAACGAAGTGAACACGAGCGGTAATTAATACAAAATCTTGACAGAAAAATCCAAAGAATTGCAAAGTATTCAGGTGGGACCCACTTCAACAACAAATCGAAGTGAGAAGAAGGTTCAAAATGGACGCGTGTTTGCAAATACCGAGTTTCAACTGCTGCTGTACCGGTAACCGCGTAAGAATTCATCTTGAATATTGCTGTTATCAGTTTATCTTAACTAAATCTATAAATATAATCAGTTTTTAGGCTTGATTTTCGCTTCAAGATTTGCCGAAAGTTACGTATATTGGGCCTTTAAAAAAACTATTCAAGTTTACACTAGTGAAAAACTATCATTTTTAATAAAATGTTTTTTTTTCTCGAAATTTCAGTGGAAAAAATATGATGATATATATTACGCTATTGTTACATGTAGATTGACTGCCCCCTTTACAAAAACAACCAAATAAAGTATAAATCATTGAATAATGTGAACTCACCTAAGTAAGACCGTCGTCATTTACAGTGGCTCCATCTCGCGTCGTTCACAAATGAACTTATCGGTTGCACTACACTTGTTGTCTATAACCTTTTTTAAGTAAGGGGCAAGCACACCGCAGTTGGCAGGTGATTTTTGGACGAACCGTATATCAGCGTTGTTAAAGGATGTTGCGATTCCTTTTACAACTGTGCCATCAAGCCATGTCCAAACTCCCTCTGATGCTGTATCCGACGCCCCGATGAAGAGCAATGTATTTGTACTGAAATCTTGTATAAAATTAAAACATTTTGTTCTTTAATTTACAATAATAGCGTACAATATGTAATTGAAGCGAACACTACAGTGAACAGTATGTACAAACATATTGATTTAGGAATTAAAAAATGTTTACAGTTATCGAATTGCAAGCCAATATTTTATAATTTTAATAAACATTCTGTTAGTCGTTTAAGCTTATGGTATTTTTAAAATTTTTGTGGGATGAACACCCCTTCTGAATACCTTATTTAGTATAATGAAGTGATTTTAAGTTAAATAAGGAACTTGATTGTGCAGAAACTCGTGACCTTTCACTTATATACAATACTATTTTAGTAAATAATGATACTGTGCTATTTAATTCAAAATGACAACTTTTTAAAATTCATAATAGTTTGCAAATCAGCGTATACAAAAACCATAGTTAAAACTCATACTTAATATAGGAGTTTAATTTTAAATGCTTACATAAATAGGACATGTGGATTGCCCCTAAAAACCTCGCTGTGTCGTCAATCTTTAACAAGGTGCCCCCGTCATCCTCACAGTATTTCCTTGCATCCGTCCAATTTTTTTCTTCCAAAACAAACTTCAGGCATTGGCCTGTCTGCCTATTTAAAACGTATCCAGAACTGTCACATTCTGAAAATTGTAATTGGAATAAAAGATATTGTATTCTCTCAGAAAAAAACTTAACTGAATATATAACTTGTATATTCAACTGAACCCCGTTATCTCGAATCTGTATTGTACCTTTCATAAAAGAAGAAACCATGTACTGAATTTGGGTTTATGTATAGAATGTCATAACATATGTTTATATGGGATTAAATAAAAATATATATGAGAGAAAAAAACATGTTGGTATCGACAAAATCGTCCGTTTAGATCTGTGAAGAGTTTTGCAAATCCGCATAACACAGTCACAGTGAAATGTTTTTTTTTTTGGTTTGATTCCGAATCAAGATGCCTATTCATAGATGGAATCAACGTTTCATGAATAAATGGAGATAAGAACAAGAAATGATTACGTTTTATTCTTATAGGTATTCTACAAATACATTCAATCGGGCCTCTCTCCTATGTTGCTTCCTTGATTTACACTTATCATGCAGTGAAATGGTCATCGATAGACAGACGTGATGTCATTTTGTTTTGGGTAGAAACGGGCGGGCTTATGCTATATGGTATATAGCCAATCAAAACATTCATTATTAACAAATCGTGTTAGAAAAACCGATAACGCTTTTCAGATAGTTTTTATTGTGTATGTAACAGAAATAGATATCTTTTCTATATCAATATTATCTTTAGCCATAGATTGATGTGGAAATACAGGAAGATATTAATACAAATTGATATAATGACAATTTTAATAGTTTAGTGATTGTTCGTAATTTCAACGTATTTGCAAATTTGAAAAAAATACTTTGTCGTAAAATGATAAGCTCTAGAATTCCACTTTCAAATAACTTTGAATGTTCGTTATGCTACATCCTAGTTAATCATACTGAATGTAGCAGATGTTATTTTGCTGTGTTGTACATGTGGCAAAGTACTAGTACATTTGTATTACGATTACGTGACAATCACATGTGTATTTAGTGTGAAATGAAATCGTCAAATCAGATACGTAGAAAGCTTTGTGCGTCTCTGATCTACTCCATTAACATCATTGTTGGTTTTAAACGATAACAAAACAGTTTTTTCATCAAAAATGGAATGAATTATGAATACGCCAGTCGTCTTCATTTGGTTGCAACAAGATTACGTGATCTCTGAATAGATTTCTAGCATCGTGCTGTCTGGACATATATGTCGTGTCACGATCGATTTCATAGTCTAGTGTTTGTTGTTAATATTTCATTAATTGAATGCATGAACTAATCATTCTACAGTGCGTTTAAGACATCACTTTATTACCGCCGATGTTTTGTTTAGACATAATGATGACCGGTCTATCGTTATTAACAATATCAAAGCGAGATGAAAAGTAAAAAGATAATACCTGGAGTGGACAGGTGATCATCTCAGGCAATGTACATACCCAGATCTATTGTCTCACACAGACATCTTACCCGAACAATTGCCTAATAAAACCCAGTCACGATAAAACAAAAAAAAAAGTTTGGTCTTACTTATATAAAAACCGATTTAGGTATGCGAAAGATCGGTATCCGAGTGACTACGAAATACCGCCAATTTTGAGCCTTGACAAACATTAAATACACTATAGGTAAGACAAAACCAAAATATCGGACTACTCTGTACATTTATGCTAAAGTAAGGAATATGTCATCTGGTTACAGATGTGTTCACTGCTAATTAATCATGGGAATATACAGTGACGTGTCAAAAGTATTTCAATTATTTTCATTTTGCTATATATTCTTTGTATTTCAAACTTTGTTTACGTGTCAATTTTAATGAAATTTTGTGTACTAAAAAATAATGGTTTCCTGTTTCATCATAATATTTTCACTGTTTTCCGTTACATATGACCAGAGAAATCATAATTTATTTATAACATCCGATTTTCGGGACGCCATTTTGACGTCATTTTGGTAGCGTTATATAGAGAAATGGCGTCAAACGGAAATAAGCAGTGTAGACAATTCTGGATAGTTCATAATAACACAACGGATGATTAAATAAATATTATGAGAGGAAACCTTGGAAAGCTTGGAAATACAAAGAATATATAGCAAAATAAAAAAATTGAAAGACTTTTGGCACACAACTGTTTATGCTATTGCCGAGAGAATACATTACGTGATTCAAGACGGTAAGCGTTTGTTCCAACTCGACCTATCAAAGAATTGACGAATGTCTCCACGTCTGTGTCGTTTGTCCCGGAGCAGTATGATGTCGTGTTGTCGTAGAAGACAACATTGCAGCCTACATGTAACAAGCATAAACTCAAACACGTATACAAGCTCTCTGTGTTTCCATGGAAACCATCGACAGATGACACGTTATTGGCGTACGCAGGAAATGTCGAAAACCCGTACTGAACAATCGGGTTACCTGCACATAACAAGAAATATCTTACTCTAGAGTTCATATAGATGTACATATACAGTATATTATAATTTATTGTAATTCGTTTCCTGAGGATTTAACGCCCGGTAGTAGGTAAATACTTTTAAAATTGCTAGTTAGTTAATCAAAAGCTCATTTATACAATAGAATATTACAAATAAATCTGAACAATTCTGTAGAACTTCTTGTACAATGTACGTCGTTTTGAAAAACATTTATAACAGGTATGAAGTTAAGTAATATTGATATTTATCTTAAATGCTATTGATACTTACTTGTTAGTTGCATGGCCATCACAATTATAATTCGAGGAACAGAAATCAAACAGGAAATCGAACTGCCTACAAATGATATGTAAGTGTAACAGATGATGTTCAAGATGTGATCGGACTATTCCCAAAGGATATGTGCCTTGATTCATATCAATACATCGATGATGCGTGAACATGAATAATTCAGAAGGGAGTATTGGATTTCAAATTCAAGGTTCCGCTTATCGTTATTTATCGACCTATGGTGTGTGATATTTAATTTGTAAACGGGTGGTAGAGCAGTAGAGCACAGCTTTACAAATGGTTAATGCTGAGAACAATCCTTTTCTATCAGGAATGAGGGTGTCTCCAAATTCTCCGAACAAAATAAAAAAAAACACCTGTGTGTATCTGTGAGAAGAAGAATAACTTCAAACAGTACACTCTTTATCTGGGGAAGATTATGTCACCATAGGGTCATAACTATCTCAATGTGGATCTTTATGATCTCTTTGGTTGAACAAACGATCACGTCTCGGCTCTGTTACGTGGAGACGCGACCTTGCATAACAATATCAGAAATTTACAAAACCAGGTCAACTGGTTCGGACCATTTGGCCGGGTGGTAACGTCCTGGCTCCTTAACTTAGAGGTCTCGGGTTCGCGCCCAGCTCGTCTCACTAGTTTCATTCCTGCTCCTTCTTATAAAATACTGTTTATTTCCCATATCGGGATGCTTGTATTAATAGTAGCCCAAGTATGGGTGTGTTCATGTACAAAATGTACTAATTATCACAATGATAATTTCTTATATATAATTACAGCCCCTGGTGCCCGATAAACGTTACGTCGTGACGGATCTGTTTGATTTGTATGCCTACGTCAGGTTCTATATGTCGCCACGCTTCGTAACAGCTCGTACTACCGAGGCATTCTTAATGCACGACGAATATAAAAATAAAATACTCGAACTGTCGATTGACATACATTTTGTACCTCTTTTGTCCAAACACGAGTTTTGTCTTTACTGAACAGGTCCGTTCTGTCAGTTTTACACAATCTTTTTCGACGAATATGATTCTTGTTCAACACCATCATTTCCAATATGTGTACGTTTGTTTTATCGAAAAGTATGCCATAAAAGTGTGTGAAATACCACCGATAAACATTGATTTTGAATTTGAGGTGGGAATTAACTAGCACTAATGCACTCTAGAGTATTTTCATTTAAGTTGTATGATATGGACCTGATTCAAATATAACTAGCACTACTTTGCCTTTACTCCGTAAGCTTTTCTAAGCGGAAGACTTATGGCCTCAATATTGTTTATGACGGTTTGTTATAGATTCAAAACGTAATTCAATTCTTTCACTCTTGTAATCTGTTCTGAAATAAAATGAAAATATGTCATACACTCTTTGATCAATGTTTTCAATGTGTAAATCTTGTTATATTGAGATACTCCTTATTACAGTCACATGAACCCCATTCTCGAACGCACGGATAAATGACATCTGATATGGTGCCCTTTACTCAATAAACAATGTTATTGAGCGATCCAAACTTATTACAGCTTTACAGCAATTATGAACAACTGGCACACAAAGAGTTAAACAAAGATTTGAGAAAGACATATTTATCAGCAATTTCAAACAAATATCGAATGACAAAATAAGTTAAGTAGTTATTGTAAACTTTAAAGTTCCCTATTGCTAAATCGTTTCAATGTTTACATTATTAAGTTGTGAATAGTAGGTGTAAAAATGGAGACAACATACATTGCTGCCGTAAGTATAGTGTGATAGGTATAATACGCTATATGTTGTAGAATCAATACTAGTATACATTGTCTCAACTTTCTACTGGCATAAATAGTTAATTTGTTACGTGTTTGTTTTTTCATATTTAGATTGCATGCATATGCAAATGTTATAACAATGATTTTAATGTCGTTGTGAATTATAATTGGATAACATTCGTATTTATACAAATTTAAACAACACACTTTAAATATTACAAAACGATTAATAGGTGTCAGATCTGATACATTTTGGAGATTGTTTATAGTATATTTACAAGATTTGAATGTATCTTGTTCCTTGTGGACTGCATGCATCGTCCTTCCCTTGTTTTTTTATTTAATAAAAAATGTGTAGCTGATAATTATGATGATTATGATAACGATGTATTGTTATATTCATGTGATGTGATGAAAAAAAATTGTGTAGCGAGTCTGCTGATGTTTTTGAAATATTTTAGTTGCATATACATATGTATGTTATGATGTATATAATTGGGATAGTTATATTGATATTTATACGCATGACAATGTACAATGTAGATACTATGTTAACGATAAAATAGTATTCTTTCTACGGATAACTTACATCAACTGCTTATTATCATATCAATGTTGTTAATTTGTTTGTGTGATGTTTTTGTTTCTTGTTATAAACAATATTGTTTTTTAATTTATTAAAAACAACATCGTTAGCGATTTCTTACCAATCAACTTGAGATGAATTCCAAAAAAAAGGTTTATTAAACTGATATTATTCCCTGTGCAATCAAAGAAAGAATGCACCATGGAACAACTTATTAATAATCTCGATAAAAAAAGAATTGGATTGGGCTACACTTGCTCTCTGCCACCACTTCATAGTCAGGGGCAAGCACAATAAATTCGGTGACTTTCTTTTACCGGCTCAATACTATGTTTATTTCACTAATATAGCTATTCATTAAACAAATAAAAAATCAGATAATACGGAAGCGTCAACAAAACCATCAGTAGAACTAGCGACAACATATGAAACAAGGAAAGATAAGCTTTCTCTATCAAAATAAACCATAAAAACCGTAGTCATAAGGGGAAGCCATGAATCAAATAGAAATACTCTAAATAAAATTTCCAATTAGTTTTCCTAGAATAATGTTAAATTAAAACAAGACATTTTTTAGATTGCACGAAATAAACTTAAACCTGCAACATCGGTATAATGAACGCACGGGTAGCTGATGTTTCAGCGTGAGTTTCATTAGGATACATGGTAACTAAGTATACAGTCAATATCACATTAACTGTTTGTTAGAATACGGATACGGCATTGTATCTGTCAGTCTTATCCTCAAGAATATAATATATTGACAAGAGTGTTTTTGTTGATGACTGTTATGTCATGTTTCATTTTCGTCATCGAAAATATCCATGTAATAGATATTTCAATCAGACTGATGAAAGAAACGCAAATAACTTTTTTGTAAACTAGAGCATTTTAAATGGTTTAATGTAGGAATTACTATTTATTTTTCTTAAATGAAACAGACTGGCAAACCAGTTCACAAACACGTTCAGGTAAACCAAAGCATGTATTCAGGTTACTAGTATAGTGTGTGGGTGAAATCAAATCAAGCTAATTTGACAGGTTGTCCTGTTAGATACAAATCCGTATCAACTTTATTTCCATATAATGATATTGTTGTTAGTATCAATGCACATGTACTCAACACACACTACCACATCGTAGACACTGACATGACGTTTTTTAATGACACTAGCTATAAAAAGGAAGGAAAACCTAATAAAATCAAACCAAATTATAGGAAAAATAATAAACGTTGCGTACAAAAAGCCGATATACAGTGAAAACGTGAAAAGTTTATTTTTGTCTGATGTAATATTAATATCGTAATTTTACACATCCATGCGTCGGGTTTTTATTGACATTATTCAAGGTATTTACCCCGTGAGAATAGTTTGATCAGATTTCTAATCGCAGCCATTACAGTTCATTAGTAGGTAGAGAAATTCAGGCTCCCTAACAAGAATTCCTGTTATGGTGTTTCGGGGAAAAAATCAAATTCAAACTAACTTAAAGGGTTTTCCTATTGAATATATATCTATCAAAACTACTAATATCTCGATAAAATGATAATGTTGTTTTCATAAATGCACAATAAATGCAATTGCGTTTTCTTATTCAATATGCATCGCTTAGTTATACTAGTCCATGCGTCAAGGTACTTACCACGCGAGAATAGCTGTAATCACATTTCTTAACGCAACAGCCACACTTCATTAGTAGACTGATTAACAAATGTTTCGATTCCGGTTCGTTGTCCTGTTTGGCTTGTGTCCTTCATGTAACAGCCATGCAGCTTAGAAGTGGGTTTCAAAAACATTTAAATTTAAATATTAGTATTGAGGTAAGTATCAGTATGGTTTTGAATTATTTACACATCAGTTTCTCAAACTGTTTTAAAAGTGTCTGAACAACGAATTATATTGTAGTTTCTGACATAATTACGGCCCTTGGACTTAGATAATTTCCAATAGTTCAGTTTCCTTTCATAACCTCTGAAACGTGTATGAGGTATACACATGTTATGTTTGAATTTGTTTTGACGAGGTATACCCCTTGGCCTTCCAATAATTTCCAGTGTTTATTTTAACACGATTTCGACATGGCCATCAGAGGCTGCAATGGTCAAATGCAGGACCAAAGGTCATGCATGAGGAGTAATTGACCTTGGACCTTTATTTCGTTTAGTTTAGTTTAAACATATTTTTATTGTCATATTGTTTGGCAATACAGATTGGGCAAACGTTTTCCCAACTAAGTAACGCCCTCTCCTTAATACTGGATACGAACTACATAATGGACAGCAGTGAATTTATAGTTATCAATCAAACAATTATATATAGTAGAGACAGAGAAGGAAAAGGAAATCTTAAAGATGAAGGGAAGAAGGACATATATTTCTGTTCACATTTTACACATAGACATTGATAATATTGTATTTGTAACGAAAGATTATAAATAGTAATCTGACTGACTGGACAATACCAGTCAAAACAGACACACAACTGAATTATATGCATAATAATATAGATTTCATAAATGTATGGTTCATGTGATATCAGTCCTCACACGTGTGCCCACATTCACATCGTGCTGAGGATGAAGGATTAGATCTGAATAGATCACAATTTAGAACACTTGCTCGGTTTCTCAATCTACAGTGGATAATATTGATCTTACGCGACCCAACATTGAGAAAACATGCATTACTTACAGTTGCTGCATCGTATAATTCGTGTACATTTGATTCAAAATCAGCAGTTGGAGGAACGAAAGAGTTTAGTGTGGGGTGGAGTCGGTAACGTTGCTGTCGAAGTTCTTAGAATTTCTTAGATATAATCGGTCAAACTTCCAATATTCTATGTGTGAGGGTGCAGTGTTGTTTTTTATATTGTAAAAGAGGGGTAGTTTCTCTTCGTTTAGATAATGGTAGCCAGCCAATTTCTTTATACAGCAGTTCACATTTCGTGTAAGTTGATAGCCCAGTAACTATACCAGCCGCATAGAATTGTAAACTTTCAAGATTATTTTAATTTGTAATACCACAGTTATCCAAAATTTCGCACCCATACTCTACAATAATCTCCGATGATCTCCGCGCTGCTCCGTAAACTTCTCTCTGCTTCTTGGGTTTGAATCGTTTGACATTGAATTTCAAGATGGTAAATTATGTACGGCGGCAAGATATCCGATTGATATTCTACCCAAATCTGACCCCCTGTCCCTGGTACGTCGGATGTAAATCAACCAAAACAAAATACAAAGCTGTTTATAGAGTCTGAAGAAATCTCTGGCGGTAATGGTTCTGATATGGAACTGAAAAATTTGGATGTTGATACATTTATCGAGGAAGAACAAAACAAAAACACTGCTCGGAAAACGGAAAATGACATGTATGACACGTATCAGAGTTCCTGAAAACTCAACTCAAGGAATGTCGCCAAATTGAAAACATTCCTCCGGATCATTTATGTAAATTGCTTTGTATTTACTTTCTCAACATGAAAAAGAAAACCGGCGATGATTATGCACCAAGCACTGTGTGTGGCATCGCTGCAAGCATAGACAGGTATCAGGACACTGATCAAGAAATTGATCGCCTTTTGAACACGATCAACTTGGTAGCAAAACACCAGATGCTTTGTTGAGGACAGTCTGGTTCTTAAACATAATCCATTTCGGTATGCGCGGTGTTCCGGAACACCACGATATGAAATGGGGCTATATTAAGTTGTGTCTGGATAGTGACAATAGGGAGTATTTTAATATAATGAACGGCAATCCAAAACTCGTCCCGGTTAAAACAAAATAATATTCGGGCGATCCCCCCTTGAGCATGTGCGACACCCAATAACCGTGATAAGTATCCCGTAGCACATTACAAAGTGTAAAGTGACCATCGTCCGGCAGCCTGTAGTAATCCAGACACACAGTTTTATATAGCGACATATACAAACTCTACGATATCTGACAAGTGGTTCACAAACAAGCCTGTTGGAGTAAACAAGTTGTCTAAATTTATGTCGTTAGTTGTCAAAGGTTGTCTCCCTTCCTCCATATCGCAGATTGTCAATTGCGTCGATTTAATGTCAAAATCAATTATAGCATCATACAATGCTTTTCAGCATATGCGATTTTCTCCCAGGTCTCAAAGTAAAAGGAGAGTGGGAAGAGGCTGACATACCATTCTGCCAGAAAATATATCGTACAGAAGTTGAATGACAGTGGTGTAGCGCCTACACATATCATGCAGGTAATTAACACTTAAACAAATAAGAATAAATAAAGTCATCATCTTCAGTCCACTTACCCTTTTTATGCACTTATATCCCAAGCACAAAAAAGGAAATTTTCCTATACTATCTTTATCGCGTGTTTTGTACAAGTATCATATCAACTGGTCGATTTCCTAAATGCAAGATTGTTTTCACTGTAGATATCCGGACACAAAAACGTGCAAAGCATCAACGCATATTCGACGTTGAACTCTCCCCAACAACGCGCAACTTCTAATGTGTTGTCCTCCAGTTATGGTAGCAGTGTTAGTCCTGTCGTTGAACCAGAAATCATAACTGGTTTACCTCCCGAAACATCACTTGTTAAGCACAACACTATGGCCAGCGCCATGACAGTTGCACA
The DNA here is from genome assembly GCA_947623455.1 of Mimachlamys varia. Lineage (NCBI taxonomy): Eukaryota > Metazoa > Mollusca > Bivalvia > Pectinida > Pectinidae > Mimachlamys > Mimachlamys varia. The sequence goes on along the minus strand of OX392532.1, from coordinate 31,281,903 downwards.
ATATTCCAGCTCGATCCTGGGAAAATCTACTGAAACACGTCTTCCTTGTGGTGTCTTGAATAGACAAATCTTCGGTTGAACTTTCTCTATTTTAGTAAACAATCATAACATTGCTGCAAAATCCAGGAAACGCCCGATGGTTATTGAATCAGACAGTGAATAGGTCTGCGTCTTACAGTCATGTCATCATATTTCGACCTAGCACGCAGGGTCGTCTTTGTAAAGTGGCCATCTTTATAAACAAGTGCTATTTAAATGAAATCAATTTGAAATTTGACGTTTTTTTCTTACTCTTATATCATACTCCAATTTGTGAAAAAGCAACAATCTACCACATTTATCTCGGTCGTTATTTTAAGGCCATATTATCAGTTCTCTCTTTAGGAAGTATATTCTGTCGCGTAGCGACGCAGCTAGCTAACATGGGATACATGGCTACGTGGGGAAAATTTGAATTTTAATTATTTGTTAAATTCAAGTTATTGGATGAACAAGTTCCCAAACTCGTGACGTTTGTTAATTATTTTTATCAAACTCTCGTTTGTTAATATTCTATTTTTGAAAAGACACTCGCTACAAAATTAGAAAGTTAGATAACTCGAGTAGGATAAAAATAATAAACAACCGTCACTCGTTGAGGAACCTTTATTTACCACGGGTGATATATCATCTAGAGTTTTGGAAGAGTATGATAATGACGTGTGGTCGGCGAAGAGGCGAGATAAGGATACGAGTCTAGCAGATATATCATTGATATAAATAACAAATATAGGGGCCCAAGAACAGATACATGTGGTACACCAGCATTAGCGATTTTTCAAAGTAGAGTTAGAACTATTTCTATACACAGATTGCTTTCTGCATGACAGATAATAAGCTATCCAGATGAATATTTTCCCCGTTATTCCGTACTGTTTAAGTTTGGATATGAGGTCTTGTCAAACTCTATCAAAGGCTTTGGAGAAGTCACAGAAAATAAATGCTATATGTTCATGTTTTTCTAGAGATAAGAGTGAGGTATTGTATAATTCTATTAGTTGATTTGTGCAAGAGTTCTTAGGTAAGAAACCTGATTGTAGCTTGTATATAAGATTATTTTGATTAAAGAAATATAAATGTGTTTGTATACTACACGTTCGAATATTTTACCAACACAACTTAATAATGATATTGGCCTATGCTTATCAACACCTTTGAAAATAGGATAGCATTAGCTAATTTCCATTTTATGGGAAATGATACATTACATAACAGATGTGAGCGGAGCAATCTCATTACTTATTATTTTATTACTTATTCCGTCAGGTTGGGGATGCTTTATTTATATTTAGGATGCACAATATATCTTTAACTTCAGAAGGTGTAAGAACTAAATCACTGAATTTGGACTGCTTTTGAATGTTATTAAAAGGTAATTGCTAGTTCTGATCATCTCGGGTGGATATGGATGTAAAATAGTCATTGAGTAGTTCCCATTTTTGTGTGTCATCTGAGATATGATTTGAAGAATTTATAGTGGGGATTTTTCAGTATTATTTCGTGTAGTTTGCTACTGGTAGGCAGTTTTTATTGTTCGGCGATCAAACACTTGTTACACGTAGGCTGCAATGTTGTCTACTACGACAACACGACAAGGTACTGCTCCGGGACAAACGACACCGACGTCAAAACATTTGTCAACTCTCTGATTGTTAAAGTTGGAACAAACGCCTACCGTCTAGAATCACGTAATGTAGTCTTACAACAACACTCATTTAACATTACGATAATTTAGCGCTGAATTCATTTCTTTGTTTCTGTCTTACGTGAGTATTTCTATAGAGTAATCCGAGTTTCTAATTTTATATTATCCATGGTGTTAACATTTCGCTTTATTCATCGAAAATGATATCGTCAATTGCATTAACTTCTTATTTAAGAATGCGACAATAAATAAATAAGAGAATACCGAATCGTGAACAAAATTATAATCCGAACTCAAAATCGAATAAACCAGGCTTCAATGGAATAGGCAGACATTAATTTCAAACAATTATGAATTTTGATAAAATGTTATTATTCTTACTGCAGAATCAATACTAGGCTTACACACGTTATGTACAGTGAGGTTAAGTTAATGTTAATTCAATGCTTATTTAATGTGTTGATACCAAATGCCTATTAAACTTTAATGATCCATTAATAAATAACTGATAACTGCAATCCATATCTGTGAACAACGCGAACTGAAACCAATGTGAATGATGCCGGTATTTTTATTTCTTTTTATCGAGATACATGTAAGTAACACATATTTCCCTGGTGTGTCCTTTCTATGAATGTACAGAAAACTACATATTTTTTCCATAGATGCGTTTGAAATTGCTGACAATGCTATTTTTCAAAACGAATATCAAGACACAATATTATCAATAGTTTTGTTTTCGGTTTTAAAAATAGCATTGAAAACATGAAACAAAAGGGGCCGCGGTGGCCAAGTGGTTAAGGTGTTCCGACATTCTACCACTAGCCTTCATCCTCTGGGTTGCGAGTTCGAATCCCACGTGGGGCAGTTGCCAGGTACTGACCGTAGGTCGTTGGTTTTCTACGGGTACTCCGGCTTTCCTCCACCTCAAAAACCTGGCACGTCCTTAAATAACCCTGGCTGTTAAAAAGACGTAAAAAAAACCCCAAATAAAATAAACCAACAAGAAACAAACACCACACAGAATAATCATAATATACATATAATATGAACAAGTATTTATTTGGCTTGTCAGTGGTATATAATAAGCAATGGATGTATGTTATCCGTATTACGAATGTATATACAATCGAACTTTTTTTATCGCGAAGTCGACTGAACAATTTTAAAACTTCGAGTTACGCAAGTTTGAATGCTAGTGTAAAGCTTGGCCGAGACTGACAAAATAATTCGAATTAAACTTGGTCTTCGTGTTATGCGAGTTCGAGATAACGACGTTTTACTGTATTATCGTTAATAAATTATCCACATTGTTAAGTTTAATGCGTATATATATCAATATTAGCTTTAAACAATATACAGCCATCGCATTATATATGTAACTAACATAATTTCAGAACGGCAGCAGGCTCGCTAAACAACTATGATTAAAATGAAAAATAAGGGAAACACAATGCCTTTATTCAACAATGTACAAAAGACAAATATTCCATAAATATTATTCACACTGTATCAAATCTGCTAAATATTTGTCATTTACAAATATTTAGAGTGTGCGTTTTCATTTTGTATAGATACATATGCTATTGAATTTCCATTAACAACGACATAAAAAAAATCATTGTTATTAAAATTGCCCATGTATGAAATAAAAAAAAACAAAAATCAATAAATACCACAAACACAAAACAAATTAACTATTTATGCCAGTTGAAAATTGAGACAATGTACATCAGTATTGATTCTACAACATAAAGGGTATTATATCTCTCTATACTTACTTTCACATTATTCTTAAAGCAACAATATTACTAATTCCATTCTTCTCCTGTGAATAGAAACGCATATAATATTAATGGATTTACATGTTTAAATGTTACATAGATCATTTGCAAATGTATATTGAATTTGACATTTGGGTGAAAACGACACAAGAAACCAGCTTTCAATGCAAATATGCATTTGTAAATAATTTTTTTATTCGATGATACTTTAATGATTGATGATTTGTGATATTGTTTTTCTGATGTTTTCCTAGTATTTCTGGTGTAGACTTGCTGTTCCATGTCTTCCACGTCTGGTTTTTATGTTCTTTCAGGCATGTTCCATTATACAATATTGGTATATATTTGGTAATTTGACAAACTCGTGCATATTGGTAGTTATTTTGAATAAAACGATAATACATGTGTGTAATTTTAGTTCTTTATATCTACATATTTTTTATCAATGAGAGTTTGTTTCTGTTATTCAATTTATTGATCGTTAGTATGTACTTATTTAAACTAAATTTCCTACTGGTAAATGTTACCTGTCCGAAAACTGAAACTTTATAGCATGCCCCCGAAGGAGTGTGTATTGCAGAGGATACACGGGTATAATGTCAGATCACATCGATACGGTGTCCTATAACTCGGCCAACATATAGGGCACAGGTAGTGTTGTAACAGATTTATAAATATGTACTAATAACAGGAAAGGCTATAGCCTTTTTTTGGAAAGTGTCTAATTCTCAGGTAACAACTTACTCTTACTCGTGACATTATTTTGTGAAGCTCAAGCAAGCCTGGTGAAACGTACCCCCCCCCCCCCACCTCCAAGTTAGTCAAACTACACAACATCACTCAAATGAATTAAGTGACAAAATTACATGAAATTTGCCCCTTTGTGCTCAATACATGTAATGTAATTTCTACAACTTAACATATGAAAAAAACAACAAAAAATCAGAGAATACCAAAGCGTCAACAAAACCATAGTCCGAACTTAAAATCGATTAAAACTAGGGGCAAAATAGGAACAAAGGAAAGATTTACATGGAGACTCTCGTAAAAGCACAAGAGAATAAGACCAGGTGTTCCGTAAGAGTAAGCGTCTTCTGCATCATCGACGACACTCGCCATGTAAATTCTGGCCACATCCAAGTTATACAATGTACGTGTACACAGACACATGCAATAATACGTAGGTTTTTGATGCGCGTAGGATTTAATGAACATATAATTGACCTATTTTGGCTAACCAATTAACACCGGCGGCCATATTAGGGTATGCGATTAAAATATGATTACTTAGTGAGGAAATTAGGTGGTCGGTGGTGTTTTACAATTAGTGGTATACTCGACCAGAAACACTTGATTGATATTTGACTCCTCACAAGTACGGGAGTGTATGGAATTGTACCCGTGGCTATTATTTCTCGACCTAGAGACAGCCAAACTACATGTATCTTACCTGTTGGGTTTTACCTGTGATCAGCTGTATCAAATGAACAGACAATGAACCATTGTAACTGACATAATAAACTCGCATTTTTAAAATCATACAATGTGACCTTGATTATGTAAGATTTGTGTAAAAAAAAAACTATTTATATGCTCGTTTCATAATACACGAGATGTAATTGTTTTTCAATAATTAAACTTGTTGATGCAAGTGACATTACCATATATCCAGCTGTATGTCTGTTGAAGTGAGGAACTAAGAGGAGACCCTTGGGAGAAGGGAAGTTTATATCCATGTATGCATACAATCAAAATATAACATTTTAAAACCGACATCTCCGTTTATTTATACAACTTCAATGATAATACTTTTGCACTAAATTCGATTTATAAAGATTTTTTATCGATCAATTAGATTCGACAAATATGCATTTGACGTTGACATAACTCAAATGGCAAGTTAAGAATAGGAGCAATTCTGTTTAGGAAGAACCACGTTGGCTTACTCAATTGCCGTATATATGCCACATGTAGCTAAAATGGACGATAGAACTACATGTAATTATGATGTATGGCAACAAGTACAATTCTCCTGCTTAGGAAAGCTGTTATGGAGTAATCGAAATGTAGTGTTAGTAAAAACCGAATCATGTACACAGCATACAACATCAATGTTTAACGGTGATTTTCCGATTGTGAACTTTCCCTTTCTTGATAGAAACATCCCCGCTTCTCCATCCTATGGTGTTTACATGTCGCAATTGATTCGTTATTCTAAGGCTTGCTCTGAATATCGCGATTTTCGTGATAGATGTCGACTGCTGACGAACAAACTTACGGCTCCGGGATTCGAGAGGTGCAGGTTGATGAAGACTATGGGCAAGTTTTATGGTTGCCATCTTGATATTATCGAGAAATATTCTGTATCTTTGTGTGATATGAAGAGGGACGTTTTTGAGTTTGCTTGTTAGTGTGTTTACTTGTTCTGATGACAATGATGACTCGGTTCTCAATTTGAGGATTGATGCTTACTTGAATGTGACCAAGATTTCCATGGCGGATGTCGTCGATGAAGCAGAAGACGCTTACTCTTACGGAACACCTGGTCTTATTCTCTTGTGCTTTTACGAGAGTTTCCATGTAAATCTTTTCTTTGTTCCTATTTTGCCCCTAATTTAATCGATTTTGAGTTCGGATTATTGTTTTGTTGACGCTTTGGTATCCTTTGATTTTTTTTTCTACACACGAATATTTCATTTAAGTAATGAATGTTTAGCAAATGTTGTTACAGTCCTATTACACATATTGCTATTGACGACAAACTAAATAAAGCCCAGTAGGGCTTAAGGTAAGTTTGTCAGCAATAGCAATGTGTGTTAAAGGACTGAAACAATATTTAATAAAATGATCATTACTTTGTATTACTTTATATTGAGAATGATTTTGCTTTATTTTGTTTCTTCGGACCGATTTTTTAACAGCAAATCAAGTGAAGACAATTAAATTGATAACGTCACATTAGAGATTGACGACGTCACAATACCAACTGCTGTTATAGCCTGAGACAATGAGTGTTATAGGCGTATGGCAGTAATTGCCTCTTAATAATGTGTCAATGGAAAAATTTAAAGCAAATGTAAATATATTGTTATACCCCCTATAAAATAGTTCCTATGCAATCTATGTATCTAAAACTGCAACAGACGAAGCTTCAGTCAGCGGGCGCAAGTAACTTTTAAAATCAACTGTTAAAAAAGTGCCTTTGTACGCTATGACGTCACAAAACAATTATGACTTCACAGTTTTAGGGGTATAACAAAACAGTTGTCGGCTTGGATTTCGAGCAATAGAGTATCTGTTGGACCCTTATAGAAGCTGTTTCCCTCGGCCGACAGTTTGCCTTCTGGTCTAACATATCATCTGTACCCTACACCCCAGTCAACTACTGTATACTATTTGATACGGAAAAAATGAACACATATTTGAATTGACGGAGTTAAACAAAATCATATTCCTTGCGAAATGTGTAAAACTAACGGAACGTACCTGTTGAGTTATTATGAAAAAAAGTCGTGTTAGGACAATCGACATGCCAAGTAATTTGTTATGTTCGCCGTGCATTCAGAATGCCTCGACAGTACGTAATATTTTGTTGAACAAAAACAACCATAAAGATCCACACAGAGTAAATGACATATCTGACTCTTTGTTGACAGCATCTGCCTGACCTAGATAAAGAATGTATTGTTTGAAATTGTTGTGCTCGGAGAGTTCATATTCAGACTTTAATGCGCAGCAAAAACACATTGTATATATATTTTTGACAATCTAGCAGGCAAATACATGACAAAATAAATATGTTAAACATGCAGTCAAATAAGCTTGGCATTTTCATTATACTGTTTGCACGAGTATCAGTGTTATAGTGTTTTCTCAAAGAAACACCCAGGTTGTTTTCATTTTATTTGGAACTCTGGAGACAACCTTACTCCCTTAAGGCAGGGATTGGTATCAGATTAATTATTTTCAAAGTTCTGCTCTACTAATCTACCATCCAATTACATATAAAACATTACACATAATAGGTCGATAAACACAGAAAAACGCAACCTTGAATTCGAAATTCAATAATCCCCTCTTCATTATTCATGTTCACACATAATAAATTCAATGATATCATTCAAGGCACATACCCTTCGGGAACAGTCTGATCACATCTTGAAAAGAAACAGCTTCCATTACACGTACACTTTCTTTGTAGGTAGATAAACAACTGTTTTGGTTCAAGTTTGATATCCTGTTTGGTTTGATTTCTGTCCTTCAAATAATAATTGTGATGACACTGCAACTTACAAGTAAGTAACAATAGCATTTTAGTTTAATATTACTATAGTCTTCAGATAAAAATCTATATTGCTTTACATTTATTTGTATAGCTGTTATAATGTTTTCAAGCCAGTGTACAGTGTACCTTCAGGAAATTCTACTGTTTTCTGTTAAAGATTTATATATATTACATTATTGTATAAACGTGTTTTTGATTGCATAACTGGCAATACTAAAAAAATATTTATTTACGACGCGATGTTAATTGTAAAATGAAACATTATAATATATATAAATCTATATAAATTATAGCGTCAAGATACTTCGTGTTATGTACAGGTACCCCGATTGTTCAGCAAGGGTTTTCTGCATTTCCGGTGTACGCCAATAAAGAGTCATCTGCCGCTGGTTTCAATGGAACAACAAACAACTTCTATACGTGTTTGAGTTTGTGCTTGTTACATGTAGGCTGCAATGTTGTCTACTACGACAACACGACAAGGTACTGCTCCGGGACAAACGATACCGACGTGGAGATATTCGTCAATTATCTGACAGTTCGAGCTGGAACAAACGCCTACCGTCTAGCATCAAGTAATGTAGTCATTCAACAATTACCTATTTAATTTCATGATAAATTAGCAGTGGACACATTTATAAGCCTATTTGTACCAATAAGGAATAATCAGATATCCATTTCCTTTCCATAGTATAGATATAGAGTCTGAATTTCTTGTTTTATCTAATCTAAACTGTATTTATCGTGATATTTTTCGTAATCTTTATCGCTCATGTGACAATTACTGAAGAGTTTTTTTAACTATTGTTATTTACAAAACTTTACCAACCAAAGAGTAAAAAAACAACATTGTGGTTGTTTTAACAATCATAAGTTCGAAGAAACATTAGGAAAATTTTGACGAGTTAAGCAAGTTATTTGGTATAATAATGTTTGCCAGGGGCCTTCGAAATAGTTCCTATTGAACTCAGTCTTCGAGTTAAATAAATTCGGGATAACGAGATTCAACTAAATATACAGATGTACTATTAGTTGCATGGTTTGTGAAGGTTGAATACGGGAATATATGAGGTCGGTTTAAAATCCGCATCTGGCAAGGTTAAAGGCCAAGGGTTTTGCACAGACCTCATATATTCCCGTATTTAACAAACACATACCATGTAACTTAAGCTTCACTTAAGCTAGTTTTTTCTATATAACATATTATATATTTTGACAAATGTGTTCAGATATTTAATAATAATAATAATAAAGCCTATTTAATTTAAAGCAAATACAATGTTTACAACGACCTCATACATATATGTATTCCCGTATTCAACTTTCATTTTGTCCCAATTTGTAACGAATTTGTCTGACGTTAAACAAAGAGGCTTTTCTAGATTATTTATGAATAGAAATTTGCCCCCCCCTCCCCTCCCCTCCCCTCCCTGTCATACTAAATAGCTAATCAAATAAGTATTTTCTCATCTGAAATCTCAGGCCTGGTGAATCGCTAATTACCCTAAACAATGAATAATGTTTGAGGACTTCTGTTTGAAGACTGGTATTCTGAACCAAGGGCAGCGAATACGGAAATGTATTGGGTAGTCACGTGATATCTTTAATCCAATCGAATTATTCCATTCTCACTAATGGAAGAATATATGATCTCTATTCAGTTTTTTTATTATAAAATTATATATCGTTTATTCCCATTACTATTTTCAGAATGTGACAGTTCTGGCTACGTTTTAAATAGGAAGACAGGCCAATGCCTTAAATATGTTTTCCAAAAGAAGACATTGTCGGATGCAAAACAATACTGTGAAGATGACAGGGGCTCCTTGTTAAAGATTGACAACATGGAGAGGTTTTTGGGGGCAATACATATGTCCTATATATGTAAGCATATTTAATTCATGTGTTATGTATAATTTTAACTATGGTTTTTGTATTCACTGAATTGCATATTATTATCAATTTTCTTGAGTTGTCATTTTGAATAAGATATCATATAATAATAATTAATTAAAAAAATGAATTCATCATTATACTTAAATAGCATCGTATTGAAGTTTATGAACACGAATTTCTGCACATTCTAGTTCCTTATTGAAACTGAAATCACTTCATAACACAAAGCAATTGATTCAGAAGGGGTGTTTTTCCCACAAACATAGGCAAGATAATTACAAAACTATAAGATTAAGCAACTGACTATATCCAAACCGAATGTTTGTTTAAACTATTGAATATTGACTTAAAATACAATTTAAGTTTTATCGTAATTGTATTGTACGCTACGATTACAGATTTCACGTTGCAATTACCCTTTTTTCGTTAATTTAAAGAAATGTCGTTTTTATTTATACAAGATTCCAGAAAAAAGATTTCCTTTTTCATCGGGGGGGTCGGATACGGCATCAGAGGGAGTCTGGACATGGCTTGATGGTGCAGCTGTAGAAGGACTCCCAACATCATTCAACAATCATGATAATAAATTCATACCAAATTCACCAGCTAACTGCGGTATACTTTATCCTTACAAAAAAATGTTACGAGACGACAGTTGTAGTACAACCAATAACTTCATTTGTGAACGACGTGATATGGAGCTACTGTAAATGACAATGCTATTACTTAGGTGAGGGAACTGGTGTCGACTGAAACAAGATGTCCACAACGTCGTCTCCGACTCAGAAATTAGATTAAGTTAGATGACACAGGGAGTCGAGAGGTGCAGGTTGATGAAGACGTTTGGCAAGTTTTATGGTCGCCATCTTAGTTTCATCGAGAAATTTCTGTTTTTGTTTTTTTGTCATATGAAGATGGACGTTTTTTCATTAATGTGCTTCGTTGTTGTGATTAGCAATGGTGACTCGGTTCTCATTTCAAGGATTTGATGTTTACTTGGATGTGACCAAGTTTTACATGGCGGAGGTCGTCTTTGAAGCAGAAGTCGCTTACTCTTCCGGAACACCTGGTCTTATTCCCTTGTTCTTTTACGAGGGTCTCCATGTAAATTTTTTCCTTGTTACAATGTTCTTTGATTTTGAGTTCTGATTATGGTTTTGTTCACGCTTGGGTTTCCTCCGATTTTTTTAAGGCAAATTATAAGCGATTGACAGAAAATGTAAGATAACCCAGTATACCAGTACAGCGTAGCAATCCCACTGCCGAACAATTACAGGTTCGGAGCGTATTGATCAGAATTATTGAAAGGACTTTTTTAAAATGATAATACCATGATAGTGATTCAGCATTTGTTTTTTAAAAAATTACTGGATTTTCGTGCTATTTAAAGAAGTAATTAGACGTTTGCAATTAATGTTTTTTTTAATGAATTATTTTTCTTTACATATTATTACAATATTTACAGTATGGATTGTATTTTGTCATGAATAGTTTGCTAGTTTAAAATTATCTACACAAAGTATTGTCAGCTTCATGTATCTTTTTTGTGTTCTTTAGTAGGTCTTTACTTTAAAAACAGAATATCTACTTTGTCTTCAGTCATACCAAATATTGTGTCAGCTTGATGTATCTTATTGTGTTCATTAGTAGGCCTTTATTTTAAAAACAGAATATCTACAGTGTCGTCAGTCATACCAAATATTGTGTCAGCTTGGTGTATCTTCTTGTGTTCGTTAGTAGGCCTTTACTTTAAAAACGGAATATCTACAGTGTCTTCAGTCATACCAAATATTGTGTCTGCTTGGTGTATCTTCTTGTGTTCGTTAGTAGGCCTTTATTTTAAAAACAGAATATCTACATTGTCTTCAGTCATACCAAATATTGTGTCAGCTTGGTGTATCTTCTTGTGTTCGTTAGTAGGCCTTTATTTTAAAAACAGAATATCTACAGTGTCTTCAGTCATACCAAATATTGTGTCAGCTTGGTGTGTATCTTCTTGTGTTCGTTAGTAGGCCTTTACTTTAAAAACAGAATATCTACATTGTCTTCAGTCATACCAAATTTTTGCACTCGTCTGGCAAATGTTTTTGCTATTTTGCACTTCCGCAATGAGAACAATGTCAAATTAATAGCCCAGCCTGTAAAATATACGTGGTATTCCCTAGACACAGTAACATGCCCTGTATTTAATCGATCAAGTATTTTCACAATAAACAATATAGAAGGGATGTTTATTTTATTTTGAATAAGGTTAGATGTCGGTTACGGAATCTGCCGAGGTTTGCCGAAAGAGCCGAAGCTAGATGCATGTTATTGAATCTACCAGGGTTTGCCGGTAGACTAAATTCTCAATTCTTGACTTAATTTATCTAGTATTTATCTTCAATTGTTTACAATATAACGATGTGAAAGTGACAAGGAAAAAAAACTGCTAAAGAACTGTCAGAATTGTTGATATGTTTTATGTAAAGCAAAACTTATACAATAGACAAGAGACATGGCGATTTTATTGTAAATATCCTTAAACACTGCCTGCAAATGCATCAAATCTGTTACATGTTTGTTATCAATACCTATTTAGAGATACTGCTAATATGTGTAAAGATGCCTGAGGTTATGAATGCTAGTTCGCAACGATCAGAAAATCATAATCGTCATGATTCACTGCTTCTGTTTTCAAATTATAAAACTTACAAAAATTAAAAATACTTATTGAAATTGTTTAGAAATAATTTATGAAAGAAGACTTTCTTTGTTTGAAGGTAATGGTTTTATTATTCTTATCTGTGAAAGGCGGATTTTGAATAATGAACGATTTTGCCCAGATGATCGACTGCGTGCATTTATAAATATATTTTTTAGTTAGATCACTATATACAAATTAAAATGGCGCTGCCGTTTGTATCCAGATACTGAGAGTAGAAGATGGCTCTCAAGAAAAGTTCAATTCTACTAACTTTTTATTTCTGTGGACATATTGTATTACACCCAAATTAACTTTGCCAACTATTCCCGGCTTTCCTAATTTCTTGCTGAGAAATGCGTGTTGCGTCTGGAAGATTACGTATAATGTATAAGAGATGTACTGATGTGATATGCATATTGTGTACATATGTATCGGTAAAAGTGTATCTTGTCTTGTATTTTATTATAACTATCTTCTATTTTATCAGTATCTTTTATTTTTTGCAAACATTTTTTTTTAAAGTTCAGGTATTAACGCTGTCGTGCAAAACATTTGATTTGATCTAATTTATTACCAAAACTGTATTGTATATTTTGCGTAAAGTTAGAGAGTATGAACATTTCTGGAATGTGTCGCTATCGCCAGGTTTCCTTTTTATAAAGGTGGTCGAAAAATGTATAGATCTAAGTAAATCTTTATTGTGTTCACTTATTAGCATCTATCTGTTTTTTGTTTTTGTGTTTGTTTTTTTTTTGTGCTACAGCGAAAAATGATTTTGTAAGTGCATGACGCTGTATATACTTGTCAAGAAACTGTTTTTCATTTTTGGTACGAATTATCTGCCTTTGTGTGGACTGGTTGCGTTTTACACAAAATACAACAAGGATAAATTCTTGTATTGTTTGGTATATGCCTATATTATTTATTTCAGATATGATTTTACACTATACGAGTTAGAAATATAACACAAAGTGTAGATATTTCCCTTTTGGTAAAATTCCGGACAATAATTTTCAAATTCAGACTTTCTTTTTACCTGCGGTACTGCACATTTGAATTTCCTGTATAACTACTTCAGGTAGCCAGACTTGAATCTGCAGAAGTGTTAACCAGTCGTCCGTGTAGCGAGTGGTGAAGTGTCACCATTTTTTCATTATTCATTTCGCAGGTGGTATTTTATTCTTTCTTTTTATTCCTTTTTTTCTGCTATTCCCTTTTCTGACTCTCGCTATACGAGGAGTGTTCCATAAATAATGTCATCTGTGCTTTATTTCGCGGAAATCGTGCAAATTATGCACAAAACCACCTCGTGTCGATTGAGTGATCCCTGGCTCGTGACACAGGTAAATATCTCGTCCACACGTTCACTGGCCTCGGTACAGTGTACATCGTTTCATAGCCTATTCGTTAGACTAGACACAAAATGACAGGAAAACGAGGTGAAAATGTTCTTGAAATTAGGGCCTTTATAAAAGGTAGGTCTTTACTCGGCATAAAGGCTGTTGATATTCACCGCGAGGTGTGTGACATTTATGGGGAGGGCCAAATGTATCACAGGACGGTTTGTAGGTGGGTAGGTAAATTTAGTGCTTTGCAGCAGCAACTGAAAGATGCTGCTCACCCAGGTCGTCCTGCAACAACTACGACCAAAGGTAAAAATCCGAAATATCCTCCAAACTGATGCTCGATTCACCGTAAGACAATTGGCTCGAATGACAAATTTGTCGTTAGCAAGAGTTCAAGCAATTTTGAAGAAACACGTAAATGTTAGAAAGATAAATTCAAGATGGATACCCCATTTGTTAACGGATGAGCAAAAGAAGACGCGTGTAACAATGGCAAAAAAACTTCTCAAAAAGGCTTTTGATAATATAGTCACTGGTGATGAGACCTGGGTGTATTATTTTGAACCAAAGTGGAAGGTTGCCAACCGAATATGGGCCACTAAAAATGCCAGACGCCCAAGTATTGCCAAACGAATACGAACGGTAAAGAAGGTTTTGTATGCTATTTTTTCACTAATAAGGGTCCAGCTATTCAAATCCCGGTGCCAAAGTTGGAGAACTACTACAAAAGTCGCCGCCCCAAAATAGGACTTAAGTATGTCCGTCTTTTGCATGATAATGCATCCGCTCACAAGGCACGTATTGTGACTGACTTTTTGGAGTCAGAGAAGGTTACCGTCCTTCCGCACCCTCCGTAGTCGCCAGACTTGGCCCCCTGCGACTATTTTCTCTTTCCAAAACTTAATTAGCATTTATCTGGAAGGAGATGCAATTCGAGAAATGCCCTTGGATCTGCTGTTTTTCAGTGTCTGATGGGTGTACCCATCGAAGAGTATGAAAAATGCTTCCAAAAATGGATTGACCGGCTAAAAAGGTGTGTTCTGACTGGCGGAAAGTATTTTGAAGGGCAGAGCAAATTAAAATGAACAAAAGCACTTCCGCTTTATGAGCACCGATGCAAGTGACATTATTTTTGGAACACCCCTCGTATACATTTCACAGTATAAATCGGTATGCGTATATATACGTTACTGGAAGTCCTTGTTCTCGTGTATTATATTAAAGGACCTCTTACAGGAACAATAGAATTTTGTCCACGAACCAATTTAAACTTAACTAGGTATTATCTATAGCACATTGAAGGACTACCCATGAAATGTGTTTAAAAAATTCAAAAGGTCCCTAGGACCTGTGATGTGACCTATTTAGTGTCTCAACTATGGGTGTACGACAGAGTTCACTATTTCATCAAAGTTATCTACCGAAATAAACTTTTTCATTAATAAATGATTTAGTTTTTGAATAAGTAGGATCGGCTGCATATCATAATTGCAAACATATATCAGAATATTGAAAAATCAAAATGTTATGCAATCTCAAACATTAAAAATGTGAAAATTTTTGGCACATTTGTAGGAATGACAACCTTTCACGGAAACGTTGCACCTACTTCCGGTTCTTGTACACAAAAATTATTTACACATTATTTGTCCCATTTTATCAAGTACCTGTGGTGAAAATTTCAGAAAAATCGGGAACCGGTAAAATTGTCATTTAAAGGTCAAAATGTAGCAAGGCCTGTTTCCAAGAACATTCAACGACTATAGAACTATGCTCCTGTTTGGTTGTTGCTGAAATAACATTGACCTCAATAACAGTTTTTTTCTCTACATTTGTTGTGTTTTTCAAGTTTAACCTACTAGTGATACATCCTATTCTCGTTCTTTTACTCAGTCATATATTCTTTATGATTTGTTGCATGCCTAGGATGAATATTTTAGATAATTTGAGGGCCAGTTTTGTCATTTAAAGGTATAAATGTGTATTCCTAAATCTACTGTAACCAACTGGATTCATAATTACCATAAAATCTTATCAATAAGCTTTATTGATAATTAATATTTCTATTAGAATCATAGTATAGTGTATAGAGCATTATGTAACTACAATAAGTTGAATAAAGTATTTTGATGTTCTATGTACATTTTAAGCAATGTAGTTTTTCATTAACCATAAGACAGTCTTTTGAATTAATGAATTTTTCATTATTAACCAAAAGACTGACACAGAGGAGATATATTTCTGCAAAAGACATTCAACGGATTTAATTGTTTTTAAGTTTTCAATTTTTACTATTTTATTACATCTCCAAAATTGGGCAAACCCCCTGGATGAGACAAACCTAGCCAGAGAGAACAATATTTAACTGACAGTAATTTGCACATTGGATCTAAAGACTTTAACGACAATATCAGTAAAACCCTTAACTGTACTCTCAAGAGAAATTATTGCAGTTGGGAAAAAGACAGTTACAATGGGTTGTTAAAAAAAATCCCCCTTGCGTAGTCCCTTAAAAATGCTATTCCATTTATTTTTCAGTTGTTGTCATATAGTCACTTTAATGATCGCAAGCACCCAAAGCATATAATCTAAAACTAGCCTGTAGTCTAAAAGACAAAACATAGATATCGATGATAATTGTAAATATTGACTCCCCACAAAATTCTTGGTTGAAGCAATTGCTTTTTATTAGGTCATCTGACCCAAAGGGTCAAGATGACCAATTGTCATTGTGCTTCGTCCGTCGTCATCTGCCGTCCGTCGTGCGCCGTCCGTAAATTTTTCTTTAACACTCTTCTTCTCAATAGTCAAAAGGCCAAGGTTGCTGAGATTTGGCCAGTAGGTACCTTGGATAGAGTGCTACAAAGGTTCCTCATATTAATGACCTTGACCTACATTGTGCTTTCAAGGTCACAGGGGTCAAATGTGTTCTTTTCAGTAACTAAAAGGCATAGGGTAATGATATAATACATGGAGAATGCTGGGATAAAGAGGCTACCAAGGTTGTTAAAATGAATTACCTTAACCTACTTTCAAGGTCACAGGGATCAAATGTTTTAAAAGTTTTAAGCAACTTCTTCTCAATAACCAAAAGGCCCAGGGCTATGAATTTTGGCCCGTAGGATGCTGGGATGAAGGGCTACCAAGGTTGTTCAAATGAATGACCTTTACCTACTTTCAAGGCCGCAGGGGTCAAATATGTAAATAGCATTAACAACCAAAAATGTATACATTGTATAGTCAGATGACCGTTAAGGCCCTTTGGGCCTCTTGTTACATTCGGGTATGATAAAGGTATCCATATCTCTGTACTGTCTATTAGACTACAGGCTAGTCGGTTTGTTTTAGGAATAATCATTTAAACCTTTAAATGACAAAACTGGTCCTCCAATTATCTAAAATATTCACCCTAGGCAAGCAACATATCATATAAAATATATGACTAAGTAAAAGAATGAGAATAATAGGTATCACTAGTAGGTTAAACTTGAAAAAAACACCACTAATGTAGAGAAAAATCTGTTATCTAGGTCAATGTTATTTCAGCAACAACCAAACAGGAGCATAGTTCTATAGTCGTTGAATGTTCTTGGTAACAGACCTTGCTACACTTTGACCTTGTAATGACAATTTTACCGGTTCTCAATTTTTCGGAAATTTTCACCACAGGTACTTGATAAAACGGGTCAAATAATGTGTAAATATTTTTGGTGTACAAGAACCGGAAGTAGGTGCAACGTTTCCGTGAAAAGTTGTCATTCCTAAAAATGTGCAAAAAATTTTCACATTTTTTATGTTTGAGATTGCATAAAATGTTTATCTTGCAATATCCTGATATATGTTTGCAATTATGATATGCAACCGATCCTCCTTATTTAAAAAAAAAATCATTTGTTAATGAAAAAGTTTGTTTCGATAGATTATTTTGATGAAATAGTGAACTCTCTCGTACACCCATAGTTGAGGTACTAAATAGGCCACATCACAGGCCCTAGGGACCTTTTGAATTTTTTAAACACATCTCATGGGTAGTCCTTCAATGTGCTATAATTAACACCCAGTTAAGTTTAAATTTGTTTGTGGGCAAAATTCTATTGTTCCTGTAAGAGGTCCTTTGAGGCGCAATTTTGTGCGCAATGCAAATTAGATATATAATAAATGTTAACGTTTGTAATGTCTGATGCTGAAAGTCTTCTGTTAAGTTGTTCCATTCGGTAATAGTTCGTGGGAAAAAAAGAGTTCTTTAAAATGTCTGTGTTACGCCGGATTTGTTTGCAGTTATTACTGTTTTTGTAAGAGTTGGGGAACTTGTTAAATGTAGATAGTCAGTTACAGGTATGGCCACTAGCTCCATCACGATTTCATTGAATACTATTCAACAATGGTATATTCTGCGATATTTAAATGGAGGTAGTTGCAAGTTTTCCATAATCGTTGTTACACCAATAGTCTGATGTTGTAAATCGCGCTGCCTTACGTTGAACTTTTTCCAATGTATTGATGTTATGTTACTAGGGTGTAACCTAAATTGTAGAATTATACTCTAAAACAGATCTTACAAGCGACTTTACACCTTGCTTTAGCGATGCTGGAAAGTGCCGAATGTTCAGCCTTAGAAAGCCAGCTGTGAGTTTGCTTTGTTGGATGTTTTGTGGATGTAGGAATCCAATTTCATGGAGGTGTGTAATGTTACTCCTTCATACGGATTTTCATCGATTTCTTTAAGGATCTGGCCTGCTAGTTGGTAGTTGTCCTGATCCACCAGTAGATTATGATAATAGCTATAGACAAATCACTTATTTTGCAGCAAGAGATAAAGTATTGGAAATTATTCAAAATAATAATATTATTGATATATTTAGGGAACAGCATCCAGATGCTAGACGTTATTATTGGCGTCGAGTAAATCCAGTAAAACAGTTTTGAATAAACTTTTGTTCTCAACTCGGGATCTCTCTTATCTAGTGTTTTATAGCCCAGAATCGAGCCAGGTTATCGTTCAGGACTCTAGTCCAAACATAACTTTAACTTTGAATGAATTTAAAAATGGAAAAGGTACCTGGAAATTTAACAATACTCTGTTATACAAATATTAAAATTTTGATTTAGTGAACCTGAATTGAGAATATCAAGCTGCAATATTGTTTATTTGTTTATGATTTTAACTATCTTAGCCGTATTCATGACAGTGAACAGCAATTTATGATAAATGACAAGCTACCCTTTAAAACACCTTTTTAAGGAAATAAAAGTGAATATCTAAGCATTATTTAGAAAAAAGGGGAAATATATCAGAAAAAATAATCTTTAAAAAAATGATTGCATTAGTTTACTGTTGAAGCTAAAAAGGTTCCAGACCAGTGGCATTTAGAGGGTTACAGAGATTTGACATTCATTCTTTCGAAAAAGGTACAAGGTAGTTTAATCAGACTTAGAGCAAAATGGTTAGAAGGAGAAAACCCCACATCTTAGTTTTTAAATCTAGAAATTAAAATTTTACTTCAAATATCATACTTGGAATTCAAAAAGAAAATAATGATATCATTACTAAGCAAGAAGTCATTTTAGTGGAAGTTTAGTTATTACATGTATGAAAAAAAAATCAAATTATTTTAAGGAATCTGAAAATACTGGTTTAGAAATACAAACGTAAACTGAATTTCCTGCGTATTACTCGCACCAGGGTATAGCCCGTGGGACGTAGATTAAGGATTTTCGGGGCTTTTGTGAAATATATTCCAGATAACCCGCACTGGCAGATTCCCAGCGGCTCATACGTCAAATGCGTAGCTGGTGATTTCAAGTGAACTTAGTATGTGACTTTGTGATTTAGTATTTTAAATGTTGGAAATGGAGACATATGATTAAAATATTGCGTTTATATTGTAAATGTTTAAACTTATCAATGATATATTTTGTTTACAAATAGCGTGGATTAAAATGTTGATGCAATTGGAAACATTTAACAAAGTCAAACCTGTCTACAAAGGACACCCAAGGAACGTATCAAACGTGTCATTTATAGACAGGTGTCGATTATACAGGGGTACATTATATAGTAAATGCACTGTTTGGGAATAATGATTATGTCCTTTATAGACAGGTGTCGTTCATATTGAGGTGTCCTTAATGTCAGGTTTGACTGTATAGCCAACATCTTTTTGATATAATTTGAAAAAAAACCCACAACTAGTCCTGACTGAAAAATATCCCGCAATAGGAATATTCTAATATAAACAATTGTATAGCCCGCGAGAAATGCACAAACAAATACGGTCATTTACACGTCCTCAGGTTGGGTTACATTGAATCGGATATTGTTGTCCGTTCTTTAATTTATGGCTTTGTAATAAGTCATTGTTCAGTTACAAATATACTCAAATAGTCCCGCGGGCACTTTAGCGTTTGGTGCACGTGCAGCCGTGTGGTCACGTGGTAAGGCCGGCGATAGCACTGGTGTTTTATTTTCTCGTCACCTAGCAGGACGCATGGTACACTTAAGTTATTTTGAATAAGTTTTCAAATAAACAGTTGTATGAGTATTGGGCAAAGGCTTCGAATAGTTTTTCATGGACTAGAGTTTGGCATTGACCACAAATAGGTATAAAGTGTATGGTGTTACATGGTGTGTTTTGGTATTCGAGCTTATAGTGCAAGACAGAGGTCCAGTCTACCACCCGATAGAGATCGGGCTTGCTGGGATCTACATAATAGTGAAAATATTAGTCCCTGCCATTGGATAAAGGGTTTCTTGTCAAAGAACCGGTTTTTCTGGGCGTGCAAGTTGATTTCGGTGATCGGCTATATTCTTTATGAATTTTTTCGTCACACTTTGCATTAAGACATTTTTGAGTGTTGTCTATTGTTTAGGATGCATAGTTCTACTTGTATTTATGTATAATACCATTTTTGATAATAGTATGTCTACCACCTACATGTATATAATAATTATGTATAATATTTCTTTTTTTTTAAATAAATGCCTACGGCCTACGTCCTTTCGGCGCGCTAACGGCAAATTGAATATTTGCGTTTGCGTGTTTTTGTTTGCTTAGTGATGAGAGACACGAATGTATTGTTTGTATTCATCAGGGAGATACGCCACGTCATTTCAAAAACAAATGAAGACTAATTACATTGTTAAATGCCACATACAAATTGCCTATTGAGTTATTTTACGTAGAATAAAATCTGTTTTAGGTAAAATTATATATTGGAGAAAATATTGGAGAATAGTGTATGGTGTGATGCAAAATATAGAGGAACACATCTTTCCAACTATGTTGTTGTTAATCGACTTTGAAAGAGCATTTTATTTTAATTTCGGGGTAGACATTAGAAAATGGGTACAAATAATTCATAAGTATATACATGCCTCTATTAATTAAGTTGTTAATATTTTTGGAAAGTATAAAAGTTCATTGTGGCTGTCGTCAGACGGACCCGATTGCCCCATGCATATTCTTAATATGTTCTGAAACTCTGGCAGCGAAAATTGGAAACATCATTCACATTAATGGTGTTGATACCGATAATGTAACAATATCAACTGTTCAGTGTGCAGACGACCATACACCTATTTTTGATGTCCGAGAGAGATAACTTAATGAAGCGATTTTTGAATGTAACAGTTATGCAAAGTTATATGGCTAGGGAGTTATAAATACAGTGATGTAATATATCGACTATAATAAAATTTGCATGGAAAGATCAGTTTACTTCCTTGGGTATTGTTTTTTCAGTTGACTTGAGTCAGGTTCCTAAAATGAACTTTAATAAGAAAATTGTTAAATTCAAATCACCAATTGATATTTGGAAAAATACGGACTTTCACTCAAATTGTTAAAAAAAATGTTATGAAGTCTGTGGTAACCTTACAAATAAATTATTTTTATCGCTTTGCCAAATTCACCTCAGAAATATATAAAACAACTGAATTATCTATTATCTAACTCTTTGTAGAATGGTAAACTCGATGTTTACTTGGATGTTACCAAGATTTGCATGGCGGGTGTCATCGATGGAGCAGAAGACGCTTAATCTTTCGAACCTCCTGGTCATATTCTCTTGTACTTTTACAAGGGTATCCATGCACATCTTTTCCACTAATTTAATTGATTTTGAGTTCGGATTATGATTTTGTAAACTATTCGATATCCTCTAATGTCGAGAAATCAGGAACCATACAATATTCACGTTTCCATGTGCTCGATCTTTGGCACTGCTATTTCACTGTTGTGACTAGAAATGCCAGGTGGTTTGTTTGAAAACTTGTCCCTGTACTTGGTGCATATCATATTTGCATGCTGGACATGCAAGGACTATTATATAGTCAAATCTTTGCATTCAAAAGTATTATGTGTATAATTAGATACACCCAGCAATAATGTGTGATTGCAGGGTAGCAATCTCGGTACACATACATCTATCATTTATGATTATGGTCACAGTCTAAAACTGTATGCATATATACGTGTTTATTGCCTCGCTTTTTCTAAAATGTTGCACATTGACCTTTACACTCTCATCGAATCATGTGGTTATGATATGTTATGTATTTGTTGATTAATTCTAACGATAACATGTTCTATATTTTTACCTCTAGCTGATATTCAGCTTTCCTGTCGTAAATATGACGATACATGATAACCTAGTGTACTTTATATGCACGTATATAAACCTTTTACAATTATGATAAAGAAGCATAGGACCACTGAGGGTGAGACGCACTACTCGATTTCTATGACTAACATTACTTCGTGCGTTCAACTGTTAAATACTTTTCCATAGGACAAAACATCCGACTGCGTTTTAAACAGCAAGCACGGTAACACGTAAGTATTGAACTCATTAACTGTCTATTTTCAAATACTAAATTATACTTTCTTTATTTCGATATATTCTTTTTCTTCGTCATTGTTATCTATCAGAAACCATACAACTTTATTAACATGTCTCTCCGAGGAAATGACAGCTGCAATGCTTAAAGCAAACATTTGAGATCATTAGGTTTTATTTGACGTTGTCCGGACAATAGCCCTGGTCGTTAAAAATGGAAGTCGTGGGCCATTATTGTTCCAGGAATCGAATTCTGATTTCTTCATTAATCATATATATTATAATCAATTGATGGGCAAAAAGTCCTTTATATACATGTTTAAATACATATGTATCAAATGAAATATAATGCTTATATTCACGTTCAAATATGCATATGGCTTGTATACTGTTATTTACAACCTCGACTTATACTAGCACATCTGTAATCTAATTGTAAACAATATGTTTACCCTCGGTTCTGTCATAAAACATTAATTGTACATCATATACTGTGTATTGATACATTCAAATGCTGTATATGGTCAGTTACCAATAGTCTACAGTGGTATCACGTCCTGGTTGAGTCCATTTTTTGTCAATATCCCACACCCTTTTATATTACCAAATATAGTAAAATGTCAAATAACCATAAATAAATCAAGGATGGATTGTGAACGTGTTTGATTTATTTTCCAAGGTATTATTTTTTTTTCAAATTGAATTATGATAGGTATAGTGTCGAATTAATAAGACATATACATGCACATTTATTTAATGAAATGAATTGATTGGATTACTATAAAAACAAATCAATTTTCTGTCATACCTCGCCATGTTGGAGTTTACCAATGTAGGAATGCCATGTAAGAAAAATATATATTACATAGCATATTACGAGACGTTACGTCACAATGCCTTAACAATGACGTGACATCATGAAAACCGTAGACTCTGATGCCCGAAAGAGAAAATGACGGCATGATGAAATTAAAATATTAAAAAAAAAAAAAAACATAAACACCAGAAAATGAGAATAATTTTTCGGCGCGAACTTCGTTTGAAAATATTAGGTATGCTTAATCTCGCTTTCTTATTTACGTTTTCATCAAAAAAGCGCTAGGAAATGTTGAAATTTACAAAATTGTAGCCAGTGAAAATGTGTTTTCATGGTTTGGGAGCTTATTCAGGTAGTTGATATAAGAGAGGAAAGACTCTTTCATGACCAAAGGTGTAAGTCGGGAAATTTTCTTCTTCGAGGTTTTAAAATGTTGGAAAACCTTGGCAAAGCCTCGGGTTTTACCAAATTTGAAAACCCCTCGGGTGGAATTTCCTTATCTTACACCCCTGGTCATGAAAGAGTCTTATAAAGTTAACGCCTATAATTTATATAACACATGCCATTACTAAACTCAAATATTCTAAACGATCTTTATAAAACTAACAAAAGGGAAAGGTCTGCAGCGGTTGTGCATTGAGAAGTAAAAAACAAGGAATTCCATACAATGGTTCAGCATTTTTCTCTGTTACACTGCACCTATACAACAGAGAACCGTTTCACATGTATGCAATATGCATGAACCATACTGATATATTTGGGTCACACCATAAATACAAATACAGAAGGGATGTGCTTTTTCAGATATCGGTAATGAAATCGTTTGCTCTACTGTGAGATTTGAATTGTTCGCGATGTTGACATTTTCGCTTATTTCGCTGGCATTAATTAAATATCCGCTAATATATACACATGCAAGCATATCTAACACCGCCGCGTTAACCCTTCCGGGTATACTAGTATCAAAGATACTCTCTATAAGACAATACTTGAATGGAAGATTAAAACAAAATCTGCCATACTCGTGAAATATATTTGATATTAAACGGCAAACCATTGAATATCCTCTTTATAGATATTCTATAATCACTGTTGTAAACAGTTATTTAAAAAAATTACTTATTATACAAGAATTGGGAAAACATTGTAGTGAATTGAAGTTCAAATCATTGTGCATTGGATTAAAGATGGGAGAGTGTGTGTACATTTACATGATTAAACTCAAAACGCATCGGAGCCAACAAAATAGTTGCTTAGAATAAGCACTGGGGCTTAGACTGCGCTTATATGTTTTGTAAAGTGCATTACCTGGTTCACTACGCATGTACCACAAGTAAGACACTGACAGGACCAACAGTTGATATTGTTCCCAACTGAAAGAAACTTCACTTGTTCCCGGGAGCACGATCAATACCAGACAAGTCGATCTTGAGAGCAGACAATTGCGCCCTTCGGGATAAAAAATACAGAAAGGTCGATAATAAAAACCCAGTTCACACGTCGGGAAGACAATATTACGTTAAACGCATATCAAATATTAATATTTCGATATGGCACGGGTATTTCTGGCTAAGCTATTTGATGCTACAGGTTGTGAGTTCGATGCCAGGTAAGAGAACGATTAAACAAATGTCTTCGTCATCATTTGTGTGTCTGTGTCGTTTTATAAGAACGTAGCTCTCGGGTGCTGAAGCGAAGTTCTTTAATGGTAACAGATGCGTGCGTAAACAGAGTTGTTTCCCCTTGCTCAACTTTGCCTTTGATTGTTTTCGTCCGGAAGTAGGCCTGTAGTGGGTGAACTGGAAATACGTCACATAAACGCGTTATACTCGGCCTTGATCGGTTAATCCAGGGAGTTTGAAAACTTACTGCAAAATCTTTATCTGAAGTCCGTTGCATTTATTTCTTTTTTGCCGGTGTTGTAGGTTTTCTTTTTCTTTCCTAATTTTTATTTCTCTCACAGGCATAACAAAAAAAAAATGACTTGCCGATTTTGAAAAGAAGCTCTCATGTTAGAGACCTGATGTTAACGTGGTGTGACCAAAATGTATATTACGGGTACAGTGTTTATGCGATGACGCAAAAGACGCTTACTCTTCCGAACACCCGCTCCCATGATCATGAAACAGTCTAAATTTGTCTTAAGTTTTGACTTAGCCAATCACAAATAACGTTACAAAAAGTAACGTCATACCTGATTGGCTAAGTACAATCTGAGTCTAAAATTATTTCATGATATCAGGGCCAGATCTTCATCTCTTTAACAAATGTCTCCATAAAAATAAATCCTTTGTGAATAATTTGCGCCTAGTTTAATCAATATTGAGTTCGGATTATAGTTTAATTTACGCTTCTGTATTTTTTGAGTATGTGTTTTTTGTATTATATATTCCTTTGTTAGATTAAAAAAAAACACCAAAAAACAACATTAACAGTGCTTTCAGATAAATATAATTCCGGCCATTATCACCTGAACCAATGTTTGACAAAGCTGCACTTTACTAATATACTATTACGAATAGGACTTTGGTGAACCTTATGCTCTCAGTATACAACATACATTATTTTGTTACAAGCTTAATCGATGTTATGGCGTTTATCTACAATCAATAAAAAAGACAAATGAGATATATATATATTATTTACTGCAAAGAAAATTTAAATGTCCATCTGAAGGTATAAATATATATAAAACCACAAAACACAAAGACTACTTTTTGCTAGGCTTTCGCCCATCTTGGGGCTCTTCGGGCGATTTGAATTTTATTGTTACGTCATAATTAAAGTACATATACTTAAGACGTCAAAAATAATGACGTCACAAAAAGATAAACATAATAACTGACGTTCAAAAATTGTGAAATCTCAAACGATTTTATGAGGTAACTATGTTAAATGCGTCAATAAAATACATATAAAATACATGAAAAAAGAAACGGAACATATCATAAATGCCCAAATGCTTATGTTTTTTCAAGCATGTACGTTAAAAACGTATGATAGTAAAAACTTATCACAAAGGTCAATACCTTGTTCGTCTGAACATATTAAAATTACTGAGTACGTTCAAATAAGCTTAAAAAAGAATCTCTAATTTTCCAGCGTTCAAACCCGGTTTTAATATCTTAACAAGCATGTTCTCTTATTTCTCTTTTAATTGTATCTGATGAATGCATTTGATAAATTGGTAGAACTTAAAGCTGATGATTCGAACACTCATGAAAATGTTTGTTAACTAATAAATAACGTAATCTATTTGTTTTGGTTTGTTGCCGATTGACTGTCATTTTGTTGACGTAGTTCATTTCCATTTTGACCTATGTAAAATTCAGAGCAACTCTTACACATAACAGCATATATTACACTAAACAAAAATATCAAGGGCATTACAATCCAACAAAAAGATAAAAAGCTCTCACAGTTTGCAGATGATACTTAAATAATTTTGGATGAATCTAGAAACTCAGTCAATGAATGCAAAATTTCCGGACTCAAAGTGAATAATGATAAAACTAAGGTGATTTGGATTGGCAGCAAAAAATTTAATGCAGATGTTTATCATCATAGATGGTAATTAAATGGGGGAAAACCGATTTCAAGTTACTAGGGGTAAATTTGTCTGTTAATCTAGATGAGGTTGTACCGTTGAATTTTACATCAGTTCTTCAAACTGTTAATAAAAGTATTAGCCAGTGGTCACGCAGAATTTTGACACCTCTTGGTCGGATAGTAGTTTTGAAATCGATCATTATATCCAAACTTAACCATCTTTTTATATCAATTCCCACACCAGATGATAATATTATTAAACATCTGAACACAACTTTTTCTCAATTTTAGTTGGCAAACACAAGTCGACAAAAATAATAGAGATTCTTGTTCTATGAAAATTGGGGGTTAAAATGATTGATATAAAAAATTATAAAACAAGCCTTAAAGCAACCTGGATAAGGAGATTGTTCAACAATAATGATAAATGCTGGACCAGTATTTTTGAAACAGAACATTTTCCCACCAGCAACATTTCAGAATTTGGTACTGATATTATTAAAAAATTCAAGACTAATAATGCCTTTTGGCAAAATGTTTTTCAGGCATGGGTAGATATTTCAGAAGCAACACAAAAACAAATTAAAAATGTTGAGCAGTTTCTTACTCTTCCTATCTGGAACAATCCTTTTTTCTGCATTGATAATAGGTCCCTTTTCATTAAAAAATGGTTTGAGAAGGGTGTCAAGAATGTGTGTGATCTATTGGACCAAGAAAATTCTTTCTTAACTTTTGCTAACTTTAAGCTTACATTCAATATTGATTCAGAATTTTTTTTGATTTACCAAAATATTTGCCAATCAATTAAGCAAAGATATGAGAATTAAATCTTAATTTAAACAATGAAAACACATTTGAGAGACCATTTATACCACGCCACATCAGTGTGATTATGAAAACTAATACAGGCTGTAAAGACATGTATGTTACCTTAAACAATAAAAAGAAATGTAGGAATAAATCTGAAATCAAATGGAAATCAAAGGAAATTTATAGAAACATTGACTGGAAACTAGGATATAAGACTCCTTTAAGATGTACATCAGATACATCAATACAATGGTTCCAATACCAGGTTACAAAATCACATCCTGCCACTTAACAATTACTTGAAAACTATTGGTGTCTTGAACCATAATGTCTGTAATATATGTAATGCAAAAATTGAAACCATAGAACATTTTTTTCTGGGAATATATTATTTGGAAACACAGCAGCCATACCAATTAATTTCATAATCCTATATGCAAAATATTATATATACACTATATCTAGAAAAAAACAAAAACTCTGTGTAGATGGTTTGAAAGAGTTTCTATCTATTCTATAACAATTGGTGAATGAGTAAAACAAAATAACTATAATAATGTTCGTTGTGTATACTTAGCTCATGCCAGCTTGTGTGATGTTTGAGAGCCCTCCTGTGTGAGGACAACATATTGTTAATGGACTGACTCCAAGGCTCCCTAACCCTGGCAGCTCCTATTAAATAACAATATATGTATGTATTTATGCTTAGAAGCAGTAATATACATATATTTATTGCTAGGGAATTAAAATATTTAAAAAAAAAATATATATATTACACTCCTAAATTTGCAATTCATATTACATTTAAGTTTAAATGTTTTACCATTCTTAAAAGTAAATGAATTACATTCCACAATCATGCAACATATTCCATACCTCGGTTTCATACACTTGGTCACGCTGTAATTTACAGTCATGTTGTCATCAGATATGACGTAACACACATATATGCTGCACCTCTTAAATTTATTAATAGATACAGTATGCCGAAAAAAATGAATTAAACTGCATCATACAGCTATTTCGTCCCCCTAAGATTCTTAAAGTGATGCTAGGGGCCAAAAGGTAGGAATCCAAACTTTCTAAACTAATGTAGAAGCAGAAGGGTCATAAAACAATAAACGTTTCAGATTCCTCGATTGTCTCTTACATGAACAATCAATTATTTTCTTCTTTTCCAAAACACGTTTCCAAGATGGGCGAAAGGGCTAGCGAAATATAGTTTTCGTGTTTTGTGTTTGTTTATATATATTATTTACTATTGCTTCAACTTGACCGAAATCTAACAACATATTTATAGTCACGAATGTCTGTATCATGTTTGCTGATATCATGTAATAGGACACACTCTATCCCATTTCTGTTATCCTCAGCCTGACATGTCAAGTGACCTACTTATGATAGCAAAAGCATGTAAATAGATAAAATATTGCGATAAAAATAACTACATTTGTATATCACACTGACAAATCTTTAAAATGAATAGTCTTTGTCTCTTTGGATGGTCGAGGCTTTCGGAGAGGGTACATCCCGATGTTTTTATGGTAAAAAGTTATATGCAACGAACAAACTGTTTAAAAAGTAAACGAAAAGTATTTGGGTTTATATGATACATTTACATTTATGTTGCAACCAACTAAATGAACATTTCCAGCTGAAATGTTTTTCGTAAATTATGAAAGGAATGGCTATCGAGACATAGCACGTGGTTTACTTATGACGTCATATATCAAGAATTTGTTTTAGAGAATACCAGAGCGTCAACAAAGCCATAATCCGAACTCAAAATCGATTAAAGTAGAGGAAAAATAGGAAAAATGTCAAAATTTACATGAAAACTCTCGTAAAAGTACAAAATAATAAGACCAGGTGTTCCGGAAAAGTAAGCGTCTTCTGCTTCATCGACGACACCCGCCGTGTGAATCTTGATAACATCAAAGTAGGCATCAAGCCTCAATGAGAACCGAGTCATCATTGTCAATTACACCAATAAGCAAACACAAAAACGTTCATCTTCATATGATACAAAGATACAGAATATTTCGCGATGAGATCAAGATGGCGACCATAAAACTTGCCTATAATCTTCATCAACCTGCACCTCTCGAATCCCTGTGCCGTAAGTTTGTTCATCAGCAGTTTGCATTTGGCATGAAAATCTCGATATTCAGAGCAAGCTCAAGAAAAACAAACCAACTGCGACATGTTAACACCATAAGATGAAAAGGCAGGGATGTTACTACCAAGAAAGGGAAAGTTCACGATCGGGAAATTAAAAAAGTCACGTTTATCGTATAGCTTAGTAGTAAGCTGCCGGTGTTTAACGAGAGGTTTGTCTCTCCGCGTCGAGTTGCATATAACTTGTTAAATGGAAGTTTTGTTTCTCCGCGTCGAATAACGCTCCATCGTCAAATACTAAAAATAAGTTTACCCCCGCAAAGAAGTAAGGGGGTATACTGGAAGCATTATGTCTGTCTGTCTGTCTCTGGCTGTAGTCCACAGTAACTTGTTCGGATATCTCCTCTTTAACTGACTGGCAGATTTCGATGAAACTTTACATAATTGATCAGTATGGCATGTAGTTGTGCATCGGCATTTTTATTTCAGATGTTGACCCCTTTGTAGGGAGTTATTTTCTCCAATTTTTTAGCGCATTTTGACTTTGAAAATGTCATTTAAATGCTATGACCGACATTGCAGATCCTTTTCTAACACCAATTAATGGACATTAAAAACCCCGGGATATTTCATTCCCTTTGAAAGTCAGTTGGGGCATTCATGTCACACTGGTATAACCTCTTCATTTTTAATTTGATATTTCACATTTAAAATATTTTTAAAGGAGATATATGTAGTTGTGCATCGCATTTTAGTTTCAGATTTTGAACCCTTTTAAGGGATTTATGGCCCTTTATGTGGAATAACTTTACGTCCCTTAATGTGAAACTCAAGATGAAGAGTTTCTCAAGAAAATTTGCATAGCTGTAAGTTGACCGTCAAGGTCAGTCAATGATTATGAACTAACAGCATCTGCGGGGGATATTAGTTTTCAAACGGATGACAGTTCTAGTTATTATTATCGCCAATGTTATTCAAACCTTGCTGCTCCGCCTATATCGCTAAAATGACGACGCATATACAAACGCAGGTAATAAACTATTTTTTATAAATCATATTTATATCAGTAACCATTTTTATAATTCATACAGGAGAACAATGCCTTCAATCTTTATTTCTGGAATACCGAAAGGGCTCGACCGTCAAACCGCTTCTCTGCGTATAAAGAAAGATATTGAAACAGGTATATGATTAATCAATAATAAAACACTTTGGTGCATTTTACATTCCTCATTAACATTTTGATAAAATTTTGGGTTAAAAAAGAAATAATGCAATTTCTCTCTTGAGAACATAAAACAAATACGTTCTTACAAATTTAAGAATGAAAGGGATATCAATATCCAAAAAAAGTCACATGTATCTCAAAAATCTGTGTTTCCAAAATAGCTTGTTTTAATTAATTATTTTTAGAACAAAAACACTGTTTACTTTTTTTATATCTTCAGTTGCTCAAGTGAAAACTCTTTGGATACAAAAGGAAAAGGTAAATACCTTGTCACTGCTGTTTGAAACGGTTATAAATGCGTCGGTTCACGATAGTTTAATGTTAGGTCTTGGTAAAGACAGTGCTGTGCATGTTCCGGGTATGCGTGCTTGTGTTTATGGGTTGTGAGTGCAGATTTGTATATGTACACGAAAGTAAGTGCCGTTTTGTTTGTTGCTATTGCCCTTTTCGTCTGTTTCCATTCTTCTTTTTAATATCAAACCGTCCATGGGTAGTTTTTCTGAGTACCGTAATTTCCTGGGTATAGCCCGTAGGCTATACAATGTTTTACATCAGAGTATAGCTATGGCGGGCTATCTGCCGATGCAGGCTTTCTTTTGATTTTGTTGCCAAATTAAAAAAACAAAAACACAAAAAAGGGATATACGTTGTTTAATGTTTCCAACTGTATCCACACGTACGCTATTTGTAATCAAAACCAATCATTGATCAGTTGGCTTCACTTTTACACAGATATATATTCATTTACAAAATAAACACTATGTTTTCATCATATGTCTCTGATTTTCAACATTCAAAGCAGTATATCACAAAGGTACATACACAGTAAATTTTCCTCACCAGGTATATAATTGACGTATAACCCATGGGCAATCTGTTAATGCGAGCTATCTGGAATTTTTTTTTACAAAAGCATCAAACATGCCTTCATTAACTTCCCGCTAGCTATATCCCGTTGCGGGTAATACGCAGGAAATTACGGTATTCTTTTGTTTACGATGTATTTGCCATAAGTCCCGTAAGCCTCGTGGTGTGTCATTTCTTTTGTAACTGGGAACGTTCATGTTATAAAAGTAGACACAGCAGCAGCAAATTTCTGCTTTAAATTTAAATGGGCAATTGTATAGCAACTCTTAAGCAAATAAAAACAGCAAGAGCCGGATACCTATCTTGGTAACAATCTTTGTACATGTAACTCACTCGGTAACAATCTTTGTAACATAACTTTGCCCTCCGTCAGAAGCAAGCCTTCTGCATTCAAAATTTACCAAGTCTCTTTAGGAACAACGATTTGTACCCGTCTGTTTATACTTGCCAAACCAGCCCGTTAGAATGGTTTGTTATGACAGGGTATTGTACCGATCCATAAGTCATACTGTGATATTTCAATGACGTATATTTCAGAAGCTAAGATTATAAATTGATGATTTTGGAGCAGTCATAAAAATAATACTTTATCACAAACGAAATTTCAAAAATAATGTGTCGGCTATCAGATCAGTGAATTTCACTGTAACATTTCTGTCGGGCTCCAAGAAGGCCTGTTGTATTAACTAAGTTGCATCGAGTGATCTTATTGCAGTTTTATCTTTAGTTTTGGCGCTGTATTTCGTTTGCATTATTCATTTATCTTCACATCGCAATGCTGCATTGATTTCTTAGTGCGTTTAATGTTATGTTGTAGGGTTATGGCTTCGTTTCCCTCCATGATGAAACATCGATTGAGTTTGTTCTTTGTCTGAATGAAGTAAGTGTTTTTAAATATGGAAACTAACACCATGAGTTGGCGTTAGTGCTCATCAAAACTTTTATTTTGAAAAATGCATTGTCTTGCAAATATTTAGCTTCTAGTTAAAAAAATAGAAAGGCATGAGAATTGAACTTGAATGTTAAACAGTCAGGAAATTAGCTCAAATAGAATCAGCACACAAGAAAAATGTATCAAATGAAAATTAAAGTTTTAAACGTCAACAAACCTGAAATATTGATGGATTTGTAGATTTTACAATTTAACAATGTGTTATAGAATATCAGCATAAACGGAAACGCCCTGAGGTTAACGAGATGGAAGAAAACAGAGAATCGCAGGCCCAATAATCAAAACAAAATACCTCCACCAACATGCAAACAGCAGGTAAATAACGATACATTTGTTTTGCGTGCATATGATACGTACAAAAGCTACATGAGTCATCGACCTCAGACGGAGGTACTCTATCAATATATTCAACAGGCTCCAAAACGACAAAAACGAAATAAGAAACCGTGGAAACATAAGGACCATGCCAAGCAACTGTCATCACCAAAATCCAGAAAAACTGTCCGAGCTCAGCGACGTAAATACAGAAAGAAAAGTACACGCCACAAGAAAAGAAATGTAAGTACAATGTTTGTATTTTTCTCTAGATTGAATTTGTGCTGAATGTTCGGTGTTTAATGTACATTTAATCATAGGCGGTCGAATCCGGTCTCCATCTAGTCTCATAGGAATAATCGGCGTGTAAAAGGAGTGGGAGACATATTTGAACGCCCATGCATTTCGTATTAATAATGTTTCAATTTTCATATACATTGTATGATACTTTACCACAACATTGCTCGTTGCTCGTCCCGAACAGTGTAAGCATATTGTTAACATTTTTATTGGGTTGAAAACTTTGATGTATGTAAGGATTCTTGCAGCATAATCACTATCGATTTTATATTGATGGCAAGAACGTTTTGTCCTCCAGTTATCTTCATCGGACAAATACCCAGAAAAGCGTACATTCGTAATTACACACAGGTGTAACGTGTGTACGAGTTATCCTATTAAATATCGATTTGGGTTATGCTGTAAAACGTATGCATAATATTATTGCAATTGTACCGAATAGACTCGACTCAGCAATGCTTTGTTTAAGGACTTAGATGTGCGAGCGTGTATGTCCTCCCAATTTAAATATTTCAAAAAGTGTATCCGTAGCTGAATTAAGTTTTAATTCGGCACAACTACAATGCCTATTGTATCTACGATCTACAACGTAACGTGTTTTTGTCTCATGATGTAAATTGAGTATAAAGACGTTCTAGGCCCCGAACGTCATATACAAACCATCTTTTGATTCAGTTACAATAATATCTATATATATAGGTTTAATAAAAATATTTGAGTTATCTATTGACTATATAAATGTTTGTTGGAGTTCTTGGTTTGAACTAAACATGTTTAGCATGGTTACTCAAGTACAGTTGTACATCTAGCAACACCCAACACGCAAAAACAACATTGTGTGATCCCACAACTGTAGCAGCAATACTAAGTCAATAAGAGGTTGTCAGTTAGTAGCACTTTCTGTTTTAGCTGAAACATAATACGTCTTGCACCGATTGCTTTGTTAAAACAGCCAGATCCAGGATGACCTTTTGATTTTGTTTTTATTTCTAGCATCCAAAGTCTCCAGCTAAAGCAGGATTATGCTCTACCTCTCAAAGCAACAAAAGAAGCGAATTCAACAACACTGTTGATAACTTGTCAATCCTTCCGACATGCTTTACTAAGAAGTCTTCTTTTTCCATCGATAGTTTGGAATCAAACATTGAAACAGGCAATATAAATAAAAACACGTTGGACTCGAATCGGATACACTCATCTGCTACAGTCCACGTTTATGATCATTCAAAACGTCTGTGTAGTATCAAGGTGGATAACAACAACGTCCTGGAAAGCATTAAAGTAGGACTTAACGAAAAACAATTGCCCTCTGACGAAACTATACTGATATTCTACAGAGGTAAAATTGTCTCTAGCCAATGGCAGCCAAGCATGTCAGACGACGATAACATACACATCGTTGTGAAAGGAAAAGGAGGAATGATGCAGGATGACCCTCCTGATAACGAAAACAACGGAGATGATAATAAGGAAACCGCAAATACAGATAAAATAAGGTTCAATGAAGAAAACGCGGGGTCCCTACAAGAAAGCCGTAAGTGCCGTTTTTTATGAAAAGTAATGGTTTTGACACAAATTGATTCCAAGAAGGGCACAATCTACACAATAATGATATCGACAACCCTTCCCCTAAATGTGTTAATTACTAATGAACTTATTTCATTGTGCACAACTACTTTATTTGCATTTCAAACAATTTCGTATAGACGCAAGCTGTCAAAATTATCACTTTATTGATAGCGCAGATAGAATAATTGCGTTTCTTACTGAAGGTTTTATAAAAAAAAAACACACATTCTCTTAAAATTCAATTTCGTGACTTTACGTATGGTATGCATTGATATGCACCTTGTACTCTTTTATTACAAAACAAGTAAAACAGATTCCAGGTAATACGAACACTGAAAATACTACGAAATCGAATAGTGCAGGTATATGGGTATATAAGTTATTTAATTCATATGCAATTGTTTCATATGTTGAAGTATTGTAACTGTTTTCAACTTAACCTATTGTATTTTTGATAAACAATGACCCTTGCTATTCTTTATAAAAAGAATTGCTGTTCCACCACTGACAGTGATGCAATGCGCATGACAAATACAGAGAAAGTCAAAGGAAACCGTTAACAGTTGTACAGGCATTCGTTCATTTTCTTAGTTATACGGCAATAATAGATTGAGCAGAATGATATATATTATACAAATTTAACAGGAAATAAGCAATTTCTTTTACACTGGTATTATTTCAGAACAGAAGCAAGGTAATTCAGCTGTTTTGGGAGCCGCAAACCCAGATGCCGATGAAGAAACTCTAAACAAGGGAAACGCCACATCTACCGAGAATGAATTGGTCGGTGAGTAAGGATTGTTTTTGATAATTGAAAAAAATCTAATATATGTGTTATGTTTTGATTCACGAAGTAAACTGTTTCATTAATTTCCAATTGTATTTTGTTTAACAAAAAGGCACACACACAGAGATAATACCGAATTGTCAAGAAAAAGTCGATTAAACTAGGGGCAAAAAATGAAAAAAAAAAGAGAAAGTTACATGGACATATTTGCAAAAAAATACGAGATAGTAAAACCAGGGGTTCTAAAAGAATAAGCGTCTTCTGCTTCAGCAACGAAATTTCGCCTTGGGCATATAGGTCAGACCCGAGTAAATGTCATGGCCTGAAATTTTGAGCCGATACCTAATGTTCAGTAACAAGAAAGCAGGCATGATAATGATCAGAACAATAACAAAAATATGCAGCAAAGCTGCTGGATACACAACTTTTGTTATCAAAATGACTTACTGACAGTAAAAAATAGGAGGACCTACCAGGCGTCCTTAGATTTATTTTTCAATGTCATTTGATAATTCTGCTGTACAGAATTGTCACGTTCATTTATACGTTGCATTATTATCACTAAAGTATTATTTTAAATATACATGTATATGTATTGTCAGAATTACAGCGATTCTTACAAAATATTTCTTTTGATATAGACTTTTGGATAAAATATAAATAAATCAATCGTTGTCCCTATCTTAATAGCATTTATTACCCTGGTCCAATTCACATAAATGATTGCTGTTTTTTTTTCGTTTGGCACGCGTAAATCCCATACATAACATGACGAAGAATAGCGTGAAAATAAAGCAGTCGCTCTGACCCGCGACAGCCCGATGCTTTACAACTGAGATATCTTAATGTATCTTGTAGCTTGATGTACATGTATAATACAATTCTGCACTCTCTCCCCGTTTGTTAAATGTGTTTCTCCTAGAATACCATAAGCCAAGTCAATTATCTTTCAAGAGGGTCACAACACCGTTTGTTATGTTAAGAAAACAGACTTTTGTGATTCCACGGGATATGGAACCCCGGATCACCAGGACCCTCGTCAGAAGATTTATCATTGAGCTGAACAGAAATGATCTCTAGCTCGAAGCTAGAAATCAACCTTAATTAATCTTAAGTACAATTTAAATATGCCAAATATGCATAGTATTTAGCGGGAAAACTATGACATTTTCTATTCATTATATTGTTTTGTTCACGTCACGTAAAGCAGAAAAGCTTAAAGAGTAACTGTAGTGCAAAAAGAAACTGAAATGATCAGACTCGTTGTGTCGGCATTAATACATTGTCGAAAACCGCATCGAAATCGGCCGACCGGTTACAAAGTTACGACAGGTTGAAGTTTGGTTTTTTACTTGTTTTGCCACACGCTAATTAAGCGCACCGCGAACCGCTAAAAGTTGTGCACACGTATTGGTGACGTCACAACGGGAACACAAGAAATTGGGTCCTATGTCTCTCTATATATAATAGTAATATGTACGTCTGGTTGATTAATGATTCAAAATGTATTATACAATGAAATTAAGGCACGTACCATAATATGGGGGTCGGGAGAATAATCTGAAATCGTCAATGAAATAACTTTATTTTGATTCTTTCATAAATATAGTGTTTATTTATTGTTCAAATTCATTTTAATGGACCCATATATATATATGCGCTACCATATTGTAATACTCTGTGTCATTTATAATGTCAGTTATACATATCATTTATCCAATGATTCAAGAGTGACTCTTATAATAATACCTTTGAATATTGTAAATATCATGTTAGAGTCCATTATATTACGTAATCAGATTAGCGGGATAATCTACCTGGTCAGTTCGATAACTTCACACGTAACTTGTTACTCAAATAGCAAGTAATTAACATTGGAGAGGGGGGGGGGGCTATTAAAGTTAACTAAATTGTAATAGTTGAGTATGTTGCGGTTATTATCCCCTCTTTATAATTTCAAAATGTGTACTCTAAATCTGCAGTTACATGTAGATCTCGACTGGAACATAGACTATCTAGTGCACGTGTATCTTTTGAAATCTCCGTAACCCACCGTCAACTCACACATATATGACACTTTTTTAATTTCGAGTTTGACTCTTCTATTCAACGAGAAAAGTTCTGTTAAAAACTTGCTTGATATGTCTCAGGGACGTATATGCACATATACGTCCCTGGTATGTCTGTTTCACAGTTTTTTCATATTTCATTTTTAACATAAATGAATAAAATGCGGATTAAAACCACAGGCACTTGTGGCCAGGAAAATAGCCATATAAATATATAAATAACATAGCGAAATATGATAATTAAAATCAAATATAAAAACTGAATTTTCAAATTTTCTTTTTATGTTATTTATCATCTAAAACAATATTGAAAATAATTGCCAAATTTCAGCTTGATACGTCAAGCGGTTTAATTTAACAAAAAATCGACTATCAGACACTCTTTTTTTTGTGAAATTTAACCGCTTGACGTATCAAGCTGAAATTTGGCATTATTTTCATTGTGGTTTTAGATGATTGATAACATAAAAAGAAAATTACTAAAGTCAGTTTTTATATTTTATTTTAATTATTCATATTTTGCAAATTATCTATATATTTAGATGATTATTCTCCTGGCCACAAGTGCCTGTGATTAAAACCAATTAAGTAATCTTCTCATCTATTTTCAAAAGATGTTCCATGTTCATTTCTTGTCAGTAAAACAAAGGGGTTTTCAAAGATCTAATCTTAATTTTTCTCAAGCAGAATTCGAAATACATTGTCTTGATTTCTATTTCGATATATGTGCCTGAAGACAGGTAACATCAGGATTTCGCTCATATTCTATTTATTTTACAATATTCACGATTTGAAATGTTTTTTTTTATACTGCATAGACATAAATAAATTATCAATGGATAGAAAGCTGTTAACTTTTAATATACACACCTATAATTTCTCAAACATATATAAGGATAAAAAAAGTCGAAATGTGATACCCGTCAAAACAGTTTATACAGGTCGAAAGCATTGATAAAAGTTATATATTTTTATTTTCCAATATACGTACATCGTATTGTACGTATAAAAAGGCTGGTCTTGTCGTTCTATATGACGGTACTAACTATTCTTCTTTGAAGTCCAATAAAATATATGGTTTTCGAAGTTCCGAGTCTATACACGGAATTAGATTATATCTAAGTCTGTGGTCTAAAGCAACACAAATATCCATTTCCTTATCTGTTTGTTTGAGGTTGTTTCTAGGTAGTTTTGTATTTATACAGCCGACCGACATGCATTAAAATTTTTCAGCGTGGATTTTAAAAGGTAATACATAATCATATCAAGTGTATGTTTTGAAGTCTTTCCGCAAAATAATAACCTGTTAATCATGTTAGCGAGTCCGGCGGTTATTGATTTATGGTCGAGTGATCATAACCACGTGTGCCGCTATTATGCCGCACACCTGTGGAACTCCCGACCCCCCTCACCACTAATTACGGCCCGCTGGGGCATACAACACCTTGGAATTATCAGTAGGGTCATTAATGAACTCCATACAACCTTGATATATAATAAGTGTCATATTCTTGAATAGAAGACTCTATACAAATAACAAGTCGTGATACGATTCACACAATTTTAATATAATGACTACACAAGTCTATCAGTGCGGTCACCGTTGTGACGTCACTTCCGTCGTATGGCAAAATCGGGGATTTTCTGATTTGCGTTCAGGTGTGAAATTTAGAAAAATGGTCAAAACTTCGTAATTTTTACAAAAAAAAAATTTTCGTGAGAATTATCTCACTTACTATTTACCAATCTTTCCATACACAAAAAATGGTTTTGCACTACAGCTACTCTTTAACCACGTCTACTTCAGAAAATGGCAAAACTATGTAGGGTAATGTTTGAGACATTTCGCTTAACAACCATATAAAACACCACTTTGAATGGGTTTCTTACTGAAGTCATGTAAATAAATGAGACAATACAGAAGCGTGAACAAAATCGTAATCCGAACTCAAAATTGATTAAACCAGGGGCAAAATTTGAACGAAGGATATATTTACATTATTTGTACATATACTTGTAAAAGTACAAGAGAATTAGACCAGGTGTTCCTAAAGATCAAGCGTCCTCTGCTTTATCGACGACACCCGCCATGTAAATCCTGGTCACATGAAAGTAAACATCATGCTCTCAATATGATAACCGAATATCATTGTCAATCACAATAAGTAAACAAGCTACCGATCATACCCAAAAACGTCCATCTTTATTTCACTTAATGATACAGAATATTTTTCAATGAGACAAAGATTGCGACCATAAAACTTGCACATACCGCTGATCAGCTTGCATCTCTCGAATCCTTGTGTTGTTTGTTAGTTTGTCAGCAGTCGACATCGATCACGAAAATCACGATATTTAAAGCACTGCGTTCAAGATATGTTTTATCAAATTGCAAATGCATTGTATTACTAGATACCGTAGAATCAACTATAATATTTTTGTAGATTGTAAGTGGCCTAATTTCCCAAAAGGCTTTTAGGCATGGAGAAGCACTGGAAGTGCACCAAGTGTTTACAGATCCAACCCCGACGGCGTTTTGAGGGTTTGAAAAAAAAAAAAATCAAAAACGAAAACATGAAAATAATGCCTCCTTCATATCATACAAGAATACGAAACATTTGTCACAAAACTTGCTCATAGTCATTATCAACATGCATCTCTCGAGTCCCAATGCCATTATATTGTTTAAGAGCAGCCGACATTCATTACGAAAATCTCGATATTGAGAGCAAGCCATAGTGCTATCATTGAACATGCAACGTGCAAATAGTACTAATACTGACAATTATAACGATATATATTTCAGAACAAATGCAACATATACCAGAATCCATTGCAGAGGAAGCCTTCCATACATCCGGTATGCTAACTTGAGACGATTTCCCTAAAAGCAAATGTTAAATATTTTCATTTTGTGCATGCAGGACATGCACTACAATCATTTTGCTTTAAATAATTGGTTAACTGTTCATGTCGGTCTGTATTTGGGCGTTTTTTTCTGAATATCATGTTTCCTTAGTTGCCTCGTAGGCTTTACTAATTTGGTATTTGCTATACATCACTGACGTGTCCTAGAAAGACAAAACATCTTTAACTAAATTATAATGTGCTTTTCTCGTGTGTGTGTTTTTTTACTATCCGGAAAAATTAATTATTGTTATTCACATTTGTGAATCAAATTTTGGACATGTTAATTATTGCTGTGCTTTATATAATATATATTTATCAAGTTTTGTAAAGTTTTGTAAAGTAAAAATTATTTCTTTTACAGTACAAGAACAAGCATTACAAACTAATAGAACGGTCATCGATCGGGCTGGGGCCAATGCTGCAGAAAGTATTACTAAAGACACCGTCAGTCAATCAGGTATTTACATAAAACTGTAATGCTGATTGTTTACATTTACTCGCATTATTATATGATACGTCTATTTATCAATTCGTACTTTTCTTAAAATAGATATATATAGGGGATATAAATATACATTTCACGCGTATGGCAGATTTGTTTTTATATTTTCACGAGCGCGTAGCACTCCTGCATATTTTCTATTTAATATTTCCTGCATATTGTATAGCAAATATCACTACTTGAATAAATGTTTATAATAATATATTCATATCTGACATGACCAATGTTCAGGTGAAGGAGAGCCTCGCTAGTGTATGTTAACAGAATATATAACACATAAACAGAGTTTGCTAACGACGCCAACTGTAACAGTAGACATCAAATCAAATGCAACATATCCTGTGATGTATTGAAACCGATTTCCCTATGAAATACTGATGTTTTAAATAGATTAAATCAAAATGAATATATAACCTATATTTTAAAAATAAGTATATATATCTAGACTGATGATAAATGTTTGGATGCAAGTCGCACATTAGTTTCTAATTCTAAATCAGTGATTTAATAATACGTTCTATTAAAATGTACGTATTTCAGATGTGAAGCATCCATTACAATCACCTGTCACTGGCTATACAGAATCTTCTGCAAATGAATCTTCTAGTCGTCAATCAGGTATGGTATTATAATTAGATTATTTACATCTGAGTTTGTCGTTGACCCAAGAGAAATACTACGATATTTGCTTTTGCATTTGCCCTAATGAACGCACACACGACAGGTATGCTACCAAACAAGCTGTGTGAAATTAGTTCAACATACGACATACGATACTGGACTTTCAAACAATTTTGTTTTCACTGACAGGTCAACATACGACATTCAAATTTCTGACCAACGGGATAACTTTTAAATGTACAGCGGCTCAATATATGGCATACAACATTCAAATTGAATGTTCAGCGGCTCAACATACGACATGCAACATTCAGATTACTGATCAACGTGATTACTTTAGAATGTCGAGCGGCTTAACATACGACATACAACATTCTAGTTATGAATTTTTAGCACTTAAACAAAGGACATACGGCATTCATATTTCTGTACAACGACATTACTTTTGAATGTCTGTCGAGCCGCTGAACAAACGACATATGACATTAAAACTTTGAATGTTCAACGGCTCAATATACGATATACAATATTCAGATTACTGAACAACGGGATAAATTTTGAATGTCGAGCGGCTCAACATAAGACATACGACATTCAAATTTTGAATGTTCAGTGGCTCAACATACAACATACATCATTTAGATTACTGACGAAAAAATGCATTTTGAATGTTCAGCGGCTCATCATACGTCATGTAGCATTCAAATTTTGAATGTTCAGCGGCTCAATATACGACATTAAGATTACCGACCAACGAGATCTTTGTTAAATGTCGAACGGCGCAACATGCGATATACGACATTCAGATTACTGACCACGAATTTACCTTTGAATGTCGAGCGACTGAACATACGACATACTACATGTAAATTTTAAATTTTCAGCAGCTCAACATAGGACATTCCTATTAATGACCAACGGGAAAACTTTTAAATGTCGAGCGGCCAACATACGACATTCAAATTTGTAATGTTCAACCGCTCAACATTCGACATACGACTTTCAGATTTTGAATGTTCAGCGGCTCAACATGCGACATTCATATTAATTACCAACGAGAAAACTTTTAAATGTCGAGCGGCCAATATACGACATTCAAATTTGTAATGCTCAACCGCTCAACATTCGACATACGACTTTCAGATTTTGAATGTTCAGCGGCTCAACATGCGACATTCATATTAATGACCAACGAGAAAACTTTTAAATGTCAAGCGGCCAACGTACGACATTTAATTTTTGAAACGTTCAGCGGCTCAACATACGAAATACGACTTTCAGATTCTGAATGTTGTGCAGTTCGATATACAACATTCAACATTCAAATGTTATCACTGGCTAACAGGGTCACATTTAAATGTCCAGTGTCACAACAAGTTGCCGTAAACAATAATTTTTTGACCTATTTGTTGAAGCATTTGTTTAAAGGCCCAATATACGTAACTTTCGGCAAAACTCGAAGCGAAAATCAAGCCTAATAACTTATTATATTTATAGATTTAGTTAAGATTAACTGATATCAGCAATATTCAAGATGAATTCCTACGCGGTTACCGGTACAGCAGCAGTTGAAACACGCTATTTGTAAACACGCGTCCATTTCGAACCGTCTTCTACCTTCGGTTTGTTGTTGTAGTGGGCCCCACCTGAATTATTTTTTATTCTTCGGATTTCTTTTGTCCAGACTTTCTTTTCCGCTCAGGTTTACTTCTTTTTAGGCTGATTTTTGCATGGTAATCAACTGGAATTTCTTTCAGAATTTTTTAGAATCACAAAAAAATTTCTTAAGTTACGTATATTGGGCCTGTAAAGGGATTTATTTGAAAGTTGCAAATGTATGATGTTTTGCATACAGCTTATTACTTGATTTATGTTTGTATTATATTATCTTTATTTTCAGTAAGCATGTATAGTTTACTGATATGCTCCATGTATTAGCTGTCATCGGTCAAGATTAATTGTAAAATGTCAGACAAAAATAACAACATCGAATATCTACATAATAAAGAAAAATCGAAAAATATTAAGCGATGCTAGAATACAAACAAACATATAGACCTATATGAACTTTAGGAAATAATAAGTTCGTGTGAGTTGGTGAAAGAGAATGAATAAACAATTGAATTTCATTTTTCTAAATATTATCAAGATGATAACTAAAGTTGAACATAAAAACATTTGTACAGTGTATGCGTCATGTTGAAATTGCGTTACAATACACAAAATATAAATTTCTTCCAGAATATTCTGCATCCTAGAAGGAATATATAAACAAAATAGTTAGACTTTTTGATAGATAAATTTATACAGCACTAGGGGCATATTACTTGATGATACTTTTATTTGATAATATTATAGACAAATTAGGTCATCTGACGGTAAGGGAGCTGATATTATACATGTAGCATTCTGGAGTGAAGGACCACTAAGTTTGTTCAAATAAATGACCTTGACCTACATTGAATGTCACAGGGGTCAAATATGTTAATAACCTTCAAGCAACTTCTACTAAGTAACTAAAAGGTCAAGGGTGATGACATTACTATGTAGCATGCTGGGA
The DNA here is from genome assembly GCA_947623455.1 of Mimachlamys varia. Classification (NCBI taxonomy): domain Eukaryota; kingdom Metazoa; phylum Mollusca; class Bivalvia; order Pectinida; family Pectinidae; genus Mimachlamys; species Mimachlamys varia. The sequence continues at coordinate 31,237,410 of OX392532.1, read as the reverse complement.
TGAACACCTACCAAGTTTGTTCAATTGAATTGCCTTGACCTACAATCAAGGTCACAGCGGTCAAACTTTCAAGCAATTATGCTTAGTTACTAAAATGACTAGTGTGATGGAATTATTCATGTATCATTCAAATGACCTTGACCTATTGTCGAAGTCACATGTGTCAAATACGTTAAAATATTCAAGAAACTTCTAATCAATAACCTTAAGGCCCAGTGTACTGATATTTGACCTTTAGCATTCTTGAATTAAGGGCTACAAGGTGTGTTCAAATGAATGACCTTAATCTCCTTCTAAAGTCACAGGGGTCAAATTCTTAAAATGTTTCAAACACTTCTCGGTAACTAAAGGTCCAAGGATAAAGGGTCAAGTGAGCTTATGCGACCTCTTGTCAGCTTTTGATGTTTTTATCGAGGAGTCTTTAGTGCCGACTTTGGTAAAGCTTTATAGACTGTTTGGCAGAAAGAGTTTAGTGCGAGTTTAAGTAGTTGTTGATTGGGTAAAAAACAAAATCGATGGAAAGTGTATCGCATTAGCTTGTTATATAGTGTTTTTGTTTTTAAAACGATCAATATGAAAATCGTAAATTGTAAACTATCCCACATCGATTGGTTGCGTATAACCTCTGAATTGATGGATTTGTTAAGATTTGTTAAAGAACTTGTGAATCATCGGTAGCAGCTATAATGTGCATACAAAACAAGAGGCCCAAGGGTTTAAACGTCAGCTGAATTTTGATGTACTATTACCAATAGCTTTTGTTGATTTGTCCTTGGACTGAAACTATCTTGAACCTAATGAGGCAAGTTTGAGCTATAACACTGAGATGTAAGAAAGGGTCCTGTTTAAAAGTCTATATATCTCCTAAAATCATCAATCCTTGAGCATTGAACCCAATGATCAAACTAAGTGACTTTTTTTCAATTGACTTCTCAAAAATAAAAGTTACAAACGGCTTTCTTGACCTTTTAATCAGTGGCACTGGCCTATTTAACTTTGACTTTTAGTCAGTTGACGCTTTGTTTAATTCCAACGAACTTTGCTTCATAATGTCATAACAAAATGTATATCAGTAAAGAGCTATACAATTTGACCTTGACATTCGAGACGGTCATTTTGATGTCCGATTAATTGATCCTTGTTTGGTTTGACCAACTCTGTTTCACAGTGTCATCAAAAAATATTCATCAGCGAAAAGATATGAAATTTGACCTTGTTATTTGACCTTGATTTTGACCTCACGAGGTATTCTATGAACTAAACCTCTTGACAAATGTCATGTTACTCTGATAAAGATCCCTAACAATTACCCTAAAATTCCTATATAAACTATAGCAAACTTTAACCCTCTCCCTAAGGCGGAACTTCCCTAAGTCCTGAAGGGGCATGAACTTCACAGTTTTGATATAGCACCTTAAGATATTAATCCCATCTATGAAGAGTACTTCATTCGAGAATATCTGGGACTTAAGAAAACAATTATTGACATTCAAGCCACTTTGACCCTTTTATGCCCATGCCTACTGCTCCGGGGTTGCACCAAGTCAAACAGTTATCTCCTGGTTATAAATCCAACCAGATATATCAAACACTGTCATTGTTCTATATAAACTAAAGTTAACTTAATCCCCTCCCAGGGAAGGTGGCATGAAACTCGCAATTTTGATAAAGCACCTTTTTTCAGCATAGGATGTCTAAGAAAAAGATTGTTGATTGTTGAAATTTGATCCCTTCCCAAAAGCCCAAGGGTGGGGCTGAATAAAATCTCTCCCAAATATCAAACTGTCATCTCCAACCAAGTTTTCAACTAAAAATAAAGAAAATATACCCAAAAGTGACCAACTCTGTTTCACAATGTCATCAAAAAATATTCATCAGCGAAAAGATATGAAATTTGACCTTGATATTTGATCTTGATTTCGAACTAACGAGGTATTCTATGAACTAAACATCTTGACAAAAAAATTCTGAGAATACCAAAGCGTCAACAAAACCACGATACGAACTCAAAATCGATTAAACTAGGGGCAAAATAGGAATAAGGGAAAGATTTACATGGAGACTCTCGTAAAAGCACAAGGGAATAAGACCAGGTGTTCCGGAAGAGTAAGCGTCTTCTGCTTCATCGACGACACCCGCCAGCTGGGCCATAGCAATATGGGGATGAAGAACATGAACATGCTGAAGGAGGGGTCATTCTAAAGTCATCTATGTTCAACTGCTGCAGTGTTTGCTTGTAATTGAAAAGCTTCTTTGCAATAGGTACAGAATAACTGTAAGAAATGATAGGTGATCTTATATATCGGAAGTACGGTGGTATGTTAGCTTGAACAGACTCTTGATGCAAGATATTACTGATGTTAATGGCATCAATAACCTTGTTGGCAAATTCACTATTCATAAAATGTTGAGTCGCTGGTGGCTCATGGCCGTTCGTTCGTATGGGCCTAAATAGTCGAATTTCTGCCACATCATCAATTATCTTATGGGGCCTTGATGCTAGTTTCCACAGGTCATCCGGAACAGTTTTTGTTTGAGTGGTTTGCAGTGTTCTTAACACAGTCCGAGGTAGTGAATATAGTGTGGTACGAACACGATGAACACCCAATGGTCCATTTAAAGTGACCATAAGGTCTTCAAATTTTACACTGCATTCTGTTGGACTGTTGTAATGCCGATGTCCATGACTTCGAAAACGTCTCCTTTGAGGAGTAAACAAAGACATTACATTAGTTTGACTGCATCTAGGACTCGATAAGTTTCCCACTGAATCTATACGATCATTGCACCCATATGGCATAGCAGTGCCAAGAAGTCTTATATAGCGTTTCTAACACTGTCTACGGTACAGAGTGCTGAGTGTTGGATTATTAATAGGGTGATAGATTTTCTCCATAATACGGACAGTCATAGATATAATTGAATGGTCAGGGAGATTGAAATGCTGATATAAGCATTGATTCTCGTCCCGGTTTACTGCCGAACGGTGACCGTTCATTCTCTGTCACAACTGCCCTTTTGTTTCACCGATATAAAGTAAACCACACAGAGAACACTCAATACCGTACACAACATTGGATGTTTTACAAGTCAAGTTTTCAAAACTTTTCGTAGAGTGTTCTTTTTGAGTGAGGGAACTTTGGTATCTCTTGTCGGTAATCAGTATACCGCAAGTCTTACATTTTTTTGTTCCACATTTGGAAATTGTATAAAAATCAGACGTGTCAGAAACACTAAACTAATCAGTGAGACTGACTTTACAAGGTTGGACACGAACAAACGAGTCAGAATTTTTATAAAAATACTTACTATCTAAGCTCTGTACATAGTTCGAGTTGATGCAGTCCTTAAGGACTATCCGAGGGGTACCTAATCTTCCAATAATGGATCCTATACCCTTTGAATCCACTAAGGGAGTCCTTTTTAGACTAGGCGCCGACTCAGTCAGTATGTTATTGTTTTTTTTGTATCTCTTTCCATGCTTGAATAAAGCTACTGGGTGAAGAGTGCCCTCGGGGACAAAACTGTCCACCAGCAGAGGCCCTCGCCCAGTGGTATAAAAAAATCAGAGAATAACAAAACGTCAACAAAACTATAATCCGAACTCAAAATCGATGAAACTAGGGGCAAAATAGGAGCAAAGGAAAGATTTACATGGAGACTCTCGTAAAAGCAAAAGATAATAAGACCATGAGTTCCGGAAGAGTAAACGTCTTCTGCTTCATCGACGACACCCGCCATCTAAATCTTGGTCACATCCAAGTAAGCATCAATCCTCAAAATCAGAACCGAGTCATCATTGTCATCACAACAAGTAAACACCCTAACAAGCAAACTCAAAAACGTCCATCTTCATATCACACAAAGATACATAATATTTATCGATCATATCAATATGGCGACCATAAAACTTGCCCATAGTCTTCATTACCCTGCACCTCTCTAATCCCTGTGGCGTTAGTTTGTTCGTCAGCAGTCGATATCTATCACGAAAATCGCGATATTCAGAGCAAGCCCTAGAATAACGAATCAACTGCGACATGTAAACTCCATAGGATGGAGAAACAGGGATGTTACTATCAAGAAAGGGACAGTTCACAATCGGAAAATCGAAATCGTCACGTTTATCAAACAGCTTAGAAGTAAGTTGGCAGTGTTGGTCATAGTTTAAGTAAAAATCGAGGTAAGAAGCTGATGTAAGAGAGTCTGTTGTGTCTCAAGTTCAGTAGGGTATATATGATCGACTAGGTCATGTTAGTAAATGTCATGTTACTCTGATAAAGATCTCTAACAATTACCCCAAAATTCCTATATAAACTATAGCAAGCTTTTGCCCCTGAAGGGGCATGAACATTACAATTTGATATAGCACCTTAAGATATTTATTTCAATCTGTGAAAAGTACTTCATTCCAGCATATCTAGAACTTGAGAAAACAATTGTTGAAATGTAAGCCGCTTTGACCCTTTTATGCCCCTGCCCACTGCTCCGGGGTTGGACCAAGTCAAACATTTATATCTCCCCGTTATAAATCCAACCAGATTATTTTCACCTGAAAATGAGAAAATATATCAAACACTGTCATTGTTCTATATAAACTAAAGTTAACTTTATCCCCTCCCATAAAAGGTGGCATGAAACTCGCAATTTTGATAAAGCACCTTTTATTCAGCATAGGTGGTCTAAGAAAAAGATTGTTGATTGTTGAAATTTGATCCCTTCCCAAAAGCCCAAGGGTGGGGCTGAATAAAACCTCCCCCAAATATCAAACTGTCATCTCTAACCAAGTTTTCAACTAAAAATTCAGATAATATACCCAAAAGTGTCCTTTTCCTATATATACTTTAGTTAACTTCACCCCTCCCCGAGGGGAAACTTGAAGTCCGGGGGTCAATTCGAATGTCGTATGTTTAGCCGATCGACATTCAAAAGTTATCACGTTTCTCTGTAATCTGAATGTTGTATGTCGTATGTTAAGCCGCTGAAAATTAAAAATGTGAATGTCGTATGTTGAACCGCTGAACATTCATGATTTGAGTGTCGTATGTCTTATGTTCAGCCGCTCAACATTAAAAAGTTATCTCATTGGTCATTAATCTGAATATCGTATGTTGAGCCGCTGAACATTCAAAATTCGAATGTCGTATGTCGTATGTTGAGGTGCTCGACATCAAAAAGTAATCACGTTCTTCAGTAATCAGAATGTCGTAGGTCGTATGTTGTACCGCTGAACATTCAACATTTGAATGTCGTATGTTGAACCGCTAAACATTCATGATTTGAATGTCGTATGTCGTATGTTGCACCGCTCGACATTCAAAAGTAATCACGTTGGTCAGTAATCAGAATGTCGTTTGTTGAACCGCTGAACATTCAACATTTGAATGTCATATGTCGTATGTTGAACCGCTGAACATTCAACATTTGAATGTCATATGTCGTATGTTGAACCGCTGAACATTCAACATTTGAATGCCGTATGCTGTATTTTGCGCCGCTCGACATTCAAAAATTAACTTGTTAGTCAGTGAAACAGAATTTTTTGAATGTCCATCGTCGTATTGTGAGCTACCTTCACACAGCTTACCAACCAAACATTATCCATTTACAAAGTAATAAAATCAAGCAGTCTTTAAAACTTGCCGCGGGATTTTCTTTTAAAAAAACAAAGAAACACTTATCCAAAATAAATAATAGAATGTGAAACTTCGACGTGAAGCTAGAAAAGCGGTTCAAAGAAAGAATTACATAAATATGAAAAGTGTTGTATCCACTATTGTAGGTTAAGGATCTGCTCTTGTGAGGTTTCAATCACGTTCAAATCTCGTTTTGATCTCATGTGGGATATCTAACAATGCATTATCAAATTTGATAGCAAATATTCATCTGAAAAATGTAGCCAAAAATTAGATGCCTGTTGTTTGTAGAACCTTTTTATTTTCATTTAACATCGTCAGTTTATTTTTGCTGTACAACCTCTTTATGTTCACTAAAAAGCAAATATTATGCAACAAAGATATTTTATTTATATATATGGTATTTTTTCTGATATTTAGTGTAACTGAAGCTATTTTGATTTTTGATTCAAGAATAGTAAAAAAATAACACATTTGATAACCGGACAAAAGAACAAGCAACCCCCCCCCCCCCACCCAACACAGTTTTTTATGGCTGCTTTAGAATAAAAAAAACATTTCCTTATGATCTGCAAAATATCTAAAAAAAAAGGTCATTTTTGTTATAAAGCATTAAATATGCAAAAAAATGATGAAAATTGGAGTATTTCTCATTGAAAAATAAAGGGTAGGGGTAACTAAAATTTATTTTTTGAGATAACAGACTAATTTAAAGACCTTTTCATTAGACCTTTTAATAAGAAAATACTATGCAAAAAATGATGAAAAATGGAGATTTTCTCATTGAAAAAAAGGGTAGGGGTAACTTAACTTTAATTTATTTTTTGAGATAACAGACTAATTTAAAGACCTTTTGATAAGACCTTTTAATTGTCAGTTCTGCAAACGTTCATACATATCTGATCACAAATCCCATGTTTTGCTCATTTTGTTAGATTTGACCGAGCATAGCACAAAAACGAGTTCACTACCATTCATTCTTTTTGCATTTTCTGCTTTGCAATGAATTCTCCCTTTCAAAAAAGTACACAAGAAAAAAAGTTAGTTGTCAGAAAATGTATTGTTCCTTGTAGTTTGGACGAACAAGATGATATTTTCGATCGTCTGCCTTCGTTGGAGGCAGTTCAACTGGCTGTTCTGACCCTTAGAGGAATATTGGGTGGTCGGGTGGTGCAGTGGATAGCGCACTTCACCTTTCACCAAGGCGGCCGGGGTTCGAATCCCCGTCCGGACGTGAACAGGTTTGGGGTCACCTGCCCGACTACGTGGGTTTTCTCCGGGTACTCCAGTTTCCTCCCACAATAAGACCCATCGCGCGCTTACATCCGGGCCAAAAAGAGAGATTAATATAAGTTGTATAACTTGTTTCATAATTGTTGTAAAATAAATAAAAAAAAATAATTTATTAGAGGAATATTTTTATTGATAAGGCATGAGCCAACTGCACACTGTCTTTTTCGCATCATATTGTTATTTTCCATATTTCCTAACACAAAGCATATTATTGACAGACAAAAGTCAATCATTATTTTTTTGGTTTATACAATCTAAATACAGGAAACAATAGAAATTGTATACTTGACGTATTTTACCTACGCTAAAGAAATATATTATATAACAGATTTTTTACCAGAAAGAACATTTCTAAATATATATAATCTATATTGCTGCTTACATTACTGAAGAAATGTTAATTTAACCAGGTTAATTTAGCAATTATATATTGCATTCGATAATTGTATTTACAGTTGACTCCGGGCTGAATACTACATTATCTTTACAACAGGTGAGTGTATTTATACCGCAACTGAGGGTTTCGGGTATATGCTAATCACTGCGTCAGTTCGTCCGGACCATATGTACAATATTTCTTAAAAAAACTCTAGTCACATTGGGTTGATGTTTACAACATAGGTTTTTGATGGTCCTCCGTCATGGTTAAAGGTCAAAGGTCACCGTACTTCACTTAAAAAACATGTGATCAAGCTATTTCACGGTCCCCTATACAGATTTGATTCATATTCGCACCGTATTAATACGCATTTAAGTTCTGCACCTGCTAGATTTTAATGGTCATCAATAAAAAGTTATGCTTGACCACTTTGGGAATAAAAAAGCCTTCGTGCAAGAAATATCATGAACCCCTTGACATATTTGGTTCAAATTCCCAGAATAGCATCACACTAAAACGATTTACGCCGGATTATATTTTGGTGGTAATTGGGTTAAATGATCAAAGTTATTCTCCACCAGCTTGTGGGGGTTTTGTATATCTATGTAAGCCAGTGTTAACTTTGCTTTTTTGCAACTGATTTCAATATTAAAATAAAAAAAAGGTTAAAAAAGTAGAACATAAAATGTTTATTGTTATTTTCACTCTTGACTTAAGGTTGAGAAAGGTACATTGTATCTTCTTGGTTCCTCACATTATGGAGTGCAGCGAATTTTAAAATTCAAAGAGTTTCTTTTGCAATTGATCGCAAGTATAAAAATATAGTATTATTAATTGGTCAACTGTATTGGCTCAGGTCTTGGTAAAAGGCCTGTTTTATTAGCATGAGACGTAACAGGCTAATGACCAATAGCTTCACTAAGACAGAAATATCCAATCCATAATGTTTTGGGAAGAGACTCTGCGACAATCTATAAAATGTAATACATGTCAGCCTTGCATTCTGTCGCTCCGTGCATATGACGTCTGTATCAATTAAATAGAACGTCACTCTCAAACAACATAGAAATGACAATAACGCAATTTCTATATTGGACAATGGCGTCTTTAGAAGTCTTATTGTCATCATAATATGGTTCAGTTGTCCTCCTCAGTTATCTAGAAGTAAAACATTCCTAATCCGCCTTGTTTTTTTCCTGCCAGTATTCATATCAGTCATAATTGAATCATCTTAGAAAGTGGCTCAGGAAGCTTAAGTTCTTGCGTTTATTTACAAACGCGTTTCCTATATTAGTCTCGTTATATCGTGTTTTGACCTTTTTTTCTGTCAAACTACAGTCAAATCTCGTTTAATCGAACTTCGATGATTCGAATTTCTCGATGAGGCGAACTTTTGACAAAGTCCGATTTCGTTCGTTATATAACACGATGTTTTCGGTGTATCGAAGTTTTAATCTGACCCGTTCGTTATGAAAACGTTGAAAATTACAACTAATAAATCGAAGTGAACATTTTACCTGAAGAGCACAATTAATTGCCCCGTGGTCATTCCCACACCTTCACGGACGCATGTGTCGATATCCTGCAGTGAATTCGAACAGTAGTGGATACCTAGCTGCGATACGTAGCTCTTCAGGACGAGACGATTTTTTATCATATTGCGCGCACCCATCCATTCATAAAAGGAACTATTCAGAGTCTAATCATGGCTGCCGCTACTCATTTCAGTTTATGCTTCGTTACGGTACGTTTATCGATGAGAACCAATCGGCCGATATGTGATGCAAAAATCGCCCCGTTGTGAATCACACCGGGCTTGCTCCATTACGAAGCAAGGGACCAATTTAATACCCGGCCGGGGCAGAGCCATTGAAGGCCGTGTATTAATAATAGTACTACAAAAATTAAAGTGTGTATTTTAAAATACTATTTTTATAAATGTAAATCTACAATTTCTAAGCCTGTGTTACGTTTGTTCTTCTTATGTACAGTTCATATATACATATAGGCCTGCCTACATGTCGATGTTCGATGTTCAATAATCTTAAGTCGAAGTCTCGACGGTTCCACAAAGTTCGAAACAGTAGTTAATCAATAATAGTTATATTTGAAGAGTGAATATTTGTATAATTCCAGAGTAAATTAACGAATTGCTGCTTTCGCATGGGTGTTAATGCTGTACATTTAAAATGAAGAAATGTGGTCATTTTTTAATAAACTAATATTTCCCAGGTTAAACTACCAATTGTAGTCCTTAAACGCATCTTGTCGTGAAACTTGTTTGTTAAAGACCAGTCTTGGCTGCATAACGCAGTTACTGTTCCAGTCAACAAGTCCCGTGACCTCGAAATGGAGCAGCATTAACACGACTCAAAAACATCTCCCAGGGCACCCTTTTCCCGTATATTAAACAACCTGATTACGATTTACATTTGACAATAATAAAAAATAAATCACGGCAAAATGTTGGAGCAGTTTTAATTCACTTTAGATCAGCAAAAAATAATGAAATAGTGAACCAGATTCCCGATTATGACACAAAAGTCACCCAATAAACTTCACATTTCACGCTAACCCGAGATTTTTAAAACTGCTCCAACATATCACCGTTCATTTTTTTAATTGCAATTTCCATTGATGTATCAGATTTAATCAGATATATAGCGGAAAATGGTGCGCTGGGCTATTTTACCGTATGTGTGTTAATGCTTCTCACATTTTTTGAACTCTCCAGTGTTTTCTATATACTCCTTGGCAACAGTAAATAAAAAAAGTTACATTTAACTGTTACACACGTCCCGATCGACCGTTATTCCTGTAACTAATTGTATGTAGAAAGTTTTCAAAGATGAAGCAGATCTTGGCGTACGTCTAAGGATATTCTTACAAGTTGGTACGTTTTTATACAGGTTTATATTGTACAATGCAATACGATCTTTAGGCCCATCGTTGCTACGACGGCCGATCACGGCTGGACTGGCAGAATGAAAGTTGATGGCTGCCGAGAAACTTACTGTATTTCATAAAACTAAATCCATATCTGGTTTTGTTTGATATTATACTATATTATCTCATCAATCTAAACATAACAAAGTCATCGCAAACATTTAAAAACAACAAAATAAGTGTACATGTCAGCCAGTACAAACCTACTCGCGGGTCACTGTAAACATTGTGACGTCATCGGAATGTATAACTTGCAACAATGTATCTTTTTTTGAATATACTAATGAGCGACAGAATGAGGAGCAGCATTAACTTCCATGCGATAGGAAATGCATAGAATAATGATAAAATCGTTAATTAAGTGTGCATTAGATTAAAATGAGATTTTTGAGAGATATCCGATATGTGCGAATAACCTTTCGGCTCCTAGAATCACCGACGAGTACTAGGAGGACACACCAGTTGTTCTATGCAGTGTTGTTCCTCATAATGTATCTATTACTAAATTTAAAATGGTTCAGTGCACCGTATGAATGTCTTTATTACGTGTGTGTTACGTCGTCTTTTTTACACGTTGAACAAATACTATACATTTCAAATAATTCAGGATACCGAAACCAATTTGAGCTAGAACACTGACATGTAAGCAAGGACACCAATTTATGTAAGGCTTAATTTATCTCCAAAGGGCCTTAAAACTTGAGCCTTTTTTTAACACAGTGATCAAATTCAGTGAAATTTGTTCAATTGACTTCTCACAACAGGTACAAACAGTTTCCTTGGCCTTTGAATCAACGACGTTGACCTCTTGAATATAAGACCTTCTCAGCTGATTCCTTGTTTTTATTCTGATTAACTTTCCTCACAATGTCATAATATTAGAGCAAAGAGGGCATGCGCTAACCTAGATATACAAGTGTTATCTTTGACCTTTGATGTCAATCGATTGCCATCAAAATGTCATCACGTGTGGAATTTAATGGTGTTATGATATAGTTTGAATATAAACCAAATGTGACTAGGGGTTGATGAGAGATCTTGTACACGGTATCCGGATGCACGGACGCAAGCACGGACGCACAAGGATTACATTACTTAAGTCTAAGTGGGGTGGGGGTTATGAAAATTATTGAAACGCCAAAATGAATCATCTGGACTTTTCACCTGGCCATTTGACATTAAGTCAGTATACTCCTTGTTTAATTCCAATCAACTTTGTTTCACAATGCCACAACACAATGTGAGTTAATAAATATCTATAAAAATGATCTTGAAAAATTGGAGATAGTGACCTTGACTTTTTGTTCATTTTAATCCTTGTTTAATTCAAGCCAACTTTGCTTCACAATGTCATAACAAAATATTCATCAGTTGCTAAGAATGAATTAATTTCTATCCAATGAAACCAGCTATTTCTTAGTTTCTGTATAATTGCAACAGCTGCATCATATCGTAAGGCGTCATTACTTTTACTGATTTGATGCATTTCTTTTATTCCAAAATCTTACATGGAACAAAAGGAATGTCCTTAAATGCGACAATTGTGTTACATGTAAGTCTCTCTTGCATGAATAACTAACGAATGAGCTGTTTTGCGTGTTGCTTAATGCACCGTTGTGAAGGGAAAAACATAGTAACTAGGGACTTACAAAAATGAATGTTATTGAATACTATTTTTTTCTATTTGACAGGTGATCAAGTCAATACCGTTTTCGTCTACATTTTCTCAGTGTTCTGAAGGTAATTACATGGGGACTAAAGGCCGTAGTCTTTCTTCTTTAATGCTAATATAAATCCAATTCAGTTGCATTCAAACATTATGAAGCCCGCTAGGAAAGGTTTTAAAAAATCAGATATCTGAATTTTCCAAATTATGGCAGTCGCTCTCAAAATGGTGTGATATTAGCGAATCTTGAGAATGAACGAAATGAAAGAAAAATACTAAAAATCGATCCACACGCATACTCTTAACGCATGCGAGCGTCACTTATCATGTAAATAAACAACCCACAGTCAAGAGAGTGTAACTTTCTCAAATTGAGAAGAAGTAACAATTTTGATATATCTCTGATTAGCATATTCGTAAATGTCACCTTTTTATCAAACAAGGTACCAGTATTTCCTTAGATTATAACAGCGATCATATAATTTGCCATTTGTCTTCTTCAAAGTGCATCTCTCGAATCATTTTTTGTTCAAATTTGTTCCACATTATCCAATATCTGTCATAAAAAAAAAACGATCAATATTTAGGGCAAGTCCTCGTGTAACACGTTAACAATAGGGAGGATACTATCGGAAACTCGATGTCATCACTTTTATCGTTGATCTGATCATGGTCAGTAGGGTACAATGTATAATGGTCAGCAAACATCTATCGTTTATTAAAAGATTTGGCAAACTATGCATAACCAGTCATGATAAGCTTCGCGACATATTTAGCTTCAAATGAATATAAAAACAAATATACAGCCAAGCGAAAGAGTGAAGCATAACGCAAAGCATTTTATATATTGCTTTTATTTTTCAGATTGTCAAACCAGGCTGATTGAAAAATTGGATCTTGTCAGCCACTTTCCAGAAAAGCTAACTGACAAAAGTGTGATGGCTGTATCAAGATGTGAAAAAGACGAAGCTGATACATTAGCAGACATCCCCAGGGTAATAGTACGTAAACTACTTATGCTTGATTACACAAGTAGAGAAGATGATTTAAAGACATGCTTAACGAAAATGAAGAAATCAACAGATGAACCGTCTGCCCCGTGTCAAAAAAGTAATTCATCGGCAAACGAGGACTATCTTTCAATGTTTGATGATGATAAAGACATTCAAGAAAACTCGTCGTCGAATGTTGATATGCATAATCCGCTAGATATATTCTTATCAATCTTTGTGTGCTTGCATCCTTCATTGAAACAAAAAATATGTTTAAACATGATGGCATGTCATTTAGCGATACCTTTTATATTCCCAATAAGAAAAGACGAACAACACGGCAAAGTTTTACTGCTTTCGATGTGGCCTCTCCGATCAATAGCAGTTTATGACGGTCAAAAAGAAACAAGCTTAGTAAACTGTAAGCAAAATATCGTTTCATTTGTAAGATTAGGGCGTCCTCAAATATCGAAGTCAAAACTTGCAAACGAAATTTTATACGACACAGCTCACAATACGTTCTTCAATTATGATTGCAAATTGGGTTCAAGTGAGAAACACGCAAGTGTCGGGCTTGTTGAAGCTGCCTGGTTTTTACCCTCTCCAAAACAAGCTAATAAAATTAAAAAAGTTACAGTATTTCTAAATCTGAGGGGCGATGCTTTAAAGAATGCAGAACAAACGGAATATTTGAAAATTGTATCGCGTGTCATGATAATAGTTACTGACAAAGAGATGATGAAAAACCAAGAGCAAATGAAATATTTCAAACGTCCTAATTTCAATGTGTTGTTTTTCCTTACAGGAAAAGTATCAAACGATTTTATTAGAAGGTATACAGAATACTACTTGGAATCTTGTCCAGAAGGTTTTAAAGCCCAGTTTATTAAAGGATCCGAAGATGATAGAATAATCGGTATGTCAGAAATAAAAGAAAGTATATTAAATAAAATTAGACCATTGCTTAATGACTCAGATTCCACTAAAACTGTACAGGAAATATGCGATCAGGCGAGAATGATGGGGGTTACTGTAGATGAAGATTTGCCTCCATACAAAAGAGGAAGAATAGAAGCGAATGCAATTTTTGACAGAATAAAACAGTGTCCTCTTGTGGATATCAAAGTAACATTTACACCATTGCAAACAGAAAATTGGCAAGAATATACTGTTGCAATGAAAACATATCGCAAGTTAGGCTCAGACTTTCAAGACAAAATAATTTTGGAAGAGAAAATGAAATCACTACGAAAACAACAATGGACTGATTTCAAAGATCGACAAGCATTTATGACAGATTTTATAAGGTTGCTTTTAACACTTGATGATAATAATTTGGTTTCTTTTTTGGACTCGTTAAAATTTGAGCTAGATGAAAAATTTAGAACGGAAATTCCATATTACCGTCAGCTTTATGACGAGACATCGAATAAAATCCAATCTACACCAGAATATGATAAAACTCAATTCCAACTAGAACTCAGCAAGGCTGAACAGATGCTAAGCAAAGCTCCCTTTGGTATTGAACATATTTTTCGTGAATTAGGCCAAATTTACGAGGCGAGCCTAATGGCGAACGAAAGCGATTTAGGACCAAAGTTAGCCAAGGCAGTGGCAAGATCCATAACACTAGGTTACCCATTTGAGTTGATGGATGGTGATGTAACAAATGTTCCACTGAAATGGATAAAAGCAATCTTTGACGAACTTACGCATATCCTAGGTGGCGTAAAGTTACTCACCCTCTCTGTCCTTGGTCTTCAAAGTTCGGGTAAGTCAACATTACTAAACGCAATGTTCGGTCTGACATTTTCAGTAAGTGCAGGTCGATGTACTCGTGGTATTTATGTACAACTTATTCCAGTGGAAAAGAAGGATTTTGAATTTGACTACGTACTTGTGGTCGACACAGAGGGATTGCGGGCACCTGAACTGGGTGATACAAAATACAAACACGATAACGAACTAGCAACATTAGTTTTAGGAATTGCGGATATGACACTTTTTAATATTAAAGGTGAAAATACCGCCGAAGTGAGTGACATTTTACAGATTTGCGTTCATGCATTTCTACGATTAAAAATGGTAAATCATAACTTGCGATTGCGTCAATCATGCGTTTTCATACATCAAAATGTTCCAGATATTAATGCTAAAGATTGTACGGTGCATGCAAGGAAGAAGTTTGACGAAACATTAGATCGAATGGCGCAGGTTGCATCAGAAGAAGAAAACATAAGTAACATAAACTGCTTCAAAGACGTCATTGATTTTAACAGCAATAACGATGTACGGTATTTTGGAGATTTGTGGAAAGGGGATCCTCCCATGGCTCCTGCTAATCCTGGATACAGTAGGGATGTCCGAGAAGTACGGTCGTTTATACTTGGAAAATTGAACAGACACAAACATTCTTACTTGACAATTCCCGATACATTTGTTCACATAAAAGACCTTTGGAATGGTATATTGGCAAATGATTTCGTTTATAGTTTCAGGAACAGTTTAGAAATAAAAGCGTACAATGCACTCGAAAATAAATATCAGAAATTAATCTGGGAACTAGAAAAATTTGCAAAAGACAAATTGGGCACTGCTGAGATAGACATGACACAGTTTGTTGCAAAAGCATGTGAAAGTGATCAAGTGAATGATGAAACAATTGCACAAAGTATAGTCACGAAATATTTAAAGCTGTTTCAGGAAAAGGCTTTGGATTCAAAAACGAATTTAGAAAGGCATTTTGATGGGAACGACAAAAAAGACGAAATTGCTCAATGGAAACAACATAAAATGTCCTCTTTGAAAGTGTTTACCGAAGATTTACAGTTTAAAATCAAGACGCAGCTATGTGATATGCAATCGAATTGTAAAGTTGAATACAAAATTAAAGCATCATTTCAAGAAATTAAAAGCAGATTTTATGAAAAGGCAAAAAATCTTGCTGAAGACTTGAAAGGTGATAAACCAGCGGTCAAAGATATGAAGAAAAAATTTGATAACCTGTGGGATGAATGGATACGACAAATTGGTATCAAAGAGGACAGGCCAACTGATATTAGCATGTCGTTAAAGAAAATCTTATTTCAAAATTTTAATGGACGTGACGATATTATTGACTCCGAATTGAAAAAAAATCATTTTGGTAACCACAAAAATTTTAAAACTTTGGAAAATAGTTTGAACGATTTTAAATTTGGGAATAATTACATAAGCGTTAAGACACTTTGGAATCAATTTAAATATCTTGTATCGGATCACGTCCCGATTGCAACTGATCACATCTCAAAAGATATTGCTCAATTTACCAATTCAACACTGGCATATATGGATATGCTATTCAAAAATTTAGAAAAGAAAGAGTGGAAATTTGATGAGATAGAAATCAAAGACATCCTTAAAAGTTTGATACAACATATAGATCAGAAAAACCAACAGGGGAACATTGGATACAATCTTCTTGAATCTTACAAAGTAAAAGTAGCCGTCCACGTATTAGGACATGTTCATCCATTACTGGAAAGACTTGATTCTGAATACAAAGCGAAACATAGCGTGACGAACAAATTGAAAAAGTCAAAAGATATCGTTTGGCGTCATTTTAGAGATGTTGTGGATGAAAAGTCAGCTAATATCATTGCTTGCGATAGATTTTGTGAAGTAATTAAGGAATGTATTGAAGAAACAGTGCGAAATAATCTGTCCGAGTTGATACATAGGTCCATTGTTGAAGATATTGGGATATCTAAAATTGATTTAAGCATTCGTTTATTGGAATTCTTAGCAAACAAACAGAAATTCAATTTGTATTTAGAATATATCAATGATCCTTACATGTTTGCATTTGAATGGTTAAAGCATCATATAGATGAACAGTGTTTTCAACCCCCCACTCATTTGTATGCTAAAGTTGGATCGACAGAAGTGCAAACTAGGATAAACGCTATTTCGGATAATCTCAAGACTAAATCTGCTTCCAATTTACGCGATTGGCTTGTAGATTTTTTAAACAAAATACGCGATGTGGTACTTATTCCAATTGAGTCATTTGACCTTGTTATGGACCAAAATGTTACAAACTTAGATAATTTCTTAACAAGAGTTAAAGAAAAACTAAAAGAAACATGCACCATTTTAAAGGAAAAACTGCATAGTGAAACATCTAAGTCTATTATTTGGTGCAAAGACGAAACACCATACAAAAAAACTGTTGACAAACTCTGGGGTTGTACAGAAGTATGTCCTTTTTGCCATGAACCCTGTAAATGGAATGAACATGATAGTTCAATACCACATGCCTGCATTCAACACAGACCACAAGGTATTTCTGGAACAAGATGGGGAGAGACCAAACATCTTGCATTAGAAAGTTGCAGTTATGATGTACAGTCTAAAGCTAGTTTTCTATGCAGTGCAATATGTACAGCAAAGGAATGTAAAAAGTCTGCTTCCACTGAGAAATACCACCCCTACAGAGAATACTGGAAGTATATTCCCGACTGGGATATAACTCCCTCCCCATTCATTTCATCGTCCAAATATTGGGCATGGGTTTTATCCACATTCAATGAAGAGTTTGCTGAGTATTATGATAGGGAAAAAGGCTACATTCCACATTCATGGAAAGAATATACCAAGGTCGATGCTGTAAAGAGCCTGAGAAAATACAATTAATAAGGTTTACATGGGGACATAATATAGAAACAACTGAGATCATCAACATAATCTTAAATGGTTCAAAATATTACTGGTATTTTTTCATACAATGCCAGATTCTAAACATGAAAGCAAATATGAAACTTTCAGTGAATTACAATATATTTTATATATATATATTTTTAGATGCACGTTTAAAAAAACTGTTTAATATCAATAGACATTTTGACATTAAGCTATTATAAATATTTACAATTGTTTGTTGTTGTCGGCAAATTTTAGTACGTGTATAGCAAACTTATTTCTATAGATATGTATTGTCACATGTATGTATTATCCATATTGTATAAAATACTGCATAACCATATAAAGATAAGCAATACATCTTTTGGAATATACTGCCTCGAGAATGAAAAACATGATTTTAAAGTTTCAAACCATAATATTCACTGTCAGCTATAATTATTAAAAATCGTTTCCGGTTATTAGTTTATAGTATCACTGTGACAATATGTATATCATTAGAGAGATTTATTTTTAACAATTTGTATTAACTCGTGCCAACTAGCTCAGTTGGTGAGAGCGGCAGGATATGCAGCAACGATGCACGGTTTGAATCCTAATCGAACCAGGAAAACGTGTCACTCATTAGTGTGTTTACTTGTGATTGACAATGATACTCAGTTCTCGTTTAGGGTGTTTTCTTGGATGTGACAAAGACTCACATGACGGGTGTCGTTGATGAGGCAAAAGACGCCTACTCTTGCGGTACACCTGGCCTTGTTCTCGTGTGCTTTTACTAGAGTTCCATATACATCTTCTTTTGTTCCTTTTTTGCCTTTAGTTTAATCGATTCTGAGATCGGATTAAGGTTTTGTTAACACTTTGGTATTCTCTGATGTCTTTTTTTTTATAAAATCTATAACTTAGAATTACGTTGTGAATTATCTTCCATTACTTTTGTATTTTTATTTTCGTACCAATTTGGTAAAATCTATCATTTTTATTGTCTCCTATTTTCAAATGCTGTTATTCTGTACCTGTTTATCTTCATCAGTGCCGAAATTGAATCGAAATCCACTTTTAAAACAATGCCAACGTCAGCATACGATAACCACTGTCTTGTAATAAATGTATAGAAAACAAATTACTTGATTGATTTTAATCAATTAATTGCATATCATATCTAAGTATAGTATTTGATCAGTATACTATCGACCTGACTGTTATGGAAATAATGCATAACTTATATTTTGTGTACTCCTGTTTAAGTCTTGTATATGAAGCTTTTATTAAAATAGTTATTCATTGCGTTGTGTCTGGAATACTAATATATGTTATTACCAGGAATATATGTATTATCATATGTATACAATGTATGGGTCAAAGAAGTAATATCAACAGTAGTGTTCCAAATATCCATATGTTTACAATAGTATCTATACGTAAGACAAATTATTTATAATGATGTATGCCAATTTAACAAATAAACAATTTTCTTTGAAATCAGAAATGTTTGAAGTTTTTTTGCAGAATTTAGTACCACAGGCACATAACGAACAGAAATATTTTATAAAGAGGTTACACAACGAGTGGTTGTTGGATATAATATCTGTTACGTAAACCTGAGACGAAGTCTAACGTCTAATTGTCTTTTGCCAGTCATCGTGCGTCGTCTATCTGTCGTAAACAATTTACATTTTCGACTTCTTCTCAAAAACCCCTGACCCGATTTGAATGAAATTTGGCACCACAATTGTAAAGTATATGGTCCTAACCCCCTAGAGGCCTGCGGAAGGGGCGAAAAGGTGCCAAATTAGTAAAAAGTTCTTCTCAAATTCTACATCTTCTCGCTGATAAACATTTGGTAATTATATTTACATTCTGTGTTGCCTTTGCCTATATACATTACTAAACCAAATTGTAGTATATCACACTGTATACTATAATTTGCATTTCGCATCACATGACGTTATGTCTGACGCCATGTTGGACTTTGTTATATCAAAGCTTTCCACTTCGCCTCAGATAACATATATGATGGCCTTGAGTCAATCGCTCAGGTGACACTGATTTTAAAAGGGCTATCGTGACGTCATTTATTACGCCATGTTGAACTACGTTACGTCAACGCTTTGCACTCCGCCTCAGATAACATGTGTACTGGCTTTGAGTCAATAGCTCAGATGATATTGATTTAAATCAGAATCTTCCTGTAAAGAAACCCACATGGAAAAATGGAGAACATTTACCGACTATATTCCAAAGAAATAGATAGACATATTTCAAAATTATCGGTAATGTAAATATAAGTATTAAACTGTTCCCAAATGTAGTATACAGTCGATATGAATGCTATTTGGGTGACAGATAAATAATCATGTACATTTTATTTATTTGTCACCCAAATTGTATTCTTATAGACTGTATTCAACATCTGGTAACAGTTCATAGGCTTAAATGACATTGTGAAGCAAGTTAGTAGTATGGTTTTGTTTAGTTGCGACATTCACACCCATCCCAAACCCTCCCCTAATCCCAAACCCTAACCCCGAACCCTACCCCACCCCAAACCCAATCTTCCGGACCAGTAAATATATAGAATACATCCATCCGTCAAATACAGCATACAGTTCTGTACGTTACGACATTAATTAAACATAAATTTAAGAATAGATCATGGAATATGTAGAAGGAGCGTTGTTTGAGACTATATAGAGCGAGGAATATCAAGTTTGTAAGTAATATTTATGTTCACATGATTGTTACTCACACTAGTTCAAATGATTGTTGTGGATTTCTTGAATCAATTTCTGTGATTTGATAAATAAAATCCTAATCATTGTACAAAATTGATTAATGTCATTAATTTCATTCATAAATGCCAGTTATTTAATACGACCATGTGTGGCAGTACATGCACGACCACTAAAGCAAAAAGAAAAAGAAAAAAAAAACAATGTTCAGACAGCAAACACTTGTTACAAATTAGTTTGGGGTTGCTTACTTTTATGAATGAAGGTAAACGTGTTCCTGAGGGCATGTAATTGTGCCTAATGATATTGAATTGTGATATTATCCCGCTTTAACTTATCTTTAATTTTGTTTTTGTTTTATTCTAAACCCTTAAAAACTGTACATAATACAAAACAATTAGCCACACATGTCTGTCAATGAACGTAAACATGAATGGCGCGTGTTATCTAGATCTGCTAGGTGATAACAAGTGACACGGTTCACCGCCCCATATTATTATCTCCTCATTAAAGGATCGTGTGCAGCGGTATTTGTCAACAATTACATAAATCACCTAAAAAATACACGCCTTTACAGCTTGTTGAAGTGATGTATAACACAAACATGATAACACGATAAAGGCATTACTTCAAACAGGGCAAGCCGCGTGCCTGTAATGGTAGCTTAAGTGTAAGTACACTACAATGGGTTTAAGACAACAATCCGCTGTCATTTACAATTTATACGATAAAATCAGGGGTGATGTCATGCAGGAAAACACCATCTTGGTACAAGTAGGTCAATATGTTACTAAGCCTTTTCATGAATAGTAAATCTGGGATGTGTGGGTGTTGGGGGTACACTTTCAGTTAACGAAGCAAGGGGGTGAACACGGACTTGCAAATCCAATGACTCGAACACATCCCGTATTACCAAAGGGAATATACATCCAAGTGACACCAACTGACAAAGTTAAGGAATTAATTAGGTCTCAAAAAATGAAGATGTTCATAGTGACAGCTTCAATCTTTAAAATCTTTACAATAATTCGCAATTTCGCAAGACGCTATTTATTGTGAGGTTACAAACTAAAGCTGTATTTCAGTGAAAACGGTATCGCACATAGCTAATTGCGAAAAGAATATGTTATCTTCCTAAAACCTTCGGGAGGTGTTTCATGCAAACAATTCTGTGAATTTTCTGCATCTTTTTGTTGCCAAAATAAAAATGGAAGCATAGAGTCGTTAAGGGGAGATCACTCCTGATCGACTACATACTTTGTCATATAATTATCGTTCGAGTTCCATTTGGGTATGTTATGTTTTGCAGACATTTGAATATGTCGATTTCCATTGAATTTGTAGTGATATTGATAGGTTTGTCAAGAAGACAAATAACTGTAGGTTATAGGCCTTACGTATAGACAGTACTCAGAATATCTTAACTGCGTACTTATTTATGACGTCATAAGATAGCGATCGATACCAGCAGGATTTTACCTGATCTTTCTCGAACGTTGTTTATAAATATGTTTGCGTTCATTGGAGATTTCGAAACGGAAAGTAGGTGTATTTCATTTCACATATTTCAACAAATACTCGATAGATATTTTGAATTGTTGCTGCATATGAAGATATATGTGGTTTCACGCTAATCCATGTATAACTGACCTCTGTTTGATATTTGCGATCCTATAAATGCAAGTCCCATTTTGCCGAATTCATTTTTTTATTTGAAAACGCTTTTAAACTAGTTATTCTATATTTAATCAAATCTACCTCGCCATGCATCTTTTCTGGCACGTCGAATGGAAGTCCCCGGGCAGTGTGCTCATCACTTGTAGCCCTCAAAGAGACCACACTCTTTCTCGGGATGAAGATAAAGACTGCGTGTATGTAGATGTTACCGTCGCCTGGTAACCAGGGAGACCGTCATCAGTATCCAGCATGGCATCTTAATTAGCAGAGGCTTTTGTATTATATAAGCAGTAAATAATAGCATCAAACATTTCTCATTATGAAATCATGCTTTTGGTTCAAACGGGTGTTTTGTTTCTAGTCACCGGAAAGCTTGTGCTAAGATGCGCCAAGGTCTAGCCTCTACATATTGGATATGTAAGATGCATACACAAGTTTTTATTATAATTGTGAAAATAAATAAATAAATAAACCTAATGAAACTTAAACAGCTTTGATTGTTTTTTAAAATCACTGTTTTTATCTAACAATTGCACGCTTTTAAAGAGGCATCACGGTAAAACTTTAATTTATATGCTTATTTAGAATCAATGTATATATGAATTAAACGTATTATCTTGTGGAAAAGTAATGGGTGATTAACGCTGAAATATGTTCTCAAACACATTAATTTATAATTAAAAAAGGGGAATCACTATTCGTTGATCAACGATCTGGACATGCATTTTTTTGCGTCACATATGATAACGCATGCGCATAACAAGCTACAAAAATGGCTTTCCGCGTGACGTACATGTAACTACCAAGCGAAACGTTGCCGAATACATGAAATGGTAAAAACATAACACAAGGATTATGTTACGGAAGCATATTGAGGGATGGGGAGTAATCAAGGGAGAAGCTAACTGCCCCACTGTTTACATGTTACAGTTTTTTCCTGTGCAACCGGTACACACAACTTTGATTTGGTTTTGGGGCCTCACAAGGGATAACTCTTTCATACCTATGTTATATGAAATGTGTGTGTAAAACTTAAAGTGTGTTTTGTAATAATCCCTGTATAATATTACAGTAAAACGGCATTATTTAATTATATTGCCGGAGAGAAAGACTTTTCATATACAAGATAAAACGTATCGGGGAGGGGGTATTTTGTTTACGTTATAAAAAGCCGGTGTATGTGCGACTGAAGTTAGAGTGTATACGGCTTCAATTTGGATGTCTTCATGCGCGGACAAAATGGTTTTTATACCCTATCAAATATCTATCAAATACGGAAGGTACAAATATTATCAGGTTAGGACCACGGTATTGAATTTGATACGAATCAAAATGTATGCATAACTGAAGTGTCATTAATTTAAAACAAAAACAAAAACATATACATGTATGTCCAATGCCTGCAGATGTGTTGAATATGTAAAAGTAAAATGAAAACGGAGATATCATAATATATTCAAATGGATTAAGTATTAGACAATCATATAAGTATTTCCAAATTTGATATACAATGTGTACATGTATTCTACATGTTTAGTTTGTGGTGCGTCATATGAGTGCACGGACTTCCGTGATATATATCATTGTAAGTGTTAACGTATGCTGACGCTGAACGTTGGATAGATTTAAGATGAATCTATAGATAGTGTGAAAACTAAACCTTCAAGACATTGAGTTGTAAAACAAATCGGGATCAGTTCATTTTATTTTTGTACTTTTCCAAGCATGCACACCTGAAGATTCGTGAATCTAACTTTCTAACTGCGTAAGAGTGCAGTGCCATGTGGGTTTCTGACAATGCATGGCTGTATATAAACAGTGTATAAATATCCAGTCCCCATTTGTACCGGTCTCAGTCAGGTACTGGTGTCGATAAATGATGCAGGGATCCTGATATATATTTCTTCATATGAATATCGTGTGTAATTAACGTCTGATTATGAATGTGACTCAATAAATTTATTCACGGACTATGCCTACATTTCATCATCGGACGTATATACATCACGCGTCCCTTCTCTAAGGGCTCCTTTGTCAAATAGGCTGACAACACTGTCACTTGACGCGTGATCATCGCTATTTTTTTCGGGCATTCCAAGACTTGAAATTGCAATAAAGACATTTTAACGGACGTTGGATATTGGAATTAAAGGAAAATGTAACTGGTAGAGCAGACAGCATATACATTCAAGAATTGCATTGTAGGGTTTTCGTGATGCCCCTGTAAACATATACGATTTTTAAACGGTCTGAGCCAAATACACTATGCTATGACAAGTGTTAAGGGTACTCATTCATTTATTCCATCAACAATAGGGGTTTGTTAAAAGTTTTTAATCAGCCAGCATATTTATTCGCCAAGCTTTTCTTTCTTTCCTTTTTTCCCCTTTGTTTTTCTCTCTCTCTCTCTCTCATTTGTTTACAGTCCCAATTTATTCCGCTCGCGTCAGTTAAAACTTAAACCAACAGTTATCAAAATCACTTTCTCCGTCGTGTTTGTAAGTTGTGCTTAGAACTCTTAAATAATTATTTAGAAATGATCAGTTTTTTCAAGACCATAAGAATCAAGTTTAAATCGACTAGATGTTAAATATCGGTGTGTTTCGGTCGATTATAGTATAAGTAATGGAGATCAACCCTACAATGTGAAAGACAAATAACCAGAAAAAGTTTTTTATATAATCCATTAACAGTTCTTTTATTACAATCGCATTTATCGTAATGCTTGAATAAATGAGCCGCCCCTGTGCACAAAGTGTGTTTATATTAGTTACCATTTTCCAACTTAAATGAAATTAATGTCACTTGACATTAACTGTAACCTTACACCGCAACGATTATTCTGGTACAATGTACAGTTTTAAATAATCACAATTGAATGCAAGCTTTGGATCAAACTTGCCAATTGAGTTGGGTTTTAAAGGTGCTGTTCATTTTAATATTTTTGAAACACTTTAGAAATCACGTTGCATTCACTAATGAATCCTTGTAATGGACGAGACCGTAATAAAAAGTAAAAAAAAAAACATACCACTGCATTTTGAAGAAGGTGTTTTTATCGCTATGTGCCCGAATACACATACATATCACTCAAGAACATGATCTAACCTATAGTATGCAAAACAAAATTGGTTAATGAAAGATTATCTTTTTGTAAAATGTTTGCCATGGATTTTGATAGCACATGCAGAGTTAATTGATACTTAATTTAGGTACACATAGCCAACGCTACATGATGTGACATATGCAATGATTGAAGCTTTTAGTCTCATTTCTATCAGGAGTTTAATATAAGCAATGAAATTCTATAATTGACATCACATCTGATTGAAACAACCATTGTTGTGGGCGGGTGTTGCTGTTGATACTCCACTTTCCTTTCACTCAGGTTCGATTCCCCGATCGGTCATGAAATTGTATCGGGTCACCTGCCCAGACACATGGTTTTCCACCAGGTACCCCCACAATAACAACACGCACATTATCATCGAGGCTAGTAAGAGTGATTAAAATAACGTGTTGGATATTTTTGCAAAGTTTTTTTATTTAAACAAACCAGTGTTTCTCAGCAATATATTAGTGCAATTGATACCAGAATTCATCGAAAAAATGTTCATGTAGAATTACAAATATACTGCATCTGACATTAAAAAGCTGAAAAAACAAATGGTTTTCAAAATAATCAAGTGTGGGCTTTTTTCAAATAAATGGACATGTTTCAATTGCATTGTTAGACAGTGTAGCTGATACTTGCAGTACTGCAAGCATCTAAATAAGACATATGAATATCTGTTTATTCAAACAGATGGATGCCTTCTGACATTCAAATAGTTAATATAACTCCACCACCCCCCTACTTGGAATTGTTCCCAAACAGCCTTAGTGAACACGACAATGTCATCCAATAAATGTTATGGTAATGTAGACAAATTTAACAACATTCGTTTTGGGTCAAATGTTACAAAGATGACGTAACACACGCATGCTCTGCACCTCTTAAATTTAGTAATAGATACAGTATGCCGAAAAATGAATTAAACTGCATCACACAGCTGTTTCGTCCTTCTAAGACTCTTCAGTGATGCTAGGGTCCAAAAGGTTGGAATCCAAAATGTCTAAACTAATGTAGAAGCAGAAGGATCAGGTATGTAAAACCCCTTTAACTTATGAATTTAGAAGTTAAATTAAATAAGTTATGTGTAATTTCAAATCGTGGACTACGAAAATGTGTATATTATGTACCGTGCTACTACTCAAATTCGATTAACTGTGGCGATGGAGTCTCCAGCAAACCTCGAAAAGGTGCATCTCAAAAATTCAGAGAATACCAAAGCGTCAACAAAACCATAATCCGAACTCAAAATCGATTAAGCTAGAGGCAAAATAGGAACAAAGGACAGATTCACATGGAGACTTTCATAAAAGAACAAAAGAATAAGACTAGGTGTTCCGAAAGAGAAAGCGTAATCTGCTTCATCGACGACACCCGTCATGTAAATCAAAACAAGTGAACACACTAATAAGCAAACTCAAAAACGTCCATCTTCATATCAAATAAACGTTACATGCATCTACCATTAAAATTAAACACTGTCTCCGACGAGCTAACCGTCAACTGTAGAATGTGTTTGAAAACATAATTTGAAAGATTGTGTGTTTGTTACGTTCATTTTAGTCCAACACATTAACATTTTCTGTGGGGCTAATAGTTTGATATTAAAATTTTTAAATATTAGCCCCACTCGTGAAATCTATTTGGTGTTACTGAAGACACTGTTAAATACCCTCTATTTATGTAATAAGAAGGAAACAGAACTATTGTGATGGGCCAGATCAATTGCTCAGTCCTTGACATACTATACGATAGGATATACGTCATGCATCGTGTTTAAATATGCATCACTCTCAAATATTACTGCTTTATCAATTATAGTGTCTTCCTTGTAATCACTGTAGGGTTTCTGATTATCCCAGAACCAGTCGACATTTGAACAAGTAAGCCAATCAACCAACCGATAAACGTTTCAAGAATTAGCTCTACGCAATGACACTTGAACCACCTATTTTCTATAGCCCTAGGAAACAGTCGATGACTGCAGTTACTGCCGGTATGCATTTTGGAAACGAGTCCTTATATCGAAAAGTCTTAATCTCGCGACGTTACACGCCGAAGTCTTTACCGTTGTCCATCATCTAAAATACAGAGAAATCCGACGCGCCAACAAAACCATAATTCCAATTCTAAATCGATTAAACGTGTGTCAAGACAGGAAAAAAGAAAATATTCACCTGTAGACTGTTGTAAAAGTATATGAGAATAAGACCAGGTCCTCTGGAAGAGTAAATGTCTTCTGATTCATCGACGACACCAGCCATGTAAATCTTGGGTAACATCCAAGTATAAATCAAGTAATCATTATAAATAACAGTTAACCCACTAATGAGCATACTCAAAACGTCCCAATTTATATCATCCTAAATTTCTCGTAGTTTAAGCAACATGTACACCTATATGCTTGCATGCGTGCATATTAGTCGAAGACTTGTGATAACCCGGATCTGATGCCGACTTTCTAGTATATACTTATAAATAGTATGTCAAGTAATGTCAAAACAGTCAACAATTATGGCGGCCGGGATTCCATTCCCAGGTCGGACGTGAAAAGGTGTGTGGTCACCTGCCCGACCTCGTGGGTTTTTCTCTTGGTACTCAAGTCTCCTCCCATAATAAGACCCCACGCACGCTAAAATCCAGGCCAACAACAGTGATTAACATAAGTTTAATAACGTATTTCATAATTGTTGTAATATAAATACAGTTTTTTATATAATGCATCATGTATATTGACTTATTTCTGGTGTACTTGACTATTCCCCTAATGTTTCATACTTGATTGTTCTAGGATAGTACATGCATGATAACATCATAACCCAGGGTGCTTTATTGATTTAATAATTATGGTACAGGTTATTGTGCTGCATAACAATCTTAAATTTGCATCTAGTATCTTGTTAATTGACCGGTCATCGTGTCTGCATTATCTGATAAAAAAATACTTATAAAATAAATTAAGCGATATAAGTATACGTTTGTATCATTTCTTTGCTATAATACGGGGCTGATATTGACTTTATCCTGAAGTATACTGCCAAAGGCCAGAAAGCCTCTTACGATAACCCGGAGTTACGCTCATCTACGCGCATAACACCCTTAGAGTATGTCATAACAAAACTAAAGGTTCTGTGTGCGTCTACTTGTTGATGAGGCCAGACTACTACGTTGACCGTTCGATGTTTATCAAAATACAAATCGAAAGACTTTGAAGTCCTTTGTAGGTGTAAAAATCAAAAGACAGGCATCAGCCTAGTTATAAGTCGGGATACCTATCAAACTGCTATTGCCGTGCCTTCAGTTTCGCCTTCAGTTTTCTAATGACATATCTCAGGGCTGTATTGCGCGTGCTCGTCGGAAATGTACATGTATGTGACGCTGTTCTAACGTATCTCTTGGCTAGAACAGACGAAGAAACTCGATTTGGTACTAAAACTTATAGCCAATCATATCGTTTCTTTCACCGCGGTAAAACTTGTATGCACTCATTGAAATAGAAACCGCTTTAATTTGTAACCTTCGCATAAATATCGTCCTGCGAATTCGCAATTTGTAAAGCTTTTAAAGGCTGAAGCTGCCAGTATGAACGTCTCAATCTTTGAACCCTAATTAATTCCTTAACTTTTCCGGTAGGTGTAACTTGGGTGTATATTCCCTTTGGTAATGCGGGATGTGTTAGAGTCATTTGATTTGTAAGTCCGTGTTCATCCCCTGGCTTAGTGAACTGAAAGTGTATTCCAACCCCCGCACACCCTAAATGTAACCATTCATAAAATGACCTAGGAACGGATTGACCTGTTTGTACAAAGGTGGAATTGTCCTAGCATGATATATCATATCATATCAGTTGTAAATGACAGAGGATACTTGTCGTAAACTCACTGAAGTACACTTGACGACCGATCTTACACTAAATCCTGTGTTAAAGGCACGCGACAAGTCTTTCTGTAAGTAGCGCCTTTATCGTGTTATCTTGTACGTATTGTACATTACCTGAACAAGCTGTAAAGGCGTGTATTTTGTTTAAGTGTGTTGTATGTAATGGTTGTCAAACACTGTTATGCATGCCCCAAAACACATACGACACACGAACCTAGTAAGGAGAGAACAATATGGGGCGGGGAACCGTGTCATTCGTTATCACCTTTATATCTAAATGACACGCACCTTACAAGTTTATTTCCGTTGATAAACCTGGATAGGCTAATCTTGTAAATATTTTGTATTACAGTGTAAGCCATGTTTAACGTGCTCAAAATAAAAGCTAATGAAAGCTAAACTAATAAAGCGTAATGATGTCCAAGTGGTTGATGTGTCTGACGTTCTGCTACCACTAACCCTTTCCCTCTGTGTCACGTACTCAATGGCTACACATGGAGAAGTTGTTAGGTACTAGCCGTAGTTGGTGTTGTTTTGTCGGGAACTCCTGCTTTCCTCCACCAGCGCAGGTCGTTAAATGATAATAACTACAAATAGGACGTAAACACATACCAAGCAGGTCTTAAAGGCCTGATAATTATTTAGAGCTAGTTTTTGATCTACAATGTAACCCAATTTTTATTAACGCAATTTAATACGTTTTGGGGGTTTGAATAACTATTGAATAAAAAAGTGCCCCTCCATTTCATAATGTTTGACCATACATGTATAAATGCCCCACCTTATATTTATGACTTAGCTGCACGTTAAATGTTAAATGTTCTACATTGCGAGGCATAATGGCATTGTGGACTGCCTGACAAATAACCTGATATGAGAAGTACAGAAACTTGTTATTTAGGCAGCTCTGCACAAACGATTGCGATCTATGTGATTGTAGAATCTGTTTTCAGTAGTGACCGGGTCATTTATATTTGCTTTTTTATGTATCTTTGTGTGTGTTTTTATATTTAAGTTGTAAGCAACTGATGGATTCCAAACGTGCACCCAACCTTACAATCTTAGTGATTGGCGGTGAAGGCCAGGGCAAGTAATTTCTTGGGTAGAGACTGCCACATCTTATCAATTTTGCTTCGCTTGGAACTACAAGGAGTTTTCTCCGTCTTGCTTCAACAGATATGCTTCTAAACCCAAAAATCATCTCAACTCTAATCACCCACAGGGTTGTTTAAAATTAATTAAGGTTACCAGCTTTTAAATATTCATTTTTAACTGTCATGAATGTTCGTTTTATAAATTTCACTATGGTAGTGTTTATCTGGTAGAATTTCTAGCATGTGTGCATATTGCACTGTGAACGAGCTTTGACCCTCATTTAGTAATACATATGTATTATTTTGTATCTCCTGTGTATATTGACTTCAGACACTACCGTCTAAAATAATATATATGTATATGTGCCGCTCTGTTTTTGTATGTGCATTGTTTTATCTTGCTTCACCTGGTTGCTGTTTTTCACCTTATTGATTGCTTGCAAACATTTTTCTTGCAACAAAACAAAACAATTAATTGATTGCTGACACTGTCACTACTTGGCGGGAATAAATACGAGATGATACGCTTAGCCCATATCATAGTCTGAGGATCAGTCCAGATGTTTCTGGTTGTGTGAGAAACAGGTCCCTTGACTCGTACGTGGTTGTTGGATATGGAATGTATTTCACTCTCGTTAGTTATCTTTTAAACGTTACGAAAGGTACTTATTAAACCAACTGTATTTTGCAACTTCTAGAAAAAAATAAATAAATCGAATGAAATATATTCCATAGCCATCATCCACTCGTTGTGTAACCTCTATTTATATCATCACTAGTGATGGTATAAGAAATCGTATATTATCACTTATTAACATCGAACACTATCTTTTTACTGGTACTATTTTTGCCATGGTCAGCGATCATATTATAAGGTGTAAGAAAATTAAAACCTTCAGAGTAAATATAAAGAAATTAATCAAATATATAATTCAATCTATTAATGTGAGATTTTGTTTGTTTGTTTGTTTTTAGTGTGTATTTTTTACTGTTTGTCTTTATATAGAACTATACCATGTGAGAATTGCAGATTATGCAAGCTCAAAACACTCCGTCCGAAGCATCTATGACCGCAAATAATAAATAAAAATCAGAGGACTCCAAGCTTTTAGTGATCTCGAAAATGTAATAAAAAGATAATCCAATGGTTTTTGTTAAATATAAAATATACATACTCTTGAAAAAATGAAAAAAAGTCCTTCTTGTGGAAAATATCTTATAATAAACGGCCACTATTGAAAAGTCTTTATATACTTTCGTTAGATTTTTGATCCGATATTCTACATAAGTTGACATTGGGTGTTTCTAGGTTAAATGAGCTTCTCATATGTAAGTGATTACATTTGATGAGACGTGATGGTTTTCATCATTGTCGGCGTGGGCTGAAAGCAAAACCTAAGTTTAATGATCGTACCTTAACTTTAAAAAGAATCTCCTGTTTTGAAATTATCATCAGGTGAGCGTCAGAAATGTTTGTGGTTTGCATTAATTATGTTGAATGTTGAAATTAAACATTGGAGTTCAATTTACACTATTTTCACATTCACTTTCATTAGTTACTGTTGCCATGGTGCCTAACTACACAGAAACGTTCCGAAATTGCGAACCAGCATTAACAGATACCCGTAAAATTGGTTTCTGCACCTTTTACAGGGATAAATGAGCAGCTTACATAGAAAATGTAGTCAATTAATTAAATAGTGATGGAGCAGTTACAACATATTCTTGATAATATGTAAATGTAAATTTCTTCAATTGGTACCATATATAAATTCCCCTCAAAACGTCTGTTATGCTTTCCAACCGTGATGTTTTAATTGGTGGATTATCCTTAAGTTATGGAGCGATCTTGAAACTTTGGCTATAAATTACTATTCAGTGTAAAATCTAAAAACAAATCATCGCCTCCGAAAGCTACATATTATTTTGATGATTAGGACAACTAGTGGGTTAACACAGTATCTGTTATAATTTTTGTTGTTTGTTTGGTAGCAACATCAAGCAAAATTTTATATTTTAAACTTGTGAGAAGTGTAAATGTAGGTGGTCTAGTAATCTACATTTCTGAATGTGTTAAATAATATATAGTGGTTACATGATGCTGCTGATAGGAGGTCGTTAGAGTGTCTGGTGTAGGTGTTTAATGCAAAGAGCATCAATATAATTGTCAATGTTTCATTACGATGACATTTGCAATGTTTTAGGAATTTATCCAACGAGTTCAATCATGTGATGTCACAAGCATTTAGGCGAATGGCATCTTTAAATATTCAACGAGTTTGGTTAAGTCCAGATAATATTGACACGAATGTAAGATTTTATTTAGTTCATACCTTATATTTACAATAAAGTACAGCAAAATTCCTCAAATGTATTTGATAAGAACGGCAACCTTTTACTCTGACGGTATGAGAGAACGGTATGAGTAGAAGAGATATTCACTGGCATATATACTGTGTCCCTATACTTGTAGCTTTATCAGCATATAACGTGTACTGATGTAGACTCTTGAAGTTTGTTTCCAACAAAGCGTAATGTGGCATCGGTTCCATGTTGTTACAAAACCCTGCAGGTGTCCATTCGACTGAATAAACTTTGATACTGAACATTCTCTTCTTTGGCATTTTTCTTATTTGGGTTAACTTTTTTCATACACATTTCTTGGAAATGAAGTTCTCAAAATGAGAAATCATAGTGCTCTTTCAGTTTGGTATGATTTCATGAAGTGTATACATGTATGATAGAAAATGCAAATTTAATGTTTGGATAGGAGAAGCATTTTGTACCATAGGTTTAGCTGTGTCAATACACAAACATTATCCTAAGCCCAAACAAAATGTGAGCTATAACACTTTGTTCAATTGTCTTCTAAAACAAATTTTATCTGCTTTCCTTCTCGACCCTTTGGCCAAGTTACCTGAGCCGTTCACCGAGGGGGAGCCCGGGGCCAGCCATGTATTTTCAAATGTTGAAACAATACCTAAAGACCATCCCTTCTTTGCACAGGTCTGAATATGAAGAAACATTTTGTTAAATTCTGAGTAATTCTTCCTCAAGACCCCGGCGGTAGGTCAGGATTAGAATCTTTATTTGATCCAATCACCATCTTCTGGTTGTAATTCCCATCAGATTAGAATAATTTTAAAGTGAAAAGTAACAAAATATACATTTCAACTACAGCACCAACCCTCAACACCTCATTAGGGGGCACGGGAAGTTGGAGAAGGGGGCACAAACCTCACAATTTTTAAAGCACATTATAATCATTTCATCTCTGTGAAAAGTATTTTGTTCCAGTATGGCTGTTTCTGAATGAAATGACTGTTGAACTTTTAGAAAATGTTACCTTTCCGGCCGTCTATGTCCGGCACTTAGTGGGTTTGGATCATAATTATAGTCCATAATGTATGTGCATATTCGACCTTGAAAGGTTCCTAAAAATTTCATTTAAATTGGTTCACAGATTTTTAAGATGTTGATAAAGTATATTCTTGTTAAATGACCGAAGATTCACGACGGACGTCGCATTCCGATGGACAAAAGACGATTAGAAAAAGGTCACTTCATTTGATAACCATCAATTGAAAAACACAATTTTTTTTAATCAGAATAGTATAGTTTCTTCATAACAAAAACAATGAAAATAGACACTCGTGGTTTTTATTACGAAAAAAAACATTATTGAAATATACATTATTTTTGTTTACAATTTCTGTAAATTACTAGAAAAAAGAAAAATGCACACAAATGAGTTGTTAAGGTTAAGTTTCAATAAACAATTATTATGTATCGCTGGTTGTTATAAATGCCTGATCGTATACATATCTGCCAAATGTAGCCTGTGTTTGGTTGGCGATTGTTTGCAAAGGGAAAAAAACGCTAGATATAATTTTGGAAAACATGCATACACATGTTTAATTATTTAACACGATCAAAGTATAAAAGCATAAACCTATAACAACATATATCAATAGGCAATGCGCCTTATAATGAATAACCGTTTGACATGATACTTTAATGAAGACAGAAATAAGTTATTAAACATATATCACTGATTATACTTTAGACATAATATAATGTGCATAATGCAATTTATATAGCGAGTTGAACAATATATCTGAATAAGACTGCCCACAAAGCTTTTTGTGCCTCCGTGGTCTTCTGGCAGACATGTATTGGTAAACTTATATTTCTGTAACATGTATGTAAAAGATAGATGATATATAACAGTGATAAAATACCCTAATGGTAATTCATATATAGAGGATATTCAATGGTTTGCCGTTTAATATCGAATATATTCCACGAGTGTGGCAGATTTTTTATATGTGCGTAGCACGAGTGAAAATATTAAAAAAAATCTGCCATACTCGTGAAATATATTTGATAATAAACGGCAAACCATTGCATTTTCTATTTATTACATTTCGAAAGAGGACTAAGATACTTTCATTATTTTTTTTGGCAAGTAATTGGTAGAAGTAGAAGTAGAAGGTCTAGAAATCTACTTGCCTACTGCAAAGGAGCTAAGTCTACTGTAATCCGCCGAAATCACAACCGATCGAGTCCAGTACACAGCTGATTGGGATAAGCTAATCGGAAAAGTTGAACCATTCTCATCTTTCAATTCATTTCATATTAAACCCTGCAGCAGTTCCCATCAATATTAACTATTGATGCCATTTCTTCAAGACCATCGTTCCCCAAGAGACAAGTTCTAGCAGACGACAACAATGCCGAGCCTCCAAGATTCGATCAACGGGAACAACTCATACACAAGTTTCGGTGTTACGTGAAAAAAAATGACCCAGTTGAAAACTACCCATCGTTGAAAGCTACGGCGGGTCACTTTTTCACGGGACGAATTACGGAAAAATCGAATGGGGTCATTTTTCTACAGATGGCCATGTAAGATTTCTACTGTTAAATAACGACCCCGGGTAACTTTTGCAACGTAGAATAATGACCTGGGCGGTATTTTATTGTCGGGTCACTTTTTCACGTTACACTGAAAAAGCCTTATATTTTCACAGCAAAATCTTATATTTTCACGGCAAAATCTTATATTTTCACGGCAAAATCTAAAGTTTTATCAGTTTGATAATTTTCTATATTTCACTGGCAAAAATGTAATAAAACATGTTAAAACTCTACTTTCTAATTTAATAACACACTTTCCCACTTAAGTATTCCACACACACAATGTATAAATAAAGTTTAAGCTTGGTTACTAGAAGTGAAACAAAATATAGTTAATTATGTCTGTCGCAATTCAGAGGTAAACCTTATATCTAGTACCTCTCTCTTTATATGGTAAACAAACTAGACTTGATTAAGCCAGAACTGATCATGTACCATGAAGTAAGTGTTTGGTTTTTGTTTTCTTTTTGTAAGGAAGTACTCTTTCTTACGAGAAAATATTTACAATATTGCTTCGGCTATAATTACAAATTTTGGGTAATTCCAGCTATTCTTCATTATCTAATCATCTGTTGTGTCAAGACTTCTGACGGCATCATCCGCGGTTAATGCTTTCCACGATTCCGGAATATCAGCTTTTTCCAGTTCATGATACTCTGCAATTTCTTCGTTATGGGTGCATAAAAACCATGCCCAATATTTTGATGATGAAGTTTCTGGAGAGGGATGAATTTTCCAGTTAGGAAAATGAGTCTTATAATCTTTGTAATAATGCCTTTCTTTATCTTCAGATTTTCTGAACCGATATTTGAATTTCTCATTAGTTTGTATTTTGAAGCTGCAATTCTCTGAAACAAGTTTTTTCGTATTACTATTATGCCATCCTGAAACACCATTTGCTCTATGCTGAATGCAAGAATGATCACCTGTATGCTCATTATTATATTGACACGGCTCATGACAAAAAGGACAAATAGCCTTACAGCCCCAGAGTTTTTCCATGGTTTTTTGGCAAGGCGTTTTATTATTATACCATTTGATTGGTTGCTTTGCCTCTCTCTGAAACTTGTCTTCTAGTTCAATGCGCACTTGTTCAAGTTCTTTCTTAACTGTTTTTATAAAATCGATCAAGTCCGTAATATTTTGGTTTTCAACAACAAGAAATGACTCCTTTTGAATCCATACCGTATCCTTTATCCTACTTTGCACATTTCTCAGCCAATCATGTAAATTCGAAGCTGTTGTTTCTTTCAAACTATTTTTAATAACCTCGAGTGTAGACTGTAACTCCGACGATACCGTTTCCATGTAGATATTTCCCGAAACCCCAAAGCACTTATCGTCAATGTATTTTGACAGCCATTCAAATGCGTAAGTTTCAGGATTAGCAATATAAGCTATGAATTTTTTCAATATGTTCATCTTTACTAGATCTTTCATTATGCGATTCATTAATGCACATTTTACACAAGCAAAATCCCTAACTATATGTGTATATATCAACTCTGGAAGAGAGCGTTTGATTTTCTCCTCAACCTGATCTCGAATAATTTCGCAAAACCTATCACAGGCAATCAAGGTAGCTGATTTCTCATCAACAATATCCTGAAAATGGCCCCGAACACGGATTTTATGATTGTTCAGCTTGGTCGTTATGCTATATTTTTTCCTGTATTCCGAATCAAGGTTTCTTAACAGAGGAAGAGCGAATCGAAATACATGGGCACACAGTTTCACTTTGTATGTTTCGAGAAATGTATATTTACTGTTTGTATCATCGTTGTGACGATCTACATGTTCCAAAATACGTTTAAGGATCGTTTTCATTTCTGTCACATCAAATTTCCATTCTGTTTTTGCAAGATCTCTGAATTTCACCTCCATGTCTCTAAGTATAATATTACTGAATTCAATAACTTTATTGCTTGTGTCAGGTTTTGAACTTAATTTTAAAAATTCCTTTAATGTCGTTTTCACGCTGATGTTATTTTTATCATACTTAAAGCAGTTTAGGCGGTTTTCTAAGGTTGTGGATGATGCATGGAGATCAAGAGGATATTTTCTTAACTCGGTTTTGACAACATCCCCATGCTGTTTGAATGTTTCGAATATAATTGTTTCTAATTCCACTTTGATATCCAAAGAGTCCTCCTCTTGAACATGAAATTTTCTTATCCATTCATCCCACATTTCATTGAAGGTTGCATCCATCTTTTTCGGAGAAGGTTTCTTACCTTTCAGATGTTCAGCTAGAGCTGCTGCCTGATCATAAATTTCCTTTTTTGATTTTTCAAGAGCTGTATTCATTTCGTAATCAACTCTACAGTGAGTTTCAATATCTGCTAGATGTTTTTTTAGCACAACACAACATTTCTCAACAAACCTGTCCCATGAAAAAAACTTGCCATGTTTCCATTTTGCAATTTCGTCTTTTTTGTCAACATTTTCAAAATAATTCTCCAGAAGTCCTTTCAGTTCTGATTGCTTTTCCTGCAATTTCTTTTGATAACTATTTTGTATATGGCTTGCATGTTGAGGTATAAAATGACTTTTATCTATTTCAGTTTCACATTCCGAAGTAAATTGTTTCATTTCGATTACGGCTTTGCATGTAAGTTCTTTTATAAACTGCTCTAATTTCCAAATTAAATCCTGGTAAACGATTTCCAATGCATTATATGCTCGTATTTCCAGACTATTGCGAAAACTGAAAACAAAATCATTTGCTAATATACCTTTCCATAGGTCTCTTATGTGAGCAAAGGTATCAGAAATTGTCAGATAGGAGTCTTTGTTTTGTGTCAGTGTTCTAAATATAAACAACTTTACTTCCCGGACATCCCTACTATATCCAGGATTAGCAGGTGCCATAGGAGGGTCCCCTTTCCACAAGTCTGAAAAATACCACACATGGTGGTTACTATCAAAATTGATCACATCTTTAAAATATTTTATGTCACTGATGTTTTCTTCTTCTGCCGCCTCCTGTGTCATTTTATCTAGCGTTTCGTCCAGTTTTTTTCTTGCGTGCATCATATAATCTTTAGCTGCAACATCAGAAACATTTTGATGTATAAAAATGCATGATTGGCGCAGTTTGAGATCTTGGTTCGCCATTTTTAATCGAAGGAATGCATGAACGCAAATCTGTAGAATGTCTTTTACTTCACTGGTATTTTCACCCTTTATATTAACAATGGTTATATCTGCCATTCCCAGAACTAAGGTCGCTAGTTCGTTATCGTGTTGATATTTCTGGTCACCTAGTTCGGGTGCCCGTAATCCTTCTGTGTCTACTACAAGTACATAATCAAACTGAAACTGTTTGGGTTTTACAGGTAAAAGTTGTAGGTAAATTCCGCGGGTACATCGACCTGCACTTACCGAAAATGTCAGACCGAACATAGCGTTAAGTAAAGTTGATTTACCCGAACTTTGAAGTCCAAGAATAGACAAAGTGAGTAACCTTTTGTCACCTAGCAGTTCTTTGAGTTCTTTGAAAACTCGTTTTACCCATTTTAGAGGAATATTTGCTACATCACCATCCATCAACTCGAATGGGTAGCCTAGTTCTATCGATCTTGCTACTCCTTTAGCTAATCTCGAACCTACTTCGTGCTCCGTTGTCATCAGACTTGCCTCGTAAATTTGACCTAATTCACGAAAAATATGTTCGATACCAAACGATGCTTTGCTAAGGTTTTGTTCAGTTTTTATGACTAACTGTTTAGCGTGAGATTTATCAGCTTCTGCTTTGGATTGAAATTCCTTCCATGCGTCTGCATAACGTTTGCGGTAGTTTGGCATTTCCCTTCTAGATTTTTCATCGAACTCAAATTTTAACGACTCCAAAAAACACACTAAATTGTCCTTATCTAGTGTTAAAAACCTATCTATAAAGTCTTTGATAAATGTGTTTCCATTTTTGAAAGCATTCCATTGTTCTGTTCGTTGAAAATTCATGTTCTTCTCCAAATCATCCTTTTCTTTCAATTGAGAATCTGATTTGCAATGCGATTTCATAACCCCAGTGTATTTTTGCCAATTTCCTGTTTGTAATGGTGTATATTTTACCTTGATATCCGCAAGATGACAATCTTTGACTTTGTTAAACAATGTATTCGCTGCTATTCTTTCATTTTTGTATACAAGGCTATCTTCATCTACAGTGAGTCCCATCGCTCTCGCCTGCTCACACAATGCATGTACAGTTTTAGTTGAATGTGGGTCAACGAGTAATGGCCCAATAAAATTCAATATGGTTTCTTTAACTTCTGACATACCTACGCTTTTACCATGTTTAGATCCTTGAATAAACTCGGCAAGAAAACCTTCTGGAATTGATCGCATGTATATTTGCTTACACAATCTTATTGCATCTTTTGATATTTTTCCTGTAATGAAAAACAACACATTGAAATGAGGCTGTTTAAAACGTTCCAGTTGTGCCTGGTTTTTCATTGCCTTTGTGTCAGTAACTATTATCATGACACGCGACACCTTTTTCAGATATTTTACTTGTTCTTCGCTATTGAAAGCATCACCTCTTAGATTCAGAAAGAGTGTAACAGTTTGCAATTTCTTTGGCTGTTTTGGGGAAGGTAAAAACCAGGCCGCCTCAACAAGCCCAACACTTGCCTGTTTCTCACTCGAACCCAATGTACAGTCATGATTAAAGAACGTATCGTGGGCTGTGTCGTATAAAATTTCGTTGGCAAGTTTTGACTTTGATATTTGAGGTCGCCCTAACCTTATAAACGAAAGGATAGTTTGTTTACAGTTAACTAAACTTGTATCTGTCTTACCATCGTGAACTGTTATTGATCGGAGAGGCCACATCGAAAACATTAAAACTTTGTTCTGATGTTTGTCCTTTCGAACTGGAAAAATAATTGGTATCGCTAGATGGCAGGCAAACATTTTTAAACATATTTTTTGTTTCAGTGTAGGATGTAAGCAAATAAATATTGATAAGAAAACATCTACCGGGTTACGACTATTTTCATTTGATGAATCGTTTTCTTGGATGTGTTCATCATTGGCGAGCACGGAAAGAAAATCCTCATCTGATATGAAAGGATTACTTTCCAGACTCTTTACTGACTGTTCGTCTCTTAATCTTTTCATTTTTGTTAAACAAATGTTTAGATCATATTCTCTACTAGTAGAGTCAAGCATGATTAATTTACGTAACATTAACCTTGGGATGTCTGCTAGTGTTTCCGCCACGTCTTTTTCACATCTGGATATACACATCACACTTGTGTAAGTCAGCTTATCCGGAAAGTAGCTGCTCAAGTTCAGTTCACCAATCAGCTTGGCTTGATAATCTAAAATATGTAAAGAAAATAAAGAAGATAAGATAAGCCATGGTCCTGTCTATAAGTCTCTATATCTCCCAAAATCATCAATCATCTTAACTATTCAACTCATTACTGAAAAAAGAAAGTTATAAATCGTTTCCTTGATCTTTGAATCAGTGACCTCGACCTCTTTAAACTTGACCTTTGGTTAGTTGACCCCTTGATTTTAATTCCAACCACCTTTGCAGTATAATCCCATAATAAAATGTCAATCTACGAAGAGCTATACAATTTGACCTTGACATTGGAACAGTCGACCTCAATTTTTGGTCAGTTGAATCCTTTTGTAATTCCATTCAGTATTGCTTCATAATGTCATAACAAAGTATTCATCAGTGAAAATATATTAAATTTGACATTGACATTAACGACAGTGACATTGACTTTTGACTTTTGTGTTTTACCTTGGTACTTCTGTGAACTAAACATCTTGGCGAATTTCATGTTACTCTGAGAAAGGTCCCTTATGTTACCCCCAAGTTCCAATATAAACTATAGCAAATTTTACCCCTCCCCAAGGGCGTGGGGGTTGGGGGGCTGAAGTCATGGAGGGGCATGATATTTACAATTTTGATTAAGCACCTAAAGATCCCTATTTCTGTGAAGGGTATCACTTTCCAGCATAAAGGGTCTAAAGAAGAAGATTTTTGAAATTTTAGTCAGTTTGACTCATTTCGGCCTTCAGAAAAAGAATTTTAAAATGTTAGCCAGTTTGACCACTTTGGGCCGTCCCCACAGCCCTGGGGTTTCGACAGAGTAAACATTTTTCCAAAGTCTATTTCCTGCTTATAATTTCAAGCAAGTTTGAATTATTTCCAACTGAAAATGAATAAAACATGAAATTTACAATTTTGATAAAGCACTTAAAGACCTATATATATGTGAAGATTATTTGATTCCAGCCTATATTGTCGTAATAAGAAGATTGTTGAATTGTAGCATATTTGACCCGTTTGAGCCCCTCCCTACAGCCGTGGGTTTTTTCAATGTCAGGGTGCTTTAGAACATTTTCATCAGACCTTGAAAAACATGATGAGATCTTTTTGTTTTGAAAACAAAAGAGATTTGGACAAAGGTATACACATTATGTTTGATGTGAGAAAATTGTAAAGGATTTCTTGGTTTCAGTCTCTTTGAACTTGTGTTTGGACAAACTGTTCGTGGTCTTTGAAAATCCTTCAGGATAAAATTTTAGATGAAGATTCGAGAGTGAATTTGTTGATGCATGTTTCCAAAACGTTTAGCAGAGGTTGACAAGGGCATGTGCAATGGCAAAAGAAAATTTGGCAACCACTCAAACAAAAATGAAAAGGTGGTATATTAAAGATGCCGGAGCAAGACATTTTGATCCAGTTGATAAAGTTGTGGCTTTATTGCCAATACTTGGTAAGCCTTTGTAAGCTAGATATTCTGGACCTTATGTGACCGAGAAAAAGGTCGATGATGTTAACTATGTTGTACAAACTCAGGGGAAGCGCAAGAAAACTCAAATGTGTCATATCAATATGCTTAATGCGTATGTAGATACATTGTACGGAGGAGGGCATATTCCCTCTACTTTTTGCTACTTTTGCCTCTGTACCATCACAATTTGAAGGTGCAGCCGATATTAGTAAAATAGAGTCAGGTGGTGAAAATGGAGGTGTAGTCTGTGGTATTAAGTTACGGAATTATGATGTGCTCGCGAACTTGGATGAAAAACCGTGCCATTTGGTTGGATAGAAAAAGGAATGAAATGAAAAATCTGATCTGCGAGTATGACCATTTGTTTCCGGATACGCCAGGCAAAACCGATGTTGTATACCATGACGTGGATGTTGGCAACGCAACACCTGTCAAACAACATCCTTATAACGTAAATTCCACAAAAAAAGGAGCACATGAAGAAAGAAATTAAGTACATGTTGAACATTGACATCATTGGGTCAAGTAAAAGTGAATGGAGTTCTCTATGTGTTCTGGTGCCCATGCCCGACATGTCCTACCGATTTTGTACGGACTTCAGAAAAGTGAACTCTGTCAGCAAAACAGACTCATATCCGATATCGAGAATTGACTTGTATATTGACAAAGTCGGCAAGGCCAAGTATGTCAGCAAATTTGATTTGCTGAAAGGATATTGGCAAGTTCCTGTAACAGAGAGTGCAGAATTAAGATATGTCGGCATTCGTCAAGTCACAAGGATTGTTCTAGTATAAAGTTATGCCGTTTGGTATGAAAAATGTTCCTGCAACGTTTCAACGGCTTCTGAACAGCATGATATCATATCTGGTACGATGTGACTGATATATCGACGCTGCTAGTATATGCCACGACACATGGGAAGAACATCTGCGCGGGATTCGCGACTTCTTCGAAAGACTCACCATCATGAAATTGACTGTGAATTTACTCAAATGTGAGTTTTTAGGTAATGTTGTAGGACATGGGCAGGTCAAACCTGTCAAGGCCAAAGTAGCAGCAATCTCAAATTTTCCAACTTCTGGAAATAAGAAAGAGCTGATGAGATTTCTTGGTATGGCTGGGTATTACCGAAAATTCTGTCGGAATTTTTCTGTTATAGCAGCTCTACTTACTGCTTTCTTAAAGCAAAATGTAAAATTTATTTGGTCAGACGAATGTAAGTCTGCATTTGAGAAACTGAAAGTCATACTATTAAGCTCACCAGTTATAACTGCTCCTGATTTTGGTGAGCAGTTCAAACTGTTTGTTGACGCCGGCGATGTAACTGTTGGTGCTGTTTTGATGCAAGAAGGTGACGAGCAGATTGACCAGATTTTTCTCAAAAACAACCCTTTGACATGTATTGGGAAAATGAAAAACAAAAATCAGAAAATTCTTAGGTCGACTTTGGCTCTGCAAGAATACAATCTTGACATCAAACAAATCAAAAGAAAAGACAATGTTTTGGCTGATGCTTTATCAAGATTTTAAAATTTAAGTTAGTAATTGAAGAAAGTTTCCTTTTCGAGAACACTTTCTTGTCTTTAAGGAGGGATGTGCTATGCATGGCACAAGGGAGATACCTCTAGAGGTTTTTAGAAAAGGCCAAGTTGTCTTATGTAAGTTGTTTTCATAGAGTCATGATTGAGTGTTCTGAAGAAGTATTTTCCAGAAGTAGAGGATTCTAGGATACTAGATTTAAGGATATTTAGTATAAATACTTTGACAGAAAATACGAAGGTCAGAACTGGTTAATCCCAAGGATTAAATGACCTGTTTGATATTAATATCAATTACATGGAACTGTGATATTGCCAGCAAAACGTGAACCTTAAACTGTTATTAACATTCTTAAGTACAGTTCCACCTAGGAATCATGCAAAAGCGGATAAGAGAGTGGTCTAGAAATAACTCCAATTAAGTTTTTATACAAAAAGGAGGATTTTTTAAGAACAATGACAAAAGAAAAAATAATATTTGAAAAGCGACGCCCTTCTCGGCCCTATTTTTATCATACTCCAAAAGGGGCCCCTTTTTACCACTGTTACATAGTGAAAATGGCAAGTGTGATACTTGCATAATCAACATACAACGCAATTACTTTATTATTTTGATTAATTTACTTGAAACTACAGTTTTTTCCCTAAATGAAGATGTTGGCATGGTTGGTGTGCCATAACCCTATGATGATGTATCCATGGCAACCGTTTCCTCAAAACAGCAAATACATGTGATTTTCACATTCATATCATAACATTGTACAGGTAATATTCAATATAATATTCAATAAAAAAAGTTGGGGAAATTTTGTTTTAAGCTCGCAAAGTTGAGGATAAATTGTTAGTTTTTTCTTTACATATATCTCAATTTTATATATTTGGTAGCCTATTAAGCCGTGCTAATTTGTTAATAATAAGTTATTCTACACTGAAATTGTGTGCAATGAACATATAATTGAATGTAATCATTTTGTTAATATAAACAAGAATATTTCCAAAAACTAGATGTTTAAATTCGGTGTAATAGCCTGATTTCAGACCTCATATCTATGGTACAGCAGTATCCAATAATCGATAGGATCAAATTATCGACTACAGCTGTACTTTGCCATCATATTCATATTTTGCCAGCTCGCTCATAATTTCACCCCAAGTTTCGTTTGACATATGTACCTTTACGCCGATTACTTTTATACAAAGAAACTGTGTTTCATATAATTAATTGTATAACAAATGGGGTCGTGGTTGCCGAGCGTTGTAAGTGTCCCGACATTCTTCCACCAGCCCTCAACCTCTGGGTTGCGAGTTTGAAACCCACATTGGGCAGTTGTCTTCTAATCCGAATTTACTGTATGGCCTAGCATTCTCCCTCATAACTGATGAAGCATACAACTTGTATTATCCGGAACATGTCTATTATAAAAATAATAG
Source organism: Mimachlamys varia (assembly GCA_947623455.1). Lineage (NCBI taxonomy): Eukaryota > Metazoa > Mollusca > Bivalvia > Pectinida > Pectinidae > Mimachlamys > Mimachlamys varia. The sequence continues at coordinate 31,192,668 of OX392532.1, read as the reverse complement.
GCTTGTTTAACTGATCTGTTCATACCGAACTTATTTTTTTTTCATCGTGCGATAATCCAAATAAACGCTTCAGAGACATTCAATTATCAATTATTCAATGTCAGGAACCAGAAGACGACTGGCATTTTCCTTGAAACAAATTTTCGTATTTTTGTTAATTACTTATTGAATATACAGTTTTGTATCTTTCGGATTTCCAAACTCTATAAATTCACAATTTTGGCACCGTGTATGCCAGACAAAGAATTTAGTTCCGTTGATATCAAGTTTAAACATGCTATACGGTATATATGTCTATTATCATTTTATCAGATTTCTGCATATAAGTTGTACAGTATATTCGATCTAATAAGCATCACCATGTCCTTATAAGTGCACCTCCCCCTTTTTAAAGCCGTTAGAATATCACACTCATTTATATGATGCCCATTTGACTCACCTGTTTATCATTGAAGAATTTTTAAGATATCCTCCTTATTTTTTTAAGCGCCCTTGTCATTTATTGGGTAAAAAAACGGTATACATTTTTGAATTCCTATTTGCAGCATTCTGAACTTTACCAACTGTTGTCAAATTAACAACACTAATGAAGTCAACACATTAACGAATGTCTGGTGTTTTTCGAAAACGGCAAAATATCACATATTTCTGACATCACACTAGTACTCAGTAAATTAAAATTGAAAATCATTTTTAAAATCAAAAGTACTGGAGGACGCGTTACTCGGATGTTTGGACATGTTTTCTTTTTAAATTCAAACTGATCATGACCGTAACAAGTTCCCCGCGTTCACGGTGTCAGACTTTGCACCACCACTCTGATCGGCCAGTTTCTACGATTTAGGTCAAAGGGGCAATAATACAATAATAACATTAAGTGCATAACTGAATAAAGTATATGTATTTGGTATTTTTGAATAGAATCAAAGTAAAACTGTGGCTTAGGTGTCGAGCATCGTTACCGGAAATGCAGATTTGTGGAAAAAATGTGAATGCGCAGCGACGGATATTTCAGACTCTGTGTTATTACAGTGTTTGCCCGTCACCGACAAAAAAGAATCAAAGTAATACAATTATTGAAAAACGATAATTTTTGCGAAGTTCACAGAATGTTAAAAGATCAAAGTTGAAGAAATAACAGACTTTTTGGTTGGACCATCTAAAGTAAACTTTCACCTAAAAGGTAATATTCTGTTAATTGATTTGATTCGATTCTCAGGTAAAAACATGGTAAGGTAATTTAACTTCAAAGCTTTGTTTCTTTTTCAGTCTTCCATTCATCTTACCACTATAATTCGGCATATTAATTTACTCTGAGTCAGGATATGATCAACATTTCATCAAAGATAGATATTTTAAAATAAATTCCTTTCTTAGAATCAAACTGGAAATATCGGTCAATGCATTTGTGGGTTCAGATGAATGGGTTTACCTTTGTCACATGGGATTGAGTGTTCGCCGGATATTTCCTGCTTTAGCTAACATAAAAAGGACTCATTCAAGTATTGCTGCATACAAACTCTTTATTTCTATCAGAATTAACGTTAGGGAAGGAAAGTTTCGACTGTCTCAGTGTTTGACCTCGGAACCAATCAAAAGTATTCCGATACATATAAAGCCACAGACGGGTGATTTTTCTTCCGAAGTACCGATTGAAAATTACAACTTCGTCGCGATCAACAGTGAGGACTTTTGTCGCGACTTAATCAGAAGCGAAGTTTCAACAATTACTATCGCTGCTATATCTATTAAGAAGTATGTGGTTTGAAGCGAACGTTTTTACGTCAGCCATATTGGACGGGTTTTTCACTCACCAGAAGGCGTAATGGTAAACCAGTCTTCCTAAATAAACTTTATTTATTTTACAACGATTATGAAACAAGTTATTCAACTTATATTAATTCCTCTTGATGGCCCGGATGTAAGCGTGCGAAAAACCCGAAGAAAACCTACGTGATTCGGAGGGACCCCCATTCCTTCTTTTTTGTATTCATGTCCTGTCGGGGAATCGAACCCCGGCCGCCTGGGTGAACTGCAAGTGCGCTATTCATTGCACAACTCGACCACCCCTAATATGGTCTGCGTGTTCTGCATGATTCTATAATGTTCGTGTAAACACGTTTAACATGAACGGAATTAGATTTAAATATATGAGATCTTTGTGTAAGATTCATACAAGAAGTGTTCCGCTTGTCTATATTTACCCAAATGTCCCACAATATTCTGAACAAAGCACCAGCTACTGTAAAAGTTGTCTGCCTTATTTAGAGTAATTACGGAGGTTACCCCTAGGTGCCTCAAACTCCTTATATCCTGTTTTTATCTAATTACTATGTTGGTTAGTAACGCCTCAATAAAAAAGAAGATATTGAGATATTGTTAAGCACTGTTGTGAACACGGAAGTCTACAACTGTAAAAATACCCATATGTTGATCTTGTCACTGTCCATGAATGTTTTTATCAAAACGTACAAACTTGGTATCAGCATACCCCAGAACCCTTCATGCATACTATCAGCACCGTAGGCCTTTTGGGGACAAGCATAACGAGGCCCCGCAAGCTATTAAGATGAAATGATTCATTAAATGAATAACAACCCTCGATTTCAAACTCGCCAAATACATTTTGATTCATTTTACATATGTGCAGTTTCGTGAAAACCCATGAAGAAACGAAGCTTCTAGAGTACTGACAATGCTTTTAAGCAACTGTGACCTTGACATTGACCAAACAATCCTGATATTTGACCCTGTACAAGCTATCTTAAACCTTTACAACTATGTAGGATTTGATGAAAATCCATGAAATGAAGTCGCTACAACGCTGACAAACTTCAGCGGACAGACATAAAGGCGGCTGGGACTAACGAAATATGCCAATATCATTTATTCTATAATGAAATTATATACTGTATACAGGGAACCTATATATTACTTTTTGTCATTTCGTAAGTTTTGATGGTCGCTTAAATATTGACAGTGGCGCTGTCTCAAACCAAAATTTGTTACAGGGGAACATTGTCACAAACCAATATTCCAGTTTGATATCTTTACTCTGCAGAAAATGTCAAATTTATTACCAGTACAGATTTGACGTCCAATGAAATTCATGCAACAGACTAGGGATATGTATCTCGGGTATTTATACACGTACCACTTTAAATATCTAAAAAAACTCTTGTTAAACAGTATCTCGCAATACTGTTTTCCTTCATTTTTTTATTTCGTCTGGGTTAAAATGACCCCCTTTTTAGCATGGCGATCTGTACATGTACTTCTTATAGCCCTTAGTTGTTAGACTTTAGGAGTTTTAAAATGCTTTGATAAAAACAAATGTACACGTCTCTGTTTTATGAGACAGCTTTAATTAAGATTTTAGTTGAGATGGAGTGTAACAAGATGCCACAGGTGACATTTAAATTGGATTTCTGCATAATTTTCATCCCAAAAAAACATACCCCGAAATCGATTTAACGGCGCCCCCTGGTGGCAAAGAATGGACAAATGCCAGGGTCTTGTCTTACGCGACGGACAAAATTTCCCAAACTTTTTTCAACTGATATCAAATCTATATTGTGTGTTTTTCAAAATGATATATCATTTGCACAACCTTACCTTTGCTGTTTTGAGTAAATCTTTATGATAATGCCTTCAATTTGTAAAGAAAGTAATGGGACTAATACCAAGGCAGCATCATAATTAACGAGGCACCATAAAAATATGGAAATACGTAATGCACTTTTATTAGCAAAAATAAATATTGTTTACCCATAAGCATTATTTGGTAAAGTTTCGTTAAAATTCTCCACTATGTCCTTATCCGGAAAATTTTATATTGCATGATTCTTACGTGGAGCTGTACTTAAATCTTGAATTACGGATCTCTTCACGCAGATAAGTTACTCTACCAATTATAGACGCCTAGGGCTTTGTACACAAGTGATTTAATTATATCTGTTCATATTTTGTATATATCATTAAATTGTTTTTTTAATTTACCTGCTGGTTTCCTTTTTCTGTAATTACCACGTAACATAATGTTGTCATTGATATACAAATGCCATACATTGCTAAGTTTCAGAGTCAAAGTTGTTTAATTTCAGTATTGTCAAATGAACTACATGTAAATTTTGCCATGTCCCTCTGGCCACTGGTAAGTCTATCAGTGATATCAATTTCAATTTTAGCCCCATAGGAGTGCTTCCTACTCAGTTTAGTTAAATTTGGTCAATTCTTAATGGACGGCCGGACTCTGCGATATTGTATACGCTCACCTTTGGTTTTCGGACCAGATGAACTAAAACTAATGAAAACACCAGAGACTACCTTCTCATACTCTCTCGCACATCTTGTTTTTGAACATATTCGTTCAGCACTTGATATAACTATATTTAATACATATTTTAAGAAAGCAACATACCGGTTGGGTCATTGTCTTTTTCTGCAGTCGATCCTGAATCGCCGTCATTTGATTTTGGTTTGTAACCATCAAGTTTCCTGTCACCTTCAATACCCGGCGGTTGCTGTTTTGGTTCTTTAACACAAACAGTTACTTACATTTTAACGTTATTGTTTTCGCAAAGGGGAGGAAAGTGGGTGACAAATCAATAAAATATCGCCCATTAGGGCGACATGTTTATTTATCTGTCACCAAAATTGTATTCATATCGACTGTATACTTCATCTGGTAACAGTTCAATGCTTATATTTGCATTACGGAGAATCACAAAATATGCCTGTGTCTATTTCGGGATATAGTCGGTAAACGTTCTCTCTTCTTATGTGTATATTCCTTTACTGGAAGAGCCTGATTTAAATCAATGTCATATGAACTATTGATATTGAGCCATTATACATGTTACTTGAGTTGAAGTACAAAGCGTTGATGTAACGTAGTCCAATATGACGCAAGAAATGACGTCATAATGCCTGATTTAAATCAGTGTCATCTAAGCGAATGAATCAAAGCCACTATGTAAATCTGAGGCGGAGTGTAAAGCTTTGATATTACGTATTCCAGCATAGCGTCAGAAATAACGTCATGTGATGCGAGTTGCAAATTGAAGTATAGTGTGATATACTACAATTTGGTTTAGTAATGATATATAGGCGAATGCATCACAGAATGTAAATATATATCACAAATAAATCGATACTAAAACGCACATATTGGCAAAATTACAATTCAATATAATAGCATAATGGCGTTATTCCTCTTTTTATTTCTGCAAATTATGAATAACCAATTTCATTTGGAGAAAAACATTTTACCTTTTTCTGTTTTTCTTTCCTTTGCAGTAGATCCTAAATCAGCCGAAATTGCTTTCTCTTTGTCATCATTGTTTACGTCAGTCTCATTGCCCGAAATCTGTTTTAGTTCTTAAAAACAGAATAAATTATGACACCATAATAACATTTATTCATATGCTTTGTCCGTACAATCGATGACACACTCCAAATAAACTGGTTGACGACGGGTTACCAAACATATACCTGGACATGCGCAGAAATAACTTGTATTCAGCAATTGTTACGCTTCCTTCGAATCTTTATATAACCATCACATTGTATTCAGCAATAACATATTTGACCTTAGATTCAAATATGACCATCTAAATTGTACAAATAAATCTATAGTTTGGACAGTTCATTGTATTTTTAACTTAATTTGCATGCAATCTTGTGTACTATACTGTATACATGAATTCTCATCATCGGAAACTTCATACTCACTGGACAGTGTGTGTTGGCATTGGTATACAATATTACAAAAACTAAATCAAATATCAAGACCACATTATCAAAATCCCTGTAACAAGTTATTTCGTGGTACATACCCTGGGTACATATTAATTCAGAACTTGATATTTAAGTAGGACAAAATTACAATTTGATTGGCGGTAATGTGATACATATTTGCTCTCTACAGATTATAAATAAGTATTTTCAGTTAACAATACCAGTTTGGTTGTTGTTTTCTCCTGCAATCAATCCTGACTCATCACCATTTGACTCCCGGTTGTCATCATCAAGTGTTCTGTCAGTCTCATCATGCACACCTCGTTGCTTTAGTTCTTGAACATAAAACAAATTGGCGTTATTGTTTATTGATGAATCATATAGGTATAACATCTCTACACCTACAGATTAACTTTGTGTTGGCAACTTTTAGTAAACATTGCCCGTACAAATAATGATTTATGCCCCACGAAGCGAAAAAATATCATCATGTGCAACCTAATTTTTACGTGGACAATAGGCAAAACAAAAACCCATTTGATATATATCATTTCGATTATGAGTAAGTGATTCAGGTCTGACATAACATGATGATAAAGTATCCTAAATGTTTGTCCTAACCCATTAGGCCTTGCCTTCTGTAAATGTTCCAGAATCACAGGAGTTAAAATTCACGGTGTCATCATTTGATATCCTGTCTGTTTCTTTATGGTGAAGTTGATATAGATCTTAATACGACCTAGCCTAAGGTTTTCAGATACATTTTGTACGCGAAATATGGCATCCGACACATCAACTTGTCATTCCAATTTAAATTATGACCTTTCATTAATGTAAGTTCCGCAGTCAGAACTGATTGCCTAAAGGATCAGAACCTTGCTCATCAGGGTTCAGAACTTGATGTGCCTTTGCAATTTACCGAATCTTACCCTAGAGTATCACTCAATTTCATTTTATTGCACAGTGTCTTTGTTAAGTCATTAGCTTGGCGAGGACAAAAATATGTGTGTGACATAAATTTTTCGTACCTGACAAACTGTCTGCTCTGATTACACGGCACAGACTATATATAAAAATAACCATTCAGCATTTGATATAACTGCCTGAAATAGATATTGAAAATTCTTATTTGCTAAAAACACCATTCAGATTATGTGTAGTGATTACTACGTGTAATGTATTACTTTAGTTGATGAATAGCCATTTTAAATGGAGGAAAACAGCATACCGGTTTGGTCGTTGTCTTTTCTCGCAGTCAGTCCAAAATCACCGTCATATGATTTTCCTTTGCCGTCATCACTTTTCCTATCCGCTTCAGTACCCGGCATTTGCTGCTTTAGTTCTTAAACACAAAATATACCGTACAGTTTCACGTCATTGTTATCGTAATGAGAAGGAAATAAATTAATTTAAAAAATAAATAAGCCCATCACTGAAATGAACACTGGAAATCATACCATCTTATTTAATACTTATTGTCGATTTACTTCGGCAGGTCATAGATAACCACTTTCATATTGAAGAATAGATCTTACCGGTTTCCTTTTCACTTTTATTTGCAGTAGATCCTGAATCACCTTTACTTGCTTTCCCTTTGTCATCACCATTTTTTCTTTCAGTTCCATCACCCAAAATCTCTTGCTTTAGTTCTGTGAACAAATATGCAGTGTGATGCCATTGTTTAATCATAAGCCATTTTGGTAAAACATGTAAACGTCAAATTAGACGTCATAATGACATTAATTATTCACATGCTTCATCCGTACAATCGATGACATGTTCCCCTAAATCTGGTTGAAATACCACGTCGATGTAAGACCAAGCAAATTCTTAAACATGCGCAGAAATAACTTGTATTCAATAAATGTTACACATCTTTGTAATACTGATGTAAACTTCTCAAAGAGTACTTTAATAATAACAAGAATGCTAATCAAGTGTAAGTTTTTACTACATGATAATAGTGCTGGTATCATACCGGTTTGGTCGTTATCTTTTCCTGCAGTTAATCCGGAATCACCGTCATTTGATATATCTTTGTCGTCATCACTTTTCCTATCCGTTTCAATACCCGGCATTTGCTGCTTTAGTTCTTAAACACAAAATATAACGTACACGTCAACGTAATTGGTATTGTAATGAGAAGGATTTTGATATGAAAAAATGTATCCACCATTGAAATAAACACTGAAAAACATAGCATCCAATTCATAATAGTCTTATTAATTATTGTCGGTTGACTTTTGCAGATCATAAATAATCACTTTCGTTTGAAGAATACATCTTACCGGTTTCCTTTTCTTTTTCATTTGCAGTAAATCCTGAATCACCTGTACTTTCTTTCCCGTTGTAATCACCATATTTTCTGTCAGTCTCATTACCCGAAATCTGTTGCGATAGGTCTGTGAAAACAAAATAAAATATGCAGTTTTATGCCATTGTTTAATTCTAAGTCATTTTGGTAAATCATTTAAATGAACAAATAGACAACATAATGACATTTATTATTTATATGCTTTGTCCCTACAATCGATGACATGCTCCCCAAAAGCTCGTTGAGATACCACGGCGATGTGAGACCATTTTCATTTAAACTGTATACTGTATACATGAATTCTCATCAAGGGAAAGTGCATGCTCACTGGACAGTGTGTGTTGGCATGGGTATACAATATTACAAAAACTAAATCAAATATCAGAGACCACATTATCAAAATCCTTGTAACAAGTTATTTTGTGGTACATACCCTGGGTACATATTCATTCAGCACTTGATATTTAAGTTGGACAAAATTACAATTTGATTGACGGTAATGTGATACATATTTGCTCTCTACAGAATATGAATAAATATTTTCAATTGAAGAATACCAGTTTGGTAGTTGTTTTCTTCTGCAATCAATCCCGACTCATCATCTTTTGATTTCCCGTTGCCATCATCGAGTTTTCTGTCAGCCTCATCATGCACACCTCGTTGTTTAAGTTCTTGAACATAAAACAAATTGGCGTTATTGTTAATTGATGAATCATATAGGTATAGCATCTCTACACCTACATATTATCTTCATGGTGACAACTATTAGTAAATGTTTCCCATACAGATCATGATCATGATTTATGACCCGAGAAACGGAATAAAATATGTAAATTTGATTTCAGTCACATAGAAAAAAGTAATAATGATATCCACTCCTTTGTTCCTAAGTGGAAATATTTGCTATTCATTACCAAATGGACCCTTTAATGCCCATCCCCTCAGGCCCATTGGGGGTCAGTCACACCATTTATATAAATAAGAATACATGTACCAGCCATGAAGAAATGTTCCCTACCAAATTAGGTAACATAGCGTTCAGTAGTTAGGAAGAAGTCCATTTTTAACGTAGGACGCCGGACGTTACGGTATGACATAACCTCACCTCGGTTTTTAGCATTCGATACCCAACATCAATTGTGCATTGACAATAAAAATCGAGCATTACCATTTCCTTGACAGTAAAGTGATTCACATTTGTTTTCAATCTTCAATAGATTATGGATAAGTATTTTCAGTTAACAATACCAGTTTGGTCGTTGTTTTCTCCTGCAATCAATCCTGACTCATCACCATTTGACTTTCCGTTGTCATCATCAAGTGTTCTGTCAGTATCATCACCTACAATTCGTTGCTTGAGTTCTTGAATACAGAATATACCGTACACATTGATGATATTGTTAATTGATAAACTATACTGGTATAACATATCTATACAAAGAGATAGACTTTATGGTGACAACTATTAGAAAACATTTCCCATACAGATCATGATCATGATTTATGCCCCCAGAAGCGGAATAAAATATCATCATGTGCAACGTAAGTTTTACGTGGACAATGGGCAAAACAAAAACACATTTAATATATATCCTCTCGATTATGAGTGATTCAGGTCTGACATACATGATGATAAATTATCCTAAATGTTTGTCCTAACACATTGGGCCTTGCCTTCTTTAATTGTTCTTGAATCACAGGAATTAAAATTCACGTTGTCATCATTTGATATCTTCGATTCGATATGGTGAATTTGATATTGATCTGATTAAACGACACTGATAATATATAAAATAATCTTTCTGCTTCTACATTAGTTTAGACATTTTGGATTCCTACCTTTTGACCCCTAGCATCACTGAAAAGTCCTAGGAGGACGAAACAGCTGTATGATGCAGTTTAATTCATTTTTTTCGGCATACTGTATCTATTATTAAATTTAAGAGGTGCAGCATATGTGTGTGTTACGTGATCTTTCAGCGTTTGATATAACTGAATGAAATAGATATTGAACATTTTTAATTGCTAAAAACACCATACGGATTATGTTTAGTGATTACTACATGTAATGTATTACTTTAGTTGATGAATAGCCATTTTAAATGGAGGAAAACAGCATACCGGTTTGGTCGTTGTCTTTTCTCGTAGTCAGTCCACAATCACCGTCATGTGATTCTCCTTTGCCGTCATCACTTTTTCTATCCACTTCAATACCCTGCATTTGCTGCTTTAGTCCTTAAACACAAAATATACCATACACGTTAACGTCATTGGTATCGTAATGGGAAGGAAGGATTTTGATATAAAAAAGATGTATCCACCAATGAAATAAACACTGAAAAACATAGCATCCAATTTATAATATTTTTATTAGTTATTGTCGGTTTACTTTTGCAGATCATGAATAACCACTTTCATTTGAAGAATACATCTTACCAGTTTCCTTTTCTTTTTCATTTGCAGTAGATCCTGAATCACCTGTACTTTCTTTCTCGTTGTAATCACCATTTTGTCTATCAGTCTCATTACCCGAAATCTGTTGCGATAGGTCTGTGAAAACAAAATAAGATATGCAGTTTGATGCCATTGTTTATTTATAACCCATTTTGGTAAAACATATAAACGGACAAATAGACAAGATAATGACTTTTATTAGTTATATGCTTTGTCCCTACAATCGATGACATGCTCCCCAAAAGCTCGTTGAAATACCACGGCGATGTGAGACCAAACAGCTACCTAGACATGCGCAGGAATAACTTGTATTCAGTACATGGTACACATCCTTCTCATCCTCATCTTATCATCATATTGTATTCAGCAATAACACATTTGACCTTAGATTCAAATATGACCATCTAAATTGTACAAATAAATCTATAGTTTGGACAAGACATTGCATTTCATTTAAACTGTATACTGTATACATGAATTCTCATTAAGTGAAAGTGCATGCTCACTGGACAGTGTGTGTTGGCATGGGTATACAATATTACAAAAACTAAATCAAATATCAGAGACCACATTATCAAAATCCTTGTAACGAGTTATTTTGTGGTACATACCCTGGGTACATATTCATTCAGCACTTGATATTTAAGTTGGACAAAATTGCAATTTGATTGACGGTAATGTGATACATATTTGCTCTCTACAGAATATGAATAAATATTTTCAATTGAAGAATACCAGTTTGGTAGTTGTTTTCTTCTGCAATCAATCCCGACTCATCATCTTTTGATTTCCCGTTGCCATCATCGAGTTTTCTGTCAGCCTCATCATGCACACCTCGTTGTTTAAGTTCTTGAACATAAAACAAATTGGCGTTATTGTTAATTGATGAATCATATAGGTATAGCATCTCTACACCTACATATTATCTTCATGGTGACAACTATTAGTAAATGTTTCCCATACAGATCATGATCATGATTTATGACCCGAGAAACGGAATAAAATATGTAAATTTGATTTCAGTCACATAGAAAAAAGTAATAATGATATCCACTCCTTTGTTCCTAAGTGGAAATATTTGCTATTCATTACCAAATGGACCCTTTAATGCCCATCCCCTCAGGCCCATTGGGGGTCAGTCACACCATTTATATAAATAAGAATACATGTACCAGCCATGAAGAAATGTTCCCTACCAAATTAGGTAACATAGCGTTCAGTAGTTAGGAAGAAGTCCATTTTTAACGTAGGACGCCGGACGTTACGGTATGACATAACCTCACCTCGGTTTTTAGCATTCGATACCCAACATCAATTGTGCATTGACAATAAAAATCGAGCATTACCATTTCCTTGACAGTAAAGTGATTCACATTTGTTTTCAATCTTCAATAGATTATGGATAAGTATTTTCAGTTAACAATACCAGTTTGGTCGTTGTTTTCTCCTGCAATCAATCCTGACTCATCACCATTTGACTTTCCGTTGTCATCATCAAGTGTTCTGTCAGTATCATCACCTACAATTCGTTGCTTGAGTTCTTGAATACAGAATATACCGTACACATTGATGATATTGTTAATTGATAAACTATACTGGTATAACATATCTATACAAAGAGATAGACTTTATGGTGACAACTATTAGAAAACATTTCCCATACAGATCATGATCATGATTTATGCCCCCAGAAGCGGAATAAAATATCATCATGTGCAACGTAAGTTTTACGTGGACAATGGGCAAAACAAAAACACATTTAATATATATCCTCTCGATTATGAGTGATTCAGGTCTGACATACATGATGATAAATTATCCTAAATGTTTGTCCTAACACATTGGGCCTTGCCTTCTTTAATTGTTCTTGAATCACAGGAATTAAAATTCACGTTGTCATCATTTGATATCTTCGATTCGATATGGTGAATTTGATATTGATCTGATTAAACGACACTGATAATATATAAAATAATCTTTCTGCTTCTACATTAGTTTAGACATTTTGGATTCCTACCTTTTGACCCCTAGCATCACTGAAAAGTCCTAGGAGGACGAAACAGCTGTATGATGCAGTTTAATTCATTTTTTTCGGCATACTGTATCTATTATTAAATTTAAGAGGTGCAGCATATGTGTGTGTTACGTGATCTTTCAGCGTTTGATATAACTGAATGAAATAGATATTGAACATTTTTAATTGCTAAAAACACCATACGGATTATGTTTAGTGATTACTACATGTAATGTATTACTTTAGTTGATGAATAGCCATTTTAAATGGAGGAAAACAGCATACCGGTTTGGTCGTTGTCTTTTCTCGTAGTCAGTCCACAATCACCGTCATGTGATTCTCCTTTGCCGTCATCACTTTTTCTATCCACTTCAATACCCTGCATTTGCTGCTTTAGTCCTTAAACACAAAATATACCATACACGTTAACGTCATTGGTATCGTAATGGGAAGGAAGGATTTTGATATAAAAAAGATGTATCCACCAATGAAATAAACACTGAAAAACATAGCATCCAATTTATAATATTTTTATTAGTTATTGTCGGTTTACTTTTGCAGATCATGAATAACCACTTTCATTTGAAGAATACATCTTACCAGTTTCCTTTTCTTTTTCATTTGCAGTAGATCCTGAATCACCTGTACTTTCTTTCTCGTTGTAATCACCATTTTGTCTATCAGTCTCATTACCCGAAATCTGTTGCGATAGGTCTGTGAAAACAAAATAAGATATGCAGTTTGATGCCATTGTTTATTTATAACCCATTTTGGTAAAACATATAAACGGACAAATAGACAAGATAATGACTTTTATTAGTTATATGCTTTGTCCCTACAATCGATGACATGCTCCCCAAAAGCTCGTTGAAATACCACGGCGATGTGAGACCAAACAGCTACCTAGACATGCGCAGGAATAACTTGTATTCAGTACATGGTACACATCCTTCTCATCCTCATCTTATCATCATATTGTATTCAGCAATAACACATTTGACCTTAGATTCAAATATGACCATCTAAATTGTACAAATAAATCTATAGTTTGGACAAGACATTGCATTTCATTTAAACTGTATACTGTATACATGAATTCTCATTAAGTGAAAGTGCATGCTCACTGGACAGTGTGTGTTGGCATGGGTATACAATATTACAAAAACTAAATCAAATATCAGAGACCACATTATCAAAATCCTTGTAACGAGTTATTTTGTGGTACATACCCTGGGTACATATTCATTCAGCACTTGATATTTAAGTTGGACAAAATTGCAATTTGATTGACGGTAATGTGATACATATTTGCTCTCTACAGAATATGAATAAATATTTTCAATTGAAGAATACCAGTTTGGTAGTTGTTTTCTTCTGCAATCAATCCCGACTCATCATCTTTTGATTTCCCGTTGCCATCATCGAGTTTTCTGTCAGCCTCATCATGCACACCTCGTTGTTTAAGTTCTTGAACATAAAACAAATTGGCGTTATTGTTAATTGATGAATCATATAGGTATAGCATCTCTACACCTACATATTATCTTCATGGTGACAACTATTAGTAAATGTTTCCCATACAGATCATGATCATGATTTATGACCCGAGAAACGGAATAAAATATGTAAATTTGATTTCAGTCACATAGAAAAAAGTAATAATGATATCCACTCCTTTGTTCCTAAGTGGAAATATTTGCTATTCATTACCAAATGGACCCTTTAATGCCCATCCCCTCAGGCCCATTGGGGGTCAGTCACACCATTTATATAAATAAGAATACATGTACCAGCCATGAAGAAATGTTCCCTACCAAATTAGGTAACATAGCGTTCAGTAGTTAGGAAGAAGTCCATTTTTAACGTAGGACGCCGGACGTTACGGTATGACATAACCTCACCTCGGTTTTTAGCATTCGATACCCAACATCAATTGTGCATTGACAATAAAAATCGAGCATTACCATTTCCTTGACAGTAAAGTGATTCACATTTGTTTTCAATCTTCAATAGATTATGGATAAGTATTTTCAGTTAACAATACCAGTTTGGTCGTTGTTTTCTCCTGCAATCAATCCTGACTCATCACCATTTGACTTTCCGTTGTCATCATCAAGTGTTCTGTCAGTATCATCACCTACAATTCGTTGCTTGAGTTCTTGAATACAGAATATACCGTACACATTGATGATATTGTTAATTGATAAACTATACTGGTATAACATATCTATACAAAGAGATAGACTTTATGGTGACAACTATTAGAAAACATTTCCCATACAGATCATGATCATGATTTATGCCCCCAGAAGCGGAATAAAATATCATCATGTGCAACGTAAGTTTTACGTGGACAATGGGCAAAACAAAAACACATTTAATATATATCCTCTCGATTATGAGTGATTCAGGTCTGACATACATGATGATAAATTATCCTAAATGTTTGTCCTAACACATTGGGCCTTGTCTTCTTTAATTGTTCTTGAATCACAGGAATTAAAATTCACGTTGTCATCATTTGATATCTTCGATTCGATATGGTGAATTTGATATTGATCTGATTAAACGACACTGATTATATATAAAATAATCTTTCTGCTTCTACATTAGTTTAGACATTTTGGATTCCTACCTTTTGACCCCTAGCATCACTGAAAAGTCCTAGGAGGACGAAACAGCTGTATGATGCAGTTTAATTCATTTTTTCGGCATACTGTATCTATTATTAAATTTAAGAGGTGCAGAATATGTGTGTGTTACGTGATCTTTCAGCGTTTGATATAACTGAATGAAATAGATATTGAACATTTTTAATTGCTAAAAACACCATACGGATTATGTTTAGTGATTACTACATGTAATGTATTACTTTAATTGATGAATAGCCATTTTAAATGGAGGAAAACAGCATACCGGTTTGGTCGTTGTCTTTTCTCGTAGTCAGTCCACAATCACCGTCATTTGATTCTCCTTTGCCGTCATCACTTTTTCTATCCACTTCAATACCCTGCATTTGCTGCTTTAGTCCTTAAACACAAAATATACCATACACGTTAACGTCATTGGTATCGTAATGGGAAGGAAGGATTTTGATATAAAACAGATGTATCCACCAATGAAATAAACACTGAAAAACATAGCATCCAATTTATAATATTTTTATTAGTTATTGTCGGTTTACTTTTGCAGATCATGAATAACCACTTTCATTTGAAGAATACATCTTACCAGTTTCCTTTTCTTTTTCATTTGCAGTAGATCCTGAATCACCTGTACTTTCTTTCCCGTTGTAATCACCATATTTTCTGTCAGTCTCATTACCCGATATCTGTTGCGATAGGTCTGTGAATAGACAACACATAGACAACATAATGACATTTATTATTTATATGCTTTGTCCTTACAATCGATGACATGCTCCCCAAAAGCTCGTTGAAATACCACGGTGATGTGAGACCAAACAGATACCTAGACATGCACTGGAATAACTTGTATTCAGTACATGGTACGCATCCTTCGCATGCACACCTAGTTTTGACAGTTCATTTTATTTTTAACTTAATTTGCATGCAATCATGTGTACTATACTGTATACATGAATTCTCATCAAGGGAAACTTCATACTCACTGGACAGTGTGTGTTGGCATGGGTATACAATATTACAAAACCTAAATCAAATATCAGGGATCACCTAATCAAAATCCCCGTTAAAAGTATTTTCGTGGTACATACCCTGGGTACATATTCATTCAGCACTTGATATTTAAGTTGGACAAAATAACAATTTGATTGACGGTAATGTGATACATATTTGCTCTCTACAGAATATGAATAAATATTCTCAATTGAAGAATACCAGTTTGGTAGTTGTTTTCTTCTGCTATCAATCCTGACTCATCATCATTTGATTCCCCGTTGTCATCATGAAGTGTTCTGTCAGTCTCATCATGCACACCTAGTTGCTTTTGTTCTTGAACATGAAACAAATTGGCATTATTGTTAATTGATGAATTCTATAGGTATAGCTTCTCTACACCTACATATTAACTTTGTGGCGGTGGCAACTATTAGTAAACATTGCCCGAACAAATCATGATTTATGCCCCACGAAGCGGAAAAAATACCATAATGTGCAACCTAAGTGTTACGTGGACAATGGGCAAAACAAAAACACATTTAATATGTATCCTCTCGATTATGAGTAAGTGAATCAGGCCTGACATAGCATGATGATTAATTATCCTAAATGTGTGTCCTAACAAATTAGGCCTTGCCTTCTGTAATTGTTTTTGAATCACAGGAATTAAAATTCACGTTGTCATCATTTGATATCCTGTCTGTTTCTTTATGGTGAATTTGATATAGATCTGAATACGACCTAGACTAAGGTCTTCAGATACATTTTGTACGCGAAATATGGCATCCGACACATCAACTTGTCATTCCAATTTAAACTATGATCTTTCATTAATGTAAGTTCCGCGGTCAGAACTGATCGCCTAAAGGATCAGGACCTTGATCATCAGGGTTCAGAACTTTATGTGGCGTTTGCAACATACCGAATCGTCCCTTAAAGTGGCACTCAATTTCATAATATTGCACAGTGTCTTTGTTAAGTCCATAGCTTGGCGAGGACAAAACTAAAAACGTGATATAAAGTTTATGTAGACCCTACCTGAAAATACTTTTTGCTCTGACTAATCACACAGAGAAGGTAACAACAGCAATATGAATGCTACTCATTGCTTTGTTCCTGAGAAGAAATCTTTGCTATTAATTACCTTTTGCCCCCTTTCCCTCAGACCCAGTGGGGTAAATAAAAATACCAGCCACGAAGGGATGTTCCCTACAAAATTCAGTAAAATTGCGATCAGCAGTCCAAAAGAAATCCAGTCTTGACGCAGGATGCCGGACGTCACTGTCGAACATAAGCTCACCTTAGGTGTCATTCTAAGGTCATGTATATTGGATTGTTTCCGTGTTTGCTTATAATAAAAATGCGTTTGTGCAATTGGTCGTAGGTACAGGTTTAAAAAGTCGAATTTCTGCCACATTGTCAATAATCGTATCGCCACTAGTTTCCACAGGGTAATCGAAACCTTTGTGTTTGAGGAGTTTGCAGACTTCGTTATGCAGCCCGAGAATGTAATGGATTTCCCAGTTACATAATATTCGTTTTAAAATCATATCATTATGACGATTCGCACTTTATCTTTTTTTCATCCGTTAACTATAATATTCCGTAGAGTCACTTAAAGCAATTTAGCACAATAGAAAAATCGGGAAAGAAATTTAGATTGCATTGAATATTGTTTTCGCTAGCAAACAAAGTGTGATGCCATTGCGATATTCACATTTGACAAACGTTTCATCAGATAATGAATAACTATAATAAAAAACAGAAATTCCATTATCCTCATCTTTACCTTTGATGTATTTCTTTTGTAATTGAAAAACAAGATATACCAAACAGCCTGATTTAATTCCTGAATAGGTGCAGATAATCGTTGATTTTAGAATGGCAAAATAATAATAATAATAAATCGTAGAATTGTTTAATGACCTTTCATCAAATACTGACATCTCATATATAAAGCACCCGTTACAAAAACTTGAAAACCAATAACTAGACCAAAAACGTTAACGCGTCAAAAAGTTTCCCGATGAGGGTATAGCAAGAAACTCAGGGTAAATATGTCAGTCGTAAAGTCCTCCATTAAATACGTCAAACACGGATTTATACCGATATCATATATTCAGGCTTTTTATGAGAAAAAAAAACAAATTTCCTTTGCTACCATTGCTTTCCAATTCTCCGTAGAGAGAACACTGAATAAATAAGATCTTGTATAATACCTCCATTAAACTTATTTTCTGATTATTGTAAAAAAGACATAACGTTGAAACCAATACAGACAAATGTCAATGTCTCTCCGGTGAAATGAAAATGAACACGTTCTCGTCAACAGACACAAGATAGAAAGATAATTTCAGATGCATTACCATTGGTGATGTCGTCCCCTTGGCATTGTCTTGTGATCTAAAAAAAGGATTACAAAATATATAGTACAGTTGTGTGTAGTGTAGGTTTTGATATTAAATAAGTAGGTTTAGACTTTAGATAAATTCATTAAATTAAAAAACGACTTAAAGACAGTTTACTTACTGTGCAAAACCAACATAGGGCAGCTAATGACAGCTGGTTATATTTTCGTTTAATTAACCTCATTAGGTAAAGAAAAACTTTCAAAGAAGAAGTTGATAGTATCCTTATTTTCCTTAATATGAATGCGGTTCACGACATTTGTTTTCTGGTGAGTGGTTGTAACATCGTTCCGTTACAAACTAGGGTGTAATCAGTTGCATTGCCATAGCAATTTAATAGATGGTCTAAGTATAAGTTATATCATATGAGCCGAGCGATATGTCAATTAATGCCAAAAGGGGCAATCTACCGCTCGAGTGCGTAGCGCGGCAAAAGTAAAGTAAGCTCCGCCCCTCGAATACGATGACTGAAATATTGCAAGGCCTATGGCGTTATTGACTGCCGCCCAATGTGTCGCGTAACAATTTAACAAAATAAAAACATGTTTCTTCGTTGCCAAAAACATCCGAAACTCTTGGGTTATAGTGTCTAACGATTTCTTTGACGATATTCATGAAAAGACCTAGACAAATTTACAAAACCTGTGTTGGGGAACCTTACTCCTGCGGCCTTTGGAGCATTTCAAATTTTGTAGCGTTTTCGATAAAAGATATGCCAGTGGACCAAGAACAAATATGCTAAAAGCCGCTTCCCGGAGACCGTTTAAAGACTGGACATAAAAAACAGGTCGATGAAAAGGAACATAAAAACCCCAAAATGGCAACAAACTTGGAAGTAATGGACCGTGCACAGTGGTGATTTGTCCCCAATAGCGTCTATGTCTGAAGACTGGTTGAAGTATTTTGCTGTCGTGTTTTGTGATACAGTGCAGGAAAAAAAAATTGTTTAGAATATACACCGGATAGTACAAATAGTAAGCAGGACTTCTCCGATACCTTAAACACTGCTGAGTTTCTGACACAAAATTTCTGGAGGTTTCCTAATACAGATTTGATGGTTTAAGTAAGACATTGGACGCACGAATGAATGATATCACATCACGTGACATAGGTACGAACAGTTAACAGGCTAACCCTATTAATTATCATAATACTAACACGTTGTGGGAGACTGAGCAGATCGAAAAGGTACGTCGCGGTCAATAATCAATATCGTAATCTTTTATAAGCGTTAACCAAAACCATGATAGGAAAGATTGCCGGAACGACTGAACGCATTTCTGGAGTGGCGGACTGACAGATGAAGATAAGCTATTGTCCTCATTAAGCAGTTGGTAATACATTTAAAGGTAAATTTCGGAGCCTCTAGGAAACAAGATTGTCCGACTAATTGGTCTAGGATTGCATCCTTTAATAACGAACATGTGAACAGGTGCTGGTAGGTTAAAATGGTTAATATTATGTGTGAATTAAATAAGCAAAATATCATATAAACGATTGCAATAGCTGTTCAGCATATCCCCTGCGTTTGTTTTTGTATGTTTCAATATATTGTATAAACATACTTACCTGTAGTCCCATAACATAATGGTGTTCTTCTTTTGGGATCACTTCAGCTGAAACAAAGATTTCAACAAAACATAAATAATGTTTAAAAAGCTGCAATTGCATGCACTGGTATACTTTAAATAGTAAATAAAGATCAATCTAAATACAAAATACGCACGTACAAAAGTTTTCCATGAATTTTACACACTTTTTTCAACGATCACTTTTAAATAATAATATATCGAATGTTGTTTGTGTACAACTGTGGTTATGTGTTATCATTAGAAAGTAAAGTTTCTGCATCTGAAAAAATGAATTATATTTAGTTTATTGCAATTTCCATTAACAAAAAATACTGAACTACAGACTGCAAACGACATACCCGTCGCGTTAGGTGCTTTAGAAATACACTTTTCATCGGTTTCGGAGGGAATTGGTTTGTTTTCTCTGTCCAAATGTCGTTCCACGGGGGGGACTTGGACTTCTTCCAGAACGGTTGTAACTGGTGTAGGCATCATACGTAAATGTAATTGATTTAATATGGCTGCTGCTAGTTTATCATAATCCAAAGCTGGCTCCTCCCTCAGAGGTAAATTACCCTTTGCTAACTGGCTGGAAAGAGCCGAAAGTGTGCTCTGGTCGACTTGCGATACAGGTAAAACCTAAAATTGATCAAATATGAATTGGTCATATTATTGTTATAAAGATGTGCTCTAACACCGTAACATCTTCATGAAACAACGCAATTGAATTAGATCACCACATGTAGACAAAATATAATGACTTGATCAACCAACACTACTAATGTTTTCGCAGATAAAATAGTATGGCGTGTCTTTCCAAACAATGATTTTGTGGAGAATGGTATGAAACATATATCCAATATGTTCAAATAGTTAATTCACATATATATGACAACTTGTTGACACTGAGTCCTATCACATTCAACTTAAGATTTGTATGTATCCTGTTTCGATCTATGCCACTCTGGTTACATCGCAGGTCTAAAAATCATACCTGATGTGTTGAAGTTTCAGATTTTCTCTCGCCGTCATCTGCAAATAACGAAATATTGGGTACAGCATCTTGACAATATATGTTTGACATACAAATATAACCTCATAGCCTACGTGCAAATTAATGTAAAATCACTAAATCACAGAGCAAAAGAAATGTTGCAAACACGACCATTTTCAAATTAGACGTCTTCAAGATCACCATATCCCGATAAATATCACGACTAGTCGACTTATGAAGTCGTCTAACTTGTTATTATCATGACAAGTCGTGTTAATATGACAGTTACACGCTACCATAGTATTTCGTTTACTAATAATGATGATCAATTTTACTTATTTCGAACCGTGTAACACTAGTATAAAACATAATAATTACGTCCGACAAGTCCGATCCGCCTTTACGCGATTGTGGTTAAAATCAGTTATCATTTATCTCAAGATCAGAACATTCAGAAATAAACAAAATGCCAATCCCATGCTTATGCGTGAAAACAAAGAAAAATGCTGTTGTTTTACCGGTTTCTTTTGGAAGAGATTCGTCTGCACTAGATCCCGTAGCGCCACTATTCTTTACCCCTTCGTCGTTGCTCTCGTTTTTTCTAATTTTTCTTTTCTTATTTCCATCGTCGTCTTTATCAGGAGGGTCGCCCGACATCATTCCTCCTTTTCCTTTTACAACGATGTGTATGTTATCGTCGTCTGCCATATTTGGTTGCCATTGATTGCTGACTGTTTTTCCGTTATGTGATATCAATATCATATCGTCAGACGGTAGTTGGATACATTTCAAGCCGGACTGGATGCTCTCAAAGACATTATTGTTATCAATCTCGATACTAAACAGACGTTTTGAATGATCATAAACGTGGACTGTAGCAGTTGGTCGCTTGTGGATCGAAAATTCTAAGTTTCCATTGCTATTTTCCCTTTCAGTGTTTGATTTCCAATTATCTTTTAATGTAGAAGCTTTTCTAGAAATACATGTTGGGACGTTGGGCAGGGTATCAACGTCACTTTCCAAAACAATATTATTTCTTCGTTTATGTCTTTTAGAGACAAAGTTCGGTCCTTCTCTGGATGAAGACGTCGATTTCTTTGTGTAAAAAAAGAGGAAGGAGACAAAATAAAATCATTAAAAATGATACAGAAAAGGAGAAATATCAATCATTCTAGAAACGAAGAGAAAACGGAAAAACAAATATGAATAATTCATTGTTGATATATTTGTTTCAAAAACATTTGTATGAGAAATTATAGAGCCTTTTGAAACAACAATTGTATGCATAACCACTCGAAAAAAAACATCCACTAGATAGACATTGAACTGATCTTATCGTATTGAGATAATATAATTAGACAGTTTATTTAAAACTTATATTTTTTATTTATACACCATACTCACTTTTTTGTTCGTATGACGAGAGTTTTTCTTTTTACATTTTTGTCTTTTTTCTCGGACGTTTTTTCGTGATTTCGGTGAAGGAACCTTAGACAAACGAATCGAATCTTTCCATGGTTTCCTCTTCAGCTTTTTTTGCTTGGGCGTTTGTTGGATATACTGATAGAGTGCTTCACTCTGTGGTCGATGACATTTGTAGTTGGTATATGTACCATATCCTCGCAAAACATATGCATCAGTATGTGTCCGTAGCGTACAAGTAGGTACAATTGTTTCCCTTGGTGGTTTGGGAAGTGTTTGTTTTCTTTTCCATCTAGTTATCCTCAGGGTGTTACCGTTGATGCATATTTTCTGTGCAAATGCAAAATAATGACTGTTTGTAAAGATCGTAATAATAATGGGAAGTATGTTTTTGGTTTAACATTAGCTGAAATTACATGGATTGCATTCGCTCTTTTTGATAGAGCTGTGATACTGCCTGTATGTCTTAATAGTACATTAAAATTTGAAGCGGGTACTTTGATGAGAACATATTTCTAAAATGCAATGTATTTTCAGTTAAAATGCAGGTTGCATTCAAGCAAAATATGATCTTAGACTAGGAATTACCCCATGTCAGGATATTTTTAGGGGATGTTTTGATATACTTACTTCATTTAGACTCAATACAAAATCAGCAGATGCTTCATCATGAAGGGACACAAAACCACACCCCTACAATAGTAAAAAACAAAAGTAATTAAAATCGAAATTAATAATTCAAGTTTATTTAAAAAAGAAATGTTATATTATTGAGTTGGGCTTCCGTGTTAAGCACTACGGGTCCGTGTCACTTTAAGTGTATACGAAGTTTGACCTAAAATGTGATTTGACACTTGATATGTCGTGCTTTACATTGTATAACAATGACAACATCGATGGCCATTACATACGTATAAAATGTTGAGTTGACCTATTCTGTCTAGACGAAGCACTTAACATGTTTCAGAATTAACATATATAATATTGGACGTTTCTATTTTATGCAGTCGGTCCCGAGTGGCACACTCAGTCGGTAAACCGGACTTGGTAGCATACAAGTCTACCATTTCCTATCCGTTAAACATCTACACCACAAACTGGATTGGAATTTATTCTACAACTTCAAACAGGCTTACTCACAAAAAACTGTAAACTTATCAACACGTCCTTTCATGCCCAGAACACATTCACAGCATCCTTTGTAAAAACTAATATAAATGGAATATTTACCTTTTCCTTGTGTATCCAAATTGTTCTTACTTGAGCAACTGCAAGAAATTATATTTCCATTTGATACAGGTATGAACAGGCATTACATATTAGCTTTTTCATATATAAAGCACCCTGTCTTCAAGGTTTAACGAGCCGTCTAAATGACGCAGTACCACAAAAAAAATTCAAAACTTGAAATGAGCCTTTTGTCTTTTGTTTATCGTAATAAAACAGAATGGCAATATACTTTAATTTAGCAGATTATGGTTAAGAAAACAAAGGCTAAGTAACCTTTATCGATAAATAAACTTAATATGTCAATTGATAAAATTGTGTTATTTTACGAATACGCTAGACTTGTTTTAATCATTTAAACTATAAAATACTGAAATGTTTATTGCATGAGTCTCTTCTATATAACAACATCTTATGTCAAAGAAAGTTGCTTTATATGAACTTATGTACTGTTAAAGGAGCGTCTGTGGTTTTGCAATAACAATTATGAGGTTAGAAAACTATGTTACTAGGACGTTTTAGAATGATTTTTGTACAATTCCCAAGCCAATATCATCTATTTTGTTCGGCCGAATACATCGCCATATCATGTTCAAGAGAAATCGTGCTCCGCATAGGTGCACCTATATCATATAGCATTTAGGTAGGTCGTTGACTTGACATGCTATCATTTCGTTGATCTAATATAATAAATACCTCAGCTTCAATGCTTTGTGCTAGATTATGATGATGATATTTTAGTCTACCAGATTTGCTGGAGCCTCCATAGTCATAGTTATCTCATTTGAGAAGTGGCACGGTACATAATATACACATTTTCGTATTACACGATTTTAAATTATACAGAACTACTTTAATTTTACATCTAAATTAATAAATGAAAGGGGTTTTACGCACCTGACTCTTCTGCTTCTACATTAGTTTAGACACTTTTAATTCCCACCTTTTGGTCCCTAGTATCAATGAAGAGTCCTAGGAGGACGAAACAGCTGTATGATGCAGTACACTTCTTTTTTTTTTGATGTGTGTATAAACTATCTTTTTAGTTATGTATTTTTTTATTGAAGTAAACACGATCGTTATACATTTAAATTATAGTGACATATTCTGATTTTCGATAGGGGTCTTTGAATATGAATAGCCAGAAGAAGGTGGAAATTTAGGTTGACGATAACTGGTTTTTGATTTGATTTATTTTGTTTTTGTTTTGGGCGAAGATGTTGCCTTTATTCTATTTTTATTTATTTATTTTTTTTTTGGGGGGGGGGGGGATTGTTGAACCTTACAATCACTGAAGAGTATTTGTTATTGGTATTTGACTTCTATAAGTGAAGGTATATTCCCAGAGCTATAACTATTTAGAATATATATTAGGACCTTATACTTAATTATTTATCTACACCAAATCTGTCTTCTTTTCAAAGTCCTTTAAATCTTAGATTTGCTCTGTATATTGTGCTTACGAGGAAATATGACTAAAATACTTATATTTTTAATTTCAGTATAACATGTCTTGTATCACTGAAGTACCTATGACGCTACAAGCGTTAAACAACCCAGCTTATCTTACATATATGTAACAATCATTAGAATGCATAGTATGCTAAATATACTTTAAGGTAATAGTCGTCCTTGGTTATTGGTGCAGGTGGAATTACGTTAATGTTTGTGGAAGTACATGTACTTTATTAGAGAACCTTTATGTATGTTCCAACACTGTGTTCATATCGTAAATATGGTTTGAACAATTTCATTTACGGCTTCCCAGTTATTTTACAGGTAATATTGAGGTTGATATAGGACAAACTGTAGTTGTAGGCACGTTAAAGTAAGTAAAGGTACATGAATATTAAATTACGCTTAAAAGCCCAATATACGTAACTTCTGGAATTTTTTCGTGATTCTGGAAAATTCTGAAAGAAAATGTCCAATTGATAACCATGCAATAATAACCCCTAAACGAAGTAAAACTGAGCGGTAACTTAAAAGAAACTATTAACAGAAAAATCCAAAGAATTTAAAATGATTCAGGTGGGGCCCACTTCAACAACAAACCGAAGTTAGAAGACGGTTCAAAATGGACGCGTGTTTACAAATACCGAATTTCAACTGCTTCTGTATTTGTAACCGCGTAAGAATTCATCTTGAATAGTGCTGTTATAATTTAATCTTAACTAAATCTATAAGTATAACAAGTTATTAGGCTTGATTTTCGCTTAAAGTTTTACCGAAAGTTACGTAAACCGGGCCTTTAAGTAGGTTTTTTCCGAGTACATTAAGTATGCTATTATATGAATATGCTACCTATGCTTTGTAGTTCTTTCCAGTGTTGTGAATTTGAATATAAAACAGTAAACACAACTTCATATGTAATTCAGACTGTTTACAAGTAACTTTACTTCTGCTACTATATTATTACCTCTTTCGATATCTCTCTTGATAAGCCAAGCCGTCCTTTCCCTGTCAAGCCCTTTCGGTATTCCAGAAATAAAGATTGAAGGCATTGTCTCCTCCTGTGTACAGATACAAATTGGTATTAGATAAAGCAATATATGAAATATGTTCCACTTAGTTTGTGAATATTTACAATGATGTAAGATGAAGACAATCCATATTAATAAATTCGTTCAATGAGTGATGATGCAGATGTTTAGTGTACAACAAATAATGTTTTTTTTACATTTCTAGAGACAATGACGTCACGGTGGCCCATTAATTATTCCGCACCCCAAATGAGATAAAATAGACTTAATTAACTACTAAATGGAATTGCTTACAACATAACAATTCAAAATATGGTCAAAACATATATTGATTCTAACACAATCAGAATAAATTAAGATAAGCTGTTAAATATCACAAAAACATTTCGTCAAATTGCACTCTAAAATACAAAAGGCAGGCAGGGGCACGGGTCACATATGTGAAAAGGTTATCTATTTAATTATCAAATATAAGAAATACGAACACAGTGGTCATGAATATAACCGTCATCGTTTAGAATTAAATTCTTTGTAATCAATGTCCGTTGTATTTAATATGACCATAAAGGTATATTTGTCTATTGTTTGTGAAGTATTTCTTAAATTGTATATATACCTAATGCTATCTGGCTTAACTAATACACGAAGGTTTAAAAGTGTGTAATTTTTTTTTATACAAACCTCAAATGATCAATGCATTTTACCAGTACATACATAACTCAATGGTGTATCTATTTACACACGTTATTATGCGAAACATTACAGTACAATCTGCGTATGGATGTTCAAAGAAATCTCAAAACACTTAGCAGATCGATGTTTCCCACGACATCAAGTTATAAAACTGTCTGTGTGTTCCATCTCACATTTACAAAGGGGTTCATGGGGATCAAAGGTCGAGAGCAATAAGCATGCCATTGGAAACAAAATAGCCTTTTAACATCCGGGAACGAACAATCGACGAGACTAAATGAGATATTTTACATAACTGAGTTAATATTGCGATATACTTCAACCATCAGCTACATGTATATGGTTTATATGCAATCAGAGCATTCACATTATTCTTAATTCTTCCCATATCAAAAATATGTCACTTAGAAATTATATTTCATCTCTCGTCGATTTGAACTAATAAATAACAAATATTAAAAAATGCAAACTTATATGATCAAACTAATGTATGATTTAAACACACACTGTCAGCAAAAAAAATGCTGCAATTGAAACAACTCATAGTCCAAAACAGTAACATCATTAATAAAACTAGCATATGACATACGCAACAGACAATCTTTTAAACTGACAACACATCTAGCCTGGACAGTATAGAGCTGAAAATCTACAACTGACAAAACATCTGACCTAAAAAACCAGCCTGAGTAAATTTAACCGAAAAGTTCAAGTAACAGCACATCTTACCAAAACAGATAGGGCACATTTTATATAGTCTGTCCAAGTGGGATTTCGAAAGGGATAATCCACTACTAAAAACGTCACATATTGAAAATAATGAAAGTTATATTGTTCATCTGTGATTTAAAAAAAATGGTATTGATACTGTTGGCGGACACGTTTGTTGAGGAAATTACAATACAGTTACGTTACGATTAAAACATTAACAGCCATTAATAACTTTTATCAAAATATACCAAATCATGTGTATTGAATGGAAATGATACATCCGACATTTGCATGTGCATTGTTTGGGCAACAGAATGAGACATGTATCACCTAAATCGTTTTCCCTCTTTCTTTTCTTCTTGATCAAAAGGGTTTTTTTTCGACCAATATCATGCTTTGTTTTTGAAACTTTTCAAACTTAATGTGTGTTCAAGGGCTATGCAAGTACACAATATATATAAACAAAACACAAAATCATTAAGAATTTGGAAGCAAATACTGAATATTCGGAGGAATATTTCAAATTGTATTGTCTATGATAAGTTTGGAATATGTCTGCGTGAATACAACAACAAAAAAAACAGGAACTAGTTAAATTGTAACATGTTTATATTGTATATATGTATTATTGTATAATCTGTATAGAAATATTCATAAATTTCTTTATATCATGCATATTTGTTATGAAAAATCCCTCTCTGAATATGTACATTGTATATGTTTGTATCATGTATTGTGTATGTATCCTTCAAGGATATATGTACCTGTTCCCTATAAGGCCTCCAGACTGAATACAATTTAATTACATTGGAATCGAATAAATCTTAAATAAATGATAGACATACATTATCATGTTCTGACATAAGCTTATAGACTGTGGCTCAAAATGATGTATTTTGATGTATTAGTCAAGGTATAACTTTTCTACACCAGGATTTTGTATTATACGTAGTTTACAATGGTTAACGTATATGTTATATTTTTGAATGGTACTACATGCATATAATGTATGGACGTTCCAGTTATCATGTATAAATAATACATTATGATATAGCTATTTTATTTATATATATTGAGCTACAATCTAAGTGCATAAAACATAATGTTTGTTTAATACAGTTAATACATACGGGATAACAACTGTTTGTTAATGAATTGCTTCGTGTCAAATTATTGGCTTATTCAGCCTTTTCCGTTTTCTCCCATTTGTTCCTTAAAAGTATTTTATACTGTATATCACAGACTACTTTTGAGATACTAATGAATACTTTCAATTATGTTTGTTTCATTTAAAGAGTACAGTAAAGGACTAAAAGTGGTCATACATACAATAACTGAATTTTAGCAAAATCAAACAATATTGAAAAGTAATTTAGTTTTGTTTTTGTTTTGCACAATACGTCCTAATATAAGCTGTGGTAATAGAGTGACTTGTCAGGTATTGTGGTCCTCGTGGAATGTTGGAGTTCCCGGGGATCATCCACCGACAAACGGCAAGTAGCTGTACCTTGCAACTGTCCCACGTGGCCAACGCTGCCCCTACAATTTGAATATAATTCCAAGAGCCACCATATCTGGTCAGAATGCACTTATTTGTACTAACAAAAGGTGTTAAACAGAACAAAACTAATATTCTGCTAAGGTTTAGCCAATAAGAGACAGTGGAAGACATATATTTGATGCTTGGCATTGGGAAGCTGGTTTACTAAAGGACTGAGTACTATTTTGTTGCTTGCACCGGCTGATGCAGTCAAGTGAACCTCACGCAAATAAAGCGAACAGTGTGTTCTTTAAGCTGCCGGTGTCACACGGTGCTTCACTTTTGTTACGTTGTTGCACACTTACCGGCATGTATGTAAATACATGGAACAGCCAATAGCTAGCTTAATGTATCACTGGGCAACAGAAAAACATGTAGTCCAGAGACAAGATTTTATTTTTTGATTGGTATATGTGCTTTTACCATAACTCTCGAACTTTTATTTTCTTTACGAATTATTTGAAATACCTTTCCAGTATACAATTAATTACGAGAGAGTTTTTATAGCGGTTTGCATCGACCTGCAGTGAACATAACGACGTCGTGGTTTGGTCACAGATGAAGCGAGTCAGATAAAGTTGTCGGAAGTCGGATTTCGGTTAGGCCTAGGCTTATTGAAAACGTCTCCCTAACAGTGGAATTAGGCATAACTGATTGATGAAAGTATGATGAATGATATTGGTGACATGTAACCAACTGGATTAGTGATTTGACGAATTTGGTACATTCAGCGAAAACTGAAAGCTTTTAAGGTAGGTACAAGGTATAGACAAGATCACAGGTTTCTGAGAATTCGTTACATCTACTTTTGGATCTAATCTAAGGTTTTTAGAGTATGTTTACACTTTTGGAGATTAAGATCAATTTCCCATAAAAATGCCATCCTAATCAAAAGTTCTCGGAAGTATTCAAATATTCTAGACACCATAGTCTTGGTCCAAAAACTAAGCTGTAAGTGTAACAAATTCTCGGGCCCCTATGAGCAAGTTAAGTTAAGTCCTAAGGTAGATCTAGTCTAGCTAGCTTATCAGATTTGTTAACAGGTTACATTTGTCGAATAAAATATTTCAACATATATAACTTCTTAAAAGAGAACGGATTTCTGTGACCAATTTGAAACGTTTCATTTTAGTATCGGACATGAAATAAAATTATGAAATCTGACTGACGGGCAGATGATCCCATTTACATTTTGCACGATCATCGAGGGAACCTAAGAGGAATTTAGGACTAATATATCTTGAATTAATGCTTTCGGAAATATATTTTGTCATGTCAATTATTATTAAAGCTATGTGCGATATAATACCGGTACAACTGATTGGCATGTAAAACAGCTGTTATACGTTTGGTATTCACCCGTACATTATTGTTTACAACTTCAACGATACACTGTTGAAAACAAATGTATAACTTCGCTAGGAACGAAAAACTGGTGTCCTACATACTTCATCGGGAAATGTAGCAACCAGAGTTTACGAGTTTTATTGAGGCGGAGCGAAATGTATGAGTGTTAAATTGAATTTATTATTTAAACGTCTAAATAAAGTAAATGATCGAATAAAAATAGAAATATTATACAACAAAATATGTAGACAAAATTCTTACCGAATGGTGTCTTCACATTCCCGTGCATATATTATTGTGGTAGTCGATGAAACGTTTCCTCGACTTGAGCACACGTACTGTTACGACTTTACAACAAGTAGGTTTTGATATATCATAATTGAATGCAATGTATGGAACGCCTTTGACAATGGAGTTGGATTTTAAAGGCGCACTGTAACAAACGCACCAAACCGTCATAACATTTTTAAAAAAAGCAAACCACACTGATTTCTTGTTTAAATAGGTGTATACATATACATGTAGAGAGTTGATGTTGATTTTTATATATGATTTCTACACTACACATAACCATCACCCAGTAGCGGGACCTAATATATATATATAATTGGTTTTATGATCAATTTTGTTGTTTTTGTAAAATGTTTGTCTTGTTGTTTTGTTATCAAACTAATTATTTAACCGATTTAATTCATGTTTTTACATACCTATTGCGAACACTATATATTGTACCATGCAGTTTAACTATTTTTTTCGGCATACTGTATCTATTACTAAATTTAAGAGGTGCAGCATATGTGTGTGTTACGTCATCTTAATGTTACAAGCTTTTAGCTAGATTACTTGAAATATAACTATGCTAAATCAGTACGTATGTAATTATCTTCATCAAATGTTATGCGTTGTTTTATAATTAGGACATATTATAGTACTTATCTTCATCAAACGTTATGCTTTGTTTTATAATATGGACATGTGTAGGGTCGTCTGCTCGCCACATAGATGCTCATATATTATGACATCCCTTCCCCTTTCGTCGTGTTACCAAAACAATTGTTATAAGTTGGAATAATTTGTAATTCGTCTTTGATTGTTCCACAAATATCTCAATACAATTGCCTGATCCCTGTTTCCATCCATAACCTCAAGATTAGGAACTTTAAATACCTTTTGAATTATAGGCATAATTGCTATATGCACAATGCTTCGACAGACACATATAAGACGTGTGGGGGTTGGTTCACTGTTTATTATAGTTTCGAAACATCATAGTTCCAATTGAAATACAAAGACATCATAAGCTTTGATCACGAACATGTAAGCATAACTTAATCTCATTTTGACGGAAATGTAATCAACGAAATGCTGTAACTGACATCTCATCTGATCGAAACAACAAGTGTTGTTGACAGGTGGTGCAGTTAAAATTCTCATGCACTTAGGTACACCGATGACAATATACAAGTATAGCCTATAGATCAGGTCGATACATGGTTTTATCGACCGGAGTAAAAATATCGACCGAGAACTGTGTCCGAGTTTAATATTTTTTCTCTGGTTGACTAACCATGTATCGACCGAAAATAAAAGGCAGTAATAGCTTTTTAATTAATTGATATTTTTATTTAAATTAAGACTACAAGCGAATGATTTTTTTCGACGACATGTAATAAAATTTTCAAACAATATTATAACAATACAATGTTAAATACTCCCTGAACACTTTAATATATGTTGATGTTTTCCATTTGATATTTTTAGACTCCACGCCGACGAGAATAGTATC
The DNA here is from genome assembly GCA_947623455.1 of Mimachlamys varia. Taxonomy (NCBI): domain Eukaryota; kingdom Metazoa; phylum Mollusca; class Bivalvia; order Pectinida; family Pectinidae; genus Mimachlamys; species Mimachlamys varia. The sequence goes on along the minus strand of OX392532.1, from coordinate 31,160,324 downwards.
TTTTGGATCATTTGTAAGAACGGCAAGGCTGCCGTCTGCAATTATTATTATTGTTGCCAAGCAGTGTCAAGGTCTTCGGAACTTTTGACGTTATGTTATATTTCTATTTTTAGAAACACCCAGTCAACCAGCCTTTTTATCAGCTTTTTTGCACGACCGGTCAATAAGACCTTTTTATCAGGGATCGGTGGCGCTATACAAGCCAATCAGAAAATGTGAAAAATATATATATATAATAATAAGAGTTAAAAGTTGAAATAGCCGAAACCAATTTAATGTACAATAGCAATCATACTGCATATGACAACAAAAATAGTGTCTAGTGATAAAAAATGTCTTAATGAAATATACTACACACGTTGAAATATACCTTCTCGTCGTTTGGAATAATATCTGACACCATGCAGTATTGTTAACTTCTGAATGGAACTACATGAATACTTGTTCAATTAGACAGACTAATGTACTAGCCGTCAGGCGTTTGAATAGCTAAGATTGTTCTACAACCCTCTTGCTTGGCGTTGTTTCAAAACAGCTTTGGATAGCACGACATGTCATCCTCTGACTTTAATGGTAACGTGAACAAGTGTAACAACATTTGTTTCGAGTCCAATATCACAGAGTGCATCTCAATTAAACTTTACACATATCTACCCTAAATAAAACACCTTTTCCGAAGAGCATATGAATTGTGTAATTATTTTCGTCTTCCAAAGCATTGATGCCCAACACAAACGTCTGCGTTTTGATCAATCAACATGTAATGTCGCCTATCATTAACATTATCATACAATGTGTCAGTATAAGCGGACGTCATTATCAGAACAAGTCGATTGACCGGGAGCAGTTTTGCGATTTAAATCAAAGAAAATAGAAAATACCTTCATTGATAAACTTTCTCATTATCAATCATCAAATACAGATCAGAGTGTGTGTAATAACAGAGAAAAAAGGCTGTATGTTGCTGGGCTAGTTTATTGCTCTGACCTTGCCATACTATGCCAAGTTGTATGAGTTACGCATTATGTTTAAATGTGCATCAGCCTAAAATATAGCACGTGCAGTATTGGTATAACGCAGTTAAAATGGTGTTCATTATTTTTGCATAATAAAATACGGACAAAACATTGTAAGAAGAAATAAAATACTTGGGGCGGGTTGCTGCGACGGTAACCAAGATAATCTCGGTTGCTAAGACAATTTAGTCCGAGTGAATCATCATCGATATATTGGTAAAATTAAAGAATACGGTATGGAAAACAATATTGTCTTCTTTTCTACACATGTGTATTTCTAAGTAAGTAATAATAATAACATTTTGCGAACATACTATTTCACTTACAACGGTCGTTATGAAGACGCGTTGACACACAGAAACATAAAAAGAAAGTCGCCATTATTTTGCATTACCGCCAAAGCATTTCGAATGTGCATCAATGGAATACGTTAACCACCATTCAACTGTTTTGTATAGTTTCGACACATCATAGTTCCAATTGAAATACAAAGACATCATAAGCTTTGATCACGAACATGTAATCATAACTTAATCTCATTTTGACGGAAATTTAATGTAATCAACGAAATGCTGTAACTGAATCTCATCTGATCGAAACAACAAGTGTTGTTGACGTTAGGGTCCCACATATGCTTTACATTTCAAAATGTTGAAGGTACTGACAATGGCTGTGATTTGATAGTAATCGTTCTAAACAGTGAACGGCGCCATATTTGAAACAAAAATCAATCCGTCGAACCTTTTTTACATTGCGTATTTAGAAAAGTATAAAATAGTAGATTTCCGTAACAGGAAGACATTATGTTCCTCTACAGTGGACTCAATTATTTACAGTTATATATTAAATTTATATTTCATTTCCGGTTATGTTCCAGTTTCTCTATAGCAATATACAATAGCATGGTTACTCCAGAATGTATCCAGTCTTGTATTTAAAGCAGATAGGATGTTTTCTGTTTGGTTATTCCACAGTTGTACAGTTCTTATAGCGGAACTTTTTCCTCTTCGGTTGGTCCTGTGCTGTTTGGGGAAAGCATTTTAGAATGTTTAAGTTTAATAGGTGTTCACACCGAACTTACATAAGCAAATTGTGACCTTAACAAGCTTTGGCGTTCATTAAGTGAAATGCTCTTTTCAAGAGTCCAACAGTCTGGTTTGCTTTTTCTCTTTTTTACTGATATGGCTTGTTACTCTATGTCTTTTTCTCTATCTGTAACTTGTACCTCATTCCCAAGGAACTGCTATGTTGCTTCTGTTCCTCCATTTGTGTTATGTTACGACTGACGGGCATATGGTAACATTTTTCGGAATGCATTTTTAGTAACAATTTACCACTCCAGAGTCCCAATTCCAAATCCTCTTGTAGTATAACTTTATCTTCATCATTTTTGATTACTCTAATGGTTTTGTATCGTCATCGAATAAATACGTATTCGATTTTACAAGATCTTGTAAATCTTTTACGAATATGACAAATAGTAATGGTCCAAGAACTGATTATTGTGGAATATCTGATGTAGCATCTATCCATGCAGACTTTGTGTCATTTATTTTAGTTGTTGCTGTCTTCCACTCAAAAAAACTTATCCAGCTGATAATCTGTTTAGAAATGTTGTATATCTGATTTTACTAATTGTCTGTGTGGTACAGTATCAAAGAGTTCTAATAGTCCATATAGATATACAATCAATTCCATCACATTTATCCATAGCATCCGTACATTTATCAAACACCTCCAATAATTGTAGTGAAATAGATCGACATGATATGAATCCATGCTGTCTTGTGGTGAATAGTTAATTTGATCGGATATATTTATTTACATGCTCGCGAACTACAGTTTCCATAACCTTACATATCACACATGTCAGGCTGACTGGTCAGTAGTTCCCTGTTACCCTCTTGTCCTCTTTCTTATATATCGCACACACTCTGGCATGTTCCCATCGTTCGGAATGGTCCCGTCTCGACGGGTTTGGTTGAAGATTAGAGTAAGCGGTATTGATATGTCTATATAATACTAGTTTCAGCACAACATAGCTCCAATTGAAATAGTGAGACATCATAAGCTTTGATCAAGAACATGTAATCATAACTTAATCTCATTTTGACGGAAATTTAATGTAATAAAAAAGTGCTGTAACTGACATCTCATCTGATCGAAACAACCAATGTTGTTGACAGGTGGTGCAGTTAATATTATCATGCACTAAGGTGGGCGGGGTTCGATTCCCCCGACCGGACTTGAAACGGTATCGGTCACCTGCCCAGCCATATAGGTTTTCACCGGGTACTTCGGTTTCCGCTCACAATAGCGTCACGTGCTCTTACTGTTTAACTTTCTCAAAATCAATCATAAAGTCAGACCATTTGGTTAATAAGAGAGAAACAAAACTGTTTGTTGATGAGCTAGTTTATTGCGCTGACCTACTCATCATTTTTAATCACAACAAGACATCCAGCACAGCTCTTCATTACACTATGAGAAAACGGGTGAAATAGTGGACTATTTACTATGAATTAACTATTCCTCTAGTGCGTCATACTTGATTGGTTTACGGTATTTCATGTGTGCTTATAATACACCGTATTGACTTATTAATTGTGGTACAGATTATATTGAATGCATAGCAATCTTAAATTTGCCTCTTGCATTTTGTAATTGATTGGTCTTCGTGTCTGCGTTTTCTAATCAAACATAAATTTAATGCTTCTTTAACGATTAAAGAAAATGGCCAAACAATGTCGCTTTAATAACTCTAAGGGGTTTATCCTATTGTAGGTAAAGATCTTTTGTAATTTTCATGCTGTTGACGCAAGATGTATTATGTGGAAATTGAACAAAAACTAAAGCCTTTTACACAGAAATTGGGTAATAGTTGGTACCGGGATTGCAAAGAAACGTTAATCAAGGGGCCATAACTCCGTAAAATAAAATCTACAAAAAGTTGCGAACAATCTTGGCCGTGCCCTTTAGACCAATAGCCTTATTGACAAATTTCATGAAAATCGGATAATATGCGTTGCTGTCATTCCACGGAAACGAAAAAATAAAAGACATTTTTCGTTAATCAATGGGTTATTATTCCACTTGATAACATCCGCCAGAAATGGCGGTCGAACTTGGCCGAGCCCTTTAGGTCTTTTATAGTATTTCTGGTACCTTTACTAAATTTCAAGAAAATCGGATGATATCTGTTGCCGTTATTGCACGTAAACGTAGTGTGATAGACAACCAGGCGGACGAACCCAAATTAATATATGAAAAAGGGATGCTTGCGAACGCTATTCCTAGAACCAACGACCAGCACAATGTATCAGCGATGACTTCATCAGCAGCAAGTGATCAGCTTACCCATGGTATGCTCACTGCTCTACAACCTACGACATATGACAAAATACAAGTACAACCTGCCTAACACACTACTCGCAAAATATAATGATACATATACTATTAAAAGAAATACTTAATATGGCACTACGAACATAAATGAAGCTAATTTCTTACCTACCTTATCCATATGTTTTGTTTGGTTTAGATTTAATTAGTGTCGTTTGGTTTGAAGTCTGGTTTCCGACTAATATCATTAAGACGACATCAAGGTTTAAGTGATATGGATGTATACTTGCATAATCTCTTTGCGATAGTGCCGGACTGATGTCGACTCTATTCTGAAATAATGTGCCTTATGAGTTACGTTCACCTTGGTGCGTTACACCCCTTGAGGTATGTCATAGCAAAACTGAAAGCTCTGTGTTCGTCACGTCATTGATAAGGCAAAGGGACTAGATCGACATTTCCATGTAAACCAAAATAAAAATTGAAAGGCTTTGAAGTCGGTTGCGGCTATTTTTTAAAAGTCGAAGGACAGGCATCAGCCTAGTGATTAGTCGGGTGACCAATCAAACTGCTAGAGACATGCCTTCAGTCTCGCCTTCTGTTTTCTTATGACATATCTCTGAAACTTCGGAAACCTTCATTCATTTTCGTACTAAAAAAGATAACCAATCATATCGCTTCTTTCATCGAGGTCGGGGGGGGGGGGGGTCTCCTTTTTTATAGCCGTACAATATAAACCAACATGCTGGCGGCATTGCCTGCCAAGAAAATGTTTGGGTAGTTTTTGAACTACCTGACATTGACATCGGCGTCATGCCTACAGAAATATACTAAGGTACAATAGTCTACCGAGTGGTGTCATAGGAAACGACCATTCTGATTGGTCGAAATGTTCGAATAAACTTCTATTCGGAAGAACGATACTCTCCGTATGTTCTAGACGATGTGACAAAAACGAAAGAGCAGTGTCACGCGGGTTTCCGTTGATGAGTCAGCGTAGGTGAGCGAAACCCCGGAATATCGAGGATGGCCGTCGATAAAACACCCCTCCCGGTTTTCAGCAAAGAACTGTACTGGCATCGAGAAGATATCGAAATTTTGTAATAAATGTCAATAGCTCAAAACAAGGGTAAGACTCATGGATTTGTGGGATGCAAGTTGATGGAAACAATGAGCAAGTTTTGTTGCCGCCATCTTGGTCTCATTGAGAATTATTTTGTATGTTTGAGTAGTATGACGATTGACTTGTTTGACTATGCTCAATAGTGTGATCACTTGTAGTGATAAGAATGATGACCCGGTTCTCACTATGATGACGTAACGTTTACATGGATATGGCCTGATGGCGGGTATCGACGAGGAAGCAGAAGACGCGTAATCTTCCAAAACATCTGGTCTTATCAGCTTGTACTTTTACAAAGGTCTCAATGTAAGTATTCCCTTTGTTCATTTGTTGTCCCTAATTTAATCGATTAAAATTATTTATTTTTTGTTTTACGCTGATATTCTCCGATTGTTTTAGTAGTATCCAATCAAAGTAAAAATGTTATTGTTGTTTGTATTATCACCGTGTCAACTTCACACTTGTCAGAAATCAACAAAAGAAGTCATTATACAAAGATTTCAACTGAAATGTCAATAACAGTACATGTAGCACACACACAATGAGTTCAATGGAGTTAGCCGTTAACTGGAAGTCTTCGTGATTTGATGGTGGTCAAAACAAACTGAACCGTATACCAGTGCTTATAACGGATGCTTCGCCAAGTTTTTAAATCATGGTAGTTATATATAGAGGGTATATAAGTGTGTTCAGTAATATCAAATAAGTTTCACAAGAGGGATTGAGCGATCGCACGAGTTAAATATGACAACTCGAATCATATGATCAATATCAGCACATCAATATATCGCTATCACTGTCAAATATGATCATGGTTTCCTTATATTTTGTGTTACTCGCTTAGCCTAAAGTAGGCCTTAGACACAATATGGAAACCGTGTGTTATTTCACCACAGTTTCCCCATATTAAGCAAATACAATTGCCTAAATGCATTGTTCGCCAGCTTCCTTAAGATTAAAGTTAATTGTACTTTTAAACATTGAGATTTCAACAGAAAATATTTCCCCATGATAAGCAACATATCTGAAAATATCGTGCAGTTAAATGAGCCCTTTGTATCGTTAGGCTAAGTAGTATTGGGCGGCAATTCCGCAGGTTTTATTTCTCCCATTGCCGGTTGTTAACAGTGTTCCGTATTGGGTCATATTAGAAAAGTTATATTGTTTACTAGTGAACAATATCACTGTTATAAAATGAACTATTGTCGATTTTGCACCGGACAAAATGTAAAACAAAATAAATGTAACACAATGTTTAATTGCGGCTGGGGCAGTTCTGTCATTAATAGATAGTTTAGAATTTCAATAATAATTAGGAACACCAAGGAATTATATTGTTCTACAATAGAAATGTGTAACAAGGTTATTGATAACCACAGATGACCAAAACAATATCATTTAACTGACACTAAGTATGACATAACCTGATTAATATTTAATGAAGCGAAACACATTTCAGCCTGTATAATTCAAAATCTACAAAGGTACTGCAAATATTTCATACATTACTTTAAACCAAGGTCGATATATATCATTATTTTTTTTAATTATTTTTCACCTTATTGTATTTTTGAAAGCAGTCGTTAAATTGCATCAACACATTTGTCGCAGCCCTTGTAACCTTAAGCATGGCCCTTTTTCCAGAAATACGATACTGCAGTCCTTTGTCATGTCAGTCTATCTATCAGCTATCTAAAATTCAGTAAATCCTTCCGATTCAAGATTTTATACAAATGATCATATTAGGATTCAAATAGTGTTTTGACAACCTAAATTGTGCACTGCAACTTTTATATCCATATACGTACTTCACATTCAGATATGACGTGAACAACGCGGCTTTACCTTTAAACAGTTTCCTGTCCATTATCATGCAAGCGATACATGTGTGTGACTCGTGAACCCTGGCGAGGTATTTAAACTTCAAACAGGTTATCTATATCAACAAATATATAGGAAACGTAACCATATTACATGTGTGATTATACAGTGGTTATAATAAAAGTGTAAATCGGAGCCACAACTAACTCATGGATTTCTGCAGGGGAGGGGGATATTTCTCTGTCATTATAGTCTTAAGCGATGCTATCACATGGTATAATGTCACAAGAAGCTAGAAAAAATCATGTTACCGTATATTGAATATTAAACATTCAAATATATGATGGACAATAGCTTGCATATCTCTTTAGGAACACATTTGACAAAACAATTTCTGTCTTAGTATTTTACTGGCTCATTCAGTTCGACGTGTAAATTATATGTTGTGGTTATAAACTTAAAAACAGCCAAAGCACCATTTTAAGAGAGCATGTAATTATAATAAATACAACATTTTCAATTAATTCGGGAACGGTTGCATTTTGATAACCGCCAAATTAACTACTTGTACTTTACTTCGTATATTTAGTTCAAGTTGTACTATACCTTACAATAATCATTTTATGATTTCATTATTGTAGTCATTGCAGAAAAAATGCGTTGCCTTACGTTTTAATAAAACAGCAAATGCTACCAATTAGATAATATATCCAATGTACCTTACGTCATTTGAGCCTTCGTATTTATCTATTATGGCCCTGTTGAGAGGGCACTATTGCCTCAAAGTATTGTCGAGGGATGGAATAGTGCCAGAGCCGAAGTCACGAGACAGTACTATGATGCATTAGTGCCTCTCAACCGGGCCATAATGAGTTTACGGTACATCACCTTTCCATTTGAATACATATGTATATACCAAAACTCGTTTTATTGTTATAAACCATGGCCAGCTTTGGGTCATTTCCAGAGTCAGCCATTTTCAAGCAGAACAGTAGCACAACGTAATAATGACGTAACTCAATAGTGACGTCATAATAGATTCACGTTGAACATTCCGCCAAATTTATATAGTATCCGATTGAGCGGGCACTATCGCTTCATAGTACCCTTGTTTGTAGCCAATGGGAAGGCAGTATTCAGTCACGTGATCTACTAATAGATTTTATTATTCCACAACATTGATGAAGAGGCGGAGTGTACTCTAAATAAACCGCGAGTATTTGTTGAAATATGTGAAATGTCATACACCTACTTTCCGTTTCGAAATCTCAAATGTACACAAACATATTTATAAACAGCGTTCGAGAAAGATCTGGTAAAATCATGCTAGTATCAATCGCTATCTTATGACGTCATAAATAAATACGCAGTTAGGATATTCTGAGTACTGTCTAAAGGTATGGGCTATAACTTACAATTATTTGCCTTCTAGACAAACCTATCAATATCAATACAAACTCAATGGAAATCGACAAATTCAAATGTATGCCACACATAACATACCCAAAAAGAACTCGAACGATAATTATATGACAAAGTATGTAGTCGATCAGGAGTGATCTCCCCTTAACGTCTCTATGCTTCCATTTTGATTTTTGCAACAAAAAGATGCAGAAAAATCACAAAATTGTTTGCATGAAATACCTTCCGAAGGTTTTTTAAGGAAGATAACATATTCTTTACGCAAGTAGCTATGTGCGATTACGTTTTCATTTAAATAGAAACAGCTTTAGTTTGTAACCTCACCATAAATATCGTCTTGCGAAATTGCGAATTATTGTAAAGCTTTAAAGGTTGAAGCTGTCAATATGAACATCTTCATTTTTGGAGACCTAATTAATTCCTTAACTTTGTCAGTTGGTGTCACTTGGGTGTATATTCCTTTTGATAATACGGGATGTGTTCGAGTCATTGGATTTACGAGTCTGTGTTCATAACCCTTGCTTAGTTAACTGGAAGTAGACCCCTAACCCCCACACACCCCAGATTTACTATTCATGAAATGGCCTAGTAACATATTGACCTACTTGTACCAAGATGGTGTTTTCCAGCATGACATCATCCCTGATTTTATCGTATAAAATTTAAATGACAGCGGATTGTTGTAGTGTATTTACACTAGATCTACTATTACAGGCACGCGGCTTGTCCTGTTTGAAGTAGCGTCTTTATCGTGTTATCATGGTTGTGTTATACATCACTTAAACAAGCTGTAAAGGCGTGTATTTTTTCAGGTGATTTATGTAATTATTGGCAAATACCGCTGCACACGATCCTTTAATAAGGAGATAATAATATGGGGCGGTGAACTGTGTCACTTGTTATCACCTAGCAGATCTAGATGACACGCGCCATTCATGTTTACGTTCATTGACAGACCTGTGTGGCTAATTGTTTTGTATTACGTACAGTTTTAAAGGGTTTAGAATAAAACAAAAACAAAATTAAAGATAAGTTAAAGCGGCATTATATCACTATTCAATATCATCCGGCACAGTAAAATGCCATAAGAATCACGTTTACGTTCATTCATAAAAGTAAGCAACCCCAAACTAATTGGTAACAAGTGTTCGCTGTCTTAACATTGTTTTTTTTTTTCTTTTTGCTTCAGTTGTCATGCATGTACTGCCACACATTAAATTACTGACATTTATGAATGCAATTTATGAAATGAATCAATTTTGTTAAATGACTAGGATTATATTTCTCAAATCACAGACAGTCATTCAAGAAATCAACAACAATCATTTGAACTAGTATGTTCAACAATCATGTGAACATAAATAATACTTACAAACTTGAGATTCCTCTCTATATATAGTCTCAGGTCAACGCTCCTCCTTCATATTCCATGATCTATTCGTAAATTTATGTTTAATTAATGTCGTAACGTACAGAACTGTATGCTGTATTTGACGGATGGATGTATTCTATCTATCTACTGGTCCGGAAGATTGGGTTTAAGGGTGGGGTTAGGGTTCGAGGTTAGGGTTTTGGGGGTTAGGGGATGGTCACACGACTCGTGGTTATAGGATATGGGATTTATTTCACTCGATTTAATTATTTTTTAAAAGTTACAAAAGACATTTGCTTAAGCTCGTGTCTTTTGCAATTTTAAAAAATCACCTCGCGTGAATTAATTCCATATCCAACAACCACTCGTTGTAGAACTTCTATGTATCCTGCATGATATAGCGGTGAACGTTGTGAATATATTCTTGGCTATTCCTACTTGTTCTGATTGAGAACTATGCCTCAGTTGACGTTTACCTGTATGAGACATTTATATTAACATGTTGGGTGTCAATGAATTAAAAGACGCTTACTCTTCCGGAACACAGGGTCTTTATCCCGTTGTTCATATTTTCTCCCTAAATCTCAAATGGAAGCACCAACCGCTAAAACTCGTATTGTTGACAACAAACAAATAACACAAGTATTAGAAGATTTACACGTGAAAACGATTATTTTATTTTAAAAAAAACAATAACAATTGCATTGCGTTGTTGTTTTCAATCTCTCATCCATATGGTAATTTAGGAATGCAATCTCATCATGACATGATACAACATGTAACTATAACTCAATGTTGTTATATATAGTAAAACATGTATATTTGTTCCATTATCAAGTTTTATTTGGATTTAACAATAAAGCATTACTTCATTTAATTTGTTCCCCAATTGTTGGAATCGAATTAGGTAAATACACTTTATTTATTTTACAACAATTATGAAACAAGTTATCCAAATTATATTAATCCCTTTTGTTGGCCCGGATGTTAGAGCGTGTGGGGTCTTATTGTGTGAGGAAACCGGAGTACCCGGAGAAAACCCACGTTGTCGAATTCCGAATATCTAATTTATTTCTCTCTAATGTACCTTTTAATTTTTCTTATAGTCAAAACAATTATAATTAAACACACCTGTTTTGCTGATGTATAAAAAATATTCTCAAATCGTCTTTTAAATGACATAATAAAAAAAATAAACATGTGGACAAACTTTCTCTTACAGTAACGAATATATTATTATTTATATATCCTTGAGAAATATTAAACGACTTCGGTTAAACACCCGAAATGTATGCAGATGATTTCATTCACAATCTGTAATACACTGAAAGCAAATCAAATTGTGTGTACAATTGGTAAAATAGCAAAAAAATGATCGGTTTTTGCAATTTGACAATATAAATATATTTTCTATTGTTAGTACTAGCAAAACGAAATCAGAGAATACCAAAGCGTCAACAAAACATAATCTGAACTCACTCAAAATAGATAACACTATAGGCCAAATATGAACAAAGGAAAAAATTATATGGAGACCCTCGTAGAGGTACAAGATAATAAGACCAGGTGTTCAAGAAATGTAAAAATAACATTTTATCACACGTGATACAAATGACCGACTGCATTACCTATCTTAGTCTGCATTTCAGTCTAAACACTTTATCCATAGTTTGTGCCACAGAGCAATTCGTTCAAATAACGAACCAATACATTTGCTCAGGCACCCGATTGATCTTACTCCCTTAATTTAAGAAAATCCCTGAGCTCAACGATCCCCACAGGAAAGCATCACTGAGGCTATAGGGGAAACATTATTTTAAAGAACTTACCTTAAAGTATATAATGTTTTTTACTTTAAATAATTCATAAAAAATATAAAACACTGATGAAAACAAGTTCTTTTTATACATCGGAAAATAGAAATAAAGAGTGATTAGTAAGCGATATTTGTAAATGATAATAACGTCATTATATCAATTTACCTTGAATTTTGTCAATGGTGGTATGACAAAGTGTATTAATGTATTTGGATGTATGTCGATGCCCTGCATAACGTTACTTTCGATCAAACATAAGATATTTTTTCTTATACAAAATGAAGATGAATAGAAACCTAACGTTTTCTTCATATGTACATATTCGAACGATATTCAGCAGTCGAGATTCTTATGTTGCATGAGAAGTCAAATTACCGACATCCCTTGGTAAATGAATAATATACAATGTGAATTGGAAACACAGGTAAAGACATAAATGTAATTGAGCATAAAATTGAAAATAAAGTTCATGAAGAATGAACAGATATATCCAAATAGACATACTGACATATCGCACAATGTTTTTACAGGAAAGTATGTCGTTGTGCATGAATTGATCCTGAGTTACTAAATAAAATCGACGTGCACGTCTTGGTATGTTTCCCTCAATATAAAGTTGCATAAAGAACAAATCGACATCAATTCCTTGATCAAAGTGTTATCAAAGTGTTATAAAAGTGTTTTATCCTCCAGAGGAAGAGCTGGACCCTCCTCAGAATCATCCGAGTAATCACCTTTCTGCAAACAAACATTCACATCTTCAGCAGATCTGCAAATATTAAGAAAAATATATCAGATAGAACAACAACGAGAGGATTAATGGAACTACAAAAACACATTTCTTTCTTCTAACTTTTCTTTCCTAAAATCGCATTATTTTTTTACCATCGCGACATCATATTTCTTTAAGAGTTTGAAAAAGAATTGAAATGAAAACAAATCCTATTGTTTGGAAAAGACGTAAGGTATAATTCTTATCATTATTTTCGGTGATATATGATGATGAATTAATTGTAGAAGAGAAGAAATTAAAGATACTATGATAAAAGTGAAACAGTTATATTGCATATGTTTCATTTACAATCAACTTAATATGCAAATGTTTATCCGATTTAACACCAAATTATTGATAGCCAATGCCATTCCTAAACAACACTAAACGTTTCGAATAACCATTGTGCCTAGAAAATTTATTCTGATGTGGCTATTGATTAATACAGTGGGACTCAGTTATACTGAAAAAGGTTGTGGAAAGTGAAAATGCTTTAAATTATCCGGGATTTCAAAATGACATGTGGATAAAAAAAGAAAATGTATAAATGAGGATTTTTCATTCTTTCAAATTAAGCGGTATTTCAATAAATCGGTGTTCAAGTTAAGCGGGTTCGACTGCATGTGTACATATTTTTTCAAGGTATTTAACCTACGTTCCGAACCGAGTCCCATCCTCTATTGTGTCTGGAAGGCGCTTGTTTAGAGTCTCTGGAAGCAGCAATGTAAACAAGCCTGCTGCCACACTGACAATGCCGAATATCACCAGAGGAAGTGCCTGTCCGTAATGGCTTCCTACTAAGGTACCCTGGTGGTGGCGAAATGAAAACAAAATGGAAATGAAAACAAAAATCATGACAGCAAAATTAATACTATGTAGCGCACAGGTCCGGAAAATGATGGCATAATATAATACAAACAAACAAATATTTTTGGTCACCACGAAAACAAATGACAATGACCAACATATTGAACAAAGGGAGACAACTCCGTTAGCCCTTGTGAGGAATTTTTTTCTTGCCTACTGTCTGTATTTATGACACTGTATATTTTAGTGCGTGTTTCAATATAAATAAAGTTCGATAGATTGAATGGTTGAACTACACTATTATTATTAGATGTATTAAACGAAGCTGATAGATATGATAAACAGTGTAATTTATTTCAGGTATATTGCACGTGTCTTCAGGTTATTGATGTGTATTCCGCGGTGAAAAATTGTACAGATTGAGACTTGTTCTGTTCTGTTGAGGATCATATTTTCAATTGTTATTTTTTTTATATTTTCAAAAAAGAACAAAAAATTATATTTCACGACTGTTTCTAAGATTGGAAAGGGATATTAACTAACAGAGTTGAACATTTGCTGCATCACTTACCAATTTAGCAATGTACGGTGCCGACATCCCTCCAATACGGGCTACGCATGAACTTGCCCCCATTCCTCCTGTGCGGACTACAGTCGGAAACAATTCGCTGGAGAAAATGTAAATGACGGCAAATGCTCCTGTTGACCCCATCTTTCCAATACAACACAAAGCTATTGTGAACGGTTCCATGGCTGTAAGGGAGAGTATTATACGTATTTATTCAATGCTTTATCAAAGACACAAACCAGCGCTTAAATATAATTTATAGAACTATTAATCCACTTATTCACCTCCGAGCTCAAAAACATAATTTGAATCTTAGTTTGAGTTGCCATTGTTCCGAAATACGTTAATTAATAGAAAAATATCGACCCAATATATTTTTTGAAATGTGTAAATGTTTTTAATCAGGTTTCTTCAGTGTTAAAATTATGGTTTAATTTTAGTTATTAGGTAGTTTAATAGTAAATTAAAGTTTAACTGTACATGTACATGAACGCATGTTCACATATGTGGAAATTGGCAGTTTAATATTTGCTGGATGTTATATTTCGTGGTTAACTCGAGTAAATCAAAATTAAATTTCCAACGGTTATTGCCACTGAACTGTTATGTAAATGATTGAGATATCGAGAGTACTTTATTTCGCGAACATAACTATTCAGATATAATTGCAAATACATGATCTCGTGAACCCTGGTAAAGAAATGACTCAAAAATAGCAAATGATAAGCTATTCGAAACGGAATCTGCAAGATCCTTATAACGGTAATCGAAAGCTTCATTTTGGCCACCATTTTGTTACAAACATCATGTGACTGCAACAAAACGTTAACAGATTCAGTTGTGTGAAGTTCTTTATACAGTAATACGGGAGTGAAGTTTTGATGCACAGAGTTTGAAAGATGCTTGAATTTAAAGGTAATTTGTGTCCGTCAAATATGTTTGCGATTATAATTATGATATATGATGATTTAAATTAACTGATATGCCTAGAAAAGAACTTTATAACCAGGACAGAATCAGCATGGGTGTAATCGGATATTTAAATTTCGTGTAATTTGAATTTAGGATTGCCTCCCCTTCTGCATGAACACTAAAGTGAACCAAACGCAAACAATAAGTGATTTACGGTATATCAAGTAAATACAAAAAGAAAGTACAGAACTTACATTCCCCTCCGAGCAGTACGGTGAAAATGGTCAGCAAGTTGGAACCGCCACTGAGTATCATGAAGAACGCATGCACATTTCTACGACCAAACTTTGAGAGAAGGCCTAACGTCAATGCAATGGCAGGCAGCTCCACCACTGCCAATAGCAGAAATTTCAAGTAGAAATTTCCACCCAGATTACTCATATGTATGGTCGTTCCAAAGAATATCTGCGAAACTGAAAACCTGCGAAAAGAACAATGTTTTAAAGTCAATATTTTTGCGAGTGGAGTTTTCCACGTAGTCAACCTCCAAACTCTTTGCGATGTTGAAATCTTCGTGCGTTCAGTCATGCTGTTTTGTACCGTGTGTCTGTAATATTATTATATAATGTAGACTGTGAGTATTGTTTAAAATACCCGCGTGTGGATATATTCGTAGAGATGTAATGCAAGCGAAATAAGCAATAATATCCACACCGCGAACAATTTCACTTTTACAGTATTCTATACAAAAACGTTTCATATAAAAAGAATCTTACAGTCCATTATTGTCAATATGCAGTTGACATCAGTCCTGTTTTATTTCTGATCTGATTTCAAACGTATCATGTGATGATACGAATTCATCAAATGATGAGACTTTGTTAAAATAGCTATACCGTCATGCTAGTCCATCACGACTAGTAACCATCATTAGGGCAGAAACGTATGACAGCTAACTACATTTGTAACTACGATTTTTTCATTTTTTTTTTATTTTGCTATATATGCTTTATATTTCCAGTTTTTTTCAATGAATTTTCCTGACTTCGTTTATGGATAGATTTTGACAATTTTTTATCATTTGGTACAGAAATATACAAGGTTTCTTCTCATGATATTTATTTAATTTTCTGTTGTGTATTTATGGAGCTATACAGAATTATCTACACTGCTAATTTCCGTGTGACGCCATTTCTCTATATAACGTTACCCAGATGACGTCAAAATGGCGTCCCGAAAATTGGATGTTGTAAATAAATTATGATTTCTCTTATTAAACATAACGGAAAACAGTGAAAATATTATAAAATGAAACAGGAAACAATTCTCTATAAATTTCACAAAATTTCATTAAAAATGATCCCGAAGCGAGGTCAGGAAAATTCATTGAACAAAGTCGGAAATACAAAAAATATATAGCAAAATGAAAAAAACATTAAAGACTTTTGGCACGTCACTGTATGTAAAACATCAAGAAAGATAAAAAAAACATATAAGTAAATTATATAAAATGGTTCATTATTAAGTTCATATAGAATACAAACTCTTACCAGTTGAGAAATATGATGCAGGTCCTCCATGCCAACGTTTTCGAGGAAAACAGCTGCCAGATGCGTCCCGGCTTCGTTTTCTCTACTTCGCTCAAATCTATTTTTATCGGATATGGTTTTCTATTCTTTTCGGCCACTTTCCTGAGAATAATCTCCGCGTCTTTGTATCTTCCCTGGCTGATAAGCCATCTAGGAGATTCGGGTATGATCCTACAAAGCAAGGATAGCCAATCAAATTTCTACTTGTGGTGGTTGCATCATATACTTATGTTTTATTTTATTAAATGACATACAGTATAAACAAAACAAAAACCAAAAGATATATCAGTTAATGTATATCATGAATGTATGCATACACATTTATAAATCAACATAATTAAATTGCAACGCAATCAGGAACCATCCTCCAAGATACCTTGACAAAGGGAATTTGAAAAAGTTATTTGCGTATTATAGAAATGTACATCTAATTACATCTTTGAAAAAATAGCTAAATAATGTTATTTAAAACGAGTATAAATACTAATGTTTTAGATGCCTTGATATGTATACAATGTTATCGTGTTTGTCATCAAAATAAATGTTGTTTATATTATCGTGCATTGCCCTAGTTATCCATGTTGGTCGTCTTTGTGCAACATATTCGAACGGCAAGAGTAAACGGCAAGACGGATATCGCTAGCGTCAAAATAAGCTTTCGGAGTGCATTGCTGGCAAAGCGCAAAGATTTTTGATGTCAAAGCAATCCGTGGATCTGAGTAAATACTGGAATAAATTGAACAGAATATTAATTCTTTGCTGAATGGGAGAGGAAAATATGTTTGCTTAATTTGATATGTATATGCGAAAAAGGTAATGGAGTAGAGATCGGAATGGATATAATTACATTGTGGATTTACATAGTTTTTGCAAAAATATGAATAAATATATAAAACCGCAGTTCTTATAAAAATAAAAGCGGACAAATGAAATCATGATTAAATATAATTTATAATTCTATAATTAACATGGGAGAAGATGGACAAGATACACAAAAAATTTGACGCTTGGCATAAAAGCAAGCAAGATAGTGTGCTTCTTATATTTAATACATGTGATATGGAATATTTTGGCTGCAAGTATATTTGATTGATTCAAAGATTGCATGGTTTAAACACTTTAAATTAATGACGGCGCAACCTGCATTACTATGCAAAAAGTATTGATGTATTTCCAGAATATGTAATTAGAAAAAAGAATGGTTGTGAATTGTTTTTTAAAAATGACGTAGATTTTTTTTGTCTTCCCTGTTGATCGCTGTCATTGAGCAAAACGGCAATTGCAGAATTGCACGTATCTTATTAAAAGGACCTCCCCTTAGCTTATTTAAACAATTGTTACGGGATTTATCAGGCTGCAAACTAATTTTTAGATAGCTCTACTTTTGCGATAATGATAATAGGTAATGCTGCTTGTTATCATTTGTATTTTGCTTCTTCATGTTTAATGTTCTTTTTCATTTTTTACTCCTAATCATATTCTGGTTAACTATGAAAAGGTTTGTGGTAAATTTTGCAAGATATTGGTTTCTTTTCTCCGAAGTGGCTAATGAAAAGAATTGGCTACCAAAAGAGTTTTTCAAATACATTTACTGGCAGTATTTCGCGTATCTTTCGACTTTTCATACATAAAAAGTTAGATTTATTAATAAGTCGTATCTCGGTTTTAAAAAATAAATAATTGTTTAATTGGATCGGGGGCGAACGTTTGTATCATGTACTCTCCGAAATTGTTTACGCTTCGTTGATAGTAACATTCCTACTTCACCTACTTATGTTGTTCACATGTTGCAATTGATTTGTTGTTCTAGGGCTTGGTCTAAACATCGCGATTTTCGTGACAAACTTACAACACAAGGGTTCGAGAGATGCAGGTTGATGGAAACTATGATCAACGTATTTTGAATATGCGCATACGTGTGCCATACTGTTATGTAGAAACAAAACTTCGGTCTCACTTTGAAGACATGACATTTACTTGGATTTAACTTAGGTTTACATATATAGGTCGCTTTTAAATACTTAAAATACACTTTATTTATTTTACAACAATTATGAAACAAAATATACAAATGATATTAATCACTCTTGTTCGCCTGGATGTTAGCGCGAGGGGGTCTTATTGAGGGAGAAAACCGGATTACCCGGAGAAAACCCAGACGGTCGGGCAGGTGACCCAATACCTTTTCAAGTCCGGTTGGAGAATCGAACTCCGGCCGCCTTGGTGAAAGGCAAGTGCGCTACCCACTGCACCACCCACCACCAAAGATACCTATCTAAACACATTGTCTTATTCTCTTGTACTTTTTATGGGTCTACCTGTTAATATTACCATTGTACATAATTTGCCATTAGTTTAATCGGTTTTGTGTTTGGATAATGGTTTTGAGTGCGTTGTGGTATTTTGTTTTAATTAAGTAACACTTAGAAATGAGGCTACGATATTTATCCAGAAAAGAAAACAAACAAAAAAATTTTCCTTTTGTTTGACAATTTCGTCTGACTGAAATAAAAATATTCATTAAAAATTCATCAACATATAACTGCAAGATAATCATATGATTACATATAATCAGGATAAATGTAAGTGATACAGTTTTAAATAATACTGCAAAAGAACCAACACCTGCTAAGCCTAAAAAATGCATAAATATTTGCATTTCTCGTAAATTACCTTTTATGAAAAATTACAAATTATTTCTTAGCGCTGATATTTTTTCATAGCTTAAATATAAAGACTTTTGAAAGTTTTTTCTCTTCATTTCTTTTTTAAAGTTTATTCATAGTTAGTATTGTTGTGTATACATTTGAAGTTATAAGTTTGGCAGACAGGTTATTTGGTTCATTAGCAATATTTTACAAAGTATATCTGAAATACAAGATTATTAACATTACTTAGCTTACCTGTTATACCAAATACCTTGTGCTTTTTAGTTATATCCACGTGAGATTGGCTAGCTCTGCTGGAGAACTTGCCCAGCATCCGGAATTATATCAGCCCAATTCATAGACACACATCGCCAAGATTTAAGAAGATAATGAACGTATAACCCTCAATTAAGCACCGTCTGAAAACAATGATCTCTTGAAAATAAAAAGTGCTCGGAATAAATACCTTAATCACAAAAGTATCGTATTAAGCGCATAGAGACCTGTGGAAGGAATTTTGTAATTAATCAGTTCATGTTTTATTTGCACATTTGAAAAGCGTGCCGTATATCCCTGTGGTTCAAGTTTGTCTTTGTTAGAAAACTTAATTATTGTATGTTGGTATTTCTATTTTGATATCCTTATGACATAATGTGGATGCCCTTTTCCGTTTTTTTTTCATCCTTTTCTTAGTTTATCACTTTCAGCGTTTTCGGTCTTGAAAAAAGAGCTCAAATACAATGTAACATGCAATTTACATTATCCATTTGATAATCATAAACAAGGGATTTTAGCTATAAGGTAAATATTGAAGTTGATTCTGATTAAATGATATAAATAAATAAGTGTCTTGAATATATTTGAAGCGGTCTCGCCTTTGTCTTACGTTCTAAGCATATGACAAAATATTATAAATGGCTTGCCAATCCGAGACACTCAATGACTACTGTTGATAGTTATATATTCGACATTTCTTAAAAGCCATTTAATTTGTTTTAAATAAATAAAAAGAAACACACATTTATTATACTATATTGCATCACTATTTTTAAATTCCTCGAATAATTCGGTCGTAACAATGCCTGAATGAAGGATATCACCGTGATTTTGAATTATGACAAACTATGACATCTTGGATTATCAGACTTTCTTCTGATACTGATAGAATAAAAGAAACGACATAGTTTCTTGTCTTTGAATAATGTCAGATTTCGAGAGGTGCAGGTTGATGAAGACTATGTGCAAGTTTTATGGTCGTCATCTTGATTTCATTGAGAAAAAGTCTGTATCTTTTTGTAAAGATATGACGATGGACGTTTCTGAGTATGCTCATTAGTGTGCTCCCTTGTTGCGATAAACAATGATGACTCAGATCTCATTTTGAGAACTTGATGTTTACTGGGATGTCACTAAGATTTACATGGCGGATGTCATCGATGAAGCAGAAGACCCTTACTCTTTCGGAACACTTAATCTCGTTCTCGTCTTCTTTAACGAGGGTCGCCATGTACATCTTTCCTTTGTTCATATTTTGCCTCCAGTTTATCGATTTTGAGTACGGATTATGGTTTTGTTGACGCTTTTGTATTCTCTGATTTGTTTTTTTTCCTGTCTAATGTACAAATGTATGTTATATTAGGAGTACAGCATTTTGACCAAGTGATATTTAGATACGGTAGACTAAAATACTTGTCATCCAGAGTCTCCGAGAATTTGTTCAAGAAACAAACTATAGTAATTGTATGTTCAAAATATATTCATTCAGATATGGAATACTATTTTTAGAGGATTTGTTTCGTGTCTGTACATTAAGTAAATCACATGTGTATATAATATTTTCTACAGGTAATACTGTAAAGAAATAAACGTTTAAATACTTTGATACAGATTATTTCTTTTCGACAGATTTCTATGCATCATAAATCAAACATTGGTATCACAAAGATAATTTGAATGCTGAAAGTTATTAGACACATTTCATTGAACCAGGTTACTCATCTTAATAACTTTGTACAATAATTTTTGGTATGGGCAAATGATTTTGAATGAGCCTATTCACAACAGGTTTATCAATTTCTCCGAAAACGTTATCAATTCGGGATAAATAATTTTGCCCATCGTTACATAAATATGGCCATCCATAACTTTCAGCGTAATCAAAAACATGACGAATTATAAATTTCACTCGAAATAACTGACAATACAATTATTATGAATATACGTGTAGTTGTATCATTTCGGGTAATTTTCATCATGGCTCACTATCAGGTATTTGTTTACACATTTTCGTAGTAAACGATTTAAAATTACACAGTACTAATTTAATTCTTTTTTGTAAATTCATAAATCAAAGGGGTTTCATGCACCTGGCCCTTCTGCTTCTGTTTAGAAAGTTCGATTCCCACCTAGCATCACTGACGAGTCAATGAAGGACGAAAAATTATATAATGAATTTTAATTCATTTTTTCTGCTAACTGTATCTATTACTAAATTAAAAAGTTGCAGCATGTGTGTGCGTTACGTCATATCTTAATCATAACCACGTAACGTATTATATATTATAATATATAATATTATATATATTTGCATTTTTTATACATGTATAAGTATATTGTTTCTCTAGTGCAGTTACAGTAATATCTTGTATTTGACCTATACAGTCGACCTTCGTTACCTCGCAGTCGACGGAGCCATGGTAAAATTTCGAGATAACCGAGTATTAGTGTTTGAAAGCTATTATAAAGCTTGGCTGAGACCGACAAAATACTTCGAGTTAAATGGTGTGTTCGAGTTATGTGTACGAGTTCGAGTTAAAGAGGTTCTACTGTATAAGCATTTTGCGTTGTTTTTTCTTTTTTTTTAATAGAATGGACGCTTCTGAACATACTGTCTTGTTGTTTGTTTACAGTTTATTCTGAAGGTGTTTCTAAGGTAGAACATCTTTAAGTATATTTGTTTTTCTGCAGGTTAGTTGATATTGAGTTCTTTTTTCGAATATTTTTGTGGAATATAATAAAAGAGCATGTAAGTGCATCATACATTTATGAAATCATCTGCGTATACTTATGCATATCTGTAATGTGTATGATTGTGTAAGCCATTACCCAATACTTATTGATAACTGCAGTAAAATCAAATTGCAACGACTATAATATGTGAGAGGAGCTATCCGTTGGTTAACCATATAAACTCCTTTGTAATTTGGAATACTTTACTTGTGACGTCACCATCCATTATGCAGGTTGTAAACTTATAGCGTTGGTCAATTGTGTTATAACTTATGGTTGTGGTGTATTTTTATCTCGCTTATCTTAATTCAATCAAACAGACAATTACTATATAGTCATAGTATACATGCTCCATTTACTCGACCAAAGGTAACGCTCTGTTTTATTTTGGGAGCGTTTATATATAAAGTACAAATGTGTAAATATCCAATTGAATACATATCGCTATTCTAAATTACACCTTTTGAACTAGACTAAACAGAGGAGTCACGTCTGAACAAGATTTATCTCGTACTTGAATACTTCATGGCAAGGCAGGACAGTGTTCAATGCAGTATGGAGAGTGAACCTGCTAACGTTGTTTGCCGTAACAATAATAAAGTTTTTTTACTACTACTTAATGTGTTTAATGTCTGCTTTAAGTGGATAAATCGCCTTCACATAACTTTTGTCAAATACTAATATTGACTGACGAACTAGTTGATAACCAAATAACCAGTTGATGACAGAAAACAATTAATATCCAGTTAATAACAGAAAACAGCTTATACTACCCCACTATAAAGATATCTAAAAAGCTCATTCAGTTTTTCTGATTTAAAGAAACAAGACATGTAATCAAATAGCATAATATTTATTTTGATTTTGATATGCACGCCTTTTAAAACTTTGTTCGAATGTGTAAAATGTATCAATCTTCTTAACAAAACAATTCAATATTCCAATAGCTAATCTAATATGAATTGCTCAACAATAATGTTTTACCATTATTCCGGCAAGCTCGGAAAATACCCCAGGAGTTCTTATTGGAGACATGCATGTGTAGAGCTTGAAGTTTTGTGCCTTTTAATCAGTAGTCGCTATAAAACAGTTATTGACGTTTTACTTGTTAAATATGCTGTGATGTTAACCAGAAGGAAACAAAATTACCGAGGCGTATGACATAGTAAAATATGTTTGTTATTTGATAAATGCCTTTATGTATGCTATGTCGGCATCATTCGACGTTTATGTATTATGTATCTTGTAACATATCTATGTGTTTGGTATTGTCAGTTATTTTTAATTCGCTCACATAATAAAATAAACAAAGAAAGGTTTGTCATTCTTTTCAGTAGCAATAGATGCTTATCAATTGATGTCGACAATCTCACCCACATGAGCCAGTGTCTTCTAGGTCATAAAGGCAGCATTGTGCAAAAGACAAATAAAAATCGCGTCATTTAACATAATCGAATCTAAAAAGCTCATTCAGTTTTTCTGATTTAAAGAAACAAGACATGTGATCAAATAGCATAATATTTATTTTGATTTTAATATGCGAGCCTTTTAAAACTTTGTTCGAATGTGTAAAATGTATCAATCTTCTTAACAAAACAATTCAATATTCTAATAGCTAATCTAATATGAATTGCTCAACAATAATGTTTTACCATTATGTTTTAGATTTATTTCAAAAATGTGGCGTCAAATTTTGGAAACGCCGTAGTTTTAATAAAAACATTGTAAATTCAAAAGCTAACTTACTGAAAATGAAGTTACATAAGAATGCTTGACTTAAATAGATAATATTGAAAGCATAACGTGAAATTTTCATACCGATATGAAATTGATATACTCTGTCTTTTTGACAGTTTAGAAACGTTTGATAACAAATACAGACAGGGTAACAAGGCTGAGGCAATGTAATCGACAATATATTGATATTTCTTTTGCTACTGAAATGATGAGCTGCATCAGAAGTATTGTCTTAATAGTGTAGTTTATCAAATTATACCTCTGGAATGTATACATGGCATATTCTGCACAAGATACGTACCAAAACAGGCCTACGTGTACTATACACGGTACCGCCACCACCAGCTGAATGGTCTTCCAGTTCCGGAGAATGAAGCCCGCCCCTGTCAGGTATACTAGTCCCACAGGGAAGAACAGGTGCATCAGAACACCCGCCCACATCCTCTTACTGGGCCCTGTCAATTCTATTCCTGTCAAAAGAAGTACATAAAGGTTACAGCGATCACCTACGCTCTCTACACCCCTGATATATGTCATGGAAATATTTAAGGTATGATCATGGAGGTTAAAAAAAATCCTAACCAATCGCTATGTTGATGTCCGGTTTTATTTCAAATTTACAATGAGCCGCAACCGACTTCAAAGCATGTCAATTTTTACTGTTGTGTGACCATTGGATTCTTTTGATGTACATCGAAGGATCGAATCAGTCTTCTTCCATCATCGACAATGTGGCTCATATGGATTGAACTTGCAGTTTTACCAGGACATATTACAGATGTGTAGAGTAACCCCTGGATATCGATGATGAACCAGAGCCTTCTCTCACATAATGTGTTTAGAGAAGTTAATTTACATGGAAGCTATTCAATCTGTCAATATTACTTTGTTTCATCCTTACAACAACATGCCTGATTGTACTATACTGATCACATGTCAGTTATGTAGAACATTTTATTGGTCTCGCGCACTTGAGTTCCAAAGTTTACATTTAATTATAAGAAGCGTCACTTAGAGGCACCACCCAGCACTCTCAGCGACTTATTCGGCGTTTTGTGTTTCATGTCTTGATGTGACCAAGATTTACATGGCGGGTGACGTCGATTAAGCTTAATACGCTTACTCTTTCGAAACACCTGGTCTTATTATCTCGTACTTTTACAGGGGTCATGTTTTGCCCCTAGTTAAATCGATGTTGTATTCGGACTATGGTTTCGTTGACGATTCGGTATTATCTAACGTTTGTGCGCTATGAGAACGGGATTCTTTGTTTCATCCTCCAACAATTGTTGTGAAACAAATTTAATCCCGAGAAAACGACGAAAGCATTTCCCCAAACAAAAATAGAGTTTAATGATATATGTATTGTTACTGTTTCCATTTCTTGCCTATGTGACGTATAGACGACACAATATTTACGTACCCATGACACAGACTAGAATAAAAAGACCGTGGTTAGATGCACCAACCAGGAACTCCATAACGGTGAAGCTGTAGAACTCCGGTGTAAACGCAGTAGCTACAGACGATATGAAGAGGCAGATAGTAGCCAACAGTATTGACTTCCGTCTTCCAAAACTGAAATATATAGTATCATTAGTGTATTAAGAGTATTGGCAAATTACTGTGAAACTGGTTAAAGTCGTCCTGATTTTATTTTCGCCCTTGTCGCCCAACAATGGAAGGACGAATTTAAGAAAGGGCGAATATTGTTTTCCAAACAAAGTCTTGCGTCTCAGTTTACATGTTCGATGAGGACCCCAGTTTGGTGGCACGCAAAATATCCCCTTTTACAGTATATAGAGATGTTGTTTTACCATTGAACTAATGATATAATATATTTTGTCATGACACAGATAACATTTTAACAAAATTGTTATGATTTTGTTGCATCGTTATACATGTACTAAAATGCTGTTAATTGTGTTTTACTGACAAGTTGTTATATAATATCATACTTGCATATAATGATAACTTTGTACTGAGATAGAGTTATACATGTAACACTAACGTATAAACTTACATCATACGTATGCATTAAGTACAAATATGTTTATATCATTCTGAACTAACAACATTTTCATATACACATTGTACACTACCGACACATTTTTATGCTACTAGTTTATCCGTTTTAGGTTTTATTTTTGTTTATTTCCTCCTACAGTACAAGTCATTTTAGAATGTATCTGTGTGTAATGCCTGCATGCTTGAGACAATTTGTATTCACAGCCGTGTTAGTTATTGCCAACATTTAACAGATGACTTGTTAAATCGTTACAAAATAGCTATAAGTATGACAATGTAAATTCATGTTTGATACCATTTCAACACGCACCTATCTGATAGCATTCCGAAGAATAAGTCTCCAAATAGGACACCAAAGTAATAAACCATCTGGGCATGCGCCGGTTTCAGCTGGTCTGAGCACACGAGGTTACCCTACGAAAGAAATAATTATTAGGTGTTACTAGAAAGCAATATTGACCATTCAAAATATGTTTACAACATGTTGACGTTTTGGATTCTCTAGATTTCTTTTATTCATAACTTTAATCCCTTGACATATCGGTCATTGATCATAAAGCTTTGTATAATTTTAAATCAGTTTTTTGTACCGATGTCGAAAATTTGTTTTCCAAAACAGGACGAAATGACACGTTCACAATACATTACAAGTGGATTACGGAACTTTCCACCTTAACAGGTTCTTTTTTATATTCATAGCACTAGGCAGATGTGTTTAGCACTTTGTATATATGTTAAACAATATTCATTTATAATCGATTGGACAATATGATGAATGCGTACCTGTCCTTGTAAATGCGTTAAAGGTTAAATATTTAAACCAGTTTATATACATTGTACGCAACCCGTCATGTGTCGTTGAAATTGTTTGTACAACCCATTTTACATTGTTGCCGACCCATTGTGAGCGTTCACAGGTAAACGACAATCCTTAGACTACACACCCTTGTATTGTGTTTACAGGAATTTGCCAAACCCACAATACACAATGTAAAAGGATAGGAGATAGGAGTGACAGGTATTCAAATTTATCTTATGTATTAACACAAATTATCTACATTTAATGGTTAAATCATTTTTTGGTATATCTGATGTTATTATAGATACATTAAATGTATATAAGTTTGTCCAAATGGATTTGTTTTTATTTTAAAATTTAAATCAGAAAATACCAAAGCGTCAACAAAACCATAATCATAACTCAAAATATTTCCAACTAAACAAATAGGCAAAATATGAAGAAGGAAAAATTTACACGAAGACCTTTGAAAATGTAAAAGAAAATAAGATCAGGCATTCCGAAAAAGTAAGTGAATTCTACTGCATCTACGACACCTAGATAGTCACATCCAAGTAAATGTCATTATATCAAAGTGAGAACTGAGGCATTATTATGAATCTCTACAACCTCAGGACCACAACAACGTATCAGGAATTTTGTTTATCTGACCGATATGTATAACACTATATAAACGACATGCTGAAATTCGTCACAGCGTGTTTAATTCCGTGAGTTAGAATACAAAATTAATGTTTTGAGCTGACGGTGCTTTCTAATCGATAGCTATAAATGTATCAGCATTGGTGTTGCCCTTGTGTATATTATGTATGTATTCATCCTCAGTTCCAAACATTCTCCTTTTTGTGTACTAATACAAGAAATACGTGACGAGCATTTTCAATTCATACATTGTCGAATAAAGATATAATTTAATCGATTTTCAGTTCGGATTTTGGTGTTGTTGAAGCTTTGGTATTATCTTATCACTTTTTTAAAGGTATGTACGGAAACTCCGTTTACAAAAATTTATTACAAAAATAAAGAAAAACGAAACCTGTAAATCATAGTAAAACCTGAGGACATCGGAAACATGAAACTGACTTCTAAAACCTAGACCCTCATTCTCTTTCTCAAATGAAGGATATTTTCCATCCTCGATATCAATGGGGTTACGACCACGTATATGCTATCTACACTTCTTAGATATCTCACGACAAAACTGATGGCACGCGCAGGTAAAACAAAACCTGACCAGTCGCTAGACTGATGTCCATTCTTTAGAAGATTACAAAGGAGCCACAACCGACTTGTCAATTGTTACCGTTATGTGACCAAGATATTCGATTCTTTTGAGATGCATCAAATGTTGGAATCAGTCGTCTTGCATCATCGACAATGTGAGATGCACATGGAGTGAGCCTTCAGTTTTGCCATGGCATATTCCAGGTGTGTAGAGAGCGTAGGTGAGTGAAACCTCCTTATATCGAGGAAGATGTATTTTTCTAACAGACGTTTTTGTTTCATAAAATATGTATTTGTAATGAGATATAAGTGTTTATTGCATGCATATATGCTCCGATTTTACTCAATTCTCATTGGCTTAAATATTATCAGGTGGAGGTCCATAACTTGTGATATCGACTAGATGTTTCTATTTTTAGAAACAGCGAGTCAATATTGCGTGTATGACGTCATAAAAATTGCGACGTCACAAATTCCAACTGTCAATTTCAAATTTAATGAAGATACATACATTTGTATAATGCAATTTCAGACTTTTGCCAACAAGTTTCATATAGATTTAATGTAAGAATTAAGGACCTTTTGTTTCGGTCAAAATATTCGATTCTACCAGGTCATGATAACACAAAATTGACCTCACCAAAAGTCCATAATTGATTTATATCAGCTTTAAAAAAAAGGTTCATACGGATATTAAAAGTCATACGTTTGAAAATTATTTCTTTTTTATAATAACCAGTAAGAATTAATTCAATAAGCTATCCCCTTTGTTTTCATGTTATGGTATCACTATATGTTAACATGACATTTCTAAATGGAATTTTCATATATGTCCTCTTTTTCCAACAGATGTTATTAATGATATAGTATACGCCCGCAATCCGTGTGATCTTTTGATTTAAACATATTTTTATTGTTAACAATTGGGTTTAGACACAAGTTATTTCAACTTAGAAACGGCTTCTCTATGTAGTTTAATGTGAGAATAAGTGTTTGTTTGAGAGTAACTTCATTCTGTTGCATTACCAAACTTAAGCCTATAAGAGCAAATATGAATTGGCTCATTCAAAATACCTGCCGTAGAAAGCAATATAAAGAAGTTGACGATAGCTCAACCATAATTAAGCGGAATGATTTTAGCGCAAATTTCTATTGAATATGATTACCAATAAATATTAATTTTAACAGTATCATGATTTGTATGTTATTTTAAAGAGAATCACCTGTGTCACAACCGTCTGATCAAATGTGTCCCGGTCGTACACCCATTGCGAACATTGGGACTTTGTGACAATGGACGAGTTTCCGGTTCCTGTCTGTGTGTAAACGTGACATCTGTCGTAGTCGTAGAAATTGTCTGCTGAGGCGGGAATAGAACTGTTGATGAGGCTGGCATGGTAGTCATTCTGGACAGCCCACGTATCATTATCATAGTCAGGTATCTTACACCTGTAAAGCAATGTTTATTTCGTTAGTTCTGTTGCAACATTGTATCTCGTTATTATCTCTAATTACACCGATAAACTAATATTGGAAGATTCTGATCAAAATGGAAAGCAGAAAAAGCACGACAAGACAATAAGATGACGTTATACACACATATGTTGAGAAAGATAGCCTAGTAATAACCATTGATAGCCCATGGGTAGCATCCTTTTGTGTCCTCTACCGCTTGAAAATAAACCAATTATTTTGGAAATAGAAGGATTATATTCTTGTGCGTACTTTTGTGCTCTTTGTATCCCTAGTATACAACAAAATTGAATACGGGGTACTGTGCGTAATACCTTATAGATGATTTTCGTAAACTTTTATG
This sequence comes from Mimachlamys varia, assembly GCA_947623455.1. Lineage (NCBI taxonomy): Eukaryota > Metazoa > Mollusca > Bivalvia > Pectinida > Pectinidae > Mimachlamys > Mimachlamys varia. Next base: position 31,130,502 of record OX392532.1, on the reverse strand, counting down.
ATATTAAATTTACATCAAATGAATCATGCGGCAGCCTAGGGATATAGTTGACCGGCTTTGGAAATAAACATCAGTTTAACTGAGTTGGTTGTTCAAAGTTATTTTTGACGTAATAATATATGTCTAATTCATTGGTAAAGCTAGTGTTACGTGGAGACGCGACCTTGCATAACAATATCAGGAAATTATAAAACCAGGTCAATTGGTTCGGACCTTTTGGCCTGATGGTAACGTCCTGGCTCCATAACCTAGAGGTCTCGGGTTCGCGGCCCGCTCGTCTCCCTAGTTTCATTCATGTTCTTTGTTGTAAAATATTATTTATTTCCCAGGTTGGGATGTTTGTATTAAAAAGAGCCCAAATCTGGGTGTGTGCATGTACGAAATGTACTAATTATCACAATGATACTTTCTTAAATATAATTACAGCCCCTGGTACCCGATTAAACGTTACGTCGTTACGGATCTCTTTTTATTTGGCGTTAGGTTTTATATGCCGTCACGTGTCGTACCACTAGCGATAAAATGGACATCGGTTTCATTGGATAATTGAGGAAGGGAAACTGATATATGGATTTAGGTATTTTTGCTTATATTTTGGAACTTTACTATAAAGGGCAATGACGCAATCTTTTATCTTCTATGTATACGTACCTGTGTTTTGGAGTATAGGCCAGTAGGACGATCGCCATCATGTAACAGCCATTACTAATGGACGGCAAACACAACACGCAAAACAGACATATCTGATATCTTCCAAATTCGCCAATTCGTTTAAGGATGTCCTCTAAATGCGACATTGTCCGTCAAACCTGTGAAAAGAAGAATACATCTTCAACTTGTATTTTCACTTTTCTTCCTATGATGATTCGGTTCTCAATTTGAGAACTTGCTGTTTACTTGGATGTGACAAAGATTTTCATGGTGGGTGTCGTCGATGAAGCAGAATACGCTTACTCTTCCGGAATACCTGGTCTTATTCTCTTTTACTTTTACAAAGTTCTCTATGTAAATCTTTCCTTTGTTCATATTTTGCCCCTGCTTTAATCGATTTCGAGTTCAGGTTATGATTTTGTTAACATTTCGGTATTCTTTAATTTATTTTCATCTATTTCAAGGTTGTTCTTATCTTTGAATTTCTTTTTTTTATTATCATTTATTCAATTTATTTTATTTCATTTTTTTTCAGTTTGAGTATTTGTAATCAAAATAATAAAAAAAAACATAAAAAATGAAGCTTAGTTTACGAAAAAGACCTCATGTGGAAATATAGTTGTAAACCCTTCAACTTCCGACATTGACATATCGCCATTGATCGCGCAGTGATGACTACTGGGTGAAAAATTATGCATTTCCATTGCTGATTAAACTTACAATGATAGATTAATTTTATTACTTGGCACCGGTCTTGTGTGATAGGCATATTTCTGATGGATGAGCCAACCAAAGTGTGTTATTCATTGATGGTCAGGTGATATTCATTAATGAAAATGTTTAGTCAAGAGTAATGTCCTGGTAATATTTTATGTGTAGTACTAGTCCACTAGTCTATGCGTGGTTGGTACATGTACCGCCTGCGCTATGAAGACACTATGCATTGTAACCTTCGGTCTAGGGAACATGCCCTTCTTGTTGTTCATTACACATACTACGTGTATCGACAATAGCCGTGTTTAATACCAGATGTTGATTTGCTGACACTCGTTATAGATACGCCAGTGACGTCATAAGTGTCTCTGGTGTCTACGGATCCGGCGGTACTCTCACATTCCTACAAACACTGGGGCACAAGTTAAGTAAGGCAGAACTTACTGTTGTGTTGTTTCTGGTTACCCTACATGCATGTCACTCTACTTTCGTGCCTACCCCTTATTTATTTTTTTATTTTTTTTTCAATTTTAACAAAATAAACCTTATATAGGCAAAAAAAGTTAATTTCTTCCTGTCTACACTATTTCTCAAAAATAAAACAAACAAACAAACAAAAGAATACGTAACATGAAAAAAATAGTTTATTCTACTAAGACTAACTGATTTAAATTTTTATTTATTTACTTTATTTTATTCCTATTTATGCATGATACAATATTTGGATTTTTATCTAATTTACAATATGGCCCTGGACGTGAATTACATTGTTTCATGTTTTAGCTATTCTGTGGCATGGTAAGTATGTTAAAACATAATTCACACTATCTGTAACTAGATATTCGTAAGTAAGAAAGGCCTAAGGGCCAGTATGATATTTTTCTGGTGCATGCGACCTTGTGTTATTGTTGGTACATTTGTATCTGTATCATAACCACTATGACCTTGTTATTCAACTCTCAAGAATATCGCGACATGTTAACATATAATGTATGACAAGCATATGATATAACATTTTCTATATGAATAAAATCAACATAATATTAAAAGTATAATATTTTTAGATATATAACCGTAAAAATTCAATTATGTGTCAAGTTTGATTCATTAAATAATTGAGGTTGATAGGCAAAACGCATTCATTTAATACCAACATTCTCCAACATAAAATAAGAAGATATTAACGCTGTTCATGTATAAAGGGACGACCAGGCTAGACACATAACTCCCGATTGCTTGGGTTGTTATTGAGTAATTGACCAGTGATATCGAGCGTCATATAGTTAAAGGGACGAGTTATACTAATCACCTAATGATAATTACAATGATACAACATTTGATATATCAACCTATCTAGCCAATATATAAACCACCCTAAAGCGTTTATATTGTAAAGATATACATTTTAAATACTCAGATATAATAGAGAATACCGAAGTATCAAGAAATCTATAGTCCGAACTCAAAATTAATTAAATTAAGGGCAAAAAAGGGAAAGATTTATATAGAGACCCTTGTAAAACTACAGGAGAACAAGACCAAATATTCATTAAGAGTAAGCGCCATCGACGACAAAGCCCCTTATAAAACTACAGGAGAACAAGACCAGATGTTCCGGAAGAGTAAGCGTTATTGACAACAAAGCAATAATATAACAGTTATTATTATTAAAATAGACATAGTATTCAACAACTATATCTTTCAAACGGAACAATGCATATACTTTATAGATTGATTTGTTATTGGTAGCTCAATTATCTGTGTTTCTTTTCAGATATGGAAAAAGAACATTTTGACTATAGTTTTGAAGTGATAAAGCACATAAAAAGGTAATTGACTTGTTTAACACACACTTGACGACTTGGATCCATTTTGTATTTAGAAATTGCCACAATCTGCAACAGTGGATTAAAATTTAACTGCATAATATACATGTATGATATATTCGCATTACATATTCTTTTCCCCTATTATTTATGTTAATTTTTATTTTAAATGGTAAAATAGAGCCCAATATTTTTTGTCTGAACAGTTTGCAAAAAGCAATACCGAATAGACTAATGATAAACGAAAACATGGTTAACAAAATTGTGTTTTGCAATAATAATTTCTAGACTAAGGATATATGTTATGCTATATCGGGACGTGATTGTGCAGCAACGCCCTATTTGTAATATTGTCTAGATGAACTATTACCATAGCCTTCTTTAAAAAAAACATATATTTCAAATCGATTAAGGAATGGCCTGTTATGGTTCGTAGGCATATGGAAACATTTTTGAAATTAGCCGACTTGTTATGTTTGTCTTGTACCCTCTGCAAAAAGCACCGGTTGACTGCTAATAAAACAAATCTATTCCAGGCCAGGAGGTCGTAATTAACCGCCAGTCGTGTTTTATTTATCCTCGTGGCCGGGAATAGGGTTCAGGTGTCTTCTGGTGGTCATTACGTTAACACGAACTATGCACGCAAACAACGCATGATCACCTTACTATATATACAACTCTATTTATATACATATCTCTTATACATATGTTTGTAATTTACCTACTTATTATTATTAATGAAGCTACGGTACTTAGGAATTGTACTATAATCATATAATGAGATATACTATCAATTTGTAATTGATAACGATATCCTTTGGTTATACCGATATCAAGGTATACAAGTTTATAATTAAAGATTTGTTATTATAAATGTATCTTTCTCCAATTATTGAATAGATTTATAGTAGTTACAATATCCATACAAAGTCAAGCTAAGTATAACCTTCAACATTTTGTGTACTTTTATCGATGTCAGCATAACAAGGAAATTTGAGTGTCAATGACGTTGCTAACGTGTGATTTCAAATTTTAACGGTCATCAGGGTGACAAAGAAAAGATGTGTGTAAGTGTGTGTGTATGTGTGTGTGTGTATGCGTGTGCAGATGATCCAAATATCACTGGCTAAGGCGTAATAACTATACAAACTAAATTTGTTGGCATACATGCTTTCGCAAACATTTTCATTATATTACCATATATTTCCCCCAATCTCAATATTCCTGGAGGCATTTAAAAGATTATTTGGTTTGATTTATCTGGGTTTACGTCCTATTAACAGCCAGGGTCATTTAAGGACGTGCAAATTTTTAGATTTAAATGAAATGTAATTTCTCAATTAGTTATATTAGCTTGAAAAGGGCGATATTTTTACACCACGCATGTTTTGACCTTTCAGTAACTCTCCAAATTTTACGACTGTGAATTAATATTTGGACATTAGACGATTTTTTACATAGGCCCATTAACAAAACATTGAATTACATTTTAGACATTGGTTTTATTCGAAGCTGTTCAAGAAACTGTCATAAGTATACAGTCATCAAAGACATGCACGTTGCTTTGACAAATATCAAATTTCCATTTTATTTTGAAAGTAGTTGATAAAACGTTAACCTTATTTTGTATATAATCGCATCACTTAAAGTGATATTTTACAAGTAATTTTTACTTACTGACATAAATGTCATAGCATGTCATCCACGAGACATTAACTCGGTAATAAAGTGTCAAATAACATATAAGCCAGACCTTTCCCCTGATAGATCGTTGACCATCACGGTCATTTCACATGAACTCGTTGCATTCAATTCAGAGACAGCTTAACTATGCAGAAATAAAATCAACCATCACCGACTGGCAGTTTATGCTTCATTGAAGAATATATAGGGTCGTCTGTGGAGGTGTAATGTGCGGAGTCTACGGTTGGGAGGATGCAGCTATGGTTGAGGTAGATGCATTACTGTATGATCTCAGCAGCAGTATCTACTTTGCTTCATTATCTCACTTCAGGGCTCCCATACTATTACATTACGGACGTGTAATGTTTAACACTAAAACGTTTTAGCACTAAAACCTTGGTTTAAGCTGCTCAATTTTGTGATCCCATTTTGGGACATATGCTCATGATGGCGAAATATTACACACCACGCCTCCGGCTCCGGAGATGAATAAACCTCAAATTATGGGATGTTAGACTGGCTCGTGTCTCTAGAATAGTATAGAAATTGAAATACTTTGCAAAAAATAGTAATATTTTTTATCACTTGGATGTCTGATTCTAGTTTGAAACTTGGGTAAATAAGATTGTAGTACACTTAAGTAACAAATGCTCCATGAAACCTTATTGTCTTGAAGCCAGTCTAATGAGATATCTCTTTGATGTTGATAAAGTGTAACACAAAACTTTCAATAGATGTTGACAAAGTGTAACACAAGACTTTCAATAGATGTTAACAAAGTGTAACACGAGACTTTCAATAGATGTTGACAAAGTGTAACACTAGACTTTCAATAGATGTTGATAAAGTGTAACACAAAACTTTCAATAGATGTTGACAGATTGAAACGCAAGACTTTCAACAAGTGTTGACAAAGTGTAACGCAAGACTTTCAATAGATGTTGATAAAGTGTAACACAATACTTTAAATAGATGTTGACAAAGTGAATTTGTATCCACATGCAGAATAGTAAGAATAGTAATGTTTACAAGTTTTGTAATCTACAGTATTCTATAAGCAATTTATCATAAAACAAATCAATGTATAGTAACGTTGAGGCCGGATAGAATATTCGTAAGGTCAAATTATTATGCATACATATGCAAAACGCTGCCGTTCCCGAAAATCGAAAGTTTCGGTTTTTTTTTTAATATAATGGATACCGTATACATCAAAAATATACTTTGATAACTCTTAAATCGTTTTACTTGTAATTAAAATGTCCGTAATATTTCTTCCCTGCTTATTCTTCCCAGGGACAGTTTCTGACATATTTTGAATGTTTTTGTTTCAGCAACATATCAATTTAACAACATAAAACCCGTTCTGTTTTAACAATAACAATTTGCTAGAAAAAAAACATGATATGTTTTCCTGTGCACACACCAATGCTCGTAATCAGATTCAAGTACATACATAAACAAAAGTAAAAGGAGTTTGTCTTTCACCTAACTGAAAAAGTGGACTTAGGCAGCCCAGATGCTAGTCCAACATAATAAATAAATGTCCATAATACACCCATATCTTCAATTCCGTAAGCATTAATTAATTTCTTAACTAGATAATCAGCAAAGTTTAAGCGCTAGATTAATTCCATTACTTTGACTTGCAATAAGTCTATCTAACAGCCAATCCCATACCTTAGACAAGAATGCATGCATTTAATCTTATATCAGATTTAAGACACTAAGTGCTTATGCAACAGAGCACTCCTTTGGGTTTATTAAGTGCATACTTGATAACTACAAATTACAGACGCGATTTACCGCAGTAAGTTAATATTGCTTTCCAATATGGCAATCTAAATAAAGTGAAGGTTATTTTTGGAAAATAAATGACTGAAACGTGCATTTACACTTACACAATAATAGTTATGAAAATAAATGATGCATACAAGTAATAAAAATCAATCTTTGTCACAGAGAATGCTATTAACCCAGCACATATGTGAACTGTTAGCGTTATTAATATTATGGGCAGCTGTTACGTTATAATTAACAGATGCAATGGAATAGAGTTACTATCCCTTGTCGTGGTAAATGTGCCAGATTTGTAAAGGATATTTTGCTGGTACTAAATAATGCATATAAAAATACTCATTGCAGTGGATTATGTCGTCGCATTCCTATCGGCAATATCATGTTTTTTTTTATAACTAGAAACTACGTCGAACATGACTCGATTTAACTATCGTGCTTTGTTACAAACAAAATTAACTTTTTTTCCTTAAACAATTTTTCAAAAATTGAAAATGAGATCTTTATCAAACCATTTAAACTTAAATTAATAGAAAAATTGAATTATTTTGACTAAATTAAAAAGAATTGAAAAACAAATTCCAAAGGTTCAATTTCAATAAACAGCAGTTACAAGACCTTTAAAAAACGTGCCTCCTGTGAGAGGATAATTTGTGTATGGTATGCATGCTCATATAGGGTAGTTAGTATACATGATATGTCTGTGAAGACGAAACAAAAAAACTTACATATACATTACAGTTAAACCTAGAGTCGAGTAAGAAATATCGACAGTGTTGTGCACTTTATGTACTTTATCCTAACAAATAAATGTTCGTTGGATGCGCATTACTAGAAATACATATACATGTATGATCGTTGAAGTAATAGTGACATTACGGACAAATGATATTACTGGAATTTATATTTAGTTTATTTTACTTTCCGCTCCTATTAACAGCCAGTGTCATTTAAGGATGTGACAGGTTTTGGAGTTTGAGGAAAGCCGGAGTACTGGGGAAAAACTATGCACTATATCTATATCTATATATATATATATATATATACTATTACCAATAATACCAGCGCCCAGTTGTTCAAGGAATGATAAGCTTAATCACTATTTAACGCAATTTTAATAATTCTGTCAATATACAAGGTAAAATTTTACAATTTTGCATGTAAATTGTCACTATTAGATATTTGATGTCTGCAAAGTTGTAACTAAATATATGGCTTCGTTTTAAATACTAAAAAAAAGTTACAGGATAATTAAAATTTGCGCTAATCACTGATTAAGCTAATCACCTTTTGAACAACCGGGCCCAGATCGTGCAGTCATCCACACTAATCAAAGATAGAAATCTAAAATAGGTATTCAAGATGAATAGGAAATGGCCACTAATTCAATTTTTTTTCCATATCTGCTCATCTCTCTTACGTCGTGCAGGTATTAATTACGGACTGTGCTTTTAAGTTATGTAGTTATTCGGTATATGGACTTCATTAAAATTATTGCAGTCATAATGCGTTTAATTGTTTGCTTTTGTTTATTTTGGTTTCCGTCCTATTAGCAGTCAGGGTCAATAAGCCACGTGCCAGGTTTTGGACGTGAGAAAAGCCGTTAAACTACCGACCTACGGTCAGTACCTGGCAACTGCCCCACGTGGGTTTCGAACTCGTAACCTAGATGTGGAGGGCTAGTGGTAGAATGTCGGGACAGCGTAAACACACGGCCAACGCGGCCCAGAGGTGGAGGACTAGTGGTAGAATGTCGGGACAGCGTAAACACACGGCCAACGCGGCCCAGAGGTGGAGGACTAGTGGTAAAATGTCGGGACACCTTAACAAATCGGCCACCGCGCCCCTAGACATCAATATAAAGGACCGTTTAAATTTATCAATAGACAATACACCCGAAGTTGTATGTCTTTCCCAATCAGTGTTGAGATCGATATGAACACAGGGTGGCACAAGCGTGTATAGATATTGGCAGCACTACTAGTATATGTATATTACAGGACGCCCGGAGCAGTTAAATAGGAAAAAAGCTTATACACAAATACTGGCAAAATTGTAACATTGAATGTAAGCTTGTCATAAAGAATGAGAATAGTAGATATTTAAGCCCTTCCACTCCTTAACAAAGAACATCCAAAACAAGAAATATTGTTAAAATGACCACCAACAGGTAACACCAGTATTTATTTAGCTAATTAAGTCATCATTTGGCTTCTATCCAAAAATTATGATTTCTTTAAAAAACCAAATAAATACAAAGAAGTTGCAGATATACCAAACAAAATAGATACTTCTACCGCAGTTGAACTGTGAACCTTTTTTATGGTACAACAATTTAAATGCCCTCTCAAATATCGGTCAATGCCAGAGTTGGAGCCTTAGATTAAAAATCTTACAAATATTCCTCACGCAGGAGGTATCCCTGTTAACACATTGTCAAACTTCCTTTTTTCCCATTTGCATATTTATATTCATACATATATACATACATGTATGTATGTGTAAACATATTTTTCCGTTGTTGATGATTATATTTAATCAAATCATAACATACACTAAACATAATAAAATCATGAAAGGATACCTCTTATACTCACTTACATTACAAATTACTTTCAATCCTCTATTTTCTTTATTAAAATCTTCATAATGTGGGACCAGAAACCTTAAAGGCCCAGTATACGTAACTTATGGCAAACTTTGAAGCGAAAATTAAGCCTAATAACTTATTATCCTTATCAATTTAGTAAATATCAACTGATATCAGCAATATCAAAGATGAATTCTTACGTGGTTACCAGTACAGCAGCAGTTGAAACTCAGTATTAGTAAACACGCGTCCATTTTGAACTGTCTTTTAACTTCGGCTTGTTGTCGAAGTGGGCAACACCTGAATTATTTTCAATTCTTTGGATTTTTCTGTCAAGAATTTCTTGGTAGTTACCGCTCAGGTTTACCTCGTCTTAGGCTTATTTTTGCATGGTTATCAACTAGTTTCTTTCTTTTTTTCCAGAATAACGAAAACTGTATTTAAGTTACGGATATTAGGCCTTTATATAACCTAAGTAGGATTTACGGAGGAACGCCACAGAGTAACTCACGGTAACCTCTCCTGATTTAAATCCTTTCTATATACATGGACTCGACATACAAAGCATTGTAAGAAGACTGAATGGGCATACATCATATAGGTTTGTTTAAAAGCTTAGAGACGTTTTCAGACTAACTGATCTCTTCTAGATATATATATATATGTATATAAATACGGCATGTAACTAGTCTCTCTGAATGATTGAATCTCTTTCCTGTTTTACAATGATATGTAAACGATCGAACTGATTTATTAATTACCAAATCCGCGGTTTTCCGCACTGTTACTAATTAAATAGTAATCGATATAAGACAATGATATACTCATCGGCTACCCATTAGTAACAATGCCTTAACAACTATCAATTAAAAAGCATATTTCTATTTATAGGATAGTAAGGTTATGTTAATGAGAACGTACCTTAAAAGTTGGTGTATACGTTACATGTAAGTTCCCGCTACATAAATCCGACTTGTAAGTTGGGCGTATCGACACCAAACTGACACAGTTCTTATGCGGGAGTGGATCAGGAACAGGTGTAAGGCCATACCAATATGTTTTATGTTAAACGTCCGCCCATAGATACACTGTTAGCACATCATTGATCAACGTAACAGGACACTATCATTTTGTGATATTGTGAATATTAATATTGCAATCAAAAATAAAAAAGGCAATTTCTATGCATAAAGTTGTATAAGTTGATGATATTAGATTAGTATGTAAATGCAAGTATATAACAAATTGTATCAACTACAACCACAATATAATTAGAAACTTTAGCTAGCCAAAATTCAATCGCATTCATGACTTCACCACGAAGTCTCGTGTAATTGAAATCAATAATTGTATATCATTTATGCTGCTTTTCATTAATTAAGATGGAAAACTTAGAAGTTATAGATACGTGTTTGTCATTACATGAAAGTATGTATATACATTCGAATTATCATGCTATAAATAGTTGACCATTTCATCATATGTAATGTTGTTTTTATTTTTGTATTTATTTGTTTGTATTACGTCATCTTTCAGGATATGAGGTGGTAGACTCTGCTAGTGGATTTTTAGTCGCCGAGGTTTGTTGGAGATTTGATGACCACAGTTTGAGAATTTGAAAAGTGACATGGTTCATGTTATACACATTTTCGTAGCACATGATTTGAAATTATACTGTAGTACTTTTTCCCCTAAATTCATAAATTAAATGGGTTTTAGTCACCTGACCCTTCTGCTTCTACACTAGTTCAGAAAAGTTAATTTCGCACATTTTGGCCCCTGGCATCAGTGACGTGTGCTAAAAGAACGAAACAGCTACATGATGCAGTTTAATTTTTTTTTTCGGCATACTGTATATATTACAAAATTTAACGGTGCAGCATGTGTGTGTGTCTGTGTGTGTGTGTGTTACGTCATCTTAGTTATACTCATAGACAGCAGTAAACTGATGACAGGGTTTGGCCATGGGCCAGGCTGATATCAATTGAATTTCTAAAAGGTTAACCTTGTTATCTCGAATTCATATAACTGTAAGACCACGTTTAATCCGAAATATTTCGTCGGTTCTCCCAACCTTCACATTGAACATTCGAACTTGATTAACCCGAAAACTTGGTTAACTCGAGGTTATCCCGCAGTTTCGCTCACTTCGAGATAATGAGGTTCGATAACATTGAATAATATTTATGTATAATGTACTAAATCATCGTTTATCATTATGATGCTACTATCTATATGACTACTTATTTTTCTGACAATTTGGCTACTCACGACTGGCATGCCTTATCACTAATGCATGTATCATGTTCAGTGCATGATCTCCTCACTTGTTCTTACCCTGGGTTATGTGGGCTGCAGCTGTAGCACATTTTCTCAACGAGAGCTATTACAAGCGTGGGAATCCGCCAATGCTTGATCGCTACCCCTGTTGTTTCTCCGTTGGTAACATTTTGGTTGTGTTTTAAGGGTAGAACATTGATTAATTAAGCAATGACAGTTTTAACAAACGCTAATGCAATCATATAACGCAAATTGCTATTGATGATAAAGATGACGTAACACACACATATGCTGCACCTCTTAAATTTAGTAATAGATACAGTATGCCGAAAAAATGAATTGAACTGCATTATACAGCTGTTTCGTCCTCCTAGGACTCATCCGTGATGCTAGGGGCCAAAAGGTAAATGTAGGAATCCAAAATTTTGAAATAATGCAGACGCTGAAGGGTGAGGTGCGTAAAACCCCTTTAATTTATGAATTTAGAAGTAAAATTAAACTAGTTCCAAATAATTTCAAATCGCGTACTACGAAAATGTGTATATTATGTACCGTGCCACTACTCAAATGAGATTAACTATGGCTCCAGCAAACCTCGGGGACTAAAAACTTTTATCTCTGGTTTTCTACCAAAGTCAATGGATGTTACTCAACTCCCCACAAAAGCAATAAACCAGCTTCCAGAGGTTACGCTCACCTATGTTCTCTACATCCCTGGAATATATCATGGCAAAACTTAAGGCACGCCTAGTTTGTTGTTTGCATCGGCTGATGAAGTCAAGTAAACCTCGTGCAAATGGTACATGATTCGCAGTTCACTTTATTTGCGCGAGGTTCACTTACTTCATCAGCCGATGCAAACAACAAATGAAAGATGGATATGATTTAAAAGTATTTGATACCTCTAATGTAATAACAATAAATTGACACATGGTACAAAAGTAGTTTCCGTCGATGTGTACTCTGTCAGCCAAAGAAAACGAGTCTAGAAATTAATACGCCATTTTATGTAATTACAAAATATATTTAAATCATCATATCATTATAATAAATCCTGGGTTATGTTACCATTACAAGATTATTTCTTGTTAGGTTGTTTTTACTGGAGCAACGAACACCCGTTTGCTCTTTTAGAATCTTTCCCAATCCAGGTGGAGTCGACAAAAAAACAATATCTACTAAAAGTAAGTAAAACCTGCTAACTCTAAATCAATTAACTTATATTGACGATTTGTTTGGTGAGGGGTTTGGGGGTGCCTAGGCCCCCAGCGGGTAGGGGTCGGGGAAGGGGGGCCAGGGGGGCGAGGCCCCCGGTGGAAAATGAAGATAGCAACTTTGCAATCATTAAGGATCGTTTTACCAGAGAGTTTGCATGTATAGCATGGAGCCTTAGTTAAAAAAGTTTTTGAAAAAATGACTTGCAATCCTTTTATGAATACATATTCATCTTAAATCTATCCAACTTTTGCCGTCTCTATGCGTTGACACTTATCACGGAATATAATTATTGAAGTCCGTGCAATCATATTACTCACCACACATTAACCATGTAGAATATGTATCAGATTTAGAACGTGTCGAGATATAATTAATTATTCAATTCTATTATATATGTATTTTTTATCTTTTATTTAAGGGACGTTGACGTTTTAACACAACTGTAGGCATGCGACATATACGGATTTTTTATTAACGACTTTGGTTATGCAAATATTTCCGTATCAGATTCAATACCGGTCGCATACTAAAAACAATTGTACTTTGCTTAATTTCTGGACAAGGTGTGAATAGTAGATTTTTTCTTTTTACGCATGATGACATAAACTATATCCCTTTTATCCGAATTGTAAACAAATTACATCTATACCATTTTAATGTTCCTGATTTAAGGACAATATATAGTAGCTTTATATTATATGTTATATCTTGTAGGTGAAAAGTTCTTTCACTTCAGCAATAAGAAAGGCCCAATATACGTAACTTCTGGAAATTTTCGGGATTCTGAAAGATTATGAAAAAAAATCCAGTAGATAACCATGCAAAAATAAGTCTAAAATGAAGTAAACCTGAGCGGTAACAAACAAGAAACTCTTGACAGAAAAATCAAAAGAATTCAGATGTGGCCCACACAGTTCAGAATGGACGCGTGTTTACAAATATCGAGTTTCAACTGCTACTGTACCGTAACCGCGTAAGAATGTATGTTGAACATTGCTGATATCAGTTAATCTTAACTAAATCTATAGATATAATATGTTATTTGACTTGATTTTCTCTTCAAATTTTGCCGAAAGTTACGTATAAAAAATGAAATGAAACGGTATGAAATCATTCCGTTTTACTGGACCAAGAAATGTTATAAAGGGAGTATTACAAACCACGCTTTTAAATTTAATTATTACCCACGCATTTTATGTAACAGACGGACTGAAAGTTTTCCCTAACTTTGACGCCCACATACCAAAATCAAAGTTTTAATTTTATGTGTGCGTGTACCGGTTATACAGAAGTATAAAACGTACAGGTACTTTACAAAAAAAAATCAGAGAATACCAATGCGTCAACAAAACCATAATCCGAACTCAAACTGTTGGGCAGTTTATTTCTCAATTGAATACTTTCCATCTCTGATCTTGCTTCCGTAACGTTATCCTTGCGTGGTAGATTGACCATGCATGCGCCAACAATGGCAATGACACTTGCTAAATGCGTTGACAGATAGAAATCCCTAGTTCCAGCGGAACAAAAACGTCTTTTCAGACAAGTAGACATCCGCTGATAATCTTGAAATTATCCATTATTTTAATACATTTTAGCAAAATTTGATCGTCAAACCCACTTTACGTTTTATGTAGTATTTAGAAAAAAAAAAAGGGAAAAAAATAGAGGATATCTAACAGTGTCTTCAGCAATACGAAATATATTTCACGAGTAGGGCTAATATTTTGATAATTTTCACGAGTGCGCACCAACGATTCAAAAATATCAAAATATTAGCCACACGAAAGGTAATTGTAGAATTGAACACTGTGTTTTTACAGAAAAGAAATCCCGAATGAGGTGAACGATCCGATAAAAATATTCTGTAGAGTAAAATATGGCTTTCGTGTCGTTAAGCTAACCAACATTTGAACAGAAGGGTAGCTTGAAGTTTTCCCAAGCTAGTTTGCAAGCTGTGTTTTGATTGAATATTTTTCACTAGTGAGAAATATCACTTTTATAGAATGAATTTTTTCAATATTTCACTGGTAAAAATGTAATAAAAATCCCTTTGCTTTCGCGGAATGCCCTTAAAATATAATGTCATTTTGTAACATCTGAGAATATTTCAAAGGGAAAATATTAGTTGTATTCCACAATTTGTGTATGGTAAACACACTATTAGTCCATTATACCTTCGTGTTTAGCATGCCGACAACCTAAATACACACATGATAACACACAGGATTTACTTTGCTCTGTTTTTTGCCAAATAATAACACAATGCATGTCTAGTCGAAAATGAGCATTTATTTATTAAAATGCCAGTAATGAAATAACGACCAAAAGATACATGTTGATGGTATGAAGGCAAATTATAGAAGTATTGAAGAACATCTGTTTTCTATTTGAAGTCGTTTTTTCAACAAAGTACAAACCTTGATGGTGATTTACCCGAATGAATCGTGCGATAGCAATAGTGCTTCTTGCGCAGGGTCTGCCGCTAATTAATGTAACAATTCAATTACTGACTTCACACGGTCCAAGGGCTTTGATGTTAGAGCGCTCCAGTTAAACACCAAACACAAAAATAACCACAACATGATATATTTTGCTGTTAGTTTGTGATTAAGGGAAAGCTAACAGGTTTTTATGTTTAATGTCCATCAAAAATAAAAGGCATTGTAAAATAAGATAAAAGTATTGTAGACGATTTACTTGGCCTTTGTTTTCGTGACTTGTTTTTTGCTGTACAAGTTTGTTATTCTGTTCATGCTAATGAAGATGAAAGTAATTTTGTCTTTTTGGTAAGATAAAATAACTACATTTCAAATGTCATCTAAGTAAAAATCAAACGTAGGTCTTTCAAGTACTCGTTACATTCACCAAAAGTATTTAAAGCAAACTATCTTCATTCGGAACTCTCCACAAATCTGACAAGTAACAGACATCCATTCTACACTGCTACTTGAACTAAGCATTATACACTCCGATGATATACCATATTTTTAAATTTTCAACTTTGTGTATTTCGACACTGCTTCATGGCAAAATCGTGTAACTACAAAAAATACAGAGTCGTACGGCTAAGAAGCCATACCTTGTAGATAAATAGAACAAGCTACACATATACAACTACATGACTACATCCTGTATCTAAGGTGTACAACTACATATGATACACTGTGATACAGCTACATTACTACATCCTGTATCTAAGGTGTACATTTAAATATGATACACTGTGATACAGCCACTTGACTACATCCTGTATCTAAGGTGTACAACTACATATGATACACTGTGATACAGCCACTTGACTACATCCTGTATCTAAGGTGTACAACTACATATGATACACTGTGATACAGCCACTTGACTACATCCTGTATCTAAGGTGTACAACTACATATGATACACTGTGATACAGCTACATGACCACATCCTGTATCTTAGGTGTACAACTACATATGATACACTGTGATACAGCCACTTGACTACATCCTGTATCTAAGGTGTACAACTACATATGATACAATGTGATACAGCTACATGACCACATCCTGTATCTTAGGTGTACAACTACATATGATACACTGTGATACAGGTACATTACTACATCCTGTATCTAAGGTGTACAACTACATATGATACACTGTGATACAGCCACTTGACTACATCCTGTATCTAAGGTGTACAACTACATATGATACACTGTGATACAGGTACATGACCTCATCCTGTATCTAAGGTGTACAACTACATATGATACACTGTGATACAGGTACATGATTACACCCTGTATCTAAGGTGTACAACTACATATGATACACTGTGATACAGCCACTTGACTACATCCTGTATCTAAGGTGTACAACTACATATGATACACTGTGATACAGCTACATGACCACATCCTGTATCTTAGGTGTACAACTACATATGATACACTGTGATACAGGTACATGACTACATCCTGTATCTAAGGTGTACAACTACATATGATACACTGTGATACAGCCACTTGACTACATCCTGTATCTAAGGTGTACAACTACATATGATACACTGTGATACAGGTACATAGCCACATCCTGTATCTAAGGTGTACAACTACATATGATACACTGTGATACAGCCACTTGACTACATCCTGTATCTAAGGTGTACAACTACATATGATACACTGTGATACAGGTACATGATTACACCCTGTATCTAAGGTGTACAACTACATATGATACACTGTGATACAGCCACTTGACTACATCCTGTATCTAAGGTGTACAACTACATATGATACACTGTGATACAGCTACATGACCACATCCTGTATCTTAGGTTTACAACTACATATGATACACTAGGATACAGCTACATGACCACATCATGTATCTTAGGTTTACAACTACATATGATACACTAGGATACAGCTACATGACTACATCCTGTATCTAAGGTGTACAACTACATATGATACACTGTGATACAGCCACTTGACTACATCCTGTATCTAAGGTGTACAACTACATATGATACACTGTGATACAGGTACATGACTACATCCTGTATCTAAGGTGTACAACTACATATGATACACTGTGATACAGGTACATGACTACATCCTGTATCTAAGGTGTACAACTACATATGATACACTGTGATACAGCCACTTGACTACATCCTGTATCTAAGGTGTACAACTACATATGATACACTATGATACAGCTACATGACTACATCATGTATCTAAGGTATACAACTACATATAATACACTCTGATACAGCTACATGACTACATCATGTATCTAAGGTATACAATAACATGTAGGTATGATACACTGTGATACAGGTACATGACTACATCCTGTATCTAAGGTGTACAACTACATATGATACACTGTGATACAGCTACATGACTACATCCTGTATCTTAGGTGTACAACTACATATGATACACACTGATACAGCTACATGACTACAACCTGTATCTTAGGTGTACAACTACATATGATACACACTGATACAGCAACATGACTAAATCCTGTATCTAAGGTGTTCAACTACGTATGATACACACTGGAAAAGCCTCGTGTCTGTAATACCATTGACTAAAGTGTAATTCTCTGTGGTACGGTTGTTAATTGAAGATCGATAAAGTTCATCAGCACTCCTTTTTTTCTGAACACCTAACTACTCCAGTCATGTATAATGCAGCATCTGTTTTATAAACCTAATGCCATACTTCTGCGGGTGCACTCCTATATGCTTAATTGATGTGTTGACATCATGCCATTAAAACATAATGACAGATGGTCCTTCACGAACTTCATTCACAAACACGGTATTACAAATCAGATAAACCTGTAACGGGCAAAACAATAGGAGGGTTTAGGATTTTTTGTGTGCTCTCAGGTCTCCGGACGCAGGACGTTAAGACGTGCCGTATCCTATGCAGTGGAGGAAACCCGGAGTTCCTGGAGGGAGGGGGTTACCTGTCAACGGCAAGTTTATATGATATAGACTTTATTTATTTGAAAGCATACAACCTTTAGTTGGTCCGGATGTTAGCGCACGAGGAATCCTATTGTTGAAGGAAACTGGATTACTCGGAGAAAACCAACGTTGTCGGGTAAGTGACCCCATAGTTTTTCACGTCTGGTCGAGGAATCGAACCCCCCGCCTTGGTGAAAGGCAAGTCTGCTAACCACTGCGCCACCAAACAACCCAGTCCCTGGTTACTCTCCCAGGTAGGCCTCGAAATTACGACCCCTCCCCCCTCCCCCCCCCCCCCCCCCCCCCCCCCCCCCCCCTTCACCTCCCCGTAATAGGACGGAGGTATTATATCAATTCATGCAGAAATGATTACATGTTTTTGGACTTTACCTTGCAAAACAGACATGTCTCCTAAAGCATTCATATTCAAAAAGCATACCGTGACGTACGCTTTTTAAAACCAAGGGAGTGGACACAAAGCTCGGTAGCAACACTGAGCATGTATACCAAGTCAACTACTGTTTCATATTTTGTTATACAAGATATTTATTAATGATATACTCTTAATTATGACATTAAATGAATATTATACAATAAATTAGCCTGTACTATGCCAAAAAAAAATGTTTATATATTTCATTAATACATAGTTTCACAAAATATACGATATCCTCGAACTTTGAAGTGGCTGAACGGTATGATGCGACGTTTTCATTATAGAAAATATGTGTTAGGGAGTGTGTCTGTGTGATACACAAACGATATTTTCAGAATATTACAATTGCTTTATTCAATTAATTAATTAACAAATTGGCGAGTGACAGCACCAGTTCAACAGGAATATGGAAAAGAGAGGAATTGTGATACAATTGTAAAAACATTTTTCTATTTCCGATTCAAACAACTATTTTCTATTTTTCTACTGTATCGTGACTGCAATATCGTGATTCATTTCGTATCGTGACTGAAATATCGTAATACATAATACCGCGTCGTGACTGTATTATAATTATCGTGTTGCTGAATTGAAAGGAATGACAACTCAGATTCGTGAGGTACATTGTATATTTTATATAAGAGTTGTTTCCCTTTACGCTTGCTCTTGATCAGGTAACTGATCATTAAAGTAACACAACGTTGCCCGTCTTGTCGATGATCAAGTGCCTGACTCATAGTCAGGAAATACATGTACCCGGTTGTGTAACAGCGATAACAAATACCCTGTTGTCTCACGGGGTCAGCACAGGACCCGAGGAGGCTCGACCCTTTCGCAATCAACCGCTAGATTTCCTTAAAACTTTCATATATGTTGATTATGCTACCATTCTCTCTCCAGTTTGAGAAACCTTGGGCAGGTGTACCGGTACTATAGGCCTTTCTTCCGATTCTGTTTCTATACTGTTGCGGTCGCTGTCAGTGTCCGACCATGTGTCAATATCGTGTACATTTATTTTTGTTCTTGTTTTGCAAAAAAGGTGGTGGTGACAATACTTTATTTGCTCGTAATCTTGAGTTGAAGACTTGAACCGTCCACTCTCATTTCGCCATTGTTGACATCGCGCCATATCACTGTGAAGAACGAATTTGATACCCCGTTTTCAAATACCAGGTACACAACTAGGAAGCTACGTCACCACAAAACGAGAATCAAAATTTGTGTAGTACGTAGGGTCGAGCGTCCTTTAGTGCCCTGTTTTAGGTCAACCCAACAGCGATAAACTGGAACAGAATCATTTCAACGGCTGATATATCATAGCAGTTTTTTCTCAAAAAATTAGTTATCGCAGCTGAATACTGACACGACCAACGCGGAGAAACATATATATACCGTAACTGAACTTGTAACATATCTTTTCTCAGAATGAGTTCAACATGTGTCACGTTTAAGAATTGATTCAAGTGGTAATATTTTTATCAGCTGGCAATATTCAACACTTTGAAGATATGGCCAGGACTAGAAATGTCTGTGAGACATAAATGCCCCCGCCCCCAGCTGGTTATATTACTATGGGAGGGGGACGCGACGGGACGCCATGCGACGCAACGCGATGGGATGCGACGCAACGCGATGGGATGCGACGCGGCGGGACGGACATAAGTAACACTAAATGCCCCCCCCCCCCCCCCTCCCGATTTCCTCAAAGAAATTATGAGAAGAACCGAAGAACGAGAGCCAGAAGAACCAGTACAAATACATACAGTGCACAGTATGAGTCCTTTCCTTCAAAGGGGAGGCATAAGAAGTACACTAATTTAGTACGGGGTCAACACAACAGCGGTAAAGTGGTACAGTATAATTCCTACATCTGCCACATCAAAACAGTTTTTCTCAACAAATTAGTTCTCGCAGCTGAACAGTGGAAATGCATGCTGGCACGATCAAAGCAGAGAAACTTATTTAACTGAACTTGCAACACAAGTTTTTACTTCCGGAACACCTGGTCTGATTCTCTTGTACGCCTTTAATAGTCTCCGTGTTAATATTTTCTTTGTTTACATATTGGCACTGGTTTCATCGATTTTGAGTTCTGATTATGGTTTTGTTAACGCTTTGGTATTCTCTGACCTTTTTAATATCGCAAATGTAAAAACATTAATTCAGTTGGTCCCATCTTCCAACATTTGGTTAATTTATTCCATGTTAAAACATCCGGTCAATTAGTCCTATATCATTAAGCGTAATGTTTATTGGTGTAAGTTCAACATCAAGCTAGTTTGTCCGATGTTAATAGAATATAATGTCAATTGGCCCTATACCAAGGCATTAAGGTTATTTATTCTATAGAAAATTTTGTCACTACATCTATAATAAAGCATCAAGTTAATTTGTCCCGTGTTGTTAGAATATTATGTCATTTTGACCTATACTGAAACATCAAATTAATTTGTTCCATGTTAATATAATATAATGTCAATTGGTCCTATACTATAACATTTCATTAATTTATTTCATGTTAAAGCATTATGACAATAGTCCTATGTTATGACATCAAGTCAAATTGTTCCATGGCACTTGGTCCCATTTAGAGGTAGGACGCAGGATTTATGAACAAAAGGTTTCGAGTCAAGACAATGCTCTGTGTTCAGGTAAAGACTTTTGTCACTCAACCAACATATCTTCAATGTGACGTAGGTATTAGATGTGCATGGAAACGATTTCGATGTAAAGCCCATGTTTAATATAGTATTATGATAATTAAGGATTCACCTTTTATTTTGTTTAGTTAAAAAGATCATATTTGCAATGGAGCACGAGGTAAATTGCGTAAATGCGAAGCTTTTACGTTAAATTTACCAGCTGCTTCATTGGACATATTGTCTCATTTATACTAAACAGAATCAAAGTTAAGATCTTATATGTATAGTATTTTTCTGTAAATGGTTCATAACTTTTCTGTTCAATATAGCCCCATTCGCGAACATAGATTTCGAAACTAACAAACGTGAAAACGGTTCAATAAATTTAACATCATGAAGATTGCATAAGCTATGGTTAACTCCGCCCATGTCCATTGTTGATGGCGTCATACAATGGTGACTCGAACTGGATAATTTGCATAGCTCCGTCCACGTATATTGTGTTCGGCGTCATAGAAATTTGGCACGTTTTCAAGTATAGTTATTGGAAAAAGGCTCTAGTTTGCAGGAGATTGGTTATCGAGTGAATGTCAGTGTAGACTGTTAATTAAATATGTTTGATTACTTTGGTGTTTATGGACAACTCGAACACATTAATACTTTTGTTTACAATACACTTTACTGAACATTTATCTGATGAAGGTACGGTGGTCTAGTTTTAGAAACACCGGACTCATGATCGAAGGGTTGCAAATTCTAGTCCCTGTCACGGCACTTGCGTTGTAGCCATGAACAAAATACTTTACTCCGCGTGTTCCAGTCTACACGAGTCTCCGAAATTGTAGCATCGGTTGTATGTTCCCCTGGGAATTCAAAACGGCATTGGCTGGTTGCTTAGGCCCTATAACCACGAATAATAATTTGTGAAACGCTTTTAGAGAACCTATATGTTTTGATAAAGCGTGTAAACAACCTCGTTTTGTTTGCAAAAAGGGCCTGCATGATAACCAAAGTAACAAGTAACGCTACTTACGTATTGACCAGTTTTTCGAATGATGAAATACATTCTAACCATGCATCAGTATTACAATCTTTCAAGATACCCGTTAATGATAAAGACGCTGACATGCATCGTCTATATCGGATACATAAAATACACAAGGATCCTTTTAAGCATCGTTTTGTCACTGACTCTTCTCATTGCTCAACCAAGTCATTGTCAATACTTCTTACCATCATTCTTAGTACCGTTAAATCAGGGCTTTAGTCTTTTTGTGACATTGTATACTCCAAGAGAGGCACTAACGGGATGTGGATTTAAAAAAACAAATCTTCTTATCAGTTTTGAGTACCCCTTCTCAAAAATGTTTCATCTATCAAAACATTTGACTTGTCAACCCTGTACATTACCATATACCACATACCAAAACGAAAGAACTTGTTCAGTCTCTCATAATGAGAGCTTTCCTTTCCAAGAAAGGTGGACGGTGATACAAATCCATAGTTGTGAGCTATCTTAAAGCATACTTGCAGAACCAGGATGAAATATACTAAGGAAGATATAGTACGAATGATTGAATTCTTGGTTGACAATAACTTTGTTGAGTTCGGAGGAAAGATTTTACAACAGACTGTTGACATTCCAAGGAGAACTAACTGTGCCCCACTTTTGGCTGACTTGTTTTTGTTTTTACACGAGGCTGAATTTGTTGGCCTTGCCAAATCTTTCAATTTCACTTTCAGGTATATCGACGATGCGTTGTCTATAAATAACAAGAAGTTTGCTGGCTGACCCAGTCGATCGTATATACCCTACTGAACTTGAGACACAACAGACTCTCCTACATCAGCTTCTTACCTTGATTTTTACTTGAGCTATGACCAACACGGGTAGCTTACTGTTAAGCTTTAGATAAACGTGACGATTATGATTTTCCGATTGTGAACTTTTCCTTTCTTGATAGTAAAATTCCTGTTTTTCCATCCGCAGTTTTACTTGTCGCAGTTGATTCGTTATTCCATGGCTTGCTGTGAATATCGAGATCTTCGTGATAGATGTCAGTTGCTGACGAACAAACTTACGGCACAGTGATTTGAGAGATGCAGGTGATTGAAGAATTTGGGCAAATTTTATGGTCGCCATCTTGGTCTCAATGAGAAATATTCTGTATCTTTGTGCGATATTAAGATGGACGTTTTAACTATGCTCATTAGTGTGCTTACTTGTTGTGATTGACAATGATAACTCGGTTCTCAACTGGATGCATGGCTTGATGTTTTTTTGGATGTGACCAAGATTTACAGGACGTCTGTCGTCGATGAAGCATAATACATTTACTTTTCCGGAACACCTGGTCTTTTTCTCTTGTACATTTACGAGGGTATCCATGTTAATAGTTCCTTTGTTCATATTTTGCCTCTAGTTTAATCGATTTTGAGTTCAGATTATGGTTTTGTTGAAGCTTTGGTATACTCTATGTTTTTCTCGACGTATTGTTATTGTAAAGTTGATAGAGTATATCCGTACACCATGTATTCATCAAAACGTCATATCAACATCTATTGATGGTTTAAAAAGAATCCTTTTGTAAATCTTACTTAACACCCCACGAAAATGTGTTCAAAAAGTTAATTAGAAGAATTATATCCCCGCTTTCCTAATAGCGTATTCATATTGTGTATAAAACGTTTTGAGGTTAGGTAAAACCATGCAATTTCCATGCTGTTGAAACGAGATACATTGCTTGGAAATTGAACAAAAACTAAAGCCTTATACACGGAGAGTGAATAATTTTTGTTTTTGTGATTGATTGCACGAAAACGTTAATTTAGGGGCCATAACTCCGTAAAAGTGGCTATCAAATATTGCCTTTAGTCCTTTAGGAATTTAACCTGGTTACCAAATTTAAAGAGAATCGGATAATAATTGTTTCCATTATTGCATGGAAACGGCGGAAAATGACATTTTTCGTTAATCAAGGAGCCATAACTCCGCAAAATGTGGCAATCGAATTTCGCAGAGCCCTTTAGGCATTTTACCTTGTAACCAAGTTTTAAAAATTCGTGCTATATGTGTTCCCGTTATAACACAGAAACGAAGCGTGACAGACGATGGACAGACCCAAATTCATACCCCCCCCCCCCCCCCCCCCCCACCACACAAAACTATTATCAAATATAATTATGCGCCATGGTTAAGTCAAGTTAAGTCAGGGTCATGAAATGTCCGTGGAACATGACTGTATAGATTATCGACGATGCAAATTTGGTTGTTTATATTTTAAAGAGATCACACAAAACAATGATATGAAGATCAATTTAATTGAACATCAAACGGTCAATAAAAGGCTGATATAAAGTGTTTATTTATACAGAAGTAAGCACGATTGTCAGAAAGAATAGCAAAGAACATAAAAAGTAGAAATGTATCTTTGTAAATTGAACATTGTATAATTGTATATTTATATATAGAGAGTAAAATATACATTCCTGCCAAACAATGAAATATACAAGAAATTATGTAAACAGTGAGACATGTAAAACAAGTTGAATGGCATGAGAGCTTTGATTGAAAAATACGATACAATTTCAATGTATGGAGAAATAGAAATAAAGATCGCAAATAAATCATTCAGTTTTATACTTGCTTGTTTTGAAATTACAAAGACATTTAAAGAGATGATTGGTTTAGTTTATTTCAATCGGCTTTAGTTATTTCCGCTTCACTTCTAAAATCAAATTTCTACAAACACACTTCAGATAAAAATATGAGAGAAATCATATTCAACACACTTTTTCAATTGATTTATTCACACGAACACTTATTCACTCTATTCTCTTATTCATACAAACTTGTATTCAACATATAGCTTAATATGTACACAATGTTACCTACAAGGATACACTACTGATGCAATGTTGTTATTTTTTTATTGAGCTTCTACATGTAAACAGTGTATTATATACAGAATGGGTCTTCCAGGAGCGAATCTAAAGATATTCAAACCAGGCTTATGTACAAATGTACAGGATGAGTTTTTTTTCAGGAGAGAATCTAAACAGAATTATAAACAGGAAGAGCCTTTCAGGGGCGAATCTAAATATATTCAAACCAGGCTTATGTACAAATGGATCATCTATTATGTCACAAGTATATTTTCGTAAATTTACTACTATGATACTTAAACTTTGTAAACCTCTGGCTAAGGTAGGTACCTATATCAGGTATGTGCCTATATAAGGTATTTACCTATATAAGAACTTTTCACTCTGCTATTATTTTGACTTTGTCTACAAATAAGGTATAAATATACCCATAAAAGATTTATTTGCCACTAAGATGTGATAATTTATACAAAGTTTTTTCACTTTTTCAATTTCGTATTTTCAGACTTTGTGTATCATTAAGATATAAAAATACATATAAAAGATATATATTCCACTGGATTGAGATAATTTATACAAAGTTTTTCACATCGGTATTTTCACATTGTGCACACTATGATATGAATATACTTACAAAAAGATTTATTTTCCACTGAGTTGTGATCATTTATACAATTATTTTTACTTTGGCTTTTTGACTTTGTGTACTGTACCGGTAAAGTATACATCTATACAATTAGTGTCCACATGGTATTGATTATCTCTACAAAAATGTCCACTTTGGTATTCAGACTTATTGTTTCACAGAGGTAAAATATCGATATCACTTTTAACCATCTATGACCGCCACGGTATTGAGATTTTATGTACCACTGAAATATTAAAAGAAAAGAGTTACCACTTCGAGGTGACCGTTTGTGCAAAATTTACCATGATGATACTTTGACTAAGTGTACCACGAAATTACCACTTCGATGTGACCGTTTGTGCAAAATTTACCATTATGATACTTTGACTACGTCTACCACGGAATTACCACTTCGATGTGACCGTTTATGCAAAACTTACTATTATGATACTATGCCTAAGTGTACCACGGAGTTATATATATGTACAAGACTTACCACTGGCATGTGACCATTTCTACAAAATTTACCACTTACAGTATAAAGATTTTGCGTACCATTGAGTTATATATACATGTAAAAGATGTATCACTACATAT
The DNA here is from genome assembly GCA_947623455.1 of Mimachlamys varia. Classification (NCBI taxonomy): domain Eukaryota; kingdom Metazoa; phylum Mollusca; class Bivalvia; order Pectinida; family Pectinidae; genus Mimachlamys; species Mimachlamys varia. Next base: position 31,104,077 of record OX392532.1, on the reverse strand, counting down.
GACCATTCAAACCAATATTACCACTATGGTTAATATACTTTGGTACCACTGAGTACTATTACTAAAATAATCAACCCAGCAGCTGTTTCTGCTGGCATTTTGTGACATTTGATTATTAAAACATATTGTGTAATTATTTTCAAATCATAATTTGGACCTTACAGGAACTTGTTATAATGCATCTGTTTACGAGATAATTTAGATATATATATATATATCTAAAACTCAAATTTTTTATGAAACATTTTGGAAAAGAAAAAACAACAACCTGTTATTCATCAATAAGATGGATAAAAAATCCTAGTCGTATGTGGATAACTTGACAATGTTTTCTACATAAGCGCAGACAACAGCGTTATTGGAAACAGAAAAGATCAGAAACAATGCACAGGGAAATATGGTGTAAATATTGCAGGTAAAAACAGTATTATCATGCTTGCTTCTGATGTGAACACAGAAACTTCTTTATAACATGCGTAATATTGCTAATTACATTACAAGTTTAAAAACAAAGCAAAATTTGTGCGACATTTATATAAGACATATTTTTACACTTTGATCTTAATTCCATTGTGACATACAATACTAAAACATAAAACAAACATACTACAATGATTGGAAACACATTCACGTCACTGTAAACAATCATAAACATTTATACTTTATTTGAATACTGAATCAATTGCTGTTAACCTACTGAAATTTTGCTGGCGTTAATTAATCCTAAATACCAAACAAAACAACAACATTTTAGGCAATAAGTGATGACGTGTTAATACACAGGTAATGATGACGTATCATTGATACACATATAGTGATGGCTGTTCAATATGTATTGCAAAACTCTATTGCGTCGGTTGTTACGACAATTTAAACAATATTTTAATGGTATGTTTTAATCCAATTCATTAATTAACATGACATAATATTCTCACGTAAAGTATCAATCAACATGATCAGATTGCCGTTAATGGAGTCCACAATACATGTATGGTGTTGACATACAACATAAAAGAGATTTAATTTATACACTGTAACATGCAAAGTATGTACACAACATGTTATACAATATTATGATTAGAACATATTCACCGGAATTTTCTGCCATTAACAAAATCTTAGCCGCTCTTTACCTTCGATTTTTCTCCAACCGACATAATTACATATTTATTTAGAAAATTAATTCTTTTACAAAAAAAACCCAACATGAATGAGTATAAACTTGTGAAGAACAAATTTGGATCTTACAAGAATATTTTGAAATATTTTAATCTCGATTTGTAAATCTTTTCTTCAAAGAAGAGAAAAAATTCGGTTACATTTTTTTTTAAATACAACACTATCAAAATAATATTTGTGACAAATTATTTGTTGATTGTCCTACTTAATTTATTGATTAGCACTGCACAGCTCACATGAATTGTCTAATCTCGCTAACATATAGTAATGTGAAGCACAAAAGAAAGGAGATATCATCCTTCAAAAATGTACAACATACTTACAATCATAAAACATAAATAAATTGTGAGCATGTGATAGTTGATTTATCTAACTAATTTTAGCTGAAATGATCTTATTTATGAGCAAATGGCTATGTTCTTAGGTTTTTTTGTACTTTTGACGCACACGTCACTAACTTAGCTTCTACACAAGATTATGGTATTAAAAAAGTGTAGCGCCTGCTGGAGCATACATAATCCTCGTAATTATCTCCACTGACTTCAAAGGCAGACACTAAAATTAAAGATATGATATTAAGAAAACGAAATTTTAAGAAAAGGAAGTTTTCTTATTTGTGTTGTTAATCGCATCATAGATAATCACAGTACATTTTGTAATTTCCCTGTAAAGAAAAAGGAATGTTTCCCTTAAATATCAATAATCTCTAAAACAGTAATTTGTGCACGTGAAAGTAAATTAGAAATAAATATCAATGCTAGGATATAACTGTATGAACTTATGAAGTGTACAAATGAAAAATAATAAATATGATGTGTACTGCAGAGCCATTTAACAAGAATTATCTATACAAAATAGGTGTGAATGATTGCGCCAAATATCCAAGGCTTCGCACACTATTTAGGCTTCGAGAAACAAAAGGGTTTTGGAAGAAAAATTTATCAAATTCTTAACTGATAAAAAAGCAAGTACATACGTAACCCTGCCAATTAGTTTGTTTGTGTTAATAAACATCGATGTAAAATAAGTATCTCGAAATTTGCAATTTCTCAATGTTTGATGCACATTTAGCAGTGAAAACACTAAACAGAGATCGTATAATCCAAAGTTGTTCCGAATGTTCCGAGTACGAATATCTCTTCTGTGCCGTACTGATATTGTTGTGTTCATGTATTTAAATCAAGGATTTCTTTTCAGCAATCTCTTCGCGGCCAGAAGACCCAGTTTCATTTGAATCATTAGAAGATAAATCTTGTGCTGGAATATTTTCCCCATCTTCCGGTCCCATATAATCCTTGTTCTGGTCAAAGGTTCTGCAATAGATAAGCGTTATATTGTTTTATTATTTATTTTTTACAGACAACATTCACCCCTGAAGACACATTTGAACTCTTCAAATTTATGTGTGGAATAGTTCATCGTGACATTTCAGGGGTGAATCAATGAGTTAACAAAATAATGTCAAAGGTAGTCATATTAAGTGCTTTTCAAACTCTTTTGAAAGTGTTTATCCATAATAATCTCGCAATTTCATACCATCTACTCATAACACCGTCCTCGATACCCAAGGGGTACGCTCGACTACGCTCTCTACACCTGAAGGCTTGCTCAGGTAAGGGGTGTGGACAGGTAGGAGAGCGTAACACCTGGATATGGAAGATGCCATAATGCATGAAAAATTAAAAGATGATATTAAGATTGTGTTTTTTCTTTTCTGCATTTCAATGTTGATTCCCTATCAATATATAAAGCTACCGATTTTTCGGGAGCCCCGGGGTCAGCTCCTTGTCAGTTTTTGTCCTTCTGCAAGTGGACTCTCATTCGTCATTCTTTCTTTATTTCTTTCTTATTTATTTCATTCTTTCTTTTTGTTTAATTTAATACAATATCTATAACATTCCATAATATATAACATAATAATTATAACATAAGATTGAAATATTTTGTATTTAAAAAGTCTGAAGCTCCGGGGTTGATATTATGGATGTTAAGCTTACATTTGGCATTATTATTTATTCTGTATCCTTTCCGGCATTTAGTTTCACATTTAGTAAGTTGCTAACGATGCTAACGATTAAGGTTGATTTCGCTGAATAGGTATTTGCTCCTCCACAAGTAAAACAGTCAGAACGGTTACAAGACATAGTCCACGAATGTATTGTACAGATTGTCTCATGTCGGTGTACACAAGATACAAAGTACACCGCATTCTTTGGAATTGTATACTGCAATATTAATTGATATCAATCAATCAATCAAATCTTTTATTCACCAAGAATGGGATTAAAAAAATAATCAAATATTCAGAAATGTACAAACGTTATATAATCTTACATGGCACGAAGGTCAGTCTCAATTTTACTATTATACATGAAGTACACACAGTCTACGGTGAGTTTAATGCATCATACATGTTTTACCCTTATATTTCAGTTCTTTGATGAACAAAAACGTTTTGGTTGTAATTTCCAAGAGCGTTTGATCTTACTGAATGCCCTGTCAATCTTTCCTGGTTTACTGCATAAAGTAGCAATAGAACGACCAACATCTTAAGTTTATAATACCTTCGATATGTACTTACTTTCCAAAGCGGATGCCGTCCTTTATGGTATCCGGAAGTTGTCTGTTCCAAGTCTCCGGAAGAAGCAACGTTAGAGTACCTGCTGCCAGAGCGATCAGACCAAACACGATCAGGGGTATGGCTTGTCCGTACATACTACCAACCGAATCACCCTGTAGACAAATAATGACAAGGGATTATACAAAAGACATGCACTTTCCCGGGAAATGCACCTTCATAATATAAAATAAGACATAGTCGAGCTAACTAATGAATTAAATTCAACCTTTAAGCTGTTTCGTCCTTCTTTGACTTAGCAGTGATGACAAAATTAACAACCACTGCCTAATATCTTGCAACTTTATTTTGACAAGGCCAAGCTGTTCAAATGGTTAACAGCTTAATCAGTGATAAGTTGAAATTGTGATTCTCATATAACTTCCAAACCAAACCGTTGAATGCTTTACAGCTTTCATGATATCAAATACCTTTCCAGATATCAAATATCTAGTAATATTAAATTATACACAAACTTGTGTGAATGCACCTAGTTTATTGACAGAATTTAAAAAGGTTGAAAAATATCGTTAAATGGTGATAAAACTAATCCTCTTATGAACAAATGGGCACTGATTGGTTATGCAACTAGCCCTTTTTGTAATCCTTTTTCACTATGCAACTGAACGTCCAAGAGCATAACGCGACTGAAGATACGATATTCACACATACGATAAAAGGTTGACAGATCCAAGGAACCAGATATACTTACAATTTTAGCGATGTAGGGAGCAGACATGCTACCAAAGCGTGCTACACAAGAGCTTGCGCCCATTCCACCGTTCCTTACTACTGTCGGGAACAGCTCACTGGAGTACACGTAGATAATTGAAAATCCTGCTGCTGCGCCCAGCTTACCCAAGCAACAAAGGGCTAATGTCACTGGTTCAAAGGCTGAAACGAAGAACGACACCATAATAAGGAGTGTACAAACGAGACGCACGAGAATAGCACATTTATGATTTAGAATACGATACAGTCAAGCAAAATAATCAATAAAAGAGTGAGAGAATACCAAAGGTTCAAAACAACCACATAATCAAAAACTCAAAATCCAACAAACTAGAGGCAAAATATGAACCAAGGAACGATTTACATTGAGACCCTCGTAAAAGTACAAAAGAATAAGATCAAATGTTCCGGAAGAGTAAGTGTCTTCATCGACGACAATACAGCATAGTAAACACAATGTTGACCTTGTTATATAAGAAATTGTAACGGGACTCTGAGATACGAAGTATTTACAACTGAGGGACCGCTTGCAACACTTTGGCGTACACTCACAAATGTGTGAATGGCATGATCAGAAAAATACATTTTACTTTTCATGTAAATCTTAATATAACTTTGTAGCCAATAGTAGAATTGTAACCAACTGTAGCCACCTGGTAAATAAAGAGATACTCACATGTGCCACCTAAAAGGACCGTGAAGATGGTTAGAAGGCATGCTATACCGGCAAGGATCATGAAAAAGGCGTGCACCTTTTTCCGGCCGAGTTTGGTCAGCATGAAAACGGTAAGGGCGACAGCAGGAATCTCCACCAAAGCCAGAATGACAAATTTAAAGTAAAAGTTTCCTCCAAGATTCTTCATATGGATGGTAACACCGAAGTAGATCTGTGCTACAGAAAACCTGTCAACGAAATTGCATATCACTGTCACAACGGAAAATATGTTAAAGATATAAGCAAGCAAGATATTACAGAAATCCTGTCAATCAAATACCTTTTAGAGTCAATACGGAAATTTTTTTAATGAAATCCGCATTACAGGCACCTAATAAAAGCAATCAATAACAATTGTATTAGTCTTTACAGAAAACGATGTCGACAAAATCAAGATATGAAATTGAATATCAAGAAACAATAGTCGTAAACAATGTTCAGGTTTTGCTTTACCAGCCTATAAAATATTAAGGTATTTTGTTAAACCATATCCATTTTATCATCAGATTCTAAAACGAAAAGACATAAACAAAAATCATGAACATGTGTATAATAGCATTCGTAGGATATAGAATAACGAAAAGGCCTGCGACACTGCACCATACAGCGTTATCACTATGGAAGAGGTGTGGACAAATTAACGCTACACCATGCCCCTGTTATGCCATTATAGATCTCAATGGTGAAGTTATTGTCAAATTTACACTTCACCATACCGAAGTAATTTTATTTTCTAAAACTCAATGATGAAGTTATTGCCAAATTAACAATACACCATATCACAATTGTATGCCATTCTAGAACTCAATGTTGAAGTTACTGACAAATATACACTACGCCATATCACGATTATATGCCATTCTAGAAGTCAATGGTGAAGTAACTGACACATTTACAATACACCATATCACAGGTATGCCATTCTAGAACTCAATGGTGAAGTAACTGACACCTTTACAATACACCATATCACAGGTATGCCATTCTAGAACTCAATGTTGGAGTTACTTACAAATATACACTACACCATATCACAGTTTTGTCATTATAGAACTCAATGGTAAACCTACTGACACATTTACAATACACCATATCACAATTATGCTATTCCACAACGCAATGGTGAGGTTATTAATCTTTTACACTACACTAACAGCGACACAGCTATTTTTGGACCCAAAGAGAAGTTGTTTATAAATTTACACGGAACCATATGGTGGGGATGTGTCTTTGTGATTGGTGACCGACGCTGGGGTCAACAAATGATGTTGTTTTTTTTTGTCAATCGGAAATGGACCTTTCTTAAATGATGAAGAGAAAGAATATCAGAACCTACCAGTTAAGAAAGATGATCATGGTTCTCCACGCCAGAGTCTTATTAGTGAACAACTGCCAGATTCGACCGGGAGAGTGTTGTTCAAGCTGACTCAGGTCAATCTTCTCTGGGTATTGTGTGCCGTTCTTTTCTGCAACTTTCCTAAGGATCTGTTCGGCTTCGCCATACTTTCCCTGGCTAATGAGCCATCTCGGGGACTCGGGCATCAGCCTACAAGACAACAGACACGCAGTCAGTCTCCAGCCACAATGTCCGAACAAGTCGCTCTAACAGTAAGTACGGCATACGTATCACAAATAAAACACATGGAGCTTATACACAGCGCATGCGCAGACGAATCAAACATTTTGGAGTGGGTCCTTGCATTACGTCATTTTAGCAAGCTTCACATCAGAACAATGCCAAACATTGAACATATTTCAGGATGATTAAAGGTTGTCTCTTTGCATTACGTCATTTTAGCAAGCTTTACATCAGAACAATGCCAAACACTGCACATAATCCAGGATGATTAAAAGTTGTCTAACAGAAAATGACCAGTCAAGCTCCTAACGAATGTTTGACTTATAGAGCATGCGCTGTGTAGCTGAACAACGTTTAGATATTTAAATGAGTTTACAATTAAGAGTGTAGCATTAAAGAATCATACGATTCTGGATAGATTGATGACAGTGCAGGTCTGCAATGAGTAAATGTTCATTAATTAATTGTGAACATAACAATCTTATAACAATAATTACAAAACCATGGTAAACGGTGATATTGCAAATTTATGAATGTAGTGCTATGACATATTTATGAAAGTAAAGAAAAACTTGTTTTTTTATTATTTTAAGATTGACGGTGTTCCCTGTGCGTGTTAAGGTGAGAAAAACAAATTTAATACCCTGATTTACCAAATATTGGCAAACGATTCCTTTAGTACTAGTTTTTGCTTGATATGTTTATAAAATAAGCTTGTACTATGTTTTACAAACGCGCAATAGGAGGAAATGAGTAGCCAATTCTAGCTTTATATTTACATATTGTAATTAGTATCCCGTTTTACTGCTTGCGTCATCTTTTTCCAAACATTCCTCCTTTTCGATTTATTTGTTAGGTAAAACTGTCCATTATATATTAATGTAACCGATCTAAATTTCAACTCCTTTCATTTACTGAATTATGCAGGTTGACGTCATTCGTTCATTCAGAGGGTAAGAATTGTACCTGCTGCCCCTATGGCAAAAGTAAAAGGCGACTAAATTTGGGATCTCCTTCCTTAACAACTTTCTCCTTTCTTATACCGTTCTAAAATGCCTCATTTGTTGGCCTTTAGTTGCGCGTTTGCCCCAGTGAGGAAGGCTTTTGTTTCTGTTCCCTGGCCGATATATACCAAAGTCTTAAGCAATGGTAGTTACTACTCCCTGCTTGCCGCTACGCATTATGGGAGTAAAACGACTGGTTCACTTGCTACCAGTATCATATGACCTGTTTGGGCAGTATACTTCAGTATGGTAGCACATTAAAAGTCGGTATTGGCTCCGCACTATCGTATACGTGGCTTACATCGGGGGTCTTTCTTTAAATGACTTTGGCTTTTTACAAGACAAAATAAAACCAAACCCTTCTACGCGTTGAGAATATGTTACACTAAAATTAGCATTGAAAAGAAGCCTTATACTACCGAGGCAAGGTAGCGTATGTGATAACAATTTCCGTTTTAAAAGTGTCTGTACTATTGCGAGTGCAGCACCCTACTGTCTAAACAATAAAACGCGTTTTCGTATGGTTAAAAGGAAAGCAAACACAAACGCTTGCGTTCATTATGATGTTTTGTGTAAACATTTTTTTAACTCGATTGTTATCTTATACCCGGACTTGCATTTTTAAGCAGAATATACTGTAACATGCACAGGCTTTGTCGATGTCGTTGATACATTGGCAAGTATTATGGTCGCCATTTTTGTCTCATTGAAAAAATATTTTTTACCTAGTGCGATATGAATATAGACGTTTTTGAGTGTGTTCATTAGTATGCTTACTTGTTGTGATTGGAAATGACTCGATTCTCATTTCGAGAGCTTGATGTTTACTTGGATGTGACCAAGATTTACATTGCGGGTGTCGTCGATGAAGCAGAAGACGCTTACTCTTCCGGACCACCTGGTCTTATTCTCTTATACTTTTGCAAGGGTCTTCATGTAGGTCTGCCATTTTCTTTTGTATTTTGCCCCTATTAATCGATTTTGAGTTCAGATTATTATAATTTTTTTTTCTTCCGCTTCGGTATTCTCAATTTTTTTATTTTATATTGATATACAAGCGAATATTGCTATTTCGTCGTCCATTTGTTCATTGGATTTCCCCTGAAACCAACCTTGTCTAGTTTCTGCATTTTTTGTTCCTTATTATCTGTGTAGATTTATTATCTCAGTTTTTGAATTAGTTTTGGGATTTGTGTCCCTTCTATTATAATGGTTTTCCTTGAATTAGTAAAACCATTACTCTTATTCATATGGATGTTTAATTTTATGATATTTACCTGCTATTTGTACTTCATAAAATAATGTCTGATATACTTGTTTCTGTTTCCTATCCTGTACAATTCGTTTTGTAACAGCATATTATATATATTGCGTATACATAAATTAAGAGTTTGTGCTTTTTTTAAGAATGAACTAGTTTACCCCCTACATTTTACCTTAATTTTGTATATTTTACATTTCGATTGTTTTTGTATATATATTATTTGTTGTAATAGTCTGGGAACATGTTTTTATATTTTACATATATTTTTATTGTTTGTCCCGGTGATATTAAATCAGACTATTTAACTTTTTATCTTTATCGATAACTTCTGTGAAAGGATTCGTTCTTCATTTGAACTGAAACGAAACAGTCATTAACGAAATAAGTATTGTATTAAATATGAGAATATACATACTACAGGATAAGACAATACAGTTAATTCGTCTTTAACACTGTCAAGCAACCAGGTCTGTGGAACAAATTACCAAAAGAAGCACCTAATACACGTTCATAAAAAACATATTAAAAGATAATTGGCCTAGTTTAATTTCCGACGAAAATACGTGATTCCGCGTTCGATAGCAACTAGCGTATAAAGCAATGATTTGATTTTGGCGGCCTGGTTAGACATAAATTGATCCAAGAACATTCGACAGATGTTTGGTTATTTAACAGTGTTTTACATAGTGAACCTGAAAAGAAAAACAATGATTAGACAACACTTACGTGCGTGACGTCATCAGTCATAATCTTACCTGTACCATTTACCTGTAACGATTTATCCGCCTGGGCTTGGGTAGCTCTCCTGGAGAACTTGCCCAGCGTCCGGAATAATTTCATCCCCAAACTCATAGACACACATCGCCAAGATTTAAGAAGATAATGAACGTATAACCCTCAATTAAGCACCGTCTGAAAACAATGAAATTCTTGAACTCTTGCACAATTAAGGGGCGAACATGGGTGTGGGTATCAAGCTTGTTTGTAAAATATAAAAATCTGCTGAAAGTTTTTTCATGTTATGTGCCCGATGACCGAAATGTTACAAATACCGAAAAAAACAACAATATCACCATGTTATTTTACAAAGACCATACAACAATATAGAAATAGTCGTATTGATACTTCAGATAAGTTCTAAAACAATGAATTGCTTTTTTTTCTTTTTCTTTTTCTTATAAAACAGTTCATGTTTAATTCAGTATCTAATTAGAACATAAATCCCAGCCTGTCAGAGGATCCCGTTATAATCGGAAGAAAATCTTAACTTTGGTTTGGTCTGAAGATAATCTCACGTCCTTGACTTTCGGATTTGGTCTTACGATGTTTTTCGATATTCAAAAATAAGGATTACACTTCCATCGCATGAGACGAGCTTACATTTCATGTTATCGGTCTGTAGATAAGCTTGCCTTCTAGGCTTCGACCTGATGATGACATTAAACTTCCATACACCTTCCCGGTTTTACTTATATCAATCTTGTTTTCTCTTGAGCCTATTTAAAGTATTTGAAAATATTTTTTTATCCTTTCGGATTTATATTCTATTTAGCCATTCTGAAAATATTTCTTTCGGGGTTTTGTATTTTCTCTTTGGTGCACCATTATCTAAAACATATATATATAATTGTTTTTTGATCACTTCAAAGTTCCATTTAATAAAGTAGTGCCAAAATTAAATTTCATATAAGGACTTCATAAAAGTATTTCTGCAAAATTGATTTTTTTCCTGTGGAGAATCTAAATAGTAATTTATCAATTCCTACCTTCACGAAAGAGTACTTGGGAGACGAAACAGCTGAATGATGAAGTTTAATTCATTTTTTTGGCATAGTGTATTTATTACTAAATTTAACAGGTGCAGCATATGCTTGTGTTTCGTCATCTTTTATGCTTATATTTCTTTCGATTTTTCTTCTTCTTTATCCTATAGGATGAAATAGGTATTCCCTGAACATAATATTTCTATTTTTCTGGGGGAAAAGTAAAAGCTTAATAAAGTTACGATCGTATCAAGAGTTATATTTGTAGTACTAGAAATACCAATGATTAACTAAACTAACTAAATGTGATAGTAGATATACCAATAGCACAAACAGTAAACTTTCAACAAATTTTATGTATCTCATGTTTATTTTATGAAATATGAATATGAAAGTTTCCAAGTATACGTATTAAGAAATAACAATGAGGCAACAAAATGACTATTTAGATTATAATAAGTAATGGTGTCATATTCATTGAAAAAATTTCCATTTTAACTTTTTCTTAAATTGGTGTATAACGTATACAAGTGACACTTCCATTGAAATCAGATTTCATTTTGATTCTGGTAAGATTTAACCATACAGTACATCAACAGAGGCGTGGGATGGTGGATCTCATGCAAGCAATATGGTATGTGTTGAAGTAAACAGACTAGGTGTAGGCTAGAACGATGTGTGTGGTTTACATTTACAACTGAATGAAGGAGGAAACATGGTGAGTTTTCAAGTGATATATATTTGTGTGTGTGAACAGAATGCGTATGATAAATTATAATGTGTATGAAATTAAGAGTTTTTACATTATTAACATGTGTTTTCCTCTTTGTTTTCTTTATTATAATTGTACATTGTATGTTATTTCAAAAAACATATTCGGTATAATGTGTTGTTTGGGATGACTGAGGTTAAAGGAAATGACTGGTATGCTATTTATTATAAATGTGTATCGAGATAACCATAGATTGTATGTGGTAACATGTTTAGCCTCTACCATCACTGACGAGTCCTAGATGGACAAAACGGCTGTATAATGCAGTTAATTTTTTTTCGGCATACTGTACTGTTATAAAATCTGTAGCATGTGTGAGCTACGCCATCTTTGTCATTTGCTTATGGATGTAAATTATTATGGATGTGTATGTGGGTGCAGTATTTGTAAACACACAAAATGTTTTTTGTGATTATTTATCATATACCAGTATGGATGTGTGTTAGTGGTTGTATTTTATCAGTATACCTACAATCAGTATGTGTGCAATGTGTGGCATATATAACTGTTGATATTCCACTGTATATGTGTAACTATTTATCATATATCAGTATAACTGCGTGAACTGTTAACTACATACTATTAACCATATATCAGTATAGCTCTGTATGTAATTGTTTACTATATATTAGTATATCTGTGTGTAATTGTTTACTATAGTTGTATCAGTATAACTGTGTGTAATTGTTCACTATATATCAGTATAACTGCGTGTAATTCTTCACTATATATCGGTATAACTGCTACTGCACATCAGTTTAACTGAACGAGGAATTGTTCTGTATACATGAAAACTGCATATAAATTATTGTTGAATGTCAGTGTAACTGTACGAGGAATCGCTCTATCTGCATGGTGTATAAGTATTATTGGATTTTCCCAACCTTGTTGCGTACATGGTTAAATCTATACGGCTAAATAATAACCGCAGATATACAGAAAGTGTGCGTCATCGTGCAGCTCCTGGAGTCGTGAGTCCGTCCGTACACTCACGGAAGTCGCGAGACTTGTTTTATGTCAAGGTTATCAGGTCAAGGTCACCTGTCTAACAAGTTTTGTTTGAAGTCAATGTTTTCCTGTCCAGCGTGATTGGTGAAGGTCATGTTAAACACATGTCTTGTTATAAGTCAAGGTCATACTGTATGTCTTGTTATAGGTCAAGATCAAACAGCAGTTTGTTATAGGTCAAGGTCATACAGCATTTTGTTTTAGGTCAAGGTCATATAGTATTTTGCTTTAGGTCAAGTTCACAGTGCCTGACGTTTTAAAAGTTGAGGTCATCTGGTATAGTATGTCATGTTGTGAGTCAGTATCATAATATCTGCAAATTTTAAAGTGAAAATCGTACTAAATTCCAAGGCCTATTTTCTATAAAGCCGATTTGTAAGTGAAGGCATCGATGTAGATGAGGTTGTACACGCAAGTCAAGGCCATGATAACAATAAAATTATGTTGCATTTTACGTGAAACATACCACCAGGAATTGTCGTAGAATAGGAAGGTATTTTAATGTAAAGAGTAAAATGATGAATATTCTTTAGTAATGATACGTATGATCACCTTCCCCGATATCCTTGACCACTAACCAGGCACGACGCAGTAGCAGATTTAAAGGGCGTTTCACGTGTCTGGTGTTTTACAACAAGTAGTAGAATATCATCTGGCTAATAACAACACTATCCATTACAGTCGACGTCTAAGCACACAGCGACTATCTAGGGTTATTTTTGACGCCTGTAAGCAGTATATGATCGCATATGCAGTTTCTCTTCAGATTTATTTTTCAGCGTTGTTTCAGCTGGGTTTTTTAGGGTTGTTTCTACCTTTTTTCTCAGGGATTTTTCTTTCTGTTAACGTGGTTTCAACCTTTTCTTTTCAGAATCGTTTCTACCGGTTATTTTCAGGGTTGTTTATATCTGTCAGCGTTGTTTTTACCTGTTATTTTCAGGGTTGTTGATCTCTGTCAGCTTAGTTTCTACCTGTTATTTTCAGGGTTGTTTATATATGTTAGCATTGTTTCTATCTGTCAGCGTTATTTTTACCTGTCAGAGTCGTTTCTACTTTTTCTGGCAGTTTTTGTATCCGGTTTGTTTCAATTTATCAGCATTATTTTTTATCACAGGTGATAGGTGAATCGGACAAATGAACTTATCAAATGTGTTCAACATTTGTTTCACATAATCATGATGGAAATTTAATAAAGATAAATAATCTGTGGAAAGGTCAATTAGCATGCATTGTATTTCATCTGCCATCATCAAATACAAGCTAGAAACTACTCACAATCTTAGGAGGGAAAGAAAATACTGTATAATTAAAAAAATTAAAGATATTATATTAAAAGTTGACAGAATTTGCTAAGGGTGAAAAATCAAAAGATAATAGTGAACGAAAGAGTAATAAAAGAACAAAATAAGCAAACATGGCGGTGCTAATGTAGCTCTTGTAGATTGAATTTGGGTACTAGGTAAGTTTTTTACGGAAGGTATTTGTAAAATCAGTACGATCGTTTAAAGACACGAAATTGTTATTCTTCTCTGTATAAGTAATTTTTACAGAGTCAAAACTGTTCTTTCAGCTGAAGATTGTAGTCATACTACATTTTCCAACAGTTTCAAACCTACAAAATGATTAGATCTTTAACGAAGTTTTCTGTGGGTTTTTTTCCCAATACTTCTAACATATTACTATTAGCGTTATATAAGCTGCTAATCTTGGGTAATACAAGTCAGTATTATTTCGCAGGGTATAAAAGATAGATGTGTCGGTCTGCTATGTCGTTGGATATCCCTAGTAGTTTTGTCATTGTTGTTTCTATCTGTAAGCGATGTTGCTTTTGTCAGCGTTGTTGCTTTTGTCAGCGTTATTGCTTCAGTTGTCAGCGTTGTTTGAACGTCACACGTCGAAGTTGTTATGTCATCTGTTCTGCGCAGTTGAAAATGTTAAACATAACTTGCAAAATATTGCATAATAATTAAAAAGAAAGTTATTAATAAATAAAAGTTTTTAGACTATAAACAACTCACCACCAATAGGCTATGTAGACTGCACAGGGAACACCGACGGCCAGCTGAATGGCCCACCAGGTCCTGAACAGGTACCCGGCTCCAGCTAGCCAGAACAGACCGAAGGGGAACAGCACGTGGATGGACACTCCGGCCACCATCCTCCTGGATGGACCAATCAGTTCGATACCTAATTAACATAATACACAACTGTCAATTTCGTTCCTCCTAAGGACCAAAAGAAGTTTTATAAAATGCTGAACGCTATTTGTAATTTGATATGCTATATATTGTTAGCTAGAAATCGACGGGATCATAGGAAAATTTTGAGTTATTCTGAGTATTCGAGTTACGCGAGTTTTAAAGCTTGGCCGGGATCGACAAAATACTTCGAATTAAATGCGGTCTTCGAGTTATACGAGTTCGAGATAACGAGGTTCTACTGTATTGACCCATTCAACCCTGGATATCCCTACCATTGAAATAGAATAGTTGAAATGTATGTATGTCGAGGGCTGTAAAATGACGGACGCTTTTTTCATTTTGATATGATATATACTTGTGCTATGTTTAAATATGTAACTGACTCATTCACCCATGGAATTTTACCATGAGTTATTCCCATCATTGAAATGAAATTGTTTAATTGTTTTCGGGAAGAAGAGTATGACAATAACTAAATTGGATTCAAAACACTGCTAGAATACACTTGTATCAGAGGAGGAGAGGGACTGTATGTGTGTAAAGTCTACCTGTGTACCATTTCGCAGTCTCGTGTTATCAAGAGAAGTGTTAATTGCTTGAACAAAGTTCATATTGCTTGTCAAAAACATGAGGATGCTACGCAGAATTTGACAAGCATTGTAACACATTTTTACAGCTTTTGTAGGCGGTTGCTAACAACATAAAAAATTGTCGATATCTATAGCTCACCTATAATCAACGCATTAAGTCTACGACTACTATAGGCGCGTCTACTGGTAACACCTCTGGTAACATTGGATATTTAAAGTGTATTTCAACATGGTTATTATCGACCGTCGTAGTAGGGTAAACAATGGAGAGCTATTATATAGTTTGGGTATACACAGTTACTTCCCTTAAATTCGGTTTGGATACAATGAACAAGGCTATTACACATGGGCATTTATTTGGATTTGACAAAGATTTACGGTGCGGTTGTCGTCGATGAAGCAGAAGAGCTCAATCTTCCGAAACACCTGGTCGTATTATCTTGTACATTGGTTTCCAAGTAAATATTGCATTTTTTCATAATATTGCCTATAGTGTTCTACTTATGTTTTGTTGACGCTTCGGTACTCTGTGACATGATTTTTTTCTGCACCAGGTACATGTACTTTAGGAAGTACGTTTTCATTTACATAGAGAGCACCATGATTGGGACCAGAATGTCGGGATTGTTCGATTTCCAGTTAAGTTCGTTTTAAATTTCATTAGGCATTTTTTTCTCTAAATGTATATTCATTACGTTTCATTTCCTATTGGTTTACTTTTTAAAATCACAGAATCCCAAAGCGTCAACAAAACCACAATCTGAGCTCAAAATCGATTAAACTAGAGGCTAAGTATGAACAAATGAAAGATTTACATGGAGACCCTAGTAAAACAAACTAGAGAATAGGACAAGGTGTTCTGGAAGAGTGAGTGCCTTCTGTTTCATCGACGACGACAGAATATATTGCCATACCGATACAAAATCCCTACTTGATATTTCAAAATTCTTACAGAATGAGGACGAGGTAAAAGTGTCTTTATAAAAACGGCTTTAGAGAAATGATGCATGGATATGAAAGGGTGTGGAAAAGGACGTTGTGTCATTTCGATGTTAGGGACGCCGTGTACTTACACAGGACACAGACAAGGACGTTGTTAGGGACGCCCTGTACTTACACAGGACACAGACAAGGACGTTGTTAGGGACGCCGTGTACTTACACAGGACACAGACAAGGACGTTGTTAGGGACGCCGTGTACTTACACAGGACACAGACAAGGACGTTGTTAGGGACGCCGTGTACTTACACAGGACACAGACAAGGACGTTGTTAGGGACGCCGTGTACTTACACAGGACACAGACAAGGACGGTGTTAGGGACGCCGTGTACTTACACAGGACACGGACAAGGACGTTGTTAGGGACGCCGTGTACTTACACAGGACACGGACAAGGACGTTGTTAGGGACGCCGTGTACTTACACAGGACACAGACAAGGACGTTGCTAGGGACGCCTGTACTTACACAGGACACAGACAAGGGCGTTGTTAGGGACGCCGTGTACTTACACAGGACACAGACAAGGGCGTTGCTAGGGACGCGTGTACTTACACAGGTCACAGACAAGGACGTTGTTAGGGACGCCGTGCACTTACATAGGACACAGACAAGGACGTTGCTATGGACGCCTGTACTTACACAGGTCTCAGACAAGTACGTTGTTAGGGACGCCGTGTACTTACACAGGACCACAGACAAGGGCGTTGTTAGGGACGTCGTGTACTTACAGAGGACACAGACAAGGACGAACATTCCGTGGTTAGAAGCGCCAACAATGAACTGGAGAACGGTGAAGCTGTAGAATTCTGGGGCGAACGCGGTCCCGACTGATGACAGAAGGAGGGCCACAGACGTGATCATCAATGTCTTACTCCGCCCGATACTGGAAAAATAGTGCATCAACACATTAGTAATGTCTTACTCCGCCCGATACTGGAAAAATAGTGCATTAACACATTAGCAATATCTTACACCACCCGATACTGAAAAATAATGCTTCAACACATTAGTAATGTCTTACTCCGCCCGATACTGGAAAAAATAGTGCATCAACACCCTTGTAGTTTTATACCAGAATGTATATTGTTTTGCTCGCTGAGCCTTAATTTGGTTTTTACATGAATTAACTAATCAAATTCATTTGAGATTTGTCCTCTATGGTCTACGTTGGAAAATGTGAATAAGGACATTTTCACAAAGACTGACACAAAAATAATCATATTTTATTAAAAAAAAGCTATACAGCTGAACATTTATTCCGTAAATCGTAAAGGAGCAAAATCTGAGTTACACTAATTTCAAGTTTGTACCCTGACGCTAAACATCATTTACATGTAACAATTAAATTTACCTGTCTGACAATTGTCCGAAGAAAAGATCCCCCACCATGACGCCAACATAATACACAACTTGGGCATGCGCAGGCTTCATTCCTTGATCACAAACAAGATCCCCCTGTAATAACAATTGATATTTTAGGAAAAAATGTGTTATACATTAAAATAATGAAATGAATTTTCAACATGAATACTTTGCTTCAGATTTTATTGAAGGAATGACTTCATTATTTTCTCGGTTTATGACCGAGAAAATGTGCAATTTTCATAAATCAGAGAAGCGGTTTATGCAAAAGAGTGCACAAAGGTGTTTCGAGATACACCGTACAATTAAAAAGAATCGTGGTTATTCAATCTACGTGTAGCACAACTGACCGGAAGCACTTGGTTCTTACCCTAGTGACGATAGTCTCGTCGAAGATTTCCTTGTCATACACATATGCGGAACACCTCGTCCTGATAGCATCCGTTGTATTGCCGGAGTATTTATACAAGTGGCATCTGTCGTAGTCGTAGAAAGAGTCTGACGAGGCGGGAATCGAACTGTTGATGAGGCTGGCATGGTAATTGTCCTGGACAGTCCACGTGTCGTTATCGTATCCAGGTATCTTACACCTGTAATATTATGATTAAGTTTATATTAAAACATAACGGTTAGTTTGATCGTCTATGGTAAGGAGTCACACAACTATATTGTATGTCAGCCTATCGGAAAGTGTTCCATACGATTGTAGTCCCTACTTAAAAGGAGTAGATTCACGAATAGCCCTTTTTGGCCCTGTTTTTATGAAATTTTCAAAAACATTTTAGAACAAAATAACTTGTATTAATTTCTTTGAATATATATAAGATACCATTTTCTTAAATATTTTTGTTTTAGAGAGTGTATTTTCTTTTTGCGCATGTCATTAATCACCATGGTTAGTTACGCATTTTGACTTGAATTCACAACAAATTCAAAGATAAATAAATGTGTAGCACTCGTGAAAAATATCGTGAAAAATATCAAACTATTAGCCCAACTCGTCAAATATATTTGGTATTACTGAAGACACTATTACATATCTTTTATTTCTTGTTCCACTGCATATGGAACCAATGTTTTTTTTACTGTGTTGGTTTTCTATATGTGTAGGCATGCGTAACGTTAAATATGCCTTCGTCCTATTTTGCAGTCATATAATAACATGTACATACTTATAGTCGAACAAATAATACTTCCAATTGGAATAACCAGCCACTTTAAAATAAAGCATAATATGTACCAAAAATAATTATCGAACGAAAAATCTGTTTTGAATGAGCTTCTAACAAACAGTGAGTGTCATTTTACTCTTTCAATGAAACGTATTGAATCTGTTGAAAGGCTTGTTATGACAAGAATCACGCGTAATTATATGTCTCGCCTTTCTCGCTGTGTCCATAACGTCAAAGTCAAAACGGAATATAATATTACGACAAAATACGCACAGTATGATGGTATCAGTAACTTGGCCAATGTTCAATTTAATCAGATACCAATACCTACAGTATTACTATAAATAGTGGAGTTTAATGTAAATTCTCAAAATTCACAAGTATTTAACAAGTGGTTAATTTTGTTTTACGCTCTATTAAGAGCCGGGATGGTCATTTTAGACGTGTTAGGTTTTGGAAGTGGAAAAAAGCCGAAGTATCAAGAGAAAACCCCCCCTGACATACGGTCAGTACCACTGGCAACTGCCCGACATGGGTTTCGACCTCGCAACCCAGAGGTGGTGAACTAGTGGTAGAATGTCGGGACACCTTAACAACTCAGTCACCGGGGCCCCCTAAACCCCTTTTAATCCAAAACAGCAAATGAATTTTATCCAAATTAAATTTCGGTAAGGTGTTTAGTATGGCGGTATCAGAAAGCTTAGTCAGTTTCGATTCAATCGGATATTAAAACTATACAGTGGGCTTTCACGCAAAGTTCTCAAAATTCACATATCTTTGCCCCAAAATACCAAAATCAGTTAAACAATGTCCTGTCAATTGAGGTTGGACATTTAAGTATGATAGTTTGAGTAATATGACGAAGTTTCAATTCAATTGGATAACCATAACATTGAGAAAAGTTGACTTTAATATTAACACAAATGTTGACGCGATCGCCGTCCCGCCGTTATCGCCGTCCGAAAGCAACACCTTAGTCTCGCCTCCCTCGTCTATCGTCAAAGACCAGACAAAAAAAAACGCAATACAATGTAGCTCGTGGCTTCTGTCCTTTGTAGATAGTTACAAAAAAACTAAATAATCAATGCCGAAATCAGTATACAAGGCAAACTATTGACACCAATGAATGCCATTGCAAACGACAAAGAGTATAAAACCATTGTTCACTATGGACTGCCAGTGAACAGGGTCACGTGTCATGTGTTCAGCGAGTGATCAGATAAAAAACCAAGGTCGCCACGTTCTAAAATTCTCTCAAACTATTCGACTGACACAGCGATCAATGTACCTTTAAATGGGAGAACTTCCGTTTTCCGAGACCGACATTTACAAAACAATTTTAAACGTTTTGTTGACTACGATCTGGTCGATATATTGTAATGTGCCCAACAGATCACGTGGCCGTCAACTGAAAGTGGGATACAGAATTCGTGTTTGATCAAGTTATTATTATCACACTCTGTAAACTACTAAACAAGGTCTTCTCTGACAAAATAACACTCTGTGCGTAAGAGGTAAATATGAACAAACCTCTAGTACAGTATTGCTGTCAAAGGTGTACTTGTAAACTCATAATAATGATAAAACTATTCTTTAAAAAGGTCCCATAGTACGAAAGCATATTACACCTGTATGACAGACATTACGCGCAATGACATGTCTCACCTTCGTGTTTTTGTAAATTTTCAAAATCCACCAAATATCAGAGTTTTTTTACCCCCACAAAACAGAACACGCAAACAACTTTCCTCCAAATTAAAGTTACATGTTCAGTTAGATAGTACGAGTAATGTAACCAAATTTCAATTAAATCGGATAACAATAATACTGTGAAAATTGGACTTCAATGCGACTGCCGCCATCGGAAAAGCAATTCATTAGCCTGGCCTTACTCGACTATCGTCGATGGCGAGACAAGACAAAAAAAAGTACTGGAAAGTCGTTTTATCACATGAATAAAACCACGTGTTTTTTTCGCGTTTATAGATTTACAAGTGACACTAGGATTTCGTACATGAATTCATCGAGTATTACTAGTCTACCATTGTCATCAAAAATGCGCCGATAGACGCAAATGACGTTAAAAGAATCAAACATAGACAGAAACTCCATCTCGACCAAGCTAAGCAGTCAGGGGCAACGGCAGGCAGGTTTGATACCGAACGGAAAACGATCGGTAATCAACATGCTTTCTAACATCCGCATATACACCGCCATCGCTCATTCATGTCAATATTCTTGTCATACAACCAATCAAGATTTTATGTAACTTTTCAATGACTAATACACAAAGGTGTTAAATGTTCACGAGCTGTCCATGAATAATCAATGTCGAATTCAGTATGACGCTGAAGTGCTTGACCAGTAGTATTGACTTTTAATAAAATCATCTGAATCGAGTCATTAAGAACTGGCCCATGCCGTCTTATTTTATCTGCCGCTTCAGCAGTTTGCTCTTCCTCTCTGTCCAGTACCAAATACTTTGGAGTAATCCCAGTCAATCACGCGATATTTCTGCGTGGTAGCCTGTAGGATCAGCGATCACTTATCTATTCATCTTGTACCCCACTGCTTCTTTCTCGTCGGATGAATATCTTTCCTTCTTGCGTTTTGGTATCCTGCTGTGTTCAGCAAGTCGGACCCGTGATCGCCTTCCCGTCTCTTCATTATATGATTTTCTCAGTGTTTGCATCCGATTTTTCTATACGCACTCTACGATGCTATAATTAGTCGTCTTATTCTTTGGAGGTACTAGGATATGTAAAGGTGTCTTGTGGAGCTTCATTGCTGTTGTTATAAAATGATAACAATACATTCTCTTTGTTGTTTCCGTGATATATTACGTGATATACCTTTATCACATAACTGACCCGTTCAGGCATGTCAAACGGCCATGTCATAACAATGGTATTGCACACGTGTAATAACACTATTGTGACGTCATAAACAAACGACGTCTTACTGATGTCATATGATTGTTTCGGTAGTGAAATCGTACAATCAAAGTAGAAAGTTGCCTGTTTTATAGAGAATGAATTTGAGAGTTTTAGCGTGTTTTCTTATGAATATAAGTTAAGTAATAAATAGAATCTTACATTCGTATCAATGAAATATGAAATTTATTTAACTCGTTGAATAAATTCCATATTACATCGATACTCGTGTAAGATCCTCAATTTAGTTATGACCTTTTGATCCAGTCTTATCTATCCTTAATTTACCCTTTATTGTTTTTTCCTTATTTGACTTTTTTGTACCGTTCTTTGGCGCATTTCAAATTTGCACATTTGTTTTTTTTTTGTCTTAGAAGTGATTCTACTCCTGTATTTTGTCATTGCTGTTCTGCAACTATTGTTTCACACCTATTGAGCAATGTGCCCATATCGTCTAACTTTTGATATTAAGTATGGTGAGACTTTAAATTCAGGTATTGGTCGGTGTATAAGTCTTTTTCTATATGATAACATTATTTCGGTACTGTCTTGGAAGGGCATTGTGACGTTGGCTTCTTCCTAATATACGTACGGGTAAGTGATGTTTTTTGGGCAAATCTAGTATGAACATTTCACAATATTGCATCGACTAACTATTAGTGCCGCTAGCAGCCCAATAGTCAGAATTCCTCCCTACATAAAAACACGAAATCTCAACGGCGCCAATAAAGCAATGTTTTACGAAATATAACGGTGAATGCCAAATGAAAACACCGCAAAATTTTAAAAGGATACAACAAATGGAGAATTATTTAATCTAGACGCTGTTATTGGTATGACTTTCAAACAAATATCCTATCAAGGGGAACAAAAGCGGTTTTAATACAACAAAAATAGCATAAAACAGAGGTATATACATAAAATATGCGTTAATGTAAGCAACACATAGATCTGAAGATTTTGGTTGTCGTCCAGGAAAAATATTTACATACAGTCTCAAGAGGCATACACAAAGCCATGAGTTGATGTTTAATTTTCTTTGGGTAGGCATTACCTGTTTAAATTGTCGATATATGCCATAAATGAGTAAATAGCATTAAGGAGGGTGCAGACTGTTTGCTTTCGTCAAGAATCTGGCCGACGTCCAACCGAAGATTTTGACCTCTTAATTCAGAAATCGGGGGGAATGGGTGCAATATTTGATTGTTGCATAATATTTATCGTTCACATATACCACAATACTTGTACTACACTCGTGTATCGTAACACGTACACATGTACAGCGTACCATAGAAACGTATCCTGACAGGTCCTATCACCTGTATTTTCTGCACATGTACATCTATACATGTGTTGAATTTGAATGTGAATATCAAAACTGCTCACCTGACGCAAACGATTTTTAAAGATCGATATACGACTCGCTTTGACCTCGAGGTTTACGCTCTTTCAGGATTATGGCTTTGGCAGAGGATAATTATTTAGATTTAAATGTTCCACTACTCCTATCCGCAATCAACTTTGCTTCGTGTCGTATTAATATATATTGTTGTGGTATCAGCTTGCAATATGACGATTAATCATTCTCAATACTCTTTAAGGAACCAAGGATACCGGTTAATACAAAATGGAATAACATAAACAGGCGGAGCGGCATCGGTGTGCTGCATGTACATGTTCTAGTGCCACCAGATAAGCTCTCGGTATATAATTATGTATGTTTATATAGGCAACTTTAAATATTAAATTACCCCGCTCCCCTACAGTCTTACAAACAAAATGTTAAATTGGCAGATCATTAATCCGTTTAAAGCAAAATTCCGTATTTTTTTTTAGTAAATCTCTGATTTTATATTTTGTAGAAAAAAAGCAGTAGGGAGTTTTTTCTTGACCCTGAAGCAGTATAGCTCGAGTGGTTTTAGTCGACGTAACAAAATAGCCGCATATAGTGGCATGTTTGAGCATGCGCAGTACTGACCTGTGTTTGGGTGTGTAGGCCAGTAGGATCATCATCATCATATAGCAACCATTGCTCATGGACGGTAGGCATAGCAACACAAACAGCCATACTTGGTAACGTCCGAACTCTCCAATCTTTTTTAGAATATCATCAAGGGTAGCCATTTTTGAAGTGACTTTGTTCTGAAATATGAAAGATAATACGTCAAAACAAGTTCCGAACTTTTGCAATAAATATTGATATGCTGATCGCGTTAGAGATTCATCCAATCGACAGAGTTTTCTCTCTGAGCGCCAGCGAGAAGTACGGAAGCCTGTCAGTGCCACACACTAGTGAAATATTTTATGTAGCGCCCTTACAGTCTTCTGTACAGAAGTGAGGTATACTTCCTCTTTATTTTCCAAACGAGTTCTTTTTTTAAACTGAAAGGCTTATTTGTTAGTAGTCGGATTTCTGACTTTATTGGTCGGTATTTATTTGGTGTTTTAAACAGGGAGTTGCACACATACAATGTACAATCAACGAACAATGTATATTGCGTGATGAATACCACAGCGACAAGATTATATATGTACGCCCTCTTTTGACCATAGGTATTCAAAACTATGGTACACTTTTGAACTTTAACAAAAATGGTCCGTCTGCTAATACGTGTATAAAAGTGATACAAATATGCCATGCTATGGTATGTCGTTGGTTATTTTATTATATATATTTATTTTAATTGATTTATTACCTACACGTGGAACTATTTCAAACCCATTTACACAAATTTATCCATACATGTACATCACTTGCACATAATGACTTTTGGGTTACAGTTCATAAAATATCTATTTCACACTGTAATTCTATCAGCTTCTAATTTGTATCAAAATGTAATAGATTTGGTAACTAGATACATCAATTATTTGTCATTATTTTGTTTTTTTTCATCTTACTTTCCCTGGAGTTTCACCGGACCCGTCAAATTATCTCTCTGATGTTTCCAGAGATCACAGTCAATCCACGAGGAGTGACTTTCGAGTATCGTCCTGGTGACAATACCCGTGAGAAATAGTGTGTAGGGTTACACTACTTCATAGGAAGGCATTCTCATCAATGGCGGATTTGTTCGTGTGTGACCTTTTAATGTGATGCTGTTAATCCACACTGTTAGCAGACGACCACGATATCCTAGCCAAAACCCCTTGGGATCGTTTTAACTAACACCCCCCCCCCCCCATTCGTCCCCCTTCCCACCCACGCCGTGCTCTCTCTCCAGATGCTGTGTCCTGGGTCATTTCAGAAGCTCGTAACGCAAATGACCCGTTCATCCCCAGACAACATGGACATAAAGCGCTGTTGTTATCAGACAATAACCCAATAGAATGTCGACTGCACATTAAGTGGTAAAATACACGTTGAATTCACTGAACAAATACTAAGGTAATCTTTACAATATAGCTGAATAGTTAAAAGTGTGTCAACGGGAGATTTTTTTAAATACCACAATAATATCCATTCACACACTATGTAGCTGTGGCCTACTAGATACAAATGCACGTCTGTCCTTGTTGGAAACCTATTGTGTCGATGATATTGTGTCCGTGTCCAGCTTAAACCGTTTATGATCGTACGTATTTTCTGTGATGTACGGTTTTCCCCCTATGAATTCCAAAGGTGTTTACTGTGTCGAAAGTTTCGAAGTCAGTTTTTTTCTGTCCTGCTCATTGCTATGTCACTAGTCTGTCTCCTATGGTCAGTTGTGTCTCCAATTTTGTCGGTCACTGTAACGCACGTCCCCAGTGGTCAGTTTTCCATCTGTTCCTCTTTGTCGTTGTACCGTATGTTTGTTTATAATGGTCAGTCGAAGCAACTAACGTCCGTTCATTGTGGTCAGCTCTCTGTCCTAACGTCCGCCCATTATGGTAAGCTATATTTCCTAACGCCAGTCCATTATGTTCCGTTCTCTGTCATAACGTTCGTTCATTGTGGTCAGTTCTCTGTCTTAACGCCCGTCCATTGTGATCAGTTCTCTGTCTTAACGTCCGTTCATTGCAGTTAGGTCTTTGTCCTGACGCCCGTTCATTGCAGTAAGGTCTTTGTCCTAACGTTCGTTCATTGTGGTCAGTTCTCTGTCTTAACGTCCGTCCATTGTGGTCAGTTTTCTGTCCTAACATCCGTTTATTGTGGCCAGTTCTCTGACTTAACGTCCGTTCATTGTAGTTAGGTCTTTGTCCTAACGTCCGACCGTAGTGGCCAGTTCTCTGTCCTAACGTCCGCCCATTTTGGCCAGTTCTCTGTCCTAACGTCCGCCCATTTTGGCCAGTTCTCTGCCCCTGCTCATCATTAACGTTGTGACGTTACGTCGGGGTTTACCAGTCAGTGATTAGCCACAAGGCTCACCGAGAGAAGTCTAGCACACCGTAGAGTAGCAACGGCGCTGATATTGATTTTCACAATGGAGGATAGACAGTTACATTTAAAGCTTCGTCGCGTATTTTATACCTTTGTTGTCATGACATCAAAGCGGAAAATACCCATAAACATGCATGATTCGACCTGGTTTCTAGTACTACCATTAATTGGCATTAGCTTATTTAATATGTATAATCTCGGATGCAGACTTTTGGCGCTCACTGAATCTGTAGAGATTGCCAAGATTACCACTAGTGAAGTTTTTCGTATATCATGCATGGTTTCATTACTTATCATGTCTACCCTAAAATTTCTCAAAATCTGCTAATCAGTAACGATACGGTTCCTTCAGGGAGCAAGATTGTATATTACCATCTTGGTGAAGTACTCAAATTTTAATTAATTATCTTCCACTGAATTGGCTTTCAAAGAAACCAGCGCACTTGGGGAGTACATTTGTATGACCATCCACTGTTTTCTTGTATTCTTTGTATTGATTTTGTGATTATTACACCTTCAGATTCAGTAGCTATGCTCTATTCATCTTAGAACGAACAAAGAAGAAGATACTACAGAGGCAGACAGCTGCTAGCATTAGGGTTAGTCATGCCGAACTAGCCGAACACACAAGTAACAGAAGCACGTGTATCGGGTTCGACCTTGTGTGGAAGCTTGACCCAACGAACCACACTTCTTGTAATTTACAGACAGTACAGACAGTACAGCTGCCCAGTGTCCAGTCATTGCTAATTAGGCAATATAATTGGCGCCTGTGTCTGAACTTATGACCCCCCATCTCCTCACCATCACCATTCCTTCACTAAACCCACCATCCCTCCCTACACACATATACATGTATACATCACACAACGCCATACGTCAAAGCACACTGTCAATAGACGGTGTATATTGTAAAATATAACACGCACAGTACTGTAAAAATAACGAAACTCCCTCTTAACTGTTGTCGTTCACATAAAGCTACACTTGATTTATTTAAGTGTTTTTATGCTTGCACCTGTTACACACGTGAATGTCCCCCATAGATGTAAGTTAAAATCTTATTCCAAGTCCAACAATTCGTGCTAATTACTAGATTAATGATTCACCGTTTGTAATTAACAATTGTTTTTTTATATTTTCTGTTCAAATATTTTCTGGAGTATGATCTGAATAAAGAGGCAATTAATGCTTGCGTTCAGAATAAACCAAGTTTAACTACATAAGTTAAGTTTTAAATAAATCGTGTAGTATATCCGTGTTACAATTACAAAAACATAATCAAGGCCCTTCACAAATATTAAGTACTACTTTAAAGTACATGTACTTGGGTATTTACAATGAAATGTTTCATAGTTATTCAAATCATCTTCATACAAACACACTAAAACACTTAATACATGTAACGTATACATACTCGAAGTCTAGTTGCTGTCTACACCAATAAACCACAGGGGCCTGGTAATTTGTTACAATAAAGGTTTATCAACAACCAGTCAAAACTTAGGACCCTGTGACCGCAGTGTGCCATATCGCTTCCATTTTAACATGAATCCAACTGATCAGATAGTGTTTCAGTTTAAGTTGAACAAATGTCAGATATCGCTAACAGAGGGCGTATTGGTTCGGTGACCTTAGAAACCATAGCAACTGACAGATCTCACGTGCATCACTAAGATAAGAGTAATGTATTGGATCCATGCTTAAAAGATGATTGGTTTTCATAGGTTTTCATCGAAAAACATTATAGGGGGATGAGGATCCAGTGGATACACGGTACCAATATTACATACATAACCCTAACAATATATACACGGTACCAACATTACACACATAACCCTGACAATCTATACACGGTACCAACATTACACACATAGTCCTGACAATCTATATACGGTACCAACATTACACACATAACCCTGACAATCTATACACGGTACTAACATTACATACATAAACCTGACAATCTATACACGGTACCAACATTACATACATAACCCTGACAATCTATACACGGTACCAACATTACACACATAACCCTGACAATCTATACAAGGTACCAACATTACATACATAGCCCTGACAATATATACAAGGTACCAACATTACATACATAACCCTGACAATCTATACACGGTACCAACATTACATACATAACCCTGACAATCTATACACGGTACCAACATTACACACATAACCCTGACAATCTATACACGGTACCAACATTACACACATAACCCTGACAATCTATACACGGTACCAACATTACATACATAACCCTGACAATCTATACACGGTACCAACATTACACACATAGCCCTGACAATCTATACACGGTACCAACATTACATACATAGCCCTGACAATCTATACACGGTACCAACATTACACACATAACCCTGACAATCTATACACGGTACCAACATTACATACATAACCCTGACAATATATACACGGTACCAACATTACATACATAACCCTGACAATCTATACACGGTACCAACATTACACACATAACCCTGACAATCTATACACGGTACCAACATTACACACATAACCCTGACAATCTATACACGGTACCGACATTACACACATAACCCTGACAATCTATACACGGTACCAACATTACACACATAGCCCTGACAATCTATACACGGTACCGACATTACACACATAGCCCTGACAATCTATACACGGTACCGACATTACACACATAGCCCTGACAATCTATACACGGTACCAACATTACACACATAACCCTGACAATCTATACACGGTACCAACATTACATACATAACCCTGACAATATATACACGATACCAACATTACACACATAGCCCTGACAATCTATACACGGTACCAACATTACACACATAACCCTGACAATCTATACACGGTACCAACATTACATACATAATCTTGACAATATGTACACGGTACCAACATTACATACATAACCTTGACAATCTATACACGGTACCAACATTACACACATAGCCCTGACAATCTATACACGGTACCAACATTACACACATAACCCTGACAATCTATACACGGTACCAACATTACACACATAACCCTGACAATCTATACACGGTACCGACATTACACACATAACCCTGACAATCTATACACGGTACCGACATTACACACATAACCCTGACAATCTATACACGGTACCGACATTACACACATAGCCCTGACAATCTATACACGGTACCGACATTACACACATAGCCCTGACAATCTATACACGGTACCAACATTACACACATAGCCCTGACAATCTATACACGGTACCAACATTACACACATAACCCTGACAATCTATACACGGTACCAACATTACATACATAGCCCTGACAATCTATACACGGTACCAACATTACACACATAGCCCTGACAATCTATACACGGTACCAACATTACACACATAGCCCTGACAATCTATACACGGTACCAACATTACATACATAACCCTGACAATCTATACACGGTACCAACATTACACTCATAAACCTGACAATCTATAGACGGTACCAACATTACACACATAACCCTGACAATCTATACACGGTACCAACATTACACACATAACCCTGACAATCTATACACGGTACCAACATTACATACATAACCCTGACAATCTATACACGGTACCAACATTACACTCATAAACCTGACAATCTATAGACGGTACCAACATTACACACATAACCCTGACAATCTATACACGGTACCAACATTACACACATAACCCTGACAATCTATACACGGTACCAACATTACATACATAGCCCTGACAATCTATACACGGTACCAACATTACACACATAGCCCTGACAATCTATACACGGTACCAACATTACACACATAGCCCTGACAATCTATACACGGTACCAACATTACATACATAACCCTGACAATCTATACACGGTACCAACATTACACTCATAAACCTGACAATCTATAGACGGTACCAACATTACACACATAACCCTGACAATCTATACACGGTACCAACATTACACACATAACCCTGACAATCTATACACGGTACCAACATTACATACATAACCCTGACAACCTATACACGGTACCAACATTACACACATAACCCTGACAATCTATACACGGTACCAACATTACACACATAACCCTGACAATCTATACATTGTACCAACATTACATACATAACCCTGACAATATATACACGGTACCAACATTACATACATAGCCCTGACAATATATACACGGTACCAACATTACACACATAGCCCTGACAATCTATACACGGTACCAACATTACATACATAACCCTGACAATCTATACACGGTACCAACATTACACACATAACCCTGACAATCTATACACGGTACCAACATTACATACATAGCCCTGACAATATATACACGGTACCAACATTACACTCATAAACCTGACAATCTATACACGGTACCAACATTACACACATAACCCTGACAATCTATACACGGTACCAACATTACACACATAACCCTGACAATCTATACACGGTACCAACATTACATACATAGCCTTGACAATCTATACACGATAGCAACATTACACACATAACCGTAACAATCTTTATGATACACCAACTTTACAATGATAACCCTGATTTACGAAATATAACCGGACATTTAACCACCGGGACGATGACATGTACTCGCATGACTCGATGACACAAGCAGATATAAAAAAAAAACATTTTTTAACTGCGTGTCAAATTATCTTTATATTGTCAATTCGATCCTTGACTACAATCCTGCAAATAGTAAATGTATTTACAGCGCCTCAGAGTGGCCGAGGTGTCATGCATATTGTAAATAATTCACGAACATAAAAGGGATTTAAACGAACTTTGCCGATCCTATGGACACTGAAATCGCAAAGCACACGTTTTGTTGGGCGAACAATAGCGTGTAACACGACACAAACGCATAATGCATATCTTACATCGATTTTTTTTTTGCACACGTTTGTTCTGATGCGATTGGGAAACAAAGAATGACATTTTTCCTGGTGTGTACTTTGATGCAGACAAAGCACAACCTTTAAGGACATTTAAATTTAGCGTTAATAAATGTTACACTCCATTTCCGTTACCATGGTTACAGTGCACGAGAAATGGGATATAGGGGACTCGTATAGGAGTGGTAGTGATCGTTATAACAGAGACCTGAGAATTTTGTACAGCTATGTCTGAGCCTTAACTATGGTGTTTGGAGTAATTTTTTACTTTTGGGGGGTTTAAACCAATTTTCGATGAAAATACCATACAATTTTTACTTCATTTGTTAATCAAAAAATTTAAACTAGCTGTAATTAATTCTTAGGCCCCTGTGATTTTTATCTATTGGTATGTGCATGGAAGAGCGGATGTGAGCAGGTGTCTTTCAACAGGAATGTGTGTGTGTGTGTTTGTGGGGGGGGGGGGGGGGGGGGGAGGGGGGGGGGGCACGGAAATCGCTCCACTGCACATATACACAATACTACTAATTCACGCGAAATTTATTTTAATAAAAACTATTTACTTTGATGGAATGAGATTTGTATAAAAATAAAAAAATCATACGGGTTCCAAATGTTCACAGTATTTCTTATCAACATTTACACTTAAGCTACCAGCTACCAAATTAAACCTGAATCCCGTACTGAGTATTATAATTATTAAAGAAGGGCATTTTAGAATCATTTAGTCTACACACAAAGAAACGGTTTACGCCGTGTTAAAAGTTCGATTGCGTACTCGGACACAATAAAATAGTCATTCTAGGGCAAGGAACCAATCATCTGAGAGTAATTTGTTTGTTTGTTGCTAAATAAACAAAATATAAAACAAATACCGCACGTGGTGTAAAATGTGTACCACAATTGAAATTTAACCCAACACAGGCGTAATGTATATATACATGTTTTTATACTATACAAATATGTTTTTCTAAAACCGATGTATAAATAATAAATATAAATATATTTAGGAATGAACATGCCATATTTACTTGATAAAATTAAATAAATAAATGGCAAATTTCCCTCGCTGTTACTCAGAATGAGAATAGCAGACACTCTGTTCGCCACAATATACAATGGGGAGCCGTTCAGTTATCTTTTAACTTTCCCCTCGTCTCTAATAATAAAACCCAAATTTATAAACAAATACACATATATATATATTTTTAAACAACGTATAAGTTCCAACGAGTAAAATGATATTCAACAGGAAGAAAAATATATTTTACCTTGTATTGCGGTGAGAGAAACAACAACTCGCTGATCTACCACGAGGTGACTACGCAGTTGTGGCGGATTGAGACTCAGCCGTGTAGTCGAGCCGTGTAGCAATAGAGATTTCTCCTGTGAGGCCCGCCGAAGGAGCGCTTAAAGGTTATTCAGTTCTACTGCTATCTAAGGAGGAAAAAAATTCTTTGTGTCCACGGTCGTCCTTTAGGAATTTAGACAGTCGGACAATGTGTGGATGAGATGACGCCACGCTGATATAAAAATATAATTGAAATGCACTTTAAAAACACATGCTTTTGTAAGTGATAGTTTTACGCGTTTTACGAGCCACCATATGGCGACAATTAGCCAATGAATCACCTGGACTTTGATACGACGTGTAACAAAAATTGTCAATAAACGTTAGCAGATTTTAGTGGTGATGTGTACACAACAATTATAACTATAACCAGTAGGGAGTAAATGTAAGAGGGATCGATTTTTGAAAATCCACACAGTCAATATTACGGTTACCTTAAAGGTCAAACGCATTGCAAGGCAACAGTGGTATTTACACTTCACTTCGACACCAGGTAACCATGACATTTATATTTCAGTGTACGACCTCAGGTAACCATGATATTTAGACTTCAGTGTAAGACCTCAGGTAACCATGTTATTTAGATTACAATATACGACCACTGGTAAACATGACATCATCTCTACAATGAACGACCTCACGTAACCATGACAGTTTACACTAAAATGTACGACTTCAGGTAGCCATAACATTTACACTATAATCTATGACCGCAGGTAACCATGACCCTTACACTTCAGTGAACGACCTCAGGAAACCATGAAATTTTCACTACAATATACGACTTCAGGTAACCATGACATTAAAACTGCAATTTACGATCACTGGTAGCCATGCTATTTTCACTGCAATGTACAACCTAAGGTAACCTCAAAATTTACACTATAATGTTGTGCCTCAGGTAACCATGACATGTACACTACAATGTACGACCTCAGGTAACCAGGGCATTTACACTTCACTGTTTGATCTCAGGTTACATGTACCATTACATTAACACTACGACCTCGGGTAACCATGACACCTTCACTACGACCTTTTGTAACCATGACGTCTTCACTATGTTATCGGTAACAATGACGCCTTCATTACGACCTCTTGTAACCATGCCACCTTCACTACGACCTCTTGTAACCATGACGCCTTCACTACGTCATCGGGTAACAATGACGCCTTCACTAGACGTCTTCGGGTAACAATGACGCCTTCACTTCGGCTTCGGTAATCACGACGCCTTCACTACGAACTCGGGAGGGCATGATGCATTCACTTCGACATCAGGTAACCATGACGCCTTCATTACGACCTCGGGTAACCATGCCACCTTCACTACGACCTCTTGTAACCATGACGCCTTCACTACGACCTCGGGTAACTATGACCCCTCACTTCGACCTGAGGTAACCCCAGATAGCAGACATGCGTTGGCCCAACGTCGGAAACCTGTTGGCATGGTCGGCCAACGTTGGCGTCGGCTATCATACGTCGGGCCAACGTTGGGCCACCCTCGTTCTTTAGTTATAATTTCGCATCAGAGGTTGGCTGGCTGTTGAATGTTGGTACGATGTTGGTACGATCGTAATACGTTTGATGTTATTGCACCATGGATTACACAGTTGGACAACCATGACTTATACATATACGTTAAATGATACAAACTATCAGTATTAGGAGTCACCCTTTTTATTATTAAAACATTTCTTAAAGTGGAAAACATTAATCTAAAATATATGTGTAAATTTTTTTAATTGTACAAATATATATAATTCATCAAAACATTTTTTCTATAGTAATCTCCTATAAAACACAAGAAAAGGGCATACATAAATATTTATATTCAGCCATGGGAAAGGCAAATATCAACCTTACTAGAACCTGTACATAAATACATGCACATTTTGCTGATAAGATGCATATGAAGTACATTGTAAGTCCTGAGTAAAATCACAGCTGGTATCTGGTCAGTTACCGTAGCAACGTGGAATATGATACTCCAGGATGGGCACTGGCATCAGATTAATCCTGCTCCGTCAGTCTTGGTGGGTCAGTCTTTGTGAAGAAAACGGTTTGACCACATGTACGTTTCAAGACCATAATTTAAAAGGAGATCGGAATTAATCTACCCATGCAGCAATTCAATATGTAAGTATTTTTCTGCTTCTTATCTTTTAAAGTTTCATTCAGAAAACTTGAACTAACCATCAACCCATCTCTTGATATAAGTCTATAAATTTTCACTGCTGTTTGTGATCAGTATGCATATAACTTGGTTGTTGATATCTCCCCTAAACACTATGAAGGAAAGTTTGTAATGTAATGTGAACTATAAAATATGTGTATAGTACATATGTATGCATAAAATAAAACTTATTTGTATAAAGTACTGAAGGCATTCCATTCTCCTTTTCATGTGTAGGAACCGATTATGTTCAGGATCTACTCATCAGAAGATCCATTGTGTCATCAAAGACTGGCTTAGATATTCATGAGATAGAGAAGGAGGGAGAAAGAAGAGAGTGAAAAAGCAAAAAAATCAAAACGGCCATGAGGCATCCAATCAGTGACTAAGAAATAATAATGACAGTCAAATCAGAAACATCTAAAATAGAGTGAATATATCAATAAAAATAAAATAATAAATACTTTTCATTCTTATTGTTTTTTCGGGCATACAATTGTAGACTTACATTACAGGTGAGAGAAATCTCCTGTCATGCATACCTTACTGTCGGATTTAAAGTCATTCTCTTGAAGCTAAAAGTATGGCATTACAGAGATATAATCCATATTCAAGTGGTTTAGTGCTGTCTATTAGGCTGGTACTTTGAGCAATCATGGGATCAACTTGGAGTATCAACTGAACTCCAACACAACAGAAAGCCAATACACAATGTCAAACATCTGACATTAAACCAACGTTGGTCCAATGTTAGTTTCCGAATAATACCAACGTAGAACCAACATAAATTATATATTCCGATGTTGGACCAACGTTGGGCCATTATCAATGTTTTTGGGCTGACATTGGACCAACGTCGGGCCAACACGTCAAAACAACCTAACTTCGTTGGCCCAATGTTGGACCAACACGTTGGACCAACGGTGCGCCGATGAGCAACATTACGTTGGCCCAACGTGATTTACCGATATTGGCCCAACGTGACTGCTATCATTGGCCCAACGTTGGCCCAACGTATGCTTGCTGTCTGGGACCACGCCTTTATTTCGGTAACCATGACGTCTTCACATGTTATCGGTAACAATGACGCCTTCATTACGACCTCCGGTAACCATGCCACCTTCACTACGACCTCTTGTAACCATGACGCCTTCACTAAGACCTCGGGTAACAATGACCCCTCACTTCGACCTAAGGTAACCATAACGCCTTCACTTCGGTAACCATGACGCCTTCACTACGTCATCGGGTAACCATGACGCCTTCACTAGACGTCTTCGGGTAACAATGACGCCTTTACTTCGGCTTCGGTAATCACGACGCCTTCACTACGACCTCGGGTGGGCATGATGCATTCACTTCGACATCAGGTAACCATGACGCCTTCACTACGACCTCTTGAAACCATGACGCCTTCACTAAGACCTCGGGTAACAATGACGCCTTCACTTCAGTATCGGGTAACCATGACGCCTTCACTTCGGCATCGGGTAACCATGACGCCTTCACTTCGACATCGGGTAACCATGACGCCTTCACTTCGACATCAGGTAACCATGACGCCTTCACTACGACCTCGGGTAACAAAGACCCCTCACTTCGACCTGAGGTAGCCAAGCCTTTATTTCGGTAACCATGACGTCTTCACATGTTATCGGTAACAATGACGCCATCATTACAACCTCCGGTAACCATGCCACCTTCACTTCGACCTAAGGTAACCATGACGCCTTCACTTCGGTAACCATGACGCCTTCACTACGTCATCGGGTAACAGTGACGCCTTCACTAGACGTCTTCGGGTAACAATGACGCCTTTACTTCGGCTTCGGTAATCACGACGCCTTCACTACGACCTCTGGTGGGCATGATGCATTCACTTCGACATCAGGTAACAATGACGCCTTCACTACGACCTCTTGTAACCATGACGCCTTCATTAAGACCTCGGGTAACAATGACCCCTCACTTCGACCTAAGGTAACCATGACGCCTTCACTTCGGTAAACATGACGCCTTCACTACGACCACGGGTAACAATGACGCCTTCACTAGACGTCTTCGGGTAACAATGACGCCTTTACTTCGGCTTCGGTAATCACGACGCCTTCACTACGACCTCGGGTGGGCATGATGCATTCACTTCGACATCAGGTAACCATGACGCCTTCACTTCGGCATCGGGTAACCATGACGCCTTCACTTCGACATCAGGTAACCATGACGCCTTCGCTACGATGTCAGGAAACCATAACGCCTTCACTACGATCTCGGGAAATCATGAAGTCTTCACTACGACATCGGGTAACCATGACGCCTTCACTACGACCACGGGTAACAATGACGCCTTCACTAGACGTCTTCGGGTAACAATGACGCCTTTACTTCGGCTTCGGTAATCACGACGCCTTCACTACGACCTCGGGTGGGCATGATGCATTCACTTCACATCAGGTTACAATGACGCCTTCACTACGACCTCTTGTAACCATGACGCCTTCATTAAGACCTCGGGTAACAATGACCCCTCACTTCGACCTAAGGTAACCATGACGCCTTCACTTCGGTAAACATGACGCCTTCACTACGACCACGGGTAACAATGACGCCTTCACTAGACGTCTTCGGGTAACAATGACGCCTTTACTTCGGCTTCGGTAATCACGACGCCTTCACTACGACCTCGGGTGGGCATGATGCATTCACTTCGACATCAGGTAACCATGACGCCTTCACTTCGGCATCGGGTAACCATGACGCCTTCACTTCGACATCAGGTAACCATGACGCCTTCGCTACGATGTCAGGAAACCATGACGCCTTCACTACGATCTCGGGAAATCATGAAGTCTTCACTACGACATCGGGTAACCATGACGCCTTCACTACGACCACGGGTAACAATGACGCCTTCACTAGACGTCTTCGGGTAACAATGACGCCTTTACTTCGGCTTCGGTAATCACGACGCCTTCACTACGACCTCGGGTGGGCATGATGCATTCACTTCACATCAGGTTACAATGACGCCTTCACTACGACCTCTTGTAACCATGACGCCTTCATTAAGACCTCGGGTAACAATGACCCCTCACTTCGACCTAAGGTAACCATGACGCCTTCACTTCGGTAAACATGACGCCTTCACTACGACCACGGGTAACAATGACGCCTTCACTAGACGTCTTCGGGTAACAATGACGCCTTTACTTCGGCTTCGGTAATCACGACGCCTTCACTACGACCTCGGGTGGGCATGATGCATTCACTTCGACATCAGGTAACCATGACGCCTTCACTTCGGCATCGGGTAACCATGACGCCTTCACTTCGACATCAGGTAACCATGACGCCTTCACTACGATCTCGGGAAATCATGAAGTCTTCACTACGACATCGGGTAACCATGACGCCTTCACTACGACCACGGGTAACAATGACGCCTTCACTAGACGTCTTCGGGTAACAATGACGCCTTTACTTCGGCTTCGGTAATCACGACGCCTTCACTACGACCTCGGGTGGGCATGATGCATTCACTTCGACATCAGGTAACCATGACGCCTTCACTTCGGCATCGGGTAACCATGACGCCTTCACTTCGGCATCGGGTATCCATGATGCCTTCACTTCGGCATCGGGTAACCATGACGCCTTCACTTCGACATCGGGTAACCATGACGCCTTCACTTCGACATCAGGTAACCATGACGCCTTCACGTCGACATCAGGTAACCATGACGCCTTCACTTCGGCATCGGGTAACCATGACGCCTTCGCTACGATGTCAGGAAACCATGACGCCTTCACTACGATCTCGGGTTATCATGAAACCTTCACTACCACATCGGGTAACCATGACGCCTTTACTACGACCTTTTATAACTATAAAGCCTTCACTTTGACATCGGGTTGTCATGACGCATTCACTTAGATAACGGGTAACTATGACGCCTTCACTGCGATCCGGGTAACCATGACGCCTTCACTTTAACATTGAGTTGTCATGACGCATTCACTTCGATAACGGGTAACCATGACGCTTTCACTTCGACATGTAGCTATGCCGACTTTACTACAACATCGAGTAACCATGAGGTCCTCACTAAAACTCGGGGTAACCATGACGTCATTACAACGATTTCGATAAGCCATAACGTATTCACTACGACCACATGCAACCGTGACGCCTTCATTTCGCACCCAGGCAGCCATGGCGTTGTTATTAGGATTTCGGGTAACCCTTGCTTTCTCAATACGTTTTCGTGTAACCATGACCTTTGTAAGCTATGACGTCGTCATGACAACATCGGGTATTCATGACTTCCTCACTACGATCTATGGTAACCCTGACGTTTTCCCTTCTCTATGTTTTCGCTGTTTTGTGGTCTGTGCCACAATTCAAATGTATAAGCAGGTTCCATCATATCATGTTATATAAAGACCATTTTATTAGACATGGCACATTTAACCGTATCCATGACGTCTATATTTCTACGTCATGTAACTATGATTTCTATATTCCTACGTCATGTAACTATGACGTCTATATTCCTACGTCATGTATCTATGACGTCTATATTCCTACGTCATGTAACTATGACGCCTATATTCCTACGTCATGTAACTATGACGCCTATATTCCTACGTCATGTAACTATGACGCCTATATTCCTACGTCATGTAACTATGACGCCTATATTCCTTCGTCATGTAACTATGACGCCTATATTCCTACCTCATGTAACTATGACGTCTATATTCCTACCTCATGTAACTATGACGTCTATATTCATACGTCATGTAACTATGACGTCTATATTCCTACGTCATGTAACTATGACGTCTATATTCATACGTCAAGTAACTATGACGTCTATATTCCTACCTCATGTAACTATGACGTCTATATTCCTACGTCATGTAACTATGACGTCTATATTCCTACGTCATGTAACTATGACGTCTATATTCATACGTCAAGTAACTATGACGTCTATATTATTACGTCATGTAACTATGACGTCTATATTCTTACGTCATGTAACTATGACGTCTATATTCATACGTCAAGTAACTATGACGTCTATATTCCTACGTCATGTAACTATGACGTCTATATTCCTACGTCATGTAACTATGACGTCTATATTCATACGTCAAGTAACTATGACGTCTATATTCATACGTCAAGTAACTATGACGTCTATATTCCTACGTCATGTAACTATGACGTCTATATTCATACGTCAAGTAACTATGACGTCTATATTCTTACGTCATGTAACTATGACGTCTTTATTTCTACGTCATGTAACTATGACGTCTTTATTCTTGCGCCATGAATCTTTGACGTTTATATCCCGACGCCATGAACGTTTGACGTCTATATTCCTACGCAATGAACCTTTGACGCTTGTATTCCAACGCCATGAACCTGTGACGTCTATATTTCTATGCCAGATACCTGTGACGTCTGTTTTACAACCCGAACTAACCATAAACTCTGCATAAGACGCCTGGTAGCCATACATCCCAATAACCCTAACGTTTTTCTATTATTATGACGCCACGTACCTACGAGGACAAAAGCTCGACTACGTGTCACACTGGCATAGAACGAGTATTGATTTGAGCATTTTGTTTTTCATCGTCCTAATATGACGGTTACAACACAAAATGTATTTTAAGACTTAAGTTCATTATAACTATAACCAATGTTAGTATTTCCTTGCTTATCTAACCAAATGTAGATAAAATGTTCGACAGATTGAAACTCCTTTGTTGTCTGTATTACAAATTTACCTAACCAATACAAGTTCGTGTGACTATATCCTTGAACAACGTGAGTCCCAGAATAACAGTAGCAGCAACAATCTTTCTAAAGACCACTGTGATTACACTTTGGCATCTAATCATTATACAATAAAAAATAGCACATTGTAGGCCTAGTTTATACAACTACTAGTCGAGTAATCGCTTTGAAGTGAAATGTGATTATACAGTACATTTGAGCTTTTATTACTGTTGCTAGGTTTGAGGCTTGTAACCATGGTAACCTTCTCGGTATTTTGTACCGCTAGATCTCTGAGATATTCAATAAGCTTCTTAATTAAGCAGACATTACCGCACTGCAATTAGCTGAAGGGGAGATAACTACTCGAACGACAATGCCAAATAACCAATAATTTTACACTTAGAAATATTGGTATTTACACATTAAAGTATTAAATCCGTTTATCAAATGAAGGAGATTGTTCGAGTTGCTTCCCGCCGTTGGCATATATTATATCTCCCCTTGGAGAAATCTTCAATTAATGCTGACCTGTACAGTACATGTTTTTACACATTTTTTATCGAAAATTGATCTAAACCCCCGAAAGTGTCAAATTACTTTAAACATCCTCGTTTTTTATCTTAAACTAGCTGTAACAAATTCGCAGGTCCCTGTGTTTCAAACCTATGTTACGTCTTCCGCATGGTTGTGTGTACTCTAATTTATCGGTCAGTTTTCTGGGTTTCTACATGGAATGATATTCACTAATCATTTTGCATGTTTAAACTTTCAATTATGCACTATCCAACCTTGCGTTTTAAAACGTACAGTGAGTAAACCTACACTTGTAAATGGGAAATTGGCCAAACAAGTGTGTACGAATTCGCCACACCTGTACACGTGTCACGTGATATGCTTTAATCTACATACAGATATATCAAGTTAACTACTAAGATCTCGCCTTCACCTTAAAAATATATTGTTTGGGCAAATTGTAAGATATAATACATAAGAATCCGGGACAGTGGAAAGGAATTTGTGCCTCAGAGTAGCATTTCCTTGTCGGATACACCTCCTCTACATGTGATGGGGTCGAACATTCGGAAGACCCGGTTCCTATAACAGTAGAGTTCAAATTAATCGGCCGAGGTGTTCCGAGTTGGGAACAGGTTTTGATCTTCAAAAGCTACATACGTTTTATCTTATATAACGCGTGCGGAAACGTGTTTCCTGTCCGGCATGGCAGACAGTATAATGAAATACAACACAAATCAACTGCTGTGTTTCAAGGCCTAAATACATTGTACATTATATTTGCACCAGACTGAAATATCAATAAAGCAAGGGGATAAGTCTTGTTGCTTTACATTTCGCTGTGAAGCAACATCCAACTGCATCGGAGACAGATATGATTTGCATATATACATTTCGTGTTACAGAAAAAAAAAACAAATATAAAAACATGCAGGGTGTTTAGGAATGTTAATGATACGAATACATACATGCATTATGCACCAATCATGGTTGTTAGGTGAAGTCAGACTGGTATACAAACAACCCTCGTATTGTTCTAGTAGGCAACATCGATGTGATTTTTTAAAAGGAAAGTATGCGGTGCACGGTATCTCGTTTAAGCGGTGTCTAGACACAATGATATAATTATATATTTGCATCACTTCCTTCGTTTACTTAGTAAACCCTCACAACGTATAAATCGGTGACTGTGGAAAGGAATTTGTGTCACAGAGTAGCATGTCCTTGTCCGATACACCTCCTCTACATGGGAATGGGACCAAACATTCGGAAGACCTTGTCTCTATACATAAATGTAACAGTAGAGTTTTATACACATTGTTAAAGGCTCGGCGAATTGATTTCTGTTTCCATTACGGCGCCGTTTTCGCCACCGCGACAATTACTGTAAAAGCACATATTTTAGTGGTAAACTTAATTTTGCTATTTCTGAACTAAAAGCATTCGGCTGAATCATGATTGCGCCAATTACAGTTTCTGTATACTGCCTTCTGTCAGTGCGCCAATTACAGTTTCTGTATACTGCCTTCTCTCAATGCGCCAATTACAGTTTCTGTATACTGCCTTCTGTCAGTGCGCCAATTACAGTTTCTGTATACTGCCTTCTGTCAGTGCGCCAATTACAGTTTCTGTATACTGCCTTCTGTCAAAGCGCCAATTACAGTTTCTCTTTACTGCCTTCTGTCAGTGCGCCAATAACAGTTTCTGTATACTGCCTTCTCTCAATGCGCCAATTACAGTTTCTGTATACTGCCTCCTGTCAGTGCGCCAATTACAGTTTCTGTACACTGCCTTCTCTCAATGCGCCAATTACAGTTTCTGTATACTGCCTTCTGTCAGTGCGCCAATTACAGTTTCTGTATACTGCCTTCTGTCAGTGCGCCAATTACAGTTTCTGTACACTGCCTTCTGTCAGTGCGGCAATTAAACATTACGTTTATCTGTGTAATTTTGGCTATGCGCTAAAATTTGAGCGCGCCACAAAGTCTTCAGTATATTCGATGGAAGCCTTTGTTTAGTTCCCCGAACACCTTGAAGCGTGGGATCTATTCGGGATCCAGTATGGTCTGTTTACAGGAAGGAGGTGTAAAATGGATAAATGTGGCCAACTAACATTTGTTAAATGTACCAAGTGTGATATGTATCTCTGTTTCAACAGAGAGAGGAACTGTTGTCTGGACTTTCACTTGTGAAATCTAGATCTGAACGACTCCGTCCTACTCCTAGTATTGAGTACTGAACAACTGTTCTAATTGAAATTAATGACTGATATTTGTTCTAAATGTGTTATGTTTTAAATTTATTTCTAAATAAAAGTTTATGATCATTTTCTATTCATAAAAATGGGTTGGGTTATGAATAAATATAATGTATCATATATAATACAAAATGCGGTTATTGCCCTATGTATCATATCAAATATGATACATTCTTAAAAACATATAAAAAAATTCAGATTTTTCAGATTTTTTTACTTTCACATTTCTAATTTCACTATACCTTAATCATAATCAAAAGATGACATTTTTCTGAAATCTTTAAAGGGTTCGGGGCACTAGAGGGTTAGTAGAATATGTTTCACCCATCCTTTGGGGGAGTGAGATATGGGGACCTTAACCCGAGGGGTAATATTCTTAAATTATAGACTGTTCGAGTGTTTTGCCGGCTAAGAATCTTACCCTAAATTGCCCCGAGTTTAAAATGTTCACAATATCATTCTTTTCTTTATAGGTAGACTATGCGCCATCATGGTCCTATTTTGAATTTACCATTTGAAACATATTGACAATGCTAAAATATAGACCAAGGCCATTTACTGAACTAGGAACAAGCATATCCATGATGTT
The DNA here is from genome assembly GCA_947623455.1 of Mimachlamys varia. Lineage (NCBI taxonomy): Eukaryota > Metazoa > Mollusca > Bivalvia > Pectinida > Pectinidae > Mimachlamys > Mimachlamys varia. The sequence continues at coordinate 31,060,141 of OX392532.1, read as the reverse complement.
GACGTCTATGGATCGGTATACTCCAAATTCCTATACTGCCGTACACGCAATGTTATATTCGGTTATTGCACACACTGAAATGTTTTCATTACCTTTAAACCTTTTTTTTTTGTAAACAAGGTTAAACCCAAAACCGTTTTGACCATTAGACAACGAACCTTTTGCGTGCGTGTTTCGGTCATGTCATTTTGTAGGATATCAGTTTCGTGGTATGACCTAGGGTAATACGGGTGGATAGCTAGGGCAGAGAGCAGAAACCTTAAACAACTTACTGTATACGTCGCAGACTAAGGGGAATGAACTTTCTCACGCCAATCTGATAGGGCACCGACCTTAACGATAAAGAGATCTGTATTGTCTGTCCATTACGGGAGAAGAGGCGTCCCTTCTAGTGTTTAAATGTATGAAATGGAGCGGATAGCCGTTTTGTAGTTAAATAAACACTAAAACCATTGAAACAGAAATTCTTTATAAGCGTTAACAATTTAAGTTCGTTTTCCACGTCCATCTGATAATTTTGTTACACACTGTTTGTATATATTAAGCGGTTAGCAAGCAAGAAATGAAAACTTTATCAGCGACTTCTTGGACTACTAGCAGACACTACCAGGCCAGTTTTGGTTGGAAGTTGCATTCATTGCGACGCGGTGGCCGAGTTGTAAAGATGTCCCGTTACCATTCCCTCCAGGTTGCGAGTTCAAAACCCAGGTTGGGCAGTTACCACGTATTGACCGTATGTCGGTGCTTTTCTCCGAGTATTCATGAAACTGTTCTCATGCTCAAGCAGTCAGCTTTCTTGAAACTCACCTGAATCAAATCGAAGAGTCAAAAAGTCATTGTAAATGTTGAAAACAGCTTTCAACTTAATTGTACGAGAGTCTCCATGTAAATCTTTCTTTTGTTCATATTTTGCGCCTAGTTTAATCGACTTTGAGTTCAGATTATGGTTTTGTTGACGCTTCGATAGTTGGGTATCATATATCAAAATTACTTTGGTACATTTTTTTAAAGTCGTGTTTGACAGGCGCATTTGTATGTATTCAAAATATCTATAGAGAGAGAGAGCTGACACAACGAGTAGTTGTTGGATATGGTATTTATTTCACTTGAGTTAAAAAGTTACAAATGACACGAGTTTTAGCTAGTGTCGTTTTTTAAACTTTAACAAGAGTGAAGTAAATATTATATCCAACAACCACGAGTCATGTGATCTGATTCTTCAACAATCTCGGTCGAAAACAGCTCGAATGTAACCTGGTTGGAAAAAAACACATACAATATGTAAACAGTGTTTTATGGACAAGGCAGGCGTAGTTACATAATGTATATGACACATAAGTAAAAAGGCACTCGTTAATATTCAAAAATGACTTTGTTTTAGATCTCTTCTTATTTTAATGTTATTCTACCGGCAGCGATTTCATGACAAAACATAAAATAAAGGAAAGCATTAAAATACTGAAACTATGAATTAAATATAATGGAACAGCGGACTATATGCGCGAAAACATATTGTATCGTAATTTCCAGCTAAATGATGCATATGACGAGGTGAACAATCAGCAAGTGACGTTTTTCCGGTCAAAGTTCACCGTGTCAGCCAATCAAAACGCGTCTAGAGTGTATTCCACGGATGTTATTTGTTTTGTTTATACAACAGTTATAAAGCTTAATTGGTGCGGTGAGAGTTGGATAACACCCAAGTGTTGTGGTAGAAATATATATAAATAAATTTTAACACAAGGGGCAGCATTAAAAGTACTTAACTAAACTGTTGGTACTTTAAAGGTACATTGTAAATTGGCACTGAATGGGAAAAACACTGTATGCGCAAACAATAAACGGGTGATCCTGCAAACCCACTTACCAAAAAAACTCTGCATGAGGCTATGTCATTATGCAATTAAATGTACTATAATAAGTCCATTGTTCGAATTAAAAAGCAAATGCGTCACTGTTATGTTTTGGCCGCTTTGAAACGAAAAATCTAAAAAAAATCGTTATTGTAGAAAGAAAATGCGGCACTGTTACGTCTTGTAGAGGGCTAGTTGTCTATGAACGTTTAAATGACATATAGTTTTGCTGTAAATACGTATGTCGCTCCAACCATTCTTCCATTCTATGAGACCTGTAAAATGTATGGTGTGTGAGTAAAAATCAGCTTTTGACATGTGCTGATATCTTACATTGGCGGCATTAAAATATAGAGATATAGAAAAACAATAAATTACTGAAAGTCTTTATCGAATTTCATTTGAAGTACAAAATGTACTAGTCGTAGGAAAGGGATACCCTTCGTACGTACTTACGTAATCCCCAATGACGTCATCGCTCCACGGCTGCATTTCTTAACTGATCTGAGAGATTAATTAAGTTATGTTCTGTATAAATCATGCATAACGCTTGGGATTGGTTCATGTTCGCTTGACAGGGCGCAATATCAAATATTGTATAGATATTTGTTTGTTAGTTTGTTTGGATTTAACAGCCCAACGACAACTATAAACATTCATGTCAGCTTGGCAATTTGTGTAATTTTGTTCAGAAGCTTGTTTTGTTGCTAAAATTAATGTTTCAAAAAGACAACTTCAGGATAAGATAGTTGTGAAAAGGTCATTGATTAATTACAAAGAAAAAAATGTGACATTTTTGGTTCAGTTTTTTAAGAGGATATGAATAAGAAGTACAATGACTTCTATACGAAATGTATCAACAAAGATGGGGGTATTCATTTAGGGCCAAACCGGTTTTGTTATCCCTGAGATAAGGGGAGTTATTTCATAACAGAGGTCAAAACTAAATAAAATCAAGACTTGTATATTTTGAAAACGTAATCAAATATAGCAGAGGATGTTGAAAAGGTATCGAGGAATAAAACAGTTTTTGTAAAAGTGATAACGGAAGATGAAAAAATGTCAAACGACGATGAATCATAATATTATATATTTGTTTATTATTTATTTATTGTATATATCTATATGTTCTGCAAGTGCCTTTTTGGACTTTTATGTTAGTGGGAGAGGGTGCCGTAGTAAATGTATATGTAACAGAGGTCATTATTTATTCAATGACTCTGCTAGGAGTCGAACCCGGAACCTCTGGCTACTAGTCTTACGCTCAATCGATCGAGCTAAAGAGAAGATCTCTCTAGCCGAGCGGTATATTGCAGCTAGTATTTACCAGGGTTACATACTCCCCCTCAAGGAAAGAACTCGTCCCGAGTTTTCCGGGGGTCATAGGGATTCCTTTACAAGTATCCCTAGTGTATGTCATTTCCGGGTCCCTACGTGGGCGCCATATGTAACAGAGGTCATTATTTATTCAATGACTCTGCTAGGAGTCGAACCCGGAACCTCTGGCTACTAGTCTTACGCTCAACCGATCGAGCTAAAGAGAAGATCTCTCTAGCCGAGCGGTATATTGCAGCTAGTATTTACCAGGGTTACATATATATTTTTGTATCTTATTATTTATTGTATTCTATGTTACAATATATGTACGGTGTTTGTTTGTGCCTTTATACTGGCTACATATATAGGGCGCTTTATCCAATGTTGTACATTTATTTGTATCTTAGTTATTTATTATTGTATACTTTCTTCTGTAAAGCGCCCCCTTTTTTAGCTTGAGAGGGCCCTTTATCCTTTTTTATATATATATATTTATTAAAAACCTACCCTGCCTTGGGCCCCCACCTACAATACACCAACACTGTCGCGAAGGTAAATTCCTAATGGTCTTTTTTAGTACAATTCATAAATCTCCATTCAAGATTTAAAATCCTTTGCACTACAGTGTAAGCTACTACAAAGGGACAATGGTCCCTTGTGCCTGTTTTGAACAAATACGGACAATCCCAAAATTAAATCTGACCTTACAAGACTACAAAAGTTTATCCAATCAGTCCACATAGAAGCATAGGTTAAGAGTTTGTCTTTGATTAACAAAGTATAAATAGGTTAAATTTGGAACGTTAATTATAAGATAACAGTGCTGTTTGGGAACTCGCCACACGAAATCTGTTCTACAGCGAGTCTGCTAGCATGATTTTTTGAATTGATGTTTTTTGCTAAATGACATCTTTCTATAGTTCATCTTTATGTTGAGGAGAGCAGTAGACATTTGGAAGCACAGAAGGTCGTTCAAAATTTCTTTTTCAACGTTTAAGATAAAAGAGAGACGTATATTTAATATGTCATATGTCTCTGATAATACCCGCGAAACAAAGAGTTAAAGTGTTTGTTCAACTTTTTTATCAATGAATAGAACTGAAATACAATGAAATAGCAGACCGCTAATTTTATAATTGTTAACTTTAATATATTTTACATCATTCAATAGAGGAAAAATAAACATTAAAAGCAAAAAGGAATAAGACACGGAAACAAGTAAAATAACGTAATTATTACTATTGTATTTTAATCTGTTTCCGAAATGTAAAGTTGATAGACGTTTGATATTAAAGGCCCAATATACGTAACTTTCGGCGAATCTTGATGCGAAAATCATGCCTTATAAGTTTTTATATTTATAGATTTAGTTAAGATAAACTGATATCAGCAATATTCAAGATTAATTCGTACGCGGTTACCGGTACAGCAGCAGTTGAAACTCGGTATTTGTAAACACGCGTCCATTTTGAACCGTCTTCTCACTTCGGTTTGTTGTTGAAGTGGGCCCTACCTGAATTATTTTCAATTCTTTGGATTTTTCTTTCAAGACTTTCATGTTAGTTACCGCTCGGGTTTACTTAGTTTTAGGCTTATTTTTGCATGGTTATTAACTGGGTTTTTTCAGAATTTTTCAGAATCACGAAAAAATTCTTGAAGTTACGTATATTGGGCCTTTAAAATGTATCGTGTTTCGCTTTGCCTATTATAATTTTTTTCAATCGACAACAATAGGCATTCATAACAATAAAACTACAAATGAAAACAGTTATTCTTAATTATAAACTACAAAAACTATGGAAAATCGTCATAAAAAAAAAAGAGAATAATAATGTTAAAAAGACCTATACACAGTCGTAAATCGGAAATTCCAACCGAGGGGTTTTCAAACTTTGTAAAACCCGAGGCTTGGCTTGGGGTTTTGCCAAATTTGAAAACCCCGGGGGTAGAATTTCCCTATCTTTCAACTTTGGTCATGAAAGAGTCTTTTTTTCATACCAATCATTCGAATAAGCTCAAAAACCATGAAAATACGTTTTGACTGGCCACCATTTCCAAAATTTCAACTTTTTACTTGAGCCTTTTTGACCAAAACGAATTAGACAGCAAAATTAATCATACCCTATATTTGCATACCAATTTTGCGCAGAAAAGATAATCTCACTATACTGGTGTTTATGAGTAAATTTTTGGGAAAGGTTTTTATTTCATCAAGCCGTCGTTTTCTCTTTCCGGTATCAGAGTTTACCGTATTCGTGACGTCACGTCATTGTTGAGCCATTGTGACGTCACTTCGTGTGATAAGCTATGTAAGATATTATGTTTAATTAAGATCGTTGTCATCTGGTGTATCTCCACGTGTTGGCATAACAAGACTTAGTGCTTAATCCTTTACTCCTTTTTTTGGACAATAAAATATGTTTAGATCCAAGTTTTGTCATACCTAATGTACACTTTCTATAGCGACTATATATTTTATTGAAATGTATTTACAGACTAACTGACATTTACTTGATAACCAGTGTCCTGCAAGCTAGAGTTATTTTCCAACAACTATACATACGTGATAAATTTCAAAACCTGGTACGTCCTAAATGACCCTTGTTGTCAACAGGACGTAAAACTACATAAACAAAATTAGGTAAGTTTGGAGTTTGTCTGAAGTGGTGTAAACACATTGTTTCATATCAAAACTTTCGGTAAGTTGTGGACATAACTCGTCACGTGACTGACAAAGCAGTCCCTACAATGCATATGTCTTATAACTGTCATTTTACTTAGATATATGTAATTAACAAGTACATTAAAACACACACACACACACACACAAATAAATAAAGGAAAAAATAACGTAATTTATTTCATTTGTACCAGTGAAATATCGAAAATTATTCATTCTTTAAAAGTGATATATTTTCACTTGTAAAAAATATCACTTTTCTAATCTGACCAATAAAAACATTATTTACAAACGACAATCGGGAAAATGAAAAGCTGCCCGGGTATAGGGTTTGCTATAAAAATGTAATAAAAAGAATATCTAAAAGTATCTTAAGTAATACCAAATATATTTCACTCGTGTGGCTAACTTTTTTGATATTCCACTCGTTCTGCGCACTCGTGAAAAATATCAAAATAGTCCCACTCGTGAATTATCATTGGTATTACTGAAAACACTGTTAGATTTCATCTAGTATAACATAAATAGGAATATTCCTTCTCGGGAAACAATTAATACGTATATATAGAGATTACATAAGGATTTGTTGTTGGATATGCCTATTTGCTTCACTCGAGTTAGTTAATTTTGAAACATTTCAAAGGACACGAGCTTTAATTTGGCGAGTGTCTATTTAACCTATTTGAAAATTAACTAGCTCGAGTGAAATAAATACCATATTCAACAACCACGAGCCGCGTGACCTGTTTCTACCACAATTTCAGCCGAAAACAGCGGACAATATGGGCGTAAACATATCGGATCGTATTTTACCCGCCAAATGAATTAATTTATGTCATTGTGTACGATGATGATAAGACAATCACTTGTCTTGTAAATTGCATGACATGATGATGATAATGATGATGATGAAGATGATGATGATGATAGGCCTATAACAGAAATATATGTGTTGAAGTTGATGTATAGAGTGTGCAAGGTAGCATGCTTTCTTTTTCTGTGTTACAAAAAGCTTATCAAAAATAAAACAAATACAAAACAAAAAAACATTCATAATAAAACAGAAAGACAATCATGTAAGTAATTATTTGTAGCTGCGCTATTGGTCTAGGGGACAAAACTCTTGGTATCGGTCTTATCTAAGTACATGACTGTGTCATATCCGGTTTATCATCTAAATTTAGGACAATCTAGAACGACAATGTTGAGTCCGAGAAGTGTATTAATTACCGGGGCAAACCGCGGAATAGGTCTGGAACTTGTCCGACAGTTGTTACAGCTTGACTCCCCACCAAAACACGTACTGGCCACGTGCAGATGTCCGGAAAAAGCCGAGGTATGCACGTGTGTATTTCAATTATATACTACTGCAATGCGTACAAGTGGGAGTCCACACTGGTACACGCGTTGTTACATTATGTACGATATTGACCATGAATATAGAAGGGAGCATTTTCATTGAAAATTGATCTTAACCTCTAAAGAGTATTACTCTAAACACCTTAGTTTAGTTTCAAAACTAGCTGTAAAACAATTCTCAGCTAGTCCATGTGGGTGTACGTCACTACGTGCAGAATGGCACCTCAAAAAGCTACAGTGCAATGGACGATCTGTAAACAGGTGTTAAATAGCATATACATGTATATGCATTCAGCCTACGTAATGACGCGACATTCAATAAAGCTACAAGGAACAACTGAAACGTCAATAGTGATACAATTCTCTTGTTTTCATTGATAACACGTGTATGGTTAAGCTAACAATCCTGAAGCCAGGCGAGGCCGGCGTAGACAGTAACAACAGCAAGGGAAGCTAGTCTTTCCCTGTGTACTAGCGGTGTCACCTGTGTGTTGTATACAATGTGATTTAGATACATATGTGTAAACAAACATAATGCATGTGTTCACAACAAACATGTGTTCAAAGGTTCTTGAACGGTGCCTAAATGTCCCGTAGTTATATTTCATTACAACATAAGTAGCGCAGTTGATGATCGAAGAAAATGTTCATTCCGTTTTATTTCATACCATTCCTTCGTTTACTTTACATACAACTTTAATCTCTAAATTAAGAGATATTTCAGAAATTATTCGATAGCTATGGATGTATTTTGATACGATACCATTGACAGAGTTCAACCTTTTGTTAATTAATGATACGATACTGTTAAAGATTTTAATCTTTTGTTAATTTATGATACGATACCATTTACAGATTTTAACATTTTGTTAATTAATGATACGATCCTATTAAAGATTTTAAGATTTTGTTAATTAATTTGAAGATACCATTAAAGATTTTAACATTTTGTCAATTAATGATACGATCCTATTAAAGATTTTAACATTTTGTTAATTTATGATACGATACCATTCACAGATTTTAACATTTTGCTAATAACGATACGATACCATTCACAGATTTTTACATTTTGTTAATTAATAATACGATACCATTCACAGATTTTATCATTTTGATAATTAATGATACGATACCATTAAAGATTTTAACATTTTGTTAATTAATGATAAGATACCATTAAAGATTTTAACATTTTGTTAATTAATTATACGATATATACCATTCACAGATTTTAACATTTTGTTTGTTTGTATGTATTTTTTTTGTAATGTCTAGTTATACGTCCGTCATTATCTGACGGAACGTAAAATGGTATAGTGTTGTCCGTCCGTCAGTTCAATGAACGTCCGTTCATCGTGAACTTTTATTTATCGAATATTCTCCTCCTACATTGCTAAACATCGGTTCGATTCGATCATATTTGAAAGAGTTGCTGCCCTTTACATACATACTTCATTTACGCACTCTTTGCCGGAGATCTTCTTTTACACTTTTCAACCGATCTCTTTCAAACTCTGAACACTATTTTCACCATGACATGTTCTTCTCTTTTTTCACCGAACATCGGTCCGATTAGACTATATTTGAGAGAGTTATCGCCCTTTATAATCTTGTCAGGATATCTTCTCCTACATTATTTAACCGGTCCCTTTCAAACCGTGAACCCTTATTTACTATGACATATAGTTGTGTTTTCCGAAACATCGATTTGATTCAACAACATGTAGAAGAATTATTGTCCCTTGTATATTTCACAAATTATCTTGTACGGAGATCTTCTCCAACAATTTTCTAGCAATCTCTTTCAAACTCTTTACATGTATTGACCACGATATGAAGTTGTGTTTTCCAGAACACCGTTTTGATACGGCTTTATTTGGATATATGACCTATAACGAAGCCGGAGGGGACTAGGCCTATTAGTTAACCTGCCGTCTGTCTGCCCTTCTGTCTGCCCGTCCGTCTGTCTGTAACCTTTTTGGGTTTTCCGTGCATTATCTCTGCAACGTGTGCACACATTGAACTGCAATTTGGTATATAGATACATCATGGCGATATCTACGTCAAGTTCTAATACTGTTACGTTAAATGATTTTACAGAGTTATGGCCCTTGGACTTAGAACATTTCCAATAATTCAGTTTCCGTTCATTATCACTGAATTGTGTGCCGAACTGAACTGTAATTTGGTATACAGATACATCATGTGAATATCTACGCCAAGTCTGTTTAATATTTGTTTAATAAATCATTGCATCTTTATGGCTTGTGGGGGCGGGGGGGGGGGGGGGTTAAAAAACCGAAGTCATAAAGAAAATTTACGGTAAATTGCTGAATTAATTGATTTGCCTTGGTTTCAGGATCTTCATACACTTGCAAAGTCGAGTAGCGCTGTAAGCGTGTTGAAACTTGGTGAGTATTTTAAACGAATCGGTATATTAACTATATCGTGATACCGTCCTCAATTTACATCATGTATTTTAAAAAGATGTCATTACATGAATTATTTTATATGTAAATAATTAATTTTCTATTGATTGTATGCAGAATGCGGATTTCTGATTGGTTGAGATTTTCTTTTCATACCCCTTTGAAAAGAAAATCCGAAAATGGCGCGAAAAATGTGACGTCACAATGCATTATCTCTTCAACGTGTGCACACATTGAACTGTAATTTGGTATATAGATACAACATGGCGATATTGATTTGTAAAAAATAATCCGTTGTTAGATCAGTCAAATTGTACATAAACATGTTTTAAATTTGAAAAATAAGTTTCAAAAATTAATTATAAGCGTTGATGTCAATTATTTTTTAGTTTCATAGGGTTATGAAACTGAAAAAAATTGTTATCAATGCTTAATAATAATATTTTAAAACGTGTATGCAAATTATCCCGAAAAGCATTAAGATAAAACCAAGTGTAAGTAATTACATTAAACAATTGATTTAAAGAAATTTATTTTCTGTTACATGTACCGATAATTCTTTAAATTTATCTTATTGTGTTTGTGTTGATCACGTTATTAAAACATGCGGGAAAAATATCGTGTTGAACTTTTAACCACGAGTTTTCCCAGCGTATTTACAGAGTCGATTACACTTTTTAAAAGTAACAACATTACTGTTATTGCGAAAATCCACAGTTTGCTCAAGCTTTCAACAAAATTACCGTCACTGTGGAAACTGTCCGACCACAGGGACATGTGACCAGAAGAATTACCTTCTGTACATAGGTAACCTAGCGAAATATGATTAAAAAAATGTATATCAAAACCAAAAAGTTTCAAACTTTCTTATTATGTTATTAATTTTCTAAAACCTTAATGAATATAATAGCCAATTTTCAGCTTGATACGTCAAGCGGTTAAATTTATCAAATCAATCGACTATCAGACAGTGAAAAATTGAATTTAACCGTTTTTAGTATCAAGCGGAAATTTCGCTGTTATTTTCTTTATGTTTTTTTTTTTTGAAAATTAACAACATAATAAGAAAAATTTAAACTTCTGTTTTTATAAAAAAATATTTTTTATTCATATTTCGCAAAGTTATCTTTGTAAAGAGGATTATTTTTCTGGTCACATGTGTATGGAAGTCTGATGCTAAACTTTGCCTGCAACTACCACAATTAGTTAGGGCTGGGCGGTTTTACCGGTATACCGGTATACCGTGGTATAAAGTTGTGATGGTACGTACCGTGGTACATTAGTCCTGTACCGGTTTTTTGGGGACTTTCTTGTAACTTATCAATAAACTATTTGTTACATAGATCAATTTGAATTCAAATATGGTTTAATTATAATTTCCTTTAAGTTTGCTGATTAACTAAGACAGACATAGCTTCACTCAAACAATATTAGAGGATAACACAAAGATAAACTTATGACAGGCCTCTTTTTGATAGGCTTCAGAACAAAAACAGCCTGAGACCTTTAGCTAGCCCAAACATTCAATCAAGGTAGTATACCGTGATACGTACCGCAGTAATTGCCTAAATACCGTGGTATACCGTGGTACTTTTGATTTTGTGGTACCCAGCTCTACAATTAGTCCAAATACTGTGAAAACTCCGGTGCTCCCAGCTGTGAAATATTAAATATTATCGCTGTTGTTGTGAAATTTCCACAGCTTATCCTGACACTTGAACAAATTAATAATGTTAATTAACTGTATGCGTTGCCGAAACTGTGAAAACGTGCTGGTTATCAGATCTGTCACCATCATTGAGATTACCACCTGTAGCTACGGCACAATATCCTCGATATCCAGGGGTCAATTTGCCTACACTCTCCACGCCCCTGGACTATGTCATGGCAAAACTGAAGACTCCATGTGCGCCAGCTTATTGATGAGGCAAGAAGAATTCCGTGGTTGCTTCACAATGGTTACGCTTCTATGCTCTTTACATCACTGGAATATGCCATCGAAAAAAATTGAAAGCTCTAGCTGTGCGCGCCACCTTGTTGATTAGGCAAGAAGACTAGTTCAATCAAACGAATCTCGCGGTCACATAGATAGCGGTAAAAATGACAGGCTTTGAACCTTTGAAATGCTCAATAATGCTACATGTAGCAGCCTAGAGGTTGATTCTGGTATCTTCGTGCCTTAAGTTTTGTAATGACATATTCGTATGTAAATTTAAAATGAGAAGTAATGAATACTATTAAATTGGCGCGCAGTATGTTAAGAGTTAGCCATTCCCGCACAGTCTGTAAAGTAACAGCATTTGGCGCACAGTCTGTAGAGATATAGCCTTTGGCGCACAGTCTGTAGATATATAGCCTTTGGCACACAGTCTGTAGATAAATAGCCTTTGGCGCACAGTCTGTAGAGATATAGCCTTTGGCGCACAGTCTGTAGATATATATCCGTTGGCGCACAGTCTATAGAGAGATAGCCTTTGGCGCACAGTCTGTAGAGATATAGCCTGTGGCGCACAGTCTGTAGAGAAATAGCATTTGGCGCACAGTCTGTAGAGATAAAGCCTTTGGCGCACAGTCTGTAGAGATGAAGCCTTTGGCACACAGTCTGTAGAGAGATAGCCTTTGGCACACAGTCTGTAGAGAGATAGCCTTTGGCACACAGTCTGTAGAGACATAGCCTTTGGCGCACAATCTTGAGAGATATAATCTTTCGCGCACAGTCTGTAGGGTAATAACATTTGGCGCACAGGCTGTAGAGATATAGCCTTTGGCGCACAATCTGTAGAGATATAGCCTTTGGCGTACAGTCTGTAGAGAAATAGCCTTTGGCGTACAGTCTGTAGAGACATAGCCTTTGGCGCACTGTCTGTAGATATATAATCTTTCGCGCACAGTCTGTAGAGAAATAGCCTTTGGCGTACAGTCTGTAGATATATAGCCTTTGGCGCACAATCCGTAGAGATATAATCTTTCGCGCACAGTCTGTGGAGATATAGCCTTTGGCGTACAGTCTGTAGAGAAATAGCATTTGGCGCACAGTCTGTAGAGATAAAGCCTTTGGCGCACAGTCTGTAGAGATGAAGTCTTTGGCACACAGTCTGTAGAGAGATAGCCTTTGGCACACAGTCTGTAGAGACATAGCCTTTGGCGCACAATCCGTAGAGATATAATCTTTCGCGCACAGTCTGTAGGGTAATAACATTTGGCGCACAGGCTGTAGAGATATAGCCTTTGGTGCACAATCTGTAGAGATATAGCCTTTGGCACACAGTCTGTAGAGACATAGCCTTTGGCGCACAATCCGTAGAGATATAATCTTTCGCGCACAGTCTGTAGGGTAATAACATTTGGTGCACAGTCTGTGGAGATGAAGCCTTTGGCGCACAATCTGTAGAGATATAGCCTTTGGCGCACAGTCTGTAGAGATATAGCCTTTGGCGCACAGTCTGTAAAGATATAGCCTTTGGCGCACAGTCTGTAGAGATATAGCCTTTGACGCACAGTCTGTAGAGATATAGCCTTTGGCGCACAGTCTGTAGATATATTGCCTTTTCAGTAGGCCTTTCGGTTTCGCGTTCAAACCAAATGTCATGTTCTAATCGACACTAAAAAGAACGCACAGCTTGTACTATCCCCTAAATGAAACATAAACCGCTAGTGCGGTTCCTTTTGTATTTTCCTGTAATGCAGTGGACGTTCATATTGCCTATAACTCGAAACAGAATGCAGATTGATGCTTAATTAACGGGGGAAATAATGTGTCTATTACTAGTTCCTAAATTAAATCATGGGTTATTACTATGCACATCGTCAGCTTCTGTTATCTGTTCTAATTAACAGACGTCTCTGATCCTGCCAGTTTTCCTCGGGTCCGAGAAGAAGTAGAAGGTATTTTACAAGGCAGTGGACTAAATCTCCTCATCAACAACGCCGGGATTATTGGCCGCCATGATATTTCCTCCGTCACTGTGGAGAGTATGCAGGGCCTCTACCTCACCAATACTATCGGCCCATTGTTTCTTGCTAAGGTAAACTTTGTTTCTGGCTAAGGTAAACTTTGTTTCTGGCTAAGGTAAACTTCTTTTCTGGCTAAGGCAAATTTTGTCTCTGGCTAAGGTAAACTTCGTTTCTGGCTAGGCATTTTGCTTCTGGCTAAGGTAAACTTTGTCTCTGGCTAAGGTAAACTTTGTCTCTGGCTAAGGTAAACTTTGGTTCTGGCTAAGGTAAACTTCGTTTCTGGCTAAGGTAAACTTTGGTTTTGGCTAAGGTAAACTTTGTTTCTGGCTAAGGTAAACTTTGTCTCTGGCTAAGGTAAACTTTGGTTTTGGCTAAGGTAAACTTTGTTTCTGGCTAAGGTAAACTTTGTCTCTGGCTAAGGTAAACTTTGTTTCTGGCTAAGGTAAACTTCGTTTCTTGCTAAGGTAAACTTTGGTTTTGGCTTAGGTAAACTTTGTTTCTGGCTAAGGTAAACTTTGTTTCTGGCTAAGGTAAACCGTCGTTTCTGGCTGAGGTAAACCGTCGTTTCTGGCTAAGGTAAACTTTGTCTCTGGCTAAGGTAAACTTTGTTTCTGGCTAAGGTAAACTTCTTTTCTGGCTAAGGTAAACTTCGTTTCTGGCTAAGGTAAACTTTGTTTCCGGCTAAGGTAAACTTTGTTTCTGGCTAAGGTAAACTTCGTTTCTGGCACAGGTAAATTGTTCTTTGTTTTTCTTTTGAGTGTTTTATTTTTGTCCATATCACCACTGAGTTATTTGGGCATGAAGTGTACTTCTGAGGGCCTTTGGCAATATAATTCAGTGAGGTTGCATTTCGATGTCGGCATCAGCTCCACTGTGAGCTGTTGATAAGGACGTCTACAAAAATAAAACAAAGCGAATTCAATCTAATACATATATTCATTATCATTTTAGGAGTTACTTCCCCTGATAAAGAAAGCTGCAAACACAGCGCCTGACCAGCCAATGAGTTGTTCAAAAGCGGCAATTATCAACATGACTAGCAAGGTTGGATCAATGGCGGACAATAGAAGTGGGGGACGTTATCCATACAGAATTTCAAAGGTGGGTATTGTTATATTGTTACTGATATGCATCAGTGACGGTTGTTTATTAACAAATGAATACAGTCTACACTGATTTTCACTCCATATCCACTGTGCAAATTACTTTACTCGAGAACGTGCCAATTGCCATGACTTCGAGTCACTATTGTATGACGTCATTAACAATGTACATGGGCGGGGTAAACCAAGGCTGATGCAAACTGCATGCTGTTACATTTATTGAACCGTTTTCACGTTTGTAAGTTTCGAAATGAAATCTGTGTCCGCAGATTGGGCTATATTGAACAGAATAGTTATAAGCCATTTACAGAAAAATACTATAAATAGAAGAATAAACTTTTACTGTGTTTAATAAATCCCATGGAGCAGTCGGTAAATGTAAGCGAAGTGTTTACGCAATTTATCTCGTGCTCCGTTGGATTTATGATCTCATAAACTAAACAAAATAAAAGGTTAATCCTTTACTGTATAAAGGCACGTAAACAATGTTTTGACGTCACGTCAACAATGTATTGACGTCACGTCAACTATAGCAGATCACGGGATCATCGTTTATTTACATTATATTATTATTCGTTTTTCATCTGGAGGTCGGGGAGGGGGTTAGATATTTCCCAACATTAGTAGTAAGACAGAAATGTTTCAATTCATGGGTGAAATCAGCATATTTTTTGCCCTTGAATTGAAACATCTTGCCCTTTTCATCTTTCCCGTTACTACCAGATCATGCGCATTTGCTGTATCCGGAAGTTTATAACTGTATGTGCATACATGTTTCCCGTTACTACCAGATCAAGAACATCGGCTGTATCCGGAAGTTTATAACTGTATGTGCATACATGTTTCCCGTTACTACCAGATCAGGAACATCGGCTGTATCCGGAAGTTTATAACTGTATGTGCATACATGTTTCACGTTACTACTAGATCAGGAACATCGGCTGTATCCGGAAGTTTATAACTGTAGATGCCATCAATATCAGGGTGCACTCACGTGTGACAGCACGGTTGGATTATGCCCTGCCTGTGGTATATCTGACAGACTCGTCTAAAGAGGGCCCAGAACACTACAGCACTTCAAGCTTCGCGTTATTCACGGAATTCACAATATTGTTTAAGTTCATCTAGATTTTTTGACGTACCTAGTAACGGATTGTCGAGTCTCGATAATCAACCCTTCCTGAGTGTTAACATTCTGGCCATTTTTAAAAAAAGCCTTAACCGTACTTGAATGTTAAAATGGCCAATTTTTCTTATAAAAAACATACTGATCCATACTTCCCTGTTACATTTATGTCTGTTTATTTACAGACTGGACTGAACAATGTTTACATTTTCTCTGTTTATTTACATGCTGGTCTGATCATGGTTTACATTTTCTCTGTTTATTTACATGCTGGTCTGAACAATGTTTATATTCTCTCTGTTTATTTACAGGCTGGACTGAACAATGTTTACATTTTCTCTGTTTACTTACAGGCTGGCCCGATCCTGGTTTACATTTTCTCTGTTTATTTACATGCTGGTCTGAACAATGTTTACATTTTCTCTGTTTATTTACAGACTGGACTGAACAATGTTTACATTCTCTCTGTTTATTTACACGCGGGACTAAACAATGTTTACATTTTCTCTGTTTATTTACAGGCTGGACTAAACAATGTTTACATTTTCTCTGTTTACTTACAGACTGGTCTGAACATGGTTTACATTTTCTCTGTTTATTTACATGCTGGCCTGAACAATGTTTACATTTTCTCTGTTTATTTACATGCTGGCCTGAACAATGTTTACATTCTCTCTGTTTATTTACAGGCTGGTCTGAACAATGTTTACATTTTCTCTGTTTATTTACAGGCTGGTCTGAACATGGTCACCAAGAACCTAAGTGTAGATCTGATGCCCGACGGCATTCTGAGCACGAGTCTACATCCGGGTTACGTCCAGACCGATATGGGTGGACCTAACGCCCTCATCACAACTGAACAGTCAGTACAGGGCATGATCGCGGTAATGGCAGGCCTCAATACGGACACTAACGGACTTATGCTCGACTATGCCGGCAAAACCATCCCATGGTGAATTAGGATCTCAACGTCATCCCGAAATCGTCTCCTGGTGATATTTAATATATAGCCGTTATGCGATTTGTTTTTAGCGCGAAATTTGAACACGTGATAATTGGCTTGTTGCGACTTAATTTGGTAAGGAATGTACATGAACTGTAGCATGCCATGTTTGTTTGGAATAAACAGCATTGGACTGAATAAATGTATGGTAAAATAGGTCATGCTATTATGGCAACGATTTACTGAGCTTTATCATATGTCTGGTAGCGAGTATGCGTACAATACGCCATTCGGTATTTACATGTATAGGGTAACGGTTTATCTCAGCCTGATTACGTGTCCGGTGACGAATATGCGTACGATGAGTCGTGTGATGTTTGTACATGAGCTTGATCACGTGTCTGGTAACGAATATGCGCATAATAGGTCATGTGATGTGTATATGGAAACGACTTACCTGATCATAATCACATTCTAGTAAATTATATTCGTAGCATATGTCATGTGATGTTCGGCGATTTGGATTAAAGTTGAACCCATCATTCTATATATGTGCGTTAAGTCTTCGCTTTTGGACCGTTAGCGAATCTTACGTAAAGAGTTTGAAATAAAGGTTAAGAATGTTCCATAAAGTTCTTCATTTTTACGTTCAAGATACAAGATATATAACTTATAGTCGAATATTTAAAACAATGAACATAATCATCCAGAGCTTGTATTTTGACAGAGGAATACAAATGTACAATCAAGCACAACACAAGTATTACTAAAAACATGTTAACGTGCATACCAAAATTCATCAATCAGAAAGCATATTCAAATAAAAGTTATGCAGTTTGAGCAAAGTGAGCGGACAAATCCCAATTAAATGAGAGGATACGACAGATGATATTCAAAATTGACGTGTTGCAGGAAACGTTCTCGTGGGATTCGAATGAGTTAGAGTCACGGTTGCCAAGCGAACTCCTAAACCGATTATTGGAAATACCCCACAATGCACAGCGAGATGAACATACTTCGGGTGGTGCAGTGGGTAACGCAATTGCCTTTTACAAAGGCGGCCCGGGTTCGATTTCCCGAACGGCCGTGAAAAGGTATGGGAGTCACCTGCCCGACCACGTGGGTTTTCTCCGGGTACTCCGAGTTTTTCATCCCACAAAAGACCCCTCGTGCTAACATCTGGACCAACAAAAGTAATTAATATAACTTGGATAACTTGTTTCATAATTGTTGTAAAATAGATCAAGTATTTTTATAACCACCACTATTCTGCCGTGCTACGTCACTGGGATATATGAGATATAATCACAAACTTTTTATTTGGCAATAAACTATCATTTTGTGGTGTACATCGGATAATACAAACGTTTTTACCAAACAACTTCAGCGAGGTGGTAAAAACCCCATGTAATTGCCGCAGTGATTAAGATGTCCTTTATTGAATAATGAGCGTAGGGAGAACATAGGGTGAGGACCATAGTCCTTGTTTACACGTCAACATGATCGTAATACATTATATGGCGAAACGGATCATTAATCTATCTGAAAATATCTTTAAAAGGATATTGCATAAAATATATTGGCTCTGTATAAAGAAACAAAATGCCGAAACGGAATAAAAATGCATTTTGGTTGATGTTGCCCTAGCCAAACACATTTTGGTTGATGTTGCCCTATCCAAACACATTTGGGTTGATGTTGCCCTATCCAAACACATTTTGGTTGATGTTTCCCTATCCAAACACATTTGGGTTGATGTTGCCCTATCCAAACACATTTTGGTTGATGTTTCCCAAGCCAAACACATTTGGGTTGATGTTGCCCTATCCAAACACATTTTGGTTGATGTTTCCCTAGCCAAACACATTCTGGTTGATGTTGCCCTATCCAAACACATTTGGGTTGATGTTGCCCTATCCAAACACATTTGGGTTGATGTTGCCATATCAAAACACATTTGGGTTGATGTTGCCCTATCCAAACACATTTTGGTTGATGTTGCCATATAAAACACATTTTTGTTAGCTTACCGGGTCCGAAGGACCGAGGTGAGCTTATGCCATACCGTGGCGTCCGTCGTCCGTCCGTCGTCCGTCCGTCGTCCGTCAACAATTGTTTAAACGACTTCTTCTCCATAACCACTGATTGGAAATAAACCTTATTTGGCAGGAACCATCCTTAGGTGCCCATGATTCAAAATTTTACTTATGGTGGAACTGACCCCCCAGGGGGCTGAGGGGCGGGGCCAAAAATATTTATTAGTTTAAGCGACTTCTTCTCCATAACCACTGATTGGAAATGAGCCTTATTTAGCAGGAAGCATCCTTAGGTGCCCATGATTCAAAATTGTACTAATGGTGGGACTGACCCCCTAGGGGGCTGAGGGGTGGGGCTAAAAAGGGTTATTAAGCTATATTGGTTTAAGCGACTTCTTCTCCATAACCACTGATTGGAAATCAGCCTTATTTGGCAGGAAGTATCCCTAGGTTCTCAGGATTCAAAATTTTACTTATGGTGGGACTAACCCCCCAGGGGGCTGAGGGGTGGGGCCAAAATATTTATTAGTTTAAGCGATTTCTTCTCCATAACCACTGATTGGAAATGAGCTTTATTTAGCAGGAAGCATCCCTAGGTGCTCTGGATTCAAAACTGTACTCATGGTGGGACTGACCCCCCAGGGGGCTGAGGGGTGGAGCCATAAAGAGTTATTTAGCTATATTGATATTAACGACTTCTTCTCCATAACCACTGATAAGAAATCAACCTTATATGGCAGGAAGTATCCCTAGGTGCCAAAGATTCATATTTGAACTAATGGTGGGACTGACCCCTTAGGGGCTGAGGGCGGGCCAAAAAGCGTTATTAAGCTATATTGGTTTAACCGATTTCTTCTCCATAACTACTGATTTGAAATCAACCTTATTTGGCAAGAACCATCCCTAGTGCTCAGGATTCAAAACTGTACTCATGGTAGGACTGACCCCCCCAGGGGGCTGAGGGGTGGGGCGAAAAGAGTTATTAAGCTATATTGATATTAGCGACTTCTTCTTCATAACCACTGATAGGAAATCAACTTTATTTGGTAGAAAGCATCCCTAGGTGTTCAGGATTCAAAATTCTACTAATGGTGGGACTGACTCCCTAGGGGGCTGAGGGTTGGGACTGAAAAGGGTTTTTTAGCTATATTGGTTTAAGCGACTTCTTCTCCATAACCATTGATTGGAAATGAGTCTTATTTAGGAAGAAGCATCTCTAGGTGCCCATGATTCAAAATTGTACTAATAGTGGGACTGACTCCCTAGGGGGCTGAGGGGTGGGGCTAAATAGGGTTATTAAGCTATATTGGTTTAAGCGACTTCATCTCCATAACCACTGATTAAAAATGAGCCTTATTTAGCAGGAAGCATCCCTAGATGCTCAGGAGCCACAATTGTACTCATGGTGTGACTGACCCCCAAGGGGGCTGAGGGTGGGGCCATAAAGAATTATTTAACTATATTGATATTAGCGACTTCTTCTCCATAACCACTGATAGGAAATCCACCTTATATGGCAGGAAGTATCTCTAGGTGCCTAAGATTCAAACTTGAACTAATGGCGTGACTGACCCCCTAGGGGGCTGAGGGCGGGGCCAAACAGGGTTATTTAGCTATATTGGTTTAAGCTACTTCTTCTCCATAACCACTGACTGGAAATCAACCTTATTTGGCAGGAACCATCCTAAGATGCCCAGGTTTCAAAATTGTACTAATGGTGGGACTGATCACCTATGGGGGCTGAGGGGTGGGGCCAAAAAAAGTTGTTAAGCTATATTCATATTTGCGACTTCTTCTTCATAACCACTGCTTGGAAATCAACCTTCTTTGGTCGAAAGCATCCCCAAGTGCTCAGGATTCCAATTTTAATAATGGTGGGACTAGCTGACCCTTTAGGGGGCTGAAGGGTAGGGCCAAAAAGGGCCATTTAGCTATATCATGTTTTAAGCGACTCACTGATTGGAAATCGGCCTTATTTGGTAGGAGGCATCCCTAGTTGCTCAAGATTCAAAATTGTACTAATGGTTGAACTGATCCCCAAGCGTTCATTATCCAAATCTGGACTAAAATGTTCAAGTGTCCCGAAAAAGACCAGGGTGACGTTTTGGGCTCTATTTTGCGCTTTATGTTCTGCCCGCTAGACGGGACATACTAGTGTCTCAAAAATGGTGGTTACTTCTCCCTGGTTGACATTCAGCGTTGTGGATTTGAACGACTGGATCATCTGTTGTCAGTATGATGTGACTGGTCAGGATGGTCTGCTGAGGGTCCTTCGGCAGTATCGTTTACTTCGCAAGGAGGCGTTCACGAACATATCATTATGTCCAAAGAACACACGCACTCAACGCACACAGTCACGTCGCATACGCCTCGAAACCATCATTTTATAATCTAAGCAGCTGTTCATGTAATAGCTCGATTTTTTTTACGTGGAATCTGTTAACAGTTGCCACTGATAAAAAAAGCCTGATATACAAGCTGTTGTAGTATATCTACATTACATAAACGGCCTGTCGTCTCTCGATAATTAGTCAACCTTGTCCTGAATGTTTACATTTTGACCATGTTTTTTTTTTATAAAACCTGAACTTTACGTCAAGAGTTTGAAATAAAGGTTAAGAATGTTCCATAAAGTTCTTCATTTTTACGTTCAAGATACAAAAATATAATTTATAGTCGAATATTTAAAACAAAGAACATAAACATCAAGAGCTTGTATTTTGACAAACAGAGGAATACAACTGTACAATCAAGCACAACACAATTATTACTAAAAACATGTTAACGTGCATACCAAAATTCATCAGTCAGAAAGCATATTCAAATAAAAGTTATGCAGTTTGAGCAAAGTGAGCGGACAAATCCCAACTAAATGACAGGATACGACAGATGATATTCAAAATTGACGTGTTGCAGGAAACGTTCTCGTGGGATTCGAATGAGTTAGAGTCACGGTTGCCAAGCGAACTCCTAAACCGATTATTGGAAATACCCCACAATGCACAGCGAGATGAACATACTTCGGGTGGTGCAGTGGGTAACGCAATTGCCTTTTACAAAAGCGGCCCGGGTTCGATTTCCCGAACGGCCGTGAAAAGGTATGGGAGTCACCTGCCCGACCACGTGGGTTTTCTCCGGGTACTCCGAGTTTTTCATCCCACAAAAGACCCCTCGTGCTAACATCTGGACCAACAAAAGTAATTAATATAACTTGGATAACTTGTTTCATAATTGTTGTAAAATAGATCAAGTATTTTTATAACCACCACTATTCTGCCGTGCTACGTCACTGGGATATATGAGATATAATCACAAACTTTTTATTTGGCAATAAACTATCATTTTGTGGTGTACATCGGATAATAAAAACGTTTTTACCAAACAACTTCAGCGAGGTGGTAAAAACCCCATGTAATTGCCGCAGTGATTAAGATGTCCTTTATTGAATAATAAGCGTAGGGAGAAAATGGGGCGATGACCATAGTCCTTGTTTACACGTCAACAGGATCGTAATACATTATATGGCGAAAAGGATCATTAATCTACCTGAAAATATTTTTAAAAGGATATTGCATCAAATATATTGGCTCTGTATAAAGACACAAAATGCCGAAACTGAACAAAAATGCATTTTGGTTGATGTTGCCCTAGACCAAAACATTTTGGTCCAAGTGGACAGTATCTGGACCAAATTGTTCAGGTGTCCCGAAAAGGACCAGGGTGACGATTTGGACTCTATTTTGCGCTTTATGTTCTGTCCACTGGCCGAGACATACTAGTGTCTCAAAAAATGGTGGTTACTTTACACTGGTTGATATTCAGCGTTGTGGATCGGAACGACTGGATCATCTGTTGTCAGTATGATGTGACTGGTCAGGATGGTCTGCTGAGGGTCCTTCGGCAATATCCATACTTCGAAAGGAGGCGTTCACGAACATATCATTATGTCACACGCACTCAACGCATACAGTCACGTCGCATACGCCTCGAAACCATCATTTTATAATCTAAGCAGCTGTTCATGTACTAATTAGATTGTTTTTGACGTTGAATCTTTTAACAGTTGCCACTTATAAAACAAGCCTGATATACAAGCTGTTGTAGTATATCTACATTATATAAACAGCCTGTCGTCTCTCGATAATTAGTCAACCTTGGCCTGATTGTTAACATTTTGACTATGATTTTTTTATAAAACCTGAACTTTACGTAAAGAGTTTGAAATAAAGGTTAAGAATGTTCCATAAATGTCTTCATTTTTACGTTTAAGATACAAAAAATATAATTTATAGTCGAATATTTAAAACAAAGAACATACGCATCAAGAGCTTGTATTTTGACAAACAGAGGAATACAACTGTACAATCAAGCACAACACAATTATTACTAAAAACATGTTACAGTTGTGGGATCGCACAACGTTACACGATGTGCGGTGGGTGCACGATGGGCGAACGGTGTATGCACGATGTGCGAACGATGCGATCCTGGGCGATTATTTCTAACGCACATGTGGGCGCACGATAGACTAACATTGTGCGATGACAATCGTGGTTGATTTAAATTTAAAAATGGTTTAACAATATATACGGTTTCGCGCTAGTTGTTTTAAACATATTTCTATATTTTAACTATTTACATTAGCTGATAGTTCTATCTATATATTTCTAAAAATTAACAATAATCTTTCTGTAGTTTTAGAAACAAACCAAATAGACACATGTATGTAAACTTTCAACTCATATTGACAAGTTCTCATTCAAGTAAATATTGCCAGTTTTACCAAGTTATAAACTGTACCTGTGCATGGCCAATATATGTAGATATCTCTGGCCCGGGGCACTTACAACACTCGCCTAGGTGTGAAACACAGGTAAAGTGTTGGGGAGGGGAGGGTTTTTCAAATAGCTGATTATAAGAATCCAGTTTGTTTTCATAACGGTCGCTCGGTAATGGCTTTCGTAGCGTATCGCCACACACGGGACAGGTAAAACTCCGGCATGTTATTTACATATTCTGATACCTGGTAGCTTAACCCGCACTTGGTTGTCTTATGATCACTGTAATATTGTTTACTGTATATTGTTAAATTGACATAATCCCAATAAATATGATGCGAATTTAAATAGTTACAAGAGGGTTCCATATGTTTTTCATTCCGTAATATGTATCGACCAATTGTACCAAATCGTGCATGTGTGCGATTTAATCGCACACATAAACGCACGATCTTTAGATCGCCCGGTTGTGCGCACCATGGGCGAACGATGTGTGCACGATGTATGCACGATGCACGCACGCAGTTTTTGGTGCGTTGTGCGATACCACAACTGTAACATGCATAACAAAAATCATCACAGTCAGAAAGCATATTTAAATAAAATTGATGCAGTGTGAGCAGTGTGAGCGGACAAATCCCTATTAAATGAGAGGATACGACAGATGATGTTCAAAAAAGACGTGTTGCAGAAAAAGTTCTCGTCAGATTCGAATGAGTTGGAGTCACGGTTTCCAAGCGACCTCCTAAACCGAATATTGGAAATGCCCCACAATGCACAGCAGGATGAACATACCAAAACAAAACTCCGCCGAATTGCTAAGTTCGATAGACTCAAGTAGAAGTATGAAAAGTCTACATCAGGCCCGGAGGTTGTGTCAGCGGACAGCACCTTCAACGGAAGTTGGGCGATGAACAATTTCTGTAGATACATGAACTTAATTTCTCTGTATCGCCGGATAAGATTCCGACTGTTGAGCTCTTAGCAAGTGTTGAGAAAGTCTATCATCTTGGTAACGAAACAGATGACAGTGTGAGATCGGACATTACGAGGACCATTCAACACACTTAACCACCCGTTAGTAACATCACTAAATCGGAGAGGATAGGAAACATTTGGACTCTAACGAGGAGATCATATCTTATGACGTCAGTGTACTATTCACTAGCCTTCCGGTAAGACAAGCCACATAGATCATTAGAGGTAGATTTGATTCAGACGACAAGAGAGAACGGATATGACAGCAAGAACAGGTATCCAGACCATAGGAGTTCTGTCTTACTTCCACATATTTCTCTTCAAAGGTGAAATATATCACCAAAATGAATCAGCCATGGGATCGCCCATATCCCCCAAAGTGGCGAACCTGATCACGGAGGATTTTGAAAAAATGACCATTTCTACTGTTGGGGTTCTCCCATCTGTCTGGTTAAGATATGTAGATGACACTTTTATTAAGATCTTGTCAGAAGCAATAAGTAGTTTTACGGACCACATCAACAATGTACATGGTAACGGCCTACTCTTTAGATTTTCCCGATGACAAATCTAGGAAAGAAGACAAGTGTGTAGTAGTATACCGAATACCATGTTTCACTTGCTCTGCTTCTTTCATCGGAGAATCTGAGAGATTACTAGGCACCCGCATTAAAGAACATTGCAGAGACACCGAGAAAAGGACTTCCACGTCCAACTCATCTGCGGTAGCCACCACGCCATGGAGACTGGTCATGAGATCGACTGGTCAGGTGTCTCAATTTTTGACAGAGAGCAGGAATGATCACAACGGGGGATAAAGATCCACATCAGGCGTCACCTATATAACCTCAATAGGGATGGCAGGAGGGACCATCTGGCCCCCTCCCCCTATTTAAGGCAGACTCCTGCGTGTTTACGTCACTAGCTCCTTCGAGGGCCTGACACCCCTCCTCCTCCACAACCACCACTACGAGGGGTCGGGTGGTGTAGTTGGTAGTGCACTTGCTTTTCACCAAGGCGGCCAGGGTTCGATTCCCCGAATGGGCGTGAAAAGTAATGGGAGTCACCTGCCCGACCACGTGGGTCTCCGGGTACTCCGATATTTTAATCCCACAAAACGCCCCCTCGTGCTAACATCCGGACCAACAATAGTAATTAATATAACTTGGATAACTTGTTTCATAATTGTTGTAAAATAGATACAGTATTTTTATAACCACCACTATTCTGCCGTGCTACATCACTGGTAGATATGAGATATAATCACAAACTTTTTATTTGGCAATAAACTATCATTTTGTGGTGTACATCGGATAATAAAAACGTTATTACCAAACAACTTCAGCGAGGTTGTAAAAGCCCCATGTAATTGCCGCAGTGATTAAGATGTCCTTTATTGAATAATAAGCGTAGGGAGAAAATGGGGCGATGACCATAGTCCTTGTTTACACGTCGATATGATTGTAATGCATTATTTGGCGAAAAGGATCATTAATCTATCTGAAAATATCTTTTAAAGGATATTGCATCAAATATATAGGCTCTGTGAAAAGAAACAAAATGCCGAAACGGAACAAAAATGCATTTTGGTTGATGTTGCCCTAGACCAACACATTTTGGTGGACAGTATCTGGACCAAATTGTTCAAGTGTCCAGAAAAGGACCAGGGTGACGTTTTGGGCTCTATTTTGCGCTTTATGTTCTGTCCACTGGCCGAGACATACTAGTGTCTCACAAAATGGTGGTTACTTTACACTGGTTGCCATTCAGCGTTGTGGATCGGAACGACTGGATCATCTGTTGTCAGTATGATGTGACTGGTCAGGATGGTCTGCTGAGGGTCCTTCGGCAATATCCATACTTCGAAAGGAGGCGTTCACGAAGATATAATTATGTCACACGCACTCAACGCATACAGTCACGTCGCATACGCCTCGAAACCATCATTTTATAATCTAAGCAGCTGTTCATGTACTAATTAGATTGTTTTTGACGTGGAATCTTTTAACAGTTGCCACTTATAAAACAAGCCTGATATACAAGCTGTTGTAGTATATCTACATTATATAAACAGCCTGTCGTCTCTCGATAATTAGTCAACCTTGGCCTGATTGTTAACATTTTGACCATGATTTTTTTTATAAAACCTGAACTTTACGTAAAGAGTTTGAAATAAAGGTTAAGAATGTTTCATAACATTCTTCATTTTTACGTTCAAGATACAAAAATATAATTTATAGTCGAATATTTAAAATGTTAGAACATAAACATCAAGAGCTTGTATTTTGACAAACAGAGGAATACAACTGTATAATCAAGCACAACACAATTATTACTAAAAACATGTTAACATGCATAACAAAAATCATCACAGTCAGAAAGCATATTTAAATAAAATTGATGCAGTGTGAGAAATGTGACAGGACAAATCCCTATTAAATGAGAGGATACGACAGATGATGTTCAAAATAGACGTGTTGCAGGAAAAGTTCTCTTCAGATTCGAAAGAGTTGGAGTCACGGTTTCCAAGCGACCTCCTAAACCGAATATTGGAAATGCCCCACAATGCACAGCAGGATGAACATACCAAAACAAAACTCCGCCGAATTGCTAAGTTCGATAGACTCAAGTAGAAGTAGGAAAAGTCTACATCAGGCCCGGAGGTTGTGTCAGCGGACAGCACCTTCAACGGAAGTTGGGCGATGAACAATTTCTGTAGATACATGAACTTAATTTCTCTATATCGCCGGATAAGATTCCGACTGTTGAGCTCTTAGCAAGTGTTGAGAAAGTGTATCATCTGAGTAACGAAACAGATGACAGTGTGAGATCGGACATTACGAGGACCATTCAACACGCTAAACCACCCGTTAGTAACATCACTAAATCGGAGAGGATAGGAAACATTTGGACTCTAACGAGGAGATCATATCTTATGACGTCAGTGTACTATTCACTAGCCTTCCAGTAAGACAAGCCACATAGATCATTAGAGGTAGATTTGATTCAGACGACAAGAGAGAACGGATATGACAGCAAGAACAGGTATCCAGACCATAGGAGTTCTGTCTTACTTCCACATATTTCTCTTCAAAGGTGAAATATATCACCAAAATGAATCAGCCATGGGATCGCCAATATCCCCCATAGTGGCGAACCTGATCACGGAGGATTTTGAAAAAAGGACCATTTCTACTGTTGGGGTTCTCCCATCTGTCTGGTTAAGATATGTAGATGACACTTTTATTAAGATCTTGTCAGAAGCAATAAGTAGTTTTACGGACCACATCATCAACAATGTACATGGTAACGGCCTACTCTTTAGATTTTCCCGATGACAAATCTAGGAAAGAAGACAAGTGTGTAGTAGTATACCGAATACCATGTTTCACTTGCTCTGCTTCTTTCATCGGAGAATCTGAGAGATTACTAGGCACCCGCATTAAAGAACATTGCAGAGACACCGAGAAAAGGACTTCCACGTCCAACTCATCTGCGGTAGCCATCACGCCATGGAGACTGGTCATGAGATCGACTGGTCAGGTGTCTCAATTATTGACAGAGAGCAGGAATGATCACAACGGGGGATAAAGATCCACATCAGGCTTCACCCAAATAACCTCAATAGGGATGGCAGGAGGGACCATCTGGCCCCCTCCCCCTATTTACGGTAGACTCCTGCGTGTTTACGTCACTAGCTCCTTCGAGGGCCTGACACCCCTCCTCCTCCACAACCACCACTTCGAGGGGTCGGGTGGTGTAATGGGTAGCGCACTTGCTTTTCACCAAGGCGGCCCGGGTTTGATTCCCCGAACGGGCGTGAAAAGTAATGGGAGTCACCTGCCCGACCACGTGGGTCTCCGGGTACTCCGATATTTTAATCCAACAAAAAGACCCCTCGTGCTAACATCCGGACCAACAATAGTAATTAATATAAGTTGGATAACTTGTTTCCTAATTGTTGTAAAATAGATACAGTATTTTTATAACCACCTCTATCCTGCCGTGCTACATCACTGATAGATATGAGATATAATCACAAACTTTTTATTTGGCAATAAACTATCATTTTGTGGTGTACATCGGATAATAAAAATGTTATTACCAAACAATTTCAGCGAGGTGGTAAAAACCCCATGTAATTGCCGCAGTGATTAAGATGTCCTTTATTGAATAATAAGCGCAGGGAGAACATGGGGCGATGACCATAGTCATTGTTTACACGTCGATATGATCGCAATGCATTATGTGGCGAAAAGGATCATTAATCTATCTGAAAATATCTTTTAAAGGATATTGCATCAAATATATAGGCTCTGTAAAAAGAAACAAAATGCCGAAACGGAACAAAATGCATTTTGGTTGATGTTGCCCTAGACCAACACATTTTGGTGGACAGTATCTGGACCAAATTGTTCAAGTGTCCAGAAAAGGACCAGGGTGACGTTTTGGGCTCTATTTTGCGCTTTATGTTCTGTCCACTGGCCGAGACATACTAGTGTCTCAAAAAATGGTGGTTACTTTACACTGGTTGACATTCAGCGTTGTGGATCGGAACGACTGGATCATCTGTTGTCAGTATGATGTGACTGGTCAGGATGGTCTGCTGAGGGTCCTTCGGCAATATCCATACTTCGCAAGGAGGCGTTCACGAACATATCATTATGTCACACGCACTCAACGCATACAGTCACGTCGCATACGCCTCGAAACCATCATTTTATAATCTAAGCAGCTGTTCATGTACTAATTAGATTGTTTTTGACGTTGAATCTTTTAACAGTTGCCACTTATAAAACAAGCCTGATATACAAGCTGTTGTAGTATATCTACATTATATAAACAGCCTGTCGTCTCTCAAAATAAAGGTTAAGAATGTTCCATAAAGTTCTTCATTTTTACGTTCAAGATACAAAAATATAATTTATAGTCGAATATTTAAAATGTTAGAACATAAACATCAAGCGCTTGTATTTTGACAAACAGAGGAATACAACTGTATAATCAAGCACAACACAATTATTACTAAAAACATGTTAACATGCATAACAAAAATCATCACAGTCAGAAAGCATATTTAAATATAATTGATGCAGTGTGAGCAGTGTGAGCGGACAAATCCCTATTAAATGAGAGGATACGACAGATGATGTTCAAAATAGACGTGTTGCAGGAAAAGTTCTCTTCAGATTCGAATGAGTTGGAGTCACGGTTTCCAAGCGACCTCCTAAACCGAATATTGGAAATGCCCCACAATGCACAGCAGGATGAACATACCAAAACAAAACTCCGCCGAATTGCTAAGTTCGATAGACTCAAGTAGAAGTAGGAAAAGTCTACCTCAGGCCCGGAGGGTGTGTCAGCGGACAGCACCATCAGGAGAAGTTGGGTGATGAACAATTTTAGTAACATCACTAAATCGGAGAGGATAGGAAACATGTGGACTCTAACGAGGACATCATATATTACGACGTGAATGCACTATTCATTAGCCTTCCGGTAGGACAAGCCATAGAGATCATTAGAGGTAGATTTGATTCAGACGACAACTGACAAGAGAGAACGGATATGACAGCAAGAACAGGTATCCAGACCATAGGAGTTCTGTCTTACTTCCACATATTTCTCTTCAAAAGTGAAATATATCACCAAAATGAATCAGCCGTGGGATCCCCCATATCCCCCATAGTGGCGTACCTGATCACGGAGGATTTTGAAAAAATGACCATTTCTACTGTTGGTGTTCTCCCATCTGTATGGTTAAGATATGTAGATGACACTTTTATTAAGATCTTGTCAGAAGCAATAAGTAGTTTTACGGACCACATTAACAATGTACATAATAACGGCCTACTCTTTAGATTTTCCCGATGACAATAAAATTGATGCAGTGTGAGCGGACAAATCCCTATTAAATGAGAGTATACGACAGATGATGTTCAAAAAAGACGTGTTGCAGGACAAGTTCTCTTCAGATTCGAGTGCGTTGGAGTCACGGTTGCCAAGCGACCTCCTAAATCGAATATTGGAAATGCCCCACAATGCACAGCGGAATGAACATACCAAAACAAAACTCCGCCGAATTGCTAAGTTCGATAGACTCAAGTAGAAGTATGAAAAGTCTACATCAGGCCCGGAGGTTGTGTCAGCGGACAGCACCTTCAACGGAAGTTGGGCGATGAACATTTTTTGTTGATACATGGACTTTATTTCTCGGTATCTCCAGATAAGATTCCGACTGTTAAGCTCTTAGCACGTGTTGAGAAAGTCTATCATCTTGGTAACGAAACAGATGACAGTGTGAGATCGGACATTACGAGGACCATTCAACACGCTAAACCACCCGTCAGTAACCTCACTAAATCGGGGAGGATAGCGATCAAGACTTTACGTGTGGATACATGTGGACTCTAACGAGGATATCATATCTTACGACGTTAGTGCACTATTCACTAACCTTCCAGTAAGACAAGCCGTAGAGATCATTAGAGGTAGACTTGATTCAGACGACAGCTGATAAGAGAGAACGGATATGACAGTAAAGCAGGTATCAAGATCATTGGAGTTCTGTCTTACTTCCACATATTTCTCTTCAAAGGTGAAATATATCACCAAAATGAATCAGCCATGGGATCGCCAATATCTCCCATAGTGGCGAACCTGATCACGGAGGATTTTGAAAAAAGGACCATTTTTACTGTTTGGGTTCTCCCATCTGTCTGGTTAACATATGTAGATGACACTTTTATTAAGATCTTGTCGGAAGCAATAAGTAGTTTTACGGACCAAATTAACAATGTACATGGTAACGGCCTACTCTTTAGATTTTACCGATGACAAATCTAGGAAAGAAGACAAGTGTATTGTTGTAGTAGTATACCGAATACCATGTTTCACTTGCTCTGCTTCTTTCATCGGAGAATCTGAGAGATTACTAGGCACCCGCATTAAAGAACATTGCAGAGATACCGAGAAAAGGACTTCCACGTCCAACTCATCTGCAGTAGCCATCACGCCATGGAGACTGGTCATGAGATCGACTGGTCAGGTGTCTCAATTATTGACAGAGAGCAGGAATGGTCACAACGGGGGATAAAGATCCACATCAGGCTTCACCCAAATAACCTCAATAGGGATGGCAGGAGGGACCATCTGGCCCCCTCCCCCTATTTAAGGCAGACTCCTGCGTGTTTACGTCACTAGCTCCTTCGAGGGCCTGACACCCCTCCTACTCCACAACCACCACTACGAGGAGTCGGGTTGTGTAGTGGGTAGCGCACTTGCTTTTCACCAAGGCGGCCCAGGTTCGGTTTCCCGAACGGGCGTGAAAAGTAATGGGAGTCACCTGCCCGACCACGTGAGTCTCCGGGTACTCCGATATTTTAATCCCACAAAAAGACCCCTCGTGCTAACATCCGGACCAACAAAAGTAATTAATATAAGTTGGATAACTTGTTTCCTAATTGTTGTAAAATAGATACAGTATTTTTATAACCACCACTATCCTGCCGTGCTACATCACTTATAGATATGAGATATAATCACAAACTTTTTATTTGGCAATAAACTATCATTTTGTGGTGTACATCGGATAATAAAAACGTTATTACCAAACAATTTCAGCGAGGTGGTAAAAACCCCATGTAATTGCCGCAGTGATTAAGATGTCCTTTATTGAATAATAAGCGCAGAACATGGGGCGATGACCATAGTCCTTGTTTACACGTCGATATGATCGTAATGCATTATTTGGCGAAAAGGATCATTAATCTATCTGAAAATATCTTTGAACGGATATTGCACAAAATATATAGGCTCTGTAAAAAGAAACAAAATGCCGAAACGGAACAAAAATGCATTTTGGTTGATGTTGCCCTAGACCAACACATTTTGGTCCAAGTGGACAGTATCTGGACCAAATTTTTCAAGTGTCCAGAAAAGGACCAGGGTGACGTGTTGGGCTCTATTTTGCGTTTTATGTTCTGTCCACTGGCCGAGACATAGTAGTGTCTCAAAAAATGGTGGTTACTTTACACTGGTTGACATTCAGCGTTGTGGATCGGAACGACTGGATCATCTGTTGTCAGTATGATGTGACTGGTCAGGATGGTCTGCTGAGGGTCCTTCGGCAATATCCATAACTTCGCAAGGAGGCGTTCACGAACATATCATTATGTCACACGGACTCAACGCATACAGTCACGTCGCATACACCCCGAAACCATCATTTTATAATCTGAGCAGCATTTCATGTAATAATTAGATTATTTTGACGTGGAATCTGTTAACAGTTGCAACTGATAAGAAAGCCTGATATACAAGCTGTTGTAGTATATATACATTATATATATGTGGCTTTGAAGGATAAACCTAACACATACACATGTGCTACACCTTTTAAATTCAGTGATAGATACATGTACAGTATGCCAAAACCATAAAGTTGACGTAGCATACACACGTGCCGCACCTTTTAAATTTAGTAATAAAACAGTATGCCGAAAAAAAATATTTGAACTGCACCAAACAGCTGTTTCGTCCTCTTATAACTCTTCAGTGATGCTAGAGGCCAAGAGGGGGAAATCCAAAATTTCTAAACTAATGTAGAAGCAGAAGGGTCAGGTGCGTAAAACCCCTGTAATTTATAAATTTAATAGTAAAATTAAACTCCTTCTGTATGATTTTAAATCGTGTACTACGAAAATGTGTATATTATTATCCGTGCCACTACACAAATGAGATTCACTGTGGCTATGGAGGCTCCAGCAAACCTCGGGGACTAAAAAATCCACCAGCAGTCTGCCACCCCTATCATCAGAGATGACGAAACACACACATGTGCTGCACCTTTTAAATTTAGTAAAAGATACAATATGCCAAATAAATGAATTGAACAGCACCATACAGCTGTTTCGTCCTCCTAGACCTCTTCAATGTTGTAAGGGGCCAAAAGGTGGAAATCCAAAATTGCTCAACTAAAGCAAAGGCAGAAGGGTGAGGTGCGTAAAACCTCTTTAATTTACGAATTTAAACGTAATATTTAAATAGTTATGTATGATTTCAAATCGTGTACTACGAAAATGTGTATATTTAAAATACATTGCATCAAGTGATTTTTTCTTTATTTTCATTTTTTTTTTTTAATCCACCTCGAATCTTTATTTGCTATTTTAAAGTTACCACAAATTTACTCCGAGCTTCTGCTGATAATCATAGTGATACCTTCGTCCGACCGTCTGCCCTCCGTTCATCATTTTCGAGTACTAAACAAATGTTTGCATACAGTTAAGCCAGAATCATGACATTTGTGTGTATATTAGTGACACTAAAGCGATTTCAAGTGTACTAAACACAACGCCCACGGTCTCTTGTTTACAGTGTTATTGCCCTTTGTAAAAAAATTCTCATTTTGTTATTACATTTTCATTAAGACAGAAAATTGAAATATTGTCATGTTTTTGTATTATTAGATATTGCTCGTTTCGAAGGGTGGAATAAGGACATCAACGTTTGTATTTTATGATATAATCTGCATTCCTTTTCGGAGGAGAAAAAAATAAAGATTTCTCACTTGAGGAGTAGGACCGAATAGAACAACCATCAGGTAAAAGTGAGCAACAAATAAGTCTTTACGTTCGCACGTCGCTTTGGTAGGTTTGATTATTCACCACAACGTTATTTATATAATTGTAAAATTAATTGATGATATGGTATACAATTGTCATGTACGGCCTGTCCCACAGATAGAGCGTAATAATTGATTATATTTGCTGCACCTATTTTATGATTCGTAAAAGGCAACTTTATTTTTTCATCATTTTTCTTCATTATTTACAACTTTCTTCTTCCCGATGTCTCCCTTGATTGACACTTTATTACTTTTGGCTTTTAGTTGAGCGTTCTGCACTATGATGAATGCTTTAAGTTCTGTCCAATGACCGAGACATACTAGAGTCTCAAACATGGTACTCCCTGCTTGACGCTCAGCATTTTGGGGTTTAAACGACTGTCGTATCTATTGTCAGTATGATATAACCGGTTTCAGTGTTCCCCTGAAGGCCCTTCAGCTGTTTTCATAACTTCGTAAGGAAGGTTTCAAGAAAAAACTGTGAAGTCAAAAGTACACGCACACCTTTGTACACAGGGATAACCTTGCCTATTTATGTAAAAGGTCAAGTTTTTCCCGGTCAAAACTGTTATACAAGCGAATGGTAAATTACCTGTCGGTATCATTCAACAGTTTCCCTCTCCTTTTACGGTCACCTGTACTGGTGTAGTCTGTCATCGAGGTTGGTCATCTGGGAATATTTGTACGTCATCTCTTCGTTGTTGAGTAGAGTATTATAGCCCCTGAAAAGTTATACATGGAGTACAAATATTTTCTTTTTTGATCTAGAATAACCTTGATTTTTCCTTCATTAACAGATTACGTTTAAGAACACAGTTGGAGTCTCCATTATGTTTTATAATTGTTTCAACAGCCAACTGGTATCTCGGCTGTTTTCAGAACTGACGTACCTAATAACGGTTTGTCAAGTATCGATAATTAGTCATCCTTGACCTGAATGTTACATTAATTCAAGCCTTTCTTCATAAAAGCCCTTTTATCTTATGAAATAAATCCTGATTTATACAATGTACGTCAATGATCACAGCTTGTCTGTATATTTTCAGACTGGTGTGGGCAATTTGTTTTTGTTAAAGCACATTTTCGATATATCAATATACCATAATTATGTCTGCAGTTTTGAAAGAAAAGCCTAGTACACACACACATGTGCTACATCTTTTACATTTAGCAATATATATACTATGCCAGAAACATTACCTACATTGCATCATACAGCTACATTAATCTTGGTTTGACGCCAGTATACTTGCCAACAGGAAGTCATGCTGTTTTCTTTTATTTCAAAGTTACCATATATATCCACTCCGAGAATTTTTTATGCTCCCCACAATTTCCGTGGAGCGAATAGTCAAATTATGAAGAAACAGAAGCTAGAATCAAACATGATGTCAAAGTCATTAGGTCAAAGGTCACCGGGTCAAATGCCAATTTCACATTTATAGAGTGCTTGATATTTTGTTATGCCATTATAAGGAAAGTCGGTAAGAATCAAACAAGGTTTCATCTGACCAAAGCTCAGGCCAGTGTCAAAGATCATGGTCTATTGTCAGGTCAATCGTTATCCAAATCACCGTGGTCCCTTCATCTGTTGACCGTCCTTAAACAATTCTTGTGATCGCTAATTCTAGCATTCTAAAGTATTGGATGGACCGATCTCAAATCTCATGTGCAGATTCCCCTTGGTCTCTAGTTGTGTATTGTCCAGTTTTTGAGATGGTCCGAAGAACAACATAGCCGACAGGCGGCCATTATTGATTTGGACAGTAATAGCTTTTGATCGTTTGCTATTTCTTAAGAAGTACTGGACGGAACGTTCTCAAATTTCTTTTGCAAGTTCTCCCTAGTCCCTAGTTGTTGCGCATTATCCAGTTTTTGAGCTCATCAGAGAAAACAACATGACCGACAGGTGGACATCTTTGATTGTGACAGTCATAGTTTGTGATCGCTATTTCCTGAGAAGTACTGGATCGAACTTCCCAAACTTCATATGCAGGTTTCCTATTGTCCCTAGCTGTGTACTATTCAGTTTTAGTTGATCTGAAAAACGACATCGCCGACAGGCAGCCATCTTGTATTTTACTATGAAAATATACAAGAGATCTCCTTTCAACTATAAGTATTTTTTAAGAACAAATCTCAAATTTCATATCACTAAGATTAAATATATAGATAAAAAAGGAGGGAAAAGATCCCTCTTGTATCTCTTAGTATATTTATTATCTACATATGACTGCGAATAACTACTTTATAGTGAATATATTCGTTGCTAACTGTGGGCATACTACCGTTTACGCAGTCAAATGAGGTACAATCCTTATATTTACATTTCTAAGTGTTAGGCCTATATGAAGAAAAAGCACGTTCGAAACTGGTTGCTACGATGGTAACTACGATGGCAGTGGTTGCTAAGATAATATAGTCCAACCATTCATGTTCAAAATTAGGTCATATCAGAACCTTGATTTGATGATACTGTTTTTATGTTCTGCAGAATATGCCAATTATTCAGAAAATCATGCGATATGTAACATTTGATTTCGCCACTGCATTATCATACACAAACACATTGTAAGTAATTTGTCGAACATTTCTAGAAGAACGGAAATGAGTAGATTTCGTTATAACGAAAAGTAGTACATTTGCAACTGGTTGGATATATCGTTATGCATACACGTTTCGGACATGTGAAAGGATCAAAGGTTAAATTAGAAGTTTATATTATTTAAATGTATATTGTGTTACTAAAATAGACCAAATAGAAGTTGTATTTGTTATGTAAATACGAATTGAGAACCTTGCCTGCGGCCTGTTTAACAACCGGAAGTATGTTTAAATGGAATGATTTATAAGCAAATGTCAGAATGATTACTATAAGAAATGTTTAGAAAAATGTGTCTATTAATTTAAGCAGTGTAAACGAAAATAAAATAACAGCAATGAATCAGTCCATGGGAAACTGAAGCTTAGACAGACGTACCTGGTCAGACATTCTTTTGGCAGTGATTGTGGATAGTACAAGTGACATACAGAAAGACCTAACTATGGCTACGAGGGTATGTATCTGATGTTAACATCCTTTGAAATTCTACTTTGTTAAGATTTTATAAAAACCAGCAAACTACTTGGATTACTGTCCAACAATCAATTGTAATATCATCCTATAATTTACTCTTGCTTCAAAAAGGATTTTTTTTGGCTAAGACATTTGTGTTATTACCTCATAATGTAATATATTGGGTCGCCATTTGTAACGTCGCTTTTGATTTGCTGAGACAACGCATAATGATTTTTGAGAGGAAATAATCCCACAACAAAAGTGGATTTCTACAGGATTATGTAGGAAGGATTGAATGATAAGGATTAACATCAATCTATTTTTTATTTTATTGGGCTATAACACACAACAAAAATTGGAGTGTACTCTAATCATAAACCGCGAAGCTTTGATTGGAGTACATTTTGATGCTTTTGAGTTATAGCTCAATAACATAAACATAGATTGAAGTAAATTTTTAAATCATGATTTCGGAGAATAATATGCTCTCAGTTACATTTATAACTTGACTTTTATTTTTCTTTTACCTAATGTTGAAATCTGTACTTTTGTTTGAAAATAGCGTTGATAATGGTTGACGTAAAACACACATATGCTTAACCTTTTAAATTTAGTAATAGATACAGTTTGCCGAAAAAATGAATTAAACTGCATCATACAGCTGTTTTGTCCTCCTTGGACTCTTCGGTGATGATAGGGGCTAAATCGTGTACTACGAAAAGGTGTATATTATGAACCGTGCAACTGCTCAAAGAGATAACTGGTTATGGAGGCTCCATAAAAACCTCGGGGACAAGAGAATCTACCAGCAGAGTTTACCACTCATTATCATGAAAGATAATGTAGCATACACATATGCTTCACCTTTTAAATTTGGTAATAGATACAGTATGCCGAAAAAATGAATTAAACTGCATCATACAGCTGTTTTGTCCTCCTTGGACTCTTCGGTGATGATAGGGGCTAAATCGTGTACTACGAAAAGGTGTATATTATGAACCGTGCAACTGCTCAAAGAGATAACTGGTTATGGAGGCTCCATCAAAACCTCGGGGACAAGAGAATCTACCAGCAGAGTTTACCACTCATTATCATGAAAGATAATGTAGTATACACATATGCTGCATATTTTAAATTTAGTAAAAGATACAGTATGCCGAAAATGCCGATATAACGTGCTGCCAATGAAATTGCTTTTTATTCGCATGGGTGTTAATGCTGTACATTTAAAATAAAATTGAAGAAATGTGGTCATTTTTTAATAAACTAATATTTACCCGGTTAAACTACCAATTTTAGTCCTTAAACGCATCTTGTCGTGAAACTTGGTTGTTAAAGACCAGTCTTGGCTGCATAACGCAGTTACTGTTCCTTTCAACAAGTCACGTGACCTCGAAATGGAGCAGCATTAACACGACTCAAAAAAATCTCCCAGCGCACCCTTTTCCCGTATATTAAACAACGTGATTACGATTTACATTTGTCAATAACCAAAAATAAATCACGGCAAAATGTTGGAGCAGTTTTAATTCACTTTAGATCAGCAAAAAATAATGAAATAGTCAACCAGTTTCCCGATTATGACACAAAAGTCACCCAATAAACTTCACATTTCACGCTAACCCGGGATTTGTAAAACTGCTCC
This sequence comes from Mimachlamys varia, assembly GCA_947623455.1. Classification (NCBI taxonomy): domain Eukaryota; kingdom Metazoa; phylum Mollusca; class Bivalvia; order Pectinida; family Pectinidae; genus Mimachlamys; species Mimachlamys varia. The sequence goes on along the minus strand of OX392532.1, from coordinate 31,021,251 downwards.
AACACATCACCGTTCATTTTTTTAATTGCAATTTCCATTGATGTATCAGATTTAATCATATATATAGCGGAAAAGGGTGCGCTGGGCTATTTTACCGTATGTGTGTTAATGCTGCTCACAATTTTGGAACTCTCCTGTGTTTTCTGTATACTCCTTGGCAACAGTAAATAAACAAATTCCCTTATAACTGTTACACACGTCCCGATCGACCGTTATGCCTGTAACTAACTGTATGTAGAACGTTTTCATAGATGAAGCAGATGTTGTTGTACGTCTAAGGATATTCTTACAAGTTGGTACGTTTTTATACAGGTTTATATTATACAGTGCAATAAAATCTTTAGGCCTATCGTTGTACGACGGCTGGACTGACCGAATGAAAGTTGATGGCTGCCGCGAAACTTACTGTATTTCATAAAACTAAATTCATATCTGGTTTCGTTTGATATATACTATATTATCTCATCAATCTAAACACAACAAAGTCATCGCAAACGTTTAAAAACAACAAAATAAGTGTACATGTCAGCCAGTGCAAACCTACCCGCGTGTCACTGTAAACATTGTGACGTCATCGGAATGTATAACTTGCCACAATGTATCTTTTTTTTAATACACTAATGAGCGACAGAATGAGGAGCAGCATTAACTTCCATGCGTTGTTGCGGTAAAATATGTTAAGAAACAAACAAATACAGAGAGAGCAAATTTTGCTACACTACACGGATTTATAGCCTTAAATAAAACAATGGTTTGGATTACAACTTATGTCAAAATACATGTATTTCGATTTTCCAAACCAAACTATATAATGCTTTGATTGTCCAGTTTCTTTTAATATACATTTTAGCTGTTTAGCTTTGCTTGAATTGAGAGGACATATTGCTCCATATATCAACAGTTATCTGGTCCTCTGGTATTTGTTACTCAATGCGATATGCATTTCACATTTTCGTCCATTTTTAAATATTCTTCTCCTTATTTAAAATATGTCGAATACGTGTAGGCATTTATCAGACCAGTATTTTTTCTATTAAATGTGTTAATTAAGTCTGTTCTTAAAAAGGGGGTTATTTTCAAGTTATTAATATTTGAAGGGTTAAAACAGTTTTTAAAAATCAATTACTTTTTTGAAGAAAAAAAACATGGCTTGCATTGATAACCCCTATGTTTCCCCACATTGGATTCTCTCGTCTATATGATGCCTCTTAAATTGGTTCCCTTACTTTATCCTTAAACATTATGAGCTACTTCATTAAGCTAGATGTGGATAATAATCTGAAATTGCAATTGTTTTTACGTTTCATAGATTTATAGCAATGACTTAATTATCAAATGTATTACCATTTGTGGTTTCCCTTGTTGCAGCTTCCGTGACGATGTTCTAATAATAAAATAAACAGTTCATCATTTCGCATTTCAAAGATATATTAAAATATCCTTTTAAGCTATTATGATTGTTATCATATGCTTAATTATTATTATTATTTTTCATTTATTTCTTTTTTTTGAAGGATACCACAGGGAGGGAAACACGAGTGGCCGATTCAAAACCAGAACAAACAGCAGCTTCGTTTTTCAAGACAGCTTTAGAGTATGAGGATTATAAAATTGGGTCTTCTTCCGGTAATGTGCCAGACACTAAACTGGGCGTGTTCGCACATGGTTCTTCTGGGACTTTATCTGATCAAACCAAACCAACCAAACGGCAATCAAATTCTTCATCTGATCCCGAAAAGACGGCGATACGACAATCAAATTCTTCACCTGACCCCGAAAAGACAGCGATACGACAATCAAATTCTTCAGCTGATCCCGAAAAGACGGGGATACAACAATCAAATTCTTCAGCTGATCCCGAAAAGACGGGGATACGACAATCAAATTCTTCAGCAAATTCCAAAAGAGCAGCATTAAAGCAATCAGATTATTCAGAACAAAGCTCTCAAACAATGCTGACAAGAATAACTCCACACCTTCGCGTAAAATCCCCAATACATGCCAGCGTTGTGAAGACTGGTGACGAGAGAGCATCAACAACACTTAGTACCCCGCCTTCAAGTAAGATGCTGTCTCTGTTTCGTCGCGAGAAGTCCACAGCATCGTCACAGGAAGGAGACACTGGGGCGGGAAACATGATGCAACTCATAAAGCTCAGAAATATCGCCCGAAATGTGAAGAATATCCAGCATGATAGACAACAACGTCTCGAAAACACAGGTAACGAGACAATTTACATCAAATTCAGAAAATTCAATCACAAAGAAGCCGAGGGAAGCATGAGAGACGTACTGGAAAGCTCGTTAAAGCATGTCGTTTACGAGCCTAAACGGTGTAAAATTCTGTCACTTCATCTTAGTGATAGAATCAGGAATAGTATGAAGCAGCTCCAGTTTCCCAGGTATAAATTCGTATCCTTTGTAACCATTGGACAAAAAGGAACCCAAGACGTTGTTATTGCTAGTAGATGTGTATGGAATACCGATGACGATAGCTATGCTTCTGTAAGATTTGAAAACCAAACGCTCTTTGCTACTGCTGTTGTGTTTGCATTACTTCAGGAATAGAATAACAAAATATATTTAATTGTATATATTGTTTTTGACACAAATGTACATTTATAGACTTTCAGGCTTGTTTTACTCTCGTAAGATTGATATTTATATAATATACACAAAGCGTAGTAAAAATATCACTTTAAGTATCAATATTTTTTTCTCGGTAATTATTTGTTTATGTGAGATAATCCGGGATTGATTAAAGTTACCACATTGTGATTGATGACGTCATCGTGTTAATGCAGGATTTCTTGACGTATTTAGCAATAAGAACATTATACGGCTTTTCGTTTGGAATATTGATACTTACAGTATACATTTGCCCAAACTACTCTATTCGAATCGAGCCATGTCGTCAATACAGAATGCAAACATTAACTGTTGACCGACAGAGTCTATGGATAAATGTGTCACAGCATTAGTCTATGTCAAACTTAGTCGCATTAGATTAAACGTTTACATGGGGCAAATATTTCTATTTATTTTTATTGGCGTAAATGAACATAGTTGTCGAAGGGCCGTTAAGGACAAGAAACAGAATTTACTATAATAAATTGTTTATATTGCTTAATACAGAATTAGATTAATGTTACTTCTAAATTAATAAATTAACGGGGTTTTACGCATCTGACCCTTTTGCTTCTACATAAGTTTAGAATTTTTGGATTCCTACCTTTTGGCCCCTAGCATCATTGAAGAGTCCTAGGAGGACGAAACAGCTGTATGATGCAGTTTAATTCATTTTTTCGGCATACTGTATCTATTACTAAATTTAAGAGGTGCAGCATATGTGTGTGTTACGGGATCTTAAAAGATATGATAAACGCTGTATGTACATAGCAAACTCATGTGTTGTATGTGTCATTGGTTGTAAATTAAATTGAGAATATTAACGAAATAATTTATGTCGAAATCAACACGATTTTCAATATTATTAACGCATTCGTTCAGTAAGGTCTCATTTTTCATAACGTTGGTCGATCTATTCACCCCTGAAAACACGTTTGAACTTTTCAAATGCAAAGGTTGGAATAGTTTATTATGAAATTTTAGGGGTGAATGAGTGAACTTGACGTAATTTTATCAAAAAAGGGCCGATAATGAATTTGACCCCCACAATAACACCCCCTATCCCCCTCTACCCCCCTCCCCCCATAACACATTAGGCCTTAATTTCATGTCATTTCATGACCACCTAAACCAGAGTGTTTATATACAAAAGATGAAACCAGAAGGTCCAATTTTTCACCCTATGCATTGTCGGTCACAGGCTATTGGCCATTATAAGTTCAGGGGAGAGAACTCGTACATGTTATTGCATTTTCTTGAGAAGACATTGTAACGATCTCATACTTGTTGACTCTCTTTTATTTTGTGGGAGACAGCTTGAAATCTCGCACATAGAAAACGTCAATTTTATGATTCTAGAAAATGTAAAATGTACCCATGCAGAATAGGTCAACAATTAGCTATTCAAATTACTCAGAATCACTGTACTTGGCCGGACAAAATTTTAAGTAGGTACTACAAACGTATGAAACACTTCGTGATAGGCTGATTTAGTTGTGTGAGTCCTAAAGTAGATGGCCTCAATTCCGTAACACCAGGGCCCTGGTCTTATTCTCTTGTGCTTTTACGAGAGTCGCCATGTAAATATTTCCTTTGTTCCTAATTTGGTATCTTGGTATATTAATTGTGCTTTATTTCGAACAGTTTTTGAAAAGCAAAACAAGTGAACACAACAATAAAGTTGATGACGTCACAACAGTAATTGCTGACGTCGCTATAGCCAACGCTGTGTTAAAATGTAGACATAACGTTAATAATATCAGATTAAGATGACGTAACACACACACATCCTGCACCTTTTCAATTGAGTAATAGATAAATTATACCTGAAAAAATAACAAATTAAACTATATCACACAGCTGCTTCGTCCAGCTGGGACTCATGAGTGATGCTAGGGGCCAAAAGATGGGAATCGAAATTTGGTGATGGTGGATATCTGTACCAAATAGGAAAACACGTTGTTGGTTGAATGGCCCCTGAATCAGACCGCTAGAAAAACATGCTATCAATACCCAAACGTTGTCAATAATAGTCTAACGAATCTGTAACAATCGCCTGCCGTCGTTTGGTAACCCGAATTATTTCAAATGCAGAAATTATTTAAGGATTAACTTGAATCTATTTTGTTATGTTATTGAGTTATAATACAAAAAAAAACGGAGTGTACTCTAAATAAACCGCGAAGCGGTTTATGGTGAGGGTACACTTCTATCTATAATTTAATCTATACCCTGTGAAAATTAACTTTATTCATGGACTCTTTTTTGTTGCAAACTAATACGCTGCTGCACCAGCCAATCAAAAGCGACATTATAAATGACGGCGTCTTTTTTTTCGTTATTGACTGATAAAATAGTTTTTTAAACCAATGAAAATGCTTGTTTCAAACAAAATTAAATTATTTTCAAATAGTACTTTTCAGTGTTAATGGGAATGCCGAGCATAAGTAAATATTGCTCAACGATTCGAGACAGATCTTTAGTGTACATGTTGTTGTTTTAAGCGGAAAGGGTTATCTTTTGACATTGTTTATTTTCGGCACTTACTGATGTAGTAAATACTGAACCGAAATAAATACGCAGGCTACATAATAATATACAAAAGCAAAGATACAACTGTTTATAGTTACAGTTATGATATATTTATAAATATATGAAGAATTTGGTTGAGACAGAATTGCATCTAAAAAAAAAATAAAGAATACCCAAGCGTCAATCAAACCGTAAACAGAACTCAAAATCAATTAAACTAGGGGCAAATTGTGAACAAATAAAATATTTACATGGAGACCCTTGTAAAAGTATAAGAGAGAAAGACCATGTGTTTAAGAAGAGGAAGCGTCTTCTGCTTCGTCGACATTACTCGCCTTGTAGATCTTGGTCACATCAAATTAAACATCAAGTCCCCAAATAGAGAACCCAGTCATCATTGTCAATCACAAAAAGAAAGCACATTGATGAGAATACTTAATAACGTCCATCTTTATATCACTTAAAGATACATAATATTTCTCAATGAGACAAAGATGGCGACCATAAAGTTTGCCCATAGTTCTGATCGACCTGCATCTCTCGACTGACTAAACTTTTCCACCTCAAACACCGAATGGCCTTCATCACTATAGTTGTTGGGAAATAGTTTAAGTTTAGATGCAGAAAATATCCAATTCAGTTGAAATATTGGGTAAATATATACATGCCTATTGGTTGACAAAAATGATGGAAAAGGCAGATTTTAGCCCTTCAACTGTTCATGAACAAAGAGTGGTTAGTTAACATTCCCTCACATGTCCCTACACAATCTCCTATGTGTGTTGAATTACATTAGAATCCTATAAAAACAGTCAATATCCAGTGTTGCAATGATAATGGTTTTCTCCAATCATTTACAGATGTTTTGTTCTCTTTCATCTGTTCAGGGTTTTTTTCAGTCCTCTTCTAGGGTATGACAGATAACACGAGCTGACAACAATATAGTAACGTCACGACAAACAATGTAATGACGTTATGACAACAATATAATGACGTCACGACAACAATACCACGAAGGTAAACAACGAAATTAAAATACGATTACCATGGTAGTAGTGTATCGCCACAATTGTTCTAACCTTTTTCAAGTCTACACTACAAATATATCACGACAAAGAAAAAATATTAGAAATGAGATATTAAAGTTAGAAATTACTATACAAGCAAGGCGAAAATGTCTTAACAGTTGAAAAAGATCAATGTAGCGAATGTCGAAAATCGCCCACATGACGGCGCTGTGTTTCTCACACTGTTGCCGTACTAATTAGCACTTATGCCCTCGTATTTATATAAAAAGGACCAATCTTGGTTTTCCGCGCTGTCAGTGATAAATATTCTCACAGTTGAAATCGTCGTTAGTAAAGACGTTACAATTGTTTAGAGGTAATGATTTTGATGGCAATGATGGAAGAAATATCGTATCTTAACCTCACACAGATGGAAAGCCGACTTTTGCAAACCATCCAAGCTGTGTTGACCGGGATAGCCGTGATATTGAATGTGCTGTACCTTATTGTCACCAAAGCCAACAATGGGCGGCTGAACGCTACTGAGGTTCTCCAAACATGTAAGACTTTTCTTGTGCTACTTTCTCTCCTGATTTGTATGCCGCTGGAAATCCTGGTTGTCAACGGAATCAAGCAGAACAACCTTTCTGTATGTCTTTTCAAAGGTTAGTATGATTCTTGTCTTTTAGGCTTAAAGGCCAAATATTTGTTACTTCAGGAAAATTATTCGGGATTCTGAAAATTAGGAACAAAATCCAGTTGAAAACCATGCAAAAATAAGTCTAAAACGAAGTAAACCAAAGCAGTAACTAATAAGAAACTCTTGACAGAAAAATCCAAAGAATTGAAAATAATTCAGGTGGGGCCCATTTCAACAACAAGCCAAAGTTAGAAGACAGGTCAGAATGGGCGCGTGTTTACAAATACCGAGTTTCAACAGCTGCTGTTCCGGTAAATCCGCAAGAATTCATCTTGAATATTGTTGATATCAGTTAATCTTAACTAAATCCATCAATATAAAAAGTGATTAGGCTTGGTTTTCCCTTCAAGTTTTGCCGTATATTAGGCCTTTAAGTATAGTTAGTGAATCATGTATTCGAGTTCAATAGGATTTCCTTTGCCGTTTGGTATCTTCTTAAACTATTGTCTACTAAGTAAATTATCTTCATCCCAATTTACCTCACGGTAATGCCATACCTTTGCTAATATAAATAATGAATCTTTAAGCAAATAATAATTTACCCACACTGCAACGAAAAATAAAATGTAACAGAAAGTAAGACTATGTTTTAATTGTTTTATTGGTTTTACATGTCTATACAAGTATGCGCCTAAAAAACAAAACACTCCCCTACACATATACTCATAATTTACTACTCTTATTAATAATATATAAAAAGAAGAAAAAAAGAAACTAAAATATCTAGAATAAAATGAGCCAATACTGAGTACTGAAAAAAAAGTCGCACGATATATCATACGCTTACTGTTCCTGTATCTGTAAATATACAATGTTTGTTACAACAAATATGGAATGACTTAAATAAGCATTAAGTTTAAGGATTTTTTGTTTCATTTTTCTATGCTATTCCTTGATATATGCCCATATTGGTACCGTATTTGTTTTGTGTATATTAATCAAGGATCAAGTTACTGAATATTCAAAACAGAAATTGCTGCATACAATGTTACCTTTTTAATAATTTGTCAAAACCTGCGCAGCCCTTCCGCCCTTATTTTAGAATACCAGCGGCTAGCGGGGGTAGTTAACAGATTCTCTAACGTTCGCATTTGGTAGTGCTAAGCTATATAAAAGGAAAGTTGCATGGTAGAATATTTTACTCTATGTATGCACTAATCACATTCATTAAATCTGTGAAAATATATAAAAAAAATGTTTACTCGATAAAAGTGGCATTTTCACTAGTGCAAAATATCTTATTTGACCATAAAAGATGTTTATAAGTTTCTCTCGTTTTACAGACCTCCTGGAACGATTGCTGCTGGACGCCTACCCGTTTGTCATCATGGCGGTTGCAATAACTCGATTCAGAGTTAGTTTCTGTAAAGGGAATTCTGCTGTGTTGATAACAACGACGTCAGCTCTTGTAACGTTTACTCTTTGTCTCGTGCCTACCTTGCTATCGGGGAGTTTGTTGCTTGTTCTCTATCACCTCAACGACATGTTTCAATATAATCACACGGTTGATAATCAAGTGGGACAAAGTTTCCACGAATGTAGAGCTGATATGAATATCATGGTTAGAACTTACAATTTGGTCGTACTGATAGCATTTGGAATAACACCAGTAGTTGTCACTATATGTACGTACTGTTTGATTTATTATAAAGTGTCTGCTTCACGGTCGAAAATCAGCATCCTCCCTACAAGACGAATCACACGCAAAAGCGTCTCGTTCTTGAGTAGCCCACATGACTCAAACATCAAAGTAACAATGCTTTTACTAATAACTGTTTTCACGCTCTCGTGGTTTTTCTACATATTCTTTGCCATTTTTTATATATATAATCCAATGAAGATTATTTCGGTTTGTTTGATAATCTCGAAGCCTTTGATATATGTCATCCACCCACTAGCTGAGGGATTATTTCTTCAGCACAAACGATACAAACTCAGCAAGTTCTTTTCGGAAATTACCAGTTGCAAGTACGTCAAATCACACAATAAGGAAACGTCCAGGGTTGACGTTCAGATCAATTCATCTTACATCAGACATCCTTCTGTAAGCCAGGTGTTGAGCGCTGTTCAGGAAGAAAATATTGAAACAATATCGATGTCTTCAGATCAACAGAACATATATACCTCCCTACCAAAAGAACCCATTGTTGGGGAGGAGCTGATCGAAGGTATTGCGCCATCGACTTGCTTACACAGTAGAAGAACGGGTCAGCCTATGCCTCCTATAATTAACATTGTCGAAAATGAAGATGAAGACAGTGAAAACCTGGAACTGTGTAAGTCGCAAGGTTTCCGAAGTCCTCAGTATCGTAGAAGGAGATGTAATTCTCATGAAATAAACGCTACGACAAAGTCACCATTCCGGAAGAGGGCTTCTTCTCATGCTAGTCGTATTATACGGTGTGCCAGCATTCATTCGTCACCAACTTTGGGTGATTTCATGGGAGTAACATTTAAAGCAAACAAAACAAAAGCGCCTAAATCTTGTTTAAAATCATCTAAGGGCAAATCACCGTCTAATCGCTCGGAAAAAATATCACCCTGCAGTGCCTGTTATCACAGTAAATCTCCGACTTCTTGTAATTTGTCGGATTCAGTGTTTTTACAAACCTCAATGAACAGACTATCTGCGAAAGGTACCGTTCGATTTAAGTTTTCACCTAGCGAGAAGGACACGAGTCCTCTTCGAGAATCTTCAATTAGAAAGGGAAGCTTACTTTCTGATCACTTTTGATATTTAGAATATTATAAGACCTCCAAGATATATGAATATTATCGTCGCTGTTGCTATCTTATCAAAGATGACGTAACACATATATGCTGCACTTTTGAATTCAATAATAGATACATTGTACCAAAAATAATGAAGTAAACTGCACCATACAGCTGGTTCGTCCTTCCAGGACTCGTCAGTAATGCTAGGGGCTAAATGATGGGAATTGAAATTTTCTAACCTAATGTAAGAACCAGAAGGGTCAGGTGCGTAAAATCTCTTTAATTGTGCTGTATAATTTCAAATCGTGTACTGCCAAAGGTATTTTATATTGTCTTTTCTTTGTTGATAGTAACACGTTTTAATCATTCCTTACACTATAAATAACTTTCTCCTCTCTGAAGACTGTCTTTTATAGAAATAGGAAGAAATCTAGTAAATATTTCCTTTGATATTTAAATGTTTATGTCACGTCATCTTTAATGTAAAAATACCGCCCTTAAATGTCGTTTGTTTAATTTCATTATTTTATATTTCCATTTGCGCTGCAACCCACTATATGAACATTACTAGCAGAAATATTTGTCATACGAATATGCAAGCAGATTACACGTTGTTTACTTATGACTATTAACTCGATCAACCTTTTTCATTGAGAGTCTTGTCGATTCTCTTGGAGCAACACTGCGTCAAACGCTCACTTTTTTCAAATTACGGCTGTTCCACTAATGTCGTTTAAATGAGGACGCAAGCATAAACGCAGGTAATAAATTGAGTATTAGCGAAAACCTCAAAATCATAAACGAATCTTCTATAGTAAGCATGTAAATATATCTATTTAAAGTCAACAGGTTGTGATCGCTGAACTTTCAGCCATAGCCATGAAAGTTACAAAATGACTTTCAATATTTATGTATCACAACGTACACCTGATTCGCTGGTTGCTATGCATCGCTGGTTTCACTTGTTGTTATGCAATAGAACGCTCGCTTGTTTCACTTGGTACAATGTAATAGAACGCTCGCTTGTTTCATTAGTTGCAATGCAACGAAACGCTCGCGTGTTTCACTTGGTACAATGTAATCGAACGCTCGCTTGTTTCACTTGTTACAATGTAATCGAACGCTCGCTTGTTTCATTAGTTGCAATGCAACGAAACGCTCGCGTGTTTCACTTGGTACAATGTAATCGAACACTCGCTTGTTTCACTTGGTACAATGTAATAGAACGCCCGCTTGTTTCACTTTGTACAATGTAATAGAACGCTCGCTTGTTTCACTTGGTACAATGTAATAGAACGCTCGCTTGATTCACTTGGTACAATGTTATCGAACACTCGCTTGTTTCACTTGATATAATGTAATAGAACGCTCGCTTGTTTCACTTGGTACAATGTTATAGAACGCTCGCTTGTTTCACTTTGTACAATGTAATAGAACGCTCGCTTGTTTCACTTTGTACAATGTAATAGAACGCTCGCTTGTTTCCCTTGGTGCAATGTTATAGAACGCCCGCTTGTTTCACTTTGTACAATGTTATAGAACGCCCGCTTGTTTCACTTTGTACAATGTAATAGAACGCTCGCTTGTTTCACTTGGTACAATGTAATAGAACGCTCGCTTGTTTCACTAGGTGCAATGTTATAGAACGCTCGCTTTTTTCACTTGGTACAATGTAGAAGAACGTTCGCTTGTTTCACTTGGTACAATGTAATAGAACGCTCGCTTGTTTCACTTTGTACAATGTAATAGAACGCTCGCTTGTTTCACTTTGTACAATGTAATAGAACGCTCGCTTGTTTCACTTGGTGCAATGTTATAGAACGCTCGCTTGTTTCACTTTGTACAATGTAATAGAACGCTCGCTTGTTTCACTTGGTACAATTTAATAGAACGCTCGCTTGTTTCACTTGGTGCAATGTTATAGAACGCTCGCTTTTTTCACTTGGTACAATGTAACAGAACGTTCGCTTGTTTCACTTGGTATAATGTAATAGAACGTTCGCTTGTTTCACTTGGTATAATGTAATAGAACGCTCGCTTGTTTCACTTGGTGCAATGTAACAGAACGCTCGCTAATCTCACTTGATACAATTTAATAGAACGCTCGCTTGTTTCACTTGGTGCAATGTAACAGAACGCTCGCTAATCTCACTTGATACAATTTAATAGAACGCTCGCTTGTTTCACTTGGTGCAATGTAATAGAACGCTCGCTTGTTTCACTTGGTGCAATGTAATAGAACGCTCGCTTGTTTCACTTGGTACAATGTAATAGAACGTTCGCTTGTTTCACTTGGTGCAATGTAACAGAACGCTCGCTAATCTCACTTGATACAATTTAATAGAACGCTCGCTTGTATCACTTGGTGCAATGTAATAGAACTCTTTCTAATTTTAAAAGAGGATCTGTTATCGCAATACTGTTCGATAGCATTTGCAAGTATCAAAAACAGTTATTAGAAGACCGATTTTTTATTTAGTCACCACAACAGATGACTAAATAATTTAGTCGTTCATTTCCATTCGTAGACAATTTTCAATTATGCTATAGCGTTGAACATTTGTATTTCTTTAGACTGTTACTGCTCTTTATATTTAAAAGCTTACAAACTTAAAAACATATATATATATTTCTTAAATGTCGACAGATATTTAGATATTTGGAAACGTACGTTCTACTTTTCCTTGTAATGTGAAATTGTGTTTGTATGTACATTCTGTAAATATGGCAAGATATCTTTTGTTTTTCCGTGTGTTAATGTGCAAAATTTTTTTGATTGATTGAAATAAACATTCGGTATGAATCATGAAACCGTCGTCTGTTGTTAATTATCTACGAGATTGTGAAATCAAATGTCAAATATTAAAAGGTGAAACATGGACGATTTTTCATCCTTGTGGGTTTCAACATATCCGCTCATCTTGCTCAAAATGAAAAGTAACGTTATGTATAAATATATAAACTTTATAAAGAAAATTAATTAGTTTTCCTTGCGATGTTGAATATAAGAGGAAATACTTTAACCTTGATATCATATAAGAATACCAAATTTTGTTTTAGCAACAATATAACCTTCCTTGATATCCAGATGTTGCAATCACCTACGCTCTGTACACCCCTTGAATATGTAATAAAACAACTGAAGGTTCCGTGTGCGCCACCTTATTGATGAGAAAAGAAAACTAGTCCGACCCTTTTAAGCACATCAAAATAATCTCGTGGTCACAAAACAGTAAAAATATACAAGCTTCGAAAATAAATAAGAGAATACCGAAGCGTCAACAAAATCTTAATCCAAACTCAAAATCGATTCAACCAGGGTCAAAATATGAACAAAGGAAAGACTCACATGGAGACCCAAGCAAAAGTACAAGAGAATAAGACCAGGTGTTCCGGAAGAGTAAGCGTCTTCTGCTTCAGTTGCGGCGCCTTTGTAATCTTCCACGGACAGGCATGCAGAATAGCGATTGGTCAGTTTTTTTGACCTGAGCATGCCTTCAGTTTTGCCATGACGTATTCCATTGGTGTGGAGAGCGTAGGTGACCGTACCCCTAGATATCGAGGATGCAGTTTGCCTTCAACATTTCGCCCTACACTGATATATCTGCATGCGCCTAGTGTCAATGTCGTCCTTGTTGTTATATGGCAACATTCAACATATTAAACAACTAAAAGTTATTTTATCCAATTATTAATTTTATAATGTCAGCCTTAAAATCAGGTACCTTCTCTCTAGTTGGTATAACAATTGTATATCTATTTCAACCATGTGTTAATTAATGTTATGTTATAAGAAATGTGATTTCGATATTTGTTTCATTAATTGTTTTATTCAGTAATATTTACATTCTGATTAATTCTTCTCCATATGAATATACCAACTGAAAGCAACAAAAACTATAACAAAAATACATGGCATCATGTTTACAAAAGAATACAACTATATTGATACAAACAAGTGATTTTCTTGTAAATGTTGATCGCAGGGTTATAGACTTTTACATATCACTAAATAATATAAACACAAACAGATTCGCAAATGGGTATTTTAAACATGTCGTATTGTATCCTGTTTACAATAAAATACATCTATATAGACATACAAACAAGTGATTTTCTTGTAAACGTTGATCGCAGTTTATAGACCTTTCTATATAACTAAATAGTATAAACACATACAATTTCGCGAATGGGTATTTTAAACATGTCGTATTGTATCCTGTTAACAATAGAATACATCTATATAGATATAAAAACGATAGCGTTTCTTGTAGACGTTTATGACAGGGTCATAGACCTTTCTAGATAACTAAATGTTCATCATGTACTTTTCTGATGCTTCTTACATTATATTGCACGTGTTATTTGCCGTGCTATGTAGGGGTGAAATATAAACGATTTACTACATTTTTTGCGTGTGAAATATAGAAAATTATCAAACTGATAAAACTCTTAGGTTAGGTTACTATATAACATCACCATGGCATAAATGCAATCGCATAAAGAGGGCCCAAAGGTTAGCGATTATAATTTGGAATTTTCAGTTGCCATGTTAATATCTCGTTTTGATATTGATATGCATATGATACACAAAGAGTATCTCCCTTTTGAACTATATAAATATGTGTATTTCGGATAATGTAATATGCAATATGTAATGTCTTTGTATTCTGGTGGACATCTAAATGTGTCTAATGTGTGATGTCTAGATACAGGTAATGCTTGTCAAAAAAGAAAACACCAAAGATATGGAAAATAAACAATATACTACATAATAACATTTAACAAACGAATGAGAGAATCGACTAGAACTACTGGAATGTATTTAAGCAATGAATGTTGTTACAGTCCTACAACACTCATTGATATTGATGGCAAACATAATAACGCCCGGTAGCAATAATTGCTAAACAGTCATTACTTATATTTACATTTTGATAGAGTTATTGTGCTTAATTTAGTTTTTTGAACGTCAAATCAAGTGAAAACAATAATTAAATTGATGACGCCACAATACAGATTGATGACGTCACAATAGCAAATGTTGTTACAGTCGTATAACAACATTTACCTTCACAATGCATTTCAATAGAAGGACACAGGGCAAATGTAAATGATTTTGAATATAAATGATAAACATTAATTATCACAAAAGTGTTTAAAAAATCTGACTAATGTGATTGATATCATACTGTTTTCTGGTATTTACAATGATTAGACGGACACACATTAGCACCAACAAATAAAAAAAAGTGAAATGTTTTGACAAATCACGAAACAAATAAAACATGTTCCTCTGTCTTATAAAGGTACATACAATGTATATTAAGTGATAACATAGATAGAGAAACTTATGTCTATATCCATGTCTTATCAAATTAAGTAAGGCATGGCCACAATTTGTGTGTGTGTGTTATACATGTACCAACAAATATCTGTTTTTTACGTCATCTCTTAGGATAGGAGGTAGCTGACCCGTCTGGAGGATTCTCTTGTCCCCGGGGTTTGCTGGAGCCTCCATAGACACAGTTACCTCGTTTGAGTAGTGACACGGTTCATAATATTCACACTTTGGTAGTCCACGATTTGCAATTATATAGTACTTATTTAATTTGTTCTTCTAAATTCATAAATTAAAAGTTTTTAGCGTACTTGGCCCTACTGCTTCTGTTTTAGTTTAGAAATTTTAGATTCCCTTCTTTTGGCCACTAGCATCACTGACGAGTCCTAGAACGACGAAATAGCTGTATGATGCAGTTTAATTCAATTTTGGTATACTTTATCTTTTCCTGAATTTAATCATATTAAGATGCAACGTGTGTGTGTGTTACGTTATCTTTGAACTTTGTGTGATATGAATATGGACGTTTTGAGTATGCTCATTAGTGTTCTTTCTTGTTGTGATATAGAATGATGAGTCGGTTCTTATTTTGATGACTGAATGTTTACTTGAATGTGACCACGATTTGCACGACGTGTCGATGAAACAGAAGACGCTCAACACTTCCGAAACACTTTCTGAAATGTCCATTTCAAGTCCCCTTTAAATTAATTACCATAAGCTAAGACTCTTAAAATTAATTTCTAAAGGAAATGGTTCTAATGAAAAATTAACTGACCAAAGTGTCACCTTTCGTTAAGGCTAGTTTAAAATGACTTTGTGTACAGGAGCTTATATATATATATTGTAAAAATACATATGCAAAGACTATTTACAGAGTGAAGTATATAGTTCGCATCTTCAGATTCATAATTATTTTCAAATAATGAGCTGACGTGTTGATTGCTATGAAACATTGAAAGCAGTGTTATTTGAATGGGTCAACATTGCCTTAATAAAAGCTTGTTTTATCAATCAATTATATCCTTTCAATTATTCTATTTAAAGGTCATCTTTGACATGATTACTATTTTTTTAAATTGAATAGCCAAATACAAGTCGCACCGAATAATTATTAAATACTAAACGTGCATGTTTTGGTTGAAATCTAAATTAAGCGGATGGGTTTTTTAAAGCAATACTGTGTCTGTATATTGATTTCTACCACAATACCCTGTGTTATTCCACTCTCAGACCATTGTATAAACGTGCTGACTGTTAGATAAATATATGTTATATACCACTAGTGGAATATGACCTTCCGGACTTTTGATTGGTTGAGAATTGAACTTTGACCGGAAATCACGTGGATCAATGCAACGTGTTGATTAATTGACGTCGTCACAATTTCGCGGGAATGTATACGAGATGATGTGTTTTCGCGCAAATACCATCCGCGGTCCACAGAAAACAACACTGCCATTGCGACTTAATGGTTTTGTGATAGAAACAGGTCACACGACTCGTGGTTATAGGATATTGAATTCATTTCACTCTCGTTAATTATTTTTTTAAAGTTACAAAAGATACGAGGGGTGTTCCATAAATAATGTTATCTGTGCTTTATTTCGCGGAAATCGTGCAATTTATGCACAAAACCACCTCGTGTCGATTGAGTGATCACTGGCTCGTGACATAGGTAAATATCTCGTCCACACGTTCACTGGCCTTTGTACAGTGTACATCGTTTCATAGCCTGTTCGTTAGACAAGACACAAACTGACAGGAAAACGAGCTGAAGTAAGACAATTGGCTCGAATGACAAACTTGTCGTTAGCATGAGTTCATGCAATTTTGAAGAAACACCTAAAAGTTAGAAAGATAAATGCACGATGGATACCCCATTTGTTAACGGATGAGCAAAAGAAGACGCGTGTAACAATGGCAAAAAACTTCTCAAGATGTACCCAAAATATAGTAAAAAGGCTTTTGATAATATAGTCAGTGGTGATGAGACCTGGGTGTATTATTTTGAAACAAAGCGGAAGGTTGCCAACCGAAAATGGGCCACTAAAAATGCCAGACGCTCAAGTATTGCCAAACGAATACGAACGGTAAAGAAGGTTTTGTATGCTATTTGTTTCACTAATAAGGGTCCAGCTATTCAAATCCCGGTGCCAAAAGGCAGAACGGTCACAGGCAAGTTCTATAAAAACGTTGTTCTGAGAAAGTTGAAGAACTACTACAAAAGTCGCCGCCCCAAAACAGGACTTAAGTATGTCCGACTTTTGCATGATAATGCACCCGCTCACAAGGCACGTATTGTGACTGACTTTTTGGAGTCAGAGAAGGTTACCGTCCTTCCGCGCCATCCGTATTCGCCAGACTTGGCCCCCTGCGACTATGTTCTCTTTCCAAAACTTAAATACCATTTATCTGGAAGGAGATACAATTCGAGAAATGCTCTTGGATCTGCTGTGCATCAGTGTCTGATGGGTGTACCCATTGAAGAGTATGAAAAATGCTTCAAAAAATGGATTGAGCGGCTAAAAAGGTGTGTTCTGGCTGGCGGAGAGTATTTTGAAGGGCAGAGCAAATTAAAATGAACAAAAGCACTTCCGCTATATGAGCACCGATGCAATTGACATTATTTTTGGAAAACCCCTCGTACTCGCTAATGCTCGTGTCTTTTGTAACTTTTAAAAAAATCATTAACTCGAGCGAAATAAATTCCATATCCAAAACCCACTCGTTGTGTAACCTCTATTTATACAACATGGATTGTTAGCACACGTTTACATCATATATCAGCGTATCTTCTTACGTGTTGATTGCTATGAAACATTGAAAGCAGTGTTATTTGAATGGGTCAATAAAAGCTTGTTTTATCAATCAATTATATCCTTTCAATTACTCTATTTAAAGGTCATCTTTGACATGATTACTATTTTTTTAAATTGAATAGCCGTATAATTACTAAATACTAAACGTGCATGTTTTAGTTGAAATCTTAATTAAGCAGATGTTTTTTTAGCTGAAAGCAATACTGTGTCTGTATATTGATTTCTACCACAGTACCCTGTGTTATTCCACTCTCAGACCATTGTATAAACATGCTGACTGTCAGATAAATATATGTTATATACCACTAGTGGAATTTGACCTTCCGGACTTTTGATTGGTTGAGAATTGAACTTTGACCGGAAATCACGTGCGTCAATGCAACGTGTTGATTAATTGACGTTGTCACAATTTCGCGGGAATGTATACGAGATGATGTGTTTTCGCGCGGTTCACAGAAAACAACACCGCCATTGCGACTGTCATTGCGACTTAATGGTATTGTGATAGAAACAGGTCACACGACTCGTGGTTATAGGATATGGAATTCATTTCACTCTTGGTAATTATTTTTTTAAAGTTACAAAAGATACTCGCTAATGCTCGTGTCTTTTGTAAATTTTAAAACAATAATCAACTCGAGCGATATAAATTCCATATCCAACACCCACTCGTTGTGTAACTTCTATTTATACAACATGGATTGTTAGCACACGTTTACATCATATATCAGCGTATCTGCTTAAATATGCGCTAACAATGTTAAAAAATAATTACATTTTTTACAGTAAATCTTTATGATAAAAGTTTTCAATAAAATTAATGAAATATGAAACAACCAACACAACAACGTCTAAAAGTAACACTCGTCTGTATTACCAATAATTGCATATGAATAATATTCAATTTTCACTATTTAAGGATTAACTTGAATCAATGTTTTATGTCATGGAGATATAATACACAAAAGAGGAGTGTACCCTAAATAAACTCCTAAGCGTTTTTTTTTTGTGTTATAACCCCATAACATTAAAAATAGATTCAAATACATTCTTATAATTTAATCTATACCCTGCGAAAATTAACATTGTTGATGGACTCTTTTCTCTTACACATTAATACGCTGTAACATCAGCCATTCAAAAGCGACTTTCTAAACGGCGACGTCACTTTTTTACGTTATGGGCTGATAACATAATTGTTTAAACCAATGAAAAATTTTGTTTCAAGCAAGATTAAATTTTGTATGTTTATTCAAAGTAAACACCGTACACGTGTGCTGTTGCAATAGTCGTGGCATTCCTGTACGTGTATGTTGCAAAGTTATCAGTGCTTGGGTTCCAAACACACCTGCTGGCAACCTCCACTCCCTGATCCTTGTTTTCCATAATCACCACGTTGCATACAAATTTATAACGTGGGAAACCAAGGGCTTTTACTCTTTGGTTTATCACGTTTGATAGATCTGTAGTAAGGTTTTTCACAAACATTGCACGGTATTTAAAGTCACGAAGTCGGGCTTCTAAGATGTCTTTAATAACATTTTCTACTTTAGATGGTATGAATTTTGCTCCATCTGCTGGTTCAAGCCTATATGTGTTCTCGTACTGTATGGCAGGTTTTGCAATAGCATTTTGTGCTGCCTTCCTCTTTGCCAATCTTTGCCATGCTCTCGTTGCAGCGACTAGTTTGAAAAAGTTCATTCCAGTCGGCTTGGGTGTTTGGACCGATTTTTGTGATTCACTTGTCGAGGTAAGGCGAGGGCGTTTTTCTTCTGCATCCTACAACATACAAAAGACGTTTTCGAATTAAAAAAAACAACAAATATTATGTACAAGGAATTCAGCAATTACGTACCGGTCTTCAATTACGCAGAATGAGTATTGAGGTTCCTCAGGACTGGTTGCAGATTTGAAGTATATCATCAATATACATATATATTATGAAACGAAGCGTTCTTGGGAGGGATAATTAACAGTAGATGACGATCAGTACCCTGCGTGAAGCAATTTTGCTAGATGGTATAAATAGTAGATGTTAACTTTCTTGAACGAGGCGTTCTTGTGAGGGATAATTAACAGTTGATGATGATCATTACCCAGCATGAGGCAATTTCTATAAATAGTATTAACAGTAGCTATAGACGTAAGTTTTCTGGAACCAGGTGTTCTTGTGAGACAACATACAAGTACCGTTAAATGTTGTTTAATTATCGATACTTAATATCTTATGATGTCTTATAAACTAAACAACAGATATGTACGGTGGCATAATTGTCGATACCAAATAAACTGATATTTTACATGTCATATGTAACAAGTACTGATTGTAATGAGGGACCATTACGGCAGTCCCCAAAACGCCCCCGCAGTCGTACACTGAGTCATTGAAACGAAGACTCATCATAAACATTCATTAGAACAACGACAAAAACTTCTTTATTGAACCACGAAACAAGTCATAGACTCATAGACAAAGATCACAAATAAAAAGTCATTGAAACGACGGCACTGCACCTGATACAGTTACCCTTATTAAATATATACTCTGCAGCAAGAATTTAGTCGAAACAACCATTGGGAACGTCATACAAAATTTTAATAATGTGTTCTACTATCATTCACAGATTTTTCTCTTCTGCTACCTCTCCAAGATTTCTCTGTCACCCCCTAGGGCATGACAGATAAGACGAGCTGACAACAATGTAATGCCGTACAACAAACAATGTACCAACGCCATGCCAACAATATAATAACGTCATAACTACAATGCCATCACATCAAGTCAACAGTTTAATAACGCCACGTCAGCTTTGTGTTGCATTGATACTTCGTAACAAATAAAAATGATTGGAGAATTATAATCATATCCTACCTTGATGTTGGCACAGAGAAATCTCCAACCCTTCGGGTGATATTATTGATTGTCGAACCCTCGGCAAAGCCTCGGGTAAGACAACCAAGAATATCACCCCTCGGATTAGAAATTTCACTGTCATAGAAATCTCCAATCCTTCGGGTGATATTATTGATTATCTAACCCTCGGCAGATCCTCGGGTAAGACAAACATGCATATCACCCCTTGGGCTGGAGATTTCTCTGACACCCCCTCAAGGTAGAGGGAGATTCTATTAGTCGTTTCCAAATGGAATTCTCCAAAGGCAAGACACAAGTTCAGGAACCCCTCATAATCCTTATGTCAACGTTCGGTTAAGGTAGAATAGTTTATTAAACTAGAAATGACTGTGAGACATAAATGCCCCCGCCCCCAGCTCTGGTTACATTACCATGGGACGGGACGGACATGGGTAACACTATACCCCCCCCCCCCCCCCCAAATTTCATGGCGGGGTATAAACAGAGCAGAACTGAGTGTCAAACATTGATAAAAATAATAATAATTAATAACACGCAAAATTACCTCAAAATGTTAATTATATATTTTTCTTTATATGATGACGTTTAGCTATTGCTTTCATAAAGTAAATGAGTTGTTTGTTTGTTTATCATTATTTTTGCAAAAAGCTTATCTATTTAGGTATACTAACCATGTTATGGTAAAAGTCAACAGTTCCATAAAGATTAACATCCGCCGTGTCCAATTTTCCTTTCTGAAAATTCAACATTGTAGCCATAATGGTGGACGTATCAAATATGAATTCACTGATTTACTACACACATAATACCTGATCGTGACTTCCCATTTATACCTACATATGTTTACATACATATGTACATTTAAAGTATAGTTCAAGTCGAAGAGTTGCAAGGAAAAAAAGTTTCACATAGACCTTCACCCTTAGGTTTTTGTGGACATGCAGGTGTAAAATATAAGTATATTAACTGAACTAGCTATTTTTATTATTTATATTTATGGCAACTGCATACATGTCACCATATATGAATGTTTTGACCTTCTATGTGTACACAAAAGCCTTATAATCAACAACTTAATATAACTTGCAGTGCTCATCAATATAGACAGATTGTAAGGAAAGCTCCTTAACGTAAGATTTTCTCCTTAACGTTTGCAATGTTTACCTATCGAGAATTTTAAGTTAAGGAATTTCCTTAAGGGAACGGGTCTGTTAACATACAGTTATACGAGACATTACCAAAGACGGCAGATGGGCCAATATATGAGCCTACAAGTGGCATGGTTCATAATATACAAACTTCGTGGTACAAGATTTGACATACAGTACTCATTTTTACAGTAGATGAGTGTGTGCGTGGGTGGGTACGGTTGGGTGTGTGTGTGTGTGTGGGTGGTCGGGTGGTCGGGTGTGTGTGTGAGTGTGTGAGCGGGTGGGTGTGTGTGTGTGTGTGTGTGCGGTGTGTGTGTGTTAGGCTCATCTGTCAAGATACAAGGTGGCAGATTATGCTGGTTGATGTTTTAGTCTCCGATGTTTGCTGGAGCCTTCATGACAACAGTTATCTCATTTGAAGATCATAATATTCACACTTTTTCTTAAAAATTATACCGTACTCATTTTTTAGTTCATATATCAAAGGGGTGTTGCGCACCTGACCCTTCTGCTTCTACAGTAGTTGTTTTAAGAAAATTTTGAATTCCACCATTTGGCCCTGATCATCACTTAATTTTACGTGAATATGTTTTGTATGTGTTAGGTTTTTCTTATAGTACTGTACTTGTTATTATATTTATATCATTTTTCATACACCTCTTTTTGTAATTTAACTTAGTATTACTATCATCGTTCTAAGTTGTAGCACAATATTCAGCCTGACTGTGCCTGCATTCAAGTGAAACAAGTGTAAATAACAGGTGTTCATTTCATGCCACTAACTGTTGTATAGATATCCTTTACATTAAGCGGTCTGACAAATTTGACAAATATATTTTGAAGGTCAGGCCTGTGAAAATATGCTAAACATCTATAGAGCTTCGAGTGCGGTAATTACCTATACCACATAAACTACAGAGTTTACATCGCAGATCCATATCATACAGTTAAAGCTTTAATTATGCGAATTTTGTTACCGGATACTGTTGAACATGTATGAAATATTATAATTGCCATCTACTTAATTATTAAAGGTACATTAAACATTATGAAAAAGTACATTTTTTTCAATTGCCGTCCATAAACGAAATATTAAAAAAGCTACATTGCACGATTAGAAAAACCTTTTCATATATATTTATTCAAAATATATGACAACAGAAATGTTTTTGTTTTCTCCCTCCCCCGCCCCCATTTATTTTGTCTGTTTTTTTGTTTTTTTTTTGTGGGGGGGGGGGGTGTTGTTGTTTACTCGGAATTCTAAAATCGCATAAGACAGGAACCCTGCATGTCATAATGTTATTTTTGTTCGACAAACAATCAGGTTAT
The DNA here is from genome assembly GCA_947623455.1 of Mimachlamys varia. Classification (NCBI taxonomy): domain Eukaryota; kingdom Metazoa; phylum Mollusca; class Bivalvia; order Pectinida; family Pectinidae; genus Mimachlamys; species Mimachlamys varia. The sequence goes on along the minus strand of OX392532.1, from coordinate 30,998,152 downwards.
TGACAATTGAACCAAAATCTCAAAATCTACTTTTGTTTCAAAACGTGTCTTGTTTTCCTCGACTGTTTGAAACATTTGAAACATTACTTTTATACCACTTTTACGTTTGGGAAGCACGGTGGTCTAGTGGTAGGACGTCAGGATCGTGATAAAAGGGTTGCTCACGGTTCAAGTCCCGGTCACGCCATTTGTGTTCTATCCTTGAACAAGATACTTTTCTCTGTTTGTTACAGTCTACTTAGGTGTAAATGAGTACGTGGTAAGGCGATGCTAGAAGTTATAGAATGCTTGCTGTGAGCGCCGATATGGCAGCACCGGTTGTATGCTTCCCAGGGGAGTTGCGAATGATATTGGCTAGTTGCTACATGTAAGGCTCTATAAATAATGATAATAACTTGGGAACCGCTTTTAGACGACCTTGAAATTGTGATAAAGCGGTTTATCAGAACTTCGAATTATCATTTTTATTAAAAGAAAAATAATTATTTTTTCAATAGTGTTTACTAATCATAATTACGTGATTTTTAATTTCTTTATTCCTCAGCATTTCGACCCTAGACGTTTTGTTAAAGTCACGGATGCGCATACTCAAGTTTATCATTTTATTCGAAGTCACGTTTATGGCTTGTTAAAGTCATGTGATACTTAGAGGACTTGATGTTTACTTTGATGTTTTCAAGATTGACCTGGCGGTTGTCATCGATGAAGCTTCAGACGCTTACTCTTCCGGAACACCTCTTATTCTCTTGTACTTATAATTAGGATTACACTGATACCCACTTTCACCTGAGCTCGTCTTGACTTATTCTCTTGTAATTTTACAAGGGTATCCATGTTAATTTTTCCTTTTCATATTTTGTCCCTAGTTTAATCGATTTTGAGTTCAAATAATGCTTCTGTTCACGCTTCAGTATTCTCTAATATTGTTTTTTGTAATCATTTAGTACCACGTTATATTTATGCTCAGTATATGTTATCTTTTATCATTTTATATTGCAAACAATGTATACGTCATCTAAAAACATTTTATATTCTAAATCGAGTATACGTAACCCAAAACATTTCATATTCTAAATTAAGTATATGTCATCTAAAAACATTTTACATTCTAAATCAAGTATACGTCATCTAAAAACATTTTATATTCTAAATCAAGTCTACTTCATTTAAAAACAGTTTATATTCTAAATCAAGTCTACTTCATTTAAAAACATTTTATATTCTAAATCTAGTATACGTAACCTAAAACATTTCATATTCTAAATTAAGTATATGTAATCTAAAAACATTTTACATTCTAAATCAAGTATACGTCATCTAAAAACATTTTATATTCTAAATCAAGTATACGTCATCTAAAAACATTTTATATTCTAAATCAAGTCTACTTCATTTAAAAACAGTTTATATTCTAAATCAAGTCTACTTCATTTAAAAACATTTTATATTCTAAATCTAGTATACGTAACCTAAAACATTTCATATTCTAAATTAAGTATATGTAATCTAAAAACATTTTACATTCTAAATCAAGTATACGTCATCTAAAAACATGTTATATTCTAAATCAAGTATACGTCATCTAAAAACATTTTATATTCTAAATCAAGTATACGTCATCTAAAAATATTTTATATTCTAAATCAAGTATACGTAATCTAAAAACACTTTATATTCTAAATCAAGTCTACTTCATTTAAAAACAGTTTATATTCTAAATCGAGTATACGTCTTCTGAAAGTATGCTAAAAGTTTAGGTCATCAGTACTCCCTTTAAACCCTCATAGCATATGCTTAGTAATTTTTTTCGTCTTTTAAACAATCACGTTATACAAAAATCTTGTATTCGAATTTAAATTATCGTGTTGTATTCTGAAGAATGTATACTTTTTTTCTAAAGTCAGGCTATATTTTAAGTCATATATGCGTCTTCTAAATGTCTTGTTATATTCGGATTCGTGGTTACGACGTTTCAAAAGTCATTTTATATTCTAAGAAATGCATATGTATTTTTAGATGCAATGTTCTATTGTAAGAATAGCTTAACGCTGTTCAAAATCATTCAAAGTGTGAGTGTGATTTAAAGCTTAAAAACATATAAATTTTGAACAATGGAGAAGTGGTATTTGTTGATTCAGATATTGAACACTTATTATCAAGCTATAGGGTCTTAGTGATATATTGAATAATTTACTCTAAAAAAAAATCAAGAAAACCAAAGCGTCAACAAAACCATAATCCGAACTCATAATCGATTAAACTAGGGGTAAATAGGAACAAAGGAAAGATTTACACGGAGAATTTCGTATAAGCACAAGAGAATAAGACCATGTGCTCCGGAAGAGTAATAGATGAAATGCTGCAGAGGCACATGTTATAGGTAGCTTGTTAATTAGAACCCACATCCTTATTGGTTCTTACTTTAGTCCTGAAGTAAATCAATATAAGGAGCTGTGGAAATATCACCACTAGTTTGCTAAGGACAAACTACCAGTCACTATCATACATTTGTAGGTTTAATTTTAGTTTTAAAAGTGCAAAATACCGAAAAGCCATTGATGTTTTTAAGTGTCTTTTTAACATTTCACAATAATATTACTATATGAAATATTTGCATTATTGAAAACCTTGTAACTCGCTAAAAACATTTATTACTAATTCAGTGTACTTTGATAACATTAAATATCGATTTTGTTTATTGTTTAGTCTGTACAAAGGCAACACATACCATTCCATCCTCATGAAGCCATCATTAGATAGTCACGTGCTTACCTACATACTTCAACTCACAATATTCAGTGTTGTATACAAACACCAACAACAAGTACAAACATTCTATTTGTATTAGGGAAAGTCACACTGAATATAAACAATCAATATTTACACATCCATGTTGGTAAACGTGATTGATAATAGATACAGGCCACAAAGGTTATGGCATATGCAGAGAGAGAACTCCAAATAAAGCAATCAAGGTGCAGGGTGGCCGAGTGGTTAAGGTGTCCCGACATTTTACCACTAGCCCCCCACCTCTTGGTTGCGAGTTTGTCAGGTACTGACCGTACGACGGTGGTTTATTTTCGTGTTCCAGTTTTACTTCACCTCCAAACCCCGGCTAACACGTCCTTAAATGACACTTTTACCAAAGTAACAATTAAGAAAAGTAAAACATATCCCGTATCGTTAAAACTAAACACACGAGGCGGAGTATGCTCGTTTCTACCATTTGGATAACAAATTAAAGTGATGATGTAGAAAGACATTTGCAGACTAAGCCAACCGTTTACCTGAGATTATTAATCTGTGATATATGTTGCTACCCCCTTTTGACACCAAGTATTAACTTTTCTGTGTTTATGATGTATCGTAATGCTACGTCTTTTTTCCAATAATATATTCATAAATTAATTATTAATAGGGAATGGAATAGCTTGTGCATGAAGCAGCAAACATGAAGGTTATGAGGTCACCTGCCCGACGACGTGGGTTTTCTCTTGGTACTCAGGTTTCCTCCCATAATACGACCCCCTCGTGCGCTAACATCCGGGCCAACAAAAGTGATGAATATAAGTTGGATACTTTGTTTCATAATGTTGTAAAATAAAAATATTTTTTGGGAAAGAACACAGTGTTGACGTCATTTATAAGATTTTATGCTAATAAAGCCACCAGGTAATACGTTGAAATATATCATAACTTATATTTCGTCTTCTTAAATTTGTAAAGCAGGGATGTAAACAAGTATGAAACTATAATAATCCTTTATACTTATGTTCTAGTTTATATATCTGTGTACCTAGAAAACGTTTTGTAAGGATTGGATGATCTATAAATAAGCCTTTTTACTTATTTTCCAGATGATATTACTGTGTATATAGATTAAACACATGTTATTAAAGATTTAAATTACTTATATTTCATCTCGAAAAATCTTTTTACTCTGTAAACTTGAAGTAAACAAAATCATATAAATAAGTCAATATACTTATTTTCCATTTTATTAAAAATGCAAAGCATTATATTTCAGTTACTTACAAACATATTAGTCATTTTTCGTATCAAATTAAAATGTCGAACACATGAAAGTGGAACCATTGCCTGATCTCTCAATATTTGTTGACCTTTAACGGCTTTGATAATAAACATCTGACACGATATACTTCTATCGACTACTTTCGAAAAGTTGCAAAAAACAACGACCTTTTGTATGCTTTTTAGTCATCACGTGTCCATCTTCTTGAAGCGATGAGATTACTACTTGTTACCTATTACCAATACCAAGTGCAGAATATAAATCTAACCTTTTCCATATGCATATTTAAAAAAATAACAAGCACACAGTTAGTGTTAGTCATTTTTTAACTGTTTTATGAGGCATTATTACCTAGCCAACATTTTATGAAGTTTTAAATAGATCTTTTAGCTAATCACTTTATTGGTACGTGGGATCGTATTGTAAGCGGAAACCGGCATACCCTGAAAAACCAACCTGGTTGGACAGGTGACCCCTATACTTTTTTCATCTCGAAACTAAAATTTGACGATAAAATATCTAGTTTTAGCAACGTTGACCTTTGGTATTAAACTCAATCCAACTCTGTATTACCTTATACACTAACTTTGTATGACGTTTCAACTAAATCCATCAATCCTCTATCAAGTTATCGGCTGTAAACCGAAATCAGGACATACGCATGAACGGACGGACGAACGCACGGAGACAAACACTATAGTCCCATCCGGTTTCACCGGCAGGGGACTAATATAATTGAAAGATACGACGGATTCAAAACTAGTATTTTGCCTCTATTTTTTATTGTGCCATTAATCTGGCCCTTGACCATATCGATCAACACCGAATCGAAAAGGCAGTCATCTGTTCTCGTTACTTCAAAAACACTAAAATACAAAAACGTTCTTCCGGTATATTCCAAACGTCAGAGAAAAATAAATTGTCTTCTTATGGATTCTGAGCCATGTTTGTATTAACGGAAATTAAATATTTACAAAGCAGCCAAAACGTCATTGCAAGAAAAATTTAAACCCTGATTGAGCAGTGGAAGCGATCGCAGAGAAGAAGTTGTCTTCTCTCGACTTCAAAAATGGATAAACTTACATTAGTCATGTGTATCGCCTGCTAAGAGGGGGGGGGGGGGGGGTATGTCATGCGTGGGACGACCTTTGCCAGTGAAACACATTTCTAAATTCATAAATAAGATTACAAAATTTAAAAGGTGCAGCATGGGTGTGTGTTCCGTCACCTTAGATAGGTTTTTTCGCCTGACCCTTCTGCTTCTACATTAGTTTGACCCATAGCATCTCTGACGAGTCACAGAAGGACGAAAGAGCTGTCTTGTGCAGTTTTATTAATATTTTCGGCATACACTATCTATAACTAAATTTAAAAGATGCAACATGTTTGTGTGTGTTTCGTCATCTTTTGACACGTTATTTTGTTCAAATATTTGTTTTATTCTCCACAAAAATATAAAAGTCCAAACTTTACTATATTTTGACTTTTCATGTAACGACCAACCTGTCATAAAAATAGCACAAACAAATAAAAGTATCCTTATGACAGTATATCAACTGACAACGACCATGTGTAGCAGCTTTCTTATCATCACATGTCCTTATTCTTGAAGGGATAAGATGGTCTTGTGTTAAGCAAATGACAATAAAAATGATAACAGGAGCAGATTATGTTTCACGAAAAGAGACAAGGATACGACACCTACCACACCAAGTACGGTGATAAAGGATGATGATATAAACACGTCATACTATAAATCACTTTGATTTCGCGAATATTTTATTTTGCGAGCTTACTTTTTTAGACATATTCGTGAATGCATAATTTCGCGAACGTATATCTAGAAGTGACGATGACGAAAGAATCAGCACGGGCACATCTAGAGATAGAAATAATCGCGAGGTATTTAAATTCGCGATTAAATCTCCTCGCGAATTATTGCGAAAATAAATACCTCGCGAAAAAAAGTTATTTACAGTATTTAAACTGTAGTCACATTGTCTATCTACCCAAGTAAGGACAGTAGATACAATTTACACATTTTATCAAACGACATATTAAACAAAAACGACATTACACTAATACGTAAAGCTACTACAGCATCCAAGAAGGAAAAATATGTAAATGAACCAATACGCAAATGAGGCGGGATAGTCTCGCTTCCGCCACTTGCAAAACGTTTTTGACAACAGCAGACCCTATAATAAGTTTCACACTGACATCCACTTTTCACCTGCTCTCGTCTGGACTTATTCTCTTGTAATTTTACAAAGATCTCCATGTGGATATTTCCTTTTTTCGTAGTTTGTCTCTAGTTTAACCGATTTTGGGTTTGGATTATGATTTTGTTGACGGTATTCACTATTTGTTTATAGTTTGATATTTCTTAACGAAATCGAAATGAACACGAAGACTTCTAGAGACTTGCAAAGCATGTACAGCTAGCAGAAAAACACTGTATTGCATCAACTGAATAAAACGAAATGAAAGCCAGATTTTTTGTAAAATAAGACAATAAGTAGTCTCTGTGATTCAAAGTACAAGTCAATCAATTTATAGACATTTTCCTTTTATATTTTTCGTAAAAAATAAGGTAACCCTTTCTATAGATACATTATATTTTATATAAATTATATTTGTGTGTGTACCTCTTTCTTCTCTCTGACTGATGACGTATGTGTTGCTGGACCTTTTGTGGCCTTGAACTTGGGCTGGACTCTATCGTGGTCCATCAGGGCCTGCATGGTCAACTGTTTCTCTGAGGTCATGATGCTGTATTATCATCGACTGTTTCCTGAAAAATACAACCGCGATAATAATATTTTAAGAGGTGAACTAACACAAATGCATCTTGAACATACATTAATGTTCAGGGGTGGTCGCGCTGCACTGTGAATAGCACAACTGCCTTTCAACAAGACGGCTGGAGTTCGATTCCCCGATTGGACGTGACAAAATATAGGGGTCACCTGTCCAACCATGTTGGTTTTCTCAGGGTACGCCGGTTTCCTCCTACAATACGATCCCGTGCAACAACAAAGTGATTAGCTATAAGATCTATTTTTTGTTAAATACATACTCTGCTCACTGTAAACTGAACAAGATAGTGATATTCTCTCTTCCGTCTACAAATAATTATAGTGTTCAACAATGTTATATAATTATATTAACACTAGTATCCAGAAATATTATTATGTAGATACAACAACATTTATTATTTTAGGTACTTGGTTTGTTTGTTTGTGTTTTACGTCATATCATCAGCTATGGCCATTTGAGGATCTGCCAGGTTTAAGTGGTGGAGGAATGCCGGGCTTCCCGGAGAAAACTACCGGCCAGTATTATTACCTGGCAACTGCCCCATGTATGCCTAAAGCCTACAAACCGTTGATTGGGGACTAGTGGTAGCAGAATGCCAGGACCTCGACACTTAAAAATAGATGAACACCTTCTAGCTCTCCCGGATTCTAGTGCAGTTTTGTATATATACTACATATATGGCAAGCCAACTTAACATGTATTCAAGGAGCAATGTTGCTCCTGTATATCAGAAACAATATATCACATATCTTATATAGCATATAAGATATATCATATAGTATATAAGATATCTTATGTAATTATATCAGAAATCTCATATACGATATGAGATATAAAATGACACTTATCAAACGTACAAATATTACAGTTTTTAAACTATGTCACCTTAACTACCCTTACATCAAGTATACTTTGAGACTCGCAAGGCAAAACACTCTCGATTCCGCTATCCCTCTTGACTATGAATACTTTAATTTAGACATCGTTATAACAGTTTAGCACAAACTTTATGAAAAATGAAAAACAATGAGGCCATAACAGAGGCGAGACGAGTAGGCCTAATGTGTTCCGAATAAGTTTTCGAGGGAGAAATTAGTTTCTGATATCTTAAATACTATATATAGCTCATATAAAATATAAGATATCTTATATAATATATGAGATATCACATATGCTATATAAGATATCTCATATAATTCGATAAAATACAGACTCGACATTGCTCCTTGAATAAATGTTAAGTTGGCTTGCCATATACATACTCGTATTGGTATAGTTCACCATTGATGTTTACCTGTGTAGTGCTATATTCGAGAGAAGTATATTTGCATTAGCCTGAACATTGTGAAGAAAAGTAAATACATCCGGCAAATGTTTACCGATGGCAGTCCAAACAACCACAGATTGATACATGTCGGTAAACGATTCGTTGACAATGATAAATATTTAGTATTGACACACCAGTACTTAAAAGTACCGCTTGTGATATTAAATTGCTATGAGCAACTTTCAAGTACATGTCTTAGATTCGAGCACCCGTAACATTGAAGAAGAAGGGCTTGATTATATCCAGAAACGAAATAAGAAATAAAGGATCCTATATAAGAAAAAATGACATACTAAATCATCAATGACTCCATCTCAAACTAGAAGCTTATGGAATACTGGAAAAATAAAACCGATCAAAAGTAAACCTCATATTAGACCCTAAGGAATACCGGAAAATGAAAATGACAGAAACTAAACGAAATGGAAAAACGGAAACCACGGAAACCCATCGTTATAGATGTAGCATAGGGATTACTTGAAAATGAAAATGATGAAAGTCAACCTCGAATTGGAGGCTAAGAAATACTGAAAAACGAAATTATGAGAAATCAATGTTATAAATATAGCATAGGGAATACTGGGGGAAAATGATGGAAATTCGACTGCATATTGCAGCGTAACGAAACACTCGAAAAGTGAAAATGATGGCCAGCCAGTCTTGAATAAGAGACAAATGAATTCTTGAAAAAAAAAAAAAATATTATGCAATATCAAAACGGAAACGATAGAAAATCGGTCTCTTATATGACCTAAGGAGTAATGGAAAACGACAGAAACTCAATGTTAGGAGAATAGCATAGGGAATAGTGAAAAAAAATTATTGAAAGTCGCATACATGTTGGAGTGTAAGGAATATTGGAAAAACAAAAATGGTGGAAAGTCAAACGAGATAAAAAAAAAATAATGAGAAAAAAATATTGAAAGAAGTAATGTACACAGGCAAAACGAAGAGGTCAGAAACTGAACAGCATGATATTTAACAAAATACTAGAAAAACAAAAATCATCAGACACTTGGAGCAACAAGGATAGCATATAGAGACACTGGGCGTTTGACGAAAGCGTCAAACGCCCAGTGTCGTAATGATAAGCATACAGAACAAATAAAAACCATACTCTTTATATCAAACCAATAGCTTATTGAATACAGGACAATCAACACCGCCAGAAGGTGCACTATGTCATTACGATACAAATATACAGGACAAAACAAAAGCCATACTCTCAGCGTCGAAACGATAGCTTATTCAATAATTATTCAATTAAAAGGTCGGAAGTACACTTTGATGCAGGTTGATCAGAACTATGAGCAAGTTTTTTTTGTCGCCATTTTGTCTAATTGGGAAATATTTTGTATATTTGTGTGATATGAAGTAGGACGATTTTCAGTTTGCTTATTAGTGCAGCGCTAACTTGTATTGATTGACAATAATGACTCGGCTTCCATTTTGAGGACTTGATGTTTACTTGGATGTGACCAAGATTTACATGGCCGGTGTTGTCGATGAAGCAGAAGACGCTTACTCTTTCGGAACATCTGTCTTATTCTCTTGTACTTTTGCAGCGATCTCCATGTAAATCTTTCCCTTTTGTTCAAATTGTTTAATCGATTTTGAGTTCAGATTTTGGTTTTATTGACGCTTCGGTATTCCCAAAAACAATTTATTGACATATGAGTACAGAATATTTGATCAACATTTAAATTCTATAGGAGCAGATATAATTCGTGAACATGGGAACTTTGTCACCTTCCTTCTGACTTCACTTTTTATAAGCAATATGTTTTATTTGGACATCTTTTCTTTTATAAATAAAAAATTCCATTTTGGCGAAAGTTCAAAGAATACGTGCAATACATCTGTGTCTATAATTCGTGACATGATTATCAGAAATTGAATGAGATTTAAATGTAAATTTTGGTGATTTAAAAATCGAATATAACGGCGATGTGACATGAATCAAGTTTAAGTAATGTGTTAACGTTTAAAGCGACATAGTCGCGTTTAAAACGTTTTAGTATTTGCATTGTATGTATGGTAAATAAAAGGAAAGGGGCCTTTTTGTCAGTTTGACAAAACATAAAGGTAAATCTTTGAGCTAACAATCGATACGAAAGATGATATTTTCCGGCGGGTAACGCATTTTCCCACACAATAGCTTGTACCTTTTGAGATGTCTATTCAAATACTCAAAATAATGTAGGTCACCAGCTTTTAAAGCATCATGAATATTACCTAGGAAGACATTTAAATATCAAAGGCAAAAACCATACAAACACGCCGTATTATTTCCATAAATTAAACCACAGTCATGTGCATCTTGTATTTGATAAAAAGATAGGAAATTCTATTTCAACACTTAAACATATCTGCATACCTAACGCAGATGACTGCTAGGTAAAATAATTAATTTGGTCACCCGGATGTGAATTATGGGCAGATGTCTTCTAAGGCGGATGTTTTTTGATTTTTGATTTTTTTAAAATATATTCACGAGTGCGTAGCACGAGTCAAACAAAATATGGAGACAAAATGTCATACGAGTGAAATATATTTTATTTTTAATTTGAAACCATTTAATTTTGTTACTTTTTCGATATATCTGAGAGTTTTAAGAGTCCCTGATTCAAATTTTAAAAATTGTGGTCACTTACAGAGTGGGAAAAGCTAACAGGATATTATTACGCCACATGATATGTTTCTATTTGAAGAAAGTAGTAACAAACAAAAATATGTCATACATTTCATTTAATATGTATTTTAAAACAAAGGGAGAATACCAAAGCGTTAACAAAATCATAATCCGAACTCAAAATCGATTATACTAGGGGCAAACTATGAACGATGGAAAGATTAACATGGAGACCCTTGTAAGAGTACAAGATAATAAGACCAGGTGTTCCGGAAAAGTAAGCATCTTCCGCTTCCTCAACGACACCCGCCATTTAAATCTTAGTCAAAGTCAAGTAAACATCAAGTCCTCGAAATAAGAACCGAGTCATTGTCAATCACAACAAGTAAGCTTACATACTAATGAGCATACTCAAAAATGTCCATCTTCATATCAGAGCAAGCCCTAGAATAACGAATCAACTGCGACATGCAAACACCATAAGTTGGAAAAGGAGGGATGTTACTATCAAGAAATGGAAAGTTCACGATGAAAATATTGAAATCGTCACATTTATATAGCTTAGTAGTGAGCTGTCCATGCTGGTCATAGTTTAAGTGACCAACATCCACATAATTGTTCGTCACCTAACATTGACATTTGGAAATATTATTCTACAAAACACTATGAATGGTTTTGAATTTCCTTACACCTTATAATTTGATTGTTGAACAACGAAAATAGTACGCAAATAGTGGGCACTTGTATCAACACTAGTGATGATATAAGATTTTCCTATCAAGCATATGTGTGTGTTACGTCAACTATTATCAAATTGATTTGTTGATAATAATTCACTGATAAAAACATATAATATATATATATATATTCATTTTCTTTATTATGAAATAAGTTATTTTAACATATATTTATCACTCTGGTAAGCACACGGGGATTGTATAGTTGGTTGTAATGTAAAAGGTGTCAGACGTTTGAGTGTCTCTGATTCTATTGTATCCATTGGGGTCCAGCTATATGTCTTTGCCATGTTATATGCTAACATACCTAAGTACATATCAACACTTTACAATATTCTTTCCCAGTCATAAACGCATTTTTATCAATTTACTGACCCTTTTATAGTTTTTATTTTCTTTATGACTAATCTCAAGTGCCTGTTGACTGTTCCTTACAATATACCATTTTTATCCACCATGACAAAGCGTTTGTTTAAAAATAATAGTTTTCCATTTTGATAAAAACCGGCGCTCAAATATTTTTCAAACATTTAAAAGGAGTTTTTAATAAAGCTGACAAAAACACCCTCGCATACATGATTTAACGTCCTAATGTAATTCATTTGGACGTCTTAACGCGTGTGGTAATATTCGTTATTAAGGTTGACAGAGTATTTTAAATCACATCATGTCACGATCGCGTTACTTTGCTGGTTACACGTTTAAACGCATTCGACAAGAAAGTAACAGTACAAAAGTCAGCTTTAAAACCCTTATGTCAAAAAGTAACTACTATCATTTCAACAACGAAAACATTTGATTATTTTCTATATCGATCACTGTAAGGGAAAAACAATCAAATTTTAATTCAACTACCCAACATTTTTCACATCTTGAAATTTCAGAACTCGGCATCATCAAGCTAACGTGTTGTTGTGAATTTACATATCAACATGTTGTTTTTTTTTGTAAAATGAGTGGAACATTGATAGCTGTGTGATCACCTTGAATGCATTATTGATGATATGACTGTGTAGTTCTTTAATTATATATACTTTAAAATGTATTAGATATGTCATAGATATCATAAGCACCGTATATTTCTTTAACTATATACAGTTCAAAACAGGACTGGATGAGTTATTTGGGAAGCTTTAAAAGGAAATCATAATTAAAACCAGGCAATAAATTGAAAAAGATATATCCTAGGCATGCTTTAATGGAAAATATAAATGACCATGAAATTTATTTTCGTCCGTGATAAAATTCGGTTGAGATATAGGAATCGAATAAGCTGTTCCTTTGCTGTAAACTAGACAGTTAAATCCTGACAGCAGGTCGATTTTAAAAACCAAATATTCTATTCACACTATACTGCCCAAGTACTTGCATTTAACTTTTAAAAACAGCCCTGAAATATTTCCCTTCCATGGTATTAGCTAATTTTGTCGTTTGCTTCAGCGAATCAGACCTACGATTAGCCTCTTAGATAGTAGTAAAAGCGTTAGAAGAAAAAAGGAGAAGTTTATTTTTAAATCCTGTCATTAATATAATCAATTTAATTAGTATGTTATCAATCAGTACGTCAAGACTAAAAATAAGTTATTTACTTATCATGTCGAGCGAGTGTTGCAAGGCAACACAGTCTTTACCGAGCCTGAGGTAATCAATCAACAAGACAACAGCATACCATCAGTACTGTTGAAACAAATATTTTCGCGAGTTGAATTTTTCGCTTAACCAGCCTCCAAACTGTTCGCATTGTGAAATATTCGCGTTAGCAGTCATGCTAGTTTGTACATGTATACCTATAATATAGAGGTCAGTGGTGTTAAATGTGATCGCGTGTGGATATATTCGACAAGATTTAATGCAAGCAAAATAAGCGAAAATTTTCACACCGAGAACAATTCCACTTTAACAGTATTTCTTTAGTCATGACATGCATCTCGCAAATGAAGTACCACGAGCGAGATAATAGACAGGAAGCATTTCCATTTAAACAAAATAGTTTAGAATGAATAACAAAAATGTGACGTTAAGGTCAGGTAACGCGTAAAGCAGAATCGAAAACAATGTACAATGGACAAGCTAGACATAAAACACATAAAGATCCGAGATACTTCGATAGTAGAGATCCCCCGATAGCAACAACAGACCAGGCACACGAATTGGCTGGCAATAGATCAGTTATGTGTGAGCTTGATACGATATGTTTGATATGAATATCTTCAAGTTAAACTTGTTTTAGTACTTAATTTATAAACGATGTTGTGTCCATGTAGTTGCTATAGACAAATATCATTATATATATATTATCTGTTTTTATTTAGCTTTTAAAACTTGTCTGAAAACCTCCTATAAAAACGTTTTACAAGTCCTAACTTTAAAGGCCCAATATACGTAACTTTCGGCAAAACTTGAACCGAAAATCAAGCCTAAAACCTTTTTATATTTATCGATTTAGTGATGATTAACTGATATCAGCAATATTCAAGATGAATTTTTACGCGGTAACTGGTACAGCAGCAGTTGAAACTCGATATTTGCAAACACGCGTCCATTTCAAACTGTCTTCTCACTTCGGCTTATTGTTGAATTGGGCTCCACCTGAATTATGTTTAATTCTTTGGATTTTTCTGTTAAGAATTTCTTGTTATTTACCGCTCAGGTTTTCTTCGTTTTAGGCTTACTTTTGCATGGTTATCAACTGCATTTTTTTCAGAATCACGAAACATTTCCTTAAGTTTCAGAAATTGGGCCTTTAATATTGCTTTAAAATTCCTTATTATATACACATGAGATCGATACCCAGTTTATAGCGTGTCTTTGTCCAGTGTACGGGGACACAAAATCTCTTGTATGTTTCCCTTTACACAATAAGTCTTTGTCAATTTCACTCACGAAACAGACTCAGTTATATGTAACACTTTATTATCGCTTATCCTTAAACTACCACATATATCGACTAATACAAAATGCAAGATAAGCAGAGCTTTATGTGTCCATACAAGGGCTTTATCCGGCAATACGATGCACGTAAACTTTCCTGGTTCTGACGGGACTGCAAAATGTAAAATCGTTTCTTGATTACATTATGAACGTATCATGGTATTAAACGGTTGATTGTTGAAAATGAAATACACTGGTATAATATTTATATATTTATAGATATGAGTGAAGTTACTCTCTGTGGACTTGAAAAGAATAGAGCTATATTGTATTGCACCTTGACTGTCTGAATGCTCCGGAGGAAAAAGATGAAGAATGATCGCCATCTTGTCTTTTCTAACCCCGCCAAACAGTAGCCTAATATTGTAAGATTCTAACCATGTATTCTCTATCAATTTTTCAGTTTAACCAAGTGTTTTTAGTCATTGTTATCCCCGTTACTCTAGGTTACAAGATGACACAATAACATCGGCGAAGCTTTAATTCTCAGCATGCAATCCATTCATGAAGGAAATCCTCTTGATATATGGTCGGTTATATTGTGTTATGCATAAACTACATGTGCAATTTTATGTACATTGACGATAAATGGGTTTTACTTGAACTATAGAAAATACATGTCGTTAAGTCCATTCGATAAAGGAAACTGTAAAAACGAGCATATTAACAATAATTCGCCTTGCGCATCTCTGAGCCATGTATATACAACGAAATCCGCATCATGGCCATTATAGAAATAATCATGACTCATTCAACATATTTCATTTTCCACGTTGCAGAATTAAACCTGTAGACTAACATTCCCGCCCCACCTCCACCAACACACTCCTGCTACCCTCTAAAATCCGTACGTGCCTATTGTATTAAATTTACATTTATTCATAATATATATATATTGCTTTACATCATAATGTCTATTCGAAATATTTTTTATTGATACTAAAGTGGTCGGGTACTCTAGCTAAAAAATATTTTAGAGTAAAATTTGATGATATAGATTAAACAATATATATACCCACTGTTGAAGATTGCTTTGGTTTGAACATTGATTGGTGATACGTTTAGTAACAGATATGGTTATTTAAGGACGGCCTCCCGGTGAATGCGATGTGGTTGAGTGTGGTGAATGTTCGTGTAAGCCTAAAAACGTGAGGAAGTGTCAAGGAGGACATTAAGAAAAAAGTCGTGTTAGAAAGAAAAGAAAAGTTAAGATCCCAAATGCTGTCGCCTCTTATGATCATGCAATGGGGGCAGCAGGTAAATTCTTTCGCCGAGGACAGGCAAACAAAAAGACCCTTTCAATCTATCCCCCTCTAACCTTGTTATACGTTTTGAATTTATACTTTCACATCTTTAATATGCTTATAATATATTACAAGTATATTTGATTTCTCGTTGTTCTCGGAACATTATTTCATAATAAGTCATCAATCCAAATATAATAAAAACAATATTTCAAAGATCCATGTTCTTTGCCATTAATTCATTATATATAAAATAGTCATACAACCATTGGCGAAAAACCCCCATTGGGCTAAATTATCTCCACTTCGTAGCCTGCAATTGATATCACACCGGCTAGAAAATATATATTATACAAATGAAAATTAATCCATGTAGGATTTTGAATAAATCACCCGGAGTGAATACAAAGACTCTTCAGTATCGGTAATCGGATGCATCAAATCAATCACACCAAATTTACTTTTACTTGACATACAACACCGTGATTTTAAATCTGATATTTGACAGGAGAAATCAGCTTGTATGCTTGCCCCCATCTATCAGCAACGCTCATCAGAACATGAAATGAGAATATGGCCGAAAATGTTCAGGTCACATTCGCGGTAGGTTAAACGGAGCTGTCTGACCAATATATTTTGCATGTTTAAGGATTGTATAAAAGACACACATGAGAATAGCACCTTTTATCATTTAGAAGCCAATTCATGAATGAAACTGCACCAAGGGCCTGTTAACTGAAGCCATGGAGGCTACTGCGGAAAAAAAACCAGCCGAAAGAAATGTCCGAAACCAGACTTTGGAGTTGCAGTAAGCGTTTTTTTTTTTTAATAATTTCAAATTAACATAATGTACATGTGCATATATTCTAAACCGTTCCACTATTCACATGAATTCGCACACAGCATGCAGGTTACGGCAAATCTCGGGGACTTCAAGTCCAACTGCAGTGTAAACCACCTACGATATCTAATGATTGCACAGACATCGTGAGAACGGCACCTTTATGATTTGGAATTAGATACAGTCGAACCAATAATGAATTAAAACTGCACCGTACAGCTATTTCGTCCTTCTTGGACTCATCAGTGATTGCAAAGCAAGGGCCTTAAAATTGAAGCATAGGGGCTTCCGGTTTTTTAGAAGATCTTTAAATAAATCTGGATGAAAACACAATATATTTTTGGTAGATACATATCAATTTGACTGTGTACCATGATTCGATAAATGAAACCAGCTTACTTCCCGTTTATCTGCTGGAGTATGGAGGTAAGTAGAAGAGCGTTGTTGATCTGAAGGAATATGGTTGTCAACAAGATTTCCGGATTTTTTTTTTTTTAAGTAAGTTGACTGAATTCATGCAATGTATCAATATCGATGTCTGAAGTGAAATAAAACCCGCCTATTTTTATTATTCCTTATCCCCTTCCTTTCATTCCTTTCAACTGTTTTGTATTACAGTAAACTACGTCCATTAGGAATAAGATTCATCAGTTTGGTATGAATGATATATACTAAGTTTGTTTTGTACGCAAACAGGAATTAAAAACTTAATTTACGGTCATGGTAATGGACTAGTTTGGAGGGATGCCGATGAAATTTATAGTCGGGGAAAGCACTACATCTTGGATATATATCACCAATTATCTTCATTATGGGCACGAAACTCATCAAAAAGGCTGCAGAAAGGCTTCATGGACGACCTTACCGTCACAACCATAAGTAATGTCAGATGGGTTCTGAGTGTGCTGGACGAGATGGTTGCATGTGCACGGATGCAATTAAAGTCTAGGAAATCTTCCGGTGCACGATAGTGAAGAAGGGGAGACTCCGCAGACAATATACGCTGAAGGTCTAGGGCTAAGAGATCCCTTCAATCATTGGCAACCCCATCACATTCCTTGGGACATGATTTGAAGACAAACTTTGTGACAGCAAGAACCATAAGAACACCTAGTCCCAGGTCCGCCAATGGATGAAGAAGATCAACAAGTCCTTACTACCAGGGAAATTGTACAAGGCATGAATGTACCAACATGGCATGCTACTGCTTTATGAGATCCCCGTGACGACAGTGGAGAGGATGGTGAGTGGTTATCTGAGGAAGTGTCTCGGAGTCCCTTTTACCGACATCGGTAGTTCGTCCGACATTAGAAGAGGACGAACCGCATGGCAGGACAGACAGATATACGGTTTTTCAAGCAAGAGAAGGAGGGAAAAGAAAGCAAAGAAGCAACTCTTCTATCCTGGACAAAGCTCAAACCTGGGAGATGAATGTGGACGTGGACAGAAAACTTGTCTTCACAGACGTAGTCGAGACAATGAGACCTGACATCGTGATGTCGTCGCAGCAGTCTAAACTTCTCGTCGTTTTAGAGCTTACTGTACCATGGGAAGAAGGTTGTTAGGAATCTTATGAAAGGAAGAAGACCAAGTGCGCCGATTTGATAGAAAATTGCAGGGACAAAGGATGGACTCTTGCCAGTGGGGTCTGGCTACAGATGCATTCCTGCCCAAACCTCGTGGGTGGAGGATGTTGCAGACACTAGGAGTCACGGGAAAGTCATTAGACGTTTGGCAGAAGCTGTTGTTAGGGCATCGTGCTGACTATGGCACCGACGAGACGAGCTGATGTGGAACCACTTGTCGGATTCCGGTGTAACTTCACAAGATTATTGGTGGGTTGTTGTACATGTGCTGGAATGTTTTGTTCTGATCGCGCATCCAAGACGACATTTAGATATTGTCTGACGTTCATCAAATTTGGTGTAGATGTTCAATATTGCACTGCGGAACCACTATCATGCTTGAAAGGTGTTTGTTGGGGTGGGGTTGCGGAGAGGGGTGACGTCCGCTATTGCTGACAATTGCAATCTAGTTATTATTATTATTTTCCCTTTTTGTAGCGGTTTGGTTTGGTTCGGCCATCAAGAGCCGTTTTATTTATAATTACAAAAAAACGTTCATTCTTATTGGCATAGACATCAAGAGGCCGTATCGCGTCAAAATTGTACCTTGGTTCCGTTGAAATCATACCGGAATCTAGCTCGATTTGATGCAAATCAAAGCAAATTAACGTCTAATGGAAACAACTTTTATGGTTCTACTTTACTGTTGACAAACTTAATTCTGCCCGCCACCACCGTGAGCCATTTAACCTAAAAACCAGCCATTAATCTTATTAATCGGCACGTTAATAAACATCAGTTAGGTTTGTTGATCACTTGGTTGTAGGAAACATCCACCTGTGTGGCCCAAAACAATTGTATATAAGGAACAGAAAAACTTTTTCTTTTAGCGTCTCATTATCAGCTGAAGCTTCACTCGTGAAGGACATATCTATATTCAGTAACATGATAAAACATAAACCGATCACTTTATTATCACAACGACAGCATGTTCTCAAGTTACCTTGGAAAACTACTGATAACGTTATAAACAAATTATTGACAAATGTTAAAATAGACTGGTTTTCGTTACGACCTATTTAGAGCTAACGCTATTCAAGGACATCCTCCCAATGAAAGCGATATGTGTTTGGGTGCTGAATGCGTATGAACTTGCGAGGCCGCGACATGTTCGTGAAAGTTCAATTATGATCGTCCGGAAACTGTTTTTTATTTTAAAGAGCTACCACTTTGCAGTATATTGACCAAGGCCCTTAGCAGAATCGCTCAATCAATAATACTAAGCAAATAAGTACTTTTTGAGACTCTGGAAATATCGGCCAGGTTGTAGAACTCAAAGCCCTCTTCACAGTAACGAATGCACAAAGTGAGAAGTTGTCGAGTGAGATATATACAGAGAAACATTTGATTTAGAAAGAAGTGAAGAAAGGGCAGCAGTTACGATTCAAACCACTTACCTGCAGGATAGATTTCAAAGTAAGCAATAAACATATCATTACACTCAAGGGTTTACAAACAAAGGAAAACAGCTGACAACTGTTTGCAAAATTCCCTAGAAACGACACTGTAAACACATGTTTATTTAAGCAACAGTCTGAACACGTAACCAAACAAAAGGGCCCAAAGGACTGTATCGATCATCTGGATACAATTGGTATCTAAGATATCACAGTAAAATATTTTCCAAAAAGATTTCATGAACAAGGACAGACTAAGAACAATCCTTGAAGCATATATTTATGAATTAAATTTTGGTTTTAGGTAGAGCAACATTTTTCAAGTTCAGCGAAACTAGATCCCTAGGTCTATAGACAGTCGTTGGCATCAATGCTGATATCATGATGATAGTTGTTTCTTTATTCCAGCAACTGTATTTATAGTTTTGAGGTGGAAATCTCAGGAGTTAAATCTGGAAGGGCGTGGCAAACCCTGGGTTCTAATCTTACATCATGATTTTGATCGTTTCTTTACGCCCTGCGGTTGAATATATAATTTTTTTTGTGGGGACCTCAATTATTTAAAAGTTATGAATCAAGAGTCAAGCGTGCAAGGGCGTGATGTACCCTGGGGTAATTTTTAAAATGATGATTGATATCGTCTATTAATGCTCAGAAATTGTATATATATTTTTCGGATGGGGATCTCAACCGCTCTCTCCTTCCTAATGTCTCCCTTGACACAACCTCACTTTTGACATTTAGTTAAGTGTTCGCCCCTGTGAGAAAGGCTATGGGTTCTTTCCCCAGTCCGAGACATACCAGAGTCTCCAACAATGGTAGTTATTACTCCCTGATTGACGCTCAGCAACTTGGGACTGGAACGACTAGTTGGCCCGTTGCCAGTATAATGTGACCGGATGGGGTATTCTGCTGGGGGCTTTCGGTAGTATTCTCACATGTGGTAGCACTTTGAATCGGCAAAAGATCCGGACTAACGCAAGAAGGCTTACACGGAGATACCGTGGCCTCCCTAATACACACGCTCTCAACACACACACACACATTACATACACCGGGAGGCCGTCTTTAAATGTCGAACGTGGCTGTGAATAGGACGTAAAACAATCGACCAACCAACTCGCTTTATCTAGGGGGAGGGGTTAGAGTAACAATTAATGCAAATCTGTTTGTTGTCCCTAAGGGATATCACTTACCAAAATTGGTTCAAATCAATTTAGGCCTTTAGGATTAGTAAAGATTTAAATTTATTTTAATTGGACCCTGATCCTCTAGCCCCAGGAGAGTAAGAGTCACCATTTATGCGAAATCTGTTCTCCTCCTTAGGAGAATGTTTCTGATTAATTTTGGTTCAAATATATTCTGTGCTTTATGACAAGTAGTGATTTAAAACGTTTACCGCTATTTCCCCGTTTGGTCCCGTCCCTCTGGCCTCTCGGGGGTCCAGAGTCACCATTTAGGCAAAATCTTACCCCCCCCCCCCCCAACAATGGATGTTTCTGACGAAATTTGGTTCAAATCTATTCGAAACTGATGACTGATAGCGATTAAAAGGAATTACCTATATTTTCCTTATTGGGCCCCACCCCTCTGGTCCCTTGGGGATCAGAGTCACTAGTTGTGCATAATCTCATTCCCTGAGGTTGTTTCTGACTAAATTTGGTCAAAATGCAATCAGTCAGACAAAAACCCAGAGAATACCAAAGCGTCAACAAAACCAAAATCCAAACTCAAAATCGATTAAAATAGGGGCAAACTAGGAACAAAGGAAAGATTAACATTGAAACCATCATAAAAGTACAAGAGAATAAAACCGTGTGGTCAGATCGAAGTAAGCATCAATCCTTGAAATGAGAACCGAGTCATCATTGTCGATCACAACAGGTAAGCATACTACAAAGTAAGCACAAAAACGTCCATCTTCATATCACACAAAGATATAGAATATTTTTCAATGAGATCAAGATAGCGACCAAAACACTTGCCCATAACCTTCATCAACCTGCATCTCTCGAATCCCTGCGTTAGTTTGATCGTCGGCAGTTGACATCTATCACGAAAACCTCGATATTCAGAGCAAGCCCTAGAATAACGAATCAACTGCGACATGTAAAACCAAAGAAAAGAGAAGCAGGGATGTTACTATCAAGAAAGGGAAAGTTCACGATCGGAAAATCGAAATCGTCACGTTTATCATACAGCTTAGTAGTAAGTTGTCCGTGTTGGTCATAGTTTAAGTAAAGATCTAGGTAAGAAGCTGATGTAGGAGAGACTGTTGTGTCTATAATCTTAAGTTCAGTAGGGTATATACGATCGACGAGATCGGCAAACGTCTTGTTGGTTATAGAAAACACATCGTCGAGAAATGTACTCATGAGAATTTTGTATCAAAAAAATTGAAATGAAAATTAATTATTCTAAATATTCTATTATATGTTTATTTAAGATCTGTATTTCAAAAATAGCAAAAGAGAAGAAGGGGTAAGTCAGTATTTTAATAACATATGCTGATAAAAGAAAATTCAGCGGAGTTTCATAAACTCCATACAGAAACAACTTTTATCATACCTAAGAATAACACAACGCTATACGTATATACATGGAACAACGCGTCTGATTTCATGCTGATACGTATATAAATGCGACATGATTAGGGATATTTTCTTAACTTCTAATCCTTTACATCATTTTCCTTCTGAATGTCTCCCTTTACAATGCCACACATTTCGCCTTTAGTTGAGCGTTCTGGTCTGTGCAGAAGGCTTTTGGTTCTAATAGAATCTAATACAACACATTTGATTCTCAGCATTATCGGTGAGGAACGACTGTTTAACCCGTTGTCAGTATGATGTGACAGAAAGGGGTATACTGCAGGGAGGGAGGCTATGACCATATGACAAACGATACGCTACAGATACTCGATAATGACGGTACTGGTACAGATGAAGACGATCCTGGCGTCACGATACCGGAAATGTCAATCTCGGAGACCTGTCCGGGACAAGGCGGTATCGCGACAAACTTGCACCTTGGTTCTGTTGATATCATACCAGACTCTAGCTCGATTTGATAAAAATCAAAACCAAAATTATTCACGTCTATTAAAGACAGCTTAGTCTGTTGAAAAGCTCAATTCTGGCGCCAACCGTGTGAGCTTGTCATTTGTCCAAACCAGCTATTGAACCTAAGAAACAGCACGTGGCAATCAGCACGTGAATACAAAAAAAATTGATGTGTTAATCACAAGGTTGTTGAAAAACATCCAGCTGTGTGACCAAACACAATTGTATATCGTGAACAGATACACTTTGTTTCTATGGTGTCTTATTAACAGCTGAGTCTATCGCCACAACTAATGATGTAAATAAACAAACTAGACACGTTTTTCAAGATATCACTTTCAAGGACGGACTCCAGGTGAAAGCGATATCAGTGTGTGTTGAATATGAAACGTGCGATGCCAGGGCATGTTCTTGTAAGACTCCGTGATAGCCAGGACCTTTTTTCGATTTAAAGTGCCAATTGTTTGGAGTATATTACCAAAAGCCCAATAGCACTCCATAATGCTGAGCGCATGCAGAGAGTAATAACTACTTTATTGCATCGTCGGATACCCTAAGTTTGATTGTACTACGCTGCGCTGCATTTATGATCAGACCCTTGGAGATCAGAGTCACTAGAGTCCCCCGATGTTGTTTCTGACCAAATCTGGTCAAAATGCAATCAGAACTTCTTGACAAGTAGCGATTTAAAGCAAATGTTGATGGATGGACGGACGGACGGACGCCGCGCCATGACATAAGCTCACCTGGCCATAGGACCAAGCAGGTAAGCTACAAACCACGTGTTTGTGAACGGAGAATTATCATAATTCATTTCCACAGTCAGAAAAAATCCAAGGGATAACAATTGTCAACAAAACCATAATCCAAACCCTTCATAAAAGTACAAGAGAATAAGACCAGGTGGTCATATCCAAGTAAGCATCAATCATCAAATTGATAACCGAGTCATCACTGTAAATCACAACAAGTAAGCACACTTATAAGCAAACTCAAAACCTCCATCTTCATAGCACACATACAGCATACAGAGTATTTCTCGATGAGATCAAGATGGCGACCATTAAACTTACCTATAACCTTTATCAACCTGCATCTCTCGAATCCCTGTGCCGTTAGTTTGTTCGTCAGCAGTTGACATTTATCACGAAAATCTCGATATTTAGAGCAAGCCCTAGACACCATAGAAAAGAGAAGCATGGATGTTACTTTCAAGAAAGGGAATGTTTACGATCGGAAAAACGAAATTGTCATGTTTATCATACAGCTAAGAAGTAAGTTGCCCGTGTTGGTCATAGTTTAAGTAAAGATCTAGGTAAGAAGTTGATGTAGGAGAGTCTGTTGTGTCTTTAATCTCAAAATCAGTAGGGTACATGTATATACGATCGATTAGGTCAACAAGCTTCTTGTTGTTTATAGACAAAAAATCGTCGTTAAATGTACTCATGAGAATTTTGTGTGAAAAAAATGAAATGAAAATTAATTATTCTAAATATTCTCCAATATGATTAGTTAAGATCTGTATTTCAAAAAATATCAAAAGAGATGAAGGGGTAAGTCGGTAGTTTGTTAACATGTGCTGATAAAAAAAAATACAGCGGAGTTTCACAAACTCCATACAGAAACAACTTTTATCATACCTTAGAATAACACAACGCTATACGTATATACATGGAACAACGCGTCTGATTTCATGCTGATACGTAAGGGGCGACATGATTAGGGATATTTTCTTTACTTCTTATCCTTTACATCATTTTCCTTCTTAATGTCTCACTTTATAATGCCACACATTACGCCTTTACTTGAGCGTTCTGGTCTGTGAAGAAGGCTTTTGGTTCTAATAGAATATAATACAACACGTTTGATTCTCAGCATTATCGGTGAGGAAAGACTGTTTAACCCGTTGTCAGTATAATGTGACAGAAAGGGGTATACTGCGTGGAGGGAGGCTCCCATACACGCATCGCATTCCCCATATGACAAACGATACGCTACAGATACTCGATAATGACGGTACTGGTACAGATGAAGACGATCCTGGCGTCACGATACCGGAAATGACAATCTCGAAGACATGCCCGGGACAAGGCGGTATCGCGACAAACTTGCACCTTGGTTCTGTTGATTACATACCAGAATCTAGCTCGATTTGATAAAAATCAAAACCAAAATTATTCACGTCTATTAAAAACAGCCATTATGGTTCTACTTAGTCTGTTGACAAGCTTAATTCTGCCGTCCAAACCTACCACTGAACTTAACTAACAGCACGTGGCAGTCAGCACGTGAATACAAATAAATGTGATGTGTTTATCACAAGGTTGTTGAAAAACATCCAGCTGTGTGACCAAACACAATTGTATATCGTGAACAGATACACTTTGTTTCTTTTGGTGTCTCATTAACAGCTGAGTCTATCGCCACAACTAATGATGTTAATAAACGAACTAGACACGTTTTTCAAGATATCACTTTTTAACGACCTATTTAAAGCTAACGCCGTTCAAGGACGGACTCCAGGTGAAAGCGATATCAGTGTGTGTTGAATATGAAACGTGCGAAGCCACGGCATGTTCTTGTAAGACTCCGTGATAGCCCGAACCTTTTTTCGATTTAAAGTGCCAATTGTTTGAAGTATATTACCAAAAGCCTATAGCAGAACCACTCCATAATGCTGAACGCATGCAGAGAGTAATAACTACTTTTTTTGCATTGTCGGATACCCTTAGTTTGATTGTACTACGCTGCGCTGCATTTATGATGAGTGCAGCATAGCGTTTATGATGAGTGCAGCATAGCGTTTATGATGAGTGCAGCATAGAGTTTATGATTAGTGCAGCATAGCGTTTATGATGAGTGCAGCATAGCGTTTTTGATAAGTGCATCGTAACGATCATGTTCAGTGTAGCATAACGTTTATGATGAGTGCAGCATAGCGTTTATGAAAAGTGCAGCATAGCATTTATGTTCAGTGCAGCATAACGTTTATTATCAGTGCATCATAGTGTTTATGATCAGTGCAGCGTAGCGATTATGTTCAGTGCAGCGTAGCGTTTATGATCAGTGTAGGATAGTGTTTATGATCAGTAGAGCATAGCGTTCATGGTAAGTACAACGTAGCGTAATGCAATCAAACGTGAATATCCGACGGGGACATTTTTGATACTCTCTGCCAGGTGGTAGACTTCAAAGCCCTCCTCACGATGACGAACGCCAAAAGAGATTTGTCAAGGGAGATAATTATTAACAAGGAAATACGCCTATTTGTTTTAAAAAGAAGTGAAAAAATTAAGATTTCAAGTTTAGTCGCTGCTTACAAATTATACAAGAGGGGCTGGGGTGGCAGATAGCATTCTTACGCCCTACCTGCAGGACAGGTTCCATCTTAAATAAAATACATATTAATAGCTAGTTAATTTCAAAACAAAGGCAGGTATGATAGGATTCATTTGACGAAAAGCTGACAACATTCCTTGGAATCGACGTTGTGAACACATGTTTATATAAACAATAAACCGGCCACGTTGTCAAATACGTGATGACTAACGGACAACTATCAAAGTTTATTTCAGCAGCCAGATATGAACTCATTTAGCGCTTAAGGAAGTTGGCGCATGATGATTTGTGGAACTGACTTTCCTTGAAAGCAGGTCTTTTATTTTATCTTGGTGATATATAAGCGTTCTAGAATTTGGCTGGAAAAATAACTCCTCTGGGTTCCTCGTAAGAAAAACATGACGAAAATTACTTTTTGAATGATGGAAAATGGCAAGGAATAATATAATTTTAGAAATTCTGTCATATGATTATTTCAATCTATATTTAGACAAAATCAAAAGAAAAGTAGGGTCAATGGGCGTTTTCTTTTTAGCATGTGCTGTTAGAAGAAAATTCAGCAAGGTTCCGAAAAAAATGATAATATTTTTAAATCGAAACTCCCTAAAGAAACAACTATTATTTTCTCTCATTATAACATAATGCTATGCATTTATGCAACAAAGCCTGTGATTCGATGATACACTGCCTAACCTTTGACCTTTAGTTGAGCGTTCGGGCCTGTGATGAAGGCCTTTGGTTCAGTAACTACTCATTGCTTGACGCGCAGCATTATGGGTTTGGAACGACTTGTTGCGGTAGCACTTTAAATCGGCACAAGAAGGCGCAGCCTCTCTATATTCCCACCCACTCAACAACATATACTCATCGCAGTCCTTAAATGACAACCAAACTGGTCAAAAGACGCGGCAGTAAAAAATCATGGTGTATTAGTACAGACGAAATCAAGTTTTATATGATCTAGCAGGAAACCGTCTTCAGTTCTTTGCAATCGTGACTCATGTTCCAATGGCATCGTCAACGCCATCAATAATTTTTTTTTAAATAGAAAAAAATACCGAAGCGCCAATAAAACCAAAATCTAATCTCCAAATCGATGTAACTAGGGTCAAAATATGAAAACAGTAAACATTGAAACAGAAACAATGAAAATAAAACCTGAGGTTCCGAAGAGTAAGCATTTACAACAGGTGGAAATTCTACGTTCATACCAAGGTTACAGAATATATGAGACCAAGTTGAAAATCATACAATTTTGAAATATGGCTTCAGTATAATTGACTTTCAATTATGTTTTCTCAGTATTGCTATTTTAGTCAGAAAATTTTATGTACTGCAAATATAATACCTGTACATATACCCATTCTCTAGCTTAATTCTGAATGGAACAGATTGTTATGTCCAGCTAGATATATCGGGGGGGGGGGGGGAGTACTGCTTAACTGGTGAGCTAGCTTTCCTAGTCATGCGGTTTAAGCCGGGGACCCGCTCTCAAGAAAGTTAAGCAACGGTGAGCGTACTCAATAGTTGGATGGGTAACCGCCTGCTTGTTACAAAATGTTTCCCTGTATTTCCATTCCACCGATGTCTCGCTAATGACGTCTTTTCTCATGTGTTTGCAACATCTACGGTCGTATGAAGAGAGAAGCCTAGCGAGACAACGGCGGATGCACCTCTCTTCATATGACCTTTGATGTTGCAAAAACATGAGAAGAGACGTCATAGTCCTATTAACACGAAACTAAGTTGGGATTGATCTAGCAGAAAACAACTTTTTGTAATCGTAAACCCTGCGTCATTACTATTGTCAATGTTGGCAGCTTTGCTTCAAAAACAAACAACAACGAAACCGAAAACAACGAAAACATGTTCATAGGAAAAAATGTTCATAGGCTACCATCTTTCAATTAATGAGAGGAACAAAAATTAAACTAAAATTAAATACTTGAAAGAAAAAAGAAGGAAAAATATCAAACATTTTATAAGAACCAATGAAGATTGTCTATGGTGGGCGCCAATATCCCTCTGGGAGGTCTTGTTTGGAATCCTTAGCTCAAATAGAATAGACGCCTTTTATTTCAACATTGCATTTAACCGTGAAAAGCGAATAATATGTGACCCGTCAGAACGGACTTTTTTTCTTTTGTTTGTTCAGCGCAATGGAAACAATATTATAAGACTCTTTCATATGCGTGTATGTAAGATAGGGATATTCCAACCGAGGGGTCACATAATGTGGTGAAACCCGAGGCTTGCCGAGGGTTTTACCACATTTTGTGATCCCGAAGGTGGAATATCCCTATCCTACATACACACATAATGAAAGAGTCTTTTTCTCTCATATCAACTACCCGAATAAGCTCAAAAACTATGAAATATGTTTCAACAGGCTACCATTTTGAAATTTCAACTTTTCCCTTGAGCTTTTTTGACGAAAACGAATTAGACAGCGAGTTTAAGCATACCCTATATTTGCAGAAAAATTAATCTCCTTTTCCTGGTGTTTATGGTTCAAATTTTGTGAAAGGTTTTAATTCGTTCACGCCGTCATTTTCTCTTTCCGGCATCAGAGTCACGTCGCGTGAAATGCTATGTAAGATAGATTTTTCTTACATAGCTTTCTTACATGGGCAATCTCTATCCAAAATGGCGAGATATGAGAGAAAAACCTTTCCCTAAATTCCTGTAATATGAATATTTAATGTTTTCTCGCTTCCCTACATTTCCAATTAGTCGCTGTCTCTTTAGGCCACTGCCTCTTCATACGACCTTAGCTGCTGCACAACCATCAGACACCAATTTAACAAACAAAAATATTAAAAATGACCGCATATTCATATTAACACAGACGAAGCCAAATGAGGTCTGATCTAGCAGGAAACCATTTTCTGTTACCGTACATTCTGCCTCATAATTAGTGTCTTTGAGACAGCAGTCTTTCCCTGTTTTGTCCTAAAACTTTCAATTATAAGAATATTTGCATACACCCGACAATGACGTCAATACTGCCATATATACTGTGAAAGAAAACATGTTTTGAATTTCCTATATTTACTGTTTCTTGTGTTGTCAGTTGTTGTGAATGTATAAAATATATTCGAATATACAGGTTCACGACTGTCATTCTTACTATTTATAGACATACATGCTCATAAGAAAAGAGGAATAGATGTATTTTCATTGCAATGATAAGTATGTCGCCATACCCAAGCGTAAACATGTTTTTAAGTTTTTGTATCCTGATGCCGACTAACACCAAGATATGCATAGGCAATAACAACTCGAAGGCTGTATATTGCTCTTTAGTACTTTGTTTACTAGTGATTTGATCGCACTTTTATACGGTTATATTATTGAATTATTAGATGAGCATTATATGATTAAATAATGAAGTTGCTTTTCTACGTATACAATGGTTTATTTATTACAGATATGACATATTACTATTTATCAATTAGTTCTTTATTTGAACATTTGCTCAACATGTGAACATGGTTCTAATGCACTAAACTTTGCCTTCACATGATATTAAAAATCGGGTTTATAATAAGCGATATCAAATGAGCTGGCTTTAATGTTTTTTATAAAATGTGGTGAACGTACTTATTCAAGCAATGAATGATTAGCAGATGTTGTAACAGTCCAAAAACACACATTGCCGTTGATGACAAACTTATTAAAGCATACGAGTTCTATTAAGCTTGTCATCTATAGCAATATGTGTTATAGGACTGTAACAACATTTGCTAACACATTCATTGCTTTGATTTACATTTGATTGAATAGTTATTTCTAACAGTTTTTGGACAGCAGACACCAATGAAAGTGATGACGTCACAATAGTAAATGATGTTACAGTCTTGTAATAACATTTGCCTTCAAAATGCATTACAATGGAAGGACGAAGAGCAAATGTAAATATTAATTGATAACCGTAACATCAGCGATAGGCAATAAGGAAATACAGTCATATCCAAATCACTTGCTCCAAAGCCCCAAATGTATTAGCTAACGCTTTTTCTTCTGTTGCATTTCTAAATACTTTTCAAAACAAACATATTTTGACAATATGTGAAATTTCATTTTTTTACCTTAGAGCCATTTCATATCGTGCGAACAAATTATTTGTGTTTACTAAATAAATATCATATACATATTGTTGGCCCGAGTCAAAATTCTGTTTATGAAAGATAGATGTCTAATAATCTGTCTGTTTAAATGTCCATCGTCTGTTATCAATTATTTGCATTTACATTTTATGTGACCAGGTACGCGTAAGTTATGGTATTTCAATGTGGCTACGTCATAACTAGTATATGAATCCTCTATACTGTCTTAGCTATATGAAGCAAAGAAGCATATATAATTCGAAACTAATAATCAAACATATCCCCGCATCCAGTAGGAGGAGACAAAGCAAGAATAAATCCAAAAATCTCATTTTTATTCCATTATCAGGAGAAAGCATTGCATTGTAGCGTCTTGTAGTGATCTCGATATAAGGAATTATTTTAAAAGTATTACCGTAACATCATGTGTATTGCCTGCGGGCTATACAACTATTTACATCAGAAGATGACTTGGGCGGGCTATCAGATACTTTTGTACCAAATTAAAACAAAATTGCGGGGTATAAATTGCTAAATGTTTCCAATTGCATTGAAATAGCAGATGAAATAACTGTAAGGTTCTCTCGCCTGATATTTGTAAAAGTACTGCTTAACTGGTCAGCTAGATTTTCCAGTCATGCGGTTTTGGCCGGGGACCCGCTCAATATAGCTAAATAATGGTGAGCGTGCTCAGTAGTTGGATGGGTAACCGCCTGCACGTTACAATCTGTTCAATAACGTTTCCCCAAATCGCAGCAATTGGGAGTTATTTGTGGTCTTTTCCATTCCACCGATGTCTCGCTAATGACGTCTTTTCTCAATTTTTTTGCAATATCTACGGTCGTATGAAGAGAGGGGCCTAGCGAGACAACGGCGGATGCACCTTTCTTCATATGACCTTAGGTGTTGCAAAACCATGAGAAAAGACGTCATAGTCCTATTAACACAAAACTAAGTTGGGATTGATCTAGCAGAAAACAACTTTTTGTAATCGTAAACCCTGCGTCATTACTACTGTCAATGTTGGCAGCTTTTCTTCAAAAACAAACAGCAACGAAACCCAGATAGAGAGAGAGACAGACAGACAGACAGACAGACAGACACAGAACGAGAAGGGCAAAGCGTCAAACCAACTATAATCCGAGCTCCGAATCGATATATTTCGTATCGAAATTAAATTTACATGGATATCATTGACAGATTATAAGACAATAAAACAAAGTGTTCCGCGTATTCTGCTTCATCAACGAAAACGGCCTTGGTCATATCCATTTGTGTAAAGTAACATTTATCCTGTACGCAAACAGGCTCACGAAAACATGTCTAATCTAATTCCTCAACATTTCCCTTTTGATTTTGTATATTCAGTGTTGAAGCGGTTTGGCCATACTTG
The DNA here is from genome assembly GCA_947623455.1 of Mimachlamys varia. Classification (NCBI taxonomy): domain Eukaryota; kingdom Metazoa; phylum Mollusca; class Bivalvia; order Pectinida; family Pectinidae; genus Mimachlamys; species Mimachlamys varia. The sequence goes on along the minus strand of OX392532.1, from coordinate 30,966,662 downwards.
TGCCTAGTTGTGCCCTTTTAAATTTTAGAAAACCTCCGGAAAAAAATGCTCATGTCCTACCATCTTTAATTAATGAGAGGAACTCTCAAATCGTAGATACAGCAACTAAAATTAAATACTTGAAAGAAAAAAGAAGGAGAAATCTCAAACATTTTATAAGAACCAATGAAGATTGTCTATGGTGGGCGCCAATATCCCTCTGGGAGGTCTTGTTTGGAATCCTTAGCTCAAATAGAATAGACGCCTTTTATTTCAACATTGCATATAACCGTGAAAGGCTAATAATATGTGACCCGTCACAACGGACTTTTTTTCTTGTGTGTGTTCTGCGCAATGGAAACAAACGTAGAGAACAAAAATATTAAAATTGACCGCATATTCATATTAACACAGACGAAACCAAATGAGGTCTGATCTAGCGGAAAATCATTTTTTTCTGTAACCGTACATCCTGCCTCATAATTAGTGTCTTTGAGACAGCAGTCTTCCCCTGTTTTCCCCCTAAAACTTTCAATTATCAGAATATTTGCATACACCCGACAATGACGTCAATACTGCCATATAAACTGTGAAAGAAAACATGTCAGTCATTTAATATTTTGCTACAGTTAATATAACAGTGTTGTTCAGTATTGCATGATTAATTTTGATGATCATCTGTGGAAAAGTGGAAAAGTGCAAGAAACCTTAATAGTTGCGAAAGGTCACATTAAAATACTAATTGTTTGTGTAACAAGAACCTTTTACATAATTCATGATGACTTTGCGAGTTTGTTCACTGCCCTGAATAATTAATAACTTTTGTAATACACAGATTTGTACTTAAACAATGGTCTCCATGTAATTTTTTTCTTTGTTCATATTTTTCCTCTAGTTTAATCTATTTGAGTTCGGTTTTGTTGACAATTTGGTATTCTCTCATTTGTGTTTTTACTATACTAACAACCTGCACGAACAACATAGCAACTGTGTCATAAATATTACTTATTAATCAATTAAACATTAAATAACGTATCGTCAGCAAAGAACCATTCAACTAATCAAAGAGATTATGTAACACACACATGTGTTGCACTTTTTAAATTTAGTAATAGATACAGCATACCGAAAAAATGAATTAAACTGCACCATACAGCTGTTCCGTCCTCCTAGGACTCTTCGGTGAGGCTAGGGGCCAATAGGTAGGAATCTAAAATTTCTAAACTAATGTAAATGCAGAAGGGTCAGGTGCGTAAAACCCCTTTGATTTATGTATTTAGAAGTAAAATCAAACTAGTTCTGTATAATTTCAAATTGTGTACTACGAAAATGTATATATCATGTACCGTGCCACTACTCAAATGAGATAACTGTGGCTGTGGAGGTTATGGATTTTTTAAATACATTTCAGAAATCCTGACAGCATATAATTACAAAGGCCAATAAGAACCACACGAAACAATGTATTTATCTCGTTATTACGAGTAACGCTAAGTCGTTATTATGAGATACATTATTTCGTCATTAAACCCGTTTTTTCGAGATACACTTGGTCGTTATTACGAGCTAAAGTTAAGGCCATTTCAGTGTTTGAATAATCCTTGTTGTGCCGATTTAGACTGAATAGACCGTATATATTAATACGACACGAAACAAAATAAAACCAAACAGTCTTATTAAATCATATATCACACACGTAGCTGTTACGAAATAAGCTATGTAGTTATAACGTGACGATATAACTCGCAATGACGACATATTGTGCGTTACTTATTTAACTGGCGGGTAACGCGAAGGGGGGAGGGATGGGGGGGGGGGGGGGGGGACTGGTTTATCCTTCCAGTACTGTAAATTCAAAATCACATATATTTCAAGAGGGATCTAGAATTCAAAACAAAACTACTAATTGTATTATTTTCTTTTAAAATCCCGGTGCTCTCATAGACGTATGCTCATTTACGTCTTGAAAACACTTGTTTATATGTTAGTGTGTGATATATGATTTTCATAAGAATGTTTGGTTTTATTTTGTTTTGTGTCCTATTAATAGATACGGTCTATTCAGTCTAAATCGGCACAACGAGGATTATTCGAACACTGAAATGGCCTTAGCTTTAAATAGGACGTAAAACACAAATTAAACAAAGAAAAACTATAAGAATAATTAATTTTATCACAGTAATCTGATCATTTGTACTCCTTTGTTGGGGTCAAAAGTGAAATTTTACGTCCAACTTGCATGGCAAAGTCTAAGCAGAACTCAAAATGGATTAAACTAGGGGCAATATATGACAAAAGGAAAGATTTACATGGAAACCCTTGTAAAAGTACAAGAGGAATAATACCAGGTGTTCCGAAAGAGAAAGCGTCTTATGCGTAATCGACGGCACCCGCCATGTAAATCTTAGTCATGGCCAAGTAAACATCAGATTCTCAAAACGAGAACTGAGCAATCATTGTCAATCAGAACAAGTAAGCACACTAATGAACATACCCAAAACCTTTATCTTCATATCACACAAAGATACAGAATAATTTCTTATGAGACAAAGATTGATTTCAGACTGAAGCAGTAGCACCTAGTATATGAATGGTAAAAAGTGTTGTGAATTTCCGATATTAACTGTTTCTTGTGTTGTCAGTTGTTGTGAATGTATCAAATATATTCAAATATGCAGGTATCACGACTTTCACAGTTCTACTATTTATAGACATACATGCTCATAAGAAAAGAGAAAAACATATATCTATTTTCATCGTAATGATAAGTTTGTCGTCATACCCAAGCGTAAAAATGTTTATAAGTTTTAGTAACTCGGTGCCGACTAACACCAAGATATGCATTGGCAATAACAACTCGAAGGCTGTCATTTGCTCATTAGTACTTTGTTTACTAGGGATTAGATCGCACTTTTATAGGGTTATATTATTAAATTATTAGATGAGCATCATATGATTAATTAATGAAGTGGCCTTTCTACGTATACAATGGTTTATCTATTACAGATATGACATATCAATATTTATCAATTAGTTCTTTATTTGAACATTTGCTCAACATGTGAACATGGTTCTAATGCACTGAACTTTGCCTTCACATGATATTAAAATTCTGGTTTATAATATGCGATATATAATAAGCTTTAATGTTTTTAATAAATTGTGGTGAACGTAGTTTTTAAGCAATGCAAGTTTATCAAATGTTGTAACAGTCCTATAACACACATTGCCGTTGATGACAAACTTATTGAAGCCTATGAGCTTTATTAAGCTTGTAATATATAGCAATATGTGTTATAGGACTATAATTTAATCTTGTTTGAAACAAGCATTTTCATTGGCTTAAAAAAATGTGTTATCAGCCCATAACGGAAACAATGACATCGCCGTTTATAACGTCGCTTTTGGTTGGCTGTTGAAATAATTTGTAAGAGAAAAATAGTCCATCGATAAAGTGAATTTTTGCAGAGTATACATTAAATTATGAGTATTAACCTGAATCTATTTTTTATGTTCTATGGTTATAACACGAAAAACCGGAGTGTACTCTCATTATAAACCGCTTCGCGGTTTATTTCGAGTACATTCCAGTTTTTTTGTGTTTATCCTTTAGTAACAACATTTGCTAAAACATCCATTACTTTTATTTACATTTGATTGAATAATTATGCTTGTTAAGTTATTTCTAAAAGTTTTTGGACAGCAGACACCAATGAAATTGATGACGTCACAATAGAGATTGCTGAAGTCACAATAGTAAATGGTGTTATAGTCTTGTAATAACATTTGCCTTCAAAATGTATTACAATGGAAGGACGAAGGGCAAATGTAAATATTTATTGATAACCGTAACATCAACGTTAGGCACTAAGGAAATATAATCATATCCAAATCACTTGCCCCAAAGTCTTAATATATTAGCTTTTCTGAATTACAAATGGTACATTTTCCCTCATTTCTTTTCGTCATTAAATTTCATATCGTGTACACAAATAATTTGTGTTTAATAAATATGATGTATTTATTGTTCGCCCGAGTAAACAAAACTGTTTTTGACCAAAAAAAAAATCTGTCTGTTAAAATGTCCATCGTCTGTTATCAGTTATACGCAATTACATTAAATGTGACCGGGTACGCGTAGGCTATGGTATTCCAGTTTAGGCATTTTCAACGTGGCTACATCATAATTAGTATATGAATCCTCTATATTGTCTTAGCTATATTAAGCAAAGAAGCATATTTATATATATATATAATTCTATACTAAATAAATAAATGAATAAAATTAAAATATACAACATTTGATATAGCGCCCTATCTAGCTAACATAAGCCACTCTAAAGCGCTTTACAGTACATAGATGTACAATTCGCATACAATCAATACAATTAACAGATACAGTTCTATCAAATACAATTCTGAGGAGTTCGCAGGAGCTGCCTTGTCAGACGCTAACTACTTGTCCTATACCACCTGGCATATATCTCCATATGTGTGTGTGCTGGAGATGAATTATGTTCTGTTTGTAGTGGGACCGTGTTTCCAATGGCATATTTTTGAGTGCCACCTCACTTGAATGCTACATCACAGATACTGCAACACCCACCCCAGACCATTTTATACTCCACCTGGGTTGTTGGAGTTGTGTGGGCAGGAGAAAAACACTTTCTCTGAATGTTCCATGCGTATGACGATTACGGGGATCGAACCCTGGCCGCCTGCATGGAAGGCCGGTGTGTTAACCACTCGACAAATCCTCCCATATACTAACGATTAAACATCTCCCAGCATCCAGTCTGAGAAGAGAAAGCTAGAATAAATCCCAAAATATCGTATTTATTCCGTTATCTGGAGAAAGTGCTTCATTGTAGTGACTTGTAGTGATCTCGCTATAAGGAATTATTTTAAAAGTATTACCGTAATTTCATGTGTATTGCCCGCGGTCTATACAATTATTAACATCCGGACATGATTTGTGCGGACTATCAGTAACTTTTGTACCAAATTAAAACAAGATCGCGAGGTATAAAATGTTAAATGTTTCCAATTGCATTAAAATAGCAAATGAAATAACTGTAAGGTACTCTCGCCTGATACATGTATTTGTAAACAAAATAAATCATTGATAAGGTTATATATGGCTTAATTATACATATAAACCTATATTTACAAAATAAACACAACTTTTCCTTCATATATGTCTCTGATATCCATCATTCAAAAACATTTAATACAAAGACAAATACACAAAGTACACTTGTACTCACCAGGTATACAATAACCCGCCTGAAATCTGGAATTTACAAAAGCATCAAAAATGCCGGTGCAGGTAATACCCAGGAAAACGTCGTTTCCGAGAAACAACTTTCCGGAATGAATGTCACGTGATTTGGCAGTCACTTGGTACATTTAGGTATGCATTTAAGCTTGTAATGGTAAATCGGTAGTTCATCAACATTGTTGGAGTAAAATGTCGGTAAATCAGGACAAAAATAACTAAAAAAAGGGTACTTTGAAAAAAGATATTTCTATTGACCAGTACTATGAAGATAGACATGACCTCTGAAAATTCGTAGCAGCTCTTTTTGCATATTTTTGTTGTGCTATTGATGCTTTGGCGGTAAACCGGAAGTACACATGCCCCCATTCATGATACATGCGTATTTAAAACCGAATCGAATCCGGAGAGAATAATTAAGGAACTCAGAAAGGACATATTAGGACTCGCACAATTAAATAATTTACTATATGTTATAACTAAGCTTTCGAGCTAATAACTTTAATATTTGAAGTTCCACACTAGTGATAACTGTCTAAATTAACAGATACATACATGGCAAAGGCTCCAAGGGGTATACATTTTATGAGGAGTTCCGTGGCATTTAAGCTCGCTACAGGCGTCTGCTTCGACAACCGGAAATTTAAATGTGAAACCAGTTCAATGGAACTTGAATATCTTCTGACTATTGACCCCATATCAATCCGTCATCACATATCAAAAGCTACCAAAAGTATACATTTGTGTAAAGTTAAATATCCATAGATTTCATTCAATGCAGAATATGTCAACAATTACCTATTTAGATTACTCAGAATCACTGTACTTAGCAGGAACAAATTTTCGGTAGGGACTACATGAAACACTTGGTAATAAGCTGCTTTAGTTGTGTGAATCCTATAACTATACGCAGGAGTGTCTTCTGTTGTTGATAGTTAATATCTCTTCACTGTTTAACGTTCTTTATTATTAGTACAAGATAGTAACTCTTCACTGCTTACGGTATTTATCATTATTACAATAAGACTGATATTGCAAACTCACGTCTTTCATTAATTTCCATACTAAACATTTTATACATATGTTACGGTATGTTAAAGGCCAAGGCAGGGGTATAAAAGGGAAACAACTCAGGAAAATGGCTGGAAATACAAAAGTTTGGCAGCTCTCACTTCAGAGGAATTATTTCTTCAAATTCCTGCTTTTAATGATAGATTTCAGTTTAAATTTTGTCATGATAACTGGTTTTTTTTTTATTTTTTTATTTGTAAAGTATATGAGTATGATAAAAATTCTTGGCAAAATTCTAATTTCGTAGTTATTTCAAATCTTGTTTGGTAACATAAAGTCCCTTTCAATCAAAGTTTACATTTGCCGTATGTGTATATATATACCATATATAGTAAGTTAGAAAACTTCTACTCCACATTTTATCATATCCTAGATTAGGCTATGTAGAGACATGTTCGGTAATTTCCATAGATAAACTTAATGGTCATTTACGTTAACTAGTTCAGCCGAGATTGGCATGTATTGTGACGCAGTTTTATCACCCTGTGTGCCATACGTTTCCTTTTAATATCTTAAATCATGATATAATTGGTGAAAGTTACGAGGCCCACTGATACCATGTCTAGGCAGGAAATCAAGCCGTATCCTTGTAGCAGATGTATTCAACTCTTACCTTGTTAATTATGTTACCTTACTTGATACAGGATACAAGAATGTTTTTATGTAAAGTCGCATATTTAACATAATACAAATTAGCACTGTATTGCTAGTATTGCGACAAACAAATGGGATGTACAAATGATAAATAACATAGATAACAGCATGCAGATGAAGCAAAATATCAAAATGACAGGCAGATATCACAGGACTGTTTAATTTAATTTAATTTTAAAGCTAAACAAAATTCAGATACAAAAGCAGAGGAACACATAATTATATAAGTTATCAGTTTGGTTGATTTTGTTTTACGTCCTATTAACAGCCAGCGTCATTTAAGGACGTGCCAGGTTTTGAAGGTGGGAGGAAAGCCGGAGTACCCGGGAAAAAACACCGACCTACGGTCAGTTCCTGGCAACTGCCCCACGTGAGATGCGAACTCGCAACCAAGAGGTGGAGGGCTAGTGGTAGAATGTCAGAACACCTTAATTACTCCGCCACCGCTGCCCTCACAGACATTAGTATTTGAATATAAATTTATAAAAAGTATTTCTTATGATGGTTAAAGCAGTATGTCAGTGTAAAATATGTACATGCTAATATAGCAAAGTAAAAATATATACAGGATATACTCTAATATAGTGTAAATCATTCAATCTTGTGTATAAGAGGCATTTTGATTGGCTGAAACATTTGTGGTATCATCTCGTTAGGTAAAAGAATGGCGTCACCATTTGTAACGTCGCATTTGATTTGCTGATACAACATCGTAATAATATCTGAGAGGGAAGAGTCCCTCAATAAAAATGAATTTTCACAAGGAATATGTACAAAAGATTAAATTATAAGGATTATGTTCAATCTATTTTTTATGTTTTTGAGCCATAACATACGAAATCACTTATCATAAACTGCTTTGCGGTTTATTTGAAATGCATTCAGATTTTTTGTGTAATAGCACAATAACATAAAAATAGATTGAAGTTAATCATTAAATAACTGGAAGCTAGAAACGTTTAATGCAATGTGTGCAGCATACTGATCAATGCTAACGTATCTATCGTAAGATTTGTCATGAGGAGTGCTTATTTTCATAATTTTACACTCTGAAATCTGCCAGCGTGAAACCGTCCATCTTATGATAGTTTCACCTTTTAACAAACCACTTGTGTCCTACTCTATGTATATCGGTCCCTTTAAGTTCCAGTTTGGCGATAACTTTTCTACCTCAATTGGACGGCTCTTTAATACTCTTATACTGACACCTAAAGCGTGTAACTGAATACTCCATTGACGATCAGAAAGGCGAGTGTTTAAACGGTTAACTTGGGCAGTGTGTGTTGATGGTGTTCCGCGTGTTGTAGCTTTTGTTGATCTCAACATTTACTAGAAAATACATCATCACTGCGCCTGTGGTGCAAAAACCTCTTCACGTAAGCTAAATGTGGTGCAAGAACCGCTTAGTTTTTGATGTTGAAGATATGGTTAACATGTACATTCCGATTTAGGGTTTACTTTATACTAGTTTTTTTTTATTTCATCGGAGTGAATATTGGTGCCATAACCCTCCCTTCATGTAGACTTTCGCCATTGACCTTAAATACAAATATAACATCAAACTTATACAACAAACTAAGAACCTTAAGAATATTGATTTTATCTCGCCTGCCTAAACAGGAAGTTGGATTATGTTGTTGCGCGTCGTCCGTCCGTCCATCAACTCTCATAAATACTCCTACTAGTCATGAATCACAAAGCAGATTTTGATTAACAGGAGAATCAATTTTGTATAAACCTTTGATCTTACCCCAACCCTCCCCTTTGGGCCTGAGGAGCGGAACCAAAATATGAACAAAAGAAAGATTTATATAGCAACTCTTGTAAAAGTACAAGAAAATAAGGCGTTCCGGAGGAGTAAGCGTCTTCTGCTTTATCGACGACACTCGTCATGTAAATCTTGGTCACATCCATGTAAACGTCAAATCCTCAAGTGAGACCCAAGTCATCATTCTCAGGCACAACAAGTAAGACCAATAATGAGCATATATTCAAAAACGTTCACCTTCATATCATACAAGGATACAAAATATTTCTCAATGAGACGAAGATGACGTCCATAAAACTAAATCATAGTTCTCATCGTCTGGTGCGTTAAAAGTATATATACTACTACAAATCCCACCATCACGAACAGGACCTATGGGATTACGCAATAATAGACTGGTATTCATGAAACCATTATCATAATAAAGCATCGATGCTGTGCTCACGCCTATTTTTTTTTTTTTTTAGTTCTAGGTTTTGCAATGGATATTACTTTTGATCATTGACAAAAAGGGGAGTTTCAAGAAGGCTGCCTGAAGCACAGAATCCATACTTAAGCATAAAAACAGATTCTTCAATACATGCCCTGCTGTTCATCCTCCTCATACTAGTCAAAGCTATTTTGCTGTTTTGAGGAACCAACCTCAAGACATTCCAGGTTAATTATAAGTATACATAAAAGTATATTATGGAAATTATTTAATTAAAGCATAATTGTACTTTTCGGATACATTTATCACAATCCATCCTTTAAAATGTTAATAATTATGACATCAATCCCAGCATTGTTAATCGATCACATCGCTTCACGATTCACAGAAAACATGTCTGATGATTCCCATAGTAATCTTAGCATGCGTTTAAAAAAATAAATATTGAATATAATACATATTATATTTCTACATGCAAAAACCAAGTCATCCAAAGTGCTGTCTATAAAATCAAATAATGAAAGATAACTAAAAATCAATCTTACCTTTTTATCAAAATCCCTGTCACACAGAAGTTAATCTCTAAAACACACCTGAGCGCGAGGGGTCTTCCTACCTGACTAAATTGACTATATCATCCGCCTACGGTCGTATACACACACGTCCCGTCGACGTCCCTGTGTATACAAATAACTTCTATTTACTGTTTCCACTTCCCTTATTGATCGCCTCCCGTCGTGAGTAGATAAGCCACAGTGATCGATACCGAGGCCCTTCACATATCTCATTGTGTCCACCACCCCGATATTTCTTACCCTCTCCGCCAAGTCTATATACTTTATGTCATGTTACATTATTGTATATAGGTATAGGCCTATATGTTTAGTATTTCCTTTATTTAAAGAACTAAACATCCAATGTATTTAGTATTACCTTTATTTAAAATTTCCTTTATTTAAAGGACGAAGCATCCAATATATTTAGTATTTCCTTTATTTAAAAATCTGAACACCTTTTGGACGTTTATATTTGTAGGGTTTCGTTATATACCTTAATTGTATATATATAAGTCATCAAAATCACTGTCAAACAGAAGTATATCTCAGTATATGTTATAGTATATAATATCAACAGTATGATCCACTATATGTACTGGATCCTAACAAACAAATGTTCGCTTGATGCGTATTACTAGAAATACATATATGATCGTTGAAGTAATAGCGACAGTACGGACAATTAAATTGTCAAAATTTCAAGGCTATCTGTCACTTTATCAAGACACACAAAAACGCACGTTACATCAAATAAACAGTATTAATTGTACATAATATATATAGGTATATTTAGTATATCCTTTATTAAACATACCAAGCTCCCTTTGGAAAGTTTATATGTGTACTTGTTTCGTTGATCTCTATACCTTAATTGTATAAAGGTATATTTAATTTTTCCTTTATTTAAAGAAATAAACACCCTATATATTCAGTATCTCATTTGTTTAAGAACGAATCATACTTAGAAACGTTAATATTTGTAGGGTTTCGTTATATATGTCGCGAGAATATTTTTAGTTTACGGAATGCCGAGTGCCTACCGCCCCTGCGGACTGACATTTATATAGTCCTTTTACCTCTTTACTTTTACCTGTTTACTTTTGTTTACTTGTTTACGAGACAAGTTTGTTCCTGCAGCTCGAGCTCCCGGAACTGTCTTATACAGCCCGGGTAAAACCTTTTATCGACATTTCACGTAGCAATAGATGTAAATCGGGTAAGACTGTCGTAAATAGTTTGACATGCACCATCGCACTCGCGTCTTTACAAAAAGTGTGTTAACCGCTGACTTTTTTTGTTTGTTGCTATTTTTAGCTCTTACCCATAATTAGTTTCTTTCCTCAATGAAAAGTGCGGCGTCTATATATAATTTTTAATGATTTTAATGATAAATATTATTTATATATTTTAGGGAAAGGGCTTGATTTAAAGTGTTAAACTTGGGCCCAACTGCCTTTGTACATGATTAACAATATCCTTAAATTAAAAAAAATCAATACCTGCCAATGCATTCACCTATGCTTATTCAGTGAATACAGAATTAGCAGAAATTGTGAACAAGGTTGCACTTTTAAATCAAACGCCGATTAAGTTCATAAAATATCCACTGAATAAAGTGCACATTGTGAAAAAACGTACCGAAGTGTACTTTGAAATGATCAGCATGCGCAGGTTTGAAATTAATATTTTAATTTTAACATTTCTTTTATTGTTAAGATCTTGTAGTCAACGTGGATAAAATAACAGGCAAAGCCTATATCAATTCTCTCCACATGAACATTATGGATCTCTCCATAATCCTTCTGTTAAATATTTTACTTATGGTTATAGATTTCACAATAATTTGTGCATACGAATAACTTCAAATGTAAAAGATATACATGTATAATATATATATAACAATACATTATTTTTACCTTGTTTTACGCTAAAACCGGTAATCATTATTAATGTATTCCATTTATCGGAACGTTCCATGTGCTTACTTGGAACTGGTCTGCTAAATGAAACAGAACGTTCCTAATTTCGTTCCTGTGGGTGAAAATATAATAATCGAAAACGAAAAAGAAAAGACTTTTCCGGAAATAATTATAACGGTTCAGTCATAAAATCTGCAAAAACAATGCGAGTTATCGCTTTTATTTACAATTTTTTCACACTATGATGGCACTAGGAGTCTGTAATTATATATTTTACTGATCAACGGCCGTCTTACTGGTTACAGTTATACCTATTTTCACTTTATTGAACATCAGAAACGAAAACCTTTCACTGGATTCAACACGAAATCTCAAGTGAGACGTTCCCGACGAACCGGTCCGTTCCGACAGTGCGTCGCATTCCATTTAGCGGAACCTTCTGGTTCGTTCGGAAGCAACAGGAGCGTTCTGTTAAATGGAACACGCTATATATTTCTAAATTCCCCGCGTTTCGAAAAATAGCGGTAAAAACATGCCCTGCATGCACGGCTCCCGGAATATACGTGAAGTTTTAAACCAAAGTATGGTGGCATGGTTCAGCCATAACATAGCGAGATAATTGTGTCAACATAGCGAGATAAACGTACCATATAGCGAGATAAAAAAACGGCATATCGAGTTAAACAGTCGACATAGCGAGATAATTTAATGCGTTTATGAAGTTGCTATCTCGACATCTCGCCGCATTAGAGGCACTACCACTGACAGGTGTTTTTTTGTAAACGTCACGGTTTAAATTAGTTCCCCCACGTAATGAGTGACCACTAGTCGTCCCGCGCTCCAATGATAAATTATCTGAAATCTCATTATCTTCCATATTTTATATCTGTTAACAGCTAAAATAAACGTGTTTATGTTTAACGCTGTGGTAAAAGCAAATTCGATTGGAATCACAAAGAACCAGTCGTGTGTAATGTTTTATGCTATCTGGAAAAGAGTTTTTATAGAGACGTCGAAAAGTAGCCTGGATGGAATGTAGGATCAGTTTAAGCATTAGACAGTAGTCAGTCTATATATATCACCCAATACAGTTTTTTGCTCTGTAACAGGACCTTCGAAGTCCGATCAGCCGAAGGGATTATCGGCAACATGTATCAGTGTAAATAATAAATTTGTTTTATATTTTATGTATTTTCTGTTTATGTGATGGAACGTGTTTTTGTGTTTTGATAGAGGAGCGTATAGCCTTGGAAACCTGACAATGTATTTGTCCGTACAGTCGTTATAACTTCAACGATTTTAGTCGAACCTCTTTATCTCGAAGTCGACGGGACTATAGAAAAAATCGAGTTATCCGAGTATTTGAGTTACGTTTGTTTGAATTCTGGTGTAAAGTTTGGTCGGGACCGACAAAATACTTCGACTTAAACAGGGTCTTCGAGTTATACAAGTTCGAGATAAAGAGGTTGTGTTATACATATATTATCAAATACAGAAAAATCGAAAAATACAGAAAATTATTATCCAATACATATATTTCTCTCATATCTCGCCATGTTGGATAGAGTTTGCCCATTTAAGAAAGCTATGTAAGAAAAATCTATCTTACATAGCATTTCACGCGACGTGACATCACAATGGATCAACAATGACGTGACGTCCCGAATACGGTAAACTCTGATGCCGGAAATAGAAAACGACGGCGTGATAAAATTAAAACCTTTCACAAAATTTTAACCATAAACAACATGAAGAGGAGATTAATTTTTCTGCTCAAACTTCGTTTGCAAATATAGGGTATGCTTAAACTTGCTGTCTAATTAGTTTTCGTCAAAAAAGCTCAAGGAAAAAGTTGAAATTTCAAAATGGTAGCCTGTTTCAACATATTTTCATGGTTTTTGAGCTTATTCGGGTAGTTGATATGAGAGAAAAAGACTCTTTCATTATGTGTTTATGTAGGATAGGGATATTCCACCCTCGGGATCACAAAATGTGGTAAAACCCTCGGCAAGCCTCGGGTTTCATCACATTTTGTGACCCCTCGGGTGGAATATCCCTATCCTACATACACGCATATGAAAGAGTCTTATAATCTTATTTAATTACGTTTCCCATCTTCTCTCATTCTGTCTCCATCTCCTCTCCTCATCCTCTTTCCTTATTTTATTATCATTCTATCTATATTTGTGATACTATTTCCACAATCGTCATTATAATAGTGTGTTATCACGTGATTGATTTGTAAATTGTTGCCATATGTAATCTTTAATGACATGATTTAATGAGTTGGTATAAAAGATGCCAAATCCTTTTGTTTAGAAACAACAAAAACAAAACAAAAAGATTATCTAAAGGGAAAACTATAGTTCCGCTTAGAGGTTCAAGTCTCACTCGAAAAGAGAAATCAGAACCACTAAATTACTAATTTGCCATACAGTACTGTGCCCCGTGTAGATATACGGTATATCTCTCATGTTTATTTATAATCCTGTTTATAAATCACTGCACGGTCTTAACAATTTCTTCACACAGAAATGGAGCTGATTTATTCAATTTTAAACCATGATATGTATTTCGTCATCTCACTTTCAATGCTGGTAACCAGATTATCGATCAATGTGCCTAGTTTCTGGATGCGCACGCTTGACAGTATAATTCCAGGCTTCACGCCGCATTTTCGTACTTTTCTATACTAATCCGGCGTGGGATTCGTTTTTTAATGTGTGCTTTGCATAAAAGCTCTTTAATGTATACAACTTGAGGAAAGCCCTCTCTCGTACTCCTTTGACATTCTGAATGATTTACATAATTGATTTTGAGTTCGATTTTACTGGTACAGTTTGTGGTTATCATTATACCTTTCGAGCACATAGCGATATCAGGTTACACGATACAATTTCATGGTAAGTCTGCACAATTCCTTAATGGTAGTGAAACATCGATGGAGACGTGGAGAGGAAATATGACAAAGACTTTATTCAAAGCTAGTCTCAATCAACAAAAAAGCAAAAATAGTCATAGCGATAACATATAATCAATATACCGGCAATCAACTTGACGTGATATATGCACACGTTACAGGGACCTGAGAATTTGTTACAGCTAATTTTGGACCCACACGAGGATGTTTAGAGTAATTTGACACTTTTGTGGGTTCGGATCAATTTTCGATAAAAATGCCCCCTCAATGGTCATAAGGGCTTGAGGGGGCATTTTTATCGAAAATTGATCTAAGCCCCCAAAAAGTGTAAAATTACTCTAAACACCCTCGTTTAGGTCCAAAACTAGCACTGTAACAAATTCTCAGGTCCCTGTGATAAACGTAGGAGCGGTTGAAATATCCGTTTCCTGTAAAAGAGAATATTTATTTAATACCGGTATTTAAGTAGAAAGCGCTAAACAAAGCAATGGACCAGACAATATACATATCAAACCTACGCACTGGCTGAGCATGCTTCGATGTCACACGTGGATTTAATCTCTAACGGTTGCGTAACTTATATTGATAAGGGGACACAATGGGATTAATGAACTCTCTCCCATTTACTGACGCAATCATGTATGTAGAGCAAAGTTCAAATAGTGTTCTATGTCTGTGTGCCCACGTACTGACCTTAGATTCAGACGCAGGGTCATTGCCCACCGCTAACCACAGTTGATCAAACCTTCGCCAAAGCTATGACGATCGTCTCACACTTTTTTGTTGTTGTTGTTGTTTTAAGAACAGAGCATTGCTACGGACAGCGACTTTTGGATTGTATAACGCGCTCCATATTGAATATGTTCGTTGCCAATTGCGGGTATACTACCGTATACGCAGTTAAAATGAGGCACAATCCTTATATTTACATTATTATTTATTGTAAAGTGCTATACGAAGGAAAACACATTCGAAGCGGGTCGCTACGATGGAAACTACGATGGCAGTGGTTGTTAAGATAATATAGATGAATACATTGATATACACTTTATTGAAAATGGTTAGAAAACGAATAGAAAATGACGCTGAAATCAGGGGCTATATAAAAGCCCGCTGTAAGTAGGGATTGAGTGTCAAAAATATACATGATGAAAAATATCATTGTCCACATTTTATAGATGGTTTGCTAAATTGCATTCTGGTCACGAATAAGTCAAAAGTAAAAATAGACATGGAAAAAAAGCACGTTATACGGTCAGACAGCTAACACGAATGACAAACATGGTTTTAGCATCTGTTCTCTTATTTCTGAAGAAAATTATCAAGGTTAAGAAAATAAGTGCTCTTTGGATCCTGACGAACAGAAACGTACACGGTGTACAAATGGCTAAGAAACTGCTGAAGAAGTACCCACCCAAAACATCAGAAAAACATCATAATGGGTGATGAGACATGGGTGCATTTTTATGAGCCCAAGAAGAAAGTTGACAATAGGATATGCGCTTTGAAACATGCCAAAAGCTTCAGTTTGTTAAACGAACACTGACAGCAAAGTAGGTGTTATACGCAATATTCATTAGAAATAGTGGACCAAGCGTGCAAAATTGTTGTTCCAAAAGGTGGGGGTGTCTGAAAGCGTCAATAAGAATGTAGTTCTGAAACATTTCGAACACACATGAAAAAAATTCGTCCTAAAACAGGTCTCTAACATGTCCAATTGTTTACATGGCAATGGCGCAGTTCACAAATCAGCAACTGTAATTGTATATATTAGATTTGTTCCGACTTTCCGCAGTTCTCATTGGCTAAAATATGGCCACATGGAAGTCCGTATTTTGTGATAATAACCTGGTAATTGTACTTTTAGAAACACCGAGTCAATATTGCGTTTATGACGTCAAAGTCGTGACGTTATAGTGCCCAACTGTAATTTCATGCTTTATTAAGAAAGAAATAATGCAATTTCAGTCTTTTGCAAACAAGTTTCATATCTAATATAAAAATTAAGGACCGTTGATTCGGTTAATATGGTGTTATACCGACCTGGTAGAATCTAAGATATAGACCTCGTGCTAACGCCCTCGGTCAACATTTGATTCGGTATAATACCATATTGACCTCACCAAAGTTCCATATTTGATAATTAAGAAATTGTCAGTCGTGATAATTAGTACGAGAAAACACCAAGACCAGGGTAACAAACACTATTTAGAAGAAAGAGAGAAAACGAAGCAAGCGAGACGAGCGGGGCGCGAACCTCTAGATTATAATGCAGGACTTTGTCAAGAGGCCAAAGGTCCGGACCAGTTCCACTGGCCGCAGCTACCTGATATTGATATTCAAGTTGCTGTCCTTCAAAAAAGGACACCAATAGCTGGACGGGCAATATAATATGTATTATGGTAAAATGACAAATAGATAATGTCGGTTCACAAATTTGTTAAAACATTTTTCTATTACAAATGTATACATGAAATATGTATACAAAGCAGAATGCTATAGTTTAGTATAATATTGTATTAATGGGAAAATGGCAAGATTGACTGTGTTAGGTCATTATATGTTGTATTACAATGACAGCTGAAGTTAATTATATTTTTTGAAAGTTGGTAGGTTGTAAATTTTAAAGATTGGTGTTACTTTATCATATATGTGGAGGTTCATCGACATTAGGTAGGCGTGAATATGAAGGCAAACAAAGAAATGTAATTACGTACTTATTTGAATTCATGAGGTACCATATCGGTCAATGATGAAGGGGATACATGCAGGTGAACGTAAAAGTGTCGAAATTGTTTATGTGTGATATACATCTGCTTCTTTGAATGTTTAACTTTAACAAGCATACTGTATATGTGTATTGCTAAAGCAATACATTTACCCTACCGGGCTCCGCAAGCTATTACACTGTGATTTTCTAAAAATAGTAAGTGACCTTGACCTTGACCTAACAACCCCGAAGCTCGAAAATGTCCAATATATTTTTATTCTCCGTAAATGTTTGAAAGTTGACGAAAGTCCCATAAGGAATAAAGTTGCTAGATCGCTGACAATGATTTTGTTTAATAGTAAGTGACATTGACCTGACAACTCCGAAACATCTCCAAGGCATTTTCATTCTGTATAAGCTTATTAAGTTTATTAAATATAAAAATATCCAATAAGAAATGAAGCCGATTGAGTGCTGACAAATATTTTTTTCGATAATTGTAACATTGACCTTGGCATGACTACCCTGATTTTGAACTTGTCCAAGATATTTTGATTTTTTTACGTGTGCGAAGTTTGATAGACATCTGTGAAGGAATGAAAATTCACAGATGTTGATTCTTATCACTGGAGGAGCAGGGTTGGGAAAAGTCATTTGACAAAACTAATTATTGTATGGTGGAAACATGCTACTACATGCTACTGCACTGCAAATTTCTAAATCACCTGATATGTCAAAGCATACTGGTAGTCTAATTATCACTCCAGCTTCTGTTTATTCATTAATGCCATCTTGCCATGGTATTTATTTATTTATATATATGCTTGTAAATTGATGGAAATGGGCTTAATATAAGTTCAATAACTTGTGCCCAATCCCTTTGGTGAGCAATAAAATATTATTAAAATAACATTATAGTGTTTTTATCTTTTCCTTGAAATGAACAGTGTAATTCTATTATGGGTGTCTTCCTGTAATAGTATGATAAGAAGAAAACTTGTGCAATGGATTAACAGAATGTTTAAAACATACATGTATGTATATATCACTACTATATTAGTAGTTAGCCATTTCTATTGGTATGTGCATGTAACTTAATGTAAAAATTCCATCATTATTCTATCTTCTCATGCAACGATGATTTGAAGAAAACTTGCTGGATGAATTAAAAGAATGATTATAGCATATATCAATGACATAGACCTAGTATAATCGTTTTGCGGGATAGCCTTACGACAAAGTTTGTAAATGACTATCCGATCCATGTTTATATGTCCTTCGACCAGTCAGAAAGAGTAGCCAGGTGGCAACTCTGCTTGGTGTTCCAAGCGCTGCTATTTTCGATGCTTTTAATGACGATGTTATATTGCTCACATCTTTTATCAAGGACTGTCTTATTTTTTAGAAAATGGCATTTTATATGATCTTCCAGTAAATATAGCTATTTGCATAGCAGTCACTATCCCAGTGTTAACTTGACCACCTTACACTGCCTTATTATCAGGTATCTAACTCTTCTATGAAGTTATCATTATGATAAAATATTCATATAAATTTTAAGTCAATCTTTGTCTGTTTTCACCAATATGTTTTTCTCTCTCACGTCACTTGCACTTAGTTATGCTCATCTATATTGTACTCTTCATTGTTTTGGAAGAAATAAAGAGATGATGATGATGATGATGATGATGATGATGAAACCTACGGTACACTTATCTGACGTTTGACGATTTATATCGTTTCTGGCCTACGGGATGCAAACGTCAGAGAAGTGTACCGTGGGTTTCCGATGATGGGTTCCTTCTTGTCTCTAGTATATATGTATAGTGATTAATCAACGATGAAAGCGGCAGACTCTGTTGCTTATTTGAGGGGAAAGATTTATGAACGGTGATAACAGCGGAATGTGTAAATCGGGAAATGTGTCCTTTGATAACAATGACATTATTGTTTTTGTGAAAATTAACTACTTTCCAACATCGTTATAATAGGCTCATGCTTGTCCTGTAGCTTGGGTTTATTTGTTAACGATGATAACGGTGGACTCATTCAGGTGATGTCACTGCCGTGAAAGCATGCAGCAAAAGTTTACGCTTTTGATACCCATGCAACACAGCTCATTTACATATCTTGTCGCTGATATAATTATGCGCTGGACGCTTCAGTAACAATGGGCGTCTCTCACAACATAACAGGGAGTAGTATAGAAGTTAAGAGTATAGGTCGACTTACTAGTATTGGTTACACATATTTAAGAGTTCTTCAGGATATAACCCACAAGGCATGAAGCAATACTACATAAATAGTGCGGAATTATACTGGACCACTAACTAATTTCATCACTAGTGATGGTACCAGAAATCTATTGATGATATAAGCAATGATGATATAAGTTTTATCAAGTTAATTTTTCTGTATCTTTGGGTGATATTTCACTAGTAAAAAATGTAATAAATTTATTTATTACATTTTACCAGTGAAATATCGAAAATCATTCATTCTATAAAAGTGATTTATATTTTGCTATAAAAATGTAATAAACAGAATATCTGACAGTATCTTCAGTAATACCAAACATATTGCACTCGTAAAAAATATCAAAATATTAGCCCCACTCGTGAAATATATTTGGTATTACTGAATTAACTGTTAAATATCCTCTATATCTTCAATACAGTGATGATAAATGGAATAGATTACACTTAATGCTTTGATAAGAACATGGCTCATGTACATTGTCAAATGGGTAATTTGCAGAAATCGCTGTGAATTTGACTTAAGATATTAACTATATTTAACGTAAATCATGAAAAAATTATCTTCTCTTCCAGAAGATGACGTTATTATAAACGATCTTTGAATACTACAAAGTATGTACATTTGCGTGCAGTGGAGTTAGTCTTGGGTGACGATAGTGCAAAATGCACAGGGTGAAAAAAATTATGTCGTTATCAATTAATATAATTAATTACAATCCAATACATTAAAATATACATGATCATTTCCCTCCTGTTTGTTGGAATGTGTTTAAGTCATTTTCATAACAAAATGGCGTCCAGCGGTTTTGTTGCATTTTATTGTTTACAATATTTCCTTGGATGTGACAAAGATTAACATGGCGGGTGTCGTCGACGAATCAGAAGACGCTTACTCTTCCGGAACACCTGGTCTTACTCTCTTGTACTTTTACAAGGGTCTCCATGTAGGTCTTTCCTTTGTTTATATTTTGCCCCTTGTTTTTTGCCCCTTGTATTTCAATATGTTGATGTAAGTTATCCAGGAGGTACTTTTCATGAGGTCAAAGCAACATTGACCTTATGGATAATGAAGGAAACTTATGTATACACCGATGATATTTTATAAAGAGAGATAGAGAGAATACCGCGTACAATAATTCGAACTCAAAATCGATTGAGCTGGGGGTAAAATACGAAAAAGGGAAAGATCCACATAGGGACCGTTGCAAAAGTACAAGATAATACAACCAGGTGTTCCGGAAGGGTAAGCGTCTTCTGCTTCACCGACAACACCCACCAAGTAAATCTTAGTCACATCCAAATCAATATCAAGTCCTCGAAATGAGAACCGAGAAAGCATTGGCAATAACAACAAGTAAACCCACTAATAAACATCTTCATATCACACACAGATACAGAATACTTATGGCGACCACCAAACAGTTATTGTCGTAGAGCATGGGGTAATGTTTCTGACAGGTAGGTATGTTTCACGTGGTCGATACGCGAGTGCAACGTGATTAAACGAAAAGGATGGCATGGGAAATGTGTGTTTTTCACAAGCATGTAGCCTTGAGTCCATGTTGCCTTGTAGGTCACCGTTTGCAACCTCACAGTAGGGGATGTGGTATTGGGGGACAGGGGGAGAAACAAGGCAAGCAAAAGTATTCATACAAAACTGACAGAACGCCTTAGGTCTTTCTATATGAGAGCTTTCTTTTCCAAGAAAGGCGGACGACGATAGAATTAATATGGCAGTGTAACATACTTTGTGAAAATAAATAAAGAGAATACCCAAGGGTTAACAAAATCATAATTCAAACTCAAAATCGATTAAAGCAGGGGCAAAATATGAACAAAGGAAAGATTAACATGGAAACCCTTGTAAAAGTACAAGAGAATAAGACCAGGAATTCCGGAAGAGAAAGCGTCTTCTGCTTCATCGACAACACCCGCCATGTAAATCCCAAAACGAGAACCGAATATCATTGTCAATCACAACAAGTAAACACACTAATGAGCATACTCAAAAACGTCCATCTTCATATCACTTAAAGATACAGAATATTCTCAATGAGACAAAGATGGCGACCATAAAACTTGCCCATAGTTCTGATCAGCCTGCATCTCTCATGATTTTCGTGATCGATGTCGACTGATGACAAACAAACTAACAACACTAGGATTCGAGAGATGCAGGTTGATCAGAACTATGGGCAAGTCTTATGGTCGCCATTTTGTCTCATTGAGAATTATTCTGTATCTTTAAGTGATATGAAGATGAACGTTTTTGAGTGTGCATATATCACTTGTTTTGAAAAAAAATCAGAGAATACCAAAGCGTCAACAAAACCATAATCCGAACTTAAAATCGGTTAAACTAGGGGCCAAAATAGGAACAAAGGAAAGATTTACATGGAGACACACGTGAAAGCACAAGAGAATAGGACCAGGTGTTCCGAAAGAGTAAGCGTCTTCTGCTTCATCGACGACACCCGCCATGTAAATCTTGGTCACATCCAAGTAAGCATCAATCCTCAAAATGAGAACCGAGTCATCATTGTCATCACAACAAATAAACACACTAACAAGCAAACTCAAAAACGTCCATCTTCATATCACACAAAGATACAGAATATTTCTCGATGATATCAAGATGGCGACCATAAAACGTGCCCATAGTCTTCATCAACCTGCATTTCTCGAATCCCTGTGCCGTAAGTTTGTTCGTCAGCAGTTGATATCTGTCACAAAAATCGCGATATTCAGAGCAAGCCCTAGAATAACGAATCAACTGCGACATGTAAACTTGGATGTAACCGAGATTGAGTTCGGATTTTGGTTTTGTTGATGTTTCGGTTATCTCCATTTTTATACGATAAACCTGATGATTTCAATTTTCCGAATGTGAACTTTCCATTTCTTGATAGTAATATCCCTACTTCTCCGACCTATGTTGTTAACATGTCGTAGTTGATTCGTTATTCTAGGACTTACTTTGGATATCGAAAGTTGTCCCATTAAGAAATATTCTTTCCGTGATGTGAAGATGGACGTTTAGTATGTTTACTTGGTGTGATCGACAATGCTGACTCGGTTCTCATTGTGAGGACTTGATGTTTACAAGGGTGTGACCAAGATTTACATGGCGGGTGTCGTCGATGAAGCAAAAGACGCTTACTCTTCCGGAACACCTGGTCTTGTATATCTCTTGTACCGTTACAAGGGTCTCCATGTAAATCGTTCTTTTTTCATATTTTGCCCGATGTTTGATTTTGAGTTTGCCCCGATTTTAAGTTCAGATTATAGTTTTGTTGACGCTTCGGTATTCTCTTAAAAAATCTACTACTTAAATTGTTGAGACACCTATACCAGTAATTGCGAGATAAATCAATATCAATGTAGGTCTACATAAGGCATTTTCATGCATATTGTCGAAACCCCACTGCTCTCCTGAACCGTAACCCCAATACTCTCATGGATTCTTTTGGATTCAAATCACATTTTACTGCTAAAAAGCGATACTATAATAAATCTTATATTTTAATTATGTCAAGCAACACTTATCCTCTTCCTTAGGTGTGGAAATCATATTCTACAAACATGTTACACAGAAATCTTTTAGGAAAATACTCGCATGCATAGCGAATTCAGCATGGGTATTGACCCTGTCCACGAGTGTTTGCACATTCCACAGTGAGTTGCACTGGATATTTTGGACATTGAAATCACAGTAACATTCTCGCAACCCGTGAACATCATTTTAAGTAAAATCAATATGTTTAGAAAAAGATATAAGTAATTTTGCTAGCCGTGTTGCTCTTCTTGCCGCCTCGAAACCGACTCCCCTTGTCACTCAATACCACATTCTCAACTGTGGGGCTGCACAAGGTGTAGGTCATGCCTTTGAATGTTTTCCATTTTCATTTGCTCCGTCTTTTTCAGGAGGATCTTAAGGTGCTTTAGGCCCCATCACAATATGGCAACGTCCATCAAGACCGCATTAAGTCATGAAATTTTGATGAACATGGTGAGGACGTGGTCAAAAGTGTGCATGTTCCTTATACGTCCTTGCAACGTCTTTTCCAGGTTTTCACTACGTCAATAACGTTGTTAGTACGTTCTTATTACGCGTATCTTTACGTTCCTACCAGGTCAGGCAGGTCCTCAGTACGTCAATACTGCGTTCTTGCTACGTCCATGAAGACTCTACAACGCTCTTGCCACGCGCTAATCACGTTCTCGCACAAGCTTCATATTGATACGGTGCTTAGAATCCAGTCTTTTTCATTCCTAAACTGCCAACAAAGAAATCATTCACAAACATATTGGCTAGCAATCAAACGATGGGGAAAGATTGATGTTTTTATACAAAATGCTCATAACCTAGCACAGACGCAGCGAGGACCGAATGCAAACGTGGTGAAAACATGAAGAGCCTAGAAAGAACCTAGTGGGGTTTCCAGCGTCGTAGTGGGACCTGGCTCAAACCTGGAAGGGTCGTAGTAAGAACTTTATTAGCGCGGAGAGGACGTAGTTAGGACCCCGTAGCGCCCCCATTACGCTTGGACTACGTCCATGAAGCTCCTAATTTGTTCTCACTTTGTCCTTACTGCGTCCTTGTCAGGTCACACTAATTCGAACACGTCCTCGCCACGTTTGTTTTGAACATGTTCAAAGTTCGGCCAAGTCCATCACGTCCATGAAGACCTCGTCACGACCTAACAGGTCCTCACTACGTCATTACTACGCTCACCAGGTTCTCATCTCGTCCTGACAGGACGTGGAGGACGCAGTGCTGACATGGCCCTAGTCTGATGGGGGTATAAGGGTGGTGTTGATGACATCCTAGTTGAAAGTTTTATATACAGATCATAAGTTCTTATGGGCTTGAATGTGTGAGTGTTTCTGGAATAATAACTTCGATTATTATGTTTATTTTAGTTTACTAAACTAATGCGGGGGAGGGGGTGTGCGAGTGTTTTGAAATAACAACTTATATTATTGTGTATGTTTTAGTTTACTTAACTAATGCGGTGGGGGGGGGGGCGAGTGTTTTGATATAACAACTTATATTATTGTGTATATTTTAGTTTACTAAACTAATGCGGTGGAGGGGGTGTGCGGGTGTTTTGAAATAACAAATTATATTATTGTGTATATTTTAGTTTACTAAACTAATGCGGTGGGGGGGTGGGGGGGTGCGAGTGTTTTAAAATTATAACTTGTATTATTGTGTATATTTTAGTTTACTAAACTAATGCGGCTGGTCGGGTGTGTGAGTGTTTTGAAATAGCTATTTCTATCATTAGGTATATTTCAGTTTACTAAACTAATGCGGCTGGACGGGTGTGTGAGTGTTTTGAATTAACAACTTATATAATTGTGTATATTTATGTTTACTAAACTAATGCGGTGGAGGGGGTGTGCGAGTGTTTTGAAGTAACAACTTCGATTATTGTGTATATTTGAGTTTACTAAACTAATGCGGTGGAGGGTGTGTACGAGTTTTTTGAAATAGCAACTTCGATAATTGTGTATATTTTAGTTTACTAAACTAATGCAGGTGAACGGGTGTGTAAGTGTTTTGAAATAGCAACTTTGATTATTGTGTATATTACTGTTTATTGAACTAACGCAGGTGGACGGGTGTGTCAGTGTTTTGGAATAATAGCTTCGATCATTATGTGTATTTCAGTTTACTGAACTAACGCATGTGGGTGGGTGTGCCATCGTTTTGGAATAATAGCTTCGATCAATATGTTTTTCAAGTACGTCGAGGAGTGATCTTTTTCTTAAATAGTGCGAGGCATTCCGGATGTTTTTCAAAGGCATATGGCTTTCCCATGTAACCTTAAATGTATGCTGTGAGGTGTTGACCACCTCCGAGTTCGATATTGCATATAAAGGTCATAGGTGCTTGTGAAAATAAACGTATTTTATTATATACTTACTATAAAATACAGGGAAATTGTATACTTGATAAATACGCATGTTTTTAGTACATATCAGCTCACCGGGCCAATATGGGCAATTATTCGTTAAGCGGGCCGAATACACTGTATCAGCCCGCTTGCTGAGCGGGCCGAATACACTGTATCAGCCCGCTAACGAAATTGGCGTTACGTCATATGACGTTAATGACGTTACAACAATCGAAAATAGATAGGAGGACAGATGTTGACGTTGATGTTGGCGAGAATGTTATGGAGCCTATAGTATCAAGAATACTAGAGCTTGATGAATTAATAGAAGAAAAAGAGACATAAACGAAGACGCCGATGCAGAGGAACAGGTCAATAATAAGTCCTCATCCATTATTAATGGTAAGAATTATCTAAGGCAATGTCCAAACGATGACAAAACAAGGAACATAAAAATAGACACCATCAAAATCAGATCATCATGAACCGTCACAAAATTCAACGGATATAATAAATAGAATATGACATGGTCATTTCGATATCAGGCCTTGTATCAACCCTCGACCCTATATCGACCCTTGGGCCTTCGGCCCTCGGGCCGATATTGGGATCTCGGGTTGATACAAGGTCTGATATGGAAATGGCCATGTAATATTCTCTATTTATTACCCCTGGACTATTTCAGCTTTCGTAGTATAAATTGTAGGCATTGTAATCAATTGATTACATACCATGAAAGATATTGTTTCGAATCACGGTCAGCCTCATCTATTATTGGATTTAATAGCAGCATTTGTAACAAGTCCAATAACACTCTTAACCTCCTCCGCAGAAACCAAAAATTTAGTTCCAGGCATACAAAAGAGCAGGGATATAAATCTCTACTCAGGCCAACAGTTGAATATATGCTAGTACCGTGTGGGACCCGTATTAATAAGATGGAAATGGTCCAACGTAGAAGAGCACGATTTACTCATGGACATAGATCCAGTGTGGGAGAAATTTTAGGCAAGTTAAGTTGGCCAAGTTCAGATGCAGGAAAAATACGCCCGTCTGGCAATGTTTATCAAATTAGAAATAACCTTGTTGCTATCGATCCGAAAAATAAACTGCTCCCAACACGAAGAATTTCGAGAATTTCGCAAAATGCACAGGGTGAAAAAAACAATTATGTCGTTATCAATTAATATAATTAATTACAATCCAATACATTAAAATATACATGATCATTTCCCTCCTGTTTGTTGGAATGTGTTTAAGTCATTTTCATAACAAAATGGCGTCCAGCGGTTTTGTTGCATTTTATTGTTTACAATATTTCCTTGGATGTGACAAAGATTAACATGGCGGGTGTCGTCGACGAATCAGAAGACGCTTACTCTTCCGGAACACCTGGTCTTTCTCTCTTGTACTTTTACAAGGGTCTCCATGTAGGTCTTTCCTTTGTTTATATTTTGCCCCTTGTTTTTTGCCCCTTGTATTTAAATATGTTTATGTAAGTTATCCAGGAGGTACTTTTCATGAGGTCAAAGCAACATTGACCTTATGGATAATGAAGGAAACTTATGTATACACCGATGATATTTTATAAAGAGAGATAGAGAGAATACCGCGTACAAAAATTCGAACTCAAAATCGATTGAGCTGGGGGTAAAATACGAAAAAGGGAAAGATCCACATAGGGACCGTTGCAAAAGTACAAGATAATAAAACCAGGTGTTCCGGAAGGGTAAGCGTCTTCTGCTTCACCGACAACACCCACCAAGTAAATCTTAGTCACATCCAAATCAATATCAAGTCCTCGAAATGAGAACCGAGAAAGCATTGGCAATTACAACAAGTAAACCCACTAATAAACATCTTCATATCACACACAGATACAGAATACTTATGGCGACCACCAAACAGTTATTGTCGTAGAGCATGGGTTAATGTTTCTGACAGGTAGGTATGTTTCACGTGGTCGATACGCGAGTGCAACGTGATTAAACGAAAAGGATGGCATGGGAAATGTGTGTTTTTCACAAGCATGTAGCCTTCAGTCCATGTTGCCTTGTAGGTCACCGTTTGCAACCTCACAGTTGGGGATGTGGTATTGGGGGACAGGGGGAGAAACAAGGCAAGCAAAATTATTCATACAAAACTGACAGAACGCCTTAGGTCTTTCTATATGAGAGCTTTCTTTTCCAAGAAAGGCGGACGACGATAGAATTAATATGGCAGTGTAACATACTTTGTGAAAATAAATAAAGAGAATACCCAAGGGTTAACAAAATCATAATTCAAACTCAAAATCGATTAAACCAGGGGCAAAATATGAACAAAGGAAAGATTAACATGGAACCCCTTGTAAAAGTACAAGAGAATAAGACCAGGAATTCCGGAAGAGAAAGCGTCTTCTGCTTCATCGACAACATCCGCCATGTAAATCCCAAAACGAGAACCGAATATCATTGTCAATCACAACAAGTAAACACACTAATAAGCATACTCAAAAACGTCCATCTTCATATCACACACAGATACAGAATAATTCCCAATGGGACAAAGATGGCGACCATCACACGGTTATTGTCGTAGAGCATGGGATAATGTTTTTTGACAGGTAGGTATGTTTCACGTGGTCGATACGCGAGTGCAACGTGATTAAACTAAAAGGATGGCATGGGAAATGTGTGTTTTTCACACGCATGTAGCCCAGTTCATGTTGCCTTGTAGGTCACAGTTTGCAACCTCATAGTTGGAGATGTGGTATTGAGGGACAAGGGGAGAAACAAGGCAAGCAAAATTATTCATACAAAACTGACAGAACGCCTTAGGTCTTTCTATATGAGAGCTTTCTTTTCCAAGAAAGGCGGACGACGATAGAATTAATGTGGCAGTGTAACATACTTTGTGAAAATAAATAAAGAGAATACCCAAGGGTTAACAAAATCATAATTCAAACTCAAAATCGATTAAACCAGGGGCAAAATATGAACAAAGGAAAGATTAAAATGGAAATCCTTGTAAAAGTACAAGAGAATAAGACCAGGAATTCCGGAAGAGAAAGCGTCTTCTGCTTCATCGACGACATCCGCCATGTAAATCCCAAAACGAGAACCGAATATCATTGTCAATCACAACAAGTAAACACACTAATGAGCATACTCAAAAACGTCCATCTTCATATCACTTAAAGATACAGAATATTCACAATGAGACAAAGATGGCGACCATAAAACTTGCCCATAGTTCTGATCAGCCTGCATCTCTCATGATTTTCGTGATCGATGTCGACTGATGACAAACAAACTAACAACACTAGGATTCGAGAGATGCAGGTTGATCAGAACTATGGGCAAGTCTTATGGTCGCCATTTTGTCTCATTGAGAATTATTCTGTACCTTTAAGTGATATGAAGATGAACGTTTTTGAGTGTGCATATACAGTTGTGGGATCGCACAACGTTACACGATGTGCGGTGGGCGCACGATGGGCGAACGGTGTATGCACGATGTGCGAACGATGCGATCCTGGGCGATTATTTCTAACGCACATGTGGGCGCACGATAGACTAACATTGTGCGATGACAATCGTGGTTGATGTAAATTTAGCAATGGTTTAACAATATATACGGTTTCGCGCTAGTTGTTTTAAACATATTTCTATATTTTAACTATTTACATTAACTGATAGTTAATATTCTAAAAATTAATAATAGTCTTTCTGTAGTTTTAGAAACAAACCAAATAGACACATGTATGTAAACTTTCAACTCATATTGACAAGTTCTCATTCAAGTAAATATTGCCAGTTTTACCAAGTTATAAACTGTACTTGTACATGGCCAATATATGTAGATATCTCTGGCCCGGGGCACTTACAACACTCGCCTAGGTGTGAAAACACAGGTAAAGTGTTGGGGAGGAGAGGGTTTTTCAAATAACTGATTATTAGAGTCCAGTTTGTTTTCATAACGGTCGCTCAGTAATGGCTGTCGTAGCGTATCGCCGCACACGGGACAGGTAAAACTCCGGCATGTTATTTACATATTCTGATACCTGTTAGCTTAACCCGCACTTGGCTGTCTTATGATCACTGTAATACTGTTTACTGTATATTGTTAAATTGACATAATCCCAATAAATATGATGCGAATTTAAATAGTTTTTGGACAATAGGGTTCCATATGTTTTTCATTCCGTAATATGTATCGACCAATTGTACCAAATCGTGCGTGTGTGCGATTTAATCGCACACATAAACGCACGATCTTTAGATCGCCCGGTTGTGCGCACCATGGGCGAACGATGCGTGCACGATGTATGCACGATGCACGCACGCAGTTTTTGGTGCGTTGTGCGATACCACAACTGTATCACTTGTTTTGAAAAAATTCAGAGAATACCAAAGCGTCAACAAAACCATAATCCGAACTTAAAATCGGTTAAACTAGGGGCCAAAATAGGAACAAAGGAAAGATTTACAAGAGAATAGGACCAGGTGTTCCGAAAGAGTAAGCGTCTTCTGCTTCATCGACGACACCCGCCATGTTAATCTTGGTCACATCCAAGTAAGCATCAATCCTCAAAATGAGAACCGAGTCATCATTGTCATCACAACAAATAAACACACCAACAAGCAAACTCTAAAACGTCCATCTTCATTTCACACAAAGATACAGGATATTTCTCGATGATATCAAGATGGCGACCATAAAACGTGCCCATAGTCTGCATCAACCTGCATTTCTCGAATCCCTGTGCCGTAAGTTTGTTCGTCAGCAGTTGATATCTATCACAAAAATCGCGATATTCAGAGCAAGCCCTAGAATAACGAATCAACTGCGACATGTAAACTTGAATGTAACCGAGATTGAGTTCGGATTTTGGTTTTGTTGATGTTTCGGTTATCTCCATTTTTATACGATAAACCTGATGATTTCAATTTTCCTAAAGTGAACTTTCCATTTCTTAATAATAATAATAATAATATACAATATTTGATATAGCGCCCTATTTAGCTAACATAAGCCACTCTAAAGCGCTTTACAGTACATAGATATACAATTCTTATACAATTAATACAATTAACACATACAGTTCTATCATATACAATTCTGAGGAGTTCGCAGGAGCTGCCTTATCGGGCGCTAACTACTTGTCCTATACCAACTGGCTAATATCTCCATATGTGTGTGTGTATGTATGCGTGTGTGCTGGAGATGAATTGTGTTCTGTTTGTAGTGGGACCGTGTTTCCAACGGCATCTTTTATAGTGCCACCACACTTGAATGCTACATCACAGATACTGCAACATCCACCCCAGACCATTTTATACTCCACCTGGGTTGTTGGAGTTGTGTGGGCAGGAGAAAAACACTTTCTCTGAATGTTCCATGCGTATGACGATTACGGGGATCGAACCCCGGCCGCCTGCATGGAAGGCCGGAGTGTTAACCACTCGACCAATTAACCACTCGACCAATCCGCCCACAATTGATAGTAATATCCCTACTTCTCCGACCTATGTTGTTAACATGTCGTAGTTGATTCGTTATTCTAGGGCTTACTTTGGATATCGAGAGTTATCCCATTAAGAAATATTCTTTCCGTGATGTGAAGATGGACGTTTTTGCGTATGCTCGTTAGTATGTTTACTTGGTGTGATCGACAATGCTGACTCGGTTCTCATTTTGAGGACTTGATGTTTACAAGGATGTGACCAAGATTTACATGGCGGGTGTCGTCGATGAAGCAAAATACGCTTACTCTTCCGGAACACCTGGTCTTGTATATCTCTTGTACCGTTACAAGGGTCTCCATGTAAATCGTTCTTTTTTCATATTTTGCCCAATGTTTGATTTTGAGTTTGCCCCGATTTTAAGTTCAGATTATGGTTTTGTTGACGCTTCGGTATTCTCTTAAAAAATCTACTACATAAATTGTTGAGACACCTATACCAGTAATTGCGAGATGAATCAATATCAATGTAGGTCTACATAAGGCATTTTCATGCATATTGTCGAAACCCCACTGCTCTCCTGAACCGTAACCCCAATACTCTCATGGATTCTTTTGGATTAAAATCACATTTTACTGCTTAAAAGCGATACTATAATAAATCTTATATTTGAATTATGTCAAGCAACACTTATCCTCTTCCTTAGGTGTGGAAATCATATTCTACAAACATGTTACACAGAAATCTTTTAGGAAAATACTCGCATGCATAGCGAATTCAGCATGGGTATTGAACCTGTCCACGAGTGTTTGCACATTCCACAGTGAGTTGCACTGGATATTTTGGACATTGAAATCACAGTAACATTCTCGCAACCCGTGAACATCATTTTAAGTAAAATAAATATGTTTAGAAAAAGATATAAGTAATTTTGCTAGCCGTGTTGCTCTTCTTGCCGCCTCGAAACCGACTCCCCTTGTCACTCAATACCACATTCTCAACTGTGGGGCTGCACACGGTGTAGGTCATGCCTTTGAATGTTTTCCATTTTCATTTGCTCCGTCTTTTTCAGGAGGATATTAAGGTACTTTAGGCCCCATCACAATATGGCAACGTCCATCAAGACCGCATTAAGTCATGAAATTTTATGAACATGGTGAGGACGTGGTCAAAAGTGTGCATGTTCCTTATACGTCCTTGCAACGTCCTTTCCAGGTTTTCACTACGTCAATAACGTTGTTAGTACGTTCTTATTACGCGTATCTTTACGTTCCTACCAGGTCAAGCAGGTCCTCAGTACGTCAATACTGCGTTCTTGCTACGTCCATGAAGACTCTACAACGCTCTTGCCACGCGCTAATCACGTTCTCGCACAAGCTTCATATTGATACGGTGCTTAGAATCCAGTCTTTTTCATTCCTAAACTACCAACAAAGAAATCATTCACAAAAATATTGGCTAGCAATCAAACGATGGGGAAAGATTGATGTTTTTATACAAAATGCTCATAACCTAGAACAGACGCAGCGAGGACCGAATGCAAACGTGGTGAAAACATGAAGAGCTTAGAAAGAACCTAGTGGGGTTTCCAGCGTCGTAGTGGGACCTGGCTCAAACCTGGAAGGGTCGTAGTAAGAACTTTATTAGCGCGGAGAGGACGTAGTTAGGACCCCGTGAGGACGTAGTGGTAATCTCGCAAAACACATTCCCGCCCCCATTACGCTTGGACTACGTCCATGAAGCTCCTAATTTGTTCTCACTTTGTCCTTACTGCGTCCTTGTCAGGTTCACACTAATTCGAACACGTCCTCGCCACGTTTGTTTTGAACATGCTCAAAGTTCGGCCAAGTCCATCACGTCCATGAAGACATCGTCACGGCCTAACAGGTCCTCACTACGTCATTACTACGCTCACCAGGTTCTCATCTCGTCCTGACAGGACGTGGATGACGTAGTGCGGACGTGGTCCTAGTCTGATGGGGGTATTAGGGTGGTGTTTATGACATCCTAGTTGAAAGTTTTATATACAGATCATAAGTCCTTATGGGCTTGAATGTGTGAGTGTTTTGGAATAACTTCGATTATGCTTATTTTAGTTTACTAAACTAATGCGTTGGAGGGGGTGTGCGAGTGTTTTGAAATAACAAATTATATTATTATGTTTATTTTAGTTTACTAAACTAATGCGTTGGAGGGGGTGTGTGAGTGTTTTGAAATAGCTACTTCTATCATTAGGTATATTCAGTTTACTAAACTAATGCGGGTGGACGAGTGTTGAAGTGTTTTGAAATAGCAACTTTGATTATTGTGTATATTACAGTTTATTGAACTAACGCAGGTGGACGGATGTGCCAGTATTTTGTTGGAATCATAGCTTCGATCATTATGTGTATTTCAGTTTACTGAACTAACGCATGTGGGTGGGTGTGCCATCGTTTTGGAATAATAGCTTCGATCAATATGTTTTTTAAGTACGTCGAGGAGTGATCTTTTTCTTAAATAGTGCGAGGCAATTCGGATGTTTTTCAAAGGCATATGGCTATCCCCTGTAACCTTAAATGTATGTAGTGAGGTGTTGACCACCTCCGAGTTCGATAATGCATATAAAGGTCATAGGTGCTTGTGGAATTAAAAGTAATTTTCAACCCCAGGACCCAGTCCCTGGGAGGTATAGACATGTATTAGAATTCATTTATTTTCTTTTGTGTGTGTTTGTGTGTGTGAGGGGAGGGGGGGGGGGGCAAATTTGTCTTTCGTCAACGATTTCAGCTTTCGTAGTATAAATTGTAGGCATTGTAATCAATTGATTAAATACCATGAAAGATATTGCTTAGAATCACGGTCAGCCTCATCTATTATTGGATTTAATAGCAGCATTTGTAACAAGTCCAATAACACTCTTAACCTCCTCCGCAGAAACCAAAAATTTAGTTCCAGGCATATAAAAGAGCAGGGATATAAATCTCTACCCAGGCCAACAGTTGAATATATGCTAGTACCGTGTGGGACCCGTATTAATAAGATGGAAATGGTCCAACGTAGAAGAGCAGGATTTACTCTAAATCGGCATGGAAATAAATCCAGTGTGGGAGAAATGTTAGACAAGTTAAGTTGGCTAAGTTTAGATGCGGGAAAAATACGCCCGTCTGGCAATGTTATATGAAATCTTGTTGCTATCTATCCGAAAAATAAACTGCTCCCAACACGAAGAATTTCGAGAAACCAAAAAGAACATTCATATTTTCAACCACACAGCAGAACACAATACAGAAAAATGTCAAACTTCCCTCGCACTATATTTGCCAGGAACAACCTCATTTCTGAAAAAATTAACTCCTCCACTTTAGAATCGTTCAAATCAGCCCTTCTCCGCCATTCAAAACCGTAAGTTCTCAACTGTTTTTAACCTTATTTGGTGTTTATTTTTCTACACTTAGCTGTCATTTCGTGTAGAGTTACTTATTCTTCTTTTCTTATCTATGCCATATTTGTTGTTTTAAAATGTTTTTAAATATGCAGAAAGGGAAGGAACTCGTATAGACTTCGTGAGTTGTAACATTGTCCCAACAACGCTGTTTTAATTAACTATACATATTAATTTCTAATGATCGATTTGCTTTCTATGTTTTATCATGATCTGTTAATATTCCATGCACTTTTAATATTTAATGAATAAATTACTTTAACTGTTTTTGCTGGGTAGAGAAATTCTTTGACAAAATATCGGACAGGACAGTATCCACAGAGTGTTTTCCCTAAAGAAGCCAAAAAAACTTGGGCAGATCGCTTCAATATGATTTGCTAAGCTCTCTTTGAAAAAGATTGCTATACCATTAACTTAATTCATCAGCGAGTACTTAAGGACAACTTTTATTTGTGTTATTATAGATAGACAATACTCTACATTCTAGAGAAACTCCCTAGGCGCTGTATCATTGACTTTGTAATTAAAAATCATATTTATGTTCATTAGCATCTGTGTTCTAATAGATAAATTAAGTGTAGGTGTTACTTAACAGGAAATAACTCAATATTCATTACCAACATATATACTTTACAGTCATACTAAAAAACAACATAAACCAAGAAATCAAATTCAGCGTCAGTTTATTATTGTGTATAAAGTCAGGTCCCCAGTATAAAAACTCTCACAAAATAACTGTTTATAAATATCTATAAAATGAATTATTTTTACTGTACAGACTATTGTTTTTTTAGTTTTGTTTTTTTTTTTTGTAAGATTTTACTTCTGGTAAAGTCAACTAAACACATACAAGAAAACCTGACCGGAAATGTACCATCGTCGGGAAAACACGTGGCACTGCTATAACGTTTGTGTAAGAGCACGGTCACGCGGGTGTCCGACGATGATCATGTGCATGATGTAAAATTGATAACGCGAATATTTGAAAAAATGTTCGTGTTAAAATTATGCAAAATCGCAAATATCAAATATTGTAATCGATAGAAAATTTTACTTACAATTAGAAACTAAAAATCTAGACTCTCCTTTTATAAACCACAATTATCTTTATCCTTACCGAGTCCTTCTTTCTTTCAATTTTGAATATGGTCAATTTAATTTTAGCAAACGTTTCCAAAAAATACCCTCGGCCTGCATTCCCATCGAATCTATCTTCTAGGTACTACAGACTGAAATTTGTATGATATTTAAAGTTATGAACTTTAAATTAATCTAACCCCAAATCCAATGTCTCTTCATGGAGATCAAATTTCAAAAACAAAAATATTTATTTTTTCATGACATAATTTAGACCAACAATTTTGCATTTTTTTTTACACGAACGTATACTTGATACCACAAGTGATAAAAAACATATATATTAGAATGACTATTCACCGGTCAGGATTATTAAATTTTGTTTGGAAAATTAATTATCATATAGCATTCTTTATCATCTTTTTGTTTTACATTTTGTATTAAATATTTATCAACACCAAAATATTTAGCGGCCTGCATTGAAATAGATTTGAAACTTAATATAAAATCATGAACCATTGAAAATGTACTGTAAAGTATCTAATATATAAGTAAAGATAGATGTAAAACCTGTTTACCAACAAATGTTACTATAAATAGAAAAGTCAAATTAAAAAACTTTTACAATAATTGTAAAAGTAGTAAACTTAATACATAAATATATCTTATATGTACATAACACATACAATGTATAACAGTACAATATGTGTACTACCAGTTAACACGCAATTGCTACTCCAATATCAGCAGGTTTTAATATTTTCAAACTAAATGACATACCAAAAATGTATATCTGTAAAAGAGACTTATAAAATTAATAAGTTTAAAAGCCATATATTAGTACTAGTGCATCACGTTATTCTTAGAATCGCTCAAATAAACAATGGGAAATGAAATAATTGACAGATAATTTGACACACCTGGATAAGTATACAGCGATGTATTTAAAAGATTAAAAATATTTTAAAATATAAATTATAGTTATATGTACTTTTTTGAAATCTTAATTTTACGATATGATGAATTTCAAAATATTCAACCGACACGAATATACTTTGAATCTTAGATTTTAGAGAATCGAACCACCATTCTTTCCGCAAGTGCAAATATTTCAAAGAACAAATCTAAAATGAAATGTTCCTTTCTTGCTAATGGAAAGCTTCTTGAGCGAATATACCTGGAATCTCAAACTTTTAACATGATTTTTACGTTTCGAAGCACCAATTTTTTTCCAATTTAATTTAATTTACAAAATGTTCGTCGCTTTCTTGCTAATTGAACGCTTTTTGAGCTTTAACTTCTGATATTTAATTAGCGGCGCTCCTTCTGTCCGGAGGCGTTTTTTCTCTGGCGGCTGTAGACTTTCCACTGCTTCCTGGTGTACACCGTTCGCTCGACTTCGTAAGGAGGAATCAGGTAGTCAGACTCAAAGTCCTCATCAAAATCATCTCTGTAATCAACAACAGACAAGACAAATGTCCATCAATATAAACAAATGTATTATACAACATGTGCGAATGTACAGTATACAGTGATCTATCAACATGCGAGTCCTCGTACAGCGTAGGTGAGTGTAATACCTGGATATCGATGATGCGAGTCCTATGCTCATAAAAATTACGATGAGATTCTTATAAATTCAGAAAATACTTCAATTTAACATTGTAGGCTTCATTGTTTTAATTAGCCACCCATGGAAATAATTCGTAAATTGATCATTGAATAATCATATACTTTTTTGCGTGAAAATTGATTATATTCATGAAGATATATTATTATGCCCATAATCACACAGAAAGTTTCGCATTTGCCGAGATATTCCACATTCAAGATTACGAGCACATCTTATAAAGTTCAGAACTCATTCACACCTGAATACACATTTGAATTCTTCCAATTAAAAGGTTGGAACAGCTCTTTATGAAATTTTCATGAGTGAATGAGTTAAAGATAATTACATTGTAAGCGTGTGTACATCAATATTTAGCATTTTTACCTTATACGCATGCGTACAATGTAATCACCGTTTATCAATGTACGAAATGATGACCAGTCGATTCAGTTACGCGTTTTTAATTAAATACAAAAATGAAGAAACCAACTATTAAAAAGTTACTTTGGAAAGGAATGTTGTTGTTTGCTGTTAATTGAATTATACATATTTCCGGTAGTTACAAACAGTAAAACAAAAATCAAATACCTGCTTGAAAATAGGTGAGTCAGCGCACAGCTTGCTTGGAAATCTGTAAATTACGTTATATTGTCTTAAAACATCAACAAACACAATATCTTACTTGAAATTTTCAAAATGTGATTTTTTAAGAAATATTAAACATAATCATTTTGTTCCACGATTCGTTTAGATTATGGTTGCACCAATAGCTGTATTTTAAGACGGGGGATGTACAGTACAGTTGAGTTCAGGGGTAGAGGACAAGTATAATGTTGAAATAGGGTAACTTACTGTCATAATACACAGGCATAGGGTCAAGTGCAGGCAGGGGCAGTATCACAAGTTCCTTAGTGACCACTGCGTCACTTCCGCCAAGACTTGATGGCGGCACCACTGATCCATGGGGAAAATCTACGTCATTCCCATCTTTGCTCATTCCATCTCTGTCCTTCTTTTTCTTTGGTACTCGTTCTATCAAGGAGAAGGGTTTAATACGTCTTATGGTGTTTTGAGACACGGTACAATGCAATGAAACTTTTGAGACACAGTGCAATGAAATGAAACTTTTATTGTTTTACCGTATGCTATCATTATGACAAAACCATAATTGGATGCGTCAGGTTTTTTCCCTGGGTAGTATTACTTTACAAAATTAATTCGAATGAAAGAAACATGACTGATGTTGGCATTTTCTGAAAATGATTTTACAATAGTCGATCCAGAGAGAGATTTGTGCTTATAAACTGCCTTGTCCATTTTTTAGAAGAGAGTTCTAAATGATCATACAGAAAACACAATTTTAAGGTTATATTCTGAATAAGTATGAAGAAAACAAAATTTTAATGTATATTCTAAATAAATATAAAGAAACGCAATTTTAAGGTATATTCTAAATAATTATAAAGAAAACACAACTTTAATGTATGCATATATTCTCATCTGGTACGACGGGGTTAGCATCCATTATATCCAGGGATTGCTTAATATATGTTCTCTAGCTTAATGTTTGGATACCAAGGAAAGGGATGGGGAGTGAGGAATTAAGTAAAGAAAATCTTCTAGATCCCCCAATGGAAAAAGAACATATATATTATGAACAATCGGTGTATTTAACTAATAACTTACTGGGTGCCTGCTCATGGTCACAGGAAGTTTGATTCTTGTCTGCGGGATCTTTAGAAATCTTCTTTCTCCTTCTTTCTTTCTTGTGAATCGGAGGTTTATCCTCCACCCGAGAATCGTGCTGGGAGTCATCGGTCACTTTACCCTTCTCGCTATGCTCTCAGCGTCTACGAGAACTCTTGTCAGAATCTTTTGGCCTCTTTTTGTTCGCCTTTTTTCCAATGACTTTGCCAGTTTCGACATTAGTTTTGGCTTTCTTGTCTTCGGTTTTGGCATTGTTGACATCACGTTTGGCTGTTCTGACATCCCGTTTGGCTGTTCTGACGTCACGTTTGGCTGTTTTGACGTCGGGTTTGACCGTACTGCGATCTGATCTGTCCCTTTTGTCATCGGTATACCGTGTCTTGTTTTGGACGGAGACTTTCCTGTTTTTATGATAGTCCATGAGTTCGTTTAGTCGTGCGTTAAACATGGTGAGATTGTTCTTAAATCGTCGTCTCTCGGCTCGATAGATTTCCTTTACTTTGGTGTAAGAATCGTCTCCTTCCGAGTGGCTTTTATTGGGGACTTTGAATGTTTGCTCAGACTTTTCCGTTGCAACTTTGGATGTTTGCTTGGAACTCTCCGTGGCAGCTTTGGATATTTGCTTGGAATATCCCACTGCAGTTTCAAACGCATCTTTTGAGTTTTCCAAAGCAGTTCCGAATGCATGCTTGTATTGTTGTAGATCAATATTTGCGTTTGTCTGTTTTGAGTTATTCTTTGAAACTAAGGGAAAGAAAAAAGAAAATGAAAAATTGGATTGTATTCCAATAGCACTGTCTTGCAGGTTGTACCTGTTGCCCTCGTTGCATGATCGTAAGAGGCGACTAAATTTTGGGATCGTATCTTTTCCATTCTTTAAAAGCAAATTTCTCCTTCTTAATGTCTCCCTTGACACAACCTCACTTTTTGCTTTTAGTGGAGCATTTGCCCCTGTGAAGGAGGCTTTGGGTTTTGTCCCTTGGCCGAGACATACCAGTCTCAAAATGTGATAACATTAGTATTAGTATGGGATAGGAACAACTGGTTCGCCTGTTCAGTTGTCAGTATAATGTGATCGGATGGGGTGTTCTGCTTGGGGCCTTTGGCAGTATACTTCAATGTTGTAACATTTTAAATCGGTAAATGATCCGGACTATCGCAAGGACTAGAAGGCGGCTTACACGAACATATCTCAGCTTCCCAAGTACACACGCACTCAACACATACTCGCATAGCATACACCGGGAGCCTCAGCTGTTAAAAGGGCGTAAAAACAACCAAACCAAACCGAACAAAATATTCAAACGTCATTTTGGCTTAATGAAAGTGAAAAATCAGGTTAAATTATATAATATTGTTTTCTTATCGGTATTACAGGAACAAATGGGACAACTTTATCAATTATTATTACAATGGATTACCAACTTACCATTTTCTTTCACATAATATCCCGTTACTCGCAGTACGGAAGTCTGCAATAGACAAAACACAATGTTAGACCAAAAAGTTGTTAATGTGTAAAATAATATGCGGAACCATGTTTTATTTTCGTATTTAACTCATTCACCACTCAAAATCAAAATTTATAATGAGTTATTTCAACTTTCGACTTGAAAAATTTCAAAAATATCTTAATTAATACAAGGCAAATGATTCGTCAACTTAGTTGGCGGATAATATTACAGGTTTCGCATGATTGCAGGGATTAAAAATAATCCTTAAGCGCTCAATCCTAGTTTCCCGTATTATCGGAACACCTCTTAATTCTACAGAATAGAGATCGACGAAAAAGCCCGAAGTTGTCCGATCGTATCATCTTCTTACCTCATAGATGTATCTGCGTAGGTTCTGGAGAGCTGGAAAGAATCGAGAAAACACACTTCAAAACAAGATTGACAATTGACTTGGTAATAGCGAACCATTGATGCCAATTCAGATATTTAAGACTGTTTACGTCAACAGAAGAAACCATGGAATCCATGCCACATGGAAAATATTGTGAAGGCAAAATGAGACATAACCCCCACGCCCATATGAAATCAGTTCTTCGTGCTTATTACGTATGCGAAGTTTGATGACAATCAGATTAGTGTTTTTTTAATAAGCTGTTTACATTACCATGGGACGCAATGGGACGGACATGGGTAACACTATATACACCCCACCCCACCCCACCCCCCCCCCCCCCCCCCTCCCCAATTCATGGCGGAGGCATAATAAGGTACGCTATAATACTTGAATTGAAGAACATCTTTGTTTGTGTAAATAGATGGAATGAATGTAGAATACAGATTAAGTTTCTATCTTGGTACAAGTCAAATACAATACGATGTTTTAGAAGTTATCAACATCGGTTTTTCGGAAAGTTAATTCAATTCAAGCAAATAACAGTATTATAAAGTAATTTTCAGTTCAACATTAAAATAGGTTCATTTTAAAATGTTACGATACTGACCGGGTGGAGAAGCCAGACTACTCATAATCAAACACACTATGTATGATAACCTGCAATTAAAAATCATTTAAAAACAACTTACCAAGCTGTCTTTTTCGAATATTGTCTTCAATTCTTTCTAAGCTCATATCCACCATCTCAGTAGCCACGAAAGGCTGGAATGAAACGAAGATTAGAAAAGGGATAATACATTGTCAAAACGATTTGCAATCATGTTACATGTATCAGTTCAATATCCTTTGATTAGTTTCTTCTACTTCCTCGACAAGAATCGAACGCATATTCATTTTTAAACAATGATGGCATAAACTAGTATAACGGTTTATAACTACAGTCAAACATTCGTGTTAAGCGAGTTCGAACACTATAAATTTGTAAACTTGTGTGAAGTCTGGCCGGGATCAACAAAATACTTCGAAATAAACAGTGTCCTCGAGTTATACCAGCTCGTGATAAACAGTGTCCTCGAGTTACACAAGCTCGTGATAAACAGTGTCCTCGAGTTACACAAGCTCGTGATAAACAGTGTCCTCGAGTTACACAAGCTCGTGATAAACAGTGTCCTCGAGTTACACAAGCTCGTGATAAACAGTGTCCTCGAGTTACACAAGCTCGTGATAAACAGTGTCCTCGAGTTACACAAGCTCGTGATAAACAGTGTCCTCGAGTTATACAAGCTCGAGATAACAAGGTTTGACTGTATTTCATTAATTTTAATGTTTCATGATTTTGGGCAAGATGTTGCTAAATTTTGCATATCTTTCAGAAGTAAAAGATGCAAAAACGAGAGCGCCTTAAAAATCTTTGTGAAAATTAGTTATTTGCATTTGCTAGTAAAGCTCTGTAACAAAATGGGCAGTGATTATGTAATAATTGCAATTTACACGATTTTTAAACTTAGAAGCATTTACCTTTGTATTGAAATCTCGCTCAAAATCCTCCAATTCTGAAAAAAAATAGACATATATTCATTTCAGATATTTTTAAAAGACAAACGTAAATCTTTATATTCAATACATAAATAGTGAGGATATTGGAGAAAAATAGACATTTAAATGTAAAATTCTGAATAACATATCATTGTCATCGGTTTATTTATTCATTTCAATACTTCGATTCATTTAATGTTTGACCAATATTGAGTCATCCAGATTGGATCGTTCATATAAATGTTTCAAACATCTTTGGAATGAAGAAAGGTAAAAAGTATATTTTTTTCAAGGATGAGTAAACTTACCGTACATCTTCAGAATAGAGTTCTTGTTCAATTCTTTTAATTCACGTTCTTCTTCCCCAGTGGGGCCAGTTGCCTAGAATTTAGAATAAACATAAATATA
The DNA here is from genome assembly GCA_947623455.1 of Mimachlamys varia. NCBI lineage: Eukaryota > Metazoa > Mollusca > Bivalvia > Pectinida > Pectinidae > Mimachlamys > Mimachlamys varia. The sequence goes on along the minus strand of OX392532.1, from coordinate 30,924,156 downwards.
AAACCAGAATAAGATGAAAACAGTTCGCGTGTTTCCTGACGTTTTCTGTTGTTTCTAGTGTAAATATTTACTTTACATTTTTCATTGAATTGTATTTATGTTCGCATTTTATTTTTTTTCTTCTGTAACAGGAGAGGAAAAACTGCACGGCCAGACCGGGGTTCGAACCCGGGACCTTCCGAACTCTAGACGGACGCTCAACCAAGACAAGACGATCGGCCCGGTCTTGATCCGCTACAATCCCCCGCCTTTAACAAAGTCTTTGACCCCGAATACATCACGGCTTACAACCCAGGTTCGGGTATCCCCTTGCTAAGTATGCACCCAGTACTTGAAACAATGTTTGGTCACATGCACCAAATGCAACAGGAGAGGAAAAATGCACGGTCAGGCCGGGGTTCGAACCCGGAACCTTCCGAACTCTAGACGGTCGCTCAACCAATTGAGCTGTCTGGTCGCCGACGATCAACCCGGTCTAGATCCGCTACATTTCAATGGCACTGTTCACCATGGAAGGCTGATAGCGCTTTAATTTCGAAACTAACATGCATATTGAATCTTTAAAAAGTAAAGCGTTCCTTGGCTGAACGAGAAACTTAATCTATTTTATTTAGTGAGGATTACAAACAGCTCTAGGGCTACAAACATGCCCTCCTCAACACACAATAAAACAATACAATATACGTACAAGACGTGATCACATCACACGCTCTCTCACTCATACATATACTCTATAGCATAAAGATATGAAGAGACGAGGAAGGGGAAGATGGAGCAAATAATGAAAATCGTTATTTGCATCTTAAAATTACAGCATGTGGCCAGTCAAAGAAGTAATATAAACAGTAGTTTTCCAAATAACACTGGATCCTTACAAACGGATATTTATAGTATACGAATAACTTAAAATTTTATAAAGGGGAAAGAAGTTATTCCAACAGTGTAGACAAACTGGTGCTGTATAATTTTCGGAGCAATCCGCTCCTTTATCAAGACACAAAGAAACATAAAACAATTACATAACAGCATACATATGTATATTAAAATAACAGCACATATACATATACTTACAGGACAAATTTTCTGTGCCCTTCTCCTGAGATCTACGAAGGATAGAAAGAATGAAATATTTACGAACAGCAATTATAAACCAAATGTTTGTATATATCGTAAAAGACATATATACATGAACAGTGAGTAGAGTGAAATACAGAAATTATCGGTTTAACTTTTGGTCTGTTCAGTTTTATTTTGTTGTTGTGGAAAATCTCGTTTACGAAAAGTGCCGAAGGTTCCCGATTGTGTAGTTGGTAGTTCTGACTTACTTCGTCTGGACTGTTTTATATCATCTTCAGCAGCCATCAATGCTGCAAGCTCCTTGTCGATCTCTACATTAGGCTGCAGTGGAAAGAAACAGAATGCAAGATGGTATATACAAAACAATCAAGGGGGAAACGGCGTTGTCGAAATGTGATATTGGTTATTAATATCTAATTCATGGACCCGAAATTACCCTTCTACCATCCCATCATCAGTGATCAATCTACGTGCGAGTCCCGAGTCCTGTACTCATAAAATTATACTGTGACTCATAGAAATTCTGGAAATACTTCAATTTAACATTGTGGGATCCATTGTTTTTGCAATATGTACTAAAGGGACCCATGCAAATAAATTGTAAATTAATCATTGATCATAATCATCCCAATCAAACTCTATCCACATTAACACCAACCCTCCGTCAGTTATACACCTTTTTGACATTGGATATACATGTATACTTTTTTTATGTAACTATATATTTTACATGTACACGTATTCTTGTTTAATAAGGAAAACATAATTGCACATACTTGGCCAAGAACTGTAAAATTGTTATGTTGTCACATCAGTTATAAATTATCATTATTAAAAATAGCTATGAATTAATTTGAATCATGAATTCCATAAGGTACCTAATGTTGAAAGTTCTTACCTTAAGAGCATCGATATCTCGCCTGTAGTCATCATACACTACACAAGAAATTAGAATAAATAATGAAAATCATATTTATTTTTCTTGTAGAAAGAATGAGTTTAATAAGTTGAACAGTTATTCCATTAAACAAAGCAATCTAACAATTCATGGATTCTAATATTAAAGAACAAAGACATTATAAATCTTAAACTTCAACTTAATTTTATTCTGTTGTACATTTTTGTGCTGAATCTAAACAGTGCGTATATGTGCTTAATATACCAATTTTGAATTCTCACACGAGATTATATATTAGATTAGATTATATATCTAGTATAAAACTTCACACGCGCAGTATCAATCTTAGCACGCACCAGTATAAAAATTAGCGCACACAAAGTATAAAACTTTGCATGCATGTCCAGTATAAAACTTGGCACACAGTCAGTATAAAACTTTGCATATCCATACATGCCCAGTTTAAAACTTAGCACACAGTTTGAAGTATAAAACGTATTACACACTCAGTTTAAAATAAGCATGCTTAAATCTTACAGCAATCATCCAGTCTGCCGGATATTCTTCTCAATTCATTCTGCACTTCCTGAGTGGGAGCATAAGCCTAGGAAAAAATAGACACTAATCAATGATTTCTTTACCAGTGGGTGAACATTAATAATGTAACAGTTATATTCTTGAATATTTTTAACTGTTTTACAAAAGCTATATAGTCAAGATCAAAGTGACAGTAAAATAGTTACCGTTGTGCAGTCGTACACTTTAACATTTTTCTCGAACTTGGCGGTATCTGGAAATGAAAAATATATATCTTTAACTGTGGTAAAGTAATAGCTATAATTAACCTAACAAAAGCTTATATAACGTAACCATTACCCCTGTGGTATTACCATGAAAAAAAAGAAGGTGGAAGCTGGAAGAATACGATGTTACTCTCTTTCTCAATTCAGGATAATTAATTGTTTGAATAGTTAGAATAATACAAGTCAAACTTACCATCCGAAAAGGATAAGACGCTTGGAACGCTGAAATTATTCATTTTGACTAGTTATATATATGTGTGTGTTTTGCCATTTCCGCCCAACTTCGTAACTTAGCGCCGCAAAAACTCACGTGATATAACACAATGACCTCACGTGGTTAGCAAGGTCACGTGATCGGTGAGTTCGATTCAGACAACTATAAGTTGGTTTTCTGATGACCGTCGCGAAAAAAAAACACATACATGTTAACTTGTTTTACATTGGGGATAACGCGTGCTTAGAATTGGAAAAAAATATGTATGTTCATTCAAATATCATTGCAGTAACAGGAATACAGTTTAGCAGATATGAGGGTCGGAAATCTATTAGGGCGGTGAGCTGGTTCACTTGAAGTACTTTCCTATTTAATTACTCGATTTGCGTACGATTGTGACGCGTCGGTCATACGGGCACTAACACGCATTCCGGTGTGGACATGGAGTTTCTTGCAGACTATGGTGAAGACGCAGAAAATTCAAGCAACAGCCTTACTGAGAAAAGAGGAGAGACAGTATGTGTTAGAATAACAACCGATTTTACTTCACCATGATGTTTAACTGTGTGTTTGTGTCTTTTATGGGTAAAATGGTAGCAATTGTAACCGGGAAGTTTTACAAAATGGCTGACTAAAATTAAAACAATAATATTACTCTATAACGAAACGCATACTAGACATATAGCCTGAGTTACAACATTTTGTGAATATGTAACGCATGTTTAATAAGTTAGTGTGCACTGGACAAAAGAGAAAATTGCAATCGAAGTGAAACGCTGCCTTCGATTTCCCCTTTGCCTTTGGGCCGACATTGATCCAACAATCATTTTGATACTGACGAAGTACTGACGTTTTTTATGAAGAGACCCTTTAATGTTGTATAATGGATTTAAAGGACATTTGTTCACACAATAAAATGATTTTATTCAAATTGTGTGAACACACATTTGTCCAGAAGATATGCACCGTCTCTACTAATATTAAACTGTTTATTTGGCTGTTAAAAACACAATCTATTCATCTGGAGCACCGTCATATTTGTATAGTAGGGAAATTTGGCTGTAACGTAAAACTATATATATGCCTTTAGGACTTATGTGAACTGGACAAATATGCCATCGATACAAGTGCTGACCACACATTTATATGAGTTGGTGAAATGAAAGGTTTTCATCTAAAAACTTGTGACTTATTCATTTGTTTGAATTTCTTCGTTGCCAAAATATCTGGCTCATGCTTTCATCAGAAGATGAGGTTCCAGGTAGAAATGGTAACCTTGACAGAAGTGAAGTTGATATCCATGCCTCCCCCATTCCGATACAAAGGATAATAATTAAAATCACCTGATATTAGTTCTAAGATAGAAATCTTTAGTTTCTCCGACCTGCTTAATTATTTGATCATTAAAGTTTGAATTTGCAAGAGGCACTCAAAGGGGGTGATCAAAATTGACTTGTTAGTTTACTTGCCTCTCTACGTAAAGTCATATATTTTACTATATAGCCAAATCTGCCTAGATATTGTCTGACTTGCCGGTGTTCCAGTACCAAGAACAATTGAGTACATGAATTAAATTAGAACAGTTAACTTACAGTACTTTTGTAATTGTTCTGCAAGATTAACTGGATTTAGTATGTAATTCATCAGCTGCCCAAAATAACAGAACTAGACAAATTGAGGAAATTAAAAGGTCTGATATATACAAAAGTTGATATTTTTGGGAATAGTTCGTTAAACAGTTCTAAGGAACAGGGGTGCAGCAAAAAATGAATTGACAGACTGCTTATTGTTTTGCTCTGAGGAACTAAGTGCGAGTATCTGAATTTTATTACACAAAAGTTTTAGTTATACTAATTGTTATCCATATTTCAATTAATAATTATAAAGTTACACTTTTAGTATACTGTAAATTGTATTTCTATGATGTTGTGCAGTCATATTACAAATGTATGTAAAATTTGGATTAAGAAATTAACTAAATTAGATGTACTGTACAAATTTAAATTGCACTTATAAGTCCAATAAAATTAAAGGAACACTTGTAACTAGCTTTTACTTTCACATTTTAAACATGAAGTCAAACATGACTTGCGATCAAGACTCCTTGTTCGGCTGTGGCATCATCGTGAAAAAGAAGAGGGGTCGTAAGTATGAAGTCTACTGAAGGTTGTCGGATGGCAACTTTGTCAACGTAATTCATACTTCATCTCAAAGGGTTAGCTCAATTGCTAGGTGTCCCTAAATCAACTACATTGAACTCTCTATCTTTGATTTTGACTTTTTTTCAATGATTGTGTCGATTAAATATATGCTTTTACAATTTCCAACATCCATTAACATTCCTTTTGTGGCTTATCTGCTTTGAAAGAAATTGACTTTATTTTACAAGTTTAACATTTCTTCAGTGTAGGCATTGTTTATGATAAAATGCTGAACGTATCAATTCGTCTTCAACACAAATGTGTAGTTCATTTCAACTACTGATTGCTCACTTTTAAGTAAATGTTCAGCACAGTGACACTGGTATTTTTCAGGTAAAGGCAGCTCAATCCAGTTTGCAGGCAGAATGGGATTCCTTTGAGAAAATGATTGGAGGAGGGAAAAGTCAGGACACTGTTTCTGCCCTTGGAGCTACAGCTGTGGATCCAGCCAGTTTTCTCCAGAGTGGTGTCATCGCATACCCAGGTCTTGGCAAACCAAGGACAAGGAGCACCACGGAGAGCAGTGGCGATGAACCAAAATCGGCCGGTTTAAAGTTGCATTCAGGTTAGAATGCGTTACAATGTGAAGTAGTTAAAAAAGCTATACAATACTAACTTCAAATTTATTGTTATTTAGCAAGCCATAAAACATAGTCTATCTTTCTGAAAAAAAACTAATGAAAAAATTAAAGAAAAAAAATTTAACTCCTAAAAAATTTGCATACATATATATATATTTAATTGACCATTATTTTTTTCAGATACAACAAACAAGATGACATTTTCCTTTGAAGAGGTTCCGGAAATAAGTTTGCCGTCAGAGGTATAGTGAAAGTATTAGAGCAGCCTTAATCATCATAGTGAATCTGAGGGTTGGGGGGCGCCTAAACAGATCCCAATAAGACTGAAATAGTGCCTGACAATGACATCTCCATCAACTGCAAAGTACAGTTCCGATCTTCGAGGCTGTAATTACAATAGACTTATTTACCGCTAAGGACACATTGGAACTCATCAAATTCAAAGGTTGGAAAAGATCATTATGAAATTTCATTGTAGAATGAGTTCAAGAGTATTTTTATGCTATATTTAAAAAAATAAAAAAACAATGTAACTGTGTGTGTTCCTTTGTTGATTGCATTGGAGTTTTGTCATAATCAGGTTTGGGTTAATATGCAAAGATCTACTTGGTGCTTTCAAGTTAATCATGTGCTGAGAATCTGCGTTCATGTTTGCCTCCAAAAGGGCTACACTTACCTAAGTCTATGTGAAATAATGTTTAGACGTTTCATAGATGTTCAGGACAATGAAGTTAATTTTTGAGATCTATGTCTGAAAATAAAATTTTAAAAGATTGGGTTAGCAGGAACAGATTCTCAGTGCTTTAGATTTGAGTGATGTAAGATAACTTGATGGTTTTATATGTAGTTATGGGTTTATAAATGATTGAGGTACTGTTAGATTGGAAGGCTGAACATTTCTTTGAGCAACCCTCATATTCAAAAGTTGACTAGATAGCTAGGCTGGGATAACTGCCCCAAAAAGAAGGCAGTTTTTTCTTCAATAATCTTACCTACTACTTGTGATATCAAATAGGTTTTCCTGTGAATCCTGCAAGTGAAGAAAAAAATGGGCAACAACAACAGTGCTTGTTTTGTTGCCCTTCGTTGATGCTTTCAGCGGGTAAGTAGAGGAGACGGTTACAGTAGGTACGAAACAATTTGTCAGAGATGATTATATCATGGTGCTAGAGGCACCTCCAGGTGTATTGTGCTTTTACTTAAAAACATGTTTCTGTGTTGTGATATGTAGACAAATTCTTATTTACCTACCATGCACAAATAAGAATCTTGCACAATGGTCAAAATGTAGTATCAATAGGACTTTGTATGTTCATTTGAAGAGTTAAATTTAAAGTTTTTTTTATGTATCAAAATTTTGTCTTTTATGATGTGAAGCTTTCATTCAAAATATTGATACAACATGAAATTGTTTTCCGTTTATAAGTCTCCATAGTGTATGTTATAAAATGAATTCTTTCCCTTCTAGCTAGCACTTCGCAATATTTTCTGCAATTCTTTTTTTTCTACATGAAAAGTGTCTATATGTTGTTCGGCAGATTTCATAAATTTTGATAAGGATTTATAATCCTTTTGTTATTCTTCATTTTATTCATGGAAAATGCAGTGTATTTCCTCCCAGTTGAATCATGAAAAAGAAATCCATACATTTTAAAACATATTGTAATGAGCATAAAGGAAATAGCAGATTGGCCACCAAACCGCACTTATGATTGATGCTGACTTTCCAAAAGTAAACATACTTGTAACATCAGGTTTAATATTGGGACAGGGCTTTTTCTGGGGTCTCTCAGGGGCCGAAATGCGGCCCCATTCCCAATGAGATTTAGGCTTCATTTTTCCCAATTAAAGGACTTTTTTCCCAATCTGATGTTACAACTTAAATATAAAACTGAACATCTGCATCAGTTGAAAAAGAATCTATTTGAAAAGAAATATTGTCATTTTATTGCTTTTATCTGATTAAATTACATTGTATTATTTGTCGATTTGTCGTTAATTTTTCCCAATTTCACTCAGGGGCCTTTTCCCAATATACCCAGAAAAAGCCCTGTAGGATGTACCATATCCGAGACAGATCTCAAAAAAAGTCTGCCACCAGTTCCCGATACAGCATTGAGCTAGCATTGTTGTGTACACATCTCTTTATTTTATTGAAGACTCGTATAAACAATTTAATGTATATTATGTATGTATGTATATTAACCTAAAAAAAAATCACCTGTAATGTGATTTTCAGCGCATAAAAGGAAAAACAGCATGCTTGTAAACAGTGTCAGTAGTGTGTAAGGGTGGTACTGTGTACGTCTTAACTTGGGAAATTTATACACTCTTCATGTAAAATGAAATTGGGAAACAAGATGATAGTCATCATGTATACATTATATTTTGATGAGTAATATACATTAAACCATGATCACTTGTTAAAAAAAATCCAATTTAGTATTTCTTTTATCTATTTAAATATGTATCCGACATTCATCCGTTACGTATACTTACATATAATTTTCTTTTAGTTTGCATAGCTGCATTCTAATGCTGGTATGATCATGAGTACATGTTTGTTTCTTTTCCTTAATGTATTTTTATCTTGTGTTGACTACATTTGTGGGTCCTTCGTTTTTGTTTTTAACAATAGAGTTGCAAATTCACCAATGTTGTCAACATAATCAGGGTTTGCGTTGAAGCCATCCCTATATCTTTTTAAACCATAGGAACTGAAAAGGACCCCACTAATTTTCAGGATTCCCTTTTAAACTATGCAAAAGGACCCCTTTTATAAAATACCCAGCGCGAACCCTGGTAATATCTTCTACTTCTTGGGTTCCGATATAAAATTGTTGGGTATTTTTTCATGCCAAGACCATAGATTTTTTTTCATTTTCTGTTATTGATCAGACCTGTCACATTTTTCTTTTGTAACTTGAATATGGTGGATTTGAAGTATTTCCATATTGTGAAACCAGTGTTACCTCTATTAAGCATGAATAGTATAGCAGGGTACTAAATAATTGTCAAGTTTTCAAACAGTGACCTTGCAATTCCCAGTGACTGAGTTTGTCACACCTGTACACAGGTCTATACTATACCTAATTAGTTGAATCATACAGATGTCCAATTAATGCCAGAGACTCGTCTTCAACTCTTTTAAAGATTGACTTATTCCTCATGAGTTGAAATATAAGCCCTATCCTCATCATGGTATTTTTTTTTGGCCTCAAGTTATTTCTCCAACTAAAACACTAATAAATCTCTGTCATGCTAATGTAGGTTTGGGGAAGGAATTCTCCAACCTTTTGTCTAACTGCATGATTTTGAGAAGTGACCAATTATGGCCCAACTGCAGCATCTAGGAGATTTTTTTGTCTTCTGATGAGGAGACACTGCAGAAAAAAAAAATTAAAAAAAAAAAATAAATACACTATCCAATCTTGACTTAAGAGGCAGATGATATGGATCCTACTGGAGTTAATTGGCTGACACATGCATGATGAACTCATTGTCTTAAGTTTACATGTCCATGAGCCCTTCTTGTGTTCTGTCCAAGTCGTGTTTTTGTAACCGAAACCGAGATACCACAGCTAACATTATTGTACCTTTTTGTGTTTCGGACTTGATCAGATTACGTTTGCATGATGTCACCATAGTTGTGTAGTTCCCAAGTAAAATTATTCCTAAGCCTATGAAGTGATCATGGATTAATAGTTTACAGAGAAATACCAGAACAGTTCTGTTGCTTTAGATTTTATATATTTGGGTCATTTCATCATTTTCAGCAGCTTGTGATTTTGCATTATGAAAACGTAGTCTCTATTTTGTATTTGATTTGATGCTATTTTGTATGAGTCAGAAAGGTAACACATCAAATATAAAACTAATTATACAGATCTTCCAATTCACTTTATCTGCAGGTTGTGCGAACGTCTAGATCCAGATCTAGGTCATCATCAGCCACTTCAAGGTCTTCAAGCAGAAGTTCAAGATCATCATCTGCTTCTTCAGTGGATAGGAAGAAAGATGAAACGGGGGCCGCTCCAGCTAAGACAGAGCCATCCAGGTCATCAACAAGTCCTAAAAAGAGAAGTTCAAGGTCAATGTCAGGGTCACCATCTTCAGGGAGGAAGAGAAAATCGCATTCAAGGTCGAGGTCAAGGTCTAAAGGAAGGAAAACCAGATCTCGTCATTCTCCTGGAAGAAGGGTTTGTTGTAGTTATTACTTGTATCAGGGGCCCCCCCCCCCTCCCCTGGCTTTTATAACCCTCAGCTGGAAGTTTCTGAGAATGCTGTTGTATGCTCATTTTTTGATGAGATTCTAAAATAACCAAATGTAGGGAGATTTTTTTGTCATATGTTTTAAGTTATTTTGTAAAATTTGTTTCAATCAAAATTCTCCTTTCATTGTATGTTCCAGGTAAAATTGGATGTTTTTTCTTGCTAATTAAATTCGGTAGTGAAATGGTGATGTGCATATTTATATTTCACAGAGATGAAAATGTTCAGCCGATATGCTGATTTCAGCTTTTTTGAGAAATTCAGTGTAATGTTAACTTTTTTTACATGATCCCTTTTAAAAGATTGAGTAACCTCATTTTCAGCCTTTTCTCATCTCTGATTTCAGAATCGCAGCTCATCTAGATCTAGGAGGCGTAGACATGGACGTTCGAAGTCACGTGATCGTCACAGACGACGTCGTAGACACGGTTCTAAAGAAAGAAGAAGTCGCAGCAGGGATAAAAGTCACCGTAGAAAAAGGAGGAGGAGTCATAGCAGGGATAGGAAAAAGAGAAGCAGCCATCGTCGAAGACGTAGTCATAGTCGGTCAAGAGGCAGGCGGAGAAGAAGTAAAGGGCGCAGGTCTCGCAGTCGAAGTCGCAGCAGAGACAGACATCATCGTAGCCGGAGCAGAGATCGGCATAATCGTAGTCGAAGTGATAGTAGGGATAGACACAAACGAAGTCACAGTAGAGAACGAGTAGCAAGGTCAGGAGAACTTGCTTCTACCATCAGCAGCAGCAGTAGTAGTGGGTATGGCCACAAAGAAAAACCAATGACCTTTAAAGAGCAGATGAGACAACAACTTCTCAAAGCCAGCAAGATATTGAAAAATGGAGACAACAAGGAGGGTGAATTACCAGGTTTGTTTTCACTTTTAAATGCATTGTATTTATGAACAGTGAATGTACATGTCTTGCCATTGTTGGCCATGTGGCTAGTCATTTATTTTCTAAAGGGATTTGGGTTCACCTGCCGGCCAAAAGGTACATGGCACAAATTACTATATAAATTCTCCACAAATAAATGACCTTGACATACATTCAAGGTTACTTTGATAAAAATTTTAGCAACCTTTAAAAAATCATCTAGAGAATCAATACTTTGGCCAATAGTAAACTGGTAGGAAGTATATCAACTTACCTCCAATAAATGACTGATGATGGAAACATCTTTAAAAAAAAAATTGAAAGTCTTCCTCTGAATAAACAAAAAGCCCAGAGTACAAGCACTTGGCCAGTAGGCACCTGAGATAAGTTTATAAATTTCATCAAATGAATTATCTCCACTTAAGAGGTGATATTGTTCTCCTGAATGACCAAGAGGCCTTGTTTCTTAATTACAGTACTACACAAATATTATTATACCTCTATTATATAACACAGTCAGGGATTGGTCGAGAGCCGTCACCTGTCAGTGAGACTGCACTTCATGTCTCCCTCGCGTGCATCATCTCCAATTTCTAATGTCTCCCCATGCGGAAACCCTCGCGGGATTATCTAGAGAGTTGTTGTTCGTGGTACAGAACTCTCTGAGGTGTTCCAATGAACAACATGGCAGACGACAGACGTTTTCATTTAGCAGACGCCGATGAAATCAACAATATTCTGCAGGCAAAGGACGCGGAAAACACAAAATGGGCCTCAAAATGATTATACACAGTGACACTGGGCCAAAGTTAAACTGAAAGAAGATTAATAGAATTAAATTTTTTTTAATTGAACTCTTATTTCTAACTATTGTTATTTAATAAATGTATTGTTTGTGAATCATATCATGAATATAGTCTTCATTGATGCTGTATCTCAGTATAATAAACAATTTATTGCCCTGGTTGTAGGGAGACATATCGATTTGTTTACCCAAGGCATGTCATATTTTCCTGAGGGCGAAGCCCGAGGGAAATATGACTTGCCGTGGGTTAACAAATCGTCATGTCTCCCTACAACCAGGACAATAAATGTATAGTGATACAGGCCATCTGCGCCCCATGTTATAGATTTATCCTGTTTTCAAATATCTGTAAAATATTTGAGTGTGTAATACCAGGGTCAAGATAATCTGACAGTAATACCAGGCAAAAATAGTTTTGATATACATTTTAATTCTGGATGTAGAGTTGATAAACTAGGGTTTCACAGTTAACCAATGAATTGGATTTCACCTTTCAAATTTGAACATGCTTGTCCCATATAGACCAAGTTGAATCTGTCTGGTCTGTCAGAAATCATCCTCATTGTCTGCTGTCCTTTCAGAAATTACAATGGAGAAGCCTGGTCCTATGAATCAAACAAACATCTTGAAGGCGATGGCCGCATCTGTCAACTCGGCTACAGCATCCGGCGTCACTCCACAGATGGCTCTGTTACAGACCATGGCTGCCATGCACCAAAAGGTAAAATTTCTAATTCTGAAAAGGCAGGGATCACTTTTGGGCAAGATGTGGGGATTTTTACCCATATTTTTCCTGAAAACCTCATTAAAAGTTCAAAATTATATTACTTTATATAGAAAAATCTCACAGCTATTTTGCTGATCCCATAACTTCCTTAAATTCGCCCATAGGTTTTACGAGTAAGAATTATCCCGGAAAAGGCATGCCCAAACAGTCTAAACTGTGAAGTGCTACTTTTTCTCCTGTTTATGTTCACATTTTATTATGTTTTACAGCAACTCTACATTGACTTGCCTCATATGCAAAAAAAAAAAAAAAATGCAAAGTTATTACATGTAGAAGTTTACTGTCAGCAGGCTCTACTTAGCAAATGTTAAGTCTCCTTAATAGGACAATCCTATTTCTTTTCTGAACTTACTATTGTCAAGGTTTTCACATACCAAATTGAAGGTTCTATGCTCTTATAGTGTTTATATCTGAAAAGGTGAGATATGGATCACTTTGTCAATGTCACCAGTTGCATCTTCCAAACGAAGACTTCTGTGTTCCCATGTGCCTACTAAACTCAAACTTCATACGGTGCTTCCTTACTGAAAGTCCTTGCTATGGATTGCTTTGAAGGTCAAAACATCAAGGACACTGTTACTATAGATTAAACTGATGTCCAAATATAGGTTTCCGTGATATAACTTGATTCTTATCTGTGATTCTTGTTTATATTAAACAATATTTCTTAATAAAAAAAATGTACCCTTTATATTGTACGGTTTACATATTAAGTAAGCCCCCAGCAGACTTAGTGGTGATAACTACTTTCATATAATATGGAGTACGATATGTCCATATGTCATTCAAATTTAAGAAACTATCAGCATACTATACATTCATCCTTATTAGGCCTCTAGGTATTCTTATCGAAGGAAAACACAGTCTGCGACACTAGCAACTAGTCCTATGCCCAAGACTAGTAAAAAAAAATTCGGACGAGTGGAAATTCCTTAAATTTCAATATAGTTTGTTATAACAAACATTGCATTTTGTTTGTGCAGACTAGTGCTTAAAAATGTTCATGTCATAGACTGAAACTATTGTATACACTGCAGGACAATTAATGCAATACAATATAACACCAACCTTACCATTTTTGTTATAGGCTCAGGAGTTGACTGGTGTGACTGTTCCAAAGTATTATAATCCTGCAGCAGTGAACCCGCTGAAGTATGCAGAACAAGTCCAGAAAAGGAAACTTCTCTGGGCAAAAAACAAGGATTCAAAAGATTCAAAAGAAGTAAGTCTTTTACCTGAATGTCCGTTATTTTATCAAATCGTTGAGAAAAATGCTTAAATTTCCCTGCTAACAATTTTCAAGAACAAACTTTTAGGTTCACAATTTTTGGTTATTATTAGATAGGCCTCTTATTAGCTAAAAAAATATATATTAAATAATAAATTTTCTTCTACTTCATGGATTATGAGGAAACCTGGAGGTGAGGGATGCTGCGAAATAATTTGTCGAAATTTAAATATCCAAATTCAATGAAATTTGGAATGTATTTTGTGAAAAAACAAAATAGGAGGCATTTGACTTTATAACAGTAGTAATCAAATGTGAAATTAGAAACTAACATTAATCATACAATTATTGATTATGATTTATACTTGAAAAGGATGAGGGTTCGAGGAACTGGTAGGTTACCTTATTTTGTGAGTATTAAGTATTGCACATACTGAAGAATTTGCTGTAGAATGTATGCTATTGTGTAAGGGCTATTGCAGACGATAACGTTTGATTGAGGAATCAAGTAAGGTTGATATACAGAATGTATTTAAAAGTAATTTTTACGTTTCCAGGAAGCACCATTACCAGAAGGGGAGATACCGGCAACATCAGCATCTGCTCACGCTCAAGCTCACGCTCAAGCTCACAAGGGCAATGAATGGCAGAAAACTTCCTTTGCAGCTGACCAGGACGGGAAAATGGCTGCAAAATTTAGAAAGCTCATGGGAATGAAGGAAGGTGATAGTGACGAAGGCACATCGGCCGATTTATCCGAGGAACAACAGAGAAAACAGCAAGAACTTTTCTCCAGATTAGACAAAGAATATGAATTTGCTCGCATGGCAACACATACACATCGAGGTGTTGGACTAGGTTTTGCCTCACAACTTAACCCGAATCCTGGTGGCCCCTAGTTTGTGTGGTGAAAGATGTATGTAAGAGAGATGATGAATGCTTGATGGTACATGTGAATAACAAGATGAGTGTGAGTTTGTGCGTTTTATCTGCTTTAATGTGCCAAGTATGCTTCCTGTTTAACTGCAGTGTGCATGAGAGTTATTTATAAATATGAACAAGAATCTACAGAGGATAATCGCGTAATGAGACGAATGATTTAGTGTTTGAAAGAATAAGCAGGTACATGTATTTTGATTGCTGAGGAGTGCTGTTGTGTATGTTTTTGGTGGTGATTTCCATTATTCAGACATTAGAAAGTGCTGTTAACATTTTTATGTAAACAAATATTTCACCTCTTATTAATTTTTTTATCATTTTGTGAAAACAAAACTTGCCATTTGGACCTACTGTCTATACTGTTTGAAGTTTTGCATGATATTGATGTCACCTGGTTTTACATGGAATGTAACCTATTCAAGTGTTAAAATATACCTTCAGGGCTGTTCCAGAATTAAATGTATGGGAGAGGCAGGATTTCAGAGACCCCGCCACTCATCAAATATTAAAAAGTAATTTGATATAAAGAAATGTATGCAGATCTGGTTTTAACCCTACCACCTATGATATATTAATACAGGTACCTCTCGCCTCCTCCGCACAATTTATTATGGAATAGCCCTTAAAACAAAACTGAATTGAATGCTAATTAAACTGTATACTTGCCTATTAGCTAGGTCTCGACACAATCTAAACATTCATAATTCTGAACGGAGTTTTGAATGCCATTTATAGGATTGGCTCCTGTACAAGACAGAGTCACATATGTTGATTTTAAAAGTATGCCAACTATACAATTCTATTTGAATACCACTGAGTGTAGTGCAAAGATACATATTTGTCATTGCACAGTATTTCCTATTGGTAAAGTTTTAAATGGATTTGTTAAGCCTTTGCTACACTACGAGAGGGACCTTGCAGTATATTTCTCAACTTTCACTAAAATGTTACTTACTCTTTAGAGAAATATGTGCCTATTGTAAATCACAATAGATATTGAATACTTTCTATCAGACAAGTGTTAAAGGGATGTAGGCAGCCTGTACATGGTGTCCATATGAAATCTTTGGAAAGTTGGACCTTGCAAAAAAAAAAGTATGCTTTTTAAATAGATGGAAACCTGTAATAAACTGTCCACCATTTAAGATTTTCTGTTTGATATCAGCATTTGCTGCATGCAAAGATTAAAATTGGATCGTACTTTATCCGATTTGGAAAAAGGTCATGTTTATTCACACATTTCCAAGTGGGATATAAATTCTTAAAGATATATATTCCAATTGTCAGATTGATTTTTTCCATCAAGTAAATATGCTTCGAGTACTTGATTTTATGAAGTTATAAGTAGATTTTGTATATTTCATAAGTGTGATGGTGATGTCTAACTCAATAGTTCTGTTGTGTATTGTAAATGATCATGATTTTCTACAACCATAATGAATGTGGCTACAATGATGGTTTACCAATACTCTTAGAGTATTTGTTAAAGACTAAAACAAAAATGATGTTTGTCCTTCAGTGGACAGCTTGAGTATATGCAATCAGAAAATAAAACTGTTAGTTGATTATAACTGCAGTCTTTCTCTTTTATTGACACAATTTGTTATTTGTACCCAGATGTGAAGTCCCTGTCAAACATGCTCTTGCAGCCTCTATCATGTAACGTTAATGATTACTGTCAAATGGGAAATTTTGCCCTGTCTATATTTCGCTCTCTTATGAAAAGATTTGAATTCCCCTATAAAATGTAGAAAAAATATATGTACGGTACATGTTACAGTATATGGGATGCAAGCCTTTGTTTGGAAAAATATTTGCCCTTCCATTGTTGGGCGAAAATTGAACGAGGGCAAATTTTTCAAGTTTTACAGTATCACATAATGGAGACTTAAATTCCCATGTTTCTCTAATTTTCCTGTTCTCCTGGTTATCATTTACTCGAAAAGGTTCCACACATTAGTTCTAAGCTGGACTGAACCAGACGACAGTAATTCTTATCAGTACATCTTCACACGACTTGTTATAACCAGGGATTGGAATTTGATTTGAAGCATCCCTAAATGGTGGTGATTCAATTTGTACAAATGATGGAGGAAATTTAGCTAATTTTTCAGATGCAGGTATTCAAAATTTTACAACTGGAAAGACTAACTCCCAGGGGGCCAAACGTGTTATTTGCTATAATTGATTCGCTGAAAGGAATTAAAAATTGTTCAAATGCTGGGGCTGGGTCCATTCGTCTTAATTGATATGCTCAACTGTTTTTTTCTGGAAATCAAATATAGTGGAGATTCCAAATAACACTAATTGTAGGACTGAGTGGCTGGGCATACAAGGGGTTATTCTATAGTTTAAGTGACTTCCCTGGAACCATGCAATGTGTACCACCATCTGGAAGCATCCCTAGGTAGTAAAATTTCATATTTGTACAAATAGTAAGGCTGAATCCTATGAGGGGTGGGGTCAAGACAGTAATTTTGCTATTTAGCCTTCTTGACCAGTGAAGATGATGTAACACAACTTGCGGACGAGTATAATTGCACCAACTAAAGCTGATGTACAATGTAATTGACTTTGATCCCATTGTCAACGTTCAATAAGTGAGATTCCCCCCCAATAATTATTCATGTCCTGTTGCCAAAGGTTTCTCGCTCACCTACACCCAAGAAATATGTCATGGCAAATAAAACTGAAGGCATGCTCAGACTAAACCTGACCATTTGTTCTGCAGATACCTGTCTTTTAAAGATTACAAAGGAGTCACAACTGACTTAAAACTTGTTAATTTATACTATTATAGTCTAGTGTTTTTAGTTTTCATTTGGTATACCATTATTCATATAGAGAAGAAGCAATCGGAATGTAAAGATATTGCCATGAAATTCAAAGTGTCAAACTAGTCTTTCTGTCTCATCAACATGGTCATGGCGCACACAGAGCCTTCAGTTTTGCCATGACATATTCCAGGGGTGTAGAGAGTAGGTGAACGTAACCCCTGGATATCAAAGATGGGTCCTGTATCACTTTTTGGACTCTGACCTCTCTGCTCCATGACTGCCTCTTTTCTGTTCTTTTAACTAAAAAGTTGATGCTATAGAAGTTTTGCTTCTTTAAAGAATATTTACTGGGCAGTTACCTGCAAACCAGAACTCGCTTAGTACATAGATCAGTTTAGAAAGGGATCAATAGAATTACTGTTTATATATAAATTAATATCTCTGCAATGGATACACATATTGAACTGAAATTTGGTTTACAATTACATCATGAGATATCTAGGCCAAGTTCTGATTTGGTTACAGTTAAACAATGTTTTACCAAGTGTTGGGGCCCTTGGACTTTGAAAATTTCAAATAATTCACTGCTGCCGGAAGGGAACTTGTATGGGTTTGCAATCAAACACTTGTTATATATATACAAGTACTGTACTGTACATGTATTTAGATACAAATAAATTTAAGGACATACCTTCTAAAATATTTTTCTTTATATGCAACTTAAGGCACCAGGGAAGGAGGAAATAATAAACTAGGTTCTATTTACAGCGTAATATGAATATTATATATTGTATATCAACAAAAATTATTGATACATATGAATATCTGAGAAAGAAAATGCTGAAGAAACAATTATAGAATAATAGTCTTTATTTATTCTTGATAACATATTGAGCATTAAGCTCATCTAACATATGGTCAAAAGACAATGTATGATACAAGTATTTATAACTGATGTAAAAAGTATAGAATAAGGCAGAAAATCATAAATCATTTCAAGAAGAATTTTTTGAAGATCTCATCAATTCTGAAAGTCAGAGGTGCAACATCTTATATGTCTGAAATGGAAAAGGGTTCCTGATAATTATATTGCGCTCTCTTTTGCAGGCATTCTAATTTCACACTATAAATTTTAAACTGTTACTACAAACAATAAAGCAATAATCCAGATAGATGTAGGGTTATATTAATTATAAAACGATTTCAAAGGCATACAAGACAACGTCGACTGGCTCGTAATGGGTCTTGATATACCTTGGTAATAAATATATTTTTCATCTGAAACACACAACATTTTTATCATTTTTTTTTTCATTTTTCCTTTTCCCCCTTATACAGTATGATCTTACATATTTGTTCATATGTACCATAAATTAAGTTTACAATACAAACCAACACAAAGTTTATGTAGATACCAGATAATAGTATTGAGGTGGGCACGAGTCTTTTGCTCTTAAGCTTGATTGGCTATCTGTGGTCAAATTGTGATTAGAAAAAAAGTTATATAAATGTATACACAATGATAACACAATATAATTTATAAACTAGGTTTTACATTTAAATATAAAAAGGGCTTAATAATTACTCTAACAAATAAGAAACGTGTTTGCTTCATCACTGAAACTCGTCAGTTTGCATACAGTGTAGTGCAATATATATTCGGACATATAATATTTTCACTATATATTTTGTGCATTTTGACAAATTTTGAAATATTTTCATGACATTTACTTGAATTTATTCAAATTTCGCATACATGTAGAGATTTATTTGCACATTCCTCCGATAATATTTGTAAAAATTTTCAAAACTGATTTCAAGAGATATCGTATGTATTTCAGCAATGGTATTATTTAAGGATTAACTAATCTATTTTTTATGTTATGGGGGTATAACACAAAAAACTGGATTGTACTCTAAATAAACCGCAAAGCAGTTTATGATGAGAGTACACTCCGGTTTTTTGTGTTATAACCCCATAACATAAAAAATAGATTCAAGTTAATACTTATAATTTAATCTATACCCTGTGAAAATTCTCTTTATTGATGGACTCTTTTCTCTTATAAATCATTACGCTGCTGCATCAGCCAATCAAAAGCGATGTTATAAACAGAGACGTGGACTTTTACGTTATGGGCTGATGGTTACATTATTCTTTAAACCAATGAATATGCTTGTTTCAAACAAGATTAAGTTATATAAAATAAGAATAAAGAACAAAATGATGTCATGCTTTTGTTACTGTGCATATATTCTTCTATTTCGGGAAAACTAAGCATGGGAAAAGTAGTGAAAAAATATCAGATTAAAGGTCTAACAATTTTTTATTACTAGTGTATGGAATTTCAAGAAAATCCATTTAAAACAATGTCATAAAAATCCATTGAAAATTTGTCAAAATGCATGAAATATATAGCAAATTATTATATCTTTATTAAATATTATTATTACACAGTACATGCAATTGTAGCATTGGATTAAGCACAGTAAATTTTGCGCTGAATATAGCATCCAGCCAAGTGGTTTTGTTGCCATTTAGTTTCAATAAATAGTTTTCAATAAAAGTATAAGGAATATTTATATACAAGTCAAACCTCATAATCTCCAAATTGTGTAACATGAAGACCACATTTAATTCAAAGTATTCCATTGGTCCCTGGAGCCAGACTTCACAAAAAGCATTTACTTACAGTAAATACTTGGATAGGTTGAAGTTTTTTTAACGGTCCCAAAGACTTTGAGATAACAAGGTTTAACTGTATATATCAATGCACACACTGTAAACTTCAGAGCACTCTGTATACATACAAAATGTATTGTAAAAAGGTAATCAATTTCAAATGTAATATATTTATAGAAATTCATAAGGTAACAATATATCACAGAGAACAACACATTCGAAAAGATTTATATGAAATCACAAACTTATATTAAAGTAAATGTATATGACTTGAGACCAGAGGAAACAATGAGATCACTGTAATTATATTTTTTAATTTATTATTTGTTTTTCATTACATACACATGTATTATACTTCTGTAATGAAATTAAGTTTTCAAAAAATGAAAAAAACACCATATGAAAGAGTTCCCAAAATGAAAATATTGAAGAAATTAAAATTAATGACTTTATATGAAATATACGTTCGTGTAGTAACCAACATTTTTTTCTTCTCTATATGAATATATACCAATTGAAAACAACAAACAATAAACCGGCTACTATTTTCAAAATGACAACTCGCTGTCACAGGATCTTGTGAGAACTAGCTTTAAAATTATTTTTGAACTTTAGATTAGCCATTTTCAAAAATTGTAATGTTTTAGAAAATGGGAGGTGCCATTTCTTGAACAATTTACCTACACTTGTACTATGACCTGATTAGGTTAGTAGAAAAATATCTGTTCTCTCCATTGATATTCAATTTGAATTAATCAAAAACTTTGAATATAATAAAACATTGTGAAATCAGCAATGCTTAAATTTCATGTTTTTATATAGGGAGGAATTTTTGGCTATTGACCCCCAGCAACACCAATTAACATTAGCAAATCAGATAGTCAGGTCAACCTTTTTGACTAGCATCACTGTACGGAGCTATTGGTCATAGTATTTTTATCTGAGGCTATATCAAATAGATAGTAATATACCTTAAAATCATGGCATATTTCAGGGTTGCACGGAGGGAAAGTGACAATACACAGCTGTACTAACGGAACACATGTAAACAAACAGAAAAAAATAACAAAACAATATTTTTTTATATGTTGTACAAAAATGTGCTAAATAGCATAAAGATTATATACATTCATATCAATTAGCACAATATATATGTCTCTTAATTCACAGCATAGACATTCTAATTTCACCAACAAACTGAACAACATAACTACATTTTCAATACCTGAATGTAGTTTGGCTTTTAGAGTGTTTCTTTTAAATACCTGTAAAAGTTAAGTGAAGGTAAAAAAAAATAATAAAGGTGTGTAGCTAGGGTTTCCAGAAACAAAGCTTTTTTCTTTGACCTTATACCACCTCCTCCCCATCTTCGCTAGCCAAGGGTTACAATCCGGTGTAGATAACATAGGTGATTGTAACCCCTGGATATCGAGGATGCCTCCTCCCATGAGTGATGGTGTGTACTGTCAAATTTGTAGAGGTGATCTGCTTGTTTTGGGTCCATACCTCTAACAGCTCATGTACCTGCAGTATATTGTTGTATAATTTGAATGCTCTAAGACATAACCGTAACAACCAACCAAGGCCATATAATTAAATATCACAATATTATATACTATACTACATACATGTACATTATTTGCAGGTGATGATATTAGCACGCAACAACCAGTGACTTAGAAAGACAAAGTGGCAAGAAAGTACTTAATCATTATTTATATTCATAATTTTGCTTAATTTCATTCTATAAGAAAAACATATATATCACATTTGTTTCAATTTAATAAAAAAAAAATCAGAGATTCATATCCCCAAGCAATCAAATGTTTAATGTATTGGAAATTATCATAAAAAATAATAAGTTGTCAAAATATATTTTCAAAACATCCAAAAATATTTTACAGGTTAATTTCATCACCAAATTATTACAAACAGTAATAGCATTTAAATACATGTAGATGTAGAAAAAGAAATAAAAATATAAAAATGACATCAAACACTTGCACAATATCAATATTGTATCCCTTCCTTAGTGCAACCTACCCAGAGTGAATTACTTGCTTGCCCATTTAATATAAAAAAAAAATTAGCAGTTTTCAGTATCCAATAGATGTTTTAACTTCTTTGGGTGATTTGTGACTTTTGTGCATAGTAAAACTCATCAGAGATTTTGAATTATTCATTTATTTCTTAACCTGGAATAAATGAAATATGGAAAATATGAATTTATTCGACATCTGAAGCTATTACATAATTAAGAAAACTATAAATCTACATTTACATTGACCAAGAGAATATCTGATCATTGTCAACAAAATGCACTACCAGGGTATTTACAACGAAAAGCAGCTATTTTGAAGCTACTTTCAAAAACACTTAATTTTTGGAAGCCTTGATGCACTTGCTTGCACCAACCAAGTAAATATTTGGCATGTTTTTTAATTAAACGTATCAATTCTCTTTTGCAGAAATTAAGGCGTTTTTCATATTTTGGTTGTCACATGCTATAGGGTTTCATTTCTGAATTCTGACTGTCCCAAAACACAATATTTTGGCTATTTTTGCATATATCTAGATACAGTAGCATTAAAATCAGTTTTGCTGCTATTGTAGGGCAACTGCACATGTACAATGAAAAAATCTGCACCAGGATGAATATCCCAAGTAACCTGTAACATCTTATTTTAGCGCTTTTCGCAGGGACAACTTTCCGGCTTAATCATGATTCCGCTTATTGCAACTTCCATCCATCAATTGCTTTCTATAGCAAGTAAATTAAGTGGTTGCAAAAAACTTCGCAGGAACTACTTTCGGCTAAATTAGGATTTCGCCTAATGCAAATTCCATCCATTGCTTTCTAATAAGCAAGTAGAGTGGTTGCGAAAATTTTCACAGGGACCACTTTCAGCTCAATTATGATTCCGCCTATTGCAAATTCCATCCATTGCTTTCTAATAAGCAAGTAGAGTGGTTGCGAAAATTTTCACAGGGACCACTTTCAGCTCAATTATGATTCCGCCTATTGCAAATTCCATCCATTGCTTTCTATAGCTAGTAAATTAAGTGGTTGCAAAAATGTTCGCAGGGACCACTTTCGGCTAAATTATGATTCCGCCTATTGCAAATTCCATCCATTGCTTTCTATAGCTAGTAAATTAAGTGGTTGCAAAAATGTTTGCATGGACCACTTTCGGCTAAATTATGATTCTGCCTATTGCAGAATATCCATTACTTTCTATAGCTAGTAAAGTGGTTGCGAAAATTTTCACAGGGACCACTTTTGGTTAAATATGCCTATTGCAAATTCCATCCATTGCTTAACTATAGCAAGTAAAGTGGTTGCAAAAAAATGAAGTTCAAAACATAGTTAACTTTAAAAAGGTTACAAACAGTTTCAATATCAGATTTAATACCATTTTATATCACATACCCCAAATACAACAAGAGTGCCAGGAAGCAGAAAAAAACAATACCAATTTATAAGTGAAAGGCATGATGCATCAGAATACATAATTAAAACACATAACTTTACATCATAACATGATGAATAAATTAATCAAATATACAAATATAGTTTGAAAGAGATTGGTTGAAAACTGGGAGGAAAACTCTAGACAATTTGGGAGGAAATCTTTAGACAATTTGCAGATTGAGAACTATATAAGGGGCAGTAACTCTTCCAAATATAATTGAATCAAACCGATGTTTAGGAAAACACAACATCATGTCATGATGAATATAAATTAATTAAATACACAAAGTTTGAAAAGAGATTGGTTAAAAAACTGGGGGAGGAAATCTGTAGACAATTTTCAGATTGAGAACTATATAAGGGGCAGTAACTTGTGTTCCAAAAAACACAACATCATGTCATGGTGAATAAATGAATAAAGTCTGAAAGAGATCTGTTGAAAACCGATCGAGGGAGGAGATTTCCATTAATAAATGTTTATGACAATTTAATGGACGTCACCATTATATGACTATTATCAAATATTGTATATTATTATCATTATTATATACACTACATCTCATCAAATTTGACAGGCATATAAAACTTTAAGTTGTATGGACATGTAAAAAAAAGTGCAATTGATACAAAAATAACTTTCACCAAAACTTTTAAATTTGAACTCGGACAGGAAGTAAATATGCTGGGGTACATCATTTGCATGAGCCCAAGATTACTCATAAATGATGATTTAAAATGCTTCAGAAATTGCATTTCCCATTTGAATTTTCTTTCTCGCTTGTGAGGATTTTTTTTTTAATCATCCCTGAAATATTACAAGTTCAAGTTCTTTATTAAACAAAAGCCCTAAGGCCTATAGGTAGAAAAAGATATATAACATTGAAATTTTTTAACATGAAATTCATACTGTACAGGAGAGTGTTACATACATGGAAATTGATTTAATGCCACATACATAATAGAACTTTAAGTAGTATTACAGGAAGACCACTATAGAAATAATGCAGATGGATAAATATATAGTGGATTCCATTTAATATCACCCATGTTAATATCACATTCCTCTTTATATCATGTTTTTTCAAAGCACCATTTGTCCCTCTATATAATCCAAGTAATTATATTTGGTTAATATCATGTTATTTTTTCATCAAATCACATAAAATATCCAGAAAATGATGTCATTTCCATTGATTTCAGATGCAACTTGTACAAAATATTGCATAGAAAATAAAAAAATAGCCCCAAAAATGGGATTTTTTATGAAATTAAATCTAGAGATCAATACATCTTCATTTGTGTATAGAATAGCTTACTTTTAGTTATGGAGATTGGAAATGCACTAGATTTAGTGGAAAAACATGTTTCTCTTAATGTTACATTACTGTTAATGTCATGTTTTTATACGACAAATTCAACATGATATAAAGAGGAGTGCACTGTATACATACACAAGTTTAATATATATATATCCTAGCTGACTTCAACAAAACAAGTCCATAATAAATTACTTGATTTAACATAGGGTAGTCGGGTGGTGCAGTGGATAGCGCACTTTCCTTTCACCAAGGTGGCTGAGGTTCGATTTCCTGACAGAACGTGAAAAGGTATGGGGTCACCTGCCTGACCACGTGGGTTTTCTCCGGGTACTCCAGTTTCCTCCAAAAATAAGACCACTCGCACGCTAACATCCGGGCCAACAAGAGTGATTAATGTAAGTTGTATAACTGTTTTATAATTGTTGTAAAATAAATAAATATTATGTTATAACATAAGAGCTATAGGTTGTGAAACCTGAACTTAGTGAAGGCAGCTCAGCCTATACCTACTTCTGTATAAGCTATACACTAATTACAAAAAATAAGAAATTTGATTATGAATATATTGGAATCCTGAGCACTTGTGATTGCTTTATTTATAGGGATAAGTTATTATGTAGTAGTTTATAGGGTTAAAAATGTACAATGAGCAAATATCAGTTGTATGGGATTTCGACTTCTTTCTCCAATAATATATATCTAATCATTGTGTCACATACTCTGATTCAAAATACCAGCCATTTTATTCTTAATTGGCTTGAGAGAGTTTCTCTTTATTAGAACATATGTAAGTCAAATTAAGCCAGCTGAGGCTTGTGTGTTGTTGTTTTTTTATATTTTGATATCTGACAATATACAACTCATTTAATTGAATTTTTTTCTCATTGAAAATCGTTGACATCTTATTAAATTTGCTTTGTATATAAATCTAAAAGTGCAGGTAGTTCACACCCTAAAACTATCATGATTGTATATTTATTAAGTGTTAATTTAAAGAAAATACTATCACTCTGCTTAAAATTTTCACTTTTCATATACAGTAAAACATGCTTATAACAAATTCATGGTTATAACATAGTGTTTTTTCATTCCCTGCCAAGCACCCTATCATGTTTGTTATACTGTATACGTATAACAAAAAATTCTTATAATGAAATAATTATAATTTCCTTGTTCCCCTGAGATTGGTTATTTTATAAGCGTGTTTTACTGTAAGGGCAATTCTATAATTAATCATATGGCGGAAGTGGGAGGCACAAACGCCCTATAGCTGTGTTGATATTGGTGGTATAGGCTTTAATTAAACCAGATCTGCCTACCATTCCTTATATACAGGTATTAATTAAATCAATTTTGATATCTGATGATTGCTGGGATTTCTGAAAAAGTGCCTTCTGCCTTTCCATATGGTTAATTCTGGAACAGCCCTAACATGATACATTTTCCACCAAATAAATTATGCAAGTTTTTTATTTTAAGTTGGATTTATATATATTATTTAACACAGAAGTGTACAGCTGTAAGGCCTATAGTTTTCCTGATTTAGATTCCTAATCTCAGAACTGTACAGCCTAGTTTTCTTCAGTTAGAAGCCTAATCTCAGAACTGTAAGGCCTAGTTTTCCTGAGTAAGAAGCCTAATCTCAGACACTGCAAGGCCTAGTTTTCCTGAGTAAGAAGCCTAATCTCAGAACTGTAAGGCCTAGTTTTCCTGAGTAAGAAGCCTAATCTCATCAGCCAGAACCTTGGTGATATGCATGGCTTGCTCCACTTCGTCGCCACCTATCAGTTCCAGAGCAGCTTGGGCAGCCTCTCGCACGTGAGAAATGAAGTCGTTCCTCCTGCAAGTCATACACTTACAGATTTAAACTTAACATTAACTTTTAATAAAATATCATATCAATTCAAATCGAATGAATTTGATCAATTTTGATTTTTTTTTCATATCTAATACTTGTAAGATTTTAAAGTATTTGCTTTAATATAAGACTTAGTGCATGTCGTTCAACCCTTAATTCTATTAGTTAACTCACCACTAAAATTTCATAATGAACTATTCCAACCTTTGAAATGAAAGAGTTCAACTATGTTCTCAGGGATGCATAATACATTTTCACATTAATCTAGTTTATTTAGTTACTGAGTCAATCTACCAAAACAAAGTGGTCTTGGTCCGTTTTTTGTGTAATTATAAGCAGTTGAACCAGTTGGACCAAAGTTGTTCCTTTATTGCATAAGGTTGGACCTAGTAATCTGATGCTGCTTTCAGACAAGCCTTACAAGGCCTGCATTCTTGAACAGCTGCAGGTCCGCAAGGAATTTTTACCCGCAAAAAAAAGAAAATCACATTGAAAAGTGGGTGCACTTACTGGTTGCTGCACATTAAAGAAAATGGCCGAGATTTTATCTCTCAGGCATTCTTTATATTGAACAGCAACCTTCTTTTGATTCAACATACATTCTTATTTAGTAGTCCAGTGTCACCTTTCAATATTATAACATTTGTTTTTGTTTAAACTAAATTTTATAAAATGAATTATTTTTTCAGAAATGACCCCAATTTTACATGATCAGATCTGCAGGCTAATATTATCAACCAGATATGATCATGTAAGATGGATATAATTATAAAGTTTGACAGGATCAACTGTGTCACTACCTACAAATACTACATACCAAAGGCGGAGTAGAGCTGGGACGGCCTCCTTAGCTTGGATGTGACCCAGAGCTAAACACCCAGCCTCTCTCACCAGGCGATCTTTGTCATTTAGACTCTTCATCAATCGTTTGATTGTTGACTTTTCAGAGTTCCCCGTCTTGGCCAATGAGACACTGGCCACCGCTCGGACATTAGGGTCCTCGCTGTACATCAGATCGCGGAGGGACTCGATCACACGAGGGCTCTGAAACTGTCCTGTAAAACCAAAGTATAATACATAGATTATACCCTATTCTATGTGACAAGATTGCTATCAGATATTTTCTTTGAAAGTTGAAAATTAAACCAGCATCCTTCTTTTCATGATATGAATAAACAAAACACAAGAGCACCTTCCTCAAATAAAAGGTATACAAGTCAAATAATTAATTTTTAACACAAACATGCAGTTCATCCTTGTTTAAAATATCTTGAGAAGCAGATTGGACCATGGGAAAACTTTGAGTATTCCTAGTACAGTGGACTCCACTTAATATCACCCCTGTTAATATCACATTCCTCTTTATATCACGTTTTTCCCCAAGTACCATTTTTCTCTCTATATAATCTATGTAATTTTATTTGGTTAATATCATGTATTTTGAGGTGAATTCCTCTTAATATCATGTTTTTTTTAAACAATTACATCAAATATCAAGAAAATGATGTCATTTCCATTGATTTCTGCTACAACTTGTACAAAATGTTGCATAGAAAATAAAAGATAACCCCAAAAATGATTTTTAATTGAAATAATGTTATCTATATATTGAAACATCTTTATATGTACATTATAAAGCTTACTTTTAGTTATGTAGATTGGAAATTGCATTAGATATAGTGGAAAAAACATGTTTCTCTTAATGTCACATTTCTGTTAATATCATGTTTTTGTTTGACAAATGCAACATGATATAAAAAGGAGTGCACTGTGATCAAATTAACTGAGATTGAATGTTGAGTCTTTGAAATAGTCTTTATGTTATGAGTTTGAAATAACGAGTTTTAACTGTATTTAAAGCCTGAATTATTCAATGTTACATTTGAAAAATTGAAACACTTTAACTGTATGATTTCCGATTCCAGGTTATTTTCATTAATTAATTGAGTTTTTGCAAACCTCAGATAATAACTATTGATAAAATTATTGATGTACAAATGTTAATTTCATTTATCAAAACTCAGCATTTATTATATATATACATATTACAAACACTGAAAACATATATACCTAGATGATCAATGGCTTGTACTCTTACTGAGGAGTCCATTCCGAAGACCTCGTGTATTGCGAACATTTCTTTGACAAACTCCTCAATGCTCTCCCATAGGGACAGTGTCTCTCCATACCGCACAGTGAAATCTGAAACAAAACCATATACCACACAGTGAAATCTGAAACAAAACCATATACCGCACAGTGAAATCTGAAACAAAACCATATACCGCACAGTGAAACCTGAAACAAAACCATATATACCACACAGTGAAATCTGAAACAAAACCATATACCGCACAGTGAAATCTGAAACAGAACCATATACCGCACAGTGAAATCTGAAACAAAACCATATACTGCACAGTGAAATCTGAAACAAAACCAATTATACCGCACAGTGAAATCTGAAACAAAACCATATACAGCACAGTGAAATCTGAAACAAAACCAATTATACCGCACAGTGAAATCTGAAACAAAACCATATACTGCACAGTGAAATCTGAAACAAAACCAATTATACCACACAGTGAAATCTGAAACAAAACCATATACTGCACAGTGAAATCTGAAACAAAAACATATACTGCACAGTGAAACCTAAAACAAAAGTAATTCATCCAAAAATTATCAATGAGTTCATGTTTTGGAACATTTTTTTCAGGAAGGTAATGTCTACAGCCTTAAAAGAAATATATAAACCTGAGCGGTAACTAATTACAAGAAACTCTTGACAAAAAAATCCTAAAAATTAAAAATAATTCAGATGAGGCCCACTTCAACAACAAGCCGAAGGTAGAAGACAGTTCAAAATGGACGTGTTTGTACAAATTCTGTGTTTCAACTGCTGCTGTACCAGTAACCGCGTAAGAATTCATCTTGAATATTGCTGATATCAGTTAATCTTCAACTAAATCTATACGTCATGTAATAAGTTATATGCCTGATTTTTGCTTCATTTTTTGCCGAAAGTTCATAATATATTGGGCCTTTAAATTACACATATATACCATATTTTAGCCAACCAAAAGCTTATTTAATTCAAAAGGGGTCCTCTATTAAAATACATTATCAACTCATTTACCCCTAAAGACAAATTTGAATCATTCCAATTTAAAAGTTGGAAGAGTTCAATGTGATCTTGCAGGAATGTACCAGGTATATATTGTTACAGACGTTACATATGTCACTGAAAGGTCAATTAACACTGGTCACAGTACCTACCAATGAGACTTTCCTTTAACAACATATCCACCGAGAGGTCATCGTTCACCAGCTCCAACTCCTCCTTCACGTTTGTCCAAAGGAAATCTAGTTCTTGACTTTCCGTAAAAAGGTTGGTAATCTCGTTGTGGAAATACTTAGAAAAAACTTTTTTGAACCTGAAAGAAAAATTAAGTTGCAAATCTGATAAATTGTCTCTGAAAATTTTATATACAGTGCACGGCTCTTTATATCATGTTGCATTTGTCAGACAAAAACACGATATTAACAGGAATGTGACATTAACAGAAATATATATTTTTCCACTCAATCTAGTGCATTTCCAATCCCCATAACTAAAAGTACCGGTAAGCTATTCAATGTACATATGAAGATGTTTCAATATATATAGATAACATTATTTCAAATAAAAAACATTTTTGGGGGTATTTTTTATTTTCTATATTTTTGTACAAGTTGTATCTGAAATCAATGGAAATGACATCATTTTCTGGATATTTTATGTGATTGGTTTAAAAAAACATGATATTAAAAGGAATTCACCTCAAAATACATGATATTAACCAAATAAAGTTACATAGATTATATAGAGAGAAAAATGGTGCTGGGGAAAAATTATTAAATTTCGGGGGTGAAAGGGTAAAATTCCCCTGAATAAAAAAAATCTTTTAACAGAGGGTTTTAATCGATTATTAAGGATTATTGTATTCTTGACATGAATCTTTATACAAACCTTTCCCATCCAACCATGTCCTCTTTAGAAAAGTGTTTTTTCCAGAACACTTCAGCATATTCTAGAGTCTTTGGGTCTTTCTTTATCTGGTTTCTACTCGTCTGACGAGAGGGTTTCCCTTTACCACTGACGTCCGATTTCTCATCTACAACATTGTCAATGTAATACTTATGTATAAGATCTTGTATGACCTTCTTCTACTTCATATCGGATTCATGAAACAAGTCATAGAATTTTTCAATTAAGAGAGCCTCTGTAACATCTTTTTTATCACATTACAAAATAACACGTAGTATTAATTCTTCTAAAATGTAGATTTTCATACACCAATGAAATGTACATAAAACATTGCCATTTTGACTCCAAGGCAGAATACAATGACAACATGTAATTGTCCTTGGCGTGATGTCACAACACAAACAATTCAAACTTAGAGCCAATTAAATTTGCAAAAACATTCAGTACAGTGTGCCCTCAACCTATCGCTGATATCAGTTAATCTTAACTGAATTTATAAATATAGAAAGTAATTTGGTTTGATTTTCGCTTCAAGTTTTGCCGAAAGTAACATATATTGGGCCTTTAATGCCCAGTGGAATAATAACGCTTTATACATTGATATTGATTTTGACAATAAATTGAAGGAATCTGAAAAAAAAATTCAAGAAAATAGGTATATATAGGAACATGAGAAATAAATTGCATTACCTGGTATATGTTGGCAGAAAGTGAAGTGGCAAATAAAAAATGAAGGACATTACCTGGTATATATAGTTTTATAATATTATGTACATGGGTCAAATTAAAGTACATTACGAGGTCATAATCTTTAATGTAAAATGATTAAATGATGGTTGATTGGGTGGTACAGTGGATAGCACACTTTCCTTTCACTAAGGAGACCTGGGTTAAATTCCCTGACCGGACGTGAAAAGGTATTGGGTCACCTACCCAACAACGTGGGTTTTCTCCGGTTTCTTCCCACAATGAGACCCCTCACACACTTATATATAACTACATCTGGGCTAACAAGAGTGATTGATAGAAGTTGGATTACTTGTTCCATAATTATTGTAAAATAAATACAATTTTTGCTAGCAATTAAGTTCATGAAAATGTGTAAAATTTAAGTCATACAAATGAATCTATGGTTTAAAGAATTCACCTGTTTTGCATATCTCTAGCTCAGTTTTCATTTTTGCTAGTAATTCAGCAAAATCATCCTCAAACGTTTTAGACTCGAGAGAGAATGACCACTCAATGCCAGCAAGCTGTAATTTCCTGTAAAAGATCAGAAATACAACAAAAGTACAGAAATATAATGAAGTACTGAGACTTTTTTAATGCAGACTAAACTTTCTTGTTTTGAGTAATTAATGCAAATATTCTCTGAATTAATGTATATTCAATATAATCCTTCAATTAATTGATTGATGACTTTGGATTTCACAGAGGTAATTATGTTTTTAACAATTTTTTTACAGTAGAAGAAAAATGATTACCGGTAAGTATAAACTCTGTTTTACCGGTAATAGATGGAATCGTAGGTTTTGGAGCTTTCACTGAAAAGGATTGACATTTACTATTGATGTAATTTTCTATTGGTTTTGTGTGAATTGACTTATGATATCCAGACACGTTAATGATATAATTCATAAAATTCCGTTCATATGGATTGAAAATGAACATCAATTTTAATTACGGTAAACCTTCGGTTAGTTCGAATCGGCGTATAGTTCGAACACAGCCTTTCAGTAATAAAAAAAAATAATTTTTTGACTCCTAAAAGTTCGAACCTTGCTTACACAGGTTTTGGATAGTTCGAACACACAGAATTTGATTAAGCCTGTGTACTGAACTTACGTAATGGATTGCTCTCGGCGATGCAATTTACAGCCTCTCAAAACTTGTGTAAACTGATCTATTTTCACACCATCGATGTTAAACAACAGTATAACGCGTAGTACTCATGATGTGCGATATTGTTGTCAGCTTTTTCGGACATTTTTTGCATAAACAAGCCACATTTTCCCGATGTTTCTTTCTTGTAAACATAAACATGTGCACGCGCTAATTAAAATAATCAAACATCTTTATGACCCCGATTAGCATCGAAGCGCGGAATAAAGTGTCACACATGCTGACAGGTACGTGTGTATTATCATGGCATTACTGTGTTAAATTTTGATTATATAATCGCGGCCTGGTCACCGTGATTTATATCTTAATTGATATATTACCTATACAACTGCCGAGACCAAATAATCTATCAGGTATTCGATCGAAGTATTAATCCGTGCAGTTTCAATCCAACATTCGCTTTACATAAACTTTTGACGATGGTTACGGCATAAAATATTTTCTCTTTTTTTTTTGCGAATTAACTTGATAATAAGGCCTAATATGAAAGTGAACATTTAAGTCCTACTTATATAAATCATTGTTCATCTTCAGATTTACAAATAAATCGTAATAGGCCATCATTTTTGAGGAACAACGATTTGACAGTTTGCCGTGATTTTTTTTGCCGATGTCAAAGTTCTCGGATGTCAACCTGGATAGTTCGAACTCCTCTTTATTCCTGCGGCTATAATTTCGTATAATTCGATCAGGATTGACAATATTTATTTAATTTTGGTCGAACTGACCGAAGGTTTACCGTAGATTATATTGGTTTGGTTTATTTTGTTTTACATCCTATTAACAGCCAGGGTCTTGCAAGGTTTTGGAGGAAAGCCAGAGTATCAGGAGAACAAGAACTCCATGGAAGTGGATGTGTCGCCTGCGCAGCAAGTTGGGAGATAAGTTTTTAGGAGCTTTCTATGGATATGCTTTGTATCAGTTCCAAGTGGAATAGAAACAGTGACCTTGACCTTTGACCCTGAAAAGCAATCCCAATCGAGCACTTTTGGTAAGGAAGCACTGTATGAAGTTTGAGTTTGATTGGCCCAAGGAAACTGAAGTAATCGCATAGAAACAGATTTTCTATTTATAGCAACAGTGACCTTGACCTTTGACTTTTGACCCTGAAAAGCAATCCCATGCGAGCACTTTTGGTAAGGAAGCACTGTATGGATTTTGAGTTTGATTGGCCCAAGGAAACTCAAGTTATCGCACGGAAACCGATTTTCTATTTATAGCAACAGTGACCTTGACCTTTGACCCTGAAAAGCAATCCCAAGCGAGCACTTTTGGTAAGGAAGCACTGTATGAAGTTTGAGTTTGATTGGCCCAAGGAAATTCAAGTTATCGCACGGAAACTGTTGGTGCAGACGCCACCGCCGACATAGTGATCCCTATATGTCGCCTTTTCAGGCGACAAAAAACCACCGACCTATGGTCAGTACCTGGCAACTGCCCCACATGGAATTCGAACTTGCAACCCACAGGGGGAGGGCTAGCGGTAGAATGTCAGGACACCTTAACCACTGGGCCACCGAAGCCCCTTTTTAGATTTGATGCAATCAAAAGAGTTTCAGAGAAAGTATAGAAAGACACAATGAAAAATTAAGTACATGTAGAAAAAAACTAAATGCAATTTTCAAAATCATCTTCATGTCTCTCTGGAATCCTTTCAAATGCTCATCTAATTTTCATAGAATTTTTAATTTGATTAATTAATCACTAGAACGAGACCATGATGAGAAACTGAGTTCGAGCATGAGAATGCTTTCATAATATAAAAATGCACAGATCATTTCATATACTTACATTCCTGTACCAATGCAGGCGTAGATCTCCTGTTGTGTATTGATGGCAAACGGGAAAATTGTTTTCTGAGAAATATAGGCCAACGCTACCTCATCCTGGCAGTACTTGGACTTCACAGAGGATGTACTTAGCAGTGATATAAATAACTGCAAAAGTGAGAGGAGAACATACCAGATAAAGCGTTCAAAAATGGCTGAAGTTATGTTTTGTTCACCTCGATCATCCACGATTTCCAGGAGTTACACTGAACTAAGCCCTCCACACATGTGTTTAGGTGAGTATACCCCTGGATATCGAGTATGTGTTAACTTAAAAACAATTCAATCTCCTATTCATAAAGATAATTATTATGACAGGTTATGTATTAGGTAACTGTAAAACCGTTTCATAAATATATATTGTAGTCAAGTTTAATTTTAAAAACCTTGTGAAGTTTTCTCAACCATTTGATAAATTTGAATATAATAAAAAAAGATCATAGAAAAATTAGATTTAACCCACAGACAAATAAACCAGTTATCTTGTCAGTATTTTACTCTTAAATATTTCTCAATATGATATAATATTTATCTTAAACATGGTGCAATTATGACAGGTCTGAAATTCACATTTAACCTATGGATAGCAACACTACAATACATACTATACATTGTGCTTAATAATTAGGTTAATAACAAAGAAACACAAAGGAAGAGAAATTTGACTCCTCAACCCTGACTGGGCCTTGAACTCGAACCTACAGCACTAAATCGCCGAGCCCGAAAAAACCTCCAGCTACACCAATTCAACATCTCAAAAAATAAGATGTTCTGATGTTGCAGTGATAGACAGTCTGGTATTCTGTCATGATCATAATTGCAAATTGTCTATCAAATACATTTTGTGAACAAAGGGAAACAATCCCAACTTTCCAACATGGCGGCGTCCTTCAGATTTCTCAATCTTTCACTGAAAAAAAACTTGACACACATCTATATCATTGTAATTTACGCACCCCCAACTTTTTTATTTTAATTTCCCTTAAAAAATAGCGCAGATTACACGAGTTTTTACGGTACCTGGGATGCAATGTACATGTATATACAATGTTGTATATAATTGTAAATAGAAAGATATGTGAAACTTACTTTGGCATCAAGAATAGCTTGTCCAATTTTACCGAGGAAATCTACACCTGCCTGTAACCCGGCAACATCCACCCAAACTGTAATGCCATTCTCTTCCAGCTTCTCTGTGAAAAAAAAAAGTATGCAATGCACAATCTGTCAACAATAAATCAGCACTACTCATAACATAGACAGAGAAATTCTAATACTGTATTATACTCAAGCAATTTTATTTCCTTCATACAACCCATCTCAAGTACACATTAAAATAATACTAATGCATAGTTAGCGTTAAAATCTATCCAACTTAATTTACCGCATGGTCAGCTTTACCATTTAATCAACATCTAAATTAAACTTAACCTGGTAATCACTAAATACACCATTGTATGGTTAGTTTTACCATCTATTCACCGCAATTTTACCATTACCTGGTACTCAGTATCATACCAATGCATGGTTAGCTTTACCATCTGTTCACTTCAATTTTACCATTACCTGGTACTCAATATCATACAAATGCATGGTTAGTTTTACCATCCGTTCACCTCAATTTTACCATTACCTGGTACTCGATATCATACAAATGCATGGTTAGCTTTACCATCTGTTCACTTCAATTTTACCATTATCTGGTACTCGGTATCATACCAATGCATGGTTAGTTTTACCATCTGTTCACCTCAATTTTACCATTACCAGGTACTCAGTATCATACCAATGCTTGTTTAGTTTTACCAGATGTTTGTTAGTTTTACCATCTGTTCACTTCAATTTTACCATTATCTGGTACTCGATATCATACAAATGCATGGTTAGTTTTACCATCCGTTCACCTCATTTTTACCATTACCTGGTACTCGGTATCATACCAATGCATGGTTAGCTTTACCATCTCTTCAACATCTCAATTAACCTTTACCTGGAACTCCCTCAATATACCCGAACACATTTAATTAATTGTGACTGTATAAATTACTGTTTATTGTATCCTAAAAAACACCAAGCTTCAACAGGTCACCCCATACAATGACTAAAGATAACTTATTTATTTTTCGTATATTTTTTTTTTATTTTGTTGGTTAGGAGGACTAATCAAGCTTTTATAAAATTTGAAGTTTTTAAAAAAAATTTGCAGTTTTAAAACCCACACATTACATTGTTTCTTGTTTTCCTATATCAGATTATATTTTCCACCGCTGTTTTGATTTGGACATTTCCCCTAGAATATTTGAAAAACTTTATTAATTAAGGAAGGCTTCCTTGATGAAACCTGTCCTAATATTTTTTGCTTTACTTTTCATTGTTTTGTAAGGTTTTGTTACCTCTGAGTTTTGCCATGACCTCCTTGTCCTGGTGACTGTAGCTAATCATCACATCTTTCGGACCATCACTGGTTGTCTTTTCGACGGACAAATCCACTTTCTGGCTCTTTTCTCCTTCATCAACATCTTTGCCTTTCTTCACATTTACAGCCGAATTACTTGTTTTTTGTTTGGCTCTAGGGGTGCTTGGTTTCGAACCCATTTAATTACACTGTCAACAAAGAAAATGTTCAATTTGTTGGGATATATATATAAATTCAAATACATGTACTGGCCTAGGCTTCTTGCCTGTTAGATTTCCTGCAACATGAATCCCAGTACTCTTTTCTTTTTTACCCTTACCCAAAAATATGCCCATCCATACCAATGCATAATGGTGGAGTCTAATAATGTTTCATTCGGGTCAAAAGATTTAAAATATCTCTACATTGCCAAACTTCCTTCAGGCAAAAAAATCAGATCAAAATAATGAAAACCTTACAATTTGTATAAACACAGAGCTAGCTGGACGGAATGTCAAAATTAATAAATGTTTATAGACAGACATTCTGATGGCTCAAAATTGAAAACACAAAATAAAATGTCCTGTTTAAACAATATAATACAATACAAATGTCGTTCTATTTTCCTTCTCATTTTATACAACACCATTAAAATATATAGGTTCACTAACAAAGTCGGTATCCAATTTCATTCACTAGTGTCGTTTCAAACATAACTTTTCTGCCTTGTAAAATTGATTGCGAAATTCAATTTAACCACAGGTTAAACCCATTGTACACTAAAATCTTTCGAAATGGTTAAACGATACCTTGCTTATCCATAGCTTATCATTAGCCACGACATATGGACATTACAGATAAAATTACTGTTACTTAAAGTTTAATCTGATTTGATGGGTAGACGAAAAAGAAACTCAATCATGACGAACAGATGAAGCAGTGAAGTGCAGTCATCGTACACTAGACTGGTTCATTCTTTCATTTTCAGTTAAAGTTTTTGTCACTTACAATGGAACTTCCACTTCTTTGCTCTATTAACCGCCGCAGTTCCGCGTATGCCTGTTTCTATACGTATAATGCAACTAAATGCATCTTGTTTGTAGCTTTAACTCAGTTTTCAAACCTTCCTCTATACTTTGTTTTCCTTGGATTTCCGGTGGTTTTTACGGGCGCGTCTAAATACCCAATACTACCCCATACTACCCAATACTACCCCATACTACCCAATACTACCCAATACCACCTCATACGACCAGGTAATGTACTAAATACTTCTTGAATATTCTGATATACTATCTTCATAGACATTTGATCTTCAATCTGTCTTATTTTATCTGAAAATATGTGATTTAATGGGGAAAAATTGCCGAAATCGGCAATATATTGACCCAATACTACCCCATACTACCCAATACCACCTCATACGACCAAGTAATGTACTAAATACTTCTTTAATATTCTGAAATATTATCTTAATGGACATTTTATCTTCAATCTGTCTTATTTTATCTGAAAATATGTGATTTAATGGGGGAAAAATTGCAGAAATCGGCAATAATGACCCAATACTACCCCATACTACCCAATACCATCTCATACGACCAAGTTATGTAGTCTACTAAAAAAATAATTTTATATTATGAATTATTATCTCTGTTGAAGGTATCTACTTTTTGTTATAATTTTTTTTGTGGGAAATAGGGTACTAGTACGCTATTTGATCCAGAAAACTTTCACCGAAATCCCCGACTGCGGTGGGGGGAGTGAGACTGGGTAAACAACCTACACCAGAACATACATGTACGACGTTCGACCTGCCTAACTGCCATTAATGTTGTTATAAATATCGTCTTTGTGTAAGATATTTACTTTTTAAGTAAGTCTTTTTACTTCTGTTAGGACCATTTGGTTTATTAAGAATAAAATTTAATGGTCCCCACTGCCGCATTTATTTGCACGCGCTGTTAACGTTGTATCACTCTTTAAAAGGAGGCGCGATCTGGTGTAATACGGCCTACTTTCACTTTGACATCAGCCGTCAAAGATTGCTTTTTAGAGCTACTGATAGGAATCATCGATGGTTACAGTAAGTAGTGTTGTGTATTGTGATTTTCTGGAAGTAGTGAATACATGTTTCGCCGAGATCAGCGTCTAACTTGATGATTGAAGTGGAAGGTCGTCCTTCACCATGATGCTGTGTGTTATCGCACACACTACACAGGTTATTGCAAAGCAATAGTTATATTATTATTAGGTGTGAAAACTTTTGTTTCTCCGCTCTATTTCAATGATTTGTTTATTTATTACCGAGTAATTCCCTTTCCATTGTTTTCGAACCCTCTAGGAATTATGACAATCCATGTGAATAAAAGACAGTAATTGAACAACATGGTAATGGCAAATAAAAAAAATGTGTTTAAATATATACAAAGATTTGCACTCAACAGCACTGTTAAAAGTTAGAACTCCTACTCTATATACATGTATGTAACCCTGGTAAGATCTTCTCTTTAGCTTCTTCTGTTACATACGGCACCAAACTTGAGACAAGTTCTTTCCTGGAGGGGGAGTATGTAACCCTGGTAAATACTAGCTGCAATATACTGCTCGGCTAGAGTGATCTTCTCTTTAGCTTGATCGGTTGAGTGTAAAAAGGCAAGTAGCCAGAGGTTCTCGGTTCAACTCCTAGCTGAGACATTGTAATAAATAATGACGTCTGTTATATATAGGAGAGGAAAGTGCACAGCCAGACCGGAGTTCGAACCCAGGACCTTCCGAAATCTAGACGGACGCTCAACCATTGAGCCATCTAGTCACCGACGATCTGACATTTCTAGATCCGCTACATCCCTCCCTCCTTTAACAAAGTCTTTGACCCCGAAAACATTATGATTTACAACCCAGGTTCGAGTATCCCCTCGCCAACTATGCACCCAATACTTTAAACAAGGTTTGGTCACAGGCACCAAAGGTAACAAGAGAGGAAAAATGCACGGCCAGACCAGGGTTCGAACCCGGAACCATCCAAAGTCTAGACGGACGCTCATCCAATTAAGGTATCTGATCGCCGACGATTGGCCCGGTCTAGAACTGCTACAAATATAGCCCCACATTGAGGGCCATTTGTCACCCGGGGTCTTCATTAAGCACAGGTGAACAAGTTGGTAGGCAGTTGGTTCCACAGAACATATAAACATATGTAAAATAAAACAAAAAAGTAGATACCTTCTACAGAGATAATATTTCAGAATATCAAAGTAGTATATGGTACATAACTTGGTCTCAAGAGGTGGTATTGGGTCATTATTGCTGATTTCGGTAATAATTTCTCCATTAAATTGCATATTTTCAGACAAACTAAGGCAAATTGAAGAAAAACACTGGACAGGTACACATAAACAGCATGTACAGGTGACCCAGTACAGGAACACACAGTAGATATTCATATAGCATAGGTCAAATATATTTGAAACATAGTATCAACAGTGATCAATTTGAATATTGCTCTACCCAATTTTGGAGGCAGATCTCTTGGCCGAATTAAGGCTGAACAAGGAACACTCCCTCCTGAAAAATGTCTTTTCGAGCAAAACATTTGATTTTTCCACCCTGTACACTACCATACCTCATACAAAATTGAAGGAACGTCTCCGATCTCTTGTTATGAGAGCTTTCTTTTCCAAGAAAGGCAGACGACGATACAAATATATGGTAGTGAGCTATCTTGGAGCATACTTTGTCAAAAACACGACAAAAGCTAAGAGGAAATATACTGAAGAAGATATAGTAAGGATGATTGAATTCCTGGTCGACAACAATTTTGTTGAGTTTGGAGGAAAGATTTTCCAGCAGACTGTTGGCATTCCCATGGGAACAAACTGTGCCCCACTCTAAGCTGACTTGTTTTTGTTTTCATACAAGGCTGAATTTGTGGAGGAGCTAATCAGGACAGGTAACAAAAACCTTGCCAAATCTTTTATCTTCACTTTCAGATATATCGACGATGTGTTGTCTATAAACAACAAGAAGTTTGCTGACCACGTCGGTCGTATATACCCTACTGAACTTGAAATAAAGGACACAACAGACTCTTCTACATCAGCTGCTTACCTAGATCTCTACTTAAACTACGACCAACATGGACAGCTTACTACTAAGCTTTACGATAAACGTGATGATTTCAATTTTCCGATTGTTAACTTTCCATTTCTTGATGGTAACATCACTGCTTCTCTAACCTATGGTGTTTACCTGTCGCAGTTGATTTGGTATTCCAGGGCTTGCTCTAAATATCGGGATTTTCGTGATCGATTTTCGACTGCTGACACACAAACTAACAACACAAGGATTCGAGAGATGCAGGCTGATCAGAACTATGGGCAAGTTTTATGGTCGCCATCTTTGTCTCATTGAGAAATATTCTGTATCTTTAAGTGACATGAAGATGGACATTTTTGAGTATGCTCATTAGTGTGTTTACTTGTTGTGATTGACAATGATACTCGGTTCTCA
Source organism: Mimachlamys varia (assembly GCA_947623455.1). Classification (NCBI taxonomy): domain Eukaryota; kingdom Metazoa; phylum Mollusca; class Bivalvia; order Pectinida; family Pectinidae; genus Mimachlamys; species Mimachlamys varia. The sequence continues at coordinate 30,882,702 of OX392532.1, read as the reverse complement.
TTTTAGAACTTGATGTTTACTTGGATGTGACAAAGATCTACATGGCGGGTGTCGGCGATGAAACAGAAGATGCTTACTCTTCCGGAACACCTGGTCTTATTCTCTTGTACTTTTGCAAGGGTCTCCATGTGAATCTTTCCTTTGTTCATATTTTGCCCCTGGTTTAATCAATTTTGAGTTTGGATTATGATTATGTTGACGCTTCGGTATTCTCTTATTTATACTTATATACTTATAATTACTAGATTTTAGTCTCAGCTAGTTGGAATTTCCCTATACATCAAGTGATAGAGAATTCCTCTAATAAAAACAGAACAATACCATGACCCCGCTAAAGTTCAAACTATTGGCTGAAGTTCAAACTATTGACTCAAAAGTTTGAACTTCAGCGGGGGCATGGTATTGTTCATTACTCCTTCCTGCTTCAATTGTTGTACATTCATTATACCCCCTAAAAAAGTTAGGTGTTTATACTGGAATCATGTTATCCATCTGTCCATCCATACGTCTGTATACACAACAATGTACCGGCTAGTCCCCTAAAACTTCTGAGGGAATTTCAACTAAACTTGGTGGCAATATTCCTTATACATTGTAAATGTGCAGAATCTATGACACTTTAAAAAACAAGAATTACGCTTAATCATATGTGTCGCTTTTCCCGCTTTGTTGCAATTGTGTTTGTAGAGTCATAATACACCTATATACCAAATTTGAGTGAAATCGGACAATATCTAAATTTTGACCAATCAGTGGCAAGGAAATGGCGGCCAATTTGCTGAATCATGAAACAGAAGTTGCGGTAGTGTTTGTAGAGTCCTAACACACCTACATACCAATTTTGAGTGAAATCGGACAATATCTAAATTTCTACCAATCAGTGGCAAGGAAATGGCGAGCATTTTGTTGAATCATAAAAACGGAAGTTGCGATAGAGTTTGTAGAGTCATAATACACCTACATACCAATTTTGGTTGCGGTAGCTTTTAAGCTTAGTCAGAAACAGCCTGTTAGCTGGTTCACTTCTCGTTCAATCGAAGAAGACTTATTATTCAGAAAAGATCGAAGAATGTGGTAAGGACACCAGGCAGCTTTTTAGACTCACAAAAGCGCTAATGGGTCAAAAAGATGAAATTATCCTGCCAAGCTGTACAACTGACAAAGACTTGTCAAACAAGTTCAGCGATTTCTTTCTGAATAAGATCAACACGATCAGGAGAAACATTGACGAAGTGAATTCGACAACTGACAACGATGTATCTGTCATGAGTGCTGACATTCAATTTGATGGGGAACCATTGTCAAAGCTCACTCCAACAACTCCGGATGAACTACGCAGAAATATTCAGACATCGCAATCAAAATCCTGTGAGCTTGACCCGCTTCCAACAGACCTTCTGAAAAAATGTCTTGAAGCACTGCTTCCTTTGATTACCTCAATCATGAACAAATCATTGGTTGAGTCAAAGGTTCCATTGTGTTTCAAGAAAGCACATGTAAGACCATTGCTGAAGAAGCCTGGATTGGATAAAGAGGAGTTGAAAAACTACCGTCCAGTGTCAAATTTGCCTTTTCTGTCTAAGATCTTGGAGAAGGTTGTGTCCCGGCGATTAGAGGCCCATCTCCATGCAAACAGTCTCCATGACAACCTGCAATTGGCCTATCGCATGGGACACTCAACAGAGACGGCCCTCCTACGTGTGCATAACGACATAGCTTCTGCATTGGATAACAAGTGCAAAGCGGTGCTCGTCATGCTAGACTTGTCAGCTGCATTCGACGTCATTGACCATAGCATACTCCATAAACGTCTGGAGTATTCGTATGGAGTGACTGACGACGCATTATGCTGGATACAGTCCTATCTAGGTGATCGACGACAGTGTATTGCAATCGGATCTTCTGTTTCACGTGACAGCATGCTGGATTATGGGGTTCCTCAAGGGTCGGTGTTAGGACCCCGTAAATACTGCATGTATTCAAAACCAATCGGTGAGATTTGTCATAGACATAACCTTTGCTATCATTGTTATGCTGATGACACACAGATTTACAAGGTCATCAGACCACAGGACAGCTGGGACACCGTATCAGAAAATCTGGAAGCTTGTCTGACAGACATCAGAAGCTGGATGAATGCCAACATGCTAAAACTAAATCAGGAAAAGACGGAACAGATCGTCTTTTTTCCAAAGTGTAAGCAATCAACGGCTCTCCAGCTCAAGGTCGGAACAAGTACTGTAGAGGCTGTCCCAACTGTTAAAAATCTAGGGGTGTACTTTGATACTTTGGTACTAAACATGGAGAAACAAGTGAATGCTATCGCCAAATCCTGTTACTACCAGATCAGGAACATCGGCTGTATACGGCAGTTTATAACTGCCGATGCATGCAAGATTTTGGTTCATTCACTTGTTACCTCACGGCTGGACTATGGAAATGCCCTACTCTGTGGTATATCTGACAAATTGACAAGTCGCCTACAGAAGGTCCAGAACACGGCAGCACGTCTCGTTTCTCGGGTTAGAAAGAGAGAACACATCACTCCTGTTCTGTATTCATTGCACTGGCTACCTGTGCAATACAGGTCACAATACAAAATCTTGGTATACACATACAAGGCACTTGATGGAACAGCTCCCCAGTACATACGGGAGCTAGTTACCCTGTATCAGCCGTCACGATCACTGAGGTCGAAGACAGAATCATTGTCGTGTGTCCCAAAATCTCGTACTGTGACCTATGGAAACCGGTGTTTTGGGAAAGTTTCGGCTACGTTGTGGAATAGATTACCATCCGCTATCTGAAAAACAAATACTCTGGCCAAATTCAAGAAACTTCTGAAGACGTACCTTTTCACGTCTGCATATTAGGGACAACTTAGACGTCATGTATATACTGACATTTGTTTATCTACAGTAGATGTAGTTCGTATTTATATGCAATTTTTTATATTATCACATTAGCTTAGATTGTAATAACTTCTTTATTTACGCAGTGTAAGTATCAAATTATTATCTACATGTTGTGAAGCGCTTTAGAGTAATTTTACAAATTATATAGAGCGCTCTATAAATGTTGTATATCATTATTATGTATATTATTACAAGCTTTACCGAACGTAATCTTACGATGTACATGAATGAAGAATGCAAGAGCTAAACGCAAAACTTTAAACGTTGTATTTCCAGAAATTTGAGATTTTTACCACAAAAAAGCAGAAATCCATGAATTTTTTTTAGCCCAGTAGGCTCTACTACCCATGCTTCATCTATGATTGAGGTTTGGTTGATGTTACTTTGTCAGAAACAAAGCTTAACGCAAAAATTTAACATTGCTGATGCCACCGTCGCCGTCGGAAAAGTAACCAAACAAAGAGATGTCAAACACTAATTTGTTTCCAGCATTCTGATTGCTTGTTGTCCAAATTAACATGTTGCATAATTGGATAATAGGGAAGCAAAGATTGTGGACCTGTTTGTGATATCCTATGTAATACAGACTAACACCCTAATTTTCTCCCCATGTAATACAAACTTACTCCCTGTGTTATACAGACTTGCTCCCTATGTAATAAACAGACCGATACCCTATGTAAAAGAGACTGACACCCTATGTAATACAGAATGACAACCTATGTAATATACAGACTGACACCCTATGTAATACAGACTGACACCCTATGTAATACAGACTGACACCCTATGTAATACAGATTGACTCCCCATGTAATATACAGACTGACACTCTATGTAATACATACTGAATCCCTATGTAGTACAGACTGACACCCTATGTCATACAGATTGACTCCCCATGTCATATACAGACTGACTTCCTATGTAATACAGACTGACACCCAATGTAATACAGACTGACACCCTATGTAATATATAGACTGACACCCAATGTAATACAGATTGACTCCCTATGTGATACAGACTGACACCCTATGTAATATACAGACTGACACCCTATGTAATACAGACTGACACCCTATGTAATACAGATTGACACCCTATGTAATACAGATTGACTCCCCATGTAATATACAGACTGACACCCAATGTAATACAGACTGACACCCTATGTAATATACAGACTGACAGACTGACACCCTATGTAAGGGCGGACATCTTTGATTTTGCATTTATAGTTTGTGATCCCTATTTCTTGAGTTCTTGAGAAGCACTTGATGGATCTTACTCCAATTTCATATGTTAATGCCTAGTTGTGCCCTTTTGATTTTAGGTCTGATAATGGAGAATGGTGGCCATCTTGGATTTTACCATTTAAATTTAGCTTTATTCAAACTTTTGTAAGTTATTTATTATGTTTAAACAAATCTACAGAAGCATGCATGATGCAAGTGCTGCATATCTGACCAACATTACGAGGCATATGCACTATTTAATTCCAAATATTCAACATTTGAAAATGTCTTCATCATTTGTACTGGAGTTTGACAAGGCTCATACCATGCAAACTTATTATATGTGATGTCATGTTTCTATAAATGAAAATAGAATAGTCTAAACAGAGTATTTTGAGGTAAAGTGGTCTGATTATACCTGTTGTTCATTTATGTATATACACAGTAAAGATATTTCCTCTAATTACACGTAATATTTTGGTTGGATTTTGTAGAGTAAGTAAGTAAATATTTCTACAGGTAAGTTGTTATCTGAGAAGTATACAGTTTACAGAAACAGGTTATAGCCATACCTGTAATGGCTCATTCCCCGAACACCAACTCTAGTAACTTGAAAGAAATGTGTTTATAAAGGAAATCTTTTGAAGTTTAAGTTATAGCCTGTTTCAACTAAGAATGTTAACTTATTTGATTTCTAGACATGATACTAAACTCAGTAATGAAGTTAATAAATTTTCATATAATACAGCTTTAAGTAATAGAAAATGATCATTTAATATTGTTTTTTAGATTCAATAAATGAAAAATGGTAATTGAAATACATTATTTGAAAAAACAAATCTCCTTAATCGAATTATTTAAAGCATATTGATAATAAAATTAAGTTTCTATTCATACATATTATAGAATACATATTTAATACAGCACCGAAAGATAATTATTAGACAGCAGTATCTTATTTGAAAAACATTAAATGAAGACAGATATTACTAAACTGATGTCACACAAATTAAATACAATTAAATCTGTACAAGTTTAACTACTATATTCTGTGATATAAATAAGGCATTTGACAAGGTTCGGCATGTAAATATTTTGTATAAACTTTACAAAAATGGTATAAAAAAAAAAAATATTTGGGTGGTTTAAAGCTTTATTATCTGACAGAAAACCAAAGGAAAATTATTGATGGATACCAATCAAATTGTTTCTATATATATGACCTTTTAGGTTACATGTATGTTAATTTAGATGTTTTTTGAATGATGTAGTTGGTATATGTCAGATGAATTAAATTCAACTATACTAATTATACTAGCTCATACTTACATATATATTTTATATATAGTACTAACAGATTCTAGATGTATAAGTAATGTATTCATATTTTAATAACTAAAGGAGTTCTCAAAATGTTATTTATATAAATCACAATTAAGGGATCGGAAAGGGATCTTTAAATGATAAAACATGATACTGCTAATTTACTACTCCATCTACATCGAAATAAAATATTAAATCGTCAATGTATGAATATATAAAATACATATATGTTGGAAAAGACTTAAATAGGCTCAGCCTGATTTCTAATAATTTTATTGGTACATGTATACTATTTCTTTGTAGTACTTGTTTATAATGTTTTGTATAAATAATGAAATATTTTGAAATAAGCATATGACAACAATTAACACAAATCTGACAGAAGGTACATAATGTACAAGTTAAATTAAAGGCCCAATATACGTTACTTTCGGCAAAACTTGAAGCGAAAAAATCAAGCCTAATAACTTATTATATTTTGATTTTGTTCAGATAAACTGATATCAGCAATATTTAAAAATCAATTTTTACGCGGTTACCGGTACAGCAGCAATTGAAACTCAGTATTTGTTTACATGCGTCCATTTTGAACTGTCTTCTAACAGGGCCCCACCTGAATTATTCTCAATTCTTTTGATTTCTCTGTCAAGAGTTTCTTGTTAGTGAAATATATAACCGCCCAGGTTAGCTTCGTTTCAGACTCATTTTTGCATGGTTATCAACTGGATTTTTTTCATAATTTTTCACGAATCCCGAAAAAAATGCCTGAAGTTACGTGTATTGGACATTTAACATATGATAATACTTATGTTTATTTACAAAATCTGAAAGAATGTATACGTTTAATCAATATATGACAAAAATTTACACAAATCTGAAACTTATATACATATCAATAAATATGATAATTTACACATATCTGACATCAGGTGTAATATATGATAATTTTCCTAAATCTGCAGCTGTTTTTTGTAGTTTCTATTTATCATTTATTTGCAAACATCATTAGTTATTGAGTATCTGATTAGTTACCAGAGGTTGATTTACCTGTGTAATTTACCTGTACAACATTTCTGCTATAGACTATAACTTACTATCATCACAACTGACCACCTAAGTTAACATGTTTTTATAAGCAGAGTTGGTGTTCCGGGAAGTCCCCCCTGTAATTAGTACCTATTGTTCTCACTCTGTAACAACACTACCTGTGCCCTATATACTAAAATAGGATTAAGTTGGCTGAGTGGGAAGACACCTCCTGTGATAGGTACACAGATAACCTCTCAATACACTGTCCAATTAGTGTCAATGGACAGGTGTGACAATCTGCTGTCCCGTCCAGCTGTGAGAATTAATTAAAACCTGGCATTGGTATTTAATGTAATTGAATGTACCGGTAATGGAAGTTGGACTTAGAATTACAGCAGTTGATATAAGGAGGGTGTGATTGATAATGCATGCATGTTATGTTTTTATTACCATATGCAATACTGCAAATATGTACCTATACATTCTCTTATGCCTTATTTTTGGAATGTTATGAAATCAAATAAATAAAGCTGATTCACTGATATTAAATTGTGTATTGCTTTGTAACCTAAATCTTTTCTTTTTGAATACAATAATAATATAGTTTCACATATATGGAACTTTCACAAAAATAAATTCAATCAAAAAAGTACTTTAAAACATATACTTTCTAAATCTCTTCTATGTATATGCTGAATCATCATATCATCTATGAAATATTAAAATCTTCCCATAGTACTTCAAAAATAAATTGTTTTGTGTAAACATGTTAAAAATTATGCTATAAAAAGGACAAATCATAACAGAAGAATTTTGGTACAAAAATGTACAACTAATAATTATAATCTATTACTGCTGCTGTTTTGTTTTAGTATGTGGTTAAACCAGGATAAATTCTTTTAGCAGTAAGTAAGATGTCTGCCAAATCATATGTTAAGACAATAATCACGAACCTGTCATTTTATTATCAAAGCGAGACTTAATGTGTTGCATTTACAGCGACCTTGACATCGATTCCATATTTTCTGAGGTGGAAAAAAGTCAAATTCTTACTAGAATAACATTTTTCAATAAAACTCAATATTCAAGACTTTTTCCGTGTAACAATGAAGTTTTCAGTCTAAATCAAGCTAGAATGTCAGAAAATCATGTTTTATCGGGCTTGGAAGGGACTTTATACTCGACAATGAAAAACCTCATTTTTTTTCCAAATTTGAAAAAAATTCAGATTTCTTCTTTTTAAGCTACTTTGATAGTTTTCTGGTTCCTTGCATGACTTTAAAACATGCTAACATCAACTGCCATGATTTTAAGACAGAATTTTTCATTTTTCCCAAAAATTCAATTTCAAAAAGTACCAATATCCTATTTTCTGAGGTGGAAAAAAGTCAAATTCTTACTAGAATAACATTTTTCATTAAAACTCAATATTCAAGACTTTTGGTGTGTAACGGCGAAGTTTTCAGTCTAAATCAAGCTAGAATGTCAGAAAATCATGTTTTATCGGGCTCGGAATGGACTTTATACTCGACAATGAAAAACCTCATTTTTTTCCAAATTTGAAAAAAATTCAGATTTCTTCTTTTTAAGCTACTTTGATAGTTTTCTGGTTCCTTGCATTACTTTAAAACATGCTAACATCAACTGCCATGATTTTAAGACAGAATTTTTCATTTTTCCCAAAAATTCAATTTCAAAAAGTACCAATATCCTATTTTCTGAGGTGGAAAAAAAGTCAAATTCTTACTAGAATAACATTTTTCATTAAAACTCAATATTCAAGACTTTTGGTGTGTAACGGCGAAGTTTTCAGTCTAAATCAAGCTAGAATGTCAGAAAATCATGTTTTATCGGGCTCGGAAGGGACTTTATACTCGACAATGAAAAACCTCATTTTTTTCCAAATTTGAAAAAAATTCAGATTTCTTCTTTTTAAGCTACTTTGATAGTTTTCTGGTTCCTTGCATGACTTTAAAACATGCTAACATCAACTGCCATGATTTTAAGACAGAATTTTTCATTTTTCCCAAAAATTCAATTTCAAAAAGTACCAATATCCTATTTTCTGAGGTGGAAAAAAGTCAAATTCTTACTAGAATAACATTTTTCATTAAACACAATATTAAAGACTTTTGGTGTGTAACGGCGAAGTTTTCAGTCTAAATCAAGCTAGAATGTCAGAAAATCATGTTTTATCGGGCTCGGAAGGGACTTTATACTCGACAATGAAAAACCTCATTTTTTTCCAAATTTGAAAAAAATTCAGATTTCTTCTTTTTAAGCTACTTTGATAGTTTTCTGGTTCCTTGCATGACTTTAAAACATGCTAACATCAACTGCCATGATTTTAAGACAGAATTTTTCATTTTTCCCAAAAATTCAATTTCAAAAAGTACCAATATCCTATTTTCTGAGGTGTAAAAAAAGTCAAATTCTTACTAGAATAACATTTTTCATTAAAACTCAATATTCAAGACTTTTGGCGTGTAACGGCGAAGTTTTCAGTCTAAATCAAGCTAGAATGTCAGAAAATCATGTTTTATCGGGCTCGGAAGGGACTTTATACTCGACAATGAAAAACCTCATTTTTTTCCAAATTTGAAAAAAATTCAGATTTTTTCTTTTTAAGCTACTTTGATAGTTTTCTGGTTCCTTGCATGACTTTAAAACATGCTAACATCAACTGCCATGATTTTAAGACAGAATTTTTCATTTTTCCCAAAAATTCAATTTCAAAAAGTACCAATATCCTATTTTCTGAGGTGTAAAAAAAGTCAAATTCTTACTAGAATAACATTTTTCATTAAAACTCAATATTCAAGACTTTTGGCGTGTAACGGCGAAGTTTTCAGTCTAAATCAAGCTAGAATGTCAGAAAATCATGTTTTATCGGGCTCGGAAGGGACTTTATACTCGACAATGAAAAACCTCATTTTTTTTCCAAATTTGAAAAAAATTCAGATTTCTTCTTTTTAAGCTACTTTGATAGTTTTCTGGTTCCTTGCATGACTTTAAAACATGCTAACATCAACTGCCATGATTTTAAGACAGAATTTTTCATTTTTCCCAAAAATTCAATTTCAAAAAGTACCAATATCCTATTTTCTGAGGTGTAAAAAAAGTCAAATTCTTACTAGAATAACATTTTTCATTAAAACTCAATATTCAAGACTTTTGGCGTGTAACGGCGAAGTTTTCAGTCTAAATCAAGCTAGAATGTCAGAAAATCATGTTTAATCGGGCTCGGAATGGACTTTATACTCGACAATGAAAAACCTCATTTTTTTCCAAATTTGAAAAAAATTCAGATTTCTTCTTTTTAAGCTACTTTGATAGTTTTCTGGTTCCTTGCATGACTTTAAAACATGCTAACATCAACTGCCATGATTTTAAGACAGAATTTTTCATTTTTCCCAAAAATTCAATTTCAAAAAGTACCAATATCCTATTTTCTGAGGTGTAAAAAAAGTCAAATTCTTACTAGAATAACATTTTTCATTAAAACTCAATATTCAAGACTTTTGGCGTGTAACGGCGAAGTTTTCAGTCTAAATCAAGCTAGAATGTCAGAAAATCATGTTTAATCGGGCTCGGAATGGACTTTATACTCGACAATGAAAAACCTCATTTTTTTCCAAATTTGAAAAAAATTCAGATTTCTTCTTTTTAAGCTACTTTGATAGTTTTCTGGTTCCTTGCATGACTTTAAAACATGCTAACATCAACTGCCATGATTTTAAGACAGAATTTTTCATTTTTCCCAAAAATTCAATTTCAAAAAGTACCAATATCCTATTTTCTGAGGTGTAAAAAAAGTCAAATTCTTACTAGAATAACATTTTTCATTAAAACTCAATATTCAAGACTTTTGGCGTGTAACGGCGAAGTTTTCAGTCTAAATCAAGCTAGAATGTCAGAAAATCATGTTTTATCGGGCTCGGAAGGGACTTTATACTCGACAATGAAAAACCTCATTTTTTTCCAAATTTGAAAAAAATTCAGATTTCTTCTTTTTAAGCTACTTTGATAGTTTTCTGGTTCCTTGCATGACTTTAAAACATGCTAACATCAACTGCCATGATTTTAAGACAGAATTTTTCATTTTTCCCAAACATTCAATTTCAAAAAGTACCAATATCCTATTTTCTGAGGTGGAAAAAAGTCAAATTCTTACTAGAATAACATTTTTCATTAAACACAATATTAAAGACTTTTGGTGTGTAACGGCGAAGTTTTCAGTCTAAATCAAGCTAGAATGTCAGAAAATCATGTTTTATCGGGCTCGGAAGGGACTTTATACTCGACAATGAAAAACCTCATTTTTTTCCAAATTTGAAAAAAATTCAGATTTTTTCTTTTTAAGCTACTTTGATAGTTTTCTGGGCCCTTGCATTACTTTAAAACATGTTAGAATCAAGTCTTTTCAGTGTTCCTGGGTCCAAGGTGTTGTGAGTGGTTCTGTTGTCCTGACATTCTACCACTTGTATTGGATTCAAAAATGTTCCTCTAAAACATGTTACATAATGACATGTTGTATGTGTATTTGATCGTACTCATCAGTCTCATATGCGGTTCAACGTATATTTCCTTAAGTGTTAACGTATGCAGACGCTGAAAGTTTGATAGATTTTAAATGAACATGCATGTATATAATTATATGTATAATCTGAAAAAAAATATCCTCAAGACATTGAGCTTTAAAAAAAAATCATCCGAACATTTCATTTCATTTTATTTTTGTACTTTTCAATGCATATGAATACCTTTTATGAAATCATTTGAATAGGGGGATTCACAAATATTTTTACAGAAATTAATGTGTCCCTTTGTTGTATTCTACCGGTCTAAGTCAGGTAATAGATCTATAGATACTTCCTGGTGTCGATAAATGATGCTAACAAATATTTCTTCATTTGAATATCGGCATGTGTGCAATCAATGTCTAATTATTTATGTGGATGTGAATGTGATTCAATAGATTCTACACAGACTTGTCTCTATTTCATCAGACGTACATATATATATTCCGCGTCCCCTCCCTGATGTCTTGTTGCGTCATCACCTGCTGTTTTTATCGAGGCTTTCCAGAGGAATGCAATTTTGCAAGTGGTCAATGCAGACATTTTGAGTGAACTTTGAATACTGCATGATATAACAGGAAATACAAGTAGTAGTGCATATGTACATTCAAGAACTGCCATTTAGGCTTTCATGGGATGACCCTTTAAGTAGCATTATACTGTAAATACATGTAGCTGAAGCACAATGTTTTTTTTATTTGCCTTTACCAGTTGTTTACTGTATTTTATTTACATGGATTGCCATAAATCCTAGACGGTTCGAAAAAATGGAAGGAGAAGTTATAGATAAACAAATAATTAAAATAGAGCGGAGAAACAAAAGTTTTCATACCTGATAATAGTATAACTACTGTATTGTTTTGCAATAATCTGTTTGAATGAAGTGTGTGCGATACACACAACATCAGCTGGTGTCAATTGGTATCTATTTATGACGACCCTCCACTTCAACCATCAACGTAGACCTGGATCTCGGCTAAACATGCGTTCACTAGGCCTACTTCCAGAAAATCACAATACACAACAGTACTTACTTTAACCATCGATAATTCTATCAGTATCACCATGCCTACAGTAGTTCTAAAAATGAGCGACTCAGGCGTCAATGTGAAAGTAGGCCGTATCACACCAGATCGCACCTCCTTTTCAAAGAGTGATACGATATCGCGTGCAAATAAATGCGGCAGTGGGGACCATTAAATTTGCTTTCTTGATAGACTAAATGACCCAAATAGAAGTAAAAAGGCTACCTTAAAAAGTAAATGTCTTCCCGAAGACGATATTTAACAATATTAAAGGCAGTATTTAGTAATGAGTCATATGTTCTGGTGTAGAATATTTGGTCGTATGAGGTGGTATTGGGTAGTATGGGGTAGTATTGGGTAGTACAGGGTCTTGACATCATCGCGCATTTCTGTGGTATTTCTGCACTAAATCGAATATTTTCCGATTAAATACGGCGATTTGAAGGAAAAATATCCAGAAAGATAATATTCCATAGTATAAAAGTAGTATTTAGTAAATTATTTGGTCGTATGAGGTGGTATTGGGTAGTATATGGGGTAGGCTTAGTATTGGGTAGTACGGGGTTTGACATCATCGCGGATTTCTGTAGTATTTATGCACTAAATCGAATATTTTCCGATTAAATACGGCGAATTGAAGAAAAAATATCCAGAAAGATAATATTCCATAGTATAAAAGTAGTATTTAGTAAATTATTTGGTCGTATGAGGTGGTATTGGGTAGTGTGGGGTAGTATTGGGTAGTACGGGGTTTGACATCATCGCGCATTTCTGTGGTATTTCTGCACTAAATCGAATATTTTCCGATTAAATACGGCGAATTGAAGGAAAAATATCCAGAAAGATAATATTCCATAGTATAAAAGTAGTATTTAGTAAATTATTTGGTCGTATGAGGTGGTATTGGGTAGTATGGGGAAGGCTTAGTATTGGGTAGTACGGGGTTTGACATCATCGCGGATTTCTGTAGTATTTATGCACTAAATCGAATATTTTCCGATTAAATACGGCGAATTGAAGAAAAAATATCCAGAAAGATAATATTCCATAGTATAAAAGTAGTATTTAGTAAATTATTTGGTCGTATGAGGTGGTATTGGGTAGTGTGGGGTAGTATTGGGTTGTACGGGGTTTGACATCATCGCGGATTTCTGTGGTATTTCTGCACTAAATCGAATATTTTCCGATTAAATACGACGAATTGAAGAAAAAATATCCAGGAAGATAATATTCCATAGTATAACAGTAGTATTTCGTAAATTACTTGGTCGTATGAGGTGGTATTGGGTAGTATGGGGTAGTATGGGGTAGTATTGGGTAGTATGGGGTAGTATTGGGTATTTAGACGCGCCGGTTTTTACCACTTCCGGTTTTAGTAAATGAGAGTTATGCCCCTTACAGACACGTAATTGCTTCCTGTGAAGTAGATTGTCTGAGTTTGAAAGATTTCCAACAGAGAACCATGGATGCAGGTTGCATTAATAGGAATAATGCTTCCCTCCACCAGAATCGTCTGTCCAGTTTCATGGGTTAATTTTGCCAGAATTATTGTAACTCTCCTGGTTTGTCAAAGTTCACTGCAACTTATTCAAGCTACAAAACATCATCAAAGTGAAACTGAAACTCTCAGATCTGTCAAAAAGTTTAGTCGGCTAAATCGCCTGGAAATTCAGGTAAGTTTGAGCTTACCGTATATTTGCTAGATTAAATAGTCCAAATATATATAAATCACAATATGCAAGAGCAAAATTAATAAATCGATCGGATGACAGTTTATTGGTTTCTCCATACATTTTTTACTAGTTTACAGCGCTAAAATAAAATAAAATTTGAAAAAAAATTATATACTGATTATCAAAGAGTGAATTAACTGTGATAAGACAATATATTGAATAATTCTTGTTACTTTAAAATCATCAGAAATGATCGATTTTTATTTCAGAATTTGGATAAAAGCCTTCACCATGAGAACAGTGAGGTACAAGATCATCTCAGTCCAACATCCATTATCAGGAAAAGACCATCTCATATATCCAGACGAAAAGACTTAAACTCAAAAATACCCGACAGGACATACAGACATTTCAAAAATCAATATCATTATTTCACCGTAAAACAAATTGGATCAGAAGACGATGCCACTATTGTTGACACGTGGAAAGGAAATTGTCCAAATTTCATGCCACTGTTGATAAAGCCATTTAATATATCCAACCCCATTATTGGTTCAAGAGATAAAATAATTGAAGCTGTTTTACGCAAAAGAAAAGAACGGACGAACAAAAATGTTTGCATAAAGAACACATGCTGTATTTTTTCAAATATTGTTTCAGTGGAGATGTTGATACCGTGGCTCTTAAAAGGTTTTGAGTTTTTCATCTTAGATGTTTTATATTGTTGCAAAATGTCGGTGCTATATTTAGACGAAAGTGCAGCTACAAATTTCATAGGCCATGACTTGGATGTTTATATCAAAGCTGTGGGCAAACATAGATCAGAAGGAGAACTTGGCCATATAAAACTAAATGTTTATAATTCACATGGAGAAAATACAACTGATTTGAATCACTCCAGTATAAGGAATAGGCGGGACTTATCCAGCTTCAATTCTAGCAGGGATTTCAACACAACAAAATCATTTCATCAGATTTCTATACAGAAGTAAGTTTACAATCAGTTCTGGTTGATACAAAAACTGTAGTATCAATTGAATTAAAATAAAAAAATTATTTTTTTTAATTATTGCATACATTATACAACTTTCTTTTTCATCAAAAATAATTATTCTGTCTGATGTAGATGATCTTAATAAGATAATGTAAAAGTGACATTGAAAAACAATCTTTAAGTTTGCGACTCCAAATTTCAAATTAAGTACAATGTATTGAAACAATAAATATGTTGAAGTGTAAACTTATGATAATTAATATCTTGTAAGTTTTTTGTTGCTTTAAGGATTGCTACATAACTGGTTATTTCTCTTGGTTTCAGCAACATTGATGCCAGTTATGATAATTAATATCTTGTAAGTTTTCTGTTTCTCTAAGGATTGCTACATAACTGGTTATTAGTCCCCCACCGGAATCCGGGGGGGACTATAGGTTTGCGTTGTGTCCGTCCGTCCGTCCGTCCGTCCTTCCGCACACTATTTGTCCGGGCTCTATCTCCCATACTATAAGACACTGGAACTTCATACTAAGTGTGTGGGTTCCCTGTGGGAAGGCGGTGTGTCGCATACAAAAACCGGGTCACTGTGACCTATATTTTGACCTCTGACCTACATTAAAGAAAAAGCTTGTCCGGGCTCTATCTCCTACACTATAAAGCACTAGAACTTAATACTTAGTAGTATTGTTCCTTGTGGGAAGGCGGTGTGTCGCGTACAAAAACCGGGTCACAGTGACCTATATTTTGACCTCTGACCTACATTAAAGAAAAAGCTTGTCCGGGCTCTATCTCCTACACTATAAAGCACTAGAACTTAATACTTGGTAGTATGGTTCCTTGTGGGAAGGCGGTGTGTCGCGTATAAAAACCGGGTCACAGTGACCTATATTTTGACCTCTGACCTACATTAACGAAAAAGCTTGTCCGGGCTCTATCTCCTACACTATAAAGCACTAGAACTTAATACTTAGTAGTATTGTTCTCTGTGGGAAGGCAGTGTGTCGCGTACAAAAACCGGGTCAATGTGACCTTTATTTTGCTATATTTTGACCTCTGACCTACATTAAAGTAAAAGTTTGTCCGGGCTCTATCTCCTACACTATAAAAGACTAGAACTTAATACTTGGTAGTATGGTTCCTTTTGGGAAGGCGGTGTGTCGCGTACAAAAACCGGGTCACTGTGACCTATATTTTGACCTCTGACCTACATTAAAGAAAAAGCTTGTCCGGGCTCTATCTCCTACACTATAAAGCACTAGAACTTAATACTTGGTAGTATGGTTCCCCGTGGGAAGGTGGTGTGTCGCGTACCAAAACCGGGTCACTGTGACCTATATTTTGACCTCTGACCTACATTAAAGAAAGAAAAATTTGTCCAGGTTCTATCTCCTACACTATTAAGGATTAGAACTTTATACTTGGTAGTATAGTTCTCTGTGGGAAGGCGGTGTGTCGCGTACCAAAACTGGGTCACTGTGACCTTTTTTTTTCTATATTTTGACCTCTGACCTACATTAAAGTAAAAGTTTGTCCAGGCTCTATCTCCTACAATATTAAGGATTATAACTTTGTACTTGGTAGTATAGTTCCCTATGGGAAGGCGGTGTGTCGCGTAACAAAACCGGGTCACAGTGACCTATATTTTGACCTCTGACCTACGTTACACAAATACCTTGTCCGGGCTCTATCTCCTACACTATAAAGCATTAGAACTTAATACTTGGTAGTATGGTTCCCCGTGGGAAGATGGTGTGTCGTGTACCAAAACTGGGTCACTGTGACATTTATTTCGACAGTTATTCAAGCTATGCACAACACAAGCAAAGTTACATAAGTGTACAAACATTCTAGTTGTTGGAGATTTCAACATGGACTTCGCAAAGATGGACAGCCTTCAAAAATCTTGTAAACTTCACCAACAACTGACCACGCCTACCCATTGCCTTGGAGGAATTCTTGACTTGGTCTTCTCATCCAAATTATTCCCAGTGACAAACAAACCTGTGTTCTTCTCAGATCACCATTTAATCAATATACAGTACTGTTGAATTCAATGTAAGCATAACAAACAACATCTTGTTATTATTATTACAATTTCATGTCTATTGCAGTAAAACCTGTCTATAAAGGATACCCAATAGAAAAACTAAAGGTGTCCTTCATAGACTTGTGTCCTTTATATAGAGATCATTTAGAGTATACCTACAGTGTACATGTATTTAGTGAGAATGGGATGGTTCCTGTATAGAAGCGGGTCTCTGTAAACTACATCTTCACCTTTCAATATATTGAAGAAAATACATGACCTTATTGCATCTCGAGATTCACACTCATTGCTATTGGATCTCGAGATAACAACCCGGTGGGGGAGTGTAATTCGTCGAATTATCTTGTTTCTCTTGGTTTCAGCAACATTGATGCCAGTTATGATAATAATATCTTGTAAGTTTTCTGTTGCTTTAAGGATTGCTACATAACTGGTTATTTCTCTTGGTTTCAGCAACATCGATGCCAGTTATGATAATTAATATCTTGTAAGTTTTCTGTTTCTTTGAGGATTGCTGCATAACTGGTTATTTCTCTTGGTTTCAGCAACATTGATGCCAGTTATGATAATTAATATCTTGTAAGTTTTCTGTTTCTTTGAGGATTGCTGCATAACTGGTTATTTCTCTTGGTTTCAGCAACATTGATGCCAGTTATGATAATTAATATCTTGTAAGTTTTCTGTTTCTTTAAGGATTGCTACATAACTGGTTATTTCTCTTGGTTTCAGCAACATTGATGCCAGTTATGATAATTAATATCTTGTAAGTTTTCTGTTTCTTTAAGGATTGCTGCATAACTGTTTATTTCTCTTGGTTTCAGCAACATTGATGCCAGTTATGATAATTAATATCTTGTAAGTTTTCTGTTTCTTTAAGGATTGCTGCATAACTGTTTATTTCTCTTGGTTTCAGCAACATCGATGCCAGTTGGGGCATGGTGTGTGTGTTTAGTGTGGTAATGATTGTGATTGTGGTCGGATGCGGCCTGAAGATGTTTGATGTGAAGCAGAATACGAAAGTACATTTTTCCTATCATGATGGTATTCATCTTATGGATGTGAAAGGTAAGATATCTCTTTTTCATTTAACATTATTTTGATACAGAGCTATTCAAAATCCTATAAATTGTATGTTGTCTACAAAAAAAAAAAAAAATATACCATTTCCAGATAGTATTAAAGGCCCAATATACGTAACTTTCTGCAAAACTTGAAGTGAAAATCAAGCTTAATACTTAGTAGCCCTGCTGCTCCTACCGCTTAGACCATTGTGTCTCCGTAATAATTCTTATAAACATGTATTTTTAGAAAAAGTAAAAGTTGCAATGATTTAAAAATAATGTTTAATGCTGTCATTCGATCTTGAGACTAAGTGAGACCTCCACACTTAAAATCTATGCTATTTTTCTGTGATGTATTTATAGATCTGATGCGACGGAAAGCAAGACTTTTGCCGATGTTCCAGGCTGCTTGGCGACAGCATGATGAAGAAGTATTATTCCTACAAAAACGAAAAAACCAGGTGCCTTTGGCATCTGTAGTGGAGGAGAAAGAGGAGGACCAAATAGTGAACTATAACGAAGATGAGCTGTACTTAGATTTGGAGCACACTACTTAAACATAATGTGATATACCGTATGGCGGGAAATTTTAGCGGGGCTTTAATTTGGCGATTTGGTGGGCCTGTATATAAATTGCCACACCGCCAATTAAATAAATGTAAGTTTTTGTTCCAACTGTCATTAACCTTTGATTACTCCTGTTGCTTCGTTAACTCCTGAGAGTAATGGGTATTTGTTGGTACAAGTCACAAAAAAATTAATTAATATGGATAAAATATATGGACATAACAGTTCATCTATATATATCCCGGTAGGTAATATACATGCTCAACGCCAAATTAAAACCCTAGATTATTGAAAATTGCCAAATTTTAAACCACCAAAATTAAACTTTCACTTTTCATGACCAAATTGCCAAATTTTATGACCATTAAAATGTCCTGCTATGCAGTTATAAACCACATGGTTACATGTAAAATATGTATGTACTTAATGACCCCTGTCCCACTGCACAGTGGTTAAATTTTCCTATTCCTACATGCAGTAGCCTCCCCTTAAACTTCTGTTTAGACAGAAGTATAGAACAATTGGACCAGAAACTTCTGTTGAATAGATAGTGCAATAGGTTAGCAGTCTGAAGTTATTGATAAGAAACCTTGTCTAGACGACAGTGTTTTTTTGTTTTTACACTCATATTGACAGTTGTTAATTATAATTTGTTTATTTTATTTGTATCGTTTTTCGTAAAAATATTGCTACTGGGATTCTTGACTCATTCACCCCCGAAAACACAATTGAACTCTTCCAATTCAAAGGATGGAATGGTTCATTATGCAATTTTAGAGGCAAATGAGTTAACACCATCAAGCTGTAAACCTACTGGAAAAAAAAGGAAAGTTTTTATGTTGACTGGTGTACTGTAAACCAACTCATTTTTGCGGCGACCTAATTTCCATTTTCATATGAACGACTATTTCACATTTGTGATAAATGCGATCTTAAATCCTTTCTACAGTACAGTACTCCTACAGTTGACATACGTCTGATTGAAACTATATCACGACGATTAATTTCCGCGAATTTTCATCATCCATGAAAATTAAATGCCTGTGAAAATAAGATTTTTACAGTATTTGGTATTGTTATCCTGAAGTTAAACTATAACATGCACTAAAATTACTAATGCTTCCCATTATACAATAAGCCATAACTGTAGTAGCTTTATTTTTTTTTTATCATATGAGATAGTGACAGTCTTATATTATGTAGATGTTAAAAATCCACTTAATGTTTAATCAAGATTTTATTTTTGTAGCTTTTCAGTTCTTCCTTGTTAAATGTTATCTTGGTATAAAAATGTTCTCACATCTGATATTAATTGTTCATGTTATCATAATGTCACACAAGGTATAGTTTTCTATTCTTCTGGAAATTGTTTACGTTGTTTCCAAGATACAACTTTCCAGAACAAAAGTCACATGATTCAGCAGTCGCATGGTTCAATAAGGGGGACATGTTTACTTATTGTGTAATGATAAATTGGTTGTTAACTTTGTTGAAGTAAAACGTTGGTAAAATAAGACAAAAATAGCTGAAGCTTAGCATTCTTTAAAAAAAATAGATTTCTACTGATCAGTATCATTTAAATGGACATGACATCTTGAAATTCGTAGCAATTTTGTGCATCTTGTTTTGTGCTTCTTAAATGCTTTTGCGGTACACCAAATGTACACTTCTCCTTGGCGCATGATATGCACATCTAAAACTGGTCAAATATGCAGAGAGGGTATAAAAAAAACAATGTATACAAATTTTGACAGCGGCCGGTATATATGGGGATCACAGCAAAACCATAATTGTTTTCTTTCGATTTGTTATCTTCGGTGCTTATTGATTTCATTCAATATTTAAATATAAAGTGCTTGATTTTTCCCCATTATTTTTTTACAATGGGCCTTTTTTTGTTCATTACATAAAAAATATTGTTTTGTTAATGTTTTATGGCATGAAGAGTTTATGAAAAAATGATTATAAGGTCATTAAATTGTTGTTTAAGAAGTAATATTTACAGTCTGTTTGGAATTGATAGTATATTGCCTATACATTTCTACGAATGCCTACTGAACTTTATTTTCCGATAAAATCAGTGGATCACGCGCCTATTGGCGCAGCGCGCAGTAATACACTCCGTTACGATTTGAACACGAGGCCGCGTCACTACTTTTCAGACTCGATCAATATCCTGCCGCGTAGTATGTGTTAATTTATTTAAGAAATAAATACGAAGCATTTTAATGGGTTTTTTTTAATACAATAACAGAAACAAAGACAGTATGGTTTGTTTATATATAAACTTATGTGAAAAAATAACTATAAAAAGATGTAATCTTTTGGACCTTTCTTGTTTACTTGTTGACTGAAATTTCGCGGGAGTTCGTCACCTCATAAGGCGGCTGTTTCAACAGTCTACCGAAACCAAACGATACTGTTTGATTTCATCGCAGTAAGTATCATAATATCTGATTAAAGAAATAATTACACATGGGAATTTAAGGTCTGGACAGTAAATATAAGGATTAAAGTTTCTTTCTGGTGGTTTTATCAAAGGATAAAGTTAAGTAGGATATCGATAGTTGTTTCATGGAACGCTTCGCGTTCCATTCCAACTATTGATATCCTACTGAACTTTATCCTTTGATAAAACCACCAGAAAGAAACTTTAATCCTTAAATAATTCTCAAAGATATTTAAACTTTGGCATTACCATTTGATTCTTATAACAAAATAATATTCATTCTTATATTCTTCAATTATGGACCTTTAGTGAGGTCAATATCATGTTAGAATCAAATATTGACCAAGGGTGAATCAAAGATCCTTAAAGGCCCAATATACGTAACTTTCAGCAAAACTTGAAGCGAAAAACAGAATTTTTCAGAATACCAAAAATTTCCCTGAAGTTACGTATATTGGGCCTTTAATTTGAATATTAGATATGAAACTTGTTTGCAAAATTGCATTATATCTATCTTGATAAAGCATGAAATTTACAGTGGTATTATTTACATGACAATGGTGTTGATTTCATAAACGCAAGATTGACTTTGTCTTTCTAAAAATAGAAATATCAAGTTAATATCCTAAAATATGGACTTCCATGTGACCATATTTAAGCCAATGAGAATCGAGAAAAGTTGTATCATATCAATTATGAAAAGATATCTAGCTCAGGGTTTTATTAGTGTATAAAATGGAAAGACTGCCTTTATATTTTATGTATACTACATATGTACATGTAATAAATATTCATACCATTAATATATTTATATGTACATGTAATATATATTGCCTGTATGTGAGCGACTTCTTAGTATTTATTTTTTCATATATACAGGTCTTTATGTAGTTCAATTTTCTAGTATATTACACAAAAATGATAATGAAGTTTTGATTCTTATTA
Organism: Mimachlamys varia; assembly: GCA_947623455.1. Lineage (NCBI taxonomy): Eukaryota > Metazoa > Mollusca > Bivalvia > Pectinida > Pectinidae > Mimachlamys > Mimachlamys varia. The sequence continues at coordinate 30,860,856 of OX392532.1, read as the reverse complement.
AAGGTTATATGCAAACTGAAACACTATTTTATGGGTCAAGATATAAAATAAGAGTTATCTCCCATTTCAGTTGGTCTGTAAATGTTATTATTATATTTGAAAATATTCTATTTTTTCCTCAAAAGTGTCGTCAATTATGAAATTTCAATATAATGTATGATTTCTGAATTGCAGAACTTTTTGGTATGGAGAGTAAGCTATTCACATATATCCATGCCAGAAGTTTTTAATCTGAGGCTCACTTCTTGCGATATTCCGGTGACATTCTAGCGAAATGAAGATGTGTGCCAGAACATCACATGAGTATCACTGCTAGCAGTGATAGTCGGTGCACTTCTGGGGACATGTTCTGGCAAACTGATTTGTTCGTTGCGATATTGCCACAATATTGATGCAAACTTTCTATTTTTGTAAGCTTGGGCAGTACTACTTAAGTTTTTTATTTAAAGTTGCTCACATGATTCATACATGACCTGGTACATGTAAGTCAATCTGATTTGGTAAATAAGTTTATAGGTATGAATGTATTGCAAACAAGCAAGCACATCTCTGGTTTTGTAATCCCAGATGTAGTAGAGAATTTCTGTATGGAACTAGTGGTTTACCTTTAAATACTTGTAAGGTATGCTTATATGGACCAAGTTTACTATGTTGTTATATATCGTTTTCACATTGTGGTATATTTTTTCTTTTCTGAAAAAATAATATAGGCAATAGTAAAAAATATTTGAGTTTTATTTGTATTACCTTGGTATCTGATTGCAAATTTTGAGAAAAATCTTACAGTTCTGAATATTTTTCCAAAAGAGTTTTTTAGGGTATTTTTTTTAAGCTATAAACATAACCAAAATATAATTTTCAGTTTAAATTTTTGTTTTTGAAAGCATTCTAGATTTCAGGTTATATATTCAGGTTGTAGATAACTTGGTCATAGTTAAGGGACTTTGTTATTACAGATGGGATTAATTTTCAATGTTAGGACTTCTTGAAATGTATTTGGTAAAATTATTGTTTTTTTTTTTTTGCATTGAAGGCTTGTTCTTATTTACATTGAAATTTGGGAATCATGAAAGGTAATATTTATATGGTGGGTCACCCTGGGACTAATTGGGTATTTTTTAAGGCAGTGCTATTTTTTTTTTTTTTTAACTGAAGGATTCAATTTCGAACTCAAAAATGAAGTGAATTTTTTTCAGCCCCATGCAATATTGTATGTTCTTATATTTACATTTGCACTGAAACCCTCTATATGAGCATATCAGCAGCTATATGAAATGCTTTTTGTTTGAGTATGAAAGCAAAAACTGTCCTCCCATAAACATGTGGTTTGATTATGATGTCATTTATCAACCTTTAAGTTATTCAATGCGAGTGTTGTTGCTTTGCTTCGAATGACATGGAGAAATTAGCTCAATTTTGTGTCTATGAAGACCAACTGAACTTGGTAGAGTAATATATTATAGTGGCAATGCCATGCAATGGTAAATATTTAAAGGACGACGTAAATACAAAATAAATGCAGTTAATGAAATAATTATTGAAGAAAAAAATATATAAATTATTTAAACAACATTTCTATAGTAAAGATGTAAATATATGGATTGAACAGGAATTTTTTTAACATTCATGTCAGTATGAACGTAATTCAACTGCATCCATGTTTACCATGAAGTCTGATAGGAAGGATTTCAACAGAGTTTTGCAAACATTGATTTCCTGTTGCTGTGATATGAACTTGGGTATTTAAAGACATGACCTGTTATATAATTAGCATAAATATGTACAATTGCACTCATACTTAATACACTGTACAATGCTTAGTGTCATGTAAGGTTCATGTAGATGAAATTAACATTATAGAATTAATTACTACATTCCAATAATTTTTTCCATATTTTAATCACTACTGGGAGAATATTCATGACATGGAGGACTTCTCAAGGTAAGAGGGTTCAGTAGTGTTATTTCAAAATGTGTAAAAAACATTCCTATTTTAAGGTCGTAATTTAATGTCATAGTATGGATACAGTACAGTGAATAATTTGTAACGTAAAATTAATTAGTTTTGAAGTGATCTCCCCTGCTCTGATTAATGGACATGTACTTATATAATTATCTGTCAAGTGAAAAATGGTCAATTTTTTTAATGGAAATCAACCCAAAAATGGCTATAGCCATGACATTACTTTCAATTTTGCCATGCTGTAATCTATTCCACGAGTGCACGTATAAATAACTCCTGCGATTTCAAAGATACTGCAATTAAGCTATTCATCATTTAATGATCATAGTTGTAGGACACTGTCGAAATCCTTCTATAATAATGTACATGTTTCTTTCTTAGATAAAAGTATTTCTCTCTTTATTTTTTAATTCGTAGTGGTTTCATTAAAATGCTGTGAATTTTCAAATGCATTAAAATTACAAGACAATGATATAAAGGTGCTTTTCTCATGTGTCTTTAAATGTGCAATCACATAAGACATTTAGATACTTTTGTAATGTGTAAGTAGTATTGAATGTATATGCCAATTTTAAATAAGGTACATACTTTCACTTTTTACACCATTCAAGTATTTGTGTGGTAAAAATAAACACTTACTGGAGACCCTCATTATCTCGAAAACCCCGTTTAATTCGAAGTAATTTGTCGGTCCCGGCCAAGTTTCACACTATAGCATTCAAACTCCCATAACTCGAATATTTTGATGTTATCCAATGGTCCCATCAACTTTGAGATTTAAGGTTCGGCTGTAGTATTATAAGCTCACCTAGTCCATAGAACCAAGGTGAGCTTATGCCATACCGTGGTGTCCGTCATCAGTCCGTCAACAATCTACTTCTTTTTCATAACTGCTAAACAGAATTTGACCCAATTTGGTCAGAAGCATCCCTATGGGTTGGGGGAAAAAATTGTACAAATGGTGGGGCTGACGCCAAAAGGGGTCAATTTGGCAATATTGATATAAACAAATTCTTCTCTGAAACAGAGCAATGTATACCGCTCATATTATAAATGACTTCTTCTCTGAAGCAGCAGCATGAGTATGGGGTTGGGATTCACAATTGTACAAATGGTGGGGCTGACCCCCCAGGGGCCAAAAGGGGTCAATTTGGCTCATTGATATTAGAGACTTCTTCTCTGGATCTAAGCAATGTATTTCAGTGGTAGCATACCTAGGTGGCTGGGATTAAGATTTATACAAACGATGGACCTCAACCCCCTAGATGAGATACAAACCAATTAACCAAACTTTTGATTTATACAGATGTGCTTCAACCATTTTTCTTTTGGTCTGTCCATGGGATCTTTTTAGAAAATATTTTACCATGATTACCTAGATACCAAAGTATCCAGGTGAGCGATACAGGCCCTCTGTGCCACTTGTTTAATACTGTACTGGCAGATTTTGTAGGTTCGAGTGAATGACCTTGCAAGTGCATGTTTCATTTATCTTTTGATTAATGTATGACAGATTGAGTGATTATTAAGACATGATGCTTTGCAATGTTCACATATTTAGTTGCAATGTTCACATATTTAGGTGCAATATAAGGTAATTCAACTTTTGCAGAAAATTAAGACTTTTGTTTATTTTTGTAGGTTGATATGTAAAGGGTTTGTAAATACATGTTATGATTTTGTCCTAGGTATTTAAAATAACAACAATAAATGCATAAACTAAAGGTAAAAATTGGTCTGTCTTGGTTATTTTGTTATACAAGTTTAAAACAACACATTTTAACACGATACATTCCACATCATTCATACACTATACCCATCCATTTTACCACAGATACAGCTGTACCCCATTGTATTTAGTTTTGCTCTTTTGTGATAGGTTACCTGCAATTTGACTGAGTATATATATATATGCGCTGAATAAAACCATTATTAAACTATTACTTACAAATCCAAGATGGCCACCTATCAGCCATATTATTTATCTGATTTGTCCAAAAATGAAGTATGCAAAACTATGCACCAAGGGAAACCCACATATGAAATTTGAGAATGATCCATCCAGAACTTTTCCAGAAACAGCAATAACAAGAATTATTTAAGGACGGACGCAGGGTGTTTTGATAAACCCACCATCTGATGACGGTGGGCGAAAAATTCATTGTATAAACTGAGTGAAAGCATAACCAGACAAAGTCCGTCGGATGGACTACAGAACATTGCAAGCTAATTCTAGCTAGTATACCCCTTCCCCGCAACTTCATTGTGGGAGGTATGATCAATGGATAAATTGAACACATATTCATATATATATCACAATCTCTGCTTTACTTTATTTTGTAAGCATGAAGTCACACACAGATTATTAAGCTGTACGTGGTTCCACTAATATATAAACAATTAATGCACATTTTCTACATAAATGTATATACAGAACGAATACCAAGAACAAAGTTAATATATTTAAATGTATATGCAATATATATAATCCTATATGAAATCATCTATACAGATCAAAAACAAGTCATATTATTATTCTTTGTAAATTATACAGTGTGTTTATATATAGTTTATGTATTTGTATGTTGAACATTTTTGAGGTGTTCAAAGCTATCTCAACAATTCATTACAACATAATTATTCTATAAAAAACAAATTATTGAAGAATCATGATTAAAGAACACATCTTAATATGATTTCAATTTTTATCATCTGATATTTTTCAATAATTACAAGATGGATAAAAGGTACTAATTTCAGTAACCCTATCACCACTCAAGACAATAATAAACTTGTCCAGATGATAGCACGGGTTAGTCTTATAGCTGTTTAGGGGTGAACGGGGTAGAAATAATCAAATCCTTGAAATGATATAGTTAATCATACTTTGAATCCCTGGGTACTGAGGTAAATTACTAGAAAATCCAAACAAGAAAAATAGTCCATTAGAAGGGAGACTCCCTCATTTTGATCTAAATTTACCAATCTCCCTCGAAAACTCCTTGATATACGTCCCAAATCACACAAACACAAAATCTTTACCTGTGGTCAAATGATATACTACAATGTAGTTACTGCACACTCACAGCAGGGTGTGTGTAATGACCATAGCAGGTATATGTCCGATCCGGACCAAATGAATACTTATTTTGATACAAAAAGTAAAGACATGTTGAGCAATGCAGTTTCAGTCAAATTTCACCCTCTTTGGAAATGTGGAATGAGGGAGATTTCCTTCATTTGAGGTTTCAAACACCTATGATATATCTTATATCTTATTTGTCATCTGGACATTCCCTTACAAGATTTTAATTTACAGAATACCTAACTTTTTATTACATGAATTGAAATTGAATACATAATTTTATGTATTATTATTTCGAAAAAAAAAGGGAAAATATTTTTCAGTTTTTCAGTATCAATATCAATACATTTACATAGTTATCTACATGTATATTAAAGACATGTATTATCTATACAAACAAACACATTGATCATCTACATTATCAATTAGCAATTACATCAAATGAAATGTCTTTCAACACATTTCTATTAGTTCGAGAAATTCTATCAGAAAAAATATGCACAATTGTACATAAGAGCAGTAATATAAAATTAGTGCATAAATTTCATTGAGATTCAAGCTGTGTAATATCTATTATGTGATAGGATTATAAACATCGTATTTTTTAACAACCGACCTCTTTCAGGCTAAATATCACATACAATGACAAGTTACAACACTACTGTTTTTGATCGACATCATAAGTACAAAATTACAATCACTCACACTTTCCCTCAAAAAAAGGCAATGCCTGGTCAATAAATGATTTAAGCGTCTAATTATATAGCCATCTATGATCACTAGCCCCTGATCATTGCTCCACAGGTTTAAGTAAATAATGAAACACATTCTTTCAACCGATACATAATCATTCTTATAATATGCATACTTCACTTTTATGAGAAATGTTTTCATTGGAGGAAAACGGGTCATCTGACATTTCAAAAATCAGATGTATCACGGAAATTGATGTCACAAATGAATAAGCCCAGGGAATAACTGTGTAACCCTAGCAGCAGGCAATAACCTGAGGGAAATATGATCTCCGGGAAAAATAACCCTGACCAGGGACATAGTCATAATTCTGGATATGCCCCTCACCAAAGGGCCATAATTATTTATTGATGGCCTGCATGTTAGCACTCTAGGGTCTTAGCTTGGGAGGAAACTGGTCATGGAGAACCTTGAAAAAAATGCACTTGGTAGATAAGTGATCCCTTTACCCTTTCACATCATATCAAAGAATAGAATGCCTACCACTTGCATGGTTAATAAGCAAGTGCCTAGTTGTAGGCTTGAGGGACCCGTGTGGGTCTGTTGCTAAGAACTGGTTGTGGGTTCGAGGGGCCTATATGGGTCTATTATTGCTTGGGACTGGTTGCAGGTTTAAGGGGCCTGTGTGAGCCTGTTGCTAGGGACTGGTTGCAGGTTTAAGGGGCCTGTGTGAGCCTGTTGCTAGGGACTGGTTGCAGGTTTAAGGGGCCTATGTGGGTCTGTTGCTAGGGACTGGTTGCAGGTTTAAGGGGCCTATGTGGGTCTGTTGCTAGGCACTAGTTGCAGATTTGAGTGACCTATGTGGGTCTGTTGCTAGGGACTGGTTGCAGGTTTAAGCGGCCCATGTGGGTCTGTTGCTAGGCACTAGTTGCAGATTTGAGTGGCCTATGTGGGTCTGTTGCTAGGCACTAGTTGCAGATTTGAGTGGCCTATGTGGGTCTGTTGCTAGGGACTGGTTGCAGGTTTAAGGGGCCTATGTGGGCCTGTTGCTTGGGACTGGTTGCAGGTTTGAGGGGTCTATATGGGCCTGTTGCTAGGAACTGTGTGGGTTTGAGGGGCCTATGTGGGCCTGTTGCTAGGCACTAGTTGCAGATCTGAGGGGCCTATGTGGGCCTGTTGCTAGGGACTGGTTGCAGATCTAAGGGGTCTATATGGGCCTTTTACTAAGTACTGTAGGAGATTGGCATATTTTTCTCGGAAGCTCTCCAATTTGCCTCCACCATCAAAACCTGACATCCTTAATAAAATCTCATTATAAAACACAAACCAAGCACACCTCTATCATTACAGGCTGAAAGCTTTGGTCATCAATCTATGGTCTGACAGTGAAAATATGAAATATGAATTTAATTCATCTGTTTATTACCTGGTATGCATGAATTTACTGACTTTTGAATCAAGATATTCTGCAAAGAATGTGATCTAAGCAAACAAAGATGAACACTTAAAAGATCATACAATATGAAAATAATTCAAGGAGGAAAGTAGGAGACAATTGAATACACGAAGAGAGCAGAACATTTTTAGAAAAAAAATATGAAAAATTGCTTCCATAATAAACATAGAATTAATCATTACTGAACATGTACTGTATGATGTCCAACAATATTGTGCAATTATCTAACTTTCAGCATTTTGACAAAAACAAGATCAAGAGTTGCTTATACAATCAGTGAAACAAATTTTTGTGCATGTGAATCTAAGTTACCAGTCAGGCAATTCAAACACATGATGGTGATCACATTTTAGCATCCTTCCCCCCAACTTAACCCCCCTTCCCCCCAATAAAAAGAACTATATGTAAATAAAAACAATAAAAAAAAACATACTTCTATTGCTTTTGGAAATTACTTACATTGTAACATGTACAGCTAATTGTAACATTATAAATCACAAATTATACAGAAATGTAAATGTAAATTTATGTATAACAATTTCATGCACGAGTAGTAAAATATAAATTCATTGAAGACAAAAAGTTATAGGTATAATTCTTTTTTTAAGTAAAGATTATTTTAAACAACCAATAAATGTTTTGTGACGTTTCGATGACTAGTACGATGTGTACTCTGTCACCTTCATCAGACTAATGACCAGCAAAGTGTATGAACACAACAGGTGTAAATTGGGTATGAGCTGGTAAATGACAAATCGGTCATTCCGTCTAAGCTCTTAGGCGTTACCAACACATTTTACACCTGTTGTGTGCATACGCTTTGCTGGTCATTTCTCTGATGAAGGTGACAGGGTATGCATCGTACTGGACATTGAAACATCACATAAAATACTGATTGGTGGTGTAAAATAATCTTTACATAAATCATACTTTCTAAACTGAAGAAAATGTTTACAAATAGGTATAAAAATGCTTTATAGAACAAAATTAAATAGCAGATTACGTAAGCACTTATTTGACTTTCACACGAATCACTCAATAGCAAGTACTGTAAACATACTTTTTTTGGAGTACTCAAATTTTAGCGTGTAACAGAATTCAAATTTAAACAGATAATCGTGACGATTAATTGGCGACACAATATTTGCTGAAGAAAACAATATACAGAAACAAATCAACACAATCTTGTTTTAGCGAAATATTTTCAGCACGAAAAATATCTAAAATAAGATTACCGGGTACCGCTAAAATATGTATGTTGAACAGTACGCATAATGGTAAAAAATAATGAATCACAAGATTGCACATGTATCAGAACATATTGTATATGCCAACAAGCTTAAAGTATTTTCATATGGAGACAGTTTAGAAACAGAAGGCCAACAGCCATCCAGATGTGACCTCCAATGTACCAGCGTAGATCTTTACCTCCCATCATAATAATCATCCTGAAAAATCAATAATAGAATACATGAAAAATACAATGGAAAAGCAGAAGAAAGACCAGGTGTGATACATGTAAACCAGACACCAGAAAGACCACCTACAGTTAGCTTTGTATTGGGTGTTTAACTACGAGTAATATAACTTAAAGAGTTCTTATAAACAAAACGAGCCTTTTATAAGAATACAGTACATTACTTAAAGGCCCAATATACGTAACTTCAGGGAATTTTCTAACAAAATTCTGAAAAAAATCCAGTTGATAACCATGCAAAAATAAGCCTAAAAAGAAATAAACCTGAGTGGTAACTTACAAGAAACTCTTGACAGAAAAATCCAAAGAAGAAGTTAAAAATGGACGCATGTTTACAAATACCTAGATTCAACTGCTGCGATACCAGTAACCGCATAAGAATTCATCTTGGATATTGCTGATATCAGTTAATCTTAATTAAATCTAAAATACAATACATGTATGTTATTAGGCTTGATTTTTCGCTTCAAGTTTTGCCAAAAGTTACGTATATTGTGCCTTTCAAGCACCTGAATGTTCATGATCACTGCTCACAAGTTCAAAATGTAATATCTGTTTTGATGATGTCATCAGACAATCAACAAATACTGTACTTCAGAAAAAAAAAGAAAAATAAACTCCCCTGATATTTTTATTTAGAATTTGCTAGAAATCTGACATGTACATTGTACGTCACAAACTCGACAACCACTGAAGGTGATCTGAAAGAGTTCTCAATTCCTCAAAGTGCAAAAAAAAAAAAAAAAAAAAGTTTGCAGGTCTAACTGGTTTCTAATTACAATGTTTATATGTATATATTCGCAATACTACAAATCAAACCAGGCTGTAAATGTATAGTTTGATAAAATCGGCAGTTTTAAAGTTTAAAGATCACAAGAGCCAACAACATGTTAATCCTTAGATACACACCATGGTTTACATCTCCATCCCTTTGAATATGTCGAAACTGAAAGCAGCCAGCAAGCTACTTAATATTTTGTTTCAGGGTAATTATAAGTCAACAAAACAAAGGGACAAAAAATTGTGGAAAAAAATGAAAACTGAAATATTTACAAATACTGATCATGATATTCTGTTCCTAATACCCAGTACATGTACCAAAGTTTTCATCATAGAAATTCAACTTCAAGAGTTCCAAAATAAGTATGTAACCATTAATCAGAACATCTAACAAAGATGTTGAATGACTACTTGATTGGACATCTACATGTAAAGTTTTATGTGTAGAACGACCTTATTTATCAATTTCATCTAGATTGGATGTGTTTCTTTTATTTTCACAAAAGTTTCTTTCTTGCTAATAAAATGGAGAAAGCTTTTTGTTTTTTGAGTGTATCGGTTAATAAAGAAACTAGCCTTTATATACTTTAATATTAGAAAATGATTCAGTACATAATTATATATATAAATAGTGACTTGTCTTTAAAAAACATTTACAAATTAAATTGTATACAAGCATACAACTTCATGTTTACTAAATATAGATAAATCTTTTACACATTCTTGTATAACAATGGCCTGGGACTTTATCAAACCATTTAATTCTTTAAAAAATGTTTAAAGTGTTTGAAATCCTATGCCATCATTATATTATAATATGGAGAACAAGAATGATATGTATAATCAGAACCATTTAGTTAAATTGTTATATCATGATCAACAGACATCAAAAATCTATTATAACAATAAAGAGTTCCAAAGTCTAGCAGTACCGGGTGCGATCCGTGAAGATGTTCATCCGTTACATGTAGCTTTTGCCATTGAGAGGACATTTCTTTTGATGGCTGCCGAGGGAGCTTCTCCATTTGAAAGTGGCGCCACACTGACAGCTGTACCTGCGGGCGTCACCATGTTTCCCAAGAACATGCTCACGCAGGTAGCCCCGCACAGTGAAAGTATCACCACAAATGTGGCACTTGTACATGTTATTGCCCGTCACACCGCACGTTTTCTTGTGTGAACTAAGAATAGACTGGTAATGAAAAGACATGCCACAGTTATTACAGGGATAAGGCTTGATGCCCCGATGTTTGTTCATATGGTCCGCGTACGCGATTTGTGTTCGGAAATGTTTCTTACATATAGTACAGCTGTAGGAGCTTTGTTCATGTTTTATCTGGTGTTCAGGTCTGGTACTGCTCACAAGATACGGTTCCGTTTTAGCCACATCCACATTTGATACTGGCTCTGCTGCGGCCATCATGAGCTGATTTATAACCGTTTCATTCATTTCTATCCTAGTATCAGGTTCCTCATCAAATGAAATCACCTCTTGCTTAATCCTGATTTCATTTCCAAGAACTTTTTCAGTTTCCTGTTGTTGACTTTGAAGCGTATCTGAGGTAGAACTACTCGACCACTGCTGTGGTATAATACCCTGTTCTTTGGAAACAGGCACTTGGAATGAAAAGTCTGTCGGACCATTGCTCCGATACATCCCAGTTGGCACAACACTTTGACTGGGGTGTCCATTTTCAGAAGATTTTCGCTGAATGTTGTTCCCAGACCGAGGAGAATTTCTCTCATATGAAACAGATGGAAAATGTCCGTGAGATTGTTGTTCGGATATTTTGTTTTCGGTTGAAGTAGCACTGACTGGAACACTGTGCAGGTACATTTCTCCAGCCTGAACATGTGTTTCCATTACTGGAGTGTATGACGTTGCTTGACTAATATGAGGTGGCATCATCCCTAGCATTGAGGTAGTTCTCGTATCCATGAAATGGGGCGAAATCCCCGGCAACATCCTTGGCGATAGCGACGAGGAGATTGGTGGAAGAGGTAAAGACGACCTTGCCGCTGGAGATTTCCATTTACTACCGATTTTTGCTGTAGTTGAAGGAGATTTTGAAGGTCCCTTGAAGGATCGTGCTGACAAATTGCTGGGTTTGTTATTTGGTGAATGTTTTTGGCCATTTGAAACGTTCCTGGATGGCGAAGATGGACATTTTTCTTTGTGTAGATTCAGTGAACTTCTCCATTTGAATCTTTCACCACACACACAACTATACCTATTGACATTTCCATGCATCCCGAGTATGTGTTCTTTCAAGTAGGACCTTTTCAGGAACACATCACCACAAATTTTGCATGTGAAATTAGCCTTTTCGGCTTCCATTGTATTCCAGTTTGACGTCTGCAAAGACCCAGAATCACTAACACGCATGTTCAGGTCCTTAGTCGAGTTATTTTGTTGCTCCTGAAACATTTGAATTCTGGTGACGGCATGCAGGGATATGTGGCTGATGTACTTTTCATGGTCATCAATAGTAGCGCCACATATTTCACATGTAAAGGAGTTTTGGAACTCCCCAGACAAGGGATTTTTTTGGCCGTCCTCAACTTGGAGAGAGGAGGCCAACTCTAATTGTTTTCTTTCTTTGTCTTGCGGAAGTCCAGAGTGATTTGGTTTTATTGACAAATCCCATCCACTGTCTACATCCTTATTTGGATAATTTTGTGAATTGCTCAAATCCACAACAGCAACATTTACAAATGGGAAATCCTTTCCTTGATTTGCATGTTTAGACATGTTACACAATTCCACAGGTGTTTCCATGGCTCTGTTATCTGTATGATCCAGATCCTGAACATGTTCCGACAGACCGGATTGTACGCGTTGGGGTTGCTCATCACAATGTCCACTGTCATTTGTTTGTCCGACATTCAAGGAAGCTGGGGTTTCCTCTGGAGTAACATGATTACTGACCAATGTGTGATCAATGTTACCGGATGATACACACTCATCTTGTAACATTGACGTTACCTGAGCTTCACAGTCAGATTCCATGCCATTTTCCACACTGTGATCCGCAGGAATGTCAAAAATTATGTCCGTATCATGGGAATGTGTTTCTACATTTTCCAAATTGCCATTTTCAAGCTTTGGCTTATTTTGTTCAACATTCAGAAGCTGTTCGTTCGCTTTCTTTCTGAAACTTTGCTGAATTTTAAACTTTTTCCTCATTTTCCTTTGATGTGTTTTGCTGTGTTCTTTAAAGTGTACCTTGTTTGAAAATCTGCCATCACAGAATCCACAAACGTACATCTCAATCACACTTCTCCTTATTACAGCTTGTCGGTGACAAATGCCTCGGTGTTTCAGGAAGACATTTCTCACCCTGAAAACCTTTCCACAACGGGGACATCTGAACTGTTTTCCAGAAGGATCATTTCCTGAGTCCGTAAATGATCGCCGTCTCTTGCGATTCCCATCTGATTTCGCGGAATAATCAAACCAAGCGTCCTCTACGTCCTCAGTATCTGAATGGTCTACGCTTGAACTGGTAGGGGAATCGTCAAAACTAGAAGTAGAGGAGTCATCAGGGTATATCACAAAATCAGAATCATTACCTTCTTGGTCACTTACCTGTGATGCTGGCATCTCAAAGAGCGCATCAGTGGCGACACCTGGTGGAGTGAGCATTGCCCCATGTTGAAACACCCCCCTTTCTGTCGGTTCGGCCTTTACAACATACACCTGATCATCGTTTTCGTTCTCCAGTTCAGTGCCCGCATTATTTTCTGTGTCATCCTCTTGTTGTGGGGACTGCTGCGAGTAGGAAATATCATCCAGTTGATTATCGTCTGTATCCATTGCCTCTGGATCCCCAGCCTCCGTATTGATAGCATCTGAGTCCAGCTCAGGTTTAATTTGCATGGCTATGAAGTCGGAAGCGCCGCTGAGATCAGTGATATCGGTGACCGAGTAATCAGAAATGGCTGCTGCAGTAGTGCACCTCTGTTTGTGCTGGCGAAGAGAGTTCCTCCATTTAAAAGTGACACCGCACTCACAGACATAGTGTCCAATTCTTCCATGCTTGCCATTTTCATGCTCAATGAGTATACTTTTTTTCTTGAACTGGTCACCGCAAACATGACAAACAAACGTGGTCGGTTTTTCCAATGGCTTTCTCTCTTGGCCACAGTGCTTTTTGTGTATCGACACGTCCGACTGATAGAAAAACTTCTTTCCACAAGTTTTACAACCGTACGCCTTGATTCCCTTGTGCTTGTTTACATGGCCTTCGAAGTGGTGTTTCTGATAAAAACCCTGGCCACAGTCAGGGCAGAGATACTTCCAGTTCCCTTCGTGTGCAGACAGTCGGTGATACTTCAAGCCTTCCTTTGTTCCAAAATCTCTATGACAATAATCACAATCGAACCTCAGATTCCCATGCTTTACCTGAACGTGAAGCCTCAGTTTGTAGGAATCTGAAAACGTCTTATCACACTGCTCACATTTGTTAGTGTTTCCATAGTGAACGCCGAGATGTCTCCGGATATGGAACATCCGTGGCGTTTTGTACTCGCACAGCTTACAGTTGTACATGCCGCTCTTATCTTTCTGGAACTCTTTCTCCGATTCTTTTTTCATTGTCGATTTCTCCCACTTACTCATAGGTATTAAAGTGTCACTGGTCGATTTGAAATTTTCCTCGACCTTGTTTTCACCGTGTGAAGTCTTAGTATGATATGTAAAACCAAATCTACTGCTGAAGACTTTCGGGCAGAACGAACATTTTAGTGTGGTGCCTCGCTCCTCGTGAAACGTGATGTTGTGATATTCTAGTCCACGCTTACTGGTGAACACCTTGGAGCACTTAGGGCACGGATAGCTAACCGACTTCTCGTGTTTCACCTTGATGTGCTCAGTAAGCTTACATTTCTCTGTATACGCTTTACTACAGTACGGACATTTGAACTCTTTTCCAGTATGTACTGTGATATGTCGTCTTAACCTACCCAGAACATTGGTCTTATAACTACAAAAGTTACAATTAAATACGGTCTCTCCATTTTCCGTGACGGCCATATCTTTAGCAATGCTTAGAGCTACGTCACGGACAAATTTCACGTTCTCCCCTTCATTCAGTCCTATCTGGTAATTGTCGCCGATCTCCTCGACCGACATTTCTAGAGATTCTCCCCCCTCTTCCTGCTCTTCCCCTTGTCTGACGTAGCTGCAGTTCATAGGCGCATCTTCTTCTGCCTCTCCATCTGCCCCTCCCTCGTCATCTGTCAAAACATCACAACAACTTTGTGTTAGTCTACAATAATAGGTAACATTTCACCTCACTTTAAACGAGATATTAAAGGAATTTGCTCATTAAAGAAATTTCCTAAATTATGTCTGTTCCAGAACTAACCATGTGGGAGGGACGGGAGGCACTTTTTCAGAAACTCCACCACCAATCAAATATCAAAAGCGATTTAATAATGGAATGGTGGCCATGGCAGATCTGGTTTTACCTCCCCAACACAGTTATATTAAATAAGGAATAGCCCTTACTATAAAGAATCATCTCCCTTTGATGAAGCAATTTTGATTAGTCAAAGGCAGACAACTCTTCACATTCAGAATATAATATTATAATCATGTAATCACTGCTTCAAATCGACATGATTGTTTTTGAAATTAGTATTAATGTTTTCAAAACAATTACTCACACATGAAGGTTCAACACATAGAACAAGGCTTATACTAATTCTCAATCCACAGAGCAGTACTGACTTTAATCTCAATTAAGTACTTTCTCCAGGGGTTATGCTCAATTTAGCTCTCTGTGACTTTTACATGTTCAAGCGCTAGACTAGACAAGCTAAATGCACTGCAAGTAAGGGCAGTGTTTATTTTAACAAAGTTATTTTAATTCACGGACTATTAGTCCGAACCAAAATTTACTTGTCATGGGCATAGATCTGGACTAGTGGCTAATGTCGCAGACTACACCTAGAACATGTCATTACGATAATAATTTGATCCTTTAAATTTTTTTTTTTTTTTAACATCACATAACGATTCAATGACTTGCAGTCCGATATTACTCCTCTGTGATCTTCACAAGAAAGTTATCAACCAAGTGATCATCCTTGATGTCCATGGGTTACAATCATTAGAGTATGTAAGTAATTGTAACCTATGGATACCAAGAATGCCTAGCCATTGGTCAGGTCTCTTTATCAGAGACCAATGAAATAGCTAAGAGTGTGCCTATGACATTTTACTGAGATGCAGAGGAAAAGTAAGCATTATGCATTGAGTATTGTGGAATAATATAATCATCATGAGGATTATCGAGGATGCACATCTTTATAGGTTATTTAAACTGTCCCTTGAAAAAATGAATGCTGTTTTCAGTATGATGTTTCCTGACTAACATTTTTAATAAAAAAACATCATAAAAAAAATCAATGCTTCATCAATTCAATGCGGACAGTAAAATTATGAAATATATGTGAATGCATTGAACTGATATTCCAGTGTTGAACACTTACTGTTTTTACATGGTAGTCTTTTGGACTAGTTGAGGAAGTTACATCAATTGTTTGAAAAAATTGTATTTCCAGTTAATACCATGTATTGCATTAATAAATTTGATATTTTATAAACTTACCCGTACTTTTTCACTTTGCTTCTACTTTTTCTATTGTAATATGTATCATCTTGTCACATTATCACGATACATATCAAATGGTCACATTAAAGTATAGTTGCAGCCCTAGTAAGGCTAGTGTCTAACCCTGGTATTTTCTTTCCTTTCAGAAGAATATATATGTCTTGATAAAGGGGCAGATCACTGTGGAAATTTGACAAATTTCTTTGTCTGCACTGTTATAGGGCTGGGCGGTTTTACCGGTATACCGGTATACCGTGGTATAAAGTTGTGATGGTACGTACCGTGGTACATTAGTCCTGTACCGGTTTTTTGGGGACTTTCATATAATTTATCAAAGAACTATTTGTTACATAGATCAATTAGAATTCCAATATAGTTCAATTATAATTTCCTATAAGTTTGCTGATCAACTAGGACAGACATACTCACTCAAACAATATTAGAGAATAACACAAAGGGAAACTTATGACAGACCTCTTGGTTTCAGACCAAAAACAGCCAGAGACCTTTAGCTAGCTCAAACATTCAATCAAGATGGTATACTGTGGTACGTACCGCAGTATTTGCCTAAATACCGTGGTATACCGTGGTGCTTTTGATTTTGTGGTACCCAGCTCTACACTGTTATCATAACTTCTTTGCCCTTACATATATATTGATCAATTAATGTTTATATCCAACAACATACTTATACATATATGTACCTATTAGACTCTGCCCTTCTTGAGATTTCTCCCCTTCAAGTTCCGGGGAACTTTCCTTAGCAGCTGGAGTAGCACTGTCAGTATTCTCCGTCTCGTCTCCACTGCCCTCGGGCTCTATTTTAATGTGGGGTGTCGGAGGCGATCCCTCGGCCATTACTGGCTCCTCCTCCTCCTCCTCAGCCAATTTTGCCGTTTCCGACGTGACAGTCGATGAGCAGACATTTGAAGACGACACATCGGAAGCTTTGGTTTTATATTCTAAAGTTTTTTTCGTACTATTGGATGCCTGACCCAGTCTATTTGAGACATTAATTGAGATATCTTTTGAGAGTATGTGTTCGGGTAAAGTCAAAATAATCTTTCTGGGACATTTTCGCTTTCTTCCGATTTGTAATGCAGGTATGGTTTCAATATCTCTGTCACTCGGGCCCGATTTGTCCTCTGTGGCACTGATATCGCATTCTTTGGAGGTTGTTGTTTCCGTATCAATATTTTCGGCACTGTTGTCGGGGTCGTGAGATTTGGGGAAGAGTTTATCGTGGTCAGGCTGAGACAAGACTTTCCTCATCCAATACTTTGTCTCCTTATGAAGCCCCTGTTGCTTTGCCTGTTTACTGTCATCCGACTCTGTCCAAACCTTCTCAACATTGCTGCAATAGATAATAATCAAATAAACACTGTTAGTGAAGGGCAATCAGATAAAATCATAATCAATAACTGATTTGTAATCGGAAGTAGCAAACCAATTGATGATTGATTGCATAATTTCTAAATCGGTTCATAATTTTATGGTACTGAATAAGTCGAAAATCACTACTTTAATACCTACAGACCACAGTTGCTTGAGTTTCTGTCAGTAAATAATAAATATATATGTGTGAAATGAGCCTCCCATTACAGTAATGTAATGGAAGTATACCAACGTTATTTCTCAACTTTTTGTAAACAATGCACATAACTTACTGGTTGCAAGTCTGTCGTGCAATTCTCAGAAGAAACACCAACATTTCCGATGAATTTAGATATTAATCCACCACTACATGCTAGTTTCGTTTTATCTAACAATAATTTCTCCGTCGCATAGACGGCTTTTTTATGACTAGCGTACAGGCAACATTTTAAGCAAGCCGCCATGGCTTGTACATGTGTGAGGTCACGAAACCACATGGAATACAAAAGAATAAATAATGTTTTTTATTCGAATAAAATACATGTCACTGATTTTTGAGTCCATCAAATTATAGAGGAGCACGTGGAACGTAAATTGCCTTTTTTAAGCACGAAGAGATTTCCTTATAAATGTTGAAATTTACATAGATAAGGGAGATAACTCCAACTCTTGGAGAAAATTTGAAAAAGTCTGAGGAATGCCTAATGATTCATCCCGCACTGAATTGTTCAGAATGTGACGTCACATATGGGTCATGTTCTGATGCCCAAACATTCAGTCACTTTATCTTTGACCTTCAGACCTGAAGAGCCGAGGAAGGGTTTTCAGTAAGGAAGCACCGTATGAGTTTGATGAGCCTGAAGGAGCTCAAGTTATCACACGGAATCCTTTGTTCTCATAATGCAACCAACAACACCGACAAATTGACAAAGTTATTTACATTTTTTGGTTTATTTGGTTTATTTTGTTTTGTGTTCTATTAACAGTCAGGGTTATATAACAGTGTGTGCCAAACTTTCAAAACCTTTACAGGACATTTGGGCATGTAATCTGAAAAATATACAGGTCCAAAAAAAAAAAAGTTTGAAAGTTGCAATGTTTTTCATACAAAATCTGAATTAAACAGGGATTTTTTCAATTTCTTCCAAGAAAAACCACTGTCCGATGGTCAGTACCTGGCAACTGCCCCACATGGGTTTCGAACTCGCAACCCAGAGATGGAAGGCCAGTGGTATAATGCTAGGACACCTTAACCATCGGTTACCTTCACATTTACATTTGTAAATTATTCATTAAACATTGAGAAGATGCAGATTCAAACTTCTACATGTACAGATCCTCTTTACTTATATCTGAGTTTGTTTCCTATGGTTATATACCTATTGTACAAAGAGAAGAAGTGTTCCATCAGCTCACTGGAGTCCATCTGCGTCTCTACCATAATCGCAGAGTAGCGGTTCTTGAGGTCCAGCCTCACTGTGATTACGGCATCCTCCTCGGCACCCATCACTGCCTTGAGGGTCAGTTACTACAATCTGAAATAAAAAGTTTATCAGTTCAGCATACTCTGGTATAGTAAAAATCTGAAGTAAAAAGTTTATCAAATTAGCATATTGTAGTATAGTGCTTAAAAGGTGATAAGTGTTTCTATAAATATACATGTATGAAGCTCACGTTATATTGACACAATAGTTGTGTTGGTTACTTATATTAAGTACCACATCTACTCAGGCTCTTAGTATAGCCAGGACACATTCCTTCAAGATATCTCCTTATTGTGGAATACATACATTTTTTTACAAAAATTCCATCCTATGTATATAATATATGTATTTAGTGATTCAGGTACATGTAAGTCTGCATGCAGCCAACCCTAAACATATAAAAAAAAATTAAAAAAGGAGCAATGGTAACTTTAGTGAAGATCACTCTCCTACATTGTTTTGTTAAAATGAATTACGTATACCTTCCTACTTAAAATTTTTCCAAATTGTTACAGGAAACAGCTAGTACCTGTCTTACTTGACCAAATAAGTGCACTAATGACTGAGCTTACAAAATCACATAAGGTGTGTGCTTATATTGAAACTATATCATATACATATAATTATTACAGGAAAAAGTTTCCATGTAAAATCAGGGTTGAAAATATTAATAATATTCCCACGTACTGGGAGGACTGCAGGTGCACTGATTTAGGTAGAATGTACATGTTTTTGTCCAGCCATATCTAATACTTTAAAGGCCCAATATACGTAACTTCAGGGAAATTTTCGTGATTCTGAAAAATTATGAAAAAAAAATCCAGTTGATAACCATGCAAAAATTAGCCTAAAACGAAGTAAACCTGAGCGGTAACTAACAAGAAACTCCGGGAAAAAAAATCCAAAGAACTGAAAATAATTCAGGTGGGGCCCACTTCAATAACAAACCGAAGGTAGATGACGGTTCGAAATGGACGCGTGTTTACAAATAGCATGTTTCAACTGCTGCTGTACCGGTAACCGCGAAAGAATTCATCTTGAATATTGCTGATATCAGTTAGTCTTAGCTAAATCTCTAAATATAATAAGTTATTAGGTTTGATTTTTGCTTCAAGTTTTTCCGAAAGTTACGTATATTGGGCCTTTAATTTGCAGAACAATTTTTAACTCATAAAATTCAAATCTTGCTCATGCATGATGTACAGCTTCTTTTGGAAGGCAAGATGGTAAAGGCAATTGTGATAGGGATTTATACATTTTACAGCTAGCTCGATACATACATATAGGCTACACAGGATTTTAATTCTGATATACCATCGAATGGTCTAAAACGTTTGTTACAAGTCCCTGTGCATGGAACCTTCCTTACAGCTACATGAAGGAATACTTATTTAGTAAATATAATCACACAATAATCATTATAAGATTATATTTACTTGTAAAATAAGTTATTGGGGGGAGGGAACCGGTATACACATGGTGCACAGTCATTTTGACAGTAGGTCAGTTAGTATTTATAAGCTTAGGCTAGGCTTTATTATCATTTTAAGTCAATTGACCAGGGTTTTCCCTGGGACTCCCAAATTTGATAAATTTAGGAGTCCTGGGACTCCCATCACAAATAATATATAGTACAATTTCATCAATTTTGGGAGTCCTTTGACAATTTTAGGAGTCAAAATGCAGGTTTTTGTGTGTCAGGGAAAACCCTGCATTGACTTGTTCATTGTTAAAGGTTATTAGTCTGGCATCATCTTGAATCTTATGTCATTGTTAATGAATTCTTATTTCACAAGTAACATCATTATGATTATGCCTAACTGACCTACTGTCAAAATGACTGTGCACCGAAATAACACCCCCCCCCCCCCCAAATAAGAATCGAACCCGTTATTTACACTTTTAACAGTTCCGTGTAAATGATGATTATACGACAAGGCAAACTGCCCAGCGAAGCATATCATTATTGACTGATCTCCAGCTGTGTGTTTTTAAAGCGAGGGTGAACCGATATTTCCAACATTCGATTTCTATCCCGCATCAAACTCCTTGCTTTTCTCAGAACCTGGATTTTGACTGTGCTAATGCTATTCAACTGGGACTAAGACATCAAATGCATTCCATTTTAAACAATTTCAAAAAACACTTCCCAGCTATATATGAATATTTACCAATGTATAGTGTAAACAAGAGTCAATCGGAGTCTTCAATCATGTTTGATAGGGACGCCATTTTCTTTTGTGCTAAATTCATGTAAAGGGAAATAACTCCTGATCCTTTTCTATGCAGTATGTGTGGAAATATAGATAATATTGTTTTTGATATATACTATAATTGACAAGTTAAATTACTAGGGATTGCTTAATTTGGTTATGACACTCGGTCGAAAGAAGTAGGTCTAACACATTCATCTTTTACAATACATAGTCTAAATATGTTGGATTAACTTCGAGACTGACTCTTTAATTATAGGCATATAACTGTATCTAGATAGGGTAATCATCTTAATTGGGACCAATTAAATATTAAAGATTAAAAGTAGAAAAAAAAAATTAAACCCATTGATAACTATTGTATTCCGAGAAAAGGAGACACGTATATGTATTGACTTTTTGTTATGTCTATAAAGTGTTATAGATACAGATGTCTACATTAATTAGAAAAAAAGAAGCGTTTTAATTATTATTTTCCTTTTAATTTCCTCTGTTTTTAATTCCTTATTGTGAAAACCAAATATCAATGATAAGTTTCTCTGCTTTACTTGTTTTTTTGCAAAATCATAAATTTTTCATCTATCCTAGTCCCAAAAACGATGATAATGATTTGCTGTGACCAGAGACGTATAAAGCTTTATACGTCTCTGCTGTGACCATTTCCAAATTTAACAAACGATATCGTTCCAAAATGTGTAATTTTCTCCTCTGGCAATCAACTTCTGTAATTTTTGGCAAAGCAAATAACGAAATTGTGCCCGTCAAACTTAACATATTAAACTGTAACGTGCAGGCGGTCATCCATCCAACTACTGATCACGCTCTTCACTGTTGCTTAACTAGCGTGAGAAGGTCCCTGGGTTATAGATTATATGTACATGTATACGTACATGTACAACATCCTCGATATCAAAGGGTAAAACGATCACCTACACTCTTTACACCCCTGGAATATGTCATGGTAAAATGAAGGCACGCTCAGGTTAAAAAAAACTGACAAATCGCAAGGCTACATGCATGTCTATTAAAAATTATAAAGGAATATAGACCGACTTTAAAGGTTGTCGATTTTACCGTTATGGGACCACGAGATTGTTTTGATGTACATCAAAGGGCCGATCCAGTTTTTCTTGCCTAACAAACAAGATGAGCCTCCAGTTTTGCCATGGCATATTCCAGGGGTGTAGAGAGCGTAGGTGAACGTAACCCCTGGGTAATCGGGGATGCAATATCAGAACACCAGTTTTGTATATATATGTACATGACAGTTTGATAATTATTACTTTGAGAAAAATATAATCTGTTTCTCCCGTACGTGTACGATATTAAAGTAATTATGACGTCATCGATAGATAAGCAATATAACTTTGTGACGTCATTAACAATTAAGACATCTTGACGTCACGTAGAGATGGTAATGATGTGTATGCAGTAATGGGGTGATTCCCACTCGGAATGGGGAAACCGTAAGAATGAAGGACACTACGGTGCGAGGGTTTGCTGAGAAGAGGCATAAAAGACCCGCCCTGTATCACTATAAGAGGGTGATAGATCCGACCGATCAGCCGGGGAAATCAGCCTCCATTTTTGAACACAAGTCCCAGTCCCAGTCGGACCGGACTACGGATCTCGTTTACGCGGACTGCATCAACCATGGTTACCGTCTTGCTGCCAATGTCCTGGGCGAAGGGGCATACGCCAAGGTCAAGAAAGCGGATGTTATGCCAAGTAAATTGGCTAGGAACCAAACCATGGCAGACATCGCTGGGGATTCAGGCCAAATGGAGGTAGGTCTTTGTGATATCCCTGCAACAAATTGTTATGAAAGCAAAACTTCCTGGTAATTTGTGCAGCTGTTAACTTGTCTGCTAAGTTGTTTGTGATATATAGGGTAACATCCATCCTCAATATCCAGGGGTTACGATCACCTTTGCCCTCTACACCCCTGGAATATGTCTTGGCAAAACTGAAGGTACGCTCAGGTAAAAAAAAAAAAAACCTTACCAATCGCATTAGGCTGACGCCTGTCTGTTTGAAGATTAAAGGAGCCGCAACCGACTTCAAAGCCTGTCAGTTTTTTTTAATTTATGATTTTATTCAGATTTTCATCATACACATGACAATATCATTGTTAACAGTAATACAAATACACACGTATGCTTATCTGAACACAATTACAAAATCCAAAACATGCCATAGTTCTGTATACCATACACACCATTACAACATTCCATACATACCATAGTTTTGTATACCATACACACCATTACAACATTCCATACATACCATAGTTTTGAATACCATACACACCATTACAACATTCCATACATACCATAGTTCTGTATACCATACACACCATTACAACATTCCATACATTCCATAGTTCTGTATACCATACCCACCATTACAACATTCCATACATACCATGGTTCTGTATACCATACACACCATTACATTATTCTATACAAACCATAGTTCTGGATACCAGTGCCTGTCAGTTTTTACCTTTATGTGGCCACGAGATTCTTTTGATGTTCATCAAAGGTTCGAACTAGTTTTCTTGCAGCATCAACAAGTTAGCACAAACGGAGCCTTTAGTTTTGTCATGACATATTCCAGGGGTATAGAGAGCGAAGGTGATCGTAACTCTTAGATATCAAGGATAGGTTTCACCTTGCATCTTTAGCAATTCTAAAATTAGATGGAATAATGTTCTTTTATAATTACTTATACTTTTTATGATACTTTAACAATATATATCATTGAAGCTTAAACATAATTATTTGATCAAATGATTAAAAAGGTCAAATGGCAAGATATTACAAATGATAAAAGCCCTCCCCGTAATACAACAATAGATATACATTTTGTATGCACAGAAACAATATTCTCTGATAAGGTAACTATTTCATTTAACTGAAAAAGAGGAGTTTTAACCTTATAGTTTTTAAAGGTTCCTTTTTACAATACCCACTTTACGTGTACGCGTACATGTATGTCGGCAATGCATGTTATCAGTTTCGATAACATAGCAATACTTTATTTAATTATCATAAGGAATATCATAATTGTTATTAAAATACATACAACCAGATCCCTGCTGCTTGGTACCTATAGATATATATATCGACATGGTAGCGACTGTATATCAATGCTCCAATATATTTCCACATGTTTTACTCCCCATTGCATTTCAAAATCATGCTAATTAATTTGAAAATTTTAATTTCAGGTGGCGATAAAGATTATTGACAAGAAACAGGTACCGAAAGACTTCCTCATGAAGTTTTTGCCCCGTGAGCTGTCTAATCACATGAAGAACCCGCCCCACCCACACATCGTAAGTACATTAGTAGCGCGCACAGGGACCTGCGAATTTGTTACAGCTAGTTTGGACCTTAACTAAGGTGTTTAGAGATAATTTTCGATAAAATGACCCTCAAAGACCTAGCCTTTGTGACCATTGAGGTGGGCATGAACATTGAAGGGTGTTGGGGGGTATTTTTTATCGAAAATTGTTTTAAATCTCCAAAAACTGTAAAATTGCTCTAAACATCTTAAGCTTAGTTTAGGTACAAAACTAGCTATAACAAATTCTCAGGTCCCTGTGGTAGCACATACTAATAGCTACTTATTCAGTAATAGTAATTATGTATTCTATCAATTTTTTATTTCATTCAACACCTTTTTATCATTTCGTTGTTTTGTTTTCGCCACGAAGAATATAACCTAAAATAAAATATCCGTTCGGAATGTTAGTTTTCATTTTTTAGAAGTACGAAGACGAGTTTCGGGTTACAAAACAATGAAATGGCACTTATTTATCTTGCGCCACTTGAAGCATTATTAAATAATACTAGGGAAACAAAAAACCGATCGTCGGATACCCACGGTTGATCTCGCTTCGCTAACTCACTCATCATCGTCGGATACCCACGGTTGATCTCGCTTCGCTAACTCACTCGTGATGAGTGAGTTAGCGAAGCGAGATCAACCGTGGGTATCCGACGATGCAAAAAACCGTGTTTTCCTATTTATGGTATACAATGTATGTATTTATTATGTATATTATATACATTGTAATACTGTTGGTAATACTTTGTTCTTGATTAATGTGTACAAAGTAGCCCTATTACTCATATCATTTTGTTACAATGTATTCAATTGAGCTCAAGATATTTTATTGGCGATTCCAAAAGAATTATACACAATCTAGGGCCGCAGAACCCTTCTCTAATTCCAGTTATAGCGTGTGGAATTAAATAGTACGCTACAGATTAGCATAGGTTTAGCATAGATTAAGCGTAGGTTTAGCATATTTATAGCATTAGCATCTAGGTTTAGCATAGATTAATCATAGCTTTAGCATTGATTTAGCATAAGTTTAACATATATATTTAGCATAGGTTAACTTAGATTTAGCACATGTATAGCGTAGGTTTAGCATCGATTGAGCATAGGTTTAGCACATGTATAGCATAGATTTAACATCTAGATTTAGCAAAGCTTAATCATAGGTTTAGCATAGATTAATTTTAGCATAGGTTCAGCATATATCTAGCATAAGTTTAACATATAATCATCATTGTTTAATCATAGGTTATGATTGACAGTGATACGGATTTACAATTTAGTGATGAATATACTAATTAAGGTTGAAAGAACAGTAATCACATGCAATGTAGGCCTATATTATCCTGATGGTATAGGGAAACGGTTATTATTTGTGTTAATTTATATTTATAACTCATACAATTGTTGTAAATTATCTCGAATATCTCTATAGGTGTGGTTGTGTAATTTCTATACATAGTGTATAACACACGAGTAATTATTCCACTTCTTGGTAGACTAGTACTGTATGTGATACCAGTTTTGATTTTTATGCACTAGACGTTGGTTAAACGGAAAACACATTCCAGGATTCTTGTTACTATAGGTGCTAATTACTAATCGAAGTAGTGTCATTTTCCAAAACTGATTTCATTGAAACTAAAGTCTCAAATGTTCATTCTCAAAGCATAATTAAGTAAGTTGAGACTGGAAACGACGTAGCTGCTACCAATATGATCAGGAGGCACGGTGGTCTAGTGGTAGGACGCCGGGTTCGTGATCGAAGGGTTTCGAGTTCGAGTTCCGGCCACGGCATTTGTGCTGTATCCTTGAGTAAGATACTTTACTCTGCTTGTTCCAGTCTACTCAACTGTAAATGAGTACATGGCTGGACAGTGTTAGAAACTGCAAAATGCTAGCTGTGAGTCCCGAAATGGCAGCACCGGTTGGATGCTCCCACGGGAGTTGAGGACGATATTGGCTGGTTGCTAAGGCCCTAAAACAACGTAATTTGTGAACCGCTTTGAGACGACATATAAGTTGTGGTAAAACGGTATATAAGAACTGTTAATTCTTATTATTATTAAAATACAGCTCCTAATTATACTGTCGTTTTGAGGATCTGACAGCGACCTATAGTGGTCAACATGACAGGATAATGAGGAGGTGTATTTTAATCAGTTTCTAGCTGCTACATAGAGCATGTCCATTGGTTTGCCGTTTAATATCAAATATGTTTCACGAGTATGGCAGATTTTGTTTACGCACGAATGAAAATATGAAAAAAAAATTTTACATTCGGCAAAACCTTATATTTTCACTGTTCATTACTGCGCCGAAAATAGAAATTTTATGAGTTTGATTATTTTCTATATTTCAAAGGTAAAATATAATAAATATAACTATTTTGTGTATCATTTATGTGCCTTTGTACTCGATCAGGTGCGGTGGCGGATAATTTTCTATATGTCACAGGTAAAATGTAATAAATATCACCATTTAGTGTATCACATGTTGTGCTTTTGTACTCGAACAGGTGCGGTTGCGGATAATTTTCTATATTTCACAGGTAAATATGTATTAACTATAACCATTTAGTGTATCACATGTTGTGCTTTTGTACTCGATCAGGTGCGGTTGTACGAGCAGTTTTCCACTCAGAACCACGTGTACATGGTGATGGAGTATTGCTCTAACGGGGACCTGCTGGACCTGATCAACAAGCACATCGGGGAGAACCAGAAGGGAATAGGAGAAGAGAATGCCCGTAAAATCTTCTTTCAGATCTGTAGTGCCGTACTACACCTTCACAGAAACCTTTTAGTTCACAGGTAAACAAAGCAAGGCTATACCACATACAAATATTGATTGATCATTAGTTTCTCTTTATATTCATATACAGTGCATTACTCTTTATATCACGTTGCATTTGTCAGACAAAACCAAAAACCAAACCAAAAGAGAAACACAGGGTAGATTTTCTGGGTCTATAACTCATACATATTGAAATACTCTATAGAATAGTTTATATCAGTTGAACAATTAATCTTTAACCTAAAAATCATCCAAATTTCAATAGAATCAAAGTGCTAATTCACGAGTAATTGCAGCATATTTGATGGCACACACCCCCCCCCCCCCCTTCAATATCTCGTATGTCCCATACCCCATGCGCATTTGTCGATGCCATAATTCTCCTATGCATAAAGTTCGTTCATAAGTGCATTTGTCCTTTTAATGGGAATATTATTCCATTCCTCCAACGAAGTTCTTCAAGAATAGCGGAGGTCAATCGAATGTTTATTTTCAAGCTATTTAGCAACGATTTCGTATACATTTTGTACTTGACTCGCTTTCCTGAATTCCTGCATGAACCGGCACTTTGCATGTTTTCAATTAATATTACAAACGACATTTCCTTTACAGGGATTTGAAATGTGAAAATATTTTACTTGACGAGAATTTGGACTGCAAAGTTACAGGTAAGTACATTGTTATGCTTAGCCATCTCAACACTGTTTGCTGTGATAACCTCATGCCCTGAATGAAAGGATATGATGTGTCTATGAGGCCTTTTCCGGGCCCTGGTATATGCAGATTTCCATCTCCTCTATTTGTCAAAGAAAGTGCTCTTGTGCCAAACCTAATGTAAACATTTGATTGAAAGTGGATTTTTTGGGGGGACCAAAAGGGGTAGAGTTAATCACAAACATGCTATGTTGTTTTCAAAATGAAAAAAACAACTTCTTGTAAACAAGATACATGGACATGGCGCTTTGCCTACAGACAATACACATGCACAGAAAATCACAAAGCGATGCTTTTTACATTGTATGTAGCAAATAATGCATAACAAAGGTTAAGCCACAAAATGTACATCTCTGAATTCCATAATTGTTTGCTCTCGACAAACATCTTATGTACGGAAATCGAATTTATCGTAACACAAATCAAAGACACTAAGTTACCAGGCAGATATTTAACTGCATGCAGGCACACCCACAAAAAATATTGATCTGTATGGACACCGATGACTTCAATACGGGGGCCGAGTGGTTAATGTGTTCCGACATTCTACCACTAGCCCTCCACCTCTTGGTTGCGAGTTCGAATCCCACGTGGGGCAGATGCCAGGTACTGACCGTAGTTCGGTGGTTTGTCTCCGGGAACTCCGGCTTTCCTTCTCCTCCAAAACCTGGCACGTCCTTAAATAACCATGGCTGTTAATAAAACGTAAAACTAAATTAACAAAATAAACCAAAAGGACTTCACTACTAGTCAATTATATTGTCTTGTGCTGCCCTGTGATTATTCCATTGACATTTAAAAATCAATCTAGTCCACCTATATTATTACAACAGAGTGGCACCTCCAGATCATTTATTTGTTTGTTACAGAAAAAGTGTTTCTACTGAGAGAGAAAATCTTGTATCTCGAATATGAAATGTGTTTTTGCTATGTTCTCAAACAATACACTCAGGCACGTCAAGTGCTTTTTTTGCACTATTTTCTGTTTTCGTCCACTTACAATGCATGCAAATAAATCTCTTTTGCACTACATATGTATACTGAAACTTTAATATTATTGACCTTTTTTGGGGATTCTAGATTTTGGATTTTCCTGTCATGTCCCAACTACTGACACTCATCTGAAGACATCCTGCGGTTCGTACGCATATACTGCACCGGAAGTGATCCGTGGGAAACCGTATGATGGTTTCCGGTCTGACATATGGAGTCTGTGAGTTAACTTTTAAAACATGCGATATTGATAAACAAATTGAATTTCGTTTCTTTGAAAAACTTTCAGGGTTAGTTGTAAAAATTACTATAATCAATGGCACTTTTCGACGTAGGTCAAAGTTTCTTAAAACATACAAATGCAACTGTTGTCAGTTATAATTTTTAAGATATTTTGAATGGTTAAATATACAAAATTATATTTGAATTTCAATATTTTGAAAATACAAGTAGTTGAAATAAATTTGGTGTAAATTATCGTTATGTAACTAAGCTTTTTTAAAGATGCAGCCTATGTTTGTGTTACGTCATCTTTAATGATAGGGGGTGGCATACTCTGCTTGTGGATGTTTAGTCCCCGAGGTATGCTGAAGCCTCCATAGCCACAGTTAATCTCACTTGAGTAGTATCACGGTACATAATATACACATGTTCGTTGTACACGATTTGAAATTATACAGAACTAGTTTAATATTACTTCTTAATTAATAAATTAAAGGGGTTTTTACCACCTGACCCTTCTGCTTGTACATTAGTTTAGAATTTTTGGATTCCCACCTTTTGGCCCATATTATCATTGACGAGTCCTAGGAGGACGAAACAGTTGTATGATGCAGTTTAATTATTTTTTTCGGCATACTGTATCTATTACTAAACTTAAAAGCTGCAGCATATGTGTGTGTTACGTCATCTATGAAGACAAAGACTCTTAATGAATGACATGACAGACACCTATACGCTAAAGCTGCATAATAACTGAGAGAAAGTGCTAGTTTTATAAACTGTTTTATTATTATCGCTATCATAAAAAACAAATACCCCATAAGAGCCTAGTAAACAAATACCCCGTAGGAGCCTCCGAAACAGTCTCTCGAGTCATCGCCTCCATTTTTATTTGAATAAGTCATACGATGGTCTTATTTGATGGTTTTAAGAATAAAAATGAATTAAAAATTATTAGAAAATGTGAATTTACGTTGTGTCTTCATGTTATATATAAAAATACATATTTACTTAAAAAACGTAAGTGACTTTCTGTGTAAACTACATAGGGTTGAAATCACGCATAATTTACTACCATTAGCTTACGACCATACTCTGCATACGAATATTGCAATAAGTGTGATTCATTGGTTATGAAAAAGTATAAAATCAACCAATACCATTACCATCGTGTTATGAAGTAACAATTATATTATACATACTGCTAATTTCGGCTTCAGTGGGATAATTCTGTTCGCCATGGTAAACGGTCGTTTGCCATTCAATGACAGCCAGTTATTGGAGATGGAGGAAGAGATGAAGATGCAGAGACTGAGGTTCGAACGAAGCGTGTCTTTCGGTGAGTTTAATGTGAGGTACGGTGGTCTAGTGGTAGGACGCCGGGCTCGTGATCGAATGGTTGCAAGTTCGAATCCCGCCAACGGCGCTTATGTGGTATCCTTGAGGAAGAAACTTTACTCCGCTTGTTCCAGTCTACTCAGCTGTAAATGAGTACGTGGCTGGGATGTACTGGATGTTGTAGAATGCTAGCTGTGAGTGCCGAAATGACAGCAACGGTTTATGCTTTCCATGGAGTTGAGAACGATATTGGCTGGTTGCAAAGACCCTATAGCCACGGATAATAATTTGTGAACCACTTTGAGAGACCTTTAGATTGTGATAAATCAATATAAGAACCTCGAATTATTATTTTTATAATATAAACATTAACTCTTTATTGTCCTCGATACATCTGGGTTGACGCTAACTCTCGCTCTATATATATACCAATTGAATATAGTAAACCGATTATTTTTCGCGTGCGATACATTTTCGCGTATTTCGAGGTTGATTAGAATTCGCGAAAATTAATCGCCACGAAATAGTTTCAATCAGAGGTATGCCAACTGTATGAGTACTGTACTGTAATGTACATAAGATTTATGACGGTATTTTTCGCGAAATTAAATCACCGCGAAATAGTCGTTTCATATGAAAACGCAAAATTAAGTCGCCGCGAAAATAAGTTGGTTTACAGTATGTCAAGCCAAGATAGAAGTCGTAGTTTTGGTCACTTTATGCATAAGACGAGGAGATGATCTGTTGATGTGCATCAAAAGTAAGGTTCGGCTGCGTAACGGTAAAATTGACCGGCTTTGGATTTGGAGTTCTGTAAACCTTAAATGAAGGACAGCCTTACGATTTATCTTGTTTTATAGGAGATCAATTAGAAAGCTAGCCACTTCAAGCTTGCTACAAAATAGTCAGCGGTGCAAGGAGCGAAGGTGAGCTAACCTCTGGGCTATTGCGAACGACTCTTTATGGAAGTGGAGTTCAGCTGCTGTATCCGCCGGCCTGTATATATGATCAAGGGAAAACCAAGAATGTGATCATTAGATACGTAAAAAAAGATGACGAAAACGCATAAGAGTTTTGATGATTAAAACTTAACTAGAAAAAAATGTGTCTGGCTCTCATGCAAGAAGGCTAGGATTTGGTGTATGTGATACTGTAAAAGTGAAATTGTTAGAATATATCCACTCGCGAATATATTAAACACTAGTAGTATTATAGATACAGAGTGTAACATAGCATGACTGATAGCACGAAGATTTCCACATACCGAAGAGTTTGGAGGCTGTCGCAACGAAAAAGGACACTCGCAAAAATATTGAGTATTGGAGTACGTCAATGGTTTTAAATCAGTTCCGAGAAACATTTTTCCCTTGTGTTCAGTGTTTCATGCAAAGACATGCTAGGGCAAACTCCGTCCTTTGTTGGTAGTTACCGGTCTACCGTGTACTAACTGTCTGTTCTAGACAAATGTCTTTTATACCATGGTTCAAGAGCAAAGAGTTGTCTTGTTAACTGAATACCGTACTCAATACTGTGATTAAATGAATTCGGTTCACGCGAAATAGTACTATAAGTCCTAAAGAAAATGCATTAATAGGGAATTAATAACGATGCCTTTTGAAGGCAGATGTACTTTATTGCTTTTTTTTTTACGAATAAATTGAACGCAAAACTTTATTTTCATACGCTAACAACGAGTCGTCGAGGGTGTATAAGGATACTCTCCGTATTCACAAACATCGTCCCTGGTACAAATCCAAATTTCAGTCTGCTGCGGTCAATACTTGGTCACCGTTGCTATAAATAGAAATGACAGACATTTAAACAAGGTCATCGTTATTATAAATAGATATAGGCACAACTTGGATACCAACGCTCTACAGGCTGCATTTCCCAACCGATTGGCATGACTCTTTACACAAGTGTTCACAAACATCGCCACTTGTACTAGTTCGCGTTTCAACCTGCTGCGGTCAAAAGCAATGTCACTGCTACTATAAATAGAAATTGACAGAAATTAAGAAGTCCCCGTTTTAAAGGCTGCATTTCTCAATGCATTTCTCAACCGATTGGCATGAAACTTTACACAAAGTTCACAAACGTCACCCCTTGTATAAAAGTTCATATTTCAACCTATTGTGGTAAAAAACTAGGTCATTGTTACATTCTACCACTAGCCCTCCACCTCTGGGTTGCAAGTTCGAATCCCACGAGGGGCATTTGCCAGGTACTGACCGTAGTTTTTCTCCGGGTACTCCTCCACCTGCAAAACCTAGCACGTCATTAAATGATACTGTCAGTTAATAGGATAAAAACAAAACAAGACATCGCAAACGATACAAATCCCCTCGCGTGCTAACACATGAACTCTAGACGCAAAATGGGGGATGGGGTTATTGTAGGACATTGAAATAACATCGGTTGTCATTTGCACTGAACTGCAATAGACATGGATGGGCTTTTTATCAGGCATGGGCTCATTGCCAGATAAATATGGTATATATTGTTATGCATTCAACAGTATCTGGTTACGCATCACACTAGCAACTTCATTTCCTGATAGTGATTATAATTATGTGTGTATCTAAGTGCATATATAAGCATTCTCCTTTGTTCAGAAGGTTTAATTGGCATAGTACATGATTATTTTCTTGGATGGAGTCCCATTCAAGAAAAATACAGAATGCAATATAGTCACATGAAGACTATTGAAACTACTGCAGGGTTTGCGCTGGGTATTTTATTAAATGGGGTCCTTCTGTATGTTTTAAATGGGAGTCTTGAAAATTAGTGGGGTCCTTTTCAACGCTGACCTTATCCTTGACCTTGGCACCCTGAAACACGAACTTATTCGAGGTATTCCGATGCTGGACCCATATATGAAGTTTGGTCAGGATCCGTTCAGAAATAAAGTTGCAAGTGTACTGACAAAGATTTTCTATAAATAGTAACGGTTACCTTGACCTTGACCTTGGCACCCTGAAACACGAACTCGTTCGAGGTATTCCCATGCTGGACCCATATATGAAGTTTGGTCAGGATCAATTCAAAAATAAAGTCGCCAGAGCGCTGACAAAGATTTTCTATAAATAGTATGGTGACCTTGACCTTAACCTTAACCTCTGAAACACGAACTCGTTTGAGGTATTACCATGCTGGACCCATATAGGAAGTTTGGTCAGAATCCGTTCAAAAATGAAGTCGCAAGAGCGCTGACAAAAAGTGAACATACGTACACGTACGTACGTACGTGCGAACGGAACGCTATATCCCCTCCCCGACTTTCGTCGCGAGGGGATAATAAACCAAACCAATCCAAAAGCATTGTTACTATTAAAAGAAATTGACAGAAACTTTGATTTCATCACTCTACAGACTACATTTCTTGATCGTTTGGCATGAAATTCCCAACCAAGTGTTCACAAACATTTTATCTTTTCACGTTTAAAGGTTAGGTCACTGTTACTATATATATAATATTGGGGCATTCATTTAAGTAACATTTATCCTTGACGCATACCGGCTCATGAAAACATGTCTAATCAATACCCTTTTCACTTTGTTTTTCTAATGTTGGGGCGCGAGGGTATTAGTATCGTCTGCAATACCTTGTCGAACTAGGGTGCCAGAACATTTAGACGTACTAGTATCTTAAATAGGGTTTCTACATTGTTTAATGAACGCAACCGAAATATATTGTATCTTTTAGACTGCATGGTTCTTATACGGAAGCTACTTCAGTACCATCCGTCTGTGAGACCGCAATTGGATGAAATATTAGATGACCCATGGCTGACTGGAAAGAAACCCATACCCCGCCAGGCTAACAAACCTAAATGGACCGTAAGTTAAATAGAGGCGATGTGGTGATTCCAACAGCGACAATGTTCTCTCGTTTAGAACACTAAATTAAACAGTGTTCAACTCTGCAGCAGCGTTGACCAAACGTATCATTTACTTGGAGTTTCTTTCATATGTCAGTAGGAAAAGACATATTTGTTTGACTTTTTTGATTTTGACAGTTTAACATCCGCTTATTGTTTACGGCCTTTAAGTGGATGAGAAAAGATAGGAATGAGAGTAGAAAGGATAAAGTATGTAGGAGGAAAGAAGAGTAGAATGGGTTGGGAAGATGGATATAGGAGTCGTCTGACCTGAAATCCTACTTGGGACACTATAATTTGGATGACGACCCCTTGACCTATTTGTCTGTGATATTCATATTAAAGGGACAGAACGAGTCTCCTAACAACCAACAGTAGTCGAGACAATTTGGATTTTCATAAAGTTTTGTGTACTGTATCTTTAAACAAATGTCAAAGGCACAGACACCTCTCTGTGAATGTGTTAGTCAAAGAAGTCACCTCTCTGTGAATGAATGTGTTAGTCAAAGATTTTTCAATTCTCTTTGAATTTATCAGTCAAAGACACAGTCTCTTCTATATGGATGTGTTACGATCCTCTATCTATTGATGATATGGTTTTGTCATATGTTCCCTTTCTTCGTACCAGAATCCGTATAAATGCCAGAAAGAAGTCAATCAAGATATAAACAGTATACGAGTTGAGCATACAAGTGCACCACGTCGATCCAACCCTATCTGCTTTAAAGCGTCACCAAAGAAGGGTTACTCCAATTCTTCAACACGGACCGTCACCCTGAACCAGACAGCCGGGGAAACTGTCACATTGAAGAGTAGACGAGCACTAAGACCGGGTAAGTCTGGGAATGGCATTACTTTCGTATCCATCTAAGATAATATCATGTTTAACTGCAGTTGTTTGAGTTTCTGTCAATAAATAGTAAATATATATGTGTGAAATAAGCCTCCTATTACAGTACATTCTGTAATGGGCCGCGGCTCCATATTTATACACTTTTTTTTTTATATACTGACAGAAACTCAAACAACTGTGGTTGAACGTGTAACCATTTGTCGTATTTTCAATTATTAAGTGAATTGATCTAAATAGCAAAGGACACTGCACCTGTGATTAAACCTGTAAACTGTTAGAATATCGTGAAAGGGCCATGGTGACCGAGTGGTTAAGATGTCCGACATTCTATCAGTAGCCCTCCACCTCTGGGTTGCGAGTTCGAAACCAACGTGGAGCAGTTGCAAGGTACTGCCCGTAGGTCGGTGACTTTCCCCCACCCCCAACACCTGGCACGTCCTGAGATGACACTGGCTGTTAATAGGACGTAAAACAAAATAACCCAACTAAACCAAAGAATAGCATTACTCTTGGTCACCATGTGTATGTCAGGAGGACGTTAAAGACTCGGGGGCTATTGTCATGCAGTCGCAATCTTGGGGGAAAGGGTTGTGAAACAAGCTGTTTCATAAAGTAATTTACTGCACTTGATGTATTCCTCTCCAACCCTCTTATTTCTAGCAAAACATTGAATAACAGTGTTGGAATTTGACTCATTTCGGCCCACCGACAAATGTAACGTTTTCATTTCGAGGACTTAATGTTTACTTGGATGTGACCAAGATTTACATGGCCGTAGTCGTTGATGAAGCAGAAGACACTTACTCTTCCGGAACATCTGTCTTATTCTCTTGTACTTTTATAAGGGTCTCCATGTGGATCTCTCCTGTTTTGATTTTTTTCGTATTTTGAGTTCGACTTATGGTTTTGTTGACGCTTCGGTACGTATTCTCTAATTTTGTTTTGTATGTTTCCAAACTATTTTTCTATAGAAAGTCGAATTCCAACCCAGTTCTTTCGTGTTTTGCTAGAAATAATGACAAAAATGGAAGCATACAGTGTAGTAAATTACTTGTTTGAAAAAATTGTTTCTCAACCCCCCAACATAGTAACTGTATATCCAATAGCACTTAATTACCGTGCGTTGACTAAGGATTAAGGATTAGTAAAAATGAAATTTTCAGTCCTTTTAATTGTTAACATCACTGAACAAATGAGATAAGTCCAAGTTTCAATGCAATTTTTTCGAGTTGTAATCATCCACAAAAAAATTAACATTAACATGCATTTTGTGTTGATGCAGGCCCGAAAGTGCCTCTGAGACCGAACACATGGCCAAAGACGGCCAAGAGCCAGAAGGAAAGTAGTGAAGGCCCGACGTCCGGTAAACCCGATTTCCGATACATAGCGCAGCTGATGATGATGAACAAAGATAACTTGGACAAGCCTCCAACACCATGTACTGGTAAAGAAGGCGTCTGTAAACAGATGCCACTTTGGTTCATGTATAATAAGGTAAGTGATTGACATTACAACGTTTCTGATATGCTTACTCAATGACAAACATATTTAAAAACGAAGACATACGGTAATTATTTGCTCTTCAATTATTGAACAAATATTACAAATTAACTGGAATAAATCATGCATTTGATAAAAAGAATCACAAGTTCCATTTCCTTGTAAAGGAAGTCGGTGAAGAAGAAGTACGATAAAGGCAACGCATGAATTTCAAGAGGTAGCAAATTATATATCCACTTTCAAATGTTTTCCAAAGTTAACTAGTTGTGGGACAAGCCATATTAATTCACTCGATATCAATCAATTTAGTTTGAATTGTGTTGCATTGTTTAAAATAATCTAAAAATAAACTACAGTAAATTTACATGATGTTGACATTCTTGCCGATATTAAATATAGCTGGTGTTTCCTTCTATATTGACAGCTCCTAAGTGAGCAGTCTAAAGCTGACAGCGCCTCTGGTGGCGATTCAAAATGTACCAAAAGTGGCAAGCCGAACTCTGCAGTGAAATCATGGGAAACTCCTAAGATCGACAATAAGGTTAAATCGAAGCCAGGAAGCGGATCAAAAATTGACTGTCCATCACGTTTGGGAAGCGCGGGGAAAGTAGCCATACAAAAGACACGTGTCGGATCAACGGGTTCAAAGTCAGAAAATACTGAAAGCAAACGATGTGGTTTCCCCCAAAGGCCACATGCCAAAACGGGCGTTACAGTTAAAGTACAGGGTGGAACGGTGAGGTTTCCAGTGGAAGGATCAAAGAAGCAGATGACACCGAAATCTGCTAACTTCGTTCTCGGTAGAACAAGGGTAGGCATCAACTGCTTTGTTTAACTGTAAACATCGCATCACATGTGCAATAAGTAAACATGCGTTAAAATAGACGAAAGTAAGTATGGATCCAAGTCTTTCCTTTGCTTACGAAGATCAAAGATTGTTCAGCAAGCCGCGAATGTTTGATAAGTTCGTTGCTCATTAATTTTATACAATGTACATGCATTTACTCATTTTTATCTCATGCATCATGCGTGTAAAAAATATAACATCAATGTGTTATTTATCAATACATATTTCATTTTTATAGGGAAATAAAATACTTAAGCTATTGAAAACTTGGGATATCTTATTAACTTTCTATCCATATAGACTGAGTGTTGATATTTAAATGAGAAAACTCACTTCATCATCACCAGTCACGCGTCCATATTTATACCCTCGCAACGATTCGTCGAGGGTATATAGGAATACCTCCCGTACGTAAGTTCGCACGTTTCCCAAACGTTACCGCTCTACAGGCTGCATTTCTCAACTGATTGGCATAAAACTTCACACGAATGTTCACAAACATCATCCTTTGTTTTGTCTACAGGTGACGGTTACAACCGCTAGTCCAGGTATTTCAAAATCTGCCGTGACCAGTAACTCCAAGTCCAAGGACAGCGCGTGCACCCCACGCGCTACAGAAGTTACACCGCACGGTGAAGGTTACAACCTTCAAGTCGGGTGTAAGCACAAGTTTGCAGAAGAGATATCCAAGTTGTTGTCACCAAGCGAACCGTAAGTTTTAATTTCACTGTAACAAAATTACAGCAAACTCCGTCTAATTCAAATACTCAATAAACCAATATAACCATACCTGACTAAAGTCAAACAGACACAAACTAGTCACAGTACGATTTGAAAATTGAAACATTTATTTTAGTGTTTGTTTATTTTCAAAGTATTTTATATATTACAATCATCTACATATTTCATTATACACAATAATTTCCACTTTCACAAGACATCATTAACGCCTTTAGTAAGTTTAATTTTATTTTCCCTTTATTAAAGGCCCAATATACGTAACTTTCGGCAAATCGTGAAGCGAAAAGCAAGCCTAAAAACTGATTTTATTTATAGATTTAGTTAAGATTAACTGATATCAGCAATATTCAAGATAAATTCTTACGCGGTTACCGGTACAGAAGCAGGTAAATCTCGGTATTTGTAAACATGGGTCCATTTTGAACTGTCTTCTCGTTTCGGTTTGTTGTTGAAGTGGGCCCCACCTGCATTATTTTCAATTATTAAGCTTTTTCTGTCAAGACTTTCTTGTTAGTTACCGCTAGGGTTTACTTCGTTTTAGGCTTATTTTTCATGGGTATCAACTGGATTTTTTTTCAGAATTTTTCAGAATCACGAAAAAACTCCTAAAGTTACGTATATTTGGCCTTTCAGGTATTCATCACATGTTTGAAAAGAAAAAAAAACATCAAATAATGCATTGGATATTTTGTAAACATGGAAAAAAACATTGGATGTTTCTTTCAACATAATGCATTGCTATATGGATGCATTCAATTTTTTTTAATCTCATGAAATGATATGAAATTGTTAAATATACAAAACGGCATGGATGATCGGAAACACAATTATGACCTTCGAAAGTTTTGATTTAAGATTTTTGTCATAGTGCTTAATATACTTACTTGTTTCTCTCGCTAGACAACCTCTACTTCCACTGATGGACCAAGCCGCCAAACACCACGAGGGCGGAGTCCGACATTTCCAATGCAAAAGCCGGGGGCCGTTTTATCCTCGAATGAAGAAACATCGGCAGAGGGTGATCATCCATTCTTGTACCTAGTTGATGGCTTTTACCTTAAAAGAAAGTCATCCCCAGCCTTTTCACATGAAATTACTGTCAGCCAATAGAAGAGATTAAATGATAACTGATGTGTTCCGATGTTCTGAGTTTTGTATTGCATACATTGGTCCCCCAACCCCGATGTGTTCCGATGTTCTGAGTTTTGTATTGTATACATTGGTCCCCCAACCCCGATGTTCTGAGTTTTGTATTGCATACATTGGTCCCCCAACCCCGATGTGTTCCGATGTTCTGAGTTTTGTATTGCATACATTGGTCCCCCAACCCCGATGTGTTCCGATGTTCTGAGTTTTGTATTGTATACATTGGTCTACCCCACTTACTGTAATTATCCCCCGCGAAACGCGTTTGAGGGGGATATTAAAGTAGGCACCATCCGGCCTTTCACCAAAACCGTTCAACTAAACTTCACAAAACTTTCTGTGAATATTCGACTAGTGCCCTTGTTGTGTCTTTTGCTATTGGCTAGGTTTCAATTTCCAAAGTTTCCCGTTACCATGGAAACAAATTCAGAAATACGATATTATTGTTTCTAAGGTTTTCCGGGCTATAACTTGAAAACGGTTCAACAGATCTTGACCAAACTTTTTATACATATTAAACTCGTGCCCTAATATTGTGTCCATTGCTATTTGAGAGGTTTCAATTTCGATAATTTTTCCATTACCATGAAAACAAAGTCAGTAATACAAAGTTTCTGTTTTCTAGATTTTCCGGGCTTTAACTTGAACACAGGTGAAAAGATCTTGACAAAACTTTGTATACTTATTAAACTCGTGCTCTGGTTG
The DNA here is from genome assembly GCA_947623455.1 of Mimachlamys varia. Taxonomy (NCBI): domain Eukaryota; kingdom Metazoa; phylum Mollusca; class Bivalvia; order Pectinida; family Pectinidae; genus Mimachlamys; species Mimachlamys varia. Next base: position 30,820,624 of record OX392532.1, on the reverse strand, counting down.
TGTCAATTGCTATTTGCGAGGTTTCAATTTCGATATTCTTTCCCGTTACCATGGAAACAAATTCAGAAATACAATATTACTGTTTTCTAGATTTTACGGGCTTTAACTTGAAAACGGGTCAAAAGATCTTGACCAAACTTTGTATACTTAATAAACTCGTGCCCTGGTTGTGTCCATTGCTATTTGCGAGGTTTCAATTTCGATATTTTTTTTCCGTTACCATGGAAACAAAATCAAATACAATATTACTGTTTTCTAGCTTTTCCGGGCTTTAACTTGAAAACGGGTCAAAAGATCTTGACCAAACTTGGTATACATATTAGGCTAATGGGCTAGTTCTGCATTTTTCCATTGGCAAGGTTTCAATTTCAATTTTTTTTCGTTACCATGGAAACAAAGTCAGAAATACAATATTGCTGTTTCCTAGCTTTTCCGGCCTATAACCTGAAAACGGTTCAACAGATCTTGACCAAACTTTGTATACATATTAGGTTGGTGTCCGTTCCGTTTGGACTTGGAACGTTATCAACGTTAAGAATACAAAAGGGCTTGTTTTTCATGTTTTTACTTTTTTTTGTTTGTGTTACCTGTACAATGAATCAAAAACATCAATTACAAATTCAAATGATTTTATTATAATTTATAAAAAATATTCAATTTTTTATATCTGATCCCATTTTTGCAACATTTTCAGCTCCACATAAACATACAAAAACACCATTTTACACATCCATAAGCAGCTCTAACTCATACGTATTTTACAGTAACAGGAAATTGAAATAGGAAAATCACCCAGTTACATCATCTGATTGTATAGCATGAACAGTTTGTTCTGTATTTGAGGTTTTTGGATTTTGTGGTCCATATTGAACCAAAAAAAATAAATACTGCAAATTTGGCTGTTTTGCTAGTCTATTTTGTCCTTAATATCTAAACTGAATGACTTGATTCTAAGGGGATTTCCTTCTTTTATTTACCCTACTGTTTGTAAATAAAGGATATCTAGGAAAGTTTGTACAACAAACCTATCTAAATCAGATGCCCTCACACAAAATATGAAACTACCAACAATCATTATACAGTATAATGACTGTATTATATTGATTTACATGCTAAATATATGTTACTTGAAATAAGCCCCCTCACACCATGTAAAATACACTATACACATTATATACAAGTGTATACAGTCATTTGCAAGTACAATGCATATGTACATTGGAATTATCATTGGTAAAATTAATTTGAGCATAAAATATCCATTCCATTATCCAAGATTCTTAAAGCAATATATTATGTAATTCAGTAATACATCCTATCAATTGAACATAATTCATTAGCTAGCTTGCTTGAGAAACATACTATTTGGACAATATTTTGGAGAATTTTCTTGAGAAATATATAGTTAAACAATATTTTTAAGAATTTGCTAGAGAAACATATATTTGGAAGATTTTTTTGAGAATTTGCTTGAAAAACATATATTTCAACAATATTTTTAAGAATTTGCTAGAGAAACATATATTTGGACATTATTTTTGAAGATTTTTTCAATGGTTCTGATTTTCCCAAATTGAAAAGGGAATTATCCTTGCTTTTTATATCAAAATATTAACTATAATAGACAATTTAATAACTAAAATATTAACTACATTAACAAATAAATAGAAAATTAACGTAAACAATGCTTGAGCAGTGATATGACTTGAAATAGATTTTGATTAGTTATAATAAAGATGATATACAGAACCTGAGAAGTAGCTTCAGATTCTTTTTTTTTCAGCAGACAAATTATAGATAAAATAAAACCTGTCTTATACAACACTTGACTACTACAACATCCTGTCATATCTAATATACAGCTTTTAAATTTTTTTTTTTTAAATTATTGTATTAAAACAGTAACATATAATTCACTGTATTCTAGCAGTCTGACCATTATCCTGAATTTCACATGGTGTCGGATTAGACAGGTTTCACGGTTTATATAGTAATATCTTGTTACATCTAAAATACATGGCACAGTCAGGAATAAATGGAAAAGCCTATTGTTATTTCTCTCAAAATTCTCTCACACCTGGAAAAACCTTTTTTACATTGCATGGCTAGATGTGTCGTCCAGTTTGATATATCTGTACATGGCTATATACACACGAATAGTCTCAGCAGCACTGAATTTATTGTAAAGTAAGGTTGTCAATGTGGTCAAATTTCCGAGGAAAAAACACTTGACAGTTCTTAGGTCAAACACGGAACAAGTTACCTTGTATTTCTACTTAATACCATATGCAGTGATGTGGTGGTCGTAAAATCTGATTGGCCTGGCAATTCTAATACCAAATCACTTTTAATATCAATGGGCAGCGTGTTTCCCACCCCTACCATATGGTTAATTCCAGAACCACTCCCTCAGTATATTGTCACATATTCTTCCAAATTAAAAATACGCTGAGGAATTGCATTAATTCAAATCTATCACAAATGATTAAACATAAATTTTCATAATCACAGCAATTGCTCAACAACACAGTCAGTAAAAATTAATTTTGAAGCTTGAAATCATCAACATCTTACCCTTTCTGTCTTCCTTTTCTTGTGGAGAAGAAAAGAGAAAATGTGTCTTTCAACAAAACTCTTTCCCCAACTCCACTGTTATTGGGATGTAATGATTGTTTCAAATTTTCTTGACCAACATTGTATACTGTATACATGACTCTTTTTGTCATGTTTGTGTTTCTCCCACTTCAACTTTTAAAGATAGATAATTTGCTCTGACAGCAAAAGAGTGAATCTGAAAATTGTGAAAATGGGGAAAACAAAAACACGTCTATCAAATATATTCATATAACTTAATTTTAAAATTGAAAACTGAAATAAAATTGCAATTAATACTGTCACAATAAATCAAAACTCTCACACTTCACAAACAGATATTTGTCAAGCTATATGACATGTTTTTGCAAAGATGCATAGTTTGGGACTTGGTCTATAAGCATGTGTAAATTCTACCTTCATGGAATTCCTTACTTTCAGGAAATTCCTCGATTGAGGATTAGTTTTCCAAATGGAAGCATTAATACTGTTTAGGGAAATTTTCATTAATTTCCATTACACCAAATAATCATATCCGATGAAAAAAAAAATTATTGAGTATTTTTTAAAACAAGGGTCGTGTCTGTTAATGGTTAATGATTTGTAAAGACATTGAATCTTTTATTCAGTTTTGATAAGATATATATATATTCTATTCAAAATCACTTAAATTTTTGTCCATAATGCCCTGTTGTTGGCAATGCAACTTGTTTGTAAATTTCTGGTGTTGAATGTTCCTCAACGTACAAATGTATCCGTATCTCTCTGTCCATGTTAGCTTGCGGCGTACTCCTTAAGGAGTTGTCCAGCTATCACAAGGCGCTGGATCTCGCTGGTGCCCTCGTAAATCTCGGTGATACGTGCGTCGCGGTAGTGTCGCTCGGCCGGCATGTCTGTTGTGTACCCCATACCTCCTAACACCTGAATAGCCTGGAACATTACAATAAGTTGTTTAAAGTTTATCAATAAATTATCAGTTGTACAAAACAGCAGATAAAACATGGCAAACTATATCATGATCAAATTGAAATTTGTTGTCACATGTTCATCAGACATAGTCTTTATTATTGATCTTACGGACATGCTCTTGTGAGGTCTGAATCATATTCAAATCTGGTTTTGATCTCAAGTGAGGGATTTTTGTAATATCTAACGACGTATGATCAATAAGGCCAGAACAGCATTTTTCACATAAAATCATGTACTATTACCTGGTATGCTAATTTCAATATCTTTAACTGAACAAAGCACAAAAATGAAATTCGCTAACATATACATGTATTTCTTTTCGCATTTTCTGCTATGTCATGAACTCCCTTTTCCATAAAATGCACTTTACAAAAAACGATAGCTATCAGAAAATTTTTGTTGACTTTTCACAAGAGAAGATCCTTATTAAATGCAAAAAAAAAAAAAAAGTTAGCAAAGAAAAATTTAAACCTTAACTAATCGGGTGAGCTAATACTAAAATGTACAACAAAATTATAACATATACAGTCATACATATCTGGTGTTAACTATTCTTATATCTCACTTACAACTTTCTGTACTTGTGACTTGGTTTGTTTGTGTTGTACATTCTATTAACAACTATGACCATTTAAGGATGTGTCAGGTATTGGTAATTGAGGAAAGTCGGAGTTCCCAGAAACAAACTGACCAACGTCCAGTACCTGCCCCAGGTAGCTAGGCCTGAAACCTGCGACCAAAATGTGGAGGGCTAGTGGTTGCAGAATGACAGACATCTTAACCACTTTGCCAGTTCTTGGTTCCAAAATCCATAATACAATAAAAACATCTGCACTATATAGTATGAACAGAGCTGCCCCCTCCTCCTTTACTCCCACTTAACATGTATCTCTCTCACCTGGTGACTGATGTTGGTCGCAGCTTCAGATGCTGCAAGTTTGGCCATGGCTGCTTCCTACAAAATGAATATAAACATATAAAGTTTACTATATATACAGGGATACTTCTTATCAGTGAAAGTGTGTTCAGGAAAGTTAATTTTCCTGCAATTTATGTCAGACATATATTAAGTATATTAATGATATTTTAAACCTTTCCCTCTAAACACTAGTAAAATATCTTGGAAAATATTTGTTAAAAACTTGAAATGATATAAATCGATGCATAAACAAGGTACAATCCAACAGTTTTGTATGTACATTGACCCTACTAGATTTGTGATACCTTGAAAGTTGTAACTTATTCAATCGTTTCATATTCAAGTTACATTAAAATTTTAATTTGCTTTAATCACTGATTAAGCTAATCATCATTTGAACAACTGGGCCCCGTATCCCATGATTGACTCCACGATCTTGCTTTGCCCCTAGGTACCTGACTCATATCAAAGAAATGACTGAGATATATTCTGTACCTAGATTCTGTGTAGCTATTTCCTAGAGTTAAAACACATTGCAAAACAGGAACAATAATCCAACCTTTATATATGGTTTGCCATCGTCTTTCAGCATAGCAGCCTTCCAGGTTAACAGCCTGGCACTCTCAACAGCCATGGCCATGTCTGACAACTTGGTCTGGGGATAGAAACACATCTCATTAGCTATAGGCCAATATTAGACCGGAAATAGAAACACATCTCATTAGCTATAGGCCAATATTAGACTGGGAATAGAAACACATCTCATTAGCTATAGGCCAATATAAGACTGGGAATAGATACACATCTCATTAGCTATAGGCCAATATTAGACTGGGAATAGAAACATATCTCATTAGCTATAGGCCAATATAAGACTGGGAATAGAAACACATCTCATTAGCTATAGGCCAATATAAGACTGGGAATAGAAACACATCTCATTAGCTATAGGCCAATATAAGACTGGGAATAGAAACACATCTCATTAGCTATAGGCCAATATAAGACTGGGAATAGATACACATCTCATTAGCTATAGGCCAATATTAGACTGGGAATAGAAACATATCTCATTAGCTATAGGCCAATATAAGACTGGGAATAGAAACACATCTCATTAGCTATAGGCCAATATAAGACTGGGAATAGAAACACATCTCATTAGCTATAGGCCAATATAAGACTGGGAATAGAAACACATCTCATTAGCTATAGGCCAATATAAGACTGGGAATAGAAACACATCTCATTAGCTATAGGCCAATATAAGACTGGGAATAGAAACACATCTCATTAGCTATAGGCCAATATAAGACTGGGAATAGAAACACATCTCATTAGCTATAGGCCAATATTAGACTGGGAATAGAAACACATCTCATTAGCTATAGGCCAATATTAGAATGGGAATAGAAACATATCTCACTAGCTATAGGCCAGTATTAGACTGGGGATAGAAGCACATTTCATTAGCTATAGGCCAATATTACACTGGGAAAAGAAACACATCCCATTAGCTATAGGCCAATATAAGACTGGGAATAGAAACATATCTCATTAGCTATAGGCCAATATTAGACCGGGAATAGAAACATATCTCACTAGCTATAGGCCAGTATTAGACCGGGAATAGAAACACATCTAATTAGCTATAGGCCAATATAAGACTGGGGATAGAAACACATCTCATTAGCTATAGGCCAGTATTAGACTGGGAATAGAAACATATCTCACTAGCTATAGGCCAGTATTAGACTGGGAATAGAAACATATCTCACTAGCTATAGGCCAGTATTAGACCGGGAATAGAAACATATCTCACTAGCTATAGGCCAATATTAGACTGGGAATAGAAACACATCTCATCAGCTATAGGCCAATATTAGACCGGGAATAGAAACATATCTCATTAGCTATAGGCCAATATTGGACTGGGGATAGAAACATATCTCATTAGCTATAGGCCAATATAAGACTGGGAATAGAAACACATCTCATTAGCTATAGGCCAATATTAGACTGGGAATAGAAACACATCTCATCAGCTATAGGCCAATATTAGACCGGGAATAGAAACATATCTCATTAGCTATAGGCCAATATTGGACTGGGGATAGAAACATATCTCATCAGCTATAGGCCAATATTGGACTGGGAATAGAAACATATCTCACTAGCTATAGGCCAATATTAGACTGGGGATAGAAACACATCTCATTAGCTATAGGCCAATATTAGACCGGGGATAGAAACATATCTCATTAGCTATAGGCCAATATTAGACTGGGAATAGAAACATATCTCATTAGCTATAGGCCAATATTAGACTGGGAATAGAAACATATCTCACTAGCTATAGGCCAATATTGGACTGGGAATAGAAACATATCTCACTAGCTATAGGCCAATATTAGACCGGGAATAGAAACATATCTCACTAGCTATAGGCCAATATTGGACTGGGAATAGAAACATATCTCATTAGCTATAGGCCAATATTAGACTGGGGATAGAAACACATCTCATTAGCTATAGGCCAATATTAGACTGGGAATAGAAACATATCTCATTAGCTATAGGCCAATATTAAACAGTGAATAGAAACATATCTCATTAGCTATAGGCCAATATTAGACCGGGAATAGAAACATATCTCATTAGCTATAGGCCAATATTAGACTGGGAATAGAAACATATCTCATTAGCTATAGGCCAATATAAGACTGGGGATAGAAACACATCTCATTAGCTATAGGCCAATATTGGACTGGGAATAGAAACATATCTCATTAGCTATAGGCCAATATTAGACTGGGAATAGAAACATATCTCATTAGCTATAGGCCAATATTAAACAGTGAATAGAAACATATCTCATTAGCTATAGGCCAATATTGGACTGGGAATAGAAACATATCTCATTAGCTATAGGCCAATATTAGACTGGGAATAGAAACATATCTCATTAGCTATAGGCCAATATTAAACAGTGAATAGAAACATATCTCATTAGCTATAGGCCAATATTAGACTGGGAATAGAAACATATCTCATTAGCTATAGGCCAATATTAGACCGGGAATAGAAACATATCTCATTAGCTATAGGCCAATATTAGACCGGGAATAGAAACATATCTCATTAGCTATAGGCCAATATTAGACCAGGAATAGAAACATATCTCATTAGCTATAGGCCAATATAAGACCAGGAATAGAAACACATCTCATTAGCTATAGGCCAATATTAGACCAGGAATAGAAACATATCTCATTAGCTATAGGCCAATATAAGACCAGGAATAGAAACATATCTCATTAGCTATAGGCCAATATAAGACCAGGAATAGAAACACATCTCATTAGCTATAGGCCAATATTAGACCAGGAATAGAAACACATCTCATCAGCTATAGGCCAATATAAGACTGGGAATAGAAACACATCTCATTAGCTATAGGCCAATATAAGACTGGGAATAGAAACATATCTCATTAGCTATAGGCCAATATTGGACTGGGAATAGAAACATATCTCATTAGCTATAGGCCAATATTAGACTGGGAATAGAAACATATCTCATTAGCTATAGGCCAATATTAGACTGGGAATAGAAACACATCTCATTAGCTATAGGCCAATATTAGACTGGGAATAGAAACATATCTCATTAGCTTTAGGCCAATATTGGACTGGGAATAGAAACACATCTCATTAGCTATAGGCCAATATTAGACTGGGAATAGAAACATATCTCATTAGCTATAGGCCAATATTAGACTGGGAATAGAAACATATCTCATTAGCTTTAGGCCAATATTAGACTGGGGATAGAAACACATCTCATTAGCTATAGGCCAATATTGGACTGGGAATAGAAACATATCTCATTAGCTATAGGCCAATATTAGACTGGGAATAGAAACATATCTCATTAGCTATAGGCCAATATTAGACTGGGAATAGAAACATATCTCATTAGCTATAGGCCAATATTAGACTGGGAATAGAAACATATCTCATTAGCTATAGGCCAATATTAGACTGGGAATAGAAACATATCTCATTAGCTATAGGCCAATATTGGACGGGGGATAGAAACACATCTCATTAGCTATAGGCCAATATTAGACTGGGAATAGAAACATATCTCATTAGCTATAGGCCAATATTGGACGGGGGATAGAAACATATCTCATTGGCTATAGGTTAATATTAGACCAGGAATAGAAACACATCTCATTAGCTATAGGCCAATATTAGACTGGGAATAGAAACATATCTCATTAGCTATAGGCCAATATTGGACGGGGGATAGAAACATATCTCATTAGCTATAGGCCAATATTGGACTGGGAATAGAAACATATCTCATTAGCTATAGGCCAATATTAGACTGGGGATAGAAACATATCTCATTAGCTATAGGCCAATATTGGACGGGGGATAGAAACATATCTCATTAGCTATAGGCCAATATTGGACGGGGAATAGAAACATATCTCATTAGCTATAGGCCAATATTGGACGGGGAATAGAAACATATCTCATTAGCTATAGGCCAATATTAGACCAGGAATAGAAACGCATCTCATTAGCTATAGGATTTCTGTGAAGCTTTATGTCCACCAACTTGGACTAGGAATATTAAAAGACTCTTTCATGGCCAGGGACGTAAGATAGGGAAATTTGAAAACTCTAGATCTGTGGTTGGAATTTCCCTATCTTACACCTTTGGTCATGAAAGAGTAATTTTCTCCCATATCAATTACCTGAATAAGCTCAAGAAGCATGAAATTTATATGTTTTGACGGCTACCATTTTGATATTCTTACTTTTTTTGACAAAAAACAATCGGACAGCGAGATTTGACAAAAACCAATCGGACAGCAAATTTAAAAATACTCCATATTTTCAAAGAAAGTTTATGCAGAAAAATTAATCTCATGAACTATAAATCCCAATTTGAAAACCGTGAAATTTTCTTCCTTGAAATTAAACAACAGTTACTATACAGTACAGTAACAACCATCAGCTACATTTGCCTTCGATCAAAGCCTTGTGTTGGGGCCCCTCATTCCATTACATTTTCTTTAACACATTTTTACCCCTTAAGGATCCCTATCCAACTGTAATCCCGCTGTACTAGTATGTATTAATAAATACACTAGATAGCTCCTCTGTTATTTTTATTATCAACAGTAACCTCCCCTGATCATAAATGACTGATGAAAAAGGCACTCTTGTAGTCAGAAATGTGTGGATAACTAGCTGTTTCACTATATATGTCATGACTGGTTTTGTTACTTGTCAGAGGTGGGGTAGGTAAAGTGAGTCCATGGCCTCATATTTACACTGTACATATGTACATGCTTAGATATAGGAGGAGAAGGGAGATGAAAGGTGGCTAAGATCACCTTGGGAAGAAGACTCCAGGTATGTTGGACAATCTCCAGAGAAAGGAGTAAGACAAACGACATACAAGTGATGAAGCTAGTATTTTTGTTTTGGATAAAATTCTAATGCTCATCTTGGCCTGGTTTATACATGTACTACCATTGACTATAGACATTTCTTGGTTACAGCAACAATGGAACGAATAGATGTCAAGGTTGAAATCCAGCCTAGTCTTGTTGTACTTATAATCGGAGTGCTGTTATTGAATATTTAGGCTACTTGCAATCTTAATGACATTTTCAAAGTTTAGCTTTCTCTTCGGAAATTACCTAAGCTTTAGTCATGCCCATCAAAAAAAAAAAGAGTTCCCATTGAAGAATTAAATTTTGGCAACTGATTTGGTGCTTTAAGTGTTCGTAGTTGCTTTAGTACACATCAGTGATAACCGAGTCTAAGAAGTTGTCAAAGAATTCAGTTTTAAAACATCAATGGATTTGTTCAAATTAAACGTGTTTTAAAGAAGCATTCAAATTATTGAATTCAGAAAAATACAGATTATGTTCAATTATTCTGCTAAAAGATTTTGTGATTCTGTCTGTTTATATGTACGGTACCTGAATTGTCTGCATGCGTGATATAGGTAGCCCGAAAGCCTCTCTCTTCTGAGCATAGTCAACAGCACATTCAAATGCTGCCTAAAAAATAAAAAAAGATGCAACAGGTTTCATTTAAGGCAAAACAAAATCATAACTTTTTATTTTAAAAACTTGTATAAAAGATATAATGTAATGAAATCTTAAATTACCTGCTAAATGCTCTAGAGAAGGCAAAAAATTGTATTTTTGTAATAAAATATAAAATGGTAATATTTGGGATCTTTATATAAATAATTTGAATATCCTTTTTTCACTTAATATCTGGGCCCAGTTGTTCAAAGGGTGATTAGCTAAATCACTATTTAACGACATTTTTCAAATTTCAATAATTCTGTCAGTGTACAAGGTAAAAGTTTTAAATTTTGCATGTCAATTGACACTATTAGATATTTGATATCTGTAAAGTTGTAACTCAATTTACGGTTTCATTTTAAGGTAACAGGATAATTAAAATGTGCGCTAATCACTGATTAAGCTAATCATCTTTTGAACAACTGGGCCCTGAAAATTAATCAAATTAAGACATTTAAAAACTAATCAAATTAAGACATATATGTATGCATGATTACCTGTGCAATTCCCAAACCCTGTGCTGCTATTCCTATTCTTCCAGCATCCAGAGTTTGCTGGAAATACGGAAAAGGAAAAAATAAAACACAGAAATTAATAGATGAAGTTCAATCAAATTAAATCAAAGTTCAATTAAGTATTTACATGAAATTGAAGATTAAATTAGATTATATTAATTAGATATCTCTACATTTCAATCTTTATAACCATTTCAAAATTAATTTTATAAAGACTATAAAATTATTTTATCGCTTTTTAAAATCCATACATCATCAATAAAACTAAGACAGTGTAACGGCAAAGAAAGACACTACCAGGTATTAAAATCAAAATATTTCTGCTCCAACTTCAATCAAATCTTTAAACTTCTTACAATAATTCAAATTTTCAGTTCTTCATATACATTTATATTAGTTCAATTATTAAATTGAATTTACACCTTTTTCTTTTTAAAACTTTATAAATAACCTGAAACATTTTTATTTTTTTTTTGACTATCTTATATGATTTTCTAGATGGAGCATTTTATTTTTGTATTGAGAAAAATATAAACCATTATAATACTATGACGATTTGACAAATTACAGTCCCCCACCGAATGTGACCTAGGCCTCCTTACCAAGGTTAACCTATAACCATTGTATAAAGTTCCAGTGAGGAGTAGGTTAGGAAATGGAGCCCACACTAAGAGTGTCTTTGTTGAAGGTCAAAATTTCAAATGTAGGCCACATTGACCTATATTTTATACATGAAATGCTGCCTCACCAAGGTGAACTTAGACCCCACATATCAAGTTCCATTAACAAGTAGGAAATAGAACCAGGATAATTTTTTTTCTTTCATATAGGTTAAAGGTCAAATTGTAGGTCACAGTGACCTAATTTTGACACATTGCTTCACAAAAGAGAACCCATACCAACACTATGAAGTCTGGTAACACGTAGTGTAGGAAATAAGAGCCCAGACAAGATCGCGGAAGGATGAAAGGAAGGCCGGACGGACACAACGCAAAACTATAGTCCCCTCTGGTTCTGGGTGCGGGACTAATAAAGGTGCATTTATGTGGGATGTATAATACTTTGTTCATCCCTATTGTTTCATACGGGACTGTTCTAACTTAATATATCTTTTAAAACATCCTCTTTTGTTACAGAAAAATCATTTACTTGTTGTGTATCAGCTTGACAAGGAATAGGGAAACAAGACTTTGTTTCAGATGGTTTTGTCTTCCTAATTCTTTATCTTATGGTGACAAGTAGTAACTAATTCATGTAAGACAACTTGTCTACCTACCATAGCTATTTTGAAGCCCATGCCTGGTTCTCCGAGTAGGTTTTCCTTGGGTATCCTGCAGTCCTCAAAAATGAGATAGCACGTGGAGGTGGCCTTGATGCCGAGTTTGTCTTCCTTCTTCCCCAGGGACAGGCCGGGGGTCGGCTTTGGCACCAAAAACGCACTGATACCCTGTACAGCAGACAAAATCCATATGTTCTAAGTCTGATTACAACCATGTTTACCAATAACTAATGTGCAAACTTTAAGGTATTTGCGATTTGTGTGAAAGTAGATTCAAGTATCACTTCCAATTTGAGAGTAACTTTTAATTTTAAAATTATTAAACACTATTGCATAGTGTATAGGACTTATACTTTACTTTGGTTTTATCATTTTCAGGGTTAGAAACTAACTTTTTCAGTGTCCAAAGACTAGTAAAGATTGTTAAGGTACTCGGTGTGTGCCAAACTTTCAAAACCTTTACAGGACATTTGGGCAGGTAATTCGAAAAAATTTACAGGTCCAAAATAATTTTTACATGTCCAAAACAAAAAATAATTAAAAAAAGTTTGAAAGTTACAATGATTTTCATACAAAATCTGAATTAAACAGGGATTTTACCAATTTTGTTAGATGTTTACACCACTAATTTTGTTTCTCGTTGACTGGACGAAAAATTTGCCATGGCTTTCATATGACAACTAAGAAACGAATACCGGACATTTTTTCCGAATTTGTTCTGTTTTTTTTTGGGCATGTATTCAAAATATTTTACCGGTCCAAAATGATTTTTTTCGGACTTGACGGATGGTCCGACGGTGTTTGGAACACACTGGGTACTAGTCCTGTGGTATTGTGACTAGTCCTGAGGGCTTCGACCTCAGCTGAGTCACTAAGTGACGAACAAAGAATCGCAAAGCTCTGAAATGAATTTTGATGTATCCGAGTGCCAAATTTGTACCATTTCCTCTCCTTGAATACGTTATAGATTAGAATACAAAAATGAAATGGAAAACTCAACTTATCCACAGGATTAATAATTAAACAGAGCATGATTATTAGTGCTTCAAACTTTTTTCTAATCTTGGACTAACAGACTTGTGTTAAGTCTCAAACCCTGCCTTAATAATCCATATCCTACAGCACTGTGGTTTGGCTAATATCCTGTAGTCTCATCTTAAATTCCATTTGTTTATACTGTAGCATTGTTGTGTCAGGGCAATCGGTAGGGTTATCCCATAATAAATTGTGTGAGGTAGGTGGGAGGCACCTGTTTTAATCATGGTTGGAGGGGCTTAACACAAGATTCGCCTACTATTCCTTATATTAAATCTCTTTTAATATTGATGGGTGGTGAGGTCAGTGAAAAAATGCCCTTCCTCCTTCCCATATATAGTTAAATCTGGAAAAGGATTACCCTGGTAAATTCTGTGGTTCACATCCCTGTATAGTTCTGCTATTAAACTGTTTACAAGGAGAATACTGTTAGCGATCATAGTCTGTTTATTTTGTATTTATTATTTCTCATTCAAGTCTCGCAACGTTAAGTTAACATTTTTCCATTTTCTCATACCTACCTGGTATATGTTCATGCAATAAAGAACAGTTCCCAATGCATATTTGCTACGGAACAGAGATCTGTAGCAAACAAATTTATTACCCTTCAAATACAGTATTTGTAAGGAAGGTTTACATGCTACAGAAACTGTTTGCTCTTGGAATAAATGATTGATATGAGTTCCCCCTACCTCCCCAAAACAATAATCCACAGCCCAATAGCGTCAATTCTTTGACACGGACTAAGCATGGCTATGAAGGCTGACAAATAATCTGTAGTTCTTTTCTATTGAGAAAAAGCAATCTCTGAGTAACTTTTGCTACTGAATCAGTATAATTTTGTTCCATATTCCCCAACTTTTACCTTGTGCTTGAGTCCTTTATCTGTTGTTGCAAATACCTGAAATGAGATGCAAAAAATAAGACTGTTATTCATGTAGCATAATCATTGATATTATCAGCTAGATAATTATGATACTGTATATTCATCTGTCTTTAACAGAGATCATATATGTTTTAAATGCCTCCACCAGGAGTCAAACCTGGAACCTCTAGCTTCAACTGATGGAGCTAAAGAGAAGATCTCTCTTGCTGAGCAGTATATGGCAGCTAGTATTAACTAGGGTTACATTTTAAACATCAAACAATATCATACTTAGTTGTTTAGAATATTTACTAACTGCAATATTTTCAGATGTCAAAGTCCTAAACACATAATTGCAAAACTTTGAGGAGTCTCATTACTACGAAAATACTGCGACCTCAAGGTCAAGATTGTAATGCAGTGTACCCTCGACCTATCACAACCAAATCTACCGCCACCTAAACCTCTAGAACATATTTCCCTCCTATATAATTCCCTCGTTAAGTTCGCCACCCTCACATACCGCCAATCGCCACATCCTTTAAAATACATAAGTCCCAAATCGCTATATATTTCCCTTGACGATATCACCATTTTGTTCTGTTTTTGGAGATCGAGGAACGCTTTATTGTTCTATTTAAAGACATAACGGTATATCATTATTGCTGTGGACAAAAAGGTGGCGGTATAACGAGGGTACACTGTACATGTAATTGCCATTTTAAAACTCATCAAAATGTCTTTGTACACAAACAATTTAAATCTACAGCACAATCTTAGCATTGAAGGAAGGTGTGGAGCCTATGTCAGTAGTACTTACTATGGTAGCGTCAGCCTCGTATCCGTTGGTGATCCAGGCCTTGGTTCCGTTGAGGACCCAGGAGTCTCCGTCTAGCTTGGCAACAGTGGAGGCTGCTCCCGCATCACTGCCATTACCTGTACATAATGCAAATCAGTTCTACAATAACACAGGTAGAGAGATTTTCCAGTAACCCGGAACATATTATAACAGCTGATTTTAATCATATTGGTTACAATGCAAAGACATCTAAAATAAGTTTTATGTGGTATTATACACAATGGCCTCTAAAAGTACATATTCAAAATTTACAGGAAAAATATCTGTTTTTTCCAAATAAAGAAGTTTTTCATGATTCAAAAACATAAGAGATTTCAATTTCAAATTCTAGAGGTCATACCTGGCTCACTGAGAGCAAAACATCCCACTCTGTCGCCATTAAGGAAAGGATGTACAAACTGCTCTTTCTGTGCTGGTGTGGCGTACTTATTTACTGGCCCTAGGTACAGGGACTGTAAAAATACACAAAACTAAATGAATATATATACCAAACATCCTAAGTCAACATATGAATCCACTCCATTTTAGTTATATGCAATGCTCAGTCAGCAAATGTATCTAAATCATACTTCTTTTTGTGACACCTTCAAATACAATATTGTAAATTTTAAAGAAAATTTGATTTAAAATAAATTCTTAGGGCTATTACATTAAAATATATATTTGAAAAAGTCAATTAAGTAAATAATAGTCGAGCCTCACATTGTTGACACTCATTATACAGCCCGTTGACGCACATCCCCGGCTGACCTCCTCCATAGCGATGGCGTACGCCAGGTAGTCGAGTCCCGTACCTCCGTCAGACTCCGGAATATCAACACACATTAATCCCATTTCTCCTAGCTTCTTTACCTACAGAAAAACCACATCTTTTACTTCATCAATTATAGAGATTATACATATGAGATAGTACATGCACGTACAAAATGTATAAAGGGCCTGTTTCCAAAATGGCCCCTTCTCTGATTTAAATTTCCTGTTGGTGGTGCATTGCCCATGCCGTTGTGGTCACAAATCTATAAAGTATAAAGATTTAGGTCACTTGGTTTGTTTTTTATGGCTCCTCAAAGTTGTACCTTTTAGAAGCTGTCTAAGTGTTGATAAAATGTGCATGTTATGTAAAATATTGATGAAAATCTAATCAAATGATAGTCACCGTAAAGAATACATCCATGGCATGATTGTGACAAAAAATCATGTTTCCATCGCGCCATTTGGCTGTTTTATGGAAGAAACAATCTCAAAAATGCCATTTTCGATGATAACATTTTAGACACAAAAACTGTGTTTGTTAGAGAATACACCCTTTTATGGGCGTTGGATGCAAACCAATTTTTATCCTATCAAACAGTACGTAATATGCTATTGATGAGAGGAAAAAACATCAAAATGTAAGTGGTGGAACATTTTCAAATCTTGGGTTGAATTAGCCTATGGTTGAATTGCCGATTTTCGACTTTCTTTAGATAATTAACAAAAACACGATGGTATTTGCTCGGTATGTTGAGAATATGTACACAGATGTGAGAGAAACACTTTTTCATGAAAAAAATCCAAGATGGCTACTTCACAAGTCCCCGTGGTTGAAGACATTGGCTGACAAATAGACAGAACAACAAACAAAACGTGTTCCTTATGGTTTTGGTTGGTTTTTGCATTTACGGGAGTGTTCATAGCTACGGGCGATTGTATAATACCTATATTTATAAGTTGGGTTAGTCACATGGTAACGGGGATCTTTCATATCGAGCCCCAAACATACTTTCGACATATGCACTATGTTGCCGCATGGGAAACTATTTCAAGTTTTGTCGGAATTTCTTTACCTGTGGTTGTAATGGTCGAGGGTTTTCCAGCGCCCTGTAATACCCAAGGTAGTACAAGATACTGGAGATGTGCGCACACATTCCCATCGTTCTCTCTCCAACTGGGCACTGGCAGTAGTAGTCTTTTATTGGGGCCTCATCATCGGGTGAAACGGTGAACCGTATGCAAACGTTATATTTCGTTTGGCTTTTGTATCGAGAATGTATTTGACATCGGAGAAGGTCTTGGGAGTGCTGGTAAAGCCACACCTCATATTCTCCATAATCACTTAAATGTTCGGCGATGTAACCAGGAGCCAGATATATCTGATACGTTCCACACGTAATGGTTCTCAAGTAATCGAGATCGAGACGGGGAAACAGTACGGAAGATGCATCCATCTTGACAAACTCGGACCT
Organism: Mimachlamys varia; assembly: GCA_947623455.1. NCBI lineage: Eukaryota > Metazoa > Mollusca > Bivalvia > Pectinida > Pectinidae > Mimachlamys > Mimachlamys varia. The sequence goes on along the minus strand of OX392532.1, from coordinate 30,803,242 downwards.
TGCCCGTCTAGATAGATCCGGATCTGTCTTGACTCTCTGAGCTAAACCATTCGGTGTTGTCAAACGGTCCTTCATACGTTAAGCCATTAGCCAATCTTTGGCATCTCTCTCTGGAGATCTCTGGTAGATCGGTCCTCTAATACCATTCAGACAGGCTGTGACGGTTCGAAGCAAAGCCTCGATGACATTGATAAAGCTGTTAGACACCAATTGCGTTCGGAAGAACGTCCAGTGTTTGAGACGACCATGATAGGATTCCACAATCCACCTCGATTTGGTGATAGTTCTGTCAAGATTTGCTTGGACGTCAGAATGTTGACTTTGACCGTGTTTCAGGTATGACGGCATGCTAGCATTGAGGCCAGAGGCTTCGAGCACTGGTAGGACATCTCTAAAACCTCGGTCAACGACAATATTGTCATCTGGTTGTAGCCAAGTAACTAGTCCATGACTTTTTTGTAATTGTAGCATCATTTTCGCTGCCAGTGAATGGTCCTACTGTGTCCAGAATGTAGCCATCTGGTAAGGCGATGCTCATGAATTTGAGATAGTTTCTCTTCTTCTGGCTACAGTAGGACATTCTCTGGAGCTTGTGGTTGGGCTTTTCTGGATATAAATATAGGTGCCATCTAATATGGCAGTGGCTTTATCTCCAAAAAATGCTTCTGAAAAGATAGTATTGTGACCGAGCAACTGTTCTCTTGTCAAGTGATCCGGACCTAGAAATTGTGGGACTATCGATGTGTCTAATGTGTGTACTATGGAGTGGAAAGTTTTGGACACACTTGACTTGGAAATTCCAAAAAGAGAAGAACACTGACTCCAGGAAATGTCGGTTTTCAGTTTTACCCAGAACAGTAGTAGAGCATCGTGTGTAGTCTTGGTATATATACCAGATGAAAGATATGGGGAACAGTGCGAGTGGATTTCGAGGAACTGATCTTTGGACCAACCTGTCTAGGCCATGCATCCCGAGTCATCAAGAGAAGAAAAGCCTATTGCAAACGCAGACTGGTTCTGTGAAAGGACGTGCGACACCTCTAGGAGGTCATTAATGATTTCGGACGATTTTGATGGTAACTGAGATTCCAAGGAACATCTACCATCAAGGACAACCTCTGTAGACGGATCAAAGTCGTTACCAATAAGGTGAATGGAGCAGACGCGGGATGAGGTGGGACACCGCAGATTGTGTGAATAGATCAGGTGATGTCTTGCACGTTTTGGTAAGACTGATGATTTTGTTCCATTTATTGCAAAGCTAACAAGACAAGGACAGCATTTTTTGTGTGAAGATGATCCATTCAAAAGATCATGAAGGGTCAGCAACGGCAGGATATGGGACGGGGAGTCGTCTTCTTCCTCTAATTCCTGGTTCTGCGCGGGTTCAGGTTCAGGCTGATTTTTGTTCCGAAGATACTTCATGTAGCACTTCTGGCAAATGAGTGTTTGTTCCTTTGCTGACATCAACCCTTGTTGCACCAGCGTATCTAGGAGCCATTTATATTGTGGACTACTTACATTGCGTGTACTTCTGTTCTTATTGCCACTACGTTTCTTGAAGTATATTTGACAGCCTTCTCCAACACATGTACCCTCCATCTTGAAACAATAACGATTGGTTTATGAAGTGTCGATAAAGTAACAAAATAGCAAGCCACCGATGATTGCTGTAAACAGCTAATACTTAGTAGTTTGGTACAATTATGCGAAAATGTGTGATGAATAACGAACAACTAATTACACAAAATAACAAGACAATATCAGGGTGTGCATTACATTTTAGGGTAACTGGCGTCATAGCAATAGTAGGTGGCACCATGCGTGCCAATGGCACGCGGCCAAATGCGACGCCGAAGGCGTCGCGGGGGGAGAGTATGAGAGGGGGCATGGCCCCCTCTCATCAGGGGGGTATGGGGGGTCTCCCCCAGGAAAATTTTAAAAGCTAGGAGGCCAGATATGGGTTTTCCCACTATCTTACAGTAGTTTCAGGAAATAATTCAGTGATAAAAAAACACTTTTCATCTTTTTGTATGCATCATACATGCAAAAAAGTAAAAAGTGAACTTTTTTATTACCAAATTATTAAGTGTTGTAAAACTTCTGAGTGTACCAACTGGTGGTTTTGTTTTATTTAGAAGTTTTGTTAAGAATTATTGATGTCTGTAGTCATGTCTTGCGTCATTTTTAATAGTTGTGCAAGTTTATGGAAAATAAAACAAATTCAACATGATGTTTAGGAACAAATCTTAATTTTTTATTTTTAATGTAAAAAGAAAGTATTCACTGGTCACAGTGAATGTGCAGCAGCAGCCTTGTCACTCAAATTCAGATTCTAATTCACCACTGAAGTAATCTGAGCCATTACTTTCACTGTCATCTTGAAGACCCAATTTTTCAGCTGCTGCATTAACCTGTTCATACACCGTGGCCGAAGATTCTTGGAGAGCACATTCATCATCTGCAATATCCTCTGGTACCACGCTGTGCATGTCTGCTTGTACAGGAGTCCTCAAAGTCAATCAATAATTACAGTATATTCAGACAGTGAAATAACATTCTGATTTAAGTGGACAATATAATCCAATATCGTTTGTGATTCATAACCAAGCAGCATTTCATGGCTAGCCATGGCCACATCATTTACTTGCTAATTATTTCCATTCTTCTATATGATAACATCTTACTTTATAAATAGTTTGTAATTTGCTTAGTTCTCACAAGTTCATTTATCAAGCATAGCATTTATCATCTACATTTAACATTTCAAGGGAGGGTGTCAAGTGACTCTGAACTGAGAAATCTAGAATAAGGAGAACTTGGGACAAACTTCACTTATCCTACATGAAGTTTCACTTTTCTCTAAATCACTATTCATTGTAAATAATAAACACAAAAGAAAAAAACCCAAAACAAAACTTACCTTGAGCAGAGACGTCTTTGCCTTGAGTTCTCCTTGAAGGTCACAGTTCCAAAACACGTAACTGAAAATGAACAACTTAAAAAACGCCAATTAAAGAAAAATAATATATAAAACACAAAATTCATGTTAATAGGTTGTGATTTTAATTCTTTATTGTGTGCGAAACTTCGTAGCAAGAACCAAAGTAATGCAATTCATTACGCCGATTCTGTGTCAGTAACGTGTGAACCAAAAACATGTCAATCACGTTGATAATCATCACTCTTCACAGGATCGCACCCCGTAGTTAATTATTCGGTTATATTGTGCCGATGTTCGATGATGGACAGTGAGAATGCATCTAAATAACATACCCTTTTGTTTTTACCTTGAAGTGACTTCAAAAAAGTCGTTTATTCGTTTCATGATGAACCGGAAGCATGTGCTTATAGCTCATGGTCAGTCAGACGTTTTTATCGCAGCGCGAAAAAGTATCACAACACAATACCTAGATTAACATCGTTCGTTGTCGTGAAGAAGCTTCTTGTTTTCTTCCGACGGTGTTTTGACAGCATGGGAGTGAACGATGAGTAATAATCATTGAATATTATATGAATAAGGTTGTGTTTTATTTGTTTCCCAAAGTCAGAATACGTATCACAACATTTTAATATGTAACTAGACATCTGAAAGTAGCCGGCGCCGGGAGCAAAGTAGCCGGTGAAATGCGCCGGTCGCCGGCTCATTTTGAACACCCTGCAATATAATAAATCACATTCAATACCTCCAAGAAGCGCAGAATTGAATGATTACTTAGAACAAAATAAAGTATTTCATATGGATAATCTATCTATTCGATGTGGCGTGGTCGGCAGGCACAAAGATAGTGAGACAAGTCAGGGTCCCAACCCTGACAGAGCCACAACGCTTTGGGTATGGGACAATAAAACAAGGAAAGTGAGACAAGAATAGCTAGCGTCGAGTCAATGATTCCGTAAACGTATAGACAAAGACAAGAAGATACCGAAAAATGTACAAGGCCACACGATCAGAAAATTCAGAAGAGGACAACTTGACATAGAACAGTATTCATGTATCAGGGTGTCCTCATTGTAAATCTTTATATCGATACTGTTTATTTAGTCGTTAGATATCATAAAACTGTCATGAAAATATCCGCTCTGATATTCAATATAAAATTTTGCATATAATAAGCTATATAATAGGGTTTCAGACAAGGTTGTTACTCATTTCCCCTTTTCTTTCAATTTACAACCACATTCAGGCGGCGATATGAGAACGTTCCACCACATGGAATTAGCTGATTTTTGGTACACATATGAAACAAGTAAAGCTCTATCCGATTTTCTGATTGAAATTTGCATCCAAAACTAGAAAACGGGAGAAAATTGCAATTTTATGGCATTTTTCTTCATAATTGTGTCTCTGCAAGTGCATTTTCATCCGAGAATTTTTTTTTTTATGTTTTATGAATAAACACGATGTTTTGCAAATATTTATCAGAAGAAATTTATACTATGTTGCGAATCACAATTTCGAGATAACCATCTTTTATTTACGACCTTGTGTCTTTAATGCTCAAAATGACAACTTTATAAAAATACGTTTTCACTGAAATTATGAAATCTGGGTGTCGGAAAGGTGTAAAATTATTCTTCGGAAAAGAAAAAAACTGTAGTTGAGCTAGATAAGAAATTATACGGGGGCAGGCTCCTATGGAGAATTAACATTACTGGAAACAGGCCCTTTGAATTGGTCACCCAAAGTCCAAATGGAAGAAATATATTAAGCCAAGAAAATTCAGTAGATATATACCACTGTTTTTATTTCTCAATGTGGACTCATGATAATTTTGAAGTTGTTTATTGTCTTGTAATTATAGGACTATTCTAGTAAAGAATCTATTCCTACACTAGGACACTGGGTTTTATTTAGGGGTAACTTGAGCAGAATTTACAACGTAGTAAGAGACATTATAGGCAAGGAACTGAACCATGGACAGAATTCATTTATTTTTGAGTCCCTTAGTCAGGGAGTTATTTTTACTGTAATATCCATTAGAAAAAGATTATTCCTCTGAAAAGTTCTCAATTTCAGGAAAAGTTTTGATCAGTCAAATTTGCCCTTTTTAACAGGTGGAAAACATTTTTGTTCGGCATTTATTTCACACTTACTGGGCTACCAGCCTGGTATATATACATGTGTATGTATATTATGTTGTGTACTTACTAGTATTTCCAACATGGTGATATATTTACCCTCATTACTAGCTGTGGGATCCATAACTTCCGAGGTCTGATCTTTTTGTTTTAAAAAGGATTTCCTATTATTTGACCAAAGATTCTGATAAAAAACAATCTTTTTTTTTTTTGGAAAAATGGCAAAGATTGGACCTGGAAGCTATGCATCTGCAGCTACCTAATTACAAAGAGGCAAAAAGGGCAAACATGTAACTGAACTAAAAATATTCCAGTATACACATCTCCACTATATACTGATTTACAGGTAGAGTGTGTGCCTTACCTGTTCTGCTGGGTACAGGTGTTCTTTGTCAAGCTTTGCTGCTATTGGTACCAATTCTTTGTCTGCAAAGTCTCTCACAGATTGTCTCAACATCTCGTGAGTATCTGGTAAACTTGATAAACTAGACATTGGTCTACTTGCAGCAAACACATCTGGGAAAAAAGAATCATAACTGTCTTAATCTTAATCTCTTGATTGCATTATAATTATAACATTTAGCCATGATAGCCTTTAACCATCAACTATGTGCAGACGACACTTTCTCTTGTTTACATAAATAAAGGCGTTGACACGATTCACTGAACTTGATGAAAGTGCTTTTAGTAATTTTGACACCTATGTGATCATGCAGTTCAAATCAATAACAGGCTATCATTTTTTATATTCAGATCTTTTAGTACGTATATATGATATACATGAAGACATCACCACACAACCTCATGATCATTGAGGTTGTGGTTGCAAATTGTGTGATGATGTCTCCATGAATACATGTAACAGGCTATCATGGTTACTACTTGTTAAGTTGTAGATAAATATATTGAGTCCACATAAATGATAAGTTTCCTTATTCATTGCTTTAAGCTTTTTTTAGTCATGTACACCATTGGCCATTTGAAATTAGAGATTGGAATTCTTTCAGATGTCATTCCAGCTGGAGGTCCTTGGGACTGCCAGGTGTTCAGATTTTAGGGGTCCCATAGTGGTTAATGTAGGTATTTGAAGCAAGATGCAGTAAAGAAATACATATTTTGGTATAATTAGGCAGTGTTAGGCCCTCAAGTCTAACATCCAGACTTTTGGCTCAATGGTTAGAATGTTCGCCTTCCAAGAAGGAGTCCTGGGCTCAATTCCCTGCACGGCTACAACAAAAGCGTCACGAGCAAATGGGTTTTTCCGCCCCATATGGTGATGACTGTCTTTGCCCTATGCATGGATCATTGTCATTTTGCATGACGTGTGGTGGCTACCAAAATGGAAACATTTAGGCAGCGTTAGTCCCTCGAGCCTTACGTCCAGACTTTTGACTCAATGGTTAGAATGTTCGTCTTTCGAGCGAGAGTCTCGTGTACAATTCCCGGCCACAACAGTATGTATCATAAATACACTTTTGATACTGCATGCAGAGAATTGGTATTTCTGATATTTCTATAACATAAGAGGCCGTTACATCCCCCATGAATTACATACATATGTTGGCCTGATTTTGTATGATACATATATATAATGCATGTCCAAAAAAATCATGCATTATAAACAGTAAAACCAATTGCATTGCTATTGTACAGAGAACAGTCTGCAACTGCAAGCCTACTGTATCAAGATCCATTAAGTCTCTACACTATCCTGTTGGTACGAGTATGTCGCCCATTGTCGGTCAAAATGTCAGCAAAATTTTTGTTATCTTCTTTCATACAACCCCGCCGACCCGTCCTACAATCTTTCCCTTGCTCATATCTTATCAACCGAAGACGGTGTCAAAATGCAAACTTAGGACGAAGGCCGAAACCAGTTGTGTAACCTTCCCAAAAAGCCACAAACAGATTCTACATATTTCGAACCAGCATTGTATAGATACGGGAAATAAATAGAATTAGATGAGAATGTATCGATTCGTGTCAAACCTGGTCAATACAATACTGTATTTCATACTTTTTCTTGAGAAAATCCGTCCACATCGCAAAAAAGTTCTAGCAGTCGCCATTGCGCTAAAGGTTATAGGCCTACCTCCGAAGTTAAAGAGTTCCACGGTGTCAAAGGACGCGGTGCATTCGACTAGGAGTACCGAATCAAGTCGCTCCGGCCTGTAGACGCCAATGTAGTGTGTCTATGGCTACACATATATAAAGGCTGCATTTTGATATAGTTAACGAGCATAATTGTATCACGGAATAACATCATTTAAGTCCGTGATTGTATTTGCACTTAATTTCTGGCAATACAATTACAATACAATTACTTACGGACTAAAATATTTAATTTATTGGTTGTGTAAAATACCTTCCAATCAGAAATGTTTACAAAATTCATGGACTTAACTTAGAAAACACTTAAACGTTATTTTCCCTAAAGAAGGTGCTTGGATTTGGAGAATTAACCTATTTGTCAAATTATTCTATATGTATATAGGCCTATTCCGTACAAGTTCCCAACAGGATCCGCGGCCCCTCCACTTTGTTTCTGTTTCCTTCACATAATCTCAAGCTTGAAGGCGGTCATTATTTTGTAGATGTAAATATTATAGTACTTACCGAAGAAAAACTGACGCGCGTTCCAGTTTCTGAATGAGCGGTAGCTATAAAGTTGGTTATCACTTTAAGCTTAATTTGGTTGATCAATCAAAACATGAAAAATATCGGCTCAAAAAAAAAATCATAAAATAAAAGGGATTTTTTATTTATTATTTGTACAAGAACTCACGCTATTGACATCGAATGTATTTTACAGTTTACAAACTATCTAATAATTATAACTTGATAAATATGAAAAATAACATCCTCAAACTCGGAGGTCTGTTTTCTTCTACATCGTCCATAGTTTAATTAGCATTATATCATAGCAATCATACATTTTGAATGCTTTGAAGTGCAATATTTCTGTTTCCGTTCGGAGAAACAACAAGGAGAAGACGGTTCAAATCTATGCAATACGGCACAACAAATGAATAAAACAAACAAAAAATTACCAATTGTCTGAAAATTAAGTTACATGCATACGTTCTTCGAGTTAAAAAAGAAAACTCAACATTTTGTTTGGTAAAAAAACACAGTTAATATTAAAGTTTTGTATATGACGTACATGTCATTAAAAACATTGAAGATTGAACAGTTGCTTGCTGTCTATACCGGGATGTATATCTATTATATCATTATATTACATAACAAATACGAATCGCGTATGGTTATACTATACACACATATAGTATCACGGATAAAAATCAACATGTAATGAATCTTACGGTAGGCCTTGCCAGTTTACTTAAAATTACCGGTTCCGAATAAGGGTTACTTCCCCTACACCGTTGCTTTGGCTGATTACATCCCGATCCGGCACACACAACTAGGGACTTGGCTAGACTGGCTACCAGCCCCTAAGTTTCTTAGAGAGAATTTCTCTTCTTTATTTTAATCCTAGCTTATCTCCCCATTGTTTCAAACTTAGGATCAAACATCCAACTGATCAAAATTATTAGACTATTTTTTGTTCAATAACTGTATACTATTCTAGAGACGGGAGCCAGTCCAAGACTTGGCTTTTTTTACCAGCTCTATAATTACGACCTACACTGAGGTTTTTACAGGAATTTCCATAAATTTTCGGGAAATAATACAATTTCCAGTAAATTATCTTAACTGGGGTGGCGTTTGTACAGATAAAACATAAAACACGTTATGATACTCTAAACGCCCTGGTTGCGATCCATTATTTGACCTGGTAAACCAATTTCGGCAGTCCGGAAAACTCGTAATCCGGACGGTTCGAACTGGGAACGAAGGTGTCCGGATTATCGCGGGTCCACTGACCATGAAAGATGTTTTGTTGTCGAATTGTCGATTATCTGAACAAATAACAAGTAATAAAAGTAGTCCCAGAATATATTAACCAAACAGAAATTAAAGGATATGATATAACGAAAATATAACGAATCAAAGGGTAAAAATAACGAAAATGACATGAAGCCAATTACATGTACAGTGAAACCTCTCTATTAAGACCACCTTTGGGGCCATGCACAGCAAAGTGGTCTTAATAGCGCGGTGGTCTGAATACCGAGGATGACCATGCAGATACATTTCTCTGCAATCCACTTTTTGACATGTTTTCATGGTTTATTAGCCATAAAAAGTTAAACACACAGTAATTGTTACTAATAAGCCATTTTAACACAAAAAGAAAAACAGCTTACTGATCTGACACTTGACAAGTGTACACATTGGAATATACACCAGGTGACTTTGTGTTTGGTCGGTGGTCTGAGTAATGAGGTAAAACTTAGTGCAAAAGTGGTATTTGGGTCTTTTAAAAACTGGTCTTAATAACGAGGTGGTCTTAGAAGTGAGGTGGTCTTAATATTGAAACTTAAAATACAAAGATATATAAAAGATCTTTTCTGGAATGAGATGAAGTGGTCGTTAAGCGAGGTTTCACTGTACAATAATGTTACATTAACAGAAATATCATGATGTCAGAAAAAGTAATGACATAATGACAGTAACACGAATGGTTTCATTGCAATAACAGGAACGGCTTGATGACAATAACAGGAAGGGCTTGATGACAATAACAGGAATGGCTTGATGACAATAACAGGAATGGCTTGATGACAATAACAGGAATGACTTAATGACAATAACAGAAACGACATGATGACAATAACAGGAATGACTTGAGGAAGACAAAAAACAGGAATGGCTTGATGACAATAAAAGGAATGAATTGACGACAATAATAGGAATGGCTTGACAACAATAACATGATCTATTTGATGACAGGAAGTGGACAGTAACATGATAGTTACGTGGTGACACGATGACAATGGCAGGAACATCATGATGACATTAACAGGAGAGAAATGGTGACAGGAATAGGGGCGACGTTATGACAGTAAGAGTAATGACATGATGACAATAACAGAAACGACATAATGACAATAACAGGAACGATATGATGACAGTAATTTGATAGTAACATGATAGTAACAGGAGTCACACGATGACAATACTAGGAAAATCATGATGACAGTAACAGGAGAGACATGATGACAGTAACAGGAATGGCTTGATGACAATAACATCGACAGTAACAGGAATGGCTTGATGACAATAACATCGACAGTAACAGGAATGGCTTGATGACAATAACATCGACAGTAACAGGAATGGCTTGATGACAATAACATCGACAGTAACAGGAATAACTTGATGACAATAACATCGACAATAACAGGAATAGCTTGATGACAATAACATCGACAATAACAGGAATAGCTTGATGACAATAACATCGACAGTAACAGGAATAGTTTGGTGACAATAACATCGACAGTAACAGGAATAGCTTGATCACAATAACATCGACAATAACAGGATTAGCTTGATGACAATAACATCGACAGTAACAGGAATAGCTTGATCACAATAACATCGACAATAACAGGAATAGCTTGATCACAATAACATCGACAGTAACAGGAATAGCTTGATGATAATAAAATCGACAGTAACAGGAATAGTTTGATGACAATAACATCGACAGTAACAGGAATAGCTTGATGACAGTAACAAGAATGACATGATGACAGTAACTAGAATGACATGATAGTACATACATGATTATATTAACGGTAATAGTATGATGGGATAAACAGAATTGACATGACTACATGTAAAGGAATTATATCACCATATATGACCTTGCCACGACAGTACTGGTAGCGACAGGATCACGGATACCGATAACAATAACAGAAATAACACGCTGACAATTACAGAAATGACTTAGCATGCCTAAAACATGACCCTATTCTTAAATTAAAGCATGATAATAAAACAGAGTTTTCCTCAATAAAGTTTTGACAAAAAATGTCTGTTAGACATAAATGCCCCCTTCTCCCTTATGAAATTAGTATGACAATCGGATCAGTATTTAGATAAGCTGGCTACATTACCATGGGACGGGACGGGACGGGACGGGACGGGGACGGGACGGGACGGGACGGGACGGGACGGGACGGACATGGGTAGCACTATATGCCCCCCCCCCCCCGCCATGAAGAAATGGGGGGGGGGGCATATAGTGCTACCTATGTCCGTCCCGTCCCGTCCCATGGTAATGTAGCCAGCTTATCTAAATACTGATCCGATTGTCATACTAATTTCATAAGGGAGAAGGGGGCATTTATGTCAAACAGACATTTTTTGTCTGGCATAAAAATAACAAGAGGGAATATATCTGGTAAATTATCAAAATGACTATCGTCAATTTTTTTTGAAAATTTATGATTTTTTATTGTGATTAATTCGCTTTTACCATCGCTAATTACCAAGGACATTTTTTTTAACCAAGACAGTTTTTGTTTATTTCATACGACTCATTACATAGTCCTTAGTCAGTTAGGGACCAAGGAAATAAGTTCGTTATGCATGTATAATGATTTTTTGGGGGAAATCATGCATTTTTCGCTATAGGATATATCAATACTACAACTAAAGATGACTTATTTCTGAATGATATAAGTATTATGTCATTTCAGGGGTCCTAGCAATCAAACAGATATAGAGGATATCTAACGGTGTCTGTAGTAATACCAATATAGTAATAGTAATATATTTCACGAGTGGGAACAATATTTTGATATTTTTCAAGATAGCGTAGCACGAGTGAAACTATCAAAATAATAGCCATCCGAGTGAAATTGTTTGATATAACTGAAAGATAGTGTTTGATATTCTGTTTATTACATTTTTAAATCGAAACCAATCCGGACAGGTTTTCAATTTCCGCATTATCTTTTATAATTTGTGTTTTGATTGGTTAAATAAAAAAAATCATATTTTCTGCACGTGTGCAAAAATATCATATTTCTCACAAGTGAAAAATATCACTTTTAAAAAATGAATCATTTTCGATATTTCACTGGAAATAAAATAATGAATGTTTATTAAGTATCCTCGATATCCAGGGGTTATGCTCACCTACACTCTCTACACAACTGGAATCACCCTCGATATCCAAGGGTTACGATCACCTACACTCTCTACACCCATGGAATCATCCTTGATATCCAGGAATAACGATCACCTACACTCTCTACACCCCCGGAATCATCCTCGATATCCAGGGGTTACGATCACATACACTCTCTACACCGCTGGAATCATCCTCGATATCCAGGGGTTATGCTAAACTACACTCTCTACACCGCTTGAATTATCCTCGATATCCAGGGGTTACGATCGCATACACTCTCTACACCGCTGGAATCATCCTCGATATCCAGGGGTTATGCTAAACTACACTCTCTACACCGCTTGAATTATCCTCGATATCCAGGGGTTACGATCACATACACTCTCTACGCCGTTGGAATCATCCTCGATATCCAGGGGTTATGCTAAACTACACTCTCTACACCGCTTGAATTATCCTCGATATCCATGGGTTACGCTCACATACACTCTCTACACCGCTGGAATCATCCTCGATATCCAGGGGTTATGCTAAACTACACTCTCTACACCCCTGGGATCATCCTTGATATCCAGGGGTTACGCTCACATACACTTTCTACATCGCTGGAATCATCCTTGATATCCAAGGGTTAGACAAACCAACGCTCTCTACATCCCATGGGAAACTGAAGACACACTCAGGTAAAAACAAACTGACAAATCGCTAGGTTGCTTGTCCGTCTTTTGAAGATTATAAAGGAGACGCAACCGACTTTAAAGCTTGTCGATTATTACCGTTATGTGGCCACGAGATTCTTTTAATGTACATCAAAGGGAAGAACCAGTCTTCTTGCCTAAACAACAAGGTGGGCCTTCAGGTTTGTCATGACACATTGCAAGGGTGAAGAGAGCGTAGGTGAGCGTAATCCCTGGATATCGAGTATGGTCTCAGATATACTTATAAATAATGTTATCAAGTGCCACTATCTCGTTATTATCTATAATCACTTCACCGGATTTATCAACTCTGATGTAGTAATTAATAAACAGGACAAACGTTATATACCGAGTTCGTTTTGAACATAAACAGAAATTGAAAATTTAATTACCGAGCTTTCGAAAACGCCTGTTTCCATCATTTTCGTTTTCGAAAGCTCGCAGATAAAGGTTTCAATTCCTGTTTGTGTACAAAACAAACTCAACTGATATATCATTCATACCCAACTGGTAAATCTTATTCCTAGGACAAACGTTTATTATTCCGTTTGATAGAATGAATACATTGAAAAGTTTATTCTAAAGAAAGTATTGAATTCGCTGATACAGTTCAATGTTTGGTTACTACGGTAATTTAGTAATGTTCTTATTTTAACTTTAAAATGGACATATATATAATAAATGTATAATTATGTTCCTATGACATTGCCAAACAAGGAGTATTTCGCATTTAATACAAAATATTTCTGAACGTAGACTTTTTTCTTTTCCTTTACAAAAAATGGTATGATTAATGATGCACACGACCATTGTCAAATATCTGATTAAGTGCGATTTATTTCCCTTTGTTTTTCCTTTCCCAATTTTGTTTTCAAATGCTGTATTTGTTGAAGATTGGGTTGGTTTGTTTCACGTCCTTGTACATGGTTTTAATTTTGGAGGAAAGCCGGAGTACCAAAGAACAACAGCCGACCAACGGCCAGCACCTGGTTACTACCAAACGTAGGCCAGAGGTGGATGGCCAGTGGTAGCAGATTGTCGGGCACCTTAACCACTTAGCAACCGCGGCCCCTAGTGAAAATTGATACAGGAGAATTTAAAATAATTATGTCTATGTTTCAGATAACATTATACAGTGGATTCCACTTATTATCACTCCTGTTAATATCGCATTCCTCTTTATATCATGATTTTCCCGAACACCATTTCCCGCTCTTTATAATATATGTAATTTTATTTGGATAATATCATGCATTTTGAAGTGAATTCATTTTAAAACAATGTTGTTTTCTTAATCAAGATAATAATGTAATTTCTACTGATTTCAGATACAACTTGCATAAATATTTCATAGAAAATAAAAAAATAACAAACCAAAAGTATGAAATAATATTATCTATAGATTTAAACCCCTTCATATGTACAATAAATAGCTTACTTTTAGTTATGGAGATTGGAAATGCGCTAGATGTAGTGGGGAAATATGTTTCTCTTTATGTCACATACCTGTTAATATCATGTTTTGGTTTAGCAAATGTAACATGATATAAAGAGGAATGCAGTACACATTGTATATTATCTATATCTGGAGTTTGTTTTAGTGGTGTAACTGTTGAATGACATCAGTACTTTACATATTCGTTGGGTGTCAGGTTGTCAACCATTTTCCCTGTCGGGGGTGACATGCAGGCAAGATTATCGATCCGATGAAGTCGATTTCTCTTTCTAAAAATAGCATAACGACTGCGACAGTGATAACAGGTTAACCAGTAAAGGCCTAATTGTGTCAACCAGGTGGGCCGGACAACTGGACTTCCAGTCGTTAGCCTGCAGCCACAACAGGTGCGCGTGCAAGTAATTGCCCCGCACGTGATGGACACCACGGAGATGGATGGTCATACGAACGCGCCGCTCTAGGAAACACCTGCATTGCTTGACAACTTATTATCAATAATTAATAACTAGGAACCCACACACGCATCCTCGGAACGTCTGCAGGAAATATGATCGCGCGCCAGCCACTACTTCCGGCAATATTACGTCATGTCTCGTTATGTATTCCGTGATAACTGATATACATGTAGGGTATCGTTTTACTATAAATAAATGGCTCATCATATCGTTATAAAATGCAATTGTACAGTTTTTCAGTTGTGATTGACCGAGAATTTGCAAGAGGATGCTTCTCAAGAATGGTTTCATAAACCCCGTATTCATGGAAGCTCGTGTAAGGACCTATATAAACTCGTATATCTCATATGCACATATAATACATGGATGCGTTCTAAAGGCCCAATATATGTAACTTTCGGCAAAACTTAAAGCGAAAATCAAGCCTAATAATTTACTATATTTATAGATTTAGTGAATTTTTTTTTTCACAATTTTTCAGAATCCCGAAATATTTCCTGAAATTACGTATATTGGGCCTTTAAATTCTGTGCGTAAAGAGTGCGGCTGTGATTAACAAATGAAAAAAAAGTGTTTCTAAAATTTTAATTTTGAAACTTGAGGGTGGTCTTATTTGAAGCGAAAAGTGTTGATCAATTGTTTGCAAAGAGTAATTTCGTGGAAAAGTTGCCCTTTCCGAAATGTCGTGTTACCAGCATGAATATTGAAAAGGGAACAGAATCGAACGATTTCGGTTGACAGCTACAAACACATGCCCAACAGTGCTTCGGACACATTTCAAACTGACCGCGACACATTCTGACCACGACAGGAACTGCCCATGACATTATCTTCCGTCCAGGCGTGTCCGGTTATCCGCCATTTTGTGACAGTCTGACAGCCTTGACAACCAACTGCTACAGAATGGACAATTGAGTCGGCAATTTCGTGTACAGATGATATGGATTATGTAGAAAGGTGCATATCACATTTCTTCTTTTTAAGATATCATCTAAATATAGATCTTTCGTGTCCCACACACCTGAACACAAGCTTGTCACTCAGCGAGCTAATGACACGGGTTCAAGTGTTGTTGTAAAGCCAGCCCCTCCCGGCTCACTCGGGGTATACGGGTCAATTGTTAGTATTCTCCTGCTCCTCACAGCTCCTACTGACAGTCCTTACAAAACACATGCGCAGCAGCTTTGTCCGACGTCAGTGTTGTCAAAACCACGTGCGCACGATGTGATCTACACGTGCATATCTAAACATAGACGTTATAATTAGTAGCGTACGTCTGTCTGTGTGTCCAGCAAAAGACAAGAACAAGCTGTAGGAGGTATTGTCGCTATGGTGCCAGCCTCATGTCCGTCACCATCGCAACAGCATCGGAGCAGAAGAGTAGAATGTAGTTTGAAGAATCGGTTCCGGTGACGGACAATTCCGGAAGATGTCAAGTGACGGTCTAATTAAAAGTGGATTGTTTGCATGTCTTGTTAAAATTAAACAGACAATATTAATTGGGAATTGGATTGACGTACGTATTCAAGGTTTCTAAGCCGATTCCAAAAATAAATTCATAGGGATGTTTGAGGAAAACATTTATTACACATTTTGACTCTACTTTCATCTCCGGATTTAACGTTAGTGATTTCCTTCTGTTACGATACACTCGTGTCCTTCCCAAACTATAATTCAGCCATCGATTATTTAGGAAATCTTTTAATACTGCAAAAAAAGTATACGGATTTCTTGCCCAACGATTCGCTTTTGGTTTGGTTTGGTTTATTTTACGCCCTATTAACAGCCAGGGTCATTTAAGGACGTGCCAGGTTTTGGAGGTATAGCCAAAAGCCGGAGTACCCGGAGAAACACCACCGACCTACGGTCAGAACCTGGCAACTGCCCCACGTGGGATTCGAACTCGCTACCAAGAGGTGTAGGGCTAATGACTGAATGTCGGGACACCTTAACCCCTCGGCCCCCGCGGTCCGCAGAATTGCTTTTTGGATTTAGTTATTGGTATAAAGGCTAAGATAGGGGTATATATAAAAACGGTGTTTGAAATATTGGAAACATATGTGAAATAAAAATAATTTTTAAGCGATATTTAAAAAAAATGAAATAGAAACTTTTAACATTGATGGGGTTTGAACATAAAACAACACGTTCCAACTGTTGACGTCTAAAATTAGTAGCTTTCTTCCGCGTGGAATAATGTTTAAATTACCGGTTGCAGTAAACTTAGAAAGACAAACGTCCTATCAATTCCGTATGTGCGCCGCTAGATATGTGCTTCGCGTAGAAGAGATTTTTTTGCTAAATTGTCTTAAAGTATACCGTGCCTAACAATTCCACGAAACATACCGAGAATTAAAATTTCGACGCCACTGGAACTTTAACAACATCTGCAATTAAACTTTCAAGAATCCCCTTTAATTAAGATTCCAAAATATACCTCTGTGATATAAGTTAACACCAGCGTTGGGAATAAAGAAAGGCTACAGCCTCCATTTGCCCAAACCGACGCCAAATACGGAATTGGTTCAAAGGAAAAACTACCATAATTAAATAAAACAAAAACGGTAAAACTCTAACAAATCGACGTATTTTTAGCTAAAATAGAAGGGTTCTAGTCTGTGAGTTATATTCCGGCTTGTGTCGACGTTGTAAAGCGTCCACAATGTGTACCGGTATAATTAGCGCAAGCGCTGACTAGGCCTTGGCTGAAGACTCTTCGGGCCGATATGGCGCCCTCTTATCTTTTCGCCTCACATGTAATTATCTCTGTTTACAAAAACAAGGTTGACAGACTCAAACAGTAGGTGGGGCTACTTCCTTATAACCCCTTATTATCCAATTTGATTGGTTTTATGTGAGTGACGGTCTCTCTCTGTGTCTCGAGGGCGGGTCCAGCTGCCGATACCATGCTCCACAGATCCGGGCAGACCCGGGGGCTCTCAATGTCGGGACCTCCTCCGGTAGTCCACACTCGGATCGATATTTACTAGAAAATGCCGTTATTGTGATTGTCTTAACAGAAATAAGTATTATTTCACTCGTGTTTTTCTCTGTCGCTCGATCATAAGTATTATTTCAATCGTTCTTTTCTCTGTCGCTCATAAGTATTATTTCAATCGTTCTTTTCTCTGTCGCTCATAAGTATTATTTCAATCGTTCTTTTCTCTGTCGCTCATAAGTATTATTTCAATCGTTCTTTTCTCTGTCGCTCATAAGTATTATTTCAATCGTTCTTTTCTCTGTCGCTCATTAGTATTATTTCAATCGTTCTTTTCTCTGTCGCTCATAAGTATTATTTCAATCGTTCTTTTCTCTGTCGCTCATAAGTATTATTTCAATCGTTCTTTTCTCTGTCGCTCATAAGTATTATTTCAATCGTTCTTTTCTCTGTCGCTCATAAGTATTATTTCAATCGTTCTTTTCTCTGTCGCTCATAAGTATTATTTCAATCGTTCTTTTCTCTGTCGCTCATAAGTATTATTTCAATCGTTCTTTTCTCTGTCGCTCATAAGTATTATTTCACTCGTTCTTTCGCTCTGTCGCTCATTCGTCTTTTGTTTATTCCTTTGCCTGTTCGTTCTGTTTACCTGTTCGTAAAAACTTTATTCAATTATTTTTTTTTTAATTTCCTGCTTTGCAACACTTTTAAGACCCAATGTTTTTTTGTTTTTTTTTTTTAATTTATTTTTTTATTCATTTTAAATAGTATTACAAGACATACATAAATACATACACAAAAACATACATGCAGGTTGTTACATCATATCATTATATAAATAATTAATACATTATGATGATATTTTATTACATTTTTTTTTAAATAATGGTGGTAAATTATATATAAATTTGAAATAAACATACCCTTGAATGACTAAAAATGACAAAACAGAAACAGAACAAAAGGACAAAAGAAAACCAACAACAACAACAACAAGGACTTGTACATAGACACACAGACGTAGACATGAGACGAATATTGTCGACCCTGGTCAGTTACCTTTCTATAATTTATATAGTAATGTAATTTATTTGAAAAAATATTGTTAATTATAATGATCACCCAATGTTACTATACTCGAAATCACGACAAATGCAGAGAATCGAAATTAAAAAAACACACAACATAATATCAGTCGGAATTCAATGATTTGACCAGTTGACATAGGCATTTCATTCACAAACTTACGGAAATTGATCAGGAGTTTGTTTATTGCCACGCTTTAACCAAAGAAAGTAACATGTATTAAATATTCTGAAATAACTTTTTCAAAAGGCGCTTTTCAGAATGTTCTATAACACTGGTCTACTACATGAACTGTTTAAATGGACATTCACATTGGACTTTACGGTTTTGAAAATTCATTTGGTTGTCTTATACAAAAAAAAAATATACTGTTCATTTGATTAAGGGACAACAAAAATATTTCGAATTTTCAGTACTTAACAGTGAACATACATCGTTTGCAAACGTATGCAATGCTTTGATAGTCGAATTCTTGCTTTATACTGATTGATATTTTTAACTGTACCCATTCATGATTTTTCATATTTTGCAGGTATGCAGCATGTCTTGTTACTTCTACCAATACTTTGCAGCGATCTCACAGCGCAATCTTTTTTGAAGAAAAAAAACGGGGCAATATCACCGGAAATTATACAAAAGGAGCGATAACTTCGGTCTCCCGGTATCGATATCGCGGAACCAATATCCATTGGAATTATTACCTTTTTCTAAGATTTCTTTCGATATCTCTGTAAATAAAAATAAGGTCATACACAGTTGCTTTTGTTGAACAAAAACCAAGATTGATGAGATAAAGAATTTTAAAAGAATTGATGAATGACAAGTCTAAGGCGAAGTATTATTCCGCGATAAAGCCTTATCGCGCTTCCACATCCGCGAGTAATCCGCGCTAAAATAAAGACCAAACTGTGGGACAATGGCGCGCCTTACATGCTCGGGCGAGCGGACAAATGATGGCGCATAATTATCGATGATTCCCGTCAAAATCCATTCCTTTGAGTTAGAATCACGCTAAATATTTGCGATCAGATTTTTGCGGCGAAAACTCAAACAAAGGGTTATTACATGTATGGATCTTGGCAGAGTATTCGTTTTCCCATTGCTCGTCCTTATCAGTCATTTGCACATCTGATCTGAACATTTGTGTCAGCCAGAATTAACTTAAGGCAATGAAACGCCGCCTTCGTATCGATTGTGGCGGTGGACATAGCGTTATGTAGCGGTAACGTGGCAGCTGAGATGAACGTACTCGTCACAGCCAGCAACAGATTTAACCAGCTATTTCGATATTTGACCCAACTTTAACTAACTCGACCCTTGTTGTTTGACATTTCACCCTTTAACCAACTCGACCCCAGTTGTTCGATATTTGACCCAACTTTAACCAACTCGACCCCTGTTGTTCGATATTTGACCCAACTTTAACCAACTCGACCCTTGTTGTTTGATATTTGACCTAAATTTAACCAACTCGACCCTTGTTGTTTGATATTTGACCTAAATTTAACCAACTCGACCCTTGTTGTTTGATATTTGACCCAACTTTAACCAACTCGACCCTTGTTGTTTGATATTTGACCTAAATTTAACCAACTCGACCCCTGTTGTTTGATGTTTCACCCACGTTTAACCAACTCGACTCCTGTTATTCGGCATTTCAACCACATTTAACCAGGTCGACTCCAGTTGTTCGAAATTTCATCCGGATTTAACCAACTCGACTCCTGTTGTTTGACTTTTTACCCATATTTAGCCAGGTCGACCACAGTTGTTCGATATTTAACCCAGATTTATCCAACTCGACCCCTGTTGTTTCATTTCATTTTTCATTTCATCTATATTTTACCCTAAAACTTATCGCATCATGACTACACCAGTTAACTTTCTCTTAATTTCTAAGAAAAAAACCAATAAATTAACAATGATTCTGCTTTTTAGCTCTGTACAATGATTGTTTTGTTACATATTGCAAAGTTTGAATCGGTAACCTCATTGCATCGGTAAATGTAAAACTATAGCGTGTTTCATTTAGTGGAATGTTCCGGTTGTGCCGATTTCCGTTCCTGCGGGTGAAAATCTAATAATCGAAAATGAAAAGAAACAACTTTTCCGGAAATAACCAAAACGGTTCCGTCATAAAATCCGCAAAATAATGCGAGTAATCTCTTTTATTTACACGTTTTACACACTATTATGCCACTTGGAGATGGTAGTGATATATTTTACTGGTGAAATGTTGTTTAACTGGTTATAGTTAGGTCTATTTACAATGTATTGAACATTTGAAACGAAAACCTTTCACTGGCCGCCATATTGGATCCAACTTGGTACCCTCAAATGAGACGTTCCAGACGAACCGGTTCGTTCCTGCGGAACGCCGTGTACCATTTAGCGGAACGTCTGGTTCGTTCCGGAACAACCGGAACGTTCCGCTAAATGGAACACGCTACTAGTCTGATACCAATTTGCAGCACTAGATCAACATCATTGAGCAAAATATTGTGTTAGTACAGAAATTAATATAAAATTAAAAAGTCTATGAAACTGCATATGGAGATTTGATCTTAAAGGAATTCGTTCAAAAACAGACTTTTTTCAACCTTTGTTTACATTCTGATATTGACTAGTAAAAGTAACTACACGTACTTCGTTATATATACCGGAATACACGAGATACACAAAATCTGTACTGACATAATTTTATCAATAGGAGTCCTGTGTGTTACTTGACACTGCTGTGTATATTTTGACAATGCCGTGCGTATTATGATACTTTGTGGCTTTTATTTGACATAACATCTGTCTCGTCACGTTCTACGCCTCCCTAGCTATCATTCCATCGATATTCACTCACCTCCCCTTACCCCCCGTGCACACAGGTTCCGAAGTTGCCACTCGTGTTCGAACTTTTGAAAAGGCAAAATCGATCTCCTGGGTTGAAGAGTTCCTAGAGACGGAAACTAGCGAAAACGTCACGGGGCATCACGGTATTGTGAATTGGATATTTTGTAGAGTTGGCGTCACGTTACATGCGCAGTCGTATACAACAGAGAAGTAAGACTGCTCAGGAAATTATGATGGATAAAATACGACAAAGACTGACCCGTGTTGATAGTCCATTAGCAATTGATACTCTTGCCACGTGCGTTTCGCGCTCCTCAAGGACGTGCGGCGGTCACTCCCGACTGTCACATTGGAAAATGACACGTTTTAATTTCCTGGGCTAAAAGATATTGTGTTTGAATAAACCCCAGTCATATCATGCAATTCTCGAAACAGTTTCTTTAAAAACTTTTAATTCCAGAATTCTTTGTGTATGTAGGGCTTAAAATTCGTCTCCATTCAAACAACACAATATGCGCTGCAGTGGTGTACATGTGCGCTGACGGTCTATCAGCAGCGCTCAGGTCTATTGCACTTGTATCGTTTTACGATACCTAAAGTTGCTCCCTTGTCGTCTTCTGTGATACTGTAAAGGAGCTTTCTTAACCATTTACAATGGTTATGCTTTCGGATTGCGCGTCATGTAGAATATTAAGTGCATATTCATAGAAAGAAACCCTTTGACAACGCCGGGTCAGCGAGGTACAAAATTGTACAGTTAAAAAGACGGATTTCAAATGTTTCCATTGACCACTGTGTGGTCAAGGTGTTGCATTGTACAAGGTTGAGGTGAAGTGGACAATGAATGGTTATTATCTAAATAGTTTATTAAATTAGCACTTGTATACAATTACATAGAAGCGTGTCTGTTAAATCATTCCAAGACCTCGTCCGTTATGAGTGAGATGAGATATTATCAATTTTTCGGTAAATCCATATTTTAATAAATATATGTGGTATTATATGAAATGTTATGAATAAAAGAAGCACTTCATCACCTCGCGTACCAAAAGCACATCAGAGAATTGTCTTCGAACCGAGGACGAGAGAATGGGCGATTGGGAAGAGCCATGCCTGTTCATCGCAATTACCCGGCCTATACAATGAATATACATAATTGTTTCACTGTTGGACAACGGGTGATTCATTAGTTACCTTTATCATACTGAATACGGATGAATCTGTGGTTGTTGCTAAAATCCTAAATACTGAACAGTATTCATGGTTTAGCAACTCCATTTTCAATGACGTTGTTCTTCTAAATTAATAAATTAAAGGGGTTTTACGCACCTGACCTTTCTGCTTCTACATTAGTTTAGAAATTTTGGATTCCTACCTTTTGGCCCCTAGCATCACTGAAGAGTCCTAGGAGGACGAAACAGCTGTATAATGCAGTTTAATTCCTTTTTTCGGCATACTGTTTCTATTACCAAATTTAAGAGGTGCAGCATATGTGTGTGTTACGTGATCTTCAATGTTTCGGTCTGAGGACAGAACCAATTGCTTTCTCACAAGGGCGAAGCTATGAGCTAAGACATATCCAGTATAGTTACATGTAGAGTGAACATATACGGTACATTCAATTTAATAGTGTTTGTTTACCAAAACATATATAAAATAAATTGGGGGAGGTGGGGGGGGGGGGGGGGGCACATCAATCGCCTCTTGTTTGACGTTTCTTTTCTCGATCACCTATCTGCAGGGTTGTATGGAAGTGTATTGCTGCCACATCCGTTTTTTCATAACTAGTTTTTAAGTCGAAATTTCGAGTTATTATCTCAATATTTCGAGTTGTTAAGTCGAAATTTCAAGTTATTATCCCAATATTTCGAGTTGTTAAGTCGAAATTTCAAGTTATTATCTCAATATTTCGAGTTGTTAAGTCGAAAAAAAATTCGAATTATTATCTCGAGATATCGAGTCATAAAAATCTGACGTGACTGTAATACACTTCCATAGGGTTGGGGATTGAAGTTAGAAAGAAACAAAAAGAAAGATGGTGTTAATAGAAGGGTAACTAACACGCTCCTGTACAGAACAAAATGATAATAAAGATGAAATCAACACAAGTTTATGCTGTAGCTTCCACGATGGTCCTGAAAATAGGTCCTATAAAAACACGTTTTGTTAGGAAATGTCTATTTGGCTGAAACTCCGAGACAGTGTGGGATTTCTTTCACATTCTATATATACAGCTTGCATATGATGAATGGAACGCTGTATTCTTCCATGCCAATCATTCGCTAATGCCTTTAATATTCATAACAAAAAAAAGACATTATTATTTTTTCCGAGATTTGCAATATGTTTAGCGAACATGCAATACATGTATTTTACATTCTAAATAATTCTCGAAACACTATTGTTGTTAAAATGAGAATATTTTAATTTTCTCGCGTTTATTTTCCATACATTTTTGTCTAGTTATTTAAGGAACAATAACACTCGTTATGGCTACATTAATTCACAAATCCTGACTATGATTAACACAAATGAGAAAATGTATATTGGCTATATATAAAAGGTTTAGTACATTGAGAAATTATAAGAATTGTCTCGCTAAGGGTAATCTCTAGCCATCGAAGGAACACAAAAATGGCCGGAGCAAATAAATAATCTCCATCACGTAGGCCTTGCAATAATTTGTCATTGGCGAAAGGACAGATTACATTTGTCTGACGGGAACCCGATCAAACGGGGGTATGACCTGTATTATTCTCGTGTCCCCTCGTCTCGCTCCCTAGTAATTCCTATTACACAAAACCCATACTTTGTGAAACGGCAATTCGGTCGAGAAATTAATGTCGTCGATAGTGTCCGTCTTAGATGGACATAACAACCATGTATGCCAGTGATATATGCAAAACAGTGCCCGATACATTCTATCAGAGATGAAGGGATTCTAAAAGATAGTTGAGCGATATTTCATGCGGTTTCAAGAAAATGTATCATTATAGATATGAACACAACGGAAGTTCACGGAGGTATGGATGGATGACTACATGACGCTTGCGACGATATATTTTCTTTTGCTTTTTAATTTTTGCCTTTTCTTTTTATAATAATAATAATAATAATTCGAGATTCTTAAAAACGCTTTATCACGACCTTAAAGGCCGCTTCAAAGCGGTTCACAAAATATTATCCGTGGTTATAGGGCCTTAACAACCAGCCATAATCGTTCTCAACTCCCTGGAGAACATACAACCGCTGCTGCCATTTCGGCACTCCCAGCTAGCACCCTACAGTTACTAGCACTACCAAACCATGTACTCATTCACAGTTGAGTAGACTGGAACAAGCGAGGTAAAGTATCTTGCTCAAGGATTCAAAACAAGTGCCATGACCGTGACTCGAACTTGCAACTTTTCGATCACGAGCCCGGTGTCCTACAACCAGACCACCGTGCCTCATATTATATATATATATATACAGTGTATATATATAAACATAGTTGAATTATGTATACAACTTTGTATACAGACAAAAAAAGTTTATGAATTACGTTTCATGTATAAAAACCGTTTATGTTCATTTCATACAGAGGACCTTTAAGGTGATACTATTTACATTCTAAAATATAGTGTTTCAGTCATTAAACCTTTTGCTGTGCATAAAACGATATAAGCGAAAAAGATACTCCATACTAATAGTAGTCGCTGTACAATATTTGAGATAATGTAAAGTCGAACACCGACTAATTTAGTGCGAATTTTGGAGACTCTGATTGGCTAAAAATGCAACATCATTGAAAAAAATCAATTTACGAAGCAAGTAACTAACAGGGTCATATCAGCCAACACAATTAGAAATAAACAAAACAAAACATTTTCTTTTAATTCTAAAACCAAATTTAGAAATATAAATTGTTACCAAAAACACACATCTTTATGTTATGACATTTGCTTCTTCGCGATGATACGGCAGACCCATGAATACCTCTGTAATTTTCTGTTTTGTCTCCCATATATTACTTACGTCAGTTAGAGCTCATAGCTGTAATTAGTCGCTAGATGTTCCTAATAAAACGCGCCGTTTCTTTAAAAGTCCCAGATATAATTGTGAGCTACCGTTTTTTAATCTTCTAAAACCCACAATCTTCATCAGCTTTGCTAGTACCATTAAATGTGTCATACGAGATTATACTCCACTATCAAATTACTCTGTTTGGGACTTTTTTCTTTGAAGAATGCCGAATAATTTTCTAATAAAACAAAAGTTATTGTAAGAATTAACAAAGAAAAGATATAAAAGTTCGCTATGAATACCGATTAGTGCGTTACGCCGTCATTAGTTTCTTTGCGGTTCCGGTAGGAGTTCGTAGCACGTTTCCGTCACTCCTCGGTAAAGTCCGAGACAATGAAGGGGAGAGTAGTACCGCTATTGTTCACATCATTACGTTGTTATTTTTATATCCCCATCTGCTTCCTTATGACTATTTACTCGTAAAATATTATGAAAATCATATTTCAATACTGTAGTGCACGGTAAAAAGCACGCCTGGAAAACCGCACGGGCAACATGTGTGGTTTATGGGCGCTCTAGTGACGTAACGTGACAAGGATTTCCTTCACGTGAAATTGAAAAGAAATGAATGAAACGAATAAAGTCGGGGAACAGGCGACTCTGTGCATGCTTCAAGGCAATACATTTCCAAAAGTGACATTTCCTCAACCCGCTATGATGTAGAACTGTGGCGTTTATAATTAAGTATTGATCAGTACAAGACCTAGTTAACTGAACATTAGCTCTGGATCCGAGGCTGCCGACATACCGTAGACAACCCCCTCCCTCCTCCAGACCCCCTCTTTTCTCCTTCAAATCTTTACCTTCGTACAGAAAGGCGTCTTTAGCCCATATATAGAGGATATCTAATGGTGTCTTCAGTAATACCAAATATATTTCACGAGTGCCCCGGGGCTATTATTTTGCTATTTGCTATAATATTAGCCTCACAAGTGAAATATGTTTGGTATTACTGAAGATACTGTTAGATATTCTTTTTATTACATTTTTATAGCAAAATCTACAATGGTAGCTTTTTATTTTCCCAGATGTCGTTTGTAAGCAGCGTTCTGATTGGTCGAATAAGAAAAAGAGATATTTTTCACTGATGAAAAATATCACTTTTTTAGAATGAATAATTTTCGATATTACACCGGTAAAAATGTAATAAAATCTGTTCAGCTATTTTGATAATATTTTTTCCGATCAAAATACCAAGTACCTCTACCTGTCAACCCTTTCTGATATATTATATTATACGTTTCCTTTATTCTATTTCTTGCTTTCCACCCTCCATAGCTTTCCCTATCACTGCTGTTGTTGCACATATTCACCTTATTGCTGTAGTACTAAAACCCCTAATCTAGCCCTGTACCCTGTCACACACAACCACATGCTAGCTTGAATGATTCCTTCCACCATTTCTCCCTATTTTCCTCTCTATCTCTCCTCCTATTCACAAATCTCCTATACAAATCACTTCACTTCCCTTTTCTCCAAACAACTCCTCCCCTCCTCCCCCCCCCACCCCGAGAACCCCTCCTCCCTTCCCCGAGAACCCCCTTCCCCAGGATGAAGAACGCACTTTGATGATTACAGAGCAAGGCATTTTCTCGTTAATGTCGCGCTTCGTGAATATTGATTGATGGTTTTAATTATTATTGTAATTAGAACAGATTTGTTAATTAATTCATGGTCTATAAACATGATATAAAATGCAAATGAATATATGATATACCAGTTTTATTATACCATGCATATTTTTCTGACTAAGAGGAACGACGAAGTTGTGTGTAGAAGTGTTCATTTAAAGCTATAAATATACTGTTCTTTTTTATTTGGAAATGAATGCATCAAAAAGTTTCAAAAAAAATATTAGCTACAAAAATGCTGAAGCTGACTTTCAGAATTTTTCAAGCTGATAATGTTTATTTAAATGAGCACATGTCTTTAAACACTGCAATGCATGCAACAGAAATATGTGAAATTATAATTGAATTATTCACTTATACAATAAATTTAATAAGAATAATAGGCTTTATTTATACTTGAATTCAAATTAGCCATAGACTCGTCTTACTTTTGCCAGTTTTGGTCAAGTATACAAAAAATATACAGTATTTACAATTTATCATCTTGTTTGTTTTTCATTTTTTCAAAGTTTTGGTCAAGTATACATTAAACATACAGTATCTACAATTAATCATTTTTTTCGATTTTTCAAATACTATCTTTAATATCTCTATTGCGATGCGTTGGAACCTGTCTTTTCTGTGCGGCATGCTGAGTTAAAATAGAAGAGGAACTTTTCGTGACTAACGAAGGGATTTAGACGATATCATGTGTTGTACACATTACAATAATACCTTTAGCATATATGTTCGTGCTCACTTTCCTTTAAACTTAATTACTGTATTTCAAAGATACAAACATATAGATAAACTGTGTCATATATTCATGAGATGCGAAACCACAACCGGAAGCTATACGTATGTCATGTGTAGTGTTATACTTCCGGTTTATTTTTTTCAATATTCGATTGTCTGTTTCTACACTATGACACTTCAAGGGGAATATTTTTCCCATTTTCGTTTCGTTAAGAACTAGTTTCTTCTTTATTCTTGTATTTAACTAGATAATTTTTATAATTTTTTATCTTCTGATAGGCTCTACATAGCGAGTGATGGATTCCACACGACGGTGGTCCATTTGAAAAAAAAAATGTCTTGAAAAGTTGATAAGTATTTGAGCAAACCTGCACACAGGGAGAAAATCACTGCAATATTTTAAAAGGCAGGATGATACTGCTTTATTAAAATCCAGGTAAATGCATATTATGTAGTTCCATTACTAATAAACATGTCAAACACTTTAGAAAGGCTTATGATGAAATGCAACATGATAAACAATGTATTTAGAAAGAGAGAAAAGTTAGAACAAAATGATCAAAATCAAACCCCCCCCCCCTATGAAAACAACAATTAAATACAATATCGTATCATATATATCTGTCTATAATTATATGATTACATGTGGAGCAACCACGATCCAAAAGAGTGCTGTCCCCATATCATTTCTTTTGTACTGCTATAAATATTTCCGGACGTTCGTTGAGTTGATATCCAACATATTTTTGACGAATTATCATATTGGATATTAAGTCACATACACCACCCTATCATTAATCCTTCACTATCAACCCATTCCGTGAACTTGTGTGCCCTGGAATCCATGTTTTCCCCATCTCTTAACGATAGACCAATCACTTCTCTTAATTTAAGAGTGCATTATGCTTCTCAGTCTGATTTCTCAAATATAGTATATAAAAAAGTAGAAGTCCCTCCTGAAACACAAATGAATTATAAATGTGTATCTATTTAATGTTGTATGTATACCAGGTGTGTTGTAACTAGAACAGTAATACATAGCTATAGGTAAGGTGGTTTCTTAAATGTTAAGTAATACTGTATTAGATTACACATATATTTTCTAAATCATCATTGGCCGAGTCATAATCACTTAGAGGACGGTGATTTGTGATATTGACTGGGTGTTTATATTTCAGAAACAACATGTTGATATTCACTTCATTACATCATTTTGATTATAACGCAAAACAATTCCTGTCAATTGAAGTAATTTCCTCCATTCATTTATCATATTTTCCGTTTTATTAATAAAATGATCACAATATTATTTAGCATCTAATATAACACTTTGAAACTTTTTATATAGGTAAATATGTGATTATTTCGACATGAGGCTTTGTCTCGTACAATATCACTTTCTCCGTTTCAAATAACCACATACTCACCTCAACAAAAGTCGATAATTTATAAAAATCATGAAAAAATATGCTATGTTGTAGTGCGAATATTTTGTTGATTGTGTGAACCGTTCTATAGATAATCTTATAAATACTTAAACTGTCAGAGTAGTGTCATTTGCTTGAATTTGAAGTTTGTGTTTTGTTTTATTATTATACAGCAGTATAAATGTACTGTTACTATGGTGGTGACATGGTTGCTATGGCGGAATATGTGTTGTCACGGAGTTTAGTTCATTGATATAGATTAGGCAAATCCAGATATCTTGTTATTATGGTTTGTAAAATTGTCCTTCTCCATATTTCACGTCTTATTTTGATGTTCTTTAATAGATAACAATCCAAAACTCAAAATTATTATGAAATATACGGATTTTGATAGGTGTAATCTAGGGGCTGTTGCTAGGCAACGCGAAGTCAAATCCATTTTAAATGAGAATTTTTATACATACCACATATCCAAGTACAAATGGTACAAATATTAACATAATCTGAATTTGGGCCCAATTTGCCCCTTACTGGCCCTTGTCCTCTGGATTTAATTCCTTTTGATATGGTTTGGTTTATTTTGTTTTACGTCATTTTAACAACCATGGTCATTTAAGGACGTACCAGGTTTTTGAGGTGGAGGAAAGCCGGAGTTCCTGGAGACAAACCACCGACCTACGGTTAATACTTGGCAACTGCTTACGTGGTTTTCGAATTCGCATCCCAATGGTGGAGGGCTAGAGGTAGAATATCGGAACATCTTACTTAACCACTCAGCCACCGCGACCCAATGATAATGGATATCTGTTTATATATACCAATGTATAAGTATTCAGACAAATTCATCTTTTCATCAAACAAGCTTCAGATTTTAAGGTTAGTGCTATCATTATAGCTATTTCATGTAGATTTCAATATGTACTGTATTTTAGGAAATTGCGTCGACGAGATATAACTGGTGCCTAAACCACATCTTCTCAAATTTGGGAAAAAGTGATTATGAAGTCAATTTTCGATCACAGTGCATCTATGAAGATAGAACTGCTAGACAGAATATCAACAATGCTAAAAGATAGGAAGACACGACCAGGTCACTCTGACACGTAGAGGAAGAAAGAGAGGAAGGTAGACTACTCAAGTGTCCACCCTCAAACAGACCCCAGCAATGTCTGCAGAATGCGAAGGATGGTGACGGCGAAGCATGCAGTAGAAAGTGGTACCACGGGAAGAGAAAGATGTGAAAAACCTGTCAAGTTTTAAGAGGATTACAGAGAGCAAAAATGGCACATAAGGAACATACTGTCACATATGGAGGAAATTTTTGGAAACATTTTCTTCGGGTTGGAAAGTATGCTTTATGTAAAGATTATTTTACACAACCAAAATATCTATGAACAAGTCATAAACAAAGCGTACTTGAATGTAGTCATTTCGGTACAATAACTTTATGATTGTAAATACGCTTTGTTGGTCATTAGTCTGATGAAGATGACAGTATACATATCGAACTAGTCATCGAAACCTCACATAAAAACAAATATTTGGTTGTGTAAAATAATCTTTACATATACATGTGGAGGGAGGCTATGATGCCCTCTACAGTTTATGGATGGTGTTCTTCCCGCAGTATGCGCTAACAGGACACTGAAGTTAGCAACAACGAAACTTACTTAGACAGCTGGAAAAGACTTACAGTTTTGTATTAATAGGGAACGGATTATGGTATCTGGTAGTCCTAAGTTTCTGAATCTCTGGTCCGCTAAATAATATGTTAGAACTTTGGAAATTTATACATTACAATTAAGGTACATACCAACTATACATTTAATACAATTTTAAAAATAACCAAACTGCTACATGAGTACATGTGTAAAGACATGTTCCTCATCCAAGCAGTCTGTTTAGATGACAAGTATTCTGTAAGTATTTCAAAGCAATGAAGCGCAGGAACACACGATATTTCCCATAAATGTATTTCAATTATTCAAAATTTATCATTCTACTTTAAAACCAATGTTCCTTTGTATGTCAATGCAGTTGAACATGCATATCTCGAACTCGTATAACTCGAATGCCCCTTTTAATTCGAATTATCTCGCCAATCTCGGTCAAGCTTTACATTATACATTCAAATTCTCATAGCTCAAATAATCGGATAACTCGAATATTCGGATAACTCGAAGATTCCACTGACTTCGAGATAGCGAGGATTGATTGACTGTAAAGATTTCGGTCGAATGACATAAACTGAACAAATAATCGGATACCTCGAAAATTCCGCTGACCTCGAGATAGCGAGTTTTGACTGTAAAGATTTCGGTCGGTTGACATAAACAATACGACTAATCGGATAACTCTAAGATTCCGCTGACTTCGAGATAGCAAAGATTGACTGTAAAGATTTCGGTCGGTTGACATAAACTGTACGTGTTTTATTAGTGTTTACAACACTGAATTACTTGCGTTATTTGCCGTTAAGTGTCATCCGGATCTATCCCAATAAAGCGTCTCCTTGTGTTATCTTAGATATACTCAATATAAATCAACGTTAAGTTAGTAGCGGTTCTATTTCTCATTGTGTTATCTTGAAAATATTCAACCTTAATTAAAGTTGAGTAATTTCAACGGGTTCACGACTTGGGGTTTATCACGTACAGAATGGTTAATGAATAAAACACTATTTAAATATCCATTTATTTCATGTAAATAATTGCCGGCACATCCAGTATACGGTATACAGATTAACAAGACAGAACGATCTACCGTGCAAGAACATGAAGCATTCCTTCCAGACTGTTTCAGATCTTGATATGAAGCATAATTGTAGTGAAAGGTTTATCTGTCTCAAAGTTACCTGCCGTACCGTGCGCGTCTGAAGTAGGGTTCAGATCGTCACGGTCGTTCTATTGAGCCCCAGGGTCATCATCCCACGCCCCCTCAGTGCCCTCCCCTCCGTCGCCCCTAGTAAATCACGCCCCTCCCCCCATCTACCCCTATAAATCAGTCACTTCCTGTCATTTCATTGGTTCATTCCACTCACACCTCAGGGTCAGATTGACGCTTGAAATGTGATGTATGGCTTGTAACATTGTATTAAAGTGTAATTAAAACAAATTACATGTGTTTGTGTCTAAGGACACAGCACATACGGTTCACAAATACCTCCCCTGCAGTCCATGGTTTGTCTGGACTTCAAATCGGTACGACAACTATTTGCCATCAAACTATCGTAGTTCTCGCCATTGTAAAGTAAAATATACAAATTTTCGTAATACACTTTTAAAATGTTACAGAATAAATTTAAATTTTACTTCTTAATTCATAAATTAAAGGGGTTTTATGCACCTGACCCGTCTGTTTCTAAAATAGTTTAAAAGGTTTAGATTCCCACCTTTTTGGCCCCAAGCATCATTGAAGAGTCCTAGGTGGATGAAACAGCTGTATGATATGCAGTTTAATTACTAAATTTAAAAGATGCAGCATATATGTGTGTTACGTCATCTTTCTATGAAAACTATCTGTATATCTATAAGATGCATGCTTATAAATTTAGCCAAGAGGCAGTTTATATGACAACAATCATTATTTGTATTAAGTATATTTCATAGATGAAGATTTTATGTCAATACACATCCAGACAGTACATATTAAAGGCCAAATATACGTAACTTTAGGAAATTATAAGCGATTCTGAAAAATTATGAAAAAGAATCCAGTTGATAACCATGCAAATATAAGCCTAAAGCAAAGGAAACCTGAGCGATTACTAACAAGAAACTCTTGACAGAAAAATCCAAAGTATTGAAAATAATTCAGGTTGGGCTCATTTCAACAGCAAGCCGAAGTTAGAAGACGGTTCGAAATGGACGCATGTTTACAAATAGCGTGTTTCAACTGCTGCTGTACCGGTAACCGCGGAAGAAATCATCTTGAATATTGGTAAAATCAGTTAATCTTAACTAAATCTGTAAATAGTAAAAGTTTTGCCGAAAGTTACGTATAGGGGGTCTTTGATATATTATAATCTGAATCAGGGTTGTCAAAGTTCCTTATTACTTTGAGCGGTCATGGTCATTCAGTTCCAAAGTAGACTTTCGATAGTAGATCATCAGTCCCTTTCGAAGTACTCCTAATAAATGATTATGTTCATCCAATATATATTTGATAACTATTTACAAGTATCAATACCAGAAGAATTATCTGCTAATCAGTGTCCGATATATGTCAGAATCATATTTGTATGAATAACCCCGGGTAGAGTACGGCACTGTGTAGAAGGGTCGCATGTATAGAGTAAAGTACGCACATTTATTGGTATTTATGCCCAAACGAGGTGATACTTTTTCTGCCTTCCTTAATATGACAGGCAGGATGTGAAATATTCACCAATAAAATAAGGGGAAAACCGACAGACCATAATCACTAGCTCTATAAATCGAATCAGATAATTTTCCCATTAATTTTCCGTTTAGTGGCGCGCTACCTCTAATTGTCTCCCGTGAATTCCGCAGCGCACAAAACGTAATAACAATCCGACTACCCTATGACAGGCTCCCCAAAGTTCGCCGTGTTTATGTCTGGTTAGCTTTATTTCACTCAAGTAAATCAAGTAAATTTTCTATTTGTTTAAAAAAAAAAAATGCAAGATACCATATTAAAAATTTATGGAATATAAGTCAGGTAAAAAAACATGTTATGAAAGAATTCAATGACATTATTTTAACTTTGAAATGACATGTGTGATAAATAAATGAATAAAATCCGAAAATTTCATTTAAAAAAAAATTTAATCTTGAAAAACTAAGATGACAATACTTGGCACAGACAGGTTTTGGTCCATTCTGTTAAGCCACAATAAAATCGTCAGCATCCCGCGGTAATCCTGAGCGAGGGAGAACGGCCCATAATGAAAAAACATAACTTTTATACAATGGTATAAACTTAACTAGTGCTGTACGGGCTGGTCATAAAAGTAGGCGAAATCCGCAATGAAACACATCAACCAAATCAGGAAGGGCTCGAATGCTGGGTTAAAAAGGAATACAATTATTTATTGTAGTCAGAGTGATTGATCACAAGGAATAAGCAGCGTTGAAACTGTTTGGAACAAAATAAAATTTGTCATATTATTGTAATTTGATGGATGCCTTATTAGAGCCCCGTCCGGTCCGTTTTACCGCTAGTCTTGGTCAGTCACTTTATACAATTTTGATTAATTTGAATAATTGATTGGTATTGTGTAGTCTGGAGCGCCTGTGATCCCCGTTATGGTAGAGGAGGAAGTGCACCCCCTCTGTTACCCCCGCTCATCCATCCATCACTCAGAATTTACGTCTTCACGAAAATGATCAAGCATTTCGCCATATTGAAAACAACAATTATTCAATAATAATGGAAAGATTATCGGTGATACACATACATGACAGAAATATAACTTAATATATCAATTCTGTCTATGTACATATCAGAGGACATTGTGACACTGTTAAACTCAATTCTCAATGAATCATGAAAATATGACAATATCATTATTTCCTTCGTAATAACCACTGATGTAATATACATGTATTGTTTGTTGAATTCTAGTTCAAATAAAAATTCAGACAATAGCAAAACGTCCACAAGACCATAATCTGAACTCAAAATCGTTTAAACTAGAGGCAAAATAGGAGCATAGAAAAGATTTACATGGATACCCTTGTAAATAAACCAGATAATAAGACCAGGTGTTCCGACAGAGTAAGCGTCTTCTGCTTCATCGACGACACCCGCCATATAAATCTAGGTCAAATCCAAGTAAATGTTATGGCCTCAAAGTGAGAACTGAGGCATAATTCTCAATCACAACAAGCGATATCACATGGAGCACAATGTTTTTGCGATTAACATTTAGGGAAAACAATGGATTGTGTACGTGTATGTGTTGTGTGTGTCTGTGTGTATCAGGCATACTATCTCAGTTTTGTTTCTGCCAACCGTTGCTATTTTATCACTTTATTAGTTTTAAAGATATATTTATCGACAGGGCGAGATCACAGCCGTTCATTAAAACATATACACTATTCCTACTCCGGAAGGAATATACCACGATGTCTTTCTAATGTGTAGAAAACATTTGGAGAATACCAAAACGTCAACAAAACCATAATCTGAACTCAAAATCGTTTATATGAAAAAAGGAAATATTTACACGGAGGCACATGTAAAAGTACAAGATAATATGACCAGGTGTTCCGGAAGAATGAAATGTAAACGATGTATGGTAGAACACAAATACGTTAAGAAATGCGCACCACTTCATCAAATCCAGCAAGATATTTTAAGATCAAATTATGATTTCAACTATGTACTTTTGGGAAATAATTATCACTATTTTAAAGTTATGTAAAATATCTATTGGCAGAAGGCGTAGTTAATTTGCAATACATTGTCCTTATCCTCTGGCAACTTTTGAAAACAAATATGTTTGAACTACGATAGAACCGTGGGGATGGAAATTTGTGGGTCCTATATAAGCCTAAGAGAAGCGCGGATTGCTTATGTTCAGTAGGTAAGCGAATCATGGCGACTCCTTATATATAAATCCGGATAAGTCCAGCTTCGTTCCGTCGTATTCGATTCATGTAATAACACAATGACGTAGAAGCTTAATTCAACGAAAACATTGACTAGTCATACTCACCTCCTCAATACTCACCCTGCATGTGCTTGTGATGGCTGTTTTATTATGATAGAAAATAGAAATAAAAATAAATCAGAAAATACCGAAGCATCAACGTTAACAAGACAATAATCCAAACTCAAAATCGATTTAACTAGGGGCAGAATTTGAACAAAAGGAGAGACTATCTTGAATAACCTTGTGAAAAATACAAGAGAATAGGAAAAGGTGTTCCGTAAGTGTAAGCGTCTTCTGCTTCATCGACGACACCTGTCATGTAACCGTCAAGTCCTCAAAGTTAGAACCGAGTAATCATTCTTAATATCACCAAATGGGCATACTCAAAGCCGTTAAATTTAATATCACACAAGGATACAAATTATTTCGTAATGAGACCAAGATGGCGTCCATCCAACTTGCTCATAGCTCTCATCAAATTGCATCTCTGGAATCCCTGTGTTGTAAGTTTGTTTGTCTGCAGTCGATATCTACCACGACCTCGATATCAACTGCTACATGCAAACACCATAAGCTGTCAAATGCTTCAAAATGTGTTAAGTTAGAAATCTGCATAGATATGTTAAAATGTTAGGGGAAATGGATAATGTTTAAAGGCCCAATATACGTAACTTCAGGAAATATTTCGTGATTCTGAACAATTCCGAAAAACAAATCCAGTTGATAATCATGCAAAAATAAGCCTAAAACGAAGTAAACCTGAGCGGTAAATAACAAAAAGTTCTTGACAGAAAAATCCAAAGAATTGAAAATAATTCAGGTGGGGCCTACTTCAACAACAAGCCGAAGTTAGAAGACAGTTAAACATGGACGCGTGTTTACAAATACCGAGTTTGAATTGCTGCTGTACCGGTTACCGAGTAAGAATTCATCTCGGATGTTGCTGATGTCAGTTAATCTTAACTAAATCTATAAATATAAAAAATTATTAGGCTTGATTTTCGCCGTTTTGCCGAAAGTTACGTATACTGGGCATTTAAGTGTTGGACGGAAAAGATACACTTCAGTCAAGTAGCAAAATATTTAAGCTTTATACATGCTGTACAATTTGTAACAATTAAGTGCCATAGTTTGTTTTTATCATCTGTTCTCTTTTTTTGTAAGAAATGTTCTCAATAGTTACTTTCATAATGTCGTTAGTAACTATTTGTAACACCATATACTAGAAGTTGGTGTAAGACAGTATCATGAATAAAATATCCTTCAAGAAAAATGTCCATATACAAATCTTCCTGAGCCAGCTTCTTTTAGAAACTCAACAAGGAATATACCTATACGTTTAAATGACACAACTGAAATCACTGCCATGCATAACTTTACTGTATTAAAACCTGATTATACGGTATGTCGTACATCACAGTTCTATAGTCTACATCAGTGACATTTGTCTTTTTACGTCACATTAAAAAAGCAATACTCCTGTTTACTAAATGCGTGGAATGTCACGCTAAAACTAAAAACTTTCACAACCTACGCAATACTGATCAGAGTTTATCTTTGTTTATGTCACGATTTAAACGCTACAAAAACCAAAAATCTCTTTAACAGTTAAATTCTCAACAAAGGAGAAAATCACGTGACACAATTGCCTATATATAAAAACGTTTTATTTTTTAAATGATAAATCCCGATAGCGAAGAAACAATTTCAACGGCACGATGGACATTTGTGATTTTTTAAATGGCAGCCGGTCTCCTTCAGGGTACTACTGCAGACACAGTGCAGGCGCTAATCAGATTTTAGTTTGTAAAATGTGTCAATATCGTTTTAAATTCTCATAAAAATGTCTATCACGTGTTAAATTATCCCCCTACATAAGACATATAGACTAGGTAGATGTCTATATACCGTTTACCGCATGTGCGTTATCAGAAAACGTGGTAGTTATACCCACAGCTTTGTCACCGTTTAATGGTACGACCGTATGTTATCACATGTATTTACATTCCGTACTGCAATTCTGGCATTTTCGAAAATTCGAATCAAGATGTTTTGATGACTATTATAGATGAGCAATGTTTATGCGTGTTTTTCTAGTTAACAGGGTGTTAACAAGGAAATAACGACTGTCTGCTTTAGATTGAACGCAACGTTACACTATCTTTTATCTTCCTTTTTCTTTTTTAATTTAGGTTGTCAGTTAGTCCAAGGTCATATTGACCAATCGTTTACACGTACACAACTTACGTAGACTGACGAGATAACGGACCATGGAAACGACCGCCTACGGCTGTTGACTAGATAGACAAATCGAGATTAGAAGACAAGGTAATTGACTATAAGGCCATTAATATAACGGTATCAATATGTCATAGCCGCATCCTCTTATGAAAAAAACATGATAGGTATCACAGCACAGATAATTATCATTTATGGACTTTTGTTACGGTGCAAAATGGCTATAGTGATATTAACCAACACGAAATCGAGATCAAGTGCACATTATTTGAGGTGGACAAGTTGTTATGTGGACTTGACGGAATCATATTGACCGACAGGAAGTTGAAAGTAATATCATCATGCTGTTCTTAAACTAGAAACACTAAGTCAAAGATGTCAACGTGGTTATGACCTAAGCAATGCAATTTTAGGAACACGTTGCGTCATATTATAAATTTCTTCATTTCCAGGTTGTCAAGAGCAATCAGCGTTTGGTAATTTCAATGAATCAGTGCTTTGTGTGTTGAAATTGAAATTAAATTAGAGAATACCGAAGCGTTAACAAAATCATAATCCAAATCCAAAATCGATTAAACCAAGGGCAAAAGAAAGGAAATATTTTCATGGAGACCCCTGTAAAAGTGCAAGAGAATAAGACCAGGTGTTCCGGAATAGTAAGCGTCCTCTGCTTCATCGACGACACCCGCCATGTAAATCTTTGTCGCATCCAAGTAAACATCAAGTTCTCAAAATGAGAACCGATTATCATTGTCAATCACAACAAGTAAACACACTATTGAGCATACTCAAAAACGTCCATCTTCATATCACTTAAAGATACAAAATATATCTCAATGAGACAAAGATGGCGACCATAGAACTTGCCCATTATTCTGATCAAACTGCATCTCTCAAATCCTTGTACATTACCATAGTGGGGCCAATTGATTGTAGTTTTCCATTGTAAACATGTTTCAATCTCAGTATAAGAAGCTACTATAATTCCGTGTGTCAACATTTTGAGGTTGTCCTAAATTTCAAATGGCATTGGCAGCTGATGAAATCGCGCTCACCAGGGCTTCTTTATGTTTGCGTGGCGTTATGTTCTTTTGTTAAAATATAGAATACGGTATTGTACTACTGATTTATGTTAATTGTTCGGCGGAAAACTTGTATGTTTTTTTCTGTATAATTATACACAAAATAGATCACAGGGGCTATACTCCTGTTTATCAAAATTCGCTGGGTTTTAATTTGTACAAATCGTGCTGATCGCGAATACAACGAAATTTAGAGTCTTTCAAATATTACAATATATCCAGTAAACATTATGAATGATGCCATTTTTTGTTGCAAGGGTCAAGTGTCCTTCAGGAAGTCTTTAATCGTCCTTTTTATTAGCGATCATTAGACCTTTTCCCCTTTATCGTTTAGCTGCTTTTCTTCGATATCGACATTGATTTTCTGCCGAAACTGAGGTGTTGA
Source organism: Mimachlamys varia (assembly GCA_947623455.1). Lineage (NCBI taxonomy): Eukaryota > Metazoa > Mollusca > Bivalvia > Pectinida > Pectinidae > Mimachlamys > Mimachlamys varia. The sequence continues at coordinate 30,763,447 of OX392532.1, read as the reverse complement.
TTGTGAAACATTTTTGGGTTTTGTAAACATTTTGTATACGTGTATTTTAGGACTATTCCTGGCTCACCTAGTGAATTAATAACGTAATTTTATCAATATTCACTGTATTTTAAAGAGCTGAAACTATTGATAAATACTTTTCTAACAATATAATATTGTAATATAGTTTAATAATGAAATCATTGCATAATGTCATATGTTCCTTTTCATATAATATAACTATCATTGATGAAACGTCTGGTTCGGCAAACAGCTTGAACTCACTGATTCGTTGCAGGGGCGAAATTGGACACACGCGATGACACATGCTGATTATTCAAACAAGTAAAGACACCAGAGAGGATCCGGCGTACCTGTACATTACTAGTGTCTGCTTATACCATGGTTCTACTCAAATTGTTCTGTTGATCTCCTCTATCATATAAACGACCTATACACCTGCATACTGTGTATTAACACACCAAACCGTGTAACTGCTTTAATTACAAGTCGGCATATCGCTGACTACGCATATGAAAGTATAGCACCAGGTCGAATAGTCGTGTATGCTACTCGGAACACCTCGGCCCCCCTGTGAAAGAGGACATATTGTAAGATTAGTCACATATATCGAAACGAAGCGTGACGCATTAAATATGCACGTTACTGACATCAGTCATGTACCGGTTCAGGAAAAAAATTCATCTCATTTGCATTTTCTGTCAACAACGAGGCACATTTTGCATCCAATGACATGCGATCACCTGCATTTACCGCGGGCCTGCATTCCTGTCTGTCAGCGTGAGGTGACGGGGCTGGCTAAGTAGCCACCCAGTCCGCACGCCCGGGTGTGTGTGACACCGCCTGAATACGAATGATGAACCACACTGGTTGTACGTTGAAGACATCTCCCTTGTAGAAGGTGTAAAAATCTCTGACCCGGTAAAACACTAAATTCCTTAAACAGGGTATCCGAATGTCTGTCGATAGATTCATGGCCCGGCCACCCACCCGTGTGGGATCGGATGTCGCGATAAATGGAGTTTAATGTCATACACAAATGGATTTAAATTATCGTGGAAATCGTATAGGATTTCCAACACTCTTTTCAGATTTTATTCGAAGGTTCCACCAGCTTACTGTGGCCCTTTAGTTATGATAAGATATAGGGCCCCATAAATCTTATACTCAAGTTTATATATGTTGTTGTTGAAAGGGGGAATAAAACTTTGAGCGACTTTCAACAAAAGCAGCTCTAGGCTTTTGTGGCTCTATGACATCTTCATCCCAAATATAATTTTTCTGAGATGTTGTACATATACCTTTCCGATCCTTTCATGAAATTAGAGAGATTTTGTTGTTTGTGCACTATTTCGTTGATTCGTGTCCTTGTTTCATCTCAAACATTTTCGTTGAGCGTAACAATTTACCGTAATTTCTTGCGCATTGCCCTCAGAAGATGCCTGATGCGGACTTTCTGCCGATGCGTACTATATGCGGATTTTTTTTTAACAAATTATAATAAAATGCGTGCTATACGTTGTTAAATGTTTCCAATTGTAGATCTACGATATTTGATAACAAAATACATCATTGATACGTTTATGTTTTGCTTCAATTACACATCTACACACAATATTTCCATCGTATGTCTCTGATTTCCAACATTTCAGAAATTAAATCACAAAGTCACAAACGAAGTTGACTTGTACTAACAAGGTAGGCATTCGACGTATAACCTGCGGTCAAACCGCCAGTGCGGACTATCTGGAATTTATTTTGCAAAAGCATAAACATTTTAAATAAAAGTTGTTTTTTTCTCTTAATGGTTTAGTTTGGTTTTTATTTAGTTGTACGCCCTTGGCCTCTTCGTGTATGCGTGGAGTGCCGGTGTACTTAGGAGGCTGTAGTATATAAGCATCCTTGCTATAGTGCGGATCTGATACCGACCTAAAAGTGCTTTCACACTGCAGGAAACTGCCAAAAGCCCCTAGGCGAGCACTCCATGCACCCGGTAACGTTTTATACTGACAAAGGATGAACCAGTTGATCCACTTAATGCTGAATGTCAAGCAAAGAGTAGTAGCTACCGTTGTATAATACTCTATAACATGTCCCGGCCAGGGGACAGAATCTAAAGCCGTTTTCACAAAGCAAACGCTCAACCAAACGAAAAAAAGGAAGGCAGAGTCAAGGGAGACATTAGAAAAAAATAGCAGTCTTCTAGAATGAAAAGATCAATTAATATCCAAAATTTAGCCGCCTCTTACGATCATGCGATACGGGCAGCAGGTACTCTTCCTACGTTCTACCTACATAGCATTACCAGGAAACTACTTTAGTTCTAGAACATAGCTTTGAATTATAATAAGTCTATGTTTTTACTGTGTTATCCTGGTAAAACAGGTATTGTATTGTAGATGTATTGGACTTTTATGTGTTACCAAATGAATCTATCTATAATACTTTTTACTCAGTAGGTTATATCCTGAAACTTGAGTACTTCTGACACAAGCATTGCAGAGTTAAACTACATGTCTTGCACTTTTTTATTTAGTTATTTCCAGACAATGAGTTCTAGTTAGTAGTATAAGCTGTCTAATTCTAAGTAAATGTTTGATATCAAGGAGTGACCCTGATGGTAGATAGTTAAGAAAACGTATAAGAAAAAAAACAGAGAATACCAAAGCGTCAACAAGACAATAATCCGAATTCAAAATCGATTAAACTAGAGTAAAATCGGAACAAAGGAAAACTTTAAATGTAGACTCTCGTAAAAGTACAAAATAATAAGACAGGGTGTTCCGAAAGGGTAAGCGTCTTCTGCATCATCGACGACACCCGTCATGCAAGTTTTGGTCATATCCAAGTAAACATCAATCCTCCAAATGAGAACCGACAAGTAAGCACAAGTAAACACAAGTTTGGTATAAAAGTAACCTATGTTGCAGAGATGTATGTGTTATGGTTTAGGGGCGTCATGCATTGCCTTGGTATAAGTTAGAGTCATACAGTTCGGTAGCAATGGCGTCATTATTGTCATAATGTACGTAAATGTCATAAAGTAAGACATCTATACAGTAATTACTAAAAATAGTATCGTCATGTAATAAATATATACATACGGTTAATGAGGTAGTAATGTTTTCATTATTATCATGTCGTGAGCAATTCCCATACAGTTTCGTAGCAAAGTCATGGTGTACGTAAATGTCATCGTTGTAACTGTCATTATGTAAGTTTATGTAATACTGTTATCTAGTATATAGTCATTATTGTCATCATGTAGGCAAGGTCACAATATTTACTTGGTTGTGTTTTATTTCATAGAGTTTCCTAGAAGGAGAAGCTACTATGTCATAGAGTGCAGTAGCTATATTGAAAATGTCATGTAGTTTCGTAATCAGGTAATCAATCATGCCATACAGTATTATTGTCATAATGTAGATACTTGTCATAGAGTTTGATAACAATATAATAAATGAATTATTTTAGGTAATTAACAGGTTGGTATTATGATGACTTATATTGTCTTTCTGTACGTATATTTATCTAAAGAGGAAAACTATGAAGCACCGTTTCATTCAAATTATTTATTAGTAGTTCGCTAAATTTCTACCAATCTGTGTGATAACTTCATTGCAATTGAAAAGCCCTTCATATCGGAGAACTTCCTTCCATTTGAGGATTCATTTTGTTTTAGAGATTCCCGTACACTGGATGAGTCACTTATATTTGATGACCATTTACACCTTTGTAAGTTCAAAATTAAGTACATTGCACCCTAGAACAACGTGTGATATTTTTGTCTTGAACGTGAAAAGTGCAAAGTAAAAACTTGCTGGTTTACCTTTAATCTTTCGACTTTTTTTGGACGAAAACGAAGACAATGAGACCAATAACATTTTTGTAAGTTAAAACTTAAGCAAATTACACCACTGAACAATAATAATGTGATTATTTTTGTTTTGTTTTGAAAATGAAAAGTTGCACAGGAAAAACTTGCTTGTTTCCCTTTAATACTTTTTTTACATATATTTATATTTCCATGTTCCCTAGGTAATCAAAAATCAAAATCAGATCAATTACACCTTCGAACATTAAAAAGAAATAAGCAAATAGCACCCCTGGATATCATGTGATATCTTTGTCCGGGAGGTTAAAAGTTGCACAGTAAAAGTTTGCTTGCTTTCTTTAAAAACTTGATTTCTTTCATATATCTTTAATGCTGTACTATTTTCGTTATCCATAGTCGATTTGGCGTTTTAATGATGGTATTTATTTGTGATAATCATTTTATATTTTAAAATCTTTTAATAAGGTGACACTCTTCATAACGAAAAATTACGAAGCCTATAAGTACCAACTCTGAAACTATACAAATGTCATTTACACGAATTTAAGATACAATTTAACCATTGCTCAGTGGGTTTTCATTGCATATAATTAAACAATATTCTGTTGTTGATGCATGCAAGAAAAAATCTGATGAGTTTGTGTTGGGAGCGATTTTAAGGCATTCTACATCATTCAAAAATGAGTCTGACTTTCTTTGTAAGAAATCACAACTATCAGAGGATCTCTCGGTAATCCTCGCCTCATCTACCCATTAATCCCGTATCGACATGATTTATCCTTCCTTCTGTCTGTCATTTCCCTTATATTGCCGAGCATTATTTACTTTATCAGAAATTACATCAAAGAACCCGGGTGAAATATATGAGCAACTGTCAAGCGCCTTGATCACGAAAAGAGTTCTGCTGATGTCGATTTGGTCCAAAAGGCCGCGCGACCGTGATTGTAGCGTCTCGTCTCCATCTTATCATACCGCACAGTTGGCCGGCCAGACCCTGTGAAGTGACATCTCATTAACTCTCAGTAATAAAGTGTTCTCACTTCATCGATTTGAGCTCGGGGTGACCATTTCTTCCTAACGACATCGCTTCCGAATGGGTGCCGCGGCCATTTTGTGTCCGAGAATTGTCATCAAATACGGGAGCTTCGAGGCCGGAGAGAACTTTGTACAACGCGGCTGGATGATTTCAAGGAAAACTCATTGAGCTGTGAAATTCAATTCTTCTCGTTAATGTCTCGGTAAATTACATCCTTTATGATAAAATTTCAGTGATCCAATCCCAAATTTATGCCCGGTACATATGACCATTCCATATTTTTCCGGATCGGTAAACATAATTACATGTTAGCTGCTAACCAGGTCTTCGTGTTCCCAACGTAATGCTATAGTAGATTATATTCCATTTTCGTCAAAAAGAATAAAAATTGAACTAAAGTTCGACAGTAACGCGTGTAATGAGAAAACGTTATTAGATTTGAAACATGCCAATCATGTTACCTGGTTTGGCTGTATCGAATTTAAACGTAAGAATGCTATAATATTACTTTTACGCCTCAACCAAGCTTTAAATGAGGATCTTCGTCAGTTGTGATCAGAACTTTATATGGCATTTATCTCACACGTCATACATTCCAAATAAAGAAATATCTGGTATTTGGGTAACACCTTATTTCGTAGCTGGTACAGAAACATTGCCACAACACCCTCAAATGATGTTGATACTCATTTGTCATTCATTTTATAGTCCATACCAACATGCTAAGATTTTTCTCCCCACGACATTATGAAATATTAAGGTATAAATGTTCATCGTATACAATTCTGATTTCTATTAATATGAATACAGCTTAGCAAGCGCATAGTAGTGTTACACAACTTGTGTATTTTCCTTCATTTTGTCTTATTTTGATGAAGCAGAAGACGCTTACCCTTCCGGAACACCTGGTCTTATTATCTTGTGCTTTTACGAGAGTCTCCATGTAAATCTTTCCTTTGTTCCTATTTTGGCTATAGTTTATTCGATTTTGAGTTCAGATTATGGTTTTGTTGACGTTTTGGTATTCTCCGAATTTTTTGTTCTATTTTTGTCTAAACGAACAATTATTTATTGTTTAAGTAAACCCGTCATTTACTGATAAGGAATGAGTATTCGTCCTATAGTCTTGCTTCATTTAATTAATGGAAATTACAAACGTATAATAATGATATAAAACAGAAACCTTGTAGATTTCCCCCTAATGTTATCTTATGGATCTTTTATATTTTAGTCGCGATGTTCTTTGCTTCTCGATGTTTGGAAACATCAAAAAGAGATTATTATTGTGTTAACTAGTGATTTCCTTTCCATAGGAAATGGTTTATTTCCGAAGTCAATAGAAACATATATGCTATTCACATTGTTTTTAATTCAAGTAAAGATCGTTTTTGTTGTTGCTGTTTTTTTGTTTTTGTTTTTTTGTTTTTGTTTTGTTTTTCATTTCATTAACAAAACATCTAAAAAATTTAATATTATTCAGATACACACATAATAAATGTTGTTTTCAAACAGGAGTATTAATGATGAAGCAATATGTAATCTTCGATCTAATTGTCTCAATGGTACGTTGTTTCATTGCCTTTGATTACAATTATTGCTCAGTTGCTAACATTTGTGAGGGTTTTAGTTTATTAAATTCAAGCATGCATCAAAATTCTTGAATTTTACATTTCGTAAAATTTCAGTCGGAGTACCCAGAGAAAAAAACACCAACGCACGTTCAGTACCTGTCAATTGACTCTCGCTGGTTTCGAACTCGCAACCCAGAGGTGGAGGGCTAGTGATAGAAAATCGGACATCTTAACCACTCGTTAATTCCTGAAATTTACACCTCGTCACACGCTTTAGATCGTGATCATGCAATCGCGGTTTCATAATTACATTGTGATTCTCGAAATAAACCCCCCACGAACAAGTTTCAGTACCTGGCAACCGTCTCTCTTGGGTTTTGAACTCGCAACCAAGACGGGGAAGGCTAGTGGTAGAATGTCGAGACAACTTAACCACTCGGCCACCGTGGCCCTAAACAAATAGGCAACATTTTAGTTTTCCTACAGGTTAAACACTTATATACCGTGTGGGATTACTATAATAACAGATTTAACTCTTGCAGTGTTTGACTTTCTCCTGTCAATATCAACTTGTCAGGCGACTTACAGAGGTTATCATTTTCCTACATATTTCCTTCCTTGCTATTTTTGTTTGTGATACACTATTTGCTGGTGAACATGGTTTAAGTATTCAATCTGATTATACATAAACAAATCTACAATATCGACAACAGGTAACCCTTAAAAATAATGAATTCATAACAACTGAAAGAGGAATACATATGCATAGGAAACTTTCTTTGGAAACAGATCAACAATTAAGGTTATAAAGCGATTTATATTTATTTACGACATATCATGCCGATGGCACCCAGCTCATCACCCTGCCCGGTCACATTACTCTGACAGAGACCTGTTGAACCAATTACTGTAATTACATTAACTGTGAAACGCTAAGAAGAAAATGGAAACTACCTGTTTTAGAACTATATCGAGACACAATCTATTGCCATCACTTTGGTGAACGTTCAACATCAAAGAGTGGTTATGGTGTCCGACATTCTATTACTAGCCCTTCACCTCTAGGTTGCGAATTCGAAACCCCCTTGGGACAGTTCCCAGGTACTAACCGAAGGTTGGTGGTTTTTCTCCAGGTACTCCAGCTTTCCCCTACTACCAAAACCTGACACGTTCTTAAATGACTCTGGCTGTTGGCAGGACGTAAAGCAAATGAAACCAAATCAACATCAAAACCAGCAGTAAGATTATAATTATAATGAGTTAGGAAATAACAAACGATTTTACGGTATTCTATATTAATTTACATAATTACAAGGTATGGTGTTGGCTTTAATGCTATTTAAAGGTATTAGTTTTTTTACTTACGAATTTCTATCACTTGGGATCTTACCTACAGTAATTCTTTTAGAAGAATTATAACTACTGTAGCAATACTGTATATATAATAACATTATTCTTACAATCCTTCGTATCAGTGTAAAAAGTATTTGGTTTTTTTTCTTATTCTAGATAACGGTGTTGAAATGTTTCCCTCGGTTTTTATTAAAGCGGGCTTTAAATAGATTATTTGAATTTAATTATGATTATCATCAAATTTAGATAACTCATTCAGCCTGTTATATGATAAGGGCACTAGCACTATGGCAAATAATGATGATCACTCACTCTTTGTATTTTTTGTGACGTATACTTTACATATTTATCTAGGAGCTACACGTAATTACGGTTCGTTTAAGGACATTTCAGTATTTGTTTCTCTTTTTTAGTTTGCTTTATTATATCCGTGTCTCAGAACAAACATTTATTTATTCAACCTGGTGAATCTGAAACTGATATTATCCCTTATGTTTTTTATTATACCAGACTTATTTTCTAGGAAAATTATGTTGTATAAACATAATAAAAACGAGCTGGCTATCACGCAATTTGTACTTGCTTTGTTTGATAATTATTTTGGTGAATAACCTTTTGCTTGAATTATTTTTTATTTGTTTGGTGAATTTATCTCATTCATTAAACAACTTCTTTCGGTAAATAACATTTTATAGCTTCATCTTAGCACTCGTCAAAGTTGTTGAATAAATCCCGTAAGTGAAGTTAAACAACAAACATAATTATAACTTGGCATCAAATATCCCAAGAACATTCGTATTAGACATTTTTTAATTGCATTGTCATTTAGTTTTCGTTGCGACGGATGCATGTTCTTGTGTCCTCTACATGTGTTTCGTAATAATCACCTGGTGATAAGGACCAAGTAAGGAAAGTGTCTGTAATGTTTTCTAAACACGTTATGAAAATAATTTTTTTAAAGTTTATTTTACACAACCAAATGACGTATGGCGTCTCAACCACTAGTACGATATAAACCCTGTCGCCTTCGTTAGACTAATTACCAACAAAGCGTAGGTTTATAACAGGTGTAAAATTTGTACGAATTGGTAAATGACAAATCGGTGAGACAGAGAGAGCAATCTGCTGAAGCGGCAGATCAAAGAAGCCATGTTGATGAGGGGAATCACAGACTCTCGCACATCTATGATCAAGTCATCAACAAAGCGTATATGCATCTAGTCATCTCGGTACAATTTCTTTACTATTGTACATACACCTAACAGCGTAGACGAAATGACTGATCTGTTATTTAATAACTCGGACAAATTGTACACCTGTTGTATGCATACGCTTTGTTGGTCATTTGTCTGATGAAGGTGACAGGATACATATCGTAATAGTCATCGAAACGTCACATAAAACATATTTTGGTTTTGTAAAATAATCTTTACATCAATCATACTTTCCAAACTGAAGAAAATGTTTACAAATTATGAAAATTAAGTAACAAATTTTCACTGGAGATATTAAGTAAAGAATATATTTTGAATTCGTCAATATATATGTAAGATAAATTATAATTTCATTTCAATTACTCCGGAAACTAACAAAAGAGAAAGTTATTTGAAAATAATAAAAAGAATTCTGTTTATATGCTACTAAGATCACGTAACACACACATATGCTGCACCTCTTAAATTTAGTAATAGATACTGTATACCGAAAAAATGAATTAAACTGCATCATACAGCTGTTTCGTCCGCCTAGGACTCTTTAGTGATGCTAGGGGCCAAAAGGTAGGAATAAAACAATTCTAAACTAATGTAGAAGCAGAAGGGTCAGGTGCGTAAAACCCCTTTAATTCATTAATTTAGAAGTAAAATAAAACTAGTTCTGTATAATTTCAAATCGTGTACTACGAAAATGTGTATATTAAGTACCGTGCCACTACTCAAATGAGATTAACTGTGGCTATGGAGGCTCCAGCAAACCTCGGGGACTAAAAAATCCACCAGCAGAGTCTGTCACACCCTATCATAAAGATCACGTAACACACACATATGTACACACATAAAGATCACGTAACAAACACAAATAATTCATTTTTCAACTATATATAAATAATGTTCCTTTGATTGTACGCAGAATGCGGCTTTCTGATTGGTTGAAATTTTTATTTTCATATCACTTTGAAAAAAAAAATATTGCGCGGAAAATGTGACGTCACTATACGACAATCGACGTTGGGTATTGATTTGTTTAAAAAATCCGTTGTTAGATAAGTCAAATTGTATATGAACATGTTTTAAATCTGAAAATAAATTTCAAAAATTAATTTTAAGCGTTGATGTTAATTATTGATTAGTTTCATAGGGTTATGAAAACTATGTTGCTTGCAAACTTTTGTAAGATTCATACAGTTTGCAAACAATTTTGTTTTTCATACACCATTGACAAAAAAAATCAAACATTGTGTTGCAAAAAGAGTAATACATGCTATACAATGACGTCACTTCCTGTTATAACCGGTGTTGCCAACGTCATATTGGATGAAGTGTAAGGCTTATCAGTTGTGATATTTCTGCTTACTGTGGCTCTAACATTGTTGGAGATTGTATCAACTATTTTATGTCTGTTTTACTGACGGCTGTTTTCTGAGTGTTTTATGAGGTCGAATTCGATTTTAGCCAGAAATCCATTTTCTATCAAATTAAACTTTCTGGGGTCGGGTTTTCCGTGAAAATAATTAAAACTCTGTAACCGTGATATCACTGAAACATCTATGCTTACTGATAGATGTTCTTACACATCGTATTGTAAATATACATAGCCAATTGTTTAAATTAATTTTCAGTTTCCAGTGAATTCGTGTCGGAAAAACTCGTTAAAGTCGAGTTAATGTGAAAATCTCAATGATTTGTTCGTCTGGATAATCTTACGAAACCAAATACGTCACGTGCGCGTCAGACTTTGGCGACATCCCAAAATACATCAATGTCTGAACAGGAATACCCCGTAGACAACAAATCCTGGTACTTTATTATTGAATAAAATATTGAAGAATATTAAAAAGTCGTTCCATGAAACGCCCACTCAGCACATATATTTTGGCATCGCATGCAATCTATCAAAGTCCGTTGGTAAATGTTTCTTCCAAATCTACTGATAGTAGGCATATCATATAATAGGCTTTCTAATGTTGAGTTTCTTTGCACGTATTAATGAAATAGCCTTTGTCTTGCGTTTAGATAATGACTGAAAAGTGCACGTGCTTTTCTCAAAACCGTTCATTGATGTATGAAATAGAAACACCACATACACGAATTTGTTCAAAGAATTAGACGGTAAGTGTTCATTAACATATTTTATTTATATTGTGATCATTCTATCGAATTCATTGAAATCAAAATGTCCAAAAATATGATAATTGCTGTTGGTTTTTACCACATAGTAACTGTAACTTTTCAATTTGAATAATATCTAACAGACTAAACTAAATATTTATAGAACAGATTTCATAAATGTTTGCAACTGAATCTGAATAGCATATTAGATGACCAAACATTTGAATTTGAATTTCCTGTCCTGTTTAATACATGCAAGGAAACAATTAATAAGACACTTACAAATTTTAATGATGCATGCAGGAATACAATATTACTTCAGAATGTTTTGCGGCGTGGAAATGTTCGCTTCTTTTGCGTTCATTAAATCTCCACAAATACATATTAACACTTCCCATCCTTTCCATTATCTAATAGTATTAAAGGCATGCAGTACAAAACATCTTGACTGATCAGCACGAGCATTTCAACATTTCCGCGAACATTTTAGAGGTTGTCTAGGCTAAAAATAATTTTCAAACGCGAAAATATCAACTTTTACAGTATCATATTGTTGACAAACATTTTCTGATAAACAATAATATCTATCCGGGGAAACCTTTATTCTATCAATCACGTGAAGGTCATCAAATTCATTTTGACAGACATGACGTTGGTATTTCCTATTTCATCGGTGTAACTCCTTGATTTGCACGTGCTGCGTGTGGGTGTAATTAAATGCGAATTATATTATTGGCATCTTTTCACTTCAATCTTCGTTGAAGTCGGCTATACCATTTTATAATGTCGGTTGGTTAATAAAGTGTAAGCCATAGTTGTTTCGTGTTACTTGTTTTTCGTTTTCTGTATAAAAGCATAAAATATATGGATTCGAATGAAAACGAAAACGTATTATAAACCTATTTAAGGATTCAAATATGATAAAGTGTTGGAATGATGATTTTCATAGGAATGAATATAAGAGGTATTTGTAAACTTAATGATAAAAATTAACTAATGACAAAAAAGGAGGACCCCTACCTCCCAAAATAAAAAACAAAACAAAGGAAATAAGAACAAAATCAAAATAAAGGATTGGTTCGCATAAATGTATGCTATGTTACTCATATCTAACTTGTAGTTGGTATTTATATGATAATACACAGAAGCAGCAAAAAATATATACCAATGTGTTATGTTTTAACTAAGATCGCACATTCATTTCACCAGTATCAGTTGGCATTCTTTGACTGTTTGTATGGTAGGTCGAAAACGAAGATCCTCATCAGACTTATCTGTTTTTACTGTATTTTGGATTAAAAATCCGCAGTTTCGATTTACCGTTACAGTAGCTGTGTTAATGAGCTATACAATCTGTTGTTTTAAGTTACTGTAACTGTGAATGCGCTATACAGTTTAGATATACTGTAGCTATGAAGGGGCTATACAAATTGTCGTTTGGACTTTGAAGTTATAGATAAAGTCTGTCGTTTAGAATTACCTATAGCTATGAATGGACTATAAATTGCTTTTGTTTAGATTTACTGAAAGAATAAATGGACTATACAATATGTCGTTTAGATTTACTGTAAATATGAATGGGCTATACAGTGTAGATATTCTGTAGCTATGAATTGGCTATACAGTGTAGATATCCTGAATCTATGAATGGGCTATACAGTGTAGATATCCTGAATCTATGAATGGGATATACAGTGTAGATATCCTGTATCTATGAATGGGCTATACAGTGTAGATGTCCTGTATCTGTGAATGGGCTATACAGTGTAGATGTCCTGTATCTATGAATAGGCTATACAGTGTAGATGTCCTGTATCTGTGAATGGGCTATACAGTGTAGATATCCTGTAGCTATGAATGGGCTATACAGTGTAGATATCCTGTATCTATGAATGGGCTATACAGTGTAGATGTCCTGTATCTATGAATGGGCTATTCAGTGTAGATATCCTGTAGCTATGAATGGGCTATACAGTGTAGATATCATGTATCTATGAAGTGGCTATACAGTGAAGATATCATGTATCTATGAATGCGCTATACAGTGAAGATATCATGTATCTATGAATGCGCTATACAGTGTAGATATCCTGTATCTATGAATGGGCTATACAATGTAGATATACTGTAGCTATGAACGGGCTATACAGTGTTGATGTCCTGTAGCTATGAATGGGCTATACAGTGTTGATATCCTGTATATATGAATGGACTATACAGTGTAGATATCCTGTAGCTATGAATGGGCTATACAGTGTAGATATCCTGTATCTATGAATGGGCTATACAGTGTAGATATCCTGTATCTATGAATGGGCTATACAGTGTAGATATCCTGTATCTATGAATGGGCTATACAGTGTTGATATCCTGTATATATGAATGGACTATACAGTGTCGATATCATGTAGCTATGAATGGGCTATACAGTGTAGATAGCTTGTAGCTATGAATAGGCTATACAGTGTAGATATCCTGTATCTTTGAATGGGCAATACAGTGTAGATATCCTGTAGCTATGAATGGGCTATACAGTGTAGATCTCATCTAGCTATGGATGGGCTATACAGTGTAGCTATTCTGTAGCTATGGATGGGCCATACAGTGTAGATATTCGGTAGCTATGAATGGGCTATACAGTGTAGATATCTTGTTTCTATGAATGTGCTATACAGTGTAGATATCCTGAAGCTATGAATGGGCTATACAGTGTAGATATCATGTAACTATGAATGGGTTAACAGTGTAGATACCCTGTAACTATGACTGGGCTATACAGTGTAGATATCCTGTAGCTATGACTGGGCTATACAGTGTAGATATCCTGTAGCTATGAATTGGCAATACAGTGTAGATATCCTGTAGCTATGACTGGGTTATACAGTGTAGATATCTTGTAGCTATGAATGGGCTATACAGTGTAGATATCCTGTATCTATGTATTGGCAATACAGTGTAGATATCCTGTTTCTATGAATGTGCTATACAGTGTAGATATCCTGAAGCTATGAATGGGCTATACAGTGTAGATGTCCTGTATCTATGAATGGGCTATACAGTGTAGATATCCTGTATCTATGAATGGGCTATACAGTGTAGATATCCTGTGTAGCTAACAATTGGCTATACAGTGTAGATATCCTGTATATATGAATGCGCTATACAGTGTAGATATCCTGTAGCTATGAATGGGCTATAAAGTGTAGATATCATGTAGCAATGAATGGGCTATACAGTGTAGATATCATGTAGCTATGAATACGCTATACAAATTTAGATTTATTGGATTTGTCTACGGGCCACACAGTTTGTCATTTAGATTTTGTGGGTTTAAGGGTTAATCTGCCGTTAATACTAACTGCATCTGTAGCTGGGTTATATAGTCTGTCTTTCGAATCGCATGTTATGAGTACAAGTATATGCAGTTTAGACCTTAACCGAGAATGGGCTGCAGCTTATTTCGATTGAAATAGTTATACCTGTGAAAAAAGGATAGACAATCTGTTCTTTTGAATTACCGTAGTTGTGAATGAAAGTCGCATATTGAAATATTGTGCATTTACGAGAGTTTTTCGTTTGTTCCTATTTTGCGTCTAGTTCAATCGATTTTGACTTCGGATTATGGTTTTGTTGACACTTTGGTGTTCTTTGATTTATTTTCTCACATTACCTCTCCGACTATTTTGGTCATAGTATAGCTACGTACCCACCCGTATAAGCTTATAGTAAATTAATAGAAATGTTTACATAAGTTAAATGTTTTAAAAAAATCTCCAACCTATGGTGTTTATATGTTGCAGTTGATTCGACATTCTGGAGCTTGTTCTAGGTATCGTGAAATTCGTGAACGATATCGACTGCTGACAAACAAACTAACAACACAAGGATTCTAAAGATGCAGGTTGATCAAAACCATGGGCAAGTTTTATGGTCGTCATCTTTGTCTCATTGAGAAATATTCTGTATTTTAAAGTGATATGAAGATGTACGGTTTTGAGTATGCCCATTAGTGTGTTTACCTGTTGTGATGACAATGATACTCAGTCAGCGATCAATTTTCGATTTATTATCATGGGTCCTTATATTTCATGTATTGCCGAAAACAAGGGGTCAAACAATGTCATATTTAAGTATTTCCAGAATTTCCAGAGTCCTTTCAAACGTTATGAGCACTGGACTAGGAACTCACTGCTCAGTTCTCGTTTTGAGAACTTGATGTTTACTTGCATGTGACAAATAGTTACATGGCGGGTGTCGTCAATGAAGCAGAAGACGCTTACCCTTCAGGAACATTTGTGCTTTTCGAGGGTCTCAATGCAAATCTTCCCTTTGTTCCTATTTTGTGTCTAGTTTAATATTGAATTGGAGTTCGGATTATAGTTTTGTTGGCGCTTTGGTTTTCTTGATTTATTTTCTCCGACTTTCTTGGTCATAGTATAGGTACGTAACCACCCGTATAAGATTATTATAGTATTATAGTATTTTAAAAGAAATGTTTACATAAGTTAAATGTTTGGTGTGTGGAAAAATCAAAATTAAATTTTTTGTTTATATGTTTATAAATAGCAAATATCAGATGATGATATTCATTACAATATGGACAATTTTGTTGTTGTTGATACCAAACTCGATTTGGTTCGTTTTTAACAATATAATCTGATTAATTGAAAAAACATTTTCTACATTTGTTGTCTTAATCCGATACCAATCGCCTTATTTCTCAATTATTATCATTATTGAAACAAATTGTTCACAAATCACCATAACAAAAAGGGTCACTCTTCTGTGTACTTTTACAAACTCAACACAATGTGTCAATATTCTAATTATAATAATTAATGAAATTAAAGAATGATATGTTGGTTTTTTTCTGGTTTGTGATCGATGTTAGATTCTATAGTTGACAAAATCTTTTTCTGTTATCAACAAGAATAGAATGCCAGTCGATGCTTTGAATGAAGGTTACTCTCTTAGACATCAAAGGGTTTTTTTAACGTTTTTCTAGAGACGCTTCCTTAAATATCTCGAACTCTGTTCCGGGTCGAGCATTTAACACTAAATGTTAAATATTCCCACCGGCCATCATGTTTAGGTCTGTGCGATGTGTGTATGGGCTATACAAATATTTTATCACCCCTGATGGTACTAAAGCGCTCATCATCACAGCGTGTTACAGTACGTAATTGTACCCTGTAAAACAATCCATGTTTGTCACGTTTTTAAATGTGGGTCATTATCCCTGCAAGCACGTGGCTGCATTTCACGTTATGGGAGGGGCGTGGTCGACAAGGCGAGTAACAATGGCGGAAATGTGGCCTCGTTGTGAGATGTGTGGAGAATCGACGGGACTCGGACCCCTATTTCTTGTCTGAGCCATACAAGGCCCGACAAATCCCGAGGCCACACTACAATGAACTAGTGAGTCTAGAGGATACTTTTTCGGGAATAAATGACAAATTCGAAATGTTTATCGCACCAGTGTGAAATAGATACATCTCCGCTGTTATCTTCCTCAGTAGACTTGTCAGTGTCATGCGGGTTTGAGAAGTTGGATTCCCAAGGATGACATAGAGACAGTGCTATCGGCTTAGACGAAATCTTCTTCACATATAGGTGCAATAACCTTCAGAAAGGACCTAGTGAGGGCGAGAACTAAACAGTTACAGTTATCTCCCTTGGTTGTTTTGTGACATAAAAATTCCCATTGAAAATTGTCATTGAAAGAAAGCGTTTGCACAACCACCTACGAATACCTTTCTGTTATTCTGCTTACGGGCATTTTATTTGTGTAGTCTAGAGTGACGGAAGATTGGGTTTCATAAGTGCCTTCCTTAATTTCGATGTATATGTGTTGGGATACTTAACGCTGGCGACTTGTATCCGATAGAATAGGGATGCAGGGCATTTTATTGTTTAATTTGCCAGGCATTTTGTAATCGTGAAATTAAGTTTTTAAATCAATGCTACCAAAATTCATATTTTCTAGAAATGCGCTTGGCACTGCGTGAATCTGCAAGTCACTTACCTATCAAGTAGCTGCAATTCGAATGACGTATTAAATAACGTGTGAAAGACAAAAACAAACAAAATAAAGAAAAAAATGCGGCTTTCAATACACACGTTAAATTATTTAAAATGTATAATGTTTTATGCGAGGTCGAACAGATGACTCTTTGATCGATATATATATTCTTCATTTGTATATGAAATATGAAATAATCCTTTTAATAAAGGGAAGATTGAAGGCGTCGTTTAAATAGAAGACGATGTAAAAAAACGCATTTTAAAAAAATACATAGAAAGAAGTCATTCACACACAGGTGATTAGGCCTCTACAGTTGGTACTCGATACGTTACACCCAGAAATAGATTACATCATACAGATGTTTCTTTAATTACCGTAAAGGACCCGGTAGAATGATACTAGAGATAACAAATGGTATTCCGAAAACAGGGAAAGGTCCAATAAAACACTTAACTTATGAACTGAAAATCAAAACAAAGCAAAAACAAACAAACATACAAAAAGCATAAGAGGAGAAATGATTAGTTTTTGATAAAATAACAATCGCCCCAAACAATTAAAATCAAATGAAATAACTGAATTGGTTAATGCTGTTTCAGCAATCACTATGTTAGTGTGTTAATGACATATCCACCAAAAGGTATATTTATAGTTGCCAAACTTCGCTTGTCATCGTATCTTTTGTTTCAAGTTTTCTTTTTCTTTTAAGTTTATTCTTGTTCTGTAAAATAGTATTCATCGTGATAAGTACATGTATATGCTATTTCTCATTTTGTGTAAATATATTGTGTATTGAAATGTTATAAGATTTGCCCGTCTTTCTAATGTTGAATTACACCTTTCCGTTTGCTGCAATCAAATATTTTTAAATCAAATGATGTATTCAACATTTGGGAATCTGTGAAAGACAGGAAACACAATTGGGGAGATTTCTTTGTATGTACGGTCAATTCTTTAAAGCTTTACCCTGGTCACGTGTGACTTCTCAATGACAGCATATTGCATGAACTGATATAATCTTTTATAAGGTAACTATAATAAAAGAACTCTTTTAATTATCTATTCAAAAATTGTACGGTCGCGTCAATTTTTGCGATAAAAGAAAGCACAGACTATTCAATTCAAAACAAAAAACAATACATTCAGCTATAAAAATCCATTACGTGAAACAATAAAAAAGTTTTTTTGAAAGCATATTTTTTGAAAAATAAAAAATCGGTTTGCATTGTCAATATGATATATTGAATAAATGTAACCGAGAACGGCAATAGGGACATGTGTGATAACACTTATGTTTAACTCGATAAAATATGTTACAACGGTCATAATACAAAGTCACAATCAGAATACGGCATATGGGAATATTGTCCAATATATATGCACTCTGGGGATAGAAAATATTTCTGTGTTTGATTTCAAGCATGATTATAATATGAAAAGTATCGTCGCTCCATTAAAATGAATTATGCCTTGACCTGAACAGTGTTAAGAAACCCTCCTATTAAATTGAGTTATGCCTTGACCTAATTTCTTCAAATCGGTAACAAAATTATTTTTGTGTATTCCCATGACAGAACTTAATTTTCAATTGTTGAAAAATGTTAAGTAGCTGTCTTGGAACCAACGGATAGTTCTGTATCACCACAGCCACGATAAGCCACTGGGCCGACGTTTGATGTAATTTAACGTTACACATTACAGTTACGAATTTAATTTCAGACTCATTGTATCTATAAACGTATTTTAAAATACTCCAAAAGAGAGAAACATGGCATGTTTGAAAATGTAAATTGCCATTTTTTCTTTGGGTGCCCGGGTCATTTCTGGCAATAAAAGATGAAATTTTACATGCTTTGCAGTTAAATGACAAAATTATATCATTCCAAGTTGAAGATAGTGCTTTCTTCTACATGTATATGCATCATTCCACTACACTGTATGTAGAGTTATACATGACATATTGTAATTTCTTAATTTTAAAAAGCTGTAGCCCTGTATTACAGTCACGGTGATTTTAAGGTTGAGTTAAATACATCGAAGTGTATACTTACCTTAAATTTCAAGCACGAATAAATAGGGCATATTAACGAAGATAAAAAGGGACTTTGAATAGTACCTGACCTGCTACGTTTGTTAATTAGATCATAATATGATATACCACATGTACTATGTAAGCATTACGATATATAGACAAATATTTTTCCTTGAGCGCTTTGGTGAAAGGCAAGTGCACAATCCACTCCACCATCGGACCACCCAATTACAAAGCAGTATCTAAATTACCCGACGCATGTCATGAAATAACTTGACATAGTCTTATCCTTTCGGAACACCTGGTCTTATTGACCTTGCACGCTCTCGATAGTCTTAATGTACACATTGGTCTGTTGTCACTGTAACGATCTCCGTTACGATCAACCGAAAATCACCAGAACCAATCGTACTCAAAAGTACACAACAGTCACCGAACGAATGACAAAAACAAAGAGCAAAAGCTTCAAAACAAAATCATTTACAACAATTAAATAACAAATAACGTTGTTAACAAATACTTAGATATGACGAAAACAATAACTTCAGCACATAATTAATGCACAGTAAGTGATCAAAAAAGTTCAGCTGAGCGCCAGCGTTTAAAACAGTTACTTAGCGTACACAAAAAAATACACTTCGCAAACAAAGGGTGCCAGTAATAGTCACCCCACTGTCATTTAATGTAACATACGTAAACAATATAGCTACCACAAGACGCTTTGATTCCTGACGTCAAGTTCACGATCAATAACCTTCCCACTTAAAGCGTAATGCTCTAGCCATCTCTGCTTTTAATTATAAAGTTGCATATATATCTGGTTAGCAATTCCAGAGCCTGTTGCTTGAGCCGTGATATGTTCACACTCATCTTTTTTCCATGCTGTTCAAGAAATGAATATAGTTCTGAACATGTCGATTTTATATTCTAGTAATAAAATTGTATTTGTTACTGAGATAGCGAACTTAACTTGTAATGATAAAATGTTATTCTTAATGAAAAGCGTGTTTGAGAGCTAGAAATCTAGTCATAACAAGAATGAATTTGCAATTTAAAAAGTTAACGTACCTCAATCTTCATTATACATGTCGGTTATTCACAGTCCAACTTTGAAGCACTGATTTTTTATCATGTTGTAATGTTTGTTTTTGTCCCGTTAAAGATTGAACTGATTTTGGTAATGTATGTTACTCGTTTCAGATTTGACCAATAACGGTGATGCATTATACTTATTCAAGATTAAGGCGTAAAACGGTTATATATGTTACTCGTTCATTTAAAATTTGGCTCACAACGATAATGTTTGTTACTCGTTCGTTTAAGATTGGGATGATACCGGGAATGTATGTTACTAGATCGTTTAGGATTAAATTAACAACGATAATGTATGTTACTCGTTCGTGTAAGATTATTGATAACAGTAATGCATGTCACTTGCTCGTTTTTGGAAATATAGCTGCAATAAAAGATATGTTGCCCGGTTCACTACATAGCGTCCGCGAAGACGATCCGAAACATTCAAGACTTTTGTTTTCGAATTCATTCATATTGTAAACATTCACAAAATAAAGTATGTGATTGAAATTAATATGTAACTTTTAAAAAGTAGTTCAGCGGGAAAAGGCAATTTTTTTTTCCCAAAGAAACTTATTATGAAATACATGCAAGTAGTTGGTTATAAAAACAAAAGCCTAGCATTACGTATAAGGCTTACATCAATGAAAATTAAAAAAAAAAATAAAAAAAAAATATATAAAGAACGATATTATATCATATTTGTACAGAGTACAGAGTTTACGGTACTAATAAACCCTAAATGTTGCACCCGTAAATACAACTGAAGTTTCTCAATACTTGTCGCTCTCGTAGAATGTATTGAGTAGAAATACAATACCTCTTATCAGGATAATTGTCGTGACCAGCTGTTTGCTCTACAAATATAGGTTTATGTCCAACGAAAATCGTGAAATATCCGATTATATAGTCATCAAATTGTATTCTAAATAGATCTTTAAGTCCGTCTGCGCTCCCCAAATGGGCCCCTACTTCCGGTACCCCGGGCTTCGTTGATGAAGCTGACAACGTTTATCGACTACAAAGGCCTTGCCGCGCTTTTATTGTTTCTG
Organism: Mimachlamys varia; assembly: GCA_947623455.1. Taxonomy (NCBI): domain Eukaryota; kingdom Metazoa; phylum Mollusca; class Bivalvia; order Pectinida; family Pectinidae; genus Mimachlamys; species Mimachlamys varia. The sequence continues at coordinate 30,742,143 of OX392532.1, read as the reverse complement.
TTGTCGTCTGCACCTGCTTGCCTCTCCTGCTCACGGCGGACAGACCTCTACATTGAATAATTTATTGTACACTTTTCTTGTCCAAGAAGGATAGAGTCGCTCTGTAATTAGTACACTGCCAAACTCCAAGACTGAAATATTGTTCTTATTTGAAATATAATGACCGGTGCATGAGACAGTGGCGTAGTGAGGTCGCGACTGCCGACCTGAGAGGGCCTTCGCGACATAGTTTATGTCGTAAATATGGCCCGATGGTTTGCTATCAAAATCTTTTTATGGAATTGGATTCCCCCGTTTAATTTTCTTATTATTTATGACTTTAACAAAATGGGAGAATTTCATGATATTTCAGTGTTTGCTGGTTGCTGTTTACATGTTTATGACCCTTTCTGATGCCTGGGTAGATGGCCGCCTCCATCTCTGCCAATAGTAACAAAAGTGGGACCGCGTTTTTTTTATCCAACTCGTACACATGCTTGATATAAAAAGGGAGAATAAATCTAGTAAGTTTGCCTCGGCTACTGGATTGTCCTAACTAAATTTATGTCCCTTTAATTGTCCGGCTTTAAAAGCAAAACAAACAGAAAAGGAATTCTATGTATCGAGGTAGAAATTAAAACAATCATTGATTCACATTGATTCCATTGGAAACGAACAAATAGAATACGACCATGTGTCTCGGAAAGGGCTTTTTTGTTCGATGACCGATGACATCTGTTATGGAATCAGGGGGAATAGATATAATGTCCACATCGGTAGAACGTTTGAATTTTGAACAAAACTGTCAATCCTTAATTACTATGAAGGTCGGTAATTGTCATCATGCACATGTACCTTGTCGTTGTCAATTAGATATGATGGCGACCATTATATTCCTTAAAGACTGTTCTGCTGTCTAGATTAATCAAGAAGATCACGTTTTATTTCCAGAAGAACCTCTTTCACACCTAATCGGCTTCGGCGTATTCCCAACGTGCGCTCGGAAATTATGGCTATGTCAATTGAGGAAGGAAAATTCACATTCAGAAATAACGATATCGTTATTATGTTATCGAATATAGTTGAACAGTATTTCGCTCTTGTACATTTTGATAAGTTTGTGGGAAAAGATTGAATTGAACGACTGAAGAAACAGTTAAGGCGATTGACAATGTCACTGATTTCGTATTATTGCAAAAAAAAAAAAAAAATACCGAAGCGTCAACAAAACCATTATCCGAACTCGATTGAACTAGGGGCAAAATACAAACAAAGGAAAGATTTACATGGGGACCCTTGTATAAAAGTACAAGAGAATAAACCAGGTGTTTCGAAAAAACAACATAATCTTCGATACATATAAACGTGAACAAAAGGACTTAATAATGATTTTAGCACTAGTCGTTATGCATTCTTTAGTGGAATCAGTTTCATAAGTAAGGAAAATACGACTACGAGCAGATTTTCACTCTCATTTATGTAACATATCTCATTTGTTAATTGACCACCCATATGATATTTTGCAACTTATAGAAAAAACAAACCTGAAGGGCCAGAATTTGTTGCCTTAATGATAGTAAATCGTTAAAAAAGAAATGCCTTTTTGTACAGTCTAGTTGGAAAAATACCTAATTATTCAACGAAGATAAAGTGCTGAAATACCATAATTGTTAAGTTGATTTAGTTTTAAGCTAATAATTTTTCCATTTGTTCTTTTTTGCAAATGTAATATGTAGAAGCAGTTTTTTTTATCAGCGTGCAATGTTTAAATTTTGCAAAACCATGATATCATGATGATATGTTTTTTTTATTTTATAAAATAAAACTTTGTTCAAGGCAATGAAAAATATACACAATCAAGTGCATTCTATCGGGTCTAAATCTCGTGGACTCAAATCGGGGTTATTTTACATTGGTAAAAAAATGAACAAAAAATGAGCGCATTCTTTAATTATCGCTTCTAAATCTCATAAACTGTCCTGGGAATTTAGGAGAAATGAAACAAAAAAGACAAAACTTGAGAATTATTGCTGTTTTTATATCATTCCTAATTATCATTAGATCTCTGAGCTGTTCGGCTATACGGGTTGTATCTGTATGGTGTTGTGAGACGTTTAATAATGGAGGGGGCATATAGGGAGGAGAAAGAGTTGGGGGGGGGGGGGCGTTTACTGTTCGCCGTCTGTCATCCCGACTCGTGTGATACGCAACACAAATAGCATCTACAGTAAAGCACAGTACGGCCTTATCCAACACTTGTGACAATCTACCACGCTTGTGATGATAATTTTAGTGTGTGTATTTTTCTGTTTAATCTATATGAATCCACTTCGTCCACAGTACTAGTATCAGTACCATCACCACTTCTTTAATACGCTGTATCGGTAACATATATTGCGATCTCGTTATGAAAATCTTCAAAGCCTGAATTTTTTAAGTTTCCATTATGTTGCCTCGATAGGGGGGGATTCTAAAATAACTAAACCCAGGGATGGAGATCTACAAATGGTTTGAACGATAAGACGGCTATACAAAAGTACGTTCAAATAATGTTTACGACTCTTGTGGCACAAACAGAAAGCAAACTGCCCAGGCGTCTTTCCGTCAAGTGTGATTTAACAGCCTATATCTACCATCCCTTTCCTAACAATCGCAATTTTATTTTTCGATAAAAAAATGTCAAGCATAATAGTTCTAATAATAATGAGCATAATCTGTTTGCAGTATGAATAATCTTGTTCTTTTCAATTTCGTGTTAAGTTTTTTTAATATAATTTTTTAGATTTTCTCACTAGTCGAGAAGATTAATGTTGCCAGCAAAGGACCGTATCCACATGATCGTTCTTGTTCCATAAACAATAATTTGGTGATAACAGAATACTTACATGACACGTTGTTCACATGTGGAGAAAACAACATCTTTCAATTAACAATACATTCAGATCAGAGTTGATACTCGTTAGATTATGCTCATAATTGACTCCGATGAGAGTTATTGAAACAGATTTGAGTTTTTAATTAGATAGTACGTTTTACGAAAAACATTAAAAGATAAAAAACATATATTCTTTGGCCCTGAACATAACATTTAAAATGTCGTAAGATTAAAAAAAAATAAAAGAATACTGAAGCGTCAACAAACCTATAATCCGATTACACTTGGCCAAACATGACCAAATAAAAGATTTGTAAGACTATATGAAAAGTACATTTTTTCTAAAGAGTAAAACCAAGTGTTCCGAAAGAACAAACGTCATATAAATCGAGGTCGCATCAAATTTAATGGCATGTCCACAAAGTGCGAACTGAGATATTATTCTCAATCACAACCAGAGGACAAGCATTTATCTAGTTATTGATAAAGATTTAACCCGTTGAATTAGTATTTGATTAAGAACTTATTGATGTTCGGGGAAAGAATCTGTATGATGTTATCTTACTACATGATCGTAAGGTGCTACTAAATAAAGTAGGCCCTCATGTGGAAGCGGAGGAAGTTTCTTCCTTGAGTTATAGTCAGGGGACATAAAAAAATCAAGAATCGACTTACTGTATTCATCTGCACGGTACCGTAAAACGCAACAACAGGGGATGGGGTTCTTCGAAGGAGTCACGTAAGAAACCAAAATTGATTTGTTGTCTCTATTTCAACACTCCGGGTCTTTTTTGTTTCCCCGTTTTCCGGTGAAATTTTTCTTTGCGTCCATCTCCATGTCACTTTGGCTTTTATTGAAACTGTAAACTCCAAAACAAACAAACAAACGATTATCTATTAGGCTAATTATTGATTCAGATAAGGGTTTTGAAAACGTCGTTGGTTTATAATTATTATTTACTAAAACCAGAATATCAACCTTCTGTTGAATCAAACAAGGAATGCTAAACAATTGATATTAACTTCATTAAAAGTGAACAACAATCACAATAAGATTTAACTTAATATTGACTTAGATCAGAGCTTATTAAACTTTCAACATTTAAATCTAATATTAAATTCCATTGAAAAAAATTAAATACATTACATTATTTTCATACCAAACTGTTTCGTAGGGCATACTTATTGTTTTCTTTTCGCGAACATGTGACTTTATGTGTACTGGTATTGATGAGTGTTAAAAGCGTAGGTTCTTTATAAGGATTGAAATTAATTTTTTTTAACTTTCATAGTGTTATGAAAAGTCATTGGTGGAACAGCCAAACTTGAATAAAATTGGCGTCAATGAAAATAATTAGTCATTTGAGCGTTTGCCGCAAGGGCATACTCTATATAATTCGAAGACGCGCGACAAGGCTCTCATTGAAAAAGCTTGATCTATGACGTCATAATTAAACCACGTGCTACGTCTCGAGAACCATTGCTTTCATACCTTTATGAAAGGCATTTCTGCTGGTCATGTTCACATATTTGGTTGCAGCGTAAATGTAAATATAAAACTATGGAGTCATACTAGGGTGCAACCGATCTGTAGGGCAGCGTTTCTTGTTCCAAGAGCAGTGGGGGTTGGGGTGGGTGAGGAAGCAGTATAACGCAAAAAACAAACAAACAAAAACACCATAAAAAGGAAATACATATATCTTTCAAGTCATCGTCACAAAAATTAAAGATAACACTAAATTTAACTAGGTTCACTGTAAGAAATCACTTACTTGTTACTTTGATATTTTCTCATGGTCTGCAAATACTTTCTAAATAAATAAAAAGATATGACGATCCCGATTTGAAAATTCACATTTTTGAAGTAATCATTCAAAAATATTTGAGAATAACTAAGCGTCAACAATGAAGCATTGATGACATTTTTTTAGTTTCATTGGAGTATGAAAAAAAAAATGTTTTCAAACTGCATGAATAATCCTATAAAACCAAAAAATAATTGACATCAACGCTTATATTTCATTTTTGAAACTTATTTTCAGATTTTAAACATGTTATTGTACAATTTGATTGATTCTTTTTTACAAATCGATACGCAACGTCAATTGCCGTATTGTGACGTCACATTTTCCGCGCAATTTTCAGATTTTTATTCATTTAAGGCTAACGCGATTCATGGAATATGTCCAGATGACCCCATGAATGTTGAAAAAATAAATTTCATTCGTTATATTTACATTATGATTAAGTTTCATTTCATCTGTTAACGTACACCATAATAAAAATATGCATTTTTTCATGTTTTTACCCGGGAGTGACGTTGGAGAGAGAACAGCCGTTTTCGAGGTAAAGTGTTACACAGTTCGTGACAATGTCTCAGCAACCGTCATAACAACAACCGAAACAAAATGTAGTTCCATCTACAAGATTTATTCTGTAAGATTTTTTGAGTGACTTTTATGGCCGTTACATAATTGAATGTATCTACATATTACATGGATCGTGTTTATTTACAAAAACACGTGTAGAAGAACAATTCCGATGGCTTCACGGCGGAAAGTAGACGACATTTTACTTTCAAAAATCCTAATCATTTATATTGTTCAGGAACTACATCTGTTTTTCAATGTATTACTCTACGCTATTTGCATGTGATGGGGAAAACGTTGTTATGAAAAATGAACAATTTTTGCCAATGCTTTCAAGCATACTGAATGTAAATATAGAGGTATGGGGGGAAATCTCAACCAATCAGAAAGCCGCATTCTGCGTACAATCAATGGCAAATTAATTATAACCATATAAAAAGAGAACCCGAACTTCAAATCGGTGAAAAGAGTGGCAATATATAAACACAGGCATAATTTACACAGTAATCTTTTAAAAATAACGAAAGAATAAGACCAGGTGTTTCGGAATATTAAGCGTCTCTTGCGTCATGGACTACACTCGTGGGGTTGTATAATCTAGGTCACATCCTCAAAGAGATACCATAAGAATCATTATTACCAATCACAACAAGACGGTATACTTATGAACATGATCCAAAACATCCACCATAATATCATATAAGGATAGGGAATATCTCTAAATGTGAACAAAGGAAGCAACCATAAAACTTGCTCATTGTCTTCATCAACCTGCATCTCTCGAATTCCTGTGTATGTATGTTCCTCAGCAGTCACAATATATCAAACATATCTCGATATGTAGAGCAAGCTACAGAATAATGAATCAACTGCGACATGTAAACACCATAGGTTGTAGAAGTACGGGTGATACTATCTATTAAGGAAGAGGTCATAATATGGAAATAACTTAATTATTAGTAAGCTGCCCATGTTTAAGCACAGAGAAATGGAAGCAGCTGATGTAGAAGAGTCTGTTGTGTCCTTCATTTCAAGTTCAGAAAAATATATACGATCTACTGGGTCAGCAAACTTCTTGTTGATTATAGACAACACATTGTCAATTTACCTGAAAGTGAAATTAAAAACATTGGAAAAGTTTTGTTACTTGTCCTGTTACGTTCTTCGAAATGACAAATTCAGCCTTACATGAAAACAAAACAATGTCAGCTAAGATTGCGGCAAAGTTATATTTCCATAGGAATGCCAACAGTCTGCTGGAACATCTTTCCTCGAAACTATTTTTATCGTAAAACTTAAACCTACAAATTTCTCCTTAAAAATAAACGTATCCTTTTCTCTTTAAAATTTATACTGTTCTTTTGATCCTTAATGTTATCGATGCAGCTATTTTTTTCTATTTTATCGATTTAAACGGTTTAAATAGTACGTTCTCTCTTCTATCTTTCTCTGTCCTTTGTTCTCTCTTCCTTCTATTTCTTTAAGTAATACAACACCAAGATACGATGTATAATGAAGATCATACAAATAGATCGTTGGTTAGTTTCATTACAATTTTACAATAATTCCTGTCTATTACTACATCCGGAATGGCGTGAAGTATTCAATAGCATGAATGTCATGCAGAATACATTTGTTTTAGTTTTTTAAATAGGAGATGTAAATTTAGCATTGATAAAAGGAGTCGAATAAACGTTTCTTAACATTTTTCAGGATCGTTTTCTATATTTGTATTTAATTATACTTGAAGCACGATACTTGGGAGGAAAGAAATTATGTACCAATCAGCATGGCGTTTTATTTCAAAATTCCAAAATGTACTTTATTAATCACAATAAGCATTTCTAAAGTGGAAAGATTGAAAAACATGGGTTTTTTTTATTTTCTTTTTAGTTTGTGTTTGATTTTTTATTATAATATTTCTTTTGTTATTTTAGAGTTTAACATTATTACTAGAGGAGACTAAATACAACTAGAAAAGACCCAATTACAACGCACATAATCAGGGAAAACATTATCCGTGACTACAATCTTGAAAACAGTTCTTGGATTATCTTCATCTGTGATTAATTAAGAGCACGAGAAAGATATCAAAGTTACAAGTACATTATTTATTTTGCACCTGGGCAACGGCTGCTTCTGTACCCTTGTTGGATTGAATGTGGACTTGTTTTGAATATGCTCATTAGTGTAGTATACCTATTTGTGATTGGGAATGATGCTTCAGTTTCACTTTACGTTGATGACATGTAACGATGAAGCTGAAGACGCTCACTCTTCCGGAACACCTGGTCTTATTCCCTTGTACGCTTTCAATTGGTTCCATATAAATCTTTCCTTTGTTTATGTTCTTTATTTTGTGTCCCTTGTTTGATCGAGGAGTTTAAACTTGAGTTATATTATAGTTTTGCTGACGCTTTTTTAAAAATTTCTGTGTAGAGTTAATACATGTCAGGTTTATTTTTATTGGGATATTTTTAATTAAATTATTTCTCTCAGCTTTCTTTAATTGTTTTGTATACTTCTTGATATTTCTATCTTCTGATAAAACAAAGACATTTATGCTCTTTGACTTCGATTTAGGTTCCTGCAACCCTGACAGAAATCACGACAAAGTCCGAAACAATAAAGTGAGTATGACCTTTAAAGGCCCAATATACGTAACTTTCGGCAAAACTTGAAGCGAAAATCAAGCCCAATAACTTATTATATTTATAGATTTAGTTAAGACTAACTGATATCAGCAATATTCAAGATGAATTCTTACGCGGTTACCGGTACAGCAGTAGTTGAAACTCGGAATTTGTAAACACGCGTCCATTTTGAACCGTCTTCTACCTTCGGTTTGTTGTTGAAGTGGGCCCCACCTGAAGTATTTTCAGTTCTTTGGATTTTTCTGTCAAGAGTTTCTTGTTAGTTACCGCTCAGGTTTACTTCGTTATAGGCTTATTTTTGCATGGTTATTAACTGGATTTTTTGTCAGAATTTTTCAGAATCACGAAAAAAATCCTGAAGTTACGTATATTGGGCCTTTAAGCTATCACTGATGAGACACATAATTTGACTTAATATGCAGACAGCTTGATTTCTTATCAATTTTGAAAACAAAGCTATATTTGTGTTGATATAAATAGTAACATATTTTCATTGTTAACGACTAAAATTATAATAACGATCTATTTCCAAATTAGTTATAAGGAGAGAAAATATAGCTTCTTAAAACAAACTTACAAGGAAAAGGGCTTTAGACTGGCTACCGGCACGTGAGGTTTTATGGAGAATGTCTATACCTGATTTTTATTACTAGATTATCTCCCCCTAGTTAACCACTCTATTTTCAGACATTAAAGTGGTTAAAATATTAGACAGCCAATTGTCAAAATCATTAGCGCCAGTCTAATAAAGCGTATGACATTTGCATCTTCCTTCCATTGGCTATCCTTCGTTATATCTACATCAGTTGGACCCGGATGTTCCAATCAACACCTAATCAGGAAAAAACACGCGACATGACGTCATTACATGTACTGATGAAATCTCAAAATTAAATATCGAAATGGATTATGGGAAATTTCGCAAGAAATCAGTGAAGCGAGAGCATTTGTGAGCATGTGGCCGTGTTAAGTATGTTGAAGTAATGAGAGGATGATAAAACGAGGAATAGAAAACAGTGGACGTGATTTGATTTCTTGTTGGACATCTGTGAAGACTGCCGTGTAAAATGAAGACCGTACACTTGATTACACCGGCAAGTGAAGCATCGATGCCCCCCTCCTCCCTCCACCTCACAACCCTGTACCTCCGGGGCAACCATGGCGGACCCTGGTAGAAACAATCAGACCAGTATTTAATACTAATCCAAATGTGTACCACTTCAGTTTTTTGTTAGTTTGTATCTTGTAAAACCGCCTCCATTCTGCAGAATTGAAAAACAAAACAAAACATCTTCTCACAAACGTTATTGCTATATATGAATAAAGAAATAACATCTATCTATCTATGTTAATATAGATGTAAATCTGACTTAATTTTTTTTTAATGAATGAATAAATGAATGTGCGGTGAAAGAGAACCCTCTTGTATGAGGACAACGTTTGTATTGAAATTTGATAAAAAAAAATGAAATGTATCGATATAACTTGCACTTTATTTGTGTAAATCTTGATCAATAAAATGTTTTGTGGAAAAAAAAAGAATAAAGAAATAACTTAGTATAGGATAAACTAGCATTTTCTCATTTCTAGGTGTGTAATACTGGTCTGTCTATAGGGCAATACACTTATGATCGCTGTGGTTGTATTACACACCTACCTATACCATACAGCAACGGTGTGACGTCACAATAGCGCAACAATGACGTGACGTCACGAGTTCGGTAAACTTTGATGCCAAAATGAGAAAAATGGTGACGTGATGAAATTAAAACCTTCCTCGATATTTTAACCGTGTACATTTAAAAGCTGAGATTATTTTTTCTTTGCAAACGTAGTTTGCAAATATGGGGTATGCTTAATCTTGCTGTGTCATTAATTTTGTTTTCGTCGAAAAATCTCAAGGGTAAAGTAGAATTTCCCTATCTTACACCCATGGGCATTAAAGAGTCTTATGTTAATACACATTTTAGTAACTTATGTCAAGTTCATTGGTATTGTGACGCGGCTAATGTAGCATGTTACATATATTTATGATTGTCACCTAGATTCATGAAAAGCCGAGAGCTTATAAAGGTAAACAAAAGAAATACTCATGTTTTTTTCTTTAGATTATCATAGACCCCATTGTATTATCATAACATTGTAATCTTAAAACTACATGTACATATATATTTGATAAAAATGTACTTTGATTTTATGTAAAATAAAACAAAAAGTATGTTTACGCATTTTATTTTGGCGAGAAAACAATACATAGATATGAAATAGTTGATTAATATCGAGCCAACCTCCAGCTATTAGATATAAATTAACACATTAAATCATATATCCAATTATAAACTATTACAACTTACGAATTAAATTAGTTCAAATGTGTCCTCTTACAATGAAACGAGAATGTATTTTAATTAGTGCGTTTTGTTTTACTTATATATTATAAGACGTTAATTGAATTAAACTTCCTTATTTGAAACATCCTAATCTCTTCAGCATTTGAATACATTTTTGTAATTGCATTCATGACATGGTATATGTCGTACCATTTTGTTACATTAGTAACTACATCACTGGATATATTGTACTTAATAACTATTTTACACAATGTTCTGTATTGTTATACTGTATATGTATGAACAGTTAACAATAATTGTATTGTTTAGAAAAAGTATAAAGTAACAAAATTGATGCTTCGCTAGCTTCATGCTTCACGAAAAAAAATATCTAGGTTTGAGTTTTGTTAACTCTCTACACTGTGTATATGCCTAATAATAATAACAATCAATCAATCAATCAATCAATAAAATATTTTATTACAGTGTCACACATTTTAACAAGTTATTACATTTTGTACAAACAATTTAAAATGCCCAGCCATACAGGCTTATGAGACACTAAAACATATTCAATATAAAAATGTCTACTCCTGTTGTTTGATAAAATTGATAGAAATTCACTTTAGGTAAAATGTACATAGTCTTCACAGATTTGCATGTTTTCTTCTACTGAACATTTTATATATAATAGATGCTAAATATTTGCTGTCAGCAAGATTCATAACTCGCACTAATTTTTCCAAGTTATTTATATTATAGAAATCTTCACATAAATTGCTCATTAACATAACTGTCCCCAGAATTAGAACTGCATGTTAAAATGAGGTTATAAAATAACTGAAAGTGGCATATATTAAGTTATCTATTTATCAATTTGTTTGTCGCAATAATAGCACTACAGTGCAAATGTTTGTTGTTTTAAATATGCAACTTTAAATAAAACCTCTTGTACAATGTATCTTATTGACAGTTATAAAACATACTATGGAAAAGTTGACGTGCAATTTGACTTTTAACTCTTCTCCGTCTAAATACATGTAAAAAAGACTTAAAAAGGCAAATTATATTTCAACATCACGAAGATCATAACATTTGCTTTCTAAACGTTTTCCACTCGCGATTCATGTAAAAAAAAAGAATTGAAAATCAATGTTGGTATGACCTCATGAATGTTGAAAAGCAATTTCAATTCCTGATATTTATATCTGTAACTAGTTATATTTAGACGCGAGAATAGGTTCAAACGATACATGTATATTTGTCTGTTTATACGTAGGTGCAATGCAGTAGAGTAAACAGCATGTTTTCATAGGAAATGGATAACTTCCGGTTGGAGTCCTAGCAACTGCAATGCAACTAAACAAACAAAATACAGTTCCGTATTCAAATTTAGCTTGTCGAATTTATACAAGGAGTATGTTGTTATCATATGTATTTAACATTTTATTTCAGCTGTGGAATCTAGTAAAGTATGTTTGTACTATAGTGTGCTTACTTGTTGTGATTTAGAATTATGACCCGGTTCTCACTTTAAGCGCTTGATATTTACTTGGATGTGACCAAGATTTTACATGACGGTGTCGTCGATGAAGCAGAAGACGCTTACTCTTCCTGAACACCTAGAGTATTCTCTTGTACTTTTTACAAAGATCTCAATGTGAACATTTCCTTTAATATATTTTGCCCCTAGTTTAATCGCTATTGAGTTTGGGTTATCGTTTTGTTGACGATTCGGTATTCTCTCTATTTTTTATGCTAATTCGTATTTAGTGAACGGCGAACGTGAACCAAGTACGCCATTTATTACATCATTGTTGAGTACCGATACGTAGTGATTCGGTCCGTGACCGATGTTTGTAAAAAATGAATTTTATTTTTGTCAATGGATCTGGGCATACAAAATATAAATATTGATATATGAAATAATCGTTCTTTTAGCCACAGTTTATCTCATTTGAGTAGTGGCACGGTACTTAATATACACATTTTCGAAGTTCACGATTTGAAATTATACAGAAATAGTTTAATTTCACTTCTAAATTAATAAATTAAAGGAATTTTACGCACCTGTGCCTTCTGCTTCTACATTAGTTTAGAAATTTCGGATTCCTACCTTTTGGCCCCTAGCATCAGCTGCATCACTGAAGAGTCCTAGGAGGACGAAACAGCGGTATGATGCAGTTTAATTAATTTTTTCGGCATACTGTATTTATTACTAAATTTAAGAGGTGCAGCATATGTGTGTGTTACGTCATCTTTTGGATACATCCAATGATGGAGGTTGATGAAGTCTATGGCCAAACTGCCTTGCAGGTAAGGCGGAAGAATTGTACCCGCTGCTCCATTGCATGATCGTAAGAGGCGACTAAGTTTTGCATATTTTTTTTTTATTATTTCTTGTTTTCAACTTGTTCCTTCTTAATGTCTCCCCTGACACTACCTCACTTTCGGCCTTTAGTTGAGCGTTCGCCCCCGTGAGGAAGGTTATGTTCCCCAGGTCGAGACATACCATAATCTCTAATAATGGTAATTACTTCTCCCTGCTTGACGTTCAGCATTATGGGAGTGAAATGACTGGTTCACCCGTTGTCAGTATAGTGTGACCGGATGGGGTGTTATACTGGGGGTTTTCGGTAGTATACTGATATCTCTTTAAATCCGGACTATCACAAGAAGGCTTACGCAGACATGCCGCAATCTCCAATATTCAAGTTATCTGTTATTGTTATCCATCGACGAAGCAGAAGACGCTTACCCTTCCGGAACACCTGGTTCAATTATACTTTTCAAGAGTCTCCGTGTAAATGTTTCCTTTGTTCATACCCTAGACAAACTCGGATGGCATCCATGTCCTCAATGAATACCTCTGCCTCGTGTTGACTGCATCATCATTGTAATATATTTGTATGTAAATATCGAAATTATTGTGACGTTGAACCTTTAATCAGACTCTATAGAAGATGACAGTTCTGTGAATCCTATTAAACTTAATTATAGTAAATAAATAATTTTGATTTTGATATATAGAGGCTATTCAATGGTTTCTCGTTTGTGATATTATATATATACTCATGTTTTTAACATTCATATGAATATAAATTGAAAATCTGCATCAATGTTTTTCTAATAAAATATTATTAATAAATACATTCTTTTCGGTAAATGTATGATAATTTGCATATTCGTAAGTACACTGTATCCTGTGCTTGGCCACTGCATCATGGCGGGGACCTATACGCCCCTGATCATGGTGTTCGCAATTTTTCATATTAATGTACGTCATAACTACTACTAATATTTATAGTATTTTGTTTATATACTGTTCAATGATATCTATTCTTGTTTGGTGTCTACACAAATTATAATAAAATCATGACAAATTGACAATGATATTTGACGAAATATACATAGACATAATTATAAAGAACATATACACATTACAAGTTATAGCAAGAAGTATATAGCACATTAATAAACACCCGAATTACAGACAATATTTTCTTAATAAGTATAATAGGTATACCTACAGTCACATATTATCATAAAGTATATCGTATTTACATTATTCAGTATGGGAGATAAGCTGTGCTACAAGGCTACCCGACTAGGAGGGAGATTTATTTTGAAATATATCACTTATATTTCTTGATTAAAAGGTTTCAAATCAGCTATACAAATAAGTACAACACTACCATAGAATAATCATTAACTACATGTATATTAATATACAAATTATCATAGATATCATTACAAGTACATAATTATGCAAATAATATGTTAAAGCAATAATAACAATAAAACACATTAATACACATAAATTATATGACAGATATTTCTTTAATAAGTACACAAATTATACCAACAATTACATATTTTACTATAATTTAAAAGTATATTGTATGTATCACTTATATTTTGTTATAAGGTTTCAAATCATCTATACAAAAAGTGTAACACTTCTATAAAATAACCATTACATGCATTTATATTAATATACAAATTATCATAAATATCATTAAAAACTACATATAAAAATCATAGGTTATAGCAATAATCATTAAGCACATTAATACATATAAATTATATGACAGATATTGCTTTGGTGGGTTCATTAAATTTTATCAACAATGACATATTTTATTATAAAGTATATTGTATGTATCACTTATATTTCGTAATTAAGGTTTCAAATCATCTATACAAATAAGTTCAACACTACTAAAGAATAATCATTAAATACATTTATATCAATATACAAATTATCATAACTATCATTATTAATTACATATGCAAATTATAAGTTATATCAATCACCGCAAGGAACATTATATTATATATATAATTAATACATAAAAAAAACTACAGATATTTCCTTGATAAGTAAACAAATTATACCACCAATTACATATTTTATTATAATGTATATTGTATATATTTCAGATTTGTATATCACCGGTATAATGATTATGTTTTTATATAATCTATATGAATTATGTGGTATCATTATATACGTGAGAATTGATATACAAAATTGTTATCGATTCATTTATCAGATATATAGAGTCAACTTCGTTTATAACAAATTACTCGGGACCCATGAAAAACATTTTGTTATATCAGAAATTTGCTATTCCCGATAGCAAGATTTTAGGTAAAAGAAACGATAAGACATGCAGAAGATACGACATGAATTTAATTCAACACATTCAATGTACACACACATGTACTTGGTTGGATTTGTATACTATAGAACAAGTTTAATTTTACTTCTAAATTTATAATTTAAAGGGATTTTACGCCTGACACCTGACCCTTCTGCTTCTATACATTATTTTAACCCCTACACTGCATCACTGAAGAGTCCTAGGAGGACGAAGCAGCTGTATGATGCAGTTTAATTGATTTTTTTTTTCGGCATACTGTATCTATTATCAAATTTAAAAGGTGCAGAATATGTGTGTTACGTCATCTCTATAGTCCTACGCATTTTACAGAGATTGGTCGTCAGAATTCTTCAAGGTATCGAACTAAGCTCAGCACGTATCGCTACAGTAAACACAAGCGTTTAAAAACTCGCGATATAAGATGAGTCAGTCAATGACAATGATGCTAATTCAAATTAAACTAATTGCAATATTGTCAAATCTGTCCAAACATTTATATAACAAACGAAACACTTCGATGCTGACTGAACCTGTCTCTTATCCATATGTCTTTGCTTGACAATAAAATAGGTTTAAATTATACATACCACTAGCGGATCCAGAGGGGGGGGGGGGGGGGGGCGGGTCTTGAGGGTCAGGACCCCCACCCATCACCCGGTGGAAGCATTTTGTTATAGCTTTAAAAATGGATGTTTTTCAGTTGTATCATTGAAAAAGCGTCAGCTGGACCCCTCCTTTCTAAAATCCTGCATCCGCGGCCGGCTGCATAACGTGTAACTTCATTATATACTCATAAAAATCGCTATTAAAATTATCACATTAATTTTATGCTGAAGTTATCATAGCCATTATTAAAAAAATGTAATATGTATACAGATATGAATACAAATATATAAATATGATTATCATAAACATAAAAAATATATTAAAATTTGTCATA
This sequence comes from Mimachlamys varia, assembly GCA_947623455.1. Taxonomy (NCBI): domain Eukaryota; kingdom Metazoa; phylum Mollusca; class Bivalvia; order Pectinida; family Pectinidae; genus Mimachlamys; species Mimachlamys varia. Next base: position 30,726,329 of record OX392532.1, on the reverse strand, counting down.
GACGAGATGATTCATGTAATGGCAAAAACAAAAGATAATTTCGTATGTACAAAAATATATAGTTGAGTTTAGTTTAAACATATTTTATTTTAGAATATACAAATGGATTGGACAACAAGTTATTCAACTTAGAAACAGTCCTCTCCACAATACATGATATTAACTAAGTACATATATGTGTGGGGGGAGGAGGGAAGAAGAGAATGTGCAGGGGTAGGATGGAGGTGGGTGGAAAAGGAGATGGAAGGCGGGGTGAAGGCGGGGTGAAGAAGGAATCACCTAGAGAAGACATCTGATTAAATGACAGAATGGCAAATACCAAGACAAAATTATTTCAGCATGATCAAAACAAAAGCAATGTCAAATCAATAGCATGGTCAAAACATATGTATATAAAAGTTACATTACGTATTATATGGAAACATCTTTGTCGTCAGTGAAAGCTAGATTCCTGGAACAGCCAAACGTCACCATAATGTTTGTTTTTGACGGTTGTCACATGTTAGACGAGTTGAGATGATAAGCTTCAAAATGACGCTCCTCAAATTGCGTCCATATCTCTATAAACACAGTTTCTTCTGATAATGCTGCTTCTAAAGTAACTTGCGTAAATCCAAATTCATCAGTATAATAGTGTATTGACTATTACATATTATCCCATGTTTCATTATATAAGTCTGTAATATAATAAACAATAATGGCATTACTATATGTAATTAATACGAATCCAATGGTATACATGTTTAGAGTGTTGACTCTAAGGCGTAATTGGTGGAAAATATGACCTGTAGCAATCAGTGTGTGTATGTAATGTGTAGACGTGTAATACACGTGCAGTGTTAATAATGAACAAGTGTGCGGACATTTGTATTACGTCAGCGGATGACGTCACATTATCTCCGTCACACTTGAACACATCAAAGAAAACTTTCACTGGCTGTGTGCAACGAAGAAACCGATAACATCTACATCTTACAGCGTATATGTCCTCATCTTTCTCGTTTCGTTTTATCGCGGACAATTAGTTTGCCGATTTCAGCGCAATCCTAATATGTGATGTAATACGCAGCTATCAATTACGTATGCACTGCTTGTGTTCTAATTAATTGGGTGGCTAGAGATACGGTGCTAATTGGATGCCAAATGGATCGTGGTGGTTGCCGAGCTGGAGATATCGGGAGAGCAACAATCTACATACACGACATCAACACACGGGAGGGAGACTCGTTCCCAGTACGTGTTTAAGCCTGACATCAGGAATCGGTCGTATTACATGATGTATGACACGGATTATTAATAAATATATTCATACATATGTCATGATAAAGTGACATATAACATATATATCTATGTTTACATATCATATTTGGACTTGGGTTGCATCATGTTTTAAATCAATTAATTGTGATTTAATATAATGTACAGCAGGATTTTTAATTTGGGATGTATAATTATTTTGTATTTGGATGGCTATGATGTTGAAATAAGATATACGTCTGAGAATTGATATCTTTACTTTATGATGTTTCAAGGTTTGCATAAAGAAGTTTTAAAAAATTGTTGACGTCACCTATTGACAAAAATAAACAATGTGCAATTCTTGAAATGTGACGCACTGAAAGATAATTCGAAAGTAAAATTCTCCTAAATAGCCATAAAGAAATGTAATTTTTACTGTTTTTCGCAACAAATACTTAATGAACATGTGATCTGAAACAGATAAAACTTCATGCCTTTCTTCAATTTCTCACGTAAACAATTAATCCACACGTGAAATTCACCTAAACGTCACGTGACATGATAAAATGCCTGTTACGCAGAAGATGATGCGCGTTTGCATCTCGGAAAGTCTTCGTTAATGTGTCAAAGTAAACATCTTGCAGATGTTCATTCATTACTTCTTTGTTTATTTGCTAGATCTTCTATTTTTATTTTATTTCAATCCAATCTCCAATTTTTTCTTCGTCTATTTTATCGATGCAGTTGACGCTATCGAACATACAAAACGGTGTCTTTTATTATATCAGACGAAATTGAGATAGAATTGTCTGCCATTCCAACATATTATAACGTTTGAAATCTTATTCCATTGAATGTGATTTTAATTTTCGTTCTATTTCCTGTTTGCTTTCCAATGTTCGCGTAATACCTAAATACGATCGTTATGTCTCGGGGCGCGTTCGCATGCTTTGCCGTCATTGATAGTCTTGTTTCAAGACAATTTCTCAAGGAGGACCCCAAATTGGCCAATTACACACAAGGCTTACCCTGCCTAATTAACGCGCTCGGGCCCGATGTTTCCCCCTCATGCTAACTTCCGAAGGGGTAGCTTTTGTTGTGGTATTAATCGGAGCAGACCGAGAAATGATTTCTAGTATTTTATAGGACATGTTTGACACGTGTACTGAGTTAAACAAACAAGCGTCCCTGTCTGACGTCAATAACGTGAGTTTTATGAACACTGTACAAACATTCGGACATCTTTCCGTCTTTCTTCAATTTGTACACATTGAAGGACTGCGACAGAGAGCGGAGAGTAAATACGGAACCAATACCGGACCGTGTAATCCGCATTTGACGATCAGAGTCTAGACTTTAACAATAATGGTAACATTTCGTTTAGGCTGACCTTAAGAAAATACACGATTACAATGCGCGACCATAAGGGCTCCCCCGGTACCTCTCGTCTGTTTTCATTGTGACAGTTGGTTTCGTCAAGGTCGCCCTGCCGACTTACTTCTATGTGTAAAATTCTAATTGTGGAAGTAGAAGTACCATCACGGCTACAAAAAAGGAAGATGTTCCCATTAAAGTTTTTAAGTAAGACAAAGAAAAAAACCAGCTCAGCAGTTTTTATTTCACGATTTTTTCCGAATAATTATTCATTGTTGTTTATTGAATTAGCCAGGATGTTCATTACTTCTTTTCATCAAACTTTGTGTGGAGGAGTTTGGTGATTCTTTTCCACCATATACAAAATTTTGGAATATCGCCAACCTTACGTACGGACAACTTAAGTCTGATACCTAGAGAGAGAGAGGAATATATATATAACGAAAGCTCGATATCAATAACAGAATACGGACATTTCGCTTGAATTAGATGACATTAACGAATTACAATAGAATAAGAATTTTATGATAAATGTGGTATAAAGTTGTAAGAAATTAAGTAAATGAGATATGGACATTGATTGAATAATGGATGTTTGCATCAAAACGTTCAGCCAGAATATAAAACGAGATAGGTGTATCACAAATGAAATACGTTTTGATTTAAACATATTTATTACCCAAAAGCTGAGTAGAGGATTAGGCACAAGTTATTCCAACTTATTAACGCCTTTTCCTCTAATACAGTACATATAGATATTTGCATGATAATATTTAAATATGAAATACGTTTAAAAAGCCGAAGTTTTAAACTTATAACGGAAAAAATATTCAGGAATGTATTTACAACGAAAAAAGCAAAGCTAAATTTGACAAAAAGCTATTACATACATATGTATTATTAAAAAAAAATTGTCTAAATTCAGATTGAAACAGAATAATAAGCACACATATTCATTTGTTTTGGGGAATGTTGGCTATTCATGAAACACCAGCATGAAAAAATTTTCATTCAAAGCCCAATATACGTATATCTTCAGGAAATTTTCGGGATTCTGAAAAAATTATGAAAAAAATCCAGTTGATAACCAAGCAAAAATTAGTCTAAAAAGGAAGTAAACCTGAGCGGTAACAAACAAGAAACTCTTGACAGAAAAATCCAAAGAATTGAAAACAATTCAGGTGTGGCCCACTTCAACAACAAGCCGAAGGTAGACGCCAGTTCAAAATTGACGCGTGTTTACAAATACCGGTAACTGTGTAAGAATTCATCTTGAATATTGCTAATATCCGTTATTCTTAACTGAATATATGAATAGAATAAGTTATTAGGCTTGATTTTCGCTTTAAGTTTTTTCCGAAAGTTACGTATATTGGGCCTTTAAACAAACACCGTATATATATATTTAATTAATCAAAACGTTCATAAACTTATTATTAACAAATGATCTTCTGATTTCGACACGGTTTTATGAATGGAAATCCTAATTCTAAATTCGATGTATAGAGAAAGTCTGCTGTAATGACCTGTGTAGTTTAGGTAAACATTGTTTAGATAAAAAAATGCTTTTAAACGGCGCGTGTTTCTAAAGAGCCGTTTCTCAATTAACCACGTCCAGATTCGTCATCGTTTAAACTATAAACGATCCTTTGATTTCGACATTGTTTTACGAATGGAAATCCTAATTCTAAATTCCATGTTTAGAGAAAGCCTGCTGCAGTTATCTATTTAGTTGTATAGATCAAAACCTGCTATTAAACGCCGCACGTTTAGAGCCGTTTTTGAACTGACCAAGTCCAGATTTGTCATCGTTTAAACTATACGAGGCCTAACACGAGATTCCGTGTTCAGAGATAAGACTAGAACCCTTTGAAAGTCTAAAATCTGACATACTTGACGCTAATCACATCCGAAACGTTCGCGATAACACACATTTTCATCTATTCGTAATTCGTCAAATCTCACACCTCGGGTCCAAAATGGTGTCTTATATACTAAAAGAAACAAGTATCAGCCGTCAATGAAGTGCTACATTCCCGGACGACTGGATTGGCCGGAGGACGGTTCCTGTTTTAGGTCGAGGACTGACTTTCACATAGACACTTCTAACATACCGCCTTAAGCTGTTTAGCTGCGCGATTGTTCAATTTGTTTTGAATTAACGAGATTATCCTATTGTCCCTTCCCTTATCTATGTGTTACTAAATATAAAACACAAAAGATAATTAGATCAGAAGTACTAAGTGTTCGATAATCGTATCGATCTCTTCACCTGTGTTTTTATTGTATGGTTGACGGATTTACACTTGAGCAATCATTTCTTCAGGGCAATAGATACAGTCCGGTGACGACTCTCTTCGTTATAATTACGCAATTCCGGTTCCGCTATTGTACACTGACAAGATAATGTAAGGTGTTTGTATTATCTCAATTCTAATCTGGAAGACTTTTAACAATGTGTATTTCAACATGTCCACACAGAACTGTTTATGAATTAACACATCGTTAACGTTGAACTATTCGGAGGTTGTCAGTCCAGTTGAATATTTTACTAAATATTTTTGGAACACCGGACAAATTGGCTTTAATATTTTCATGAGAAATATTAACGGCATCGATCGTCACTTTTCAAATACCTCTTTGAATCAAGCATTGATTAGATCGGTTGTTTTGTAGTTTTGAATTTGTAGTTTATATAAATAAATAAATCAACGATTTATAAGTAAAAAAGATTATTCGGTCATGATGTAATTTATACAAGCACGTATGAAACACCAGGGACGTATATGTGAGATATACGTCCCTGGAAACACTGATCAAATATTTAAAACATCAGCATGACCATGAAAATCTAATGGTAATAAAGACAAACAGCAGATGTGATTATCTTTAATTTGTTCTGATTACATTTTACCTGGAATAGGATGTACAAGGCCACGTGATTGGTCTGATATGATTTCGTTTCGTATCTTTTTTGTTTGTTGTTTTGTAGACACAGACATCACACGCCTCGTGACCTCGCACACCGAAGTTATTTGATTACAAGTAAATATTTATAAATATTTATAAATTCTAACGTTTTCCTGTCGCCCTGTGTAAGTTACATAATAGACAAGATGATAGACTGGGAAACAAATGTTTCAACAAGTATTAACTTCTTGATACGTCAAAATGGAATTTGAATCTGATATAATTTCGTCAATAATGAACTTAAAACAAAACAAGTTCATTCCTTATATCAAAAACACCATTATCACCCCAGACATCTGCAGAAATTGACAGACCATTATTTTAAAGGCACGTTTGAAAATAATTTATTTTAACATTTATGCTATTTTATAAGTAAGCTTATGCAGCTTGTTAAAACAACAAAGTTGCTGGTAATTAAGTTAATTGTTTCTTTACTTTCGTTTTCCGTACTATTTACATGGCCGGTGATTACATTGATAGATATGACAATTCAATAACAGCTATCTCTTGTTTCACTTTCCCTTGTATTTACATAGACAATTGATAACAAGTCTAACGTGGAGAACAAGCACAGATAATTACATTACGTGGGAAACCACAGGGTCATTTGCATAAATTAGTGTCCATGATGTCTGCCAAATACTTATCACCATGTTTGACCGATACTTAATTACATTACCATATTCACGATTTCTTAATATGTACCATGTGATAAGGCGTTTTGGTTTGTCGTCAAAATTGAGATGTTGTAAAAGAAAGGTTATCAGTATGTTGTTTACATGTCCGTACAAGTGTTGATCTAAACAGGGACACATGTCACGTGACTGCACGATTACCTGTATACGTTGAGTGGCCGTGCTAGATTACGAAACAGGATACTTATAAACACCTATCAATTCTGTGCAGGCGACAATCATATAAACTATTTTTTTGATATTTTCATATTTATTATTTCGATTAAACAATGGGATCAGATTACCTTTTGTTAATTCATTATAACATTTTCCAAATAGACATAACTATATATACGTTATTACATTTTCACATAAGACGATTACAAACATACATACTGAACTAAGAGGAGTTGCTGGAGTTAGTATAAACTTTATTTCATTCAATATACATCCTTTACATTCAATATACATCCTTTACATTCAATATACATCCTTTACATTCAATATACATCCTTTACATTCAATATACATCTTTTACATTCAATACATTGAACACACTTAGGGATGAATTGGATTCGGAAACAAGTGTTAAACACTTATTTAAAATCCGTCTCCAGTACAGTAAACACATGAATTTAAATGATACATGATGTAGTTGATGTGTATATATATATATATGTATACGAAAACAGTAACGTAATTACAGAAAAAAGTTGCTGGATTTAACAGAAATAGTGGCAATAAGGTAGATATTAATGGTTTAAATATACAAACTGGTGGATATGTATGATATTTTCAGGTGTTTATAGACTATTACTGGCATTGTGTTATCATAAGGTTACTAGTTACGCCCAGCGTTTAGAGTTAATCAAAATAATTTACTTTAATTTTCCACAGTGATAAGTGATAACGAATCAAATTCGTCAAATAAACGCTCATGCAGCATTCACTCACCGAAAGACCAAACATTCGCTCAGCGAAAGATCAAACGATATTCGCCCAAGTTACGTTCAACATTCGATCAGCGAACACCCATCGAATATTCTGCAAACGATCAACATTCATTAACACGGGGATAAGCCTGGAATAAATTCCCTTAATGAATGTCAATTATCATGTAGTGAACAATGCACATTCAATAAACGATTGACAAATATTCGATAAGCGAACAATCAACAATTGCGCAACGAAAGACCAAAATTAATCAAGCGAATGATCTATAAATTCATCGTGCAAATGAAAAAAAAAAGATATTCGCCCAGCGAATTCAAATTCACCAAGCAAATGTTCACCATTCTCCTAACAAAATGTTAAACATTTTCTCAGCAAACTGTACAACATTCGCCCAACAAAAGACCAACATTCGTCCAACAAAATGTTCAACATTCGCCAAACGATCGATCGACATTCGCCCAACAGTCAATAGTCGCCCCAAAAGGCCATCGACATTCCCCAACAAACTATTAACAGTTACCCAACAAACGAGCAACAGTCGCTCAGCAATAATAATCTTGTCGAGGCAGTCAAGTTTTCCTTTGAACAGGGAAACTGTTGATATACACAAATGGGCACCGTAAAAACTACAGTCAAAATTTATTTAAAGTAAAATGTGACAAATCTTCGGTGATCAAATTCCAGTATTGTAAAGCGTGCTAAATATGTAGAGAAAACACGTGTTTTGTTATTGGGTACAAATCAATGTTAATGTATACAGGAATATCTTCACGTAAAACACAGCTATGTCACCCAATCACCAGAATATCTCATGGTCGGGGTCAGTACGGGTCATATGCAAATGACGAAAAAATAATTTGCATAAGTCATTGGGTACACGATACATACATTTTATGATTCGGCATACAATGCTAATACACTGTATTACAGGATACTGACGCGGTAACGCTTGTTGGAATTTTGGCTCCCCGGGGACCGTCGGGGGTCTGAATTATGCAAATGATGACAAGGCTGTCACTCTCGATATGTCCTTGAGTGGTGCATGCCTCTGTGGGGTGGCTGGGCCAGGTACAGACGTCCCCCCCTCCCCCGGGGCGGTGTATGATGTCACAGCATTACACTTCATTTTATACTGTGTCACAACTGCAGAATGTGCGCTGAATTTTTACACACTTCTAAAACGTAGTCGTTTAACTTTGAAATAGCTTAATATGGTATAACTGTTATCTGTTACGTTCTATGTAAGCGACCAATTTTGAAAAAAAATTCCAGATTATTTTACATCTATTAGTTATGTATGAACATGACCGGTACGAGAGGTACCGATGAGAACTTCCATATTTTCACACGGAATGAGCATGCGTGTACGTCACCTTACAAGGCCGGTCGTTGTTAAACAGGCTGTATCTAAGTGAGATTGGGTGACCTTTTACGGACACGGGGATTCGTCCACAGAAATTAAGATAATTTTTACCGAATTCTATTCATCGTTAATGGATTTTTAATATAAGTAAAAATGTTTACAAAATCGAGAAGAAAAAAAATCATATCTTAGTCCCTAACAGATGTCCGATAAATCCATTACGATTTAACAAGCATGAATCTGTATAGACACGCTAAACTACTTAAAACTTTCTAATGCTAAAGTACGGTTGAACCTCATTGTCTTGAACTTGTGTAACTCGAATAATAAATTTCTATGTCGAAATATTTGTCCGTCGGGGACAAACTGTACCCTAATCATTCGATTCGAACTCATTTGATTCGAAGTTTTTTCCATGATTCCGCCGACTTCGCAATAGAGAGATTCGACTTCACGAAATATTAACATACATCATTAATTATGATTTATTGATATTTCTGTATATTTTAACAAAAAACACGAAACTGGAGATTATAAGCATATAGTTTAAGTCTCATCATTTTAAAGTACATATCTATGCAATGTTATTTATATTTTCTTTTGTAATAGTTTTTCATCTCTCCCTGATTTCCAATTACCATGGAAATTTTATTTTATCTAACTTGTTCAATATTATTATATATATCCAAACTGATATTATGCAAAGTTGATATATAAATTAAAGGTGTGTTTCCTGAATTTACTAAGAAAATTATGAATTTTTGAAAAAAATAATTTGAAACTTTCACCTGAAAGAAATTGTTTACTCTGATAGTTTCAAAAGGGATTCGCAAAAACTCCTTCTGTGGTATTACATAAGTTTAAAATGCATAGTTTTCACATCGTTTTTCGTACAAGAGTTTCGGACTTGTATGATTAAAATTTTATTTTCCACCCCTCCCAAAACCTTGATTTCCTTACTCTCCCTATCCTTCGACTATCATACAAGCTAGATCGCCACTGACACGCAGGTATACTTGAGGTATAAGAATAATGTAGATCTTCTTAGACACTTGAAATTTCGCTTCACACTTAAAACAATGTGTTTTCGCGTGAATGTTTGTTTGCTTATGGCCAAATGCACGGATTATAAATACTTAACATGTAAAGCTAAGTCAACGAGTCGCGGCCACCATGCATGGCCCTTGAGACCAAGCAAACAATATAGAAAACAAGTCGGGCACCCCCGCGCCACAACACAAGAACGCTATGGTGTATGGTTGAAAGGGGACCCCACAGACCAAAGCAAAGTTGGTCAAATATTGTGATAGAATGTTATTTATTTTTCGCCAATTTCTATATACATAACAACGTATATGGTGACCAAGTATATATACCCTCTATGTGTGCTATATGTCCACTGACCACTCCGAATGACCATTGAGGCCGGGTAGACGTTAGGCAGAGAAAACAAATATTGTTTTAGCAAGGTGCTCGGTAAAGAAACGCCATTCTTTGCGGTTACGGATAAGTTCTTAAGAAAATTTATACATTTATAATCCTCGTGTATGATATTCAGTGTCGACCGACTTATCAGCGTTTTATCGATGAGATATGAAGTGATTTACCCAAACCCTTATGTTTCTTTAAAAATATTATTTCGAATACTGAAAATCTTATTCAGTATTCAATTTTACACTGTTTTATAACATCGAGTTATTTTCTTACGTATAGAAAAAATAATTCTTTTCGAGATTTTATTGAATATTTAACGTATAAATAAATTAAAACACTGAAAATATACAGGATGTACATACGGTTTTACGAAATTGCGTCCCCGTATTAAAGAAACTTAGGACTGAAAACTTTAATATTTTTTAATCATACGTGTCGATAATACTCAATTTGAGAGGGGAATATGTTTGTACATTTTTGTATATATATATACTTAATATGTTTGTAATGGTAAGGTATACGACTAGAGATACTGCGGTGCTGTTCATTTTGTTTCAGCTTCAATAATACTTTCTACAAGTCCTCGCTTTCTGGTATCAATATCGACCGCCGAGTGTTGGCCACGCCCATTCTTCGTGTCTGCAGCCGTAGGCTCAGAGACTCGTATTGATTGACGGCGCGTAGTGGTATAAGCCACGCCCACTCCAAGGGTGCCTTACAAGTCTTATAACATGAAACGGTACACGCTGGTTTCACCAATAAAAAGCTGACAATACGGGAGAGGGACCTACCCCAACCGGCTGTTATTGATGGCTCACACCACTGATACATACACAGCCAGCCACAGCTCAACATTCTAAAGTGAAAACGGAGAAAAAAAGTCCGGATTGACAGACTACGGGGAGTTGTCATTTAGCCAAAAATTGTCTACATGTTTGTGAAGTCCAACAGCGCCTATAGACTGGACCTAATGCTTCTGTAACCAGGAAATAAGGCGGTTTATCCAGGAAGACAGCTTGAACAAATACACACCGAGAGTTGGAATAGTGTTATACTTATGTTTATTATATCGAGTGTCACATGTAATGCTGGTACTGTATAGACCTACGGTTGTATACCCGGACATCAGACAGCACGGTACCCGATCAACATCCAAAGAATCTACACCAATACGGAACTGTAGGCAGTGGTTTTGATTTAGTTTTTCTACTTTTTGTGATATTCTTTTTAAAATCTTTCCACCCGCCGAGTTGTGGGTGTCCGCCCCACCCTCAGGCCCGTGGGTGTCCACCCCACCCGTATCCTCGTGGGAGCTGGCCCCACCCATCACACTGGCGGTTGGTGGTAAGAACGCCGCGGTGCAGTGCGCCGGGTGCGAACGTCCCATTCTGGATCGGTTCCTGCTAAATGTCCTGGACAGGGCATGGCACGTGAAATGTGTCCAGTGCTCGGACTGTCGATGTCCTCTTACGGACAAATGCTTCTCCAGGGATGGGAAACTCTACTGCAGGACAGACTTCTTCCGGTACGTATTTGTCAACGCCAAACTCAAACAAGTCCGGAACCAAACTCCGGAAAGTCTAGTTTCGGTTTGTCCGATACCGGCTTTCCCTTTTCTGTCTCCGTTTTTCTCATTTATAATGCCATTTTTTTCTGAAAATTTGTTGTTTAATTACATACAATATGTAACTATAAGATTATTGTCATGACATATTGACACATGTATTGTCGATTTAGTAAATATGATGACAAGGTTCCAATCTGCATTAATTGTAAACAATAAACAATAATATAGGAAGATACGAAGAAAATAATGGCACCTGCATAAAATAACTAAACTTAAATATTTGCTGTATGTATCGACATTTAAAATATAACACAAGAAATAACTGTTATTTATTATTTTCTATAAAGTACACATGGATCTTTATTGAATATAAACTATATCAGTCTAAAGAATAAGAAATTAAAAAACCTATATTAAGAACACAAATTTGAATAATAAGTATATGTATTATATATAAGATTTTGTGACACATACCTGAACAAGGTACTGTCATTATATATTATTATAATTTTCAATATCAATTACGTAAACCCCATATATAATAATTGTAAATCTATTACTTGATTTCCTGAACATTGTTATTTTAAAGCTGTCAAACGTCAACACGCGTGTTGTTGGTATCTTGGGTATATTATGAGGTCTTCCGATGCTTTAGGGAGCATTCATTATTCACGTCCGCGACACAACTCTGATTCGCTCCGTTACGTTTGAACGGTATATTAGACCTCGGACGTGCGAAAGTATCAGTAAAATCTAGCTGTTCTCTACAAAATCCTGTGAATTATTTACTTACTCCTTCTCAGTGTCTACCACGCCGTTTTAACAGATCAATTTTTCAACCGTTATTACCTTTCATATTTGCACCCTATGTTAATATGTAATGTCTTCTTTCACCGGGGGAAAAAGAACGAGGTCTCTCTCGATTTCAAACGTTGCAAACGATTTTAATTCCAGATAAAATACAAACATACAAATTCTACTTCAAATATCTTTCATTGTCCGAGTTTTAATTAGGTTTGTTAATCAGAAACGGCTAGGCTTTACTTACAGTAAAAAAAAATACTATGCCCAATCGCCATGTTTGACTAGTCTTAATAAATAGAGTGGGGACTCGTTAGAAGCTCGATTCTCTAATTGTCAGGTACTATAGAGAACTCTCCACAAATGATATAGAATTTCCGATTGACAATAACCGGCGGATGTGCTTAGTGTATCCGCGGTCAATATTACGCTGAATGTTGTCAGTTTTATCGACAGACACATTCATTCTTGTTTCGAAAAATTAAAGAACAAAATTGAACGGAATGAAAATCTCTTTATTCTTTTGTGTATTTTTTATCTAAAATTCGATTTTGTGCATTCATCTTGTCGGATGTCTAACTTTACCGTGCGGCAAGACACTCCAGTAAGATCTAATTGTATGGGACAGATTATATAGACGTTCCGATATGTGTGTTATATAGGGTTCGGATATGTTACCTGTAACGGCGAATTAAATTATGTATTGATCATTTCTTTAGTACATACCTGTAGAGTGTCTTACAGACAGATACCTGTACACAAACAAAGGAAAATAAATAAAAAAGATTGTTTGAACTTGAAATAAATACCTGAGCATGGTTGTAAAATGCATACCTGTGTCCTTATTCCATCACCAAAAGAAATATGCTCCAGTTTAAATGAAAATATTGTGAGACTTTGATAATATAAAGTATTATGATTTATTTATCATTTTCTTATATTTGAAGCAAACTCAAAATTTGCTGAGAATATAAATGAATCTAGTAAATCTAGAGCATTTATTCAAAATATTACAGATGTCATTTTGGATACATTAGTTTATGTTATATTTAATAAACAAAGCTGCAACTAAATTAATTGATTAAAAGGATCATGTTTAAATGATATTGAATTAAAAACCAAAATACTGTTATGAATAACTTAAGTATATACATGTTGTGTTATTTATTTATCTTAATATAAATTATGATGCTATATTTCTACTGTATATCATAGCCAAAATAAACATTAAAATTTTCTAATTCTTCATTTTTTAAGTTCTAGAATTAATGAAAATAAATACAAACATGATAAACAAATATTATTCATTAAAACAAAACAATGTAATGTTAACTTTTCAATTTGTACTTGTGCGGAAGGACGTCGTGTTGGACAAACCGTTATAATTTACCTGTGCATTGTTGTCGCACCTGTTGAAATCGATCACAGATTTTACTCATCAATGTTTTATTATCAGTTGATAGGGAATCGATGATTGTGTAGCCAGTAAACATCCGTTTGTGAAGTTCATGATAGCATCTCTCTGTTTTAACGCTTTTAATGACTTATAACGGAACCGTTTAACACAACGTGTTAAGAGTATATGTACATTCAAATTCGTATATTCACATTGGAATTTTTTGTCAATGAGAATAAATTCTTTGCGTATAAATAACAATTTATGAATGAAATATTACTTCTTTTTAAAACTTAAAACAGTTTTGAATAGTGAAGAGGGTACGGGCTGTGGCCTTGTGTTTGAAGTTAATGTGAGTTACCGGCTTATTTTACACATGCAACTAAAGTACAGAATTTGTGTATCTATTTGTGTCGCTAACATTTCCTATTTATCACTGTCAAGAATTTCAATAAAATCGTATAACGGAAATGGATTAAACCGAACAGTACCCATTCATTTATCAAGTAAAGTATGTCTCGTCCATGGTGGTATCTAAAGCTCAAATTATTATTTTTTCCTCTATCAGATAAAATAATTTAAATCAAATAAAAATTAAAGTTAAAAAACAAATATATTTGTTAATTTTTAATCTGTCTATAAAAGCGGAAATTTAGTTTGGATATGGGATAAAGAAATATTATAACGAACATGTGCTGGGCCGTTTGACAGATGTAGTGATTTATACGGACTGAGAGAGTACGCCTGTTGAAGCTATGTGATGAACTACATTCCTCTTTTCTTACATTTCAGACGATTTGGAACCAAGTGTGCCGGTTGTTCCCAAGGAATATCCCCAAATGATCTAGTGAGACGCGCCAGAAACAAAGTGTTCCATTTAAAATGTTTCACATGCATGATATGCCGAAAACAACTGTCGACCGGAGAAGAACTGTATATAATGGACGAAAATAAATTCATATGTAAAGAAGACTATATTACCAGCAAATGCCAAGGTAATGCCATTTTACATATATATGTATATAATTTATTACAAATTTATTATAAGTCAAGCAACTTTATTTCACAGTTTGATATTTTAGAGCTATCTAAATGAACTTTGAGTCGTATATAGACTTACTCCCGTCTCTAGAATAGTATACAGATAATGAAAAAATGTCACAATAATATTGATCACTTGGATGTCTGATTCTAGTACAAGGGGGAGTTAAATATAAGTTAGTATTAAAATAAAGAAGAGAAATTCTCTATAGAAACTTAAGGGCTGGTAGCCAATCTAAGCCGTATATATAACGGTCAGATTTTCCGGATAGATTTACCAGCACCTGGTTTAGTTACAAATGGCGGATGTTTGGTTTGAGGTGCCGAAATGAAATGTACAAGGTGTCAGTTTCACACTGTCTGCGTGTAAGCGCATGGACGTAGAAATATACAACATCCCGAATTCTCTATATAGCGTGTTCAGTGAATATTCAAACTTCGACACCTCGTAAACCACACAACTTAAGCTTTTTCTTAGCCACCTGACCGTTTGCCTATCAAAACAGTGAAGCAATCGTTAAAACGAAATGATATATATTTTTCTAATAGTATATCCATTTTGGTAAACATGTCTTAATTTAAGATACTAAATTCATACAATCATTGATACTATTCCCAATTCAATGGCAAATACACGAACAAATAAATATTTATTTCTGGTTTTCCTGTTCCGGATATTTTATCGGTCAAGTCTGATCTCTGCATGTCCATCCGCGTCTGCACGTGCATGGTTTACGACTACGGCAGAAGCTTGGTAAATGCAGAACGATCCGAACCATGTTCAATGATTATGAAAATCGCCTCACTCCCTCCCCTATAATTTCCCCCATCTTTCCACCCCCTTCTCGTCTGACAGTACTCCGTAAATAAAAAAGCTTAAAACTGACTATTTCGGGCCAGATTATCATAGCCGAAAGCTGTATAGTAAATTCCTATTAATCCATCCCAACATGTAACGGACTATCTTTTAAGCATGGGGAGTATTTTTTTCACGTTAACTTGGAGACAAGTCTGATAATAGGTGCTTTGCTATTTGGCACAAGAAAACTTCATAATCGTTTGTTTTTATTTACAACGGTTGTGTTCTGTATTTCGAGCGAAAAAAACCCAAAGCATTAACGCTCTGTGATGTTGAATTATTAATTGTAGTACAGAATTAATTGATACCTGTCACGTGATCAACAATCGATCAATAGTGTAGCTAGGTTAGGAAACGTGATTAATTGAAGATGCGCGCAGGTGTTCTATCTAAATGGCAAAATAATCTATGTCAAGTTCCTTACTGGCATTTTAGAATATGTAACACACGTTTTTCTTCTCATTCTCATTTTGAGGGCTTTTAATAAAGTAGCATATATGAAATATTGTAGACTTCATAAATAAACACTGTGAAGATATTAATATAACTTATGCCGGTAAAATTGATTTTAATAGGATAATAAAATTATGTAGACTTCCTGATTTGAGTACGGAATACACACAACCATTATCGTTATTATTTCAACGCGTTCCTTATAGAATAGACCTGTTATTTTTACCGTTATATATTTTTATCATACTTTTATGAATATTTTTTTAAATAAAATATTCTCTCTAATCTTTTTATAGCCAAATAAACCCCTGAACATAGTGGTTTTATTTTTTAAAACCAAAAATTAACATGCTTGAATTTCAACGACATAGGAAACGCTTGGAGGTTTAAATAATTTATAACTGTGATAAATATTTCAACGCCTTGAAATAAAGTTGTTGTGTTTACTGTTTAAGTCATGTGTGTTCATGTGTCTGGTGTAAGTGTGTGTATACGATTTCAGGTGAATTACGTGTGTAATGCAATTCTCTGCTCACCATAGTCCAATTTATCATCCTTATTATCACATAGCCGCCATTTCCTCCCATTTCTCCTCATTTTACCGAGAATTTCTCCTATTCTTTCCCCGGTCGACACAACTATTAATTAGAAATTTTTTTTATGCTTAACAAGAATTGTAATAAGAACTATAAAACACCCTCCTTGCATTATTTCTTCTGTTTTATTTCGCCAATTAGCCTAAACAAAATGACAGATCGCATAAGACACTCCCGTTAACGGTTAGGCTCCGAGAGATTAAGTTAATATCATTAGCTATGTCGGATTTTGTGGGTGAATATTTTTATTTAATAAAACTACAGGCGCGTTAAATCTTCATTATACAATTATCATTGTGTGTTTATTGCCGAGATCCTTTGTTTTAAATAATATCATTAATCCCCATAGCTATTATCTCATTTGTGTATCTTTTAATCCCAAATTCAAGGGGCTATCTAGCATGATAAAACATACGGATATCTGACTTCAGAAATAGGTATTCGCACAAGTATTCTATTATAGTCACACGCGCAACCGTCTACGTCTCCGGAATTAGATTGTGTTTTTCCGTATTCCAAATTGAAAGCCGTATTTATAAAATGTGGATGTATGAAAATGCACTTTGTGACTCCTTCGTGAGTTTGTTTGAGGCTGTGGGCCCTATACCAGATACTATACAGGGCTACAATGAAGTCTTTCCGTAAGGACCCAGTGTGTTTGGTCGAGAGTCTATATTCAGAAATTTTGTATGGAGCGTTTTGAATTAGTTTGTGTACAGTGTAAACTAAAAATGTACTGGTTGTCCCCAAACTAAAGTGTAGTATGGGGACAGGGCCTTACAGAGCCAGATAATATGGGGGAAGACCTTGGGTGGAATATTGTACAAATATAACAAAAACTCAAGTGCCCTCTATTTGTGTTCCTTTAAATGAGCTTTTGTGATTTCTACTCCAGAAATCGGTACATTACCGCTGTTAGAGTGTACAGAGAGAGGCACACATGTATAGCCAACAAAAAATACACGGGCAGTTGATAAAATTAAGGCAGAGATTAGGTTTGTTTTTAAAATTAGTTGTTTAAAACTGGTTCCTGTGACAAACATGTAGAATATTTCAAATAGGGTTTTAAGAAATTTTGAAATGATATACAATGATTTATAAATAACAAACAAATTAAACTGATTTAAATTTTGTTACAGAAACACCAAGAATAAAACAAATCATCCTCACCAAGCTGATATATCTTGATATATATTAATTACATTTAAAAATAGTACGTTTTTTATTTTATGTAGATTGTTGAGCATTACAAAATTCTAGAAATATATATGGTAGATTCATCAAGTATAGTGAATTTGTACAACTTGTAAGTTAAAATAAAATGAAGGCTCTACAGTTTCAAACTACAGGAGAATGGATCTGTTGACGTTTACCATGGTAGTTTATCTTTCTTGTATATTGTTTATTTTTGCATTGCCAACTCTAGTCTACATCAAGATATAAGACTGAAATTTAGTAAATAATAGAACAATCTTTGAGTCTATGATATTTCCAAAATTTCAGAAATGTTAGAAATCCAAAACTTCTTCTAGACCTTAATTGTTTATTTTTGTTTTTACTAGGGAGAAAGTAAAAATAAAACCGACCATATTTTGAGATCGAATAGCAACAGTTCTGAATTTGACATACTAATAATTAACTGGTACCGGACTCGAATTTCCGGATATGTTACTGCTTTTGAAAACTCACCCCTCAATTTCGATGTCAGTTTTTGAGCTTATGTAAATGTTTATACGTTTAACTGAGAGAAACACTTCCAGATTTAGAAATTATTTTAGAATATATCAAAATCTCTTGAGGTGATGTGATACTTGTAGATAAATAAACAGGGGGTTTGGTATGCCTATTTGGTGTAGACTGACCGTGGCTAACTCGAGCCCGCCTGTCTCGTGTCTGGGCTTTAATGCAGTTATCCTTACTTGTTCTACAGTTGGATTCCTACAGTTCACCTAGCGGGGTGCTTGATGTGTTCGGCTAAAAAAAACGTATTTCCCAGTAGAGATGGTGTGTCCACACTAATATGTGTTTGGGAGTTTTCCACATCTGAGGGCCCCGAGGCATACTACAGTACTCGTATATGTCTCGGCCCCACGCAGTTGTCCTGTGATTAAATCAGGAGTTGTACCCATTTGAATTGCCAGTATTTAAAAATGGAAAGAAACACGCGTTTCTTCATACCCACTCCACCCAGAAATGATAATATTGTCGCTTATACAGCCAGGAAACAGCAAATATGAATCTACCAAAATCCACCTATCCATATAACGAACGAATCCACATTACGTACTCATCACAAGCCCAACAGAACATTTTTGCATTGCCCAAATCTACACAATTAACCATCATGGTTTGCAGCAATCCATTAAGTCTTCTAACAAAATACATCGTGTCATTTCAATTCAACCATCTATCCGTCCATCCATTCATCCATTCAATCCGTCCATCCATCCATCCGTTCATGTCTAACCATTTATTCATCTTATCAACCCAATTCACCTATCACGCACGTGCATCTAATCCTGTATGAAATATGCATACATGTATGTACATAACTTTTATTGTATGTATGTATTCCTATGCATGTTTTTTGGAAAGTGTTTTTCCTTTCTCCTGCTCTGTCTATCCCCGGCCTTACTTGCGGGTCGACAGATGCGATACATCATGGGGCCACCTACACGCACATGTAAAGCCCCACACGTGCTCTCACGGAACGCGTCATGCACGGAAATCTATGTATTACGCTATATGTGGTCCAGGTGATCGCTGTTATGAATAAAAATCCTGAGAAAGTATTTGTCATAATTTCCAGATTTCAAATTTTGTTCACGTCAATATTCAAATATATATACACCCGGATCAAATTATCTTATTATGTTGAAATGTTGCTTATAACTACTCAACATTCAGCAAACCATATTATATAACAGATTATAAGTAATAGCATTACCAAATAATGCAAGGTATCTTATTAATATCGAAATAAAAAATATACTCAACTGAAAGAAAATGATAAAAAAATATTTTCTTACAGTACTCAATCCAACGGAAGTGAATAGAAGTATTCTAATAATAAAAACGTAACGGGCATTCAAAAGACGGAATAGTCGCAGGGAGCTATGGAATGGTTTGATCCGTTGTCCTCGAGTTGTTTATGTATGTGTGTCAGATGTCATCATGGGTTATCGTCCAACGGTTCAATTACAGCGGTTAACGTGTCCTATTAGTCTCCGGTAGCCAATTTCCATGATTTATGGCTTTTTAAGCAGAGATGCAATATGACGTATGACGATAGGGCATTTTGTAAACACGACCAAGACTAGAACTTGTCATTAAAATCAGCTAATTATCAATATATACATTTTTTCAGGCATTAGGAAGTCAATTAAAAAAAAATATCATGAAAATATGTGACTTTTTAGTTGTTAAAAAAATCAAGTTAACCTTGAACAGAAATTATGCAAATTTTTTTCAAAGTATAGAGTTTTTTTTATCTTGTTAAAACGCAAATTAGAAAATCTATAAAAGACGATAATGACAACGGTTTGTATAATGATATAGATTTGTATTAGTCATAGTTGAACCGTTTCCCCTCATTTGTCCCCTAGAATGATGCATGGAGACCCCCACGCGAGGTTGGAGGTCGGTGTTGCTATGTAGACCTTGGGGTATGGAGTGTTAGGGAATGAAATGTCCCAGAGTGTTAGGTTATAGTTGGGACCATCAGCGAATCCTTCGACAAGCGGAGTCCAAATCCCCGAACACGGATAATTTCTTAGTTTTGCAGCAAGTAATGACAGGCCGTAAAAGATGAAAAATTGTCCAATTGTCGCGTTAGTGAAAATTTGAGGAAATTATCTTGTGTTCCCGCAGCGCGAGAGCACGAGGTGCGCGAGATGGCCCTCGTGGCATTTAGAAAATGGAGATGTCGTCTGTTAGGCCTATTTTTCTTTGGGGCATTTCTGCCTGTATGACTCGTGGTGAAAACAGCATTTTCATGAATTATGGTGTAGGAAATGCCATATAAAATGATAAATTAGAAATTAGCAATAATTTAATTAACTATGTCAAACTTTCTCTACGAATCATAACGCCAAAGTATGCTATTAGTCCGGGTCGGGCCTCGCACTACAAGTTACTGTGATGGCGACTAATTAATGGGCCTAATGTTGCCGTAATGGACGATAATTTAGAAAACAAACAATATCAAACGTGAAAGAGATTTTGTTCCCGAACCGCAATGATTGGTCGCCATTACGACCGCGTATCAGCACTTATAGGCGTTAAGTGCTTGACAATAAATTCATAAATATAACTCATTGTTTCATAAAGCCATATTTAATAATAATTCCCTGACGCATGTGTCGATTGTCGTGTATTTAAGTTCTAATAAATAATACTTTAGTGCATAGAGGGATCATTTATTACTTCTGATATATAAAACCTCATTAAATGACACAAATTATCAAAAACACATTTCGGTGATGTATTACTGCGAGTAACTTTATTTTAGTAACACAGACCAAAAAAAAGGACAATATTCTTTTGAAGTGCAAAATCTGCAACTCCTTTTTTTTTTTTTAAATATTCCATTGTTCTGGCTATTGGTGTCTAATGGGAAGATGTCCTGTGGTTTTCTCGTAATCAGGCCCATCATTTTGTAGAGATTGTCTGGCACAATTCCACTCGCCCTTAAATCGATGTATTTCCTTTCATTGTGATTATTTGTCTTTTATTCCCGACGATATTACGCCCGTCCACCTGGGCAAGTCCCACGTTATCACACCTGAGAGTTATTGATGTGTGATCTCCGCTTAACAGAACTGCACATTGTACACACATTATTGCAGTCGCGTTAAAACTCTACTACATGTACAATCGATATTCTTTATTAATGGCCGAGATCTTCAAAAGGTACATTTTCAAATTCGCCTGCTGTCAACTATCAATCCTCTATTTTATACTCTTTTGAATTCTTTTTATTTCAAGCAGAAATCATTTTTAATTTTAGAAATACTGGTATTAAGATTCAATAGATGTTCATAATTAATGAACGCATACATTTCTGATTCCTTTTCCTTTGAACATCATGGCAATACATATACATCAGTAAACAGGATTTTTATAATCATCGACTTTCGCTGAATATTTTATTTCCTTCCTTCCTTCCGCCCGTCCTTCCTTCCTTCCTTCCTTCCTTTTCTTTCTTTCTTCTGTTTAGTTCTTCATTAACGCTTCTCAGTCATCATCTTGACGAAGTCACCACGATGTCGCTACTATGGAGAGTTCTCCTACAAAGGGAGTTAATACCGTACGATTTTAACACACATCCCACACTTCGATGCAGAAATCTTTTCTGCTTAAATCACTGGAAATTGCATTTATTACTACATCAACTGAGATTGACTACAATGCTTGTGAACTGTCTTTTCTATTTAAACCGATATACACAAGTGTTTTGTGATTGTATTACTGCCGGTCGGTTACCAAGGCCGATCTGGAGCAGCTCATGGCGGCCGCCATTGTTGTCCCGGACATGACGCATTATGTATTGTGGCGAGTCGTGGTGCCGAGAGATCAAAGGGGGGCCGAGGTTTACCTCTTACGCTACAAACCGGTGACATGTGTAAGTTACGGAGAAACAACACGGTTACAACGTGTCGCGTTTACGCTGAATAACGTCCATTCAATAAGAAGCATCAGTCACATTGGTGTTCGCCAAGGGAAACACGGGCTAACTCCGGGACACGTCAATAGGCAGTGTCTGTCCGATCATACCCAGACAGGCAGACACCGGTTCAAAGGAATTATGCAAAGAGAAAATACAGATTAAGTTAAATGAATTACAACACTATTAATAGAAATTTGTTTATTGTAGTCGAGTAAATTTTGTTTATTAATTGGTCAAGATATTAATATCTTTTGTAATATATTAAAATACATGAAACATCGCGGAAGTTTCCTTCATTGCACGTATAATTCATATCCCACTCTCTCTGAATACAAGATGTCTAAACTGTTTCATTTCACATATGTGGCTTCTTATGTCTGTACTTTTGTTGAAAAATCTAGATTTCAAATACCTCGGTATCGATTATGTCAATGTAGGAACACGTGCACGTGGACCTATATTTATATCATGCCTACTGTAGGTGGAGTGTATCTTTAAATGCGTCTGCAGCAAGTTTTATTCCACAAAACAGTTCGAATACGGTGATTTGTGACTCGATGTAGCCCAATAATGCACCGCTCTGTCAGTCCCAATACCCAGGGGTATAGCCTGCTTGTGTACCGCGTTCGATCCCGTTTTAAATGCAAAAAAAGTTAAATACATTTCCTAGAGTACCCACTTTTACTATAAATAGCGACTTTAATATATCATTACGGAAGTATGCGAGTGTCGATGATCCCGACGATTCCAATCCCTCGTGTTCAGTGATGTACTATTTGAAAGCCATGTTTCGTGGTTTGAAAGCAGAGTGTAAAGACTTTAGTGTTTATATAGTGAGTGCTAGTTTATTACGTGTGTGTTGTCCCCAAGAAATACAATGTACTGTTGCATAGACATTGGAAAATATTTCATTTTTTTGGTTGCTATAAGTTGAGGTGGTTTATAACCGTTTTCGGTTGAGTTTGAGAGGTAGTGTGCTATCCTCAGTTGAGTGGTACCGGGCCGTTTCTGGTTGAGTTGGAGTGGTACCAGGCCGTTTCTGGTTGGGTTGGAGTGGTACCGGGCCGTTCGTTTCTGGTTGAGTTGGAGTAGTACCAGGCCGTTTCTGGTTGAGTTGGAGTAGTACCGGGCCGTTTCTTGTTGAGTTGGAGTGGTACCGGGCCGTTTCTGGTTGAGTTGGAGTGGTAGTGTGCTATCCTAAGTTGAGCGGTACTGGGCTATTCTAAGATGAATATGCTGCACCATTCAACATTTCCCCCCTCTACATCAGTCAGATCAACACGCCGAAACGTTAATCTTATCTCGATAATTTGGGTGCCGACTGATTCAACTATCGTAAGGTCGTAAACGTGTCTACAATCCCAGATATGTAGTTTTCTATTTGAAAACACTCAATTCTAGCTAAAGTTTTAGAAATAAAATCCGTCATAGCAATATCTTATCCTTTCATCTTGGCCGGAACATTGGAATCAAAGTATCCGTCGTTTCTAACTAGAAGACTCGAACAGATAACGTCCGTTCCGGATTTTTACAGGATCGATTTCATTATGCTATTGGCCAATGGAACAACCAGCCAAGTAGAATGAAGATAACTATTTATTCCCGTCCATTACCCTTCACTTCTTCAGTTGATGGCTAAACGATAAATTTTCTCTCAAGCTATTTTAAAAATGTTTGTCTTTTTGTGGAAATCAAAGGTCTTTGTGGCACAGTCATCACCGGGCGTTAATGGCGGGTCTTCACAGTCGTACCCCTGTCATTAATGTAAATTCAATTGCCTGTTTAATTGGGGGCTGTAAGCCCCGCACGATGATCGCTTGTACAGTTGTCGAGAGAGGATTAAACCTCTTATACGGACTCGGGAGACCGGACTCCGGACAGGTTATTACACAATCCATGCAGTTTGACCCTTCCACCTCTAGTCGCTGCTGTCAGTGCCGCTGGACGAGAGGAGGGCGAGAACAGCTGATTTGTGCATTCTTTTCATTACCGACATGTCACGAGTAGCGCCTTGTCTACAGAATTGTATTACAACGTTGAAAATTGCATTAGTTTCTCTGGAGAATATTCCGTACTCTCCAAGCGGCGTTTCCATTAGCCCGCGATCTATGTGAAGGCCCTTGCTTGACCGACAATGATTCGGCCTTTAGCCACGGTATCAGACCTTGCATATCAACACGACATGTTTAATGGACTCCAAGCCTGACGGCAATCGTCCTCCAATCGGTACATCATTAACATTCATCGAGTTCACCTCCACAGAATCTCTTAAACAGTTCTGGTAGATACTTACTTATCGTGTTGTCTTGAAAACGTCTTGCCAAATCAAATTCAAAGAAATGATTTGTTTATCTTATCAAAATTCTAATTTTTGTTCTGGAAACCTCATTCTAATGGTCTGATTAATATTCAATAATATTCCCGTGAAATGTTTTTTTTTTAAAATATGTAACTAAAAATCTGGTTTATAAGATCAAAGTAATAATTTGTTTTATCAGTATTAATATCCCAAAGAAGAAATGTAAAATGCAACTATTACAATTGTATGTGATTGCTTTTGCATTATATATTTTTGTTAGAAATTACACAGTGGTATCTTATCTTCAAAGAAAACTGCCGATATTTTTTTCTCCCCCAGTCTCGTGATCCTTAGTCACGATGAACGTGAATGTACGTTATTTGGGATTGATCCTAAATAAAACAAGCACAAAAACGTTCTTCCAGACACAACCTACAGAAATAACTTCCTGATACAATTCAGGAAGGGAAATCTTTCCGACTCATCCCTCGAAAAATTATCAAAATCACTAAGTCAGTCGGAAAGGTGTTGAAGACGCGCCGGAAGTGTGAGGTCACGTGATTCCCATCTTGTCAGATTCGGTACCAAGTCGTAAAGACTGGCGCGTTGGCAGATGGACAAAGTAGTTGTTTATTGAAGTGTAGTTTCTTTCCTCTTGCTGTGTTTCGTCTACAAATCAGGAATTCTAGGCTGCATGTACTTTTTCTGGCCATCACGGGCAACGGTCGAGCCGTGCAAGACTCGAGAATACCGTACAGGACTATGAAAACAAAACCGTTATTCCAGATACAAAGTTAACGATTTAACAGTCAGCATACAATGGCATATTCGAAATGGGACAAAGGAAAACTTGTTTACAACAGAAATATATTTTCAAATAAGATTAACCTATATCAAGTGGTAGAAATGTATTTTCTCTTAGGTCTTTCAATACCGAATTGAAACATTTTCTTCCAGCAGACTTGGGTTTTAAATACGGCACTCGAGGTCTGTAGAACCGCTGGTTGCTTTATCCAAGTATCAGTAGCCCACCCATAATGCATTTTCGAAAAAAAATAGTCGAATCTGAAGCCACAGGAGGTTTTCAAGTCGGGCCTTGTTTGTCGGCACTGTTACGAAGTCTGACACTATGCGGCGCTACAATCAGCAAAAATTGTGATGCGTTATATATAGAGGGCACGCCGGTGACTTCTTTTTTGTCATAATTGCGCTCAAGATGACATTTTCCTGCGACCTATGTATGTTGTGTGATCATGCTTAAACTAAAGGAGATGATTTACAAAAGAATCGGCAGACAGATGGAAAATTTTAACACGTCAAGTTTTAGTAATATTCTCAGGAAACTGTCCACAGTTTGTTGCCAAAAGAATAACCCTTTAAAATGGACTAGACAAGCTTATGACTGAATAACAATAGGGTATGAGGCAGGGCCATAAACCTGTACAAATACGATAAATTCGAAACATCAAAAAAACTGCATAACCTTATATTTTTTTAGTTTGAACTGTAGCTATGTTCTTGTCTTCATCGCAGCCCTCATTCGTGGAGAGGGATACCAGCGTTTCAGTCGGAGAAAAGATGCTTTAAATGGCCATAAAACCATTCCACACTCAGCAATATTGTGACAACAACTTGTAAATTAGAAGCTGACGATTATCTTTTCTTTGATCATCTGTGCGTTTCGATCGAATGCAGACTAATCTATGTCATTCCTGCTTCTAATGGACCCAGTACAGCATTTACTCGCACCGTTTAGTCTCCTATACCGACCCACTGTTTACACTGGGAATCAATATCTGCCCATGCTCTTGCTTTTTTCTTGCCTAAGTATCCGAAATCTATCCCTCTCGTTACTGGCGTTAACGCGTGTTTGAAGAGGTATTGAGTTCTATAGAAGCAGTTAGAAATCTTTAGATAATGATTAATTGATGATATTAATCATGTCGCTGTGTGACGAGTCTTATCAGATTCTTTGCGGTCTTACATCTTCGAGGAATGGTATCGACTGGAATCCTTATGTTTAAGCAGCTTTTGTTTGAAGTTTTAATTGTTCCCAACAATCGAAAGTTGAGTCAGTCACATACCGGAAATCAAAGAATTTTCGCTTCCGATCCGTTTTGATCAATGTCAGTAAGGAGCTTACTTTGTCACATTTCAAGACGAATACCAAAGCGTCTGAGACATCCTGACCTTGTTATTGTAGTATCATGACCCGGACATCGCACCAGAATCACGATACTGGGTTTAAACCTCATAACGGTTAAAAACGCCATTGATAAACACAATATATAATGTACAATTCAAAATGTTAAACAATGTTTAAAAATAGACCCTTTTTATATACGATAAAGAACTTATCGAACGAGCAATTAAAAGCTATATTCAATCTCTCACTTTTGCTTGAATCGATTAATTACAACGATCGTATCCTTATTAGACCAAAAATCAGATAATTTACCAACGTGATAACTTAATTAAAAATTCAACTCCACACACGAACGGAAAGTTTGACAGAAAATATCAATTTCGGTAAGACATTATTTTAAAGTTTATTTAATTTCATATTCTAGATATGGATAAAGATAAATGCTGCTGATTGTTTGTTCTCACGGGTTGCATAGAAAAAAAAACCCATTACTTCCTCAGTCGCATTCTGGTGTGGTCTGGGAGATAGATATATAAGTTGTAGATTTAATATATAAATAATTTATACGTAGTAGTTTTTATTCCTCCAGGAAAGCCAAATAAACTCCGTTTATCTTATCGACTCTTAGTTGAATACATATGAAGAAATATAGGGACTTTGCGTATTTTATTTCTACATCTCATCTTTGATCAAGGTTGAAGATTTTAGGCATATTTCCTTTAATCAAATGCTCATTAAATAGAGTAATACTTTAATAACGTGGCAGATAAGATGTACCACACACGTTAATGGAGATGCTCAGATTAAACATTACGTATGTGATAGGTACATAACGTATGTTCAACCCTCTAGAATTAGGCTAACTACATTTATACACAATTTTGTAATAATGATATATTACTTCTTACCAATTTGCTTACATGGATTAAATCCATCGGTTTATATCTAGAATCAAAGGTTAAGAAATGTAAAATTAAATACATATTTCTCGGGTTTGGAAAATATCACAAATTACCATATGCGTTGGTTGTGAAATTCTCATTAGAACATAGATATATGTTTTACATTTCATCACTTTAATCAATTTAATCAGGACTGGGAATAAAGAAGTCTTATTGCTTTTCGATCACTTTCCTTAAAACGAAACTTCTTCAGACATATTCAGAAAATGATAAAATTTCAGTTTTAGGAGTTGATACACACTTTTCTATCCTTTACGAAGGTAATTATATTTTTCTTTTCTAAATGGGCCTCTGTTATTGCCTTTGCTACTACTTAATTTGAGCAGGCCTCATATATCTCTACAAATAAAAGGCAAAATAAACAAATCAACCGTGTAAAATCCCTCGAAACCTAAAGAAAAACCAACACAACACTAAAAACAAAAAATACAAATAAACCGCAAAATATTTCATCGCAGGAACAAACGGAACACTTAACTATTGGCAGCTAAAATATTTCGCTAAACGTGATTATTGGTTCGCAAACTCAATTTGCGTCCAACGTTTAACGAAGTTGACGTAGTCTTCTCTTTCTTGTCTGTTTCGTGTTTTCATTTTCATGGGAGATAATAAAAGAGGGTATTATTAGAGGGGATGCGACACAAATTGACCCCACAGACTCAATCGTCTCTCATTATCACAAATAAACAGCACTTTTTATCAGGGTGCTGCATTCCGAATTGGTTCACGCTCGCCTTCGCTTACCAAGCATTGATCCAGAGCTCGCTGGCTCAGGTCTGTCTAATGATGGGGACTAATCGCTCCCTTTGGAATCTAATGTAATGTGTTAAGATGCTAAACAAGGTCTAAATAGAAGGATTTAGGCTCAAAAAATCGAATTAACATCTTAGCTATTTGTAAGCACGTTGTTATTCTGATGCGTTGATTGGCTGTGTTTCTGGTCTCGCAAAACAAAATGCATGCCCATATGTACACATTATTCATGATGCTATTGGACATGGCTGTCGTACTATCATCTGAACAAAGCATGTAGATCAGCTGTCAATAAAATAGCTGTTTATAGGTCAGTTGTCGAGGATGGTGAATGTTTGTTTTAGAAGACGTCGTTTCTAATCAATAGTCTTCCAGATTGTTAGATGGTGCAGCGGTACTCCGACAAAGCACGCGCTTCAGACAAATATTTGTTATTCCCAGCCTCATTCATCATTTCTTGAAAGTACAAAAAATCATTTGTTATTTTAAGGATTTTCTGAACAAAAATATTTCATCAAATGTATCACAGGCTCTTCAAACTGTAAAGCAATTACCTACATATTTTGACTGCAGTATTGTTTGAATTAAGCAAAAACGATATTGCATCAAGTAGGCCTGTATAGCTTTGACAAACATATAAATGAATTAGTTATTTATTTTCTCTACGTATTTATTGAAACATAGGTAATAAGCAAGGATTCGTTTTGCTTATACTTTATTACATTGGCATAAATTAAATTAATTGCAATTTCATAATTTCCATTAATAACAATATTTTGTCAAATATTTAACATATCTCTTTCATCTATGGTCTAAGATTGTTTGGTGGGGTTTATTTTGTTTTACGTCCTTATTACTTTCCAGGGTCATTTAAGGACGTGTTAGGTTTTGGAGATGAAGGAAAGCGCCCAGTATGGTCTATGAAAATATAACATCTATAATTAATATTAAACGCTAATTAACATTTGCAATTACAAAATGTTAATATTATAGAATTCTAATATAATACATGTACTACATAATAAAATAGGAAAATCATGAGAAATTATTAATAGCCAAGCATTTAATTCTAGTAAGAGTTTATCAGGAACATTGTATTACATTGTGACATTACGTATTATGAAGGTTCGCAATAAACATAAGAAAACAAGATGGAACAATTATAAATAATTTAATTCTAGAACACATTAAACACGCAAAGTTATTTGTTTGGTAATAAAATACATTATAGCCCTGTCATGTCGGCAGGGGAATAACGAATGTTTTTGTTGATCGTAATGTGGTGGTCGGGTCCAACTGTTGTTGTGTAAAGTGCATGTATTGCATGCTTGTAATCTCGCACCGACTTGTGAAATCTCGTGTAGGGTTTCCCTAATCTCGTTAGTGGAACCTCATTCTGGCCTGATACGATGTTCCGTGAAATCTGTAGCCCCGAGAATCAGACTTTGGTATTTGTGATCATAGTGGTAACACCTGGGATAAACTAGAGGAAACACGAGCTGGATGTGATTGCGTGTGGTTCTCCCAGCTTTCCCTTTGTCTCGCGTTATGAAGATCAATTTACATATTTCAGATTATGTTACACGCTGCTGTACTATAGTTACAGCGAGGTCAAAGTTCAATGTTTTATATATTTATATATACGTCGTTTGATTAAGTTAATATCTCAGCTTTTTAAACATGATAATAAAACACAAATAATTGGATGATTTTTTATTAATATTGGAAATAAATATATTATCTTAGTATGATATTCTTATTATCTTTATTGACAATTCTTAGCAGTAATGCTATCATTAAATTCCGTGATATTCGTATCTTAACCTTTACCACCAAAATTGCTTTTTCAGTAAATTACAATGATTTTTCCTTTAATAAAATATCAATGATAATTTATTATTTTGTTAACATTTCAAGATGAAAATCAGTTTGTTATTAAAATACGTTACCGTTCTTCAAATACTATAAAAAAAAATTTCAACATTTTTGCTCCTTTTACACTATCATAATTAATTTTCATTTCTAAATATGCGAAATCAAATTAATGATATTGTTTTAAATCATTGCGTAATATTTCTTTCATTACAGAGATATAAACACTTTGCGTTTGAATTATTTCTTGTTCATGCATTTTGCTTGTCTGTCAATGGCACAATGCACCTGATTCTACAACAACGAAAAACAAAATACCAAATGTACGTTTGGATTGCACTTTGGCGATGCTTTTTTGCAAAGTCATTAAAATAAGTGGCACCCGAATTTTGTCGAAGTGTTTTCAGACACTTTGGTCATTATTACTCTGCAGGTATCAGGAGGAAATTCTTCCGCGGATGTAATAAATAGTCCCCTTAATCGGCAGTCGTGCTGTGACCGATGTCTCGTCCGCCGCTAAATGTTCCTCTAGAACCATGTTAAACTCGAGTCCTTTGAACTCAGATGCCCGCTAACTTTTCTCTCACAAAATATGAATTTATAATAGATATGAGGAAACATTCGCAAATTTAGACCGTTTCAGGGCGTTCTTTGTAAGTAACGACTGTAGGATTTTATAATAAAAAACATGTGGAACTTGATCTACATATATTTTTTGAAAAAAATCCCCCTTTTCAATAATTTAAGTACATGAAAAAAATGAAATGTTACAAATCTATCGACCTTTCTGAACATTGAATGAAGTGTGTGATATAACGACTGTAGGGTTTTATAATAAAAAGCATATGGAACTTGATCTACATATATTTTTTGAAAAAAGCCTTTTAATAATTTAAGTACATGAGGAACATTACATGTTACAAATCCACTGACCTTTCTCAACATAGAATGAAATTTGTGATATGTTTTTTCCCCTCCAAAAACATTTTTATTAACTATTTCTTTGGGATTATTTCCTGATAGAAATAAAAAGATGTATTTGTAATAGTGTTATCTAGCGCTCGGGAGGGGGTATGTTTTCCCCGTCTCCTGTTTCTACTTCAGAAGACGATAGTTTTTATAATACCATTGCTATCACTCCACATCGTGTTAATTCGGGGTCTGAAGTCGAAGGGTTATCGCACGCGCTCGTAACTGTACATGTAAACCAGATAACGCATACAGAAAATTAAAAAAAAATCCTTGTTTTATGCAAGGAATCCATTATTTCATATTCGACGTGCAAAGAGTTTAGATACGCACGTGCTTCTCGTACGGCTTTAGAATGATAACTGTTTGTTCATTGTAGTTTCAAGAGACTACTCCTATCTGAGTTCGATTTAATACAAATTATATGTCGCATCGTTACAACCTCCCGTCTTTATTACTGATTTCAAAAATGACAAAGAAGTGTTTCATATTTTTGGCAAAAACAGCTTACGATTTTATCAAGTCTGAGAAAACCGGAACAACGTGAGAAGGGTGTTAGTTGGGGCTGTAAAAATAGGAACGCTTTAATGCTTTGTGGAGGATGTGTATATGGGGTTGGGATTATTCGTGCAAATCTTAACAACACCATGAACATTTAATCATTTTATTTAAGTGCTTTTGCTGACTAACCGAGAATTTCATATTATCTTTATTGAATTCCAAGCATTCTACGGTCTGAATGTTTTAAGAGAAGATACATATCTAGATGAACATTTTATTTTGAAACAGTATTTTTTGGATTGCTCTGGATGCATGTCATTCAATGTCTCTTACATATGTATAAAACTTTATACTTTATGACGTTAAATGATTGACATTTGAATAATTTAATTCTCGTTTACTCCACTGTTTGTGCCGGTGATTTGCTTGAATCTACCTAATGTTGCTTATGTTTCATTCTGGTTTTATTGCTTTTTTACTGATTTTGATCATTTTGCATGCAATTCTTCTCATGATATTCGGAATAATTTATCATTTATTTTGTGTGGGAGCTATCATTTGTCAAACCATACTTCTTAAAAAAGTTATAATTCTCTTAATTTTGTATCCAAACTATATTTTCAAGTTTGTATGTAGGACTCAACGCAACGGAGACAATTTTTGATAGCTCTTTTTCCCTAATTTTCCAGGTTCTTCAGATATAGAAGACGAAGCAGAACTCGACCAATTAGAGCATACGGCGAACCTTTCAGATAGAGACTTCAGCATTGATGGTGACAACAGTACAGAAATAGACACAAAGGAAAATGTATTGTCAAGCATCACTTTAAACAACAACACAAACATTACCAATAACAACACTATCATCAACAACAAAAACGACATGAACTCTATCCCTTCGAGCCCCGATCCCCTCAAAGACGATACAGCGTTGCTTAAAATTTCCTCAGACTCGAACCATAGTACACAAAGTTGTGACACGAATGGGAATTCTATTCCCCCAAATCCGGGTCAAACAACACCGGAAGGGGATGATAGGTCGTGTGAAGAACTGGTAGAAGGAAGTGGTAATTCTAATGCCGGGGCCAAACGGCGAGGACCAAGGACTACAATAAAAGCAAAACAATTGGAGGTTTTGAAGTCAGCATTTAATGCTACTCCTAAACCAACACGTCACATCCGGGAACAGCTAGCTCAGGAAACAGGACTCAACATGAGGGTCATTCAGGTAAGGGTTCTTTATCTTTGACTTAAAATACATTCGGCGGAAACTCGTTTTGACAATCATCCATTTCAATTTAGTTTTGCCATTTTTGTTTATGCTTATTTGTTTGCTAATTTTGAAATTTCAAGTAAGGTCAAATCGGCTCTGTGGCCATCAAAACCGCATATTTTAGAATTATTTATGTTTTGTGTTTTCACAGAACTGAATATAATCTCGAATACATTAACGATTGTTTATATCAAAATGGAATTTGTTAGCTTGTTTGGGTATGGAATGGGTCAAAATAAGATGTGTTTTGGACATTTTGTCAGTGGTCCTAACGTTTTGAAATAGAATTCCACAGTTGACTTGATAATATTTGTGATAAGTTAAATGCAATGGAATTAACTTAACATATTTTCCGGAAATGCAAATTACTTTTAACAAACAGTTCCATACGAGTATGGAATCGGGCGCTCTGGTTTGCTGACCTTTTTATACAACTCACTTGAATGGTGATTTCCCAGACCGTAAATTCCTTAAATATACGTCTACAGGATTCAAACTTTAGACAGTGAATGGGTGTAAGCTTGAAGAAAAGGTTTCCAATTTCAGTCCTACCCTGCTTTTTACAGGGACACAATAAAGCTCTGGGCAAATGACGGCCCGGATCTTTGTGGATTTGTTTTGACGCCTATGGGTGTTTTCATTTCATTTGCACGGTGAGACGCCTGTGACACAGAAAGGAGCAGTACCAACTCACGTATTCACGATTTCTGTGTCGGTATTAACCTATAAGTCCCCCTGTATAGACACACTGCCAACGACTTGCTGAAATCTTTAACAGGATTTTCCCTTTTCATATCGTTGCATCCGCTTAATACCCATTTCTATATCGCAGACCTCCCCTTAAATTTCGGATATGTATCAATCAAAACACCATCATCTTTCATTTAGCAATTACTTTAGAAGACAAATTTTAACAGTTTATTTAACATGACTATATTTACCGGTACACATTATGGTAAGCATTTATCTTATAACATTTGATATATATATTATATATTAAATATAATTATGGTTATCGCATTTTTCAAAATAAATCCACATGGCTTCCTTTTAATGAATGGTAAACCTTGGGAATATCCGGACTGACTTGGACTAATGTTAAAACATATTGATTTAGTACGAAAATAAGATAGATGACACTAGGAATAAGATCAAACCCATGTAAAACAAAATGATATCGCACTGGAGTAAAATCACATCGTTTGTCATTCTGATATGCTTTATTTTCATTAAATATTTAGGAATCGCTTCTGCATAATGCAATAGAAAAGGACTTAATAAGGTCATAAATATTCAGAGCGTGCAAATGCTGGTGATTCCGATTGATAATTGACATACAATGTTTTAATTATTGTTATAGGGACCGTAAAACAGTCTAGATGATGGCGAGGAAACCTTATTCTTTCTTATGATTTAATTACGTTTTCTCGTGCGAACATAATATTTATTTTTAACAGCACTGAACGCAACGTATCAGAATTATTTTTTTTTTTTGAAGTATTGTAAAACATTTGTCATCGATTTGAAGTATTTTACAATTTTTTTATCCTTAATGTCAAACTCGCAAGTAATTGTGTTTAAATATATTTTTGAAAATTTATCTTCGGACAAAGAAATGCCATAACATCTCATCAAAGGAAGAAATAAAGGAATAATATCACCTTTTATTTTGGTCAATAGTTCTTAGATACAATGATTTAATCCTAAAAGAGCTTTTTGTCATTAGCTTCAATTGACAATTTAAAATAATATCCTTCGTAACACGACCTGAATAAATATGTGAAACTTTGGCATCACAAAAAACCGGACACTTATTGCTATCGGATAGAGAAATAAAACACAACGGCTAGAATATAAATGCTGCAGATTGGGAATAATACATTTGGAATTATACAGCTTTGAATGTCTTTCGGTAAGTAAAATATCTTGTTTCCATTCATAGAAATGAGATATGATTTACACAAAAATTTAGGCCTATACGTAATGTGAAACGAACAGACCTCGGTAGATGGACCGATGGAAATTAATTTTTAGATGAATATGTTACAGATTTATTTTAGCGTTTATAACCGTAAATTAAGAATAACGATGTCGAAATAGGACCTTAATAATTAAACCATCTTGTGAGTTCTTCAAAACGAATTACCTGTGCTAGCTGTCATTGTGCAAGTATAAAACTTTTAGCAATAAACATTAGACCATAGTGCGTAAAAATTTAATAACTCGGGCTCAATGAAACTTTACCGTGGTACTGCTGTAGAACGTTACATCAGCTGTGTACAGCTGTTCCCAGAGTGTCGTCTTCTACTTGGCAGTTTATTTCCTGATATGATGCGTTTTTAATTGACCTGAACATGTTTGTAACTATATTCAGATTAACGTATAAGCCAACTTGATGACAACAAACGTTTTTAATTGACCAGAGCATATATATAACATCATACAAATTAAAGCATTATTAGAAGACAACAACAAACCGTTTAGGTAACAACGAAATATAAATTAATGATATTTAAGAACAGGGAATATTAGATAGAACATTTTGCAGACATCAGCTGCATGATTGTCAGATTTAGGATAATCTCACATCCTTGTAATTGTTCCCAAAGACTTCAAAGCAGTCGTAACGAAGCGGCTACACCTCTTCACGCATACAGGCGATTAAATAATTAGCCATGTACATTATTATATAGCTGTTCTAATTATCTATGATAAAAACGAGAGAAATGGCGGCTTTGTGTGTGATAAATATATGCTCGTGTAAGGTTTAGATAGCATACATGCTGTTTACAGTTCACAGAAACTTGTGAAAGTAACTGGCATGAAATGGATCTTTAAACAAAAAGCAATATTATGATTGAAGGAAAATTAATACGCATTTTAAGCGTTATATAAAAATAACTAAAGAATCGAATGTTTGTTCTAATAAATCTATAGTTACGACCTTATGATTAAACTATCTAATTTAGTTTTAATGAATGTAAGGTACTTCAAGTTGTTTTTTAATGTTTGATATATAAATAAAATTTTTAGTATATGCAACTTACCCACGAGCTTCAAAGGCAAGGTTCCGTTTTAAAGAATGTTCTGTGCACACACGACTGGATTTTATTGCGAATGCTATTTGTTAATTTTATGTATCAAATGTAAAATTTTATTTACTAACTATGCAATTCTTTGAATGTAAAATACACAAAAAAATTTTAGTTTCACAATGATAATGTAACTGTGTACGACTTTAAACTTGAGTTACTGTATACGAAACATAACGACTAATGGGTGGTTCCATTTGGAGATAGAAATAAATATAGATATAAAATTTATGAAATCTTTTAAATGTGCATCATATATTATATAAGATTCTTTCTATTGTCTTATCTAATTTGAAAACATTTTTATAGAATTATACAAATGTTCCGTGTTCATTTAAAGAAATTTTATGTTATGTAAATGTACATAAATATTAAGAATCACCGTAAATGTTCTGAGATATTGTACATTATCATTAAACTTTGGAATTTGTTCTCGTCCACACGTTCTGTTTTCATTTAGCGATATGCTTTGCTAGATTTAAGAACAGGACGTTGCAATGCATTCCATATAGCACGATTTTAACTGGAATTTCTACAGAATATTTCGGTATTTCCCAAAAACAATGGATTAACGAATGTGGTGAATAAAACGTCCATTATAAACAGCATACGTGATGGAAACAATGCAGCGAGGATGGAAAGAATTAACAGTGCTATTTCATTTTTTAAAGTTTTATATATTTCAGATGTTTACTTATTCTTATAAATCTGCTAGAGCTATGGGTTATCCATTTTCGAATATGCATTGAGTAGTGCATTTGCATTACTTAAGTCACAGGAGAACGAAATGGGGATATTTCGTTATTACTTAAATGTATGTTTAAGCATTATCAGGTCCACTCGTTCAACCTTAAATTCAGACATTCATGAATCACTTAAATACAAATAAACCATATAAAAATATTACGTATAATTCTCTGTTTAATTTATGCTAAACTGATTTAAAATAACTTCACAATTTCAAATTTGAGCATCATTTAAATGAAAATTTAGTCAAATCGATCAGTTGAATTTGCATATGTAGTTCATAAATTCATTTGATAATTTCTAATATCAGACATTCTAGAATAATCAAATTTAAAAACATGTTATCCAAATTACGTCATCTTTAACGGCAATTTTAAGAATTCCTCTTTTATGTCATATAGTTTTACTGTACGGCTGCCAAGACCGTCTATATTGACGCATTTCCTCAGTGATACCTCTACCCACCTACCCTGATCCAGTGTATGATATATGTGTTTTCAAACGGTGGTACTGCGACCCTAGATCGTTAATGATGTCTACTTCATATACCCGTGATTTACCTACGACGTCGAGGAGCAGACGACAAAAGGCTGCGATTTCCTCTCCGTGATAGGGTTGACAGCTCCGAAAGTTATCGAGCAAATTTGCCTCCAATGGCGGCCATAAATCATATTCGTGGCTGTCGAAAGCATTTTACGTTAAGTTTACATATCAAAAATATATTCAGCATGATTAAAGGGAAAAACTGGGTAAAAGCATTCAAGTGCAACGTTTTCTTATGAAATACTTAGGCATATGATAGAAGAGCGGTCCCGTTTCAAAAGAACTGACGACAAAAGTGGTACTTTGTTTGTGTGGAGTCGTCAGGAGCTTATGCCACCCATACTCCGGGTGGGGAGACCTGAGGCATGATGGGACGATATCCTATAGAGTCAGTGAAGCGTGACGATCTCACAACAACACTGGATCATAGCTATACCCTAATATACACTTTTTGATTAATGAGTATGGCGGGGATGAGTTGGTTAGGGAGAAGGGGGTGTATATGCGCAATGTTCATCACTCTAAACGATTTAAGTTCGCACAAGATACCTTCGATGATAAAATGATACACGACGAGTATGTGGCACGTGATCCACGAGAAAAAACGAGCGACAAAACTAGTCGATAAACATTTTTCTAGCGTTTCACGCTGGAATTAAAATGATAACGGGAAATGAATGGGTTTTTTTTGTTTACAAGACTACCGCCAATAAGCCCAATTCTTGTTGTGCATAGCATTGCTTAAATGGCGTAGTCTGATTGGTCCACGTGATTTATTGTTACTTATTCATATGTAAAATAGATATCATTACGTTAACAATTTCCATAATGAAAATTTAATATTCAATTAAACCTTTAATCCAACTTATTGAAGATTCCTTGATATCTTATCAAGGATTTTTTTTTAATAAATTCTTTTTGAGTTTGTAAATGTTCACTTGTCCATCTTATATGTGATTGAAAAGTCATAAATCATAAATAATGACCTAGGAAATGTCTATCTATTTATCTATTAGCTAATAATGGATTTCAGTTCTTTAAAACTCTCCTTGAAAAATTTATTTTGAGAAATGTAAGAAAACCACATGTTAATGGGTTTTAATTAAACTATTAACGCGGTATTTCAATTTTTTAATGGATGTGTCAGCTAGATGATATTTCAAAAACTGTTTTTACAGTTAATAAAGAGATCTTGATTGTCCGTTAGATTATTTATAATTTCGTTACATTTTATGTCTTCAACCTAAGACATATCTTAAAAGTTATTGTGTACAATCTGTTTTTTAAGTAACAGTAATAAAGAATCACCTTTCTTGCCATAATGTCACTTGCAAATTCAATTTACAAATATAATACCGGATAATGAGTTTTGATACAGTGAATTGATCTTAACTAAAAATGAATTTTGGAGAATAATTATGTAGAATGACATAAGCTAACATTATGCTAACGTACTCCTGATGAAGAAGATTAATGATGACCTTTGTATGCATTTACATTGAGTTGAATGTATAATGTGCTGCGGAATTTAACAATTTGATATCGATAGCAGAGGAAATAAGGATTTTGTGACTTTTGTTTATTAAAGAATATCGTAGGTGCAGTCGTGAATATGATCATACTGGGTGACCTTTCTTTGGAATTGTTGCAGTACCTTTACCCCTTTATCCCCTGAAATTTTATAATGAACTATTCCAACACTTGATTTGGAAGAGTTCAAATGTGTCTTCAGGGATGAATGTGGTAATTACTTGTTACTAGGTATATACTGCAGTTGTATTCACGTGATCACACAGTGAACACGTACATTTAGAAATTGAAATTTTATTTCTTATTTTATACGAACATTATTTTATTGAACTAGTATTTTCTATTTTGTATAAAATCATTTTTTCTACTTCAGCATTATATCATTTTTTTACTGAAGCACGTGACTTTGTTCTAAAACATGGTATTTCGTATTTCGTAAAACCTCGTTTTGGTTGTTTTATCAAAACATTTTATTTCTCTTCTTGATCCATCAATTGTTATCTTATACATGGAAAATAAAATCCATTCATAAAAACACGTTTTGAGAACGCTTATTATGAAGGTAACGGTGTTTTTATATACATTCCATCAACGTTGAATATGCGTGTTTTGCATAAAGAGATCTGTTTGAAATTGAAGTAAGATTTATCACATAAATGTAAGTTTCGAAACACGAATATACCGTAAATGTTTACATTTGGGAAACATGATGAAATATCAACATATGAATATTTCTTAAAATAATTATAAATTGTTTATTCAATTACTACTGTATTAAAAATTACTACAAATTAGAAATCATATAGTTTTGCTTCGGGGGAATCCGTATATTATATTGAGCTTGCATACGTTATGCTGCACTTACCCATGTTACATTAAGTACATTTAATACGAGAGATAGAGTTTTACAGATATTTGCAAAGTTATATACTGTTGTGAGGAATAAGAAAATTGAATGGGAAACATTGTATTGCATCTGGAAATAATGTACTTTCTTACAATCCTAACGAAGTAGTATTGGAGCGATGTCTCTTACAATGCTCCATAGAATACTTCAAATCATACCAATGTCTGTAGGCCAAAACAAAGGGAACTTATATAGCATCCTTTTAATATAGTGTTCATGCATTTGTTAGATAAGTCAATATATGAAAATGGTTAAAGAACCAGTGAAAGGTAGATACTAACTACTTAGATAACAATCGGTATATGTTACACGATACTGTTTATCTACAACCAGCCAGAACGAGGCTTGTACTCTTGCCGTGTCCCAGAAAGGTATTTATTGTTTTATAAGGCGAGTTAACACGTCCTGTCTAAAACATTCTCCTACAGGCCTAAATCTTAACCCGTTTAGGACTTTGTACGACTATCAATTATATTGTTCTGCCCATAAGGTGTCGTAAAGATGATATCTCGTGGAGGTACGATATCGATAGGATTTGACAGGCAATTCCAATGAGATTAGCGGATATGTGAGACCCCGAATGTTTTTCCACGTAGCAAACAGTTAAGATTCATTTCATTGATTTTGTTTCTTTATAAACTTAACGAGAACGTGTTCGATAAAGATAAGTAAGTGGCGCGCGCATCTTTTGCATGGACAGATATTCATGTAATATCACGACAGGATGCAATATTAACTGTCGTTTACCGTTACACATGTGTGTTTATTGCTTTACCGATCGCAACGAAATCATTCTTTTTCAAATAAAATGTCTTCATTTATTATTTAGAAACATTTTATGCGGTAAAAAAAATATGGGACTAAATTAAGTTAATAAATCTGATCGGTCATGATAACAACATTGTTCCCCCTTTTATAATTATTCATAACCACATCTCGAGGTTGCGCCCCGAACAGCTGTTCGGTAAGAGCGAGCTAATGTGACTGTAATTTATTGAGTTCGATTGCTAGGTCTTACAGTGTCTCCTCCCCACTCACAACAATGGTTGTTGACTGTTAACAACGTCCTCCGCACGACCTGATGGATCAATGTTAGCGTAATGATGGACCGGGTGTGTCTTGACTGACATAGTGTCAGAACTTTCACCACCATCAAACAACATCCCAACGCTGGCACCAAAATCAGCTGCGGTACATGCACATGTTACCGGATCGAAATTCGATCCAATGGATTTTTATTTAGGTCATCATCGTGAATAAGACTGGGGGATGGTTTTTTTTTTTTTGATATAGCCGTTTGGCAATGTATCACATCTTACTTGCAATATTTCCAAATGTTTATATCTATATGCGACGGGAAAACCCCTTTCTGGAAATTCTCCCATTTTCGTAATACCGTGTAACAATATCTTCTCTTCGATCTTCATAAATCAAATTTCTTCGGATCGAATGTATTTTTTCTTTGGGAACAAAAAAAAACCTTAAGCGATCGTGAGCAGCCTTTTTAAGCTCGCTCAAGAGTGGAAGTCGAGATTCGGAAACTGATAATTTTCATGTTTCCTGCCTGGAGACTATGTGGAGGACAAACTGGCAGTATTTCCCAGTCGACCGGAGCGCCTTCTGGTGTATAATGTGTATTTGATCCGGTGTCGGGTCTGACAAGCGATTCCCCGTCATATTTAGACAGTTACCCACAGATAATGCGACTTTTGAGCCACTTAGGAATCATGGGATCTCCCCAAATGTATGACGTCATCACTTCCATCGATTCGAAGTTGTCGTAGAAATGATCGGTGTTACTAGATAAATTACTGTACATTGAAAATTGCTCAGTTATTTCCTGTCATGAAATAAAAATACCATAAACATATTTTGTTATTTTAACACTTTAATTGATGGAACACTACTTCGGAATGTTTTCGTTGTTTGATTAAATTTCATTAATACTTTTAATGAAAGCCGCAATCAATTCATTTATCAGTTTTACCTCAGGTTTATCAGTAATAAATGCATAACTTTTGAAACAAAAATGGAAATAAATGAAATGAAAAGCAACAGTAAAATGCAGAAGGTTTGTGTTTAAGATTATTCTCGCCATAGACACTGGTAATTAATACCGGTATGAGAGATGCGTGTTGAAACGCTCAGAGATATGTCCGTTTCACCTTGTCTATTTTAAGCTTTCTTAGTTCAATACATTACAAACGTTCAGTTGAACGTGATGGCACCATCACCACGACCGTGTAGGGTACAAATAATGGCGTGACCGAGTACGTTTATTATAACGTTATGATCGCACGCTGTGCTATTCTGCTCACGGTTCGGGCGATATACGGACACTTTCACGAGCTCACACCTCGATGTTCCCGGTTCCCGGTCCGACTCTCTTACCCTCCAGAGAGTTTTTTTCCCATCAGGGCCCGACGCTTGCCGGGGGGTGTCGGTACAGGGCTTTTGTCTGTAGGCTACGGAACATTACACATATATGTGATGGAAATGACTTGAAATTGATTCCCTATCACGAGATTAGTCGTCCATTTTCTGTTCCATAATCGAGATGGGGATTATCCCTTCGGATACTCTCGGTCCCAACTGTGGTCGTTCAGACAAAACCCCATTTGCTAGAACAGAAAATACAAACGATGGGTACCCTTTCGAGTGGAAATTCATGTCATAAAGGGGATTACAGATTTAAACCCCGCGTGTATTGACGAAATGCATCGTAGCGTCTCGTGCCAGCTACTGCTCAGAGAAAATAAAACACCCAACTTCATCTTTATGTGGACTTCTAAACAGGTGCACAGCGATGAGAGTCCCGTTGTATTTGTTTTACCTCTGCCGTTCTCGCTGACTACTCGCTATAATATTACACAGCCTACCCGAGTCTAATATTTGAGTAGAGGAAGCACCGACTCTCATCGGAATGCCGTCGACAAAATCGATAAAATGCATGGATTCATCTCATTCTCTTTAAATCTCAAGACTAAACCTACTTAAAACCCAGAACCAAAGTAATCTATTCGAGCAGGAATAATTTTTTAAATTCTACTTTACTTTAACAAATTTGCGTGTAAAGAAATTCCGGATCATTCTCACTCGGCTTCCGGATCAATTCTTAGATACTCAATATGAATAAGAACAAAACCTATCCGTAGCGGCTATTGGGTTTGTAATGCGCTTCAATAGGCACAGCTCGACTAAATCATATCGACATACGCCCTCCGTGTGCACGCCTGGCAATGTACTCAATATTGATGAACTTCGTCGTTCAGGCATGAATGTTTTCAGATATAGAGATACACATTAACGGTAAACGGGGATGTTTGATGTCGGGTGGACGGAACGCTTTCCCCTAGGGGTTTTTCATCCATTAATTAGGATGGACAGACCGTATTAGCTTCGTAGATGAAGTCATTTTAGGGGACATACAAAAAAAACGTCCTTCTATATCTATTACAAAATCGGCCTCAGAATGTTTCGTTGAATTCTTTTATAAGAGAATGTAATGGTTAAGACTAATTCTTGATTTTCACGAACAGGACGTTCCGGAATATTATGTGTCAT
Organism: Mimachlamys varia; assembly: GCA_947623455.1. Lineage (NCBI taxonomy): Eukaryota > Metazoa > Mollusca > Bivalvia > Pectinida > Pectinidae > Mimachlamys > Mimachlamys varia. The sequence goes on along the minus strand of OX392532.1, from coordinate 30,682,782 downwards.
TTGTTTTTTCGTTTAGTGTTTCACACACAAATTTACAAGTAGATTAGAAAATAACTTGTGCTTAGTGTTTAAGTTTTCAATGTAAAAGGGCACTCATGCTGTTGTTGCACCTTATAAAATACCACACATAACTTCATTTTCACCTTTGGGTCATGATACAGAGTGCGTATATAAAATTCATGTAAATATCTAAAATACCAGACTTTAATTAATTAATTAAATGTATATAAGAGTTACCTGTGCATTTATTTGAACAATGCCAAAAGTTCTCGCAGGAATGTGACATTTATCAGCAGTCTACTTTTATTTGCCAATCGTCGACTCGAACACGGTGACTTTTGAAAAACGAAAACATGTAAATAAAACAGCGCGACTTTCTGACAGGGAAAGACATGCTATGCGTACCTTGTGGCGCATTTTCTGTTTAGGACTTTGTCGTAACTAATAAAAATACAATCGGGTGATATTAACTTCCCCCAGAACTTGTGGGGGTAACGAGTGTATACCTAGTTGTGTGTTCCGTACACTGTTATGATTCATAGCTATTTATTGAGTTCACGTTTGTGTACTTTAAGTTTGATTAATTGTTTGGAATTTTAAATTTTTCGCCTTTTTGGAATGATTGTCGCGTCTATATTTGGTAAATGTCCCGAAGTCATTGACAGAAAACGGCAAGCGAGGGGGATATTTTTGTGTATTTAAGTGTGTCTATTCTTTCATTGTTGAAGTCGGTCGTTAATTCAAATTTAATTGAATTCATTAAAACAGAGAGCAGACATTTAATATGTTATGTAAATATCAAAAGTTTTGGAAAATTTCATAAATTAAGATGGATAATAAATCACACGGTTCACTGACATTTTGCGGTAGAACTTCTATCCAGTACCGGCGAGAGATGTACTCTGTAAGTTACATATATAGAAATTCCATTGGCGATACTTTCTTTACCTCCATTCACATTCGGTACTTCACAAGAACCACAAACAAAAATAACCTAATGTCTTCAGCGAAACTTTTATTTACCACAAACACCTGTGGAATCAAGGAGCCGTGACCTACTCAAAGACTCACCTGTCGGCGGTTCTAGGTCTGGGCCTGTACGCAAAGTTCTTCTATAAACAAAACAATGATCAAAGACGATTAAAGTATTTGTGTGATTTTATTGCTTCAATCGCTCTGTCTTAGTCGCCGTGTCCACATCGATTGTATAATCCCCGGAATAACACTGGAAGATCGCCGAGTGGATCGCTTACACTACATTCTAAGGCTGTCAGTCCTGGGTATTCGTCACATCTGTGCGAAAGCCACAACAATGCTTTGTATAGGGAATGTCCACCCTCGGCTGTTTTCATGACTTATATATACGAATTTTATTTCCTATTCTGTGACCACGTAGTCCACCTGCCCTAAAGCGAAAGTAAACTACCAATAACAATCACTTTGTGTTTTCTTTACCAACTTAATCTCATTTGATCTCAGCAAGACTCCAAACCTGGCAGTAACACCATTTACGGGTGAGAGACTTGGACAACACTCGGTAGTTTACCCTGAATGGCTGAAACTGGACCACGATCATTGCCATTGTGTGGGTTATCGATGCTCCAGAGATAACGACTGTCACATTAGGTTCAAGCCGGACAAACTAAATCTGCCGAGTCCGTGGATAATGGTCAGCTAAGTAGACCCCCGTGGGGAGGAAATTGTCGACCCCGGATATCTCGGAGGGGGGTAATTGACCTCTTCGTAAGTGATGACCGTATCGCTTATACATTGTAATACATCGTTATACTTTGTAAACACGCTTCTCGTTGGGTGTGAACACTCGTACTTTCTATTAATTTGTCAAATGATGAAATGACACAACGACATTATGGGTTTAATTGACACCTGCCTGACACTCAAGGGGCTCACACCTCATCCTTAACTGACATCTCCCAATCTGATCGGACATCTTATCGAACTTGACAACACATTTAGTCCTTAATTTATTAGATTTAGCCTCTTGTGCTTATAGTCTTAACAAAATACTGCGACGCGAGTTTTGATTAACGCCTTTGCTTTTAACATAACGGAATACCGGTTCAATTTTCAATAAAAATAAACATACACACAGCTTCGGCTACGGGATTTTGTAATGGAGTGACTGTGCCATTTAGTAAATGTCAGACGGTATTAAGACCGGAGTCTGGTGTAGTTATGTAGCTATGGGTTCAATTGCGGACGTCCCTCATTCAAACAACCTTAAATGTCGGTAACGACAGTCGCAATCAATGGTACTATGTAATTACGTTACATGTTTGAGCGAATAATTGGCCAATTAATTTTAATTTCACCGTCAAATATCAACAGTTGCGTATTTATGTAAAATCTTGCTTGCATTTCATCGGAAACACACATATAACCCTTGTATGTTATATATATATATATATATCTTACAGATATTGATTTTAATATTTAGTGAGGATTTTTTAATGCTTTGAATGCCATATCATATAAATATTGGTCTGTCACGAAATACTAGCTGGTCTGAGCAGATATACACGTTGATTCCGATTAATAAAAAAGTTTCGGCTTTCGAATTTGTTGTCATCCATCTATTAAGGGTTTCGGTGGCGAAGTGTTTTAGGGTGTCTGATATTCTGTTACCACTAGCCCTCTACCTCTGGACCGCAGGTTGGACATTTATACGAGTAAGTCGCCAGGTACTGGCCGTTGGTCGGTGGTTTTTATTCAGGAACTCCGGCCTTCCTCCACCTTGAAAACCAGACACGTCCTTAAATGACATTGGCTGCTAACATGACGTAAAACACACATACACAAAACAAACAAACAAACATCAAAGTACATTTTTATTTTCCATAATGGGGCTATGTGAGTTGGAAGGAAGGTTGATGGCGGACTTTTGGTAGAACGGATGGACGGGTTATATGGAGGACCCCGCTGGTTCGTAAGGTGGTTCCCGGCGGGCTCTGACTGATGGTAATGGCCGATGTCGTTTTATGATCCCCATTGTCTTGTGATGTTCGCGTTATTAATTGTTCTGTAGAGCTTCCAGGAGCGAGACCAGAACCGGTTAACAAACACAGTCTTCTATTTAATCAACACAAACAGCGGTAGCAATAAAACATCACCTGATGCAAACGCAACAATAACACAGATATATGTATGCGAAATGTGCTTTGTTCATGTGCTTGTCGAGTTTGACAACTTGACAGACATCTTGTAGCGACGCCCCTGCTAATTTGGTTCTTGATAATAATCTCTTGGAACCTTTTTTTCTTCTTTGTAAATGCCCGAGATGGACCAGAAAGAAGTTGAAGTTTCAGCAGTCTCATCTACTCAAGCAGACGACATTACCCTCTATAGTCTATACATATGTACACAACAAAAGTCTGTCGTGTCATCCGTACCTACTTCACAAATCCATCTGTCATTGTGTCGTCATCGACTGTCATTACGCACATATGTACTTTTGGCACATACAATATGTAAAAATTATAATTAGTTTTTTTTCTTGCTCTGTAACTTTAAAGTACACCTGACGTTGAAACCAATTAGGAATGAATCCATCATCATATTCATTTATGTTGGTCACATCTACTTAAAACTGTTAAAGCGATTTGCCCACAGCCATCGCGCCTGCTTTGAGAGAGGACATATTTCAGGTGTATATGTGCCGATTTCAATAATGTTAGGCCATTAACGCCATAATGCCAATTTACCTACAGCTAACTGTAGGCTTATCAAGTCGCGTTTGAGGTTTTTTTCCAGGATTTGATCAAAGTGCAGTGCATTAAAACTAAAATATGACTTGTACGTTTGAAGGCGGTAATGAGGCTTACAGGACAGGTAATTTACCAGCGAACAGTCCCCTAGATATATTGGAAATTTAAGCAGTTTTCTACCCTGAAACTGGTTTCCATCTGTATACATTTTTTTCTCTAAATTATAAGAAAAAAAATATTAATAAAACTAAGAGAAGTGCGTCAGTATGATTTCAATGTAGTAGCAATCATTCAACTTTGAATTTCTTTTAGTTTGCAAGTACATTGTATTGTCTCTTGATGAGAAACAGTTTTTGCAAACGTTTATTGTGCGGGCTTTATAGATTGATGTTCCGTAAAACCTGACGATTTGCCTGGACAAATGTTCCTGTACATTTATGATTTCCGTATTAGAAGTTTTTACAAATTCCAGTAACGATGATGGCGATAGTGGTGATGTCACATATACATGAAGTTTTGGGGAGGCGGGCGCATTCGTTTCAAAATGCGCATAAAAAAGTGTGTGTGTCGGGGGGGGTGGGGGGGGGGGGGGGCTACTGTTGTACGCTTGAACATTGAAGACAAAAAACATTGATAGATTTAACATTTGGGACTTCCTTCGCATTCAAACACATTTTATTTATTGATTTACAAGAATGTCCATCTGTCAATTAAACTTATTCCCCATAAGTTTAATTGGTACCGGTTAATTTCAGTATTCAAATTTGAAGCTTAACTTATAGAGCTTATGAAGCCACATGCCGTAGTTGTTGTGGTCCTTCTCCGATGATGTCTTTGAATGTATTTTGTCAGTACGTTGCTAATGAATTTAATGTTCTGTATTTTCCAGGTATGGTTTCAGAACAGAAGGTCTAAAGAAAGAAGAATGAAACAATTAAGTGCTCTAGGCGCCCGACGTCATTTTTTCCGGAACCCACGACGGATGCGCGCGCTGCGGACAGGAATGTCACCTAGTGAATTGGACGAGTCCGAAATGATGGGAGGACCCGGATTCGGATATTTTTCAGGTAAGGATTGAGATTGTTTTTGATCTGATAATTATGGGTTGTTCATTTCCTTTTGTTTTGTCGCCAATTATGTAAAGGGAGAAAACTTAGCAACCAGGTCCATGACGTAATGTTTATTGATCTGAAGTGATGAGGATACACGAACTCGTTGATCGATTTACACAACCTCATTAATCTACGTTTTACGAATGTAGCATGTTTCTATGAGGAGGTGTGTTAAATTAACGCCGCCTGGCAGGCCAATAATTAATAGGAAAAGTAGTTATCTCCCCTGCTTAAAGTGACTAGCATTACTTATCCTTACGTACACCAACAGCCTATGTGTTGTCATTCGGAAGTGCTCGGATCACATCACCTAATCAGAGTTAAAACTCTCTGACCTGACATCGCGTTAAGCACTGTCAGATACCTATCGTGTTGGTGTGATGTATGTAAGGTACTGGTGCTGGAGTTAGCACTCGCGGGATACCTGTAATAGCGCACCTGGCCCTGGGACTTAGCGTCATTACTGATGTAGGCGGTACATGTTTTATGTATGACTCGGGACCTACCGTGTTACACGGCTTCGCATTCCTTTCGTCAGCTCTGTGCATTTACATTTGCACTACGTAACGTTACAAAGCAGCTATCGCTATCCCAAGAAGGGGAAGCTGAAAAAAATAAAAAAAAATAACGAGACTTAAATGTAAATCTCTCGTGAGACAGAATGATTTAAAACAAAGGACAGAATTCGCTCTTTAAATAATCACATCGATTATACAAATAGAGTTATTCTGTTATAAACGAAGGAAGTTATAAGTTTTCTCTATTTACAACACATAATGGTAAACAACGCACACTCTTATGACATTTGCAAAAGACGCTTGCCACACGACTGAGTTCCTTCCTGGCCGCTAGGGGCCACCACCAGCGGGACATTCAGGGTTGCACGCCGGGAAGTAAAAGACAATGCCGAGTTTGAAAAAAATGATGAATAATTTGGGATTCCATCCAGTCTAGAAGAAAACATTTTGTGCCTGTTTTAACGATTTTATATCACGTATTCTGTATCTCATTGGGCCCAGGCAGGACCCTGCAGTAGCGAGGATTACAGGGGATTAGCTTGCCTATGAATTTTAATGTCACTAATCCCGCCCTGGCAGAGCGCGCGGGTCCCAGGGGTATGGCATCTACAGCGTCTGTATACGGGGATTTGGGCGTCTAATGCTGTATTCATCCTCTCTTCCCTCCAGACTTCCACCGTCGCTCTATTCATGCTGTCGGTGGTCGCCCCTGATTTCGTATTCATTCCCCGTGCCCTTGGCCTCGTTGTGACGTTGTTCTGTAATCCTAGCATGTTCTGTTCGCCGATCGTTTTGTGTTCAACGTTTGTTTAGGCTAAAAGTTTTGGCTTCATCTGACAATCACGGCATGTTTCAGGATGATTGTTCAATGTTCGCCATTTTGTTTTTTGGTGATATGTACAGCCACCGGTAACGATTGTTTTGTGGTAATGTTCAAGCGTTTCTGAGACTTATAGTTTCTTTAACTATCATCGCTGTCTTTATTTCTCTTAGTTTTGGTAGATCTAGTTTTAAATATTTCTCTATCAATCAAACAATGCTTTTAGGCATTTTTAAAAGGAAAAACACAGACAAACTAATATTTGATTGATTTTCAATCTGTATAACCAGAAACGTACAGAAGATGTATTCATATATACAATGAAGTATACCTAATGCATATCATTAGTTTAGACCTAAGACATAGGCACTTGAAAATATGTATGAATATTTCATAAAAAATAGTTTAATCGTAGTTAATATAATTATATAAATAGCATATCACAAGTGTTTTAAAATGGTAGTCTTTGGGTTTTTTTATCTTTTCAAAATTCATCCTGTACCTTCTGAAAAGTTAAAGTCTTATTTCTGCTACTTTTGTTATAGATTTTGCAGTTTATGTATTAAGATTTATTTTCAAACGCATCTTATTGTTCAAGCACCACTAGACAGAACATCTAACATGTTGCGATATCTTTATATTGCGATGATTCGACCAGAAGACATGATTTAGACGCAGTCCAACTTCTGTCCGTCACCAAGATGGTCCGCCATTGTCTAATGTAATGGCCGGGACACACACCTTGAGACAAAAACCTTAGGAACCTTGCAGCGCTAGAATGTCTCGTTTATGACACAACATGGAGCGGAGGTCGTGAATTTTTTATGATCTTCTGATTAGATAAGCAGCACTTTGAAAGCATAACGCGACATAATCGCTTTGAACAAAACACTGTGTCAAGGCAATGCACGCACATGCATGTTCCCAAAGCTCCCATCAATAAGCCGACAGTCGTGCACCCGGATTAGACCTTCGTGGATTTGCTTTAAAGATGCATGCTCCAATGAACCGTTAAACATATACATAATCGTCGCTGCACGAGACGGGTGGTTTTACGGTGTACTTAAATATGTCGCTTGTAAATCGTTTTACTGAGCTGACTATATGAATAATTAGCAGACGTGTTTATTATTTTCAGGTATTTCATCGGTCGTCGAGTTCGTCAATTTCAAAACATGACCCCATTTTCACACAATTAAACTATCACAAGGACGTGACTGATTTCGATATTCAAAATAATTTTTCGATCCAAATGTCTTTTCCCAATCACTGCCCTCCACCTCTGGGTTGCGAGTTAGAAACCAACGTGATGCATTAGCCAGGTACTGACCGTAGGTCGATAAGTTTTCTCTTGGTACTCCGGCTTTCCTCCACCTCCAAATCCTGGCACGTCCTTGAATTACCCTGGCTGTTAACAGGACGTTAAACAAAACAAATCCAAACCACTGCGAGTTTTGTTTTTGAAAGGAACAATTAATTGTTTAATCTAATATTGTGATACTGTTTGTATGTATTAAATTATAACTTATTTCCACATACCGTTTAGAAGAAAGAAATTTGCAATTTGATAGATGTTTATGCTGCTAAGGTGAAGGGTTTTCTGTTGTAAGAATTGAATGAACATACACCATGAATGACTCTACTAGGGTGATTCTTGGGTCTTAACAAAACACAACTTTATATGTTTATATGTTATAAGGTACAATTATGTTATATAACATTGAAAATACCCGTAAAACAATTGTCAACAAGAATCGTTTATCCTCGGTTTGGTTTGATTAATTTTACGTCCTATTAACAGCCAAGGCCGTGGTGTGTTTGTATGGTTTCCTTGTGATAGTCCGGAGCTATTGTTTAAAGTGCTATCACATCGAAGCATAGTGCCAAAGACCCCAATCACAACACCACACCCGGTCAAAGTCAACGGGTAAACCAGTCGTCCCACTCCCATAATGCTGAGCGTCAAGCAGGGAGTTGTAAATACCATTGTTGAGACTGGTATGTCTCGGATAAGGGACAGAATCCTTAAACCTCTTAATAAGGGCAATCGCTGAGCTAAAGGCCAAAAATGAGGAAGTGCCAAGGGAGACATTAGGAAGGAGAAAGTATAGAAACAATAGGACCTCAAATTAAGTCGCCTGTTACTTAGGCATACACTTTTTAAGCATCTATGTAGGTATTTAACAGTTACACAATAAACTGCAATAAATTAACTCACGAATTATTGCTAAATGTGTAAGGTGTTGACAATTTAAAGGTAGCCATGAACAGTGATAATAAATTAAGACGCAGTTTAAATTAAATATTTATGTATAGGTCAAGTCGTGAGTACTCTATGTCCTCCGCTGTACCGGGCATATATTCACCGCAAATATTCATTGGAACACTTCATTCCGTGTTTTTTAAAAACTTGTATAAATTGACCTTTGACCCTGAGACAGTGTATTATTTTTCACACGTGTGATTATGTCTACCACCTGTGGACACGTAATCCGAGATCGAACCTTTCATTTTTTTAAACTCTTAAAATTTATCTTCACTCGCTGTTGGAAACCCTACACCGCTAAACAATCGATTCGTATGTAGTCGGAGGCACAAATGGCTCATTTGACTGTGTATCAAAGAATGCTAAACTTTCGTCTCCGGATCCTTCCTGCTCGGATCCGCTCCGGTTTGTATACGCGCCTTGTATACGGTCCGACATTGACGCCTTGTATACGGTCCGACATTGATAGATGACATGTGTGTGCGCCGTACCCATGAGTAGAACCCGACTCCACTCCTCACCGCCAACAAGGGGTGCTGACGGACCCGAACAGTTTGTCAATTTTATTACAGTCTACCCTCGACCGTACAGGTCGAATCAAGGGGGGCAGTACACTGTCTATATGTATAAAGTTATATCCCAGACGTCCTATCCCGCACAAACACGACCACAGCAAAATGCATTATGTGTGGCAGACCTCGTCAATGCAAGAAACCTGACCACAGATTTGAAGATAAAGGCCGAATAGAAAACGGAATAATATTGATTTTATTTTTTTCCCCTATTCGAATCGTTTTCTGTGCAGAAAATTTCAGATAGATTTCAGTTTTAAGAAGACATGTGATACAGACCACAAAGGGATTGTTTTTATTTCTTTTGCAAAACCATTTTGCACACGTTTAATCATATCAGTTTGCTTTAGCATGACGTCGTTTTACAGTTTACTTACGGGCAATCTTCAGATCACCCACACTTTAACTTTATCATTTGCAATATTATGAAGTAGTTAAATGGAATCTACAAACGATAGCAAGACAAAAGAGTTCATTTACAACACTTGCAATAGTTTTAATTATTCCTGTATTTTATCAAACAAAAAGTACAAGTCTAACATTATTTCTATCATCTAACATTAACAATTAAATGTTTATTGTAGCGCATTCCTTACACATTCATTTCGTGTCCATCAAAACAAAACAGACATTGGTACAATATAACATTGTAAACATGTTATGATTTACAAGAAACACGAAATAGCTGGACAATGTTTGGTAGAAGCGAGAAAATTGCTTTCAGAAGCCCGTGCGACAGTCTTTGTTATAAATATCTATATTTGATGAAATGGACATCGTTTTCGTACTTTCGATACACAAGCCACTGCACGTCCATACAACAATACCCGTTTTGACACATATCAATCGGCAGGCCCAGCCATGCATCAATTATGGCCCGTATTCATTCGTCATAGCCTCGATCTGATATCGGTTGTTTGTAGTCATGCATGTTTAACTACCCCGCCGAACCCTCAGCAGCCGTCATAATACGCATATATAGACACGTCTCGTCACCAGTTTGACAACCGAGATTAGATAGGGCGGGGCCGATGAGAGATTGCCCTACCGGAAGTTATCGCTCCGCCATCACCGACTAGTCGATCCTTTGAATATCACTCCGCGATGATGGGAACTTGTGATAGCCTAACCACTATCGCCCAAATCTAACACTTCTGTTATCATGTATTCAGGCAAAACAAAAATGGCAAATAATTGTTAGAGCAATATTATAAAAAAAAAATGTGATGACGGCGATAAATGATTATAAAAGCGAAAGCTACATATTGGTATATTCGCTAAAAGATATGATGAAATTTTTATCAAAACCGCGCCGTTACTCTAGACGGTTTGATGTTGATATATCTGTTATTGTTGTGTTCCTGATCATTAACAAACATTTTAATAAATTAACAAAATAAAGGAAAGAAATGAATGAAAAAATAAATAAAACATGTCTCTGGTTACAATAACATAAAAATTAAAATACTAAGTTACGGTCTTTCCGAAAATAAAAATCATAATTTTGTACCCAAATTCATCTCTTTAGGCATGCTTTTAAACCAACGTTAACGATTCTTCATAATTATATAGATTAATGTATCTAGTCCTATGTAATGAGACCCCATCAGAAGTAATCCTATTATACTTTATTGGTCATCCCAGGTAAAAGGCAAATTTATATACTTTAACAACGGTGAACTATATATAACATGTGATACTTCAAATCCAGTGTCTGTCCACATGTGATTTTATGCATTTTACGGTTGTCTGAATACTTATTATCATTATTATGCCGAACTGTATTATCATTATGCCAAACTTTCTTAATATAATCATTATCATTATTATGCCGAACTGTATTATCTTTATGCCGAACTTTGTCTTTTCAGATAATGGACAAGACTTTTACGCTGGCTATCAAGGTTACGGTGACTTTTTCCCCGGACAGGGTGAGCCCGGAGGCCCGGGGAACCTTAACTTCCTACCACCGTCATCACGAGGGACCCCGCCCCTAAACCTCGATCAACCTTTACATCATAACGGTACGTATTTATTTCTTCTTACGTCTTAGACATGAAGAATAAAAGGATAGGTTTGTATTGACGAGGTCAGGGACTGAAAAGAACAAGCCACCTTTCCAACTTCAAATGCAATAATCCATATTACGTAGGCAAATTATGACCATCGAATATATTCACATTCAGAAAAACAAAAACAAGAAGGTTTTTCGGAAACGTTCATTTAGGCGTTTCTGGCTTCATCAAAGGCAGCCGTCATGTAAATTAAGGTAGAATCACACCAATGTAATGTCCTCGTAGCGAGAACCGGCGTAAGAAAGGGCAAACGTCAACATGGACATTTTAAATCAGTAAATTACATGTTTAATAATGAAACCAAAGTTTAACAATAATAATAGTATGGTATATCGTATGTAAACAAAACCGCAAATTAATTAATCGTTGAGTACATCAAATTAGTTCAAAAACAGTTTGAAAGATCTAGCACTTGGCACATTAGTCTGTATGTGAGAAGGAAAGTTCCTATGTCAAGTGTTTTTCATGGTTTATCTTATGTTATCGTATGTCAGGAATTGTTTTCGTCTCATTTCGGAAAAAGGCACAAAAAAAAAGAAACAAAACAAAACAAAAAATGTCCGAGAAACAAACATGTCCACGAAACGCACCAGTTGCCAAATGATACCATTAACAAAACGAACGTTAGAATACAATTTGTTATGAACTTCATGTTATTGTTTATACACATATTAATAATTAAGGCATAAAATTGGTGTGACTAACCTTTACATTAATAACGCGTGGGTAGGATGGTCAGGTTCCTAATAAATGAACAATTCCATGTCGGCTTCAGTGCACATCATCTGATAAAAAACGTGGACAACGGTATACCGACGTGCATTTCTAAGGCTCTATTTATTGTCGGTCTTAAACGCCTAAGGGCATTTTCATTAAACATGCTGAAACAATGAATACGGTAGGTTCATGTTTAATTCTACGTCAATAATTTGATTAAACCCGTGCGAAACGTCCTAAGTATCTATCGCAAATGGAGGAATTGCTATAGAACATAGTTTTCTTTTATATACGTATGAACGAAAACCATTTAGTATTTTTAAAATTAATGCAAATCAGTAAGATATAAATATTGAAACTGCATGCACTGCAATACACATTACCGCATGGGATCAGTGTGGTAACATTGATATCGCATTTGATTCATTGAGCTGTGACGAGCAGCTTCGGTGTAGTCACTCATTCAATATACTATATCATTTCAGTTTTGTTTACGTTATTCCTATCCAACAGGTCTTTTGTACCGGAGTTTAAATCATTCATTACAGAAACAGTGTTTACTAATAAAATAACCATATTTTGTCACGATTTGTTAGGCAGAACACAATACTAACCGATCTGGGAATTGACTACTTTTCATTCCGTGTGAGGAATCTTCACAGTCACCAGCTGGATGCTGGGTGGCGTTATACTCCCATGAACGTCACTAGATACGCCTCATAGGTCATGACGAATGCAGGTGTTGTGATAAAAATTTCTGTAAACAACAGGTTAATTATAAGTTGCTGATTAATAAAGACCATTTTTCAATAATAAAACATATGTTTTCCCATAGTTTATATCATTCCGTTCATAAAGTGGTTCACATAGCGGAAACCAGTCGAAGTGTCACGCAAAGATGTGGCCATTAATGTGAAATATAAGTCGAGTAGCTATTGGATAAAATGTATATACTGTGCTCCAGCTTTCTTTTTTGACAGACTATATCATAAATAAGTGCTCATACAATCTAGTGAACAAAAATGCATTTACATTACAGAATATTGACAAAAAGGTTTAAATAAGGATGTTAATTTCTAATGTAGTTCCTTGCTGTTCTTCTGAATAAAACGGAATGAACGATTTATTAATGGGAGTAAAACACCTAATGTTCATTTTGTGAAAATAGCATTCGCCAAAAATAGCGTAGTTTTAAAATGGTGTCCGAACGAACACGCTCATCACTTATTGAATATTTTTAAAATATTTTTGTTTTCATATTTTGATGTATAAACAGCGTTTCTTACAACTGAATAATGGATGTCAACGCGGTGCCACAAAAACCGAAAAAAACGTATTATTAAAATGTAAAAGGAACAAAATGGAAAAAAAACAGGAAAAAAAAGAAAAATCGAAAACAGCTTTTGTATAAAATTTCACATAAACGATCAAAACTGTCGAATAAGTAGGCGTTTTTCAATTGACAAATATAAGATGTCTAATGCTAGTACTTGGTAATGTAATCTACGAGAAACAAATAGTCACTTAAAGATTCTAATGAAGCAAGGAATAGCATACTCATTGACAAATACATTGGAATTACATTCTTTAATTTTTATTTGTGCGCGCATTGCCAACGACCTGTTTATTTAAGCTAAATTAGGAAATTGGATTTTGGCGCTCGCGTTTGGCTGTCGTCTGCTCAGAATGGTAGAGGAGGATGGTCTGTGGTGAAAGATAAGGCAGAAACGTATTGATCGCGAAACAATATTTTCTCTCGAGGTTTGTTCTATTTCCTTTTACAACTATCACGAGATCTTGGAGAATCTCATCAAACCAACCATTTATGGAGAACTGAAGCACGCGCTCGTCTTTGAAATTGGAAAGGGGGCCAAGGAGGGGATTTCTGAGAGAAATAACATGCTTGTTTAATTGTGTGTTGACCGGCGAATGGGATATGTATATAACAAATTGCTGAGCAAGTTGAGGATAAGAAGCGAATAATACAAAAAATTTTTTCCTTGAATCTAGAATGAATGAATGAATATGATTCTGAGCAGACGCCATAGTTAAGAATAAACCCGTGTTTGTATTCTGTGAAATTAATGCCACTGATACAACAGGTCGTTTTTTTCTCTCCATAGTTTTTAATAGTTAGTATATGTTAATTTATCTCAGTAAACAATTACTGCGTTGGTTATCAAAGATGTATCCAGAGAAAGCCGTAAACGGATTTTGCCTTCTTTTAATATTAAAAGAGATATAACTAACTTTTTCATCTTCACAATATCATGTATGAAAAAAAATGTAAATCCTGTATTTCCTTTAACTATAACATTTTTTAACAAATAGCTTAAAATAATAACTACGAAACATTGAAATTCGGATCTACTTCGTGTTAAAACGATTTTTTGATAGAATTATTACAAATGATGAATGATAACATGTAACATTTTTGGCGTTTTGAATGCGATAGGCTGCCCTATGTAAACGGTGTGTCGCTCGGCCGTGCCCGTAGGTCGATACAACAGTGTATAAAGTAGTAATTATCGTCAGCAGATGTAACAACAGTTCACTGGTACTCGGCTGGCGACACGTGGGCCATTGTACCCGCCTATTTATGCACGTGAAATTGTGAGGACGACGATAAATGAAGTGAGTAGGTATCGGACATATTGCTGTAGTCAATATACAGTAGAGGGTAACATATTCTCGTATCGCCTGAAATGTTACACTTTCTTAATGTCCACTGATGCGCGAAAACATTAATGTGACACGGATCGATAAAGGGCATCATTGTGCTACTCTGTATCGGACAGGTAGGACTCTATTTGAGTCGACATCCTTCCCGAGGTGTAACCCTCCATTGAAACACACTTCCTGCAAAGCATGCAGTACTGTATATACCGTATATATTATCAATTACAAAAAAAACGAATACTGTGTATATGTTACACAGAATACACATTCTAGTGTTATAACTGTACGCAAATTTCATGTGTATTATAATTACATGAACTAAACATTAAAACCTTACGCTCCTGTGCAGAAGCTCCATGAATTCCTTCACGCGTGCCAATTCTCCACTCCTGACTTTTCATTTGTACACGTATTTTTGGTAGCGCCTATTTGAAATCCCAGTTGAAATATGTATATATCATTCTTACTGATCCATACTACGTAGTACATTTATCTATTAGAGTTTGATATTTCCGCCCTAGTGTCCTGTATATAATTCATGAACATTTATCGTCAGATTTGCATTTGATATCCATCAGTTTTACCTGTTTGCATTATTATGTTATAAACTTGATGGTTTGGATTGTGTCTATCGAGTAACCGTTATCTTTTTTATATTTGTTTTATTTTTCAAGGTTTTACATATTGTATATTTACATTTAACACAGCACATTGTACATGTATACAGCCATCCTTACTCACAGTCGCTCTCATCGTCCACAATGTATTATATTCAACATCATGATTCCTGTACTCCATCTTCTTCACATCAGTATCTCAATTCAATACATCATCATAATCATCATGACATCATCATCATCATCATCATCATCATCATCATCATCATCTCATCCTGTTTGACAGTCTTTGTATAATAATATATTTTAATATTTAATACTTATCTGTTATTGTTTCTTATCGTTTTAGGAAATATGGTTCCGGATAGTCAGTTCATGCCAAATGATATGATGCCATCGTCAGGGTCCCCTGACTCCCTGGTACTACACAGTCACGAGAGCCCCTTTGGACCCGGGGGCCCACCAAGGTCCCTAGCTAACTCCTTTACCTCACTGTCTCATCCTCCACAGGAAATGACGGAAGCCTGGTGATGACGTCACATCCGTTTTGATATATGAATATGTGAACATTTTTTTACCTTTAACCAGCGTCATTCCAAGATTGACAATATGTGTGTAAATTGATTGTTATAAACATATTATTTATAAAGTGCAGAAGCTGTGTGACAGACATTTGTTAAACAGTGAACATTGTGAGTGGCGATTATTTAGTATTTTCCTATATGACAGACACAACTACTGATGTATTCTGAAATATTTCCCCGACGGTCAGGAGGATCCTTTCTACGTGTTTGATACACGTTAAGCCACAGGAAGGGCAGCTAATTTGCATTCGGAGCTCTTCAGTAATTATCTGCATATCAATGCAAGTCTGACCATTGGTCCGTGAAGACAGTTGACGCCTGGACCGTGTCATCGCGAATGGTTGGACTCCATAACGAGGCGGTCAAAATAATGTCTCATTCCAGAAGAATTTTATTTGAGACACAAAAAACCAGCTTTAAGGAGCATGTTTTTCATAATAATTTATTTAGTTCGTTAAAGAAACAATTAGGTGAAACTGTGAACATTACTACATGAGTATAGCTGTATTTTGTTACATTCAAGCTTATGACTATGTGATGACGTCAAAGGACAACTTACTTTCATGACGTCATGACACATTTAACGTAACTATGAAATGTGAAGAAGAGTAACAGTTTGGGAAACAGATAAATGATTTCCTGTTGGAAATGCTATTTATTATTATCGTTGAGTTGAGATATCGTAGAATATAATGTGTCGTGATATGTTGTTTGTCTGTTCGCACTGTTGTGTGTTTTGTATATATACAATGCTCCCGAATACCGGGTGTCAAGTCCCATTCACAAAAATAGTGCAATGTCCGTTTTATTCTCTTCAATCCTATGTTTCACATTTTAATGTTTCACGTTTTTTGATCTTTTCACATTAAAGTAAGATTGTGTTTGAAAAAGAAAATGAAGTCGTTATAGAATTTCCCATTCCATCATAATTATCATAACACAATGTAGGTTACCAACTGAATCTAACGTGGAATATAACGATATCGCACAAGTTGTTATTTTTTACTGGTGATTGCCATTTCAACCGGAAGTAGTACGTTATTAAATGTCATCAAGCACAGTCCCAAAAGAAAATTGTCATTTAAACTGGAATTGATGTCAACGTTCTATTTTTTTCATAACAAGCAAAAAGGGATTCTTATTCAAATTCAATAACTGAGAGTTTTGTTTTCAAACAAAGGCATTTCATGATATTGTTTTAGTAATCTGCAGTGCAATACTGTAAAATCTGTACAAACAAAAAAGTTTTGAAATGATTGTTTTTATAATTAATAATACATTTCAACCCCAAATCACTTACCTTACACACTACCCCTGTATCTTTTTGGTTTGTCTTAGTTGCTCGAAGTGGACAGTAGAGACGAGTCATTTGTTTATGTACTACTTATATATATATTTCATGAAAGAAAATAATGTATATCGATGATTTTTATCGGTAAATAATGTAAAATATAAATTTATTCTTGTTAAATATCTTGAATACAATTGAGATCTCCACTATGAAGCGTTTAAGTACAATGTAGACTTGTTTAAATTCATTGGTGACTATATTGTGTTTCATTTTTCATTGAATCCTACTCTTGATGTAGTTATCGATGAATAAAAACTTCTATCCAACGTAAACCT
This sequence comes from Mimachlamys varia, assembly GCA_947623455.1. Lineage (NCBI taxonomy): Eukaryota > Metazoa > Mollusca > Bivalvia > Pectinida > Pectinidae > Mimachlamys > Mimachlamys varia. The sequence continues at coordinate 30,665,471 of OX392532.1, read as the reverse complement.
GTGTGTTTGAATTGTTGTCATTGTGTATCAGTGTTACCAGATGTGGCCATCGTCAGATGTATCTAAAGTCTTCATTTAGGTTCAATATTCCGCGTGACGTATGACAGAGACAAGGTTGTTTGAAAGTTTCGTTAGCATACCGCTAGCAAATATCGACGTTCAATTGTTATCTAAATTATCTATGCAAAAGAAAATTGTCATATATATTGAATGATTTTATTATTTTTAATAATATTATTTTGTAAACAGAGAGACTTAATTGGCTTAGTTTTTGTGTGACTAATGCGGAAGAGATGCTGCAATAATATCAAGTTAACTAAATTGAAACAACCGTAAACAAGATGTTTATACTTGTGCGTGAAAAGCGTCACTTGTGAGGTGATGGACACTCCATATGACAATGGGACGACACGTGTACGGCCATGGGACGTGTAAGGACACCGACTTTAAACGTGACAATGAACACGACGGTAGAGGCAGTACATTTTCTTCATGAGAGAGTTATATGATAGAGTTACTTAAATCTAGATTGCAGATGTATTGCGCGAAATGAAGTGCAAAATACATCACGAAAATTGCATGTCATTTTAAGGCCCAATATACGTAAGTTCAAGAAATATTTCGTGATTCTGAAAAATTCTGAAAAAAAACCCAGTTGATAACCATGTAAAAATAAGCCTAAAACGAAGTAAACCTGAGCGGTAACTAACAAGAAACTCCTGACAGAAAAATCCAAAGAATTGAATATAATTCAGGTGTTGCCCACTTCACGAGCCGAAGAAAGAAGACAGTTCAAAATGGACCCGTGTTTACAAATACCGAGTTTCAACTGCTGCTGTACCGGTAATCGCATAAGAACTCATATTGGATATTGCTGATATCAGTTAATCTTAACTAAATCTATAAATATAATAAGTTATTAGGCTTGATTTTCGCTTCAAGTTTTTCCGAAAGTTACGTATACTGGGCATTTAAAAAGACAACCATAAAATTTGGAAACGGGTACTTAAACAAAAATAACCGACAAACATACATAACGTATTATAATAGAGACATCTTTGTAATTGACATAATTGTAAAACAAAAAACAATGTAGCATGTTATTTAATGAAACGTCAATGATGTATCATTAATATAATGATAATATATTTAAACGTAAACATATTGATGGTTGTTCGTTATTTCGTATCATTCGAAGCACTTTAGACAAATGATTTATTTATTGTGACATTTGGTCCAAGATATGCAGTAAAATTGACCTTGTGTTTGGCTTCATGCATCGATTTACCAAATCCTTTGTTAAGATTAACAATTATAGAAAGCCAGCGCTGACCCTGTCTGAATAAGTTTGGATGAACTGCCAGATACGCAGCAGCTCCTATGAAGATTTCACATTATTTCATTTTATGAACTGCTGCTTATCTAACAGTTTATCCGAACTCATTTTTCTACACAGGTATCCATTTTTGCTATATTCGTCTATATTGGCAAACATTCTTTCGGTTTCCCTACCCTTATACAGCTAGTAGGACAGACATGTTTTTCATCATCCAGTGTTTTCATCGTTCACTGTTTTACTCGAGTTAAATGTCTATATCCACACAATGTCTCCTCGAAAAGTCATACATGTAGATAATAGAAATCCGGAATAAAGAGCGTTGTTTGTATTTCCATCTTTTAAGTTCGTCTTCTGGGCCCGAATTTCACAAATATGAGATTTAAAACTTGATCACTATGTCCAAAATCGTTTGTGGTCTTATTTCCTGGTTTTGATGGGAAGCATAAACTTGCGCCAAATGTGGTACCGGAAATACTTATTCCGTCGTTGAAGCTGTTTTCGTCACAAAGTTTACTGGAATGTTTTGTTTTTGTTTTTTGTTTGTTTTGCTCTGATGTATTCGCAGTATATGCACAATAAATGCACTGAATGTCTTTGTTTGCTGACGCAGTGGTACAACAAGCTTCATCACGAAATTGTGCTGTTCCGACTGTGGTTTGGAATAGGCACATGCAGAGAGTATATTAAATCGCTGTTAAATAACATTTGTACAGTAGGTACTAACTGTTAGTACGCAGTATATGTTAAATGTATACCATGGGCTACAAGTGGAACAGGAACTTCGGAGAAAATACTACAGAGGGGGTCCTGCCGACGAACATGGATATCGAATATGTTAACGGTATTGATTTATTTTAGGTGAAACTGTTGTTATATGAAGCTATAACTCACCCACACAAGAAGATGTTAAATGGTTATATAACTAAAATACAACATCAAAGATACAAAAACATCTGAAAGAGACAAAAAGTAACAATGAAATCCATTTATCATTTCCTATGTAGCTAGAATATCTAAATTCACAGCCGGTTGCGTTCTCTTGTGAGAGTTGACATGCGTGTTATTTATGGCTAATGGTAGACAGTCAGACAAATATTATGATAAATAGCATTACATCTGTTTATAGTATTGAGCAAAATACATTATTTCACATGGACAAGGCGATATATTAATCGTGTCGATATGGCATAGTTTTCTTATCTAATATAACAATGATCGAACCGAGTGTAGACGTACTCCATTAATACTGATATTAGACTAATGACACAGGTCCCAGGTGTTGTCGTTACGTCAGGTGTGCACGCTGTTAAAATAACATTCTTCATATCATCAACAGGTATTGTTTTGATGCTGTCAATCATGATAAATATGATTTTGATGATGTTAAAAAGGAACATGATGTTATAAACATACCGAATCTGATTAGCATCTTCAATTACAGAACAAGTGATTTATGACAAAGTTATAGTCGTCCAAGCTTAAAAAAGAGAATACCGAAGCGTCAACAAAATCATAAACTCAAAATCGATTCAACTAGGAACAAAAGTATGACCAATGGAAAGATATACACGTTGACCCTTGAAAACGTACAGGAACATCATACCAGGTAATCCGGGAGAGTAATCGTCTTATACTCTATTGACAACACCTACATTTAGGTCACATCCAAGTAAATGTCACGTCCTTAAAATGCGAAGTGTGGCATCAATAGGTCGACTGCTGACAACTGCTGACAAAAAACTAACAACACAAGGATTCGAGAGACGCAGGTTAATCAGAACGATGGGCAAGTTTTATGATCGCCATTTTTGTGTTATTGAGAATATTCTGTAACTTTAAGTGATATGAAAATGAACGTTTTTTGAGTATGCTCATTAGTGTTCTTACTTGTGATTGACAAAATGACTCGGTTTTCATCTTGACGATTGATTCTTACTTGGATGTGACCAAGATTTACATGGTGGGTGTCGTCGATTACGCAGAAGACTCTTACCTTTGTTCCTATTTTGCCTCTAGTTAACTCGATTTTGAGTTCGGAATATGGTTTTGTTCATATCAAACAAGGATTAGGTTCGAGGAATCGGTATAGGACAAGTTACCAAAACATAATCACGTTAACGTATTCTATTTACCTTCATTAATGTACGATAACGCGAAAGGCCAGGAGATCGTTATACATACATAACGTATACACATTATCATCATAAACAGATTACCATAGCGTCTTATCTCTTCGGGAAAAATCAATGTGTTGGAATAATCTTTAAAGACAAAATGTAGGAGGTTGCAGATCATGGGGCATAGCTATTTATTACACGTAGACCTATTAAGAATGGAGGCATGGTGGTCTTTTGGTAGGACGCCGGGCTCGTGATCGAAGGGTTACGATTTCGAGTCCAGGTCACGGCACTTGTGTTGTATCCTTGAGCAAGATACTTTTCTCTGCTTGTTCCAGTCTATTTAACTGTAAATGAGTACGTGGATGGATAGTGCTAGAAATTACAGAATGCTTGCTGTAAGCGCCGAAATGGCAGCACCGGTTGTATGCACCCCATGGAGTGTAGAACGATATTGGGTGGTTGTTAAGGCCCTATAACCACGGATAATAATTTGTGAACCGCTTTGAGACGACCTTTAAGCTTGTGATAAAGCGGTATATAAGAATCTCGAATTATTATTATATCATAAGTAAGACGAACGCTTACAATTTTTATATAAGTGTTTTACATAAGATTTCTGCGATTTGATATACCTACAGTGTAGCTCATATAATCCCAATATGTCAATGTGTAACATTCTTATGTTTGAATATTTGTAGATTAACGATAAACCTAACAAACCATTATGTGCTGCTCCATTTGAATTTGTTAATAGAAAGTCCATTAACAATAACAAAGTAATAGTAAGCTTGAACATTTTAATGAAAACATAGCCTATCCAAGATGTTTCATTATTGTTCATTGTGGGTGCCGCTACACTAGACCCTTCTTCGGGAACGTGACATAATGTGGAATCGTATTGAAGGCGCCGTCGCAAAATCAGAAGAAGCGTTCTTTCCAGGAAAACCTATCATATTTCCCTTGTTCTTTTTAACTGTCGTTTACGACATACAATTCGGAAATTTTAGTTTTACTGGCAGTTATAAACAAAATATTGCTATGGAGAACAAACTGTTTAACACAATTTGAAATCAGAAGTTTTGATATATTTTTATATATGTGTTGATTATTATTATAATAAGTTCTTTTGGATTCTGTTCCTGCAATCCACGGTCCATTTTGATGTCTTGTAGTTTTTGACTCCAGAGAGATTGTCCAACGCTGACGCCTTGTTGTTTCTCTACTTTGTTGTCTAAATTGTAATTAGGTCAGATATCATAATCATATTTGTATCATTCACGTTCCGAATGGCGTATACTGGTATCATCTGATGTTTCACTACATTGTCTTTGTCTACACAGCTTTTGTTTGGTTTGTTTGTGTTTACGTCTTATTACAGTAACGGTTATGTCCAGTAGCTGTTTCAAGTCAAACTATATAACATACAATGCAATTTAAAATAAAGTGACTTTGTAACATAAAGTTTATCTTTTGAAGAATATTCATAACATGTAGGGAATTGCTAAGTACTGGCATAGTATGGGATTTTTTTTTGATTTTTTTTTTTGTCATAGATTAAATGAAATTTACATACTTTTCGTTAGTTTTATAGATTATATAAAGAAAATGATACATAATATCATGATCTGCAATTTAAACGTGCTGTAAATGGTATTCCATTCTGTAGATTGGGAGTGACTTTATGTTATATAAAGTGACCATACACACTAGTGATACACATATAATTAGTAGGTCGTAACGCCATATCACGAATATGATCTCTACTGATAGTTCGCCAGGCGCTTTTAAACCCGACATGTGAAACGGACTATGCTTGTTCTAGTGTGTCTACTTTCTACAACAGTTGGCATGCAATATATTTATATTTCTAGTATTGGATTTTGTGAATTTTCCTTCACAACAATAATTTAGAAATTCTTTTTAATATTTTAAAAATGTACGCCTAAAATTGCTCTAAACCATATGTAAAGACTACGTTTGTAATTATATATCTACTTTCCCCTTCAAAGCGTGGATGGGCTATGTTTGTATTTATCAGAGCTGGGCTATATGTAATACTATGCTTTCACTGTCATTCGTATACAGTTTATATGGACCTTATCTGTACTATACTAATGTCCATGTTTGCCAAATAAGCGTTGAAATATTTATGCTTTTTTTTATTTGGTATTTTCTTTTCCTTGTGGCGATTGACTTTATATATTTGTTTGATTTTCTTTTTCTTTTTGGACTGCTGATATCTTGCATATGTTTATGTTACTATCTACTTCTTAAATAATGGTTCAACTTAATTATGCATCCATTTAAGTCAGAACGTCAAGTTATATTAATGTTATGATTTTTTTCATTTTAGTGTTAAAGTTATGATTTTTTTTTCATTTGAATATTAGTGTTATCTTTTTTAATTTTCTTATTAAACAAATTGTAAATATACATGTGTATGTTTCTATAAATGAAAGTCTTCGTCTGCTTTGCAATTCTTTTTATAAGATAACCCACCATTTCTGACACTTTTTTCTAACTTATTCAGCATATGTGAACCCTTCTTATTGGAATATAGTTCGTTATTAATCTTTAGGAGTAAATAAGTAAATGAAATGAAAGATGAACTGTACAGTTATTGTTTTAACGGGTCCAGATACAATTTACTAATGACTTGTTGTATTTTAATGGATACCGTATGCAGTTTCAGAATATTAATTGATTTATATAGTTCTTGTTTGTTTTTGCAAGGGTAAATTAAAGATTGAGAGAACATTTTTTTAAATTTTGTTCTGACAATTCGGGTTTAATCTTTAACGTCAAATCAGACAACCACATAATTATGCGCGTGCATGTGTTAATTCCGAATAAACCATGTACATGTGTGTCGTACATCCAAAATCCTATTTAGTGCTTGAAAGTATGTCTTACAAACATTGAATTGATATGGTCTGTATTTGACACGAATACAGTTTTTTGGAATAAATCAGGACAAGGTGGAACATAGACGATGAATAAGTCATCAAATTCCTTATATATAGGGTTCTGAAGGGAACAATTTTTCTTTTTCGTGAATTTTTTTCGGAGCTGGTAATTCAAAATGTAACTCTTAAGAAATGGTCTGTACCATTTTGCTTTCTGCGATGTTCTTCTTTTATAATCACTCAGTGTTATGGTTGCAGGGTGTCGTGAAGGTTTGCTGTGAGCGATCAGCTGTGGACATACATTCAATTATCAACTCTTTAGGTATGACTTTAGGCTGAATAAGTAAAAACAAACAACGATGATTTTAAAATAGGAACATAACCGTCAAAATTTTTTAAATAAAATCGAAGGCGTCATGATTTCAAACGTAAAACTATGGAAACATATTCTTAAAACATTATGCAAAAATAAAATAAATAAAAAAAGAGTATTGAAGAGTCAACGTAACCATCATCCAAATAGAAATTGATTAAACTAGGGACACGGTGTGAACAAATGAAATATTTACAATGATAATGTACAAGAGAATAAGATTTTGTGTCCCGGAAACGTCCTTTCCTTCATCGACGACACCCGCCATGTAAATCTAAGCCACATTCAAGTAAATGTCATGTCCTCAAAGTGAGAACTGAGGGCCTTGTTATCGCAATGATGGATTTCGTTTCTGAAAATATGACATAATGTACACAAGATAGATATTAAACGAATGATATTTGATATAATAGAGATAATGTTACATATGCACGTTTGAATGTAAAAATTTCTCAAGACATGAAATGTAACATTCGTCACCATTACTGTAAGATTGAAGACAAAAACCTTTATATTTGTAAAATCATTATCACCAACGACAACCTGAAACCGAGTAAAACGGTTTATATTGCCTTAAAAACTCAACATCTGAACAGAAAAGTACTCAATCCAAATCTTAGATATACCCTTATCATGCCTGTAGTAAAACAAAAGAAAGTATTTAAACGAATAGGACAAAGATTTAGAACACGATGCACACATCAATACTGTGAAGGACATTTGGTTGTTTGATGCAATGCTTATTTACAGCTTACAAATGCCAGATGTAGTCCTTGATCAAAATAACTGTTTCATTTATCGCAGGGAAAAAAAACCTTATCTATTTTCCCTGAACACAATCACTCTTTCACAGTAGAATATCTTTGAACTACATCACATAATGAAACGATATCTAGATTAAACAAATTACAAATCTAGATCACTGAGGATGGGATAGGCGCACCAATCAGATCCCAGATATAATCTATCTATTTTTCTTTGTTTTCATACCGTTGATGCGATGTTATATTCAACATAAATACTCTCATTGCGTTAAATCTAATGTAATTTCCAAAAAAATACTGTATAACCATTTCTATTTGGTTCCATGAAGGAAACCTTATTTCGGTCATCTGTATTGCGTATTTTAACAGGTTCACCATAATGCTGAGAATAAAACTAAACCAGATATAAGTTTTTGTTAATTTCAATTCAGAAACAATTATTAATATGTTCTTTTTTATATCGAATATCAAGGTAGGTATTCAATGACTTTTCAATATTACGCATATACATGTATGATGTATGGGTTCTTCGAAAAGCCAGATATTTACATTAAAATATTATTTTTACAAAAAATTCAATACTAGTATTTAATATGTTCATATTGTTTTCCATTTACATGAGCCTAAAAGCTGTTTCTTTTTCAATTTCAGGATTTTGTTACAAGGGTTCTGGTCATAAGTATAATTGTCTTGTTGAATGCTCTGGATGATAAGTAAATGTCAATCAAATATTTATGGTTCTTTGACAACAGCGCGTTAGGGGCAATGTTCAAGTCAAAACTGAACAATAACGGATTCTTGAACAGGTACTTCATCAGTCTTCTTATGCTTTTCTTTTTCCCTCCGGGGAGGTTGGTGCGAGTGGGTGGATGTGTTTGGACGGGGTGTCTTAGTGTCTTTTGGTGTATAGGTGATTTCTGTTGTGAAGGGGATGGGGGAGGAGTTTAGGGCAAGATTCCTCCATGTCTTTTGGTTTCTGTTTTTTCATTTCATCTCCTTAAAGAAACAGGGATATCTTTATAGTCATTGATTTTAATTGCAATTGATAGGTGATTACTACTGAAAACCTTTTACCTGGTTTGACAAAAAAATTCATTTTTTTTCAGTAATAAAAATTGTTCTGTCCAAAACGAATTTAGTTTAGATCAATATCTCATTGCTGAAATCATGGCCCTGGTATGCAGCAAAACGATGTCTTACTAACTTTGATGACCTACAATAGTAGCAGAAGTTCATGCTGGTATTAAGAATATTGTTATTATGACACTTATGATATGCAATGTATTTGCATCAGCCACCTCCTGAAATGACATATCACACATAAACTAATTATATTGAAAAGAGCTTATGTTTCCAACTAAACCAAAAAACTTATTTTTCTGTTACCAGAAATCGGCACTTGATACGCTGTCAATATAAGCCACATGGCCATTAAAATACAATGTAAATATCCATGTTAAACTACATTAAAATTTTAATTCTTCTTTGGATGTTACAATGCATGACAAAAAGGGATATTACTGAGATATTGTCATATTGATAATTAAGGTTTGTTGTTAACCGCATTTCAAGCCATTGATATCAGATCATTACGGTTGCATTGCTATGGGAATTACCTATAAATGAAATCATCTGGGTAACTGAATAATATAATTATTGGTATTACGGTATAGCTGATGATGTAATGACGCTTCAAGTTAGTGATTTGTTTGTTGCAAAGTCTTGCAAAGGATGTGCTCCTTCGTGTAAAACGGCATCACATTTTAAGCCAAACAGGTGCTGCATGTAACCCGGTGGGAATCGAGTAAGCAGTATTGATGAGTGGATAAGAACAGTTTTCCCCATAGTGACTATTTTAGTATCTATTTTTTTTCAGGAAGAGAAGACGTATGATTGCAAGATTTACTATCAAAATGTACTTTAATAATAAAAAAATCTGCATGCCTATACATAAAGGTCAGAAACAAATTATGTAACCGATTACAGAGAGAGTTACGTCGATCAAGGTGCGTGTGGTTGAGCTTTTGGTTGAATTTGATTTACGTCTTAATAACAGCTCGGTTAATTTGAGGACGTGCCAGGTTTTGGAGGTAGAGGAAAACCGGAGTACTCGGAGATAAACTATCGATCTACGGTCAGTACGTGGCAACTCCCCCCATGTGAGTTTCGAACTTGCAACCCAGACGTGAAGGGCTAGTGGTAAAATATCGGGACACCTTAATCAATCGGCCACTGCGGCGGTGGTAAAGATCATTTTCAAAGTATGACCATGGATAGTTTTTAAATATAACATTGGCAATATCAACTAATCAAGCTATTTTTAGTACTCAGATTGGCTAAATTTGTCTTTATGACTAGTCAAAGTCTTAAGAGAAACTAGAAAAAAAATCTAGTATTTTATTGATTGGAGAAGTTAGTAAACGATTATTCCTGTGTTTGTTATTTAGCATACAAATAAACATAATAACATCATTTTATACTTGAAATATGGTGATGCTTAGCACTGGGCCATTTCAATATCGTACTGTGTGTTATTAGTATATGTATTATTTACTGCGTTGTAAGCAAAGTTATGTCTACGGGGACAAAATTGCATTTGTTTATAGTTCACTTCGGAATTTAATATTAGAAAGTTTTTTGGATGTTTTAAGTTTGAATGTTCTACTGTTGATTTTAAAATATCCAACGACGAAGAGTGTGAACCAGTAAATCATTTTTCTCCCTTTGAGTTTCATCAATTTCCTTAAGCAATAAGATTGTAGACGAAAGTAACAATGTTCATAATTATTGATATGTCCTCTTTATATTTAACGTATTATTTATTTAATTACCAAGTTGATTTATTACGGTTTTCACTACAAAAAATCTTCGGCAATGGTTTAAGGCAAGTAAATCAAATAATGCAGATTCCATGGAAATCTTTATTTTCAAAAAGAAACATTGAACAAGTCAGACCTGATGCTATTGACAGGCATTGCTTAATTTAATTTCAGCTCATGAAGTTATTTATTTTGTTTTCAGGGACAACGGATATATATATATAATCATATAGCATAAGATATGTGTTATATATAGTGAATCGACGTAACTTTCCAGGAGATAAAGTGAGAAAACAAGTAATACAAAATCAAGAATGTCAGTACCAGAATGTAACGTCAAAATAAGAAACAGTTTTCTCAAAAGTGATATGAAATTTTACTAACATAATTATCAAGCTTACAGCGCAAGATGAACTTTGACCAGCAAATGTAGTAAATTAATTGTTTACTGTTAATTAAAGTAAATGTTGTGTTTCACACCAGCAGAGTTATAAGTGGGGGTTGCTGCATAACCAGTTTGAGCATCTAAGTTCTGTGAAGTGATATACATGCAATGATAGCAGATTGGCACTTGTACCTTTAAATATTAAAGTAATATTAAATACATGAACTTTGCGATTACAGAAGATATAGATTCAAAACATACTTGCATGTCAAACATCTCAAGCATTGCAAAGCAAAGTTGAAACGAAATATCTATGCTTGCATCAGAAATGCTAAAAGGTAACAAGACGTTAAATAGACAATGCATAAAAATCTGTTTAACTGGTAAAGGCAAATTTACTATTTGAACTACTGAGCAATGTTGTTTTCGAAATGTTAGATATATATAAAATTGACTTGTTATTAAACATAACTGTCAAAGAATATGTTTCATATTATATTCATATTGTATTATTAATCATTATATGATGTTGAATATGGGTTATGGGTTTCGTCGGTATTTTTTTGATAACTGTGTTGTACCGTTACTAAATAATACAACTAACGCAATAAGCTATCATCGTTCTGTATTAAGTCACAATTCGTAGTATCATCTTAAACATTTTGCTTAATATCGTTGACTCTTCCGATCGATTATCAGTCCTTAAAGTTCCCCAAAACCTCTTGAACAAAATATACTCTGGTATGGTTTACGTGAATTTCTAATTTCAAATATATCCATCTGTTGTCTCCAAGGCTGCACATTTTACAGCTTGTGAGCGGTTTTATAAACATCTTACCTTTTCATATGTATTTCTATAGCATCATTCCGTCAAACACTTTAGACATTATTCTTCCCTCGTGTAACATTAGCATCACTGATATTAGAGATGCATCCAAAATGGACGAAAGACCATACGATACAGCAAATATTGACATTTACTTAATTTGACTTCCTGCATCGACTTATTACTTTCCTTAATTCATTCATCCCTGAAATTCCATAATGAGCTATTCTAACCTTAGTATTGGAAGAATTCAAAAGCATCTTCAGGGGTGAATAAGTTAAAAAGGCACTTCCTGTGTTCGTATTTCCATTGACAAAACCATCAATGTTTTTACATTTAAATATAAAAGTGAAGGTACCAATTTTTAATTATTCGGATTTTCTAATTTTAAAATCGGAAAGACTATTATTCTTTAGTTGTTATCTTTATAAAAGCAACGAGTAAAGTAAATCAATTTTAATCAAGTTATAAAACAGGACTATTGTTTAAGTCCTATAATTTTTCTTTTACTTTGAGTGAAAACCTGTTTTAACATACCCCTGACTTATGTCTATATAAGAATGACGAAATACTAACCATGTGTGTTCAGAATGAATTTATAGGCGATGCATTTCGTTTAGCATGAACATGTATTCCATTCTTTGACCGAAATCCGAACTGATATTTTTTTTCCACAATTCAAATATCTATTTAAATAAAATCCAATCGTAACAATCCAAATATTTATTTAGTTTCATGTAACTTTATTAAATGTTACAATCATTTGATCAGGTTTCATTGAATCGAATTGTGTTCATTACTTAGTGAACAGTTATTGTTCAGCAAGTTAATTATGCATTTAACAAACGGAAAATACTTGTTCAGTTGTCAATATAAATGAACATGTGAAAATGGCAAATTCATATCCTAAATTCTGCATGCTCAATAAACACTTCGTCCTTCGATGTATATATTGGCATCAACTATTAATAACTCATGTCCATTAATTAAAGTCATAATGGTTTATGTTGTCATTTAACACAAACGTTTTAAAACGGTTAATTTGACCTGTTAAGGGTATGTGAAATTTGCTTTGAATAAGATTTATCATAATTATCAAGTGCCTTTTTAGACCAGATTTTTCTTCTCAATTCAGTTCGTTGATGAAGCTGAAGACGCTTACCTATCCGGAACACCTGATCTGATTCCCTTGTATATGTTTCATGTGCCATTGGTTAATCTGTCCTTTGTCCATTTTTTATCCCCAAGTTTATTCGATTTTGTGGACGCTTTTGTCTTCTCCGATGTTTTTTGATAGCTTAAATATTAATATCGACAAAGAAATGAAATCATATTTCTAATAATTTTATTTATTCCATATTGAGGCATATTTGCAAGGGTATTATTCTTATGAATTAAATATATATTTATGTTTTTAGAAATATGAACAGTTTTCAAAATTAATTGTTATTAGTTTCATATATTTCATTATTTGATACTAACTGCTAATAATTTTAAAGTCGATCGTTAGACCTTATCCTTTTTTTGCTTATCTACTTAACATGAATATTTGACTTTTTAATAGGATTGATGCCATTTATTATGAACATTGCAAAAATTAATCACTGAAAAATGATTGGATATGACCTGATGCAATTTTAGACCCCCTTCTGGAAAAAATCAAGTAGGATTAACATGTATGAAATAAAATACATATAGACGTATATAGTAACATTTCATAGATCTTACTTGCTTAATGCTTAAGGCCAACAGTTAATGAATACTAATATATATGCATCACGCTTATCGCATCTTAATGGTATTGATTTAAGCCTACCCAAGGTTAATACGCCTATTTCTTATCATTTAAACGTCTCCGCTTCTCTTAGTTGTGTTTACACTCTTGAAATATTTGCATATCACTTTCAAGTTGAAAAGGACGGGGCAATTCGGGAAATTAAATCGGCTAACTTTAGATTAGATTTCTTCTTTATCACAATGAAAATGTATTGTTATATTGTTTGATATTTGAATAGGAAAATCATACCATTAATTGAAATAACACCGTAGAAATTGACGGTAAGAGTCTAACACGTCAAGATTACGTCACACTTAAAGAAATATAAAAATAATTGTTTTCATTCTATTTTCCATTAACTGCCAGCGTTCCTGTCTTATTGTACAGCAATCCTCATAATATGCCAATTTAATGAGTATAAGATTGTTTGTGAATTTTAATTCAAGACACGAAGTTTAACCTTCTGTCTAGTTAATTGATAAGCTCACATAGAACGACAAAGGCCGTTCGACAGTGTTTCATTCGGGAACCCCTAGAAAATACATAAGGGATAACAAATGTTGAATAATCGGATCAGCCGGTTTAGCATTCATGCTTGTTGCACCCTTGGGCCTGTCTAAGAACTACAACCGATCTTATCAGAATACCAAATAGTAACATTAAAAAAACATAACTATCACGCTCTTTATTATCTTCAATGTGCACACTTCATTATAATACAGGAGGAAAACATTGATGCGTACCAAATAACTAACCACGCTTCGTCACACGACTTAATCAGTTGTTGTTATCATAACCGATAAAGCTTGGTCTTTCAGAACAATTTCACATACCCGTATTGCTTGGGTGTAGAATATAATCATTGTTGTACAGACTTATTCGTGTGTATTTGTAGCTTTGGAAAAGATACCACAGAATTGTCTGATGCCAACACTATTGTAGGTTTATAAGGAATAATGAAAAAAAGAAATAGAAATAGAAATCAAGATGAAAGTAAGCAAACATATGCAAAAGAATATAACGTACTTGATTTAAAATTCTCATAAAACTTAAACCAATCAATAAATTGTTTTTATGTAAAAAAAAAACACACAAACAGAATCAAACAGTGTTTATCTGTTTTATTTCATTTTAATAAATGTTACGCCCAAAGACAGGAAAAGTAGTCAACGTCTCCAAGGAAACCGAACAATTCCTGGCGCCCAAGTCCTTCTCGATCAAGAACCGAAAAACCTATCAGTGCCGACCCAAGCGGTACCGGGGACATCTACGAATTAGACTTTCCAAGATCCCGTTCGCATAAAAACACCCAGCCGATAGTCCATTTCATTGTTTTCCTATCGAATCCGCAGATCCAATCTAAAGTTCTATCATTTGGGTTAGCCCTGCGTGAAATCATCAACAAGGAAGATTGTCTTTATCAGGCGCGGCCTGTCTGAGACTTTGTCGTCTCCTGGTCTGCCATATGATCAACTAAACAATCGATCCTACGTTATATCTCCCAATCACACCAATAATTTCCCCGCAAAATGCATTTTCTTTTCCCTATTTTCCCTGATTCTTTTTCAAAACAAGTTCATTGCATTTCTAATTCTGACGACATGGTTCAGAATGGCAAGAGGAATTTGTTGATTTGGTCGCATTTTTTTTTTGTATATCATTTAAGAAAAAGAAAAACAAAAACTGTTTACAACACTATAGAAGATTTTCCGGCTTAATTTTGCAATGATTTTCTCATGGAAAACTGTTTTGTTACTTGCTTTCAGCATTGACTTTTTGTTATCTGTTTTGTATGTTACTAAGATATGAAATAATGAAAAACAAGCATTTCATTCTCATTGGAAAATTATGAACCAGTGATTGGTAATTTTTCTCAATTCATATTTACGACAATACTATTCTAGATATAACAAAATCATACGGTTTTGTTTTACTTATTTCGATTCAATAAAAAAGATTACAATTTCAATTTCAACTGACTTTTATAGTATTGTATTAATACATGAAATAGTAAAATATTCTATTCTACGAAAACCTTGTACCCGGTAATTACAAAATCGTTAATTACAATAGCTGTTTCTCAAAGGGCAATAGCAACTATAAGATATATTTTTAAATCGTGACGTGATAATTATCACATGGCTGATTGTATGTACCGTGAAAAGACTAAATCAATATATTTTGAACGTAGACCCGAAAAGTTGTGAATTTCACAAAGCAGCATTTCGATTGAAAGTTTTTTTTTTTTTCCAAAAATATTCAAAACACGCATGACCTATTTATGAGGGCAAAATGCTGTATCATTTATATCAATTTGATATAATTAAAACTAGGTTTACGTGGATCAATTTTGATGTTTTGTGCAATTTTGTCGTTACTGTGACACTATCATCCTACTGTAAAAATGTTTGTTGTTAGAATAAGACATCATTGAAACTTAATATTTGTAAACTTTAAAGCCTACTGAAATGTATTAAAAAGCTCGAACATATTATTTGCTATACTACGTATGTATCATAATTAGGTACACAGAAACGCATTTAAGAATTACGAAACGTTGGTCGATGTTATTCTATAAGTATTCTCACCTTTACAACGGATTATTCATGTCTCATGATCAATTGGTTCATCATACTTAACTGATCCAATAATGGTTTGTGTGAGTAGAGAAAATGAAAAAAAAGAAAGTTAAGCAGTCCTCTGAGACCGTGAGAAGTTGAATATTTCTGTTTCTCTGTGTAGTTTCAGCTACAATATGCTCAATATCTAATACGTACAATTGTGTATTTCGTCAGGAATTACGCATATCGAATCAAAAATTACAGAGCAAAATCAAAGTCGAATGTGTTAGGTCGGAGGTTCGCAACATGTTTTTGAAAAATGAAATTGATTTCCTTTACATATTTAACAGATGAAATTAACATATAAATGCATGTACAAGAGGTTGAATACGAAATCCCTATTTTTATGACAGTACCCTACGAGGATATAAAGAGGGGGTTTAAGGTCAACGCTAACAAATTGCTATCGTCTGCTTGTTAAAATTTTGAATTAGACCTTAGGGTTAATCTTTCTTTTAATCTTGCATAATCTATCTGGAAATTGCTTTGAAGCATACTTCCAAATCAACATATGTTACAAAATAGTCGCAGGCGAATTTATTGGAAAATGAACATCGAAATGAATTATAGATTTGAATTATAATCTGGAAAATGAACATTATAACAAACACATTCTCTGCTTCAAATTAAAGATTTAAATATAGTTTTATTTACTTTTTTTGTACAATTTTGAAAGCTGCATTAGAAACAAACAACTGCTAAATCACCATGCCATGGATTTATAATTATTTGACAAATTGAAAACCAGGGGAAGCACATTTCGTGTTTTAAGAAGAGTATAAAGTTAGTGTATCAATCAAATTTACAAAGCAAACACATTGTATAAAAGTTTAGAATTGTTTGGATTAAATGTTATTTATAACTGTATCGTCAGGATGATGTGAATTTGCCCATGGACAGTGACACACGTCAGGCATGACATGATTGTGTCACTGTTTGATACCCTGGGGGTTCTTACTCCGCCAGTGTTTGTGTTCCCGGCTCGACTCGCACTGCTGAGTAGGTGTGTGGCCTCCAAGACGTGCTTCCCCATAACAATGTTAATCTTAATTTAATTAAATTTTGATAGGGGTCAAGTAGCACAATAAAAAAGATTGCTTACGTTTCCTTTCGCTTGATTACAGAAAACCAGGATTCCATTGAACATGTTAAGCCAGGCGCTCAGTGGAATTATTTTTTCGTCAACAGACATTTAGATTTCGTGTTTTCTTAAGGATTTTGTCACAAACACAGCCACTATACTGCCGTATTTCAACTCATTGAGATAAACATGGTCTTATTTATAAAGGGGTGCAAGTGAAAAGACTACACGTCTTGAACTTATCCCCGATTTAAAGAATCAGAGTGGCCCCTGGTGAGGTAGGTTAATGATGAAGTTCATATGTGTGACAATTTGAAGCATTATGCTAGTAACGTTAAGCTACCGTTGTCCCGCATCCTTAGAAATATCTTCACTAAAAATGCCATCGCATCCGCCGTGACACTGTCAGATAAACGAACTGGACCGTACTATATAATATCGTCTTGATTGCATTTAAACTGATGAAAATGAAAATAAAAATAACAAAAACAATCTTAAAAGTCACATTTTCATTTGTGTACATTACTATTCTGTTAATGGTTATTTCCATAAGTTAAATTCATCAATTAATTTAAAGATATTCAGATAAAGTTTTTTTTTATTTGAGTTTAAAATGACGTCATGATATAATAAAGTACAAATATAGTGACTAAATCAGAGAATACCGACGCATCAACAAAACCATTATTGGATGTCAAGGACCATTAAACTAATGTCGACAAACTTCAACAAAGGAAAGATTTACACGGAGACATTTGAAAAAGTATTAGAGAATAAGACCAAGAGTTCCAAGTCACCTTGTCATTCTCACCTCCAAAGCAATTAAAAGAAATTAATATCATACATCAGTTGAAACACATGGATTCTAATGTTAGAAATTTCCTCAACAATTAATGTCTATACATATGGCTTATGACAGATAAAGTATGTTTTTTGGCAAACTTATTAAATGAGTTTCTATTGTCATATTTTATATGATATATAATACTTAAATAGTATGGTCAAGAAAATTTTCCACGTTTGATTTTTTATGTGAAGACAAAGTCGCTTTAGAGTTATAAAAGGAATACCAGAACAGACCAAGTATTGGTGTAAACTGTTACAGTATTTTATTCACAAATATATGCCATACAAGATTCAATATATTAAACATCTGAGTTAATGGGATTTGGCTACATCAGTTCACTCTTATATTAAGCCATCTCCCAAACTTGACGTTGACGAAATATGCTACGTTAATCTAGGCCTCGTCTTCAAAGCGAGAGCAAGAAAACAATGCAACTATTTTGTGGCAACGTTTATCAGGCACAGCTAGGGTTTCCAACCGGAGATGCTTACATCTACACTTTAAAAGCAGCCACTACCTTATAACAATCAAGACTTCTTGTACGCCACAACTGTGTTGATAAGGTACTCATAATCGTTGATGGCTCGGTTCTCTTGTATTCTAACGATTTTTGTATTATAGTCATTCATCACAGTATGTCCTCTCCGTCGATCCGTTTTTAGCTTCACTTTTTGCTAGTTTAAATTTCAAATTTGTGTTTATATTTTACTTAGTTCCACTGAATAAAATTACAAAGAATTATATAAAGTTTACATTTGTGTAATAGTATAGGTATTCCATTGTTCTCAAATCATTTTATCATAATTTGCAATACAATTAATATGTTTATTTTCATATCCTCATTTCTAGTACCATTATTTCCTGTGTATTGCCTGCGGGCTAAATGCTTTTTACATCAGGGTATGCCTATTGCGGCCTATATGCCGATGCGGAACATTTGTGGTAATACAATTTATGTGATAATTACAGATGTTTTACAAAATATTGGCAGGAACATCATACAAGTGTATGTATAGTTTTGACGATTTAAATTTACTGGAGTCTTGCAAAATGTCCTCCTTCGAAATAGTTGCCTTGAAGAAAATTATTTTCCAATTCAATGAAACATTTCGCCTTCTCTATTCCAAAACCAAAACAATAATACTCAACAAAAGATAAAGGCAATGGTTTCATTAGATCTGTTGGATATCAGTAACCACTTGTTGTCTGAACTACCTTCATGTAGCTATCAATGGTTTACAGATTCTTTAAAATCAAGAAGAGTTCCTTTAAATGTTTTCATACGTGATACTAAAGATGTTTCCCTGAAACAATTTTATTTCTGAAAATAAATTTGAAGACAAGATCTAGACCTTCCATAAAACGACAAATATATCATTTAGAATTAAATGGATAGCAGCAAACAGTAGAGCAAAAGGTGGAAAATGACATAGACCCCACCAGAATGCAATAATGAAACAATATGCTTTATAGTAAAGAAAAAAAGAAAAAGGTCTTCAAAGAGTTGTTTGTGACACTACATGCGCGACAGTATACATACACGAATATCTATACATTGTACAAACATTTCTTATTTATGAACTATAGTCCAGTCGATTGTCGCCAAGTATTGTGCTATTTCACTGTATGTCCCGCCCCTAGTTATAGTGTAAAGCAGAACACTTAATTATGAAAACCGAAACACAGGACAAACATTCCGACACATTTAATTCAGAATATTCTTTCTAAAAACCAACATTATATAGTAATAACTGGGTACGGTTATCTGTATCAATCTTAAGCATGTAAAAATACAAGTTACAATAAAGAGACAAAACTTTAACGACTCGAGATTCCTTCACTCCTTTGGTCGAACTAATGATTTGAAAGTAGACCACAGAAACACAACAATAACCATAGGAAGATGGGAGTCGATAAAGAAAGATGGTGATTCATCTTGCACAATGCCGTTACGGTTCTACAATAGACAGAAATGTTTACACTATTCGTATGTGCAAACGGCCGTGCAGACAGGTGAAGGGCGTGAAACAATTCCAAAATACATGCGGTACATGCCAAGTCACAGCTCAAACACCCCCTGAATAGCGTATCTCGACTAATAGGCGCATATTACAGACACGGGTCTACGGCCTTACCACAGAATATTGCATCACACATTTACACAGCCCTGATATATTAAAAAAAAACTATTAGAGTATAATGTTGACATAGAGATTTGACAAGGTGTTTAAAAACTGTCTTAAGAAAATGTCAAAAACTGTAAAAAGCGCAATGGACGAAGTGTCATACGTATAATTATGCTTGCACGGTCTGTGCAACGATCGTATGTGGCCACGCCCATTCCTTACAACATATTTACAAAGTGGCGTGCTCTCGTTTTATGCAAATAGTCCATATTTGATTCAGTACACAGTGGAATATTATGTCGAGTAGTTCACCGGGAGCACAACAAGTCAGATGACTCCCTGGTGTCTCTGGTTTGTTTAAAGACTCTTTCAGCTTACAAAGGTGGGAGGAGTCACCAATACGAACCTCAGGTATATGTACCCGGTACCCCTACCCTTCTACCGATAAGAATCTAACACCTTGTCATTTTTGATATTTTGTATTGGTAGCTTCGCCTTGATATATCAAATGAAAACAGGTCATGTATTCTATTTATGTGTATACAGTTCGGTTCGTCATCACTTAGAAATGACCAAGCGCTGTTGTAACCTTCTTACTATATCTAATACAACACACTGAAGAGTAAGGTATATGGTTTGGAATCAAGAAAAGTGTTTAATTAATACATGTATATGAAGATATAGGAGAAAACTTGTTAAAATATGTCCCCTTCGATTAATTTTGATACGTTATATTTTCTTTATCAAAAAGTATGCGAACAGACTAAATCATTGAAGCACTTATTTGCTTCGTAGCATAGTAACAGTAAAACCTTTGTTTGGTAATAAGAGAATTCATGAAGCCAATAATGTCTTGAACAAATACGTTACTATCACGCTGACTGGTAATGAGATGTGTAGGAATTAACAATGCGTCTGTATTTAATGACAAACAAACATACATTATGTCTGTTTGTTAGTTCGCAGTTTATATCTCAAAATTATACGGTGATGGCACAATTGTATTAAAGATGGATCTACGGAATGATAAATCTAATCTAAAATATTAAATATGACACTCCATTTGGTCAAGTGATTCCGACAATTTGTAAAAGCAGACTTTTTTTTCTGGAGAAATCACCAAAAGAAAAAAATTAGAAGGATAGATACTGCAAAAGCAACAAAATGGCAGTTTTAAAGTTTTCTCCTTTTTTCCGCGCGTGTCATGGGAAGCTTAGAATTCACATTTGCACATATGAAAATCATTCAAAAGAGTAGAGATTCTGTAAAATATTTTATAGAATTCATAACTATTATTAGTAAAACAAAACGGCAACATCTTAATAAAATAGAATGAAAGAATTATAATGATAAATCAGAGCATACCGACCGGTCAAATTGACGCGAAAATTGCCCTGCACGAAAAAATCGAATTGTACATTAATCTAGGATTTCAGTGTTGTGATGAAGGCTACATATATAGGTACATGTATCTCGGACATGCATGAATGGACTCATAAATATAGCTTGTTATCCATGAAAGTGTTCATTCTGTTTCATCATATATCCATGCAGGTCGTTTATTTCTATAGTCATTGAACTTTCAGAAGAGTTCATGTTGCGATCTGTGAACAGATTAACACTTCATAATGTAATCATCAGCGTAATGTAGCGGAACTGCAGAGGGTCGTTGGTGGTAGATTATCTGGATTGGTTAAAATTTCCGTCTACAGTTAGATAGTTCCGGGTTCAAGTTCGTTTCTTGTCAGGCTTTTCCCTTCTGTTACACTCATTATACATGTATTAATACTTCAGATATATTCA
The DNA here is from genome assembly GCA_947623455.1 of Mimachlamys varia. NCBI lineage: Eukaryota > Metazoa > Mollusca > Bivalvia > Pectinida > Pectinidae > Mimachlamys > Mimachlamys varia. The sequence goes on along the minus strand of OX392532.1, from coordinate 30,643,684 downwards.
AACTAAATAATAAATGTGTTCAATTACACTGGTTCTTATACTTTAAATGAACTTATGAAGCAGCAGAAGAAGACGCTTATTCAAATGCGGAAGACCCGTAAGCAGAATACGAGTACTCTTCCGGAACACCTGGGCCCGTATTCATTAAACCGTTCTCATGCTCAAGCATGGATTCTGTGCTCAAACCTTATTTCTTGTTATGGCTATAAATCATTTAAACAAAATAATTTTGTCAACTTTTTGGTAAAAAATTGATGAGACATGAAGTTGAAAGCTGTTTACAACATTTCCAATGACTTTTTGATTTTTCGACATGATTCAAGTGAGTTTCAAGAAAGCTGGCTTGAGCACAGATTCCGTGCTTGAGCATGATAACAGTTTCATGAATACGGGCCCAGGTCTTATTCTCTTGTACTTTTTCAGGGGTCTCCGTGTAAATCCTTCCCTTTTGTTCTTATTTTTGACGTTATAAAATATTAGCGCATACCTGATTTGAAATATGCACAATGATGAATTGACACAATCATAAAACAGCTGTAGAAAGCACTATGCCGAATTGGTAATTAGCACAATCATAATTTAGCGGAATATTATTAGCGCGAATATCGCTAAATTTAGAAAACCACTAAATATCTATGTTTACAGTATGTCCTACTTTAACAATGATATAACTGTTTGTATTTGTGGAGAGACAGTAAGCGACCTATACTATGTATTATAAGAGTCTTTCATGACCAGGAGTGAATGATAGGGAAATTACACCCGAGGGGTTTTCAAATTTGGTAAAACTCGAGGCTTTGCCGAAGGTTTTGGGGTTTTGCCAAATTTTAAGTCCCTAAGGGTGGAATTGCCCTATCTTACACCTTTGGTCGTGAAAGAGTATTTTCTCTCGTTTCAACAAACTGAATAAGCTCAAAAACCATGAAAATACTTTTGACTGGCCACCATTTTGAAAATATCAACTTTTTCCTTGAGACGTTTTGCCGAAAACAATTGCTATAGCGATATCCCATATGTGCAAACTTAGTTGAACAGAAAAAATAAACTAAGCTTTCTGTACACGGTTAAAATATCTTTGGAATGTTTTAATTTCATCACGTTACCATTTTTCTGTTTTTTGTTTGTTTTCCTATCAGTATATTTGTATATCCATGTACGTATATGACCGAGACCCCCTGGTTACACGAAATTCACTACAAGATGGTGTCAGTTTTTCTTAAGGTTTTCCGGTTCTGTCAACCAGCAAAAGCTGTCATTTACTTAAACAGGAATGTACGTACTGTTACCATTGAATGGCTATCTCACCTATCACGATTCAACTGCAATATGGCGTCACTGACTGTCAAACCAACTTGTGCCTGTCTAGTCACACGGACTGGCCATCATTTTTATTGTAAATGATAGTAAACCGAAATACTGTCATATTAAGGGGAGACACCTGTTCGGATAAGAAAAGTGGATCAGGAGTGTCACCATATACTTATACACCACACCTGTCTATAAAACTGTACACCCCAGGTCCCAGACTCATCCGTCAGTATCGTTGGTACATTGACGTTATCATAGACTATCTAAGAGAAGACCCCACGTAGTGTACTCTAACGAAGACGTAAATACATGATAGGTACAGTAAGGTGATTAAGACAAATCAGACCGCTGTTTCTTCCTTCTCCTGGGTGTATAACTTACCCGAGAGTATATCTGTTAAAAAGCGATGTATGCTTTCGTTCATGTGTATTGACATTGTAAGAACTTCTAAAGTAGCATGCACGTAAAGTATAAGAAGTTTGAATTCAATGAGTTATGAGCTGGTGTTTACCATGCAAACCTTCAAAGATTGAGTAGGACTCTTCTCTGCAGATATTCTCCACCCTTACAAACGTTGAGATGAACAAGAATGCAGTCTAACAATGGCGACTTGGTGTGTATAGACCTGATTACAAGGGAATTAGGGTTTTATAAACACTTATGGAACTATTTAGACTGAGATCCCCTTAGCGGTATTCTTCCGTCGATATTTGCTATCAATCCACTTGACTCGCATGGAAAGTCTACTTTTTGTTGGCTACATGTTTCTTAAGTTTGTAGAGACGCTGTTACCGTTTGTGTTATGTAAAATCTTTGGGCTCTGTGTCAATATGCTTACCTGGTAAGGAATGCTTGACTCTCAAGTCGTTACCCGTCTGATTGTAGATACGCTTTACTCACAAACGTGGACAAGCTGCTTTAAACCAAACTTGAAAACAAGAATACCTGCCAAAATTGCACGTGCATATTGTATCAGCACTCAAAGGTAGCCTACAGAAACACCAATGTTGATTTTTCGGTTTGAGTGTTTTTCGATTCGGAACCAAGGTCTTTGGGTTATTGATATGTTAAAGAATAATGGTAAAAAAAGACATAGGTAGAACAGAAAGCTTATGGGGCTATCTTCTTGAAGTCCAAGTCGTTATCAACTACTGATTACCGCTCAGTGACTCGAGGCGAACTGGTGCGGTCAACTTCAAACGGAGAAATACGGATTTTTTGTGACTTTAAGTGCGTGTTAGCCCGCTGAGAAACATGTCGATTACATCAAAGCACGACTTTAAAACCCCCATCCGCGGGGTCCATGCTTCGCTGTGGGCCTACACCAACCTTCGCGATGGATGCCCTGATTTCTATGCTACCTCTTCACATTCTCGCTGGTTCCATTATGTAAAACGGTTACAAACCAACCTAAGATAAGAATTCGAAGACTATAGTTCATTTTAATGGGCTTGTATGGAGTTAAACACAGATAATGCATGCCACCTACTGAGAACGGTTATATAGACAGTGTTATCTTTATGGGAATAAATATTAGGACAAATTCCTGAGAAATCTATGACAATCTCCATGTTACATTTTGGTAGAAACTAGTCTGAAACCTTTAAGTCATTTAAACTCGTACGTTAAATAAAAATATTATACTTTAATACATTTAATAAAACAAAGATGTTGAAACATTTTCTCCCATCTGATAAAGATTTATTTCTATGATAATAAACAATTACACTTTTATACCTATTGCAGAGTTAATGGAGAGAGAGAGAAGTACAGAAAGTATGCTGTTTCACAGTGGACATTTGCATCTATCTCAAGCTTGGATGCCAATTTGTCTGAGAACACCATCCCTTTACGCTGTGTTTATAAGCTGAGGGATCTTAAAGAAAGAAAAAACTCCAGCGATATTGTCCAGTTAATCGCCGCTCAACTTGGTTAATGATAAACATATGTTGAAATGGAAACACCAAGAACAACAACACAGCTATTACTTTTCCTCATTAAGAACAGAGTTACATGAGTTTTAACATTTTTGGTGATTTTCAGACACAATTTAATTAAAGCTTTTGAAAGGGATTAAAACTGAAGAAGAAACGATTAGAAAGTTTTACCGAAACTTAACACAGCGCGATGATAATTAAACACCAATATTAAGGTGTATTATATTGTGCTGTGACGTATTAAATGGTTGTTATAGGTAAGTACTTATATTAAGTTGTATTACGCTGTGGCGTGACGTATCATATTATATTTTTTTCTTTTATCATACTGTGATAAAGAGATAAATGCGATGCTAAAATAAGACTACTGAATGCTTCGAGACGCTTGTTATAATGGTTTCCTATAGGCTGTGTTTATTATGAAGCACAAGGGACATCTACGTTACACACAGAGTCATAGTAAGTTGTCAGAGACAAGACGCAATAGTGTACAACATATTAAGACAGTTCGTGTTATTATTAGTAGCCAATTACCAAACCAGGACGCAATTTTGTTTTTATAATTCTCCTTAAGCACCATTTTCTATCTTTTAATTTGTATCTTCTGTCACTGTCATCACGCCGACTGTACCGACGACAGACCTCTTAAAGACACAGAGGTGGTTGGAGAGTCACTTCAATAAGCTTGTCTATGCAGTTAACTCACGTTATGCCGTTTTCATTATGGTTACAAACATTCACGATTGTACAGTAATAAATATGTATTATTGAGTAACAAGTTTGTTGGAAACAGCGTACTATTTTCGTCTTTAAAACCCTATTAAATTAAAGAATGAATTTGCAAGTAATAATGATTCTTTTGGGGATTTCATAAACAACATATTCCATCCGATATTTTCAAATTCTTTCTTATTACATATATTTATGGATATACCATGAATATGTTTTGTACAGATTGTTAATATGAAATAATAGGGAAATACTGACATTGTGACCCTTGTAAGAGAACAAAGGAATACGACCATGTGTTCCGGAAGAGTAAGCGTTTTCCGTTTTATCGACGACACCCGCTATGTAAATCTTGGTCATTTCCAAGTTAGAAATTTTGCCCATTAGTTACTTGAATCAATTAACACATGCAAAAGATATATTAAATCGTTTAAAGGCATTTATAATGGTCGCCATCAAAATATGGTAGAGAATTACGCTTATTGAATACCTTGTGGGTGTTGATGTTGATCTTTCGCGTATATGTGACTGCAGATGTCTCGATAAGGGAGCATGGCATTGCACAATCTTAAATGAAAATGGCAGGTGTTATCGATAACACATTAGACGCTTTGCTTTCCGTAATATCTGGTCTGATTGTATTCTCTACTACTTTACCCTTGGTTTGTAAATGTTGCATACGAACGAAAAAGTACACAATCATGATAAAAAAAATCATTATTTTGGGAATATTTTTATCCCAAAGTATGTAAATAGTGTATCTAGAAAACCATGTGTTCCTTTCGGAAATGCATTATTCTTGTTTTTAAATGTAATAATATATGACGTCACAATAGACGATTATGACGTGAAGCATTATTAATCGACATTCTAAAATGAAAACAAACAAATCCTATAAAAGGATGATAAAATAGAAGGACAGATTTATTTGATAAATTATTACAACTTATTAAGCGAAGTACATCAACAAATCCATCCACGTTTAAAAGATAACCTTGGCGACGTATTCCCACTGTAGTCCTTAAAACGGAACATATTCGAATATTGTACATGTTCTAATAAAAAGAAATACGTATCACAAGTTAACACATGGTCAAGAGATACCACAGGATCATATATGAATGAACACATTGCAAATATATTGATAGTGTTACCTGTACCACAGTTTGAAATATATGATATTTTCTAAACTAAATCTCCAAAGTGAACGGTGTAACCTGTTGTCAGAAAAATGCTAATTATCTGCAGGGATATTTATCTATTGAGCTGGAAGTTTGGAAGCTCATAGTGGTAAGGGAGAAATAAGGATTCATGATAACAACTGAAAATTAAATAAACGATAAGCTATCAAATCATGCATTTATTGCTTGATAAGAAATAATTATATATAATGAATGGTATATACCTAATTAAATGCTTAGTACAGCATATATCACACTGTTTATGAGGTGTTATATACAACCAAAGACGACAGTCAATATCTCATCGGTCACTTAGTTACTTTAATAATCCGTGGACGTGGCCTTCCTTCTGTTGTGTCAATGCCTTACACATGTCCATAACCAGTTATTGCAAGTATTTGCAGCTTAATAAAAACGTCGTGTCAATGTAGAAAAACCTTGTCAAACCTTTTACAATATTTAAAGTCCTTTCATAATATGTATCTCATATTCACCCCTTAAAGAACAAGACATGCAGGTCCTGTGTTCAGATTTAATATTTAAGCAATTAAAGCAAATACCGTTGATTTCAATGCTACAGCAACTTTTTATTGAGTTAAGGAAGTTTGCTATAAAAGACTCGTGAACTTACAAACTGCAACGTGAGGAGGGCAGTCGAGATGTAGAAAACCTATTTGTTTGTCAGCTATTGTTCCCTTTGTTGTCCCACTTGTGATAAACTTTTGACAAAGTTCCATACAAATATGAGACCATTGACATTTGGAGACAACATATGGGCGATATTTGTTAGGAATGTTGGCTCGACGTTCTACGTGTCCAATGTCAAAGGTTGAGTACGGGATACGGACGTGTTGGCCTGACCATTGGAGGGATCAAGTGGACCAGGACAAGTCCGTGTTTGTAATACCAGTCATGTCACTGTTTCATCAGGTTACTTATTAGAAAGCGACACCATTATCCAAATAAACGAACAACTGTCGTCTAAGGCAGCTATGTTATCCGACAGTTTCGGATGGTATATTTACAAGTTTGCCTCTTTTAAAGTGCCACCATGATTCGCTCCGGGAATACAGTAAGGGATCATATGTTACCGCGAACAACTGTTGTCATGCTAAAACAATGCGGAAAAGATGTTATCACCTTCAATAATATGTATCCTTGTTTTCTGATTTTATCGTGATAATTATTGTTTATCAACAAATTATATTACAATAATCATTAAAAACAATTTTCGTTTATATCAATGACACACAGTAAAGTCCACTTTCTCGAACTGGTTAGGATCTGATCAATAGTTCGAGAATTACATGGTATTCGAGAAACCGACGTTGGTTGAATATTTGAGAACTCGGTGTGGACCAAACGAACTGTTCGAAAAATGAGGGGTATTCGAGTGAACCGGGTTCGAGTAAGTGAGGTTTTACTGTAATAAATATCAAATAGAATTCAGTTATAATCTGTACATTAACTATGAAAGTACTGAAACTGTAAGTGAGAAAAAATACATTGGTTTAGGTCGGCTTGCTGTCATGTCAGTTTGTACCACTTCCCGATTGCGACGCGTCATATGACGTATCTCACACCTTACGGGGGGTAACATGACACTTAAACACCTGTCCTACCTGTAGCGAAGGAAGTACATACCTCATCAGTAATCCAAACAGGTATCACTGGCTCTACTCCGGTGACTGTGCCCGTCGGAATCCTCGGGGATTCAGACATTTGTCAGTGAATCCCAGAACGAAATAGTTTTCCCATCACGTCAAACCATCTATTGTGTGTCTACCTCCCGAAAAGATACTCTTAGAATGCATTAGAATTATTGTCGGTGAGACACCTGATAGCCAGGTTCATACAGCAAGCAACGCGTATCAGATGCAATCATTTTCTTCAGTAAGTGACATATGAACAAATCCATTTCAAAATCTCCACACTGATACAAAATGTTTTTTAAAAATAATATATTCACGAATGATTTTAATTCATTTTATTTCCATTACCATAATTAGTAGAATATTGACATGCATTTAGATTTTATATTTCGGGTTGTATGACAGTACTTTGTAACGATACTTACAAATTATGCAATATTGATATCTTGCTTGACTATGGCTGATATTAGAATGTAATAAATTTTTTTAGAATTTTATCATATGCGACATCAATATTCATAGTTTTATAACCCCCACCCCCACTTCAACCTTTTTTCGACCCCGGTCTTATGGAAATTTGAATTAAATCAATGAAAACATGTGCCAGATACAAAGTATGGTGTATAATTAAAATATGACATCTTCCAAAAGACAATATCAAACATTAATTATGTCATTTATCTCTTTTCAAACTAAAAACAATTTTAACAATGATTTATCGCATATAACAGGCTTATATAAGAGCCTAGCTAGTTAAGCTGTCAATCAACAATAAGAGTTTTACAGGTGTTTCTGTTTAAATTAAAAAGTGTTTCCTCCTCGTTTAACATTCTTTAAAAGTCGATCCACTGTTCAATAGGAATTTCAATTATCGCCGTTTTCTAATTTTTTGTTTCAAAACCTGGCACCTATTCAACAAACATGGTTAGGCAAATTAAGACACCTGTGGGCGTTAGAGAGTCTATTGTGTACAGGCAGAGTGTTTTATCATCCTTCTCGCCACAGGTAACACCAGTGCACACCAGGGCGGAACTATGTTTAGCCTGTCAATTCAGCCGATTAGCATTTAAGTTTTATAGAAACTTGATACCTATATTAACAATGCAAGGAAGGTAAGAAAAGACAGTGTGTACGTTTAGTAGTCTTTGTAGCCGAGTGGGGTAACAGAGCTATGTACAAGGCCCATGTTTACTCGGGCATAAACAAAACGCAGAACTCCCTTATGGGACAAAGCCTATCGTATCGTATATCGCCTTGAACAGACTTGTTCACACTTTAATGAAAAAGCGACGAAAGAAAATTGCCAGTTGTAAGGGTAACTTGCGATGGTTGAATTCCGCTAATTATAACGTTGGGGATATTACCGAAACCCTCCGAGCGAGGGTCTCCAGAACGGGGAAAATAATTCCACAAGTATGATATAGGTACCATTTGGACATATTGGCCAGTCTTGTATTGTATGCTTGGTGTTGAATGATATCCTTACCATTTAATTATGCTGTTAAACTCGATATTCACACTTTTTCCATTTTACAAGATTTGTTATATATGTATGTATATCTTATTTTCAGAGAACAATGTACATCCGTGACTTGCACTTTATTTCGCATTTATTTTAAACATAAACCAATTATGCACTTGCCGTATTCTTAAACTACAAACGCATATTTATCAAAACCAATAAAACTTATATTAAAATGCAACAGAGAATACTTGATAGTGTTTATCTATAGTTTATTTCCAGTTGGTGTTTCTCTTGATGAATTTAATGAAGATATCAAAGCTTTACCTCCCGTTATTTGCATGTCATTTAAGATCATAAATTTATCAGGATAAATAACAGTTGTCATGATCACAAACACGACAGTTTAATAAGAAAACCACAAAATTATCATCGTTGAAATAATTTATGAGACAATAGTTTAAGAAGGTTTGTTTATCAACAGGACAGAAAATTTTATCTTGTTCGGCTTTTATTTCAGTCTATTTCTGTTTATTCATGTTATATATTCATGTTTCTCATAGTAATAAGATATTTGCGCTACTTGTCTCTGTTTGTAATCTGACTTTTCAACAACCAAAACCAAGGATGGTAGATAGATCTGTTTCGTAAGAATTGCCGACTGTCTGATTAATTAGGCACTCACGATAAATAAAATATTAAAACATACTTATAAGGGTAAATATTGTGTTAATCATATAACATACTTTTCTGTAACTTACCTAGAGGTAAATATGTTGAAATGAAACATTCTGAAATTCCTCTTAAGCAGTGTTGTTTAGTGTTAAGTTAATTGTGATAGTTTATGTCATATCTATTTGGAATTTGACCAACACAGAATATTATTTCATTTTGTCAGCGCTAACGAAGGTGCTTGACAATTTTGCAAATCATGTATATGTTTGAATGTATAAAGATATTATTATAATATTTCTACAATCATGAAATCGGTTACTTGCTTACATAAAGACAAAATTGTATAAATACAGATTCAAAAATATAACAATAACACGAAAAATATACAAAAACAAAAAACTAAAATTATGAAAAAAGACAAAGAAAACAAAGGACAATTTCTTATCATATATATATTAGGTTTCAGTGGAGAAAGAAACAGAATATGCAACATCAATACTAAAACAAAATCTCCATAACTCATAATGTATCGTAAGACACTATCAGTTTCAAATCATTGAAATAAAACATTTGTTACAATTGAAGAAAAATTATATATGTAAATAATCGTGTCCCCGGGGGTGTTAAACTTGTTATCTGTGGATCAGCTATGGCCTGCTATTTCTCCTATAGCCTCACGAGGGGTCGGATCGATAGTCTTTATAGGGGGCGCACACGTCGATGTTGAGACTTCAATTCAGGCAGGAATACATATCACTATTGAAAACGTATAAAGCAAAGCTTAATTTGACACTAATTCTAAGGTTTTATTACGATAGACACGGATTTCATAAATTATAAACGATAATTCATATATATAATCTCATATCGTATTTCATCATCTCTAGAGCATGCGTAAAGCCAATGAAATGATATATTTGTCGTAAAAATGTCAATTTGTATGCATAATGAGTTTAGCAATGGAAGCTAATCCGCTAATTAATTCATAACTATAATTATAAAGGAATAAAATAATTGGAATGTCTTTTTTGATAACAAAAGAAAAGTCGTCGTATTATCTTTAATTATTAAAATCAAAGAGTACTAATTCTTGATGAAAGAAATTAGCTAAACATATCCCACCATGGCAATGCCTAGAATTAGATTTTTTAAAATAAAATCGTGGCTAAAGTCAGCAGAATGATATCACATTTCAGCGTTTGCAATTTTGTTTCGCCCATAAGTTGTTTATATATATAAGTTCTGTTTATCTGTCATTAATGCACATACAAAGACACAACGTTTCGCTATGTGTTATTTCGGCCACCAGCAGACAGTGGGGCATTCGTGTTTCTAGTGGATGTTGGGTGGAGAACCGATTTCTCAGCTAGAGGTTCAATTAGATATAATTCAGGCTAATTTCATTGATGCGTTTTCATAACTGATAAAATCCTGTTTTAAAAAAATGCTTGTTTGGCCGAGATTGTGTATAAACTCCGAAATCACCGAGAGTCTGAGATTGACTGTGTGGTCTCTCAGATACAGTGGGAACCGCTAGTCTACTGATATCGGAGAAACGTTCTGTAGGAAATGCATTAATATGTAAATATGCTTTCTATTTTCTGCGTACACAAATAACTGTGTTATACATTTGAAAAATAATATTTGTAGTTACCGATGAATCATCTAGATTTAATATAATATTTCAACATATTGATGTTTGATTATCATAATGCAGTCAAATACACGTTTTCCTTTGTATAATACTTGTAAAATCCAATGCGTTGTAATTTAATATAATATTCTTGTAAAAATCAACTATTTTGATAAGTTTGTAATGAGTAATTTGCACATTAAATATGAATACATGTAAAGACAATTTAAAACATCATGCCTAACCCTTTCATATCCTCAAGAAGATTCTTCAAACTAGTTATTAACATATTTATATGTCATGTTTTCTTTTCAATTAAATATATATGAATAGACTACCTACTTCATTCAGATGGTTATTACGATCAATTATAATAAAAAAATATATTCACATACTAATTAATAACAAAAAATCTCCATTCAAATGTAAACAAGTTGGTGAGAATTTCTAACCAAACACATATTTTTAATTACCTTTTAATAGATAAGATTATGAAAGGAACACAAGTTTACCACAGGAAAGAAGTAAAAAAAGTAAATCGATACATAAATGTCACATCCGAAACTAAAATAGCACATACATACACACAAAATAAACACTAAAAATGTAATCAATATAATGCAATGAGGTAAAAATGGACTGCCCGGATGTATTGACGACAACTGAAGTGCCCGTATCTATAATGAACATATGACAGCTTGTCATGATTGATCCAAATATAGTAAGCTAATATTTTGCTTCATCTCCCCACTTTAGTTCAGTACGTTATTGTTTCCAAAATTACATTGTACCCGAATCGATTTAAATTTAAAAATATTGGTCAAAGCATTACCTTTATGACACACCAGATTCAAAAAAAGAAATATTTTGGGAAATATTGCTTATATAATGCATAAGTTCCGTATACTTTGGATTATAACAAAATATTTTTTCATTGAGTGTTTTTGTGATCATGGGGATATTAATATTGTAGATAGCATTTTAATATACAGATATACAAAAATAACGATATATATAAAATTGATACAATATATAAATTTATTAGTAATATGTTAAGCGGTAACATTATTTGGTGCTTCTATTAATGTAAAAAAGAATATTCTACTTTTTTAAACACTTCTCATTGTATTGTTAACTATTTTACCTAGCAAACAATAATCTTAATTCCATTGGCTACTAGTCTGAATCACGTATCACAACTAGTTCACATAATTGCTTATACAGACTAGCTGTTGTTGATTGTTGGTTTTCATTTAGTCTAACTTAAATTATCCTTACATTTTCACTGTTGTTTGGCAATGAATTGCGGGAATATCGTTGGTAAGCTTGTGTTGTTTATGTGTTATTTTGTATAATGTCATGACGATTATCATCAACTATCAATATATAAAAGTTAAAATTAAAATCAGTTATAATAATATTAAAACCACGACTTGTTTACTTAAATTGTAAATTATTGACGGTAACAAAACACTATGACAATGTGTTTTCATACCAATGACGTGTGACCTTGAAGTATGAAATATTTTTGATATTATAACTATACTCACGTGCTAATAAACTTCACGTGCTGGCGCGGAAGTAAGAACTAAAGCTGGTACAGGTGCATTACGATATCTTTGACAGTTTTACACCGCTAGTATAAGATTGATACGGATTCGAGTTTAAATTGACATAAAACACTTAAAAAGATTTTTTCGCCAAAATGACACCTGGTTTTGGATTTCATTAAGCGTAATGTTAAAAAGTGCAATCGTGTAAAATACTTTGCAATTTAAACTTATATCTTTGTAGCAGTCGTGTCGACATTAGGGGTTTTGAGAAAATGAAAAAATCACTTGAGTTGTAGCCGTATATTGCTGGAGATTAGTGCTCACTGCTGCTAGGCTGTAAGCTTTATGTGTACCCTCGAGAGACGGGGTATCATTTTATGGTGTTATTCATTCTACGCAACGTGATAAACCTCCGAAACTCTTCAAGTTTATTCAAATTTTTGACACCGATAAACATCGCACATGCACGCTACTTCACGGCATGAAGGGGGAGTGATACGATCACTGTAAGAGTGCAGGCTTAGTGTTAACGTCGGTTCTTAAACACCCAGGACCAAACCATCCAACAGATCAACCGATACAGGGCAGTACTGAAACATAGACAGTCAAAAAGTATGTATATAGATCCCCTTATTATTGACACAATTAGTGCCCGTGTGTGGGAGCGCCCTCTGCTGCCTGATTTTTATGTGTCATTGATCCAGGTGAAAGCCGGTCTACATAGGGAGTTGTGTCTCTTTGCACCGCCCTATGAACAGTATGCATGAGTGTATGTGTGTGTGTTTGTGTGTGGCCAGTGATGGGGCTGCAGCTGCTGGGTACAGAAGCTGACTGCTGCTACACGCTGTATATACGGAGGGCTGATTTAATACACCCCAGGCTTACAACACCTCCCCTTCATAGCCAAGCGATGAGTGATTGACATGTGTCCTGTTACATGTCATAAATATGATAATGTTGTATACGCTTTCACAGAGAGTAAGCGCATTTATAGACGGCGTATGTGAGACGGTAGGATGTCACATTACATAGGATATAGGAAGTGTTGGTCAGAATTGGATTTTCCAACGAATTTCCAATATTTACTTGATCAAATTCATGAGAAATTGTTATTTTTTCAAGTGTCATATTTTGTTTTCAAACAGATGTAGATGATTAAAGCACGGTTACAATATACTTATAATAATGTATATTCTGATACCTTTGAAGTGTGTAAATGTCGATGAAGTAGACTTACATGTAAAAGTTTATGCACATAGATATCATTAAATGTAATCTTGTTATCTTGTTTATATCAATGGCATTCTTAACAGTTATGATTCCATTATTTATTTTTATTGATAACTGATGTTTGACCATTAAAATAACTTGTGTCATTACATTAAAATGGTGATGCTGCTGAGAGACGCACAATAATGTCCTAATGTTTGTATATACACTGTTTATATATCATTTATGCTAATAAACTAAACAATACAATGTACATCGCTTGTAAACAATTAACGCAATGAAATTTTGTAAACAGTTTTTTATTGGTGATTATAATATTAATATGTTGAATGTTTGTACGATAATGTCTACAGGTAAATTACATTGTAAGATAATGTCTGAGGTGTATGTTATATTTTCACCTTAGAGACATTATGTTTTTATCTTAAACGGCATTATTTTATAATTATGGCTGAGTGCATTATAATTATTGTCTTATTGTTCTAGTTTTTTTTTCAATAGTTCAATGGCATAACATCCCTTATTACTGGGAGAGCAGTTGGTCTATGTATAATTTAAAACATCACAAAAGGATATGTTAAGAAATTTAAAGTCCGTCTCCTATTATCGTGCTCGTATAAAATGAAGTTATGACCAGGTTATCTTATATTCATGATGGTGAGTTAATGGTTAATGTAACGCCCTTGTATTGTTTGAATATCCATATAGGCTGTGTGATACATTTATCTTGTCATTTTAATCAATTCTACTCAACGAGCTTTAATTTTAGTTTAATAAAGGCTTTTTTATATTAATTGTTATTGACAAATGTACTAGTCACACAGATTTTATCGAACAATTTATTCGACTCTAGTTTTATTTGTCTTCATTTTACGAATACTAAATGCAAATCGAGAAAGAGCAACACACTTTAGTTATGTTCCTTTTTCCTCGTGTGGTCACATTATCCTATAGGTGTGAACTCTTTCACTTTGCTCTGATTCAGAATTGGATTAATAAATATGTTACTCATCTCATGTACTGTATGATATATACCACAGTGATAACGTATTGAAGTGTTTTTGTGTAATTTTCGTAGCACCATTTTTGTATTTCTATACTATACTAAAACACATATTCACAGGTGATATTATATATAAATATATAAACAACTTTGTTAGTTCTATTGATGGCTCTGAATGAAACCTTTTCGAACACTATTAGGTTGTATACCAAAAAACATATTTACTAAGATATTTGTAGAAAAATATCTAATTTCTTAGAGATAATCAGACGGCTGTACCCGATGATAATTCATATTCTTTCTTTTCTGTCTCCCAATTTGAGGAGAGAACTGATATAGTATTTTATGTTCAATTTCTGCAAACGATATAATGTATCTGAAATCAAAATATGCTTTCTTTGTTGTTTCGAATAAGTATTGAGATAGAATCTATAAGCGTTTTACTTTAATCATCATTTAGCGGAAGTGGCTTAATCGGATTCTTATTCTTTTAGTAAACTACTCATATTGTGTGTATGTCGAGGCTATCCGAGCGACCCCTTACCACAGATGTATTTCGTATTTTTGCACTCTTTCAAATTTTGTGTTCTGTGATGCCTTGATAGTTTACAAGTATCTGATAAGTAGTTATCAGTGAATATCGTTCGGGGCCCAGTTGTTAGCTTATCACTATTTAATGATATATTTCATCCTTTAATAATTCTGTCAATATACAAAGTGTATTCCCACAATTATACATGTAAATTGACTGTACTAAATATTTTATATCTAGAACGTTGAAACTTATTAAAAGTATTAATTTTAAGTTTTTAGAAAAATTAAAATTTGCACAACTAATCACTGATTAAGCTAATCATCTTTTGAACAACTGGGCCCTGTAGCATATATTAAAAATATCATTCATAAAAGTTTGAGTTCTGAATGAAATGTCTTGTTTTTCCCTCTTCGCGGTATTGCTGCTTTTCCTTAAATTCCTGTTCTACCGACAATCATGATTTTTAGTATTATATCTGTAGCATTATTACGATGCATTGGACGAAGTTATAGGATGCTGAACGCTGGAAGCTTACTAAAGAAAGTCACATGCATATTTAGTCTGACACGGCAGAAGGTATTTCACATGGTGGTGCGTGGTCAAGTACCGGTTGATACAAGGTTTATTATTGAATGTGGTGGGGTTGCATGATGTTTCATATATAACGCCTATTCTTTCCTGCACGGTGTTGATAGAAATTCATGCCTTGTACCAAATTCCGGACATGTCACGATGGTGGTATCCATAGTATTCCTGCAGAAATCATACTTAGCTATTTCATGGAAGAACCGAGATGTTTCTATATCTATGGATGGTGTGTTTATTGGAAACCCGACAGACATTCAAGGACTCGAGCACTTCAATAAAGTCGGGTTGAGAACTCACACCTCTTTACGTATGTACACACGTCAAAACCCCCGCACGGAACAACGTGTGTTAAAGCCTTTCCTCAAAGGTAACGTCCGTCTCCCGTCCATAACACCCGGTACCGTGAGTAAGACCAGTGCACATCTATCAAAAGTACTGTTAGCTTGAAAATAAATAAAATCATGTTGTTTATGAAAATCATTCCTGAATCTATTTCCCGTTTTATTAAATATAAGTATATCAATTTTGAAAAAATAAACAAAATGTTGCCAGCAAATTTCCTTTAGTATTTCGTGTTTTTTAATTTTTGCCTCAACAGATGGATATATTATAATCGATGCTTCTTATCTGATCTACTGTTCAAACTTTAAACCGATTTCGGATTTTTCAAAGGAAACGTCCATCTGGCGTCATTTTAAACAGTAACATGTCTATCATTATACATGGGTAATCAAATACTCGTTAGAGATGTTGTGTTTTACAGTTCCAGAACGAGGTTTCGACCTCTTCCCGCGCTTTAATACAGATGCTGGAGAGATGATGTAGATACAAATATACGACTTCCGCTGAAAATAGATTTATAGCGCTTTGAGGCAGTCCAGGCTGCTGGAGGTTCCCAAACCTGACAGACCTTTCAAACACATTGTGATAAATGATGAGGAAATGCAGAAATCTTGTCCTTTTTATTCTCAAACTTTTCTTTATTTCCATCAATGAAGATTGGTTGAATACAGAAGGTTGACGGCTACGTGATCTCCTTTGGGGTTCTGTTCCATGACAAAACGCGCAGCGTTCATAGGCAACGTCAACGCTTTCGATATCAAGAGGTCCTCATTTGCACAAGTCGTGTTTTCTAGAAATCATTTTTTTTCAATTTTGCTTAGTGTTATTAACCTAAATAAAACCTATAGAATCAAATATATCTTGCCAAAGCCCTCTATGTTTTAACCTTATCACTAAATTAGTGACCTATACAGCTGATTCCTGGTATTCGTTGCAACATTGCAACTAAAATAGAATCCCAAAACTATCGAAGTTGTTTTTATTGTTGATCTAATGATTTTCGATTTATCAGCCGTAATGTTAAATGTATTCATATTATTCGTAAGGATACTACGTCTGGTATTTTATATGTACCATTATATTTACGGTACTTTTATGCATATCTTTTCATATAATAACTTTTTTATCATGTGGTCATGTTGTACACAACTGCCGATATATTCAATAAAACTTTTATGAAGGTCATTGATAAGATGAAAATATTAAAAAACTGAGAGAGTATCGAAGCGTCAATAAAACCATTATCTAAACTCAAAATCGATTAAACTAAGGACAAAATATGAAAAACAGAAAAGAGATTTACATGTAGACCCATTGTAAAAGAACAAGAGAATAAGACTATGTGTTCCGGAAGAGAGAGCATCTTCTGGTTTTTTTTTTAATATATTGTAAACTACAGCAGTGTCAGCATCATCAGCACAATGTAAGAGGCTTGTATAAATAACTCCTAAAAAAGTAAAGGAACTGTTTCTCATGAACCCTCAGGGATGCAGAAATTCTTTTATACAATTTCTAATTTCAAAATAGATATTTTTCTATCTTGAGTTGATCCTTAACATATTGAGAATGTTATGATAATATCAGGATCAATATGCTATCTTCCGGAACCCCTGGTCTTATTCGCCAATGGTTTCCATGTAAATATTTTCTTTGTTTTTTTTCATATTTTGTCCCTAGTTTAATTTTTATTTCAAGTTATGGTTTTGTTGACACTTCGGTATTCTCTTTTCATTTCCTTTAAACTTTCAAAACAGTTTTACATATATGTACTATATTATATATATAAATTACAAACCATAAAAACCACTATAATATTGTAAACAAGTGTCATATTTATGAATACACAGATTAAAAGTCATTATTACTCATCATACCTATATAACTATATACTAATACCAGAGTATTGCTTTGTTTGATGTATATATGAAGTGTCAAGATTGTTGAAAGCCATAAGTGACAACTGGTGACACCCTTTACCAAACATTCGTGCACTTGATAACGGCCTTAAGTCCATTTACAGCCCATCTTTCTCCCTTTCACAGATGACTTCACATTGGTTATGGTAGTCAAATTAGGTGAAAACCTGCCATTTTTCGCTGGCTACCTCTTCCGACAAGCTTGAAGGCGCCCTCTGTGCCGAAGTCACGCGTTACTGCGCCTTCTATGAGTAGGTGATGAGGCAGTTACTTCTGCCTCCGAAACCTTCATAGGGAGGATAGGCAGTTTTTCCCTTGTCGTTCAGTATAATACATGTCGGAGTAATGCGATAAACAGATTTGATGTCATGCGTCCGAGGGGACAAAGACTGAATGGCAGGGCAAATCACTTGTGGATTAGGGAGTGAACGGGGAGGGGGAGTATTGTGACAGTGAAAGCCATGTTGTGCTATCACGCCGTGGGGCTGGCGAGTGTGAGTCTATTCACCTCCGCAGGACATCAACCCGTACAATGGTCACATAATCTTCGTAAAGAATGCATCTGTTTGCCTCTACTACGGCAATATGCTGAATGTTTCTTTCATTGAAATCTTCATACTTGAGGTTTACTCTATCGTTCTGACTGAGGAATGTAGAAAGTGAAGGCGGTCTATAGCACCTTAAGGGGAATTGTGCAGTAATGAAGCCAGGCTGACAGGTCACTTCATGATGACTGAATCTTTAATCCCGAATCGTGACAGGATAGTGTTACAACTCTCTACCGCAAACTGTATTGTGTGTTCAAGATTTACTTGATTACGAAATAAAGTTTCTATTACTCGAAGTAGTGTATAGATCCATATATTGATGGATTTCACAATGTGTAAAATAATATGTCACAGAAACTATCAACCGTATAAAATTAAGATAAATGAGAACGAGTTGTATTTTGTAAGAGAAAAAAATGCTTTGAAACCATAAAAAAAATGTCAATGATGAATATTATAAAAAAAAATTTAATTAATTTAAAAAACATTTAAGAAATATCCACTTTTTACAAAACATTTGTGAAGAATAAAAAATAAAATTGAACATGCCAAAATTTTAATAATACAAAAAAACAACTATTTAACATATCAATCATCAGCAACCAATTTGAAACATACATCAATATATCTTTTACATTCTTCAATATATCTTTAACATTCTTCAATATCAACATCTACACAAGATTAAAAAATTAAACACATTTTAATTTGCGTCGATATATAATATTTATAAAGCATACATAACGCTAGGAACTATTTAAAATATAATTCAAGTTAAAGCATTCTTCAAAACAGTAATACTTTTATTGGATCATGTTTCAATGATATAATGAAGGAACACAGTTCATCGATGTAATGTCATAAATACGTTCATGCTGTCAAACAGGTACACATTCAACAATATGCAGTTCTGTATCTGAAATTAAGGTAAATTAAATCATTTCTGAATATTTTTATGTGATTCGTTAACAAACCCTGATATTGAGAGGAAATCACCGCAAAATACATTATATTAACCAAATAAAATAACATAGATTATATAGAGGGAAAATGATGTTAGGAAAAAACATAATATAAAGAGGTGATATAAACAGGAGTGATATTAAGTGGAATTCACATATATGCTGCACCTTTTAAATTTAGTTATAAATACAGTATGTCGAAAAAAATGTATTAAACTGCATCATACAGCTGTTTCGTCCTCTTAGGACTCTGATGATAGGGGCAAAAAGGTAGGAATCCAAGATTTCTAAACAAATGTAGAAGCAGAAGGGTCAGGTGCATAAAATCTCTTTAATTTATGAATTTAGAAGTAAAGTTAAATCATGAGTCAACATACTCATTCACCACCAATTACTTCATTCATAAATAATTTAATCATGCATTATTTAGCAAACCACTATTACAACCCTTTAGATACTACTACTGTTACCTTACAATGGTACCCTTTGTAAAGCTATACTGTAGTATGTCAGAAAGTGACAGGTATACACTAATAACGATTTATTATGTACAGCAAAACTCTTTAAGTAAAATTATTTTTTGAAAAGTAAGCAAAACTGAAAAAAATCTTTCACGGAAAAACAATAGAATTAAACAAGATAGAAGGAAAGGTACATCCGGCTTGATACAATGTAGAATATGTAAGGAATTGCTTTGAAGAAGAAAAATAAAAATCATGACATTATTACGTAACCTGCGTACATGCGTACTACATTGTATCTGTACACTAGTCATTGCCTGGCCAGCGGGCCGAAGCCCCGTACACGTCCAGGACTACAATCTGTTTTTGTCTGATGAGCCGACTTGTGTGACAGGCGCAATATAAGGTTTCCCACAATTCCCCGTCAGATGAAGAAGCCAGTCCGTTCCATCCCTCATTGTCTCCTTAATCGAGTTTGAAAGAGAGGCCAACGGCTTCCTTCAAATAAAAATCACAATCTATCAGCAGGGATGCGACATCACTGGGAGGCTACAGTGTGTTGACACATTGTCAGAATATTTTTTTCTTGTTTCTTTTCGCCGCAAAACACGACGCTGATATGAATTTACAATAGCATGTGCATTTCAAAACATCAAACATTTCGATTACAATTCGAGGGATGCAATACAAAATCGAGAACATTTTTCATATATTTCGTTGTCGTCATATTGCTTATACTATTGTATGAGAAAGTAATAAGAAGTGATATTTCTCATAGCTGATTTTTGCAAGAGGTTAACAGGGGCCTGACATTTAACAATTATCTACTTTAAAATATGTAAATTAGTTTTTTTCTTCAAAAACAAAAACAAAACAAAGCAAAAAACAAAAGACACACATACAAACAAAAACAAACTTAAGTATATCTTATTTTTCAATAGGCATGTCGACAAGTTATAATACTTGATTTTAATGCAATTCAAATTAAATTTTATGTTTATTATTCTACAAGGAAAAACATTAGTCAACATCAACGTGAATAAACAACAGACATACAGCATACATTACGTGGTTTCAAAACCCTATTAGTCTATGCACTCTTGAATTGTTTGCTTAGCAACAAAGACAAAAGCTGAACAGAAAAAACATTTTGGTTTTCATGTCTTTGGCCTATTGACGTAAATGCTATGTTGTAGAACTATTACGATCTGAAAGATTGTATAGCTATCTGATTGAGACCGTGTATTTTACTATAGTTTAACTCGTAACAGCCTAACGCATTTATCTTTCGCTTGTTTTCATTTGTCTTTTGATAGTATTCCTAACATTTAACCATTAAAATTGTTGTTCACCCAGCGCAGTAAATGTACCTCTGTTGTGTTTCTAATTAGTAATAAAACTCCGTGGCAGGATTTAATGTGTGAACGAAATGTCTGTCTGAAGTGTTGATTTTGTGACAGGAAAGTTATGTGCTAATCTCAATGATAAACTCGCTATCAGATAAGGCGTAGGTATAAATGTGTTTACGGCGATAGCAATCAAGAAATTGCACGCACATATTTGAGCATAAACTAAAATTGAATGGAGATTTTTGACGTATGCCTCGACAAAATTATTCCTCAATTTAATCAATTGTATATTACAGTTCATTAATGGTTTAATGCAAAGCAGACACGACAAAGACAGCAAGTACTAAACGCATGCATTCCTAGAGCAATCAAAGAAAATTAAATATTAAAGGAATGCAATATTATCACTATAACGGTATTGACGGAATTTGGACCTGGTAGGTCAAGCTTAGGCACGCAATGCACATGAAAGGAGTTTGGAATGGAGGCTATGTTGGACGGACAGCCGCCTGTCTACACCGGACAGTAAACGCCCCTCCCAAATCTCGGAGGATAAAAGCTCCTGTTGAGCCACTGCAACGGGGAACATGCTCCGCCAATTGACAGCGCGTAATTAACACCAGTTCTGACCCCTTCACGCCGAGTTGGTGACAGACACGCACTTTAGACACTCCGCCACTGATACACATTCCCTTTGATTCCTATATACACCGATAACTGATAGGTTTATCTATTATACATGCACATGCATGCCTTCCAATTACGTCCGTCATACACGTCTAGTGGCCGGATCCAAATGCGGGTACGGGCTTTGCAAATTCGGGGGAATGCTGGACCCCGTATTATTAAACGTCGACTATGTGTGTTATTGGCGTTTAGGAAATGTCATTTAAGGTAAGTGTTTGTTTTATATCCAATAACAATATAAATAGTTTCATCGTTAGTCACTATGTCAAGTGTCGCGGACAAACACGTGCATTGTTGTCAAATAAAGAATTTGTAAATATTGTATCTTTTGTTATTATAGTTTAATGGTATCTTTAGCCACATTGCAATATGTGAGATATCAAACACTACTAGTATTTTATACGGTAAGTATTATAAAGGTAGTGTTTTGTTATACACGGTGTTTGCTAGATGAAAGTTTTTCTGCTACAGAGTCAACCTTAACTTTTCAAGACTATTTCACGAAAATATCGCCAAAATCTCTCTCTTCATTCAGGCTTAACCTTATCTTATTCCAGTCCTCGTTGAAAACATTCTGACGCAAAATTACTTCAATCTTTAATAGTTTCCTTGCATTCGAACGCTGGTAATATGGTTAACCAAAGGGTCGAGAAGGGATAGAATAACACTTTGAATTTGATTTTAGTATCTTTAATTTGCCTTTAGGTAAAGGTGCAACTGCATCATTTGTAATCGCTACGTTGCTATTTGATATATATTAGGGGTATTGTCCAAAATAAGTGTTTCTGTCTTACTGAACCTTCACCTGTTACATGTGTCTTATGGTTCCTGAGCCACTCATTTTAATGGCGTGCCTTTTGTGTGATGCTGCATGCCACCATTGGTAGACTAACTGATATAAAATATAAGATTAGTCCCCTGCATTTTTCTTGCTTGTTTGTGTTTCCCCCCTTATTTGCAAAATAAAAATTTAAAAGATTTATAAAATCAGTGATGTTTATGCAGTTGTGACATTTTTTCATGTTACACTTTAATTTGATGCTAGCCCCCATATGCACCCTAATCCGTTTCGGTTGAGTGAACCATTAAATAATTTTATTTAAACAGCATATGTCTTAGTTTCATGTGTTCAAAAACATTCCTAACTTTCTTTACTCATTTGGTAAATCAAACGTTTCAAAATAGAAATAATCTTTACACAATTATTCACATTAAGATGATATTAACCATTGACATCGTAGTCCACATCGTAAAAGCAGGAGTATGTGAATTCGTTGTTAATCGTTTAAAGTCAAGAATGACTGCGTTCAGATCCGTGTTTGATTTGCTTGCAAGTTCTCAACTTTCCTTTTGCTCTTTTACCGTGGGTTATTGCATATAACGCTGTGTTTGTTTTTCCGTGAAATGTTTATATTTTCTTTCTCAATTATTAATTTCTTGCTTTTTTAACTCTACCGGATATATTCTATATGAAATTGTTTTCTACAAAAACATGCCTGGGGTCTTTTTCCTCATCAAATATATACCATTACCCCATAATCAGCAGCGGGCTATTTTAGCTTCACATACGATAGCTATTACGTTCACAGTAAGTTCCTTTTTCGTTACCCCGAAGGTGCCTGTTAAACCAATTACGTAATCATGTCAAAACCGCATCACACTTATTCAAATTTAAACTTTGAGCATGAAAATCAATCAAATTGTCATTACGATATTACCCTGGCTACGAGTGGAAAATTTTCTGAATGGAATCATAATAATGAATGAGAACTGACCCTTCCAAAAACCGCGTCCAATGAAGTTAAACTCATTCGGAAAACGACTCAGGAAAAAAAATCCCGTAATTTCATATTTACCATTTGATCTTTGAACCCGACCGTCATTACGCTGGGTTGCTTATTTCCCCACGAAGAAGTTCGGTGCCGTTCTGTCTGTCAGTAGATAGTTAAATGTGCCGATTGTTGACATTGCTCACGTACTTAGCTCCCGTATAAAACTGTCTACGCTAGGTGTTGGTTACTTGTAGGCCCGAAATTCATGATCTTTGAGTTGCGAACCAAAACTTCAAAGCATCGAGGAAGCATTCTGCGGTGTAAATGTGGAGCGAGCTGACGACACAACAGATGGTAGTTTGCTGTCATGGTACGAATAACTCCGGTGTGGGTTTTAGACAGTTCCCGGCACCAGCGAAACATGTATTGGAGCGTGTTTCAAAACAACATTCTCATTTCTTAATGCTTAGCCATAAAACAGTCGATTTACAAAAGTTGGATTCATCTTATGTTTTAACGAGTAAGAGAGCTTTGATTGGGCAAAGTTTATACTATCAACAGCGTTTGTTTAGGAATCGATGACTTTGTAATAAATCCAATTCTACCATAATAAAATACATATTTCAACATTTCTGCAACGTCACATTTTATTGAGTGTTATATCAATCACAAATGATCTTAATGTTTGTGATGAAAAGACAATTTTGCATACAATCATTTATAATTTTACAATATGGAAACCAAATTGATATTTGATGAAATTATTTATGCACCTTTAATGTAGCTAACTTGTTTAGTCGTATTGAATTGTATTTCTGGTAAAAGTGCTGCTGACCCTTGCGTTCATAGAGATATAAACTGTCATTTGTCATGTCTTTATCAGACGCTAAGTAATAAGGTTAGGTTGTCGGCTCGAGGGATGAACGTTCATTACTGTAACGTAGCCTTTACGGCGTCCGATGTTGCCTGTATTGTAAAGTTAGGGGACTACTAACTTATCTTGGGTATTAGCACAGCAGTCTCTTTAACTGAATCACGCATTTGCGTTGCACCACTGTTCACATCTTTTGTTTCATAGCGTTATGCATTGTCTAGGGAAATTCTTGCTAGGCATATGTAAGATACAATCTTACTAAAACCGTTTTTATAGTGAATGAATTCTAACAGAAAAATATAAATTACGTTGAGAATGTAATGCAATATGCTGTAATTATTGTTCGTTTTTTTGTTTTTTGTTTTTTTTTGCCAAGGAATTCAAAGCTGAATAAATATTTTCTTCAAAAGTATTGAGATGAAATCAACTTGGCAAAACAACACTTCCATCAAAATTGTTGCTTTAAAACAAAAGCACTGCGAATGTAATTACTTTACTCTTGTTCATGTAGAGTTTGCGTTGATTTTTCAGATTCGTCTGCTGGATAGCAAAACTACATTTTGACGTAAAACATCCAAACTATCAGACAGCAAACAACATACTCATAACTTTTAATGAAGAACATGTACGAGAACCAGTTACCTATCATTGGTCTGGTCTCTTAGTTTGGGTCTAAATTTCATTGTCTCACTTTGATCGTGATCATCATCACATGTATCTCGTCACCTCTCGTCGATGAAGCAGAAGACGCTTTCTCTTTCAGAAAACCTGGTCTTATTATATAGTATTTTTACGAGGGTCTCGATTTGAATCTTACCTTTTTTTGTGTTTTGCCCCTAGTTTAATCGATTTCTAGATTATGGTTTTGTTCACGCTTCTCTATATTTTTTTCCGGGGGGGGGGGGGGGGGGAGAGAAGGGGTGTTGGTGTTTGATAAGGGAACCGTTATTTTGTTCCAAATCTAACTGATTCTTAATTATTTAATATTCAATCATTGTTTACCAAGTTACCTTGCTTAGGATATCATTCTCCCGGATATTAAGACACTTGTTAATGTGCCACTGATACTTGATATGGATAAGAAAAGAAGGTATGTCTCCGTCATCATATTTTACATTACAAAGCTTATGTGTTTATCTTCTGCAGTCTTACTTTAAATGATTTGTCAAAATAACAAGAGGTTCGCTGACTTTGATTATCGTATATGTCCTTCTGAACTTTAAATTAATCACAGCATACAGTTTCACTTTAGCTTTCTCCTCGATTTTTACTTCAGCTATCAAAAACATGAGCAGCTTACTACTTAGATACATTAATACGATAAACGTGACGATTTCGATTTTCCTATCGTGAACGCTGTCTTTCT
Organism: Mimachlamys varia; assembly: GCA_947623455.1. Lineage (NCBI taxonomy): Eukaryota > Metazoa > Mollusca > Bivalvia > Pectinida > Pectinidae > Mimachlamys > Mimachlamys varia. Next base: position 30,617,921 of record OX392532.1, on the reverse strand, counting down.
TGAAAGCATCACCCCTGTTTCTCCAACCTATTGTGTTAACATGTCGCAGTTTTGTTTTGGTTTCATTCTAGGACTTGCTCTGAATATCGGGATTTTCATGATATATACATCGGCTTCTGACGAAAAAACTTACAGGATAAGGATTCAAATGATGCATGCTGATGGAGACTATGAGCAAGGTTTCTGGTCGCCATCTTGGTCTCATTCAGAAATAGTATTATCCTTGTAGGATTTGAATATGCTTACTTGTGGTTATAAATAATGATTTATTCTCATTGTGGCCACGACATTTACTTGAATGTGACCACCAAGGTTAACATTGCGGATCTTGTCGACGTAGCAGAAAACGCTTATTCTTCCGGAACGACATCGTCGGAAACCCACGGTACACTTCTCTGACGTTTGCATACCGTGGGCCAGAATCAATGGAAACTCTCGTTTTCGTACTAAAATAGTAGCCAATCATATCGATAGCTTCATCCGTGACTACATCCAGCCGGGACATCCAGCCGGGGTATCCCGTTTAATTTGTAGCCCCGCCTGTCAACAAAACCTGTCGATTGTGTTATATAATTGTGTCGATTGTGATCAAAATGTAAGGTCCTACTATAAGGAGATTGACATCGGTGTCATTCCTACATAAATATTCTGGTCGTGGTCAAGGTAAACTGATCTAACAGAGTGTCACGAGAAACGACGATTCTGATTGGTCCAAATCTCCGAATAAACTTCTATTCCGGGAAACGAAGATTTAGAACGATTCTGGCACACGGTATGCAAACGTCAGAGAAGTGTACCGTGGGTTTCCGACGATGCCGGAACGCCTGGTCGTTTTGTTTTGTACTTTTGCAAAGGTGTTCGTGTAAATATTTTCTTTGTTCATATTAACCCCTAGTTTAATATTTATCTACCCATTAGAAGCTTGCATTTTATAACACTTATGAAACAAGTTATGCAACTTATATTAATCAACAATGTTGACCCCGATTTTAGCGAGCGAGGGGTCACATTGTGGGAGGAAAACAGAGTATCCCATACCTTTTCACGTCCGGTAGGGAATCGAACTCCGGCCGCCTTGGTGAAAGGCAAGTGCGCTACCCACTGCACCATCCAACCACTAAGTTTTTATAAATCACATTTTTAATGGAAGTGTACTACATACAAAGTTATTACAGTTGGACAAGGATCTTTCAGAGTCTATTTTAGTAAACTTCTGCCAGATTTATACCTAGGATGTTGCATCATCAATGAATGAACCTAACATTCATACCATTCTTACGATATAAGGATGTATGATACCGACATATTCCATTGTCTTATCAAACATGTTAAAAAACAGCATTTCCCTTTTTAAACCATGTTTAAAGGAAGCAATTTCACCAAAGAAAATCCCTTCAGGCTGGTACACCTACAAACTGCTGCAAAGACTATAAGACTCTATCATGACAAGGGGTGTAAGAAAGGGAAGTTCCACCCTCGGGATTTTCAAATTTGGCAAAACCCTTTATTGGCTTTATCTTTTTTAGAACAACTACAGCAAAGATATATCACGTTTTGTTTCAGTTTGTTCATTTGATATACAATAATGCTCCATCTCTCCCTTTCTTATTATGTTTAATATAGAATACATCTCTGGAAATACCGCGATTTTCGAGGCATTGTGCCGTTCTTAAACTTTAACAACTGTGCATAGGATGTGACAAACAAGACAATATCATTATATATTGCGAAGTCAGAATGGTTTATTCGAGATTTTAATAGATGCCTCCCTTATATCAAATATAAATTCACCAAGTTTTTGAAACGACATTTAGCATCATATCGATTTATATAGAAAGATATATATGTGTATGTAGAATCTTTGTTTTACATTATTTTTAAGTTAAGTTTTAGACATGACAGAATGCTTGTCGTATTTTGATATTAATGCGGTGATAGTTATATAACAATTCGCATAAAGGCAGTCGTGCATAGAAATTCACAGAGTATGTTTAACCTAAAGGGAATGCTATATGACAATCACATTGACAAATTCAAAATGACATCACATTTGCATTGAACCAGGACAGACATTTTATTTACTTTTGAAAATCATAACCGTGAAACGGGAAGTCAAATTCCCAGTACATATACTATAATACAGAAGTGCAGAAGCCGCGACAATGTCGATCGGCCCCGAGTCATGTACTTTAACTGTTATTTATTTGATTTTACAAATATGTGTCGTACAAGCGCGTGTATACCCAGTGTGGGAGCTCTAAGAGTACGGACGACTCTTGAGATAGTCATCTATACGCTTGTCACCGACCCACACCATCCTGACGTCATCCTCTATTACCCATGGATTCTCAAGGCTCCATCAGAAGTCAAATCGTTCAGAAGCTTTGAATGAAAACTTGACTTTTATGGTAGGTTCAAACGTTTGGGTGCTTTAATTTAGGCGATCGTCCTGTGTGAAATCGGAAGTCTGAAATAGAGGTTACGAAGGCTTAATCCTATGAATTGCATTCGATGTGTACGAAATCATAGAGCTACGTACATGTAGTATAGGCGATAAGAATCTACGTAAGGCTAATATGCATACAAAATATTTTGTGAATGAAGTATGTATCAGGAATAAAAATCTTCAACGTGGACATCGATTTCCCAAATAGCTTTCAATTTAACAAGAATCGAGTTAATTACTCTCTCAATTTCAGCCTATATGGGTCTTCGTTGGGCATTTATTTATTTTTGGAAGTTTCATTTTGTTGTCAGTGGTATTAAAACACATGTTTCAATGATGCTGGTTATAAAAACACACCGACAGCGATATTGTCCAATATGTACAAATGTAACAAACGATCTAAGATACACTTACCAAGGGGTGTAACCTATCATACTTGTATGATGTAGGTAGATAAATCTGACCTCCGGGTTAAATGTTTTGAAATTTCGAACTAGGCATTTCTGCATACTAAACTATCCCAAGGATTGAGGGTTTTTTGGCGGTTTGCATCACTTGATAGAGATTGGGGTATTTTTTTCCCAAACTTTTTTATTTCCCAAAATGTTTCCCTTACTGCCAATTAATGTAACATTTAACCCTATATACCGCGACGTCATCAATATTGTATTACAAAATTGATGACTCTTCCCTGATTTAGCTGTTTAAAGTGATGACGCTGTCAGAATATTAGCAAGTGTAAGTTGTCTCTACAAATATAGGCAAACACATGTTGTTTTGTTTTATTTTTTATGATAACAACATAAAACACTTAATAATAAAAGTATATCCAATGTTTAATATCATTACAATTAGCAAAATAAATTTATTATTATTTTTAAGGAATTCGAAGAAGCCGCCTTAACAGTGACAACCAACTAGTCATATGCCACCTTACTCATATCTCCCTGTTTCATTTAAAGTGCCAACTATTTTGATTGATAAAGCAGAGCTACCGCTGCATCATCCCCTGCCATCTTACTCCATCTGTATTATTGGAGATAAAACAGGAATGAATATGTGCAATAGGGAGAAACAGAACTAGTACAGGTGAAAAGATGAAGTCAAAATAACGTTGTGAATTTTTAAAGTCGTTTGAAATCTGCCTGGTTAAACATTCTGGAAAAATATCCAATCTGTCCAAAAGTGTACGCATTAAAGACATCTTGATATTCTTTTAGTGTTATCGAATAATTGTAGTGTGGCGAGACCAACTGCAATGTTGCTGTTGAGAAAAAAAGATAGGTAACAATCATGAATATAATTTTGTTTTCAAGAACAAATTATATATTTATTAGATATAAAGTAAACACTTAAACAATGTGAATTCATATTCGACAAAACAAATCCTTGAGAAACATTTTTTCTTGGACTATAATTCATTTCAGTGACTGTCATAGGTTACAGAAAGCGTTATGACTAATCATGTTAGTTAGGACATCAGTAGTAAGTCATACACATGTTGAGTATTTAGTGCATTTTGATAGATGAAAATCACAATCACAACTCATAATAAATACAAAGACATCTTCCTCTCATTTTCAGTTTGGAAATATGTACTGTCGAGGTCTAAATCTACTCACTAAACCAACAATTTGAATTGATATCATGACAATGATATGTTTTGTTTGTAATGTTAAGTAAATGCAGTGACTTCAATTACTAATACAGTTAAACCTTCTTTAACGGTCACATTTAATAAGCAGCCACCTCCATTATGCGTTCAGTCTGTGGTCCAACCGATGGGAAATACAATACCATGAACCTTTAATAAGCGGTTATAATATACATGCTATCCCTCTGCTTACTGTACAGAATTGCTATGGATTTCCTTTTTTTCCTTCTCGTAGCGCCATAGTGCCTTTTTTCGCGGCGTCGCCAGCTTCTCTTTTAAGCAATGTAGATGATTGGAGGAAAAAAGAAAAACGAAAGATTCTATATATTTTCTGACAATGTTATTATCATTTCAAAGATGCCACTAATTTACTTGTTTAGCATGTGTTACTGTAGAAAATGACATGCTACAACAAAGATCGTTTCCCTTTACGCCTCCCGTATGAAATACTGAATTAGTATGCTGTGGACGATATATACAAAAAAATCAAACCCAATACGTTTATGTAAGATTATTCTTGGTATCTTTGTTGTTGTCTGTTATGATGAACAAATTCATCAAATGGGTACTCTTACAAAACGTAATTATTTCATTTAGAGTTACGTAATGAGGTAAATATGTTGATATATATTTGAACATGTTCTAAACCTAAAGAAAATCACAGGCATCTTAATACCATTATGCACCCGAGAAATTCAAACAGTCAACGGAAAGGAACATAGTTAGATTGAGTTACAATGTGATTAACTGTTTGATATGCATCAAATATATCCAGTTATGACAATAAATTGATGGGTTTTTTTGTACCATGATTACTTGATTGAAACTGCAACAGTTTGGTCTTACCATCAATTACTGGAGTAACATGCTACAAAGTATACGTCATCAGATTTTTCTGTATCAGTGTTTTGTGCGTAATCAGTTCTTGATTAAAGGTTTCCTAACAAAGAACCAAAAGGAAACCCAGCCGGAATGAGCACAAATTAACATTCCTCCCAAAATCATGACCTATTTACTTTTTAAATGAAATTGGAATTAAGATTGTGTCACCTCCAGTACATGTACAAGTAGCACTAGGTGATCAACAGATATTCATGAGTTAGGAATATATGTAACAATACAATATAATTGTATTACTGTTTATGCGTTGCGTCGTCGTTTCATTCTCAATGTATTTAATTTGTGTTTAATCCTCAAGGGAGCGACAACCATTTCCCGACTTATAATTGCGTGATGTTCTTATTAGCCCTCTTACTGTTTATATGTAATCTTAAATATAATTGTATTTATATCACATACACATAATTCATCTTTAGTGGCAGTCTTATTTCACAAAACAATACTACTGTTGATAGATTTAAAGATTACCATCGTTCCCTGACAATTGCTCTTGCAATTTTCTGAAATAACTCATAGCGATGTAATCAAATACCACACACCATTTAATCAAAGACTTTCCTGCAAAAGAGTCGACTGAAAATGGCACGAAAAGGAATAGTAAATTACTTTCTACATGTGTTCCTACAATTACACAAGAATATTTTTCCACAAATGACAATGTCGCAGTCAACAACAGATGCCTCTCACAGCCATACAAAGGTCGACATGGAGGAAAGGTTCGAAGGCCGTCTTTGTTTCTGCAAAGCATGGCGTCACGACAGCGCGCAGTCCAAGTCTCGCGGCATACACGTCACTCTACCGCCTGGTTGGGGAATTGTTCCGCGCGCGCAAGTCATGCTAGCTACGTAATGGTCAGCTCGCGGATGTCTAGCGGAGCACGTGCGTGTTTTTGACAATGGCCTTTCGGAACCAATATGTATCCAGCGGTGACATTGTTGTAGCTTGCTGTCGTCTTCGTGTCCCTTCGGAAGGCATGGCGTGTTGGTTCCAAAAGTAAATCGATTTTATAATTACGTGCCATATCGAAACAGTGAAAACCCATATAGATATCCTATACGGCGGGCAGATCGGGTGGAGAAAGCTCGTAATAGCCGGCGTGACTGTTTGGAATGGTCACTTTCAAGCCTACCCATGTGTAGAGATACAGTTTATAACTCCAGCAGGGTCTACAGGAATCTGATATACAACAGTAAACAGCCATGTGAAACAGGTGTAGATTTATTACAGGTTGCATACATAAGCTTTTAATTGATATGGAATGTTATCAACTCTACAGCGTCAATGTTAATCAGTGGGATTCTACTGACGAACAAAACCTGCTGAATAAAAACATCTTTGCAGTCACTATACATTTTTCAGACCAATATTGCTAACGGCTTGAATACAATGATAATTTATTATGTATCATTGATCACATCTGTTGTGCTGGGATAGGAAACGGTAATAAAATATATGTTGACGCTTTTATATTCTTTTATTTGTTTTTTTGTTTTTTTCTAAAGACTTGCTTTTTACGATAATGGAATACTACAGACGTACATATTTTCGTGGTAATTTTATTTTAACACTTTTTGTGCTGAAAATATTGTGCTAAAATATGACTGCGCTAATTGGAGTTTTTTATGTTTCTTATATATTAATAACCACGGACATGAAAAGGTATGGGGTCACCTGCCCGACCACGTGGGTTTTCTCAGGGTATTAAAGCATTATTACATTGGAATAAATAATGGTATTCATCACCCATACCTTCATTACATAATAAACAAACACGATCAGTACGCGGTATACCAATCCATCTACCTGTTTTAATAGGAAAACAATGATACAATACTATAGAGAGTTGCAACTGAGCACTACAATGACGAAATGCGAAAAGATGCCAATTCATGCCATACTACCAACAATACGATATCGGTATCCTTGATTTGTTAACAATTGTCAACGAAAGCGGAGATAAAATACTCAATCAATGCATGTAGGACAAAATATAAAAAAAAATATTAACTTGGTGGACCTCAGTTAATGTATATGGGCAAAAAGATCAGGGGATCAGCGGAGAAAAGCGATCAATGTTTTGTTGACGACACCACCAACGTAAACAAATAGAGAATACCAAAGTGTCAACAAAACCATAATCTTAACTCGAAATCGATTAAACTAGGGGAAACTAACCTTTTCACATAGATGGTCTTCAAAATAACGTTTAGGGTATGTATTTTGCAATGCTGATATCTTCCTTTGTATTCGTTTATGCTTATTTCTAATTTACTTTTGGATTATACCATTGGTCTTGCCTTATTATTTTTGCGGATGTATTTGCATAAGCAGTTTTGCTCCATTATTCAATGCTTTTCAGGTTCTTTTCTCTATAATTTAAAATTATTTCTATTGTCCGCGAATAAAAACATGAAAAATTTGACTGAGTCTGATAGATATTTACAAACATAAAAATAGTCGGTCCTATAACGGATCCCTGTCCTATTCCTGATGAGACCCCTGGCCGTTCCGAATGTTCATCGTTTAATACTGTATAACATTTCGATTTGATCCCTAAGACAGCTATAATCCTGTTAAAAGAGAAAACCGAAGCGTCAACAAAACCATACTATAAACTCAAAATCAACTAATATAGGGGCAAAACACAAACAAAAGAAATACTTGCTGGAGACCCATGTGTTCCGGAAGAGTAAGAGTCTTCTGCTTCATTGATGACAACCGACATGTAAATCTTGGTCACATCTAAGTAAAAGTCCTCCAAGTGAGAACCGAGTCATCATCCTCAATCACACTAATGAGCATACTAGAATATAGGCAAAACACACATATTTTCTATCTTCTATCAATGTACAATGCATGTTAAGGAACCATAACAAAGTTTGCAAGAACATTCATCGGTTAAATAATGCATCATGAGACCGAACTCTCATTACATATTTTGAACCCATCAAATATTTTTTGACACCGAATCGACCACAGGACAACCGGAAATAATTTGTCGTCATATTGTCCGTTTTAGATAATGTTACAAACTCTATGTATCCACTTTTAGGTCATTTAAAGCGTTTTATGGATAGATTGATCTGAAGAGGTTTTGCCAACAGATGATCTGCTGGGCCCAGTTGTTCAAAAATAGACTAGTTTAATCAGTGATTAGTACAAATATCAATTATCATGTAACGTCAAAATGAAACCATTGAATGAGTCTTTGTCTCATTAAGAAATATTCTGTATTTAAGTGATATGAAGATGGACGTTTTTGAGTATGCTCATTAGTGTGTTTACTTGTTGTGATTGACAATGATACTCGGTTATCATTTTGAGAACTTGATATGTACTTCAATGTGACAAAGATTTACATGGCGGGTGTCGTCGATGAAAGAAGAAGACGCTTACTCTTCTGGAACACCTGGTCCTATTCTCCTGTACCTTTACAAGGGTCTCCATGTAAATTTTTCCTTTGTTTATATTTTGCCCCTGGATTAATCGATTTTGAATTTAAATTATGATTTTGTTAACGTTTCGGTATTCTCTTATGTATCTTACAACTTCTGAGATATCAAATATCGAGTGCAGTCAATTTACATGCAAAATTGTGGGATTGCACCTTGTATATTGATAGAATTGTTAGAGGTTGAACAAATTTTGTTAAATAGTGATTAAGCTATAGCTAACTATCTTTTGAACAACTGGGCCCATCTCTATAATTCGTCATGTATGTAAGGAGGCACGTTTATATAGATGGAGGACGCCGGGCTCGTGACTGAAGGGTTGCGAGCTCGAGTTATAGAAGGGTACTTATACATTTATACATTTGTTATTTTAAGCAAGAAACATAACACTTCTTGTTTCAGTCTAAACAACTGTTAATAAGCACGTGGCTAGTTTTTGAGCGCTGAAATGATATCTGTTGTAAGTTCCCTGGGGTATTGAGAATGGTATTTGATTCTTTGTTTAAGCACTGTATCCACGGATATCAATTTGTGAACCGCTTTGAGACGACCTACGAACTATGTTATGATAAAGCGTTACACAAGAACCTCAAAGTATTATTTATACATATAAGAGAAGTAAGATATAATGGTGTTATACAGCACTCGAACTCCAAATTTTCGCTATACAAGCCGAATACCGATCAGACTAGGCCATTGATGATATCGAAATATGTGTGTCATGTTGGTTCTTCTCAATTGAAAAGGTTATTACAAGTATTTCGGTTTTACAATTCCGCGAATAAAAACTGTGTTGATAGTTATCAGTTGACATGTATCGGTGTAGATATATACTTTAGTATTTTTGAAGGCAGATCGTTCATAGTTCTAACTGTGATATTCGAAGAATTCAAATTAAAAGCATGTGCAGTTTTTCGTTAATGGATTACATTTCCAAGAAAATAGCCAAAGCCTTCATTAATCAAAAGGTTAGTAAACTGCGTTTATGTCGGTATACTTACTCCAGCGTCGCTATCAGATAGTATCACATGATTTATATAAATAGCTCCTCATTGGTTCGTTCTTTGACTTAAAAACACACCTCGGTGTCAATATCGTATTATACGCCTTTTATCTTCACAGAAAAATGGACAGATTTGAGATTATTGGCTTCGGTGATTACTCTTCGATCGAGGGTTACGTAGCCATTTCGGCGAAATCTGGAAATATATGACCCTGGGCATTGAGATAAGGAGTCATTGAAAAGATAATGACACATTGAAAAGTAAGCATTACGGTGATAAGTTATCTTTGGGTTCAAGAGTAAAGCGGCCATGACAGTTCTCCATCATGAGTCAGTTTGTCTTTCGAAAGTGCCAATTTTACCGGTAAGTGATGTGTATATACAGTATTATCTGGGCTGTTATGGCATTTCCAACGCTTAACATGCTCCCTAACGTCATGGAGACTAAGCACGTATACAAATATTGATCAATGGATTGCTCGAAAAAACGAAAGTCCCTTCCACCTGCTCCTGTACGAGAAGCTATCATGAGATGTCGGGCTGATGAATCGGACGAGCCCTCCCTTCGGACGCAGTAAATAACACGGGCTTCGGCGCTCAATTTCCATCTCCATTCAAAGTTTTCGGTGTGAATTCCCTGTTGTCTGTGGATGGGTTACATAGAATCCTATATCAATCCCCTCTAATCCGATCACTGGAAGGCAAGGGGAATATTTTCGTTTACATTGCTGGGCTTATTTCGATTAGAAATGATCTTTGCACAATATCCTGGTCGGTCCTGATTGGACCGAATTCTCCGGGGACATATTTGCTTGTGAAGTAAAATGAGTGACGCTCGGATAGCGATTTAGCATGCTTTGACTTCAATTTTCAAATGAAAAGAGAGTCCTTTCGTGACACAACAACAAAGGTAGAGATTGGGTCCCTGAGGACCGTACCTAAGACTCTTATTTATGGCAAAGTATGAAGAGCACCTACCCAATTCCATGTAAGGAAGCTATACATTATCTCCACTAAACACCCGTCTGATAGCCAAGACGCGGAGACAATGTGTCTGTTGGAGTTCCAGGCCACATCTACCGATAATTACACACGACAAATTGCAGACGCCATATTAGAAGGAAGCGAATGACAAATGAGATTGTGGTTGGAACTGCTGGGATAAAATTAGACGTCAAACATCATCATACAAACGAGGATCTAAAGATAGTCTCAAGTGAAAAAAACAAGCATCGATGTGACAATGTATGAACAAGCAGTTACACGTGTTGTAATTGTGCGCTAAGCATTGTCATTCAAAACACCTCATACGCTATATAAGCATTCTCATGGACATTTAAAGTAGTCTTCGAGTTTTGTGTGTTTTATATATAAGCATTCTTATGTATGTAAAAACAATCAGCAACTTCCCAAGGATGTTCAAATGTTCTTGTTTTTTTTACATAGAAATAGACGCTTCGATATATGTAAAGGCAATTAGCAGCTTTTCAAATGTGTTCAAATGCTCTTCATTCTATTTGACCAAGGATAGACCGCTTCAAATTGACAGACCTAAGGGTTTTTTGGGGAGGATAAGTGTGCTGTATCTGATTGCATATTAACGAATGAGGCGACTAATCAGGTGTTTGCCGCTGTTTCCTGGCTAAGGTGACGTTAAAGAAACCGGCATTAAACTGCTGTTCCCCTTCAAACATTTAACCTACTTATCAACACGTTATTAGTTGATCTTACATATTTCGTCAAAGTTCAGCAAAAACATTCCGACAAACAAACAAACACTTCATTGAAATTGTACAGACTGATAATATCTATTCAATAAGTTGTATGGTCGCTATTTTGGACTTGTTGAAAAATATTCTCTATCCTTGTATGATATGAATGTGTGCGTTTCCAAATGTGCTTGTTAATATAGTTACTTGTTGGGATTGAGAATGATGCAACAGTTCTCACTTGGAGGACGTTACATTTAATTAGATGGGACCTAGATTAACATGGCATGGATTAGGATTGTGTTGATGCTTCTATATTGTTTTCTTTATTTAGAGATCCGGTACTTATTACCCCAAATAAAGCTCTTAAACGCCAGTACAACGATGCTGAAACGCTGGTGCCGAAAACACCGTTAAAGTAAAGCCAAAAATCCAACTGGGGTAGCCAAACCTTCTACGTCATCTCCTTAATCGGGACACAAAAGCGACCAATAGTAATCCTCTGCAACTAAGTGCAATATTCGGGATCTACTCTTATCAGCATTCAGTTTCCTATCGCCATGCTTGGCAATACATGTGCAGTACCTCTAGCTTTGATGGACAAAGACCACAATTAGGTGCTCCCGGGTTCAGTAGAATCTAGATTTTTTTTAAAAAACACTACTATGTAAGAACTTGGTATTTGTGTACAGGTTTGGTGTTAGAAAACTATGAAGATAGCATTCCACATTTTATGTTACCTCTACCCCTAACCCGGAAGTTGAAATCTGGCATTGGTGACAGATGAAAACCAATCATCCCAAAGAACTAGTCTACATGCTGTGTTGAAATTTTGATATTTTACTCCCAAGTTGTTGTTCTTGACCAGGCTAAATGGGAATTTGTAATGAAATTATACATTCAATGAAAAATAAATGAAATTTAACTGTGGTGTCAGTCATGTTTGTTGAACAATCGCTAGGCTAGTAAAAGAAATGGGTTTGGTGCCCAGGCCGGGGCATGTAAAAGTCCTTAGAAATGGCTGTTGTTATTTCCTACTTAATTAAAGGTAAAGACGACAACTGGTTCCCCCTTTGTCAGTATGATGTGACCAGGTGTAATGTTGTGCTGAGTGAGTCCGGGGTGGCATTTCAATGATATAGCACTATAAAGTCGATATAAGACTCGGTCTTTCTAAAAAGAGACAAATACATGGACATTAGGAATCTTCAGCATCCATAGCACACGTGTATGCTGTTAAGGGGGGCCTTTGATACAGAATAGGACGTCATACAAATTAAAACTAAATCTCACGATGGACCGAGATGGAATACACAATGAAAAGGCCATACTTCGATGAACATAAAAATAGTGTTTGAAAAATAAGTTTTTCCGAACTCGACCCTAACAATGTATATCACTGATAATAATTATAATGAGTGATATGAAAGCCCTAAATAATGGTGACTTCCTGTTTTATTTCGTACCTTCAAATAATATGATAAAAACTTAGTACTCCATGGTTCAGTGTGTTATAGGGACCGATGTATCCCATAGCTTGTCCAGAACATGACCATTCACTTATAAAATCATTGAATGAAACAACACCGAGTTACAAGGGTTCATACATGGATGTATCATTATTTTTCTCACAAAGCGGCTGTAATATACGGTCTTATGTATCGTGTACGCCGTTTGCGTAGCTAGTGTTGTAGTTTGGACTCGCATTGACCTTTAACCCAGAATTCCAATAAATACAACATTTTGCACAGGATAACCGTAACATGGATTTAATCAGTATCTGATTAATTATTAACTTTTTGTTTTACAACAATCATGAAACAGGTTATCCAACTTATATTAATCACTCAGGTCGACCTGGAGGTCTTATTGTGGGAGGAAAACGGGGTACCCGAACCAAACCCACGTAGTCAGGTAGGTAACCCTGTAAGTTTTCGTATCTGGTCAGGGAATCGAACTCCGAAATGACGAACATGTTATAAATTGAACGTCTCTGACAAAACATGATCAGAATTTCCTAAAACAGTTTTCATGATGTATTCTCAATTTATTGTTTACCCCGGTTTATGTTTTCGATTTCCTATTCTAATGTTTGGCATACAGTTCTTTGTCTTTGTACATGATCGATGTGTGCCCATGTTAAATCTGAACCAACAAAGTGTATAAAATGAATATTCATTAATAACCTACAGCTTTTGTAAAAATCAATTTTCCTTGACGAACAGAATTTCTTGATTAAGCTATTTCATGCCATCACTCGTGCTTACAATTAATGAATAATTAAGATAAATTATAAAAGGACCTCCCTTTAAATGCACAACATCGTTTATCGTCACAAGTTTTACAAGAAAAAAATGATAAGAAATCTTTGTAGCACACACAATGTAAAATATGGTGAGTGTTATTTACCCTTTTTGACCTTTTGAATATAGTATATACATACAAACTTGTATGATATATTAACTGATAACTTTAAATCTAGAAACGAAAATACAATGAGCTCAATGATGGAAATAAGCGTATTGTGTTCATTAACCAAAAATGCTGAAATGTATATTTGACTTGAAATATGAATGGTAAACAGGTAAAAAATACATTGAACAGTAACTTTATTTAAGATGTTCGCATATTCAACAAAGATTGTGTTAACAGGCCCTACTTTCATAAACGTTCCTTAACTTAAGGAAACTCCTTAACTTAAAAATCTCAATAGGAAAGTATTACAGAATTTAAGGAGAGTTCCTTAACTTAAGCTTTTCCCCTTAAATTATGTAATGCTTTCCTATGGAGAAGCCAGGATTATTGCATTCAATTACTCTTTAAACATCCAGGTTTATCTAACCTGCCTATCTCAGACATTATGTCTGAATAGGTCGACCCGATGCATTAAATAGTCAAAAGAAATAACGATTACATAACAAATTGGTCGTATTTAAACTAATCTGACCACAAATTGAACGTTTGAATAAAAATGAGTTCAAGATCTTAAACGATACTGGATAGAATATGGTTCATTTTTGTATGTATGCGCCCTCTCTTAAGCACTAAAAGTGTCCGAAAATATACTTTTATATACATGCACATTGTATATATATATATATGTTCTATACCAAGCATGCGCCATCGACAGAATATTGTTATGGATATAAAAAGATGTTTAACTTTTGTGTAAATTCAACCAATTGATACTATAGAAACACGTTGTATGTCCGGAAAACAGTTTATTGGAAGATGAAGGGCGAATATATTTAGAATATGACATAACACACCCATATGCTGCACCTTTTAAATTTAGTAATAGATACAGTATGCCGAAAAAAAATTAATTAAACTGCATCATACAGCTGTTTCTTCCTCCTAGGACTATCAGTGATGCTAGGGCCAAAAGGTGGGAATCGAAAATTTCTAAACTAACGTGGAAGCGGAAGGGCCAAGTGCGTTCAACCCCTTTAATTTATGAATTTAGAAGTAAAATTAAACTACTTCTGTATAATTTCAAATCGTGTACTACAAAAATGTGTATATTATGTACAGTGCTACTTCTCTAAAACGTAAAACTATAATATCACAGGCATGCTATTGTTCTTATTTGGACGTTCAACGTGCTATTGCGGTTATCAATATTCTTTCATAAAGCATCTTAACTGCAGTAAAGGACGAGAGTAGTTATCTTTAGACGCCCAAAAACAATATCCTTCACAAAAATATTGTACTAAAAGTATCAAACATGCATGTGGAGGATTTCCCATAGCGATACAGTACAAACATGGGGTAATCTCGATAATGCTTAATATCCCTGTTATGTATAAAGTCAAGAGACACGAACTTTTATGTGGCCCTTTTGGTCCATCTGATGGCCCCTTACGATGTCCTTATCAAGAGTCAGCTGTACTTGGAAGTCTGGCTGGATTCCGGAGATGGGTCTTCCGATTGTCATTACCATTGTAAGCAGGCCTAATGAAGGGTCTGCCACTGACAGATGGACGTATTCCTGGCCAAGTCGGAAGTAAAGTCGAGGGCTTATGTGGACTTAACAGGGCTCGGCCATGGTCGTATAGACTTGTCGTTGGTTGTAAGATCGTATCGTGGGACGAAGATAGCCGCCATAACGGGGATAAACCAAGCTGAGCTGCAAAACAATGGAACGGCAAACAATTCAGGCTAGAGATTTGCATAGTAAATATCGAGCTCGTGAAATGAACGTGACAAACCGGTGCGCGATAACTTCCTGACCAAATAGCGATACATTTTACGTGTCAAACTGTACTATGTCTAGTCTGTGGCCATTTTTACAGGGATTTACAAAATAACTGAATCTCGTCTTTACGTTGATACCTTGGTACATCTCACGCGCAATTTACCGGCAAAATATTCCAACAACGAGGATGCTATAACTGGAAGAATTTCTCCATTACCCTTAGAAGGTTAGACCCTGAAACATTTCCAGCTGATTCTTCTACAATAAAATATCCCAAATGTGTTTTGTATTGCGATAATGTGAAATTTTCATGGTACGCGTATTTGCATTTGAACTGTCTTTTTGCTGCCCATAACCATTAGTGTATTTTGACAGTGTTCTGTGAAGGGTTTTAATGGCGCTGCTATGTTCCACGCGTCGCTGACACACCGGGATCTATGACCAATATACTGGACTGTTCGCTTGGTCTTTTGTATGGAGCGATCCGCACCCCGCTGTTTTATGAGCAAATGAACAGTTTTCAGATTTCGCGGTTTTGTAGTGAAATCTATGTAGAAAATCGGCCTTTGAAGTAATAATATATATTTGGAGCTTTGTAGAGTTGTACATTTCTGTTTAAATGTTTTGGAGAATGATGCTGAAATAAAAGATAATGCCTGATTTTTAGGTAATAAAGGGATAATAAAACGGTCCTCTATAGAATGTAAACAGATACAGGACATTGAAAGTGTCTGATCAAAGAAAAGTTTACCCCAATATTAAAACATGACTTTGGAGTTTGAATTGTTCCTCGTTTTAACCTGTTCAAAGACTTCTGTCCCCCACCCTCTTGGGCCTGTGCTCCGAAGAAAACACGATGAACAAAAACCTCCCATATATCTAAGACAACTTGGCGCGTTCGAAGCTCGACAAACCTTTGATTTTACGGATATGAAAATGATTTTAAACAAATTGTAAAAATCGTGTGAGGTGTATCAACTTTCACTCTGTACAGAGCTCGCCTTACGTTTCGAGTTCTCTCAATCAACGAGTTGTCTCGGGTATCCTGTGGTAGATTTAGGTACATGATATATTTACAATTTTAATGTTAGGTT
The DNA here is from genome assembly GCA_947623455.1 of Mimachlamys varia. Classification (NCBI taxonomy): domain Eukaryota; kingdom Metazoa; phylum Mollusca; class Bivalvia; order Pectinida; family Pectinidae; genus Mimachlamys; species Mimachlamys varia. Next base: position 30,601,465 of record OX392532.1, on the reverse strand, counting down.
TTGATTGATCATGCTTGACCTACTCTCCTAGAAATCAACTTTAAAACAGTTTTTAAATCTAAACTTTATTTATTTTACAACAATTATGAAACAAGTTATACAACTTATATTAATCACTCTTGTTGGCCCGGATGTTAGCGCGCGAGGCGTGTTATTGTGGGAGGAAACCGGAGTACCCGGAGAAAACCCACGTGTTCGGGCAGGCGACCCGGTTTTAATCCTATCAACGCAAATCAAACATGACAATGAGAAAAAGCCAGAAACAATTTCTTATTTTATTTCATGATTTCATTTTATTATGTACTATTATTTATTTAACTTATTTATTTAGTATATTCTATTACCTGAAATGCTTGAGTTGTTGTGCATCGAAATGAAATTATGAAATATATTTACCAATATATCTTCCAATATTAAAACATTAATCTTGAGTTTTGTTGTTCCTCGTTTTAAGTTGCTTAAATATCCCTATCCTCATCCTCCTGGTCATGCGATCGAAAGATCGAAATTTTAATTTTTAATTTTTAATTCGTCATCTTCATCGAGTCCATTAACGTAATAATCGCTTTCATTTCACCAAATTAGAGGTACGATTTCTATTTTGACAGCTAGTATGTTGCTTTTTTTTATTGAACTCTCAGGGTATCAAAAAATCATTACAACTATTGAATAACATTCTATGTATACCCCACTTGGAGTAGACTCTCTTCAACGCGTTTTGATTGGCTGACATGGTAAACTTTGACCTGAACAACGTCACTTGCTAATTATTGACGTCGTCAGAAATTCGTCAGTTAATTTTCCAGTGTTACAAAAGACACTAAAGCTCTTTCTAATTAATACCATATCCAACAACCACTCTTTGTGTAACCTCTATATATACCAAACAATACACTCCGATAACAAAGGAAGTCATAGGACTGGTGCCATAGCTTACACCCAAATGCATGATAAAGTGTTAGAATCATTTAGCCGAAAACAACCCACATTAATCAGCATATCACCTTCGTTTTCCAAATCAATTTTGGTGTCACTACGGTCACCCGTCGTTTAGTTGAGCGTCCGCCCGTAGTGAGGAAATATATAGGTTTTATCCCCAGACCGAAACATCCCAGTGTCTCTAACAATGGTATTTGCAACTCCTTGCTTGACGCTCCGTATTTTGGGAGTGGAACGACTGGTTCACCCGTTGTCAGTATAATGTAACCGGGTGTGCTGTTCAAATAGGCGCCTTCGGTAGTATACTTTAGTGTGGTAGCACTTTATATCGGCAAAAGATCCGGACTATCGCAAGAAGGTTAACACGAACATTCCGCAACCTCCCAAAAAATACAATCGTAACAAATGCGTTCACATTGCAGACACCTTAGAAAATGTCCTGAAGTGACCCACGCTGTTAAAGGGACGTAAAATAATCAAACCAAACCAACGCTACATCCGTTATGATAATGAATGCACATGAAACACGTACTTTCGTTCAATTTTTTCAGTTTATATTGTGCTGTTGTCAAGATTATTATATTTATATGTTACAAATAAATATTACAATTCATTTCGTATTACTGTAAACATACATATGTACTTATCTAGCACATAACCGAATTTAATCAGATAAGCGCAATGCTAGATTGGCGCACTCTGCTGCAGAAAGCAATACACAGAAACTCCAAAGATATTGTAATCAAAATTAAAGTAGAATGTTTTCAGCGCTCAAGTCGCCAAACCAAGAGTACCACTTAAAATGTAAATTTACAGTAACTCAGATTCTAAGGATAAAAACATTGTAAAGCAATTATAATGGCGCAATGTTCCTTACTCATTGTGCTAAGCTGTTCCAAATGATACCTGTAATTTGCAATACAGTTAAGTTTATATATTGTAGCTATTCTTTACAAAATTTTTTTTTTAGATGTACATGGATTCTGACAATTAGACGTGTGTTTTATAATGTTATTTTCAATATCCTAACACCCTTGTTTAGCTGAAGTTAGCATATTTGTGAATGAACTCGATAAAAAGAAAACTCTTTGAGTTGGCCCTTCGTTTGTCGTTAACGTAATACACCTCTTGGCAACGGTGTTCATAAATCCGTAACGTCTATCAAATTAAATTGCACTTTATCAAGTATTACCTCTGTGTTCATTTAAATGTTCCATTTCAATTGTTGTTTTCTTTTGACACAACAAGCTTATATATATAATGTTTACTACAAATGGAGATAATCTAAAACGAATCAAATATCGACCAGCATCGAGGCTGACAACAATAAGATGCTAATAAAGATCCCCCAGATTACCGGACAGGGTTTAGGCTAAAACAACAATTGTATAACGTTGTATTCGGACCGGTGGGGTATCCCCTCCCAAACATCCATCATCTCGAGTCCAGCTTCCGATGCCCCGGGCGGTTGTGATACAAACTGGAGCCCATAAATCACACATGTGACACAGCCATCCCTGGGGGCTCCCACACCCGTCCTTGTCCCCTGCCGGTCCCGGCTTTCATGGATTTGTATGGAATTTCTGACGCTGATCCGAACGGCCATTAGGGCTATCAGTACGCTATCTCGGTCTTACCGTAGTTTGTGCGGTATTCAGTGGACGGTAAGAATAAATGCGAAAGTGTACGGGTGATTAGCGTTGGAGGTGTTGGTGGTTTCACTTGTTACAATGCCCTTCACACCTGACGTGATAGGTATCTCTTACCTGTATACCAGGTGTGTGCCCCTGGGGTGTACAAGGCGTAAGACACCCAGCGTCTTCCCCTCCCCTCACATTCAAATCGAATTATGTTCTCATCAGCACTGACAAGTTACCGTCCTGTAACCTTGGCCAATTCACCGGTAACCGTACCAAGAGCAAGAACGGAAGCGGGTTTTGTTATAAATGGGGAAAGTCGTTGCTAATGTTATGTTATTCCGAAACATTAGCTCTGAAATCGTTTGGACTTGGATGTTTATTAATTCCGCTCAGAATGAGTCTTAATCAGTGTATAGAAGAAGTACGTGAGGCTTTTCTGCAGTTCATATGTTGAGTTCAGTACTGGAAAACGTCGCATGTCAAAGTTGTCGTTTAAAAAAGAGATCATAAATTATTGACATGTTTTGGGTTTTTTGTCAATGGGGATTTTTCGTAAAGCCTGCATTTTGGTTGGTATTTAACGTCAATACCAGGAAACTGATGTAAATACGCAGGGAATACCAATGACAGTAAAATGTAAGCTGAAATGCGATGTTTCCTTATTAACAAACTAAACATCGTGTCTTTATAAATAAACTGATAATTAGCTTGTAAATAATGAAATAGCGATTTCAGCGTTTAAATGTTTCCTGCATATTTACGTCGGTTCCTGGTATTACCTCCGCAAAAGGGAGGCAAATCTTTCGTACGAACAGACCAAATATCCTCCCGGGTAGAACCCATACACTTCCGCACGGAGACGAAGTCTCAATTAACGGCCAAAAGTGAGGAAGCGGTCAAGGGAGACAATAGGAAAGAGATCCCAAATTTAGTCGCCTCTTACAATCATGAAATGGTGGCAGCTGGTACACCTATAACGTTATACGACCCGTTGTATCTCTCTATATCCAATACACTGTAGTACACGTCATATGTGACTCTAACACAGGTGACATCATCAGATGACGTCACAACAACATATAGTAGGCTCCCCAGGTGGGCTGAATTCCCTATCCCACCCTGAAGCGAGCAAGCACGTTCAATAAGCAGGAAAATCCCATTCAGAAAAATGGAATCAAACTTCAAACTAGAAGGCGTCAAATATCAATCTGTCTACATTGGAGCATTAGAGGATAGCGTTTTTACTTATGTGTGTATACTATTATTAACATCTGTAGTTTATCCAGGAGTAAGCCAGGCTGTTGGGCCACCCACTCCATTCTTTTTCATTAATGAAAAGTCAAAAGGGATATTAAATCGTTCCTCACTGCATCTGGTTGTAAGTCCAACCTCCGCTAGTCTACAATATGGTATACTGCACCGGGAAATCTGGGAAGGCAGGACTGGATGGGATCTTCCGTTTACCTCCCTATCGACATCTAAATAATTTATAATAACATTAAAGTAACTTCCAACTTTATTCGTTTACTAGCTTTTAATTTTGAAATAAAAGTATGACATAATTCCGTTTTGTTAACTCCTCCTTGACCTGAAAAAAAAATTAAACAAAATAATAAGGATCTTCTGATATGCTCATAATCAAATATCATAAATACATTTGGTAGCAACTTTATGTATCAGTTTAATTAATTCTCTGCTGTAGACATTCGATATGTTAACATTTCCATATATCTTACATCATGGAAATGGTTTTCAGGTTAACATTGGCTATGGCATTTAATAAATGTTTAACGTGTTTTCATTTTCCCTTGTCTTTCTTTTATCTTCAGTTTTATTTTTATGTTGATATTTTCATAATGCTTTGTGGCTGTTGTAACTTTTTTTTCTACTTGCAGTTATAATTACCCTTCGTATTTTGGATTTTAAGATATATTTACATAACATTTATCATTGGTTCTGACGCCAGAATTATGTTCGCAAATTTTGGATTATTTTCAAAATATGAAAAATACCATAATCTAAAGCCTTATATATTTTCATTACTCTTGCAAGTACTGTTATTGCGATGTTAAATTGTTTTGCCAATAGAGGTCTCTGTAGATCAGTCCACTATTTCCCTGTCCCTATCTCTGCCTGGCTTCCCTGGCCCACCGTTCCAGGATAGACATAACACAAGGATCGGAAGGCGGTGTGTTAACACTACGGAAACTTTAACGTTTTACGACACTGTGTTTGTTTACGTCGGGCCGCCATTACAGTGACGTTCATGTGTCTTTCAACAGCTCATAAACCAGTAGAGTGTCCAACTTTTAATACATTTAGCCGTTCTTTTGTAAGTTTTATTAAACATTTATATACTATATAAAACTATTACGTGCTATAAACCACGCGCTTGGACGACTTGACATTTTAGAAATCAGCATTTTATGTACAATGCCACATCTGCCCTACGAGGTGATTTTACTTCTACTGGATAAATGGATATACACAGATTAAATGATTCCGTTAAAAATACCACATTTCAAAATAATAAGTATGTTTGGCAAGGAGTTTGGAGGCTGCTGTAAATATTCCTATCATAATATATTGGAATGCTGTGTTTTGGGCGCCAGTGTTGTGGAGAAGGGCAGGGGCGACTGTCAAGTATTAAAGTGCAGCGAGAAGTATACGACCAATCTAACCCAGAATGCAACGCTTTACGAAAGGTAGCGCATTGAATCCTGGGAGAAATAGCTATATTGCGTTTCGTTTCTTTACATTACCCTCCCCTATTCTAATAACTTCAAGATTTCGAAGCATTTTTTTCCTCGAGATAGATATTACCATAATTCATTTAAAAAAACGAGCCCCTTAAGGTTTTATTTGAGATCCTGAGGTAATGTTATGTTGGCTGCTTGCATGGTCCTGAGCCGTCTCGTGCCCCGACCAGGAGATGTACGACCATGGTATGGCACAAACGACCCGGGAGAACGATTCTCTTGCGTAACTGAAATTGCACAACACAAACAATTGCTAATAGACATTTACATATATTTGTTGTTGGTAATCACCATCGGTCAATGTGAAAGGTCTGCTCATAATATTACCTACATAGGACTTAGTCAGAAAATATCATTTTTAAATACAAATAATATTTACACCAATAAAACACTTGTCAACACATTTAATTGTGAAATCAACATTGACAAAACTTGAAGTACTTTACGTGTTTAATCATTCTCCATAAGAGATTTTAGAACTCTTCTTATTTAATGGTTGGAATAGATCAATATGGAAATTAAATTGTAAATGAGTTAAATAATTTTAAATCGAAGATAATTTGGTTCAGATATCTAAAACAAATAAACACACATTTTTAAATAATCGCTTCAACAAAGCGTATTATCATTGAAACAGAAAAAAACCCAAATTGACCAATAACAAATATCTGAAAGCAAAATGTTGACATGTGTTTTTTCTTTAAAGAATTCGTTTCGCTGTGCATGTTCAATCTCGCTCTCTACCTCAGAAACTGCTTTGTTGTAAGGTGACAAGGCGACCGCCGTTCATGACTTGCCATTTCCAAAGTTATTGCTCCAGTACAAATTATTGCATTATTCGCAGATACCTATAACCGGCTTCCAGTGTGTAAAAGGTATAACATTTATTGGTTAAGTGTCATCCAATCCCATTCTAGTCGGGTGTATCAGGTTTTATAACAGGTGCGCCATAAAATGCTTATTTCTGGCATAAAAATTCTACTGCAATAAAAATGAAATAAACAGGTATTAATTCTACACCAGGAATGTTTATTCGGCCCGTTAAGCTGCTTCGAACGAGAATCTCTGGTGTTAAATATGTGTTGGTTGATCAGCGGTTACTGTATTTCATTACATGGATGGCAGTTTGGACGGGACGACGGCTAAATGGACATGACAGAAAATTAGGGTGTCAGACCTGAGCACTTATGTACACACAAGTGGGGACAATATCAGTCAGCGAGAAAGTAGTGACATCGGGAATGCAACGTCAGCCACCATGTAATGACATTGGCAATGCAACGCCGGCCATCGTGTAGAACATTGTGAAAGCGTGCTTACACTCAAGTTAGCTTTAGAAAATTTTGTGTTTTATGCTTAGACTGTAATTGTATCATTGGGTCATGCTCATAACACTGTCACAGAAAAAAAATAGAAGATTTACTTGCTACCTCATCATATTTTTCATGTGACTTGATAGTTACATGTTTTAGCACCTATTGTCACTATTTCAATTGAAATGGCGTGTGTGTTTTTTCCCCTATTGTGTCCTTTTTTTGTTTATTTTTTCTTTTAATTGCCGATTCTGTCGCACGCGGTTGAAAGATGTTGTCTTTCAAAAATATTAAAAATACTTTAATTTGCACTGCAAAACAATATCTTATTTATTAGGGGCCTCGACCTTCTACCACTAGCCCTCGACCTATGGGTTGATAGTTCGAATCTCACGTGGGGCTGTTGCCAATTACTAACCGTAGGTCGGTGGTTTTTCTCCGGGCACTCCGGCTTTCCTCCACCTTCAAAACCTGGCACGTCCTTAAATGACCATGGCTGTTAATAGGACGATAAACAAAGTAAACCAAACCAAACTTATTTAAGCGGGATTGTCACAATATGATAAAATCAAGTCATAGCATGTTGGTTTTTTAAGATAGTGTTATATATGATATATTGAAAGTAGCTCATATTGTTGCCTACTTTCTGTGATTAAGAACAATGCACATGTTCTCGCTTTGAGGACATGGCATTCAACTTTGCATAACAAAGATTTACAAAGCGGGTGTTGTCGATGAAGCTGAAGACGTTTACTCTTCCGAAACACTTGGTCTTTTTCTCTTGTACTTTTACAGTAGTTTCCTTGTAAATCTTTCCTTTTTCATATTTTGACCCCTTGACAATCGATTTTAAGTTCGGATTATGGTTTTCCTAATGTTTCGTTAATCTCTTTGTTATCCTAGAAAATATCAGAGGGGTTAATCATCTGTATTGAGTGGGGATATCGGGGTAAAAAGGCGAGGTAATAACAACAAATACCACTCATCCACATGATGATTATAGATGTTTCTTTATACCACAAAAGTGATCGACTTCATCTCTCTCATACCACGCTCCGATAAGACAATTCAGTAACAGTCTTGAAGCAATATCAGAGGAGATCGGTATTTGTTGAGTTTGTATGGCACATTGGCTCATTGGTTCATATTTGTTTATCAAGTCATGATGAATATGAACGTGTCCGTAGTTTACAGTGATTGATGTAAAATCACATAAAGCTGGTTTACTTTTTCGTTTTTTATTTTTGTTATTATTTTTGAAACATATCATTAATGTACATATAAACAAGTGATACTTTCGTTAAAACTATGCTTAGAAATCTATGTTGATAAGAGACATTGTGAAGTATCTAATCAATTTATGTGATGCCATATTTCAGTGAGAGAGTTGTTAGCTTAAACAACACAATTCGCCTATGGGAAATTACATATGTATTTTTGAAACTATACAAGCGCTTTGAGCTCGATAACTGACTTATTAACTGGCTTACACCCAATCATTTATTTTCTTTTTTTAACAACGTCAAGGTTGGTCTGTGTGCATGTGTTTCAGCCTTTCAAACTTTTAAACGCCATTAAGAGATTATGTAATAATAGTGATATGGCAAAAGTATTTAATACTCCTATGATAAAAGTATTTGATAAAAGTTGGATAACTTATTTCATGTTTGTAGTAAAACAGATAAAGTTCAATTGAAAATAAATAAGAGAATACCGAAGCGTTAACAAAATCATAATCCAAACTCAAAATCGATTTTAACAGGGGCAAAATATGAACCAAGGAAGATTTACATGGAGACTCTTGTAAAAGTACAGGGAATAAGACCAGGTGTTCCGGAAGAGTAAGCATCTTCTGCTTCATCGACGACACCCGCCATGTAATATTTTGTCACATCCATGTAAACATCAAGTTCTCAAAATGAGAACCGAGTATCATTGTCAATCACAACAAGTAAACACACTAATGAGCATACTCAAAAACGTCCATCTTCATATCACTTAAAGATACAGAATATTTCTCAATGAGATAAAGATGGCGGTCATAAAGGTATTCTTTGTATATACATGTAGTTGACAACAAAGTGTATTAATGACTTAATTGTGCAAATTATGTACTGTATAAAATATAAAATGATTTGTCAAAAATAAACAGGATTTTGAAGTCGATATTGACCATTCCATCAATGTTAATCATTTGGTGAAATCATAAGTAAACACAACACAAAAAGTGATGACGTTGTGCACTGTGTCATTTCTGTCACGTGTTTGCATACTAATTTACGATTGGTTGAAGTTGTTCGGTGAAGACTTGAAGGATAACACCTTCTTTTATCTTGAACTCGTCAATATTACAAAATTAAAGTTGAACGAACAGTTGATGTCATCAATGTTTAAGATGAACCCGTACTTTGTGTTTGGTTAACATGTTAACATGTGAACAAATAGCATTATCTTTCGTTAGCCGTGTTTATTGAATTTCATATAGGCATAAAATAATAATTTGTATTATATAGGGATTGAAAGACATTTTTTCAACTTTCATAGTGCTATGAAAGGTCAACCGTTACATCCATATTGAATGAAGCCCGCTAGGGCTTCATGTTAAATACGGATATAACGGCTGACCTTTCAAGCACTATGAAAGTTGAAATAATGACTTTTAATTCATATATTTACATTTTTACCATAGAAAAATTGCTTAACCTCATTTATATTTTCTCCAATTAATAGTTTATTACATGCGTTTGTATATGTGTCGTCATTTTAACGACATTTGCGGAACAGTCCAGCTTGAATAAAATTGGCGCCAATGAAAATAATTAGTCATTTGAGCGTTTGACGCAAGGGCAATCTCCATGTTATTCGAAGCGGCGCAATAGACTCTCATTGAACAAGCTTGATCTATGACGTCATAATTAAACCACGTGCTACGTCTCGAGAACCATTGCTTTCATACTTTTATGAAATGTATTTTTGCTGGTAATCTTCATATAATGGGTTGCAGCGCAAATGTAAATATATGTTATACAGGATCATCACAAATTACTGTATATGAACTTATTTTGGAGAAATCAAATTTTAGCGGATGAACAAATAAGTGCAGTAATACAATTGGTGCTATCAGAATATTCGGAGTAGAAAGCAATATACAAAAACTGTATTTAAACCTATCATAATACAGCGGGATGTTTTCAGTCTCAGAATCGCTTGGATAAGATTACCTCTAAAATTCATACGTTTACAGTATTTCTTACATTTTTACCAGTGAAATATCGAAAAGTATTCATTCTATAAAAGTGATATTTTCCTCTAGTGAGAAATAGGATATTTTTCACTAGTTAAAATATTACTTTTTCTGATTTGACCAATCAGAATGCTGCTAACAAACGACATTTGGGGAAATGAAAAGCTGCCAATGTAGAGTTTGCTACAAAATTCAATAAACAGAATATCTATAAGCATATTAAGTAATACCAAATATATTTCACTCGTGCGGCTAATAATTTGATAGCTCCACTCGTGTAATAAATTTGGAATTACTGAAGACACTGTTAAATATCCTCTATTTCTTCACGTTATGACTTAATCCGAATATAAAGAAATGACATATTCTAAAATAACTGAACTAAGATAAAACAATAGTAATGGTAATAGCCGGGACACCTCGATCCATATTGTTAGATGTAACGATATAGATGAAATATTAAATATTGACGGATACCACATTATGTTTATGACATATCAAGCCGAAGGACGGAATGGTTTGGGCGTACAATGCGAGCAACACCAAGTCGGATATGTAATACGGTCTTTTTGCAAATGTATACCATCTGTACAACTCTGTTTACATATAATCTACCAAGTCAATGTTTAGTACCTTGCCTAACCGTATAACCTGGGAATCATAACAGACCTTCGTCAAACCTTTGTGACAATTACTGATGTTTTATTCCTCTCGTATATTTGTCTGTACGTCTGTCTGTCTGTGTACCGGCGTGTTTGTGACGAGGTGTCCCGACATGGCCGAATGTCTAACGGTCGCAAATGCCAGCAACAATCACGAGCATCAAATCTGGAATCCAGCAGAATGTTTATCTCGACAGCAGCGGTCATGATGAAAGTAAACGCAGCTAATTATTCACCGCAATATATGCCAGACTACATTGTGAGGGAATATTCTGGCGGGGGGTCCTGATGGCCCCCGCTTACCGCATTGGACGTGTGAAAATAACGACATTCCATCAGGGGCAATAACTTGGTTTGGTGGTCCTGTCGTGCATAAATTCGTATTTTTTGACATAGACTAAATTCAGAGAGGAGTAAGAATTAGTATACATCAAGTAGATGATAGATAGGAATTCAAACGAAAGCAATATTGAGGGTCGTTTCGTTCATTTACCTGTTGTCGCTAAGGACTTGTTCAACCTAGCAACAGGAGGCATAGCAACTATAACGCATTTGTCCTTGAACTGAACTTGGCATTGCGAATATATTTTGGGCGATACATTTACTTCTTTCCTGAATGCTCTATGGAAATATTTATATATTATCCTTGTAATGTGCTATTTGGAGTTATGATCTTCAAACTTCTTAATATGTTTTTGATTTGATAAATGACGAAACATAAGATTATGTTCACTTCGAAAGTGACGTTTCAATTGGTAATAATTTATTATTAGTTTCTGTCCGATCAACTTGTTTGGTTTTTCTTTGGATGTCAGCAATATCTTTAAATGCTAAGAATGTATACTACATGAATGTTTCAGCATACTCATTATATTGTTATTATCGAAAGATGATTTTATAATGATATGATGTTGTCGTTCTTACCTGATTAGAATATACTGTAAACAAATTGAATGCGATTAATTTTCGCGTATTTCGTGGTGGATTAAAAGTCGTGAGAATTAATCACCGCAAAATATTTTTAATCAGAGGTATGCAAACTGTAGGGGTACTTTACTGTAATATACATATGATGTATAGCCGTATCTATCGCGAAATAGTCGTTTCATAGGAAAACGCGAAATTAAGTCGCCGCGAAAATAAGTTGGTTTACAGTATGTTTCAACGAATTAATGTCCCAACACACATTTTTTTAGCCCTTAGAAATTATATGATATTACAGTTCTACTCCTTGCAATGAAGTAGTCACAAAAAAGCGCATGTGGGTGAATCGGTTGTATCGTAATGACCGTTTTGAAACTCGATTGATTGCCACGTAAGCAGACTGCCATTCTTATTGCTAAGATGTAACTTTTATGGTAGTTTTGTGATAGTACGGATTGTGGTCTGTGATTTTTTCATTTTTCCTATTCAAAATCATCATATTCCTGATTATGTGAAAATAAAAACAAAAAAACAAAAAACTAAGTTCGCATGGATTATGAATAACAATGCCATGATATAATCATTGATATACCCAAAGCTCGTTTTCAATCAATAGATAAAAGTTTGAGAATATGTTGTAAATGGTGTATTACAATGACACATTTCGAATAGTTCGGGTGTCTTCCGTACAAGCTTCCCCCCCGCCCAAAAAAAAAAGATAAAAAAATGTAATAAAAGTTTGTTCAAATAAAAAAAATCAGAGAATACCAAAGCGTCGACAAAACCATAATCCGAACTCAAAATCGATTAAACTAGGGGCAAAATAGGAACAAAGGAAAGATTTACATAGAGACTCTCGTAAAAGCACAAGAGAATAAGACTAGGTGTTCCGGAAGAGTAAGTGTCGTCTACTTCATCGACGACATCCGCCATGTACATCTTGGTCACATCCAAATAAGAATCAATCCTCAAAATGAGAACCAAGTCATCATTGTCATCACAACAAGTAAACACACTAACAAGCAAACTCAAAAACGTCCATCTTCATATCACACAAAGATACAGAATATTTCTCGATGAGATCAAGATGGCGACCTTCAAACTTGCCCATAGTCTTCATAAACACTGATATCATTGTACACATTTTGTTTTTTCCATTTTTGCGATTAAAACTATGTATCGTTTCATCATATCCACAGTATTAATCTTTAGAATAAGTAGGTGCTGAATGAAATGATATATTTTAAGACAGCTAAAGCTTGATTATATGAATACACGGCTGAGGATTTCGGTCCACTAATAGATATTTTCATATACACGTTTTATGTTTTTATGCTTTGTTTTTTATGTAAGTAGAACTGAATGTTTCGTTAAAACGTTACTCAAGAAATGATGATATTGATATGAGTTAGATTTTCTTGTTATCTCTGATGTATGGGGTTTATATCTAATTAGAGAAAATATCGTAGAACAATTGGCGAACGAACAATAAAAAACTACAAAAGAATGTAAAAGCCGTAGTATAAATTTGTTTCTCTTTCGTGTTTAATATTCCACATTTACATCATTGTAATTGTATAATATACTTTTATTAATCCAACAGAAATACTGCCGAAGTGGCAAGGAGGTCATCACATTGAAGCGTGTAGTTCGTAAGTTTGACAATGTTTAAAGAAACATTCATCATGGAGTTCCTTACGATAGCTGTACGCAGTAATTAATTTTGATATCATGAGTAATGAAGACTCGTCTACCCTAGCTGTGTGTGGTATACACCGGGTCGTATTTTTATAATCAAGCTTCATAAGCTTTACTCCATGAAACCTGAAATTCGATTATCAAAGTTTTCAAAATGCTTCAAGAAAGAAAAGATATATTTGATGAAATATTCGAAATAAACTTAAAGAAAGCAAATGCAAAATAAAAAGTTATAAAATAAATAATAGTTAGAATATTATAAAGCATATGATTACACACATTTGATTCCATTTGATATTAAGCTTGAAAAGCTAGAAATATTCGTTTCTGTAATGTGACAGTGGGAATATGGCCCTGATTCTGTCCAGACAGACAGGGTTACGGGGCAGATAAGACATTGTCATCTTAACCAGTCAACTTTCTTTGATGTACGTACGACAAAACGATTTGTTAAAAAAGTTACAGGGTCATTTTTCATATCTGAACACCACCCAAAAAGTCTCGGAATTTCTTTTTTATGACGACAAGGACGAGACTGATAGGAGTTTTAAAATATTTTTAGGAGAGGTAGTCTAATGAAGTTAAAGTTAATTACAAATGTCTATGTAGAGGGATATATGTCTGTGCAGAGACTCCCGAAGTGGCTGTTAAATATGATTAATGTTGGGCTACAATAAGTCAGTGGTCTTTTTACAAGAAAAGTTAAAGATCAACACGCCATAAATCCTGGCCCATTATCCCCACCTACATCTAATGATATGGTTAAGTGAAGAACGATTGTATGGGTCATAATGAATTGCAGAACTTCAAACGAATAACCAACGACATGCATATTATTTATGAGTGTTTCATATTTTTGAATGAATTTGTATGAAAAGACGTCAGTTTGTCGTCTCTGTCTGTAAAAGCCACACACATAATATTTCGGAGGTATAAATACATCGAAATAGATAGCATCAAGTCAGACTAGCACTGGTCGGCTGTTGCTAAAATGATGAATGTCATTCGTAACGTAGTTTTGGTGGTATTTATCTATCAATTAATATTTCTGTATTAGCAAATATGAGGACATGTACATGTATTGACAGTGTATCTGCGACCATACTGTAGTTAAAATAACAACCTTTGAATTGCACTTAGAAATTATTATATTATAACTAGCTATTCTTGCTCACATGAAGTCATAACGAGGCCTATATCCGGTGTGAACAAGTGCACGTTGTCGCATTAACGGTTTTGTTTGTTTGTTTTGTTTTTTGTTTTCTTCCTGATAATTATCACATGTTAACGTAGTTCCCATGAGTGGGTTAGAACCTCGTAAATATTTCGTACATTAATGAATGAATTAAACATATTTTGTTGCAAAATATTTACAACAGGATTGGGCACAAGTTATTGCAACTAAAACATGGGCGTGCTTAACATAATACGGGAAAATTGTATACCAACCAAATATTGAGAAAATATAAAGCATGCTTGATACTAAGGTATTCCTATTGAACTATCAAGTAATTTCAGAAGTTTGGAAACAAAACGGACATCAAAGCAGAATTTTCTAGAATTGCGAGTGGTCAGAAGATTGAACATCATTAGTCATGTGATGCATGATTGTTATTTATTTATTCAATACGTCTGTAAAACTTTTAAATGCCCAATATACGTAAGTTTAGGGAAATTTTCGTGATTCTGAAATATTCTGAAAAAAATACCAGTTGATCACCATGCAAAAATAAGCCTTAAACGAAGTAAACCTGAGCGGTAACTAACAAGAAACTCTTGACAAAAAAATCCAAAGAATTGAAAATAATTCATTGGAGCCCACTTCAACAACAAGCCGAAGTTAGAAGACAGTTCAAGATGGACGCGTGTTAACAAATACCGAGTTTCAACTGCTGCAGTACCGGTAACCGCATAGGAATTCATCTTTAATATTGCTGATATATCTTAATCTTAACTAAATCTATAAAAATAATAAGTTATTAGGCTTGACTTTCGCTTCAAGTTTTGCTGAAAGTTACGTATATCGGGCCTTTAAATAAGTGGATACATATAAATTGAAAATGTCAGAGTAAATGTCAGCTATACTTTTCAGTAATTTATTTCAAATTTATAATGTATTTTAATTTAACGCCATGCTTTCGTTTACCCTGTAACATGTTAGTTCGCGTGCTATCACGCGCTGTACACCGATTTCCATGTATACATATATAATATAAGGCGATCATGAGTTTCCAAAACTTAGGACGAAACGGCCACTTAAATGCGACCGATTCACTCACATGCGCGTTTTGGGACTACTTTGTTTTAAAGGGTAGTACTGAAAAATCACAAATTTTCTAAGAGTAAAAGTGAAATAAAAATTTTGTGAGAACATCAATTTGTGAATAGATAGATCATAAGTTTATGTGATAAAAATTGAACATTTAGAATTTTTAGGAAGCCGTTCACATTTGAATTCGTGAATCAAATGTGCCAAAAAAATAAAACCCTCTCGAAAATCAAGGATTTTACAACACCCCTTACGCGTTTCAAGTTGGAGGTCACTTATTAGCATAATTTCACTTAAGTTTAGATTATATTAAATAAATTGAATAATTATTTAAATTTCTATATAAAACGCGTCTACCAGTTTTTGATAGGTACAGTGTGGTGGGGTATGTTTGTATTAACTGGTATCCATGGGTTGGCATATTGCTAGTAACATGAATATTCATGAGTGATTAATTCGGTAAGCTTTATCGAACGGTAAGTATACAGTACACGTGACTTATGTACCAGGGTGTCAATAGCGTTGTAACATTAATAAATCACCCTCTTGTAACGTAGGTAATTTATATTATAATTTACATTAATTGGAGTCAGATCTAGAAGAGACCTACATCTGCTAGTACATTCTTTAAGTGTCACAAGGTTGAGTTCCGTGTTTAAATACATGTCGTTAAAACAAATGGCGCTGACTTATGAAAGTAGAAGTACACTTTGATCACAAAGAATAAATTTAAACGACAATTATTTTGTTTTTAAATGTAAGTCGTACTTTCAATTCTACTTAATACTCTTTTATGCAAAGCAACATTTAAACAAAATAATGGAATGGAATATGATATACAGCAACAGCAACAAATTTATGATTTATAAAACTTAAAAACATTGCAACACTTCAGATTATCTATAGAACTTAACACATATCAATATTAAAAATGTATGATTTATAGAACTGTCACACAGGACAATATCATTCATAAATGAATTATAGAACGTACTTTACTACGGGCCAACATTAATAATCAATTATTCAAAAACTTGACAGATACACAGGACAAAATTTAAAAATGAATAATAAAACTTAAACACATAAAAAAAAGATAAATCCATGATGTATAGAACTGTAACGCAGAAGAACATAACATATATTAGTTTCAAAATATATGTATTGCCTTTGTATAAGAAGATATCACTTCACTATTTGTTCGTAGGTTTATTAACAAAATCAATATATTATGTTTACAAGTACAACACCTACGTCTATGCACACATCGAAACAAGCTAACTACATGATATTGTTATATTAGATACAAAACTGTACCACTGTGTGACAGTAAAGAAGGTATTTCTTTTGTTATCTAAATAACAGTAAACTGCCCATTATGCATACAGAACGAAAAGGAAACGTGTTATTTCTCCTCTCAGGGATGATATCCATTTCAATCTATCAACGATTACGACGACGACGACGACGACGACGATAATGATGATGATGATGATGATGATGATTTTTACTTTGACGCGTCAGAAAAATATCCTTTAAGAATCACTACATTATTCACAGATCTTTCTTTTATTTCAAAAATCAATATTGAATCTTGAAGTAGAAAGTGAAGTACACACGAATTATTCATTTCACCTGAGGACACATCCGGGTTTGTTCGTCTAGGGTTTGACCCCTTTCCGGTGAATGATAAGGCGTGTAATGGGTTAACAACGAAAGGCTTCTCACTCATACACAAACTCAGACTTCGGCACGTGCCTCACTGATAGGGACTGTTTGGGATAATGGGAAAACAATAGCGGGTGCCAGTTCCATTTGGCCTCGTTTTCGTCTGAAGCTACAACAAGACGACACCCGAGGGTATAGTTTGTAAGATTGATCGTGCGCATGTGCCAATCTTCTAAAACACCACGATCTAATATCCAATTATCCGAATTAAACTAATTCAGCAACTTCCTGATTTCACATCGGCGGATTGGTTACTTGTTATTGGGTATGGAGACCTATCATTACCAATCATAAAGGCTGGTTGGCTAATGGGCTTATTCATCAATTCTAACATTTCATTGGTCAACATCTCCCGCCATTGTTTTATATATTGCCACACCTAATCATTCTCAGACATGATGATGTTGATAAATATACACAAACGAAATTTTGTCATGCGAATTAAGCGTGAAGTTATGAAGAAAACAAATTAGAGAATATCGATTACACTAGGGGCATAATATTAACGAAGGAAATATTTGCATTGAGATCCATGTAAAAGCATAAGAGAATAAGATTAAGTGTTCCGGAAGAGTAAGCGTCTTCTGTTTCATAGACGACATTCGCCATGTAAATCTTTGTCACATCCAAGTAATCGTCAAGTCATCAAAGTGAGAACCGAGTCACTTTTCTCAATCAAACGTAAGCAATCTAATGGGCATACTCAAAAACTTCCCTCTCCACCTCAAACAAGGATACAGAATATTTCTCAACGAGACAAAGATGGCGACCATAATATTTGTTTTCATAGTTGTCATCAACCTGAATCTCTTAAATCTCTGCGTAGTAATAGAAAAGAATGTTCATTTTCGTCAATCTAGGAGATCCATTTTTGGCATTACAAACGCGTAGTGGATTCTTTCAAAATTTTGCAAGCAAAAATTTTTTATTACTCTATGAAACTAAAAAATAATTGAAATAAACGCTAATAATTAATTTTTGCAACTTATTTTAAAATTTATAACATGTTTCTGTATAATTTGACTGTTCTAACAATGGATTCTTTTTTAACAAATCAATACGCAACGTCAATTGCGTATTATAACGTCACATTTTTATTTTTTTTCATAGATGTATGAATTTTTTTTTCAACCGATCAGAAAGCCGCATTCTTTATACAATCAATGAAAAGTTAATTATATTTGTTAAAGTATTTCAGTATGAATATAATCGTATAGTAGAAGTGTTTACAAGTACACAAATTAATTGTATGAAGAACGATAATACTATATGAGAATATATGATATGGTTCACAACAAACCTAGATCTTCAAAAAACACAAACTACTTTTTGTGCATTTTCAATTATGTCATCATCCCTTTTTGTACTTTTGAAAGATCGTAACTCTCATGCTTACTTTTAAACTATGTCAAAAATCCTGATGTATCTTTTAGATGCGTTGAATATTCTTGTGTACCTTTAAGTGGGTACATGTAATAAGGCACTCGTATATTATTTTTTCAAACTGCTATATCATCTGTTAACTATTAGCTTATAATAACATAAACTTAAATACGTAGCAAAAATAACATAATAAGCTATCATACTGTGAGATATATTAGAATAAAACACAAAACCCTATGTTTGTTTAACCTGAAAATTAAATATTAGTAATGCCATATCAAATATGTATCTTCAAAAGCCAACGGCACCATTGAAGACAATGATATTTGCGTCCAACTCCCGCCGACATCCAATAACTCGATTGATGACGTTTTGAGTGTGCCTTGGGAACGGGGTCGTGATTCCCTCGCCACTTCACAAACTCTCGCCTTGATGACATTTCACGTGGCCTGGGAGCGGTGTCGTGTTCGGCGTGCACATGGAATACTCGTTGCGTGTCCAGCGGGAGATGAGACCATGTTTTCCTTCAACTTCAATAAATACAGAAAAATGTTTGGTGAAGCACAGATAATAAGTTTGGGGAAGAAAGCAAAATGGAATCGTGTTTGTCCTATCCAAATGTTAATTTGTAATGAGCCATGTCATTTCTTCAACAAACACCTTCAGTTAGCGCCGAGTCGATGCCACGCATGCACGGCCGCGCACGTGAGTTGACTTTTTGTATCATCTTACCCCGTGCCCTGTGAAAACGTTGCGTGCAATTGCAAAATGAGAGTAAATTATTCGGAACGTAGTAGACTAAATGATGCATCATAAGAAGAAGTCAGGAATGGCAGGGGAAGAATTCTCATCGGGAAACAGACATTTTGGCACCCTCTGCCGATCATCCCGCAGAAACTGGCTTTCTGTCACCAGACCATAGTAACCAGTCATATCCCCCACACACCAGAACGAGGCTCCATAATTGTCAAATGATATCGTTAAGGTGTGAAGCTCAGAGTAAGCAGGTTACACGCTGTCATTCAAGCAGTCGGATCCGTTTGCCATATGTTGAGTTCTCGGACAAAAAATACGCAAATTTACCGCATGGGAATAGAGAAGCATAATTAGAGATATGGAGACGAAAAAATGATCGTAGGTTGCAAAAACTCGAGTTTGTTCCTCTCATTCAAATATTTTACAGAATGAAATACAGTTTTAATACTGGGTTTTTTTTGTATCGAGAAATGGCTTCAAGCAGGAACGTCGGAGAATTACATGTACTATGAATACCTGTGCATATGTTACTTTAGATATGAGTTATATTACATATTAGATATGACTGTAATCCCTACAAAAAAATTAAAAATCGTTTTCAGTCATATATTGATACTACGCCATGCGTAAATGTAAATGATATATTTTGATTGGATAAAGCTTAGTGTTAATTAAGAAGTCATTTGTCTTTTTATTTTATTTTATTTATAGCATTTAAAATTTAATTCAGAGAACATTGAAAAAAAGAATTGAAATTGAAAAAATATCCCTTTTTTTGCAACTAGGCGGTGATTACAAGGTAATCAGTAGCTGTTATTCTGTATGTTTTATAAAGGATTTTTGTTGAGCATTACCTAGCATTTAAAGCAGGAGCACCAAATACTTAGGGCTCTAGCTATATTTAGAACAAATACCACTGCAGTTTGTGGGGAAGTAAGTGTTACTTTAAGTAAAATTTTATTTTTTGTCGGGCCTTGCAAGCTGTCGGGCAATTTCAGCACTGACGGTATCTACATATTCAACATACTTGAATGTATTGAGAGTGTTTACACGGACCCTGAAGAAAATTTCAATTTCAAATTTCGCTAACGTCATCGCTTACTTAGTTCAAAATTTATGACGTAGTTTAAATATGTATGAAATTTTCAAAAGTTTTAAATATGATTAGCAGTAAAACTTGTTTACTTTGCGTTCTTTGTTTCGAAAATTGGCATACCATATAGGTTCCGGTTTCTATGGCGACGAGGAAGAATCTTACAGACTGTCAAAAGCGGGCAGGAATCTCAATGAGCGAGCCATTTCCAAATTTAATCAATGCCGTTTTTAACAAGAAAACTATGATTGATTATTTGAAAAGACCATAAACAATTCAATGGAGCTATTACACTTCAATTTTAAGTTGTAAATCAGCAACATTTAATGAATTTTACAGAAACAATTATGTAGGCGATACGAGAAAGGCGCCGGTATTGCATATATTCGGGACTAGAATATGCATATAAATCAAGCTTCTATTTCAAAATCCTCCATTTCTTGCGTAATTGTGTCTTCAAATCGACCTGAACTAACGTGTTAAAGCATGGTGTCAACCAGGAAAAAAATTCTGACCGATAAATTGTAGAGAATTAGGTTGCTTAGGAATGAAACAATATAGACGGTTCAGGGGTACAGTTACACCTAAACAAGGATTGTAGTCGCTCGTTTGTCTCCGCTTCTAAAAGGAACAAAATTGAGGACATTTTAAATCTGCATTGAGGAAATTTGAAAATATAACAAACATTCTATATTTAGAAGATACATGTTCATCGAAGGACTAACAGGCGATAATTAAAAACATGGAGCGTCCGATTCATTTATAAGCCAATAAGAAATTAATTGTTTCACATCATTATGCTCTTCGATACTATCAATGAGATTGTAATCACTTTCAGAAGCGAAGATAATTGAATATATTTTTGATGAGGAACGGATATTCACGAAAACCATAAAATAGTACAACATGATGATTCTTTGTTTTTTCTGGCAACAATATAGTTTTTGGATCACATGGCCTCATCCTATTAAACTCATTTCAATAGTCACCGTGTAATCTTTCCTTTGTTCCTATGTTGCCTCTAGTTAATATTTCGGTAATATCTCTCTTTATCACACTTTCGTTTTATCGATAATTGGTTAGTCAAAAGTTTCACGTTTGAACTCAGAATCGATTAAACTAGCGGATGGGGGTGGGGGCGTAGGAACATAGAAAAGATTTACATGGAGACCATCGTAAAAGTACAAAATAATAAGACCTTTTTTTTGTTTCATTGACGACACCCGCCATGTAAATCTAAGTGAGATCCAAATAAATGGTATGTCCTCAAAGCGAGAACTGAGGCATAATTCTCAATCACAGCAAGCAGGCATACTAATGAGCATATTCACAAACGTCCATCTTCATATCATATCATACATGGATGCAGAATATTTCTGAATGAGATCAATATGGCGACCATTAAACTTGTTCATAGTCACAGATGCGATGCAAGTTGTATTTTCAGGATAGACAATAGACAAACAGTGAAGTTTTAAATATCTGTTACAAATAATATAATTTGAAAATTTGTGGCATCAGAGATATTAAATACGTTGAATTATATGCAACACGCCCTTACATTGAAGGTGCACAGTTCTTTGTTCTTTTGTTTTATATTACCCCATTTCCATATTTTTTATGTTATAAATCAAAGCAAAAAAATACAAATATGAATAAAATAAGTCATAGCTGACATATCGTTGTACGATAACATTTAATATACTGCACCGGTGCCGGGACAGTCTAGGCACTGGCTTGTGCAACACTAACAGATCCGCCATTGATGAGATCCCACCTGGTCTGGTGACAATGCAGGGATTTATGGGAAGGAGTTTCAAGGTCATCAGATATGACGTCATAACGGCCTGTGGCCAAACAATTAACGTGTAACACTACCTCCGGAATGATACTAGGCCAGATTAACATCAATGCAACTTTTGTCTTAACGTTCGCTTAAAATAGAAGAAGGCCTATCCTTGCAAAAACATAACACAGTGCTTGGCCATTAGCGACGAGGTACGAGCAGATATGCACCTACTAACACAGGGTACTCCCGTAGTTAGGAATGTTTATTATCATAATATGGTAATAATCAGTTTTTGCTTGTTTTTTATGAATGAACCGTTTGAAATGTATATTTAAGAAACATTGTAGATTTTTCTTGCCATTCTGTATTCGTTTGGTTTTTGTTAGTTAGTTTAAACATGTTTTATTGCAAAATTAAACAGAAGGATTGGGCTAAAGTTATCACAACATAATAATCGCCCTTTCCGCAATATTGTACAAAATATACAAGAATGCAATTTTCATATTTTGAATATATTAATATGCAAAATTTTAATTTATGAAAATAATATATAAAATAATCAGTATTCGTAATAAAGGTTACCCGGAATGGACCGACCATTTTTCTCTGTTTTCGTACATTTCAAACACACAAACAAACATGTGGTCTGGTTCAGATTTATACGATAGTTAGAGACAGGAATAGCATATCTAGCGGAAAAGAACGTCATATCAAAATAGCATACGGAATACAGTGACGACGGTTGGATCTGATCGACTTGTTTTTGCACTCTGTTCACAGCCTTTGGTGGTAGAAGGAATCAAAGTACCCGATGAACAATCACCAGGTTTCCGCGACCCTTAGTGCCTACAGGTAGGGTGAAGGTGAACCTGCTGTCCCCATTTCATGATCGTAAGAGGCAACTCAACTTGGGATCTTACCTTTCTCTTCTTTCTAATGTCTCCCTTGACACAACCTCACTTGTGCAGTGGCGTAGCTAGATGTTAAGGGATATGCATGCCTGAGGGTCCAGGGGCGAAGCCCTTGTAGGGGTCTGGATGGAGAAAGCCCCCTGAAACTGAGGGAAAGTTATCACAGCATTTATGTTTTGCATGCTCAAGCATGCAAGCATGAACGGAAGATACGCCCCTGTTTTGGTCTTAGTTTTTCGTCGGTGGTATTTTCTTTGGATACTCAGGCTTATCTCCACCACTAAAACCTGACATGTGCTTATAAACGTAGCTATTATTAGGAATTAAAACACAAATAAATCAAAAGTTGCAGTCGACACTTAGAAAATTTGACTCATATACAGTTTACACATTAAACATATCTGAAATCTGTTCACATGCTTTCATTGCCTTCAACTCAAAACTTTCTATCTTTAAAATATCCATATGTGAATTGAACAGCATGTAACAACACTGACTAGGTGTAGATAAAACAGTATATAAGTACTTCCTATTAAAATGCAATTGAAAAATAATGTATGTCTTAATAATGTATGTATAATAATGTCAATAATGAATAATATGCAACACGTTTAGTACCATAGTTCTTAAATACAATATAATTATGTATATATGAATAAACGTGACGACTTCGATTTCTTATCGTGAACTTACCCTTTCTTGATAGTAACGTCCCTACTTTTCCATCCATGGTGTTTACATGTCGCAGTTGTTTCGTTATTTTAGGGCTTGCTCTGTATATCGAGATTTTCGTGGTAGATGTCAGCTGCCTGCTGACGAACAAATTCACGGCACAGGGATTTGAGAGATACAGGTTGATGAAGACTATGGCCACCATCTTGATCTCATCGAGATATATTCTGTATCTTTGTGTGATACGTTTTTGAGTTTGTTTATTAGAGTGCTTACTTGTGATTGCAATGATGACTCGGTATTTTACTCATTTTGAGGATTGATGCTTACTTGGATGTGACCAAGATTTACATGGCGGGTTTCGTCGATGAAGCAGTGGACGCTTACTCTTCCGGAACACATGGTCTTATTCTCATGTGCTTTTATGAGAGTCTCAATATAAGTTTTTCTTTTGGTCCTATTTTGCCTCTAGTTTAATCGATTTTGAGTTCGGATTGTGGTTTTGTTGACGCTTTGGTATTCTCTGATTTTTTTTATCTCTATACCTGTATATAATATTGTCTCAATTCCGACCAAATTGATATATATCATTCACAATGAACAACAAACAGCATCAGTGGCCCCGGTCACTTCAGTATTCCTTAACTAAGGAAATTCCTTAATTCAAAATTTCTCATAGGAAATTATAACTGAAGTTAAGGGACGTTCCTTAGCTTAAGAATGTCTCCTTAAATTCTGTAATGGTTTTCTATGGAGAAGTTTAAGCTTAAGGAATTTCCTTATGTTATGGAATGTTGATGAAATTGGAGCCAGTGGTGAAATATATTTATATGGAATTAAACAGCAAGGTATATCTTAAACATAATGAAGTGAAAATTGAGATTTCTATACTTGCATATAACATTGTCTCAATTCCGACACTTTAGATTTAACTCATTCACATTGCACAACAGACAACATCACTGGTTACGTGTAAATCACCCGGGGCTCGGAGGGGACAATGACACGGATCCTAAACAAGATATCTGATACGTTGTAGAGAATAGCTCTGACCTTCACGTGACAACTAGTGGGGTACGGCGGTGAAATATACCCGGCTACTTCCATCAGGCCATGATTTACTGCTTCTTGATCCATCTGATGCCTTCGAAAAAAAAAACGAAATAAAAATGATATATGGAGCCCGATAGCCATCTTATGATGTGGTTTACGTATAGAGATATCAACCTACCCAGTGCATTATCAAACACCGGGGAGACTCGGAAGGGGGAAATTGAGCGTACCCGCCCTCATTTAGTATACACAACATACAGTCCTTTCGTTAGAAGATGATTTATTGTTAGAGGCCCTATATATCATAATTATGAAATTATGATTTATGTCCAAGGACAATGATACATACGAATATGTATAACAATATAAGATTTCTTGTTTCCTTCCAGATGATTTATTATACATATCATTAATAGATGTTATATATCAAGTATATCTAAATGTAGATATTATAGCCTCATCATCTGATAAAATGCCCGTGACAAATGTGACGAAGATGAATACGATTTATACTGAGTCGCACATTGAATCAGCAAATATGTTTTAACATTGCATCTCGGAAGTGAAAATTAACGCATGTTTTAAAACTGGAAATTTGACACGTGACCCGGTGCCATGACGTCAGATCTTTGTTAACCAGTAAGGAGTTGATAGAGTCACACCTATGAATATTATTATCTAAATGGTGACCTTGAAGGTCATTTTGTAAGTTATTTTCGTTATTTTCGTAAAAAAATAATTTCAGATTCATCTTTCAAAGTACAAAGAAAATGGTTTAAAATGCTGATTTCTTAATGGTCTGCCGTAAGCCCCTTATGGCCACATCTCTTTTGGGTAGTGTCAACTTTCGTGATATACACACTTAACTCATCATCAATCAAAACTAACTAGTTCAATATGCATTTTTTTAAATTCGTTGAATTAGGGAATATTGCACACTTCACAGTCCGATTCAAAAGTAGTTTTTTTAGATATCCTTTTGAATTTCCATCTTTTCCATCCGTATAGCATCACCAATGAGTCTTTAAAAGACAAAATAGGCCCCGGTTTAATGAATTGCAGAGAATTCCCTAACTTAAACAACTCTTTAAGTTCCTTAACTTAAGATTACCCTGAACTTCTGCAATGCTTTTCTATGGAGATTGTTAACTCCAAGAATTTCTTGAAGCTAAGGAACGTTCATAAAACTGGGTCAGCTTGCGTTCACTGTATGTTGGATTGCAGTTCTTTTTGACATACTGTATATTCTAACAAGAGTGTTTGGATGCAGTCCCTTGTGTGCATCACTTACAACATTGGTTTACTTGACATCGCCCTATGACGTCATGTTGATGTGTTTCCCTGTGTTTGCGACGATTAAAACGGTTGTTCCTCTTGTCGCAACTGTCGCAACTCCTCCGTCACTTTGGTATTACCCTAGACACACCTTACTGAACCACAAGGTTTCCATTCAAGTTTCTGTGGGCATCAACTTAATTATACCTTGCATGAGACGGGAGACACAGGGAAGGGGGACGTCATGTCCCTAGACACACCTTACTGAAACACAAGATTTCCATTCAAGTATCTGTGGGCTTTCTTGACGTCATAAAATTTGTATTTGGTCAGTTCCTGTTGTTGTCGAATCGACATTTTGTTTAGATTTCGGCTTTGTGTATTGACGGTGTGAAATATAGTTTCTATTTATTTTATTTATCAGTGTTTTTCTGTAACTGAAACGAAACGAATTTGATTATTGGTACCAGCATTTACATTTAATAATATGTTGTAAAAGGAAAAATGATAATTCAAGCTTATATATAGAGAAGTTGTAAATTCATGCGGGAAATCCATATACAATATTTACGAAGGAAGGTTGATTAGACATGTGATATGATGTTCAAACATCATTAACCTGATGATATTTCCCATGTTACAAAACATTAATTTCAAAGACTTCATGACATTGCATTACCGTTTCAATCGTCGTGTCGTCACAGTCGGTTTGACCAATCAATTAAGCGGAAAATATAACAACATAATAATCATTGAATGGATATCGAAGTTATTATTATATCTGAATTATTTAGCTTAATATGAAAATAATTGAAATGCATTTAACAATTTGATAGTAATTTCGCTTTTACAGAACGACATTTGAAACGCCATGTTGCAATAACGTCGCAACATATTGAGTCATATAAAGTCATGTTTTAGCATCTTTTGACGCTAAGTATTGCTAAATCGTGAAACATGTCTCTATGTCTTGCGGTTTTCCAGAAGAAGCTGTTTGAATGTTCTGGATTAGTATGACCCCTGTGACCTTGAAAGTAGGTCAAAGTGATTTTTTTCATAAACTATGCTTTACCCCTTCAAAGGAAGCTACTGACTAAATATCATGTCTCTAGGCCTTTTTTTTATTTCATAAGAAGTTGTTTGAATATTTTAACATATTTGACCCCTTGAAAGTAGGTCAAATATATATATATGTACAGTTTTGTATTGTCTCAAACTTTGTTGAGCTTCTTGTAATGACGCAGCAAGCGAAATATCGTGTCTCTAGCATTCTTTTTGGAATTTTAGAAAGGTGTCGTACAAGGTCTTGGATACATTTAACTCATGTGATCTTTTTTTCAGGTTCTGAAAGATGTTTAATTCTCCAGCTTTTTTTTTTGAAGGATGCCAGGGTTGGGGTGCCCTGGGATCATCCCTCTTACATCATGTTACCCCACACCTGTGATCTTGAAAGTAGGTCTAAGTTGTTTTTCTTCGGGGCAGTTAAGCTAATACCGAATCATAAAGAGTGATTGAAATTTATTTTTGAATGATCTACTGAAAAATTGACGTTGTGTACCCTACTTCATGAATAATAAAGAGAAAAAGTATTTATGAAAAGATGACCCTAGTGGTCGTGCAGGTTAACCAAAATATCTGCATGTCGGAATCGGAAGTTGGAACCCCGGCCGCTAAGGTGAAAGACAAGTGCGCTATCCAGTGCTCCATTCGACGTACATCGTTTATCCATATAAGAAGACTAATGCATGGCTCAAGGAAGACTCGGAATTTATTATTCAAGAGAACATAAAGAAATCAAACTAATCTTATGCCCCATAGCATAGGCAAGTTCGCTTCCCATTGCGCCATCCGACCAACAGTCCTTACTGATATGAGGAAACTAACGTGCAGCCCCATGAAGACTCATGTTTTCTTCTTCTTATTCTTCTTTTATGACAAATTGTAAATAGTGATAGGCATAGGTAATAGGGCCTAAGCAACCAGCCAATATCGTTCTCAACTCCCTGAGGAGCATACAACCAGTGCTGCCATTTCGGCGCTCACAGCTAGTATTATACAATTTCGTACTCATTTACAGTTGAGTAGACGGGAACAAGCGGAGTTAAGTATCTTGCTCAAGGATACAACAAAAGTGCCGTGGTTGTGACTCGAGCTCGCAATCCTTCGCTCACGGGTCTGGCGTCCTACCACTAAACCACTGTTCCTCTAAACTGGCATTGTTCTCAATTTCTGAATGAGCACTGTAGCAAAGAATACAAAACAAAAACAACAAAAAACATAACTACATTTTGTACATTTCTATGGCAACAAAGTATGATTGTGAAGTCAGAGATACATTCACCGCCCCTAATTCCTCTTTAATCACAGATAATCTGAAAATACACATTTGAAAAGTGTTCATTAAATATAATGCCTTATAACATCTTATTATTTGTAAATCAAAAGCAATCTAAGGCTAAGTTTCTTACATAATTGCTTGATTTTACATAATTGATATAAATCAATTTTAATCAGTGCTGAAATCTTAAAAATATTTTAACTTTAAAAAATATGAATAAATGAACATCAAATTCATAAAAGGACATTTTTCACATATTTTTAATGAATTATAACGAAATTGTGTTTTGAAAAAAAAAAAACAATTTACGTTATTTTCACTATTCAAAGGACAATGTTTCATTCAAGACAACGATTATCAAAAATGCATATCTTGTCATTTTAATAACTTTGATGAATTAAAATTTTGACGATGAAGGCCTTAAGAATTCATCATGTGGTATATTTTACCTGATGAGATGCGACGTGAGCAGAAATACAAAACAAGTCTGCAATCGCAACATATTAAACCAGTGGATTTTATTCCGTTTTATAGTTTTTAAATTTGAATGTCACGTCATGAGAGAAGGCCACCTAGGCCCTCGCTTTGTGAGGATAGACATTTTTGTGTGTAAGTGAATACGGTAGAGAAGATAGCTCGGACCAGCTCTACAAATTACACCCCTGTGGTGCAACGTCATAAGTGATCTGTGTGTACGTCACCCTGCTCGGCCACCCATACTGCCCCCACTAACACGTGTACGATATCATACTATACTACTATAGTCAAAGATTTTACACAACAGCTCGCGTAATATGATAAGTATTTAATTTTCCTCGTTAAAACTTTAAACTATTTTCGGTTCAAAATTACAGCTGAAGGGAGACAACTCTTTCTTTTCTCTTTTCTGTCGAAAAAGTCGTTTATTTTCCTCAACATTACAAATATGATACATCTTTGTTATGAAATATATATATGTGGATAAGTATATTCTACCTGACAGAGGTACTACGAATCACTTTAAGGGAATATATCTTTTTTTTCTTGTCTCGGTATGTGAGTTCGGTATTTGTTACAACTCGTTGATGTTTGACAAGTTAATGTAGTCTATATTCCTATTGTTACTATGGTGACAAGGGTTTTTAACAAACACATAGGGTGGTAGGTCCGAGCCGTAACATTCAAGTTATACTCGGAGCAGTGCGACCTCATTATACTGTATTATATATATATACATATACATTTACATTTGCGCTGAAATCCACTATATGAACATCACCAGCAGAAATGATTTTCATAAAAGTATGAAAGCAATGGTTCTCGAAACTAAACACATGTTTTTGTTATGAAGTCATATATCACGTTTGTTCAGTGAAAGTCTTGTCGCTTCGCTTCGAAAAACATGGAGAAAACGCCCCTGCGTCAAACACTCAAATAACTAAATTTTATTATCACCGGCGTTAATTTCATTCGAACTATGCTGTTCCGCCAATGTCGTTTAAATAACGACAAATATACAAACACAGCTTCATGCAATATGGATGCAACGGTTGACCTTCCATAGCACTTTGAAAGTTTGAAAAAAACGCTTTCAATCCTTATATATAGGTAAAAGTAATATCTATACAGCGAGACAATCTACATTTCGAAGTTCACTTTTAATATAGTAAAAACAAATATACAGAACTAATTCGAACTTCAATTAAATCTAAAACAATCAAAATGAAATTGAATCGGTTTTTTTATTCTTGTTATATATTAATGTCCAAAATAAATTCGAGGATACCGAGGCGTTAACATAATAATTATCCGAGCTCAAAATCGATTAAACCAGGGGCAAACTATGAACAAAGGAAAGATGTAAATGGAGACTCTTGTAAAAGTAGAAGAGAATTAGACCAGGTGTCCCGGAAGAGTAAACGTCTTCTGTTTCATCGACGACCTCCGCCATATAAATCTTTGTCACATCCAAGTAAACAACTAGTTCTCAAAATGAGAACCGAGTATCATTGTCAATCACAACAAGTAAACACACTAATAAGCATACTCAAAAACGTCCATCTTCATATCACTTAAAGATACAGAATAATTTTAAATGTTTAATTAGTCACCATAAGCATGACTACGTCACAGCTACACATATCGTATATAATGCGAGACTTTTAATCGTTCCCTTAAACAACAACAACAATTAATAAATTAACTTATTAATTGATTTATTGCTAAATCAAATATTTAAAAAGGTACATATATGGCTTTTACTTTCAAATACTTAATCAATATTTATGCAGTTTCAATATAACTTAGATTTGACTTAAATTCTGGCATAAGTATGACGTCTGTATATTTACATCCTATTTACGTCAAATACTAGTCACTGACGTCATCACTTTAATCTAACGTAAATCGGATGTCAATACGATGTATAATGCATTCTAGGTTGTACTAAACAGTTTCAACGATAATTGAATATAAAACATGTTCCAAGAAGGAAATAAATATAAAATACCAACCTCTTCGTCGGGAAGAAAAAGTTGTATATTGGAACTACATTTTAAACATTGTACATGTGTTTTAGTTCCTTATTCTACACTTCCTATAAGACAAGTTCTTTTTATACCTATATTTATATACTCCCGATGTTCTGTATGAATCTATCATTGGTTTAGCGCCGCTATGTTAGACCTGTGTAAGTCTACCGCAGACTGGTCTAAGTGGGTGCCGATAGTAGATCCGACTTCAATACGCTTTATACTACCAAACAATGTGTTTCTGATAAAACTCATCTTAAGTGTGAAAGGACAGGTAATGCACAGGCACAACATGCGCTCGTCAAAAACATTTGTGGCTAACACCGCCTCATATTGGTTTAGACAACTTCAAAAACTATGTTGAGGTGGCAACAGTGTGTTGATGTAGGGCTGTTTTTCCCCAACCGCTGTTATCCCCCTGTCCCCCGTAGGGCGATCAAAACGCCCTAAAACCTGACTTGAGACGGTGTGTACACTGTATATCTTCTCCCCTGTAATGCAATCTGACGGGCACTACGTGTAGGCACATGCAAAACATTGTTACGGACACGTTATTGCTATCCTCGTCCGGCGCTCATTCTTCCAAATTACCAGCAACAACAAGTCACTGTTATAATTGTTCCCCGCGGGATGTACGACAGAACAGTATCTTCTAACTTTGAGAAAATTGATAGGAATTACCTGAAACTATCTTTTCATATGAAGATAATTTCCTAATTATTATCCGGCTGTAGTGTATGGTCGTTTTGATATCGTTCATAATGCAAATTGTCATTTATCTCGAGTTAATGGACAATAAATCCATAAAAAGCTTCAATAAAACTGGGACAGTATCTGTTTTTATAACACTCTAAACATGCATAATCACATTTTTGTAACAGCTCCCACTAAAAATTTCTAACTGCACAGTAACGTGTTAACACAAATTCTGTGATAGATGCCTGCAGAGATAATCTCACCAGATGTCTGTGATTATTAACGATAAATAACCCCAAGGTCGTTAATCCGTAACGTACAAAGGAAATCTGACGACCCCCGACAGTTTGGAGAAAATTTAAGAGACTATTAAAATATGAGAAAAAAAATATCTATCGTAAAATGACTAGCTCATAATGTAAGAATGGCTTATCCGTGTCCATTTCTTTGTGTCAAATATGTTATGTATTTTTATGTAAATATTTTGTCATTTAAGATCATATCGGGTTTAATGATAAATAATGTCAGACATCAATTTGCGTTAAGAATTATATAATACCAAATCATATTTATGTGATAATTCTTCTGCTTAATTTGAAAGTAAAGTAATTTAATGCCCCCCCCCCCCCAATTTACTGTAAAATAAGACCTTGTGACAAGAAACAGCACGGTCACTTCTGAAACATAATTTGCTTTGCTTCACCTAGATATATGCCTGAGCTGTTCCCTAGCAAAGTTCAAAAGGGAAACCCATAATGTTATCTTGCAATGTTAAACGGGGATGTGCAAAATGTTGCCAGGAAAATTAAATGGAGATACGCATGCCCACAAGATTATCTAATACCAACGTTAAAAGGAGATGTCCAAAATACAATGTATTACCCAGCGATGTCCAAAATACAATGTAATACCCAGCGATGTCCAAAATACAATGTAATACCCAGCGATGTCCAAAATACAATGTAATACCCAGCGATGTCCAAAATACAATGTATTACCCAGCGATGTCCAAAATACAAGGTATTACCCAGCGGTGTCCAAAATACAATGTATTACCCAGCGATGTCCAAAATACAATGTATCACCAAGCGATGTCCAAAATACAATGTATTACCCAGCGATGTCCAAAATACAATGTATTATCCAGAGATGTCCAAAATACAAGGTATTACCCAGCGATGTTCAAAATACAATGTATTACCCAGCGATGTCCAAAATACAATGTATCACCCAGCGATGTCCAAAATACAATGTATTACCCAGCGATGTCCAAAATACAATGTATTACCCAGCGATGTCCAAAATACAATGTATTACCCAGCGATGTCCAAAATACAAGGTATTACCCAGCGGTGTCCAAAATACAAGGTATTACCCAGCGATGTCCAAAATACAATGTATTACCCAGCGGTGTCCAAAATACAATGTTTTCCCAGCGATGTCCAAAATACAATGTATTACCCAGCGATGTCCAAAATACAATGTATTACCCAGCGATGTCCAAAATACAATGTATTATCCAGAGATGTCCAAAATACAATGTATTATCCAGCGGTGTCCAAAATACAATGTATTACCAAGCGATGTCCAAAATACAATGTATTATCCAGCGATGTCCAAAATACAATGTATTATCCAGAGATGTCCAAAATACAATGTATTACCCAGCGATGTCCAAAATACAATGTATTACCCAGTGATGTCCAAAATACAATGTATTACCCAGAGTTGTCCAAAATACAAAGTATTACCCAGCGAAATGTCCAAAATACAATGTATTACCCAGTGATGTCCAAAATACAATGTATTACCCAGCGATGTCCAAAATACAAAGTATTACCCAGCGAAATGTCCAAAATATAATGCATTACCCAGCGATGTCCAAAATGCAATGTATTACCCAGCGATGTCCAAAATACAATGTATTACCCAGCGACGTCCAAAATACAATGTATTACCCAGCGATGTCCAAAATACAATGTATTACCCAGCGAAATGTCCAAAATATAATGCATTACCCAGCGATGTCCAAAATACAATGTATTACCCAGCGATGTCCAAAATACAATGTATTACCCAGTGATGTCCAAAATACAATGTTTTACCCAGCGATGTCCAAAATACAATGCATTACCCAGCGATGTCCAAAATACAATGTATCACCCAGAGATGTCCAAAATACAATGTATTTCCCAGCGAAGTGTCCAAAATACAATGAATTAATCAGCGAAGTTAAAAAGGATGTCTAGCAAGGTTAACAGGAGATGTCCAAATGATTATCTAGCAAAGTTTAACGGCGATGTCCTGAATGTTACTTAGTTATATTTAATGGAGATACGCTTGTCCACAAGGTTACATAGCAATGCCAAACGGAGATGTCCAGAATGGTTCGTTATCAAAGTTAAAACGGAAATGTCCACGAAGTTCGCTAGAAAATTTAGAAGCTGTGTCCACAATGCTTCCGACCAAAGTTAACGGAGATGTCCACAGGTTTATCTTGCAAAGTTTAAACGGATAAATATACGTAAAATTTTACATTTCAGGAATAAATCTTTAAATAATACCGAAGGCATGATGGGAAACACCAATTCTTTTTGATTTTTTTATGCTTACACCCAACCACATTTCTTTTATGTTTGACACAACACTTTGTGGTAGGTCCCTATAACTGACTTTGAAGATAGTCATTTCTTAGAGATCTTCTTACAATCCACGTTTGTCTTTATATGAAGAGTTGTAAAAAGTGTCCTAGGAACTTGTCAACGAAATTTGCTTAAAACAAAATTAATAACAGAATACTAAAGCGTAAAAAAAAAACATAATCCGAACTTAATCACGATTAAACTAGAGGCAAAATGGAAAGAATAGAAAGATTTACATGGAGACTCTCGTAAAAGTAAAAGAGAAAATCCAGGTGTTCCGGAACAGTAGGCGTCTTCTGCTTCATCGACGACATTATACGAACCGATTTGTGTCGATTCTAAAAAGCAAAAATAATTACAAGATTGTCTAATTAGCGAGTTAGGAAAGGCAATCTGATTAAAAAACGTATCCTTGTTGGCGCTCCGTTTTATAAGGATCTGACAACATCCCATAAGAGGTCACGTTCTTGTGACCATTGTTGTTTCTTTACTCAACGCTCTAGCAGATTTTTCTAATTTGCTGTCTTCTGCTTTAAGTCTTTTTGTCACAGCACTGCACATTTGCTTGGTGTGACGAAATGATTAACGCACATATAGGAATATGCAAGCTTTTTTCCATTTTAAATTCTAATCGGATTGTAGTAATACCTACATATCCAATATTAGATTCTTATGAAACACGAGTTTTCTATTCAGTATTGTTTCCCAACTCCGACATTTCAGTTT
Organism: Mimachlamys varia; assembly: GCA_947623455.1. NCBI lineage: Eukaryota > Metazoa > Mollusca > Bivalvia > Pectinida > Pectinidae > Mimachlamys > Mimachlamys varia. The sequence goes on along the minus strand of OX392532.1, from coordinate 30,566,445 downwards.
TCTAGTAATGCAGTCTAGCAAGAGTTTATAGAAACGTTGTATCTGTATTATAAATTTAAAAATCTGATGAAGGAAATTATTCAAAGTGAATGACAATCATTTTGAGAAATCTTTCAATATGCACGTCGCAAATAATATCAAATGCAAATGGTGTTAAAAAATCGTAAAACAGTTTTGAAATCTTTTTTAGAAACTTTTTTTTTGTTTTCAACTGTCGATTCATGCAAGAGCACACATTGTGTTTTGATTTACTTCTTATTTGATAATTACAGTAAAAAATATAAAGTTGAACGATGACGATTTAAAACTTAACTTTGAGTTATGTTCAATAGGTGTTATAACCTGACGAGATCAAATAAATCACATCTTTGAAATTTAACTATTTTTTTATTGAAGGGGACCTTTATTTGACTAGTGCACTAGATTGACAAATTAAGACAGTTTGACAACTCTAGTCAAATGGCTCAATGGCTTCATTGCCGTATTCATGAAAAAAAATAAGATAAGTCTTTTCTTTGATATCAATATTTATTACGATACACACAATTTCATTTTCAAACAAATCCAGTACAGAATTGACAGAGTTTTGATTATTCAACAAATTCAAAGAATAGAATAGCTTACTAATTCCCCTATATTACGATTCAATATCAGTAGCCGGTGGGTGTGTCTTCCTGGGTGTGATTTGACTGTTGCCAGAACCTTGGTCATGATGCAAAGGTATGTAGGTAATACTACAGAATATATTGAATAGGTGTAATTTTATACTTATATAGTTACTTATAATAATGATAATAATAATTCGAGGTTCTTGTATACCACTTTATATCACAACTAACAGGTCATCGCAAAACGAATCACAAAGAATTATACATGGTTAGAGAGCCTTAGCAACCAGCAAATCCCGTTCACAACTCCCTCAAAGAGGTTTAAAAATTATTATCCGTGGTTATAGGGACTTAGAAACCAGCCAATATCGTTTGAAACTCCCTCAAAGATGTTTACAATTTATTATCCGTTGTTATAGGGCCTTAGCAACCAGCCAATATTGTCAACTCCCTAGGAGCATACAACCGGTGCTGCCATTTCTAGCACTGCCCAACCACGTACTCATTTACAGCTGAGTAGACTGGAACACGCCGAGTCAAGCATCATTCTCAAGGATATACTACAAGCGCTATGGCCGGGACTCGAACTCGCAACCCTTCGATCTCGAGCCTGGCATCCAACCACTAGACAACCGTACCTCCTCTAATCTCAATACAATTGTGAACATAGCATACTTGCCCTCATAAAATACTTAACAATGTACATAAATATTTCCGGAAACAATACATAGGTGTCGGATTGATTGATAAAATATAATAGAATATGTTACGGAATTACTGGATACAGCAATACATACGTAAGCAAACAATATATAACGTCATGTGATACAAAATCAAGAAAATATCGTTATACACTACATAATCGGAACGACTTTTAAACAAAAGAAAGGCAAGATATAACTTAGCAAAATAATATACCACGTCAATAATAATTTCTGACGCTATTGAAATTGGCAACCAGTATTAGAATGTCCCTGCCGAACAATCAATTATAATAATCATGATGAATCTTAAACCAGTATTAACAAATAATCACAAACATAATATTATATCTCAATCATCATTTTTATGAACACAATCACCAAATTTGTTAATTAAAATGAACACTGACACTTTTTACTGTTACATTATATTTAAATTCTGCCAGAAGCTCTACAGTTAATTATATACTGTAAACTTTGTGACAGATTTTTAGTATGTTATTAACGGATGGCCACTCCGTTGTTGCCCGGGTCATTATGGAACGTATCACAATGTTAATAATAAACAAGAGGCCCAACGGGCCTTAACGGTCATCTGACTACCAATTGTAAAATCACTATGAAAATACGTGTAGTCATTAAATCAAGTTATAATATGCCTGTATAGATTGCCAAGTTCAAGATAGTGGCCTTCTTGGATTTCTGATGGGCTTGAAAAATAACAACACTTTGTTGGGACCATCTCAGGATATCATTTCTGGCAAGTTTCAGCTCAATTCCACTGGTAGAATTTGAGAAGTTTAGAATGTGTTTTCAAAATGGCCGCTGTGGAGGCCATCTTGGATTTTTGACTACCGAAAAATAACAACAGTTTCGTTTTGGCCCCAGTGACCTTGAATGAAAGTCAAGGTCATTTCTTTGAACAAACTTGGTAGCCCTTTATCCCAGCATGCCACAGGCCCAATATTAGATCTCTGGGCCTTTTGGTTATTCAGAAGAAGTTGTTTAAAGATTATGACCGTTTTGGTCCCTGTGACCTTGAATGAAAGTCAAGATCATTTCTTTGAACAAACTTGGTAGCCCTTTATCCCAGCATGCCACAGGCCCAATATCAGGTCTCTGGGCCTTTTGGTTATTCAGAAGAAGTTGTTTAAAGATTATGACCGTTTTGGCCCCAGTGACCTTGAATGAAAGTCAAGGTCATTTCTTTGAACAAACTTGGTAGCCCTTTATCCCAGCATGCCACAGGCCCAATATTAGGTATCTGGGCCTTTTGGTTATTCAGAAAATTTTTTTAAAGATTATGACCGTTTTGGCCCCAGTGACCTTGAATGAAAGTCAAGGTCATTTCTTTGAACAAACTTGGTAGCCCTTTATCCCAGCATGCCACAGGCCCAATATTAGATCTCTGGGCCTTTTGGTTATTCAGAAGAAAATGTTTAAAGATTATGACCGTTTTGGCCCCAGTTGACCTTGAATGAAAGTCAAGGTCATTTCTTTGAACAAACTTGGTAGCCCTTTATCCCAGCATGCCACAGGCCCAATATCAGGTCTCTGGGCCTTTTGGTTATTCAGAAGAAGTTGTTTAAAAATTATGACCGTTTTGTCCCCTGTGACCTTGAATGAAGGTCAAGGTCATTTCTTTGAACAAACTTGGTAGCCCTTTATCTCAGCATAACACAGGACCAATATCAGGTCTCTGGGCCTTTTGGTTATTCAGAAGAAGTTGTTTAAAAAGATTTTGACCTTTTTGGCCCCTGTGACCTTGAATGAAGGTCAAGGTCATTTGTTTGAACAAACTTGGTACCCCTTTATCCCAGCATGCCACAGGCCCAATATTAGATCTCTGGGCCTTTTGGTTATTCAGAAGAAGTTGTTTAAAAAGATTTTGACCTTTTTGGCCCCTGTGACCTTGAAAGTAGGTCAAGGTCATTGATATGAGGTAACTTTGTAGCACTCCATTCCAGGTACCTACTGGCCAAATATGATCACCCTTGGCCTTTTGGTTAGTGAGGAGAAGATTGTCAAACGTTTTTTTACATATCTGACCCCTGTGACCTTGAAAGTTAGTCAAGGTCATTGATATGAGGAAACTTTGTAGCACTCTTTCCCAGATACCTACTGGCCAAATATGATCACCCATGGCCTATTGGTTAGTGAGGAAAAGATTGTCAAACGCTTTTTTACATATTTGACCCCTGTGACCTTGAAAGTTAGTCAAGGTCATCGATATGAGGAAACTTTGTAGCACTCTATCCCAGGTGCCTACTGGCCAAATATCATTACCCTAGACCTTTTGGTTACTGAGAAGAAGATTGTTAAAGGTTTTTACATATTTGACCCCTGTGACCTTGAAAACAGGTCAAGGTCATTGAAATGAGGAAACTTTGTAGCACTCAATCCCAGGTGCCTACTGGCCAAATATCAGCACCTAGAGCCTTTTGGTTACTAAGAAGAAGATTGTTAAAGGAAAAGTTTACGGACGGCGGACGGCGGACGGCGGACGGCGGACGACGACGGACGAAGCATGATGGCAATAGGTCATCTTGACCCTTCGGGTCAGATGACCTAAAAAGAACCAGCATTAAATATCGTTATCTAAATATAAGTAAATGTTTATTACACAAGTCTGATAAGATGTTAATTAGAACGAGTATTATTTCGGTTGACTTGCCATTCTAAACAATTCTTACAGTGAAAAGCTCGTTTAACATCATAGTTGAGGACTTTCGTAAAAACAAATTTAAAAGAATAATTTGTACTTAAGAAAATTAATAAGAAACACGATGGGAAACAATAAACATGATTAACATGAAATCACAAGGCAGCAGTCTACAGTTGACAAAGCGTCACGACATCATTTTATCCCCTCATTCACAGATTGTTCTCCTCTTCTACCTGTTTAAAATTTCTCTATCACCTCCTAGGGTATGACACATAACACCAGCTGACAACTTTATAATGCCCTCACGATAACAATACAGTGACGTCACGACAACAATTTCATCACGCCAAATCAACCATTCAATCATGTCACATCAGCATTCAAGAATATCATCCCTTTGGTTGGAAATTTCACTGTCACACCCTCAAGGTAGGGGAAGATTCATTGAATCATCATTTACAAAAAAAACATATTTGATTGTAGCAAGGTCACTTGTTGGATGTTCTTGGTAATGTAAATGATCACGTGACCCCCAGGTGACCGCGTGTGACCAATATTACTGACCAGGACTTTTGGTTATACACGCTGCCTCGGCGTTGCTTTCATCCTAATACCAGTCTGGGATTTCATCACTGGGGCCTCTCTCTTTTCGACTTTGTGGTCAGGGTCGAGCTCCAAATCGAATCTGTAATATATATAACAACATATTGAACGTGGAATTGTCTTGGGAAGATAGATCTTTAAATATCTTGAAATCTTGCAAAACGACGTCCACTGTTACTTATAATTAAGATCGGCTCGAAAAAAAATGCTTGATAATGTCTCTGTGCGACGTACTTCACTATTTTTTGTATTCCAAAGAAAATTGTAATATCATTCATTCTGATAAATAAAACAACTTAATGAACCATCATTCTTGTTATGGCTCATTGCTAAAGTATCAAGTAAGATTATTCTGTATGTAAAATGAATAAACAAACAATAAAAACAAAACAAAAAACGTGGCATTTTACTGATAATTGAATTACTTTTTTGTCGTTTTAAAGAAACATACAAATATAATGAATTTGCCTTAAAGATCATATATTTAAACAGTAGAAAAATTATTTTGACAAAACAATTCTACTACGGATGAAAAGATCAAAGTCTTTATCGGTATATGATTTCTTAATCAAGTGAAATCATATATTTGTATAAGCTATTCATTAACGCCCGCCAATGCTTGTGTTAAATAGAATTCGCAATACATGTTGACATTAAACGTTTCATGCTGTTTCACCTACGTCCATACACCGAAGATGGTATATACACAGATTATTTGAAAAAGATAAAAAGTTAATATACAAAATTGAACATGCAGTAAAATCCCACTGACTCAAACCAGATTTACTCGAATACCCCTCATTCGTCGAACAGTTTGTTTGGTCCCGACGAGTTCGTACATATTCAACCGACCTCGAATACCATGTATTCCTCTAACTATTGATCAAGTCCCCATTAGTTCGAGTAAGTGGGGTTTTACTGTATTTGCATATAATAGTATGTCGGTGTGTTTTGTTTGGTTAGATTGGTTCCAACAGTCATTCCTTTAATAACAAGGAAAAACAATATAACATTTCAGAGTTAGATAAAGAGCTTTGAAAACACATAAAACAATTTTACAATATTACAGAAATTAATTTGCACAATCTAGGCTACGGTACCGGTGTCCTCGAAAAGGCACATCAACATAGACAGATGAATTATGTATATAAAATGTAACTAATATTAATAGCATTATTGTAACAGCTTGCTAAATCCCTTACCCTCACAAACTTCAGTATAATAAAGGTATATCAAATGCGATTGGACATACCACCGCTTTTATGACATAACATTCCAATAACCATATGGCTATTAAATTTACATAACTATGTTAAATCATGCGGCTAATGTTAGATAACTGTCACACAATTACGTCAGGACTGTCATTCAGAAGGACGAGATGTTACATTCCCTAACATAACACAGATATCAAGTCATATTCTACCTCCTCCCGCTCTAACTACCACCCTCTAAATATGATATCAACCAATTACGTCTAAATATTTACTTGATGCCAATAGAACGCTAGATTCTACATTATGCTAATCTCGCATAATATGGCGTCTACTAATACTGTCAGAATTATATAAACGTCTAATATTAAAATCTTATTACATTTTTACCAGGGAAATATGGAAAATTATTCATTGTATAAAACTGATATTTTTTCTTATTTGACCAATCAGAACGCTGCTTACAAACGACATTTGGGAAAATCTAAAGCTGCCACTGTAGGTTTTGCTATAAAAATGTAAAAACAACAACAGAATATTTCATAGTATCTTCAGTAATACCATACATATTTCACTCGTTTGGTTAATATTTGGATATGAAACAAAACAAAATATTAGACCCACTCGTGAAATATATTTGGTATTACTGAAGACACTGTTAGATATCCTCTATATAATTTGTGGCGATTACTGAAGATACACGGAGAAAAATACTCGGGAAAAGTAAACATACAATGTATTGTTGGTCCCTAGGAGTTTCACTCATTAATCGTTCAGTTCATGTTTGTTATTAAACATTTTGTAGCTTAATAATAATATTTTTCATCAACATTGCTGAATTATTTGTTCACGTTTTTCAATCAACTAACATAGTGTTATCATAGGTAAAACAGCTTATTTTTCAGTATGTTTTCAATTGATAAGCATGTTGTAATAGACACAAATCAAACCATACCATTACTTAGGAGATCCGGTTTTAAACAAAACATTTACAGATGCAAACAAACGCAAATTAGCCTTGTATATTTTATATTCTATAAAGATGACGTAACACACACATATGCTACACCTTTTAAATTTAGTAATAGATACACTATGCCGAAAAAATGAAATGAACTGCATCATACAGCTTTTTCGTCCTCCAAAAAACTCAATGAAAGTGAAAAATGCCAAATTCAAACCATTGTCCTCTGACATTTTCTGTAGTCTTTTGGTTTTAAATGACGTAACGCACCTTTCAGTAACAGGCTACAATGTCTCACAAAAATGGTATTTACTTGTACTGCTGTTGGCATACTTCATCATGTTAATGTAAGCACAACTAATTAAAACTAAAATTATGTATCTACGAATTGACAACCGGCGTCAAGAGGTTTCAGAAAACTCGTAAAATTGTAAAAACAAATTAAACATTTGTCGGTTCTTCAAAACTATACACTAAAATATGTGACTTTTATGCATTCATTAGCTTTACAAAACTTACGTATATTGCTAACACATATCGAATTGTTAAGCAATTTTGTAGTATTTAAATTTTGCAGTCCATCGTAGAAGGGAACCGATTTTATTTCTAATTAATTTACACGTGTAATCAATAAAAATGATTTATTTCTTGTATAGGTGATAATACTGTCAGCGTGTATATAGAAGTAAGGCGCTGATATTGAAATAATGTATCAACTTTCAACTGGAAGTGCCAAAATGTTCCATGTTAAGAAATTGTACAGTTTTTCGTGTTCCGCGAATTTACGACAAAATTTCAAGAAACAGATATATATTTATACATTCGATATAGATCGCATAAGACAATTTCAGGACCGCTTTGAACGTGATAATTTGCTTCTTTCAAGTAGATACCAATAGTGATAATTCCACATAAAATAAGTCAATAGACGGATACAGACACATTTCGCACTCAATGCCAATGACCTAGGAGGAAGTTCCCTTATACGTCTTTTCACAGATAATAAAACGTGACACGATATATGTCTTCGTTCGTGATTCTACTTCTTAATCAGATCAGTGGAGATAAAGGGCGTAATATCAGAATCTAAATTAATAAAGACACACTGATATGAAAAATTAACTAAAATCTGTAAAATGAATCTAGTGAAAAACTCTTTGCAGATGTGATACTTTCAACAACTATTACTATTTAAAGTGACTGGCTTAAAAGGGAAATGAAAAGTACAGCATGATTTTAAAACGTTTTGCAGTTAAGATACTTTGAACAGCATAAACAGGACAGAATGATTTACATGCAAGGGAGTCCAATTCGGCTTACAGCACTTGCTTGAGAATCATAGCATTGCAATACATAAACCGTGTATAAACAACCTCCCCTTCCATCTGAAAATATCTTCCTATCAATATAAGAAAGAAAACAACGTTGAAGGCCACAGTAGCTTGTGCTATTAAGTGTCTCATCATCTTCAATATAAGTGGCCATGACCTTCATCGCACGCCATACGTCAAACATTACCGAATGCCAGGCGATTCTTGTATCAGCAAAATGTTAGGCTTGGCAAGAAATGACCGTACGTTTACAATCATGTAACATCAAGTCTCTGTGTAGCCAAGTTGATGTGTTAGACTGTGAACCGACGTCATCTGTTGGAGGAGAGAAGTGGTCTCTAAATAGATCACTCTCCGCAACGCATTCCTAAGCTTGGACATATTCAGGTGAACAATGTTCAGGGGGCCTTCTACTCGACCCCAGAGACTCAAGTGGCGCTGCTCTCTCCTTGGAGCCCATATGTTCTCACTTCGACCGAGTCCCTGACAATTCCGTGTTCTGCCCACTTTCCTATTGCCGTTTTCATGTCGACCACTTGAAAGTGTTGTAACAGTACAAGTACCAGCGATTATTCTTCATCACAACTGTCAACTATGTGCTTGGAATGAATTACGAATACACACACACCGTAGTCAGCATCTCTCTTGCAACGAACGGATAGATAATCGTGTTGTTATTGTCGAAATGATTTTTACACAGAATAAGTAAGAACAATAACATTCCATAGAAAGAATTCCAGATCACGTTTGATTTTTTTTTACCTGGTGAGAATTTGTGGTAAACATCAAAGAAAATAAGCTCATCTTAAAATCTTTCACTGCGTTTTGCAACAAATTAGCACACACTGCAATACATTTAACTAATATATCAAACGCACACAGATGATCGATTGAAACGTTCATATCTTAGTCGTCTTACCTTTAAATCCTACACAAACTTTACTTAGCGATATAAAACTAAAGTAAACATTATGGAAGGTAAATGTATGGATGAATTATAACCGACTGTTACATATGGACATACTTGCTTTGGGGTATACTCTAATAACATTTAACCAAAGTGATTTGTAACGACCTTGTGAATGTACGCAAATAAAACACTCTTCATACTAAAACTTTTACGGCACTAATTATCTTTCCACCTTAATGTAACTACGTGAAAAGAGATTAAGTACTTTTGATAAATTGACCAAATTGTATATGTAGGGAATGCTATTCCGCATGTAGAGCTGGCTAATGTTGTCTTTTCAATTTGTCTAAGACTCTAACTAAATAATACAAACAATCTCGTGGTTAAGTGAGGACAACTTTTAATATATAAAATCCAGAAAATAAGAAATAATGATATTATACAAGTATAGCCTTTTGATGAGGTAAATACATGGTTTTATAGACCGAAGAAAAAAATATTTTTTCTCAGGTCGATAAACCATGTATCGCCTGAAATCAAAAGGCAATAATAGTATTATTATAATTTGTTTTTTTATTTGAACTCAGACTACAAGAGAAAGAATGTTTTCAACGACATTTAGTCAAATTCTCAAACAATATTATAACAATACAATATTAAATACCTTCCCATATTGGGTCCCGAGACTCTGTTATAAGAGGGGACACCCACACATCCCTCTTGGCCGATATGTTAAAAAACAGTATTAGCTTAATCAGTGATTAGCGCATATTTTAATGTTTATGTGACTTGAAAATGAAACTATTGAATAAGTTACACATTTATATAAAAAATATCATGTACATACAGTATATGGATTCCGTATGGTAAATTTACATTCAAAATTGTTGGATTGTACTTTGTTCATTTACAGATTATTTAAGGCTGAAAAATGTCGTTAAATAGCGATTAGGCGAAACATCTTTTGAACAACGGTGTCCTGATTAGTTACTTGGCCGAAGACTGAATTAAAACATATACCACCCCCTTAGGGTAGATATTTCCTATCTCATCCTCTTAGGGTGGGATAAGCATATCTTTACACCGGTAAGTGTCGATACTGCTGTCCGTGGTGAGGAGAAGAGAGCTTTTATACTCATTAAGTCCTGGTCATCCTTGGGCCAAGACTGTATTGGAAGAAGATCTTATTTCAAAAATCTATTTCGCGCATTCGGCCCCGCCGCCTTGTCCGAAAAGGTGCCATACCCACCGTTTATACACAATTCAGAAACCCTGGCCAACGGATGATCAGGACTAAACGAGCATCAAATCCCCCCCCCCCCCCCTCCCTGGACAGAAGAATCATAATTTACCGGCGTATGATATACTTCAATCATCATACGAGGATGCGATAGAGATCTCGAGTCAAGCGATATATTATATAATTCATTTTTTATTCTTTTACGGTAGCAGAAATATTGTAGAATGTTTACCTTTATTTCTTCTATTTACATCATTTGTTTGAAAAATAAACTATTATTTAGTTACAACTTTCGGGAGATTATGTACATATATGTATTCCGTATGGTCAATGTACATGCAAAATTGTATATGCTTTAATGCTTATCATTTCGCCTATCGGCATTTTGGTTATTGAACAGAAGTCGTATACATATTTCAAACACATTTGATCCCTTTGACTTTGAAGTGGGTTTAGGTCATTCATTTTCATCAATTTTGTAGTTTTTTATTCCAGTATGCTTCTGTCTAATTATCAGTATCCCGGGCCATTTAGTTATTGCGACGAAGTCGTTTGACGATTTTCAGCCATTGTACTTCTGTATCTTGAAAATAGATTAAGCTCATTCATTTAAACACATTTGTTAGTCCTTCATCTCAGCATGTTCCTGACCAAATATCCAATACCTTGGCCTTTTGTTTGAAAGAGAGAAGTTGGTCGAATATTTTAAACCGATTTAACCCGTGTTATTTTGAAAGAGGGCCAATGCCATTCATTTTACCGAACTTAGTTGACCTGCATCCCAGTATGCTACATGCGCAATATCATTTTACTAATTTGACTCGTGTGACTTGGAAAGTGTGTCAAGGTCATTAATATGAATAAACTTTGTAGCCCCTCATCAACGGTGCATATCCAGTATCAGTACCCATGGTGTTTTGGTTATTGAGAAGATGTCGTTTGATATAAGATTATATGTGCAGATGATAAGAAATTAGATGTGACATCAAAATACACAAAGCAAGTTGTTTACTAATAATAAGGGAAGTTAACTTAAGTTAACATTTAGACTATCATTATTGCTGTTCCGTAAATATCTGTCAATAGATTAGGCTCGTAATACACGTTATGGTAAACTTAACGTCTTGTACTGGATGATTAATGAGCAACGCCACGAAAGAAAGAAAAACTACGCTTTCAATAAAAAAATCAGGAAGTTTGAGATAATCTCGGTGTTCAAGCAACGATTCGTTAATTTCATTTTTTGTTGTCGATGATATATTAAAGACTGACATCACCGCTGCTACTGTATTTCAGCAACGACTTTTTTAAATAGCGAATACTGTCCAACATATATGTATATTCGCCAAACGTTGATCTGAGTAGACGATAGTCGAAACAATGTTCAGTCCTAGCGGAATTGGGAAAAAATAAACACGAAAGACATATTCGTTCCCGGTGAAAAAAATCCAGGTCCGTTCTGTTGGAGAAATGTGAGACCAAAAACGTATGCTTAAGGTAATCAAGGGATTTAAAAACAATAAAACTGAAAAATATCATATGTATCTAAATCCATGGGCCCCTCTATCATTGTGATGTATGTGGCTTCCTGGGGTCCAAATCGGTCTCCGCCTCTGTCTTCCTTCAGACGGCTGGCTCCAGTATCCTCATCATCGGATTATAAACAACCATTTCACAAATTCCAGAGGAGTCGGCCAAGACCAGCTACCAATGTTGTGTAAAGTTTGACAACAAGCCCACGTCCATTTATCAAGGGCATCGCTAGACCAAAGGGTAAATCTGACTGGGAGGAGGACGTACAGCCCATCGTGTACGGACCAGAGGCATTGAGTCGATAAAACAACTCCTATCTGATGATGTTAGTGTTCGTTTTATAGTGCCTACTTCCGTAACTTAAGAAAAGTACGCGGATAAAACATAAGTGCTCATGACCTTTTCAATGACCAAGCGACCATAAGCACACGTATTTTTGCCATGAGAGAAGGCTTTGATTTCGTCTAAGGTTTCACACACCCTTGAAAAAAGAGACAAATAAATTTCCAATGAACATAGGGAGCATATATCATCGGGCTCTACCATGCAGAGAAGACGACTTACATTATGGGTGTTTACGTTTAAACAGGCTCTACCTAGAGAGTCTCACACCAAGACGACTTGAAAGAGATTGTATAAAAAATGTTTATTCGTGAAAATTTCGCATACTTGAATTCTTTCATCTTCAAAATATAAGCATTGTATACCAGTATCTTTAATGTTGTACAAAGTTGTCATATTGTGAGACCAACAACTTCCTCGGGTATTTTTTTTACCGGGTATTAACCTGTCTGCCATTGTGACTAACTTAGTTTACAAAGCAGCAGCCATGACTAGAACAGTAGACAATAATTTGTTTAAGGTAATGTCATTACTGGTAAAATAAACATGTTTACATAACCATATGTAGGTCACAAAGAATATGTGGATTCTGTTGACAGGTTCGTAACCAGGCATGTACAAACCATTACTGAATACTTGTTTAAGGTCGATATGATAAACCAAAACTAAAATGAGTGAAGCTACCGAGAGAATAAAACAAAACTCCGACACGTCAGCCAATTGGTCAACGACACAATTCAAGGTCCGAAGTTCACATGGAAATTGACTATACTAGGAATATAACTTCACAATTCATTGGGTATCATTGAAAACCCAAGGATATTTCTAAATATATGTTTGATGTTAAAAAAGTCATTTCGTGATATGATATAAACATATGAAGAGAGATGGAGTGTAATAATATGTCTTTTAACATTAGCAAATTGACCTTGCTCGCTTTAGATGTAATGAAGAAACACACAATGCTTGATTTGTGTTTTTATGGTTACATGTCTGCCACAGTTGTATTCTATTTTCAGTAGCTGCTAGTGGTTTTAAATTGGGGAGAATATTGTACACTAGCTTCATTTCTATCTATATAAACTTTTATGCAATATTAGATATATCATGTTTCAATCGATACTGAATTCAATCATTTCATTGTCCTTTGCATACTAGTCATTTCAAATGAAACACCAACCAGGATGCAATTTGTTGATGAATAATCGAGGTAAGAATATCATATGTTTTTAATGTCATTAGGAATAAACAACATGAACACTAGGCAAAATAATGCAAATAAGTTTCCTTACCTTCGAAGAATTCTTGCGAGGATTGTCTTCATTTCATGCATAGCGAAATTCTGTCCAATGCAATTCCTATAAAGTATAACAAAAACATTACAATTATTATCTTTAAATGATGCAGACATGACATTTCTCATTGACCTTCAAGTTGGATGTTCAAAGATAGGCCAGCTTTACAAGTCTTCATAGGAAATGCTAACATTAAAACATTGTAACATTTTTTCCTAGTTTCATAACAATTTATATGTAATTACAAAAATGTAAAATAACGTCGAATTCAAATCGAGATGTTGTGTAATGTTGATCTTAATCCATGAAATAAAATCGATTTATATCTTAACTTGATAAGATGATCAGAAAAAAATGAAGCGACATGCCAGTTTGACATTTTGCAATAAATAAGATAATAATGAAAAGAAAACAAAAATCTCGTTTACAGTTAAAATTCTACTGTGACCTGGTCGTAAAAACACCATATATCATAAACAGGCGAATTCCATAACGTATAGGCAACGCTCGACATAATTTTCCGAAGAAGGAAACAAAACCCCAAACCAACGAAAGTCTGGAATCGACTAGAAACATAGCAAGAGCACAGGAATCGCTTTGTAGTTAATCATGATAGCACGATATTCTCAATTATTACAATGACATCTTTTTTGGAACGTTATGTGTTGTGATAAATATCTAATTACATTAAATGTAGATCTATTATTCCCTAACTATTCAACATATAATTCACTACATTTGTCAGTGCCACAAATGTGCAAATATACACCCCACAATACAGCTGCTCTCTCTAATAACTATATATATACAAATGTATATTAGGTCGTTGAGGTATAAGCGACAATACAGAAAAAGGAAATCTCAAATGTAACAAGTGCTAATTGTAATGGGGTACCATTACAGATGTCCCCAAAACTACCCCTTTGGTCGGAACTGATGAGCCCAATGAACTCACAATGGAAATATAGCTGACACCCCATATATCAGCGGTCATGTTGACGAATTAGGAAACGGAAGTTACGACAATGTCCGTGGTGTCCTACTACAGTTATATATAAAATTTCATTGAAATCGGACAAGATATAAATTTCGACCAATCAGAAGCCAGGAAATAGCGGCCATGTTGACGAATCACGAAACGGAGGTTACGACAATGTCCGTGGTGTCCTACTACAGTTATATATAAAATTTCATTGAAATCGGACAATATATAAATTTCGACCAATCAGAAGCCAGGAAATAGCGGCCATGTTGACGAATCACGAAACGGAGGTTACGACAATGTTGTTGGTGTAATACTACACATATATATTAAATTTCATTGAAATCGGAAAATATATAAATTTCGACCAATCAGAAGCCAGGAAATAGCGGCCATGTTGACGAATCATGAAAAGGATGTGACGACAATGTTGTTGGTGTAATACTACACATATATATTAAATTTCATTGAAATCGGACAATATATAAATTTCGACCAATCAGAGGCCTCCATTTTCGTTTCGGTGGCAACCAAACTTTACGAAAATGTTACCATGTTATTCAGCATCCCTTAAAACACCCATGTACCAATTTTTACTGAAATCGGAGACTGAATTTTGAAAACCGGAAGTTAGCTCTGGCGGCCATCTTGGGACTTCCGGTCGCGAAAAAACAACCCGTTTTCACACACCCCGCCCCTAATGAGTATGTGTGTGAAGTTTCGTGAAGATCCGTCCAGTAGTTTTTGAGAAAACGGTCGGAAACCTCCGCGGCGGAAGAAAGTGGAAGAAACAAGAATAATAATAATAATAATAAGAAACCGAGTAAAAACAATATGTCCCCCCACTTCGTTTGGGGGACATAATAACATTGTTATACATTTGTATATACAATGTTGGTTGACTTCTGAGATATTTGTCAACATTTGCTCTGGTGTCATCAAAGATCAAATACAAATACATATAAATGCGCGATAAACCGATAGCTTTAATGCGATTTCACTTGTACTTAATGATTCAAATATACACGCAAATATACATTTGTTTCATGTGAAGATGGCAGATAATAATGATTTTATCGTTTCCGCCTAAATATGGTCACACTACACACTAAGTTATATTGGTTAAGAACTATTATCTTCATAAAAATATAATTTAATTATACATGCATATGTAAAATGTAACATTATTATAATGATGGCAAACAATATTGATATTGTTCCCAGTTGAATGGCGTTACACTACATATATTGGGTAAGAGCTATTGATATAATCCGAAAACTTTGTTAAGCATTGATGACAATTTTGTTTAGTTTCATTGGGGTATGAAAATGTTTTTGTTTGCAAACTGTATGAATCCGCGTAGCTTATTCTTACAAAAGTTTCCAAGCCATTTTTTTCATAACCCTATGAAATAAAAAAATAATTGACACTTATTTTCCAATTTAAAACATGTTTTTGTACAAGTTCACTGATCTAACAACGGATTCGTTTTTATAAATCAATACGCAACGTCAATTGCCGTATTGTGACGTCACATTTTCCCCGCCATTTTCGGTTTTTGTTTTCATAGAGGTATAAAAAGAAAATCTCAACCAATCAGAATACATACAATCAATGTTGTTTCATATAATCTGCATAAAGATGGCAGATAATAATGATATTATCGTTTCCAGTAGAATTGGGTCATACTGCACACCACGTTCTATTAGTTGAGAGCAACCATCATCACTACGTCAATGACAACTGTATCACTCATCATATATTTAGGTTGTTTGGGATCTTAACACTTTCGTTGTATACAAGAGTTATTTACAAACTACAAAACCTTGTTTTGTTTCACCATCCGGAATTTTCAAGTTACGATGTCATTCTGTTTTTGTCTCATAATTCAACAGTAACAAAAATTCACATAATAATACGTGGATGTAATTTGTTTTCAGAAATGACAGGGTGTTTGAAAAATGTTCTCCTTTCCGCAGAGATGAAAGAGCAAGGCAGCATTGTTAGTCATAACATAATGGTCTAAATTACATGGCCTCGCTGATTTTAATGGTAAACCCAGAGGCTAAAGCATGTGTGAAAATATGACTATTTCATGGTTGCCTTGTCTGTTTACTCAAGGTTTACGGAGAATGCGGAGGTCCATGTGTTCCGCATGTGTTCATGTCAAAAACACAAGTATATCTAGAATTCCACAATCCCCCATTCAGATATAGTTTGTACCTGGTCATAGAACACGTATGTAGGATCGATTCTAATGCTAAGAAGGCCTAGCATAAATAATAGTTTATCTGAAACACTGTCTGGTATAACTGTATTTTAACATACGTTAGGACATAGGATACATTTCCAGCTTTAAAATATCCCCCTTTTCTCCACAAAGTAGAAATTTCAGTCTCAAAAACATATATTATTGTGACTTATCCTATGTATCACATTCCCCATCATTTGGATATTTAAAATCGCGTTTAATTGAGTTAGAATTATATGAAAAGGGTTATTTTTTCTCTTTTGTGATTCTGTAGTGAGTGACTAAAATGACATTCGGCCGAGCACCGCATTTTAGGCTGGCATAATGCTTAAACACTTTTCCGGCAGTTAATCTTTGAAAATCTGACAAGTGTTAACATCGAATATTCAATGTCGGTATTATACGTTCTACATTTCAAATATTTCAGGGTTTGAAATTACGTTTCATTATATTGAACATGTCATTTGCTGTGCGATAACGGAAGCGCATTAAAATAAAAAAAACGCACGTATCTTGTTTCTGTGGAGATAATTTTGTGACGTCATATATCAGCAACGTCACGTTGTTCTGTGATTGAGCTTAAATCATTACATCTATGATACGCTTACTCTTCCGGAACACCTGGTCTTATTACTGTTTACTTTTAAAAGGGTCTCCATGTAGATCTTTCCTCTATTCATATTTTGTCCCTAGTTTTATCAATTTTGAGTTCAGATTATGGTTTTGTTGACGCCTCGGTATTCTCAAAAAATGTCTACTTGATCAACTAAATTATAACTCTGACACGAACATATGTTAGTCTCCGACAGCGATTTTTAATTTGAACACTGACTATCGATGCTATGTATGATGGCATCTATGTATTCTTACTGGTTAAATTATGTCATTTTAATTCCAATTGTAAATATTTTTCGGATACCAACTAGTTTCGTCCAGAAGCTTACAATTTTACATAGGTACTTGATGCTTAGTGCTTGTGAGTTTGTCAGCAGTATACAATGTTTGTGAGATGATTGGTAGCTTGTGACCTTAAACCAATATCATCCTATTGGTGATAAAAATATATTTAGCGACCACGTGTTTACTGCTTACAGCTTCCTATTTACCCAATGGCCACTGTGGGGGTAGGGATAACATATCTTGTTAGTGGGAGCTAATTAGAAGCTGGATTCCTCGACTCGGTAGTGTTTATATTCCATTATACGTAGCCACAGTCATAATATCTTGAGATATATATCTTGTATAATAGTACAATAGCTACCACATGCCAACCTCAACAAACAATTACGTACATACAAACACGTGTCACGGCACAGAAACCATCTACTTATTATAAATACAAACACGGGCCACAGCACAGAAACCATCTACTTACACATACAAACACGGGTCACACGCAGAAACCTTCTACTTAGTATACATACAAACACGGGCCACAGCACAGAAACCATCTACTTATCATACATACAAACACGGGTCACAGAAACCTTCTACTTATCATACATACAAACACAAGTCACAGAAACCATCTACTTATCATACATACAAACACGGGTCACAGAAACCTTCTACTTATCATACATGCAAACACGGGTCACACCACAGAAACCTTCTACTTATACATACAAACACGGATCACAGCATAGAAACCATCTACTTATACATACAAACACGGATCACAGCATAGAAACCATCTACTTATACATACAAACACGGGTCAAAGCACAGAAACCATCTACTAATCATACATACAAACACGGGCCACAGCACAGAAACCATCTACTTATTATACATACAAACACGGGTCACACCACAGAAACCTTCTACTTATACATACAAACACGGATCACAGCATAGAAACCTTCTACTAATCATACATACAAACACGGATCACAGCATAGAAACCATCTACTTATACATACAAACACGGGTCAAAGCACAGAAACCTTCTACTTATCATACATACAAACACGGGCCACAGCACAGAAACCATCTACTTATCGTACATACAAACACGGATCACAGCATAGAAACCTTCTACTTATTATACATACAAACACGAATCACAGAAAACATCCACTTAACATACATACAAACACGGATCACACCAGAGAAACCATCTACTTATCATGCATACAAACACGGATCACAGCATAGAAACCATCTACTTATACATACAAACACGGGTCACAGCACAGAAACCATCTACTTATACATACAAACACGGGTCACAGAAAACATCCACTTAACATACATACAAACACGGATCACACCAGAGAAACCATCTACTTATCATGCATACAAACACGGATCACAGCATAGAAACCATCTACTTATACATACAAACACGGGTCACAGCACAGAAACCTTCTACTTATCATACATACAAACACGGGTCACAGAAAACATCCACTTAACATACATACAAACACGGGTCACACCAGAGAAACCATCTACTTATCATACATACAAACACAAGTCACAGAAACCATCTACTTATCATACATACAAACACAAGTCACAGAAACCATCTACTTATCATACATACAAACACAAGTCACAGAAACCATCTACTTAGTCATCATGCGAAACTAAAATAAATCAGCATTCATAAAAACTTTCTGACATGATGTTTATAGTTTTTATACCAATTAAGTCAACATTCTGTCTACTCTATCATTCCAACACAAACCATAAAATAAAAATCCCGAAATCGTTTTTTTCATTTTTATGCAAATTCAGTCTCTGTGACACGACACGAGTTACCATATCAAGGACATCAACAGGGAACCGAAGTGTGAACAATTTTTTTTATTTTATTTCTTTTTTATCATAATAGTATAAATGGCAATGTCTGAATGACAAGATATTAAAAGTCAGTTAAGTTTATTTTATTACAAAGTGTAAAAGGGACTTTACCATAACTTTAGTAATGTTAAAGGTGCTGGAAGCTCAAAAAATGTCAATGATGAAATCAGCATGCAAACAAAGTGAAAAACAATATTCGTCATGTCACTAAAGGATACAGCTTCTTATTACTATACCAACAAAATGTTTTGCTATTAAGGTAGATCGTTAAAATGGGGGAATGATTTCTTCCTGAAAAAGGACCTATCATATACAAAAGAGTAGTTCCCCTATATAGCTATAGTTTACCCCATCTGCAAGGGCAGACAGATGGACAGGTGGTACTGCATTTTACAAATTAAACAAAAAACCCTAATGATCACTTGAACAAAGTCCCTGATAATCTTTCCTTCTATGCAAAGAAATAGACTTAAAACATCTGATTCTGCTTTTTTATAAATATTTTGGTCAATATTCCCTTCTGGGCTCCTCAATGGCTCATGTTGTTGCGGCAAAGCTCCCATTTTTACGATTTAATATCTTCATCTACCTAGAATTATTGTGATAAAATCCACCTATTGGTTTTTGAGAAGGCGAAGACGTTAAAAAAACATTTAAAACGACACACAACGCACGACGAAATAGGTACCCTGATGTATTCTCCGTAAACTTTTTTCAAAAGCAATGTATTGATTATTAATTCAAACATCAGGCGAAAACTTCTTTACATATAATGCATAACATAAGGCGTAATTACTGGTTAAACCTCAGATTCATATCCTAATGAATACGAATAAGTCTCGAGAAAATAAGTCTTGAAATTCAGTGAACGCAAAACCTCAAATTGTACAGCATCCTGCACATGATTTACAGGGGCTGTTCATGCACAGGTTATGTTGATGTTTTAGCTATGTAATCATGCAATAACGCCTGTCCTTACTAGTTTGTAGTATGAATTAAATAGAAGAAAATGTGGTATATTATCGCACGCAGCTGCTGAAACGAAATCATATTAAGTGAGGAGGAAGGAAGTACGAAATAGCACAACAGCAAAATGATGATTCCCCTAATATCATGCACACATCCACGCCATATAATTTTTGGTGCAATACACAAGTAGAAATATAAGAGCCATTCAAAATTTGACACCTATGTATTCTCATCAAATGCCAAAATATACCAACGATTATGGCTCTGACATTCAAGTGTTTGGACTTGATTAGAACGCTGGGGACACAAAAACTCCCATCTTTCTGTCACATGCAAATCAAATCAGCATGGTTTATTGCGTAAAGTATATCTTTGCACTTGTTTGCGTAACATTTTCGATGATTTTATAGCAATAACACTGAAATATGTTCTTCTCGACAATTTCGTGAAGGTATTAGCACCTCGCGTTCAATTAGAGTGTTATCGTTGGCAGTTGGAGAGGTTGAAGTGGCGAGAATGTTAGCGGCTGGGTGTGAGGGGTAGCGGGTAGTGATAATGGCTAGGGGCGGGCACGCACATAAGTGATACCCTGAGAAATTACGAGAGCGCTGTCGCCCAACTTAAGTGCCTTCCTATACAACTCAGTCTCTAACTACAAGCACAACACCTGACGATGGTCGTATTTTTGTAGTATTGTGACACACATTCCAGGGAAAATATTACTCACATAATAATAAAATGCAAAATAATAGAGACGCAAAATGCTCTAATACAAAGCATAACCGACCATTTCTTGGACATAATGAAAGACAACAATGCGAATTAAACTAGTATATAGCGTCATGTATCATATCAGTGAGTGATTAACCTATCGAGTCAAAACGGAAAAACTAGTAATTGAATCGGATCCAAGGTTCTACTAGATGCTCGTGATTGTTTTGTCCTTCGGATTTTTCTCGTTCTTTGTTGTTGTTTTATTCATTTAATGCGGATGTGCATACATAAGGTTTGAGCTGATGTTAATTGTGGTTGAAGTCACACGATTCATGGAGATTTATTTGTAGTTGAATACGATTTAGAAACTCAACGTCATCTCCGAGAGATTGTTAGTCAATGATAAAGGCCTCTGTCATCCGTGCAGATATTGTTATTATGGTATTGAAATATAATTCTGAAACAATTGTTCCAGTCTACTCAGTTGTAAATGAGTACGTGGTTGGGCAGTGCTAGAAATTTAAGAATGCTAGATGTGATCTCCAAAATGGCAGTACTGGTTGTATGCTCCCAAGGGAGATGAAAATGAACTTGGCTGGTTGCTTAGGCCCTATAGCCACAGATTAAAATTTGTGAACCGCTTTGGGGTAAAGCGGTATATAAAAATCTCGAATTATTATTATATTATTAATAATTATTTGGTTTTATTATTTATATTTATTGCCTTCAAATAGCACCGATTTTGGTCACAAGTTGTTCAACTCATACAAAGCCCTTTCCTAACAACAAATAAATATTTAAATATTTACAATTCTAAAACACATTATCTCGTACAACTACACGTTTTATTTGAAAAATAAATAAATAATTAAACATAACTAAACTTAATCTATGTTACAGGAATTTTCCATCCAACGTCAAATTTTGTTTGCAAAATGAAAAGACATTACATAACCAAGAAACTACAATCACGATAAGAAAAAATAACTATATAGGTACGCTGTCCGAACAGGTTACAATTCGAAAACATACAAATAATTTTAAAATACATTTGTCAATAATTATTGATCGCATCTCTACCCTCAATATATGCACGTGGAAATATCACACATGCCGAGTATGCGATACACAAATTCAGGAAACAAGAAAATCGTTTGTATAATTTGGTCATATTTCGGTTATTTAAATCATTCACCCCTGAACACACATTTAAACTATTCCAGTTACAAGATTGGACAAGTCTATCATGAGATGTCAGGGGCTAAAGAGTTACAGCCACAGCTTACAAAAAAAATTATGAATGAAAACAATGTTTTAAAAGTGAAAAGCACTATTTTTAAAATTGGAAATTTTCACCCTGTCTTTATTTCTTCCTCTCATGAAAAGATTTGAGCTGGCCCTGTCTTGAATTTGCAATCTTAAATGTAGAAAAAAAAGGAATCTCATCATTCATGTAAAAAGGGCAAGCATGTGTTTGGTAAAACATGCGCCCTTCCATTGTAAGCATAAAAGGGCGAAAAATAAAATGGGGCGAACTTTTCCAGTTTTATAGTATATATGTTTGATACAAAATCTTTTTTTTAAACAAAGATATGACAGTAATTATATCGATTTTTCAAAAGTGATGCTGAACTAACAGGAATCGCTAAACTGTAATCCTAACTCTCTGTTACACATACCCTACTGATAGTATGACGATAAGGATGAAAGAGTGGAGAACATCGGGGGTATCGTGAATTATGTCTGGGAGGTGTGGGTTTGATAATGTGCCAGTATTGTTGGTGATCCCTGTGTTCCATTCAATACATATCTTATCCAATACGCGTATTAAACACTGTGTGGGTCCGTGCTTCTACCCAGTACTGACTTATTAAAACGGTAACAGTGCATCCTTTATTTCCCTTTATATCAAACCCGTCCGTAAATCATGCTATATTTTTATGCACGTTTTTCGGCTTTAATTCTTCTCAAATCACCAGGATTTAGTGTTAATCACATTTAAACCCAAAACAGCACGAACTATTGCATAGCCGGAGTCTGTCTCGGTTTTATTCATTTGCGGGTCTTTATCAAAACATATTTCAATGCTTCCGTTATCTTCACAAAACACGGAAAACTTTCTTGTTTCCAAATCAGTAGAGCATGGTCTCTTAAATTTGGTAATAAAACTGTTGTAAATAGATGTAAATGGGTGGCTTTTCCAATAAACACTGTGTTACGACAACAAAACACACGCAGCCCCCCTCGACGGGGGATCTGCCTGATACTGTGATAATTTTATAGCGAGGTGATTAATAGAGAGACAAGTGCAGATTACATAAGCATAACTGAGGCGATCATTATACCCAGATGTGGGACTCTTCATCCAAGTAGAACAAACTCCCCCAAAACTCCACCATTTGCTAACCCATGGCTCTTAAAAGATGCTTATCGTATGCCAAAACTCTCCAGTAAAAATTCTCCACGAGTTGTTTAAGCGCTGTTTGGAATAAATTTCACAAACCTAGGCATTAACAGATGGAGGTCAAATGACATAACGTGCAATGTTTCTGCCTGAACTTGTACTTCGTGCTCCTAGGGTGTTCAGCATGGGGCCAGACAGATACGGACGCTATCGCCGTGTTTCTAGTTCTATCTGAATACGAGGACTGCGTGATACTCTGTAATTGTTTGATAAGGTATCCCGTTAGGGTGCCTACAGATGTCCCGTATCTCAGTTCGAACCTCTAACGTTGGATCGAAATCATTCACATCCTAGTGATAAACATAAACCACTACAACGAGTCGTGTATGACAGGGGGTAGGGGAACGGCGTAACGCCGAAGAACTGGTAACATACAAAATATCAAAACACCGCAAGTACGGTATTCGAGTAAAAGACCATTTTTTTTTCGAAAACATACACAGCCAATGACTCTTCATGTGAAGTCCATGTGAAATTTAAACGAAAAAAAATAATATGAATGTAAAAATCAACAAAATTATAAATTTACATAAAATTCACCTAGAAATCAAAACGAAATTCATGTGAAAAACCACATAATGAATTTAGCATTTAAATACTAAAATAAAAAGTTACATTTTTACAAGTAAAATTCACGAGTTGCTTACGACATTTCACGTGAAATTCACGTCAAGACATATTGCCTGTATATTTGTAAAGCGAGTCGTATATCAAATTAAGAAATATGGCATCAAAATTAATTATCAGAAATCAACCAAAATCATGTATCCAATTTCAACCAAGAACATGAAGTATGTTATTCCTGTTGTGACAAATTATGACAAGTGAACAAGATGTATCACATATATATTTATGCACATATAAGTATGTCAACCTTCTCATATTTATCCAAACAGACACAAAAAACATATACAATTTGTGAAATAATGTATTGTACATAGCACTGATATTTGAACAAAGATATTTCTCACCTAAGGTGATGGTAAAAACAAGTTCAGAAAATAAATTACTAGTTTTTAGTGTTGCTTTTTGATGTCGTTTGAATGGTAGTGAATCAAACATCCTGCTATCTATTGAAATCAGAATTATTTTTGTTAACAGATTTATCCTCAATGAAGGCAGTTACATTTAGATTCTTCGTATCGAACTTAGTTTAAATAATATTTAAATCAGTATGAATTTTTTGTTTCATCGTTTTCTTTTATGATTCGAGGACGTAACATTAGCATGGATGTGACAAAGATTTACATAGCGGGTGTCGTCGATCAAGCAGAAGATCTTATTCTCTTGTACTTTTTCAAGGGTATTCGTGTAAATCTTTCCTTTTCAGATTTTTCTCCTAATTTCATTGATTTTTGGTTCAGAAATATTTATTGGCGCTTGGTTTGTTTTTTGCATATCCCGTATACAAAATACATGGTTTGAATTGTATTGCAATTTGGCAAGTACCCATTGTTGCAATTAACGGGAAAGTACCAGTCGAGTAAGCAAGGAAATGTACATCTGAAAAGGTAAGCATGTCCTGGACAAATATGAAACTTAACATGATGGCTTCCGTATAATAAATGTACATTTCGAATTCGAAGTTTTGAGTCAAGCTTATAAAAAAGATAAAACGTTTTGCAACATTTAAAACTTGCGATGATTTTTGCCTTTATTAATTTGATCACATTGTCAAAAAGTGTTAAAATAATCTTACTACCAGACCCAGTTGTTCAAAAGGTGATCAGCGTTTGATCAAGTTTGATTCTCGAAAATGAAACCATTGAATAAATTACAACTTTCTAGCTATTGACTATATAGTATGGTTAAGTTATATGCAAAATTGTGGGATCATACCTTGTTTATTGACAAAAATATTTAAGGTTGAAAAATATCCTTACAAAGAGATTTAGCTAATCGCCTTAAGAACAACGGGGCCCAGGATGCACAATTATGTTATAACATTGACCTTATAGCATAGAACACCAAGCTTTGAATCAATTTCATCTCATAAAAACAAGGTTTTAATAAACACTATCGCAGAGAACATTAGGCCTGATTAAATTGTTTCACATAGACACAAGCATTTGTATAAACCTGTTATGATGATGTTTATATAGAACCATTTCCCTTTTAGCAGAAATAACTACATATTTAAGGACACTTTCATTATTTAAAATGAAACGAAAATTACACTAATAACTACATTTCTACAACACCAGCTTGACGTCCACATAATTACTTGATCTTTATCGGAGGGAAGTCGGCGTCAGGTAGAAAAAAAAGTCTGAATGTCATGAAATACCTTACACATTAAAAGTACCATAATCATTACCCTGCTGTAGACTTGAATCCCCGTTGAAAGGATAAACACTACTGATAAATTCCCCAGCTAAAAACCGTGTTAGTTTAATCCGAAATAGGGTTAAGTGGCATTACATCACATTAAAGACCTAATGTAATAACTAAATGATACCGAGTCTAATTTAAAACAGCAACACTTCAAATTAACAATATTTCAGAAACATTAAAGTATAAAAAGGATTAAAGTAAAACCAAATTTTCAAATTATTCTAATTTCTTTTAAAATACTACATTTAAAAGTTATGTTTTCGAAATATCCCTCTTATATTGCCGAACCTCCGTTTTTTATCCGTGCACTTTGTCATATTAATTAGATAAAACTGGTGTTATGGCCACACCAACGCCAGTCTGTCTGTACCGCACATTCTGTTTGAAGAGCTCTTCAGGGGGAGAGCATCAGCACCTCCTTAAGTCTGCAGTAGGTCAACTGTGCTGACGAAAAAACAAGAGCCGTTCGAACAGCAGGAGAACACGGAATCTCCGACATCAAACGTAGCTAGCATGATAAGTATGCCCTCGAAGATCAGGCTTCTGATTGGTTAATTGATATAGAGAGGAATATAATGTTATGTATGCTTTATCGCCGGGAAATCACTATCACACTATTTTTTCCAAATTTATCTGTAATAATGAAAGAAATATGCTTGGGCATTTGAATGAAGCATGACGCATGAACGGTGATAAGAGAATTTACATTGTTGGTTTTCCTTACGATCCCTTTTCCCTGTCAGATACCTCACATGTTATCGTATTTGTAAAAGCTAAATAAAAAAGAAAAAAAAATCATATCGAGGAAACACCGTTGAGTGTTTCTTGGTCTTATCAGGCTTAATAAAACATCTGACATTCTATTCTTTCTTTCAAATCTAAAACTCACAAAAATGAGGAGCGAAACCAATCAGAAAGCTATACCGCTGTAGGTTTCCCTGGGGTACATTTAGCCCTCCACAGTCCCATTTGCAAAGTTCCATCAACGACTAATTGACGGAAATTTCTCATTTTTATATCAAAGTTTACCCCTCCTGTTGCCAATTCCTTACCTCATTCTGAATGACACAACATATATTACTCGTGATTTACGTGCTGGGGAGCATACGAGTCTGGAGGCCGAATCACCGCTTTCTCTACTAGTTACATAATTTACAGTCATTCGGTGAACATGTCTATCAGAGTCGTTTTAGATTGACAAAATTAGGAACAGGATGTCAAAAAAATGTTACGGTATACAACTATTTCATAAATGTGTTTATGGGCCCCGTTTTCTTAGTAAGACCATACATCTGTGGAAACTCCCACCGCTGCAGAGAGTGCATAACACTGGAGAGGAAGTTACAACGGTCCAACGAATAACAGCCAAATCCATAGTATACGTTGCTCATTTTGTTTGCAATTAAAACTTTTAAAAAGAGGAACATTTACTTTATTTTGCCGGAAATATTTGGTAGTTTTATGAAGCATTCGTGCAATACAATGTTCGTAAAATACGTTATGCATTTACCAACTGTTTGTATTATATAGCTATTGAAACAAACGAAAATGAATTTGGAGAACCAGTTTTCCAGAATTTTCCTGCCACAGATTATGCATGAAATTCAGCAGATTTTCCACCATGTACTTCAAGCTCAAAACAGAATCAGTCTGAATCTCAAAACAAATTTGTGCAGCTTCAAAGCCACCCAAACAATTAAATTCAGGTATGTAATAACTTTGGTATAAAATGAAACACATTCTGCATGGGTAAGCAAATGAATCATTGGAACGATATGATAATCGCAGGAACATTTACCATTGAGAGTTCTTAGAAGTGTCCTCAGCTTTACTTCTGAACATCATGGCCAGTTTAGATTTCTAAACACATTGATGTACAAATGTTCTTTGTACACTGTCAATAAACTAAACTGAAGGAGATACGTTGGTAAGTTATTTGTAATCAGATAATTGTATTGCAATACGTCTTTTATCGGAATATGCATTTATAATTTTTATACAGTTTCATAACGTCGATCCCCAATTATAAGGAATATATGAGTCTATTCAAAGGCAGGACATCAACCATTTTTTCTTGGCTACGATTATAAAGTGGGAAAAACGTATTTTTTATCGACAGTTATCGGTTTTAACGTTAGTCATTTGCAATGGTCTTTGAATGATCAATCAATGTACATTGTTTATGATCAAATTATAAAAATTAATTTACAAATAATTCCACTCCTTTTCGGATCCGCACAACGATAGGGGTGTATATAAAGTGTTATCATTGTACAAAATGAATTTCAATCCAACTACCAAATTTATTTAACAGCATCATCCAAACAATTATTATTTAACAAGTAAGATTTTTTTTCGTTGTTGGTTTCCTTGAATTCATATTTCAAACAGTGCCTACTCCAATGATATGTTACTTGTGACTAGGTCCGATGGAGAAGTTACTTACTCTTACGTGAGAAAAACAGAAAAAAACGTGGTAAAGTATTAGTCGATTACCATCTACCACCTTGCAATACTGGAGGTGTTGATAGCTTGGGTTATGAAACTGCAACATAATTAGTGAATGTGAGTATTTCATCGAGAGGCTTACAGACGAAACATAGAATTTAGTTTACAGTGTACGTTCGTCCCCATGAAAAAAACACAAGCAAGCTGCTGAAAGAAATTGTGTAAACACGGACTGTGAAGGAAATTCGTTAAGAAAATTGAAAACAGAGGGGTGTGGGACACAAATAATAATTGCATTCACATATGATAATCCCTTGAATATTATTTGTAGAGTTTGAACTGAGCAAACGGAATAAACATTGATTTTGAATAGAACGTAATGTCTTTGACGACAAAACATAAAATAAATAATGATATTTTGATGGAAAGTGTTACGAATATAAGAAACTTGCCTAGAAAGGGGGACCTCATTCATGGAAACTTAATACTTACATCATTCAACACTGAATGATTACGCTCTATAATAAGTTAAGCACTTTGAATCAAGTTGCTGTATTGCTTAAAAGTTTATTCATTGATTTTGATCAAAATAAAATATGTGGTAAATTCTAGAAAAAAAAACATTTTGCTTAATACTATTAACAGACGTACATTCTAATGATTTTGAGATATATCACACATTTTGTATAGTGACATCAGATAAAGAATAAATGTACATCCGTTCGATGAAATACAACGAACTATATATCACGTACACACTTGACATAACACACACCCCCCCCCCCCCTCTCTCTCTCTCTAATTCTACATCTCTACTCGAGATTCTAATTTTTGAATATGTTGTTTTCCTCTGAAGGAATAGATGATTTGAACATCCCTCTCCCTACCATGAATTACCTGTCTATATTCAGCGGTACATTATTATTAAAATATCAGCACATAATCAGATCACTCTGTTCAATAGCCGCCCTCCATCTTGCATTCATCAAGCAGAAAAACGTCAAAATTTCATCTGTTAATATCAAAATATTTTGCCTCCTGCCTTTAATTTCTCTTGGTATATATAATGCCATAACATGTGTAAGTTTGATTTAATACAGTGTAGGCCAAACTAATTTAAAGGGCATCCATTCTCTTTGTTCTTTCCTCTGTATGTATAATATGGAATAATTCTGCCTATCATCTATCGCGATACGCCACTCGTAAATTAACACTGTAATATGACTGCGAAGTTGGTTCTGCCTCATGATGCATACTTTCAGTCTTGAAACGAGTTTGTTCCTTTGCATCAAAGTTTGCCGTGCCATGGCGAGAACCCTCCCTCTGATTACCAGGCATTACCAGCCATATGTCACAGATATGATTTACAACGCCAAAAGAGACCCCCATAATTCTCTGCATGTATTCACTCTTTCTTCTTACACAGATATTTTTATATTAAATCATCTGTATAAAAACTACTTCTATCTGTAACGTTTTCGAAATAAATGTAACTAATAGACAAGTCCTGTACAAAGCACAAAAAATTCTGACTATGTAGATACATTGCTTTGGAGAATCCAAGAACCAATTGCGGAATTTTTGTACAAAAATAAACCGAAATAAAACACTGTTATTTATAGCTCATTCATTACATTTAACAAATTTAAAACAAGCTTCATATTCTTCACTTCACAAAAACTAATCACATGACTTCATTCGTTTGATAAATCATTTTGATCAAGTATGTAAAAATGTTAAACATAAATGAATTAGACTTTACCTTGGAAACAAACCAAAACTATTAAGCAAACTTCTCAATTTTTTGAAACATATGTTTCTCCTTTATAAAAATTCGTCACAATCCATTTAATTTAGAATCTAGAAAGTTTCAAGCGATATCGAAATATCCACTTATTCTGCACCTCATCTCTTCAAAATTGACATTTTATTTTCCTTACGTTTTATTTCATATTTTAAAGTTATGTTTTTTTTAAATATATCGAAATTGTACCTCGTATCTTAATTGGTTTGCAAGTTCTAGTCGAAAGTATCCCAACTACTTATCAGTTTCTGCAATTGTTTTAAGCATATACTTCAGATGGAAAGTGTTGTATAAGTCTTCGCAATTTATTTGAGTATTAAATAATGTTTAATATCTATGTCAGAATCATGACTGAGTACCAATACTTTATACATATTAAGACCAACCATTATGATTTCACAGATATAACATTTATCAGTGGACAAGTTTACGTTTACCAATGTTAAATAAAAAAAAAATAGACAAAAACATGTGTGAGGTTTTCATATAGTTGTGTTTCTTAATTCAAGGGATGTCGTGCATCCTCTTTACCAGCGTTATTTTCTAAGCACTCTGGTCAACATTTCTTGTTTTAATAAAGCTGAAATTCGAATTCTTCATGTTTGCCATATATGATAGTTGTAACAAATAAAATATACAAAAAAATAGTAATATAATATAGCATTCATGTAGGGCTAATTTGTATTCCTTCTTATGAAACCTTTACATGTAGCACTAATTTGTATTCTTTCGTATGAAACCTTAACATGTAGCACTTATTTGTATTCTTTCTTATGAAACCTTTACATGTAGCGCTTATGTAAGTATATCCCAAATTAAAGGACAACGTGTATATCACAATCAAAGAAAAAGTCGATGCGTTTTTTTTTTATTTATCTAACTTATATCCGTATTGTTAATGGATTTATTTGCTCTAACAAAATTAACGTTAGCATCTGCATGCATATGTTTGCTTATAGGAACAATAGTCTCAATAAACAATCTGATAAAAAGACATAAACATAGCATACAAATGTAGCATGATATTCCTAATTGCATCATCTTCTATAAGTCTAAAAAACACAAAAGATGACAAATACCTTGATATTTAATAAGAAGTGTGTATAAAACTCATTGTGATTGTATGGGTTTTATTTTATGCATAAAGTAATTAATTATTTCTGTATTGTTCCCGAAGTTAATCATACCACTAGCTTTGACACAAAAAATCTTAAACAAAATTTTTTAAAAGTTTAAATGTAATTCTCTTACAAATACCAAAATTCTGTTTCCAAACATTCGGCCGTATGGAAAAAATTAATGAACCCTGCTGAAATATCTAACTCTGAATTAAATATATTCGTTGTTTTGATTATAAACAAATTAAAGAGAGATACGCCAATCAAAATTAAGTCATATGTAAACGTACATGCAACAAGAAAATTTACGTTTACATATATATTGAAATACATGATTTCCCTTATAGATACCAGTTAACTATTGATGTTTGTACTTTCGACATTAGATAAGTAGACAGTTTCACAAGAAATATCATATCAGACTGAGGAATCTGTCATATCCCATCATTATTACTTCATAAATGTCATAAAGAAGGATATGTGTTTCATTTCAATGCAATATTCGTTTATGATGTTGCTCTGCCATGCGTGGCCATGTTCATAGAACAAACAGTGAGCATATCAACACAGGCTCCCTGTTCTAGCAACCTATTAAATCTGACATAGTATCTGCAATGTGAATAGTTCCGTAACTGTACATGGGTGTAACAAACTATAAACTTCCTATCTAACAACATATCAAGCATGTGTTAATTACTCGTGTTGACCTTATGGACGTGTCCAGAAGGTCTTTATGGGCGAGAACTTTTTGAAAATTCTTTTGACAATACATTTTCAACTGAAGATAATCTATTACACCATCAGAGTTATGCCCAGGTGTGTACCTCTGGTCTGTAGAAGCAATTATGATTTTATTTTATCGTTAGTTTCGACATTTCCTCTGTGTCTGATATTATTTTAGATATAAATTTCAATGTTGCTTTTATTGTTTTGATATTTCACTAAGAATTTCGTTTTGGTTTGATATTTTTTAGTGGTTTGGGGGTTTTTTTTCGTAAAGATATCACTATGCATTTCGTTTTGATTTAATTTGGCTTCTTATTCTTTTTTATGCATTTGTTTTGTTTTGATATTTTCTAATAGTTTGTCATTTTTCGTACAGATTTTACTATGCATTTAGTTTTTTTTTTATTATTATTTTTTAATGATTTGTTGTTCTCTTAATATTTCCATAACCTTTTCATTTTGGTTAGACATTACCTCGGTGTCTGATTTCGTCTAGTCGTCGGGTATTTCTTTTTATTTTACATTTCGTGAGTCTTTGATATTTTCCGTTTGCACGTATTTTAATATGGTTTTCCTTTTGTTTCAGTATTGCCTCCCTGTCTGATGTTGCCTTTCGCAGTGATTGTAAGTACTGAATATCTTGTTCTTGGATATTCTGATATTAATTATTTTTTTATTTATTTCCAGACAACATGGATTAGTAAAAGTCATTGAGAATTTATGGTAAGTAGTATATGATACCTTAAATCGTGTCTGTCAAACTCGAAACACTCAATCAGAAAAAAAAATCGAAAATATTTGTCCTTTTCTTCTAGAAACTAATATACTAGTATAATTGATCACATTAGCAATGAGATGGCATTGAATATTACTATTTAATATATAGTTTACATTATTCGATACTACCTTATTTATTTCACTTGCAAACGTCCCATAAACCAGTTATTTACTTCTTCAACTTGTTACATGTTATCATAAACAACCGATTTAACTAATACCATGATCATGATATAATAAATACTCGCAAAAATTGCAGCATGACCCAAAGAAAAAAAAGTGGCAAAAAGACTTAACTAAATCGTGAAAATAGCTTAATATCTAATTTCAGTATATAAATAAATTAGAGAATACTGAGGCGTTAAAAAAATCATTATCCGAACTCAAAATCGATTAAACTAGGGGCAAAATATGAACAAAGGAAAGATTGACATGAAGACCCTTGTAAAAGTACAAGAGAATAAGACCAGGTGTTCCAGAAGAGTAAGCGTCTTCTGCTTCATTGAAGACACCCGCCATGTAAATCTTTGTCCCATCCAAGTAAACGTCAAGTTCTCAAAATGAGAGTCAAGTCATCATTGCCAATCACCACAAGTAAACACACTAACAAGCATACTTTAAAACGTCCATCTACATATCACTTAAAGATACAGAATATTTCTCAAAGAGACAAAGATGGCAACAATTAAAATTGCCCATATTTCTGATCAACCTGCATCTCTCGAATCCCTATGTTGTTAGTTTGTTTGTCAGCAGTCAACATTGATCCCGAAATTAAGAGCAAGTCCTTGAATATCGAATCAACAGTGACATGTAAACACCATAGGCTGGAGAAGAAGGGATGTTGCTATCAAGAAAAGGAATGTTCACAATCGGATAATGGAAATCATCACATTCATCATATAGCTTAGAAGTAAGCTGTCCATGTTGGTAGAAGTTCAAGTAGATATCAAGGTAAGCAGGTGATGTAGCTGCTTTGTTTGATAAATGGTGTATGCACTTGACCCTTCTGCTTCTACAATAATTTTCTTTTTTTAGTTTAAAGATTTTGGATTCTCAACTTTTGGTCCCTAGCATCACTAAACAGTCCTAGGAGAATAAACAACTGTATGATGCAGTTTAACTTATTTTTTTTCAGTGTTCTGTATCTATTACTCAATTTGAAAGACGCAGCATGTGTGTGTGTTACATCATATATAAAAAAGTGAAACAAAAATATTACCTTAATATAAAGAGGTGACTTCATAGTGAACAACACTATGACTTTGGTTCAATAACAATACTCCACTACCATTTTCTTTCTGTAGTTGTAATTCCAACGAAAATAACTTTAATTGAAAACTGCCTAAAAGTACCCTATTAACATAGAAATTATGTAAAATCGAACTTTGTTGGTACAGTTTAATTACTGCCTTTTTACATCCTCTGGCAAAGTAAACAGTACAGCAAACACCAGTAAACAACATACAGTGTACCCTCGACCTATTGCCACCTGAATCTACCGCCACCCTCGCATACCGCCACCTAAACCTCTAGAAAGGATTTCCCTTCTATATAATTCTCTCTTTAAGTTCGACACCCTCACATATCGCCATCCAACACACCATTTAAAATACAAACGTTCCGAATCGCTATACATTTTCCTTGGGAGATCGAGGAAACTTTTATTGTTCCATTTGGAATGGCATGCGGCAAACGCAGATCAATAACTATTTTCAGATATAAATTTATGCGCTTGTTTTTAATAAAATGTTGGAAATGCAATCTATTATGCAATTTAATTCTTGGTAATAATTTTCATAATTTGATACTATCGCCACCCTCGCTATACCGCCATAGTTGCTGTGGACGAAATGTGGCGGTATAACAAGGGTACACTGTATTATATACATATAGGTAGTTAAATATGAGGTCAAAATGAACACTATACAAATAAAGATTGAAAATATGATGTGTGGCAAGTCCTTAGTATACAGTAACACACAACTGGAAAGTCACTTTTCTTGAATAAAACCAAATGAAGTGAATATTGATGATATCTTAAACATTGAAAGGCAGCCAGCAGGTTAACTATATGAAGCTTTCAAAGTATTCTAGTAGCTGTCAATAATTTAGATATGATTTCTATATGTATATTTTTTTTACGTGGGGTCTTCATGTGCAAATTGCTCATTTGTAAAGAGCAATCCTTGCAATGCTGTCACTGTGGGAAGGGCAGTAACTCTTGGAGAGTGTTATTGAAAGTTACACACTCTTGGAAGGTTTTATTTTATTTATTCAGTGAAATTTCCGATCTTGGAGGGTTTTATTTTACTTATTAGGTAAAGTTTCACTCCTGGAGGGTTTTGTTTAATTTATTAAGGGAAAGCTCTTCACCTCCGAGATGGTATAGAATAAAGAAAAAACTTCTCTAAATCTGAGGAAAGATTGCCCACAATAACTTTCGAATAAAAGCTTTATTTCTTTTACAACAACAATGAAATGAGTCTTTCCAACTTAAAACAATCACCCGTCAATTGTTGACATTTGCCGGTCATTTGTCTGAGGAAGGTGACAGGATACAAAATGTAGGAGTCATCAAAACATCACATAAAACATTTATTGGTTGTAATACGGGGAGACTCGGGGAGATCCAATGTCCGTGTAAATGGTGCAGTGTGTAGCCCAGTAGACGGATTCCACAAGGAATACAAGAGTCCAACCGTAGTAGTAGAGTTATCAATAGGTAAAGATGCCATGACAACATCTTGCTGGGTTAATCGGCTTTAATAAAAAAAGTTGACTAGTTTCGACATATTAGATGTGTCGTCTTCAGGACAAATTTGAAATACCTTTTCAAATACCTATTTCAAATTTGTCCTGAAGACGACACATCTAATGTGTCGAAACTAGTCAACTTTTTTTATTAAAGCCGATTAACCCAGCAAGATGTTGTCATGGCATCTTTACCTATTTATTGGTTGTGTAAAATAATCTTCACATATTTAAAACAATTGCTCTTACGGCATGGAAGGAAACAGGCAAAGTGTCTTATTGATAGACTTTTTGAAGGAAAAACATACGGTGGGACAAATGACCAAATACTTTTTCACACTTTATAGGAGAATCGAGCTTCAGCCCTGTTTTGCTGTACCATCCAACCAAATAAAAAATAACATCAAAGATCTAGATGACTTAAGCATCTGCTCTTGATCTTCTGAGGTTTCAATCACTTTCAAGTCTCGTTTTGATCTCACAAGTGGGACTTTTACAATTGTAATCAATGCGATAGATAAAAATGTATCTAGAAAATATGGCAAAAAATTGAGATGTCTGTATACGTAGTTTGCAGAACTTCTTTCACAAGGATTAATAGAAAAAATGTTGGCCATGTCATTCTAAGTTGGTTTATTTTGTTTTACGTCCTATTAACAGCCAGGGTCAATTAAGGACAGGTTTTGAAGGTGGAGGAAGGCTGGAGTACCCGGAGAAAAATCACTGACCTACGGTCATGAAGTAACTGGCAACTGCCCCACTTGGATTTCAAAATTGCAACTCAGAGGTGAAGGGCTCCTGGTAGAATGTCAGAACACCATAACAACTTGCCCATCGCAACACAGAGGTGGAGGAGTATAGTGGTAGAATGTCAGAACACCTTAACCACTCGCCCACCGCAACACAGAGGTGGAGGAGTATAGTGGTAGAATGTCAGAACACCATAACCACTTGCCCACTGCAAGACAGAGGTGGAGGGCTAGTGATAGAATGTCAGATTACCTTAACCACTCGCCCAACGCAGTCCAGAGGTGGAGGGCTAGTGGTAGAATGTCGGGACACCTTAACCACTCACCCACCGCAACCCAGAGGTGGAGGGCTAGTGGTAGAATGTCAGAACACCTTAACCACTCGGCCACAGTTACTCAGAGGTGGAGGGGTAGTGAAAGAATGTCAGAACACCTTAAACACTCACCCACCGCAGCCCTTTCAATACATGTCTGAATAACAAATTAAAGAGGTTTAAGGATCTGAGGGTTTATTTCATTGATAGAACCGTGGAAAATTGACTTACCTGGGGCCTGCAGAGAAAGGCACGTAGGCAAATGGGTCTCGTTTCTCTATGTTCTCAGACGTGAATCTCTCCGGGTCAAATACCTTCAATAAAAAGTAGATCAATAATACAGCATGAAATAGCCAACTGATTGAAGGATAGAATAATGAACAATATCATCAAAAAAATTAAATTATATTATCTTCAATTCAAAATAGTTTATACACAGTTTAGTACAGATTTTTATGCAAATCAGACCTTAATATGGATCCAATTCATCTTTTATGTTTAAAATCTTAAACTATTAAGAATATGACAGGAAAATTATTTATATTTTTATTTCATAATTACAAGTCATATAATTAGTTGTTATTGCAAATTGCATATATAAATATAGTAAGGTACTTGTATATTCTGGAAGTAATGTCTTCATTTTCTGATAATGTCCTAATGTTATTTTCAAATTTTAAAGGCATGGATTAATATTTTAATATAGAACATGCAAATACCATAAGCTAAAGTCCAGTTATACATAAAAATACAATATGTGCAAACAAATAGTATGTGCAAGCCAAACTATGTCAACTTTAAAGGAAAACAATTAACAGCATGCAATGGGAATAAAGCAAGACTTTTCAATGTTAATACATGTACTGTAAACCAACTTATTTTCACATGTGATGAATTTTTTGTGTATTTTCATGGTTGATTAAAATATGCGAAAGCCATTCACAACAAAATAGTTTCAATTAGAGCTATCCCAACTGTAGGAGTACTGTACTGTACATAGGATTTATGAATGTAGTTATCGTGAAATTAAATCGCCATAAAATAGGCGTTTCATATGAAAACGCGAAATTAAGTTGGTTTACAGTCGTTGGCCGATATTGAGCATGAAATAAGTGAAAGTTTCAGACAGTAGCGAGATAAAGGAGACATGAGACTACATGTATGTTATGAGGATAAGAGTGAGCTATAGAAAGCATGAGATTGTAGGTCACTGCTACAGTAATCGCCGGAATTATCACCCAGTGCCATAGGAGATCTCCCTCATCCCACATTTCCAATGAGGGAGAAGTGCACGAAATGCGACTGAAACTGCATTGCTCGATTTGTCTTTCCCTTATTATGTATCAAAATAACTTCAAAAAGGTTTCATTTGATCCAGATACACCTATTATGATCATTACACACACCCTGCAGTAACTAGGAGATCATTTGACCACAAGATGTAGATTTTGAGTTTTTTGAGTTTGAACTTGGATGAGGGAAATTGGTAACTTTTGGTCAAAATGAGGGAGGGTTAACGGGTATGAAGTGCGCCTAAAAATTTTGTTAGAAAGGGGGTGCTTATTGAGATTATAGGATAAGAAAACTACAATCTGCATGAAAAATGTCATTTTTATAAAGTTAATAAGTATATTGTATTGTGACGGGAATGGATGGCACTAATTATGGTGAATATGATCTGCAATTCATCGTAAATTCCCACATTGTCAAAATTCAAAATTATAAAGCTTCATATCAGCTCAATATGGTCTAGATAAGGCTTGACAATAATTTGACCTTTAACCTCTTGCTCTGACCTAAATGACCTAGGACTGTTCCTTGTTCTTTAAAACTGTTTGGTCATAATATTTAAGATGTCTGTGTAATTTCATACGCTTCATTTCAGGTTTAGCCTTTTAAAATGTATATATATGTGTATCGTAGAGACAGCTTTAATATGATTCAGCATTAGATCCCTTGACTTGACATTGAAATACAAGGTAAGGACTTGAAGAAACAATAAACAAAGTTGGGAGCTGTGTTTTTAGCAACTACAAATGTGTAAGAATTAAATATTCATTCTCCAAAAATGCATACAACTTGTACAAGTACATGTGCACTAAATAAAACACTTGACACACACACAGCTAGCCTGGACGGGAAAGACATATGACCACTGTATGCACTGTTGCAACACATTTTGTAATACCGCCACAATTTGTGGTATTACATTTCACGTTGATAGAATAAAGCAATTTGTAACATTAACTCAATTTTGTAATACTGCCGCAATTTGTAATATTATATTTTGCGTTGATCAAATAACGCAATTTGTAATATTACATTTCGCGTTGATCGAATAACACAATTTGTATTGAGGATCTACTAATGCAGTGGTAGTGTACAAGTTGACAATGGTGTATTAGATAATGAAAACAAATCAGATTAGCTAGGTGCTGAGGTAGAATAAGAAATATATACCAGAGAATTCTCCCAATTTTCCGGGTTGTGATGGGTATTGTAGATAAGGATCAAAACCAACTGACCAATCGGGACAATTTCTCCGTCAATTTCAAGTCTCTCAGTTATCTCCCTTAGTATGACCGGCACTGGACTGTGTAATCTCATGCCTTCTTTAACACACATGGTTAGATACTTGAGATTGGGCAGATCTTCCCTGTAACATAGGAAG
Source organism: Mimachlamys varia (assembly GCA_947623455.1). NCBI lineage: Eukaryota > Metazoa > Mollusca > Bivalvia > Pectinida > Pectinidae > Mimachlamys > Mimachlamys varia. The sequence continues at coordinate 30,527,155 of OX392532.1, read as the reverse complement.
ATGGGTAAAAGGTACAGCGTGACATTATAAAGACAATGGTACAGTGCAGTCAAGGTATTGTACTGATTAACAGGAGAGGAAAAATGTACGGCCAGATCGGGGTTCGAACCCGGGACATTCCGAACTTTAGATGGATGTTCAACCGACTGAGTTATCTGGTAGTCGACGATCAACCCGATCCAAATCTTCTACATTCCTTAACAAAGTCTTTGACCCGAAGAAACACACGGGACTATATACCACATTCCGTGAGTATATTTTGTTGGGCCCCAAATGTAGCTGGAGAGGAAAAATGCACGGCCAGAACAGACGTCAAACTCGGGACCTTTCAAACTTTAGATGGACGCTCAACCAATTGAGCTATCTGGTAGCTGACGATCGACCCAGTCTTGATCCACTACAGAACAATGTTGCTTAAGGCAACAGTCATACAATTGTGCATTACATGGCTATTTGCACAAGTAGCTAGCTAGAGCTTTGTGAGAATTTTTCTGACTTCCGAAAATAATCTTTTGCTCCAGTCTTCTTGAACCACATTGTCTATTTCATATGTGTTTTGAATCTCCGTATTTCAGGGGGAAATGTGCTCTGATATCTGAATTGCAGAACTTCAAGGTTTAACAAAATGCCTTTAATAATGCTACTGCACAAGTAGTGTACAACTAATGAATTGCATAGAGCTTGTAAAATATACATGTATACAGGTACCTACTATACAATACAACTAGGCAAACACATTGTAGTGTAGCGGAATTGGACTAGATTGATCACTGGCGACCAGGTAGCTCAGTGGTAGAGTGTTCGTCTAGCGTTCGAAAGGTCCCGGGTTCAAACCCCGGTGTGGCCGCTACGTTTGCTCATTCTTCTGTTACAGTAGTAAAGCAAATTTTACAATGCAGTTCTTCTGGTAATTGTACAATGCATCTTTAATTCAGTACCCCGGGGTATGTAAATATTTTTACATGCAACAAGCTGATATCTGGTATACTACTAGTTTGGCAAGATTATAGACTAGAACAAAGCCTGTGTCTTAGCATTTGTTTTTCTGTCGTCACATTTGTTTGAAACGATTTAATTCCAAGTTGAATGTGATCTTTAAAGTACATTTTTTTTCATCTACACATGTAATGAAGTACTATTTCCGATATACTGCAATTTTCTCACTGGCATAGCAATTACTTGTGTTTTTTAGACCAGCCAGTGCTGTATAGTGTGCAAAGTGATATACAAATGTTTATAATGCCTACGTCAAGGCCCAGTTGTTCAAAAGGTGATTATCTTAATCAGTGATTAGTGCAAATTTTAATTCTCCTATAACTTTAAAACAAAACCATTGAATGAGTTACAACTTCTGAGATATCAAATATCTAATACAGTCAATTTACCCACAAAATTGTGGAGGTGCACCTTGTATATTGACCGAATTATTAAAGGGTGAAAAATATTGTTAAATAGTGATAAAGCTAATTATTTTTTGAAAAACTGGGCCAAGGAGCAAAGTGCTGAGACACTATTTATGTTCAGTGCGATAAGTATCTGTTTTAGAGTAATATCAGGACATACAGAAATATATAGTGCTTTGCCCATACACCTGGTAGTATCTATCTAATGAGGAAGGTGATATATATCCAAGGGAGGTAACACACCTACCAAAGAGTTTTCCCAGATTTCGGGGTTATGATGAAGTCTGTATAGACTTAGACAGATCATGGTCCCTATTGGAACAGCCCTCCCATGTATTTCTATGTCCTCAGTTACCTCCCTTAGCAGCAATGGGACTGGGACATGGATTCTCATTCCCTCTCGTAAACACATTGTCAAATAAGGCATACTTGAGCAATCGTCCCTGTATGTGATAAATAAACAGAATCAATAATGACTTTACAACCATTTTTTCCCTTTCCCAGGTAGCATCCACGATATACAGGGGTTACGCTCACCTACACTCTCTACACCCCTGGAATCATCCTTGAAATCCAGGGGTTTTACTCACCTACACTATCTTAACACCCCTGGAATCATCCTTGAAATCCAGGGGTTACGCTCACCTACACTCTCTACACCCCTGAAATCGTCCTTAAAATCCAGGGGTTGCACTCACCTACACTATCTACACCCCTAGAATTGTCCTCAATATCCAGGGGTTTCACTCACCTACACTCTCTACACTCCTCGAATTATCCTACTATGAATATGTTATAGTAAAACTGAAGGCTTGTTCGACCCTTTGATGCACATCAAAAGAATCTTGGGACCACATAACAGTCAAAACAGTCGGATGTCACTCCTTTCAAACACTCAATGACAGTTATCAGCCTACCGATAAGTCAAGTTATTTTACCTGAGACCAATAAAACTGCTATTCATCAGTTTTGCCAAGACATATTCCAGTGGAGAAAGGGTTAACTTGCTGGCTTCAATATATACTACACATATTAGTTGGCCAAAACATATTGCACATTATTTTTACCTTCAATATTGCATAAAAGAAGTACATGTAATACAACTTTCTTTCTATATAATGTACCAGTTAAGGATTTTCATTTTGGTGAACATAATGTACACTGAACTCAACTAGGTTAATATAAGTTATAAGGTCCAGACAACGATATATTCACCTCAATAAATGTCCATAAGTTATCAAAAATTCTAAGGGCACTTATGCTAAGCAAAGCCATAGATTATTTGTCTTCTTGTTTGTTTGCTTGTTTTGTTTATTGTTTTACATTTTTCAACCAAATAATCAAACTGTCAGCTAGTAAAGCATTTAGAATTGACCACAGGAGAAGAGCTATCTGTGTAGTTGCTGATATACATGTTTAAGATTCTTATTCTTGAACTCTGAATAATAAGTGATAGTGTTTCCGATTCTGATTATCGAATGCAAAATCCAGTATCTATATAACCAGTTCTTCTTTAAAATCAAAGTGTTAAAAAGTTTTGATATACACAATCATTCAACGTAAGTGGATGTGCCACCTGCGCAGCAAGCTGGGAGATGAGTTTTAAGGAACAAGCTATGGATATTCATTGTACCAATTCCAAGTTTAATTTGTATGATTTTCTTGATGGATCTTTGCACATGAAAAGCAATCCTAAGCAAGAACTTTTGTTAAAGAAGCACTGTGAGAAGTTTGAGCTTGATTGGCTAAAGCGAACTTGATTTATCGCAAGGAAACCAATTTTCTAATTATAGTAACAGTGACCTTGAACTTTGAACCTGGAAAGCAATCCAAAGCAAGAACTTTTGTTAAGGAAGCACTGTGAGAAGTTTGAGCTTGATTAATTGGCTAAAGCGAGCTTGATTGATCGCATGGAAACCGATTTTCTATTTTTTTTGTAAAAGTGACCTTGACCTTTGATCTTGGAACATAAAAAGCAAGCCCAAGCAAGAACTTTTGTTAAGGAAGCACTGTGAGAAGTTTGCATGAGCTTGACTGGCTAAAGCGAACTGGATTTATCGAACAGAAACCAATTTTCTATTTTTTAGTAACAGTGACCTTGACCTTTGACCTTGGAACCTGAAAAGCAATATTAATCCCAACCAAGCACTTTTGGTAAGGAAGCACTGTATAAAGTTTGAGTATGATTAAGTCCCATCAAATAAAGAACTGATTTTGCAATCGAATATCTATCCACAGTTTGCTACTCTGTTTACAAACCAATTATCAATTATGATTTTTAACCGACTGCCCATCAATAACCTGATGATACCAACTGGTGAGACAGCAGATGATGGACAATGGAGTTTACATTGTGTGGAATTGGTGACAGGCAATCGGTTACAAATAATAATCGATAATTGGTTTGTAATCAGAAATAGCAAACCGATTGATGATCAATTGCATGATCGGCTTATAGTGGTACGGGACTGAATACCCGAATAAGGTGAGAATCTACCATATGGACAATCTTTGCTCTCTTAATACTAGGTTTCCTTCTTTAAAAATGAAAGGTTTTCAAGAAACTTTTATACAATTTTATCAATCATATGCTCAAAATCATCAGCATATATGACTATTAATACACGTTTTACATCAAAAACATTTAACACATTGATTTAAAAGAAAGACCGACTTTATCGATAATAGATTTTCCAATCGATAATCGGAAACGGAACAACCAATCAATTTTCGATTATAATCAATCATCAGCCTATCATTATATGGTAGCATCAAACAGAAATGTTCCGACATACCATGTGATATCGTCCGAGTCCCGCCCCTGCAGGACCTCGTCAATCTCCTGTTGAACGCGCTGCTGAATCTCACGATTCTCCGCCAGTGAATACAGGGTCCAGGAGATAGCACTAGCGGTCGTGTCATGTCCTGGTAAATATTAACAAGGTGCTCGTGTATAAAACTGGCGTCACTTCATCAGTTGAGGACTTTCAAAATTATTTTAAGAACTTTGTCGAAATTTACTAATATTTGTTTTTGTCACAATATTCACTTCATTAGTTGTCAACAAATTTCAAAATTTACATAGAACTTTGTAGATAAATCAATAAATTTTAGGGCAAAGAAGTAACTTCAATTGATCAGAAATTAACTCGCTGAACATTCCAATTTTATAATCCAAAATTTGGAGCCTTCGTCCAAATCGAAAAAGTTGGCAAGCATGCCTCAGTCCATTATGTGGTATAATGTCTGTTCCCTGGTTTTACCTTCAAACAAAAATGTGTCCACCTCGTTTCTGATCTCTATATCGGTCAGTCCGATATCCTCCTCATCTTTAGCTGTGAGTAGGATATCAAGGAAGTCCAATGCCTTTTTGTCTGTCAAATTGTCTTCTGATTTCTACAATAAAACAATCAGCGATGAGCATATCATCACAGTCTTACAATGACCTTTGAACTTTTAAGGTGAAAATATTATTTGGGAATGATTTAACATTGTTTGAAAAAATTAACTAATTTAGCCCTGAAGACACATTTGAACTTTTCCAGTTCAAAAGTTGGAACACTTCATTATAAAATTCAGGGGAGAATTAGTTAAAACTAAATACGAGATATATATTTGTAGATTTAATTGGATTTTTGGATCATTGACATTCTACAAATATTGTTTTTCTTTAAAGCACATCAAATAAGTTCACATCAAAATGAATGTGTGAAAGCTACAAGTGTTTTATTGTATTTGAAATAATTTTACGGGTGAATTCAAGTATCGATGTAACTTTACAGAATATTCTAGATAGAAGAAAATATACCATTTGTTTTTATTTCAGAGTAATTCAGGTTATGTGTAATAGATAAAGTACATTTTTCCTATATACATCCTTCATAGATGGATAATAATCAGTTGTCATGTGGAAGTCGGTGTAAGATAGTGATATCGATTAGTGTTACTATATTTAGAAATAAAATGTCAATATTCCCTTTATGAAGTGATTATATTTAGGGCTGTTCCAGTAAAATTTCTACCCCACCCCAGGACTCCAGGTTTTTTTAAGGGGTACCACCCCTAAAATTTATTTAATAAATTATATAGAAGCAATAGAAAGGAAATCCAACCAGGGTAGAAGTGATTTATTTGTGAGTCCTGGGGTAAGGTAGGTATTTCAATGGAATATAGCCCTTAGATTTTGCCCATGGTTTATATGGTAATAACAATTAGATGAGAGAATTGGAGCCAATCAAAACATGTAAACAAATAAAATGGACAGTTAACGGAATCCTTGGTGTTGATGCTCCACTTATCATAAATATGTGATAATGTGATGTAAAAATATTTATAATGTGATTAAGCAGACCAAAAGACTTCAGGTATGTATGAAAACAGACGAGGTAGGTACCATTGCTTCCCTCCTTTTGACGATGATATCCTCCGCTACTTTGTGGACATAGTCACAGTGTCTCTTGAAGCGGCGGCCATCACTTGTCAGCAGGTAGATAAAGTCATTGTGGATCCAGGGTTTACTGTAGACATATACAAAGACGGCATTTATTACATTTTTACCAGTGAAATATCAGAAAATATCAGCTTGATAAAACTTATATCATCACTGCTTATATCATCACTAGTGACGATATAAGAAATCGTATATCATCACTAGTGATGATATAAGTTTTGGTCCAATATCATTGCGCACTATTTTGTGTACTTTTTTTCATTATTCTATAACTGAATTATGTAAAATAAGGAAATTGAAAACTTTTAAGTATTTTTGAAATTAATAGATATCTTGTAAATTCAATGGTCTCCCAATAAATATCAAATATATTTCACTCGTATGGCAGATTTTAAATATATTTTCACTCGTGAAAAATCGGCCATACTCGTGAAATATATTTGATCTTTAACGGGAAACCATTGAATAGCCTCTATATATTTATACTGATAAATCCTCCGTCTTAATATAAATTACCCAACTACCATATTTAATGTAATATGAGTGCATTTTAATAAAGGTGCATACTCTAATAATGGTTTTCCCCCCATAAAAAAAAAACAAAATAAATGCGGTCATTTTGAAAACTTCTGATGTTAGGAAATATACATTTAGCATTAAACTGAAATTTTACATGATAATTCCTAAATGTGAGTTTTCCAAGGGAAAGAACACTTACAAAAATCTCTATAATAGTATACTACTTTGACTGGAGTTCGACAGAGTTCCAAGTTTGGCCATGTCCTCATTAATTAAAATTTCTCAAATGCAATCAGCCAGAACTTTGGACTGAATCAGTGGATCACCACCAAATCATCACCTTAACTGCATTTGATCATTATGAATCTACATAGCAACTAACATTTCAGTATCTTTATTTGTTAATGAGTGGAAACAAAACACACTATGACGAAATGACAGACAAGGGTAAAACTATATGACCCCGGCAATTTCATGGCAGATGCATAAAAGCCTAAAATAATTCAAGGCAAGATAGCAGAAAACATGATACATTATTCAATGACTATATTTTACTTACAAGAATCTATCTGTAATAAGCTCCAGCATTTCTGTCACACAACGAACATACGGATGTTTATCACTGAAAAAGGAAACACATTTTAACATTGATAATTTAAGGTCAAAAATATGACAGCCATCAATTCATCATGAAAAAGAGTTCCACTCCAGAAAAATAAATCAAAGGTAGTTTTTCTTGCTTGGAGAATTATCCCCTGTCAACTAAAGCTCGAATACACATTACCCACCTTACACATTTTCAATGTTTTTATGTTTTGTATTTCCTTTATTTTATCTATTCTCAAACATTTAAAGAAAAAAAAAACACACAGGACAATTCTTCAAATAAATCACAAGATATAATTTTAAATGATTTTTTTTTTAAATTAAAGCTCAAACTAAGTACTTAACAGTATAGCAACAGGTGTGGTATCAGATAGATTATTACATTAAACATGAAGTTGGCTTGAATTCTACATGAAATCAAAATTGAATAAAATGTAATGTCAGTTTTGAGTTAACAAATATTTAATTTCAGGTAAATGATTATAGTGTTCCATTTGAATCATTTGTCTGAAAAAATCAGGATTTTCATTAGGTTTAATTTGTCTCAATATAAATGTATAACTTTTAAAAACTAAGTTATTTAATTAGTTATAAAAGTAGTAAAAAGTCTACCCGATTCTCTGGCACTCAGTCTTGTAGGAGAACGCACACTGCAGGATGACATCAAGGGTATACTGGGACACGTGAGAAAATACCTCAAAGTATCCGTCTCCCTCCAAGTGGAATTTGTCAAGCTTATCCTGGTGGTCAAAATATGAAACAAGATTCAAAACTAACAATGCATGTCCCTGTTCTCTGGAGTTTGACATACAAGTATACAGTAACCTCCCCTTAGTTTGGCATGTAGATGAACGATATTCGGCATAATTAGCGTACCTCCCCATACATCTGTATAAGCACCCCTCCTCCTTTTTGCGAAAATTATTAAGTTATACAATATTTCCTGATATTAGCCATTGTGTTTATGCAGTCGTATTTGGTGAAAAAAATATCAAAAATAATCTTCAAAAAATGTCCAAAAGCCTGTTAACTCAGTGCTGTTGTTGATTATACTTCATAAAATTCCCGCAAGTTATGGATTTTTTTCATAAATTATTCAACAAGGCTAAAATTCTGCCACACATAGAAGCTTCCAATGTGTAGCTATATAAAGCTACAGTTTTTGACAATAGTGCAGTAGCATATGAATATGATGGCATACACACAGTTTTATTCAAATGCATTCATCAAGATGTGGAAGATGATGAAATAATTTTAACTGAAAGATGGTGCATGACTTTCATAAATGATGAAATGGTGCATTTCATCCCTAAATCACTAATTTTCTTCTTCATATCGACAATGCAACCTATATATGACAAAAGCCTCAAAATGAAGCCTTAATGATTATGAGGTCCTACAGGAACATTTTGTAACAGTCACATGATAGCTATAAAACTTGATCCATGCATCGATCACTATAAGCATAGTACAAGTAAATATCCATGATACAAATAAAATATTCTACTTACAATGAATATGTCTGCAGTACGATTGTTCAGTTTCTGATATGGTTTCAGTATGTCAAAGTGGAAAGCTGGGGTGAGAAGTCTGCGGTTCCGTCTCCACTTACTGCCCGAGGAGAGGAGCAGGCCATCCCCGACCCACGGCTCAATCAGGCGGTAGATCTGCTTCCCTTTAGGTTCTGTATAAAAGAATGAAGCTTTAATTTCATCCTAAACAAATAAATAAAAGCATCAAATATCCTTGATGGTTTTCTTCAAGAGAATTTCTGGGCCCATTTTGTTGCATTTACCCTTTAAAAGGAACTTTGTTAGAAAACTGGAATTCCTAAGAATTTTTCTGGTAGAATGTTTTGATAATAACAAGAATTGAAGCATCAAATCAATTCATTGAAAATTCTAAAGCATCATCAAATAACTTTTTCAAATCTACAACATTAACGCTGGTAAAAATGAATTCAAAATAGTTTGAAAACCTCATTTTGGAGTATTAATCTTATAAACACAGCTTTGAGAAATGAATTTTGAAAGATTTCTCAAAAACAACTGTACTGAGTCTGATCAACATGTCACAGAAAAGCTGGGAGACTGTCCAAGTTTTTTTTTTTTTCTACCACTGAATGTTCCAGACACTTATTTCCTTTAGTACCAAATACCCTGAGGTATAATGCTAGATATTTAAACAAAAAATGTCAACACAACAAACATACTCAAATAATATATTGTTAATTTAACGCTGTCAAGCCTTGTGGCTATTCATTCATTCAGTGCATTTTTCAACCCGTTTAGCAGATTTTGAAACTGATATTAACTCCCTTGATATCAAGTTATTATCTCCCCTGATACTTAATTGTATTACATCATAAAAGTGTTGTTAAGACAACATTCTTCGTCTGAAGATTGTTGCAAGGCTTGAAAATGTTAGCCATGTTTAAATCATGTTCATCATGTTGACCATTTTGTTTACATAATATATCATGTATATATAATTATAATTTATTGTAATATGATTTTGTTTACCAAGCAGTCATTACCTGAAGTCTTCATTATGGCTTTTACTGTGTCCGGGTGATGGACGATTATCAGCGGTATAAACGGTCCAAGCCAACCTCTACATACACGTGGAAACATCTCAGTCATGTCTCGCTGAAATTTCAATCCTGCCTCGTTAGGCCCTGGGTACTGAAAATGTTTAAAACAAAAATTATAACCTATTTACAATGCTGTCAATAAAATCACCAAATGGAGTATGTACTATATTAATGAAACCATACATTTTTGCATTGGAGTTTATATGTGTAACAGGAGTGGGTGGTGAATGTGGCATGTACATGTATATAGTGTTACATACGGTCTCTGTCACTCAGCTGACGTGCATGTACAATGTAGCATGCTTATTTGGATCAGTTGGTAGAGCTGTAGATTATCACTCTGGAGGCCCGGGTTCGATTTCTGGTCCAGCACTCTACAGGAATGTGTATTTCCTTGTTCTATTACATACATGTATATACACTGTAAGTGTAAGACTGTATTGTGCATGGAAAATAATATAAATTATACATTATGTATTCATAGATGAAGTGAATACTCAAAACAATCAAATTTAAGTGACATGGGGTTGGAATATTATACAATGCCAAAAATGATTGGCCTGCAAGCTTTTTCATACCAGGCCATTTAATTAGTGATACAGTTGAGTGTAAGCTAACCTTTACACCTAGTGCACTAGTAGTGCACTACGTTTAAACTAGTAGTGCACTACATTTAAACTACAGGTAAACTAGTAGTGCACTACACCCTGAACCCCATATAGGTCAAATACCCCTACAGGTAAATGGGCAGTCCCATCCATCTACCTGTGATTTTTACCTGTACCTCACCTTTGTCGTCTGCTGGTACTTTGAAGCTGGCTTTATCATTAGTTAATATTTATGACTTTAATGTATATATATATGCATCTTATGTAGTTATTTTTCTCAAACAACATTTTTCTTTCATTTCAAAACTAGAAATTGTGAAATCATGATAATTACTCTTACAATTTTCCAAAAACATTTCTTACATACATCATAAAAATAAAATAGAAAACTAATATTTATCTAGCAGTTTTGATGTCTTTTATTTCATTTAATATACACTATTAACTGTTTTTTTTATATTAATTTACCAAATTTACAACAAGTATATTGAAAAATTGAAGGAACATCTATTGATTATTATTTGTTTAGAAGTATATTTTTAAATATTGTAAAAACTAATTGCGAAAATAACAAATGAATATTCTTTTATAACTTAATTAAACTAGATATATATTTTTAAAAAATATATTCATGCCTCAGATCTATATATTTATGAACGCACTATAGAGTTTTGATAATCTTTATTTTTAAATGTTTTCTATATTAAGATCTGTATGTATATATATCACCACATACAACAGTGTTAATATAAATATAAGAATTTGAAATTAAAAAAAAAGTAAGACAACAATAAATTAAAATTTAGTCAGATTGTTCAGTATGGGACACATGTTTTGATTTAACCCTCAGGCCTCAGGCAATTACCTGACCTGTCTCAACCTTGTCTAGGAACACCTGCTGACATAAGCCTGTCAAAGACATAATTGAGGTGTGAATTTCTCATCTGACCATCACTGGTCAAACTTGAAACCAATTTGATTAACAAAGGGCTAAGCTGGATATGACCAGGATCCTAAATATGATAATACATATTTAACTTTTACTCGGGTTTATCAAGTTTATATGTACTTTAACAAAAATCCGGAATAAAGAAGTGTTTTTGAAAAAAAACGTTATGATTAATAATAAAAACAAGTCACATATTCTTTAATAACTTATAATACTATCTCAAATATGTTGGAAACATTTTAAGTTTTTCAGGTATATATAAAAAAATAAGGCTTTTTAAAAATGGTAACATAATGGAATTTTATGCAGATTTTGGAAATTTCGGTTGCTATGGTAACCACATGCATAATATTTAAGAGTTACAGATACAGAAAAAAAAATGTACATGTAAGCCACAAATTGTGGACGAAATGTCAATGCAGTACCCTAACTAAATGTAGGTAGTAAGTCTAGATTGTCATTGGGGGCACCGTCGTTATCAGATATACATAAGTGAGTCATACTATGACGATTTGATGTCTGGGTGATGATAACATCAGATATTTTTTTAACAATCAGTTGATTTACCTCAAGTAAATCCCCAAACAAAAAGTTTGATTTTCGTCCAGGAAATCGCTCGATCATCGCGTTTCGTTTCCTTGTAGAACTATAAAGTTGCAGTAATTTAATCAGAACGTAACAGCATGCCAATGCCACCAAACCTGATCCCAGCCAGAGAGTGACACCCATCTTGGTCTAGATCAGTTCAATATTGTGGGTCTCTGGGCAAAGTCAAACTATAAAATGAAAGTAGGTCCTCGTATCAAAGACGCTTTGTTGCTCGTCACGAATGTATAATTCTCGTAGGAAGTAAGCGTCTTACTGATACAGATTTGTCTAGTGCATTTCCTGTTGATGTTGAGATTTTCTCATTGTTGCTGGAACCTGATTACAAGATCAATAACATGGGGAATCCGGCGTTTAAAAACGACCAAAAAGGAAACTGATGTTTGTATCTGTTTTGATATATTTTGTTTGATATTATGGCGACAGCCCGACCTCCCGAGATTGAGTTTGACCACCTATGGACGGAGGGGGCCGAATGTTTGACTTTAGATTTTGGTCCATTCGAGACTGTTCACAGATGGCGGCGGATGCCAGAGTGTGACGAGTTTGTTGGGGCCAGGTGAGAATGCTTCTCTGAACTGTTAAAATCGTGCATTTCAACATTTTTTCCAAAATTATATTTCTACACACTGTAATTTCATTAATATTATAAAAGGTGTATGCATGCATGGTACTGTATGTATTATTATTACTATAAACTTTACTTCAAGACTCACACAACTAAATAGTATACTATATGTTTTACTAAGTTTTCGAGCTAATAACCTAAATATTTGAAGTTCAACACTTGTGACAACTGCCTAGATTCACAGATACATACATGTACTTGACAAAGGCTTCAATGAAGCACATTTTATGAGGAGTTTACTGGCATTTTAGCTCGCTAAAGGTGTCTGCTTCAGACAACTGGAAATTTACATGTCAAACCAGTGAAATTGGACGGGAACACCCTGTGACTTTTGACCCCATATCAATCTGCCATCACAAATCAAAATCTACGAAAAGTATACAGAATATGTCAACAATTACCTATTTAAATTACTCAGAATCATTGTACTTATAGCCAGAACAAGTTTTCAGTCAAAAAACGGACTACAAACGTATGAAACACTTGCTTCCTGATAGGCTTATTTAGTTGTGTGAGGCCTTCATTCATATAATACTTTATATTCCTAATTTGATCTATTATACAACAGGCACACTAATTAAAGAGATGAATTGGATTCAGAAACAAGTGTTATTTTACTCTTATGTGAAATCTGTCTCCAGTCTCTGTTACGATGTATGTTACTGTACTTGTAATACAATCATGATCAGCTGTATGGAACTTCCGAAAGCAGCTCAATTTTTATTTTATTTGTTTCATAATTGTTGTTAAATTTTGAATAAAGTTTTAGATATTTGATTCACTGAATAATATATAGTGTCTATATAAAGAAATGTATTTGATGATCAACAGTGACATATCCGATGGATGTTGCTGATTATATATAATTTACCATACAGATCTCATGAACAAATGAATACCCTTATCTTACTTCCCCATTGTTTACTGACATCTCCTGAAATATTTACTTTACACCATTACCTGAGCAAATTAAGACTTAAGAAAACGTGTTGGACATCCTATGTTTATTTATCGAAAACAAACTTGCATTTTATATTTGCAGACGAAGCAAACATACAGTTGTCGCTTACAAAGAAGCTATCTATGTATTTGGAGGTGATAATGGGTAAGTATTGTGACAAGTAAACAATAAAAAAAACCATTTCAACAAATTATATAGACTGATTGAAATATTATACGCTACTTATAATTGATGCCAAGCTAATCATTTCTGTATATTACTGAACTGTACCTTGGATTCTTAAGATAATGTCCAGGGGTTAAAAGAACAAAATAATTAGTACAATTACAGAATCTCCATTTAAACTACCAATAGTTTAATTAGAAAAATCACTTATATTGTAAAACCTACCTTAACCAAAAGTCACCAGCACCAAAAGTTTTCACCAGTTTATATATAGACACTTGTATTAACCAAATAAAAGTACACAGATTATATAGAGTGAAAAATGATGCTTTGGAAAATATGATATAAAGAGGAATGTGATATTAACAGGGGTGATATTAAGTGGAATCCATAGTACATACAAAATGTCTAGTTTGTAGAGGCCTAGGTAGGAAACAAGTTGAGAGGGAACAGTAAGGCAGGAATAGAGGGGTTTCGGATTAAAGTAGAATTGTATTTTGTTGCTGTTTTTAGCTCACCTGGTCCGTGGCGTCCGTCGTCCATCCGTCGTCCGCCAACAATTTCTTTTAACAACTTCTCCTCCATAACCACTGATAGGAAATCAACCTAATTTGGCAGGTAGCATCCTTGGGTGCCCAGGATTCAAAATTGTACTAATGGTGGGACTGACCCCCTAGGGGGCTGAGGGGCAGGGCCAAAAAGGGTAATTTAGCTATATTGGTTTAAGTGACTTCTTCTCCATAACCACTTATTAGAAATCAGCATTATTTGGCAGAAAGTATCCCTAGGAGCTTTGGATTCAAAATTGTACTCATGGTGGGACTGACCCCCCAGGGGGCTGAGGGGTTGGGCCATAAACAAATATTTACCTATATTGATATTAGCGACTTCTTCTTCATAACCACTGATTGGTAATCAACCTTATTTGGCAGGAAGCATGCTTAGGTGCCCAGGATTCAAAATTGTACTAATGGTGGGACTGACCCCCTAGGGGGCATAGGGGCAGGGCAAAAAGGGTTATTTAGCTATATTGGTTTAATTGACTTCTTCTCTATAACCACTGATTGGTAATCAACCTTATTTGGCAGGAAGCATCCTTTTAAGGTGCCCAGGATTCAAAATAGTACTAATGGTGGGACTGACCCCCTAGGGGCTGAGGGGCAGGGCAAAAAGGGTTATTTAGCTATATTGGTTTAATTGACTTCTTCTCCATAACCATTGATTGAAAATCAGCCTTATTTGGCAGGAAGCATCCCTAGCTTCTCAGGATTCAAAATAGTACTAATTGTGGGACTGACCCCCGAGGGAGCTGAAGGGCGGGGTCAAAAAGGATTATTTAGTTATATTGGTTTAATCGACTTCTTCTCCAAACCATTGATTGGAAATCAGCCTTATTTGGCAGGAAGCATCCCTAAGTGCTCAAGATTCAAAACTGTACTAATGGTTGGACTGACCCCCTAGGGGGCTGAGGGGCGAGCCAAAAAGAAAATATTTTATCATGATTACCTAGATACCAATGTATCCAGGTGAGCGATACAGGCCCTCTGGGCCTCTTGTTTAATGTTTGTAGGCTTAGAAATTTTTAGAAAACATAAGCATACAGGTTCAAAGTTTTCTATTACATTTATTAAAAATAACCCCTATATACATGCAGTGTCAATTTAAACAAAGTTTGACTGTATACAGTAGAAAAACAAAGCTGTCAACAAACAGTTATAAATCAAGCAAACAGATTGGGCACAATTTATTTCGACATTACAAACATAGTCATAGTGCTGATCATAATGGCGTTGGTAAAAAAGTGTGTTTTTTATTCCAGGAAGAATATGCTGAATGATCTCTTACGATTTGATGTGAAAGACAAATCTTGGGGAAGGTAAGTCAGTCTTTCTGACCATCCTCGATAAATGCCATAGTAAAAACAAGTGTAGGAGATTCAGGGTTTTTCTAAAATAACATTTGGGTCCTATATTAATGATTTCTGGTCAAAGTTCAACTTCTCAACCAATCAAAAGTCTGGAAGGTCATATACCACTAGTGGTAAATAACATCCAACAGTCAACACGGTTATACAATGGTGCAATGTATTATGTTTGAAATGTACATTAATAATGTATGTTGACAGGGCTTTCACCACCGGATGTCCCCCAGCCCCTCGCTATCACCACTCTGCAGTAGTCCATGAAGGCAGCATGTTTGTTTTTGGTAAGAATGAAAATTCCATGAGAAAAAATATTTGTACATCTATGAATCTGTATATCAATTTTGCTTCATTTTGAGAAGGGTATTATGATACATTGTTGCTTGGTGAAACAGTGTGTATTTGTTGTAAAATCAGGCAAAAACAAACACAGACACAATATATTTGAGTTAGTGGAAATCAGACATGTTATGTTTTATTTTATTTGGTGACAATGATTTTTCAATGCAAACCATGATAAGCGCTGTTTCAGAATTAGCTATGTGGGAGGGGCGGGAGGCACATTTTCAGAGGCCCTACTACCCATACAAAATTAAAAATGATTTAATATAAGGAATGGTAAAGCAGACATGGTTTTAACTCTACAATCAATGATATACTAATACAGGTGCCTCACACCTCCCAACATGATTAATTATGGGATAACCCTTATTAGATAGACTGTATTTGATCTAGGTCTCAACTGGCTGTTTGAGTACTGATGTGTAAAGTTTCTGTTTATGTTTTGTGATAGCTGAGGGTTAGAGTGACTGTTTGAGTACGGACTGTTTGAGTACTGACATGTAAAGTTTTTGTTTATGTTTTGTGATAGGGGGGTACACAGGAGACATCCATTCCAACCTGAATCTCACCAACAAGAATGACCTGTTTGAGTACCGCTTCGCCACGGGACAGTGGGTCGAGTGGAAATTTGAAGGTCGGTGTCCGGTCGCTCGGGCTGCCCATGGTGCTGCCATCTATAATTGGAAACTGTGGATATTTGCGGGATATGATGGAAATGCGAGACTTAATGATATGTGGACCATTCCGCTGACAGAAAGTGCCAAAAACTGGGAGGAGGTAAACTTATCCTACTTATTAAAATCTTATCATTAGTGTTTTATTTGAAAGCTTTAGGTTCTGTCTCCTGACCGAGACATACCAGTCTCAAAAAGATGGTAGTTACTTGACTCCCTGCTAGATGCTCAGTATAATGGGAGTGGAACAACTTGTTCACCCATTGTCGTGATAAAATGATCTGGTGGAATTCTGAGGGCCTTATAAAATACCTCCTATATACATGTATTTTAACTTTGCTGTATTTACAGGTAAAATCAGATAGGTGACTTTCTCTTACATAATGTAACTTTGGTGTATTTACAGGTTAATCAGCAGGGTGACTTATAGCTTATACTGTAACTTTGTTGTATTTACAGGTAAATCAGATAGGTGACTTACCTCCTATACTGTAACTTTGCTATATTTACAGGTAAAATCAGATAGGTGACTTTCTCTTACATAATGTAACTTTGCTGTATTTACAGGTTAATCAGATAGGTGACCTACCTCCTGTACTGTAACTTTGTTGTATTTACAGGTTAATCAGATAGGTGACCTAGCTACCTCCTGTACTGTAACTTTGTTGTATTTACAGGTAAATCAGATAGGTGACCTACCTCCTGTACTGTAACTTTGTTTTATTTACAGGTAAATCAGATCTGTATAGGTGGCTTACCTCTTATACTGTAACTTTGCTGTATTTACAGGTAAATCAGATAGGTGACTTACCTCTTATATACTGTAACTTTGCTGTATTTACAGGTAAATCAGATAGGTGACTTACTTTTTATATACTGTAACTTTGTTGTATTTACAGGTAAATCAGATAGGTGACTTACCTCCTATACTGTAACTTTGCTGTATTTACAGGTAAATCAGATAGGTGACTTACCTCCTATACTGTAACTTTGCTGTATTTACAGGTTAATCAGATAGGTGACTTACTTTTTATATACTGTAACTTTGTTGTATTTACAGGTAAATCAGATAGGTGACTTACCTCCTATACTGTAACTTTGCTGTATTTACAGGTTAATCAGATAGGTGACTTACTTTTTATATACTGTAACTTTGTTGTATTTACAGGTAAATCAGATAGGTGACTTACCTCCTATACTGTAACTTTGCTGTATTTACAGGTAAATCAGATAGGTGACTTACCTCCTATACTGTAACTTTGCTGTATTTACAGGTAAATCAGATAGGTGACTTACCTCCTATACTGTAACTTTGCTATATTTACAGGTAAATCAGATAGGTGACTTACCTCTTATATACTG
Organism: Mimachlamys varia; assembly: GCA_947623455.1. Classification (NCBI taxonomy): domain Eukaryota; kingdom Metazoa; phylum Mollusca; class Bivalvia; order Pectinida; family Pectinidae; genus Mimachlamys; species Mimachlamys varia. The sequence goes on along the minus strand of OX392532.1, from coordinate 30,509,368 downwards.
TAACTTTGCTGTATTTACAGGTAAATCAGATAGGTGACTTACCTCCTATACTGTAACTTTGCTATATTTACAGGAAAAATCAGATAGGTGACTTTCTCTTACATAATGTAACTTTGCTGTATTTACAGGTTAATCAGCAGGGTGACTTATAGCTTATACTGTAACTTTGTTGTATTTACAGGTAAATCAGATAGGTGACTTACCTCCTATACTGTAACTTTGCTATATTTACAGGTAAAATCAGATAGGTGACTTTCTCTTACATAATGTAACTTTGCTGTATTTACAGGTTAATCAGATAGGTGACCTAGCTACCTCCTGTACTGTAACTTTGTTGTATTTACAGGTAAATCAGATAGGTGACCTACCTCCTGTACTGTAACTTTGTTGTATTTACAGGTAAATCAGATCTATATAGGTGGCTTACCTCTTATACTGTAACTTTGCTGTATTTACAGGTAAATCAGATAGGTGACTTACTTTTTATATACTGTAACTTTGTTGTATTTACAGGTAAATCAGATAGGTGACTTACCTCCTATACTGTAACTTTGCTGTATTTACAGGTAAATCAGATAGGTGACTTACCTCTTATATACTGTAACTTTGCTGTATTTACAGGTAAATCAGATAGGTGACTTACCTCCTATACTGTAACTTTGCTATATTTACAGGTTAATCAGATAGGTGACTTACTTTTTATATACTGTAACTTTGCTGTATTTACAGGTAAATCAGATAGGTGACTTACCTCCTATACTGTAACTTTGCTGTATTTACAGGTTAATCAGATAGGTGACTTACTTTTTATATACTGTAACTTTGCTGTATTTACAGGTAAATCAGATAGGTGACTTACCTCCTATACTGTAACTTTGCTGTATTTACAGGTTAATCAGATAGGTGACTTACTTTTTATATACTGTAACTTTGTTGTATTTACAGGTAAATCAGATAGGTGACTTACCTCCTATACTGTAACTTTGTTGTATTTACAGGTAAATCAGATAGGTGACTTACTTTTTATATACTGTAACTTTGCTGTATTTACAGGTAAATCAGATAGGTGACTTACCTCCTATACTGTAACTTTGTTGTATTTACAGGTAAATCAGATAGGTGACTTACTTTTTATATACTGTAACTTTGTTGTATTTACAGGTAAATCAGATAGGTGACTTACCTCCTATACTGTAACTTTGCTATATTTACAGGTAAATCAGATAGGTGACTTACCTCTTATATACTGTAACTTTGCTGTATTTACAGGTAAATCAGATAGGTGACTTACCTCCTATACTGTAACTTTGTTGTATTTACAGGTAAATCAGATAGGTGACTTACCTCCTATACTGTAACTTTGCTATATTTACAGGTAAATCAGATAGGTGACTTACCTCTTATACTGTAACTTTGCTGTATTTACAGGTAAATCAGATAGGTGACTTACCTCTTATATACTGTAACTTTGCTGTATTTACAGGTAAATCAGATAGGTGACTTACCTCCTATACTGTAACTTTGCTATATTTACAGGAAAAATCAGATAGGTGACTTTCTCTTACATAATGTAACTTTGCTGTATTTACAGGTTAATCAGCAGGGTGACTTATAGCTTATACTGTAACTTTGTTGTATTTACAGGTAAATCAGATAGGTGACTTACCTCCTATACTGTAACTTTGCTATATTTACAGGTAAAATCAGATAGGTGACTTTCTCTTACATAATGTAACTTTGCTGTATTTACAGGTTAATCAGATAGGTGACCTAGCTACCTCCTGTACTGTAACTTTGTTGTATTTACAGGTAAATCAGATAGGTGACCTACCTCCTGTACTGTAACTTTGTTGTATTTACAGGTAAATCAGATCTATATAGGTGGCTTACCTCTTATACTGTAACTTTGCTGTATTTACAGGTAAATCAGATAGGTGACTTACTTTTTATATACTGTAACTTTGTTGTATTTACAGGTAAATCAGATAGGTGACTTACCTCCTATACTGTAACTTTGCTATATTTACAGGTAAATCAGATAGGTGACTTACCTCTTATATACTGTAACTTTGCTATATTTACAGGTAAATCAGATAGGTGACTTACCTCTTATATACTGTAACTTTGCTGTATTTACAGATAAATCAGATAGGTGACTTACCTCCTATACTGTAACTTTGCTGTATTTACAGGTAAATCAGATAGGTGACTTTCTCTTACATAATGTAACTTTGTTGTATTTACAGGTAAATCAGATAGGTGACTTACCTCCTATACTGTAACTTTGCTGTATTTACAGGTAAATCAGATAGGTGACTTACCTCTTATATACTGTAACTTTGCTGTATTTACAGGTAAATCAGATAGGTGACTTACCTCCTATACTGTAACTTTGCTGTATTTACAGGTAAATCAGATAGGTGACTTACCTCTTATATACTGTAACTTTGCTGTATTTACAGGTAAATCAGATAGGTGACTTTCTCTTACATAATGTAACTTTGCTGTATTTACAGGTAAATCAGATAGGTGACTTACCTCCTATACTGTAACTTTGCTGTATTTACAGGTTAATCAGATAGGTGACCTAGCTACCTCCTGTACTGTAACTTTGCTGTATTTACAGGTAAATCAGATAGGTGACTTACCTCCTATACTGTAACTTTGCTGTTTTTACAGGTAAATCAGATAGGTGACATACCTCCTACTTGCTGTAACTTTGCCCTCGCTGTAGCCCGTGACTCGATGTATGTGTTCTCTGGACAAAGTGGTGCAAAGATTACAAACAATCTCTTCCAGTTTAAGTTTGATGCCAAAGAGTAAGTTTGGATAGAAAGGGATGCTAAGTAATTATATATCAAAAATGTAATACTTTTCCGAATTCCATTTGCGCTTCTCCATGCCATGGTTGAAATGGCACAATATATAGGAACAGAAATATTCCAAATCAAATGAACACATTTGGACCGATCTATAGGCAGAGCTAAAAATAACAGTTTCTGAGGATAAATAACACCATGAGGAATAATATATCATTTTTTCATGCGTCCAATACTGTAAGCCAACTTATTTTTGCGTGCGATTAATTTTTGCAAATTTCGGGGGTGATTAAAATTTGCGAAAATGTATCGCTACGAAAGAGTTTCATTCAGAGATATGCCAACTGTAGGAATATTGTACTGTACTGAAAAATTAAATCGCCCTGAAATAAACGTTTCATATGAAAAACGTGAAACTATTTTGCCGCGAAAATAAGTTGGTTTACACTAAGCTATATTTAAAGTATCTTAATCTCTTCATCTGGATTGACCTTATTTAAAAAAAAAAAAATCAACACAAACTAGCACTAGTCAACAATTTAGTTTCGGTCAATACATCTGTACCCTTCAATCTGCCTGTGCCAGCTTTTACAGGTCAGCCTTGGTCCAAATCTTTACCCGGTGTTTTCATTCAGTTTCAACTGTTTCAATTGTATGCGAAAGTGCTAAGTAATTAGATATAAAAAATGTATTACTTTTTTCAAATAAAGAGAAGGTACTAGATGTTGGAAAATGGCAGTGCTGTGGTACACGAATCCTTATATGTATTTTCTGTCCTTATTAGATGGACAAGAATCTCAACTGACCACATCCTGCGCGGAGCCCCACCCCCTCCTGAGAAGCGGTACGGACATACCATGGTGGCTTTTGACCGTCACCTCTATGTGTTTGGAGGAGCCACAGGACAGACCCTCCCCAATGAGTTACATTGGTGTGTACCGATTCTGGAAATGTGCTATGTTTCTTTTCACAGAGATGAAAATGTTCAGCTAATTGGCTGATTTCAGCCTTTTTGAGAATTTCAGTGTAATGATAAGTTTTATTTTTCCCATTGAAAAGATTAAATAACCCTGATTTTCAGCCTTTTTTCCCTCAGTCCATTTTCATCTCTGTTTTCAGTTTTTGGCCATGGCTTTACTTGGGTACAAAGTGATATTGGACATGCAATTAGTGGTGTGTTCAACATATATATTTACATTTTAATTATTTATTTTCTATATAAATATGCAAACTGAAAACAACAAACACTAGACTATGTACAGTATGAATACATCCATTCACATTGATTACTTATGACGTAATATATTAATCTTGTTCATTGTGAGTCTTGTCACCCTATTTTAGAAAACGTGGAGAACGCCCCTGGGTCAAATGCTCAAAATTATTGGCTCTAAATCTTACTCATATTAGAGCTGTTTTGCCAATGTCGGTTAAAGGACGATGCAAAAAGAAACACAATTAATTATTCAAGAAATAATAAATCAAATCAGACAATTGTTCAATAGTAAAAAAAAATGGAAATAGATGAAATGAATGATATTTCTTTAATTTTCATACCGTTATAAATGCAAAATGGTTACAATCATATTGATCTTGAGGACATAGCTAGCGGGCTTCCTGCAATATGGATATAACCAATTTTCGTTCATACAAGCATGAATGTGAAAAAATGCCGTTCAATCCCTATATGGAAGCTTGAATTCCATACAGATGATATGTTTGTGATTGAAAAAGTGTGATTTTAGAAAGAAAACATGTTCCAAACACATTTTCATTTGAAATTATAATGATTTGCTCCAATTTTAGATTTTGATGTAAGAGTTGTGTCCCTTGGTCTGTTTCAGCTTTGACTTGGACTCCCAGACATGGTCAGTGGTGGATCCCTCCAATGACAGTCAGGTATAATAAACGCACTTCCATCATTATCTTTAAACCACTTCAAGTGAAAAAGTTTAAAATATTGAACAATTAACTTATTCACCCCTGAAGACACATTTGAACTCTTCCAATTCAAAGGTTGGAATAGTTTAGGATGAAATTTTAGGGGTAAAAGAGTTGAAACCTTTCTTTTAATTTTCAGTACATTGTATTACCATATACTAGTATTCTAATAATTATTGCACCATTTGACACCTAAATTTCAATTGAAAACAAAACACAAAACATAATTCATGTTTTGAAATTTATTGATGATTTTATATAAAAAATGATGAAATTTTGAATAATAAACATCCATAGATATAAATTTGTTTATTGAATAGGACACTTAAAGTGGAATTGTTTGCGGCGTGGAAGTATTCGCTTATTTTGCTTGCATAAAATATCCGTGAATATATAAACACTACACAAACTCTACAATGTCTTATAGAATTAGATGCACACATTACAAAAAAGCATGACTGTCACCATCGTCGGATACCCACGGTTGATCTCGCTTCGCTAACTCACTCATCACCCGTGGGCAAACTCGCCGAGAAATCCTCGTAGGTAATTAATATGTACGAAGCATTTGATTGGTTCCAGTGCAGTTTCGCGATGGGATTTTAAACCAATCAGAATTAGCGTTATATAATATATACGGAAGCATAACTTAGATAAGTAGCGCTGTATTGCTTTTGACTTGTTTTTGAAGTCAACGACCTGTAAGACTTGTCTCATATGATTTTTAAACAAAATTCACAAGACTTAATTGACGCCGCCATCGTTGTGAACACGTCTTCTACTCGCCGTTTACACGCTTTCTCATGGGCGCAGCCATTGTTGTGTATGGTGTACCACGAAACGGGTCTTCAAACTGGAGAGTTCCAATTTTCTGATTGGTCCGTTCTAATATACGAATTACCATATTTTACGAGGATTTCTCGGCGAGTTTGCCCACGGGTGATGAGTGAGTTAGCGAAGCGAGATCAACCGTGGGTATCCGACGATGGACTGTCACAGGAAAAATGTCTACATGGGGAACAGTTTGGAAAATTTCACTCACAAAAATATTGATTTTTACAGTATAAGTCATTACACATGTTTATTACATTCAGGTTCCCGCGGGTCGGCTGTTTCATGCTGCGTCTGTGGTGTCCGACTCTATGTACGTGTTTGGAGGAACCGTTGACAACAATGTCAGAAGCGGGGAGATGTACAGATTCCAGGTAGCACAGTTATAATCTACTGCTTTTTCCCACTTACCCTTGCCCAAACTCGATACATGAAATCAATGTAAAACTCAAACTAGACATGTATAATAATATAATCTAGCGCGAGTACATGAAAAAACAAAATTGTAAAATTCAGAAGATTTTTTACTTAATCAGTTAAAAAATATCATGCTAACAAAGAAATGGCATGGGGTCACCTGCCCGACAACGTGGGTTTTCCCCGAGGTACTCCGGTTTCCTCCCACAATAAGACCCATCACGCGCTAACATCCGGGCCACCAAGAGTGATTGGTATAAGTTGTATGACTTGTTTCATATTTGTTGTAAAATAAATAAAGTTTATGTTTAAATGGCAGTAAAAAGGGGTACTTACCCTCAATACTTACTTTATATGTGTGTTTTTGTATATTTCAGTTTTCAAGTTACCCGAAATGTACCTTGCATGATGACTATGGACGACTACTGGACAGTCGACAGTTCACCGATATAGACTTCATTGTAGGAAAGGTACAAACCATTGTTTTCTGTAAGGTTGTCGTAGGAAAGGTACAAACCATTGTTTTCTGTAAGGTTGTTGTAGGAAAGGTACAAACCATTGTTTTCTGTAAGGTTGTCGTAGGAAAGGTACAAACCATTGTTTTCTGTAAGGTTGTTGTAGGAAAGGTACAAACCATTGTTTTCTGTAAGGTTGTCGTAGGAAAGGTACAAACCATTGTTTTCTGTAAGGTTGTCGTAGGAAAGGTACAAACCATTGTTTTCTGTAAGGTTGTCGTAGGAAAGGTACAAACCATTGTTTTCTGTAAGGTTGTCGTAGGAAAGGTACAAACCATTGTTTTCTGTAAGGTTGTCGTAGGAAAGGTACAAACCATTGTTTTCTGTAAGGTTGTTGTAGGAAAGGTACAAACCATTGTTTTCTGTAAGGTTGTCATGGGAAAGGTACAAACCATTGTTTTCTGTAAGGTTGTCGTAGGAAAGGTACAAACCATTGTTTTCTGTAAGGTTGTCGTAGGAAAGGTACAAACCATTGTTTTCTGTAAGGTTGTCGTAGGAAAGGTACAAACCATTGTTTTCTGTAAGGCTATCGTAGGAAAGGTACAAACCATTGTTTTCTGTAAGGTTGTTGTAGGAAAGGTACAAACCATTGTTTTCTGTAAGGTTGTCGTAGGAAAGGTACAAACCATTGTTTTCTGTAAGGTTGTCGTAGGAAAGGTACAAACCATTGTTTTCTGTAAGGTTGTCGTAGGAAAGGTACAAACCATTGTTTTCTGTAAGGTTGTTGTAGGAAAGGTACAAACCATTGTTTTCTGTAAGGTTGTCATGGGAAAGGTACAAACCATTGTTTTCTGTAAGGTTGTCGTAGGAAAGGTACAAACCATTGTTTTCTGTAAGGTTGTCGTAGGAAAGGTACAAACCATTGTTTTCTGTAAGGCTATCGTAGGAAAGGTACAAACCATTGTTCTCTTTAAGGGGAATCACTTACTGGCTTTACTTAAAGGAAAAATATATATGTAGATAATTCAGTTTAAGGATCACTGTATCATTGTAAAAAACTCTAAAGTATTTGAAACCAGCTTAGCAACAAATCTATAGCTTTGATAAGTTATTTCTGGAACAGAGACCATGTGTTTATATTAGTGTATTTACGGTCTGTTTGGAATTGATAGTATATTGCCTATACATTTCTACGAATGCCTACTGAACTTTATTTTCCGATAAAATCAGTGGATCACGCGCCTATTGGCGCAGCACGCAGTAATACACTTCGTTACGATTTGAACACGACGCCGCGTCACTACTTTCCAGACTCGATCAATATCCTGTCGCGTAGTATGTGTTAATTTATTTAAGAAATAAATAAGAAGCATTTTAATGTTTTTTAAATACAATAACAGTAACAAAGACAGTATGGTTTGTTTATATATGAACTTATGTGAAAAAATAACAATAAAAAGATGTAATCTTTTGGAACTTTTTTGTTTACTTGTTGACTGAAATTTCACGGGAGTTCGTCACCTCATAAGGCAGCTGTTTCAACAGTCTACCGAAACCAAACGATACTGTTTGATTTCATCGCAGTAGGTATCATAATATCTGATTAAAGAAATAATTACACGTGGGAATATAAGGTCTGGACAGTAAATATAAGGATTAAAGTTTCTTTCTGGTGGTTTTATCAAAGGATAAAGTTCAGTAGGATATCGATAGTTGTTTCATGGAACGCGACAAATGTATTTTTATCCATATGGTATGTATAGGTAAATATAAGGTGCCTGGATTCGTCTTCCTACATTGTGTGCAAATGTTCGATCTGAAGTCATGTAGAATTTAATGTCATGTGGAATTAGCTTAAACAGTATTTTATTACAGTGGACTCCAACAGAAGTGATTGTAATTTTGAATTGTCTGCCTTGTGGAACTGAATATGATGGGCTGCTTTTGAAAAAACCTGAATAAAGAAATAATTCAAAAAGAAAAATTATTTCTGAAAAGTGAATCATATCTTGCGGAATAATTATGATTATGAAAAATACGGTAATAAAATTGAAATATAGATAAAATATTATGAACAATTTTTTGTATTCCTGTTTCAGGAGGAAGAAATCATCCCAGCTCACATCACTCTGGTAGCTGCCAGGTCGCTATGGCTACAGGGCAAAATTAGAGTTGCCAGGCAACAGGTATTGCAAGGATGGGGATCCAACATTTCCATATTATAGTATAACTTGTCTAAACTGGCCCCTGTCTTATTCAAATCCCTGTCTATTCTGACCTTACAGTTCAGTCCCAGCATTTCCATCTTCACTCATATCAAACCTTTACAAACAGGGCACCTGTGTAAATTGATAAAACAATTTGGTCCCAATGACATTCGGTTTAGACAAGTTATATTTTAAATGTGAATGAAGACTAAAAGTTCTCACTTTGCCTGATGGAGGAATATTAATGATTAATTATCTATTGTCACATAAATTTTTCACTCTTAATATGTAATATTTTAGATTTGGATTTTATACATTTGACATTCTGTTTACCAGGATTTAATCGAGGATGAAACAAAAGAGAAGCGAGCGTCTATACTGGTGAAGCTTCCTGATGCTGACCCTACTGCCTTCGCCATGGTGCTATCCTATATCTACACCGACAAGATCATGCCTACAGGCGACAGTAAGTATCACGAGTCATACTACATGTATTTATTTGTAATCATCGGAGTCACCAGAACTCTTGTTGCAGTTATAATTTTCCCTGGTGCTACACATATTAATGTAAAAGTTGTACATTGATCAGGTTGTTTTACAAGCGTGAGCTGTAGGGAATTTCCCTTACAGTCAGCGGTAGAGCATCGGGCTGGGGAGCCAAGGGTCGCAGGTTTGAGTTCCAGCTACGGCACTATCTTTATCACTTTTCCTCATCCTGTTACAAACTGGTGCCGTTGACCCTCCCAGTTACAAGATAAGAGAGTCCTTGGTAGAGAACCTGGCCATGGGTTGGCGATGTAGAGAAAAAGTGGGGAATAATGTAAAAGTTGTTCATTGATTAGGTTGCCTTACAAGCATGAGCTGCAGGGAATTTTTCATTAGCTCAGCAGTAGAGCATCAGGCTGGAGAACTAAGGGTTACAGATTCGATATAAACATTTTTTATTTCTTATCACTTTTCCTCTCCTTTTATTTATAGGATATACTACAGAATGCCATTAGAATTATTGAAAGAAATACATATCATTATTACCATGGAAAAATCCTCTAACAAGAAGCTTAAAAACATTCTTTATCCTGTATACCATTAGAATCTGAAACATTGCCCCTCTCTTGTGTTCCCCTTGGTCTTTAAACACCACAACAATGGAGGTGCTAACTCCCTGTCACCACAGAAAGGGCCATGGACATCAATTGTAATAGGAAAGATGAGAAGGTTTTTCAAGGAATCGAATCTGCAACACCTGGAAATACCCTCCAACATAAAGTCAGAAGCTTAGGGAAAGTGTAATTCCCCGGGGACTTTGAAGAATTTTCCAACTGACAGTCCATATGTATTATAGTATCATGGGTGGTAACATCCGAGAGGAGACATACATTTTCATACCTCACCACAAAGTTTCTTGTTAAGGTCAGTTTTGGCCTATGTACCAGGCCTTAATACTAGTCATGAAACCTCATAGGCTAATACATCTCAACGAGTAGTGTTGGGTGCAGGGGTTTTTATGACCTTAACCTCTGGGACTTTAGTTTCTGCATTTAGGTCAGTTTTGGTCCAGGCCTATAGTCATGAAACTTCATGGGCTAATACAAATAATACCTCTGAACGAGTAGCGTTGGTTGCGGGGGTTTTTTATGACTTGACCTTTGACCTTGACATCTGGCCCTTTGGTTTATTTTCTGCGTTTAGATCAGTTTTGGCCCTAGTACCAGGCCTATATGGTCATAAAACTTCATAGGCTAATACATCTGAACAAGTAGTGTTGGTTGCAGGTTTTTTTATGACTTTCACCTCTGATCTCTGACAAACTTAGTTTCTGACATAGCGGGAAGCGGGGCATCCATGTTGTTTACAAACACATTTCTTGTTTCTAGCCGTAAAAAGATAAAACATTTCTCTGAAAGGTAATGTATGTGTAACTAAGACCTAGAGCCCAAAGAATATTAAAAAGTAATATTAAAAATAAAATAGGTTTTTTTTTCTCGTTTGGATGTTACCACCTTTGATACTATATAATCCTTATATATAGTAAATATAGATATGGACAGTCAGTTGGAAAATTGTGCCAAGTCCCTGTGCGTAATCCTATGTACAATTAATCAAAATCTTTGTATTGTTTGTAGGACAGGAACACAGCAGTAATGAGGTGATCCTTCTGATGATGGATGTGTACAGACTCTCCCTACAGGTCTGTTCTCAAAGCATTTGTAAAATTTCAGTTTTGGTCTAGCTATACAGTAAAACCCCACTTACTCTAACTGGTGGGGACTTGATCAATAGTTCGAGGAATACATGGTATTCAAATAATCTGAGGTTGGTTGAATATGTAAAAACTTGATTTGGACCAGACAAACTGTTCGACGAATGAGGGGTATGCATGTAAACTGGTTTTGAGTAAGTGGGGGTTTTACTGTAGTTTGTCATCTCTTCTAGGAGTTTGCATTTCAAGCTTCTGCAGTCAAAAACTAGTTCATCGTTGCTATAAATAGAAATTGACAGAAATTTGGACATCACCACTCTACAGACTGAATGTCTCTGTTGAACAGCTGTTTGACATGAAACTTCACACTTAGTATTCACAAACATTTTATCTAGTGCAACTTTGCGTTTCAAATTTCTACCATCAAAAACTAGGTGACTTTTATTATAAAATCATACAATTTTAGTGTCATCAGTAAAGTTACATTTATCGTAGAAGATACCTGCTCATGAAAACAAGTCTCATCAAATCACTCAACAGTTCCCTTTTCACTTTGAATTTTTGAAGTTAAAGTCTCGAAGCACGAGGATATTAGTATCATTCGTGATGCTTTGTTTTGTTATGCCCTGCCATGAAATGGGAGGGGGGCATAGTGTTACCCATGTCCGTCGCATCCCATCGCGTCCCATGGCAATGTAACCAGCTTATTTAAAGGCCCAATATACGTAACTTCGGGGAAATTTTCGTGATTCTGAAAAATTCTGAAAAAAAATCCACTTGATAACCATGCAAAATTAAGCCTAAAACGAAGTTAACCTGAGCGGTAACTAACAAGAAACTCTGGACAAAAAAATCCAAAGAGTTGAAAATAATTCAGGTGGGGCCCACTTCAACAACAAACCGAAGGTAGTAGACGGTTCAAAATGGGCGCGTGTTTACAAATAGCGTGTTTCAACTGCTGTTGTAGCGGTAACCGCGAAAGAATTCATCTTTAATATTGCTGATATCAGTTAATCTTAACTAAATCTGTAAATATGATCAGTTTTTAGGCTTGATTTTCGCTCCAAGTTTTGCCCAAAGTTACGTATATTGGGCCTTTAAAGGCCCAATATACGTAACTTCAGGAAATTTTGTGGGATTCTGAAAAATTATGCAAAAAAATCCAGTTGATAACCATGCAAATAAAAAGCCTAAAACGAAGTAAACCCGAGCGGTAACTAACAAGAAACTCTTGACAAAAAAATCCAAAGATTTGAACATTATTCTCAGGTGGGTCCCATGGCCACTTCAATAACAAACTGAAGGTAGAAGACAGTTCGAAATGGACGTGTGTTTACAAATACCGTGTTTAAATTGCTGCTGTGCCGGTAACTGCGCAAGAATTCATCTTGGATATTGTTGATATCAGTTAATCTTAACCAAATCTATCAATATAAAAAGTTATAAGGCTTTATTTTCGTTTCAAGTTTTGCCGAAAGTTATGTATATTGGGCCTTTATTTACGTTTTGACAGTTTAAGATGAGGCGTTTAGAGGAGTTGTGTGTGCAGTACTTGGAGGCAAGCATAGGACACAAGAATGTACTGGTCGCACTCCAGAACGCAGCTAAACTTAGCTTGGACTTCCTTAAGGTACAGTAAAACTAAAAACACTTTCAAGACTTTGTTTCATTGATGAAGTCAGTCAAACTGTTAGTTTGTATAGGCCTGTAAGTTTAATTCCTAAAATGACTTGTATATCTGCAATCTGTTTGTTGGTGGTTTCGAACCTCATAAGTATAATTATGAAGCTATGGTATCAATTGTTCCAGAATTAACCACATGGGAGGGGTTCGAGGCACTTTTTCAGAGACCCCGCCACCCATCAAATATTAAAAGTAATTTAGCCCTGATCAATTATCACGAAAAAAAAAGTTTCCTGAAAGTAAAAGAATGATATTAAATTAAATAATAAAGCAACAACTCCAAGATGTAAACGAAAGAAAAGATTTCTTTATCAAAATATTTAATGTGAAATACTAATAGTGAAGTATTTAAGATAAACTTTAATTGTTAAGCCTACTTTCTCAGAGGAAAAGAAAATTTGGGTATTAAAGCCCAATTATGTCAGTTATATACCAAATACAGTTTTTGACCTCATGATGGTGAAGTGATTTTTTACAGTAGTAAATTTATAACAAAATACATGAAAAACATAAACATTAATTACCTATTGCTATTTTAGGTTAGCACATATAGTGCTACAATTAAAAACAGTTATAAAATGTACAAAATTAATATCAAGTTGGATAACAGAGTGTCATAACAAACAAAATTGTAAAATGCTTGATAAGTCAAAAAGTTTTATTGATGTTTTGATCGAGATACAAGTGTCTCACAGAGTTGAAATTTGATACACGATTATTTTCCAGGAGTACTGCCTCAGGTTTATTGTAAAGGAGAGTAACTGTAACCTGATCGTAATGAGTAAGGAGTTTGAGGACATCGACAAACCTCTGATGGTCGAGATTATCCGTCGTAAGCTTTCCCAGCAGACGTACGTTCGTATGATGCCCGACCCACAACCGGAACACGTTTACGGTAAAATTTCATCAAAATATTATAGCATTTCTATGGAGTAAATAATGCCTGAGTCTATTAAGTGAAATCATTTCATGCTTTTATGTTATCATTATAAAAATAACTTTGTTTGAGTACCAGTTTTAAACAGTATGCAATTTTATGTACAATGTTTTAGGAAATTTATACAATTTCAAATAACGGAAAAATGTCTGTGCAATGGGATCAATTTCAATTTAAAATTATGAACCATGGGTGAGCACCTAACATCACTGTTTATAAGATTTGAAGCAAAAGCAGTGTATCTGCTATCAAATCACATTGACTATAACATCATGGTTTATGCAGAAGATGAAAAGTGCTTGAATTTGGAGTACCAAGTGCTTGAAAAGTGCTTCAAGTGGGGTCAGTACTGGAAAAGTGCTGGATTTTTGCTATTAAATGCTTGAATTCATACTTACTAGCTGTAAACATGCAATTTTTTTTTTCAGATTGATACAATTTTTTTTTTAAAAGAAAATTAAAAGATTAAAATCCTGGATTATTCTCCTATTCCCTTTCGGACAAAAAAAAATGCACCTTGCAAATTGAGAAAAAGTGCCTGAAAAGTGCCAGAATTTTCGTATGGAAAATCTGTATGAACCATGATACTTACTTTGTGTCCTATTAGATCATTCCCTAGAGAAAGACTTGGAGATGTTCCTGAAGGGCAGTGGGGAGGAGTTCTGTGATATCACACTTCAGCTAGACGGAACCCCCATCAGGGCTCACCGGGCCATCCTCGCAGCACGGTGTAGCTACTTTGAGTCCTTGTTTCGATGGAAACCCAACGATGATACCATCACGGTTAGTAAAACAGAGTTACACCCCTTCTTATATCCTACCATATGTAAACGGTAGAGGCTGTTAGTGACTTTTTATCTGAAACTTAATTGGATGAAGGATTTAAACAAAGAACATTGGCTATATATAATATCTTAGACATAATCATTATGACTATCAAAATTTTCAAGTGAATTGCCTCACTTTACTATTTTTTCTCTTTTGAATAGTATTAATTATGTTTATATACAAAGGGGATTATCTCCCTACTCATATTTGTTAAGCTGAGCAAATGCTAATAGTTATGCTACATGTATTATATTATATTAATTGCATCAATATTTTCAAATTGATTGTTTCATCAATGTCCTGTATTTGTCATGTCAACCTGTAAGGAGAGAACTTATATAGGCCTAGCCTGCTGTTCGAACCGATTGTGTTCACAAAAATATGATGAAATCTAAATCTACCATCAAGGTTAGTAAAACAGAGTTACCCCCCCTTCTCATATCCTACCATCAGTAACACAATAGGGGTATATTCACATATGCATATGCTGCAATGCAGGCCCACCGTCCTGATGTAATCACAGCATATCCCTTGCAAAAATAAATATGGGAATGTCCCCAATTGCTGTGAGTCTAATATGGAAATGATGTCATCTTCCCAACATGTTATTCTGTGTAATTTGATTGGCTGATAAAAATACTTTCTGAGATTTCCCTCGCCAACACAAACTTAGATGCAAAATGTAGGCATCGACTCAGGATGTTTTCCTTCGCCAATAAGTCTTCAGATGTTTGAATGGTTTCAAGATATTGTTTTCATCATAACTTTCGAAACTTACCTGTAGAAAAAAAAGAACTAGCCATGGTTAATTGATTACATGTGTCTTCACGCCCGGTGGTCACGTCTCACGGTGTGTACAGCTTATTACCTGTCAGTCGGCAGTCAGCCTCGTAACAAGTCCTTCTGTTATCATTTTGGCAATATAAACGAGGTCATGATAGTGTTATTTTAACCATTTGTTCAGGACATATGATGGTGGATGGCTGTAGGCGAGTTTGGCGGTAAAACGGGTGCATTAACATTGGGGGAAATCTGTTCTGAATGAGTTCATGGTTATAAGCGTGTTTGGCGGTATAATGGGTGGCATTTATAACGAGGTTTTACTGTATAACATATCTTTACATCTTCACTTGTACTGATGTTGTTCAAGGTATAAAAAATGCAAATTACCAATAGTCAGCAATTTAGTTTCCGCCAGGTTCATTTGGACTCCTAAAACCACACGTGCCAGATCTTCCAGAGGTCAGCCTCGGTCCAAATCTGTACCTGGTGTTTTATATTTAAAGGCCCAATATACGTAACTTTCGGCAAAAACTTGAAGCGAAAATCAAGCCTAATATCTTATTATATTCATAGATTTAGTTGGGATTAACTGATATCAGCTATACTCAAGATGAATTCTTACGCTGTTACCGATACAGCAGCAGTTGAAACACGGTATTTGTAAACACGCGTCCATTTCTAGCTGTCTTCTACCTTCGGTTTGTTGTTGAAGTGGGCCCCACCTGAACTATTTCCAATTCTTTGGATTTTTTTTGTCAAGATTTTCTTGTTAGTTACTACTCAAGTTAACTTCGTTTTAGACTTATTTTTGCATGGTTATCAACTGGATTTTTTATCATAATTTTTCAGAATCTCGAAAAATTCCCTGAAGTTACGTATATTGGGCCTTTAAGGTCACCGGGGTCAAATCTGTTAAACCCTTCTAACAACTTCTCCCGATAAACCAAAAGACCTGGAATATTGATATTTGGCTGAAAGGTTTCTTTGACGAAGCCCAACAAAGTTTGCGAAAAGAAATGACCTTGATCCATATTCAAGGTCACAGAGGGTTAAATCTGTTAAAACCTTCTAAAGACTTCTTCTTAATATTCAAATTCAATTCAAATTCAAAATTTATATATGTTTATTAATGTGCCACACATCAGAATGCATATATATAATACACAAAATAGTACATGTAATAAAATTATCCACACATACCTACTCGTTACTTTTCAGATGTCCATTCATTTTAAAACTATGAGACACAGACTAATATTTTACATTAAAAGTTCAGTATCAACATTGTGTTAAAATATTTGTTCAATAATAATATTACCATTAAAGGCCCAATATATACGTAACTTTCGGCCAAACGTGAAGCGAAAATCAAGCCAAATAAGATTTTATATTTATAGATTTAGTTAAGATAAACTGATATCAGCAATATTCAAGATGAACTCTTACGCGGTTACCAGTACAACAGCAGTTGAAACTTGGTAATTGTAAACACACGTCCATTTTGAACTGTCTTCTAACCCCACCCGAGTTATTTTCAATTCTTTGGATTTTTCTGTCAAGAGTTTGTTGTTAGTTACCGCTCAGGTTTACTTCGATTTGGCCTTACTTTTGTATGGTTATCAACTGGATTTATTTTCAGATTTTTTCCAGATTCACGAAATATTTCCTGAAGTTACGTATATTTTGCCTTTAATAATCAAGAGGCCTAGAATTGTGATATTTGGCTGAAAGGTACCTTCTTCCAACAAAGTTTGCTTTAAGAAATGACCTTGATCCATATTCAAAGTCACTGTGGTCAAATCTGTTTAAACTTTCAAGTGACTTCTCCTGATTAACCAAAAGGCTTAGAAGCATGAAATGTGGCTGGTTGCTTCCTTGGAAGGAGCCATACAAATTATGCGAATAAAAATTACCTTGTCTTACTTTCAGGGTCACAGGGGTCAAATTTGTTTACATATTCTTTTGAATACCTTACAGTTATAAGATTTTAGGCCACTTTAGAGTAGGCTACAAGTGAGAGATAATCATACCAGGTAAGTGATGCATGCCATTTGGGCCTCTTGTTCTTAATTATTAGCTCGCCTGGCCCTTTGGCCAAGTGAGCTTATGTGATGGTGCAGCGTCCATCCTGTGTCCATCAACTTTTCTTTTTTAACAACTTCTTCTGAAATACTGAAAGGTCTAGTGACATGAAATTCGGCTGGTATCTTTCTTGGAAGGAGCTGAACAAAGTTTGCGAAAAACAAATCACTTTGATGTACTTTCAAGGTCACAGGGTCAAATATGTTGAAACCTTCAAACGACTTCTGAAATACTGTCAGGCATAAAGACCTTATATTTGACTGATATTGGATGAAGAAGAACAAAGTTTGCAAAAAGAAATTACCTTGACCCATATTCCAGGTCTCAGGGGTCAAATTTGTCAAATATATATAACTTCTCCTGATTAACCAAAAGCCTAAAAGCATGATATTTTACAGAAAGGTTCCTTTGATGAAGCCCGACAAACTTTGTGAAAAGGAATGACCTTGACCCGTATTCAAGGTCACAGGGGTCAAATTTGTAAAACATTGAAACGATTTCTTCCAAAATACCAAAAGACCTAGAGACATGATATAAATTGGCTGTTAGCATCCTTTGAAGAAGCCGAACAAACTCTACGAATGAAAATGACCTGGTCTTACCTTCAAGGTCACAGGGGTAAAATATGTTTAAACTTAAACATGTTCTTCTGAATGCTTTACAGTGATAGATTTAAGGCGACTTTAGGGTTACAAGTAAGGAATTCATACCAGGTGAGCAATGCAGGCCCATTGGGCCACTTGTAATATATGGGGAAAGTGATTTTTGTAAAGAATTTAAAAAAAAACCCACCTAAGTTGCATTAACCCAATAAAATGTAGGGGACAGAACAAGTCTATTTACCTGACCCCTGGATATCAGAACTATCTGATATATATATAGGGGACAGAACAAGTCTATTTACCTGACCCCTGGATATCAGAACTATCTGATATATATATATAGGGGACAGAACAAGTCTATTTACCTGAACCCTGGATATCAGAACTATCTGATATATATAGGGACAGAACAAGTCTATTTACCTGACCCCTGGATATCAGAACTATCTGATATATATAGGAGACAGAACAAGTCCATTTACCTGAACCCTGGATATAAGAACTATCTGATATATATATAGGAGACAGAACAAGTTTATTTACCTGACCCCTGGATATAAGAACTATCTGATATATATAGGAGACAGAACAAGTCTATTTACCTGACCCCTGGATATCAGAACTATCTGATATATATATAGGAGACAGAACAAGTTTATTTACCTGACCCCTGGATATAAGAACTATCTGATATATATAGGGACGGAACAAGTTTATTTACCTGACCCCTGGATATCAGAACTATCTGATATATATAGGGACGGAACAAGTCTATTTACCTGACCCCTGGATATCAGAACTATCTGATATATATAGGAGACAGAGGAAGTCTATTTACCTGACCCCTAGATATCAGAACTATCTGATATATATAGGGGACAGAACAAGTTTATTTACCTGACCCTGGATATAAGAACTATCTGATATATATAGGGACGGAACAAGTCTATTTACCTGACCCCTGGATATCAGAACTATCTGATATATATAGGGGACAGAACAAGTTTATTTACCTGACCCCTGGATATCAGAACTATCTGATATATATAGGGACGGAACAAGTTTATTTACCTGACCCCTGGATATCAGAACTATCTGATATATATAGGGACGGAACAAGTTTATTTACCTGACCCCTGGATATCAGAACTATCTGATATATATAGGGACGGAACAAGTTTATTTACCTGACCCTGGATATCAGAACTATCTGATATATATAGGGGACAGAACAAGTTTATTTACCTGACCCCTGGATATCAGAACTATCTGATATATATAGGGACGGAACAAGTTTATTTACCTGACCCCTGGATATCAGAACTATCTGATATATATAGGGACGGAACAAGTTTATTTACCTGACCCCTGGATATAAGAACTATCTGATATATATAGGGACGGAACAAGTTGATTTACCTGACCCCTGGATATAAGAACTAACTGATATTATATAGGGACGGAACAAGTTTATTTACCTGACCCCTGGATATCAGAACTATCTGATATATATAGGGACGGAACAAGTTTATTTACCTGACCCCTGGATATCAGAACTATCTGATATATATAGGGACGGAACAAGTTTATTTACATGACCCTAGATATAAGAACTTTCTGATATATATAGGAGACAGAACAAGTCTATTTACCTGACCCCTGGATATCGGAACTATCTGATATATATAGGAGACAGAACAAGTCTATTTACCTGACCCCTGGATATAAGAACTATCTGATATATATAGGAGACAGAACAGGTCTATTTACCTGACCCCTGGATATCAGAACTATCTGATATATATAGGAGACAGAACAAGTCTATTTACCTGACCCCTGGATATCAGAACTATCTGATATATATATAGGAGACAGAACAAGTCTATTTACCTGACCCCTAGATATCAGAACTATCTGATATATATATAGGAGACAGAACAATTTTATTTACCTGACCCCTAGATATCAGAACTATCTGATATATATAAGGGACGGAACAGGTCTATTTACCCCTACTATAGTACTGATAATCACAGGAGAGTACCAAGTGCCAATGATATTTTAATGTGTAATAAATAATATATAATATGAAACTTTACATGATTAATTGAAATATAGAAGACATGTAAATAAATAAGAGATAAACTGTATCTAGAAATAATCTGATCGCTAGGCTTAAATCATCAATAAAGTCAAACTCAACTTCCTGAGCTACAAAAAGTACGCTAAAGGACTCCCACAACACTTACTATATATGTTATCACTAAGCTTTCGAGCAAATAACTTTAATATTTGAAGTTCAACAGAAGTGACATACTATCTAGATTCACAGATACACACCTGACAAAGGCTTCAAACGGAGAGTTTAGCTGCATTTTAGACAACCGGAAATGTACATTATAAACTGGTGATTTATTATATGTGACATAAACACCCTCTGACTTTTGACCCAATATCAATCTGCTATCACAGGTCAAAACCTACCAAAAGTATAAATTAATATCAATTTCATTCAATGAAAAATGTGTCAACAATTACCTATTTAAATTATTCAAAGGCAATGTCTTCAGCTGTAACAATGTTTTGGTGGAGACTAAAATTGTATAAAACACTTGCTGGAAAGCTAATTTATTAGTGCGAGTCCTAAAGTACATGATGTGGAAATTACTGACACTCTGTCCATCGGTATATCCTAATCTAAGAGTTGCTTCCCTTTAACCTCTCAGATCTAGCAACAATCCAAAGGTTTAGTAGCAGACAGCAGCTAAAAACCAACCTTACCTTATGAAATTCAAAAGCTAACAAGATTGTATCTATTAAACAATGCAGGAACACAAACACATCCCCCAGCAGCCTCCATCCCCCAGCAGCCCCCTTCCCCAAGCGGCCTCCATCCCCAAGCAGACCCTGCTCCCCCCCCCCCCCCAGGAGCCTCCTTACTCAAGCAGCCTCTGTCCCAAAGCAGACTCTGCCTCCAGCAGCCTCCATCCACGAGCAGCCCCTGTCCCCCAGCAGCCCCCATTCACGAGCAGCCCCTGTCCCCCAGCTCGAATAAAGGTAATTATATGGTACCCCAGTTGAATGGACTTTCATTTCAAAACACATGCTCGTAAACTCAAGATATTAACATCATTTTTAAAATACTGTTATTCTAGAGTTTGTGACAATTGACGAAATTACATGCTATCCTGACAAATAATTCAGTAAATTAACACATATTTACAGTCAGGGTTTGGCTACAGGTGTCACACACTGCTGTACTGTAGTAGTTTGGCTACAGGTGTTTACACACTGCTGTACTGTAGTAGTTTGGCTACAGGTGTCACACACTGCTGTACTGCAGTAGTTCAGTTATAGGTGTCACACACTGCTGTACTGTAGTAGTTTGGATACAGGTGTTACACACTGCTGTACTGTAGTAGTTTGGCTACAGGTGTTACACACTGCTGTACTGTAGTAGTTCAGTTACAGGTGTCACACACTGCTGTACTGTAGTAGTTTGGCTACAGGTGTTTACACACTGCTGTACTGCAGTAGTTCAGTTACAGGTGTCACACACTGCTGTACTGTAGTAGTTTGGCTACAGGTGTTACACACTGCTATACTGTAGTAGTTTGGCTACAGGTGTCACACACTGCTGTACTGTAGTAGTTCAGTTACAGGTGTCACACATTTCTGTACTGTAGTAGTTTGGCTACAGGTGTTTACACACTGCTGTAATGTAGTAGTTTGGCTACAGGTGTTACACACTGCTGTACTGTAGTTGTTCAGTTACAGGTGTCACACACTGCTGTACTGTAGTAGTTTGGATACAGGTGTTTACACACTGCTGTACTGAAGTAGTTTGGCTACAGGTGTTACACACTGCTGTACTGTAGTAGTTTGGCTACAGGTGTCACACACTGCTGTACTGTAGTAGTTCAGTTACAGGTGTCACACACTGCTGTACTGTAGTAGTTTGGCTACAGGTGTTTACACACTGCTGTACTGCAGTAGTTTGGTTACAGGTGTCACACACTGCTGTACTGTAGTAGTTTGGCTACAGGTGTTACACACTGCTGTACTGTAGTAGTTTGGCTACAGGTGTCGCACACTGCTGTACTGTAGTAGGTCAGTAACAGGTGTCACACATTTCTGTACTGTAGTAGTTTGGCTACAGGTGTTTACACACTGCTGTACTGTAGTAGTTTGGCTACAGGTGTTACACACTGCTGTACTGTAGACGTTCAGTTACAGGTGTCACACATTTCTGTACTGAAGTAGTTTGGTTACAGGTGTTACACACTGCTGTACTGTAGTAGTTTGGCTACAGGTGTCACACATTGCTGTACTGCAGTAGTTTGGTTACAGGTGTTTACACACTGCTGTACTGTAGTAGTTTGGTTACATGTGTCACACATTGCTGCACTGCAGTAGTTTGGTTACATGGGTCACACACTGCTGTACTGTAGTAGTTCGGTTACAGCTGTCACACATTACTGTACTGCAGTAGTTTGGTTACATATGTTACACACTGCTGTACAGTAGTAGTTCGGTTACAGCTGTCACACACTGCTGTACTGTAGTAGTTTGGTTACAGCTGTCACACACTGCTGTACAGTATAGTTCGGTTACAGCTGTCACACACTGCTGTACTGTAGTAGTTCGGCTACAGGTGTGACACACTGCTGTACTGTAGTAGTTCGGTTACAGGTGTGACACACTGCTGTATTGTAGTAGTTTGACTTTGTTTACCCAAAACACTGCCCACAGAACACCCTCCCTGTCTATACCTAAAGCCCGCGTCATGTGTGTGTCTGTGTGTATGACCCTGAGGAACTCACCACCTCCACTGATGAGTAGGACCCTGCGATTGTTACTCTCCCCTATGATCAGGTTCCCCACACTGTCATACACCACACCCCAGGGTTTAAATGGTCTACCTCCCGCTGGTGGTGTTGGTTTATATGTACTAGGGATGTCACCTCTATATACAAACAGCTCTTTGAAATAAGTGTCCATCACAACAACACATCCATTTCCATCACCACCATCTCTTTCAAAATTGAAATCAGCGACTGCCACATTGTGTTTGACAGGACACTCTGAGATCTTGTATGGTGAACACACTAATGACTTCCCAGTCCTTGTAGCCACAGTAGAACACACCGTTTTACCATCTGTGGTTAATTTGGAGATGTGTTTGGTCATCCCTACCATGACATGGTTACTGGTTGTAATACATATAGAGTTGGGTTTCTCCCTGGTACTGAATCTGTGTGTCAGTCGTCCTGATACCAGCTCTGTGATGTTTTTTTCACTGTCACAGACCCACAGTGTGTGTGTGGTGGGTGACAGACTGATGTCATTGATCCAGACATTGTGACTGACCTTCTGTATTATGTTACCCTTCCTGTCCAGGCGAGTTAATGTTTTAATGTACTTGGTCCATACCTGACCATCAGTGGTGGGACATACAGAATCATTGTTACATGGAGACTCCCACTCCTCCACTACCTTGGTCTGTGGCAGTAGTTTGTATGTTGTCACTGCTTTCTTCCCTTTTGTTCCTGACCGTTGTTGTTGTGTAGAGGGTTGTCCCAGATCATCAGATGTTGAAGAGACTGACGGATCGTGGTCTGTTAAAGTTTGACCTTCACCTGAGGTGATAACATTTCCCAAGGCTTTATCTAAGTAATCTTGAGGATTTTCATTTGGAATGAAGTTGGCAGTGCCTAAGACAGGTTTCACAGGGAGACTGTATGTAAGAGACTGAGTCTCACAAAACGTATCATAAATCTGTATGGGAGAACCGCTCTGGAGAGTGGTTTTACATTCTTGAACAATTTGTTGGAGTTGTTTCTCATAGATCTCCAGATCCTGTTTATATTTCTGTATACTTTTGGTATTGTCCTGTTCCATTTTCTGATACAGTGAGAGTGTTCGAGCTGTAAGCGTGTCCAGTTCTTGTTTTAGTTTCTCTGTTTGCATGGTTAATTTTTGTGACAACTTCTCGAATGTACTTTTGTTATCTTTAAGGAGTGTATCAGTAGTGCTGATATATTTTCCTACTTCAACAAGGTCATTTTTTTCTGTTTGGTCCATGAAGTTTCTTATGTCTGGTTCTTGCTGAGCAGAGATTTCCTTGAGCTCTATAACTGGATGGGCTTTGTGAATAGAAGAAAGGCATTTCAGACAAACCAGTTCCTGACATTTTTCACAATACAAGTCTAGTTGTCTCTCCTTGTGGTGAGTACATGTCGTTTGACCTTTAATACGGACAGGAATTTTAGCGGTTGCCATTTTGATGAAATCTAATAATTTGTTGAAATCTTGAAGATATTTGTTGTATATTTATATTGTTATCAGTAAACACTCGCAAATAAATAAGAGTTAAGAAATAAAAACTTGACTTCACTGTCCCATCCAGTAGTACGTTTGTTTCACATTTAGTAATGTAACTGTAGAATAACAAACTCACGATCACCGACGTCACTTTAATGTTCCATTCCACTTGTCAGAGAGTTCACTTATATTACAAGTTCCATATTTTTCCAGCCCTGGAATTCACAAGCACATCATGAATTTCATTATTACTTTGCTTGATATATCAAAAATGTTTGAAGTCACATTTGGCTTAAATTTTACAACACTGCTGACTGGTTAGTGATTATACAACAAATGTCTGCCCCGTTTGCACACCAGTCCATGACAACATGCATATCTACCCGTTTAAACCTGCATTTGTGCAGACTTAAAAGAGCGAGGTTACCGACAGACACAAAGCAATAGATTGGGCAGTAGGTTGGTGTAGGTTGTGTTTTATAAACCGTGACATTTACATACCTGGTGTGTATTGTCTATATATGTGTAGTCAGTAATGTGATACCTGTACTGTGGGTAAATACATGAAGTTTTTGCTCTGCTTTTAAATTATTAAGATCTCAACCCTATAACAAGAGGCCCAGAGGGCGCATATCGCTCACCTGGATACATTGATATCTAGGTAATCATAGTAAAATATTTTCCTGACAGACCTGAAAACAAATCCTTGAGGCATATCTGTATAAATTAAAGTTTGGTTAATGGGTGAGTTTCTGAACTGTTTTGAAGTTCAACTGAGAATCTGGGTCCCTAAGCTAAGGACTGTGACCAGACCCTGACATCAATGCTAATATCATGATAGCATTTGTCTCTTTATGCCCAGCACTTGTAAAGTATTTGGTTAGGAAGTCTACAAGCAAGGGCATGGAAGATCCTGGGATCAAATCTATATCAGGGTTGTGATCATCTCTTAATGCCCAGCAATTATATATTTAGCTTTGGGTGGGGATCTCAACTGTTTAAAAGTTATGATTCAGAAATTGATTCTGCAAGGGGGGGACTCACCCCGGGACCAATCATAATATCATGATTGTGTTAGTCTCTTTATGTCAAGCAATGGTATATATTGTAATATTATAGGGTGGGGATCACAACCAAAACCAAGTTAAACAAGCAGCGATTTAAAAGTCTTTTCCTGTATTCCCCTATTGGGCCTCGCCCAGTCTGCCCCTGGGGGGTCAGAGTCACCATTTATACAAAATCTGTTCCCCTCCCCTAAAGGATGTTTTCTGACCAAATTTGGTTCAAATCTATTCCATACTTTATGACTAGTAGGCATTTAAAATGCTTTTCCTCTATTTCCCTATTTGGCCCCAACCCTTCAGCCCCAGGGGGGGTCAGAAGCACCATTTATACAAAATCTGTTCCCCTCCTTCAAAGGATGTTTCTGACCAAATTTGGTTCAAATCTATTCAGCACTTTATGACCAGTAAGCATTTAAAAGTTGTCCTTTATTTTCCTTATTGGGCCCCACCCCTTCAGCCCCTACAAAATCTATTCCCTTCCCCCAAAGGATGTTTCTGACCAAATTTGGTTCAAATCTATTCAGTAGTTTATGACTAGTAGGGATTTAAAAGGCTTTTCCTCTATTTCCCCTATTGGGCCCTGCCCCTCAGGCCCCAGTGGGGTCATACCTACCATTTATACAAAATTGAATCCCCTTTACTCAAGGTTCCTTCAAACCAAATTTGGACAATATCCTGTCATTCCTACAGAAGAAGAAGGATTTAAAAAATTTACTATATTTTCCCTATTGGGCCCCGCCCCTTAGGCCCCTGAATAGAGTTGATTCATATTCACACCCAAGCATCACATGAAGAAGTTCTATACCTTATCACATTTTGGTGGTCATCAGTGAAAGTTCAAGGATCAAAGGTCACATTTGACCGCTTTGTAGATACTGGGAGTATTATTTATGTGAGCCACTGTTCACTTTGCTTTTATTCATGTTTTTTGAATGTGCTTTCTTATCTTTTGCTGACTTTCATTGAAGATCTTTTGCTATTTACAATGGTCACATTGAATAACCAGGTGAGCAATACAGGTCTTTTGGGCCTCTTATATATAAACTTTATTTAATTATCTTACAACAATTATGAAACAAGTTATTTAGGTGTCAAACTTATATTAATCACTCTTGTTGGCCTGGTTGTTGGTGCGCTCAAGGGGTCTTATTATGGGAGGAAACCGGAGTACCTGGAGAAAACCCATGTGGTCGAGCAGGTGACCCCATACCCTTTCACATCCGGTCAGGGAATCGAACTCCAGCCGCCTTGGTGAAAGGCAACTTGCACTTTCCACTACATTATCCATCCACCCACTTTGGGCCCTTTGTTATTACTGTAAAAACCAATATTATAGCGCATGGAATTTGTTTCTTAGTCAGCCTCCAAACTGTTTGCGATGTTGAAATTTTCGCAATGTAAATCATGCCATGATTTAGCACTATTTACCTGTTTTATTATAAAACAATTCTAGAGTTTGAGTTGTGTTAATTTGTTCATGTGTGATGATATTTGTGGAGATTTAAAGGCCCAATATACGTAACTTCAGGAAATTTTTCGTGATTCTAAAATATTCTGAAAAAAAATCTAGTTGATAACCATGCAAAAATAAACACAAAACGAAGTAAACCTGAGTGGTAACTAACAAGAAACTTTTGGCAAAAAAAGATCCAAAGAATTGAAAATAATTCAGGTGGGGCCCACTTCTTAACATTAATTGTTATATGTTAAGCTTGATTTTCACTTCAAGTTTTGTCGAATGTTATGTATATTGGACTTTTAATGCAAGCGAAATTAATGAAAATTTTCACACTGCAAAAATTCACCTTTTACAGAATACAGTGTTCTTGAAGTGATTAATGCAACCCATAATTAGTATTACTTTTATGACAATTTATATCTCCTTTTAAAGTCCGCCTCAAAAATTAAACTTTTACACAGAAAATATTCTTTACTTTCACATTAATGGTGTTCTAAAGTTTCAGTGAAAAGTTTCCACACTGCAAACAATACCATTTTTACAGTATAAGAAAATATTCTTTAATTTCACATTAATGGTGTTCTGAAGTTTCAGTGAAAAGTTTCCACACTGCAAACAATACCATTTTTACAGTATATCTTACAAAAGTACAATTTCTGTTAAATCCAGATAGCCATTGGCGAGATGGTGCCGTCCCGACAGGCGTTCAACAGCCTGCTGCGATATATTTACTACGGGGATGTGATCATGCCACCTGAGGACTCCCTCTATCTCTTCCCCGCCCCGTTCTTTTACGGATTCTCCAACAACAGATTACAGGTGAGGTTTCAGATTTATAACTCTTGTTGGTGCAGTGGTAAAAACATACCCATGTACAGTGTTTGATTTACGAAGAATGCTTCATAACTAATATCTGGAAAATCACCCTTGTTTATGCAGTGGCAAAAACAAACCCACAATAAGGAGCGGACTGGGTAAACATCTTACCCGTCCCTCTGTCTACCTGTAGTATTAGAGTACATTTGGACGAAATGTCGTGCTACGTTTTTGACAGCTGACTTCTCTAACTCGCCCTATTTTGGGTAGTGAGCTGATTTCAGCGGTCAGAACACCGACACTCGACTATTGTACTCTTTGCTTGACAAAGGAAACTGACGTTTTTGAAAGCTCGCAAATTAAGTTTTCAATTACTGTTTGTGTACAAAACAAACTCATTCTTAAAAAACTGATGAATCTTATTCCTAATACCCACATACTGATGAATTTATGAAGAAAACCAAAAAATAAATGTCTGGAAAATCACCTCGGGGCTATTCCAGCAACAAATCTACCCGACCCCAGGACTCAAGAACTAATTACCTTAGAGAAAAAAGTGTTCATGGCAGTGTTATTTCAACATTCTTACCTTTTGCTGCATGTTCAAATTAAAAAAATATGGTTGGTACCCCATATAAAAATTTGGACTGCTTGAGTTTGGAAAATATTATATCATAATTACCATAGGGTGAGGAACATCTGTTAATCACAATCATTTTATAGAGAGAGAGTTTGACTGAATTATAATACCTCTGTTTTGTTGTAGACTACATGCACATCTATCTTTATAAGGGTTTTTGAAGATTTTACATTATTGTGTGTGTCTCTGATTTACAGGCTTTCTGCAAACACAACCTTGAGAAAAATGTAACCGTTCAAAATGTTGTACAGGTAAGTTATTTGTCCAACTAGTACTCCGTGTTCTTTCTATCTCGATAGCTCATACCCAAAGCCATGGAGGTTCGTTGCTGTACAAATATGGCAAATTAAATGCATTGCATGTTCATTTGGGGTATGAAAACAAGAAATACACAATAAGCTTAAGGGCTGCTCAAGAATTAACCATCACTGTGGGAGGGGTGGGAGGCACTCTTTCAGAGACCCCACCAACCATCAAATATTAAAAGAGATTTAATATAAGGAATGTAGTAAGATCTGTAGCTTGTTCCATTTTGTGGAACATTCTGTTAAATGGAATGCGACGTTCCCCCGATACGAACCGGTTTGTCGGTAATGTGCCAAGTTGGATCCAATTTGGTGCCCAGTGAAATGTTTTCGTTTCAGATTTTCAATAAATTGGAAATAGCTATAAGTGTAACCAATTAGACTTCATTTCTTCAGTAAAATATATCATTACCGAATCCTAGTGTGTAAAATTTGTTAATAAAAGCGATAACTCGCATTGTTCCGTAGATTTTCGGACTAAACCATTTTGGTTTTTTCCGGAAAAGTTGTTTCTTTTTCCTTTTCGATTATTAGATTTTCACTCGCAGAAAAGGAATTTGATAAGTTCTGTTCCATTTAGGGGACCAGTTCCAAATTAGCACATCTGAAACGTTCCGATAAAAGGAATACACTACTGGTTTTAACCCTGGCCACCATCCATGATAGATTAGTACAGCTATCTCCCTCCTCTCCCAACACAGTTAATTATGTAAAAGCCCTTAACAATACAATTGTGGGGGCACCAGGTTTACAATTGGTATGTCGACAATATTTAATATTAAGAAATTATATGTTACAGATTCTAGAAGCGGCTGATAAGATCCAGGCACTAGACATGAAGAAACATGCTCTGAATCTGATTGTACACCACTTCACCAAGGTAATCTTTATATATACTGGTAGTGTTATATTTACACTTTACATTGTTCCCTTATTTTAAATCCTTGTTAATCTATATTGTATTTACAGGAGTATATAGATACCGTCTGGACAGTAATATGACATCATTTTGGCGCCATGTTGACAGCGTGCTCAGCGCTTTGCATGTTTCCTCAAATATCACACATTATAGCTTTATGTTAATCATTAATAGAATGCTCTTCCGGTGTGGTAGTATACATGTATTAACAGAAAAAACCTTTATAAATTGGAAAGAAAATAACATGATAATGTATAAGATTATAATTATCTGAAATGTAAATATAAGCAATTAACACCTGTCAGATTGCTTTTATTTTCAATATAACGCAATCTAGGTGCCAGATAAATAATGTTAACTGATTTACCTCTGATGACACATTGGAACTCTTCCAATTCAAAGGTTGGGAAAGTCCATTATGATATCTCAGGGGTGAATGAGTTAATGTATTTGTTATCCTTTATGATATGTTATTCTATTTAATGTACATCTCCTTACTATTGATAATTTGTGTGTTTTACCTCTCATTCTTTATTACCGACATTCCTTTACAGGTGGCGCGCCTACCAGAGATCCGTAGACTCAGTAAAGACTTGTTACTGGACGTTATAAAGGCCCTTGCTGATGAGAAGGGCGACCTACTGTTGTGTCAAGATGTTTCCATCGGCAGTCTCACAGAACTTTGACCGGTACATTCAGACTAAATTTAAACGTTTAAAGCTGTTTAGTTATTGGACGTTATTAAGGCCCTGGCCGATGAGAAGCAACCTGTTGTTGTGTCAAGATGTTTCTATTGGCAGCCTCACAGAACTTTGACCGGTAGATTTGGACTAAATTTAAACGTTTAAACCCCTTTCGTTATTGGAGGTTATTTAAAAGCCCCCTGGCCGATGAGAAGCAACCTGTTGTTGTGTCAAGATGTTTCCATCGGCAGTCTCACAGAACTTTGACCGGTAGATTTGGATTAAATTTAAACGTTTAAACCCCTTTTGTTATTGGACGTTATAAAGGCCCTGGCCGACGAGAAGGGCAACCTGTTGATACTCCATTTGTGGTTGGAGAGGGCTGATATTTTTCAATGGAAGCCGTTTCGCCCGACATGGCAGCACTAGCTGTATGCTCCCCAAGGAGTTGAGAAAGATATTAACTGTCTCAAAATCTCCATAACCATGAATAATAATTTGTAAACTATTTTGAGACAACACAGAACCTAGTGTTATAAAATGGTTAAGCTCATCATGTTATCATTTTCATCAAAGGATTGTTATTTGATTTTTTTTGAATTTGCATTCAAATCAAAGTCCTAAAATTCAACTGTAGTAGATTTGAAAGCATGCTTCAATTAATTGCTGTGGATCTGTAATTGTAATTACTTGATTATGTGTTTGCAATAGAATTTTGCAATAGATTTACACATCTGAAGTTTTGTGAATAGGCAAGATTCAGTGCAAGGCAGTATATCTGCATGATGATGTAACACACACATATGCTGCACCTTTAGATTTAGTAATAGATACAGTATCCCAAAAAATATTAGTTGAACTGCATCTTACAACTGTTTCAATGCTCCTAGGACTCTTCAGTGATGCTAGAGGCCAAAAGATGGGAATTGAAATTTTATTAACTAATGTAGAAGCAGAAAAGTCAGGTGCACAAAACCCTTTATGAATTAAGAAAAAAAAAATAGCACTGTATAATTTCAATTGTGAACTACGAAAGATGAAGATGGGATCTCATTTATAAGTACTAGAGTTGTTTTTGTAATTAGTGTTGCGTATCATAATCAATAAATAAATGAAAATACTGGTGCATGTTGATCCAAGATGTAAGTGGTGAGCCACATATAATTATTGTCATGTTGTATTGTTTGTTTGTGTAAAATGTGCCAATTTATATAGGACCAGATCTTATTTTGTCGATATGAAATAAATGTTTTTTTGTTGCGCCTGTATAATTCCAAAATAATGTTCTCACTTTGACCCATTTTGAAATATTATACAATTCTTATTGTTTCACTATGCTGTTTCCGAGATACAAATCCAAGAATAAATATCGCATGATTTGGCAGTCACATGTAACATTAAGAGGGGCATGTATACTTCTGGCGTAATAGTAAATTGGTAGTTAACCGACTTTGTTGGATTAAAGTGTCGGTAAATCAGGACAAAAATGACCGAACTTTAGGATGCTTTAAAAAAGAAATTTCTACTGACCAGTACAATGTCACCATGTAGCTATAGATAGACATGACGTCTAAAAAGACATAGAAGCTCTTTTTGAATATTATTTTGTGCTACTGATGTTTTGGCGATACACTGAAAGTACACATGCCCCACTATCACGTGACTAAAAGAATCTTTCACCCCCTTGTGGGCGACACAGGGGAATCTCAACCCGAGAGGTAAGATTCTTAAGTTGCCAAGCACAAGGCTTGCCAAGTGTTTGGCAGCTTAAGAATCTTACCTGAGGGATGAGATCTCCTGTCTCACTACCAAGGAGGTGAATGATTATTTTTCTCCTAACCTGTTACCCTCATGTATAATCTAATATTGACGTTACATCAATGCAAGACAATGTTGATGTGATGTGATTGAGGTGTCGATGCAAGACAATGTTGATGTGATGTGATTGAGGTCTCGATGCAAGACAATGTTGATGTGATGTGATTGAGGTGTCGACATGATGTAATTGTATTGTTGCCCCAACGTCATCGTAATGTTGCTACGACATCATACAATTGTTGAGAGCCTAGGGTGAGACACCAGTAAAAGTGTCGATATCCCTGTCCAGGGAAAGAGAATAAAAGAATCTTTCACCCCTTGGGGGTGAGACAGGGAAATCTCAACCTGAGAGGTAAGATTCTTAAGTTGCTAAGCACGAGGCTTGCCAAGTGTTTGGCAGCTTAAGATTTTACCCCGAGGGTTGAGATTTCCCTCATATATATCTAATATTGACACTAAATCAATGTAAGACAATGTTGATGTGATGTGACTGAGGTGTCAACGTGACGTCTTCATATTGTTGCTACAACATCATACAATTGCTGAGAGCTTGTTTCAACCTAGGGTGAGATAAGAAAATCTCACACCAGTAAAAGTACGGATATCCCTGTCCAGGGTAAGAGAAAAACGTATATAATTCACCTGGTCGAATCCAGAGAAAAAAAAGTATATGACATATTGAATAATACCCTCTTTCGCACTTGGAGACTGTAACTGTGAAAGATAAATTCCAAAATCATCAGATGAACGTTATAAATGTGATAATCTAATGTTAAGTATGGTCAGATTGCATGGTGTCAGCATTTGATGTTGAAGTTTTCATTTACCAGGTTTGCTAGCCAATATGACTGTCCTGTTGCTATATAATAAATAAGTATAGCTATTGTAGAATTTGAAATGCCATTGTATGCATGTCATTACTCTGTACATGCAATCAGGCTACTCCTATCAAATAAGAGGCCGCAGCTGGTAGGCCTTTATTTATCGGAAATGATTTTGCCGACTGCGACACAGCGCCTGTCAAAAGTATTTTAGCGTGTTAAACCTCTAACATTGTTGGAGTAGCAATCAGGCATATTTTTGCATTTAAGTTTATTTCAGCATTTACAAAAAATCTTTGATTAGATGTTTGAGATGCTATTCTAGTGGTAAAGTAAAACCCCATTTACTCGAACCTGGTTTACTCGAAAAACCCTTCATTCATTGCACATTTGTTTGGTTCGACCGAGTTCGAACATATTCAACTCAGTTTACTCAAATATCATGTTTTCCTCAAACTACACTGTATTGATCAGGTCCCACAAGTTTGAGTAAGTGGGGTTATACTTTATATGTATAAGGTTTGAATAAAAACAGTCTGAAGAGCTCCCTTTGATGGAGTGAGCTCCCTTTTTTCGAGTGAAAACTTTAATTATGTGTAGGTGTCATTTTTAACAATTTCCATACATACATTATAGATATATATATGGTTAGACATGTACATAAAAGTCTCAAGTGCTAAAAATAATGCCTGTGATAGTAGGTAAATACATAAATATTGATGTATTAAATCATGTTAAAAAAGTTTCTATAATAAATTGTTGTATGAATTATTTGTATGTGTCATTTTTATGTCTTTTAATTTTCTTTAAAGTTTTAAACTTGATAGCCCTTTACGGATTCCAACATAATGCATATGCTTTCAAAATATTACTAGGTAATTAAAGCTACATAATTATGGACCCTCTGCCATCTTAAGAACCGGAAATATGTTATTGGTTCCTTTAGACCACAGAAGCAGGTCCTCTGTTATTCAGTTGATAAAAGAAAATGGCTGTAGCTATAGCCTGTCAGCATGTCAATAGAATAGAATTTATTCTTACAAAGACAAATTGAATTTCTCTCTAGCTCTGCTGTTTTATACTTTTTTTTTTTCATTTTGCACTAGAACCAAAATGTGAGGTGAATATTTACAAACCATATTGGAAGAACCAGAATTTATACAAGATCTCTCTGCATTCAAAGGGTTTATAAAGGTTTGTATCACCAAATATTACAACCCCTAATAAATTCTGTAATGCATTATACATTGTTTAAAGTTGCACAGGTTAGTGTCCTTGATTTAAACTCGCCTTTGCATCCTCCTCTGACAATTACATCATATACATGTACGACAAATTACATGAACAAAGAAAGATTTACACAGACTCTTGAAATGCACAAGAGAATAAGACCAGGGAGACTCCGAAAGAGTATGATTAAGAATTTTGTGTGTTTTGATTGATGGCGAAATTCAAATTTAAAGTAGACATCAATGTAGCACATGGCTTACACACAAAAGAAGTGGACCCAAGATCCTTCGTTATCTCCTTATCACTGGCCCCTTCAAAACCTAAAAGCATTATCCATCAAACAAAAAAAAACTACAACACAATCAAAATGTTTTAAAGTTTATTATTGTCAACAGAAGGCTGTAAAAATCTCTTATTTTCAGTTTTAGATTATACAGCAACATGAATGACTCGTACACACCAAGCTAGCAGCAAACAGCATGTACAAAATGCTCACATCCAACACAGTATCACCGTCCTAAACTCACTGACTAGCACAATACCTGTGGCTTGTGATCATAGTTATTGCTTGAAATTGTATCTTTTTGTGGTACCTGGTTTTGAAACAGTCTCAAACAAATTTCTAAAGAATCATAATTATTTCAACAAAATTTATAAAGATTCCACAACCTTTACATTACTCCATTTTCAAGATGATTTTATAATTCACGTGACCGTAAGATTTTGTTTTGAAAAGAAAACTTTGTTCCTTAAAAGATCATAACATGTATGAAAAGAAAATTTCATTTCCTCAAATACCATAACCTGTGATGGCATTACATAAGAAAGATATATCCAGGAGGGTGAAAACCTGAAGCACACATACACAATTTATCAATAACAGGCCCCTAAGGGCTGTATTACCCACCTGATACTAAAGCAATGGTGGCAACACCACATACAGTAGATCTGTAATACTGTTCATAAGTCCCCTGGGGTGGGGCCTGACCCGCGTAATTATCTTGTTAGCATGATTGTGTTAATCTCTTGATGACCAGTAAACACATACAGCAGGGAGATCAAAATTGTGTTTTTGATATGACCCTCGGGCAAGGCTAGACATCGTGGAAAATTCTGATACATGTATTATGATGTTAATGTCTCTTTATTCATGCAGTTGTTTATATGGTTCTGGGGTTTGTATCGCCACCATGTCCGCTTTATGACCAAATGGTGGCCAGGGCACACTGTGGTTATATGTAATATCAATTGTGGGGACCACAAATAGAAAACACACAAGGACCAAATCCCAATGGGCAGGACCGAACCCCTTAGCCATTGTATCTTGGGTTTTATAAAGAGGAAAGGGTCACAGGGTTTTATATAGAGGAAGGGATCTCGTTCATAATTTATATTTCTAAGTTGTGACCCTTTTTACACCCCTGATAGCACTTTTTTAATCAATATCTAAGGATGACTCCAGGTAAATGATATAATTTTTAAATTACGAGAATAAGCTTCTTAATGCAATATGCAATCAAATAGCTTGTCTTTGCCCCCCTATCCCTATATTCCCATTTCCACTTTTAGCTAATTAGCAAAGCAACTTCTCTAAAAACTAAAACCCATATCCTACAAATCCCTTCAAGACTAAATCTGATCCAAAACATTTTCTATCCATTCCAAATCCTCAAGGAATTTTTTTGCTAGCAGAAGATGAAAGCACGCCATGGAGTAGCTTTAGGCCAAAATATGTCTCAAAACCATGAGTGGAAGGGTGAGGATTCTAATAAAACAAACATTCATGTCATGATGGATACAGATGTAACTACATATATAAACATTTAACAGGTCACACCGGTGGTACCAAAGACAGTGGAATGAGTTACTGGCCCTGGTAGGCAAAATAGAGTACCACATTTTTTTGTACTTCACCGGTTATTTACTTCTTCCAAGGTGAGGAAGATTAAATCTATTACGGAAGTCATCAAAACTCAATCTCTTACAAGTGCACTGAGATTGTGTATCACACAAGATAACACTAGCATGCCACATTTACACAACGACAATAGAGGTCCATACCCGTCAGAAAAAACAAAAGATCGTGTCCATGTTATGTACATGCCATATTATATATCGAGGCCAGCGCTGACTGCGACATTTTACTAGGGTAGCAGTCTTGGTATGGATAATGAGTTCCGATATCTATACCTGGGCCAGCACCGACAAATAACATGTAACCATGGTAACATATGAAAAGTAACTTAAGTAATTTGATTTCCAATACCTGGTGGTAATTGGGGTACGGACATTTCTCAGAAGGACCAGTTCAATTTAACAAACAATTTCATAAAATGAAATAACATAAAAAACGGAAAGTCTTAAATAAAATCATTTATACATGATGAAATATAAATGAACAAATTTCATGTCGAGGGTTTAAAGTCACTTTCGTCAAGCATCAAAATTGAAACCTGATAAAAATAATGTAAAATGATTTTAAAAGATGAAACTGTTAAAACGTTCAAGAGTGGACAAGTGCCACAATCAATGGGACTGGTTAGTTCCTGAATATCAGAACGAGGGGGAAACAAACAAATATATCACATTTGGTTTTGATGTGTAGAAAAAGCTGGGTGGTGATATTAAGCACATTCAGTTTTTGAGGAGTCTACTTTCACTTTCCATATATTTTATTTGGCAACAATAATTTTTACTTCTGCAAAAGCACTGCACATATGAACTCCACCATGAAACCTGTGTAATGTCGTTCTCCACATACATCTATCCAATAAGAAGCACTGTTTTATCTGTGATGTCTAAATCCGTTCACATTGGGCACATGTAGTATAAACCAATTGCAATAGAAGCAAAGGTCTTTACATCATATGAATCCGAGTAATCAGGAATCTTGGTGCTGCTCTTTCCAGTCGTTACGCGGGGTGTGTTCGAAGAGAGCCGCTCGGTTCTGGTTGTCCACTTTCTTTACCCAGTGTCCGTACATTTTAAATGCACATCCGTCGATGAGTTTGCGAACATTTTTGACACTATACGGATTGTCACTCATTACTTCGCCGGATACCGGTGGAGGGTTGTTCTTGAAGAATCTCATGCGGAAGAAGAAGTTAACACAGATCACAGCTGCCTGAAATATAGAATGTGGTACAGTGAATTATTAACTGTAGGGATATATAGCTTATGTATTTCTTTATATGATGTATCGACAAATTGATGGTGGGTGAATTTAGAGTAATATTACATACAAATCTAAAACCAGATCAACATTACAGAATCACATTACCAGATCAGTGATATTATCTTTTTACTGAATAACCTACACCTTACTTTGTCGTAGTTACTAATGATTTTATCTTTTTACTTAATCGCCTTACTTATAATTAGTGGTAGTAACCAAACTGAAACTTGCAGTATTATTTCATTTGAGGATTGTGCCAATAGGAATCCTCGCTTTTGTAAATACGTTATTATTTCACTTTCCTTTTACTAATTAATTTTACTTTAAAAAGGTTTTTATGTAATTGTATAAGTAGTTCTGATAATCCATGTATCTACTAAATAATTGGATTAATACATGTCACAAAACACTTACCCTGAACTTTTTCTTGGCTTGGAATTTTACAACTGGTTTCACCTGCAAAAGAAGCGAAATTAATACCAATAAATAATCTTCTCATCCTGACCTCTATGAAAAGTTCTGGGAAACTTTAGACCTGGTATAATACATTGTATATCTGTAATTTTAGATATCTCCAAGTATTTCATATTTGAATTACCGATATCATTCTTAACAATATAAACTCTATCCTGATCAATTTTTCAAACAGATTATAAATTATTCTGATTTTTCTTTCTTTTTTTGTTAGTCATAAAAATTTTACCTATAAACTTGTTTATTTTCTGTTTTAAATAATATGATTTCACCCAGTATGTGATTGACAATACTGACCAATGGTTGCCATGTCGATGGCTATCCTGAGAATATTATTAATACACTGTACTTACCTCACGTTTGAAGAAAGGATGTTCGAGCGCCTCGGATGACGTCAATCTCTTGGCTGGGTCTACGACTAGTAAGGAGGCAATCTTTAAAAGAATAAAACATTCAATGAGACAAACATCTTTTTATCCCCAGTCAGATCCATTACATTGAATTATATCAAATAATAATCCAGACCATTTTCTTTATTCGCAAATAATATCTGTAAACATTAAACAAAATACTCAAATTACTTTTCTATTTAGATGTAATTAAATTATTAAGTATTATTTCTCAACTTCAACTTTTTGTGATGCAGGTTATCAAATCCAAAAATTATGAGCTCTGTAAAATCAAGTTTTTTTTTTCTTCCTGCAGCTCCTATATCAAGTGTGTAAATTCATTATTGTGCTTCTCTGTTTAAAATATCTTTTATGCGCTAAAATTTGAATACACTAAAATAAGTATGTTTTCAGTAAGTGAACAACTGAGAATGGAAATAGAAGGGGTTTAGATTCAGCAGCAGGGACTCCATATACTCACCAGATCCTTTGGGGCCTGACTAATGTCGTCCCACTCTGGACTCCCAAACTGGTAGTTGGCCTGCATAATCATCCTCAGCATCTGCAT
The DNA here is from genome assembly GCA_947623455.1 of Mimachlamys varia. Lineage (NCBI taxonomy): Eukaryota > Metazoa > Mollusca > Bivalvia > Pectinida > Pectinidae > Mimachlamys > Mimachlamys varia. The sequence goes on along the minus strand of OX392532.1, from coordinate 30,470,898 downwards.
CTGTTTACGGTGCCAGAACGGTGGGGCACCACACAGAAGGGTGTACATGATAACACCTATGGCCCACATGTCCACCGGCTGGCCGTATCCAGGCACATCTTCATACATGGACACGGCCAATACCTCGGGGGCGAGGTAACCTGGGGTTCCACAGAGTTCTAACAAGAAAAGTATACATATAAACAAACAGAAATCTACCTTGACATAACACTGTATACAGTACCACTTAATACGGTATGGTTAAACTATGAACCAGGGCTAACATTACATGCAGAGGCTACCCATGCATTAACTTATTCATCTCGATATTTTTAAACTAACTTTGCCCAGTCTATGATATGGTAATGCTTTAATGTGACCTTAGGAGTAAATTTGATACCAGGTATTAATATTTACGAGATCACCATGTTTCGCTTCCATAAACAGTACTATATATAAAAGATATATTCAGCTCTAAGTACAAGTAATTTATCTTTAATTCAGTTTTTTTCCCAATTCTGTGAGTTCAATATTTATATAGAGATTTATATTTCTTAATTTAAACCAAATTTATTCAAATAAGTTTAACAAACATTTTTTTTTTAAATTTGGGATGGGAAAATAAGCTCAAAGCTGATCTTCATCAATTCCTTATTTCTTTAAATACCAAGCATTTTTTAATTAAATCATACTTGTACTTGAATGTCTACATTGAAAACATCATAATGATATATCTTGCCGAGCTGTAGATTGAAATGAATCAGACACAGTTGATAACTGGGTTACGTCCCTTTGATCACAATATTACAGTAAATTTTAAAATCTTACCAGCTAATTCTTCCTTAGGACCTAAAACTGTAGCAAAACCAAAGTCTGATAGCTTCAAGTTCATGTTGTCATCTAGTAATATATTTTCAGGCTGAAATGAAAAAAAAATAATTTACAATGTTAAGCAATCATGTTTTGATAACTATATATGATTATAGGTCTGTTAATTCACATTTGCATACAGGGACAGGAAAAAATTAGAAAAGACATGTGTTTTAGTCATCATTTTCTGACAATTTATCAAAGTGCTACAGAATTGTTGTAATTATGCAAAGATATATATTAAATCATAGATTTCTGGTACAAGATTTCAAACCCTTTACATGTACATACGACTAAAAACATCCTAATTGTTATAATAAATAGAGGATATCATACAGTGTCTTCAGTAATACCAAATATATTTCACGAGTGGGGCTATTATTTTGATATTCTGCGCACTCGTGAAAAATATGAAAATATTAGCCACATGACTGAAATATGTTTGGTATTACTGAAGATACTGTTATAGATATTCTGTTTATTGCATTTTTATAGCAAAATCTACAATGGCAGCTTTTGTTTTCCGCAAATGTCGTTTTTAAGCAGCATTCTGATAGGTGATATTACAGTTCATAAACTATAGCTCTGAACTTGTAAAATAAACCAATGTTTTCCAAGTAGATTTTTGAAACAGTTAAAATGTCTTCATAGTGGTTGTACAGTTCTGTTGAAGGTATATTTTCAAAGTATTGATAAACCATCTGTTTTTTTATACAATGTAAATCTACAACTGTGAATTGGAGTATAATAGGGGTAAGGTGGCCAGGCACAAAGACACACCTGGTATAGTATGACATCACGTTACCACTATATATACATGTATCACAAAACTGTGAACAATTTTGAACCACATTCCACTCCACCTGACAAGACACACTCATTCAACAGTTAGACTGAAATTAACATGTCTGGTGAGGCCCAGCTGTCACTTCTCATGAATAAATCAATTTACAGATGTCACTTTCACTTTGCACTTCCTGATGTCAAACTTTTGAACAAAGTGACAGAAATTTCTATCAGACTTGTCAGTGTATCAGATTTATAACTCTGTATAAATTATATACATAAGTATATATGCAGTTGCAAGACTCTGTAATTAGAACATCTCTTACTCATACATTTTAATAAATTTCAAAGATTAAAATAAAATGGTGCACTACAGATCAGTAAGTTATCTTTACTATTTCTTTAGAAGAATTAGGTTTAAATGTCAGTCTGCGACATAATTAAGCCACTAGTCCTATGCCCGAGACTAGTAAATTTTGTTACGAACTAGTGGAAATTTCTTGAATTTCAATATAATTTGTTATAATAAACACTGCATTTTGCCTGTGTAGACTAGTGTTTAAAAATGTTAATGTCACAGACTGAAATGTTCCCAGTACTTACTTTTAAATCTCGATGTACTATATTTTTCTTATGTACAAAATCTACAGCTTCTAATAATTGTCGCATAATGATTCTGAAAATAAACAACAACAACATTAGAAATACATGCACCAACAAATATCAACATTAAATTGAATATATTTTGAAATTAGATTCGACATTCAGAAAATAGTTCTGTAATTGGTAATTAAGATCACAACATATAAGTTAATAAATAGAAAATCATAAACTATTTTCAAATTTTTGAAATAATGAAAAATCTATTTTTTCATATACATAACAAGCTATCTAATAAATATCTTTAACATATATACACAGAGCCAATCATTATGATGTATCGACACATTGCAACTACTCTGATGCTGTTTAATTAATTTGAGGTGTTCTCTAGACAGATCTGAATTGTTCTCTTCTCCATGCATGGCCCTAACCCCTTATAATGATGTTACTACTAGAAATATTCTGTAGACGTTTTATCCTTACCTTGTTCTCTTCTCAGAAAATGTTACAACTTGCGTGAGGTAGTCAAATAATTCACCCTGTTTACATCTGAAACGGAGATAATAAACAATCATGTACATTATAAACTTCATTTGTTTTACAACAATTATGAAGCAAGTTATTTCAACTTGAATAAATGACTCTTGTTGGCCCCTATGTCAGCGTGCAGGGGGTTTTATTTTGGGAGGAAACTGGAGTACCAGGAGAAAACCGACATGGTTGGGAAGGAGTTAGACCTAGCTCATACCTTTTCATGAACCTACACTATCCAATGAATCATCTGACCACCATTAAACTATCATATCTCAATTTTTTTATATAACAACCTTATTTCAAAATGAATTTCTTCAGATTGAAATACAGTTTCATGATCACTAAGATGTCACAGAAACTTTTGTAGCACTTATTTACCTTTTGTCACACAAAGATCCGGCACCTTCCCTTGTTTTGCACATGTTCTTTCCACATAATTTAAACACTTTTAATTCCGACCTTACATGTTTTTGTTCTGTCCCTGCGGACACTTTTTCTCCATCTTGTACACATTCATTCAACACCGCCATTTTAAACACAGAGTAACTAACATATATGCACTTCAAATTTTTCAAAAAAAAAATATTCTTTGAAAATAATTAACATATACTTTTAAATTGAAAAAGTATATTTCAACCAATATTGTACATCTAAGACGTATATAGCTGCAATTTCACATGTTGTAATAGTTCTTAAATCCAACAGACAGGCTAAGACGTAATTTTCGTGAATTTTGTCTCGAACTGGTCTTTTCTGGTCTACCGGTTTAAAGGTTTGGGTCTCAATGTATTGTAAATGGTCAGAACCGTTCTAAACAGAGGTTTAATCTGATTGACCTCCAGAAGACCTTGGCCTTTATATTACCCAATTGATCTGACATATGGTCAAGAGGAGATGAGAATGTTAGTGTGTATATACACATAGGTAGGGTGTAATTATTAGGTGTGAAACACCTGCAGGCTCATTATGTAATACATCAGTAACTTTACACCGCCTCAGTAGGACATAAATGACCACTGGTCAGTATGAATGGGAGTACTTGCTATGCAGTTAAGCCTGGCCTTCAAGGCAGAGTAAATCTGTCACATATTTATCTCACTTTAATCATTAATGTCTCTAATTTTCCCGAGTATTATGTAAAACTAACTATACACAGGATTTTATTTTCACATTTGACAGATTTATTTAAATTTTCCTGAGTATTATATAAAACTATACACAGGATTTTATTTTCACATTTGACAGACTTATTTAAATTTTCCTAAGTATTATATAAAACTACACCAGATTTTATTTTCACATTTGACAGATTTATTTAAATTTTCCTGAGTATTATATAAAACTATACACCAGGTTTTATTTTCACATTTGACAGATTTATTTAAATGTTCCTGAATATTATATAAAACTATACACAGGATTTTATTTTCACATTTGACAGACTTATTTAAATTTTCCTAAGTATTATATAAAACTACACCAGATTTTATTTTCACATTTGAAAGATTTATTTTAATTTTCTTGAGTATTATATAAAACTATACACCAGGTTTTATTTTCACATTTGACAGATTTATTTAAATTTTCCTGAGTATCGTATAAAACTATACACCAGATTTTATTTTCACATTTGACAGATTTATTTTAATTTTCCTAAGTATTATATAAAACTATACACCAGGTTTTATTTTCACATTTGACAGATTTATTTAAATTTTCCTGAGTATTATATAAAACTATACACCGGGTTTTATTTTCACATTTGACAGACTTATTTAAATTTTCCTGAGCATTATATAAAACTATACACCAGATATTATTTTCACATTTGACAGATTTGTTCTAATTTTCCTAAGTATTATATAAAACTACACCAGATTTTATTTTCACATTTGACAGATTTACTCTATATCACCATGGCACCATATAACAAGTTGAAGCTGTATCAAACACATAACGTATTAAAAGAATCTTTCACCCCCTTGGGGTGGGACAGGGGAATCTCAACTCGAGGGGTAAGATTATTAAGTTGCCAAACACAAGGCAATGCCGAGTGTTTGGCAGCTTAAGAATCTTACCCGAGGGTTGAGATTCCCCTGTCTCACTACCAAGGAGGTGAATGATTATTTTTCTCTTACCCTGATACCATCCGGTATAATGTGATATTGATGCTACATCAATGCAAGACAATGTTGTTGTGATGTGATTGAGGTGTCGAGGTGACCTCATTGCATTGTTGCTATGACGTCATACAATTGCTGAGAGCTTGTCTCAACCTAGGGTGAGATAAGAAAATCTCACACGGGTAAAAGTGTGGATATCCATGTCCAGGGTAAGAGAAATTCTTATCTTTCAAATATTGTCAATATAATTTATAATTATATCAACCTGCAATTTGACAGTATATATGGCTATTTCTAGATACGTATATCATTTTTTCAATTTTTAATTTTCAATTGAGTTTGAAAAATATTGTTCAAATTTTTTATTAATTTTATGTATTTAAATTTATAAGCGGAATTTCATTCTGATTATCATAGCTATTGAAAGTAACTTAAAGTAGGTACATGTTAATATGTAGTTTTATCCTGACAAGTCCGTTACTGTATTTAAATGTCCAAAGGATGACTTATTATTATAAACGGTCATGAAAATAAATGAATCTATTATGCATTCATACATGATTCCTTAATATCCGAGTTTAATGTAAGACTCTTGGTACAAAACCTATTACAATAAATGTTTTTATGTGACATTTTGATGACTACCGGAAGTATGCTAAAGGTCTCTGTCACCTTCATCAGACAAATGACCAGGAAATGCACATATCCAAAGTGAGGTGTAAAATTTGTACGAATTGTACACAAAGATCAATGTTAATATCAGCTACACATGAAAGCATATATGTACAATATGGTACAGTGTATTGTAATTCTACTGAAACAACTTGATTCAGCGTATAAGCTTTGTTGAATATCCTAGTGTCATTTAATGTCAAAATGGAACTAATTTGTTTTCAGTTAAGTAAAAATCTGATTAAAATACAGATCCTTGTTCTCACTCTGTTTTACAAGGATCTGACAACATCCCATAAGAGGTCACGTTCAGATGACCTTTGTCACCTCTTTACTTAACACTAAAATAATTTTCCAATGACCTGTCATCTTGCAGCAAGTCATTTCGTCACATCACATTATTGCGACGAAATGACTAAACGGAAAAATGCGATTATGCAAGCTTTGTCACCTCAAAATTTTAGTCAAGATTCAGACAGTATTAATTTGATTGGCTAATGCAAAAGGTCATCGGGACATGACCCCCTGTAGGATTTTCCTAGATCTTAACGCAGCAGAGACAAGTTCACGGAACAGTGCGGAAATCAAGATATGATTTTAATCAGATTTTTATTTTTTTTTAATTATTTTGACTAATAAATTACCATTGGGAAGGATATAAAACATCAAACAAGAAAAGTAAGCTTTTATACATACGTGTATCTTATACTTACAATTCAAATACAAGAAAGATGAAAGTGTTCGTTTCAAATGAGTCATGAAGTTCAACTGAAATAAAAAAGAAACCAAAAATCAATATATGTATGTTCATTTATGTGATAACTTGTGTGTACTGGGTTTAACCCATTACTTTACATGTATGTGCATAAATCATCATGGGACAGGTATGCAGAATTTAAATGGTGTATGGGCGTACAGAAAGTTGAGAGCGTAGGTGGCATGTGGATGACTCACAATCAGTTACCTGTCCGTCTTTCTGTTACAATATACACCATAACCAGTGCTTCTTGAAATATATATTTGAAGATTATGATATAGATATAACAAATTGAAATGGATATAATTAAAAGTTTCATAAGAAATTTCTCATGTTATCAATTATATATTTGAAGATTATGATAAAGATATAACAAATTAAAATGGATATAATTAAAAGTTTCATAAGAAATATCTTGTGTTATAAATTATATATTTGAAGATTATGATATAGATATAACAAATTAAAATGGATATAATTAAAAGTTTCATAAGAAATATCTTGTGTTATCAATTATTTATTTGAAGATTATGATATAGATATAAAAAATTAAAATGGATATAGTTTTATTACCTGATAAAAGTTTCATAAGAAAAATCTTGTGTTATCAATAAGAAATGTAAAGAATTCAACGGCTAGCTTATCACAAGATTCTGTGAATCTCCTGAATCTCCTGACAAAGTGTTATCCTGACCGTAAAATAATTAACTTTTTTACCCCTGACAACACATTTGAACTCTTCCAGTTCAAAGGTTGGAATAGTTCATTATGAAATCTCAGGGTTGAACGAGTTAAAGCAGATATTAACAAGTTCCAGATGAATTACCTCTCATTTCTCATTTCCATATAAATGTATATTACGCTGTAAACTTTCAAGTCATTGACTTTTCATAGACTGCAATATGAATATCTTCATTAAGCAATACTGAAGTCTACTTTGTGTATAGATATACTCTTGCAAGTGTTCAAAAGTGTACATAAAGTCATCACTGTTGAAGATCTAAATCAGTCAGCTTTTATCATATTTTTATTATATCACTTAGATATGTGGAAGTTGGCAGGATCGTGGGAAACCTTAGAGTAATTAGTGTTCCATTGAAGTGAGTTTGAATGTGTGAAATTGACCCCCTCCCCCCCCCCCCCCCTTATATTATGGTATACAATTTTCAGATGAAGAGGACCAACTGCTCGAGTTTTCCAAATGACCATGTGCATGTCTCATGAAACATTTGAAACTCACAACAGTGATAAGAGGAGTGTTATGTGTCATCAAATGTTTGTCTTGGTAGCAGAAAACCTTTAAATAATTAATCTTAATTAAATCTTATTATCTCCCCTTATTATCGGAATACTGTTGAATAATCAATCTTTATCATATCTTATTATCAAATAAAAAGTTTTATTTTAAAAAAAATTGTATTATCTCCCCTTATCACCGGAAAATCGTTAAACAATTTTTATCGAATCTTATTATGAACTAAAGAAATTACTTATTTTAGAAGAGCGTATTATCTCCCCTTATCACCGGAAAACCGTTGAATAATTAATCTTTATCAAATCTTATTATCAAATCTTATTATCAAATAATTTTTTTTGTTTTATTTGTATAATATTTCTCCTTATCACAGGAAAACCATTGAAAAAAAATCTTTTTATCTCCCCTTATCACCGGAAAACTGTTGAATAGTTAATCTTTATCAAATCTTATTATCTCCCCTAATCAGTTGATTCCACCACAAAAGATCCAGCTTACTGATATGTTTGTGCCCAGAACACATCTTGAGAATGTTGATTTCCCTAATCGTGTCTTGCTTCGTCTGTTCGGCCTGATACTGTTCTTGTTTCTCCTCACTGATGTCTATGATCTTCACTGCATACTCTTTCCCCGTCTCCTTCTCCACGCATCGACGCACCACACTGCTCACACCCCTACAACATACAAAACAGACAGTCCCTTTTTTATAACACGTTAACATATTTTCAACAAATTGGCCCCATCTTTTCAAAAAGATACCAACTCTATTTCATGTCATACCGAAAATAAACAGAATTTCCATCAGTTTGCACAATACACAAAATAAATTGATGAAGAAAAAAAATCTTTCACTGAAATAAATCAAAGAGGAAACGTATTCTCTAACTCATTCATCTCTGCAGTTTCATAATGGACTATTCCAACCTTTGAATCGGAGGAGTTCAAATATGTCATCAGGGGTGAATGATTTAAAGCCATTATTCAACAAACATGACAGATTCTAATTGCAATTATCTCTATGAGATAAAAACTAAAAAGCATATATTTTTCTATTATTAATTAAACTTTAATTCCACATACAGAATACAATTAACACAATGTATGTATGTATGTTTTAAAAGAAGGGAGATAATCACCTCAGCACTACTCTTGAAATATTACAATTGAAGAGAAAGCCCCCCTTTTGTATTTGACCGACTTTTTATTTGACAACACATCTTGGTACATATGTACTCACACACCCATTTCTGACCAAGATGTATTGACCAATCAGATTGAGGGATACATTCACACCCTGGTTTACATATTTACACATTATGTACGTATCTGGGTCATCACCAACAACTGTAAACATTGCAGCTACTTGACCTAGAAAACCTAAACAAGTGATTTTTCTGCTATAGAGACTGAGCTGTTAATGTATATTTTTAAACTTGACCTGCACATCTTATATCCAGTTCTTATAAGTTTATAACATACATAACAGAATACAGAATATATTTACTGCTCACCCCAAACTAAATTCTTGACCTACTTTATCGCTACAGAATATAAACATATCAGGATGTAATCAATACTTTCAACACTATACGCTTATAGCCAGAGTGAATAAGCTATAGTTCACACACTGTTCTCAACTTTTTATCTATTCTATGAGTAAGGTTATGACGCAAGACTTTATCACAAGTTTAATATTATCTCTCAGATGTAAATTGTTAACAGTGTGACTTTTTATAGATCTGACTTCAAACTTTCTATTTATACTTTCAGTACAGTGGGTATGTATAGTAATATTGACGCAGTTTGCAGAATTTGACGTCATCTGTCATCTTCATCTGTCATCTACACCGCGGGCTGATGTAAGTTATATTAACAACAATGCATGTTTACAAATAAACAGGCCTATCCTACAAACCACTGTCTGTAAACATCACACAGGTTTTAACAGCTAGAATATCTAAACCAAATATTGTACTGCCTCAATAAAATCAGCTTTTAGCGGAAAAATATTAACAAAGTCCTGAATGATAATTAAAAGTGTAACTAATTGAATGCCAAATCATTACTATTTTGAATATTATAATTACTTTACTCCATGAAACAATTTATTCATTACTTCCCGATGTAAATAATTAACTAACGATTGACATACTTTTTTGGATTTAAATTAGTTTTCAGAAAAACAATTAGTTTCTTCTTAATGTCTTGGGGACAGTTTTATAATGTTGTGTTTTCAATATTTTTTTTTTTTCAGCTTTATAGGGGAAAAAAAGCAAATCAGTTTCATTCGTGCAAGGAATATCTGGACAGCAAGAATGTGTCACATATATCCAATATTTCTAAATAACCATGATATACCTGATAATCTAAATACTGTATATGTCTATACATGTACTTATACAATAGTCAAAAACATCAAAGATTAAACTAAGATACAGGAACATCTCAACATAAAGAATTTGTCACATATGTGTATATGCATTTAATGATCCTATACAATCTTTTAATGTTATACCTATACATAGCATACATACTTACACTCCACAAATATCACCCAGAGCAAACTTGGATGTCCTGCTATTAGTTTCAAACACCTCAATATACTTTTCCTCGGCCGACTTGTCAAAAGGTACATCACACAGGTTTGGTGTAGGTTTGTTGCGGTCATTACAGGATTTGACCATTAAATGACCAGTGGTCTGACTACCTAAATCTTGACCACTCTTATCAGAAACAGTACATCCTGTCCGAGTTGGGTCCAGACATTTCACGTCTTTTCTGCCTTTATCGTTTACACTCTTCACATATTCACTTATGATTTTCCCACTCGCTTGTCTGTCCTGCGTTTGTCTGTCCTGTGTCTGTCTATGTTTATGTTTTTCACTTTTGGTTCTGCGACTACACATGTTGTGTACGGTACCACAGTGATTACACTTGATCATGTTCAAGTCAACTTTCCCAAACTGTCCTCTCAGACATACTGTGTCACTATCGGAGCTCAATGAGAGAGGATTTTCGTTGTACCTTCCCATCGCTAGGAATAATTAAGGCCCCCTACCTACTTAATCACAATAAACTAACTTCTCCCTCCGAGGATCAGTCACATATACACATACAGATCTGTACACAAAATGCAAGGCTATATAGACTCTTTCACTGATATATAAGTCTGACTAGATTATAGACTTAACACGGAAACCATTCAACAGATCACAAATGTACAGATTTAAGATCCAAGTTCATGGTGAGAAATCCATTCTGATAGTATTCCGGTTTTATACATCAACTAAATCCGGCTGTATATACATAAATCCACCTGGTAATGGTTGTACGGGTCAGGAAACATTAGAACTCACAATAATGTACTGTACATGTGAGATAGTACACAATTTTTCTGAATGTATTATTGATTAATCTGCATCACAATACAAGGAATCACAAAAAGTTTGGCTCTGACAGTGCTGAGGCGCGATACTGCAGTTTGGTAGCCGATGCACTGGATCAGCACTGTATGTGACCGCTGCTGTCAGCTCAGATGTCAGTGTTGGTCTGATAACCAGGACTAAATAACTACAGTCCACAGTGATCTATTCACAGCTGATATATACTTCTAATCTACATGTATGACGTAAAATATGGTAACTTTCTCAAGCGAGTGCCTCGGGTCACAATGTGAGGTAATTTTACGTATGGTAGGTGACCTCACCGAAACCTATATATATACCTTGGCTCCACTAATTAACATATTGAAAGTGAAAATATCCCTGATTAACAGAAGGCAGTGAAATATCCCTGATCAACTCAATAACAGTGACAGTCAAAATATTACTGATTGAACAAATTAAACATTAAAGTATTCCTGATCAACAAATTGAACATGAAAATATCCCTGATCAACATGAAGGCACTGAAATATCTCTGATCAACATGAAGGCACTGAAATATCCCTGATCAACACACTGAAAGTCAAAATATTACTGATTAACAAATTGACAGCAAAATATCCCTGATCAACATGAAGGCACTGAAATATCCCTGATCAACACGAAGACAGCAAAATATCCCTGATCAACTCAATGAAATTGAAAATATTCCTGTCCTGATCAATGAATTGACCATGCAAATATCTCCCATCAATATGACGAATGTGAAATATATACTGATTAACAACTTGCTAGAGAAAATAAATATCCCTGATTAACACAATGACAGTGAAAATATATTATATCCTGTTAAACACAATTCGGTCCTGATCAGACAAGTGAAATATCTCTGATTAATTAACACAATGACAGTGAAAACATCCCTGATTAACCCGATGACAGTGAAAATATCCTTATTTTCACAATTCACTCCATGAAAATTATCCCTAATCATCAATTAAACATCACATTCACTTAGACACTGTCACGCTCCTCTTCCACCACAACCTCACATAACCCCGGCAGCACAACCTCACAATAACCTGGCAGCATAAGTCACTGTGACCTCATGTTATGAAACCATCCTGACCTTGTAATGTCAATCAACCTATACCTAACACTAAGAGCCAGGTGATACAGTTAAATACTGCCTATATATTCATTTTTATGACACAAATTGATAAAGTTTTGAATTTTTAGTTTATTGTGGTAGCCAGATGTCATAATCTGAACAAAAATGGGAGAATAAAGCTACTCTGGATCTAAAGTGAGGCGGGGCTTATGTGATAAAAATAGGATCCTCTGACCTAGTGACGGCAGGCTCACGTTTTTCTCCATATGTTTCTCCCTGGGTTTATATATTTAGCACACTATTCATATCTAAACACAGAAATGTGCATACCAGCATACTATATAAACTGTAATAAAAATTGTTTTAAATTGTTAGATATGATTTCCTTTCTCCCATTTTTAAATGTTGAACTTCAAATTCATATTAGAACAATTAAATTATATATTATTAGTTTATCAATGAGAAATGATTCACATATACAAATCGGTTTGTTACTTAAAAGAACCATGGTGGAAGAATTATGCCATGCACATATACACATTAAACTACAGAAATAATACCATATATCCATTTTTAATACTTAAATTGAAAAAACATTTTTTAAGTTTTACATTGGTATCGAGATCCGAACATACATGTGTACCATGAGAGGGTTTATCTGTAACTATGTGTACTATGCAGAGAGGCGTTGCTTGTGTTAAAATATTCACCTACTGACCTACTGAACACAGACTCACGTTTTTCTCCATGCGGTTCTGGGGTTTATTTATAGCACATGTAGTAAGCACTAAAAGGCCAATATAATAAAAATTGTCTACAAGTATTTCTGCTATTCATTCTCGTTGAACCAAACAATTTAAAGTAATAAAAACTGAACTGAACATTCTCGGAAAATAAAAGAGTTGTCTACATTTTTTTTAAATAAGGGAATTATTTTAAATATGCCTATAATATAGCAATTGCAATGGGCTATATAGCTCTGAAATGCAATTTAACAGTGCATACTATATATAAATGCCAAATTTTTGGCAGATGAACATTTAAATTCAGGGCACATTATAGAATACCGGATATATAATAACTTGGTATATGTATTAAAATCAGTTTTGACTCTTGTACAAATAAAATCTGGTAGTCGTATCACAGGCACTATAGCCTCATCTATCCAACTCCTATATAATTATATTACAGGTGTTGGATAGACATGAGGCTAGTGCCTGTGGTTATATTTGTTTTCAACTTATATATTACATCAATCATTAACCTTATCACATATATATACATAACCCTTAGATTATTGTTTACATATTTTTATATACAAGTTATTTGTACAAGGAAAATACTTGGTAATCAACACGCAGTTATATACTGTATTCAGCAAACCAAGAAATGCATTATAAGGTTACTGACTCATAAATAATTCTTTATTGCTTGGTGTATTTCCAAAATGTTTGGATTTTCAAACAAAGAGAAGATCAATCTATTTAAAAAATGTCTGGGCAGCATCATTTAACCGAAAACTGCCAAGTGCAAGAGTGATTATGTATACCCTTGTACCCCTGTATAGGAAAATGACACTTCAGTATCTTTGTCCGTAGATTTCATCTATAAATATGTACAAGTTTCTGATCAAATATTAATAATATGCATAGAATTCATAAAATAATTGATTTGTCTTATCTTCATAATTACTGATCATGAGGTAAGACAATTTAAGAGTTACTCTTGTTGCTTTATGACCCCAAATTTTTCAACAGTTTTACGAGACTTTTAATCTCCCTCCTTCTAATTATACACATCAATAATAATCATTTTATATGCAATCACATTCCATTAGATAAGTTTAGATAGCCTTTCTGGGCAGGTCATCTCAACTTAAACATTTCTGGTAGACGCAAGTCTTCTTGTCGCCATGCATAATGTGCCGATTCTAATTTATCAACATACAATGTTTGTATAAACTAAGCACAGCACTTATATAATCCCACTACAATCTCGCTGAAGTTATCATTGAATAGAAGGAACATTTTAAATTATCGATCGATATTGAAACTGCATACCTCATGTACATATTTTATCGGAATGGTAACATGCTTGCCAACTCTCCCTAATAAAGAATTTTCCAAATTCATTTGTTATGTAATGTAAGATTTACAGGCCCAATATACGTAACTTCAGGGAATTTTTTTGTGATTCTTTTTTAAAAAACTTGAAAAAAATCCAGTTGATAACAATGCAAAAATAAGGCTAAAATGAAGTAAATCTGAGCGGTAACTACCAAAAAACTCTTGACAGAAAATTCCAAAGAATTCAAAATAATTAAGGTGTGGACCACTAAAACAACAAACCGTAATAGTTAGACGACAGTCCAAAAAGGATGCATGTTTACAAATACTGAGTTTCAACTGCTGCTGTACCGATACCCACGTAAGAATTCATCTTAAATATTGCTGATATCAGTTAATATTAACCAAATCTTATAAATATAAGTTATTAAGCTTGATTTTCGCTTAAAATTGTGCCGAAAAATATGTATAGTGAGCCTTTAAGATATCATCTTTAAAGAACAACTAAATTTTTGTCATTGATAATGGTTATTGTGTCCCAAGGGGGTATATACACATTTGATCTAGCTTTATAATATAACCATTCACTCATTTCTTTATACTGAATAGTGTCAGGAATCAGTTGAAATTTCATGATCGATCATTATTTGGTATTATCAATTCGATGATTGATCAAAAATGGCTGTGTATGTTTTTTTATTGTTTACTTAAATATACAATAGTTTGCAACAACATAGGGGGGATAACTCCATGGAACCTGGTAAAGTCAATTATAAAATTGTAATTGATTAATTGGTCAAGTCAGTTGCTGTAAGAGCTGACCGAATGCTTGTGTGACTTTTTGAACATGTACAGTCTTTCCCATGGAAGTTTCAAATGGATGACATGTAAGTGTTTAATGGGCCAGTATACGTAACTTTTGGCAAAACATGAAGCGAAAATCAAGCCTAATAACTTATAATATTTATAGATTTAGTAAAAATAAACTAATATCAGCAATATCCAAGATGAATTCTTACGCGGTAACCGGTACAGCAGCAGTTGAAACTGAGAATTTGTAAACACCATTCATTTTGAACTGTCCTCTAACTTCGGCTTGTTGTTGAAGTGGGCCACACCTGAATTATTTCAATTTATACGATTTTGGAGTGAAGAGTTTCTTGTTAGTTACCGCTCGGGTTTACTTTGTTTTAGGCTTATTTTTGCATGGTTATATGAATTTTTTAGAATCAAGAAAAATTTCCTGAAGTTACGTATATTGGGCCTTTTATAAATTCAAGTAAGCTAAATTGTAATGGTCAAGTGGTCCTAATGACCTTTAGGGATTACAATACCGAATGTCTGAATAAAGTCAACAAAGTTCATAGGTCATATTCAGTCTATCTGATATTTAGTGCATTTATATGGGGGGAAAGATGGTATACAGTAAAATGTAAAACCATTCAGTATTTTCTGGTGAATTGTTACAATAATATTAATTACCTGCGACTCACAATCCCAGGGGGTCATATAATGACCAGACACGAGTTTTTAATGTGCACCCCTGGATATTGATGAGGAGATTTCATTTTGCATGAGTTTTTCTTTAAGATTCATATTTATGTAAAATAAAGTATTAATTAAAAAGAAACAGGATTGGAAAATCTAAAGCTGTAGGTATAGCTATACATGTATAGCTTGATTGTCAATTGTCAAATATTCAAAACTACCTGAGGTTTCATTGTTACTACTTGAATATTTATCAATTATGGACCTTTTGTGAGGTCAATATAATGTTATATTAACCTGTTAGAATCAAATATTAACCAAAGGGCACTAGCCTGAGGTCCATATTTTTTATTCTATCAGGTTGGTATAACGCCGAATCAAAAGTCGTTGGTTTTTATTTTAGACATGAAACTTGTTTGCAAAAGACTGAAATTGCATTATATCTATCTCGATAAAGCATGGAATTTACAGTGGGGCACTATAACGTCCCAATGATTATGATGTCACAAACGTAACATTGACTCAAGTGTTTCTAAAAGTAGAAACATCAGGTCAATATCACAAAATATGAACCTCCATGAATTTAATGGTCCACAATGAAAGTCTTGAATGCCAATATTTTGTGACCATATTTTAGCCAATGAGAATTGAAGAAAGTCGGGCTGTATCTATATAAAAGTGTACCTACCTCCCTAACTGTTCCTTTGGTTCATATCTTGCGTAGAATCCTTTAGCTGCTTCCTGTGCCGGTAAATCAGCGTCGATTTCGTCCTTAGCCATGACAGGAATTCAACGTAGTGATAAGAAATACTGAGATTCAAAATTGATAAAAATATCCAAACGAGATCAAAATTCTTCTAGTTCTATAATTCAGCATCATATACACATTGTTAATGTTTTTGTACATTATATACATACAAGTATATATCAACACAGTTTCCTACATATTGATATTCCTGGAATGTGTCAAACTAGAGTTATCTCCCATGCCTGCCGATGTATTAGGTTGATAACGAGCTTGTAATTAGACTATATAAACGTCTCATCACTCCAAATATGATCCGAAGCCATGATCTGCAAAAATAAACAAAGAGTGATTTAATACAATATAAAATGTAATTTAAACATAATACACAATAATGTTTAAACCGACCACTGAATTTTCTGATATCCTGTAAAAGCCAACAATACAAATGATGAAATCGTAATACGTAGTCGCTACAACAATTACAAAATATTCTTTTAGTGTAATCCAATAACATGTGTAAATCAACACCATGATGGAATCTAGTTTCTTATGAAATCAATTAAAATCTTACCTGTATCATATCAAACATTTGTGCAATTTTTAAATTAATAAGATTACAACTTATAGCAATGCATATTTGAGTTGTAACTTCTATGAAATACACTGATTTATACAAATTTCATATTCTTTACCAACTACAATATTCTAATTGATTTTGAGCACCTAAAAGCTTACCTCCCCTAAGTATTTTATAACTCGATTACTTCCCCTTAGTGTTTTAATTAGAATCAGCTGCTATAGCAGCCATTTTGAGGTGTTTTCCCATAAATAAGTTTTGTTCTTTGATTGCAATTGCCTCACCAAACATGATTGATGCGCAGCGATTGGTACTTGCTGACTGTGATTTCACCATCTCACCAAACATGATTGATGCGCAGCGATTGGTACTTGCTGACTGTGATTTCACCATTCAGAGAGACAGAATTTTGGGGATTACTTGCTCAAAAATTATCTTTGATAAAGTCAGAGAGATCCCAATGTATTGTACAAGGTTATTTCGAATTTATAATTCTGCTAGATTCCACGTGCTGTGGGCTGTTGTTTTGTTACGTAATGTACCGAAAGGGAAATGTTTAACTCTTTTTTTATTAACAGAAGTGTTATACATGTCATAAAAGATAAATGGATCATTTAACACGACAGAAATATTGTTATTCTTATACCTACTGAGGTATAAGCCTTATTCTTTAAACAACTTGAACTGACGAGTCGTTACAGCCCAAAAGTCAAAGTTTACTTTTTTTCCCACGATTCTGAATTTTTTAAAATAAGTCATAAGCATAACTTAACCAGATTCTGCATAATGATTGGCCTCAGCTTATACTATTTTTGCTCACTAATAAATAACGCTGTTGGTCAGCTCTCTCAGCTTTTTTGAAAGTTAAACCTTGTTTATACCACAAGCTTACCACATCTAGTTTTTTACTACTGGCTTACCTCCCCTTAGTATTTTATTTCAAGCTTTCCTCCACCTAGATTATTTTACTTCTGGCTTACCTCCCCTTTGTATTGTACTTCTAGCTTTCATCCCCCTGGTTTCTGTACTTATCCTACAATATAATATATAATTACCTCCCCTTAGTTATGTATGATAAGCTGAAATACCTTCCCTTACTTTTTCTACTAGCTTATGTTACCTCCCCTTAGTTTTTACTACTAGCCTACACAGGCTAATCTGTACATATATATAATTACATCCTCCTAATTTTTATAACTAGGTTAAATATCTTCCTTTTATAATCTTTTTCTATCAGATAAAAAAAATCTCTTTGTTTGAAACAAATATCTAAGCGAACAAAATAATAAGCATTCATTTTTTACTCAATATTCTAGAGAAACGGCCATCAAACTCTGCAAACATGTATATATATATCATTAAGTTGGTACACAAGCACTAGCTAATTTACAGACATGTGCATGTCAATCACGCCCACACACACCAGTACATACAGCAGCATTACATCCATCTACAACATCTATCAAAAACGTGTAGTGTACCTAAACACACCACTGTTTACAGCCTGAATACTGATCTCTAAAAATACCTAGATGTTTATATGCCCAGGGACTGCCACCGTACACATTATATTGGTGACTCTTTTAACAGTTATCTCCCTTATAAAGATATGTGGTCAAGTGTTACAGACACATGTATGTAATCACAGGGTTCTCATTAAAAGCCGGTAGCCGGAAATGCCGTCAAAAGAAGCCTGTTATTCCCAACTTTGAACCGGCTATTTTTCAGAATTTTATATATGTCAACATTACAGAATGTGAAAATTCAACCAGCTATTCTTTCAAAGTCAACCAATTATTACAAAACTAAGTGAGAACACTGAATTAGCAACGAAAAATGTTACAATTTGAACATTCTCAATTGTATCATTATTAAGATTTTGCAGCACATCTGTATAACATATAAACTTTATTTATTTTACAACAATTATAATACAACTTAATATATTAATCACTTTTGTTGGTCCAGATGTTAGCGTGTGATGGGGTCTTATTGTGAGAAGAAACTTGAGTACCCAAAGAAAACCAATGTGGTCGGGAAGGTGACCCCAAACCTTTTCACGTCTGGTCAGATAATCAAACTCAGTAGTAGTTGCCTCGGCAAAAGGCAAGTGCGCTATATCCACTGTACCACCCGACCACCTCAAATACCACTAAGTTGGTACACAAGCACTAGCTAATTTACAGACATGTGCATGTCAATCACGCCCACACACACCAGTACATACAGCAGCATTACGTCCATCTACAACATCTATCAAAAACGTGTAGTGTACCTAAACACACCACTGTCTACAGCCTGAATACTGCTGATCTCTTACCTAGACGTTGATAATTTCTGTAAGAATAATTTCCCTTAGCAATATAGAATAATAGCTTTTACTATTAATACAGACTACAATGTGAGAAGTAAAAGTTGAACACAATTACAGTAAATACAGAATATTATATCTTTAGTTTTAATAAGCAACTAGAAATGCCTGTGAGACATAAATGCCCCCATCCCCAGCTGGTTATAATTACATTACCATGGAACAGGACGGGATGGGACAGGATGGGACGGGATGGGATGGGACGGACATGGATAACACTATATGCCCCCCCCCCCATCATGGCGAGGCATAACAAAAATGTAAGCATTAACATTTCATCAGAATCATTTTAAGGTTTTTCGGCACATCTGTCAATTTTATCAACTTCATTTTGTAGCTAGGCATTTAGAGGATGAAGAATGGACTGGGATCTACCAGTGTTACGGTGTATTACATTAGTACTGTCTACCTACGACAACCAACAGCATTTGACGTCATATAGTACACACTACACAATAACATAAACAACAAAGCTATAGGTTTTGCCAACGGCGAACGCATGCATCCACCATTCTCTTGCGAACTGATCTAAAATGTAACAGAAAGCCCCATTTGTACACTAGATTATTTGTCTTAAGTTAGAGTTATAATTAAATGATATTTTTTGGTATTATCAATGGAGAAAAAAATAGATTAATTTCTGATTTGTAAAGTATAAATTCCATTTCAATGAAAATCATTAAAAGGTGGACTGGAACATACAATTATATTAAATTTATTAATATTAAGTTATTAACATGTAATGGAAATTTTTAAAATCATTCCTAATTATTCTAGTTTCTACAATTTTCTTAATTCAGAATTTGTGACTGCTTGTTTCCCCAAATACTGCTATCTATGTACCAGGAATTTTAAAATCTGTGTAGTATAGTGTATGTATAACCTGGTATAGTAGGTTACCTGTCTCACAAGTACTGATGAAAAATTGAAAAATATGATAAATATGATCAAATATTGGCAAGATCTGAACAAACAAAATGAAATGTCTCTTTTTAGCAGGGGCTTGCTGACTGATATACACCCGACCCTCACAAAGCGATCAAGTATGACCTTTAACCTTGACCGATTACAACCATGGTGTGAATTTGAACCCAATGTGTCCAGGGATTCGTGACCATTATCTTGTACACAAGCTTGTTTAATTATTCCCTTAATTAATGGTCAACGCTGACCTTTGACCTTTAACACTGACCGATGACCACCAAAATATAATCTAATCAGATTTAGACTTTCACCATGCATGTGATGCTACAGTGTATATATGGTAGGAATATGAACCAAATCTGTCCAGGGATTCATGAGATACCTTGTAACACAAGCTAATTGTAATTCCCTTATAAGTTAAATGGTGGTCATGCAATGGTGACCACCTGACATTCAATGATGACAGATGACTACTAGGTACTAAAAGCTGATCAAGTTTAGATGTGATCCTGTGATGATGCTATTGTGTGAATATATTACCTAATTAAGTGGGGGGTATAAGATAATATAATTTTTATAATTCTTTATTCAGCAAAAGACACACATGTCTTTGTGCCATAAATACATTGCATATACATGGTATATTCTACAATGCAACACATTTCTCAAATATATACAGCAAAACAGTGACATTATGAATTTCAGTGCTAATTATCCGACATCACGGCGGACAATTATATGATACATAAGAAATATATTGTGATGCACATGGTACAAATTATGTACAATATATATACAGCCAAGTTCACAGCTCCTTTCAATATCAATAAGGATATCCTAACCTAGATAATTTGGATCAGTCCATGTTACGTTAATCATAGGGAGCTTTACAACATTCGAATGGTGTAGTTCCAGAAATCAATGGCCCAATGTGACCTCACGTGACCTACATCCCAGTTTAAACCCCAGTAACTGAACTGTTTGTACTAGCTAGCACTGGTACTACATAACACATTGACCGAATTGTCAATATGGAATGTCTACACGACCTTACATTATACTATAGTACAGTTAGTGTTAGCACCTTCTACAGGGTGTTACGCTTTCAGGGTTTTTGTGAGCTATTTTTGGAAAGGGCTCTGAGCAGACATTTGAAAAATAATATTAGCATTCAGGCGCAGGCAAACATCAGTGTTCAAAATATTTCAATATTTTTGGGGAAAATTGAGTTCAGTCAATGTGCTAGAAAAAATAATATATACCTGCTAATTCTATTGATAAGCAATAAGATCAAGAAGTATTCTGTTTAATTTCTTACAATAAAATGCAAATCATAAAGTCACATATTTTTCATTATAAAAGTAAAGCAATTTCAGAATTTCCCAGACAAGTCATCCAGCCTGGAACTATTAGGTCAGTGTATCTTCTTTAGACATAGTTGTCAACATAACTCATATTGACATTATAACTAATTCAAAAGCCCAATATACCTAACTCCAGGAAATTTTTCGTGATTCTGAAAAATTCTTTAAAAAAATCCAGTGGATATCCATGCAAAAATAAGTCTAAAACGAAGTAAACCTGAGCGGTAACTTACAAGAAACTCCTGAAAGAAAAATCCAAAGAATTGAAAATAATTCAGGTGGGGCCCACTTCAACAACAAGCTGAAGTTATTAGAAGACAGATCAAAATGGACACATGTTTACAAATACCAAGTTTCAACTGCTACTGTACCGGTAACCATGTAAGAATTTATCTTGAATATTGTTGATATTACTTAACCTTAACTAAATCTATAAATATCAAAAGTTATTAGGCTTGATTTTCACTTCAAGTTTTGCCGAAAGTTACGTATACTGGGCCTTAAATGCAAGGGAAATTGCAGGGTCATTTTTCATTTTGAATAAGAGTGCTCAGTTAAGGGATCTAATGGAGGATGAAGGATGGTTGCTTTGATAACTATAATATTTGTAGTAGTATCCATTGTATACTGATTTTGTAATAGTCAATCTAGCTTGCTTCCAAGTCATATATTACATGTCAAAGTATTGTTTATGTGATTGTAATCTATATTTATATATCCATTCATCTGTCTTTTGGCTACTCTATCTCTTTGTGATTGTATTTCCTGTGTTGCCCCATGTGGGCCGAAATTCTTTAATTGAATTGAATTACAGTGTCAAAAGTATACATAATTTTATGTTCCAATATTTTGAGTAAAGATCTTGGTGTATTTTTCTTATACAATTTCTGAGAAGTTCGCCTAGGGCACTCATTTGGTTAAAAATGGCAAAATAGTGTTGTGGTATACATGTTGTTTTCTTTCACAGCCGTGTGGGACACATTACTGACCTAAATAGTAATGTAACAATTGGCCCACTGACAAACTCTTTGTAACATTTATGGGTTAACGTTGTGTATGGTCCCTGTAACACTAAGGAAGGCAGTCCAACCTATTTTCTTACTGTAAACCGTCCTTGATATACATTTTAATTCATGTCATATATATATATACAGTCAAACTTGTTACAGAGGACACTCTGATATAGGGGCAGGGCTTTTTCTGGGTAAATTGGGAAAAGGCCCCTGAGTGAAATTGGGAAAAATTAACGAAAATCAACAAATAATACAATGTAATTTAATCAGATAAAAGCAATAAAATGACAATATTTCTCTTCGAATAGCTTCTTCTTCAACTGATGCAGATGTTCAGTTTTAAAAATTTTTTTTTTTTTAAAGTAGATCTAATAACAGATTGGGAAAAAAGTCCTTTAATTGGGAAAAATGAAACCTAAATCTCATTGGGAATGGGGCCAAATTTCTGCCCCTGAGAGACCCCAGAAAAAGCCCTGAGGGGACACCTGTTCAGAATGGATAACAAGAATCCATAGTATACATATACAAATAATCAATTGCAGACCCTTTTGAAGAAAAAACACATTATGATCACTTCATTAAGGAGGCTCGACCCTTTCGTAATTAACCGCTAGATTTCCTTAAAACTTTCATATGTTGATTATGCTACCAGGTAGAGATGATTTTGTGAAAATCTAAGCATTCTTATGACTTGTTTCATTTTTGGTAAAAAACACCAAAAAAATAGGCCTACATTCCGATTTTGTTTCTATACTGTTGTCGTCGCTGTCAGTGTCCGACCATGTGTCGATATCGTGTACATCTGTTTTTGTTGTTGTTTTGCAATAGGAGTGGTTGTGATAATACTTTATTTGCTCGTAATCTTGAGTTGAAGACTTGAACTGTCCCCTCTCATCTCGCCATTGTTGACATCGCGACATATCACTGTGTAGAACAAATTTGATACCCCGTTTTCAAATACCAGGTACACAAATCAGAAGCTATGTCACCACAAAACGAGAATCAAAACGTGTGTATCACGTAGGGTCGAGCGTCCTTAAGATGTGTTTATTAGTTTGGAAATATGTAATATCATGTCAAAGTTTTACCCAGTACGTCAAAAAGACTAGTCATATTTAATCTATACCATATTCGCCTTAATTAGTGCCCAAAGCACCTAAAAATTTGGTTAAAAATGAAAGGGGGCACTTACTAGGATAATAAAACTAAGATCTGGACGAAAAAAGTTGTATTTATAAATTCAATCAGTACAACGTATTGATACCAGAATGGGTAGTACATCTGTACATAAATAGTCATAAGCCACATGATTATGATGATACCAATATTTGATAAAGGTGTGTGTGTTGGGGGGTCACAGTGGTTATTGTATCATAATATAGAATACCTGGTAATTTATTAATTTAGTTGTTATCAATTTTCGACAAATTTATATAAATAACAGTCATTGATATAAGCCACATTATTTTAATTATGATGATACCGATGTTTGATTTTTCCAAGGGTATCATACCATAATATAGAAATAATTATATAATTTAGTTGTTATCAATTTCCGCAAATTTATACATAAATAGTCATAAGCCACATTATTATGATGATACCAATATTTGAATTTGATTTTCCTGTGGGGGGTGTATCGTATCATAATATAGAATAATTTATTTGTGTCACGATTAGCAGGGGTGCTTATATAATTTCAATTCCCCTGGATCTGCAGAAAGAGGGGCGCTTAAATTGCAGCGGATACAATATACAATTGTACATTGTGTATAAAGCAAAATTAAATTTTGATATATTCCAAATAAAAATTACTTAATGTAGTGGTAAAGCATGCTTTCCTCATGAGTTTGAATCCCAATTAATTAGTTAATGAGGCTGTAAATTCACCTGCATGATGGTTAAGAAGGTTAGATGATATAAAATATTTTACCTAACGTATTACTATAAATATATACTTTTTTTGTATTTCAATTATGTGTTTTCTATTGATAAAGGTGCAGAATTTTCAGAAACGAACTGACATTTTAAAAATTTTTAATAAATGTACCGTACTTATTAATGATGCCAATTTTTTGGAAAGAATTACAAACTTAGAGAAAAAATTAAATTAAAGAAGTCAGCTGCCATGCATTGAACCTATTGGTTTAGCACATTAGTACATGGTAAACATATGTAAAGCACTGGTCAGCTTTCTCAGCCCTACCTTGGACAGGTCAGTAAACATGTTTACACAGCCTAGGCCAGATGTAAATATAACTGGCCTTGGTCACCATGACCTCATTGATTTTAGACTGACCAGTCAGCAGGGTCAAATCCAGGCCAATAATATACAGGGCGATAGGCATACACTTATCAGCAAGGGTATAGATCACAAATACAATGTTCAGCACAGTAAAACCACCAAATTCATATTGTTGATCAATAATGAAAGTAAGGTCGCTTTGTTATCAAACAATATTTTCTCAAACAATTCACATCGTATATACCGTAATACTATATTGGTCACTGTACAAATACATAGATATATATTGCTCCATGACAGACCTGTTTATTCTACTCATACAGGGTTGGGGGAGACATTATCAGGTTGACATTGATGACCTTTCGTCATTTTCAGCTCTAGAATTTTTCGCATGTCGCTGGTGGCTCAGTAATCATTTTTTATGCTTTAGTATGAGTATGTTCTGGTACTATAAACATGTATGTATTGTATTATTAAATCTATCTACACTTTAACAAACTAACTAATACAAGTTTTAATTTTCTTTATCTCATTTACCCCTGAAATTTCAAAATAAATTAAATTCCACATCTTTCATTAATCAAACATAACATATGAAAAACTTCATCAATTTTGGAGTCCTTTAACAATTTAAGGAGTCAAAATGCGGGTTTTTGTGCGTCAGGGAAAACCCTGCATATTATAATTTAAACTGATAAAAACACCCTACGTACTTGGCAATACACTCAAATGCTATCAAATTAGAGTCAAAAACTCTGATACCATTGTGTTACAGTTAAAGAAGCTCTCAGAATCTGAACATCAACAACACGGCTGAGATATTATTTCAATGTCCAGCAGTGTCAGACATGCTGCATGTGCATCAAAATACGATTGTAAAGGAAAGTGTTACATGTACATATGTATATCTGATGGTAGGCCCAATTTCCAAACAAACCATCCTTTCCCCGACTCTGGGTTATTTACGTATTCGTTCTGTGGTGTCGTTGATAAATTACCATGGAATCGAGTTACCAAAACGCCACTCGTGGAGAAACTCTCATTATCAAGTACTCAAGGTGATGCACGTGTGTGCACTGTCAAACCACTGCCCAGACATTTCTCCTTGTTCTGTGGCAATAATGTTACTGTTCTCGCGTTCTGTAAGTCATCAAATGTTTGTCTAACTTGATCTATTAATTGTATTGTTACCTCACATCGATCAATAATCATGTTTTGTTGACATACTCACGTCTATTTTGGTTCTGACGGGTCTGTTTATGTCGACAGCCTTTTTCTTGTGTACAATATCCAGACACTTCCTCGTCATGCGCAAAATTGGCGAAAAGGGAGATAACTCTTATAAAGATAACATGTATACCAATGAATCTGAAATTCGGCCTAAATTAATGATAATGGCAGAGACGTATTTATAAAGTCAGACATCTTTGTGTTATAACAACATGTCATTTATATTCTTAAAATAGATTTATTTAGCAAAACCTCAGGCTTCTGTTGGATACTGTTAATTAAGTTCACGACATGAAAAAAAGTGAAGTGATATTTTTAATTTAGAAAATAAAAATCAATAATTGAAAGGCAGAGACGTCTTGATCGTGTTTATACGTCTCTGTTAAATGAAATTGTTGTTGCTGTATCAATTTGAAGCATATTCAAAATAAAGATATTATAAAGGCATTCTACACTTTCAATCTAAAGTAGGCCTATATAGGCCTATATATTTTTAAAAAGAGATTGTTCCACTTCCCAGGGAAATCAATCATCAATAGAACTAGTCTAGATCCGATGACCATCATGATGCCATGGTGAAACAATGGTATCACCTTGAAACCAACACGGCCTTAACTTCAGTCTATTTAAACCAACTCTCTAACAAAAAATGAGAAGTCTAGATCTTCACACACATACTGTGGGATTGAATGTAAATCAATAAACAAATGTTATACATTATGTAGAATTTGCGATTTGCTGTCCAATATTTCATGGCATATTTATCAAAGAATTGAGAGTGGCATATTTATCAAAGCATTGAGGGTGGCATATTTATCAAAGCATTATCAAAAGTGTATCACCCCACTTCCACCACCACAATCCCACAAAAGCTATAAAAGTGTGCTAAAATCATTTTATGATGCTACATTTCACATATAACAAATTAGCAGGACCCTGTGGCTTCAATAAATGTGGTGTGCAGAAGGGATGATATTACGGGAACAGTTTTCGATCTTGGGATTTGTTTGACGGTCATAGCTGCAAATGTATTCGGTATGCCCAATATACAAAACTTTCGGCAAAAATTTAGGCGAAAATCAAGCCAAATAACTTATCATATTAATATAATTAGTTTTGATCGGCTGATATCAGCGATATTCAAGTTGAATTCTTATACGTGGTATCGGTACAGCAGTAGTTGAAACTCGGTATTTCTTTATTTAAACTGTTAAAATGCATTCATTTTGAACCGCCGTCTAACTTCGGCTTGTTGTTTTAGCCCACACCTAAATTATGTTCAATTCTTTCAAATAAGATCAATATAAAAATATCCTATTTAATTATTTAAAAATTGAATTTGTTCTTGTATGGTATGTAACCCTGGTAAATACTAGCTGCAATATACCGCTTGGCAAGGGAGATCTTCTCTTTAGCTCGATCGGGTGAGCGTAGACTAGGTTCCGAGGTTCCGGGTTCGACTCCTAGCGGAGGCATTTAGATAAATAATGACCTCTGTTACAGGTATACATGGTCTATATAAATGACAGAGCTTTGCAAGCAAACATCATAACGTACAACACACATTCTCAAGTCCGACGTTAGAACGTTTTAGCCGTTTTAGCCTGTTATTGTAAAATATTGAAGTATATTGGTGTAAATTCTTCAGGGTCCATTTTACTTTGAAATAGAAATGACATTGTTGAAAAAACGTGCTTGATGAGCCAACAATTAAAACTATCCCAAGTAACGTTCTGAGTTTTCTTGAAACTGTTTACAATATATGTAGTTTGATTTTAAAATCTCCTAGAATATGAACGTGTACAAGCAATCGATACCACAGGGACTTGACAATTTGTTACAGCTAGTTTTGGACCAAACTTATAAGGCATTCAGATCCAAAACTAGCTGTAAAGAATTCTCATGTCCCTGTGTACATCCATTCATAGTTAAAAACCTCGGGGACTAGCTGTTTGGTTTTCTGGAACTTATAATTAAATTCTCAATATTATCTTATGATGACGATAGAAATCACTGATGATGATGATGATGATGATGATGATGATGATGATGATCCAAATAAGCTTTACATATCATGTGACGCTGTTTGTGTGTGACCAGAGACGTGTATAACTACGGAATTAATACCACATGTACAGGGACCTGATAATTTGTATCAGCTAGTTTTTTGTTGTTTTTTTGGGCCCCCCCCCCCCCAAAAAAAAAAACCAAAACATTTTCGATAAAAATAAAAGTCATTCAAACCCCCAAAAAGTGTACAAATTATAAACACCTTAATGTATGCGCAAAAACTAGCTATAACATATTCTTAGGTCCCTGTGGTACATAGCACGTAATATATAATTGTACGCGTACGTCTCTGGTGCGGTGTGACCACTGAATTGAATTAGAATTAGAAAGCACTACTCTTTAAGTCCATGGAGAGACAATATAAAGCAAGGTGCATACACATATATACACAGCTATTTGCAGT
This sequence comes from Mimachlamys varia, assembly GCA_947623455.1. Lineage (NCBI taxonomy): Eukaryota > Metazoa > Mollusca > Bivalvia > Pectinida > Pectinidae > Mimachlamys > Mimachlamys varia. The sequence goes on along the minus strand of OX392532.1, from coordinate 30,442,326 downwards.
AGTTATAACGTGTGGAAAAACAGCTCCAGTGAGTTCCTAAAAATGTATTTAATTATTACAACATTTATGTAGTAAGTACAATCTGAATAGCAAAGTATATTTGTTTGTTTATCTTGTTAGGAACAGTTGAAAATATCGTCTAAATTGTCAACTAGATATTGTTTCTAAAAAAAAAATATGTTTGATTAGAGACTTTAAAGACCACCTTTTTGGGGGGGGGGGGGGGGGGGGGGTAGATAAATTTTCGATAAAAATGCCTTCATCAATGGTCATAAATTACACTAAGCACATTAGCTTAGGCCCAAAACTATATACAGATACGTATATATGGCTTTATACGTCTCTGCTATATGTATGAGCTCGCAAGCTAGCTGTAACAAATTCTCAGGACCCTGTTGCATATAGACGTCTAATACGTCTCTGGTTTGATCGCATCAACCACAAAAATTACAGCGCGCCATCCTAAATCGAAACCGAAACAGCTAATAGATACAGTATACTAGCTATAGATTACAGGGTAAGGTGCGGTGTACAAAAGGCAGATCTAAAGATGGCGAGTGATCACGAGGAGCAAGTAAGTGTTTCTGCGAGACAGCATGGACAAACTACATGTGCTCATCACCCAGACAAAACTTTGACACTGTTCTGTGAATTGTGTAAGGACCTGGCTTGTTTGACATGTCTGTCTACTGTACACAAAGGCCACGAGATGTGTGCACTGAGCGATCTTGCCGCATCGACACGGTCAAAGATTCAGCAATACATAGATACCACCGAGGGGTGGCAATGCTTACAGCTCGTTCAGTGCCTGACGTGGGCCGAGGACGAACTGGTGCAGACGTCCAACAGGTATGGCCAACTTACAGAGAAAATTGTGCAGCAGGGAAAGGCACTGAAACTCAAAATCGACGTCATTACATGCATGTTCAAGGGTCTTTACAAACAATTAGAAGAGGAAAATAAAAGAAAACTACAAATATACATAACTGAAGTACATACTCGCCTGGATGCCTTGCATGACAACCTGCAAAATTGTAAACAAATCCTTGTAGAGGGTACAGATATTCAGATGTATGATACAGGACATGAACTTACAACCAAACCAGAACAAATACTTCCAGCACAGCCTTCATGTCATCATTTCACTTTTGTTCGAAATGAAGCCCCAAGTAGCTGTCTGGAGCAAGCGTTTGGGGAATTCACAACTTCGGCAGAACGTAAACCCCTAATTTATACGAAGAAGGTGGCAGAGTTCAAATCTGAAGAGTCCATCAGTTCTATTTGTCCTAACCGCGAAAATTGTGCGTGGATTTGTAACCATGGAAACACAGTGACACTGCTTGATAGACACGGAAAAATGGAAACAGTGTTGATTTGCAAAGGACCAATCAGAGATGTCCAAATATCGCCTCACACACAGAACCTCTGGTTGTGTTCGGATAATAATTTTGAAATCTTGGAATGTGACACATTTACAAAAAAGATAGCTCTCAGATTTACTCCAGACTCCAAAGTGTACTGTCTCTGTGTCACAGCAGATGAACACATTCTTGTCGGAATGTCGAAAAAAATTGTAAAATACACTCCCTGCGGCACAATCTTGCTCACTTCCGGTAACATCACAACAAAGACCAAATTTTTGAAGCGAAGTGCACCACTAGTCCGCTCGGTCTACCGGATGTCGGAGTGCGGCATCACCAGGAAAGTTGCTGTATTAGACAAGGATTTGGAAGAGGATGGAGGCCACCATCAAAAACAGGTGTTAGTCACGGACAAGGACTTCCAAGCACTCTTCCGTTACATTGGAGATCTTCCTGCCACCAGAGGGGGCTGCAAGATGGGCAATCCTTTCAGCCCCTGTGATGTCCAGTTTGACACCTTTGGTCACCTTGTGATCAGTGATTCCGCGAACGGATGCATCCGCCTCCTTTCTGGCGATGGACAGTTCATTCGGTTACTCCATGTTGACTCAATCAATGCTGGAGTTATTGGCATTGATCACCAAAACATCCTATGGGCGGTGTTCGGACGCAAAATGGTGAAGATTCTAAAGTACCATGAGTAAACAAAAGACCGATCTAGTCAACAAAAGACCGAATAAGTCGACAAAAGACTGAATAAGTCGACAAAAGAGCAACCTAGTCGACAAAGAGCTATCTATTGTGACAACAAAAGAACTATCTAGATGTCTGACAACAAAAGAACTATCTAGTCAACAAAAGACCTATCTAGTCCCCTTCCTCTGCTGTTGCCATGGTAACAGATGCAGTTAATCTTGCCAAAAACGAAAACCATCGTTAAAAAGAGGTGCATTTTTTAAAGTTGAGAATGTATAGATTTTCATATCATAGATGCTTATTGTTTAAAATGTTTACATGTTTATGTTTAAGGATGTTTGTTCGTGTGTATGCATGTCACGAATTACTGTAATTACCGTAATTATCACCCAGGACACCTAAAAAATGGCCCCAGAGGGGGCGCACTATTGGATAACACAGATAGAATCTGGACGAAAAATGTTGTTTTTATAAAGTAAATAAGTACATTTTACTATATATTTGGACAAGAATGGCCTCCATTGTCGTCGGAAAGCCACAAAACACTTCTCAGCATTAGTGTTCAATCAGTGATGGTGCCCCCTGAGCTTCAGACAAGGGTACCGTGGGTTTCCGACCATGGGCCACAATTGGTAGTACTCCAGATGTGCGACACTACTGTCATAAATTTTGGATAATTTGTACACAAATAACCAATATTTGTGGATTTGTTTCTTGTAATCACAGCGAGGTTTACCGCACAGCTTAATAGAATCAATTAGTTGTGTCTTGATTAAAAGGGGCGCTTATATAATTATGATATCTCCGAAAAATGGTGGGGTAGAGGGCGCTAATTATGACAAATATGGTACATGTATACCTGACAGTGATAAAAGACATTGGCACTGCTTACATGAAAGTCACAGGGGTCTGTTTCATTTTAAACATTTAAATGTTATATGAAATACAATACCCTGTGACTTAAAAAAATTATAAAGATATATTTTTTGATGATTTAGATATGTGTATTATATTGTATGAGCTCACCTTGAACTTATGCCTCACGCTGTGTCGGTAGTCAACAATTTCTTGAGGTGCCTTTTCCCTGATAAACGCAGTCATTTGAAATTGATCCAAATTTGACTGGAATAATCCCTATTTTCTGGATATTACAAACTGTACAAATGGAGGGGCACATTCACTCCGGGAACTGAGGGGCAGAGCCAACAAGTTTGATTTAGCTTATTTGGTTTAATCAACTTCTCTATAATCAAGCGATGTATACCAACCATATTCACTGGTAACATTCCCAGGTATTGGAGATACAAAATTGTTGGGGGCTATTCAGCTTTCCAAGGGGCTGAGGTGCGGGGCCAAAAACATAAATCTAGCTTAAGCAACTTCTTCTCTGGAAGCAAACAATAGATATCAACTATAATTACTCAACTATAAATAAGCATCCATCCCTATAACCGTATTTGCATTTGCTGATTATTATAAGGCGATGAATGCTCGCAGGATGGTAGTTGGGTATGTTTCATTCTGGAAGACTTCCTTCCCGAGTCATAACTTTGTAACGATTGAGATCCGTATCCCCAAAACAAAACTATAAGTAAAAAGAAACAAATACACATATGCTTCCAGGATGACTCCCGGGTCTGCCCCACACTTGCAGACTTAACCCCTGGGTCATAACTTTGAAACAGTAGAGATCCCAATCCCTAAACTATGTACACCTGCATGTATACAATTGAATTGCTGAATGGGCATAAAGAGTCTAATGTTATCATGCTATTTGAACTGACCCCAGGGTTTGGTCACACCTTAGGGACTTTATTTCCGAGTCACAACTTTTTTAAACAGATATGTTACAAGGATTGGTTTTGTGCTCTGTCCCCTAGGATGTTTTTATGATTGCTGAGATACTACTGTACTTAAGTGAGTGATACAGGCCCTCTGGACCACTTGTTTTGCTGTTTAGTATTTGATACAATACCAATGGCATTATGTGCATCTGAGTATTAAAAGGTTTGAACATTGGAACTCATTTAACTCAAATACTCAAATAACACTAGATTCACCTGCGGTACAGCTGATTTAAAGATAATTAGGTTTGATTGTATCATAATAATAATAATGTATATATACCTGGGGTAACCTCTATATAAGCTTACCAAAGACCTAGTGAACCTGTATGTAAGGTCAACAAAGACTATTTAATATCTGTATAGGGTCAACAAAGACCTATTTGACCTATATAAGGTCAACAAACATTTAACCTCAGTACAAGGTCAAGAAAAACCTATTTGATCTCTATGTTAGGTCATCAAATACCTATTTGACTTTTGTATAAGGTCAACAAAGACCTTTTTGACCTCTATATCAGGTAAACAAGTACCAATTTGACCTCTATATAAGGGAACCAAAGACCTGTTCAACCTCAATATAAGGTTAACACAGACCTAATTGACTTCTATATAAGGTCAACAATGATCAATCTAACCACTATGTCAATAAAGACCTATTTAACCTCTACATAAGGTTAACAAATATCTATTTGACCTATATATAAGGTTAACAAAGACCTATTTGAGCTCCAAAGAAGGTCAACAAGTATTAACCTCTATATAAGGTCAACAAAGACCTAACTGTTGGTAAATAATGATCATGTTCATAGGAAGAAAATTGGTGAATGGTTTTAGAAAAAAAAAGATCTAAGGTCAAGCATCATGTTATAGACTACTTAGAAATGTTTTCAATAGAAATACCACTGAAATTTGATTAAGCATTTTATTTAAATTTTAAAGAGATCTAAATCAAAAACTCTGATCCTATGTTTGGAGATCAAACGGATACTCCTGCAAAATCTTTTTGATCACATTATCAAAATCTGTGGCAATTATTCTGGTAAAATGTCAATTTTCATTCACCACTTAAAGGTAAATTGCCACCTTTTATACTGGCATGTACATCACAAGAACAATTGGAACTCACTACCAATCAAATTGGAGCTAGGGTACATGTAGTTACAGATGCAAAATATTACTAGGCAACTTCACTTGATAAGAGAACAATTTTGTAATAAAGCTAGTGTTATTTTGTAGGTATTGTTGTAGGGTATGTACATGCAAGATAGAATTGGGAAATGTTTTTTTGAAAAATATGAGATGGATAAATATTTCATGAAAATTGGATTGGCCTAGAACAATGATAACAGAACTAGAGGCCACTCTTAGAAAATTGTTAGAAAGCGTTGTCGATGAGATGGAAGGAAACACTTCTTCAGTTATCGAATTGTTGATCTCTGAAACAGACAACATGTCATCTATGCAGAAACTGTTTATCATTTTGAAATCCTGTTGGACAATCATTGGAAAAACACATGATTTTCATATAAAGAACAATAATCCAAATGCTATGTGTACATTGCACCGGAAAGATATGATTTATTATATTTTTTGTAATTTATTGATATGGACATAGAGGCTGGCAGCCTGCATCCTTAATTTATCCTAATAAATCCTTATAAATAACAAATTCAAATTTTATTCATGTGTAAATTTACAGAAGTGTTTTTTTACAGAAAAAATCCTTGTTACACCCATGTCAGTAGGTGGCTTAATGGCTTAGGATAATTTAGGTGCAATTAATGGTTAATTGAAAAATCAAAACTTTCATTTGTTTTCATAATTATTATTGTTGTTTTATTTTCTGTTTTGTGTTATATGTGCATGGCTCCCACAGTATATTCTACATGACTTTACCATGTCAGTATTATGTAATTGACTGTATTAGTAATAAAGTATATATGTGTGCCTGCATTGCTCTATCAGTATATCATAATTATGTACCTGACTATATCAGTATTGTAATTATATCACAGGGACCTGAGAGTTTGTAACAGTTAGTTTTGGACCTTAATTGAGGTGTTTAGAGCAATTTTATACTTTTGGAATCAATTATAATAGTTTTAGGTTCAATATATATATCAATTATCCAATATTGATCTATACCCTCCAAAAGTGCAAAATTACTCTAAACACATTACTAGCTATAACAAATTATCAGGTCCCTGTGAATTAGATCATTATCATATGAAGTAAAAAGTGAACTCTTTCAGTATATTGTATAATTCATAGGTCCATGTCAGTGTATTTTATGCACTTTTAGTCAACATATTTGATATATTTGATGTTGTTGGATGTCAATAAAGCACATGCTATTTTTATCTGATGTCCAGTTATTTGTTTCAGTTATGTTTAAGGGACATAACTCTTGCATTCTTCAAATTCAAATTCAGAACTTTCTATATAGTTAATTATCTTTCTTTGCATAGAAATCAAATGCAACCTACAATAGTTCATCAAGGGGGTCCAAAGGACCCTCAAAGTCAAATTGTGAAAAGCTGTAACGTACATATATTATTTGATGCAAACTGTTTTGAGGTTTTTCAAGTAAAACCAATTTTCATGAGGTAATACTTACCATAACTTTAGTATGCAATGATCAAGACCTACACCCATCTTTGTAGCCCCAAAACAAAAGATTCAAATATCCCCGCCCTCATACCCTGACGTACCCCGCACATGCACGCCGAAAACGCACAGCGTACTTACTTCCTCGAAACTGACATGGCGCCTTAATAAAAGGCTGTTGGACGAGGAGATATGGGGAGGAATATAAGGGTGGGACTCCATAAAGTTATGGTAAGTATTACCTCATGAAAATTGGTTTTACTTGAAAAACCTCAATTTCATTTCAGTAATAATTACCATAACTTTAGTATGCGAATTCGTCTTACCGCAGTGGAAGCTCCAAGTCCAGGAAGACTCACGGCTGATGTGGCGACCAGACTCACCAAATTTCAGGGAATGAGAGGCCAAAAGGGAACCCCCAAGAAATAATCCCAATGAAAGAGGAGGATAATTCAAAGGAAAAACCCTCCCCGTGAGAGGAAGTGGTGTACCACTGACTGCCGTGCCGCATAAAGGGGAAAGAGCCTATTGGGGGGGCATAGCCACAGACTGTGCCACCACCAGTGGACCCAGTGAATACAGCCCATCAGAATGGGATGCCAGGGACCTCAAATAGAAGTTCGAGAAGGTATTCCTGCCTCGCCAAAAGGCAGCAGACATAACCTCCTGGAAAGGAGCCCCATTGAGGAGAGCCCAGGAAGAAGCAAGGGCCCTAACCTCATGGGCTCTAACCTTAAAATGAGCCCTAACCTCATCGTCAGAATGCTCATAGGCATACTTGATGACTTGACATATCCACCTAGATACTGACTGAGCAGAGATATCCTGCTGACCCTGCTTAATGGGCAGGAAAAGCCGGGAACGAGAACCCCGCCCCCCCCTGGTTTTATCAAGGTAAAACCGAAGAGCCCGACAGGGACACAGAAGCTTATCTAGCTCGTCAGTACCAGCTACTGAAGGTAAGGATGGTATCTTGATGGGTTCGGGCGAAAAGGAAGGGACCTGATTCTTCGCCATGAAGGAAGGATCAGTAACCAAGGTCACTGAAGAATGGTCCCTTGCCCAGCGCAAGCATGAAGGGAGAGAAGACAAAGCATGGATCTCACTCCTTCTACGCCCCGACGCAAGAGCCACCAGGAAAACTGCCTTGAATGTGACCCATTTCAAGGACGCGTTACCCATAGGCTCATAAGGCGACCGCAAGAGGGAATCAAGTACTAATGCCAGGTTCCATTGCGGGGCCAACTGCCTAGTTCTAGGCCTAGCCAGTCCAAAACCCCTAATCAGAGCAGATAGAGACAGGGAAGAACCTATATCTGATCTACCGTGAAAGGCGAGGACCCCCGCTATGGCAGACCGATAGCCTGCTATAGTACCGGGAGCTAGGCCCTTATCACGGAATAACCATAAAAGGAAATCCGCGATTAGCTGGACAGAGGCCTCGATCGGATTAGCCTCCCTGCCGATACACCAATCGCAGAAGATTTTCCACCGCGACTGGTATACGACAGACGAGGAAGACCTGATCGATCTAGCGATGCGATCTGACACCTCACGAGAAAATCCCGCCTGAGCGAGGCCTCCAGTGATAGCCTCCACGCGTGAAGGTGGAGGATCTCGGGACGAGAGTGCATCGTCCTGGACCGAGGCTGCCTGAGGAGGTTGTGCTTGAGAGGAAGAGCCAGAGGTTCTTCCACTACCAACGGCAACAACGCCGGAAACCATGGCTGCCTCGGCCACAGAGGGGCTATCAGAAGGAGGGAGCAATGGTGATGCTCCCGAAACTTCTGTAGCACCCTGCCCACCAGATTGAATGGAGGGAACGCGTAGGCCTGCATTCCCTCCCAATCCAGAGAAAGAGCGTCCACGGCCCAAGCCCTCGGATCTGGAACCGGTGAAACAAAGGTTGGTAGCTGACTGTTCAGGGATGTGGCGAATAGGTCTATATGAGGCCTGTCCCATACCTGACAAATTCCCTTGAAAATCAAGGGATCCAGCTGCCATTCTGTTAAGACCGGCTGGCGGCGCCTGGAGAGAGTATCGGCGAGAATATTCAGCTTGCCTGGAAGATGCTTGACTAGAATAGTCAGTTGCATCTCCTGACAGAGAAGAAGAACTCGGATAGCGAAGGCACACAAGGTGTGAGACCTGGTGCCCCCCTGTCTCTCCAGATACGCGACAACTGTGGAGTTGTCCGTAGCCACACAAACCACCTTGGAATGCAGGATCTCCCGAAGAGACTGCAGAGCCAATAGAACAGCCCTCATCTCTAACACATTGATGTGTTCTGAGAGCTGTTCCCCAGACCACTCCCCCGAACGGGCATGCCCGTCGAGGTAAGCTCCCCAACCCGTCATGGAAGCATCCGTGTACAGGGTCATGGTGGGAGAAGGCTTGGACAGAGAAACCCCACGGAGGACGTTGTCCCGAATGGTCCACCATCGAGCAAACTCCTTGACCGACTGGTTCAGAGGAATGAAAGCTTCCCAATCCCTCGACGAGGGAACCCAGTTGGACAGGAGAAACATCTGAAGGGGTCTGATGTGGAGTCTCCCCAAGGGTACCACATCTGCCAGGGAGTTGAGATAACCCAGAAAACTGAGAAACCAGCGTACCTGGACCTGTGACCATCCGATGAAGGTCAGAGCCATAGCCCTGGCCTTCTCGAACTTCTCCAGAGGTGGAAGGGCTATGCCCTGAATCGTATTGAAACGATTCCCCAGGAACACAAAGTCCTGAGAAGGGATTATCTCTGACTTCTCTCTGGAGGGGATGAAGCCGACTTTCAGTAAGATTTTCAGAACCAAACGGGTATCCTGCACCAAAGATTCCATCACGAGGTGGAGCATGAGGGAATCGTCGAAATAGATGTGAACATCTATTCCGCGGGAGTGCAGGAATCCCACGACCACCTGCAGCAGCTTGGTGAATACCAAAGGTGCAGTCGTGAGCCCGAAAGGCATGGCCCGGAACTGAAAGACCCTGCCGTTGCAAGTGAAACGGAGGTACTTTCGTGCCGACTTCTTGATGGGGATATGGAAGTAAGCATCCTTCAGATCTACTGAAGTTGCCCACATTCCGTCTCTCACGGAGGCAATAATGCCCCGAGGAGTCTCCATCTTGAAGTGAGGAGAATCTACGTGTCTGTTGAAGGCACTTAGATCGATGATGGGACGCCACGCACCCGACTTCTTCCGAACCAGAAACATTCTGGAGTAGAAGCCGGGGGAGCACCCCACCAAAGGGACCTCCTCGACCGCGCCCTTGGAGAGCATGGTCCCTACTTCCTCCTGGAGGGCAAGAGCCTTCTCTCGATCCCCCGGAGGAGGAAAGAAAATAGGTTCTGCTGACAGCGTGGGTTCTTCCACCAATGGAATACCCAACCCCTCCGAGACCACGGACAGAGCCCAAGAGTCTTCCGTAATTCCCTTCCATTCTGGAAGGAAAGCAGACAGACGACCCCCTACAGGAATGTCTGGCCGAGGCAGATCGAGACCTTGCCAGGCAAGTGAATCGTCTATGGACTCGGAGACGGAGCCTGCGGGAGATGGAACCGAATCTGAGACGGGAAGAGCGAGCTCTTCCCGACCCGACACGACTGCCCCGGCCACGGAGGAAAAGGAGTCAGGAACCCTTCTTCTTACCCCCAGGAGGGTTCTTACCCTTCTTACCCTTCCCCTTGTTGCCCTTGAAGGGAGCCTTAGATTTCTGCGGTACAGATGACTGTGAAGCAGAAGTCTTAGGCTTCTTCTTGGGGGGCGCGGACCCCTGCGAGGCACTGGCCCTCTCCGACGTAATCCTCTTTACCAGAAGTGCGGAGGCGACGGAGTCCTCCTTCAGGTCCTTCTGAACAGAAGGCAAAGCCCCCCCAAATAGAGTGGGGCCCGAGAAGGGGGCAGTCAACAACCGGGAACGGTAAGGCTCCTCGATAGGACGGTTTTTCAAAACAGAAAAACGCCTAGCGAGCAAGACATTTGAGAGCGAGGAGACCTGAAGAGCTGCCAATGCCCTCAATGCCCCGTTCAGTACAGATGTGACTCTGTCCTGAATGTCGGCCTGTTCCGTCTCGGATATACGACCCTCAGGCAAGTCGGATACCCTATATAGACATACCGTTAGGAAGTCTATATAAGACAGAATCTGGATGGAGAGACGCAGCAATCTCTCCATCTTGTGGTGTTCCTTGGGCCCGAACACCACCTGGTCCACTGACTTGCCGGGCCAGGAAGACAGCTCCCTCAATTCCAGCCTAGCTGGTTGGGGGGCAAGCGACCCATCATGCGTGGCGTAGTCGTTAGGGCGAACCTCAGACAAATCGCCAACGCTGAGCTGCAACCCGACAAACCCAGGAGCACGGGTGGACGAAGAGTTCTTCTCCGTCACCCGCCTCTGGGCAGTGGCCAGGGCTGAAGACACAATAGTGCCTTCTGGCAGTGAGCGGTCTGACTGAGCAGACGCTCGTGGAGCCACCAAAGATCCCAAGAGGGTAGTGGACTCCGGAGCCGACGAAACTGCAGGTGGTGGGCAGACCTGCTCCCCGAGAATCCTGGCAACGTCAGCCCGCAGGGCACGCATGCCAGAAAGCACTTGCTGGGCCTCAGCCTCAGCAGCCTCGGAGACACCATCTCCCTGGACCTCATCATCCTCTTCCTCAAGAGGATCGTCCTCGGAATAACCGGGGTCGATTTCTGAGCAACCAGGGGACAGGTGAATAACGTCAGGCTCCTCTGCCGAGCCCGCGTCCTCAAAGTCCATATCCTCCGCCTCGGCACGGGGATCCGTGTCCGAGAGGGAAGGAAATGGGCCAGCCAGAGGTGCCAACTCCAGGGAATTATCCCCGGGGATGCTCACCAGACGACGTTTAGGAGTAGCAGGCCTAAACGCCGTGGCTGGGGGTTTTGGCTTAGAAGCCGAAACCCCAACCCTGGACCCGGAGACAGGAGGGACTGTGCGAGACACAGAAGTCCTGAAGGTCCGACGAACCTTCCTAGGACCGGCCAGAGGGGCCCCCAAAGCAGCAGAACGTTGGGGGGGGACAACGTTCCCACTGCGAACACGTCTCCGTGAGGGAGAGACCATACCCCATGGATTCCACAAGGGATAAGCCATGGGGTTAACCCCATAACCCGGGGGAAATGGGGGCGGTCCCGCGGGCTGGGAGTGACCCCAAAAGTGACCGAATTGGCCTGCCTGAGGCTGGGGTTGGCCACCCTGGCCGAAAGCCATGGGTGGACCGCCACTCCCCCCAGGTGGACACCCGGACATGTATGGGCCCTGCCCATAGCTGCCGGGAAGCTGGGGAAACCCAAAACCAGTCGCAGGCTGGATTGGGTGGCTCAGGGTTGGGTGACCGCAGGCACCCGTATACCCAAAACCAGGGGACATAGAAGGCCGGGAACCGGCCGACTGTCCAGGAAATCCATAACCGGAAGTAGGAACTCCCGGCTCCCCTGTCAACTGAAAACCAGAACCAGACCCAACAGGGTCGGGATAGGACACTTGACCGGGGGGAAAACCTGGACCAGTGAAGGTGCTGGGGAAAGAGCGCTGCGCTGCACTCCCCCCGGAGGGACCAGACATTGCCGAAGCAATGGCAGAGTCACCACCGGGACCTGACCCCGAAGGGAGAAGCCCGGCACCAACACAATCCCCAACCCCAACACCACCTGGGACGCCGGGGTCAACGACAGAGTCGATGACCGGCGGCCGGATCTCCCTACCCAAGGGCAAGCACGAAAGCTTACGGGAGGTACCGGCCAATTCGACCCTAGTATAAGGCAAACTAGGGTCAGGCTGTCCCTCCCCTACTCCAGGTCGAACCTGGACAGGAGGGACCACCTCCTGTCCCGAAGACGGGATCGCCGAGGCGAGGGTCTCCGTGACAGGTGAAGGGAAGGAGCTGACAGGTTCCTTAGAACAAGCAGCAGCCTTACCCCTCGGTCTCCCTCGCTTCCCTGACACACCCCTCTTACGAGAGGGTAAGGGAAGCTTAGGAACACAAAATTCCTTGTTCTGAGAGGGGACCTGAGAACATAAGTCACATGGGGCCTCCCCAGAACAAGGACGACAAATGGAACAGGCGTCATGGGGGTCGCCGTCCTCAAGGAAATGCGAGCACCCATACGCCGAACACCTACGAAGACTAGACGACATAATATATATATATATATAGCCAAACAGTCAACGAAAACCAACAGTAACAGAACAAAAATTTATTCAAAAAATAAATGAACTGATACGAAAAAAACGGCAAGCAGTTTACTAAAAGTATTAATAAAATACAAGTAAACAAACAAAACGGTCAAAACAAAACAGGACCGCAGCAAATAACAGGGCCGACGAAAATGGCGGACACGTGCGTTACACCACTAACGAGACCCGTCGAGTGAAACCCGGCCGTAAACGGCAAAAACCGCGACGACAGTCAACACAAAGTAAACAGTGGGGAAGATGGGTATATGTACGCCAACTGCGCACTGAAAAAAGGATATGGAACACTGAAATGAAGTCCACAAAGCTAATTTGTGACCAGCCAAACCCAAACCGTCAGTACAGTGAAGGCGCCATTGAAGAAAGAGGAAGTAAGTACGCTGTGCGTTTTCGGCGTGCATGTGCGGGGTACGTCAGGGTATGAGGGCGGGGATATTTGAATCTTTTGTTTTGGGGCTACAAAGATGGGTGTAGGTCTTGATCATTGCATACTAAAGTTATGGTAATTATTACTGAAATGAAATTGATATTACACTTGGTATAGCGGTAGAGATTAAAATTATCATTTTCCGGAACGCCTTTTCTTTAAGATGCGACTTTGAGATCATGGTAGGCCTAGTTAAAGGTGGTGTACTGGTCTATTACCAAGGCGACCGAGGTTTAAATACCGCTCGGACGTGGAAAAGTATTTGAGTCACTTGCCTATACTGTACTACAACCTCCTAGCTGTTTCGAACACAACCATAACTGTCTGTCCGTGACCAATCTGGAGTGATTGATGACGACTGAAAAGAAAAAGATTTTTTATAAATATTATGAAAAAAAAATCCATTGATCTTTAAATCTCGTCTCTAAAATTTATTAATAAATGTCTTAATCCTTTATTATTAGATTTAAGTGAAGTCGGACAATATCAACCCCTGGTATCTATGAAAACGTATACACTTAAAATGTATTTTATATCAATCAATTAAAAATAACAAATTCAATTCAAATTGATCATTGATTTTGCATTATCATATCTGGACTTAAATCAGGTGATGGGGAAAAATATTTTGTCGCCCTTATTCTCTCGAATTTCCCTCATTATAGTTCCTTTCTTCAAAACATTTCCAGAAAATGAGCAAGAACCACTCAAACCGAGTTCTGAAAGATAAAAGCAGACGACAGACATGGCACGTCAACCTTTTTCGAAATAAATTATTTATTCATTGCCCGTTTAGTAGGGAAACATGATTCTTTGTCTTGAGCGTCTCCCTCGTGTAGCATGTCTCATAGGCTGAAACATTAAATGTTACTGCCATAAACACAGAAAAAACTACTCTTAATATTTTTTTAATCTTCGTAGCTTGAGAAAACACTTAATGATTATAATAATTCGAGGTTTATCACAACCTATACGTCGTTCTCGACTCTCTTGGAAGCATACAGCCGGTGCTGCAATTTCGGCGCTCACCAGTAGTATTCTACGGTATCTAGGACTGTCCAAACACGTACTTATTTACAGCTGAGTAGACTGGAACAAACGAAGTAAATTATCTTGTTCAAGGATACAATACAGTGTCGTGGCTGGGATTCGAACCCTTCAATCACGAGCCCGGCGTCACTAAAACGTCACTTGCGTTCAGTGGCAGTTTCAGGGACTTTGGCCCGTGTTCATAAAATCATTCTCATGCTCAAGCATGGATTTTGTGCTAAAGCCTCATTTCTTGTTCTGGCTATGAATTATTTAAACAATCTAATTTTGTAGAAGTTTTGGTAAAAAGTTGATAAGCCATGAAGTCAAAAGCTGTTTTGAATATTTACAATGACGTTGTGACTCTTCGACATGATTCAGGTGAGTTTCAAGAAAGCTGGCTCATGCACAGAATCCATGCTCTTGCATGAGATCGGTTTCATGAAAACGGGCCCAAAACATTTGTTACAGCTAGTTTTGGTTTCGGACTTAAATTATGGCGTTCTGAGTTAAATTACTTGAGTGTGTGTATGTGGGGGGGGGGGGGGGGGGGGGAGGGAGGGGATAACATTTCGATAAAGAAACCCAATGATTAATTGATTTAAACCCTCCTAAAGTTATCACAGGGGAGAGGCACAGACCTATGTCACTATGGAATGATTGTCAGATTATTATTTTACCTCCCTCGAATATAGCCCCTCCCTCGAGGAATACTCGTACTATATATCTGTGACACAGATATATAGTAGTTGGAACCACAGGGACCTGAGAATTTGTTACAGCTAGTTTTGGACCTAAAATAGGGTGTTTAGCGTAATTTTACACATTTGGGGGGTTAAGATCAATTTTCGATAAAAATGCTCCCTCAGTAGTCATAAAAGCTTTATGACTACTGAGAGGGCATTTTTATCGGAAATTGATCTGATAAAAACGCTCCCTCAGTAGTCATAATAGCTCCGATAGATATAATACGTACCTACAAATATGCATCATCAATATTCTTACCATTCTTGTCATAATTTGTTCTTCACTCTTTTATAACTTTAACATCTTCCTTTAGTATTTTTCGAGATAAATCTCAGGCCGTGTTTTATTTATTCGAAATCTCTCCGCAGAAAAAATTGCATGAGCTTGGTTGCAAAACTGTGAAAGAATTAGCCAGATGAATTTCGAAAATGAATTTCAATCCTTCAAAATTGAGATATTTTCATGCAATCCTGATTCAGCGACATCTCATGTTTATCACATTTTCAATGTTTGTTTTATAAAGCGATCGCGATCGATCTGGTTTTCTTACGTGTACAATAGGATGAGGAAAAGTGACAGAGAACGAGCTGCCGCTTGGGCTCGAACCCGCGACACTTGGCTCTCCAGCCCGATGCTCTACCGCTGAGCTAATGGGAAATTCCTACAGCCCACGTTTGTAAGGCAACCTAATCAATGCACATCTTTTACATTATTTCCCCCTTTTTTCTAAATCTCTAATCCAGGTTATTTTACTCCCCACTAAGGATTCTCCTAACTTGAAACGGGAGGGTCAACGGCACCAGTTTGTAAAAGGACGAGAAAAATTGATAAAGATAGTATTGGCGCTGGGGCTCGAACCCACGGCCCTTGGCTCTCCAGCCCGATGCTCTACTGCGTAGCTAAAGAAAAATCCCCTACATCTCACTCTGGTATGTAACTAAGGCAGCCTCATCAATGACTGGCTACCAGCCCCTACGTTTCTATAGAACGTTTCTCTACTGAATTTTACTACAAGCTTATCTCCCCCCTAGTTTCAAATTTAGAATCAGACATCAAAGTGATATCAAAATTATTAGACTGGTTTTTATTTTTTGCAATATCCGTATACTATTCTAGAGGCGGCAGCCAATCTAATCTTAAACACGTGTACAATGACGAAGATACACAAACGTCCCTCGATTCTGATTGGGTGATGCTCTTTTTATACATTTTGATTATGCAAGGTCATTTATTGAATTGTGGTGTGTTTAAGTATTGTATGTGATGTTGGGCAGCTCATCACTGACGATATATGATTTCCACGAATATGACTGTTTTATATTGTGCGTTTCCGTATAATAATAGCATTGTCCGGGATGTTAGACATGAAAAACCCCTTGCTCTTTCAATTACCCACGGGACGTAAAAGATTTATCACCATAATGTCTTGTCTTAAAAGCTTTATACGTAACTTCGGAAAAATTTTCGGGATTCTGAAAAATTAAGAAAAAAATTCAAGTTGATAACCATGCAAAACTAAGTCTAAAACGAAATAAACATGAGCGGTAACTAACAAGAAACTCTTGACAGAAATATCCAAAGAATTGAAAATAGTTCAGGTGGGGCCCACTTCAACAACAAGCCGATGTTAGAAGACAGTTCAAAATGGACGCGTGTTTACAAATACCGAGTTTCAACTGCTGCTGTATCGGTAACCCGCGTAAGAATTCATCTTGAATATTGTTGATATCAGTTAGTCTTAACAAAATCTATAGATATAATAAGTTATTAAGCTTGATTCTCACTTCAAGTTTTGCCAAAAGTTACGTTTATTGGAGATTTAATTAGACAAACGGGTTGGACAAAGTCGATTGACGTCTTTGAACATTAGAACAGGGACAAATGGAAAAGAGTTGCGATAACTTGCGTCTTATCATCGACGGAAACCCACGGTACACTTCTCTGCCGATGCAAACGTCAGATAAGTGTACCGTGGGTTTCCAACGATGGTGTCTTATTGAATGACAAATTGAATATGTTAAAATCAAAATGGAAAAGACAAGCATCATATGAAATATTTCTGAAACAGAATACTAAAGAATAATCATCAAGATTTACATATTATGCCATAATTTTAAAACCATATTCATATTGGTTAATCATTTACAAATCACAATTGTTCACCGTCTCTATTTCGAAACAAAATGATCTTAAATAGATGTATTTTAAAATCACAATTTTTTAAATTGGAATAGCTATGGACAAAGGACAGAACCTTGTGGAATTCCTGTATTTATTTATGTATACTTATATATCTAGCAAAGGTGTCATAATCATAACATTGGAGATGGCTGATACTGGATGTTGGCTGTTCCATTTATAAAAAATCAAACTTAAATTTTCAGAATAAATGTAGAATATAAATTTATTATCAAAACCAATGGAAAAGTGTAAAAAATAAACAGCATTCAGCTCCATGTTATGCATGTTTCTGTGAATGGAGATAAAATGTGGAAGCATATTGTATAGAATTTTATCAAATAAATTTCAGTGATGAGAAACAAATATTGAATTTTACACACGTGATGTCATCTCCTAAGTTATTAAAGATCAGGTAAAACTATGCCCTTTTAATTCCCAAGAAGTTGTTTGATACTTGGAAAGAAGCTCGAGCTTAGCATTGTTTTTTTTACCAGGACTCCATACATTTCATTTGTTCAGAAAAAGTCACTTGAAATGGTTGACAAATTTGACCACTGTGACCTTGAAAGAAGGTGAAGATAACTTTCATTTTCTAACTTTGTTTCTATCCATCCTAGAAAGCTACCAGCCAAATAACAAGATGAAATCATAATTTTAGCATGTATTCTTATTAGACACATACTGACACTACTTTTCTTTTTGTGTGTGGTTTTTTTTCATGATGAGCCAGAAAAGCGAGAAAAGTTAAAAATAAATACATAAATAATACCCCCCCCCCCCCCCCCCCCCCCCAAAAAAAAACAACCCAAGATTGACGGACAATAGTAAGTCTCTGATAAGGAACTTAGTTAAAATCTAAGATGTGATTTGATGATGAACGAAAAAAACGGAAAAAATTAATCGAGATTAAAAAAATCACACGACATTTAAAGGCCCAATATACGTAACTTCAGGGAATTTTCGTGATTCTGAAAAAATCTGAAAAAAAATCCAGTTGATAACCATGCTAAAATAAGCCTAAAACGAAATAAACATGAGCGGTAATTAACAAGAAACTCTGGGGGAAAAAACCAAAGAATTGAAAATAATCCAGGTGGGGCCCACTTCAACAACAAACCGAAGGTAGAAGACGGCTCGAAATGGACGCGTGTTTACAAATAGCGTATTTCAACTGCTACTGTACCGGTAACCGCGAAAGTATTCATCTTGAATATTGCTGATATCAGTTAATCTTAGCTTAATCTATAAAAATAATAAGTTATAAGGCTTGATTTTCGCTTCAAGTTTTGCCGAAAGTTACGTATATTGGGCCTTTAATATTTTTCAAGGAATACCAGGATGTATCCGGTCACAGCGTCAACGTCCGTCCGAGATATTAGTAGGCAGTTTCCCATGGCGTGTTCGAAGTGATAGATTTGTCATTCGAATGCGGAAGTTTTAAATGACAAGTTTTATTAATATTCTCATTTTACATATAATAAACTTTTATTTTTACAACAATTCTGAAACAAGCTACTTCGGTTTGTATTAATCATTCTTGTTGACCCAGATTTTAGCCCAGGGACCTGAGAATTTATTACAGGTACATGTAGTTTTGGACCACTTATAATTAGGGTGCTTGGACCAATTTCACACATTTTGGGGGATTAAGATCAATTTCGATAAAAATGCCACCTCTGTTTCATCCTCGATATCCAGAGGTTACGATCAATTACGCTCTCTACACCCCTGGCATAAGTCATGGCAAAACTGAAGGCACGCTCAGGTAAAAAATAAACTTGCCAATCGCTAGGATGCATGTCTGTCCTTTGAAGACAACAAATAAGCCGCAATTGACTTCTAAGCCTGTCAATTTTACCGTTATGTGAACATGAGATTATTTTGAAGTACGTCAAAGGGTCGAACCAGTCTTCTCGTCTCATCAACAAAGTGACACACGTGGAGCCTTCAGTTTTGCCATGACATGTTCCAGGGGTGTAGAGAGCGTAGGTAAGCATAACCCTTGGATATCGAAGATGCCTCTACTTATGACCTTTTTTTTGAAAATTGATCTTAAAGGCCCAATATACGTAACTTTCGGCAAAACCTGAAGCGAAAATCAAGCCTAATAACTTATTATATTTATAGATTTAGTTAAGATTAACTGATATCAGCAATATTCAAGATGAATTCTTTCGCGGTTACCAGTATAGCAGCAGTTGAAACACGCTATTTGTAAACACGCGTCCATTTCGAACCGTCTTCAACCTTCGGTTTGTTGTTGAAGTGGGCCCCACCTGAATTATTTTCAATTCTTTGGATTTTTCTGTCAAGAGTTTCATGTTAGTTACCGCCCAGGTTTACTTCGTTTTGGGCTTATTTTTGCATGGTTATCAACTCGGTTTTTTTCAGAATTTTTCAGAATCACAAACATTTCCCTGAAGTTACGTATATTGGGCCTTAAATCCCCAAAATTTTAAAATTGCTCTAAGCAAATTGGTTTAGGTCCAAAATTAGCTCTTGCAAGTTCTCAGGTCCCTGCTGATTTTAGCGCGTAGGGATTTTGCTGCGGGAGGAAACCAGATCTATCCAGAGAAACCCACGTGGTCGAGCAAGTGAGTATTCAACGTCCGATCGGGGAATCAAACCCTGCCGCCTAACTTGGTGGAAGGCAAAATACAGCTTCACCAAGGTGTGATCAAGCAGAGCATAAAATTTGCATGAATATCATGAAGTGATTGTTATTTTTTATTTTAAAACTCCAAAATATCATCATCGTCGGAAACCCACGTGACACTGTTTTTACGATTGTACACACAAAATAAGGACAGTGTTACGAGGGATTCAGCCGATGAGATATCATGGGAAAATAAAATCTTCTAGAGTGAAAATCGGCACCCGATATATCTAATTCAGTTGGAGATGCTAAAGCCCTTCCATGCAATACTGTCCATCCTAGACTACGAAACATGATGATATATCTTAGATGATTTTTGACATAAACTGGTGGGTTAAGGCTATTATGACGTTTTAGAGGTTTAGGCCAATTTTCGGTATGATGAAAGGCAGACACAATCTCGATACAGAAAAATGACTTATTTTCTCATTTTCACAAATTAGACAAAGAGATAATTTACATCAACAACTTTTTATCTTCAATATTGCACTAATTAATTAAAAACACGAAGTAATTGATTTAAAAGTTAACACAAACTATTAGCAAAAATAATCACATGACAGCATTTCCTAGACGCCTACACAAACAGCACTACATTCAAACAACGACACTATCAAGTCAGAAGTATCTTTTATTGAATCAGAATTTTGAGGATGTCTTTTCGAGTGTTTTTCTCACAATTATTACTCAAGTACTTAACTTTGAATGAACAATTGCAGGAAGTTATTGTTACATTGATGTTTTCTCAGAACCCCAGTCCACGTTTCCGACACACATTCACATACACATATATACAAACATAGCTAAGGCGACCAATTTGATAGATGTAGGATTTCATGTTCGATATAATTTATAATATGTTCATTTACGACATAACTGTACTGAGTTTGTTTTGTACACAATTGTACAATTGAAAACTGAATTTGGGAGCTTTCGAAAACATATTTTTCCTTTGTAAAGCAATATCCCACAGGGTCCTGAGAAGGCTGATAGTCTTTATGACCAATGAGGGGGCATTTTTATCGAAAATTGATCTCAACCCCCAAAATGTGTAAAATTACTCTTAAACACTCTAGTTTAGGTCCAAAACTAGCTGTAACAAATTCCCATGTGCCTGTGCAATAGCCGAGTGTCGGTGTTCTGACCGCTGAAATCAGCTCACTGCCCAATCAGCTGTCAAATACCATTCCGCCCCTTATTGGATGTTAATTTGCTTGACAAAGGAAACAGACGTTTTCGAAAGCTCACAAAATAAGTTTTCAATTCCTGTTTGTGTTAAAAAAAACTCAGTATATATAATTTATACCAAACTGATGAATCTTATTCCTAGTAGTTCATTCACTGCCTTGAGTGAGACTTGGGAAAGCTGCTCCCGGTGGTTGCAGATCTCAGGCAGGTAATATGATTAAAAACAAAGTAAGTCAGCATCTGTTACTAATATTATGATTTGTGAATGACCTCTCTTGCCGAGAGCTTGCCCTGCTGGTAAGGCATGATAATATTGGACGTGAAATCTCATACGTGTTTTTTAAAGTATTAAACTCAGTCACTGATGTTATGAGTTCTCATAAAGGGACTGTCCTTACTTTTAAAATTCATACGATTTGTTTATGTACGATAATAAACGTATATCTTATAATAATATCGATGTGAAATTATCTCTAATTTTGTTATGATAATTAACTGTATGCACACGTTACTTACACACCAAATATGACCAGGGCCTACAACCTGGCTTTTAATCACTGTAATTAAATATCGCGAGCGGATGCGAGAGTTCAGGACATCCGGGGACTTAATTGGAGCGCGAGGTAAGATAATTTGAGCCCGATACGTATACTTGACGTTTACCATGAGGACGCACAGCATGAGTTTATGGGTATTCTCGTGAGACCAGAGAAACACGTGACCTTCCCTGATGTCTGGGTGTTGTGTTACCTTTATAATTATGTGTTTTTATGTGGATTAATTGGCCTTCAAACTTGGTAGTAAAAACAGATCATATTATGAAAACGTTAAAGATGAAGTAACCTGAAGGTGCATATTCCTATCTTAAGGCCAGTCCAAATATTTCGCTCTGTACACCATATCCCCCCCCCCCTTTTTTTTAAGCCGAAGTCGTTACAATAGACCCATGGGATATCGAAATTTCGTAAAGGCACAGGGACGTGTCATTTGGTGTTGGACCCAAACTAATGTATTCAGAATAATTTCACTCTTTCGGGGAGTTCAGATCAATTTTCGATTAAAAATGCCCCCCACCTCTCACATCTTTCATCATAAATGACCATGGTAGAAACCATTTTATAGAAAATTAAACTACCCCCCCCCCCCAATAACCCCTACCAACAAATGTGTACAAATACTCTAGAAACCGTAGTTTAGATCCAAGAGGATTTTATTCGCTTCGCAGTATACAATGCATCCTTATCAATCAAACTAGAGTAACAAGGTATATCTCTATCCATCATAGTTATTTAGAAGTCGTTTGAAATAAAAAGAAATATACACAGACTTTAACCTTTTAATAATTTGCTGTTACTCTGAGCAGCACTGGTTGGTACTAAAAAGGAGGTATATTGTTACTCTGTTAATATTTCACTAAACCTTAAAAACAAGTCTATATCTGGAAAATCATTCACTACGGACACCTTTGTTCTGAAGAAGTTGTTTTAGCTTTTAATATAAAGACATTTGAATTCTTGAGCATTACACTTATTATCATGTTTCTAAAGAAAACGTCGTTTAAAACCTGAGTCTGTTTGATTTGCTTAAGCATTAAATAAATGCATAACAAGTTTGATCCCTATGACCTTGGAAATGGGCAATATGATTAGCTACATGTACCTGTGGATGCCATCGCCGAAAAGAGAGAAATTTAAACTAAAATAAACTTATTTACCTGGAAAATCTACATCGGTATTTGCATCTACTTACTCATCCAGCGTCATTTTGGTACTTTCGATTGTTATCTCTAAAATACATTGTTTAAAAACGCAAAACGCTATAATTATGCAATAGCGTTGAAAGAAAGGACGGGTTACGGAACATTTATAAAGAGCCGATATTGCACGCATAGAAAATCTAATTAACGAACATGTTTGACTAAATGGGATACGAACAATCCAATTAATATATTTGTGAGTGTTTTTAGGCAGTTGCTTGGTAGCACAGAGTAAAGAGAAGTATACGTCTCGCCATGCGTTCATCTTTCAACAAGACCTCTCATAGTATACATTCACATGGATACCTTACGTCTGTTTCCGTCACAGGTGCAGGATGAGATGTATAAAGCACACTCATATGTACCACGCACGTCCTACACTCACGTGCATTGTTCAACGTTGTGTTTCCTGTGTTAATAATCGTTTGTTCTCATTAACAAGATATGGTTACTCGTCATTACGAGTGCTATTTATATCAAAAGTAGGTCAAGTTAAGTGCTATCTTGGCCACTTTATTCTTTTGTTCGCTGGGTCCACGAGTCCTTTTTTTGTACACAATACGACAAACTTGGTCGTTCAACTCTAGTAACGACCAGACGATCATCCAATGAGCTTTGACCTGGAATAAGGACATTTCCTTCCAGTGGTGAAGTCCAGTTTGTCACTGATCGTGTGGTTACTGACCTCACAAGTGTAAACAATATCATCATCGATTTCTGGCATACCGGAGTCAGGCGCGAATGCGTGATTTTCGAAAGGAAGGGGTTCAGCTAACGCCTTTGCAATGGAACAACGGTAAAAACTTCCCAAAACTTTCATTTTTAAGGCTATAAAAAATGTCCTCCTCCGAAAAAGAACATCCCCCCCTCCCCCCCCCCCCCCCCCCCCTGGACCCGTTAGTGGGAGTCCGTAGATACGAACGCTATGCTATGCCTCATCAAAAGACTGCTTGAAAATGACATCTAATAAACTATGAATATTCTATGAATGCACGTAACGCAGTGTGAACATTCGATCTATATTTACCATTGCATGTCGTTTCCTCTATATAACCCTACCGAAGTAAGGCTATGAATGGGGGCACCGGTGGCCGAGTGGTTAAGGTGTCCCGTCATCTCTGGGTTGCGAGTTCGAAATCCATGAGGGGCACTTGTCAGGTACTGACCGTAGTCGGCTCTCCTTCATCTCCAAAACTTGACACGTTCATAAATGACCCTGACAGTTAATAGGACGTAAACTAAAATAAATCTAAACCAATCATAAGGCCATGAACGCCTTTGACCGATTGTTGGCGTCATCATTATTATGATGTCATAATTATTACGTTGGATATCACTGGCAGCCCCGGGCAACGGCTGTTCTATTCATTGTACAAGCATACTCGAAAGATACATTATTGGAGGTGAATGCTGAGAAATAGAAAGTGTCATTGATTTTTTAATGAAATTAATAGGTTTTAAATATGGTAAATATAAGTATTGAACTACGCTTAGTTGGCATTCATAGTCAACTGAAATGCCAAATGGACAAGTGTGTTTGAATGCCAACTGAAAGCAGTTCAATGCTGAAAAAAATGAAATGATTTGTTTAGAACTCACTTGTTTTATATGCCAATTGGTTATGGTCGTGTTTATATAGTTAAAGTAATTTTTCCAGTACAGGAGCAGAATAATTCCTCTACACTGGACTCACTTGGTAATCTACAATTTGTGTTTAAAGTTCATTTCTAGTTATGGTTTATGGAGGGTTAAAGGGGACATAATTTCAACATAAAGTTTTCATTCTTTTTTCCTTTTACATTTCTAATTGCAACAACTCTTTTCTTAGATTATATATGTTTATATGCAATTATGATATTAAATTATTATTTTTAGATCTTCATTTTACTATTTTGAAGTCAAAATTCTCTATTTTAACATTCTATGCTTGCATCATAATTATATAAAGTGTCCCGACTTTTCCGTATTTCATCTTATCTATGTTTGAAAATGTTTATATTCTGAGCAGTAACATCTTCCGGGAGACTGTTCTATATTTTTACAATTCTAATGGCGAAGGTTTTGCTTCTCAGCGTTGTCCTTCATTGTTGCGGAAATAACATCTTTGAGCTTCCTCGGGCGCGGTGCCGTTTTGCCATGTCTTACCATAGTTTTATGAAGCCGCGGGATTCTTTGTCAAACATGCCGCTACACATATTGTAGACTTCGACCATATCTCCTCTAACCCGTCTGTACGATATTGTTGGGAGTTTCAATTTCTTAAGCCTGTCTTTATATGATAGGTCGCTCATTCCTTGTAAACATTTGGTTGCTCTTCGTTGTACTGCCTCTACTCTATCATGAGATAGTCTGCCTTTCACGGACTAGTGTACTCCATCTGTGATCGTACCAAACTTTTGTATAATAAAAGGAAAGTTTTATTATCCATGAAACTGAATGTTCTTCTTAAAAGTCCCAAAATTTTGTTAGCCTTATAAACTTTCTCGCTGATATGGTTTTCAAAGGTGAGTTCTGTATCTACTGTTACGTCAATATCCTTTTCCTTGTCTGGTTGTATCAGGCTGCTTCCTAACAATTTGTATGCTTAACAGTTGTTCTTTCCATATTTTGTTGTGTGCGACCGATATACATTTGCTTGCATTTTTCCGTCTGTCCGTTCTGAATGCACTTCCTGTACAGATACGCGTTGCTTATATATAATCATTAAGACTGTGCAATTGTTGCATGACTGGCGGTATTACAAGTACACGTATTGGCGCGGTTCTTACAGCCAAACATCAATAATTCGAACTAATATATATCGAAACATCGTTATCTCGAAGTCGACAGGACTATGGTAAAACGATCGAGTTATCAAAGTTTAAATATTTAGTGTGATGTCTATCTGGGACCACAAAATACTTCGAATTAAACAGGTCTCCGCGTTACATGAACTCGAGATAACGAGACTTGCCTGTATATTTTTTTACATGTTATATAAATTGATATACGAATCAGTATTCCTCTTTAAAAAAAAACCTGCAAATGAAATGTGAGAGATATCTCATTGTGTATGTACTCATTCTTACTATTTAGAGAGAACTGATATAGGCTATGCCTGTTGTTCGATCCCTTTTCTTTATGAAATAAAATTTGCTGAAATGAAATAAAGTTTTCAATGTCAAAATCCAAGATGGCCGTCTGTCAGCAATTACGTTTTTTCCTTATCAGTCCACAAGTTCAATAATGTACTCAAAATACATTCATTTGGAAAAAACAGATATTCGTAATCCCAAAGATGGTAAACAGGTCGAATTTTCACACCGTGGCTTGAACCCTTTAACAGCACGATATGAACCTTGCTACACCAGGGAAGTTCACAACTCAAGGCCAGTCATTCGTATCAAAGTTTATTTACTTTCGAAGTGATAAAACATTAAATAAATACAATTGTGTTAAGGAAAAATATAGAACAATTCGATCTCTCAATTGAAATGTACATGCAGACAATTTTGTTTGAAAAAATCTCCATGGTAAATGATTATTATTATTGTATATAAATCTTGCACGTTATTGTAACGTGACAACCATATGACCAAACCATATGACCAATTTATTATTTTAAATCTTAATAAGTTACATATTTCTATTTTAAAGTTTCAAAAAAAAAAACTTATTACACTGCATCAATTTCTTCCTTTTTTCAATTTAGGATCTAAACATTCTGTGAAATCAATTTTCGTTATTATTCTATTCTTCAAAGTTTTTAACTGTTTATGAACATAAAATGAAACGAAAAACAAATTTAATCTCCAAATGAATATTGATAAAGGCGTTTTTAAAGTACTTTTTTGATTTTGAACATTTTTTTACAAAACGTGACACAAGCACACATATTGCAACGACGGTCATTCTTTGTTTATTTTACACTCCAATATAAATATGCGATTCACTATATATGACGTCAACATTAAGTACTATATAGTGCTTAAGTTAATTCCATGATGACGTCATCATGACGTCATGTCACACCGCCAATGACATCTTTGAAAAAAAATTATCTAAATATTCAAGGCAAAGAAAGATTAAGCAATTTGGCTGTTCAAGCCTATGAATAAATGTTTTGTTAATATCTGACTTTTAAATGTGTGTGTGTGTTTCACCGATAATTTTGCACCAAAATGATTCTGAGAAAATCACCATTATTAATTTTTCAAACAATCGTACCACATAGCTTTACATACAGACTTAGGCAAGCATTCAACATGTAGACACACCTCATATCAGATGATATATGTATACAGGTTTTTGAGATCTAATAAATATTTATAGGTTGGTAAAACTTACTGACTAATCCTTTTATCATTTCATGTCAATAAAATATATTTAAACATTTATTAAATAAATATGTTTCAATCTTCAACAAATTAAGTAGCAATATAATTATTTGAGATGGTATATTTTTCGATATAACATTTTTAATATACATAAACTTTAATATTTTGCCGACATCTTTTGTTTTTCAACCAAATCACCGGTTGGAGCTTATTTTATATCAAAATATTTTTATATTAACGGTAAATTCCTGGTGTGGTACCATTATCATTATAGACAGGACCAGGACAAATCTGAACACTACTTAATGTTAAAGAGTATTGAATCACATATTATAATGAGTATTGCAGTTAAATGGATTTCAAAAACATAGATGATAAGCAAATATATATGCAACAAAATATGTTCCTTAACAGATTATATAAAAAAATGCAAATGACAAAAATATGCAAATTGTGAGCTTATGCTGATGCTATAAATATGCAAATCACCAAAATATATATTAGGTAGTCTTCCGCGCCACGTTTGTACGCTATGAAATTGTAGGAAAATTACTTTACAAATTGAAGAAAAAAAACATAAGAAATATTATGCCTTATTATTTTCAAACATTTTATCGAGCATTTTTTATTGTGGAGAAAGAACATTTTAAAATATTTCTTAACCTTTAAAATACAAAAAATAATCAAAATCTTAAATGCAGCAAATAATTTTCTTTCGTTTACTTTTTTTAGTTTGTTTTATTGTTTGATGTTATCAATTTTAGAAATCAATAATAATAATATTAATATATCCAAAATGGACAACATTAAATATTTACAGTGTTCTTAGTGTCATAAAGTTATCATCACTCAAAGATTATCAACATCTAAATACAACATATTGCACTAAACTCATGTTAACCCATCAGCCCCTGAAAATGCATAATGAACTATTCCAGCCTTTGAATTGGGAGAGTTCAATGCGTCTTCAGGGGTAAATGATTTAATATTACACTGACTGAATTACACCAAGTTACACGGACAAAGTGTAAACTTGTTCCAGTCAGAAGTAATACACATCACGTTCTCATACACACACACGATGCACTCTCTCTAACATTCTAACTTTTACTCAACTTTCCATTACGCAATTGCGCACGCGCTCTCACTATTCGCCTGGATAAATCGTTAACGATTTGATATTTTATAGTCATGTATTGAAGAATAGGAAAAAAGATTGCCTGCTAAGACACAGTAGTGATTTAATATAGTAAAGTGAACATTTCTATAAATCTGATCACCAATATGTTTCAAAGCGTTTAAGTAATAAAGATATTATGAAGACTTTAACGGAAACAGATGAGTCAACTTTTAAAACAATATGTCGCGTTGATTGTATAATCTAGCTGACTAACAGCACTCCCTATGGACTTTGGGATATCCGGCTGCTAGGTTTTCTGTACGCTTGTTTTCATCGGACTTCTGAAGCCTCTACTTCACCCTGACAACATTTCTCTTTGATGTGGAGAGAGCTACTTATGACAAACGACCACATGATCTGACCTTGATACCGCGTTTACTTCCGGTTTAAGTTACCAGAAGCTGGGTTTGGTTATCGTAAACGGATGTTCATGAAATAAAACCTCCATTGTTCTCCTTTATTATAATCAACGTTAGTAGACAACGAAGTACAACAGGCGCTTGCATACATCGACAATATCACAGTTACAAAGAACATAAACCAGAGTCACTTCCCTTTGTCTCCCGGCATGCAATAGCTCTTGCAAACGGAAATATGGCACAATGGTTTCTTTGTGTCATACAACAAACAAATCTCATACTCTCTTTAAAAAGCTAATTGGCACCAAACGATATCAACATGGTCAATAAATAATGCTAACAAAAATGAGTATTAGACAACAGTGCCTACATTAGCGCGTAAGGCAATCAAGAAATCGATAAAACACTAGTTCGAAATCAAAAGGCTGTGTTTCGGATATCGATGACCTTTTTGGAATACCAGAAAAAAGGTACTGGTATTCATTTACTCGTTCACGAAAGGTATTTTTTTCTCAATAATTCCAAAAGTATCAAATTACTTCAAGGTAAGAAGTAAAATCATCTTCCGATGGGACTTTTGTATTTACGTAAGTGTATTTGGAAACTTCAATATTATGCAATGCATCCTTTGAAGCAAGACGGTGTATATAAAAGCTACTGGCGACCAAACAATAGGTAAAATTCGGCACTACTTTAAGTATAGGAGCATTATAGACTCCTATTCTTACTCAGCGCATGCGCATGTAGTTACATCAACATTAAACATTGAAATCACAACCGTTTATGTGTTAGTGAATATAATGATTATCGTCACAGGGGCACTCGGTAATAGGATCTGATTATCGTCACAGGGGCACTCGGTAATAGGGTCTCGTGACAGAATGGCAAGACTTAAAATATATAGGGCACTAAATAGGTATCAAATATATAGGATACTAAGTCTAGTCTGGGCTGTACATTTAGGGAGGGTTTGTTGGGAGGGGGTAGTAAGAGGCGGGACTGTTGAGAGAGGGAGGGGACTTTAGTGGCAGGACTGTATGGAAAGGGAGGGTGGGACTGTGGGGAGAGGGCGGGGGCTTTAGAGGCAGGGCTGTGGAAAGAGGAAGGGGCGTAAGGGATTGGATTGTTGAAAGAGGGAGGGGGCGTAAGGGGTGAGACTGTGGGGAGAGGGAGGGGACTTTAGGGGCGGGACTGTGGGGAGAGGGAGGGTGCGAGACTATCAGGAGAGGGATGGGGTGTAAGGGGCCGGACTGTGGGGGTGGGAAGGGGGCTTTATGGGCGGGACTTTGGAGAGAGGGAGGGGTGTAAGGGGCGGGACTGTGGGAAGAGGGAGGGGCGTAAGGGGGCAAGTATATATGAGGGGGGACTCACTGTGATAAAACAATGGTGAGGGAGACTGTGCGTGCGTAGAATTTCAAACAGAATGAAACCTGTTTAGAAGATAATTGTGTATTGTTTGTGATGTGCGAGGTGAAAGGCCACCGTTACAGATTTTGGGAGGTGACTGGAATGAAAAGACACGTGCACAAGGTAGTGACGTCAGGACGCACGTGATCGGAAACACTATCAGATACACAAGTAAGTTTTGATAACACCAGTGTACGTGTTGAAAGAACACACAACCTACACTCAAAATAAAGTTCAAGATCCAGGATCCCTACGCGGAAGGCGGTGCTAAGGTTGGCTAGGCTTAATTTTGCATAGAAATAAAATAAATAACCTGGTCCATATTTTCTGAAGACTAATGACACAAGTAATGCTGAAGTATTTCCTATCGTGTATGCACAATGGACATATTGGAACTGTTTTGTGAATTCTACAAAGGGGTCCAACATCTTTGGACACCTACGCCGGTCAATACGGACAATGTCACCTGTCTTTACCAGACATGGGCAAATACTTATAACATTGACACCTGTATAGACAAGGTAGTCATACCGAATCTTGATATCTGTACATGGGCAAGATAAACTAAATGTCATATTAACCAGACCACCTAGGTATATGGACGTTCTTTTATTATCGTGATTAAATCAAGGAAGATTGTCACGAATGTTTATGAAGATATAGGCGAAATCTTATTTTATAAATTTTTGAATCAACTTAATTGAAATAAAAAAACAAAACAAAAATGTTTGCGTGTCACAATGAAACCAAGCAGTTGTTCAATGATGTTTTGAAATATTATTCTTTTGAAATTCTGACAGAATAGAAACAAACTCATGATGGAATAAAAAAACTATACCTTATCATAATAAAAGATCTAAGCCAGACCTGTATAGGTTTATCAATCGAAATTATGCTGGGGAACTTTCATTAACTGAGATGCAAGTGGTATGTGGTCACATGATGTTGACGTCATCAGAAATTGATGCCATAAAAATTTAAGAGTTATCTTACAAAGTGATAACCAGAATCTTTCTTGAATGGATCCGATCTCAAATGACCAAAACATAGGCATACACCCCCTGTTAATAGCACATTACGTGTCAATCTTGAACAAAATATATTTGTATACCAAAACAATTTGATATTACATATCATTACGGCCCTCCGTACTTCATGTTTGACCTATGACCTTACATACATTTAATGTACAGAATAAAGCAAGTTCTAGTCAACTGTTGAACTCTAAACCTTGTTTACCGCCCAATGAACGCTAAACACTGTTTATCGACCAATAAACGATAAACATTATTTATCAACCAATGAACGTTAAACATTATTTATCAACCAATGAACGTTAAACAATGTTTATTAACCAATGAACGTTAAACTTTGTTTATCATCCGATGAACGCTAAACATTGTTTATCGACCAATGAATGTTGAACATTGCTTATCAACAAATGGACGTAAAACATCGTTTATCGACCGATGAATGCTAAGCACACACATATCACAGTTGTGAGCAGGCCAGTGGTGGCGCTGCTTGCGGTGTTTCCGTTGTACTTCTCTGTCTCTCCATATTTGGAGATGGCGGCTACCCGCCTCTTACACCCCCACCAGTCATCTCGTATACTTTTGGGGTAGCCCTGCTTTACTCGCATCTTGTCGTCATAAAACAGGTAAAACTTGTCGTCTTGAAAGAAGTAGGTTCTGCTTTTGTCTTTGGGACCTACGAACAAAAAATGGAATTATGGGATAAATAAAACTACGTCTTCTTTATACAACTATAACCTTTTGATGAGGACGATGCATGGTTTTATCAACCAAAGAAAAGGACAGCTGGTCGATATGACTTTTTATTGGGAATCACGTGACACAACTTAAGACAATCATAAAGCGTGAAAACAATAATTTCATTCCTTTTTTAAAACGGAATTTTTCATCAACTTGATTCATTGAAGTATCAATTTTAGGAAATATAAGTTCCAAGACAATTTATTTTCATCCATGTTAATATTGATATCTAAAAAAAAAAAAAAATAAAAACCACTGATCGGACTCATTTAAGCATAGGGTACATGAATTCCAACTGGACAAAGGCAAATTCAATGAAGCCCGCTAGCGCTTCACGTTGGATTTGATTTTGTCCAGTTGGAATTTATTTTGCCTATGAATGCCTACTAAAAGCAGTTCAATATTTATATTTACCATTTTTAGAATCTGTTCACCTCATAAAAAATCAATAAATCTTTTTATTACATTTTTACCAGTGAAATATCGAAAATTATTCATTCTATAAAAGTGATATTTTTCACTAGTGAGAAGTATGTTATTTTTCACTAGTGAAAAATATCATTTTTTCTTATTTGACCAACCAGAACGCTGCGTTTACAAACGACGTTTGGGAAAATCAAAGAACGCCACTATAGATAAACAGAATATCCAACAGTATCTTCAGTAATACCAAACATATTTCACTTGTGTGGCTAATATTTTGATATTTGGTATTACTGAAGACACTATTGGATATCCTCTATGTATTTCTCAGCATTAAGCTCAAATAATGTATATATCGTGTATGCTTGTTCCATGAAAAGACCAGCCATCGCCCGGGGACGGTCAATGGTATCCAGCGTAATAATTATGACGTTATAATAATGATGACGTCAACAATCGGCAAATGACATTCATGGTGTTATGAATGCCAACGGTATTTGGAAGGGTCATATAGTGACATTGCCATGCAATGGTAAATATAACTATATATTCTCTAAATATAAACAAATTAGACATGTCTGTGAGACGCGACGGGACGGGACGGGACGGGACGGATATGGGTAACACTATATGCCCCCGCCCGTTTCACAGCGGGGGGGGGGGGGGGGCATAAAATGAAATGGCTGTCGGATTGTATACCTGTTTTGTACTGGAATGCCGTGCTGACTGGGACCGGCACATCCCGCCATATACTCATATCTCGGGGGTAGTCCATTTCGATGTGGTTGTTGTCGGTGTTGAGCTTCCAGTACATGTCCCCGCTAATCAGGTAAGTCCGGGAATTGTAGCTCCATACGAACGCAGCGTCGATCTTCTTCACGTCGGCCGGAATTCCAAACTCGGTGATGGGACGTCCTTCCGGTGGGAACCGCGCCACAGGAGAGTTACTGTTGTAAACCCAGTACCGATCACCTGTAGGACGAAGGTGGGTCACGTGATCATTGAAGTTAACTTCTTAAAACAAAATTCTTGACAATTTCACAGGTTTACTCAAAAAAATAACTAAAGTGTACTAATTTCGATTACTGTCGTTCGGTACTCATCTTAGCACATGGTGTATCACAAGCATAAACCTTGTGTTTGAGTAGGAGAAGAGTTTCATGGATATAAACCCTGAGTTTGTTATAATCTGGTCACACATTACACAATCTTAAGGAGTACTTACCAATAAAGAAAATAATTTTCTGATCGTTGAGTCGCTCAAATACAGCGTCTATGTGGTCCACATCGTGGGGCATACCCATCCAAAAGGAATGTAGACTGATCTTATCCTGGCCAATTAATCCTTGATCTGTCTGTCTCCAAAAATACTGTAACCGACCAAAAAAGTTTCTTTTATGTATTTTGTTTATATATTTAGAGAGTTTATATCAATTAATTTTAAATTTACTAACCTCATATTCGGTATAGAATATATTCTGTCTGTTGAGGCATGGTGTCATAACTGTGACAAATTATCGAGCATATTTGTATCATGATCTCAACAGTAGGAAATAATTGATTTAGTAAATCAAAACGATATCTGGAAGCAAAGTTACGACTTACCTCGCCGATGAAAAGGAAGAGCTCTCCGCGGAGAACAGCGATTGCATCGAATGGTGTTGTGCAAGGGTCAATGGAGTCCCCGTTGTAAGGAGGTCGTGGGGTCACAGGGTTGCGAGGTCGAGGAGTAGGTCGGGGCCTTGGGACTCGGGGTGTCACCCGATCCGGGGGACGTTGGGTCGGCCGATCTTTGGAATGAGGCAGACGCGGTCGGGCACCTGTTGATTAAAGAACAAGTTCAAATTAGTCTTCTTTCCAAACTGTGTTCTAGACTGAAAAATCATGTAAATCAGATAGTTCGTATAGCCCATTTGTCAGAAAATTGCCATTGTTTTTTTCCGGTGGTTTGGTAAAATTAAGTTCTCAGTTTTTCTGATGAAATAATTCTTTCATGTTGTTGCCGCGCGAATAAAAATGTATTAGAACTGACCATAAACTGCCTGAATTCCGATGACGTCATCATGCGGAAGCTGGAAGTTTGCCTGATAACCCTGGTACCAAGGGTACATGAGAGCCCCGGGTTCGTTACTGTGACCCAGTCCAAGGGCATGGCCGAACTCGTGAGCAGCTACCATGAATAGGTCCACACCTTTAGAGGAGAAAACACATACGTCAGAGATATAGAAGTTCACACAATCACACAACTACCACCAATATTATGATCCCACCACTAGCACCAATATTACGATCCCACCACTACCACCAAAATTACGATCCAACCACTAACACCAATATTACTATCCCACCACTAACACCAATATTACTATCCCACCACAAGCACCAATATTACTATCCCACCACTAGCACCAATATTACGATCCCACCACTAGCAACAATATTACGATCCCACCACTAGCACCAATATTACTATCCCACCACTAGCACCAATATCACGATCCCACCACTAGCACCAATATTACGATCCCACCACTAATACCGATATTACGATCCCACCACTAATACCGATATTACGATCCCACCACTAACACCAATATTACGATCCCACCACTAGCACCAATATAACGATCCCACCACTACCACCAATATTACGATCCCGCCACTAACACCAATATAACGATCCCACCACTACCACCTATATTACGATCCCACCACTACCACCAATATTACGATCCCACCAATACCACCAATATAACGATCACAACTCTACCACCAATATTACGATCCCGCCACTACCACCAATATTACTATCCCACCACTACCACCAATATAACGATCCCATTTCTACCACTAATATTACGATCCCACCACTGCCACCAATATAACGATCCCGCCACTACCACCAATATAACGATCCCACCACTACCACCAAAATTACGATCCCGCCACTACCACCAATATTACGATACCACCACTAGCACTAATATTACGATACCACCACTACCACCAATATTACGATCCCACCACTACCACCAATATTACGATCCCACCACTAACACCAATATTACGATCCCACCACTAGCACCAATATAACGATCCCACCACTACCACCAATATTACGATCCCACCACTACCACCAATATTACGATCCCGCCACTACCACCAATATAACGATCCCAACTCTACCACCAATATTACGATCCTGCTACTACCACTAATATAACGATCCCACCACTACCACCAATATAACGATCCCAACTCTACCACCAATATTACGATCCCACCACTACCATCAATATTACGATCCCACCACTACCACCAAAATAACGATCCCGCCACTTCCACCAATATAACGATCCCACCACTACCACCAAAATTATGATCCCACCACTAACACCAATATTACGATCCCACCACTAACACCAATATTACGATCCCACCATTCCACATTCTGCAGCGTTAACAATCTAACAGATATTACCGTAAATTAAACAAAGAAAGACAACGTAGGCATCATAATTGGTTCTGAAACAACATGTAATTTACTTACAAATATTTCATTAGTCTGTAAATTTGAATACTTTTTTTTTCATATCAGATTGAGACGTACAGATAATTAAGGATAATAATAGGGTGCGCTTTAATTTAAAAGAAACGTTTCTGACTGTAAGTTTAGAGTGAACGAACGTTTTATTTATTTTTACTTGCACATATAGATTACAGTTCTTTTTGAAACAACGTAATAGATGAATGTTGATCATCGAAAGGCACGTAGTCAGCTAGATTCAAAGGCAGCCTATTTGCTCAAAGCCGCCAACATTTTGATATTTTGCAGACAGATTTTGCTCATTAAATCTTGCTAAAGCTCAGAGCTGGTTGTATTTTCAATATTTCATGCTGCCATATCTGAAATCATATTTTATTAATAATTACAATTTCGAAAATTGTATTCAAAAACCGACACAATGCGACTGTCGATAATCAACTAAATCATCACTTTCTTGTAACGGAAACATATTTCCTTTCTTTGACATATTAGTGCAATACATCTACTACCAATATTGAAACATATTTACCTCACTAATTGTCAACCACCACCAGTAACGCAAATCGTATGAACCACTACCGCCAATAGCACAATCGTACCAACACTACCACCAATAACAGAGCAAACACACCCACCACTACCACCAATAGCACAATCCTACCACCACTACCGCCAATAACACAATCCTACCACCACTACCACCAATAACACAACCCTACCACCACTACCGCCAATAACAAAATCCTACCACCACTACCGCCAATAACACAACCCTACCACCACTACCGCCAATAACACAACCCTACCACCACTACCGCCAATAACACAACCCTACCACCACTACCGCCAATAACACAATCCTACCACCACTACCACCAATAACACAACCCTACCACCACTACCGCCAATAACAAAATCCTACCACCACTACCGCCAATAACACAACCCTACCACCACTACCGCCAATAACACAATCCTACCACCACTACCACCAATAACACAACCCTACCACCACTACCGCCAATAACAAAATCCTACCACCACTACCGCCAATAACACAACCCTACCACCACTACCGCCAATAACACAACCCTACCACCACTACCGCCAATAACACAATCCTACCACCACTACCGCCAATAACAAAATCCTACCACCACTACCAACAATAACACAACCCTACCACCACTACCGCCAATAACACAACCCTACCACCACTACCGCCAATAACACAATCCTACCACCACTACCGCCAATAACACAATCCTACCACCACTACCAACAATAACACAATCCTACCACCACTACCGCCAATAACACAACCCTACCACCACTACCGCCAATAACACAATCCTACCACCACTACCAACAATAACACAACCCTACCACCACTACCGCCAATAACACAACCCTACCACCACTACCGCCAATAACACAATCCTACCATCACTACCGCCAATAACACAACCCTACCGCCACTACCGCCAATAACACAACCCTACCACCACTACCGCCAATAACAAAATCCTACCACCACTACCGCCAATAACACAACCCTACCACCACTACCGCCAATAACACAATCCTACCACCACTACCAACAATAACACAACCCTACCACCACTACCGCCAATAACACAATCCTACCACCACTACCGCCAATAACACAATCCTACCACCACTACCAACAATAACACAATCCTACCACCACTACCGCCAATAACACAATACTACCACCACTACCGCCAATAACACAATACTACCACCACTACCGCCAATAACACAATCCTACCACCACTACCAACAATAACAAAATCCTACCACCACTACCAACAATAACACAATCCTACCACCACTACCGTCAATAACACAATCCTACCACCACTACCAACAATAACAAAATCCTACCACCACTACCAACAATAACACAATCCTACCACCACTACCGTCAATAACACAATCCTACCACCACTACCAACAATAACACAATCCTACCACCACTACCGCCAATAACACAATCCTACCACCACTACCGTCAATAACACAATCCTACCACCACTACCAACAATAACACAATCCTACCACCACTACCAACAATAACACAATCCTACCACCACTACCAACAATAACACAATCCTACCACCACTACCAACAATAACACAATCCTACCACCACTACCAACAATAACACAATCCTACCACCACTACCAACAATAACACAATCCTACCACCACTACCGCCAATAACACAATCCTACCACCACTACCAACAATAACACAATCCTACCACCACTACCGCCAATAACAAAATCCTACCACCACTACCGCCAATAACACAATCCTACCACCACTACCGCCAATAACACAATCCTACCACCACTACCGCCAATAACACAATCCTACCACCACTACCAACAATAACACAATCCTACCACCACTACCACCAATAACACAATCCTACCACCACTACCGCCAATAACACAATCCTACCACCACTACCGCCAATAACACAATCCTACCACCACTACCAACAATAACACAATCCTACCACCACTACCGCCAATAACACAATCCTACCACCACTACCGCCAATAACACAATCCTACCATCACTACCGCCAATAACACAATCCTACCACCACTACCGCCAATAACACAACCCTACCACCACTACCAACAATAACACAATCCTACCACCACTACCGCCAATAACACAATCCTACCATCACTACCGCCAATAACACAATCCTACCACCACTACCGCCAATAACACAATCCTACCACCACTACCAACAATAACACAATCCTACCACCACTACCACCAATAACACAATCCTACCACCACTACCAACAATAACACAATACTACCACCACTACCGCCAATAACACAATCCTACCATCACTACCGCCAATAACACAATCCTACCATCACTACCGCCAATAACACAATCCTACCACCACTACCACCAATAACACAATCCTACCACCACTACCAACAATAACACAATCCTACCACCACTACCACCAATAACACAATCCTACCACCACTACCAACAATAACACAACCCTACCACCACTACCGCCAATAACAAAATCCTACCACCACTACCAACAATAACACAATCCTACCACCACTACCGCCAATAACACAATCCTACCACCACTACCAACAATAACACAACCCTACCACCACTACCGCCAATAACAAAATCCTACCACCACTACCAACAATAACACAACCCTACCACCACTACCGCCAATAACACAATCCTACCACCACTACCGCCAATAACACAACCCTACCACCACTACCAACAATAACACAATCCTACCACCACTACCGCCAATAACACAATCCTACCACCACTACCAACAATAACACAATCCTACCACCACTACCGCCAATAACACAATCCTACCACCACTACCGCCAATAACACAATCCTACCACCACTACCGCCAATAACACAATCCTACCACCACTACCAACAATAACACAACCCTACCACCACTACCGCCAATAACACAATCCTACCACCACTACCAACAATAACACAATCCTACCACCACTACCGCCAATAACACAATCCTACCACCACTACCAACAATAACACAATCCTACCACCACTACCGCCAATAACACAATCCTACCACCACTACCAACAATAACACAATCCTACCACCACTACCGCCAATAACACAATCCTACCACCACTACCAACAATAACACA
Source organism: Mimachlamys varia (assembly GCA_947623455.1). Taxonomy (NCBI): domain Eukaryota; kingdom Metazoa; phylum Mollusca; class Bivalvia; order Pectinida; family Pectinidae; genus Mimachlamys; species Mimachlamys varia. Next base: position 30,402,886 of record OX392532.1, on the reverse strand, counting down.
ATCCTACCACCACTACCAACAATAACACAATCCTACCACCACTACCGCCAATAACACAATCCTACCACCACTACCAACAATAACACAATCCTACCACCACTACCGCCAATAACACAATCCTACCACCACTACCAACAATAACACAATCCTACCACCACTACCGCCAATAACACAATCCTACCACCACTACCAACAATAACACAATCCTACCACCACTACCGCCAATAACACAATCCTACCACCACTACCACCACCACTACAATCCTACCACCACTACCGCCAATAACACAATCCTACCACCACTACCAACAATAACACAACCCTACCACCACTACCGCCAATAACACAATCCTACCACCACTACCGCCAATAACACAATCCTACCACCACTACCGCCAATAACACAATCCTACCACCACTACCGCCAATAACACAATCCTACCATCACTACCGCCAATAACACAACCCTACCACCACTACCAACAATAACACAATCCTACCACCACTACCGCCAATAACACAATCCTACCACCACTACCGCCAATAACACAATCCTACCACCACTACCAACAATAACACAATCCTACCACCACTACCGCCAATAACACAACCCTACCACCACTACCAACAATAACACAATCCTACCACCACTACCGCCAATAACACAACCCTACCACCACTACCGCCAATAACACAATCCTACCACCACTACCGCCAATAACACAATCCTACCACCACTACCAACAATAACACAATCCTACCACCACTACCAACAATAACACAATCCTACCACCACTACCGCCAATAACACAATCCTACCACCACTACCAACAATAACACAATCCTACCACCACTACCGCCAATAACACAATCCTACCACCACTACCAACAATAACACAATCCTACCACCACTACCGCCAATAACACAATCCTACCACCACTACCGCCAATAACACAATCCTACCACCACTACCAACAATAACACAATCCTACCACCACTACCACCAATAACACAATCCTACCATCACTACCGCCAATAACACAACCCTACCACCACTACCACCAATAACACAATCCTACCACCACTACCAACAATAACACAATCCTACCACCACTACCGCCAATAACACAACCCTACCACCACTACCGCCAATAACACAATCCTACCACCACTACCAACAATAACACAACCCTACCACCACTACCGCCAATAACACAATCCTACCACCACTACCAACAATAACACAATCCTACCACCACTACCGCCAATAACACAATCCTACCACCACTACCGCCAATAACACAATCCTACCACCACTACCAACAATAACACAATCCTACCACCACTACCGCCAATAACACAACCCTACCACCACTACCGCCAATAACACAATCCTACCACCACTACCGCCAATAACACAACCCTACCACCACTACCGCCAATAACACAATCCTACCACCACTACCGCCAATAACACAATCCTACCACCACTACCGCCAATAACACAACCCTACCACCACTACCAACAATAACACAATCCTACCACCACTACCGCCAATAACACAACCCTACCACCACTACCAACAATAACACAATCCTACCACCACTACCGCCAATAACACAACCCTACCACCACTACCAACAATAACACAATCCTACCACCACTACCGCCAATAACACAATCCTACCACCACTACCAACAATAACACAATCCTACCACCACTACCAACAATAACACAATCCTACCACCACTACCGCCAATAACACAATCCTACCACCACTACCGCCAATAACACAATACTACCACCACTACCAACAATAACACAATCCTACCACCACTACCAACAATAACACAATCCTACCACCACTACCAACAATAACACAATCCTACCACCACTACCAACAATAACACAATCCTACCACCACTACCGCCAATAACACAATCCTACCACCACTACCAACAATAACACAATCCTACCACCACTACCAACAATAACACAATCCTACCACCACTACCGCCAATAACACAATCCTACCACCACTACCAACAATAACACAATCCTACCACCACTACCGCCAATAACACAATCCTACCACCACTACCGTCAATAACACAATCCTACCACCACTACCAACAATAACAAAATCCTACCACCACTACCAACAATAACACAATCCTACCACCACTACCAACAATAACACAACCCTACCACCACTACCGCCAATAACACAACCCTACCACCACTACCGCCAATAACACAACCCTACCACCACTACCGCCAATAACACAATCCTACCACCACTACCGTCAATAACACAATCCTACCACCACTACCAACAATAACAAAATCCTACCACCACTACCAACAATAACACAATCCTACCACCACTACCAACAATAACACAACCCTACCACCACTACCGCCAATAACACAACCCTACCACCACTACCGCCAATAACACAATCCTACCACCACTACCGCCAATAACACAACCCTACCACCACTACCGCCAATAACACAATCCTACCACCACTACCAACAATAACACAACCCTACCACCACTACCAACAATAACACAACCCTACCACCACTACCGCCAATAACACAATCCTACCACCACTACCAACAATAACACAATCCTACCACCACTACCAACAATAACACAACCCTACCACCACTACCGCCAATAACACAATCCTACCACCACTACCAACAATAACACAATCCTACCACCACTACCAACAATAACACAACCCTACCACCACTACCGCCAATAACACAATCCTACCACCACTACCGTCAATAACACAATCCTACCACCACTACCAACAATAACACAATCCTACCACCACTACCAACAATAACACAATCCTACCACCACTACCAACAATAACACAATCCTACCATCACTACCGCCAATAACACAATCCTACCACCACTACCGCCAATAACACAATCCTACCACCACTACCAACAATAACACAATACTACCACCACTACCGCCAATAACACAATCCTACCACCACTACCGCCAATAACACAACCCTACCACCACTACCGCCAATAACACAATCCTACCACCACTACCAACAATAACACAATCCTACCACCACTACCAACAATAACACAATCCTACCACCACTACCGCCAATAACACAATCCTACCACCACTACCGCCAATAACACAACCCTACCACCACTACCAACAAAAACACAATCCTACCACCACTACCAACAATAACACAATCCTACCACCACTACCAACAATAACACAATCCTACCACCACTACCAACAATAACACAACCCTACCACCACTACCAACAATAACACAATCCTACCACCACTACCGCCAATAACACAATCCTACCACCACTACCAACAATAACAAAATCCTACCATCACTACCAACAATAACACAATCCTACCACCACTACCGCCAATAACACAATCCTACCACCACTACCGCCAATAACACAATCCTACCACCACTACCAACAATAACACAATCCTACCACCACTACCGCCAATAACACAATACTACCACCACTACCGCCAATAACACAATCCTACCACCACTACCAACAATAACACAATCCTACCACCACTACCAACAATAACACAATACTACCACCACTACCAACAATAACAAAATCCTACCACCACTACCAACAATAACACAATCCTACCACCACTACCAACAATAACACAATCCTACCACCACTACCAACAATAACACAATACTACCACCACTACCAACAATAACACAATCCTACCACCACTACCAACAATAACACAATCCTACCACCACTACCAACAATAACACAATACTACCACCACTACCAACAATAACAAAATCCTACCACCACTACCAACAATAACACAATCCTACCACCACTACCAACAATAACACAATCCTACCACCACTACCGCCAATAACACAACCCTACCACCACTACCGCCAATAACACAATCCTACCACCACTACCAACAATAACACAACCCTACCACCACTACCAACAATAACACAATCCTACCACCACTACCAACAATAACACAACCCTACCACCACTACCGCCAATAACACAATCCTACCACCACTACCAACAATAACACAATCCTACCACCACTACCGCCAATAACACAATCCTACCACCACTACCGCCAATAACACAATCCTACCACCACTACCAACAATAACACAATCCTACCACCACTACCAACAATAACACAATCCTACCACCACTACCGCCAATAACACAATCCTACCACCACTACCAACAATAACACAATCCTACCACCACTACCGCCAATAACACAATCCTACCACCACTACCAACAATAACACAATCCTACCACCACTACCAACAATAACACAATCCTACCACCACTACCGCCAATAACACAACCCTACCACCACTACCACCAATAACACAATCCTACCACCACTACCGCCAATAACACAACCCTACCACCACTACCAACAATAACACAATCCTACCACCACTACCGCCAATAACACAATCCTACCACCACTACCGCCAATAACACAATCCTACCACCACTACCGCCAATAACACAATCCTACCACCACTACCAACAATAACACAATCCTACCACCACTACCGCCAATAACACAATCCTACCACCACTACCGCCAATAACACAATCCTACCACCACTACCAACAATAACACAATCCTACCACCACTACCGCCAATAACACAACCCTACCACCACTACCGCCAATAACACAACCCTACCACCACTACCGCCAATAACACAATCCTACCACCACTACCAACAATAACACAATCCTACCACCACTACCGCCAATAACACAATCCTACCACCACTACCAACAATAACACAATCCTACCACCACTACCAACAATAACACAACCCTACCACCACTACCGCCAATAACACAATCCTACCACCACTACCAACAATAACACAATCCTACCACCACTACCAACAATAACACAACCCTACCACCACTACCAACAATAACACAATCCTACCACCACTACCAACAATAACACAATCCTACCACCACTACCGCCAATAACACAATCCTACCACCACTACCAACAATAACACAATCCTACCACCACTACCGCCAATAACACAATCCTACCACCACTACCAACAATAACACAATCCTACCACCACTACCAACAATAACACAATCCTACCACCACTACCGCCAATAACAAAATCCTACCACCACTACCGCCAATAACACAATCCTACCACCACTACCGCCAATAACACAATCCTACCACCACTACCAACAATAACACAATCCTACCACCACTACCGCCAATAACAAAATCCTACCACCACTACCAACAATAACACAATCCTACCACCACTACCAACAATAACACAATCCTACCACCACTACCAACAATAACACAATCCTACCACCACTACCGCCAATAACACAACCCTACCACCACTACCGCCAATAACACAACCCTACCACCACTACCACCACCACTACAATCCTACCACCACTACCGCCAATAACACAACCCTACCACCACTACCAACAATAACACAATCCTACCACCACTACCGCCAATAACACAATCCTACCACCACTACCGCCAATAACACAATCCTACCACCACTACCGCCAATAACACAATCCTACCACCACTACCAACAATAACACAATCCTACCACCACTACCGCCAATAACACAATCCTACCACCACTACCAACAATAACACAATCCTACCACCACTACCGCCAATAACACAACCCTACCACCACTACCGCCAATAACACAATCCTACCACCACTACCGCCAATAACACAATCCTACCACCACTACCGCCAATAACACAATCCTACCACCACTACCGCCAATAACACAATCCTACCACCACTACCAACAATAACACAATCCTACCACCACTACCGCCAATAACACAATCCTACCACCACTACCGCCAATAACACAATCCTACCACCACTACCGCCAATAACACAATCCTACCACCACTACCAACAATAACACAATCCTACCACCACTACCGCCAATAACACAATCCTACCACCACTACCGCCAATAACACAACCCTACCACCACTACCGCCAATAACACAACCCTACCACCACTACCGCCAATAACACAATCCTACCACCACTACCAACAATAACACAATCCTACCACCACTACCAACAATAACACAACCCTACCACCACTACCGCCAATAACACAATCCTACCACCACTACCAACAATAACACAATCCTACCACCACTACCGCCAATAACACAATCCTACCACCACTACCACCACCACTACAATCCTACCACCAACATCACCACTACAATCCTACCACCAACATCACCATCGCCACTTACAACTGCCATACCGAAAAACCAATCGCCGCCACCAACCAATACTACTCTTTCACTGACCATCCTCTCTTTTGACTACACCACCCCAATATCGCATTAAGCCACACACCAAAGTTACAGCTCTGACTACATTGTAGTTGTACATACATAACTGTATTAAACACTCTTACCATCTTCTTCAGAGTTATACGTCCAGTACTCATCGTCATCAAAATGGGTGTCACCTCCTTTGTCCTCTCCGGGATAGAAAGCATGGGCCAGGATCAACCCTGAAAAGACAGGTTATTGTTACAACATAGCAATTAATTAAGAGTCTATTACTGTCAGTAAGAGTGTTTGGATTCTTACTTGGTCCATTTAATGGACATTTCGATACAGTAACACACATGCAGAGATAGTACTTGACCGGTATTACAGTCACAACAACGCTAACGAGTACTGCTTTGAAATTCGCGAAAACGAGATTCAAACCGATAGCATGGCCTTTATTTCTTCATTTGATTGATAACGTAAAGATTGAACAGGACGTATATTGCTTTGCTTGTCTCGTGTTTAAATAATATAACTTTGTGATCTTTAATAGTACGATAAACTGGATAAACTTGTTAGAAAGACGTGCACGAGCCAAAACAAAGATGGCGCCACGCCAGCTGCTGACTCGGGAGTACAGTGAGGTCAAGGTCGCCTTTTCTTCTGTCGCTTAAGTTGTAATAAAAAGAGTTGGCCAAACTCAATGTAGCACGTGTCGCAGTGCATAAAATTCTTTGAATTTGATTTCATTTTATTTCTTACGATTATATGCGTGACGTCAGCCCATATGACACATTATGACACATCTGTGTCTACAAAGGGGATTATGAATTGAAAAAGAAATGAAAGGATTACAGTTAGATATTGACTTCGGGGGGCGTCAGGTAGTGTAAAACGCACGCGAGTGTTCTCACATATGGAGTAAATGTATGTAGGTAATAGACAAGGGCTTTGGGAGATCTCAAGCTGCCGCCATTCCATCAGCACGTAATATGTAGGTAGTGCATCATGCTTCCATCCTCCCGGCTCCCCCCAGTCCGCTATATCGGACGCCTTCTTGGCCCGAATCCAAGTCCCTGTCATGTTAATTCCCAATAAAAACTTAATAGTACTATTTCCGCTGCATGTCTGTTCCAGTTTGTAGATCCGAGACCGACACTTTCTCTAGCGTATTTAAAGCGGACATCAAAAGAATACATTTAACAGATACTTTTTCAACTCGGGATTAGTTTTCGAGTTCAGACCAAATATTTTCGGAAACAGACGCAACAAAAAATGAAAGTTAACGAAGTTTGAATAATACGGTATATTTGTGTAGCGGTTGATTTCATGTGATCCGACACACGTGACCATACACATTGCCCACTGTTACAATGTTTATAGACTGTCCTGAGCTTGTTCTGTACTTTTAATATTTATCACGTTACCGTGGAAATGCATGACGTCTTGACATGCACGCTGTTCTGAGAGTGGGAGGTAAACCGTGAGTTCGTGACCCTGGACGATTTGTCTGGGTATTGTCTGGGTATAGATGTCGGAAAGTCGTGCCCAAACAACATGTATCTTATCCACTATGATCAGCTCTATCAGACGGACAAATGAAACTGATACAATGCTGCATGCTAACTCATTCACCCCTGAAATTTCACAATGGACTATTCCAACCTTTGAATTGGAAGAGTTCAAATGTGTCTTCAGGGGTAAATGAGATAAGTGAACTGCTTTTACATTTAAAAAGTAAGTGATTTGGTCATAATCCTCTGTCAAGCCAGCATATAAATGATACCTAATATACAAAACTAATAAGTATTCTATACAAAGCTAATATACGTATTAGTAGTCACGTGTCGAAGCTGTTCTCCCATGAGTAATAAAAGTACGCCTTAACTAATATTCGGAAAAGTTGAGGACGAAGGACGCTTACGTTAGATGATATGGTCCCGACATAGGACTTGGTTCGCCACAAAAATAAGCGAATGAGGCGACTATTGTGGGCGACATGAAATCCGGTAAAATCCAAATATTTCCAAATCCCGATATTTGTGGGAAAATAGGCACATTTGAGAAACATTAACTAATCTGACGTATGGTTGCATACCTTCCTACTTAAAATTATTATCAACTTTTAACCTTTTTTTCAAGCCCTTACTTGAGTGTTTTGTTTATAGCTAATGCGTATATCGTATATCGATGGTATATCAGTTGATATTGTGTGACTTCTAATGTTATGTCAATATTTAACTAACTTTTAACGTCAAAATACATATACATGTCAATTTTACCTTTTCCATCAAAAGGGTAACCATCTTTATGAAAGCCGTTTGCGAACTTGATCATGATGTCAGCAATGCCATTCGGTATCTCCGTGAAAGTGAGGTTAGTGACGTCACTCCATACTTGGAACCCCTCGTATATCGCCCGTCTCACTTGCTTCATTGGCATGTCAGGCGTATAATTAAGTATTCTGAAGAAAAAAAGGAAATGTGTACAATAAAATACCAAAGTAGACAAAGGAATATGATAAAGGAAAATGAAACCAAAAAACATAGCATGTGATATCATGAATAGTTTAAAAAATATTGACGTCTTATGACATAATGACGATCTCGCAGATCAAACGAGATTTTGTATGAGTAAAACGTACATAATTCCATTAATTAATTAGGAAGAGTGCACAAATTTCTTTCTGTATGGATTTGTTATATATAACACAATGACGATGCAGAATAAAAAAAAGCATGACCTCATGACGTCACGCGAAGAAATTCTTATGATGGCATTATTTCCGGTAACATATAAGATCATTTCTACCGAGACATAGCAACGATTTCATCACTTTCTCTATTAGCAGTTTCCATTCATAAACTGTGGTACATCTGTCCGACTCCATTTATTAATGACACAAACGGAACGCATCCATTTATCTAGTGCATCAAGGTTTTACATGTGCACGTGCACGAGTCCCGGGGGTTTTCGGTTGACAGAACACGCCAGACGTCTCTCGTTATATGTGCTTGGCACAGTTTCAAACATTATGGAATATATGTCACGCGGTTCCGTGAAATGTAACGCGGCAGTCATTCCGTTTCCGCATTAAAATATCAAATTGAGTGTTCCACTCGACTCTGCCAGGCTTAGCTATCTGTAGTGCTGATTTGACAGAAACTGACGTGAATTTCAATTAACATTTTTCAACTGACATCTGCTTATTACGTTGGAATGCTAAGCGTATGATTTCGTTACACCAGATTACGTATCACGTGTGTATAATGAGATAAATTGGGGGATGGATGGAAGGAATAAACAAAGAACAGGACATACGAATAAATAAACAAAGTACAAACTTAAATCACTTGACCCGTATGAAAATGTTTCTAAGAAAACTTAGAAGATTCACAAATCGTTTCCTGTACAGATATAATTTAGCGACACGGAAATCTTGATGTCATTATGAGTGTACATTGTAAACAGATTAGATATTCGTATCATTTTTTAATAAACTCAAAACAATTGGCAGACTACACAGAAAACATCGAATAATTATCAGATTTCTATTTATATCGAAAGAGATTTAGGAATCCCGAATGATCGTTTAAGTTATTCTTCACCCCTGAAGAAACATTTGGACTCTTCCGATTCAAAGGTTGGAATAGTTCATTTTGAATATTCAGGGTTGGGTGAGTTAAGACTCAATGTGGAAGCGAGTGCATGTGTACTCTAAACTTATTTACCCACCCCCCCCCCCCCCATGTTATATGTCATAGGACTCCGATATTGCTGCAAACATAACAAACAGGTCATGTCTCCATTACGTTAGAGGCGTAAATAATTTTACAAATTGCTTATCTTGGAAAGACCCTCCCATATTCGAAAACCAAGCACCTTCTTCACTTCAACAATCCATATATTGTTTAAATCAGTATGCACTCAAACGGACTTATTGTCATAGCGCAAAGACATCCATTCAGCCTGATTACCCAACACGTGCGACAATTCCACCAGAAGGCAAAAATAGCTTCCAAGTAACATTTCTTAATAACGTCATAAGTAGTCCCCCAAATACCTGTCTTTTAGTATTAATGAAAGCCCTAAGAAGTACTTTTCGCTTACATTATAGGAAGAAATATTGCAAAAACCCTCTAGGAAATAGGGAAAGCATTTATTTACAGTATTAGCATGGTTTGGGTTAGTGTCAATGGTAACGGAATCCTAATATATCGCGATACATACAGCACACGTGAGTCACGAGCGGCAAAAACGTATGGATGACTAAACCCCGCCACGTCGATACCGGAACGACCGCCAGCTCCAGCATCCTCAGCCGTCGCCAGGGTAATCACAGAACTGTCCAATCACAATCTGGGACAACTACGGCAACGCTCCTTCACCACCCGGCCAGATATACCGGTCTATATGGGATGGGATATTCAAACACATGTCACCACGGCGTGCAAACCAATACTCACGCTGTGACTTTTACACTGTCGCGCCATTCAGGGTTTTCGTTATGAACAATTTAATAGATTCATTTGAATAACACTTATGTTAATATATTCGGGTGTGTATGTGTAGCTTACTACTATAACATTCTCGAAACAACGTAGAAAGTGTTTTTATACAACAATCTGACATGTGGTTAACAGCTCACAAGAGAAAGGTAATAGGGTGCAAAATTGTTCAGTGTTGAATAAAAATTGTCAAACCACAAATATTCCCCAAACGTCTGCGGTCTGTTTTCCGTGTCTTACATGTACAGTAATACCACCTACTGAGACAGATACAAAACTTATATCACCAACAACGTAAAACACTTTGTTTACATATAAGTATATGATACCGACCGAGTACTCGCCCTCTAGCGAAGAAAACCCTACATTGGATATAGATGATCTTACCCGAGTGTCGATGTAATATGGAATCTATTAAACGAGTTCAATTATTTTATTTGTCACGAGCTTTTAGGCGAGTGACAATAAATTATTTAACGAGTTTAATAAATTCCATATTACATTGACACGATTTTGTAAGATTCTGTTTATCACATAGCTTATTATTCATGAGAAAAGACACTTAAACTCTCAAATATCATTCTCTTTATAACCGGTGATTTCTATTTTGACGGAACGATTGTTACTATACCGAGGCAATAACAATTGATGACTTAAAAAAGACGTCATTTGTTTATGACGTCTCAATAGTATTATTTATGTGTAATATCATATTCATGACATGGCCGTATGACATGAATAAACGGGTCAGTTATGTGATAAAAACTCGTTATTTCTCTCTATCTATCTACATTAATTTCAAAACAAATGTACATTTCAGGTCAGTGAGTAAGTACAGTGTGGTTACACTTTGTCCATCATCCACTGTATATATTAAAGCCGTGATCAGGGAGGCGATTTGTTCAGGAGGATGACGTCATATATGCAAAAATTAAAATGGCTGATACTTCCTTAACTCAACCAGTCTTAAATGGAAAATGATACGGACTGGTGTTTCATTAACCTTGGGATAACAGAAACCTTCGAAAGTCTTCAGCGGTAAACACAACTGTGTCATTCTGAAATTTCTCAGTAACCTGACACCTCTGTAAACAGTTGTTCAATTTCCGGACCGTCAGTAAGGAAAGAAGTACACGACCACTCGGCTCCTTACTCCACTGTTTACCCGTGTGACCCCCATAATGACAATATATTTTTTTACAGCAGATTTACTGTAATTCTAATCCAAGCAACAACTTTTTTATCACATATCATAATCATACACATATTAAAGGTACATATGTCTGGTTCAGATCGGAAACATGTCACTGGAATGGGCGGATAAAACAAATTTTGAAATGCAAAACATCGAAAACGCAGTTCATGTACAATGTAGTTTGTGAAATATTTATCAAAAATCTCTCCTTATTGAAGGATTCGGCAATGATGAGTGTTTCAAGTAAATATGATTTAGGATTTTTGCTTATACCACTGACAATTTTTATGATACTGGAGAATTGGTTACACTGTTCCTGATATACAGGAGTGTGTAAGTACTGTAAGACAAAAGGACTTGTAAGAAAAAAAGACACGGTGATACATTTTAGTCACAGGAACCTGAGAATTGAGATACTGCTCAAGTGGGACCTTGTTTAGCATTTTATAGTTGTAGGGCTCAACTCATCCGACGCCAGAAATTTTATTATAATTTCGTTTTAATTGGAAGAGTTCTAATGTGTCTTTAATGAGTGAATGAGGTAAAGAGAATACCGATTCTCATGTCCTTGTGTTATAAAGAGATAAATAGAATACCGATTATCATGTCCCTGTGATATACAGAGATAAATAGAATATCGATTCTCAGGTCCCTGTGATATAAAAATGTGTCTGAATGAGGTCAATGGAATACCGATTCTCAGGTCCCTGTGGTATACAGAGTTAAAAGAATACCGATTCTCAGGTCCCTGTGATATACTTTCCCTGTGTATGGTAGCGGTATCATCAGGATAAACATTGCGGATAAATCTGAATAATAACCTGCGGCAGATGACCCTGTCTACGTTCAGGCTACGGGTCGTTCTGTGTGAGGAAATCCCATTAACTTTGTGTAAACGATTAACTCTAAGTTATCCTTTCAACAGATTCACGCGTAACGGAGTCGACCGATTACGATCTTACAGTCCGTATTGGCTGGCTCAAAATCTCAGATTCTCGTATCAGAGATGGACACTCTGGAAAAACCTGAAGATTATCAAGAACAAACAAAAAATCAGAACGTCTATTTGAGATAACGAATTTGGCACAAAAACCCCCTCAGTGTCTGTGTGCAGCTTTTGATAAGGATGATAATCTGACCTCGATGGTGTGATTTTAAATCTATAAATTGGTGAGTTCACACTCCTATGACGACACGATGGATCACTTGTCCAAAGTATGGTTAGTTTACAGGCGTTATGTATATTACGTTGATCAGAAGCAGAATTTAAATGTAGCAGCATATGACACGATGGATCACTTGTTCAAAGTATGGTTAGTTTACGGGCGTTAATACAATATATTTACCTTTTGATCAGCAGCCGTATCTAAATGCAGCAGCACACGTGTTTATATTAGAATTATAACCTGAAGGCAATAAAGATGATCAATTAAATAAAATTCCATAATTTTTCAAGTGAACGGTTAATGGAGCTTGAAACAAAGGTTCCTAGACAACAGATCATCAAACACCCAATCAAATCCGAGTGATGATTCTGATGCTGATTCAAGGAGGTGAGTCAGAGGCGGGGTACCCGGTCTGTCTCGTGGAGTACACAGAGGAGGAGTGGGGGTTGGAGGAGGGGGGGGGGGGTCTGCTGACTGATGAGGCATACAGGGTGATTAGCAGACAAAGAAGCTGGTGTCAGTAACCCTAGTGTATCCATCACACTCTGACACACGCTGTTGATGTATAGGTACCGACAATGGAGGCCAACCTCTGTTTATTTATACGGTTGTGACATGACTATTTCATAGGAGATCCATGACACATATTAATTATCTCTTTATTATATAATTAATTGTTACATGGTGAGTTCACATCAAAGGTCTTCATATCGCTTTGTTTCGTGTTGCAGTAACACCGCTACTTAATTTTACGGCATAGCCTATCATTTGAAATAATACTAAACTTGATATGTAGATATTGGTGTAATTGTATCTTCGTAATACAGAGATTTCGCTCTAGATAAGCCACCCATGAAGCCACATTTGAACTCTTCCCATTCAAAGGATGGAATAGTTCATTTTGAAATTGAAGGGATGAATAGGTAAAGAGCAGAATCCTTTGATAACTATACTGATATTTGCTCGATAATTAGACGATGATCATAAGTACTCGTCTCACTGTTCGTTTTTAAAATCAAATGTCAAACAGTGTGCATATTTAGTATCATCCTATATCCTTCCATGAGAATATTTCAAAACTGACGTACATCTCATTTATAAAAAGAATCCACAAGATAAAGCGTTTGCTGGCGTTGGCTTAAATAATTTTATTGAATAAAAGCAGCGGACTCAAAGTCACTTAAAAGCGCGTCTTAACTAACGAACAGGTACACAAAATGTAAAAACAAAACTGAAAGTTTTACACTCTCTTTACGTTGTGTATTTTGATAGATTCAATGCTATTTTTAAAGAAGAGCTATCCTAAGACTAAAATGTAAAAAAAAAACCACCATGTCAATGACCTATGCTTCCGGGTCCGGCTCCACAGCCAGACCTGGTTCCGGTATTGCGATATGATTATATTATACAGCCAAAAATAACATTTACATTTAATTGGCTGCTCGTGATCCGAACCTTTTGTGATGCATCGTACGGCAAGAGAAGGCCAATTTTCTCTCTGGAGTATCGTTATAGGGACTTGACACAAAACATCTGTTCTAATGCCGAGCCAATATTTGATGCATACAGTATTTGTGTATTATGTATAGTTACCTTATAACTTATTGCTCTCATCACAAAACAGCCATTTCATATATATTGAGTTTTGAAATTGGATGGCGCCGTCTATGCCACAGGAAATGTCTGAAGGTTAAATGCTTTATCTGGAACTACTTTTTAATATATCTACTGACGGAAGACCACGTGTGTGGGTGTGATCTGTGAAGTGTCACAGACGTCGATGACAATGTGTGTGTTCCTCCGCCGAGGATGGTTTTTGGTCCTTGTGATTGTAAAATCGGAAAGTCCTAATGAAAAAGGACATCGGACGTGCATGCATGACGGAGACAGGAGAACGGTCGCAATATATTGCCACACCGTCTACATTTCAACATGTTTTATCAACCGGAAGTGTATAGTGCTGACCTCTATCGACCGGTTATGACCATGTCGTACATCAGACCGAGGTTGACAGCTCAATTAAACACACATTGTCTGTAACCTACCATGTTAATTGCTTTGACTGTTTCAGATAAGTACAAGTAATGACCAGTGATTACCTCCCTTAGATGTGCTGCAAATAGCTTGATTCAGACCAAGTCCTCAGATAAATAAATGTTTATCCTTGACAGGATATTGATTAACAGAGAAGGTCATTTAAGGACGGTTTTAAAGTGACATATTAAAGGAGAAACATTTGTTACTGATGCTTGTGTTTGCTTTCTCATCAAATCATCAATCCTAAAATGGCGCCGGGGTTCCTTTGTTCTGTTTATAACTACAAGTTCCGTGGAGATCACCCGATACGGAGCGATTGGTATCGGGGGGATTGTGAAAGTTGTCCCGTTCCTTGCGATCCCTATCGGTGAAACACTGGTGCCTAAATGTACCAGCTTCATTCCTGAGGCATTGTGAAGTCCATCCCAGCTTGCATCGTAGGCCCGTTTCTAGTCTCTACTCTTTACTCATTACAAACGGCTAAAATTAGACGGTGAAAAACAACAGCTTTCTTGAATGACGATTCATAAAGCTGTTCGCAAGTACACATTAGTAAAACCCGATCTCAATGGGCCCCGTGCTCTCTTACACGTACTTGGCAGGTCATGGGAAAGTGCAGAGTGGGGAGGCAGGATTATTCACAACCATTATAAGCAATGTCGAGCCTTTGTAGATCAAATTTTACCTACCAGACGGCTAGCATGAATAAACTCAATCTTGCATATCCAAATTTAAGTATGTACCGAAAATGTCAAATATAGTCATCTTCAACATGTATATTGTTAAACATGTAATTTTGCAGACAAAAAATAGTTTGGGATGTTTTATCACGGGATCTCGCAGACATGGACTTACTATTTTTGAAGTGTTTAATGTCTGAAAATGGTCACGATCATCTGCATGAACAAATACATGCCCCCCCCCCCCCACCCCGAGACCCTCCGGCCAACACGCAACACGGATAGAGTTTGGTTATTTAAATCTTTTCTTTTAACTCTATCCAAACATGATATCGATATCTGGAGAATAATCTATAAGAGATTATCATCGAGTGTTTTGGCTTTATATTCGTCCCTAAAACTTTATTTATTTTATAAAACGCAATAAAAATATTTAAACAAACTTGCCGGAAGTCGGGAGCTGCACTGATAGGATTTGGACGGAAGTCAAGCTTCAATGCGAACAGGATCGGGGAGCGTTCGACTGAGGTGTTTGTGCGGAAGTAAAACAGACACGTATCGCTTTCCGATTTATCAGTTTTGTTTCCCTATCGAACCATACCTAACATCCACTGTCCGTTATATCTGCAAGGCACATCACATGCAGAAGGCTGGTCTTTACTTAACGGAGACTGATCGTCGGTATAGCCTCGGTTTGATCCGAGGCGTACCCGTTACAACCCCTCCTCCCCCAATGAGTGTACTGGTATATACGTCACTAATGCAGTGTCCTTACCGTGCAGACCATGACTCGATTTGTCCGAATCTGTCGTGCTGGAGTGAACGATGGCACAGCGTGACAGTGATGGATGGGTTGTAGAACATAGCACAATCAGCAACGTAGGCAATTAATTGGGTTTTTTTTATATTAATCAATATTCCTGACAAACATGTGAGACTCTTTAGACGGAGAATTATGTAACTAGTCTGTCACAATGATGACTCGAATCTGTCAAATGTTTGTACATGTTAGTAGCACGAAACGCAGGAAATTAATAAATGTTCCAGTCAATCTCAGTTCCACCATTGTAGTACGAGTAAAAAACTGTACAAACGAGCAACGAAAAATATATATAAGTATACTATGGAAAGTGTTTCGTGTTTACATAAAAGCGGATTCGTCAATGCTTGCTATACAGTATACGCGAACAAAGTCTCAGACAAAAAATAAAAATTTGTATGTTTCTGGTACCATGCCTGAAAAAAAGGTCTAAGGATTTTTTTATCCTAGTAAGTTGATATCATGCTTCATGTCAAATTTTATCATACATTTCTACACATTTCTGTTGCTAATATGTTGTCCAGAATAAGGTCAGACTTCCAGAACAGAAAGGTGGTACATTGTATGAAGTTGCTGTGAACTTTACCAGGCTTTTTTTTAAAAATTAATCTTAGATATACAATGTGGTGATAACATAGCTAGTGTCGGCAGTAAAATCTATGGTCGGTCGACATACCTGAAACATATATTATGTTTTTTGGCCTTACAGTACCCAAGCACATCAAGTTGTACACATGGTATTTAGTAACACGGTTTAGACATTCTGACGTCTAGGTAATACATAAAGATGTAGATTTATTAATGATCAGGAGTGTAAATCATTGATATACGAAATAAACTATATACTCTCTAACTAGCTCTCTATAAGCCCCATAATACCCATGTTTCTTTCGTTTCCACTCACATGGCCACGGAGAAGCATTTTTACGAAATTGTGCCGCACTTTTGCGCTTTGTTCTCAAACACTGGTTCGTTTGTACCAAAAGATGTTAATACAGTTCTCGGGGGCACAAAACAGACCAATAACAACCTTACATGTTTTGGTTAGAGTCTAATGATGACGAGAAGAAAGAATTATTTCCTTTAAACATATCTATATGGATAATTGCATTTTAGATACAATGAATGCTTCAAGATCTACAAAGACATTGGAAGCAATTTATGTAAGGAGTGCGTCCGACAAGTTAGCAATGTAAAACGTTTTGTTATTACACAAGACGAAAAAGGGATTTTCTTACAGCACTTACTTGAGTACATTTTCATCTCATAAGGAAACTACTGTGGTTTATGAAATCATGATAAGCTTTAATTCGTTAAAGAGTTGTGTACAAGCTCTGTGACGTCATAATGAAATTACAAACCTCTCATGTGTACAGATTTGCTAGTTTTGCTTTCCCAATTGATCACTTTAGGTCTCAAATTCTGCACAACCCTAAAACTCTTGAGTCAACTCAGTGCTTGGTCTTCGCTACACAACTTAACCTGAATAATACTGACGCAACCTAATGGTGATATGAGCGAGGAGCGTGAGATTTCTTAGGTATAAAATCATTTTTCGCTATATAGGGTGTAATTCCAATCTGTGACATGATATGGACCATGTGACTTCACGACCACGTGACCTCGCCGTGCCGATAAGTACTTCCTTAGATCATGTTAAGAGATGTAAGATAAGATCTTCCGCGCATATCTCGTGTTACACAGACAGGGAAACGGGGCTAATACCATTAGGCTAGGTGGCGTTAAGATAATCTACGTCACAATATCAATATTGTGTACAACGTAAATATACACCGATGTTTATTTATCTAACTTCTCCATGAGTTGCAACCGCTGAACAATTTTGTGTTATATATGGAACAGATTCGCGAGGGGAAATTAGGAAATCTCGCGGTTGCGTTTCAATATAAACAGCAAGACTGTCGAATTGTACGGAATTATCATGAAATGGCATTCATAAACAATCTTGCATTGTGTATTTAATAAATATTGAAACAGCGTACAACGATGCACTGGAGCCAACAGGGGCATGCTAATTTATAATTATGGCAGTTTGTTTTGTACCTAAACTAAGGTGTTCATAGAACATTTTAACTTTGGGAGAGGTGTATTAGATCAATGAAGAGGGATTACAAAAAATGATCGGAACCCCTCAAAAAGTATAAAATTACTCTAAACACCACAATCTAGGACCAAAGCAAGTTGTAACAAAATCCCATGCCCCTGTGCTGCAAACAATATACGTTCTATAAGCATGTACTACCCCGAGGCAGTGTTCCCTCCTCAACTGTGCAAGTCATTACCTCACCGTCCCGACACTAGTGACGGGAACACCGCGTTACAGCCTTAAAATCTAATAACTGCCACTCCCGATGTAAAAGTACCCCTCTCTGGTAAAATTTGAACCACATGGTTCCTGTTATAGGTGGTATGGTTGCGTTTCCAGAAGGCCCCAGTCTTTCCCTACACTCGACGGTACTTTCACATGCTTTCGGGCCACGTAAACCTATCGCGTAAGAAATTCCAAAATGTTAATACTATTTCAACATGTTTTCGTTAGGTCGTACTGTGTGTGTTTGTTGCAAACAGTATGAGGCTGGTATGGATTCCGTGTGTTTTGTGTTTCTAAGTTACCAAAATAAACAACATGTAATACCCTGGGGGTCGGTAACCCCCCCCCCCCGAATGCCCCCTAGCCCTACCAAACCCTATCCCTATAGATATTATAGAATCAAGATCATACATACATGATTTCAGTAATGACCCCGTGGATTTTTCAACATCTGGCAAATCTGTTTCAAGGCAAAATCTTACATTGGTGGTAAAATGGCAAAGGTTCCGTGGACCAGTTTAAATAGCGCACAACTTATATGAATTACAAGGGAAGGGGAGGGGGGGGGGGTTACCAAGTAATACTTAAGAACTAACGCAGAAGACACACTAAGACCCCTCGCGCGATAACATCCGGGCCAAATATAGAGGGATTATTATATAATTTAGTTAATTTGTTTAATAATAGTTGTAAAATAAATAAAGTTTATATTTATACTAAAGCAGATATTGGAAAATGTCATGTCCCCAATAGACGCACTATTCGTGGCTTGGTCGGTTTTCTACCTTAATAACGACTCAACAGATGGAAGCCAAAGTACACGTGCTTTTCTCCAGTCACATGGGGTGTATACATACACAAACCTCGAGAAAAAAACCTCTGCCAAAATAAAATACCGGGACATCTTTCCTACATAGTCTGCCAATCGTTATCCCTCTACAAACCATATAGACACGTGTACCATTGAACCAGAGACCCGTGAACACAAGTATACCATAATATTGTCATTCCATCCACAACAATATACATTTGTTACAAAACGGCATCACACCTCGGACATAACTTGATCGGTCCCTCGATATTCTTGCATAAAACATGTGGATGCGTGCGTGCGTGCAAAGCAATAAATATTGTTGGGTACCATAATATCGCGAAGTATGAAGTATGGACATACATAGATCACAAAACATTAGCACGTGGTCATAATAAAATCATTAAAAGGGAACCACCATGGCTTTAAGCACGTGCGTATATTCCATAAAACAAAAACTCCAAGGACGCGTGACAAGGTGTCTCAGTGATGCAAATCTCTGTGGAAAAAAAGGAACATAGTCACGGTTCGACAATGTTTTAAGATCTTCCCGTGACAAGAGATTGAAGGTTGGTACTTCCGAGCACGTGGTAATGGCCGCCATATTCCGGTCGTCTGCCCTCATTCATGCAGGTTGTGATGACAACAAACTACACCACAACCACACAGAACAAGGGCAGACGATCCCGGTAGTCTGTCCTCTCGTCCAAACGTCCGGTCGTCCACAGATTGGAACATTTTTTGACATTGTAATTGTGACCCAGCACCTCCAATGACCACAGCCCAACAGTAACACTGCGCTCGAGGAACTAAATGAAGGAGACATGGTACCCAGTGTCTGCACCACATATCCAGATGTATATATCAAAGTATGAAACCCAACACCCACAGTGGCACCGTAACACAGCCGACACTGCGGGATTGCAATGCGAACAAAACTTCAAAACTTTCTCATACCAGCACCGCCCGTGTCCCCGATACAGCCCGATTTGGACCAGCTGTTGGCCGAGCGGGATTTAGCTGGTACTACTAGGGACTTCCGTTACCGGGGTCGTTTTTCTAACCACCTCGTTAACGAGCGGAATGTGTGTCAAGAATCGGTAGGGAGGAAGAGAACCCTTGTGTCACGGGAGTCCATCAAGGGTCTGGACCGCGCTCTAATTGGTATGGCATCATTAATGGGCTCAGTCGGGAAACATTATACAAAGGCAGAAAGGAACAAGTTAGCTTTGTATTAAACTGCCCCCTCCCCGATCTTTTGGATATTAGATAGGTATCAAATTATAAAAAAATATATATAATTTCGATGACTTGATTATGTCTTTGCTTCTAAACTAATAACTAGATTCTAACATTAGTTCTAAACTAGGGGGAGATAACCTAGTAGTATAAATGAAGTGAATAAATTCTGCGTAAAATAATTTTTAAATTAGCGTAGTCTTGTCAATATATCGGCAAGGTGGTTCCAAGCAGAAAAAAAAAGCTAGGTGTTTCGTCCTTTTGCGAAGGTCGAGTTGGAGTTCGGATGACTGTGAAAACAGAACGCCAAAACTTAATCCCAGGGTTATTCTAAGCGCTCATCACATTCAGGGCGATATTCATATGCAAGAAGTAATGTTTATAATGTTTTGAGATTGGTTTGGTCCCTAAAGTATTCCATAAACAATTTATGATAAATAAAATTAAAATAACGTTATGCTGTAGGCGGATCGGATTCATCAGATCTCATCATCATATATACATAACATTGGTGACGTTGATAAGCTGCTTGGTACTAGTCCCGAAAATCAAAAGTTCAACAATCACTCTGGGAAGGAATTTTTGACTCTTCATTTTTTTTTTCTAAAATATTATTTATATAGTATACATACAGTTTATGTATATATTGATAAATCTCGATGTTTATTTTATAAAAGTCCGTGATACATCTTCCAATTTAAGTAAACACTGAAGAATATGTACCGTATCGTTTATGTTATGGAAGAATATCACTTTCTGAGGAATTGATAAATCGACTCACACAATAAGCAATGTATAACTTATAAGAACATTCTATTCATTAAAGAGCACCCTTTATGCGATATATCAAGGGTGAACTCTCTGATAGATAATGTAAACATTTTTTTATTTTACTTTACAACAATTATGAAACAAGTTATCCAACTTATACATGTATTAATCACTCTTGTTAGCCCGGATGTTACATGTGTAGCGCGTGCGAGGGGTCTCATTTTGGGAGGACACCGGATTACCTGGAGAAAACCCACTACCTATCTCTAATAGATTGACAATATGTTTCAGCAGTACATGAATTCAACAATATCATACCATTTGATGTCTTATCAATAGAAATATACTAGAAAATGCATTCATATAATTTATCCCTGTTATTACATCAACGCTCAGGGTCATTATCATATATTTAATTAAGTTGCAATTTCATTTAACTGAAATACATGCACTGGAGAATTGCAGATGAGATACTAGCCCAAACTTATCCTTAATCCATAATTTTATTAATATGAAGACGCTTACTCTTCCTGAACACCTTGTCATATCCTCTTGTACTTTTACAAGGGTCTACATGTAAATCTTTCTCTTGTTCATATTTTGCCCCTGGTTTAATCGATTTTGAGTTCGGATAATGATTTTGTTAACGTTTCGGTATTCTCTAATTTATTTTTACAGTCTCTGTTCTCTAATTTATTTTTACAGTGCCTAAGCTGACACAATTCATCATCAAGAGCTTTCTTAACATGAGAAGCTGCAGAGTTTTAGCGGTACAGTAATTCAGTACTTTGATCTTGTTTTTTACTCCCGTTTATAATATTGTTACAAGGTAAAGTCACAAACTATTAGTTGCTTTACCTGGTATTTCGTATCAAAGTCAACCTTCCAAATATACCCAAGAGAAGCAACCTGGTCTTTTCATATCATACAGAATACTCTGGCTTAGCCCCAACAAAAATTAGTTAGCGTTATCTAAAACACTTATCAGTACACAAAAAATAAAAAGATCGAAAATAATTCTGTATTTTTCGGCCAGATAACGGCGGGAAATTATACCAGACAGATCTTGGAGTGGATGCATCAAGTGCACCAGGCAGACGGTGACCCCAATCTTGATTGGGACCTCGACAACCAGCCCCCAATCCCTAAATAAAGGGGGACCATTCATAAAGGAGATGTCCCAGTGAACGAAATACCTGTCAATAATGGCGTTTCATGTTTATTCTTCAAATGCTGAATTTAGACCAACATCTTCTAATTTTTTGGCAACTTCAAAATGATGGGTGTTCACGATAAAAGCATATTATATAGTTTTAGTAACCGTATATAACCGACGGAGGAATTGTTTTAAAACATCAATGATCTGATGGACCTGCAGTACTTCTTTACATCCTCTACAAACGTGCTTCAAAGAATAACTTGGCCAATACGCGGGGCGTTGTCGGTAGAGAAGGTAGTGTACGCACGCCAATTCTGAATGAACGCCATGATGGGCCAGAATCTTTAGGAAGGAAGAATAGGATTGGCGGGAAACGATCAATTGTTTCATTGGAATATCAAAAGAATAGTTGTCTTGCTTCAAAGTACATTGCATATATACCGACAAACAGATGTTTTTAAACGGCGTCAAATTACTCCACACATCACTACCAGTAGCCCCCCCCCCCCCCTCCCCTCCCCAAACCCCAACTATCTCTACTTGGATCTGTTCCCGGTGCTGGCGACCTGTCAAACAACCTTCATGGGTACAAGTCAGTATGTCAAAAGACCAACCTAATGTAAAACGTATACGTCTCTAATTCCTTGTTGTAGAACTAGCATGATGTTCCCATTTTTAAACGTTGCAAGTCGTTAAAAACACGCTTCCGTTCGATACAAGTTTATTTAATTCATAGAGCTAGGTATTGAAATGCCGGAAATGGCTGTATAAAACTTCCGACCAGTCAATACAATGTACAATTTTTTTGGGGGGTGGAGGTGGTGTAGATCAATTTATTACCATTGAAGGGGCATTTTTATCGAAAATTGACCTACCCCCCCCCCCCCACCCTTAAGGACAAACTTACTCTAAAACACCTTATTTTAGATCAAGATCAAAACTAGATGTTACAGAAATTCTCAGGTCCCTGTGTTTTTATCAACAGACAGTCCTTACCTGTACGTGAGGTCTGTCTTTTTCCACGAGGAATGCGATAGCACGTAGCGTTTCCGGCGGCGCCCGTGATCGTCCGTGGACGAATCCTCATCCGGGACACCACACCGCTTCCGGTTCATCAGGGCGATCGTGCGTTGGTCCACGGTTCCTGTTGGACTTAGGCCGCCTTTCCGTTGTAGCCTCTTGATTGCATCTGTGAGATCTTCCTGTGACATGAGATTTTGCGTCATTTCCGTATTCGCGCCCTTGAGATATCCATAGCGCTTGAGGTATTGCTGTAAACAAATAAAATATCAATCGGTTAGAACTTGTTCATATATCGCAAAGTTTACATCAACAACGAAGTTTTTTCTCCTAAACTAACAGATGTTTTACAATCAAAAAATATTTGTATCGACGCATCACAATAACGGTTTCAGATAATTTATATGTTCGGATTACGGTGGGAATTGGTTCGATATATTAGTAGGAGGTTATCCCAATGGTTTGGTCTGTTGGAGTTTTACGGTCTTTAAACAGTTTTTGTCATAAAGGACATGCAAGGTTCTGATGGAAGCGTGAAGAAACTGGAGAAAAACTACCGTTCAACGGTTAGATCGAATTCCCTGACGACAACCATATGCAGGCGTCGAACCTGGTACTAGTATCCTAAATCCTAATTTTTACCATTGCATGACATTGCCTCTACATAACTTTACCGAATTCAGTTTGCATTCATAAGGCAATGAATTCCACTGACCAATTGGTGACGTCTTCTATAAAATGACGTCATGATTGCTACGTTGGGTACCACTGACCGTCCTCAGACGAGGGCTGTTCTCTTTATTGAACAAGCAAACGCGATAAATGCTATTTAAGCTAATGCTGTGTAATCAAGTGTCATTGAATTTTTAATGAGATGAACAAATTCAAAGTATGGTAAATATAAACATTGAACTGCTTCCCGTTGGTATGTATAGGCAATATGAATGCCAACGGGAAGCAGTTCAATGCTTAAATGTCCCTTCACTGAATGGGTATATTGTTTTAATGGAATTTTATTCAGATTATTTCATTTGATCCCATTTAATGGCATGTCATTTCACTTTTCTCTTTTCTTCTTTTTTGTTTAAAAACAATATTTAAACATTTCCATTTCAAAACTGATGAATGTAGAAAATAGGAATTTTCACTCGCTCATAATTTATGATATTTCCTTAGCGTTACTAAAATAGATTGTTTGTACAATTGTATCTCTACCAAATAAAAGCCAGAACGTATTGTTACGATATACATATCTCACACGTGTTACTGCTACTGTACAGAGAGGTTTCGTTTGTTTAAATTACCCTCCAAAGTGTCGAGTCTGCAATTACATAGCACGATAACGGTCCTACCTCTACCAGATAGTAACCGATCTACCTAACATCCGTCGCCTGACACGATAATATCAAGGACGGTGTACAGACCCCCAAAACTTGTCAGAGATCTGGGAGGGAATGTGATGTAATGGATAAGGACTCCCCCGCAGACACGAATCGGGAATAAAAATGGCGGTAGATATCATGCCTCCTTTCGGAACACCTCGGGCGATACATGATAATAAAACGTCTTTCCTACAAAGTGTTCTTGTTTAACTACTATATCCAGTGAAACCTGTCTATAAAGGACGCCCAAGGGGCAGTTAAAGTGTCCTTTATGCAGAGGTTAATTATATAGTAATTGAACTAAGTGGTTCTGATCACAGGGACCTGAAAATTCGTTACAGCTAGTTTTGAACCTAAGTTAAGGTGTTTGGAGCGATTTCACACATTTAAGGTTTCAGATCAATTTTTGATAAAAATGCACCCCCCTCCCCAACGGAGCCTTGAAGTGTAAAATTGCACTAGACACCACCTTAATTTAGGTCCAAAATACCAGCTGTAACAAATTCTCAAGTCCCTGTTGGC
Source organism: Mimachlamys varia (assembly GCA_947623455.1). Lineage (NCBI taxonomy): Eukaryota > Metazoa > Mollusca > Bivalvia > Pectinida > Pectinidae > Mimachlamys > Mimachlamys varia. The sequence continues at coordinate 30,376,837 of OX392532.1, read as the reverse complement.
CTGATTGGTTTGCCTGGCCTTTATATAGCGGTGCCCATTATAATGGGTTTGTCTGCACTAATCTTCATAAGGACAAAACATCGAAAATTCACAATATTCGAAGAAAAGGAAAATGATATGATCGTAAATTGTTTTATAAAGCAGAACAGGTACTGGTGTGAGAATGCATATTATCGGTGAGAGGAACAGAAGGTCTGACGATTAAACAAAATACCTATAAGATAAAATGCAGAAAAAACAGAAAAAAAATAAAACTTAAATTGCTATATCAAATATCTCAAAGCCATGCCAAAAGATAGAATATGATATCGCTGTCAATTTGATAGAAAACATACGATATAGTCCTAAAGAAACATATCATATATATTTATATCTTAAGTGACTTATCAGCAAACTCGTGGAACATTTCAACTCGCAGTCAGCAGGAGACCAAGCCAACAACAGGACCCGACTTTCAAAAGTCATATATGTATTTATAGAATTGTTACAAATATTGTAACTGGTTTTACAAACATAGCTCTGGTGTGATTCTCCTACATTGGTAATGAATTACTTGAAATAGATTATACCCATACATTTCATGTATGTGTTGATTATATTGACGGTGTAAGAATTGAGAGTAGTTTATATCAGCTAGATAGGGTGCTATCGTCAAATGTTGTATATTTTATTTCTATTATCGATATTTTTTTTATCATTAATTGTTGAACATAGCCTTTTTTATATAGATAATTAGCACGAAACGTGTCTATGGTGTGGACAACAAAACGCGTGCAATAGTGTACAATATAATTCCGCCTGTAACAAAATCACAGGAACACAGGAGAGAATTCGAAAATTGACTGGCACAATTAAGTGAATGAAAATATAAAGTTGAATGATTTCCGTGTTATAATTCCGTCTTTTACCCCTTCCCATATTTTTGATAATATCACGATCACAGGGACATGGGAATTTGTTCCAACGGTATTCTTTTATTTATTTTCAATTACGTTGTGTTTGTGCCTAAAACTGTTGTGTTCATTGCCAGGTCCCTGTGATCAGAACGATAAACTATACAGTGTCGATGTACTCAAGGACAATCCGCCATCAATTATTGTCTATGTTCGCCCCGCGACATTTCTAATTCGCTGACATTTGTATATCATGTACGTTCCGTGGATAAACTCTCGTTGCTTTGATAGACTCGTGTACATATATTAGGGGTAGTCTGACCAAGACAAGGGTCAACACTCAGCCGTGTATACTAAATACATTCCCAATGGGCCGGTCAAACGGTCATTTCACTTGGTCATTAGTCTGGCCAGGTCTTCCTAATTATACCCAGCTGGCCAGATGGACACGGGCGTAATTACTTATGTCCGAGAAGAAAGTCCGCGGATTATTCACATCCGTCTTTGATCAGCTGACCGAGACTTGATCCAGATCTTTGACCACAGGACGACAACCGGATGCGGGAAGATGACCGAAATTTGACCATCGATCTATATGAGACTCGTATGGTAATAACGGAGAAATTAGTTACCATCTTGTCAACGTGCGAGTCTGCTTGAACCCAATCATGTATACTAACAAGGCGTTTAAGATGGCATAGTGGTCAAACGGTCAAATCAATGGCTTGGCGCTGAATACTAATAACAACATGCCCTAGCTATTACACCATGAAATCAATATGTAAATTATACGGGTTCTTATATTGTTGAATAACGACGGTATTTGACCCTTAACCTCTGTTGATGTATTTCCGCCGAGAAATCATTTAAAGATGACTACAACGCCGTCGTAAAACCTATACAGGCCGTCTTATTTAAGTGGGTACCCCCTCCCCCGTATGGTCGGAGGGTGTGACATTCCAGCGGTGACCATACATTATAACACATATGCACATACAGTCGAACTTAGTTATCTAGAAGTCGACGGACCAATTGGGAAACTTCGAGTCAACCGAGAATTCGGGTCACTCGAGTTTGGATGCTGGTGTAAAGCTTGGTCGGGACCGACAAAATACTTCGAATTAACGGGGTCTTTGACAAAGAATTCCACGGGGTCTTGATAACGAAGTTTGACTGTATGAAATAACACATGCCAAGTGAAGCGAGAGGTTTGTCACCGTCCCAAGAGAGGGGGTTCGCTTCGGGGAATTATGTTTGTTACATTGTTGACACCGGATATAAGGAATCCGGAAACTTGTACTTGTGTTCACGTCCATGGTGACTTTTCGGTGAAGGTCGGTCGATTTGAAGTGTCCTGTTATGTTAGACAATATCAAGTGAAACTATCGTGTGAATTGGATTAAGTTATACGTTAATAGACTCGCTTGTTGGGACAAAACACATACACAAACACAACCGAAAGCACCGACCTCGTTCTTGAAAGCTATATATGGGAGCACATAATTCAAACACAGTCCCAAAGTTATTATCCTTATAGACCTGTCCGTCTCGGTATTTGTGCGACACTGTCGCAATTTCTTTGGTTTATTCAGTTTTACGTCCTATTAACAGCCATGGTCATTTATGGACGTGCCGGGTTTTGGAAGTGGAGGAAAGCCGGAGTACCCGGAGAAACGCCACCAACCTACGGGCAGTACCTGGCAACTAAATCGCTTGTTTTAAATTTTGATTGATTAGAAGCCTCACAGACTCTCTACTTGAATTCTATTTAGAGTATATATATATATATAGATAAAGATAAAATCCTTCATTGTCCTCTTAGAGTCTGGGAAGCTTGTTAGCGTCGCTCAAGGTTCATTTAGTAGTCTCTTGGGAGGAAGCTTAGCATGACAATAGGTCATTCCCTAAAACAATATACAGCGAGACAGGCCAATACATTTACCAAGCTGTATCCTGCGTTAGGGGTTTACTTGGAGATAACGGAAGACAGACAAAGGTACAAGGTCAGTTAGAGCATTTGAAGTAGCCTATTTTTATAAAGAAGCTGTTTGTCGTGTCACTGCGGTCACATGCAGACGAGTAATTGGAGTACCAATCGTGATCAGTATATTTAGAAATAGACCAGACGATAATTTACCGTCATAGACAAAGTCTCGCGTTACTTCGCTTGTCGGTCAGTACGCCTGGTTTGATACGCTAATATATATAGCACAGAAACATCGCCAAGCCAGACAGACATAGTTCTTAAATAGGGTAAATCTGGAGAGTTTCCGAGTCACAATTTCATTACCTGGATGTTCCTAAACTAGATTTTGTTAAAACCGCCTCGGCAGAAAATCACAATTTTTGGACAAATGTAATTATGAACTCTACCAAACGCAATAAACTCTAAAGACGTTATCCAAGGAATATTTGATTTTGTTTTACTTATTAAGGCATAAAGTTATACATTCCATATCACATAAGCATAAAATATAATAATAACTTTAGTTAGGTATCAAGGTCACTAAAGAATAAATTCATAAATCCGGTGTTCGTTTTAAATGAATGAAAAACATCGCTCGCGAAAGCTTACTTTTGAAGAGTGATATGCGAGAGCAATCGACATCGGCGTAGTGTTACATGCGAGTATAATCGCCAAAGAGATAATGTCTGTAAATCGTGACGTCATAGACATGAGTGCGTTTGTAACGGGTGTCGAAGTACACTGCACAAATACGATCAATGGTCAATGGAGCGGTATCAATGACCAGCGACATTACATTTGATAGCAGCGAGCATCACGTGTATCAGACATGCTTATCTCTGTCCCCAAACATTGGTACATTGACCGGACACTTGTGTCAATACGCCATGTCTGATTTCCTACCCAAGGGACTTGTCACAACTTCAGCAATTGATGCGTCCGCGCACTTGTTCGAAGTACATCAAAGAGAACAGAGTGTTGACCTAATTATAGTTGTGTATCTTGTGTTGGGTGAGTGACATAGTACTCACTACATCACTGCCAGCCGTGACACATCGCCCGCACTATTTGCTTTTCTTGCCTCTCGCTTCATTTATCTCGTACTTCTCATTATCAGCAGATGAATCTGATGACGTCACGGTCCATTTATGAAGCTCTTTTCGAAAGCTACTTCTGAATTACATCTCAAACATCCTAATTGTTACTCTTTCATTGGCAGTAACAGAAATGATTTATCAGATGTTTAAAATAAATGCATATTTCTTGTAGCATTGTGATAGCGAAATATCGCGATTGAACAGACGTGCTTCATAGCTTGGTACAGAACATTCCGGGCGAATTTATCCGTGTTGTAGTGTGTTCTATCTGTAAACGTCGGTTCCTTGTTGATAATGCCTGTTCATTTGATTACACAACGAAAGATAACAAAGTGATGTAAAGGATCAACACTGCAACACTTTCTTAATTCCTTTGGCAATTTCTCTGAGCACGTAGAACTAAACAGTACAGACAAGGGATTATCTATGTTTGTAACGGATGCTGTGGAAATCTAACTACGTGGGGCGTGGTGATGCCCTGATCTGCCCTGGCTCTTTGACTCTTCTTTGGCGTCTACAGTGGGAGCAGTTTGAGTTTATTTTTCTTAAAAGATTTAGCGTCCTATTGGCAGTCAAGGTCTTCCAAGGACGTGCCTGTTTTTGTGCAATTCATAGGTGCAATGTTTTCTAACTCTATGCTTCAGGCAGTACGTTGGTGTATCTGTTTCCTTGCGATAGCATGGATCTGATTCCAATTTTAGAGTGCTCTCGTTATATATAATGTCATAAGCAATGAGTACGTACAGTAGTAATCTATCCGGTCATATAATACTGACACTTAGTACTCTTGTACCAAATAACCCTTCATTTGAGCTATTATGCAGGGAACAACAGCCATTTTAATGAACGTTTGTATATATCGAGATTAGGTCAGAATTCATTCTCACTTCCATGCTAGCGAGTGTTCAAGCGAAAAATAAAGTATTGTCGCGCAAGGGATTGGGGAAGCAAATAATAAAACGGTCCTAAAATAAAATACTGCAATGGGTTTGGCTTGTTATTGTTTGACGTTCTATGGCAATTTAAGGACCTGCCAGGTTTTAGTTGTCGAGGAAAGCCGGAATACCCGGAGAAAACCATCGACCGACTGTCAGTACCTGGCGTCTGCCTAACGTAGGTCTAGAAATTGAAGCCAGAGATGGACGTCCGTGGGGAAAATAAATTTATATTGGTCGGTGTTTCTTGTGTCCCCCATTATAGAAACAAACATCGAATCTGCAGTGAGTAGGACGAGGGGGAGGGGGCACACTCTTTGCCTCTTTTAACATGCCGTGATAAACACCAAGAGTACATTGAGGCAGTCCTGGCACAAAATGAAAAAAAAAACCTTTCGGTTCCGTAAGCATTCTAAAAATGCGCATGGCACTTTCTTTCTTATTCACATTGTAGTTGGGATCTGGGTTCGAGCCAGAAGTATTTGTATACTACAACAATACACAATTGGCAAGGACCACGATGAAACAACACTGCTACAAAATGACACACATTCTTCACGCATATTTTAATAAATGAATGTGTCAAAAAAAACTGATATCGACTTGTTTCTTTGGTAATGACACACGAAAGATATTTGCAGAGCATGTTGTAAAAAAACAAATAACGCGCGGTTGATAACCAGTTCAGCAGCACGTGGCGCTTGCTACGTAACTTCTTCGTACTAGAAACTCTTACGGACGACAGGACGATAAACGCTGATTTACAGAAGCTATTTACCGAGGAGAGGAATCATATCCCTGATTTACTGTGTGGCTCTGTATAATTCTGGCTGCACAGCATCTATGTATACATAAGTTTACATACGTACGTATGTTTTTAGTGTTTGTGAGAGACGTGCAAGTACGACAAGCGAATACACACATTTATATTTGTCTGTGTTCGTATACATTAAAACAAATGTGGAAACCCCCCTGTGTCGCTGTAGGGAATACACACAATTATATTTGTCGGTGTTCATATACATTCAAACAAATGTGGAAACCCCCCTGTATCGCTGTAGGGAATACACACAATTATATTTGTCTGTGTTCGTATACATTCAAACAAATGTGGAAACCCACCTGTATCGCTGTAGGGAATACACACAATTATATTTGTCTGTGTTCGTATACATTAAAACAAATGTGGAAAACCCCCTGTATCGGTGTAGGGAATACACACAATTATATATGTCTGTGTTCGTATACATTATAACAAATGTGGAAACACCCCCCCCCCCTGTATCGCTGTAGAAAATACACACAATTCTATGTGTCTGTGTTCGTATACATTTATACAAATGTGGACCCCCTCCCCCCCCCCCCCCTGTATCGCTGTAGGGAATACACACAAATTATATATGTCGGTGTTCGTATATACTAAAACAAATGACATTGTGTATACCCCTTGTTGATACGTTAGAACTTTATATAATTATATGTGTACATGATTACAGCTAGATCCTATATAATATAGATTATATGTGAAATTTACATGTCTACACGTTTACTTTGTTGACGAAAATGTCAAAATATTTAATATTTATATAAATATTTAGAGTCAATGCGACTGTACTGGAAACATGCATTCTATGATTTGAGGACGGGCGAGAAGTGGGGATCGAGAACGCTCTTGAAAGTCCTCTGATATATTTATTCCTTAGTTCCCCTACATATCGAGACAGACGACTAATACATTTATAATAATTTTCACACATGTGTAATAAAGCCCCAACTGGCATACATAGTTATTTTAACAATGGGACGTATACGCTACAAAAACAGGGATGGAGAGAGTGTTGTATATAGAGAAAACACTATACCATATACCAGTGACTCAGTACATTCAGCCAATACACATAGCATCCTCTTACTGGGGCAGAAAACCTATTACACAGTTCGAGTATTAGTCACTTTGAAAGAAAATGTCACAGATTGTCCAAGAAAGAAACGATATCGACTTATAAGCTGTGCTTATAACAACATTAAGACCGGTCATTTATGTCATCTGGATTGAGAGTTTTCAACTTTTATATTTGGACGTCAAGCTGTCACACGTTTATAACGCGACAAGTCTGTTACATGTCTGGTCCCTGTGTCCTGTCACTCAAGCGTAAAGATATATTCGTGTGTGTCATTCGAACCGAGATGTGTTAAAATACACAATTTGTCGTAGAAAAGCATCATTTCCTGACGTATATAATATATAATCTGACCAAAACGTATTGACGAACAAGCTCATCCCAAATTCCAAGGAATTGCAAAAACTCCATTGAATACTAACTGGGTGATAAATCTTCTCCATTGAAACAACTGTTCCTTTCTTATCTTCCCCCAAAACGTTACGCGGCTGTTACATAATACATGGCGTCTGAACCAATCCCCCATCGATAAAAATATAACCCTTCCTCTACAAACCCGACTTATATTTTCACGAATAGAAGTCGCAGGAGTAAACATCGGACATCAAACTGCTTGATTGGTCGAAAAAGTAACGTCGAAAAAAAATGAAATTAATGACGTCACAATAGAGATTGATGACGTTACAAACCCAAAACAGCATTTACCGTCTCACTGTATAATAAATGGAAGGATGGAAGGCAAAATATTGTAAGAAACATCGTTTATCGTGTAAACATTGTTTATCGAATAAACATCGTTTGTCGTGTAAAATTGTTTATCGTGTAAACATCGTTTGTCGTGTAAACATCGTTTGTCGTGTAAACATCGTTTGTCGTGTAAACATTGTCGTGTAAACATCGTTTATCGTGTAAACATCGTTTGTCGTGTAAACATCGTTTATCGTGTAAACATCGTTTATCGTGTAAACATTGTCGTGTAAACATCGTTTATCGTATAAACATCGTTTGTCGTGTAAACACCGTTTATCGGGTAAACATCGTTTGTCGTGTAAACATCGTTTATCGTGTAAACATCTTTAATAGTGTTAACATCGTTTATCGTGTAAACATCTTTTATCGTGTAAAGATCGTTTATCGTGTAAACATCGTTTATCATGTAAACATCGTTTATCATGTAAACATCGTTTATCGTGTAAACATCTTTTATCGTGTAAAGAGCGTTTATCGTGTGAACATCGTTTATCGTGTAAACATCGTTTGAACATCGTTTGTCGTGTAAACATCGTTTATCGTGTAAACACCGTTTCTCGTGTAAAGATCGTTTATCGTGTAAACATGAGCATTACTGTATTGCTACAAAAACAAGCATTTTAGTACTATTTCAATATCACAGAACGTGTAAAGGTTAGATAAAGTTGCAAATTGATATGAAGTTAAGACAATAAACTTTGGTTTTCATGTTTTTCGACTCTATAATATTCCGTTCTCAACATCTGCGCCGGTGGCCGAAAGACGAAAAAAAAGCCATAATTTCTGCAGTTGTCACTGCGCACAGCAAACCATGCAGTGTTTCTCTCAAAGATATCGGGACTTACTGCCGCGATCAATTAGTTCTCAGCATCAACGGTTTCTCAAATTGCATTTTCTGCTTATGCATGTAAAAATAAAACAGCTATATATGGAGATGTCCCCGTTGCTATGACGATCGATGACATATTTTGTTAACGGTTATGAATAACAACAGAAAATGATCACGAGAGACCCTGTCACGTAATAACTAAATAATGGCACAAACACACATTTAATCCGGACCACCTCCGTGGCCATTACAATCTCGCCCCATCTGGACAATTACGTCAACAGTTGGTGTTAAGGCCAACTCTTCATCATGTTGGTTTCATGTTTCTGTCATAATGTGTGATCAAGTTGCTTTTACACCCTAATACAAGTAGTAATTTGTCACGCACGTTATGATGATGTACAATTTATTTCATATAGACAGATTGGTAAAATGTTGTCTGGTAAACAAAGTACTGCCCAGAATTCTGCCCAGAGTTCTTCAGAATATTTTGATAAGAATAGCCTGGTATATATAGAAAAACACATCAGAGAATACCAAAGCGTCCACAAAACCATAATCCGAACTCAAAATCGATTAAACTAGAGGCAAAATATAAAACAAAGGAAATATTTACATGGAGCCCCTCGTACAAGTGCAAGATAATAAGACCAGGTGTTCCGGAAAAGTAAGCGTCTTCCGCTTCATCGACGACACCCGCCATGTAAATCTTGGTCAAATAAAGCAAATGTCATGGCCTCAAAATGAGAACTGAGGCATAATTCTCAGCCACAACAAGCATGCAAACTAAATTAATTATCATATTCAAAAAACGTCAATCGTCATAGCATAAAAGGATGGATAACATTTCTCAATGAGACGAAGATGGATATAGGAAAACCCATAGCCCATGATTCTCTATATAGAATAGACTGATATATAATATAGGATAGCCCATAATTCTATAGAATAGCCTGGGATAGATATATAAGATAGTTTATAGTGCTAGTATATTTGTCAATAGAACTATTGAAAATATTGGCTAATCAGACAGTTGGAGAAACAGAAGGAATTTGAATAATGGGTGGACTGGTTGTGTTGTAACATTAATATAGAATATCATATAATGTTATCATTATGAGTTGTGGAAGGTGATAAGATACTTCGTTATCATTGTTGGACTGACGGTAATTAGAGTAATTAACTCATCGGTATTAAACATGAAGAAGATCCTTGATAAATAAAGGGATTGCGTACGATCTCTAATGGCTTCCTACTGTTATACGGTATCTGATTTTAAACTCAATTTTAATGAGAGGCTTGTTTTACACATGTATGTATTTTAATTGATAACTGATAGGTGTCCGTTGATTTTTAATATGTTCTATATTGTTTGTTTTTACAAGAAGTGAGACCCCATAAGATCTTTAAATAAAACTCTGGCATCCCTCTAAATTGCTGGGATAATAAAATCCAATTTGAAACTTGAAAAAAAAAATATGCTCTATGTGTCAATAAAACTTGAGAAGATACTATCGCGTGTCGTAATTTTAAATATTTCGCACCTTTAGATAGTTTAGGACCCGAACAACCACAGGTATGTCCTTCACAGGAGGGGACGGGGTGAATAATGTCAATAAACGTCTACAGCGTAGTGGATAAACATCCTATAGTATCTACACCTACACAATGTTTTCCGTGTTACGTACTTTTGTATTTTAAATCGTAATTTGGAATATTAACTATTAAATATTAAAGCAGTGTTCAAGCTTTTAAAGGTACATAAATCTTGCATTAAAGACTGTTAAGTTTTGCATTTAAAATTATATTAACAACAATAATGATTGAAATAGGTTGATGTTAAATATTTTGTACTTTTTATATGTTGTATATAATAAAGTATGTGCATTATGTGAAATATTTGACCTCTTGTTACGCACGTGTACGTGTGGCGTGAGTGAAAATAAAACTCTTGGAAATTATTTGTATATACCATGGCTAGGTTTAATTATTCCGATCTTATCCTGTTAATGCAAAACATTAATTAAATACGTTTAAAGTAGATCTATCAAGCCTTGTCTGGTATTTAAAATATCTCTCGACAGGAACAAACTTAATCTTCAATGCAACTGTTTACTGGAATGATGTTGTATTCAAGATACGGTGTCTGGCCTCTCCCGGCCCCACGGACATACACCTGACCAGGTGTTATACAGGTGTGATGTAACTAATACAGGTATCCAGGTAATGTATAACAACGTGACCCAGACACCTATCTGTGTACAGTGTATCCGGAAATGTCGATACAGCTCACGAGACACGGTGATATTCTATATATCATTCTTGATCTATATTTTACTTTTTATAGCCCACCTGGGTCGACTGATAAAACATCGATGTAAACATCTATGTATTATCTTAATAGCCGATCAGCTTATTTACCTCTATATGATATAATCTATAATTATGCATTTTGTCTATCTCTGTATACTGTAAATATCTGTAGAAAGAATTACGCTACATACGTATGGTAACTTCATATTTATTTTATCTAAATCTGCCTGGAAATTGAATCCAATACAAGATTGAGCTTTGCATCGACTGTCGGCTTAGTACTGATTACGAGCAAATATACAAACAATCACGCTTAAAACCATCCTCGATATCCAGGGGTTACGATCACCTACGCTCTCTACACCCCTGAAACAATGTCATGGCAAAACTGAAGGAACACTCGGATAACTCAATTTTTACCGTTATGTGATCTCGAGATTCTTTTGATGTATATCAAAGGGTCGAACCAGTTTTCTTGCCTCTTGGTTTATACTTTATTTATGCTATTTCGAAAGGACCTTTACGTTCCTTTAAACCTTGAGTTGAGGGGGCCGCAGTGGCCGAGTGGTTAAGGTGTTCCGACATTCAACCACTAGCCCTCCACCTCTGGGTTACGAATTCGAATCACACGTGGGGCAGTTTCCAGGTACTGACTGTAGGTCGATGTTTTTTCTCCGAGTACCCCGGCTTTCCTCCACCTCCAAACCAAAACTCATAGCTTCAAACGTAATAATAAGTAACATCTCTACGTTTGGTGTGCGAGAACTGAGCCATCCGATTAAAAATTCCGGATTGTACAATCACGTCTCTGTTCACATTAATTACGTATTAGTTGTGTATTCTGGTGTTAATAGCTGATCATGATGACACCAGCGCGTGACGTGTCAGCTGTCACCACTAATAGGGAACATGTCTCGACATACTTAACACAGGTGTGAAGCTGTTGACGTGTGGCTAAGGTGACCAGCAGGTAATACGGGCCATGTTCTTAGGTCGTAAATCAATATTTCTTGTCAAGTGTGGTAATTTGACCCTCCGTTGTCATGGCGACAGTGAGGCTGACACAGGTAATAGCTACAGGTAAACTACCATCACATTAAGGGTACTCGAGACACTAAACATCACACCTGTCCTTAGTTCAAGCACGTGCTAGGCAGCCTCGTCGCCACCTCACCGGAACTTTAAACAGTGTGGCTATGGCGTGCGTCTATTATAATCATATTTCCAGAGGAATTCTAATAAATATTATATGGGTAAAGCTGTGTTTTACAGTTATACCGTCCTCTGGTCCCGTATAACTAATGAATAACGATATGGCACTATTCATCTTCATCAACCTTCGACATCCTGATGTAATTTTATTGCAACCGCATTCTTAACAGGGAGATTGGGGTGTGGGTGTGTAATTATTATTTCAAAAATGGCGTTTTTAATTGATTTACTATTACACATTTTCAATTAAATATTATTATACGCTTGTTTAAAAAAATGAAGGATTTTTTTTTTCTTAAAATGAATACTTGAGATCGTAAAATATAACAAATGCACATTTGTATGAAAGAGAAATAGAAATAATTTTCTTTTTTCACCTGGCACTTCAAAAACAATTTTTGTGTAAAGAGTAACTGTAGTGGTGAACCATCTTTCGTGTGTTGAAAGATTTCACGAAAACAAGTTTTATTTGATTTGCGAAAAGTTCTTTTTTCCTCACTTTTTCAAAAAAATGCAAACCACGAAATATATTATCATCGTGTTTTTTCATGACTCAGTCCGCTCATTTCTTTTTCCAATTGACGAGACAAAAAGATACATTACAAATGGATGTTTCTGACTAGTATATATCACATACGATATTAAGCCAATTGTCTGATAATCGGCGTATCATCAATTTGTTCCACTGAACAGTTTATCTTCCTCTTCCGTATGTAGTTATGACATGCGACTAACCAATCACTGCTTTGTGTATTTATAGCGATGACGGAGAACTAACAAGGGTTGATTGGCAGACATCACAGACCGGCTAATGCATGTTGACATGCGCGCGTGATGTGTTTACATGTGATAATATTGACATATGTTTGGTCTGTTTAATTACAAAGCGCACGAGAATCGCCGTTATCTTACGACGGACTGATTCACATGGTTGCCAGGTTTAAAATGGAATGTTTTCCAGACGAAATCATTTCCATGCTTTAAATACACATTTGTGCCTTGTTGAATGATGTCATTTTTAAAGTGTTGTTGAAACTCTCACTGCAGAGTGTTAACTGGTATCTTAAACGTGATAATACGAGATTGTGGGCTAACACTGCGATATAAGAAGTGAAACTGCACAGCAGACGAAATGAATTTCAAGAATGTAGAACATTTACACTTTGAATTGTGTAGCATCAACTTGTATCATGAGTAAGTTTTAACAACAGAAGTGTTTATAGCGAGTTCTGAAGTACATCCCAGATAATGTGGCCAAGTGGTAAGGTGTGACATTTTGCTACCACTTGCCCCCCCCCCCCCCTCTCCTCTGGTTCGCGAGTTCTAGGCCTACGTGGTGTAGTTGCCAAGTACCGACCGTTGGAAGGTGGTTTATCTCCGCGAACCCCGCCCCCCCCCCCTCCCTCCCCCGATCACTAAAACCTGGCTTGTCTATAACTTACCGTAACTGTAAATATTGCGTAAAGCATGAACAAAACTAAACCCAGAAAGTGTTCGGTAATACGGTTAAAACTAAAGTGTTCATAATAATTTTACACATCTTATGGGATATAATTATTTTAGGGAAAAGGATTATTACTACAAAGTTATTTCCGAATCATTGCCGAATATGAAGTTAAATGAAATGAATTGTCAGAGATTACCAGAAATAAATATATTTTACACGAAACTAACTAATTGTAGCAAAATCGCATGTCCCTGTGTTCTATTTTTTTGTAATCGCGGTAGCATACTTTTGTAGACTAATCAACTCTGGCCTTGGTATAAAAGTGTGTTACGATCTTCTCATCCTTCCCGATTGGGCTTCACGGGATGTTCATAATCCGTGTTTAATACGTAATCTTGTCGCTTTAACTAATCACGGCAACTTTTTATCTATTCTGAAGACATTGATAACATACATAAGCGTCATTGATAGTTAGTTAATCCTGAGAGTAATTCAACTCCGTGCAGAAACCAATGAAAAATCTATTTCGTGCCGAGCCAAGGAGTGGAGGGGGAGAGCGACTTAGCAAGAGAGAGGGGCGATCAGTTGGTGGAATAGGCCAAATCTGACAGAAAATGTTGTCCAACAACTGACATAGACCAAACCAGTAGGTTCTCGCAGTCATCACGTGACCATGATGAACGGTATTGACACGAACTCGCGCGAACAAAGACCGTTACCATTGATACCAGGACGAGATAACTTCAGCTGCTCAACGCAAAACAGGAGGAATGCAGATTTATTGTGGGAGCGTAAATTTCCATTCAACAGTTCTGACCAGTGACCTCGTGACATAGGAAACCATGACCTGGTTCTCATTATGTAACAAAAAACCTTTGATCGTTCGTTCAACAAAGAAAACGGAGGTCTGTGACCGTGTTAGGACTAGTGACGTTGAAGGCGCACCTTCCGCTTAAAGAGAGATATTGCAAAATCGCAGGGGCCTGAAAATTCAGTCTCTATGCAACACTCCCACCCACAGGGGCTAGGCACGGACCTATGTCACTATGATATGATAGTCAGATTTTTTTTTACGTTTCTCGAATATAGCCCCTCCCACTACTATATATCTGTCACAGATATATAGTAGTGGGAGGGGCTATAGTAAAAAAATATATCTGACTATCATTTCATAGTCACATAGGTCCGTGCCTAGCCCCTGTGCTCCCACTCCTTAGACAAATTATGGTTTGGTTTATCTTGTTTAACGTCCTATTAAAAGCCAGGGTCATTAAGGCCGTGCCAGGTTTTGAAGCTGGAGGAAAGCCGGAGTACCCGGAGAAAAACCATCAACCTACGGTCAGTACCTGGCAACTGCCCATCGTGGGTTTCGAACTCGCAACCCAGCGGTGGATGGCTTGTGGTTTAATGTCGGGACATCTTAAAAGTTTCCATTTCACGGCATGGTGGTCATTTTGTGATACATGTATTAACTTGGAAATCGAATTAATAAATAAACTTTTGATTTAAACTTTAAAAAGCTGCCTCAATTCCATTAAATGAAGTCACCAGTTACTAGTAATTGTATGTAGTAAATAAATTCAGCCGCACACTGGTCCAGTGTTGAGATTCTAAATTGCTCATTTTTTCGAAAGCGGCAAATATAATACGGACACTAACGCTGTCTATCCTATACGTTGAGCGTCCCTGTGTTATTTTCCACGACATCCACCAGGTTTTAGGGTACCAATTTCCTCTATAACTGTGTATATTATACTGAATTATATATTCGGTCTGGAATCATGGCAGCCCGCTATCGTACCATCGATAGCAAACCACGAATGGCACGCGGGCAACAGCCTCGTCCAGGGGACGTCTTCCAGGGAGAAACGTATATATTTACATATCATACATCCGGTCACTGTACTGAGGGCGATATACGATATATATTGTGTAATTGGTTGCTTATCGTCTGTCTAAGTAGTGTGTCGTGTTTTGAGTTTGTTTATACTTTTTTGGTTTCCTATTCCCTGGGGATAAGATATATAATATCATTGCTGGTTTCAGCTCGTTCCGGTACCAAGGGGAATATGTCTGGTTATAGTCATTGAATCTCAATCAAATAAAAAAATATTGTTTTATTTGTGGTCGGATGGTGCATTGGATAACGCACTTGCCTTTCACCAAGGCCGCCGGAGTTCGATTCCCCGACCGGACCACGTGGGTTTTCTCTGGGTACTCCGGTTTCCTCAAACGATAAAGACCCCTCGTGCGATAACATCCGGGCCAATAAGAGTGATAGATATAAATGAGATAACTTTCTCATAATTGTCGTAAAATAAATAAAGTTTATATTCAACAACGATGGTCAGCGAATATTGAATTAACACCACCCCCCCCCCCCCCCCTCCTCAAAAAGGAGGGGATATAAATTTCACTAAAGGCATCAGTTTTGGGTCAAATACTAGCTGTAACAAATTCTCAAAGTCCCTGTGAAGAAAAAAATACGTTTACTGTATGACAGGGACGTATACATGTACGTCCTGCTGTATGATGTAAAGATAACCTTAGATTGTGGGCTGATAGAAACTGAAAAACAAATAAGCTTATATATGTATACAAGGGGATTTAGTAAGGTATTTTGCTTACAAGTAACGGTTCTGGAGTTTGTGAGAGGTGGAGGAGAGAGATGGGGGAGGGGGAGGGGGGGGGGATACGAAGAGAGCAGGGCTAAGGGTACTGGGCTTAGATATGATTGATATAGAGTAAGGTTAGAGGAGGGCAGAGGAGCCTAAACCCAACAGCTATCGACTCTATCAAAGACCATCTGTTTGTGTTTGGGTTAAAACGGCTCCGGGGAGTTTTAATTCAATAAATCAGGCAGGAAGTAGTATGTTTCTTATTAGAGTAATGAACACGAGTACAAATCTCTACGTGTAACACGTCATTTCTGAAGACCCAGGCCACATTCCCTCAAAAATTATATATAACGATCATTGGGAGATGTACGAGGACCAAATGTGCTAGTAAAACAAAATCGAGTACCCAGAAATTGGAAACACACACACACACACACACACACACACACACACACACACACATATATATATATATATACAAGACATGCTCCAAACGTATGACTCATGTGCAAAAGCACGTCATACTCTTATGACACGTTTCTGTCATTGTGCTAAATTACAGGATAATGATTTCTCTTCCACAGCGTATTGCGAAGTTCATACATGCATTTGCTCTATAGGGCGTTTTGTTTACCTTGAAAATTAAATAGTTAGCCAATTGAAAGTTTGATAAGTTGCTTGGCAAAGACGGTTTATTTGGCGCGCGTTTCCCGAGCATTGTTTTTTAAGCGGGACGGCAGGCCGAGGGCTGGCGGTGTGTATACGCCATATCGCTCGGTCGTGTGTTTAGCATTTTAGGATGCCCAAAGATACTAAAACTAAAACTAATTACACTATCTACAATTAAAATTGCTTATCTCTCCGTCCGACATCCGATCCTTGCGTACTGAACAGATATATAGGCATATATAACCACACGATTGAATTATATAGACCGACTGTTGTTTTATCCATTGGCAGCTGTTTAACGTGTAAAAATATACACAATGTTTTGATTGGAAGTTTTGTTTCAACTTTATCCCAATTTCAACTCTATCACAATAAGTTGTGACGTTATCAATTTTATTAAAACTGCGAAACGACACAATCCATGTGTTTTCTATAATTAAAAGGGGAAACACCGTTACACGATGAAATGGGGGTGTACATATTTTTTGTAGATTATTTGAAAATAAAAATAAATGTGGCACTAACCTTAACTGTAATAAATCGTTTTTTACATGCAACAAAGGAACTCTTGAATCTTAGAGTTATAAATATACAAATTAAATTTAACTGATTTACTGTACAATCGTAAGGTCAATAACGCCACGACCGATTATCTTACTTATCTGGCATTTAGCTCTAGATTTTATGACAAAAGGAAGACTCATTAGAGTACATTTTTAACCAGAAATGAACGAACTCGGTGTCTTTCTACATTTTTATGTCATATACTCATAATAAATGACATTAAAACTTCACATAAATGATAAAGCTTTTAAATAGTAATCTTTTTATTATGACGATAAATGTTTATCGTTTTATAGCATACATACTGTATATATCTTCCTAATCAGTACTCGCCCAAGAGTTCCTCGGGCACGGGACAGATTAAAACTCATTTTAAAAGGGAAATGAACTTCAGAAGTTCGGTTTACGAAGTTTGATGACATTTTTAGGTTTCCGCTCGAGGGCAAAGTATAATGTGCGTTTTGTTAAAGTGTGTATTCACTGTTACAAGTGCACAGCATTTAATTAGGTACAGGAACAAGGGAGGGTTTCTGAAACAGGTGCGATGGGTCCTAATGACGTATACTGACGGACCACCAATGTAGGGTTGTGTTGTTTATATATACAAACTATGATTAATATACACAGTGGGACAATAACAACGCTCTATAGCGGAATTATGATATCATAATGAGATTAGTCTATGTCAGTGGGTTACTTATTCCACAGGGACCTGAGAACTCGTAATAGTTTTAGACCTAACAGTAGGCTAACACTAAGATGCTTAGAGTAATTTTACACCTTTGGGTGGTTTAGTAATTTTCGATACCCCCCACACCTGAATGGATTGATCTAAATCCCCAAGAATTGTAAAATTACCTTTAAACACTTAAGATTAGGTCCAAAACTAACTGTAACAAATTCTCAAGTCCCTGTGCGTAAGACCATTATGAAGCCCCGAATACCACAGATGATGGGTAATCCTGTTCTAAATGCATTATGTATATAAATGGTTTCTAATTCACTTCTTTACCAATCAATATCGTGACCAGATCAGCAAAATACAAGACAAAGAAAAAAGATCAAAGAGAATAAACAAAATATTCATAAAATCTCATTAATATGCATATGCACGATTGAAGTCAAGTGGATAATCTATCAGACAAACGTTATACATGTACTAGCATTATATTCGTTTTTTATGTGTAAAAGTAGTTTTCTATTTCAATTATCAATTTGATACCAATATATGTAAAAAGAAATTATAAACCATTCGTTATTGTACACTGTGCAATACATTTACGTGGGATTTGTACTGGCAATACAACTAAAATAAACTTGGAACATCAGGAATCAAGTGAAACTATCATCTTTTGTTCATCATATCACTAATTAGTGAGTCTTTTTATCAACTTAATGATTCGTGAAATTTCAATACAATTAGTTGAACAAATATCTTTTGACGATGGCACAGTTTTGTATCCTAATTTACCCTTTTTAACTTTCTGGTTTGAATGATAAGGAAAACATGAACGACTCAAAACTTATCTCAAATTGTTTAAACGCTAATGAGCTATACACAAAATTGAATCGAGGCCATCATAAGACAATTAGACTGGACAGATTTTGTTAAAACCTATTTGTAAATGTATTTTAACCTAATTATCGTTTGGTGGTATTTAAAAGATTAGTTTATCTATTCGAGTTCATGTCCTGGTCGATACAGCTGGTTAGGAGTAAGATTTCGACGTATTAGGTGATGTCATGACGTCACAATTACGACATGTGAGAAAAAAATGATTGTGTATGCATTAACCGAGGACTTTTTCGGACACTATTATACATATGCTTGTGAGAGAGAATAATATAATAATAATGCTTGTTTTATAAATTCGTATATCACATCTATTTCGGTGATGGAGATCTGAACTATACTTATGGCATGGCTTAAGATAGCAAAATTAAGATAAACTTATTCCGTGCTGAGACTTAAGATAGCAATTAAGATAATCTTATTCCGTGCTTATGGTAAGTAATTAGACAGACTGAGGGTATCTGGAACCATCATGAGATAATTCAATTTTATTTGACGTTATTTATTTATCCCCGATGTGTTTGGGGTTTTATTTCCAACATTTTGTTTTTGGTAGTTTGTATAAAACCAGGGACGTATATGTGAGATATATATACGTCCCTGATAAAAAAAACGTTAAGACCTCAGAGTAATTGTAATTAAACAACTTACCACTGCCGTCGCTTCATTGTCATGGTAACTGTTTGCTGAACATTCCGAAATTGTAAGGAATAGCACAATACACCACAAATATACACAAATTTGTCTATGTAATCTACATTGTAGAGATGTCACATCACAACCTTCATCTGGTGTCTGGGAGGGGGACCGCCCCCTGGGTAATCCCTGAACAGTGGGTGCGGCCAGTGACCCCGGGGGGTCGAGCTGGGCATCTGGTTCACCCCGGGCCGTCATGGCAACTGTTGCGCCCCGAAGTGAGTATGTTTCCCTGTACCTAAATCTCCACTGGCCTATCTAGTGGCTTATATCCGAGCTGGCTGGAAACAAAGGTACCACGTTCAATGTAGAGCCTAGGCTGATTAAATCAAATTAAATCCCTTATCTTCAGTACTTCCGCGATCTATCTAGCACAAACTCTACTAATAATTGTTACGCTATTTTCATTTAACATCTTAACCTGACAGCAATATTAATTGAATTATTTCATTAGAAACTGTTTATAACCTGTGTTTTATGTTTTTTACTCAGCTGTTAGCGACCTTATAGAGTATTATCTAGAGTTGTAATGGTTTCTCGCTTTGGATCACTCAGTAATATTGCATGGTCCGATTAGTCATAAAGGAGTGTGTCTAAGCTCCTATAGTAACCGATGTCATTCAACCGTGACCTACGATTTGCATATCCTGAAATTGTTTGGTACATCCTCCAAAACCGGAGATTAACTGTATAATAGACACATACGTACATACTAGACCAGGGACGTATATGTCCCTGACTAGACTAACTTAGCTTCTCTAACCTGAGGTATTTAACATTACATTAACCTGATAGTATATCATCATCATGTAGTGAATTTTCACTATATAAGATAAAAATAGATGAAAAGTTCATATTTTTTCATAATTGTATAAATAAAATACTAACAAAACATTCTGTCCGATAATCAAAGTCTAATTCAATTCCGTGGCTTAACCTTGATTTGTATGTATATATATCCTAAAACACCATTTCACATGACCATACATGAAGCTATTTATTTTTTATAAATGTATCAAAGGAAATAGCTGCAGAGTTATTGCATGTTAACGGTCGTATGTATAATCAATTGTAGACATATTAGCGGCTTTCCAGATTAAATGTTATTATCATAAATTAACAAGGTTTATTGTCTGCAAGCTATGCTAATGCTAATGCTTTTATGTTAATACCTGACATTAAGCCTAGATATGTGTATATAAATATAGATACCTATCTATGTTTACCTATATATCAGGTGTAAATAGTTCCGCCCCGCATCCACGTATCACAATAAACAGGTATGATATATACCTGGCAGTTTCAATCACTTTTATATCTATCCCAATCAACCGTCAGTCGATCTATCAGAGATCGATACCAGCTGTTCTTGGCGACAGGATTCCGTCTGTGGGCTCATATAAGGCTATTACTGTTGCCACACTACGTCGCATTTGCAGGTGGGCCGTCCAGACTTCACATCAGTAAGACCATGCATACATGTATATTTCTCCGTGTGCTAACAATCCTATTTTCTTTTCCATTATCGCAATTACGGTATAATTAACAAAACGGAAGTACTTCCTCTGAAAACGGCAATGACATGTGTATACTAACGCACGTTCACTGTATTACTCCATAAACACTTGCGTAAACACTACCAGTCTACATGTACACAGCACACGTTTACGTCCCACACAACACTATTTACACTGACACAGTCCTGTGACCTTAGACGGCCATATGCAAAACCGTCACGGTTTGTGATTTTGATTCTGCTTCCATCTTGATCATTACCACCAATCGGAGACTACGTGACTCAGCCTCTCGGTCTGGAGTGATTCTGGTACAGTGGCTGTGTATATACCCGCTCTCGTTCACACACCAGCCTCTCCTGTAGCGCTGGTGCCTCGGACAGGCCATATGGCTGCTACATCTCGCTATTCCTAAACAAACACTTTCCTGCCCCCAGAGAGAAAGCGAATTTTATTTGAATACTTTTATTAATCCTGTATATATAATATCGCGTCACAATCTTGCAATTTCTTTTCCTTTTTCAAAACCTTTTTTTGGAGAAATTAACTGCACAGGGTACCGTGAACGAATATTGATTTGTATTGGCGCTAAACAATATACGCCAGGGTGGGGGGAGTACGCGCTGTGAAGCCACATCTGTTGGTTTTATTTCAGATTAATTCACTCCAACAATCACCCCATCCTTCACATCTTAATATAAATTCAGTCTAACAAAAAAACTGTTTGTATAGGCCGTTCCTCATCCAGCTCCATGGCAACGCATGACGTTTAATTTCCGATGAATCAATTAAAAAATATTGTTGTTTGCTGATGTGGTATTTTGTCTGGCATTATAAAATCGATCGAAGTATGGCCATTTTATTTATTGGTCTGCTCTGTGTGTGCGGGGTGGTGTCATTAGGTCTGTGATGGAGTAGAGTTACCTGATACCTGTACGTAATTACAGGTAAACACAGTATACCTTTGTAAGATTCCGATTTCCTACCTGTCCTCGTTTATAAAATATGTAAATTACCTTTCGTACTTAACATCATAAAGGTTGTTTTCATGGAAGTTACACATTTGATGTTGTGTACGTTTGATAAAGTGACCTATTTTTACCTGTATTATCTGTTACATTGTAAACATTACACACCTGTACGGAAAGGTTAGGTATTCTAAGGATCACTTCAACACAGTATAAGGTCATACTTTTAGTTTTCTAAATCTAATTCAATTTTATAAATTTTATGCTACAAAATCTAGATAAATACATGTATAGTATGATTTATTATAAAGTTGTTCGTAAGAAAAAAATATTTCATGTACGTTTTTTCGACGTTCGTTCATGTTATGTTTTCATCAGCATTTAACAATCCAACTTTGGACCCCAAGCTCCCAAAATAAAATCAGCATTTTCTGTACTCAGATAGTGACTGTCCGTTTAATTTTATTTCAAGTTTCAGTCTAAATAAATGTCTTCTATCATTGCGCAAACTATGACTTTCTTGTCATGTCAAATTATCCTCATACCGTAATTTAATTTCATTTTATTTCAAACATTCATAAAAACGTACTAGTTTGTCATTTCCAAACGAAATTGTCGCATAAAGGACAGCTAGGTATTATAAAAGACTCACTGCGACCAGAGACGTATACTCTCACTGCGACCAGAAACGTATACTATCACTGCGACCAGAAACGTATAAAGCTTTATACGTCTCTGGTACGACCATAAATTCCAAACAGTGTCCTCACTGATCCACACTCATATAAAACAATAAATCTGATTACGACATACCTTATTACTTGACGTGTATACATTCGGTCTTAATTAATAATTTTCCGCTACAGGTATGTCACTTGTGTTAACAAGTCAGAAAACAACCACTGGGACTCGCCAAGTGATTAAATAAAGTAGATTTCTTATTTAATCGGAAGTTTAATTTCAGGACACGTCCCAAACGACCCTATAGCTGTAAGTTGATGGAAGGGCCGCGGTGGCCCGACATTCTACCACTAACTCTCCACCTCTGGGTTGCGAGTTCGAATCTTACGTGGAGACATTAAACTATTCATTAGTTATCCCCTGCTTATAAATTCAACTTCAATTACTACTGTGTGTGATCACACACACACTCACACACACACATATATATATATACTGCTCGGTTTATTTACTGTTTTTGCTTTTTTAATTAAGTTAAACAGTTCTGTGATATCTGCTTGTCATTTCTTATCTTGCTTTACCTGCATGTTGTTATCCATTTTATTTATAATATGTATCCATTTGTTTGTCGCAATATTATCACTACATTGTTAATGTTTCAATCAACCAAATCCTTGTGTGGAAATGATCAAAAAACAAATAGACAAATCTCAAATAAGTAAACATCTGTTAAAGTCAGTTTTAATATTTTATTTTAATTATTCATATTTTGCAAATATCTTTATATTTAGATGACTATTCTCCTGGCCACAAGTGCCGGTGATTAAAACCAATTAAGTAATCTTCTCATCTTATTTTCAAAAGATATTCCATGTTCATTTCTTGTCAGTAAAACACAGGGGTTTTCAAAGATCTAATCTTATTTTTTCTCAAACAGAATTCGAAATACATTGTTCTTGATTTCTATTTCGATGTATGTACCTGAAGACAAGTAACATCAGGATTTCGCTCATATTCTATTTATTTTACAATATTCACGATTTGAAATGTTTTTTTTTTATACTGCATAGACATTAATAAATTATCTATGGATAGAAAGCTGTTAACTTGCATACACACCTATAATTTCTCAAACATGTAAAAACGATAAAAGAAGTCGAAATGTGATACCCGTCAAAACAGTTTATACAGGTCGAAAGCATTGATAAAAGTTATATATTTTTATTTTCCAATATACGTACATCGCATTGTACGTATAAAAAGGCTGGTCTTGTCGTTCTTTTTAAGCATTAAACATCATTCTGTTCCGTGTTATAGGACCATGACACGGAACAAAATGATGTTTAATGCTTATATTTACATTTTACCATTGGTTTTGATAATAAATTTATATCTTTATTCTACGTTTGTTCTGAAAATTTGAGGTAAATTTCTAATAAATGGAACAGCGAACAGCCAGTATCGGCCGACTATTTCCAACGTTATGATTATGACGTCATAATCGAAATGACGTCATTATGACCACTCCAGTGTTATGCTCTCATAACACGGAACTGGCCTTGGTAGTGTTATATAGTGGCAATGCAGAGCAAATGTAAATATATGACGTTACTAACTGTTCTTCTTTGAAGTCCAATAAAATATATGGTTTTCGAAGTTCGGAGTCTATACACGGAATTAGATTATATCTAAGTCCGTGGTCTAAAGCAACACAAATATCCTTTTCCTTATCTGTTTGTTTGAGGTTGTTTCTAGGTAGTTTTGTATTTATACAGCCCACCGACATGCATTAATTTTTTCAGCGTGCATTTTAAAAGGTGTTACGATCAGTTCCTGCTGATATGTGCATTCAATCAACGTGACCATCGGTGAATACACACGCCGTTTTAGCGGTGTTATATGAAATAAAATATGAGAAAATTAATACCTAATCATATCAAATGCATGTTTTGAAGTCTTAAAGTTTTTCCACAAAATAATAACCTGTTAATCATGTTAGCGAGCCGGCGGTAATTAATTTATGGTCGAGTGATCATGACCACGTGTGACGCACACCTGTGGAACTCCCGACCCCCCCTCGCCACTAATTACGGCCCCCTGGGGCATACAACACCTTGGAATTATCAGTAGGGTCATTAATGAACTCCATACAACCTTGATATATAATAAGTGTCATATTCTTGAATAGAAGACTCTATACAAATAACAAGTCGTGATACGATTCATATAATTTCAATATAATGACTACACAAGTCTATCAGTGCGGTCACCGTTGTGACGTCACTTCCGGTCGTGTGGCAAAATCGGGGATTTTCTGATTTGCGTTCAGGTGTGAAATTTAGAAAAATGGTCAAAACTTCGTAATTTTTGCAAAAAAAAAATTTTCGTGTGAATTATCTCACTTACTATTTATCAATCTTTCCATACACAAAAGATGGTTTTGCACTACAGTTACTCTTTAAAGATCAATAACGACAGCTAGACTTCTCTTCAGAAAAAGTAAAAATAAAACACAACACCTCTAAACAAAACATGATTCAATTTTCATTTTCATCATTTCGAGTGGATAGTTTACTCCAATAGACGAATAAAAACACATTCCAATATAGCTGCCAGCAAATATACATATATTCAATGATGAGGGGGGGGGGCGGGGTATCGCGAAATTAGATTATAAGAATTGAAAAATATTTTTTTTAGGAATTCACGGAGAGGAGTAAAAGTATACGAGTTATGTCCCTTACCCCCTGTAGTCCCTTGCTATATGGTGTCTGGTTTCAATGATTTCAAGCCTTGCAGTTTTATCTTCCGATAAGTGAAATGCACGTCTTGCACGCTAACACGTGCTAATATGCTGTAAGAACCCGCCCTGTACGATTTCCCGCGCTAATGAATAGACAGTGGTACAGAGCTTCCGAACGAGTAAGTGGGCTTCCTCGGTGTTCTTTGAACTCCCCCTATTATTATTTCATCCCTTTTTGAGATAACTGCGGTTGGGCATTAGATACTCGCTTATAACACTACAAAAGAAACTCGCTACAAACACTACAAAAGGATTAAATGATAGACGAACTTTCCCTGCTTATTTCAGAGGGTAAATCGGTTTTCCGGTTTGGCCATATCTTTCGGAACTATCTTCAAATGATGAACTTTTCAATTTATCTGTGATATGAATCGTATTTAATCTTTGAAACTTGATCGTTTGATGTCAAATACGTAGATCGTTTAACAAGGGAATGTTGAAAGTACATACAGCTTGTAATAAATTCTTCTGGAAACAGTACAAGGAAAAGTCTGTAAATAAAAATAAAAATCGTGCAAGGTCTTGAAACACTTCTTCATATAATACAAAAAAAAATTGATTTCGTGAACATTAAATGTTCGTTTTAATTCGAAATTCGAGATTGTTTCGTTGTATGGCAAATGACGTTACAAGCATTGGATGATCGGGACGATGATCAAAAAGTGAAATGCAAACACAAGACTAGTGATATTTTTATTTGTTTTAAAAATGGGGTCGTTTTAGAAGAAAATAAATTTTAAACTTGCATTAAAGAATAAGTAACAATAGAAAGTATTCGTTAATATCAAATTTTCAAAGAATTTTTTCATTGTGTTTTTCACTTTTGAGTAAACGATGTTCTTTTATTTCCTTATGAACGCAATGAAAAAGGGAAGTACTTTAAAAGTGTATTTTTAGGTTTGTTCCTCCTTTCTTTGATGACCTCCATCCCAATTTTTATCAGACATACTTCATAAAATTTGTCATTATTTCCCCTGGAGCCGACAGTAAGTATTTCACCCACTTTTATTGCCTCACCGCGTTTTCCTGTCTGTTTCAATCCTAACAATTTAATGTAAAACAAATAAACTGTCAATTGGTCCAATTTCCTGTCTTTGTCACGTGGTCTGGGGGGTCTGAATGACTCACCCCCCCCCCTCCTCGTATAAAACCACCGACTATCCCCTCCCGCCCCCCTCCCGTCACCCGACCGCTTCCCCGCGTAATTGACACAACTTCCGGTCTATTGAACTTGTAACTTTCTATTACGTTTTGTGGTGGAAGAAGGAATTTTTATGAGAAACTTTTGTCATAAATTTATTTGATATCTGTTCCAGTGATGTTTATATATTAAACATCCAAAGGAATTTCTTTCAGAATAGAAACTTTAGCAAGTGTAGGTTATTCTAAGTGTGGTTTATATAGGTTTTCCAACAATTTTATTTGTGTGATTTAAAATCAGATTTGGCAAAAGGTTGGCAATAATTTGCCCGACATAACAGATTGCATTGCATCATGAATAAAAAGCTGTGCTTGCATTTTTGCGGATTGCATGAAACGAGACGCGTGTTATCTTCAAATTATCCATTCTTATGTTTCATTTCTAATAGTTGTTGTATATAGTATCGGTGAGTCACTCTGCATGGGGGCCAAAAATGACGGTAATGTATTAAAATTTAACTCATCATCAAAATTAATCAGATAGGAGGAGGGAAAGTTCTTAAATTTAAAATTACCACTACTAAGGTTTAAAAGATATGACAGATGAAATGGTACTTTTTCACATCAATGCAGTTTTAAACATCCTACATTAAAACCTCATATGGAACCGAGACAGTAGTGCTAAACCTCATTCACTACACCTCGGTTAAGATTAATTTCTTAGGTTTACAAAACCTTATATTGACCTCAGAAAAAAAAATATAATGTTCATTGATGAATGTATATGCCATAATATCTAGTTTACATAGAATAATTGCCGGAATCAAAATGGAATCATCAAATTACGGTAAAGATGCATCTTATGATTTTATGCTTTGGATAAAACAATGCCTTAGACGTCACGTGATTTGCAAGATATATGGTCCAGAAATGGAGCAGACAATGGCTAGATTATAGACATCGACAGACCACGTGATTGTTCTAGATCGTAGCCGGATGCGAGATCGATACGAGTTCTACCCCTGGGGTGACATTAGAGTCGGACGGGTCCGGGAAAGCTTCGATTCCTGAGACAGGGATCACTGTATATGCATATCAAATGTTATAACGTCCAACGAATGACGCACTTCGATTATCCGCCAATGCTTGCGACTTGGTTATACAGTCAGTGATGTTAAATCGATGAATGTATAATATTATGAATCTATATATTATTGAACATATAAAATACGAATTCGGTGAAGATAGGACATAAAAATGATATGATACGGTGAAAATGACGTTTTTCATCTCGCCGTTAGCAATCACAATATTGTTTGTTTCATATTATGGAAGTCGTTTATCTTTAGTGACGCCTTCTCAAAATAAATAAACAAAAATAAATAAATAAATAAAAAAAAAAAAAATAAAGAACACTAAGAAAACATGAAAAATTAACGTTATTTTCTGCGACCTGTAGAATATAACAATTACAAATACGTGATTGACCTGTCGAAATAGCTGTTACTAGAAATTATATCAATAAGCATAAACTTACTTTTCCGTTGCCATGATGACGCATGCCCTTTGATCTCTGTCGCGCAAGCTGTCTTCCGTTTCCGGTGCCGCGTCGTCTGGCCCAGGTGACGGTGACGCCAAAATTCCACCATGTCGACTCAAAGCTGACACCAAACTGTTACGCGCCTCCACAAAACTGTTCTGGAAAAAATATAAAAAAGGAGTAAGCGATATAACTCGATTGGACTGAATTTTGATTTATCTCCACGGTGATTGACGAAGCCAATAACGGAAGCCGCCGGCTACCCATCGCACCGTGGATATTTGAATAATGAAAATAGCTTCAAGAAAATTGGAAAATGTCATAATATGACGTGATATGATTAGAGTGGAAAACACAAAAATCAATGGAGTCGGACAAGTGGCCGAGCATCAGTTATCTAGGGTTATCTTTCTAGTTTATTTTTGTGAAGTTTACATCAATCCCGATCCGTCTATAGGACAGTTAGATCAATGCTTCTTCATGTCCAATTAACGAGAGCCAGTCCCCGCCGTAACGGCCCTAATTTGAAAGGAAAAAACAAACATAAAATGATATTGCGGATGGGCAAATCTGATTAATAAATACTAGATAGAAACAGTGTTTACATTTATGGTCTGCACTGCGTATGATGGGATTGCCCGAGGACCATGCCGCTTTTATTAGCCATGATATTATTGACGGGACGTTTCAAAGCTAGGAATGCCGGGAGAAGTCACGTGACATCAATTTGCATCACGCCATGTCTGCGTGACTAAATATTGATGTGAAATGAAATACTTTATAACAGAATTTTCTTGGAGCTTGTTGCTTCGATATGAAATTTTATAACTGACAAAAAAAGATACCCCGAGCAGATAATTATATATAAGGCAACTTGATTTTAGACTGGAGATACCGTATATAATACGTTTGGCATGGTGATATTAGTCTTCAAAACGTTATACTTGGCATGATAATATTGGTTTCAACCCATACCACAATAGACCACGATTTATATATATTGGAGGGGGACCATCAAATGATCTTCACATGAAATATTTTCTTTGGGTGCGTGATAGATATGAGAAATTTTCATCTTCTTTACTTTATATAACGATATTTCGTCTGTATTTCATCGCTTCAATAGAACAACAAAGCATGACTGCAACCACTGATTTTCGTTGAGGTGGACATTTTCATTTCATGCTGGTTTTGACATTTCGAACTTTTTGCGTGTAGAAAATAGATTCATCAGATTATAAAATACATAGGGGTATGCTTTGACTAGTTGTATTATCTTATTGAGAAACATATATAATGGCCGTTGTTTTGAAGAAGAAAATTTTGCAATATTTTGTGAACAAAAAACTATTTCTCAATTCTAGAAGCCCAACCAATTATTAAATTATGTACTCTGATCACGTGATGTGTTTACTTTAAGTCTATAACGTTTGCAGAACCTGCTTATATCTTCCTGTTTTACAAGAAAATAATAATAATAATTTCTTCAGCTGAACATGTCATCGAATATAAAGGTAGATGACGTTTGTTTCCATACGTCATTTCCGGTTTGGCTCAGCACACCTCGCGACTGTAATTTGTGTTAAGTAAACTATGTTTTATTGCCACAAATTGATGTTACTATAGAACTGAGTGTAATTGATATCGAACAGGTCATAGCATTACAGGGCTATCTCAATAAATCCTTGTCGAATGTCTCATGGATATTTCCCCTTAGAATCGAGACTTTATACAATGTGATTTCTGATACGTTCATGGCTATTTTGTCCACAGGGACCTACTGATTTGTTACAGCTAGTTTTGGACCTAAAATAGAGTGTTTAGAGTAATTTTTACACATTTGTGGGGCCCGAGCCCACGGTACATTTATATCAGGGATGTATATTTGACATATTCCCTTATTTACATACAATCAATTACTAATACATTTTAATTATAATATTACAATACATTTGCATGCATTGTGTATTGATTAGCATATGTTTATTTTCAGAAAAGGGCACGATAAGTTGTCATAACTAACTACTGGGTTTTAGTCTTTTTGGAAAGAAATTCGGTGAGATTATATTTCATAAATTTTCTAAAAACACGACATGTATACGAAATTAAATCCACGACGAAATTCAATGTCTACAGTAACTAAAAACATTAGTATGATCTAATTATGCAATTCTAATTTGCTTTTAGATAGGGTTATTTTCACTTACGGTATATATTTGTTTATTATATTACGTTGTAACTTTCCGAAATAGATCAAAATTATACCTATCGACTTAAAAATACAAAACTACGTCGGATCGACATCGATATAACTTCGTCACTTGTTTTCGCTTAAAGCTGATAGTACAGCCAGAAGTATGAGCTAACTTTGTCAGTGAATGACGTGTCATCGGTGAAGGTCACCCGTATAATTACGTCATAATAGCACGTGTTGTTGAAATATCAACGAACGCTACTTGAACCTGATGAACCGGTACTGCACGCGCAGTAGACCAATCACAGCCACGCGTTGTTAAAACGCGAGACGGTTGAAGGGAGATAACTGTAATAACTATTTCGAATTTACAAGTGATGCGGATATGAATCTGAAGCTGTTTGTCATCCTGTCTTACGTGAATCAGGCACAAAAGTACAAATAAGAAATGTAACATCACTTGATGTTTCATCATAATTTATTTCAACGGGTGAAAAAGTAGGAGTAACAATGAATCATATATTTTGAAAAATAAAAACTGTTTTGTAAAAGAAACATGCAACTGCTTGCGTAATGATGATGTAATGATAGTCACCAGGACATATAATTATGCATGTCATTGAGTGTAAAATAAATTTGATGTCTCTAGGGAAAGTGATGCCAGAACGAAAGTTGAGTCAAACTCAAAGGTGACTACAGCAATAAATTTTTGAAAAGAAAGTCAACATAAAAAAAACAATGTTAATCTATCATAATTTACAAAGTTTAATGATTTTCAGTGACAATTTGATATCGCAGCCACGATCAATGGGTTGCGGGTTCGAGGCAAGTACTGGTCGCAGGTTAGTGTTTTTTTTCTTCCGGTACTCTGGCTTTCCTCCAACACAAAAACCTGACACGTCCTTGTATGAGTATATTTGTTAGGATGACCATGAATAAGATTGCTATCTAAATCCGCAGAATGACGTAAAAACAAATAATCAATCTACTCTTTGTGTTGTATAATGTATAAACATAGTAATAATAGGAATAGGACATACATAATTGTTTGCTATACAGAGGGTGGATGAGCGGATGGCGCACTTGACGTTCACCAAGGCGGCCAGAGTTCCCCAACCGGACGTGAATGGGTATGGGTTCACCTGCCCGACCACGTGGGTTTTCTCCAGGTACTCCAGTTTCCTCCCACAAAAAGACCCCGGCGCACTAACATCCGGGCCAACAAAAGTGATTTATATAAGTTGTATAACTTGTTTCATATTTAAACTAAAATAACCAATGTTTATATAATATGTTATACACTTACATTGTAATAGAAATAATACATAAATCATTTAGTTTGTTATCAAAATAATTGGAATAGCTCATCAATCTGGAAGGTGCCATAAAAATGAAAGAAACTCATCATAAACTAAATAGGAATAGAACAGAGATGATTTAGCATGCTAATAATAATAATAGAACAGAGATAATTTAGCTTTCTAACAATCAGAATAGTACAGAGATAATTTAGCTTTCTAACAATCAGAATAGTAAACATCATTAAGTTTGCTATTAAAACATGAAAAGTAAATGACATAAGTATTAGCTTACCAAAAAGCTAAGAGTGCTATCAACAGCATTATTTATTAGTGAGCAAAAATAGTAAAAGCTAAAAGTAAGAGAATGATTTTTATGCAAGATTTGGTTTAGTTATGCTGATGACTTATTTAAAAAGAAAAAAAAATCAGAACCGCGGGAATAAAATAGTAAACATAGACTTCTGGGCTGATTCCGTAAACCATCGGTACTACGCACTTGCCACATCAAGTTCTTTACATGAGGCTTATACCTCAGTAGGTATATACATATGAGGCTTATACCTCAGTAGGTATATACATATGAGGCTTATACCTCAGTAGGTATATACATATAAGGCTTATACCTCGGTCGGTATATACATATAAGGCTTATACCTCAGTAGGTATATATATATGAGGCTTATACCTCAGTAGGTATATACATATGAGGCTTATACCTCGGTCGGTATATACATATAAGGCTTATACCTCAGTAGGTATATACATATGAGGCTTATACCTCAGTAGGTATATACATATGAGGCTTATACCTCAGTAGGTATATACATATAAGGCTTATACCTCAGTAGGTATATACATATGAGGCTTATACCTCAGTAGGTATATACATATGAGGCTTATAATACCTCAGTAGGTATATACATATGAGGCTTATACCTCAGTAGGTATATACATATGAGGCTTATAATACCTCAGTAGGTATATACATATGAGGCTTATACCTCAGTAGGTATATACATATGAGGCTTATACCTCAGTAGTTATATACATATAAGGCTTATACCTCAGTAGGTATATACATATAAGGCTTATACCTCAGTAGGTATATACATATAAGGCTTATACCTCAGTAGGTATATACATATAAGGCTTATACCTCAGTAGGTATATACATATAAGGCTTATACCTCAGTAGGTATATACATATAAGGCTTATACCTCAGTAGGTATAATAATAATAATAATATTTCTGTCGTGTTTAATGATCTATTTATCTTGTATGACATGTATAACACTAATGTTAATAAAATCAGCGACCCCTTGACGGGTCACTAAAATTTCGTGTTTTTGCCTTACCGGGAATTCTGACTCTCAGAGCCGCCAGTCGTCCCAATATTTAGCGGATCCCCGTAATCGTCATACGCATGGAACATTCAGAGAAATTGTTACAACTCCAACAACCCAGGTGGAGTATAACATGGTCTGGGGTGGGTGTTGCAGTATCTGTGCTGTAGCGTTCAAGTGAGGTGGCACTCTAAAAGATGCCGGTGGAAACACGGTCCCACTACAAACAGAACACAATTCATCTCCAGCACACACACATATGGAGATATTAGCCAGGTGGTATAGGACAAGTAGTTAGCGCCTGATAAGGCAGCTCCTGCGAACTCCTAAGACTTGTATATGATAGAACTGTATGTGTTGGTTGTATGAGAATTGTATATCTATGTACTGTAAAGCACTTTAGAGTGGCTTATGTTAGCTAAATAGGGCGCTATATCAAATGTTGTATATTATTATTATTATCAGAGAGTCAGAACCATTCGGACTTGCTGTTTCCATGCTGTTCTATCAGACACGGCAGTTCCATGGACGTTCCTTAACCTAAGGCATTACAGAAGTGACGGAAAGTTGAGCTTTTCTCTTAATATCTGAATAGAGATTTTTAGTTAAAGAATTTTCTTAAGTTATGGGGCGATGATGAAACCGGAGCCAGGAACCTTTAATAGTCTTTTCGAAATCCCAATATTTCAACTTGGATGCCGCTGAATATTAGAATTCCCAAATTCCGATATGTCATTTAACAAACTCAAACACACAGCCGACTGTGACGTCCCGACTATGATAAGTATCATTTCAGAACACAGAAGCCAACATAGCGTATCGGTACTTTGAACCGCTCTGGAACCTAAAAATCAATGTTTGTGTGACGCTTCTGCGCTAGCTTTACAATAGATAATGTGATGCTAGTGGTCTTTTGTTCTCTTTGTATGTCCTACACTCTTGTAGAAACCCCATTATTGCGACTTATGCAAATCATCTGAACTCGGTCTTATTTTGCCATTGCCTCGACATTGGATACTGTACATTATTTGCATATCACAAGGTTTGCTGACGTCACAGGCAGCAAAGCTTACGACATTTTCTTCCTTTTGAATGTTACGGATCCTTTCTTATATATATCAACTGCGACCTTTGTCAGCTGTCACTGAACCCACTATAAGTAGTGTAGCCTACAAAATGGCGGATAAAGTTACCACATACGGGCGCCTCTCTGACGCCATGCTAGATATTGGCGGGAAAATCTCATCTCGTTCCGTCCATCATCCATCATGGTACTTATGTCATGATCGGGGTGATATGTTTGAGTGTTAGATTGGCTGACTGGAAAGGGCTGATGTATTTACATGATATATGAGGTACATGTATAACATGAGACTTCTCATTTCTCTGGATACGCACACCAAAAATTAATTAATCTCGCTGATGTATTGGGTATCTATTGACTGAGGGGGGCTCCGTGAAATTGGCTCTACTAGTCTGTATTGATTGTTCGATGTCTTCCGAACGTTCCACGCTATCGGACACATGATTTCTCTAGACTTTCCATTAGAAAAGTAATGATATTTCATATCATGATTTGCTAAAGGAAACTCATCCGACGAATTGAACAATAACATTGATATGTTAACATTGAAACGTGATCACTCTTTTCATGGCTAAGATTTCAATATTTCCGAAAATTATAATTTCCTATGCATTAAAGGCCCAATATACGTAACTTTCGGCAAAAACTTGAAGCGAAAATCAAGCCTAATATCTTATTATATTTATAGATTTAGTTAGGATTAACTGATATCAGCAATACTCAAGATGAATTCCTACGCGGTTACCGGTACAGCAGCAGTTGAAACACGGTATTTGTAAACACGCGTCTATTTCTAGCTGTCTTCTACCTTCGGTTTGTTATTGAAGTGGGCCCCACCTGAACTATTTTCAATTCTTTGGATTTTTTTCTCAAGATTTTCTTGTTAGTTACCACTCAGGTTTACTTCGTTTTAGACTTATTTTTGCATGGTTATCAACTGGATTTTTTTCCTAATTTTTCAGAATCTCGAAAAATTTACTGAAGTTACGTATATTGGGCCTTTAATGACTTAACGTTATGGAACCTAGCTTTACTATAAGACTCTTTCATATGCGTGTATGCAGGATAGGGATATTCCACCCGAGGGGTCACAAAATGTGGTGAAACCCGAGGCTTGCCGAGGGTTTTACCACATTTTGTGATCCCGAGGGTGGAATATCCCTATCCTACATACACACATAATGAAAGAGTCTTTTTCTCTCATATCAACTACTTAAATAAGCTCAAAAACCATGAAAATATGTTTAAACAGGCTGCCATTTTGAAATTTCAACTTTTTCCTTGAGCTCTTTTGACGAAAACGAATTAGACAGCGAGTTTAAGCATACCCTATATTTTAATTTCATTACGCCGACGTTTTCTCTTTCCGGCATCAGAGTTTACCGTATTCGTGACGTCACGTCATTGTTGAGCCATTGTGACGTCACGTCGCGTGAAATGCTATGTAAGATAGAATTTTTCTTACATAGCTTTCTTACATGGGCAAACCCTATCCAACATGTCGAGATATCAGAGAAAAATACTTCTCGGGACTCTTCCCTTTCTTTTGTTATTGTAAATTGCTCTAGTTGGCTTATCACTTTGGCTTTCATTTGATCCAATTCTGTTTTGTTTAATACCGCTTTACCAACTCCGAAGTATTGTTTTTTTTACCTAGAGTGTTCTCCCCTTCAATTCAAATGTTCATTCTTCCACCAATTACGAAAGCTTTTTCTTATTAAGAGTTACTTTAAGGGTGTTTATCGTTTGTTTCATGTCATGTTATAACAATTTGAGGGAAACCTTGATGATTTTTTTGTTTATTC
This sequence comes from Mimachlamys varia, assembly GCA_947623455.1. Taxonomy (NCBI): domain Eukaryota; kingdom Metazoa; phylum Mollusca; class Bivalvia; order Pectinida; family Pectinidae; genus Mimachlamys; species Mimachlamys varia. The sequence continues at coordinate 30,341,000 of OX392532.1, read as the reverse complement.
ATATTTTATGATTTCAAGTGGTTACATTTCGAACAGCCAAATATTCTTTAGTTTGCACTACAAGATATTAGTTTGATGCAATACATTGTACTTGCAAAAATTGCATATGATCAATTTGAAAAAAAAAAAAAAAACCGAAATCATTGTAGAAAATGAGCAGCACCATTGTTGTGTTTACTTCCGACTGGAAGTTATGTCCTGCTGACATGCATGTATCACTAATTCAATAATCTACTACATGTATGCATAGAATACAATGAATTTCAATACAAAAATTGTCCGAATATGAAGATTGTGGTGTTTTGAAATAAAATAAAGATGTCATTGATTTGCTTTAAGAATAACTTCAATAGGCAAAAATGTCTTATTTTAAACCAATAAATTGTCCAGAAGTGATGTATGTCCACAACAAAAAGGGTAGACAGTTTTCATGAAATAATTGCTCAGGCTCAAAATTCGTTTTTCTAACAAATAGGTGGTGATTTTAGAAATCACAATCGACATGGTGTTTTTAAAGACTAATTTTTGTCGAGATAAGCAGGTGAAGATTTTAGATACGGTGGTCGAGATAACCAGAGAGAGGTTTTCATATAATCTTGTCGATAAAACAAGAGTAAGGTTTTTTTTAATGTTGTCGAGATCACCAGAGTGAGATTTTTATTTTCGGTGGTCGAGATAACAATAGTGTTTTTTTTTTTATATAAGGTCGTTGAGAAAACCATAGGGAGGTTTTTATGTACGGTCGTCGAGATATCAAATGTGAGGTTTTTATGTACGGTCGTCGAGATATCAATAGTGAGGTTTTTATAAACGGTCGTCAATGTGGACAGGTAGTCGCTGTGTTAAACGGTTCTTATATACAGTTTTCATTAGTATTCTTATAAGACAATGCCGGGTCTTACAGAGTGGTGGTCGAATTTGTAAACATACAGGAGATTGAATACGTCAGCATGGAAACAAACTCACATAAAGACAAAAGAAATGATGACGAACGCTTCGAGAGAAAAAAGAAATGCCTTACAATTATATTCCGTTATTATCTAAGTAAAATGAATAAATATAGAGATAGCATCTTTACATTGCCAAAGAAAGTCTATGCAGCAGAATTAAAATACCATGAATATGGTAATATGTCCGCGAGCAGATCTACGCCATCTTGTATTGTATTTTAATAGTATTGTCAGCTTCGTGAATCACCATTAGGGAAAACGAACTTTTTTGTTGATAATTTCATATTCTAGAAAATATGTTCTTGGTGCGATTGGAATTGAACTTATTGTTTCAAATACAAATACGTGCATTTTGAATAACAGAGTAAGTAAATTGTGAAAATATTCTGGAATGCAAATATTTGAATGTAGGTGGTGAAGCTGACAATACTCTAATGTACTTAGTGCATAATGGGACGAAATAATGTATATCGCCATTGTTTCAGCATTCTACAATTGACATGTACATTCGATCGCAAAATATATGTAAATCACGCTCTGGGCTATTTTTATCTCCGAGTTATACGATATATCAAATCTACAGAACATACTTTTCACATTTCACGGAATGATCATAACGATTTGAAAATTATAATCTACAACGTTTAATACAGTTTGATAGCAATTGTGTGAGATGTTGCTAAATCCCTCTCGGCACGGCGATGTGGCTTAGATATGATAATAATAAATAGAAGGATGTTGCTATGCAAATCCCTCGGGATCTATGGAAATCGATTCTCCATGGTAACCAATGACCTTGACTCAAGATATGCATAAAGTCCAAATAGATTGATAGACTTTGTGTAAGGTTGACATATACGAAGAAATCTAAAAATAGAGTTGACCGTATGATGAGGCCATTGGAACTAATGCTGTTTGTCAGGGAAAGGGCATCCTCGTTCCCAGGAAAGTGAATTGTCCTCCTGGGATCGAGGATTGGGTGTGAGACCGTACGGTGGATACAAATTTCGTTTTATTTCAGTGTGCTTTTAATTATAATACCATACATAATATTTCGTCATTGATAAAGCAATTTATATTTCCATGTTTATTTCCCTGATATGCTTATCTATAAGAGATGACACACAAACACATATGTTGTATCTTTTAAATTCAGTAATATACATTGTATACAGCATGCCGAAAAATTAATTACACTGCATCCAAAGGGCTTTTTCGCCCATTCTAGGACTCGTCAATGATGCTATATTCAGAATGTAAATTTAGAAAATAGTCTCTTTATATAATATTTCTTTTATATAGCAGTTTTTCCATCCTTAGTTTTTAATAAACTAAACTATTTATGTAATAGAATTTAAAACAAAGACATCATATACATCTCTATAATAATGACTTTACATTTCTGTTTCATGGTTTAAATGACTATTGTTTTGAGTCTGTTATTTATGACGTTATTAGGGACTATATCATTTCGGCTGTTCCAGTATTTGAACTTGATGACGTCAGTGAGATGAAAAGCGGCAAATCTAAACGCATCATTAGCTGAAAGTTAAAACAGTTTTTATGAACGTAAATACAAAATTATACAAACATTGATCTGTTAACAAATTGTAGTATTCAGTCCATGTGAATATAATTTGGGTGACAGACAGAGAAATAGAATGTCGCTCGCTAGGTCAAACCAAAACCATCACGTACACTTTCAAATTGTATACACATCCACCCTCTCATCATTCTATTAATTGTATCCGCTACGCTTACTTGTGATTTCAGTACGCGTAAAAAAACGTAACTTATGAAATTTATTTTAATACATATTGTCTTGCATTTGATACCTTTTATTTAAGATTCAAAAAATAAGGAGAGAAAAAGCACATGCAAAAAAAAAAAAAAATTTGCTTCCGACACAAATATATCTTATAAGTCAACGAAAAAGTGAAAAGTTGAAATACAGGTAATAGATTTTGTCTTGGAAATATTTATATTATGAAACATTGCCCGACGTAAGTGGCATATTCTGTTTACGAGTGTCCTACTTTAACAATGTTTACATAAACATATTTCTCCCATTGACGTCACGCAATGTCATAATGTTCATTTAAACGTTTCGGGACCAGCAATACATGTGTAACTATCAAAATTACATTTGTTATTACACAAATGTCGCCCAGGACCACTAATATAAACCCGACCAATCACTAGCTCTCTCATCGCCGCTCAGACATATCAAGTCAATTTACCAATTTCCTGATTTCTGTAATGAATTGAACAAGCCAGAGTTTAATTTGGTCGGGAGAGCCCAGATCGATCCCGGGACATTGGAAACAGTGTTATCAGATCCACTCCTCTCCTTTTCCGCATCAAACACCTTCATTATGCATCTGTCTTTTCAAATGCGTAAGCGGTCTAATTTACCGTGCACACAAACTCCCTCCGGACGCCGGAGAGTTCCGATACTACAATGGACGGACGACTGACATGATCATATTGACTAAACGCGGTAATATGTTACGATTGAAGGGAGTTGGAAACAGCCATTAATCCAATTTGTTGATATTTGGCCTTTTTGGATGAGCGCGAGTCTTTCAGACTGCAAATTGACATGATTGGAAGGCATTAGATTTGAAAGGGGATATAGGATGGGACGTGACTCACACGCAACTACAAAATGGCGGCCATTCATCACTAGAAAGCGCAACTAAGTCCCGTATTTCAATGATAATTGAATGTTTTGATTGGAACCTGTTACCACCGTTCTCATTACTCTCGCTCTGTATAATATCCCTAAGATAAAGTGAAACACTTGTCTGTCTGTCTATCTGACATTTTGACCATCGGTAAGAATGTTTTTTGGGAATTTCTTAACTTTTTCTGCTTTACTTGAAATTACAAATGTGATAAATAAATATAAACTTTATTAATATTTATTTATTTTTTTGGCCAGGATGTTAGCGCACGAGGGGCATTATTGTGGGAGGGGACCAGAGTACCCGGAGAAAACCCACGTGGTCGGGCAGGGGGTTGGGCATTACAAATGTAATATACCTATAGTCTAAACTAAATAGTATATAAACTACCATCTCGCGTACACGTTTTTCTTAATAGAACACCAGGAAGTAAAAAAAGTAGAAAATACAATATTTTCCTTTTTTCTCGGTGTGTACCATTTTTCTCGACAACATGATACAGTACTAGTGACATTCGTGATTTATCGGTAGTCATCATCCGTAATGACCTTATTTGTAGAGGCGTTCCGATGTTAGTCGAAACCGCCTATTCTAATCTGTCAAAACTGGAAGATTTAAATCTTAAACTTGACAAATCCAATCTCTATTATTCGACTTGAGAAAAAACGATCCTGTTACGTGTCCCCTAGGGTTTAGCGAGGAAGAAGCGTTGTCAAAACCAATCTAAAATGTCTTGATTTCAGATTAGAATTAATTTGTCGATAAGTGATTAACCGTCGAAGGCATTAAGGCGGTATGTTGCTGTCAAATATGATTAAAACGGATGATGGGAAGTAGGCACGAGGTGCTGTTCCTTATTATCCTCGGCAGTACACATTTCGGAATTTTTATTTTCATATTGAGGTCAGTTTTATCTGGCCCATCCTCGTACAGAGAAAAAAAATAGGCTGTGTATACTTTTTTATTGAAAGATCGAACACGATCATGATATAAAGGAGCTGAAGCCACATTGCACTTTATACGATACCGTCCTGTCTTGGCGTGCCGAGACCACTTGTCTGGTGAAACGAGATATTTTGGCAGTTTTTTGCGCTGCCCTTTCCCCCTAACGGGACCCTTGGGCCCTTGGTATGAACACACGTGCTAATTTGGACTAACCATGGCCGCTTTGGTCCCTTAGTAGCTCTAGAGGACAAACGGCCGTTGTCATGGTCGATTTCTTGAAAGGAAATGCCTATGTATTCTGTACGGGCTGTCGGTCCTTCGATAGGTTTGTACATGAAACACCAGCTAAAGTTTCGTGATAGTTTACTATTTGTATGAAATGTTTTCACAAATTTGTCGATATGATAAACAGGTGCGCTAAGTTATCCCCGTTCGGGGAATTAATGTTGTTCCGGGAGTACGTCATATTAAATTAACTAAAGCATTTAGTGTATAGATTGGCGTTTATCAATCAAGTTTAACTTTTACATTTGTTATGGGTCCATAGGAGATTGGCGTATGTACAAAATGTATTACAATTACCATATAATGCATCCTCAATGTAACCACGCTCTCTACATCCCTAGAATATGTCATGGCAAAAATGGAGGCACGGAAATAACCTTTTTGTTGGTCTTTGGTTGAAAAAAAACCTGGCCAATCGCTAGACTGATACCTGTCTTTCGAAGGAGTAAAGCCTGTCAATTATTACCGTTATGTGACCGCGAGATTATTTTCATGTAAACAAAGGGTCAAACCAGTCGTCTTGCCTCATCAACAATGTGGCGCACACAAAGCCTTTAGTTTTGTCGTGACATATTCCAGGGGTGTAGAGAGCGTGCGCAAGTGTAACTCCTGGATATCGAGGATACTTTGCATACAACTATGACTTTGAACTATTATACATTTCTAACAAATTGGCTTTGTGATTTGTACAGGCTATGTTAGCTGAATAAACGGCAAACAGTTTTGTTATAATTTCTGTCCGGCTCAAGAAATAATAAATGCAGACGTCATTGTGTTTTTTTATTTAAACATATTATATGGTTTATTAAAAAAAATGATTGGACACAAAGTTATATCCAGTGGCGTATAGTAAATCTTTTTGAAAGTGTATGCTTTGGAAAAGGGGTTGGGGTTTTAAAGACCTTATATACGTAACTTTCCGCAAAACTTGAAGCGACAATCAAGCCTAATAACTTAATATATCTATAGATTTAGTTAAGATAAACTGATATCAGCAATATTCAAGATGAGTTCTTACGCGATTACCGGTACAGCAGCAATTGAAACACTGTATTTTTAAACATGCGTCCATTTTGAACCGTCTTCTAACTTCGGCTTGTTGTTGAAGTGGGCCCCACCTGAACTCTTTGTATTTATTGTCAAGAGTTTCTTGTTAGTTACCGGTCAGATTTACTTCGTTTTAGGCTTATTTTTGCATGGTTATCAACTGGATTTTTTGTTGATAATCCTGAAAAATTTCCTGAAGTTACGTATATTGGGCCTTTAAGCGATAAAAGAATAGTTTTCATATATTGATAAATAACACCAACTAACATTTGAAAATGATTTCACCTGGTTTCGTTAAATTTGAAAGAAAAAGGACAAATTTGTCTAATATAGAAAAAAATTGTACAAATCTAGTTCTTTGTGAGAAAAATATGTAAGTGGAATTAGAGTGTAAACATATATTATGACCATTGTTGAAATAGTATGACAAATATAGATAGACAGAGGAGAAAACATGGAAAGAGGATGAGGAGGGGAGAAGGAGACAGGATGAGAGAAGATGGGGAACGCAATTAAATAAGATATACATGTATTGGGTAAAGTAATCATATATATATATATTCACTGCTGTCCTGCTCTTTACCTGATCCTTCATTCAATCACTCATTTAAGAAGTGAACGCCAAGACTTCCATATGCCATCGCTTCACGTTGTAATTTATTACCTCCCTTTGTTATACGATATCGGTTATCTCCCTTTGATGTCGATTCCACTGAGAGAAATTATCAATGCTTGAAAATGTGTTGGACATGAAGAATCATAGAGACTGCTTTAAAAAAAATTAAATAGATCGAGGGAATATTGAATTTTTCATGATTTTATTATATATAGTAATTTCGAGCACCAGAGAGACTCATTTGATCAAACTGAATCTTAACCAGCAAAAGAAAAAAATTCAAACTTTTTACTTTTTATTTCGTGTAAAATGCAACATCGAGGCTAAAGAGTAAAAGTAACTGAACCCAAGTGAAATTGTACAACACCAAATTACATATTATACTGAATGGCGAAAGTTGTTTTGAGGATAATGCCATGTTCCGGTTAATATCACACCAATATCTGGTCAAAGTATATGTGATATTAAGCGAAATCTGCTGATATCATGAATGTTGCGCTGTGATGTGATATGCTGTGAGTAACTCTATATATTGTACCGTATCGTTGGACAAAGTTTTCACCAGTGATATCAATATATGGCGGAATCATTTTGTTGAGGAAAGGTTTCTCGACTTCAGAAATAAATTGAATTTCAAAAAAAAAAAAAAAAAAAAATTAAAATCCATGTACATTTACTGTCAAAGTCAGCAGAAATGAGACGAAAGCGTTGTTTTTTGTTTCTTTTGTTTATGAAATTAAACACATTTACATTGGACTCTTCTCATTTCAATGATTGGAGTAGCGAAACGGAATTATTGAATTTTGTTGCAAAATGCATTTCTGAAAATACGTTAAAAATTATTTTGGAAAACAGAAAATTTCATAAATTCAAACATAGACAATATATTTTTATTTATATATTTATCCTTCAGCCGAAGGAGTCACATTTAATTTTTGTTCCTCTTTTTCAGACAGTTTTGGTAATATAAACATACTGAAAAATACATATATTAATGTTCATATAAAGCAGAAGTTTGGTTACTGACCAAACCTTGTCATAAAATTACTTAGTAATGTAGGGTTTCATTATTTTATTTTATTATAACTGATGAACTTATGAAGAAATTATTTAACTGTGAGTTGAAAATGCTTCCTATTTTCCATATAAGGTGTATGTCATAGCTTTTTGTTTTTTACCAGCCTGCGCATACATATTATCTGTATTTGTTTCTTTAAATGAGATTCCACTAAAGGAAGAAATATTTGGATGTTTTGTAAATGTTTTTTTTTTATGTTTGTTGTTTATTGTTTTTGTTTTTATCTAAATGCCGATGTGCCTTTTAACAAACACAAACAAACACAACGATACACAAAGGCCCGATAAATGAAGCAATGACGTACATAGCAGAGCTCTTATCTTTTGTAAACAAAACCCTTTGTAAGAAACCTGAACAATTGTATGATAGTAATTGAATGTGAAATATTCTGCTATCATATTTACGATACACCCATTCAATATCTATTTTTTTTTTATCAATTTTGGAATTTATCGTCCTGTCTCCATCCTTCCAGCAATAAATGACCGTGTTCTGTGATCAAAACGTAAGTAGATGTCTTTTAAGAAATAAGGTGGTTTTAAATTTAATTTTGAAGTGGAAACAACAATATATATATATTTCTGTATGCTATTTCGTCAAATTCAAAGGGTAAAATCGGAACCATTCGGGAGTGTCCGTCACAATATGTATTCTACGAAAAGACCCGAACAGATCCTATTGGAACACATTCATTTGCATATAGTTTTTGCTGTTCGTTTTGCAACTACCAAAGACTTTGCAACGCTACAGTAAACATTCATTTTGAAAATGCATTTTGATCTCAGCGTTTTTGTTCATACTTTTTGAAACAGGCGGATTTGGTGCAAGTTATTGCAGCGTCACAAAAAGATCTGTGTTTGAACAAAAACTAATCTCGTGGCCAATCCTTTTGATCCTTTTGAAGGCTTTCCGACAATGATGTTGGTACAAGGATGTCCGTTTACAACACGCCCCGAACGCTATCGCTACCGAACAAACGTAACATAAAAGCTTTTCTCGTCCAGAACAGAGGCATATTAAGTTTTAGCAAAGCGTCTATTGCTTTATTAACTGATATGTAATGATTTGTTGATGTACTCCATTGTATGCTTGAAGCGTACTCCTTGATAATGTTTTTTCTAATATTCAACAATTTCATTCAAGGTATGATTATGTTTTAATATTGGATAATAAAGTAATACATCATATACTGTTTACTTTTTTTTATTTGATTTAATTTTTGTTACGTCCTGTTAAGTCATTTAAGGATGTGCCAGGTTTTGGAGGTGGAGGGAAGCCGGAGTACCTGGCAACTGCCCCACGTGGGATTCGAACTCGCAACCCAGAGGTGGAGGGCTAGTCGGAACAGTCGGAACACCTTAACCAATCGGCCACGGTGGCCCTCGAATTTACAATATCCTCTCAGGAAATTGACGTTAAGCTGGATGATACTGACTGTTATTATTACGATGTTAAATAGCTGTTACTAAAAGTTGATGTAGCGTTGTCTTGTTTCCGGATTCTGTCTTATAAATTGATGTAGATAAATACAAACTTCATTTATTTTACAACAATTATGAAACAAGTTATACATATTTATCACTCTTGTTGGCCTTGATGTTCGCGCGTGTTGGGGTCTTATTGTGGAAGGAAACCGGAGTACACGGTGAAAACCCAAGTTGGGCAGGTGACCCCATCCCTTTTCTCGTCCGGTCGGGAAATCGAACCTCGGCCGCCTTGGTAAAAGGCAAGTGCGCTTTACCCTGCATCACCTGACCACCCAATGATGTAGTTAAAATGCTGCTTTTAAGAAAGAAGTATAGTTTTTACATCACTTATTTCCATATTTAGTGCAAAAGACACTTTTTTTGCAGAATTGTTTCTGTCCTTTTATGGATCGCAAGATAGTGGTTCTTTTTACCTTAAATTAAGTCGTAAATTAATACAGTATATATTCACGTATTAAAAGGAACCGTTTGATTTTCTACAGAAGACGGCATTCTCGGTATAGATTTTCATTATCAAACTGTATTGATTTTCTTTTATTATAAGATATTATCTTTACATATTATTTGGTACATTTTCACATACGGATTCTTTTGTTTATAATTTTATTACTTTCCAAATGGTAAATATTTATATTTAGTACAATGTATATGTCGCTATATCTATATTTTAAATGAAGCAGTAAATTGATTTGAATCCAGTTTTAAAGCATTACAATCTATGGATAGTTTATAACCTTTGCATAATATAACCAGGACATATTAAAAAAGAAATATTCTTAACATAGCAAAAGGAATGGGAACAAATCTCTCCTATGTCGCTGACATGCTTCCAATTCAATTTGTGAGGTCTTTTTTGTTTCTGTAAAAGCAGTTTTGCCATATGAGTAATTAACTCTAGTAACTATTTCTTTAGGTACATGTAACCAAGAACTTAGTGTCTATATATATATTTTCGATAAAAATGCACCCTCAATGGCCATAAAGGCTATGACCATTGAGGGGTCATTTTCATCGAAAATACATCTAAACCCCTCCAAAGTGTAAATTCTCAGGTCCCTGTGTCATCGAGTAGCTATATTATATCCGATAGGATTGTGATTTGTGGTGTATGTGTGGAGAGCGAAAAACTTATCACAAAATTAACATATTTGATAGAACTGAGGAATTTCACAATTTGATGTAAGTGGGGTTGCTTTCCAATACGCTGGTATCCAAGGATCTGACCAACCTTTGTGTTTATCTTATTGATAGGCTTGTTACTTTATTGTCTTCCGAAATATTTTGTTAAGTAATATTTTTCATTAGATTTTTGTCAGTGAAATATTGAAAATGGTTCACTGTAAAAGTAATGTTTTCATTATTGAGAATTGTGAAAATTTTCTATAGTAAATAATATCACTTTTTTCTGATTTGACCTATCAAAACACTGTTAACAAACGACAATGGGGAAAATGATGTTTAATGACGAAATATATTTCACTCGTGTGACAAATATTTTGATTTTTTTTTCACTTGTGCTACGCTTTCGTGAAAAAACCGCATTAAAATATTAGCCCCACTCGCGAAACATTTGGTATTGTTAGATATCCTTTATTTAGTTCTTTGCATGGTTTAAATTCATCATTCTTATACAATATATTCATTCTGGTATCATGAAATCTTAACAACTTTCCATAAAAGTCGAATACATTTAATTTATATTAGTGGATCCATATCTTGCGGAAATTCTACTTTGATTCGAAGACTTGAATTCATTAGTTTTATCAACAAAAACATGTAATACATAGCGAAGTTGTATCTTCTTTACCTGAATTGAAACGTATTGACAAACAAATACGATAAATGAAGCCATATTCATTCACAGTTGCTTGAGTTTCTGTCAGTAAATAATAAATATATATGTGTGAAATGAGCCTCCCATTACAGAAATGTAATGGGCCGCGGCTCCATATATATAAACATTTTTTTATATACTGACAGAAACTCAAGCAACTGTGATTCATTACAATGTCATGTATTACATTATGATTGTACATTGTAATAACACTTTCTGTCCAAATTTCTTCATAAAGATATTTAAATACAGTCGACCCTCGTTATTTCGACGTTGACGGGACCATAAGAAAACTTCGTGTCATCCGAGTATTCGAGTTACGCGAGTTTGAATGCTGGTATAAAAGCTTGGCCGGGCCCGACGAAATAATTCGAATTAAACGCGGTCTTTGAGTTATGCGAGTTCGAAATAACGAGTTTTTACTGTATTTAGTAAAAAGTTTTTCTTGATCACCAATTTATTCAAATTCAGAGTCGTTCTGGCCGTTTTATATTCTATATCGAATAAAGTACTGTTGATACTTTAAAATTTTGTTCAAGTTAGCAACCCCATGATATGCCACGGCTTATACAGTTTAAAACTTATTGCATGGAAGTTGTACCAGTAACTATGTTATAGGCATCTGACCTGGTTTGCTTACGTAGAAACTAGGTTATAAATCGGTGTCAATAAAGCGGACTTAATATTAAGAAACGGAACATTTTTCAATTTTGATAAAAGAAAAATAATATTGAAATCAAACTTCACTTTATTTTCTTGATTTAGCTTCGGTTGTATGAACCTAGCTAGTATGAGAACCCCTTTATTTATATTATTCAAATATCAAAGAAACAGATAATACGGCAATATTCACAATAATATCTTTATGAATCTTCGAAATAATAAACAATTTTGTTTATTGTTTAGTTTTAATGTATAGCAAATTCTGCTTGTTTAAAACACCCGCAATTAATATAAACTTGATTTCATTTCAAATTAAATTAGAAAACAGACAAAGAAAGTACAAAAGGAAAAGGATCTGGCAACAAATTAAAACACTCGCAGTTAAACATAAATGGTTTATAGATATAAACTGTAGGCCTGAAACGGGCCCTGTTGGAGCAACTGTAAATAAACATAAATGGTTTATAGATATAAACTGTAGGACTAAAACGGGCCCTGTTGGAGCAACTGTAAATAAACATAAATGATTTATAGATATAAACTGTAGGACGGAAACGGGCCCTGTTAGAGCAACTGTGTCAAACGAGGGAACACTGATGCTATTTATATCAGATAGGGTCCGTTATACATTAGTAGAGTCCCCGGGGAGGAATTAAACATGACCAACTATCGACTTATAACCAGGAATAGCTAGCTGTATAGTTAAACTGGTCCCATCTGTGTATTACAATTAGTATATATCGTAATGTCAATCTATAGATGAAGAGGTCAACTACACGGGGACTATACAAGTTCGGTGTCTTAACTGTTTTGAAATAAAATATTTTCGAAATAATAATCAATTATATAAAAATTCTTTTGTTTAAATATCACTTGTCAGATAAACATTCATATAGGCAATTGACGATATCGTTCATATTATATATATATATAAGACAAATCTATGTACTGCATACACTATCATTAATGGTGAAAATACAAAAATGAATACAAAATGAAAATTATATAAATGAATTGCAATATTGCTAATATTTATATTGTAAAGTTCTTTATTCTGTGTCTTGCATTTTGAATAAAGAAAAATTGAAAGAAGTATTTTGAAATATATATGCGCGTCTTCTCTCAAATATGGTCGAAATTGTACATGACAGTTAGCAGTGAAATTTTGTCAATTAAAAACCACAGGAGGTGACTTGATTCCAAAAAGTAGATCAAAAATTTTATTTGCAACCAACAAAATACAAATGATCAATGTGGAAAAACACGAGTTTTCTAGAAGTAGATCCCGATTTTTTTTGCACAAGTGATAAATGAGAAAAAAAAATCTTCTTTACATTTTTACAGTCAGTGTTGCAATATGTTCCGAAAATGTTTAATTGATTTTATTATTATTTTACATGAAAGTATGTCTAAACTAATTAGATCAACGAAGAAGTTTGATAGAAGACGTTTTCCAGGAAGAGATTTATCTTGTCCAAACGACAGTTCTTAACACGAGGCGTATGCACCCATCAAAACGTATGCATGGGCGGAGCTAGTTTACAATGCATATTGTGGTTTTAAGAAATCATAAATATTAGATACATGTGTCGCAAGCGGTTGAAATATCGACAGTCTACTTACAATGACTCGAGGACAGCAAGGTCAAGGATGGATCTTCATCCGAACAGCTTTTCCTGATGTCCATCTTGAACGGCATCTCGTCCCGTCCGGGTTTGCCGTCCGACTCCGATCCGAGGACTAAGCGCGCCGCTACGGGTCCTGACGCTGCAGCTACAGCATTTCAAAGCCGCGAAGAGATGCACAAGGGTTGCTATGCAATAAGAGCACGCGCCCTAGAGGGGCCCCGTGTATTGGTGAATCGTCACCGCTCGCTCATTATCAATATAACAAATCAAGATTTCTCTCCTAAAATTCCGTCCAACATTTTTTTTACTTCCCTCTATGATCGTTTATACTTATTTATCAACCTACAGATAATAATGTTCCCTTCGATAAAGACCTTATCTATTGCTGGCATCTTACGAATATTGGTAGTAAAGTGCTTTTGTTTAATGATAGCAGTAATCCTCGTAGATTTGTCTTATTTATTTTGTAGCTGGCGGGGGAATTCTGTGTACATATCTGCTATATCGCAGAGAAATATTAAAAACGTGATTAAGATAATCATCAATTTATGTTATAAATAAATGGAGAATATTTTCGCTGAGCTAGTAATGGATTTAGACTTGCAGATACTAAAATAAATAGTCTGCATTATATCATGAACATTTGAAATATGATATGTTTTAAAATGTATATATCATGTTTATATGAGGCTGGTTGAGACATCACAAGCTCGATTTAATAATTGTATAAGTGTTTTATTTCAAAATATTCCTGCGTTTCATCGACTTGTTCCGTAGCGCTTGATATTGACGTTGTTTACGGTTCTGACAAAGATGATGATGTCTTGTTCAAATACAGAATTATATATCTATCATTAATTTATACCACGGAAATAACCCTAAATCCTTTTCTACCACAATACCCTGTGTTATTCCACTCTCAGATCATTGTATTAACGTGCTGACTGTTGGATAAATATATGTTATATACCACTAGTTGAATATGACCTTCCGAACTTTTAATTGGATGAGAAGTTGAACTTTGACCGGAAATCACGTGGTTCAATGCAACGTGCTGATTGTGGACGTCGTCATCGATTGTTGACGTCGTCACAATTTGGCGGGAATATATACGAGATGATGTGTTTCGCGCAAATATCATCCGCTGTTCACAGAAGGTCACATGACTCGTGGTTATTGGATATGAAATTTATTTCACTCTCGTTGATTATTTTTTAAAAGTTACAAAAGACATTCGCTAAAGCTCGTGTCTTTTGTAACTTTTAGAAAATATTTAAGTCGAGTGAAAAAAATTCCATATCCAACAACCACTCGTTGTGTAACCTCTATTTATATTACAGTGGACTCCACTTAATATCATCCCTGTTAATATCACATTCCTCTTTATGTCATATTTTTCCCAAGCACCATTTTCTCTCTATATCATCTGTGTAATTTTTGTTGGTTAATATCATATATTCTGAGGTGAATTCCTCTCAATATCATGTTTTATTTAACCAATCACATAAAATATCCAGAAAATAATGTCATTTCCATTGATTTCAGATACATCTTGTACAAAATGTTGCATAGAAAATGAAAATTAACCCCAAAAATGATTTTTAATTGAAATATCTTCATTTGTATATTGAATATCTTACATTTAGTTATGGAGATTGGAAATGCAATAGACTTAGTGAAAAAAATTATGTTTCTCTTAATGTCACATCCCTGTTAATATCATGTTTTTGTCTGACAAATGCACCATGCATGATATAAAGAGGCGTGATTTGTAGTATTATTTTTATAAATGGTCCATTATGCTTTGCCAATTGTTTATACAACTAGAATAAATGATTTGGTTAACAAAGAGTAAAAAATATGTAAGTAAGAAAAAAATACTTTTATCGCGTGAAGTTGTCTAACAAGAACAAAACTATTTTTCCTATATTCATAAATTAAAGAGGTTTACACCTAACTCTTCTGCTTCTACATTAGTTTCGAAAATTTCGATTCCCATCTTTTGACCCCTAGTATCACTAACGAGTCCTAGAAGGACGAAACAGGTGTATGGTGCAATTACTGTTATTTTCGGTATATTGTATCTATTACTGAAGTTAAAAGGTGCAGCATATGTACATATGTATGTGTCTATGAAGGTGGTCGATGCATTTTGCAGTTCGTTTTGTACATGTGTCTTATTAGGAATACTTGTCTTTATCATGTTTCATCTCGATTTAATTATACATGTAGCACGTGTCTTGATTATGTATCACGCGTACCATATCACACGCGTATTATGATACACGTGTCTCGGGAAACTTACGTCTTATGTTGTGCATATCTAATATCCAATGCGTCTGACATTATACGTGTCTTATTTTACACAAGTAACATTCTACAAGTGGCTTATATAACACGGGTCTGACGCGTCTTATGATACACGTGTCTTATGTTATACGGGTCATATTGTACACGTGTCTTATGTAACTGTCTCTTATGATACTCGTGCTCTTTTTCTTACTTATTTCAATCTACTTCAATTTAAAAAAAAAACGAAGTTAAACGAAATAAAGTTCCAAATGGTGTTCATGAGATTTGAAGAATAAACTTGAAAACTGTCGAAAAACTCTTTTGGTCAGTTAGTCTTATGTCGATATCATGTTGGACGTTTTCCCCTGGAGTGTGTTCAAGTCACAGTAACATCGAAATAGTACGATTGTTATTCAAATCACGTAGGCAATTTATCCAAAATAATATTTCTAAATTTCATAATTGGAAAAGTAAAATTCCTACAGAGTGTGACAATATAAAAGTCCAAATAATGTACTTAATTACATTTTTACCAGTGAAATATCGAAAATTATTCATTCTATAATGAATTTTGATATTTTTCAAAATATTAGCCCCACTCGTGAACTATATTTGGTATTACAGAAGACACTGTTAGATATACTCTATTTAATTGTGATTTTCATCATCGTTATAACAAACGTACGATTTTAAAACAAATTACTATAAAAATCTTTTCTGCGATCAGCAGTAGAATTATGGAATTCCATACCAGCGGATATAAGAAACAACCCTTCCTTGAACATCTTGAAAAAATACCTGAAAAAAAAAACCTCAAAACCCCACCTTCTTACAGAAATTTTGGCAAACGCTCTTTACAAATACTCCATACCAGACTTCGTTTAAATTGTAGCACTTTGAAAGAACATTTATTCAATAGAAATATAACGGAAAGCCCTTTCTGTACATGTGGATACATAGAAGATAACTTTCACTTTCTTTTCATATGCAAAAATTACAAAATTCAAAGAGAACAGTTTATATCTAATTTAGATTTTGATCTGAACACAGATATTTTATTATCGGGTAATCCAGAATTGACAGATGCAGAAAATGAAACAATAACTGAGGCCTTACATAAAGATTCGAGTAAATATATACAAGCTTTTAATAACTTTCTATTCGAAGTTATCAATCTCCCCAAACAAGCATTGTTACTTTAATTATATATACTATATTCATGTATTTTGAGCAACTAGCTCATACTTTGTATTCCACTAATGTTTAAAAATGTCAAATGATGTTCAAAACTGCCTTTACTGTATATTACACTTTAATTTTCTGTCAATTTTTTTTTCCTTCATAACTAGTACAAAACAGTGTTTGCTGTTTGACCACTATGCCGATCAACTTAGCCAATATTCTGAGGGAAATGGATTAGTATAAGCTACTAGCTTGTTTCCAGATCCTTCATCAGACCTCTTTGTATTGTATTGCATATTCATGTTGTTACTGAAATAAAATACTGTTCGAACTAAACGTACGATTTCGTTGTCTAAAATCTAAAACGTCACAAAAGACTTTTTACATACAATAAAGAGATATTGTTTTATGATTAAAACAACCGCTCGATAATTCGAAATACTGAAATTAATTGCTTAACAGCTTATTAAATTAACGCTGATGTCTGTCTAATATTTGTTTGCAGGATTTTCAACTGTAAATATGTGATTAATGTGGAATACAACAGAAAACTCATCTGTTTTTAATTGTTCAACAAAATATTGATGTACATGTGTGACTTTTAAAACAACTCTTTCTTACATCTTGATTATTTTAGTTAATGTTTAAATGTTAGTTTAACATCATTTTGCGGTCCGGGACCGAAATTGTTCTGATGCTATAAGGATTTTGTCAATCTTTTCGGTGCGAGTTTAAACATGTGTAAATATCGTGGAAAATATTCAATTTAATTGAAAACCAAACTAGAAATTAGGCTTGATCATAAAGTACATGTTTAAGGAAGAAAACGGTTTTATGAATACGGCCCAGGGAAAGTAGATTTTATTGTAAAATATATCCTAGTGTCAATATTGACTTTATTTTTATGAGGATTTTACACATATTCATTTTAATTTTAAGTCAAAATTTAGTAACATTTTTATTATGATAATTTACTGAGAGTAGGACCGTGAATGCTAATCTTGTTATGTTGTAAATCGTAATTATTGAATCACTTCCGCTGTCTTGGTTTCATTTTTGTTTTTTTATTTATTATAGCTCATTTTCCAGAGAAGACAAATTAAATCCAGAAATTAATATTAAACCATAGATACGATATAGAAGCCACAGGTAAATCACATGTGTGTGGTGAGCGCGGCGCGCTGTGTGGTATGGCTTCCACGTGACAGCCAAACATGGCCGCACAGCTCAGGTACGGTTACGTCCCTATGATGTGCCGCTAGCCAGGTGAAGCGTCGACTTCGTTTTGGCGCCATCGATATGTACTAGCTTTGGCGGCTAGATTTCTTATCGGTAACGTAACTGTGGTCAGCTCACGTAGGTCTTCTGATCAAAGGTCACTTTGAGAAGATCTTAAGATTTACGGTATGGTTTCTAAACTCTAGAATTATGTTTTATCTACCGAGTAATGCCCTAAAGTTAGGTATAAAAGAGGCAAGTGATCTTAACCATTATTCCAGTTGTAAACTGATATTCTACAAGACAACACAGCAAGATGAAGATGACCGTGAGCCGTAGAGATCCACAATCGCTGAGAAAACACCTCCGAACCTCCAAGGTTCACTTCCGCCGTGCATGCCAACAGTTGGTCCAGCTCAACACCCGTCTCCGCTTCCTGACTAACCGGTACCAGCGAGCCAAAGCAGAAAACCACCGCTCCTTCCGGTACAGCCTCCGTCTCCGCCTGGCGTTGTTCGAGGGGACCAGGAACATGTATTACGACTTCGCAATGGCTAAGCTGTCCGACATCAACGAGGTGACTGGTATTCTCAACGAAATGGGGCACGACAACACCGATGATGAATACGCCAACTACTACACAGAAAGTGATGACGTAGACGACAGCGGATTCATGGAGGCTTGAGAACTGAACCAATCCAGATGTTCCCCCCAAACGGCCCTTTTTAGGGCCGCACACCTTTCTCAAAAAGCACCATTTAACGCTCGAAATATACGCAACTTTTTTTATGTATAATTGAGGTCAAATTTATCTTTTTGTTAAATCTGACCATTTGATAGTCAAAGAAGCAAAATCTATGATAAAAGTAACTTTAAAAAAATATTATAGAACAAGTTTTTAATTTTTCGATAAGATCAATATCGCATTTAAAGAAGATCAAACTTCTCGCTGTGATAAAATATATTCTACTTATGATAAAATCAACATTTTACTTATAGTAGAACAAGCTTTTCACTTATGGTAAAATAAATATTTCATTTATAGAAGAACAACTTTTCACTTATGGTTAAATCAACATTTTTCTTTTGGTAGATCAAACTTTTTACTTTTGATTAATTCAACATTTTATTTATAGAAGAAAAAAATCCACTTATGGTAAAATCAGCATTTTATCATTAGTATAAAAACTTTTCACTTATGGTCAAATTAACATTTTATTTACAGTAGAACAACTTTTCACTTATGTTAAAATCAACATTTTATTTATAATGGATCAAACATTTTACTTTTGATAAGATGAACATTTTACTTATAATAGATCAAACTTTTTACTTTTGATAAATTCAACATTTTATTTATAGAAGAACAACATTTCACTTATGGTAAAATCAACATTTTATTTACAGTAGAACAACTTTTCACTTATTGTAAAATCAACATTTTATCATTAGTATAAAAACTTTTCATGTGTTAAAATCAACACTTAATTTACAGTAAAACACACTTGTCAGTAATGGCAGAACCAACACTTTACTTACTAGGGTATACGTAGAGTTAACCAAGAAAAAGCCACACCGTATGTTTTATCTGTGTAAACATCGACTTTTTCGGGTGTGATAGTCCGAAGGGTTCTGACTTTCTGACTCGCTAAATATTTGGACGTCAGGCGGGTGCGAGACCTTGACACAGTTGTTCAAAAGTTGGTTAGCTTAATCACTATTGATTTAACTTCAATACTTCTGTCAATATGCAATTGTAAATCTTTAAATTGTTTACCTTAATTGACACTATTGGATATTTGATACCTGCAAAGTTGCAATTAAATCTATGGTTTAATTTTAAAAGTTACAGGATAATCAAAATTTGCGCTAATCACTAATTAAGCTAATCACCCTTTGAACAACTCGACCCAGAGAGTCAGAATCTTTCGGACTACTCTAGTGATTGTTTTACAGTATTGCTACAACACAGTAATGTGCTACATTCAGTTATCAATATAAGTTATTTTCACAGTAAAGGATAAAATCAATAATCTTTAATAATACATTGTTAAACGAAACATGGATAAAAGCCAAATTATATATTAAATTATGATTTGATATGCATTTTAATAAAAAAAAATATATAAATCGTACATTTTATATTGAATTTCTTTCACATGTATATATGAAAAAAAAAACCACAGGTAAATCAAACTTAATAATCATCGTGAAAACATTTTTTCTGTTTTTGAAAATGTATACGTTCAAGGAATCAGCCAGTACACCTAGCACCTTTTCCAAAAGTATTTGTAATGTTTTTATAACTTTAGTTCAATCCTTTTGCTACATTTATGCAATAAAACATAAATAAATCAAATCGCTTTCAGTAAAGGCGTAATCATGGTTTTAATAGCAAGAAAAAGTAAATACAACCCTGTAAATCATGAAGACAATGATAAAGTGTCCAATCAGCAGATTACGGTTGGGAGTGACATCGATTTTAATTTTTGAAACGTATTTTTTATATATTGAAACTTAACTTTTTATCAGCATCGAATATTTTTATTTTGATAAGTTGATATGTTGCATGCGATTTAATACTTGACACTGATGTAGTATTAATTAATTAATTGATTGATTGATAAGGTTTTGTAGGTCCGCATTTACTGGAAGCTTTAAAATTATCGATTGAAGACGCCGTGTTTTATGTTGTTTTTATTGGGGGAGGGGGGGGGGTAACACTTTGGGACTTTGGGAGGTTTAGGTACAATTTGCGATAACGATGCTTGCTCAATGGTAACCATTATGACCACGGAGGCGGGGGGAGGGGGGAGGCATTTTTATCGAAATTGATCTAACTCCTAAAAAGTTTAAAATTACTCTGAACACCTTAATTTCTAAGGTCCATGTGTTTTCAAAATTTGACACTAATAAAAAAATTCTTAGCACCATCAACCCTCTTCTATACACTTAAGGGGTTAAGTTCTGGTTTTTAGCATTAGTAAGCGTTATAACATCGAACATTATGTACTCTCCTCATTTCAACACACGCAGTGTAGCTCTGGATTAAAAAAACACTTTTTGTTCTTTCTATAGTGTCTGTCCTGTCGCGGAATCTAATTTCTTTTCTATTGTTTATAACTCATTCACCCCCGAAGACACATTTAAACTCTCCCTTTTCAAAGGTTGGAATAGTTCATTGTGAAACTTCAGGGGTGATTGAACTAATCATACTTTGATGATGGGTACTACAGACTTTATCAAATTAATCAGCCTTTGGTCCTAACATTAAGGGCACGCGTTCCAGTATAATCGATCAATACATGTTTTTACATGGAGAATCAAAGGTTTTCGCTTTTTATGAGGATGGTTAGCGCGGTCAGTTGTATGCTTTGGCTTTTTAATGTAATCTCGCCGGTCTTCACTGCTGACATCCATTGGCACAAATCCCAAAACGAACTGGCGTATCGTGTACGATCTTAATTAGTAATTTGTTCCGGTATCCGGTCTTACTGAAACAATACATTTTACCAGCTTAGAAACACGGTCCTATATGTAGTCAAAAATACAGTACGGACACTTCATTTGGAGAATTGCACCCATGCAATATCATGTTTCGTCCGGTATCCGGTCTTACTGAAACAATATAATTTACCAGCTTAGAAACACGGTCCTATATGTAGTCAAAAATACAGTACGGACACTTCATTTGGAGAATCGCACCCATGCAATATCATATAGATACAAGATAATATTTCCTTTGTTTTAGGATTTAGATTCGAGATATATTGTTATATGTTATGTTATTTTACACAAACTTTTTTTTATAATTGCTTGCCATAATTGTGTTTGCAAAGATAGAGATTAAAATATTTTGTATACCTTTGCATTGTATGAATCACATGAATCAGAAAGTTTGAATTAAAAGTTATTGGTTTTTAAGCAATTTCTAGCTGAAATTTAAGGAACATGTTAGTGCCACTATTTAACATATTTTATCTTGCTGCCGCCATTTAGAAGATAAAACAGGCTTCCGTAGAAACTAATTGTCGAGTACATTTAGTGGTGCAGTTGATTGTCTCGAAGTAAGGGGGGGGGGGGGGGGGGGGGTAGGGGGTGGGGATGGGGGGGGGGGGCAGTGGAAAGCGCACTTGCCTTTCACCAACGTGGCCGTGGTTCGATTCCCTGATTAGACGGGATGAGATTAATCGTCACTTTCCCGACCACGTGGGTTTCTTTGGTTTCGTTTGTTTCTACATGTATATATATCTCATAAATAGGTCTAGACCAAATAGTGTTATTATTCATAGCTATTTCAATTTCACTAGTTAAAGCTTTTCATCACTATTAATTAACTCAATTTCAATTCAATTAATTTAATGTCAATTGCATTGAATCAATTTCAATTCCATAAATTCAATGTAATTTCCATTAATTCAATTGCATTTTGTTGTAACAGTTAAACATTTAGGCCGTCTAAACCGTACAATATTCTATACGACGTTATTTTGGTCTATTTTGTTTTATGTCCGATTAACAGCCAGGGTCATTTAAGGACGTGCCGGGTTTTGGAGGTGGAGGAAAGCCGGAGTACACGGAGAAAACCTGGTAACTGCCTCACGTAGGTTTCGAACTCGAGACCCAGATGTGGAGGGCTAGTGGTAGAATGTCGGGACACCTTAATCACTCGGACACCGCGGCCCCTGTCTATACACCGCTCAAAAACCCTTTCCCTAAATCTGCGCCCTTAATGTCCCTGTTGACACTTTTGAATTCTTCCAACTCAAAGGTTGGAAAAGTTCATCAAGAAATCTTAGGGGGACATTAAATAAAATTAAGCTAAACCTCCCCGAAGTCATGGAATTAGATTTCGGAAGTGATTCGCAATTATGTATGGTTGTAATCTAGACTCAACAGAGCATCACTTCAAACAACTATAAATATTGGTAGCACGATAGATGTTTGCTTCGGAGGAATTATAATTAAAATTCTTTGGGATATTGAATTGAACCAACACACAACATCAATAAACTAATTTAATGGTCTTGTAAATATATTGTTTTCAGCGCTTTCAACAAGCTTATTCATGCATGACAGAAATAGAACAATTTAAACAAAATGAAATAATATCTATTTCATGGTAGAATGATAGATAATTCGGACCATGTATTATTAACACAATGTAGTTCTCAGAGAAAAACGTCACGCGATTAAAGATCAGGATTACGTACAGCAATGCCTTTTATTAAATTTCCCCTTTTCTTCAAATTTATAAAGTTAATGATGCATATCATTGAATTTCCTTCTGGAACTGAACGAACTAAAGCCAATAATAATATCTTTATTTCAAAAGTTAATTTCCTGTCATTTCCCACTAGACGATGAATCAATGGTTTGTGAAAGTTTCTAGATGGTTTCAATCAAATATGGCGTTCATGAATCGAAAAAATTCCAGAAAAGACAAAAACATATCACCAACCCTGAAATCATACAACGGAAACGAATCTCCACGTTTCATTACCGAGAGTGCAAAGAGTCAATACAAAGAGAATGTTATACTTTACAGAAATATTTGACAGTAATAGATAATTTAGGAAAAAGAAATCACCGTGAACCCTCAGAATGACAGGGACCCGCAGCATTCTGAAAACAACATGCGCTTGTTTGCCCCTGTAACTAATTTAAACGAATATACAAGAATATTGTTGAAAGTTAGAAAAGAAGCAAATGGAACTTTCCAACGTGTTAATCTTAGAATTGACGGAAAGACACAACAGTAGGTTTTTTTCCCGAATCCAACAGGAATGTCCCTTCAGTCTTAATAGAAAAGGTGTTCGGAAACAATCCGAACTATTCCTACAATCTTAATAGGAAGGATTTTCGAAAACCATCAGAACCCTTTCAACCTTGATACAAAGGATTTTCGGAAACCACCAGAACTGTCCATTCAATCTTGATACAAAGAGTTTTCGGAAACCACGAGGACTGTTTATTCAATCTTGATATAAAGAATTTTCAGAAAACAACAGGACTATCCATTCAATCTTGATACAAAGGGTTTTCGGAAACCACCAGAACCCTTTCAATCTTGATACAAAAGGTTTTCGGAAACCATCAGGACTGTGCATTCAATCTTGATACAAAGGATTTTCGGAAACCATCATGACTGTCCATTCAATCTTGATACAAAGAGTTTTCGGAAACCACCAGGACTGTGCATTCAATCTTAATATGACGGGTTTTCGGAAACCATCAGGACTGTCCATTCAATCTTGATACAAAGAGTTTTCGGAAACCACCAGGACTGTTTATTCAATCTTAATATGACGGGTTTTCGGAAACCACCAGGACTGTCCATTCAATCTTAATATGACGGGTTTTCGGAAACCACCAGGACTGTCCATTCAATCTTAATATGACGGATTTTCGGAAACCACCAGGACTGTCCATTCAATCTTAATATGACGGATTTTCGGAAACCACCAGGACTGTTTATTCAATCTTGATACAAAGGGTTTTCGGAAACACAAGGACTGTCCATTCAATCTTAATATGACGGATTTTCGGAAACCACCAGGACTGTTTATTCAATCTTGATACAAAGAGTTTTCGGAACCCAAAGGGACTTTATGCCATCAGTATTGTAAATGTCAGAAATATCTGAATAGATTTTGGATATAAACTGGCGCCTTTCTGTCCACAATTGGACTTCCAATGACGAGAAGACCAAAGTTATTCTGACAGATGATCTTTTGTTAGACTATCATTTATCAAAACATAGAAAACCAATAAATATATGTCTATTTTCCGTTTGGGCGAGGGATTTATAGAACATTGTAAAACAAAATCTGTAATTAACGACCAACAAGAACACAATTATCAGTCTCTAGACGAGAATGGCGGACAAGTGATAATGGCACGGCTATATTTTCCAAAATCAAATTTCAGACGCAATAGGCGTGGAATTGATTTACTGTACACAGTAATTCTATTATATTGTCATTACTGATATGGAAATATATAAAATTATAAAACAGAACACAAGACAGAATATAGTTAAATTCACATTCGATTAGGAAATTTTAAAGAGAATATGCTGTAGAAAGCTGATGGTCATAGAATACACAAATTTTCAAGAAATTCGAATTGATTTTTCATTCAAATTAAAGCCCTGTCAAGTAAATTCTCAAAAGATGATTTCTTCAAACTATTTTCTGCTATTTAAATAATACAAAAAACAAAAAAAAAACGATAAATTTTCATATGAAAAAGTCCTTAACTAGTCATGTTTAAATTATAATGCCCAACCAAAACATGAAAATGTTTGTTTTAAAACAATTATATAAATCATGTTATCTCCACTAACATATATTAGCGCTACGGGTGTCTTGCTTTGAGAGGAAACTGGATTACCTGGAGAAAACCCGCGTGGTCGGGCAGGTTACCCCATACCTTTTATACGTCCGATCGGGGAATCGAACCTCGGCCTTAGTTTAAACAGTATTTTAATTAGGAATAATCAATAATAACAATAAAATGCAAAATGTGGTCTGATGAAGGATTCGGAAACAAGCAAGTGTACTATTATTGAAGAAATTATTAACAAAAAGTTAAAAAGCGGTTAACAGTTAAGTCAGTTTTAAACATCATAGAACATTATCAAACTCCGGCTTTGATGAAAGGCAAGTGCGCTATCCACCGTGCCAAACAAGAGGTCAGGCGACAGTTTATTAATTAAATTGCATCCAAATATACAAATGTTGTACTTTATCATGGAACAGCTATATTTTCCGAAATCAAATTTCAGACGTAATTGACGTGGAGTTGATTCACTGTACACAGTTATTCTATTATATTGTCATTTCTGATATGGAAAAATATAGATATTACAAAACATAACACTAGGCCGTATAGTTAACATCACATTCAATTAGAAAATTTCAAAGAGAACGAACTATATGAGAAAAGCTGTATTCAAATGTATTCAAATGTTATACTTAATTTTTATTGAAATCGTCAAAAAAGATTTTTTTTTTCAAACCTCCAAGCAGCGCGAAGCACCGCGGGGTTTGAATCTGTAAACACTTTGTGCACTTCCGGTGCTTCCCAATTAGTGAACACCTTCTGGGAAATTAAGGCCGCTTAAGGTTTATAAAATTATAAAAGCTGACTCCACGGTATTCATATTTAGTACATTATATTTATGAATATCATGAATTCCAAATTTAAATTGTACACATGATTAATTAAGATACATTATATTTCTAGCTTCGAGCTAGAGGGAATTTCTAGCGTCTGTCGAGAAACATATGAATTGAGAGTGCGATCCCCTGTGGAATTACACTGCGTACATTACAAATGTTATTCAGGGTCCTCGTTACAGACAATTATAACCTGGTTTGTGGTGTTCGAGTACCAACACATTTAAAAAGCGAAGAGCAAATAGTTGTACATACATGGTGTTCATTTTCCTTTTGACTGACGATCAGCGGTAAAGCATAGAGCTGTCCAAGAGCCAAGGGTTGCGGGTTCGAGCCCAGGCAACGTCACAATCTTCACGCTGTTCTTCGTCCTATGATACTATAGTATATGTTTCACACATGTCAAACGAAAAAACAGCAACGGCATTTAGGCACAATAGCCCAGGATAATAAACGTTATTCTAACGGGGTCTACGATTGACACGTTAAGCCAGAGAACGGTCGATATTTTATCAAAAATTACTACCAAAAGAACTATACATGAAAATCGCTGCGATTTTGACAAGATATAAATATGTGTGTAAATGGTACTTCACAATAATCCAAATTTTAAGTGAACGGAATAATTCTGAAACGCAGAATTATTAAAAAACTTAAGAATAAATATTACAATTTTATCCAAGTGCCCGTCATGTTTTTTGTTAATAATTCATTTTCATAACTAAAAGTTTGTGATTTGATTTAAACATATTTATTTCCCCAAAGTTGAGTAGGGGATTAGGCACAAGTTATTCCAACTTTTCAACGCTTTTTCCTTTAATACAGTAATATAGATATTTACATGATAACATTTAACAAGGCATACAATACATTTTTTACAATGAATAATATTTTACGTAAAACCTGTTGCTGGATTTGATGAAAAGTTGCACGTATCTGAACACCTCAGTATTTGTATCTACGGACAGTTTCGTTGCCAAATAAAATTAAATTTAGATCTAAATCAACTGGATAAATATTCAATGAATTTATGTTGTGAAAAAGTGCAACTCCTGCTGTATTAAAAAGCTTGCATCCTAAGAAAAAGTGGCCAACATCCTCGCAGGAATGTCCACAACTACATGATAGATTATCAACGATCTTTACACGGCGGAACAAATCGTTTTTCAAAGAATTGCACTGGTACCCGAGTCTCGTGTGTAATATATTTAACTTAAGTTCGCCAAAATTATAATAAGATGGTGGAGACGAATTGACACCATTACATATATAAGATTTGAAGTTTTTCAAAGAAAGTAATGTTTTTGTGTCATTGACTAATGAATTCCAAAGACGTAAACTACACGATTTAAGCTTTTTGATGTATTTAGTTACAACCGATCATTGGCTTCACTATCCAGATATATACATTACGGCTAACATATAGAGGCACACTTGAGTTGTTTAAATATGATCTCCTGCCCAAGCATGGAGTCTGTGTTCAAACCCAAACATTGAAAATTGACCTCTTCATTTGTTTCCCATTTGTTTTTTTATTCTTTTAATTAAAACAAGAAATTAAACTAGAGCACAAAATCCATGTTTGAGCATACGCACAGTTTCCTGAATAAGAGCGCTGGTCATGATAATGTATAATAATTTTAGTGTGAAAATGAACGTAAAGATTTGATATGTGGGAGTATCAACTGTGAACCCATGAAGCTCTTTTTGGCTTTTTGGCTTCCGAAAGTTACAGGCACAATAGGCATACAGCTGCAGGTATATCTCATTTCCAAAGTTCCTCGGATATTATATGTATATTGGAGGCTGAGCTACAAACGACGACAGGAAAGTGGAACGAATGACTATTTAAGTAAGAAAGCAACGAAAAGTGTATTCGGTTAGGATAATGACTCCATTTGGAAATACCAAAATTAAGTTAAAGAAGTATTAGAATCGTTGTAATTACACCTGTTGAATTAAACATAAGATTTCTCTCTCTCTCTCATACCCCTCCTCTGTCCCTCCCCCTCTCTCACTCTGCTGTTGAAATTAAAAAATAATTATATTCATGTGTGTAAATTGCTATATGTGATTATGAAATTGCATTTCATTAATCTGACTTTTTATGGCACTTCATCCATTTTGAACATTCTGAAATAATTTTGTTATTTGCAATTTTAGTAATTTCCTTCTACACCTCACCTTCCCTCTCTTTTTCCATTCTACATGTACTTCAATCCCACCCCGCACATTTTCTTCTTATGAATATCATGTATTTAAGGATTAACCTTTGATTTTGTTTAGTTTATGAGATCATAAATCCAATGGAGCACGAGGTAAATTGCGTAAACGCGAAGCGTTTACGTTAAATTTACCGACTTACCGACTTACCGATAATTTTGTTTAGTTTATGAGATCATAAATCCAATGGAGCACGAGGTAAATTGCGTAAACGCGAAGCGTTTACGTTAAATTTACCGACTGCTCCATTGGATTTATGATCTCATAAACTAAACAAAATCAAAGGTTAATCCTTATATTTACAGTATTTCTCTGTAAATGGGTCATAACTTTTCTGTTCAATTTAGCCTCATCTGCGGACATATATATCATTTCAAAACTTACAAACGTGAAAAGGTTAAATAAATGTAACAGCATGAAGTTTGCACAAGCCGTAGCTAGCTCCGCCCATGTCAATTGTTAATGACGTCATACACTTGTGATTCGAACGGGATAATTTGCATAGCTCCGCCCACGTGTATTGTTGTCGACGTCAGAGAATTTTTGCACGTTATCAAGTATAGTTATTGGAAAATAACTCTAGTTTGCAGTGCAATGGTTATCGAGTGAATGTCAATGTAGACTTTAAATATTGCGGAGTGGACTTTTTAAAGTAGTAATAATTTGTTGACAAATCCATTTGTATATTCTTAAATTATGTATGTTTAAGCTAAATTATGATATTGGGCGATTATCATACATGTAACTTTGCACTTTCAATCAAACTTGGAAAAAAATAGCATGTGACATAACAAACAAAAAAAAAATGAACAAAATGATTCTTCAAACTTTAAAAAGTGTCCAACATCTTACCTTGTCTATTTCACATCCTGTTTTCGCATTATGTAACAATAGAGCATTGCACTGTAAATATAATGTATAATACCAATTGATAACCGGTTAAAATGTCAACAGTTTTTTTTTTGGTACATTCATAAAGATTTGTTTAACTGCAGCTTATGGTGCGTTTAAATTTACTATATCACTGACGTCATATAGTTCAAATACCGACGAGTAAGGCAGAATTTAAGAAGGAATCATACAGTCTAATCATTTTATTTTATTACATTCCGATATAATATTGATAATTGCAGGCCAATATAGGAAGGCTTCGGACCAATAAGTTGGTCAATACAGAATATTATTATTTATTACATTTTTGCCAGTGAAATATAAAAATATAATCCAACTGATAAAACTTATATTTTCACTGCAGTGATGAGCAGTGAAAAGATAAGATTTTGCAGTGAAAATATAAGATTTTGCCGTGAAAATATAAGATTTTGCAGTGAAAATATAAGATTTTGCCGTAAAAATATAAGGCTTTTTCAGTGTAATGTGAAAAAGTGACCCACCAATAAAAAACAACCCGGGGTCATTATTCTACGTGGAAAAAGTTACCCTGGGCCGTTATTTCACAGTAGAAATCTTACATGGCCATCTGTAGAAAAATGACCCCTCTCGATATTTCTGTAATTCGTCCCGTGTATATTTTTGTATCAAATAGAGAATTATTACTCTGACGGTAACGTTTAATACTAGCATTCCCTAATCTGTTTAACTAGAGTCACTTTTGATGGTGATCAAATGTGATGATGTTGATGATGATGTATATGATGTCTATGATGATGATGATGATGATAATGATTGTTGTAGTGATGGTATGATGATGATGATAATGATGATGATGATGATGATGATGATGATGATAATGCTTGATGATGATGATGATGATGATGATTGTTGTAGTGATGGTATGATGATGATGATAATGATGATGATGATGATGATGATGATGATGATAATGCTTGATGATGATGATGATGATGATTGTTGTAGTGATGGTATGATGATGATGATAATGATGATGATGATGATGATGATGATAATGCTTGATGATGATGATGATGATGATGATTGTTGTAGTGATGGTATGATGATGATGATAATGATGATGATGATGATGATGATGATGATAATGCTTGATGATGATGATTGTTGTAGTGATGGTATGATGATGATGATAATGATGATGATGATGATGATGATGATAATGCTTGATGATGATGATGATGATGATGATGATGATGATGATGATGATGATGATTGTTGTAGTGATGGTATGATGATGATGATGATGATGATGATGATGATGATGATGATGATGATGATTGTTGTAGTGATGGTATGATGATGATGATAATGATGATGATGATGATGATGATGATTGTTGTAGTGATGGTATGATGATGATGATGATGATGATGATGATGATTGTTGTAGTGATGGTATGATGATGATGATAATGATGAAGATGATGATGATTGTTGTAGTGATGGTATGATGATGATGATATGTGTGTGAACACGTGTGCAAAGAAGTGTGAAAGAGAAATACATGCTTTGTATCTGTATCTTTGGAAAAAAGTAAATAAAAAACTAAGTGATCACTGTTATTGAACAGTGAAATATGTAACTACAATATATCTTGTGTATTCGCTTCTCTTACAGTATTTTAAATTAAGGTTATTTTAAAGTGAAATATGTTTAAATGTATCCAAACTATCTCGTAGTCTCTCGTAACTCTTTAAGAGTGAGGTCTTTTCGTTATGTCTTATGCATATTTTAACGAAATTTTATACGAAACATGAGACTCTAATAAAAATTTGTATCTACAACTTGTATATATCTACGCCAATCAATAATTAAGAAATGCTTTCATAAACCCCAAGCTTTTTATCAAATCTTCGTGCAACAGTTTAATATGCATAAAAGGTAATTATTTTTGTTTTTAATTTTTCAAAAACAAAAGAATATTAAATGGAAATTCTTATGCTTATTTTTTTCTTGCTTTTCTTTTGATTTTTTTTTTATTCTTTTGAGGAATTATGAAAGGATCGATGTCATACATGTACAAAGTTTATAAAAACCCCTATTAAATTGAAGCGCGTGATTGGGCTAAATTGATATCGTCATTTTTTGATGCTATAGATATTGATTAGAAGTAAAATATTATTTTGTTCTGTATAATACTCTGGTATATATTATGTACTTCCTTTTTGTATACACGTATTATTATTGATACAAGATATTATTGTAAATAATCTGACTGATTGATGTATATTGCATGTTTTACTAAAATTGTGAAACATGTCAGTTCCCGAATTGAATTTTGTAATTTCTTATAACATTAATTAAAATCATAGACATTTTTGATGTTTATAATTAATTCAATGACAAATACGGCACTTTTGCTATTGTTTATAAGAAATTTTCCAAACGCGGACTTTCTTGATTTTTGCCTCTGGTCCCGTTAAAAAATCAGGAAATCGTTATTTGAGATTTACTAAAAAGAACCATTTTATGACATTTCGATAAGAGCAAATTCGAGGATATTGTCAAAATAAAAGTGTGAAAAAAATTTCTCAAATTGATAATAATACTTTATACAATCTAAACTAATGAAATTGTAAAACATAAAACCAGTTTATATAAAAATCAGAAATCTTGAAATTATGGTGCAATTCTGTTGTATTCGCTCAGAGTTATAGATAACTTAAATTTTACAAAACAATTTTGATGACATATAGTATCTTTATTTCATTTCAAATATATTTCATTGATGAAATTAATCATCAATGGGATTGAGCAACAAGCTTTACCTATATATAAGCTCTCTCCCTTACCTCCGACATACTTTAAATAATACAATTTGAAAATAAAAATATGTACATTATTTTCCATTACTTTTCAACTCATCTCTTGATTCTTTGTCTATATTTTAGTTACATACAAATTTAGTATATGTTGATAGGAGATCATTTCGTAAGATGAAAAAACTAGTGTCAAATCCATTGTTTACATTTTAACAGAAACTATGTTAAAGTCAGTTGCAGTGTATTCGTAGGACGGTGTTATACTAAAGGTGCCAGAACAATTCGTACCGCTAGCAAGTGTCCCGAGGCGGTGTGCCTCAGTACACTCCCGTACCACTTTTATAACAACAGTCCGGCGTCGGACCGTATCGGGCAGTAATTTGGAGAATCTGGAAGCAGTTACTATAATAAAACTAGACAGCTTATCCCAAGAGTTTAAAATGATGAATTTATTCAATAGAAGAAAATGTAATAAAAGAAACTATCTGATCGTGCCATGCGTGTGTATTGATTCTCCGGCGGTCATAAATCGTACGATACTTCTGTGAATTGGCTGTCACAGGCCTCTATACAATCTCTGAGTATTTGATATCGCTGTTCGTTAGAAAATTCCATAACTCACCACAATTAGGTGATATGGCTACAGTGCCAAGAATGCAAGCCAACTCGTAACGCATGATAGATGTTATCTTGGCCGTTCGGTCGATACTGGTTTCGGGGAAATTTCAATACATGTTAAACCACCTTATGATTAATGGATATCCCGCCGACAAAGAACCAAACTCCGAGTTGAGAAAAGGTCAACATTGGCGGAAGAATATGTATTCTTCGTGATGGTGATGGCCGGAGACTGATAACCGACCCGTCTCTCCCTCCGCCATTACTGGTATCAATTGAATTTTCTTGCTTGACTTTCTTTTCTAGTTGTTGGGCCATTTGCTGTTTTTTATGAGTAAGTGGCGTATGAAGTGTATGATATATCGTCTAGTTTAGACAAGTATGACATAACTTGTAGCAGAAAGAACACAGATGAATAATGTTCAGACGCAGCCGCGGTCTCCAAAGACTACCAATTATCAAAATGAAAACAGGAAATGGAACTCTTCAATGATTGTAACCATGGCGACATAAAAGGAATACCGACATTGACGTCGTTGGGGTTAGCAAGGTTAATATTTTATGTTCGATTATTCTGCTACAACAAGGAACGCTGTCAGAGATAGCACTGAGTCATGTTCGAATCATGGCCAGCCTGCCAACGTAAACAGTTCATGTTGCTTCACTCGAAAGTCGAAATTAAATTTACCATGACACGCTGATGAATGAAATTACTTGTGTTATTGAGTTCACATATTTTTTTTTTTAAATATGATATAAAATGTAACACTTGTTGACTCTACTGCAACAACGGCTTGTTTCAGTTTCATATGTACAATGGTATGCTATTCCCAAAGATTTTCTTTTTGTCTGATTTTGGTTTTGATTATTTTTGAGTCCCAGTAACAGCCAAGGTCATCTAAGGACGGCCTCCTAGTGTATGCGATTTGGGAGAGGCAGCGATAAGTTCGTGTACGGCTCCTTGCGATAGTCCGGATATTTAGCCAATTTAAAGTGCTACCACACTGAAGTATACTGCCGAAACAACCCCCCCCCCCCCAACCGTATTATACTAACGAGCATCAAGCAAAGAGTAGTGACTACCATTTTTTGAAACTCTGGTATGTCTCGACCAGGAAACAGAACACAAAGCCTTCCTCGGAGGGGTGAACACTTAACTAAAGGCCAAAAGTGAAGGGGTGTCAAGGGAGACATTATGAAGCAAGAAGTTGTATCTTTTAAAAAGAAGGGAACATTAATTCAAATACTTTTTAGATAAGGGATTAATTTATGAGATAAGCATCCACGACAAGACTCAGGTCTCCTAAAAATTTTTACACAATTTGTTTCGTAACTATTTGAGGGAAAGTCAAAATTGTTACCTTGGCTCTAAAAGATATTCAATGAATTTGTAAATGTTCATTGTTAATTCAATGCATTTTATACACAGGTATGCCCATAGTAAACTATTTCACCGGTGATTTATACGTCATGAACGAAGACACGTTTCCTTAGAAACAATTCTGCCCAAACGTATATGTAATCATTATTCAAGCGTTTTGTGTACATGCAGACGACATATTCGGATTGCTAGCCTTTTTTTAAAAAAGCTGTCGAAACGCGGAGATAGCTGTTTCAAGAGATTCACGTAACACAACGATCATGCTAAATCAAATACAATTAATGTGGCTCAGAAAGGATTTACGAAGACTTTGAAATGAGTGATGTACAAGGTACATAACTCTATACCCTTGAATAGAAATTAAAAAAACCCAGTTAATTGATGCCCTTTCAGGCAATAGTCAAAACAGTTTCCCTCAGTGTTGGGACCAACCTGGTGAACTGTCTTCCGCGGCCTCCACGTCCCATTTCACTGGTTTAATTTGGCATGTAAACTTCCGGTTGTCAAAAGCAGAGGCCTGTAGCGCTCTGAAATGCCACAGAACCCGCCAAAATTGTTCTTTAAAACGTTTATCGTGAATGTATCTAAAATCTAGACAGTTGTCACTAGTGTTGAACTTCAAATATCAAAGTTATTATTTGATGAAAAGCTTGGTAATGACTTATACTAAAATATTAAATATAAGTTGTGTGAGTCGTTTATGAAAGGGACACCATAATTTGTAGGGAAAGGGCTTAACATAAGCTGTTAAACCTATGCAAAACCCCTATTGTACATAAATTACACTTAAACATGTAAAAATCAAATTTATGAATTGGATTATCTTTCTTCGAGCGTAATCCAACGTGTTTCGAGATAAAATTAAACTCTATTAGCGAGTCACTTCCTTTTTGAGGTCTGAAACTATGATTAATTATCATTTTTATTTTTTGGAGTTGGGATCGGTAATACAGTGGTAAGGCACACACAAATTAAGTTATCCTACGATACAGAAAGTGTAACCCTTTGAAAACGTAACCACGCCATCTAGCGACCACCACTAGAGTGACCAAGATAGACAGTGGCAGTCCAAAACTCTCAGTAAGAAAGTTATGAGTAATAGTTTAGATGTAACTTTTATTAACAAATGTATGTTGATTATACAATTACGACATATCCGAGATAAATAACTCACAGCTAGATTTACAAGAGTGAGTAGCTCTTCCATCAAAGAATTAATCGCTGACCTTCACCGAGATAATAATGCTATCATGGACATGATGAAGTTGATACACGAACCATTCTCGGTGTGAAATATACATTTCTTTAAGAGTAAAACAAATAAAACAAACGACTCAGCCCATCAACTGAGCAAAATAACCATAAAATCGGAACATTATTTTTGTATATTTGACAAAAAATAATTTACGGGGCTGTCTAGCACGCACAACAAAGCTACATCATAGTCGCCTCCTATTTGATCTTATTACTAACATCTGAAACGGCGTCGGAATCCGGAATATAAAATTTGTGATTGCAGTGCCCCCTAGGGAACCGGAACATGATAAGGGGGGAGAATGTGGTCAGACAATTGCAGGCTTCTCTCGGTTAGATACCAGTCCGGGGTATTGATATTTCATTATCGTTTGTCGTTCCAAATTGCATAAACGAGGCTGGATTGTTTTTAACACCATATGACAATCAATAAGGCCTATTAGAAGTCAGTGCTCCCTAAGATCGTGAAATCCCATGTGGCCGAAACAGACGGGCGGGGAAGTCATTAGGATGTAACATCTTAGACGTAAGTCATTCCGACACGCTAAAGATCATAAAGGACTGAGGGATGGAGAGCAGATTTCTGAAACATAAGGGTAGACTGGTTTATGTCTCTGTAATATAATATATATATCAAATTAGTTAGAAAAAAAACCCTTCATAATCTTGATCACTTTGAAGTCTGATCTTTAGAGACCTTAGTTCTTCACTAAGGCGATATTATAAGCTGATACGCCGTTTCCGAGAAACAAACTTTTCGGAATAAATGCCATATGATTTGACAGTCACGTGATACATTCAGGTGGCGGGAGCATGTATACTACCGGTATAGTGGTAAATCGGTAGTTAACTAACTTTGTTAGAGTAAAACGTCGATAAATTCGGACAAAAATGTCTGAACTTTAGGATGCTCTTCCAAAGTGATTTCTACTGATCAGTGCCATTTTGATAGACATGACGTTTGGAAACCCGTAGCAGCTATTTCTGAATATTGTTTAACACTACTGATGCTTTGGTGGTATACCCGATAAAACCGTGACGAATCCGAAAAGTATTTCGGAAACGACCTATACTTACATGCAGTTAAGAACTTCTTGATCCAAACTCATGGACTGGTAGCCAGTCTATCGTAAGGGGAAACAGTCCTTTTTGGGCACAATAGAGGAGAGCGGTATTCTGGAGCACAATTTGTAATGTTATCTTACAATCTCGCAAGTAAGCGTAACCCTGAGCATTTCGAAGATTGAGCACCTGAGCAGAGGACGGGCTTTTAAGGGGTCGATGGGTAAATGCAACCCTTTTGAAGCATCTGGGTTACCCAGGAGGAACGCATTGTTGCTCTGTCGGAGGGCGAGGGAGACAATTTCGGGTATCAGTGAAGTAGCGACTTTTTACGCCAAGGAAGGAGAACATCAATTTCACCTCGGGAATATCCTGGTGCCATCCTCAATATCCAGGTGTTACGCTCACCTACGCTCTCTTCACTCCTGGAATATGTCATTGGGAAAACTGGAGGCACGCACGGTTAAAAAAGACCCTGACAAATCCCTAGGCTGTACACCTAGTAAAGGGTCAACCCAGACTTCTTGTCTCGTCAACAAGCACGGAGTCTTCAGTTCTTCAGTGCCCGAATTCATCATTGCCCTTATTTGTTTAAATTCGGTTATGCGTCATTTTCATTGGCGGTGTTAAAATTTGACGGGTTTTAATTTGGCGATCTATATACAGACCCGACAATTCGTCAAATTAAAGCCCCGCTAAAATTTCCCGCTATACGATATGTCTTTCGACATCGTCCAGATACCGACTTCGGCTTATTGTCACACCATAAAATCTCAACTGGAGAACTCAGTGCAAAATTTGTGCTCGACTATCATAACGAGATCATTTTGTTTGGAGCACTGATTGGTACATGTTCAATATGTTAATTATACTGACAAAGACTAGGGAAATCTTGAAATTAATAATAAAGTTCACAAACTACTGTTCGTGCGACAAACAGCGAAAGCACAAGTCCATTGCATTTGAGGGATTATGTTTGATACAATTGTATAAGATTCCTTTTATTTGTTGAGTGGAACTGGGAAAATTTTGTCATATGATCCTTGAATAATATTCACAGTATTTTAAATAAAAAAAGGTGGTCGAGTGGTGCATTGGCGTCCGGGGTTCAATTCCACCCACCGGACGTGAAAAGGTATGGGGGGTCACCTGCCCGACCACGTGAGTTTTCTCCGGGTAACTCCGGTTTCCTCCCATGATAAGACCCAGGCGCGCTAACATCCATGCCAACAAGAGTGATTAATATAAATAGGAAATTGTTGTAAAATGAATAAAGTTTAATGATATATTTCAGAAAACGCCTAACTCTTTGTTTCAATTGGGACCCTACAATATTAGCACGCACGTTTTTGATTATAATATGATTAACAGGACTTTTAAAATTTTGTTTGGTTTTATTACCGAATGTTTTACGTCCTATTTTCCCTCTCTTTTCCCCCCTCTTTATTTCCTCGATAAATTGAAGTCTCATAAATAAAACAACATATTAACACACAATCAACATGTAAACGTGTATAAGTGCACTGGACACACGGTATGTTGTGTATGCGTGTACTTGTATAGGTGTATGCTTGAGACAGAGTATTTTGGTGTATGTGTACCGGAGACAGGGTATGTTGGTGTACTTGTCTCCTTGTGATAGAGCGGGTCTGATGCCGACTCTATAGTGTAACCTCACTGAAAGTCCATGCGGAGGCACCTAACACAGCATTTCGCTCAGTCACATTATACAGACACTGGTTAAACCATTTGTAGTCATTTTATCGGAATTGAGTCCGCGTTGGGCAGTGTCTGATATTCTATTACCACTAGTCCTGCATCTCTGGGTCGTTGGTTCGGAGCCTAAATGGGGCAGTCGCAAGATGCAAACATTTGCCGGCGAAATTTTCTCCGGGAACTACGACTCTCCTCCACCCACAAAACATCCTTAAATGACCCTGACTGTTAATATGACGTAAGACACACACAAATCAAACCAAATTTTCCTTAATGCGGATCATCCAAAAAAGAACAACAACTATCAGTTTAAAGAACTTTGGTTTGTCGCGGCCAGGGAACGGAACCAATTTCCTTTCTCACAGAGGCGAACGCTCAACAAAAGGCCGGACAGAGGTTGTGTAGAGGGATATACTGATAAAGACGGGTTGCTGGGCCTAGGTGATTGTTGTTGTACATGTTACTATGTAATTGGTGTTTATTTGACAAACAATAGAGAGACAACATTATTTTGCATGCATACACTAATATTGCTATTCATTAAAACCATCAAATCCAATTTTACCCTCTATCATTACGTGTACATTAAATGAAAACATTTTAATTAAAATTATGAACATATGCAATACGCATCTTCAAATGTATCATCAGCAAAATATTCAATCCAAGTTATGCATATACATGTATTATATTATCAGCAAATTAACAATTTCTTTTTACATACTAGTAAGTAATTTTACATTATCAGAAAAACAAACCCCCAAAATATACTAACAAAAGCAATGGTTGAAAACAATTCTTGTCGCTGAAATCACATCCTTTCTTCATAGTATAAATTGCACTATCATCTAAAATACGAACAAACACTTCGGCTGAAAATTATTATCATGAAAAATCTTCCTTTGCAGTGAAAATAGTTTCGTTAATAACTCTTCTTGTCCAATGCTGTGCGAGAGACATTGGGACCCAGGGCCATATTGGACTGTACCGACGAGAGGAAGACAGGGAGCACGTTATAGCTTAACTACTATCCTTCCTGACCACAGTGAGTGGGAAGATACGCAACATTACCAATTCTGTTCAATACTAAAAATTTATGCCGATTTTATGTCTGCTTTTAATTATTATTCAGAAAAACAACAACTTAATATTGAAACTTAGAATCTTGATTAATGGCCTGGTGACATATACATATTTAATACCAGATTTGAATTTCTTGTATCATTTTGTTTTCATATATTTACTTGCCTCTTCTTTCTTTCTTTCTTTCTTTCTTTTCTTTCTACTTTTCTTTTTTTCTGTTCCTTTTCATCTGATTTCTTTTCTATAAAATATTACAATACATACAATACCACTTACTTAAGGAGTGAATGAAGTATTATGAAAGTGTGCGAATGAGGAATGTATTGTGT
This sequence comes from Mimachlamys varia, assembly GCA_947623455.1. Taxonomy (NCBI): domain Eukaryota; kingdom Metazoa; phylum Mollusca; class Bivalvia; order Pectinida; family Pectinidae; genus Mimachlamys; species Mimachlamys varia. The sequence continues at coordinate 30,301,545 of OX392532.1, read as the reverse complement.
ATAATGTAATGTGTATACTATTGTAATGTGAAAAACTTTGAAATATACAAATACAAAAAATCTATTCGGCAACTTAAAAAATAAAGATCATCAAAGACTTGGAACATTTAAAAGGATTGAAGGTCCAAAGCTCAAAGCGTTAATAAAGAGATTGCAAGCGTTATAAAATTTAAATTTATCAAAACTGATTTTTCCGATCGTATTCAATAACAGCTTTTAAATCTTTGACGTATTTCTACGTCACAAAAATACTAACTTTATCATGCACTCGTGTATATATAACGCCCATTTATTCAAGAAGATTCACAAAAATAGAGATAATCTATATTTTATATTTGATATTTGATATTTGGATCACCTTTACCTAATAGTTAGATAAGGAATCATTTTTGAATTGTATTTTGTTTTTGGCGTTTCTATTATTTGTCCTTTAATTCAGTTAAATAAAATAGCAAATGTTTTAACAGTGATTTATTTACAAGTTGATTTGAGCAGTCAAATTTATATTGGCAATTATATATTCACAAATTAATTTGATCAAGCATGTATACTTTCAATAGAATAAATAGTTATTTCTGTCTTAATATCTTCATATTTTTGTGATTTTCGTACGAATTAATGCTGTTGGAAAACGATATTTTTAACACGGCAAATCATTTCGCCAAATTAGCCGTAAATACCGGAGATGAAGTGATACAACTGTATTGCACAAATACAACAAAGTAGAATACGATTATAATGTAGCTGTTACTTGTTACATTAGAATCTCACCATCCGTACCCCTTCTCCCTCTTTATCACCCCCTCTCTCTTTCTCTCTCTCTCTCCTCCCCCACCTCTCTCTTCCCCGCACAAATGAAATACTGTACATATGTTTATTCATTAATGCCATTCTGTCATATTATTTATTTATATATATGCTTGTAAACTGATGGGAAAGGGCTTGATATAAGTTCAAAAACTTGTGCCCATTTCCTTTGATGACCTATAAAATATGTTTAAATCAAATGTAGCTGTTTAATCTCCCAAATGTTTGAGAAAAATATTATTGATGACCGGTTCTGTAGTTGTGAGTATATTGAAGACAGTTTTCGTTGTTTACTAAGACCACGCTATATATTATGGCCTGGGAACTATAATGTCGACTTTAGACACTTTACTATGGGAGAAACCATTCAGGTGAATTACCAACAAAATGCAGAGATTTTCATTGCCGTTTAAAACTTTATTGTTCATAGGAAACAGGGTCTAGTGAATTCCAGCTCTTTTAATATCAAGTTTTCATTGAAATACAACTGTATCATACATTTTCTAAATGTAAGGCTTAAACTTGAATTTATCCATGAGCAACATTTGATCAATTAGTTTACAAATTATTTAAATACTAAATTATCTACTTGTTTAATTGTATGTTTAATAAATATGATTCACGTTTGCAATGCTCAAAAGATCACTCATATAAATCAGGGTCGTGTATGTGAGACGTCCATGTGTAAGGGACGTGTATGTGAGACGTCCCTGTGTAAGGAACGTGTATGCGAGACGTCCCTGTGTAAGGGTCGTGTATGTGAGACGTCCCTGTGTAAGGGGCGTGTATATGAGACGTCCCTGTGTGAGGGACGTGTATGTGAGACGTCCATGTGTAAAGGACGTGTATGTGAGACGTCCCTGTGTAAGGGACGTGTATGTGTGACGTCCCTTTGTAAGGGACGTGTATGTGAGACGTCCCTGTGTAAGGGACGTGTATGTGTGACGTCCCTGTGTAAGGGACGTGTATGTGAGACGTCCCTGTGTAAGGGATATGTATGTGAGACGTCTCTGTGTAAGGGACGTGTATGTGAGACGTCCCTGTGTAAGGGACGTGTATGTGAGACGTCCCTGTGTGAGGGACGTTTATGTGAGAGTTACCTGTGTAAGGGACGTGTATGTGAGACGTCCCTGTGTAAAGGACGTGTATGTGAGAAGTCCCTGTGTAAGGGACGTGTATGTGAGACGTCCCTGTGTAAAGGACGTTTATGTGAGACGTATATGTGTAAGGGAGGTGTATGTGAGACGTCCCTGTGTAAGGGACGTGTATGTGAGACGTCCCTGTGTAAAGGACGTGTATGTGAGACGTCCCTGTGTAAGTGACGTGTATGTGAGACGTCCCGGTGTAAAGGACGTTTATGTGAGACGTCCCTGTGTAAAGGACGTGTATGTGAGACGTCCCTGTGTAAGGGACGTGTATGTGAGACGTCCCTGTGTAAGGGACGTGTATGTGAGACGTCCCTGTGTAAAGGACGTGTATGTGAGACGTCCCTGTGTAAGTGACGTGTATGTGAGTCTTCCCTGTGTAAGGGACGTGTATGTGAGACGTCCCGGTGTAAGTGACGTGTATGTGAGACGTCCCTGTGTAAAGGACGTGTATGTGAGACGTCTCTGTGTTAGGGACGTGTATGTGAGACGTCCCTGTGAATGGGACGTGTATGTGAGACCTTCCTGTGTAAGGGACGTGTATGTGAGACGTCCCGGTGTAAGTGACGTGTATGTGAGACGTCCCTGTGTAAAGGACGTGCATGTGAGACGTCCCTGTGTAAAGGACGTGTATGTGAGTCTTCCCTGTGTAAGGGACGTGTATGTGAGACGTCCCGGTGTAAGTGACGTGCATGTGAGACGTCCCTGTGTAAAGGACGTGTATGTGAGACGTCCCTGTGTAAAGGACGTGTATGTGAGACGTCCCTTTGTAAAGGACGTGCATGTGAGACGTCCCTGTGTAAGGGACGTGTATGTGAGACGTCCCTGTGTAATGGACGTGTATGTGAGACGGCCATGTGTAAACGCATGCTGACCGAACAAAGGGAGATGACTTATATAAACTGTGAGCTTCCTGTCAATTCCCTATTTTTTATTGCTGTTTCAACTGAATAAAATATTTTGAAAAACTACAACTGCATTTTGATAAAAAAATAGAAAACCTAATTATTCAATCATAGATATGTCCATCAAAATGTAGGTATTTGCAAATCAATCTGAAATTAATCAAATTATATGAAAGAATGCTTCTATTTCAAATTGGATACATTCAAACAAAAACTAAAATACCATAATGCCTCAAGATTAGACTGTTCAACAGTCCCTCCTTGGACTGGCTCTCGTCTCTAGAATAGTATACAGATATTGAATTATTTAAAAAAAAAAAAAGTTTTATAATTTTGATCTCTTGTATGATTTGAAACTAGGGGGGAATGAACTAACCATAAAACAACTTCAGGGCTGGTAGCCAGTCTAGTCCCTCTTATGCAATCTTCAAAAGACAGGTATCAGTCTAGCGATGGTTCAAGTAGCTAGCTACATGCCTATTCAATAATTCCAGAGGCGACTCAAAATGATGATAACCTCTAGATTTCCAGGTGTTACATATCTCTTCTCAGTTCTGGAGGCCGCTGCGGTCGAGTGGTTAAGATGTTCCGACATTCTACCACTAGCCAGTTGCCAGGTACTGATCGTAGGTCGGTAGTTTTTCTCCGGGTACTCCGGCTTTCCTCCACCTCCAAAACATGGAACGTCCTTAAATGATCCTGGCTGCTAATAGGACGTAAATCAAAATTAAACACACCAAACCAAATTCTGAAATTGGAAAGTGACATTACTAGGATATCATACATAAAGATGTGTGTTAATTCTTAATATTTAGAACGTTTGATCTTTTGATGAAAATTCTTCATTTCCATCATTATCATTATAATCATTTGTCATAACATCGTAATTATTTCTTATTTTTATGGGTACTTATGGAATAGTTATTATGTTAAGTTCGATATAAGATTTATCAGTTAAGAAATATTCGATAAAGCTTTGATCTTCGAAAAGGGTTTGATTTTTACATAAAATTAAATGTCTTTTTTTTGTGTACGTTTCAAGATTAACTTGGTCAAATTCTTCTGGCAACGCAGGGCGAAAAGGATAACAGTTAATAGCTAATTTAAAAAAAAAATCCGATATGTTTATTAATGAAGACCTCAAATGATTGATTATTTTATACAAATCTTAATGACTAACGAATAAAATTCGATACGATTCCGTGTATTACGAGTTAGCTCCCTTATCACACACTACTGCCTTTGCTTGAGTTCCGCTTACTTTCGCTACCTGTGTAACCCCTGGATGACACAACGATAGCTGTATGATTGGTTTCAAGTCAAAACTGTCCTTTGAATATTACAAAGGAGAAACTCATTAGCGACATGGCACACAATGGGCCTTCAATTATGTTTTGACATATTGCAGGGAAATGCAGAGGGCTACGACTGGAGAGGCTCCATTTTTCTTCTTTCCTATACTCTACTCTCTGTGATTTCATCTTACTTTTCCTTTGACAGAACATATTTAAACATATACATATGCCAAGTTATATTATTGAATATATACTTATCGTATAGTTATGCAATATCACTATCACGTATGTGAATTAATTGTTTATGATGTATTTATGGAAAAAAGTCCATAAGTTGTAGGAACCTGTCTTATATCCTTCAGTCTCTGTCTGATACTAAACAAGTATACTGTATGGCCCTCTGTGGAGGGATATCTCCAGAATAATGTCCATAGTCAGGTTTTTTCCCTATGCCCCCGGGAAAATAGCCTTGATCAGGGACATATTTCTGGATATACCCCTCCATAGAGGTCCATAATTGTTTATTATCTTTGGCCTATCGATAGTGTGATCACGTGACAGGAAGTATGTATTCAGTAACACCGCGATACAGTTACAGGCATTATCTATATATTACCTTACGAATGGTCTAAACCATTCTGAAAGAAACGCAAGTATACTTTAAGTAATGATTCTTATACATAAATATGATAAATTTGCAGGTCTGTGTTCTTTCTCACCGCGAAGCACTTGAAATTAAATAAACCTGGATAGTATTTACTTACATTAAGACAATAATGGTTATCATTTCTATAAAACAGTATCTACGACATGGCAATTATGGTGAAATAATTGTCATTTAACTCCCATTAATAAAGTATGTTGCTGTTCACTTTGTTTTGATGTTTTCTCGTTACATTTTATAGTCTATTTGGTCTTTCTTGGTTATATAACTTTTGTTTATATTTTTTTTTGTTTATGAAGAAATTCCAGTTGATTAAATTTCACACGCTTCAGGTATTTCGAAGTTTAAGGTAATTTGAAACGAAAACAAGAAATACCATACTTTATATTTGCGCTAGGACTTTTATAAAATGTAGAATTAATGTTATCGAAAGTAGCACCCTATTCATTACATTATTTTTTCCAACATAAAAAGAGTACACAATTATCACATACATGATTCAAATTACATGAACGTTTTTTATTGCGAAATTTGATAATAGATGAATGCATCTACGTTTCAAAATTGTTCAGATATGTTCAGAAACAAATGAATTTGGGTAGTGGAAATTGCAGCAGTGAGTACACGTGTGCAAACAGGATCTCTCGCTACAGTGCTAACATGTTGTGCGAGTTGTCTACCTTCGTACATGTTCTTACAATTATTTTCCAATGTACAAGCATATCAAGCATTACTTCGGGGGTATTTGATAGAAGCAAAATAAATATATAAACTTTATTTACTTTACAACATTTACAACAATTATGAAACAAGTTGTACAACTTTTATAAATCACTCTTATTGACCGGATGTTAGCGCGTGCGCGAAGGGGGTCTTATTGAGGGAGGAAACCGGAGTACCCTGAGAAAACCCATTTGGTCGGGCAGGTGAATTCATACCTTTTCATGTCCGGTCGGGGAATCGAACCCTGGCCGCTTTGGTGAAAAGCAAGTGCGATATCCACTGCACCACCCGACCTCCCAGAACAGAAGTATCTTAATCAATTGTTGGTATGTAGCATAGCTAACTGTGGTTAATGCATTTGACATGTAATTTGCTTATCTGTTTGTAATTTTTCACAAAACATTCGAGAAAATACATGCTTCAGCCGAAATGAGGAAAAGATAACTCATGTGAATAACGGATATGATTCTTTAAAAGTGTATGCATTGCTTTTGTTTTACCCTTGAAATGCAAATGGCTGTTGTGAATAATCTCACACAAATATGTTATATAAGGGGATATTTCAGTCATCAAACATACAGACATACGAACTAATAATACGTGCCATTGTTGCTTCACCAATAGCAAACACACTCAAGTACGTCGGTTTTTTTATTCTTTAATGTAATAATGAAAAGTAGTTAAGTAATTGTACACAGCTAAAATAACATTGTGCTTATTGGTAGGCCTGGTTGCTTTTTTTACGGTTTCGAAAACCCTGGTGTAATTCCTGATGAGCTGAAGGCTCTATAATATTCTTTGTACGTGCCAGTTTGTGGACGAACCAAGAATATACTCTGTACGCGCCCCTTGTGGACGAACCAAGACTATACCCTGTACCTTGTACTTTGTAGACGAGCCAAGAAGATGCTCTGTTCCCGCCACCTTGTGGTCGAACCAATAATATACTCTATACGCGCCCCCTTGTGGACGAACCAAGACTATACTCTGTACGCGCCACCTTGTGGACGAACCAATGATTAACTCTGTACGCGCCAACTTGCGGACAAACCAATAATAAACTCTGTTTGTGCCATCTTGTGGACAAGCCAAGAAGATGCTCTGTAAGCGCCACCTTGTGGACGAACCAATACTTAACTCTGTACGCGCCAACTTGCGGACAAACCAATAATAAACTCTTTTTGCGCCATCTTGTGGACAAGCCAAGAAGATGCTCTGTAAGCGCCACCTTGTGGACGAACCAATGATTAACTCTGTACGCGCCAACTTGCGGACAAACCAATAATAAACTCTGTTTGCGCCATCTTGTGGACAAGCCAAGAAGATGCTCTGTAAGCGCCACCTTGTGGACGAACCAATACTTAACTCTGTACGCGCCAACTTGCGGACAAACCAATAATAAACTCTTTTTGCGCCATCTTGTGGACAAGCCAAGAAGATGCTCTGTAAGCGCCACCTTGTGGACGAACCAATAATATACTCTGCGCCATTTTGTGGACGAACCATGTTCTAAACGTGCTTCCTTGCGAATGAACTAAAAATATATTCTGAACGTGGCCCCTTGTAGTCGAAACAAGAATATACTCTGTTCCTTGGACTTTGTAAACGAGACAAGAAGATACTTTGTAAGTACCACTTAGTGGACGAGCCAAGCAGATGCCCTGAAAGCGCCACCTTGTGGAAGAACCAAGAATATGCTCTGAACGCGCCACCTGGTGGTCGGATCAATAAAATGCTCTGTATGCGACACAACGAACTAAAAATGCGCTCTTTTTGCACCACCTTGTGGACGAGCAAAGCAGATGCTCTGTAAGCGCCACCATGTGGACAATACAGGAAAATGTTCTGAACCCTTCACCTTGTGGATAAACCAATAATACACACTGTTTGTGCCACCTTGTGGACGAACCAATAGTAATTCGAGGTTCATATATACAATCATGTACCTCTTAATCACAATTTAAAGGTCGTTCCAAAGCGGTTCCCAAATTACTATCCGTGATTACAGGGCCTTAGCAAACAGCCAATATCGTTTTCAACTCTCTGGGAATCATACAACCGATACCGCTGTTTCGGCGCTTATAGCCAGCATTCTACAATTTCTAGTAGAGCAGACTGGAACGAGTGGAGTGAAGCATTTTGCTCAAGGATAAAAAAAGTGCCGTGGCCTGAACTCGCAGCACTTCGACCACGAGCCCGCCGTCCTACTATTAGACCACTATGCCTGTATGGGCCACCTTGTGGACGAACCACGACTACAATCTGTACGTGCCACCTTGTGGACGAACCACGACTACAATCTGTACGTGCCACCTTGTGGACAAACCACGACTACAATCTGCACGCGCCACCTTGTGGACGAAACAAGACTACAATCTGCACGCGCCACCTTGTGGACGAACCACGACTACAATCTGCACGTGCCACCTTGTGGACGAGCCACGACTACAATCTGTACGTGCCACCTTGTGGACGAACCACGACTACAATCTGCACGTGCCACCTTGTGGCAAGCCAATAATATGCGCATTATGGTGCTCAGCGTATTTGGTTGGATATTCTATGTATATTTCTCCGACTAGATCAAAACTTCTTCAGCTGAGTGAGTGATCTTAACTCACTGACTGTCACTGGACCTTGGTTGGTAAGGTGACACTAGGAGCTGGTGATACACTCGTGGGGGTCGAGCCTATAGTCCCTGTTAAGATATGGCAGTCTCTGTTGGATCTCAATAACTTCTTTTACTTTGCGTTTTATGAAGAGCTCCTCCGAACCTATCACTTTCAATGGGTCAGTTTTGATGTTGTGTCAAGTGTTGTTACAGTGTTAGTGGATGGCTGATGATGTCGGAACATCTCTCCAGATCATCATCGGTCATCTACGTGCACATTAGTATGCTTACTTCTGGTGATTAAGAATAGAAAAAATGCTGAAATTCCCACTTTGGCATCCACGATATCCAGGGGTTAAGCTCAACTACGTTCTTTACACCCCTGGAATATGTCATGGCAAAATTGAAGGCTTCGTGTGCACCACCTTGTTGATGAAGACTGGTTCGACTCTTTGATGTACACCGAAAGAATCTCGGAGTCACATAACCGTAAACCTTGACAAGATTTGAAGTCGGTTGGGGCTCCTTTGTAATTTTCAAAAGGCAGCCTAACGATTTTCAGGTGTTTTTACCTGAGCGTGCCTTCATTTTTTCCGTGACATATTCCAGGGATGTAGAGAGTGTAGGTGAACTCCTTGATTTCGAGGATGTGACGTTGAGGACGGGATATTTCCTTGGATGTGACCTAGATTTACATGGCAGTAGTCGTCGATGAAGCAGAATACGTATACCCTTTCGGAACACCTGGTCTTTCTCTCTTGTACTGTTCAAAGATCTCCATATAGTTTTTCTTTTTTTCTTATTTTGTCCATATCTTAATCGTTTTATATCGGGTTATAGTTTTGTTGACCGTTTGATCATCTCCGAGTTTAAAAAAAAACAAAAAACGCCAGTACACAGAGACCATTAACAAGTGCAGGAAGTATAGGACGTGATGCTCCAGAAGGATAACAGTCTTTTGCGTTATTGACGACACATGCCAGGTAATTTATGATCAAACCCAAGAAACGTAAGTTCAATATCAATCCCTTTTTGTTCGAAGTTTAAATACTAATCGTCTCAACACGCCTTTGTGTGCTTTCTTCTGTGGATTATACACAACTCAGTCATTTAACTTCTCTCGTTTGCAGGATTGGTAAACAATCGAAATAATAATCATACAACCCGTCAAGCGGCAAACAAACAAAATAAGCACAAGATTAACTGTATTTATCACATAACTGACCCGTTCAGTGATGTCATACGGCCATGTCATAAAAATGGTATTACACGCGAATTAATTTGAGAGTTTTGATGTATTTTCTCATAAATATAAGTTATGTGATAAATAAAATCTTACACTCATGTCAATGCAATATGGAATTTATTAAACTCGTTAAATACTTTAATATGTCACTCGCACTCGTGACATATTAAATTATCTAATTAGTTTAATAAATTCCATATTACATAGACACTCGTGTAAGATCCTCTATTTTTATAATGTTCAAGATCAACATAAGATTAGGCATGATTTTAATACCCCTTTTTCTATAGGTCAGCCTTCTTATAACTTTCTATGTACATCCACTGGGGTTCGGTAAGGGTTCAGGACCATTTTCATATTTAAATACAGTCTAAATGCCGAGATTAGTCATGCTTTAATGAAACGTACCATAACGACACTTTCGACATTGGTAATACCAATAAACTATTTTATTATCAAAAGTCCACTTTTATATATTGTGTCGTTACATGACCGTTAAGTTTCCAGGCTTCACTCATTTGAAAGGTCACATACGAACAAACAGGTCAACGTGTTCTGAAAGGGATTTAGTAGGAGACGCATCAGCAGTAAGGATATGAAGAAGCCATATTAGTCGGATAAAGACAAATCTTAATGTGCCCGCAACAGGCAATTAAAGTAGTCCAGTTCTCCTTTAGACTTCTACAAGAACTCCTGCCAAGATCATAGATACATATTTAAGAGGACATAGGAGTAATACAAAGTGTTGATATATTGACCAATAACCGTTCACTACCAAATAACACAAAGGTCAATATCGTACAGTGACCTATGCACTTTCGTGTAGTTTGATTAAGATTGGGCTGGGTGAACATGTACTTTCATTCAACGTTTGCGTTCAAATGGAGAAGAACTGACAGAGCATTTTTGGATAAGGGAAAAGAAATCTACCATGAGTCGCAAAACGGCTGGTTGGGGTTGAAAGGTCCTTGTTCATTTAAAATCCGCCTTATAAGTTATAAACAACACAAAAATAACTATTCTATATAGGCCCTACGCTAGCTGATCACACGATTAAAGTAGCATTTTTCTTTGTCGCAGCAGGACTATTTATACATAATATGACATGTAACAGCAACTAAGACACAGAATAGCCATTTTGAAGTAAAGGCCAATGCTTTGGAAGAAGATATTTGAGTGGGGAAGGTTTATCAATTCACAAACGGTAATGAACTACATTTTTATATAAACCAGTAATTGTAATTAGACTATTGATTGTTTCTTGTTTTGTAACAGTAAAATTTGACTAGTGAAGTAAATCATTTTATTACTTTTTTTACCTGTGAAATATAAAACATTATTCATTCTATAAAAGTGATATTTTCACTAGTGAGAAATATGATACTTTTCACTAGTGAGAAATATCACTTTTTTCTGATTCGACCAATCAGAACGCTGCTTACAAGCGACATTTGGGAAAATCAAAAGCTGTTATTGTAGATATTGCTATATGAAATGTAATAAACAGAATATCTAACAGTATCTTCAGTAATACGTAACATATTTAACTGGTGTGGTTAATATTTAGATGTTTTTCATTCGTGCGCAAAATATCAAAATATTAGCCCCACGAAATATATCTGGTATTACTGAAGATACTGTTAGATATCCTCTTTTTCATATTTCCCCATCGTCGGAAACCACGGTACACTTCTCTGACGTTTGCATACCGTGGGTTACAATCGATGGAAACTCTCGTTTTCGTACTAAATTAGTAGCCAATCATAATTTTTTTTTCAGAATAAACACAATTTATTTTCCAGTTTACATTTAGTTATTGGCTTGCTGCCAGAGTTGGGGCTCTGGGATCAGCAAGCCTTACAATTATTTGTCCTTATACAATAGGGCTGTCATTCATCATTCGCTTTACATTAGTGTTTTTATTCAATTTGCTGTTTCATACATACATACGCACATAACATACTCTCATGCTAACACGCACACAATCTTAGGACGCACGCATGTACGTGCGACCTCACAAATACGCGCGCACATAAATGCCACACAAACACATTCACCCTCACTCACTACACTCACATCTTCACCACACACCCTCACATACATACATGTACACACATAACATACTCTCATGCTAACACGCACACACTCTTAGTACGCACGTATGTACGTGCGACCTCACACATGCGCGCATACACACACACACCTTCACCCTCACTCGCTACACACACACCTTCACCACACACCCTCACATGCATACACTGTGTACATACATGTATACACATATACTGTATTTAACTAACAACAAATATCTAGACTAGCAAACGTGATATCAGACAAACAAATTGTCTTTCAAACTAACCACAGTAAGTTTAGACTAACAATAGTATTATCAGACAACAGTTATATCAGATTTACCGCATTAAGCTAATTAATACTCATTATAATGTGGTGTAAATATACTTTTATTTGGGAAGGATGTATTTATTTTTTTTGTCTGACGCAGTGCCTTCTCTCATCGACGTGCGCAGGGGAGATTGCATGAATAAGACAAATAATTATGTGAACAAAAACAATCATGATTTATTCTAATTTTTGTCTTAATTTACTAGTCATTTTCTTGTTTTCCCTTAAAGCCGATATTACATCAATACGGGAGATGGTTTCATTTTTAAAAAATATTGAACACATCTGCTTGTTTGGTGTTTTGCTCACTTACATTATAGCTTTTGTATATACTATAACCAATCAATGTAAGTATAAAGTTTATAAACAGGTACTCTTTTGCATATGGCTTATATCCAATTATTAACGATTTCAATGCTATAACTTTCTTACTAACGAAACAAAGTTTTTTTTATAAGATTTGACATTTTCAACCAAAATGTCTTTACATAATTGCACGAAATAAAGTAGTGCTCGATATTTTCATCAACATTGCAGTAGTTACACGTAGCTGTAGCTACTAGTTTCCATTTGAATACTTTTAAAAGTTTTGCATGGTAGAATCAAATGGATAAGTTTCCATCTGAATTCTTTTAACTTATTTTCGGTGATATTTGTAATGAATAAAAGTGCATTATTTATTTCATCATTCTCGACACTTAATAAATTATAAAGGTTTGGTGAGTTTGTATTCCAGTAATAGGTTGTATAGTACTTTGTTTGTTGTCTGTTCTAGTGTTATCTTTTTATGTAATCCTGTGTATACATACTGTTTTTCTGTTTTATTTATCACCGATTTTAAAGATTTTTTTGTTTTGAAGTGTTTTAACCCACCTCTCTGGAATGGCTATTTTCAGCCTGCTAAGTTCGGAAATCCAATTTGACTTTAACGTTCATTTGTCTAAGATTTTGTTTTGCGAAATTCGCATATCTGAACCAAGAATGTCTTCAACGGTAATTATTCCACTTTTAATCCAGTTCTCATAAACAAGACATTTACCTTTGTATTTGATAAAATGATTCCACCATAAAAGTTGTTGTCTTATCATGTGAAAATCTGTCGGGGAACTATTTTCAGATTGGCGCGTTTTTAGCCATGATACCAGGAAGTCTTTGTAGAATCTGGGATGTAGTTTTACACTGCTTAAAGAAGCTACACTGTCAGTGTTCATATTGAACAGTTAAAACTTACCATAAAACTTTTCCTAATAAAGGGTTGGTATAAATTTCCAAGCCGCTTGTTTGGAGTTAAACAACCTTTTGACCCACTTTATATTCAAACAATCTATTAAAGTCTCTATATCAGTCATGTTTAACCCCCCTTGTTGTATTGTCCTATAAAGGTCGGTTTTCTTTATTTTCTCAGTTCCTTCATTCCCAATGAAATTGAATATTATCTAATTCGACAATTTCTTTATTTCATCTAGTGAAGTTAAACTTGCTGCTTTGAAAACAATCTTAGGTATTATTAAAGGCCCAATATACGTAACTACAGGAAATATTTCGGGATTCTGAACAGTTTTGAAAAAATCCAGTTGATAACAATGCAAATAAGTCTAAAACGAAGTAAACTTGAGCGGTAACTAACAAGAAACTCTTGAACGAAAAATCCAAAGAATTGAAAATAATTCAGGTGTGGCACACTTCAACAACAAGCCGAAGTTAGAAGACGTTCAAAATAGACGCGTGCTTACAAATACCATAGGCGGATCCAGGATTTTGGGTTAGTGGGGGCGTACATTTTTGTCTGGAATGAACTTTTGTGTATATATTGTTCGGCCTCTCATCTACATGTTCACAACAACATTGTAAATAGCATCTCTTTTGTTCACACGAGGAGTGTTCGAAATGTTTTGCAAATGCACCGTATACTCGAGTATCACGTAATTTAAGTGCATTAAACCAGTACGAACTGGTTCACTGCTCATCGCTGTATTGTTGATATACACTGATGAAAATGGTTAGCAAACGAACAAAACGAACACTGACAGCAAAGAAGGTGTTATACGCAATATATTTATTCATTAGAAATAGTGGACCATAGTCCAGGTTTTCAATTCGGAAAATATCAATATATTATATTACAACACCCTCCATTCAGCCCAGACCTTGCCCCGTGTGATTTTTTCCTCTTTCCGAAATTAAAAAAAAACAACCCATATCTGATAGGGCATAATATAGGTCCAGAAGTGAGCTGGGATCCGCAGTTTACCAGGTTCTGATTAGTGTACCCAAAGAGAAGTATGAAAATTGTCTCAAAAAGTGGACTCTGATATTGAAACGGTATGTTCAAGCTAAAGGGGAATGCTTTTAATGTAACTAGAAAAAATGCATTAAAATGATAAGCTTTTCTGAAAAAAAAACTTGTAATTTGCAAAAGTTTCAAACACCCCTCGTGTGTCATCGTGTGATCGGTATCAGCCAAATTCTGAGGAAACATGGAAGAGGAGAGGAGGGGGTTAGTCAATTGTCCCACGTATATTATATATTACACTCGTTTAATAGATAAGTATTGTAAACTGTATATGTCTGAGTTGTAATATATGCTTTGCAATGCTATCTGAGGATGGACTTCTTAGTTTTAATTTTTGCAAAACATGGGCACTTGGCAAATTTTAGAGGGGGCGCGCGTCGGCTACGCCCCCCTCTGGATCCGCGTATGGAGTGTGTGTGTACTACTAAAAAACAACACGTGGGTCGTTGTTTACACATAGTAAGGGGTTGTATAGACATGACTTATATCAATGAACAAATGAAAACTGATTATATCAGCATCTATGTTTTGAATTGAATCGAATTCAGCATATATTATTACATTCATATTTTAATTTCTTTTCCAAATTATCATTATTTCTAATCGTGCATATTTTCGTTATCATTTATCTCTATGTTGTATTGTCCGTATCAAGTACCCTTTTCGGCTGGAGTGGGAGGGGATCTGACAATATCAGTTTATTTCTTTCCATCAGCTTTGTTGCTTGGTGTTTTTGGGGTCACTCGTCTGAGGTTTACATGTCTACGTTGGCCTGTGCATAAATGCATATATAAAGAAGTTATTACAATCTAAGCTGATGTGATAATATAAAAATGCATATATAGACGAACTAGATAAACAAATGATAGTGTTTACATGTCGTCTAAGCTGATACCTTAATATGCAGACGTGAAAAGGTACGTCTTCAGATGTTTCTTGAATTTGGCCAGAGAATTTGTTTTTCGGATAGCGGATGGTAAGCTATTCCACAACGTGGCCGAAACTCTCCCAAAACACCGGTTTCCATAGGTCACAGTACGAGATTTCGGGACACACAACAATGATTCTGTCTCCGACCTCAGTGATCGTGACGGCTGATACAGGGTAACTAGCTCCCTTATGTACTGAGGAGCTGTTCCATCCAGTGCCTTGTTTGAGACGTTCGTAACGTCGTTTTCACAGTCGTCATATTCTACGTCGTCATTTTCTATGTGGTCTTTGCCGGTCAACTTTTCCGGACAATCCAGTACTTTATGACCGGACAAACCACAGTTTTTACATGTCCAATCATTTTGCATTGAAGGGAAATGTGGTCTCCTTGTAGACATTTACCACACTTTTTAATATCTACCGAGTCCTGTGACTGACCTTTGTATGTAACAGTCGCTCTGTATTTGCCCATCGCTTTGGACTTGGGGATGTGATTGACCATTGTGGTGCTGACACTTACCATACGGTCACCATTTTGACAGTTCGTAAGTAGGTTGTCCACACGTAATCGTTCCCTGTATAGTTATATGACGTTACACCCTCTCAGTGTCAGTTCACTGTGGATTTGTCCATTGTCAGCTGATACTGGATCATTTGTAACTCCTACAGCTATGGTATTGTCTCTATTAATGGCATTGGGGTTTTGATTATACAGTTTGATAGCTCTATACTCTCACGTAGTAGAGTATCTCGGTCCACGGGATTGTCGAGATACACACGCCACATGCCACGTACACGCTGTAAGCCTTTTATACACATGTGAGATAAACTGTCTCCTATAGCTTTATAAGTTTCAACATGCGTCAACCATGGATTATCAGCTGTACCTCTAGCTGAGTTAGGACACACATCTTTTTCTAGAAGAAATACTGGCTTAACACTGTCCATTTGTTTTGCCACCTCAGCGTACGTTACCTCCATACCAACCAGGGCACCTGTCCCAACGCTTATACTATTTCCAACGTTCATAGTTCCGTTTTCAAACAAATTAAACACAAAATAACGGGCTCAAGTAATTACCTTGTTATATGTGCAATGTCCGTCGTATTCGCAGATTGCTTGATCAATATTAAACTATAAAAAACACTGTATTACTAATATAAATCTGGAACTTCTACTTTTTGGAGTTTTTTTTTAAAGTTTTTACTTTAGCTGATAACAAAATAATATTTTTAGCCGTACAAAAATTATATACTTAAAACAGGTAGGTTTTCTACAAAAGATTACTAAGACATGCAACATTTATAATAGGATTGGATTTCACCCCATAACTTTACTTTTTATATAATTATTTTTTTGTTTCGAGTAGTTATTGGTAAACACGTGTATTATTGAGAGTTTGTGTGTTTAAATGGAGTTAACAAGTACTGAAGATATAAGTTGCTGTTAAGTCATGGTGATAGGTTAACATAAGTGTCTGCGACACTTGTTCCTATTTTCCATTGTCATTTTGTTTATAGTTTTAAATTGCTTATAATGAAATAAAAGAAAGTTTAAACTATATAAAACACTTCATAACATTGCTCCGAAGTTTCACCCAACCGCATTGGTAGAAGGGCAGATAACTCTTCATAGTAGCCAATCATATCGATAGTTTTCATCCGTGACTACATCCAGCCGGGACATCCAGCGGGGGTATCCCGTTTAATTTGTAGCACCGCCTGTCAACAAAACCTGTCGATTGTGTTATACTTGTGTCGATTGTGATTAAAATTTAAGGTCCTACTACACGGAGATTGACATCGGCGTCATGCCTAGGCTACAGAAATATACTAGTCGTGATCACGGTAAAATGATGAAACAGAGTGTCACGAGAAACGACAATTCTGATCGGTCGAAATCTCCGAATAAACTTCTATTCGGGAAAACGAAGATTTACATCGATTGTATGCAAACGTCAGAGAAGTGTACCGTGGGTTTCCGACGATGATATTTCCCTCGCACTAGCAAATTGATATATGTGTAATTTTTCAAACGAAGTAAATTTTTCCATCAACTAAACTCAGGGAAAAAGTATCTGCGTGTCTATGACATATTCTTAATGATTTTTTGTCCTTTCACTAACATGTAACCATAGCAATGAAGTAACGAATTGAATCCTTCACTTTTCTCATTATATGTAATTTAAAAGCAGTTTTCATGGAGTCCTATATCATTTCGCATCTATATACTTAGTATTATGATATTTATATGTTTTAACGGAAATATATTTAGAACAAAATGTTGTTGATTTTAATTAAGGCAACAATGCATTTGTTTAGAAATTTTGGATTCCCACCTTTTGGCCCCTAGCATCACTGAAGAGTCCTAGGAGAACGAAACAGCTGTATGGTGCAGTTTAAATTCAGTTTTTTGGCATACTGTATCTATTTCTAAATTTAAAAGTTGCAGCACATGTGTGTGCTACGTCATCTTCTAAGGAAGACACCCAATTGCTGCTGCCCATTAAATAGCCTTTTTATTTCATTAACTGCATTGAGTTATACGAAAATTTGTCTGTAGGCGATACCTTTACCCTTTAAGCTTAAGAAATTTATTTACTCCAGACTTTTCTCTTGAGGCTTAACGTCCGAACACATATTTTACATTCCATGCAAAAGCGACAATCCAGAGAGACAGGATGTTTGCATAATTCGATTTGTCCTTGTGTTCTGAGAAATGTCTCCGTCAAAAAAAAATGCCCTTTAGGCTGTCTGGCTTTACACGTGACATTTGCTTGTACCCTATTCCTGATGATAAGGTGAAGAATAAAAGATTTCACCATTAGTTAGCAACGGTACTTAGCGGTTAATATCTTGCATATTTGTGGCTTATTTTGTCAGCGGATACTATTGCATCTAACATAGAACACGAGGAATGTTGTCGACAAAAAATGTTTTGGTGAAT
The DNA here is from genome assembly GCA_947623455.1 of Mimachlamys varia. Taxonomy (NCBI): domain Eukaryota; kingdom Metazoa; phylum Mollusca; class Bivalvia; order Pectinida; family Pectinidae; genus Mimachlamys; species Mimachlamys varia. The sequence goes on along the minus strand of OX392532.1, from coordinate 30,283,577 downwards.
TTATAGTTCTCATGTTGGAAAAAAATGAATCCACTTCCGATAAATGAAATACGCAAAAATGTGTTCATAAAATCATACATTTAATGCATTACAAGAAATGAAACATTTGCAGAAAATGTTTGAGTCTAAGATGCCCCCGTGAAACTTTGGTGCAAGAATCAAAACGGCTAGGAATCTGTTGGGTAAGTATATTATATTTCATAAAGATATATTTTTTCCGTGTAATAAATTTTACAAATTATTTGCTTAGTTTACTTACGGATATAATGTGTCTGAGGTATGGGAATCTCTAACCCTTAAAGAATGAATCTATTTCAGATATCAAAGATCAATTGCATTATCAAATGTTGATTGAAAAATTGAAAATATATTTATTTATTTATTTATTTATTTTTTCAGATTTTACTCAAAAATAATTTAAATTGGAAAATGCTTCTTTGGAAAAATATAATTTCGTTTTTCCTTTGTTTGAAAACAAATCCATTGAGGGATGCATTTTATAGCAATTAACATATGACTGTTATATTATAATCCTAGTGTAAAAATTATAATTGACAAACTTTGAAAATAATTCCAAAGAGAACAACTTAAAAAGAAATATTAAAAATAACTATATATAAGTATAGTTGTCAAAAAATGAAATAAAAAGAAAATATCAAAACACTGTATATTGGTCAAACAAGTATATTTGGTATTGTATTAAGTTTTTCGAAAACACGAAATAATATGGATTCACTGATGCAAATAACAGAGTCAGCACTATGCTGACCAGAACATAATACACTCTACACTAATTTAACATTACTTCCTAAAAGTAATACTTATGTTATATATCGACGACGGATGCAGGGTGATTCTCTTTTCCTAACTATGGCTTTGACGCACACTTGAGAATGGTTTATATGTTTACATGTAATGACTGTATGTCGGTATTTGTTTTCCCCAATAAACATAGTTGAATTAAATTGTAATTTACATCGATAAATAGCTTGAATAAATGAATTTATTTTGACTGAAATGAATGTAATTAGCACGGTTGGCATATACAAATTTTTCATTGCAACATGAGCAACGAATGAGGTTTGCTTGTCCAAACAGCCCATACGTTGATTATGTTTAAAAAAAACAGAATACCTTTCTCCTTTAAGTAATCGACAAACGCAATACAAATGCTTACACAACTCGCTCTGTAGTTACATCGTTAAGGTATAGACTTTCCGGAAAGTCCAATGAAGTGTTCCTGCCGATGTCCGTGGTTCTGACAGCCATCAAATGGAATAGTAAATGAGATTTATAAGTCGATAAAATCATCGATTTCTTCCACAAGATGCGATGATTACATTTCGTTTCCGTAGTTGTGATTGTGTTTAATCAACTTTTACAAGTGTTTCCATGTATATCTTTCCTTTTTTCACATTTTGCCCTTAATGTAATAGATTTTTAGGTTGGAATATGACTGTGTTGATGTTTTTTATTTAATTTTTATACAGTACTTGAGTTATATTTTTTGTTATCACCTTTCCATTTCAGATATGTGTATGTTTAAACGATGCTACAAGGTCCATCGACATCTTTTAGAATGGGACAACCATTGAATGAATCAAACCTAAAACCATTTAAAATCTGCTAAACCTTTTAAAATCATCAACAGGAAAATGAAGCAATAACAAATTTCTCATTAAGATGGAAACGAAAAAAAAAGATAATACATACATACCGTAAAAAACGTGATTTAAGTGAATGGAAAGTTTGAAAAAAAAGATTTTTTAATATAATTGTCAGAACTCTTTACATATCATAATTTTATCAAAGGGAACTGTTGTTAGTCTTGTCAGTACACTGAAAGTCTTAGATCTTCATTTTGAATTGTTAATTGTTTTTAGGTTAATGCATTATAGTAACTTTAGTTTTTCCTTTGTTACATCATTACACATGTACGAGATATCTAATATCTTTGACTGTTTATTTTGCATTTGTTATTAACTCATTTACCCCAGAAACATAATTGAGCTCTTCCAAAGCAACGTTTGGGATAACTCATTGTGAAATTTCAGGGGTGAATGAGTTTATACTTGATTGTAGTGCAAACCCTTATCTGGTGAGTACAAGTGTACTTCGTATGTAACTTTGTGATTGGTTATTTTGAATGCTGGAAATCAGAGACATGATGGAAATATTGTGTTTATTTTGTAAATATATATGTTTATGTGTATAACTTAAGCTCTATATTAACTTATCAATGATATATTTTGTTTACAAATGGCTTAGATAGACATGTTGTTAAAAGTGGAAACATTTAACAACTTATAGACCGCATTATTTAATAATTCGGTTTTAAAATATACAGAAAGCCCGCTCTGAAAAAAATCCCGCACTAGGCATCTTCTGATGTAAAAAATCGCATAGCCCGCGGGCAATACACAGGAAATTACGGTACTCATATATTGACTCATTTGAGTCCCTGTTTCTATCACAACTAATAAAAAACTTTTTTTGTTAACATCCTGCTGTGAATAAGCATTAATGAAACTCATCACTGAGTCGAAGTATGGGTAAGGTGATTCATAAACAAAAGTTTAAATACTGATCAGAAGATCCTCGGTCGCGAATCTTCGGATCTTCTTCGTAATGGTTTGTCCCGAAGGGTTGGTTTACTGTATCTATACCTGACATCAGGGATGTATTCCTCTTCTTGTTCATTATCTTAAACCCGTAAAAACGATTGCGTGTCTAGTGAAGCTTGAAACTGTCTGCACGTTTCTCATTTGCATATGCAGGCAGGATGGCTTGTGTTGTCTGTGTAACATTAAAATCCCAATAGCTTTAAAGAATCGGGGTTTCATAACATAATTTCATTCAAAGGGCGTTGAGTTTGTCGCTTGTGGATATAAATCTGAAAATAAAGAGTGCATTAGTAAGATTTATTTTTGGTTTCAAATCGAAGACACCGCATTAGTATTACTGTGCAAGGCATGCTCGCATAATCTTGCTAATGATACAAGTTGACAATGCGATACATCAATGAATTAAAAGTAATATTTTCTAGGCGTTACAGAAATCTTTTCGACTGCTAGAAAAAGACAGATAATACCAAAGCGTCAACAACACCATTATCCGAACTCAAAATCGAATAAACTGGGGGAAAATATGACAAAAAAAAAGATTTACAAGAAGACAATCGTAAAAGTACAAAAGAATAAGACCAGGTGTTCCGGAAGAGTAAGCATCATCTGCTTTATCGACGACACCCGTCATGGAAATCTTGGGTCAGATTATTTGTTGGCTCAGAAGTGGTAACTTTTATGTTACGAGTTGTCTCATTATTTGTAAGAGAGAAAAAAATTAGCCCGAACGATATTTACAAAAATGCCGTATTATAAATATTTGTTCGAGTTATGGCTGTTTTTGAGTTTTGTTTTGAGAATTTAGCGGTCCACCATAACCTACAGTCGTAACAATGTTTAGTACTATAGTACAGGAACTGTACGGTTGACAGTCTTTGATATTTAATAACACCTTTGATGTCGTATCAAAAAGCTAATCATAAACATTCGATCGTAACATGACTTGTTTGAAGGATACATATTAGATTAAATAAACCGACAGATAAAAGTTTGAGGATGAAAGGAAGGAGTATTAACATTTAAAGAGTGAGTAGCTGAATTAGATAGTCATCATAAAAACGACAAGCCGTACTTGGGAGTTAAATCTGCAGCATGGCAGACAGTAACAGCGGACGAACATTCTGCGACTCCCTTTTGGCGTTACCTTATCAAGGTGATTTTTGCAGGCATCTTGAGGCCGAGCATTAACTTATCAGACCAGGTTACCTAGCTGCACTTTGAAAGCCCAAGCTGGGGACATTCGATACATGTATTCCATAAAATAAGTCTTCTAACATAAAGAAAAGATAATTGTTTTGTTCACCCCAACATTTATCGTATTTAGCGGAGGGATACTAAAAATAAAAGTTCAATTAGGACATATCTGATAGACTGACATTACATATCTCTAAGAGTAGAAAGGTCTCTATAAATAATTTTGTGCTGCCTATGCATTTTGTCGTCAGTCCGCCCCTACATGTTTTAGCCTTTACGCACTGTAAATCTCGTATGTACCTAAATGTCATCATATGATGTTGATATAATTTAACTCTTACTAATGTGATGACGCTGGTGCTAAATATCATGGACACTGTCAAAGCAATAAAGAACAAGAGTCATTAGATACACAAAGGGCTTGGGGATAGCTATCCCTAAAACAAAATTTAGACCCAATTCACAGGAGATATTGATCATACATGATACGTGATAAGAAATGGTCAAAGGAGCAATGAAAATCCACACACTCCATATAGACTTCATCTTTTGGCGGAATTTCTTCTCGTCATTGATTTGGAAATTAGTTAGGAAATATGAGGTAAAATTGTGAGGAACATTTGGGGTTGATAAACAAAAAACAGCATTTATAGTTTTTAGAAATTCTTAATTCATATACGTATACGATGTAGAATGGTGCATTGTCTCCACAAATTTGACAATAGAATAGTAAACAAGTTTCTGTCATATTTTTGACATTCGCTAGTCCCTAATTTTGCGCTTTGTTGTTGTCGTCCGCATAGACAATAAAATAAAATTCTCCGGGGAAATTTCCAACGATAAGTATGTATATGTCTATCAAACAGATCTGATGATGTATCGGCATGGATATGAACGGTGATGGCTTCCGTTTGCAGAAGTTGTAAGAGTATTCTATTAATAATTTGCTCGTGGTTGACTTTCATAATTACGATTATGTATTATTGTATCTTTTTATTATACAGTCATTACGCTTCATATTACTGTCTTGGTCTGAATACCACACAAAAAGGCAATTTGTCTTGGCAAATATTCTATCTGCCCTTAAACTGGGCTTTTACGAGATCCACGAAATAACCATTTATTCAGTTTATCTTGAATTCCAAAGAAATTCTTCTGGGATATCCGAGCCACGTCTGATTTAAAAGCAGTAAAATACTTGCAGAATACTTATAATCATATCAAACACTCGTCAAACCAATATCAAACTGCCATATACAGATTTTAAACCTATCATACGATAGGCCATTCAATGTCAATGTCAGCAACGCTAGTCCCTTAGTCTGGCAACAGGTCTTTAAAAGTGTGATCAAAACGTTTGCCTTGTCTGTCCACTCATAGAGACTTCAGATAGGTACACATCATCCCCCGGCTCCGTTCTGGTCATGCTTCTCTTCATCCTCGATATCCAAGGGTTATGCTCACCTACGCTCTCTTTACCCCTGCAATATGTCATAGTATGCTCCGTGTGCACCAATCGATGAGGTTCGACCCTTTCATGTGCATCAAAAGAATCTCGTGGTCACATAATTGTAAAATTTGACAAGTTTTGAAGTCGGTTGCGGATGTTGTAAGTCTTCAAAAGACATGTGTCATCCTAGCGATTGCTCAGTTTTGCCATGACATATTCAAGGGTTGCGGAGAGCGTAAGTGAGCGTAACCCGTTGATATCGAGGAAGTCTTCTCTACTCATAAGGGGATTTTCACCTTCATGGAACGTTTTTGACTCCCATTTTGCACTAGAGTGAATTCAAATAAAACATTCCGATTTAGATAAATATTTCCAAGAAAGTCTTTGTTAGGGATTTAACCTTAACAAAGACATTGAACTATTTCATATACTTTGCTTCCATTTGCCTGTAGCATATCACTTTTTATACTATCTATACTCATTATTTTCGTTTTTAATCTTAAGACGGAAGTTTTGAACTTACGTTTGATATTTGAATCCCATGCATACATTTCTATGCCTATAAAACAACTTTTTTATTTGATGCTTCTAATCCGCAAAGACATGACTTTCCCCGAAATGATTTTGTCTTTTATTTTCATTATTTAAACGACTTCGTTTCTATAACACTGATTTTAAATGTTAAAGAAATATTGCTGAAGTATGATTATTGCTACTTTAAAAGGGAAATAAGTTTGATGAAGACTATGGTTGAGTTTTATAGTCGCTGTCTTTGTCTCATTGAGAAATATTTTGTATCTTTGTGTGATATGAAGACGGACGTTTTTGAGTGTTTATTTGTTGTGATTGACAAGATGACTCGGTTCTCATTTTGAGGACATGATATTTACTTTGATTTGACAACGATGTACATGTCGGGTGTCGTCGATGAAGCAGAAGACGCTTACTCTTCCGGGACACCTGGTCTTATTATGTTGTACTTTTACAAGGGTCTCCATGTAAATATTTCCTTCCTTCATATTTTGCCACTGGTTTAATCGATTTTGAGTTTGGATTATGATTTTGTTGACGCTTCGGTATTCTATTATTTATTCTACATTAGTTTAGAATTTTTGGATTCCCACCCTTTGGCTTCTAGCATCACTGAATAGTCCTAGGGGCACAAAACAGCTGTACGTTGCTGTTTAATTCATTTTTCCGAAATATGGTATCTATTACAAAATTTAAAAGGTGAAGAATAGGTGTGTTACGTCATCTTTGATATTGGACTATGTTTCCAAAGTTGTACGTCATTGTAACTGCTATGCAATCGGCGTTGCTAAAGTGAATGACCAGATGGACATCGATACTATTAACAAATAATTTTTTAACTATCTTTTCCACTTCGTTTTGCCGTTTTTATGTCCGGGTCGTTTATCACGTTAGAATATATGGTTTATCACGCTAGGATATCTGGTCCTGGGATGATGCAATGCACTAAATTTGTCTTAAGTTTTGACTTAGCCAATCACAAATAACGTTACAAAAAGTAACGTCTTATGTGACTGGCTAAGCAAGAACTCAAATCTAAGATTGCTTCATGATCTCGGGCCTGAGATCTTTTTTAACGTCTCTGATTGCTTAAACGTTATATGTATCAAAATGTTCAATTAAATGGACCTGGCAGTCACACTGCAATTGCTTTGACACAAAGGAAACATATATTTAGACCTGTTGTCAGTACAATGTGACTCGGCAAAATATTGTGTTCGCTGCCTTCACTATCGTAGACTGAGGTGAGATAGCACTTCAAAGTCGGCATCATATCCCGTCTAACACAAGGCGGCAAATACACCAACGAATTACAATCTGTCACCTGCAGGCATACACAGCATGTATGGAGGTCTTTTTATAGCTGTTGATAGGACATTGAACCATATAAAACCAAAACCATTCCGTATGAGCGGATTGGTCGAGTGGTTAACACTCCGGCCTTACAGGCTGGGATTCGATCCCCGCAATCGTCATACGAGTGGAACATTCAGAGAAAGTGTTTTTCTCCTACCAACACAACTCCAATAATCAAGGTGGCGTATAAAATGGTCTGGGTTGGGTATTGCAGTATCTGTGTTGTAGCATTCAAGTGAGGTGGCACTATAAAAGCTGCCGTTGGAAACACGGTCCCATTAGAACACAATTCCTCTCCAGCACACACGCATATATACTCACACATAGGGAGATATTAGCCAGGTGGTATAAGACAAGTAGTTAGTGTCTGATAATGCAGCTCCTGCAAACTCCTCGGATTTTTTATGATAGAACTCTATGTGTTAATTGTATTGATTGTATAAAAAATGTATATCTATGTACTGTATAGCGCATTATAGTGGCTTATTGTAGCTAGATAGGGCGCTATATCAAATGTTGTTTATTATTATTATTTATTATTATATTTGTTAATTATGTGTAAATATAGATATAACCATGTCGTTATTTATGCTGAACTCTTTCGAATTGGAGGTACTGAATTTACTAACGAAACTTATCTCTTTAACTTGAGTAAAATATCGTTGTCATAGTAATGTTAAGTGCAGTGTTAAGACTGTCAATATGAGTCAGAACTACTTGTCTCGCGAGTTTAAAACAGGAAGACCATCTCGACAACCATTTGATACAGAATCTCACAGATTAAAGGGTATACAGTGCATGTGTTAGCAGCGATGAGAGGGGAAGTACAAATATTTCGATAAATTCCTGCGGATTTCATAATACATAGTACCCTGGATGTCATCAAACCTCTTAAGGATTCGTGTTGGTTGTAACTGACGCAGGCTACTTCTTTATATTCGAGTTTTCATGTAGTTCAATCGGCTAGAGCTAAAGGATTATAGCCTAAGCTCTAGGTTTCGAAACCTCATCTACATTAATTTTATTTGTAACTTTGACAATGTTGGGTGGCCGCGTGTTGCAGTGAATAGTGCCCTGATTGGACGTGAAAAGGCTTGTGTCACCTAGCCTGCTCGTCCACGTGGGTTTTCTCTGGGTACTCTAGCTCCCCTCCATACTAACAATATTTTTTTTATAATTGTATATGTCTCTATTGAGCATTTTGTATGATTACTTATCTTCACTCTTTTTCTTTATACTTTTATATAATATCGGAAAGGTGACTTTTCAGAAACGTATATATGAATTAAAAAATTTAAAATGTTGTATAATATTGTCAAATGTTTAACATTTTGATCCATGAACTATAGTACATATGTCTGGTACACATGTCGCAATTACCCTGTGGGGTTGGCAATGTCTATACCCGTCAATTCTATCGATAAAATTTGCATTTGTTTTTTATATAACAAAAAAAAAAATTAAAATTGCTTCTTTTCCCAATAGTTTAAAAAGAATATTCGTAGTTATCGGCGAGGCCATTTCAGTAATTCGAAGAGCAACTGCTGACGTCAAGCGTTGTTTCCTGACTAAAACTGCATAATAAAACAAAGATCATACTTTTGCATTAAATTTCAGGAAAAGAAATAAAATTATTGAAAAATGAATAATATCGTTTTAGCAAAGTCGAATAAAGTGACGGGAAACGAATTGATACATGTAAATACTTTTAAAGTACTATTTTCTAATCGCAATGTCACACAATGGTACCGGTAGTACATATGTACTCAGACTTTTTATTCATACACGCCACAAAACAGTTGCACTTATACTCTGATATAGCACTGAACATTTTTGGGACACTGGATATGAGGTTACAGACTTGAATATAAAACCAAAATAAAACAAATTGCGTCATTCTTTTTTTTTTGCAAAGGTTAAAACCATAAAAACATATTGCCTAGACAGTTTTATACTCTCAGACATGATTCAGAGTTAAAAAAAACCTGTTCTTCATGAAAAAAGTAAAGTTGAAAAGGTAGAATATGTGAGGATCGACGCTTTGGCTTTTTACATTTAGAATTGATTAAAACCACAAAAAAGACATACCAAAAAATAATAACTCAGACAAACTAATTATTATAAAACAAAAAAGGAATGGTTATAAGATCAGTGCATCTTCAGTCATATTTATATTTTTAAACTAATGCTGGTAAAGTCAAGGATCAACGCTTATTAACCTCATTAATGCATTTTTGCTTACTTACACGTATGTACAAATTCGGGGCATTTTAACACTGACAAATAATCATGTTTATACCACTTCATATAAGTCACGAAACCTCTCGTGAGCGATGATCCTAGCTGATGACGTTGGTATATACGTAGATACGGAAATCGAGACTTAAAACCTTCTTCTTCTTCTTCTTCTTCGTCTTTAGTGGTTCACCCTCCATCAATACTGATGATTATGGGCAAGTGGGTTTGGCGCTGGACGCGATTAAAAGGTGAAAGGAGTTGATTATTTACAGTGAGTTTTTTTATTAGATTTTTTAGTGGAGCTATAAGATAAAAACATTTACGTTAAAGGTGCGTGTTTGAGATCAACAAGGGCTGCATTGTGTATATGTGCCTTGAACATCTCTAGTGTAGGGCATTGTACTGCTGCCACCGGGAGGAGGTTCCATTGTGTTATTGTGTGTGGGAAGAAGGAGTATTTGTATGTGGGAACAAGGAGTATTTGTATGTGTCCTTGGTGTGTTTGTCTTGTCCTGGAGTCTGTTGGGTGTAAGATGGTGTTTGGGTCTATTGCGACATGATTTCAATCAGTTTCCTTTATAAATCAAAACTTGTCTTCAACAAGGCATGCCCTATAAACACGGAAATGAAAAGGGAACATATTCAAAGAAGCTAAACTTATCTCAAACTAACAAATATTCTGATAAAAAATAAATGATCATTACGATTGTTTAGTAATAAGGTTAAGTAAGTAAATGTCGTTTAAATGATATATTAAACAGTCTTTTTTATATTATTAAGTTGAAATATTGCATAATTTACAGGCCTTTCGTTTTGTTAATAATGCACATTTGATTTAAATTTAGTACCTGAAATAAAGTTAAATAAAAAAAAAATACAATATGTATGTAAATAGATAAATGTATTCAACAATAACATATACACACAAAACAACTAACAAAATCATGCATAAAAATGCCATTATCCCATAACCCAAAGGCAATGTGGAAAATCATCAAGAACTAATTATACAAAACGAGATCTTTTGATTCTTAAACAAAGGATAGGCACTAGTACTTGAAGCACCAGTGTTATTCAGTAAAGGGGCTCATCATCTTTGACACTTGTTTGAAGAAAACTATAAGTGATAAGCAGGGCTGATGGTTTCAGAGGGTCTTAATGCATCAAACAATATCAAGATAAGCATATTGACATTAACATATATTGTCAGGAAACATGACAATAGGGAAAAACGATACCAAAATTCCTCTTCGTTTTGTCGCGTTATTACCATTTTAAACATTTTATTACTGTATATCATTTTTATTTCGCGAGGTATTTATTTTCGCGTTAATTCGCGAGGATATTCAATCGCGAATTCAAATACATTCCGATTATTTCTATCTCTATAGTTGCCCGTGTTTATTATATAGTCATCGTCACTTCTAGATAGACGTTCGCGTAATTATGTATTTCGAATATGTCTGAAAAAGTGAGCTCGCGAAATAAAATATTCGTGAAATCAAAGGGCCAATTATATTGGCCTGAGGCCAATACAGCAGGCCTTATATAAAATCTTAGCAAATACAGAAATAATCTATTAACAATGTATTGATTAATTCATCCTGTGACAATTAAAAGAAGTTATTCCAAAAACAGCATGAATAAACATTATCTATTATTCAAGCATCTATCAAATGTAAACAAATACACCTGGTATTTTCGCCACTCCATGCAAGTGACGACTGCATCGATAAAGTAGAATGTCATGTTCAGAAAATAAAGAAATGATAACAAAATAATTTGCTTTTTAAACAATGGCTTTAAGTTTTCAATCTTTGGTGTTAACATGTCGCAGTTGATTTGCTATTATAGGAGTTGCTCTTAGTATCAAGATTTTTGTGATATATGCCAGCTGCTGACGAACAAACGAATGTTTTTTTGCGTATACTCATTAGTGTGCTTTCTAGTTGTGATTGAGAATGATGACTCAGCTCTCATTTTGAGGACGTGATGTTTACTTGAGATTTAAATGGCGGGTGTCGTCGATGAAGCAGAAGACGCTTACTCATCCTGAACACCTGGTCGTATTCTCTTGTATTACGGTGTCTATGTGTCTTTCCTTTTTACATATTTTTCACCTAGTTAAATCGATTTTGAGTTCGGATAATGGTTTTGTTGACGCTTCGTTTTTATTTATTTATTTGGGAAACGTCCTTGCTATACAAATGTTTAGGTTGTCTTCTGTACAGTGGAGTATCATCTCCGCCCAAGAAACAAATGCAGAACTCATCTAGGGAACCTTGAAGCTATCATTATCCTAGATATCCCTCATCCGCTTTGTTTTTTTCCCCTCTGTCCGGAATGTATTATGCAGAATAATGATAAATAAATAATACTTTAACAGCAGAAATAATCTTTTTCGAGGCTTCATTGACTAAAAATGATACAGTTTTGTTGCTATGTATATTTGTTGTTGTGTATATTCTATATTATGTATAACATGTAAATTTAAACATATTTGTTTCGCATGGATAATTTGCTCATGTCACCGTTCAAATATAACTAGCGGAACGAGAACATTTGTTATATTGCAAAAGCTACACTTTTTTTGATACTGAACCACATCTATCAGTAACAGTTTATTAAAGTAATTATATCCTTGAGTGAATCGACAGATTATCAAAATAAACACGGCCGCTTAGTGCTTCGTTATCAACCCTCACAAGCCTCAATTTACCGGATGTTATATAGAGTGGTCTTTGTGCTAACGTCCGGCTCGGAAAATACTTGACCTGTTAAATACAACCAATCTAATGGGAGGATCAACGGCGAGTCCTTTCTTACAGAACGTCCGCACACAAGGGCGTCAATTATAGTTATTCTAAGACGATGAAGACGTTACTAGGGATTTTGATCCTTATGTGTTGTGCTGCACTCTGCTCCAGTTTTAACCCCGACGTGAGTATTTTATGAATAAATAGCCTCGAAACGTTATTAGCCAAACATTTCTTACTTTCTTAAATTTTTTTATCAAGATGTTTATTTTTTTAACGAAATTTATTCTTGCGACGCAATTGTTTTATTTCAACGTGTAATATTGAAAAAAAAACACACAAAAAAGTAATATATGCAAGATATAGCACGGTCCTGAAAACGGGAAAAAGCATATCAAACAGTTCTAAAATAAAGTATGATCGACTATCATACGTGTTAAATAAATCTTATTAATTTACAACAATTATTTAACAAGTTATCAAACAAGTCATATTTATCACTTTTGGTAATACGTGTTGGTTATACAGTTAAACCGCACTTACTCGAACTCATGGGGACCTGATTAATAGTTCGAGGAATATATGGTATTCGAGTTATCCGAAATTGGTTGAATTTGTACGAACTCGATCGGGACCTTGCTTCTGAAATATTTTTACTAACCGTTAAGGGAAGGGGCAAATAGCGTCGTTCATTAAAAGGCCTTTTTGTACGCTTTGGTATTCTCTAGTTTTTAATTATTATATATTTGATATTTATTGTGAATTCTGTATGTACACTTTTATAAAAGGAGAGTATTTAACATCATTTTCTGTAAAGCATCCAGCATAGATAAACATCCGAGTCAAAAACTATATTTCCAATGTTTTCGATCGTTAAACTGGCTAGATATTTAATGCTGAAGTATGCCTTAATTCCGAACAGCAGATTTAAGTTTTAATCATCGTTCCTCAGTAAGCTCGATTAAAATTTCCACAAATGTCTCATTTGAACTCATTTAAACGATATTTGTTTTACATAATTGGTAGTTGAATTTACGTGATATTTTCATGCTATGACTATTCTTAAAAATCATTACCTTTCACACTCGTACAATGAACGAATAAATTCATATATATCCCGCACCTATAGTTTAAGGATAAAATTTAATAAAAAAGCCAACAGAAGAAATTTTTTTTACTGCTTTAAATCGTATAGCCCGCGGTCAATACGCAGGCAATACGATAAACCGATAACTATATGCAAATGCGTTGAAAAAATTGTGAAGTACTCAATATAGTTAAGAATGAAATGTATTATATCCAAATTCATCCTTTGCTTTAAGTCAAAGCAAAACAATGAACGGTAAAATTGAATTGTACTCCTTATTGCAAATTAAATGTTGTGTGATGTTTTCAAAATCTTGAAATTTTTGTCTGTTCAGCAATTTTTGAATTCATTCAAGCTACCACCGTTTATATTTTTTTCAATAATAAAAAAAAAATCTGAAATTCTGCCAGAACTGGTTCAGTGTGATTCATCCCTGTTGATCACTATATTTTCAAGTCACAGAACAGAATTGGTACCTTGTCTTTATTTACTTCTTACAAAAATACAAATACAATAAAGCGACTACCATCAATGGAAAACCGTTAGTCTAGACTTTCATTCAAAGTTGATACTCAAGATAGTATTAACAAAATAGCATCGTCAATCCAAAGTCAGATCAATTTTAACATCAGGTTATTCTAAATATCATTTATAATTTATGGTTTTTAACATACAATTGCATTACAGCTGTCTCATGAAACGAACATTTGAATAGCCATTCATGTTAGGAAGACGAGACAATTGTGCATCATTATTATATTATAGACACTGTACAATCATATAGCGACCTATAATAATTCTCCTGGCTAAAGATCGTAAAAGTTACACATGTTCTTGCAATCGACATCAGTATGAGCTTTCAAAAGGTCAATTTAACGTGCCTTTCCAAGAAAGAAAACTTTAGGGAATAATTAATTAGATACTTTCTCTATTACGGATCTTAAAATCCAAGGATAGTCAGGATAAGATAGAGTCTGAAAGTCTGAATAACACAGCAATAAAAACCGGAATAATTTAATATTTCGACTGGGATATTATGATTCCTACAGTTGGCGACGGCATACATCAAAGAGAAAAGGACATTAATTCACTGTCGTTGAAGCTTTTTAAGCGTCTTGTATATGTTGGACGGTGTTTGTCATGAAATGCATGTCATTGATTTGCATATTTGAGTATTGTCAAATGTTATTTATTAATGTTTTTTTTTTAATTTTCCAAGGACACATAATGTAAAAATAAAATTTACTAAGAAAAAAAAAAAAAAAAAAAATTTAGAATATTTTTCAAAAAATTGTGTATTTTAGAAATACGAAGACGTTCAATGTGTTTTTATCAAGATTTAGATTTTCCGATCGTGTACTTTCCCTTTCTTGAAAGTAGCATCCCTGCTTCTCCATCCTATTGTGTTTAAATGTCGCAAGTGATTTGTTATTCTAGGGCTTGCTATGCATATTGTGAATTTTCCTTAAAGATTATGGCTGCATGTGAACAAATTTACGGTGCGAGGATTTGTTGAATGCATATCGGATTATGACTATGAACAAATTTAATGATCGCCATATTGGTATCATTGAGAAATATGTATCATTGCATGACATGAATGTGGACATTTAGACTATACCAATTAGTAATATTTCTTGTTGTGATTGAGAATAATGCCTCATTTCTTACTTTGAGGGCATTTTACTCGGATGTGAACACATAGATTTACATGGCAGGTGGCGTCAATGCAACAGAATACACTTATTCTTCCAAAATACGATGGTATTCCGTTGTATCTTTTCAATGACATACGTGATAATCTTCTGGTTGTTCATATTTTGCCCCTGGTGTATTCTATGTTGCGTTTTAATACTGGTTTTTGACCCTTCTGTATTCCCTGATTTTATTTTTCAAGGAATACTATTGAATGGACAATTTTAATTAAAAACCAGATATAGTTCCAGTCCGTCCAAAATGTAAGATATTATCACTTTCTTTTACATGTTTAATTATATAGCCTAAAAGCCTAGAATACGGGGCATAGGCAAGATCAAACTATGTTATGTCATTTACAGCCCTTAAAATACAATAACATTTAATAGTGACACTTCAGTTACATTTTCCATATGCCAAGGACATTTGCCAACAACGATTACAGATTTATGAAACGGAACTTAATTCCACAATTAGTCGTTATTCCATCGTTTACGTCATGATAGCTTGGTTGACCTATGGATATCACAAGGAGCTTCCATTTAGATGTTACAATTGAAGTGAACAATTTTCATCGATAAATGTGTCACTCGTGAATAGTACAAACCTACGCGTGTTGGTTAGTTTTGGCTTAGTAGAATTCTGCGTCAGGCAATCCTTTAAGCATACTTGAATTCAAATAAGAAGAAGAAGAAAAAACAACAACAATTTTTGATAAAATATGATGCTCCCTTTTTGTTCATTGGAACAATATCGTTAGGAGTTTCTTCAATGATAGAAGATTTAATCATTATTGAATGTAAGAAAAAATGTCAAATAATTTAAAAACGGACTTTTACTTTAACTATTTTAAATTCCCATCTTTTAGCCCTTAGCATCAATGACGAGTCACAGAAGGACGAAACAACTCAATTCATTTTATTCGGCATACTGTATCTATTACTAAATGTCAAAAGGTGCAGCACGTGTGGGTGTTACATCATTCTTATTTACGCCATTTGTTTCTCTTTCCGTTGTTATAATGATGAAAAAGCTATCCAAAAGCGTACATCGGCCTACAAATATGCGGTTAGGGGTTTGTGGTTGAGGTTTTTGCAAAATATTTTTTCCTGTGAAATCCAGGACAGGACAACAAAAATTACTTAAATGTCAAATATATTTCGGACTGGTCTGTCTGTCTTGATTTACATGTATAATAATAATATTTTATATTCGTATCTAAGGTCTCTATCTGTTGCCTTTAGAAAATTTTACATTATCGATGTATTTCAAAAAAAAAGAATGTATACTAGTTCATCTTTCTTATTAATATATATAGTTGAATGAGCTAGAAGAAAATGAAATAACTGAAGAGAAAAAAAATCAAAATCTATGCTTCAATATTTTTGAATACAGGAAGTGTTAAAACACATCATCTTATAGAACACAATTACATGGTCTGCACAGCGTATGCCTTCCAAATTATTATCGAAAATCATATTGCCCAATCTTCTGAAACATGAGATAATACTCAAAGATATTTCAGTGTTATCCTACTTTCGACGTATAACAAATGCAGTGATCCATTTACCCTTAACATGTTGCTGTGTATATGGTATTGTAATCTTGAGCACAAAGACATGTACCTTGGTAACAATATACCTGGTATAAGTTTAGTAATATATTTTATCACGAACAAATGTTTTGGCAAGATTTAAAAGGAAACATAAGCTGATTCAAGGAAAATGTTTTGTCCTTGCATTTTAAGTTTCAAATATCGTTTTCCAGAAATTTTTCGAAGATTATGGTTACCTTGATGACAAAGCCTCAATGCCAGATGATGCAAACCACAGCCCTGAAGACCGGGAACGGGCTATCAGGTCAGTTATTACTGTAGAAAGAGACTGGTTGGTGAAGGTCAATCAGAAATTACATTTAGTTAAGTTTTCTCTTATAATTGGTACTGTTGCAGTTAAAAGTATAAGATTATGGTTACCTTATGCTCTATCCACTGTACCACCTGACCAAGGCGACCGGGGTTTGATTCCCCGACTGGGCGTGGAAATGTATAAGTGATCACTTCCAAGACCACGTGGGTTTTCTCCTGATACTCCAGTTTCCTCCCACTATAAGCCCCCTCGCGCGCTAATATCCGGGGCAACAAGAGTGATTAGAAAAGTTGAATAACTTGTTTCTCAATTGTTTTAAAATAAATAAAGTTTATATTAAGATAGAAGAGATCAATCGTACTTTGGTGAATTGTAAATGATAATTCAGGGTTTACTGTAACAAACTCCGTGGCTATAACCCAATTGTATGATGTCAGACAATGAATACATAATATTTGCTATCAGAAAATGAATGGAGAGTGTATATTATCAGACATTTAATATAGAATGTTTTTATCAGACAATGAGCACATAAAGTATTTTATCAGACGACAATGTATATAGAATGTTTGTTATCAGGAAATGAATACATAATGTAAATTATCAGACATTGAATCTAGAATGGTAATTTTCAGAAAATAAATATAGAAAGTTTGTGTTAAGACAATGGATACAGCATGTCATTGTATGTAATCATAACATGAATATTGATTATATGTGAACAGACACGCACTATCTGGCGTAATAATATACGATGGTTTTCTTACGATATCATCTTTTTACTTTGTTTGAAAAAAAAATACATTGTATTGATTATAATTATGAATTTGATTTAAATGGCAAAAATCCGTCAATTTCTCTTTGTTTTTCTGTTACAGTAAGTTTAAAAATTATTTTTGTGGTGATGTATGGTTTCGATTTACGGGACGTCTGGTTTCTATTAAGGGTTTTTTTGTTGTCTTTGGGTTTTTGTTTTTTTTGTTTTTGGTTTTGTATTTTTTTTTATTGGGAGGGGGGGGGGGGGGGTATATATTGTTTTTGTTTCTTCATTCTTTTCTGCATATTTGTTTTAATATTATTTTAGGCATTTCCAGAAAGTGTCTGGACTACCAGTGACAGGAGTACTCGACAAAAAGACTCTCCGGAAAATGTCCGGGGAGCGATGCGGGGTCAAGGACCTAATACCTCCTAGGGAGAGAGCAACACCCGGTGGACCCCTTCCCTTCTATGCAGTAGGTTGGTTGGAGTATTAGTCTTACTTCATGTTTGTACACCCAGGACCATTCTAAATATAGGTTACATGGAAAAACGGAT
Organism: Mimachlamys varia; assembly: GCA_947623455.1. Lineage (NCBI taxonomy): Eukaryota > Metazoa > Mollusca > Bivalvia > Pectinida > Pectinidae > Mimachlamys > Mimachlamys varia. Next base: position 30,265,464 of record OX392532.1, on the reverse strand, counting down.
AGATTGTTTATATTCACATGAGTTATGATTTCGCAAATTGTTTTAAATTCGCGAAAATATAAACTCTCGTGATTATTTTGAAATGGTTACAATGCTATTCATACGTCACTAGTAAGATATTTAGCTCGATGAGTTTTAAAAACGTTAAATTAACATAACATATTTAAGTTACTTTACGGCCTGTGTTTGTTGTAACAAACACTCGAAAAGCTTTGTTCAGAAAAAGACAGAAATTGTGTTTCGCGAAATCAAATTCCGCGAAAAAGTTTTGAACCCCAAAAAAAAAGAGAAAAAAATATGCCGCGAAATTTAACAGCTATACAGTATACATCATTTATAGATTTAATCTCCAGTTTTAGCAGTAAATTGAAATAATTAAGACTTCCATCTTTATGACGCCCTAGCATTACTGATCAATCGTTAAGGGACTCCTGTATGAAGCAGTGTGTACCATGTTGACGTACAGTGTAACAAAGTGGGGCTTAGGTTTACTGCTGAGTTGTACACAATCTGGCTTAAAATGAAACACCGGACACAAGGTGCTTGCAATTAGTATAACCGTACCAATAGTAATTAGTTAGCGGTAATTAGTTCGCGCGGGGTTCATAGGTGGTCTACGGGGCATTGATCTAACAGCAGATTAAGATCTATCGAACAGCTTCCATATGTCAATCAGAGTGTTGGAAGAGTAGAAATGTAATAGCAGTCGTCTTCAGATCGATTTACATATATGGTAAACTCGGGAGGGGACTGCACTTTGCACGCGACCCTCTAGGTATTGGGAGGCATAAACATGGGTATGGGACAAGGGATGAGGGAGAGCGATACATACCACGGGAATGGACGGACCGACAATAACTAACAATTGTAACAATTGTACCGATGTCTTCATTTACGTTCAAAGGTGTTTGGACCTTTATTTCAATTCATATTGCCAACAAGAAGAACCAAATACCTACACATGATCATATCATATTACAATGTTGTTGCTTTTGTAGGACAACGATTCTTATTAAATTTTGATATGAAAATAGACTTAGATATCAAGATAAGCTCTTAAGTATATTGTGATATGTCTGAACTTCTTAATTCATATATGGCATTTTCTTATGTAGTTCTTATATTGAATGTTATAAATGGTATATCTGATCTTACTTGTGGGATGTTTCACACCACTTTTGAATATGAGGAGGGGAGACAATCGAAAATGGTGCCTGTTTGCAGATTATCTTACTAAAGGCTGTAATAAAGGGACATAATCGAATCTATAAACACCTCAGAATCCAACATTTAAATCATTTACCCTGAAATTTCATTATTGACTAATCCAAGTTTTTAATTGGAAGAGTTCAAATTGTCTTCAGGGCTGAATGAAATAAATCCCATCTACACGGATGAATATTTTGAACACAATATATAACACATATTGTAAAGTAAGTTATATAAGCAAAACGCTAAATAAATGTATTTTATTACACCGTTTAGCTGTTCGGGGCCAAAGTAATAAAAATACACCTTCATCAAACTGTTGTTGAAATTTGCAAAAGGGAGGGAACGGTCATCTTCACCTTGTTTTATTGTCCAACATATTCAAAACTTGATGATTGTGTTTAAATCAAACTTTTTGTGTCAATGTAAATCCTGCAGCTGGTGGTAAAACCATCACCCTAATCCTATTTTTCAAATCTTCAATAGCCACTTTCGGGAAAAAACCTCTTCTGGTGATCTCACAGAAAGCCTACAGTTTAGTTTTTAAGATTTTACTTGTTGTCGAAGCGAAGAAACATGTTATCCGTATGCCATATCGCCGGTGACAGTTGCCTTTCGCAAGGTCATTAAGAGCAACTTTAACCCCCTGTGTACATCATAGTACATAACCTAACACACGTCTTAGTGGTTTTCATCACAAAGAGCCACTTCCGGTGATAAAACATTCATCGAGAATTTACAGGTCATTGCTTGAGTGATTCACTTCCTTTCCGTGTTGAAAATCCTTCTTATCCTCTGAAAAATTGCTGATTTAATAGAAACACTTCATTAACTACAAATTTGTCTTCACATTTTCCAATTTAAACAGACTAATACAAACAAATAGATTACTTTTAAATAGGAAATATATCAATTATAAACAATTTCTTACAGCTTATATATTAATTTATAAATAATATTGATTGTTTATTTCATTCCACAATGTTTGGTATATACATTTAACATATCAAAATAGATATCATATATATGATTAAGTTATTATATTTATCCTTAATACAAAATGTATTTAATCCAATAGGATCAAAGTGGGAAAAATCTACAGTTACGTACTCTTTTGTAAGTTATACGAGTCAGCTGGATCGGGGACAACAGCGGTAAGTGTATTATATAAACCTTATCATTAAAACCATGTTTTATATGTAATAATAAGTATCATCTGTTCCTTCTTTTTAAATTGTGACATAGATATTTCCTAACTCAGGGGAAGATTAATACGGAAGGTAGACCAAAGGTTGGACATATATTGCATACTATTAAAGTAGGAGATAATGTGTCTTTAATTGTTTTTAGTCGTAACGACAGCAGTCGGGAATGCCAAATCCTTGGTTAGAATAGCATGACGTTTATTTTAGTCGTGGACGTTGTCTTGTGTCCAGATTATGAGCTTATCACTGAATTTTTTTATGGATTTGCGACTTTTTTGAAAACGTGTCATTTAATTGGATCTGTCCTAGATTAACATGGCGGGTATCGTCAAAGGCGCTTACTCTTTCGGAATACCTGGTCTTGTACACGAGTCTCCGTGTAAATCTTTGTTTATATGTTGCCCTTAGTTTACTCGATATTGGGTTAGGATAATAGTTTTATCGACACTTAGGTATTCTCTTATGCTTTTACAATGCTACATGTTTGACATGTCGAGATGTAACAGTTGTGTGAACGACATCAAGTACTGAATATCGTGAAGCTAACCATACTTTGGCCAGTGATTTAATAGGACAAACAAGAAAAATTGGCATTATCTTTAGCAGAAAATATGATTTTATAGAAGAATTACTTTTTAATATTCCAAAGATAAAATGTGATACATTGTTTTTTTTGTATTAATTTGATAGATTGTCAATGCTATAGGGAAGGTTTTTTGTTTCAACAGGATTGCTATTATTAATGGGAATGGTTTTGGTTTTACATTGATGCCATTGATATTTGGAAGGCATTTTGTTTCAACAGGGTTGCTATCGTTTATGGGAATGGTTTTGTTTTTTACATTGATGCCATTGATATTGGGAAAGTATTTTGTTTCAAGAGGGTTGCTATTGTTTATGGGAATGGTTTATTTTTACATTGATGTTATTGGTATCGGGAAGGTATTTTGTTTTAACAGGATTGCTACTATTGATGGAAATGGTTTTGTTTTGACAGGCGTGCCATTTCAAATGCTTTGGCGAAATGGTCTGCACAGGCCAACATCAACTTCCGAGAAGTGTCGGGAAACAATGCCGACATCCTGATCAGCTACGGTCGGGGAAATCATGGGGACAGTTACCCGTTTGACCGTGAAGGTTTGTATTACAATAACTTGATACAGGTATGTTAATTTAGCTAATATAAAACCAAACACAGTGTATGCATTGACCTACAAGATGAATTATTATCTGTCTTATTTTTAACAAAGTTCGGTTCATAGACAGACACAAAACACATTTTCATATTTATGAAGCAAACGTAAGTTTGAAAAATATTTATGAGTTTTCATAAAGATTCCCGTACGACTGCAAATTCTTTCTACAGAACACCAGTCATAGTGGGATTGTCAATAAACTTTCATTAATATCAAAAACACAAAACGTAATAAAAAAAACAATGTTACGAGTAGCAAAAGACGGGTTTGCTTGGATTGGTTGTTTTTGCGTCCTATTAACAGCTAAGGTAATTACAGGGCGCTTCTTTGTGTCCTCGATGTAGATGTCGATGTGTATTTGGGATGCTGTGATATATTCGTGTAAGCTTTCCTAAGATGGTCCGATTATTTTGCCGATTTAAAGTGCTATCCTACTGAAGTATACTACCGGAAACCCTCAACAGAACGAACACGCCATCCGGTCACAATATACTGACAACGGCTGAAATAGTCGTTCCATTCCCATAGTGCTGAGCGTCAAGCAAAGAGAAGTAAATACGATTGGTTGAGTCTCTGATCTGCATGGGGACAGAACAAGACAATGAGAAAGTTGTTTAGAAAGAAAAGAAATGATTATATCCCCACCTTGGTCGCCTCTTAAATCATCTAATGGGGCAACAGGAACAATTATGGAAACAGGAATATTAGTGTTGATTTAATTTATCAGAAGAATGCAAACATGTACTCACAGCTACAATAAGACTACGCATTTGAATAAGCTTTTTGATCGTCACCATTTATAATAATTTTTAATCTGTGTTTTACTGATTAATAGGTAAATTCTCTCTGAACACACGTCAAAATAAGTAATCGATTAAAGAATTCCCTAAACATGTTTGATCAAAAGCCATTGTATCCATTTCCCATTAACAACAGGAGGTACACTTGCGCATGCGTTCTTCCCTGGTTCCGGTGACATATCCGGTGACACCCATTTCGATGACTCCGAACGATGGACACTGCAAACCTCTGATGGTACTAACCTAGAAATCGTTGCGGCTCACGAGTTCGGTCACGCTCTTGGACTTGGTCATTCCAACGTACCCGGGGCTCTAATGGCCCCTTACTATGCTGGGTATGATCCTAACTACGGGCTCGGCAATGACGACATACAGGCGATCCAGAGTATTTACGGTAATGCATTTAACCTCCTTTATACATACACAAAGGGGATGCTTATTTATGGTGGCATGACTATTCTTCGTGTTAACATAATGTCTATTAAGTTAATCACATTGATGACAGTCTTAATATCTCTGTCATATTTAATTTGCTAAAATGATATTTGATTTAAACATTGTTTTCTAGTCCATCAAGACATGTGGTGCTAATGGATAATGACAGGAATGTTTGATAAGGTTTTATGACGTCGGTACTTTTTACGACATAGTTATATTGTTTCTTAATACACATCTCAACATCATTTACCCACAAAACGTCTTTGCTATGAAATGACATTTATCAATTAATCAATATTCCGCTTGTATTTTGTTTTCAATTCTTTGTTTTTATAACTGAATTAATGTAGCGAAAACTATGAAATTGTTTTTCTCGTTCATATTATACATTATAGAAAATTTCATTGTTTCCACCTAATGACATTATTAATTAAGAGAATCAGGTACGACCACACATTTTAGCAACAATGTACCATATTAAAATATTTTTGATTATTCATAGAATGACATTAAAGTTCCTCCGAAAACATTGTTCAATTTCATGTAAATTTGGGTGACCAAATAGTATAGAACATATTTTCCTATAAGATAATATAGAACAGATTTTTTTCTACTAATACAAATTGCGCGAAGGGCAAAATTTTGAAAGAGGACATAGCAATTTGAGCCTTGATGGCTTTAACAGGTAATTTTTTTTTCTAAACATACTATGTGGTTATGTCATCATGACATGACATGCCATTCAGGTTAGCTTGGAAACCATTTTGGGGTTGGGAGAAGTAGGAGATCGAAATCACATACAACCTCCATTTGAGAAAATTACATGCGTATGTATTTTTTTTTTTTTACAAAAATAGGAAATCGTTAATAGCCAACAAAGACCTAATTTGTCACCCCTACCCCCCAGTATACAGTATTTTTACTGAAAGCGTGTACTTTAAATAAAAGGAGGATAAATGGAGAGTGTTAAGACAATGTAGCGTGTGGTATTTAGATGACCAATAGGACAATGTGATTTAAAGAGATTTAGTATGGCAAGTTATGGCTAGTTGGTGTCTATCTGACCTTCTGTGTTTAAGTGGCAATAAAGTAACACTTGGAACGGACACTTTATGTTTCCGAACCATCATATGTTCTATTTATACACAGTGGCGAAAAAGTATCACGAATGTGTGACATTCAAAGATTTATGAAATAATCAATCTTCCGCAAGGGGGCGCAGCATGTGGTAATTACTTTGAAGGGTGTAAGCGACGCTGACATTTAACCATAGCAATTGTTGTTTATGACATACCTGATCGCCATGGTCGCCAATCGCACACCAATGCCAAGTAATATTTATTGTTCTCTTGTTAGGTGTTCGCACGAGCAGTGGTTCGCCCACGCGTCCGCCAAGGACAAGACCGACCGCTCGACCTCGCCCGACAACCAGGCGGCCAACCACCACTAGAGCTCCCCAGGGGACCGATTGCTCCCTCAAGTTCGACGACATTTTTAACGGTATACCAGACATTATTGATGATCGCAATGTACATGAGCATGTAGTAAGTTATCAGTAGAGAAATGTATATAATATACTGTGAATTAAGAGTAAATGTGAACTTCAGAATTGAACTGCATTCAGTTTTAGTTTCAATTTCAACTGTAAATCTAGACAGGGTTTGGACCAAAAATTGAAAAAAATAAGCGATACATGTTTTGCCGCGATTTTGTTTAGAAAATTATCAACAATCAACCTTCACTCGTCATTCCATCCAAAGGTGTCTTCCATCTTCTATATATTTCTTACTTCAATATTCGTTTCTTCCAAATGTGTCTACCAGGATCTTTACATTTCAACCTCGACTCTTGATACCTACTGAAGTACTAACCGTGGTGTATTTATTCAATCTTCACTCGTCGTTTTCACCAAATGTGTGTACAATGTTCTGTTTATTTCAACCTCCACTCTTCTATCCTATCCGACTTTTGGCTACATTTGTGTCCTTATTTCAACGTTTTCTTCTCGTATCTACCAAACGTGCTTACTCAGTTCTCTTTGTACCAGCCTCTTCTAAAACTGTTTTCAATTCCTTCTCTTTATATTAACTTACACTCTTTGTATCTACCAAAGGTGATGAATTGGTTTTATTAACATGTTCGTTAGTAAATTTGGAAATTGTGCCTTTATATAACATGTGTGTAATCTTTCTTTTGACACTTACGGCAGAGTGATTCGAAAGATGCAGGTTGATGAAGACTAGGGAAAAGTGTATGGTCGCCATCTTGATCTCATCAAGAAATGTTTTTTATCTTTGTGTGATATGATGATGGATGTTTTTGAGTTTGCTTATTAGTGTGCTTGCTTGTTGTGATTGACAATGATGAATCGGACGCTTAATCTTCCGGAACACCTCATCTTCAATCGATTTTGAGTTCGGATTCTGTTTTTTTTTGGCGCTTTGATTTTTCTCTGTTATGATATATTTTCCCATCTTCTACAAAATATTAATCTAAATCTTTATAAAAAAGAAATGAATAGTTTGTTACAATATTAAAAGAAACATTAAATATGTTATTCGATTACTAGCCACAACCAACTCCATCTTTCCTATTTTTGAAACTTTGACATTTTATCATATAATAAGTATTGATTATTAATTAAAACGGTGACAAAACTTTAAACAGACGTACCGCACCATTTCATATTGCTTGTTTTACAGTTCCACTTGGTGTCTGTTACTTGGATTAATAGCGACCATTGTAATGAAAGAGCAAATTAATCTTGGCATCGATCAGACATATTCATTTAAGAACATATAACAATGGCATTGGAAATGATTGTTAAGTGTACAAAGTAAATATTAAATGACTATGAACATTAAACAAAGGTTACACTATTTCTCAAATTACTTTTGGCATAAAACTAACTATTTTAAGAGTCATGGATACTTGTCGTCACTCGCGAGTTTGATACGGTTTCTGAATGTTGCAAAACATCGTCTGGAATCGATGAGCCATTTGTGTCTGATTTGGAACAAAATGAAATAATAGCTGTAAACATTTATTAATAAATTTTGGATATATTTTTGGCGGTTGAGCGTTTAAACTAAAGTCGGTGTTACCTCCCTTTTTGTAATAAAATGATGGAAGCACTAAATGTTGTGTAGTGAGATTGTGGAAAATATAATGCTAGGTATTTCATATGATTTGCTGGTCTAGAATAGTTGACCGAAAAAAACTATAACAAAATATAGAAGTGCATTGCATAAGATGAGAATTATTACACACTTTCACATCACATCATGCGATAAAAAACCCACCCACTCTTGAACCAGATGTTCCTTTGCTCACTGTGTCCTACTTAAAGGACATATAAGAACGTACGTTTGTCTAAGAATATATTTATCCGTTAGGCTTTAGCTACATTGTATTCAGGCTTATTTTTCATCCGAGATATTTCGGATTGGATATGAAAGCTTGTAGCTTGTTGATACAACTATTGGAACATTTAGACACCTATATCTTTAATGTGAGAATTAACGTGAATTTCTGCGATTCTTATAACAAAAACACAAAATATTTAGACTTTGTAATTGCAAAATCAAAACATGGTTTCATGGTCCTTGTACCAATACAATTAAGCGTGAGTTTCAAATCACTTGCTGTCCCAAGAAATTTGGTTGATAACCAATCAATGGCAGTAAAAAGAGAGTATTGTGTGATACTGATAGTCGGTACCCCACCAAGTGATTTTTATCTAGACTCTCCTCCTACAGGAAAAAATATCTCCCCCTTAGCGGCTTCACAATAAAAACATTTGAGAATGCCAACAATGTTAATGTTGACACATTTTCACATCACATCAACCGATAAAAACAGAGAATGTTAACAAAACAATCATTCGAACTAGAAATGGATTTAACTAGGAACAAAATGTGGACAAAGGAAATATCAACATTGAGACCCTTGTAGGAGAACAGGATAACAAGACCAGGTGTTCCGGAAGAGTGATCGTCTTGTGCATCATCGACGGCACCTGACATTAATTTTGTTCACAACCAAGTAAACGTAAAGTCCCTATTCGAGAAGCAGAGTCATCCTTTTCAGTTACAAGTAAGCACAATGATACAAAATATTTTTCAATGCAACAAAAATGGTAACCATAAAACTACTAAAACCATAAAAAGCACTACAAAGTTTGATTTGCTGTTCAGCACACGATCGTGAATAAAGATTATTATCATTAAATTGTAGGTGATGACGGTCGTGTGCATGCTGTACGAGGAACAAAATTGTACAGATTTAGTTCCAGTGCCAACGGGGTCAGTAGAGGAAGATATATCAGAAGGGTGTTCCGAAAGGCACCAAAAAATCCCGGCGCAATTGTCAGGGATAGAAACCAGCGACTGTATTTCTTCAAAGGTGGGACAAAACATACATATTGATATATTATAAGAACGTTGTAAATATAATCCTGACTTTGTCTTCATTTTTCAATTGAAGCTTTGTTCTCAAGATTCTAAAAGAAAATAGGATCGTATGAAAAAAAAATCTCGATAATTCGAGTTATTATCTTTATTCTATGATATCAAAAAGTAAATCATAAAGTCGCAATTTCGATTGATTAACATGACAAGACGTATTTTGTTTTCCATTCGCCCTTATGCTGTTCTATATCAAAAGTATTCAAATTACATGTGTTAGGGAAGAAACAAATTTGATGGTACATATTGGGGTAGCAATACCTTCCTTAGGAAGCAACCCACAACAGTTAGGATAATTTAACTTTTTTAGGCAAAGGTTATCATTGCGTCAGCCGTAAGCACAAAGAAGAGTTCCACTCATGTTATGTTATAAGAGTATTCTCCCTTCAATATAGGAGATTAAGAAACAAAATGGAGTGATATCTGTTTAAGAGTTTTTGCCCCTTAATCATTTCTGTTTTTAAAAAAACAGGTTTCAGAAGAATACGATTTCTGTAAAAATGCGTCAAAATAAGTTCTCTACTGAATCGCTTTTAAAAATATAAATATTTCACAAAAAGATGAATTCCAATGATATAGTTTAATTTGCTCCAAAAATACTTCGTAAAATATAAACATTGACATAAATAATCATTCACCACGCATGCTTTTATAACAATTACTGGCGTCCTTTTCTGCACCAAGTGATTTGCACATGATTTTACGTCTTACCAAAATATAACAAGTCTTTTGACAGCACTTTAACTTGTAATTTAGCAAAGTGAGAGTTCATTAAAATTTCACCAAAACATACAACAATGTGGTGTCAATCAATAAAATCGTTAATCACTAATTCAATGCCTCGACTAAAAATCTATTGGATCTTAACAAATCAAACTATAATAACAAAAGAGGAAAAACACATTGATGTAATGGCTGAGACTTAATACAAAGAGTGTTGTTGGGTGATGATCAAACCTACCGCAAATATGGTAATGCAACTGTACATTCTTCTTAAAAGTCTTGTACAAAACATATAATGTGCCAACCAACCTAAGAAAATTTTGTACAAATTTTGAGTAATAAAATACTTCCCGTCTCATATTTAAACGGCTGAAGTAAAGTGTTGTTTGTGCTGCAGCTGTGGTATACTGTATAGATGGTTAAAATTGCGATATTTTGTTTGAAATTTATTTAAAAGAGTTTATTTCCCTGATCACAAAATAATTGCAAAACCTTGATTAAATAACAAAAACAAAGAAATATTTAAGGGGTGTTAATATTTCCGCGAATGTTGATGTATTGGCGATTTAAGTGAAATTAAAACCTCGCGAATATTAGCAACTATACCGTATTTTGGTTCTATAAATAATTTTGTATTGTAGGTTACAGGTATTGGCGATACACCCGAGGGCAGTTGGACACAGGGTACCCAAAGGTTATCAAAGGCACAAACAATTGGTACAGGGGTGTCAAGGCCGCTGTGCTGTGGCGTGATGGAAACATTTACCTATTTAAGGTAAATATGCATTCAGTTGAATATCTAGAGGTAAATTAGACAGAGTTAAATGATAATTTCATAACGTTACAAGGATGTCATGTGGTACGAACGTATTTTTTCACAGAAATAAAGTCAGGCTTTTAATTACAGTTTATGACGTTTGTTTTACAATAAAAAGACACTAACATGTAACTGCATGCGACTTACATGTTGCATAACCTATTACTCACTTAGTTCTGACTTCATACAAACGACCAAGAACACTCAATTTTGTATTATCGATTATGGTGTAGTCCCCTTCCCCTCTGTCGGGGGAGTGATGGGACACAATAGTGAAAATAAAGGTAATCTCCTCATTACTACTCAACGTAAAAAAACAACGTAATGTCTTAAATCTTGATCTACGATAAATGATTGTTTCCTTGTGTTATGTTATGTTTGTAATCATGTTTTGTTTATCATTATTAAAGCATTAAACAACATTTTGTTCTATGTTACGGTCCTATACCAGGGAACAGGATTGTAGACAAAATGAAAAACGCGCCAACGCGTAATAGGACCATAAACCGGAACACAATAATGTTTAATGTTTATATATAGATTTTTTCCAATTGGTTTTGATAATAAATTCATTTAATTTATATTGATATTCTACATTTGTTCTGAAACATAGATTTGTAATAAATGGAACAGCCAACAGTTAGTATCAGCCAATTATCTCCAACGTTATGATTATGACGTCACATGGCTATGACGTCAGAGTAACTACTCAAGTGTTATGGTCTCATAACACATAACTGGTATTGGTAGTGTCATATAGAAGCAATGACGAGCAAATGTAAATATTATACATGAACAAATAACTGTATGTGTGTTTATGACAGGGTTCGGAGTACAGCATTTGGTCCGAGGGATACACCCAACCACCACCAGGCTACCCAAGACGCGTATCAACATTTTTTCCCGGTGTACCAGTCAATGTAGAGGCTGCCATCCGTTACAACAGAAAAACCTATTTCTTCAAAGGAAACAAGTACGTAAATTTGTACCATCACATTTTGTAAATACAAGACCTAGTACTTAAAAGGCCAAATATAGGTAACTATCAGCAAAACATTAAGCGAAAATCAAGCCTAATAACATATTATATTTTTAGATTAAATTTCAATTTACTGATATCGGCAATATTAAAGATGAATTATTGCATATGGGTATTGGTACAGCAGCAGTTGAAACTTGGTATTTGTAAGCATGCATCCATTTTGAACTGTCGTCTAACCTCGGTTTGTTGTTTTGGTTGTCTACACTTGAATTATTTTGAATTCTTTGGAATTTTCTTGGAATTTATTTTTCAGAATCACGCAAAGTTAACAAAATATGTATTCTTGAGTTGATATCTGTTAGAATAAGCAAATGAATTTCGATAAATTCGAATTCACAATACTTCTGTTTCTGCTTCACTTTATGTCTGTTTATGCGTATACTATAAATAGATGGATAACGTTCAATACTTATTTCCTTCTTTGAGAAATAATGATACATTGTTCCGTAACATAATGTGTAATGAATAGTCTTTCCTTCATTGGATAAACCTATACATTCCTGCTGATTACTCCGCTTGGCTTTCATACTTCGTTCAGATGCTATTTATTCATTTCAAATAAAACAAAACCTTTTAATGCAGCAAAGTATTTCAGTATATATTGCACAGTGTATAGAAAAAGATGTCGAGATCTTGATATATATATATATGTATTGTACATTAGTGAATTTACTTGTGGAGTGAATTATATGATATCCATCTAGTACCACGAATTCTAACTGATGAAAGTTGTTAAATCTGTTCTTCATTGAAATCATTTATTCGTCCTTCCAGCGTTTTCAAGGTAGACGATTACACTAGACGAGTAGAAAGAGGTTATCCAAAGAAGAAGGCTAGCTCCTGGTTAGGGTGTGGTCCTCCAACCCCTAAGTAAAGACACATATCCTGAATATCAATTTTATCGCATGCGAGACCATGTACTCTTTATTTTAGTTTAATATCAAAGATGTGAATCATTTAAGTCATTTTTGACGTTATACTTTCGGTAACATGCTTTCAACTACCATTTGAGTGGGCAAGATGTGTTTCTTAAGGTTTTCATTATAATGATTTACTATAAACCAACTTATTTCCGCGGCGACCTCATTTCACGTTTAATATAAACGACTATTTCGCGGCGATTTAATTTCGCGATAAATACGGTCATAAATCCTATGTACAGTACAGAACTCCTACAGTGGGCGTACCTCTGATTGAAAGTATTTCGCGGCGATTAATATTCGCGAATTATAACCAACCGCAAAATACGCGAAAATTAATCACACGCGAAGATAAGTTGGTTTCCAGTATGCTTTCATTTTAAATAAAGCGATAAACTTTTATTCGGTAAAGTATAAAATTTGAAATCAAGTCAAAACAAGCTGCAAAATGTCACTAAGTAATCTAACGATCTTCCTATCGCAGTATTTGTTTTAGCTGGGATGTATTTTGTTATAATTAACCGAAATACTTTCTATTTATCCGTAAAAAAGTGTAAATTTATTGATATTACGTTAATGAATCATTTAAAAACACAGTGGTATCAATGAAAGCAAATATAAACCATAAATATAAAATAACCTTTGTTTGATTAATTTTATAAAAAAATGTAGATTTTGAAATCCATATTTGTGTCAAATATAACATATTTATTGAATTTCGAGAACAATGTTCTAAATTGGTCACAATTTCAAAATTCAAATTTTATCAATGTAGATTGAATAAAAGCATTTTGTATATAGTGTTTTATTTCATTGTTTTTATGCAACTTTTAACATGCATGGGGCATTCACTAATTTAATTCTAAAATTTCTGTTATTCTAAATAAATGTTATGGATTTTAGTTAGTTTAACACAAACTTACCCAAACGACAAACACATTTCAAGCAAATGGATTCGAGAGATGCAGGTCGATGAAGACTAAGTTTTATAGTCGCTATCTTGGTCTCATTGAGAAATATTCTGTATCCCTGAATACTATGAAGATGGAATTTTTAGTATGCTCATTAGTATGCCTGTTAGTTGTGATTTAGAATTATACCTCAGTTTTCACTTTGAGTCCATGACATTAATTCTGGTCTTATTCTGTTGTACTCTCTCTCCGGGTACGTCTTGCCTTTGGTTTTATTTTGTCCCATGGTTTACTCGATTTTGAGTTCTAATTATGGCTTTGTTGACTCTTTGGTATTCTCTATTTTTTTTAGCTCTATACCTGTAGTTCACTCCTCTTAATACTGTATTTTACAGGATACGTCCATTGTGTTACACAGTGGTGATATGGTGAAGATTCCTTATAGCAAATTAAACCACAAAAAGAGGTCATGCATTGACGGTTACATATGTTGTATGACTTATATTATATAACAAAACTTAAATTCATATTATATAAAAAAACTCAAACCAGGAGTTCTCTCTTCTGCTTATAGGATAAAAGCTGTAGTCTTTCTAACACGCTAAGCTAGGTTAAACTACATAAATACATCACGCATTGACAATAACATATGCTTTATGACTTTGAAGTGTTCTCTATTGCTAGGAGGAATCATGCTGTAATATTTCTAATAGAGGAATCATGCTGTAATATTTCTAATAGAGGAATCATGCTGTAATATTTCTAATAGAGGAATCATGCTGTAATATTTCTAATCGACGAATAAGGCTGTAGTCCTTGTGATCAAGTTATAAGGCTGTAGTCTTTGTAATCGAGTAATAAGGCTGTAGTCTTTGTAATCGAGTAATAAGGCTGTAGTCTTTCTAATCGAGTAATAAGGCTGTAGTCTTTGTAATCGAGTAATAAGGCTGTAGTCTTTCTAAAGGAAGAATAATGCTGAGTCGTTCTAATCGAGTAATAAGGCTGTAGTCTTTCTAGAGGAAGAATAATGCTGAGTCTTTCTAATCGAGGAATAATGCTGTAGTCTTTCTAGAGGGGAATAATACTGTAGTCTGTCTAAAAGGGGAATAATACTGTAGTCTGTCTAAAAGGGGAATATTGCTGTAGTCTTTCTAAAAGGGGAATAATGTTGTAGTCTTTTTAATCGACGAATAATGCTGTAATCTTTCCTAAGGAAGAATAATGCTGTAGTCTTTCTTATCGATGAATTATGCTGTAGTCTTTCTTATCGATGATTAATGCTGTAGTCTTTCTAAAGGGGGAATAAAGCTGTAGTCTTTCTAAAGGAAAAAAATAATGCTGTAGTCTTTCTTATCGATGACTAATGCTGTAGTCTTTCTAATCGAGGAATTATGCTGTAGTCTTTCTTATCGATGACTAATGCTGTAGTCTTTCTAAAGGGGGAATAATGCTGTAGTCTTTCTAATCGAGGAATAATGCTGTAGTCTTTCTTATCGATGACTAATGCTGTAGTCTTTCTAATCGAGGAATTATGCTGTAGTCTTTCTTATAGATGACTAATGCTGTAGTCTTTCTAAGCGGGGAATAATGTTTTAGTCTTTCTTATGGAAGAATAATTCTGTAGTCTTTTTTAAAGGGGGAATAATGCTGTAGTTTTTCTAAAATAATAATAATGCTGTAGTCTTTCTAAAGGAAGAATAATGCTGTAGTCTTTCTAATCGACGAATAATGCTGTAGTCTTTCTAATCGACGAATAAGGCTGAAGTCTTTTTAATCAAGGAATAATACTGTAGTCTTTTTAAAGGGGGAATAATGCTGTAGTCTTTCTAATCGACGAATAAGGCTGAAGTCTTTTTAATCAAGGAATAATACTGTAGTCTTTTTAAAGGGGGAATAATGCTGTAGTCTTTCTAATCGAGGAATATTACTGTAGTCTTTCTTAAGGAAGAATAATGCTGTAGTCTTTCTAATCGAGGAATAATGCTGTAGTCTTTCTAAAGGAAGAATAATGCTGTAGTCTTTTTTTAACGGAGGAATAATGCTGTAGTCTTTCTTATCGAGGAATAATGCTGTAGTCTTTCTCAACCGCATAGAAAGGTTAAACCAGAGAAATGTATTACGCATTGACGGTAACACATGCTGTAAGGCTTTATATAACGTGAGTTAAATCAGAAGTATTTTCTAAATGCTAGGAAGAAGATTGCTGTAGTCTTTCCCATACCCATGACGAGATTCAACCACAGAGATTTATCACGCATGGACGGTTACAAATGCTGTATGGATTGATATAACAAAAATGAACCAGATTTTTTCTCTTATGCTAGAAGAAATAAATGCTGTAGTCTTTCCCAAACGCGTAGAAAGGTTAAACAGGAGAAATGTATACCACGCATTAACGGTTACATATGTAAAAAAAACATTAAACCGGAAGCATCTCTAATGCAAGAAAGAATATATGCAGTAGAACAAGATAAAACAAAACTGTACACGTTTCTTTGTTGTTATTGTTACGTTCCACAACTTATTTAAAAAAAAAAAAAAATTACAATTGCAGCTTATCATGTTCATAAATATTTTCCAGCATTTCTTTCATGGAACATGTCATCAATTCTATCTATTTTTCGTGCACATTTGAAAGTTAAAATATTAAACATAGGATATATACACCGAAGAGAAAATAGGTCACCGTTTAGTGCTTTTACGTCGCAGTAGAAATATTAAATCTCATGAGAAATAGGTCAAATGAGGGCGTTGACTAGTATCTTGCCTTCTTGTAGACAACGACCCACTTCAAAGGGATATAGTTTGTTTCCCTACTGTCCAACTGATATCTCTGGAGGTATATTTATGACACAAAAATCAATTAATAAAGTAATATTATACATCAACAATTTGTAATGATTTGGTATGTTATCTGTCAAAATCTACGTATGTATTTATTCAAAATCATGAACTTTACCATAAACCTTCAAGATATCATTTGCAGAGAGATCTTGTGGTTAACAACAGTCTGATTCATTAGTGTTCTTCCAATCATATCAAGAATGACCTTCTTTTAAACTTTCTATATATTAATCACACAAAGGTCTTGTGGTTAAAAACATATTGGTAGCGTTTACCTCCAACCATATCAAGAATGACCTTCTTTAAAAACGTTCTATATATATCACACAAAGGTCTTGTGGTTAAACAGTTCGATCGGATTAGATACAATCCAACCATATCAAAGTAATGACTTTCCTTCAAAACTTTCAAGATAATTATCACACGGATATCCTGTGGTTAAAAAGTCAGACCGAATAAGTTGAAATTCAAGCATATCAAAGTAAAATGGTTTCGCTTCATATAGATTAAGTTCAGATATTCATTTAAAGCGAAAATGTTTCGTGCAACATGATTCATTGCCCGACATTTGTCTATTTACGTGAATTGCATTTTACAAAACTGTGAAATTTTCGAATATTATTCCAATACAACAGAACATAACTTTAAAACAGGCTGTCCTTTGTCCAGTCTCTGTTAAAGCCCACTGGCATTTTCACTCTTAGAATACATATTTTCGTAATACACGATTTGAAATTATACATAATTAGTTCAATTTTACTTCTAAATTCATAAATTAAAGGAGTTTTACGCACCTGACCCTTCTGCCTTTACATTAGTTTCGATATTTTGGATTCCCATCTTTTGGCCCATAGCATCACTGAAGAGTCCTAGGAGGACGAAACAGCTGTATGATGCAGTTTAATTCATTTTTTTCGGCATACTGTATCTATTACTGAATTTAAAAGGTGCAGCATACTCGTATGTGTGTGTTACGTCATCTTTATTCATATCCACTTTTGTTTGCTTACTATTCACAATGTTTGTCTTTGGAGTTCAAAATGTATAGGCTAATTTTTAGAAATACTCTCGATAATTTATTGATGTCAACATAAGAAAAACAACAGGGCAATGATAAGGGAGTTTCTTCTATAACTTAGGTATGATCTGCCGTTGATATGCTGTCAGAATACTTTCATCCCCTTTTTACTCCCCAAAACGACCTCTTTCACGAACAATGGGTTTTTCCCGATGACCCGATTTTATCCGAACTAGGTGTCATGTATAGCACCCAAGCAAACTCCCCTAAACAGTATTTAAAAGGTCCATGCGGTTTGAATTATGAACTCATTTGTGACATTAAGTAAGGTAATGTCTCCAGAACGAAAACAAGGAATGAACATATAGCTACATATTATCTCTTATGTGGTTCATAAGAACCTGCTTGACACTTTAAATAGCATACCCGCATGAATTTGATATGTACGAAAGGTTTCGCACAGTGAAATACGGAAAATTGTTTGAGTGGTTTTTTTTTATGTTTGAGCAGAGTACAATTTTTGGAGACGTGTATTATACACTTTCGGTTCTGGTGCACCTAAATTCTTTTAACATTTTTTTTGTTTTAATTTGTTCTAATGCATTTGCTCAAATTAGTGAAAATTTAAAATAAGTTTGTAGCCGGTAGATGTCTACTGACGAATAAACTTACGGTAAAGGGATTCGATACATGCAGGTTGATGAAGCCTATGAACAAGTTATATGGTCGGCATCATAGGCTAAATGAAACAAAAACTGTATCCTTGTATGATATGAAGGTGGAAGTTTTGAATATGCTCTTAAGTATGCCTTTTTGTTCCTTCCGAACCGCCTAGTTTTACTCTCTCTCATTTTTTCAACGACCTCCGTGTTAATATTTCCTTTGTTGCCCCCCCCCCCCTTGTTTAATCGATTTTGAGATTGGATAATGGTTTTGTTGAGTCTTTGTTTTTCTATTATGTTTGTGTTTTTTTTTAAATCCATTGCACCACCGGCAGGAGAACCGACATGATTTTTTTTTCCATTTTCCAGAATTTTAGGTGTCCATGTCTCTAGTCTAACCAGCAGTTTGGGCTATTGGCCACCAATTGCGACGATCAGATGTTTTGATCAAATTTCTTAGTTATATATAATTTACAAAATTGTAACGTACAAGACAAACAAACCGATCACGTTACTGTAAGTAATAGCGCAATTCATCTTCCATCAAGGTCACAAACAATACCAATCACTTATGCGTCGTATATGGCTGTCTGACTAAAGGAAAGTAATTTGCTGGCCATATTACTCCAGCTGTCTGTTTTAACGTCTGGCTTCGTCCTGTATTTTCGTTTGTTGTATGTCACTGTGTTAACCATAGAAGATGACGTACCACACACATATGCTGCACCTCTTAAACTTAGTAACAGATACAGTATGCCGAAAAAATGAATTAAACTGCATGATGCAGCTGTTTCGTCCTCCTCGTCCTCTTCAGTGATGCTAGGGGCCAAAAGGTAGGAATCCAAAATTTATAAACTAATGTAGAAGTTGAAGTTGAAGTAATTGAATGGGGCCGCGGTGGCCGAGTGGTTAAGGTGTTCCGACATTCTACGTTCGAATCCCACGTGGGGCAGTTGCCTGGTACTGACCGTAGGTCGGTTGTTGTTCTCCGGGTACCCCGGCTTTCCTCCACCTCGAAAACCTGGCACGTCCTTAAATGACCCCGAGTGTTAATAAGACGTAAAACTAAATAAACCAAACAAAACCAAACCAAATGAAGTAATTGATTTAAACCAACTTCATCTGCTTACCTGATTTGATAACCACTGTTTTGTGAAGATTTTATAACCAAACTCTAGTATGATATCCAATGGTACGCGAGCAATTGATTTGAATGTTTCTAATTTTTTAGCCAATGGTAAGCTTTTGATAGCTAAAATAACCTAATCTAATAACAAGATATATGCGCGTTATTACTCGACAAACTTTTATTTGTTTGCCAGAGTTAGGCAGGTGATTACTCGAAGAACCTGTAAGTGCTTGCCAGAGTTTGGCGGGTGATAACTCAAAGAACCCTTATGTGCTCGCCAGCGTTTGGCGAATGATTACTCGAAGAACCCTTATGTGCTAGCCAGAGTTTGGCGAGTGATTACTCAAAGAACCCTTATGTGCTAGCCAGAGTTTGGCGAATGATTATTCGAAGACGAGTTTGGCGGATAATTACTCGAAGAACCCTTATGTGTTTGCCAGAGTTTGGCGAATGATTACTCGAAGAACCCTTCTGTGCTTGCCAGAGTTTGCCGAGTGGTTACGCAAAGAACCCGTATGTGCTAGCCAGAGTTTGGCGAATGATTACTCGAAGAACCCGTATGTGCTAGCCAGAGTTAGCTGAGAGAGTTGTCACTTGACCAAAACTATTTTGGAAACCAGCAGTATGCCAATAATTGCTTAAGCAACCGTAGTTTGATGACCAGAGGTGTGTAAGTGATTAAATAGCTTTACTCTTATTTGATTACAAGACGTAGACAAGAGGTTACTTGAACTAAACTAATGCAATTACCAGAGGAGATGTTTGAGTGATTTCTAACCAACTCTAACATGATTTCGCGGGTTATGAGAGTAGTTACATGTATTATACCAACTATAATTTAAATACCAGAGGTACTTGGGTGATTACCTGACCAACCCTCAATGATTACCATGGGTATTGGAGTAATTACTTAACCAACCATAGTTTGATTACCAGGGGAATTCGAGTGATTACTAGACCTTATTTCATCACGGAGGTATGCATGTGATTGATTAATTAATCCTTATTTGATCACTTGAGTGATTACTTATCTAAAATTAATTTGATAACCAAGGAAGTAGGAGCAATTACATAACTAACCCAAAATATTGAATACCATGAGAGTATGAGAGTGAATTTTTGACCGACCCTCAATGATAACCAGGCTAATTAGAATAATTATTTGATGAACCCTAATTTGATTACCAAAGGTATTTAGTGATTACTCGACCAACTCTAAATTGATTACCAGAGGTACTTGCGCGTTAACTCGACCGACCCTAAACATTACCATGGTTATGGGAGTAATTATTTGACCAACACTAATTTGATTACCAGAGGCATTTGAGTGATCATCGACCAACCCTTAATAGTTACCAAGTTTAAAAAGTAAGTAGTAATTATTTGACCAATACTTCTTTGATTACCAGAGATATTTGAGTGATTCCTTGAACAACTCCAAACTGATAACTAGAGATATTCGAGTGATTACTCGAATAACCCTAATCAATCATAAGGTTTAAAAAGTAAGTATTTCACCAGTACTAATTTGATTACCAGAGGTATTTCAGTGATTACTCGACCGACCCTAAACGTTCCCATGGTTAAGAGAGTAATTATTTGACCAACTCTCATTTGATTACCAAAAGTATTTGAATTATTTCTCGACCAACCCTTAACAATTACCAGGTTTAAAAAGTAATTATTGCACCAATACAAATTTGATTTCCAGAGGTATTTGAGTGATTACTGGAGCAAACATAATTTGTTTCCATGGTTGTGAGAGTAAATACTTAACAAACTCTAATTTGATTGCCATAGTTTATTTTACTTTAATCTGTTGGCCATCATAAGTGTATATCAGTCCCCCTGTATTGGTGACATTCCGCATTCCATAACCTTAGTACACCGATGCTTTTGCCAATTAACGCTTTAATATTCCTTTCATTCTGTCATGAATTTATTGATTGTGAAAAAGTTTATACTGGAAATTAGGAAAGTGTATTTTTAAACACAGTCATGGTAATCTGTAACCATACTGGTGATAAAAATAAATGTGTACCTAAAAACGTTTGATATGAAAACAAAATCAATAAATAATAAAAACAAAACACAAATACAAACAAACGAACTTATAATAATAAAAGGTATTTGAAAGTATTCCAAGGGATTTAGAATTATTGAAAAACTTAATCAAATTATTAGTAAATTATGAAAACGATAAACTTCCACATAATGTTCTCTAACACTCAAACAACTTTGTCTTTTTTCCAAGCAGGCGACGACAGCTAACATAGGCTATTGACCTGACAATGTCACTAGGGTATAATCACTAGGTGAAATGTAGATTTAACCTCCTACTCTAGGGGGGTGTACGGAAGAAATCAATCACTCACACAAATTGTACCTTATGGTGGAGATACAGCTATATCACCCAGACTTCATAAATCCTGTGAATCAGCGTTGTAAACAGGATTATTTTTGGCGACTGATACGTTAAGAATACTTTGCCATATCTAAGATAAACCCCGCATGGTCGAATCGAATATATTTGTTTGTGCTATGTTTCGTCGCTTCAACGCCATATCTCAATATTGAGAAACAAAGGGGCTGTTATTTGTTATCTGGAAAACAAATGACTATCTTACTCCATCCTATGGTGTTAACATGTCGCAGTTGATTTGTTATTCCAGAGCTTGCTTGGAATATCGAAATTTCCGTGATAGATGTCAGCTGCTGTCGAACGAACGTACGGCACAGGGACTCGGTATATGCAGTTTGATGAAGGTTAATGGCAAGTTTTATGGTCGCCATCTTGGTATCATCGAGAAAAAATCTGAATCTTTATGGGATATGAAGATGAACGTTTTTGAGTATGTTCATTAGTGTGTTTATCTTTTGTGATCGACATTGATGACTCGGTTCTCATATTTACTTGTATATGATCATAATTTACATGGTTTCTGTTGTCAATGAAGCAGAAGACGCTTACTCTTCCGGAGCACCTGGGTCCGTATTCATGAAACCATTCTCGTTCTCAAGAACGGATTCTGTGCTCAACCTAGCTTTCCTGTAACTCGCTTAAAACACCTCAAACGATGAAAATTTCAAATAAAAAACACTGAAACAATTTTCTGCTTTAAGTGTCTTCAATGTTTCCCAAAATCATGAACAGAATAAGCTTTTCTTATTGATCCATACCCAAAGCAAGAAATTCGGCTAGAGCACAAAATCCATGCTTGAGCATGAGAACGGTTTCATGAATACGGGCCCAGGTCTTATTCTCTTTTATGAGGGGTCTTCTTGTAAATCTTTCCTTTTTTATATTTTGCCTCTAGTTTAAACGATTTTGAGTTCGGATTATGGTTTTGTTGACGCTTTGGTATTCTCTGGTTTTTTTTTTTACTAACCAACGTTGCTCCTTTGTGATTGCTTAGTCTGATGATGATAGCTTTTCATTTTCAAAAGAAAGAAAAGAAAAAATTCCCAGAGAATAAGAACTCAAATTTAATTTAACTAGAAACACAACATAAACATGAAGGAGGATATAACAAATATTTTGAAACGTCAACCTTCATATCATACAAGGCTACAAAAATATTTTTCGCGGCATACTGTATCTATTTTTAAATTTAAAAGGTGCATCATATGTGTGTGTTACGTCATCTCTCATCTAAGATAGCGATCATATAAATTGCCTCCTGAGCAACCTTCATTATCTCGAATTTATGTGCCATAAATTTAACAATTAATCACATTTAAGGACCAAAGCTAATATTTACCCTGTACTTACTCCTTATTTGTATGCACAAAACATATTTTGAATTTAAACCATATTTGTTAATAAAGAAAAAATAATTCAGCAATGAGTACAATTATTTATTATTCTTTCAACAAATATTCAAATCACAACCAAACACTCGTACAAAATGCGACAAAATGCAAAAAATATGCAAAGCCTCGAAATATTCCAAAATATACATACATATTAATCGACAAAGGCTCATAATAACAAAAATACCATTGAATACTTTTTCAAGATTTTCTAAGGGATTTTAATCACCATCCCTTCATTGGATCATCATTTAACGCTTTTGGAACTACAACTGAACGTCTAGCACCAGCTTAAAAGTTCCATGAAAATAACTAATCAGTATCACCGTTTGAACGCAAACATTAAAGTTTGTCTGATTCGAAGCTTAATATAAGCTACGCTAACACTGTTTCATTGAAAAACACTGTACCACTTTAATTTGTTTTGACAAGTATTATTCTACCTCCTAGGTTCTGGCTCTAAGTTACCTCCCTTTCATGTTGTTCATTGTCTATTTGTACATATGTAAATTGTCTCAGGATAACAATCTACGTGTTGAAATGTAAAGGTCAATTGCAAGTGTCATACATTTGCTTTCCTTTCTATTTAAAGGCAAAATATAGGAATACAATTCAACTAGTTGGTTCCATACGTGGCAATGATAGTATTTCTAAAGTTTGCCGCTAAAGAGTTGTGCAATGATTAACCAATTTAAGTAATCTGAAAATCAAGAATGACAGTTACAATAAATAATGATTAAGTGATGGCACTTAAGTGTTTTAGTGTTCAGCACTTTGCAAGATACAAAATACGCTAAATTCATGTATTTCGAAGAACGAAGAAGAAGCGTTAAAATCACACTGAGATTTTTTTTCGGAACTGAAATGAAGTACGTGGTCTTAACAGCGAGGTGGTCTTAATTCTGAGGTGGTCTTTAAGCGAGGTTTCAATGTAAGTCCAGTCAAATTAGCCAAAATATAGGCCTACCGTGACAAAATTGCAACAGAATTTATTTTTAATTTTTTTCTTTGGTGGGTACCTATACTGTATGCATATTAATATCATATTCATGTAATATCAGCAACAATGTAGCAAACTTTAGCTTAATCAACCATATAAACACCTTGTAAGCTTCTCTGCTGCACTGAAGGGACAGGTGACATTATGATGCTGTAAGCTCGAACAAATGACGTTAGGTGAATATAGAGGAGAAAATGTGTTGCCATCAACACTTGGTTGTAAAGTATCACTAAAAATTAAAGGTGTCCCTACCGCCTAATACAGCCAAAGCATCCATAATGAAAATATCAGAAAGAGATAAATTGAGCAATGTCGTCTTGTTTTAACGTCAGATATCCAGGACGGTACCTTCGTGTAAACGTTTACTATCATATTATCGTTTGCGCATGCCGCTTTATAGCTTCCGCGGACCTCACTGACCTTTGGCCTTTATATATTACGCACGCATTGACAGCCAACAGTCACCCCGACGTCACGGAACACATAGTTCTGTCTCAGAGCTGCGGGAAGTTTACCGTCAATGGATCCTTGATCATTAGGGTATAGTACTTTAATGTTAAAGGTGAGTGGCACACACGAGTAATGACCGTACCAGCAGCTAGAGTTCACACAGTTGACCTCACGAACATGGCGTGGGTGGTGATTTTGACCCAAATCCGTCCACGTGTACTCCATACCACATGACCAGGGCAGTTCTTCATCTTCCGAAAATGGCTCGTTTCTTTTTTGTAAATATGGCGAATCCCCCTCAATGTTATCACTTATTCCGTCCTCCTCTCCAATATTGTACTCATCTCTATACGGCACTAGGGGAATTTGTTGTGTAGATACCATTATCCCATATACCAAGAGTATATGAATCTGGAATTAAGCAAAACAATAGTTGAATGTAGTTTTTTATTATCTCCCCTTCTGTGCATCTTAAATATAAAATAAGAAAGAAAAAAGCAAAAACAACCCCCCCCCCCCCCCCAAAAAAAAAATACTACAATCAACTCGTGATATGAATTTATTTCAGAGATATTTTTCTAGTCTTTTATTTTTTTCCCTTCTTATGGATTTGGAATTAACATTTCATAAATAACCGTATATCATAACTCTGTGATCTCTCCTTATATTGTTTTATTCCCTTATATTATTATACTATATTCTTTTGGTTTGCCCTCGTATAAGAACATTGAATGAAATAAATTCATCGGCTGCAGCCTATTATTTTTTTCTATAAGCACTCCTTACATCTTATTGTCGGCACTTTATTTATTTATGTTTTCATATTTTGTTGTTTTATTCTGCTTTTTTTTATCTTGCATCGATGATATCTTTATAACACAAAACGACAACATGTCTGGAAAAGCCCTTAAATATGATTAAATCGCATTGCATTCAACTTATTCCATTTCATTTTTACGCAGAAATATGCGTCTTGATACTAATAGTCTGAAATATGGAAACCCAAACCGTCTGTCCTTTTGATTATTTTAAACGATTAACTGTCTGTGTCAGAAGAAAATGAAATTCATCCTGTCGAATTCTCTTTTAAAACGTCTATATTTCCTTCCCACCATCTAAATAAAGATAAATGCAATTTAAACATTTATGGGTCTAGACTTATTTTTCATTTGTTGTCTGCTATATGTAATTTTTTTCCAAACCGTTTTCGGATACATTGGAAAGAGTTGTGTATTTATTCCTCCATTACTACTGCCAGTCACAGAGACGAGGTCATTTAAGTGATTTTAGTAGTTAGAATCTATCTATAGAACAAGCATTGCCTGTTTCAAAATATCGACTAATCACTCGTATTTAAGAATTGACCAATCAGGTTTTTCTTTTAGCTACCAACCAAGATATATATTGAGATTATCGAAAAAATAATGTTTTGTTATTTTTTTTTTTATATTTTCATATCAACTAATTAAGATCTATCTGAGATTAATTCTAACATAATAATTGATTTCGGCTCTTTATGCCTAGCGATAGTATATATAGTTTTGTAGATATCAACCATTTTAAAATTATGACTCAGGGGTTCAGTCTGCAAGGGTGAGGAAGACCTCGGTATAAATATTGCTATTATGATTGTGTGTGTCTCTTTATGCCCAGCAAATACATATTTAGATTTGGGTCGGGAATATATCAACTGTTTTTACCCAAGTACTTAGTTTCTAAGGATAGGATAGGGCCCCATTCATCTCTTAACACCTAACAAAGTTTTGAATAATCCCCTCTATCAGTAAAATATGGCAGGGATGAAGTTGATTAAACCAATATATTTAAATACTATTTTGACCATGCCCTCAGCTTCCTGGGGTTTCAGCCAAGGATGGCAATTTTGAATCACCATCTGCAATGAAAGCTTCCAAACAAATATAAAAAAAAAATTGTTATTAACAACACAAGCAAATTGAAATTGCGACCCCTCTCCCCAGCCCCTGGCGAATTTAGCCCTTCTATTTGTACAATTTTAAATCCCCACCGCCGATAAATGCTTCCATCAAAAAAATATTGAAATTAAGTGTATATTACTAGAAAGGATTGTCTTACAGCAGTACAGCCAACTTTCACCTTGAAACCGCAGGGTTGGGGTTGTGGTTGAAGGTGGTGGGATGTTGGGATGAAGAAGGTAGCGGGATCAGCCCTTTTCATTTGTACAATTTTGAAAACCCTAAATCTCGTGCCCTGTGTAATTTAAAAAATAAACTCGAGCGAAATAAATTCCATATTTAACAACCACTCGTTGTGTAACCTCTGTGTATTTTACTACTATCGGGATTGGTAACTCAAATATCGTAAAGTCGTATACCTATTTTTTTTTTTTTGTAAAAAAATCGTAAAAATTTCATGTCATTTTATTTTCGTACTTTTCAATGCACGCTCCACACATTTTATGAAATCATCTGAAAAGTAATATTCGTGAATATTACCTCTTACATAAATAAAGGTCTGTACCATGGCCGTATTCCGTACCCATGTGTACCGCGTCGGTCAGGTAAATATAATATAGATAATTCCTGGTGTCGATAAATAATGCCGATATGCCGACAACTATTCTTTTTTTGAATATCGGTATATGTGTATTTTTTTTTTTTTTGTTAGACGCCGAAAATTACTATTTATTGCATATGGCTGGCAGCTATCGACTTCCGTATTCGTAGAAGCAGTAATTTGATTTCATTTTAATCTATCTTTTATTATTCACAAAACATTTTATTGATCAAGATGTACATAAATAAAGTCATATTATATCCTCACACGTGCAAGTTCTTATATATTACTTTATTTTTTTTAAGTTAATCTTCATGGCTGTGTAACTGAGGCTACATTTGATAATCTTACACGATATGTCATATTAATGAAGCATTCTTTAAAATTATAATTTAATGAATAACATCATTCTCATTTTTATTCTCAATATCGTTAAAACTTGGTTTCACATCATCAAATGTATTGGTATCTAATATATTCTATCAATCCGTTTAACACTGCTGTTTAAAATGATCTCTGTTTCTGTTAAAGGTCTTATCTAGTAAACCTACCACATTCAATCGGTACTATTCTGTAACATATATCTCCAACAAAAGTCTTTCTTCCGGAACACCCGGTCTTATTCTCTTGTACTTTTACGAGGGTCCCAATGCAAATCTTTCCATTGTTCCTATTTTGCATCTAGTGTAATCGATTTTGAGTTCGGAGTATGGTTTTTTGACGCTTTAGTATTCTCTGATTTTTTTTTTATATTGTCTAAGGAACAAAATCATAGATATAGCTACGAAATAAAACCCGGACCAAAAATCGACAACCAGATGGGTTTGATATCCCAAGCTACTTACACAATACTATCTAACACCACCAATGTGCACCGAATGGAGAATTTGAGGAAAAACACACACACTTTTGATAGGTAAATTAACATTTTGGATTATTTGAATACGTTCATCATTTTACCAAGCTGTTATGTTTCCAATCCCTTAGTTATCGGTAGTCGCCGATGGATTAGATCGCGTTAACTCTTTTGGAACACATGGTCGTATTTACTTTTACAGGAGTCTCCTTGTAAACTCTTCCTTAATCCATGCATTGTCCTTAGTTTAATGGAATTTTGCAATTTGGATTATGGTATTGTTGAAGCTTCAGTATTCTCTGTTATGTTCAACCTGAAATAAACACCTATATAACGCTGGTTGAAGTATTTTTTGTGTAAAGGTATAGATTCAAAATAAACAGTGATTATCAACTCATTTCCTTCTGCTGGAATTTTTTTTACACGTTTAAGCATACTGAGATATGTGGAACTTCTCCTTTCAAGCAAACACTATCAAGGTGACTTGTCACTTGTTTTACTATCCTCTAGACTCTCTCTAGACAATTAAGAGGTCCTGGCAGGCTTACCATAATTTACTAAATTTCATTTAATTTTCCTTTTTAATGAGATTTAATGGCTGCCAAAATGGTATGTTTACAGACTTTGTGGATATGTTTTAAAGTAATAAATCGATAAGTAGTTAACTTGGAAATGACGTATATACGTAAGATTTAAAAAAAAAAATAACAGAATACCAAATCTTCAAGAAACAATAGTTTGAACTTAAAATAAATCAAACTAGGAAATAAATATGGACAAATGAAATAAATATATAAAACACGGATACACTGGAGAAATTACAAGGGAATGCGACCAGTTGCTTCTGAAGAGTATGCGTCTTCTGTTACATCGACGACACCCGCCAAGTGAATCCTAGTTTATATTAAAGTAAACATCACATCCTCAAAAAAATCAGGGAATACCAAGGCGTCAACAAAACCATAATCCGAACTCAAAACCGATTAAACTAGAGGCAAAATAGGAACAAAGAAAAGATTTACATGGAGACCCCCGTAAAAGTACATGAGAATAAGACCAGGTGTTCCGGAAGAGTAAGCGTCTTCTGCTTCAAAGAACTATATCACAACATACTAGGCATACTTATAAGCGTATTCAAAAAGTCCACCTTCTTATAGTAATGTTACATAAATGTGTTATGTGTACAGAATAATTTCCACAAATCAAAGGTATGATAGGTAAGGCAGATTAAGACTTCATCTTTCATACGAAAAATTCATGACTAATAATTAAGATCGCACATGCATGGTATAACCTAGACTCTTAACATTAATAACAGGTATCAATACAGCATATCTTCCACTTTTCAGTTTGAAAAATATCATTTCTTGTCATTTTCTAATCCTACATCTTGTACTACTTCGTGGATTGCAATATAATGTGTATAAGCTTACTTTGAGCACAAACTAAAAATGAAATTTGTGAAAAGTCATAAAACCTTAATAAGATATTTCAATTATATTTGACAATCATGAATAAGAAATAGGAAAAACAGTATAAGACAAACTAGACATTTCAAATCTTCTTACAATTAAACGTTTATCGTTTTACTTTTCATCTATGTCTTTGAAGCGGGACTGGATGATCGAAGAGTTGATATGTGACATTATGTTCTACTTTCGTTGACGTCTGTCAGCGCTCCTATCAAGGGAATCACGACGGAAGGTTTACTACAAGTCCTATATAGTAAATTGTTTGTGTAATCTTCCAAACAATATCATATGACTGTGACGTAGGACAAGACCTATAACAGGCCTACTGATCGATCCATATTTAGCACTATTAGATATCACTGGTGGCTTTGATTGCATTAAAGGCCAGATAAGTCTGAAGGGAGACAAAGTGCGGATTGGAAATGGCAAAATATCCCTTTAGTTAAGCTAATGATCAGTAACCAGTAAGTTATGTGGTTCAATTTAGGCGGTCTATAATCTGGATATAGTGGTTTTGATTTTGTTCCTTTAGCTTATTTAAAAACCTCTGACATAGAATCAAAGAGCTGTTTAAGCATGATTTGTATCTAATGCCGGGTTTCTTTGCAAGCTCGATCTCGTTTATGATTCATAACGGTTACCGGATATTGACCATATAGTCAAGATTGTGAATATTTATTTAAATAAATAGCATTTTGAACGGTTGTTCGTGGCCCGTGGTGATAATGAAGTATTAAACAGTTTCATAAGTGGTTAAATCCACGAAAACTGAAATATCACATTATTTAATTAAGATATTTCGTGAAATTCGGCATATCACTCGATATCAAAACTTATGTTACCAACGGCATAATCAAACCTTTGTAAAACCAACATAAGATGCCGTTTGAATGAAAAACAATGTTATTGTACACAAAGAATTGCAGGAATAACTAGACGATATAACAGTTCAGAATAAAGAATTTATTTCTTAAATACTCATACATCTTTTTCGCTCGTTACTTTTGCACTGATCGTTTCGAAATAAATGGGGTCTTCGAGTTAAACTAGTTCGAGATAACGAGGTTGTGATACAGTAGTAACCCACTCAGGTAGCATAATTGACTAATAGTGTTTTATAATAATTGAGTTGACGGGTTTAGTGGTAAGCTGATATTTCGAGCCAGTCGTGTGTTTCATATGCCGAATTTGATATACGCATTAAAAGAAATACGTATTGTTTAATATTTTTAGGACTAATGAGTGATACTATGTTTGAATAGCTAATATTCATTTGTCGTAAACTGATATTCACTGTTGATGTTGGCCGAAATGACGATCGATTATTGTCTTACAACTGTATAAAGGATTAATAATTTTCTTTCACTACACAGATGCATTCCCATTTGTGCTAGGTAGATACCTGAAATATGTTTTTATTTTGAACACATCATCAGAACGTCATCACTTTGTGCTGTTTTAATACAGTAACGTCATCAATTTTGTCACACACAGCAAGCGCCATTGATTAAGGCGTTGGTTTAACCATAGTATAGTTTTTACAATAGGTTGGGAAAATTCATATATCACTGCCTTCCCTCCCTGCTATTCTTAGATCGTGTGTTTAAAGTTTTTGTCTACAGTATATGTATTCAATATATCCGTCTGTCGACTGCCAGTGTAAGAGCTGCGTTTAATCTATTTTCTGTCAGGATAGTGCACACACGTGATAGAATATGTTTTGAGTTCAGTACGACAACTCCTGGTGTTCCCTTTCAATGTGATATATGACGAATTCGTTTTTCATTTTATAATGACAGGGGGGGGGGGGTCATAAATATATGTCGAAGAAATTCATATAAACATTAAACCAGCCTGTTCTGATAAGTCCTATAACATTTTATTATATTACTTAAAGTCGTACATTTCAAATTTTACCTAAAAAGTTTCCATTTGATCCGTAAGGTTATTTAAGAACAGGTTTTGATTTGATAAACGTTACATTTGAAATTACATTTTTTTTTTTTTCATTTTTGACTGAATTCCCTATTAAATGCCATGAGAACATGAGTCAATCATCGTAGATTGATAGAAACATTGTTCCTGTTCCTTTGGTGTAGACTTTGGGCTTAAACTATCTGCGAATTAAAAGTTTAAATCCGAATTCTGGTAGAAATCATTATTTAATCTCTTAATCACTAAAATCAATTAGGTTTCTCCAATCCAATCAATATCGTGTAATATAGAAATAAAATGAATGCCGGGCTATCGCATATTGTTGTTCCTATTGAAACAAATATATTATCACATCATTATAATGTATAAAGTTAATTGATTCCAGCATATTTTTCAACACTATGGTGACATATATTTGACATTTACTTGAGTGTAGATATAAGTTCTAAAAGATGTGCCAATAATATTTAAAATATATCAACATATTTACAGGGAATGTCGACATATTTCAAAACATGCCAACCCGCCTGCAGGTCTATGACAGAAATTGCCATTATACAAAATTATCCTAACATGAAATTTGAAGAATTTAATCAAAATAAAATATTTCGCATTAAATCGAAGATGAAGTGCTCATCAAACATGAGCAAAAAACGAACAATGGTTATGATATGTCCGAGCGCAAATTCGTCCATAATTTAAAAAGACTCCCTGCGACAACTTAGAAAGAGAGAATGAATACTACCATTACCAATTTAGAACTGAAGTAGCTAGACGCTTCTCTGCTTACACCTATCTGCAGTAATAATGACCAGAATTTGTATATAACATATAATGATATACATTTTTGAAAAATAATTTCAAAGTGCATCTTTTAGAAGTAACAAGTTAGTCAATAGTGTTTTATATTTTAAATGATTTTATCTTAAGTCAACCTATTGATGTTAACACTCTAAAGAAGTATTACATAAAAAGATGACGAATGTGATAAGAAATGTCCATTGCAATACACTCAATTCTTCAAGATAGGCCTATATCTTAATATAAGTAGTATTAAGTATGACATCAAAGTCCCGCACTTACCTGTATGAGCATTCCTTCCATATTTGATACACCTTTAGGCTTGAAATAGTTCTACCTAAAAGATAATATTCCTAGTAAACATAGCCGTATTTATAGTATTATCCAGTCTGTCAAAATTCCCTCCTAAAAACCTTATTACCCTCATGTACACGTGACAGAGGGATGTTAAAGTAATCATTTCGATGTATCAGCACTATAAGAAGAGACAGGAGACAGATTGTGAGTGGGATGTATGACCTTCATCTATTATGTTTAACCCTTTGAGCGCTCACGCCGGAAAGTGTTGCCAGGTAAATGGTATGTTTAAGAAATAATCGTTAGCCTTTCAACATGTTAGGTACTAAACCTTTAATACTCATTGTAACTGACAAAGTAACTGGTTTGTAATAATGCGAGTTAATTTGAATCTTATTTTGATTAGGTCAGTTAAAATTGCCAAATTCATTTCAAATATATAAAGAGCAACCATGATTATTTGTCTATCTTTCCATATTTCGTATCTCTAAAAGATAACATTGAAACGTGTTAACTTGTTGATAAAACAAGTAAAGGGCGTTTGTGTTACTAAATAAGATTATAAGTATGGTTTGATAAGCGATATAAGAATCCGCCTACCTTTTGGACAGGTTCAATGCTTGGTTCTTAATATCTTTATTAAGACTTTATCGTCAGTGTTATCGATTTTTTGAACATGATAAGTATAATGCTCCCGATCCTCATTTCATGGTTAACAGTGATAATACATTTATGAATAGCTTTTATAATTAGTAAGAGGTATTTACAGTTCTGTTTGGTCTTCCTTAGCTGTGCCTAATGTAACGGAAGCTCCAACGCAGGGGTACATGCACGTCGAAACAACATAACAGGTGGCAGGCTGAGCTAGCCAGTGTAATACATAATGACATACGAATCGACGACTCAGTCTCTTCGGAGGTATAATAAGTGATCACTGATGTTGGCTAAATTATAATAAGTGTTGTTGGCTAAAATATAATCGTGTTGAGTTGTGTAATTTTTACAGTTGGTCTAAAGGTATCTTGTCATTTCGTTCTTTTATTTTTCATTTTATTTTTTCATCCCCTTTTCCAGTTTTATTTTACATGTTTTTTATACGAATATAAAGCTATACTTTATCTTATCAATTTCACAATATTCACTTTCTATCTCTATTTCTGAAAACCATGTTTGAGGTCAGCACAGTGCACCCATGACGCCAAAAATTGATTCACACCTACCATTACACTCCTGTGTAAAAGGCGTTTAATGTTCTTCATCCCATGATCCCACACTATTGTGACGTCATATATACATTATGTCTAATAATTGTACAACACGTCACGCTATTATTAAAAAAACTAGTATTCCGTTAGATAGGAGACTAATTGAAACTACTTCAATTAATTTGTTCCTCAAGCTATATACTAAATTCAATTTAATAGTTGTGTTTATTACATTTTTGCCTGTGAAATATAGAAAATTATCAAACTGATAAAACTTATATTTTCACTGCTGTGATGAGCAGTGAAAATATAAGATTTTGCCGTGAAAATATAAGAATTTGCCGTGAAAATATAAGATTTTGCCGTGAAAATATAAGGCTTTTTCAGTGTTACGTGAAAAAGTGACCCGACGATAAGAAACTACCCGGAGTCATTATTCTACGTTGCAAAAGTTACCCGGGTCGTTATTTTACAGTAGAAATCTTACTCAGCCTTCTGTAGAAAAATGACCCCACTCGATATTTCTGTAATTCGTCCCCTTGAGAAAATGACCCGCCGTAGATTTCAACGGTGGGTAGTTTTAAACTGGGTAATTTTTTCACGTTACACCGGAACTTTTGTATGAGTTGTTCCCCTTGATCGGAATCGAACATGACATTGGAGGCTCGGTATATTGTTGTCGTCTGCTAGAACTTGTCTATTGTGGAAAGATGGTCTTAAAGAAATGGCATCAATAGTAAATATTGATAAGAAACTGCCGCAGGATTTAATATGTAATGAATTGGAAGATGAGAATGGTTCAACTTTTCCGATCATCTTATCCCAATCAGCTGTGTACTGGACCCGATCGGTTGTGATTTCGACGGATTAGGACTATCATTAATCTATAGCTAGTTACTTTCCAGGAGGCAAGTAAAGAAAACAAATCATGAAAGTATCTTAAGTCCTCTTTCGAAATGAAATAAAAAGAAAATTCAATGGTTTGCCGTTTAATATCAAATATATTTCACTTGTATGGCAGATTTTTTTTTATATTTTCACTCGTGCTACGCACTCGTGAAAATATAAAAAAAAATCTGCCATACTCGTGAAATATATTTGATATTAAACGGCAAACCATTGAATATCCTCTATGTACTTAATATCCAATTATTTAATGATTTTATTACTTTCATATGAAACGAGCTTTAGGCGGGCTGAATACGATATCAATAAACAAGTATTAGATCCTTCATTTTTCTGTTCCTTTAAAAACTGTTAGTTTAACAAAAATATTCCCAATTTAAGTTTTTATACTGAAACGTTAAGGATTGTATGGATAATGTTACACAAACCAAATTACTGTATCTAGCGATAACTGGCAAATTGTCGTGATATAAGGTGGTTGGTGGGTTGATAATTTTTACGTCCTATTAATAGCCAGGGTCATTTGTGTCAGTGTATGCGATGTGGATGTGTGTTTGTATTTGGGAGGCTGCGGCATGTTCGTGTTAGTCTTTTTGTAATAGTCTGGATCTATTGCCGATTTAAAGTGCTACCACACTGAAGTGTACTGCCAACGGCCCCCAGCAGAACACCCAATCCCGGTCACATTTACTGACAATGGGCGAACAAGTCGTTCAACTACTATAAGCCGAGCGTCACACAGGGAGAAGTACCATTGTTTAAGACTTTGATATATCTCGGCATGGGGACACCCATAGCCGTCCTCACAGGGACAAACGCTCAACTAAAGGCCAAAGGTGAGGTCTTGTCATGGAAGACATCAAGAAAGATAAAGTTGTTTGGAGAGAAAGGAAAAGAATAAATCCTAATGTTAGTCGCCTCTTAAGATCATGCAATGGGGTAGCAAGTACAATTATACGCCCTACCTGCAAGACAGTCGTGATATAAGAACTCTTTCTTACGTATACATGCATGGATATTGATGACGTACTTCTAAAATATAATTGAAGAAAAGTGGTTATTTCTAAATAAACTAATGTTTCCGTGTTTGTAAACAAACAATTTTAGTCATTAAACACATCTTGTGGTGATTCCTACAGTTTTGACTGCATAACAAAGTTACTGTTCCTTTCAACAAGTCACGTGACCTCTAAACGGAGCAGTTGTAACACGACTCGAAAAATTATCCCAGCGCACCCATTTTCAATATAGTGTATTTTCAATTCGATTTCGATTTTGTTTTATTTATAAGGTTCGAGCAGTTTTAATTCACTTTAGATCAGCAAACAATAATGAAATGGTCAACCAGATTCCCGATTATGACGCATAAATCACTCAATAAACTCAACATTTTACGCTAATCCTGGATTCAACACATCACTGTTCATTTTTTAAATTGCAGGTTCCATTGATGTATCAGATGTAATCACATTTATAGCGGCAAAGGGTGCGCTGGCCTATTTTGTTTTAATGATGTTCATAATTTTGGAACTATCCTGTGTTCTCTGTATACTCCATGGCAACAGTAACTAATAACAAATTACACACACATGTCCCGATCGACCTTAATTCTTGTGATTCATCGTATGTAGGTGATTCCCAAAGATGAAGTAGTGATTGATGTACGTCTTAGGATATTCTTAAAAGTTGTACGTTTTTATACAGTTTTATATTGTGAAGTGGTATATGATCGTTAGGCCTATCATTGCTACGACGGCTGATCACGGCTGGACCAAACGAATGATAGAAAGTTGATGTCTTCTGTGAAACTTATTTTATTTCATGAAACTAATATAATAGCTGGTATAGTTGGATATCATATCTATGAAAAATGTACACAGAAACTATAATCTAGAGTTTTAAATACTGCCAAGGGAGTATAGTTCTTAAATTGTTAATGGAGTGCCTAAGGTGTGATGGGAGTGTCCATAATGTAATAGAGTGTCCAATGTATGCGACATAAAAGAATGCCAATGTTTTATATGTGCTATATAACAAAGGAGTGCCAAAATTCGAAATGAAGGTTGTCA
Organism: Mimachlamys varia; assembly: GCA_947623455.1. Classification (NCBI taxonomy): domain Eukaryota; kingdom Metazoa; phylum Mollusca; class Bivalvia; order Pectinida; family Pectinidae; genus Mimachlamys; species Mimachlamys varia. Next base: position 30,228,745 of record OX392532.1, on the reverse strand, counting down.
CAGAAATTTCGAAAGTGAAAAAGGAATGTCAAAAAACATCCGACGTGTGCCTTCATAAATACGACAGTATATAGTGTAAAAGGGACAATGAAGTGACATTTGAGTGCCCGATATGCTATCGATGCGTACTAAGCGTTATGGTGCCAATCTACTGTCCAATGGAACACAATGTAGCGAAACTGAGTGCCAAATCTGTCAAACGAGTGTAAAAAAGACACCGAAGCATCATTAAAACAGAAATTTGAATACAAAATCTATAAAACTTTGGGCTAAACTGTGAACAAATTTATACGGAAAACCTTGAAAAGGTACAAGAGATTACGACCATGTGCTTAAACGTTGTCTGCTTCATCGACGACATCCGCCATGTAAATGTTTGTAACATCCAAGTAAACGTCACGTCCTCAAAGTGAGGACGGATTAATCGATCTCAAGCACTACAAGTGAGCACACTCATGGGCATATTAAAAACGTTCATTTTCATATCATACAAGGATACAAAATATTTCTCAATGATATCCAGATGCCGACCGTAAAACTCGATCATCGTTTTCATCGAATCCTAAGTTTGTTTGTCACCAGCCGACCTTTATCACAAAAATCTTTCTTTAGAACAAGCCATATTGTTATAGATAAATTGCGACATGTAAAAACAATATATTAAAGAAGTGGGGATGTTACTACCCAGTAAGGGAAATTTCACAATATGACAATCGAAATCGTCATGTTTATTGTATAGATCAGTAGTAAACTGCCTGTGCTGGTCATAGTTTTAATTAAAATGGAGGTAAGCAGTTGATATAGAATAGTTTGTTTTGTCCTTGATTTCAAGTTCAGAGGGGTATATAGTACACTCATTGTTCTTAATAGACAACACATCACAGAAATACCTTTAAGTGAAATTGAAAGATATGGCAAGGTGTCCTGATAAACTCCTCGATAAAATCAGCCTGATAAGTATGTACCAATTAAGAGTGTATGCCTTGATGAAAAAACATGGTTTGAATATTAAAGATTAAAAGAAAGACAGTTGTACAAGGTCACTAAGCTTCGTCCTAATAACAGCTAAGGTCATTTAAAGACTGAACTACATCAGACACATATAAATGATAGACAAATCTAAATGATAGACAAATTTAAATGGTAGACTATCAGTATATGAAAACAATTTAGCTTAATATAAAGTAAAAAACAACATGTACTCAATCAAAGACACTCTATGGCATTGCAGTTTCAATTACATTTCCATATAAAGTAGACACACAATGATTATGTGTTATTTTATGTTTTTATATCAAGAAATTTCTACGCATTAGAGAGCAGCCCTACATTCAAATTTTGCAATTGCACTTCTTTGGTATCTTGTTTTGCATTTTACACATACACCGATACATGTTTTGTAGGGTTTTATAATGTGTACTTGATTCCCTTGGTTATTTGTATCATAACAGCTTTTGTTAAGTTACATAACACCACTACTTAAAAAAACCCAGAAGGATAATAAAAAAGAGAGACAAAAACAATCTACAATATTTGCAATGTTTCCGGCAAAAAATAAATAATAATTTCTTATTTAATTTACAAGAACAAACTTAAATTACATACCTGAAGATATACACAATCAAATTGCCTAAACGGCCACCAAATTATTGAAATTTTAGTACCAAAATATTTTGTTTTTGTGTCATAACACCGAAAGTATCTGAACCCCAAACCTAGTTTGAACTAAAACACTGACACATTCCAGACCACCATTTGCTTCATAATGTCACTGCAAAGCGTTCATCCGTGAAAAGCTACAAACTTTTACCTTGACCTTTGACAGAGTAACCTTTGTTTTTTTCGCCTTAATAGATTTGTTTTTGTGAACTAAACATCTTAACCAAAAATGTAACTCTGATACGGGGCCCTTTTATTTGAGTTTGCCTAAATGTGTCTTTTCCCTTGAAAACAATAGTAAAATACACTTCTTCCCAGTTGGAAACTTGAAGTCTGGGGTTACGAAGTTACAGTTTTGATAAAGGTCCTTAAAACCCTTTCATCTATAAAGAAAATTTCATTTTATATTATCTTGGTCTGAAATTTGCTGAAAGTTTAGCTCAGTTGATTCATATGAGCCCCTCCATACTGCCCCAGAGGTGGTCCAGGGTCAAAATACCTATGTTATCAAAACGTTATTCCTAGGAAGCATTCAAACCAATTTTGGATTATTTCTGTTTTTGAAATTGAACAAATATACCCAAAAGTGTTATTTTTTACTATATAAACTAAACTTCACTCCCTCAAAAGGGGAAACATTAAGTCCGGGGACGGGGATGGGGCATACAATTCACATTTATAATAAAGCACATTAATCATTTTCCATTTACGTGTATGAAGAGTATTTGGTGACCAATTTTACTTCTTTAGGCCTCTCCTGTGGTTCCTAGCGGGTTATGGCCACATAGTTCATAATTGTGGTGCATTTTGGCAAAGAAATTTTCCTGCAAAATGCAATTCAAATCGGTTCACGGGTTAAGAGTAGTAAACATCGAAAATGTAAATCGTTAACTGACGGAAGACGCACGACAACGTACCAAACGAGAATATATTAGGTCACTTTCGATCTAAACGTGTGTACAGCAGTACACAGCTCTCTGTCTCTCTCTCCCTCCCTATGATTGCTCCCTCTTTCGCCTCTCTCTCTTTTTAACTCACTCTCTTTTTTTCTCTTTCTTTGGCCCCATCTTTCTCTCTAACTCACCATCTCTCTCTTTCGACCCCATCTTTTTCTTTAACTCACTCGCCCCCCCCCCCCCCCCCCCTCTGTTTATTTCTCTCACTTTTTTTGAACCCATCTTCTTTTTGTGGAAGCACCGAGTGCTATCTGTAGTCTGGAGATGGAAAGTACGCATGGTAGGGGTCGCTGTTCTCTCGAACAGAATGATCAGCCAGAGTATTGTACACAGACAGATGATAAATTGAGTCCTTCTTCTGTTGTTTGTCGATTGATGACATACACAAATATGGTTCTATAGTTCTGATATGAACAAATAACATGTTTGCTTCTTGGGTTGGTATGCAGCCTAAATAAAAATTGATTGATTAAATTCGAACCTTCAAAGAATTCACACACATATGATGATAGAATGTCATCAAACCAATTAATACATGAAACCATTTTTGGATGCCGCTAACGTAAACATACATGATAGACTAGCAGTATTTATATAAAAAAATAACTTCAGCAGAATGTAAATAAAAAAATCAACAATTCGAAGACACTATATTTAAATCCTATCTCGTTATAAAGCAGACACACTATGACTACAGGGTAGCCCATATTTATATTTCTCGACTGCACTTCTTTGGGATCTTGTTTTGCATTTCACATAAACACGGAAACAGGAATTATTTGCTATATGTTCACAGCTTAATTCCGTCATGCATTTCCACATTCAGTTGTAAGGTTTGTATAGATTGTACTCAATTTCCTTTTTCACTTGTATCATGGCGTTTTGCTTTAAGTTACATAACACAATTTCTATAAAGAAACTCAATGTTGAAAAAAAATATGTTTTTGCAACGTTTCTGGCGAGAGGTGAGATGTACTTGACAGGCGACTTGTAGGTACTATGTTTACCGTTGCCAGTTTATTCAACCATTACTTAGCGAGAAGAAAAATTGAAACTTAATTATTTATTCTAGTAAAAGAATGATCTAAGATTTGATGATTTTTTAACACGTGACTGAAACAGTTTCATTGAGTTATCCACCTTGTGAAATCTGAAATTCATAGGTATGGTGGGATTAATGGAATGATGTACCTCAGTCACTTTGGATGGGAATGTTTATACTAAGCAAAAAGTGTATATAATAATTATGAATTAAGCATTTTGATAAAATTCAGATAAAAACAAAGGAAAGTTTATAACATTTACTTGGACGTGGCTTAGATTTAAATGGTTGTTATCGTCGATGTAGCAGAAGACGCTTACTCTTCCGGAACATCTGTTCTTGTTTTCTATACCTTTTTTCAATGGTCCCTATGTTAATATTGGCCTTGTTCATATTTTGCCCCTAGTTAAATCGATTTTGAGTTCGGATTATGGATCTTTGCTCTTCGATATTTGCTAATAACTACCGTTCCTAATACGCCAAATAACGATGCAACGACATCTTTTATATTCCGATTATAATGCTTTTAATTGTTTGTACATCATATTGCTGAGTTGTTTGTACTTCCTAAATGCTAACAGATTGATGTGTTCTTGTTTATTCTCTGAAATAGTTTGATGAAAGCTTTTCCGTCAATGTTAACTTAATTAAATTCCCGATTCATCTTTCTCCTTCGTCCTGTTTTAACGGTATTTACGATACTCAATACGATATTCAAATAGAATATAAAATATACATGAGCAATGATAAACTTTCATTAGATGAAATTGTTATTAAGAACATTTAATGATTACTACAAATATCAGTCAAATATTTCAAAACATATCGTACAAAGTTAAAGTTAGAGATAATGTAGCGTTAATATTTCGATTTTTGTTTACGGTAGTGACATATTGATTGTATTTTATAGTGGATTTGTTTAATCATTAGAGCATCGTAACAAAAACGATGCTCGTTTTCTTTTTAATATTTTGATTACTTTATTTCATACGAATGTTTCTGAGTTTAATTCATCCTCCAATCTATGAAGTACAGTTTTATGTTAATATTTCGTAGCTTAAGGATACTTTCATAAACGAGCATAACTTATCAATATATGAACCAGATACTTAAGGGATTATTTTCGTTCGAAAGTAATTTTATATGTTATCCATATATCGTAAATTTGTTCCACCACATTTTATAATCTACATTCCCAAAAGCATCTTATAAGACTGTAACTTTCCCCTATCCATGCCCCTGTATCTATAAAAGTAATAATAAAAGTATTATACATCATTTGTATAGCGTTGTATATAATTTCGCATCCTATTGTGTTTTCATGTCGCAATTGATTCGTTATTCTAGGGCTTGCTCTGAATATCGAGATTTTCGTGATAGATGCCGACTGCTGACAAACAAACTAACAACACACGGATTCGAGATATGCAGGTTGATCAGAACTATGGGCAAGTTTTATGGTCACCATCTTTGTCTCATTTAGAAATGTTCTGTATCTTTAAGTGATTTGAAGATGTACGTTTTTCACCTTGCTAATTAGTGTGCTTACTTACTTGTTGTGATTGACAATGATGAGATGACGTAACACACACATATGCTACACCTTTTAAAATTAGTAATAGATACAGTATGCCAAAATATGAATTAAACTGCACCATATAGTTGTTTCGTCCTCCTAGGACTTCTCAATAATGCTAGAGGCCAAACGGTGGGAATCCAAAATTTCTAAACAAATGTAGAAGTAGAAGGGTCAGGTGCGTAAAACCCCTTTAATTATGAACCAAGGAGTAAAATTAAACTATATTTGTATAATCTCAAATCGTGTATAACGAAAATGTGTATATTATGATGACTCGGTTCTCATGTTGAGGATTGGTGTTTACTTGGATGTGACCAAGATTTACAGATTTTAAGGGTGTTGTCGTTGAAACAGAAGATGCTTACTCTTCCGGAACACCTGGTCTAATGTTCTTGTACTTTTATGAGGGTATCCATGTACATCTTTCCTTCGTTCATATTCTGCCTCTAGGTTAATCGATTTTAAGTTCGGATTATGGTTAAGGTTTTTGTCATCAATATCAAGTGTTAAAGGACATGCATTGCGTAAAGAAAGCTTATAATCTCAATGATAATTTAAGCAATAATACAATAATCTCAATATGAAAACAAGTAACAACAGACAGATAAGCCGATCGTACTAATGTCTTACTAAATTGCCCATTGACACTATTGAATAAAATATTTTTTACTCATTTTTTTACGCATACTAACTTTTCATGATCATACGTAAAAATAACATAAATCGTTAATAATGATGTAACACACAAATATGCTGCACCTGTTAAATTAGTATTAGATAAAATATGCCGAAAACAAAGAAATTAAACTGCATCATACAGATGTTTCGTCCTCCTCGGACTCTTCAGTGATGTAGGGGCCAAAGGTGGGAATCCGAAATTTCCTCTTAACTAATGTAGAAGCAGAAGGGTCAGGTGCGTAAAACCCACTTAATTCATGAATTCAGAAGTTAAATTAAACTAGTTCTGTATGATTTCAAATCGTGTAAAATATAATTAATGTTGATACTAAGTGAACTGTTTAAAAGAAGCAATTAAAAATGCATATCCATCCAAAAGAAAACAGTACGATAACAAAGAGTTATTGCTGTCTAGCACAATATAACTCCATGCACTTAAGGGACTTTACCAAACAGCAGACTTTATAAACCCTTCAAACAATAATGCTTAAGTACTAAATGTCAGTGGGTAATATTTATATATATATATAGAAACATTGTGTTTACTTACCCGCTTAGCAACTTTAAGGTACACACACTCCCATAAATGCCAGCGAGACAATCCCGTTAATTGATAATGTAAGCGCGGAGTACACCCCGGGAAGTGCTATAAGGTTATTAAGCGGAAGTGAATGACGTATAAAAGACGTATAAACTGCTTTGACATTCGTATCTAGCCAATTCAACACTAAATTCATTGGTTGTTTGAGCGTATAAATAGCAATTAGTAGTAATAACAAAAAGCAATCTAATAGTTATTTAACGTTTTTTTTTCATGACTGATAGGAATGTAACCGATTCCCATTCATACCGACATTAAAAAGGAAAAAGAAAGAAAAAAAGAAAACACGTCATTCAGTCCATATATATGCATTCCTTAATTGTTAAATTGTATTCATTTGATTACTTTAACTGCGTATGTATTGACATCGTCATTTAAACGACATTTGCCAAATGGTCCCAATTTGAATAAAATTATCGCCAATAATTTAACCGTAGTCAATGTTGCTTATAACTCCATAAAAATACACTTTATTGAAAAGTTTGAAAAGATATTAATCTTTTCCTCCCTGAAGAAAGTATATATTTGAATATTTACATTTGCATTGCGTTGTTACTATGTTGGCTTTTAAAGACGTCTTTATTAGAACTTTAACTTTAATGCACCACGAGACGCAATTCTATGACAATTGATACATGTATATATGTATGTTTTAAATGTTATATGTAGGGTATTTTGCTGTTGTTTTTATACCCTTGCAGTGCCTTGCCAATTCCTAAACGAGCTTTGACAACCAAACTACAGAAACAACACAAGGATTCGAGAGATGCAAGTTGATCAGAACTATGGGCAAGTTTTATTGTCGTCATCTTTGTCTCAATGAGAAATATGCGCCACCTTGTTGATGAGGCAAAAAACATTTTGTCTGACTCTTTGATGTACATCAAAATAATCTCGTGGTCATATAACGGTAAAAACTGACAAATTTTGAAGTCAGCTTCGGCTCCTTAGTAATCTTCAAAGGACAGGCATACAAACTAGCGATTGGTCTGCTTTTTTCACCTGAGCCGTTTTGTCATGACATATTTAAGAGGCGTAGAGAGCGCACGTGAGCGTAACACAAGAATATCGAGGCTGGTTATTGAGCCGCGAAACCGCGAACATTCATCCAACACAAATATGTCACGGTAAACAAACAGTAGCGTTAATAAATATACTCCGATTATAAAATTGAGTGAGCTAGGGGCAAAATATGAACAAATAAAAGATTTGCACAGAGACTCCTGAAATATTGTATTTTTGCATAAACCGAATATAAAAAAATAAACCGTAGGCGTGGTTAAGAAATTATAACGGCATTGTCAGATAATCAAGAAAGCCGTCCTTTTATTTGGAAACAATTAACCATTTGCGTTTTGGTGTTCCACTGAGACAGACGGTTGCCAGAATCCGAGAAATAAGGTTGTCAGTTCTGACAGGGGAGGTAAAAACTGTTTGCCCTGTCGCTGAATACTACTTAGATGTGTGCAGGTGGTGGCTATGATTTATTACAACAAATCATCTCGATGGAAAGATAAATAATAATGGTTTTACATTGACTTCTAACATTTGTTATGATCAATTGTCTCGGGGCATCAATCTATTCTACACGACACGATAGACTTTTGACCATATTGTACTAGTATCAGCGAGGAAACGTTCACTCTATCCATTACTGCAATAATAAAGTTAATAACGACTCATGTAAGAGATTATTTGTCACGATGTTCACGATTTATTTCAAATTGATACTCCAATTCAAGAGGTCTTACAGCTAGCTATGTTCAAGTAATTATTAATGATTTCTATTTCGCCAATGTAAGATACTTGCTTAACTCATTCTGCTAAAAACAAATGGTTTCTGAAGAAAAACGCACATAATCCAATGCTTCTCTCTAAGACGATGATAACGATTTTACCGCTTCAGATATGAAAGTATTGTTTGAAAGACACACAAGCGTATAGTATATTTATTATTTAGAATAGCATTCAGTCGTTTGAAATAATAAATCAATTCGATAAAACCTCCTGAAATAATACCTGCCGTAATAAAGAATACGGATCGACAAGGAATATCAATAAAGATTATGTTAAAAAGTAATGAGAAAAGGGACCTGGGGTATTGAAAGGTATTAATAATGTACTAGAAAATGAGCGATATGAAAAAGTATAGAAGAAATGTATAAAACACACAGTGAATGAAAGTCGGCTTATGCGTTAGACAACAGAAGTACGTGGGATGTTTGTAACATTGTTAACAAAGAGGATTGAGACCCTAACATTTTTTAAAAACGCTTCAAAGGGAAACCATGATAAAATAGCAAAATTTGGAACACTTATGACCAAAACGACAGCAGGAACGAAACCGAATTTCAAGAAACAGATTTATAATAAGGTAAACTGTGCGAAAAAAAAGCCAAGGGGATAGCAAGAAGATTGCTGACCTCGAAAAGATAATATATACCCTTCTCAACTTGAAATGAGGGACATAACACACTCTTTTTCACCAGTTAATTACCTCAATCTTTATTTTAACTATGACCAACATGGACATCTTACTACTAAGCTTTACGATAAATATAACGATTTAAATTGACAAAACGTGAACTTTCCACTTCTTGATAGTAACATCACTGTATCTCTAACCTATGGTGTTTACATGTCGTAGTTGATTCGTTATTATTCACAACACATCGTCGATACATAAAAACGTGAATGTAAAAGACCTGGCAAGGTTTTTGTTATGACTAGCTCTTCCACTAATTCAGCCAGGAATTCTATTATTCATATTATATCTTCTAAGGCAGAAAATGGGTTTAGTGCCATTTATTTATATATTTAAAAATCCCTTGGACTTAAAGGGGCATCCCGGGGAAGTCTATAATGAAGTTCTTGAATGTACATGCTGTCTACACTACCAGATACATTTTCCTGTTTTTTCAATATTCGAAGCCCACTCAAGATGTGTTTATCAGCCACTTGCACTATTGCATTCCTCGGGAAAGCCCGATAAAAATAGCGCTGATCACGCGTCAATTAAGTGACTATTTTGTCGCAAGTCGACTAGTGGCCCAAAGGGAGGGGACGCGTAATGTATAGGTCCGATGATGAACCAGACACAAAGTCCGTGTATAAATTTATTGATCATTCACATTAATAATCAGACGTTAATTACACACGATATGCATATGAAGAAATTTATGTCGACATCTCTGCATCATTTATCGTCATCAGTACCCGACTGAAACCGATGCAAATGGGTACAGGAAACAACCATGCATCGTCAGAAACCCACACGACACTGCACTCTTACATGTGGGTTTCCGACGATGACAACCATAGGGCAAACCTTCATTTCTGTTAAAGTTATCTTCACGAATCCTCATTTAGAACCATTTCACAAAAGGTGTGCATGCATTGAAAAGTACAAAAATAAAATGAAATGATTCCGATTTTTTTATACAACCAGAGACGTATAAAGCCAGGCACTAAACATGTAGAATACATGTATAATTTATATATGAAAATTGGAACTTGCCGAGAAGATAATTGTCCAATACTTATTCCATTTATATATGTTATGATAGCTCCGTTTTCATTTTATTTTTTTTGGTAAATTTAAAGGATCTTTAACATTTTCAACACAACTGCAGACATGGGACATACATGTATATGTCTTCTTTTTTTTTTTATAAATTAATGACTTCACTTATATAATGCATATATTTTAATTCATATCAAATTCAATACCGGGGTCCAAACCCGATAATATTTATACAATCCGTATTTTATAGATTAGGTATGACAAGCATATTTTATCCGCACATGATGACTTAAATTTATTTACTTTGTCCAATTTGAATCTGTATACATTAAACTCAATCGCACCTATACCGGCGTTTTACAACGTTACCCCCCCCCCCCCCATACGGTTTTTCTTGTATGTGAAAAGGTCTTTCTCTTCAGCAATATAATTCAATCATGCCGTTTTACTGGAATATTATAAAGGGAATATTACAAATCACGCTTTCAAGTTTTACACACGAATTTCAAGTAACAGAGGGAAGAAAGATTCATCCCTTGGGAGGTCGAAAAACCAGATCGAAACTGTGTCACCGGCCGCTACCCAAAATAAAACTGTAACATCCAAACAGTTGGGCTGTTAGTTTCTCCCTTGACTACTTCCCATCCCTCATTATGCTTCCGTTATAGAATCCTTACGTTAAATTTTGACCATTCGGCCACTTTTCGCCTGGAAGTTACATGTAGGTCACGCGGATCGCCATTTTTGTTTACCGATGTAGCTTGTTATGCGCATGCGTTATCATACGTGACGCAAAAAAAAATACATGTCCAAATCGATGATTAACGAATAGTGATTCCCTTTGTTAATTATTAATTTTTTTTTAGAACATATTTCAGCGTAAATCACCCATTAATTTTCCACAAGATTATACATTTAATTCATATATACAATAATTCTAAATAAGCATAAAAAATAATGGTTTTACCGTGATGCCTCTTTAAAAATTTGGAGACATTTATTATTACTGAACATCAATTATGAATTTCCAGCTCATGAACTAGGGAATAGGTTAAAAGATGAAAGTTAAATTTGTCCAAAACGGTTATATAGAATAGAAACATTCATCACTATATTGATAATTTGGAAAAAAATAACACAGATACATGTATATTATTTCACAACTTTTGATACAAGAGAATGGGATTATATGACAGCCTTACTGAAAAGATATGGTTTTAGAAAGAAATGGATATCTATATTTTATACAAAAATATCTGCAGTCTACACTGATAGTCACCCTATAACCATTGTCCTGCAAACTAGTTGTTTTCAAATAACTATACTTGAGAACGTTGTCCTTGACGTTGGCAATATATGTTGGCAGAGATATGCGAATTACCCAGTTCGAGTCGCACATGTATGACGTCATCAAAAATGGACATGGGCGGAGTTAACCACGGCTCATGCAAAGTTTATCCTGTTACATTAATTGAACAGTTTTCTCGTTTGTAAGTTTTGAGTGAATGAAAACTATGTCCACAGACATGGCTGTATTGAACATAATAATTATGAACTATTTAAGAACAATTCTGTAAATATATTTTGTTTAGTTAATGAGATTATAAATCCAATGGAGCAGTCCTAAAAAATTGAATCCTTCTCCATTGGATTTATGATCTCATGAACTAAACAAAATATAAGGTTAATCCTTAAATAACAGGATAGGCTGAGAATAATAATTGGATAACCGACGAATAAATGTATCTCAAGAAATCATTTTAGGAGGGACTGAATTGAAAAGAGAAAACAAGCACTCAGAATCTTATTGGTACCAATAAAAAACATGCAGCAATCTGAACTGGGAAGGTAAAAAAAAACGTTGATGACATGCTTAATACGAGCACTGCAAGCGGAGGCATGATACGCCCGTCGGCACTCCATAAGATGTGAACAGATATTTAAAGTAGCTAATATCAAAAACTTAATATTGTTAGGATGATTAAGCCCACCAAATGTTAAAGAAAACACTAAAACTTTTTTCACATAATGACCCATACTGCATCAGATTTACATGGCGAGTGTCGTCTATGAAGAAGATGCTTACTCTTCCAGAACACTTGGTCTTATTATCTTGTATCATACTTTTACAAGGGTCTGTTACAGTGAGGGTGAATAGAAAGAAAATATAAACATGGACACCATAGTACAGGGGAGTAAGACCAGGTATTCAGAAAGAGAAGCAATCAAATAGGGCATCAATCACAAGTATACATACAAATGAGCATATTAACAAACGTCTACCTTAATATAATACAAGGATACAAAATTTTTTTCCAAGGAGACCAAATTAACACAGAATAATAGAGATCTATTAAAACAATAAAAACAAAGTGAGCAGGGGCTCACATAGATATACCCCCACACCCACAAAACGGTCAAGTGTGACCTTTGACCTTTAACGTTGACCAATGACCACCAAATCATGTGTAAAATTGGATAGTGTAATGGTATGGTGTGAATATGAACCAAATGTTACCAGAGGTTCATGGGATATCTCTTAGACAAAGTCCGGACGGAAGGACGCACGGACTCACAAAGTGATTACTATATACCCCCTTACCTAAGGTGGGATATCAAAAATAAAGTTTGCTACGTAATCAAACAAAATGAGTATTGACTAAAACACATGTTTTGCGTATTATCTACTGACAACTAGGACCTATGTAATTTTGTATTGATAACGAAAAGTTATCATCGTTTCCAGACATATCCAATTTAATTTGCCCAGACAAATATGCAATTTCTCCCGGATTGTCTGGGGAGCGGCATATAAAGTACAAACACACACTTCTTTTCTAAATCAACCGAAAGGACACTAAAAATGTAAGTGTATAAACTTCAACCACATTCAGACAGAATTCTTGTATCGAATTTCATTTTAATGAAAAATTATCACGACGACAATCTTGTCGCCACAGCAAAGCACTGAACGCTCAAATGTCGCTTTAATGAGTTTTCGCTATATTAACTGAGAGGCAATCACTCCACCTGTAGACTTAGGTGAGGTTATCGTTCTCACACCAGACGAATTATAGTGGCGAATCCAGTTGTGTACCTACGTTATATAATATTCCGAAGGACGATCAATTCAGTAATTCTTCAGAAAAATGTTTCACGAGGAACTACGTACGACGGACGCACCACGAACCCAAATCAATTTGAATATCCCTCTATCTGATGATGTTGGGTTAATACAAGGTCATGACATAAACTTTTAGCTTGAAAATGCTATGTTTTGCATTACAGAGAGTGTTTCGAATTGAGAAAAATGCTTAAATGACAAATTAATTGATCTTGTAAGGAAACAAATGATAATCATATTGAAACTTATTTCTTATTATTAAGGATTTTCTGCAAAGAAATATCAGTAACAGACTATTATGCGTGTTATTTCAAAATCACCTAGGCACCAAGGGAACGCTTTCTATAGAATTTGAAAATGTTCCTTCAGGCACAGTTGCTTGAGTTTCTGTCTGTAAATAATAAATATATATGTGTGAAATGAGCCTCCCATTACAGTAATGTAATGGAAGTATACCAACGTTATTTCTCAACTATTTGTAAACAATGCACATAACTTACTGGTTGCGAGTCTGTCGTGCAATTCTCAGACGAAACACCGACATTTCCGATGAATTTAGATATTAATCCACCACTACATGCTAGCTTCGTTTAATATAACGATTATTTCTCCGTCGCATAGACGTTTTATTTATGACGTTCTGTAATGGGCCGCGGCTCCATATATATAAACATTTTTATATACTGACAGAAACTCAAGCAACTGTGCTTCAGGTACTTGTTAAGAAATAGCGGTAACAAAGTACTACTGTGAAAATACAAGAAGGTTGCCTGTTGGCCATATTATTTTCCAGAGCCGTCTGATAATGACAAAATGCACAAGTAGAGACCATGGGGAGCATTTATTGAAATTGACAAATGCTCCCTCTAGTGTTTGTCAAGAAATAGCAGTACCAATACATTCCTGTGTTTTCCTGATCAGTCAGAAACATGGACACCGTGCGATTGGAATAGCCCAACATTTAACGATGGTGGGCTCATAAAAATTCATTATATGAGCCCTTAGCTTAAACGTGTAATGTTTTACATTGTAGAGAGTATTGCGAGTGGAGCAAATCACTGGACTAGACAAAATAACTGTTCATATTTATTCATATTAAAGTATACGACTCCTGGATTCTTAACGACAAAAAACAATTATTGTTTTGTAAACATTGGATTTTAACCTTCTGGTTTGTCAGCTAATTTAATATTTTATAACATGCTCACCTTAGAGTCAGTTAAACCTCTATGGAATATCTATCTACTTTTTTATTTCTGTTACCTTTCAACTAGATATACTTCCAGTGCTGCATTGTAAAATGACATACAATGTCCGGTGTAATATATAAGTTTATCGAAGTCTCCTTTCAATGGGAAATAGAAACGAATGCCTCATTGATGTCTTTACGAGTGAACGACTCCAGAGACAAGAACATTTCGACAAGGTTCCTGACAATGCCAGCTTACAACTTCAAGACAGCTGCCAACTCATTGAAGCATATTGGAGACAAACTAAGAGAAGAAAAATCCAATCACTCTTTACGTCGGATCAATAGTCATTATAAAACCCTAAGAACGAAACGAAAAAGTCATAAAAGTAAATCATTTCTTATCATTTCCAAATCATTATCATTTCTTTCAACGGAACACGTTGAAATTCACCATCAACCGTGTTGGCTCCAAGAGTGACAATACCAGTGTTATGATTGGTACGATAAACATTGACCTATCAAGAAGAAAGAATCAACAGATATTGAACCTGGGGTGCGTATGCTTTCTTTGTAAAAGTATCACTGTTTTTCTAACTAATGTAGAACTAGAAATGCCTGTGAAACATAAATGCTCCCTTCCCCCATATGAAATTAGTTTCTAATGCTTATTACGTATGCGAGGTTTGATAACAATCGAATCAGTAGTTATTTAAATAAGCTGGTTACATTACCATGGGGCGAGACGCGACGGGACGGACATGGGTAACACTATATGCCCCCACCCATTTCATGGCGAAGCATAAAAAGAATTTTCGTAATTCTCGTAAAATCTCATTAATGTACAAACATCAATTGGGTCTTAACGGTGACCATAGTTTTGATATATTAGTACCAATATTTTTTGTTGTTGTAATTGAACACTGGCAAGTTGGCAAGAACCCCTGTTTTAGGATATCTCATATCCTTAAATAACCAACCCTTGAGCTATGAACCCAATGGTCAAACCCAGTGCCTTTAAGTGAAAAAGTTGTCCTTGACCTTTGAAAACTTGACCTTGTTCTCTTTGGCCTCGTGGCCCTGACTTTTAGTTAACTGATTCTATGTTAAATTCCGACCAACTTTAATTCATAATGTTATCAGAAAGTGTTTATCACTGAAATGCTAAACAAATTACCTATCTTTGACGTTAACTATCCGATATTTACCGATGGTGGGGTCAGGCATTCAAATGTCAAAACAACGTTAAATAGAAGAACTTTGTCAATAGAGCAGAACAGTCTAGCTAATCGCTTTATTCTCAGAGAGAGAGAGAGGGGTGGGGGGGGGGGGGGGGGTGGGGGCTGAAGAAATATTCAAAAGGCGTCGACAAGGTTAGATGATCATTGAATAAATACCAAGATAAAAAACAAATACTTTAAACTATTGATTTGTTTATTGTCAAAAAACAAACTGCAAAATTAAAGTCAATGGATTAGAATTGACATGGACACGCTAAAATTTTTATGTTCGTATGCTTAACATATAAGATTTTTATTTACATTTCAGTTTTTATAACAAACAATTATGATTATTATTTTCATAACAGTTTTAGTTTATATTAATCGCGCCTGTTACTTGAGCCTGAGAAGGGAGCACCCAGAGGGTTTGAATGTGAAACTAAACACAAATGAAACAATATTTTGTCACGGCCAACCATGTGTGAGAGACAACGATAACCATCAATTAAAAGACAATGTTGCTATTGTTCTTCATCATTTCTCTTTCCTGAGTTCAGCGTTCAGAATTTTCCCCCACATGGCATTGTATGGATGGGCGAAAATTGTTGGCTGTCCGTTGATATCTACCATGGGACGTCCTTCGTTCGCCCATTTAAACAAACTGCCTTCCAAATTAACAGCGGTGGGAAAGGCGGGGCCGGCGGGAAGTGAATCTGTCGATGAGAGGTCAAATGATTAATATGCTTTTAATTGGACAGTTTTATTGCGAGAAGCTACCGGCTTCATTGACCTCAATAGGAACTTTGTGAACTGAACATCTTGACCGAACTCTTAAACGGGCCCCGAATTTACTTCCCCCTCAAAAACCAAAACCTATTGCAAACGTATCACATCCCGGGCGGAGCAGCAAATCCGTTGGCAACGTTTCAATGTTGAAACACTTTTGATAAAGCATCTTAAGACTATTTCATCTATGAAACTTGATTTCAACGTATCTGCGTCTGAAGAAAAAAACCTTGTTAAGCTTTTAGCCAATTTAACTGATTTTGAGACCCTCCCCGAAATCCCCAGGTGTTGATTCAGAGTCGTTGTTTCTACTTGGTTATTATTTCCAGTTTGAATATTTCCGAATGAAAACCCAAAAGTATAATTTTCCTATAAAAAAAGGTAAATTTACCCCCTCCCCAGGGGAGAACGTGAAGTCCAGGAGGCATGACAGTCACAATTTTGATAAAGCACATTTTCCACCTGTGAAGAGTACAGGACGATTTTTGAAATTTTAAGCATTTGGCATCTTTGCTCCTCCACCCTTTCCTCAGATCCCAGGGAGCTAAGACCATATATATATAGTTCACACCAGGGAATATTCATGCCGAATATCATTGAAATCGACTAAGGGGTTTTTAGTTGATGAATGCAAATTGTTTAAACACGAACGCAATACTTCACACGAAACCTTGTGTTAGGTCACCTAAAAACCCATCCACCGTACAGTCAAATTACCGTACATTTAAATAACGCCAGCATAGTGCGGAGATTACGATGATCAATCAAATATACCTTGTAGCATCCTTAAGCTTCATGTGGCATTTTTGTACTAATGATTATTTCTGACCAACAAGCTCCCCTCTGTGATTCGACCTTCATTACAAAATCGATGGATATCATAGCTTTGGGTCAAGGTAGTGTTATTATAAAAAACACATCAGTATTTGTCTTAGCCGTCCTTTTGTATCAATCAATAACAGTTTATGGTTTTCAAACTGAGTACTGCAAACGAACTTATTACCGAGGTAATTTTATTTTAGCGCCTTTTGAGCTGAGAGTATTGCGCTGAAATAAGATTGCGAGAATTGGAGTTTGTATATGCTTCTAATATAGTAATTACCACCGGTGCGCGAATAAAACAAACTGGTAATGGACTTAAATGTGGCAAATTAAGTACGTTTACAGTATTTCTTGCACGAATGTATCTGAGGTGTCATTGTCTTGCATATATAGATACAAACAATAAATGTGTTTACGAAATGAGTGTACAAAGAACTCTGCCATCGATTATATCGTTCAATCAAGACCACTTACCCGAATTATTCCTGAAATATTTTTGCAGTTTATCTGCAACTGTTGATGATCGATAACCAATTGAGCAGTAACACACAATGTCTGTATCTGCCAGGTGTTCAACTGAAAAAACAAAACAAGCGTTAGGTAACACACAATGTCTGTATCAGCGAGGTGTTCAACTGCAAAAACAAAACAAGCGTTAGGTAACACACAATGTCTGTATCTGCCAGGTGTTCAACTGAAAAAACCCCAACAAAACAACCATTAGGTAACACACAATGTCTGTATCTGCCAGGTGTTCAACTGAAAAAACAAAACAAGCGTTAGGTAACACACAATGTCTGTATCAGCGAGGTGTTCAACTGCAAAAACAAAACAACCGTTAGGTAACACACAATGTCTGTATCTGCCAGGTGTTCAACTGAAAAAATCCCCAACAAAACAACCATTAGGTAACACACAATGTCTGTATCTGCCAGGTGTTCAACTGAAAAAACAAAACAAGCGTTAGGTAACACACAATGTCTGTATCAGCGAGGTGTTCAACTGAAACACAAAACAAGCGTTAGGTAACACACAATGTCTGTATCAGCGAGGTGTTCAACTGAAGAAAAAGAACAAGCGTTAGGTAACACACAATGTCTGTATCAGCGAGGTGTTCAACTGAAAAAACAAAACAAGCGTTAGGTAACACACAATGTCTGTATCAGCGAGGTGTTCAACTGAAACACAAAACAAGCGTTAGGTAACACACAATGTCTGTATCAGCGAGGTGTTCAACTGAAGAAAAAAAACAAGCGTTAGGTAACACACAATGTCTGTATCAGCGACGTGTTCAACTGAAAAACAAAACAAGCGTTAGGTAACACACAATGTCTGTATCAGCGACGTGTTCAACTGAAAAACAAAACAAGCGTTAGGTAACACACAATGTCTGTATCAGCGAGGTGTTCAACTTCAAAAACAAAACAAGCGTTAGGTAACACACCATGTCGGTATCTGCCAGGTGTTCAACTGTAGAAAAAAAACAAGCGTTAGGTAACACACAATGTCTGTATCTGCCAGGTGTTCAACTGAAAAAAAACAAGCGTTAGGTAACACACAATGTCTGTATCAGCGAGGTGTTCAACTGAAAAAAACAAGCGTTAGGTAACACACAATGTCTGTATCTGCCTGGTGTTCAACTGAAGAAAAAAAACAAACGTCAGGTAACACACATTGTCGGTATCAGCCAGGTGTTCAACTGTAGAAAAAAAACAAGCGTTAGGTAACACACAATGTCTGTATCAGCGAGGTGTTCAACTGCAAAAACAAAACAAGCGTTAGGTAACACACAATGTCGGTATCAGCGAGGTGTTCAACTGAAGAAAAAAAACAAGCGTTAGGTAACACACAATGTCGGTATCAGCGAGGTGTTCAACTGAAGAAAAAAAACAAGCGTTAGGTAACACACAATGTCGGTATCTGCCAGGTGTTCAACTGAAGAAAAAAAACAAGCGTTAGGTAACACACAATGTCGGTATCAGCGAGGTGTTCAACTGAAGAAAAAAAACAAGCGTTAGGTAACACACAATGTCGGTATCTGCCAGGTGTTCAACTGAAGAAAAAAAACAAGCGTTAGGTAACACACAATGTCTGTATCTGCCAGGTGTTCAGCTGAAAAAAAACAAGCGTTAGGTAACACACAATGTCGGTATCAGCGAGGTGTTCAACTGAAAAAAAAACCAAACGTAAGGTAACACACAATGTCTGTATCTGCCAGGCGTTCAACTGAAAAAAAAACAACCGTTAAGTACACTTTATCAAACAATAGCGGTATCTGCCAGGTGTTCAACTGAAAAAAAAACAAAACAACCGTTAAATACACTTTAGCACACAATGTCTGTATCAGCCAGGTGTTCAACTGAAAAATAAAACCCAACAAAACAACTGTTAAGTAGCACATAATGTCTGTATCAGCCAGGTGTTCAAATGAAACACAAAATAATTGTTAAGTAGCACACAATGTTGGTATCAATCAAGTGTTCAACTGAAAAAACAAAACAACCGTTAAGTACACTTTAGCACACAATGTCGGTATCAGCCAGGTGTTCAACTGAAAAACAAAATAACCGTTAAGTAGCACACTTTGGTTTGATTTTCATTTGTTTAACGTCCTATTAACAGCCAGTGTCATTTAAGGACGTACCAGGTTTTGGAGGTGGATTAAAGCCGGAGTACCCGGAAAAACACACCGACCTACGGTCAGTACCAGGAAACTGCCCCACGAGGGATTCGAACTCGCAACACAGTGGTGGTATCAGTCAAGTGAACAATTGAAATACGAAACAACTGTTAAGGAGCACACAATGTCGGTGTTAGTCAAGTATACAACTGAAAAAACAAAACAACCAAAAACCAAACGATGTTGGCATGGGAGTTTGATAATGTCAAAGAAAGACACCCTAAATTTTGCTTTTTGGAAGGATTTATAAAAATGACTAAGAATCACTCTTCACATATATCACAAATTTTATATTAAATAGAATATAATTGAAATTACTTAATTTATTTTATGTCATCATCATACCTTGATGAAGATGTTCCGGTAATGTTTCTACGATTTCGTTTACTTCTTTGTCGTAATCAACTCTTACTGCCTGTTCTATATGACTTACAGCATACTCCTCTTGTGGTCGGCAGTCCTAAGAAGGCACAAACAGTCATCATTGATACATATTGATACATATGTAGACAATATATGGCGAATATTTAAAAGTGAAATGTTTCTTTAGGTAAGGCTGTGAAAAGATGAAAAGCGCGTTTTTTTCAAGTTCAGAATAATCAAAGCTTGCTTTTTAAAAGGTGCAGCATATGTGTGTGTTCCGTCATCTGTAATGATAGAGGGGTGGCAGACTCTGCTGGTAGATTTTTCGGTACTCAAGGTTTGCTGGAACCTCCATAGCCACGGTTAATCTAATTTGAGTAGTGGTACGGTACATAATATATACATGTTCGAAGTACATGAATTGAAATTATACTAAACAAGTTAAAATTTTACTTCTAAATTCATAAATTAAAGGGCTTTTACGCAAATGACCTCTCTGCTTAATTTAGAAATTTTGGATTCCAACCATTTGACCTCTAGCATCACTGAAGAGTCCTAGGAGGACGAAACAGCTGTTTGCAATTTTATTCATTTTTGGGGCATACTGTAGTTATTACAATATTTAAAAGGTGCAGTACATGTGTGTGTTACGTCATCTTCGTACCAACGTAACCTTAAATTAAAAAATGAACAAATTAAAAATATATAATATATATATATTCCTAACGACATCGCATCGTTGATTTAAACGTCATAAAATTGGTTGAAACGTATTTGTTTGAACAACAGGCCTTGAGACCAGGATGATAGGTAAATTAATCTTGACATACAATTTATCCAAGGTGAAGAGGACGAAGAACTTTTAGGACTTACACCTTAAAATCAACATATTTGCCCCATCTTTATTTCACTCTCTGTTTATAGAATTATATTTACATTCTTTGTTGCCTTTGCCTATATATCATCACTAAACCAAATTGTAATATATGACACTGTATACTACAATTTGCAATCCACATTACATGACGTTATTTCATGTTGGACTATGTTATATCAAAGCTTTGCACTCCGCCTCAGATATCATGTATGATGGCTTTGAATTAATCGCTCAGATGACACTGATTTAAATCAGGTTATTGTGACGTCATTTCTGACGCCATGTTGGACTACCTTACGTCAACGCCTTGCACTCCACCTCAGATAACATGAATAATGGCTTTGAGTCAATAGCTCAGATGATATCAATTTAAATCAGACTCTTCCAGTAAAGAAACACACATGGAAAAATGGAGAACGTTTACCGACTTTATCCCAAAGATATAGATACCGGCAAATTTTAAAATTACCGGAAATGTAAATATAAGCATTGAACTGTTACCAGATGTAGTATACAGTCCACATGAATACAATTTGGGTGACAGATAAATAATCATGTTGACCTAACGGGCGACATTCTATTTATCTGTCACCAAAATTGTATTCATATGGACTGTATACTACATCTGGTAACTGTTCAATGCTTAATTAGTCCCCTTAGCCAAAGGAAGTTTCAGACAAATCGAGGTTAAAGTCCCTCAATTCATACGATAAAATGATTTTAAGGTGTAACCTCAGGTGATCACTATTAGGACTCCTCCCTCTGCTTCCAGGGTAGTACCGTCACACCCATCGTTTAAACAATGTTGGTGTAATGTATGAAACGTTAACGGACTGACAAAAGACGGATGCTTTGATATGATATAAACTCTCATGCCTTTCGTCCAGATGAGCTAATGATTAATACGGACGCTACACCATGGCATACACTCACTTGACCATCGGGCAGTTGAGCTAATTACTTAGATGTAGAACTACATACCAGGATTAGGAGTTTCCTTCTTGACTGTGTGTTGCTGGCATCTTGGAGTTGTGGTTCCGAAGACGAAGTTTTCGCAACCTGGTCTTCATGCGAGTTGTGATCCTTCATCCAATCACTCAGTGTGTCCGTTTGTATATCATTCACAGAACTGAATTTCTTAGATATCATAAAAATGACCGATTTCATTCCAAAGCCTGTTGCCATGGTTGCACATTTGATGTTCTTCTTCCTCCTGAAAGTATAAAATGATATAACGTCTGTTATAACAAAAGTGTCAAATTTGGATGGTATCATCCATTTATATATTACTGTTTAAACTAACTCATTTTCACATGCAATTAATTTTACCATGTTTCGCGGAGGATTAAAATTCGCGAAAATTAATCGCCGCGAAATAGTTTCAATCAGAGGTATGCCAACTGTAGGAGTGCTGTACAATACTGTACATCGGATATACGACCGTACTTATCGCGAAATGAAATCGCCGCGAAAAAGTCATTTCATAGAAATACGCAAAAATAAGTTGGTTTCAGTATGTAGCTGTGATTTTATTCTAGCAATTTTTGCGCTAAAACCATTCCGTAAAATTATGATTCCACTTATAACAATATATATGTGTATTGCTTTCTTCGGCAAGTATTGTTAGTGCACCGATTCATTTATGTACTTATCTATTTTAATTCGTTTATACGCCACAATTTGAGTGCGCCACAATAATACGTTTACAGTATATAGTAAATCGACATTATCTTTGATAATTTGTCCTCCCACAAACAACGAACCTTTTTGATTACTGTTCATTTTAAAGAGGCAATGACAGTCGCTCCTTTATTGTGGCGGTAGAAACACTTGCGATGATGAAAATTAAAAATTCTCGTCTCATATCAAATCATAAGTCTTTTAAAGTGCTGAACATTAATTTGCTAAAATATGATTTCGGTTTAAAGTATTTATATGTAAGTATATGAGAAATTGAAATATTGTTCCAGTACTGTAATTCACATTTCTGTTCAATGGAAAATATATTATATAACACAACCAATAGGATATTTAAGCGCGACATTTCGCTGACTACACTGTCAGCTTCATGACGTATGAACAGTGTGAAGCTTATTACCAGTACTGGCGTATTTAGTGTACGAGACGGTAAGGAATCGACGGGACTTTTTCGACTGTATTATAATCATATTTACACAAAGGTCGAAAATTGAATGACGACACAGTAACAATCTTATAGGGCCAAAAAAGTATGCAATAAGGTCAAAATGTACTGTTGTCGATTTGGCTACGCTTTGCTTAAAACTTGGTAATATATGATGTGCGAGAGTCTGTGGCCCTCTCATTCCTGTTCAGTACCGTAAAGCTGCGGCATATCCAGATGGCCTCCCTGACTTTGAAAGGTTGTTTTCCCTGTTGACAATTTTCCGATTTATTGTTCCAGGATCGAGAATCTCTGTTAATGTTTTGCCTTCTTGAAAAAATATGTTTCGAAATACACTTCTGCTCATTTAAAGAAAACAACAACATTAGGTATGATATTTCTTACGGATGACCGAAAAAGCTCTGCGTTGGCCAAAATATTAGCGCGCGTAGAGTCTACTTCGTGAAAGAAACCAACCAATGTGGTCGGGAAGGTGACCCCATATATTTCACTGCACCAACCAACTACCCCAAAGTACAGCACAACGTAATTCGATATAGGAACTTATTTCATAATTAGTAAGTTTATGTGCACTGTTCATTAAATGCTGTTTAAGTCTTCCAAATCGCTATTGTGTGGTGACAGAATTTTTCAGATAGCCCTTTAACTGTAAATAGTTTTTTGACAATTTCTAGAAAATAAATTCGAGAATACCGAAGCGTAAACAAAATCCTTTTCCGAACTAAAAATCGATTAAACCAGGGCCAAAATATGAACAAAGGAAAGATTAGCATGGAGACCCTTAATAAGACCAGGTGTTCCGGACGAGTAAGCGTCTTCTGCTTCATCGACGACACCTGCTATGTAAATCTTTGTCACATCCAACATTTTTTCTCTCATTTAAACCCTCCCCAATTTGACGCCAAAATGTTCAGATAGTCCACACAAAATCATAACATATTACGATATGCAGCTAACCGTCAAGTATATTCCTGTAAAATTTCAGCCTTATCACTGATAGGTAGCGGAAATACATTCCTCCATTTATGAAGTTTGCCGGCTGCTGGCGAACAAACATATTGCACAAATATTCGAGAGATGCAGGTTGATGAAGATTATACGCACTTTTTATGGCCGCCACCTTGGTCTCAATGAGAAATATTCAATATCCTGTATGTCATACGAAGATGGACTTTCTGAATCAGCAAGTCTAATTCGTACGATTGGATAATTAATAAGAGAATACCGAAGCGTTAACAAAATCATAATCCAAACTCAAAATCGATTAAACCAGGGGTAAAATATGAACAAAGGAAAGATTTACATGGAGACTCTTGTAAAAGTACAAGAGAATACGACCAGGTGTTCCGGACGAGTAAGCGTCTTCTGCTTCATCGACGACACCCGCCATGTAAATCTTTGTCACATCCAAGTTAGAATCAAGTTCTCAAAATGAGAACCGAGTATCATTGTCAATCACAACAAGTAAACACACTAATGAGTATACTCAAAAATGTTCATCTTCATATCACTTAAAGATACAGAATATTTCTCAATGAGACAAAGATGGCGACCAAAGAACTTTATGCAGTACATAGAAGTAGAAAACTATATTTTGTAATGATAGTTTTCTCCAAATGTCATACTACATTTGAGCATCCTACATTTATTTCCCCAACCCTATCCCTTCAAAAACCAATCTTTTGAAGTTTAAGTTTCTCGCTGCTAAGCTAACTGTATTTTGAAGCATAAGTTAAAAAACTGCTGTAATACAATGTATACCAAACCTGACGATAGGTATATCAAATTGATACTTAGTCAATCTTTTCTTTTGGAAGACCAATGCTCAGACGTTCAGACATAGAAGACGATTGATAACTAGAAAATTAAAAAAAAAAGTCTCTCTCCTTTTTACCCTTTTTTCATTTTTGAACTACATTTTGTTTTTGTTTTGAAATCACCGTATTAATTGCTTCCTGGTTTTGTTTCTTAAGTAACTTTGCACCGGAATAATCATCGCGAACAAGTTAGTTCTTTAACATGTGTCTAGAGCTCATATAGAATATATAAAAAAGCGATAATGCGTTGGATTACACAGAAAATCAAATTCGAATCTCCATTTCATATACAACAAGTGCAGAAAGGGCCTGTTTCCAGTAATGTTAATTCTCCATAGGAGCCTGCCCCCGTATAATTTCTTATCTAGCTCAACTACAGTTTTTTTTCTTTTCCGAAGAATAGTTTTACACCTTTCCGACACCCAGATTTCATAATTGCAGTGAAAATGAATTTTTATGAAGTTGTCATTTTGAGCATCAAAGACATAAGGTCGTAAATAAAAGAAGGTTATCTCGAAATTGTAATTCACAACATAGTATAAATTTCTTTTGATAAATATTTGCAAAACATCGTGTTTATTCATAAAACATAACAAAAACAAAAATTCATGGATGAAAATGCACTTGCAGAGACACAATTTTCTCCCGTTATATAGTTTTGGATGCAAATTTCCATCAGAAAATCGGATAGAGCTTTACTTGTTTCATATGTGGTGGAACGTTCTCATATGAATGTGGTTGTAAATTAAAAGAAAAGGGGAAATGAGTAACAACCTTGTCTGAAACCCTATTATATAGCTTATATACAAATTTTTATATTGAATATCAGTGCGGATATTTTCATGACAGTTTTATGATATCTAACGACTAAATAAACAGTATCGATATAAAGATTTACACTGAGGACACCCTGATACATGAATGCTGTTCTATCTCAAGTTGTCCTCTTCTGAATTTTCTGATCGTGTGGCCTTGTGCATTTATCCCTATCTTCTTGTCTTTGTCTATACATTTACGGAATCATTGACTCGACGCTAGCTATTCTTGTCTCACTTTCCTTGTATTATTGTCCAATTTCCAAAGCGTTGTGGCTCTGTCAGGGTTGGGACCCTGACTTGTCTCACTTTCTTTGTGCCTGCCGACCACGCCACATCGAATAGATAGATTATCCATATGAAATACTTCATTTTGTTCTAAGTAATCAATCAATTGTGCGCTTCGTGGAGGTATTGAATGTGACTTAAATATATTGTCTTGTTATTTTGTGTAATTAGTTGTTCGTTATTTATCACACATTTTCGCATAATTGTACCAAACTACTAAGTATTAGCTGTTTACGGCAATCATTGGTGGCTTGCTATTTTGTTACTTTATCGACGCTTCATAAACCAATTGTTATTGTTTCAAGATGGAGGGTAAATGTGTTGGAGAAGGCTGTCAACTATACTTCAAGAAACGTAGTGGCAATAAGAACAGAAGTGCACGCAACGTAAATAGTCCACAATATAAATGGCTCCTAGATACGCTAGTGCAACAAGGATTGATGTCAGCAAAGGAACAAGCACTTATTTGCCAGAATTGCTACATGAAGTATCTTCGGAACAAAAATCAGCCTGAACCCGAGCAGAACCAGTAAATAGAGGAAAAAGACGACTCCCCGTCCCATATCCTGCCGTTGCTAACCTTTCATGATCTTTTGAATGGATCATCTTCACACAAAAAATGCTGTCTCTGTCTTGTTACCTTTGCAATAAATTGAACAAAATCATCAGTCTTACCAAAACGTGCAAGACATCACCTGATCTATTCACACAATCTGTGGTGTCCCAACCTCATCCCGTGTCTGCTCCATTCACCTTATTGGTAACGACTTAGATCCGTCTACAGGGGTTGTCCTTGATGGTAGATGTTCCTTGGAATCTCAGTTACCATCAAAATTGTCCGAAATCATTAATGACCTCCTAGAGGTATCGCACGTCCTTTCACAGAACCAGTCTGCGTTTGCAATAAGCTTTTCTTCTCTTGATGACTCGGCACGCATGGCCTGGACAGGTTGGTTCCTCGAAATCCATTTGCACTGTTCCCCATATCGTTCATCTGGTATATATACCAAGACTACACACGATGCTCTATTACTGTTCTGGGTAAAATTGAAAACCGACATTTCCTGGAGTCAGTGTTCTTCTCTTTTTGGAATTTCCAAGTCAAGTGTGTCCAAAACTTTCCACTCCATAGTACAGGCATTAGACACATCGATAGCCCAACAATTTCTTGGTTCGGATCACTTGACAAGAGAACAGTTGCTCGGACACAATACTGTCTTTTGGGAGATAAAGCCAATGCCATATTAGATGGCACCTATATTTATATCCAAAAAAGCTCCAACCACAAGCTCCAGAGAATGTCCTACTGTGGCCAGAAGAAAAGAAACTATCTCAAATTCATGAGCATTGGTCAAATCAGGAAAAGTGATATTTCTCACTAGGGAAAAATAACACTTTTATAGAATGAATATTTTTCTACATTTCACCGGTAAAAATGTAATGAATATATATTTCTTCATTTGAATATCGGTATGTGTAATCTGATTATTAATATTAATGGGATTCGATAGGTTTATTCACGGACTTTGCCTTTGTTTCATCAGATGTATATATAACGCGCCTCGTCCCTTTAGGCCCCTTTGCCAATCGGTTAGGGGACTTATCTTTATTATCTCGTTAAAAATGTCACTTGGCGTGATCAGTGCTATTTTTATTGGGTTTTCCCGAACAATGCAAGTTAACAATCTTGACGTTTGGTACGCATATTGGAATAGCAGGAAAACATATTTGGTTGTGTAGACAGCATGTATATTAAAAAAAACTAAATTTTGTGTTTTCGCGGTATGCACCTCTAAGGTAAGCAATTAAAAAAAGTTAACTAATAAACAACATCAAACAAGTTTCCATAAGGTTAATCAATAAATAGGTTTCGCAACCCTTTAAAGACACATTCGCATCACTTAAATCTATACAATTTTTATATAACAAGCCTTATCGGGTCGTCAATGTCAACTTTCATCCATTAAAAAAGTCCTAAATGTCTAAACAATTATCTATTAAATGTTAATATCGAACCTCAGCGGTATAATACATATAAGAATGTGAAATAAACAGCCGATGTTGCAATACAAGACGAGCTTGAGATGACAACACAATATCGATTTTCTTCTATTCTTAACTTTATACGTCAATCAAGCAGCCGTCTACCTGAAAGTATAAGAATGCTGGTACGAATGCATTTAATCCTGTTTTTGTTCTACACCGCCTATCTTCAGTCATACTCGTTACGCCCAATTCGTTCAGCGCACGTAATTGTAATCCATTGAATTTCGAACTTATTTGTACCTAGTTCGTTTCATGAGTGGTTCACTCGCCGATAATCATTGTTTCCAGTTCTGATAAAAAAAATATACAAGCCGTTTCTTTGAAGAATATCATAAAGCTGGATATGCATTATGTAAACCCTTTATGGTTGTTGATTCAAGTTGATTAACTAATAAATATTAAAATAGATCAGCCAGAAATTGTGTGATTTTTATCTACTTAATTGATTGTTTTTTTTTTTTTTAACTTTTCGACTTCTTACCCCTTCATCTGTCAGATGAAACTACCAATTCTGTAATTTTGCTACAATATTCAGTTCATCAGAACAACATTTTTTCTCTCATTTAAACCCTCCCCAATTTGACGCCAAAATGTTCAGATAGTCCACACAAAATCATAACATATTACGATATGCAGCTAACCGTCAAGTATATTCCTGTAAAATTTCAGCCTTATCACTGATAGGTAGCGGAAATACATTCCTCCATTTATGAAGTTTGCCGGCTGCTGGCGAACAAACGTATTGCACAAATATTCGAGAGATGCAGGTTGATGAAGATTATACGCACTTTTTATGGCCGCCACCTTGGTCTCAATGAGAAATATTCAATATCCTGTATGTTATACGAAGATGGACTTTCTGAATCAGTAAGTCTACTTCGTACGATTGGATAATTAATAAGAGAATACCGAAGCGTTAACAAAATCATAATCCAAACTCAAAATCGATTAAACCAGGGGTAAAATATGAACAAAGGAAAGATTTCCATGGAGACTCTTGTAAAAGTACAAGAGAATACGACCAGGTGTTCCGGACGAGTAAGCGTCTTCTGCTTCATCGACGACATCAAGTTCTCAAAATGAGAACCGAGTATCATTGTCAATCACAACAAGTAAACACACTAATGAGTATACTCAAAAATGTTCATCTTCATATCACTTAAAGATACAGAATATTTCTCAATGAGACAAAGATGGCGACCAAAGAACTTTATGCAGTACATAGAAGTAGAAAACTATATTTTGTAATGATAGTTTTCTCCAAATGTCATACTACATTTGAGTATCCTACATTTATTTCCCCAACCCTATCCCTTCAAAAACCAATCTTTTGAAGTTTAAGTTTCTCGCTGCTAAGCTAACTGTATTTTGAAGCATTAGTTCAAAAACTGCTGTAATACAATGTATACCAAACCTGACGATAGGTATATCAAATTGATACTTAGTCAATCTTTTCTTTTGGTAGACCAATGCTCAGACGTTCAGACATAGAAGACGATTTATAACTAGAAAATTAAAAAAAAAAGTCTCTCTCCTTTTTACCCTTTTTTCATTTTTGAACTACATTTTGTTTTTGTTTTGAAATCACTGTATTAATTGCTTCCTGGTTTTGTTTCTTGAGTAACTTTGCACCGGAATAATCATCGCGAACAAGTTAGTTCTTTAACATGTGTCTAGAGCTCATATAGAATATATAAAAAAGCGATAATGCGTTGGATTACACAGAAAATCAAAATCGAATCTCCATTTCATATACAACAAGTGCAGAAAGGGCCTGTTTCCAGTAATGTTAATTCTCCATAGGAGCCTGCCCCCGTATAATTTCTTATCTAGCTCAACTACAGTTTTTTTCTTTTCCGAAGAATAGTTTTACACCTTTCCGACACCCAGATTTCATAATTGCAGTGAAAATGAATTTTTATAAAGTTGTCATTTTGAGCATCAAAGACATAAGGTCGTAAATAAAAGAAGGTTATCTCGAAATTGTAATTCACAACATAGTATAAATTTCTTTTGATAAATATTTGCAAAACATCGTGTTTATTCATAAAACATAACAAAAACAAAAATTCATGGATGAAAATGCACTTGCAGAGACACAATTATGAAGAAAAATGCCATAAAATTGCAATTTTCTCCCGTTATATAGTTTTGGATGCAAATTTCCATCAGAAAATCAGATAGAGCTTTATCTGTTTCATATGTGGTGGAACGTTCTCATATCGCCGCCTGAATGTGGTTGTAAATTGAAAGAAAAGGGGAAATGAGTAACAACCTTGTCTGAAACCCTATTATATAGCTTATATACAAAATTGTATATTGAATATCAGAGCGGATATTTTCATGACAGTTTTATGATATCTAACGACTAAATAAACAGTATCGATATAAAGATTTACACTGAGGACACCCTGATACATGAATACTGTTCTATCTCAAGTTGTCCTCTTCTGAATTTTCTGATCGTGTGGCCTTGTACATTTATCTGTATCTTCTTGTCTTTGTCTATACATTTACGGAATCATTGACTCGACGCTAGCTATTCTTGTCTCACTTTCCTTGTATTATTGTCCAATTTCCAAAGCGTTGTGGCTCTGTCAGGGTTGGGACCCTGACTTGTCTCACTTTCTTTGTGCCTGCCGACCACGCCACATCGAATAGATAGATTATCCATATGAAATACTTTATTTTGTTCTAAGTAATCAATCAATTGTGCGCTTCTTGGAGGTATTGAATGTGACTTAAATATATTGTCTTGTTATTTTGTGTAATTAGTTGTTCGTTATTTATCACACATTTTCGCATAATTGTACCAAACTACTTAGTATTAGCTGTTTAAGGCAATCATTGGTGGCTTGCTATTTTGTTACTTTATCGACGCTTCATAAACCAATCGTAATTGTTTCAAAATAGATGGTAAATGTGTTGGAGAAGGCTGTCAACTATACTTAAAGAAACGTAGTGGCAATAAGAACAGAAGTGCACGCAACGTAAATAGTCCACAATATAAATGGCTCCTAGATACGCTAGTGCAACAAGGATTGATGTCAGCAAAGGAACAAGCACTTATTTGCCAGAATTGCTACAAGAAGTATCTTCGGAACAAAAATCAGCCTGAACCCGAGCAGAACCAGTAAATAGAGCAAGAAGACGACTCCCCGTCCCATATCCTGCCGTTGCTAACCTTTCATGATCTTTTGAATGGATCATCTTCACACAAAAAAGCTGTCTCTGTCTTGTTACCTTTGCAATAAATTGAACAAAATCATCAGTCTTACCAAAACGTGCAAGACATCACCTGATCTATTCACACAATCTGTGGTGTCCCAACCTCATCCCGTGTCTGCTCCATTCACCTTATTGGTAACGACTTAGATCCGTCTACAGAGGTTGTCCTTGATGGTAGATGTTCCTTGGAATCTCAGTTACCATCAAAATTGTCCGAAATCATTAATGACTTCCAAGAGGTGTCGCACGTCCTTTCACAGAACCAGTCTGCGTTTGCAATAAGCTTTTCTTCTCTGGAAGACTCGGCATGCATGGCCTGGACAGGTTGGTTCCTCGAAATCCATTCGCACTGTTCCCCATATCATTCATCTGGTATATATACCAAGACTACACACGATGCTCTATTACTGTTCTGGGTAAAATTGAAAACCGACATTTCCTGGAGTCAGTGTTCTTCTCTTTTTGGAATTTCCAAGTCAAGTGTGTCCAAAACTTTCCACTCAGTAGCACAGGCATTAGACACATCGATAGTCCCACAATTTCTAGGTCCGGATCACTTGACAAGAGAACAGTTGCTCGGACACAGTACTGTCTTTTGGGAAATAAAGCCACTGCCATATTAGATGGCACCTAAATTTATATCCAGAAAAGCTCCAACCACAAGCTCCAGAGAATGTCCTACTGTGGCCAGAAGAAGAGAAACTATCTCAAATTCATGAGCATTGGTCAAATCAGGAAAAGTGATATTTCTCACTAGGGAAAAATAACACTTTTATAGAATGAATATTTTTCTACATTTCACCGGTAAAAATGTAATGAATATATAATTCTTCATTTGAATATCGGTATGTGTAATCTGATTATTAATATTAATGGGATTCGATAGGTTTATTCACGGACTTTGCCTTTGTTTCATCAGATGTATATATAACGCGTCTCGTCCCTTTAGGCCCCTTTGCCAATCGGTTAGGGGACTTATGTTTATTGTCTCGTTAAAAATGTCACTTGGCATGATCAGTGCTATTTTTATTGGGTTTTCTCGAACAATGCAAGTTAACAATCTTGACGTTTGGTACGCATATTGGAATATTGGAATAGCAGGAAAACATATTTGGTTGTGTAGACAGCATGTATATTAAAAAAAACTAAATTTTGTGTTTTCGCGGTATGCACCTCTAAGGTAAGCAATTAAAAAAAGTTAACTAATAAACAACATCAAACAAGTTCCATAAGGTTAATCAATAAATAGGTTTCGCAACCCTTTAAAGACACATTCGCATCACTTAAATCTATACAATTTTTATATAACAAGCCTTATTGGGTCGTCAATGTCAACTTTCATCCATTAAAAAAGTCCTAAATGTCTAAACAATTACCTATTAAATGTTAATATCGAACCTCAGCGGTATAATACATATAAGAATGTGAAATAAACAGCCGAAGTTGCAATACAAGACGAGTTTGTGATGACAACACAATATCGATTTTTTTCTATTCTTAACTATATACGTCAACCAAGCAGGCGTCTACCTGAAAGTATAAGAACTCTGGTACGAATGCACCTAATCCTGTTGTTGTTCTACACTGCCTATCTTCAGTCATACTCGATACGCCAAATTCGTTCAGCGAACGTAGTTGTAGTTCTTTGAATTTCGAACTTATGTGTACCTAGTTCGTTGTATGCGTGGTTCAAACGCTGAGGATCATTGGTTCCAGCTCTGATAAAAAAATGCAAGTCGTTTCTTTGAAGAATACCATTAAAGCTGTGATATGAAGATTGACTTTCTGAATCAGTAAGTCAACTTCGTACGATTGGAAAATATATAAGAAAATACCGAAGCGTTAACAAAATCGTAATCTAAACTCAAAATCAATTAAACCAGGGACAAAATATGAACAAATGAAAGATTAACATGGAGACTCTTGTAAAAGTACAAGAGAATACGAACAGGTGTTCTGGAAGAGTAAGCGTCTTCTGCGTCATCGACGACACCCGCCATGTAAATCTTTGTCACATCCATGTAAACATCAAGTTCTCAAAATGAGAACTGAGTGTCATTGTCAATCACAACAAGTAAACACACTAATGAGCATACTAAAAACGTCCCTCTTCATATCAAACAAAGATACAGATATTTCTAAATGAGACAAAGATGGCGACCAACACAGTTCAGACTTTGAGGACATGACTTCTACTTGGACGACGTGTCATATATTTATG
Organism: Mimachlamys varia; assembly: GCA_947623455.1. Taxonomy (NCBI): domain Eukaryota; kingdom Metazoa; phylum Mollusca; class Bivalvia; order Pectinida; family Pectinidae; genus Mimachlamys; species Mimachlamys varia. The sequence goes on along the minus strand of OX392532.1, from coordinate 30,195,088 downwards.
ACGACACAATGACGACGGACAAGGACAGCAATCAGAATGAAAGATTTACAGTGTAAAGGTAAACTTCACAAGTTAACCAAAGCATCTAAAACGCCGATTATCCAGCTATCCAGCATCAGTGAACATGACTTTTATAAATCCTTTATTTATATAATATAAATATAAATATAAAATTTTACAACAATTATGAAACAAGTTATCCAACTTATATTAATCACTCTTGCTGGCCCGGATATTAGCGTGCGAGGGGTCTTATTGTGGGAAGAAACCGGGGAACCCGGAGAAAACCTACGTTGTCTGGCAGGTGACCCCAATATCTTTTCTTGTCCAGTCGGGTAAGCGAACCCCGGCCGCCTTGGTGAAAGGCAAGTGGGCTATCCACTACACCACCCGACCATCCTTTATTTATAAATAAATTATTAATAATTAAGTGTCATTCAACATGAATGGTAGCAAAACGATCTCTCAAACATTGCAATACAATTTGAAATGTTTACTCTGTACCGGACTTATTCATCTCACTCATTTGCATCTTCTTAAGCGAGGCGAATTGTCTAAACACATTGCTTTTTTTAGAGTTAGCCACTTTATGTAACAATACGAAGTTTTAATTCAAAGTACAATCTTGACAAATACTTAATTAATTAATGTCTGGAGAAAAAACATCGACCCACGACCAGTACATTGCGTCTGCCTAATGTATGTTCTGAACCTTCAACCCAGTAGTAAAGGCTAGCGGAATTAGAATGTCTGACACATAATTAACTTGAACACTACGGCTCCATTCGGATATGAAGCCAATAGACTGATATATATTTTAAACATTTGTACCGTTAACCATAATATCATATACAGCTGCGCTTTATAAACACTCATCTATAGGTAAGGGACTATCAATTTCAGTATAAAAAAAAACAAAAACAGAGAATGTCAAAGTGTAAACAAACCCATAATCCCTACTGAAAGGGACAAAGCATGAATAAAGGAAATATGTACATGGTGAATTTTGTAAAAAAAAAAAAGTTGCTTTATCGACGACATCCGCCGTGTTAATTTTGGTCTTATCCAAGTCCTCACAATGAGAACCGAGTCCTCATTCTCAATCACAACATGGGCGCACACAAATGAGCATTCCCAAAAACGTCGGGTAACACAAAAATACAAAACATTTATCAATGAGACAAAGATAGCGACCATTAATTTTGCTCACAGTTCTCCTCAACATGAATCTCTCAAATTCCTGTGTAGTAAGTTTGCTTGCCGACATTTATGACGAAAATCTGGATATTGAGAGCAAACCCTAGAACAATGAATAAACTGCGACATGTAAAGACAATATGTTGGCTTTGAAGCAGTGATATTGCCATAAAGAAAGGAAAAATTCACGATCGGAAAATTGAAAAAAAAATAATCCAAACTAATCTTTCCTTTTGTAAAAGTAAACTTTGTTGTATTTCTAAAGTGTCTCTTTGGGTGTTTGGTACCATATACAGTATCAACAAGTGATACACTAAATCTAACGATAACCAGATCAACCTGGCCCGGAGATCATAACACATTCACCGTATTCGACTCCAAATCAAAATCAGATTTAAGATTTCATACTCAGGGGAGTTTCGTACTAGAGCTGATATCATTAAACTTTTCGAGTCCAGATTCCCTGGGGGGCGTTACCAATGGATATTCTGAGACCTTTTTAACGCAAGAGATAAAAAGAGGAGGGGTTTTGCTATGTCAGCAAATGCAATTCAATGATGATTGATTAATGCCACGATAATCAGTTTCATGATAATTATAATGTTTTCAACTGTAATGATGGTACATAGACTAAAGCCATGATGGTGTCATATACATAAGTTGTGCTAATAATTCCAATTTGTTGATAATATGCTTCTAAAGTAGAAAGTTATTTTATAAAAGAGCAATATAAGCCCTTTCTAATTGATATTGTATTCTTCCCGTTACAGTATAGTTTACAAGTTACGAAGTGTATGCTTTCATTATTTATGAGCGTTTACTGTCTGTCATAGCCTTTATCTCAGACTAATGTTTTGAAGAAAAGTCCGAGTATCAGAGATGAAGTGCTATAAAAGTTTTTTTTTTTCATTTCCATACGTTATCTGGACAAAAAAATCGCACAAGAGTATATGGAACTATGACGCTTGTTACGTAGACAATTTACAGTAAAGGAAATATCTTTCTTATCGAGTGTTTTTTCTAACCAAATATATTTACATGTAGCCAAATTAAGTAAAAACTCAACTGACCAACTTTTATTCTGAATCAATTTAAATTGTATTTCTTAATAATAATTATGTATGTATATTATTGCTTACAAGTCTTGTAAACTTTTTTGTTTTTGTTAGGACAGATTTAACATTTGATATAGGCCGGTGGACAGCAATAGTAATGTATATACATGAGACGTACATGTACTCCCTGTCCCACTAGCCAAGTATACATATGTAGTGTAAACTGTGTACAGATTACCCTAGGCCTAATGGAACAAATTATGTTGGAAATTGATTGGATCACTCTGATTTAAAAATAAAGGAAAATGCAAAACAAAACGATAGAGATAAAAACCTGACCATGGGCAAACCTGATACATTACAAATTATGAACCTGCATGTTTTTTATCAGTTCTGTAATAGTAAATTGCAAGATTGAACAGTAACTTAATTCAAAACGTCATAACTCCGCCAATGCTTAACATATAGGTTAACCCACATTTATTTTTCTAAATTGTGTTATTTACACTAACAAATTCTAACAGAAGTTTAAATAACTTGATGATAGAGATGAAACCCCGGACGGTCCTGTTGCTGAGTGATATAGGCTTCTGCATAAAATCAGAGAATACCGAAGCCCAGGTAGTAAGTCGGGTTACTAATTCCAACTTGTCATAGCTCACTCAATTCTTTAAGACAATTGTTTTATCATTTCTTGATCATTGCATTTATCTAACGTTATTCAAAGAATGCAAAATATGTAGTTGTTGTGATATCGATGTATAACTTGATACAAACACTTTGTCAGTCAATATATCAATACCGAGCTGTGCCGGCCTGTGCCGATTTTTTCTGTGCTGTAATTAGTATCAACTGTAACTAATGCGAGTGGCATTCGATTGTTTCGCCGAGAAGTAAATGTTTCTCGCTGACATCCTTGTTAAGAATTTTTCGAATATTCGACCTATCCACAAAATGGTGTTGCTGACAGCTGCTTGGCGTCTGCAATAGTTTTTAACGTTTTGTTTTGAAATGGAGCAAGCCCAGGACTTTACTTGAGATTTCATGCTCGAGCTGAGCACAGACTTGAAATAAAAAAAATTATGATCTCCAATTTTAGGTAGTGAGATTGGTTTCTAGTCCAGACTTGTGTTGGAATACGAACTCGAACTTCAAAAAGATTTAAGATCTCCGGGCCAGGCCCTGGTTTCATCAACGTTCCTTAACTTAAGGAAACTCCTTAACTTAAAAATATCCATAGGAAAGCGTTACAGAATTTAAGGAAAGTTCCTTAACTAAGGTTTTTCCCCTTAAATTCCGTAATGCTTTCCTATGGAGATGTTTAAGTTAAGGAGTTTCCTTAAGTTAAGGAACGTTGATGAAACCAGGGTCTGGTGTGTCACGTACTCTAACAATTAATTCATGTTTCGGCATACTGTATATATTACTAAATTTAAAAGGAGGAGAATATAAGTGTGTTACGTCATCTAACAAAACTCAAGTTCATTTGCCACCTTAAGCAGAGTTTACATGTGAATAACTGTTAAAAGAAGGCAAGCTTCTGAAATGGTACAATGTGGTATGGCATACAATCACGTAACTACACGTCTTAATTTCAGCCACCCTGTCATTTTCCGACAAATACAGCGTCTGAACAAAACCGGGCCTCCTGACGAGATTCCAAGAACTCGGAACACAGCAGGTAGAGAACACAGACTTCTGTATAGATAGACAAGGCTTGCCCCATTCACTACTGCCAAGAGGCTCAGAGAACAATGGAATGATCAAGTTCACAAAAACCGGCGTTCTGTAAACATAATAGACGCCTTCTTTCTTGCCGGCCAGTAAAATAGCCTCCGTGAGTGGAAGGCACAAAAAGGGTTCTTGTTTGGAGACCACGGCATACCGATACAATCAGAATCATATTCCGGAAATACAGCATTTAGTTGTGACGGTGTTACTGTTTTGAGCTGTCTGTCCTATTACCTGAGAGATTCGCTGGCATGTCCTTGTTAGATTTTTAAATGGACAGAAGTACCTTGATCAGATCCTTTGACCTTAAATTTTCTGCATTTCGATGTAATATACATAATAATAATATACAACATTTATATAGCGCTCTATATAATTTGTAAAATTACTCTAAAGCGCTTCACAACATGTAGATAATAATTTAATACTTACAATGCATAAATAAAGAAGTTATTACAATCTAAACTAATGTGTTTCTTGAACTTGGCTACAGTATTTGTTTTTTCGAATAGCGGATGGTAAGCTATTCCACAACGTGGCCGAAACTCTACCAAAACATGGGTTGCCATAGGTCACAGTACGAGATTTTGTGACGCACAACAATGATTCTGTCTCCAACCTCAGTGATCGTAACGGCTGATACAGGGTAACTAGCTAGTATTTCTCTTTGCTGGCAGATCGGCCTATCGTAATTGACGAAAACACATACAGCTAACCAAGTACAAGACTATCTTCACCAAGAAGTGATGGCTACGCCCCAATGCACGAGATATAAAATATTAAATAATTAGATAATTTACTGGTTGCTTTGATCAAATATTGGCAGAGGTTCCCTTCACAAAAATGTTTCGGAACACACGAAGCCAGCGTAGCGCAAAACTTTCCAGAACAAGAAGTGACAGACATGTTCCTATGTCGTGTCATTTCACAAGATATAATACATGAGCATGTGTGGGACTAACTCAGACAAAAAGCTAATGCAAAGGATCCAAAATATAAAAAAAAAATGAAGAAAAACGGTCTGCTTTGATCGATGAGTGCCAGAGGTTTTCAGAAAAATCAATGGTATGAGACACAAGAATTAAACCAGAAGCGTGGTGGTTCTACCCGATTTTGACATTTTCATGTCAATAAGAGAGCTGAAGTCTTTTGGAATGCCTTTTTGAGTACGTATATTTTTTAAATGATACAACACATCCGGTTCTGTAGATGTCTTTTCCTGTCGATTGTCTAGTTGCGTTAGGCCTTAAACAAAACCCCCAAATATCTTGTAACATGCTGTTGAATTGTTTGAATATTTTTCTGAAAATCACTAAACAAAATAAAACCTAATCTAAGATATTAGTGGTCCCTTACTAATGGCAAAATTTTTATTTCTTCTAAAAATTGATTTTATTACCTTGCCTGTTTTTCTTTTCTATATTAATCCAATAACAATTTCAAGATAAACGAATCTTTATCAATTTTGCAATTCGGCTATTTTGGTCCCACATTACAATATTTTTGCGATGGACCGTTAAATCAGATCTCAAAAACGTTAAGTACTTATTCTTGTTTTGAGTACTACGTTGATTGGCGACTTTTAAAACTCTCCTTTCTCTGTCGTTCTGTTGATCGCTCCCACTTATTCATATAATGTTACATAGATAAAGTACTAAATATTGGGTACTAAACGTGATTTATGTTACAAAGTAGTGTCTACCATCGTAAAGCAGGCGTGTGTAGGCGTGCAAGACCAACTTAGCAGTATTATAGTGTTGTTCAATTACTTTTCCGTACCGAAGAGTTGCCTCCGAATGCTTGCCGAAGCAAATTTCTTATCTTCAGTTGGAAGATATTAAAATAAATTCATTCAACAAGGGTTGTATTTCAGATGTTTTGATAATACAAAATGCTATGTACATTTATTTTCCAATTTTACAAATGCAAGCGCAGAATGAGAAGAACGCAGGAAGGTATCATACTGCAAGTCGTAAAAATGACTAATCGGAGACCAGCTGCAGACGAGCGGAAGGGGTTGGGTCACAAATGGTCCTCGACGCCATAAAGGACATTGCAGAAAGCAAGACATTCAGCTACGTAACCCCCCCCCCAGCCCCCCCCCCCCCCCCCCCCCCCCCCCCCCCCCGCCGCCGCCTCTTGCATCACATGACTCGTCTCCATATGAACAAATGAAGTGTACGGCTATCACTAACACTGCGCATGCTAAACGTGTTTCCAGACCCTGTATATTAGATATGCTGCCCCGATTGCACAATTCGTAGGAGGCGACTAAATTTTAGGTCTTGACTGTTGCTTTTTCTTTAAAATGTTTTCCTTTCTACTGTCTCTCTCACACTGGCTCACATTTGGTTATTAGTTAACGTTTGCCCCCATAATGAAGGCTTGGTCGAGGCCGAGACATACCAGAGACTCACAAACGGTTGTTACTACTCCCTGCTTGACCCTTAGCATCATGGGAGTGGAACGACTGGTTCATCCATCGTCATAATGTTGTGACTGGGTATGGTGTTCTGTCGGGGGCCTTCGGTATACTTCAATGTGGTAGCACTTTAAATCGAAAGAGGTTCCAGACTTTTGCAAGGAGGCTTGCATGTGCATACCGCAGCCTTCAAAATATACGCATTCAACATTTACATCATTCACATAGGGAGGGCGTCCTTAAATAACGTTAACAGTAAATAGGACTAAATTACGAAACGAAACAAAACATTACGTTACAAACCGAAATCCGTTCTTAAGACAACTGTTTTCACTTTAAGATCGCGAATTACTTATCAAGGAAACGAAAATAAGTATTGCAAATAATATACCGCTTTAAATATGTACAAAGTTTTTCAAATTATTGACAGGCATTGATTTTATAAAGACGTTTCAAAGAAAACAAGGCAATGGTTTTGAGAACACTATCTGAATTTGAGCATAACAACGCTTCATAAACAAGAGGCCCAACGGGCCTTAACGGTCATCTGACTACCAATTGTAAAATCACTATGAAAATACGTGTAGTCATTAAATCAAGTTATAATATGCCTGTATAGATTGCCAAGTTCAAGATAGTGGCCTTCTTGGATTTCTGATGGGCTTGAAAAATAACAACACTTTGTTGGGACCATCTCAGGATATCATTTCTGGCAAGTTTCAGCTCAATTCCACTGGTAGAACTTGAGAAGTTTAAAATGTGTATTCAAAATGGCGGCTGTGGTGGCCATCTTGAATTTTGAACCAACCTAAAAATAACAACACTTAATCAGCATCATCTCAGAATCATTTCTGGCAAGTTTCAGCTTATTCCTAGTGAGTAAACTTGACAACAAACCCTTTTGGCCCCTGTGACCTTGAATGAATGTCAGGGTCATTTCTTTAAACAAACTTGACACACCTTTATCCCAGCATGCCACAAGCCCAATATCACATCTCTGTGCCTTTTGGTTATTCAGAAAAAGTTGTTTTAAAGATTTTGACCCTTTTGGCCCCTGTGACCTTGAATGAAGTTCAAGGTCATTTATTTGAACAAACTTGGTAGACCTTTATCCCAGCATGCCACAGGCCTAATATCAGGTCTCTGAGCCTTTTAGTTATTCAGAAGAAGTTGTTTAAAGATTATGACCGTTTTGGCCTCTGTGACCTTGAATGAAGGTCAAGGTCATTTCTTTGAACAAACTTGGTAGCCCTTTATCCCAGCATAACACAGGACCAATATCAGGTCTCTGGGCCTTTTGGTTATTCAGAAGAAGTTGTTTAAAAAGATTTTGACCTTTTTGGCCCCTGTGACCTTGAATGAAGATCAAGGTCATTTCTTTGAACAAACTTGGTAGCCCTTTATCCCAGCATGCCACAGGCCCAATATCAGGTCTCTGGGCCTTTTGGGTATTCAGAAGAAGTTGTTTAAAGATTATGACCGTTTTGGCCCCTGTGACCTTGAATGAAAGTCAAGGTCATTTCTTTGAACAAACTTGGTAGCCCTTTATCCCAGCATGCCACAGGCCCAATATTAGGTCTCTGTGCCTTTTGGTTATTCAGAAGAAGTCGTTTAAAAATTATGACCGTTTTTTCCCCTGTGACCTTGAATGAAGGTCAAGGTCATTTCTTTGAACAAACTTGGTAGCCCTTTATCTCAGCATAACACAGGACCAATATCAGGTCTCTGGGCCTTTTGGTTATTCAGAAGAAGTTGTTTAAAAAGATTTTGACCTTTTCGGCCCCTGTGACCTTGAATGAAGGTCAAGGTCATTTGTTTGAACAAACTTGGTAGCCCTTTATCCCAGCATGCCACAGGCCCAATATCAGGTCTCTGGGCCTTTTGGTTATTCAGAAGAAGTCGTTCAAAGATTTTGACCTTTTTGGCCCCTGTGACCTTGAATGAAGGTCAAGGTCATTTCTTTGAACAAACTTGGTAGCCCTTTATCCCAGCATGCCACAGGCCCAATATTAGGTCTCTGGGCCTTTTGGTTATTCAGAAGAAGTCGTTTAAAAATTATGACCGTTTTGTCCCCTGTGACCTTGAATGAAGGTCAAGGTCATTTCTTTGAACAAACTTGGTAGCCCTTTATCTCAGCATAACACAGGACCAATATCAGGTCTCTGGGCCTTTTGGTTATTCAGAAGAAGTTGTTTAAAAAGATTTTGACCTTTTCGGCCCCTGTGACCTTGAATGAAGGTCAAGGTCATTTGTTTGAACAAACTTGGTAGCCCTTTATCCCAGCATGCCACAGGCCCAATATCAGGTCTCTGGGCCTTTTGGTTATTCAAAAGAAGTCGTTCAAAGATTTTGACCTTTTTGGCCCCTGTGACCTTGAATGAAGGTCAAGGTCATTTGTTTGAACAAACTTGGTAGCCCTTTATCCCAGCATGCCACAGGCCCAATATTAGGTCTCTGGGCCTTTTGGTTATTCAGAAGAAGTCGTTCAAAGATTTTGACCTTTTTGGCCCCTGTGACCTTGAATGAAGGTCAAGGTCATTTGTTTGAACAAACTTGGTAGCCCTTTATCCCAGCATGCCACAGGCCCAATATTGGGTCTATGGGCCTTTTGGTTTATGAGAAGAAGATGTTTAAATGGAAAAGTTTACGGACGGCGCACGACGCACGGCGCACGGCGCACGGCGCACGACGCACGACGACGGACGAAGCATGATGACTATAGGTCATCCTGACCCTTCGGGTCAGATGACCTAAAAACGGGACCGTATTTCACAAAGATAATGTTTCTTGAATATATTACAATATGTAGTATGAATTCATACATGTAAGTGTTACTTCAATAATTCATTATTCCATTGTAGTTACTTTTTAGCTGCAAATCCGTGTTTGGGTTTCCCGAATTTGTGAAGGTATCCAAAATGAAGGGATATAAAATAATCGTGATATTTGAACTAACACTTGTGATCCCGATAACGACTCAGAACGTAAACATTGCCTTAACTAACTTTCTCGAAGAACTGTTAACTTTCTGCCCTGCAGGTAGGGCATGGAGCGAAATAATTGTACCTGCTGCCCCCCATTGCATGATCGTAAAGGGCGACTTAATTTGGGATATTCCCTTTTCTTTCTTAACACTTTTCTCATTCCTCAAGTCTCATTTGACACTACCTCACTTTTGGCATTTAGTTGAGGGTTCGTCCCTGTGAGGAAGACTTTGGGTTCTGTCCCCAGGCCATGGCATACCAGAGTTTCTAATAAAGGTAGTTACTACTCACCCCTGTAAGGAAGACTTTGGGTTCTGTCCCCAGGCCATGACATACCAGAGTCTCTAATAAGGGTAGTAACTACTCAATGCTTCACACTCAGCTTTATGGGCGAGGAGCGACTGGTTTACCCGTTGTCAGTATATTGTGACCAGGTGGTGTGTGCTGCTTGGGTGGGGTCTTCGGCAGTATACTTCAGTGTAACAGCAATTTAAATCAGAAAAAGATCCGGACTATCGCAAGAAGGCTAACATGAACACATCGCAGTCTTCCAACACACGCGACCCTAGCTGCTAATAGTGAATTACCAAAGAATCTTGTAGAATATCACAAGGTACACAAAAAATACCAAAATATCAACAAAACCATAAACTGAACTCAAAATCGATTAAACTAAGGGCAAAATATGAACAAAGGAAAGATTAACATGGGGAACTTGAAATGAATAAAAAAATAAGACCATGTGCATTTGAAGAGTAACGATCTCATGATTCATTGAAAACATTCGCCTGTAAATCTAGGTCGCATTCGAAGTAAATGTCACGTCCTCAAACTGAGAACTGAGAACGGCTTGCTCTTTAAATTTTGTCTACATTGCTTTATTCATAGTAATATGTTTATAAATCCAATGATGCCAACGCCCACTCTATCGTATCCAATCCCATCCTCCAATTCAGTCTAATTAATAGGACCTCATATTAGAAAAAAAACATCTTAAACCATTGGCTTTTAATACTTAATCTGACTACAAATGCATTCAATCTTCCTAACAAATGGTTCAGCTTTTCGCAATATAGTATAATTCATTTTCTCTTCATCTTTTGATTTCAGTCATAATTTGCCAACAGCTTCTAAACGAAACAAAACGAGTAGTCCCACATTTATCTGATATCGAAGCAGTGCTTTCATTATAACCGTATAAATGAGAAACACTGTGGTTTAACGTTAAAACTGACAGTGTTTGATCTTGGAGTAACTTTTTAATGAACTCCAACGTAAAGGTATCACACTTCATTAACCTGATGATAGGTCAGGGTTTGATGTCTGGATTCAAATCAACAGCATACCGCAAACTGGTTTTGTCATGACGTTCTCTATGAGTGACATTTCTTTGATGTTGAAAACGGACTACAGCATATTGGGAATACAAATAAAAAAATGTAGCATGGCACATGATTGCTTTTTATACTTGTACACGAGGTTGAGCTGGTACCAATCAAGTTTATAATTAGCGGTCACTGGATTATTGTCAACACTGATACGAGTAATCACCACCCACGCCCACACTTACACACCCACAAACCTTCCCGACTCCCCTTACATTGAAACAAGAAACAAATGCATCGGAGAATTGGAATGTACTTGGGATGATGTCACGATTCATATATTGGGGGACTACATGAAATCCAAAATTTAAATCGGAGCCTGGAATGAGAGCTCCCCAATTTTACAAATGTGTTTAACACTTGCGCCAAAAAACACCAGTATAAGCTTTATGTTTGTTTTCCAGTCTGTCCAAAATATACTTTTCTAACTGTTGCTAAAACATGAACATACTGCAGGTACTGTTTATACTAAATGCCTGGTGTGTGATAAGCAATATGAAAAAAAAACATGACTAAAATCTAATTCAGCCAAAAACTTGTTATCTAGAATTGTATTATTCGAAGATCCTGTATAATTAAAAGTATTTTTTTTTGTTCCGTTGCTACTGTTTTTATATCAAGCAGAAACCCGCTTAACTGGAAAACTCTGATAACTCGAAGTTTCACTATGGTTCCTCAAATTTCGAAATAACGAGGTTCGACTGAAGAATATAATCGAACAAACAAGGGTGTCAAAATTTATATTCGAACGAATAAATAGTGATGACGGAGATGAATGTGCAATTCAAGTTCAAGTATCACTGCCATCATGGAATTCTTAGACTCAATTTCACGTGTCCAGTCTACAAATCATTAACTGTAAGTTTAATTTCGAACAGAGAAGAGATGGTATCGCTGAAAGATATGAACCGGACTGCGGTGGTATAGTTATACAACAAGAATCCGTTCTGGGACCAGTTCTTTCCGCTCAATATAAAATTAACTGTTGAATCATGTCTATTAGCTACCCTTTCTGTGATTCTACTTAAATAAACGAAGTGATAGACACTATTTAAAAGTAATAATCTCTATGTGTTACCATTTTGGCGATGATAGCTAGATAAGATACGAAAAGACTTGCTGAGTGACACACATCCTGACAATCACTAGGCTGTTGGAGGTTACCGTAGAACGACACCCAACTACAAAGCCAGTCAAGTTTACCGTTACGCAACGACGCGATTATGATGATGAACGTTCCAAGGATCAAAAATACTTCTTGTCTCATCGACCTTTCTAAGAAATATCCCCTGGAAGAAGATAAAGCAAGCGTTAAGTGGCAGTACAAGCCGGGGTTCTCAAAGAAAACCCCCGACTAACGAACAGTACCTTGCGACTGCCCCATGTAGACCTCGAACCGGTGACCAAAAGATGTAGTGCTATAATGGTAACAAAATGTAGCTAAGTTCAGGGTAAATGGTGTTTGAATAAGAATCCATCCTCAAAAATAAAGTGTATCATGTCAGTCGCGAATGAGGGAACGGAAATTAGTTTAAATATGAACCATTAGAGGAGGTATATTATGAAAGAGATGTTTAATTGACTGTAGATAGACTTAACTCTTGGATTAGTAGGCTTGTTGACTGGGAAATTTTAATGGGATTATTCTAAACTCTATTTATTTTACAACAGTCACAAACAACCATACAAATATATTACAATAGCACCATACCCCCTTACTGTAACATACGTTACACCAATACTATATATTGTAAATACAAAATAAACTAGAAGAAAATGTACAGTTAGTTGTGTAGTTATATCTTATTATCTTGTACTTTTACAAGGGTCTCCAAATCATGTAGATCTTTGCTTTTTTCGTATTTGCCCCTGGTTTAATCGATTTTAAGTTCGGATTATGGTTTTGTTGACGCTTCGGTATTTTCTATTTTTTCATTTGTCTTATACAGTTCAGATATCAGAATGGAGTCGCACAAGTTCTACCACTGTTCAACCAATTTAAAAAAAAAAATAAAATGTCTCTACCTTCCTATTATAAGGAACGTAATATCATATTTATAATTAGAATGTTGAAAGTCACTAGCTTAAAGTATGTCACCAACGTCAAGACTACGTTTCTTAAGCTATAGTCACACCAGATCGCACGATTTCTGAATCGTGCGATTGGGGCGATTTGGCCGAGTTCTGACAGCAAACTAAGCGTGCAGTTTTAATATTTGACGATGGTGGAAGGAAATGGATTTTTTTTCAGCAAATTCAGGTTATTTGGGGTTAAAACATGTAATAAAGATACCATGAAGTAAAATCATTCTGACAAAGAACTAACAGTGCAGTTTTAAAATTTGACGATTATGGAAGGATTTTTTTCTGCAGAAGTAGGTTATTTGGGGTTTTAACATGGAATGAAGAAACCATGCAAAAAAAATAATTCTGACAAAGAACTAACAGTGCAGTTTTAATTTGACGATGGTGGAAGGAAATTATTTTTTCTCCGCAGTTACTTGTTACTTTATGGAACCAAGGTACCGTGTAGTGTATTTCTTGTCGTACAATCTGACTAAAATTCAGATCCTCAATATTACTATGGTGTGTACACACGACAGTAATAGTGAGGATCTGTATTTTAATCAGATTGTCTTGTCATATTACATGTAGTACTGCGTTGGATAATTCTAATGACTGGAATTTGACATAAAGTGAAAAATAAAACAACGACCAGAACGGCTCTATAAATCGAACTAACAAATATCGTACATACAGACTGTCAGGGCCGTTTATACTATATATATAATCACGAAAGTCATCCCCCTGTAAGACACTGACGTTGTATTTTATCATAAATACCAATTTCAATAGTTTATACTCCATATAAAAGTACATATTTTTATTGAAAATGCTGTATTTCAGTGTTAAAGTACGGTCGAGTGTCGTTACAGTTTCTTGACGCCTACTTAACACCATATAAGGGCAAACCATACACGTATTTGTATATCGAAGTGATCCATAAACACCAAATATGGACATACAGTGTACACGTAAATATAAGGACAGTGACGAATAGACACGGGGATTTCCCAACAGGTCAATTGTTCTAGGTTTGGTTTAATTGTTTGTAAACGTCATATTAACAGACAGGGTTTTATAAGGGTTGCACCTGTACTAGACAGACATATTCATGATGAGGTTAAAAATGCATGATGCGTGTACGTAGATATACATGTAACTTCATAATAATTATAAGTAATTTATATGTTTATCTAAGTTATCATATACACTGTTTACCCTGCCACATGAGTCCGTTACAACTAAGACGGTTGTTTTATGAAAAGGTTGTGATAGACACGGTTCCAGGCAACATGAGAGCACATTAAAAACAACCAGTGTACACAATGTACAAAACAAAACAAAAAACCTGCATGTACGATATTAATTTTTACACAAACAAACACCCAGACTTATTATATGCGTAGATATGTATCATCATAAGCATCCAAATATGTACAGAATATAATTGATTAAATTGGTTGAATATTTTCAAATTTTGCACAAATGGCAACTAACACCCGGATACTTGTTTTCCGTACTTTTATTAAACTATTAGACTAACCGGAAGTAAATAAAAGGTGGGAGTTGGCGAACGTATTGTAGACAGTCATTGAACACTTACGTTTCAAGTATGGTGGTGCAGGTTCATGTTGAGGGGATAGCGAAGTTCGAAGAGGTTGCTAGTGAACACGAAGGCAAGAAGATATTCGCATTATTCTCCGGCACACCGGACGAAAATGGCAAAAACTGGTGTCCCGACTGTGTGGCTGGTAGGTGACAGATGTTATCCAGGGGAGGCTACTCTCACTGCAGAGGCAAATTACTTGGCCTACTTTCGGTTTGCATGACTGATCACAGCCAGTTTTTAATGATATGATAAAGCTCATTAGTCGTAACGTTGTTTTGAGTTATCAATTGCTATTTAATTTCCTTTTTTTAATTGATATATATAACGATTAAATCTTTTTTTTAAATGGTTAAAATGCCACTTTGTGTTATTTCTATTTTGTTAAAATAGCTAAAAAGTCCAAAATAAGAAAATCAAACCAGTTAAACGTGAAAATTTGTTTACAGAGAAAGAATGTTTTACATAGCCATCTAAATAAAGATGACAATACAATTTTATATTTAAAGTGTCTTTTGCTTTGCTTCAGTTTTTAATGAAAATGTTCTTATTCTCAAAATTAAACTTGGATTCTTTAATCAGGCAAAGATGAAATACAATGTACAAAGTAAAATTTCTAAATAACAGATATGAAAACTACAAAACATACTATATTTGTACTGTAATGAATCTGGCTCGTCAAACACTGGTACCGTACTACAGTGTTTTAAACTTACATAAATAAATATGTAACAATATAAAACAAAGACTTCAAACATAAATGCAGATTTAACGACATCAGGGTGTAAGGTAATCCTAATTAAATAAATGATTGTTCAATTAATCAGGGACGTATATGTGAGATACAACCCTGAGTAAATGTTGATCTGGATGATGATATTAATTTGCTTTTCACTTACGTGTTTGCAAGTGTGAAATGTTTTTTGAATGGACATATGGGTGTTAAGATGAGATTTTTTTTTTATTTCTTTAACCAGCTGATCCAGTGGTATCAAGTCATGTGAAGTTGGCCCCGGAGGATGCTGTCTTCATCCACTGCGGAGTGGGAAATAGGGACTAGTAAGTAAATAATGGCTGTCCATATTCAAATACTAATGTGTTTGATGAAAATCAACACTTGTTACGCCCCCGCCATGAAATGGGTGCACATATAGTGTTACCCATGTCTGTCCTGTCCCATGGTAATGTAACCAGCTTATTTAAATAAATACTGATCCGATCGTCATCAAACTTTGCATACGTAATAAGCATGGGGAACTAATTTCATATGGAGGTGGGGGCATTTATGTCTCACAGAAATTTATAATATTTAACAATTTGTTTTTTTTGTTTTAAAATTATATTTCATGTTTAATTATCTACATACAAATGTATATCAATTATTTAAAGTAATATAACCTTAGAATTGGAATA
Organism: Mimachlamys varia; assembly: GCA_947623455.1. NCBI lineage: Eukaryota > Metazoa > Mollusca > Bivalvia > Pectinida > Pectinidae > Mimachlamys > Mimachlamys varia. Next base: position 30,179,231 of record OX392532.1, on the reverse strand, counting down.
TACATGTGTTTTGCTGAGTTGATTGTTTTTTATTTTCTTGGACAAAAATTTACATTATACATTGCCAATCCTGCTGGAAGTGTAAATCATTTTTGGGGATCAAAAATCTTGTTTCTGTTGATTGTCTTGAAAAAAAAATGCAAAATCGCCCTGAAACATGTGGTTTTTTTTTCAATTTTGATGCAGCTTTTCATTCTTTAAACAGAAATATCACAACAGGAGCTACAGATGGGGCAGGAAATGCTAATCATTTCACTTTGGTTTCCTCTTCCTGTTTTCATGGGGGTCGACAATGTGTTTCTTCTTTGTTTTTTACGTTTCTTCTTATTCTGTCTTCCTGTGCTGGAACTTTTATAAAATTTTATAACATCTTTCAGGGGTTAATCTAGGATTAAGGGGAAAATACCTTTTTGTACTTTAGGGGGGAAAAAGCTCTTCAAAGGGGAATTTTTAATAATCCCAAAGTTTCACTTTTTAAACTTTAAAGCATTTTTTTCAATTGAAAACAGCAAAGGATAATCAGAAAAAACAAATCTGAAGGATTTGGGTAGATATTGACATGAAAAATAAAGGAAAATGCAATATTTCAGTAAATTTAACACAATTCTGAGGGGAAAAACGGAAAAAAATTCTGAGGGGAAACTACCCATAAACGGTAGTAAAAAAGGCCTAGATTGACCCCTGTCTTTCAAAGTTATCTTCTTATACAACAAGGCTAGGGTTTGGGTTGTCTGATAAGAAGTCAAATGATGTTACAGAAAATATATTTACAGAGAGTTGAATACAATTTGTATGGCGATAAGATATTTCATTTCTCATATACAGTAAAACCCCACTTACTCAAACTCAGTTTACTTTAATACCCCCATTCATTAAACAGATCCCTTTGTCCCGACCGAGTTCATGTGTATTCATAAACCTTACATTTATTGAATACCATGTATTATTACCATGTATTCTTCAAACTATTGATCAGGTCCGCACGAGTTCGAGTGAGTGGGGTTTAGCTGTAGCTAAAAAAAGTATCAAAATCTTTATGACAATATTTGCTGGTAGCTGTAAGAGTATTTTCAATCATTTTAAAACTGTTTTCATTTTCAAAATAACCTGTGAAGTAAAAAAAAATGCTATTAAGTTTTATTAACAATAATTAAATCTGACATTAACTTTACAAAACACATTCTTGAAAAATATTGAAATATACTTATTTTTTTGTTAAAAGTTTACTTTAAGTATCAAACTGTGCATAATTAATTGCTGTGCTGAACTTATACTTCATGTCAATTTCATTTTTCTTTCAGTTGGAAGGATCAGAACAATGATTTTAGAAAGAATCCAAAGTTGAAACTGAAGTGTGTTCCCACTTTGATGATTTTTGGAAAGGTATGTAAAATGTATATATGTAACAGTTTCAAATGATAAAAGTGGCTCGTTCCTTGGTTCTTTCATGTACATGTATTTGGTCTAAAGAACCATAAGTACTGTACACTAACATACATTGTAAAAATTCAGTCAGGTCTTCTCAGAACTGTTAATTGCAAATTCTTAAAGATCAAATGATATCTGCACCATCCACAGAAACTGTGCATTACATGTATCAAGGGCACTGTGACTAATTATCTCTGGGTGGAGGAAGAAATAAGTTCAGAGTGATTATGCATAGATTGACTGATAATAAAAGGTATTTGTCCCCTAACCATTTCTAATTTATGTGACTATATACATGTATGTATAACAGCCCTATTAATGCCAGGACCTATTTGTTCAAAAGGTAATTAGCTTAATCACTATTTAACAACATTTTTCACCCTTTAATAATTCTGTCAATATACATGTACAAGGTGTGATCCCACCATTTTGCATGTATTTTTGATTGATTCTACTAAATATTTGATATATGGAAAATTGTAACTAATGAAATGGTTTGGTTTTAAAATACCAATTAAGAATTCAAATTTGCACTAATCACTGATTAAGCTAATCACCTTTTGAACGACTGGGCCCTTGTGTCTGTGGATAAGATCTTGTAAAATGGATCTGGTTTCAAGTTTAAATATGTTTTTAATTCCTTGTTTGAAGGAAGTACTGTACCTAGTTTTCCTTTCATTTCAAAACTTGTACTGCATATTATTTAAAAATTATAACTGTTGTTTTTTCATTTATTTTTCCAGCCAAACAGACTTGAAGAAGGACAGTGTGCTAATGCGGATTTGGTAAAAATGCTGTTTACTGACGAAGACGAATGAACATTGTGTCTGCCTATCAACACTGGTGCTCACTTATTAAATCACAGAGATGATTCTTATGTCAGGACTGTGTTAATTTGAAATCAGTTTCTTCAGGTTGGAAAGTATGATTTATGTAAAGATAATTTAACACAACCAATAAATGTTGTTACCGTGTATGTGACATTTCGGTGACTTGTACGTCATATGTACCCTGTCACCTTCAGGTGACAGGATACACATCGTACTTGTCATTGAAACATCACATACAAACACTTATTGTTTATGAAAAAACAATCTTAACACGTTTAAGTATTCCTGAAATGAAGCCGGGCTTTACTTTGGCTAGCTTGGTGACAGTAATGAGACCGTTGTATTAATTCATGATTAAATCTCGGATAAAATAAATTACATTTGTACCTAAAGGCCCAATATACGTAACTTTTGGCAAACCTTGAAGCAAAAATCAAGCCTTATAACTTAGTATATTTATAGATTTAGTTAAGATTAACTGATATCAGCAATATTCAAGATGAATTCTTATGCGGTTACAGGTACAGCAGCAGTTGTAACACGGTATTTGTAAACACGCATCTATTTTGAACTGTCTTCTATACATGTACCTTTCGGCTTGTTGTTGAAGTGGGCCCCACCTGAATTATTTTCAATTCTCTGGAATTTTTTTGTCAAGAGTTTCTTGTTAGTTACCGCTCAAGTTTACTTCATTTTAGACTTATTTTTGCATGGTTTTCAACTGGTTTTTTTTTCAAAAATTTTCAGAATCTCGAAAAATTTCCTGAAGTTATGTATATTGGGCCTTTAACATTGATGCATTACCAATTTACCCCTGAAGTTTCATAATAAACTTTATATATTCAAACCTTTGAATTGGAAGAATTCAAATGGGATTTCAGGGTGAATAAATTACATGCGTATAAGTTTCTATTATTTCTAGTCATAAAGAGGACTAAAGCAGACTATCAACATAAAATAGTTAAAAAAACGTGCCATGTATGTCATGATTTTCAAACAGCTGTTTTGTGTAGAACTAAAAGCGTGTGTACATGTTGAACAAGTGTGCTGTTGTTTTACTTGTTATCTGTGTATTATTAGACCTATAAAATGGCCACACAGAACAAACAGTAATTTGTTTTAAAGGTTGATTATTAAAACCAGAAATCATGAATAATAAATATGCTTTTCAAATGCTTATTGGATTTTGGCATTCTTTTGTTCATGAAATAAAACCTCTACAGTTTTTGTTTAAGTAATTCACCATTCTCAATATCCAGGTATACTGTCCACAAATAATAATAATAATTTGAAGTTCTTATATACCGCTTTATCACAACTTGAGGGTCGCCTCACAAAAAGCGATTCACAAATTATCCTCTGTAATATGACATAGAAAAATAAGGGTTTGAAGATTGCAGTTTGACACTTTGATTGGTCTCTAGTAAAAAAAGCTTACCAATCTCTAGGCTGATGCCTGTCATTCAAAGATTGTGAAGGAGTAGCAACCGACTTCAAAGCCTGTCAATGTTAATCGTTATATGACCACAGATTTTGAGGTCATTTGACCCAAAGGGTCATCATGAACTGTAGTCATTGTGCATTGTCTGTCGTGCATAAACTTTTCCTTCAAAAAACTTCTTCTCAATGACTGAAAGACCCAAAGTGCTGACATTATGCATGTGGTATGCTGGGATGAAGGGCTACCAAGTTTGTTAATATGAATGACCTTGACCTAGTTTCAAGGTCACAGGGGTCAGATATGTTAAAATCTTCAAGCAGCTCCTCTCAATACCGAAAAAGTGTTAAAATATTTCAAACAACTTCTTGGTAACATAAAATACCAAGGATGTTGATATTATGCAGGTAGCATGCTGGGCTGAAGGGATAATACTTTTGTTAAAGTGAATGACCTTGACTTTCTTTCAAGGTCAAGGGGATCAGATACATGTACAAAATGTATGTTAAAATCTTCCAACAACTTCTCAAAAACCTAAAGGACCAAGGTACCGATATTTGATCTGTAAAGACAGTATTTTATGGGATGAAGGACCACTTAGTTTGTTCGAATGTTAACTTTGACCCGCTTTCAAGATCACTTGGGTCAAATGTGTAAAAAAATCTGCTAGCACTTCTTCATTAACCAGAATGCCTATAGTACTGATATTTGCTCTGTATCATACCTGTATGCAGTGATACCAAGTTTGTTAAAATGAATGACCTTGACCAAATTTCAAGGTCACAGGGATACAATGTAATAAAAATCTTTCAAACGATTCTTTTCAGTTACTTAAGTGCCAATGTTACTAATATTTTCTGGCAGCATGCTGGGATAAATGGATACCAAGATTGTTCACTGATCCTCTTACAAAGTAACATGGGTCAAATATATTATCTTTAAGCAACTTCGCAATTACTAACATAAATATTATATAGCTGACTTGTCTTTAAAGTCAGATGACCGTTAAGGGCCACTGGGGCTCTTGTTTTTTTTTGTACATAAAAGAAACAAACTTGTCTTCTTGCCTCATCAAAAATGTGGCGCACACTTATATATATAGGGAATGAACGGCGTTTTGTTTTTAATTTTCATGCCGGTATGAATGAAAAGCGGTTACATCAATATTGCATTAAGTCCGCTTGGTCTTCATGGTCAAAATGTATGTAACCGATTTGCATTCATACCGGCATGAAAATTAAAACAACGCCGTTCAATCCATATATTTACATTTTTACTATTGAACAGTTGTGAAATAAACTTTCTTATTTACTGAACAACTTGTTAATCAACTGCGTTTATTATTGCGCCGTCCTTTAAACGAAAAAGGCGGAGCCGTAATTTGAATAAAATTGGCGCCAATAATTTACCGTAATCATTTGAGCGTTTGACGCGGGGGCGTTCTCCATGTCATTCGAAGCGGATCCGTAAGACTTGCATTGAACAAGACTAATATACTACGCCATAAGTAATTCACGTGAATGGATGTATCCATAGTGTATGCTATATTCATATTCTAGTGTTTGTAGTTTTCAGTTGGCATAGGCGGATCCAGAGGGGGGCGCAGCCGGCGCGCGCCCCCTCTTTTACCAAGTGCCCATGTTTTGCAAGAATTAAAACTAAGAACTAACTCAAAAGTCTGGATCCGCCTATGCCTGGACCACCAAATGCTCTGAATCTCGGCCTTTAAGAGTTGCAACAGCGGAGCGACATAACGATAAACAGCGGGGCAACATAACGATAAACAGCGGGGCGAAGTATTTTGGGTTGCTAAACAGCGACTTCATATTTTCTTTATTTCGCGTTACATAGTTTCGTTATTTTGTTCTGTCGCTGCGAAAAGACGCTGTTAAGCGGGCGAAATAACGTTAAATATCGTCATTTCGCGGCGAAAGAACGAAACAACGAAATGGCACATATCAGCCACCATAGGTAACCAATGATAATCACACGGTCTAGTTCGGTATACATAACTCGTTCTTATCTGAGCCTAATAAACGAAGGAAAACTTTCTCTGTACAATGTACATTTATTCCTTCACGTCAACATCAGGTTTAAAAAGTAATAGACAAACTGATATCAGTGACTTGCACAAAAATGCAAGGCTGTTGCTAAGTTAACGCTGAAACATGAATTCTAAATCTGAGCCCGTAGACTTGAAACCGTTATCATGCTCAAACATGGATTCTGTGCTGGAGCCAGCTTTCTTGAAACTCACCTATATCATATAAACGACAAAAAGTCAACAGTAAATATTGAAAATAGTATACGGCTTCACGTCTCTTTAATTTATTTTCCAAACCTTTGACAAAATAAGTGTGTTTAAACGATGCACAATCGGAAGAAAAGTTAGCCTTGATCACAAAACCATGCTTGAGCATGAGAGCGGTTTCATGTATATACGGGCCCTGGTGTCAATCTTCATCAGCCACACTTGAAACAGGGATTTTACAACTCTGACAACAAAACTTGATTTAATGGTTTATTTCGGAATAAAATATACAATCAATTAGCATACATACATATTAAGAGTTACAACAGTTCCCAACAAGATCAAGTCCAAGGTATTTATCGATATAATGTATATACAATTTTTCTGCCTCAGTTTCTGTCACAGTGTTCACAATATCCTCGTCCAAAGTTTGGGCGATGAGAAGAAAGCCCACTTGTAGTGAAGATGGAGATAGTCGTACGTATTATATACACTTCTCATAAAGTCGAGGTCGAAATTTCTCATATTTTAGTAGGTCTTTCCGCCACCTACAAAATGAAATATACAACATTTGATATAGCGCCCTAAGTCGCTCTAAAGTGCTTTACAGTACACAGATATACAATCAATACAATTAACACATACAGTTCTACCATATACAATTCTGATGAGTCTGCAGAAGCTGTCTTATCAAGCGCTAACTACTAGTCCTATACCACTTGGCTAATATCGCCTTATGTGTGTATGTATGCGTTTGTGTTGGAGTTGTATTGTGTTCTGTTGGAAGTGGGACCGTGTTTTTAATCGCATTTTTAGCTATTTGTACGAGGACTTCGGGGATCGAACTGCGGCCGTCTGCGTGGAAGGCCGGGGTGTTCATTATAATGACCACTCGACCAATTCGCCCACAATAGAGTAGGTGTCAGCACAGTACACTATCTCGCAACAAAATACCTATATTTTTGTATTTATATTTCAAGGAAACACATGTGCTTAAAATATTGTTCTGGAGAATGGAATTATACGGCAAATCCGAGTCGAATGCAAATTAGGAATAAGATTCATCAGTTTGGTATGAGTGATATATACTGAGATTGTTTCTTTGTACACAAACAAGAATTGAAAACTTAATTTGCGAGCTTTCGAAAACGTCTGTTTCCTTTGTCAAGCAAAGAGTACAAAGCTCGCAAATTAAGTTTTTAATTCTTGTTTGTGTACAAAGAAACAATCTCAGTATATATCGAATGCAAATTGTTATTCCGTTATACATATTTTTTAAACACTTCACCAGCTTATCAAAAATGTTCCTGTCTGCACAACAATATTGGAGAATTACATGCAAATATCTTATTTTTAGCAACACTTTTAGTCTATTTCGCATGCTTTCTGTGTTAAACAGTGAGTACATAGAGGATATTCAATGGTTTGCCTTTTAATATCAAATATATTTTGATACTAAACGGCAAACCATTGAATTTTCTTTTATTACATTTCGAATGAGGCCTTAAAATATTTTTATTGTTTTTTTTTCTTTATAACGACAAAAATCAAATTCCAGGGGGGGTGGGGGGGTGGGGGGGGGGGGGGTGGGGGAGGTAATGAGGGGTTCAAACAAGGGGAATAACTCTTACAACGGGGATGTAGTGGAATCCAAAAAGCGGAATTTTTCGCGGTGTGGTAATTTTCGCTTATTTCGCTGACATTTAATATCCTCGAATATCTCCACAGGCGATCATATTTAAGACCACTTAAACTCTACAGTGTATAATATTATTATAGGTGCACAGTAATAAACAGCATCACTGCAGCGCAAACATTTCCACACCGCGAACAGTTTGTAGGCTGACTTTGCGAAATATTCCTCGCGCGAATATATTCGCTCTCACAGCTTTACAATTTCGGCTCGCTAAATAGAAAAATACTTAGACTTCTTTCATGAATCTCATTTGAAATGGTACCTCATGTAAATATCCTATATTTATGTGTTATCTAGTGTTTTTACTCGTGTCAATTTTTTGACGTATTTACACATGTAATATGATATATTAAAAGCCCTGTGATTGGTTGAAAGTTTCAATTCCTTCAATTGTGACGTCACGTCCAGGACAAGTACTCGACATCAAAGACTTACGCCATGGAGTCAAACTGGCGTTTATTTTTAGCTTGTCAAGATATCATAAATTCAATTGAAAACAATTCGTAGACCCGTTTTTTTATATCTGTCGTGAAATAAAAACTATAACAAGATCCTATAATCATATAACTAACTGAGTGCCACATTTTTTAGTTGAGATACTTACCCATCCCCTTACTTCCACTTCCCGAGCCGCCACTTCCTTTTCCGCCCATACCGCCCATTCCTGAGCCCATACCTCCCATACCGCCCATTCCTGAGCCCATACCTCCCATTCCTGCGTCCATGCCACCCATTCCTTTTCCGCCCATCATGCCACCCATGCCGCCCATTTCTGAGCCCATACCGCCCATTCCCATACCACCCATGCCAGACATACCTCCCATGCCCCCCATTCCTTTTCCGCCCATCATGCCACCCATGCCGCCCATTTCTGAGCCCATACCGCCCATTCCCATGCCACCCATGCCAGACATACCTCCCATGCCCCCCATTCCTTTTCCGCCCATCATGCCACCCATGCCGCCCATTCCTCCTTTTCCGCCCATCATGCCACCCATGCCGCCCATTTCTGAGCCCATACCTCCCATACCACCCATTCCCATACCACCCATGCCAGACATACCTCCCATGCCTTCTTTTCCGCCCATCATGCCACCCATGCCGCCCATTCCTGAGCCCATACCGCCCATTCCCATACCACCCATGCCAGACATACCTCCCATGCCTCCTTTTCCGCCCATCATGCCGCCACCCATACCGCCCATTTCTGAGCCCATACCTCCCATACCGCCCATTCCCATACCACCCATGCCAGACATACCGCCCATGCCTCCTTTTCCGCCCATCATGCCACCCATACCGCCCATTTCCCCGCCCATGCCTCCTTTTCCGCCCATCATACCTCCCATACCGCCCATTCCCATACCACCCATACCAGACATACCTCCCATGCCTCCTTTTCCGCCCATCATACCTCCCATACCGCCCATTCCCATACCACCCATACCAGACATACCTCCCATGCCTCCTTTTCCGCCCATCATGCCACCCATACCGCCCATTTCTGAGCCCATACCACCCATACCAGACATACCTCCCATGCCTCCTTTTCCGCCCATCATGCCACCCATGCCACCCATACCGCCCATTTCTGAGCCCATACCACCCATTCCTGACATACCTCCCATGCCTCCTTTTCCGCCCATCATGCCACCCATACCGCCCATACCTCCTCCGTTCATCATGTTACCCATTCCACCTTTACCGCCCATCATTCCACCCATCATGCTGCCCATACCGCCCATTCCACCTTTTCCACCCATCATTCCGCCCATGCCTCCTTCTCCGCCCATCATTCCGCCCATTCCGCCCATTCCACCATTTCCGCCCATCATGCCTCCTCCCATTCCGCCTGCAATGAAATTTATTTTATTCGATAGACACGTCGTCATTCTTTTAGTTTCTTTATTATATTTTGACACGCCTGGCAACATAGAAATATCTCTCAAAAGTATTTTACTATTGTTCAACTTGGGATGTCATTCACATTATATATGACTACATAAACAGCGCCTAAATCATTCTGTGTAATATCGTATTTCGATAGACTTTAGTTTCTTTATTATATTTTGACACGCCTGACAACATAGAAATATCTCTCAAAAGCATTTTACTATTGTTCAACTTGCGATGTCATTCATATCATATATGACTACCTAAACAGCGCCTAAATCATTCTGTGTAATATCGTATTTCGATAGACTTTAGTTTCTTTATTATATTTTGACACGCCTGGCAACATAGAAATATCTCTCAAAAGCATTTCACTATTGTTCAACTTGGGATGTCATTCACATTATATATGACTACATGATTAGCGGATAGATCATTCTGTGTAATATCACATGTATTATCACCTGACGGCATCATCATGACTTCTCCACCTTTGCCTCCCATACCAGACTTGCCCGACCCTGCACCGCCTCCGCCGCCATTTGCAGCTGAAAACAGTTAATTAACTGATATTACATTGTAAATTATTATAGATTGACATATATTATTATATGAATAATAATGAGACAAAATTATTTTATATTTGATATGATAATTAGGGGAAAAAATGAAATGAAAAGCTAACTACAACATAGGGTAAAGGGAGGTAATCCTTTAAAGAAGAAGGGGGAGGTAAGTCATAAAATACACTCTCACACTTCATACATACTTGACACACCATGCACATTACGCTATATAATTATATTATGATATTACAAGATTATCAACAGTAATTGACAGAGTGGCTCAAAGTGACCTGTCTTTAGTAGATGAACGTTTTCGATAACAGAAGATGAAATGGATAGAAAGATCGGCTTAAGCCACTAGAACGATGGTGTTGGTAAATAATGTTGATATGGTTGGATACGATGTGTTGTCCCGTTCTGGACAATAATGTGACATTATTAATTTTTCATTTCAGGTAATACTGTTTTAAAAGACGTACTTAACCGAAAAAATAGCGCATTTTAAAAAGATAATCTATTTACAAAGAGTAAATTAGATACTTTGAATGCTACGTCAGTACATACTTATTTATAAAATTTTGCATATTTATTTGATATAGAACGGTAATAAATCTATCAACAGTAAGGTAACTTTTATGTTCGATTGAAGACTCAATATTGGTACTTAATGACAAAATCCAAAACATTGAAAAATAGAAACGATTCTATGAAATTTCTCTAGTGTGAAGATTGTATAACTTTCAGCTACAGCAGTTTAAAATGATATTTAAAGCTCTCTCTCTCCTTTTTTTTCTTTTTCCTTTTGCAAATAATCTGCACAAGTTCTTGCGAAAAGATATGTGTATGTAGTGTTTCGAAAAAAAAATGATGAAAAAGGTTTTGCGTTCGCGGGATGGCTCTTCGATAGAGTCAATCTTCTTGGGATACCAGAAAAAATTACCTCTTTATCTCGGGAACGAAAACAATTTATATTAAATTTAGGCGATAGCTTTTAAAATCGTATTACATATTTACAGATCGATGGAATATATATATATTATAAATTCTGAAAAATGCAGGCCGCAGAATGAAATTTTGAAAGACTTATTTCAGTTTTTGTTTATTCTATTAATATTATAATTCATTGTTTACTCACATACATATGCATAATCTAACTATATGTAGCGTTGTTACAGTAATACGTACCTCCTTTACCACCAGCTCCCCCAGCACTGTAGCCGCACACGAGGCCCAGCAAAAGAAAGGGCTTCAGGAAAGATGCAACAGACGGCATATTGTTTCGGATCTACAAGGGAAAAAACATATAATACTGAAGCGTTAACATAAACATAATCCGAACTAAAAAAATCCTTTAAACTGTGAACAAAATGTGAACAAAGAAATATCTATATGTGGACCCTTAAAAACACAAGAAAATAAGACCAAGAGTTCCGGAAGAGTAAACGTCTTCTCCTTCATCGACGGCACCTGTCATGTAAATCTATGTCACATTCAAGTAAACGTACCGTGACGTGATTCGTATATCACGTACCGTGTGAGATGTTTCCCGTAAAGTGGTCCGTGTATCACGTACCGTGTACATTGAGTACGATGTTTCACGTAACGTTTTTCTATGGTGGCTGATTACGGCTATCTCGTGTTGTCGTGTTGTCACCTTGTCGTGTTGTCGTGTTGTCGCTTTGTCGCGTTCATTTACTGCGACAACCCGATATTAAGTAGATAAAATGTCGTCTTGTTGCGTTTTCAAACCGCGACAAGGCGACAGCACGACAAAGCGACAAGGCGACAACACGACATTTTGAACACGCTAATTAGCGCGTACGGAATCTCGGGTTGTCGCGGTAAAATGTCGTGTTGTCGTGTTGTCGTCTTGTCGTCTTGTCGTGTTGTCGTCTTCCTTACACATGCGCAAATCATATGTAATAGCCGAAGTGACAGAAAATGTGGTGCCTATGAAAACAAGTAGTTAAACGTTTGTGTGTGTATGTGCCAACATTTCAGATGGTCATGCAAATGGAATATTCGATACTGGCAACGGATAGTTTCACTATTTGTTTACTAAATCAACTTTTTAAATGAATTTTAACAATATGAACTTTTCTACATATGTATAAGTCAAAATTAAAACAATCTAAGTCTTTTTCGATTATCACAAATTGCTTAACTTCCTTATCTAGCCTACATTGTAGCAAACAAAATCTATGAAGTTTCTCCTGGAAATCGGGAACGTGAAGATATTCCTCATATTTATGGAACCAATAAAAAAAGTGTAATCTAATATTTCAAGATGAATTTGATAACACTTACCAAACATTTCGACCAAATCTATTTGAATTAAAGGGAGTATAGAATATATGTTTTTCTGGGAAATAAAGATGTTTTGTTGGATTCATCGAATTATTTCCATCAAAACAGGTTTCAAAAGCTTTCATAAACAACTTTTATTTCTAGGAAGTAAATTGTTTATACAATTCTAAAGTAAAACGGGAATTTCTCATATGGAAACAAGCAAAAACTCCCGCTACCCTTTACCCCACTGCCGAGTGTAAGGGTTATACTCTATAATAAAGAAGGAGTGTGGTCCTTACTCTTGTAATATCCTGCTGTAAACAAACATGCACACTTTTAACAAATATACACTCTATAACAAAGAAGGTAATATCCTGCTGCAGACTTTTAATAAATATACGTTAAGTAATATGATCAGGATCTATACCTCAAACCCGTGCATTCCGTTCTAGAATTTGTCCTTCACCAAATACACTGTATCTACCTTCCATTCTTTGATGTGAACTCACGCCTAATATATACAATGAAGTACAATATATAATAGTATAAAAAGTGATACCCCCTGTTCTAAAGTATGATCGAACACCAAATATGTGGGAAAAAAACGTTCGTTTAAAGAGTTTGACCCTCCCGTTACAGAGTGTGACACCCCCATGATAGAGTGTGGCAATCCCTTTGTAGAGTGTGACCCCTCGTTATAGTGAGTGACCCTCCCGTTGTAGAGTGACACCACCATTAAAGAATGTGACCCCAATTATACAGCGTGACCCTTCCAGTGAATAGTATGCCCTACGGTTTTAGTATGTGACATCATCGCCATAGAGTGTGACTCCCAATATAGAGTGTGTCCTTCGCGTTGTAGAGTGTGACCCTTCAGTTATTGAGGTTGACCCTCCCGTTATAGAGTGTGACTCTCCCGTCATAGAGTGTGTCGACTCTACCGTTTCAGAGTGTGACACCCCGTTAAAGAGTTTGACCCCCATTATAGAGTGTGACCCTCCCATTGTAGAGTGTGGCAATTCCGTCAAAGGGTGTGACTACCATTATGAAATGTACCCTCCCGTTGTAGAGTGTGACCGCCCTTCATAGACTATGACCGTCCCGTTACAGAGTATGACCTTCGAGTATGACACCATCGTTATAGAGTGTGACCCCCCATATTAGAGGGCAATCCTTCCATTTCTGATTGTTACCCCTATTATAGAGTGTGACCTTCCCTATGTAGAGTGTGACACCCCGTTGAAGAGTGTGACCACCATTATTGAGTGTGCCCCTCCCGTTGTTGAATGTGACCTTCGAGTTTAAGTATGTAAAACCCCCGTCAAAGAGTTTGACCTTCAGGATTGAGTATGTGACACCACCGTTATAGAGTGTGACCACATTATAAAGTGTGATCCTCCTGTTGCAGAGTGTGACACCCATATTAAAGAGTATGGCTGCCCTTCATAAAGTGTGACCCTCCCGTTCTAGAGTTAACCTTCGTATTTTTTGTATGTGACACCACCGTTTCAGAGTGTGACCCTCGCATTGTGGAGTGTAACTACTCCGTCAAAGAGTGTGACTGCCCTTCATAGACGCTCCCGTAGTGTCCCGACGTAGTGTCTACCCTACGAGAGAAAGCTTCGAAATGAGAACTGTGCTCACGTGCACGTGACAACACCTGAATGTTTTCGCGATACTTCATGACGGCATAGCAGGTTTTATAAACGACCAAAATCTCACCGACACTCCGTTTCATTTAAAATGACCGATTGTTCAGTAGTAGAAAAATATGTTGATTTTATATTTCAAAATCATTTAAATCTGTTTATCTGTCCGTTTATTTGTATGAACAACCTTGCGTAGGGGAGATACTAGTTACAGTAATAGTCAAACGTACACCCTACGTCCGCAGGTTGCGGCAGGGGAGATAATACTGAAGGCAGTACTTTAAGTTCAAACTTAATTAATTTAAAACTTAAATAGTTTAAACCGACATTTCAAGTTCAGCAATTCAACAGAAAAATGAAGTTAGTTGATTCTAAAATTAACGTGATATGTAGTATCACTTTTAGATTCTTTATTAAACATATTTTTCTTATTTGATACAAGGCAATATATGCAAATGAGTTTACACCAAGGTTTTCGATATCCACAATTTCCTTATAAGAAGTGTCTTATAGGGTGGATGGTGGGGTTAGACCAACAGGTGGAAAAGGAAATGTTCGTTTGGGAAAATGAGAACCCTTGCAAAGGGTGCGAACACACAAAGCCCCGGCTACGGACTGTGGATTCACTCAGATTAAACCTACTTGAGCCTTGAAGTTAGTTGCGACTCCCTTGTATTCTTCAAAGTACAGGCATGAAGCTTAGGGGTTTTTTTAACCTTAGCGTGCCTTCAGTTTTTTGGTTGCGTTCTTTTTTATACCTTTTTTTATCATTTATTGTTCATAATATACGTTGTTGCTTACTTACATGATGAAGACGGAACAGCCCTAATCGATATAAAACCTAGTCTGTCAGAGTTTACAGCTTTGGTCTATTTTTGTTTTACGTCCTATTAACAGACAGTGTAATTTAAGGACTGCCAGATTTTGGAGTTGGAGGAAAGCCGGAATACCCGGAGAAATACCACCGGTCTACGGTCCGTACCTGGCAACTGCCCCACGGGTGTTTCGAACTCGCAACCCAGAGGCGGAGGGCTAGTGGTAGAATGTCGAGACACCTTAACCATTCGGCCACAGCAGCCCCTCCCAGTTTACAGTTAGCTAAGGGGATATTATTACACTAAATAAGACCCAATGTGTACTGATGTGATCATCCCAAAACGCTACTGTAGCAAAGGTAAGACAAACGCGATATCTGTACACAGTGCACACAGTATTGATGTTACTACAGATAAATATTTCAAATGGAAGAATCGTGAGAATGGTGTTTTTAAATTACCGTTCTGTAATATACGATACACTTTTCATTGCTTTTATATTGAACAGTGTACATGGTACACTTTTGGATGATACATTTTTCATTACTATTATGTTTAAAAGTGTAACATAGTACACTTTTGTGTGGTATACTTTTTATCAGTTTTATAAACAAAAGGATACCATGTTACACTTTTGAACATCGAAGTAATGAAAAATGTCTGGCCGCTATCGGCCATTGTAGTAATATGGTGTATTCCATTTGGAAAAGTGCTGTAACGTGCAGGCGGTCACCCATCCAACTAATGACCACGCTCACCGTTGTTTAACAAGCGTGAACGGGTCCCCGGGTTAAACCGCATGACTGAAAAAGCTAGCTTGCCAGTTGTTTCATTCCTTAACTGGAATATATGTCGCACAAGCGACTGGGAAAGATGACGAACAGCAAACTCACTTCTGTGCATATGGCTACCATTTTAATCAACAACCCGGTTAATACATTTTACAGACTCAATGCAATATGAGGAAGATGCGGAACGCAATATAAATTTACCTGACTAGACTTAACACTGACAAGATTGTTACATCTTTCCTCCTTTGAAGATTGAACTTATATGGACAAGAATTAGAATAGATGCATTGTGAAATACTAATAAATGTAAATCTGACAGCAGGTATACATTAGAAAATCAATTACTTTCAGTTTTCACTACTTTCACTTTGTATGTATAATACATGTAGCACAGTTCATGAATTGAAATGTCATTATATACTGTTGGCATTTATCTGCATATGACTTTTGCATTAAATTCCATGAATTATTTGAGTATTATGTAATAAAAATTGGCATGTAATACTGTCTTTGCATTATCAATTGTTCTAAATTGAAAGTCACATTCTGTTTCACCTAGAGCTATATATGTATACTAGCCATTTCCTAGAATGATCAATTATGAACTAACTGAAATTCAAATTAACACAACAGTTCATTTCAAAATGTTTTCCGTTTAACTCGCGAGGTATTTCGCTTTCGCTTCAGCGAATGAAAGAAAACTTTAAACTAACGCAGAAAAGTAACTCTTTGTCACAAATATAAAATTATTACGCGCACATTCATTGTTAATAAAGTGAAGCACGCATAAAGCTTATTAGTAATTATATTTTCATAATTACTCTAGTCCTCGAATCGCGAAGGCACTTTAATCTGTTTGCCGGCTTGGGATCTTGTCATCATCCTCATCGGTGGTGTATCAGGAGGTGGTTCTACCCAAGGTGGTGACATTGGTGGTGCCACATGTGGTACTTCCGGTTCCTCATTTCTGACTTCCTGTTCCGACTCAAACTCGTTTCCTAGCATGTTTGGAGTAAACGATTCCTTTGATCGACGAAGATGACGTCGGTTTCTACGATACGTCCTTCCGGATTCCTCTGTTGTAACGTCATACGACCTGGTATTGACTTGTGCGTTTACGACTCCTCTTTTCCATGTGTTTTGTCGATCACCTGGAAATGGTGCGATGCGAACAGTGTCCCCTGGATTCAGTGGTTCCAAGTCTCGCGCTCCTTTGTCATAGTAAAAGGACTGACGTTCTTTTACACCCTTCAGCTGTCTTGAAACACTTCCTGGTGTTGGAACTTGGGGTTTCAACAAACTTCCCTTCATAGGAAGAAGTGTTTTTGTCCGTCTGTTCATCAGACGCTGAACAGGACTAGTGTCCATTGACTGAGATGGCGTATTTCTATAATCTAACAGTGCTAAATACGGGTCTGACCCAGATGACTTTGCACGTTTCATTATACGCTTTGCAGTTTTCACGGCTTGCTCGGATTTCCCATTGCTTTGAGGGTAACCTGGGGATGATGTCTCATGTTCAAATTCCCATTCCTTTGCAAATGTGCGAAACTCTTCAGAACTAAACTGCGGCCCATTGTCACTGACCAAGACATCTGGAATACCATGTCTGGCAAACTGTGCACGCAGAGCTCTGACAACAGTCCTTGCTCTGGTGTCTTCCAGATAGTCAATCTCAAAGTAGTTGGAATAATAATCTACAGTAATCAAATACTGCTTGTTGTCGAAGAGACATAAATCACTCCCGAGTTTAGCCCAGGGGCGATCCGGAATGTCGTGAGATATCAGGGTCTCTTTTGGCTGTTTGTCGTCATAGGCTCGGCATGTGTCACATCGTTCTACATAATCTCGAACCTCAGCATTCATACGCGGCCAATAAACAGTTTCACGTGCACGGCGTAAACATCCCTCAACTCCAATGTGTGATGAGTGAATTTTGGACTTTATATCCTCCCTCAAGCTCCTGGGGATTACCGCACGTTCTCCGCGAAATATGATTCCATTCTGTGCAGAGAGTTCATCCCTCACATGAAAGTATGGTTGTGCCAACTCTGGCGTTGTCGACCTCTTGTCTGGCCAACCATGTAGTATTACCTGTTTGAGAGTCTGTAGACTTTCATCACGGCTGGTCTCCTGTTGGATTTCTTGTAGTTTAGGCTCAGCAATTGGCAGAAATTGCGCCATGTTTATGCACTCAACATCCTCCAGAAACGCTGTCTTGTCCTCGGTCTGAAGAAACGCACGACTGAGAGTGTCCGCTAAATACATCAATTTACCGGGATGATACACGATTTCGAACGTGTAGGTCTGTAGTCGAAGAAGCATTCGTTGTAAGCGTTTGGGCGCGCTGTGAAGAGATTTCCGCATTATCATTTCCAGCGGCTTGTGATCACTCTGCACAGTTACCGACCTCCCATATGTATATTGATGGAACTTTTCCAATCCAAAAACCACTGCCAGAAGCTCCTTTTCGATTTGGGCATATCTTCTTTCTACATCGGTTAGAGCACGGCTCGCGTACGCGACTGGCTGGCCATTTTGCAGTATGGCTGCGCCTAATCCTTTCTCAGATGCGTCACATTGTAAGGTAAGTTCTTCTCCAGGGTCGTAATACTTCAGAACTGGTTTGGACGTGACTAGCATTTTCACATCCTCTATCGCGCGACTGTGACTGTCCAACCAACACCAATCTGCATCTTGCAGAGTTAACTTCCTAAGTGGCTCGCACTTGTCACTGAGACAGGGCAGGAATTTGCTCAGGTAGTTTACGAAGCCAATGAATCGTCGGACTCCAGCTACGTCTGTGGGGTTTGGCATATCAGCTACAGCCTTGACCTTGTCCGGGTCAGGTTTCAGACCTGTCGCTGTAATCAAATGTCCCACGAATCGAACTTCCTTCTGTCGTAATCGAAGTTTTTCTTTGTTGAGTTTCAATCCCCGCTCTCTGCAGCGGTTCAACAATGCAACCATTTTCCTGTCATGATCCAATATTGCCTGATCCTCTGTATCTCCCTCTCCACACACCAATATATCATCCACAATGCTGTGGACCCCAGGCAGGCCTTCCACTGCCTGGTCCTGTCTACGCTGATATTCTTCCGGTGCTGTCGATATTCCGAATGGCATCCTTAACCAACGGTATCGGCCATGTGGAGTGTTGAATGTGGTTAGGAAAGAACTTTGCTCGTCCAACTCGACGTGCCAAAATCCATTTCTAGCGTCAAGTACGCTGAATATCTTAGCGCGGTGAAGATGTGGTAGAACGTCCTCTACTGTTGGAAGCGGATAGTGACTTCGTTTCAAAGCTTTATTGAGGTCCTTTGGATCAATACAAATCCTAAGCTTGTCCGGTTTGACAACCATGACCAAACTGGATACCCATGGAGTCGGCTCACTGACTGGTGTGATTATGTCCATAGACTCAAGTCTGTCTAACTCTTGCTTAAGTCTCTGTCGTAAAGCTAGCGGTACTTTCCTCGGTGGATGGACAACAGGCGTTACCTCGGGATCTGTAACTAGATGGTACTTGCCTTCCAGCAAACCATTTCCTGAAAATACATCAGCATAATCAGACGTAATCTGTTCTACAGTAAGTGGTTTCTCCTCTCCCGTAGTCAAAATGTTCTCGTACTGAATTTTGACCAACTCTAGGTTTTGCATTGAAGCACTGCCAAGCAACGGTGTACATTTTTCATCTAGAACTATAAAGTCCTCCGTGTACTTCTGACCATTCTTGGGATTGTTAACTTCTAGTTTACACTGTCCTAGTGGAGTCACAGTTGTTTTATTAAACATCTTGAGGATGCTTGTGGTTGGATTAACCTTGACTTTGTTCGGTATAATAGACTTGTGAACAATATTGCACGACGCTCCACTGTCAAGCTGGAAATTGACCCTTTTACCTTCAATCTCCAAGGTTGCGTGCATTTCCTTTGTGTGTCCTTGTACTCTGTGAACAGTGTGAATGTCATTTCCAACATCAAGGGTTATAGATCTGATTTCAAAATAATCTTTATCAGGCTCATCTTCTTGTACCATATGTACTTTACCTCGACCTTTCGGCTTGGACTTTCGGAGATCCTCACATTTTACTTCAAAATGATTTGCTCCATTACATTTCCGGCAATTCTGACCGTATGCGGGGCATTTCTCCCTCTTGAATTCATGATTGCGACCACAAAACTTGCACGAGTATTCTTTCGCTGCTCCTTTTGATGATCCATAATTAGTAGACTTATTGGGCCCTGTGTATTTCTTACTGTGGACTCGTTCCTGTGTGTGCTTTGGATATTTGGACTTAACTTTGTTTACAGTCACTGAAGCACCACTACTATGTGCATGATCCAATGTGTTGACACTATTTTTAGTAAGCTCGCTCGCTCTACACATGTCCTCTGCCTTGTCTAAAGTGAGGTCCGGTATTCTTAATAACCGTTCACGCAAATGTGTATCAGTGATTCCACACACTATTCTATCGCGTATCAGGGAATGGGCGACTGTGCCAAAATTACAAGTTTTAGCCAAAGTTTTCACATCTGTGATATATTTGTCCATTGTCTCGTCCCCTTGTTGATTTCTTCTGTTGAATTTAAATCTTTCAACTGTTTCATTTTTCTTTGGTTCACAGTACCTGTTGAAGCTGGCTATTACAGTTTCTAACGTTCTGTTTTCCTCAGCATCGGTCCAGTTTATGTTGTTGTATATTTCCCTCCCTTCCGAACTTACGAGATATTTAAACATCTTAATCTTCTCTAATTCTTCGCTATCTTTCAATGCTAGATCAACGTAAAGGGTAAACTCCTCCTTCCACTTTTTCCAGTCTTCACTGACGTTTCTGGTGTGAAAATTTATCTTACTTGGAGGTGGTATACGATTGAGCGCCATCGTGAGAATTTACCAGTGAACCACGTGGTTTGACGACTGACGACGAAAATCGGGAAATGTCACAACTCAACAGTATTTACTCACTGTAACTGTTCATCTGTATATTCTGCGTGGTCCTATTAACCATTCTGACACCATGTTTCATTCCTTAACTGGAATATATGTCGCACAAGCGACTGGGAAAGATGACGAACAGCAAACTCACTTCTGTGCATATGGCTACCATTTTAATCAACAACCCGGTTAATACATTTTACAGACTCAATGCAATATGAGGAAGATGCGGAACGCAATATAAATTTACCTGACTAGACTTAACACTGACAAGATTGTTACACCAGTTAGGCAGTATTTCCCCCTCATATACCTAGCTGGACATTACAGTACAAGATAATAAGACCAGGTATTCTCGACGAGTAAGCGTCTTCTGCTTCATCGTCGACACCCGTCATATACATTGAATTTTCGAAATAAACATATTTAATGCATTTCCAAGTCTATCTCAACAGTAATTTTGGCCAAATTGGATTTCCAACAGCTTGGTCCGATAAAACATCTGTATGATGCAGGGTAGTCCGTTACTGTAGTCCCCGCCACTAGTGTAACCCGGTTTAAGATAGGCTACATTGCCCTTTCAAAAGATAAAACCACTCCTCAGCTCTTTGAAACCTTTACCTGTATAAGTGATACTATAATGGTTAACTGTATCGATTTGTTTAACATCATCCGTTGCTGTAACTGTTTTACAGGAATATTTATTTTACAAAGTAACAAATTTCATATTGGCATGTATATCTTTTCCATACGTCATCCGTTGCTGTAACTGTTTTACAGGAATATTTATTTTACAAAGTAACAAATTTCATATTGGCATGTATATCTTTTCCATACGGATAACCTATCCAATGAGATTCAAGCCTGGAAGTTGAAAGCGTCTCTGGAAAACACACACCGAAAATCTTACCATCCTTTCTGTAAACCACTCACTATCTCCAAACATACACAATCTCCTTTTCGAATCATAAACTGGTACAACGCGGCAAGGAGTATCATATTAGAGGAAGGAACCTCCAATATCAGCATACACCCTTCTTCTTGCACCAGTCTCTGATCAGATGACCGTGAACTTACACGTGTAGATATGAAAGTGTCGTATTATTACACGTAGCATCATACACGACAAATTCATATCACCACATAAGCTATACGTATCAGGCCAATTAGGGATTAGGGGAGCTTTGATTACACATCAGCGCACTATTGGACACCATGTGTTTGAAACAATAACAATTTCGTGTTGGAAAAACGTTGAATTTTATATAAAATCAAATCGATCTAACCATGTGTGCAGCATTTATGAAATTAAACATCAGAGTATGGCTTCGTTTTTGCTAGTAGTCAATTAAACAAAATATTTCAAAATTAAGGTTTTGAAAATTGAATATTAATATTTATTTGAAATACGTAACGTAAAACATCAAAATTTGATTTTTCTGGTTGATTTAAAGGTAAGTAAGACGGTAGGTAACTCTTGTGTTGTTCTATACCTTCTCTGTTAAATCCCCCGACTACCGCTAATAGTCTATGTATTGATCAGTACTATAGTAATGAGAACTGTTTAGACCAACGGTTCTCAAAATCGGTCCGATAAAAACTAAATAAAGTACAATAATTCTATCAAAATGTACATATAATTAATGAACATTTTAGCAAATATTGTTTCAGTCCTATAACACACATTGCTATTACTGACAAACTTACATCAATTTGTCATCAATATATAGCAATGTGTGTTATAGAACTGTAACAACATTTTCTAAAACATTCATTGCTTAAATGGTGGTCACACTCTTTAACATGGAGTCACACTCTACAACGGGAGGGTCGCACTGTATAATGGGATGTCACACTCTACAATTACAAGGTTAAACTCTTCACCGGGAAGGTCACACTCTAAAAAGGGGGGTCACCCTCTTTAACAGGGCTGTCATACTCAACAACGTAATGGCCACTCTATATAATGGTGGTCACAATATTTAACGGAGGTGTCCACTCTACAACGGGAGGAAAACACTCTTTAATGGAGGTCAAACTCTTAAGCGGGGGTGTCACAATCTAGAACTGGAGGGTCACAATTTATAATGGCGTTCACACTCTTTAACGGGGAGTCACACCCAACAACGGAAGCGTCACACTCTACAATGTTGGTCACACACTTTAACAAAGGTCTCACATACTAAAACTCGAAGGTCACACTAAAAACAGGAGCGTCACACTCTATGAAGGGCGGTCACACTATTTGACGGGGTTGTCACACTCTACAACTGGGGGGTCACTCTCTTAAACGGTGGTATCAAATACTAAAACTCTCACAATCAACAAAGAGATGGTCACACTCTTTAACGGGGGTCACACACTTTAACGGGGTGTCACACTCTACAATGTGAGGTTCACACTCTATAACGGTGGTGATACCTACTTAAACTCGAAGGTCACATGCTAGAACGGGAGGGTCACACTCTATAATTGAGGTCACACTATATAATTGAGGTCATAATCTTTAACCCCAGTTGTCACACTCTATATAAGGAAGGTCACATACTATAATTGGGGTCACACTCTACCACGGGAGGGTAACACTAAACAATGGAAGGATCACACTCTACCACGGGAGGGTAACACTAAACAATGGAAGGATCACACTCTACCACGGGAGGGTAACACTAAACAATGGAAGGATCACACTCTACCACGGGAGGGTAACACTAAACAATGGAAGGATCACACTCTACCACGGGAGGGTAACACTAAACAATGGAAGGATCACACTCTACCACGGGAGGGTAACACTAAACAATGGAAGGATCACACTCTACCACGGGAGGGTAACACTAAACAATGGAAGGATCACACTCTACCACGGGAGGGTAACACTAAACAATGGAAGGATCACACTCTACCACGGGAGGGTAACACTAAACGATGGGAGGGTCACACTCTGAAACGGTGGTGTCACATACTAAAATTCGAAGGTCACACTAAAAAACGGGAGGGTCACACTTTATGAAGGGTGGCCACACTCTTTAATATGGGTGTCACACTCTCCAACGGGGGGGGGGGGGGGTCACACTTTATAATATGGCCACACTCTATAACAGTGGTGTCATACATAAACTTGAAGGTCATACTCTGGAACGGGAAGGTCACAGTCTATGAAGGGCGGTCACACTCTCCAACGGGAGGGTCACACTTTATAATGTGGTCACACTCTATAACAGTGGTGTCATACATAAACTCGAAGGTCATACTCCGGAACGGGAGGGTCACAGTCTATGAAGGGCGGTCACACTCTACAACGGGATGGTACATTTCATATTGGTGGTCACACTCTTTGACGGGGTTATCACATTTTTCAACGGGAGGGTCACACTCTATAACGGGAGGGTCGAACTCTACAACGGAATAGTCACTCTCAACAACGTGTGGGTCACACTCTACAATGGGGGTCACACTCTACAACGGGACGGTCAAACTCAATAACTGAAGGGTCACTCTCCACAACGCGAGGGTCACTCTTTATAATGGGGGTCACACTCTATAACGATACTATCACATGCTAAAACTGTAGGGCATAATCTTCACTGGGAATGTCAGGCTATACATTGGGGTCACATTCTTTAACGGGGGTGTCACACTCTGAAACGGGAGGGCCAAACTCTTTAAACGAACTTTTTTCATATATTTGGTGTTCGACCATACTTTAGAACAGTGAGTATCACTTTTTATACTATCATACTTCATGTTTGAGGTATAGATCCTGATCATATTACTCAACGTATATTTGTTAAAAGTGTACATGTTTGTCTACAGCAGGATATTACAAGAGCAATGGTCACATTCTATATCGAAGAAGGGATCACCCTCGACAGTGGGGTAAAGGGTAGCGGGAGTTTTTGCTTGTATAATATTACATGTATATAAATATTTTCCCCACTCACCAACTAACTTCATATTCATGTTTATCTCCTCAGTGTTGAAAAGCATCCTTATGATTTAAATTTCATTTAAAAGTAAATAGTTGTTACTTGATACAATACAAAACGTTCCCGTGCTTGTCTTAGCCATCTCAATTTTT
Organism: Mimachlamys varia; assembly: GCA_947623455.1. Classification (NCBI taxonomy): domain Eukaryota; kingdom Metazoa; phylum Mollusca; class Bivalvia; order Pectinida; family Pectinidae; genus Mimachlamys; species Mimachlamys varia. Next base: position 30,154,566 of record OX392532.1, on the reverse strand, counting down.
TATGGAATTTCTTTTAAATTTACAAATGAAGAAGTCCGTTAAGATTTATAGTTTGATCCGATGGAAATATGGTTTTGAATTTAAGCTGTTACGTTATATTATCAATTTGCGCTTGACAGTTTGTTTCCATATGGAAAATTCCGGTTTTACTTTAGAATTGTATAAACAACTCTCTTCCTAGAAATAAACGCTGTCTATGAAAGCTTTTGAAAACCTGTTTTGTTGCAGTTTGATCCGATGGCAATAATTCGATGAATCCAACAAAACATTCTTATTTCCCAGAAAAAAAAATTCCATATTCCCTTTAATTCAAATAGATTCGGTGCAAAATGTTTGGTAAGTGTTATCAAATTCATCTTAGAATATTAAATTACACTTTTTTATTGGTTCCATATGAGGATTATGTTCACGTTCCCGATTTCCAGGAGCAACTTCACAAATTGTGTTTGCTAGGCTAGATAAGGAAGTTAAGCAATTTGTGATAATTGAAGAAGACTTGGATTGTTTTAATTTTGATCTATAAAACATAAAATTATTTTTCATCGTTAAGGTTCATTTAAAAATTGATTTAGTATACAAATAGTGAAACTATCCGTCGCCAGTATCAAATATTCCATTTGCATGCCCATCTGAAATGTTGACTCATTCACAAACGAATGTTTAGCTACTTGTTGTCATAGGCACCACGTTTTTTGTCACACCGGTTATTAAATATGATCGGCGCATGTGTAACAGGAAGACGACAACGCAACAAGACGATAACCCGACAACACGTCATTTTACCGCAACAACCCGATATACCGTACGCGCTAATTAGCGTGTTCAAAATGTCGTGTTGTCGTGTTGTCGTATTGTCGTATTGTCGCCTTGTCGCGGTGTGAAAACGCAACAAGACGACATTTTATCGGGTTGTGGCAGTAAATGAACGCGACAAAGCGACAAGACGACAACACGAGATGGTCTTAATCAGCCACAATATTTTTCTCGTAATCTATCTATTTATAGATTTAGTTAAGATGTTTCACATAACGTGGTTAGTGTATCACGTACCGTGGGTGATGTTTCACATAACGTTTTCCGTGTATCACGTACAGTAGGTGATATTTCACATACCGTGATTTGTGTATCACATACCGTGTATGATGTTTCCCGTTTGTGTATCACGCATCCCGTACAGTGTATTGTGTGTTCCTGCTCCTTGGATGCAGGTTAAGGGATATATATTACAGGGTACAAGATATAAGAAACATGATAGAGGAAACACGACGGGTTATACTTGTCATATAACAGGGAAAACACATTCCTGTCGAGTGTCCCGGCCAGGTATCGAACTCGGGTCTCCGACATGATAATCTACGGCTCTACCAACTGTGCCAAAGGAGCATGCTCCGTCAACTGAGTAACAGAGACCGTATATACAAGCCATACCGCGCTTCTTTTATATGATAAATAGGCTCCATGGTTCGTTTCGAAAATATTACTTACGAAAGCGAAACATAGAGGGGAGAAATATACAAAGGAATATGGAAATAAAGTATGACGTCACTATGGGTAAAAACTAAGGGAGTTATCTGTGACGTCACGAACTTGTTGCTAAGCTGCTTAGCGACCGGCAAAGGCGGAGATGATCAGTCTCTCCCCTGATTTTGATATTTTATGTTAAATCTTTGGTTACCACAATGGATATCAGGTTATTCTTGATATATGTGGTAATATTTAGCGCGATGCAACAAGGTCCTGCTGCGTACCGGGATCTTATGTGGTAAGTTTGTTTCTTTTTGAGGAGAAATTGATTTTTTTTTATTTTACACGTGAAGTACAACGCTCAAGTGGAAGAAAATGACACCCTTCAAAGTCTAGAAATAGAACAATTTGTAATTTCTCTCGTTTTAGCATGGAGCCGGAACCTGGATATACCAAAATGATTTTCCATCATTTCCAGTACTTCACCGCATTGGAAATGGGAAAAGAATGTCCAACATCTGCCGATCTGGCATGGGTAAGAATTCATATTTTAGATTTAATGTCTGGTCTATATATTTTAAAGATGAATCTTTTGAAATATATTACCTCCGATGTATGTACATTAACTTGACCCTTTATGGTTCCATTATTGCGCCACTGGACTATTTTGATCCGGCATATTTACCTTAGTGAATTGGTCGAAACAATGTCTGTATTTGTACGTTTACCATGCAGGGTCCTTGTGGACATATAATGCATTGGGGACGTAAACGATTTTACTAAAGCACACCGCTCAGGAAATAATCATATCTTATTGTTTTAGCGAATTGGAAATGAGGTATTCTGCACCCTTCTCTGTGTGCTTCTAACCCTGATGTTGGGTAATGTGCCGTCAATTGCAAAGAGCATCAAAGACAGATGGTCAACCATGGTTACGAAGGACCGTGAATGGAGGAATCGTAAGTAGCATTGATGATTGCAAGGTTAAAGAAGATACACAATACAAGAAGATTAGTTGAGAGTCTTATATGTTAATACAATGAATATTAGCTTTGTTGAGCTATTTTACGGCTAAACATGAGTAAAAGATAAAGAGAAAATTAAATAGCAAAAACAGAAATATCACTGCACGCATGTTAAGTTAAAATGACTAAGGAAAGTAATAACAAGCGAAGTAGAACACGCACATAGATCCCTACCTATTTTAGTTTTAACTTAATGCACACTCACAGTGTATGCTAGATTCTCCTTGTCTTAAGATTCACCATGTACCAGCAATGCATCGAATATCAGTGATAAGGTGTCAAGGGACATAACTCTTATAAATTGAAACCCTATAGTTCCCAATATAATATCAGATTGAATTCACAAACAGGTCCTTCTCCCTGTCGTCACTGCGGCACATCTCCATGTCAAGTCCAAAGAAGTTCTTTATGGATTTCTTCGGAACGCCAACAGATGGACAAAGCCAACTTCGCCAAACGGTCAAACGCCATGATGCTGTTCAGTGAAGCACTAGCCTTGTCAGTGGAACTGACCAAAGAGCTGCCACAGGACGAACTTTACTGGGAGAGAAAATCCTGCCAGTATTTCAAGGAGAAACACATGGTGCTGTTCCCGCAATGTATCCAGGGTCAAATCAACTATTGGTACCCTGTGCCTCGCATCCCTAGGTAGGTGTAAAATTGTGTATTGATTAGGTTGCGTGAGCTGTAGGGAATTTCCCTTCAGCTTAGTCGGTAGAGCATTGGGCTAGAGAGCCAAGGGTAGAGAGTTCGAGCCCCAGCGACGACACGATCTTTATCACTTTTCCTCGTCCTATTACAAACTGGTGCCGGTGACCCTTCCAGTTTCAAAGAGGAGAAGCCTTGGCGGGGAGTTAAAAAACCTTGGTTGAAGATTCAGAAAGGGGGAAAAGTGTAAAAGATGTGCATTGATAAAGTTGCCTTACAATGGTGAGCTGTAGGGAATTTCCCTTCAGCTTAGTCGGTAGAGCATCGGGCTGGAGAGCACTGAGTCGCGAGTTCGAGCCCCTGCGACGGTACTATCGTTATCACTTTTCCTCGTCCTTTTACAAAGGTAGTTATTTCATAAGTTTATTATCATCAATATCAAAGAAAATATAATCTGATATGCGCTTAAATCCTTTCAATCCTAAATTATACGAATCTAGCCACATCAAAGACTGGGTAGACCCGGTTTAAAAATGCAGGGTTGGATGAACTTAAATTCGTATTGGAGAATGTGCTTATAAAACTTTGCTATATATGTATTTAATTTTTTTCTTGTAGATTGATTGCGCCAACAGTCCAGAAGAATATTGAAGAAAGTCGATCAGAGAATGGAAGTGGCTGAATTGACGTCATCAGTTTTGTGATAAATGACACATATGAAGATCGCATCCTCGATCTGATGTGCATTTGTTGATATGTATCCCTATATTGATCATAGGTAGATAGTTGTTTTCTTGGGTTTTTGTTTTTTGTATTTAAGAGTACAAAATTAAATGTTTTGTATATCATTTTTTTGTGTCAATTATTATTATCATGTGCGTGTCTCCAAAACTATGGTTTTTGGATTTTTTTTTACTTCTTTCCTAAAATCGTTCTTCTTCTATAGCACACTATAGACGCAAAAGCGAAATATTCCTTACGTGTCTATCAAGGGTTACGGTCACTTGCAAGTATTTCTTTGGACCGATATGACCTAACACCTCACTATCCTCGATATCCAGGGGTTACACTCACCTATGCTCTCTACACCCCTGGCATATGTCATGGCAAAAATAAAGGCTCTGTGTGCGCCACCTTGTTGATGAGACAGGAAGACTGGTTCGACTCTTTGATGTACATCAAAAGAATCTCTCTGTCATATAACGGTAAAAATTTACAAGATTTGAGCTTTGAAGTCGGTTGCAGCTCCTTTGCAATCTTCAAAAGAAAGGTAGACAGTCTAACGATTGGTCAGTTGTTTTAACCTGATTGTGCCTTCATTTTTTCCGTGGTATATTCCAGGGGTGTAGAGAGCGGTAATCTGTACTTAGACTTACATGACCTGATACTGCGGTCCCTCATTGTGCCTAATAACATGTAAAAATACAACTTCAAGGTCATCAGATCAAAGATTAAACTCATATTTAACATGTATATCTCAAGGTCATCGGATAAAATGTTAAGGCCGAATTGTACATCTTTTCAGCTGCTTAATTATTTTGTTATATTCTGATCACATAGATGCCCCAGTTGCTTAAGCTTTGTATACAGTATGATGGCGTAGAAAACCAAGCACCATTTGCAACAATGGGGTCAGTTTAAAATTTAGCAGAAAGCTCACTTTAATAATAATGTTAAATAAGAGCTTCAATATTCTGATGAAACTGATATTTTAATTTCAATTCGCAAGAAAATCTTTCCCCGTCCTGAACTTTTAAACCGTTAAATGAGAGAGATACGTTTTTCTTTACAAAAGCAAATCTGGGGAAATCAGTAACTGATCAAACGCAACCGCAGCCCTAAGAATGACCGCTTCCATCCTGACAGTCAGTTCTAATCTGAGTTTAAAAGGTAAAAAATAATCTAAAAACACATTGACAAATGACAATTATGAGAATATATTGAAACTTATGGTGATAGTATATATGCAAAACTCCTTACATTCTAACAACAGTTGATGCATGCCAACTCAACCTGACCCCATTAAATATTACACTGAACGTTTTATGGGAATTCGTTCAAGAAAAAGAACTCTTTGAAAAATCTTACACCTCTTAAAATTTTTGACTTGAGTTCGACAAGGTTCCACGTTGGATCATGCCCTAAATAATTAAAATTCTCAGCTTAAATCAGCCTAACTTTTGAATTTACTAGTGGATCGTCACCAAATCAATACTTGACTTGCATTTGATCATGATGAATCAACATACGAAATTACATTTCAATATCTTTATTCTATGTAATTGATGAGTTAATGTGTGGAAATGTGGTTCAAATTCTTCGATTGACATTTGAATCCATGGAAAGAGTCACCATATCGATTTTTTTCATGGTTTTAAAAGTGTCCCCCAGCCCAAAATACAACTATTTGAAAAAAAGTTTGCAAAAATCTCTCAGGAAATGGCCGAGACATGAGCAGTATGGTGTTTCGCCCGACAGGAAACATTAGGGGCTAGCTAGGAAAAAATCTATAAGGATTTCGAGCGAGAGCCCCATTCTTTTTGGAAGCCCGGAACCTACACTTCCATATAAAAAATGTGTTTCCCCTATACATATAAATGCATATAACTCTGGTCCGGCACAAGAAGTAAAAATATATCCTTATTCGTACAAAGAATATACCTTGCAATATAACATAAACTAAATATATCCTGAAACGTACAATAAGTATGTCTTGTGACAGAACTCGAAACAAATATATCCTTATACGTACAACGAATATACCTTGCAATATAACCAAAACCAAATATATCCTGATACGTACAATAAGTATGTCTTGTGACAGAACTCGATACAAATATATCCTTATACACTGTACGTACAACGAATATACATTGCGATATAACTCGATATAACTGTGACATTATACGTACAACGAATATACATTGCGGCATAACACGATTGAACTATAACATTATACGTACAACGAATATATATTGCGGCATAACAAGATTGAACTATTACATTATACGTACAACGAATATACATTGCGGCATAACACGATTGAACTGTAACATTATACGTACAACGAATATACATTGCGGCATAACACGATAGAACTATAACATTATACGTACAATGAATTTACATTGCGGCATAACACGATAGAAATATACCCTTATACGTACAGCGAATATACTTTGCGGCATAACACGATAGAACTGTAACATTATACGTACAATGAATTTACATTGCGGCATAACACGATAGAATTGTAACATTATACGTTCAACGAATATATATTGCGGCATAACACGATTGAACTATAACACTATACGTACAACGAATATACATTGCGGCATAACACGATTGAACTATAACATTATACGTACAACGAATATATATTGCGGCATAACACGATTGAACTATAACATTATACGTACAACGAATATACATTGCGGCATAACACGATTGAACTATAACATTATACGTACAAGGAATATACATTGCGGCATAACACGATTGAACTATAACATTATACGTACAACGAATATATATTGCGGCATAACACGATTGAACTATAACATTATACGTACAACGAATATATATTGCGGCATAACACGATTGAACTATAACATTATACTTACAACGAATATACATTGCGGCATAACACGATTGAACTATAACATTATACGTACAACGAATATACATTGCGGCATAACACGATTGAACTATAACATTATACGTACAACGAATATATATTGCGGCATAACACGATTGAACTATAACATTATACGTACAACGAATATATATTGCGGCATAACACGATTGAACTATAACATTATACGTACAACGAATATGCATTGCGGCATAACACGATTGAACTATAACATTATACGTACAACGAATATACATTGCGGCATAACACGATTGAACTATAACATTATACGTACAACGAATATATATTGCGGCATAACACGATTGAACTATAACATTATACGTACAACGAATATATATTGCGGCATAACACGATAGAACTATATCATTATACGAACAACGAATATATATTGCGGTATAACACGATATAACTGTGACATTATACGTACAATGAATATACATTGCGGTATACCACGATAGAACTGTAACATTATACGAACAACGAATATATATTGCGGTATAACATGATAGAACTATATCATTATACGAACAACGAATATATATTGCGGTATAACACGATAGAACTATAACATTATACGAACAACGAATATACATTGCGGTATAACACGATATAACTGTGACATTATACGTACAATGAATATACATTGCGGTATACCACGATAGAACTGTAACATTATACGTACAACGAATATACATTGCGGTATAACACGCTATAACTTTATTGTTATACGTACAACGAATATACATTGCGATAGAACTCGATGGAGTCTGAGATATATCCTTATAAGGACAATAACTATACTTACAATGCATACATACTTGCACGTACATATGCATTGCGATATAACATGATATACAGTGTCGAAAGATCCTGATAAGATCAATATATATATATATATATCGTGCAATAGATCTTAATCTGACGGACATGATATATTAAATATATGAATTTGCCAACTCTTACCATACAGGATATCAATATTACATAATTTACAAAGGAAAACTTCTTCCTTATAACTAAATCGGAAAAAAAATTGACAGACTTTAATACTTTTTATATCCATATTAAATCAAACATCATGTAGCAAAAATTTAAAGTATTACAGAACTACGTGATTATCATAAGACTCAATTATGATTATAAATATTTAAAAAAAAAATTAACATAAAAAAATAAAAAGTGTATGACTATGCATGAGATACTATCTTACATACTATAATAAATCAACAAACTTATCAAACATAACATTCTATCTAACATGGCACTTCAAAAATGTTTGACTATATAAACATTCTTCATATCTTCAAGAGTTTTGCTTTAACTACTCGATAAACAAATATCAGGGCCCAGTTATTCAAAGGGTGATTAGCTTAATCATTATTTAACGACATTTTACAAACTTGAATAATTCTGTCAATATACAAGTTATAATCTTGAAATTTTGTATGTAATTTGACAATATTAGGTATCTTATATCTGCAAAGTTGTAATTAAATCTATTTTTTCATTTTAAAGTTATAGGATAATTAAAATTTGCACTAATCACTGATTAAGCTAATCATCTTTTAAACAAATTGGCCCTGGTAAACAAGAAAATATCAAAGTTAGATATAACTTATTACGATATGATATGATACATTGAATTTATATATCTAACTCACTGAGAGGCTCACGGCTGTGTCCGGTAATACTGATCTGTAGGTATCGACTGTAGATCGATGGGCTGGTAGGCTAGGGGAGAAGGACCAGTACCAAAATAAAGATTAACGACACTCAATTTATAGTTACTTAACAAGAAACATTTATTTTTTACTATTAAGTGAACCTTAAAGACAGAAAAACATTTTCGTCAACGACGAGTGACAACTTTCGGGCCAACGACCTGTTTGTTTTAGCAATGAATATTTCCGGTCGTTGATTACCTGTACAAGCCAATTGTGACGAATCAAAGGAAAAATACAGGTGAAATAGATTACCACGTGCGCTTTAACGCATCAATTAACTTACAAATCGTCTTACAGGATATTAACACGGTCTACTTACATCCGCACATGTTTCATTACATGTGAATAATTTACCTTTGCTATTTATGACCAAATGTACATTTTAAGCAAACTGTTAAACAAGTCATGACTCAAATGGTATGTGATTCAGAAAAAAAAATTTCTAACGATTTTCAAAGCTAGATTTTATATCTTATCCAGTTATTAATCAGTGATTGTAATATCGTCATACGATAACATGTTTTCATATGTTATCGATTAATTTCTCCTACTGTTATCAATGTTAAACATGTTTTGCCCTTTGATTGATTAAATACAAAAGTATTCTTTTGGATTGCGTCCAATGTAAATTCAAGGTTCGTCAACAACATCAATAGCATCGTCACCTTACAATATAAACAAATAATCTCCATTATCATTTGAAATATATAGAGGCTACTCAATGGTTTCCCGTTAAATACAATATAATTATTTGTCACGAATATGGCAGATTCTTTTTATATTTTTAAAGTGCATAACGTGAGTAAAGTATTTGAAAAAAAATCTTCTATAAGAGTGAAACACATGTATATTTGATATTAAACGTGGAAACCATTCCATTTTCTTTTTATTACATTTCCGATATTCCTTAATGCTTTTAAGCCTCTGATTTCATTTTTAAAATTGATGGTCAGAATATTTATACGCCGCAAAATAAAGTTTGTTTTTAAAAAGATACGAAAATACATTTGATATATATTTCTTCATTAGAAATTTTCAAATTTTAAAAATACTATGATGGTTTGCCTAACGCGATATACATGTATCTTGATCGTTGAACACAAAAAGTGCGCAGTGATAGCGGACTTTAACTGATATCATCACTAGCGATGATATAAGATTTCTTATATATTATCACTAGCGATGAAATAAGATTTCTTATATATCAATAGCGATGATATAGGATTTATTATATATCAATAGCGATGATATAAGATTTTTTCATATATCATCACTAGCGATGATATAAGATTTCTTATATATCATCACAAGCGATGATATAAGATTTCTTATATATCATCTCTAGCGATGATATAAGATTGCTTTATATATCATCACTAGCGATGATATAAGATTTTTTCATATATCATTTCTAGCGATGGTATAAGATTTCTTATATATCATCTCTAGCGATGATATAAGATTGCTTTATACATCATCACTAGCGATGATATAAGATTTTTTCATATATCATCACTAGCGATGATATATGATTTCTTATATATCATCACTAGCGATGATATAAGATTTCTTATATATCACCACTAGCGATGATATAAGATTTCTTATATATATCATACTAGCGATGATATAAGATTTCTTATATATCATCAATAGCGATGATATAAGATTTCTTATAAATCATCACTAGCAATGATATACAATTTCTTATATATCATCACTAGCGATTATATACAATTTCTTATATATCATCACTAGCGATGATATAAGATTTTTTTCATATATCATCAATAGCGATGATATAAGATTTCTTATATATATCATCACTAGCGATAAGATTTCTTTTGTGTATCATCACTAGCAATGATATACAATTTCTTATATATCATCACTAGCGATGATATAAGATTTCGTATATATCATCACTAGCGATGATATAAGATTTTTTTAATATATCATCAATAGCGATGATATAAGATTTTTTTATATATCATCTCTAGCGATGATATAAGATTTCTTGTATATCATCACTAGCGATGATATAAGAAGTGGTGATGTTAACTTTATCAATTTGATATTTTCTGATATTTCAATTGTACAAATGTAATAAATTAAACATCAGAATATAGATTTGTAATTGAGATGAGTTGAATTTATACTTTATATTGATACATATAGATCTACATTAGCTACGCCGATTTTAATGATTTCAATTCTGAGATGTTAAAAAATATGTTTTACCAGTAATATCATAAATAAACTTATTTTGTGACACATTCAATGCTTTTTACGCCCCACCATACAATGTTTATTGTCAAAACGTACACTGTATATGTACGTAATCATGCGAAAAAAAACTCCATTGATTCAAGAGAAATATATATTTGCATATTGGGAGTTAGAAATCAAAGGCCAGGTGCTAGATAAAACCATTTTCTGGTACTATAAACGGACGAGAAATCCTATAAACTTTGAAAAGGAAAGTGCTATAATAATTTCAATGTGTCTAGACTTTTTTATTAAAACAATAAACTTCACAAAAAGTATATGATTTTTTTTCATTTATTCGTCAGGATCTAAGTTTTTCATTGAAATAACTGTAAAATATCTTACGTTTGTACTTAAGTAATCTACTGGGCTGGTTGTGATTTAATATAGTCACGATAATCTTTCTGTCACGCCAGTATAACCCATGATAGTAACATTAAAGTTTACGTATGACCAAGGTATATAGATAAAATCCGAATACGAATGCATTTTGCAGCACTTGATGCAGTGAAACCGTATCCCTCACCACATTAAAAATCTTATTAAGATATATGATACACCTCCCCTTTTATTTCAAATGTAGATTGGAAGACGTACAGTACGAACATGTAACGATAGAAATGAAACTTTAGATATTCCACTGAAATATTTATTTGCAGATTGGGAAATAGAAAGCAAAGGCCAAGTACCTCTTTGAAACAACTCCTAGTGCTAAAAATGGATGGAAGAAGCCGCTAGACATTAAAAATAAAAATTGCTATAAAGTATGTCTAGACTTTTTTATCACGACAATAAGTTAATAAAATATATATATAATTTCATTTATTTTCTTCATGATCTTAGTTTTATATTTAAATATTTACATTTTGCAACTCCATGTTAATCTAGAATGTAGGCAGTCAAGACCACCTGATAATAACATGACGTCATTTGGCGCCATGTTGACCTACGTAGCGTCAACGCTTTGCACGTCGCCTCAAATAACACGCATTATAGCTTTACTTTAATCATTTAGGATGTACACCTCTGAGAGGTCAAAATTTTCCTGTATCAAACTTTTTTTCTAATATTCTTTTTTTGATAAGGGAGATCAAGGCATGCCAGAAAATGCCAAAATAATGATATGTCAGTTTGCTCGTTTTTGTGTTATGATCGGTCAAAGATACCAATATGACGTAATACGGGATTTAAGGTCAATTTTTATAGTTTCGACCGATTGCGGGACATTTTCATACAATATCTTCCGATTTTTTAATTCGAAATGTATGAATGTTTGCAGAAATGACAAAAATATTGTTTTCTTTTCAGTTATGGAAGTAAAATTTCTCTAACTTAATATTTTTACTCAGGAAAGCAATTTGAGTTACCCCTACCCCTTACTTTTTAATGAGAAAATCCTCGTTTTTTCACCATTTTTTTTTACAGATTTAACGCTTATTGAAACAAGTTCTGATATCAAACTTTTTTTAGTATTTGGCTGATGAAAAGAAAATGAGTTTCTCGTTCTAAAACCGTCATAAAAATGGGGGGTTAGTGTGCTTAATTTTTTGTCCCTTTATTATTTGTGTTATTTTTCACAGTTTCGGCTTCAAAAATAAAAACTGCTCCAGTTACACTAAATATATGAAAAAATTATAAAAAATGTACAATTATCCACTTTGTAGCATAATATTTCTATAAAAGTGAACATTATAAAGTTGTACAGCAAAAATTAGCTTGCTATAATTAAAAATGGCTAAACACTGATCATGATGTTTTCAAGAGATCGATCTAGCATCAAAATGGTGAAATTTTGCCCATTCGGGAAGTGCATAAAAAAGACAGAAAAACGCATATTCAAAATGGCCGCCAAATTGGTAATTTTTTAAAATTCAGGTAAAAAATGTTCTACAAGCAACAGACACTTATATTTTTGAAACAATTTTCAGATGCATATATACTATAAAAATTTATCATACTTTCTTCAATATCACATAAAATCTTTAAATGAGACATAAACGAGACTTGAACGTGACTGAAACCTCACAAGAGTACATCCTTATAAGGTGATTGTGCTTTTCAAAAAGCTCTTCCAGAATGTTATCATACAAGGACAAAATCCTTTATGAATTGGGAAAATGACATGATTATGTATCATAAAATATCTGAAATGTAAATATAACCATTGAAAGTCTGTCAGATTGTATTTATTGTCAATATGAACGCAATCAGTGTGCCAGATAAATGTCTCTGTATTAAATATCCAATTATCTTGGACCAAGATCGCATTTGTACTGACAAATAAATAGGCCTACAATCTGGAAAATGTTCAATGGTAAATAAATGTAAAATATGTTACCAGAGCATACTGCAGGTTTTGTTGTGATTTATCATAGCAACAGTAAACTTTTTGTTAAGCCAGTAGGACCGTTTACGGTACCAGTGAAAGATAGAATATGTACGTATGGCCAAGGTATATATATACAATCCGAATATCAATGGATTTTGCAAAACTCAGTTGAAATGCAATAAGACAGACCTGTTCTAAAACCAATGAAATTTTTAACGACGATACACTTTAATGCATTGGATGCTGAAATGATACCGCATCTGTCCCCATTTTTGAAATATTTTCCATTAGAGATATTATGCACCATCTTTCTATTTTAAATGGATATTGGAAGACGTACTTAACAATTGTATATTCATAATAAAAAAGAATATATATTTGCAGATTGGGAATTAAAAAGCAAAGGCCAGGTACCTCTTTAAAACAATTCCTAGTGCTAAAAATGGATGTGTAAAAATGCCATGGTAATTGAAAATAAAAATTGTTATAAAGTATGTCTAGCCAATTTTATAACCACAATAAATGTAACAAAAAAAACCCCAAAAAACAAATATATGCTATTTCAGTAATGATCTTAGATTTACATTAAACTAACTGTAAAATATGTTACCAAATCATACAACATGGCTAGTGGTGAAATAAAAAAAAACCTCAAAGAATACCAAACCGTCAACTAAACCATAATCCGAACTCAAAATCGATTAAATGAGAGGCAAAATATGAACAAAGGAAAGACTTACATAGATACCCTCGTAATGTAACATAGTTATAATAACCTTTCTGTCAATTCAGTATCACCCTTTCTATAAACATTAAAACATACGTATGACCAAAAGGTGACGTAACACACACATGCTGCACCTTTTAAAATTTAAAATATAGATCAGTTTGCCGAAAAAATGAATTCATCAAACTACATAATACAGCTGTTTCGGCCTCCAAGGACTCGTCAGTGATGCTAGAGGCCAAAAGGTGGGAATCGAAATTTTCAAACTAATTTAGAAGCAGAAGGGTCAGAAAACAAATTAGAGAATACCGAAGCGTTAACAAAATCATAATCCTAACTCAAAATCGATTAAACTATGGGCAAAACATGATCAAAGTTTATATTTACATAGAGAGCCTTGTAAAAGTACAAGAGAATGAGACCAGGTGTTCCGGAAGAGTAAGTGTCTTCTGCTTCATCGACGACACCTGCCATGCAAATCCTGGTCACATCCAAGTAAACATCAAGTTCACGAAATGAGAACCGAGTCATTGTCAATCACAATAAGTAAGCATACTAATGAACATACTCAAAAACGTCCATTTTCATATCACACAAAGATACAGAATATTTCTCAATGAGACGAAGATGGCGACCATAAAACTTGCCAAAAGTTCTGATCAACCTGCCTCTCCCTAATAACTTGTTTGTTACTTTGTTTGTCAGCAGTCAACATCGATCACGAAAATCACGATATTTAAAGCAAGCCCTAGAATAACGAATCAACTGCGACATGGAAACGCTATATGTCAGGAATGAATTTAGAAAAAGAAGTTAATTAATACTGAATAATTTCAAATCGTATACTACGAAAAGTTGTATATCATGTACCGTGAGATAACTGTGGTTATGGAGGCTATATAAATACAGTATAGAGATAGCATTCGAATCTAAATTCATTTTGCAGCACCCAGTTGGGATGCAAAATAGACATACCGCTCTAAAGCCGTTGGAATATGTTATGAAGACACATATAATGCATTGAAGTTAATTTTGACACATATAATGCATTGAAGTTAATTTTGACACAAATAATGCATTGAAGTTAATTTTGACACATAAAATACATTGAGGTTAATTTTGACACATATAATGCATTGAAGTTAATTTTGACACATATAATGCATTGAAGTTAATTTTGACACATATAATGCATTGAAGTTAATTTTGACACATATAATGCATTGAAGTTAATTTTGACACATATAATGCATTGAAGTTAATTTTGAAATTATACCGCACTCATCGCCATTTTTTTAAAATCGTTCTCTTTCAACTATAGATTGAAATCATTTTGATTGATTTGTCCACTTTTACAGAAGGGACTTGCAAAAGCTCTTGTTACCCTATTCTTGTCGCCTTTTTTCAATGAAACCTTAGTGGTATGAAAATTTACATTTCCATTTGTTTTGCCTATTATATCACAGATGAGTCTTAGAAGGTGTATGGTGCAGTGTACTTCATATTTTGGCTTGTATCGAAAACTCAATTCCATAGATGCAATCACATGTGTATGTGTTACGTTCATCTTGCAAAGAGAAAATGCGCAAAGAGAACCTGGCGTTCCGAAAGAGCAAGCGTCTTCCATTTAGGCCGAATTCTTGCAACGTATCATCATAAGAGTGCTTGTTGTGATTGCGAATGATCACTCGATTCTCAACTTAAGGACTTAATGATTACTTGGATGTGATCAAGATTTACATATATGCACATGGTGGGTGTCGTCGTCGGGTGAAGCCGAAGACGCTTACTCTTCCTGAACACCTTGTCTTATTAATTTGTACTTTTACAAGGGTCTCAATGTAAATATTTCCATTATTCAAATTTTGCCCCTAGTGTAATTTATTTTGTGTTCGGGTTACGGTTTTGTTGACGCTGTGGTATTCTAAGTGTTTATCAATGCGTCGAGAATGCGTATTGTGACGACTAATCAACAAAGCACACGCTCTATATCACATTAAGATATGGGCTGTGTCTGTTATGTCGCTATCTGTCATTTACTGAAAGGTCAGCAGGACATCGAAATAACATATCGAAATTTAATTTGATATATCGATGTTTAAGAAAGGTAGACATATCAGGTATTTATATTTTGATGACTTTACAGGCAGCTTTTTACAGGAATTTTTAAACATCAGATAGTTTACTAAAACCCCCCTTTTCCATCACTTAGTCATGTACAAATACATTCTGGAAAATATGAATCCATTCAATCCAATCAATTTACCTGCATGTGCTCAGCGATCTACAATTAGCACATGAATGTCATAATGTAACAGGAGAGGAAAAATGCACGGCCAGACTGGGGTTCGAACCCGGGACCTTCCTAACTCTAGACGGACGCTCAGCCGATTGAGCTATATGGTCGCTGACGATCGACCCGGTCTAGGTCCGCTACATTCCTCCCGCCTTTAACAAAGTCTTCGAGCCAGAAGACATCACGATTTACAACACAGGTTCGGGTATCCCCTTGCTAAGTATGCACCCAGTACTTGAAACAAGGTTTGGTCACAGGCACCAAATGTAATAGGAGAGGGAAATTGCACGGCCAGACCAGGGTTCGAACCCGGGACCTTCCGAACTCTAGACAGACGCTCAACCAATTGAGCTATATAGTCGCCGACGATCGACCCGGTCTAGATCCCTACAATAAAGATGACAATCTGATGCTTTCAGTCTTATATCTTGTCCATTTAGAGACATATTTCCTGCGACACATGTTTCAGTTGCACTGTTATATAATTATGCAGGTAAGAATAAGTTTTGTATTGTCTGCATATGGTTCATCTATATAAGTTAACTAAAACTTGGAAATATAGTTATCAATGAGGTGGAATTGTTTTAAATTGCGGGTGATTTTGATTGAACTACATTTCAGTTGATCTTCCAGATTCAGCAACCGGGATTCCTCAACCTCCATTGTTTACATGTGTTCAATAATCAGGTAGTCAGGAGCTTCAACGAATGTCATGATTTCCAAAATAAGACCATTATTGTTTTTGGTGTAGTCACCAAACAGGTTCTCTGTTTGACATGGGAACAATGATTTTTCTAATCTTACTTTTATGAAACAGAAGGTAGATTATTTCGGAATATCTTGTCCTATTCGCATTAAACATTTTATGATATCCGTGTAATTTGTTTCATTGGTCATATTTGGCGTACAGTCAAACCTGTTCTAACGGCCACCTTGAATAAGCGGCCACCTCCGTTTAACGGCCAGTCTGTGGTCCGCCCGATGGAAAACACTATATATTGAACCTTAAATAAGCGGTCACCTGTCTAACGCGGCCAACGGACACAAAAATTTGTTCCAAGTCGTGGTATCGTCCTGTATTAAGCAGCCATTTTGTCCGGAAATAGACATCTGCGATGATCACATGACCAGTTATTTTTATCGATCGTCAAGTGATTTGGTTTTGTTTACGACAATCCGTTGATAATCTCCGCATAGAACCACCGACACTAGTGTATGATTAAGTGCATTATAATAATGAACTGTTGTAAAAAAAAAAGCAATAGGCCGTTTCTGGCCAACCTGGTTTAAGCAGCCACCTGTCTTAAGCAGCCAATATCTGTCGGTCCCTTGGGTGGCCGCTTAATACAGGTTTGACTGTATTTCGAAGGCGCAAAGTTTAAATTGCGATTTTGTTACGATTTCGTATTGTCTAGTTAAGTTTGTTTAATGCAGAGAGCAATGGACTTCAATTTCACATGAAAACAGCGTATGGGGGAAATGTCACAAGTGGTCTTTTGGCTACATCGTCTTGCGTCAAGTACGCACTTGACCCTTCTGCTTCTACATCAGTTTAGAAAATCTTTTGGTTCCTGGCATCACTGACGAGTTATAAAAGAACGAAAGAACTGTATGATGCAGTTTAATTATTTTTTTCGGCACATTGTATCTGTTACTAAATAAAAATGTTGCAGCATGTGTGTGTGTTACGTCATCTTTAAACGACTTCTTTATATTAAATGTGAGAAGATGGCGGTCATGGCGGACGTCCGGTTTGTAGCTCTGGCTTCTATAATAGTTTTAACCCGTTTTTACCCACCTGAGAAACTTTTGATAAGACCACTGAACTCGCCCAATATATCTGATTTCATTCTGGGCAAATATTGGGGAACTGAAACCACTGATGGTGTGAAAATTGTCTTGAAAAAATTCTCGGAGATATCTGTGATATCTACTCACTCCGCGTCCTCTGTGAAAATTCTCATAGGCCATTCTTAACTCTCAGATTTTAAAAATGAACTTCAAGCCACAGGAATCCTTGTTTTATTACTATCAGGCGATGTCCCAACCAACCATGGGCCTGTAAGATTTCCCTGCGGCAAATGTCATAACCCTGTTAAGTGTAACCAGCACGGACATCAATGTGACGGTTGCGATATATGGCATCATTGAAAATGTATCGACATGCCGGAGAACGAGTACTTATCTTTATCAGGAAACAACCTCAGAGATTGGTTTTGTTAAAGTTGTGTCCTATCACAATTTACTGATTTGTTTTTCGAGCAATCCGATACCGTTTCTGAAAATAGTATCACCTCTCAGTGGAACTCTTTTGTGTCGGAGGCCGAATCCGCATTCGTAAACAACGACGATGTCGATGGGGCCTTTGCAGAACCTAACGAAGTGAGACAAAAATACAGGGAAAATGTTATAATTACTTACTTGAACATAAATCATTGCTGAAACTAAATTAGACGTGTCGTACCCCTAATCTCCATTTGATGTACCGGGATACTAGTCTACGAGGAAAGACAGAAATGCACATGGCGGAGGAATTCTAGTGTACACGCGTACTAATATTCCTGTGAGACGAAGGGATGACTTAGAATTCGCAATTCGTTTGAAATCCATAATGCTAGATGTGACAATTAACGACAGAAAATGAGCGGTGGTAGGTGCCTATCGTCCCCCAACAATGGACAAAGAAATGTTCAAAAATATCACGACAGTCGGTCTAGACAGGATCAGTACTATTTATGACAATGTACTGGTAATGGGTGACTTGAATTATGACATGCTTAATCCAGCAAAATCACCACCCCCCTGTGACATTTTTGACTTCCAAGAATATCATCAAGAAAGCAACATGCCATGTAATTAACTCTAATCCCTCCTAGTGGATGTTGTACTTACAAATCAACCTCAATACTGTGCCACAAGCTTTACATGTAGATGTGATATTAGTGACTGGGCATAATCTTATAGGTATTGTTATTAAGTGTAATTCACCCCGATTAAAAATAACAAGTATTATACATAGAAATCACGTAACACACACATATGCTGCACCTCTTAAATTTAATAATAGATACAGTATGCCGAAAAAAATGAATTAAACTGCATCATACAGCTGTTTCGTCCTTTAAGTTTTAAGAATTTTTCCGATGTTGATTTTCAGAAAGATGCTAGCAAAATACCATTCCATGTAGTTTATGTCTTTGACGACTGTAATGATGTTTACTGGGCCGATGAGAAGCTCCTCAATGAAGTCATTAACGAACATGCTCCATTTAAAAAACGTAAACCTAGGCAAAGTAAACTTCCTTACATGAATGGAAATCTTAGAAGGGCAATATACAAAAAAAGAAATTTGTACAATAAGTACTGCAAATCTAGAACCAGCGAGAACTGGGACAATTACAGGAAATTAAGCAATAAAGTCAACAAATTAAAGGAAAGATCCCTATCACAATATTTTAGGGAGAGGTGTGATGATGAGCCTAAATCGAAGGATTTTTTGCCAACCATCAAGCTATTTCTTTCAAAAAAGTCAGTAAGTGGGAACAACGACATCCTTCTTTTTGAGAATGGCAAAGTCTGTTCAGACCAGAAAACTGCTTGTGAAACTTTTAACGATCATTTTGCAAATGCTGCAAAAGATATTGGAGTACATTTAGAAAATGCAAACTTAGAAAATCATCAGAGCATTCATGATATACAAAAAATGTCTCTACTAAGGAAAATTGTTTTACTTTCACACCAGTCAGTGAGAAGGATGTATGTGACACAATTTGTAAATTGAAAAGGAAAAAGGCGACAGGTGTAGACGGCACCTCTGTCAGAGTTCTTAAATCATGTGTCAACCGAATTAGCAGTGTTTTATCAAAATTTTTCCCTTCAAAGCTGTACCTTTCCCGACAGTCTTAAATACGCTCAGGTAACACCTATTCTAAAGAAAGGTGACCCACTGGACAAAAGTAACTATAGGCCAGTGAGTGTACTTTCAAGTATTTCTAAAGTATATGAGAGGTTGCTCCATGATCGGCTTTCAGAATTTTTAAAGGATATTTTAACCCCTTTCTTGGTGCTTACAGGACTGGTTTCGGGTGCCAGACTGCCCTTTCGCGAATGGCGGAGGACTGAAAGAAGGCCTTGGATAACAGAAATGTTGTTGACGCCATTCTGATTGACTTATCCAAAGCCTTTGACTGCCTCCCCCATGACCTTTTCTTAGGTAAGCTATCTGCTTATGGTGTGAGCGATGAGGCTGTATGCCTCATGCAGAGCTACCTGGGGAATAGGAATCAGAGGGTCAGTCTGGGGTCCGGAACGAGTGGCTGGGTCCCACTGCAGAAAGGGATCCCTCAGGGTTCAATACTTGGCACCATGATTTTTAACATTTTTATAAATGACATTTTCCAATATGTGAAAGATTCATCCATATATAATTACGCGGATGACAATACACTTAGCTATATACACAAAAATGCTCAGGAAATGAAAGAAGTGCTTGAAAGGGAAGCCTTGGCCTTAGTTGATTGGCTTTTTGAACATGGAATGAACGCCAACCCTGGAAAATTTCAATCAATATGTTTTGGGAAACATTTTAAAAACAGTTTTAAATCTTTTAATGTTCTAGACACTGCTATTAACTGTGATGATTCGGTCTTATGAATTTCGACAAACATATTTCTAATATATGCAGGAAAGCATCCCGACAGTTGGCAGTTTTAAAGAGAATTGGACCTTTTTTACCGAGGGCAGTAAAAATGTTAATTTACAAATCTTTAATTTTATTAAATTTTGATTACTGTCCTCTTATTTGGCATTTTTGTAGCCAGACTGCAACAAACAAAATGGAAAGAATTCAAGAGAGAGCCTTACGATTTGTTTTAATTGATTATACAACTGATTTTAAAACAATCTTTTATCTACGAACTCTTCATTTTTACATATTAAACGTATGAAATGTTTAGCATTTGAGGTCTATAAGATTGTCAATCGTTCGTCTCCAGTAAACATACAAGAACTGATTATGAAGAAAACTTCTTTTTTTGATTTTAGACAGGAGGATACAGTGGAGGTTCCAAGAGTCAGAACTACCAGGTATGGACATAAGTCTTTCCGGTTTGAGGCATCCCGCATCTAGAACTGCCTGCCAAATGATTTACGAAAGGCAGAAAACTTCAGGCAGTTTTGTAAACAGCTCCAGATATGGGATGGTCTCAGCTGCCAATGTTCTATGTGTTTGAGGTAGTGTCCTGCCTTACGTGTCCACGTGCCTGTTTTTGCTTTTGTATTTATTCTTTTTAATATTTTAGTTTTAGGTTTATAGTTTTGGTTAAGTAATTTATTTTATGCCATTCACTCCATTTTTATGTATTGCTTTGTTGCCATTTACCCTTAGCTTGTTAATCAGCTTAAGCTTTCAGTGCTAATGTTTCATGTCTGCATGTTACTTTTACTATTGTAGTTTGTATACATGTTTTAGTCTAATGTTTGTAGTGCTAATGGACAACTTGCATGTGTTTTGAATTATTTTCATTTCATTTTACTTTTTAATGTTGCATGTTATGTACAACAGTGTTTAATGTGAATTTAATTTGCTTTGTGTGATGTTTCTTACTTTATGTTATTTATCTATTTGTTTGTCGAAATACAAGCTCCTCGGATCCTGTTATCTATATTCGACGTAAAATAAAGGTTCTTGTATCATGTATATTGTATCTTCTCAGGAACCAAGATGCCCGATGTCACAATAATGGGCCAGTGGCATGCCGGGGTGAGGGACTACCAAGTTTTTTTTTCAGATGAATGATCTTCACCCACGTTCCAAGTAACTGGGGTAAAATGTTTTTAAATTTTCAGGACACCTTCTTCGCGATAATCAAAAGCAGTTAAGCGAAATTAGGCCATTTCGGTCCTTTGCGTAACATTTCAAATGTGGAGTTTCTGTTATTGTTTTGTTCAACTAACCAGACTTTTTATTTCAGGAAAGTGAACAAAAACCTTGCCAAATTTGTTAATTTCACTTTCCGATATTTCGACGATGTGTTGTCTATAAACAACAAGAGGTTTGCTTACCACGTCGATCGTATATACCATTCTGATCTTGAAATAAAGAACAACAGACTCTTCTTCATCAGCTGCTTACTTCGATATCTACTTTAACTATGACCAACATGAACAGCTTACTACTAAGCTATACGATAAACATGACAATTACAATTTTTCTATCGTGAACTTTCCACCTTTTGATAGTAACATCACAGCTTCTGCAACCGATGGTGCTAACATGTCTCAGATGATTCGTTATTCTAGAGCCAGCTCTAGAACATAAAGATTGTTGTGATCGATGTCGACAGCTGACAAACAATCTTAACTACACAGGAAATCGAGAGATGCATGTTGATCAGAACTATGAAACAATATCGCCATCTTTGTCTCATTGTGAAATATTATGTATATATGTGTGATATGAAGAGGGACATTTTGAGTATGCTCATTGAGCATAACTTGTTATGATTGAGAGCGATAACTCAAGTCTAAATTTGAGGACTTGATGGTTAAATGGATGGAACCAAGATTTGCATGGAGGCGTCGTCGTCGATAAAGCAGAAGACGCTTACTCTTCTGGAACACCTGGTCTTATTCTCTTTACTTTTACAAAGGTCGCCATGTGGATCATTCCCTTTTTTTGATTTGCCACAAGGTTAATCGATTTTGTGTTCAAATTATTGTTTTGTTGACACTTCAGTATTCTTTCTCTCTTGTTTTTACAGTTAAGGTTCGGAAATTTCGAGTTTTGAGCATACACGATTAAAAACCGATATCATTGCGTATCACAGTGGCGATATATAAATGTATTTTTCTGCTTTCTATGTCTTTGAAAGAAATCATGAATTTAGGGTTGACGATATTCCCAGATTCACATTCATAATAAAAGGGCGATATTTTGCGTTTGTAATACTGGTTTATTGCTCAATATGTAAGAAAACATGAAAAAAGTGAGAATGGCACAGAGAGGATGATCATGTAGCTAGGCTGAGTAAGACATCAGTATGCACCTTCTGAAAGAAACAGAAAACAATGTATCAAAATGTCTTTGGGATACAAAAGAAAGTTTTATCAATACATCATTCTGAAATTAATCCATTTCATGTTGTTTGTATTCATATTCATTAGCATAGCTGACGTACAATACCACATGTTTTGGTAGTATGAATTCCCACCATCATTTTCGCAACATTTTTATATTTTGGTTATATTATCAGAAACAACATGTTTACGAGTGTGCGATAACGTTATCCTAGCTATTAACATACATAATTATCAATTATGGACCTTTGATATGGTGTTATACCAACCTGGTAAAATCAAATATTGACCGTTGGCGTTAGCCCGAGGTTAATATTTTAGATTCTTCCAGGTTGGTATAACACCATATTGACCGAATCAAAGGCCCTTAATTTTTATATTAGATGTGAAACTTGTTTTTGGGTTTGTCTTGATAAAGAATTAAATTTACAGTTTCATGCATGAGTATACAATGATTGTGCAATATTGACTCGGTGTTTCTAAAAATAGAAATATCAGGTAGATATCATAAAATATAGATATACATGTGACCATAGTTTAGCCAATGAGAATTGAGGAAAGTCAGACCACATCTTATATAAGATGGTATGAACATGGATGTCAACTTTCTGAAAAGATAGTTCTTTTTCAAAGATTTCGAAATAAATTACCTATCAATTACCCTTATAAATAACATTGAATACAGGATTTTTTCCTTTTCTTTCCTTTTTCTAGTTCATGAGTAATTTTTGGGCACTTGCACATAACTGTTTACTCGATATTATATTCCATTCATTTCTTTGTGACATATATAACTTACTTTTTGACTTTGATGGCATGGGTGACATTCCCATTGGCATTCCTCCCATCGGCATTGCACCACCAGACATCATACCTCCCATAGGCATTCCCATCATACCACCCATAGGTTTCATTCCCATAGACTTTCCCATAGGTTTCATTCCCATGGGCATACCACCCATCATACCTCCCGATGGCATACCACCCATCATACCTCCCATAGTTTTCATTCCCATAGGCTTCATTCCCATAGGCTTCATGCCCATAGGCATACCACCCATCATACCTTCCATCGGCATACCACCCATCATACCTCCCATAGGCATTTCTCCCATTGGCATACCACCCATCATACCACCCATAGGTTTCATTCCCATTGGTTTCATTCCCATGGGCATACCACCCATCATACCTCCCATTGGCATACCACCCATCATACCGCCCATAGGTTTCATTCCCATAGGCATACCACCCATCTTACCTCCCATAGGTTTCATTCCCATGGGCATACCACCCATCATACCTCCCGTTGGCATACCACCCATCATACCTCCCATAGGTTTCATTCCCATGGGCATACCACCCATCATACCTCCCGATGGCATACCACCCATCATACCTCCCATAGGCATTTCTCCCATTGGCATACCACCCATCTTACCTCCCATTGGTTTCATTCCCATAGGCTTCATTCCCATCGGCATACCACCCATCATACCTCCCATAGGCTTCATACCCATAGGCTTCATTCCCATGGGCATACCACCCATCATACCTCCCATGGGCATACCACTCATCATACTTTCCATCGGCATACCACCCATCATACCTCCCATAGGCTTCATACCCATCGGCATACTACCCATCATACCTCCCATAGGCTTCATACCCATTGGCATACCACCCATCATACCTCCCATTGGCATACCACCCATCATGCCTCCCATAGATGGCATTCCCATGCCACCCATCTTCATCATCTTTTTCGTCATAGGTGACATTGGACCTGACATCATTCCTCCCATGCCACTTCCCGCTGGAGCCATCATCATCATTACATTATTGGTCATGCCTCCCTTCGGTGCAGCGGCTCCTGCGCCAGCCTCCTCGCCGCCTGCAGCCGCCATTCCTTCCATGTCGTCAGGAGCACGTCCCCCAGGTTTCATTTTCATTGGTTTACCGCCAGCAGGCATACCGCCCATAGGCATTCCACCCATTGGCATACCGCCCATAGGCATTCCACCCATTGGCATACCGCCCATAGGCATCCCACCCATAGGCATCCCACCCATTGGCATACCGCCCATTGGCATTGCACCCTTTGCCATCATCGGGTTGGACATTGCCATCATCATACCAGCAGACATCATACCGCCCATAGGTTTCGGCATCATCGGCATTCCCATCATTTTACCTGAAAGATGGAAGTATACCGAAAAAAATGAACTAAACGGCATCATATAGTTGTTTTGTCCTTCTAGGACTCGTCAGTGATGCTAAGGACTAAAAGGTGGGAATCGAAATTTTCTTATCTAATGTAGTAGCAGAAGGGTCAGGTTCGTAAAACCCTTTTATCTTAAAAAAAATTAGAAGACGAATTAAATTAGTACTTTAAAGTATTTAACTCTTTATATAGGCAGCTGTTGGTTAGAAGCTTTTCAAACTCTACATTGTATTTTCCACACTTCAAGTGTGTTTAAAGTAAAACGTCATTTTGAAGAAATTCTAATTCAAAGTAACGTATTGTTTGTTATTTTGCCCTTAAAGTATATTGTGTTCAAATCGTTAAACGTTATAGATAGTTAATGGTAGTTACATGAAAAAATCCATAAAGGACCAAATCAATACATGTACTAATTTTAAATGACGTACTTAATTGTCTGTGATTATTGGGCCTTTGCCTTTACGAAATGTTATATATTTATCTATATGATTTTTAAGAATATATTATAAATAATATTTAGATATTCTTAAAATACCGATTGTAAAGTAAATGATTTCAGAAAATTCATAGAATTTTTTTTTCGGGATAATGCTCAATCTTTTATCGATTGTTGAGTTTTATCATCGATATTTTTTTCCAGTTTGTTATGCATGCATTACTATGAATCCATATACTTATTTGGTTGAAAGGGAACCATTTCAAAGAGAGTCACTGTATAGAGATCCCCCAATCTTGATAAGGAGTTTCCTTGTAAATCATATATTATTATACTCGTAATAAATTTCGAATCAAACGTAGAACGAACCTTTTCAATGAAAATATTATTTCCTTATCAGATTGAAATCTCCCAAATTTAAACAGTTTTTGAAGGAAAACAGTTAATCAAAATATCTAGTTTATTTTAGAACAAATATGTACTCATCACTTTGGCGTTTTGCTTAGATATTTCCGTTACATGGAAGTGTAGATCGTTTGAAAGGCAGTTGCTAAGCGTAAATTACTATGTAATTGAAAAAGACAAATGCTCAGTCGACAGAATGAATCAAGTATGTATCGTATCCTCAAAAGGTATAGTTACATGAAGTATAAAATAAAATATATAAAATTAAAAACTTTAAAGTAGTTAAACTGGTAGTCAGCAGATTAAATATACCCTTCATCATTTTCTTCGCCATTTCTGCTCCGCCTCCTCCCGCAGCCACCAAAGTGATCACGTGACATAGAAGAAGGAAGGATTTGAGGTTGAAGCACATGCTGATCTTCATTATGGTACTTGGAGTTGGTGTTTATTCTGGAACAAAAATAAAAGTCGGGCTATAGTATAGATTTAGTCTTGAATGCAGAAGAAAGCGTTATAACAAACAAAATTACAATTTATAACAACGTAGATAAACAAGGATGACAATTTATTACAGTCAAAATAG
This sequence comes from Mimachlamys varia, assembly GCA_947623455.1. NCBI lineage: Eukaryota > Metazoa > Mollusca > Bivalvia > Pectinida > Pectinidae > Mimachlamys > Mimachlamys varia. The sequence continues at coordinate 30,127,702 of OX392532.1, read as the reverse complement.
CCTTCCTAGGTCTGAGTTATATTAATAGAAATTATGAATACTGGTATTCTTTTAAAGAATGGGTAATATGCATAATTCAAAATTAATAATTGAGTGTGTATTTAATTTATTATATAATATTAATTTTTATGTAAATATTTGCATATCTTACATTTTGTAGTTTAGTCCCAACCTTAGATAGTTTTCACCTTAAAAGATAACATTGACAATATATACTATTATCTTTGCTAATGATATTTTAAAACATAAACTACTCTGGCAAGATACAAAATATGTTATTATTTGTATGTACCATAAAAAGCGTTGTTCACCAAATCTCCATGATTATCATAAATCTGGTATCGTTTTGTTTGGTATGATAACACTACGCGTATATGGAAAAAATTAAAGTAGTTTAAATTAAAGATTACGATTGTTTTCTTTTATCGGTCAGTTGAAAATTTTGGCTGTATTTTAAAATTTGTGAAAAGTTTGATTTTTTTAATAAAAAGAATGACTCAGCTTCCTTACTACTCATGTACCAATATGATATACTTAGTATCAAATTAACAGTTTAAAGTACTGTACAATATAAAGGTTCAATTTTGAAATTACGCTCGTCTATACTATTTATACGTAAGTTTGTTTTGGATAATCCATTAATTTACCTGTTATGATGAGAAAAGGTCTGTAACAGTTATCAGTAGTAGTTAAATATTAAATATTTTCAAGCGGCGAACAATAAAAGGTATAGCCGTGGTCCGCCCACTTTAAACTTATAACACCAGCATATTAAAAGTCTAAACTATCCTAAGCTTCAACAAATAAAAAAGACGTTTATTTCGACGTAGTATTCAATACTTTGCTTCAGACGACAAAATCGATAATACTGTAAAAGTGGTACTGTTCGCGGTGTTGAAATTCTCGCTTATTTCGCTTTTATTTAATCTCCACGAGTATATCCACAAGCGAATGTTTTTTAACATCACTCAAACTCTACAATGTACAATAGCATTAAAAGTACACAGCCAACTTTGTGAACCACAAAACAACAAAGTTTTAGAGTTCGCTTGTCACTTTGATCATGGAAATATTGAGGTACTTGTACCAATAAATTCTCACTTACCTTGACAGTTTCGGGCTGGTGACAAAATGGCTCCTGGCACTGAGTACGGCATTTCGTCTACCATTTATACTCCTCATTGGCAGGAACTCGTCGTCATAGCGACACATGTCTTTGTCCGGAACCCTGCTATGTTGGGTTTCGGGGGTCATGGTAGAATCACAAAGATTCTCCTCCAAACAGACGTTGTACATCTTGTTCGAACCTAGGAATTGACAAGTCGTGACAATATAGTTGTCGCGGGATACTTCCCTAGATATTCAACAACTTCACTGTCATTGCTGTAAGGGGGAGGTAAAGTTCACATCAGTGTAGAAGTATATGATGAGTATGATGTTTTATTAACCTGACACAGTTCATGCTTCAATGCACAACTATATGTTTGAACCCATTTTATTTTCACCTCTCTCATAAATACATGTGTAACCTCGGTTTTCGTTATGTATTTCTACCTATCTGACATGTATTTAACATTGCAAGATTAAATTTCTTGTAACAGCACTGCCAGAGTAAATTGAAATAAATGCACTCAAACATTCGAAATTAAATATGCTGATAATCAAAACTTCTTTTATGTTACAATATCTGTAAATTTGCAAAGGTTATTATTTAAAAGTAAATTGTAATAAAACTATAGGAAACTCGGCATGATGAAGGGGGAGTTAGACATAGGGTAAAATAAATATAAAATGTACACAAAAAGGATTCGACTAACAACCAGTTATCGTGTATATTGCACAAAATTTGTTGTAGTTTGTTATACAGGAAAATCACTTGATAATTATAATTTGTTATTGAAAAATATAACACTGTAAACGGATATATTTTCATGGTTATATTATTTTAGCGTTTTTCCTGTTGAAGGTTTTGCGCTTAAATATGATTGCGCTAATTGTAGTGTTGGTATGCTGCTTATATAGTAATTATCACAGATGCGCGAATTAATCATTGCACTAATATGCCAAAAACTCAATGCGCGAAAATTTGATTGCGCAAAATTAAGTACGTTTACTGTAATAACACATCTATAAATACATATTAAACAATGTATTTATGATTTAACTTGTAAGCCTTGTACATAAAACCAATTTATATTAATGCTAATTCTATGTTACTTCGCTGCTGGTACCTTGAATATAAACTCTTTTTTGGATATCCAGCAGAAGGTTCGGGTACATCCTTGAAGGTTGAAGACATTATACCTTTAGTCTATATAAATGGACTGCTCGACTTTTCAGGTCAATTGACACCGTTTATTGATTGATCATTATTAAGTTACTTAAAGCAGGTTATAGAGTTCAGACACGTGCTATTTATGATACCTCAATGAGACAAATCAGTGCTGCTTTTTTGAGGAATATAACATGTTTCCTTAAATGCATTCCTTCTTTTTATGTTGTTTTCGGGGGCTCCCATTTCTACAAACATATTTTTGTGAACCAGAGCTTAAACTTTCTACATCACCTAAGTATTCGGACTTCTATGTTTTTAATGATATTCACTGTTTACACACTAATGGGGAAATTCTGAAAACTCAGAAAAATTTATTTTTTAAAGAAATTCGTGTAACGTGTTCCTTATTTATTATCATATTAATTTCATTGCAACTTTTATCGAAATATCCTTTACCGTGAAATTTAACCCGAGATCCGGTAATAAACGTAACACATAATTGCAATATGTACAACAACATTGTAATACAGTTTGTCTTAGTAAAGTAAATAAAGTAATAAAGTAAATACCGTTGGTATATTAGCTAAATATAACCTTATACGGCATTAAACACAAGAAGAAAGACAGAAAAACGAAAAAAATAGCCAAACAAAAGATTTCGTGATCATCCGAAAATGAAAAAAAAAACCTTATGCAAAGAGAAAAACTGCTTTTGTTCCATAAACGTTAGTGCTTCCTGCACGAAATCGGTCCATTTACATGGCGAGTGTCTTCGATGAAGCTGAAGACGCTTACTCTTCGAAACACCTTGTCTTATTATCTTGTACTTTTACCAGGGTATCAATTAAATATTTCCTTTGCTCATGTTTTGCCTCTAGTTTGATAGATTTGAGTTCGGGTTATGGTTTTGTTGACGCTTCGGTATTCTCTGTTTTTTTCATCTACCGTATGTTTCATGAAATCGATGGGACCATGAGAAAACTTTGAGGTATCCGAGTGTTTGAGTTAGGCGAGTTCGAATTTGTTGAGGCAAGTTTGAATATATTGAGACGAGTTCGAATCTGTTGAGGCGAGTTCGAATTTGTTGTAATGAAGTCTGGCCGGGACAGATACATACTTTGAGTTAAACTGAGTATTTGAGTTATTTGAGAATACGTAGTTTGACTGTTTAGTAGTTTCTAAGTAGAAAATGAACTAATACTTAGTGTTGATTCATAGTTTCCTTATCTATTCATTGAGCTATGTTTGGAGATTGTTGATCGGGGTTTAACGTCCTTGAAACAACCAGAGTATGAAGACTGGAAATGTTTAAAGTATAACCACTAGGTACATGTTTTTGCGGAGGTAAAACATGTTACATTTCAGTATCTGCAAGTGAAAACTCACTGGGGCAAACAAACTCTAATTATATACCTAATAAGATTTTAATTCAGTTGAGAATAAGCAGATACAAATAAATATAATGTGGATGCAAAAACCAAACCATCATTTATTGTGTTGACTAATTATAACTGTCTAATATGTCAGTTACATGTACATCATCCTAGTTTGACACAATACTCAAACCTAATTAGTATCAATAACAGAACACCTACGAAACATATGTATGATTATTGCACTATCTAATTTTCACAATATTTCGTCATTATGGACAATTAAAAAAATATATCAACAATATCGAACTTAATAGATAGAATATATATTTATTTCAATATAAGTTGATCAATATCCTTATAGAAGGAAATATTTAGCACAGTGAAAGAATTCAGAATGAAAAGACGGGGTTATCTATCTTGGTACATTAAAATCTGGTTTTATAATATTTGCTTTATCGGTTTGTTTGTTTTTGTTTTTCTTTTAAATTGATTGAATGTACTAAGGAAACGGGATTGTTTTGCAAAGCTAGGATATGGAATATAACCCATGAGTAATAATAAAGGTGTAAACGGTGTAAGAATAAAAAGCTTATACATTACAAAACATCGTTCAGTAAATAATTAAACCATTTTAATACATACCTGTATGTCTGTATTAGCAATTCTTATCTGCAAGGATGAAACTGGGGGTCGAAAATGTAAAGACAGAAATGAAAGCTAAATAAAGGACACACCTTGTGTTTACGTCCGTCAGTCAAAGATTGACACATAACATGCCTTACCTGTATTGGTCATTTTGATGACAAGGTGCAAAGGTGAACGGGACAGGGTCAATGGCGTGAGTAACTGACCGCCTTATAAAAGGGAATTATCGTAAACTGACGACAGAAGACCATTTAAAAGGTAAGCCATATTTCATTTAAAACAGTTTGTTTATCAGGAAAAAAATGCATCATTAAATGTTTTCATTTTATAATTTAACTAAATATAAAAATATATTTTCCTTCCAAAGGATACATTATATTTATTGTTCTTCACATTCATAACTAATATGTAACAATTGGTATATTTGAACTATTAGATCGGTTGTGTTTGAATTTTAATTTTGATTAAACGAAAAAAAAATGATTCAATACATTTGATAACAACATATATTTAGATGACACAACTTGATTTAGTTTGACATCAATTAATTCTTAGTCATCTTTATCATTTTCATATAAATTCTACCGCATTTTTATGTACCTAATAAAGGACAAGTAAACAATTCATAAAATACAGACAATATGATGTTGTTAATTTTTTTCGGCACAATCCGCGACTTTACCGATAAAGAAAGACAAAAAAAAATGGATTTCATAAAAATTATGTACATTTCACATACCGAAATGTGTTTTGTATTTTGTTTTTTTGTTGTTTTTTTATTATAATTTTTTTTATTTCTTCAGTGAAATGCAGCTAACCAGAACAATGTTGGCACCATTTTTACTCGTGTTTGGAGTGGCAGCTGTATTTAGCTATGATCTAAACGGTAATTCCTTTATTATCTAAACTTTGGGTACTGATGCTCGCTCATTTTGGTGTCTGGCGGTCGTACATGTAACTTATATTCTTAATGGGTTATTTAAACACAAACTATACCAAAGTCGTTTGCAAATTCAGAGGTATGATATTGTTTTAACAATCGTTTATTCGTTTTACAATTTAAGTCTTTTCTTTTGATTCCTATCCAATGTGCATTATGTCACGTGCTTAATAATCTGGAAAAGCAAATTTGTTTCCATCCATTATTATTTGATTAGCATATATGCCTCGTAAAAGTGCTGTCGTTTCTTATTACTATTTTTTATTAGTTCTAGACAATCATATACATACATTCTTTCATAATTAGTCAATTTTTATCAATCAGCATAATATTCATTACGTGACAAATATTTGATTATTTTACACCTCTATTTTGACTAAAGACAAGATGTATAACTTGTATCTAACTATGATATTATCAAAGTTTTTTGGTAATTCGTTCCTTAATAATGTAAGTCATTAATGCGTATTTCATTCTTAACAATAACCACTATAATGTTTATATTAATAGTATTATACAATAGTTTTATAATTTTTGTTTTGCATTTAAGGCTATGATATGATTCATATCTTACCATGATTTCACACATAATTTGATACTTATAACTGTATCAATAAAGAACAAAATAGTTTTCGTTTGTTCTTCTATTTATCTGTTTTCTCGACCATTTGGTAAACATGCCACTTAGAAGCTTTTGTTTTGATACCTAACATCGTAACTTTTTATATTGACAGATGGGAATTTTTTTCCGGATGCCGTTCATTTTCGATCAGAGCGTAGTATAAGACGAGAAATGTCAAACAGCGGTGCAGCCAATCAAATGGCGATGTTCCATAGAATGAATAACGTTCGTGGTTAGTATTATTAAAGTAATTACTCAAAAACTTCTACATTCTAGATTATTATTTTTTTTTAAATAGCGAAGAAGTTATCATTGCTTATAGGACAATTTTTTGAGACATCACCTTTGTTAAATTACATCGACTTCCAGCATATCAATCTTTCCGCAGTTGAATTCTTTCTTTTAGTTTCCTACATACATTGGTTTATCTGCTAAATTAACTTGAATAATGAAGACAGGTTCAACAGAATGTTATGCCATGATATTTCTATCCAATGACAGTCAACCATATGATAGCGTAGTCAAGATGTGTTAAATTTCAGATTATAATATTGTTTAAATTCGTCTTTTGACAAGTTTTTTATTATCAAGTTATTTATTTTTGTCTTTATCTTTAATTTCAGCATCTCGAAACTGGCGTCCACCTATGTTCCATGGTAACAATCGGATGCAACGAATACATAATCGCCCTTATTGGATTCCACTTGCATATACTTTACCCTTTTATATACCGTCTATGCACGCATTTACCAGAGCATCTCCTCACGTGAGACCGTTCCAACCAACCAACATGCCTAGTGGTCGGTTTCCAGCTTACATGTTTCCTTTGGGCACCAACCAAAGATTTCCTATCTCACATACGCGATGGCAATCTCGACATAGTCCACGTCATCCCATGATGCATTGGAATTTGCAAAATATGCAGCGTTTTCCTATGATGCCAAGACCTGCGTTCGGTCACGGTTTAACCGGAAGTGCTGGAATCCAATCAAGCACCGAAGCCTCCGCTGGAAAAGGGTCAAAAGGGGTCACCCCGTTTGATGATAGGAAGTGAAAATTATTAACAGTGTTACCTATTCATCTTCCAAGAATATAAAAATGAACGCTGAATGTTTCCACTTTGTGTTTAAAATATTTTATTGATTTCGAAGAGCTGCAGATATAACCTATTAATGCTCGTGCTATTATGAAGAGTAATAATGCAATATACAAAGAATATAGGTATTGAATGTGTTTGGATCAATATGTCTTTCAAGTTTATTGTATTTTGAAAAGTTTCTTCTCAGCAAATAAATTGTATTTTAAGAAAGGCGAGGTCATTTTTTTATGTTTTTAAAATACATAGATACCTATATTTCACCCGCAATCCGTAAACAAATTTCAATACATTTTCTTCATATTGGTAAACAGCTAAATATTGCCATTATTCAGGTTTAAGACCTCAAACGTTTGAAATAATAAATGAACCAAATGTTCCGGAAGGGTTAACGTTTTATGATTAATCAACGACATACGTTGTGTAAATCTAAACCAAATATAGGTAATGTCACATCATCGTTGTGAGATCTCATATTCTGATAGGAAATCCACACTTACATAAGGAGATCAAACATAAACATCAATCATCATAACATGCAAAACAAATGGCCTGATGAAATCATGAAGTCAACCATTTAACTTGTTGATACTAGTATTAGTTTCGAACCTGTAATTTGAAAATTCCGTATTTTGGTCAATTGACAAACCCATAATTTATATTTAAACTCCATACAATTAATTCCAGTTCATCATGGCAATAACTTGAATATAGACAAAAACACTTACGCATGCGTATGAGCATAATAAAATAAAACATCAGCCTTCATATAACATATTTCACAACGAAATCATAACAGCGACAATAAAACGTATCTAGTTTCATTAACGAAAATACTATGTTGAAAGATTGTCCGTCACCAGTCGAAATCACTAAAGCCATTCATAGCACTAGTAGCATTCTAAATCAATGCAGGTATACCACTGCCAAGAAAGGAGAAACGTTCACGACTGACATAATCTAATTTACCCTTAATTTTCGTACAGCATTGTCCCTATTGTCACTGCCAAGAAAGGAGAAACGTTCACGACTGACATAATCTAATTTACCATTAATTATCGAACAGCATAGTCCCTATTGTCACTGCCAAGAAAGGAGAAACGTTCACGACATACATAGTCTAATTTACCCTTGATTATCGTACAGCATAGTCCCTATTGTCACTGCCAAGAAAGGAGAAACGTTCACGACTTACATAGTCTAATTTACCCTTAATTATCGTACAGCATAGTCCCTATTGTCACTGCCAAGAAAGGAGAAACGTTCACGACTGACATAATCTAATTTACCCTTAATTATCGTACAGCATAGTCCCTATTGTCACTGCCAAGAAAGGAGAAACGTTCACGACTGACATAGTCTAATTTACCCTTAATTATCGTACAGCATAGTCCCTATTGTCACTGCCAAGAAAGGAGAAACGTTCACGACTGACATAGTCTAATTTACCCTTAATTATCGTACAGCATTGTCCCTATTGTTATTATGTCGGAAACATACAGGCAAATGAAGTAGAATAATCGGTAAAGTCCAAACATTAAAGAGTTAATAGGATCCATACGTACGTTAGAGATTGCCATGTAATGCATTCCGTGTTTTATATAGACAGTAAATCGCCGATGAATCTGGTAGCAAAATTAAGAACTTAATTTCAGTTCCGAGTATTTTTTATAATTACTAAGTTTGATTAAGATAACGTTAACAACAATGTTTATTTCTTAATCTCGGTTACAGGATTTCACATGGCAATATTTTTTACAGTTGTAAACGCCCATTATACTATCTGCGGAATAAAAATTAACATTAACATCGCTGGTAGATTTTCAGTCCCCTAGGTTTGCTGGAGCCTTCATAGCCACAGTTATCTCCTTTGAGAAGTGGCACGGTACATAATATACACATTTTCGTAGTACACGATTTTTACAAAACTTGTTTAATATTTTTCTTCTATATTCATAAAATAAAGGGGTTTATACACCTGGGCTTTTTGGATTCCCACCTATTGGATGCCCCTTGCATTAATGACGAGTCCTAGGAGGACGAAACAGCTGTATAATGCAATTTAATTCAATTTTTAGGCATAATGGTTCTATTACTAAAATTAAAAGGTGCAGCATATATTTGTGTTACACAAATCAAAGTGATTTTCAGTAACCGTTGTTTCCATTAGTCTTTTTTCACGCGGCCTTAATTCGACGTTGGCTCGTCGTCCCTCTCCATGCTACTACATTCAATAGCAAAAAGTTAACCATTATAGTATTACATTATTATAATGCCATATGTTATTATATGTTTGTGTATCTAACGTTCACATGTCGTCATATTTAATAAACGAGAAAACACTACTTATGACCTGTGTAATTAACTTCAATTTATGATGTAATTTTGATAAACTTTAATGATAGATCATATCGTTGTAGTCAGTCAATGGTCAACTAAGATACATAGCAAACATGTCTCAATCATGATCCCATCGAGAAATATTCTGTATCTTTGTGTGATATGAAGATGGACATTTTTGAGTTTGCTTGTTAGTGTGTTTACTTGTTGTGATGACAATGATGACTGGGTTTTTATTTGGAGGATTGATGCTTACTTGGATGTGACCAAGATTTACATGGCGGGTGTCGTCGATGAAGCAGAATACGTTTACTCTTTCGGAACACCTGGTCTTATTATTTGTTTGCTTTTACGAGAGTCTCCATGTAAATATTTCCTTTGTTCCTATTATTCCTGTAGTTTAATCAATTTTTGTTGACTCTTTGGTATTCTCTGTTTTTTTATAGACAGGTGTCCTTCATACATAGGTCAATAATATATCAGTAAATTGCGCTGAGAAGGTCTGATGACTGTCCCTTATAGACAAGTGTTCTTTATATAGCGGTGAGCATTTATGTGACATTGGCATTAACATTTTCTATTTCACTTTTTTGCAGATATCTTAATGTTTCATAGATACATGTACACAATTTAGTTTTTCGTATTCTGACATTCATGAACATAATTGCCCCGTTTTAATAACCTACTGCATTCTTTAATGTCTTATTTTTCAGAAAAATTAAGTGATATAGATGATCTACATCAACTATTTAAATGATGATGATTTGGTACAAGCATCCCAGACATTAACTCATGATTTGGAAAGGATTAGTCAATGGGCAAGAATGTGGGATATCAAATTCAATCTAAATAAGACAAAATCAGTATTGTTTACAAGGAAAAATATACCATTGTACCTCCAATTTTTCTTTCAAGATGAAATAAAATGAATAATGTAACCCATCATAAGCACCTTGGTGTATCACTTCATGAAACTGGATTTTGGAATATTCATATTCGAACTATTTTTGAAAAAGCATATAAAAGAATAAACTTACTTAGGGCCATGAAATATGGATTAAGTAGAAATTCATTAACAAAATTATATATATCTTATTTCAGACCATTATTAGAATATGCTGATGTTGTCTGGGATAATTGTACTAATCGATCTAAAAATCTAATTGAATCTGTACAGCTTGAGGCAGCAAGAATAATAACTGGTATGCGAAAAGGAACATCTCATGAAAAGCTATACAAGGAATTAGGCTGGGAAACACTAGAGGAAAGAAGGAGAAAACACAAGTTAATTTTAATGTACAAGATTTTGCATAATGCAGCCCCTAATTATCTAACTGATTCAGTAAATCCTTTTATTAATCGACCAGAACCAGACATGTACGCTTTACGCAGAAATAGATATTTCAATACTCCTTTATGTAGGCCAAGCAGTTATATGGATAGCTACTTTCCTTCTACTTTTCGTGAATTTAATGCTCTAGATCTAGATACTATTAATGCCATCCATTGCAAAATTTAAGAATCTTATTTCAATATCCAATGATGATAAAGATGGAAATGAAGTGACTCTAATTTTAAAAGTAATATGTATAGAAAATGTACCAAATCATCATCATTTTGTCAACTTAGAAATGATTGCAGTAATTTGAATGTTGATTTATTTAAAGATCATTTGAAAGATCATCCTACTTGTGGCTGTGGGTATAAACAAGAAACTGCCAAACATTATTTTTTCCACTGCCCTATTTTTGATACAGAAAGAGACTTATTGAGAGAAAACATACAAAATCTTATAGTTCATGATTATTTTAATTTATCAGTACTTTTATATGGTTGCATTCTGTGTGACAATGAAATAAACATCTCAATATTCAGACATATTCTTGCATACATCAAAACACTAGAAGATTTCCAGAATTTAAGCTGTAATCTATTTTGTTATTTTTTTCCCCTATTTATGTCAAAACATTCTCAACATCTGCCCATAATCATACTTAAAAGTTATCTTACATATTTGGATGTTGGTCTTGAGTTCCAATCCTTATGTTACAGTATAACCTGTCTAAACCGAAACTTTCACAATTGATATAACAGAGCTGCTGTATATATGTTTGTTGTAACTTTCATTTCAGTAAATATTTATCATAATTATCATTCAAAAACTATTAGATCCATTGACTGTTTAATTAATTGGCTATTTTATGACATACTTAATTTATATACATATATATTTCCTTATACAATTTTGCCACCAGTGTATTGTTTATATGGAGAGGGCTTACATAGGCTGTGCCTGTTGCCCAATCCCTTTGACAACTTAACATCTATATGTCAATAAAAGTTGTTGAAATGAAATGGACTATTCAAATTTTCATTTAAACATATTTACTTGATCATTATCAATAATTATTATAAATCCAAATTAATTTCATCCTCATAACACCATAGACAAGCTTATGTTCATCTTTACATATCCTTCTCAGATGATTGACATCTTATTATAACTTAAATCAGTCAACAACAATTAAAGAGATTGCTATTCACAATCACATCGATAACTTCCAGGTTTAGAAATAGAAAAACAAAAATACCTGTACAAAATCACGGTAATTAAAGTTATTTCGCGAAGTCACGGTTGGATTATTTATTAAGTTCTTTTGCGTGTTTTTTAATATGTAAAATACTTTTTCTGGACGAAATATAAATAATCAAAACTTGTCTGGCAGCATATGTTACTTTCAGCTAATCTACACCCTATTTTAGCCCCAAAAGTTTGCTTTTCCTATGCCCAACCTCTTCCTGAACATCTAGTATTTGTTGAAAACGTAGAGAATACCGAACCGTCAACCCAAACATAATCCAAAGTTAAAATTGACTAAAGTAGGGGCAAACAATGAACAAAAGGGAATATTTACGTAGAGACCCTCGTAAAAGTACAAGAAAATAAGACCAGGTGTTCAAGAAGAGTAAGCGTCTTCAGAAATGCTTCCACATCATATGTTCTTTGACAGTGATTAAAATTTGAACATCCATTTAGCTAAATAAAACAATTGGTATGACTTGTCAACATTTGTGTACACTTGTAGATTAAAACAACGCTCATAATACGGTAACCGAAAGGAACAAAATATTACCGACCAAAATAAATTGGTCGCCATCTAGATACATAATTTCTAAATTTGAGGAAGTGTCAGTTACTTACTATCCTGTACTTTTTCAATCGTCTCCGTGTAAATTTGTTCTTGTTCATATTATGATCCGAGTTTAGTTGGTTTTGACATTTGGTCATTGTTTTGTTAACGCTCCGGTATTCTCCGATTTATAGTTTGTTTGCTTGGCTTGGCTTTCTTTATCTACAAACCTAGTTTAGTTTTAGGTTTGAGTCACTTTGTATATCAAACATGTTTCAAATATACCATATATATGCAGAAAAAAAGAAATTCTGTTTACGGATAAGACTTTCTTGCATTAGAGTCAGTTTGTATTTTCTGGTTTGGCCCTTATTTATACATTACATATGGAAACATGACAGATATTTTCACATTTCAACTTGATTTTGCAAAAAGGTTGTACAAACTAAACCCTCTTTTAATTTGACAAACTTTTTAGTATCTCTTGACACACCTGTTTAACGTACAGTGTACCTTCGACCTATCGCCACCCTTGCATACCGCCACCCTTGCATACCGCCACCCAAACATCTAGAACGGATTTCCCTTCTTTATAATTCCCTCGTTACGTTCGCCACCCTCGCATATCGCCATCCGCCACACCCTTTAAAATACAAACGTTCCGAATCGCTATACATTTCCCTCGACGATAACGCCATGTTGTTCTGTTTTTGGAAATAGAGGAAATCTCTAGTGTTCAATTTGGAATGGCATGCGGCAAAAAAAGATCAATAATTATTTTCAGAAATAAATTTGTGCCAATGTATATCTATATGACGATATAAAACTAAGCTTGGTTTTAATAAAATATTGGAAAAGCAATCTATTATGCAATTAAATTCATGGTAATAATTTTCATTACTCGATACTATCGCCACCCTCGTTAGACCGCCATAATTGCTGTGGACGAAAGGTGGCGGTATAACGAGGGTACACTGTTCAATGTATTGCCTATGTAAATAAAAAACCAACGATTTTGACAAGACAAGTATACACATTCAATTACATTAAGATAGTTTCGATTCTCAATAGACTCAAAGCGAACTTTTTAAAACAGTTATAATTAGCAAGCACAGATCAGTTAAAACATGTTATTTCTTTCCAGTTGAGTTTGTATGTGATCAGTTCGCCTATAAAGGGACTATGTGTAATGATTTGTAAGAAAAAACAAAACACACAAATACACCACGGTAATAAAAGGTAAATAAAAAGGATAATTTTCCACAAAAAGCTTTAAACACATTTTTTAAAATACTTTTTTGAAGGACGAAACAGCTGTATGATGCAGTTTAATTCATTTTGCAATACACTGTATGTATTACTAACTTTAAAAGGTTCAAATTGTGTGTTTCTTACGTCATTTCAGAGATGTCATAATAATATACAGCTTACTGCAAGGCTTTTTTTGATCACATTTTCAAAATGAAAGTTATATTGCTTTGGCTCAATGAAGCGGAGATATTGATGATAAACTGTATACTAATGCGGTCGATCAATATTCTAAACGAACAGCAAAAAATAATATTGACCAAATGTTCATTGCTATACATGAAACATATTTATATAATCTATTAATACTCCAAAACTATTTAAGCTAACCATGAAATTCTTTATTTGAAAAATTGTATTATTTACAAAAATGATTTCCTATGTTAAACACATATAAACATATATTTTAAGAATCAATTAATACCACCTCACACCACCAACACTATACACGCTACCGATTTTCAAGGTATACAAAAACAGACTTTATTTATAAAATGTTTTTTGTAATAATAACCTCTGTTAAATATGATATTTTCAGAATTCACTTACTTAATTTGAAATGTTGACATCTGATTTACTAATTAATCACTTATATCAAATACAACCTACTGAAATTAGAAAAATTAACACGCATTGGTGAAAATAGAAGTTCAATAGTATGAAATAATGAATAAATAACTAAGTCAATACTTTTTGATCAAAGGACTTTCGTTTTAAACCATATGCGCGGTAGCAGTTGCTACATCTGTATATAGATTGCTAAATAGAGACAACATAAATAATGGACTCCACATATTTGACTGTTAACCTTCCCTTTTAGCTTTTGTAACAACAACTAAAATATTCTTTGATATTCTTGTATTGGCAGACTTCTCTTTGTATGCTCCTATGTGTAAGTTTTTTTTATATTTGTCGCTGTATGTTTTATTTGTAAAAAAACCTAGCTAAATCATTTCGTTAGGTTTTGCACCAATATCTAATTAAAATACTACTAATCGTGATTAACTTACATGAAATCTACTCTATTTTACCTATTACTTACAACTGTTATATTGTATGCGCCTGATGTCCAATGACCTTTGACCCACGGACACTTAACCCCCGCTCCTTACACTGTTAGCCTCTAATTCACCCCTTTTCTGTGTACTTTTAGATGAATGATATACAACAAAACACGTGTGTATGGTCAGCTTAAAACGATACAAAGGTCACGTGTTGACCTCTAGACATGTCCGAAGTTGTTTTTAATGTAAATATAAGACATCTTAATCATAAATAGCTGGACAACATTTCCTTTTTTAATTATTTTCTTCACGATTTTGGCATCTACAAAGGAAATGGACAGGAAATATACAACTTTGTTATCTATAAAACCACTGACCACTGTCCACTAGTCAGTACTGACTTGTTGATTCTGCCAGAACTCATTCATCTCATCGGCTTTACAATGGTAAGTACGATGTTGTAAATATGGGCATGTTTCTAATGAATTGAATATGTAAAGCTACTTTCTTCATCTCTAAATACGGTTAGTTTCTATTGTTTTTTTTTGTTTTTGTTTTTGTTGGTTACTCGCAGATTTTTTTATTTTCACTTGAATTTAGATAAGGTTTGGCTTGCATGTCATTAGAACTTGTTTTCCTTAACATCCTTCGATATTGAATAACATTTCTTTCATTTAATATGTCAGACTTTATAAAAAAATATAACAATTATATTGCTGACGTGAATTTTTATTTCTAGAATTCTTATCAAATGTTCCTTAAGTTTTACACGTCTCTTGAAAACGTTATACATGTATTTTGATAAGCATAAATGACCTATTAAGTTGATATTGTTTATATTAGCAAACGGGTTAGGTCAGTATAGTATAACACAATTGTAGTCACTGTCATACTTAAGTTAACTTAGCGTAAACGTACATATTTTAACGCTCTTCGCGCTGAATCTAACGCTAAAATAGAATTATTCTTATATTTGTTTTTATGTTGCTTATATAGTAATTACCACAGATGCGCAAATTTATCATTTGCGCGAATAAGCAAAACACTTACAATGTGCTAAACTTTGATTGCGCAGCATTAAGCATGTGTACAGTGAATCTGATTAAAACACAGATCCTCACTGTTAATAGTGAGGATCTGTGTTTTAATCAGATTATTGTACAGTTATTTTGCTTTGTTTACAGGGGTTTGTGGTGAAGCTCGTCTGCTTTGTTGTTGTGTTATCTGTCACCTTAACATCCTCGGTCGTGTTGTCACAGGATATGTGGCGAGGGGACAGAGGTAGGTTGTTTATACCACTGCACATTAACGGGACCTTATTGTCTGATCAAGACAAAGTATTCCGTTTGTGGTTTTTTTTTTTTGACATTTATAAGTAGACAAGTGATACATGTTTAATGCGTTTCGGTTACAAATACGACAATTCTTTTCATGTTTGTGGTCGCTCTTCTAGAAGTAAATCAATTTTATTCGTCTCAATATACGTAAAAGAATTTAATTCACATTTATCTCTATTCGACAATTAAATTAACTCCATCGCCCCTCCATAAACGTAAAATAATTTTATTCACCTTTATGTCTATTCGGCAATTGAAACGGAATTAAAGAAATCGAATAGTTTAACGTAAAATTATATAGAGAACGTGTACAATATAACAACTACAATAGAGGACTTTACTGTTAAAAGTGGACTCCTTAATTATGCAACGTTAAAACCGACATATATGTCTGTACAATATACCGTACAGAGAAATTTACTGTCCACAATTATCATCGATATCACAATTTTCAATTGTTTTCATTCTACAATATATAGAGTACATATTTAAATTGTCGGTTTGTACATTTACTGAGGCGGATCGAATAAAATTATTTCTATAGAAGAGCCATTGTATACCTGAAGTGAAACAAAAATACAATAGTAGTTCAAAAATACAACTGCTACAGAATACCTTATAGAACAATAAAATATGTTTAAATCCAATCGATCTATCACAAAATTACTACTGTCATAGAATTATTAATCATATAATAGTAGAACTGTTGGTTAGTAATTTTTGCAATGATTTTATAGCAACAATATATATATGAACTATACAATGTGTTATATATGATATACATTATCATAATACTGTTATACAGAGTATTGTATATGTTATATTACATTGTTATATAGTGTGCTACAAATATTATACAGTATTACTCTCCATTATTTGCAAAAAAATAATAATAATATAACCAATCAAAACGCATTCCACATGTGATATAAACAGAAATACTATTCAGCAGTTGTATGATTATTTGATACTCCAAGAGTTGATTAGACACCACCTATCGTTGTAGAAAACAGTTCAATGCATATTTTGTCTTTTATCTAAGCATTGATGACAATTAGTTTTTTGTTTCATTGGTGTATGAAATAAAATTTGATTGCAAACTGTATAAATATGCGTAAAAGTTTGCAAGTCATTTTTGTTTTATTAACCCTATGAGACTGAAAAGATAAATGACATCAACGCTTATAATTAATTTTTAAACGTATTTTCAAAATAAAACATGTCAATGTACAATTTGACTGATCTAACAACGGATTCTTTTTTACAAATACAAATCAACACGCAACGTCAATTGCCGTATTGTGACGTCACAATTTTTGCGCCATTTTCGGTTGTTTTTTTCATAGAGGTATGTAAACAATTTGTCAACCAATCAGAAAGTCGCCTTCTGCATTCAATCTATGAAAAAATATTTATATTTGATTGTTTATTCTATGTTTTGTTTTCTCTTTGTAAAGGTGAATGGCAATTCAGCTACAAAGGCGACGATTCGAGCATGCGCGGAATGGGCCGTGGTTACTTCCCGTTTGGGAGTGTAATGATGGGAGGATTTAATGAAGGGATGTATCATTAACTGATTTTATAACACGGTGGTTTGATGGTTGTGTAATGAACTTGTCTAATTTTACACTGATATCAAAAAGTTCTGATACACATTTTTACGCCTAATGTTTTGCAACACAGCAAAGACGATTTCGAATTTTGCATTGCAATTCTATGATGTCATAACTTTTAAGGATGCTTGTTGCTGATGTTTTGCTATATTTTCAACAGTTTTATCAAAATTAAAAGCCTCAAAATGCAATACGTTTCAGCAATTTATTTCTGTCGTATGCTTTTGACAGTAGATCATTTTATCAATACCATTTAATTGTGCAACTTTGCCTCCATAGACACAGTTCATCTCATTTGAGAAGTGGCACGGTACATAATATACACATTTTCGTAGTACACGATTTGAAAGTATACACAACTAGTTTAATTTTACTTTTAAATTCATAAATTAAAGGGGTTTATTGCACCTGACCCTTCTACACTAGTTAAGCAATTTTGGATTCCCACTTTTTGGTCCCTAGCATCAATGAAGGGTCCTAGAAGGACGAAACAGCTGTGTGATGCAGTTTAAATCATTTTTTCGTCATACTGCATCTATTACTAAATTTAAAAGGTGCAGATAATGTGTGTGTTACGTCATCTTCGAGAAGCGTTCGTTTTGTAATAAAATGCATTTTCACTGACAAATGGACCATCTGAAGGAAATTGCAACACTTGCTTTCTTTTTTTGTTCGATACCGGCTTCATATGTACACACAGTGTGAAACGAATTTCGAATGGCAGTGTATATACAATCTACAGTTATCAGGATCAAGATCAAGAGCTGAGAAATGGAATAAGTATACAATACATACAAAACAGTATCGCTAAGACGAGGAAGAAAAAACTCAAAATCTCTCATTGAAGGTCGCGAAACCTTTGTGTATTGTGCAAGATACTGTTTAATTATTACACTTTTGTAAAGAGTGCATGTATTCTCGTGTGCGTTTATCATATTTCCAACCTGACAAAAAGATTGTTTGAGAATTTCTCCATTATTAGATAAATAAATATATTTATCAAATGGTTGACTGATATTTTTTTTAATGAAAAATAATCGCTATAGACCAGGCAGTATTAAGTGAAAACAATCCGTCTTTTTTCAACTTCTTTGGGCATTCTGTTTGTTGTTTTGAAACATCCGTTTAATGACCCTGGTTGTTAATAGGACACACAACAATCAAATAAAACCAAGGTAACAAAGACCATGTCAAATGTTTCAATATCACTTTCGGATAAACAAGATTTTTGCTGACGTATTAGATCGCATATACCTATCTGAGCTTAAACTCTTACAGCTGCTTACCTCGATCGTTACTCAAACTATGACCAATGTGGGCAGCTTATTACTTAGCTGTACAATGAAAATCATGATGATTTTGATTTTCCGATCGTGAACTTTCCCCATCTTGGAAAAAGCATATCTGTTTCTACTTACTATGGTGTTTACATGTCGGAGTTGATTCGTTGTTAAGGGGTTCCTCTGAATGACGGGATTTTCTTGATTGATGTCGACTGCTGACAAACAAACTTACGGCACAGAAATTCAAACTATGCAGGTAGAATGATGCTTCGTTTATCACTTTGAGGCCATAACATTTACTAATTTTACATGGCAGATGTCATCGATAGAGCAAAAGATGATTATGCTTATGTTTTTGGCCCACCTGGTTCTGCTTTTTGTACTTTTCAAGGGTCTCGGTGTAAATTTTCTCTTTGTTAATATTATGTTCCTAGTTAAATCGATTTTGAGTTTGAATTATGGTTTTGTTATAGCGTCGATATTCTTTGATATTTTCTTTAGTTTACGTCCAAATCATACGCAAATATAACTGACTATGTAATATGTTTTAATATTTCAAATTAATTTTTTGAGTCTAGCAAAATGCAAAATGAAATACTTACTTGTGGTGCTAAAACCGCTTTCTGTCTTCATTATCTTCTTGAATAATAAGGAACTTAGAGTTTTCGTGTTAAACGGAAGAAGAATAATTTATTTTAATTTTACCCTGAGGCACGCATCGTCAATTACAATCTATCGCTTTTATACAAAGGAAATGTGTAAATAATGATCGAATACATTACATAAATCTCTATTCACTTTAAACGAGACAATACCAACTCAACGCCCCTTTGTTACATTTTGTAGATGAAAGTGATCGAAAACTCTAGCATCAAAGTACATGTACATTTTAATGATAATTATATTAAATTGCAAGTGAGGTATGCAACTTCAGCATGTCACGGTGACCCTAATCTGTGTGTCTTACAATGGGACAGCATACATTTGAACGTGATATGTGGTATTTATGTTACCTAAGATGTCCTTCCCTGCTTAAACTCTTGACACACAGAGTGCAAATGCTGTGTTTATTTTACAACAAAGACTTGTGAATTGTGCTGGTAAGAAATCTACATTCACACTGACATCAATAAATTATCAGTTGTACATATTTTAATGACCTTTATAGGATTACTTTGTCCTGCAATTTCTGCAGACTTCCGTCATAATTGGTATAAGTATACACAGTATACAAATTCTCAACACACCGGTTCCTTCGGCACACTGAAACCATCGTATCCTTACTGTATTCACTAACACAGGTAAGATGATTTAACAGGTTATAGGGAACTCGATCATATTCGTTTTAAAGAACTTGTCAAGTATATTGACATGTTAAATTTCAAATAACATTATTATATCGATAAAAGCATATTTTTGAAAAGGAATCTGTCCAATCGCAAATCCTCATATTGTAAGAAATTAACGAGCATGCCATTGGTCTGATATTGGTCTACTCGAACAACCTACAAGTTGTTTGTGAGTCAGGAATAAGTAGTTCTTGATATCAAATGAACAAAACAATTCTAGTTCTGCATATGATATTGAATATCAATAATCATGAAATTGAACTAATAACGGTTTGCTAAAACACCACACTCTGACTGGTGATCAAAGAAATTTGTAATTAATATTTTCTACACAGAACTATTTGCTGGGTCTCTTAGATTCGTTATAAATGTAATTCATTATCAAAACTTATTTTGTGATCGTTGTGACATGGAACACTAAATATATATTTGATTGTTTAAATATATTTTCATGTTGCTGTGCTCTTTTTACAAGGTGTTTGTAACTTTTAATGTTGAGGCAATTAGTCATCTTCCTTTTTCAGTCCATCAACATGAATACATTCATCTGCTTTGCCTCCTGTCTCGTCGTTGCTGTTAGTTCAGCAGGTAAGATTCAAAAGTGCGTAACTTTCGATAGGCAGTGCCCGTGAGGTTATTATTACATTGTTAAAGTCAGGTAATATCAAGTAAAAGGATGACTACGACAACCTGGTCGTTATTATATGAAAAATATAATAATTTTTTGAAAGACATTTTACAACTGCCATAGATAAGGGTCCCAGATATATATATGTTTATCATTTAACAGGCATTTAATTGATTTTAGACTTCATCTTAATTCTAGAAATAATATAAAAAAACATTGTACAGTTTCAATCATGTTACTTATAAAGATTGTTACAATTTTTTCAAAACTGTGTCAAGCAAAACACACGGTATTAACATGTCACAGTTGATTGGTTATCCTAGGTCTTGCTCTTGATATCGTAAATTTCATGATAGATGATGACTGCACACAAACAAACTTACTACACAGGGATTAGGGAGATGCAGGTTGACGAGAACTATGAGAAGTTTTATAATCACCTTTTTTGTTCCCATAGAGAAACATTCTGTATCTTTATGTGATATGAAGATGGACGTTTTTTTAGTATTCTCAATGGTGTGCTTACTTGTGATTGAGAATGATGACTCGGTTCTCACTTTGAGGACTTGACGTTTACTTAAGATTTTAATGGCGGATGTCCTCGATGAAGCAGAAGACGCTTAGTCTTCCGAAACACATTGTCTTATTCTCTTGTACTTTTATGAGGGTCTCCAAGTAATTATTTCCTTTATTCATGTTTTTCTCCTGGTTTAATCGATTTTGAGTTTAAAATATGATTTTGTTGACGCTTTGGTATTTTCAGGTTTTCTAACTACACGTAAATGGCATCCCTGAATATCTAGTTTTTGCAATGTTTCATTATAAAGTGTTGGTGTCTATTATTAAAGAGAAAAGATTTCAAGTCCTTTCATGATAAGAATAAAAAAATCCTCTCTAAATTTGAGATATCACTGAAACTCCTGGATATACACGCGGTCAATCTTCAATCCAAAACCTTTTTATTACATTTTTGCCTGTGAAATATAGAAAATTATCAAACTGATAAAACTTAGATTTTGCCGTGAAAATATAAGATTTTGCCGTGAAAATATAAGATTTTGCAGTGAAAATATAAGGCTTTTTCAGTGTAATGTGAAAAAGTGACCCGCCAATAAGAAACTACCCGGGGTCATTATTCTACGTTGCAAAAGTTAGCCGGGTCGTTATTTTACAGTAGAAATCTTACTCAGCCTTCTGTAGAAAAATAACCCTACTCGATATTTCTGTAATTCGTACCCTTGAGAAAGTGACCCGCCGTAGATTTCAACGGTTGGTAGTTTTAAACTGGGTAATTTTTTCACGTTACACCGGACTCGTGAAATATATTTGATATTAAACGGCAAACCATTGAATATCCTCTATATATTAAACTTTATCATCTTGGCTACATAAATGTATTGTAATATCATTAGTAACTTTTTACAAGGTAGAGATGAAATTTTAATTCATAGTTGGATACTAAGTTGTTTGCTACTTTTTTAACTGTTGGTAACTCAAACCGAAAAGATGCTGTTTACGTTATTTACAATGCGTATATCACTTTCACTATATTTCATAAACAGATTCATTCATGTCTGCTTGTATCATTATTTCCATTTACAGGAGTCTACGGCGGAGGTTCAGGAGGAATGGGAGGTGGTCCATTTGATGGCATTGGTGGCACAAACGGAGGAGGCATGGGCGGAAAAGGAGGAATGGGTGGCGGTATGGGAGGCGGACCCTTCGGTGGAATGGGAGGCGGACCTTTCGGTGGAATGAGTGGAGGAAAAGGAGGAATGGGCGGCGGTATGGGTGGTGGTCCTTTTGGTGGAATAGGAGGCGGACCTTTCGGTGGAATGAGCGGAGGAAAAGGAGGAATGGGCGGCGGTATGGGTGGTGGTCCTTTTGGTGGAATGGGAGGAGGACCATTCGGTGGAATGAGCGGAGGAAAAGGAGGAATGGGCGGCGGTATGGGTGGTGGTCCTTTTGGTGGAATGGGAGGCGGACCTTTCGGTGGAATGCGTGGAGGAAAAGGAGGAATGGGCGGCGGTATGGGTGGTGGTCCTTTTGGTGGAATGGGAGGTGGACCTTTCGGTTTAATGAGTGGAGGAAAAGGAGGAATGGACGGCGGTATGGGTGGTGGACCTTTTGGTGGAATGGGAGGCGGACCTTTCGGTGGAATGAGTGGAGGAAACGGAGGAATGGGTGGCGGTATGGGTGGTGGTCCTTTTGGTGGAATAGGAGGCGGACCTTTCGGTGGAATGGGCAGTGGAAAAGGAGGAATGGGCGGCGGTATGGGTGGTGGTCCTTTTGGTGGAATAGGAGGCGGACCTTTCGGTGGAATGGGCGGTGGAAAAGGAGGAATGGGCGGCGGTACGGGTGGTGGTCCTTTTGGTGGAAGGGGAGGCGGAAATGGAGGAATGGGTACGTTAAGATATCGTACAATTTTCATTTTTTTCTTGGAAAATATTTCAAATATTATTGCTTTGCTTTAACATTTTAATTTTCTTATATTTACCTAATTGTTTCTTATTTATAGATCAAGCTAGAAAAAAATACTGTATTGTCTATTACATTGATATAACTGAATGGAAATTACACTATAGTTTGTTATATTTCTATTGCATCTTTGTTGTTCAACGTATTAACTACTTTTCTACATTTTCATTAAACAGAGGAAATCAACAAATGAAGATGTATTTTATGTTTATATTTTTATATGTTAATTATATCTATTCTGTATTCCAGGAGGCAGTTACTAGTCATCCCAATTCAACTTCTGTCTTCGATTTTTGTTGTAACTGTAACTATTAAAACATGAGCATTCACAATATAACTATTTGTTTTGGTCAATCAAAATCTAATGACACCACATTAAATTGCAAGAACCTGGAAAAATAACAAAAACTAATTTCAAGCAACCGAGACTCTGTTGCTTCAAATACCGGCTTGTTTTATGGGGCGGTGAGTTCATAATCAAATCACTGCCAAGAAGGAACACGGCTTTTCAAAGTGGGCGATTAGCCGAGTGGTTGAAAATAGAAAAAATGTGGTATCTCTGTTGTATCATTCATGTAAGATGGCGTTATAAATGATGCCGTTGGAAGCATGAACCCTCTATGATCGGAACACAATACAACTTTTGCACACACGCAGTCATGCACATAAGCAACATATACGCCAGGTGGCATATGGCTAGCAGCTAGCACCTGGCAGTTCTTGTGAATCCCTTAAAATTGCATTGTTTAATTTATATATCACTTATATATAATTATACTAACGCTTAAGAGAATGCTTTTGTTCACTAGTTTTGGAGTTATATATGTTGTATATGAGTTTTAAGTAATTAAACATATTTAAATATATTCTCAGCCAGTCTTACCAATTGGAATGATATCAAACGTTTTGTATTTTTGAAACGAAAAACCCTAGCCAATGAAAAAAATATGTAACCTCGGAACCTGCATGTCAACCGTCATGTCATATGAGATTATGAAAGCTTCTAGATATGAAACATTCCTAGATGTGCGGAAATGATTCTCACCTACTACTTCAATGCACCTGTCCAGGCTGTTGAACAGCAAAGGGTTAATCATGGGGGGGGGTATCACAGGATCAGTTTGTACTTCCGGAACACCATATTTTAGTGCCGATTCTTATTTACGCTTTGTTCTGGTTTCGCCAAAAAACATCATGTTCATTGTATAGCCTCTCATTTGTTCAGACAGTGGTAGAAGAACTGTATGTTATGTTTTCTTCTGGTTACTGAATAAAAAAAATTAGGCGACAATTTGTGTTATCCTCTCATCAACGTCTTGTGGTAAATGATCAAGACGTTGACTGTTAAATGTTTATAACTTGGAATTTCTATTATGGTTCGGTTGTATTTATTATTACATGTAGCTAGAAATAGAAAGGTTAATTTAATGATGACTTAACTATATTAGTGATTATATGTTTGTGCTTGTTATGAAATGTTAAGTAGTTTCGAAGAATCAGTATCATTGTATTGCAGAAGAACCATATTTTCCAGCAACATATCACGTTTAAACAACCAACAATACAAGTCAATTAGCAATTTTTTTCCCCATTTACTATATTATTTTAAGACATTTACTTTTCTTTGTGTTCAGTTACTAATAAGCTGTTCATTTAGCGAGGTAGCAGGATGAAGATGGTTTCAAAGGAAAAATAAGATTTTTGTCTATTATTATTGTTGACAAACACGGTTTAGTTATACCGGAAACACTTTTTGATTAAAAATACTTCTTTAAAATCTGTCGAAAACATCAAACACCGTACAATATAACAATACTCATAATTTGCATTACTGAACAAATAAAAAGAAATCTGAGATGATATCTATATCAGCATATTCCTGACGTTACAAAACAAATGCATTGAAGTCATTATACCAGTAAGAGATACAGCTACGAAAGATATACAACATCACATAGCGTACAACTCTTGTTTCTATTTCAAAGCATTGGTATAGCGAGTTCTCAGTATGGCGTTTGACGAAAAACATTCATTCTTAAATTAAAACAAAAATTATAATAATAATGATATAATATAAAACGATCAATAGAATTATTAGTATTAGAAAAGCTCTCTTAACTAAATTATAGCATGTTTTCATTAATTATTATTAAACAGCAATGGGTCCCATTGAAATCATAAATAATATGTGGTAACAGTTTCAACAGAAATTAAAATAAGTTTTTAATCTTTTTTTCTGACAAAACCTCTTAGAAGCTTGAAAAAGTGCCCAATAGATCATTTTATCAAACTGGTAACATTATAAACAAAAGGTGACACTGATGTCATTTGTTACTTCAAACGTATGATAAAGCTCTAAATATAACCAGTAGGAAACCTAACAGATCAACGCCAGTTTTAGTGAAATGTATCTCGATTAAATTATGCAGATGTAAATTACTCTACTCTTAAACTCTTTCAGACAGACTTTCACAGATTATTTTAGATATGTATGTTTTTGCATTATTAAATAGAAAAAGAAATTTCGATTTCAATTTTAGTTATATTATTAGGTTGTTTTTGTTCGTATAAACCAACAACATGAACAAATATATATCTATTTTGTAACAATATAACTGTTATTTTTATAGAACATTTTTATCATCAATTATTTCACAGATAAAATATAAAGAATTTTAAAAACTTAATCTTTGGTTTTATAATTCCATTGAAAATAATAGAGAATACTAAGGTGTCAAGAAGACAATATCCAGAACTAAAAATCGATGTAAGTTCAAAGTATGAACGAAGGAAAATTTAGACGAATACCATTGAAAGAAAAAGTACAAGTAAATATGTGCAGGTGTTCAGGAAGAGTGAACGTGTTCTGCGTCATCGACGACACACGGCAATTAAATCTAGATCGCACCCAAGTCAATGTCATGTCCTCAAAGTGGGAACGGAGGTATATATAAACAACAGCGTGGCATATTAATTATCATATTCAAACACATTATATCATAAATATGTACAAGGAAACAGACTATTTCTCGATGAGACCAAGAGGATTACCGTAAATGTTGCCAATAATCTTCATCAACTCTCATCTCTCGAATCCCCGTGGCGTAAGTTTGTTCTTCAGCAGCTGGCATCTTTTGCAAAAATCTCGATTTTAAGCCGTTTCATGACGATTCACTTGCAGCATGTAAACACCATAACCTTAAAAGGCAGGGATGTTTCTATCAAGCCTAGAATATTTACTGTCTGAAAAATGATATTCACAATTAGCTAAATCGTAAGCTGCCCATGTTGGTCAGATTGTAAGTTAGGATCGAAGTAGGCAACCGATGCAGACTAGTGTTTTTGGTCTATGATTTCAATTCTCAAAAGATGTCTATGATCGAAATTTGTTTTATCTAAAAGTATAGATTCGCCGATACGTGCCTTTTACCTTACTCATTTTTATTCAGATACATAGTACAATGTTAACTCATAAAGGCCTATATTTTCAACATACACTAACAATACACACATGTCAGTGTCCTTTAAAACAATTAATGTTTAGCAAATGTTGTTATGGTCATATATTGCTCTGCATTTCCCATTAACACAATGCTTAGAGGAGGTTGCTGTCATACGCCTATAACAATCAGTGCCTCGTACTATAACAGCAGTTGCTATTGTTACGTCATCAATCTCTATTGTGACATTAGCAATTTCATTGTTGTCTACACTTGATTTGATGTACACAAACGGTTCGAAGTATTTAGATAAAGCACACTAATTATATCAAAATATAAATATAAGTAATGAATGTTTTAACAAATATTGTTGCAGTCCTATAACACACATAGTTATTGCTGACAAACTTACATATAGCCCTACAATATTTGCTAAAACATCAATTGCTTAAATAGCACACAAAGCTATTGATGACCAACTTCATGAAACACCGTAGTTTTTTATGTATGTTTGTCAACAAACATCAGTTTTATGAACATAACAATATCTTTTACTGCATTATTCATTATTATTGTTTTCATTTTTGCAAAGAAATTATGCTTTAAATAGGTATTTGAATCATTAATGTTTGAACCGCACAACATGTCCTGAAAACAATTAAATTTATAACGATAATCGATAATTAATGAAAACAAAATTAAAGAATTGGAAAATTTAAAATCGAATAAACAAGCGCCAATTATGAAGAAAGAAAGATGTACTTGGAGACTCTTGTAAAACTAAAGAGAATACGACCAGGTGTTCCGGAAGAGTAAGCGTCGTCTGCTTCATCAACGACACCGGCTATGTAAAGACAGATCACGCAAGAAAAACAAATATTTCTATAGTCTCATAATTACATTTACTTTCTCAAATATGATCAATTCCACTGCAAATTACAAAAACAACATATATCGGTCGGTACCACTAGTTTTATTTCTAACGTATCATAAACCAAAATGCGTAAGTTAAAAACTTCCATGTAAACCCCAAAAATATAATAATTTGATTTATAACATTTCTCTTAGGTCCATATATTATGTATGTATTGCATTGCTTCTATGTTTTTTTATATAGAAGTACTTACATTGAAATCTACTGGGTATAATATATCTGCATGGTACAGTCAACTGTAGAAAGGTGCTTCAGGTATGTGTTGTTCCAAGCGCCACATTTTCACAGCTGACAAGTGCGCACTGTTTTTGTCCGGGAACACCAGCTTTTTTTTCACCACTGAAACCTTGCACGTCCGTAAAAAAGCACAGCAAGCAATATAATGTAAGAACGAATACTCCAAACCAAAGAAAATACACCACAACTGTTACAGACAATGAATTTCATTGAACAGAATACGTCGGCTACCTCCTACCTGATTGGCTACATCAATTTAAATGCAATGCGCGTGCTCAACATATAGGAATGAGTGATGCGGGCCACGAACCTTCGCAGCACAACAGGCCGAGTATTAGTGACAAATTGTCCCGCATGATTACATACATTAATAGTTAGGTATTAATACAACATAAATTTGATTTAATGAAGATGAAATTTCTTTAAGCGAATGTTTTAATACTGGAATAAAATGATTTTAGATATTTTTTTTTTCATTAAAAATATTGTTCAAACAAAAACAAAACAAAATTCCTCGACGTAAGGGGCTGAGTGGTTAAGGTGTTCCGACATCCTACCACTAGCCCTCCATCTCTGGGTTGCGAGAATCCCACGCGGGGCAGCTGCCAGGTACTAACCGTAGGTCGGTGGTTTTTCTTCGGGTAATCCGCTTTCCTCCACCTCTAAAACCAAGCACGTCCTTAAATAACCCTGGCTGTTTGTAGGACCTAAAACAAAATAAATCAAACCTCGATGTAATTGTAGTCGTCTTATGCATCGCTGTAAAATGACTTTATTTAAGCGTTTATAATTAACCAATGTATATATCAAGACATTGTATCTGTATGTACATTTGTCAATTCATACAATCCATGCTAAACCATACACTACCGGTCTTTAACGACATTTAATCCTTTGTTTAATACCATCTAATCATTGTCACCACCTATAGTAAGTACACCTACAGTCTTAGGCTAAAATGAAATTCAAATCTGTCTTAGAAACGAATTATCAAAATTGGATATTTCGTAGAAACGAATTATGAATTTGTACCCAACGTCTATGATGTTAGATAATAGCCTTACAACCAAACAGGTCTTAGAGATTAATACATATGAGGTAATCCAAATCGATAATTACCTCTAAGAAACAGAGTTCTATCGGTAGCATATGTGTAAACTTGCAGTCAAATATGCCTTAAAACATCCATAACCACAATAAAACGTGTCGTATCGGTCATTAACATATGGTCACAGACCTATCAAACATTAAGTTCAACTTTCGTTAGATTCCATACACCCTTATATTGTACAACCAAACCTGCATCAGAGAAATCTGTCTTAAACTACAACAAGTCGTCAAAATTACCTAATGTCTATATCAACCGCCTCTATAACTACAATCTATCTATTGGGATTTAATTATATCCAGTATGTTGCTTTATATTTCTTCATATTTTACCTGCCCGCAAAGTCGTCCATATCCTGCAGTTTTCTCTCCTTTTCTGTCTTAAAACGCACGATTCTGCGTAAATTCAACGGTTAAACTATTACTTATAAAACTGCTATTGCAATTATTGCAATATGATTATGAATGAATAATAAATTAATACGTTTAGCTCAGAAAATGTTGAGTCCAACCATTGGGCCTCTAGCATCCCTGACAAGACCTAAAAGTACAAAACAGCTGTATCTATTACTGCCTCTGAAAGGTGCAGCATGTGTATAAGGAAGTAACTTTTGTTCCGTGTCAATCTAATTTTTCTTCATCCGCTAAAGAATGTAATCAAATGATGCAATATTGCTGAGTTGTACATTTCTGTTGCATTACAATCATCACACACTCACTAGTCTTTGTCGTGTGCACTTCCTGCCTTGCAGTCACAAAATCAGAAAATGCTGAAGCAATTTTGCTGAACATTCAGTTTTCGGTGCAACATAGCAATTAACACTTGAAAGTTTTAAAGCGGACAACCACCTGTTTTGTAATCAACAAAGCCTGCTTTTGAATGAAAGGAAAAGTTTCACGATTATCTTTGTTTTCTGAAAGTCACGTACACAATAACAAGCTGTTATGTAATGCTTTTTCAAAGATGCGGTTTCCTGTACAACCAAACATAAACCACAAAGGGCAGTCGCTATCTAAATTTTCCTGGAATATTGTTACGTCATTTCGACCAAGTTTGTATAAATAGTTCACATGCTTACCGGTTTTCACACCATATCTCCTCTATAGCTCCACAGAATCAGGTCGACGTGAGTGCACACAGGTAAGTTTGATTTAAAAGAAATTGCAGTGCTATCATATATGATGGTAAGGTTCCCTCTTTTAAATATTACTCTCAAACAATTGTTTCAATTCGAAGTAACCATATAAGGGAAGAAAAATGAAAACATCCACCCATTATGGACAATTTGTCAGAAACTAAAAAAATGGTTTATATTGAATTTCAAACTAGCTTCTTGAAAGCTTCTGTCTTAATTTATTAATAGTCCATGAAATACTTTAAAGCATAATAAATACAAATATTATTGTTGTCTCATACTTTGGTTTTTGGTTTAAGATCTACAATATTCTTTATCATTATTATTAATTTACAACGCCATATTTCTAATTAGCAGTCTGTTATCAGAAGATATGTGTGATCATGATAAATACTTTACTAAATATTCATTTTTGAATTTAATTAATAACCCTCCAATTTTCAAACTTAATAAAAGTTTGTTTGAGGATTGATAAAAATACAATATTAAACTGGAAAGATTGAATCTGAAACTTTATAAATGTATAATTTCTTCTGAGTTTTATTTATCTCTTATTTTTTCGGACATTAGAATTACCTTTGAAAGGACTAAACAGCTCTGCGTTGCCGTGTAAATATACAAATATTTTGTTTGCATGTTATATAACATAATATATCTCCTCATGTTTAAAATAAATTCTTCCGAAATTCCTTAGTTAAACGGTCGAAAAAGCTCTCATCCCCCCTCCTCAACCCCTCAAAAAAAACCACAAAAATGTTAATAATGAATAATATCATAATATACATTTCACCTCGCTTATACATTGTACCTATACTTTTAAATAGTGTTCAACTCTTCTATTGTGGACGATTAACTTTAAAGTTCATATAACCTACCGAGAGATTTATTCTTTCATTATAAAAACACTGTTATGATATGGTTTATTAATTTTTATTCAGATTCAACGCCATGAATACCTTCACCTGTTTAGCAGCTCTTTTCCTGGTCAGCGTCAACGCTGCAGGTAGGTTAATGCGGCGGATTGATCATTACATTGTTTCAACACTCATAATTGAGAGGCAGAGTTTCACTTGGCCAACACTAACGCGATTAATAATAAAGACATTTAATAGTAAAGCAAAGTATTATGTTCTTTTATAAGTTGAGTTTCTGTTCCCAGAGTTCATTTTTGTATGTGTTGAGGACAAGACCATTATATGTCAATATTTAAAACCTTTTCCTCTTTAATTTGTACTTCTTATAATATACCGACAAAAAAATTCATATTACTTATGTTTAAAAATATATAATTTTAGAGTTCAGCATTTCATAACATCTATTTTGCTGTACTTTTCCCCAACATTCAAAAATGTGTAATATATGGATAATGTTTAAGAAGCAACATTTATTTTATTAACATTCCAGGCCTTGCTTTGCTAATTTTCCAAATAACATTTTGAATAGATTAAAGTTAAAGTTTAGTTATTATGACAGCATATGCATAATCACATGTTTGATTTTTTTTTCAATATCTCCGATATAGAAATCATCTTAAGAGTACTTCAATTTAGTACAAATAGTATTTTTCTTGTGTTTGCAACTAAAAGCAGTAAAAATGAATATTGATATTTAAACAAAGAATTATCACTCAAAATGATAAAGCATATTTCCCTTATAGGGATATATGGAGGAAGTAGCGGATTCGGCGGAAGTGGTGGATTTGGTGGGAAAGCTGGAAGCGGTGGATTCGGAGGTATAAGTAGTGAGGGCTTCGGAGAAAGTGGTGGATTCGGAGGATTCGGTGGATTGAGTGGCGGAGGGATTGGTGGAAAAGGTGGATTTGGAGGCATGGGTAGCGGAGGCTTTGGAGGAAGTGGCGGATTTGGAGGAAGTGGTGGAATCGGTGGATTGAGTGGCGGAGGATTCGGTGGAAAAGGTGGATTTGGAGGCATGGGAAGTGGAGGCTTTGGAGGAATCGGTGGAAGCGGTGGATTGAGTGGCGGAGCATTTGGTGGAAAAGGTGGATTTGGAGGCATGGGAAGTGGAGGCTTTGGAGGAAGCGGTGGAATCGGTGGAATGAGTGGCAGAGGATTCGGTGGAAAAGGTGGATTTGGAGGCATGGGTAGAGGAGGCTTTGGAGGAAGTGGTGGATTTGGAGGAAGTGGTGGAATCGGTGGATTGAGTGGCGGAGGATTCGGTGGAAAAGGTGGATTTGGAGGCATCGGTAGCGGAGCCTTTGGAGGAATCGGTGGAATCGGTGGAATGAGTGGCGGAGGATTCGGTGGAAAAGGTGGATTTGGAGGCATGGGAAGTGGAGGCTTTGGAGGAAGTGGTGGATTTGGAGGAAGTGGTGGAATCGGTGGAATGAGTGGCGGAGGATTCGGTGGAAAAGGTGGATTTGGAGGCATGGGAAGTGGAGGCTTTGGAGGAAGTGGTGGATTTGGAGGAAACGGTGGAATTGGTGGAATGAGTGGCGGAGGATTCGGTGGAAAAGGTGGATTTGGAGGCATGGGAAGTGGAGGCTTTGGAGGAAGTGGTGGATTTGGAGGAAACGGTGGGTTCGGAGGAATGAGTGGCGGAGGATTTGGTGGAAAAGGTGGATTTGGAGGCATTGGTAGCGGAGGCTTCGGGGGAAGTGGCTCTGGAGGAAGCGGTGGAATCGGTGGAATGAGTGGTGGAGCTGCAGGAAGTGTTGGGCTCGGTGGACGTGGAGGTTAGTTCTTTTTTTAAAGTTGATTTGTGGTATTAACTTATTGAATGAAGTATAGTACAGTCTATCTAAAACCCATTTTAATTTTGATTATACTTCAAAACATTAACTTTACTTTTATTTAAAATCAAAACTTAAAAATAATTTCTTTTATCTTCCCTCAATAAAATATAAATTTTTTTTGCAATTTTACACTTACTTCTTTTCAAAATCTGTAAACAGTTTGAAATAAAAATGTATATGACTGTTATACTTATACTGTATGAATCATAAAAACATAAAATTTATAAAAAAAATAATTAACTATAAACAAAAGCTTCCAAACAATACACTACCATTGCATGTACCAAAACCGATTATTCATAAGATAGCATATACCTTTTTTCATTTCTAGGTGGCAAATACTAAGAGGAGACTCGATTAACAGCTGATCATGAATTGTTGGGACAAGGACATTCTAATAAAATTATTAATCATTATCCTATATCGTTTGTTTTCAATCTGATTAAAATCATATCTTGATCTCCGCGCCGTTCCGTAAACTTCTTTCTGCTGCGTTAAGATCTGAGAAAATCCCATAGGGGGTAATGCCCCGATGACCTTTTGCAATAGCCAATCAAATTACTACTTTCAGAATCTTGACAGTGCAATTTTGAGGCGGCAAAGCTTGCATAAACGCATTTGTCCGTTTAGTCGTTTCGTCACCAAAAGGGTCATGTGGAATAATGTGACGAATGCAAGATGACAGGTCATTGGAAAATTATTTTAGTGTTAAATAAAGAGGCGACAAAGGTCATCTGAACGTGACCTCTTATGGGATGTTGTCAGATCCTTGTAAAACGGAGTGAGAACAAGGATCTTTATTTTAATCAGACTAGTTTGTTCTGCTCTGAAATGAAACTTATCATATATTTGTAATCCTTCTATCAAAACAATAGACAGTACCAATCCGAATTCAAAATCAATTAAACAAGGGGCAAAATATGAACAAAGTAAATATTAGCATTGATACTTAAATTAAAATTACAAGAGCATAAGACCATGTGTTTCGGGAGAGCAAGCGTATTCTCATTCATTGTCGACACCCGCCATATACAAACATGACTTAGTAATAGTGATGCTGTACGGGGGTGGACATTGTGTTATTACGTATTCTGAAGTCTTTGTTTATACCTTTTGTAAAGAAAACCCAGTTCTGTTATCAAGAAAGGTCTTACGTATTCTGAAATATCTGTTATCCTTAACATATTATATCATCTGCATAGAAAAATCATAATAGTGTGAATCTACAACTTTCTGTCACACAAGGTTGTATGATTAATAATGAATGTCAACTTCAACGGTTTGATACGAAAGGCTTTGTATCATACTTATCATTATGCCTACTCAGCTTATATGTTAACATATCGGATTCGAAAGAAGGTTTATCCAAAGTACATGTATAATAAATATGAATAACGTAAGACTTGTTTTTTTATTATTATTTTTTTAATTAATTAAAACAGACAGTGTGTGATTATTGGAAAAAGAAAAAAAGCAGCTTCGCGGTATCTTAATGTAGTAATATGAAGAAGGGGAATCGTGCCAATGTGTTAATTTGTATCTTCCAAAACAAGAATAAGTCATATATTTAACGTGTTATATAAAGATAGCAATGCGAGAGAAAGAAATTTATTAAAATCGATTTAGCCAGGACATATAAATTGATGATTAAAACTGTATTTAAAGATACGTTCATGGTACTGAGTCAAAATTAAAAAAAAAAAAATTTTTTTATAAAATACCGTTTTAAAGCCGCAATTCTAAAGAAAGATAGTGACAAAGTCTACGTCAAATATAATACGTCTGCAATGTTTGTATATATTTAAAATCTTGAACTTAGTATCTGGCATCAGCAACAAGTAATATACAATATGTAAAAAGAAAATGTATATAAGCTGTTATCATACATACTGTTTTACCAATATCATATTAATGATTCAGCCGTTATATTTACATTCACCTTGATTTTCTGATCAATTATTCAAACCTATCCATATACCATATACTCCATTCGAGAAACTGAATGAAGGTCTGCGATCACTCAGTATGAGATATTTTTCAAAAAAAAACAGAGAATACAAAAGCGTCAATAAAACCATAATCCGAACTTAAAATCGATTAAACTAGAGGCAAAATAGGAAATAAAGAAAGATTTACAAGGAGACTCTCGTAAAAGCACAAGAGACTAAGACCAGGTGTTCAGGAAGAGTAAGCGTGTTCTGCTCCATCGACGACACCCGCCATGTAAATCTTTGTCATATCCAAGTAAATATCAAGTTCTCAAAACAAGATCTGCGTATCATTGCCAATCACACCAAGTAAACACTAATGAGCATACTCAAAAACGTGCATCTTCATATCAAATATATGGTTATGAACTGTCTTAGACCATACTTTTTGTAAAACACCAGACCTAAGAATAGATATAGTATGAGGAAGATAAACAACGATTGATTAAATCTCTTGATGACAATATATATGCTGACTTTTGAGGACTGTTGGCGTTTCTATGGGAATACACTATGCCCCACTCTTAGCTTCTTAGTGTTTATTAGCATATGAGGCTGATTTATCAAGGAGCTTATCAGAACAGGTAACAAAAACATTGTGAAATATTAAAAATTTTCTGTGAAGTATACCAACTTGTTAACTGTTAATAAAAAAAGTTCGCTGACCAAGTCGATCGTTTGTAGCGTTTTGAATTTTAAATCAATAACATGTGAAGCAAAATGTCTACATGAGATGTTTATCTCGATCTTTATTTACAATTTTTGCCAATATGGACTGTTGACTACTTAGACTACAAATATGGCGATTTCGGGTTTCCTATCATGAACTTACCCTTTCTTGAAAGTAACATTCCTGCGCATCAAATATATGTAGTTTATATGTCGCATCTACTCTACTCTGCTGACAAACAAACGTGCACTTAAACAGATTTTCAGGAAATGCATATTGATAAAGACTATGGGCAAGCTTTATGAACGCCATCTTGACATCGTTTGGATTAGTTTTGTTTGGTTTATTAAGTTTTACGTCCTATTTACAGCCAGGGTCATTTAAGGACGTGCCAGGTTTTGGAGGTGGAGGAAAGCTGGAGTACCCAGTAAAAATCACCGGCCTACGGTCAGTACTTGGCAACTGCCTCACGTAGGAATCGAACTTGCAACGCAGAGGTGAAGTGCTAGTGGTAGAATGTCGGAACACCTTAACCACTCGGCCACCGCGGCCCCCTGACATCGTTTGGAAATATTCTATATCATTGAATGTTACGTATTACGTGGACGTTTATTATTATAATTTAAATAATACCCCAGCTCTTACTCTGATGACGTGACATTTATAAAGTTGAGACCTAGATTTACAAAGCAGAAGACGCTTACACTTCCAGTTCACGAGGTTTTATTTTCTGTAATTTTTCAAGAGTCTCCGGTTTTCTCTTTTTTTCCATTATTTACGATGTTACATAACCTTCAAACTACTATATATAGATCAGGACATACTGGTTTGATGCAGAAAAAAAACCCAAAGTACTTTCTGGGCATCGCTTATTTGGTAGAGGAGCAATACTTAATAACGTATACTTGGAACAACTACACAACTATAATTAGACAACTGTCAAAAGTCTATTACACTTTTTGTCTTTACAGCATGCAACGCAAAACATTCACTGCATGTCTTTGGTTTCCAGTATTCATCTTCACCTAATTCCTTTTGAATCGTTTTGATTATTCGGAATCCGCATGTTTTATATATGTTTTCAATTTCATCCTGCGACAATGACACACAAACGAATTTGAAACATCCAACTTCATAATGGGTATTGTTAAAGAGACCAATAACCACCAAATGACCACCGACTTTCAACAATGAAGCCGCATTTTGCACAACTCTACGATATGAATCTGAATTCTGTGCGGCAGCTTCAAAGCAACTAGCCGTTAACACATCAAACTGATTAGGGTGATCTCCCTTTTCAAGTGGATGTCCGGACCTTACGTCAATATGAAGAATTCCGCACATCTTTGCCTTTATCATTTCTTGTCTTTCTTTTGCAGAATGTCTGAAATGAAAAATTCAATTCAAACTTATTGTATCTTAAAAATTGCATTCCTTTCTAAATAGATATTTTTTAACAGATTAATGTTCCTTATTACGAAAAGGCACAGATGAAATTAACATGCATACCATTGTTCATCGAGCATTTAAACAGGAGCAAACATGTTTTCAATTTGTTACATACAGAAAACATTTTCTTTACTCCCCTATGCTTCGCTCAAATGTATCAATATGTTACACGAAAGACGCAGTGTGTAACACAAAATCCAGTTCGAAAATTCTGCGTTAAACAATTACAGTAATAAACAAAAATTGTTGGGTAATTCATATACACAAGTTTTGGCTTGTCACATTCTTTGAGGCAATCATTTGAAACATGGAACATCAGAAAAAAAGAGTTATTTGATGAACAATGACAATCATTCAGTAATCTCAATGACAGAAAACTGTTCCAGGTAAGGCTGGAAAATTTAAACATATTTGTTCGTTATAAAATTATAAAAAGTATTCTGGATATATACCTTGCATTTTCTTTCCTTAAAATGTAATCTGTAAGTTCATTCTCAATAATGTGATCCCCCTTCCACCAGTCCGTCAAAACAGCTCGATTTCGTTGGTTAATATCACTGAGATATATTCCATCCACGTGGACGCTGGCACTGACCACAGTTCTGATGGTTGGACCTGTTCCTATGTCCAGTAAAGTATTACCTTTTACGACACCTGTATAATTTAAAACAATAACATTGGTACAGCTTCCTAAATATAGTAAAATGTTCCTCTGCGTAATACCGGATATGCCCTAAAACATAGGCTTGATGTAAACAAAGTTTAATGCACCATTTAAAAAAATACTGGTTTTAACCTTGACTTGAACGTAGACTCGCTTTGAAAATACTCATTGGATCCTCAGGATTATGCCATAGATTTCTCGCTGTCTGATTTCAAAAATAGGCCGGCATTCAAATTTCTGATTTTCCACGATAGAATAACTTGCAAATAAACAATAGTTTTCTGCAATAAAATGTAAGCCAGAAATATCTATAGATGTATTAATAGCGTAAATTATACAGATTATTTGATTATGCAATATTGACTCAGAGCGTTATAAAGTCTTAGAAATGCCATGCAGTCAAAATTCCTTCAAAATTATTTGAGTGACAAATATGTCTGTTTCAGAAATAGTTTGATTGGCTGTTGTAAGAGACCTCTAGCGACGAGTTCACGCGTTAATCACCTGAACGTTTAAATGCTCCTACAAAAGTATCGATTTACAAAGCGATACAAGTATCCAGATGCATATCACGAATGATACACGCTTCTGATGAACGCATTTACCCTAAATTACATTCGAAATCAGACGTGGAAGAATACTGCTATATATTTAATACATTTGTCCGCCGTCAAGAGCAACATTTTTCTTTCTCCCATTTAGAAAAATGAGTTAAATCTGGTATATTATTGTCAAAAATGCCATTGATGATTTATTTTAAGCACACGTTAATCTGACTGGACCAAATTTGTCATGTCATGACTGAAACGTTGCTAAACGTTAAATACGTGCATCATTTGATAGATTTATAGTTTACCAAGTTAATGTTATTGAATAAGTCAAATGTATTATGATCAATGCTGGGCATTTCTCAAGATTTCTTCATAGTAAGACAAAACAATGAAATGTTTTTGTTTTAAGTGAGTAGATTCTATACATTTTTCAATAATTTAAATAAGGTGTTTTATGGCCTCCAATTCCAGTTACAGTTGGTTAGAAGAGATGACGTAACACACCCATGTGATGCACCTTTCAATTTAGTAATAGATACAGTATGCCGAAAGAATGAATTAAACTGCACCATACAGATGTTTAGTCCTCCTAGGACTCTTCAGTGATGCTACGGACCAAAAGATGGGAATACAAAATTTCTAAACTAATGTAGAAGCAGAAGGGTCAGATGCGTAAAACCTCTTAAATTTATGAATTTAGAAGTAAAATTAAACTTTTTCTGTATTAGAACTTGGATTTTAATTTCACCATTACTGAGGAGTCATAGGAACGGAACAGCTGTATGGTGCAGTGTAGTTCATTGCTGGTTTTCTGTAATGTTAACTGAATTAGCCCTATATCGGAACAATCACATTACACGTATGTATCTACCCTTCATCTACAATCTTGTATTTAGTCAACAGTGAAATCTTCGTAAACGTTGATTTAAACAACTTCCGAACGAAAGAGATTCCAGGCATATCAAGGGCAACACCCTGTATTCATCAAACTCTTAATTTTTCATGAAAAAGCGAACAATGAACATACATGAGTGATTGAATACATTACCGTTTTAAAATTGCATCGTTTTTGTAATCTAAAACTCACCAATGAAGACATAGAAAAAAAACCCAAACTAGTCAAAACTATTAATAAAGCAGGAGAAAAGAATAGCCAAATCCCTTCATTGCATGACTTTTAATTTGAGAAGTACTTAAAAGGGAAAAACGAAAGAAAATATTTATATACATTACATATATATATGAAAAGGTTTTCGCAAAATCAATGTACAACAGTTTTAAAATGACCAATTACACTTTGAATTGTGTATAATCAACTTCTATCCCAATAGCTTACCTGTATTAAAGATTTCATGCAAAGAATCCACCGTGAATTTAAATATGCTCCTCTCTTCATCTTGCCCAGTGACAGACCAATCGTGGGTTTCCATGTAGCTATCTGGGTCAAAGTTGTCATAATCAGTGGTTTCTTTCAGAGACATCGCTTCCCAAGACAGGAAATCCTATTAGTGCAGCCAACACGGTCTAGCTCTTAGCACAACGTCGAGAAGGTGAGTTCTGGTTATCTGATACTTGTGTTTGCCTTTCCCAGAAAAGTTTAATTAAAATGCAGATGAATTCCTTTTTTCGGCATACTGTATCTACTCGTAAACTTAAAAGTTGCAGCATATGTGTGCGTTACGTAATTTTACATAACCAATACATTGCTATTACAGTTAAAATGATTTTGTACATCATGTATCAGAATTTAAAATGATTTGGCTGTATCTGATAAAATACCTGAATGAGCAAACTGACTCAACAATATTCAAGTTCAACTGTTAGCATATGTTACCCGTCACGTGATGCTAAGTATTGCCTTACACTCGTGTGAAGCTTTAATGGTGATTGAAATCAACAACATCTAACTTTTATCCTATCATTCTTTTGTACTTATATCAATGTTTGTAGTCTGTCTGCACTAATGTTTAATCCCTGGAAAGTCTGATCGTCAGCGTTCGAGTGGTGGTGGTGTTGTTGTGAGGGATAGGGTCATAGTTGATTGTACAGTATACTGCAGATGGCCTTCCATAAACGAAAAGGCTTACAAAGTGCGTTTTCGTTTGGGAAATACATGTCTATGATTGTTACAACTGATGCTGAATGAATCCGCCAAACATGTTGAACAGTATTTGACTGGCTCGTTTAACATGGAAATGGCACGTATTGCAAATGAGAAAATTTTTGCTTACGTAAAGTTAATAATAAAATATCGAAGCATCAACAAAACCATTACACGAGCTCAAAATCGATTATTATATTAAGGACAAAACATGGACAAAGAAAATATAGCACGGATACCCTTTGAACAGAACAAGAGAATAAGACCCGGGTTTTAAAAAGAGCAAGTAATTCATCGACGACAACCTTCAAGTCACATCCATGCATGTCACGTAATCAAAGTGTTTAACTGAGATAACATTCATAGCCACGACAAGTAGGCAAACTAATGAGCATATTTCAACTTAATATCACACAAAGACATAATTTTTCCCCAATA
This sequence comes from Mimachlamys varia, assembly GCA_947623455.1. Lineage (NCBI taxonomy): Eukaryota > Metazoa > Mollusca > Bivalvia > Pectinida > Pectinidae > Mimachlamys > Mimachlamys varia. The sequence goes on along the minus strand of OX392532.1, from coordinate 30,086,810 downwards.
AGACAAGGATTGCGACCATCTTTCGAAACCAGTGCTGGAACGGTTAGCAAAAAGGCTAACCGGGTAACCGACTCAGACTAATTCAACCGTAACCGGATAACCGGCTTATGGTGTTGTATAATGTGAAAATTAGCATAGGACTGTACTTAACACACTGGTTCAGATAGTGTTTCACCATATGACGCAATAAACAACACACTGGTACATATATTGCTAGTTATTAATTTCATTCAGGTTTGCCATGTACTAGCTTCCGACAAAATAACTACAAACTTACAAAAATAACAAATGTAACAGTACAGTATACTGGCTATATTTACGTAGTTCTAATGCACATCGTGTCTGTGCATTCATAATTTCCGGTACGTGACTGACAGTCTTATAGATTTGTATGCTTGGAAAGATCGAGTAACAAAAGTGTAGAACAAGTGTTTGCGCGACAGCCTAGCTTTTGATCGAGGCGAACTCGATCCGATTACGAAAACTGAAAAGTCTAACAATGTTGCCCTTGGTTGAATCGATTTTGAGTTTGGATTATGATTTTGTTAACGCTTCGGTATTCTCTTATTTATTTTCCATTATACAATAACTTAACGAGAGTGTTGTTTTAGTACGGTCTGCATCGCGCAGCAGATCAGTAAAACATAGCAAGTTTGTCATTTGGTCAAATTGGAAGCTAGTCAAATGTCGGAAATCATATAAGTTTTTGAAAACTTCTCTTGTGTAATTGGACGTAGCTTATAGGCAAACATATGATATTGGCGACATATTATCAACTGGATAGAACTTAAGAAAATAATTCCTATTTGTGGGAGTCAAATTTTGGGTCAAAATTGTAGTTTTTGGCCTTTTTGGTAATTCTTGATGTGGTAACCATTGTTTTCACACAAGTAATATACATTCACAAAACAAGTTTATAGACTTCTCAGTACTTTATTTGTATTACAAATACCATGCAGTTTACATATATAGATGCGTATTTAAATGTGTTATGTAAGCCGATACCGCTATAATTTATTTTCATTTCTAAGACATGGTCCTTGTTTTTCAAAATCAACATATCCTTCTGTGGTCTGCTACCTACGTGGGATCATAGGGGCATGGTCATTTGGTATAGTAAGTTTGGACCTAGACGAAGGCTTTTAGAGAAAAGCATTATTTTTTTATATATATGGTTTTAGAGTTTAAAAGCCATGTTCAATAACACTTTGACCCTAATTTAAACCCTCAAAACGTATACAATTACTCTAGAAACCCTAGTTTAGGTCCAAAAACTACGCTGTTACAAATTCTCAAGCCTCTGTTAGTAGTCAAAATAGATTATTAAATTAAGGACAAAACATGGACAGAGAAAATATATTATGGATACCCTTTGAACAGAACAAGAGAATAAGACAAGGGTTTTAAAAAGAGCATCGACGACACCCGTCAAGTCGCATCCAGGCATGTCACGTAATCAAAGTGTTATAACTGAGATAACATTCATAGCCACGCATTCCCAAACCTCTGTTAGTAAATAGGCTGCAATAGTTTGATTAGTTTCGGAAACAGATAACAACACTCTGCAATATCTATTATAAATGTATTTCTACCACAATATCCTGTGTTATTCCACTCTCAGACCATTATATAAACGTGCTGACTGTTGGATAAATATGTGTTATATAGCACTAGTGGAATATGACCTTCCGGACTTTTGATTGGTTGATAAGTTGAACTTTGACCGGAAATCATGTGGGTCAATGCAACGTGCTGATTTTTTACGTCGTCACAATTTGGCGGGAACATAAACGAGATGATGTGTTTTCGCGCAAATATCTGCGGTTCACAGAAACAAGCACTGCCACTGCGACTTAATAGTATTATGGTAGAAACTGGTCACACTATTCGAGGTTATTGCATATGGAATTAATTTCACCCGAGTTAATTTTTTTTTTTAAGTTACAAAAGTTGTAACTTTTATAAAATAATTAACGAGAGTGAAATAAATTCCATATCCAACAACAAGTCGTTATGTAACCTCGATGTATTAAAAGAGAACGAATTTCTGTGACAAATCTTAAACATATTATTTTAGTACCTGACATGGAATAATATCAAGAAATTCGACTGAAGGGCAGATGATCACATTTGACACGATAATCGTGTTGACCTATCACGAATTTAGGACCAAAACTTTTTGAATTTTCAATTGATGCTTTCGGAAATGTCAGTATTGTGTCAGATAAAGTATTTTAAAAACTGTCTGCGATATGAAACTGGCATTTTTCATGGGCATTTATATCCGCTGTTTTACCTTTGCGGTACACTCGTAGATTCTATATCATTTTACAACGTCAATTGAAGTGAAAATGTAAATGATCAGCATAGAACAGTCTATACTGTCCTTACAGCATGCATCACAAAACTTTCACTGCATGTATTAGGTTTCCATTTATCGTCCTCACCTATGACTTTTCGAGTGATATTAATTATGCGAAAACCGCATTTTATATATATATCTTCAATTTCATTCTGAGACAGTGAAACACACATGAATTTGAAACATCCAACTTCATAATGGGTGTTGTTGAAGAGACCAATAACCACCAAATGACCGCCAACTTTCAACAATGAAGCGGCATTTTGAACAACTTTACGATATGATTCTGTACACTGTGCAGCTGATTCAAAACAAAGACAAGTTGTTATAACATCGAATTGATGGGGGTGATCTCCCTTTCCTAACGGATGTCTGGATCTGACGTCAATAGCAAGAACTCCTCGAATCTTCGCTTTCATCATTTCCTGTCTTTCTGCTACTGAATGTCTGAAAAAAATTGATGTACACTAAAACCTTCCTTTTTGGAAAACATAGGAAAACACGTTCAGTAATTAAACCATTTTCAATTTCAGTTTGAAAATGCATAATTGTTCTTTTACAATTTCATCAATATTTAATCGTTTGTCAAACAAACAGTTTTCTCATTTTGAATATGATTTCAACCTGAATCAACAATGCTTTTCTATTGATAAGCGAATTCAAGCCTTCAGCGCCTGAATTAATATAAGACATAATTTTTACTGATGAGTTAAAATTTGACACGACTATGGAATCGAATATCAAATGCCATTTAGTGGTTTAAAGTATGAAATATATGATAGCAACATGCATGTGTATAACATGACGGAGATGTTTGACTGAGCAATATAATTCCATATACCTTGCATTTTCTCTCTTTAAGACGTAATCCGTGAGTTCAGACTCAGTCGTTCCATTACCTTTCCACCATTCAGTGAGAACAGCTCGATTTCGTTGGTTAATATCACTGAGATATATTTCATCCACATGGACGCTGGCACTGACCACAGTTCTGATGGTCGGACCTGTTCCTATGTCCAGTAAAGTATTACCTTCAATGGTACCTGGTAAATTGAAAGCAGTAACTGTGAAAACGTTTCTAAGATATGTTACTACCAAGGAGGCATGGTAGTTTAGTTGTAGGACGCAGGGTTCGTGACCGAAAGGTTGCGAGTTCGAGTCATATTTGGGCAAGTTACTTTATACTTTTCACCGCTTGTTCTGTTCTACTCAGCTGTAAATGAATACATGGTTAAACAGTGCCAGAATGGTTTAATGCTAGATGTAAGTTCTGACATTGCAGTACCAGTTGCATGCTCCCAAGGGAGTAGAAAACAATATATTGGCTGGTTGCGAAAACCCTATAACCACGGAGTAATGGTGTATGACTCTCTTTGAGACGATGTAAGAACTAGCGTATGATAAAGTGGTATACACGAACCTCGAAACATTATCTTCATATTTTTTTTTATCAAGATCTGCTCTTGTAAAAAGTCAAATTTTACTGACGACCACCTTTTTTCTAATGTGCATTTCTGGAAAAGGGAGTTCATGCCATTGCAGAAAATGACAAAAAAATGATAGAATTATATTTCAGCGTGCTCATTTTTGTGCTTCGATCTGTCAAAAATACAAAAAAAAAAAATGCATAATACGTGTTTTAAGTGAATTTTGCTGTCTGATCAAATGCGGGACAACTTAATTCAACATCTTCCAAATATGTAATTAAATATTTATTAAAGCTTGCAGGATTGAAAAACAATATGTTATTTTCTTTTAAATTTTGGAAGTGAAACTTCATGAATTATTTCTTAAACTCTGAAAATAAATTTAAGTTACCTCTATCCCGTAATGAGAAAATAGATTTAACTTTTGTTTTAAATGGTTCTGCTGAGAAACTTGATTTTTTTGTAGATAGAAAGAAAATGGGATTATCTAGGTAAAACACCAATAACTGAGATTAGCAAACCTCTTTTTGGGTCAATTTCGGTTTGTGTTATTTTTCACCATTCCCAGGTAAAAATATCAAAGTACTCTCGATAAACTTTCTAGGAAAAAACACTAAAAATATCTAATTTACCACTTTGATGTGTAACATTTACATTTGATTGATCTTTTTTAAATATACACATCAAAAATGAATCATAAAGGGGGCTGACAATTTGGCCTTCCATGAAGTGCAAGAAAACCAATCAATCAACATTTTTCAAAATGCTCAATTTTGTAAACTTTTGTGTAAAAAGAATTCTACAAACAACAGACATCTAGGCTTTTGCAACATTTTTCAGATGTACACTTACTATCAAAAAGAGACTTAAACGTAAATTAAACCTCAAACGAACTGATCTTAAACTGACCTATTAATCAATGTTTCATGTCATTAATACAGCCTGTCTGAGTATCAGAGTTATATGCTTCTTGTTATCTAATAGTTGATGACATTAGGGACAGCTTACGGTAATCTTTTTCATGTTTCTTCCTAGATGATCTATTTGTCATACTTGACAGCCCTTGAACATCATCTTTAAACTTTAAGTGGGGAAAGAAATTATACCCCAATCTGGAGCAAGGTTAGATGTTAAAGTTGCGGTTTTGGTAGAGGTTAGTTTTATTATTTTAGCATCTAAATTTTAGGTTAAGTTTGATGTCGTTGTGAAAACAAGTTGTAAACTCTCCCTCCAGATATCAGGACGAGACACAAACATAAGAATATAAAATACTTGCACTTATTTGAAGAAATACAAAGATGTAAATCAGGTGGTATGGAAAAGTAAAAGGTTTGTGAAATATCATATGTTTGATAAATTTAACAAAATAAATATCAATATTTCTAACGATTTAAAATTCAAACAAATAAATACTTTTAGCAGGAAATATTCCTCGGTAGAATTACTCTATCCTAGATATGAAAGACGCTTATTTTCTCCCACATTTCACAGGTGCATTATTCGTTTTTGCTGATAAAAAGGTAAACTTGTATTGATCTTTGTTGGTAAAAGGAAACTCTTACACGCCATTATTTTAAAATGCCATTTGCGCGTCAACATTTTATGCCGTATAACGTCACTTATTTGTACACACATTACACTTAACATTCATGACGTATTGCACATGGCACACCATTACAGCTTATTTTACGATAGGAAAGTGTAGGGGAATATAATGGATTACCCCTGAAGATGAAATCTCAACCCTCAACATAGCATTTGTAAAGTTTAGCATGAGGCTAAATTTCATAAATCTTGCCCTCATGTTCTGATTTCACGGTCTCCATTACACAGGGGTGATATATTGTATTAAGGTTATCTCATAATTACCTGAATTAAAGATATCATGCATAGAATCCACATTGAATTGAAATATCCTCCTTTCTTCCTCTTCCCCAGTGACAGACCAATCGTGGGTTTTCATGTAGCACTCCGGGTCAAAGTTTTCATAATCAGTGGTTTCTTTCAGAGACATCTTTTTACTTTAGCCACATGACAACTGTGTGATATATCAAGTGTTATGAACGATTGTGTGCCTGTTACAGCAGCTGACTGAGAAGGTGAGAATTACTAGGGTATGAAATGACGTCAGAAACAAGAGTAAAATTACCTCGTAAAGCACCGGTAACTGATTTAATTCGCAGATGTGAAATAGAGAAACGTCAGACAGAATATTTATATGCTAATATCCATAGTTCACTTAATATCTTATTCATATATCTCACATATAATGAATTCAACTTTATTGCTTTCATTTAGTCAAATTATTAAAATCGACAATTCAATCAATAGTTTATTTAATGTATTACATAAAATACAATACGATTAATGGAACACATTCTCACACTTAAATTGTCCTTAAGCTAGAGCTACAAACAGATATTCAAATTTAGTAATTAATCAATCGATCGATCGGACATCAATAAATCAATTAATCATTCATTCATATTTTTGTCACACTTTGCATCAAACAATAATACATACAAACACGTTTTATTACACCAGAGATTTATGAACAACTAGAATTGAAATTGCGAGCATTAGCGGAAGTCCCCCCATCCTGCAAACTGATCACCAACAAACTTAAATGAAACATTATAGTTGATTCCATAATGCTATAATGAGCATACATGGCAAATTTGAGCGAAATCGGACAATATCTTAATTTTGACCAATCAGAAGCCACAAAATGGCGGCCATTTTCTCCAATGTCAATTGGAGAAAATCCAATATCGGATTTCAAAACAATGTTACGGATGTGTTCGGTTTGTCGTGTTACACGTCCATACCAAATTTGTGCAAAATCGGACGATATCTAAATTTCAACCAATCAGAAAGCATGCGGTGGCGGCCACTTTATAAGAAATAAATTGATTTGACTTCACAGAAATATTTGGCACAATGAAATCTTCAATTATGTGAATTGTTATGGTAGAGTAAAATTACAAATTAATGCGGAATTTAATTATATATAAATGTCGACCAATCAGAAGCCATAAAATGGCCGCCATTAAAAACCGAAGTTACGGTTTTGTCCTATTACACGTTCATACTGAATTTGAGCAAAATCGAACAATATCTAAATTTCAACCAATCAGAAGCAGTGCAGAGGCGGCCATTTTGAATAATTGTGTAATCGAACAAAAAAACTAACTGCAAATCTACATCAGACCCCCAATAATCCTGTGAAGTTACATCGGAATCCGACTGCTTGTTTTTGGAGATTACAATGTAAGCGCGGACAAAAGATCACGGAGGAATACGAATAATAAGAATAACAAAGAACGAGTTTCAAGGTCAACCTATTTTTTTTCAAATCTGATAGTCAGAAATGTTAGCACCCTACAGGCCAAATATCAAGAATCTAGGCCTTGTGCAACTTCGCAAGCCAAGGATGTACAATACGCTGCTCTCCTTTTCACCCTTGGCGGATCTCATGGCAAATTCGAAGTTCCCGCTCCTGCATTTTGATTGGATGCGGCTAGGTGCGTCTATGTCGTGTCTGTAACAACATGTTGCCAACGAAGTCTAGACGTGTGATTTTTGGCCCGACATTCACCGTTTTCAACCAGTTTAGTCAGATTTTGGGATATCTCGCCGATCAGGCAGATGAAAAAAGCAGATACGTGTGTGGATTTTGTTTTACGAAGTTGAACAAACTATCGACTATGATCTCATTCATAAAATGGAAATGTTACAAAAAGAAAACACAAGCTTGTTTCCCTGTTCTTGTTCCAACAAAAACATCATTTCCATTGTTGATTGAGTTTCGCATATATAGCATGTTCATCAAAGGGCGCTGCCATTTCTGTTTATTTGTTGAATCGTACACAAATAGTACGAGCTATTTGATTGGTCGGGAATTACGTAAAACAAGGGACACAACTGCAATAGTCCACTAGATGGCGCAGTGTGGGAACTTCGAATTTGCCGTGAGATCCGCCAAGGGTGAAAAGAAGAGTAGCGTATTGTACATCCTTGGCTTGCGAAGTTGGGCCTTGTGGAACTTGAGAAGAAGATGTTTAAGCTTGTAACCCTTAATAGTGTAGTTGAACTTGATTTGTTTCATCCCTACCGAAAAGTTGACATTTTAGTAAAAAATGTTTCCTGAAAATGTTACTTATTTCTTATCCTACATAACATATCCAAAATTAAATTCATTACATTCATTCGTTAATAGAGATATTGCATTTAAAGATAAAACAGGATATGACGTCATGGTGGCCATTTTTTTTTTTTTTTTTTTTTGTTCAAATTAAAACTATCACCAGATGAAAGGAGACACTTGGAGAAAACATTTCCATATGAACTTAACAAAATCGAAGTTTTATGGTTTCGTCTAGAACAAGTTTTATTAAACATTATCAAAATGTTAGCGTATGTAAAAGATCTAAAGGAATTTTCAAAAATGGCGTACAACAGAAACAACAAGAGCTATCGAAAATCAGAAAGTACCAAGAATTTTTCAAAAAAGTTGAAAAATGAAGACTTTCTGAAAATAGACGAACTTAGACCCCTATCGCAAACCGGAAGTTGAATAATCTATCAGGGTACAATACTGACTAAATTTCATCACTGTGTGCCTCTTGGTTATTGGACAAAAAATCATTATACGATTTCAAAATAATTGACCTCTGTGACCTTCAACGAGATTCAAGGTCAACCATTTTTTTAAATCTTATAGTCATACATATTAGCAACGTGCAGATCATATATCAAAACTCTAGGCCTTGTGGAACTTGAGAAGAAGATTTTTAAAATTTGTAACCCTAAGTAATGTAGTTGAACTTTGACCCCTACCGGAAACAGGAAGTTGACATTTTAGAAATAAATGTTTCATGAAAAATGTTATCGATTTCTTATTCTACATAACATTTCCAAAAATAAATTCATTATCCCTGCCGTTAATGAGATATTGCATTTAGAGGTAAAACTGGATATGACGTCATGGTGGCCATTTTTTTTTATGAAATTAAAACTATCACCAGATGATAGTGGACCCTTGGAGAAACGAGTTCCATAACAATTTAACAAAATGGAAGTTTTAAGTTTTCGTCATTTTGATTGTTATGATATTGCCTATCATCTACAAAGAATTATTGAAAAATGTTGAACAATAAAAAGGTTTAAAAAAAAAATTGGTGACCTTTGACCCAACAGCGAAATTTTTTGTGTTTACTTGTTGTGTTTGGCAATGATACTCGGTTCTCATTTTGAGAACTTGATGTTAACATGGATGTGACAAAGATTTACATGGCGGGTTTCGTCGATGAAGCAGAAGAAGCTTACTCTTCCGCAACACCTGGTCTTATTCTCTCGACTTTTACAAGAGTCTCCATGTAAATCTTTCCTTTGTTCATATTTTGCCCCTGTTAAATCGATTTTGTGTTTGGAGTATGATTTTGTTAACGCTTCGGTATTCTCTAATTAATTTTCATATCACTTAAATATACAGATTATTTCTCAATGAGGATTTAGTCCAAGTGACAGATAGCAGTTGCATGTCGCAGTTCATTTTTTTCTTCTAGGGTTGCTCTGAATATCGAGATTTTCGTGATAGATGTCAACTGCTGACAAAAAAACTCAGGACACAGGGATTCTAGAGATGCAGGTTGGTGAAGATTATTGGCAAGTTTAATGGTCGCCATCTTGATCTCATCAAATAATAATCTGTATCTTTGTGTGATAGGAAGATGTACGTTTTTGAATTTGCTTATTAATATGCTTACTTGTCGATGAAGCAGAATACGCTTACTCTTCCGGGGCACCTGGTCTTATTCTCTTGTACTTTTACAAGGGTCTCCATGTAAATCTTTCCCATTTCTAGTTTTATCGATTTTGAGTTTGGAATATGGTTTTGTTGATGTTTTGGTATTTTCTGATTTTTCTTATCCAACAAAACCATAATTCAACCTTAAAATCGATTAATCTAATAACAAACTATGAACAAAGGAAACATTTACGCAGACAGTTTTGAAAACGTTCAAAAGAATTAGAAAAGATAGTTCGGATAAGAAAGCGTCTTATGTTTTATCAAATGACAATTGCATTGTAAAGCTAGGGCATAACGAAATAAATGTTACGTCATCATAGTGAGACCTGAGGCATCAGGCATCATTCTCAATCACAGATTGACATACTGATGAGTGTATTCAAAACCGGTTATCTTCATATCATACAAAAACGCAGAATATTTCTCAATGAGACCAAGATGGTGAGTATAAAACATTTTTTTTTTTTCGTGGGCAGATTTAGAGCAAGAACTTGATAAACATATTAACTGCAACATGCAAATAGCAATATAACAGTCGTATACAGCTGCCGTCCCTAATTTTTGTAGCATAAGATCTGCCTCATATTCTTACAAACCTGATCATTTACGTTAACTATTTTAAATTTCCCGCCATTTGCAAGTACCTTTAACTGACGGTGTCACACGGTGCTTCACTTTTGTTCCTTGTTGCATTCTTTCTTCATCACTAAGCAAAAAAACCAATATAGCTCTAAAGCAAGATTGTGAATCATTGTTATATGAATATGTGCTTTTATTATTATAGATGGATTGAAAAATCTTTCCATTTAAATAACTTACGAGAGTAGTATTGTTTTGAAGCGACCTGTATCGCACAGCAGAGCTGTAAAACATAACATTTTTGTGATTTAGTCCCTGTGGAAGCGAGTCAAATAACGTTGTCCGAAATCGGAGTTTCTGATGATGAGGAGATTGGTGACATATTATCAACTGGATAACTGATATGGCGAGTTTTAGTTTGGTGACATAAGGGACTGACCCGCACAAAAACTACAAACGTAAAGGTAGGCATACTAAGCATTAGTTGGTAATGGTTGATATTTTTTCAATGAATAACCCCTTAAATATATAGTATATCAAAATCAAGAAAAAAAATACATGTAAGCAGTATTGGCATAAGCATGATACAGTGGACCTTGTGGAATTCACATTTGTAGACAATAATGAACAGAATGGTTAGAAGATAAACTTTAGACCTATTCGAAACGAGTGTTTACACATGAAAAGCTGCTGGCTTTGCAGTAAGTGAAAATTCAACAACAGCACATGAGGGAAAATAGCGAAAAATCTTAACGTACGACCTATGCTAGAACATTGATAATCGACAACCAAGTGTGGCAGATTTGTTTTATATTTTCACGAGTGCGTAGCACGAGTGAAAATTTCCAAAAATCTGCCATACAAGTGAAATATATTGGATATTAAACGGCAGACAAGTGAATTTTCTTTTTATTACATTTCGAAAGATGCCTTAAAATACTTTTTTTTTTCTTGACTTGCCTACTGGAAAATAGCTAAGCCTGGCCATGGTCTTATCCGGTGAAAGCACAACCGATCGTGAGATCGGGTACACAGAAGTTGATCGGAAAAGTTGAACCATTCTCATCTTTCAATTCATTACTTATTAAATCCTGCAGCAGTATCTCATCAGTATCTACTGCTGTTAACATTTCTTCAAGATCATCTTTCCCCAATATTTAGACAAATTCTAGCAGACGGCAACAATGCCGAGCCTCCAATGCCAAGTTCGATTCGATCAAGGGGAACAACTCATACAAAGGTTCCGGGGCCACATGAAGAAATGACCCGGGTGGAAAACTACCTACCGTTGAAATCTACGGCGGGTCACTTTGTCACGGGACAAATTACAGAAATATCGAGTGGGGTCATTTTTCATAGATGGCCATGTAAGATTTCTACTGTGAAATAACGACCTCGGGTAACTTTTGCCACGTAGAATAATGACCGTTGGTAGTTTGTTCTTTTTTAAAAGTTACAAAAGACACGAGCTTTAGCGATACAACCAGTGAAATAATTTACACACACAAACTTGTTTCTGTCGTAAGATATTTATTTTGATGGAAGTGGGTGCGATATTGGTCACGTTGGAGACTGCATAACCTAATCGGCAATCTTTGGGGTGACCGGCATAACAAGACGAGTAACACAATGTTTAATCCCGTTAATAGATACGTATACGCCAACGCTGGCGATATTAGCGCACGAATGGCTTAGGTAACAGTCTATTTTATCATTAATAACAACGATTTTCAAAATGCTGGGAATGAATTAAAAGGTAATAGTCCCTTTAATACACATTTAGTAATACTGTAACACACATGTACTAAACCGCTTTAGCATAATCTAAAAGGTGCAGTATATATGTGTGATACGTCATATTTAAACATTATATAGAACATTAAATCAATGTTGAATATCATTGCATACCAGTATTATTACGATCTGCCTGAAAAGAAAAAGTATGTCATCAGCACAAATGTAGGACAATATATTTTATCATGTGACTGTTAACATCTGTCTCCTCGATATAGCGATGATTGCAGTTTAAATTGCTATGTAATGGTAATGTCATATCATCTTATATACAGCCTAGTTGTCATTTGCATAAAAGAGTATCATTATTTAAATATATGAATAATGTACTGTATGCCCGGAAATTTTCGCCCTAATAACTTCCAACATTGTCTTTTCGACGAGTTAGAGGAGACATGATTGAATTGTACAAGATAATTAATGAGATATACAACAAGACATGTTGTAACACCGTCGTTTTATGGGAAGATACATCACAGACACACAGCAGAAGAGAAAACTCAAAGAAAATCTACCCTATTCGTGCAACATCAGCAGCAAGGAAAAACTCTTTTTCAATAAGAACAGTAAAATATTGGAACAGCCTACCTGAATCTATAGTATCCGCACCCAATATAAAAGCTTTCAAAAACGCTCTGGACAATCATTGGAAAAAACAAGATATCTTTTATAACCTCACAGCTGAAATAACCATAAAAACATAGTGTAATATACTGGACTGGAATTTAATATTAAACTATAATGTACATGTTTTATTTTAATATGTGTTCTGTATATATGTATATCAATATCTGTTTTTATAGTCTGGTATAGAGGACTATAAAATGTATAAATGTAGGAAAACATATTTTACCATGTGACTGTTAACATCTGTCTCCACGACATCGCGATGATTGCAGTTTAAATTGCTATGTAATGGTAATGTCATACATTTGTATCATCTTATATACAGCCTAGTTGTAATTTGCATAAAAGAGTATCATTATTTAAATATATGAATAATGTACTGTATGCCGTTAAAGTTTCGCCCTAATAACTTCCAACATTGTCCTTTCGACGAGTTAGAGGAGACATGATTGAATTGTACAAGATAATTAATGAGATATACAACAAGACATGTTGTAACACCGTCGTTGTATGGGAAGATACATCACAGACACACAGCAGCAGAGAAAACTCAAAGAAAATCTACCCTATTCGTGCAACATCAGCAGCAAGGAAAAACTCTTTTTCAATAAGAACAGTAAAATATTGGAACAGCCTACCTGAATCTATAGTATCCGCAACCAATATAAACGCTTAAAAAACCCCTCTGGAAAAAAAAACATGATATTTTTTATAACTTCACAGCTGAAATAACCATATATATAAAAACACAGTGTAATATACTGGACTGAAATTTAATCTTAAACTATTATGTGTTCTGTATATATGTATATCAATATATGTTTTTTTAGTCTGGTATAGAGGTCTATAAAATGTCCTGCACCAGAAATAAATGTATCTTATCTTATCTTAATACCCCCTTCACATACACGGATTTTTCTTACAAGTCTTTACGGATCGCCAAGCCGCAGTCATTCGCCAGCATCCGTAAATAACTCGCTGATATCCGTAACTAGCTCGCCATAACTCGCAAACACTAGTGAGGATCCGGGAGAGAAGAGGCAAAACGTTTGACATGTCAAAAATTTTCTAACGATTGTCCACGGATTGACTTTTTTCGAAAATAACTCGTAAATAAGTCGTAACAATCCGTAAATATCGTAAACCGATCGCAATAACACATAACAATACGTAAGCTGCTTGCAACATGACAGTAACAGTTTGTATTACGACTGCTTTACGTTTAATTTACGATTTGTTTAAGAATAAATACGAGCACGTGTTATTATGAGTACATATATAACGTAAACTTTACGATTTAAGTTTTTACGCGGATTTACGTATACTTTGCAATTTGTTTCTCTCATATTTCATGTTGGAGTTCAGTTGTCGAATGATGTTGCATAGAAAACACGTTTGCCAAAAAAATATGTAAGGACTCATAAATACTCGTAACTAATTACATAACTTGTTACTATTCGTAACAAAATTAATTCTTTAATCCTGCTCACAGCATTCCGCATCCTTAAATCCCGTGGAATAAAATATTGCTGACAAACGTCCCCCCCCCCCAAAAAAAGAATGATACGGCGATAGTTTTGTAGGTCTAGTGTGTAACAACAACAACCCCCCCCCCCCCCCCCTTACCCCGGGCTTATGTTAAAACTCTATTTGAAAGCTTCCATTATTCTCAGCTTCCACGGATAAATATAAAATTAATGCTCCTGTATAATCACCTGGAATAAAATATTATTGACAAACGTTTCCCCTAATCGAATTAAAATTGAATGATACGGTGAAAATTGTGTAAGTTTAGTGTGTACCCCCCGCCCTGCTAATATTACAATGTCAAGTTTGACTTAATAGAAATTATTGAAATACTCCAACAACAAGGGTTCTGATTTGGCACAGGTATCCTAGTGATCATGACTCCAATCGGCGAAATCCAAAGTAAGAACACGACCTACGGGCCAGTTTCTCGAGGTCGGCACCTGATCTGTACCTAGATATTTTCTAATTAACGGATGATGGAATGAAATGTAGTTGTGCAAACATATTTTGGTTTGCATTATTTTGTTTAATGTTTTAGCAACAGCTTAAGTTATTTAGGAACGGCATGTCGATGCAAGCGAAGAGAGTGTAAGTAAACTGTAGGAGAAGGCGGAATGTTCATGTAAGCCTTCTTGCTGATGCCGACTTTAGAGTGCTACCGCACTGAAGCATCCTACCTTAAGCTTCAAGTAAAATAACCCATTCAGTCATATTATACAGTAATCAGGGTAACCTGTCGCTCCTACCTTAACTTTGCTATGTCCCTGTCATAGGATATGACCCAAAGCCCTCCTCACTGGAGTATACGCTAAACCAAAAATCAAATTTGTGGCATCACCCAATGACTGAGTATGGTTTATAAGTAAAGGGGCAAGTCACTGTCTATACCTGTGCAGCTTTATAGATTCTTGCGATACAGACAGGTAGCATTACGACGGACTTGGCAGGTGCAGCCAACTTGGAATTTAAACACGTAGGAATACTCTCGCTTTCGCCAAATTGAATCATGATCAATCAGGTGTTTTAACCATCTTCAGTTTCAGAAACAAAAAATTATAAAACAAAAATATTCTAAAGGGCCTGTTTCCAAAATGGCCCCTTCTCTGATTCAAATTTCCTGTTGGTGGTGCATTGCCCATGCCGTTGTGGTCACAAATCTATAAAGTATAAAGATTTAGGTCACTTGGTTTGTTTTTTATGGCTCCTCAAAGTTGTACCTTTCAGAAGCTGTCTAAGTGTTGATAAAATGTGCATGTTATGTAAAATATCAATGAAGATCTAATCACATGATGGTCACCGTAAGGAATACATTCCTGGCATGATTGTGACAAAAAATCATGTTTCTATCGCGCCATTTGGCTGTTTTATGGAAGAAACAATCTCAAAAATGACATTTTCGATGATAACATTTTAGACACAAAAACTATGTTTTTTAGAAAATACACCCTTTTATGGGTGTTTGATGCAAACCAATTTTTATCCTATTTAACAGTACGTAATATGCTATTAATGAGAGGGAAAATCATCAACATGTAATTGGTGGAACATTTTCAAATCTTGGGTTGAATTACCCTATCGTTGAATTGTCGATTTTCGACTTTCTTTAGATAATTAACAAAAACACGAGAGTATTTGCTCGGTATGTTGAGAATATGTACACAGATATGAAAAAAAGTGAGAGAAACACTTTTTCATAAAAAAAATCCGAGATGGCTACTTCAAGATGGCTGACAAATAGACAGAACAACAAACAAAACGTGTTCCTTATGATTTTGGTTGGTTTTCGCATTTACGGGAGTGTTCATAGCTAGGGGCGATTGTATAATACCTATATTTATAAGTTTGGTTAGTCACATGGTAACGGGGATCTTTCATATCGAGCCCCAAACATACTTTCGACATATGCACTCCGTTGCCGCATGGAAAACTATTTCAAGTTTTGTCGGAATTTCTTCACCTGTGGTTGTAATGGTCGAAGGTTTTCCAGCGCCCTGTAATACCCAAGGTAGTACAAGATACTGGAGATGTGCGCACACATTCCCATCGTACTCTCTCCAACTTGGCACTGGCAGTACTAGTAGTTGTCCTTTATTGGGGCTCATCATCGGGTGAACGGTGAACCGTATCCAAACGTTATATTTCGTTTGGCTTTTGTGTCGAGAATGTATTTGACATCGGAGAAGGTCTGGGGAGTGCTGGTAAAGCCACACCTCATAGTCTCCGTCATCACTTAAATGTTCGGCAATGTAACCAGGAGCCAGAGATATCTGATACGTTCCACACGTCATAGTTCTCAAGTAATTGAGATGGAGACGGGGAAACCGTACGGAAGATGCATCCATCTTGACAAACTCGGACCTTGCCCGTCTAGATAGATCCGGATCTGTCTTGACTCTCTGAGCTAAACCATTCGGTGTTGTCAAACGGTCCTTCATACGTTCAGCCATTAGCCTATCTTTGGCATCTCTCTATGGAGATCTCTGGTAGATCGGTCCTCTAATACTATTCAGACAGGCTGTGACGGTTCGAAGGAAAGCCTCGATGACATTGATAAAGCTGTTAGACACCAATTGCGTTCGGAAGAACATCCAGTGTTTCAGACGACCATGAGAGGATTCAACGATCCACCTCGATTTGGTGATAGTTCTGTCAAGATTTGCTTGGACGTCAGAATGTTGACTTTGACCGGGTTTCAGGTATGACGGCATGCTAGCATTTAGGCCAGAGGCTTCGAGAACTGGTAGGACATCTCTAAAACCTCGGTCAACGACAACATTGTCATCTGTTTGTAGCCAAGTAACTAGCTTGTCCATGACCTCTTTTTGTAATTGTAGCATCATTTTCGCTGCCAGTGAATGGTCCTACTGTGTCCAGAATGTAGACATCTGGTAAGGCGATGTTCATGAATTTGAGATAGTTTCTCTTCTTCTGGCCACAGTAAGACATTCTCTGGAGCTTGTGGTCGGAGCTTTTACATTGCATGCACTTCTGTTCTTATTGCCACTATGTTTCTTGAAGTATAGTTGACAGCCTTCTCCAACACATTTACCCTCCATCTTGAAACAATAACGATTGGTTTATGAAGCGCCGATAAAGTAACAAAATAGCAAGCCACCGACGATTGCTGTAAATAGCTAATACTTAGTAGTTTGGTACAATTATGCGAAAATGTGTGACAAATAACGAACTGATTACAAAAAATAACAAGACAATATAATAAATCACATTCAATACCTCCAAGAAGCTCAGAATTGATTGATTACTTAGAACAAAATAAAGTATTTCATATGGATAATCTGTCTATTCGATGTGGCGTGGTCGGCAGGCACAACAAAAGTGAGACAAGTCAGGGTCCCAACCCTGACAGAGCCACAACGCTTTGGAGATGGGACAATAAAACAAGGAAAGTGAAATAAGAATCGCTAGCGTCGAGTTAATTATTCCGTAAACGTATAGACAAAGACAAGAAGATACGGATAAATGTACAAGGCCACACGATCAGAAAATTCAAAAGAGGACAACTTGAGATAGAACAGTATTCATGTATCAGGGTGTCCTCAGTGTAAATCTTTATATCGATACTGTTTATTTAGTCGTTAGATATCATAAAACTGTCATGAAAATATCCGCTCTGATATTCAATATAAAATGTTGTATATAATAAGCTATATAATAGGGTTTCAGACAAGGTTGTTTCTCATTTCCCCTTTTCTTTCAATATACAACCACATTCAGGCGGCGATATGAGAAGGTTCCACCACATGGAATTAGCTGATTTTTGTTACACATATGAAACAAGTAAAGCTCTATCCGATTTTGTGATGGAAATTTGCATCTAAAACTATATAACGGGTGAAAATTGCAATTTTATTGCATTTTTCTTCATAATTGTGTCTCTCCAAGTGCATTTTTCATCCGAGAAAATTTTTGTTTTATGTTTTATGAACAAACAGAATGTTTTTGAAATATTTATAAAAAAAAAATTATACTATGTCGCGAATTACAATTTCGAGATAACCTTCTTTTATTTACGACCTTATGTCTTTGATGCTCAAAATGACAACTTTATAAAAATACATTTTCACTGACATTATGAAATCTGGGTGTCGAAAAGGTGTAAAATTATTTTCGGAAAAGAAAAAAACTGTAGTTGAGCTAGATAAGAAATTATACGGGGGCAGGCTCCTATGGAGAATTAACATTACTGGAAACAGGCCCTTTGAAGAACTATGTTTTTGGTGAAAATCTAAAATATGATTATTAAATTTGGAATTTTCAGATTTTCAGATTTTTGGTCAAAATATTAAAATCTAAATTTTGGATATTTCATTCTTTAAAGTTTTTGCTTCACTTTTGCAATTTTTAATTAATAAGTATTAACCGGACATATATCACACAACTCAGGTATATAGTACCAGCAGGATTAGTAGATGTCTCCTCAGTAGTAATGACATGTCTATAAAATGGCTATTATGCGTCATTGATGTGATATGATATTCTGAGTTTGATATTCATACCTAAGTTATTCATTAATTAATAGGCTACAAGGACTGTCTTCAAACTATACAAGAAGAAGATATTGCTTCTGCATAACTCGACCAACATGTAGAAGAGAATATACCCTGTTTGACATACAAGCCAGTGCGATTTTCCAACAAAACTGGAAGGAAGCCGTTCTACAATACTTTATAATCGTACAGATGAATCTTTGAGGTAAGAACATCGGAATCAAATCAATATGAACGAAAAGTTCATAAGTACTCAGCTAATATATTGTTATTCAGTCATTAAAGAGCAAAGACATACATATTTTATTCATATATACATATAATGTTCACGTACTGGCTGTCAATATTCAATTTCCTATTTGGCCAATTCCATTTTATAAATATGAAAAGTTATTCATGCTGCAAGATCGGTTCATTTTGAAAAGTTAAAATATGGCTAAAATTTGACATTGTCAATATATTATTTGTTAGTAGTTTTCTCAACAAAACAAATACTATAATTATAGTGAGGGGTGGGGCCAAAAAGGGTTATTTAACTATATCATGGTTAAGGGACTTCTTCTCCATAATTACTGATTGGTAGAAAGCATCCCTAGGTGCTCATGATTCAAAATTGTACTAATGGTGGGACTGAGGGGTGGGGCCAGAAAGAAAATATTTTACCATGATTACGTAGATACCAATATATCCAGGTGAGCGATACAGGCCCTCTGGGCCTCTTGTTTTAGCTTTTATAGTGCTATGAAAGGTCAGCCGTTACATTCATATTAAGTGAAGGGCTTCATGCTAAATATGGATGTAACCGCTGACCTTTCATAGCACTATGAAAGTTAAAAAATGACTTTCAATCCATATATTTATATTTTTACTATAGAAAAATTGCTTAACTTCATTTATATATTTTCCAATTAATAGTTTAATATCTGTGTTTGTATATGTGTCGTCATTTAAACGACATTGGCGGAACAGTCCAGCTTGAATAAAATTGGCGCCAATGATAATGATTAGTCATTTGAGCGTTTGACACAAGTATGATAATGCTTCAAAACCCTTACTCTTACATAATTTCATTTTGCAGCTGGAAGCCAAACATCTCGGAAAATAAAAAAAATAAAGTCTATTGAGTTGCTCGTGATATTTTAATTGTATATTCACAGGCGTTACATCGAAATAAGCGAAACCATGCTTCAATCGTCATTAAATATTTTTAAAAGGTAGCGTTAAAGATGGTCTTCTAAGTACGCTAGTGAACAAGAAAAAAATCAGAGAATACCAAAGCGTCAACAAGACCATAATCCGAACTCAAAATCGATTAAACTAGGGGCAAAATAGGAACAAAGGAATTATTTACATGGAGGCTCTCGTAATAGCACGTGATAATAATACCAGGTATTCTGGTAGAGTAAGCGTTTTCTGCTTCATCGAAGACACCGCCATGTAAATCTTGGTCACATCCAAGTAAGCATCAATCCTCAAAATAAGAACCGTTTTCTTAAATCAGACTCTTGCTTTATTTTTCTTGTTCTTTGAACAATAATTTTCATTTGATGTCAAAAGGTTATTTCGAATTGCTTCTGTTTTTCATTACAATTGGAAACACAAAGTTTCAAATAGAATTATTATTTCTTTATATTTCAATTTACTTTGCATTGCCAATATATAATACTACCAATGCCAGTTCTCTGATATAAGACCATAATACTGGAGTGGTTATTATGACGTCAATGCGATTGTGACGTCGTAATCATAACGTTGGAGATAGCTAGCCGATACCGGCTATTGGCTATTCCATGTATTAGAAATCTACCTTAAATTTGTAGAACAAATATAGAATATAAATATAAATTTAACACATTTATTATCAAAACCAATGGAAATATAAATATAAGCATTAAACAGCTTTCTGTTCTATGTTATAGTCCTATAACATGGAACGGGATTGCAGACAAACAATCATAACGCGCTAATGCGCGTTAATAATTTTTTATGAAATCCTGTTCCGTGTTATAGGACTATACAACGGAATAGCATGCTGTTAAATGCTTAAATAAGAAAGCGGCAGGGAAA
This sequence comes from Mimachlamys varia, assembly GCA_947623455.1. Classification (NCBI taxonomy): domain Eukaryota; kingdom Metazoa; phylum Mollusca; class Bivalvia; order Pectinida; family Pectinidae; genus Mimachlamys; species Mimachlamys varia. Next base: position 30,066,104 of record OX392532.1, on the reverse strand, counting down.
ATGAAATACATTCCTGGCAAATAATATATTTCTTTCTTTCGCTAATGCAGTACACTTTCAAGCAACAGAATTAAAATGACAAACTGGTGTTAGTCTCATGATATTGTTGAATCTTCACATCCTAAATAAAGTTGTCAAAAATAATGGGAAACTCACTTTTTCATATCAAAATAAACAAATGTAAGCAACAGTTTTATTCTCGTCGTATATTTTATTTTATAGTTATTCTATAATAAACTGAAAGATCAAACGCGCAGGCAAGTCATCTAGTAACCTGAAAGTAAAAACAAAATATTTTAAAATTTAATGTTATCATATGTAATAGCTGTTATTACTTATTCAGAAGCAATTAATTTCAATTTTCCTCGAAATAAAATATTCTTTATGAATCTATTTTATAATAACCTTTTCCACCGCCAATTCCACCGCCCATTCCTCCGAATCCGCCTCCGTTCATTCCTCCGAATCCACCTTGGCCTCCGATTCCACCGCCCATTCCTCCGAATCCACCTTGGCCTCCCATTCCACCGCCCATTCCTCCAAAACCACCTTGACCTCCGTTTCCACCGCCCATTCCTCCGAATCCACTTTTGCCTCCCATTCCACCGCCCATTCCTCCGAAGCCGCCGCCATTCATTCCTCCAAATCCACCTTTACCTCCACCCATAGTGCCGGCACCACCTCCGTATCCTTATCAAACATATTGATATGAGTAAACATTAGTTTTATCATCTTTCGTAATATATATATATATGCATGTTCTATATCTTGTTCCTTTATAATCTACTTTTGGCCCCTGACATCACTGACGAGTCCTCGAAGGACGAAACCGCTGTATGATGCAGTTTAATTCATTTATCGGCATTATGTATCTACATGTATTACTTAATTTAAAAAGGTGAAGTACGTGCGTGTTTTTTAGGTGTTTTATTGATTACAAATGTCTAAATGTTTAACTCCAATTAAAAAAAATCCTGAAATGAAAAACGTTGGCAACTCACCTGCTCTCCTGTAACCTGTAATGAAAAATTTATAATTAAGGATTTTGGTTATTATTCACATATCTCAAAACATACAGCAGATATTCCTAACAACTTGTATTACAGAATGTATGGCTGACGCTTCAGAAAGTGTGAATCATAACTAGAGCAAAAAGATAGTCTCTTAATAAATGTATTGGTAAAATAACAGCCATTTAACAGTTTTATCCATTCAAAACGTTTACGTTTGTTATTTTGTTTCGTTGCAGATTATTTCATAATTATTTGAATTAGTCATAAGATACCATTTCCATTTTTTTTAATGATATTAAACTCTTATAAAGCAATCTTACGTCCACCCCCGTTTCCGGCGCCATTGCCGTATCCATTGCCACCGCCATTGCCGTATACATTGCCGTTTCCTTTGCCGACGCCATTGCCGTATCCGTTGCCGCCGCCGTTACCGTATCCGTTTCCGAATCCATTTCGATAACCTGCCGACAATATATGATACATTTAACGCATTTCGATACTGTAAATGTACATAGTAAAGCGACAATCTTATTTTAGCGATTTTCAGATTGACATTTTTCCGCTTAATTATAATTGCACTAATTACAGTTTCTTTATATTACTTTTTACAACAGGAACATTACGTGCGCCATTTCATATTGCGCACATCTGTTTAAATATGGCGATGCGTTAAATGTTTGAGTGTGCCACCGAAACAAGTATGTTCACAGTATATCATTGTACTTATCATAATAAAATAATTATTGTTCATCAATAAACATATACGCCATTCAAGAATTGTCAAATCTTATTATTAAAACGAAGAATATGAAGGCTTCAGACTTTCTTAAGAATAAAATTGCTTTATCAAAACTTTAATGAGAATTTATGATAACGGACCCTTTGTAAAAAGGGTTACTTGTCTTTCTTCACTGGTTTATACACTCACTTATTTACTAGATGAACAATTATTCTATGTTCTAACATATAAAAAAAGATATTTTTCTAAAATATGATTTACCTGCAGCACTTGCAGCCACCAACAGGCATGAAACGAAACACACACAGATAAAGGTGTTCATTTTTGCTTTCTGAAAGGACAAACAGGATCAACGAATGAAACAATGTTAGTTCCGTATTACTTATGGTGGGAAGGGGGCATAAAAATGAACTTCCTACTCTCAGGTAATCAGATCATCTATTTCTTTCTACACTTGTTTAGTTTGTTGCTTTTTTATCTTGAAAAAAAAATTGATTCCATTTTACTGCCTGATCTTAAATTCTAAGTTTCATTTAGGTTGTAAATGTATAGAGGTGTATGAATCGAGGTTGGAGTTGATAGTGGCTTTTACTTTAACAAATTAACGTTAGCAATATATCTTAAAATGAATATCAAGTTATTCCATAGAGAACTTTAATTTGATAAATTAATTCTAGTTTAATGTTGCAATAATCGTTCTTAAATTATCATGCCTCATATAAGATAACCAATTTATGATGTTCCTGATGTATATATAACTTACCGGACTTGGCTGGAAGACACTGATGAATGACAGGAGAAGTGGTGCAGAGAATCGAAGACCAGATTCTATATTTATACAACCCGAGACGGAAGTCTGTACATGCAGGGTCACTGAATTAATCGGGTCAGATCGTGCGGAACTGTTTTACAACGCAATCACTTGTATCGAACACCAGATAGAATTAACGTTATTTCTATAGATGATTGAACATGTTATAAACATCTAAAGTTACAACATGAAAATCAGGTGTGGAAGTTTGCATAATCTTGATGACGCATATGTCCTATACTTGTATATGTAATTAGATTGAATTGTTTTCATATCACATTATATATATATTAATATAAAAATCAAAACTTGAAAAAAAAAAATTATATTAACAACATTTTGTTTACATGGATTTCCATTTTGTTACCGCATCGCTTTAATAGCATATACTGTTGCGAAAGTATATACAGACGCATTTTATTGATATCAATATTGTAAAAAACAATATATGGGTAACAACAATTTTGATCACGGGGTATCAAATGATCTACAATCATATATTTTAGTTGATTATAGGTTTCAATCAGATCTGATGGTGTATTTTGGAGAATTATAACTGATGATGCGTGTGATGTCTTTATTTTAGTTTGACACCTAATTTGGACAACTAAGCTAATGAAATACATAGCTCTCTGATTGAGTGATTTCACTCCTTATATTAGATTTAATCTTGTATTTTATAATTAGTACTTTTTTTCGATTCTATATCAATGTTTTGCGTATTATTATCTTTTTCATGACTTCTGACAACTGTCAAATATCAGTCTTTTGATAGAAAATATGCTCTGTTTGGGTTTGCTTTTTTAATCATAAAACTAAAAAGATTGCATTATTATATAATTTTTGTATAACATTTTGTAAATTATAAATCAAATAAGTAATATAAGAACAGAGTTGGTCATTTTATTTAAAATCCTTCTGCTTCTAGATTAGTTATAACAGTTTCGATACATATTTTTTGGGTCCCTATAATATATATAATGTAAACTTTATTTATTTTAAAACAATTATGAAACACGTTATACAACTTATATTAATCACTCTTGTGGGCCCGAATGTTAGCGCGCGGGGGGTCTTATTGTGGGAGGAAATCGGAGTACCCGGAAAAAATCCAAGTGATCGGGCAGGTGACCCCATACCTTTTCACGTCCGGTCGGGGAATCAAATCCCGGCCGCCTTGGTGAAAGGCAAGTGCGCTATCCACTGCACCACCCGACCACCCCAGCATCACTGACGAGTTTTGAATGACGACACAGCTGAATAATGAAGTGTAATTCACTTTTTCGGCATACTGTATCGTTTATTAAATTTAAAAGACGCAGCCAATGTGTGCGCTATTTTCCTCTTTCGTTCACTTAATTTACAGATAAGAAGGCACCTCTTCATCTCATGAAACTGATTAAAATACATATTTCAATAATTGTGTTGTTGTTTTTTTTTTTTTTGTATTTATATGTTACCCTGGCTAGCAATTTGTTTAGGATATGAATACATGAGGCATTAGTAATACATGCTTGACATAATATTAATCTTTGAAATGTAATCTCTTTAATAAATTTAGCTTCATAACCCATCTCCTTAGATATTTTAGAATGCATCCCAATCCTACAACATAATATTATAACAATATACTATTACAAATAATTAAATTTGCAATCCTTATTTTAATAACAGATATATGCAAATATATGTGATAATCTAAACAAAAGGAAACCAAAGCGTGGGCAGACTATTTTAATCAAATACTACATTTTAATTATCCATTTACTCTTTGATGCGCAATACATCTCTTACATATTTTATTTTACATAGTGCAAATGAAGCTTATTCTTTGATCTATATTTTTTCATTGTGTCTGTCGGCAATTACGTTTTACCTTTACACAGGCACGCATAGAAGAACAAGTCAGTGCAACCACACTCTTCAAAGAGCAATGCACTTTCTCCAGTACGTGCTGAGTTACCGATCCCTTGATGAGCATGCAGTTTACATGTTTCAGACATATTGATGTGGTCCATTGTCGACAATTAAATAACCTTAAAACAATATATGACAATTTCTAAAGGGCCTAATTCCTATTATCAATCAATGATGTGTATCTCGTACATGTAGGTGATGACCTACTGTTTACAGACTTCCGTTCCATGCAGTATAAATAGGGAATATTTTCAGGTAACAAATCACCACATCTCATTCCTACCCTCCGACATCAGCTGATTCCCTAGCCTGTTCTTTAAGGTAAGATTATCCTTTCGGAATTCCTCGTTTTGTACAGAAGTCGTTTGGTTAAATTTGTAATGATTTTATTTAAGTGTATTTTCTTTTCTATTAACTAACAGTCCAGGATGGGTTGTTGTGTGTTGACGTCCTGGTACATGTTTTGTGTTTTACAGTCAAACTATCGTCTCTTAATTATTGAATGGGGGATGGGGGGTTACATATTTTTTTCAGATTAATGTGTATCATTCGTTTTTATAATTAATAAAGAAATAATACTTAATTGAAGTTATTAATATTTGAAAGATGAATAGTTCATTTCAACACAACATTGCAACATTCAAAACTATTAGAAGTATTTCAATACAGTCATATGAAAAATGACGTAACTCTCACATATATGCCGCACCTTTTAAACTTAGTAATAGATACCGTATGCAGAAAAAATAATATTTAAACTGCGCCATACAGCTGTTCCGTCCTTCTAGGAAGTGTATCTTTAAAGTTTATTTTGTTCAGTCCAGCATGTGGGTAAAATGTTATTTTGTAAAGTTGTGATCTACATACGGGTACCGTTATTGTTTCTAAGGCATTACTTTGGCGCTGTAGAATATGTTAGCTACAGTATGAATAATGTTCATGTTAAGTTATCGCAATTAACAAATGCATACTGCTGCTTTTTAAGATATAGAAATGTGGTTATCAGAACATGTTGTAGCTAAATCGTGCTACAATTATTACAAATGCATAAATTCTAAGGTTCTTTCATATTTTAACTTCGCTTAAACATAAAATACGTTTTATATATAAAAAATGTTAAACAAATCTACAGTACGTTATTACCATCCTGTTCACTTTTGGGTCTTTTGATATGCTCACCATCTCGTCACACTAATTTCGCCCTTGGTATCAATATAATTATATAATACAGCCGAAAAAAGTCGATCGATTCCAGTACCAACTCGTACACTACATACGCCAGTATTAGTACCCTCGCACTGATCATTAGTCTTTATGAAAATGCCAATCTAGTCATAGAAACGTCACAGTTAAATACCCTATAGGTTGTGTTATATAACTTCTATTCAATGTTGAGAATTATTTGTCCCATGTCTGCCCATAGATCCTCAGGATGAACACCTACATCTGTCTCGCCGCTTGTCTTGTTGCTGCAGTCTCAGCTGCTGGTAAGAATTCTGTAAATTAAGGGTTACTGTATTTCTGTGTGAATGATCTGAATCGAATTACTTTTATATCCAAAACAGTCCGTGTTTAGTTCATAATCGTGACTATTCCTCAACATGCAAATTAAGATTGGTATTTCACTAGTGTTGCCCTGTTACATCTTACTATATTTCCTTAATTAAAGACTAAAGAGGCATCATCAAAAATAGACTTGCGGTAAAGAAAGCAAATCTAAGGATCACGTAACACACACATATGCTGCACCTCTTAAATTTAGTAATAGATACAGTATGCCAAAAAATGAATTAAACTGCATCATACAGCTGTTTCGTCCTCCTAGGACTCTTCAGTGATGCTAAGTAAGGAAAGGATATATTTAAATATGCGCAGTATAGAAATTACTTTTTAAATTCAATCATATTCGGAAAAGGAATGTATGATAGTTAGCATTATTTGACCGCCGGTGTGCAAGGGAGATTTTCTGATAACTGAAAATATATTTTTTTGCATCTTTGCTTTGATTATCATTAAGAGAAAAATAAACGAAAAGAAAGGAAATGTTATATATTATTTTCTGCATAAAAGTGAATTTTAACAATGGTTATAAGCGGAGCATTGTCCAATTCACAATTTTAAGGATGAAAAAATGAATATCACATATCTCCCACTATGTCACAGGATATGGAGGTGGATTCGGGAGCATGGGCGGTACTGGAGGGGGAATGGGAGGTGGCATGAACGGAGGTGGATTCGGAGGAATGGGCGGCGGAAAAGGTGGATTCGGAGGAATGGGCGGTGGAATGGGAGGCCAAGGTGGATTCGGAGGAATGGGCGGTGGAAAGGGAGGATTCGGAGGCATGGGAGGTCAAAGTGGCTTCGGAGGAATGGGCGGAGGAAATGGTGGATTCGGAGGAATGGGCGGTGGAAAGGGAGGATTCGGAGGCATGGGAGGTCAAAGTGGCTTCGGAGGAATGGGCGGAGGAAATGGTGGATTCGGAGGAATGGGCGGTGGAAAAGGAGGATTCGGAGGCATGGGAGGTGAAGGTGGATTCGGAGGAATGGGTGGTGGAATCGGAGGCCAAGGTGGATTCGGAGGAAAAGGTGAAGACAAAACAAATTAAAAGTCCTAATTTTTAATTCTGATTTCTTTGATTTAAAATGAAAAAAAATGTTTTAAGAAACTATATTTTTTCTCTCAAACTTGAAATTGATATATTGATTACTAATCTCAAGAGATGATATTCATAGTCTGTGTATGTTAATAATACGCAATACCACATCTGCAGTAAATTTAACTTCACTACACAGACCACCGAGCAAACACAAAGTCATGTGTCAGATCAGTAAGCTGTATTTTAGTGTCGAATTGGCTAATCAGTTACAATTACCTTGTATTTAACATTATAAAGCATATTTATTTTCATGGGAAAATGTCAGAATGCATCCTTATTCTGTTTTGGTTCATATGAAGCTCTACCAGGAAAATATATTCTTAAATTGTTGAAATGTTTAGTCATTAAATTAAATTAGTTTTGCTTCTTGCATCGTCGTACTCATTTTTTTAATTAACTCTTTTTTTGAACTTTCAGTGATCATTGTTGTGTTTATTGTTTTAACCTTTAAAGTGATGCTTATAACCCTTTATTTATTTTTCAGGATATTAAACCACCAATCGATCCTGTTTTCCCCATATGACATGTTACAAATGCCAAAGAATTAAAAATTGAATTGTGCACTTTATTTTATCTTTGTTGTTCATTTTACATGCTCATGTTGTTAACAAAAAACAAAATTCGTTTTTAAATGTCTGATGCGAACATATAGATACAGGGAAACCTCGCTTAAAGACCAACTTAGAATTAAGACAACCAGTTTTGAATAGTCCTAAATACCACTTCTGCAGTAAATTTAACCTTACTACACAGACCACCGAGCAAACACAAAGTCATGTGTCAGATCAGTAAGCTGTATTTTGGTGTCGAATTGGTTAATCAGTTACAATTACTTTGTATTTAACATTATAAAGCATATTTATTTCCATTCTGTCTGCAATGTCACCCTCGGTATTCAGACCACCCCGCTATTAAGACCACTTTGGTGATGTCCCTATGGTGGTCTTACTAGAGAGGTTTCACTGTATTCAATCAAGTAACAATCGTGTCAATTACAGTGACTTCTAAATAGAACTAAAATGAAATTGATGGAGTCAAATCCACTACATATTTGATATATGATTGAAGGGAACTAACTCATTTACATTCATATTTCTACAAGGTAGCACGGAACAGAACCACAGTACATAGGTTTACCCTGCTTACCTTTTTATTTATTTGATGAAGAACATCTTGTGGGTTTAAATTGGTAATAATTTCAAGACACATATACGTTATAAATATTAAGGTTATAATTTCTGATCCACTATCATTTTTAAACAGAAGGTAAACTACTACTCATCCACACATTCGCAGCAATTTAGATCGCATAACACAAGAGATTTTTGCTATTTAAAAGCCTACTATACGTAATTTCAGGAAATGTCGTGATTCTGAAAATTCTGAAATCCCGTTGATAACCATGCAAAATAAGCCAAAACGAAGTAAACCTGAGCAGTTACTTATCAGAAACTCTTGACAGAAAAATCCAAAGAAATGAAAATAATTCAGGTGAGGCCCACTTCAGCAACAACCCAAAGTTAAAAGACGGTTCAAAATGGACGTGTGTTTACAAGTACCGAGTTTCAACTGCTGTACCGGTATCGGCGTAAGAATTCATCTTGAAAATTGCTGATATCAGTTAATCTTAACTAAATCTATAAAAATAAAACAGTTATTAGGCTTGATTTTCGCTTCAAGTTTTGCCAAAAGTTACGTATATTGTGCATTTAATGCGATTGTGACCAACGTTATATGACTGCTCCTGACATGTGTGTAACTAATATACAAGTGACAGATCAGGACACGATTGTCTCTCAGCAATCCATCTATTCAATATATTTTTAGTACACTAACGTCAAACCTCTTTAGTCTTGATTCTATTGACTGACACTCAATATACCAGGCATTTCTTCGTCATGTGTTAGCAGTTTCGTGTTTGGTCAAACTCATTAGGTATAGGAAAATATACGGAAACAAACATCACATGTTGAAGGAAAGAATACATTACATTACATTACATCTCGTTTCAGTTAATGAATTTCTTATAACGATGAATCATGGCCGTATTACATATGTTAGTATTTTAGCTATATCTATTGCAGGAAAAAAGACAGATATTTTTTTTATTAAGTTGACTTACACACACAGATGTTCTGAACCCTTTCGATTTAGATTTACCCTTTAGGTGACGAATTACATGGCATCATACAGCTGTTTCGTCCTTCTTTGACTCGTCAGTGATACAAGTGGCCAAAAGGTGGGAATCGAAGCATTCTTAACTAATGCAGAAGGGTCAAGTGCGTTAAACCACCTTAATTTATGAATTTAGAAAAATATTAGTAATGTATAATGTTACATTCGTACTACAAAAGAGTGTATATTTTGAACCATGCCACAACTCAGATGAGACAACTGTGACTATCAAGGCTCCAGCACTAAAACACAAATCTACCAGCAGAAGGTTTGCTGAACCATGTTCACCTGTCGGCTTTTTGTTTTTTATCAAATACCTACAGCTCCGGGACATGTAAAAGAGAGGTAGTGGGATGTTCAGTTATTACACAATACACCAACATACTGTGGTATAATAATGTAAGGGGTTATTTATAAACAGCTTCTGTTAACATAACAATACATAACAGGGAATTCTACAAGTGAAAAATGCTATCAGCCAAATTAATCGCATACTTTGTTGTTTGAAAAACCACAAACATATGATCAAAGTAAAGATAGATTATCATGCTGTTTCACTAAAATGGAGACCAAATTATCGACCAAAATTTCCGAAAAAAGGGAGCTTCCCCGTTATTCATAAGATCCTTCAGAAAATGTACAAGTCTACCTTGATTTATTCACTGTTTCTGCCATCTATAGACATGAAGAAATCGAAATTATTTTTATCAAATTTTCAGATAAAATGTAGACATGTAAACACGCGGTAAAACAAGGAAATGCATGAGTGTTAGTATAGGTCCTAAGTTTAAAGTCAAATCCCTGGCCTTGACAAAGTGAATATTGCCATATCGAGAGTTTCGATGTTAGGTGAAAATACAGATGTCATATTTGATATATCTTAAAACGTCATGCAATCTGAGTTGGATTTTTTTCTCTATCATTCAGTGCAAAAGATTACTTTTACAAAGTTTTTATTTTATGATCGTCGAACGATAATGCATAGGTGTTATTTTCTTATCTTTAGATTTATCTTAACGATTTTTATTTTCATATTATTGAACAACAAAAATATAAATCCATGAAGTCAATAGTCGTTTAGAGGCTTTTCTCTATTTTCATGGTATGCTTCGTCACGTTACGTCTTCATTACGCATCATTTTAATATCAATGGTTGATAAACATTTTAACCGAGAAAGATTGGCATGAATTATGTAATAGCAATATTGTTAACGGTTTGGCAGTACTTCTACATCCGCAGACAACTGTATGTAATTATTTTCAATATGAGTAGTTATATCGTAAAGTTTATCTGGGAGCGTAATAAAAGGTATTTGTCTGAAAAGAAAACAGACAGCAACATTGTTTCATAATTGTTGTTTTGAACTGCAGGTTACAGTTGGACAATAATATGTTATAGCAAACGATCATTTTGGACTTGAATAAATAAAGATATAACGAAATAACGCTTATTAGTGTGGCGACATAACGATAAACAGCGGGTCGACATGACGATAAACAGCGGGTCGACATGACGATAAACAGCGGGTCGACATGACGATAAACAGCGGGTCGACATGACGATAAACAGCGGGTCGACATGACGATAAACAGCGGGTCGACATGACGATAAACAGCGGGTCGACATGACGATAAACAGCGGATCGACATGACGATAAACAGCGGGTCGACATGACGATAAACAGCGGGGCAAAGTATTTCGGGTTGTTAAACAGTGACTTCCTATTTTCGTTATTTCGCGTTACACAGTTTCATTATTTCGTTCTGTCGCTGCGAAAAAAGGTTGTTTAGCGGGACAAAAAACGATAAATATTGTTATTTCAGGGTAAAAAAAGTTTTTTTTAATATATTTTATCAAGGAGACATAAAGATTTACCATTTGACAAAAGGCTTTTTACACTTCTGTGTATTGAAATATATATGCGTTCCCTGCTAACATTGGGAGATAGTTGGAAAATAATGGAAATCGTATTCCTTATAAAATCTATGATTTCAAAGTTTCCAATACAGGTACGTACATGTGAGAGATAAAAGATAGAACTTTGTAATAATTATTGTTTAAACTTAGATAGAACTTTCTTTCATGTTTGGCTAGACGTTATTATAATAATAATATACAACATTTGTATTGCGCTCTATATAATTTGTAAAATTACTCTAAAGCGCTTCACAACATGTAGATAATAATGTGATTCTTACAATGCATAAATAAGGCAGTAATTACAATCTAAGTTAATGTGATAATATAAAAATGTATATAAATAAGAACTAGATAAACAAATGTCAGTATATACATGTTGTCTAATATTCAGAGGTGAAAAGGAACGTGTTCAGATGTTTCTTGAATTTGGCAAGAGTATTTGTTGATGTATAGTAGACTAGTTACACTGTATTATAATTATCAATAATAGACTAGTTACACTGTATTATACCTATCAATATCGGAGTATAGAAGACTAGTTACACTGTATTATTATTATCAGTGCTATCATGTAGTTTGACATGATCATAAAAACTGTACTGAAAAGCTATTCATAAACAATTGAATTGAATATTAATAAACATATATCTATACATATATATAGTAAACAGTTCGATTTGGTGCCGGAGATAGTGAGTTTGAAGTCCCTTCGTCATTTGTGTTTCCGTGTTATTTGTATTTAATAAACCGTGTATACACGCGAACAATTCCTAATTTGACGTCGACAAGAAAAAAAACAAAAGAGTGAACAGTGAAGATTATCAAAATGTAAGTTAAAACTTGGTCCTCGTGTTATCAGCTGAAGAACTAAAGAAACATTTCCTGAAACATCATATACTCTTTCCTGTATGTTGACGATGTCTGATGGGGCAAGACAACAGCTAGGATAGAAAAAAAATCAGAGAACAACGAAGCTTCAACAAAACCAAAATCCGAACTTAAAATCGATTAAACTGGGGACAAATAATGAACAAATGAATATTTACATGGAGACCCTTGTAAAATTCTAAAAAGAAGACCAAGTACTCAGAAACAGAAAGCGTCTTCTGCTTCATCGACGATACCCGCCATGTAAATCTTGTTCACATCGAAGTAAACGTCAAGTGAGAACTACGTCATTATTCTCATCAAAAGTAAGCACACCAATGAGTATACTTAAAAAACGCCATCTACATATCACACAAGGATACAAAATAGTTCTCAATGAAACAAAGATGGCGACCATAAAACAGTGGAAATCTATAACGAAAATTTCTAGCAAGCATTTATGTTACTGTCAAGAAAGGGACAGTCCTGGATCGGAAAAGTAAAATCGTCACGTTTATCGCATAGTTTAGTAATAATCTATACGACAGCTTAGCAATAAGCTATGCGATATCAAATGACGACGATGTTTATTTTTAAAGGGTAGCATAACAGCTAGGATTAAATTACGACGATGTTTATTTTTTAATTGGCAACACAAGAGTTAGGGGAAAATGACGACGATGTTTATATTTGATGGGGCCACACAATATTTGCGGGCAAATGACGAAGATGTTTAATTTTAATTGAGTAGCACAATATTTAGGGACAAATGATGACGATGTTTATTTTTAATGGGACCACACAATATTTAGGGGCAAATGACGACGATGTTTATTTTTGATGGGGCCACACAATATTTGCGGGCAAATGACGATGATGTTTAATTTTAATTGAGTAGCACAATATTTAGGGACAAATGATGACGATGTTTATTTTTAATGGGACCACACAATATTTAGGGGCAAATGACGACGATGTTTATTTTTGATGGGGCCACACAATATTTGCGGGCAAATGACGATGATGTTTAATTTTGATTGAGTAGCACAATATTTAGGGAGAAAAGATGACAATGTTTATTTTTGATGGGACCACACAATATTTAGGGGCATATGACGACAATGTTTATTTTTGATGGGGCCACACAATATTTAGGGGCAAATGACAACGATTTTTATTTTTGATGGGGCCACACAATAATTAGGGGCAAATGACGACGTTGTTTATTTTTGATGGGGCCACAAAATATTTAGGGGCAAATGAGGACGATGTTGATTTTTGATGGGTCCACAAAATATTTAGGGGCAAATGAGGACGATGTTGATTTTTGATCGGGCCACACAGTATATAGGGGCAAATGACGACAATGTTTATTTTTGATGGGGCAACACAGTTTTTAGGGGCAAAAAAAATCAGAGAATATCAAAGCGTCAACAAAACCATAATCCGAACTCAAAATCGATTAAACTAGGGGCAAAATAGGAACAAAGGAAATATTTACATGGAGACTCTCGTAAAAGCAGAAGAGAATAAGACCAGGTGTTCCGGAAGAGTAAGCATCTTCTGCTTCATCGAAGACATCCGCCATGTAAATCTTGGTCACATCCAAGTAAGCATCAGTCCTCAAAATGAGAACTGAGTCATCATTGTCATCACAACAAGTAAACACACTAACAAGCAAATGACGACGATGTTAATTTTAATTGGGCCACAAAATATTTATGGGAAAACGACGATGATGTTTAATACTTATGAGGCCACACAATTTTTAGGAGCAAATGGCGACAATGTTATTTTTTATGGGGCCACACAATATTTGCGGGCAAATAACGACGATGTTTATTTTTGATGGGGCCACACAATATCTAGGGGCAAATGACGACGATGTTTATTTGTGATGTGGCCACATAATATTTGGGGCAATTGATGACGATGTTTATTTTATTGGGCCCACACAATATTTAGGGGCAAATGAGGACAATGATTGTTTTTGATGGGGCCACACAATCTTTAGAGGTAAATGATGGTTGTTTTTGATGGGGCCACACCATCTTTAGAGGCAAATGAGGACGATGTTTATTTTTATTCGGTAGAACAATATTTAGGGGCAAAAGACGACAATGTTTATTTTTGATGGGGGCACAATATTTAGGGGCAAATGACAACGATATCTTATTTTGTTTGGACTACACGTTACGGCATATAACGACGACGGTACCTTCAATTTATTTTTTTAAAACAATTAATTTTTTTTAACGGGTTCAAAAATAGTAAAAGGTCATCCAACGACGATTTCTACTTTCGATAGGACAACGCAACGACGACGTCTTATTAATGAGTTAATACATATGAGAATATGTCATATAATAAGTCCCGTGAAACAAGATTTCTAGGGTCATATTTAATAATTGGGGCATCGCCATAAAACAACTAGGATGATTTGACGACGGTGACTAACAATTGGTGACATGCAAATCAACAGCGAGTGTCTTATGGCGACATTGGCTAATAATCGGCGGTCTCACACCCAACAGCTGTGAGGACGGTCCTTTTTATTCTAACGTTTATTTTGAAATTTATTGAAAAACAAGAGTGTTATTTAAATTAGGATTATAAAGATATCAAAGAAATAATTAGGAACATCATAATTTATGACTAGATATTAACTTTAACTTAAATTTCCGTCATTATTGATTGTTTGAGAAGTCAGTGGAATAGGTGATCATTATCAATATTTTTTTCAAATCAATTACATCATTATATCAATTATTTTTATTTTTGTTCTTTTTGTTTTGTTTTTGTTTTGTCATTTTTAGTCATTTAAGTGTATGTTAATTTCATAATCATATATAATTTAGCACCATAATTCATGACCCCATTAAAAAAAAAGGTAATCAAATATCATCTGAATGTATATGAATGCTATGTTGTAACAACCTGCTATAGGCATGTATGTTTTTGTGTATGTATTTATGTTTGAATAAATTAAAAAAAAATTATGACTAGACCAGAAAATCAATTTACATTTATTGTAAATTAACAAATGTTATTTTGGATTAAAGTTATTGACAGCAACATTGCATCATAATTGTCTGTGTGAGATGAAGGCTATATTTGGGACATGAAATGTTTTTGCAGAAGGAAAATGGCAATTAAAAACAAATGACGTTACTGTCTTATTTCATAATCGCGAAAACTGTTTTGTTATGAAAATAGTTGTATGCACATTCTCCAATAGAATATCATATACAAAAATAAGTATAAATTAGATATATTACTGCCAGAAACTCGAAGCTCTTTTATGGTGTGTAAAGTGAGTTGCTCCCCCTTGCTACACTTTGCCTTTGATTTGTTCTTCCGGAAGTAATCCACCAGTGGGGAAATCGGAAACACGTTACACAAACGCGTCAAACTCGGCGTTGATCGGCTATTTTTGTAAAGTTAAAAACTAACCAGGAAATATACAGCTGATGTCCGTTGCATTTATATCTTTTTCGATGATTCAGGAATTTTTGCATACAATTTTTCATTCTTAATTTTGTTTAAACTTTGTAATAAAATTGCGGTAAATATTCTGTTGATCCTTTTTGTCATCAACCAGGTTCTGATAGTTATTTAAGGAGTAACTTGAATCTATTTTTATGTTATGGGGGTATAACCCTAACAAACCGGAGTGTACTCTAAATAAACCACGTTTTTTTTTTGTATTATAATCCCATAACATAAAAAAAAAATCCAAGTACAGTTTTATAATTTAATCTATACCTCTTTTCTCCTGCAAATTAATACGCTGCTGCTTCAGCCAATCAAAGACGATTTTATAAAGGACGACATCATTTTTTACGTTATGGGCTGATAACATAATTTTTAAACCAATGAAAAGCTTGTTTCAAAAAAGAGTGAATTATTCACAGTTAATATCAGACATTAACCAATGCTACGCTCGTGTAATGCTTTGTCCTGTTCATATTATTTGCAAAACATATTAAGTACTTAGAAGTGTATGAACTTGTATTTTCTATGTATGATACTTGTGTGAAAATCATGGTCAACAAATAAAAATTACCAAAAAAGACCAAAAACATTACTTTTGACCAAAACAAATAGGATTGTATTTCTAATATTGTATCTAAAATCAAAGATTACATACATGTGCCTGTTTGTAAAATTATCTGTGTTCCAGCATAAGTCATTTGTTCAGGTATTGCGCTATTTACCTGTCATGTGCTATTGTCGAAATTATTGGGATTATTTATTGTACAAAAATATATACCCATGATACTATACACCACTACATTGCAATGGTGGTCAATTGACTCAATGAAGAAATGAAACCCATCCTTGTAACAGGTTTTAAATACATATAAACTTCAGGCAAAGACACCTGAGACATAATTATCAGTGCAACGACAGTCTTCAAAGCGTAATGCACATTCCCAAGTACGTGCCGAGTTACCGATCCCTTGCTTAGCATGCAGTTTACATGTTTCAAGCATATTGATGTGGTCTATTATCGACAATTAAATAACCTTAAAACAATTTACGACAAAGGGCCTAATTCCTATTATCAATCAATGATGTGTTTCTCGTACATGTAGGTGATGACCTACTGTTCACAGACTTCCGTTCCGTGCAGTATAAATAGGGGATACTTTCAGGAACACATCACCGCATCTCATTCTTACTCTCCGACATCAGCTGATTCCCTAGCCTGTTCTTCAAGGTAAGATTGTCCTTTCGGAATTCCTCGTTGTTGATGTTGTTAATATTTGAAAGATGGATAATGAAATTCAACAAAACGGTACACCTCTTTAAAATTCAACACTATCACAAGTCAATTTCAAAATAGTCATATCAATATGCATCTTTATAATCAATTATGTATATTATTCTGCAGTGATTATTTTGTAAAGTGGTGAACTACACACGGATATCGTTATTGTCTCTACGGCATTACTTAAGCTTCTAAATGTACTTTAGATTAAATCCCTGCTTCTCCGACCTACGGTGTATACATGTCGCAGTTGATTCGATATTCTAGGGCTTACTCTAATTCTAGGGATAGTGTGTTTACCTGTTTTGATTGACAATGATGTTCGGTCTCATTTTGAGAACTTGTTGTTTACTTGGATATTACTTTCCTTTGTTCATATTTTGCTCCTGGTTTAATCGAGTTTGATGTCGGATTATGATTTTGTTAACGCTTCGGTATTCTCTAATTTATTTTATAGAATATGTTAACTACAGTACGACTGTGAACCAATCGCAATAAACAAACTGTATGACGTTGACTTATATTTAGTAGCTTTGGTTATGAAGCCTGGCAGTCTACTGCTTAGTTTGAGATTCAGAACTTGCTGTAGCTTAATCTTGCTGCAATCATTATCAATGCATACGTTTTAAGGTGTTTTCATATTTTAACCACGCTTCAACATAACACAAGTTTTATACATAGAACATGTTAAGAATTCACAGTTCATGATTACCATCTCGTACACTTTTTTCGACTTTTGCGTCACCAATTAGGATTATAATAAAGCCGAAATAGTCGATCGATTCCAGTCCCTTCTCATACACTTCATACATCAGTACTAGTACGCTTCACACTGGTCATTAGTCTGATGATGGTGACGGTGTAGTCATCAAAACTTCACACTTAAATATCCTATAGGTCGTGCTGTACACCTTCTGTATAGCGTTTATAAGTATGCTCATAAGTGTGCTAACTTGTTGTCGTTGAGAACGGTGACTCGATTCTCACTCGGATTTTCTTATATTTCCATTTTATGTTGAGAATTGTTTTCCCCATGTCTGTCACCAGATCCTCAAGATGAACACCTACATCTGTCTCGCCGCTTGTCTTGTTGCTGCAGTCTCAGCTGCTGGTAAGTATTCTGTCAATGAGAGGGGTCTCTGTTTTTCTTTCTAAGTCATTTCAATAACTAGCTGTGCTAATTATATGAAAACGTATTATAATTCGTTACACTATAATTTATGAATATTTTTTCTCAGTGTTAAAATATCCATAATTTGAGAACTTGAAATTGTGTATGACTTTTTAAGCGCAATTTCCCAATAGCAATATATGCTAGGTAATTTTTTTAACAGGTATTGACAATTCGTTTGACCTTGACTATCACGCACATTGTAACAATGCGAAACGTTACAACATATTTAAGTAAAATTCCATATCATTCAGCAACATTACCATATATTTAAGTACAATTACCTATATTTTAGTAAAATTAACATATGTTTAAGTTAAATAATCGTATGTTTAAGTAATCTTCTAACTTAGTATGACTATCTAAAATGATTTATTTTGATCTCCATATAGTTCGTTTTTAGTTCACAATCGTGATTATTCTTCAACTTGCAAAGAAATTTGATTTTTCACTTGTGTTGTCCTGGTATATATTACTGCGTTTTCTGCATTAAAGACTAAAGCAAACTTGGCATAAAGAAATGAAATCAAGATATGATAGCAGGGTCGAAAAGGAAAAGGAACATTTTAAAATTTGAGTAGCATAGAATTAACACTTTAACTTCGGTCATATTTGGTAAAGGATTGTAGGATTGTTGACACGTTGACAGCCAGTGAGCAAGGAAGATTCCTAGAAACAATTTCGAACATCTCAATATTTTGTTTTGATTATCATTAGAGACACGTTAACTTAAAGAAAAGGAGTGATATATTTATATATTTTGCATAAATATGAATTTCAAAAATGGTTTTAAGCAGAGCATTTTCAAATTCACCTTACACTTTTATTGGATAAAAAATAACATATCTCCTTCTGTGTCACAGGATATGGAGGTGGATTCGGGAGCATGGGCGGTACTGGAGGGGGAATGGGAGGTGGCATGAACGGAGGTGGATTCGGAGGAATGGGAGGCGGAAAAGGTGGATTCGGAGGAATGGGCGGTGGAATAGGAGGCCAAGGCGGATTCGGAGGAATGGGTGGTGGAAAGGGAGGATTCGGAGGCATGGGAGGTCAAAGTGGCTTCGGAGGCATGGGCGGAGGAAGTGGTGGTTTTGGAGGAATGGGCGGTGGAAAAGGAGGATTCGGAGGAATGGGAGGTCAAAGTGGCTTCGGAGGCATGGGCGGAGGAAATGGTGGTTTTGGAGGAATGGGCGGTGGAATGGGAGGCCAAGGTGGATTCGGAGGAAAAGGTAAAGACAAAATAATGAAAAATCCTATTTTACAATTCTGAATGTAGTTCTTTGATTAAAAATGTAAAATAGTTTGAAGAAACTTTAATTTTAAATAAATATATTGTTTTTGTTCATATGAAGCTCTACCAGGAAAATAAATTCTTAAATTGTTGACATATTTAGGTATTTAGTTTGAAGATAAGTTTGGCTTCTAGCATCGTTTTACTCATTATTTTAATTAGTTCTTTCTTTTGTCGAACTTTCAGTGATCATTGTTGTGATTATAATTTTAATCTGCAAATTGACACTAATAGCTCTTTATTTCTTTTTCAGGTTATTAAACCTTCAACTGATCCTGTTTTCTTCACATAACATGTTACTTATGCCAAAGTATTAAAAATTTAAGAGTGCACATTCAATCTTTGTTGTTCATTTTACATGTTCATATTCTCTTAACAATATAACAGATAACAAATTAAAACAATTCTTATGCGAGCATGAAAATTATTCAATCAAATAACAACAGGGTCAAGAATGAGATCGATGGGGTTACATCCGCGTCATATATATGGACTAAGACAACAATGAACTTCATTATATGTATCATTGTAACATTTAATTTTATAACAACTTCCCAGAATCCGATAGCCAACTTTCCTTTCTAACCTGTCGAAAACAACATCTTAAGTGTAAAATATCAAAATTATGACATAGCATGTTGGCCTTTTTTCTGCATGTGTCGTCAAATATAAACTTCCGGGTCAGGGGGTAGGGGTAAAACTTTGCACAGGGTCTTGTTACACAAAACCCTGTGCAAAAATAGTATGCACAGTATGAAAATGACACAGGAAATGTTAAAATGATATCTCTGACTGAGAGGAAATAACTCATTTGCATCAACATCTCTATGAGGTAGCACGGACCGAAATCATGCATAGTACACTAAATAGGTTTACCATGATAACATGTTTTTGGTGTAGAACATCTGATTCAGTTAAAATGGTTATAATATCGAGCAAAACGCATACACGTTATAATCACTGCGGTTTTATCTTTTGAACCATCATCATTGTTAAACAAAAAGTTAAGTCTTCTTCGTCAACAATCGAAACAATTAATAATGTACAGCACAAGACATGTTTGCTGTTTTAATTGCATAGTGACCACCTTTATATAGGACCGCCCTAGCCTCCA
Organism: Mimachlamys varia; assembly: GCA_947623455.1. NCBI lineage: Eukaryota > Metazoa > Mollusca > Bivalvia > Pectinida > Pectinidae > Mimachlamys > Mimachlamys varia. The sequence continues at coordinate 30,045,654 of OX392532.1, read as the reverse complement.
AGAACAGATCATAGAAGTGGGTATAGATATACTTATATGTGGTATTGTGCTAATTGTATCAAAAATATATGTCAAAGTGAAAACAACCTTAGAAACGAAGCGTTTAAAGAAACACTGATATCTACAAATGCTCCAGAAGGTATGTTCTTTTCTTCTTAGAAGTTTGAACAAATCGGACACACTTTGTTTCTGTGGAACATGGCTCACCGATAAACACATGGACAAAGATTCCCATGTCCATGGATACGATCTCATTCGAAGAGATTGAAAACATAAATCAGGTGGTGGAGTAGCCTTGTACATTAAAACTGATATAACTTATATACAACAAAACAACTTACAAGGTGACAATATGGAATCATTGTGGATAGAGGTTAAGCAGCCTCACACCAAACCAGTGATTTTAGGAACCTCCAAACTTGGATACAAGTTAGTTTGATAACTTTGAAACTACATAAGAGAGACGTTTTACCGAAAACAGAGATTTATCATCACATGAGATTTCAATATAACTACTTTGATAAAAATGTGTTGCATACCATGCATAGAACATATATGGACAACACATTCAGGGTTGATTTCTTACACTGAGGTATCGGGCATATCGCTCAGTAACCACTACCAAATCAGCTTTGTAAGAACACGCAGTACGAAATCAACATATCAACACAACACAATCAAATATAGAAGTTTTAAAAACTTTATCAATGACATTGAAACTGTTCCATGGCCGTCTCTTGAGATATTTGATTGCATAGATAACATTGTTACAGGGTTTCAGGACGTTTTTTTAGATATTGTAAACAAACATGCTGCATTTTAAGAAAAGCATGTGAGATTCCAGAATGGTGGGACAATGAGATTAATGTTAACATTCAAATCAGAAATAAACATAAGCAAGAAGGTAGTGGAAAAGTGTAATTGTACAGAAAATGGAAAAACAAAATCAAAATGTAAAAATTCTAGTCAAAGTTATTGGAAACATTTTTTTAAATTGTGTCCTATATCATAATATTTCACTCCATCAATTAAGTTTATACACCGTATGGCTATTCTTCAGTTACATGTACCATTACATTTTTTCCAAGCTATATCAAAGATAGTTTCCAGACAGTTAACTTCAAGAAAGGTTTAAGTGACCCTCAACCCCTCACAGGTGGTACCCCCCTCCCCCAGAGATCGATTCTAGGGCTTTTATTCATCTTATTTGTCAATGGTTTACCCCTTGTCACACAAAATGTATTGATGAATATGTACGTCGATGTCACGGCTGTTCATACAGATGATAATTCTGTTGATATTATCAATCCTTACTTAAACGAAGACGCCACACACATTCAGAAATGGTGTGACGACAACAAAATGTGTATAAACACGGAAAAGACAAAGTCAATGTTAATTTGGACATCTCAAAGAAAACGTAGACAAAATGACCAACTGTCAGTTTGTATCAATAATGAAAAAATAGAAAACGTAAATAGTGAAAAACTTATTGGAAAACAAATTTTATATATATACAACAGGACAACTTTCCAAATTTACCAAATGAGACGTATTCCCATTTTTAACCAAGTTATCTTGTCTCCCTTTCTACAAGTGTTTTATTAATCCCCAGTTTGATTATTGTCCAAATGTTTTGGGAAGTCTCACAAAAACTTGTGCAAAACTTCAAAAACTTCAAAAACGTGCAGCCCGGCTTATAGTGAGATTCGACTTTTCGTACCTTCCAGGGAAATGTTCAACAAACTCAGGTGGTTGCCATTCAAGAAAAGAATTCCCTACAACCAAGCCATTCTTTTGTTTGAAACTCTTAACATGGCTCCAAATTATTTACATAATTTTACTTTAATCACTGATATCCAATCAAGAACTAGCAGATTTTCTACTCAAATGTTTTTTTTTTAATTTGCCGACTTGTAAAACCAATATGTTTAAAAGATCATTTACATACCAAGGTCCTTATCTTTGGAAAAAGTATATCAAGTAAGCATTCTACTCTCGGTTGCATCACTGCTGGGTCACATCGAGTAGACTTTCGTTATCTTCTTCAAACCCATATCATTTTACAGGATAGGGATTGGATAAAAAATATTTGAAAAAGGATTAGCCTTTTAGCTTGTTTAGTTTATGAGATTATAAATCCAATGTAGCACGAGGTAAACTGCTCCAACGGATTTGATTGATAATCTCATAAACTAAACAAAAGGAAAGGTTTATTTTTATACTTACAGTATTTTTCTGTAAATTATTCATACTACTCTGTTCAATATAGCCCCATCTGAGGACAAAGATTTTATTTCAAAAATCAAAAAAAAAAAAAGATAGTAGAATTGCTCGAATCAGCCAACATAATACAATGTACATATATACGGCTGCATGACTTGTAATAGTAGCGATACTATGCTTTCGAATCGACAAATTGCAGAAACTGTGTTAAAGTGATGATGGCACATACTGCGATTTTATTCCCCTTAAGGTATACTACCGATATGTGTATAGTTTCCCAATTTTGTCTAAGCTCTAAAATACAGATGCCACGAAAATGTAACAATTGTTACAATTTTCGTGCATCACGCACGAAAAATGTAACCGACGATATGTTGTCTATGACCAACAAGAAGTTTGCAGACCACGTCGATCGTATATACCCTTCTGAATTTGAAATAAAGGACACAACAGACTCTTCTTTATCCGCTGCTTACCTCGATCTCTACTTAAACTATGACCAACACGGGAAGCTTACTACTAAGCTATACGATAAACGTGATGATTTCAATTTTTCGATCTTTTCACTTCTTAATAGTAACATCCCTACTTCTCCAACTTATGATGTTTGCATGTCGCAGTTGATTCGTTATTCTAGGGCTTGCTCTAAATATCGTGATTGTCGTGATTGATTTCGAATGCTGACAAACAAACAAACAACACAGGGGTTCGAGAGAGAGACAGGTTGATCAGAACTATGAGCAAATTATATGGTCGCCATCTTTGTCTCATTGAAAAATATTCTGTATCTTTATGTGATAAGAAGATGGACGTATTTGAGGTTGCTAATTAGTATGCCTACTTGTTGTAATGGACAAACTCTGTTCTAATTTGGAGAACTTGATGTTAACTTGAGACCGGATAAAATTGTATGTACATGGCGGGTGTCGTCGATGAACCAGAAGACGCCTACTTTTACGAGGGTATCCATGTAAATCCTTCCTATGTTCATATTTAGCCCCTTGATTAAACAATTTTGAGTTCAGATTATGATTTTATTAACGCTTCAGTATTCTCTGAAAAAAAAATCGGTATTATGTGAAAATACACATGTTAAATATTAGATTAAACATATCTTAAAATGTCATGCATATTGACCTTGACGCCGTACACACATTGGTTTCCCTCTTTCTAACCGCAGAAAAGATTACTTGTTTTATCATCATTAAAAATATCACGGAATACCAAACGTCAAGGAATCACACAACTAAATAATTTACTAAATGTTAATACTAAGCTTTTGAGCAAATGACTTTAATATTTGAAGTTCAACACTAGCGACAATTGCCTAGATTTACATATACATACATGGCAAGGCTTCACAGGGCATTTCATCAGGTGTTTTGTGACATTGCAACTCGCTACAGGCGTCTGCTTCAGACAACCGGAAATTTTCATGTCTAACCAGTAAAATGGGACGGGAACACACTGTGACGTTTTACCCAATATCAATCCCCCATCACATATCAAAATCTACCAAAAGTATACATTTTTGTATAGTTAAATATATTTCATTTAATGCAGAATATGTCAACAATTACCTATCTAAATTACTCAGAAGCACTGTAATTATCCGGAACAAATTTTCGGTAGAGACTACAAACTATGAAACACTTCGTGATATGTTGATTTATTCGTGCGAGTCCTTTGAAGACCTCTGAACATTTAACATATTGAAATAAAGTTACTATTTGAAAGTATATACATTTCCGAATACAATAGGATAGTGTGGTTGGAATTGAATAATAAATTATGAAAAAACCGACAATATTGCACCTTATGTACATTTGCTTTTCAGAGTCAGCACCAGAAATTTCTCATTTCTTTTGCATTACGTTAAGCTCTAGCACCTCAGTTAAGCACACACTAAGCAATTTCCCATTTTGCACATAAATTAAATACGCATACCACACAAACGTTTTTGAAAAGATTGTTCGTTACCTCAGATTCTGTTAATTTTACAGCCTCTAATTAATTAAATTTTTACTTTTTAGTAAATTTAATTTTAGTAATTAAACACGTACAGAAAACATGAGTCATAAAAGATTATCAGATATCCATCTTAACTGTTTTATCTATCAATTACACAAGCTTACATTTAGCACTTCTAGCTCCCTGGGGTCCCTCTACATTACAGGGAGAATATTGGGGATAGGGGAGATGTAATGCCATAAACAGCTTATTGTATGAGTAAACAAAGAACTCTAGCACATTAAATCAATAAAAAAGATGTTGACCAAGGTATTAATTGTGACAAGAATAAAGAAATATCTATAATTTACTGAAAATATGGAATATAGATTGATTTAGCCACCAAAACCAATAAGTGGCATATATACATATATAATTCCACATGTGCAATTTTTGTACAAGCTTATTCTGTGCTTGTTCTGGTTATTGCTTTCTTATTACTATAAAAAATATACATTTGTAATTTGTATGAAGAAAGTAGACTGAGAATGACTGAGCAGAGTTGGAACTGTGAGAGGTGGGGTGCTGGTTGTGCAGGACAGCACTATAGTTCTCTGTTATATCAAGACTCGGATGTTAAAACCTAGTATGCATATCAGTAAAGTACTACAAACACAAACGCAGATCAATTATCAGAGTTAATTGAACCGAACTTAATTTGAAACTTGAGGATAAGAGTCAGTCCAACAATACAGGCTTCAACACAGGGTCATGTGTATTCACACTTTAGCTAATTTTGAAGTTTTGTTCTGTCAAATTAAATATATTTATAATTAAACTCTGGGGAAATTGTTGAAGAACAGGAAATCACTCTAAACCAAATGCAAAAATTTTATAAGTGGCTTTATAGCAGTATGAACAAACATTTAGAGGATGAAGACCTAAACGATATTTTTGAGAACATAGTTATACCAAAATCAAAAACCAATGAAAGTGCTATGCTTGAAGGGCTATTACATGTGATGAAATTCGAATAGCAGTAAAATCGTTAAAAAATAACAAATCCCCGTGATCAGACGGGTTCTCAGCCGAATTCTATAAGTTCTTTTGGACAAACTTGGGAGTCCTTCAATAACGGATATGAACAAGGAACACTATCAGTTACTCAGAAACTTGGTATTATCGCTATGCTACCGAAAGTAGGGAATTCCTTATGAACTGGCGACCCATTTCTTTATTAAATGTCTCAAACTAAATCGTATCTACATGTATAGCCAATAGAATGAAGTTGATTCTCGATAAATTAATACATGTAGTTGGCAGATATATATGACGTACTAACTTATACCAAAAAGAATAATATTCCAGGAATTTTGTTATTAACTGACTTTGAAAAGGCGTTCGATTCTGTGTCATGGCAGTTTCTATACAAAGTCCTCAATTTTTTCAGGTTTGGGCCAGAATTTATTAAATGGGTTAAAGTTGTATACCATGGCGCAAAGCTATGTGTACTTCAAAGTGAATTTTTCTCTCCTTTCTTCAATTTTGGCCGGGGCTGTATACAGGGCGACCCAATATCACTCTTTTTATTTATCCTTTGTGTATAGATCATGCGAATCTTATTAAGAGCTAATAAAAGAAATAAACGAATATCGAAGCGTTAACTAAATCATAATCCAAACTCAAAATCGATTAAACCAGGGGCAAAATATGAACAAAGGAGACTCTTGTAAAAGTACAAGAGAATAAGACCACGTATTCCGAAAGAGTAAGCGTCTTCTGTTTCATCGATGACACCCTCCATGTAAACATCAAGTTCTCAAAATGAGAACCGAGTATCATTGTCATTCACAACAAGAAAACACACTAATGAGCATAATCAAAAACGTTCATTTTCATATCACTTACAGATACAGAATATTTCTCAATTAGACAAAGATGGCGACCATAAAACTTGCCCATAGTTCTGATCAACCTGCATCTTTCGAATCATTGTGTTGTTAGGTTGTTTGTTAGCAATCGACTTTCATCACAAAAATCCCGATATTTAGAGCAAGCCCTAGGATATCGAATCAACTGCAACATATAAACACCATAGGTTGGAGAAGCAGGAATGTTACTATCACGAAATGGAAAATTCATGATCAGAAAATTGAAATCATCACCTTTATCGTATAGCTTAGTAGTAAGCTGTCCATGTTGGTCGTAGTTTAAGTACAGATCGAGGTAAGCAGCTGATGTAGAAGGGTATGTTGTGTCCTTTATTTCAAGTTCAGAAGGGTATATACGATCGCTTTGGTCAGCACACTTCTTGTTGTTTATAGACAACACATCGTCCATATATCTGAAAGTGAAATTGAAAGATTTTGCAAGGTTTTTGTTACCTGTCCTGAAAATAATAAAGATATCCGAGGTATTCAAATTATGAGGAAAGATTATAAACTATTTCAATATGCGGATGATACCGGAATCTTTCTAAATGGTTCAGAAAAACAACCTCAAAAAGACACTCGACCTTCTAGACCAATTTTCAAAACACTCGGGGCTAACCCCCAACTTTGATCAAACAAAAGCAGTCTGGATTGGAGGAAAAAATCTCAAGTTAGGTTCTGTAGAGATTGGAATCTTGAATGGACAGATGAACCGTTCACAGTTTTAGGTATAAAACTATATAGTCTGGATCCAGAAGATATAACAGAGATAAACTTTAAAGCAAAATTAAACGATATCAATAATATTCTAAAATATTGGTATAGGAGAAGACTAACAGTCTTGAATAAATAACCGTAGTTAATTCCAAAACTGACCCATCTTTTTTTATTCTACCAAGACCGGCTGATAATTGTTTTGAAAGAGTTAGAGAGCATGTTTTATTAATACATTTGGAATAGTAGAGATAGGATCTCCCGAAATCAAATTACTCGAGACTTTAAAAACGGTGGGTGCAGAATGACTCGCCTATCTTCCTTTAATAAAGCATTAAAATTAACTTGCGGAGATTGTAAATACAGAGGCTAGTTGGAAAACAATGGTACTAGACGTATATAATACGACAACCAACAAGTTAATGATGTTTGGTGATAATTATTATATAAAATTATCTTGTAAGCACCAAAATCCTTTTTGGTCAGAGGTTTTTAGAACATTTGACGAATATACTTCAAAACTTGACATTAATATACAAAATGTACTTAGATTACCACTATGGCTTAATACTAAAGTCAAGGTGGGCAACTCAAAATATATTATAAAAATTGCCTGGAAAGAGGGATTTGATATGGATGTGATATTGTTGATAGGATAATAATTATCTCTTCTCTTATGAAATTTTCTGTGAAGTCTATGAATTTCGACCGCCGTATACACTATTCTATGGTCTGAGAGATGCACTGCTGCGTATATGACATTCATGTACACAAAATGATATAGAACTATTTTTTCAACCCTTTATACCTACTGCATTTGAATTAATAAATAAAAACAAGAAGGGTTGTAGGGATATGTAGGATATTTTTATTTCAAATATTAGTTTCACAACAAAATATATTAATAAATGGTCACATTTACTGAATATGAATGTAATGGAATTACACAAATTACAAAGGGTAGTTTTTTCACAAAAAATATGCTACTCTCAGATGGTTCCAATATAGAATCACACATAGATTATTGGCAACTAATAGCTTCTTGAAAAAAATCAATATTATCAATAAATCGGTTTGTATTGTTTGTAAACAGACGGAAGAAACTATTATATACATTTTTTTGTGAATGTGACTGTATAGAAAGGTTATGGAACCATCTTGAAAACTGGATATTTTCACAAACTTGAGTCCTTATTAACTTCACCAAAGCAGAGATTATTTTTGGTACATGTGGTAAGCAAAACCTGATTATGTTGATTGTGACACATTACATTTACAAACAGCGAGTGAAAGGTGCAATGCTACACGTAGAAAGTGTCAAGAAAGATTTCATTAGTTACATAATTTGTTAGCGACTTGATACGGAAAAATAGCGGGTCTAAAACAAACTTGTATCAGGTGAGGCGAAGCCGAACCTGTTACATGTTTTTTAGACCCGAAATTTTTCCGTATCAGGTCACTAACAAACTGTGTAAGGAGTTTATCCTGCTGAAACCGTATAAAAACCGTGCAAAATACCAGCAATAAGTTTGAGTTGAGAGGAACTGCGACTGAAAGTCGTCTTTGTAATGTGCTATGTAAATTGTGTTTAGTGTAATTCCTCATGCCAAAAGAAAAAAGTGCGTGCATAACAAAATAAATCTACCTCAGTATATTTCATCTTAGCTCTCGTTTGTTTTTACAAAGTATACTCAAAGATAGCTCACAACCATGTATTTGTATCGTCGTCCACCTTTCTTGGAAAAGAAAACTTTCATGATGAGGACCGAAGACGTTCTTTCAGTTTGGTATGTGTTATGGTAGTGTACTGGGTGGAAAAATCAAATTTTTGATTGACGAAACATTTTTGAGAAGGGGGTGCTCAAGACTGATCAGAACATCTTTTGCGTTTTACAAAATCCATACACCGTTAATGCCCCTCCTAGGGTTAACAGTGTCATAATAAGACTTCGGCCCTTTTTACGTTGTTTAGTTCGCTTATTAGTGAGCTTACTTGTTGTGATTGCCAAGGATGACTCGGTTCTCATTTTGATGATTGATGTTTACTTGGATGTGACCAATAATTACATGCAGTATGTCGTCGATGAAGCAGAAGACGCTTACTCTTCCGGAACACCTGGTCTTATCATCTTGTACTTTTGCGAGGGTCTCTATGTAATTTTTTCCTTTGTTTCTGTTTTGCCTCTAGTTTAATCGATTTTGAGATTGGATTATGGTATTGTCGACGCTATGGTATTCTCTTATTTTGTTTTGTCTCAATGGAATCCAACAACTGTAAATGTCAAATGACTACTGTCAATTTGGCAACACAACATCCTATTACGACGATGTTAACTTCTATTTATGTATTTCATGTAGTTTTCTTCAACGGGTCCAACAGAAGTAAATGCCATATTACGTCGACTTCCACATCAGTTTTGGTTTTCAATTAAGTTCAACAACAGTTAATGTCAAATGGCGTCAATGTCTACTTTTGATGGGAAAATACAACCGGTAGGGTGATAAAATGACGATGTCGTATATGGTGATGCATATAGAGATATTTCTGCAAGAAACTCGAATTTCTTTATAGGTAACACATGCGTGCGTAAACTGAGTTGCTTTCCCTTGCTGCACTTTGCCTTTGGTCATTTCGTCCGGAAGTAGCACTTTAGTTGGGAAACCGGAAATACATTACTCAGCGTTGATCGGTTATTTCCGGAATGTTGAAAAACTAACCAGGAAATCTACAGCTGATACCCGTTGCATTTATCGCTTTGTCGATGATAACAAATACGTGAATGTTCTGGGTTTTTTTTGTGTCATCAACAAGGTTTTGTTAAAGAGTAACTGTAGTGCTGAACCATCTTTAAATTTCGCGAAAAAAAGAGTGTCTGATGGTCGCTTTTTTGTTAAATTAAACCGCTTGACGTATCAAGCTGAAATTTGGCATTTATTTTCAATATGGGTTTAGATGATTAATAACATAAAAAAGAAAATTCAGTTTGTATATTTTATTTTAATTATTATATTTTGCTATATTATCTATATTTAGATGGCAATTCTCCTGGCCACAAGTGCCAGTGGTTTTTATCCGCATTTTAACCATTTATGTTAAAAATAAAATATGAAAAAAAATGTTATACAGACATATGAGGGACGTATATGTGCATATATGTCCCTGAGACATATCAAACAAGTTTTCAACAGAACCTTTCTCGTTGAATAGAAGAGTCGAAATTAAAAAAGTGTTATATACTGTGTTAGTTGACGGTGGGTTATGGAGATTTCAAAAGATACACGTGCACTCGATAGTCTATGTTCCAGTCGAGAACAGATTAAGAGTACACATTATGAAGTTATAAAGAGGGGATAATAACCGCAACATACTCAACTATTACAAATTAGATAACTTTGATAGCCCCCACCCCTCTCCTATGTTAATTACTTGCTATTTGAGTAACAAGTTATGTGTGAAGTGCGAACTGACCAGGTAGATTATCCCGCTAATCCGATTACGTAATATAATGGACACTCACATGAGATGTACACTATTCAACGGTATTATTATAAGAGTCACTCTTGAATCATTGGATAAATGATATGTATAACTGACATTATACATGACACAGAGTATTACAATATGATAGCGCATATACAGTATATATGGGTCCATTAAAATGAATTTGAACAATCAATAAACACTAAATTTATGAAAGGTTCAAAATAAAGTTATTTCAATGACGATTTCAGATTATTCTCCCGACCCCCATATTATGGTACGTCCCTTAATTTTATTGTATAATGCATTTTGAATCATTAATCAACCAGACGTACACGTATATATTATAGAGAGAGACATAGGCCCCAATTTCTTGTGTTCCCGTTGTGACGTCAACAATACGTGTGCGCTTAATTAGGTTGTGGCAAATCAGGTAAAAAACCAAACTTCAACCTGTCGTAACTTTGTACGCGGTCGGCCGATTTCGATGCACTACAGTTACTCTTTAACTATTCTCAGTACATACTATAAACCAACTTATGTTCGCGGCGACTTGATTTTGCGTTTCATATGAGCAGTTATTTCGCGGCGATTTCATTTCGCGATAAACTCGGTCATAAATCCTATGTGCAGTGAAGTTTGCATACTTCTGATTGAAATTATTTCGCGAAAATTTATCGCACGCGAAATAAGTTGGTTGACATTTATATTATTTGCAATACATATCAAGTACTGAAAATCTATAAACTTGTTATTTCTATGTATGTTACTTTGTGAAAAACATAGTTCCACATCAAAAATATGCCCCAAAAAATGTCATAAACATTATTTTTTATCCAAACGATAATGAATTTATTTTGAAAGTTGTATCTTAAATTAAAGATAACATACAAGTGTCGAATTGTAGAATTATCTGTTTTCCAGTATAAGTCGTCTTTATAGATTTTTCGCTATTTTCCCCTCATGTGTTATTGTAAGAATCATTGCGGTTATTTAGTGTACATATAACGCATGCTACTTTACACTGCTACCTTGCAACGGTGGTCAATGACTCAATGTAGTAAAGAATCCCAACCTTACAACAGGTTTAAATACATAACAAATACAGGAAAAGACACATGAGATATAATTGTCAGTGCAACCATGATCTTCAAAGCATAATGCACATTCTCCAGTACGTGCCGAGTTACTGATCCTTTGCTCAGCATGCAGTTTACATGTTTCATTCATATTGATGTGGTCAATTGTCGACAATTAAATAACCTTAAAACAATATACGACAAAGGGTCTAATTCCTATTATCAATCAATGATGTGTATCTCGTACATGTAGGTGATGACCTACTGTTTACAGACTTCCGTTCCATACAGTATAAATAGGGGATAATTTCAGGTAACAAATCACCAAGTCTCATTCTTATCCTCCGACATCAGCTGATTCCCTAGCCTGTTCTTCAAGGTAAGATTATCCTTTCGGATTTCCTCGTTTCGTACAGAAGTCGTTTGGTAAAATTAGTTTTTACTTTATTTTAATTTATTTATTTTTCTTGTGTGTTGACATTTTGATACATATTTTATTTTTCACCATCACTCTATCATCTCTTAATTGGTTGAAGCCGACAATTACTTTTTAAGTATTTCATTAAATTCTAATCATTAGAAAATCAATATTCCTTCATTTAGGTTGTTAATATTTGAAAGATTAAAAGTTCAATTCAACACACAAGGACAACTTTTTAAAAATTCAACACTATCAGAAGTAATTCAAAACACTCATATCAAAGTATATCTTTCTAAATTATTCTGTTTTATCCTCCGATGGGGTATAGAGGATATTTAACAGTGTCTTCAGTAATACGAAATATATTTTACGTGTGGGGCTAATATTTTTTATAAAAGAATGTTTTAAACGGGACACTCAACAAAATTCTAGTCACGAGTAGCTTTCGCCTGCTATCCAGCAGGCTTCTTCAGCCCTACTGACGGGGACAGGCTTAGTGGTGTTCAGTCACCTGACTGGGGATTATTATATTTTGATATTTTTCTCGAGTGCGCAGTACAGTAGTTTGTAAGCTGTGTTTTGATTAGTCAAATCAGCAAAAGTGATATTTTTCAATAGTGAAAAAAATCACTTTTATAGAATGAAGAATTTTTGATATTTCACTGGTAAAAATGTAATAAAACATATTATTTTGTAAAGAAGTGAATTACAAATAGATAACCCTATTTCTTTATAGTATAACCTTGCTGCTATAGTAACTGTTGGCTACAATGTAAATTTTGTTTGATATGAATTGATCGCAGTTAACGAAATGTAAAACGTTGACTGATATCTACTAGCTATGGATATGAAGACAGCTGTTTTCCGCTTACTTAAGTCGGTCGATTCCAGTACAATCTCGTACACTACATACGTCAGTACTAGTACATTTCACACTAGTCATTAGTCTGATGAAGGTTACAGTGTCGTCATCGAAATGTCACACTTAAATATCCTTTATGTTTGGTTATGTGACTTCTATATAGCGTTTTTGAGTATGCTCATTACTGTGCTACCTGTTGTCATTGAGAAAAATGAGTAATTTTACCATTTGTTTAACAATGATGGTTGAACAAAGGTTATAACCTCAGTGTTTATAATGTTTATGCGTCTTGAAAGTATTACCCGTTTTCGCTCGGATTGCGGTTTTGTTAACGATTTTATGTTGTGTTTATTTTTTCCATTCTATGTTAAGAATTATTTGCCCCATGTCTGCTTACAGATTCTCAGAATGAACACCTACATCTGTCTCGCCGCTTGTCTTGTTGCTGCAGTCTCAGCTGCTGGTAAGAACTCCCCGTCGAAATGGATCATTGTAATTCTTTCTGAATCATATCAATAACTAGCAGTGTACTATCTGCTATAGCCAAAATGTGTGTATTTGGTAAAGTATTTTACAGGCATTATCAATTATTTTGGCCAAGGGTTTCACGTACATTATAACGGGACGCAAAATTACATTACATGTATATTTTAGTAAAATATCATACCTTTCAGTAAAATTACTTTATGTTTAAGTCAAATTATTATATGATTAAGTCAAATAAACATATGTTTTGGTAAAGTTATCATATGTTTAAATAAATATATTTAAGTAAGTCTGTGTATGGCGTACAAAAATAATTACTTTAAAACCAAAATCACTCCGTTTTTAGTTCATAACCGTAATTATTGCGCAACATACCAAATATATTTAACGACTTGAGCTAACATTCTCGGTGTTTCATCGGTAAAAAAAGGTAATAAATATATTTTGCATAAATATGGATTTTAACAATGTTTTTAAGCAGAACATTTTGTCCAAATCACTTTTCACACCTTTATGGATTAAACATATGAATATAACATATCTCCCTCTATGTTACAGGATATGGAGGTGGATTCGGTAGCATGGGCGGTACTGGAGGGGGAATGGGAGGTGGCATGAACGGAGGTGGATTCGGAGGAATAGGCGGCGGAAAAGGTGGATTCGGAGGAATGGGCGGTGGAATCGGAGGCCAAGGTGGATTCGGAGGAATGGGCGGCGGAAAAGGTGGATTCGGAGGAATGGGCGGTGGAATGGGAGGCCAAGGTGGATTCGGAGGAATGGGCGGTGGAAAAGGAGGATTCGGAGGCATGGGAGGCCAAAGTGGATTCGGAGGAATGGGCGGCGGAATCGGAGGCCAAGGTGGATTCGGAGGAATGGGCGGTGGAAAAGGAGGATTCGGAGGCATGGGAGGTCAAAGTGGCTTCGGGGGCATGGGCGGAGGAAATGGTGGCTTTGGAGGAATGGGCGGTGGAATGGGAGGAAAAGGTAAAGACAGAAAAAATATGAAGTCATATTTTTCAAATATGTTTGTTTTTCTTTGATTTAAAATTTAAAATTGATTTAAGAAACTTCATGTGTGTCACTCAAACTTTTGATAACAAAATGTATTGATTACAAATCTCTAAAGATAAAACACATAGTTTGTGTATCTTAATAATACGATATTAAACTTTTTTCGAATTGATTTTCGGTTATATAAATATGAAACTCTACCAGGAAAACAAATTCTTAAATTGTTGTAATGTTAAGTGATAAAGTTTGTCGTTTAGTTTCGCTTCATGCATACCCTTACTTGAATTTAAAATTTTGCTTTTAATTTTTTTCGAACTTCCAGTTATTGTTTTGATTTTAGGAATAAGATTCATCAGTTTGGTATGAATAATATATACTGAGATTGTTAACATCCAATAAGGGGCGGAATGGGTAAACATCTTACCCGTCCCTCTGTCTACCTGTAGTACTAGAGTACATTTGGACGAAATGTCGCGCTACGTTTTTGACAGCTGACTTCTCCAGCTCGCCCTATTTTGGGTAGTGAGCTGATTTCAGCGGTCAGAACACCGACACTCGGCTATTGTACTCTTTGCTTGACAAAGGAAACAGACGTTTTCGAAAGCTCGCAAATTAAATTTCAATTCCTGTTTGTGTACAAAAAAAAAAACAATCTCAGTATATATTGTTTTGATTATTATTCCAGCCGGTAAAGTGAAGCTAATAACTCTCTATTTATTTTTCAGGATATTAAACCTCAAGCTGATACTGTTTTCCTCGTATGACATGTTACTTATGCCAAATAATTAAAAATTGAATAGTTCACTGTATTAAATTGTTGTTGTTCATTGTACATGTTAATGCTGCATTTAATTATATATGACAAAAACATGACAAAACTCAAACAAACAAAAAATGTATGCAAACATTTTCAATCAAGAAACAACCGTGTCAATTACAGTTACTTCTAAATAGAATTAAAGTGAAATTGACGTAGTCACATCCGCTACATATATAATCTCTGATTGAAGGGAGGTAACTCATTTATATCAACACCTCTACACGGTAGCACGGAACGAAATCACAGTACGTGGGTTTATCCTGCTTAACTTACATCTATTTGATGAAGGACATCCTATGCGTTGAAAAGGGTAATAATTTCAAGACGCATATACGTTATAAACACTGAGGCTATAACCTTTGATCAACCATCATTTTTAACAAATGGTAAATTACTCCTCATCAAGACATTTCGTATTAATTAACACAACAACACAGGACAGGTTTGCTATAAAATAGCATAGTGACTGGTCATATTTGACCACACAAACAGGAGGCGTTTATCTCTCAGAAACCATATATTCCATATATGTTTTCTTTACATTGATGTCAAACCCTAAGCCAAGTATCAGATAAATTAATACTACTTTCTACTTCTGCTTACTTGCTTACTCTTTTCTGTTCTATTCTATATCAATACAGAATAATAAGACGTAATGCTAACAAATGTTTGTTTACTTCGGAGAGTGTGGTTTGGCAAGTATAGATATTTCTACCTAAATAATAAATGTAAATATTGTGAGGCAGCTCCTGTTATACTCTTTCAGTCATATAATATTTCTAAACTTTATATTTAACCTTTAAGCCATACAATATAAACTAGCTGGTGGTATATAATTTCTAAATTTCATCAGTGGACGGCCTCTGTTATAATGAAATGGACATTTTGACCTGTATCTGTTGATGTAAGGAAATGAAATATCATCAGATGTTGATTCATTACAGCCTATATTAAAAACAAAATAATTTCAATCTAAAAGCTTGCTGCTTTTTTTGTGTATTAGTTTTACCTTTATCAAAAGTTAAAATATTCTCTTCATAAAAAAAACTTCAATTCTAATCTAATGGAGTTGCCTCTTTGTTAAGCATTGAGATTGTAATGTGTAATGTGTTATTTTATGTCTTTGTTTGTACTATTGTGTATGTTACTGTTTTGGGAGATGACTTACATAGGCTTTACCTTCTGTCTAATCCATTTGTCTTTATGTCAATAAAATGTTTTTGAAATTGCAATTAAAACTCTCAGCCTGTGTTCTTTCGACTGACACTCAATAAACAAGGTTGTTTCTCATGAAATATTAGCTCTTACCTGTTTGGCAAAATTCATTACTAGTCTACTGATACCACTGATACGATTATCGATTAAAAGCTTTAAGGATAAACCGAAATAGCAATTATATTTAGATTGACAATGTATTTCTTGCCTTACTATGAGTCATGGACATAATTTTGAGCAGAAACCGGAATTAGGAACGGAGATGAGATGTTACCATAAATAAAAGGGGAAACTACAAACTGGAGTGAATCAAAGATTTATCAGATAACATAATAAAACCGTTCCTGTGTGAGGCCGACGATCACCTGGTTGATTACAGTGTGTCACTGCAAAGATTTAGTTGTCAGTATTCGAGCTTTAAACTATATCTATTATAGGAAACTGGACAGATATTTCCTTGTTAAGGTTCGCTGAGCGATGTTCACCAGTCGACTTTATGTTGTTTATGAACAACCTACAGCCCTGGGACATGTAATAGAGCGGTAGTGGGATGTTCAGTTACTATGCAATACACCAACATATTGTGGTAAACAGTGGACCCGCGATAATCCGGACGTCGATAATCCGGAAATCTCATAATCCGGAAGGATATGCACGGGAACGGATTTCCGTTACGTTATTTGTACTCCCATTCCAAAACTCGGCAGTCTGGAAAATTTGTAATCCGGACGGTATGGGCCGGAAACGAAGGTATTCAGATTATCGAGGGTCCACTGTAATAATGTAAGGGATTGTTTATTTAAAGGGCGTCTTTTAACAGAACAATACATAATAGCGAATTCTACAAGTGAACTAAATCATCAGACGCATATATCGCACACATTGTTCTTTTAAATCCAATAAGCATATGATCAAAGTAAAGTGCTACTTCATTAAAAAGGAGAGCAAACTAGATGTCCGAAATACAAGAGTTCCAGCGTTCGTTTACAACCGACTTTAATCTGTGAGATACTTCAGAAAACGAACTATTAACAGCTTCTGCCATTTATAGACCTGGAGGATATTAAAATTATATCAGAGAGTTTTCAAATTAAATGTAAACATATAAACAATTGCTGAAAAATGAAACACACAAGTGAACGTATAGGTCCTAAGTTTAAAGTGATATTATGTTTATGATATAACTCTAAGAATTGACAAAGATAATATAGACATATCGAGAGTTTCGATGTTATCAAAAGTACTTTAAAGATATGACATCAAATATTAGATAAAATCCGACTTTCCTCGATTTTCATTGTCTACAATATTATCACGTGGAGGTCTATATTTTGTGATGTTGACCAGATGTTTCTACTTTTAGAAAAACCGAATCAATATTGCCTTTATGAAGTCATAATCATTGGGATGTCACAATGCATCACTGTTAATTTCACACGTTATAGAGATAGGACCTTTGATTTGGTTCATACGGTGTTATACCAACCTGTTGGAAATCTAAAATATTGACCTCGGGCTTCGTCCTCTGTCAATATTTGATACTACCAGGTCGGCATAACCCAGTATTGACCTCACCAAAGGTCCATAATTGATAAATATATTTTAAAGTGTCTTGCATTTTGTCCTAGACGCCATACACAAATTGTTTTTTCCCTTCTTACTACAGAAAAGATAACTTGTTTTATTTTTTATTAAAAAAGCACAACTTTCTTTTATGGTCGTCGAACGACAATGCATAGGTCTTATTATCTTATCTTTAAATTATTCTTAACCACATTTATTTTCTTATCATTTAACGATAAAGATATTTATTCACGAATTCATTAGTTGTTTTAGAGGCTTTACTTTACTTTCACTTGTTATTTCTATGCTATATTTGCTATCTTTACGCCTTGTGCTTGACATTGTTTTAATATCTGTCCACTTCTGTTGATAAACAGAGTAAGAGTAAGAATAGCATCACTGACGAGTCCATGAGGGACGAAACAGCTGTATGATGCAGTTTAGTTCATTTTTTCGGTATACTGTATCTTTTTCTAAATTTAAAAGGTGCAACATGTGTCTGTGACGTCTTTGTATTAATGAGGCGATAGCAATATTGTAAACAGTTTAGCTTAAACCATATCTTATTCATGACAAATGATATGTACACATTACAAAATGTTGTTTTTTTTAATCTGATGATTAAGAGACCAGTACTTTTGTTCTTTTACGTGGTTCTTCACATCGTTCATGATAATCATAGCTAAAACTACATATAGAACTTTGCAGTGATGGTTTAAATATGAACTTAAGAAAATGTTTAAAATGAAAGATAGAACGTGATATAAGGTGAAGACAGACACTGGTGGACATTTACTTTTTACTGTGTGGCAGAACTTCAACATCCGCAGACAAATGTATATAGTTATTCTCAATATAAACTTTCCTGGTGTTTATCCGGGAGCATGGCAAATAACAAGAGTGATATTTAAATGAATATGATAAAATATAAAAGGTTACAGACTGATAAACTGTGAATACTGACTGCTCGATAAATTAAATCAAATATGACAGAAACTGAACACAGTCTAGGTAAGACTTAGATGAATGAAGCAGTGGTATCATACATGGATATTACTTACTTCTGAGTATAGAAGATATACACATTTTCCCTGCTCAACACCCACTGTGTGAGGTAGTTTGAATAATAGAAAAAACATTCTATATTAAAGTCATAAATTCCTGTAACAAATAATAATTAATGAATGTCTTTCAGATTGTATTTATTGTCAATATGAATGCAATATTGGTGCTAGATATATTTATGGACATCATGGATATTTATCTTGCATCCAGGTTCCATTCATATTGACAAAAGATACAATCTGACAGACGTTCAATAGTTATATTTACATTTAAGATATTTGTTATACATAATCATGTCGTTTTTGCCAATTTGTTAAGATGTTTGTCCTTGTATGTTAACATACTTGGAGAGCTTTTCGAAAATCACAATCACCTTAATGATTAACATAAAACTATAACGGATGATATCTGAGGCGATGTGCAAAGCTTTGACGTAACGTTGAGCCAAAATGACGGCATGCTATTTTTCCGGCGGTCTTGACTGCATCTATACTACTGTGAATACAGTCCAGTTTAACACTTAGTTAATGGGAAGCCATCATGCAAAATCTAAATATTGGTTAATACACGTTAGAGACATGAAATAAAACGTGCTGTTTCATTTGACTAGACTTTACCCGCGTATCAGGTTCAAGTACGCTGGTCAGGTTTTATCATACCTATCAGTGCTTAATCATATGATTTGACATGTTCATCATAAATTTACTGATACCCTACAAAAGCATACCCTACATATACACCATTCAATGATATATGTGTATAATTAGCCATATATCTATTTCGTACAGTGAACACACGCGAACAATTCGTAATAAGTGTACTGTGCAGACTCACAATTCAATTAATCGTAAAAAGACATTTTTGTGCAAATTACAAAATGATACTTGAAATCTGGTTCTCACTGTATCACCTGTAGATTTATGGCAATATTGTCATAAATTAAGACGAATTGTCTTATGCATGTATTAATGAACTCACACAACCGCAAGGGTCATATAAACACGATGTCTTCTTTTTGTCGGTCCACGCAACAGCTAGGGTCATATGCCTATTCTGTCCCAATACACAGTAGACAGGCTCTCGTCTCTAGAATAGTATACAGTCAATTTTAATAATTGAAAATATCATTTTGATCACTTGGGTGTCTGATGCTAGAAAATAGGAGGAGATAAGCTAGTAGTAAAATTCAAAATTAGGCCCCGCCAACAATTAGTGACAGTGGCTTTAAATTGGCGGTCTCATACTCAACGGCTAGGAGCGTGTGACGACGACGTCTATCATTCTACAGTTTATCTTGAAATCTGGTGAAAAGCAAGAGTGATATAAATGGGAGAAATGTAATAATCTAGGAACATTTTGACTAGAGCAAAACATCAATGTAAATGATTTGGCGTGAAAAGCAACAAATACGGGAACATTGTTTCAAAAGTGTCTTTGTGAGACATATATTGTGTTTGAGCAGTGACATATTATTACAGAATAAAATGGCAATTGAAAACAATGACGTCATCTATCTATTTATATAATAAAGAAAACAGGTTTGATATAAAAAAAACCAGTTGTATGTACATTTTCCAATAGACTATCGTAAAGGTGGCAAACTAAAAAATGTATTAGATAAATGTCAGCCAGAATTTCATAACAGTTATGCATGTATTCCTCAGATCAGAGAATGTGCAATATTGGCCAATGTTTCAGGGAAGTAAAGAAACTCATCCTTATACAAGTTTTTAAATACTTATCAAATACAGGCAAGGACACATGAAACATATTGAATAGAACTTCCTGTTCTTTTTCTCTAGTATAAAGTTCAAGTAGCCTGGTAACCATACAACATGATATCGGCGTTTCCTTATGTGATCAAAACGATAATGGATATGTACTGACACGTTACAAACTTATTTTGTTATCTTGTGTTATCTAGCTATTGACCAACTTTTGAAATATCCACTAAGCGATACATATACACAATTAAATAATATAAATAAACAAATACATATATTTATATATGACAAAACGTGAACACCAATGGACCATTCGTATTTCAGAGTCGTTAATTAAAAAAACAGAATTATATTTAAACGCAAATTACTTGTAAACAAAATAAATCCCGGATGAACGGAGGTGCAGTGGATAGCGCACTTACTTTTCACTAAAGCGGCAGGGGTTCGATTCTCCGATCGGACGTGAACAGTTATGGGTCAACTGCAAACAAGAGTGATTAATATAAGTTGGATAACTTGTTTCGTAATTGTTGTAAAAATGATCAAATAAAGTATATATAAATTGATATATCATGCATGAATGAATAACTTACAGCGGTGATAATTAAAATATCGTATGCTTTGTCTAAATCCCGAAGCGTCTACATAACCATAATCCTAACTCACAATCGATCAAACTAGTGGCAAAATATAAACATATGAAATATTTTCATGGAGACCCTTGTAAAAGTGCAAGGGAATAAGACTAGGAGTTCCGAAAGAGTAAGCGTCTCCTGCTTCATCAACGATACCAGCCATGCAAATCTTGGTCATATCAAAGTAAATGTTAGATCCTAAAAGTGAGAACCGAGTTATCATAATACATTCTCAATCACAACAAGTAAAGACTCTAATAAGCATACTCAAAAACGTCCATCTTCATATCAGCATAATACGTCATCTTATTTCTAACAAATACTTACGTTATAATACTACCTTATCATCAGTGTATATTAATGATAATGATAATAACTAATGTAAGATAAATGTTATATCATTCAGTCTATCTCATCATATAACGCACATTTATTATTGAATTTCTTCTAAAATTTACATCTTTAAAATTGTCCTATTTAAATATGGTATGTGATCCTTTTTAAGTCACACTTAAAGGCGGTTTATTTCATGAATCATTTCCATTTTTACATTGTACGGAACGTGAATACCCGTCTCATCTTTAAGATGTACATACCTGTATTATATTCGCTGTAGTTACATTGTTGTAATTATAATATATGATCATAACTATTCATTTCACTATTTCGCGTCTTTTAAATAAACATATATGTATATTACTGCACCGTATACGTATTATCCCATTTCTGCTGATTTTACAAATCATTTCCAAAGTGATAACATTATTCGGCGTTTATTTCCGGCCCATGTTGCTTGGTCATAAAAAATAATGTCAGTATGCCTTACAAACATGTTCAACACATAATGTAGAATGAGTAATACAGTGTAACGAAATGTTGCTTAAAAGCCTTGTTAGCTTAAGTGACACTAGTCTCCCTCGCATACAATTATACCTCTACAAAGAGAAACCAATTAATACATAATATACCATCAAACAGAAATGATTTGTTTATTATTTATGCATCTTCATTATCATTATTATTGCGTTACGAGTATTTGCAAAACTGATATTATCCTTATAGGATGTCCTTGCATGTTATAAATATTGAAATAAATTTAAAACTAAAGATATAAAGAGTAAGACTTTGTTTGGACATTTTGAAATTATCATAAAGTATAGAAATAGCATCCATAATATTTGATAAAAAATGATATTTATGTTATTTTATTAAACTTCGTTGTTTTTATATGTCTAGTACTATGGGAATATTTGATTCAGTTAGGTGAGTTAATAAAACAATTATAATAAATTATTTGTCCTTATCAATATTGTTATTCTATATATATTTTTTTCATATATAAAACTTACGTTCAATAAAATATGGTTAATAGTACATTACGAATATATGACTTCATATAACTTTAAATGAAGAAAACAAGATTATATGTTGTCTTTAAAAAGCCTTATTAAAATGTTGTCAATCATGTTTTGAATCGGGATGTGACCGAGCGAACGTTTACCTTAGAACATCCGCACGTGACCTCTTCCTGTACACACCTTATCGACTACTTTCACCTCTCTCCTTCGTCAACACCTTAACGTGACATTTCCTTTATTGTTAACGCATGTTAGATACAATGTTAGTTGAGACTGATTTAAAACTTTATTACCTCCGCATCAAACAGATCACGTCGACAACCCATGTTTCTGTTTCATCCTGACATGGTTGCGGTCTGCGTGAATGGTGCCGAGAGTTCTGTAGGAAGAGTATATAAGACCCGGGTTGTCTTCCAACAATCGTACCACACTGCCCCCACAGCCGACCAACAGCCCACCAGCAGCCATACAGCTCATCACACAAAGGTTAGTCCAGCTTCACTTTCATTTTTTTATCTTTGTTACAAGCGGCTGTTCAAAATGCTATGCAATACATAACTACCCAACACTGGGGTCAAGTTGTGAAATTGGTCTCTTGTTATACCAGATTTTCTACCGTAATCGTCCCTCTTTTCGTTTTTAGATTTAATATTTTTCGAATGTCTCAATGCCTATACTGTTACTTACGGCAGTTTAATATTTTTTAAACATTTTTCGAGGCAAGACCCTTGATCACCAAATACATAAACCTAACGCGATCTGGATGGCTAAGTGGTCATTCATTTCATTTGTAAAGACGGGTTTGAATCCCGAAACTGTTTATATAGTCTTTAGCATGTGAAAACCCTTGTGAAAATGTTTTATTCGTAAAAATACGTTTACAAGTATCAGCCGTTTTATTTGTACTAGGATAAAATGTTTTACGAGAATAGCTAATTTTGTACATTTTCGAAAGTGGCCTTTTTCTAGAGTGGCTACAGTTCTAAACCTCTACGAGTTTTAATCCTCCGCAACGACAGAAACGTTTGAAAGCAAAACTGTATATTTTATGCGTCAAATACCACTTATTAAAGCCATACACTGAGATACAAAAATCAAGATTAAAAAATAACGATAATGAGGTCAATTGAAAGACAAGCATAAAAAAAGAATAATTAAGATGTATTCACAGCTCAGGGATTTGAGATATACAGGTTGATACGCAAGCTTTATGATCGCTATCTGGGTATCATTGAAAGATATTCTGTATACTTTGTGTGCTCATTAGTATGCCTACTCGTTGTGATTAAGAATGATGCCTTAGTACCCACTTTGAGGACGTGACATGTACCTGGATGTGGCCTAGATTTGCATGGCAGGTCTCGTCGATGGAACATAAAACGCTTACCATTCCGAACCACATGGTCCTGCTCTATTGTACATTTTATGATATCCTTGTTATTCTTTTCTTTGTTCATATTCTGCCTTTAGTTTAATCGATTTTGAGTTCGAGTTAAGGTTTTGTTGACGCTTCGTTATTCTTAAAGGTGAATAGAATATAATCTCATGACAAATGTGCTTTGTATCTAAAGAAAAAAAAATAACATCATTTATTTATTTCATATGAATCTTAATGAATTTTGGGTGATTTTTATGAATTCCATAATATTTATATTGCATAGTTCAATTGACAAATCTAATGTTTGTTGTGTTACCTTTCAGACCTTCAAGATGAACGCTTTCCTCTTTGTTTCCATGGCATCCGCCATTGTTGTCATTGCCAACGCTGCAGGTAAGTTGATAATAAATAACTAACACAATGATGCATATAGTATGCTATTACTCAAGATGACTACGTTTCTTAAAAGCATATCTTTCATATTACGAAGGTGATATTCAGAATAAAGCATCAGTTTAATACTACAATTTTACTGGAATTACGCTTACAGACGTCTATTGTACAATAAAATACATTTCAATATTATCAAGATTAAAAAAAAAAGAATGGAAAAAACCTGTTGATAAGTAAATAAAATAAATCCATAAAATCTTCTCAAAAATATTATAATGGCGATTCATTACCTTATTGGAACTTATGGTTCCATCTTCGGTCCATCGGTTGGGATTTAAGGCGTCTACCCTTTCGTTTTGATGTTCCCGCAATTTCTGTTCTCTTTTTATGTAGTAAAATATGTATTTGAGTTTTGATTACATCCTTGTTCATCGACGTTTTGGTTTTAATTTTTGTATTATTTTGTTACAGTGTATTATTTACTTTTTTAAATATTTTTCCAAACCAGTTAAGATTACAGAACCTATCGATATGAAGTCAGAATATCATATTGTTATTGAATTTTCAGTTTGAAATATTGAAATATATTACAGTTAGAATAATTAATTGTTACGTTCGAATGGTATATTTTTAGAAACGATTTGGTAAAACCTATCGAAAAGGAAGATTGTCAAACCTAGAAATATGGTTTTGATATCACACTATTGCTTTTTTACATGATCGTATTACTATTTTAATGGAACAACATTGAAATCAATAATCAGAAATATAGTTTGTACAGCTATAGTACTTTGAATTATCAGACTAGATATGACTAACTCCTTACAGAGACTAAAGCGTACTGCATACTTAGTAGACATTAGAACTAACAGTAAATGTATCCCATGATTTCGGTTTGTTAGTAGTCATTGTACTTTATGATATTATGCCTCAGTTCTCATTTTGAGGCCATGACATTTACTTTGATCTGACCAAGAGTTGCATGGCGGGTGTCGTTGATAGCAAAACACGCTTCCGAAACACCTTGTCTTATTCTCTTGTACCTGTTGTACAAAAAACCTTTTCTATGTTCATATTTTGTCCCTGGTTTATTCGATTTTAAGTTATGATCATGAATTTTGCTTCTGTTGACGCTTTGGTATTCTTTAATTTTTATTCATTGTGTTAGATAAAAAAAATCAATACATAACTTTGCATACCCATATTTTCATTGATATCAGGATATGGAATGATGAATAACGGCTATGGTATGAACAATGGCTATGGTATGAACAACGGCTATGGTATGAACAACGGCTATGATATGAACAACGGAATGAATGGCGGTGGACGTAAGTGTGATTTTCATATCTTATATACAGAAGCATTGTATAATACAGATTACTATAACAAATTTTTGCTTCTTTTTATCTTTTAGACAGTAGCATTTGATAATGCAGAATATTTTAACAATTTAGTTCATTTACCATTGAAGTGAGTTTACATACCAAACTATATTTGTTTAAGATAGTGTTAAAAAAACACGTAAGCTCCTATAATATTAAAGGGAGCTTTTTTTAATTGGTATTGTTAAATAGGGGTTGAACGGTCGGTTGTCGTGATTTGAACACTAAGACCAGTACAATGTGAAAACGAGACATAACGATATTGATCATATATCTATTCATTCGTATATTAACGTTTCGTATACATGAATAACACGGTAACTATGCGTGTAAAGATAAAATCATTATGTTATAGAACGTTTACTTATGCTTCCCTTCTTATTTTGTAGGTTACAAGCGTGGTAAGTAGAAAAAGAAAAAAATACTCCTTTACTATTTCTTCATTATAAATTAAATGAAATATATATAATATGAAAACGAGTAACTGTCAATCGGTTCAGCATTTAATTATCAATATTAAATAAAAAACCAAATGACTAAAAATAAATAACTATAAATAGTTATGTAAACATTTTTGTTTTATTTTACCATTGATCTAT
Source organism: Mimachlamys varia (assembly GCA_947623455.1). Lineage (NCBI taxonomy): Eukaryota > Metazoa > Mollusca > Bivalvia > Pectinida > Pectinidae > Mimachlamys > Mimachlamys varia. The sequence continues at coordinate 30,019,358 of OX392532.1, read as the reverse complement.
TACATAATTGATATACCGAACCAAATAATCATCTCTTCCTGTGATCGCTGATATTTCTACGATGTAGGCATAATTTGATAAATGCAACTTATTCAGGAAACATTTACAACATTTTTATGTAATTGTCACAATTTTGTATTTCCAGCTGCCTATGGTATGGGCGGAGGCATGGGCGGAGGAATGGGCGGTATGCCTGGTATGGGAATGGGCGGTATGGGCGGTAAAGGAATGGGAGGTATGGGCGGTATGGGAAGTATGATGGGCGGAAAAGGAGGCATGGGCGGTATGATGGGCGGTATGCCTGGTATGGGAATGGGCGGTATGGGCGGTATGATGGGCGGAAAAGGAGGCATGGGCGGTATGATGGGCGGTATGCCTGGTATGGGAATGGGCGGTATGGGCGGTATGATGGGCGGAAAAGGAGGTATGGGCGGTATGATGGGCGGTATGCCCGGTATGGGAATGGGCGGTATGGGCGGTATGATGGGCGGAAAAGGAGGCATGGGCGGCGGAATGGGCGGCATGATGGGCGGAAAAGGAGGCATGGGCGGTATGATGGGCGGTATGCCCGGTATGGGAATGGGCGGTATGGGAGGTATGATGGGCGGAAAAGGAGGCATGGGCGGAGGAATGGGCGGTATGGGTGGCATGATGGGCGGAAAAGGAGGCATGGGAGGAGGAATGGGCGGTATGCCCGGTATGGGAATGGGCGGTATGGGCGGCATGATGGGCGGAAAAGGAGGCATGGGCGGAGGTATGGGCGGAGGAATGGGAGGCATGGGTAAGTAAGCTTTTCTTATTTATAATTTTCATTTCTCTTACTTGATTCAAGCATAAGAAAAAAGTGTTGTGTGTATTTAAATACTTTGAATTCATTATTATAGCTGTTTATTTGTTTACAGGACGGACGTATAATGATATTCTTATTAGTCGTCCATCCTTAGCTATTTTCCAAATAGAATGCAAAATTTACATGAAGCGTATTCAGCTTTTAGAAGCACCGATATAAATAAGCAAAGTTTAAGTTAAATGCTTTTTGCAGAATAGGTAATCCACCTTCCTCACTCTCTGATTTATTCTTGATGTAATTTGAACTCTCATGGTCAATACCAGAGTAATCTGCCTGGACATTTTATCGTCATCAAATACCGCCACGCCTTACTGCAAAATACATGACGCGTAAATTATATACCAAAGCAAGTGAACGTGTCTTTTTTCCAAAACAACGTGTGTTAGATTGAAACAAGCAAACGCCCAATGCCTCGACTTTTGTTCAAATCGCACTGTTACTAAAAATATAATTTGACATTTTCTAACCTGTATATAACAGTATATAATGATTGTTATTGTTATTTTGTTGTTGTTTGTTGTTGATGTTGTTAACTGATGTTCTTTTGTTTACAGGTGGTAGATACTAACCCACTTACCCGGACCCACAACAAAGCTTGATATATATATGGATTATAAACACAATCAAATGGAGAAATAAAATAACGGGTACTTGCATTCAAACTATTTTTGTTTATTATTTTTTCTGTCATTATGTTACTTTCATCTTCTGGGTTCTTCTTTTAAGGAAATTGTAAGTTCGTATTTTGGCCTTGCGTACTGGCGCTGATGAGTGTAACGTTTCTGTTTCTATCAATAGAAGATATCGAAGAAATCTTACAGTGTCTTCAATAATGTTTTATATATATTTCACGAATGGGGCTAATATTCTGATATTTTACATGGGAGAGCAGCACGAGTGAAAAATATCGAAATATTAGCAAAATATTCCGAGAATACCAAAGCGTCAACAAAACCATAATCCGAACCCAAAATCGACCAAACTAGGGGCAAAATAGGAACAAAGGAAAGATTTACACGGAGACTCTCGTAAAATCACAAGAGAATAAGACCAGGTGTTCCGGAAGAGTAAGCCATGTAAATCTTGGTCACATCCATGTAAGCATAAATCCTCAAAATGAGAACCGAGTCATCATTGTCATCACAACAAGTAAACACACTAACAGGCAAACTCAAATACGTCCATCTTCATATCACACAAAGATACAGCTTTGAGACATATTTTGTTTCCGTGTGTGATATGAAGATGGACGTTTTAGAGTATGCTCATTAGTAAGTTAACTTGTTGTGATGAGAATGATGACTCGGTTCTCACTTAGAGGACTTGACGTTTACTGTGATACTCTTCCGAAACACCTGGTCTTTTATTCTTTTCTACTTTTACAAGGGTGTACATGTAAATCTTTCCTTTGTTCATATTTTGCACATACATCGTAGTTTAATCGATTTTGAGTTCGGATTATGGCTTTTTTGGCGCTTCGGTATTCTTTAATTTTGTTTTATCCAAAACAGATAAGATACTGTTAAATATTCTGCTTATTACATTTTCATAGCAAAACATATCCAGTCAACTTTTCATTTTCCTCATTGTCATTTGTAACCATGTTTACTTATCTTTGAATTTACATGGAAATATACCAGAGCGCCAAAACACAAAAACAAAACATGAACTATGAAGGGTTTTCGATGGTCATCTGACACATAAGTCAAAAGCACAAAATTACAGAAAGAAACTCAGTCAAATAAAATGTATATGCTGCAGTATTCCAAAACAAAGCTACATTGTATTACACGTAACACCTTGGCCAGTATATATACAATCATTCCCGTGATCTGATAGGGATGCTATGCTCAAGACATTTTTTTTTCTATTAAGTGGAATAAATCAAGTGTTATCATTTCAAAACAAAGTATTTGATAATCAGTATCTTACAATTTCTTCTGAATGTCAGCTGAAATTCCCCGTTTATATTTCTTAGATAATAGTTAATAACAAGATAATTCAACGAATTACAGTCCCCCACCGGGTTGTTATCTCGAGATCCAATAGCAATGAGTGTGAATCTCGAGATGCAATAAGGTCATGTATTTTCTTCAATGTATTGAAAGGTGAAGATGTAGTTTACAGAGACCCGCATCTATACAGGAACCATCCCATTCTCACTAAATACATGTACACTGTAGGTATACTCTATAAATGATCTCTATATAAAGGACACAAGTCTATGAAGGACACCTTTAGTTTTTCTATTGGGTATCCTTTATAGACAGGTTTTACTGCAATAGACATGAAATTGTTATAATAATAACAAGATGTTGTTTGTTATGCTTACATTGAATTCAACAGTACTGTATATTGATTAAATGGTGATCTGAGAAGAACACAGGTTTGTTTGTCACTGGGAATAATTTGGATGAGAAGACCAAGTCAAGAATTCCTCCAAGGCAATGGGTAGGCGTGGTCAGTTGTTGGTGAAGTTTACAAGATTTTTGAAGGCTGTCCATCTTTGCGAAGTCCATGTTGAAATCTCCAACAACAAGAATGTTTGTACACTTATGTAACTTTGCTTGTGTTGTGCATAGCTTGAATAACTGTCGAAATAAATGTCACAGTGACCCAGTTTTGGTACACGACACACCATCTTCCCACGGGGAACCATACTACCAAGTATTAAGTTCTAGTGCTTTATAGTGTAGGAGATAGAGCCCGGACAAGGTATTTGTGTAACGTAGGTCAGAGGTCAAAATATAGGTCACTGTGACCCGGTTTTGTTACGCGACACACCGCCTTCCCATAGGGAACTATACTACCAAGTACAAAGTTATAATCCTTAATAGTGTAGGAGATAGAGCCCGGACAAACTTTTACTTTAATGTAGGTCAGAGGTCAAAATATAGCAAAATAAAGGTCACAGTGACCCAGTTTTGGTACGCGACACACCGCCTTCCCACAGAGAACTATACTACCAAGTATAAAGTTCTAATCCTTAATAGTGTAGGAGATAGAACCTGGACAAATTTTTCTTTCTTTAATGTAGGTCAGAGGTCAAAATATAGGTCACAGTGACCCGGTTTTGGTACGCGACACACCACCTTCCCACGGGGAACCATACTACCAAGTATTAAGTTCTAGTGCTTTATAGTGTAGGAGATAGAGCCCGGACAAGCTTTTTCTTTAATGTAGGTCAGAGGTCAAAATATAGGTCACAGTGACCCGGTTTTTGTACGCGACACACCGCCTTCCCAAAAGGAACCATACTACCAAGTATTAAGTTCTAGTCTTTTATAGTGTAGGAGATAGAGCCCGGACAAACTTTTACTTTAATGTAGGTCAGAGGTCAAAATATAGCAAAATAAAGGTCACATTGACCCGGTTTTTGTACGCGACACACTGCCTTCCCACAGAGAACAATACTACTAAGTATTAAGTTCTAGTGCTTTATAGTGTAGGAGATAGAGCCCGGACAAGCTTTTTCTTTAATGTAGGTCAGAGGTCAAAATATAGGTCACTGTGACCCGGTTTTTATACGCGACACACCGCCTTCCCACAAGGAACCATACTACCAAGTATTAAGTTCTAGTACTTTATAGTGTAGGAGATAGAGCCCGGACAAGCTTTTTCTTTAATGTAGGTCAGAGGTCAAAATGTAGGTCACTGTGACCCGGTTTTTGTACGCGACACACCGCCTTCCCACAAGGAACAATACTACTAAGTATTAAGTTCTAGTGCTTTATAGTGTAGGAGATAGAGCCCGGACAAGCTTTTTCTTTAATGTAGGTCAGAGGTTAAAATATAGGTCACAGTGACCCGGTTTTTGTATGCGACACACCGCCTTCCCACAGGGAACCCACACACTTAGTATGAAGTTCCAGTGTCTTATAGTATGGGAGATAGAGCCCGGACAAATAGTGTGCGGAAGGACGGACGGACGGACGGACGGACACAACGCAAACCTATAGTCCCCCCCGGATTCCGGTGGGGGACTAATTATCATTTAGAAATTGAACTGTATCGGTAAATAACTGTTTATGCTTAAGAGAAACTGAATTCTTAACATATTTCTTTATTTCGTTATTATAACATAAAATCATATAGTCGTTTTTCAAATTATTTATTTAACATGTTCTTGCAGCATCATTTATGAAGATATACCAGCAATAGATAGTATCACTATGCAAATGTTGCTTTAAAAAAAAACAGAAAACAAAACAAAAATCAGAGAATACCAAAGCGTCAAAGAAGCAATAATTCGAACTCAAAATCGATAAAACTAGAGGCAAAATAGAAACAAAGGAAAGGATTACATGGAGACTCTCGTAAAAGAACAAAAGAATAAGACCATGTGTTCCGGAAGAGTAAGCGTCTTCTGCTTCATCGACGACACCCGCCATGTAAAATTTGGTCACATCCAAGTAAACATATAGTTCTCAAAATGAGAAGCGAGTATCATTGTCAATCACAACAAGTAAACACACTAATAAGCAAACTGAAAAATGATAAGCAAACTCAACTCAACTCAATTTAATAAGCAAACACAAGAAACACTAACTTTTTGACCGTCGAGATCAGTAGGGGATTATAAACTACCAGCATCTGCCGAGGTTATTAGTTATCCTACGGATGACAGTTCTAGTTTCTTCTGGTTTCTTCCGCCGAAAAACCGTACTACAGAGTTTAATTAACATTTATATGAGTTTGTATGACTGCAATGCGGTGTCAAAAAACATTTGTTTCTGATTTGTTTTCGACATCCAATATGGCCGTCTCGACTCCTCCTCAACTACCTGACAGATTTCGATGAAACTTCACATGAATGATATGTATATCATACAGTTGTGCACCAGCATTTTTATTTCAGATTTCGGCCACTTTTTAGGGAATTATTTCTTTTTTCTCACACTTACAGTGCAATTTGACTTCAAAAAATTCATTTAGATTCTGATGGTATGACCGACATTGCAGACCATTGTCTTACACCAGTGGACTTTAAAAAACCCACCCAAAAATGTTTAATTCTCTTTGGATGTCATTTGGAGCATTCATGTCATACTGATACATTTTGTTCATATTTCAACTGATATTTCATATTTAAATTCTTTTGCAGTGAGATATGTCCCTTGATGCCAAATAACTTGTCAAGAAAATATGTATTCACTAACAGGCAATCATCATTTAATTAAAACTTCACATGGATGGTCAGTATCTTATGAATTTGTGCAACGCATTTTAATTTCTTTACGGGAAAAACTTGTCCGGGTAGATTTTGATGAAACATCAGTATGTTATGTAATTGTACATCAGCATTTTAATTTCAGAGTTCGGCTTCTTTTAAGGGAGTTACGTCCAGTTATGTAAAATAACTTTTTGGAGATCTTCATCACCTTTAATGTGAAATTCAAGGTGAAGAATTCCTCAAGAAAATTCCCATTTCTGTAAGTTGACCGTCGAGGTCAGTAGGGGATTATAGCCTACCAGCATCTGCCGAGGTTATTATATGAGTTTGTATGTCTGCAATGCGGTGTCAAAAAATATTTGTTTCTGATTTGTTTTCGACATCCAATATGGCTAACTCCCCATCTATTTATCCATCTAATTATTCAAAGCATTGTGAACCGAAATGTGGGGGTTTGGGGACATCCCCATTACAATTAGTACTAACTTGTTCTTCATTGCAAAATGTGCCGTTAGACTCTTTTTGGACTTGTACAGAGGGGTAAACTTGTCTGCAGTATTGATTCCTCACGTCTGAAATTTTAGGCACTTGAGCAATAATTGTCCTTGTGATTTATTTGAATAAATATTGTCCGTCTTGCCGATATAATATTTTTCATATATACATTAACTTAAAAGTTTTAGTCTGTATCATCCCAACAATCTCCCCTCCTCTCTCTCTCTCTCTCTCTCTCTCTCTCTCTCTGACAGTATGTGGATGGTAGTCTTACAATGATATGATGAGGAGGAAAGTGTGTTGAGGCTGGCAGGATTTTAATAATGATGATGATGATGATGATGATGATATGAAGATGAAGATGATAATGAAGGTGTGATGTGGATGACAGCTATGTTATAAAATGATGATTTCAGTGAAATGTGGATGGCTGCGTTATAGTATATGATGATGACAGTGTGATGAAGTCTGATGAGAATGATGGTATTATGATGATGTGATAAGGGCCATTATATTATAATGATATGATGATGACATTGTGATGAGGTTAATAGCATTACAATAATGTGATGGCTGCTATAATGATATGATGATGATGGCAGTATGATGTGGTTGGTATTTAATTACATACAATTTTATAATGATACAATATAATGATGACATTATTTTGACTGTGTGATGAGGATGACAGAGTGATGATGATGATGGCAGTGTGGCAATGATAAGTGTGATCAGAATGACTTTATGATAATAAGGTTTAGGATGATGAATGATACCTCATGTCTTATGTGTATGCACGCGTGCATGTGTCTGAGTGAAAGTTTGTCTTTTCAATGTTTGTCTTATCAATGTATCAAAAACTTCAAAAAATGAAAATACAAGAAATAAAAAAAAAAATATTGTCCGTCTTATAATTTTCAGATCGTAGATCTACTCGAGTAATTAATCTAGAAATCAACCGCTCATTATACCTGATTATTGGTACTAGAACACGTTAAAATACATACGCCAAAGATTTTTTGGAATTATTTTTTCTTTGGGGACTCCCCCAGACCCCCAACCCCCACCCTTCCGGGAGGTGGTTCCCCCCTCCTACCGGGAGGTGGACCCCCCCCCCCCCCCCCCCCCCACATACACACACACACAGTACCCACCCCTTCTAGCGCTTCGGGTTACGTCTTCTTGGTCACTACATCTGCATCTGCTACACTTCAAAACAGCCCTACCTACGCTACTGTAAATTATACAGTGGGATATCTTGTTAATACATTTTTTGTAAATTGTGTTGTTCCATTGTCCTTTTACAATCGTGAGTAAAAATCAGTTTACATATTCTTAAGATTTTTAATATTGTAATTTCTGACACGTTGGAGTAAGTAGGAACAATACACTATTTCAACACGGTAGCAACCTGTGTACATACAATTACATTTGCTTCATATTCTTCTTGTGCATAGACATATTATTTTTATGTGTTGTTATGCGACATAATTATCTTCAGCAGGGACCTGTCTCATGCTAGATAAACTGATAATATACTTAAAACAGTACATGTACTTTATATGGTAATTTCCGCTTTATAGATAACTTTTCATGTTATAGTGTCAATCTATTTTGTTGGAATTCAGAATTAGGAAAAGTGGCACGTATCGGAGCACACCTCTCATGGTTTTCACAGATTAAGACTATAAGACTCTTTCATGACAAGAGGTGTAAGATAGGGAAATTCCACCCGAGGGGTTTTCAAATTTGGTAAAACCCGAGGCTTTGCCGAGGGTTTTGCCAAATTTGAAAATCCCGAGGGTGGAATTTCCCTATCTTACACCTTTGGTCATGAAAGAGTATTTTTCTCTCATTTCAACTACTTGAATAAGCTCAAAAACCATGAAAATACTTTTGACTGGCCACCATTTTGAAACTATCAAATTTTTCCTTGAATTATTTTGACGAAAACAAATGATACAGCGAGATCGAGCATACCCCATATTTGCAAACGTAGTTTGCGCAGAAAAAATAATCTCAGCTTTCTAATGTACACGGTTAAAATATCGTGAAAGGTTTTAATTTCATCACGTCGCCATTTTTCTTTTTTCTGCATCAGATTTTACCGAACTCGTGACGTCACGACATTGTTGCGCCATTGTGACGTCACGCGGTGGCTGTATTGCATGGGTAGGGGTGTAATACAACCACAGCGATCATATGTGTATTGCCCTAGACAGGCCAGTATTACACACCTAGACATGAGAGAAAATACTTTATTTGCTCGTAATCTTGAGTTGAAGACTTGAACCGTTCCCTCTCATCTCGCCATTGTTGACATCGCGACATATCTCTGTGTAGAACGAATTTGATACCCCGTTTTCAAATACCAGGTACACAAATCAGAAGCTATGTCACCACAAAACGAGAATCAAAACGTGTGTATTACGTAGGGTCGAGCGTCCTTAAAAGAAAAGTATATGCGACACAGGTGATTGTATAGTCAACATGGCCACCTTAGGGCAAGTCAATATTTATAGTACGTTTAATACACGAGGTCATGTATGCACACCGTACATTGTATAGTGTACACAAGTCGTGTCATGCACGTAAAAGTATAATCTCGCTTTTATTTAGACGAGCCTTGTGAAATATCGATCCGTGCAAACTGGACATGAGGTCGAAGGTCAAAATATAGGACTTTTAATACATTATGTCCAAGAGTCTTTTACAATGGTAAAGCAGAGATCGAGGGTGTCATGTATGCGTCCCTAGGTAAAGTAAACGAGTTATGTCTTCCATCTAGAGACCCAGGTCACAGTTGCTTGAGTTTCTGTCAGTAAATAATAAATACATATGTGCGAAATATGAGTCTACAATTACAGTATTCTGTAATGGGCCGCGGCTCCATATAAACATTTTTATATGCTGGCAGAGACTCAAGCAACAGTGCCCAGGTAAACATAAGTTGAAGTGTAGAATATATTTACACTCAGTTAAATACAAGTATGAACTGATAAAACAATGTTCGGCATGGACGTATACATAGCAGGGACGTATACATAGCAGGGACGTATATATGCATACGTCCCTGATCACCAGACATCAAATAGATCTACAAGTCCATGTACCCACTAACTTAGATAACGTGAATTAACATAGTGTCTGACATTGCGATAACCCCATATAGTTTAGATTTAATAGATTTACCTGGTAAAACATTGCACCAGTATGTACATAAAAGTCCAGTACATTTATTAATAATTATTATACAATAGTACATGTTTACCAGGACAGCACATAAGAGTTAGAGACTTAATATTTACACGGTGGCCCTTAACATGAAACACATAATACGAACATTTTACATATAATCATAGAGGTTATAATTAAGCCTTTATATGTCTCCGATATAAGATACTAATCATGACAAGTTAAAACGTGGTTATCGATATATCACAGATTCATATACATATCACCACATTACATAAATATCTGTGACATTAAATTACATGTCAATTTATTGTACAGATTTTTATATTCTGACTGTAGGAAATGGAAATTTCCTCTGCTGTCAGCTCAATTGTTAAATCTGTAGACACTGCATTTCAGTATAAAATAACAAAAATATATTAACCTCAAGGAAACAATATGGTATATATACTTACCTGAAATTAACCTCAGTGTTTTGTCAAATGTAAACTGGCTATACGGCTCAAATCTACCCCAGAGTATACCATTATGGGGCGTGAACTTACATGACCACGCCCACAAAGATAGCACCCCTGGGGGGTCGTCCGGGAGGGTGTGGTCTCGGGTACTAGCACATTGTACATGTGACAGCGTCGCCGCTTTCGAGACCGACACCACCCCCTTTCGACCCGAATGTAAACCAGGCTGGAGACGACGACTGTGTACTTGTGTCAGGTGTATGCTCCACTCAGCGGCTGCATGGGTGGTGAAAATGCGAGTCAGTCCCGGGCCCGCGGCCATGTAGAAACACGGGGCGGACCCGCCATGGTTATTTCCGACTTACTTCAGTCATGATGTTCGAAGTAAGCGGCATGAGCGCACCCTCGTCATACCACAAGCTCTGGAGAACAGAGCGTGTGTGTAGTTCGAGTTGAAATGGTGGTCTGAGTAACTATGGCCGGACTCAGGCTTATTATAGACATGGTGACGTCATGATCATGTGGTTGGTTTCGATTTCTCGGTGTTATGAAATACCTGTTTAGCCAAGTTTTGCTGACGAAACCCTTTAGAAATCAATTCAAGCTTATATCCGTCATCGGGGATGTATGTGTGCACATGTAGCCATGCATGTCATGAAACTAGTGTATAGCGACTAAGATAAAATAATATTTATACAATATATGATAGTACGGAATAAGGTTAGAATTTTAAAAGTCCGTACAAAATATAATAAGAAAAAAAATAAGAAAATATCTGTGGGGCCTACTGAACACAGGGACCTGAGAATTCGTTACAGCTAGTTTTGAACATAAACTAGGGTGTTTAGAGTAATTTTACACATTGGGAAGAGGGGGGGGGGTGTAGATCAATGATCATTGAAGGGACATTTTTATCGGAAATTGATCCCTCAAACGTGTAAAATTATTCTAACCACCTTAGTTTAGGTCCAAAACGAACTATAACAAATTCCCAGGTCCCTGTGTACTGGAAGATATATATGCCTAAATTACAGTAATTGTCGCACCCCACATATATTCCCATTTACTTTAGTGAAATTCCATCAATTTTGAAAATGTTATCATAAACTGTACAACAAAAACATTTTGGCCGATTTCAATACAGTGGGTTCCACTTAATATCGCCTCTGTTAATATCACATTCCCAAGCACCATTTCTTTCTCTATATAATTCTTTTTGGTTAAAGGCCCAATATACGTAACTTTCGACAAATCTTGAAGCGAAAATCAAGCCTAAAAACTGATTATATTTATAGATTTAGTTAAGATTAACTGATATCAGCAATGTTCAAGATAAATTCTTACGTGGTTACCGGTACAGTAGCAGTTGAAACTCGGTATTTGTAAACACGCGTCCATTTTGAACCGTCTTCTCACTTCGGTTTGTTGTTGAAGTGGGCCCCACCTGAATTATTTTCAATTCTTTGGATTTTTCTGTCAAGACTTTCTTGTTAGTTACCGCTCGGGTTTACTTCGTTTTAGGCTTATTTTTGCATGGTTATCAGCTGGATTTTTTTTTAGAATTTTTCAGAATCACGAAAAATTTCCTGAAGTTACGTATCATGTATTTTGAAGTGATTTCTTTTTAATATCATGTTTTTTTTTTAAACAATGACATAAAACCTCCAGAAAAGGATATCATTTCCATTGATTTCAGATACAACTTGTACAAAACGAAAATGTTGGTTCAAGCATCACATCATAAATATATCCAGAGACGTATATATAGATGTATAGACGTATATATAGATGTTTTTCATTTTTTTTTAAAAATATGTCATGGCAAAACTGAAGGCACGCTCAGGTAAATAAAATCCTGACCAATCGCTAGGCTGCGTGCCTGATCTTTGATAATTACAAAGGAACCGTGACCGACTTCAAAGCCTGTAAATTTTCATCGTTATGTGACCACGAGATTCTTTTGATGCACATCAAAGGGTCGAACCAGTCTTGTCACATCAACAAGGTGGCGCATGCGGCGCCTTCAGTTTTGCCACGACATATTCCAAGGGTGTAGAGAGCGTAGGTGATCGTACAACCCCTGGATATCGAGGATGCTGGGAAGGTCAAGATTATCTTTTACATGTGGTATCATGGAATTAGATAGCTAATTTAATTCCGTGTTGGTATACGCGATAATCTTTTTTAATTCATATAAAATTTTGAATGCCGTCCGTTGGCAAAACAGCCATGTAGAATTAAAGTAAGAAATTTATGGTTAAATCGGTCCAAGGAGAAAACGGCCTCAGTTTACCCAAGTGAAATCGGCCAAAGATAAACTTGGCCATTTGTATGTATGTTTCATACAGATAAAATTATACTTTAGTACTTTCTTTGATTTCATTTATATGTCACTCTTTTGACATTTGTACATGTCTGTGTATTAATCAATAGTGTTCGTCTCCGTCACGAGTTCCACAAGAGGAGATAACCTAATTTGCCGACAACTTACGAGCGACTCGGTTGTAACAGGGACGTATGTGACATATACACCCCTCGTTATAGCAACAATCTATCCCTACTTATGTTTTGTAAAGGAAAAAATAATTTTGCGTATTAAAAATATATCTTCTTGATAATGTTTAATCAAAATCATTTAATTATTAGTAAAAAAAAATAACAAACTTAATAGAAGATTCTACATGATTTTAATGTAGGTCTGAAACGCTTTGGGTGGGAAGAAAACGGTAACGCAAGAATACACTTATACCATAATGAACAACAAATAACAACCCAAAATTAAAGGCCCAATATACGTAACTTTCGGCAAAACTTAAAGCAAAAATCAAGCCTAATACCTTTTTATATTTATAGATTTAGTTAAGATTAGCTGATGTCAGCAATATTCAAGATGAATTCTTACGCGGTTACCGGTACAGCAGTAGTTGAAACTTGGTATTTGTAAACACGCGTCCATTTTGAACTGTATTCTAACTTCTGCTTGTTGTTGGAGTGTGCCCACCTGAATTATTTCCAAGTCTTTTGCTTTTCTGTGAAGAGTTTCTTGTTAGTTACCGCTCAGGTTTACTTAGTTTGAGGCTTATTTTTGCATGGTTATCAACTGGATTTTTTTCAGAATCACGAATAATTTACTGAAGTTACGTATATTGGGCCTTTAAATCAAAATCATTTAGTTATTAGTAAAAAAATAACAAACTTAATATTAGATTCTACATGATTTTAATGTAGGTCTGAAACGCTTTGGGTGGGAAGAAAACGGTAACGCAAGAATACACAAATACCATAATTAACCACAAACAACAACCAAAAATTAAAATTACATCTTTAATATACCATCAGACCTACGTATGCTACTTAAATGTCATGCATATGATGAATGTTATGAGTTATAAACATTTACTTAAACGTGGGGCCGAAATTTCCGTGGGCCGATTTATCCAACCAAAAATCGGCCTAATGCCGCTTTCACTCGGGGTCGATTTCACCAAACACCAATTTGATTAAGAAATTGGTGCAATATCATTCAAATCTAGCATCTTGGTCCTCTTACATCCATACAGCGGTGAGCGGCCGATGCCCATCGCTAATCATTTTGCATTTGCGCTATTTTCTTTTACTTGTGTCAGTGTAATGTGGAATTTATAAAACTCCCTAAATAATTTAATATGTCACTCGCCAAAAGGCTCGGGACATATTAAATTATCTAACTTGATTAATAAATTCCGTACTACATTGACACCCATGTAAGATCCTCTATCACGGACTTAGATAGCAATCTAATCTAAGTCCGTGCCTCTATATAGTGTATCTATATTAGAATGATTTTGGATATTGACTATTCGGCCAGTTCGAACAAAATGACAGCAAAAATGTTGAGCCTGTTTGAATTATGGGAAATTATGCCAAAGAAAATAAGCGAGATGCCTAACTACCGCTGTATCCGAGTCGAAAGCGGCAAAATCACATCACATAATTACGCATGGACAGAGGTGTGTACGTAACACATACATGTACAGATGGCTTTTATGTCTCTGTTAGTGCGTAAACGTATGGATATCAATTTTGTTTTCAAGACATTAATGGAAGTAAAACATATCATCGTGGTTTATTTTTACATTAATGATTTGTATACAGTAATGAAACGACCAAATGGCACCATTTGAAATCACTATAATAAAAGCTCGCGGCTTTTGCATATTTAAATACCTCCAGCTACGCCCTTGTCTAGAGTTCGGAAGGTCCCCCGTGACTGGCCGCTCTCGCTCGTTACACTATTGTAATAGTTATTTCCCTTCGTACATACGAGTTTTCAATGTATGGTTAGCTTGATATATATTTATTGTTGTTTCAATATTTGTTACAGAGCTTTTAAAATGTAAGTTCGAATGGGATATATATTTTAAACTTTACTTCTGTGACCTTGTCATATTTAACACAAGAATTATATATTGATTTCGGTTATTTAAGTATATTTTAAAAACATCCTTCACGGAGGTGTAATTATAAGCGTATGCTAACAAATCTCTTTTCAAAATGTGATCTGCTATCCAAATTTCCCTGGTGATAACATTAGATAATTCCCCAAACGAACTATTCTAGCCCACCATTATTTCAAACATAGTCTTGGCGATTTCATCATTTACTAGGCGCGCATACAAAAGAGATCTATGCCTACACTGTAGATACGAAAACGTGGTTGCACCGACTAGTTGTATCAACCGTATTCATTGGCTCCTACCATGATAGTTCCACCAATCAAACTTGTCGTCTCTTTTCGGGTCGGGGAATTTGTTTTGGACCCGTCACAGATTCTGAGGAAAAATATCCGTCTGTTAGGCTAATTCACCCGTTTACCTGTTGTGGTAGGTCTTGTTCAGGTGTTACATGGATATTATATTTCGTGAATGCTTTATTGAACTTAAATTGCCTTGTGAAACACAGCGTTACACAATAAATATAAAAATTAATGATTTTATGAATCATTGTTTGGCCTACCCGCGGAATCACTGCAGTTTCGGTTTATGTGTAAGTTATACCATCACGTTTCATGACATCCTCGTAATCCAGGGATTGCAATCACCTACGCTCTCTAGCTACATCCATGGTATTTTTCATGACAACACTAAAGGCTCC
This sequence comes from Mimachlamys varia, assembly GCA_947623455.1. Lineage (NCBI taxonomy): Eukaryota > Metazoa > Mollusca > Bivalvia > Pectinida > Pectinidae > Mimachlamys > Mimachlamys varia. Next base: position 30,004,054 of record OX392532.1, on the reverse strand, counting down.
GTGCACGTGTGCGCCACCTTGTTGGCGAGACAAGAAGATTGGATCGACCCTTTGATGAATATCAAAAGAATCTCGTGGTCACATAACGGTAAAAATTGACAGGCTTTGAAGTCCATTACGGCTCCTTAGTAATCTTCAAAGGACAGGTAACCGTATGCAGCCTTACGATTTCACCTGAGCGTGCCTTCAGTTTTGCCATGACATAGGCCTACAATGTACATATATTCCAGGGGCGTAGAGAGCATATACTGTATCTATAGGTGATTGCAACACATGGATATTAATGGAGAGCGTAGGTGAATTATGTAACCCCAGCATGGATATCAAGTATAAGTTTATGCAAGATAAAATGTATTGAATAAATTAAATTCAATAGGGGCTACTAGGTACATGTATCTGATAGCTGTCAGTCTTTTATTGTAATTTAAAAAATGCCAGTGTCCAGTATACAGTTACGTGCCATAAGTCTTTCAATTTTTTTTATTTTGCTATATATTCTTTGTATTTCCAACTTTTTTCAATGAATTTTCCTGACTTTGTTTATGGATCATTTTTAATGAAATTCTGTGTACTTATAGAGAATTGTTTCCTGTTTCATCTCATAATATTTTCACTGTTTTCCGTTATGTATAATTAGAGAAATCATAATTTATTTACAACATCCAATTTTCGGGACGCCATTTTGACGTCATTTTTGTAACGTTATATAGAGGAATGACGTCACACGGAAATTAGCAATGTAGATAATTCTGTATAGCTCCATAAATACAAAACGGAAAATTAAATAAATATTATGAGAGGAAACCTTGTATATTTCTGTACCAAATGACAAAAAATTGTCAAAATCCATCCATAAACGAAGTCAGGAAAATTCATTGAAAAAAGTTGGAAATACAAAGAATATATAGCAAAATAAAAAAAATTGAAAGATTTATGGCACGTAACTGTATATATATGTAAAGTACTAAAAATTAAACAGACAAAAGTTCCGTTGGCAGATATTTTTCATGTTCTTTCATAAGTCCTTTTTATTATTTTCCAGAATGAACAGCCAATATGTGAACTGGAGAAAATGATGAATACAATAAAAACATAATAAATGGCGTGGATATGAAAACAAGATTTTACTGAGTTTGTTAACTAAAGAATATAAGATGTCTGAAGAAATGATACAGATACCGCAGGAAGGCAACGGTGGTAATCAGCCAATCGTTTGGCAGCTTCCGTCCCGAACTAACAGAGCTGGTAGCGCCATGCAACCAAGTGGTCCCACGCTTGCCCAACACCTTCGCCATGCTAGTCCTTTACCACATGGAGTATTACAGCCTAGGGAGGTTCCGCGTCAACACTTGCCCCGTACACAGGTTACTGCACCACATGTGGTGCCAGGAGCTGGTGACCCCAATAATGGACAGAGACCAACTGACCAGTCATTTGTAATTGACTTTGGTTCAGTGTTTGATCCATCCTCCGCCAATGTTGGCAGCATAAACCTTCAAAGTCTACAACAAATGGCTCCAGAACATTTTCAGTTGCCAAATATGGGTAGTCATGATGAAAATCAGAACACCGGCCCTCAAAACAATGGACAGCACGGCCACCAACATGTTGTACAGGGTATGGATAATATGGACTGGAGTATATTCCTCCTCAACTCTTTACTTTTCATCGTCATTCTGGTCATCAGAATCGTCTCAGATCATCTACTAGGTAAGATGAATATAGTTAAATCCAATCATCACAAACATGCATGCAGTAAAAAAAATTTTAAAGCAACTTTTCTGGGATGCAGATGAACTACATTATACAAAACTACTAGCGCTCTTAGTCTATCATCTGTATTTTATTTAAGCAATGAATGTTTTAGCAAATGTTGTTACAGTCCGGATCCTATAACACACAAATTGCTGTTAATGACAAATTAAATAAAGCCAAGGGAGGTTTATGTAAGTTTGTCAGCAATAGCAATGTGTGTTATAGGACTGTAACAATATTTGCTAAAATGTTAATTACTTATATTTACATTTTGATAGAATAATTGTGCTTTATTTAGTTTCTTCGGACCGATTTTGAACAGTAAATCAAGTGAAGACAGCAATGAAATCATTGATGTCACAATAAAGACTGATGACTTCACTGCCAACTGCTGTTATAGTCTAGATCTGAGGCACTGGGTGTTATAGGCGTATGGCAGCAACTGCCTCTTAGCATTGTGTTTATGCAAAATTACAGAGCAAATTTAAATATACACGTAAAATGAATTATGGTCATAGCTAACTCATTCCCTTAGTCCTCAGAGATGTGTTATAAACATGTTTTAATGTAGCTAGTTTTTATAAAGAGATTTAAATGCATGTACATGTGTTTTAAAATAACCCTTGTTGCACAACTTAATTTTAATCTATCAGGGTTCTCATTAAAAGCCGGTTGCCGGCAAAAGTAGCCTGTTATTCACCAACTTTGAACCAGCTATTTTTCAGAATTTTATATAGATGTCAACATTACACAATGTGAAAATTCAACAAGCTTTTCTTTCGAAGTCAACCAATTATTGCAAAACTTAGTTATAACACTGTCTATAGCTTTTCTACAATGTACATGATGATTTTATAGGTATGCTGGTTTTTGTTGGACTCGGGGGAACTTTCTTCTACGCCAACATGTTTTTCAAAAAGATTGTACATGAGTCATCTTTACGGGTGAGTTAAATGTTTGAATACCGGTACGTTGATGTACAAGTTTACGAAGATATTTGTATTATAGGACTGCCACTACTACTCTGAAAAATCTCAATTTTTGTTTTCCCTGTCAGTGTCAACTGTATACTTCAACTTCTAATTATAAGTTCACAAACAAAACATTGGATCATCCAATTTTCCATAATAAATGTCTGCATCATTAACAATCAACATGTTCTGCATTCTATATTTCTTGATGGTATTCAGTTTATGTTCCTGATGCCAAATTAAAGACAAATTTAGATATTCAATTAATTGACAAATACAGTTCAAATCTGTAATCATTGTTTCAGTTAATATCATTCTATTTTTTTTTTACAGGATGCAATGCTACACAATGTACTGTTGTCATATTTCTGGATCGTTATGTTCCTGACTGCCAACATAGGCTGTGTATACTACGTATTTCAGGAGCAGGAACTGTGGAATGTGTAAGTATAGTTGTGAACTTCTGAAATCTCCAATGAGGGAGATCTCCGGGCCCTCATTCCACATTCCGATGAGGGAGAAATAGTGTGAAATGCGACTGAAACTGCATTGCTCAATTTGTCTTTCCATTTTTATGTATAATCGAACCTCGCTATTTCGAACTCGTTTAATTCGTATTGAAATTCAATGTTGGAAAAATCTGGCAACTCAAACTTCATACCAAATAATGGAACTTGTTTAACTTGAATACTTGGATAACTTGAAGTTTTCCCATAGTTCTGTCGACTTCGAGATAACCAGGTTTGACTGTATCAAAATTATTTTAAAAATTATTCATATGATCCAGGCACACAGGGCCCAGTTGTTCAAATGGTGATTAGCTTAATCTCTATTTAACGACATTTTTCAAACTTGAAATATTCTGTCAATATACAAAATACAAACTTAAAATTTTGTATGTAAATTGACAATATGAGGTTTTTGATATTTGCACAGTTGTAATTAAATCTATGGTTTCATTTTAAAGTTACAGGATAATTAAAATTTGCGCTAATCACTGATTAAGCTAATCATCTTTTAAACAACTGGGCCCTGGTGTTCAGGCACTTGTCAGGGCCAACAAGAGTGATTAATATGAGTTATATGAATTATTTCATAATTCTTGTAAAATAATTAAACCTTATATAAAATGGTCGTCTGTCATTCTAATGAACTCATTTCTGGAAACAAGGTTACTTCGAGTGACCTAATCTATTTTCTCTTGTATTTTATAGGTTGATGTTTCAATTGCCTGCGAAGTGGGATGGAGACATTTGGATGTTTTTCTGGGCAGTGTGTGTAAATGACTTTGTGCTTAAATATGTGACTGTGATTATCAAAGCTTTCTTCTCTATGGCACCTATCAAACCGAAAAACAGAGTAAGTCCTACTACCAATCCATCATTGAGGGTAAAATAAGCTCATTCTGCATTAATTTTGAACTACTGTACTTGGAAAACCTATTTATTTTCCATTAAACTTTCACAAAGAAATTGGTAGTCTTTGTATACTTATACTTTTACAAACTTGTTCCCGACTACTAATCTATCAGTTCCCATCTACTTCAATAAGAAACATTACTTAGGTTGGGGGGGGGGGGGGGGGTCAGGCCGAGTGGTTAAGGTTGTCCATTCTACCACTAGCCTTCACCTCTGGGGGGTAGTGACTTGAAAACATATGTGGGTAGTTGTTGCCAGGTATAGGTCAGTGTTTTTTCTCCATGCACTTTGGTTTTCCTCCACCTCCAAAACATGGCACGTCCTTGTAATTAAAAGACCCTGGCTGTTCATAGGATGTACACAAAATAAAATAAACGAAACCAAACATTTTTTTTTATTAAAAGTGCACAAGCAGGCATCCATGTTGTTCACAAGGAATTTGAACATCTGTATGAATGCTTTTCTTAAGATAACTCTGTTTAAAACTGCAGTTTGTATTATAGATTAATCAAGCATTACGTATACTACACCTTTGAGTAATCATTTCTGAAAAGAAAGATGAAATAGAAGATAAAATATGCAAAATGTAATCAACAGAAGTGTTGGAGCTTAAAAACCCACCTATAAATAAATAACCAAAACTACAATATATAAAGAGGAGGTAATTTGGTACATTGAGATTAAAACCATGCACCTCAGATTCTTATACACTGTGCCTGTGTAATCTTGGTAATTAGATTAAGGGGAGGTTACTGCATACACAAACTTATGAACCATCATAATTATACCACATTTGCTTGAGTTTCTGTCAGTTAATAATAAATACATATCTGTGAAATGAGCCTCCCATGACAGCAATGTAATGTACATTCTGTAATGAGCTGCGGCTCCATATATATCAACATTTTTTATATACTGACAGAAACTCAAGCAACTGTGATTATACCTATTATAATGTGCATATCATTAATTTTATTAGCTGGTGTTTATAAGAAATGAAAAACTTATGTCATATGATACTTAAGTTAAATTTTTGATTTCTCACAAGTTTTAGAGACTTCTGGCAGCATTTGTATCATAACTACCAGCTATATATCCCATGTGATATCTGATGTTTCTTTACAGGGTAAATACTACATGTTTGTGGAACATGTCATGCAGTTATATAGAATGGTAATCCCCATTGTTCCCTGGTTTCACTTCCTGTCGGATGGCCTTTCCTGGATATTTGCTGCTGGCCTCCTCTGCTTTTACTTTTTATGCAAGGTTGGTATTTCATTGTTCTGGGGTCATAAAGGTACATATATTCACTTTCATTACTCCTTGCGTATTATCCGCTCAGGGGTATATTAGCCCATGGGAAGTAAAATAAGTCCTTTTTTAAGCATTTTGTAAAATTAATTTCAGATACAGTATACATTTTTCGCATGGTTAATAATCTTAGTCAAAACCATGTTATCTCTCTCTTTTCTAGGGATATCAGCTGTTTTTTAAAGCCAGAGATGTACGGAATGCTTTTGTAAAACTTTTACGAGAAAAGGTATGTACATGCGTGTATTATTTTCTTACCATATCTGTTTACAGCTTCATGTAATCAATTCTTTATATGGACTGGGCTTTCGCTTTGACTGTGATACATGAGATGGAAAGTTTGTTTTTGAAAACTTATTTAAAACTGAAATATGATTATAGAATTGAAATCTTTAATGTTTGTTCTTAAAGCTTTTGACAAATTTGTATAATAAAATGTGATTTTTTTTAAATTGAGGAGAACTTGAAATATTCTGCTCTTCAGTTAAGCTTACCTGGTAATTAAAACATTTTTCAAGTATCAATACTTAAATATATAATTTTAGGTATAAAGGATATGTTAGAAATATATTTAATGTGAAACATAATAAAAGATTGAATATCAGTTCTTCAGAAGATTCTGCACTCTAATTAACATCCAAGCCAGTGAAAGTGATTCATTTAGGTTGGAATACTGTAACTTGGCTCTGATGTAAAATAAAGAATGTTTATAAATTTATATTCATTCTGTGAAACGTTTTCATTTCTACTCTTTGTTTTGTTGTCTCGCACAGACATACGGTGTTAAACCAAACAGCTCAGATTTAAAAACAAGAGGCGAAGGATGTCCCATTTGTCAGGATGACTACAAAGACCCGGTCATGCTTGATTGTAAGGTAAGACAGTGCTACCCGTCACAAAGGAACCTAGATGTTCTGAAAAACCATCATCTTAACTCCACATGGCGGATGTATTGTTCACCTAAACAAAGATGAGAATGCTAGCAATATAGCTATACTGCTGGCAGCATCCGCATTAGGTTGAGGAGAGTTAAGGATAAGGCCTACATCAACCAGATGAATAGAACACACTAGGTTTTGGTTGCTGGATTTGACCTATATTTTTTATTTGAATTACCATGGAGATTATTGGCTTGGTTTGGTTTATTTTGTTTTACATCCTATTAACAGCCAGTGTCATTAAAGGACGTGCCAGATTTTGGAGGTGGAGGAAGGCTTGAGTGTACCCGGAGAAAATCACCAATCTATGGTCAGTCCTGGCAACTGCCCCACATGGGTTTTGAACTATCATTATAGAATGGTAGAATGTCGGGACACTTTAACCACTCAGCCACTGTGGCCCAATGAAGATGAAGTGGCTGTTGGTCAGGGGACTTTCTTCTTGAACTCAGTCTTTCCTCCACCACTTAAACCTGACCTGTCCTTAAATGACCATAGCTGTTTATAGGATGTAAAGACAAACAAACCAAGTCAAAGCAAGTGCTTTTTTTGATAAATGATAAAAAACATCTTTTCTTCTTCAAGATTTTTTTTTTTAGATCTGATGCGGCTTTAATACTCTTGATATTTTTCTTAATATTAAAAAAGTCTGTATCTAAAAATTACTTATTTCTTGGCTGTTTCTTATTTTATAGCATATTTTCTGCGACGATTGCGTGGCGGTGTGGTTTGATCGGGAAAAGACATGTCCCATGTGCAGGGCACAGATACACACAGACAACTCCATGTGGAAGGACGGCTCAACCAGTATTCACGTCCAGTGGTACTGAAGTGGGACAAGTGTTTGGGAGACCCAGTGCCCCATCATTTGTACACTATTTTACCTTGTGGAATCGTGTACTTGGACATTGGTTTGAACAAATATATCACTTTAGGATGCCAGAAATATCATTTTTCAAGTGTGAATAGCATGTTATCATAGAATTGGTAATTGTGTGTAAGAGATATTGTCTGTTTGCAAGTGAACATTTTACGCTGTATTAAAAGGATGAAGTTGTGTCTCAAAGTGTATGGATGTGTAACTTTTTCTTTTTTCTTTTAATTGTTCTGTGTTGCCGCCAGGATTTTAGAAAAAATATGTACATCAATGGTTTAGAAGGCTTCACAATACAGGGACTGATGTCTATTGATTAATATATCTAAGATAACAAAAGTAGAAAATGGAATCAATACCGGGTCTGTATGACAGTAGAATAGAGGTCCCTTAACAGGGGTGTGGATACCCAAGGTAAGCAGGTCGGTTGTAAGAAGGCAAAATACAAGATGTACAACCACAACTTTGTTGCGTACGTGTTGTGGTATAAATCTTTATTTTGTATCTCGGATAAGATTTTTCAGTTCTAATTTATTGAGGAAATTGATTTAGATTACTTTCTATATTTAATACATGTACCGGAGGCTGGACTCCAACATATCAGTAATTTCTTTACAACCTCTATTCAGCATTGTTTGACTGTCTTTAACTAACGTAGTACTATATAAAGAATTGACCTTGCTGTTATTATCCTGTTTATGTGGGAAATTTCTAATTTGTTTTGTCATATTAAGTGTTTGCAGTTTTGAGGTGATTAGGCCTTTAGTGTAACTTTACTAGAAATATTTTTCGATCATGTTGAATTCATGAATGAAAGTCTTTTTGTACATTGAAAAAATTAATCTTCTGTAAAAATAACATTTGATACAGGACAGACCAATTAACATCCTGTATATGATGAACATTGTTGAGCTGATGTTTCATCTTCTGTTTTACTTAAAATTGTCTCAAACTTCCTCCTTGTATCTGAGTATGAAGCAGATTTGTGAATGAAGGGCATTATCTATTAACTCATTCATCCCTGAAATTTCTTGCTGAACTATTCCAACTTTAGAATTGGAAAAGTTCAAATGATTCTTTAGGGCATCCTTGATATCCAGGAGTAACACTCACCTACTCTCTCTACACCCCTGGAATATGTCATGGCAAAACTGAAGGCATGCTCAGATAGTAAAAACCTGACCTGGCTGCATGCCTGACCTTTGAAGATTACAAAGGAACTGCGACCCAATTTCAAAACCTGTCAATTTTCACCATTATGTGTGACCATTAGATTTATTTGATGTACATCAAATGGTCGAACCAGTCTTCTTGGCTCATAAACAAGGTGCCCCACACAGAACCTTAGTTTTGTCATGACATATTCCTTGGGTGTAGAGAGGGAAGTTGGTCGTAACCCCTGGATATCAAGGATATCTTTAGGAGTGTAGAGAGCGTAGGTGATATTAATCCTACCATATCGAGGATGTTTGTAGGGGTGAAGAGAGCGTAGGTGATCGCAACCCCTGGATATTGAGGATTTCTTTAAGGGTGTAGAGAACGTAGGTGATCGCAACCCCTGGATATCGAGGATTTTTTTTAAGGGTGTAGAGAACGTAGGTGATAGTAACCCCTGGATATCGAGGATTTCTTTAAGGGTGTAGAGAACATAGGTGATCGTAACCCCTGGATATTGAGGATTTTTTTAAGGGTGTAGAGAACGTAGGTGATCGTAACCCCTGGATATCGAGGATATCTTTAGGGGTGTAGAGAGCGTAGGTGATTGTAACCCCACGATAATGTTAGGGGTGACAGAGTTATACAGAAATGCCAGAGTGTTGAGTGTTATACATACAAGCTGTGATTACGTGTTAATTTAATAGGTGAAGTGTTAATGTAAACTAATTTGTAAGAAATATAGATTTTTGGTTATAAATGTCTCTGAATGTTTAATACTTATAACAAGTATGTGATGTTATCTTGATGTTTCCTAAATTGCTTCCTTCCCCATATGTATATTTACACATTTTGAACAGGGATGAAAATCCTCCTCCAAAAGGAGGAATTCCTTCTTTTTGATGTTTTTGCTGTAATGTTAATTCTTTAAATTTCCCATTAAATCCTCTTTAAAATGTTGGTATCCTCCTTTTCACAATTGGCTGTTTTCATCTCTGAAGTTGAAGTTCATTTGGAAAGCAGTAGGACTTCAAACAGGTTTTCTAAATCTAGATCTATTGTAAATGGACAGTAGTATTTTATTTTGAAAATATGTGATGTTATCTTGATGTATGTTGATTTTCTTGGGGGACTTTAAAAAGGTTTTCCAACTCTAGATATATCCTAAATGGAAGACCGAAGTTTATTTTTAAAATAATCTTTTCTTGTTTTTTTGCTGATATATCAATGTATTGCAGTTTTACAAACATACAAACTTTTAGATTTCTCCCCAGTGTTTCACTATGAACTCTGTATTCCAAGCGTGTTTCGTTTTAAGTCGTACATATTGGTGCCAAACATTGTAAACCTGGACTGTAAGAAATTGGGTAGTGGAGTTGTTTGGTCAGTTTTTTAAGTGCCATAGTGAGCAGAGGGCAGGACCCTGATTATTTAATTATAGACTTCAATTGAAGTAGATACCTGTTTTATCAACCCAAGAAAAGACATATTGACCTTGACTGTGTCCTTGGTATTGTCTTCAGCCAAAAGATTTAGGCAAATTTGGAAAATGTTTTACACTATATTTATAGAACAACCTCGACCAAATTTTGAAAAACTTTATACATTATATAAAAACAAACATGACAAATTAACTACAGCACTAGGCATGGTTCCATTTTGAGAGATATTTCATGTCATATTTTGTCTTTCTCAATAGATTTGAGACTATAAAAGCAAGCATACATATTTATTTTTCATATTTTAGACATTTGCCATAATTTAACTGCTTATATTCATGATAGTAAGAATATATTAGGTCTGGTACTTTGTTCTATTTGATTGTGATTTAGATAAGTTTAGGGTGAAATATTCAAGAAGTATAGTTAAGTTTCATTAATTCAGCCTCCTTTTAATGGATTTTTATATTCTATTTCATGCCACTGCAACATAAAGCAGGGAGTACTTAAAAAGATTACTTTTCAAACTATCAGTTTTCCTGCAGCTTGTTTAGGTCCATTACTCTGAATACTGGGACAGTCACCAAATATCTGTTAACCCTCCCTCATAAGGAGGAAGTCTCCCTCATTTTCACCAAAAATTACCTATCTCCCTCATTTAAATCCAAACTCGCAGAAACTGTGCTTTTTTCCTTTCCTTGAAAGTGGCTTGGTTATCTCATGTATACTTTACACAGTCACATTTTCTAGTCTTTAAAGAACAACTCTTGAGTAAGCCAGCTCCCATAACTCCACCACTTTTGCTGGGTTATTAACTGTTCAAGAACGTATTGTATATAATACATGTACATTTTATACATGCTTGACCATATATAAAACGTGTCCTTGACTCAATTTGTCATCAAGTTTAAATAAAGACTATTATTGTTATTAAATTGTCTTATAATATACAAAATGTGGAAGGAATGGAAGTGGCTTGATTATCTATTTTAAGAAGTAAATCGCTGGATTTTGTATAATGGATTACTTGAGTACAAAGGTGTCTGGATTAGTGAAGCTTCTCTGAACATGCCGAAGGTTTTTGGGGATCAATTTTTCTGTCGTTTTCTGTTTTGACTTTGTTTCTCTGATCTTTTGCTCTGTAATACAGAATATTTTAGTGACTAATGTTGTGATTTGATAATTATATGATGTTACTGAACTGATGTGAGCTGACAAGAGGAAAATAAAATTTCCATTTAACATGATTAAGTTGTTGATTTTCCATCCCAAAACTGTCGGGAACAGCCAACATGCTAAAGTTTAGGTTATCTATCCATTATCAAACAAAAGGTCCAGGTGGCCTCACCCGCCTGTATATCTAAATAAATTGTAACAAAACGTGCAAAGAGTCTGCCGTGTAAATATTTCTCCATTTAACTCCATCTCTGGTCCCCATGATGCTATTATTATACCCCCGGCAATGAAGCGACTACTTAAATACTGAGAGGATTTCAACGAAACTCGGTGACAATAATCCTTATACATTGCAGATGTGTGTAATCTATATCACATTAAAAAAAATTGTTGCCATAGTAACGAAGGACAATATAATAGTTACTATGGCAACAATTTTTTTTAAGTTGTTCGTTTTTCAGAGAATTGGTTATAGCATATAACATAACATTTGTACATAATGATTGAAAATCAAATAGTAAATTACATCCGGAAATTTGGTAGATATTCAACCGTTAATGACTCAATGCAACGATTATAACTGCTCCTGTACTATTTGACAAAAATACTGATACACAGATCCGACCTTCTGATACTATAACGACGATATTGTTTTTTTGGAGAAACTTTTGTCGGACAACTAATAAACCTGTGAAGTCAAACTACACAGGAATGATAGGGACCATGTATTAATATGCATGCCGGGTATCTAAACCTATGAACCGATTTCAATGGAACTACACAGGAATTTAAGGGACCACTATGTGTAGATATGCATGCAGATTTCTTTTTTTCAAACAGAAATTGAGGTTGCCATGGTAACCAGGCCATATACTCAACTTTTTGATGGAAACTTTTGACTACATAACTCCGCCTAACCAGTGAACCAAATTCAGTGAAGTTACACATGAATGTTGTGGACCAAGTGTGGATATGCATGCAGATTACTTTTTGCAGAATTTTGGTTACCATGGTAATCGGGTCACTACAAACAGGTTTTTGTTGGAAAAGTTTCAATGAAACTAGAAAGGGATGTTGGAGACAATTTGTAGATGTATCTGCAGATCAAAATTTGTTCATCATCAACATTGCCTTATAACAGTTTCTATTATCTCACCCTGCCTGAAGGGTCACAGAGGTCAAATCTATTATAACCTTTAAACGACTTTTCTTGAAGCATAATATTTGGCTGAAAGGTTCCTTGGATGAAACCTGGCAAAGTTTGCAAAAAGAAATGACCTTGACTTATATTCAAGGTCACTGGGGTCAAATCTGTTAAAACATTTAAATGGCTTCTTCTGATTAACCAAGAGGCCTAGAGATGTTATATTTGGCTGAAAGGTTCCTGGGATGAAACATTACAAAGTTTGCAAAAAGAAATGACCTTGACCTATATTCAATGGTCAAATCAATTAATCCTAGATACTTAAGGGTATATTAAACTCTTGGCCTTAAAGAACTTACATAATTGTCATGAAATGTGTTTCGACCTTTTCTGTATGTCTTGTTCACAATACTGTAAATCCCTTATATTTCGCGAGGTATTTATTTTCGCTTTAATTCTCGAGGAGGTTCAATGGCAAATTCAAATACCTTGCGATTATTTCTAACTCTAAAAGTATCCGTGTTTATTCTATCATAATCGTTACTTCTAGATAGACGTTCGCGAAATTATGTGTATTCACGAATATGTCTGAAAAAGTAAGCTCGCGAAATAAAATTAATTCGCAAAATCAAAGTGATTTATATACCATCTTAAAACCATAATGATGATTGATGACTTTCTATTCATGAACAAAAGAAAAGTAACCAGTTGGTTTATGAGCATTCTTGTTTTATTGTACAAAATAAGACAATGTCAGTTATATCAACCGTTACTGAAGGGAGAAGTATAATAGTCGAGGAGGCTGGGTATGATAAAACAATGATAATGGGTTACAGGTAAAAATCTACAATGGACATACATAGCGATGGCACATGAGCGATTCCCTAAATAACTAAAGATTATACTTTAATATGCATGCAGGACTATAAGGCTTATTAAGAGGGTTTCTTAATTAATTCTAATTCCCCACTGAAGACACATTTGAACTCCTCCAATTAAAATGTTGGAATAGTTCATTATGATATTTCAGGGGTGAATCATAAGTTGATACCAAAGTCTAAAACCTGATATCATATCTCTGACCTTGACAATGGTTATAGCGATCTGACCTTGACAATGGATATATTGACTTGTACAATGTCTGTTATGCTGTTATTTTGTGTTTATATTAATTAAATATTAATACATTAAAAATGTTATTTTTAAGACATTGTCAAAAGGCAATCTTTCAGTAAAAATCGCATAAATATATGATTTGCATAGCAAACTCTCCTCAATAGTAAACTAATATGCTGAAAAGTTAACCATGAACAATTTACTTTTTGTGTTTGCGAGTGTGCTTTTCATGTAATCAAAATGTACCGAACAGTCCAAACATTTGATTATTATAAATCTAGCCGAATAACAAGAAATTGTATGTACAAATGTACTTGTAAAACAAATTAATAGAGGAAGTAATAAAATATTTTCCTTATTCCGACCATGTCAATTGTTATACATATATTGTTAATTGATTTTATCAAAAAAAAAATTCCATAAAATTCTTCCTGGTTGTAATAGTAAACTTCCTATACACAAATTTAGTCTTGGTATTGTCATATAAAACTACACTATACTGTACAATTATGTACTTTAAATTACAACCTACTACTTAAGTATTTATTTGCATCACAATAAAACACAACCATACTTCTATCTTGATGAATTTGAACAGTATAACTTGTCTAAACCAGACCCTGTCTATTCCGGCCTTACTGTTTGGTTCCGGTATTTCCCTCCAAACTTATACCCATACCTCTACAAACCGGACACTATGTAAACCAGCCAAAACTTTTGGTCCATGTGCCTTTTGGTTTAGACATTGTAGTTTTATATTGTAAATGCTTCAAAATTATATTAATCAAATTTGAAAGGCTTTTCCTCAAAACCAAATTTAGGTTCACATATATTGAACACAATTGTTATTGTCTATTTGTGGACCACAAAGAAATGTTGAGAAAAGTAGCTCCCTGTCACTTTCGAGAACCATATGCCACCCCAAGAGAGTGAAAAATTTATTTCTTAACTAGAAGCATTTGCAATTCAATTAAATATATTGCCACTGCCCATAACAAGATCACACAAGACAGCACTGCACACCCAAATTATAAAAAAAAAATGATTACTGGTATTATTGCAAAGTATTCCCCAAATAATTTGTCAGAAAAATCCATAAAACTACAAAGAAAACAAAGGCTGTATACATATGACAGAAATATTCCATATCATTTTCCCACATTATGTATCCCATTATTAATTTTCCTTGCTGTCTCTTTTCTATTTGAGAATAAGTATCGGATATGTTTTAATTTTATTATTCGATCGAAAAGAAACAGAAAAAAGAATTGGAAAATTTTTAAAAAGTTACAAAGGAATAATTTAAATTCATTTATATACATGCTGCTGCATGATCATACATGTACTGAATCACAATCTTGTATAAACAGATGATGGAAAATAAATTAAATTGAGAAGACGAATTGGCTTTAAACATTTACTGATTCATGGATGATTACTTTCAATATTGAAATAGCAGTTATCGAAATAGCAACCTCGCCCAATTGCTAATTCAAGTACTTAATAAAACCACTAGAGGCAGCATTTGCGACATAAGTACAACAGATATTAGGTGTATATTTTTAAAGTGGAAATAATATAAATTTTGTGGGGAAAATGTCTCATTTGCACTCATAAAAAATATCGGTATTTTGCCAAACTTGTGCAATATCAAATGGAACACCAACACATATGCTTAGATTAGTTTTACACAGCAGTGTCATTTTTTCTGACAAGGTGACTTCAAAGTCAACGTTTTTACTCCAGAGCAGGGTTAACGCCCTCTGGTATATGTTGGGAGCCAGTGGTAATTACAAACCTTCAACAGAGTTTAACCAATCACCGATAATTTTCTAACATGTAAAATGATTGGTTTATTTGGGGGACCAATGAAAAGTTCACATTTCCCAATAATTGCTGGACACGTTTTATCAAGCTGGAGGACAAGATAACTGATGGGACTTATACTGTGTACTGATTGTTCAATAGGACCATTAAAATGATCAACGAAGGAGTTAAGAGCTCATACCGAACAAGGAAAGGTGGCAAACTCTTAATCCCCTATTTTAGATATAACAGATCAAGGCTGAGTGTGATGTAACATAAAGAAATTGTGTGACGTAGTTCCGGTTTCCCACTCGCGGGCTACTTCCGGGGCGAAAAAAAACAACCCAAAACAAAGGCAAAGGGTAGCAAGGGGAAACAACTGTGTACGAATTAAAATTATCGTTACGCTTCAAGGCCAACTGGTCTCTTTGTCTATCTATGATTGAGTGAGAGATTTGCTTATTGTTTATTTAAACAGCGATGTTGTTAAGTGACATAGAAAATATACAATTTCGTCACACCAATATACAGGTAAACAATACACATCATTCCGTCATAGATTGACAGAGTGACCAGAAAATATTGAAACATTGTGACAGGTAAAACTTTGATATTACATTTCCAAACTGATGAATACTATTGAGAACTATGTAAATCTTTCACTGACCTCAGCTTACAAAAGCTCTAAGTGTGGATGGAAAAGGAACGGAATCTAAGGCAATATCAAAGGCATTGAGCATAAAAGCATTGCTGCTTCCCTCTTAAACTCTAATGAAACAAAACCCAGTGACACCTGACAGAGGAAATATTGCTCCTTAAGAATATAATGAGGAGTTGTGGATATGATTTTGGTGGCTTTATGCAATGGTGATCAGGCAAGATACTGAGAACTTGAGATATATGACCATATCTGACTGTAGAATGAGTAATACCCTAATATATTGATTTCCCCATGAGTGGCGGCCGCTATGTATTATCCTCTATAGCGAACTCAAGTTAGTTTTCAAACTGAATTTAAAACAGTCTGAGTGTAAAAACTTGAAAATTGGCTTTAAGGGCTATTCTATAATTAATTGTGTGAGGGAGGTGAGAGGCATCTGTATCAATATATCATGGATGGTAGGGTTAACAGCAGATCTGGCTACTATTGCTTATATTAAAGGCCCAATATACGTAACTTTCGGCAAAACTTGAAGCGAAAATCAAGCCTAATAACTTATTATATTTAAAGATTAAGTTAAGATAAACTGATATCAGCAATATTCAAGATGAATTAATACGCGGTTACCAGTACAACAGCAGTCACAACACGGTATTTGTAAACATGCGTCCATTTTAAACTGTCTGAACTACCTGCGGCTTGCTGTTGAAGTGGGCTCCATCTGAATTATTTTCAATTCTTTGGATATTTTTGTGAAAAATTTCTTGTCAGTTATCGCTCAGGTTTTCTTCCTTTTTGGCTTCCTATTGCATTGTTATCAACTGGATTTTTTTTAGAATTTTTCAGAATCATGAAAAAGTTCCTGAAGTTACGTATATTGGGCCTTTAAATCTCTTTTAACATTTGATGGGTGGTGGAGTCTATGAAAAAGTGTCTCCTGCCCCTCCCACATTCTGGAACAGCCCTAATGTAAACTTGACAGCATGAAAATAAAAATTCCTGTGTTTTTAGGGTGTACATCTCTTTCAATGTTTTACCTATGAAACTGGAGTTGAGAGAAAGATTGATGGCGCTGCTACAGTTACAACTGGTCCACGAAGAAAAGTCTCAGACTTCAGTTATACCATAGGTAGTTAGAATGAAAGAGGGAAGCAAAAATGTAACAGGTTAAAATTCACACACATTTTGTTATAACTGATAAACAATGGTATAAAACTACAGCCCGGCCAAACTGGCAAAGCTAGATGTAAACTCCCATCTACAGTATCTAAATATACTGCTAAGTAAAGACACAGGGGTTTGTAACCTTAAGTTTTAAATCTGTAGTAGGTCTTGTATAAATAACTGGCCCGCCCAAATGCAACATTTCTTGGTTTAATGCTACAAAATCCTGTGTGAAGTTGCACCATCACTTACAGCCTGAAAACTTCTTTGCGAGACTTGCCGAACACATATTTAATAACTGTCTCTTGAAATGCAAATGATATCTGTTTTCATGTTACAAGCACCTGTGTGTAATTACAATGACTTGGAACTTGAACACACTTGTATAACATTTCCCATACACATGTACCAGGGTATTAAGCTTTTCAAACAAAGCAATTAACTAATCTCTAGTTCAAGGGTTACAAGTCCCCGTGTGTACCTTTCAATGCACAGGGGTTTGTAATGTGAAAGCAATTTTATCAGATTTCCTGTATCGGTCTGCACACATGATCTGTCTAAAATGGAATTATTTTCTGTCCAGGTTACAAGTCCCTGAGTAAACCAGAAGTTCCAAAGAAGTTTAGCACACTCACCCCTGAAATTTCATAATGAACTATTCCAACCATTGAGCTGGAAGTGTTCAAATGTGTCTTCCGGGGTGAATGAGTTATGTCGTGAAAGCAATTGTATCAGATAATCCATATCTACACAAGACCTGTCTAAAAGTGTAATATTTCCAGGGTTCCAGGTTACAAGCCCCTGTGTAATAATTACATACACAACATCTAGTGCTATTGATTATAAAAGCACCAAGTTTATACACAACTATGTACAGATTATGATAAAACACCAGTACACTGCAGGCACGCCCTGCTCCTTACTAGGTACTCAATGATATCTAACAGGATGACTAATAAACACTGGTTATTTACAGTAACGATACTGAAATACTGGACACGCTAGACACAAATGTTATTCACATATATTGCAGTAATAGTAAATGAGTATGATCAATGACAATATATCACTCAAAATGCATGCACATGCTTGGTTCACTTGTGTCGAGAGAATCTCTCGGTCAGTCCATAGGCCACACTTGAGCATATACACAACAGGACAGATAGGATAAAATCAAGTCTTTGGCTTACTTCATACATAAAAACATAGCAAAACATAGCTGAGAACTTGTAAAATAGTGAATACACAACAAATGAAACCCCCTATTAATGATAATCAAGACAAATTACAAGATTTTGCATATATATGTCAAATATGATGTACATTTTGTAGTTTTAAATAATCACAAACATCTAATAACTTAATATCTTAAAATGAGAGAAGCATGAGTCAACACTTTGTTAAGACTTAAGCAAGTCATTGTAGTGGATCCATAGCTGTATTATATTGATTAATAGATTGATAGAAGAAACAAGACGACAGGTGGACAGATTAACAGTTACGGACAGACAAGACAGAAACATGTATGGAGAGGAACAGACTCAAATATACATGGGAAGGAAGACAGACCATAATGTATTGGCAGAGTAGGACAGGCAAAAGTATGTGTATGGACAGTAGGACAGACAAGAAACATGTATGGACAGTAGGACAGACAAGAAACATGTATGGACAGTAGGACAGACAAGAAACATGTATGGACAGTAGGACAGACAAGAAACATGTATGGAGAGGAAGACAGACAGAATGTATAAGCAGAGTAGGACAGACAAAAATGTGTGTATGGACAGTAGGACCAACCTTAACAAGTATGGACAGTAGGACAGACAAGAAACATTTATGGAGAGGAAGACAATGTATCTGTAGGCAAAGTAGGACAGACAAAAATATGTGTATGGACATTATAGGACCAACAGAACATGTGTGGACAGTAGGACAGACAAGAAACATGTATGAACAGTAGGATAGACAAAAATCATGAATGGACAGTAAGACAGACAAAAACATACATGTATATGGACACCAGTATAGGCATGAAGACAGACATATATAGGTACAGTGTAGGAGAGACAAAAACATGTATGCATGGACAGTGGGACCAACAGAAACATGTCGGAACAGCAGGTTTGGGACAACCAATCATGTACAGACAGCAGGACAGACTAGCTACTGGATCAGGTGTATTGTATCTGCTTCTCATCAGCCTAGTGTAACATTACCATTATACGATGAAAACTGACCTACGAGTACAGTGATTATAATGATTTGTATGATAATATACACAATGATAACCGAAGGTGTTAACCTGTAACATTTTAATTACAGACTGATACATATCTAACATGGGGAAATAAATGGGTATCAATGCGGTTTGTTTACATCATGACATTTTGATTTTTTTTTAAAGATTTCCACATTTGCTATGAAATGTGAAGTTGGGACTATGAACTCTATACAAGACCATAATGATTACTTCTGTGACAAAGACACTAGGTTACACTAACATATTAAATTCTAAAACTTGCCTCAATCAAATTAAATTACCTTAATCTTATACAGTATAGCAAAGTCATTTATTCAAATAATGCTTTAGACCTCTAGAATTTGATCCAAATTACAAACAATACACTGTTTGTACAATATCCTTCCTAGCATGTCTATACCAAGCTCTTGTCTCTAATGATAGAGCTATCATTCATGCATACTGATGATCTTGAAGTCCTGAAAAAAGCAACTTTTCCAGACTCCAGTGTGACAAATTATAATAAATAAACGGTCGGTATAAATATTTGACTAGGTTAGGCAGGTATTAAGTAAAACTCTGTACATAAAAGATATCCAGTTTCTACTGGTTCTCTATAAGTTATCTCCCTTGATCAATTCTTGGACACCCTTTTATTTGATACACAATGTGTCTAAAAATGACATGACATTAAAACAAATTTCTGTCCCAAACAGAGGAAAAATATGACAGGTTCAAACAAATGTCCATTGATCGATAACAGAATTTGGTGTGGTTTTTTTAGTCAAATTAAACTATTAATAATTATCATAGCTCAAGTCTTCTTTGAATAATATTTTCTAAAATACTGTCATTGAATTATTTTGGATTTGATGATCATGGTAGTAATTCATAGAATAATGACCAAAAAAAAGATAAGTATTTTAAGATCTCTTGAAATAAAAAAAAATAAAATTCCCTCTGTCCAGTTTGAGTTGGGTAACAGTTCTTTACATGAGAGAACACTGTACTACACATTGCTAGGTAGATACCTAGCCTATCTCTTGTAGTTACTACACAACCTTTGTATAGCCTCAAATATAATGGCTTGATTGCACAATCATTCCAGGAAAATTTCAATAGAGGAGTTCACTCCCTATGTGCTAACTGGCATTCAGGAAGCCAAATCTTTTAAAACTTATCCCTTTAGAAAGCTGTTGAAAGCCAAATTCTGAGATAGATTTCTCTCTTGATCATTGATGAAGTGTAGAACTACCCACATGCACAGTCTTCGTCTTTTCACATTTTTCGAGGCCTGCGAACTGTTGCGATTTCTTCGACCGTATGTGTATGATGAAATATCATAAACGTGAGCCCGTACTGGCCCTGAGATTCCGTCATGGGTAGTTTGATGTAAACACAGGTTAGAGAGTATGACTCTTGAGTTAGAGGGTAGAGCGGGAGCCGACAGCGATATATATATATATACCATGCCTAGAGCATCTCATTGGAACAGAGTCACTAGCTGTTTGGCGGCGCGGGCGATGTCGAACGCACACTGCATCACTTGCTGTGTTTTAAGTGGGATCTCCAGTTCTGGGTCCATGTCTCCTGGATGTCCGTTAAGACATTCCTCTCGTAATCGCCGTGCACTTGTTGTCAACATGTGAAGCGCACACTTTACACTCTCTGACTGTGGTCTCTGTGGAGTAAATCGTATTGTCATCAAGGTATAGAATCAAGAAAATTGTAATGTGTTAAAAGTATTGAATCGAGAAAATTGTTATGTGCTAAAAGTATTGAATCAAGAAAATTGTAATGTGCTAAAAGTATTGAATCCAAGAGAATTGTATTTTCCGAAAAGTATTGAATTGAGAAAATTGTAATGTGCTAAAACTGTTGAATTGAGAAAATTGTAATGTGCTAAAAGTATTGAATCGAGAAAATTATAATGTGCTAAAAGTATTGAATCGAGAAAATCATAATGTGCTAAAAGCACTGATTTTCGAAATTCATAATGTGCTAAGGGCTATTCCATTATAAATGTGTGAGGGATCTGCATACTTTTCTCTTTTAATATTTGATGGGTAGTGGGGTTTCTGAAGAAAGTGCCTGCTACCCCTCCCTCCAAAATGGATAATTCTGGATCACTTCTATGAAGCTATTGAATTGAGAAACTCGTATTGTGCTAAGGGCTGTTCCATAATTAATCATGTGGGGGAGGTTGGAGGCACCTTTTTGTAACATATCATGGTGGTGGGTTAAAACCAGATCGGCATGATATGTATTACTGATATTAAATTTCTTTTAATATTTGATGAGTAGAGGGCCATCTGAAGACAGTGCCTCGCACATGGTTTATTCTGAAACAGCCCTAAAGGTACTGAATCGAGAAATCATATTTTGCAAAAGGTTTTAAATATGATAAATTGATTAAAAACTGATATTGGCCTATAACTGAGACAAGAACTCCTAGGTCTATACTGCTGCCAGAGATAACCGGTTTTCCTTGAGACATTTATTTTCACATCTTATGTAATTACAGAGATCATGACTTCATATGAAGGGAAACCTTTGTCAATATAAAATTAATCCGGTCAGATGATGAAAATCCAGACTGATGATGAACTTTTGCGTATGCCGAAAAGCCATCTAACTTTCAAAGATACAGTTGAATTATTTTATCCTGGCAAAATACTACCCATTGTGACCCTTATTTTTGTATACGTACCTGTGGAAACAAGGATGCCATGTCTAATACTGCTGAATGGATTCGGTCGGCACATGGTCCAAAGCTGTAAACCAGCACATGTATCAAAGTTACTTCTATCATCATTGTTAGGTTAGATTTAAATGATATAACAAGTTATAACTGTGTAGGTTTAGATTTTTATTTGTTTTTAATTATTCCAACTTTGAATTTAGCATGACGGCCATTTTCCAACAGTTCGAAAACGTTAATTTCACATTTAAATATTTTTTCAATATATAGAAGGGGGACTTATTAATTAAATTCAAAATATATCCACAAAATCAATTTCTGTATGATGCTGTAGTGGGGTGCTGTACTTATTAAAATATCAATAGTGAGTAGTTTTATAACCATTTCTCTTTTATCCGTAGGTCTACATAATTCCATAGAGGATTTTATATTTTTCTGTGAATTTTGAGAGTTTCTGTTTACTATTCCCATTCTATCAGAATCTAACCTGTATTCCCATTCTATCAGAATCTAACCTGTATTCCCATTCTATCAGAATCTAACCTGTATTCCAATTCTATCAGAATCTAACCTGTATTCCCATTCCATCAGAATCTAACCTGTATTCCCATTCTATCAGAATCTAACCTGTATTCCCATTCTATCAGAATCTAACCTGTATTCCCATTCTATCAGAATCTAACCTGTATTCCCATTCTATCAGAATCTAACCTGTATTCCCATTCTATCAGAATCTAGCCTGTATTCCCATTCTATCAGAATCTAACCTGTATTCCCATTCTATCAGAATCTAACCTGTATTCCCATTCTATCAGAATCTAGCCTGTATTCCCATTCTATCAGAATCTAACCTGTATTCCCATTCTATCAGAATCTAACCTGTATTCCCATTCTATCAGAATCTAACCTGTATTCCCATTCTATCAGAATCTAACCTGTATTCCCATTCTATCAGAATCTAACCTGTATTCCCATTCTATCAGAATCTAGCCTGTATTCCCATTCTATCAGAATCTAACCTGTATTCCCATTCTATCAGAATCTAACCTGTATTCCCATTCTATCAGAATCTAGCCTGTATTCCCATTCTATCAGAATCTAACCTGTATTCCCATTCTATCAGAATCTAACCTGTATTCCCATTCTATCAGAATCTAACCTGTATTCCCATTCTATCAGAATCTAACCTGTATTCCCATTCTATCAGAATCTAACCTGTATTCCCATTCTATCAGAATCTAGCCTGTATTCCCATTCTATCAGAATCTAGCCTGTATTCCCATTCTATCAGAATCTAACCTGTATTCCCATTCTATCAGAATCTAACCTGTATTCCCATTCTATCAGAATCTAACCTGTATTCCCATTCTATCAGAATCTAACCTGTATTCCCATTCTATCAGAATCTAACCTGTATTCCCATTCTATCAGAATCTAACCTGTATTCCATTTCTATCAGAATCTAACCTGTATTCCCATTCTTTCACAATCTAACCTGTATTCCCATTCTATCAGAATCTAACCTGTATTCCCATTCTATCAGAATCTAACCTGTATTCTAATTCTATCAGAATCTAACCTGTATTCCCATTCTATCACAATCTAACCTGTATTCCCATTCTATCACAATCTTACCTGTCATGTTTGCCCTCCTGCCCAGAGAGGTAGAGTTCCTGGATGTTTTTGGTGATTTTCTCCGTTTTCTTCATCACTTCCTCCTGCGTCGGAAGCCCGTCTTCCTCAACACATCCGTCACGACTGGCAGCTCCCTGTTCACACTCCTGGTTAGCGTTAGCATCCAGCGTTGGCTCTTGACTGCAACGTTATATCACATTCAAATAGATAAACTTGTTTTATTTTCAAAATTTTATCTCTTGTTGACAATCTCATAACATGTGTTTTCACTGTAATGTTTTGGAAAATATTTTGCATTGAGGCTGTCTTTGTCTAAATAGATGTATGAATGACCCATCAAGAGATGGGTAAGGACCAACAGAACAAAGAACATCTCCAGCACACACATGGGCATATACACATTGGGAAATATTAGCTAGGTGACATAGGACTTTAAGTAGATAGCACCTGATAAGGCACCACCTGTGAATTTTTCAAATTGTATTAATTAACATAAGTGTTCGTTGTATTTATTGAAGAATTTACCTTTTATTTTGTTTAGTTTATGAGATCATAAATCAAATGCAGCATGAGGTAAATTTAAGGTTAATGTCTCTCCAGCCCTAGAAATTTGATAATTAAATTCTCCAGCAAGGGTGGGCAACTAGGACAGCTGTAGATCCCCATACAAACCTGTGGTTTATTGCAATTGGTTCTAGGGGTAGAGAGCTTGGGCAGTCGTAATGAGACAGGTCGGGCCCCACAGGTTTCTGTAATTCTTCGGACGAGTCAGAGGCCACCACCTGTAAAAAAATACTCCTCAGTTAATACTGAAAATAATGAAATATTTCATGAAGAACAGAAACATTATTATGTATATCTACAGTATACTAAATGGAATTTTTAAAAAAGCATGACAAAATACTGTTTCATGCTCAGTCTCAACATTTCCAAAAATTTAAAATTTTCATAATTTCACTACAATCCACTGCAATATGCATATACCATAATTTTCATAAATAAAATTCTAACAGAGATTTATATTGTGAGGCAGGTATTTTGTTCTAAGAGTGCAAGTGGTGACCTAGTTTTAATTCCTAATTCATTTGCATTACACTGCTTTCAGTTGGCATTCATAGGCAATATGATTGCTAACTGGACAAATTCAAAGAAGCATGTTAGTAATTTATATTTGATTTGCCTTTGTCAACTTGGAATTCATATTGCCTATAAATGCCAACTGAAAGCAGTTCAATGTTTATATTATTTAATTGTGTATTTATCTTTTTTAGAATATGTTTATCTCATAAAAAATTCTATTACATTTCTATGCATTTAGCTAAAATTGTATCTACTGTGTTAGCTTGTACAATGAATAGAACAGCCATCACCAGTGGATGGTCAGTGGTATCCAACGTAATAGGCTTTGACATCATAATAATGATTACCAGGTACGTCAACAATCTGTCAATAGCATTCAGAGCCTAATGAATGCCAAATGAAACCTGTAGGGTTATATAGAGGCAATGGTAAATATTTTATAATGAACCCTTTCAAACTCTCAATGAAATCTGTTCTTCCTACCATATACCCACACGTTGTACAGGGAGAAATGACCTTGGTGTGAACATTGTAGACAAAGGAGCTGTACGACTGGTACATTATATATATATAATCATAGCCGTACTGACCTGAACTTCCTCCTGTACATGTATATTAGCAAGTGACTGGGCAGACTGTAACGAATCCTTGGATTGACTCTGAAAGTGACAAAACATACTTCAAATTATAGACAATTTACTCTGAAAGTGACAATACATACTTCAAATTATAATCAAATGTTTGCAGACTCATTAACTTTATTTACCAAGACATAACTGAGGTTCTTGCAAAACACTAAACATATTATAAAGTAACATTTTCAATGTAATGTTAGATTTGTACAGTATCAGACTTTGATAATCTTTGGACCCTCAAATACA
The DNA here is from genome assembly GCA_947623455.1 of Mimachlamys varia. Classification (NCBI taxonomy): domain Eukaryota; kingdom Metazoa; phylum Mollusca; class Bivalvia; order Pectinida; family Pectinidae; genus Mimachlamys; species Mimachlamys varia. Next base: position 29,978,587 of record OX392532.1, on the reverse strand, counting down.
TCCTCAGTCATGGCTCATCATTAAATGACCGGGTTGATAGAACAATAAACAAAATGAAACAAAATCAATTCAACCAAGACATACTCATACAAAATATGACATCTGTAAAAATATTTTAATACAATCTGAAAGGGCAAAAAGGCTGAAAATTAGGTTACTCAATCTTTTAAATGGGAAAATTTAAAATTCACATTACACTGAATTATCAAAAAAGCTGAATTGGCTGATTATTTTTATCTCTGAATATCAAAGAAAAATACCCCAGTGAAGTTGTTTTGCTTTACCTTTTGTGACAGACGCTGTTGGTCCCGTGGCTCGAACATAGATTGAGGCCGAGTGCTGGGGCGAGGACTTTCCTGTACACTCTCAGGGCGATCGTGGCCTCCTGAATCGTACGCTTCATGTCTTCCCCCTGGTCCACAGTCAAACGGATCGTCGCCCCCAGAGCCCCCGGAGTCGTACTGACCCTGTACTGTAGATTCGTATCGGTCTGGACCCTGTTTGCCCTGCCCATCGTATCCATTGGGTATGATGTGAAGGGACTGCTGGATCTGTTGGGTGTGGTCACGCAGTATCGAAATCTCCCTCGTAAGTCTTTGTACCTGTATCAGTTAACAAGTATTAATATATTAATATATAGTTTGTGAAGTGGAGTGAATATAAAAATAGGAAATAATCCAAAACATCCCCATATGAACATCAATAAAGCTATTTTGATCATATATCAGAAGTCTGGTCAAGATCATCTTTTTGACGTTATTGCTCGGAAATGAAAGCAAAAAAAACATTTTTCGTTAATCAAAGGGCCATAACTCTGTTAAATAACATCCGCCAGAAGTGGCGATCGAACTTGGCCAACCCTTTAGGCATTTTATCTTGTAATCAAGTTTCAAGAAAATCAGATAATATCTGTTGTCTTTATTGCACGGAAACAAAGTGTGACAGACAGACAAACAAACCCAAATTAATATCCCCCTTTTCGGTGAAATAGGTGGTGATTAATTAAATATACAGTACCAAGATTGTGAGGTCGTCCCGTTCTCGTCGAAGGTCTTTGTTGTTTTGGATGAGTTGTCCCACTTGAGACTCTAGGGACGAGGCCTTCTTTTTCATCTGGAGGAAGTCGTCTGTCGAAACTGGTCCCTCTACGATCGGCTCCGGCTTGTTGGGCTGCAGAGTCTACAAAGACCACACCAATCACCAATCAGAAATACACATATCGTGTGATCAAACTCCTCCAAGTCATACAAGGATCAGTAACTCATTCACCCCTGAAATTTCATAATGGACTTTTCCAACATTTGAATTGGAAGAGTTAAAATGTGTCTGCAAGGGTGAATGAGGTAACTAGCCCATGTGATCAAAGAAATATCAGACAGAGGCGATGAACTGCAGGTCAATCAGTCAGAGGTCATGCACTATAGTCAAATCCTTGTTGAATTACTGGGATAAGAGGAGCAAACATAATTATGATATCATGAAATCATAAATCGTAGGAAATGAATGTATGATGTAATTCATGATAGAAAAAGAAACCAATCAAAATTAATAAAATCTGTTATTGATTTTAATACAACTGTGTCAATATCAAAAGAAACACTGATTTTGTCAATATGTTTACCTATAGATGTAATCAAGTTATAAACTAGTGATAAAACCAATCCAGTAAAAACCAGGATAAAACACCATTAAATTACAAACCAATTAGTGCAAGTATTTCATATGCTCTCCTCCAGAAATTTGAAATGTTGTTTGTGTTAGAATGATTAATGATATCACATGCAGGAAAGTTATGGTAACAGTTATATGTAGATATTTATACATCCAGGAGGTTCCTCTCTGTGATATCGTTGGCAGTGTTGTCAATAATTTGGAGGTCGGAGTGGAACGAGTCAAGGCATTCCAGAAAGAGAGAGAGAGAGGCGATGTATAGCCGCATTGCAAGACTTCGGCCCTTGCCAGGTTATTATATCTATACAATAAAACTTTGCTACTTGCCGCCAAAAATAAATCATCTCTTTGTTTACTTATTGACCCCTGAAGTCAGATTTGAACTCTCTTGATTAAATGGTTGAAAAAGTTCCTTACCCAAACTAATAAGTTGATTTTGCCCTTCACTGTCTGAATCACCTGGTATAGTATGGTATTTTGACCCCCATGGTAAATTGACCCCGGGATCAAAATACCATTATGGTGAAATGACACCCCCTTTCCCCCCGCCCCTTCATTTTATTGTCACTATAGCATTTTTCATATATCATTTAATTAACATATTTTTATTACAACAATGCTGTATAAACAGTGCAAATTTGGATGGGTAGGCAATGACTATAGAGACAAATATAGGTGAATGCTTGAGGCTTGGGGTGCGGGTGGGGGGGGGGGAGGGGGGTGGTACTTTACTATTGTCGCAGTGAAGTGAATGAAGCCTTTCCATTCTTTTTGGTAAGTTGCTAAGTGACTGTTTTCACTGAACCTATTATATCAGGTAACATGCTAAATTTGGAGTAGGAAAGTTCTTTTTTATTTTACAAATGGATAAACACAACCCATCCCTTCCCCATATCTGTTGTTGGCGTTGATATCTGTGGCAAATGTTAACAATTTCCAGGGAATATCTCACACGACAACAATCACACAGTCTTTGTGTAAAGCATTGCCATAGAGATTATATAACAGATACAGGTTTAATAGAAGTAACTGTTTACACGGGTAAAGTCTTATATATACATGTACACATGCTACAGTATTATGTTAGGTAAGTAAGTAACAGTATGCTAGTATATAACTTAAATCATTATTAATATCAACCAGCAACATTATGTTAGTATAACTTAAATCATTATTAATATCAATTGGTAACCTTATGATAGTATATAACTTAAATCATTATTAATATCAACCGGTAACCTTATGCTAGTATATAACTTAAATCATTATTAATATCAACCGGTAACCTTATGCTAGTATATAACTTAAATCATTATTAATATCAACCGGTAACCTTATGCTAGTATATAACTTAAATCATTATTAATATCAACCAGCAACATTATGTTAGTATAACTTAAATCATTATTAATATCAATTGGTAACCTTATGATAGTATATAACTTAAATCATTATTAATATCAACCGGTAACCTTATGCTAGTATATAACTTAAATCATTATTAATATCAACCGGTAACCTTATGCTAGTATATAACTTAAATCATTATTAATATCAACCGGTAACCTTATGCTAATATACAACTTAAATCATTATTAATATTAACCGGTAACCTTATGCTAGTATATAACTTAAATCATTATTAATATCAACCAGTAACAGTATGCTAATATATAACTTAAATCATTATTAATATCAACCAATGTGTTTAAATGTATGAGAACCAATACAACATGTACAGTGTATAGTGTAATTTTGTGTCTACTGCAGTGAATATATTTCTATAAATATGCACTGAAAAAACAAGACTATTACTGGTTCAGGATCTGTTGCATGTGCCTATAGGCCTATAATTTTCAAAAGTGTTATTATCTCCCTTGTTTGCCATATCATGACTACATTGGGAACGGTTTTTGAAACAAATTAGCACCGTGTACCGGTAATTATGATGTCATAATGGGAATTACATCACCCGATTGTCACATGGTGCCAAATCATCACAAAAACACTTCCCGGAAGTCCATCTTGTATCCACCATTTTGGCCCATCAAGGTGAATAACAACACTTTTGGGAAAGGCCTATTATAAGGAGGATCTTACACAAGTGTCGATGTGGATTTTTTTACAATAATTCAGTGTGCCATGAGCCTTCAGACCAGTGACATATTAAGTTACTGAATGAGATATATAAATTCCATGTTATATTGACATGAGTGTAAGATTCTATTTATCACATAACTTACTATATTCATAATAAAATACACCAAAACTCTCAAATTCATTCCGTATAAGAAAGGCAAATTTCTACTTTGACGTTATGATTTTCACTACTGAGAAAATCATATGACATCATAAAGACGTCATTTGTTTATGACGTATGTTAAACTAGTACATGTGCAATAAATACCATATTTATGACACAGCCACGACATGACTGAATAGGTCAGTTATGTGATAAAAAGTTATATGCCACTAAAAGTGGAATGAACTACCAGGTAGGCATACATGGATTTCTTTGTATTAATTTCTATGATGTAAGACTTGAATCATCTGTGTTTCATTCATAGGTATATATGATGACACCTGTTAGATTCATACATGTATGTGAGAAAATGATGAACTTTTATAAACAGCCAATCAGGAAAGTTTTATGTGAAAGGTGATGGATAGATACCTGGGCCGAGTTGTTCAAAAGATGATTAGCTTAATCAGTGATTAGTGCAATTTTTAATTATCATGTAACTTTAAAATGAAACAATAGATTTAATTACAACTTTGCAGACATCAAAAACCTCATATTGTCAATTTACACACAAAATTTCAAGATTGTAACTTGTTTATTGACAGAGTTATTCAAGTTTGAAAAATGTCGTTAAATAGTGATTAAGCTAATCAACTTTTGAACAACTTGGCCCCGGTAATTAGCACATCACTAATTGGCTGCTTGTCAAAAATACACTTAAATGGAATAAATTATTTGACTCCTGTGATATATGTGATGGTGTATATGACGTATATATGATATGGGATGCTGTATCTAGAACTGCCCAGAAATTCTGTACAATCTCTTACCAATCTGTATTTACCTAACAAGCAGACCACAGATACAATGTTCCAGGTCAAGGATAGAGATTAATGATTAACTTTGTTATTACATGGTAGATCCATGAATATTTCTTTAAAAATATTTTTGAGTTATAATTTTGGTTCTTTATTTCCAATTTTTTGACAAGAGAAAATAATTGTTCATGGTTCATTAGTTTTTAGCGAAACAGACTAGATACAGTTTTGAATTCATTTTCACATAGAACTTTTTCCATAGAAAAGGATTTCAATAAACAAGTATCACAATAGGTAAGCTACTGGTTTTTATTATTTAATTTCTTTTTTAATACAGTAATTTACATATGACAGAAATAGCATAAAGGCTGTTAAGGTATTCTGATGTAAATTTAGTAAATTAGTTAGTTTGTAAGAAATATCAATCACTTAATGAATTTTAATTGAAGAATTAACCCAATTTTACAAATTCTTATCCTTCCTAATCAGTTTTCCCTGTGACCCTCAAAATTAATAAATTTAGGAGTCCTCCAGGGACTCCCATCACAAATAGTATGTAGTAAAATTTCATCAATTTTGGGAGCCTTTTAGCAATTTTAGGACTCAAAATGGAGGTTTTTGTGTGTCGGGGAAAAACCCTGCCTAATCAAGTTTTTGAAACACAACCATGACAAAGTAATATATTCACAAATTCTTACCCTTTCTTGTAAATAATTATGTTAATGTAAAATATTAATTGACATTATTTGTACATGCATGTATCCCTGGAGATATGTATCAAATTCTATTTTATGCAAAATCGATGTGAATAACTGATCTCGGTAATTTCTGTTTTTGGATATTTATTTCTGACAGAATTGGTGAGCAGTGCGCTGAAGACGTTCCATGCTGAGTATGAAAGTGCAGACATACACGCCTCACCTCCGCTGTAGCCATGATAGATTTGGGGGTCGAGTCCACCGTACGGATAGACCCCTTTTCCTGTATCGCCAAACAAACGTAGGTAGTTATAGTACAATGATGGTACCAACAGCATAACGTACGCACCAGATTTTTTTCTTTACAAATTTTATAGCAATTGTTTGGTAAAAAAGGACAGCACCTACACTTGGTCTGTGAGCACTAAATAAAAGTCTTTGTAAAGTGGCTGGAATATTCAAAGTTCATTATGAAATTTCAGTGGTTAATGAGGAACCGTTAAGTCAAAAATAAAGGTCGCTGCGACCTACATTTGATATATTGGAATAATATGCCTCAATCTAAAAGAATCCTTATATTTGAAGTTTGATGAACATTTGAATTCTAGAAAGATGGAAATAAATACAAATTTCGCAAACAAAAAGTCCAAAAAAGAGATAAAGGGCGATATATCAAGAATTCGAAATTAATCTGAATAAGAAAGCTTGCAGATTTTTTCCCCGTCTTTATTTTCAGAATGACTTGAAAGTTAACTGAGGTGTAATGAAATGCTGAATATTAAATGATTAATTGTGATTTTATGAGAAAAGTAATTAAAACATTAGGCATTTGTATCAGTTACAGTATGAAACAGGTGAAATGATAAAATCACTCCAAGACCATTCAATGTGCAAATTAACATTTGTATGCAAGGAAATCACACATAGATGCAGTATGTTGTTGCTTCCTTGTCCCAAGGTAACTCACACAGAGGGGACAAAAGACCAAGTCGTTTTAAAATTAAAATCACATAAAACAGGAACTAAATCATTTTGTTACATGTATACATACATTAATTAAAGTCTATAATGAGTGTATATAGTAGAAATAATTTTTTCTCTCCCCATTCTTATTTTTGTTGTAATGAGCATGAGGGATTGGAAAATGTAACAACAGCAGTGATATGTGAGTCAATGATATCCTAAATATCACCGAAGTCACACCTGATATACAATACTGAATAAAATCAAATAACATCAACCGGTTACTGTTTACAAATTAAAGGTTTTGCTACTCTTCTATTTTCCCTTTATTTAAGAAATTATGATGAATTCATGAATGACATTACTGATATGCCGAGGCATAGCCTCTTCTTTCTTTTTTATGCTTCCAAAATTTTGTTACCCTTTCTATTCACAACAGGAAAATCCTTTCTAACTTAAGCTTGTCAAGGACTATCTGTATTCTACAATACACAAAGATCTCCCAGTTACAAAATGACATGTTATGTAAAAGCCACTTTCCAAATGTTTGTATCCATTCGAACACAACAGGAGAACCCCACCTAACCCTGTTAGGGAATTCCTGTATCCTACAATGTACAAAGATCTCCCAGTTACAAAATGACACATATATGTCAAAGCCATTTTCCAAATTTTTCCTCTTTCCATACACAACAGATAAACCCTTCCTACCCTGTTAGGGAGTTTCCTATATACACTGTATCCTATATACACTACAGTAAAATGTGTACAGTTTGTATGTACCCACCTCCTCTACCCAATCCTTGCGGTCGTCACGCATCCCCGTACTCTTGATGCTGAGATTGTCGATGCTGCTGTAGTCCTCGTCTGACGCGACGATGTCATAGATAGGCTCCTCGTCGCTGGCGATACTGTTGATTTTGGGAGGGCGGCGCCGAGACAGAGGACTAGCACCTCCTTCTGAAAAGATACAAAGCAAATAATTTAAATTTTGGGGATTTTTCACAGAAAATAAATACAACCTTTGATTTGTTCATTTTCTTTTTTCTTTCTTGATCTTCTTGAATTTTTCCATCATTGTTAAGAGTTAAATTAAATTTGCTAGATGAAAAGCATACAGGTTATTACAGCTGGTCCCAGTTACATGAACATTCCTTAACTTAAAAAGTTACATATATATATAAGAAAGTGTAACAGAACATAAGGAGAAAATCATAAGTTAAGGAACTTCCCTTAAATACTATACCCGTTAATTAAAATTTCCTCTGGATATTTTCAAGTTGAAGAAATTCCTGAAGTTAAGGAACATTGAAGAAACCTGGGCCAGAATTATAAAACACACAGCGTTCTGTCATTTTTCCTGTCCGAAGTTCTTCAATGTCTGAATAAAACCCTTACATAAGCCTATATACAGCTACCTGTAGGTAACAATACACAGACCCAGCAGCGGTATCACAATGACTAAATAGAATAACAAATCAATAATTAAAACCATAAAATATTTCAAAATGAACACATCCATGGATATACAGGGACCCAATCACACAGCCTGCATCCTGTCAGCTTCATGAAGCTGGAAGCTACTTTTTCAAACTACATTTGTAGATTGAAACCTGGAGCAGTTTTATATTACCATGGGATAATGAGGAGATACTGTGAACCACAGCCTCGAGATTCAGTCCAATGTATCATTTCTCCATGCATTTCATGTAAATTAATTTGGTTTTTTATCTTATTCTTCTCTCAGAGCCAGCTGTTGGCTTTGACAGATATAAATCATCTGTAGATAGGGATCATCGCCTGACAGAAGATGTTTACAGTTAGCTCATCATGGTCATACTCCAAACCACACAAGTGGTAATCAAACACCAGTTTATAATACAACATCAACCAGCTGATAGTATAACTCAAATCCATGGAAATAGGGAGATCTGTACGACACCAGTTCATAATGCAACATCAACCAGCAGATAGTATTACTCAAATCCACCGAAGTAGAGAGACTTGTACTACACCAGTTCAAAACACAACGTCAACCTGGGCCGTTTTCTTTTATGCGGAACTGGTTTGTTCGCTTTGAAATGTAATGTTTTCGGGTAAAAATCCTAACAGACCAACATATGTTTGTACAGGCCTTGCAAGACTTTCTTAAGGCTCCCCTGAAAGCAGCATCAGATTACTAGATCTCACCTTATTTAAACAGACATATTTAGTCTGACTGCAGGTTCAACCGTTTAAACGAAGACAGCCCTCGGTGATAACTCAAATCCATAGAAATAGAGGCTAATTGTACGACACAAGTTCATTACACCAACAGCACCACCATTTTCAACATGCCGTATAAAAAGGCATAATCTTGTGATATGAGATTTTGCTTTTTCACAGCAAATATGCATATGAATCATAAAATTTCAAAACACATCATCAACCTGAAAGTTAATAAAATCTACAGAAGTAGAGACTTGTACAACACCAGTTCACAATTATAGTACTTCATTCTATTAAACTACACACAGATATGAAATGGATTAAGTTGCAAAGGTTTTGCTTTTGCTATATTTCACAGCATGATGAATTACACAGTTCCAGTTTCTAAACCTAGATATACATTGCAAGTTTAGTTTTTTCAGGATATTTTGTGTCTGTCTCAACATCAGTCCTTTATTTAGTTGCCTACAGAAAATCAACTTCACATTTATGGGAAAGCATTATCATATAAGTATAACAATGTAAGTAAATATGTACAGAGGTACTTGAATTACAGAACATGTTTTGACTGTAAACATATTTAATCTGCTATTTTTTCTGACATGAAATAAATCCCATTTTCGTGGTTGATTAATTCGCCCGATATCAGCTGTCTGGCTCATTCTTGGCTGCTGTTCAGAAGTAATAGATAAAGGAGGTGAGTGACCTCCCTTTGAAATTGTAACAGTTCACATCTTCTTGTGCAAACAAAATCTTTCTCAAAACTAGACAATGCTGATTTGCTTTATTACTAGACCAAACCAAAGCAACTTTCATTGATATGCAAACTTTATGTAGAATATAATATTGGTTATTTTTTTTTTTTTTTACAAAATTAGCTGATACATGTTATGATACACAAGTGCCTGATATATTACAAAGCATCATCATCATCATCATCATCATCATCATCATCATCATCATCATCATCATCATCATCATCATCACCACCATCATCATCATCATTAAACATGTACAGAAGAAATGTATATCATACTTCTCATTAAAAACATAACCAAATTGATTTGGTAAACAAATTTCTTAAAAACTTTCATTCACCCCCGAAGACACACTTAAACTCTTCCAAATCAAAGGTTGGATTAGTTCAATATGAAGTATCAGTGGTGAAAGAGTTAAACAAAACTGACCCATGTGATTCAGCTGAGAGAATGGAAGGTTACATTACATTATCTAAAACACTTTTTGGTCTCAATCTAACTTGTATCCCATAAGTAATGGACAAAATATCATACACAGTAATTATGATATTTTGTCCACAACTTATGGGATAACAAGTTAGAATATGTTTGAACTTTTTAACCACTATCTGACCCCTGTGACTTGGAGTTTGTAGATGGTCAATTAAGTAACATATATCTGGCATTCATTTAGTCATGATAGCCATTAACTTATAATCTTTGTAGACCTCATGTATTGTTATAAGATTTACACATTTCAGTCAAATCTGCCAAATGTCCTTCAGCTAAACAAGCTCATGTACAGATCAAACATCACTTTTCTACACTTTGTAGTTCTTGAAAAGAAGCTGTTTAATGTGTTTTAAAAAATCTGATTTCTGTGATCTTGAAAATAAATCAACTTAATTTAATGAACAAGGCACATACCAAATATCATGACTATACTCTGTGCTTTTTTATTCTTAATTCATTCACCCCTGCAGATACATTATTGAACTATTCCTATACAAAGGACAGAATAGTTCATTATAAAATTTAGGGGTGAATATGAGTTATACGTAGAACTAATTAGAAATTTAATATCTGATGTTGTACCATAGCACTAAGAAATGTGAAAGAAAAATAATTAATTTTAAGGAAAGAAATATTGAAAATATTAACTTTGAATTTGGTAGACAAATTTTTCAATGTTAAAATCAGATCATTTATGATTTAAAATATATGAAATATGAGATGTTAGAATATTTGTAGGATCCAAAAATAAACGACAGCAACAATTTTTAACATTTAGTGCAGGTAGTAAAAGTTTACAGATAATTATTTTGAACTAAAATCTTTCGAATCAAATCATATTAAGTACAACAAAATTACAAATGTCAACAAATAAAACCAGTCTGAATGATAAAATCAAAAGAATGAAAACAAAGTTCTGTGTTTACCTTAATCTGTGGTCTCTTCACTGGAGCTACAAGCTACACTCTCTATACCTCATCAAACTTTAACATTTTAAATTACAACTTTCCAACAAGCAAGGAGTGCAACGTGATATCAAAATTATCAACACATGCGTTCCAATAAAGGCGATATCATCTGTGAAGGCCGTAATGGTGATGTAACATCGGGGGTTTTTGTTTCCCCCCTACCCGACATGTACGTGTGGGAGATTAAATCTATCTCCTCACCCACCAACATAAAATTCCTGCACACTCTAATGCTCAGTTTACTTGGCAGAGCTCACAGATTCCTCTCACAATCATTGATATGAAAGTCATTTCTCTTCCATCAAATTTACACCTGGCTAATGTGCTTACCTTACATCAGAATGTATACACAATCATGTCTCCCTGATAAAATGTCCAACACCATCAACAGATACATTTCTGATTTTTAAAAAAAATTTGCAAATTAATTTTTTTTTTTGCAGTTGTCTACCAGGTATTCTGTTTTTACTTTTATTGCAGTTATATAATTTCTGATTTTTTTTGGCAGTTATGTATTCCAACATTTTATTTTTTTGCAGTTGTATATTAAGTACACTTTCCTGGATACAGAAGATGAAATAATTTTATCAAAAATGTGCAGACATCATAATGATAAACAGAAGCTAGGTGAGGCATAGAATTATCATTATAATGTACTTGCCAACCTTTCTTAAGAGAAAGTATGGGAGAAAAGTTTTGTAAGTGAAAAATGTACAAATATTGATCGCTATCTAATTTAACTGCAATGCCAAAGTTTTTCGCTTCCCTTTGCACAGAAATGATTATTAAAAAAATTGAATATGTATGCAATTTTGCTGTTTCAAATGTGGAACTCAGAGGCTGGAATTGGCAGTCTTCCTCCAAAAATGTATACTTTTAAAGACCATAAAGTAACCAAAGATAATTGCACTTTTATCATCAGGAAAATATTTCATAGAAATGCTTTTTCACTGCCATTAATTAATATTTACGGTCTGTTTGGAATTGATAGTATATTGCCTATACATTTCTACCATTGCCTACTGAACTTTATTTTCCGATAAAATCAGTGGATCACGCGCCTATTGGCGCAGCGCGCAGTAATACACTCCGTTACGATTTGAACATGACGCCGCGTCACTACTTTCCAGACTCGATCAATATCCTGTCGCGTAGTATGTGTTAATTTATTTAAGAAATAAATAAGAAGCATTTTAATGGTTTTTTTTAAATACAATAACAGTAACAAAGACAGTATGGTTTGTTTATATATGAACTTATGTGAAAAAATAACAATAAAAAGATGTAATCTTTTGGAACTTTTTTGTTTACTTGTTGACTGAAATTTCGCGGGAGTTCGTCACCTCATAAGGCGGCTGTTTCAACAGTCTACCGAAACCAAACGATACTGTTTGATTTCATCGCAGTAGGTATCATAATATCTGATTAAAGAAATAATTACACGTGGGAATATAAGGTCTGGACAGTAAATATAAGGATTAAAGTTTCTTTCTGGTGGTTTTATCAAAGGATAAAGTTCAGTAGGATATCGATAGTTGTTTCATGGAACGCTTCGCGTTCCATTCCAACTATCGATATCCTACTGAACTTTATCCTTTGATAAAACCACCAGAAAGAAACTTTAATCCTTAAATGTCACCAAGTGTTTGTGAGTTTTTGATGAGAAGAACATGGTTGATTGTAAAGAAACATAACCAAACATCTATGGGACAGCTTTAGTTGGATCACCAGAAGACAACTATATTAGGCATTCTTAGATTCTACTTATCAAAATATAATGCCATTAAAACACCATATTTTTCTTCTCTTGAAAAAATTAAGTTAATTAAAACCTTGTCAATCTAGTCAGATCAGCTCCAAAAAGGTCTTATTACCAATCATAAAATTTTCGAATTCAGTCCCAATTATAAATCACCATTCGCTGAATCCTGTCTTTTATAAATCACAAAACTCACTGAATTCAACTACAAATCACCACTCCCTGAAATCAGTCCTACTACAAATCACCACTCCCTGAAATCAGTCTTACTTCAAATCACCACTCCCTGAAATCAGTCTTACTTCAAATCACCACTACCTGAAATCAGTCTTACAACAAATCACCACTCCCTGAAATCAGTCTTACTTCAAATCAGACCACTCCCTCAAATCAGTCTTACTTCAAATCAGACCACTCCCTCAAATCAGTCCTACTACAAATCACCACTCCCTGAAATCAGTCTTACTACAAATCACCACTCCCTGAAATCAGTCCTCTTACAAATCACCACTCCCTGAAATCAGTCTTACTTCAAATCACCAATCCCTGAAATCAGTCTTACTTCAAATCAGACCACTTCCTGAAATCAGTATTACAACAAATCACCTCTCATTGAATTCAGTCCAATAACATATCACCACTACCTGAAATCAGTCTTACTTCAAATCACCATTCCCTGAAATCTGTCTTACTTCAAATCACCACTCCCTGAAATCAGTCTTACTTCAAATCACCACTCCCTGAAATCAGTCTTACTTCAAATCACCACTCCCTGAAATCAGTCTTACTTCAAATCACCACTCCCTGAAATCAGTTCTACTTCAAATCACCACTCCCTGAAATCAGTCTTACTACAAATCACCACTCACTGAAATCAGTCTTACTACAAATCACAACTCCCTGAAATCAGTCTTACTCCAAATCACCAGTCCCTGAAATCAGTCTTACTCCAAATCACCACTCCCTGAAATCAGTCTTACTTCAAATCACCACTACCTGAAATCAGTCTTACTTCAAATCACCATTCCCTGAAATCTGTCTTCCTTCAAATCACCACTACCTGAAATCAGTCTTACATCAAATCACCATTCCCTGAAATCTGTCTTACTTCAAATCACCACTCCCTGAAATCAGTCCTACTTCAAATCACCACTCCCTGAAATCAGTCTTACTTCAAATCACCACTCCCTGAAATCAGTCTTACTTCAAATCACCACTACCTGAAATCAGTCTTACTACAAATCACCACTATTTGAAATCAGTCTTACTTCAAATCACCATTCCCTGAAATCTGTCTTACTTCAAATCACCACTCCCTGAAATCAGTTCTACTTCAAATCACCACTCCCTGAAATCAGTCTTACTACAAATCACCACTCACTGAAATCAGTCTTACTACAAATCACAACTCCCTGAAATCAGTCTTACTCCAAATCACCAGTCCCTGAAATCAGTCTTACTCCAAATCACCACTCCCTGTAATCAGTCTTACTTCAAATCACCACACCCTAAATTCTGTCTAACTACAAATCACCAGTACATGAAATCAGGCTTACTCCGAATCACCAGTACCTGAAATCAGTCTTACTTGAAATCACCACTCCCTAAATTAATTTTTGTAGATATTTGATCTACACCTTCCTGAGATAACACTGTGATGATAGCAGTGTTAAATAAATCATAAACCTACTCACAGCTTCGTCGTCTGGTATATATGTGATAAGATTTTACTTTTTACACATACATAGCTCAGCCTCTCCCAGGCAAATTACTTCAGCAGAAATAGCACCAGTGGAGATAGCAGAAACACATAATTGAAAATACAGCTTATATGAAAAGCATATACAAATTTTCTTTTTATTTCATCACTAGCAAAATATCAGCATATCAGTAGAATTACAGAGCTGCTAAATACATGATATTGAATTCTGTTATATATATTATACCATAATTTTAACACGATATTTAATTTATATTATGGAACTGCTTCATGTTTTTCTCTGGAGAATCTTTCATATATCTGATCAGAAAATTTAGATGTTAAATAAACACTGTATCAAACATTTAGTATTAACAATTTATACATTTAAATTATATCTAGCAGTTATACATTTGAGAATTTTTTTCATAATGCTTATATATTACAAGCTTTTCTAGTAGTCAACAGTGACCTTTAACCTATAAACTTGATTTATAATCACTAAAGTTCAATGAGGTGCAGAAATTGATCATGTGATGCTATGGTGTGAATATTTTTTTATTCAAAAAGAAAGCCGTGGCCTATGAACTTGACCAATACCAACCAAATCCTTGTCAGGTATAGAATTTGATACTGTGATGCTACAGTGTGAAAATCAACCAAATCTGTTGATGGGTTCATTCATAAATTATGTACACAAGCTTTTTATTCCCATGCAGTGATCAATGATGACCTTTGACTTTTAACCTTGACTGATGACCACCAAAACTGAATCAGGTACTAAAGGCTCAGAATTTGATAGTGCAATTCTATGGTCTGATGGTATGACTATGAACCAAGTCTGACTTGGGGTATCTAAAATATGTTGTGTATGTCAAGGTTATCACAGATGCACAGGGGGACTCAGACAATTAAAGTGATGACTATAAATACCCTCTAGCTAATACCTATAAGTGTTCCAATGAGGGAGATCTCCCTTATTCCATGTTTCCAATGAGGGAGATCTCCCTTGTTCCATATTTCCAATGATGGAGATCTCCCTTATTCCATATTTCCAGTGAGGGAGATCTCCCTTATTCCAAATTTCCAATGGAGAGATCACCCTTTTTCCATATTTCCAATGAGGGAGATCACCCTTATTCCAAATTTCCAATGAGGGAGATCTCCCTTATTCCATATTTCCAATGGAGAGATCGCCCTTATTCCATATTTCCAATAATGGAGATCTCCCTTATTCCATATTTCCAATGGAGAGATCACCCTTATTCCAAATTTCCAATGAGGGAGATCTCCCTTATTCCATATTTCTAATGAGGGTGATCTCCCTTATTCCAAATTTCCAATGGAGAGATCACCCTTATTCCATATTTCCAATGAGCGAGATCTCACCCATTCCATATTTCCAATGGAGAGATCACCCTTATTCCATATTTCCAATGAGGGAGATCTCACCCATTCCATATTTCCAATGAGGGAGATCACCCTCATTCCACATTTCCAATGAGGGAGATCTCCCTTATTCCATATTTCCAATGAGGGAGATCACCCTTTTTCCATATTTCCAATGAGGGAGATCTCACCCATTCCATATTTCCAATGAGGGAGATCACCCTCATTCCACATTTCCAATGAGGGAGATCTCCCTTATTCCATATTTCCAATGAGGGAGATCACCCTTGTTCCATATTTCCAATGATGGAGATCTCCCTTATTCCATATTTCCAATGAGGGAGATCTCCCTTATTCCATATTTCCAATGAGGGAGATCTCCCTTATTCCATATTTCCAATGGAGAGATCGCCCTTATTCCATATTTCCAATGAGGGAGATCTCCCTTATTCCATATTTCCAATGGAGAGATCGCCCTTATTCCATATTTCCAATAATGGAGATCTCCCTTATTCCATATTTCCAATGGAGAGATCGCCCTTATTCCATATTTCCAATGAGGGAGATCTCCCTTATTCCATATTTCTAATGAGGAAGATCTCCCTTATTCCATATTTCCAATGAGGGAGATCTCCCTTATTCCATATTTCTAATGAGGGAGATCTCCCTTATTCCATTATTTCCAATGAGAGAGATCTTTTTTATTCCATTATTTCCAATGAGGGAGATCTTTTTTATTCCACTATTTCCAATGAGGGAGAACTTCCTTATTCCATATTTCCAATGAGGGAGAACTTCCTTATTCCATATTTCCAATGAGGGAGAACTTCCTTATTCCATATTTCCAATGAGAGAGAAAACTGTGTGAAATACGATTAATGCATTGCTCAGTTTATCTTTCCATTAGCATAACGTATAGTATATCATCTGACCACAGGATGTATTTTTTGAGTTTGTGTGAGTTTGGATTTAAATGAGGAAGATTTTAAGGGAGATTGATAAAGTTTGGTCAAAATGAGCGAGTCTCTCTCTCCTAATGGGTATGAATACCCCCCGCCCCCCCGTCACTTAAACTAGCTGCCAAGCCCTTGGGTAATGAATTAACATAAATTAATTAGTTAATTAAGTGTGAGTATCTATATAATCTAGAAATCATCCTAATGATTGCAACCAAGCAAGAAAGTTTAGCAAGCATGTTTAGTAGCTGGGATGGACATCTATGGTATTAAATCCGAGTACTGGTTTACAAATTATCAACTCTGCTAATTTCCAGAGAGCACATCAGATGTGCATTTAAATCCTGATCCATGATCATAACGAACATCAATAACAATTTTAGCATTGCTTATTGGATGCTTGTTCCCTCAAAATTACATAATAATTTCACTCTCTCATGATCCCTACAGTTTAAAGTAAATGTATTCTGCAATTTCTGCTGCCATAGCTTACATTGTTTCTCTCTATACATGCAAACACAACTTTTCGTACAACAATGAGCATTGCATGACAGTGCTTCTAAAGAATGCTACCAAATTAATTTGGCATTCATAAGGCTATGAATGCCATTGACCAATTGTTGATATCATCATTATTATGACATCATGATTGTTACGTTGGATACCACTGACAATAATGGCAATGGCTACAAACATGCCAGATTTTGGTTACGTTAGATACCACTGACCGTCCTTAGGGCATTATGTCTACAAACATGTCAGATACACATTTTGAAATAATCTTGATCTTATTATGACATCACAAGCTTAAATCAAAAGACTCAACACTCTCTGTCACTCTGGTTCAAAACTAAGAACAACAATTGTCCTATCATGTGTGTGTACATGTCCATGTGTAGCGGCAGGGAAATGATGTAGAACAAGGGAAGTAGACATATGTACATGTCCATGTGTAGCGACAGGGAAATGATGTAGAACAAGGGAAGTAGACATATGTACATGTCCATGTGTAGCGACAGGGAAATGATGTAGAACAAGGGAAGTAGACATATGTACATGTCCATGTGTAGCGACAGGGAAATGATGTAGAAGAGGGAAGTAGACATATGTACATGTCCATGTGTAGTGGCAGGGAAATGATGTAGAAGAGGGGAAGTAGACATATGTATATGTCCATGTGTAGTGGCAGGGAAATGCTGTAGAACAAGGGAAGTAGACATATGTACATGTCCATGTGTAGAGGCAGGGAAATGATGTAGAACAAGGGAAGTAGACATATGTACATGTCCATGTGTAGCGACAGGAAAATGATGTAGAAGAGGGAAGTAGACATATGTACATGTCCATGTGTAGTGGCAGGGAAATGCTGTAGAACAAGGGAAGTAGACATATGTACATGTCCATGTGTAGCGACAGGGAAATGATGTAGAACAAGGGAAGTAGACATATGTACATGTCCATGTGTAGAGGCAGGGAAATGCTGTAGAACAGGGGAAGTAGACACATGTACATGTCCATGTGTAGTGGCAGGGAAATGATGTAGAACAAGGGAAGTAGACACATGTACATGTCCATGTGTAGCGACAGGGAAATGCTGTAGAACAGGGGAAGTAGACATATGTACATGTCCATGTGTAGTGGCAGGGAAATGATGTAGAACAAGGGAAGTAGACACATGTACATGTCCATGTGTAGCGACAGGGAAATGCTGTAGAAGAGGGGAAGTAGACATATGTACATGTCCATGTGTAGTGGCAGGGAAATGCTGTAGAAGAGGGGAAGTAGACATATGTACATGTCCATGTGTAGTGGCAGGGAAATGATGTAGAACAAGGGAAGTAGACATATGTACATGTCCATGTGTAGTGGCAGGGAAATGATGTAGAACAAGGGAAGTAGACATATGTACATGTCCATGTGTAGAGGCAGGGAAATGATGTAGAACAAGGGAAGTAGACATATGTACATGTCCATGTGTAGAGGCAGAGAAATGCTGTAGAACAAGGGAAGTAGACATATGTACATGTACATGTGTAGCGACAGGGAAATGATGTAGAAGAGGGGAAGTAGACATATGTACATGTCCATGTGTAGCGACAGGGAAATGATGTAGAAGAGGGGAAGTAGACATATGTACATGTCCATGTGTAGTGGCAGGGAAATGCTGTAGAAGAGAGAAAGTAGACATATGTACATGTCCATGTGTAGTGGCAGGGAAATGATGTAGAACAAGGGAAGTAGACATATGTACATGTCCATGTGTAGTGGCAGGGAAATGCTGTAGAAGAGGGGAAGTAGACATATGTACATGTCCATGTGTAGTGGCAGGGAAATGCTGTAGAAGAGAGAAAGTAGACATATGTACATGTCCATGTGTAGTGGCAGGGAAATGCTGTAGAAGAGGGGAAGTAGACATATGTACATGTCCATGTGTAGTGGCAGGGAAACGATGTAGAAGTGGGGAAGTAGACATATGTATATGTCCATGTGTAGTGGCAGGGAAATGCTGTAGAAGAGAGAAAGTAGACATATGTACATGTCCATGTGTAGTGGCAGGGAAACGATGTAGAAGTGGGGAAGTAGACATATGTACATGTACATGTGTAGCGACAGGGAAATGCTGTAGAAGAGGGGAAGTAGACATATGTACATGTCCATGTGTAGAGGCAGGGAAATGATGTAGAACAGGGGAAGTAGACACATGTACATGTCCATGTGTAGAGGCAGGGAAATGCTGTAGAACAAGGGAAGTAGACACATGTACATGTACATGTATAGAGGCAGGGAAATGCTGTAGAACAAGGGAAGTAGACATATGTACATGTCCATGTGTAGTGGCAGGGAAATGATGTAGAACAGGGGAAGTAGACATATGTACATGTCCATGTGTAGTGGCAGGGAAATGCTGTAGAACAGGGGAAGTAGACATATGTACATGTACATGTGTAGTGGCAGGGAAATGCTGTAGAACAGGGGAAGTAGACATATGTACATGTCCATGTGTAGTGGCAGGGAAATGCTGTAGAAGAGGGGAAGTAGACATATGTACATGTCCATGTGTAGTGGCAGGGAAATGATGTAGAAGAGGGGAAGTAGACATATGTACATGTCCATGTGTAGTGGCAGGGAAATGATGTAGAAGAGAGAAAGTAGATATATGTACATGTCCATGTGTAGTGGCAGGGAAATGCTGTAGAACAGGGGAAGTAGACATATGTACATGTACATGTGTAGAGGCAGGGAAATGCTGTAGAACAGGGGAAGTAGACATATGTACATGTCCATGTGTAGAGGCAGGGAAATGCTGTAGAACAGGGGAAGTAGACATATGTACATGTCCATGTGTAGAGGCAGGGAAATGATGTAGAAGAGGGGAAGTAGACATATGTACATGTCCATGTGTAGTGGCAGGGAAATGCTGTAGAACAGGGGAAGTAGACATATGTACATGTCCATGTGTAGAGGCAGGGAAATGCTGTAGAACAAGGGAGGTAGACATATGTACATGTCCATGTGTAGAGGCAGGGAAATGATGTAGAAGAGGGGAAGTAGACATATGTACATGTCCATGTGTAGAGGCAGGGAAATGATGTAGAAGAGGGGAAGTAGACATATGTACATGTCCATGTGTAGAGGCAGGGAAATGCTGTAGAACAGGGGAAGTAGACATATGTACATGTCCATGTGTAGAGGCAGGGAAATGATGTAGAACAAGGGAAGTAGACATATGTACATGTCCATGTGTAGTGGCAGGGAAATGCTGTAGAACAAGGGAAGTAGACATATGTACATGTCCATGTGTAGTGGCAGGGAAATGCTGTAGAACAAGGGAAGTAGACATATGTACATGTCCATGTGTAGTGGCAGGGAAATGATGTAGAAGAGGGGAAGTAGACATATGTACATGTCCATGTGTAGCGGCAGGGAAATGCTGTAGAACAAGGGAAGTAGACATATGTACATGTCCATGTGTAGTGGCAGGGAAATGATGTAGAACTGGGGAAGTAGACATATGTACATGTCCATGTGTAGTGGCAGGGAAATGATGTAGAACTGGGGAAGTAGACATATGTACATGTCCATGTGTAGAGGCAGGGAAATGCTGTAGAAGAGGGGAAGTAGACATATGTACATGTCCATGTGTAGAGGCAGGGAAATGCTGTAGAAGAGGGGAAGTAGACATATGTACATGTCCATGTGTAGAGGCAGGGAAATGCTGTAGAAGAGAGAAAGTAGACATATGTACATGTACATGTGTAGAGGCAGGGAAATGCTGTAGAAGAGGGGAAGTAGACATATGTACATGTCCATGTGTAGAGGCAGGGAAATGCTGTAGAAGAGAGAAAGTAGACATATGTACATGTACATGTGTAGAGGCAGGGAAATGCTGTAGAAGAGGGGAAGTAGACATATGTACATGTCCATGTGTAGTGGCAGGGAAATGCTGTAGAACAAGGGAAGTAGACATATGTCTTCCTTGTTAAGATAATCTCATATCACCACTTTATATCTCAGGATGTGGAAATCGTGCCAGTGTGTTCTGGAGCTACGTGATATTATCTCAACATCTTAATTGCCACTACCCCCCACCACTACCCCCCACCACTATATAAAACTGGAGTCCTTTGGTTTCCCATACACATCTATAACAGCAACACCATGTCACATCTCCTCAGTAGCAGTGATCAATCTACGTGCAAGTCCCGAGTCCTATACTTGTATAATTAAGATGGGACTCCTAGAAATTCTGGAAATATTTAATTTCAACATTGTGGGACCCATTGTTTTTAGCAGTATGTATTTAAAGAATCCATGAAAATAAATTGCTAATTGATCACCAATGCCATGCAACCATATACATTGCCATATCCTATATTCTGTCACAGACTGAGACTCCCATATCAGCCTAAAAGGCTGGAGGCTTGAGGGCTGGTGTTAAACAACCCATATCATCAACAGTGATGTTTTCACACATAATCAACAACACAATAACATCACAAATACACAGCAGATATATGTGTCTGTCAAAAAGAGGGAGTTGCAAGGGGCAGCCTTGATCCTGACCTTTGACAGACAATACCATTGATGTTGGGGTTGTGTGTGTCTTAAACACTATATCTAAATGTGCAAAATTTGTTTCCCTTAAAGAAATGTATCAAGGGTGTTTCAGATGAAATATGGAACACATCATTTCAATGGAACGAAAAAAAAGAAGGATTTTAAAGAAGAACTTATTTTATTTCAGCTATTTCAGGCCCCTTTGGAAGTCAGATCTACCATTTATACAAAATAAATCCCCTTCAATCATTGATGTTTCAGAACAAGCAGGTAAACAACCTGATATCAAAATGAATATAGCATATGTAAATATATTTTCTATTTTGTTTTGCTCAGGAGGAATACACTTTAGTACAATCAATGGCTACCTATGTATTTTCTGAAATCTGTTCTAAATATCAGAATATCTTATACAAGTATAAAACTGGAGTGATCATAAACTATGCATTATTACAAACTAATTTTCTTTATAGCAACTCTGAAGATACTACATAACACAATTAATGCAAAACAAATATCAAATTAGTACAGTACAAGCAGAGTTGTTTCCCTTGTAACTGATTTTGTTTATCTAAAATTTACCCTAATTCAAGTATGAAATAGGTTCTTTTTAGATGGTCTTACTTGTTTTTAACCATTTACTTAGGTTGTTGTTACCAACAATCGGTACAAAACCTTATCAATATTACTTTATGCTTATACACTGCCATCCAAAAGTTTTGTTACAAACTTTGTGTACATAAACCTGCATTAGCCAACAAAAAATGAACACAACTGATGCAATTTCCTAAAGATAGTCAACTTATCAGTGACAATTGGCATTTTATATAAAAAATACCTAAGTCCTAGAGGTTGTAGGGAGAGTCAAGGGAGGGGTCTATTTTTGATAATGTTCAAAAATGAATAAAAGTTGTTTTTCTTTCATCTGCACAATTAAATGGAATTAATACAAAGGTCCACTGTCAAAAATATAAGAAAGAAATATATTGTTGAATTGTATGTAAAACACGTGAAATTGCAAAAATATTGCATTTTGAGGATTTTAATTGTATCAAAAACCATACATACATGTAGTTAAAAAATAACAAAACATCATAATAAGTTGATCATAACATCAAAGTATAAATAGTAATACATACTTCAAAATTGGGGTTTGCTCAATTTCAAAACGTTTGCAGAAAAGTCTATCAGAACTTTTGGATGGCAGTGTATATTCACTGTGATATGTGGTTTTTTTTTTCAATTGTGTTACAATTACAGCAAAAATCATCATATTCATAATCCAGAAATCTATATAATTACATAGAAAACCTTGTAAAAGTGCAATAATTATCGACCAACAAATTCTATGAAGGAATACCGAAGAATTTTTTAGGAAAAGGAGGACCTTAAAAAAGTTACAAACAGTAAGCAATGTGAAAAATTCAAAGAAGGGCCATGATTGATCCTGAAAAATGAGGAAATCTCTGTAAAGCTAACACTTTCTATTGTTTCATTAAATCACTGCTGACGTATTATACTGATAAACAGAACTACATGCACAATTGTATGCAAATATAAAATCAAAAATCTCCAAAAGGAGATAAAAAAGTAAAACGACAGCATTGCTTACCTTTAGGTGTCTGTACAGGGGACATAACTCCAGTTTGTCGTCGTTTGGCATCATTCAATATATCTATCACTAAGGTGGCAAATTCTCGTCCGTTAAATCTGGCAAGCTTCTGACGACCCTGTTGATAGGAATAAGTAAATTTTTGAGTACAGACGTTTCATTATTATATGAATAGATTTGTTCTTCCATGTTTAATTTGGCAAAAAGGAAAAAAATATTATAATTTGCAAATTAAAGACAGACTCTACATTGTCACGAAAATCTAAAAACAGTGTAAGATGTAAGGCTGAAAATATAATGGAATGGAAATGTTTGATTTGCAATAAGTAATGGCTTGGCCATAAAAAGTTAAGGAAAGGTTTCCTTATAGGTCCAGGAATTATCCATAAAGGTTCAATATTTCAAAAAAATCCAAAGAAATTTTTAGAAAGTTAAAAAAATTATCATCAGAAAATTAAGTAGATGAGGTGTCAAAAACATTTTCATTTCAATGAGTTATGATACAAAATACAATTAAATGGACATCAATGACAGATCAGGTTAAGACTTGATTCTGCCCAGTATGTTATAAATTTGCAAAATGTGTCCATCTAGAAATGATTTCCGCTAAATTATCATTACTGAGAACAAATATGTAGTCAAACAACATAATAAATGGTGTAATTACATATGAAGATATATTGGGCAATTATTGATTTGACAATTCTCTGTTTACAGTATATTTTTCTCGGTTTCATCTCTCGAAAATGACAAAAACATGTATACAGTGGATATCTGAGTAAGTACAGCTTGATTGATGAAAACTATTCTTGCTTTATGATGTTTTTTTTTCAGAGTCAGAAGTAATTTTTAAAAAGAACCTATTAGATGCACATTTTCTCTAAGATCTGTAAAACGTACCTGGTTCCTGGTGGCGGAGAAATCTGGATTGAGGGGAAGAAAGGGTACACCTTGTCGGTCACTCACTATTGAAGCATTTTCATGCGTAGCAGTCCAATCTGAAAAAGAATTTAGATTTTTTGTATTAAAAGTTACTGATGGTGTCTTTTCTATGAAATTAAATTCCTATGATTTGTCGAAAAAATTCAACAACTTGTTTGCATGACTGTAAAGTGGGCACCTTTAATATTTAAAACATTAGTATTAGATTATGTAGATAACACCTGTAAGTGTGTATATGATATTTAATTTTCATATATACATAATTATATCAATAACGTAAACACTGTGTTTAAATATATTGTCCAAACCCTGAATGTAGCAGAACTAGTTAGACTGGGTTCAACTTGATAGTCTACTACGAACTAAGTAGCTTAAATGGTTGAGTTCAAACTCCAGTTTGGTCATGCATTTTCCCACCCTTGTTACATGTATATAGCTTAAATCTAAAGAAAACTTTCCAAGGAGAATATCTGAAAGATAACATTCTTGCTTTGTCGATAACATTTAAAGGCCCAATATACGTAACTTTCGGTAAAACTTGAAGCGAAAATCAAGTCTAATAACTTATTATATTTATAGATTTAGTTAAGATTAACTGATATCAGCAATATTTAAGATGAATTCTTTCGCGGTTACCAGTACAGCAGCAGTGGAAACACGCTATTTGTAAACACGCGTCCATTTCGAACCGACTTCTACCTTCGGTTTGTTGTTGAAGTGGGCCCCACCTGAATTATTTTCAATTCTTTGGATTTTTTTTGTCAGGAGTTTCTTGTTAGTTACCGCTCAGGTTTACTTCGTTTTAGGCTTATTTTTGCATGGTTATCAACTGGATTTTTTTTCAGAATTTTTTAAAATCACGAAAATTTCCTTGAAGTTACGTATATTGGGCCTTTAAGTACAAACGAAATATAATAGTGTGACAAAATACATACAGCAAGATGCTATCGGTAACAAGGCCAAGTTTCAATTTAATTACATATCAATATATAACACTATAAAAAGTGGACGCTAAATGTAAATTCTCAAAATTCATGTTTTTACCCCAAAATACCAAAACGTGCAAATAAATTTCCCCCAAATATCAGTAAGGTGTTCAGTATGATGATTTCAGTAACTAGACAAGTAAACACTATCAAAAAAGAACTTTAACCCATATTCTCGAAAATTCCTGATTTTTTGCCCCAAAATACCAAAACCTGTAACACAATTTCTTTCAAATTGCTGTTACCTGTTTATTATGAAGATTTGAATAAAGTGACTATGATTTAATTTAGTTGGTTGATTATAACACTGTAAAAAGTGTACTTTTAACACAAATGTTGACGTGGACACGGCACAGCTGCAGCCGCTACCAGGAAAGCAACACCTTTAATAGTCTCGCATTTGACTAACGTAAAAATTATTACAAACTTACGTTCATCGTTTTCACGGCGATCTACTTCATCATACACATCCATTGCTAATTCTTCGAACAAGTGATTGGGTAACTGAAAAGAAAGCAGTAAAGCTGAATAGAGTGTGAACTGATGCCAAACTCATATCAAATTGAAGCGGAACAATTTTTTTAGGCACTTAAAATAATGCAAAAAGATATGTGCATAGATAGATACTACCTACTTGATGGGAACAAAAATTTTCAAAGTCTGACTCTGACATTTCCAAAATTTCATAACATAAAATGCATAACTTCTGTTGTTTATAAAGTTGAATCAAACATCACATATCAAAACTGCAGGTAATACAGACATCTGCAGGATTTTTGTGAAAATGTTGTTTTTTTAAGTTTCATACTTACTGCTTGTAACTTTTTCTTTGCTTGTTTGGCTAATTCTGACATATCTAAACTACTGTAAACAGAAAATAAACAACAGCTTTAGTATAAACAACAACTTTAGTATAAAACATACAACACACATTGTCAACTTGCTTGAAAGTTCAACTCTATTAAGAGGGAGGGGAGGGTATATATGTTAAGATACCACTTTTAAAACTTCCCAATCAACTGTATTTACAATTGACTGTATATTTAATTGACTTACCGGTAGTTTTATTCATATTTTTACCTCATGTATCATTTTTTTCATTCTTATAATTGAAAGTTTACATAATTAACAAAATTAAGAAGCATTGAAAGGAAAAGTCAGGACTTTTTGTCCATTGATAACAGTTTTCGATCTAGCAAAGAGGGGTTAAATGGTAATGGAGTGGAGATCAAAATATGATTTTAAACAGGTTGAGACATACCCCTATCCCAAGACCAAGCCTTACGCAAAATTACGTACACAGAGAAAACATTACTTACTTATCAGCCATTTCTGGGATGATGAAATGACAACCATTTCTATGATCTACAATAGAAATAATCATATATAAATCGTACAGTTACACACTTTTTTAAATTTAAATTTAAATTTCCTAAAAAGTTTCCTAAACACTTAATGTTCATATATGTATCAGAAATGTATAACATCCTTATTTCTTTTATGAAATTAACCTTTTTTCGACCTATAATTAATACTGTATGCAAACTGTTTTTTTTTTTGAAAAAAAAAATAACAAAAAGTAGTTGCTTTATATTTTTTCATTAAAAATATACATCTAAAATATGTAGTGTTTTGTTTGGTAGTTTCAATATATTTGCTTTTTGATCTTGAAAATCAAATCAGTACATTACCACACATTGAAATTGTATAGAAACATCCATAAAATTGACTGAATCTGCCCACTTACCTGGTTTGCGTTTACAGAGGTAATAGGCGAGACGATCAGTGAGTTCATACTGGCATTCTATTAATCTATCGGCTAAATCTTTATGTCCTTCCGACCTGTGGAAAATAAATGACTCTTTATTTAGATATGTGTTCCTTAGTTACCCAGATATTGTCAATATCTCCGACAAAATCTTATATTTTATGTCGCCTCAGGCGAAGGTTATTATAGTAATAGATAGTATAGTAGAATACAAACATTATCATAACTAGGGCCTTTATTGACTAATGCCAAGGCCATATAATGAACCTTGTGGCCCTATACAATATTAAAGTCAAATATGATTTTGTTTTAAATACAATGTATAACATTTTATATGTATTTTTATGAGTGCATATATATATAAAAATAATAATACATGTAATTCAAGGTTCTTATATACCGCTTTATCACAACTTATAGGTCCTCTCAAACTGGTTCACAAATTATTATCCATGGTTATAGGGCCTTAGCAACCAGCCAATACTGTTCTCAACCACCTGGGGAGCATACAACTCACTGGTGCTGCCATTTCGACACTCACAGCTAGCATTCTACAATTTCTAGCACTACCCAATCACATATTCATTTTACAGCTAAGTAGACTGGAACAAACTCATTTTAAAGCTGAGTAGACTGGAAAAAGCAGAGTAAAGAATCTTGCTCAAGGATACAAAATAAGTGCCATGACCGGGACTCGAACTCGCAACCCTTTGATCATTAGACCGGCGTCCTACCACCAGGGTATGTGTGTATAATTTTATTACATGTAATATTGTTGTGTATTTTATATATATGAACATACAATGTATTTGAATTTGAATTCAAATTTGTAATACCTTGCATGGTCTATAGGTGTTTTTCCGTTTGCGTCGTACGCCCCTGGGTCTGCCCCGTATATGACTAGTAGCTCCCCCTGGAGAGGCTGACCGCTCTGGGCAGCCACGTGTAGAGGACAGTTTCCCTTCTCCTGTTAATCAAAGAAGCAAACTTATGAAGAAACATGGCAGAGATCCAAAATGTGCACAGCATAAATTTCATTTACATTTGTCAAACAGAACAAAAGTAACAGATCTTTTATAGTCACATCTCAATGTGTTACTCTTCACCTTGTCGGTGTGGCACCCAGCACACCTCATACTTCTCCAGAAATACCATAGTGGGGTATGGACACCAGGCAATGTTGACTTACATACTATGAAGATTGTAGCATTTCCTCTCATCTATAGGATGGGGATCAATAGGGGGACTTTGCTTGATATATTACTGTTTAGTTTTAATTGACTTAATATTTAATAAATTATGAAACTCATATATTATTGAAACACATACATTGGTTTATTGCTACTATACCATTTCTGATAAACTGAGGATTTTTGCTTATAAGATATATATTTGTATCATTATTCTCTCATTTACTGCTTCATATAAGCCTTTGTCATGTCAATCTAAGAGGAGATAGCTTTTTTTCAAACCTATTGCTCATATAATGAAATATTAAACTGACAATGGAACTTTGTTACACTGACAGTTGAACCATGTTACACTGACAATGGAACCCTGCTACACTGACAATAGGCCCGGTTACACTAACAATGAAACCCTGTTACCCTGACGATGGAACCATATTACATTGACAATGGAACCCTGTTACCCTGACAATGGAACCCTGTTACCCTGACGATGGAACCATGTTACATTGACAATGGAACCCTGTTACCCTGACGATGGAACCATGTTACATTGACAATGGAACCCTGTTACCCTGACGATGGAACCCTGTTACCCTGACGATGGAACCCTGTTACCCTGACGATGGAACCCTGTTACACTGACGATGAATCACTTACGGGATGGAAGTAGTTTGGATCGGCTCCTTTTGACAGAAGTCTGAGGCAGGTCTCCAGGTTGTTTGTTCGTACACATGAGTGAAGTTGCTGTAAAAGAGAAAGTCAACGGTTTATTATACCTAATTGAAGGTGCTAAAACTGAAGAATGATCGAATAAAGGATCAAAATCATTTTTCTGTTGTTATCAGAAAATCAATATCTGTGTATATAGTGCTTGATTCATGGGAAACATGTTTGTCCATCATGCAATTTGTAAAATGAAAACTAAGCAGCAATATAAAGTAGGGCCGACTCATAGCTTATCCTCCAATATTAACCTAGCTAAGATCCATTTATATTTACCATGCTAAGATCCATTTATATTTACCTTGCTGAGATCATCCGATATTTACCTTGCTAATATTTTCCAATATTTACCTTGTTAAGATCCACCGATATTTACCTTGCTGAGATCATCCGATATTTACCTTGCTAATATTTTCCAATATTTACCTTGTTAAGATCCACCGATATTAACCTTGCTGAGATCATCCGATATTTACCTTGATAATATTTTCCAATATTTACCTTGTTAAGATCCACCGATATTAACCTTGCTGAGATCATCCGATATTTACCTTGCTAATATTTTCCAATATTTACCTTGCTAACATTTTCCGATATTTACCTTAATCAGATTTTTCGATATTTACCTTGCTTATATTTTCCAATATTTACCTTGCTAATATTTTCCAATATCTACCTTGCTAATATTTTCCAATATTTACCTTGCTAATATTTTCCAATATTTACCTTGCTAAGATCGTCGATAGAGTTGACCTCCCCATCTTTCTGTTTGTTGATGAACTGTACAAATTGATATTTTGATCGGATGAATTCAGCTTTTATTGGACTGAAAAATATAAAGAAGACCATGAAATTAGCAAATGCTTTTAATACGTGAAGATCAGTTTATGTTGTTTCTAGGTCACAGAGAAATGATTTACCTTGATTTATTCAAACCACGTAGGAAAGTAACCCCAATTATTTTGTAATATACACCTTATGCAACCCTGCATCACTTAACGCAACCTTGCACCACTTTACGCAAACTTGCCCCACCATAATTTACACAACCTTGCCCCACCTTACGCAACCTTGCCCCACCTTACGCAACCTTGCCCCACCTTACACAACCCTGCCCCACCTTACACAACCTTGCCCCACCTTATGCAACCTTGCCCTACCTTACGCAACCTTGCCCCACCTTACACAAAATTGCCCCACCTTACACAACCTTGCCCCACCTTACACAACCTTGCCCCACCTTACACAACCTTGCCCCACCTTACACAATCCTGCCCCACCTTACACAACCTTGCCCCACCTTACACACCTTGCCCCACCTTACACAACCTTGCCCCACCTTACGCAACCTTGCCCCACCTTACACAACCTTGCCCCACCTTACACAACCCTGCCCCACCTTACACAACCTTGCCCCACCTTACGCAACCTTGCCCCACCTTACACAACCCTGCCCCCCCCCACCTTACACAACCTTGCCCCACCTTACACAACCTTGCCCCACCTTACGCAACCTTGCCCCACCTTACACAACCCTGCCCCACCTTACGCAACCTTGCCCCACCTTACACAACCTTGCCCCCCCCCCACCTTACACAACCCTGCCCCACCTTACACAACCTTGCCCCACCTTACACAACCCTGCCCCTCCTTTTGTCACCCTGCACCACTGTACACCACCCACAATCCCGATACACAGGGCTGCAGATTTGTCTTACTTCACCTCAGACAAGTTACAATCCCAGTGATCAATCTGCGTGCGAGTCCCGAGTCCTTTACTCATTATGACGGGACGCACAGAAATTCTGGAAATTCTTCAATTTAACATTGCAGGACCCATTTTTTTTTAGCAATATGTACTAAAAGCACCCATGAAAATAAATTGTAAATTGATCACTGCAATCTAGTATCTAAACATATCAGGTCATGAATAGTGGATAATTAAGTAACCCCACAATTCAGACTATCAGGTGGTTTCTCTTCTTTCGGTCATTTTAATTATTTTGTATTATATAGTACAGCTTTCCTATTAAGCTCCGACAACAGGATGGTCAACACAGTAAAACAGAAACAGTATATAAACAGCCAGGTAATACTGAACTCATTCATCCCCTGAAAACATGTTTGATCTCTTCTAATTCTAAGATTCGAATATATATAAACTTTATTTATTTCACAACAATTATGAAAAAAATTATCCAACTTATTTTAGTCATTCTTGTTGGCCTGGATGTAAGCACTTGAGGGGTCTTATTGTGGGAGGAAGCTGGAGTACCCAAAGAAAACCCACTTGGTCAGGCAGGTGACCCCATACCTTTTCATGCCCAGTTGGGGAATCGAACCCCGGCCGCCTTGATGAAAGGCATGTGCACTATCCACTGCACCACCCGACCACCCTTGATAAAACTTTGTTACTAGATTGTAAGATTGGAATAGTTCATTATGAAATTTAAGGAGAGAATGTGTTGATACTGAAGAGCTATCCACTCACTGTACTTGATCCCGAGGTGTTGGTTTTTTCTTCCCGTGTTTACTCTGTGAAGGATCAAGTAACGAATGTTCCCAGATACTGTTGGCTCCGTGGCTCGCCAGGTGCTGCACCATCTGTGGAAGAGAATACGCGGAAACCTTTATTTAGTTTACACAACACACTCACAGACACAGGCTCTGTTTACATAGCTAAATCTACCGCGGTATAAAGATTCGTTTTGTAACAAAATCAATCAGAGCATATACACAGACCAACAGGAAATTATTTACACGACATGAAAATTTTATATGTATTTTTTTAACCATCAGAAGCAATTCCTTGAAGGTAAATTTTTTCTTGTTCTTTGTTTCATTTCATTTAATGTATTACTCTAAAATGAGGACAATTTTGTCAACATGTTTAGCTATAATGAAGCATTCTAAAATCAAACGATTTGAACTTTTTAACCCTATGGTATTGTTCTGCCACAATGGTGCTGAATGAGATTAATCTTTGGAAATCTTCAGGGAAATAAGAACAGAATTTCATTGGACAGAGCAGAATTCTACACCCATGAAAAAAAAGTTGATTATAAGAACTACACTATCAATTTTCTGAAACTTGTCTATCAATCTATTTTTATCAATATTCCGTGTAAATGAAGGTTATTTCTCAACAGTGAAGCACTTATTCTTTGAGGTCACACAAAGGTCATATCAAGGTGTTACGTACAGCCAGGAGGGTGGTGCTCCATTGGCCCTTGGTGAGGGACTTGACCTGTGAGATGTGACGCCCGAGGGACCTGTGAACACTGCAGCACTCGTCACATATAAATATACCACGGTTGATGGAGGCCCATGTCGGATCTGAAACCAAACAAATTACTGTAAAAGTGGAATTGCTTGCTTTAAATCTCAGCGAATATATTCACACGCAAACATATTTAACACCACTCAAAGTATAATGGTATCATAGGTACACAGTACAAAACAGCATGACCGAAGCCTGAAAATTGTCACACCACAAGCAGTTTGGAAATTGGCTAAGCGAAAATTACCAAGCGCAAAAATATTGGCTTTTACTGTAATCAAATCAATCAATTAACTTACAAATTATTTCACCAAACAAAGAAATTATGCTGCCATGTTCAATAATTAAAGAACATTATAAAACATGGCGATATATCTATAAGATTAACATTTTAATTTGTAGGTTACATCCTTAAACTACGTTGTAAATTAATGAAGTACATTTCAAATTAATTGATTTCAAACCACCTACGCCCCCTTTCCCTTCACTTCCCTTCCAGTCCCGGATATATACAGTTGTGGGATCGCACAACGTTACACGATGTGCGGTGGGCGCACGATGGGCGAACGGTGTATGCACGATGTGCGAACGATGCGATCCTGGGCGATTATTTCTAACGCACATGTGGGCGCACGATAGACTAACATTGTGCGATGACAATTGTGGTTGATGTAAATTTAGAAATGGTTTAACAATATATACGGTTTCTCGCTAGTTGTTTTAAACATATTTCTATATTTTAACTATTTACATTAGTTGATAGTTCTATCCATATATTTCTAAAAATTAATAGTAGTCTTTCTGTAGTTTTAGAAACAAACCAAATAGACACATGTATGTAAACTTTCAACTCATATTGACAAGTTCTCATTCAAGTAAATATTGCCAGTTTTACCAAGTTATAAACTGTACCTGTACATGGCCAATTTATGTCGATATCTCTGGCCCGGGGCACTTACAACACTCGCCTAGGTGTGAAAACACAGGTAAAGTGTTGGGGAGGGGTGGGTTTTTCAAATAACTGATTATAAGAGTCCAGTTTGTTTTCGTAACGGTCGCTCGGTAATGGCTGTCGTAGCGTATCGCCGCACACGGGACAGGTAAAATTCTGGCATGTTATTTACATATTCTGATACCTGGTAGCTTAACCCGCACTTGGCTGTCTTATGATCACTGTATCTGTTTACTGTATATTGTTAAATTGACATAATCCCAATAAATATGATGCGAATTTAAATAGTTATTGGACAAGAGGGTTCCATATGTTTTTCATTCCGTAATATGTATCGACCGATTTTACCAAATCGTGCGTGTGTGCGATTTAATCGCACACATAAATGCACGATCTTTAGATCGCCCGGTTGTGCGCACCACGGGCGAACGATGTGTGCACGATGCACGCACGCAGTTTTTGGTGCGTTGTGCGATACCACAACTGTATATATATCAAAATACAGTCGCAGTGCTAACCTTCCACCTATAGCCCCCTCCTCCCCCTCTTCCCTTCCCTTCATTTTTCCTACCCTTCCAGTCCTGGAGATATATATTTCATAACTCCTAAGACAAGTATAACTATGTAACCCCTAGCCTCAGTGGTAATCCCTGGCCCTGCTCATACATCAATGTATATTATAATTATGATCAGATAATCACCAAGCTTGTTAGGCTTGGTACACAGACCCTAGTAACCTCCTCATTAGTGACTGGTGCTGCTATATACTGGGTGTGTACAGAATTAAACATAAACACACATAAGTATCTAGACCAGCTTAACTAGAAATATTATCTTAAGTATCTAAAACACATGTGTCTGCCCATCAACTTTGTCCGACTGCATTATTTCCTTATACCGGTTATGGTTTGGTTTGTTTACGTTTTACTGTACATGTATGTCCTGTTTATAGCTATGGTCATTTAAGGATATGCCAGGTTTTAGAATTGGAGGAAAACTAGAGAAAAACCACTGACCAAGGGTCGCGGCAATTGCCCCACATAGGTTATCAACCCGAGACATACATGTATATGTATTAATATTGCTAAAGGAGGTGGTAGAATGGCAGACACTTCCTTATCACTTGGCCCACCACCGCCCTCACTTGCAATATAATTATCTATTTTCGTTTAATTTCTATGCATATACATATATACATGGAAAACAAAGACATGGACATGTAAATAAATTTACAGCAGCAAGTTTGAACATTTTCATTTTTAAAACCTTGAAGAGTACCAGATGTGCTCCAAGATTTAAGTCTTAATTGTTTAAAATAAAGGGAAGAAACTAATTAATAATCACAATGATTTAATAAATGGTACTGCCAAAGACAGCATAATCAGACAGAAAGTCATAAAGTGATTATTTATATATAATAATGTCTTAATTGTCTGTGGTTAAAAACAAACATATTGCATAAGGTCATGTGCAAGTCTGCCAGAGTTACGTCCCTTAGCTTCCAGTTAGTTGATGTACAATGTTTATTGTATTGTAATTGAAACAGGCCAGACAAATTAGCTACATGATTTGAAACCAGGAATCAATTTGGGGCGAGATTTCTGCATCTTTACCCATATTTTTCCTGAAATTTCATTAAAATTTTCAAAGTTGTACATGTATTACTTTGTACAAACAAATCTCATCGACATTTTGCTAATCCCTTAAAATCCCTCAAATTCTGCCATATGTTTTAAGAGCCAGAATTATCCCTGGGAAACATAATGTTGGATAGAGCAAAGGGGACGTCCCTAACAGTAAATATAAGATGCCATTTAATCATGAGTGAGGGCTGTTACTGGGTTACAACACTGGACCTTGATAACAAGTATTATATAACGATACTGCTACTTTCCTACTTCATTTACATCTGAATATATTGAATTCTATTCATGTATGTAATATATATAAGGACACCGGTTATTTGTTGGAAAATACTTAGACTTTGCCTGTTGTCTAATCCATTTATTAATACTGATGTTTTCTTTGTAAATTCTTTGTATTTCTTATTAATTGTTTATTATATCAATAATGAAATGTTTTGAAATCAAGTATTATATAATTATACACTTAAATGTAAGTTCCAGATTTTTTTTTACTTTTAAAAAGTTGTGAACAAGATTAACCAGATTTTCCAGATTGACAAATATGAATTTCTTCACTCATTCAACCCTGAAACTTCAAGTACCTATTCTATTGAGCATGAACAATAGACATCAGATACATCTATGTTAATATATAAATGTACAGATGTTACGTAAAATATCTGTATTTTAGGGATGTTAACCTGTTCAACCCTGAAATTTCATAATGGACTATTCCAACTTTTGAATTGGAAGATTTCAAATGTGTCTTTAGGGTCGAATGAGTTAATATGCTTATTATTTTACATAAATTCGGGGCCCTATATATATATGTATATAAATTTTGAATGTGTACTTTAATTTTAACTTTTTAAATACAGCTGCCAATATATGTTGGTAAAATGATTCATATATACTATATTTGTAAACATCTTAAATCAGAGGGCTTGGGTCCCAGTTTCCAGCCTAACTTTTATCACACCTACATTTAAACTTCACACAGCATGTAACAGATGTGAATCACAGGCAGAAACAATATAGTTTATATATCCGACAGTTATACTTGACTTTTAAGTAAGATTTTTTTTTTAAAGATCGATATATATAAAGCAATGCATTACTGAAAATAAATCCTAAAATATAAGTTTATTAATGAAAATGGTTTTTTTTTTAACTCTACTTGTGTATATATCTGACATG
The DNA here is from genome assembly GCA_947623455.1 of Mimachlamys varia. Lineage (NCBI taxonomy): Eukaryota > Metazoa > Mollusca > Bivalvia > Pectinida > Pectinidae > Mimachlamys > Mimachlamys varia. The sequence continues at coordinate 29,942,633 of OX392532.1, read as the reverse complement.
TTTACTTGGCTAGTCACAGTATACTTTTTTCAGACTATTTTGATTATCAATGACATCACAAACAACAATGTGACCGAAAAAATGGTAAAAAAAATCCACCTTTATTTGACTGTTGTTGACATCACCAATTCTGCTACATGTAATCTTTGGACATAAAAAGCCAACCATTTACGGTATTATATATGCTGCATTACATATACCTCTAGGTGCTATTAAGGTATTAGCTTCTTTTCTTAGTAAGGGGCCGAACAGTGGCCGGTTGCTATTACTAGCAGCCCCTCCACCACTGAGTCGTGGGTTCGAGACACACGGGCAGTTGCCATCTATTGGCCACAAATCGTGGTTCCTCAGGCACTAGCTAGTATGTAAACAAGCTAAACCACACTAAATGTCTGGGTAAAAGCTAATCTGAAAATGTTGACACATAATTCAGTGATCAATCTACGTATGAGTCCTGAGTGAAGGAAATTATGATGGAACTCACAGAAATTCTAGAAACATTTAATTTAAAATAATACATTGTGGGACCCATTGCTTTTAGCGATATATTTGAAAAGGACCCATGAAATGAAATCATAGAATGATCACTGCCCCTTGATTTAAATTTATTATCTGATTAATGAATTATAGCACTTGTTAAACTTTTATTGTATACAATATATATTGGTTAAATATGATTTGGCCATAATTAACATACAACATTTATATCTATCACCCGGCTACACTATGCTGAACCTTACCACATCCCATCAAATCTCATCAAATATACCTCCCCTGTTGGATACAAGGCCGCCATACTTAGGATAAAGTCATCACATACCAAAGTAACTCTTTTTTTTATATATATATATAGCCTTTTCATTCTAAAAATATGGATTTTAAGAAATCATCACACAGTTTTGCAGATGGGTGTAGGTTATCATAGAGTCAAACCACTATCTAGGTGTGGGCCCAGCACGAAGTGTTGTGAAATATTGTTGAGAGTAAGAGTACCAATGTCAGTGACCATATGTTTATGCTGATAAATTTAAAAGTATATATATGTTTTAAAATTCATAACAATCTAATACTGAACGAAAAATTAGAAATGCAGGGTACATAAATGTGCAATCATTGTTTAATGCTTTGACCTAATTAAATGATGAAAACATTACCATCACTCAATACTTTTGCAGTTGAGATAAACACATCATTTTCCGCTATATTTAAAGTTAAACTTTATAGTCATTTGCTGATATTGTACGGCTGACCCAAGTACGATACAGAGGGGTCCATGCATTTGCAAATGTTATTGGGAGGTCAAGAGCAACATTTGGTATGGTTTATTTTTGTTTTACGTCCTATTAACAGTCAGGGTAATTTAAGGACGTGCCAGGTTTTAGAGGTGGAAGACATCCGGAGTACCCGGAGAAAAATCACCGACCTACGGCAATGCAACTGGCCCCTTTGAGATTCGAACTCGCAACCCAGAGGTGGAGGGTTAGTGGTAGAATGTCAGAACACCTTAACCTCTCGGCCACTGCAGCCCCCTCAAGAGCAACAACTGGATCCTTATTTACGAAACCGTTCTGTAGCCATCACCCTAAAACTCATTTCATAACAAGTACTAATTGTAACGACAGCCGTTACTATAATGTTCCCCAAACTACCCCAACAGTCGTAAACAATATCTAAATTCATACCAATTTTCTAATACAGACGGTTTCAAAAGTTGTACCATTGTGTTTGGCTTCCCTCAATACCCCTATGTCCCAATTTTCGCTGAAATCAAACAATATCTTAACTTTGACCAATCAGACGGTTTTCGTGAGTGGTACCATTGTGTTCAGCTTCCCTCAATACCTCTATGTACCAATTTTCGCCGAAATCGAACAATATCTAAATTTTGACCAATCAGAGGCCACCAGGAAATGGTAGCCATTTTGGAATTTTGTTACGAGACATGCACGTTGCACACCTTCTGCTCCCCTCCACCAATACTGATATGAAGTTTCATAAGTATCTGTCTAGCAGTTTAGAGGAAATTGCTGGACAAGTTCACAACGGAAAGATAGAAGAAAGGCGAAGAAGAAATGGAGCAAACACAATATGTGCCCCCCCCCCCCCCTCACTTCGTTTGGGGGACATATATATAATGAACTATGTATATAATCCAACCTTTGAATTGGAAGATTTAAAATGTTAATTCTCCAAGGGTGAAAGGGTTAAAACATTTTGTATCTATCAGCTCCTCCTACAGATTGGCACGACACAGGAATACTCTGGAGTGTCTGAGAAGATCATGATTCATCTTTAATTTTACCATTACAGATATAGGTTAGAGGCTACATATATCCTGGTTAGATATAATGGTTTTATGAGATGGGTATAATCTAAGGTTAAGTATATGACAGACACACTTGCCTTCTAAGTGTATAGCTAAATGTACATCTACCAGGTTTGTACTATATTATAGTTGTTAAATTTAGCAGGTGTGTGTAATATTTTCCTACTTCCTCACTTAAATTTATTTGTGGTGTTTTAATTTCATGGATCATGAAACAATAATGAACTTAAAAAGTGTTAATTATTTTTATGCATTTACGAATTTAACAAAATTGAAATTATTACAAACATACTTGAACTGGTGGGGACCTGATCAATAGTCGTGGAAAACATGGTATTCGAGTAATCCAAAGTTGTTTGAATATGTAAGAACTCGGTCGGGACCAAACGAACTGTAAATGTTCGACAAATGAAGGGTATTCGAGTTAACTGAGTTTTAGTATAAGTGGGGTTTTACTGTATAAGGTTTGTACCGAGACATCCTTCCTCAGTTTTTCCTTTATCGGGAAGCATCACACCTGAGCACTTTAAATCAAACTTCGTTCTATGTAATAATTAACTTGAATTAACTCAAAATTAATGAAATTTGAAAATCAAAATTTAAAGTTAAATTTGAGAATCATTATAAACAAAACGACAAGATATTTTTGCATGTGACTGATTATAACATGACAACAAACAAAAATTCAACTCTTTATCTTTTTTAACTATTAAAAAAAGTAACTTTGCCCTATACAAAAATGTATAAGGCTAATTTTTATTTCAATTTCAGATTACAAAGACACTTATATAATAATAGTACTGAAGTTGCAATGTTCATGTATAAACAGACCAAGTCTAACAGCCAATTTCCCAGGCACTCTCAAGGGTCAACAATACTTAAGGCTGGAGCCTGAAACTCAATATACCTAGCTTTATATTTAGATTTGTACATGTATTAATTAAGATTTATGTATGGTAGCTCTTGCTGCTCACATCAACACCAATTAAAACAGCAACAGATCAGGCTGAAGGGCTGTACATATTTCACCAGTGATAGTTTAAACTCAATTAACAGAAGTTTGGAACAATATTTTGACAAACAGATTTTGTTATCTTTTATCAAATTTTTAATTCAAACTTACTTTATGTAGTTAAGTGTATTAAAAACACTTACAAGTGTTACTGATGAACCAAAGGGTTCAAAGTAATAAAGAACTTATTTGAACTTGAACTTGACAAGAGTATGTCAATATTTGTCATAACCATTTTCTCCAGCAATAAGACTATGCTCGGTAATAAGCCCACCCATCCCACTTTTGATGTCCTCCTACATGTATGCACTGAGGGGATGTCTGGTAATAAGCCCACCCCATACGGGTGATAAGTAAGTCATGTGAAAATATTCTACCAGATATAAAATATCTCAACACGTAATTAATCAAGTGGGTGAATTAAAGATACATTTTTCATAAACTTGTTTTATAATTGTTTTACATAACGCATTAAGATCATAGAAAATACATGTTTTACAAATAACATGTCTGGCTATTGTTTATATATCAAATTATAGCTACATTCTTCACTTTTATTACCTCACATAGCGGAATAGGGGATGTAAATTGCTAAAAGTAATAAAGTATAGTAGATTTTATAAGCTTAATAACTTCCCTCCTCCCACCCCCATCCTTACAATCAGAGATGTGATTGAATAATTATACTGTAAGATAGATTTCCTGACTTGAAATATACTATTATTTATTATACAGATATTAATTCACTTACACAGAATTTGTGCTGAAAACTTAATACATTTGATCACAGTATCCTTATCAATGGATATTAGTGAATTTCCCTATTTTGCTTGACACCCAAGTTCTATTTGAGCAGGACTGCTTGTATACCCTGTTAGCATTGAGGAGAAATTCCCATCTGTGATATGTCAGCTGTAGATCAGCATTACGTTGTAGCTGCTAATGGCTGAAGACAGGTATAGCTATCAGGTCTGTACTTATAGGTATCAGATGTAGTAGGATTTGGGGAGGAGTTTTTTAAAGACAGGTAAAACAGGTGGTTGTACTTGTTTAATTAAAGGGACATAACACCAGTTGGAATTGTTCATTATGAGTTTTCAGGGCAGAATGAGAAATCCACAGTAGACGTTAATAATAGAATAAGTGAGGTACATGTATATATAAATATATATATATAGCACTTTTGGGGAAAAATGAAATTAACAAGGGGGCATTATACTAAGGTCTATTTATGATAATTTATTACATTTTTACCAGTGAACTATCGAAAATTATTCATTTTATAAAAGTGATATTTTTCACTAGTGAAAAATATCACATTTTTTCGCTAGTGAAAAATATCACATTTTTTCGCTAGTGAAAAATATCACATTTTTTCACTAGTGAAAAAAATCACTTTTTCTTATTTGACCAATCAGAAAGCTGCTTACAAACGACATTTGGGAAAATCAAAAGCTGCCACTGTAGATTTTGCTATAAAATGTAATAAACAGAATATCTAACAGTATCTTCAGTTATACCAAATATATTTCACTCGTGTGGCTAATATTTTGATATTACTGAAGACATTGTTTGATATCCTCCATGTATTACATAAATACAACAATCCATCAATGACAGCTCTACAACTTCCAACCATGCTATGAACACGAAATCAAAAATCTGTTCTAGGACTGGTGCTGTACATACATGTATGTGTATCAGTAGCAGACAGGACTGGGTCTAGTGAAGACCCCCCTCCGAGACTGGAGCTGGGAAGGCTTCCCTCGGGTTCTAGGACTGGAGCTGATCATCTTAAGAAGGCCTCCACAGGCTGTATCAGTACTGGGGACCAGATACCATCTCCTACCATTTATTTTTTAGATAACCCATAAAGCAATAGGCCAGTGCTCTCCACTATCAGATAACAGGTTCACTCACTCATGCTTCAGTTGGAAGTTGGAAGTCTTGTGAAAACTATAACTGTGAAAATCATATAACAAATATAGCAATCCGTTTATAATAGTCTATAATTTAACTGTTAAATCAGCGAGTGTACGTTGTCTGTCAGTCATTTTGTTTATCTGGACCAAGTTCAAAAATCAAAAGGGCATATTAAGAACAAAGTGGAACCATCATATAAAATTTAATAAATTAAAGATCTATCAAGACCTTTCCAAGAAATAGCGATAACAAACTTCCATTGACAAAATCAAAGATGGCCACCAGCAGTCAGCTGCGGTCACCAATTTTGTATTTCTGATAAATCCCAAAATCTAAAGGGCACAACTATGGACTAAATGTTTAGGACTGATGACAGGCAACAGATGAACCAGACTCAGGGCGATCTGAATAGCTCTTCAGATGGTGGGCTAAGACCAAAACTTAGGGTGATCTGAATAGCTCTTCAGATGGTGGGCTAAGACCAAAACTTAGGGTGATCTGAATAGCCAGTCATATGGTGGGCTAAGACCCAGACTCAGGGCGATCTGAATAGCTCTTCAGATGGTGGGCTAAGATCAAAACTTAGGGTGATCTGAATAGCCAGTCAGATGGTGGGCTAAGACCCAGACTCAGGGCGATCTGAATAGCTCTTCAGATGGTGGGCTAAGACCAAAACTTAGTGTGATCTGAATAGCCCTTCAGATGGTGGGCTAAGACCCAGACTCAGGGCGATCTGAATAGCTCTTCAGATGGTGGGCTAAGATCAAAACTTAGGGTGATTTGAATAGCCAGTCAGATGGTGGGCTAAGACCCAGACTCAGGGCGATCTGAATAGCTCTTCAGATGGTGGGCTAAGACCAAAACTTAGTGTGATCTGAATAGCCCTTCAGATAGTGGGCTAAGACCCAGACTCAGGGCGATCTGTAATAGCCCATCAGATGGGCTAAAAACATTCACTCCTATGGTGCATACAAACTCTTCCAATTCAATGGTTGGAATAGTTTATTTATCATTAACAATTTAGATTTGTGTAAGTTGGGTTTTACAGTATACACCTGGTACATCAGTGACTGTAGCTGAAGTCTGTACCAATATGTCTGATCAACAGGTGAATCACAAACACCAAGGTTAGGTATATAATCATACACAATCAAGGTTAGGTATATAATCATACACAATGACATTTACTGCACAAACCAGGCCAGTGATGTTATTTATTGTGACTGGTGCCGATTCCCAGTAATTGATACATCCAGATTACTACCAGGTGTACATAAATTTATCACCTCCCGTAAACTTATCACCTCCTGACAAGACAACCCAGAACAAGATGATGGATGGTCTCAAATCAGCATGTGTACATAGCAGTGATTGCAGTAGGCTTTAATTCTTATTAGGTCGTTAATTAAAATGTGCCTAACAGTTAAGGTAATTGATGTAGATTTTAAATGAATCCTGGCATCAGGTGTGAATAAAAGTAATAATTAACAGTAAGAGTTATTACACATTGAGTCGAGTTTATCGTTGAAGCCAGTTGAAGCTGGTATGCCGGTACATTTTTCCCTTTCAGCTCAGTCGTAATGCACCAAACTATGAATGTTATGATTGTAAGATTGATCCCCGTTGATAAAACTTTCTTTCCTGTTACAAACTGTACAAGTTCGTGGTACTCCCTGTTGCGACAGGGAGTAAATAAGAAGCAGGGTTGTTTTGGTGTTCCTTGGTGAACACATTTGAAAAGGAGGTAGCAGTCCAACAGGTTTTAAGTGTACAGTGTACATACATGTGCAGGTTACAATCTCTTTCTACAATGTTGAGCTGAAATTCGAAGGAAGCCTCAATCTAACAAAGAGTCTGGGAACATGGATTCAATCCCCAGTGGAAGCACAAGTTGAAAAGAAATATGACTGTGATTGCATGAAGCTGACAGAGTAACTCAGTGTTCAATCTACATGCGAGTCCCGAGTCCTATACTCATAAAATTGTGATAGGACTCGTAGAAATTCTGGAAATAATAGAAAATTACATTGTGGGACCCATTGTTTTTAGAAATATGTACTATAAAAGGACCAATGAAAATAAATTGTAAATTGTACACTCCAGGAGTAACAACTCGGTACTGCGAAGTGTGTCTAAAGCCACTCAAACAAGCCTTGCAACAGTTTATATAAACTTCATTGAATGCTGCAACTATACATTAAATACTTACAGGTATTATTCAATGACGTTTAACTAAACCAGACTTACAATATGACAGATCACATGTGTTAATAGTTTACAGGACAGGAACCAAGTGTCTGGCCTACAGAACTTTATATCCACCACAGAAGAAACAATGGTAATGGGCCTTACTCATCTGATTAGAGGACCGGGGGAAAATGCAGTCAGAGGGCAGGGAAAAAATTGCAGTCATATAAGGACCCTACAAACTGTTAATTAAATAAACTTTATTCATTTTACAACAATTTTGAAATAAATTATCCAATTTATATGAATCACTCTTGTTGGCCCGAATGTTAGCACAAGGGGTCTTTGTTATTGTAGGAGGAAACTGGAGTACCTGGGGAAAACCAACATGGTCGGGGCAGGTGGCACCATACCTTTTCACATTTGGTCAGGGAATCTAACCCTGGCTGCCTTGGTGAAAGGCAGGTGCGCTATCCACTACACCACCTGACAACTACAAACTCTAGATTGGTGCACATGCTCTACCAATGGAGTTTTACGGTCGCTGATGATCAAACCAATCCAGTTTTGCCGCCTTTTATTTCAAAAACATTTAATTACATGTATCATTTGTAACGGCTGCAAACTACACTCATTCACCCCTGAAGACACATTTGAACTCTTCCAATTCAAAGGTTGGAATAGTCTATTAAGAAGTTCCAGGGGTGAATGAGTTATAATGAATATATTAACTGAAGTGTGGACATTTGTTTTAGTCAGTAATTGCATTAGATTTAGTGGTATTTATTGATGTGTGTATAACTAAATGTAATTACAGCAGACTAATTAGTGTATTAATTAAGATGTAATACAATGTACTTACAGTGACGTCTGAGGATGAGACAGGTGGGGAGGGGTGTCAGTGACACTACTAGTCTACTACAACACTAATTAGCATGATATAGGTGTACTGTATGTGGGGGTTATATACCTACAAGTGAATATGTACAAAACATTTGCCAAGACACACAAGTCTTGTTTAATACCAAGACCTCCATCACACTGAGCCTAGCCTGGGTGTATACAACATACATACAGGTCTCCTTACTGACACATGAAACAAGAATACCCCTGCTCCACAGGTCTTTGGCAGACTCGCCTATCAAGATGGGAAAATTAATTCCACGTCTGACATCCTGATAGCGACATGCACCATGTGCATGTAGGCTCCATCAAGTGTAATTTATACGCCAAACTGCCATAGCTGTGGTTCACCGCAATTTCGCATGCATTTAAAAATATTGATTCTACCATTTATAAACTGCTGTCTCATTAACAGTCTTATAGGATGTCATTACATAATCTGTTAGGGAAAACATGTGCCCCAGTTGCAGAAAATATCATCTAGAATTTCATTCTTATCAGATCTAATTAATGGAAAATTACATAATTACAGGAGTTAAGTTTATACATAGTAAACTTAACGTCAATGGAAAACATATACAACTGTACATTATTTGCACACAACTTTATTTCAGCGGTTGTTGCAAGGCTTCTGAATCTCATATAAGTTTTATGGTTTTGTTCAGTACTCGGAATTATTTGACTGAAAGAAGTTAAACTTGGCACATTATCATTAAAAGGTTGAGTGTCCAAGCACTCTCTGCAATGCTTTTGGTTTATTTTGTTTTACGTCCTATTTTCTTAACAGCCAGGGTCATTTAAGGACGTGCCAGGTTTTGGAGGTTGGAGTAAAGCCGGAATACCCGGAAACTGCTCCATGTAGGTTTCGAACTCGCAACCCAGAGTTTGAGGGCTAGTCACTTAGAATGTTGAGACACCTTAACCACTCAGCCACCACGGCCCAGAGGTGGAGGGCTAGTGGTAGAACGTCGAGACACCTTAACCACTCAGCCACCACAGCCCAGAGGTGGAGGGCTAGTGGTAGAATGTCGGGACACCTTAACCACTCAGCCACCATGGCCCAGAGGTGGAGGGCTAGTGGTAGAACGTCGAGACACCTTAACCACTCAGTCACCACGGCCCAGAGATGGAGGGCTAGTGGTAGAACGTCGAGACACCTTAACCACTCAGCCACCACGGCCCAGAGGTGGAGGGCTAGTGGTAGAACGTCGAGACACCTTAACCACTCACCCACTGCAACCCAGAGGTGGAGGACTAGTGGTAGAATGTCGGGACACCTTAACCACTCAGCCACCACGGCCCAGAGGTGGAGGGCTAGTGGTAGAACGTCGAGACACCTTAACCACTCAGCCACCACTGCCCAGAGATGGAGGGCTAGTGGTAGAACGTCGAGACACCTTAACCACTCAGCCACCACAGCCCAGAGGTGGAGGGCTAGTGGTAGAACGTCGAGTCACCTTAACCACTCAGCCACCACAGCCCAGAGGTGGATGGCTAGTGGTAGAATGTCTGGACACCTTAACCACTCAGCCACCACGGCCCAGAGATGGAGGGCTAGTGGTAGAACGTCGAGACACCTTAACCACTCAGCCACCACAGCCCAGAGGTGGATGGCTAGTGGTAGAACGTTGAGACACCTTAACTACTTGGCCACCACTGCCCAGAGGTGGAGGGCTAGTGGTAGAATGTTGAGACACCTTAACCACTCAGCCACCACGGCCCAGAGATGGAGGGCTAGTGGTAGAACGTCGAGACACCTTAACCACTCAGCCACCACGGCCCAGAGATGGAGGGCTAGTGGTAGAACGTCGAGACACCTTAACCACTCAGCCAACACGGCCCAGAGATGGAGGGCTAGCGGTAGAAAGTCGAGACACCTTAACTACTTGGCCACCACTGCCCAGAGGTGGAGGGCTAGTGGTAGAATGTTGAGACACCTTAACCACTCAGCCACCACAGCCCAGAGGTGGAGGGCTAGTGGTAGAATGTCTGAATACCTTAACCTCTCAGCCACCACAGCCCAGAGATGGATGGCTAGTGGTAGAATGTCTGAACACCTTAACCTCTCAGCCACCACAGCCCAGAGATGGATGGCTAGTGGTAGAATGTCTGGACACCTTAACCTCTCAGCCACCACAGCCCAGAGATGGATGGCTAGTGGTAGAATGTCTGGACACCTTAACCACTCAGCCACCACGGCCCAGAGATGGAGGGCTAGTGGTAGAACGTCGAGACACCTTAACTACTTGGCCACCACTGCCCAGAGGTGGAGGGCTAGTGGTAGAATGTTGAGACACCTTAACCACTCAGCCACCACAGCCCAGAGGTGGATGGCTAGTGGTAGAATGTCTGGACACCTTAACCTCTCAGCCACCACAGCCCAGAGATGGATGGCTAGTGGTAGAACGTTGGGACACCTAAACTACTCGGCAACCGGGGCCCCCTTCTATGCAATGCACTGGTACAGAATTTTCCTAAATTCTGATCAGAAAACTCATGATTGATGATGTATTAATTAGCTGGATAAAAAAGCCAGACGTTTACTGGAATATATAATTCATCACAGCTTTCACTTTATCTTAACATTGTACCGGTAGGTGGTTTGCAAGAACAAACTACTTTGAAAGTTGGGGGGGGGGGGGGGGGGGGCAGGTTTTTTTTCATTTATTTTATAATGGCAGAAATATGGAAGTTTTATTTTATTTTTCAGACATTATTTTCGGATTTTGCAGGGTCTTCGACACCAGATACAGCTTACAATATGTTTTAAAATATTGGACCCTGTATATAAATATATGTATTTCACTGGTTTGTTTATTATGTCATTATAATACAGATCAATAAAGGGCTGATTTTGTTGGTTGTACATCAGATGTGTATACTAGATAAGCAGCTTAATTTGTCGTCTGTATTTTGGATCCTGTGACTTAAGCTTACAGATCTATCATAGCAGTACATGTGTTTACACAAGCTACTGTACAGAGAGTAGAGGTTCAACTTGCATAAAATAATGTAAACATGTTTTCACTATCATCATAATTAAGTACTAGTCATATTATTAATTTCCAAAAGAAAATACATTGTCCTACGAATTTCATTCAGAAAAGATTAATAACATTTTTTTTTTTTTATAATTTGCATTTAAAACACATAATACACATGTATACACTTATTTTTGCATGGTTATCAACTGGATTTTTTTCAGAATTATATAGAATCACGAAAAATTTCCTGAAGTTACATATATTGGGCCTTTAAAAATTTTCTTACCATTTATACGTAATTAAAAGACATATATATAGATATCTTTATCTTTTAATAATGACGTTCATCAACTCATTCACAATTGAAATTTCATAATGAACTAATTCCCAACTTTTGAATTGAAAGAATTCAAATGCATCTGATTTAAGCAGCATTTTCACATACATATGAAATGCTCTTATTTCCTTAATTTCAACTTTACATACCGTTATTATAAAAGTCCTTCTAATCTGGCATGTTAATTAAAACTTGATTGCTGGATATTGCCCTTCATATGCATGCTGACAACTCAAAAAATCCTGTCTTATAGTACTTTTAGAATTTGGGTTGGGATAAATGATTGTTTGTGAAGGAGTATACATCAAATTATGTATTAGGAAAACAAGACAGTTTATATGAGTATGGAATTTCATTGATTCCGATTTGATTCCCCACTTATGTAAACACTGCAGTTCAAAATCACATGTTAAATTTCATTATATCAACGTTAACTAAGACCTTATTATTCCCTGGATCCCTACATCATATATAGCTACTTAAAGCTCAATAAGTCCTGAAACACCACAGGACATCTAATCAGCTGGCCTATGGCGGGGAGGAGGACTTAAACTATATATATACGTGACTTACACAGTCCATGGGGATAGTGTTATACTTTGTTGGGTGTTGTCAGATTTCTTTTCATGTTTCCTTGTTTAATTTGGCTAATTGATTTTCTATTAATTAATTGATTGTCCTGTTGATAAGAACACCAGATTTCTTTGGGATAGGAGACAGCTAGATCACAGATTTTTAGTTCCAACATGACATTGAAAGCTTGCAGCAAACAAGTTAAAAAACAAGAAATGTCTGTCACTGTTAGACATAAATGCTGGCCCTCTTGAATCGTAATGCCATGATATTTTTTTGTTTATAATGAGTGTCATCACATTATGATCTCTCCCACCAAGTTTCATAATAATCTGTAAAGTAGAAGAAAATTTATTACAGGATATATTTTTAGCCAATCAGAGGCCATGGCGGCCATCTTGGATGCTTGATCCGGAAAAAAATGAGCAAGGTACGCAACAAGACATCATGCTTACTATGTATGTAAATGTTTGATGACAATCCCATCAGTAGTTATTTAAATAAGCTAGTTACATTACCATTGGACGAGACGGGTGCGACTGGATTGGATGGGATGGAACGGACATGGGTAACATTAAATGCCAGCCCCCCACCCCCCCCCCCCCCCCCCCCCCCAATAATTTCAAGGCGGGGGGCATAAGAATCCAATCGTTTTAACACATCAAACAAATCGTGGGCAATAATGCTGTTAAGTCAAGAAGCTAAATCTAAAATACTACTTATAAGACCAGGACACACTGACTGTAATATCTAGATCCAGATATACACCTACGGGAATCCCACTTATATATGTATCAGCTAAATCTCCATAGAAATAGCGACAACTGTAAAAACACTTGGAAATATTATTTGACTTTTTGGCAGGTTAAGCCACTGCTGTGTTCCGCATTACCAGTGAACCACAGAGAAGGAAGCGGAGATAGTTTTTCAGACAAGCTCAAGAACCCTAGTTATATTAACATTCCCATCAGGTGGTTACTTGTAGGAAATGGTAAGATCATAAACATAGGGCATATATACCACTAGCTCCATCAACACCTACAAAACAACACAGAGCAGTACTTGATATGAAAATACTTTGTGAGGTCAGCTTTGTTGGTAGGGAAGTGATGAAAGGATGTGTTTTGAAGGGAGGTAACTCTAGAGGGGATGTGTTGTACAGAAGTGAAAGGGATGTAAGTAGGTAGGAGGGAATGTTAAGGAAGGGAAGAGGGGTGTGGGGAGAGGTGTTTTGTGATGAAAAGATGAGTTAGTGAGGGAAAATAGTGTTTTAGGGAAATAGTGTTTTAGGGAAATAGTGTTTTAGGGAAATAGTGTATTAGGGATGGAGTGCATTGTGTGGGAAAGTAGCCATGGGAGGGGGATGTATTTTAAGTGGAAATGGAAGAGGGTGTGAATTGTGAGTGGAAGTAGGAGGGAACGTGTTGTGTGGAAAAGGGCGGAAGGGATGTATTTTAAGGGAAAATGGAAGAGGGTGTGTATTGTGAATGGAAGTAGGAGGGAATATATACATGCATTGTGTGGGAAAGGGAGGAAGGGATGTATTTTAAGGGGAAGTGGAAGACGATGTAGTGTGTTGTGAAGGCAAGTCAAAGGGGGGTGTCTTGTGTGGTAAAGTGGGAAGCTAAGAGATGTATTTCAAGGGGAGGTGTGCTGTGAAGGGAAGTAGAATGTGTAATATATAATTGAACTACAATTCAACGAAAATTAATAAACAAACAAAACTTTACCTTTATCTGCATGCACATCAAATTAAACTTGATTATGAATCCAAATTGAATGAATCCTACTCTTAAATTTGCAGATACATTGCAAATTATGTTTTGAAAACTAAAATGTGTTATATTATGATGAACCCCTATAGCAAATTTCACATACTCGAAAATAACTTCAAATTCTTACAATGCAACTAAAGCTACTTCAAAATGTTCAATCGCTTAAAATATAGGAATATGTTTTATTTTATATCCCATACATGTGGCAATTACTAAAATGCTACTTTGGTTGATTCACCCCTGAAAGTTCATAATTGACTCTTCCAACTTACTGAATTGGAAGAGTTCAAATAATGCATCTTCGGTGTTGAATGAGAAAACACCACTAAGATTTGTGTAATATATATAAATGTAACATTCAGTATAAATGTGGAGGGAAATTTTACAACCGGGTTATCAGATGCATTTCAGCATCAAAGAGAAAGTTAAACAGTCGAGCTGAATCAAATAGATTGAATGCAATTTACAAGTTCCTGGTTTCCTAATTACCATGCAGGCACCTCTTAGTTAAAGAAAAACAGATGTGGGTTCTGATTGGATGTTAGCTAATTTATAGAGGGTTGTACAGCTCACTAATCCCTACTTCTCAAGTCTTCATCAACTATGATCAAATATATCTATTTATAGTTGCAGGCTTGCAGTAGCTGAGAAAAAAAAAAGATGTTTACTTGGAACATTAAACCTTACCACCAAGAAGGTTAATGAAATTATACATTACTTTGGTATGTCTTGGTGCAGTACAGAGTGATCTGCACGCACAAGGAATATCTTTATCAAGTTGTTGACGCGTCTTGAGTTGACATGTCAACGTAAGTAGATCATGTCTAAAACATGTGTATGGACCAGGATGCAAAATGTACAATATACATGCATGTATAAATTCAGGAACTGAATCTTAACTTAAACCATTTTCAACATTGTTTTCATATTGCTCTTCTCAAAAGATTTTTCCAAAATTGTAGAAAAATGCATACAACTTTTTATAATACGGTTACCTCCATAATATTCTGTACTGATATAACATTACATGTTAATCAGAAACTAGGATCCTGTGAAGTAATTACATGTAATTCGATACTAGGCATTTGAATAATTTTGCTGATTTGCCAAAGCATCTACACACAGTGTGCCCTCGTTATATCGCCACCTTTCATCCACAACAATTATGGCAGTATAGCGAGGGTGGCGATAGTATCAAATTCTGAAAGGTCCATGAAACTGTATAGCAGATTACATTACCAATGTTTTATTAGATACAAGCTGAGTAATATATCTTCTTTGTCACAAAACTAAATTCTGAACATCCTCATTAATTTGCTTTTGCTAAAAGCAAAATTATTCCAGCCATGATCTAATAGTACATCGGGGTGGTCATGTGGTGCAGTGGATAGCGCACTTTGCCTTTCATCGAGGCGGCCGGGGTTCAATTCCCCGACCGGACATGAAAAGGTTTGGGGTCACCTGCCCAACCATGTGGGTTTTCTCCGGGTAGTCTGGTTTCCTAGCTCCCACAATAAGACCCCTCGTGTTAATAACTTCCGAGCCAACAAGAGTAATTAATATAAGTTGGATAACTTGTTTTATAATTAAATTGTTGTAAAGTAAATAAAGTTTATATATATTATATCTAATAGTACATGCTTTCGTCTGGTAGTTTCAATCACGACTGACGAAGCCAAACATATGCCCAATGCAATAAGAGCACAACTTAAGTAGAAATCAGTCATACTTGTTAAAATTACACAAACCAAACCATAAGTGTGCTTGGATTTGACTAATAAAAACATCCAAATATTGAACTAACTGAGCGATAGAAAATCATTCAAACTTAAAGCTGATTTACCTGTACATGTACAAATTGTGCAAGTGAAAACTGGAAATACCCTTATGTCTTTAAATAGAACACTAAAGAGTTCTTCAATAAACAAAAATAGTACAGAATGGCGATATTGTTGAAGGAAATATATAGCGAATTAAGATTTCTGTATTGTAACATATGTGGTGGATGGCGGTATGTGAGGGTGGCAAACTGAACAAGGGAATTACATAGGAGGGAAATTTACAAAATGTAGACTCTCTCAGCCAGACAATTCCATCTCCACTTTTAAATCTGGTCATCTAGACTAATTGGAGGAACAGATTCTCCTTTTTTGGTTTCTTTTAACATGGGCAAAGCCTTAAAGGCCCAATATACGTAACTGTCTGCAAAACTTGAAGCAAAAATAAAGCCTATTAACTTTTTATATTTATAGATTAAGTTAAGATTATCTGATATCAGCGATATTCAAGATGAATTCTTACGCGGTTACCGGTACAGCAGCAGTTGAAACTCGGTATTTGTAAACATGCGTCCATTTTGAACTGTATTCTATTCTAACTGCGGCTTGTTGTTGAAGTGGGCCCCACTTGAATTCTTTGGGTTTTTCTGTCAAGAGTTTCTTGTTAGTTATCGCTCAGGTTTACTTCGCTTTAGACTTATTTTTGCATGGTTATCAACTGGATTTTTTTTTTCAGATTTTTTCAGAATCACGAACAATTTCCTGAAGTTACGTATATTGGGCCTTTAAGATTCTTTTTGGCTAAAATGAAATTCTTGGTTTGAGCTAAAGGACATTTAGTCTTGACAAACAATCAAATACTGTAAGTGTACATTTTTTAGCAGTTACTTATTTTAAAGTGATTTTCACATTGAAAACGTTTCAATAAGTCATGATTGTCCAAGTTACAGTTTTGTATATTGCTTTCTACAGGCAAGTATTGTGAATGCACCAATGCGATTTATCATTGCCATTATCTATTTTAAGTTAGTTATGTGCTTAAATATTAGTACGCAAAAATAAATAAATGATAATGCCAAAATTCTATTCACTGTGTTCTCACTAAGTTTTGCAATAATTGGGTGACTTCGAAAGAATAGCTGGTTGAATTTTCACATTCTATATTGTTGACAAGTATAAAATTCTGAAAAAATAACATGTTCAAAGTTGGTGAATAACAGGCTACTTTTGCTGGCAACCAGCTTGTCATGAGAACTCTGATTCATAGTAATAATGACCAAGTTTAGACTACAGGAGGTTGAAATACAAAATTGTAAAAGAAATGAAGTTTGTAGAGCGATGGCGACGTTAATGTTACATTAGGGACAGACACACATTAAAAATTACAACTACATTGCTTTTAGGGTATGAAAGAATTGATGATTCTGAAATGGCAACTTCATTCAAAAGCTTCATAAACTGTTAAAGACTCTACGACCTATAGTCATCTGTGCATATTTTCACACTTGCTGTGATTCTGTTTTGACGGTTGACGTCATGAATATTATCATTGGAAGTCCAATGGTGATGCAAATGGACCGTACTTGTTGTACATTTGTTTTGCATACAATTGGATGATTAAAGCTGCCATATAAACAAACTGCTGAAACAAATTGATGCAATTTGTGTTATATTTCTGTTTAGAAACATCAGGACTTTTCACTCATGAAAACTGAATATTGAGTTTGTGCAGATAAAAAGAAGGTTGTGATTCCCAATGCAACAACATAAGAAAGCTAAGTGATTGTACCTTACACAATGACCCAACACTATCTTGATCTGTCACTTTGCATCTTCAAAACTTTAAGACTTAAAAAAAAAACACTAAAGTAATCAGTGTCATTTTATTACCTGGAAATAATTAACTAATACCAGGTTGTCTTAAACATGTTCACCAGTAATTTTCATTGGACATATAGCAGGTAACATGAGAGGAGGTCCTGTCCGTTGACCACAGCCATGCATTTTGACACGTACCCCTTTCATATCCAGGTTACTGACTAGACCAAGGACATAACATGAACTTGCAAGGTCAGTTTGAATCTCAGAAGGCCTGGTAGCTATAGGCGTAAATAGAACAATTTTATTACTCAGATTTATTAACTGAAATTGACAAGAATGGGCCTTTAACTATTTTTACCATGAAACAGTGAGAAATCTGGCTACCAGTAATCAAGTTTGATTCATCAATGAAATGATAGTAGTGTTTATACATTTAAGGGAAAGCACCTTGATTTTGAAGAACATCGGGCCATGCCAGCACCTCAAAAAATTTGAATCTTGGAAGTTCAATTTATAAATAGGAAGATTGTACAAGCCACATCGACCCGCTCTGTTTACATTAATTACTCTCCATTTTCTTGAGATTTCCTAAATCTTAACCCAAGACTCTGAATACCACCACCTTGGGATTTAGTTGGGCACCAACATAATAGAAGTAGAACAGAGAAAAATACATTTCTGTAGAGTGCCCAGACCAGATATCGAACCCTGGTCTCCGACATGATAATCTACGCCTTTACCAAAAGAGCCAAAGAAGCATGCGCATGCTCCGTCAGCTGAGTGACAGAGATCATATTTAACACAAAACACACCAGCCTGCTCCTTTTACACACGTTTGAATCACAAGGACACAATATATAGGCTTGTATAATAGAATCAACAATAAAAATATAATACAATCAGTATATATATATAGGTATTAGCCGCTGATTTTATCATATACACTGTAAGTTATCATATATAAGTCTACACGTGTCCCAGTATTTAAATGGTTAACACATAAGTCTATATGTGTCCCAGTTTTTGAATGGTCAACATATTAGCCTAACTTCTTTAGGCCTACTGAACAATGATAAACTTTGTTTATTACCCGGGTCAGACACTACCCACAAGAATCTAATTAACAAGATTGGTCTAGACCTTATTTACCGAAGACTAACATTGCAATCACAAGATGAATGATACGTGGCTGGTGATAATCGCGATCTATCGAAATCTCCACCACTTGGCCTATCAATGATGATGCGAACTCAAGTTGGTACTGAAACTGAGCAAGCAGTGAGAAACGATGGAGTGAAAATAGAAAATCTATACTCACCAGAGGCGCTACAATCAGCGCACACCTCTGTCACCGACCGAACTTTGCCTCTGGACATGAAAACTATTGTGTGGATACAATAGTCCCCAGGAAAAGGACAAAATATATATTATTTTCGTCTCTCCCTCTTCCGCTCAGCCAAAGTAGTTTTTTTAGCCTTTCAGAGTTGATATTTAGTTTCGTATTCAAGTAAAGTTATTGTTGTTCCAGTAAGATTATATGCAAAAATATATTCCCTATTACTTTTAAATTATTTGCATCGATCATGATATTTCTAAATCAAAAACTAAAATATAGCAAGATATTTTTACCTTGAATATAACCTAACCTAATTTTAGTTTCGTATTTTTTACATTGTCGTAAATTCGGTTTAACGTTGTTTTACATTCAAATATATTATGGTGAAATATCTATGTATAAATAATACACGTCGTGACGCTACACCTATCTAGAATTAATTTATATTAACAATTACTTTCTTTTACGACTATCAGATTACAACACGGAAGAGGCTCCCATCAACAAATGAGTCAGACGCACATCTCGTTTCCTAGTGTCAAAATGTTGTAGGGTTTTTAACCGGCCTAGAAAATGTCGTCTAAGGCATTGCAAGAAGAGTATCCCCTTCATTGGCTTGTTTGGGATAACAAGTACCAGGATTTGGACAGAGAACTCGCCCGTGATGTTGTAAGTTACCATCCAAAATAATCGATTTCGGTCAGGTTTTTATTTGACATGAAGTTGTAAATGTATGTCCTGGTCATGATCACGCTGTGTATTGTAACATGTACGTAATACACATGTGTATTAACAGTAGCGTTGATACAGTGGTGTTGTTACAGGGATAATTAAGTTATTGTCTGTCGCCACCATTACAGTAAGACTTTTACATCTGATGTTTGAAATATAACTGTTTCTGTTTACACTGATGATGTGGTTATAAACCCTTAAAAAAAAAAATTGATCAACATGAATTTGTTAATTTTTGACATTTTTATAAGGGATGTATATGTAAGAGCGAAGATAAATGAACAGGAAAGTTTAGCACTTAGAAAACCAGTAGTATTCAATAAAGTACTCATTTCGGTATCAAGTGTTTGGAACCTATGTCTAAAAATATTGTAGGCCTACTTTGCTAAAAAAAGACTGGCTATAGGCCTAATGTATAGTTATAATTAGATAGTCACTCAACAACTGCTTAAAATTCTGAATTGAAATTGGACCAATTTCTTTCCTAAAAGAGTAACTGTATTTACAATTTAGTATTGGTGTGCAACTCTTTATATATTAATACTTGTTTCGTAATAAGAAGAAAAGAACAGATGGAATGATCATTTTATTTGATGTTGGATAGATATTCCAGTGAATTATTTTTAAGTTTCTTCTATTAACATTCAGCAATGAACACTTTTAAAATTTGTAATTACAAAAATGTATATATGAATTTGATTTCTGCACATGTACATATACCATCAATAGCTCAGCATACTTGGAATTTGTTTACATTTTTACCTCAGTAGATACAAAATCAGGAAGATAATTGTCTATGTTAAATTAGATAGAAATAAACATAAATGGTGAATCATATGTAGTGTGCTAAAATATCTTCTCATCTTCAGATATAACCAGAGTAATATAGAGAAAGTAGCTAGGAGATATCATTTTATGTGATGTATATGATATACAGGTATATATAGTGATGCTCTCAGCTTGTTGACACTTAACATTACACACCACTCCCAACTAATTCTGTATAAGTATTGTCTGTTGTAGCTAGAACTACTACAATCTTTGCCATAACATCCACAAAAATAACCATTACATCAAGCCTGGTTATATACTAGATATAAAAACATTTTGTTAAGGATTAACTATAAATACTAGTAAAAGGATACTTATCATATGGATGGCTTCAATGTCAGTTACATCCCAGTGACAACTGTACAATACACTAGGGCATTTCTTCACCAGTTTTATGGTACAACTTTTCTTAATTACCATCTGAATCATATTTCTGCAGTCTGCGACATTAGCCACTAGTCCTATGCCTGAGACTAGTAAATTTTGGTACGGACTAGTGGAAATTCCTTTGAATTTCAATATAATTAGTTATAAAAATATTGCATTTTGCTTGTGCGGACCATGCAGTGCTTAAAAATGTTAATGTCACAGACTGTTTCTGATGACGACATGCCTTAGTGTCAAGAACTAGACAACTATCAAATCCTATCCACCCAGCAGGACGTTTTGATGGTCATCCTTACTCTTTGACCACTCAACTTTACAACCGGATATACTCTTGCAATTTGTATTCTTTGTGGAATCTGTGCAGTAACACAAAACCAACTTTTTACATGGACTTTTGACCTTCCACCTCCCACAGGGTTTTCCCTGTCTTCAAAAACCTGCATTTTGACTCCCTAAATTGACAAAGGAGTGAAGGACTCCCAAAATTGATAAATTTTTACCAGGTACTCTAAATTATGTGTGGTGCAAGGTCCAAAGACTCTCAAATATATAAAATTTGAGGGTCCCAAGGAAAACCCTGGACTCCCATATTATACAATCTATAAATTATATTTCATTTGTTTAAAAAGAAATTCTCTGATCATCATTCAATGAATTCTTTTGCAGTACATGTATTATACCCGTTGATGTCTTAGTCAGTGAATTATCTAAGTAGTGTTATTAAAGACTATGACATGAAATATCTGTATAATAAGAATAATATTACCAAGGTATGATGAGCTGATACCCGTCATATTGCACGCTTGGCTGATATTTCAGGAACGTGCATGGATTGTGAAACTAGAATAGCAAACAAAGTTCAGCTTTAAGGTTAAATTAGGAGCCTTATTAAATTAAAACATAACAGTATTGACACTGTTTAACAGGTCTGTCCGGAACAATATGACTTGTTCAAGCTTAAGTCCTACAATGTGTATTGAATACATCAGTCAACATGCATACATGTACATCAAGATGCTATGAAGAAACATTTCAGGTCACATGAAGAAGGGGAAATGCAGTGTTTTCCATGGGATCCTCAAATTTAATAAATTTATGAGTCCTGGGACGCCCACCACAAATAATATATGTAGTAAAACTTCATCACTTTTGGGAGTCCTTTGACAATTGTAGGAGTCAAGATGCAGGTTTTTGTGCGCCAGGGAAACCCTGGAAATGTATCATATGTTTGTGAAATTGTTTGTTTTGAAGATAAGAAAGCAACCCTACATATAAATGAGATGTAAGATTGTTGATGAAGCATGTTTTCGACATGGTGTGATATGCACGTTTGTTGTGCACTGCTATATCACTGCAGGCTGCAGCACTAGATATACATTGTATTTGTATAAAAACAGCCCTTACCTTGAAGGCTTAGAGATAAAATAGTAATGCTATGGCATGCTGTTCACTTTTAAATTTTTAAATTTTTAATAAATTACTTGGTGAAAACAGTTTGAAGGGATTTCTGGACTGTACATGATCAGTTTTCATGGTGAGTTTGATTTGATGAGATGATGATATAAGGATTGACCATAAATAAATTGTAAAGGGCTACAACTGACGTGATAAGTCCCTTGGATTCAAGCCAAATTTTATAGCTTTTGATTTCTTTTATCATGGAAAAATTCTCCAGATTTGAGGATCCGGAACTCTTACAAAAGTGTTGAATAAATTGATATCACTTATCAGATGGTATTTGCTGGTCAGCTTCAGTATCGGTGTATTAAAGATTAAAATTGACCGGACCACTGACCAACAATAGTTTTATAAGGTGATAACAGCATCAAAGATAATCCCATAACTGTTGAGTCAATATATGGATTGGTTATACAATCTTAAGTAATTAAAACTTTTTTTTATACATGAGAGTTATTTCCCTTTGCAAACTCTCCTTGCAACTTCTTTTGCAGCTTTTTTCTGAAGTTTGCTAAAAACAATTCCAAGATTATAATATCATCAATTTCAAACTCTCTTCGAAGTGCAATGCTCAGCGATCAATTTACAATTTATTTTCATGGGTCCTTTTTGTAAATATTGCCAAAAACTTTGGCTTTCTGTAAAATGAAAGAGCCAGTGGTCAATCTATAATTATTTTCCATGGCTCGTTTTAATTCATTTTCTTTGCCAAAACAATGAGTCCCACAATGTTAAAATTAACCGTTTCCAGAAATGCAATGGGTCCTTTCAAAAGTTCTAGGAGTACATATATAGATCTACCACTGAAGAATATTTCAGAATTGTTTCCGATATCATAAAGCAGAAAAGATATTACATGTATTAATAAGGAATATTTATTAGGATTGGCTATTAATTTGAAAGCATGCAATCAATACAGCATTCAACTCCCTGCTTAATCTTCATTAAAAGACTATAGAGATGGAATCTTAATCAAGAAAGCGTGGTTATTTCAATGAAAGAAGAAATTATTATAATTACATACATGTACATATATATTTTTGTATGAGTCTTTGTATTATTATTATTAATGAGAAAAGCAACTTTAAATAAGATGATTAGTTAAATAATTGAAGCTCTTGCTTGAGATGAACCACTGATCAATAAGAATATCTACCTTAATTATGAAGATGTTGATCTTATTATGATTAAGTCGTAGCTGCTATCCTCTTAAATTTTTATCCGATCTGTTAAACCTAAGGAGAGGCTGGGGTGTTTATTTGATAAACTACAGTACGTTTAAGGAGAGGCTGGGGTGTTTATTTGATAAACTACAGTACGTTTATTAACACTATGAACAAACAGGATTTTATTCCCTGACAAACCACTTTGACAGTCGCTGATGTACTTGATGAGCTTTTACGAAACGTTTTGTGGTTGTTTATACACTGAAACAATGCTGAGTTGGTCATGTACATGTCCCCTGTGTACAGGCTTGTGTACAGGAAATTTAATGTATAGTCTTGTGTTATACATTATAACATGTATATATATCAGGTACTCCATATATATATGCATGTTGGTTAAACCTACCGATATTTCATGATTTGCTGTAACCCGACTAGTACATGTCTAGTAGGCTTTTAACGTAATAAGCTTAGATAGGGAGGGATTTTGGTCTGATGCTAATGTATCGATCAATTATGATTTTTTGTTTACTTATGTAATTGCGACATGGCTTCCAATTATTTCCTGTTAACAGATTCAGAATATTGTGTTTGTTGGTCATGAGTAGAAGCCGATCATGTCTTGATGTCATATATGGATAAAATATTGTTGTCAATGGACATATGCAGACAATGAAAATTAGAGCCTATTTCTAATCAATACTGATTTTGTTTACATTAGGTTATTGATTTTGCTTTCCAGTGAATATATAAATAGTCAAATTGGTATTATGTAATCACCAGGATTTTGACATTAACTAAATATAATAGCAGAATTGGTTATCTTTTTTAGGTCACCCGAGACAAAGTCTCAAGTGACCTATATTTCTAGGGTAATCGTCTTTTGTCTAAGTCATTGTGCGTCGTCATATCGTAAGCAATTTACATTTTCAACTTCTTTTCAAAAACCAATTTGAATGAATTTCACAGGAACCTTCCCTGGCCGAAGATGCACAAAAATTGTTAATGGTCCAAACTCCCTAGGGGCCTGAGGGAGGGGCCAAAATTGGTCAAATTAGTTAAATCTTTAAAAAATCTTCTTCTCCAGACCCAAATATGGCGGAATCAAATACTCTTCATAAGTGGAAAGGTTTTAAGGTGCTTTATCCAAATTTTGAATTTCATGCCCCCTGGACCTGACATTCCCCCATAGGGAGGGGATGAAATTTGCTATAGTTTATATAATGGGGGTAGGAAAATGACACTTTTGGATATATTTTGTTCATTTTTAGTCGAAAATAATTCAAATTTGCAATAATGGTTGGAATTATAACCAGGAGATTATGGTTTGACTTCAGAAGAATTTTGACTCTGGCCCCACCCCAGGGCTTTGGGGAGGGCTCAAAAGGGTCAAATTGGCTAACATTTCAACAATCTCCTTCTTACCAGGGTAAGACCCAGATATTCTGGATTGAAATACTCTTCACAGATAGAAAGGTCTTTCAGTGCGTTATCAAAATTGTGAATTTCATGCCCCTCCAGGACTTCAGGTTTCCCCTTGGGGAGGGGTTAAAGTTTGCTGTAGTTTACATAAGAATTTTTGGATAAGATTATGGACCTTTATTAGAGTAACAAGAAATTTTTCAGGAGGTTTATTTCACATAGATACATAGTGAGGTCAAAAATCTAGGTCACTAGCTCAAATTTTAAGGTCAAATTTTATAGCTCTTTACTGATTTACATTTTGTTATGACATTATGAAGCAAAGTTGGATGGAATTGAACATCCAGGAGTCTACTGACCAAACAGTCAAGTTGACTGGGTAAAAGGTCCAGAAGAAATTTTGTAGCTTTTGGATGATGAACATTTTGTTATGGCATTGTAAATAAAGTTGATCATAATTAAAACAGGGAGTCAACTGACCAAAAGTCATGGTTAAAGAGGTCAAGGTCAATGATTCAAAGGTCAAGGAAACCATTTTAGAAGTCAGTTGAACAAAGATCAAAGTCACTGTGATTGATTGTTGGGTTCAAAGCTTAAGGATTGATGATTTTGGGAGATATATTGACTTAAAAACAGGACCCTTAGTGCTTACCTGTCAGTGTTCTAGATCAAACTTTGGTTAGGTTAATGATACTTCCACTGACAGTCACACAACAACAAAAGTTATTAGCACTGTACATCAAAATTTAGGTGACCATTAAGGCCCATGGACCTCATAGGAAAAAAAAACCTTGTTTTGGTTTATTACTGTTAAGTGTATCTGATGTGCTTTTATTGGAAGGAGTTGTTGACTTGCCACAGTATTAAGCATATATTGTAAAAAAAAAAAATCAAAACACATTTATTTAGAACAATTATATTAGAAACTTTTATCCACCTTGCGAAAAAAGAATTCCTGCTTTAAAGATTATTTTACACAACCAATAAATGTTTTAGGTGGTTACCAGCTCATACATAATTTACACCTTAAGCATATGCTGGTCAATTGTCTGATGAAGGTGACATAAAGCAGTAACGTACTAGTCATTGAAATGACTCATAAAACATTGGTTGTGTAAAATATTTGTTACACCAACAAGCTTCATGTAAGGATTCAAATATTTTGGAACATTCTTTAAGTTGGTAATGTCAATTAAATAATAGTTATGTTAAACCAGGGTTTGCGTTGAAGCCGTCCCTATATATTTTTCAACCAGAGATACTGAAAAGGACCCCACTTATTTTCAGGATTCCCATTTGAACTATACAGAAGGACTCCGTTTATGTAGGAAAGGACCCCATTTATAAAATACCCAGCGCAAACCCTGTGTTAAACACAACCAATAGGAGATTTAAGTATAACGTTTCGATGACTACACTGTCACCTTCATCAGACTAATTACCAGGGTGTCTTTATATTGCCCACCAAAGCTGGGAAAGGCGATACATTCTGTAAAATTCTGGTACAAATATCAAAATTTAGTTCCGTGAAATTTTTAGTAATACAAACAATGTTTGTTTGATTGTGTTTTGATTTCCTCTGCAACTCGTGAAAAAACACTTTTCTTGATTTTAGAAAATATCAAAATTTAGTCGAGTGAAATGTCATTGTTTGTTTGATTGTGTTTTGATTTCTTCTGCAACTCATAAAAAAAACACTTTTGTAAATTTTAGCATGAGTTGGAGAAGCTGGACCCCCGCGGAAGGACGGCACTACACCTGGCTGTCACGCTAGGACACATTGAGAGCACGCGGGTATTGGTGCGATATGGAGCCTCGACAATGACCGAAAACAAGGGCAACTGGTCAGGTACGTACGGGGAAATTTTACTCATTTCCTAGATCTCATGGCCATGAAAATATCTTGAAGTAGCTTCTACTGTATGACATGAACTGCTTGTTTTGTATAAGTATTCTTGGTTTTAATGGTTGATTTGGACAGTCGAAAAATTAGTTACCTTTTCATTTCATAAAACAATCTTGAAAATTAAAAAGACAGCAATGTTGGTTTTCACTTTTAGAAAGCAAATGTTTAAAAGTAAGTCCATGCAGCAATCATTTATGATTTGTCAAACTTTTTATGTATAATTAAATTGAAAGGAATAGGCTTATGCAAACAAACCTGTAAATAAAGCTATTTGTATGTACAGTGCTACACGAGGCAGTAAGTACAGGAGATCCAGAACTTGTACAACTGGTTCTCAAACACAGGGACTACCAGCGGTACAGCAAGAGAACCGTCGGAGTACCCGAACTGTTACAGAAACTCAAGGAGGTAATTACTTCTAATATTATAGCAGGTTATAGTATTGAAGGTGGGGGATCATGTGACCTCCAATAATTTAGTCCAAAACAAAAACCTGCACCTCAAGGCACACTTTAAGATAAAATGACAATTTTTCTTTTTCAATTATACATAACCCTAATTTGACTAAGAAAAGGTAGAGGTCAATATTAAGATTTGAAAATAAGTAATTGAACAGAATTTTGTATGTAAAATATTAAAATATGCATAATTGTTTTTTTTAATTATTGCTATAATAGTATTTTAACCTCAGGTTTTATTTCGCTAAAACCCAATGCCTTTAATTTTACTTGGTTTGCAAACAAATGTTTATGGTAATTCTCTGCATTTGTTTCTTTTCTTTTTCACAAAATAGTTATTCATCATGATAAACCAATACGTGGACATACTGTTGACACCTGCATGAGTATAGCAAATCTGTAATGAATGTACATGTACACTAATTAATCTTGCTTTGTTTGTAGTCGTCCGATTTCTACGTAGAGATGAAGTGGGAATTCACCAGCTGGGGTTAGTAGACATGCTATGTTTCTATCAGAACCTAATTAGTATTTAAATCAGATTAGTAATGGTCAATACTGACTGCCAGTTATAACACAGGACATGCCTGAATATAAGGGAAATTATTAACAGTATTTGGTGTTGTTCATTTTATGTACAAATGAGATAGATAGTTTATGATAAACTTTGTTTATTGAGGATTAAAATTTATTTGAGCTTGCTTTAATGTGACTATTTTTTGTTCCCAGTGCCTTTGGTGTCCCGAATGTGCCCGAGTGACACTTATCGTGTGTGGAAAAGTGGTGAGTCCTGTGACCAATCATCGAACACCCTTGGAATTTTATAGATGGAAGGGTGTTTTTCACAGTATTTTTGTGATGAATGAATTAAAGACATTGAAATCATTTGCAAGTTAATTGACCATGAATTAAAATAGTAGTTGTTTATAGCTGCAGAGTAGCATTATTTTGATTGTAACAGTATTACTGCTGTTTACCAAAGGTTCAGACTCGCAGTATTGTGTCACATATTCTTTAAAATGTTTTGGGCTTTTTCAAATAAAAGTAAAAAATTATAGAATGCCATTTTAAAACAAAAGTAGATTATGAAATTATTTAAGTTGTTGACTCACTGTAATTTAAAATAAAATATGCATCCTATAAATAGTGTTAAAGCCAATTTTAAGCTCACCTGGTCCGAAGGACCGAGGTGAGCTTATGCCATACCGTGACGTCCGTCGTCCGTCTGTCCGTCGTCCGTCAACAATTTCTTTAAACGAATTCTCCTCCATAACAACTGATAGGAAATCAACCTAATTTGGCAGGAAGCATCCTTTGGTGCCCAGGATTCAAAATTGTACTAATGGTGGGACTGATCCCCTAGGGGGCTGAGGGGTGGGGCAAAAAAGGGTTATTTAGCTATATTGGTTTAGTCGACTTCTTCTCAGTAACCACTGATTGGAAATCAACCTTATTTGGTAGGAACCATCCCTAGGTGCTCAGGATTCCAAATTGTACTCATGGTGGGACTGACCCCCTAGGGGGCTGAGGGGCGGGGCCAAAAACCGTTATTTAGCTATATTGGTTTAAGCGACTTCTTCTACATAACCACTGATTGGTAATCAACCTTATTTGGCAGGAAGCATCCTTAGGTGCCCAGGATTCAAAATTGTACTAATGGTGGGACTGATCCCCTAGGGGGCTGAGGGGTGGGGCCAAAAAGGGTTATTTAGCTATATTGGTTTAGTGGACTTCTTCTCAATAACCACTGATTGGAAATGAGCCTTATTTGGCAGGAAGCATCCCCAGGTGCTCAGGATTCCAAATTGTACTCATGGTGGGACTGACCCCTAGGGGGCTGAGGGGCGGGGCCAAAAAGGGTTATTTAGCTATATTGGTTTAAACGACGACTTCTCCATAACCATTGATTGGAAATGAGCCTTATTTGGCAGGAAGCATCCCTAGGTGCTCAAGATTTAAAATTGTACTAATGGTGGGACTGACCCCCTAGGGGTATAAGGGGGGGGGGCCAAAAAGAAAATATTTTATCATGATTACCTAGATACCAATGTATCAAGGTGAGCGATACAGGCCCTCTGGGCCTCTTGTTTTGCTTTATCAGCCTCCAAACTGTTTGTGATGTGGAAATTTTAGCGCAGCAGTCATGCTGTTTTGCATTGTGTACAAACACTGCTAATATACACTGTAGAGTTTGAGTGGTGTTAAATATGTTCCTGACGGTTGATATATTCCTGACATTTAATGCCAGAGAAATAAGCAAAAATTTCCACACCACAAAAATTCCACTTTTGCAGTAATAGGAAAGAATAATAAACTGAAGGGCAATACTTTAGCTTTGATAACTTACCTGACAAAATTGTTTATATTTCAGGTTCCAATGTGAGAATAGATACGACCCTGCTAGGGTTTGACAACATGTCTTGGGAGAGAGGCAGCAGAAGTTACATATTTAAAGGAACAGGTACTCTACTTAACTATTCCAGTTTCTGTAACCTATAGTACGCTTCAGGTGATTTGGTACTCAATATCTGCACGTGCAACAGCTGCTGCCGGGGCAAAGAGAATTAAAGCCCCTCAGAGAAATCACCTGGGCAAAGTTGCCTGAGGGTGGGGGGGGGGGGGGGGTGTTGCACACATTGTGGACAAGCATTAGGGATTGAGTCTTTCTGCAACTTCAAAGTTAATCTCCATCACTTATGACCAGGGCTTTATCAGGGGGTTTTGGGAATCGGACCCTGAGATCAAATTGGGAAAAATTTAACATTGTAATGGCTATCTTGGGAGATTTGGGGAAACACTATTGTAAGTTTACAAGAGCTATACATTACTTTTTTTTCTAAATTACCATTCAAAGCACTGTCAGAACTCAATATACATATACCGCCCGGAATGAATATTTAATTTTGTACACATTTTTTCCAAGCATCTGAATTGGGAATTTTAAAGAGGAATATTGGGAAAATTCCACAGTTTTTCATTGGGAATGGGACCGTTTACCGGACCTAAAAAGAGGGGTGATAAAGCCCTGATGACTGCAGGATAGTCACAGAGGGCTAAAGGCCAAAGGATCTTACCTTGACTGCCGGAGGGTCACCAGCAGTCATTCCACAGCTGTGAGCGACAGGTAAAGGGAATTGTCGCTCCGGAGGCAATTGACAACCAAATCACCTGAAGCATATTGTTTTGTATATAGTGTGTATACACTCTCTTTCAACAGGCAAAACATCCTAGGTCTACTGTCATAAGCAATAAAGGCTATTCAATAATTAATCGTGTGGGGGAGGTGGGGGGGGGCACCTGTTTAAATATATCATGGGTGATGGGGTTAAAACCAGATCTGCATACCGCACTATTCCTTATATTAAATCACGTTTAATATTTGATGGATGGCAAGATCTCTGAAAAAGTTTCTCCCGCCCCTCCCACATGGTTAATTCTGGAACAGCTCTAAACAATTTCTTTATATCACTTTACTGGTTAACGATGCAAATCTCTCACTTGGATATACATGTAGTTTGACAAAGAGACCAGTTGGTCTTAAAAGGTTGCAACACATTATATACATACATTTTTTGTGCATTAAGGAAAATTTGTTAGTATTTAACTACAAACTAATGTACCATTGTCCAAATGTCCCTGTTTAAATTTTGACAATACGGTCTTTGAGAGAGACATATTAGTTGTTTAGGCAAGTGAATTTTAAATACAACTTGCTCAGAGGTGAAATATACATATACCAGGTGCATTTCACAGAAAGGGTGGTCGGGTAGTGCAGTGGATAGTGCACTTGCCTTTCACCAAGATGGTTGGGTTTGGTTTCCGGACATGATTTTGATATGATATGAAAATTTATGGGGTCACCTGCCCGACCACGTGGGTTTTCTCCAGGTGCTTCGGTTTCCTCCGACAATAAGACCCAATGCACAGTTACATCGGGGCCAACAAGAGAGGTCAATATATTAAGTTGAATAACTTGTTTCATAATTATTGTAAAATAAATAAAGTTTATATTCTATACATTTCACAGACCAATATTAACAGAATGAAAACTTTTTTGTCTCTTCATAGCTAGTTCACTTGAGAATTTGGAAATTGTTAAACTGAATACATCATGTATATTGTTACATTCAAAAAGAACATTTTTCACTGATGGTGCATCTATACAATATCTGACCTTAGGCCATCGGAACCAAGACTAGTCTTGCCCTGTCATGTGATATTAATTATATAGTGAAGTTTTTTGGCTTCTTGTTTCAGCTAACAGTGCTACAGTTATGGAGGTGGACCATGACAGAAAAGAAATTTTCTCCGAGACGATGCAGATCCTCCCCCCGAACTTTGATATATCAGTGATGAATCCCTCCAATGACTCAGTAGCGGCCCGCCTCACCAACCCTCTGGTCACCACCTACGTGGACACAGACAAGATTTCCTTTGAGAGGTACCGTATTCGCCATATTTAACGCCCTGGGCCCAGTTGTTCAAAAGGTGATTAGCTTAACCAGTGATTAGCCCAAATTTTAATTATCCCGTAACTTTCGAATGAAACCACAGATTTTGTTACAACTTTGCAGATATCAACTTTCTAACAGTGTCAATATACATGAAAACTTGTAAGATCTTACCTTGTATTTTGACAGAATTATTAAAGTTTGAAAAATGTCGCTAAATAGTGATTAAGCTAATCACCCTTTGAACAACTGGGCCCTGGCCACCTAAAAAATTGGTTACAAAGGGGACACTTATAAGGATAACAAAATATAAGTTTGGGCAAAAAGTGTTGTAACTACAATGTATTGTGACCAAATAACATCCATATTCCTACTCATAATACTAGCACCACCTTTCAGAGATTTAGACATGCATTATTCAGAAACCAAAGGAAACAAAATTGAATAAATGTTTTCAATCCATTCAAACTGATCTGGAG
Organism: Mimachlamys varia; assembly: GCA_947623455.1. Taxonomy (NCBI): domain Eukaryota; kingdom Metazoa; phylum Mollusca; class Bivalvia; order Pectinida; family Pectinidae; genus Mimachlamys; species Mimachlamys varia. The sequence continues at coordinate 29,910,388 of OX392532.1, read as the reverse complement.
ATTTACCTTACCTGTAATATTTTATTTTATAACAGAGATTTAAGTTTATATAAGTTAGTAGTTTATGTACGGTAAATCTCCCGATCAGTTTGGACGAATTGACAATACTTATTCAATTTTGTTCAAACTGACCACAGGTTTACTGTAATGTAGAATGATTAAGTTGCAACATGATTACTAGGAACGCTAATATAATTTCAATACCTCGGCAGAAAGGAAGAAGAGAGCTAATTACGGTAAATATTGTATCATCTTTATCCCAGTTGTAGGATACGAGATTCATCATACAGGAAAATGTGTCTTTTCCTAACTTTGTTTTTAAACCAAATTTGGTAAAAACAAAACTAGCAGAAATCAGAGGTCCTAAACATATGTGTTTACCTAAAAAACAACTTGTCCGAAATACATAGAAGATTGAAATCTTGCCCTTGGTGCTTCGCCCCTGTGAGGAAGGTTTGGATTCTGTCCCCTGGCCGAGACATACCAGAGTCTCTAACAATGATAGTTACTACTCCCTGCTTGACACTCAGCATTATGGGAGTGAAACAACTGTGAAACAATATAATGTGACTGGTTGGGGTGCTCTGCTGGCGACTTTTGGTAGTAACGGCAAAAGCTCCAGACTATTGCAAGAAGGCTTTAACAAACATGCCGAAGCCTCTCAAATACACACGCTCTCAACACACATACTCACATCCCATACACCGGGAAGCCCTCCGTAATTTAAATGACTCTGGCTGTTAAAAGGACATAAAAACATTCAATCCAAACCATCCTCGTTTCACCAAATTATTCATTAAATGCTGTTTTTATTAGCCTTAATGATAAAGTATATAGTTTTAGCTTTACCTGCACATGTGCCCATGTGCCTGCTGTATGTGTCTGTCTATGCACTCTAAAACAAGGAAGTCACAGTCTTTATTTTCTTAATTATTTTGCACACTATCATAAATTTTGCAAGTTTAATTCCAGATATATTTGATGTTTTGAATTGTTTGTTTCAGGAACAAGTCTGGTATTCTAGGGTGGAGAAGTGATAGAAGTGAGACGGTCAATGGCTATGAATCCAAGGTGAGGGAAAGTGAAATCCTCAGAGGTCAGGGTCATGGTAACACTTTATAGCTGTGTTTTAGAAAATAAACCATATAAATACTCATATTTCAGAATATTTTTAATCCATGAAAATATTTCTTATAAAACAAATAGTATTGAACTAGTATCAGATCAAATGAATTGCTTAATAAAAGGAAATTTGCCTTTTCTATCGTCCATGATGAAGGAAAACTTATCATGATAATGAAAATAACTACATGTTATACAATATACCATACCATGAAATAGTATGCCAAGGTAAAAATATGCAAATAAGTGCAAAAATGGATTCTAAGAGTGAAGAACAAACACTTATATAAATTTAGAGTAAATGATACCCTCTTGATATATATTCTTCACTCACATTTGATCACTTCCAATTCAAAGGTTGGAATGGCTCATTATAAAATTTCAGGGGTAAAAAGGTAAATTTGTTGAAGATGAATTTGAATTAATTGTGAAAAAAAAAATTAGCAAAAAAACAACATCAGTACATTTTCAGAGATTTCCATGTGAATCATGTTTAATACAAAATGTAGTACTTTTGAATATACTTGATTGTTTGGAAGTCATATATAAATCAGTCAGAAGGAAACGTTTGAAATGCTTAATACTGAAATGCTTTCATACTGTTATATTTCCACCAGGTGTTTGGAGCTTCTAACGTTGAGTTAGTGACAAAAACACGTGTCGAGCACCTATCGGAACAGGATAAACAGAAATCCAAAAAGAATAACAAGACACCCCTCGAGTCTTTTCTCGGAGTCGCAGAGGAGCAAAACAAGAAACAAGGAGCCTCAAATGGAGTAAGTACAATCCAGTTCCATTTATTGACAATGTGTAACAGGAGAGGAAAAGTGCACGGTCAGACCAGGGTTGGAAACCTGGACCTGCCAAACTCTTGATTGACCCTCAACCGATTGAGCTATCTGGTCACAGATGATTGACCCGGTCTAAAGGCGCAAAACTTGAAGCGAAAATTAAACCTAATAACTTTTTATGATATAGATTTATTTAAGATTAACTGATATCAGCAATATTCAAGATGAATTCTTACGTTGTAACCGGTACAGCAGCAGTTGAAACTCGGTATTTGTGAACACGCGTCAATTTTGAACTGTCATCTAACTTCGGCTTGTTGTTGAAGTGGGCCCCAACTGAATTATTTTCAATTCTTTGGATTTTTCTGTCAAGAGTTTTTAGTTAGTTACCGCTCAGGTTTACTTCGTTTTGGAATAATTTTTGCATGGTTATCTACTGGATTTTTTTTTTCAGAATTTTTCAGAATCATGAAAACTTTCCTGAGGTTACGTAGAATGGGCCTTTAAATCTCTAAAAGTAATGTTACTATAAATAGAGCATTGCATTCTGCACTAATCCTCAATCAGAGATACCTAGTAGCTTTAGAATCAAGTGCTGACATTCCCTGCCAAATATCCCCACACCAGTATATATCGGTAAAATGTTGATTGAAAAACAGTTAGAATCTTGCTTTAGAAAACATGGAATCCATCTTTATTATTGCCAGAAATGAGGCTGAGTAATTGTGGGTAGTGATGTAATGTGCTTAGAAAATGAAAGCACTTTTGATATATGAGACGGGTGGGAATTCAACAGTGGCAGAGGCAAAGGAATGCCCCAGTGGGGGCTCCTACCGGTCACAGGCAAAGAGTTAATAGCAGGATATTTGATATAATTTTGATTCTGCGTTTAACGATTAGAATATTTTTATGCTGGACTTAACAAACACCCATAATGTAGAATATGAGTGAGAAAAAAACAACATATGATTAATTAATCACAGACTGTATTGTGATTACAATTCAACTGCAATTAGAAATAAAGATGAGGAGCCTGTATAAAAAATGTTGTTTCACAAACCACATCTAAATCTACATTGAAACTTTGAAAGCATATTTGTAACTGCTGTGACCTTTTTCTTTATTTACATTAAAATTATCATCTTTGATTTGTTTATTTCATTGAAATATACATCACATGATTGACAGGTGACCTGAGGATCGCTCCGGACATCATGGAATCTTACCATAATTTACCCGTATTGTGACAGTGGCCAAAATTCAGTGATATCAATGAAACTCGCATCATATCAAATGATTATGATAAGATTGAATAACATAGATCATAGCAGGAAAAAATGGTCATTAAGAAGACATGTTTATAACTGAAATTGATATTTAGTTTAATGTACTATATCTGCAAGATATTAATTTTGAAATGTCTGTTTCAGGACGTGTCATCCGTGATGTATAACCCCAGTGCTATCACTCCCGAGGAATACTTTAACTCCTTTATAGACTTAAGTGACCGAGATATTGGTCGTCCGATTGATCAGACGACAAAGACTCAGAAGTTCAAGGCCACTCTATGGCTGTGTGAGAACTACCCCCTCTCCCTCCAGGAGCAGGTGGTCCCCATCATAGACCTAATGTCCTCTAGTAATGCACACTTTAGAAAACTCAGAGACTTTATAACGTTACAGTTACCGGCAGGATTTCCTATCAAAATCGGTAAGTCTACATGTTGTACCTATACAGCAGTCTGCGATGTTGTGATGTCATGTTGTGTGACGTTATTGTCATAATTTTTTGACAATTTGTACACACATTACCGATATTTGTGTGTGTTTTTCGTTATTGTAAACATGCCCACAGTGAGGTTTCCATACAATAATAGAATAATTTAGTTGGGTCACGATCAGTAGGGGTGCTTATTTAATTATATTACCGCAGTATAAGGGGGGAGAGTGCTAATTACTGCAAATTTGGTAAACTTTTTTACATTGAATCTGTGATGTTTTTGTTAAATTGCAATAGTGGGTATTAATTTGATTTTTAAGCTGAAAGCATTCCACTAAATTTTAATTATGCGAATTACAGTTCCTGTACAATATTGCTTTCGACAGCAAGTATTGTAAATGCAACTACAGTCTGACCTGTTCTACCACTTAAATGAAAACAACCAAAACTGAATATTAAAACATTTTTTTTTTACTTTGATAACAGAGATTCCCCTGTTCCATGTGCTCAATGCTAGGATTACGTTTGGTAATATCTCTGCAATGGATCAGCCAGTAGAAGGGGTCACGCCTCTCAGGAACGTTGACGATACCAAGTGTAAATGTGTGGTGGAAGAATCCTGTTTCGAACCTCCCAGTGGCTACATCAGGCTAGGTAAGATATAAGTAAAAGTCTATCCCACCCTAGGACTTTTGTGTGGTGGAAGAATCCGGTTTTGAACCTCCCAGTAGCTACATCAGCAGGGCTCACGCTGTCGGTAGCCATTGGCTACTTTTAATTTTTATTGGCTACTCAAAATTCAAAGTGGCTACTCAATTGACTACAATGCTTAAAAAAAAATTGGTGAAAAAAACCTGAAATTTTCGTCTCGAAATAAGTCTGTCTACTCCCTTGTGTATTGTCACCCGACAGGTACAGTGTACATAATCAGGGCCGTCACAGTCGAGCGCACGCTACATGACTGTGAGGAATTTGTCTTTGTTTAAGATGTCACACCAATTATAGCATGCTTTCCACAATTGTTGACGATATAATTGGTTTTGATGATATAACTGATTGTTTGTGGCATGGGGTCAGGTTAATTTGATAGCCAAATTAAAATACGAAAACACGGCTTGATCAGTTAGGTACACGTGGTTGTTTACGGTGTACACCTGTCAGTGTGTGGATAACGGCTTCTTACATAAACATGTCGGCAGCACTGCCCCACCGGATTGTCATCACATCAATTTGAGGAAACTAGGTAAGTTTTAAAAGTTTTTAATGATGGGGAAAACAATAATGGGCATAGTGAATGGCTTCCCTGATACAAACATTTAACTAACCAGGGCGGCGACAGCACCGTGTTTTTCTGGAATGTATGGTGGACTTCTAAATTAAAACAACCATGCTTCGGTAAACATTTAATTAGGAAGGGGGCCGGGGTGCAGTGCTTCATATAACTTTCTTGATATGGTGTTAATCAAATTATGTTTTCATTCGGTAGCTGTCGTTTGAACACAGCTAGTTCGTCGGCTTAGAGCTCGAGTAGCTTATGTCGCAGGAATGCAAACCATTGTAACAGATAGTACAAACCAGTAAAAAAATACATGTAATTAGATGAAAATTGTCTTTTCTATCTCGTCTTCAGTAATACTATTTTCGTTGAATTTACAGGTGACAACAGTCACAGAGCCACAATGAGACAATAAAGAGGGCAACAACAAAATGAAATACAGAACTGCTAAATGGACAGTTTAAAAACTCAACAACTTAGTGTAACTCTGTCAACAAAGTTCATGATATAAAATGCAGAATTATATGTAATTCTGTGACTTTCCAGAATGTGTCACATAATATGCCAGTTTAATACTTGAGCAAATTAACCAATCATAATGAAAGATTTGTGCATCTCTGAGATGATCTTGAGCAACTGATGGATTCTGATCTGAAATGAAAGTGCTGATTTTCACTGTCAATATTGATGTTATTTATTGCTAAATGTGAAAATAAAGTATATAGTATTCATATATGTTGTGGCTTTATTTCTTCAAAGTTATAGCCATTATCTGAAAGTATGAATTCTAAAAAGAAGATCAGTATGTACAGTAAGCCTCTATCTTAATTAAAATAATGTAATGGTTAACTTTTAGGTATTGAATGTAATAGCATTTTGAGAGACGACGAATAAAGGCTGCGAGAAAAAAGACTACTTAGAAAAAAATGGCTACTGAAAATCACACTTGGCTATTTTTTTGGCTACTAAATTTTTTGGTCCAGGGTGAGCCCTGATCAGGCTTGGTAAGGAGGTCCATAAAAAGTTCACTCAGTCGTTACTATATATAAATTACAAGGGCTTTTCCAGAAAATTCTCTCCCATCCTATAGGACTCAGGGTTTTGTTCAGGCGAACCATCAACAGAATTCCATTAATAATTTACATTAAAATTAAGAGACAGGAAACCCTACCATGGAGAGAAGTGAGTTATTTTGGAATCCCAGGGTTAAAGGGAATTTTTGCTTGAATTGCCCTTGCAGGACAACAGTGGAAATTATCACCCATAGGGAATGACTTGGAGGGAGATAGTAGATTTGTCACCCTGATGGACAACGGAAATGGAGACATCACAAACTAATATGACACCTTAAAGATATCATTGTTAGTCATGGCAAGGCAGAACCGCTGTTCAGCAAAATTGTTTTCATTCATATATAAGATTTTAACTTTATTTTTTCAAAGTTTCTTTTTAAGAAACATTCAGTGTTTGTACTTTGTTGTTTAGGAGATGGAGGAGGTCACCACGGCCGGCTTCAAGATGAGGATGATGAACTCCTGCAGTTTGCCATTCAACAGAGTCTGATGCAGACAGGAAATACAGAAAACGACCAGGTAATTAACTACAGTATAGATTGTTATAATAAGTCCCCACGCCAACACTTAATACATTAAAACAATCTTTGATATTTTGTTAAAATTATTATGCTTTATTAAAAAATACCATTGCATGGTCGAAACTAAAAAAATTTCCATATTATTTTTCTTAATTTATTTCTAGCTATGCACTTAGATTTAGCTGGCAAAAGAAAGCTATATTGTTGTTATATATATATATTTCTATCTGCCCAGTCTCTAGAATAGTGTACAGATTTGAAATTATTTGGAACAAAATTAACTCTTAATATTTTTTTTCACTTGGATGGTAGCCATGCTATCATTCAACACCAAGGTCACTATTACTTTCATCATAGAGCTATAGTCTGCTCATCATATTTAAAAAATTTGCAGAAACAAGAAAACATTTTCCCTTCCATGTTCCACCACTGTAGTCCATTATAATGGAATCATCCAGATCAAAGCATGGGAAAATCTACTGAAGTTGTATAGGGGTGAAGGGTTAGAAATAATCCCTCATAGTTTGTCATGCATCTCTAGTTGGAATATGTTTTGAAAAACATGGAAATGAATGTTCCTATTTTGTTCTTTGACCTATAAATGCACCTACTTTTATTTTTATAAATGTTTCCCCTCCCTGATATTATTTTATTTCTCACTACCGGATTCCCACTCCCGCCTTCATGATACACTCACTTGACCATTATTTTTTATAAGTAAACTTACTTTGCTTCCTGCTGATGTACCCTCCTCCTCTGGGTTACGAGTTCCAAAAACAGGTGGGGCAGTTGCCAGGTTCTGATCCTCGGCTGGTGGTTTTTCTCCGGGTACTCTGGCTTTCCTCTATCTCAAAAACCTAGTACGTCCTTATGACCCTGACTGTTAATAGGACGTAAAACAAATTAAAACTAAACCAAATCATTCAAATCTTATTGCGGCTGAACACATTCACCCCTGAAACTTTATGAGTTAAATCACCATGATTGTCTTGACTCATTCACCCCTGAAGTTTTGTAGTGAACTATTCTGAACTAAGAATTGGAAGAGTCCAAAGTAGTCTTTAGGGGTGAATGATTGAAGTGATAACAATGATTGGCAAATGTGTCTTTGGGGATAGATAGGTTTAGGTGATAGTTACTTAGCTGCACTCATATTTTAGATTTGTTGTCGTGTCTTTAACTGGTTATCCCGTTTTAGCACCCCAGCATCAATCCTTCTTATCCACTTTTTTAGACGTGATCTTTAACTGGTTATCCCATTTAAGCACCCCAGCATCAATCCTTCTTATCCACTTTTTTAGACGTGATCTTTAACTGGTTATCCCATTTAAACACTCCAGCATCAATCCTTCTTATCCACTTTTTTAGACGTAATCTTTAACTGGTTATCCCATTTTAGCACCCCAGCATTAATCCTTCTTATCCACTTTTTTAGACGTGATCTTTAACTGGTTATCCCATTTTAGCACCCCAGCATTAATCCTTCTTATCCACTTTTTTAGACGTGATCTTTAACTGGTTATCCCATTTTAGCACCCCAGCATTAATCCTTCTTATCCACTTTTTTAGACGTGATCTTTAACTGGTTATCCCATTTTAGCACCCCAGCATTAATCCTTCTTATCCACTTTTTTAGACGTGATCTTTAAATGGTTATCCCATTTAAGCACTCCAGCATCAATCCTTCTTATCCACTTTTTTAGACGTGATCTTTAACTGGTTATCCCATTTTATCACTCCAGCATCAATCCTTCTTATCCACTTTTTTAGACGTGATCTTTAACTGGTTATCCCATTTAAGCACCCCAGCATCAATCCTTCTTATCCACTTTTTTAGACGTGATCTTTAACTGGTTATCCCATTTTAGCACTCCAGCATCAATCCTTCTTATCCACTTTTTTACACGTGATCTTTGTTAACCTTGTTTGAGTGGTGTTAGCAATGTATTTAGCATTAATCCTATAGGGTAATTCTTTGTTTTTCCCTAGTGTGGTATTCAATCGTGTACTCATTTTGTACTTAAGCAAAAAGAAAACAGACAATGGAGTTTGTTTCTATTGTTAATTGATATTTTGATATAAGGTTTGTTTGTTGAAATTTTGCTGAAATATATATTTGCTATAACACTGTACAGCATTTACAGAATAATGAATTAAAAATGTTCATGCCCAAGTGTAAGAATTTCATTTTTGAAGTTTATTTATTTGTTAAAAAATGATCACATTCAATATAACATGTGTTAAGATTTTATACCTGGTCGCCTGGTATGTGAGATTGTGATAACGAGGTATACTTCCACTAAACTTGTATGCTAGGATATCATTAAGCCAGAAGTAGGTTGTTTAAGACAGGTGACTGCTTAAGACGGATGGTTGCTTAAGACAGATGACTTAATAAGACAGGTGACTTTTTAAGACAGATGACTTATTAAGACAGGTGACTTTTTAAGACAGGTGTCTGTTTAAGACAGATGGCTGATTAAGACAGGTGACAGCTTAAGGCAGATGACCTTTTTAAGACAGATGGTGCTTAAGGCAGATGACTGTTTAAGACAGGTGAATGCTTAATAACATAGGTTTAAGTAGAATGTAAATGCAATGAAAAAAAAACATTTCATAATATATATCATCTGTAAGCTTACTCTCGGCAAATTCTTTTTTGATTTCTGCCAGTAAAACGTTTTTAAAGATATTTCTTTGTCAATATGCTAATGTATATTTTAAATGATTTTTTTATCTCTTATAATATCTGTGTATCTGTCAGTTAAAACCAAACCTGTGACATCCCCAGTAGGAGAAATTCTCCAAGAACCAACCTCCTGCCAAGCTCATGTGTGTGTTGTGGTTCATCTTCTAAGTTTCAGGAAGATACCTAGTGGCAAACAGAGTTCTCTTTTAAAAATAAAGAATTAAATAAAAAGAAGAGGAGCACCTGCTGAAGCCAGGTTTCCATTTAATATTTTCTACCTTCTTCTATAGCTGATTGCCAGCTGAAGAAGAAAGAAGCATTTTTACTGTATATATACATACAATGTATATATTTTACATTTCAACACATCAAGATTATTTCTAACTCCAATACATTTCCTGTCACTGTTCCTGTATATAGATAGTCTTAAAATCCCAAACCTTTAATAACACAAACAGGAAATCTTTTTTTTTAGAAAGCACATGTACATGTACTGCATGTGAAGTTTCCAATGTGTTATAAAGTGTGTACAGTTAGAAACATACATCAAGGTTTGTTTGTCTTGTAGGTTACAAAACCGGTAATATATAAATATTGTTAATGATTTGTGTGGTATTTATGAGTTCAATGTCTTTCATTATATGTATAAATTATATATGCAAATCAGAAATAGTGCTGAGTTTCTGAGAGCATGTGCACTGTGTATAATTTCTCTCACAAATATCAGAATTCCTGTCATGTATGTGATTGCTTGAGTTTCTGCATGTAGTATTTTTGTAGTTGGATCATGATTTTCATCCTTTATTTTCTTTAGCTCACCTGCCCAAACATGCTTAATTATGATATGTCATTTGCATGTTGCTTGTTATCAAAATATTTTATCTTTTTATCCCTCATAAATATTTTAAAGGAGAGGGCTTGTATAGGCCTATCTCAAAAGTGTTGTTATCTCCCTTGGTTATCATGACTGCACTGGGAAGTGTTTTGAACAAGTTTGTGCCATGTAATTAGGACATCATAATGGTTATTACGTCATTTGATTGTCACATGGCACCAAATCATCACAAAAACACTTCCCGGAAGTCCATTTTATATCCACCATTGTGGCTTATCAAGGGGAATAACAACAATTTTGGGAAAGGCCTATAAGTTTTGCCTATTTCCTTTTGAATATAAATTCAATTAAACCTTTGTGACATGAAAATAATCTTTTTTTTCGGAATAAGGCTTAGTATGTATGCATATGGGATTTCAGTAAAAAGGAAAGATTTTAAGTCAGTCCTGAATTAGTTGTTCAAATTTGTTACCTTGCCCATTAACGAGTATTACAAATTTCAAAATTTCTTAAAATCTTCTTCAGTTCTATGAAAGCAAAAATTTTGGTAAAAAAAAAAAAGAAATTTTGAAAGAAAATCTAGGGTATTCGCAGAAGTTAAGTATCAAAGACTGAAATTGATAATATAGAAATTAATAAAACTGAGATACATGTTTCAATTTTCCTTACAATGTAGTTTTCATATTGTTCATCAGTTGAAGTCAGTAGATGAGTAAGTGAAACAGACCCTATAAACCTACCATGTGTTGAGTTGCTCATGTCTGCCTTTAAACTATAGAATGGCTGAATATTTATTTGCAATACATTTTCTTAATAATCCCTGTGAACTTTATTTTCTGAATATAGATTCCTTACTACCTAAAATGTATCGAGAAATTTTTAAACATTGGATTCAACTCTGTTTTAGTTAAAATTTTACAAAATGCAATCTATAATATGTAAAAATACTGAATATTATGTCAGATATACAGTTAAATTTCAAAATTTGGTACACTCAAAATTTAACACATAACCGATAAGTGCAATCATGGTGAATTGGCACACTTACAATACTTGCTGTATCAGCTATCAAGTAATATACAGGAACTGTAATTAGTGCAATTATAATTCAGCACAATGCTTTTGACGCGATGTTTGCCGAAATTAGTACTTTTACAGTTTTAAATAACTTCAGGGCATCAAAAGGGTTTAAGAATTTTCTGTCTTACACCCTATTAAGCAATTTGAATAAATGACCTTATTAAATTAGAGCATTCTGATGCAAATTTTGTAGTTTCTTAGCTAATACTATGATTGGAGAAATAAGAGAAATATTTTTATGCCAAGGAGAGTAGGATCACAGTTGCTTGAGTTTCTGTCAGTAAGTAATATATGACATATACGGTACTTTATAAGGAGCCGCACATTACAGAATGTATTCTATAACTATGGGCGACTCTTTATATATATATAATTATATAAAGAAAAGTAATTAGTTTTCTTGCGAAGTTGAATATAAAAAACAAAACAAAAAACAAAGACTTTGCCGCAAGGCCGCAGGCTAATATATATTTTATTTACTGGCAGAAACTCCAGTAACTATGGTGGAATAGAAAATCTCCCACCTTGGGGATATCAGATTTGTGCAAAACCTTTGGCAAGCCTTTGGTTTGGCTCAGTTTGATAACCCTTTGGATAGAAATTATGTATTACACCAGTCCTATATATACATCACTTGGTGAAGGGGTTTATAACAACCACAGGTAGACTTCATATAGCTAAGATTTAACTCCTTCACCCTGAAATATCATAATTTACTATTTCAACCTTTACATTGAGATAGTTTAAATGTGTCTTTAGGGGAATAAATGAGTTAATCAATGAAGTATTTCTTTCCTATGTAATTGTTATGGTATTTTTTTTGTTTTCAGCAATTAACCTTCTGGGAGGCTCTGAATAACATACGGCCGCCACCTCCAGGCACAGTTGGCCCCGAGGAGGCAGACCAGCTCCTCCAGAGGTGAGTGTATAGTTACTGTTGTAGTCAGGGTGATAGCTAAGGCTCTTCCATTAGTTAGTGTTGGTTGGGTCAGGATGGTAGCAAAAACATTTCTGTGAGTAAGAATTGGTACATCCTCGATATTCAGGGATTACTCACCTACGCTCTCTTCACCCCTGGAATCATCCTCCATATCCAGGGGATACACCCACCTACACTCACCACACCCCTAAAATCAAACTCTATATCCAGGAGATATGCTCACCTATGCTCTCTATACCCCTGGAATCATCCTCAATATCCAGAAGATATGCTCACCTACGCTCTCTACACCCCTGGAATCATCCTTGATATCCAGCGATTACACTCACCTATGCTCTCTACACCTCTGGAGTATGTCATGGCAAAACTTAAGGCTGTGTGTGCAATTTTGTTGATGAGGCAAGAAGACTGGTTTTACCCTTTAATGTACATCAAAGAATCTCTTGGTCACATAATGGTAAAAAATGACATGCTTTGGAGTCAGTGGTTGCTCCTTTGTAAATCTTCGAAAGACAGGCATCAGCCTAGCGATTTGTCAGGTTTTGTGTACCTGAGCGTGCCTTCAGTTTTGCCATGACATATTTCAGGGTTAAAGAGTGCATAGGTAAGCGAAACTACTGGATATCGAGGATGGGATTAGTGATGTCATGGTGATAAGTGAGGTACTTCCATTATAGTGGGTAATAGCAGTCGGAGCATCTCCATTAATGAATATGGATGCAATGAAGTGGATGGTTTTAGCACATCTTTTTTAGTGAGTGAGAATATTACAAGTTCTATTACATAAAAATGTAGGTAATATATTACTAGTTCAGTTACATAAAGTTGTAGTGGTCATATATTACTAGTTCTATTGCATAAAAATGTATTTGGTAATTCCTCATACTAGGTACAGATATTTTTAATGACATGAAATCATGACATACACTTCCAGAGCCATAGCAGAGAGTATAGCCTTGTCTGGGGGTCCCTCCCCAGAGGATGGAGACCCTCCCCTTCAGACACAGCCAACGCCGCAAATTCTCAATGACGATGAAACACAGATGCGTATGGCTCTACAGCTCTCGCAGCGTCAGCAGCAGGAGGACGATGTCCGTCGGAAACAGGAGGAGGAGGAGCTGGAAATGATTCTCAAGCTGTCACTCACTGAAAAGTGACGTTTCATTGGATGATAGGACATTATTTATAAAACATTTATGACTCACAACATCACCATGTTGTACAATGTGACAGTGTTGTACAGTGTAGCACCACACGCGGGGAAACAGGACTTATGCTACAGAGAATGGAACGCCATGTTGTACAATGTGATAGTGTTGTACAGAATAGCACCACATGCGGGAAACATGACTTGCGCTACAGAGAATGGAACGCCATTTTCTACACTGAGAAAGTCAGGCCTTAAGTGTTCGAAGCCGTCGTGACCTGTGAGGTAACGGCCATGGTTGATTTTGCTGGCTTTGCCTGAGAGTCTAAATTTGTCTCTGTATGAAAGGCAGGATAAATATATAGCCCTGCTTCACACTATAACTCTTGTCAGAGACTGCGATTCAAGTCATTGCTTTCTCAAAGCAGTAATATCATAAACCAGGTTGATTTGAAATTTGCACTCTACATTGACTAATCCTACAACGTAATAGAAAGGTTGATGATGATTACTAGTGGATACTAAGGGAGGTAATGCGCAAATTACCAAGGGAGGTAACTCATGAATACCAAGGGAGGTAATTTGTGACTGGGATAAGACATACTTGTGATTACAAAAGGAATTCACCGCATACTTCAGAGTGAAAGCACATGTTCTGTAGGTCGCAAATAAGGTATTCAAGTATACAAATGGCAGTACTTTATGATACAAAGGGAGGTCACTGGTCGGTGAACGATTACTCGGATACAATAGTTTATTTATGTATACAAAGGAAAATCATTTGTTGGTTGAAGATTGGTCAACGACAGTCAAGAAAATCAGCAGCTGATACAAAGGAAGTCAGTTATGGATGAAACGGTAATTTGTGTACTGGATAAAACTGTGCTTTTACAAAATTATTCAAATTTTTTACAGAAAGTATGAAAACAATTTTTTTTGCAACACACATTATATAATAGAAGATATACACATTACATATACCGGTACTATTATCATCAGTGCTGATGTGCTCAAAGTTTTCTGCTTTTTACTATCGACGGAATGTACTACAATTATAACTTTTCAGAAAGTCGACACATCAGCATCAACAAGCTCATAAGGGAATTGCAAACGAAGAAATATTCATGTCATTAACTGATTCACTACTGAAGCCACATTTGGACCCTTCCAGTTCAAAGGCTGGAAAAGTTGAATATGAAACTTCAGGGGTAGATAAGTTAATCTTATGAGTTGGGAGGATCTTGCAAAAAAATGTGGTTGGAAATGAGGATTTAATGCTGTGGAAGATCTACCGTTTGATACATATCATTTACTTAGTTGCCACAAATTAAATTGTATGCATGGAAATAAAAAAAAATATCCTAGTTGTTGATGTCTTGGTATAAAATGAAAGTAGAGCCATAGTTAAACTAAGGCCCATTAATTATTTATGTTTTCAAGTAACATGACTGAGAAAATAGTGTAGGTCGTTAAAAATTAATTTTTAACATTTGAAGAGGCTTGAGCTAATTGACAAAATACTAAAATTACTAAACATATTTTTATGTCTTTTAGATGATATTGGATTTCAACTTGTATTCGGTGTGTTTGCCTATCAGTTCCGTTTGCAATTGGTTTCCTTTTAACGAGTTGTCCCAACATAGAGTGTATTCAAGTGGGATGTAATTGTTGTATTCGGAAATAAAAGCTTGGGTCAGCTGTTGGATCCTAAAACATACATATATATTTTTGGCCTAAGAGACACCTTGCTATGTATGAAATATTTGTGGATACGAATGATGATTTTATTTCATCGCTTCCACTTTTTGCTGTATAGTACTAATGAATTTCTCTGTGATGTGTAAAAATCTGTATGAAAAAGACAAAGGATGAATGTCAGTTTTCAAAGAAATTTCCAGTTATATTTCAATTTAAATGAAGTACTATACTGGAAAATGTAGTCACACTCTTCTGATGAAATCAAGTTTGACTCAGTAGCAATTTAATCTTCACATGTTATTACTATTTATTGTATGTTGTGTACGAAAAATGCGGTCATTATGAATTCGCCTTCATTGATTCGGGCAGATAACAAACGGTTTATAATTTCATTGCAGCCAAAATTTCCTAGTTACTGTTTGTTACTTTTTATAATTAGAAGCGTTTTTTTGGCCATGTTAACATAGTTCCGTGGATTTTTTTAAGCAATAATTATACCAGAAGTCAGGAAAATTAGTTTCTAGTTATTTAGACTTCGAGTTAATTCTTATGAACTTTCTAATCTGATTGGTTGTAATGATATAACGTAATTGTATTTTAACAAAAACAGAGAATTTCCTATGAAATCATTATTTTGTAGAAAGCTAAGTTTTATAAATTATCTTCATTTGATTGAATTCATCTTTGTGTATTTTTGTTGTTTTGTAAAAACATGTAGCCGAAAAAAAAAAATTTTTGTTTCTACTTTAACATTAACAGAGCACTGTAGTTGTGTGCATTTTGCTCTGTTTTCTATTTTTCTGAAATTTATGTTGGTATGTGTTCAGCTTCACTTCTTGAGCAGACCTCCTACTTTCAGATTTCAGATGCATTAAGTGCTATTACTTCAGGATCAAGTTTCTGTTTCAATTCCGTGGGCTTATTCCCTTCCGTGCCACTGTCCTAACTGGAATTAGAACACACTCATAGTGTTGAATTCAATGATTGGCTGGTAGTATTTGACATCTGGGGTACATTCGTGCTACCGGTTGAACCGGCACAGGAGATAAGCAGAGCTAAAAATCAACAGTTTCATCGGAGAAATTAATAATATATCAAGAATCAAATGCCGTTGTTTTATATGTCCACTTAATTATATAGCATATCTTTACATCTTAATCTTGATTTAGCAAACATCAGCAATTTAGTTCCAGCCGGCCTCAAACCACACGGATTTTCCAGAGGTCAGCCTCGGTCCAAATTTGTGCCTGGTGTTTTTGCTCAAGGTTCAACTAGTAGCACGAATGTACTCCTGATTTATTTACTAGAATAACCTATTACCTTTCTTGCATATGTACTAAGAATCATTTGACCCTCTGACCTTTGGTATATTAAATCTTACGACCTTCCTTGATGGCCAATGGAGTACCTGGTATACTTAGCATAACTAAATATGAACAGCCCATTATGGCAAGTTATATACTAGGTAGGTACGACCTAACATTTTAAATAAATTATATGACAATATCAGATTGGATGCCAGATTTTTGTTACCGTGTTATTATTATTCAGTTTTGAGTATTGTGAAACCTTAGTGTTGATGCTTACTCGTATATGTTACATGTAATGTTTGGCTACACATAACGTACATTTACAATAAATTGTTACCATGTATCTAGTGACTTTCTTTTTTTTCTTGGATCAAAGTGATACATGTCTCATAAAAGGTGCAGGGAATATGAAAGAAAACTTGATATACGGGCTATGAAATATATATATTCAAATGCATCTGGAATAAATATGTAAGTAATGACCTTTTTTTTTTAAAAAAAAATGTGAGTGTCCTATATCAGGTTTTTCATCCATCCTTCTATCCATGTTTCTTTACTTTTTGCAAAATTTTGAAAATTGTGGGATGGTCAAATATTCATATCTAGAGTTTTTCCTACACGAATTGATCATGCATCTATTGTGTGCATTATTTAAAGATATTTTTCCCCGAATTGGGCAGGATGCAAAATGCTGAATACAATGTCTCATTGAGATTGGGTTGAAGCCCACACAGAACAAAATTAACAAATACAGTTTCAATTTTTTTCACAATTTATTTTAGACTTCTTATAAAGCACTGAGTGACAAGTTTGACAAAATCAACTCTAGCTTTGATAAGGAAACCATTGATATTACGGTATGTTGCACTGTAGGAAAGTCTAAAAGGATAAAGACTGACTTGTTTTGCCATCAATTCTTACTCCTTACAACAGTGAAACTCAAAATAACGTGTAATAATAATCTCTAGAATCCCACAGCTGCTCTCCTCAGCCGCTAGCACTAGTGCACCAGCACATGATTGACTCACGCCCAACTCTGTCCACCTCTCACAGGTGGCCTTTCAAACACATCACAATTACACATACTTGCATGTTCAACAATACACAGGTTCAGAAGATTTGGAATACTGTTTTTTTTCTCTCTCCATACAACTACTACTTAGTTGATAAACACTATCCGATTTTCTGGACAAAATCCACCTAAAATTTTATATTTTTTATCCTTTTTTTTTAAAGTTTAGATAAAACTCCCCCACCTGACTGAAAAATAAAACTTTTTTCTTGTTGAATACTAATTTCAAATCCTAATTATAAATAACACCCAATCAATGAGGCAATAACGAATCCAACCCTTTTAAGCTTTAAAAACATCATCCCAAAATAATTCTTCTACAAAAGGTGTTATTTTTTATATATGCTGTACTGAGAGACATTCTAGGCCTATATCCTGTTCCATTTGTTTCTCTCTTGCTGAAAAGAGAAAATGATCGCGATACTTCAATTCAGTTTCAGTTTGATTTTTAAATTGAACCTGACATGATGTTAACTTTGTTGCATTTCAACGTACACCAATATACTAGGAGCCTGTGACCAAACTTACTCTGATTGGTACGACAACAGACGTATTGAAACACAAAGATATGTCTTTAGCCAAGGTACAGCTGCTTTGTGAAACAGGTCCAGCAGTTTGGGGTTAAAAAAGAAATATATTTACCATACGAGACGTTTGTGGGGAGAAAGGGGATGGAAGGGGTATAACAAAAATACTGCCAAAGTCTTATCGACTTTTAAAGTCAAAATTGAACAATATGTGTCAAAGGTAAGAAAGGTTTCACGCAAAATAACCAAATATTACCCCATGAAGGTAGCCAAGATATTTATAAGGTAAAAGATAAATTTTATATATATATATAGACTTGACTGTCTTCACAACACGTAATGTTAAACCTAACATCTAGTCTCGTACACCACTATAAAATCTGTATCACCAGTATATCTTGTAGCCACACAACCACACAATTAGATAATATTTACACATCTCCAGCATTTAAACACAGTCACACCTCGACACCCTCACAGCAGTCACACCACATGTAGCAATACTTGTTCACCCAACACTCAACAACTTGTACTGATGCACCAAAAAACTCGGACAAAAAATAAACTGAAAATATAACACACATCCTAACTGTCCCCACAGAAATCTCCTTCCACAGCACTTAAAGTTAGACAACTCGTTGGAACTCTGACCGACGACACGACACTTTAGTTGTGTCGTCACTACACTCTCTCGTGTTATCTAGAGCTTGTTCCATGTCGGCACTTCACAAAATAGACCAACACCTGACTGGGCCAAGCATCAAAGAGCAACAGTACTAGTCACTCACATAATGGACATCGTATTTAGAAGGAGCTTAGGGCTTAACACAGTAACGGCAACGATAAACTTTTACGATTTTCTTGGAAATCAATGACGCCATAACCTTGATACAATTCACTGTTTACGATAATCAATCACTAATCATTGTCTGGTTTTTATATTGACATTGCAAAAACTTTTCGTATCATCATGGAACAAAACTTTGCTGAACCATAAGAGTGCGGTAGAGAATATCAGTTGTGACCATTCTATACAATAGCAATGTGATCGTTGGCCCAGACAGTGTAACGTAAAAATCATATTGACGACAATTACATACAATAAATGAAGACACGAAGAACATGACCATTTTATACATGCATGTTAATGTAAATCTGCACTTACAATGTTTGAAGAAAAAAAAAATGTGCAGAATCGTAAACGGAGAAAAACGTTATCACATAACCTGTACACGTATACATGTCAATCATTTCTTATTCATGTTACAACTTTTTACAAAAATAACCATCAAATATATTTACTGATCAAAACAAGACAAAAAACCATATGATGACTGCACTTCAAGCCTCACATTCAAAGCCACACAGGCTATGATCAACATGATATATACACATAATAGTACTGTACAGGGGGATCAATCCCTCAGAATAATACTGAGGCGTGAGGTCTGGAACGGGGGAGATTCGGTGAAGGGAACGAAGAGTGCCATGGTTACGTAGTGAAGGTTTGACAACAACAACAACAAAACTAACTCTGTGGAGAAAGAATACAAGATGACAAAAACTGAAACATTCAAGGACAAGATGACACAGCATTACAGATTTCATATATTTAGCCCTAATATCAGAATGACGTGTACAAACAATGCATAAGTTATTACATTAAACATTTTGAACTTGATTTCTCCAACATGATAAATGTGTCTGGGTGAAGCCAGTTCTACTGTTGTGTGAAGTGTTGTACATTTATAACAGTGAAGTGAGCTAGGCGGTCAGGCATCCGCATCACACAGCAACGTCATGACAATAGAACGAGGTGTGGACGTGCACTAACTACCACAACTTTTATCCTACATGTGCTCTTACCAATACTTGTTATAATATATGATCCCAATTCAACATGTTCAAGTAGCGTAGAACTGTGGAGGAAGTTTTTGAATTTGTAACATGATTCACAAAAATAGGAAAATGATAAATGATCCAAGATCTGCAGGCACTATCCCCCGCACCCACTATTGTTATACCCCCGGTAATAAGGAACCAAATATGATATCAACTTGGGCCCAATTGTTCAAAAGGTGATTAGCTTAATCGGTGATTACCGTAATTTTTAATTATCTTGTAACTTTAAAATGAAACCATAGATTTAGTTACAGCTTTGCAGATATCAAATATCTAACAGTGTCAATTTTAATGCAAAAGTTTAAGATATTACTTTCCATATTAACAGAATTATGAAAGTTTGAAAACTGTCGTTAAAAAGTGATTAAGCTAATCACCTTTGAACAACTGGGCCCTGATAGTAGGAGTTCTTATGTTGATGTAGATGTTCAATGTTGATGTATTTGAAAAGATTGTCTCTTAATATGTGCCTTAATCTCTGTTGAATGTGGTCAGTACACATCCACACTTCAAGTGCATTAACCATTACTACTGCATATGTGGGCCACACGTGGGTAGAGTCTATCTATGAAAAATAAAACTATATTATATGGACATATCAAAACAATTTTCATTGCACCATTTTAATACGACGACAACAATAAGACAATGGAGAAGTGAAGTGCCAGAAAAAACGACACCAATAAATCTAGGTTGGACCCAGAGCTGTGCATATTACTGTACAAAAAAAACTATCAACATCAACAATCAAAACAGCACTATCATTCATTCAAGTAAATTATGTTTTTCATAATCATGTATATATATATTATATAATATCTTATGCTGCTTATGACCACGAACAAACATCAACATAAAGCATGTACAAGTTCAACGGTGATGGTGTAGGGGAAGTGGCGTGTCTAGAGCACATACAGGTGACGGGTTAACTATTGACTAGGTACAAAGACTACACAGAACAGCAATACATATGAAATAGCAATACTAGACTATTTCCTAACGGCTGTACATATGCAGATTTACTTACTATAAATTTCAATGTGTAGTTTGTATGCTTGGTCAAGAACATTCTTTTCCCAGTTGTGATAAAAATATGAATTAATGAAAATACCCATATATTTCAATAAAAGTGTTAGTTTCAAGACATTTTTTTAAGGTGAATTCTTATGTCAAATACAAGTTTACAAAGAAGGTACAACACGGGTACAAGAAAGGTGTTTCTAATAACTTATTTACAATCATTGAAGAAAAAATAAATAAAATATAGAAAAGAGGGAAAATGTCAATATAAAAAAAAAACACTGAGCAACAATTTTTTTCGTATATCGTTTCAACACGGCTAAGACTTTCATGTATTTATATATGTACACACACAAATATAACTATACACATTCAAAAGGAAAACAAAAATATAACAAAACATACACAGTGGATTAATATGTTTATCGGGTTCCTTTGTTGTCTATCAACGTTCAAATTTAAATACGTATTCACTTGTCATAGTCATAATGAAAATTATACATGTAACAGACATCAATACAAACAGAGAAAAGCTTATGTACAGGTATATACATGCGACCCTGCTATTATATCATGTCCACCTGCTGTTCAGTTAATCCAGCGGTACGTAATGATTATATATATATTGTATCAACGGTTTCACATCTGACAGAACAGTAACATTGCAATACTTTTGAAAGAAAAGACATACCCTGAAACTAGCATTTCTGGTCTATATTTGTGGAAATGAAACACAGGTGAGTTATCTTCATCTATTAAGAGAAAAACTGGCCACAGCTATACTTTGGTTTGCAATTCCACAATTTTCTGTTTCTTTTTAATTTATTTATTATATTTTATACTAATTTTATAGTAACCCTTTTCCATCTATTTGTAATGATCACTTTACCTTGGGCACAAGAACCTGGTTGGCCTTCATTCCAAGTCTAAACCAGTAATAGAAGTGTATCTCCACATCAGTCAGAAAACCAACCAACCTGTTCGAGTACCAACAAACACATTGCATTTGAATGCTTTATACATTTTGGTACGGTAAGTGCTCTAAGTTTGCGTAATACTATGTGTAGCCTGTTGAAAACGTTGAACTTGCTCTTGACACTACAAATGCTTAAATCTTACATCGGAGAGTAGATTGTTGCATCAATATGTTTAACTTTCTTGGCAGTGTTTTACACGACAGACCAATTGTTCGAAAAACAAAAACCACCATTATTCGACCCCTTCCTGACTATTAAACACTAAAACTTCCCTACACAATAGAACGCAGAATTCAACAGCGAATGATGTTTTACCCATAACTAACACCGTCGTCCATGAATCTACTTCAGGCCATACCAAGCCCTGCACCAATCTCCACATCTATATACACACACACAATCTGTACGACTGCCTTCCCTTTACATAAATAGCAGTCAAAATCTTGGCACATTTGGATATCGCTATATCACTAAATGAATTTATAATGGCATCACACATGGGATGTGTACATGAAAAACAAACTACAAGTTTTCACGGCTTTTTACAAAGCAAATTCTTTATAGATCAGGGGTCGTGATAAGATATGCATGTTTTATTTGAAATAAAATACACAATTATATAAATGGTTGAGAGAGCTCTTGATCCATTATCTTGAATTTCGATATACAAATTTCATTCTTGAACAAATCTTAATCACTGTCATAACAGGAAAGAAAAGTTGTTGTATTTAAGTAAAATACTGGAAATGAAATTCTGACATTAAATTACCTCAGTCTTATGATTTATATTACAAAACTATATAAGTTTCTGATGACGGTGAGCTCTAACAGAAAACCCAGAGAGGTAGGACAAAAAAAAATCTTCTCTATTATTATATATGCTAACACCAGACTTACAGTTGGTAAGGGCAATGAGATCAAAATACTTTTCAAACGTATTTCCGCACTATGGGAAAAGAAACAAAAATCCTGTACAATAATTAAGAGTGTGATAAAACCGCAACAAAATTATCCACACCTAATTACTTTCCATACAAACCACATATAAACGACACTAAAACGCATCAGGTTCTACAGGAACAGAACAGGAAGTTAGTGACTCTCCACATGGACGCTAGTGTCCTCGACTATTGTCCTCGGGTCCTCAGTTGATGACTGCTTGCTGCTGACAGCGCTCTATCTCCTCCAAGGTCATCATTCTCTGGCCGGTGCCGGGTAAGGGGGGCAGTGAGGTCATCTGTTGTTTGAGAACGTCGGTGCCAAACCACTTAGCCAGGTTGGGGTCTTGCTTAGTGATGTTGTTGTTTCCATTGAGTAGACTGGTAGGTATAGATGTATGGATGGGGATCCCTGGTGAAACCGGTCCGTTTATAACTGTAGGGAAAACAAACAACAAGGTCACATATCACTGTTATCTGGTACTAGGTTATTGGTGCAGCGTCCAAAAGAATACTGTATAGCGTGAACTTTTTCACTTTATCAAATATTCACACTTTTCAGCAAAATCAATGGTGTTCAATTCACCCTTAAATGTTATTACCAGATATGGTATACTGTGATGATTTTGCTGTTTCGGCAAAGAGAAAAAATTATGTCCCCGCCATCATGTGAAATTACTTCAGTGTTCTACAAAAAGTTATAATCACATTGACCAAAAGTATGATCTTGGCCTTGACTTTTGAACTCTGAAATACAATAATGTCCAAAATATATTTGATCTTTCTATGAAGTTCGATTAAAATCTGTCCAAGAATTAAAGGTTAAGGACCATTCAAATATGCTGCAATGTTTTTCATGTTGTTTTGAGTTGGATTGGCCAATATTGCATAAAACTTTCTATTCTCAGCAAATGACTTATGCAAGAATTTCAGCAAAGAGACCCTGTATGAATTTTGATTTTCATGAACTCAGTTTATATTGTCAAAGTGGGAAACTTAAGTGACCTTTGACCTTTACACATGAAAAGTGATTCCAATAAATTATGTAAATGTGAGGATTAACTTATTTTGACTGTATACATATGGCAATGAACATATTCATTATGGAGCACCAACAAGCACAATAGAATATGTTCATTGCCGACTGCGGGCATACTATGGTATACACAATCAAAATGAGGTACAGTCTTGAAACCGATGGTCAAAGTTATCTCACGTTTTTGTGTAGGCGGGTGCGGAGATACAGTCCGTCCAATTGCAACATTCACTCCCATAGGTGTGCGAACAGGCACTCCCAGACTCGTGGGAATGACAGAACTGCGAGGAGTGAGGTTAGGAACTGTAGGGTACACACCCCTCATCCCTTGAAGCCGGGGATCCATGATCCTTGGTTGCTGCTGCTGCTGCATGGCCAAGTGGTTCATGTGATTTATCTGGTTCAGCTGATTCAATGCGTTCACTGAAAGGACAAAATTTACAAAGCTCACTTTCAATGTTTAAAATGACAGAAGCAGAAAAATATAGGGATGTTCACAGATTTTTCAAACAGAATAGCTGTTTTGAATAATGAAGGCTACAAAATAGACTTCATGATGCAAAAGCACTAGATTGGGAGTGTAAAAGGTGAGATGTGCAATAGAACATGAGAGGATAGAATCTACATGTGTAAATACTTTTACAGTGGCTTGCGTTGAAGTGGTAAACTAATACTACCTACAGTTGTTTACTATCAGTTACATAGATTCTGAGATGTATCAGGTACATTGTTATTGCTGTTATAATCATGGCTCTTTTATATCAGGATTCAGTTATTTACTGATCTTCCGAGTTTTCAAGTTCTATTCATCTTTTGTGCTCCCAAAACACCTTTACATTTAAATATGAATCTGCAATTGGCAAAATGGCATATTAGCGACAAGCATCTTGGCTACTAAGATTTTCTGAATCAATGTAGGTGCCCATTGTACCTCTTGCTGCTGCGGTGGGCGACATGCCACTCTGGATCATCTGCTGCATGAGGAGAGGGTTGGGTGACATGGCCTGCTGTACTGGTATCCGACCCGTGATTGGAATGCCATACTGAGCCCCCATAGGAGGGATGGGCCTTGTCAGGGGGCTGGGAGATACACTGAACTGTTTCTGCTGGGGGACTACAGGGGTCTGTACTTGTGGGACAGAAGTGGGGTTGGCCGCTCCTGTGATGGCCCGGTGCATATGGGGTTGTGAGGGGGTCTGCAGTGATATGGGAGTGCCCTCGACAGATTTGCTCTGAAGCTGAGGAGTGGACATCTGTGGGACCCCAATCATGGGCCTCCCCACTGGAGGAGTCATTACATTGTTGACAGCACTAGAGCTGGTGGTGGTGATGCCTGGGGGAAAGAAAACAAGCTGTGCAAGAACCCTATTATTGACGAGCTTCACACAAGAGCTACCATAATACTACAGTCAAACCTTGTTTTCTAGAAGTCGACGGGACCACATTAAAACTTGTGCGGGTTTGATTGCTTGTATAAAGCTTGGCCTGTGACAGACATAATACTTTGAATTAAAGTTATACGACTTCAAGAAAACATAGGTTCAACTGTATTTGCAGAAAAAGTGAGTGGAACCTCAAACAAAACAAAGGTCACCTCTGAGCTCTAACATCAAAGAGTTATCTTAATTTTGGTTAATATGAATATCTATAACGTCAATGTTATACAGACTGACACATCTTTCATTTGATCTGAACAATGAATACTGCAAAACTGGAAAAATTTGCCCTCATTTGTTTTCACCCTTTTATCCCAGAAATATGGGGCGAATTTAAGACAGGGCGAATAAATTAACAAACAAAGGCTTGTCCTCATATAACATGTAAAAAGATGATCATAGTAATACCGCATATGAGAGGGCGAAATGAAGACAGAGTGAAAAGTTCCCGTTTTACAGTAAATATGTGTTTTACCAATCGAACAAAAAATTACATAAAAATAACCAACTTCAATACTGATTTGATATGTAAACATTATATTCTCTGCCTGAAAATTTAAATTTACTATAAAACTATAACAAAATAATTTTGCAGCCTATTCCTGACACTTTCATATGCAAGGTTTATATTTGTGATACTAGTGACAAGGCATGGCAGTGTGAGGGCGTGCTAGTGCCTACCTTTAACAATAGGCCGGCCTGGAGTGGCTGCTGGGACTGAGACTTGCTGCCCCGGGGTACCCTGGAATCCTCCTTGGCCAATCAGGGCCCGCACCTGCTGCTGCTTCTGTTGTACCGACGTGGGCGTCGACAGCTGGCTCAGTTGTTCAGCTAGGGTTACAGACTGTAAATATACAAGTTACAATTTATTACATTTTTACCAGTGAAATATCGAAAATTATCCAAGATATAAAAGTAATATTTTCACTATATATAACATATATACAAAATATATTTCACAAGTGTGGCTAATATTTGATATTTTTCACCAATGTTGCACACTAGTGAAGAATATTAAAATAATAGCTTCACATGTGAAATATATTTTGTATAACTGAAAGAAGACACTGTTAGATATCCTCTTTAAGTTCAATGTACAGTTAAACTCCAATAACTCGAACTCAGGGTGACCTGTTCAATAGTTTGAGAAATACATGGTATTCAAGTAATCTGAGATCGGTCGGGACCAAACAAACTGTTCGACAAATGAGAGATATTTGAGTAAACCGAGTTCGAGTAAGTTGGGTTTTACTGTAACAATATGGGTTTTATAAATGATATCACAGAGTACAGTCGGTGGTACGTACATCGTGTTGGCTGGCCAGTGACGCTGCTATCGAGTTGATGCCTGGGATGCCTAGGTCCTGATTTTGGTACGGCTGTGTGGGCATTGATGAGGAATGACCATGGGTTGTCATACTTGTCATTATGGTGGCTGGCAAGTTCTCTTTGGCTTGTTGCTGTTGCTCTATGTTCATTTTCTGAATAAATTCTAAGTTGTCTACAGCACTCTGGCTGACGTCTTGTGGAACAAGCTGCTTAACTGGACCATTGTTTTCTAAAAGGGCAAACTCTTCATTACACAATCACACAAAATCAAGAAATTAGACACAGCTATGACCACAAATGAGTTTTATGAGAAGGAATATGAATAGAGCTCATAATGAAGTGACAGAAATAATCTGCCAGGAAACAACATTGCACAATTTTTTTTCATGCTTATGTTATGAAATTTTTTTTCAGAAACAGAAAGAACAGAAAAATATTTTGTCATCCTGACAATGCTTGCTGCTATCTGAATTATTCTGTACCTCCTTACAGCCTTTCACTGATCCTGTGTACATCCGTATAGAATGAAGTATCTGGTAAGTTAGGAATCACCAGTTTGTACTTACCACTTTCACCTTCTACACTATCTCGTCGTTGTTTCTCTTTTTCAGAAGCTTTATCAGAATGCATCTTCTTCATGACTGACGTTGGCGTGAACGCTGCACTCACTGATGGCTGTTAAAACAAAATTGACATATTTTGAATTTGCTAAGATTATATGTCTTATAGAAACTACTATCTTATGTCATATAGACACTACAATCTTATGTCATATAGAAACTACAACCTTTAATATATGTCTTATAGAAACTACTTCTTATATGTCTTATAGACACTACTATCTAATATGTCATATAGAAACTACTTTTTGATCTAATAAATCAAAGACTTTGATAATATATTTATCAGTTCACCAGAGAAAAATTTTGGGCCTGCAAACAATTTCAGGACTTATATAGGAAACAAAGTACAATAATTATATTTCTTTGAAATGAACAAACAAGCAAAGTGTTTACATCAGTACATACCTTGGGAGTCTGGCAGGCTGGTGATGTGGCCATGGACATAACAGGTGTCTGGGGAACACCAGGCCCTGCAGACTTCATTGATACCATCGGGTTGGGTGATTTGGCCCTGTAAGACACACTACACAATGCGCTAGCGCCTCAAATACATGTTTCAATCTTGTTCACATTCAAACTTTTTAATGCCAATCACAATAGTTTTGGATTAAATATCACAAATAACTTCCTCCTCTTTCCCTAATGAATGTTGTTCAATAGAATCAATAGTTTCTGAATTTTACAATTTATTTTGATGGGTCCTTTACAAATGTATCGCTAAAAGCCAAGGGTCCCACAATGTTAAATTTAAGTGTTCCCATCAAAGTTTTATATGAGTACAGGACTCGGGACTCGCACACAAATTGATCACAGCTGGATCTGGATATGTCTGCAATCACTGAAACCATTTTAATTTCAGATGGAAAATGTCCTTATCCTACAGCCAGGTGAGATAAACATCTGCCCTATGAAGTTACCAATGTATCACCCTTGAAATTACTAAACAAAGTTTAAATGTTTAATCATGACCAATTTCATATTCAGGTCTTCAACTAACCTGTCTTGTTGCTTTCTAATGAAGCGTTCCCGTTGATCTTCCAACTGTTTCTTTAGAAGTGCGGTCTGCATGATTGCTTGAGTGTGTGCTATCAACTCCTGTGGACTGGGCACGCGTGGTACCACAGGTGGTCTAATTGTTGCTGTCGACTGCAACACAAACATAACACAGTTCATCATCCGCATTCATTATAACCTGGGCTATCCTATGTCTTGTTAGCTATCAGATTGCTAAATGTTCAAAATGAAATGATTTTGTCAGTTCTTTAAAGTATCATTTGTATCTGGTGCTGTAGATTTCCATTATACATGACAATTGCTATAATCATCATTGCTTATTCATACTGTACATGACAATTAAATGGTAACATCAAGAACAGTGTACAGGAAAAAGCACAGGTTTTAGACAAATTATTTTGACAGCTCTTTAAGATAAAGAATGATACATATGTATCCGGTGCTGTGGAATTGTTTTTCATAATTGGTAATGTTTTAAGTAATTAGTTACCCCTAACAATTAAATTGCTGGTAATATCAAGAACAGTGATGAAGAAGAAAGTGCTACCCAATTTAGTCAAGATAGACACTTACTGTGAGAGTTGTGCCAGCAGGAACAGTAATGGAGGATGACTGGCCCATTTGTGAGGGGTTGATGGGAGACGGTGCACTGAGATGCATGGGCGGCTGCTGGCCAAACACTGAAACACAAAACAAATCACATCATTACCAAAACTTCTGTTCTTGTAAATAAAATCACATTGGTTGTCCTGCTGATCACTTTTCTAGATTTGAAGAGCTATTGTTCAATATTAAATGCTAATCAAAGACATTCACCTATCACCTGCTTCACAAAGCATAAATGAAGCTATAATTCTACTCTCTGTTGACCGTCAGACTGTGGGATTTTAGTTAATTTGTACATGGAATAAATGAACAAGGAATATATCAATAAAACACAAACAAAATAAGCTACCCATCTCAACTTTCTTTTGATTTCATTTTAAGATACTTGACTAATTCCTGTTTATTCATTATTCATTATTTGTACTTTCTTGATTTCAAAGGAATTCAAAAGCAAGTTTTGAAATAGTCAATCAACTCCTCAAACACACAGATACCAATGTTCACCTTCTTGTACCCTATGCCGATTTTACTGCTCAATTGAGATGAGTAACAGATGAACAATTTAGTGCAAAGCATGAACAAGTATATTGAGATGATCTATTGGTGCATATTACTGTACATGAGGTCCTCTACAATACTGGGGCTAAACACACACAGATCTACTACCCCACATGCCCCAGCTATGTCAGTAATATATATTTATATTTCTCACACATTATGGTACAAGTTCAGATCTGCCATGCAGTTAGTAGTAGGCCTATGTGCTGTAACAAAGCATGTGTTTTGTATACTTTCAAAAACAAATTGTAACAACAGCTAGAATTAGCCATCAAATAATTTAAACGCTGTGTATACAGTAAAACCCCACTTACTCGAACTTGTGGGGACCTGATCAACAGTTTGAGGAACACATGGTATTCGTCTATTCGAGTAATCCGAGGTTTGTTGATTATGTATGAACTCAGTTGGGACCAAACAAACTGTTTGACGAATGAGGGGTATTCGAGTAAATCAGGTTCGAGTAAGTGGGGTTTTACTGTATATAGCCTGCATCAGTTTATATAATTAACCTGTACATTGTTTCTTATTTTCAAAGGAGTTAACAATGACCTGTCAGCTAAATGTTTCTTGAGTTAACAATCAGCACGCCATTTAAACATACGCTCAAGTCGTATTTCCGTTTCAAATTGCATTAATTGTTTTTCCATATTTAGACGATGTTCAAAGCCAAATCATACAAATAGTTCCAATCATTCTGATTTGTTACACCGGTCACGAAGAGTCACCTTTTACAGTAAACACCTGTCACAATAAATAACCTTTTACAGTAAATAATACATTTTGCATTAATTGAGCCACTCCTCTGTTACTTTAGCCGCCTAGTGTTCCTGTATTTTAAGGTACAGGGTCTGTTTCAGGTCTTATCCAGAACACACGATTGCATTATATATCAATGTAGAGATAAGCCCAAGCACGAGATGGTATGCGCATCACATGAAAATTCACTTTTACGTATCCCCTGTGATGCTTGTATCCATTTTTAACCAAATTTCAGCTGAAAGCAATGTCATGATCATGAGTCAGCACCAAATGTAGATGCATCTCTTTGAACTACCGTTTTCTCAACAACAACATTGTTAGTTAATTAAAAGTAACAACAATGCAAAGAGCTTTTTCATGTCACATGCATAGTTCATAGACTAATAGAAACCATACTCACATGATGCTGAAACAACGAGGGCAAATTATTACAACCACCATATCATACAAAATAAATTACTACAACAAAACTACAACGAAAAGAAAATACAATGCATAATTTACTATCAAGTGTTTGCTAACCATGTGTCAAACCTATGCCAGCAGTGATGAAATTTTGACCTTCGTTAAAAATAAAACCATCTATAAGTACTTGTTCAGAAGTATTTGGGAGAGTTAATTTTTGCAACTAAATCCTCACTACAGTGTTCAATAACATTCCAAACACACCACCTTTAACTTTAAATTTCCCTAAACTCAAAGAGAATGATCTGGGAAACTAACGATTTCATCTTCACCATCTGAATTTGGGTTGCTTTTAGCTTTTAGAGCAAATATAATTCCAAATTCACCTTCATTTTGTTCCTATGGTAATGGCATAACATTACTAGCTGGAGTTAGGCTTGAAGCAAGAAGTGAAAACCACAATAACAGGTACACAAAGTAAAATTTCACAAACATGTACACAAAGTAATTACAAACACTTAACAAAAAACAAAATAATTTTAATAAATAAAAAGAAAATCAATATATACAGAGATGTAAATCTTATGCACAGTGCTAGCTATCTTGGTACGAACTTCTATAAAAATTCCCCCACTCAAGAAAGTTGGTTCATATCATACAGGCTTCCTCCAACCATGGACTAGAAATTTAAATGAAGTAATCTATAGGTTTCTCAACTAAATCATTACAAACATTCCAGAGGCTTCTATATAAAGTTGTTATATAAAAAAGCCATTTTTTGATACAGATTTTAATACAGTACCACTACCACCTATAGGTTTACAATGAATATAAAAACTACAAGTCTATGCTCTATAACTACAGACCCCAGGGTTGTTTTCCTTAGAAGTATTTAATCAGTCTGTGATAGATGTATTGATATTGGTAATGCTAAACTTCTCGAGACAAAATTTGGTGACTACTTTTTTTTATTTTCGTATTGTGATCATTTCAAATTGTTTCTTTTCAGTTCCAAAAATTAAAATAAATTTGTTCTGATCAAAACAAAATTTTAAGCTTTTGAAGAAAAAGAATCAATCACTCTGCACCCTAATTCATATTATCTGTATAAAACATCATAGCTTTTCAGTTTGGGTGCAAAATGTGATAATCACCTCGACAAATATGTTTTATGACAAAAGAACCATTTGCATTATTTTTGTTAAATTGAAAAAATTAAATTTAAAGACTACTTTCCTAACAAGGTATTGATTTTAACATTTTACAGAAAAACAGCCCTTGTTTCCCCAGTATTCTAGGAAAACCTCCATGCAAACTGGCCTAGTAAATCTACGTGCCCTATGGTGAGTGTGTAAGATAACCATGCTATAGAATAGCCACCACGGTAACAAACACATCACAGCACCTTACAACCATACACACTCCAATACATAGTTTTTTCTTCAAAAAAAAAATACATTTACAGTAAAATCAGACTTCAATTAAATATAGGGGTAGGGGAGTGGTAGCATTATTTGGTAGGAAATGGCATTATTTCATTTAAGGCAGGGGTTCAGACCCAGAAAACCAAATAAATGGATCACATTTTTCAAAGTATTTTTATCTATTTTTGGCTTGTCTTTTTGTCTATTTATTCCCTTTGTATTCTTTTAATGGCAAACACCAATAATGCAGAAATTTATTGAATTTTGTTGATAAAACATATTTTAGAAAGAAATTATTTGAAAACCCAGTGTTGTTAAAAAAAATCCACATGAAGATTCCAGATAAGTGTGACAAATGCATGCTGAAAGGGTTTGTGGAGGCCTGGAAGGTAAAGCATACTTACTTATGGGTGAAGCGATGCGTGGTGATGAGGGAGGCTGTGACAGCAGGTTCTGTCCCATCAGACCAGCCGAGGGAGAGGGAGCCCGTGGGGTGGATGTGGTCTGCATCATTCCCATCATGGAGGATACGCTCTGGGGTGGTTGGGGGGTGCCCTGGGGAGGGGGGGTCGGTGAAGCAGGCTTGGTGATGATAGTGGGGTTCTGCTTTATGAAGTTTATGATGGGGTCATTGACTGGCTGTGCATTGTTCTGGTTACCCTGGGGCTGAGACATCTGAGCGGGAGGGGTCTGCAGCTGCTGGGGGGTCAGGGGTTTCTGCTGGATCCTCATCTGGTTCATGGTCTGGTGTCGGATCTGAAGCTGCTGCTCCTTGTTCCTCTGCAACGCCTGTAAAAGAGCAGCCTTCATAAACAACACATTCACTCAAAGGACCCCTCCAAATCAAAGGTTGCAGCTTCTTATTAAAACATTAAGGGTGAATGAGTTAACCTTTATTACTTCCAACCATCTTTTTAATTCTCTATCACATCATAAAATATGTATCAACTCTCACTCAGACTAACAAGACATACTAAACCTCAAACGTTTTTAGGTGTACAATGTCTGCCAGTCATAAGATCAAAACAAATATGGATCCAATGACACAAATTATGGTCATTTTTTTCCTACATATATCTGCCATGTAATCCCAACCATCTAATCAAGCACCTCGAGTTCTATATATTGACAATATCACCCAAAAGTACAGTAACTATTATTCGACAGAACTTTGACAGAACAAAACACAAATGCTACATTTTTTACTGCTAGAATGGGAGACAGCATTCTCACCTGGAAAAACTCATTCTGAGCAGCTGCAGCAGCAGCCTGGGAGTTGGTCAATGGGGGCATGGAAGCTGGGTGAGGCATAGGGGCAGGAGCCTGCTGCACTATGTGTGGGGGTGGGGATACAGTTTGTGGTCCTGGCCTTCCAACCTGTAACAGTTATCATTAATCATTACATTGTTATCTGCAACTTGGATCTGTCCCTACTGCAATATATACAACTTCTGTGATAAGGGCTATTCCAGTAAATTTCGTCCTGACAGTGACAAATCTACATGTCCCGAGTCCTGTACTTATTGAATTGTGATGGGATTCACAGAGTTTCTGGAAATACTTAAATTTAACATTGTGGGGCTAGTTTTTTAACCAATACAGTTGAAAAGGATATTAATATTGACCACTGCCATGCAATTATGCTGCTACTCCAAAATAAATCACTTCAGTCCATGGTTGGGATTCCTACCTATAATGTCTATTATCTCAATGTAAATTATTAATAAAATTCTACTAGTGGTACCCATAAACTTAACCTAGAGTCCCAGGGTGGGATACATATTTCACTGGGATAGCGAGTCCCAGGGTGGGATAGATATTTTACTGGGATAGCGAGTCCTAAGGTGGGATAGATATTTTACTGGGATAGAGGTTTTCCTCAAGAAATAGCAACAGAAATTGATTTGAATGCCTCGCCTAAATTTGATATACCATGAATGACCATTAATTCAATGGAAGAAATTCAAGCATAAAATCTATGTTCTGTTGTAGATGACATAACATTGTAGGACTATAGTTTATCAGGAAGAATAATTGCATCTTGTGGAATGGAAGTGGTAAAAAAGTATGAAGATAAATACCGCCATCTTTGGTGGCGATTCCACAGCAGCAGCAGCTCCTGCCTTCATCAGACTCAGCAGTTTGTTGAACGCGGTGAGATCACCCTCGTCCTGACTTCCGCGCGGCGTGGAGTGGGGACTTTGGTGGATGGACACCTGTGGCATGGGTGGGTGTTGCTGTTGCTGTGCAAGGTGGGCCTGTAGCTGCTGGGGCATCATCGCTGGAGGCTGCATCTGTTGAGGTGTCATGGGCTGGGGCTGCATCTGATGCGCCATCTGTTGCTGCATGTGTTGGTGCATCTGATGCTGCATCTCTTGTGGCGACATCTGTGGTTGCTGGGGAAGCTGGTGATGCGGGGGCACCTGCTGACTCTGCTGTGGAGGCGACTGGTATTGTAGTTGATTCTGATGTTCGGGTGTTTGCTGAAACGGTGGCGGCACCTGCTGTTGTGGTGGCTGATGTCGCTGGAAATTCTGGGCCATGCCGATATCCGGGGGTGGGACTGGCTGTTGAGGCGGTGTGAAGCAGCGAGCTGGTAACCGACTTGACCGCTGGTTCATGTCCGCCTCCAATTCTGCCACAGTCTTCGCTCGTCCCGGTACATCTGTGTCAAAATTATTCCATTTTAATGTGATAAGGATATTCTGTTTGAACTGATATAAAATCGAACCTGGTTATCTCACAGAAGGCAGGCTTGTGCCATATGAAATTAATAAACGCATTTAAGAAAATCAGTGTTACATGAACACACATATTAGATCTATTTCTTCGTTTAGTTAGAAAGGTCCTATAACTGTTTGCTACAGGACAAATATACTCACTGAGAGGGGAACCCATGCCTGGACTAGCTGTCCCACTACTTGGAGTGGAGTCTTTCTTCCCAAACAACAAAGCCTTAAGCTGGATCTCTGCGTCCTGGGTGCTGAAGTTGCTGCTAGCTGTAATACAGAGACAAATATTCACCACTCATAAAATGAAGCATACTTGAACCATTTCTTTGATTTCAACTGATTCCTTGTAATCCCTTAACAGAGCTAAAGCAGTTCACCAGGACCCAGGACCTAAAACTTTTATCCACATAATATTTAATGAAACAAGCAAAATTTGCTTAGCATTTATCCTGTAATGTTGCTAAGATTTTAGTAAACAAGATATCTAAAAACATCACATTTTATTTTGAATTAGCAGTTACATTATCTTTGTATTAAACATATACATTAGAATCTGCTATGACAAAAAAAGATGCTTATTTATAATTAAAGAGTACTAATTCAAATTGAAAAATATTGTCGTTCAAACCATCCAAGTTCATAATTACAAAATCTCATTTCACCATTTTTGCAAACTTACTGCTCCCTAATTGCTGTTTCTCAAGGCTGTTCTGGAATATATTGCTCAGAATAGGAGCAATGGCATCCTTGTTTGGTAGTCCTGTAAAGTCAATGCTGTGATGTTGAGGTTTATCTGCGAAAGTGCTGTTGGCTGGCGAAAACACTGACTGGTCAAATAGGACGGGCTGATCAGGCGGAGGGGAAGCAACATTAGGGCTTCTTGTACCGCCGAGAAGATCTGCAATATAAACAGTCAATAATTGGCACATGTACATTTGGAAATTGCTTTTCAATCACGTGCACAAATGTGTACTGCTGTTTTTGTTCATTAAGGATTTTTTGAGGAAAACTTACTTGGAATATGATAAACATCAACATAAGTAATAAGCTTTCGAACAGGCGAGCTAAAAACTGATCTTCATGACAAAATTTCGAAATAGACCTCATCATCATGTCAAACTTGATTTAATAGACTTTTCTGTTATCGCTACAATACTACTAAGTATACAACGGTATTCCTTACTATTACCATGCAAGGCACTGAATATGAAACTGTATCCCATACTGTTACCCAGGCCAGGCACTGAATATGAAACTGTATTCCTTTCTGCTAGTGTAACCTATGTAAAACAATCCTTACCATTAACTATGTAACCGAAATCATCATTCAGGGAGGAACGTCTACTGTTATGCCTGCTGTTGTGGCGACTGTTGTGTCGACTGTTGTGCCTGCTGCTGTTATGACTGCCACCAGGTTTAGGTCCAAACCACTGGCTGAAGCGGCTCTGTACCACAGGAATGTCAGCGCTCGGAATGGGACCCTCTTGCTACAATAAAACAAATGTCACAGTTACAGACTAACACAGGACTCGGAATGGGACCCTTTTGTTACAATTTAACAGTTGTCAAGGTTACAAACTAACAGTTTTGAGTTTTTTTTCAATTTTCCCAATTTACATTAAAGGAATTTTAACCATAGAAGTATCTTCAAGACATAAATGATTTTTACCATAGAAGTATCTACAAGACATGAATGAATTTTAACCATAGAAGTATCTACAAGACATGAATGAATTTTAACCATAGAAGTATCTACAAGACATGAATGCTCTCGGGTAAAGAAGAGGAATTTCTACAAATGATAAACAGAATAAGTATACAACATATCAAATCTTGACATACATTCAAACCAGGTAAATTGTCAATCTTGAAGAACTCGTTGAAGTCAAAGATGTTGCTATGAGGACTGGCGGTTTGCATGCTGTCTGAGTGGTTGGACTCTTCAGGGGAGCTGGGTTCATTCGTCTCTAGGCTCCCATTCCTGTCCGTCACATCAGCCACTGGCAACAAATGATAACATTAAGTTATAACTGCAAATCAACAGCCTAACAATATGTAATTCATTGTCATTTTCAATATTTTGTAATAATTCCTATAATCATATTGTGTTGTGACATAAATTCAGCATCAATATGATGAAATAAAAGCATTTCACTGTTTTATTCAAATTATTTAATTTCATCTTCAAATATCATGTAATTCATTGGAAATATTCAGATTATCAATTCCAGTGAAATATTTTCCCAAACCCCATGACTCCTGGTTTTATTTTTCATTTCATTTTTTTTTTTTCAATTCGCAAAAATAGTAATGGGCAAGAACATTGAAGAAACCAGGTATTTACCGGACACAAATTCCTGCGTATGTTACTCCCAAAAATGGTCAGGGGACTCCCAAATAGAATATAGCTACGCCCCATGGGACGCACACTTGACCAGGGGGTACAAAATTAAATGATTATTTATGCATGAAGTTGAATGTTAAATTTTTGGACTCCCATTTTTTCTTTGTGGACCCTCAAAATTCTTGGCTGGCAGTCCAATGGACTCCCAGTTTTGACATGTGAGGTAAATCCCTGGAAGTAACCCTGCCATAAATAGAAGCATCCCAGAGTTGGGTAGATTATTTTAATGGTGAAGCTCTCAATAATGAGTTTCCAAGGAGAGACCCTAGGTCTACTCACCACCAGTTTTGTGTTCTTCATTGGTGCTCTCATCAGCATCTTCCTCTTCTTCCACTTCCTTTATTCTGCGCGGAGTATCTTTTTCCTTGTCACGTTCAAAGCCGCGGAGCTCAATGGTATCCTGCTGACTTATAGGGCCTTCTGTAAACCATTCAGGCTCGTCCTCCTGGCGATAGTCTCTCCGCCGCCCACCTGTCAATGGTAAGCCAACGACATATAGTACATAACATTCCCTTATAACATTCTGAAGCATATCTACATCGTAGGCTCTATAATCCATTTAAAAATATTTTAGATACAAGAATGATGCCAGTGTTTTATCGTATACATACTTTTAACAAATGTATACTTTTGGAACCAATCATACAGTGTTTGCTCCTAAATAAAATACTTCCTCTTGCTTATCAACCAAATTGTATCAAATCATTCAAAACCTTATTGACTGTGCTGTTAAGGAAAAGGAAGCTTACCATCTCTTGAACTGAAATGTCGATTTCCAAAGTCCCTCTGCAAATAATATTAACATAATGGTTTTAAAAAAATAACAAATTGCTTGATATATCTTGATGTATCTTAGCAAACAGAAAACATGGCTCAACAGCATGAACATTTAAAAGACAAAGTGGATTAAAAGAAAACAATCCTGATCTTAAACTTATTATAAGGTAATGTACAATTATACAACTTAAACCTTGTGAACTCAAACTTGTGTTTAATAAGCAACTTAAACATATAGCTATGTTCTTAAAACTGAAACAGACTACTGAATTCGAAGCTTTTTTATCTTTATTGATTTTCTTACTTTCACTTCTCTATAATTTCCCATTTCCCAATGGAGTAGACAGCTACTTTGATTTACTACAGCACACATTTCCGAACCAACCTAAATCAACTTTTATCTTACCCGATTATCTCGGTCCTCGAACTCTCTCCTGAACCCTCCACGGTCCCTGGGATCACGACTCTCTCGACTATCACGTCCATCTCTGTCCCATTCACGATCATACCGTCGGTCTCTGTCCCGATCATCACGATCAAATCTATGATCCCTGATAGCACGAAAGTCTCTCTCCCCTCCACCACGTTCTCGTGTCACCTCTCCCCGGTCGCGATCTAGCTGAATGCGTCCACTTCCAATTCTCCTTGGTCCTCTGGATAATTTTGATAAATGTGTAAGAAATCTTTTTTAAATAATTGTAAGACTAACAAATGCGAACAATTTCATATACATGTAATCATTTAGTCTTCTATGTGCGTATTAAATGAAAACAGCTGTTAATTTATCAAATAATTTTATAAGATGCATATCTTTTTCAATTATAAATTATTTATGTTTTTTATAACTTTATGGAATAGTTGATTCAAGTTCTTCATATGTTTTCAAAACCTCACAGTGAAATTTATAAAACCATGTACTCATAAATTACAGGGGTTGTAAATAGTCATACCTATCTCGGTCATTTCCATCCTTGAAATCAGATGGGCAACTCATCTGGCGAGTCAAAGTTGGTTGCGAAACGTGACAGCCGGTACCGAAGCTTCTTCGTTGTGGACTCAAAACTATCCCATCTTTTTCCTCTTTAAGTCGTTCTTTAGGATCTGCTAACAAAGCATTTGTACTCCTGTCATTCAGATACTGAACCATTTTGTTACAAAACATGCAGTTACCAGACCACATATTACAACAAGACACTCAAATTTACAGGGACCGCCGGTATTTTATGAAAAGGATGACAAAAGCAAAAAATAAGCGTCAGTGAAAAATGAACACCTCCTTGTATTTTGTTTTTTCATTTTCAGAAAATTTAATCACATGGAGCTTTGTTTTTTCCTTCTGTCCATTGTTTTGAATGAATTTTTCCAATATCAAAACAAATCAACGATAACAAAGACTTGGCCCTGTACGAGATGGAACCCATCTTTTATCATGAAGTATTTATTATCAATGTGGTATTGTTTCTTTTAAAATCATATTAATATACCAACCGGATGGCCTTCTTCTCATCAAGTAGTCTCTCTCAATTTGTATCTCCATGCGTTTTTTGTCACGGTCACCCACAGTTAGCGGGGAGTTGTTGCGTGACGTGTCAAAAGATCTTGACCACCTGTCAGGATCCCACAATCCATCAAGGCTGTGAAAAACGAATTAAGACAAAGTTTACAGAAACTTAGGCAAAAATTCCTTCAGTCCCAATAATATCTTTAGAAAAATAGAGTAGGTACTAAGTGGGAAGGCATTTTTGTCTATTTTGGAAAAAAAAATCTCTGCTTACATATATGCATGGAGCAGGAGTTAGGACTTGAACAGTGTGCAACACTAAATACCAATAAAAACTTTTGGATACACAGCACAAATCTAGGCTTGATATAGTGGATAAACAACTTTGATTATTTGGTCAAAGACAGCAGAATCTAGTCTTGTATGAAATTGTACAATCTTAGCTAATATCTCTTTCTACTTCAACTATTTTCAGAATATGTTATCTAATTGGAATTTCTGAGTCGCATACATACGTGTTGAATTCATCTGACAGACAAGATGGTCTCTTCTTAGATAAAGGACAGAACTGAAGTTCGAAAAGTGTGTCCTGCAAAACAAAAGAATTACAAAGCTAACATAGAAAATAAGAATAGCGAGTGGATATATTTAATCAATGCTCTAAAAATAAATCAATAAAAGACTTATATCAAGAGTACGAGTTTGTGCTGCTGAAGTGTCTCACTAGTGTACATAATACAAGCAGAAATCATAACAGTGCATTAATGCTCCGTTTTAGCAGAATATCACACTGCTGTACACTAATTTCTAGTATTAATAATTGTACTTGTATCTCTAGAATGAAATGGTACATTTCTCTCCCCCCCCCCCATGTTTAGTTTCAGTAACAATGGAAATTTTTAACTCTTCTTAAAACTTTGCCAAATTTTATAAAATGATACATGTTTAAATTTGAAAGCATAATGCTTGTTGCAGATCTATACAAAATAAGTCTGCAGGATTTTTTTTAAATTTGCATATACCAGAACTTACCCTAGGGTAATGGTAGGTAGGCATGGGTCCCGGAGTGTCAGGACGGGTAATGACCTCACCCAGGTCTTTGGGCGTATCCCTGTTACTGTCACTGGAACTGTCAGGATCCATTGTCAAGTCTAGGTAATTCTTTATGTACAACAATTCTCTGCAAAAAAAAGTTATGAATATTTATCAACGAGATGCATTCAGTTTCAGCTATCAGCAGTCTACTTTAACTATCTTCTGGACATTAATTACTTAATTATCAAAAAATTTGCATTTTGAAACTCATGACTTTGCTGTGCTCTTGTAGGATCTTGAAATAATAATAACTGAAATACAAAATTAACGATCAACAAATTAAAAATAAAAAGTTTTCAGAGGTTACCAAAATTTGACATTTTTATGAAAATCTGATGCAACGAATAAATTTCAATTAAATTTAAGTATTTATGTCCATAAATTCCTTTATCTATCTTTTTCAACTTTTACAAGAGAGTTCCTACATTTCAATGTTTTCAAGGGTGTATACATATTTAGAGCTTGGCAGTTTTACCAGTATACTAGTGTAGTACTGTGTTAAATTTTGATGGTATACTTATATGTACGTTCCATACCATATTTCATAGATAGATTCATTGGAATTCAAACGTGGTTCAATTTTTTTATTAAATTTTGCTGATCAACTAGGACAGACATAGTTCAAACATTCTAAGACAATAACACAACGAAAAACTTTTGACAGGCATCATGTTGGTTGGCTTCTGAACAATAAACAGCCAGAGACCTTAACTAGCTAGAACATTCAACTACCCTGATACATACCACAACAAATGCCGAAAATACTGTGGTACTTTTTTATTTTGTAGTACCCAGCACTATGGATATTCTCTGCTCCCACATTTTTGGGGGGGTATTAGCTAGCACAACCATTTTTTTTATTTAAGCTTGGCCTAAAAATTATTCAAGTTATCATGCTGATCAGGCAGATTTTGCAAATCTAAAGAGCCATACATATTTTTCCCAGGCAGCCTGCAATTTCCATTTGTGATGATAATTTAGTATCCATACTGATAACAATACTTGCTTGGGTTTTATTTTGTGTTCTTCTAATTTGCTCTTGGTGGTCCTAAGAATTTAGTTGTTTCAACCACTTTCCTGTAAAGTATATGTCTAACAAGCATCTGATATCTATATATCATATATATAACAGTCACAGAAAAATGGACCTCCAGGCCCTTTCTCAAGATACTGGTAACTTCCCTTATACACGTATAAAGATATGCAAGACCATAATATTTTGTCCAGACTTCATATAAATGTAGGTGCTAGATATCAGTGCCTAGCGCACTGTCAGTTCTACCATTTTTACATACATGTACTTCTTAATGAACAACATTGATAACCCTGGAGGTCAGGGAAAAGGGACCTTATTTCCCGAATACATGCGATGTTGAGAGAATTTTATACTTGTATATATTGATTATGTACAACAACCCATCTAATGACAAAGTCTCAAGGAAAACTTCATAGTGGACTGTAATTAGCAATACCGTAATTTCTCATGTATAGTAATAGTGCGCACTCGCGTATAATGCGCAGGTACTTTTTGGGGTCCAAAAACTGGAATGATAGCACCAACCAGGTAAGTTGCCAATTAAGGATAATTTAACAAACACCTTTGAAAAGGAAACTTGGAAAACATAACACAATGCCTAGTTAATTGGACTTGACGTTGATTGAAACCTTGCGCGAGTAACGGTGAAGATCTGTTGACACCTTCGACGATACCGGCCTAATACAGTAATTGAAATATAACAATGTTTTTACGGCATTATCCTTCATATCTTATTCAATTAAATCTTACATAAGACTTTACCTTCCACGTTTTCTACGAAATAAATGATTAGGGAGTCTCGGTCTAGACATTGATAGAGTCGGCAGTGTACAATGTACATGTGTACTAGAAGGATGTACTAAAAGCAGTACTAAAAAGTCTTTGCAATACACAAACAGATGAACTTCCTATATTGTTCGGGACACATTTCTACCATCTGGATTGAATCTTTCAGTACGATTTTACACAAGAAAGATACCTTCCTCAAGTTTATTTATCAGATTCTATTGTATTGTATGGCTTTTAATTGCAACTTTTCATAGTTTTAAAAATATAATCCAAATCAGGAATTTTAACAAAATATCAACTGTTAACTACCGAAAGAATATTTTAAATCATTCTGAAGATCTAAAAAAATTAACGATACATG
This sequence comes from Mimachlamys varia, assembly GCA_947623455.1. Lineage (NCBI taxonomy): Eukaryota > Metazoa > Mollusca > Bivalvia > Pectinida > Pectinidae > Mimachlamys > Mimachlamys varia. Next base: position 29,867,863 of record OX392532.1, on the reverse strand, counting down.
ATTGCGACCGAGAGTAGGTTTTTTATTGTTCTTGCTTATTATGTGCACCCCAATCTTGAAACTTTCGATTTTCCCTAAAAAAGTGTGCACTTTAGTCTATACACGAGAAGTGATGGTACATAATGAAACTGAAATTTACAAGACTAAAACATATTGGTTGTAGAATTGTTTGTTTAAGTGTGAAACAACCCAGGGTTTTAGAGTGAAAGGCCTTAACACCGGGAAAACAAATGTGCATGAACAATGGTATACATTTTTAATTATGACCATAAATATAGGCATGTTTGTTATGCTGGTACAATGTACAGTCTGTATTGAAAACATCAATGATTAAAAAGGGGTGGGGGTATGAAACTGCTTCATCATTATAGGATTAAAGATTAAAGCAACCATCCATATAAAAAAATCGGTCACAATGACCTATTTTGAAAAATGTAAATAAAGATGTTAATTTTCGAATATAATCACATCTTTTGAATACTGAATTTTAACACTGAGCGTTTAATGAATGTCTGTGAATGCACCCAAGTCGTTACAATTTCTGAATAAAAGCTTAAAATTTGGACGTTGATTCCATCCTTTTGTAAAATATTTCGCTTTTACTGCAGTACAAAAAAATGACAAACTTTGATAATGATATGCTTAGTGATAAAAATGCATAATGAAATGTACATGCAATTGTCATTTACAAACATTCAACATATGAAGTTTTGGATTATGTAATCTTTAACTGTCAAATTTGTGCAGCAGAATGGTCACTGACGATGAAATTGTGGAGTATGACAATGCTAATGAAGCAAAACATGAAAACATGGACGACAGACTCACCTTTACCTTCACCCACTACAAGTTGATACGAAAAGACAACGTTATATTGTTCCCCGAAAGGTCTATCGAATATAAGCTATAGTATACGGTATTTACAAAGCTATGTTCACAACACGACAATAAGTCTGTACAATATGCGAAAGGTCATTATGAAAATATTTCTAGACAACAGTGAATACGTATAATTTGAACGGCTGCAGCACAACATCGGAAAATGCTGAAAATGCCAGGATATTGGCATGCGCATCACATGTCTGACCTTTGTCGCCGCTAAATTTGCATAAATATTACTGGTTTTATGATCTGTTTATTCTTTATTCGCTTCATTTGAATCCTAAATATAATAACTTACAAATTATTAATGTATTATTTCGTCGTATTATCTAAAAATGTTTGCAAGAAATACGAAAACTTGAAATTTGTATATGCATTTCCGGTTTAGTCAGAGGAAGTGCTTCCGGGTCATTTTGGAGCCAACATTGCACGTTTTTGGTGAAAGGCTGAACAAAATAAGAAAAGATGGGTATCCTAGAAAAGATCGCCGAGATTGAGGCTGAGGTATTAAATGATAACTTACCCCTACGATACAGTAAATACATAACATGAACGCAGAAATCTGACAAACCAGTAATAAAGCTTCTGGTGGTGAAATATTGAAAGGGGGGGGGGTGCATATAAAAAGTGATCAATTCATGGATACAATATTGTTATTCATAAGAATACGATAATTTATATTTTGGTAATTTAACCCAGCATGTATCATCTTATTGAATTTCACTTGTTATGGATGTATCTGGATTGAATATAGAGCATATTTTTTCACCCTTCAATATTTTGACATTGCTTTGAATGTATGCAAAATTGTCCTGACAATATTTGACACTGCTTGTCTGAAAGATAAAATAATCAGCTCAACTTTTGCTCATGGTGACCTTTTCCATCATGTTTTGTCGTCTGTCGTTAATATTTCACATTTTCAACTTCTTCTCAAGAACCTCTGGATCGATTTCAACCAAACCTGACAGGAAGCATCCCCCATGAAAAGCTGCCTCAAATTTGCTTAAAAAAAGGGTATGGCCCTTATAGGGGCCTGGCCACAAAGGGGGTTAATTGGGTAAATCTTCAAAAGTCGATCTCCACCTCAGAAACATACAGTCAGATTGACTGCCATATTTGATATTGTGGGTCCTAAGGCAAGGTCTACAAAATATGCAAATGAAAAAAAATTGAACCCAAAACCGCACTCCTTATGTGTCAAAAGTACAACTTTGACCGTTTCAACCAAATTTGGTAGAGACTTAAATGAATTCATCTTGAATATTGCTGATATCAGTTAATCTTAACTAAATCTATAATAATAAATAGTTATTCTAGGCTTGATTTCGCTTCAAGTTTTGCCGAAAGTTACGTAGATTGGGCCTTTAAAAAGACAGAGCTATGCATGTAGTTTCACAAGTTATGCATGACTTTCCTCATAGATGAATCGGACCCAGAGAAACAAAGCCACTATGGGTCATTTAGGTTTGCTGAAGGCTCGGCTGGCCAAGCTACGGCGAGAGCTGATTGAGCCGAAAGGAGGTGGTGGCGGAGCAGGCGAGGGATTCGATGTGGCCAAGACTGGAGATGCCAGGATAGGATTTGTAGGTAAGGTCATCGTCCCTAGTGATGTCAAAGTTTGAGGCAAATAAAAAACCATGTGTTTCTTCTGCTATCATCCTCGAGGGAAGATCGATAGGGACTTCCGGGAGGTAAGTAGTGCAGTCAAACCTCATTGATTATCTCACAGCCAGTGGGACCACAAGGAGGAGAATATTAGGATAGATTTTTCACCTTAAAGTCATGATATATTGCAGGTAAGTTTTACAGTAACTAAACTAGAGCTTTAATGAGAACATTGAGGAATTATATTCAGATTTAAAAGCAGTTTTGGTACCTCTATACTTCCAGTTTTATTATTTTTCAAGGCTTTTGGTAACAGGGGTCAACTTGTCGTCACATATATTTACTATTATATACAGTGGACTCCACTTAATATCACTCCTGTTCATATCACATTTCTCTTTCTACCATGTTTTTCCCAAGCACAATTTTTCTCTCTATAGATATAATCTATGTATTATCATGTATTTTGAGGTGAATTCCTCTAAATATCATGTTTTTTAGACCAATCACATAAAATATTCAGAAAATTATGTCATTTCCATTGATTTCAGCTACAACTTGTACAAAATATTGCATAGAAAATAAAAAATATCCCCAAAATTGATTTTTAATTGAAATAATGTTATCTACACATATGTATATACTGAAACATCTTCATATGTACATTGAATAGCTTTTTTTGGTTATGGAGATTGGAATTGACTAAATTTAGTGGAAAGAACATGTTTGTCTGACAAATGCAACTTTGGCTGGGACAGACGAAATGCAAAATAGAAAAATATATTAAAATAAGCGGGATCTCATCGTCGATCATATAGTAATAATCAATTATATTTTGATTAGTTAAAGAAGTAAAAAATCAGTACATACGGAACACTATTTATTGTGAACATTATATATTATAGCCGATATCATACTATGTACATGTATGTCATCGTTGGAAACCCACGTTACACTTCCCTATCGTTTGTGTACCCTGTAGGCAAAAGTAGACGGGAAATCTTGTTTTCCCGAATGGAAGTCTTTTCAGAGATTTTGACCAATAAGAATGGTTTTTTCTTGTGGCACTCGGTTAGATCATTTTACCTTGGTATATTTCTGTAGGCATGACAACCTCGGGTAGGACTCTATTGTCCCTTCTGTTGTTCAAACACAACTGACAGGTTTTCTTGTCAGACGATGCTGCCACCATGTTGATTAGTATTGTATAGCTACAAACGAGATATCCCGGCTGGATGTAGTCAGGGATGAAAGAATCAATTTGATTGGTTCCTATTTAAGTACAAAAGTAGATTTCCCATCTATTCTAGTTCACGGTACACAAACGCTAGAGAAGTGAACCATGTGTTTCCGATGATGAGATGTATTTCAGGGATAATTCTGGCTCTTAAAACCTATGGGAGAATTTGAGGGATTTTATGAGATTAGTAAAATTTCTATGAGATTTTTTCTATATAAAGTACGTGTAATACTTTTTTGAAATTTTATTGAGATTTTCAGGGAAAACATGGGTAAAAATCCCCAAATCCTGCCCCGAAGTGATCCCTGTATTTATGTACTTTGTATTACAGGGTTTCCATCTGTGGGTAAGTCAACCCTACTTAGTAACCTGGCTGGAGTTTACTCAGAAGTAGCTGCCTATGAGTTCACCACACTTACAACTGTACCCGGTGTCATCAGATACAAAGGAGCCAAAGTACAGGTCAGTTCAAGAGGTGTTTTTCCTTATTTTTTTTTTTTTTTTTTGAGTTATGTCAACACTCTTCACAAAAGCTTCGGATGAATAAAACAGACAATTTTTTAACCGAATGATGGATTTCACAAAAGGCACTTTCCAGTGTTATAACTCTGAATGTCACAACTTGGTGATAACAACATCCCAATAGATTGTTAACTTTTAGTCTTACAATAGGCTGCTGCTTTATATGTATACTAAATAAGACCCTACTAAATGATTCAAAAAAGAACAAAGGGATATAACTGTATATACTTTGGTTTGGTTTATTTAGTTTCTTGTACTATTAACAGCCAGGGTCATTTTAAGATGTGCCAGGTTTTGAAGGTGGAGAAAAGTCGGAGTACCCGGAGAAAAACCACCGACTTACAGTCAGTACCTGGCAACTGCCCCACGTGTGATTCAAACTCCTAACCCAGAGGTGGAGGGTTATTGGTAGAATGTTGAACACCTTAACCACTCGGCCACTACAGTCCCTAGCTGTATATACAAAAATAACAAGAGAGTACTAATAGGATGACTGATATAAAAAAATACCAAAGGGAGATAACTATATATAAAAATAACATAGGGAGATTACGGTACTGCTTCCATGAGGGTGTAGCAAATTGCTTTTGGTCTTCACAGTGTGATTCAAAGAAGAAAAATCATATTGTTTGATAGAGAAATGGAAACAATTAGATGTATGTGTCAGTAAAAAATTCTTGAAATAACATAATATTGAATTTCTGGAATTGAATTCTAATTTTCTAGCTGCTGGATTTGCCTGGTATCATTGAAGGTGCTAAAGATGGAAAAGGTCGAGGAAAACAGGTGATAGCAGGTATGTTCTTTAAATCAGCAATTTAGAAATGTGTTTTTGACATTTTCAAAATTGTTTCTTTTAAGAGTATTTGTGAACTTGTATTTAGAAATATAACAAAAAAATGTGTTCTTTTCCAGTTGCAAGAACAGCAGGATTAATTTTCATAGTGCTTGATGTGCTGAAACCTCTACAACACAAAAATCTTATAGAAAAGGAACTGGAAGGGTTTGGTATCCGACTCAACAAGGAACCGCCACAAATCGGCTTCAAGAGGAAGGAGAAGGGAGGCATCAACTTGCAAACATTGGTAAGTATGTTCGCTTCACTACAAACTTTTAAGACATACATTTGAACTCCCGGGGCCCCTGAAGACACGTTTTAACTCTTCCAATTCAGTGGTTGGAATAGTCTATTACGAATAGGGCTGCAATGGTTAGAAATAATGCCAGTCGGATAACCCTGAGACCAAAACCGGGTAATCATGTTTTTTTGTGTCCCCAAAAATATTGCCAAAAATGACGCTTCAATTTTCTGAAATATGACAACATAAATCACTAAATGCATAAACAAAATTAATGTAACTTATACTTATATGTTGTAAATGCAGCTGTTAAACTTGAAAATTTCTCAAAATCTTTATGAATTGGCTATACATATTGCTAGCCTTCCAAATTTTCGTACTTTTACTTTCCACTATGCGCATGTATTTCTGTGCGTCACTTCTGACCTTAACACCACAAGAGAGCTTGTGGTGAAACAGAAAGTTAGTTGATGTTATAGGTGTATAAAAAGTTTACCATGAATCCTATAGGAAGTGTAGTGGTCACAAGTGTTTTGAATGTCTGTCAAAAGCAATCAGGAGCTCATTTCTGTCAAGAAAATCGATAAATATTGAAGGGATCACTTTGGGGCTAGATTTGGGGATTTTTACCCATATTTTTCCTGAAAATCTCATTAAAAATTCAAAATAGTATTACGTTATATAGAAAAATTTCATAGAAATTTTACTAATCTCATAAAATCCCTCAAATTCTCCCATAGGTTTTAAGAGCCAGAATTATCCCTAATATTGTCCTACATTTTGGAATGAATTTCTGGTATGTTGATTTGCTACCCAGATAGTACTTGTAAATGAACCGTAACCAGGTACTCGGTTACCCCTTCCAGCCCTAATTATGAATGAGTTAAACTGCTGCGCAAATTTCCAGAATTACAAACACTGATAAAATGTCTGTTGTTAACCTTTTCACCCCTATATAACTTAAATAGACTCTGCCAAACATTAACCTGGATGAATCAATTTTAGTTACAGTGGTAAAAAGGATAATAGAACATTTTTTTTTCATAAATACTTTGATTTAATTATTTTAAATCTATAGTGAATTTTTCGAACATGGAACTATAATTAATAACAGATAAGATACTAAAAAAAAAAAAAAAAAAATATTTACTAAGATTTTATATTTATATGAAGCAGTTGTAATGAACTGGTGCAACATTTAATCACAGACTGTAATATATAAGACACCAGATTTATCATTGCTAGGCTTTGCTCCATATATCCTTAAGTATAATGTTTGTTTATATTGACACCACAGGTTACACAGAGTGAGTTGGACCTAGATTTAGTAAAGACAATTCTGAACGAATATAAGATCCACAATGCCGACATTGTCCTCCGAGTCGATTCCACGTCAGAGGAACTCATCGATGTGATAGAAGGAAATCGGGTCTACATCCCCTGTATATACCTGCTCAACAAAATAGACCAGATTTCTATCGAGGTGATTATACAATGTACAAGGAGGAAAGTTCTTCTTATGGAACCTTAATGTCCGGTCCCATCCCCTAACTATTTGTCCTGTCCCATCCCCTAACTATTTGTCCTGTCCCATCCCCTAACTATTTGTCCTGTCCCATCCCCTAACTATTTGTTCTGTCCCATCCCCTAACTATTTGTCCTGTCCCATCCCCTAACTATTTGTTCTGTCCCATCCCCTGACTATTTGTCCTGTCCGATCCCCTAAATATTTGTCCTGTCCCATCCCTAACTATTTGTCCTGTCCCATCCCCTAACTATTTGTCCTGTCCCATCCCCTAACTATTTGTCCTGTCCCATCCCCTAACTATTTGTCCTGTCCGATCCCCTAACTATTTGTCCTGTCCGATCCCCTAACTATTTGTCCTGTCCGATCCCCTAAATATTTGTCCTGTCCCATCCCTAACTATTTGTCCTGTCCCATCCCCTAACTATTTGTCCTGTCCGATCCCCTAAATATTTGTCCTGTCCCATCCCTAACTATTTGTCCTGTCCCATCCCTAACTATTTGTCCTGTCCCATCCCCTTCAAATAAAATTGTATTTCAGAGTACCAGGTCAATGTGAAGTTCATCGTCACAATTTGTACCAAAATCAAATATTTTCTATAGTTTGTTTTAGTTTCGTTTAAGGTGATTGTGAACCAAATTAATTTTTATTTCATTATTTTTGGATAAATATTCTTAGATATTTATTCCATCAACTTTCAGGTTTTGATCATTAAGGTCAGCATAATCAGTTATCTATGAAATTAATTGGTATTGAATTTACTTAAAATTTACATTATACGGGTATGAGCCTCATTTCTATAGAAAAGCTATCGATACAAATATTTCAATTGATACATAAAGTATACAAATCCTGAAATTTAGAAATTTAATACTGTTTTTATTTTCTGTTTTAACCAGGAGCTAGAAATTATTTACAAAATACCTCACTGTGTGCCGATATCAGCCCATCACAAGTGGAACTTTGACGACCTCCTGGAGAAGATGTGGAACTACCTTGGCCTTGTCAGAATGTTAGTTCTGTTTTTAAATGTCTTAACATAATCATCACTGACACAATAATCATTTATTTGTCACCTACCAGTAAAACCACAGTGTTCATTTCTGTTCATTGTATACATGCAACACTCTAATTTCAACTAAAATTTCATTCCTTGGCATGTTTAGAAACTAACTTTTTCAATATGTTAGTCCAAATGACTGAACATTTTAAGGTACTTGTCCTGTGGTATTGTGACTCAGGCTAGTCATGAGGGCTTTGGCCATAGCTGAAACACTAAGTGACAAACAACAAATCGGGAAGCGATGAGCTGGCGGGCTTGTGCAGGGGGGGGGGGGGGGTCTTCCCAGAAATTTTTAATATCTAAATGCTCTGAAATGTGTTTTGGTTTATCCTGAGTGCTAAATTTGTACCATTTCCTGTCCTTGTTATAGATAAGATTACAAAAACGAAATAGAAAACTAGTCCATTTTTACTAGTCCTTCAGACCTTTTACTAGTCTCGGACCAACAGACTAGTGTTAGTGTCGAACCCTGCTTGATCACACTTACAAAGGACCACAATATCTCAGATAAGGTTTCATGGTTGTAGTGTCAAGGTCAAAATTTCTATTTCTACAGCAGTCCTGTTCCACAGATTTGATTCTTTGCATTGTCCCATTTGCCCTTCTTTGAGTCCACTATGACATGGGTGTTCACCTCTGAAACCTTCAGATCTCCCTCAATCCAAAAATGAGGGAGTATCCCTCCTTATGAGGAAGGGTTAATGGGTATGCTATGAAAGTAAATCTTTATATATGTATTACAGTGTCCAAACCAAACACACTATTATTTAACTTTTAACTTTTTTACTTTCCCACAGATACACCAAACCTAAAGGACAGTTACCAGACTACACTGCACCGGTTGTATTAAAAGATGGGAAGAGTTCAATCGAAGATTTCGCCAACAAACTCCACAGAAATTTACTAAAAGAATTCAAATAGTAAGTTACTTCAATGTTAGCGAGATCTAACATTAAAGGGGAATAACTCAGTTATCTCTCTCTCTCTCTCTTACTTTTGAGTTGCCAACAAACTCCACAGAATTTACTAAAAGAATTCAAATAGATAGGTTATCTCCTCTGTTGGCTTGATCTGACATTAAAGGGGAATAACTCTGTTATCTCTCCCTTACTTTGAGTTGCCAACAAACTTAACAGAAATTTACTTACAGAATTCAAATAGTAAGTTAATGATATCCCCCGTTAGCTAGATCTGACATTAAAAAGGAATAACTCCATTATCCCTTTCTCTTACTTTGATTAGCCCACAAACTCCACAGAAATTTGCTAAAAGAACTCAAACAGTAAGCTTTTTTCCCTGTTAGCTACATCTAACATTAAAGGGTGGAAAGTCTGTTTTTCCTCTCTCTTGAGTTACAGAAACTGACTTAAAAATCAAAATAGTAAGTTATCTCCCCTGTTAGTTAGATCTGACATTGAAGGAGAATATCAGTTGACTCTTTATTTCTTGCATTCAGTGTTCAGTTTTACTTATAAGCAATATTATGGAACTTTTTCTAATAAAGTTAAACAGTTTGGAAATATGTTATATCAAAATTGGGGTAACATCTGTTACATCCATAAAGTGGGCTTCATGCATTATGGATGTAACAGCTGACCTTTCATAATATATCCTTATATATTTACATTTGCACTCCTACCCACTATAATGAACATTACCAGCAGAAATGCTTTTCATAAGAGTATGAAAGCAAAGGTTCTCGAGACTTAACACATGGTTTACTTACAATATCATATCAATCTTGTTTGACAAGAGTCGAAGAGTTGTTGCTTGGCTTGGCATAACATGGAGAACGCCCCTGCGTCAAACCCTCAAATGACTAATGTTAATCATTGCTGCCAATGTTATTCAAATTAGGGCTGTTCGGCCAAAGTCGTATAAAAGATGACGCAAATACAACTTTATGCAATATAGATGTTACCGCTGAACTTTCATAGCACTATGAAAGCTAAACAAAAACCCCCAAAATACTTTCAATCGTTCTGTCAAATGCTGTCTGATGTTATAGACCTTGTTGTGGTACTGTCAGCTTGTAATTATTGACCATTTTTTTTTCTCCATTTTTCAGTGCATTGGTATGGGGATCATCAGTGAAGCATCAGCCACAGAAAGTTGGAAAAGATCACGTTCTAAATGACGAGGATGTCGTCCAGATTGTAAAAAAGTAAGCAACTGTGTTTGGATGTAAAATTCCAACACTTGTTTTTTTTTTCATTCATTTCTGTATTTTCTTCACTTGCTATAAAGTATCTTAGTTTCTCTTTAAACTGATGAATAAATTATCTATCAAACGTTTTCACAATATGTCTTAATGAAAACCTTTTACCATACATCATTACTTACAAGCCTGAAACACATGTGAAGAATTTGTAAAGTTTGTATCGCATAACTCTGTAGTACATTGTACCAACCAAAAAATCCATGTATTTAAATATGCAATAACAGAAATGTCTTCTAACTGAGCAAGCTCATCCTCAGTTGTATATCAAACAACATTGTGTTGTCCATTGTGCTTATACACACACTACAATTATGTCTTCCTTGATTTCATACACTCTTTGAGTTGTATTTTAATATTGTCTGCCTTTGGACATGGTGGAAGACTTGGTGCTTGGTTGACAAATATTTCAATACTGTATTCGCCGTAAGAAGTGCCACTCCCCCTATAAGTACTCCTCCCCTTTCTGTGGAGCTATTGGAGTTATACACTATAAGCACCCCTACTAATCGTGACAAAACTAAATTCTCTCAGCGGGAGTTAACAAGGACAAATTTTCCACAAATATCCGAAAAGAGTGTACAAATTGTCCGAAATTGATGACAATAATGTTGCACATCAAGAATATTACCCATTCTGGTCACAATATACCGTACTAATTGACTTTTCATCCAGATCTTTGATATATTATCCTATTAAGCGTCTCCTTTTGAAACAATTTTTGGCACCTTGGGTGCTAATTACGGTGAATATGGTATGTCTGATATTAACACAGAGACAATGGAGAATTTGTTTGACTCATTGAAATCTCACTTTTTACTTTCAGAGTCTGAGATTGATTGTAACCTGTTCCTAAGTTGTTGGCTGCTCCACATCAAAGAAGAAAATCTACAGCATCTGGTGAAATTCTTATGTTTTGGAATTTCTCAAAATAAATATCACTTCCTTTGTTATAGTCGGTAAACTACAGACCATTACGCATTACAATGTGTTTGTGAAACAATGCTGACAGAAAGATTCATGTGAATTTGAGGAAATATGAGGATCGAGAGGGATTCATGTGAATTGGCTGGGATTTCAGGATGGAGTTGGATTCTTTAAACAAGTTCTAACTGAAATATTGATGTTCAGATGAATTCATGAGCAGTTAAGAATCTACTTTAAGGGAATAATTTATTTGAGAATTTACTGAAAATTCAATGTACTGATATTAATTCATGTGAAATTTCTACATTGAGGAATGGATTCATGTGAATTAGCTGAAATTTCTACATAGAGGTATGGATTTGTGAAAATTAGATAAAACTTCTACATGAGGAGCGGAAACATGAGAATTTGCTAAAATTTCTATATTGAGGAAGGGATTCATGTGAATATGCTGAAATATCTTCATCGAGGAAGGAATTCATGAGAATTTGCTAAAATTTCTACATTGAGGAACGGAATCATGTGAATATGCTGAAATTTCTACATTGAGAAATGGATTCATGTGAACTTAATGAAACATTTGCAAAATACGATTCCAATTAATGTGATTTTGTTAAATATCAATAGTAACCGATGAGGTTGTACCAATTGGTAATAGAAGGACAAGTTTGGTGCAAGAGTTCAGTATTCACATTGGATTTGAAGACACATGATCGTGGCTTCAAAAAGTGAACTTAACCCCCATTAAAATGCTCGAAGTTTTACTTGATGCTCTTGTGTTATTTTTGTTGTACATGATCCGTCTTAAGACAAAATTGAAGAGCCATCTTTTAACATAAGTAAGTCTTATATAAAGTTCAAAGTTCATCTCTGAATCAATTTGAAAGGATCTATAGGAAACCAGAGTTTGTTCATTTATTTATTCAGTGTTTTGGGAGTCACAATAATTATGTCATTCACCCCTTAAGGCCTATTTGAAGCCTTCCAATTCAAAGGTTCGAGTAGTTCATTTTGGAAATACTGGGATTAATGAGTTAAGATCATATAATTAATTTTCCATTGATTGTATGCAGAATGCAACTTGCTGATTTGTTGAGATTTTCTTTCCATACCTCTATGGAAAAACCGAAAAAGGTCCCAAAAATGTGACGTCACAATATGGCAATTGACGTTGCGTATTGATTTGTAAAAAAAAAAATCTGTTGTAAGATCAGTCAAATTGTACATAAACATGTTTTAAATTTGAAAATAAGTTTCAGATATTAATTATAAGCATTGTATGTCAATTATTTTTTAGTTTCATAAGGTTATGAAAAAAATTTTGCTTGCAAACTTTTGTAAGAATCCGCGTAGCGGTTTCATACAGTTTGCAAACAAAATTGTTTTCATACCCCAATAAAACTATAAAAAAAACTGTCATCAATGCTTAAATGAAGAGATGGGAGTTCTCAGATGATGAAAATATTCCATGTGGCATATAATGATATCCTAAAACATGGTATTGTAATACACCACCCACTGACACTTTAATACTCATACCGAAAAAACTAGATACTGCTGAAAAAATATAGGTGGGTAGGAGAAAAGATGAAAGGCAGAAATCCTAAGTATTGGGATAGCAGATCAATTTTAGTTTATACAATGCTCTAAATATAGAAGAGAACGTTTCAGAGATTGGCACCATATTTCTTTTAAGATATCAATATATCAAGTTGACCATAATCATCTAAAATAAATATTGATAGGATCCCTGGACTGGAATATCATCTTGGATAGAAGTTGGATGACCTGCTTGTTTTAAAAATAACCAAGATTACCATATTTAAAGGCCCAATATACGTAACTTCAGGAAATTTTTTGTAATTCTAAAAAAATTCTGAAAAAAAATCCAGTTGATAGCCATGCAAAAAATAAGCATGAAACGAAGTAAACCTGAGCCATAACTAACAAGAAACTCTTGACAGAAAAATCCAAAGAATTGAAAATAACTCAAGTGGGACCCACTTCAAAAACAAATCGACATTAGAAGACTGTTCAAAATGGACGCGTGTTTACAAATACCGAGTTTCAACTGCTGCTGTACCGGTAACCGCGTAAGAATTCATCTTGAGTATTGCTGATATCAGTTAATCTTAACAAAATCTATAAATATAAAAAGGTATTAGGCATGATTTTCACTTCAAGTTTTGCCGAAAGTTACGTATATTGGGCCTTTAAAACTGCAAATCATACCATAGTTTGTTTGATGTCATACCATGTAGTAGGACACATCCATTCTACCAGAATTTGCTCTGGAGTCCAGCCCCACTCTGGTGGCTCAGTCCTTAACATCAGCCATAAGAGTCTATCACATTGGAGCTTGGTCTCAGTCATGACAATCGGTATATTTCCAGATCCTTGAGAATATGTACAATTGTTTGACTGGAACATACAACTAGGACTGGCCATGTCCAGCGCCAGCGTGACAAAATACCTTGGTGATGATGGGGACACAGTTGAGATCTTCCTCCATAGTCTTGTAACCATATGTGATTGCTGGTCGTGAAGAAATGAACACAACTATGCTTCTGTGATTGGTCCATGGGTCAGCGTTGCCCAAGGTCACTTGAAAAACTTTGGGTCATAATATCGGAATTCCAACAAAATAACCACTAGCTAGCTATAGGATGGAGAAAACCATACTTCGAGGATAGGGTTCAGCTAAGCCAAAATAACATAGTTTCTTTGTTATAAGTAATAAGATGGATACTGCTCGGGACCTGACCCTATACATATGTACATTGTATTTAACAATATTTGGTAGACATGAAAAAACGTGTACCGGTACACTCGTGATATGAGAGGTTGATCAAGGGTACAGGATAGCTCGTGTATAGCGTCTTGTATTAGAAGATAAAATAGGAAAAATGCACGGCCACATCAACAAGGACCTGATAATTTGTTGCAGCTAGATTTGGGTGTTTAGAGTAATGTTACACTTTTGGGAGTTTCGATAAAAATACCCCCTCTATGGTTATAAAAGCTTTATGACCATTTAGAGGGCATTTTTATCGAAAATTGATCTCCCCCTCCCCCAGTGTAAAATTACTCTAAACTCCCTAGTTTAGGTCCAAAACTAGCTGTAACAAATTCTCAGATCCCTGTGGCCACACCGGGGTCCGAACTCTACATGGTCTCTGAACCTATTGGGCTATCTGGTCGACACCGATCGACTCGGTCTAGATCCGCTGAATTCTTCCCTCCTTTAACACAGTCTTCGACCCCGAACACGCACACGAGATATCATGTACCAGCTTCCGTGGGTACATTTGTTGGGCGCCGGGAGAGGAGAATGTATGGCAAGACCGGGGTTCGAACCCGGGACTTTTCAAACTCGATCGACCCGGTCTAGATCCGCTACAAAAGTACAAATGGATTCTAGCAGAAACCTCTTACAAAAGCATCACAGGTGACAGCTGGGCCCGTATTCATGAAACCGTTCTCATGCTCAAGCATGGATTTTTTGCTCAAGTCAGCTTTCTTGTAATTTACTTTAATCGTGTCGATCGCTCAAAAAGTTAAATTTAAACATTGAAACAGTATTTGGCTTCAACTATCTTCAAATTATTTCTGTTTCCAATAAACATTTCATTATCAATTTATGACCAGATCAAGATATTGGGCTGGAGCACAAAATCCATGCTTGAGCATGAAAACGGTTTCATGAATACGGGCCCTGGATCGGTCATGTTCTGAGGATAGAAGCATGCGACAACTGTAGGAAGGCGTCGAGAAAATCGGCAACAGAAACACGAAATCCAATTCGGTTGTGAACATTCTATGTCCAATGTAAACAAAATAACCCACCTGGTGCCTACTGAATTTGTAAGTTGATAGTAAAAAATCTTACCATGTTGTTCTTAGCTCAGAAAATGCCGACATTACATTTGCATCCGTATGTTAAAGCCAACATTTCTTTACATAACCTGTGAATTATGTAAATATTTCTATTACATTTCTTCTAACAGCTGACTAATTCGATTGACCTTCTATGACAGTCTATAATACAAATCCTCTAATAATATGCATTCGAGTGTTCCGATGCTTCTGTTCCATGTTTAATATCGTATATCCGACATTTTCTGTTATTGTTGAGTCTCGAAGTTATCGTATATTTAACATATTTCGGGGTTCCACAATGACAGAAAATGTATATACGATAATAAACATAGAATGGAAGCATAGGCATATATCATAGGACTACACGAAATATTGACGCTATAGAATGTGGCACTTTATGGATTTGGTATTGTGACTCCATGACCAAAAATATATGTATTTCATATTTAATATTCCTAAACGGTTTCCTGTCACTAATCTCTTTTTATTTGCTTCAACATGCTGACGTTTAACTTGACTTATCAAGAGTCAGGAAATAACCCAATAGACGATTGATTAAAGTAAGAATACCCGTGTAGCATTTGGCATTCCCTGTGTTGTTTTATTGCAACGAGAATAACAATATTGATATCTGACGGTCTTTTTTTCAGTAAGTCTGTTTTTTCTCGTTTAATATATAAACGGATATGTTGACATTTTTTATTGCATTAGTTGGCTGGTCCATGTATATGTACATAAGAAATTTGGTTCTTTTCATGGAAACCGTTCACTTATGTATATTCGTTTAAGCCATTTTCATCTTTATAACATATGTAAAAGGTGTTTACGACATGTAGAAATGTAATGCTATCATGCATTCAGACGTAAAATACCCTCTCGACTGAAGGAATCACACCTATGAAAGCAAGCTTGTTTGATCTGATTAACTTTACAAGTACTGGTATTGTATGTGGAGGGAGCTGAGGTGCCTAGACGACCGACTTATTCTCACTAATTGGAAACATGGAGTAATATATTTAAAAATATCGACATATGTATTGAAGTGGGATTAGCGGGTTGGGCACAGAGGGCCATTCAAGGGGATAGGTGAGATCGAATGGGGCTTTATATTTGTAGGGATCCGATTATAAATGAGAGTATCCTTGCGGGGCTTGACTGTGAAATGTCGTTTTTAACTGGCGATCGACAAATAAACACTGCTGTCATGTAATAACGTCTGTCGAAATATCATCTGCTCCAATTTTGATATCGGCTGCTCCACTTGGAATATCGTCTGCTCCACTTGGAATATCGTCTGCTCCACTTGGAATATCGTCTGCCCCACTTGGAATATCGTCTTCTCCGCTTGGGATATCGTCTGCCACCATAAGGGTATCGTCTGCTTGATTTGGACGTTTTTCATAAGAGAAAAAGAGGAATTATGGATAAAGGTAAAATTGTTTTTGGTTTCCCTTTTTAACAATGACAAATTTGCTAGGTTTTATTTTATGTTACAGCCAGTATTATATTTTTTCCGAGTCAAATATTGTACGAGCATCAAAATTACTCAAAATATGTTACAAATACCAAGACGCATTGTTATTCTTTAGCTATCAAATCTTTTCAGCTACGTTATTGCAGCCATTACATCTGAGTACAGGTACACGAGACAACTTACTGATATATTGTGTCTGTTATACCCTTCACTATTCATACTATATATCAATTTTTAAATGTCGAAGATAAAGTGAAACAAGTTTGTTATCTTGGTAGATACGCATGCATCTTTAATAGAAAACCAATGACGGTTTGAAGTATTGGCAGCGTAGATTCACGTTGCTTTTGTAGAACACATTGGTTGTGTAATTCCTTGTTCAACAGCGTTTATCCATTCCAAATAAAAAGTCAATGGGAGTTTTCTCAGAATCAGTTCATCAAATAAAATGCGTAAGAAGACTGAGAGAAAATTGTTACAACAATGTATAGTGGAAAGGAAACTTAGCGATCGTGACCGTTACTTACATAGTAATATTAGCGTTCTAACTGTATCATGTCAAAACATTTCTTAAGTATCTGTATGTAATAGCACTTCGGTAATCCTACCCTGGACTACCATAAAACGTTTCTGAATGCTTCTTTCATGGTTATTGGCGAATGAGTTATTCAAAATCGATGTTTCTTTTAAAGTATAGATTGTCGAGTATACTACATACGATAACTCTTACAAATGAGTACGACCTCTTTATATTTCAGCGACACTTATTTATGTTATCAATTAAAGTTTATTTAGTTGAGATATGCTTTTGTTTGGCTTGGGTATAAAATGTCTGATTAGTTTAACGACAATCTAACAAAAAAAATATGGCATATTTATGTATAATCTCTTAGTCTTGAAATTAAAAACTCAACAATTCACACACTTAAAGTAATTATTTAAAACTCCCAAAATACATATTTTATTTTGTATTTTTCAAAAATCACGGCCTGGGAATTTTTATTTGGGTGCGTTAAGCTAACAAGACTTTCAACAACTGAATTGTTCTCCTCGATGGATTATTATGGATTTATACATTAGTGTCCCTTTTAAAATCTTTTCTTAGATACGTCATTATGTTTGATGCAAATTTGTCAAACAGTTGACATTCACTTAATGCATATATGTTACTGCATTTAATATTGATACTTCGATAGTTATATACGTGGTATATATAAACTAAGGATTGAAATCAAATGTAATCGTCGTTAATCAATCACAGATTTATATAATTAGCGGTTAATTGGAATATTAATTATTAATTAGAGACGATGACATGTAAGATTATGTTGATGGTTCCACACACGGCGTACGTAATGGGAATCCTTATACCTCAGTGATTATTAAAGTGCACCTTGCTATTACGTTAGGCTTTTAAAAACGCTTAGGAGTATCTTTTTGATAAGATTCATCGAGAGGTGTATTGTAAATTGTATTAACATGAATTTATTATCAATTGATTTCTTTCATAAAAATATTAAGTTTACACAATATATATTTATATAAATTTTTTTTTTTAAATCTGTAAATCTTCTGCATTCTTTAGTTCTTCAAAGGGGTTTTGTCAATAGCATTAATTTTATCATTTATTTTTTTTTCATCCTCCTTACCTTTACATGTACTATTGCCAATCAATGCTAATTCGAGAACCAAAAAATGCACATTTGAAACCGCATGTCATCCTCGATATTTAGGAGTAACGCTCACTTTTGCTAGAGAATGAAGGTGATCGTAAACCCTGGATGTCAAAGTCTGCTTCATTGGTTTTATTAAACATGTATTTCATAAAGAACGCGTTTCATAATTAAGCATTTAACAGCATTCTGTTCCGTGTTATGGTCCTATAATACGGAACAGGATTGCAGACAAAATGAATGACGCGCGTTATTATTAATTGTCTGCAATCCTGTTCCGTGTTAAAGGAATATAACACGGAACAGAATGCTGTGTAATGCTTAAACTTACATTTCCCCATTTATTTTGATAATAAATTTAATCATTTATATAATTATATTCTACATTTGTTCTGATAGTGTTATGTAGTGGCAATGCAGAGCAAATGTAAATATTACATGCAAATAAGAAAAGTACGTGAATACCACCGCAGTCAAAATGAGGTACAATCCTTACATTCACATCAATTTCATATCGCTCAATTTGTTGTCATTTGATGTACCAACCATATCTTGTATGAACATCTCCCTCGTTCTATCTTTCATACTTTTTTCTCTGACTACCTGTCTAACCTTTCTCTAATTTTGCCTCCCTCCCTCTTTTCTTCTCCTTTTTTTCTATTCCAGAAAATTGTCTCATCAATTAATTGTTTGTATTCTTGTATTTGAAGAAAAGGACATTGATAAAATGGTTAAACTTGTGTTCGATTCTTTTTGTAAATATTCATTTGCAAAATAAATATGTATAATCTAAACATGATGTCAACCATCGGCACATCAATTCAAGACAGACCAATAAAACAGAAATAATTTGATAGCAAATGTTAATCTTTTAATCCAATTTGATAATCCCACACCATGCGTTAAGCTGTAAATTGTAGTAATTGTGGTTCGTCTGTTTGTTTTAACGCCCGATGAAACATGATTTCCAGATTGGCAGTAATCTGACAGTACTAATCGGACGCCATTGTGTCCAAGGCCAATACACGAAACACATCGCCATACTGTAACGGTGTTTATTTGTTACATTGTTTATTTGTTACATTGTTTATTTGTGACATTGTTTGTTTGTCGTTAAATTCCAAATACATTACTTGATAATTGCTTTTTCGCTCGGTGATTTTGTATTAGATGTTTATTTAATTATTGGGGATATGTATGCGAGTATCCGTTATCTACATATATTTCTTTGGTCACGTGACGGATTTCTGCCACGCCGAGGACAATCTATGGAGATCGGGAAACACGTACTACAATATATAACTGGGTATATCTTTAAAATTGCGGTACCTATGTAGGCGCCTCTGATGACAATCATCCTTTAAACGTATACTGTACGGTAATGAACAGGTTAACTTAATATACCAGACATACACGCCCTCTCCTCTATACCTCTACCACATAATACTGCCAATTCTTATAAAAATGCAACGCGAAAGTTATTCATAAAATAAATTGCAGTTGTTGGAATGACTCTGTTGAAAACTTTTAATCTATATTAAAGGTATTTAAGCATTGAACTCATTTCAGTTGGCATTCATAGGCAATATGAAAGTCAACTGGACAAAAGAAAATTCAGTGAAGCGCGCTTGCACTTCATGTTGATTTGTCGTTGACCAGTTGGAATTCATTCTTTCTATGAATGCTAAATGGAACCAGCTCAATAACGTTATCTACCAATGTTTAACCTGTTCATTTTAAATAAATTACATCTATCAGTATTCAGTACTTATTCCAAACATTGTATTCATCGTGTATGCTTGTTCGATTATAACAGAACATCAATCGCCCTGGGAGGGGTCAATGAAATCAAACGTAACAACTATGACGTCATAATCATTATGACGTTAACAATTTGTTTATGGCATTCATAGCATAAAATGAATGAAAATACATTTTTTTGTTGACGCTTGGTAATATGTTGCGCTGCAATGTTGACACTGTGGTATGTTTTCTATATTAATTCATGTCGTCCCCATATGCACTCCTTTTAATCCTTTCCTGTGTCGTCATTTGTCTGTGTAGTGTTGATAAAGAAACCAGAGAATACCGAAGTGTCATCAAAACCATAATCCGAACTGAAAATCAGTATACCAGGGACACAATATGAACAAACAAAGGAAAGCTTTACGCGGATATTCGTGAAAAAATGATCAAGATAATGAGACCAGGTTTTCCGGAAGAGTATGCGTCTTTTCCTTCATCAAGAACACCCGTCATTAAATTACGTCTAAGTAGATGTCACGTCCTCGTAAGGAGAACTGAGGCATCATTCTCAATCACATCAAATAGACGTACTGATGTGCATATACACGTACATAACCATAGCTTATGTTTCTCATCAGGATCTTACAGACAAATGGTCTTGTGTTGTATGAAGTTCAAGTTTTATTAAGCTAATCGATAAAGCAGAATACGATTACTCTTCCGCAACATCTGGTCTTATACTCTTGTACTTTTACAAGGATCTCCATATTAATACTCCCGACATGTAACTTGGCCACATGGCCACATCCAAGTAAACATCAAGTCCTCAAAATGAGAATCGAGTCATCGTCTCAATCAAAAGTACTTAACATCTAATTTTAATTTCTAAAGCACGAAAAGAAATGAGGAGAGCGCCATAGAAATATAACTTTCAAAGTAAGTGGGAACATCCTTTCAAAATACTTTTAGACTACTTCTAAATAGTTATCATAAACAATTGTTTTTGTCAGTTAAACAAGATATAAGAAGTAAAATGGAAAATGGATGAAACATCGGAATCAAGGAGATTCCAAAACAACAGGAAATATTTAATGAACATTAGCATCGAAAGGAGAAGATAAAACATCACCTAAACTATTCTACCTCAAAATCGATAAAACAACGGTCAAAACTATTATGAACAGAAGAATTTGTCCTTTGTTCATATTTTGGTTCTAGTTTAATCGATTTTGAGTTCGGATTATGATTTTGTTGACGCTTCGGTATTCTCTGATTATGTTTACCTGTCTTTTATTGTAACCAAAGTCAGACCACAGGTGGTTCACAATCCTTCGCATGTCCTTCGGTAGATTTATTCCATCTTGTCCTACAAAAATAAATATTCAATTTCAGCCCACCTGAGTGGTCCCCAGCTGTATGTAATGTACATTAACATATTTACACGGATGTGTGTATACTTGATGCCATATTTGTTCTGCCGGATGCCTTCCTTTTGTACTGGTCCCCTGTCGTATAATATTAAACAGTATATGGCTATTTTGTATACAGGATATATCACATGATAATTCAAATGTATACATATCGATATGTGTTTTTCAGGTGTGAGCCTCATAGCTTGTCTAGTCTGTGAAATGTCCATTTAAATTCTCGTTCGCTGCTCTCCCAAACAGTAACGAGTATTTAATGCTGCAGGTCGGACCAAAGGTAAGCATTGTTTTATATGCTGGGGCAAAATGCCGTTTTGTTAACAATATTCATTTAAAGGATACAAATGTAATATAAAGATTACAAGTATGTGGGCAGGCTTTCAATGAACTATTTCATTGTTTATTTTATAGTACATATAGGTCATATTCATTCAGAGTTGCTACTAGATATACATGATTAGCCATATGATATTTATGTTCAACTGATCTTGTAATAGGTTCTCATAAATCTCTTATGAAAAGTACAAGTAACTAATTATTCATATATTCGTTAATCCATCTCGGTTTGGTATGCGCCTTCCGCATACGGATCATCGACATTAAAATTGGAGGATAATATGATTTACGAGTATTACTTTGTCGATTTCCTCTATGTATGTACAAACAAATATCACGGAAGTAACATTGAATCCTTAAATATTCATCGTAGTTGAATATTTGACATTTCAGACAAGATAATCCGCTTCGATTTAAGCACGTGCGTTATTAATTATGCATTTTGTCGTAAATCAAATGATTCAATACGTACTTGCACTATGTTTATAACTATGCTGATTTCCTCTCTATATAAAAAAAAATCCTCGGAAACATTCGTTTTATTTTCCGTCAGCTGTTAATTTCCTTGTATCGTTGCATGACGCTGTGCATAACTTTGGTCAAAGAATCACGATGCCGTTGTTTGAATGACAATTTCCTGACAGGATTATGGCTAGGAACGTTTGTATTTATTCATGTACTCTTGTTATTTATATATTTAAAAACAATGCAACATTTAAATGAAGGCAGGTACGGATTTACACAATCCGTTTTCATTCTTTCATTGGTCGTGTATGGTTCCGCTTCAAGGTATGATTCTATATGTGAAATATTCAAAGTATTTGAAAAATTAAATATATAAGAATTTTTTTTTTTCGAAATAATTGGAAAACACTACATTATCCCCTAATCCGTATTCCGTATGCTCATTTTTAGTATGTAGATATTTTTTTTTGTATATACATATATGGAGCCGCGGCCCATTACAGATCAGAATGTGATGGACATTACTGTAATAGGAGGCTCATTTCACACATATATATTTATTATTTACTGACAGAAACTCAAGCAACTGTGATTGAAATGAAACCGTGCTAGTACCTTACGGATTTCAGTATTATGGACAAGATTTCTATATATTAATTTGCTTTTTATATTAAAAATATTGTATTTAAATATCTATATATAAATATCTGAACCTACGCATTATTATATTCATTTAGTTCTCATTCATGCTATTACCATAATGGATTTATCATAACTTCATAGAAATGTCCTGACTTACACGATGATAAGTATAACATAAGGGAAAATAACGACCGTCAAACAATTTAAATCTGTTTTAAATGACCCCACTCTGTGGTGCTTAAAGATATGAAATGTGACCCTCATTTATTAGATGTTTGTAAAACTTCTTCACCATGTCAAATAGGGTGTATGTAATTTGACTCAGTTTTATACATTTAAATAGAAGTCGTCTGATTATCACTTAATGAGTTAATAATTTAAAATCTCCTTCACAAAGGTCTTGTGTATTAACATTGAGGACATGATATTTTTTTACAATATTGTTAGTGTTAAAGGCCAAATATACATAACTTCAGGAAATTTTTCGTGATTTTGAAAAATTCTGAAAAAAATCCATTTGATAACCATGCAAAAATAAGCCCTAAACGAAGTAGACCTGAGCGGTAACTAACAAGAAACTCTTGACAGAAAAATCCAAAGAATTGGAAATAGTTCAGGTGTGGCTCACTTCAACAACAAGCCAAATCTAGAAGACAGTTCAAAATGGACGCGTGTTTACAAATGCCGAGTTTCAACAGCTGCTGTACCTGTAACCGGGTGATAAATCATCTTGAATATTGCTGATATCAGTTAATCTTAATTAAATCTATAAATATAATAAGTTATTAGACCTAATTTTCGCTTCAAGTTTTGCCGAAAGTTAAGTATATCGGGCCTTTAAACCAGCTTACCTCGCTTCTTTATTTGAGAGCAGTCAACAGCATAATCGTACCATCAGATATCTGCGACTGGTGTATCTTATATAAATATTTGTAAAAAAAACCCAACAAAACAAAACAAAAAAGAAAAAGCGTTTAATGACCTTATGATCATATAAGAATACATTACAAAATTGTTATCATGTAAGGCAATAACCGATAACAAGGTAATGTGTTTGTCAGGCGCGCGTTTAGAGTTTGGAGGTTCCAAGTTCGAATACCAATCAAGCTGATCTAATTCTAAATTGTACTACTTTACGATTTCGGTACTTGTTCAATGGTAGGCTGTCCTTAAGGTATCATGTTTTTAGATTTATTTTTATGATATGCAATTCTGGGGGCATTTTTACTACCTTGGATCTATTGAACATGAAACAAAGGTCACCGAGGCCATATACATTGCTGAAAACGACAGGTACCCCTTACAGCGCAATAATACACAATTATCGACTCTAACGTCCCCTGCATATCATAGCGGCTGGGTGTTTTCATTGTGTAGCATGCTAGGTAAGAGCCCTAGGTTAGCTACAACACCTCATAATGGAAATGTTGTTACACAAAGGGGGTTTATGGAGAAAATCGCTCATTCTTAACAATGGGGAGAGTGGTATATGTATACGTATCTACATGAAAGGTACATACCTGTATTGAAAGCTTTGCTAATTTACTCATTCAAATGTCAGGGTTTATCTGGTGGGCATCTACGCGGAGTCTTTTAAAACTGAAAGTTTAAAAATTCGTTACATATTATACCCGTTGTATTCACTAGCGTAGAGATTCACGAGAGAGCTGTTGGTAGTCAGTGCACGGTGTACAGAAACGTACCTGCTGGTACTTATGTAGAGAACTTAGATGGACATGATTGTTCCCATATCTTCTTCATGGAATTACTATAAACATGTGAGTTTTATTAACGTAATTATTTACAGTTATTATATATATATATTTATGGTTTATACAATCTCCGCTTGGATCAGCCTTTGGATCATATAGCCTGAGTTTTCCTTTGGCCCCAATACAATTCTACACCAGACATGTATCTGTCAAAATG
This sequence comes from Mimachlamys varia, assembly GCA_947623455.1. Lineage (NCBI taxonomy): Eukaryota > Metazoa > Mollusca > Bivalvia > Pectinida > Pectinidae > Mimachlamys > Mimachlamys varia. The sequence goes on along the minus strand of OX392532.1, from coordinate 29,843,227 downwards.
TCTACTGTCATTGTCGGAAACTCACGGTACACTTCTCTATCGTCTCTATACGAGATTACCTGTCTGTTTCAGCCCACGGTATGCAAGTGGTAGAAAAGTGTATCGTGGGTTTACGACGATGGTCTACTGTCAGAGCCAAAGAAAACTTGGTCTGAAGATCAAAATGTTGTCATATCTATTCTATTGTGTTGTCTAAACAACATAATACAGTACCTATAGTCATACATAAACGAATTGACGAAAAGTTGCAATGGATTTTTTCCATTGTTGACTTTCTTAGCTTTTGTTTTTGCAAAATATGCTCATTATTTGATATTGCTCGTTATTATTGGTTTCTTAGAGTACAAGAGTTAGGATACTTAGCCAAAAATATATATTAATTTGTTGTTCCGACTTTTACTTTTTAAAAAAAAGGGGGGGGGGATGATGAGTGATTGGTAGAACGCCGGATTCGTGATCGAAGGGTTGCGAGTTCGAGTCCCGGTCACGACAAATGTGTTTTATCCTTGAGCAAGATACTTTACTCTGCTTGTTTCAGTCTACTCAGCTGTAAATGAGTACGTGGTTGGGTAGTGCCGCATCGGTTGTATGCTCCCCAGGGAGTTGAGAACGATATTGGATGGTTGTTAATGCCCCATAACCACGGATAATAATTTGTGAACCGCTTTAAAAAGCCTTTAAGGTCGTGATAAAGCGGTATTTATGAACCTCGAATTATTATAATTGATAATTAAAAACAGAAAAATAGCCAATATCCACATGGGCAAAGTATATTACATATAGATAGAACAATGAAGGTACGGTTAGGGATATTAAAGTATTTAAACTATCTAGGCAAAACTATGAGAAAAGATCACAGGCCGAAAACGTAGGATAAACGATAATATGATTAGCTTTATCTTTATGATGTTAGTAATGGTATCAATGCTTTTCATGGCGTGACTGTACAACATTATGTTTTTGTTGTTTGTTTACTATTGTAAAATTATAATTGACATGCTTTTAAAAGTAATGTCAAAACAATTATGCTTTATTTGATATCAGTTATAGAATTGTTTTTCACAAAAGGCGTTATATTGAAAATGACGATTGCTTTGTCAGCTTGACGTGGGTTTCACATATAAATTACATTTGAGTACCCCACCTTTATACTACAATGATTACAAACTACAGCAGCTATATTTACCGAAGATAAAACAAAATTTAATTTACAACATTGCGGTATCTATGATTTAGTTATGGTTTATTATTTTCGGCATAATGTATCTATTTCTAAATTTAAAATGTGCAGCATAGGTGTTTGTTATGTCATCTTTTAATCCAGTCATCCAAAAGTTAATTCTCTGTATTTAATGAAAGAATACCGAAGAGTCAACAGAAACAATCCTCTCCAAAATTGATTTGATTGAGGACACATTATGAACAAAGAAAAGATTTATGCTGAAGCCCTTGAAAAAGTACAAGATAATACGACCAGGTATTCCAAAAGAGTAAGCGTCTTTTGCGAGGACACCGACGACGAAGACATCAATTAGTGTAAATTTCACGGAAATACCAATAAAGCTAACAGTACTTTGACTTTAGACGTTTAAATGAAATATAACAATAGAAGTTCTCTGGGCTTGTTAGGTAAATATGATATATCTTTTGTTGTTTGTGAAAAGTACAGCTTGTCTGAGGCAGGCAGCTAACGTCCGAGTACTCAACTTTAAGATATCACAAGATTAAGTTCTATTTTACCAAAGAGACACTATTGAGATTTGCATCAAATTGTACATTAAGATCGACATTCAAATACTTATTAAACATCTCAGCGTATATACACGTGTTCATATAAAATAGACGACGATACATATTAATGTTTTATTAAAGATAGGGAGTGGAAACATTTGATACCATGTTTTAATATCTTAGCGATAACAGTAGTCCAACTCATTTTAATTACCTTTATCGAGGATATAATGAGTGCAGGTAATCAATTTATTTGCTGAATGTCTGGGTTGCTTAACATTTTTAATGATTATGGTGCAGGTTTATGAAAATCGTGGTTTAATGTTTGCTGCTGTGATATCAATCGGATTTACAGTTCGATGCTGTATACAATACTTATTCATGTGCCTTGTTATATTGCTTACACCAATTCTCGCTTTGAGGGGATGACATTCAGATTTGATGGTCGTAACACACACATGCGATTTCGTAATCGATGCATTATGCAAACTATGGATTACACCATATCATACAGATGTTCATCCTTGATAAACACCTTAGAGAGTGTTTGACACCTTAAGAATCCTTCCCTCTGTTTGAGATTTATAAAGGCTCTCACATCCGAGATTGGGATTACACTTTATCACTTTTGGGTAATGGATTCTTTTTTTCTTACCCGATCACCAAATGTGTAGCTTATGCATATTGTGATGATAAAGTTACAGGCGAAATTTACGGCGGACGTGACGTCATTGCATTGTTGACATTACGTCATACAAATGTTATAACAAGTCTAGACCTTAGGTTGAGATAAGGATACATTGTCCAGGGTAAGGGAAAACTTGATCCAGCAGCGGTTAAAGTGCGGATACATCCCGCATCATACATGAAAGGAAATTACGTATCTCTTGTGAGTCCTTAATCGATTTCATAGTAATACGTATCAGTAGGATATACAAGGTTTTGGCAGCCTTTACCTATAATCAACAATTTTACACTAAGATGGGTTCCTTTTTCAAATTTTCCCTCGATAAGCTCGTAATATAGACACAGAAATGCCGCTTTATGTTGACAATAACAAAACCAAAAACAAAACAGCCGCCCCCTTCTAAAACCCAACAAAGCAACAATAATAATATTGAAAATCTCACAATGCTCAGAAATTTTACAAGTTTACAAAATCAAAACATTCATCTTGGTAATATCATCATATAGATTTATTATTTCTATTTTTCGTTTAAATTTGGCAACATATTGCTAAAATAGACCCGTCAAGCTGCTCTATTTATAATATCATTCTAATTATAGCTAATAACCTAGGAAATTATCATCAGATGTTCAATAATGCATTAAAAATATTCAGACAATGAATTGTATATGTCAAACTAACGCTTGAAGACGATCCGTTATCTTTCAATATAAATTGAAAACAACGTTTCTAATCTAAAGGAAAATGAATAAGCAGTTACTGTAAATACTAATAAAAAAGTTATTTTCCATCATATATGGAACATTGGTGGTTAGGTAAATAACTACGATTTTACATTAAGAAATTATCATTTGTTAACTGAAAACCAAGGTATTTATTTTTTACTGTAAAATGCACATCATGCATTCTACTATTTACATTACATAAACGTACAATCAACTCTATCAACATCAGACCTATCATGTATATCAACTAAACTTTATCAGACCAAAGTAGCAGTATATTTGATGTGGGAAATGAGGTGGACACACGTTAGCAGGAATGTACATACTAAACACTAGGTATATGTTGGAGAAGGAATTATATATAGTATTGCTATTGTATGAACCAAGTGAAATAAATATCAGTAAAATAAAACGTATTTCCTACGACAACTCTACTGCTATGATTATATATGGGGTTTATTTAACCAGGACATTGTACACTAAATACATGGTCTATATTTAAACTGCTAGCTTTGTAGTAAGGCTTTTGGAACTGTTCCTTTACGTTCTGATTTGTTTAATTTAACAACTAAGTTTATAAATGCAGACGAGATTCACTGTACATTTGATTACTATAAAAGGTTTTGTTTGCACAGTGAAACTATGTATAAGGACGCAAATAATACAGTTTGTAATTAAAGACAGCCATGTTTAAGCGGAACTACTATGCTAACCTACATTATCGTTGGGTATTTTGCCTTTTCACGATTTTAATCATACTGTGAGTTACATAATGATCGTATTTAAATCACTTTAAATAGCAAATACAATTTCTTGCAATGCTGTGCGTACTTTCTGGATTTAAAAAATTCAATTTAAAGTTAATTTCTGTTATTGGAGGTAAAGGATCTTTCAGTGAGATACCGTATTTGACATAACAGCATTTGCAGAAAAAAACGCCATTGCCTCGCATTTATGAGCTTCCTCCATGTAACCATCTATCTTCAATGTTGAAAACACTTGTGATCACCCTCTTTCTATTTCGTATTGTAACCATTTTACAAAAAAACTCTAACCTAATAAGACGTTTTGATTTTTTTTTCAATTTCTAATGAACATGCATGATACGTCCCACAATGATTTACATTTACATTTTTAAACGTTAAGTACGGTAAACGCCGATGAAGCAAAAGACGCTTACTCTTCAGGAACACCTGGTCTTATTATCGTGTACTTTTCGAGGGTTTCCATGTAAATCTTTCCTATGGTCATATTTTGCGTCTATTTTAATCGATTTTGAGTTCAGATTATGGTTTTGTTGACGTTTCGGTATTCTCTAATGTTTTTCTTTTTAATCTAATAATAAGTATCATTATTTTTTTCATTTTTAAACAATAGGTACTAGTACTTTTTATAAAAAGAATTTACACACTCTCACCAAAAGTTTGTCTGTCGCATAATGCTTGTTGTGGACAGCTTGCTTTATATGTAATTCTATTCAAGGTTCATGTAATCTGATTCTCTCTTAGCATCAAATAATTAAAAATACAAACATGTAATGGATATTATGTTTACAATGACATTATTCATTTAATATGATAATAAATAATGTTTGCTATAAGCAAAAGCTGTAAAAGATACAGCAAACAAACAACAACAACCAAGAAAAATAAACAAGCAAACAAAAATAGACAAAAAAAAGGTTATAATTCTATATTATTATTAGGATACAAAAAGATCATCCATAACGTAAACAGGAACAGCTTTTGAAATATACATGTATTGATAATGCATGCTTATACGCTTAAATGTCCGTTGCATTGTTTATATAGAAATTCAATGATCCGAACAATCTACATATCATTGTCTGGTGATTCTGTATAAAGCGTCACAGACAATAGCCAAGAGTACCTACCGTTTAGTGTATGGAGATTATTTACCATTGTAATTATCAGTACAATGTGGGGTAGAGTGACTGGCAACTATTGTCTTGTAAATAACGTCTGTACGGCAGCCCGTTCAACTAAAAGTACGACGCACATTTGATTAAAACATCAAACGAAGCAGACGTGGTACATGCTTAAACCTAGATATCTTAACATATATAATGTTCTTTTGGAGGGTTTCAGTAACATAATACTGTAAAACACACTTATTTTAGCGGACTCAAATTTTAGCGATAAGTAAACAGATAAGTACAATGATGAATTACAGCACTCACGATACTTGCCATAGAAAGTAAGCATACAACTGTAATTTCAGTCATATATTAGCGGTATGCTTTCAGCTCAAAAACCGCTACATTTAGTTAACCTCTAAAATAAGATTACCGCTAAACATTTACACTACTTGGTGTAATCATTATGATATTTTATGAACTTTAAGTAATGTCATGTGGGTGCTCATGTGTTTATGAACTTTTGTTTTTACTTTTATCTTTTAAACTCGTGTCTTTCCTTCTACGTTCTTTTTCCCCTTTATATAACGTATTGTTCGAGAACACAAAGAACACAAAAAAATGACGTATTTCAGAGATAGGTATGAAAAAGGATGGGAATCGAAGAAATTTTCTAAACAATTGTAGAAAGCAGGAATGGCAAATGGGTAAACCCCTTTAATTTAAGTATTTATAAACAAAATGATCACTGTATACTTTTAAATCGTGTACTATGAAAGTGTATATAACATGCCACTATTCAGATGAGATAACTGTTGTCATCAAGGCTCCAGCAAACACCAGCAGAGTCTACCACCTTGTATCCTGAAAGATGAACGTAACATAGCATGTAGATATGTTTGCTGGCTTGATGGATCCTCCGTCTATTTCAGGTAGTTGACTTTAATGTTTGATCGACTCTGAATAAAACAGACCGTCCGCACCTCCTTGGTGAAACAATGGGACGGAGTAGGGTAAGGCGATAGGGAAGGTTAGGGTTACAGGAACAAGGTCTTGGTTTATTTGGCACCCTGTCAGTACTCCACGTGCTTGGTTCGTGTATGATTTAATTTATATATTTAATGTGTGACTGTAACGTTTTTTTTTCTAAATTAAATGGTAGATCAAGTTATTAAATTCTGCAAATAATTATAGGGTCGTTAATGCAGTGAGGCCGTTTTAACAGGACACCGGGATATTCTTGCATACTGTTTGTGCATCCTATAGCAGAAGGTATTGACGCCTTGTAACACTATGGGGTATTGGTGCCCCGTGTAAACTGTTGGGCAAAGTGCACACTAAAAGTATGTTCATATACCAAGTGAAATGTAGGGTTTTGGCATTTCCCGTTCATTGTGGGTTATCGACGTACTTTGTACATTTTAAGGGCATTCATGTACCCTGTGTATTGTGGAATATTGGTGTTTTATGTATGAGGTTGGCTAGTTTGCAATGTTCTTATACACATTATTGGCATACGTTAAACAGCCCATCTGTTCCTGTAAGGTGTATTAATGGTGCGCTGACAGATCATCGTTTAATTTTCTGAACAGCATATTGTATGAATTTGACGAACCTGTTTGAATGTGTGCATGCTGACATTTGGTAGTCAACACGGATCAAAAGTTTCAATCATGCTTACCTGCCAAAGATTTTGATACTGTGATTCTTAAAAGATTTTTTTAATCAAAGGAAGAATTAGGGTTTGTCATTCGGGACATTTTGGCCGTATGTTTGCCAAACGTGACACCACACCTGCTGGTAGGCATAAGACTACCAATTACATAGTGTTCTTCCAAACGCCACCACAGACACACGGATATATTTAATATACATACACTGTATATATTTTTTTAATGTTATCATGTAGCTGACCTACAGACATGATATACTTGCACTCAGAGAACATACCTGTAATTACCTGTGTCCATTGTGTGTTACCTGTCCAGGGAATTGATTAACACTTTACTGCATTGTACTCCATACCAGGAGTACATGTACACGGCCAGCACTGCTTGGAATGTGTTGGGTGTAGGTCAAAATGACTATCACTCTGGGATAATAAAACAGGTAGGTCAGTTCCCATGGCTGTAATAGTACACTGATAATGTGTTAACATGCCATACGTTCGCACAACATTGAATGGTAAGTGTCTCATATAAGATATTCTTCATATTGATATTGTGTCATACACAATTCCTTTTGATTATTTGATTTTGATTACTTATCTATTCATTGTTTTGGCTGTTTCGTTTCTTTGTTTTAATCATTGTCTCCCATGCTTCCTCGTTATGTTGTACCGATTTGATTATGTCTTCATACTGATACTGTTTGGTCGTATTCTTCTGCTTCTCGTCTATTCAATTTTGATCATAGGCTGCTGTTATACTTATATACAGTTCTTTTCATTGGCACATGTTTATTTAGTTTTTGTTATTTTGTCATAGGTTTTTCTCATACATATCAGAACTGGGCCATATGTCATCCCTTGTGTTTATTCAATTTGCCATAGGCATGCATTTCTTAACATAATGTTATATGCTACCTAGTCCCTTACTTGTTGTTATTCCGTATTAAAATTGTTAACAGAAAGTATATGAATAGTACTAAGTGCCAAGTCGGACCTAAGGTTCACAACTGTTTTGAATCACAATCTATATATTGATATTCTAAAACTGTTTACTTAAGTAGTCTACCTTCTACGTTCATATCTCTTTCATTTTCACATTGTTGATAAAACTTATTTAACACGTCTACAGCTTAAAAGTTGGTTGTTTAATTATGCGGATTTTACACTGCAATCAGGAAAATACATTATAAAGATTTTCAAAACGTACGCCTAATCTGTTTGTTATATCACATATGAAACTTGTTTTAACTTTTAATACAGAAGCTACCCACGATGTTGAGATTCAATTTTGATCATTGTGGTTGTCATAAATTACCAGGCTATCTTATATTAATTATTATATTTAAATAATAGTCGTCTCCATCAAGTCTGGCTGAAAACGAACTGTTCTCATTTGATATATAATGTGGCAATGTTGGCTGAACAAAGATTATTTTTCGTCTACCAAATATGAAGGTTTAATAAAGGAGTATATAACGTACAAAATGTTATAAAAAGTTATATACAATACTTATCATTGCCAAAATGATAAAACGTGTACGATTTAACGACATTGTTATCAGTGAATTACGAGTTAAATGACTGTGATTTCACAGTTTACATTATGGTGACCACTGTGTATAGTTTAATTGATTTTTTTTTATCGGTGAATTACGAGTTACCCGACAATAGGTTTCACAGTTCAATAGAATATATAACTCCATTACGTATCAGTGATTAAATAGCCGGTATTAGTCACAATGCTACAAATAATTATATATTTACTACACTCTATCCAAGCAGGGGATATTTAAATGCTACTTCTATGTTAATGTGTACGACGAATAGTGTTGATCAATGTGATGTACTAACAATCCTGATAGCATTTAAATACCAGTATCTTTAAAACAATGTTTACAAATGTATAGATCCTAGTTAATTACAACAGCACACACACATATCAAGCAATCGTCAAAAAGCGGGGTTGTAAATAGCATTTAGTTTAAACAGTATTTTATTCAATAATTAAGCAAGTATACAGTCAATACATACATAAACTTAAGGATTCGAAAACAAGTACAAAGTACTTATATTAATTCGTTTCCTTATCATTTAAATTGACAGTAGAATGACAGTGAAACAACATTAAGATGGCTGGCAAAAAAAGTTGAAAGGGGAAAGAAAGTCAGGAAAGGGAGAGTGGGAGGAATCGGGGTAATTACAGACATTATAATTAACTGAATTTGAACACGACATAAGTGCAAAGAAAACGGATTATATGACAGACACACATACACACATAATTATTATTATATATATATATACTGTAATATATTAATTTATGATAAGCACTAAAAACGTTTCGACTTACTGATGAATTGTTGAACAGCGTCAAAAATATTTACATTGTATTCATATGTAGCATAAATAGCATTTTAGTTACAATGGAACCTCGCTATCGCAAAGCAGGCAGGTGAATGGGACGTTATGAGAGTATTTAAACATAATTGAGTTCTAATGTTATGTGTAAAGGATTGCCAGAAGCTAATATATTTTTCGAATTAAACTTGGTCATCGAGTTATACGAGTTCGCGGTAATGAGGGTTGACTGTACGAACGGTAGAATCGCACTGAAGGTAGAAATTAAGATACTTGTATGAAAAGTGTTGTCGATTGAGACAGGCTTCAATTTAAAACATAAAAACGTTATATCTTCATGAGTAAAACAAAAGATGATATTTTAGCATCCCACCCCACAAAAAAAAAAAACAACAACATATATTTGTTTTCATTTTTGGCACAAAAAGGGCGATAAATATTTGCGTATGTAAATGTTTCAACTTAAATGTTTATATTGAATCAAAAGGCTATTGTATCTCCCTATCTGGATTCGGACATTTCTTTCGGCCAGTTTTGTTTCCTCAGTAGCCTGTTAGGCTTCACGTTTTATGACCTTGCGTAGCATCATTGACGAGTCCTAGAAGGACGAAGGAAGAAACAGCTGTATTGTGCAGCTTCATTCATTATTTGGCTCGACTGTATCTTATTTTAAATTATAAAGGTGTTATTCTCGTGTGTCTTTTAATAATAAGTAAATAATGGACGCAGCAAAGTAATTTTCTCTATATCCGTATCTAAGATATTGTGTTAGAAATTGATCATTGTTCCTCAAAACTAATAATAAATGTCCTAGTTATAATTATTCATTTATATTTTATGACAAAGTTATTTGTCATGAATTGAACTTATTCAGTCCATGTATGTCCTTCATATAAAATGATTTTATACAATCCTTGTAATGCACTACTACAGAGGCTACCGATAGCACATACAAGCTGTCGTATTTGCTTCTAAGGCCATTTTGAAATCCTTGAACTTTATACACTTATAAAATATTGTGAACCCCCATATACCTCGTTAGTAGCAATACGTACTACATAATTTATCAATCTAGATAAGTAACAATTCCAGACGAATGATTAAAACCCATAAAGTCTGCATCAACAATTTACTGTATACAGTTGAGAGAAAACAGTTAAATTTAGATCGATAGGTTGAAGAGCTCCATCGCTCATTAGAGTTTGATATACATATATACTCCTGTGTCTGACACTCATTGTCCTAATTGACCCAGTTTTATAGTAGCTTATCAAGTCAACAGGCTATTAATATGATCGATCTGTTTTTCAAAATCTGTGTAACATGTCATATATTTCATGTTGATGTTTTAAACTGATCTATTGTAAGTTTAAACACTATGGTTAACCTTGCATTTTGTATGGAATATTACCACCACAAAAATATTAAATTATACCACACATAAAATGACAACATACAATATTAAGCTAAAAACGCTTTGTACGTATACGTGCACATATCTATATGTACCAGTGTCATCATGAACCTACTGCATCAAGCTTATTCAGCTTAATGGCACAGTTATGTGTAAATTGAAACATGTCTATTTTCAAAATATTATTAGAAAACAATTCTCAGCTGAAAAATAATGGTCATAAATGAGGAAATAACGGTTTATTGAAATCCATTTAATACTATATAGTGTTTGCGAGTTATTCCGTTCTTCACCTAAGTGTGGTTATTTGAATTCCATGGCTTGTTCTGCTTTCGATTATGTTGTCATGATATTTAACAATAATAACTCAAGCTAGAAACTATAAGTAACAACAGCTTTAATCAACTCGGAGGAAAAGACAAATATTTGCTATCTGGAATCTCAGACAAATGTAACATAAAAAACGTACATGAGTCTATTTGGCTAAATGGATATACATGTATCATTAAATGCTGAATGAATAGACGTTTTCATGTTTGGTACCATCTTCAACTGAAGCTGTGATTAATTTAGTAGTACTGAAGATGTGGTCATCCACTTGGCCTACAAAGATACGCCTTTTTCTTTCTTGTACTTTTACAAGGGTCTCCATAAACAAATAATTTGTTGATAGTTTACTCCTAGTTTAATCAATTTTGAGTTCGGCTTATTTTTGTTGACGCTTCAGTATTCTCTAATTATTTTTTTATCTTAAAATTCGACTCTGTAGGATTAAGTTAAGTGTGGAGCTGTGACCATGTGTAGTGTGACCATGTAATGTAATGTAAATATACCTGATACAGTAATACAATGTTGTACTCTGTAATACAAGTGTCAGTTCTGTATACGAAATGAGATATAGGTTTCTGTAAAACTGAATCCCCTAGACTTCTTAGAATATGAAATTACTCTAATGTTCCAATATTGTAAATTAATAATTTTATGGTGTATGGTTATCTATTTTTAGAATAGAAACACAATTGGTTTGTCCGACCTATTTCTCACACTACACATTGTCACAGCTCCACAATCTCAATCACAAGTAAGCATAGTGAGCATACTGAAAAATGTCCATCTTCATATCACACAAGGACGCAAAACATTTCTCAATGAGACTGCATATTTCTCTTCAACCTGAAGCTCTCTAATCCCTGTGTATTAAGTTTGTTTGTCAGCAGTCAACATCTATCAATAAAATATCGATATTAAGAGTAAAACTGCGACAGGGTAAACCCATATATTATGTTACAAGAAATTATTTGCTGTCGACACATAATTGAAAAACTACATTAAGTCCCTTCATCTGCTACACGGGATACTACTTTTCCTTTTAAAAACCATAACATTGTCAAATACATATCCAATCATTATTTATATAGATTGAAATGCCCAAATATATATCGAATGGTATTTCTACAGTGTCGATCAATTTTCTCATTCATAATTGTGAATGCATGAACAAATATCAATTGTACATTGATGTTTATTAGCGACTAAAACCTGAGAGTGAATAAACTTTAATAAAGCTGCGGTGGCCGAGCGTCTAAGGTGTTTCGACATTCTACCGCTAGCCCTCCACTTCTGGGTTGCGGTGGCCGAGTGGTTAAGGTATTTCGACAGTCTACCACTAGCCCTCCGCCTCTGGGTTGCGGTGGCCCAGTGGTTAAGGTGTTCCGACATTCTACCACAGGCCCTCCACCTCTGGGTTGCGAGTTCGAATCCCTTGTGGGGCAGTTTCCAGGTATTGACCGTAGGTCGATGTTTTTTTCTCCGGGTGTTCCGGCTTTCCTCCACGTCCAACACCTGGCACGTCCTTAAATGACCATGGCTGTTAAGAAGATGTAAAACAAAAATGAATTAAAGATATGTTACAAACTAAAATCTTCAATGAGCGTCTTCTAGGTGATATGACTGTCTGTGATAAATGTTTACCTACTGACACTTGTTAGTGGTGACATACTGAGAGATTGACAGTTGTCTGAAGCTTATTGGAGACCTGAGTGTCAAGTACATACATATTACAACATTAGGTGTCAAACCTTCACACGAACTTTGATCGATATAAGACCTTATACTCAGGTATAACACCACGTTCGTGATATGTATTGATTTATGCATTTTGTTGAACAGGTAAACCATTATGTTTAAACAAAATGGTTTAGCCTCTCTTTATTGAAACGTAGCTTCTTCTGTATATGCATCATATGCATTGATACACCTATATACAATTTATTTATTAGAAAATATTTTGTTATCTGAAATTATTTACACTTGTTGAGTCGAATGAAAACACCAGAATAAGTACACATCGTTATTTAAATACATAAATAAACTGAAATACGAATCCATGCTGTTCGTTTGAAATAATAAAAATATATTGATTATATAATAAAATGAATATGTATTTTATTATACACTTCATGGCAAAATGTTCGGGATATTAGTATTGTTACCTGTTCAACAAATAGAAAAGACTTTCAATCAGAGATAGTTCATTTCAATAGAGGAAAACTTATCTTAAAAATCTTAGAGATGAGGCAAAATCTTAAATTGTTTTCATTCAATGACGTGCTTAAGATTTTTATGTCGATTTTTTTCATTAGGGTAGCTGATTTATTTTTATTTTCTGTTAGTGTTATGCTTTTGTTTCGATTAGGTCATTTTGTTTCGACGCTATGATTAAGTGAAGACATTCAGAAATAAAATATCTAGAATCAAATTATGTGCAATTCTATAATGGTGATCAATAAATGAATTTAGAGGAAGAAAGTATGAGCAAACTAGTCATGATATAATCATAAAATGTTTCAAAATCAAAACCACAGACCTGTTTAATACACAATAAGGCCGAGTCCGTACTTAATACCTGTATATCATAACCACCTGCGGGAGCAATTAAGGACTACTATATACGATGACATTTTTATTGGTAGAAGTGTCTTTCTGTACATTGCATATGCTTTTTTAATTGCAATATGCTAATGAAATCATTTTTTCCTGTATACTATTAATCATTTTTATCGTTTTAAAAGAGAAATATAGATTTGTATGACATTGCATTCATTCAAATATGAAGGTCATTTTAGCAAGCTTGTCTATTCTATGAATTCCACAAACGTTATTGACAAATGTGTGGTAAATTGACAAAATCCATGTTTAGTTACTCTGTATCGGTATAACAAACAAAAACAAAAACAAAAAAATCATTTACAGTCATTCATGGGCGTTTCTTGTCTTGTTTATTTCAGATTACCTTGAGATGAAGAACCATGGAAGCCAACTGCAAAATCATTATCCAGTAAACATGTTTATGGTGCAGTAGAACTTTCCACCTGATCAAAATGGCGACGGTGAACGGACCCCTTCTTCCCAAGATAGACAAGGCATTCAAAATCGGCAGTGTTGGAAATCTGGAAAACTCTAAAACACATATTGGTAAGCTCAGGCGATACATCATAGACAATCCAAGGGATGAGGGACTGAAAAGGCGCGAGACTCTCTGGGACTTCCAACAAAAGAATAGAGGGGCTTTAGTGCGAATCAAAGGAGATATAGGTGGTAAGGAACTCGTCAATGATCAGGAAGATAGGAAATCTCCAAACAATGACGAATCTAACCAAACAATGGACAAAAGCAGTGACACTGAGAAAGGAAGAAATCTGAAAGCGATACAGTTTAAGAAACTCAAAAGAAAACAGCGTTTGGAATCTCGTGTGTTATTGGGTTCCAACGACCTATCAGACGTACGAGGTAAAGACCCCAGTGTGACATACTCCACAGCTTTACGTATAGGCAGTAACATTTTCAACCAGATGAAAGCCGCTGAACAGTCGAAATCCTCTTCACAGAACATGATATACAGTGACGATGTGAAGAAAGCTATTGTTCGGTCTATAGACAAATTGCCCGATCTAAGTGCGTCATTATCAAAACTTGGTTATCTCAAAATGACCAAGAACGTTGTACATTATGGTGGTGGCTTTTTCGGTCGGCATTCCGAACGGCCATATGCTAAAATGAAACGATCGTGGTCTACATTATCACCACCGGAAGTGCGCGAACGAATTCACGGAAGAATCGTTGCCCCGACAACAGCACCATTACAAGAGAACAAAAGCGAAAATACTACTCTGTTGATTAAAAAGAGATTGGAGTATCTAGATACACTCTCTATTCAACAGAGCCCTTCACACAAAACCTCTACGTCATCGAGGGATGAAGAGAGTGCTTCTGTGTCGACGGGCGATAACTATTCGAAGAAAACTTCGAAATCGTTGATGAGTAAAACTAGTCAGCAAACGACTAGTGACGACAAGAGATCTATACCCATTATTGATCACGCCCGGAAAAGAGAAAAGAGATTACGGAAACTTAGGGAACAGCAGACAGCGCGTGCATTTGCTCCAATGATTTCCAAACAGAATCTCGAGGAAAAACGAGACAAAACCGAACGGAAAATGTTTGCTGAGGCGGCTGATTCCCGGCAGCGTAAACTCGCAGTGATTCGACGTGAGCGTTCAAAAGCTAAATCTGACTTAGAAAATTTCAATAGAGTTGTATCCGAGCAGGGTTTAGACTTACCTAAGGATAAATATGGACCAACCACTCACTCAAAGGATAATAAAAGACCGAGTTTGTACGGAAGCAACCCCTATCGCTGGACCAGTAAGACCAGTTTATCGCTTGATGATCGAACGTGGGTCAAGCGAACCATGCAACAAACTGACGTTGTTGATCACTCCGCATATGAATCGTTCGCTAGGATCAAACCGTCATCGTTACAAAAGGCGGGGACAGAAATATCTCTCGATAGGCAGAAACGGTCGACGGATGTAAAAAAGCTTGAATGATTGAATGTGTCATATAAAAAGAAGTAATTTGCTTTAATTACATTGATTTAATGCATATTAATTTAATTTATAATAGGTTATATCTAGTTTGTATTAATTTGGACGGTATAGACTTATGCACCTGGAATTGTAATTGTAATTATGGAAAGTTGAATGCGTGGAAATTATTATGATAAAATTCCCACCTGTCATGATTTACTATAGATATAGAAGTAAGAAAGGGATAACATGCATTTCCATATCATACGCAGTGGTGTTTTAGGTGATGTTTCACCGTAATAAATATAACAGATGTCATACACGCCTGTCCTACTAGATCTACTACTACACTGCTATTGCTACTAATATTACAGTGTGTGACATAAGGAGAAGATTACTACATTGTATTTCATGTAAGCCATGGACACGATTTTTAGGGATTATGTGGTATTACCGAATGCATACTGAAAATAAATTAGTGAATACGGAACCGTTATCATAATCCGATCTCAAAATCGATTAATCCAGGGGCAAAAAATGAACAATGAAAAGATTTACATCGCGACCCTTGAAAAAGTACAAGAGAATAAGACCAGATGTTCCGGAAGAGTAACCGTCTTCTGCTTCATCGACTTTTTATGATTTTGCATAACGGTTCATGAAAAAAATCGTACAGCATTCATCAAAATGAATTGTGGTTTTTCTCTGCAATTTTATTTCAAGAACAAACGAACACGTTTTAAGTACACAATTTAATTTATTAAGGTATCCGCGATATTAATCTTGCACCAAAAATAAGAAATGGTTCAAAACTTTAACAAATATATGACGTCACAACTTCATACTGATTTTAATTTTCAAATTTACAAAATAACATGGAAAAAGTCTGGCATTGGGAGCTAAGGCATATGCTATTTATTACAGTTAAAGACATACTTCACTTGAAACATTTCGATACGATGTTTGATTGATGTCTGAAGGAATGATATTTGAGGAAGGATCAAAGGTTTTAAGTGCTTCGGACAATTAACAAAGAAAAAAGAAAAAAACCCCGGATATGTTGTAAATTTAACTATTCATTTTAAGAAGTAGGCTTAAACTCCTTAAACTTAAACGTGATATTGTATTGGTATTTTTACAAAGGAATTGTTTTGTTATGCATTAATAAAAATATTTTCATCTGTTATGAATACAGCTGTATGTTGTTCGTTTCGGTATAATGAAACCCACGCATTCGGAAAAATAACCAAAGACATAATTCTGGATATATCCCTCCATAGAGGACCATACATGTTTAATATTCACTAAATCTAAAAGGAGTTGTTTTATATGAGACTGTTACAAAATAAAAGAGGAGGAAATATAAATCAGTTTGGTATTTTATATTATTTTGATTATACATTATACGTTGAAACTAATGCTCGTTCTAATATGGGTAATAATAAATAATATATGAAATTATAGTGGACAGTAGTTGTTCTTATTTATCGTTATGTTTTACGCCACTGACCATCAGGAAGGAAAGGGAGACAACCCGTTCAAATAATCGTTAATATATAACGTAAATATGTTTTTTAAACATGAGGGATTCAAATATTTATGATTTAACATTTACGAGGTTAAATAAAAGCTGTCATGTTATGTTTTATAATATGAAATGTGTATGTTAACGGTTTCATATATTTCATGTTCAGATAATAAATATTCATAAGTTTAAGTCATGGTCCAATCAGTCATTGTTATGTAAATGATAATAAAACGTGACTTTTTATGTACAATAAATCTTCATCTCAACACTTTACTTTTATTTCTTTTCTAAAGCTAGTGCATCAATGGACATTTTATATATATAGGTTACCTAACGAGTGGTTGTTGGATGTGGTATTTATTTCACTGGAGTTAATTTAAAAAAAATACAAAGGACACAAGCTTTATCTTTGTGTAATATGATGGACGTCGTTAAAACTTTCTCCCATATCTGCTAATGAAAGATACACACATCCCATGTGAAAGATGACGTAACACACACATATGCTGCACTTTTTAAATTTAGTAATAGATACAGTATGCCGAAAAATGAATTAAACTGTATCTTACAGCTGTTTCGTCCTCATTGGACTCTTCCGTGATGCTAGGGACCAAACGGTGGGAATCCAAAATGTCTAAACTAATGTAGAAGCAGAAGGATCAGTTGCGTAAAACCCCTTTGATTTATGAATTTAGAAGTAAAATTAATTTTGGATTCCTACCTTTTGGCCCCTAGCATCACTGATGAGTCCTAGGAGGACGAAACAGCTGTATGATGCAGTTTAATTCATTTTCTCGGCATACTGTATCTATTACTAAATTTAAGAGGTGCAGCATTAGTGTGTGTTACAAGATCCTTAAACTAGTTCTGTATGATTTCAAATCTTTGACTACGAAAATGTGTATATTATGTACCGTGCCACTACTCAAATTAGTCTAAATTTACATATAGGGTCACTCAATGACCTGTACTATGATAAAGCCATACTCAGATATCGGCATTTCTTTTGACTTCTCAATTCAAAACTTTGTTGGACTGACGATGGCGATGTTGTCGTCAGAAAGGTTGCCATCTAAAGAACATAAATATTTTAGATAGGCTTAGTCTGAAGGTCTGGCATGGCGCTTCAGATTTGTGATATACATAAGATATTTGTTTTTTTTATGTCCCCCGCAACGAAGGTATACTGGAATCAGGTTGTCTGTCTGTCTATCAGTCTGTCTGTTTGTGCGTCTGTCTGTAGGCATATATTGTCTAGGCAACCGCTCATAACTTATCAACTGATTTTGGTAAAATTCCATAAGAAAATTCCGGACTATGTGCGTTCAGCTTTTTTTCCCTTTTTTATCAAAGTTTCGGTTGCCAAAGTAAGTGGTTTCCATAAACAGGGTTTCCTTTAAGTGACCATAACTCCTCATTTTTTTTACTTATTTTATTCAGACTTTGAAACAAAGCCTATAAATTAGCATATAAGGCGTTTCCAAATAATTACCGTGGTCAAATTTATATAGCGTCCGATTTCGACGGAATTCGTTATAAAGGGGCATATACATGACTGTTTAGGTTTTGCTACCATGGCAACCATGTTGAGGCAGATTGTGGTCTCTGATTTGGCGAAATTCAGATAACGCTTCACATATTTGGTTTAAAAAGTGAAATTAGGGCATGCCGAACATCACTGTGGCAATGACAACCATGCTGAGGCAAATGGTCCCCTCACAATTTAAATATCAGCTGATTTCTACCAAATTTGGTATAGTAAAACGTTCATTTCAAAGGGACTGCACTGAAGCAACAAATGTTATAAAATCTTTGAGATGAAGTAACACACACATGTGCTGTACATTTTTAATTTAGTAAGAGATACAGCATGCCGAACAAATTAATTAAACTGCATCAAACAGCTGTTTCGTCCTCCTAGGACTCTTCAGTGATGCTAGGGGCCAAAAGGTGGGAATCCAAAATTTCTATACTAATGTAGAAGCAGAAGGGTCAGGTGCGTAAAACCCCTTTAATTTATGAATTAAGAAGTAAAATTAAGCTAGTTCTGTATAATTTCAAATCATGTACTACGAAAATGTGTATATTATGTACCGTGCCACTACTCAAATTAGATTAACTGTGGCTATGGATGCTCCAGCAAACCTCGGGGACTAAAACAACAGAGTCTGCCATCCCACTTATTCCATTCATTCTAATATTTGGAAATGGAGACATATTGGAGTATCTTAGCTAGCCTTTAGATAACAGTTCTAGTTTCTTCTTGTTTCAGATATGGCTTTATTGTGTGGATAAATTAACTAGACAAAATGCTATATAAGTTGTTGTATTGAAATTTCCTTTGTTGTTTTTGAACAAAAATACCAGTCAAGAGTTGGGAGGAACATAGACAATCACCTTTAGGTGTGTGGGATAGCATACTTAACACTCGAGTTCATGTCTCGATGTGTCAGTTATGACCGTCTTTCTACGCCCTTGGGTATTACTCCACATTCCTGTTAGTGATTTATTTGATTCCTTTATCAGTATACCATTTTCTCTCCGTCTCATACATTCATTTGGGATTTAAAACGGTGCTATGTAATGCTTAATTGTGGCAATAATTGTACGACACCGAAAAATTATTCATTTATATTTTGATTTGGTTTTGTAATGTCTAAGACTCATCAATTAACATTATATAATTATGAAATATCACATGAAAGTCACAATGAAATTTTTAACAGTCATAAAGACATGAGTTCAACCATCAAGCCGTTCTAAATATAATAACATGTTAAGTTGATATATAAAAGGTCCGCCAGTGTCATTTCATGTTGAAAAATTGAAAAATCAGAAAATATCGATCGACCGTCAACAAATCCATAATCCGAACTCAAAATCGATTAAAAAACATAAAAAATAAATCAAGATTCTACACGGAGGCCATTGAACAACGTACTGGAGAATGACACCAGGTTTAAGCGTTCTTTGCTTCATCGACGATACCCGCCATGCCAATGAAGGTCACATCCAAGAAAATAAAATTGAACACGATTCACATTGTCTGTAACAACAGAGCAAGAATTCAATGTTGAAATTCAACATACAAAAACAAGAATACTTTGTTTTATTGTAATTTGATGTAGTGCAACCGAAACCACAAACCTGAATAACTTTCAGCGAAGAAGAATCACAATAGCCATACATTGAATTGAATATAGTGCAACCGCAATGGCAAGCTATGTTGACCTTTAGCATATAAGAACAAGAATAAATAAATATATTAATTTTGAGAATAATGGAACCAGAATGGCAAAACATGATTGAAGAAACAATCTTAAAATACCAAAGCATCAACAAAACATTAATTCGTACTCAAATCGATAAAACTAGAAACAAAATATGAACAATGAACATATTTACAAGGAGACCCTTGTAAAAGTACAAGAGAATAAGTACAGGTGTTCAGGAAGGCTAAGAGTAGCTTCGATATTCTCTAATTTATTATATTCATCATATTTTCATGAACTTTTTTAATACATTTTTGTTGTAATATTATAAAGAGTAAATACAAATTAATGATTTAAAAACCCTATTTATAATGTTCAAAGGTATTTACTTTGGTGTTTGTTATCCATTCAAATTTTAGAAAAAAAACTGTCTCATGATTTTTTTTTTCTTTCAATGTTTTATTTGAGTTCAAATTTACATACAAAATTATTCGTTGCTGTTTATAATTTTTGGATTGATTAAATGATGCTAATGCATTGTATTAAGTCTATAATTTACTAACTAGAACGTCACATTGATTTAATATTGTGTATATATATGTTTTAATATCCAAGTATCAATCATTTGTGATGAGTTTTGAGGCGAATGCTAGTGTGCGTTCTAATTTAATGAACCACTTGATCAATATCAAAAAGCGTACTGTTTATTGATATACACACCGATATACACATTGTCTATCATGTGATGATCGATGAAACGATTGTTGTACACCGTGCAATAAAATGAATTAAAATAATAATATTGATGAGATTTATTTAAATTCTTGATTTCAGTCTATAATTTGTTCTGTAAATGTTTCTTTATGAATATCATACACTCTAATAATGCTTATAATAATACATCATTAATTACAAATATTGGTATTTAATGAGTCAGCAAAAAAAGTAAAATTTACTGACCTAGCTTTTACTTAATTCACGTTAAAATATGATTTCTAATACATCAGATGATTTGTAGTGGTATGGAATAAGATACGATGGCATAATGTTGTCAACTGATTTTGATTGAGTAAGCTTCGCTTGTAGGGCAATCTGATTGATATACTAGTTGGGGATTTATGTTTAGGATTGTTTTTCAAACATGATTTTAATCATCCAGTATTTGTTTTTTGAGAAATGCCAAAGGTTGGGGTGCTCCGACTCGATTTTAGTCCTTTGTCCACATAGAACCTCATGCAGGAGGACTCTCATTCATCATCACTCAACTCTTTTATTCCTTGATCCATTCTTTCATTTTCATTCTATCTAAATATTGATATTATTATTACCACAACAGATATTAGCTAGTATCACTGAAATACCACAACAGATATTAGCTAGTATCAAGGAAATACCACAACAGATATTAGCTAGTATCAATGAAATACCACAACAGATATTAGCTAGTATCAATGAAATACCACAACAGATATTAGCTAGTATCAATGAAATACCACAACAGATATTAGCTAGTATCAATGAAATACCACAACAGATATTAGCTAGTATCAATGAAATACCACAACAGATATTAGCTAGTATCAATGGCATACCACAACAGATATTAGCTAGTATCAATGAAATACCACAATAGATATTAGCTAGTATCAATGGCATACCACAACAGATATTAGCTAGTATCAATGGCATACCACAACAGATATTAGCTAGTATCAATGAAATACCACAACAGATATTAGCTAGTATCAATGAAATACCACAAAAGATATTAGCTAGTATCAATGGCATACCTCAACAGATATTAGCTAGTATCAATGAAATACCACAACAGATATTAGCTGGTATCAATGAAATACCACAACAGATATTAGCTAGTATCAATGAAATACCACAACATATATTAGCTGGTATCAATGAAATACCACAACAGATATTAGCTAGTATCAATGAAATACCACAACATATATTAGCTAGTATCAATGGCATACCACAACAGATATTAGCTAGTATCAATGGAATACCACAACAGATATTAGCTAGTATCAATGAAATACCACAACAGATATTAGCTAGTATCAATGAAATACCACAACAGATATTAGCTAGTATCAATGAAATACCACAACAGATATTAGCTAGTATCAATGAAATACCACAACAGATATTAGCTGGTATCAATGAAATACCACAACAGATATTAGCTAGTATCAATGAAATACAAGCAGCCTGTATTAATTGTTATCTGTGTAAAACAAAAGCAACTACTACACGTTATCAATGTGATGCAACACATATTTTACTGTTTTCAAATTAATACAACAGCAGGGATTTACTGTGAATTATGTTACAACTGTAGATATTTTACTGTAGCAAATTCAATACAACAACAGATATCTTCTGTTGTTGTCCATGTCGATCGTATATGATTATATACCATTCTGAACTTGAAATAAAGGATACAAAAAACTCTTCTACATCAGCTACTCCCCTCGATCTTTACTTAAACTATGATAAACATGGATAGTTTACTACTAAGCTATACGATAATCGTGATTATTTCAATATTCCGATCGTAAACTTTTCCTTTCTTGATAGTAGCTTCTCGAACTTATGGTAATTACACGTCACAGCTGATTCGTTGTTCTCGGGCGTTCTCTAAATATTGAGATTTTCGTGATAGATGTAGACTGCTGGCAAACAAAATTACCACACAGGGATTGGAGAGATGCACTTTGATGAGTTTTATGGTCACCATATTTGTCTCATTGAGAAATATTTTTATCCTTATGTGATATGAAGATGGACGTTTTTGAGATATCCTCGATATCCAGGGGCTACTTACCTACGCTCTCTACACCCCTGGAATATGTCATCGCAAAACTACACACTGTCCTTTAAGATTGCAAAGGAGCCGCAACTGACTTCAAAGCCTGTCGATTAAAGATTGCAATGGATGTTTACCGTTATGTGAACACGAGATTCTTTTGATGTACATCAAAGTGTCGAACAAGTTTTCTTGTCCCATCAGCAAGATGGCGCACACGGAACCTTCAGTTTTGCCAGGGGTGTAGAGAGCGTAGATGATCGTAACCCTTGGATATCGAGGATGACTTGCTGACATGCTGTGATTGAGAATGTTGACTCGGAATTATATTTTAGGACGACGTCTACTTGGATGTGATCTATATTTACATGGCGGTTGTCGTCGATAAAGCAGAAAACGCTTACTCTTCTAGAACACCTGATCTTAATATCTTGTACTTTTTCAAAGGTATTCTTAATCATCTTTCCTTTGTTTATAGTTTGACATTAATTAAATCTGTTTGAGCCCGAATCATGGTTTCTGTGTTTTATTAGGTATTATTTTTCATTTAAGTCCCATTAGTTATCAAAGGTACTGTCATGATGGAAAACGTTTTCCTATGCACACTTTCAAGTGCATCGCTTGAAGTTCTCAGTATACAATTACACAACTACTGCTTACATTGAGAATCATTTTAAGTTTAATGTTTTCCCTCAGAGTCATACCGAGCAACTTACTTCATGCTTGATCTCAAGGAAATAAGGGCGTTTCTGAATATTTAATAGCATGTATCCAACTAACGATGTAAGTCTGTAACTTTTATTGTAATATATGAATAAGATGAATGGTAATGAAGTAACTCTTATAGCGAAAGCAATCATGGTGATCATTAAGACTAACACCTGGAACGATAAAAGATGTTTTTTCCAGTATATATGACCAAATGAAAAGTGATAGATATTTCAGTTAAAGTTGTTGCTGGAATATTATTGTTCAGGAAGCGTTTAATGTGTTTGAGGAAGAGTATTATATGGTGGATAATCACGATCAATGTTAAAACCACACGAGTACAACCAGGTCGTTACGCAATTCGTTACGCTATAACAACTATATTGTCCTGCCATGTACAAAACGTATAGCTGATGCGTAACAGTGCGTCTCGTTGGTAACAAAAAAGCTCATTATATATTTTATTATAATTATATATTACATTTAGGGTCTCGATGTGGATCTTTCCGTATCTTTTTCGTATTTTGCCCCTAGTTTAATCGATTTTGAGTTCGCTTTATGATTTTTGCTGACGCTTCAGTATTCTCTAATTTTTGTTTTGGAAACTACACATATTTTCAAAAGTGCTGATATCATGACGATTACAAAAGCACATTACCGTTAGAAACTAGAACCCGTAAACGAGTCTTGTCAGTTGAGTGCGACGTTATCTAGAATTCCATAGATGATCACTTGTTAAAACATGTGATATAAAAATGAAATAAAATCAACCACTTCATAGGCAAAGCTATTAACATAAATCTGCTGATGCATATTTAACTTTTTTGATGTATTTTCATATGCAAATTCCTAGTTATAATGAGGTATGCTTGTCAATAGGTAATTACTCCCTGAATCACATTCTTTCAGGTTAAATTTATTTATGAGAATGTCATTTTTAGTAAGTTTGACAGTAAAATAATCATACAACCGATTCATGGTTTTATCGAAGTTATATTAATAGTATAATTAGTATACTGTACATAATTATGCAGGAACATATTAAACGTTTTATAAATTATCATGTTTTTCTTTTTACTTCTTCTAACGTCTTTTCCGTATGTGTTTACTCATTGAAAAGATTTTGTTTGTTTGTTGGTCATATAAACAATGTATTATCATTATCGGGGACTTAGTTGCTATTTGTTTTGTTTTTCGGTTTTTGTTTGTTTTTTTGTAATGATTGCAAAAATGCTGGATCAATGTAGTATAAAGTGTATTAAAGTTAGCATAAAACTGTCGTTCTTTCATGATCAAATTCCATTAGACATATTTCTTTCTTCTTATTTCATTTTTTTGTTAATCTGTATGCTTTATTTTTTAATAAAAAACACATCACATTAATCTGACAAAGGTCAGAAAAATATATTCTGATTTCACATTATGTCACCTTTATATTCAATTTTCACTTCCCCCATTAGATCATTAACATTTCCAATTAAAAATGAATTGTATAAATCTACCAAAGGTCAGGTAAATCTATGCTGATTTTACCCGCTAAAGTTACCTTGTGCTTGGGGAAACCTGTGCTTGTGACAAGGTGAGTCATCAGCCTGCTTCGTTAAGGGGCGTCGATTAATCAGTTGCTCCATAAATAGCTTCAATAAAATCACTTCTCCCCTTAGTTCATTAACATTTCTATTTCGATTGTTCACGCAGAAGCACGTATCCATGGATCTGTAAGTAATTCGACATGGCAGATATGGTACCTTACTTCGTGTTTCTGCTTCTGTTTCTGAAAGGTGAGTGGTAATGTTTCTTTAGTTAAATCTTATATATTAATTATAGCTTAGTTTATTAATATAAGATGTAAACATGAAAAGTAAATTAAAGAAGAAAATTTTATCTAAATCATTGTTTTATTTCAAATTTGTTCCATATACAATATAAAAACTAACATTATGGTGGACTATATACTAAACGTCTTTTTTTTATCAAAGCCATATCATAAATTACTTAATGATCTCGTTCTTATAAAAGAATCTCTGTTTGTGTCCAACATAATGTATTGATCAATACAGCACCATATCAATTATATATTGTTTTGTCTATTGGTTGTCTTTATGAAAAACAATATGAAAAGCACATGGCAATATCTTAATGATTTACTCCCTGAAAATTTAAATTATAGTCAATTTTTAATTTTTATTTTTTTAACATACATTTTGATTAATTTTAACTTCAAACAAGCATTTGAAAATGTGCCAAAATTAAAGTTCCATTGTAAAAATACATGGCTGGTGTGTCGATGAAGCAGAAGACGCTTACTCTTCCGGAACACCTGGTAATATTCTCTTGTACTTTTACGAGGGTTTCCATGTTAAATCTTTCCTTTGTTCCTATATTGCTTCTAGTTTAATCGATTTTGAATTCGGATTATGGTTCTGTTGACGCTTTGGAATTCTCTGATTTTTTTTACAGTATATGTTATACAAATATAAAATATGCCTCCTTTAAATATCCCCATTTGCCCCATTTACAAAGCTTAAGTTTGCATTTTTTATATCAGATAGTAAGTTGATTTCTGCGGTTCAAAGAAAAAAAATAAGTATTTCATTTGGCGGAAGATGCAAAAATATTTATTTCATTAACTTTTTAGTTATAAGCCCTTTGGGTTTTATTATTTCGAAAAATGCGAAAATTACTAAAGCAAAATGGTTGAAACGGGAGAACACTGACTCCCCTATTTTAAAAACTATTATAAAATTTGCAAACGTAGTATAAAGTGAAAATATTTAATTTTGAAATAAGGGTAAGTGGAAACCTTAATAACTTTTCTAAGATAATTGTATAAGCTAAAACCATTTCACGTTACAAAATTTAAGATATTTCATTAATAAAGTGATTTTTATACGATAAAATATAATCAAGATTGGGGGTTGGTTGGTTAGTTAGTTAGTTGTTTGTTTGGTTGGTAGGTTGGGGTTGGTTGATGGATATGTTGCTAGGATACTTTGATCGGGATATCCAAATGTAGATTTTAGTTATATAATGGAGAAATTGTAAATGTTGCAGTTTAAATCAAAGTTTACATCAACATATTTTTACGAGGAAGTAGTTTTCACTGTGTAACTTATGGTACTGTATAGATTATAAATAGACGTATCTCTGTTGCAGGTGCTTTGAGTACTGGCATGGTATCACAGCAAGACAACCGAAAATCTGGATGGAATAATGTCAATGGAATGTCAAAAACGAATGTGTTGTCGGATTCCATGTTGCTTAAATCTACCAAAGAAAGCAAGAAGGTGCCGTTTGCTGCTGATGATATGTGGAATCTTCTTCTTGGAATGAAGGAGACATCATCTCGTGTAACAAAACCAAAATCAAAAGCTGAAACAAATCCAAGTGGCTTGAATAGACTGCAAATTTTGACGAAATCCTCAACATTTCTTCCCGGTTTGAGTTTTCTTAAAACTGAAAAGAAATCGGCGACCAACGACAAAACAGTGCGAAATCAATTAAAGCCTAGTAAATCAAACAATCAGACAGCTGAAAGGAATATTCTTCTTGAAGGAGGGGAAATCGTGAAAACGAGGTCACCCGAAACGACCAAAACCAAAACGATTCGCATTAATGAGAACGAGATTGAGCAAGTGTTTAACAGTTTACAAGATCAGACATTTGCCCCTACTACCCTTCCACCTTTGGAAGGGACGACTGGATATAAAAGCGCAATGTGGACAACGACTATAGGTAATTTATTAGGGTTTAACTTTCGTCTTTTAAAAAGTTTCGGTAAACAAATCAAGGCCGTGAAAACAAAAACAAAATTTGAAATGAAAGATCAGATTAAAACCCACAAAACGAAAACACACGTGGCAGATCAAGTTTTCTCTCATCCTGGTGAACCTGTGGAAATGATGTCACCCCCAGAAGTTACTGAACAACAAATTCGAACTCAAAGTCCAAAGTTGGTTGTTAATATGAAACCAACATCAAAAGTGAAACGTCATATAGATCCTCAGGATAAAGTTCAGATGGACGCTTATACAGATCAACAGCCAAACACGTTTTCAGCAAGTAGCACAGATTTGATAAAAGGAGATGTGAAAGGTTCTCCCAAACAATCAGTGAAAAGTCAAGACTTGCAAATAAATCATCCTGGGACCTCAAGTAATAGCGAGTCAATCTATAGACAGAGAACGGTTGACTTCATGGATCCGTATACACTCGAACAACAAATGCTAAAGAAAGCTAAAATGAAATCAAAACCATTATCCTCTGTCCATGTGAACAGTATTCAACCGAAGAGCAAAGTGGATTTGTTTAAAATTCAATCAATTCATACACCCATGAATTCAAAATTTAGGACCATTATTCCATCACCAAAGAGTGTGAACGTGAAATCAAATGGCGGTCAAGGTCACCGTCACGGTTGGCATGGAAACAATGGCTTATATCATGTTGGATCACGTGTTACTTCAAAATCTCGTTTAAATAGTCATCAACATAGCCAACATCGAATTCCTCTCCGTCTAAAAAAGAAATTTGTAAAGCGCAAGGGTTTCAATATCAAACAAATTCCACAACCATCAAGTAATTTTGTGAAGACTTTCGGGAATAAACGTAATAATCATTCTGATCTAAAGCGCCTTCTGAGGGAACTGCAAGCAAGAAAGTACGGTCTTCATTATAATTTCATCAAAAATGCACTAAAGTTTTCGCAGAGCTTGATTTCAGATAGAAATCAGGCCGGTTCCATCTTTAAGTCTCGGATGCATAAGTCGACAGCAGTAAGGCCATTAAAAGAATGGAAGCCCTACAATCAGCTATCACCAGGTGATGTCCCATGGAACTACTCCGGAACTCGTCGTAGAGGCAAACAACAAAGCAACAGTCGGCAACAAAGTAGAAAACAGGTCGGTGGGTCGACTACATCAATGGATTGGTTGTCACAGAGACAAGAGTTAACAAGGAATGTCACGCCTAAACGTAACAATAACCGACATACAGGTCATCAGCAACAACACAATGGTGGGCAACGTTTGCAGGAAATGCAATGGAAAGTCAAACAAATTAGCCAAAGCCTACCAAACGATATACCAGGCGAAAGTTATCCTAATTTAGAGCAACAAGAGAAATCATATTTACCTCAAGACTTCACTCAGCAATTGAGTGATTCAAAATCTCAAAATAATCACAATGTTGAGCAATATGGACGCCAGGAACAGCAACACGCGCAGAGTAACTTCAACAAGCAGTGGAATGAAGGCAATACTCTGGACCTGAATCAGAATCCCTCCTTCGATGCTAACATCGGTCAGATTTGGGCTGATGGTACGGACAATACTAACGAGAGGTATGTCGTACCTGACGCCAATTACCAGCCAAATATCGAACACAATATACAACAGGGAGAGCAGCAGTATGACTCTCAAACATACCAGGACCAGCAGTCTCTAACCAATTTCCAAATGCAAGCAGGCTTGGACATTTACAGCAATGTTGAGACGCAAGGTAAAAACCTGATCATTACCGTTTTAGCAATTTGATAATCGAAACAATGGATCATTTAGGGGTGTGGGTTAAGGGTTATTCCATATGTGTCTTTAGATTCAAGGATGGGGATGGTTTTCTATTCTGCTGCTTGCCAATAGAAATACCAATAATTCCTGTCAAAATATTCGTTCTAATATTCAATTAATTTAGAAAGCGAACCTTTGTTGGAATATCTTGTATATTAATGGTCATCCACAGAATTGATGTCGGACTCACTTTTTCTAACATAAGGCCAAAATCATAATTTGTGCAAATGTATCTATCTTGTCAGTGGTGAGGTCAACAATCTTTGTGATGACATTGCTTATATTGGACTGTATCGCAGCAATGCATGGTACAGATTAAGAGTAACATTTTAAAGTGAAGTGAAGTAAATCACTCCACAAAACGTTACTTATGTTACTGTACAAGTAAACGAAAGAAGTTCATTAACAACACAGAGATTCGAGAGATGCAGGTTGATCAGAACTATGGGCAAGTTTTAAAGTCGCCGTCTTTGTCTCTTTGAGACTGTTGATTCTGTATTTTAGTGTGATATGATGATGATGAAGATGGAATTTTTTTGAGTATGCTCATTAGTGTGCTTGCTTGTTGTGATTGTCAATCATAACACGTTTCTCATTTCGAGAACTTGATGTGACCAAGTTTTACATGACGGATGTCGTCGATGAAGCAGAAGGCGCTTAGTCTTCCGGAACACCTGGTCTTATTCTTTTGTATTTTTACAAGGGTCTCGATGTGGATCTTTCCTTTTTTCGTATTTTGCCTCTAGTTTAATCGATTTTAAGTTCCGATTATGGTTTTGTTACACTTTGGTATTCTCTATTTTTGTTCTCCTACTGATCTGTGGTGTATATAATCTGAGGCTAAATATAACCACTCATTGGTTAACCATAGTGTAATGAGAATGGTAAGAAAGCTTTTGCATTAACACTAAAAATGGGTGTTAACTCATAAATTACCTATCTGTGTGGTCTTAGGTAACTGTTAAGACATCAATCATCACAAGCGGATGTGGTACAAAAAACAGACGTTAAAACGTCACGCTGTACATAAAATCCCTAAAACGCTACACCTAAGGCGCCAGCTTTACTACGCTAATCTGAAGGATATACATTGTACTTTGAAATCCCCATACACTTTATCTAAGTCACTGACTTTACAAACTCAGCTTTAGGCTTTATATTAAAATCGCCATGTACTACATCAAAGTCACTTATGTAATATTGCTAAGTTGTTTCGTTTAATTAGGAACTTTTTTTTTAAAGTGTTTTTTCTTCGACGTTTCACAACATAATGTGTTTAACACATAATTAATATTCATCTATTCTGTTTCCTATGCAGATCCTGTAGAACCACATATTCTAGGACTTCAAGAGGCGTTTTCATTGTCGAACAACGAAGATGATTCCGAAGATGAGTAAACTACCTGTGCTCAGGGTGGTGAAACAGTCCCATAATGCCATCGCACCGGATGACGTTCATGCGCGGGCGCATTGATGTCCAAGGGCGTTTCTCTCGTCGAGTAAATAAACTAAGAGATGCGTTCGACGAGAGAGAGAAAGAGAAGCTCGATAATAAGTATGATTTATTTCGTAATTACAATGAACAGGTATATGGTATAATAAGGAAAGACAAAGGTTTGAAACAGCATGCTTAAAAAAGGAAGAAATGAGTTGTTAACGATTGCAATACATCTTACTTTATTTTGTTCAATCATTTAACTGGGTTATGTGATTATTTTGCAATATTATACCTCATTCATTTAATAGCCTATACGATTCTAGTAGTTGATCCGGTCACCATTTTTCGTATATTGGCCCGGAGTCAAGGACGACGCTATATATTTTGACGTCATAATTGCAGGATGACGTTTTATATAATGCAATGACGTCATTATTCTAGACAATGAGCAAAATGGCATCTGACCCAATGGTTTGTTTTTATTGCCTTTCATGTGGTAGTGTTAGGTAGGTTCAGTATAATATAACAAATATTGCATGTCACGTCGGGCAATATTGGAGTTTATGGACAAGTCAGTCACCCAAAAATATGTATATGGGCCAAAGCTTCTCTTCGGTCCAATATACATAGTTTTAGGTGACTGGCAGCTTCGCTTCGGTCCATATACAATTTTTTGGGAGTGACCAGTCCATAAACTCCAATATTGCCCTCAGTGCCATGCAGTATTTGTTTAAATAAAACAACGTAGTTTCGCCATTCCTTCCTAGTTCTGAGGTTAGCTCAGTTTTTGAATGATGAACATCGTTCTCGACATTGAAATGGGCGATGTCTGTCTAGAGATGTTAATTACTTGGGCTTTAAAGACAAATAAGGTTTTGTCTTTTCAAACATTAACTATCCATCCATCATATTATGTTTGTCTCATCAAATCTTGTAATAAGCAAAAAATCTTACAATGAATTGATTTGTTATTTTAAAATATACAATACATTTATATAATTTTGTTACCATTCAACAACAATGCGATATGAAAATTTCATGTGCGGTATATTTAAAATGTCATTAGAATAAAACGCCTCACCTGGAGAAAGAAAACTGAAAATCGATCATAATTAAATAAACATGCATATTTGAATTGATATCATTAAGATTATGTCATGTGTCAATTGCAATACATAATTATGTTATGATATAGTGTTATATTATACAATGTAGTTTTCCATCATATGATGGCCATGTAAAGTAATTGTGATTATGGTTATAATTTATGTATTTGAGGAAGATTGCGTTACGTATTTTTTTTGTGTGATTATTTTGTATGAACATATTGAGTTGAGACGTATGAACGCATTTGTGTTGAGAGAATCATTTTATATTTCTACCATTTAATCGACCTATTTCATCGCGTTGAAGGTTGTCTTGTGAGAGAGTGTGCAATGCAGTAAGGAAACGATTGAAGATTTGGTTTGAAGATATCAAGAGTTGCAAAGGATATTAAGTCAGGCAGTAATTTATTCCATTCTTGCAGAGTTTATGGAATTTTGGAAAGAAGGATAATTTGCGACAGTCAGTTCTGCAGAGTATAATATCATGTATAAATAAATAAGAGAATATCGAAGCGTGAAATCTTAATCCAAACTCAAAATCGATTAAACCAGGGCCAAAATATGACCAAAGGAAAGATTTACATGGATACCCTTGCAAAAGTACAAGAGAATAAGACCAGGTGATCCGGAAGTGTAAGCGTCTTCTGCTTCATCGACGACAACCGCCGTGTAAATCTTTGTCACATCCAAGTAAGCATCAAGTTCTCAAAATGAGAACCGAGTATCATTGTCAATCACAACAAGTAAACACACAAATGAGCATACTCAAAAACGTCCATCTTCATATCACTTAAAGATACAGAATATTTTTCAATAAGACAAAGATGGCGACCATAAAACTTGCCCATAGTTCTGATCAACCTGCATCTCTCGAATTCTTGTGTTGTAAGTTTGTTTGTCAGCAGTCGACATCGATCACGAAAATCCCGATATTTAGAACAAGCCCTAGAATAACCAATCAACTGCGACATGTAAACACCATAGGTTGGAGAAGCAGGGATGTAACTATCAAGAAATGGAAAGTTCACAATAGCAAAATTGAAATCAACACGTTTATCGTATAGCTTAGTAGTAAGCTGTCCATGTTAGTTTAATAAAGTGAACTATGCAGACATGTATAGTAAAAATGTATGTGTATTTGTGTGTAGGGATTCTTACATTTTATAACCAATGATTTGTTTTTAGAATAAAAGTGTATAAGAATGTTGTTGTACAGAGAAATATAAAGGTTAACTGTGTAAAGATATCAGTAGATTGAAGGTTTGCAAGCGTGGACAGAAATACTGCTTATAATAACGTGTATGTGTGTGAGGGTATATTTACGAGCAATATATTTATTTAAAGTTGCCATTTAAAATTAATCATATATATATGAACTATGAAATATACACTTTGTTAAAAATAAATCTATTTCGTTTTAGCGAATGTGATGTTTTTTAGACTTAAAAGTTAATTACAAGTGTGGCCGAGTTGAAGCGCATAAGTGGATCTGAAAGAGAAAGATGTTAACGAAACTTGTAAATCATATACACTTTGTTTACAGTAAATGTTATGTTTTAATGTTCCTGATGTTTGATTGCTGTTCATCATTTAGCCATTTACTCCGGTCTCTTTCCGGATACACGATGACATTTGGATTATCAATTACTTGTTCATCACAACACCCGCTTCTTTTCTTTCGTGTGTGTATATATATATGTACTCGTTTGATGTAAAAAAAAACAATCCAGTTTTATGTAGTAAATACAATAAATATACGCTACAACAATATATGGTTGTTGACTGATTAATAGCATCTTCTTTAATAAAAAAAGACATAAAGCTAGAAGGAAATATTTGAGACTCGATTGAAAGATTGTTCACCAGATTGCTCGTAATTATAATGGAGATATGATATATAAAGGTTACACAACGAGTGGTTGTTGGATATGGAATTTATTTCACTCGAGTTAATTATTTTTGAAAGTTACAAAACACACCACGAGCTTTAGCGAGTGCCTTTTGTAACTTTTAAAACATGATTAACGAGAGTGAAATAAATTCCGTGTCCAATAAGCAGGAGTCGTGTGACCTGTTTCTACCACAATAATATGAAGTCATCAGCGACAGCGTTGTTTCTGGAGTGAACTGCGGACTGTTTGCGCGAAAACTTGTCATCTCGTAAAATCCCCGCCAAGTTTTGTCGACGTCAACATTCGATGACGTCGTGAACAATCCGCTCGTGGTATTGAACCACGTGATTTCCGGTTAAAGCTCAATTTCTCAACCAATCAAAAGTCCGGAAGGTCATATTCCACTAGTGGTACATATTATACCTCATTCATTTAAGTGCCTATACTATTCTAATAGTTGGTCCGGTCAATAGTTTCGTATATTGGCCCGGAGTCAAGGACTACGGGCCGACGATATATGTTTTGACGTCATAATCGCAGGATGACGTTATAGACAATGAGCAAAATGGCATCTGACCTATTGGTCTGTTTTTATTGCATAGTATGTGGTCGTATTGATTAGATTCGGTATAATATAACAAATGTTGCCTGTTACTTCGGGCAATATGGAAGTTTATGTACTGGTCAGTCACCCATATTTTTGGGTGACTGACCAGTCCATAAACTTCAATATTGCCCTCAGTGCCATGCAATATTTGTTAAATAACATATTTTTATCCAACAGTTAGAACGTTTATAAAATGATCTGAGAGTTGAATAAAACAGGGTATTGTGGTAGAAACGGTCCATCTGCCCTGCCAGACGTTGTTTTTATTCAGAGCTGAATTTATCTAAGACTATCAGGAAAACTAGCAACGACATTAATCAATATCACTCCCAGATGATGATCTTTAAATATCACTTGTAATATACCCTCCTGAGCTTTAAATGAAGTAGGCTTTTCACTCATCTACAGTAGTTATTAACTACTTTCCTTACCATCGATATGATTATAATAGACAGCATCTTATTTTGCTTTCTCACAATCCTTACCATTTCAATTTTCGTATTGTGAACTTCCCTTTCTTGATGTCATTTACCCCCCGAACAGTTGTGGTGTAAGCATGTCCAGGATGATTCGATACTCTTGGATGTGCTTGGAATATGACGGAATTCGTGAAAGATGTCGAATGCTAACGAACAAACTTACAGAGATGAAGCTTGATGTTGCTCACTGAAAAATAGCAAAGTTTTTGGAGGATCTTGTTGTCCTACCTCGATTCCCAATCTGACCCTCCTGCTTCTACATTAGTTTAGAAATTTTGGATTCCTACCTTTTGGCCCCTAGCATCACTGAAGAGTCATAGGAGGACAAAACAGCTGTATGATGCAGTTTAATTCATTGTTTTGGCATACTGTATCAATTACTAATTTTAAGAAGTGCAGCATATGTGTGTGGTACGTAATCTATAGTATACCACAGGTTACTGTTAGCGTACATATGTTCGCGGTTATCTTATTTTATATTAGTGCATTTCGCTTTGAAAGTATTGCGCTAAAATATGATTACGCTAGTTGGAGTTGGTTATGCTTCTTACATAGTAATAACACTGACCACGGATGCGCGAATCTATTATTGCGGTAATGTGCCAGACACTGACAATGCCTAAAATTCGATTGCGCTAAATTAGGTACGTTTACAATATATAAATGATATCCTTAGGATAGCTAAACATCTTTTTATGTAAAATATTTATTTATATATATATAATTTAATGATGCTTGCTTTTTATTGACTTACAAATTTGCTAACGTAAAATTGGAATCACCATTTGTAACGTAGTTATTGGTTTGTTGCAACAACAGCGTAAAAATTTCTGAGATCCACAATAATATTGGATATTCAAAGGGAGATATTATGTAGAAAAGATTAAATTATAATCGCAGTTTATTTAGAGTACACTCCGATTTTTTCGTGTTATGACTCCATAACATTACAAATAGATTGAAGTTAATCCTTATATATATCTGCAAGCAAGCACTATCATAAATATCTGTTTATGTAATATCTCACAATGGAAACCAAATACTTGCAGTTCTCTTAATAACATGTAATGTGTGGAATTTGTGTTAAATCCGTCACTAAAATGAATTGGAACATCAAAACAGATCATGGTAAAATGGTTTAATGACACATTTTATGATACAACTCATTAAAACACAGCTTCAGCAATCATTGTATGATCATTTATACATAACAGAGACGAGACATAGCACATTTTTAATTACATTTTGTGATATATAGTTAGTGAAATGTATAAGTTAAATATAAATATCAAATTTCATTTATTCACAACCTTTTACGATATACTGCCTCCCGAAAGCTCACAATTCGTCTCCAGCACACACGCATACATACACACGCATAGGGAGATATTAGCCAGGTGGTATAGGGTAAGTAGTTAGCGCCTGATAAGGCAGCTCCTGTGAACTCCTCAGAATTGTATATGATAGAACTGTATGTGTTATTTGTATGTGTTGTATAAGAATTGTATATATGTATTGTAAAGCGCTTTAAAGTGGCGTATGTTAGCTAGATAGGGCACCAAATGTTGTATATTATCATTTTATTATTATTATAAAGTTTCGTTATACACTGTGTGTATATTAGGTAGTATGCCAATAATACAGGGGGAAAAGTGTTACAATTTCCTTATTATAGTATATTTGTCAGTGACAATAGCATTTTATTTTTAAAAAATGCATCAAGTGCTCAAAAATTGCAGGGAGGGGCCTGTTTTCGATAATGTTCAAAACTTAATAAAAAAAATGAAAGAAATTAATTGTTGAATTGTATGTATAAAAAAAACATGAAATTCAAAAAGCATACCATTTTGAGGACTTGAAATATATCAAAACTCTTATACTGTTAAAAAATTCAAAACATGAAGTTATGACCTCAAAAAATTGCAATAAAAACTTCGAATTTCGCTGTTCTGAATTTCAAAGTATTTTGCTTTAAAAGAGTATCAGAACTTTTGGATGGCAGTGTATATCCTTAATTACTTCGACATGACTAAATTTTGTATATGAAACATCAGCAGCATTGCAAACATTATCACAAAGGGTAACTTTTGCACAGTTTCCTGAAATGAAAGGTAAACTGATATTGATTGTATATAACTAATTTGCATATTATAAGGCGATTTAATTATACGTAAACAGAAGAAATATTTATAAAATAACACAAATCGTTCAATGTTAGTAACGCTTTAGTATTTAAATATACGCGTTGTCTTTTTCATATATGATATAAAAATAATAATATATTATTTTACATTTATAGCGAATGTTATATTTTTGACAAAAGACAAAAGTATTCTGTATCTGAATGGCAATAAGCAATTAACGTCCATTGGATATCTCACCGATATTACTTTACACACGCATATGCGCCTATGTACAAAGTACATATTATCTTCATGCGAAATATATTAGACAAAAGCGTGCCTTTGAACGAATATACTTTCGTTGCTTAAGGCATAACGTTTTGAACACAGACATATGTACAATGAGTAATGTCTCTTTAAAATAGACAAGCGATACCTATATTTTTTACCAGCTAATATATTTTAAAACAGTTTTGCTACATACGCGTACAATGTTATTTCCTTGACTTTAGACAAATGATGAGTTTCCTTTCCCATGTCAAAATATATTAGAAACATATTGGCTTTGGACAAATACTCACTTCCTTTTTCTGAAGTAATATGTTACACTACCTTATGTACAATGTACTAAGAACAAACATGTATTATCTTTTCCAGTCATAAACTAATGTTTCATACAATGTCATTTCTTTAACTTTGGACAAAAAAAATATTTTTACTTTTCTTCCATTTCTTCTTTGAGTTTTGATGGATATATAATTTATTAATCATGCATAAAATAACAAATTCATATTCAACGCCATATCTTTCATTCTTAACGAACTATACATTCCCCTTGTCAAGCCGTCTTTGGCTATCGACAAAGGCAACATTTAT
Organism: Mimachlamys varia; assembly: GCA_947623455.1. Classification (NCBI taxonomy): domain Eukaryota; kingdom Metazoa; phylum Mollusca; class Bivalvia; order Pectinida; family Pectinidae; genus Mimachlamys; species Mimachlamys varia. The sequence goes on along the minus strand of OX392532.1, from coordinate 29,805,538 downwards.
AATTAATATTTCAAGCAAATCTGAGTACAATGTAATACATTTTAGTATGAAAGAACGATGCATGCCCTATTCCCAGTCAAATTTTCAAAACACATTCAAGTACAATCTTTGATTATGGACAATTACATAAAAATGTCTTCTCCAGTCAGACCAATCATATACAAACGACTGTATGACATCTGATATATTCCATCATTTATACGTCCTGTGAGATGACGTCAGCAGACATGACCTCACGTAAAGCGTCCAGCCGGGTCCTGTTGTATTTGTTGTCGTAAAATGGCATCCAGAACAACACCTGAGCAGACGACAAAGTAAGGTAACTTTAAACAAAATATTCAATTCAATGTCATTTTTATTAACTCATTCATACCAGAAGTTTTAAAATGCATAGGTCCATCTTTTGATATGAAGTGGTTTAAAAGTTTTTTTAGGGATGACAATGGCTTTGAAATCATAATGTATTGTGGTCAACTTAAATGATTCAGCGATGCATTGTATGTAAATCTGACCGATTACGACACTATGAATATTCATGACTCCCATTTACATCTTCTTATATCTATATCAATGTTCTCATGGTCTCTTTTAACCTATGACCGGGAAATAATAGATAAGGTCAAACAATATCATATAAGAATATTCAAGCCCTAAATAAAGTATCTTAGTATAGGTCAATGTCCTAAAAAAGCATTTACGTATTTGCATCATCATAAACAAACTGATCAAATATACATATTTATAAAAAATATATATCTATTTTTAGAATATTGATCCGGAAATAAAAGATGATATTTGTGTAATGATGGACTAGCAGTGGTGGGTTTGGTATGTTTTCTTAACCTTTAAAAACTATAAACATTGAGAGCCGAAAACATGTATCACCCACCACTACAGTTTTGGCAATAATGTGCCCGAGTGCGTTACAGTTGTTATATACCTGTATCGGTCCAATGCCCGGATGACAGGTGATATATAAAACAACTTGTTTTGACATATCGGTTTTGTCTAACATCATCATTTTCATAAAAGTCATCAATTAGGTTTTAGTTTTGTTTTATGTGAAAATATTTTTCTAATCACCGTATCGTAAATAATGTATTATAATAAGGAAGTATTGTAACGGTGCATGAGTTATATAAACCAAATCGATTAATTTGTACTAAAGGGTTATGTAGATGCTGTATTTATCATATATATCATTAGCATTTTTGTACATCAGTGTTCCATCATATGATGGCCATGAAAACTATAAATCACATATGATGGCCATTAAAGTTATAAATCAGGAACAAGCGACGTAAATTTAAGGTATATTTGAATATGATGCAGTGCATCGTTAAAATTTACACTTGAAGTAACCAAACGTATCTATTGTAGATTAATGGAGTAATACATATAAGTAAAATACTATAATTTATATAGTCTACGAATTGGCACAACTATTCAATATCGTTATGAAATCGACTGCTATGTTGTTCAGAGGAACAATTGTAGAAAGATCTATAAAAGGAATTCACCTAGTTAAAAAAAAAATTTCTATATTGTATATTTTGTTACTACTAGTATGTAATACATAGTTTTGTGTAAACATGTTTTCAATTACATTATTTTGTGTAAACAGGTTATCAAGAAAGTTCTGGAAATTGTCAGTGTATCCAAGATATTGCTAGAAACTTATTTATGTTCTGTTGCATCCGGAACATTCTGAATATTTCCATATTTTACAATAACGTTCTTGATACTTAAAAGCACATATATATTTTGAACCTGAATTAGAGAATACCGAAGCGTTAACAAAATCATAATCCGAACTCAAAATCGATTAAACCAGGGGCAAAATATGAGCAAAGGAAAGATTTACATGGAGACCCTTGTAAAGGTACAAGAGAATACGACCAGGTGTTCGGGAAGAGTAAGCGTTTTCTGCTTAATTGACGAAACCCGCCATGTAAACCATGGTCACATCCAAGTAAACATCAAGTCGTCAAAATGAGAACCGAGTCATCATTGTCAATCACAAAAGTGCAATTGAGACTTTTCAAAACTGGTATTAATAGCGAGGTGGTCTTAATAGTGAGGTGGTCTTAATAGTTAAGCTTAGAATACAAAGATATATATAGAGGATGTTTTTTCAGGGCGGAAATGAAGTGGTCTTAATAGAGAGGTGGTCTTCATTCTGAGGTGGTCTTCACTGAAGACTCCTAGGAGAACGAAACAGCTGTATGGTGCAGTTAAATTATTTTTTTCGGCATACTGTATCTATTACTAAATTTAAAAGATGCAGCACATGTGTGTGTTACGTCATCTTTAAGCGTGCAAAACGTACATATTTTAGCGGATTTTATGGATGAAAACAGATTATGTTTGTTCCTTTCAACGCAAAGTATTGTGAGTGCGCCAATTATTTTACTGTGGTTTTGCGCTAAAATTTGATTGTGACAAAATAAATATGATTACAGTATGTCAATACATCACAGTCTATCATATATACTTACGCAATTGAAAATGACCGCAAATGGCACTGTCAGTGGTAAAAAGCCAGTGGAAAACGAACGAGCCTGTTGGTTGAAAAAAACAATAAATGTCTGTAATTTTAGCAACATTAAAACAAGACAATCTATTCAGAGTTACAGATGAATGTCAAAATGTCGCTACAATTTCAAATTGTATCAGAAACACGACTCATAATCAATCAATCGAACCAATAAATGTCTTCAGATAAAAGCCACTAAAATTTAAGAATGATTAATAAAAGCTATTACAGTAATTACGAATCAAATATGATGCGTTAATGATAGCACACAAAAATATAACTCACACATACACATAACAGAACTTCTACAGCTTTGCGTCTAACCAGTAAAATAACATATATTGAAGAAATTACTGACGTGTCATTGTGAAAGAACAAAAAAAAATCAAAAAAACACAGCGACAAACACAAAAGGAAAACAAAAATTCCACGTAGACAACACAACACAAAAGGAAAACAAATATGACCCACATAGACAACTCAACACAAAATGATATATGGGCCACATTTACAACACAACACAAAAAGATAAATATGAGCCACATTGACAACTCAACACAACGTGATAAACATGAGCCACTTTGACAATACAACACAAAATGACAAATATGAACCACATATATGTGGTTCATTAATTGTAAGTGGACTCAATATCGGTTATAATATAATACAGATACAGTACCTGTAATTTATTACCCTTAATGGTAAATTATAATATAATACGGATACAGTACCTGTAACTTATTACCCTTAATGGTAAATTCCATCACATCTAGCCAGTTCGCCCAGGTAAAAGCAAATATTCTTACAAAACCTCGTTCCTCATCCACCTGTAAAATATTAAAAAAAAAAAACAAAGCTAACATTTATCGAAAGAAGAATGAAAGGAGAAACGGGATTGCTGTAACATTCTACCAATATGTCACCCTTGTAAAATAGTTTCTGTCTAATGCCTCGGTTCCCACATTGAGAGTATGACATTTACTTGGGTGTGACCAAGATTTACATGGCGGGAGTCATCGATGAAGCAGAAGCCGCTTACTCTTCCGGAATGTCTCGTCTTATTCTCATATACTTTTTCACGCGTTTCCATGTAATGTTTTTCCTTTATTCATATTTTGTCTCTAGTTAAGTCGATTTTGAATTCGGATTATGGTTTTGTTGACGCTTCGGTTTTCTCTTATTTTACAAACCGAACCGTCTAAAGAAAATTTCACTTAAGTCAAATTACGCTTAACACAGACTGTTAAGAATCCGTAAAGGAATAGTCTTTTCAAGATGGCGGCCATTACAGACAGATAGAATTTTGAAACAATGGCTTTTCAGGTTGGAAATGGACACCTGCAATCTGACTAGCAGATTCGTGATAGAGCTTTGGTTTGGTTTCATTGTTTTACAACCTTTCAACAGCCAGTGCCATTTAAGGACGGTCTCCTGGCGTATGGAAAGTGGGTGCGTGTGTTGAAGGCGTATGTATTTGGGAGGCGGCGTTATGTTTATATAAGCCTTCTTGGGATAGTCCGGATCTTTAGTCGATTTAAAGTGCTATCACACTGAAGTATATAGTGCCGAAGGCCTCAAGTAGAACACATCATTCGGTCACATTGTACTGACAACGAGTGAGCTAGTTGTTCCACTCCCATAATGATGAGCATCAAGTAGTAACGACATTGCTATATCTGGGCTTGGGGACAGAGCCCATAGCGTTCCTCACAGGGACAAACGCTCAACTAAAGGCCAAAAGTGAGGAAGTGTCAAGGGAGACATTAAGAAGGAGAAAATTGCTTTGAAAGAATGGAAAAGATAAGTTTCCAACTTTAGTCGCCTCATACGATCATAAAATGGGCGCAGCAGGTACAATTATTACGCCCTACCTGCAGGTTGGTGACAGAATTTTTAACTTACCTTGATGACCACATAAATAGCCCCGATACTCTTAACCTACCCAGTTGACCACATAAGTCGCCCCTGTACTGTTAACCTACCCTGTTGACAACAAAAATCGCCGCGGTACTGCTAACCTACCCAGTTGACCACATAAGTCGCCCCTGTACTGTTAACTGACCTTGTTGACCACATAAGTCGCCTCGGTACTGTTAAATATTCTTGTTGACAACAAACGTCGCCCCGATACTGTTAACTTACCTTGTTGCCAACAAAAGTCGCCTCGATACTGTTAACCTACCTTGTTGCCAACAAACGTCGCCCCGATACTGTTAACTTACCTTGTTGCCAACATAAGTCGCCTCGGTACTGTTAACTTACCTTGTTGCCAACAAAAGTCGCCCCGATACTGTTAACTTACCTTGTTGCCAACAAAAGTCGCCCCGATACTGTTAACCTACCTTGTTGCCAACATAAGTCGCCTCGGTACTGTTAATTTACATTGTTGCCAACATATGTCGCCTCGGTACTGTTAACTTACCTTGTTGCCAACATAAGTCGCCTCGGTACTGTTAATTTACATTGTTGCCAACATAAGTCGCCTCGATACTGTTAACCTACCTTGTTGCCAACATAAGTCGCCTCGGTACTGTTAACTTACCTTGTTGCCAACAAAAGTCGCCCCGGCACTGTTAACTTACCTTGTTGCCAACAAAAGTCGCCCCGATACTGTTAACTTACCTTGTTGCCAACATAAGTCGCCCCGATACTGTTAACTTACCTTGTTGCCAACATAAGTCGCCTCGGTACTGTTAACTTACCTTGTTGCCAACATAAGTCGCCTCGGTACTGTTAACTTACCTTGTTGCCAACAAAAGTCGCCCCGATACTGTTAACTTACCTTGTTGCCAACATAAGTCGCCTCGGTACTGTTAACTTACCTTGTTGCCAACATAAGTCGCCTCGGTACTGTTAATTTACATTGTTGCCAACAAAAGTCGCCTCGATACTGTTAACCTACCTTGTTGCCAACAAACGTCGCCCCGGCACTGTTAACTTACCTTGTTGCCAACAAAAGTCGCCTCGGTACTGTTAACTTACCTTGTTGCCAACAAAAGTCGCCCCGGTACTGTTAACTTACCTTGTTGACAACATAAGTCGCCCTGGTACTGTTAACTTGCCTTGTTGACCACATAAGTCGCCCCGGCACTGTTAACTTACCTTGTTGCCAACAAAAGTCGCCCCGATACTGTTAACTTACCTTGTTGCCAACATAAGTCGCCTCGGTACTGTTAACTTACCTTGTTGCCAACATAAGTCGCCTCGGTACTGTTAATTTACCTTGTTGCCAACATAAGTCGCCTCGGTACTGTTAACTTACCTTGTTGACCACATAAGTCGCCCCGGCACTGTTAACTTACCTTGTTGCCAACAAAAGTCGCCCCGATACTGTTAACTTACCTTGTTGCCAACATAAGTCGCCTCGGTACTGTTAACTTACCTTGTTGCCAACAAAAGTCGCCCCGGTACTGTTAACTTACCTTGTTGCCAACAAAAGTCGCCTCGGTACTGTTAACTTACCTTGTTGCCAACAAAAGTCGCCCCGATACTGTTAACCTACCTTGTTGCCAACAAAAGTCGCCCCGATACTGTTAACCTACCTTGTTGCCAACAAAAGTCGCCTCGATACTGTTAACCTACCTTGTTGCCAACAAAAGTCGCCTCGGTACTGTTAACTTACCTTGTTGCCAACATAAGTCGCCTCGGTACTGTTAACTTACCTTGTTGCCAACAAAAGTCGCCCCGGTACTGTTAACTTACCTTGTTGACAACATAAGTCGCCCTGGTACTGTTAACTTGCCTTGTTGACCACATAAGTCGCCCCGGCACTGTTAACTTGCCTTGTTGACCACATAAGTCGCCCCGGCACTGTTAACTTACCTTGTTGACAACATAAGTCGCCCCGGTACTGTTACCTTACATTGTTGACCACATAAGTCGCCCCGGTACTGTTACCTTACATTGTTGACCACATAAGTTGCCCCGGCACTGTTAACTTACCTTGTTGACCACATAAGTCGCCCCGGTACTGTTACCTTACATTGTTGACCACATAAGTCGCCCCGGTACTGTTAACTTACCTTGCTGACAATATAAGTCGCCCCGGTACTGTTAACTTACCTTGTTGATCACACAAGTCGCCCCGGTACTGTTAACTTACCTTGCCGACAACATAAGTCGCCCCGGTACTGTTAACTTACCTTGTTGATCACACAAGTCGCCCCGGTACTGTTAACTTACCTTGCCGACAACATAAGTCGCCCCGGTACTGTTAACTTACCTTGCCGACAACATAAGTCGCCACGGTACTGTTAACTTACCTTGTTGACAACATAAGTCGCCCAGATATTGTTAACCTACCTTGTTGACAACATAAGTCGCCACGGTACTGTTAACTGACCTTGTTTACCACATAAGTCGCCCAGGTACTGTTAACTTACTTTGTTGACAACATAAGTCGCCCCGGTACTATCACTCTCCATGAGATCATGCACAGAGTTGACAATGTCCTCAAGTAACGAGGCTGTCCCGACAGAATCCGATCTCCATCTATACAACACAACATACGTTTATATCAACATATCAGAAGCTGTCAATTTACATTAGACATGTAATCATACGGGACATCTTGTCAATAGAGATGAGGTATTATTCTAGTGATCGTGATCTAACTAAAGAATGAAATAAATAAAAGATTGAACATATAAAGGTATTATCTAACGAGACGAATGGAAGAATGAATCAATGAAAATTAGTAATGATGCTATAACTTGTTTCACAATGTCATTTAAAAAAAATAACGGTGCTTTTTCTAAGCGACAAAATGTAAAAGCGCCGAATATACCACGAAAGAAGGAAATGCAAAAAGCTCAAATTAGTTCCTAAACTAGCCTTTTTTCGCATTTTCAATTTTTAAAACGACCCTTTTTTCGCGATAACAAATCACTGTTTAAGGAAAATAAAACAATAATACTCATTTTGTCGTAACGACAAAGTGCAGCTCAAAAAATGCTTCGTCACCTTGAGAAGCGATAAAGGTATGGTGGACAGGAATTTCTACTACTTTTACATGATTAAACTGTGAGGCCTTATACTTTTAAAACAATTATAGTTTATAGTGTTACTATGTGCCTGATTAACCTCGACTATAAATCAAATGACTCCAATCTTCTGCATATTTATCAATCCATAGATCTATAATTATCATAAACCCCATTCCTCTGGCTCGGAGGTTTCTTTATTAATGCCGCTAATGATGACAGTTTTATTGACAAGTTTTATGTTTGAATGAACTCCTTGTAGTTAACGTAATATCTATCATTTTGGAGGAGTGCGATCGGTAATCGGAAAACGACCTAAGTTTGAGATTTAGTAGAAAATAACAATCGCCGATGATATAGTTATCAACTCATCCACCCCTGAAGTTTCATAATGGACTATTCCAACCTTTGAATTGGAAGGGCTCAAATGTGTCTTCAGGGGTGAATGAGTAAAATATTTATTTTAACGAAAATTTATCGAAAATTGCTATACTATTTTTATTCAATAGCTCTCGGATTGACAATTAAAATGTTTCATTTAACCCAAACACGCTCGATAAAATATACAAAATATACATGTTTATTTAAAAAAAGGATCTATCAAAGAATCTTCCCATAGTGGGTCAAAGTTCAATAGCCAAAACTTTTTTTTTTGACATTTCACTCTTCAAGCTACAGCATTTTAACATGTCAACCCCATTTTGCCACAATTCATTTACAGAGTCTCTGTACGTGTGTTATGGTTAAGGTGTTACTATGTAGTTAATAATTTGTGTAAACAGTATAGAAATTATCAGTGTTACCCGATCGCGAGTGTTACCCAAAAACAGGTCTTGCTAGAACTCAATGTACATTTGCGTCATGTTGAATTCGGAACATTATGCATATTTCAACTAGAGCAATCTAGATACTTAATCGTATGTTTCATTTTTAACCTTATTAACCTCGACTTAACCGTATATATATATATATAAGCTGGACCTGTGCTACTGGGTCATAGCACTGGTTTTTATGTACACCTTTACTTTACCTTATACCATCCTCGGTGTCTAGGGGTTACGCTTACCTACGCTCTCTACACCCCTGGAATATGGCATGGCAAAACTAAAGGCTCCGTGTTCGCCACTTTGTTGATGAGACAAGAATACTGGTTCGGCCCTTTGATTTACATCAAAAGAAGAATCCCGTGGTCACATAACGGTAAAAGTTGACAAGTTTGAAGCCAGTTGCGGCTCCTTTGCAATCATCAAAAGACATGCATCAATTTAGCGATTGGTCAGTTTCTTTTCTACCTGAGTGTGCCTTCGGTTTTGTCATGATATATTCCAGAAGTGTAGAGAGCGTAAGTGATCGTAACCCTTGGATATCGAGTATGACCTTATACATATATATATATACGGATCTGAGCTACGTCATGGTATCCGAGTAGACTATTTCGCAGGATGTTATAGACATTACCATATCCCATGCAGTGAAGAATCGTGAGTACAGTTGCTTGTGTTATACTTAGAGAGATTAATATTTATATTTAAATACTATTTATTATTTACTTGTAAATAAATAATTTGTTGTTATTTTGTTGGCTTAACCTAGGTTTATTTCTGACAGTAACAAAGATATCGAACTCCTCACTTTTCTATAGAAGTACATATACTCTATACGTGTACCGGTGCACTATATCAAACACAGTCGCAATATAGGCCTACCATTTGAAATATTGATCAATCAATCAAAATGCCTATATTATACATGTAATGACATTTGCACAATGACATTGATGTGCAATAAAAGATTGTTTTAAAAGCATGTACTTTAAGGTGAATGGCTATATGTTATTAATTAATTGTTTATATTCAAACAAAAAATGACCTATTCCAAACAGTTCTAACGCTACCAATACAATTGTTACTCACGTCTCTGTGTGGGAGTGTAGCCGGTTACATCCGGGTATCCACATGGCCGGACGGAGAAAGGACTGGACGGGAGCTTGGATCTTGCTTGTTATACAGACCATTTCGAACTTCACAGCATATCGTCTTCAATATATATTGAGTGATCACTATTTGATCATCCTCGATAGCCAGGGGTTACGATCACCTACGCTCTCTACATCCCTTGAATATGTCATGGCAAAACTAAAGGCTCCGTGTGCGCCACCTTTTTGATGAGACAAGAAGTCTGGTTTGACCCTTGATGTACATCAAAGGAATCTCGTGGTTACATAACGGTAAAAATTATCAGGCTTTGAGATCGGTCGCGGTTCCTTTGTAATCTTCAAAGAACAGGCATGCAGCCTAGCGATTTGTCATAAGGTGGATTTTTTTAACCTGAGCGTGCCTCCAGTTTTGCCATGACATATTCCAGGGGTGTAGAGAGCCTAGGTGATCGTAATCCCTGGACATCGAGGATGTAGAGATCGTAGGTGATCGTAACCCCTGGATATCGAGGATGCTTTTGATAAGATATATCCACCCTTGAGTCATTTATACAACAGAACTGTACCTTTACTATATTATTTAAAATATGATTTTACTTTATTATTTTTGTTAATCAAAATGCTTTGATTCTGTTGTCAATGTAGTATTCTATATACCTAAGTCCGACGTGATTGTAGCATTAATGTGAAATGATTATTCAGGTTTACATGAAGTATCAGCCGTGTAATATTGTATAAATTTTGTTTTTGTTTTTCAAAAAAAAAAACTTGGTTTTGCACATAACATACACTGCCACCAAAAGTTTTTTTACAAACTTTGTGTACATATTAAGCCATTTGCCGAAAAAATGAACACAGCTGATGCAATTTCCTAAAGATTGTCCACTTATCAGTGACATTTGGCATTTCATTTTTAAAAATACCTCAGTCCTGGAAGTTGCAGGGAGGGTCAAACTTCAAAATTGGGTTTTGCTCAATTTCAAAGCGTTTGCAGAAAAGATGAATCAGAACTTTTGGATGACAGTGTTTATAGATTGGTACACTGTATATCAAGTAAAATTTTACAGTCAAACTATGAATTGTCATGAAATTTTTTTCGAAGATGTTTCAAATTACATGTATACCTTTTCTCAAACCTTCAGATTTGACAACGTATCCATTTCAGGATGTAATCTTCTGAGAAGTCAAAAGTTTCCTGCATTAATCCTTTTTTTTCCTCATATACAATTTTGGAAAAGGGAGATCATGGCAATGAAGGGAAAAAACTCTACCCAAGAAAGGCTTTAAAAACGAAATACGTTAAAAAAACGATACTAGACTTTTCATTTTGGACAACCATGTGACATAGAAAAATTAATATGATTCAGGTTGATAAATAAAAGCGCGTTCATTGAATTTGGATTTTGTTTTAAATTTTGAAAAAGAAAGTGAAAGAGAGAAATATATGTATCCTTCTATATAATTAGAGGTTCAACTGAATTATAAGATCAATAATGTGTATGTTACGTAAAACAAGTTTTAATTTTTGAAACCATCAAATCACGTGTATTCTCTATACCCCTGACTGTGGATCATTGTCAATTGAAATGTTTTTATTGTCATCGATATAAGTTTTTTTTTAATTATCATTTTTTTTTTCAGAAGAAAAAAACAATCATGCAAAAACTTAGAATATGGGTCAATGAATGCATATCAATAATTCAATCGATAAGGTTCAATATATGAGTTAATTATAGATTTTTAAACCTCATTAGGCCTATATGTGCATCTGTCCAGCCGTTAACTGACTTATCATGTTTAAAGGTCATTACTTATTTTTCAGATTACGAAATTTTACGTCATCATTTCAGTTATATATCAAGTCTAGGGTGTAGTGACATGTACTCTCTTAGTTATGAACACAAACAGTCTTTATATTCTGCTTAATACTTCGAGATGCATAGATATGTAACAGAATCAAAAGTGAATAGATAGGCTATGACATTGTTTTATGTAAATTGATAATGTACGTGTCGCTTATAAAGGTAGATATGATATTTCATAAAAGTAATATTTCTATTTTACCTACCATGGAAATATTCCTGAGTAAACTATTCCACTTGTTTTCCAAAATCTTGCTTGTCAAGCAAAATACATGTAAGAATCGTATGATTAGTATTTGAACATATTGTTAACACGTGTTGACATTTTGTCAACAAAGACACGCCCCCTTAAATACGAAAATAACTATTTCAAAAATGCAAACATGAAAATACATAAAAAAAGGAGTCAAAAATCAATCAAAGATATAATCCTATTACTATTCACGATTTATTATGGTTATCGTACAGGAAGTTAGGTTTTTTTCAAAATGCGAAACTAATATATCAGAAAACGGCTGACTCCCGTCAAAATCGATTTCATGACCTTGACCCTTAGAGTTGATTCATGTGACGAGAATACACAGCAGACCAACTCGGCTGACATCTGTCGACTGTCGCTGTAGGATCGATAATTAGTCAGCCACGAATTCTTTAAATCTTCCAGACAGTGTAAGTATATTCCACATACGGCGAAGACATTAGCATCATTCGTGTAAACTTCATTTTATTGCGGAGAAGTTGATAAGTCGTTGCTGACTCAGACGTCAGATGACAAAAAATATTCTGGAAAAAACTGGTTAGAACAGTAATAATTATTGCATGTTTTGAAGCCTTTATTAAACCAAAAACGTCTTGAAAAACAGAGAAATTATGACTGGAACAAAAAGATGATAACTGAGTATTGATTAAACATGTTAAATTCAACCAAAAATGAAACTTTCATGACAAGAATATTTAAATTGTTGGTCACAAATGCAAGAAGAGCGGTACATATAATCAGCAGTGGTCTTATTGTGAAATGGGAAAAAGACAATGTAATGGCCAGACAGGAGTTCGAACTCATGATGTTCCAAATTATACACCAATGCCAACTTCATTCGAAACGACTTCGGGACTCCCGAATCGACTTCGGGACTCCAGAAACGACTTGTTACACCGAAACCTCTTGTTATCGAAATGACTAGCATTCTTTGCTACCTGGACGCCAATGATCACATACATCCTGAAGTTTTACTATTCTTCATGTGGGGAGTGGTTGAGGGGGGCGCCGCAACTATTTACAATCAAGTTTAGGTAAACCCTTGCTAAAGATACTACCACAGATTGGCAAACGAGCCAATTTTGTAACAAGAAAAACTGATTAGTAAATGAATCATACTGGGGTTCGAACCAGGACCATCCAGACACTTAGTTACCAACTGATCACGAGTAGCTGGTCGTAGTGTTTGGAATCGCTTGAAAAAGTGTGATCGATCATCACTGTTACACAAACGACTGATGATCGACTAATGATAAATTATTGAAGAAAAGAAAAATGATGAATTAAGACATAACACAGTATCTATAGCCTAAATATCATTCAATGACATTCCCGATCAGTCACAGAACTAAACGTGTCACGAACTGAACACAATATCAGATCAGTCACACTTTCTGCAAACATTTAATTAATAAGTCAAAGGTTGACAGTCTCAGTACCAAAACCTAAAATGTTTACGACTTTCAAACAGATAGTCCCAAGATAATATATATTTCTTCAGGCCTTCAGTTCAGTACTGTCATACTGTATCCCATGCTTCATTACAAAATGTACACAACACTTGTTCTGATTGGTTTCTGGATAGAGCACTTGACCAATCAGAGATACTCTATTACATGCATATACATGTATGTAGGACTACGGTTTTTGGTATAAACAGACTTACACAACCATGTTGTCACTAATCATTGAAGGAATTCGGATTGGCCAAAATGAAAATCACTAAAAGCTAAAATTAGTCAAAGCATGATCGATCATGATGAACACTGATCATTTAATCAATTTTCAAGTACAAACGACTAGATGTTGACTAAATATATAAATCGGAACAGCACTACCTGGTCATCGATGATTGACCCAGTCCAGTTCGGCTACATAATACCATAACTGCAGACAGGTATGCCGATGGTAAACTGCCTTGACACAAAAACAACAACTTAATTTTCTACATTTCAAGTGTATTCAATTATATAGTAATTATAAAATATTATTTCTACCACAATACCCTGCGATATTCCACTCTCAGACCATTGTATATAAACATGCTTACTGTTGGATAAATATATGCTATATGCCACTAGTGGAATATGACCTTCCAGGCTTTTGATTGGTTGAGAAGTTGAACTTTGACAGGAAATAACGATTGTTGACGTCGTCATCGATTGTCGAAGACATCACAACTTTGCGGGAATATATGCGAGATGATGCGTTTTCTCGCAAATAGTCCCCAGTTCACTTAAAAAAATAATTAACTCGAGTGAAATAAATTCCATATCCAACAACCACGCGTTGTGTAACCTCTATGTATCACCTTGATTATTTAAACTAAATTCCAAACACGTTCTTCATGTAAAACCTCGTTATATCACCACCTTCTGGTCTTTGTGATTTTGGTGATAAAAGAATGAACAAGTTTGGCAGTATATCAAGTTTGCCATTCAAACCCCCAAGTTTGCCGTCCAAACTCTATAACTTGTGTTTCCATAACAAATGTTTTGACTTTGAAGATGAAAATTAACTTCAGAAAATTTTGTTAAAAACATTTCATTCAATAATCCAATTATTTCATTGAATTGTACGTAATATGCATTTAACCCTCATTGTGCATATTGCGGCATTAATGCTGCGATGTAGACCCACCATCCTGGCTGCTACCGTAATTAATCACTGCATATACTGTCTGAAAATAAATACGGGAATGTCTCCAATGGCTGCAAATCTATTACGGAAATGATGTCATCTTCCCAACATGTAATTCTGTGGAATTTGATTAGCTGATAAATTGTTCTACTATTGGAGATTTCCCTTACCGATGCAAACTTGGATGCAAAATGTTGGCATCCAGTCAGCCTTTGTTGATGATGAGGTGGCGAGATAACAGGGTTTTACTGTATTTGTTACACAGTGTTAAATCTGCTCCACTGCATCCATTGTAACGTTGAGATCAACATCTACAAGATGATTTTATTTCTAATGTTTTTTCTCTATTGGCACACATAACAAAATACAACATAATATATAATCTAAGTATCAACTTGTCTTAAAATGTGTAGCAGAACTGGTAACTCATCTGCAGTTTGGTAGGTTATAGTGTCCAGCCCAAGGTTATTATATGGGTATAGACTTTGGGAGGATGTGTCTCGGGTTCAAACCCGAATATGGCTAATGTATTTCTCTAATTTCTTTAACAAAATTGGCAAGCTTTAATTATTTCCAGCTAGGTAACCCTTGCTTAAAAGCACTCCATGGTTGAAAGTTTAGCAAAGGTAATTTGGGGGATAGCTGAAGCTGAGTTTTAAATAATTCTGTCTTCAAGGGTAAAAAATACTACGGGCAAATTGGTTTCGATCAGTGGTTAGCACTCCAGCCTTTCATGCAGGTGGCTTGGGCCCGATCCTCAAACTCGTTGAAGCATGGAATATATAGAGAAAGTGTTTTTCTCCTGAGTTCTGCCTAAAGAACTCCAAAATTACCCAGGTGGAGTATAAAATGGTCTGGGGTGAGTGTTGTTGTGTCTGTGCTGTACCATCCAAGTGAGGTCGCACTTTAAAAGATTCTGTTGGAAGCACGGTTCCACTACCAGCAGAACACAATACATATCCAGCACACGCAGGCACACTCACATGGGAGAGATTAGCCAGGTGGCATATCACTAATAGTAAGCGTCTGATTTGGCAGCTCCTGTATATGCCTCAAAATTGTATTGATTAATGTTTATGTTAAGTTTATCAATTGTATAAATTGCATATGTATCTATGTACTGTAAAGCGCTTGAGAGTAGCTTATGTTAGCTAGATAGATAGCTATATTAAATGTTGTACATTGTATATTCGTTTTTTCATTTTATAAAAAAATGTTTAAATTGGAACCGAACAGGATCATTGGAAACCAGATAGCTCAATAAGTAGAGTGTCTGTCTAGGTATTGGAGGGTGCCATTCCCAGGTTTGAACCCCAGTCTGTATATGGCCATCGTACAATTCCTTTTCCTCTTGTAACAAATGTTTAATTCTTTTTTAATACAGTTTTTTTCTGTTTTCAGATCCACATGCATTTTGGGAAAATATCACTGAATGCCCATTTTTTGACTCTTCACTATTATAACTAGCATCAGCGTAGCTGTCGAACAAGATGAGTTCTTCACGCAAATCCAGCTCCAATAAGAAGATCCATATTGATGAAAATGATCTTTTGTGTAAAAATGGCTGTGGTTTCTATGGTAACCCAGCATGGCAAGGATTTTGCTCCAAATGCTACAAGGAAGTTTACCAGAAAGCGAAGCAAGCACAAGCCCAGCACGACACCATGAAACCACCCAAAGCTGGAAAATCTAAAGGGTAATTTAATAACTATAAGATTTGATAAACTGTTTTAGATAGGAATTTCTTTTTAAGTATAGACAATTAATTTTATAAAATATTGTTGATATAGTTTGATATTTAACTGTATGAATAAGTTTTATTTGTATTATTAGGTTTACAGGTTTAGAGGTGGAGTCTAGCATTATACTTAGTAATAGACTTCTATAGATTCATTCCGTAAGCTTATAATATGATAGAATATTGTGAGCTAAGGCATTGTCTAATCACAATGAATTAAACCCATAAACACTATTTTTTGGCGTGTCCTTGGCATCTGTCGTCTATCCATTTGTCCATCCGTCAACAATTAACTTCTTTTTCTTAACTGCCCATAAGAATTTAGATAAATTTGGTAGGAAGAATCCCTATGTGGCTGGGATTCAAATTTAATTCAATTATTTAAATGATGGTGCTGACCTCGCAGGGGCCCGAGTGTGGGGCCAAAAGGAATCATTTAGCAATTTTAATTCTTCTCCGGAATTAAGCAATGTATAACATTTATATTTCAGTGGTAGCATCCCTAGTTGGCTGGAATTAAAATGCGTAAAAATGATAGGGCAGAGCCGAAAAACAGCAATTTAGCGATATTTATATAAACCTATTTCAAATAAATTGCCTTTTAATTTTCTATCTTTTGCATCAGAAAGCCATATATTTATTAATTACATTACCAAGATACAAGATTCTTTTAACATTGCTGCAATGTAGCATCATATTGTTATGGCAGATTCCACACTGGAAAGGTGTGTGTAATTTAACTTTTTGTCATATTTACCTGAAATCCAGTTGATCAATACAGGCACTTTTAGGTCTCTTGTATTTGATATAAGGTCACATGGGTTTATTATGTGAAAATACTTTGCCAATTTTCAAGGTAACAGTGTTCAAATATGTTGAAATATCAAAACTTCTGAATAACCAAAACGTCAAAGGTGATGCTATTTGGCCAGTAAAATAGCAACTCCTTAAAATTAGGGTTTTCCTCCTTTTTCACAATTGGCTGTTTTCATCTCTGTAATATTAAAATGTCCAGCCTCAATAGACTTGACGAGTTAAAAAAAAATAATGAAAGATTAAAAAAATACTGCCCTAATATATACAACTGAAGATTGACTGTAAGTAAACTAGATTCATATAACCTGGTACACAACAAGATTGACTGTAAGTAGACTAGATATAACAAGATCGATCAATAATCGATTATCAATAGAAATGTTATGTCATATAAAATGTTATATTCATACTCATACATTGAAAAAGTTATTTTTAAAATCGACTAAGTGAATTTAATGTGAAAAGATTTTCAAGTGGAATTCACATGAATTCCATATGGAGGATTTTTCACATGAAATTCACACGAAGAAATATTGGCTGTGTAATACATTTATATACACGTGCCCTTACCTTGTTTGGAATCCATCAGTCTTCAGTATTAGGAGTATTAGGCCCCCCCCCCCCCCGTTAATATTTGTTAACAATCTCCCAGAAATAGTAAACTCAGATATATAAGATGACACCAAGATATTCTACTTTTTTTAGATCAGAGTTTGGTGGATTTAGTGTACTTCCTCCATCGTTTACCAAGTTTGAAGAGAAGAAAACACAACATGCCAACAAGAGGTCACATACGGTGAAATCAATTTTTCGAAAGACACCTTCAAAAGGTATGAAATGCTTCAAGAACGTATTGTAATACATGTAGTTGACTCTGACTTGACAACAATTTGTCAGTGAGTCTGGTGCCATTATTATTGAGAAAATAATATATTGTGAATATCGATGATTCCTGGTGGATGTATTTTTCGGAAACATTTATTGGCACAATTTGCTAAAGCATACAGTTTACACAATTAAAATTCAAGTCCAGGAAACTTGAAATTGAAAAGTAATGGCGACCTTTAAAATTATATTTCAACACTGATGAATAGCAATGACTCTTTGTTTATTTTCATGTATTTATTACGGTGTTAATTTTCATGTATTCATTATGGTGTTAATTTCCATGTATTTATTACGGTCCTAACAGAATCCTAATTACTTCTGCCACAGAGCAAATTCGCTACTTATGAAATTTATTTCAGTATTTTAGCATTTGTGAAAATCAATGTGTTTGTTAATTTCCATATATACAATTTACCTCCCTACAGAATCGCAACAAGCTCCCTCACAGAGCAAGTCGGGTACTCATGAAGTTAGGAGGGTCTGTCTCGAGTCCCAACAAGTGGGGACAGAGTTTGCGGAATTTTTGAAGAAAATCCAGAAGAATGCTGCATTAGACGTGTCGAAGCACATAAAGGCGGTAGTGGAGCGAGTACAGAACATGTCGGACACTCCGGTGGATGAACTGGCCGAGTTTGTACAGGACTTCTATCAGACCCTGGGCGAGCGTGTCAACAACAATCCCATATACAAGGGTAAGTATAAGTCTAGGTCATCACTGGGCGAGCGTGTCAACAATAATCCTATATACAAGGGTTAGTGTCAATCTAGGTCAGGACTAGGGTAGCGTGTCCACAACAATCCCATATACAAGCGTCAGTATATATCTAGGTCAGACCTGGGGGGGGCTTGTCCACATAAATCCCATATACACGGGTTAATATAAGTCTAGGTCAGACCCTGGGGGAGCATGTCCACAACAATCCCATATACAAGGGTCAGTATATATCTAGGTCAGACACTGGGGAGCATGTCCACATAAATCCCATATACAAGGGTCAGTTTATATCTAGGTCAGACCCTGGGGGAGCCTGTCCACAACAATCCCATATACAAGGGTCTGTATATATCTAGGTCATCACTGGACCAGCATGTCTACAACAATCCCATATATACAAGGGTCAGTATCAATCTAGGTCAGACCCTGGGCAAGCGTGTCTACAACAATCTTATATACAAGGATCAGTGTAAATCTGAGTATTAAATTGAAAACACGTTTTCATAATAAATTGAAAATTCTACACAGATGAAATAATTGTGGGACCTAAATAGCTTTAATAATATATCGTTTTTTTTCAATTTGAAACTAAATTTTCTTTAACAGGGCACAGCAGCGAGACTATGGAGAAACTTATGGACTTCACAGAGAGGTATGTTATGGTGCGATTGTATGCATGTGTGTTCTCCACACCCGACACGGAGGACGAACAGAAAGATCTACAGATACAGGACAGGATCCGCAGCCTACACTGGATCACTGCCCAACAACTCGACACCATGATCAACGACCATGACACAGCGGTCAGACAGCTGGTGGACAAAGCTATCACAGGTAAGACATATACCATACTCCTGGGTTCGCTCTGGGTATTTTAAAAATGGGATCCTTTCCTAAATAAATGGGGTCCTTCTGCATAATTTAAATGGTAAGCCAGAAAATAAGTGGGGTCATTTTCGGTTTCTGTGCTTGAGAAATGTATAAGGACGGCTTCAATGCAAACCCTGATACTTAACCCAATAAGAGCACATGTCCCTAAGAGTGCTCCTTCCCTCCGATTGGACATGCCCTAAAATACGGACAATAAAACAATATATATAACTTCTCATTTTCATAGCGTATGTTATGTTAAATACTGGGTAATCGCATGTACTATTGAGTATTGTGGCCCATGGCTTACTGATAATTTTAGGTCAGTTTGTCTCTAATTAATTGGTCGGAATAAGGGCCTGCCCCTTTTTGTGTCACCTGCAATAAGAAGAAAACTATTTAACTACATGTCTTTGATAGATAACATTTCTTTTGTGTTTTTAACAGAGATCATTGACATGAATGCCAAGAAGTCTCCCCCTGACAAGCTAGTGTGTGTGGTGAACTGCTGTAAGTGTATATTTGAAGTGATAAAACAGTCCAAGTCGGGACCAGCTAATGCTGACGACTTCCTACCCGCTCTCATCTACGTGGTTCTGAAGGCCAACCCACCTCTCCTACACTCCAACATCCAGTATATCACTCGGTTCGCCAACCCCAGTCGTCTGATGAGTGGTGAGGCCGGGTACTACTTCACAAACCTGGTACGTAAATTCATCAGTCTGCTAACAACTACAGGACTCCAGAATAAACCGCTTTATGGCAGGGTTTCTTAAACGTTCTTGACTTTTACTTCTTTGCAAAGTTTGGGTGTTACTCCATAACAAGACCTGGAGTCCTTAAGTTGGGAAGATTTTTCCTGGAATAGTCCCAAGATAAACATGCCTTCATGACAATTGTGCTTGGTTGATAAGTTGAACTTTGACCGGAAATCACATGGTTCAATGCAACCTGCAGATTGTTCATGTCGCCATCGATTGTTGACATTGTCACAACTTGGCGGGAATATATATACAAGATGATGTGTTTTTGCACAAATAGTCCTCTGTTCACTCCAGAAAACAACACTGTCACTGTCGACCTTCAATTACAATATTGTTGTAGTGGAAACTGGTCACACAACTCATGGTTATTGGATTAGGAATTTATTTCACTCATGTTAATTTTTTTTTTAAAGTTACAAAAGGCAATCACTAAAGCTTGTGTCTTTTGTACTTGAAGGAAAATAATACACTCGAATCGAGTGAAATAAATTCCATATCCAACAACCACTCGTTGTGTTACTATTTATATACCCCCCCCCCCCCCCCCCAAAAAAACCCCAAAAAACAAAACCTTGTTGTGTCCAATTTTCAAATAAATACAAGCTTATAGTATACCTCTTTATTTTTCACCAGTGCTGTGCTGTAGCGTTTATCGAGAGCCTGGGTGCTGAATCACTAGCGTTGACTCAGGATCAGTTTGACCGCTATATGTCCGGAGAGGCTGTGCCGCCACAAGTCGGCAACGAGTACATGTGTGAGGGACTACGTCTGATGTACGAAAACCTGAAAACTCTGGCAGAGTTGAAACAACGCCAGGAGAAAGTCATGGCAGACACCCTTCAACTCCAGCAAGACATGCGGGAATTCAAAGAGAGTTTTAAACAGGAGATTAAAAATGTGTTAGACAGAACCCCACTTGTTATACGACCGGCCAAAACCAAGGTGGACATGGACGCCGATATCTGTGTAGAGTTACCCTCCCCTTTATTACCCGAACGAATCTCTGTGTCATCCGTTTCCACGTTACAGTGCACCAACACAGTCAAGGAAGGATCAGACTCGGATTCAAGCGCCACAGAACCAATGGAGACGGTGGACAGTCAGACAGACAATCAAGGACCAACTACTGAAAACAATACTCAAGCTATGGACATGCTACAACCACAATCTACGTGTCCAAGTTGATTTTATAGTTGTGATATTGAAAATGCATATACTAGTAAATATATATCATTTTAAAGTTTCTTTATAACATTACAAAAACAATATTTTGGCAAGAAGTATGAAAATTTCCTTACTTCTCACCTTAATACTCTTTTGATTATACTTTTATCTTTTTTGTGGTTTTTTTCTCGAACTTAAGTGATTTTTTCATCAGTTTAATTTTCCTACATCTGATTAATTTATTAGATTTGACTAGTTAGTCAGAAGTTGTGTCATTTTGTGCTACTCTTGTCTGTACTATCCACAAATGGTAAAATAGATATTCTTGATTTATTGGGAAGAAATTCTGTACGACATGTTAACACCTAATATATAGTAGTAATGTTATTAGAACTTGATCAATATTTATAAGTGTACATGTAATTAATGTGAACACATTTTATCTGTACCTCAATATCTCGGGGAGGGGAATTACCATAAATTTTCTTTTCATTTAAATGCTGCTGTATGAGTATGATGGATTTATTTAAACATAAATATGGTAACGGTTTTAATTTCAGTGTTGAATTTAAAAAAAGATATTTAATTTCATGTAGTGTTACCATATAATGTGAAATCATTTTTATATCAGTATTAAAAAGTCAGTAACTTCTTGTTGATATTCAATTTAAGCCAAGATAATGTGTTAAATGAGAAAGCTTTCTTGTAGGCTTTACTTGTGTCTCTGTTAATTTTGTTCCTAAAATGTTGAGCTGTGAAAACGATCTAAAATGAAAAAATAAATGAACTGTTGATTTTGAATACAAATTAAGAGACTGAACAAAATAAGCACAGGGGCGCCCTGACACTTGGGGTTTTGTAAAAGGCAAAGTAAATAGCATACAGTCTATATTCTCACATGCATCTCAGATAATATACTTGACCCTGTGGTGATATAATAGCCTAGAATGGAACAAATCTTGTTTTATTGTGTAATATACTAAACTTACTCAACTGAATTTTATTACCTAGTGTATTTAACCAAATGGCAAAAACACCAGTAACAATGGATAGCAAATATCAGTACACTATTTATGATACTGTGGTTTTATTCAACGATTGTTCGAAGGTAACTAAATTTTCTTGGTACAATATTGGCCATAATTGGGGCGCCCCCCCCCCCCTCCTCTTTTATGGGGGTATTGGAATTATATAAGCACCTTTCTTAACGTGCCACAACTAAATAATTCTATATAACAATACGGTAAACCTCACTGTGCTCATGTCTACAAGAAAAAACCACAAATATTAGTAATGTGTTTACAAATTGTCCGAAATTGATAACAATAATGTCGCACATTGTGAGTACTACCCATTCTGGTCACAATACAGTGTATTTATTTACTTCATAAAAACGACATTTTTCGTCCAGATGGGCGCTAATTACGGCGAAAACAGTATATATTATTTGTTCGTTTGATACAGTGATCATGATCATTTTATGTCCCTTTAACTGTTTGCCAATATGTTAGAATAGAGTGGTCTTCTTCTTCAAATGTTTTGGTTGATTCCATCGATGCCGATAGTCGTATTGTCCGGTCTGCTGGGTAAAAGCAATGGCGTGTGAACAAGTTAGTTACAGTGGGGTTTTTCGGCCCGCAATATTAATAAAGAAAATAATACTTAAATTGAAGCAAGATTATCTTACTCAATTAAACATAACTAAAAAAAAAAATATATATCCGAGTTTTTAATTTCTAAGATCGGTGAATTAATCACTGAAGTAAACTAGACCTATTTAGGTATGACTACTATTATTATCATGAGTAATTTTATCACTAAATGTAAAATGTATGATGTGCAATTTTTGACTGAAATGATTTGAATTAATAATATTTATTAAATGCAAATAAAACTTATATTTACTCAGTTTTTTTGTCCACTATTTCTTGGTATGTGCTTCTTTTATCTACTGAATTTTTATTGTTAGTTTATGTTATTATCTAGTAACACTTTTCAAAATCAGAGCTTCCTTAATTTCTTTTCTTGGAGGTTTTTTCAAGTACATTTAACGTTGACACTTTGTGAAGATATTCAGAATTTAAATTAATTTCATGGTTTTGTTCCTGAGAGGATAACAAAATTAGTTAAATGCAAAACTGCACTTTATTCCATTTTTTTCAAAGCCTGCTTACATGGTTTGCACAGACTTGAAAAGTACTTGAATTTATAGAGTGGACAACTTGAAAAGTTGAAAAGTGCTTGAAAATGTTTTTTGGCCAGGAAACTCCTTGCATAATAAATTAATTATCATGCTGAAGGCTTTGAAAAATTGTTAAATAATTACAAATTCAACAATTTTGAATGTTTATTGTGTATTATAAAAGAGGAGGTTGTTAGTTTTTGTAAAGGTAATGCTGACTCGTAACATAATAATGTATTAAACTTAGCTGAGAAGTGGAACTGACTGGCCACAATTTATGTTATATTTACCAGCAAGTGACTGTGTTACTGTGGAGATGTTACTTTGAAGTAAGTGTAGCTTGTTGTGAGGTCCATATGTAAAGTTGCCGTTTTCGTTGACATGTTTTGGTGAGAAAAATATTCATTTAGAGGGTTCTCCCAGGGGCAGCATTCCTAGCCCGGAGTCCTGACGCTCATGCACAGAGAGCGTCTCTAAATTTAAAATGTGGTGTGCGCATCAGGGCCGTAGAATACAGACGATGCCCTCGGAGGAACTGCTGTACATAAAATATTGCTTATCAAATTTTGCAAAGTAAATTTTAACATTAAAAAAAAAATATGAATGGACACTTTCGTTGAACAAACATCATTGCCATTTGTAGTGGTAATCAAGTCATTGAATATGGTAGCTACATTTAAACACTCTCAGTGATAAATGTTTTAAGTTGTCCAGGTATCCCTATATATAGAGGTAGTTTATGTACATTGCATTTGAAATTTTGCACAATTACGGAAGATCAACAAACAAGTTACATCTAAACAGTATCCAAATCCACAGATATGTGAGATAAATGTTCAACTTCAAGTACAGTCGAACTTCGATATATCAAAGTCGGCTGGGCCGAGGAAAAAACTTTATTACTTTTATTTGAGCTTTTTTATTCTGTGAGTTCAAATGTACAAAGTAAGTCTAATGGCAGACGAAACACTTTGAATTACGCTGGGTCTTCTATTTATATGAGTTTAAGTTGGCCAAGTTTGACTGTACCTATAATATTGTTGAGTAAGAATGACCTGTTGACTTGAAATAAGGCATTAATGAATTTTACTGCATAATGAAAATATTAATGTAGTAAATAGTAAGATTATGGTGTAATCCTGTCAGAAATGAGGCAGATGATGTTCATTGTTAAAACAGAAAAACAGTTGTGAGTATGTTATCATCTTCGTCAGGAAATCCGTTTTCAAGTTGCTACTTACTTAATGAATTGATGTTATAAAATAAAATCACTTGATGAATATAATTTGTTGTTGTTACTGAATTCAAACTCCGAAGTTTGGGCTGTTCCAGAATTTAATCATATGGGAGGGTCGAGAGGCACTTTTCAGAGACCCCACACCACCCATCGAACATTGAAAAAGATTTAATATCAGGAATAGTCTGCTTTAAACCCTACCATCTAGCATCCATGATATATTAATACAGGTGCCTCCCACCTCTGATCCCCCACATGATTCATTTACTGAATAGCCCTTAGTGATTTTAATTTATATCACTTAATAAAGATCTTCATGGATTTCAGCTTTTATCCAGGATATTTATTATCTTTTACATAATGCAATGAAACCATGCATATAGATTGGAAAATGGAAGTATAAGAAATTATAAATTTGTCCAAAGCTCCTTTCCAAGAACGAAGGCTCTTCACATTTGATGACCCAAGAAAACAAAATACAAAGACTAGACATATTTGATTTAATAGATCTTTAATCAATCTCAACCATTTCAAATAATCAGCCGGTTGCTAGCTCAATATGCCAGCACTGATAAACTCAACTCGATACTCATAATGCCTCCTGTGTCAGTCAAGGGGAGGTAACTCTGTCCTGTATCCAGTGTCAACAGGACTTTGGGTTTTAAACTGCGAAGTTTAAGGTGATGCTCTATGGAGAGGACATTCTTCAGAAATACCTTCCTGACACGCAAGAGAACAAGCTTTTTAATCCAAGTCTGTCGAATCACATGCACCTCTTTCAGTATCACGTTGTTCGTCCATGCAACAATCACAGCCATACATACATGTGGCTTGGCTTAACTCCAGAAATATGTCAGTTTCACAAGTCCAGTCTTTCATTAATTTATCTATATAATTATCTAACTTCAGGATCCAGATGATAAATTACTAATGCTAGTGTTTTTCCTATCATAGTCTATTTGTAGATTTTCTGCTGCTTCACCAAATTTTAATGGTGCCCTGTGGTCCTGAGTGTTCATAAATCTTTTCAAGGCATCTCGTGCCGCCATATCTTCTGCTATGGAAATGGTTTCTCCTGGAGCTACAAGATATGATGTGTTTGCATAAGTTTAGTGTGAATATAAATCATTCATTACTTTGGACAAAAATAGGCTTCAGATCATCTTCCTTTGAAAAATATCTAATACCAGTACATGAAATTAATTTTAAGTAATTAACAAGAGGCCCAGAGGACCTTTATTGCTCACCTGGATAAAAAGGAAACCACAAAAAATTCTTCTTTTATATAAAATCTCTTGTAAATTGAACAAAAAAAGCTTTAAGAGTGTTGATTACAAAATTCAGTCCCCTTTGTCAAAGAATACCCCAAACCAAATTTGGATCAAATCCCTCCAGTAGTATACTGTAGTAAAAAAAAAAGGTTTTAAAATTCATTGGTCTAATTTCACATTTGAGCTGTGTGTCTCTGAACCAAGATGGGTCTCAATCTCTCCAATAAATTAAATCTAGCCCCTTTTGCCCAAGGATGATAATGGTAAAATGTCTTCCATGGTACAGAAAGATTTTGAAAACAAACCAGAAACTCCTCTTTTGGGCTTAACCCAAAGTTTGTACAAAATTGCCTTTTGCCACTTATCATAAGTTATGGATGCTCCTGGTTAAATTTAACTTCAATTGCTTATGTTAGATAAAGAATGTTTGAAAATCTGCTAGTAAGATTGTACTCCAAGAAACACCTGTGGTATACTGTTTTATATAGATCAGTGGGGTTTACAGCACTTTAGATAAACTGACACCAACTAGGCATACACATGTTATTTCATGTGGCATGATCCTTTGCTGGACATATTTTACTTTTTTTAAATATGTATATACATGTAGTATGAACATTAATATATACAATGTATACATGTATCTGAACAAAAAAGGTTTCTTCGCAAACTCTTTGATGTACCAGATGACTAGTTGTACAATTACATTGTATTGTGGTTATGTCTTTTTGGCACTAGAGATATTTGAATAAATATTTTTAAGACCTATATATGGTTTATTTCTATAACTAATGTTGTTTCACCATACCTCGTCCTATGAGTTTCCTGTCGCTATACAGCCCCACGTGGTACACGGACATAACAGTAGATGCACCCGACTTCCATATAAGCCTGCAATAAAAATTGTGTAATTTCAAAATACTGAATTATAAAAACTTTATTTAACTCTATTCCACAAAGGTACTTTTGATCTGATTAAATCATTCACCTCTGAATTTTCATTACGAACTATAATCCAACATTGGAATTGGAATTTTCCCATGTGGAATACCCGTTTGGGATTAAAGGAATCTCTACCAAACAGGTAAGATTCTTAAGCTGCCAAAATCTTGGCAAGCCTCGTGTTTGGCAACTTAAGAACCTCATCCCTCGGGTTGAGATTTTCCCGTCTCGCCCTCAAGGGGGTGAATGATTATTTTTCTCTTACCTTGTTACTCTGTTATATATCAAATAATGGCATTACATCAATGCAATACAATGTTGATGTGATGTGATTGAATTGTTGACGTTACGTCAAGGTATGGTTGCTATGACGTCATACAATTGTTGATAACGCGTAACTTGTCTCTACCCTAGGGTGAGACCAGAAAATCTCAATCCGGTAAAAATTGTGGATATCCCTGTCCAGGTTAAGAGAAAATGTGTAGCTTATATTATTCAAATGTGTGAGAAATAATTCTCTTCCCTTGCCTTGGACCCTTAAGTGGAAAGTTACATATTATCATAGTAATATCATTTCTGAAAGTAGAACTTTACAAGAAAGAAATGCTATTCAGCAGACAGGCTATACATAAACCTGTATAATTGTATACCTTGGTTCTGGCGGCGACATGCCCATCTTATTAAGTATTTTTGTTAGCAGACCCATAGGGTTTACGATGTCCCAGATCTCGTTGATATCCTCGGCGATAAGCTGAACGATGAAGAAATCTCTTACAAAAGCTTCAGCCCGAGCAATATCCTGGAAACAGACAGAAAACAGGTACTTGTAGCATTGTACATGTATAGAGACATTTACATGTTCATTGTACAAGACTAATCTATTTGATTTTAAAGTCAAATTCAACCACAAACTGAATTTTAACCATAATGATGCAGCAACTAAAACAAGCTACAATGTTCATTACCTGATAAGCATATACCCATTCCCCTTTACCCCATCTCATATCATAGAGGCGGCTTTCGTCATTATATTACACCAATGACATATGGGTCCAGAAATATACAATTTTTGTACATTGATTTTACCTTGGACCTCTAGAGTCCTTGACCTTCAATGCACGGACCTGCATTTCATGAACACATGACATGACAAGTCCTATACAAACTCCCATAAAGTTTTAAAATACATTGAGTAAACAAAAGAATTTGACCTTTGACCCGATGACCTTCACTTTGGGAAAGGAAAATGAGAGTAGTCCTGATACACACACATTTGTAAAGTTTAAATCGGAAGTCAAGCATTAAGCATTGAACCTCCTTGCTCTTAACCTTGACCTATGAGATACCGACCTAAATGCTATTGAGGTTATTCGAGTTAACCGTATGTTCATCTTTAAGACATAAATTCAATTTGTTTCTCTGTAAGTAATCTCGGTGTTTTGTTCAAGCCAGATTTCAGATTTTGTTGTTCACTCGGACACACACATTTGTGTTACACAAGGTCACATATACATAACAAGTTTTACACATAGTGGAACACAACAATATCACAATTTTTTTCACATCTTAACTCTTCATCTTTAGGATTTTTTCAAGTTTTTCAACAGACCTACTTAGACTAAACCTTTCATTTTTGCCATATTTGGATATGTACAATATGTACAATGGATTGAATGATTTTCGAATTTGGCATATTGATTCATAATTACAAAAAAATAAATAATAATACTTGTCACCAACACCATCACAACACAAAAGACAAATTTGATCATGATGAGGTACATAGTGTATACCAACATGCTTGCTTGCATGCACTCAGTAAGACTTCGGGTACATTTGCGCTACCAGTTGAACCAGCTGAACCAGTTGAACCTGGAGCGAAAACACCAGGCACAAATTTGGACCAAGGCTGACCTCTGGAAAATCTGGCACTTGTGGTTTGAGGGGTCCAGACGAACCTGGCCGAAACTAAGTTTCTGAATATTGCTAGTTTTCGTTATTTATTTCTTAAACAATGTCAAACCGGGTGAAAATGTAAAGATACATAATATTATTTAGTGGACGTGTGAAATAACGTCATTTTATTCTGGATATATTATTAATTCCTGCTCCGAAGCTATGGATTTTTAGCTCTGCCTTTGGTTCGGTCCAAGAGCGTTCGTTTAACGTGGCTTATTTCTGTGCTTCCTGTGCCGGTTCAACCTGTAGCGCGAATGTACCCTTTGTTGGTGAGAGTAAACAAGTTTGGGTAAAGTATGAGTAGTCTCCCTTTGGCCGTACCTGACTTTCTGCCAGAGCTCCTATGACTGCCTTCATGGTAACACAGTAGTCTTCATCTGTAGGGGGATAGTCCTGGAGTGGTGCAAAATAAACAGGGACACGTAAATATCAGAGATTAATTCCTTATCTATCATTGACTTAATTAACGCACACACCCCTGAAGACACATGTGGGCTCTTCCAATTCAAAGGTTGGAATAGTTTATTTTGAAATTATAGGGGTAAATGAATTAAGTACTTGGAGAAAGCTAAGAGTGGGGGCATACTGTAGAAAAAAACACAAGGTTAGACTGGCACATTATGTATAACTATAAGGGTTTTTTTTGTTTTTTGTCTATGTGACATAATATTGAAATAAGTTTCTGTACTGTACTGCTTTAATAAAGAAATCTGATAAATGATGATTCAACAAAATAAAAGCAAAGTGAACAAGGGCTCATATAGATATACCCCCCCCCCCCTCAACCCCCTCAAATGTGGTTGAGTATTACCTTCTGACCCTTTAAACTTGACCAATGACCACCAAAATCTGATCAGGTGTAGAACTTCACCGTGTGATGCTATGCAATATGAACCAAATCTGACCACGATTTTGAAGATTGTACACAAGGTCCATATAGACAGATGCATGGACAAAGTGATTACTATATATAATAATTATATACATTGTGTACCTATCTTACCTAAGTGGGGTATATAATAACAATAAAGCATGTACATGCAATAAATTGGGATGTGAAATTAGTAACCTAGTCAGTTTCTAGACTGAACAGCGAGTCTGGTCAGCGTTAAAAACCTTATTATTACAGTTTGTTTCATTTTTATGGATAGACATATTGATGACTCCAAATTAACTTCTGTAAACCAACTTAATTTCGCGTTTTCATATGAAACAATGGCGATTAATTTTCACGAATTTTAATCAACTGCGAAATACATGAAAATTAATCACACATGAAAATAAGTTGGTTCACAGTTTTCAGATTTGAGGAATCGTCTAATTTAAAAATTATTTTGAAACGAAAGAAATTTGAACTTTTACCATTTTTAGGATGATGTCCTTTAGACCTAGCTGGCTTCCTATATAGCTGAACATTTCATCCGACATGAGGTAGTCATGGACAGCACTGGAACCAAAAATATCACATTAATACGGTCAACACTCATCCAACATGAGGTAGTTATGGACAGTACTGGAAACCAAAACCATCACATTAATACGGTCAACACTCATCCAACATGAGGTAGTCATGGACAGCACTGGAAACCAAAACAATCATATTAATACGGTCAACACTCATCCGTCATGAGGTAGTCAGACAGCACTGGAAACCAAAACAATCACATTAATACGGTCAACACTCATCCGACATGAGGTAGTCATGGACAGCACTGGAAACCAAAACAATCACATTAATACGGTCAACACTCATCCGACATGAGGTAGTCATGGACAGCACTGGAACCAAAACAATCATATTAATACGGTCAACACTCATCCGACATGAGGTAGTCATGGACAGCACTGGAAACCAAAACAATCACATTAATACGGTCAACACTCATCTGACATGAGATAGTCATGGACAGCACTGGAACCAAAACAATCGCATTAATACGGTCAACACTCATCCGACATGAGGTAGTCAGACAGCACTGGAAACCAAAACAATCATATTAATACGGTCAACACTCATCCGTCATGAGGTAGTCATGGACAGCACTGGAAACCAAAACAATCATATTAATACGGTCAACACTCATCCGTCATGAGGTAGTCATGGACAGCACTGGAAACCAAAACAATCATATTAATACGGTCAACACTTTAATACTTTCACAATCACAGTACTGTATTGCTGTCGAAGACTAAATGAAAGGAGCAAAATTCAATATTTTCAAACTTTCTTTGAATTTCTGTGACATTTTCACATCTGCTCGTTATTTTGAAAAGAAACTGAACTGGTGTAAGAATTCATGTTTAAGTCGAAAATTACCTGATGCCTTCCTCAAACATTTCTGGGTACATTGCCCGCAGGTAGGCCTTCACATAGCGGGATGCCAACTTTTCACCTGTAACACAAGAAGGTTCCAGGATCACAAGATTTCACATAATCCCCAGTGATTGCTTTACATATTTATTAGTATGTGGGGTTGGACACAATGTCCCGGGAGGTAGTGAAATGTTGATATCCAGTCACATTATATGGTATATCATCATTATATACCAGCTTTGTAAGCAATGTGTCTACAATACCATTACAATACTCACCTTTTAATTATAAGGAGAGTATTGTCTTATGTGCACACTTGGCTTGCAAATTTGCATACAGTGTACCCTCGTTATACCGCCACCTTTTGTCCACAGCAATTGTGGCGGTATAACGAGGGTGACGATAGTATCAAAATATGGAAATTATTACCAAGAATTAAATTGCATAATAGATTGCATTTCCAACATTTGATTAAAAACAAGCTTAGTATAATATCTTCATACAGATCTACATTGGCACTAATTTATATCTGAAAATAGTTATTGATCTGTTTTTGCTGCATGCCATTCCAAATGGAACACTAAAGAGTTCCTCAATCTCCAAAAAACAGAGCAATATAATGGTGTTATTGCAGAGAGAAATATTTAGCGATGCGGGACGTTTGTATTTTAAAGGGTGTCGCGGATGGCAGTATGCAAGGGTGGCGACCTTAACGAAGGAATTATATAGGACAGAAATCCATTCTAGAGGTTTGGGTGGCGGTAGATTCGGGTGGCGATAGGTTGTGGGTACACTGTATATACATGGAGGTACAACAGGAGAAATCTCTCTTTGTAAAATCTCTAATATTGTGGCAATATATATATATATGCAGTTACAAAAGAGGGAAATAATGGAATGGACAACTTTACCATTGCATTCCCTTAACCATAAACACCCAGGGTGCTTGTCGAAATATTCAGGGGTGCTAGTTTACATAATGTAGGTTGTGTCAGTTGTTGTTATGGTGACTAGCTGAATTCCAAATTTATTTTAGATTGCTGAAATTATTAAATTTGTCGAATCTTGAGACTGTCATATGTCTGCTATAAAGCTTTTAGTCCTATATTTTGTTCACTGGACCATAACAGAGGGCCAAGCTTGAGGTAAATTATTTCCTTAAAAGTAAATTTTAAAAGGGGGGAAAAAATAACTAGAGTTTTTTTCAAAAGAAAAACATTAATTATGGAGACATGGTGGTCTAGTGGTAGGATGATGGGCTTGTGATCGAAGGGTTGCGAGTTTGAGTCCCACCTACAGCACTTGTGTTGTATCCTTTGAGAAAGATACTTAACTCTGCTTGTTCCAGTGTTTTCAGCTGTAAATCATGAGTACATGGTTTGGTAGTTCTAGAAATTGGAGAATACTAGCTATGAGCGCCGAAATGGCAGCACCAGTTGTATGCTCCCCAGGGAACTCATAATGATATTGACTGGTTGCTAATTAAGGCCCTATAACCACGGATAATAATTTGTGAACTGCTTTGAAACAGACTTTAAGGTCGTGATGAAGCAGTATATAAGAACCTCGAATTATTATCATTATTAACCAGCACCACTTTCTACAACACTAACAGTGTCACAGACAAGCCAAGGTAACAAACTACACTGTTACCTTGTTCTGCCAGCTGTTCATTACTGTCTACCGAGATTGTATTATCATCTTCATCACTATCATCATCCAGGA
The DNA here is from genome assembly GCA_947623455.1 of Mimachlamys varia. Taxonomy (NCBI): domain Eukaryota; kingdom Metazoa; phylum Mollusca; class Bivalvia; order Pectinida; family Pectinidae; genus Mimachlamys; species Mimachlamys varia. Next base: position 29,772,735 of record OX392532.1, on the reverse strand, counting down.
GGATTCTTTTTGCCTTTTCATCTTCTTCTTGATATGATCTGATAAAACAGAAAAGAGTGCTTGTGTCAGGTGTATATAATAACCATTGAAAATTTATGAAAAAAAAAGAATAAAATCTTGCTAGTAATCCTGACATCAAGTACCAGGGCTTAATTCTATTTTTTTAATTTTAAATGAAAAAAAATTAAAACCAAAATGCAACATAAACTTAACCAAAAATACATTTGTGTGTTATGGAAGAATACATAGAAATTTAAAAGGTGCAGACATTTGAGGGAAAATTTATAAAAAAAATAAATCTTATCAAAAGAATTTGTTCAAACACTTTTGAATACAAAACATAATACATGAAACTTGCATGCACTTGTATAAATTTAGCAAAATACATGGTCGAGTATAATTATTTTATATACAGTTAACTGTTCTATCCAATAAATAGATCAATAAATAAAAGTTCCTCATTTATATTTACTGCTAGTCATGTCTATAATTTCTACCTTTAAATTAAGTCTTTGTTATTGTGGACAATTTAACAATGAAATACCTTACCTTAGAACTAATGCTGTTTTTAGGATTTCGTCTTTAAAATCTTCACCTAATCTTTTACCAAAAGCATACACCTCAGAATCGTAGTTCCTACAAAAATAAAATGTTTATCTATATTAGATTCTCATTTTTAATACAAATGTACATGTATTTCTAATGCGAGTAGATCCATAAAAGGTATAAGCATTGAAAGGCAATTACATAATCCCCCATTGGTATTATAATTTCTTCACTTTTCAAGCTGAACACTTATCTCAGGATATATCATAGGGACATATTTCTCATACTCACTCTAGATCTGCACACCAAGACTTGCTTGAATCTAGGTATTCAATATTGAAGATTGTGTCTATTATCCTTGACATTCAGGGGTTACACTCATCACCTATGCTCTTAACACCCCTGGATTATGTCATGGCAAAACTGAAGGCTCTATGTACGCCACCTTGATGATGAGACAAGACTGGTTCGACAGTTTGATGTACATCAACAGAATCTCTCAGATAAAAAATTTGACAAACTGCTAGGCTGATGTCTGCCTTTTGAAGATTACAAAGGAGCCGTGACCAACTTCAAAGCTTGTCAGTATTAATGTTTACCGTTATGTGACCACAAGATTCTTTTTGTGTACATCAATGTCATCAAAGGGTCGAACCAGTCTTCTTGCCTTATCAAAACAAGGTGACGCACATGTACAGAGCCTTTAGTTTAGAAAGTGTAGATGAGCATTACCCCTGGATATCAAGGATGACTGTCTAGCTGCACCAACTTTTTAAAAAGTAATAAGGTAAGCTGACAAAGCATAATGTCACAGTTCATGATATATCTTACTTTCAGAAAAGAAAGAGAACCATGAAAAAGATCAAAAGATTCACACATACCATATTCCATAGGCAGAAGGATGCCTATCAGGTCCAGGTCCTAGGGCTTCTCGCTTATAGAATAATTCTGATAGGACAGGTCGTCGTGATTTTTGAGTTCTCAACGTTCTGGTACATGTATCTGCAAAATATATTTTGTGAACAATACAAATTTTTCATATCTTTCTTATCTACCTATATAACATAACAAAAAGTTGGCAAGTATGGTATATATAGTGAATAGTAGTCACAGACTACATAAAGTAGATACTTCAAGACCAATCTGGGCATCAACCGTCAAAACATATGTCAAAGTTAATACAGTCATAACTAGGAAACCAGGAATGAATAACAAAGGCACTATATTCAAGTACTCTCGGCAGAAGTTTTGTCCTACTCATTAAGTACTATCTCTGGAACTGCCCCACTGCCTCTAACACATACAGCAATTATACCGTAGCTCTGATCATCACATCCAGCACTAGCCATTAATGGGTTTAGAAAAGACTCAGACTCATTAAATATTCTTCTCAGCAGAAATCTTTAGCATGCCTATAAAAGGTGAAAGATTTATGCAGGCATGGTTTGAACAGAAACCAAAGTGTTCATGACGATCAGCTGATCTTAACTTTAAAATTTAACAAATCTAAAAACAGGTCTTAGAGACATTTTATCCTAGTCTGCTGGACAGCGGATCGAAAATACTCATTGCAAAAGTGGGTATACTACAACAAATGAAATATATTCTCCCATTGTAATCCAGTGTTAATGATGAGCATTGGTTATAATAAGGCTTACAAGAGTGAGGCATGGGTCTCGCTGGGTATAAAAAGCGCATCAATTAACTTATCAAACCATGCCTGTTTAACATTCTATAAATGACAGCCTGATCAGCAGCCAAAATCAACTGCACTTACCCCGGTACCTAAGACTTTAAATTGTTAATAATGAAACATTCTCAAAAATGTATCTCCAACGTTTAAATTATATTACTGTTAATCCTTCAATAATTCTGAAGTTTTTTTCGGGGTGTAAAACCAATATTCTCCCTTAATTTGTAATCCAGTGTAACTGATGTGCATTAGTAATTTATAAGACAGATGTACTGAATACAAGCTTAAGTGTGTCCTTTTGGCTCTAAATCTATAGCAGCAAAGCATCCGACTGGAGAGCCATGGATCTGGCTGGGTATAAATTAAAAAGTGCATTACATTGTAACCAATCAAACCGACCCTGTTTATCATTCTACAACTGAATGCCCAAAAGCACATTCTTGCTTATCTTTTCTGTTTACAACATAATTATATTATGTATTATCGCCATTATTTGCTTTTCAGAACTCTTTTAATATTAATATTGTTGCTGGCTGTAGCAATGAACTTGATGACATATGAATATATTTTTCCCTGGGTGAGGTCTGGTAAGAGAAAGAAGATTTTTTTTATCTCTAGCTATATACACTGTAGGTCTCTGTCAGTGATTGCATGAACAAATCATGGGCATCGATTCATAGCTGGCCATGTTTTGCACTTTTTTTCAGGTTGGGGAAAACCGCAATCAGCGTAAAATACCCCAATCAGTCTATAATGCGCCAATTGGGATATGTATTTGTTACTTGAAATAGCTCAAATCACTTTAAACTTATCTTGGCGCATTATAGACTGATTGGCGTATTATATCGTGATCGTATAGTTTTAAAGGTTGAATAATAATAGGAGTCGACGACTGGACCTGCAATCCTCTCTAGACCTCGTCTTCCATGTTCCGACACACACACACAGGTTACAGGCCTTTTTCACTACAGGTTCGAACACAATCGATTCAATAACTCAACAAAGTGTTTCAATATTCAACTAACTATTTATTTATTTATTATTTATAGCACCCTATACTGTTAAATCCAAGGAACGATAACTCCACGTAGCAGTAGATAGGTATCGGCACTGTTCACAGCACCTGGCCTATGTTGCACGGTTTACCGCACATGAAGTTGGCAAGGTTTACCTCACCTGGAGAAGCGAGTCGGTTCACCGACCCTGTCAAGACACTGATCCCTGCTATGGATCCCCTCCCCAAAATAGCCTCACAAAATAAGCAGAACCAGAAATGTCCTTCTTGACAAACACAAGAAACTATCGCCATGACAGTTCCTTGTGAGGTTATCTCAAATCTCGTTTTTATATATTGCCTGAATGGCCAAATACAGAGATACTACGGCTTACTACGACTTCCTTATTTGGTCCCCCCCCCCCCCCCCCCCCCCGCGCCCTCCCATTCACATATTTAGAGGAACTCTTCAGAAAAGAAACCAAGAAATTTACTGAAGTCTTAGGGTACATTCGCACTACAGGTTGAACCGGCACAGGAGGCACAGAAATAAACCCTGAAAAACAAACGCACTTGGACCGAACCATAGGCAGAGCTAAAATTCCACAGTTTCGGAGGAGAAATCAATGGCATATTAATAATCAAATGCCGTTAATTCACACGTCCACTTAATTATATAACATATTTTTACATCTTCATCTGGAATGACATTGTTTTAGAAATAAACAGCACAAACTATAGCAATAGTCAGCAATTTAGTTTCGGCCAGGTTCGTCTGGACCCCTCAAACCACATGCACGTGCCAGATTTACCAGAGGTCAGCCTCGGTCCAAATCTGTGCCTGGTGTTTTCGCTGCAGGTCCAACTGGTTCAGCTGGTTCAACCCGTAACGCGAATGTACCCCTAATCATGGCTGCCGCTACTCATTTTAGTTGATGCTTCGTTACTTAAACTTGATATTTAACGATATTTTTGGTGGATTTTAATTACAAGTTTGGTAGGATATCGACAGAAATGGTTTATCATTTAAGTATATTTATCGATGAGAACCAATCGGGCGATAAATATTGCAAAAATCGCCCCTGTGTGAATCACACCGGGCTTGCTCCATTACGAGGCATGGAACCGATTTAATACCCGGCCGGGGCCGAGCCCGAGCCATAGGAGGCCGGGTATCAATATTAGTACTAATTAATAAGCACTACTAACATTAATTCTATATAGATTTCTTCTTCTTCCATTCTAAAAACAAAATACGAACCGCTATGATTTAATACTGGTCTACACTTTATCTTTTCAAATCTTATATCTATGACTATGAGAGATGTTCCAGTGTAAAAAATCCATTATTTTAAGCTAACTAATCATAATCTACAACATGAAAAGTAAAGGTCAAGACAGTCGTTCGAAAGATGCAGATCATGCACCTCATTAATTAAGTAATGCACACGTCACAAATGCGAATAATTTTGAAACATATTTCTCATAGGTAGATATTACGGTTTACAACTACCTTTAAGTAAAGCAGCAGGCCTATCAGTCAGGAACTTCGATTTTCTCATGAGATGTAAACGCATGCACATGCGGGCCGCCATATTTGTTTTTTATGTAAGGTTTAGTTTCGTAACGAAAGAAATATTACTTGTATAAGGCATACATCATCTCCGAATATACAAAAGAGGTGAATTATTTATAAATTTTAAAAAGATTATTGTTATTGTTATGAGGAGGGTTGAAATATGTCGTTACTGTTGTAGGTACGAAACTAAGAGCACAATCAAAGTCTTCAAGGTCAAGGACAGCGGATCCGGAGTCGGCAAGATGCGGCTCACATGTGTGTTGGGCTATTTCAAAAGATACAAAAGTGTTGGTGGACAGACTTTTACTGGGTAAAGTTCAAAATTCTGTACAAGTCTAAACACAATGTTTTTTTTTATTGAATACTATAACCGGCCTCTTACTGTCACATGCCCCCTCCCCTTCACACACACCTAAAAATCAACTGCTCCAGAACTGATGAGCTAATTTCAATGAAACTAACAGTTTGGCCTATATGCTACATGATTGTTTACTTATATAATTATGGACAATGTTTAAGTACATTTTCATGTAAAGGCACATATAGTTCATAAGCCATATTTATCCTTCAACCACCACAGATATCGGCTAATAACTATAATGTTTACTGATGACCATCGTTGGAAACCCACGGTACACTTCTCTGACGTTTGCATCCCGTGGGCCAGAATCAGTATAAACCTTCGTTTCCCCGAATAGAAGTTTATTTGGAGATTTCGACCAATCAGAATGGTCGTTTCTCGCGACACTCTGTTGGATCATTTCACCGTGACCACAACCAGTATGTTTCTGTAGGCATGACGCCGATGACAATCGCCGTATAGCAGGACCTTATATTTTAATCACAATCGACACAATTATAACACAAGCGACAGGTTTTGTTGACAGGCAGTGCTAAAAAAATGGAATGGGATATCCCACGTTGATGTAGTCACGGATGAAACAATCGATATGATTGCATATGGCTATACTATTTTAGTACGAAAACGAGAGTTTCTTTTCATTTTAGCCCACGGGATGCAAACGTCAGAGAAGTGTACCGTGGGTTTCCAACGATGACTGATGACAGACTGACAGATATTTCAAATAAATAGGCCTACGTTTATCACTGACCCGTTTAGTAATGTATGGTATTACACACGTGTAATATCACTATTGTGACGCCATAAACAAATGATGTCTTTATGTCGTCATATGATTGTATCGGTAATGAAAATCGTACTGTCATAGAAGAAATTTGCTTTAAAGGCCCAATATACGTAACTTCTGGAAATTTTTCGTGATTCTGAAAATTCTGAAAAAAAATCCAGTTGATAACCCTGCAAAAATAAGCCTAAAACGAAGTAAACATGTGCGGTAACTAACAAGAATTTCTTGACAAAAAGAAATCCAAAGAATTGGAAATAATTCAAGAGGGGCCCACTTCAACACCAAGCTTAAGTTAGAACACAGGGACTTGATAATTTGTTACAGCTAGTTTTGGACCTAAAGTAGAGTGTTTAGAGTACTTTTACACATTTGGGGGGTTAAGATCAATTTTCGATAAAAATGCCCCCTCAATGGTCATAAAAGCTAAAGGGTGGAAAGCTTTAGCTAGCTCAAACATTCAATCAAGGTGGTATACCGTGGTACGTACCACAGTATTTGCCTAAATACCGTGGTATACCGTGGTACATTTGATTTTGTGGTACCCAGCTCTAGTGATGAAGTGACGTACTTAATCATATTTAACCTTCCATATTTACAGGGATCGACTTACCCTGTGCTAGTCGTTTAATCAAATTGTTTCAAACCTTGGCATGTGGTATAGACCTACAACTAAAAACCATAACACCAAAGTCTGTTACTTGATACATTATATTATATTAACAATGCATTCCATAAGCAGGTGAAAATCTATTAATTGAAAAGGAAACAGAAACAACATTTTTAGTTCACCTGGTCCGAAGGACCGAGGTGAGCTTATGCCATACCGTGGCGTCCGTCGTCCGTCTGTCGTCCATCAACAATTTCTTTAAACGACTTCTCCTCCATAACCACTGATAGGAAATCAACCTAATTTGGCAGGAAGCATCCTTGGGTGCCCAGGATTCAAAATTGTACTAATGGTGGGACTGACCCCCTAGGGGCTGAGGGGCGGGGCCAAAAGGGGTTATTTAGCTATATCGGTTTAAACGACTTCTTCTCCATAACCACTGATTGGAAATCAGCCTTATTTGGCAGAAAGTATCCCTAGGTGCTCAGGATTCAACATTGTACTCATGGTGGGACTGACCCCCTTAGGGGCTGAGGGATGGGGGCCATAAAAAATTCTTTAGCTATATTGATATTAGCGACTTCTTCTTCATAACCACTGATTGGTAATCAACCTTATTTGGCAGGAAGCATCCTTATTTAGGTGCCCAGGATTCAAAATTGTACTAATGGTGGGACTGATCCCCTTGGGGGCTGAGGGGTGGGGCCAAAAAGGGTTATTTAGCTATATTGGTTTAGTCAACTTCTTCTCAATAACCACTGATTGGAAATGAGCGTTATTTGGCAGGAAGCATCCCTAGGTGCTCAGGATTCCAAATTGTACTCATGGTGGGACTGACCCCCTAGGGGTCTGAGGGGCAGGGCCAAAAACCGTTATTTAGCTATATTGGTTTAAGCGACTTCTCCATAACCACTGAATGGAAATCAACCTTATTTGGTAGGAACTATCCCTAGGTGCTCAGGATTCCAAATTGTACTCATGGTGGGACTGACCCCTAGGGGGCTGAGGGGCGGGGCCAAAAACCGTAATTTAGCTATATTGGTTTAAACGACTTTTTCTCCATAACCATTGATTGGAAATGAGCCTTATTTGGCAGGAAGCATCCCTAGGTGCTCAAGATTTAAAATTGTACTAATGGTGGGACTGACCCCCTAGGGGGCTGAGGGGCGAGCCAAAAAGAAAATATTTTATCATGATTACCTAGATACCAATGTATCCAGGTGAGCGATACAGGCCCTCTGGGCCTCTTGTTTCTTAATAGTTTATAAGGTAAATGGTTTAGTCATAAAATCTGCAAAACAATGCACATTTTGCAAGTTAATATTGTAATTTTAATTTTTAGTGCAAATATGTACACTGTGAACAATATTTACATGCATGTTCATTGATAATAATTTATTGTTTTCTTTATTGCAGGAAAAATAAGGTGATAAGGAGAGTTGAAAACACACACAAGGCTACAGCAGTGAAGAATCTTCTACAGAATGCTAGAAATATGGAAGTCCTTGCCAAGCCATATATTACCAGAGTAAGTTGATGAGGTACAAGCTTTCTAGTATTTGTATTGTACAGGGATAGTTATATTTTGGCTATGTTCAATTAGTTTCTACCATTAGGACCCTGATGCCCCTGTTTAACTCATCAAAGGACTGGTGGCAGAACCGAGAATTTTGAAAAAAAAAAGCAAATGCTTTATAAATTTGTGTAAATCTTTCCACTAAAAACAGTTGTGTTTGTATATATAAGTTTATAAGTGTGTCTTTCGGTTTTTTTGGTAAATGCTTAGCTGGAAGAGAAGGGTTATCAAACTTGTATGAGTACCGGTAAATTATTTTGATATTTTTCCATTCATGGTTAAAATGGCAATGCATAATGTTATGATTTTGTCTGACACTGGCTACTTGGTATTTTGCGAGTGGATGATTTTGTCCTTCTGGGTACTTGGTATTTTGCGACTGGATGATTTTGTCCTTCTGGGTACTTGGTATGTTACGACTGGATGATTTTGTCCTTCTGGGTACTTGGTATTTTACGACTGGATGATTTTGTCCTTCTGGGTACTTGGTATTTTGTGACTGGATGATTTTGTCCTTCTGGGTACTTCGTATTTTGCGAGTGGATGATTTTGTCCTTCTGGGTACTTCGTATTTTGCGAGTGGATGATTTTGTCCTTCTGGGTACATGTACTTGTTATTTTGCGACTGGTACTTGGCTATTAGATTAGGAACAAATAGGACGGAAATACAGCCCAAAAAATATTGACAGAGAAACTTATGGGTGGTCAGGTGGTGCAGTGGATAGTGCACTGGCCTTTCACCAAGATGGCATGGGTTCGAATCCCCGATCGGACATAAAAAGGTATGAGGGTCACCTGCCCGACCATGTGGGTTTTCTCCAGTTTCCTCCCACAATAAGACCACATGCATGCTTACATCCTTTCTAACAAGAATTATTGATATACCGGTAAGTTGGATAACTAAATAAATAACTAGAACAGTGACTATAAGCATCTGTATTTCCTTGTGGTTGACAGGATTTCTTTATAAGTCCCTTACCAGGAACTTTGGAAGGGGGAGACTTTATAGTTTTGTGTTTCATCAGGATAAGTTACTGGAACTTCATGCTTGTAGTATGAGTTCATCATGGTGAGGCAGTGTGTCATGCATCAAAAATAGGTTACATTTTGACCTTTGACCTAAATCAAAGTTTGTCTGGGCTTTATCTCATATACTTCTATGTCACTGGAACTCCATGCTTTGGGTATGGGTTCACCATGGTGAGGCATGCAGTGATTTTGACCTTTGACCTACATCAAAGAAAAACAAATTTCCAGGCTCATCTCATTCACTACAAGTCACTGACAGTTCATGCTTCAGGTATGGTTTCATATTGGTGAGGTGGTTACATATTACTAATTGTATTGTTATAGTTGTACACATATTGGCATAACTGGCCAGCAAAATAATAACTGTATTCTACCTTGTAAATCTACTTAATGTTAGCACTCTATACCTACAGAGACTTGTGAATTGTCCCTTGTTTTCAGCAAATTTGGTTGAAACCCGTAAAAATTATTGTCACTTTATTTCAGGAAGAAGAACACGGATCTGCAAAAATATTGAAACAAGCAGGACTCAAGGAGGATTATGTGAAAAAGATGAAGAAAATCAATGAGGAAAAATGGCTACAAAAGCGACCCCATTACTCAATAGAAAGTCATCTTGAACAATTAAATGTGTTAAAAAGATGGGAATGATCACAATGTATGAAAACTGTGCTTGAAAAACACAAAAGTAGTGATAACAAGTGATGGAAAGAATAACTGGCAGTGATAGCTGTGAATTTTTTTCAGGACAGTAATTTGACATTTATAGGCCCATTTATACGTAACTTCTGGCAAAAAAAAAAAATTGAAGCAAAATTCATTAAAGATTTAATTAAGATTAATTGATATCGGCAATATTCAAGATGAATTCTTACATGAGTATCAGTATAGCAGCATTTGAAACTCGGTATTTGTAAACATATGCATCCATTTTGAACTGTCATCTAGATTTCGGCTTGTTGTTTAGTGGCCACACCTAGATTAGTTTGAATTCTTTGTAATTTTTTTATCAAGAGTCCTGAAGGTGCGTATATTGGGCCTTTAAACAATGTGAAGATTTTGTCATTACATAGCATCAAGAAGTTGAACATCTAATCACTACCCTGGTAGTTAATGGGCTTGTGATGATGTACTGTAGTACTGCCCTAACCAAATGTCGCAACATCTTAACCAACAATTGTCTGGTATAATTTGTCCCCAGAGTGTAACATCCAAAATTCCATAGGAACCATGGACTTGTATCTACAATGTATACCTTATACAGTCCATAGTGATGATTTGTATAAAACTTGATAATATTGAATTGTGTGAAATGAGCTATTTGATATGTCTGAATGGATTTCTGTAAGATGTGCATGACTTGGAAATGAATGAGGTGTGCAAATAAAATTGTACAGAAATACATAGTAAGTGCTTGTTTTTATGTCGCCTGAAAAGGTGATGTACATATATATATATGTATATAGGGATCACTTTGTTCGGGTGTTGACTTCCTTGGCGTTGTCGAACAGGGCTTTATCACCCCTCTTTTGAGGTCTGTAAACGGACCCATTCCCAATGAAAAAAGGTATGATTTTTTCCCAAATTACCTCTTAAAAATTCCCAATTCCAACACTTGAAAAAAAATTTGGTGGTTTTACATGCTTGAGGAGCTTCTTGTGACACTAAGTTTAATAAGAAACAAGAAAGATGGGCTGTAAATGTCATACTGACAGTGCTTTAAATAATAATTTAGAAAAGAAATAAATGAATGTATTTAGTTGTTATAATAGTGTTGTCAAAATTTCCCAAATAGGGTCCAATTCCCAAAAACCTGTGATAAAGCCCTGTCCGAAAAAAAGTTTCTGTGTGATAACATGGGCCTAATAAACCTCCAACAATTTACAGCGCATTCTTACTAAAAGCTCTTGCTTGGATATATACTCTTCACATCTAGACTCCAAAATTCAAGGTCTCTGTTACTATAGATACAGGCCATATATCTGAACGATAATTTGAGTTCCCTTGAGCTTATCAAACTCAATCTTCATACAGTGCCTACTAACTGAAAGACCTAATTACACTGTTACTATAACTGAATAGAACCCACATCTAAAAAAAGGTCGCCTACATGATAACTTTGAGTTTCCTTGGGCCAATCCAACTCAATATTTATACAGTGCATCTTTACTGAAAGTCCATTTTTCGGTTTCTTCTAAGTCCCTTACACAACAGATTCCTTTCCGTTTAGAGCTTTGAGTTGGATATCATCCATATTAAGTTGGAAGCACTAAAATAAACGAATGTAGAAGACTCCACCCCACAAGAGGTTAAAGAGTGGGAGCTGAACAAGGGCAATCAATCAGGCTTAGGAATGGTCTAAAAGGGTAATTTGGCCTATTTTTTTCAAGAAAATTCCCAGAAATTGATGACCCCAGAACCCATAGCTTGGTTACAAACATTGTCCAACACCTTGTGAAGGATGGGATCAGAAAAGGTTTATTCCCTAAAACACTTCACATCCTAGTGCTACTATTAAGAGGTAAATATGCATATGCTACCGGAATGGCCATTACTTTGGAATGGACTTATCAAACAATAACCATACAGATACCTTAATTAGTATATTGTTAATGAAAAACACCTTAAATAATGTTATAAATATCTCTATAGAATTGTGCTGAAATTAAACAATAACAATCCCAACCCATATCTACCCAGTATGTATACAAGAACTTAGCTTAAAGACAAACTTATACACATCATGCTACCAATATTGGCTGCAGGGTTTGGCCCTACCCTTGGGGACTTATTTCCTGTGCCATACCTCTCAAAGAGACAAAAGGAAAATCACATCAAAATTGACTCGAAGATCCCGGCCACACCCCTAGGATATTACAAGTACAGTATCTTGATCACAACTTTTTTTACAGTTGAGTTCTTTTCCCCCTTACATTATTTGCTTTATATATATATCTGCCTTATACTGGTCTGTAAGTATGGAATTCAAATATCCACCCTATCCATTCGAGACAAATACATTCATTCCAGGATTGGCCATAATTTCTGATCTGCATGGTCCAGTGCTTGGTTTATAAGCTTGAAAATTATTGAGATCTATATAATATGATATTAATGAACAGCAACCAGAAAGAAAAAAAAACTCAAGCAGGTCTTATAATCAAGGGATTTATACATGATATTAATAAACAGCAACCAGAAAGAAAAAAAAACTTAAGCTGATCTATCAAGGGATTTATACACCTGTACATTAGCATGTGCACCTGCTGCAAATTTTAAAGTTGCAAAATGCAAAAAATCATGTTAATTGAATCAATCAAATCACTTATTCTTCTTAATCAGATATGCAATTTCATGACAATAAATTATGAAAATGAGGCATATGTAACACAAATTAGTCTGGGGTATGTTTCTCTTAGGGACTTGTTTTAAATTGTCACTGCATGGTTCATGACTTATTTTGATACATACCCAGTATTGTTTCATATATTTATGCTGATCATGAAAAAGAAGATACATCAAAGTTACCTGATTAACCTTGATGACTACTGATATCCCTAGGTAATCTCTTAAGTAATAGTAGAAAGTTAATAATCGACACAGGTAAACTAATTGCCCTTAATCTATATCTCTAAGATATATTCTAAGAAATTTTAGGATCACTTATATTCCTCAAAACTGCTTATAATTTTACAAGTTATAATTATTCAAACTTTTTGGGCAAGAATTTAATTTAATATACATATGTAAATTGTAGGTATAACATGTCATTGACACTATATATATATATAATGATTAAAGAAATAAAAAAAAAATCAGGGTCAACTACTTGGACATTTTTGTGTCCTCCTCTTAGCTATTATTTATATATAGCTCTCATTCTTTATTAATCCAGCTTTCTTTCTTTCATTTTTGTGTATTAATTTATATTAGTACAATAATTATAACATAACGTATTATATAGCATAATTATAACATAAGTTTGAAAAGGTATTAAAAAAATCAGATGATGTTGATTAATTGTTGCCTTATAAGCTAAAGGATGATAATTTAACAAGAGAAAGAAAAAAGTTTGAAGTTATTTCAGATACGCTTTGAGAACTTTTTAACATAATTCTTAAAATATTCAGTCAACAATATAAACCCTTTTGCTAATGTTGGGCTGATTTGAAACTCATGCAGACTGCTTTTATTATCTTGTGACTTTTTTTTTAGATTAATAATTCAACATAATATTTCAACATTGATTAATATTTTTAAATTGCTCAAATACCACCATATTCTAAATCATAATAATGATTTTACAACTTATCTTTAAACATACTCGAATTATTTTAATTTTACTATTAAATTTTATCTTTTTTTTAATGATATCGCTGATTTATGTTGTGTAACCTAAATCATGGGAGTATTTGTAATGAGAGTTACCTCCCCGTACTCGTTCCTGTTTACAAAACTCGAGTGTCACTTTCACTGCGAAGTTAGGATAGTGTGTTAGAAATAGCGATCCCATGTTTGTTATGTGGGATATGGTAGCATGTAGATCAGTAGAAACACACCACACAACATTAAACGATGGAGAAAGCGGCAAAAGACGGTAAGATAATGCCCTGACGTTCAGCAAATGAATGTGGAAAAACGAAGTTGGTGAATGCAAAAAAATAATTCTGGAACCCCAGGTTAATCTAATTATTGCTTTTGCTGGGGAACCACTTAAAGCCGGAAATTTCAAACTTTGAATTTTAACTTGTATCTTAAATTATATATATATGTGTATCTTAAAATTATATATATGTAACCTGTTTCGTTCGGAATAATGTGTGGTTGAACATTTTTTGATAATTTAGCTTATTTTTTTAACAACGAAGCTGTCAAACATTTTTAACCGTCATATATAGAAATTCTTGTGCTACACTGTTAATATCGACTGTGATGTCTGTTCTTGTGTAATAAGCAGCAAAAACTTTCCAAAATTATATAAAATCGATAAACTGTGATTGAAACAGAGAACTGTTCCAGAATCATGTCAAAATGCCTTATAAGTTCATAAAAATACTGTATTTAATGCTACAATAAATATATAAAGCTACTTTTAAATATTAGTACAAGTGCACCTGCATAACATTCATGACATATAATTACAATTAAGGTCCAGGAAGAAATATAGCCATAGAAACAAATTACAGCAAAATCAAACAATAATGTGCCTCTCTAAGTTCAGGAGCTTGGAATTCATTATTGTTCATCAGTATACGTAACATTGTTAAATCTATAAATTTACCTAAACAGTCTTATACAATCTCTTGGTTACCATGCCAGTTTTGATTTGTCGAAGATTATTAAAGAACAAATGTCTGTACTGGAATTATTACATGTACACTCTAACAGACTGTTTACAATGTACATGTATATCAAAAGAGATATAAAAATCAGCACTGGAACATCTATATACATGTATATAATGTGACGTTAATATATTTGGACTGTCACAGTGACACCGGTGTGGTATTAATATTAAGTTAATTAAGCACCACCAAACCTGTGTTATGATTATGGGTTATACTATAACGCCTGTGTTGTGACTATGCGCCTGTGTGGTGACTATGGGTTATACTGTCACACCTGTGTGATGATTACGGGTTAACTATCATACCTGTGTGATCACTGTATGGGTTTATTGTCACGCCTGTGTGATCACTACAGATTATACTGTCACGCCTGTGTGATCACTACAGGTTATACTGTCACACCTGTGTGGTGACTATGGGTTATACTGTCACACCTGTGTGGTGACTATGGGTTATACTGTCACACCTGTGTGGTGACTATGGGTTATACTGTCACACCTGTGTGGTGACTATGGGTTATACTGTCACACCTGTGTGGTGACTATGGGTTATACTGTCACACCTGTGTGATCACTGTATGAGTTAACTGTCACACCTGTGTGATCACTGTATGAGTTAACTGTCACACCTGTGTGATCACTGTATGAGTTAACTGTAACGCCTGTGTGATCACAGTATGGGTTATACTGTCACGCCTGTGTGATGACTATGGGTTATACTGTCACACCTGTGTGATGACTATGGGTTATACTGTCACACCTGTGTGGTGACTATGGGTTATACTGTCACATCTGTGTAGTGACTATGGGTTAACTGTCACGCCTGTGTGGTCACAGTATGGGTTATACTGTCACGCCTGTGTGATGATCATGGGTTAACTGCCATGCCTGTGTGATCACTGTATGGGTTAACTGTCACGCCTGTGTGGTCACTGTATGAGTTAACTGTGACGCCTGAGTGGTAACCATATTGGTTAACTGTAACGCCAGTGTGATCACAGTATGCCTGGTATATGTTAATTGTCACACCTGTGTGATCACAGTATGGGTTAACTGTCACGCCTGTGTGGTCACCATATTGGTTAACTGTCACGCCTGTGTGATCACAGTATGGGTTAACTGTCACGCCTGTGTGGTCACCATATTGGTTAACTGTCACACCTGTATGATCATGATCACTGTATAGTTAACTGTCACGCCTGTGTGATCACAGTATGGGTTAACTGTCACGCCTGTGTGGTCACCATATTGGTTAACTGTCACACCTGTATAATCATGATCACTGAATGGGTTAACTGTAACGCCTGTGTGATCACAGTATGGGTTAACTGTCACGCCTGTGTGGTTACCATATTGGTTAACTGTCACACCTGTATGATCATGATCACTGTATGGGTTAACTGTCACGCCTGTGTGATCACAGTATGGTATATGTTAACTGTCACACCTGTGTGATCACAGTATGGGTTAACTGTCACGCCTGTGTGGTCACCATATTGGTTAACTGTCACACCTGTATGATCATTATCACTGTATGGGTTAACTGTCACACCTGTATGATCACAGTATGGGTTAACTGTCACGCCTGTGTGATCACTGTATGGTTAACTGTCACGCCTGTGTGGTCACCATATTGGTTAACTGTCACGCCTGTGTGATCACTGTATGGTTAACTGTCACGCCTGTGTGGTCACCATATTGGTTAACTGTCACACCTGTATGATCATGATCACTGTATGGTTAACTGTCACGCCTGTGTGATCACAGTATGGGTTAACTGTCACGCCTGTGTGATCACAGTATGGGTTAACTGTCACGCCTGTGTGATCACAGTATGGGTTAACTGTCACGCCTGTGTGGTCACCATATTGGTTAACTGTCACACCTGTATGATCACTGTTTGGGTAACTGTCATTTCATTTATAGCTTTTTGGGGCTAATAAGGGACATGTTTTATATATACTTTAAACTTGTTTAAATTGATAAAGAAATTAAAGAATATAATTCATAAAATCATTATACAGTAATAATGATACTTTTGATACATGATGACCATGCCCGGAGAATAGTGAGACAAACCCAACCACATGATCATAAGTCACTTGTTGTATAGCATACAAAAATCTCATTCATTTTTTTTTATTTGTATATATATCCAAATCTTTTCAAAGTTTAATATAGAAAATATGCTACAGACTTTTAAAGAGTAATTAAGCTAATAATGTGGAGTTTTCTGTTTATTATACTAAATAGCTAAACTCAATTTAAAAGAAATTATGTTACATATTTGGGTATTTTTGGGACAAAAACATGTGAATTTGGAGATGTAAAATTGTCTGTACACAAAGTGTAATGAATAAAAGTAAAATGTTCAATGTTTCATCCTACTTAATTGACTGTAGCCTTCCATATATCTATATAGACAATATCACATTGCACACTGCTAAATAGCATAATGTATGGTGGTCTAGTGGTTGAGGTTGTGAGTTCGAGTCCTGGTCACAGCATTTTTGTTGTATTCCTGAGCAAGATATTTAACTCCTCTTTTTCCAGTCTACTCAGCTGTAAATGATTATGTGGTTGGGCAGTGCTAGAAATAATTTTAAATGTAGAATGCTAGCTGTGAGCGCCGAAATGGCAGCACTGGTTGTATGCACCCCAGGGAGTTGAGAATGATATTGGCTGGTTGCTAAAGCCCTACAACCACGGATATTATTTTGAGAATGGCTTTGAGCCGGCCTTTAGGTTGTGATAAGGCTGTATATAAGAACCTCGAATTATTATTATTATTATTATGTATTGGCTGTTTTAGATATGGGGATGAAGACTAAGGAGGGAGATGGAGACAGCCAAAGACAAGTTCAGCTAAAAGTGCCGACACACATACAGTCTTATTCCTGGGACTGTGGACTGGCATGCTGCTGTATGGTGCTCAGGTTTGTGTATTTAAGCCCACGTAGCATAATCACCCCTAAACACACATTTCAAGTTTTCCAGATCAAAAGTGGTAATAGTTTATTATGAAATTTCAGGGGCGAAAGAGTAAAATTTATGTAGCATGCATTCTTATCTATCTAAAATAACCTACTATATACCTGGTGTGCTTTTTACACTTAATATGTATTTGCAAGAGTTGCACCAATTACATGTACTAGTCCTATGCCACTTGGCTAATATCTCTCTATGTGCTGCTGTGTATTCCTGCATGTATGCTGGGGAATTAATTTATATAAGGTACTGGTACATTGTACTTTAAAAACAATTAATTAACTCATGATGTTTACCGCTGACGAGATATTGGACTTTTCAATGCAAAGGATGGAATTGTTCATTATGAAATTCCAGGAGTGGTTGAGTTAAGAACCACTTAAATGATATAGTGCTAAATCTGACATTATAGTTATCTGTGTATGCTCCTCTGAAGGCAGATTCGAGTGAACTTATGGTAGCTAGGGGTGAAGTGTTTTTATATCAGAAAAAAATATAAGAATCAGCAGCCATCTGTTACATATCACTTGGACATAAAAAAATATATTTAATGGAAGACAACTGTCGTGTGTATATACATATATCTATGACTTTTCTTTTAGTTGCTGTTTTAGTGTGTATACCACAAGAATAACAGCTTGGATGATCAATGGTTTAAAGTATGGTTAACTTTAAATTTTCAATATGTATGATATTTTTTTACCATATCCAAGATTGTATTTGGGAACATGTTGATGATAACATTGGTTCTTTTCATACTGACATGATTTGTTACATTTTTAATTCACTGATTATAAAGATACCGGTCTTAAGCTGTCAATATATGAATCAAAACATCGGAGATAAAAATATCTGTTTGAGTTATAGGGGTTGACAAAACTCATTTCAGAAGAGATGTTGCAGTTTGTAGTAATAAATGACAGAATATTTGAAAGCTAGGCTAGGGCCCTGACAAATTTTTAGGGGCGATTGGCTATAGCTACTTGTACCTGGCCCCTGCTTATCTGCATGCCTCATGCAACATGTGTGTCCTATTTTATTTTGCCACTTCTCAGTTAAGTTAATATACTAGTTACTATATATGTTAGTAAAACTAGAGTAGAGAGTCCCTGTTACTCAGCTGTACTTACACTTAGGCTTGTGGGTATACATTTAAATGGTATCCTCAAAGAATAAGTGTCCAAAACTTGTACCGCATATTTCTGAATTAATGGCCCATGTTTGAATCTCTCAGCCCAAAATTTATTTACGACTAAAAAATGCATTTTTGGCTCAACCATGGAGAATCAGCCAGAACAGGGAGATTGTACACTGCTCTGTTGGTCAGACTATCTTTATATATGAGTACATATACAGAGGACAAACAGCATACTGTGTAGTTGTTCAATTTTGTGGTTGGAAATGTTCACATTTTTCTGTCAGTACCTTATTCGCAGGGGTTTAATGTGTGAATCATAAAATTGTCGTGAAACCTAGATTATATCGCCATCATCTAATTAAAATAATAATTATTTTTGTGAGGTATTAAATTTTGTTAATTTTGATGCATTTACAAAGGACTATGTACATGTATATGGTTTGAGCCTTTTTTTGGCCCCTTTATCATCAAATTTGAAACTGATCATTAAACATTCAAATCAATGAATTTCAAATATGGAATACATCCATGATAATACTGAGACATTAATTATTTGTTGTTTCAACTCTGGTTGTCATGGCAACAATCTCAAAAACGCATAAATTAGGGAAATTTGACCATTTAGTCAATTCTGGCCCATTTTTGGATAGTTTTTCTGTTAGAAAGCTATTGAGCGCATTCTTGAACAAACTTAATATCAAATGAGAATATGTGGGCACTTATATCACATCTTTAGGGGAAATATAAAGTCTGTTCAAGAATGCGTTCTATAGTTGCTATGTGAAAAACTATGTAAAATTGACCAAATATGTACATTTACATAATTTATGCATATTTCAGAAGGTTACCATGGCATCCATAGCACAAACAACAAGTACATATTATTACAATTGTATGAGGGATGTATTCTATATTTGAAATAAAATGATTTGAGAGTTCATAATGAAATTCAAAATTTCATGGATTTTGGGGCCAAAAAAGGCAAAACCATACATAGTCCTTTAGCAAAATTGAAACAGCTCCGCTCCCAAATATTGACAAGTATACAGCATATTATACACTAAATGTTAATTCATGTGTTAACTGTGAAGCAAAAAAAAGTGGTAGGACTTACATATAGGGGATCTTACACGAGTGTCGATGTAATATGTAATTTATTAAACAAGTTCAATAATTTAATAATTATTTCACAAGCCTTTAGGCGAGAAAGGCTCGTGCCATGTTAAATTATTTTACAAGTTTAATAAATTCCATATTACATTGACACGAGTGTAAGATTCTATAACTTATATTTATGAGAAAATACACCAAAACTCGCAAATTCATTCTCTATAAGAAAGGCAAATTTCTACTTTGATGGTACAATTTTCACTACCAAGACAATCATATTATGTCATAAAGACGCCATTTGTTTATTACGTCACAATAGTGTTTTTACACGTGTGTAATATGTTATTTATGACATGGTCGTAAGACATGACTGAACAGGTCAGTTTTGTGATAAATAGAGATTATACATAATTATATTACAACTTCTGTTTGAATTTATCAAGATTGTATTTGATATACATGTGCAGTGGACTCCACTTAATATCACCACTGTTAATATCACATTCCTCTTTATATCATGTTTTCCCAAGCACCATTTTTCTCCCTATATAATCTATGTAATTTTATTTGGTTAATATCATGTACTTTAAGGTGAATTCCTCTTAATATCATATTTTTTCTAACCAATCACATAAAATATCCAGAAAATGATGTCATTTCCATTGATTTCAGATACAACTTGTACAAAATGTTGCATAGAAAATAAAAAATAACCCCAAAAATGATTTTTTAATTGAAATAATGTTATATATCTATTGAAACATCTTCATATGTAAATTGAATATCTTTTTACTTTTTAGTTATGGAGATTGGAAATGCACTAGATTTAGTGGAAAAAACATGTTTCTCTTAATGTCACATTCCTGTTAATATCATGTTTTTGTCTGACAAATGCAACATGATGTAAAGGGGAGTGCACTGTATTACAAACAAAAAAGTGTATTCACACTACGTATACTTTAGTGTACTTGATATTCTGCAGTTAGCGCAGGTTTTGCTCTTTCTCTACAATTTCAAAAACCACTGCCATATTTTTTTCAGATATTTGAAGAAGGATGACCACAATGTGTATACCTCTGATTTTGAGGAGCTGAATTGTGGAGAAAGGTTAGTTGTACAGAATAGAAGGGAACTGTAATGACCTCCAAATTAAAAGTCGATCGAAAAACACTGAAGATGTATAGTTTTCTAGCTACCAACTACATGTATGAACTGTTTAAATTTGAAAATTAGAAATGTCAGTTGCTAAAGCCACATACCGGTAATTCAACTTTAAGAATGAGGGTGTATCAGTTTGGTACACTTTTCCAAACATTTTTTTTATCCTTTAGTTATCATAATTTTCTTTACTAAGAAGGGGTGGTCGGGTAGTGCAGTGGATAGCACAATTGCCCCTTATGAAAGTAATTCTCTGATCAGACTTGAAAAGGTATGGGGTCACCTTCTCAACCACATAGGTTTTCTGCAAGTACTCCAGTTTCTTCTAAAATAAGACCTCCATGTCACATGCTAACATCCAGGCCAACAATTAGTGATTTATATAATTAAGTTGGTGTTTCATAATTGTTGTAAAATGAATAAAGTTTATATTTATGACAAGTAGGTTTAAGATTCCACTCCTCTTGTACATTTAAGGATTAACCTTTTCTTTTGTTTAGTTTATATGAGATCATAAATCCAATGAAACATGAGGTAAATTGCGTAAACGTGAATTCGTCTTTACGTTAAATTTACTGACTGCCCCAATGGATTTCTGATCTCATAAACTAAACAAAATCAAAGGTTAATTCTTATATTTACAGTATTTTTTTGTAAATGGTTCATAACCTTTCTGTTCAGCATAGCCCCATCTGCAGACATATATTTCATTTCAAAACTAACAAACGTGAAAAAGGTTCAATATATTGTAACAGAATGAAGTTAGTCTAAGCCATGGTTAACCCCACCCATGTCCATTGTTGATGATGTCAGACAATTGTGACTCGAACTGGATGATTTGGATAGCTCCGCCCACACGTATTTTTGTTGACGTCATAGAAATTTGGCACGTTCCCAAGTATGCATGTTATAGAAAAATAACTCTAGTTTGCACAGCAATGGTTATCGAGTGAATGTCAGTGAAGACTGTAAATATTCAGTAGAACCATAATGCTCTGCCACTTGTTTTCATTTTTAACCTTGGTAACTTCTTCTTCTTCTTCTTCTTCTTCTTCTTCTTCTTCTTCTTCTTCTTCTTCTTCTATCCGGTTTATTTGTTGAAAATCAGGCCAACAATTAATGCTCTGATGAGGGTGGGGCCTGATTGTCTAGTCTCGATCTAAGTTTTCTTCTCCATCCTTGTCTTTGGTGAGGCTTGACGGAATCTATACCTATGGCTTTCCTATCACGACAAAGGCCTCCCAAGACAATTTGGGTCTGCCAGAGGAGGACTTCAAAAGTCTCACATATTATCTTAATTTTTCTGGAGGGATGGTATAAATATAATGAGGTTTTACTGTTTTTGAAACCTCTGTAGATAAAATGATTTATAATAAAGTGTTTCTGATACAGTATATGGACAATTGATTTGGCGTATTTGCTTGAGAGGCATGACTTGAAAGTAAAGCTGACCACAGTAACCCTTGGAGTGGACCAAGAATACGCCAAAAAGGTAAACTGAATGTTTGTACGGACCTTATACATAGACAAAATAGTATATCTGAAAGTTCTCGTAGACTTACGAAGAGAAAAATTGCTGAAAGGAAATATAGTTCGTTTAGATACTGTAAATATACGATACTAATTTTGGTGCACTCAAATTTAAGATATAACTATTAATGCGATTATTTAGTGGAAGGTTTTCTGCACGAAAAGTGCTAAAATAAAATTACCGCTAAAATATGTAAATTTACAGTAACTGTTAAATAGTATAATCAAGGCTTATCTTTCCATGCTGACTGACTGAGTTTTTACACTGAAGGTATTCCCCTTAATTAATTATGGTTGCGCTGAATA
Source organism: Mimachlamys varia (assembly GCA_947623455.1). Classification (NCBI taxonomy): domain Eukaryota; kingdom Metazoa; phylum Mollusca; class Bivalvia; order Pectinida; family Pectinidae; genus Mimachlamys; species Mimachlamys varia. The sequence goes on along the minus strand of OX392532.1, from coordinate 29,749,986 downwards.
CAATTTCTGTATATTGCTTTCTTCAGCAAAAATTGTGAGTGTGCAAATTCATCATTGCGCTTATCAGAATCTGTTTAGATTCTGTTTGGCGCTAAAATTTGAGTGTACCAAAATTAGTACAGTCGAACCTAGTTATCTGGAACTTGTATACCTCAAAAACCTCGTTAAATTCGAAGTTTTTCATCGGTCCTTACCAAGCTGTACTCAAGCATTCAAAGTCACGTAACTCCAATACTCGATTAACTCCAAGTTTCTTGATGGTCCCATCAACTTCAAGATAACCATGTTCCACTGTACTTTTACACTAAATTTACAGTGATTTTGCAAATTATATATATATATAGTACATCACATGATTGAATACTGCCTTCCCATTGGCTATACACATTGGTTCTATGAAGCGATAGTGCCTGCTCACCCGGGCACTATCAAATTTGGTGCGAGTTTCAACATGAATCTATTATGACATCACTATTGAGTTGCGTCACTATTACGTCATGCTACTGTTCAGCTTGAAAATGGCTGACTCTAGGAATGACCCAAAGCTGGCACTGGTCTATCACAATAAAATGAGTTTTCAGTGTTTACATATTTATTTAAGTTAAAAGGTGATAAACCCATTATGGCCCTGTTGAGAGGGCGCTATTGCCTCATAGTATTGTCTCTTGATGAGATAGTGCCTTCGCCTTCGGCTGAGGCAATGGTGCTCTCTCAAGAGGGCCATAAAAATAAATAGAGCACCATGTAGATGTTGTTTGTCATTAGCATTTTTAGTAAAGATGTTTGTATCTGTTTTAATTCTGTTTGGCGCTAAAAAATTGGGTGCACTCAAATAAGTATGTTTTCAGAAATTTTGCAAATTATATACAGGGCACTATCACAATCGGGTAGATCATTATCAAGATATTTGCATTGAACGCAACACAAACCAAAGTTTGTTGTACAATTAATGTGAAGATTCTGTGTCTCTTAGCCATTTTACAGGAATCACTTCAGTCAGGACGAAAGCAGGGTCAGCAAGATGTTTGCTGAGGCTGCCTCTAAGGATATCGCGGTGGAGAAATGGTGAGTACAAAACTAAACCATATCACAGCTTGTAGTTCACGGTCTGTTGATTTAAAGGAAACACAGTGTTGGAAGTGTTTTCCATCTTTAGTATTGCATCATGTTAAAAAATATGCAAGTTAGAACCATGTACATTGTATATCGACATCAATATCTGTTCTAGATTGTTTTTTTTATTCTGAATAGTTTGGTAGCTAGGACTCCTTAAGGACCACAGTGGAAATAAGTCTTTGACTTTTCTATGTTATCCTGGTAAAGCATGTATTGTATTGTATTGTAAATGTAGTGAACTTTTATGTATTGGTGCAATGTTTTACCAAATAAATCTATCTATCTATCTTTTCTCCAACAAGGTTTTTTTACTATATGAAGTGTAAGACAAGTATTTGTAGATTTATGAATAGTCAAACAGGTGGTAGGGTGTTGAAGTGCATAGCACACTTGCCTTTCACCAAGGCGGCTGGGTTTGATTCCCCAACCGGACATGAAAAAGGTACAAGGTCATCTGCCCAGCCACGTGGGTTTTCTGGAGATACTCTGGTTTCCTCCCACAATAAGACCCAGCGCATGCTAACATCCGCGCCAACAAGAATGATTGATATATGTTAACAATAGATAACTACGATATTTATTACTGTAACATTGATCCTGATATGGTTTGTGTACCTACGTTAATGTTCTATATTCTGTTAAGTTTGTAACAATAGATAACTACGATATTTATTACTGTAACATTGATCCTGATATGGTTTGTGTACCTACGTTAATGTTCTATATTCTGTTAAGTTTGTAACAATAGATAACTACGATATTTATTACTGTAATGTTGATCCTGATATGATTTGTCAACTTCGCAAGCCAAGGGTGTATAATACGCTACTGTCCTTTTCACCCTTAGCGGATCTCACCGCAAATTCGAAGTTCCCGCACTGCGCCATCTAGTGGACTATAGCAGTTGTGTCCCTTGTTTAACGTAATTCCTGACCAATCAGATAGCTCGTACTATTTGTGTACGATTCAACAAATAAACAGAAAATGGCAGCGCCCTTTGATGAACATGCTATATATGTAAACAATTCAAAATTCAAGAACTTCGTGAGACACAGAGACTATCAATCAGCTCAATCAACAATGGAAATGATGTTTTTGTTGGAACAAAAACAGGGAAATAAGCTTGTGTTTTCTTTTTGTAACATTTCCATTTTAAGAATGAGATCATAGTCGATAGTTTGTTCAACTTCGTAAAACAAAATCCACACACGTATCTGCTTTTTTTATCTGCCTGATCGGCGACATATCCCAAAATCTGACTCAACTGGTCGAAAACGGTGAATGTCGGGCCAAAAATCACACGTCTAGACTTCGTGGCAACATTTTGTTACAGACACGACATGTTTTCGACGGCGCTGCCATCTTTGTTATTTACAATTACAGCACGCGTTTTGATTGGTCGGTTAAACCTAGCCGCATCCAATCAAAATGCAGGAGTGAGAACTTTGAATTTGCCGTGAGATCCGCCAAGGGTGAAAAGGAGAGTAGCGTATTGTACACCCTTGGCTTGCGAAGTTGATGATTTGTGTACCTACGCTAATGTTCGATATTCCGTTATGTTTGTAACAATAGATTACTACGATATTTATTACTGTTATGTTGATCCTGATATGATTTGTGTACAGTTCAGTGCCTATGTCAGACATCGTGAACCATGTTGCCAAGGAGAACCTGCTCATATGTCTTGTCGACTGGAACTTCCTCGAATGTATCTGGTGTGACAAAGTAAGTACACACACAAATAGTGTGAACCTGGTCAGGGGAATTAGAAAATATATTATTAAGTAATTTTCCTTAAAGGCCCAATATACGTAACTTTCGGCAAAAATTGAAGCGAAAGTCAAGCCTTATAACTTTTTATATTCATAGATTTAGTTAAGATTAACTGATATCAACAATATTGAAGATGAATTCTTACACGGTTACCGGTACAGCAGCAGTTGAAACTGGGTATTTGTAAACACTTGTCTATTTTGAACAGTCTTCTAACTTCGGCTTGTTGTTGAAGTGGGCCCCACCTGAATTATTTTCAATTCTTTTGATTTTTTGGTCAAGAGTTTCTTGTTAGTTACCGCTCATGTTTTAACTTGTTTTAGGCTTATTTTTGCATGGCTATGAACGGGATTTTTTTCAGAATTTTTCAGAATCACAAAAAAAATTTCCCGAAGTTACGTATATTACGCCTTTAAAAACTCTTTCCTGCAGCATGGATAAGGATTTCAGTCAATATTGATTGGATCATCCCCAGTCCAAACAGGCGAAATGTTTTACAAATTGATTGTGTACCAAACAATATCTGGAGCTGAGGGATTGAGTCCAATAAATTCTTAGCTACATGTACTTACAATGTATATGGCTAAAGAAATTTGTATTGTTTACTCATTTGGACCCCAATGGGGCAGATGGGTCAGGAATTAAAACATCAATAGATGTTTTAAATCTTATATTCCTATAATACAGGGGAATTTTCCCATAGTCCACTCAACTTTGAAAATAATTAATTGTACAAGGTGAGCTAATTGTTTAATGAACTCTTCATGAATCCATGCATCATTTACTGGCCATTTAAAACACAAGTTTTAAAATTTCCCTTTCAGAGGCGACATTGTTTCTCCTGCTTCAAACGGTGCTGTGGAACCTACCAAGGTAAGCATTTATTTAATATAAACTTTATTTCATTCCAACAGTAAATATACAACATTATAGACAGGGATATGCAGGAATAGAATTCAGAAACAAGTTTAAAAAAAACTTATATTAATCCGTTTCCATTTATTTCCATGGCTAGAACACTTGGCCAAACTAGTGAACTTGTGCTGTGGTACAGCTTAAGTGTGAAAAAACTTAGCAATAATCACTTTTAAATTTTTTTTAGATCACCTTTTGGCAAAAAGACTAAATTTTGTATATAGTGAAGATGTGTCAAAAATAATCAATACTTAAATGAACTTTTGGCAGTTAAAATTATAAATTTTTCATAATATAAGAAAGGGAATTCTTTGTATTCTTTTTTTTTTTTCCTCCATGAAACTTTTATCAATATTTCATGAGTAAAGTGCAATAAATTGATCGATAGTTTGAGGAATACATTGTATTTGGATATTCAGAGGTTGGTTGAAAATGTTCAAACTTGGTCGGGACCAAATGAACTGTACGATGAATTATGGGTATTCAAGTAAACCGAGTTCAAGTAAGTTGAATTTTTCTATATGAGATTTATATAAATTGTGCTTTGTACTCTGCAGGACATTTTGTGGTTGTGTGCGGTTTTGATAGAAGAAAAAAGCGTGTGTTCTATAAAAACCCTTCTTATGATGAAGGTGAGTACTAAAAACTATAGGTACAATGGACTCCACTCAATATCACCCCTGTTAATATCACATTCTTCTTTATATCATGTTTTTCCCAAGCACCATTTTTCTCTCTATATAATCTATGTAATTTTATTTGGTTAATATCATGTACTTTGAGGTGAATTCCTCTTAATATCATGTTTTTAACCAACCACATTAAATATCCAAAACGTGATGGCATTTCCATTGGTTTCAGATACAACTCGTACAAAATGTTACAGAGAAAATAAAAAATAACCCCCAAAATCGTTTTTTGATTGAAATAATATTATCTATATATTGAAACATTTTCATATGTACATTGAATAGCTTACTTTAAGTTATGGAGATTGGAAAATGCACTAGATTTAGTTGAAAAACATGTTTCTCTTAATGTCACATTCCTGTTAATATTCTGACAAATGCAACATAATACGGTATAAAGAAGAGTGCACTGTATTACAACTGGTTTGGTGTTACCTGAGGGGACTGAAGGACATCAGTCAGTCTGTCTGTGCATGTGTTTGTTTCATATGGGGCATATTTGATATTTATGTATCAGAATACTGAAAACATATTTATTTTGACAAACTCAAATTTCTCTGTATAAATGAATTTTAACAAATGAACGTAATAATCAGCTCATTCACCCCTGGAGGCACTTTTAAACCCTTCCATTTCAAAGGTTGGAATAGTTCATTATGAAATCTCAGGGATGACTGACTTAATTGGCACTCTCATAATCCTTGCTATAAAAGAAATAAATAGAAACTGTTATGAGCACAAACACAATTTAGTGGAAAAATTTCAGCGTGAACATAGATTACCATTGAAATATGTCCATATACAGTACAGTGTACCCTTGTTATACCGCCACCTTTCGTCCACAGCAATTATGGCGATATAACGAGGTGGCGATAGTATCAAATTATGAAAACTATTACCATGAATTATATTGCATAATCAATTGCTTTTCCAACGTTTTATTAAAATCAAGCTTAGTATAATATCGTCATATAGATCAACATTGGCACAAATTTATATCTTAAAATAGTTATTGATCTGCTTTTGCCGCATTCCATTCCAAATGGAACTCTAAAGATTTCCTCGATCTCCAAAAACAGAACAATAAGGCGTTATCATCAAGGGAAATGTATAGCGAATCAGGACGTTTATATTTTTAAGGGTGTGGCAGATGGTGATATTTGAGGATGGCGAACTTAACGAGGGAATTATATAGAAGGGAAATCTGTTCTAGAGATTTAGATGGCAGTATGCGAGTGTGGCGGTAGATTCGGGTGGCGATAGGTCGGGGGTACACTGTACTTAATTTCAATCTAAACTTTTGAGCTAGTATAAAATGCGGTTGGACCTACAATCAGTAATCAAAGGACCCCATATACAAAGTAACCTCTAGATCTGTTACTAGACTACTACTTCACTGCGACACTGCATTCAGTAATCATGTAAAAAGTTCTGTCCTGTATGTTCATAAATCTATCTTCATGCAATGTTAATCTTTGATAGATTTTTACATGATATATATTTTGAATTTAGGGAATGTTAACCACACACCTTTTCACAAATTTATGAATTTACTTTAAATGTACATGTGCTATTGTGGATTATTATAGAAGAACAAAATGGAGCACCTGATAAATCTCGAGGTATACTGTATTTTGTTTCCCTTTACAGATGTCTGCTGTAGCAGAATGGATAGATTTGACAAGGCAAGGAAGAGTAACGGAACAGATGAAGATACTCTTTTCATCTTCAGCCCCTAAACAGATATGTTGCTGTAGGGTTGTGGTTAATTTTAAGCCATGACCTTCAGTTTAATAGACATTAACGGTTGAAGGGTTGTGGTAAATTTGGAACCTTAACCTTCAGTTTAATAGACATTGACAGTTGCAGGGTTGTGGTAAATTTGGAACCATAACCTTCAGTTTAATAGACATTGACAGTTGCAGGGTTGTGGTAATGAGACCTGCTCTTCATCTTTAGCTGCTATAAGACACCATATAACTGGCGGGTTGTGATGAAGACATTAAGCACCTTTTATAATTAATTGCCCAGCCGTTGGGTTATGATAATTTCAGATCTAGTTCAACTTCACCGTTGTAGCTAGCTACAGAGGTCACATGTATATAGAGGTCACCTGTAGACAGAGGCCACCTGCAGATAGAGGTCACCTGTGTGTAGGGGTCATCTGAATGCAGAGGTCATCTTTATACAGAGGTCACCAATGCATAGAGGTCACCTGTGTGTATAGGTCACATGTGAGCAGAAGTCCAACTGTATACAAAGGTCACCTGAGTGAAGAGGTCATCTGTATACTAAGGTCACCAATGTACAGAAGTCATCTGTATACAAAGGTCACATGTGTGAAGAGGTCATATGTATACAAAGGTCACCTGTGTGAAGAGGTCATCTGTATACAAAGGTCACCTGTGTGAAGAGGTCTTCTGAATTCAAAGGTCACCAATATACAAGGGTCATCTGTACTTCATTCTTGGTGATGTAAGAATTCATTGTGAATATATTGTGAAAAAGTTGCCTTTATGTTCACTGCCAACATTGTTTGATGATACAGAGTGTGTATATGTACAGTTCACCCCTTTTTTAGGATCACTCAAGATAAGGCCTACAAGATTGATTTTTTTCAGATTCAGAAAGATGTTTTTATTTCTCAGCTTTTTTTTGGGAGGGATGTCAGGGTTGGGGTGCCCTGGGTTCATCCCTCTTACATCTTGTCACCTCACACAGGAGGCCTCTTTCCGAGGTGAAAATGTATTTGGTGTTGTACAAGTCGGTAATTAGAGCAATGGGATCAGTACATCTTACACTTACCACCACTATGATCATGTAGGGATTATTTACACAACCAGTCTTTTGTATCAAGACTAATCACATGTATTTGTTAGACACATCATTCTATAAAAACAGAAAAAAAACTATATTGGCAAAAACATGCCTCTATCCTGTGCTTTGCTTTTGGTGATGATGTCGGTTTCAAAGAAGATATATGTTTGTCACTTTTTATCTGCTAGGAAATAAGGTACAAAAAGTGTGAGTACCGTATTCAACCTAATAACCACCCATGGCACTAACAAATGAAGAAAAAGAGAGTGGGTCCATGTTTGGACCAATTAAGAGTCAAATTGACCTAAAATCACCAGTAATTACTTAAAATACTCAGAATATGGTGCATATGATTATTCAGTATAACATATGTAATACAGGGAAGAAGTTGTCCAATCAGCCTTCGCCAAAAGTGTTGTTACTCCCCTTAATAGGCAAAAATGGTGGATACAAGGTGGACTTCCGAGAAGTGTCTTTGTGATGATATCTCGCCATGTGAAATCAGATGACGTAATTCCCATTATGACATCATAGTTATGTGGCACAAATTTGTTTCAAAAACACTTCCCAATGTAGTCATGATATGGCAAACAAGGGAGATAACACTTTTGAGATAGGCCTATTGTCAGTGTATTATGTTTTATGGCTTCCATTTAGATGAGTGAGCATTTAGAGAGACATGGGCGTTTATAGGGACATGGGAGGTTATTGGGTCAAACACGATAACCTATAATTTATTAATGAATATGAGATTATTTCCTTTCCTGAGTATATATATTATAAGCTACAAATTGCTCAGTTATGGTGTACCAAGGGAGATAACTTATCACTCTCGAATATTTCACCAACTTCATGACTACATGTGATTTTTTGGTTAATTGTGAATTATAAAATGAGAATACACTGTTGTAGGAACTTAAGTAATCTTGTGTTAGTTAGTCTGTTGGTTAAAGTTTAGTCATTCAAAAATAAGAAGGATTTCTGCCTGTTGATCTTGTCTCTACGGTCTACCCTGTTATAATCAGGGCCATTGCTCTGACCAATCATAGCAGGAGTTATTTCCCTTGTCTATCAAAACAAGAGGTTATATGGCTATCACCAAGAGTTTCCTGGCTTTATTTAATCATATTACGGAATTTCTTAGCTCTAATCAATCTTTATAAGTTTCATGCTCAATAATTATGGGTGTAATGGCCTTGTAGATCAAATACATTTGGTGATTTATTGGATGAACAAACCATTTGTAATTGGATGTTTATATAATTAGTCTTATCAATCATATTAAAGTTTCTGATTCTAACCAATCACAAAAGGGTGTTTGCTGACTTTTAACCAATCAGAATAGGTCATTCTGTGACTCTAACCAATCAGAATAGATTTCAATCCCAAGGACATCTGGAATTACTACAATGTATTTAGAATTGCTACTTTCAGATTGTTGAGGTTCAATTGCATATTAATTGTATTTTTTTTTTTTTTGTTGTGTTTCGGGATTTTAGATAATATGTCATTTATAGTTATATTGCTTACCATTGATTTTCTTTGTGTTTCGATAAAATGTTAATCTTTAATGTGATTTCTTTGGTACAATAGAAGCTTACATGTTGACACATTTTGAATGAACCCTTTTGCCCTGTAGATCATATAATGGTATCATCCAGATCAAAGCTTGGTACAGTCTACTAAAGATATCAAGGGGTGAAATGGTAAGAAAATAAAAATCTAGCATTGGTATAATTAAGTATCGCTAGCGTGTACCTTTCAATATGTAGGTGAGCCAATGTATGTTAATGGGTTCGAGCTCCATCGACAACACTTATCACTATTTCTTGTCCTATTGCAACTGTTCATCAATAAAAGATTGCTCTCAAACCCTCTCGCCGACAGAACCCAACCTCATTCAGTGCTTACCGTAGTAATGTATGACTTAATAGTTGATATGGTTACACGTCAGATTATAATCATGATTAAATCTAAACCCCACTTTATCATTGTAATACGTTTGTCCTGCTTGCCTAGCTGTTATTTTGATGGGTACTTTTTGTTGTTGGTTACAATTGTATTTGCAATGATTTATTATTTGATGTTGATGTTATAGGTATCAAAATAAAACGTATATATTACACATTTTCAGTATTACTGTACAAAATCAAGCTTAATCAATTTTTCAATGATTTGTGAAGTCATATATTGTAAACACACTTATTTTGGCATGCATAAATTTTAGCACATTACGAAATTTAAAAAGATAAACACGATAACGAACTGCCATGCTAAAATATGTTTGTTTACATACTTCAAACTGTAATTTTCAAAAGTGTAAATGTATTAAACTCAGAGGTGCTTGTAGTTGGATTGTGATCATTTTAACTATAATATGTAGAAGAAATCTTATAATCGTTTGTATAAAAAAAAAAAAGAGAGAATTTTGCTATCAAATATTTTGATACAGTTAAACACATGAAAAAGTAAAGTACAGTTGTACATGTATAAATATATTTTATGTTTTCAAGTGTTTAGCATTTAGGTCTTTTTACTGGAATATAGCTAGCCCAAATTGGAATAATTGTGTCAATTAAATATCTCATTAAATAACTATGCTTTGAGTAACTTGGCCAGGCTTCTACAAAAGTATGTAATACCGATGTATTATTGCAGTTTAACAGGAGCAATAGACTGTTCTGGGACCACATAGATACAAACACCACCACACCGCCCGGGAGCGATAGGTAGAGCTTAGGGCTGGATTTAACCATATGGGAGGGGTAGGAGGCACTTTTGAGAGACCCCGCAACCCATCAAATAATATTATAAGTGATTTAATATGGTGGTCGGATGGTGCAGTAGACAGCGCATTTGCCTTTCACCAAGGCGGCCGGGGTTCAATTCCTTGACCGGTAATTGAAAAGGTATGGGGTCACCTGCCCGACCATGTGGGTTATATCTGGGTGCTCCGGTTTCCTCCCACGGGCTAACATCTCGGCCAACAAGAGAGATTAATATAAGTTGTATAACTTGTTTCATAATTGTTGTAAAATAAAGTTTATGTTTATAATGTATTATAAGGAATTGTAGGTAGGTTTGGTTTTAACCCGACCACTCATGGGATATTTATACAATATAATTCAATTGCACAGAAATTAGAGTGTGCTGATTCAGTGCAATAACATCTGGGAAGATTAAGTTTTTAATCAGTCTGTGTTAACTGGTTTGTTTAAATAATTTATAGACCATGTCTATGGCGATTTCATTTGCTGCCGGTACCTCATGAAGAGTAGCCATACAAAATGTTTTATTTTGTATTTTTTACGTTAGTTGACATGTTTATTTGTTACAATCTTCATAGCTGATAAAATAGTTACTGTATCATTGTTTGAAATAAACTGTAAACAGCCGATGACCATCCGTTGGATAAAAAGTGATATATATATATATAGATGTTTGGTAGATCAACATTATACTTAGTAGGTAGTACGAGTATAGGATTATTAATTCATTATGGACTTAGTTTTAGTCAAGTTAAAAAAAAATTGGATATCAAATATTTAACTCATTCATCCCTGAAGACACATTTGAACTCTTCCAATTCAATGGTTGGAGTAGTTCATTATAAAAATTCAGGATAAATGAGTTAAAGTGATCTAGATCTACTTTTGACCTACACCTGGTCGTATTCTGTTATACTTTTACAAGGGTCTCCATGTAAATCTGTCCTTTATTCTATATTGCCCCTAGTTTAATCAATTTTGAGTTTGTATTATGGTTAAGTTAATACTTCGATATTCTCTGGTTTTGTGCAAGAGGTATCCCAGATTTTCTGTATAGATTATATTCTTTAATCTTATGATTATTCACAAAATATATGTTAAATATAAAATTTTGAAGTCTGAATATGAATTTTGAATGTGCTTTTAACTTTTATATACACTGGTTTTCATTAACAGATTTCTGTATTATATCTTTTGTTGGATATGGGTTTTTGTCATATTTACTTCTCTTTTCCACTTTAAACAATGTCTTTTCTTTTTTCTTATAAATCTTCACTAGTCATCATACTGCCATATTTTTTGTCATGAGTCAAAATGTTCAAAAATGAGACATTTATATTATTTTTGCATGCCATATCAGTTTATATAATTACAGTAATGTTCAATAATCCGTACATTTATTTCCGAGTATATTTTTTCAAAATTGAAATTACAAACTGCCTGCTTGCGTAATCATTACTTATACCAGTAGTTAGACAGTATTTTGGCAGCTTCGAATTCTCTATTACTATATTGATAATTTTAGTCTTCTGTCCATCGTCGGAAACACACGGCACTCTTCTCTTGACCCTTGCAAGCGTCAGAGAAGTGTACATGTACCACTGGTTTCCGACGATGTCTTCTGTCAAACGGCCTAACAGCATAATATGCATATTTTATGAAACAAATATATAATTCAAATTTTTTACAATTATGTATTTGATGCAAGATTGCGGGAAATGTTATGTACATTGGTATATTTGATTAAACTTACCTGTATATATATATTGTCACCGATATGGTATATTTGATTAAACTTACCTGTATATATATATATTGTCGCCAATATAATTCTCCTTTGATGTGTATATTCATCCTAAATTTGTATATACATACATACAGAAGGTATATTTAGCCTCTTACTAAAGACAAATACATGTATGATTAATTCATATTGAAAGCATTAAAACATTTATAATGTCATCATGTTTGGGTATCAGTTGCAAAAATATAACTGCTTTATTCGTATTTCATTTATTGTAATTGGAAATATATAAAAACTTTTATGTGTGACAAATTAATTTCCTTTAATTGCGAATTAACGCAATACTTATTGAATGCCTTGCAAAAGAAAAAATTACTGCTTTATATTTCCTTCTCCATTGTGACTATAGATAAATATTTGTATTTTACATTAATTTCTCTTGCGAATTCATGCAATTGTAAATGCCTTTTGAAACACACATGATTTACTTAATCACAGAAATTACAGTAATCCAGTATGATATGACAGATAAATTTAGTTCTTATTCAATTCAACACTTTTGTTTTTGGTAATTATACCCAAACATCAACCTTTTACAGTAAAGAACTCTTACTCCAATCACATTATTTTTACCACTGCATCAAGTTGGTGTGGGAAATGACAAGTACCAAAGGAGAGTAAAATAACATTTTCTGTCAAACAGAAATACCTTTCTAGCTGTCCTGGTGTTCATCTTTTAAAGGAAAATTATACAGTCTACACAAATTGAATTATTATTATTGAAGTTTGAAGGGATATTTTTTCTCTTATAGAGAACCAATTTCACAGATTATAGATTTTCTAACAAACTTTTCTCATTGATGTAATATACATGTATATGATATATATATTGTACCATGTGTATTGCTTTTCATTTCATGTATATATATCTATATCAGAGATGAAAACAGCCAATTGTGAAAAAGGAGAAACCTCTGTTCTTCAGAGGATTTTCATCCCTGCTATATAATTATATTTGAATCATTCAAGTACTGAATTTAAGTAATTGAAATACTAAATTTGAAATTAGAGTTTTAGTGAAGTTCATTTTAGCTTTAGATTTTGTAAGCAGGTATGATTTGAATTAAAATTAGTATTTTATTTGACTTACACTGTCATCTGAAAACAGTTTTTTCATGTATGAAATTTTTCTTAATCAATTTCATTGTTTTACATTATACAAAACATGTGTGGCATCTCACTGTAGACACCACTATGGACCAATACTTTTTACAGTGTTTATTCAACTCATTTCATAATGAACAGTATACTCCAACCGTGAAATTCAGGTTTAAATCAATCTTCGGGAGTGAATGAATGGAGCAATCTGGTCTCTTATGAGACATCCATTTTGCTATCATCATAAACTATTAAAGCAGCTTTGCTATATTCTGTGAAATAGAATCCCTTTCTACAAAAAACAATTTTGAGCCTTCTCTTTGGTCAGTAATCTCTTATTAGATTTATCCCTGTACCAGTACAAGTAAAATTGTATTTAGACTATATATAGATGTTGTGGAAAAAATACCCTCTAAATAATTCACACTCAAAACTATATTTCTCATGTTACAAAGTTAGGTGTAGAAGTTAAAGATAGTGTTTTCTCTGTGGTGCTTTTCTTTGCATTGGATTAGGTTTACATTCAGTTTTCATTATCAAAGAGAAAATTTCGTCTGTCATCAATTTTCGGTGGGAAATACTCCAACCAGCCACAGTTGGAAACGTTCACATTGGTAAAATGAATTTCAGATTGACATTTCATTTGGCTGCAATATGTATATTTTTGATGCAAAAATCCTGAGCGTATCCACATTGCATAAGTTTCCTCTTTCGTAAATGAAATATAAAGTGTGTGAGACAGAAAATAGTGGACATCATGCTTACATGTAAATGCCATCTTCTAAGTTACAAACTCTTTTGATAGTATTATATATATATGTTAATTGGTGCATGATTATTATAAATATTATCTTTCGTATATTTATATACATGTAAATTAATGTGTGTATTCAGCATTTGAATATGTAGTGTAGAATAATTTTGGTATACATGTTTATACTTCGGTGCATTGTAATCAGCATTTGAATTATAACATTTCTGTTGCTTTGCTGTTAGTTTAATCTGCCAAAATCTTCACCTTAAAGGCCCAATATACGTAACTTCAGGAAATTTTTCGTGATTCTAAAAAATTCTGAAAAAAAATCCAGTTGATCACCATTAAAAAATTAGCCTAAAACGAAGTAAACCTGAGCAGTAACTAACAAGAAACTCTTGGCAGAAAAATCCAAAGAATTGAAAATAATTCAGGTGGGGCCCACTTCAAAAACAAACCGAAGTGAGAAGACGGTTCAAAATGGACGCGTGTTTACAAATACCGAGATTCAACTGCTGCTGTACCAGTAACCGCGTGAGAATTCATCTTCAATATTGCTGATTTCAGTTAATCTTAACTAAATCTATAAACATAATCAATTTTTAGGCTTGATTTTCACTTTAAGATTTGCCGAAAGTTACGTATATTGGGCCTTTAAACTTTTACTTCTTAAGTTATCAGAGATGATGTAACAATACTCAATTGGACAGGTCTTGGGAAGTCAATGTTTTGTTTTTCGTTATTAGCTCATCTGCATCACTGGTGTTTTGCAGTATTCATCTGCTATCTCCTCAAGGTCCTTGTGTACAATACAATCTACTGACCAGTACCATGTACATGTAGATACACATATGAGAAAACTCGTAGCAGCTCTTTTTGCATATTGTTTTGTGCTACTGATCCTTTGCGATTCACCGAAAGTATAAATATTCCAAAGGTGCGGGGAGTCATAATCCTTGACATTTCAAGGATATCTCCCCCATTTACCTTCTATTCAGAGGTAAACAGAGATTTGGTAAACTGAAGTAAGAAAGTAATTTTGGTTTTGTATCCATATAATCATGAGGTCGATTACTTGACCATAAGGTTTTTATTTTACCATAAAGGAATGGACCGGTAAACATTCAACTGTTAAACTGACATCTCAGTCCCCATATGGAAATGTGTTTAAAATCCAGATAGTTTTGCATTGATGTATGCAAAGAAAAATTACTATAATAGTGGGACCATAATGAAATCAGGATTTTCAAGGACAAAATAACATTTGTATTCAGGTATTTCTCAAGATTTCTTGAGAAACAAACAGAATACATAGAGGAGATATGCATAGGGGAGATTATTAGAATTGAACATTGTTACGGTAGTAGATAATTAAGAACGTTGACTAACAGTAGTCACTGTTTTTCAGACTGGAGGTTACCAGCCCTGGTACAATATACATTTGTATATGTAAACTTAAGTTGATTCTCCATTGCTTAATTTGACATCATTATCTTGCTCCTGTTTTTGTTTATCTTTCATACTGGTATCATTGGTAAATACATTTACTCCCAAGATACCCTAAAATCTTGATGATCAGCCTGAATCATCGAAAATAAGCCGGTCTTGAAAGTAATTAAGCCTTAGATTGCTTGCTGTCAAATATATCTTGAAAGTTTGCTGGCTTTGAAAATAGGCCTTACCTGGTACTTGAAAACAAGCTTGTGGTAAGTGTAGATCTGGTTTTAATCCCACCACCCAAGATATATTTACAATGTATATATAAATAAGCTGCTGCTTATTATTGAGATTTTTGGGTATATCAGTAAGATGGATTATAAAACAAGATCACTAACATTTGGTTTACAAAACTTATGTGAATTTCAATGTTTTAGTAAATTTAGCTCTATGTAATGTTTAAGTGGTTACGATTTTCTTTCTTTCGGATAATGTGTCAAATTAGTCAGTTTTGAAGTGATTTTAAATACACTATTCTTGTAATTATGTACGATTTTACATTTAATATTACTTATTACAAATAAATTGGTACATTTCCTACAGTATCAAATGTGTCCAAGTTTCATTTATTCAGTATTAGACAAGTTTGATCATCAATAATTGTAACTGATTTAAATGCCCAATATACGTAGCTTCAGGAAATTTTTTGTGATTCTGGAAAATTCTTTAAAAAAATCCAGTTGATAACTACGCAAAAATAAGCCTAAAACGATGTAAACCCGAGCAGTAATTAACAAGAAACTCTTGACAGAAAAATCCAAATTCAACAACAAGCCGAAGTAAGAAGACCGTTCAAAACGGATACATGTTTACAAATACCGAGTTTCAACTGCTGCTGTACCGGTAACTGTGTAAGAATTCATCTTGAATATCGCTGATATCAGTTAATTTTAACTAAATCTATAAATATAAAAAAAAAGTTATTAGGCTTGATTTTTGATTTTTTTCAAGTTACGTATATTGGGCCTTTAAATATCCTAGGACTCCAAAATAAATCACTCCTACCCATGGTTTGATTTCCTTCCTATTGCTTGTATTTAATTCATTAAATAAATAATGGTGGTACCCCTTAACAAAACCTGGAGTCCTGGAGTGGGGTAGATATTTTACTGGAATAGCCCATATTTGCTTTTGTAATAATTCAGACACTTATGACTTTAAGACAATCTTACAATCTACAATTTCCTTCAATTGATCAGAATGTCTAGTCACTGTTTTGCACATGCGTAATTCTTTAAGCAAGGCAATGGGCAATGAATGATTATTTGGAAAAATTATTAATATTTCGTTCAAGTCTTATGTCAAAGAAACAAGCTTGATACAAAATTTCATAGTAAAAGGGGAAAAAAAAATTAAAAAAGAATTGAAATGATTTAATAAATAATTGTTATTATCATGCTACATATAAAATATGCTCAGAAACTTGAAACATTAAGTGTGTTTTAAATGCCAGCGAGAAATTTTGGTTTGAATGCCAGCGTTGAGCACAGATCTTTCTCGATCTAATCCTCCTCCGAATCGTCGTCATCATCCGCCATTGGAAATCTAAGTATCGCAGCAACCCCTGATAATTGGCCTAACTGCTCCCCTGATACATGTAAACTAGAGAACATTCTCACTTCACCAGCGGTCTCTTTCACAGTGTCTACAATTTTCACGTATCGTTTACGTTGTTTGATGTCTTGAGATCGGAACAGCTCGTCCGAAATGAGCAGGACTTCCACTGCCTGATACTCTGCAGCCTTCTCCACGTGCTTTACTCTGAATTGTAAACATTTGGTCGTTGTATTATAAACAATTGGTCACTTGATTATAAATAATTATTTTGTTTTCAATATGAAGAACAATATTGGATATCATTCTTCTGATTAGAATCCTTAGACACAGTCTCGAACTTGGGTTATTGCAGCCCTTATTTAATAGATATTCACATTCACTTGTATTATGAATAAGCAAAGTGAATGTGAATATCTATTAAATAAGGGCTGTCCCAGAATTAACCATGTGGGAGCAACGAGAGGCACTTTTTCAGAGACCTCACCATCCATCAAATATAAAAAGTGATTTAATATAAAGAATGGTAGGCAGATCTGGTTTTAACCCCACCAACCATTAGATATGAATTCAGGTGCCTCCGACCTCCCCATCAATTAATTATGGAATGGCCCTAATATGAAATACTTCGTAATTAAAATATGTTATTTGAAAGATCAACTAAAGATTGTTATCATCTGAATTAATAGATATAGTGACAAATTGTCAGTCTGTAATCATCAGTATAAATAAGAAATGAATAAGTTGCAACATAATCTGGAGACGAATTGTATTTCACCACAGATAAATACCATAACTGCAACTGCAGAACATATAAGCAAGTCGTAAGGAACATAAATTACTAACAGAACAGTATATGGAAGAACTCAAGAAGACATTTACTTACCCATAGAAAGCTCTGTTAGGGTCGTTCTGAAGCATTTGGTAAAAATCGTCCAAAGCTTTGATCTCTAAGGACGCCTTTGTGTCAGCTAAGCGGGCAGTAACTGCAGGGTCCTGTAAAACCTCTGGAAAGATACAGGAACATGATGTAACAAACTAAAGAGTTCAACCTCTCCCTACACTTTATTTAGTAATGCTCTTTTATTAACATCACAAAGATATGCACCAAAACTTAAGTAATGTGACCTTGACCTTTAAACTTTGTGTAACCCCAAATTTAAGTCAATGAGCAGTCATCAGATTAAATAGCAAAACGGTAGAAAACAATCGCCAGTGCCGAGTGTAAAAAAAAATCATAAGGAACTATTCCAACCTTGGAAGTGCTCAAATATGTCTTTAGGGGTGGATGAATTGAATGTGCCAGTGACTTATGACAAGGACCTGAAGCCTCCGGTAAGCATCCCGGACAATTTCAATTTTTAAGCCACATATTGAGTTCAAGAACAGTGAATATTATTATATATATGGTTTCTGTCTCATCCTTTATCATTGTGTTGGTATTTGTAAAGTTTCAAGGCCCTAGATGTAAACAGTATATTTACAGCAATATCTTGACATTGAGATATTGGGTGTAGATTTTCAGTTGAACTCACCTTTAAGAGAATGTTTGAAACCTGAAGAAGCGTGGACGAGAACAAACTTTGATTTGTTGTCTAGCAATACCTTATTGTCATTTTTGACAGCTTGAGTAAACATGTACTCTGAAAACTGGTCCTGTGGAAAATTAAAAAAAAATGTTATAGACAAAGAGAAACAGTTTATCAATTACATGTATAGTTAAACCTCAGTCATTTTCTATTAGACCATGGGAAAACTTAAATGGTTATCATAGTATTCAATTATAATATTAGTGTTAAGCTTGGCAGTGGCCGGCAAAATACTTCAAATTATACTGGGTCTTCGAGTTATATGAGTTTGATTTAACAAGGTTCGACTGTATGTATTGGAAAAATTTTGACCGATTTGTTTTTTCAATTGCTAAAGTCTCTTTAATATCTTTGCTAATCAGAATAGCTATATATAGTTTTGCTAGGAAAATGGATATAAAAAGCAGTTTATCATTTATTTAGCAAATATTTTCACTTTCATCTTTTGCAGGTCCCCATTTGTATTATCAATGAAAGATTTGTCTTTCCCCAAAGTATGGATATTCCCCTTGATAGGCCACAATGGTTGATACAAGATGGACTTCCGAGAAGTGTTTTTGTTATGATCTTGCACCATGTGACAATTGGATAACGTCATTCCCATTATAAAGTCATAATTACATGGCACAAATTTGTGATACGGCAAACAAGGGAGATAACACTTTTGAGAGAAGCCTATATATATACAGATTTTGTCTGTATTGAAGTTTTATTTCTACAGTATATATATAGTAAAAGTAAACTGAACTCACCTTTACAAACCCTGGACTTGCTACTAGAAAACATTTTACAACTGAAATAAAGAAGAGAATATATAATTATAACAAAATGGTAAAAAAAACAATATTTTCATTCTTTATAACTAGCTAGCAATATATGGCTATACCTGTTTTACCTTTTAATTTTACACTCTTCAATTACTAAAAGAATTACAAAGTAATTTATGTTATGAATAGAAACCAAACTGACTGCTGTTCCAGAATTACCTGTAACCAGGTGGGAGGGGTGGGTGGCACTTTTTCAGAGACCCAACCACCCATCAAATATTTAAAGATTTAAGGAATGGTATGCAGACCTCCTGCCCTACTACATGGTTAATTCTGGAACAGCCCTAACCACAGCTTGCTTTGGTGTTGCCTTATTGAAAAATTCATGTGTACCCCTACAGATCCAGGAAGAAAATAATAGTCTGTTTCCCACTGCTGTACATATGATGTTATAATGCACCCGCCCCCCCCTTCATCTCCCCCAGCAGAATGGAGGTTTTGTTTTCTTTTGTGCCTTCTACTTAATAAAGAAAAATATTCTTTCATGTCTGCAATTCTCCATTGGTTCTTGTAAGTGATGGACTGGTTATAATCAAAAAAACAATCAGACTGTCCTTTCCAATTCCTATTATTGATTAAAAAAAAACAAATGAATTCCTTTCATTTAAAAGAACAAAACCTAGAGTTTAGATAGAACATTATTCATTGATGATATGGTAGTATTCACACCTTATATGGGTATACAGTCCCATAAAATCATGAACCAATTTAATATGTAATTAATCATCTTCCTCTTTCCGATTACAAATCAATTATCGATAATGATTTTCACTGGATTGCCTATCTCTGCAAATTTTGACAAAAAAAACCTTCATCATTGCATAAGAACACCAAACTTCATATAAAGGTGAGCTAACATATCAACACTTACTATCAAAATTGACGTGGCGTAGAATAGCCTGTATAATCTGGTCGTAGAATCTTGTTAGACCCTGTACAAGTAAACAACAAAAATATGCATCCAAGCAAATAAAACTACAAAACCAGTCATGCGTTTTATCTTTTCATATATTCATTTCCTTACTGACCGTCTGATGATAGTGGGCTAATTAAATAGTGTTCCAATTAAAACTGACTTCTCACAATGTAACCCTTTATTGAGAAGAACAAAGGTACAAGAATTAACCTCTTGGATCAATGGTGGCTAAATTTAATATTTACTGGAGACAAAAAACACACTCATTTATCTTAAGCTAAACAAAGGTGGCCATATTATTTACTGGAGGCAAAAAACACACTCATTTATCTAAAGCTAAACAAAGGTAGCTAAATTTTTTAATGGAGGCAAAAGGCACTCGTTTATCTAAAGCTAAACAAAGGTGGCTAAATTATTTGATTGGGGGGTAAAGGCTGAATTATTTAATAGAAATAGTGTACATAATAACTGGTTTTTCTCCCACACTTCACAAGTTCATTCCCATTTTGCTTGGGAAAAGATAAACCTGTCTTTTACCGGGGTAGGGAAAAGACAGCTCACACATGTTATTATTTTAAAGTGGCACTATCGCATCATCACTTTATGTAGTATAACCATAGAAAAGTCACCATATTTCGTCACACATTGCATCTGCCATTAATGATGGCACAATGCACTTACGGTAGTTCACATTGCAACTTATATTATGGGAGAAAAATAATCAACCATCCCTGTATAACGTCGACAGAAATCACAACCCTCTGGATAAGATTTATGAATTATAGCACTCAGTAAAGTTTAGTGCTAAAATTCAAAAATCTTACCCCGAGATTTCTCTGTCTGCATCACACAGGGATGATAGATTCTATTAATCTGGCTTGTAGACAGTAACATGAGGCTTTGTGGGGGCACATTAAGCAAATTAAGAAAAAAATGGTTTGTACGAATAGTTCCTAATCTGATGTCATGTGTTCTATAGATCGTGTGCTGTTCCTGGTCTGATAACATGTTACAGTAAACTCCACTTAATGTCACGTCGGTTAATATCACTTTTCGGTTATTATCACGTTTTCTTCATGCACCGTTTTTCCTGCTATATAATCTATGTAATGCCATTCTTTTAATATCACTTGTTTCCAGGTGGATTTCGGTTAATATCACTTTTTTTTGGCCACTGTCACTCAAAAATTACAGGTAAATGTTAGAAATAATTTCAAATAAGTGCCCCGGGGACCCGAGTTTCACACCTGAAATCGCTATGTAAACAACGCCGTGGTCAGCTGCGTCTCTTTCACACCTACCTGATCACTGCCGTACTAGTCGAACAATAGATTGACTTGGCATACCGGAGCAAAGATTACACCTTTGGGTGAGGGAACCCATACTTTTGTAGTCTTATCTAACGCCATGTGTTCCTAACACGAGTTCTATTTTTCATTTCAGCTCGTCTTAGATTGATTTCACGTTGTCGTGAAGAAGGCTTATGTTACAAGTGGATGGTCTTCCGTAAACATGACGAAATATTGATTCAAATTAAAATAAAAAGTGTCTTTTAAACAATAAGTGTCCAATTAATTAATTTAAGCTAATGTTCACGTAAAATGCAAAGATATCGTCTTTGTTTTGATTTTTTAAAAAACCAAAGTACGACGCCGACATGCCGTGATTCTAGGCCGGCTGGTGAATAAGTGCCGAGACTAAATCTTATCGCGTGGTTGTTTTATTTGCATAGAGGTCATCCAATGAAACGTCACGTTTCAAAGGTAGAAGTTCATTTCGCGGTAGCGGTATACAACCGACAAACTCTGTGAAAACGATGTCGCACTTGCAGCGAATATATAAAGAAATTAAACAAACAACAGATTTCACAAGCGAAAACCCAGTATACATATCAAGATAACGGTAAATATTTACGAAGTGTCATGATTTCAAAACACGAATTTGATGCAGAATACCAGCCACTTGTATGCTTAACGTTACATCACTACAGTAGGCCTACTGCAGTAAACAATCGTAGTACGTTTCGTCCCTGGTTTCGTGTGAAGCTAGCCTACTGATAATATTACGTACGAACAATATATATGAAAATAAGTGCATTCCAGAATAAAACCAAAGATTATACTGTCACTGCAGTGAAAAAACATTGTTAGTGATAAAATATCTTTATTCAACAATCTTCTCTGTTGAGTCACAGCACTACGACATTTAACCAAGTCCACTTCCGGTTTTGAGGGCTGAAAAATGTCAGAAAATACGTTTTCTTTTAATATCATGTTCCGGTTAATATCATGTTTTTCCCAGACAAATGAGAAGTGATATTAAGCGGAGTCTACTGTATTATTATTCTGGAGACGTCTGCAGCGTTTGGAGACAGGGAAACTAAAAACATGGCACATCATTCCTCAATACAGAATGAGATTTTACCATCAAGCTAATAATGTTGGAAATTGGATCAGTGGTTTTGGAGAAGTCAAAAATGTTTTTTTTTTAAATGGACGATACATGATGGATGATGCGAGACCACAGTTGAAAACAGATACGCAATAGTTTATATGAACAACCATGTGAGCTAACAACAACCTGCCCATACCTTGTCATGCTGTGAACACATCCCCTTGCGTTTGCGGGGTATACTAGTCTCTATTTTGGCACGAACAAGGGTCATATTTGAAGTGATTAAGCAGACATGAGCGAGTCCTTCCTGCATAACAACAGCGGCAAGGTCGGCATGTGTGGTGGGATCGCAGGCCGTTTCTGTAAGGAAGCACACGCATGCACTGTATTAACCAAACTATGTGTTGAAATAATTCACCTTAAAATGGTTTTCAAATGGATGTCAAACCAAATTATTCTTAAAATATTTCATTTTATATAATTTATTCTATAATGCCAGTAGAATTCAGAAACGTAATTTTCCTCTCTGCAAAAACCATTATAGACTGACAGCAGTTACCTCCCTTTTATGACAATTATGGCAACTACTAGTAAATGGTCACTTCTCAGATAAGATTGACTATTTATTTTACTACTTTCCATTTAATTTGATTTTTCTATAATCTATGCTCAATTTAACCCTAGAAAGATTGCAAATTATTATTAATACCGGGTAGTGGTTACAGTTTTAACTATTAACAATGATTTATATTTTATAAGTGAGAAAGTTTTTAAAAAATTCATAACTTCCTTCAGTAATGTTTTTAGACATCGATGGTGTATCATATAACTGACATGGGCGATAACTTGACTGAACATTGTAGTTTAGGCGACTTGTAGTGAAACTTCTTTATATGACAAAGAGTTGCTGCTGATAAACTTGTCACCAGCGTTATACAGCCAAACTCACCAATTCTTTCCAATACCACACTGTCCCATTCCTGTTTACCCAAAGTAAACTTTCTGTTCAGCTCCAGGTCCAGAGTGTGGTAGGCACCCATCTACAGAAACATACAAACCAGCAATAACAATCCATTCATTGCGTTTCAGAAGAAATCATTTGAAGGTCTTGACATATATGTCCCCTGTGACCTTGAAAGTAGGTCAAAGTGATCTATTTTTACAAACTTTGTTTGCCCCCTTCCAAGGAAGCTACCAGCCAAATATCATGTCTCTAGGCCTTTTAGAGGAAATTCAGAGGATGTTGTTTAAATGTTTTGGATACATTTAATTTGACCCTGTGACCATGAAAGTAGGTCAAAGTTATTTTTTTCGCAAAATTTGTTTGACTAGTTCCAAGGAAGCGGCCAGGTAAACTAATGGTGAAATGTAAATGATATCAAATCTAGTTTGTTGAACAATATGACTTTTACATATCCTACATTCTATTAATTAGTTGTAACCCTCTGTCATTTTTTCCAACTGCATGATTTCATATTGTCGAATAGGACAAATCCAGACTTGATTCAGAAATTTGTTTAACTTTTCTTACTGTTGTAAATGTATCGTAACTAAATTCCTTGACTTAGCAGTTTCTTGGAAATAAATGGCCAGTGTTTACCTTGACATACTGGTTCTCCTGGATGTTGCGGCCTCGGACCCGGAGCATACATCCCTGGGTGTCGAACTCGATGGCCTCTATATGGATAGTGAGAGTGGTCCTTACTTTGTTTACGCTCACACTTCCGGTGGCCGACTCATTCTGAACTTTCCTAAAATAGAACCAGATTGTTGTGAAAATAACACAAAGAAACTTTTTTTTGCCTTCAGAAAGTAATCTTTTATTTTTTTTAATCAATCAGTGAATACCAATACAGTAGACTCCACTTAATGTCACGTCGGTTAATATCACTTTTCGGTTATTATCACGTTTTCTTCATGCACCGTTTTTCCTGCTATATAATCTATGTAATGTCATTCTTTTAATATCACTTGTTTCCAGGTGGATTTCGGTTAATATCACTTTTTTTTTGCCACTGTCATACAAAAATTACAGGTAAATGTTAGAAATAATTTCATATAAATGCCCCGGGGACCCGAGTTTCACACCTGAACTCGCTATGTAAACAACGCTGTGGTCAGCTGTGTCTCTTTCACACCTACCTGATCACTGCAGTACTAGTCGAACAATAGATTGACTTGGCATACTGGAGCAAAGATTACACCTTTGGGTGAGGGAACCCATACTTTTGTAATCTTCTCTAACGCCAAGTGTGATTTAATGTGTTCCAGAGACATTTTCATTTCAGCTCGTCTTAAGATTGAATTCACGTTGTACATGTCGTGAAGAAGGCTTACAAGTGGATGGTCAACCGTAAACATGACGAAATATTGATTGAAATTAATATAAAAAGTGTCTTTTAAACAATAAATGTCCAATTAATTAATTTAAGCTAATGTTCACGTAAAATGCGAAGATATCGTCTTTGTTTTGATTTTTAAATAGCCAAAGTACGACGCCAACATGCCGTGATTCTAGGCCGGCTGGTGAATAAGTGTCGAGACTAAATATTATCGCGTGGTTGTTTTATTTGCATAGAGGTCATCCAATGAAACGTCACGTTTCAAAGGTAAAAGTTCATTTCGCAGTAGCGCTATACAACTGACAAACTCTGTGAAAACGATGTCGCACTTGCAGCGAATATCTAAAGAAATTAAACAAACAACAGATTTCACAAGCGAAAAACCAGTATACATATCAAGATATAACAGTAAATATTTACGAAGTGTCATGATTTTAAAACACGAATTTGATGCAGAATAACAGCCACTTGTATGCCTACATCACTACAGTAGGCCTAAGTTACTGCAGTAAACAATCGTAGTACGTTTCGTGTGAAGCTAGCCTACTGATAATATTACGTACGAACAATATATATGAAAATAAGTGCATTCCAGAATAAAACCAAAAGAATATACTGTCACTGGAGTGAAAAAACATTGTTAGTGATGAAATATCTTTATTCAACAATCTTCTCTGTTGAGTCACAGCACTACGACATTTAACAAAGTCCACTTCCGGTTTTGAGGGCTGAAAAATGTCAGAAAATATGTTTTCTTTTAATATCATGTTCCGGTTAATATCATGTTTTCCCCGGACAAATGAGAAGTGATATTAAGCAGAGTCTACTGTACCATCAATTATGTAATATTATACATTGTAGTAACCTTAAATCATAATTTAATTTTTCTTGTATCTATTGTATATGCGAGTATGTAGTTGCTATGATACCTGATGGTGGTTGACCTCAGCGAGTCGCCAACGGTTACTAGGTTGTACGTGTGCCACATGTCTTCCGCCTCCTCAGGAATCAGGGTCACACTCCTACAATCATAAACACGGAAATAGAGTTCAGAAGAAAGATTGCCAAAACTTACAGAATACAATAATAGAATATGTCAAGAAATAGGATCCCTCAAGTTCCTCTAAAGTTTTATTCGGTTCATTTGTGAGTCTTAAATGTGAATATGTATACTGAGTAGGTAAATGAAACAATCTGATTAAAATACAGATCCTCACTATTACTATCATTCACACGATGGTAATAAGGAGGATCTGTATTTTAATTTTCACCGGTCCTTTTAGTACATAATTGCCTAAAACAATGGGTCCCACAATGTTAATTTGAATTATTTCCGGAAATTCTATGAGTCCCATCATAATTTCATGAGTATAGAACTCGGGACTCACACTAGATTGATCACTGAACTTATAAAACTGATGTGTGTTATTATGGTTATAGGGTAAAAGCCGTCCTTACAATGCCTATGGGAGGACATCGTCGAATACCCACGGTTGATCTCGCTTCGCTAACTCACTCATCATGATGAGTGAGTTAGCGAAGCGAGATCAACCGTGGGTATCCGACGATGATGGGAGGATACCTTTTGGGTAATTATTTTATTGCAAAATATTTTGATAAATATACTGTAAAAGAATACTGATTGATGCATTGTAGCTACATATGAAAATGGCAGTGTGTCACGAGATCTCATGAGTTTCTTCCTTAACAATCTATCTTGGACCGTGTGACTCAAATAAATGCTGATCATTTTCAAATAGATGACTGGAATCTGGATACTTTTTAGAATTAGTGACGACAGTAAGTTTAAATAACGATTTTCTGTGACTTGATTAAATGTGTACGTTAGTAGAAAAACAACTGTTCTTTCCATTTATACCTTTACCATGTGATAAAAAAACGTTGGATGTTATAAAACACTGTTTAATAAGCGCTATGTATATGTGTCACTAAAATTTAACATATTTATTATGGCAGGAATTCTGATTCTACAACTCGTTAGCCGTACCAGTATTTAACGGATCAGAAAGTCAGAACCCTTCGGATTAATTAATAACACATGAGGCCTAGTATAAACCTCTTACACTGGGGGTGGCTATTCGATATATCGGGGGGGGGGGGGGGGGGGTAATATGTAAATAGAAAGTATCAGTAACTTAGTAAGTTCACGAAGAAACATTCAGGAAAGTGACAAACAAAATAAGATCTCCATATTTTTTGTTCTATCCAGAATAGATTGACAGAATTATTAAGACGTAAAATCGTAATTTCCCAAAGGAACACACGTCACAAATGAAAACACCGGCGAACCGGCACTCTTGAAAGCACGATATTTGACATTTACCCAGAACCATTTTTGTCAATATCTCTGCTGATGAGCTTCATTTTGCGTTTTGTATCGCATTAACTATGTGATGTCATATTCGAAGTTCACAGATACACTAAACATGTTGATGTTTCACGTTTGACACATATGAGGCAACATCCTGCGAGCGAAAAGTACCAACACGTGTTATAACATTGTTATCTATTGGCCCAACGGAATAAAATTGACCAATGACATACCGCGTATGAAAATAGGTTCAGGGGAGACAAATGTTATTGGACCAGTAGGTTGCATCAGATGATTTCTAATAAATTACAATCAGAAATCACTTATCAGACAAAAATATACAGAATATTTTCATTAAGTGAATATGAAAATGAAAAGCATGGCAAATAAGATGTGAAGTGTTATCTCTATATGAATAAATATGTAACAGAAAAGAATAAAGACGTTACAAAAAGAGAATAAGTGTGCTTAATAGCTTCCATCGGGGATCGATCGATCTCCAGGTTCCTTAATTGTCGGACGATCTACCACTGAGCTAAATGGAAATTCTTTATGGCTCAAATTTGAAGGCGACCTTAAGCTTAATCCCATATATCAGGGACGTATATGTTACCTGAATATATATTCAAATTTGTCGCAAAGATCTATATTTTATTATTTTTTTTTTTATGTTTTTGCAATTATTTGTTACGGCTTACTGTACCGTCCAAAAAATCCATTATGACGATAATTCCTGTTTCTTTTTAGAAAGATATTTGGTGATATTACTTAATCATTATGGTGATATCACCTAATCATTATAGTGATATCACCAATCATTATAGTGATATCACCTAATCATTATAGTGATATCACCAATCATTATAGTGATATCACCAATCATTATAGTGATATCACCAATCATTATAGTGATATCACCTATCATTATAGTGATATCACCAATCATTATAGTGATATCACCTATCATTATAGTGATATCACCTATCATTATAGTGATATCACCAATCATTATAGTGATATCACCAATCATTATAGTGATATCACCTATCATTATAGTGATATCACCAATCATTATAGTGATATCACCTATCATTATAGTGATATCACCTATCATTATAGTGATATCACCAATCATTATAGTGATATCACCAATCATTATAGTGATATCACCTATCATTATAGTGATATCACCAATCATTATAGTGATATCACCAATCATTATAGTGATATCACCTATCATTATAGTGATATCACCAATCATTATAGTGATATCACCAATCATTATAGTGATATCACCAATCATTATAGTGATATCACCTATCATTATAGTGATATCACCAATCATTATAGTGATATCACCTATCATTATAGTGATATCACCTATCATTATAGTGATATCACCAATCATTATAGTGATATCACCAATCATTATAGTGATATCACCTATCATTATAGTGATATCACCAATCATTATAGTGATATCACCTATCATTATAGTGATATCACCTATCATTATAGTGATATCACCAATCATTATAGTGATATCACCAATCATTATAGTGATATCACCTATCATTATAGTGATATCACCAATCATTATAGTGATATCACCAATCATTATAGTGATATCACCTATCATTATAGTGATATCACCAATCATTATAGTGATATCACCTATCATTATAGTGATATCACCAATCATTATAGTGATATCACCTGTCCATTACAGTGATATCACCTAATCATTATAGTGATATCACCTGTCCATTATAGTGATATCACCTATCATTATGGTGATATCACCTATCATTATAGTGATATCACCTATCATTATAGTGATATCACCTGTCCATTATGGTGATATCACCTATCATTATACATATAGTGATATCACCTGTCCATTATGGTGATATCACCTAATCATTATAGTGATATCACCTGTCCATTATAGTGATATCACCTATCATTATACATATAGTGATATCACATGTCCATTATAGTGATATCACCTATTTAGTTTCAATTGGTGATGTTTCCATAATCGACACGGGACTTCCTTGCAAAAATGGCTGTTCCCCAAACATTTAGCAGGGAAACTTAACATGCAATCCTAGCGTAGTAACGTTGGCCTTGAAACGATGGTGAGTGGTCGGAAAGTTTGATAAAAATGCCGAAAATGAGTTTTCTTATGGTGATACCACGGAATTAGATTTGCTATCTAGGTGTTTTATCTATAGCATGAATTATTGATATCACCATAATGAAAAGGGGATATATCACTTTATACAATGAATTGGAGATATCCCCAAATTGTTTTAGTGATATCATTTAAATGGAATAAAAAGTGAAGCGGTGCCCTATAAATGACAACGTTCAGATATCCCCAAGAGGAATAGAAATCATGAGAACGACACTAAATTTAAAAAAAAGTTCTCAAGTTGTATGTCTTTATGTTTCATTTTATTGTCAGAAATTTACACTGCCGATTGGGGGGGGGGGGGGGTGGGGGGGGGTTCAAAGAATACCAAAGCGTCAACATACCATATTACGAACTCGGAATCGAGTAAATTAGGGTAAGGGAATATGAAGGGAATATGAACAAATGAAATATGGGGACCCTCGTAAAAGTGAAAGAGAATAAGCCCAAGTGTTCCGAAAGACTAAGCGTCTTCTGCTTCATCGATAACAACCACCATGTAAATCTTGGTAACATCCAAGTAAAGGTCAAGTCCTCAAAGTGAGAACCGAACTGGATCTAGGGAAGACACTTTAGCGGTCAGCTTTATTCCTTTTATAGAGAGATAGTCCTGAAAGAAAGGGGTGTACTAATTTTAAATTATCATTTCCAGCCCAATATATGTTTAATGATGAAAGTGTGATATAGATAAAAAATAAAAGATAAAGAAAACGCGAAGTAATAACAAAAACATCTTGAATGAGCATTTATTATCTCCAGACAAGTAACCACTAGACAACAAATCTATTTAAATTGCTTTGCACGTGTAAGTTGTATGGTCGTGTACTTATACTTATATTACCAATCTGATTTAAATACAGATCTTCATTATCTACAGGTCCATATTAAAGGCCCAATATATATTCGCAACGTCAGGGAATTTTTCGTGATTCTATAAAATTCTGAAAAAACATCCAGCATATGCAAAAATAAACCTAAAACGAATAGAAGTAAACCTGAGCGGTAACTAACAAGAAACTCTTGACAGAAAAACCAAAGAATTGAAAATAATTCAGGTGTGGCTCACTTCAACAACAAGCCGAAGTTAGAGGACAGTTCAAAATGTCAGTGTTTACAAATACCGAGTTTCAACTGCTGCTGTGCCGGTAACTACATAAGAATTCATCTTGGATATTGCTGATATCAGTTAATCTTAACTAAATCTATAAATATAATAAATTATTAGGCTTGATTTTCGCTTCAAGTTTTGCCGAAAGTTACGTATACTGGGCCTTTAATGAACAGGGAGTTCCACCACGCAAGCGACCTCATACAAACTGTTTTTTGTTCTGTGTTTTTTTTATGGAATAACTAATACGGGTGATACACGAGTTTTTAACTCTCCCAGAAATACCGTCAACACCAGTTGTTTAATAACGTTGTGTATAATGCAGATCTGTATTTTTATCAGATTGCTTATACATGTATTATAGGTTTGTCATGAACCTACAATTTTCTACGTTAAGATTCAAGAATCAAGCTTTCATGAGCTGCTATTTCGACAAACATGACACAAAATAAAACACAATTTAAAATCAAAATTAAAATATCTCTTGGTCGACAAAAGGTACAGTACACTTGTTTAAAACAATATGACAAGTGGCGTAGAACCTAAAGATGAAAGTTCAGTAATTTATCTAAAATGTTTCTATCCATTATTTATTTCTATTCGAATTATACAAGTTGTACATTGTTTGGAATCAGACAACATTGCTAATTCACCCACCCGACCATCAACCGAGTAGCAATGCATGACAGGTATCAGTTATTATTTGATAAAAAAAAACATTTAGAGAAAATTTTGTCACTGAGCAATTTGCTAATTGCTTGTCATGCAACGACAGTGATGTATCCAGTTGATCGCCTCAATATTCGTTCTTGGTACCTCGAGTATTTATGCAAATTCCACGAATAAGACAAAATATTTCCAAAAATGCAAAACGGATACCCAGGAACCGTGTATGGCAATCATGAAGCATACAGCTAGAGGAAAAGAAGAGAGATAGTTAGAGTTAGCTTCTAAAGGTCAGTAGTTTGGTTGTTTGTGTTTTGTATGACCATTTAAGAACGTGCAAGGTTTTGGAAGAGGAGGACAATTACCAGACGTTTCAACGACGATAAAAGGTAGTTGGGAGGAACTCAACATGCAGAGAGGACCTAAAATGAAGCGATTTTTGGTCCATTGAAACATCAAGAACAAGGTTTCGGTTGAACGCGGGATATGATTGGTCGTATCCACAGGGGCTGGGCACGGACCTATGTCACTATGAAATGATTGTCAGATAATGTTTTTACCTCTCTCGAATATAACCCCTCCCAATAATATATATCTGTCATATATAGTAGTGAGAGGGGTTATATTCGAGAGAGGTAAACTAATTTTCTGACATTTATTTCATAGTGACATAGGTTGAAATCACAGACAAATTATTCATTGCTTAAATATCTGTTACATATTATGAATGTTTCTAAACTTGTGCATTTCTCGCAATTTAATAGACAGAAGTGACATACAAAGAAAGTTAAAAAAAGAAATCGGAATCGAAAACAAAAATGCATTAACTTTTATAATAAAGCATTTGTATTATTGCGATTTTGTTTTGAAGTGAAATTACACTACATATCCGTCAAGTTTTGATTCTTTTACACATACCCAATACTATCTAGTAAAGTTATACTACCTACAAGTTAGGTAACATTTCACACCTAAAAAAATCTCTGGTTAATTAAATTTGTTTAATTAACAGTTGATTGTGCGTGTCAGTCTTATAGATAATGAAACCAGAATTGTTCAATTCTTGCATATCAATAGAAGGCGGAATTGATAATGAAGTAATCGACGAATATCTTTTATTTCTATATTTATTGTTTAGAGAAAAGAATGCATAGAGTGTTTGAACTTTTGGAGAGGGTTACACATAATCATATGAGTTTATTGTTAGAGCTTTAGTAGGATTGAACATGCTGCAACTACGTAATCTTACTCCAACAAATACTATATGTTCCCTCACTCACGACTGATATAGCCTCAAATGGCTTGATGACGTTTTGGTATTCTCTGATTTTTTAAGAAGATGGCATCACTTCTGTTCTGGAGTATTCATGTTAGTCGGTACTTGCATGTATGAAGAGTCCAAGGAGGAGGAAACAGCTGTATGATGCAGTTTAATTCATTTTTTCGGCATACTGTATCTATTACTAAATTTAAAAAGTGCAGCATATGTGTGTGTTACCTCATGTATATGTATTACTGAACCAAAATAAAGAAGTGAACATTTTACTATCAAACTTTAAATACATAAAATAAAAACAGACACAATTTAAAAACATGTTTTTTTTTAACAAAAAAACAAAATCCGTAAAAAATTACAGCAGTAGCCCGTTATACAATATAGCATAACACACACATATGCTGTACCTTTTAGATTTAGTAAAAGATACAGTTTGCCGAAAAAAATGAATTAAATTGCATAATACAGCTATTTCTATAACTCAAGTGAACAACAACATGACAAGTTATGAACCCACTATGTACTGCATATCAACATTGACGTGGACATTTTGTACCTCCGTCCTTGCAGCATATGAAGACATTGACCTTTCTACAGCCAATGCTACCTTTATGTATACATACCTATGTTTGATTAATTTATTACTGGTAATCGATGTCTATGTTAGTGTTGTCGGCGATACTGCCGCGGTAATAGACACCCTTTATCAAACAAGCCTTGCTTTCTCTGTACACAATTAGCTGCTCGTTTACAGGGAATGAAGGCAGCATTTGTCAATGTTTAACAGCTGATTGTACATTTCAAATATTTCCCTTTTATCTCGACGGTCTGTAATTGTTTAGAGTATAACACAGTAACACAGTGTATATAGAGAAGTAACGATCCAGCTTCTGAAGCAAACCTCAGCTACCGAAAGGTGTTAATTATATCTGGGTTCAACAGCCATCAGATCCTCAGGTGAATGTTCCATATACAATGTGTTGTAGTTTGTCGGTACTATAGTTAGATCTACAGATGATTTTAATAATTAAGCATCTTTCCTGTAATCAAGTTATCATAGACAGGTGTAAATGACCGACACAATCTTCGTAGACAGTTACCATGTACATGTATATAGTTATAAGCGTAAGTTCACCTTTCTCCCAAATAAATATTAAAGTATAAAATTTGAACATGTTTTGTATATTATTCAGTTTCAGTTACTCTTTTGTCACAAATTGTAAAATATGGAACAAGGCAGGATTTATGTAACATACAGGTGTAAACCCACCCTTGGAAATCAAGGGATTACGAGTAGCCATAACGATTATATATTTGAATGATCAATACTTTCACAGGGGCGTGTTACCTTTTTTGTTAAATTTCTATTTCCATCCTCTCTGAAATAAAAGACTATGCTCTAAAACGTTTCGCGAAAAACACAAAACAAAAACAAAAAAGCACAGGATGTATATAATTAGATTGAGTGAAATCAATTTCCAGCGTTGTCTATTGAATACATATGCTATTTTAAAATCAATTCCAACCGACTTATTATCTTTCCTCCATGACGCTTGCAAGAGCGACACTTTGGTTGATGGTATCACGTAGATAAGAATGACATTAAAATCATATATATTTTTGTAATTAATAAATTCTGATCTTTTTCTTATTGAAGAACATTCCTTGTCCTTGTTTGATATGAGGATGAACGTTTTTGAATATGCTCATTAGTATGCCTACTTGTTGTGATTGAGAAAGATGCCTCAATTCTCACTTTGAGGACGTGATATTACTTTGATGTGACCTAGATTTACATGTGTGTCGTCAATGAAGCAGAAGACGATTACTCTTCCGGAACATCTGGTCTTATTCTCTTGTATGTTTCTCAGTGTCTCTGCAAGGAGAATATTCCTTTGCTCAAATTTTGTTCTTAGTTTAATCCATTCTGAGTTAGGATTATGGTTTTGTTAACGCTTCGGTTTTAAACTGATGTTTTACATTAAGATTGCATGGATATTTAGGTAAAATATATTCTTAGTTATTAATTATTGAAGAAATTATTTTCGTTCTAATTATTTGATCCATTGATAAATTAACAATTCAATTAAGACAAAATCATTTTTGTATTCGGTGATTTTTCACGGTCTACATCATATTTCGGTCTATGCCTCGACTGACCAAACAAATACAGAAAGAAATTTAATAATATTATTAATAAATATGGTACCACGATAGCTAAAGATCGCATATTGAATTATTGTCTTTTAACATTGATCTGTTATGACATTTTGTACAATAACATCCTTTACTATACGTTGTAACTACATGCATTACATATTTGGTAAATTAAACGTAAACTATAATGTGATGAAGGAATTTTATTAGATATACGGTATCCTTTATTTAAGCATTGAACGGCTTTCAGTTGGCAGTTATGGGCGGATAATGCCAACTAGACAAAGGCAAATATAATGAAGCGCGCTAGCGCTTCATGTTAAATTTGCCTTTGTCAAGTTTGCATTATCAGCCCATAACTTCCATCTGAAAGCCGTTCAAAGCTTATATTTACCACTTGTGATATTAGAAAAGATCACTATAGGCTAGTTAATTAACAGAATTCCAGTTTCCCCACCATTCTCGGCTGTGAGCCTGTTAACACCGTGTAATGTTGTTCCGAGTAAAAACTAGTGCGTAACATAACAGAAAACCAGACAAGAATAATCAATGTAATACATATATTTGATGTAAATTAGCATGATGAAAATGCAAAATTTAACTCTTCTGTCTAGTTTTTCAAAACAAAAATGTGTATTTAATATGTTTTCCACAACTGCTGTTTAGAAACATTATTAATGCACCGGTTTGCAGTTTATGAGATGGTAACGCTCAGCTACTGTTGGAAAGGTTATATAGTGACAATGTCATACAGTGGTAAATATTTGATAATATGTATCTTTTTAAGAGATATATTGCATAACATAATAAAATATTGAGATATCTTTTAGAAAATATATTTTATCACATGTATCTAAAAAACCTTGACTTTTATAGGCTAATTGTAAAAAACAAACATGGATAACATCAAAGTGTCAATCATAATAATAATTCATAATCGATTAAAATAAGGACAAAATATGAACAATGGTTTACGCGAGATCATGGAAAAAGTACAAGAAAAATTTTCATAATTATTTATGGGAGACTGGTCATAGTGATATACTGACATATGTATAGCGACCCCATGGAATAACACACTAACTCAGAGTTATTTTACTGATATACTGCCATGTGTATAGCTACTCCATGGAAGAACACACTAGATACTTTACTAATGGTTTATTTTCAAGGCTTGGATACATTCAAATTGAATTTAATGCAGTTTCTAAGTCTAATCTCATTAACACTATCCAGTGGCGGATCCATAGACTCATCTGGGGGAGGGAGGGGTCCATTTCTTTTCATATAATTATTAAGCATTTACTGCTACCTGACTACCTGACTGGTACTGTACTTAGGATATTATCAAAAAAAATCTTCTTCGGTTCCGGCCCAAAGCGTATTGCCCCCCCCCCCCCCCCAAATCAAACATTGTAGACACGAAAATATGCATTGCGACATTGTTTCAGTAACTTTTTATTCTTTAGACATTGTGAGACATTATTTTATTTTAAAGGGTTAAAATTATAGAACTTTTTTTTGATCGCAAGGTTTAAAAAAATGTTTCCACATGAAGAGCTGCAATAAATAGTGTATTTTGTCGGGATTTTTATGAATAAAAATGAATAAAACACCAAACCATGTAATTTTTGTTCACTTTTTATTTCTGCATAATGATACAAATGTATGGCACGCAAATTGCACATTGATTGAGTACAAACATCGGACATTAATTTATGAAAAAATATCACAGCATTGATATGGCAGAAGTGGTCATTTTCGCGGAAAAACAATCAGCTCGAATGATCTTCAATTTGTATAAATTAAACAAATAAGACATCAAACGGCAGATACATAATGGTAAGACCGTTATTCGCTGTTCAACGAGGCACGAAAATATCGAAATGTTCCAACCACTTAAAATTAGGCGAGACTCTCTCACAAATAAACATACATCTAACTCTTCAAACTTATACGCAAATACAAAATGTGACAATTAAATGTTTATATGACATTGCACCGGATAAGGTTCCTAATTAAAATAAGAACTTTGAGATAATAAAAATTTTAAAAACATACATATTGTATAAAAAGATTCCGTAACTGAAACATTAAAACGATACAAACACAGGTAAATAGTATAAGGAATTCGATAAACTGCTATTGTTGACAAATATATTACAGCACCATGAATTATTAAGTGCTGGAATGTGTTGATTTATGGTATGTTAATTGAGAACGTTAGCAAGCGTTTGTTTTTCACAGCGTAATGCAAGAAATCTGTTCAAATATATCCAAAAGGAATGCAACAATCCTTCTCCTCATCCCACAAAAAAGTCTCAAGAGAGTCTATTTTCAGTCTGTTCATAGATAGACGTACTGACACCATTGCAAGACCATCGGAATAATCTGTCCCTTCCTCTTGAAATGCATTTATTTGTATTTATCTGTCTATGTCCGTTATATAATTAGCGCCCATCAATATCCATTGACCTAAAAGGTCGTTGACCTTCAACGCTAATCTCGCGCTGTATCTGTCGTCTTGGAAACATGCCATCTTGTAGGTGTAGAAATGACAATATGTATGTGCGATACTATGTGTAATGACACAATGGCTCATATTAGGTGTGTCGTCTGCTTTTTATATACAGTCTTGATAATTCCATTGAAAATCGTCGGAATTCACAAAAGTTGAAAACGACAGTTTCTTTCACTGTTTTTGTAAGCGTCACCGGGATATTCGTTATAACAAAATGTAAGTTAAAAAACGTCCTCAAATCAAAACTCACAATTAAAAAATAATCACGATGATAAAATCCCATTATATGGTTATGAAAAACGATGCTGTGACTGTTCTCGATGTTCCTCGGGACTTGGTAGCAATACACATTAGCACCTTGGACAGGAATGGACGGAAACGTTTGTCGCCAAATCTGTAAAGATAAAAATGAAAAACAATTATACGATTGTTTATAGACACCACATACTTCTTGTAATAATAACAATGCAATAAATTTGTCATGATAATCAATTTAAAATTAATGGTTATTTTATATTTGATAACTGAAAATGGTTCTGCAAAAAAAAAGATAATGAAAATCATTACGTAAAAAAAAATGATAACTGAAAATACCAAAATTATAATATGAATAATTAACATATAAATAACAAAAATTAAAATTAAAACGATGTTCCTTGTGCTATTGTTAACTTTTAAGTATGCTTACCTGTTTGGACTTTAGTGTGGCTTGACAACTCTCAGCACGATTTTGAATTTATTTTGAAATTCCGTTACGACGTATTGGAAGAGAAATTGGGAAAAGTCCAAAACAAAATCTGAATTGGCTTGTGAGTATTCTCTGTCCATTTCGTCCCCAATACACCGCAGTCGGTCTGCCACGTCCCGTATAGCCACTTCTTGTGGACGAGTTGGTTTATCCTCTTCATTTTCTCCCTTCATTTTGGCAGCAGTATTTGCGGAATTTCAAAAACAATCTTCTAAATGTCAATTATAAAGAATAATATTTTATCATTCCAAGGCACTGAACACGGCTAGAATGTTTAAACTTCCACCTCCCGTGCTTGCAAGCAAATTTGCTTTTAAGAGCAGCTTCAAGGCGCGTGTGTATTTTAAAGACTCTCCTACAATGGGGAGAGTATTTGATTGGCTGTTGTATCGGTAATTTCCATTTCACCTGATTTGGCCGTCTGCCTAACAAGGTTTTCGCTGGGTATATCATACATTGGCTATTGACCCCAACATGAGAATATGACCAGCGACCGCATGTGCTGAATTAAGCGGTGCCGAAAGCGTTTGGGAGTTGGCAGAGTGTTCCGAACACTGACTTACCGTTATAAGAAATACATATATAATGGTCGATATATGTTTTTAAGTGTATGAAAATGTAATAATTAATTAAGTAAATATCTTTCAAATGTATTTGCAACTAGTCATCAATAGCCATTATATGTGTATATAATGTATGTTAGATTGTTACCACCAAAAATAAAGACAAATATTTGTAAAAGCCTTATCGAGGGTTCCTAATATTATAACATTAGTGACCTAGACCATTGAATTTTCGACCATCTGGGGCCATTGTAAGCAGTAACAGCTTATTTTAGGAATATGGATTTCGGTCATTACAACAATTGAATTATCAACACAAAAACTTGTCGATTTGTTGTGATAGAGCTAGGAACCCTTCTACGCTACACCATACAATGCCAGTCATTGAAATGAACATTAACACCCTAATTGATAGGACAGGTTAGTGACCGCTATTTCTGATGCACTTTTGATTTTATTTTATTTTTGGAACAAGTGACAACAAATTCAAAACATACCTAATGGTGTTACATTTTCTCCATCTTTCCTAACTTTGGAGCAGTGTTACTATTTATTTGGCCCGTAATCTAAAATAAATATTTACGAGATATCATGCATTTGTCTTTTATATGTATGTTTGAATGCTTAGTTATATTATTTGCAGCTCGACCCACACACTGTTATTTTGATTTTGAATTGAATTGGGTTTTTTTTGCAAAGTTGGATGTTCCGCAGCACATAACAAATTAGTTTTTATATCTCATATGTGGTAACAAACGGGAGAAATGACAGGAAATTAAAATCTAGTTATTTGTTCAACAAGTGTGATAAGAAGTACATTTTTGTCTGTTTCTATTTGTTTGTCCATGCATTAGAACATAATATTCACACATTAATATTATATAGGTAGCAACGTATTCACAGTAATTGAAAGCCCAGTGCATTAACATTAGACCACATACCTATGTCCAGTCTATAGGTTATTTACCCCGGCAAGGTGTAAAAGTTACTACTTAGCTGACCACAGGATCAGGGAGAGATAATCTGTGTATTGACAGAAGTCTACTTACAGACGCAGTGTAATCCTCAAGAGTGTTTAATGTCGATGATTGTTTAATTAAGAGTTAAAGGTTTATGCCATACTTACACTCGATGTACAGGGTAATTACTCTATTTAAATAAATACATTTCTTCCATTGAAGATACTATTTATGTTGTCAAAAAGTAAACAAGTGTTAAAAATAACTTAAAAATATTAAGGGTGCATTAATACACGGAAACTGTGATAATAGAATTAGAACGTGAATGGCACGCGAGCGGGATCGCTGGTCTTTTAATATTTCCTTTTTGTACCCTATCCATGAGTAAATTTCTTTTCATATTGATATTTCAAAAGAATATAATACTACCAACAATAACATTTTATTTAGATTATATATTTTTGAAGACCTGTTGAATGTGTCCGTTCTGACCCATACCTATGTTTGGAAAAGTGTTGATCAAATGCACCAAGCCAAATACATATACCAGCAAACTAGTCCGAAGGGTTCTGCCTACCTGATCCGCTAAATGTTGGGTTGCTGGTTTATCTGCCAGCAACACCAATCTTTAGCGGATCAGATAGTTAGAACCTTTTGGACTACAGCAAACGGGAGTTTACGAGGAATGTTTTCATGCAAGGTCATCGCGATTTTTTATAAAAAAAAAAATAACATTAATTTGGGGAATAAAAATCGTTTATGACCCCTTCTTAAGTATGCATGTGATTAAGTTAGATTTCGTCCTAAAATAATTAAGGTAAAATTAACATGGGCAATGCAAGTCCAATTCCCGACATTTAAAAATTCAGTTTATGACCTCTACTAAAGCATGAATTTTATCAAGTTAGATTTTTTTTGATAATATAATTATGTTCAAAAGCACAACTTGTATCACTGTAGCTTTAACACGGACGCTACATGTCCAATTACAAAGATTAAAAATCAATTGTCGGGTTAATGCCTGCTAATAAAATAGCCACAACATTTTAAATTGGAATGCACTACGGCCTTGTTAATGCTGATAATTCTGTCTCCTTCAGAAAAAACATCGATATTTGCCTGTTTTGCTTTAGTTATAAATCTTATAATTATGATTTTTAATAATTTTGAATTCTGAAAATAGAATATTCACATCAAAAATTATAAAACCATTTGTCGATATATATAAAATGAAACAAAAATTTCTAAAGACTAAGTAA
Source organism: Mimachlamys varia (assembly GCA_947623455.1). Classification (NCBI taxonomy): domain Eukaryota; kingdom Metazoa; phylum Mollusca; class Bivalvia; order Pectinida; family Pectinidae; genus Mimachlamys; species Mimachlamys varia. The sequence continues at coordinate 29,709,347 of OX392532.1, read as the reverse complement.
AAAAAAATCATAGAATACCAAAGCGTCAACAAAACCATAATCCGAGCTCAAAATCGATTAAATTAGAAGCAAAATAGGAACAAAGGAAAGATTTAAATGGAGACTCTCGTAAAAGCTCAAGTGAATAAGACCAGGTGTTCCAGAAGAGTTAGCGTCTTCTGCTTCATCGACGACACCCGCCATGCAAATCTTGGTCACATCCAAGTAAGCATCAACCCTCAAAATGAGAACCGAGTCATCATTGTCATCGCAACAAGTAAACACACTAATAACGTCCATCTTCATATCACACAAAGATACAGAATATTTTTCGAATATTTAAGTAGCTATATTAAACCTATCTATACAGATGAAGAAGAGTAAGGATTATAATTAGCTTGAGCAGCTTCATTAGCAGGGCACATTGACCCAAATTCCATCGAGCACGTCCACTAGTGTACACCTTGTACATTAGCGTACTGACATGACTCAGGGACGAGTCAGAAATGGTTTAATTAATATTTGATCCCGACATCGTCACGGCTATAATGGTGATATAATGACACCTTACATATGTATATACAGTAATAACGGCGGTCATTGGTTATACACACTGGTCGGAGGGGATTGACCGGCTGGTATGACCACTATTCTGTGTTGGTCTTGGCTACATCGCAAGTCCTCACCAACGATGAGTTATTGATGGGGAGATTGGAACTAAATCGGGGAGGGATTCTCCTGAGCAAAGTATCCGGAAACTAACGAACCAATACAGATGCATAATGATGGTGCTGGAAGCATTGTAAAGCTTAAGGAAAAGGAAATAGAATATAAGATTACGTGGTTATATGTTAATTTTCGAATGTATATCCTAATGTTTTGGTTTTCGGTCTTTAAAAAGATTGTTTGCATGCAAATGTATCAAACAATCAGTGGATACTTATACAATTAAATCATTAAATAAAATATTAAAACAAAACCCAGTAATTTGACAATAGGAGAACATTAAGCTAACAAAGCTTTACCATATAGAGTCCCGATATAACACGAGTGTTTCCACCAAAACTGTTGTGAAATTAGAATCGACCGACCTTAATTGACATTTTAAAAAAATCATTACTTGTAACAGATGCTTGTGAAAACAAAAAGTTGTTTTCATTTGAAGATCATTTCAATTATCACCCTTGTATGTTTAGTACGCGTTTTCTTGCTTTAATGAAACGAAGGTCAACAACCGTCAAATCAAACTGCTGGGAATGCCATTAAAAGTCTGGGTTGATGTCAATGCCTTATAAATACCATCATGTTCCGTCATACACCTGATTGCATCAGAAATTCATTATACTATGTACATAAAATATGCATTAATTGAAGTATGAACGTCATTGGTAACGATCATGATATAATGCAATTAAGGGTATATGATAGTTTATTTAACGCTGAATGATGTTAAGAATCATGGTCTTTCTTTACGTAAATCTTTTTGAGTAAGACATAAAGTGTACTATTGCATGTGATATACAATTGCAATCGATATGCGATCGATCTAATAAACACAACAATATGACGGATGTCTTGGACTTTTATTAATAAGAATTGAACAGAACAATGCATAACTCCCGATATTGCAATTTAAAATCACGTCTTCATATAAAAACACAATAATAAAACATAATTACTTCTTATTAAACATATTATTAAATCATAGTTTAAAAAATGTCTGAAAATGAAAACTTCGTATGGGAAAATAAATTATTTGTTTCAACTAAATAATAGCATACTCTTACCACAACCTTATTTCGGTTATTATAAACATTATTTACAAAGCAAGATAAAAATATCTACCATTGTATTAATTCTATCCTCACATGGACAATGTATGGACATAATCAGTTAAAATATTCTATATTGTTCACTCAAATATTTTACAATCATCAAGATAAATTATAACCCGGTATAAAAGAAAAAAGGAAACTGGTTGATAAATATTCCATTTCATTGCATGATTTGGCACGAATATAATGAAAGCAATTTTAATAGAGCTCAATATTTCGTTCCAATGAAGTTGCAACTAGGTATAATAATCAAGTCTCATAGAAATTGTAAAAAGTTATCTGACGAGGCTTATTCACAATGGACTGTTAGCAATGCTCTTACTGATATTTAAAAAATTATTCTGAACACAAAGAACCGTTACAAAAAGGTGAATGTAATTGCGCAGTCGCTTATGAGGAAATTTTCCTTATAATATGATTTTTTTAGTCTGATATTCAGATTATTGAAATTAAGCTGTTCTCATAAAATGTAAAACTTTAATCTGTAGCAATATATTGGTTTGTTCGGGCAGTTTTACACTCGCTTCACTTATGAGTAATTCAGTTTTTCAAAAGTATTTAATTAATTTATTTCATTTATTTATTGTCTTGCGTTAAATCAAAACAACGAAGATGTAGACAACTGAACAAAATTGTTTTAATTTCAGAACTGGACGGACCGAAATAGCATGCAGCAAAGAAACACGAAGACACGTATGTACAGGTAAAAATGTCTTTCAAGAAATATTTCCTATCAAGTTTCTACAAATGATAATTTTTACGAAGTTAATAAGAGTATTTTGACTAAAATCAACTAAACTAAACTAAACTAGATATCAATTAAAATGAGTCAGTGCTCGAATGACTTCATACATAAAAAAAATCAGCTGATCTGAAAAAATAATTTCGTCGCTTCGGAAACTAATGTTATGATTGAGTGTCATTGTCTTGATTCGACCCTATTGAAAATCACTGATATGAATATCATTTTACGCAAACATACGATATGTCACTGGCTTGCACGTCTACTAGACTTGTATCTGGAAGTACAGCAGTGAGCTGTCGGCACTACGAACGTGGTGTAAACTACCTTTAGACTCGTCACTGGGTTTCGGGTGGAATGTTTATTTTGATTTGAGATGAAGCTAAGTATTGCTAGAGGCATTCCGATTGTACATAAGACTTAATCCCATTAGCGGTCTATTGTTAAAGGTGAAAATGTGTTTATTAACCGATATGTTTCTTATCATAACACTAACGGTATACGTATTAGTTTTAATATCATAAACAGTCTATGTAAACGTTCAACGGTACTATGAACCTCAAGTGGTACTTGAGTATGTCTATTTAATTTGCATGTATCATAATTCGTAATTGACTTCAAACGCATAACAGAAAATATTGAAAAATAAACAACGTCCCATTTATTTAAGACGACGATTTGTTTTAATTCAACCATCAGAAAACTTGCATTTGAACTTACCGTGATATAATACTGAAAAATAAAATAAAATAATCTTTTATTTCATTTCAAATTAACAGTTTTGCTTAATGCCACAGTTCCAAGTGGATTAGACGTATCTAGAGTCTATTAAATCCTATTTCAAAAAGAAAACATTCGCACATATAACAAGAAATATAGTGAACAGTTACTAGTTTTAAAAAAAAATAACGAATTCGATGAGGTTCCATTTTTTTCAACTGCATTGCATCTGCATTACTTTTCAGATGGATTATCTTGTTTAAATAAGAAATCTTTGATAGGCATATGCAATTTTAATGTTCTGAATCCCTTACTGTTTGCCTCTTGTAAAATAATGCAATTCAAAACTAAATACACATTAAATATCGGTTGTAAGCTAATCAAACTCCACTTATTATGATATTGCACATAAATAAAATAATCAGCGTTTGTAAATTAATTTTTAATGGTAAAACCGCTTATTTTACTTTACTTTCCATTATACATAAAAATTATATTGATAAATTGTGTCTATAGCTACCAATTTCTCGGTTATATAAGTGGAATGTGAGGGAGCCAAAACAATTGTTTCGTTATACGGCATATTTCAGTTTAGCGATTCGCTTAAGCTAAATACCTGCAGGACAACAGGTTGGTACTTTTCTATGTTTTCATTTTACAGTTGAGGCATTCATGAATACAATTTCTAGAGAAAGACATATGGTATAACTATTACTTTTTCTATATTTAAAAATGCTAAACGGTATTATTACTTACTGTTCTCACTAAAACAAAAATGGTATGCAGAACTTGACAGGTCAATAACATACGAAATGAATTGAGCTTAGGTGTTTGAACTTATGGAGAAAAAACAATGTTCGGCAAAGTTGTGACAAACCTTCGGGGATTACGCAGAATATCTTCGCCAGGGACAACGCCAATTTCATAACCAGCGAAATGATAGTCGCATGGCGTTGAATCTATTGACCTTATTCGCGAAAGCAGAAACGTTACACCAGTATAGTTCAACGACACTAAAATGGCAATGATTTGTCGGCGACTATTATAATGGCACACAGCAATTCACACCATGACAGAATTACACCTGTGTGACACATCTATTTCTGTAATTCATACATGGAGTGTATTGAAGTATTATGATGCTAACACATGACTGACGATTGTTGTAATTTAAATGTCGCTATTAAAACCCAATACAAATTTTACTTAATAGTTATCATATAATTTACCTTGTGATGCAATAACTTTCTATAAAAGACATTTAAAAAATACCGAAGCATGAACAAAACCATAATCCGCACCCAAAATCAATTAAACTAGGGGTAAAATATGAACAAAGGAAAGATTTACATGGACACTCTTGTAAAAATACAAGAGAATAATAGGTGAACCGGCAGAATACAGAGACAAATATCTCTCATGAGCACATTGAATTAAGTCTGCAAATGAAATGTCTATAACTATTTCATAAGATTATTTTTAACTAGGGTCCAACACTGATCAGGTTTTAAACAAGACGTCTCTTCTATGTATCAAATTAAGTATGAAATATTTCAATAAAATGTTATCAAAATACTTTTCTCTTGCAGGCAAAGTTTAATGAATTCAGTTAATCTTTTGAAAGAGTTTCACATTAAGTATGATAATCAACTGAAAAGGGTACCTCGTTCTATCCAAATCACGTAATTAAAAAGTACGAATTGATTATTCTTTACAAACGTCTACATTCCATTTTGTATACCCGTCTTAGAATACACCGATAGTTCGGGACAATTATTGAATAATAATAAAATTAAAAGAATATTAATTTCAAAAACGATTATGATTAGTTTGGTCTTGTCCAACAATATTAATCTAAAATGTTATACCCAGAAGCGCATTTAAAGTATGGCAAAATAAACTATATGTAAAAGTGAAACATGTACACGAAGACCACTTAAAAAGAAGACCAGGTGTTCCGGAAGGGTTATCACCTCCTACGTCATCCACGATACCTGACATGTAGATATATGTCAAATCCAATAATGTCAAGTCCCCGAAGCAAGAACAGGGTAGTGGTAGTGAAATGTCAAACTTACTCAGTAACCAAAAATTCTAAACCCTCATTTCTCACCAGAAAAAAAATCAACCACAGAAGAGCTCTTTCATAAACTCACATATCTTATCATGAATAAATACCTTTGATATTCAGGTTATCTATTTTCATATCTTTGACATGAAACCTGAAACATTTCCTTTAGTAAATTGTCAATCAATCAAACAAACTAATATGCATCGTCAGAACCATAATAATGGAAATTTCCACAGGATATATGCCGTGTCTATATATATATATAATCAGTGGAAGGCGGGGACAGCTGATGCTGATGCTGACAGATCAAACGATGACAGGTGACAGTGAGACTCTTATAAACCACCGTGAATGTCATTCTACGACACAGAATCGGTCAATGACAGGGTAGACGGAGTCGTACTTACAAGGTAATGACCGACTTATTAACATACTAATGTACACCTGGGTCAGGTACTTGTCCTGAAATATATTACTTAGTAAGAGTTGGAAAGTCTTCTTTTCTTTCTTGCTTGCATCTTCAGTTAGAGTAAAATTTCCATATTCTCAAAAAGTATTTCACGGGTATTGTCCAATACATCCAATGTATCTCCATGTGTTTATCTATATTAAATCGATATACATGTACTATGAACATATTCGCAGGTTTTCAGTATTTAATTCATCGTCGGAAACCCTTGGTATATTTCTCTGACGTCAGAGAAGTGTACCATGGGTCTCCGACCATGTTTTCTATTTGGAGGTATGCTTGGTCTGTAGCACAGTGTTCCTGAAAAAAAAAGCGTTTCCCAATTCTCAGCTACAACGGCTTTTCCACGCCCAACACTATTTAGAAAATCCCAGTTTTATACAAATTTTAAAGAAAAGCATTATAGAATCAAAGTTTTGTCTGGTCATGAACAATACATATGGATTCAAACATTGCTTTTTTCATTGCATTGGTTCAGTACACCATTTTGATGTACTCATACAATGCGCGGACGCCTTTCTTTCTGCAACCGATGAAAACTTGTCTTTCGAAAGCGTTGAAAGCACAACGTATAAGACATTGCCTCCTTCAAACATAAAATTTGAAATTGATCTAACTCCTAAATGTATAGATTGGTATGCGAATTTCATCCTTGGTAATTATTATTAATATGTATTAACGCGAACAGCAAACAGGAACCTCTACAAACATTCACCTTTGCGACCCGAGTCAGTATTGGTTTTTGACATGATTGTAGTTTGTTAAGCCATATTGACAAATTGCTTCTTTTTGTAAACATTTGCAATATCAATGATGGTCACTTGCACCCATTAATCTATTTCAACCCGCTTTAATATTATGTAAAATCAGAGACGTATATAGTTTAATACGTCTATAGTAAAATAAAGGAATGATAATAAAAAATGCCAATATTGTAATTTCTCAAACCACCAATCACATGAAGCCGTTGGTTGGCCGTATATCACGACGCTCGCTCTGACATGTGTGGTCCGAAATAGTGACCGTACGGCCGGACAAGGCGGTCAGCTAATGAGGACGGGCGTACAACAGATAGGGCACGACTATAAACACGGACCGTGGCGACAAGTCTATTATAACGGTTAACAAGGCACGGCACGGGGACGACGTCGTCCAGTCAACGCACGTGCGATTGTGGGGCCCCAAACGGGATATTTCAAGGGTGGAATCATTTCGCGTTAGTAATAACGATCGTTTCTGACCAGAAAGTTCTATCCTTTTTTTGTTTGTGTTTAAAAGCCGGGTTCCGTTAAAGAACTACACTTAGTAAAATATCAGAAATACATTTTACATTTTACAATTCAATTCAATTTCATTGCAGTTTAAATCAAGTAAGAGTGTATGGATCGTGCTGCAAATAACATAACCAAACATACAAACAAACATACCAGGTATTAAGTACATTTGTATAATAATATTGAACATTGCATGCCTACCTACCTCAGTTCAAAATACTTTTTAAAGAAGATGCTAATATTGCGCAAAAAAAGTGATTCATTAGATGATAATAACATTGGCAGATTTTGTATATCGGGAAGTAAAGTATCTATCTTGTATTATTCTTAAGTTAGCGTTGTAAGTACAGTGAAAAATGAATCATGCTTGCGATGATCACAAGTCGGTATTGAAAGGGTCTGCTATGCGAGGATTGGGGAAAAGTAAATATTTAATAATCTTTCTCGGAATGATATTAATTTATTCCATTCGTTCATGTTTAAGCCTTTATCACTTTTTTGTGTCGATGGGCCATTCGTTGAAGCACAGTTGCTTGAGTTTCTGTCAGTAAATAATAAATATACATGTGTGAAATGAGCCTCCCATTACAGTAATGTAATAGGCCGCGGCTCCATATATAAACATTTTTTTTATATATACTGACAGAAACTCAAGCAACTGTGGTTGAAGATACTTGGAATAGTGGCTGCTGTTCGATTTTTCTTCCACTTCAACTCAGTACAAAACACTAAGGTTTGCTGCTGATAAAAAATTAACACTGATAACCCTTATATCAGCCTCTCGTCTGGTCAAGCGTTGAAGGCCCTGACCACAGCATTAGCTAGCCCAGGTAAGTGATCCAGTGTATTCAAACCTTTGACGTGTGGCGGTCAAGTTAAACCTGTAATTAATGAACACTTAGCGATACGCGTGGCTTTATCGCTCCCACCGCCACAAATTACACGTTTACAAATAGCTCAAACATATGGTGCATGGAGTGACACCGACAACAATTTTCTGCTTCCGTTCGCTCCGTTAAGGCCAATCATGGTGGTCAAGTCCGATTAATCCCCCTCTTCTCCACCCCCTTTTAAAGATAACACCTGATCAAACGCGGAAGATTCTCGTGCACAGGTTCATTTTATTGTTTTTCTGCTTTTTTTTGTTTTGTATATATTAATTATCTCAAAAAGTATTAACGGTCGTTTCTGAAGATGCCCTAAGAAATTGACTGGAGAGTCAAATTTTGTCGTGTCTCGTAAACGACGATTTCCGTTATTACTTTCCGCGATACTATCATTAGATAGAATCTGCACATCATTAAAACAATACTTGGCTTCATGGACACCTGTCCAGTTTTAACTATTGCAGAACTTTTCTTCAGCAAAACAATGTTCAACTGTTCGTTTGGCCTATCTTTTATATAGATATAGATATTTTTACTAAAATGTTTTTCCTTCTCAAAGATTTTTTAAACAGCATATTACATTTATAATCAATTGTTCACTTTCATACACGCATTCAATCTTCGCAACAAAGCATTATTAACTCTGGTATGATATATTTTTGAACAGTTATTCAGCTAGATTTGTATGTGTACTAAAAAAAAGTATATATTTTGACTATCATGAAATGCTTGAGAAGAATAACCACTTACCGGCATTTTTATTTATAATGAGAACAAAAAACAAAAAAAGGGTGAAATAGAGAAAATATTGTTGCATTTAATACATATCTAAATAGTCTGATTTGCGGCAAGATTACATCATATAACGCCATCATCATTATTCACTTCCTCAAAAATTCAAAAAGGAAAAAAACTAAAGATTTGAATGAATTACAATACATGTAGTTGCAAAATTCGCATAAATAACTGGTCGGCGAGAACAATTGCGACAAACAAAGCACAAAAACGGTGATGATTTTAAAATACAGTCGCTCGTATATCCCTTAGACAACGCAATCTCGTGTTCGAAACTCTTTAAATATTGTACGAAGTAGACATGCTTGAAAGAGCTATAAATGGCTCAACACTGAAAAGTATAGCTCCAGATTAATGTACTTCGACAGTCTGTAATAAAGTGTGTCTTATGTACCATTAACATAGTTAAATTATCTCAATCTGTTCGATTGGCACACAAGTGATCATTTTACAAATATATACAACGGTTGCTTTGTCAATGTGTTTGATATTTCAACATTAAATACTTTAATGAGGTTCGTTAAATGTATTATGGATTGTCTTGCATCGAATACAATTTTTATCATTTGTTCAATTTTCGCAGCTAATACATGTTAACTTTTTTTCTGTACCTAGATAACATATTTTACCAGGAAATTAAAGCTTGATAAAGAAAAGATTGAACATCCTCTTGGCATGTAATAAGTCTATGGATAAAGATCTCTTCTAAATATTGCAAGGTGTACAGGCAACAACACTTTATAGAGAGAAAGTTTGGGGTTTTTTTTCACACTGTAACTTCCGCACACAGTACTGAACACAGAACAAGGGGTCCGTGCAATAACTTTTCTATAAATGTTTATCAGTGTTAGTGGATTTGTATAGGCCCAAATTGCGTAATGGAGTGTAGCTTGTTGCGACCTTTCCTACAAGCGTTGTCAACCACTTCTTCCTTTAGGCGTGTCCTCTTGGTTTTGATTCATTGCTGATACACCTTTCCATATTTACACAATCATGTACTTTGGAAGGTAAGTATACATGCATTGCTTTTTGATTCTTTATTGAAATGAAATGTTAACTTTTTCGTATACCTAAAGTCTTGGTGCTAGTAGCAATAAGAGCAACGTCATCTGGTAGACGTGGATACCAAATTCGACAGATTGCAATTTGTCGCCCCGATGTTTGTCATCTCCAATACGATAAGTATATAATTTATATGAAGCACGTACAGAAATGCTGCAATTTAATCCTGCTCAAATGGGATTGAGCATTATTATGCGTCTGTGTTAGGCAATACTGTATTCTAACGGTGATTCCTACTGAACTAGCCGTTGTGTTGTTTTATACGTATCTAAGAAACTTTTTTAATTGAATGGAACAATTACCGATGGTACTTGTCTCAAAATTTGATCTCAACTTTGACTACTGTCAAGTTAAACGTTGATTTGAATGTGCTTTCTATTTCCAAAGTTACAATGTTTTATTTAATTATTTTGAATGACGTACGGGGATAATCGAACAGACATCGACTTTCAGCACATCATTAGATTCTGTATAATCACAGAATATGGCCCGATTAATCGTGTTCGGTAACCATTGTATACCTATTACATATAATTGATCTATTGTCCATTCCTCGACTAATCACCGATACGTTATTGCACGTGCGGGTATACGTACTCGGAGGACTGACCGCTACATACACTAACTGGACTTGGTCGTGGTTCCGGGGAAGATGTCTCTCAATATCTCCGTTGTAATCAAATCCAGTGTTATCTTGTCAAATCAGTGAAGTAATTGAATCCTGTGTCAGCTTAATGATAATATCTAGACATGTAAGTAATTCTTATCTGTTAGATATTTCTATTTAAAAAAAGACATCATGTAGAAGCTGAAAGTGAAAATGGTTAAAAATGATCACATATAAATGAGTTGTTTTATCTACCAGCAATATAGGAATGAAAGCAAATTATCATTTTAGAAATTCAAGATTTCATAAGGTCAAGTTGACTATACTTCCTAATCAATATGCCTTGTAAATACACATACCCATTGTCCTATATGACAATGTCAGTAGATTGATGTGATGCTATGAAGCTAGGGTCGCTTGCATCTGATGTTGATTTCTACTATTATAGAAGGGCGGTCCAATTTGTTGTAACGGCGGTCATTATCGACAGGATCAAGCCAGAAATAGTCTCCCCACACAACTCACCATCTTAACGATAATTGGCAATTTGACTCGATTCCAAATAGTGAATTATGATGTGTGAGATTGGATTTGCCCACTTTAACGGATTTTTTTACGACTGATGAAGAACACTAGACGTATATATACAAAAGAATTATTGCCTGACACTCTTGGCTATATGAAATGATGATCTGTTTCCTTCGGTTGCTACTGGGTCACACGACAAGAAAGTAGCCATTTAAGGCCAATTAACGAATACACGGCATAATAATTGACGTAAACTAAGCTAATGGAAATAAAAAAAAAACATATTTATTATCAAAAGTAGGTCACTGCTGTTTAAGTGTGTTATTCAGCCAATTTTCAGTCAATTATTACGTCGAAAACTGTATAATTAGTTAAAACATAATTACCACTTCCCGAGTGCAATATCTGGAATTGGTCATTTGACAGATTTTCTGTTGAAGCTGTAGATGATGTGACAGTAAAATTAAATTTTGCATTAATTAATAAGGTTTTTGTGAGCATGAATTATGGAGTAAATCAGGATATATAGTAGGTTGTTTGTGGGTACCCAGGAAGTGTGTGTATCTGTGTGGAGGTGTGTGTCATTCATACTGTATGTATTTACTGTTGTTGTACCATTACATGTGCACTGTGTTGAATAAAAACATAAGTTACAAAAAAAAAGATATTTGTTTATGTACAATTTTGGTACCACCACAAAATTAAGTAACATGATCAAAATCACCACAAGGAGATGATATCAGAAAAGTATACGGCTACTGCACCACACAGCCTGATTTTACGGTAGGCGCTCCACAAGGATCAATACTCAGGACCCCTTTTATTTTTGAAATACATTGACAATATTGTTATAATCCAAAATATAATGTCAATTAATTTGCTGACGATATATTTCACTGGGTGATGGATGACGATCGTAAATGACCACAGAAAGGCATAAATAATGATTTAAATAATATTCATAATGGTCAGATACATGGTTGTTAACATGAAATTCAAACAAAACCGAAAGTTGATTTTTTATTATAAAATCTTTGATCGCTGAACATGGTGTTTTATTTGCGAATATGAGTTTTAACTGAAGTGCAAAATCATTAATATTTTTGTATTTGATTTTTATTAAATTTTTATGACATACCAATAAATTTTCATTTTTATTGATGATATTTAAATTCAAACTCTATATAAATCCGGTCAAAGATATACATCATTTATGAGACGATCAAATTAAAAAGTTTGCAATTAGAAGTAGCAACGATCGTCACATGGGTACGAAAAAGGCTAGGGCTGAGACTTAATAGGAAGACGTCACAAAAAGTTAACTAATACAGTTAAACCACAGATCAACTACCTATCTATCCTCATGATCACTTGTCCCTCCAATAATATCTCAACATCGCACATGCAATACAAGAATTTACTAAAACACATCCCATAAAACTCTCACAAATAACCATTTTTACCATCAATTCCTTTAAAATAAGACCCATAAAATAGAAAATAGATACATCATCATCAATATAATTATACACTTAAAACTTATGTACAATATAACATTGAAATTGTATAATGGTAGCTGTGAGCGCGGAGATGGCAGCACCGGTTGTATGCTCCCCAGTGAGTTTGCAACGATATTAGCTAGTTGCTAAGCCCTATAACCACGGGTAATATTTTGTGAACCACTTTCAGGTTGCGATAAAGTGATATATAAGAACTTCGAATTATAAAGTAACTGGGTTTTTTTCTGAAATGGTTTAACTATTGAAAAGTAATAAATTTTGAATTTTGAAAAAAAAATTAAATCGGTACCATTGTTAATGAATTTTGTTATAAATTAACAACAAAATAGATCAGTGTTAACCTGCGCAACTTGTAACTCAAGGGAGATAAATCTTACATCGACCACTAAATTCTACACAATACGTTGGACATTGAGATCGTCTGAAATGTTCATTTGAAATTTCAACTAAAGGCCCAATATTCGTAACCTCAGGAATGTTTTTGTGATTCTGAAAAATTCTGACAAAACATCCAGTTAATAACCATGAAAAATAAGCTTAAAACGAAGTAAACCTGAGCGGTAGCTAACAAAAAACTCTTGACAGAAAAATCCAAAGAACTGAAAATAATTCAGGTGTGGCCCACTTCAACAACAAACCGAAGGTATAAGACGGTTCAAAATAGACGCGTGTTTACAAATTCCGAGTTTCAAATACTGCTGTACCGGTAACCGCGTAAGAATTCATCTTGAATATTGCTGGTATCAGTTAATCTTAGCTAAATCTATGAATATAATAAGTTATAAGGCTTGATTTTCGCTTCAAGTTTTGCCGAAAGTTACGTATATTGGGCCTTTAATGAATAACAGTTAATATGTATTTTTTAAGATGGACTTTTACTCTATTGGATCCTATCATCACCAATTGAACCCTAGAATGATGAAACACCTGTATGTTGTTGAACCCTAGAATGATGAAACACCTGTATGTTGTTGAACCCTAGAATGATGAAACACCTGTATGTTGTTGAATCCTAGAATGATGAAACACCTGTATGTTGTTGAACCCTAGAATGATGAAACACCTGTATGTTGTTGAATCCTAGAATGATGAAACACCTGTATGTTGTTGAATTCTAGAATGATGAAACGTCTATATGTTGTTGAATTCTAGAATGATGAAACACCTGTATGTTGTTGAATCCTAGAATGATGAAACATCTGTATGTTGTTGAACCCTAGAATGATGAAACACCTGTATGTTGTTGAATCCTAGAATGATGAAACATCTGTATGTTGTTGAATCCTAGAATGATGAAACATCTGTATGTTGTTGAATCCTAGAATGATGAAACATCTGTATGTTGTTGAATCCTAGAATGATGAAACATCTGTATGTTGTTGAATCCTAGAATGATGAAACACGTGTATGTTGTTGAATCCTAGAATGATGAAACACCTGTATGTTGTTGAACCCTAGAATGATGAAACATCTGTATGTTGTTGAATCCTAGAATGATGAAACATCTGTATGTTGTTGAATCCTAGAATGATGAAACATCTGTATGTTGTTGAATCCTAGAATGATGAAACATCTGTATGTTGTTGAATCCTAGAATGATGAAACATCTGTATGTTGTTGAATCCTAGAATGATGAAACATCTGTATGTTGTTGAATCCTAGAATGATGAAACATCTGTATGTTGCTGAATCCTAGAATGATGAAACATCTGTATGTTGCGCAATATAGTGACTTCTTTTGGCATACGGCATACTGTATGTTTTATCAAAATTATAGAAGTACAATGTAAATTTATTTGATTCCTTCGCGGGATGCCCCTTTAAAGTACGATAAACGATAAACGCAGTCATACAGTCATACCTCTAAGTTTGAATAATCGATTTGAGACTGTATGCCGCTATATGTAGATAACGTATCCCTGTATTATTTACAATAACTAAAGTAAGATATATTTATTCGTGATATATATTAGTTTATGGTGTTGTGTTAAGTACGAGACATCCTTACCAAAATCTCCTGCTCCAGTTTCACGAGTGTTCCTTGACATAAAAATCTCCATAGGCAAGCATTAAGGGGGGGGGGGGTGTCTTCAGTTAAGGGACTTTCCACTTTCCTTATCTTCTGTAATTATTTCTTATGGAGACATTTAAGGAAGGGAGATTCCATAGTCAAGGAACGTTTAATAAAAAGATACCTATTAGAACAAAAACATGCACACGATCTATGATAACATTAATGCTGAACCAGGACTCTATATTGATCAGGCTATCAGGAGAAAACATAGCTCTCCGATTCTCTGGAGTTTATAGGTGTTTTTGAACATTCCAAAATTACCGGTCGTTAGCCACATTAGACAGGTGGTCGTTATACAGATGGTCGTTATAAAGTGAAATATCACGGGGAATCTGAAAATCGGTCGTTATAGACAGGCAGTCGTTATAGACAGGCGGTCGTTAGAGCAGGTTTGACTGTATAATGAAAACGCTAACTGACTGTACCATGGGACCTCTAAACCAAAACGTGCATCATGCAATTTATTGATTAAAGAGTAAATGCATAAACACATCCTTGTTTGAAAAAAAAAATAATATAAAAAAACATGTGCTAGGCCTACTGTAACGCATTGATACTGGCATTTAGCATGATGACAGCTCTGCATATTTTATAGGTGAAGGGAGATAACCTCGATATAATAATTTACCACAAATTCAAGCGCAACCATGTAGTATATGATGGTAGCACCTACTTTCAAGAATTTGTTGAGGAAAAAGAAAAAAAGGGAACATCATACCAAAACACTTGATTGGTTATGACTTTGCCATCATCTGTGTATTTAACACTTTGGAATAAGAAGAAATGAAGTCCTATTTCGGCTCTGCTGTTTTATGCGCGCCAAAACCCACGCACCTGCTGCGCTTACTGCTATCATTCAAAGGCGATACTATCGTCGATTTACTAGTCTGTATCAACTTGTAGATTGTTCTGCGATATTCTGAGCTCAGTATAAAACAGGGCGAGGCATAATTATATATGTACATTATATCAAAGCCGCGCCTCGAATGTCTGGAACAACTATCCTCATATATATGATACTGATTTGGGGAAATATGTACCTTAGTAACAGGTGTACAGGGGAGTGGAGGTACCACAATAAACTGTAGTACTGGGACGGGAGGGTAGACATAGCCAATCATAAATGTGACAACGCCTAATATTAAACAAGATATGTTATTATTAACATTAAAGGGTAATGCGCACACAATAACGAGTTTTTATAATAATGGTTGCCGCGGCGCACCCTCTGGGTAAAATAAATGTGCACGCTTTAATAGAGCCATATCCAGTCAAATAAATGTCCCTATCGTGTGCTTTAGACACTAAATACAACGACGTTATTGTTTTGTACAACATACCCCCATATGATTTACATGAGCTAATTGTTCCTCCCTGGAACATGCATTGTTTAAATATAAACTTTATTTATTTTACAACAATTATGAAACAAGTTATACAACTTATATTAATCACTCTTGTTGGCCCGGATATTAGCGCGCTAGAGGTCTTATTGTGGGAGGAAACCGGAGTACCCGGAGAAAACCCACGCAGTCGGGCAGGTGACCCCATACCTTTTCACGTCCGGACGGGGAGTCGAACCCCGGCCGCCTTGGTGAAAGGCAAGTGCGCTATCCACTGCACCACCCGACCACCCATGCATTATTTGACATGGAATTTGCCAAAATTAACAAACATCTCGGCAAATTGCATGTCAAAGGAAAGGTCTATGGTTAGCCACGATACATACCAACAATTGATCAAGAACCTTGTGTAAAATTTGCACGTAATAGTGATTAATACGCTTGTAAAAATTGTCGTTCGAGATGCTACTATTACTCAATACTATAGGGGAGTCTAAGAACATGCTACCGTCTCCTGTTTTATCTCAGTACTGAAGGGGAGTCAGAGAGCATGCTACCGTCTCCTGTTTTATCTCAATACTATAGGGGAGTCAAAGAGCATGCTACCGTCTCCTGTTTTATCTCAGTACTGAAGGGGAGTCTAAGAACATGCTACCGTCTCCTGTTTTATCTCAATACTATAGGGGAGTCATAGAGCATGCTACCGTCTCCTGTTTTATCTCAATACTATAGGGGAGTCAAAGAGCACGCTACCGTTTCCTGTTTTATATCAGTACTGAAGGGGAGTCATAGAGCATGCTACCGTCTCCTGTTTTATCTCAATACTATAGGGGAGTCAAAGAGCACGCTTCCGTCTCCTGTTTTATCTCAGTACTGAAGGGGAGTCATAGAGCATGCTGCCGTCTCCTGTTTTATCTCAGTACTGAAGGGGAGTCATAGAGCACGCTATCGTCTCCTGTTTTATCTCAGTACTGAAGGGGAGTCAAAGAGCATGCTACCGTCTCCTGTTTTATCTCAGTACTAAAGGGGAGTCAGAGATCATGCTACCGTCTCCTGTTTTATCTCAGTACTGAAGGGGAGTCATAGAGCATACTACCGTCTCCTGTTTTATCTCAATACTATAGGGGAGTCAAAGAGCACGCTACCGTCTCCTGTTTCATCTCAGTATTGAAGGGGAGTCAAAGAGCATGCTACCGTCTCCTGTTTTATCTCAGTACTGAAGGGGAGTCATAGAGCATGCTACCGTCTCCTGTTTTATCTCAATACTGAAGGGGAGTCATAGAGCACGCTACCGTCTCCTGTTTTATCTCAGTACTGAAGGGGAGTCAAAGAGCATGCTACTGTCTCCTGTTTTATCTCAGCACTGAAGGGGAGTCATAGAGCACGCTACCGTCTCCTGTTTTATCTCAGTACTGAAGGGGAGTCAAAGAGCATGCTACTGTCTCCTGTTTTATCTCAGCACTGAAGGGGAGTCATAGAGCACGCTACCGTCTCCTGTTTTATCTCAGTACTGAAGGGGAGTCAAAGAGCACGCTACCGTCTCCTGTTTTATCTCAATAATATAGGGGAGTCAAAGATCATGCTACCGTCTCCTGTTTTATCTCAGTACTGAAGGGGAGTCAAAGAGCATGCTGCCGTCTCCTGTTTTATCTCAATACTCTAGGGGAGTCAAAGAGCATGCTACCGTCTCCTGTTTTATCTCAATACTATAGGGGAGTCAAAGAGCATGCTACCGTCTCCTGTTTTATCTCAATACTATAGGGGAGTCAAAGAGCATACTACCGTCTCCTGTTTGATCTTTATATTATAGGGGAGTCAAAGAGCATGCTACCGTCCCCTGTTTGATCTTTATATTATAGGGGAGTCAAAGAGCATGCTACCGTCCCCTGTTTGATCTTTATATTATAGGGGAGTCAAAGAGCATACTACCGTCTCCTGTTTGATCTTTATATTATAGGGGAGTCAAAGAGCATGCTACCGTCCCATGTTTTATTTTGGTACTATAGGAGAGTCAAAGACCATACTGCACACCCTGTGGCAGCTTCATGTTATTGGAAAGGCACATTTTACTCCATTGTACAAAAACTGAGCAACTTAGAGACGATCTTTGGTACTAAGTTTGATTCAGAGTTAATTGCTCAAATCGCTGATCTAAGCAGTAATCAGTACCGGTAGTGATAATTACAGGGATTAGTAGCGGTACTCGAGAGGGATTAACTGTATTGGTCTACCTGATATAGAATAAAGTAAATGAAGAGTTACCTACCGTTTCGCTTACCTTGGAATTGACCAATATGTGTCATATTTTAAAACATCATTAAAATGTAATTGTTAAGAACGCCCTAAAATGTCTCCATTTAAATGATTGACAGAAAGAGAATATTGTTGTTGTATGATATTTAATGTTATAAAATCTGCACACCTGTAATGATCGATTTTATTTACTATAAATACTGAAAGTTTTCCCCTCATGTTACTGTCTTCAATTCAAACACACAAGTGCCTTATTGTGCGCTGATGTGTAATCAAAGCTCCCTTAACCCCTGATTGGCCTTTTAGTTTATATTTTTTAACTTGAAACGACTGTAGATTGTCACGTGTACTAACACTACACTTTCATCTATAAGTTCGATTTGATTATTCCAATCAGAAACTGGTACAGGGTAGTAAATTGTATTCTGATATTGGAGGTACTTTCTGTGGAAGGTCATCTCAGATTCAATACACCTTGCTCAATGTATACCTGTTCTGATAGGATGTATTCCGTACTAACTTTGAGAACTATATGATAGAGGGTGAGGGTATTGTTTTGATTTCCCACATGGGATTCGAACGCGCAACCCAAAGGCGGAGGGCTAGTGGAAGAATTCCGACATTCTTGCACTACGTCACAATATTGTAATATATAAATAACATAATGATGAGCATACATCACATGTTTTCGGATATGCATCAAGAGATATTATATAATTGCAAGTTTTACACGCCGTATAAGGTGATACCGTCGCCATGTTAGTTTGTATTGTATAGCTTCATACGGGAGATGATTGTATGATGTTACCACATGTGCTTGTACTTGTGATGTCACTATGATCTATGATCATGAATAACCTATGACTATTACCAGTAATTACGTGTCATTATTGCGTACTGCGTCACAGTAAGCGTGATACCAGTATATGAACAGATACATTTTATATCACGTAAGATAAAGAGTCATGTAATGCTAGAATAAGCCACCCTCATGCGTCGTGCAGTATCTACAATACATATTATGAATCAATCATGCGGAATTAGCAGGAGCTGACTTATCATGCACTGTTTCTTTTGGTTCGTATGCCTGCGGTGTGCTGGAGATGTATTGTGTTCTCTGTGTAGTGGGACCATGCTTCCAATGGCATCGTTTATAGTGTCACATCATTTGACTACTACAGCAAATATCGTGATTTCACATTTGTCATATTTCAAAATTTTAGAGCACAATACTGGTATCACAAAACAATGTTAATATTTCTGAAAATTTTTGCCATTATGAAAATGCGTATGTTTGATATACAAATTGATGTACATGTTTATTTTGTTGAAATTATTGAAAAAAAACTGCAAGGCCGACCACACTGATATTAGGCAGAAGCGACATGTGGAGTTAGAACTATAGATATAACATTACGAGTTACTATTGTTCATCCAGGTATACACGTACCGATATATTTATTGAGCCGATTGAGACACGTCAGCGCACGTGTGTTGGGGTTCGCGCGTGCTGTAATTCGACCCATTAAGCACTGGGATATCCCAACAGATACCAGGCGGGGGAGACCAGCACCCAGCAGTCTACGCATGTACGTCGAGAATATGGAGTAAGAGTACGTTGGCCCATCTTTCTGTTCTGGTATATCGGGAGTGTATAGGGCTGTACCTGCTCCCCAGTAACCAGACAAGGACTGCAGTGGATTACACAGCGTTAGACTACAGATGTAAACAGATTTCACAAACTCTAAACGATATGTTGTGAAGATGACTTGAGCAAGAGATTCCAATTTCAGTAGTTTAGTAGTTGTTGCCTAAGACGTTATCGGGATCTATATATATTATTAGTGTATACTGCGGTTCTCTGCTTCCAGACTAGTAAGTATGAGACTGTATATTGTTGTATATAAATGTATGTATTTTGTTATATGCCGAATTGAAAGGGGGTTGGGGGGAGGGGTCATCTATTAATATTTTTCAATCACCACCCCATTACTTTTTTAGTATAACATTACCATAACAACCTTCATTGACCCTTTGAAAAAATCAACGTGTCCCACATGCAAGGTTAGTGAATACATAATGGGCATACACGTGTTTTTCATTATTCCAAATCAAAATACTGGCTCATAAAAAACAGCCACACACCCTGATGTAGGTCCCAGTCTGTGTTTCATGTGTATTGACGAGCGCGGTGATAACCCCCATCTCCCCCTCCCCTCCCCTCCCCTCCCCAACTATCTGTTATACACATGGTGAAGGGCTGAGGAGGAGGGGGAGCTGCCCCAGAATGTAATTATAGGTACAAAATAACGTATGAATCATCGACACAGCTTAGAGAGAGATAGCCGATGTTGCAGTTATGCGACCTCCCCAACATACCCGCCCGGTAATCAATATAAGAAAACTGTGCTATATGTTTACATGCGCTGTTAATATTGGGTCTCGTCCCACACAAAAATAAGCCCGACTCTGTAGACTTTGAAGAGCTGTACTTGAAGATGTATTAAAATAACTTCTTCTAACATATGGTATCCGTTTTCGTAATAGTTTCATGTTTACCAAATTCTATATTATGGACAAGAATAACATAATTTTGAACCGATATGCTATGTATGTATGTCAATTTCAAAAAGGGATCATTTTAGCGCTAATGATCATTTATAATATTTTCTATGTGGCGCATTTAACTGACAACACTATATATCATATAAATAGATTCGCTGTAGTATGTAACTACGTATAATGATCCTTAACTCATTCACCCCTGAAGAATCATAATGAACTAGTCCACCCTTTGAATTGGAAGGTTTTAACGTGTCTTCAGGGGTGAATGGGTTAACTAAATATACTGATCCTTATATTATAGGGTTATTAATCAGCCAATTCCACGTTGGCCTAGTTATTAGGACAATTAAGGTATGCCATATTAAAAAGAAATATAAACTTTATTTATTTTACAACAATTATGAAACAAGCCGGAAATAAGGATGGATTGATAGCTGAAAAACCGGATTAGTGAACAATCATATTAGCGGTAGCTGCATACTTGTAGAGGCTGCAGAAGGAAACAACCAGGCAAGTGGTCATTAATTAGATGCACATTCCGGTCACTAGATTATAAGACAATTGAACAAGGCTGTATATGATTGAGCAATCGATATAAGTGGTGGCTGGATTACCAAAGATCGACAGAAGAAATGCTACACGTGATTCATAAAGCGTGTCAACCGTCCCCCATATGTGCGATTTGAAGTCAAGAACAATTGCAATAATGCCTAAATTGCCTAAAGTTTATGCAACATACTCAGCAGAACGCTATAATACACCATGAAGATGCTCGGGATAACGGCGTGCCATAATAGGTGTGCCCTTGTACAGTTGTACAGTTAAAGCGTTACGTTAGGTTCCTATCTGGGAGGGGCGACAGAAGTCACACAGTCTACCTGTCGGGGAATGCCAAGGGGAGCAGGGGAAGGTGAGTCTACCCGTGGGACTACAAGAGTCGACCTATAGGAGCACGGGAAGGTGAGTCTACCTGTGTGACTACAGGAGTCGACCTAGAGGAGCACAGGAAAGTGAGTCTACCTTATAGGGAGTACAGGAGTCGGCCAATGGGAGAACGTGAAGGTGAGTCTACCTGTTGGACTACAAGAGAGATCCAGGGGAGCACGGGAAGATGAGTCTACCTGTTGGACTACAAGAGAGATCCAGGGGGTACGTGAAGATGAGTCTACCTGTTGGACTACAAGAGAGATCCAGGGGGTACGTGAAGGTGAGTCTACCTGTTGGACTAATGAGTCGACCCAGTGGAACACGGGAAGGTGAGTCTGCCTGTGGGACTACAGTAAACGGCCCAGGGGAGTACGTGAAGGCTAGTCTATCTGTGGGACTACAGATGTCGGCCCAGTGGAGCACGTGAAGTCGAGTTTACCTGTGGGACTACAGGAGTCGA
Source organism: Mimachlamys varia (assembly GCA_947623455.1). Classification (NCBI taxonomy): domain Eukaryota; kingdom Metazoa; phylum Mollusca; class Bivalvia; order Pectinida; family Pectinidae; genus Mimachlamys; species Mimachlamys varia. The sequence continues at coordinate 29,687,236 of OX392532.1, read as the reverse complement.
CCTAGGGGAGTAGGTAAAGGCGAGTCTACCTGCGGGACTACAGGAGTCGATCCAGGGAGCACGTGAAGGCGAGTCTACCTTGGGGACTACAGAAGTCGGCCCAGGGTAACGAGGGGAGGTGAGTCTACCTGTGGAACTACAGGAGTCGACCTAGAGGAGTATGGGAATGTGGGTCTAACTGTCGGACTACAGGAGTCTACCCAGGGGAGCACGTAAAGGCGAGTCTACCTGCGGGACTACAGGAGTCGACCCAGGGTAGCACGGGAATGTGAGTCTACCTGTGGGACTACAGAAGTCGGCCCAGGGTAGCACGGGGAGGTGAGTCTACCTGTGGGACTACAGAAGTCGGCCTAGAGGAGCACGGGAATGTGGGTCTAACTGTGGGACTACATGAGCCGACCCAGGGTAGCACGGGGAGGTGAGTCTACCTGTGGGACTACAGAAGTCGGCCTAGAGGAGCACGGGGAGGTGAGTCTAACTGTGGGACTACAAGAGAGATCCAGGGAGTACGGGAAAGTGAGTCTACCTATGGGACTACAGGAGTCGACCCAGGGGAGCACGGGAACGTTAGTCTACCTGTGGGACTACAAGAGAGATCCAGGGGAGCACGGGAAAGTTAGTCTACCTTTGGGACTACAAGAGAGATCCAGTGGAGCACGTGAAGTCGAGTTTACCTGTGGGACTACAGGAGTCGACCTAGGGGAGTAGGTAAAGGCGAGTCTACCTGCGGGACTACAGGAGTCGATCCAGGGAGCACGTGAAGGCGAGTCTACCTTGTGGACTACAGAAGTCGGCCCAGGGTAACGAGGGGAGGTGAGTCTACCTGTGGAACTACAGGAGTCGACCTAGAGGAGTATGGGAATGTGGGTCTAACTGTCGGACTACAGGAGTCTACCCAGGGGAGCACGTAAAGGCGAGTCTACCTGCGGGACTACAGGAGTCGACCCAGGGTAGCACGGGAATGTGAGTCTACCTGTGGGACTACAGAAGTCGGCCCAGGGTAGCACGGGGAGGTGAGTCTACCTGTGGGACTACAGAAGTCGGCCTAGAGGAGCACGGGAATGTGGGTCTAACTGTGGGACTACATGAGCCGACCCAGGGTAGCACGGGGAGGTGAGTCTACCTGTGGGACTACAGAAGTCGGCCTAGAGGAGCACGGGGAGGTGAGTCTACCTGTGGGACTACAAGAGAGATCCAGGGAGTACGGGAAAGTGAGTCTACCTATGGGACTACAGGAGTCGACCCAGGGGAGCACGGGAACGTTAGTCTACCTGTGGGACTACAAGAGAGATCCAGGGGAGCACGGGAAAGTTAGTCTAACTTTGGGACTACAAGAGAGATCCAGGGGAGCGCGGGAAGGTGAGTCTACCTGTGGGACTATTAGAGAGATCCAGGGGAGCGTGGGAAGGTGAGTCTATCTGTGGGACTATTAGAGAGATCCAGGGGAGCACAGGAAGGTTAGTCTACCTGTGGGACTACAGAAGTCGGCTCAAACTGAGCATTCTCTCGATTTCTGTCTTGTCGGAGCATTTGGACTAGATAATCAACACGAAATCTGTGTATACCATGTATATGGCAGCAACACCGGTGAGACTATCAAAGCGATCCAATAGATGTTGTAACAGTTTTGTATAGCACCGATAATTCTTTGAAATACTTCTGTCTGATAAAAGGAAATCATCAAGTTCTAATGCATGTTTACATTGCCACAGGAGTGTCGTAAACAGATTTAACTTGATGCAGCGATGAACATAAGAATCTTTTACACTTGTATCGAGCTAACGGTCGAATCGGTCTTATCTAATTAAGATGAGATGGAAGTAATGGTAATTAAGGAAGAGTCTAGTTTAGTTTAAAAGCTTGGTTTATATTTCTTTTTTTCTCTCAATGATTTCACGGCCGATACGTAAAGGTAACGTTGGCATAGTTGAGCTGCAGCACTGAATCAACTTTAGGATATTTTGGCAGCAGCCATCATAGAAGGGGTTGTCTGCCATGTCAGGGCTCTCGTGTGTACTCGAGAGCTATCACGTGACATACTCATCAACGGGAACTGTCAAAAGTGACAAACGTAGGAAGAGTAACACATGGCATATAATGTGACGTAATATTCACACAAGATAACTAAAAACATTGGGAAGGTGACACAACACAAGACATGATCGACAGACTGTTAACGCATGAACAGTACAACACGTACGCAACTCACTAGCCTAAAATACTGGCACTTGTGGCAGAATATATTACAGGAAATATCACGCGCGACACACTAACACACATGAACAGTCACGTGCGACACACTTACACACAGGAACAGTCACGTGCAACACACTTACACAAAGGAACAGTCACGTGCAACACACTTACACACAGGGAAGACTTTATTACAGGAACAGTCATGCGTGAAAGATTATATCACAGAAACAGTTACGCGTGACACACTAAATATCGCAGTCGCAGTCACGCATGAAAGACTATATCACAGCAACAGTCACGCATAAAAGACTACATATACCACAGGAACACTCACGCGTAACAGACTTTATCACAGAAACAGTCACGCGTGAAAGACTATATATCACAGCAACAATCACACATGGCACATTAAAACATAAAAGGAAACGTCGCGCATGACAACCTAAAGCACATGAACAGTCACGCGTCATTACACAATATCACAGGAACAGTCAGGTGTAACGCAATAAAACAAAAGAGAAGTCATGCATGACCCAATACAATGCATGCACAGTCACTCGTAACAAAATGTATCAATGGATAGTCACGTTTGACCGATCACAACAATGGAACAAGTGACATTATTTATCACAGAAACAATCACGCATGAAAGACTGTATCACAGAAACAGTCACGCGTGAAAGACTATACCACAGAAAAAGTCACGCATAAAAGACTATCTATCACAGAAACAGTCACACGTGAAAGACTATACCACAGAAACAGTCATGCATAAAAGGCTATCTATCACAGAAACAGTCACACGTGAAAGACTATACCACAGAAAAAAGTCACGCATAAAAGACTATCTATCACAGAAACAGTCACACGTGAAAGACTATACCACAGAAAAAGTCACGCATAAAAGACTATCTATCACAGAAACAGTCACACGTGAAAGACTATACCACAGAAAAAGTCACGCATAAAAGACTATCTATCACAGAAACAGTCACGCGTGAAAGACTATACCACAGAAACAGTCATGCATAAAAGACTATCTATCACAGAAACAGTCACGCGTGAAAGATTATACCACAGAAACAGTCATGCATAAAAGGCTATCTATCACAGAAACATTCACGCGTGAAAGACTATACCACAGAAACAGTCACGCATAAAAGACTATCTATCACAGAAACAGTCACGCGTGAAAGACTATACCACAGAAACAGTCACGCATAAAAGACTATCTATCACAGAAACAGTCAAGCGTGAAAGACTATACAACAGAAACAGTCACGCATAAAAGACTATCTATCACAGAAACATTCACGCGTGAAAGACTATACCACAGAAACAGTCACGCATAAAAGACTATCTATCACAGAAACAGTCACGCGTGAAAGGCTTTATAACAGGAATGTCACGCGTGAAAGACAGGAACAGTCAAACGTGACACACTATATCACTATAGACTATATCACAGTAACAATCACGCGTAACAAACTAAACACCTATTCTTCGTTAATAATGCCACACGGGGAAATTCCGAAAAAATATAAGAAGTCCAAAAAACACTTCGAAATTAGTTTTATTCCAAAACATGAACATTTAACAATACACATGTCAATTTTCAAGACTCGGCGATAATTAACGGTGTTTTTACAGGTATGCAAGCACATACTACATGACTGTAGATGTAAGCTACGTTCCGACAATATAGACATATTGCTATCCACTTAAAATAAAAGAATTAAGTATCCAAAAGTGCACGCGTGTTTGAATTTTTAGATTAAAGTACAATATAAATCAGTATAATCAATTTGATTGTACAGGATAAACTATATGTAGGATTAACAGGTTCATCAAATGTACTTAACATTTTTTAGATTCTCAATTCATCAGAATACATGGGTAACATTTACTAAAGAAACTTCAGTTTGCATCTGATAGTCATATTATTTCTTTTGTACGTATTATCATTTGTCATAGATTTAAACTTACATCAACATATATGGTAATATATAAGCTACTGTTTATGTTGTAAGCGTGTTCCATGGTAACGTAAATTACTAAAACCGGTAACGTATATTACATCATTTAGATTTAGATAAATGTCCTAAATAATGTCATTATTTCAACAAATATCGATACATTTGCATTCCTGAAGACCGTATACTGTTTATGGATCGGTAAATGCATTTAGTAATTAGTTAATAACCAATCTATTTCATCAATATTCTTAAGCATACAAGAAAAAAACAAGCGAAAACCCGAACATAGAACATATTTACAAATGCAACATTTTCTTGTTTTTGGCACGGTGCAATCTATTGCATACTATTATCTTAGTCTCATCAACTCTAGCATGTACTTTAGATAACGATCTAGACATACTCATTTTCAATAACAGTATGTTATCTGTTGGGAACGTAGATTACACAAATCTGTTAGCCTATGTGATCACTTGACGAAACGTTTCTGTATTTCTTGGTAATCGTTTTCTGTAATATGGTAACTTCTACCACTTCTTCCAACTAGGTATTGCTCACATATTGAGCAGATGATATCACACTTTTTGATGAACATTACGTCTTTAGGTGTTGGCCATTTAAACAAGTCGTTTTTGGAGCTCAGGAATCTAGTGGGTCTCAGAAATGTGACTTCTAGTTTATCGTCATCATCATCGACACTTTCAACCTTTCCGATGTGCCACTCTGCCTCGTACTACACAGCTACCCAGTCATTTTCCATAACCTCTTGCTCGGAAATCACTTTGACCGGATCATCAGCGCCAACTCTTCTGATTTCTTCAGTATCCCCTATATCTCCTTTTTCCTTCTTATCATCTCTTCTTTCTTCATTATCCTGGCTAATTGTCTCAGCACTTGTGTCGTGTTCGACATCTCTGTCTCCGTTTGTCACCTGATTTTCTTTATCCTTTTCTATGTTGGTATTTAATACCTGGGCAGCAGACACACGAACAGATTTAGTCAAAAGGCCTTCGTTATATCCATGCAAGTTCCCATGTAGGCACCCTTCACAGTAACACGAAGTTGCATTCAGGATGACACCTTCGATTTCGCTGGAGGAAATGAAGCAATACTTTGCACTTTTATGTGTTCCCTGTATGCCTTCTGTTTCTCCGCTTTTGTCAGTGCCATCCTAAAATAGTAGTAACAGTTATGTGTAAGCTACGTTACCGTTAAAGGTAAGCTACGTTACCATACTTAAATCAACATGCTGATCAATACAGTGATATACTTGTTACTTTTGTGTGTCTTGAATCATTACCAATACGATGAGGATATGTTATATGGCCATAATGCTATCATGACAAGATTTCATGGTGAGCTGCACGACTTAATTTGACAATAACTCAGAATGTATGTTAGCTACGTTACCTATATTTACAAAGCTTGTGTTACATAAACTTATCATTTGAACTTAGTTATTATGTAAGAAACCCGTTCATATTTGTGATGGTGGTTAGGCTAAATACCTATTCTGATATTTCAAAGTCTCTATATGATTACAAATAGCATTATAATCATCCATAGACATGGTATTATTCGACCTAACGTAATGACCTCTAGTTTGTCTATGCAGATTTCCTTTCACATTATACACATATTATCAAATATTTGAGTTATATATAACTTAAAAGTAAGGAAAATATACAAATGAAATACTTACGTCTAAATTCGAGGTTTAATTAAAGCATGTGGGACAGCGATATTCGTCTTGAAATGAGTTTACTTTTCAGAGTTTGGCGCCCTTCCACTTTGATTATAACCGGAAAATTACAATAGTTTGTAATATAGGAACCACACCAATGTCATAAATTCCGGAATCCTTGCAATAATTGGTCTGTACATACATATTATACATCACATTATCAGTTTTAGATCACTAGTAACGTAAATTACGGTAACGTAAGTTACGTAACGTAAATTACGTTTTACTTCTTCCCTAGGCTTTCTATTCACTAAACATAACAGAACATTGATTTATATATACATGTGCCAGGTACATAGGTTGGTGCTTTAAGTAAAAGGTTATTAGTTCACCACCCATTACATAGTGTTGGGTAGAAAACCAGAACGTAGCTTACATCCTTAAAAAAACTACCGGGAAAAGTGAGTGTTGATGACGGATAACTCCAGTATCCACACTTTTAGACATCGTTGTGTTTTTGTATGAAGTAAAATGGTCGTTCAGCATTATTTTAAGTATAAAATGAATTGTATAACAGATAAGTCTATACTGTTTTTGTGTATAATATTATGGTGGTAACGTAGCTTACTGAAATTTAGCGACATTACATAAGACGCCATATGCTCTATATTTATGAACCGATTTTGATAAACTTTTCAGGGCGGACAATTAAGGTCATATGCATAATAATTCGCTGCATTTTCATTTGTTTTGATCAAATGCTTATTTTCTACACTCTACACAAATATGATGTTCTGTCAAGCGACATACAGTTTGGTGCAATTTCACATTACGTTTTGCGTTATTATGTCATATGTTTTCACAATATCCGGGGATGTGTCTGTGTTTTCGGTAAATATATAGGTATGTTTTATAAAAGGAAGTTGTTTCGTATGATGTTTCTATTGAAAATGTATAAGTTTATATAACGACAATGCAACGCGCGCGGTGAATTACTTAACGGAGAATAGGTGTAAAGCATAGGAGCAGTCACGCGTGACAAACGAAATCAGTGCACAGAAATATGCACGTGTCAAAGAATACGTTATGGTAATAGTCACGCGTGACAGACTGAATAAGAGAATCAGTCAAGCAGGAACAGTTTAGATTGGATGTGACTGGCTAATACAGGAAAAGTCACGCGTGATAGACTGTTTCATATGAAAAGTCAGACATACGCACGGGCAACCCAACTGGGAACAGTCATATTTGGCAAATTCAAACAAAATAGCAATATTTCTAACGATTCATAAAAGTAAAGCTTTCCCTAATAAAGAGGTTACAAATTAGACACCATCGTCAATCACCAACTCGATAGTCTCAGTAAAACGTTAATAACGACATCTTTTTTTTATATTCAGAGTGACGTCACGATGTCGCTGACTGACGTAATGGACGATATTGATTACGAGACGATTCGGTTCAACGTGAACGAGTGCCAGTCCCGACACCCTCTGTGGATGACGGAGGCCCACTTTATATACCATCTGTACAGGGACGCTGAAGGGGTGCTAAGCTGTCACAAGGACAAAGCTGGAGAACCAGTGTGTTCTCCGAGGTAGGTCAAGGACGCCACGTGATCGTGATATACTGTTCCCATGAAACGACGCGAGAATGATAAATGTCAAGGTCACGCATACATATGAGTTGGTTCATATTATATTGCTTGAACATTATTCATTTTTATAAGTTTTTGGAAAACATAACCTTCCGTTTCCCGGAGGCAAATGAAACAAAAGACTTATTCCCTTACTACAAGGACAATACATCTATAGTTAGCAATTTCCAAAGGAATCAATGAAATTACAGAAAAAGAGAACAAGGATGGGACGGCAAATTGATCAGTTGTTTTCAATCGGAACTTTCGGGGCGTTGGGTCTAGTACATTTCTAAGAGAGGTTCAGAAAAAGGGAAATATGAGCGAGCATGTAAGGCAGACTGTATGCTATATTTCTCTGTCATACTGCGTAATCAAGTCAGGCAGGTTGTTACATTTTTGAAGTTAAAACATGAAAGGTGAAAGGAACGAGGGCCAAGGTCATTCAAGATCGTAGTAATGTGTATCCTCTTGCGTTTGTAGGCACTTAGCAAACTTATGTATGAACAAGCTTGTGTGCGACCCTGGGCGTGTGTTTGGACACATGAAGGCGCGAGCTATGCCAGGAGGGATCTATCCCTCATTGCTGTCGGAAGCTATCTTTCAGAGGGAGCTGCATACTATCAACTTCCTCGTGAGCACGTGGCCTACAACCGTCCTTGACCTACAGTCGGCAATGCCCGTCGAGGACCTGAGCGATGAAGAAATACTGACCACACCAGTAGAGGAGAAGGACGGACTGACCATCCTCGACTGTGTTATCTACGCTCTGCTCGCCCTCCGGCCACAGTCAAACCTCAAAATGGTCAACTTCTCCGGATTCACTGGTCAGTTACTGCGTCACAGGTTTGTTTGGAACTTTTTTTAATTACAGGTTTGTTTTTAAGCCTCATATCTGACTGATTTACCAAATAACAACATATAGAACAGGAACCAACTACTTTTCAATAACATTGATAAGAAAAGCGCCGACTGTATGAAAGAAAATTGTCCCAGTCTTGACCATAGGTGTTTGTGGACATGAATGTGATATTTTTTTTTCATTTAAAATAGTAGGTTACAGACGAATGTATTTATAACAATAGAATGCCTGCTTTCAAAAGTGCATAATAACAGTAGCCTTTTGAAATCAATGATTCTATTGTTAAAAAATATTGTATCCGTCTGTAACCTTCTATTTTTAATGAAAAAAAAATTATATCATATTTATGTCCGCAAGCACCCGTGGTCTCGACAGAGAATATCTAATAGTAATATTTTTCAGACCGGAAGTTGTGTCGAGAGCTCTCCCGACTTCCGTTGCTATGGATGAATCCAGAAGACCGGACAGTTGACCGTATCCACGATATACTGGTCAGAACTATCGGTTAGTTTTCCTGGCATGTCAAAGGTCAATCTCGAGATAAAATGATGGATGGTGTGATAAATGCAAGTGAAATTCCAGCTTATATTTTGTTTTCAAATCTAGAAAATGTGTACCAATGTAACTTTTTATTAGGAGATAGAATGAATGTAAAATGTGAGGAGTATAAATGGGAGAAGTTGATGATAAATATGGCGTGGAATTTGAAAGATATGGTGAGTGAAATGAGTACGCTATTATAATTTTCCATTCTCTGTCCATGAATAATATTTATTATGTAAATTGAATGTAAACACATTATATATGTTGATATGTTGACTGTAATCTCTTGTAAAAAGAGGAAATAAAGAATTATTTGTCTGTCTGACTAGCGTAAAAGATCACGTTCAGAATTGTGTTCATTTAGAGTATCAATTACGGTTTCATAGTATGTGATAACATGACTTTGGAATTAAATAACCAATATGTTTATCTTTATATATTTATTTGATGTATCAAATTGAAATTGTCACAGAATACTATGTCATATATATATTTTGTCTCGGGTTCTAATTTCAGATATAAGCAGAGAAAAGGTTCAGAAGTACCTTAACAGATTCAACCTTATTTACGCAAACATGGACCCGTACATAAAACACGGCAACCAGTTCGGTAAGGACATCTTTAATGTTTTCTGTGGGCCTATGGAGAAAATGGGAAATGTTTTACCATATTGTTTGTCGTCCCGAATATGAACTTTAACTCATTCACCCTTGAACATACATTTGAACTCTTCCAATTCAAAGATTGGAACAGTTCATTATGAAATTTCAGGGGTGAATGAGTTTGTAATGTTGTTATTACAACAGGGACCTGAGAATTTGTTACAGCTAGTTTTGGACCTAAAATAGTGTATTTAGAGTAATTTTACACATTTGGGGGGTTAAAATCAATTTTTGATAAAAATGCCCCCTCAATGGTTATAAAGGTTAAAGGGTGGAAAGCTTTCCGGTCGAAAAATCGACCCACCTATCTTTCTTGCATCAAAAATCCATTTCTGTTGAGGTACGAAAAAACTCTTGGTTCCGTTGGAAAGATAAATAATTTTTATTTTACAAAACTCCTTAATCCAAGCCAATGTATCCTCTTTCCGCAGAAATAATCTCCATTTCTTCCCAAAACACGCAAAATTTCCGTGTCTCAAAAGTTTTCGTCGGCTTGCCGGCCAATTTTACATATTCATTGAGTGTTGACGTCACTCCACGCGGAGGCCTTATGCTGTCATTGGATGGCGGTCTTCCTTTAAATTTAGGCATCCAATGACAGCAAAAGACCAGTGCGCAGGTTGACGTCAAACTCAATGAATATAACAAATATCAGGTCCCTGTGGTTACCACCTAGCTGCGGGATCGTACTTCTGTGTGTATACGGCGTCTTAGTCCGCTCCGATGATGAAAAAAATGTATTTTCTTTTCAAAGATTGGATAAAGAGGTGAACATTCTAAATCCACTGCTGATCTCTATAATCATCTGTTGCGAAACAAGTTCACCCCATTCAATCCATATCTTGCTTCTCGTGGTCTCGTGCTCCGAAAGCCAACCACAATCGTTACATCTTTGGCAAGGAGAGAAAGAAAGAGTATCATTCCGTTCAAGATGCAAAGTCATCATGTTATCTCAGGGTCTATTGTAATTTCAAAATTGCATCCTGGTTGAAAAAGCACATCTCGTATATCACCGAGACTTCAGTCGCCACGTGCCGCCATATTGGTTACCCTCTATAAACTGTCATGGTGCATGGAAACAAACAAAAAATGTTTACTGAATTTGTTGAGCGCGGAATGAGTGCATACATCTATCAAACTTACAATCATGATTTAGATATATAGTGTGTTTGGCATTGCGAAGCATTATTATCTCCAGCAGTGATCTGCCAAACCAATTTGTGCCAAAAACGAAAAACCAGACGGCTTTGTGTAGTAAAAGTAATTAATACATCGGTACATATCGGTTGTGAATCAGCCCCGTCGACATACACACTAGTTTTACACTTGTTGATATCTATCTCACATGATAGGTAAGAAGCACGTGCATCTATGTTTCAGGTTGCACGTGCCTTATTCTATTAGCGGTACGTCTATAAATAACACGTGCATTGTTTTACAATATCGGAACATAAATACTCTTGTATTATCTGTTATTTACACCTCTATAACAATTTTTTGATGACTGATGATATTTTTTTCTCTTGGATGAAGAAGAATTCAACGGAGGGTTGGCTATATAAAGATACTGTACTGTACACTCTCTTGAAATTGAGAACTTTAATCAATTTCAATACACTCTCCATCGTCGGAAACCCAAGGTACACTTCCCTGACGTATGCAAACGTCAGGGAAGTGTACCGTGGGTTTCCGACGATGTACACTCTCCTGAAACTGAGGATCAATTTCAATTCATTTACGATAGCCGTAAAACGCAATCGGCCGAGTTCAATCGTTCTTCTTTCATCCGGTCTTTTGGTTTGGTTTGGTTTGATTGTTTTTTTGCTATCAACAGCTAAGGTCATTTAAGGGCGGCCTCTCGGTGTGTGCGATGTGGTGTGGGTGTAGAATGCGTGTGTATTTGGGAGACTGTAGCTCTATTGTCAGAGCGTTTTCTGAGTTAGAGGGGTCCCGAGTTCAAATCTCTGTTTGCATTGACCCCCCCCTTCTGTTCGTTTTAGCCTTCTAAATAATTTTATCGTTAGTATACGAAGCAAATAAGGGTATGTCGCTTTACAAATTGAAGACGATATTTACAATTTATATTTATCTAGTAAACAGACGAGTAGACTAATAATATATAATATACAATTTGTTGAACACTTGCCCTTGGTAACAAAAGCTGTTACGTAATCCCAGGTCCCTAGGTTGCCAAAATGTGTAATTAGGCGATAATAAATCAATCTTTCAATTCAGACCATTACCGGTTCCTTTCGTTGAATATTCCAATTTAAAGCGGATCGGCTGATTCAAGGCCGAAGGGTCCTGACTTCCTGATCTGCTAAATATTTGTATGCTTTCTGACACAGACTCTGGGCCTCCCGAGTCCCCCCCCCCCTCCACCCGGACACCACCAGACATGAAATGTCTTGTCTAAGTCTTAGGGTGTTAGGGTCAGAGGAAACTCAGGCTAACTCTGAGCTTGACTTGTTCGTAAAGCTCAAAAGATTACGCTAAATACAAAGCACGGTAACAGGCCGGTCTGGAACTCTTCGTGTCCCATATTCCGTGTTCTCTCTAAGTTAAAGTATGTAACTAACTTGTTCCTGTTGTAGAGCCGGTGACGATTATTCTGGACTGCAAGATAACACTGGATGATGTCCCTGTAGGACTTGGCCTGCAGTACGAGACGCCCTTCCGGTTCGGCTGCAAGAGAGTTTGGATGGAACCAATTCCTGAAATCTCCCTCCCAATGACTGGTATAAACCGGGTTCTGGAACTCAGGGTAAGTATATCCACGGAGACTAGGTTCCCACTGCAAATTAAGCACGCTAAGTTCTCGCGACAAATGCATCTCCTATGAAAAGAGAGTTCCAAATACATGTATAAAAATAATTGATATTCACTTTATATTTTACGAAATTAACACTAAATGTAAAAGTGGATTTTTTCGCAGTGTTGAAATTTTCGCTTATTTCGCTGACATTAAATCTCCGCGAATATATATCCACAAGCGAACATATTTAACACCATTCAAACTCTACAGTGTATAATAGTAATACAGGTACACAGTTCAAAACAGCATGACTACGGCGCGAAAATGTTTAACTTCGCGAACAGTTTGGAGACTGACTAAGCGAAAATTTCCACTCGCGAAAATATCGGCTTTTACAGTAATGTTTTTAAGGGTCATTTATATAGGACAGTTCAAAACTACACAAACATATATCGCTACTCGGGACCAGTTATAATCGTGGACTTTGCTTTTGTTTTGTAATTTAATGCTGTGCCGTTTGTTGATTTTGACGAAAAACATGCAAAAACAATGCATGTATCAGGAGAAAACAATTAGGCTTGATTTTCGCTTCAGGTTTTGCCAAAAGTTACGTATATTGGGCCTTTAATCAGGTAACTTCTGTTAAATTGCACCGAAGAAGTAATTAATAGATTTGTAAAGATAGAAATATGTTATATAGTCCCAACCCTCCACCCCCACCACCACAAATGGTGCTTGACCATTTTCTGTTTCTATTACAGGATCTCACTCAGGTGGAGTACTCGGACCCACATATCTGTCACGATATGGATAGACTCGGAGCCCTGATGGAGGGTCTACATCTTCTTCCTCATCTTCAGGCCCTCAGCTTCCCCAACACTATCCACTCAGACGGTCACGAAAACGCGGTGGAATACTTCGCTTCTGGTATTGGTAAAATCCCGATGCTGCGCAAACTGAACTTAGCGTCATGCAACCTTCGTGAACAACTTGATACAATTCTCTCAAAACTGACGCAGGACATCACGTATCTGAATCTTCGTGACTGTCGGCTATGTGATGATGACATAGTAAATATTCGGCTGTGGAAAAATGTGAATGGGCTTAAAGAGCTGAATCTAAGCCGAAACAACTTGAAGACGTCCGATCTTGCCGTGGGCGATATTCTACAGGCTGTGCCAACCATTGGATGTTTCTCCGTGTCTTACTGTAGCTTGACCAACTCCCAGCTAGAGGCAATCGCACAAAAGTGTATAGATTTGAAAAATTTGAAAATGTTGGGGTTGCAGAGTTTCACCCCTCCAGTCATGGTAGACATGGAGTCCCTGCTCCAGATCTGTTCCCTCATAGACTCACTACAGAAGTGCTTTATTCTCCCGGACGCGTTTGCGTTTCCAGGAGGTAACAGTGTTTTTCGATACGAAAATAGGATGTTGTTTGCTGCAAATTGCGAAGCATTCCTTCAACAGATTGGACGACCTGATATTGACCTGGAATGAGGATCGAAAAGACCTGATATTGACCTGGAATGAGGATCGAAAAGACCTGATATTGACCTAGAATGAGGACCGAAAAGACATGATATTGACCTGGAATGAGGACCGAAAAGACCTTATATTGACCTGGAACGAGGACCGAAAGACCTGATATTAACCTGGAAAGAGGACCGAAAAGACCTGATATTGACATTGAATGAGGACCGAAAAGACCTGATATTGACCTGGAATGAGGAGCGCAAAGACCTGATATTGACCTTGAACGAGAACCGAAAATACTTTATATTGACCTGGAATGAGGACCGAAAAAAAAACAACATACCTAAGGTGAAGGCTACCACTGTATCAATTATAATCCGATGAATCCCACATAGAAGTTGTTTTTTTACCAGTTGTAGACACAAAAGGGAGTTGATAGCATTAAGTGTACAATACTCTCGGTTTGTCCCAAAAGTTTGTTAATTTGTTTTTGTTTTACACATTTTTCCAAAGTTTTCAAATTTCGAATAACTGTAATTCTTTGAAATGCACCGATATCAATTTTATGGAATAATTATTTTGACTTGAAAAGTGTTTCAAAATAGTAAGAATGGAAATACTATAGCTGAACCAATTGGAACCCTTTAGCTTAGGCCAACGATATGACCCCCTTTTTGACCTTTCGGTACCACACATGATTTGCTCTAGTAAACAACCGCGCGCGTGAGAAGAACTAAGCTAGGGTTGGTCTAAAAATTTGGATGTCAAGCAATCATGTCATTACGTAAATATATGAACCTGAGAATTTTAACAGCTGTTTGGAAACTGGGGTTTTCCGTGTACTTTTACGCGTTATTAGTGTTTAAAATCAAATTACGGTAAAATGACATCCAACCTAATGCTAAGGTCAGGGTTCAGGTATATTTACTTCAAATTTCGATAAATGTGTGTCACCCCAAGATGGCTTATAGACGTTCAGGTATAGATAACGTTTTATATAGTCCTCAACTAGAAATAAAATCAACTTAACTTATGCTCGTGGTGTATATTATAAGCCTAGAACATATCAAGGTCGAGCTGCATCGAAACAAAAAAAGACAAAGGTCAAAGGGATTTGGACTCTGTATGGCAATTTGTCCGATACTGAAGTAGAACTGTAACCGTTATTAGTACGTAGTACATTTCGTTATGCACACCGTAGAATTTTGTATGTTTTTATTTAGACATAAATGCGTCAAAGACTAATGCATCGACACATGGACTAGAGGCACCAGCACCAATATAATATTTGATTATGACTGTGATGGAGGGGGTCGCCAGTTTCCCATCACTCCCCATTTGTCCCATGTACATTCCCACTCCGTTTTATTATATATACACGTTTACGGAAGTAAAACGTTTTCTTTTTTAAAACATGTTACTTTATTATTTAGTTCATACACATGTTGAATTATCACCTGGCTGTGCGCACATGGACATGAGAGTTTTTACGATAAGGTAGGAGGTCACCTATCCAACTACTGACCACGCTTGATGATGCTGAACTAGGGAACGAGCTCCCGTTTTATACCGAATTACTGGAACAGCTAGCTTGCAAGTAGGGCAGCATTTCCCGTCAAATGCTGAAGCAGTACATTTCCTCTGTATCGGTGAAGTCCCGGCCGGTCATATGATGACCGGGGGGGGGGGGGGGGGGGGGGGGGGGGGGGAGTCATCATATGTATCAATGAACCTATCTTAACCATATGAAACTGGCCTTCCGTGATCACACAGAATCCCACCGCAGCCACCAAAGGAGGGGTGCCAATTTGGGCCTTCTGATGGCTATAACCGATAAGTTTTATTTTTTTGTATATCAATACCTTTGGGTTAAGAACAGTTATAAAAAGTACATGTACTTGTAAATCATCTACATGAAAATTAATTCATGAGTCAGGTAAATTTCGCAGCAACTGGCCATGGGAGTCTTATTTTTCCAATGAATGGAAATGCATTGTATAATTAAAAAAAATCCTACCTATCTACCGTATATGTTGCCTGAAACAAACATCTTATTGGCCTAACGATACAATTGAGGTAGACGCATGCACCAGCAGCCTGTCTTTTGTGACAAAAAACATTTTCCTTCAACTAAATGGAAATCTGAGATCTATGAACTAACGAGAGAATCAACAGCTAACGATGTGTTTGACATCAGTCTATATGGTTGTCGTACATTTATTAACGGTAGTTGTGTATACTGTGCCGATTGAAAACCCGGCCTTCCCTCACATGTGCACTGCAGAACTTGTACTGGATGCTGGCAGTAATCATTCCAGATAAGTTTCGTTCATAAACATTCCCAAGTTCAATAGACATCTCCTTTCAATAACAAATTGTACACGATGATTGCTTACAGTTTCTATGGAAACTAAAAGAGGCATTACACCTCACATGCTATTTAGACAGTTGATAAACATTTAAATGTGGCGTTGAGAGGAGATAAAAGTCAAATTCATTCAACAAAAGCTCTTCGTCGGTTACAATGAGTCAACTAAACTAAATACAAAAGGCCCAATGGGCCTAAACCGCTTACCTGTAATTCATACTTTAATCTTGAGAGTGAAGTGTAACACAGCTATAAACAACAAATCAGTATCGGCTCTTCACCCAAGCATGTGACAGCCGTAATATCGACACAAATGGCCTTTTAGTTATTGCAAAGTCTTTTTTCCAAAATTTGAAGACATCGAACACTGTGACCTTGAAAGCGGCTCAATGTCATTTACTCGAACAAACTTGGTAGCCCTTCATCCCAGCATGCTACAATATACAGGCCGAATATCAGTATACTAGGCATTCCGGTTATTGAGAACAAGATGCTAAAAGACATTTGACCCTTGTGAACTTGAAATTGGGTCAAGGAAATTAATTTGAACAAATTCTGTAGCCCTTTATCCCAGCATGCCCGTGGCCAAATATCAGCACCCTCGGACTTTCGGTTATGGAAAAAAAAATCCTCGAAGATTTTCTGACATAATTGTGTCCGTAACCTTGATAATAGGCTAAGGTCTTTCATTGGAACAAACTTGGTAGCCCGTCATCCCAGTATGGCACAGACCCAATATCAGTACCCTCGATACTTTGGTAATTGAGGAGAAGTTGCTTGAAGTGAAATATTGACACACAGACGACGGATGTCACACCATCGCATAAGCACAGGCAGGTGAGCTAATAAAGGAAAGTATTTCCATCCCGACATGCAATCGACCAAATATCATGACCTGTTCATACTAGAATGTCGCTACCAGGCAAATTACACAGCCCCTTGTTATTTAGAACATGCCGCTATAGGGTTTTTATACAGTGCATCTCGGCATACTGTTGGAGAAACCCGAAACAATCGCAACATATCGATGGAATATCAAGTTGGTTTCCCGAAATGTTGCAATTGAAACGTGTCAATTAAGCAGATTTTACCCACAGGGGCTAGGCACGGACCTATGCCACTATGAAATGATTGTCAGATATTTTTTTTACCTTTCTCGAATATAGCCCCTCCCACTACTATATACCTGTCACAGATATATATTAGTGGGAGGGGCTACATTCGAGAAAGGTAAAAAAAAACATCTGACAATCATTTCATAGTGACATAGGTCCGTGCCTAGCCCCTGTGATTTTACCCAAGTGAATTAGAACATTGGCCAAAGGTCATTTGTTTTTAGAACTTTTAGGACGACTTGCAAGTAAGCTACTGGCAAATATAATGAGTTATTTCCAATAAATACATAAACAGAAGACACAATGTCATCAGGAAACGTGAATCACTCTAAACTTTCTGGCCTTTGACTACAGTATATCTCGGTAAATCAGGCTTGCATGCAACACGACTGCTAGGCTTTTTTGCAACGAAGATAAAACAAGCAATCTATATTCCAAGTACCAATACTTTCGGAAAATAGGTGACAACAAGCTAAATTCCTAAATGGGTACTTGGCAACAACCTTTTACTTGCAATAAGTTCCAAATTGACAAAGCAAAACTTTAGACTAAGGGGAAACGTGTTAAATTAGGGTTGCTCATATTTTAACGCTATATTAATGTTTATTATTATACCTCTATTATATAACACAGCCAGGGATTGGCCGAGAGCCGTCACGTGTCAGGGAGACTACATTTCATGTCTCCCTCGCGTGCATCATGTCCAATTTCTCATGTCGCCCTCATGCGGAACCTCTCGTAGGAGTTGTCGTTCGTGGTACAGAACTCTCCGAGGTGTTCCGATGAACAACATGGCAGACGACAGACGTTTTCATTAAGCAGACGCCGATGAAATCAGCAATATTCTGCAGGAAAAGAACGCGGAAAACACAAAACAACCTCAAAAAGGTTATACACAGTGACACTGAAAGGTTAATAGAATTATATTTATTTTAATTGAACTGTTTATTTCTACATGTTATTATTTAATAAATGTATTGTTTGTGAATCATATCAATAAAGTCTTCATTGATACTGTATTTCGGTATAATAAACAATTTATTGCCCTGGTTGTAGGGAGACATGACGATTAGTTTACCCGCGGCAAGTCATATTTCCCTCGGGCGAATGGCCTTTGCACTGCGATCGGGGCGTATCATAATTATATATCATCACCTGCTAAGCAAATAAAGAACATGTCCAAGCTTCATACATTGTAGTTGCATTGGGTACAAACCTGTCAACCTTATTTACAGCTTAACAAACACGAGGCCCACCCGGTTAATTGTGCAAACAAAGCTATGATGCAACAGCATCACACCGACTTCTGGCAATAAAGAAAGAGAGAAGGACCCGGGGGCATTCACTCAGCCCAGGTAAATCAAGACATAGGTTGGACATGAGAAAATATTCGTTTACGCAAAGAATTGTAGACAGTTGGAACTCTCTTCCAGAAAATGTAGCTAAACCACCAAACCTGGTCAGTTTTGAGAACCGTTTGGACACATTTTGGAGTAACATCACAACATAACCATTGTTATATTTTTTTATTCAAATATTTTATGGACGATGATTTGAATAGAGAGGCAATTAATGACTGCGTTCAGAATGAACTAAGTTAAAGGAATACTATTGTCAAAGAACATTTGCGAAATTTCCATATATTAAGTCGCCTTGGCCTAAAATGTTCGACTAATGAAACTTTATATCTCAGCATGCTATGCTGGTCCAAATATCATTACACAGGGCACCTGGGTATTTCAGACATTGTTTAAAAGATACATATATGACCCCTGTGAATCAAAACAACGTATTTGAGGAAACAAAGAATACTTCGCCGCAGTACCTACTAAAACAGCCAAATTTCATTACTCTCATGGTAACCAGAAGTTTTTAATTCTTTACCTTCATTGTATTTGACCTTGAACGTAGATCAAGGTCAATTTGGGACACTTTTATATCATTCTATCTTGGGTACCTACTGGTCAAATGTTATTGCTCTAGGCTAATCAAAATATGCTATACCTTTCTGACCTTGAAAGTAGGTCAAGGTTATATATTAGCCCGAGGGACGTAAAAGCACTTTATGCCAGGTATGCTTACATACTCTTGACCTTCTTACAGCTTATTCATAAGAAATTGTTTAAAGATGTTAAACACTGTTGACCTTGAAAGTAGGCTTCTAATCATTCTGTCCTAGGTACCTAACGGCCAAGTTCTATCACCATTGGCTTTCTGGAGAGGTTGTTCAAAGTTTTTACTCTTTGACCTTGAAAGTAGATCAATGTAATTTACTTATAATAATATATTTGATAAAAATTTACATCGTTTTGTCCGAAGTACATAATGGCCCATCACCAGTACTCTGGGCCCTTGAAAATATAATGTTGCATTTGATAGTTTTTAAATATTTGACCAGTGACCTTAAATGGAGGTCAAGGCCATTTGTTTGACGAATTTGTCTAAGGTGACCATTGCTCTATGACTCTTGGTTTATTCAGAAATTGTCTAAAGGTCTTTTTTCCAGTTTTAAAAGTAGTTCAAAGTAATTAACTTAAGGAAATTTTCTAGCAATCTGTTCTAGGTACCAGTAACCTACCGATATAAGTACTTTTATAAGATATTTTAAAGTGTTTATATAGAAAACCCCATTGAGCATCAAAATACACCATGGTCATTCCTTTGAGGAAACTTCACTGAACTTCAAGCCATGTAACTAAAGGCAAAGTATCAGCCCTCTAGTTATTTAAAAGATTTTTAAAAAACTTTTTTAAATATTCAACCCCCAGTGTATTCGAGGAGACTTCGCCCCAGATACCTTCAGGCCAAATATCACTACCATTGAACTTCTGATCGTTCAGAATAAATATTATTTATTTTTTCCAAGTTTGAACCCCGTGACCTTGAAAGTATTTATTTGAGGAAACTCGGTCATCTAAACTTTATAGTACATCTATTGTTTGTATTTCATGCCAGGCACCTACTGGTTTAATGAATATCACTATCCTTGGCTTTTAAGTTATTGCAAAGAAGTCTTTAAAATTTGATACCGGATGGACAAGCATCGTAACATAAGCTCACTTGAGCTAAAAGTATAAAGGAAAAGCAACTCAATCTTTTAAGAGACATTCAAACAAAATTTATTAAAACTGAGATTTTTAAATCTCTACACTATTAACGTGACAGTGATATAAGACCCAAAGACATACAAAGTAAATGATTCTGTTCTATGTACATCTGCGGTTCTGAAAAAATATATATTAAAAAGGTCCTCTCTGGTTTTTTTCACAGCACTAACTTTTAAGGTTTTGCAAGTATGGCCTGCTATTTTGACGACATTTGTTTTCCTGAGACACAAAACACGAACGAGTAGCAAATCTAGTACTGGGTACAGGTATAACAGGAGCGTGAATTGTGGACACAAAGGTTCACCACATGTCAAGTGTGTATTATTAAGTCCAGGCACAGCTGTTCAAAAGATGATTAGCTTAACATTTTCAACCTCTACAACTTTGGTCAATATTTACTCATAATTTTGCATTACTTTGGTCGATATTTACTCATAGTTTTGCATTAAGTTTTTTGTTCGAAAATTTGACTTCTGATTGTTGTTTCAACATTTTGACCCCTAACACATATGAATTCTTCCAATTTAAAGGTTGGAATAGTTCATTATGGAAGTTCGGGGATGGATGAATCAAAGATACAGAAAAACAAAATTTGCAATAATTACTGTTAATGCTATTCACTTTTTAAACAACCCGACCCAACCTTAACTACCATAAATGTTCTAAATTTCAACATCAGTTAATTCTATACCGGTACTTACTGTAACTGTACTCATTTTAGCATGTCTACATTTTAGCACATATAAAATTTAGCAGATTTGCAAACCCGCAAAAAACTCCATCAAAAATATCAAAATATAATTTCAATAGGGGGCAAACATGATTTGGTGCAATATCTAAAGCGTGAAAGCCGCTAAAATAAGGATACCTCTGAAATTATTATGTTTACAGTAAATACAAGTTTGTCAACAAAAAAATAACCGAGATCAAAAACATGAATTCCTGTTAAAGGAACATGACCTTCTTCAGGTTTCTATCAGATATCAATGTAATGTGGTTAACATATAAATAAGACTAACAAGCATGTACCTCGAATACTCTGATTACTTAAGAGTTTTCCTATGGTCCTGTTGACCTCGAGATAACAGGTTTGACTGTAACTGTATTTCAAAGATGTTTGAAGTTCACACTTGCAGGTTAATCATCTTATCACTTAAAACGAGATGGTGTCTCTGTAAATTGTAGTTAAATCCATGTTTTCAAGAAGTCTGTCAGCAGTGAAAGAAATGAAACAATAACCCTGTGAAAAAGAAAATCTACTGCAATAATTTACCCTTCAAAATAGTAACCCTCCATTACAATAGAACACAACACATTAAAATACATGTTTCTGAGAAAAAAATATACTTCAATTACACATACACATTCACTCATCACATAACCATTGGTGAAGGCAGTGTACATGGATATACATATTTGACAATATAATACTAAAGCCAAGAAATTCCCAAACACATTCATTTTATCTTTTGTTCAAGGATACGTGTCCTGACAATTTGTTAATTAAACAAAACACCAGTCCATGATGGCTGTGATAACAGAAACTTAAAAGATTTAAGTCATTTATCATACTCAAACTTTATAGTCACGTATCATATTCATCCTTTATGAATATATCAATGTTGGAATCATTATTTCAATTGTTCTCTCTTCGGACTGGAATTGATGAAAATGACCAGTTTTACAGAAGTACGAGTGTTATATCTGTTAAAAGCAGCATGTATACACAACAAACTTAGCCTATAACACCGCCGTAACTACAAAGCATTCAGAAAACTCGCACACACAAGCATATAAAACTAAAATATGACAATTTGTTAATTAATCAAAACACCAGTCCATGATGGCTGTGATAACAGAAACTTAAAAGATTTAAGTCATTTATCATATTCAAACTTTATAGTCACGTATCATATTCATCCTTTATGAATATATCAATGTTGGAATCATTATTTCAATTGTTCTCTCTTCGGACTGGAATTGATGAAAATGACCAGTTTTACAGAAGTACGAGTGTTATATCTGTTAAAAGCAGCATGTATACACAACAAACTTAGCCTATAACACCGCCGTAACTACAAAGCATTCAGAAAACTCGCACACACAAGCATATAAAACTAAAATGCACCACTTGCAGAACTTCATTAAAATCTATATATGAAGAAGTCCTTCTGCCTGTTTTTTTTTTAATCTGAATGATGCAAGTATATAGGTGTTGTAAGACAAAGACTAAGTGTAGATTTGACAGGAAATTTGGATCCCAATTATCTGTGCAAATATGAATCAGTATTTGACTTATAGTGATGTCGGGCTGAAAAAAAAATCAAAGAAAATATTGTATACCGGAAGTGGAAATTTTCACTTGATGAACTTTCACCCTTAGCAAGAAAAATCTGAAATAGTTTGGTGTTCATTTTGTTTCTGGTTTACAGTAAAAAATGTTTATAACAAACACACATAGTACCGGGGGTATGTACAACCAATTCACGGGTACAACGTAGTGTTTTTCATTCCTCACCAAGTGCCCTATCATCTGTATGTTATATATCATGTATAACAAACTAATTTCTTTGGTCCTCAGAGATTTGTTACAAATGTGTTTTACTATATGTTTAGTTGCTTACTTCTCTTTGCTGTGAAGATAAATTTGCCAAAATTACGAGACAAAATGCCAAAAATTAAAATTTCTTAATCTTTAACCAAATCCTAATTAAGTGAAACTACTTCTTAATTCAGAGTGAAACAATTTATAGGGAAACCACTTCTCAACTTACAGGTTTTGTAATACACTCCGATATCACAATATACTATGTAATGTCCGAAATCTTGACAAATGAAAACACTGTGGTTACTCATCAACTCATTAGGTTTGCTTCTTTTTGAATATCTACTGTAAACGTACATATTTTAGCAGTTATCTTATTTCATATACACCCGAGTCCTACGGCATTCCCTAAACACGCTTCAAAAACCCTGTATCTGTATACCTAACAAACAAGTCATTCTTGAACACTCATAAGAATAGAAAAGCTCCAAAAACAAATAATCATATGATACCATTCAAAATTCATCAATTTTAACAATAAAACAATTTGAGGAAGTAACATAAATGAAAGACGTCATGATATTCAAAGAAAATCATTTTAAACATAGCACTGTTGTACAGTAAATCACTCCGGGCTATTCCAGTATAAATATTCTAGACACTGGGAATACAAAATAAATCACTTCTGTCCATGGTTGAGTTTCTTGTCTATAATGTCTATTACTTCAATGTAAATTATTAATAAAATTCTGCTGGTGGTACCCCTAAACAAATCCTGGAGTCCTGGGCCAGGAAAGATTCTTTACCGGAATAACCCTAAAAAAGAATTTGTTTGCCCTTCAATCGCTATAATAACCTTTGTGTTACTGTAATTCCAGTATAAAGACTCAACCAGTTAAAACCATTACATAATGAAGTTACCGATATAACTATTAACTGAATCTCAGTTGTACATTGATTGCAAGACCCCTTCGACAGACCTTACTATATTCATATTATTTCAAATTCTGGAAATTGTGGATACCTTGTGTTCAATACTATTCTTCACCTTCATGTTCACACACAAGGATCTTTCTAAGTACCTATAAACAGGCTAAAACCACAAGTTCTGTTGTTTCTAATATCTCATGTATAGTTTTTGATCATACAGCATATCAATCATTCAAAATGTGATTACTTTAAACAGATGCTCATTCTTGGCTCTTGAACCGTTCATATACATATTTTACATGTATCATATATATGCATCAACAATTAATCTAACATTTAACCGAGATCCTGTGTTGAAACAATATCGTGTTGCGATAACACTAATTATTCTATGCAGTACTGTGGTAGTCTTGGGTTTAATTCTTGGATGGACGTATACATTTATACGTTTACCTACCCACTATGAGGGTTTTCTTTAGGTTCTCCCATTTTTACCAACTATGACCCCTCTTTCCAGGACAAAAAGAGTGATAAATTTAAAATGAAATATAATCTTATAAGTATCTTAATTCTTGCAAAATAAGTTTGAAATCCACTTCATTTCCTATCTGTTATAAAGGTTTTCATCAATAAAAAACACCCAAACACTTTTTTTTTTACTTCTGGCTAACAGCAAGTAACAGAAATTTGAAAATGTTATTTAATGGTTTGGTTTTGTTGATATTAGTAAGATTTTCAAAAACATATACAGTTAATGATGTTTTAAATGTAAAATAAACAAGACTTCTGGACACTACCCTGGGTATATTTATATGGCATACAACTTCTCAAGACTAGACAAAATACTTTTAAATGAAAAATATAATGATTGTAAACTGTGATGCAAATTCTTGAAAACCACCAAACCTATGGTACAAAGCACATATCCAACCCTCCAGTTATGCAAGATTTTGCAGATTTTCCAAAATGAACTCCAGCCAGCCTAGTACTGAAACATCCCAACATTTCTTCTTTCAAATGATAAAATGAAGTAATGTTACCTTTTATTACATTTCTATGCGATTTGTAAGGGCAAGGCAGGGCACAAAATCGTAGCTGGTTATCAACGTACAATAAAAATACAATATGATTTTGGTGTGTATCCTGTATATCATACAGCTATATGAACTCCTACAGTTAACATGGCAGCTGAGAATTTTACCCGAGTTGGAGTGGAATAAATACCATTTAATGAAGCACCATATTTTTCTACAGAATTACATATCAGGTAAATGATTACAATGCCACAGATCCACACAAATAAATTTAAAAGAGATCAGAAACAAGAAATGTTAAATAAACTGTTTTTTGTTGCAGAATTGGGCTCGCATCTACACAATTAATTTGCTTAAACAGGTGTATCATTTTTTTCTTTATATGGTGTTTCTATATATGAAATGTGCAGGCATATCATGAATTTAGTGTTGGAAGATATTGCTAATTGAACGCATTAAATATGTTGTTCCTTTTTACTGTTAGGGGCTTTCTTCTCCATTATTGAAATTAGAATTCTGAAATAGAGAAATTTTCTGTTTTATAGAGTGTTAGAGAGAAACAGCAGATGGAACAGGAAGGATAACTCTGGATACAGATCGACAGGACACATGTTCCTGTAATGACCAAGAATATAATGTCAGATGATTATGTCGATATGAACAAATACAAAAAGGTAGCAAAAATAGATACATGAGCGCATTTCAATGTGGCAATTAGCCAAACAGTTAAACAGTTTTTTGAGATCATGATCGAGCCAAAATTGACAAGCTAGTCGTTTCATCAAAGAGAATTGATTATCTGAAGTATTGATATAAGAAAATCAGTAAATGTAATAAGCACAAAAATTAATTAATACTATTTTATTCTAAACCATGGTCTTTTTTGAACATTCAGAACTTTCTCCTGTGTCTTTTGTGAAGGAACTGTCACATTTCTAAAATCAAATACATCTTGTGAATAGAACAACAAAGTAGGATTTCTGAAGTCTGTTTTGTTAACTGATTTTTTTTTTCTAAAAGATATTTGATAGATTCAGCCCCAAATGTATCGACAGAAAAAGACTTGTAGAGCAAATAACAGTTAGGGATATTCCATATTTAATCCTGTAGAGGAGATGGGAGGTACCTATATAAACCAGATCTACACTATTCCTTATATGAAATCACCTTATACAGAGATGACGTTAGACTCGGGGCAAAAAGGCTGAAAATTAGGTCACTTTATCTTTTAAATGGGAAAAAATAAGTTTACAGTATATTGAAATTCCCAAAATAGCTGATATCATCCAATTAGCTGAATATTTTCATCTCTGTATTATCAACAGGAGGAGAACTAACTTAAACAAGAAGTAGGGACAAGATATGTTTTACACATGATTTTTCTTTCTACCCTTACTAATCTTATATTCATCTTAACAAATTATGAAACATGATTGAAATGGGATGTGTTTCACAATGTTTAATACTGTTTTAAATAATAACAATATAAAATATATGGGCAGTATTCTTCTGTGTTCAGACCTAACATCATCAACATTTCACATACAAATATCTGCCATGGCAATAACCAAAGGACTGATATATATGTATATTGAGATCTAAAAGATGATCCTTATCACTCAAACCGAGACAAAAAATAAGGAGTATGTACTAATACTATTTTGTTATATTTCAAACAGGTCTCTCAAATTTACAAATTCTGTTTGCATGATTAGGTAAATGACACAATTTGATCCAATGGAGTTAATTTGTTGATGCATTGTGGAACCAGTGAAAAAATTCTATACATTACCAGAGTTTGTCCAATCTGAATACAAATCTCATAAATTCCAATACTTTAATAAGTTCTCTACTTTTTCAATTGATCACTGAAAGATCTTGTTACATTACAGAAATATTATCTAAATATTATGCACCCACATAAATAATGTATATATAGCAAATCTTAAGTGGAAAGTAATTTGATCTGTTAAATCCTTTTGTTAACTTAAATCTTAAAGTGAATTGTTCATAAGCTTATTTTTTCTGTGTATATAAACGAAATTTTTCAAACAAAGCGGATTCTTTCAATTTGATTCTAAATGGCTTGACAAAGACAACTGACATGATTTTAAGTGAAATACACTTGACATAATACAATAAACATTGTTCTTGTAAATATAGCAACAGCACTATAATTAATACTTAATAACTAGGATTATTTGGAATTAAACATTAACAAAATAATTAACAGCAATTACCATTGAAAAATATATTTTGCTGACTATACCTTACCTAGGAACACTGATATAGGGCACAACGCATAGTTATCTCTGCACATATAAAAACTGATATTGCATGACGAATAACCAGGTAGCTAATATTATTAAAATTAATAACACATATATACATATTTCTAAAGCCACATAAAAACACAAAAATGATTTTTCCTGTCTGCACTTTTAAATAAGCATTTTCACAACTTTTAATGATCATTCTCCCTCCGTGGAAAACTTAAGGACAGTTTTGTCTTTAAAAAGCAAAATTCAGATGTAAGGAGACATTAAATTGTCCTAGCTGAGACATGTATAGGATATGGTTCTCGCATTTCTTAACAGGTGCACATTTTTGTAAGAGATAATGTGGCCGAGGTCTTATAATCATTACTGTGCTGCATCATTAGGGTCGGCGATAAACACATCTATAATGAGAGGGGTTGTGTTATAGGTAGTTATGTAGATTTATGAAATTGTAAAAAATCTACTTTCGAACAAATTCAAAGCATTCCTTTCAGACATGTTATGATTAAACTTTGGGCTCTGTAATTTTAGAAATGGATATTTTGGAAATAAAGCTCAACCCTGCAATTAACTTTTTATTTCTGAAATATTCACCAGCATTTTGTACCATTATAATGATATAATTTTTAGATACAAAAAATAAATAAATTCAATCCCCCCCCCCCAAATGAAAGTCATATTTAAAAGAAAACATCAAAACAAAAACTCACTTAATATTAACCACTATAGAAGGAAAAAAGTCTTTCTCAATTCTCTCCTTGCTCAAAGAAAGTGATGTTAAAATGTGCTATTTGGAACATACATGGAGCACAGATAATGCATGAGGTTTTTTTCAAAGGCAGAATATGTAGCACTTGGTTTTAGTAATCATGGTTTGACTATTATCCCGTGGTTCATAGAAGCAATGAAGACAATATCATTGTCGGAGGTTCCTACAAGTGTATTAAAGCTTGTCAAATCCAAATCCAACTGATTTTGGAGGTCACCTTCCCCCTAAATCTGGTGTCAGCTAATTCCTGTGTGTTTCCTAATTCTAATCAAGGTAGATAACTAGAATTGACACAAATTCTTTTACCCCTGACATATATCTCAGCACTGTGAACTTCAACAGCATATTGTCAACATCTGTATCATCTGTTTATGACACTTTCAGTCTAGAAGAATAGAAGATAATTTAAAAATCAAGCAGCTGGTTGATCAAAATCTAGCCTGTGTAATTTATATGTATCAATTAACATGTTTGAGGTTTAGAATTGACTTTGTTTAAACTAAAACAGTTGAAGACAGAAGCAACTGGTTGATCTTAGTTTAGATATGAGTACCTAGTTCTAGTTTGACTTCTAATTATAAGCAACTGGTTGATCTAAGTCTAGATATGAGTATCTCATTCTAGTTTGACTTCTAAGCAGTTTGACTACTAAGTCTAGATATGAGTACCTAGCGGTAGTTCTAGTTCGATAGAAGTAACTGTCACTAAGTCTATACAAGTACATACCTAGTTCTAGTTGGACTTCTAAGTAACTGGTTGATCTAAGTCTAGATATAAGTACCTTGTTCCAGTGTGATAAAAGCAACTGGTTGATCTAAGTCAAGGTCCGAGTACCTCGTTCCAGTGCGACAGTGATCTTATTCTGAGGTTTGAGGACCTCGTTCCAGTACGACAGAAGCTTGAAATGATGTCAAACATTCACTACCTGGTAACTTACATGAAGATGGAAAGTGTAAGCCGAGAATTGCTCTGGTAGTGTTCACAATCTTGAATACATACAAAATCCTTCTGAGTAGAGCAAGCTATAACATCAGTGGTTGATATAAATGCCCAGTACTCGATAAAGTGATGTAAATTATCTTATTCTTACAATTTATTGTTATTGATGGATCAAACATCTAAATCTGTCTAACTGGAGCTCACGATCTTTCTTTGCATTTACAACAACACGTGGGTACACTTTCTGGTCACCACTTACACAAAAAGCCCCCCGATTACATTCCAATTGGTGATGCTATAAAGGACTCAATACATCAAGTATGGGTACGCAACATCAGCAGACATTTTGAAGAACAACAGCCATGTAGAATTCACGCACATCAGTCTCATAGAGCTGCGGAGAAGCTGAGAGAGACTTCATACTGTCCTGCCTTTTGGGGACACCACATATTCTCCTTTGTATAGAAGCACGGACCCTCTGCTAGTCTTGATGGGAAAAGGTAGACTCTTTTTGTCACCGTTGTAAGACGCTTCAAGACATGAGTTCCATCCAGCGAGTGACACCCCTGTTCACCAATTCTCTATTCACAAACAATACCTGTAAAGATATCAATACCATGCAGTAACAGGGATAATTCTGGCTCTTAAAACTTGAGGGATTTCATTGGACTAGCAAAAGAGCTATGACATTTTTCTTCTGAAGTAATATAATTTAGATTTTTTACTGATATTTTCAGGAACAATATGGGCAAAAATACCCAAATCTCGCCCCAAAGTGATCCCTGCAGTAACAAGGCCCTTACGCCAGAACTGATCATTTATTTGTTTTCTTATGTAAACCTCTGTACCCAGGGCAGCTACAATCTCCCTAAACCTTTTCATCATCGTAAACCATAACTAACTTATCCCAATAAATGTGTAGTAGAGGTTACTCAAGTTATCTACCGTAATTTCCTGTGTATTGCCCGTGAGCTCTACGATTTTTACATCAGAAGATGCCTAGTGCCAGCTATCAGTGGATTTTTAAACAAATTATTAAAAAATACAGGCTATACGTTTCCACCTTTATCAACATGTAGATCTTCGCTATTTGTAAACAAAATATATCATTGATAGCTTTAATTATACACATAAACATATCTATTTGCAAAATAAACACAATATTTCCATCATATGTCTCTGATTTCCAACATTCAAAACAATAAATCACGAAGTCACATACAAAGTACACTTGTACTTGCCAGGTATACATTCGACGTATAACCAGCGGGCAATCTGCCAGTGCGGTTTATCTGGACATTATTTTATTTTACAAAGGCCTCAAAAATGCCTTAATTTACTTCCCGCAGGCTATACTCTGGTGCAGATAATACACAGGAAATTACTGTACAGGTGAAATGGTTATAAACATTACATGGACTACCAGGTTTCAAGGACTTTGAAAGTGTTGCAATCTTTTCATTTTATTGTTCATTTTTTTAGTGATCTACATTTTCATGTATTTCCTATACAAGTTCTGAAAACATAATTGCATAATTAATAATTTTGCATCAAATGTGTGGCAACATATTCATATCAAGCATATTCCTCTGTGAATTTTCACTTATTTTAGGAATTCTAAATAATATGGGATTTAATATATATTCAAATGAAGCATGAAAGTTCATTCGAGCGAAATAAAATGATCAGGTTTTGGAAGTTAAGGGTTGGTTGGGTTACATGAAACAAATATTTTTGGCCTTACTTAAATTTATATTTACAAATGTATGTTAACAATTGCTGAGAAAACAAACCTTCTCTCCTGCTATTTGATAGATATGGATATAAGGAGTTCCGTCTTCATGGCGACCAACAATCTGGGCTTGGAGTAACTTCCCTTGTGTGAGCTCTTCTAATGTTGCAGCAGCTTCTGAGCTGAAGTATTCCTCATCTATGAATATATAAATTGTAAGAAGTTGTAAATGCAAGCATATACTTTTCCTGAGTTATCTTTTCAAAAGAAATTTGAGCAGCAATTCACATTATCTACAATTGTGTAGCCAAGCTATTGCTCTCCTGCCATCATAATTGTGTTTAAAATTGAAAATTATCATGAAAAACATGTACTTCCGTACATGTTAAGCCACAGGAACTAGAACTCCATAAATATTTGCACTGTTCTTTACTTACACCATTTACAATATAGTTTTCAAACTTGAAATTCCTTTAATTGCTAAATACAAGCCAGACAAAAACTTTCTGGAGGCCAGAGATAGAAGTATGCATAACAAATCAAGTATCTTCTAAAAAATACCTGCACTGTTACAAATCTGTAATGAAAACCTACCTTGGATAGGTGTGATGTTGGCCATGTAGCATTCAACAGCTTGAAAAGGCAAAGTCATAAAGTCACTCCTACAACAACAACGGTTCAATAATTAACACTTTTTATCGCATTATATTTCAATTCAATTCAATTTATTTCCAAATGCCGAACAGCACATAGAAATACATGATACATCTATATATAATACAAGCATGTGCACAAGTTGGCGGAGAACGCAACCGAAACAGTGGTTGTGTAAACAAAAGAAAAAAACATCAAACATTCAGTAGTGACTTTCTTTTTTCGAAGAAGCATGAATAAGGTATTTGATTAAATTTTTAATTTTTTTTTACATTTTTACTAGTAAATAATTCAATTAACTTGTATACAGAGGGGCGCCGGTAAAAATACGGTTTAATATATAATGTTCTTAATTCTGAATAAGATGGACATAATAATATAAAATGAGTTTCATCCTCGACTTCTCCTCTATCACAGAATAAACACAGCCTTTGGGCTATAGGGATACCATGGTATTTTCCTGTTTCGACCATTAAGTTGTGTGCTTGGATCCTGAATTTAGAAAGGATATTTTTGAATTTAAATGTCAGAGACTTTATAAGATATAATTGCAGTTCAAACCTATCCACAATATATTTATATAGCAAACACTTAAAAGATTTTTCAAAACTGTTTCTTATCTCTTGGATGAAAATATCATGTAACCGTTACATTTAATATTTGTAGTTGGTAGTGAGATCGTGCTTCTAACGGCATCTTTTATAGTGCCACATAAGTTGAATGCTAAGCACAGATACAGCAACACCCACCCTAGACCATCTTATACTCCACTTGGGTTGTTGGGGTTGTGTGAGCAGGAGAAAAAGACCTTCTCTGAATATCCCATGCATACAACGACTTCGGGGATTGAACCCTGTTGCCACTCTACCAATTCACCCACAAGATATAGTGTACTGGCCATATATGTTTAATATGTTTCACAAAAGTTACTGAAATCGCAGCGAAAAAGTTGAGATGTTAGAAATTTATAGATCGGAAAGAAATTTCAATTACAGTATCCTTATCTATCGCAATGAAAAAAGTTTGATATTAGCATTAGATGAAACCCTTTTATGATGAACCCTCAATGAATTACATCTCCTATTCATTGCTTAAACCGTCCGGTGGTGCAGTGGAAAGCGCACTTGCCTTTCACCAAGGCAGTCAGGATTCACCTGCTCGACCACATGGTTTTCTAGGGGTACTCCTGTTTCCTTACAAAATAAGACCCCTCGTGCTAAATTTCGGGCCAACAAAAGTGATTAATATAAAGTTGGATAATTTGTTTCATAATTGTTGTAAAATGAATAAAGTTTATTTTTTAAAACCGTATTTTACCTGATTTGTCGGAGCGTGCAGCCTGGTACACGCGAGAATCCTCCGTAGTCAACGTATTTGATATCACATTCATCTGTATCATCGTACACAGCAGTAATCTGGGCTCGGTACCATCCATTCAGCATGGGCGCTGAACATATCACCCCAACTAGGGAGAGACAGCAAATCAACACATGTATTATCTACATACAAACTGATACAGACTTGGCCACCACATCTCATCTATTGGGACTTCTTATGTTGATGTGTGAAGTTACTTAAAGGGTTTACTTTCCAATCTCTTGGCATTAGATAATGGAAGTAAAGTTTTTATGACTGCAGACAGCATATTTCATCAACAAAACCAGCTATCTGATTCCAACACAATTTTCTTTTATATATTTTCTGTATTTGGTGCAACATGTTGGAAATGTTGGTCCCCATCTATGTCTCCTTGAGAAATAGTTTGTATCTATCATGCTCATTAGTGTGCTTACTTTTGATTGACAATAATGACTCAGTTCTCAGTTTAAAGGATGTTTATCGGGATGTGAAAAAGATTTATATGGTGGGCAATCTGATTGAAATACAGATCCTCACTATTACTATCGTGTGTAGGATCTGACAGCGACCAGTAGAAGGTCATGTGCAGATGACCTTTGTATTCACCAATCAAATCGCTGCTTACCAGATTCTGAAAGTGAAAAGCTAATTTCGATTTGTTTCTACACTTGTCGTAAAACCGGAGTAAAGTAGCGAGAAATCCGAACGACCGTATACAAAAATTGCGGCACCCAGTTCAGCGGTCTCTACGCCAAGACGTGTGTTCTTTTTAGACATTATCTGTTTGATTTGTAGTTTTTCGTTTGTCCGAAAAGAAATAACAACTGAAGGTAAAGAAATTACCACAAAATATACTAATCAAATTGTTATATAACGTCTTGAATGATTTTCTCTTCTTTGCTTCGATCCGCCGCCATTTTTGTTCGTCTACCAAACACCGTGTACAAGGTGCATTTTGATTGGCTGTTCATTTCCTAGATATGTAAACAATAAAGGTCATCTGCACATGACCTTCTACTGGTCGCTGTCAGATCCTACACACGATAGTAATAGTGAGGATCTGTATTTCAATCAGATTGTATGGTGGGAGTCGTCGATGAAACAAAAGACACTTACTCTTCCGGAACATATGACCTGGTCTTATTCTCTTGTACTTTTACAAGGATCTCCCTATAAATCTTTCCGTTTTTCCTTTTTTGCCCCTAGTTTAATGAATTTTGATTATGACGCTTCAGTATTCTTCAGATTTTTGTTATGGATGACTTACCCTCCAGGGGCCGAGGAAGCTGTGGTACGATGCCGTCCTGTGTGTAACAAGCAATCATGAACTGGTTGAGCCGCTCCAGGGAGGGGAAGGAAGGGTGGGTGTGCTGCTGGACGAACACATGCCCCGCGTCTACAATACTGGACACCACCACATCGATGGACACGCCCTCGGGCAGGTTGAGCTGAAAGGAGACGCACACCTGTTTTCTTTTCAGTATAAAATGTCAAAAATGCAGTACAAGCCCTGTAAGTCCACAGCATGTCATCCTCAGACCTTCACCGCCTGCTTCTAGCCATTTGCTACAGACTCCATAACTGACTTTATTGTGGATATGTCTTCATCAAACAGTACGAGCAGGATTATCTTTGCACATGTATTCATTTTATCTTTGCCAATATTAATAACTAGCCAGATTCAAAAGTAGTATATTCTAGTTTCATTCATGATTGTTCGTTCAGATTTGGACATGGTATCTTTAACTTGTATCCAACTTTTCTCTTTGTCTGTCACATTAATGCAAATCTAATGTGAAAATATTCAATTTAAAAAAAAAGGATCAATGTAATTTGAAAATATATTACTTTGATGCACTATATTACTGAATGACTGTCACATACTGGTGTAACGAAAAGGCAGCAGTGATTAAAAGGTATGAATTACAGAAATCTTTCATCAAAATTTCTCTATCGAATGCTAAAAATCCATTTAAATTCAAATGTACATTTGGCCTTGAGGTCGGTCTTTCTTGGCAAATGCTACTTGTACAAAATTAAGCTGTTTTTGCTAGAAGTGAATCCCATATTGTTGGCATATCCACAAACAAAATCAGGTACGGAGGCTGCAGTGTTACATCTGCTTTGAGGCTTTAGCAGGTGAAGCTTTGATTAAGTGTTAGTAGTGAGAAGACAGAAGGTAATGTACAGAAATGATAGTGACTTAACCTCATGCTAAAGACCCAGACTCCTACATAAGTTCTGATAACGGCTAAACTAAAAAATATCTGTGTTTCACCGTTTCCTGTTATGGTTTGGAGACAAAAATGTAGGTCACTGATTAACAATTTAGACGGTCAATAATGCTTGTTGAAAATCAAATTTTGTAGGGCAGCATTAAACAAGGCCGGGTACATGAAACACAGACATTTTTATCATTTGCCTGACAGCTTCCTGAAACTTAGTTTTTGCCACTATCTTTTTACCTTAATTTTTAATAATGATACTTGTGTACAGCATATACATATGCTTTCAGATCAACAAAAATTAAAATCTAAATAACAGGAAACTATGAAAAATATGATTATATGAAGAATTTGGTTTTTAAAATATTGAAATATGATCAAGGTAAGATTTAATTTAAATATGATCACAGGAAGATTTAATATTTTAGATGAATAGATCTATACATTGTGATTTATTTCCTCATTTAAATGAAGGTTACATAATGGCAAAAACTGACTTGCAGAAAAACTTGGTCCAGAACTGATTTATTTGAAAATTTTGAATTATAATTAAAGGCAAAGTGAAACTGAAAGCAAGAAATATGTGAGCATTTTTAAGAGTATTACGTGCAAAGTGAATGTAGTTGGTGAATAATTTGATCATACCGTCATATTTCCTGCATGCAGTTTCATCAGGGAAAACATATAGAATTTTATACTACGTTGAATTTTTCTGTCTATTAGTATTAAAAGAGTATATATCTATAACAGAAAACTAAATCTCCATCCCCCCCCTCCCCAAATATGGTGCAATAAATCAGATTTCCTGTTCCTGTAAATTTTTGTAACAAGTCTAGATTCCCTAGCAAACACAATTATCTATACTAGACATTTTTTTACTATGTATTTGTAGGTATTAACAGACAACAAAAATATTCTACTGGTCATCACATAATGGTCTAATACACAAATCATACACCTCAAATGACTACATATTACAGGATAATACACAGACAACATACTATTCTACTGCTAGCCACAACAGATATACTACAAAAATAATTAATATCTAAGTCAGGGTTTGCGCCTTGTAATTTATAAATGGGGTCCATTCTAAATAAATGAGGTCCTTCTGCATAGTTTTAATGGGAATCCTGAAAATTAGTTGGGTCCTTTTCAGTTTCTATGTTTGAAAAAGATATACGGACCGCTTCAACGCAAACCCTGGTCTAAGTAATACACAAGGGCTATAAATACTCTAGGAAGCTATTATGAAAGCATGCACAGATCAATATCTACTTAACAATGTTGATTATTTATACTTTCTACACATGTACACTACACTACAGTTTTTCAAGTCTTAGTGCTTCTCTCCAGCACTCACGGACGTAAAACAATTTTCAAAGCACCTGCTCTGAGCAAGTAAACCTGACGAAAGTGAGCAAATCTATTTTATAATACTCAAATATTATTTCTACCTTCCCAATTTTAAACGTTATAATTTTTTCTAAATAAAAGGACTAATATTAAACATCTAGAGGCCTTTTCCATCTCAATATTTACTAATGTATTTGTATGGGCAACATTTCAGTAAATCTTTTTGACCTATCCCAGTTATTTATTTAGCTAAAGATTTAGTTAGCTTCATTAGACTTTTGTTAAAAAGTCAGAAAACTGTCTGAATTGATGAAAGGACCACTAGTATTTTACTTGAAAATTTTCCATTAAAATGAAGAATTGAATTTTGAAAGAGGTTGTGAGGGAATAGAGAAAAAATGTGCAAAAAAGTTCAAGAAACCATTTCATTGCACTGTTTAGGCATCAATTCTATTGTCATTTTTTTGCACTTGCCAAAAACTGGTTGTCCTGGGGATTAAGAAGGTGGATTTGTTTTATAACCCTGCTGATGATGGATGCAAGATATTAACTTCCACAGAATAAATATACCACTAGTACCAAGTTGATCCACTCACTTTTGGTAACTGGGGGAGGACATAAAACGTTAAAGATAGTGAAAAGATTGTGCAATACTTTCCCTACAGGTAATGAGCATTATTCTTGAGTATAAAAAATTGTTTTCAGGTTATTATGAACTTAAAAACATTGAGCGACAAGGATTATCTAAATAGTAAAACTAACGGAGCAATCGAACTAATATTAAGAAGCTGACAGCATGTCAGGATAACTAAAAGTATAGCAAGCAAATTATACAACTACAGGCTAGTACAGCATCTAAAAAGATATTCCTAATCTTCTATCTAATGAACAAGAGGTTCATGCAAAAGTTGATTTGCAAAGTAACTAAAGAAAGTGCCATGCAACTTGCAAGGAGGTAAAGCCGTGCAGAAGTAGTCTAAACAAGTGCAAAGGAATGCTACGAGGAGTGAACACTGGTCGACATTCTATGGACTAGTAAGGGACACAGCGAGCCTTGCTTTGTTTGACATTTCACTTTCTGACAACGGGGAATACTCAAATACCAGTTCTGGATTAACCGATATAGAAATTCTTTACAGGAGCATGACAAGTTCTTAATTGTGTAGATCAATCATCAAGCGTTTTTTTTCCATTTTTTTTTAAATATCAAATAGGAAAGGAGGTATGAGAAAGTGTTACTAAATTATCAAAATAGTTCACATACCAATGCTAATATTCCAATTTCTTTACACATCATTTGAAAAAATTTATTTCAGAAAAATCAAATACAAAAACTGTTTTTGTTTGCATGATTGAGCTTCTGTTTATAGACAAATCGCAGACGTGGTACTTGTATTTACGTAAGAGGGGAACTCTGGAAGCTGAATTGACCTACTAAAGATCTTGACACACTCCCAACCACTACGGGTTATCTCAGTACCTGCATTATATCTGGCATCAACATTGGCTTGCCGTTCGTGCTAGGCTCCGGTTCAGTCTCTATTTCTGCCCCGATCGCTGTCAGGTCCACTTCAGGGAATTTTCTACCAATCACCTTCAGTGCCTCGTCGATCTGTCTCTGGGTACCTGAAATAACCACTCCTTCTGTATACATTATAATTGGTACAGGCTACACACTTAAATATCAAGAAATGTCAGAACTAGATGCATAATTGCTTTGACCTTCAATTAATAACCTTAAGGTGAAGGTCGATGACCTAAATGCCCTGAATTCATACTGTAAACCTAGTGATTTATGTCTTTTTGAAGTGGAATAAAAACATATTCAATGGTTGATAACATATTGTTAAACCCAAGATTTCCAAGAAATTGATGTTTATTTGACCTATGACCTCGAGTTAAGGTCAAATTCACTCAGTAGCAGTGCAATGCGCAACTGAGTTCCTTGGGGCAATGTTTTAAGTTTAGAAACTCGTAAAATATGATATCAGCAGAACCGATACCATAATGTCAAGAATGTCAGCAAATCTTGCCTTTTTCAGCAAGTCCTGCTTATTTGATATTTCTAATAATATGATTCCATATTACTTTATACTCAAATTGTCAAAAAGTATTTGAAACCATCCTACCTTTTAATATTTTCAGTCTACTGTATGTACCGGTGTTTGTAACTTTGTAAATAACTGTAGAGCCTTAGTGTGTAAAGTTTAACTGTACAAACCTTCTATGAGACAGAGCTGAAAGTCTGGTGTGAATGGGTGATTGCTCAGAGATATGTTGGCTCCTGACCGTTCCTTCAGCTGTTGAATGTTTTTTCCATATTTACCAATCAGACGACCACAGAATTGAGTCGGGAAGTTGAACTCGTACGTCTCTTTTTTTGACCTATTGGATTTGTTTGGAGCTTCTACTATACTTGAAGCTCGACTGCTACAATTACTTGAAACCTACAAAAAATAAACATCATACATGTAGTAATTCTCATTACAATTCATTTACAAATGCATTGTACTTAGTTTTTACTTACTGCTGGTTGCTTACATGCAAATATTTAGCCTTCACTAACATTCACTCGATTAACTTTGCCCTGCGAACTCGAGTTATTTCCCAATAACTATACCTGAGAATATGCCAAATTTTTATCACATCGACAACAATACATGTGGGCGGAGCTATGCAAATTATCCAGTTCGACTTACAATTGTATGACACTATCAGTAATGGACATATACGGAGTTAACCAAGGCTTATGCAAACTTCATGCTATTACATCCCAAATGAAGCACTATTGCAGTGATCAATCTATATCTACTAGTGAGTCCCGAGTCTTATACTTCATCAATACAGGACTCACAGAGTTCTCCAAACACTTAATCAAACATTGTGGAATCCATGGTTTTTAACAATACAATTGAAAATGATCGATCAAAATAAATCGTAAATTTATCATTTCTATTCCTGTCAGATTCTGTGGGTAAAATAAACAGAAGCAAAATGCTGACAGATAAATGAAATATAATTATCAATCAATATAATATCCTTAACACCGTAACTTTCCACACTGAAGAAACACTTGTCAGACACTTACACTATCACAGTTTGAGGTGTTGGAGTCGGACCCGTGAGCACTAACTTCACTGTCAGTCTTGGATGGTGTTTCACTAACAGAGTCTTTAGTGTGTACTTGATTTGAGTTATCTCCCCCACTTAAGTCAATGTCTGTCTGTTTGTCCACATTATCACAACTCTCTACCTCAGATGACCAACTACTTGTCATCTGATCATGGTTACTGTTCACATGATTCACAATTGAGTCAAACTCTGAAACGTGGTTGTTTTTCAACGAATCATTTTTGTCATTTTCATTATCACCGAACTGATCACCACCGTTCACAAGTTTGTTGTTGTGTGTAACGTTTTTTTCTGTTGACAAAGGCACAGAGCATTCTATCTTCATGCTTTGCTCGTTCTCACACGATGTGATGTCTAGTTTTGTTGATTCTAGCAGTGGTTCAGCAAAGGTTGAGGTAGAGAGAGACACATCATGGGTAGAATCTATCGGTTTTTCACAGGTTTTGTTCATTATGCCATCCCCAATGTCTGTTGTCATGAATGCTTCATTCATGGCCGAAGAATTTCTGTGCAAGTTGTCCTCACTTCCCGCTATCTGTGTAGAATTATATTCTGATGTTGAGAATCTTGTATTATCCCCATTGCAGTTCATATCATACTCTGAAATATCCATTGTCTTATTGCCCGACTGTACAACGGCACATGACGATGATGTTAGGACCTCCTCCTGTATGATCTGTTCCTCTACACATTCCCGATCTTGGTCCGGATGCTGGGCCTCAGAACTCTCATCTAACTTACAGTTCTTCGTCGGCACCGATTCCTCAATATTTGATAGCACTTTTTCCGGAACATCGTCCCGCTGAATCCCCGGGGACACGGATTCTGTACTTTGGTGAACTACATCTGGCAGGTTATTTTTAGAACCAACACTTGGAAGTTTTTTGTCTTCAGTCTGTTTCTCTTTAGAATCAGATGGCGGTTTCTGCTTTGGTGATTTCTTCCAGAGGAACAGCCATAGTAAGCCGAAGAACGACACGGAGCAGCCGACAATCACCTTTAAGTTTGCCATTATTCATCAATCATCCACAATGATTCTACAATCTGAAAAAAAAAAAAAACAGGTTTTGTTTATTGTGATGACAAATAAAGAAATGAACGTAAACAAAACATTGGTATACATGTTTCAGTCATTGATAAATCAATATTGTAACTTGTAAATTTTCTGAGGTGAACAATACGATTGTACCGCTCACATGACATGCATAAAAAAATCACTGATAAAGTTACATCATGTTATCAGTTTGTTGGTAATGGATTTTCACCCCTGATAAGATTTCCTATGTAAACTTTAACTCTCAGCACTTTTTATTTCAGTTTTAAAATGTCATAAAATATAGACAAGCATTTCAAATCTTTAGGGAACAGTTATTCATGTCATGAATAGGTCTGTAACGGTTAGAAATAATACCAATTGGATAACCGTGTTCTAGTAACCGAACCGAAACTGGGTTTTATTTGTCTCTGAAAATATTGCCAAAAATGATGCTTCATTTTTCTAAAGTTGTAAAGGTAAAACAGTTGTATTTTGATCAAATAACCTTTTAAGACGTCGCAATATATGTTTGTGTGTGGTTTTGTTTCAAGATCTGTTTTATACTTTCGATGACATTTTCTGACATGTGTATAGATTGGAATTGTACACCCTTCAACAAGCATTCAACTCACTTGCCGAAAGCAAGTATGTACAATAAAATGAATAATATTCTACTCGCATTTTCAGAAATCAACTCACAGTAGGTGAGTGCGGGAGTGTTTAATTCAAACCCTAAGAAAGTGACTTTGTTCAACAGAAAGTCAGTCGATGTTATATGTGTATGCAAAGTTTATTATGCAGGGGTAATTCTGACTCCCAAAACCTATGGTAGAATTGGAGGGATTTTATGGGATCTGCAAATATCTACAAGATTTACTATATAAAGGAATATAATTTTGATTTTTAAAGGAGATTTTCAAGAAAAATATGGGTAAAATTCCCAAAATCTCGCCCCAAAGTGATCCTTTATTTGCTTCTTGACCTTCTATGACCTACATTTTGGGATGGTTTTCCGGTATGTGGATTTGCTACCCGGAAAGTACTTGAAGTTATAACAGAATTGCAAACGGGTACTCAATTACCCGTTCCAGCCCTATTCATGAAAGATTCAAATATCTACTCTGCTATGAACAACTCTAATGAATCTTTCTGTGTGTTGTTTATACAATAAAATCTTATTTGAATGCATTATTTCCGGAGATAACATTTTAACTGTCTCCGTCATCAATTTTCTTTACATAGAGATCTTGAGTCTGCACAAAAGAACTTCCTCTTTTTGACTATTAAAAGACATACTGTAGATCATACAGTTTCTTCTGTTCAATTAAAAGATTCTTTCCACATTGAAGCATGTCCACACTTTACGTAAACACATCAAGACTCTGTTTTCATTTGACTGAACTTTCACTGAGGTGTGCACCAATGAGTTTTTTCGAACTTCATTTTTGAAGATGAAATATTAAACCTATTTATTTTACCATGGTCAGTGTTTTAGTTAATTTTTTAACCATTTTGTACTGGTACACAAACTCGCATGTTGTGCCGAGTGCTGTTCTGGACTCATATTTTCGTTTCAATCAATTTAAATATATGGTATAACATGCAATGCACTACAGTATCTGTCATTTCAGCAAACCACTCGCACCTCTCAGTAGACACTATAGTGAAAAGCACTTATTTCGTTGATTTGTTACATGGGGAATTGTTGCAGTTTACTTCTAATTGCATGCAGTGTTTCAACTAGTATGCCCAGAGTGCTGTTCTATACTCATATTTTCTTTTCAATCAATTTAAATATATGGTATAACATGCAATGCACTACAGTATCTGTCATTTTAGCAAACCACTCGCACCTCTCACTAGACACTATAGTGAAGAGCACTTATTTTGTTGATACTTCTAATTGCATGCAGTGTTTCAACTAGTATGCGTAATAGCTAGTGCTGTCACGATACAGGAAAACTACCACGATATATTGCAATACAAAGCGACTGTTTCAAGATACATCAGTGTTTTTTTAGGGTCGATTTGGGGCCGAATTTCGGCCCCTTCCCCTAGAGAAATTTTGTTGTATTTTCCCAATTTCTTACTCATATTTCCCCATCCAGAAAATATCCCTTCATATGTGTTATTTACTTATTGTTATTTTTTGCATTTAAAACCAACAGCAAATTTTCCCAA
Organism: Mimachlamys varia; assembly: GCA_947623455.1. Lineage (NCBI taxonomy): Eukaryota > Metazoa > Mollusca > Bivalvia > Pectinida > Pectinidae > Mimachlamys > Mimachlamys varia. Next base: position 29,644,686 of record OX392532.1, on the reverse strand, counting down.
TCGGGGAAAAATACTGCTGTATTTTCCCAATTGAAAAGGTACAGGCCCCTGTAAAAAAGGGATGAAAAAATTACTGTACATACCATTATATATTGATTTGACAAACAGCCACTCCCGTTTCAAATGCCCCCATATGGCACTTTTTTGCTTTTTTATTTGGCATACAATCATAGCCGTCATGATCATCATGTAGCCATGCTCGCTAATATACTTTGACAAAGTAGAAGAGGTGCTTGAGAAAAAAGATGGGACTCTTGAAAGTTCAAACATTTAGTTGATTAAGACTATCAAAGAGAAAGTAGAATGAGGGTTTCATGGAAATGACTTCGTTTTACTGTGTTTCCTGAAATTCATGCAAAATAATGAAGGAAATAAGGCAAGATTGGATGTACTCAAAATTAACCTGTACCACAAAAAACAGTATTTCAATTTCATACCGCGTGGCAACACATTTCTACTGACAAATTGCAATATTCCAGTATATTCTGACAGCACTAGTTAATAGTAATAGCCAAATCTTGTGCATAACTTGTACACATACTTTTTCAGGAAAATTTATGCGTTTATCAGGAACACTGCATGGTTACAACAATTATGAAACAAATTATTTTAACTTAATATAAATAATTGCTCGACTTTGTGATCCCAAATGCCAGACCCATGTTGCCAGATAACAGCAATGCTTTTTGGGGACAATGCTAAGCATTTCTCATGTTGTGTAGGTAACAGAGGTCATTATTTTTATGGATCGTACCTGGCAGGCCAAAGCTAAGACTCAATCGATCGAGCTAAAGAAATGATTCCTCCAGCTAGCTGATCAGATCAGTATTTATTGCGGCTAGTATTAACAGGGATACACTACAGTAGGCCAACAATATTTTATTTCAATTTTCACTGGAAAAATTATCATCAATGCATGGGCACTTTAAAGAGATATTTTTTCTCACAACTAGTGACTTTAGGCCTACTCAAAGTTACGCAAAAATTACCAGGCCTAATTATAAGTGCAGTTATGCAACGTAGGTACACGTTTATGTCGCATGTAAATTTACATGTTTGGGATGTTATTGAAAATAAGCGGTGGCAACGAAATATTTTAATTAAAACGGGTCATCTTAAGTGGCAAGTGCCGTCATAAAGACTATTGAACAAGTCGGCACTAGCTAACCTACAGCACCACATGCATGCGTAAAAATTTCAAGAACAAATTTACTCCGTGACGAAACCCGACGGAACATGCTCGACTACGAAAATGCGTCATGCAAAACATTCAGAATATCGAAAGCTCATTTTCTGTCTGATTTTCTTGTAAATGCTCTGACAATAATGTCTTTTCGCAAGCAACAACAATAAAATATGTCTCTTTCGCCCACGCGTTCCTGCGACCTCGACAAAACGGCATGTTTACCATTTTGAAGCGCGCAACGCGACAGAAATGGTTTCGAACAATTTCTATGTGCGTCAATTACCCCTAGTAACCTTTGAAACAATACCTTTATAATTTGCTGTCGAATGTTGCATTAATGTTTCTTTGTCGTTATGAATGTCAAATCAATAAATCGCAGTGTTTTCAGCGAATCTTCCTAAACACACGTGCTTCTTGCTGTTTCAGTACCGTATCTTCAGTGTTTCAAGGTCACGTAGGCAACGAGATGTTACGAGATTTTGAAAATGCACTACTTTCAGGGGCACTTCGGAAAAAATATCAATACGCGTGATGAAATCGACCCACTTTCGATATGAAATAATAACTTTCTTGTGTGATTATCTTCTTTTTACTTTAATAAATACTGAACTTCAAAATATTATGATATAGGCTATCTTTATGCTTGGTTTGGTTTGCGTTTTTCATTCGTGTTAATGGTTTCGTATAAAATCTGGATTATTTATGTTAATAAGAACGGCGGTAGGAGACGGTTGCTCATTGGCCAAAACCAAAACATAATCAGGTGGTGTTCTATCGTTGACCTGTCAAAACGTTAAAGCAAGTGGATATATATGGAATATCACTGAATCTGACGAGTTTTATGCCAATAATGCTTGAAAGGGGATAAAAGAAAATGACGTTGAACTATACTATTTCATTGATACGTTAATATTAATTCATGATGAGACCAAAACTGCAGTCTAATGTGCAGACTGCCATCCTCGGCCATCAAAATGGCCTCTGAATCTCTCGTGGTTACAGCAGGAGCTGGCCGACCTCGAGATCAAGATTGCTTCACGAAACAATTATCATAGGCCGAGGATGGAGATCATTGGAGAATTCGAGTACAACAAGAAGGATCTGATCGGTCATGGGGCTTTTGCCGTGGTCTTTAAAGGCCGTAGTCGGAAGGTAAACAATGGCATGCATCATACAAAGAACGCTAAATACAAGAATCTTTACTGTATATTTATTTCCCCTTAATTTGATACCTTTAAATTGTTATACTTGTCTTTCATCCTTAAATGTCACGTTTATATAACGGCAATCAATCTTATTTGTATAGATGCTAAATTACACACGTGTTACTTGGATGTCATGACTATTTTTAATAAAGAATTTCTATTGTGTGAATAGATCTAGTACATATTGCATCATTGAAACGAAACATTGGTTTCCATAGTTAGACACTAAACATTCAGGCTTAAATCACCCAAATGGAATTTAAAAACTGACAAATTATTTGAAATTGTTGTTAAAAGGAATTGATACTTCAATTATATTGTATCAAATATGCTTATATCAACTAACTTATAGTTATAGGGATTGTCAGACCAGGGATCGCAATACCTGTCAATATTGAGATGAATTTCCTTGACACTCAATTGTCATGTTAACAATTTAATGCATGGTTTGGTAAATTAAGAAATGTATCATCAAATTTATTATCATCTATTGTAGGTGAAGTTATTTTCCATTTATGCGATAAGAACTCATGATAAACAGGGAGAAATTGATATATTTAATAGTATTAATTAACGCTCCCAATGCATTTGAATTAAATAGTCTGGAAAGATTTCAGCTAAATTCCTGAGTCACTTGAGGGTGTTTATTAATAAAGATATGGCAATGCCTCAACAGCATGGTGATATTTCTGTAACTTCCCTGGAGCTCAGGAATATTGTAGATAATGATTGATCTTATTTATAGTTTAGCCCAAGTTTGTGCAAATCACTTTGACTTCAAAAGTTTTTGTATATATTGCTTATATTATTGCCATAGCCTTTGGGCGATGTGATGACCCAAAGGCTCACCTGTGAATCGAGCATTCTTTAGAAATGCATGTCTATAATATAACATGTAGTGATCATGAGTGACCGGGCTAGTTAGTGCAGATACTGGTTGTATGGATTTATAATTTCAGGAAGGAAAAACTTCAACTTAGAAATAAAATAAGTTGTAAGTACTGTGGAAGTCAAGTGGTTAAAACTTAAGGTGTTCTGACATTCTACCACTTGGCCTGCACCTCTGGGTTTGAATCAACCGTGGGGCAGTTGCCAGGCTACGGTGGTTTTTCAACGCATATCCCGGCTTTCTTCCACCTCCAAAACCAGGCACATCCTTAAATAACCCTGGACCTAAAACAAAATAAACCGCAATTATACTGATAAAAATCAAGAACAAATATCTCAGCTATTCAACTTTACACATGGCAAAATACATGCAATTATCTAGTTCCAGCCAGGTTAATTGTTTATCATATTACTATTAAAATCATTTAGAATAACTTAATTAAGATGATGGCCATTATGGTACTGCATAATAAAAAACTTAATTATTTTAGCAGCTTTTAACATAACGTCAAACACAATTATTATGCAGACATATTAGTTTTATATATTGGTTTCATCATAGTCTACATGTATGTATATATATATTAGCTGTCGGATCACAACTATGTTTTGCCCATGTGTAAATGCATCACATGGTGATCGTGATCAGTATTATTGATGGGGGGTGTCTTGTATGTATACAGGAATGTGTATAAGTATATGGTGACAAAGATCTGGGGCAGCTGTGGAAAAGGCGGGTAATGTTGTGTTCATGATTCAACTGTGAGAATGTCACTGCTAGGTCACGTTTACACAAGCATGACAGTCTGTCCTTTAACAGGATCTCCCTCATTTTGTGGTGATAAAATGTAGATAAGAAAGATTAAAACTAACACATATGAAATTATGATAATTTCAAAAGTATTCAACTTTACATATTATTCTTTGAAAACATTTTAATTTGTTTTTGGTCCTGTCAAAACTTTTCAAATATTTTCTTAAAATATATGGAGTTATGTAATAACTGACATCCTGTTTAAATTAATAGTAATATGTCTGTATAAATTAATCATGCATGAATTAGAAAATATTCAATGTTTGTAAACAAAATTGCACTCATTGATCCTATATGCGTTGGTTGCTATCCTGTGTTATGATCACTTTTACGTCTATAGGTATACAGTGTATGTATACAAACAAACTACGTATATATATACTACGTAGTGCGAGGCAATCCTACAGTGGCTATTTATAGATGATCAAGAAAGGTGACCCACTTCTTGACAACATTGATTTTATATATATATAATACAGTCACTGGAGTATACATTGTACGTACTGCGTAAAATAAAAATGTCAACAAAAGTCCACAGTGACACACAATAATAACAAAACATTCCTTTAAAAAGTCCTCCCTTAAACATATATAGGTATGAACTAATCACTAAAATTATGACAACAACATGATTTGTGAACTTGCACTATATATTGGATACAAATGTACAATGTATCTTGAGTTTGGGTTAATGTTTATAATTAAAACCAGTCAATCTGATTAAAATCATATCTTGATCTCTGCTCCATTCCGTAAACTTCTCTCTGCTGGCATGGGTCAAGATCTGACAACATCCCATAGGGGGTCATGTTCAGATGACCTTTGTCGCCTCTTTACTTAACACTCCTCAAATAATTTTCCAATGACCTGTCACCTTGCAGCAAGTCATTTCGTCACATTATTTAATTATTTTTTTGGCAAAGAAATGATAAAACGTTCAGATGCGATTATGCAAGCTTTGTCAACTAAAAAATCCACATTTCAGATTCTGAAAGTAGTATTTTGATTGGCTTATGCAAAAGGTCATCTGAATATGACCCCCTATGGGATGTCCTCAGATCTTGATGCAGCAGAGGGAAGTTTATGGAACAGCGCAGGGATCAAGATACGATTTTAATCAGATTGAAAACCAGTTAGGAAATTTGAGATGATGAATCTGTTTAGTTACCATTATTGCTGACTGCTTATTTTATACAGTTTGGACTAGATTTAAACAAAACAATTTTAAGGTATTAAAAGGGAAAAAAAGGAATAAAGACTGATACTTTGTTCTTTTAATTAAATCTTAGGAACAAAGAACAAATCTTAATTACCGGTAAATTAATGGGTTTTTTTCTTACAGAAACCACCGACTACAGTAGCCATTAAAAGTATTACGAAAAAGAACCTGGCCAAATCTCAGAACCTTCTCAGCAAAGAAATCAAGATACTCAAGGTAAGTTTCTCAAGATAAAACAGTTGATTGTATTTTGTAACACTGCATATTTAGATTTAACATTTATTTTAAGTATGAAATTATAAGTTTCAATATTTATCTGTTAATTATGAAATTATAACTTCCAAAATTTATTTTAATTATGATATTATAAGTTTCAACAAAATTATAAGTTAATTATAAGCCAGATTGTTATAATTATGTGATATTCTGCTATTAAAAATGGAATGTTGTTCATAAATATTTAATTATATTTTGTTATCTTATTAACACTATAAATTAATTATATAAACAGATCTTTTAAATTTTGTAGTCGTAATTTCTGTTGTTTTCCATTGCAGGAGCTGTCAGACCTTCATCATGACAACGTTGTGGCTCTACTGGATTGTAAGGTAAATATAGCAGTCTGTCATACACCTATGCATTGTCACCTGTCTGTCAATCTGAATTCTGATGCACACTTTCACAAGCTTTATGTCAAGAATGTAGTCGTCATTTCAAGTATGTAAACTCTTGTGCTGGTAATTGGCAGCTGATTGCTATAGAGGGTGATTTTGTGCCTGCTCAGACTTGTAAATTAATTTGTTTATTATAAAGAAGTGGAAACTTAATGTACCATCACATGTGCAGATCCTAATGAGACTAATCTGAATGTCGTTCTTAGACATGTCCTGTCATGAAATGTATTTAAACAACTTCAACACATCTTCCTTGCACTTCGTTCTTAATATACCTAGTCCTCCCTAAACTATGGACTAATTAGGGGATATAAGTTCACATAGGTGACCCATGTATGTTAAGTTGTCATCTGGCCTAGGGCTCACTGTAATTGTACATGTACTGGTTATATTTATTGGAGTTGAGAATCCCTGTACCACTGTACAAAACTGTAATGAAGTAAAACTTCAAAACTGACTTTTCCTCAACATGACTACATGGATAGTCTTTAGAGAAGGTATTTCCGTGGGACAGGGATCTTTAAGGGTTCTCACCTCCGATGTCTCTTGAAATCTGTCATACAGTGTATATTATGTCATGCTGTGATGTATCATAATTGATTCCATTAAAAATAACATTTAGATTATGTTTAACATATCCCTTCCAAACATATACATGATCATGATTCATGATGTAACTTACATAATGACAGGCCTATATATAGGTTGTATCTAATTTGATACACAATTTTTGGCGTCTAGCTAGTGAAAAGCTTTTACTGAAAATTAATTTGAAACTGTAGTGACATTTACAAAAAAGGCAAAATTAAACAAAATTCAAAGCTTAAATTATATGAAGAAGGTGAAATGTTGGGAGAAAAAAAATCTTGTTTTTATGAGTCATAGGCCATGGAGATATTGAACAACTTGATACTGATCATGATTACAAACATTTCAATGAATGATGGATACACTTAAAATTTGTTTTATTCTGATTCATGGCTTTTGACCAGCAGAATCTATCGTTGGGTTTGATAGTTAAGTGGACTGTTATTCTACCTTTCTGTATCTGGTGCATGATCGTGATACAGATAAGAGTGGAATGTGAACTCAAAATATTTTGTTTATGTGTACTCCACATGATACTAAAGTTCATGCAAGTGCAAATCTATACTTATGGAATCCAATGTATTTCAGAGTAAATAACCTGACTGCCTCTATACATGTATATATATGTAAAAATTAAAAACGACACGGACACATTACTTAGCACTTAGCTTTCACTCCATCGGTGGGAGCTCGATCTTCAGACTGTATATATGTATATATATATATGGATGAATTGGAAAAAGAAAGCATGTTTTGCTTGTGTAATAATTTGACAAGGCAGAAAAATATCTTTAACCTGTAATTTTTACAGTACTTCCATAATTAAGAAAGTTATGGATCAAAGTATTCTGCTTAGTTCTTAATAAGAGGGGGGGGGGGGGGGAATGAAATATTAGTTTTGGTGTTCATGATTTTTATCTGGCTTAATTGCATTTAAAAAAAAAAAGAAAAAGAATATAAGCATTTTGTATTAACTTTCCGAAACTGATCTGCTGGTAGATTGTGGAGATAATGTTAGGATTTCATTTATTAATTAATCTTGATTGATATATAATCCATGTATCTTATATGCTGATCATGATCTTAAGTTCATTTTTTCTGATACATACATATATTCATGTATGTACATTATATATATATATATATACATGTTATTGTGCATATAAATAGGCATTGTTTCATCCTTACTCGCTGATTACCATGTCTAAGAATGTAAATATAATCAAAACAACACAATGATGTGTGTTTATATTTGTTAAATAATACCGTATTTGACCGGGAATAAGCCCCCACCCCCTGAGAAAAATAATTGATCAAAAGTAGGGAGGGGTCTTATTCCCGAATACACCCCTGTTCACAAAAGTCCGCCATCTTGGATATTCTACTGTTTTGATCTAGGAACTCAGTTCACACTATACCAGTAATGTAATTATAGTTGTTTGTTTTGTTAAAATAGCAATTTATATTCAGAATGTTTAAAAACAGTCAGTACAAATTGATGCCATTGATGGTGCTGTTAACATATTTTCTATTAGCAATTGGTCTAGACAATTCAATTTATCAAGCATCATCTTGAATGCATTTTCATTTATAAGTTATTAAGTATTCATTTAGATATAATAATAACATTCAGATGTGTAAAAGGAATTAATAGCATGACAATAAGACTGCTTGTCGTTTGGCTACCGCCATTACGAGATTTGAGAGAGGCCTACAAGGCATTAAATAGATTAAGAAATTTGAGTAAACAATGTAAAATTAACACAAAACCAATGCATGAATCATACAAAAACAACAAACCAACTTATCTGCATTGAGTCTGGAAGCATTAAGAGCAAGAGACATGTATTTATGGATAAAAGTCTTCCAAAAAACGCTAAGGCCATCTGAAGGCAGCCATCTTGTTTTCTCAGAGAGCCGGTTGATACAAATTTCAGAATGACAATTTTAACGAACTGATATTGACAGAAAGGTTAGATTTGAAACAAACTACTTGGCAACAAACTACTTCAAAATGAATTTACTTTTATTTTATCACAATAAAATATATTTTCTTTATTTTCTTTTTCAATACAGACTTACATTTAATGGATCAAGTACAAGAATAATATTTTGTTTTTGTTCAAAGTTTGCAAAATGCACAACCAGTTCAAACATGAAAGTATGGTGTTCTTAACACCAGCTAAACAACGTTTTATTTCAAGTTCAGCCTTATAGATATATTTTTTTTTTTTTTTGCACAGATATATTTTATGTTCAGACACAAAATTAAAAAGAAATCAACATGGTTTTTATTGAGAAAAAGACAAAATTTAGGGTGGGGGCTTATTCCCAGGCTCCCACCCTGTTCCAAGAACCTTTGCCAAAGTGGGGAGGGGGCTTATTCGTGAGAGGGGGCTTATTCCCGGTAAAATACGGTATTCTGCAGATGACTTGCAGAGCAACTATGTGTATAAAATAAAATCCATAAATGATTCATAGATCAAGCTACATGGTTTACAAACAACATTGATTTAGCATTGATCTATAGAGGTGTCTTAATTTTTTATAAGTAATAACGACAGATGCATGGTATAATATGGGCATTGAATTAGGGGTATTATTTAATTTAATCATTCAACCCTAAAATTTCATAATGAACTATTTCAGTCTTTGAATTGGAAGGGTTCAAATGTGTCTCAGGGATGAATGAGTTACCGGTAGATATATGATATAAAAGCAAAGAAGTAATTCCCGTTGTTTTAGCTAGTACTTGAATTGGTGATATGTGAACAAACTCTGGTATTTAAAGGCTGGTGATAATGTATTCTTTATATGAAATGTTGCCGTATAGGCCAATTGTATGACTGTCCCAAGAGTTGGTTCTGACCAGACTGTCATCATAGACTTGAAGAACAGCAGTGTAGTGTCCCCTAATTACAACTGTCTGATTCACAGAGAACCTGGTATGTTTGTCTTGGTAATAACTGTCTAAGATCTAGAGTCTGAGAGCAAATGGATCTTGGGTCCCTTGTCTGCTCATAGAGCACTAGATGATTACCCAGAAGCCGACCTCAAAGAGTTCCAGATCCAGAGTGGCTAATAATTCAAGAAGCTGATGATCAGAGAGCTCCAGAATGGCTTGCCTCTAGAGCATTTGACTTCTGGCCTATAGTCAGAGTTGTTTGATGGCTTTTAATTTAAAAAGCACCAGAGTGAGACCAGCCACCCTTGGAGATCTAGAGCACCTGAAGCCGGTGGTCTTAAGAGCTGAAGTGCACCAGATTGGAATTCTCATCTAGAAAGCACCAGATTTACCGATCTCTGGCCTACCTCTGAGAACAATAAATTTGCCATGACCTTTAACAGATAGATCCAGACTGGATGACCTTAGAGGGGTCCAGATTGACCGACCTCAGTGATCAAGATTGGCCGACCTCTGAAAGGTACAGATTGGCCGACCTCAGAGAGGTACAGGTTGGCCGACCTCAGAGAGGTACAGATTAGCCATCCTCAGAGAGGTCCAGATTGGCCAACCTCAGAGAGGTCCAGATTGGCCCACCTCAGAGAGGTCCAGATTGGCCGACCTCAGAGAGGTCCAGATTGGCCGACCTCAGAGAGGTCCAGATTGGCCGACCTCAGAGTGATCCAGATTGGTCGACCTCAGAGAGGTCCAGATTGGCCATCCTCAGAGAGGTCCATAGATTGACCAACCGCAGAGAGGTAAAGATTGGCCGACCTCACAGAGGTACAGATTGGCTGACCTCAGAGAGGTCCGGATTGGCCATCCTCAGAGAGGTACAGACTGACCCACCTCAGAGAGGTGCAGATTGGCCGACCTCAGAGAGGTCCAGATTGGCCTTCCTCAGGGAGGTCCATAGATTGGCCGACCTCAGAGAGGTACAGATTGGCTGACCTCAGAGAGGTACAGATTGGCCGACCTCAGAGAGGTACAGACTGACCGACCGTAGAGAGGTTCATAGATTGACCAACCTCAGAGAGGTTCATAGATTGACCGACCTCAGAGAGGTACAGATTGGCTGACCTCAGAGTGGTCCAGAGTGACCGACCTCAGAGAGGTTCAGACTGACCGACCTCAGAGAGGTACAGATTGGCCGTCCTCAGAGAGGTCCAGATTGGCTGACTTCAGAGAGGTCCAGATTGGCTGACCTCAGAGAGGTATAGATTGGCCGACCTCAGAGTGGTCCAGATTGGCCGACCTCAGAGAGGTACAGATTGGCTGACCTCAGAGAGGTACAGATTGGCTGACCTCAGAGAGGTACAGATCTGCTGTCATCAGAAAGGTACAGATTGGCCGACCTCAGAGAGGTTCATAGATTAACCGACCTCAGAGAGGTACAGATTGGCCGACCTCAGAGAGGTACAGGCTGACTCACCTCAGAGTGGTTCAGATTGACCGACCTCAGAGAGGTACAGATTGGCCGACCTCAGAGTGGTCCAGATTGGCCGACCTCAGACTGGTCTAGATTCGCATACCTCAGAGAGGTACATATTGGCCAACCTCAGAATGGTCTAGATTCGCTGAACACAGAGAGGTACATATTGGCCGACCTCAGAGTGGTCTAGATTCGTCGACCTCAGAGAGGTACAGATTGGCCGACCTCGGAGTGGTCTAGATTCGTCGACCTCAGAGAGGTGCAGATTGGCCGACCTCGGAGTGGTCTAGATTCGTTGACCTCAGAGAGGTACAGATTGGCCGACCTCAGAGTGGTCCAGATTGGCCGACCTCAGAGAGCACCAGGAAAGCTGACCTCAGAGAGCACCAGGTTACCATATCCCGAAGAACACCTTATATCTTGCTCTTGGAGTGCATTAGTTGTTACCTGATTATATAATTAGTGCACATGATTCAGTTGACTCTCAAAGAACACCTGAGAATTAGTGGCCTTTAGACAGTACTTCTTCCTGATTGAGGCTTCGGAGACCCTAGCAAATACCAAACTAAAAGCCTCAGAGAATACCTTATTATAATTAACATTCAAATCTCTTTCTGTTTGGTGTAAATTTAATGCATGTACACAAAAATTATAGCCAAAATCAATCTTGCAGCTTACTTTTGAAATTAGTCTGACAGTTGTTGTTTCAATATTGTGAGTCAATGACTAATTTGTCTTTGTATGATAAAGGGCTTTGTTAAGTGCTATTCAGTCTAAAAAGGGAAGACTATGATTTAATTTTTAATGATGCTTTTCCATTTCTGCAACTGATTGGTATCAAAATAGTGGAGTTTTAATGTTATTTATTCCCCCTGGGGATGTCGCACACCAAACATTCTCCTATCAGTGTTCTCACAGCAGTGCAAATGTCGGACACCATGTCACCGTAAACAAGTTTTACTACAGCATTGTTGCTGAATGATTAAAAAGACTTTTAAGAGAAATACAGGATACTTCATGGTGTAACCCCCTGGCTGTGCTGAATAATACAAAAATTTGTCAGCTTTTTTCTTCAAAATTAATTTTAAAGCTTATAATGAAAAAGTTAATGCTTTGTACATTAAATTGATAATGAATTATTTAATGACGTTTTAACTATAGTGAAGACAGATAGCATTAAACACTGTAGAGAAACAAGTACATGTACATTAAAGTATTAAAGTTGTCATAGAAACAATAAAAGACTTAATATCCCCATCTCTCCTGAGGAATGTAAAAAAAGTTCAATAACATGGACCAGATAGGGATCATTTCAATAGATTTAAAAAAATACATCATTGTTCTAAGTAAATAGAAATAGAAAAGGCAGCAATAAATCATAAATTGATTTGAATAATAAATGTTAATAAAAACGTATCAAAATAAAATGTCCAAAAAAGTAAACATTGCCATAGTAAATCACTGGATATAACAAAAATATTTGATAGGATAGAAGGACCAATATATAATATTCTCTCATTTCTAGGTGTGTAATACTGGCCTGTCTAGGGCAATACACATATGATGCTGTGGTTGTATTACACACCTACCCATGCAATACAGCCACCGCGTGACGTCACAATGGCGCAACAATGTCGTGACGTCACGAGTTTGATAAAATCTGATGCCGAAAAAAGAAAAATGGCAACGTGATGAAATTAAAACCTTCCATGATATTTTAACCGTGTACATAAGAAAGCTGAGATTATTTTTTCTGCGCAAACTACGTTTGCAAATATTGGGTATGCTCGATCTTGCTGTATCATTTGTTTTCGTCAAAAAATTCAAGGAAAAATTTGGTTTTTTCAAAATGGTGGCAAGTCAAAAGTATTTTCATGGTTTTTGAGCTTATTCAGGTAGTTGAACTGAGAGAAAAATACTCTTTCATGACCAAAGGTGTAAGATAGGGAAATTCCACCCTCTGGATTTTCAAATTTGGCAAAACCCTTGGCAAAGCCTCTGGTTTTACCAAATTTGAAAACCCCTCGGGTGGAATTTCCCTATCTTACACCTCTGGTCATGAAAGAGTCTTATAATCCTTTACACATGATGTATATAATTATGACAGTGTGGTTGTGTGTGTAGTATGACGTCAGTGGACGGTCATGCTCAGATCAATAGGATCCATTATGTCCATCACGGAGAGTGTCCATCCTAATTAAAGCTCACAAACCACTACAGGAGATTTGGTTTAAAGCAACATGGATTTTTTCTGCTGTTGGTTCAGATTTACAGAAGCGACTAAATATACTCCCAGCTTTGAGCTCATTGGCAGGCAGGTTGATGGGACACGGTTCTTATGTGAATTGATTTACCTCCGTAATTAACATTCCCTTTCTGTGTCCACATTTAAGTTTCGTTCTGCTAAGTAATTGATGTTAATTGAAATTCAATTCTCTGTCCGGGTTTTGGATGCCTTCTCCTGTTTTATTATAGCATTAAGCACATTTCTGCTGCAACCATGGTTATTTGGAGAATGATAATTACTGTTAGCTGCCAGGAGCTAGCTTAGAAACATTCTACTTCAAAAGTGTTTTTCAGTTGTAATTTGCAACACTTTTTAAAAGTTTCTTTCACAGTGCTATTTTTAGCCTTCGTTTAATGGATCTTGTCTTTTACAATAACAGGTAGAAGCAAATATGCAGCTATATTACAAAATAGTTCTTTAATTTAATTACAGTTTGATACTGGTAACCTTAAATACATACTTTTACTTTATTGTATGCATTTACTCAATCACCCCTTAAGACAAATTTGAGTTTTCCCATTTCAGAGGTTGGAATAGCTCACTAGAAGATTTCAGGGGTGAATGAAGTAGGTCAGAGAGACAAAATGTCTAGATCTTGTAGACTTTGAGTGGGTTGCTATTAAAGAATGTTTGAGAAAATGAGAATTTTTATTGGGATAGTATATACATTCCACTTACCAAGTAGTCTCTCTGTTCATGTACTACTAATAATATACTGCTTTAAAGATTTAAGATAGGCCATAGATGTATCATTCATGACTATAAGGTACAGCCGTAGCTTCTGAACCAAAGCAGACACTTCTATTTTACCCCTAGTCTATAGATAGATGGCATATGATATTACAGGCATTGAATGATTCATAAGAGCTATAGTGTAGACCTTATACATTGTACAATGTAATTTAGTCCATAAAATAATGAAATGAAGCCACTGCAGTTTCAGTACAAATTTTATTAGTGGACCAAATTCCAGCATGTATTGTTCACTGTTGCAGTGTTTGCACCATGAAAACTGAAATCAGAGTATATTACAACAGTGGATATAGTCCATATGTTGTTATAAGCCATATTGATCTTGTTTGGCATGTAACTGGGTTTGTTTACCAGGCTGGAGAAGCTAGGGGCTGGGAGTACTTAGGTTTGCTGTAATTGATGTAATTATCACTAATGCCATCAATACACATACATAATGTAGCCCTATACAGGTCCTCTGTATGGTAACTTAGGCAGCAAGTGGCATGTGTGTATGCTGATATCATAAGCTACCTAGTGTATGTTCTGTATGTTCTCATGCTGTTGGCATGTATCATATTTTATAAATAAGCACAGTGTTTTCCGGAGCAAGTGTGCACAAAAGCCTGTTCCTATATTTATATAGAATAAGATATGAACTTTACAAAGGGAAAAATGAAAATATTTTTATTTTAATTAGAAAGATTTATTTCCTTTTCAGGGATCACTTTGGGGCAAGATTTTGTGATTTTTACCCATAGTTTTCTTGAAAATCTCATCAAAAATATACAATTACATGTATATTACTTTATATAGAAAAATCTCATAGATATTTTGCTGATCCCATAAAATCCCTCAAATTCTCACATAGGTTTTAAGAGTCTTTTTCTTTCATTTTGGGAAAATAAACATTTTTGTTTTGCATGGGGGAAGCAGCTTGTAATTACTGGTTGTACAATTATGAAAAAAAAAATCCTCAAACATAATGTAAAAGCATTAAGTTTGTAATGGAGATCTCAATACATATTTCAACCACTCATTTGACACAAAATTTAAAATTAGCTTTTCTTGGCTCTTGATCTCCTTCCTAAGTTTATCTGTTGTAGCTATACAGCATGGTTCAGCTTATCAATATCCGGGTACATTGTACTTTAAAGCCTCTTATAATTCCTGATATTGGTTTGCCTTCTGCATCTGTCCCGGTCACATGATCTAACAGGTAAACAATTACGTAATTTGCTAGCTGTATACATGTGTCTATAAGGAAGGTTCTAGCATGTCTACAGAGGCTTAACTGTCAAACTTGACCACTGCACAGCTACGTATATCAGATGCGTAAATTTCTTAAGTTTCAAAGATGAAGCACGAGTTATAGCCACAAAATGTTTTAAAAGGTTATATTCCTACCATGAATATTCAGTCTTAATTAAAAGCTTATAAAGGACTATGTATGGTTTTGCCTGTTTTTGGCCCCCAAATCCATCAAATTTTAAATTTCATTATTGAACACTCAAATAATATTATTTCAAATATAGATTACATCCCTCATGCAATAATAATAATATTTATTTGTTATTTCTGCTATGGTTGCCATGGTAACCATCCGAAATATGCATAAATTATGCAAATGTAAATATTTGGTCTATTTTGGTCAATTTTTACATAGATTTTCACACAGTAACCATAGAGCGCATTCTTGAACAAAGTTTATATTTCTCCTAAAGATGTGGTATAAGTGCCCACATATTCTCATTTGATATTAAGTTTGTTCAAGAATGCGCTCAATAGTTTCTAATAGAAAAACTATCCAAAATGTGGCCAAAATTGACTAAATGGTCAGATTTCCCTAATTTATGCATATTTGAGATGGTTTCCATGACAACCAGAGTTGAAACAACAAATAATTATTGTTTCAGTTTTATCAGGGATGTTCTCTATATTTGAAATACATTAATTTGAGAGTTCAATAATCTGCTTCAAAATTTGATAATTTGGGGGCCAAAAAAGGCCCAAACCATATATAGTCCTTTATATAAAATAAAGTAAATATCAATGTACATAACTACTGTCAAAATTTTATTAAGAGACCTTCAAAATCAAGAGGCACGAAAAAAGTGACAATATGACAGTTTTAAGTCTCTTAATTGAATCACCACTGTTTGCCAAAAAACTGCCAAAGACCATATATTCAATTTGTTACACTTTACTGGCATAATACACATTTTAAATTCAATGAAAATCTACAACTAAAGCAACATAAATGATTAAATATCATCAGATAAATTTAAGACTTTTAGATCTCATAAGATAATTTGAAAAAAAAATATATAAATCTCTGGTATTAATTATTTAAGATATTAGGACCAAAATTTTAATACATAATTTGTTGATGAAAAGTTTAGTATGTTGAGAAATTGATAGCGTAGAGTCAAACTTTCATTAATGTGAATGCAGCAAAGAACCCCCTTTTATGATCCATGCTTATTTTTGGATGAAATTCTAAAAAGTAAAATTCTATAAAAAAAAAAAATGAATCCACCTAGATTTTTGTGAGTCATACATTCATAGCCGCACTTTTGCTATCCGAGTCAGTTTGTCCTTTAACAATACATTCTAGCGGTTATAATCTGATTGTCCTGAGATGGTGACAGACTTATCTAATGATGTAACCTCCAATGCCATTCAATTTCACCCAGTCCATATAAATGTCAGGGGTGACACATATATATATTAATGTTTGTCGGTTCTATTATCTCCCCTTTGTCCTCGGTGTGTTTGGCCTCAGGTGGTCTAACACTATTATAGCATAGGTACAAAGTTCATTAAACTAAAGGTAAATAATATAATACACCTATACCCTGTAAAGTAGTGTCCTAAGGTATCACACTTGGGGTGACTTTACATAACAGGATAAAAATTTTAAAAGTATTTAATAATATTGATATTACAGTGTGATGTAATATATTCGGTCACATGATATTTTTAGCCCACCATCATCAGATGGATTTTGACATTTGAACTTTGTTATCCCTATTTCTGAGAATATACTGAATGGATCTTTCTCAAATTTCATGTGTAGGTTCCCCTTGGTGCCTAGTTATGCATATTGCATTTTTGGACCAATCTGAAAACAACATGGCCGACAGGCAGCCATCTTGGATTTTGACAGTTGAACTTTGTTATCGCTATTTCTGAGAATGTACTGAATGGATCTTTCTCAAATTTCATGTGTAGGTTCCCCTTGGTGTGTAGTTATGCATATTGCATTTTGGGACCAATCCAAAAACAACATGGCTGACAGGCAGCCATCTTGGATTTTGACAATTGAAGTTTGTTATCGCTATTTCTAAGAAAGTACTGAAGGTATCTTTCTCAAATTTCATGTGTTGGTTCACCTTGGTCTGTAGTTGTGTATATTGCATTTTGGGACCGATCTGAATTCAAGATGGCCGACAGGCAGCCATCTTGGATTTTGACAGTTGAACTTTGTTATCCCTATTTCTGAGAATGTACTGAATGGATCTTTCTCAAATTTCATGTGTAGGTTCCCCTTGGTGTGTAGTTATGCATATTGCATTTTGGGACCAATCCAAAAACAACATGGCCGACAGGCAGCCATCTTGGTTTTTGACAATTGAAGTTTGTTATCGCTATTTCTAAGAAAGTACTGAAGGTATCTTTCTCAAATTTCATGTGTTGGTTCACCTTGGTCCGTAGTTTTGTATATTCCATTTTGGGACCGATCTGATTTCAAGATGGCCGACAGGCAGCCATCTTGGATTTTGACAATTGAACTTTGTTATCCCTATTTCTGAGAATGTACTGAATGGATCTTTCTCAAATTTCATGTGTAGGTTCCCCTTGGTGCCTAGTTATGCATATTGCATTTTTGGACCAATCCGAAAACAACATGGCCGACAGGCAGCCATCTTGGATTTTGACAGTTGAACTTTGTTATCGCTATTTCTGAGAATGTACTGAATGGATCTTTCTCAAATTTCATGTGTAGGTTCCCCTTGGTGTGTAGTTATGCATATTGCATTTTGGGACCAATCCAAAAACAACATGGCCGACAGGCAGCCATCTCGGATTTTGACAATTGAAGTTCGTTATGGCTATTTCTCAGAAATTACAGAAGGTATCTTTCTCAAATTTCATGTGTTGGTTCACCTTGGTCCGTAGTTGTGTATATTCCATTTTGGGACAGATCAGAAAACAATATGGCCGACAGGCAGCCATCTTGGATTTTGACAATTGAACTTTGTTATCGCTATTTCTAAGAAAGTACTGAAGGTATCTTTCTCAAATTTCATGTGTTGGTTCACCTTGGTCCGTAGTTGTGCATATTCCATTTTTGGACATATCGGAAAACAACATGGCCGACAGGCAGCCATCTTGGATTTTGACAATTGAACTTTGTTATCGCTATTTCTAAGAAAGTACTGAAGGTATCTTTCTCAAATTTCATGTGTTGGTTCACCTTGGTCCGTAGTTGTGCATATTCCATTTTTGGACAGATCGGAAAACAACATGGCCGACAGGCAGCCATCTTTGATTTTGACAATTGAAGTTTGTTATTCCTATTTCTGAGAATATACTGAAGGGAACTTTCACAAATTTCATATGTAGGTTCCTCCTGGTGCCTAGCTATGCTAAGAATAAGGAAACGACAATGTAATTCACAAAAAAAAACAAAAAAATGCATCTGTGTCCCACCAGAGTCTCTGCTCACACTTAATCAACACCTAAGAGAAAATCGAAAGAAGAGAAAAGAACCATCTTTCAAAAAACAAACTTAGATCATTTGAAGGTGGGCGCCAAGATCCCTCTGGGATCTCTTGTGACATTTGAACTTTGTTATCCCTATTTCTGAGAATGTATTGAATGGATCTTTCTCAAATTTCATGTGTAGGTTCCCCTTGGTGCTTAGTTATGCATATTGCATTTTGGGACCAATCCGAAAACAACATGGCCGACAGGCAGCCATCTTGGATTTTGACAGTTGAACTTTGTTATCGCTATTTCTGAGAATGTACTGAATGGATCTTTCTCAAATTTCATGTGTAGGTTCCCCTTGGTGTGTAGTTATGCATATTGCATTTTGGGACCAATCCAAAAACAACATGGCCGACAGGCAGCCATCTTGGATTTTGACAATTGAAGTTTGTTATCGCTATTTCTAAGAAAGTACTGAAGGTATCTTTCTCAAATTTCATGTGTAGGTTCCCCTTGGTGCTTAGTTATGCATATTGCATTTTGGGACCAATCCGAAAACAACATGGCCGACAGGCAGCCATCTTGGATTTTGACAGTTGAACTTTGTTATCGCTATTTCTGAGAATGTACTGAATGGATCTTTCTCAAATTTCATGTGTAGGTTCCCCTTGGTGTGTAGTTATGCATATTGCATTTTGGGACCAATCCAAAAACAACATGGCCGACAGGCAGCCATCTTGGATTTTGACAATTGAAGTTTGTTATCGCTATTTCTAAGAAAGTACTGAAGGTATCTTTCTCAAATTTCATGTGTTGGTTCACCTTGGTCTGTAGTTGTGTATATTCCATTTTGGGACCGATCTGATTTCAAGATGGCCGACAGGCAGCCATCTTGGATTTTGACAATTGAACTTTGTTATCCCTATTTCTGAGAATGTACTGAATGGATCTTTCTCAAATTTCATGTGTAGGTTCCCCTTGGTGCCTAGTTATGCATATTGCATTTTTGGACCAATCCAAAAACAACATGGCCGACAGGCAGCCATCTTGGATTTTGACAGTTGAACTTTGTTATCGTTATTTCTGAGAATGTACTGAATGGATCTTTCTCAAATTTCATGTGTAGGTTCCCCTTGGTGTGTAGTTATGCATATTGCATTTTGGGACCAATCCAAAAACAACATGGCCTACAGGCAGCCATCTCGGATTTTGACAATTGAAGTTCGTTATGGCTATTTCTCAGAAATTACTGAAGATATCTTTCTCAAATTTCATGTGTTGGTTCACCTTGGTCCCTAGTTGTGTATATTCCATTTTGGGACAGATCAGAAAACAATATGGCCGACAGGCAGCCATCTTGGATTTTGACAATTGAACTTTGTTATCGCTATTTCTAAGAAAGTACTGAAGGTATCTTTCTCAAATTTCATGTGTTGGTTCACCTTGGTCCGTAGTTGTGCATATTCCATTTTTGGACAGATCGGAAAACAACATGGCCGACAGGCAGCCATCTTGGATTTTGACAATTGAAGTTTGTTATCCCTATTTCTGAGAATATACTGAAGGGAACTTTCACAAATTTCATATGTAGGTTCCTCCTGGTGCCTAGCTATGCTAAGAATAAGGAAACGACAATGTAATTCACAAAAAAAAACAAAAAAATGCATCTGTGTCCCACCAGAGTCTCTGCTCACACTTAATCAACACCTAAGAGACAATCGAAAGAAGAGAAAAGAACCATCTTTCAAAAAACAAACTTAGATCATTTGATGGTGGGCGCCAAGATCCCTCTGGGATCTCTTGTTACTACATATTTCATGCATTTTGACAAGTTTTCAATGATTTTCTATGAATTTATTTTTCAGTGGATTAGATTAAAATTTACATACAAGTAGAAAATGATTTGCTTGTTCCTCCGATAATATTTGCATAATGTTACAAAGCGGATTTCGAGAGATATTTTAAAATTGTAGCAGTAGTATTATTAAATATTAATTGATTAGATTGCAAAATGTCACATTTAAAAAAGTATTAAGAATCTATCAGATGAAAGAGCTATCAATTGTTAACTAGAAATATGAAATTTCAAGAAAATTCATTGACAAATGATGTCACAAAAGTACTTCGAAAATTTCAAAAATGCATGAAATGTATAGTAAAAATATTACTTGTGTAGGATATATTTTGCACTTAACTATATACAGAAAATAAATATTGAAAATAAAAATCAACAAACAACAAAGTTTTGAAATTAAAATAAATATATAGTTATATGCAGGTAGTGTATTGTATTGATTTTCAATTTAAAAAAAAATGATGATTTACCAGGGTTTTGTAACAGCTTGTGTCATAGAACAGCTGGTCAAACAACAACATTCTTCAGGTATACCTAATGTTTATAATACTCCTACAGAATATTAGTTGGGGGAAAAAACAACATTTGGTGACAGATGTACATTAATGAGCAAGACACAATACATATCAGTTATATTCCATACACTTGACATATGGGTAGGCACAGTCTGAGGTCTATTTATATCAATATTTTATGAGTATGACATGTTTTGGGCTGGGGTGACACAATGCTTGCAGTAAAAGGCGTGAATGACTAAACAGATGTGTCACAGTTTTCGGATGGCAGAGAGATGGAAACCTGTTGATCAGGAGTGAACTCCAGGATATGGGTTACCCTCTGGGTAACTGGTTGGCCCACTTGGCCACGTGCATTGTAGATGTCAGATGTGTGCTTGTATGTATGGGTATATACTATTAGCACTGCATGTGCTTATCAATGGCAAATCAAAGGGTTGTTGACTGGATCACAATGGCCTTAGATTGTAAACCTGTTTGGTACATGTATGTCCTCTCTTTCTCTCTGATCTGAAAAAAAAATGAAAAAAATGAAGATCCCTGGGAACTTGATTTTAGAAGTTGTCCTGTGTCAATTCTTAATTCAATATCAGCGTTAATCATGGGCTCTGCATGAACAATGCAATATATATCAACAGCATTCAATTTTGACTTTTTCAGAAATTCACCATCAGTTAGATATATACGTATTATATATTCAACAGCCTTTCAAATTTTAGTCTCAATGGTTGAATAGCATTCAGATTTGGGTCGGAATAGTTATCCTAGGTCTCGAAATCCTCCTCAGTATTGAATGAATATTTTTCAACCTTTTCTCTAGATGTATATGATTATAGTCCCAACATATATCTGTACAGTAATAGAGAAATTATAGACAATAAATATAGGCTTAAGATGCACAGATATGACAGTATAAGTGTTTGTATGTTGACACTTATTGTAATAGAACAATGTTATTGAGACGTCATCATGCTACATCTATATGTGTATGTGCATGTTTTCAGAAACATGTACATACACAATACATATATATACAGTGTTTGTACAGGTATGTACATGCATGTAGGACATAAACAACGACCAGGCCTATACATTGATGAGAAGAGTACAATAAAATCTATTCTATAAAAAGAATGTCAGCATGCAGCTAGTGCATTAATACTGCAAGCATGAAATATAATAAAGGTTGTTACCTATCTGCCTCCTGTCAAGGTTTACAAGATGGTGATATATCTATCATTAATTAAACAACCAAGTTTATCAATATGAAAAAAAAAATTCATGAATTATTAAAAAGATATATATACCGGGGTATGTACTAGCTCATCAAATCTATCAATACTAAAAACTACTAAGCTTATCAATGCTAAAAACTTATTCAGACTAAATCTTATACTTAATTCTAAAAACGATAATAATAAACCAATTTTTGAAATCTAATACTTGGTAATACCAATACTAATAACTAGTTCTTATTTATACTACAAAAGCTAGTTAATAAAATAACTCTCAATTCTAAAAAAATTGTTCATAAAACTATTTCTCAATTTACTTAAAACTGGTTAAAAACTCATTCTTCATTTCTAAAAACTGGTTCATAAAAACTAATTCTCAATATTAAAACCTAGTTTGGTAATACTCATCATAATCAATGGTAAGGGAACAAGACTTTGTGATGAATACACATTGTTGTACAATACATCTTATGAGCTGTGCTGGGATACCTTGATGTGGCCATATAACTAAGGTTAATGTGAGGACACCGCCTTGTTTACCACTTAGTGTACAAGCCTGATTACCCAGGTGTGGCGTCATAAAAACACCCCGGACCAGGGATGTATGATCACTAGGCATACTGTTAGTTGGATATTGGTACAGCATTGTGGGACGTCCAGCTGAGCTTAAAGCTTCTATAACAATGTATCTATTAGGTGTGCAATCAGCTGATTGTGATATCCAAATCAGGTGTGTTGATTAATCTGTCCAGTCAGGCGTGAAAATGTAAACCAGGTGAATATTTACCTGTGTATATATACCTGTCCTTTTAGTCTAGGTGAACTCAGAATGACATTAAGACATAGGAATACTCCCTAGATACATGGCTTAATATATAAAGATTCCTATACACATGTGTATTATAATAAATTTACATAAATGATATATATGTATATTGGTATATATATAGTAGGTGACCTAGTAACCCTTGACAAGTCTGCTTATGCAATAAAGTGTGTATATTTATAGACATTACCTTCACTTTAGGAAATCCTGACACAGACTTACTGTAGTCCCAATTTTTAAATATCATGATGATGAATGACATCATTTGTTTTTTTAATCATCATTGTTTTAATTAAGACCTCACATTCACTCAGAAATTCAGGAATTCATGACATTGATATGACATGTATACAAATTGTACAATGATTGAGTCATCTGTGTTTACTCTTTTGATCCACACCATTAAACATGAAGCTTTCTTGAATAATTATGTATGTATGTCTAAAGAAGTAAATGACCTAAACTAAGTAAACGAAATTAATGATAGAATGAAGTATACATTTGGCATTGTACCACAAACAGATCTATATAGTTGAACTACATCTTCCAATTCAAAGACTTCAATAGTTCGTTATGATTTCTGAGGTCTATAAAATGAGAGAAGATAATAATTTTAATACACTTTCATGCACAATTTCTTACGATACAAGTAAAAGTTTTGTCTTGAAATCATTACTGTATAGTTTATTTTGTTCATTACACCATGTCCATGACAATTAAGGGTTAAAGTTTGATTATTGCTGAACATTTTAATTCCATTACTTGCATTTTCTCAGAATTGAAGAAAGTGTTCTTTTGGTAATGAGCTGCCTGCGTATAATGTTTAATGTATAACTGGTTGTCAAATTCAGTTTCTAATCAAGTCTCGTCTAGTTACCGGCCCAGCTTAACCTTGACTGTGAACCATATCACCCTTCATTGTGAACCATATCACCCTTCATTGTGAACCATATCATCCTTCATTGTGAACCATATCACCCTTCATTGTGAACCATATCACCCTTCATTGTGAACCATATCACCCTTCATCCTTTCTTTCATATTTGAAATTTATATTGCTGCTGTTTGAAAGTCAAAAATATTTTATTTTGTTCACTTATTGTCATTATAAATGGTTTTGTTTATGTTTACAGGAAACAACCAATCATGTTTACCTGGTTATGGAGGTAGGTTTATCTAAGTTAATAGTTACTTTAAAACAGAAATGGATGAAACAATTGTAAATAATTATGTATACATAATAAACAAAATTCAAGTTAATAATTGTCAAATAAAAGTCTTGTTTAAGAATTGAATTACAATTTTCAAAACATCATATCAAAATATTTCTTTCAATGAAATGTTTAATTTCAAAGGATATGCTAATATATTTCATATGAAAATGAAGGATGTTCACAGATAAAACGAAACATCATGCTTCTTATGTGAACATTTATTAAGTAGAATATAGTTTATATTGTCATTAATTTTCATTTACAGTACTGCAATGGAGGAGATCTTGCTGATTTTTTGCAAGGTAAAACTTGTTTAAATTCATTGTTGTCTTATTTTATTAAATAATTTCAGAAAGAAACTTTTGGAAATAAAGTGACAGACAAGAGTTTATGTTGATTTCAAAATTTATACTTGTACTACTATAATTATATAGCTGTATTCATAGTTACTTGCATAAATTAAGATATTGTATATTACCAGGTATTTTTTAGCAAAAGTGCCATCAGTTTAAACTAGATACTACTGGGACCACATACTACATACACATACATTTTTTAGCAGTAATCTTATCATGTTTTAGCGATATTTGTGCTAAAAGCATTACATTAAATTATAATTGTGCAAATTACAGTGTCTGTATATTGCTAATTTCTGCAGCAAGTATTGTGAATGCATATGAATTCATCATGATACTTTTATCTAATTGGGTGCACTAGAATAAGTTTGTGTAAAGTGATGTGGTTGACGTTTATATATTTTTCGTAGGGTGATGCACAATTTTCTCCATTGGTTAAAGGCCATATATACGTAACTTTCGGCAAAACTTGAAGCCGAAATCAAGCCTAATAACTTATTATATTTATAGATTTAGCTAAGATTAACTGATATCAGCAATATTCAAGATGAATTCTTTCGCGGTAACCGGTACAGCAGCATTTGAAACATGCTATTTGTAAACACGCGTCCATTTCGAACCGTCTTCTACCTTCGGTTTGTTGTTGAAGTGGGCCCCACCTGAATTATTTTTAATTCTTTGGATTTTTTTTGTCAAGAGTTTCTTGTTAGTTACTGCTCAGGTTTACTTCGTTTTAGGCTTATTTTTGCATGGTTATCAACTGGATTTTTTTCCAGAATTTTTCAGAATCAAGAAAATTTCCCTGAAGTTACGTATATTGGGCCTTCAAACGTAGGCTACCTTAATTTCCCAAAAATAATTTTTTAAAGCAGAACATATATTTTTTTATGTAATAATGACTTAATCAAAATTCTTTATATTTCATAACTGTAAAATATTTTGATATTTTTCTACTCATTGCTACATAGGGTTGGCATTATGACCAGTCAGGTTAACTGACCTGATGGTATTTAGACTTTTACAAACACTATATGATGCCTAGAGCCTTTATAAGCTCGTATTTAAGCTAGAGCCTTTAAAAGACTGCTTTAAACCAGTTTATGATGCAATACTGGTTTATAAAGAGCAGATTTACCATTGTCTACAAAGAACATGCTAGTTTAACATTGAATAGGGAGGACAGAACCATAAATAAAGACAAATTATGTAATGTGGTAAATCCAGATTAGCTCAGAGTTCTCCATTACTTGATACAATTAAAGAAGGATTTACTAAAGACCAAATTACTTTTGATGTTGTTTTTTCTTACCCAAATCCAGATTGAATAATGTCTTGTTTACTCTAAGCAGATGGCAATGTACATGTATGAATTATTAAACTAATATTGAAATGATGTATCACTATAAAAAATTATCATTTTATTTCTTTTTTATAAATATATGGCACATTAAAATCATGTTTTGTAAAATCCTAAGACACAATTTTTGTACTTTTTTCAATTTAACAAAAATTCTTTTTGTGTTTTTTTCAGCAAAGGGAACGTTGAGTGAAAACACAATTTCCCAATTCCTGAGGCAAATAGGTAAGTTTTTATACAAAGGTCATAGGGCAGCTGTATATATACATGTATAGGGTCATAGGGCAACAATCTTTAGTATAATTGCTGCTTTGAAACGTTACAAATCATATCCAACTTAATATACGATACATACCTGCCCCTATAAACACCCCACCGGTGCCCCACCTTATTTAAGGGAAAAAGGATGGGTGCACTAATTTAGAACTAATTTGTATATTATTTATAAATGTCCGCAGGAGAAGTGATGAAGATGGTCTCTGATACTTCATGTTAAATTGGCGTAACTTTAAAATTCATTGAGTCGTCCTTGAAAATGACTT
This sequence comes from Mimachlamys varia, assembly GCA_947623455.1. Taxonomy (NCBI): domain Eukaryota; kingdom Metazoa; phylum Mollusca; class Bivalvia; order Pectinida; family Pectinidae; genus Mimachlamys; species Mimachlamys varia. The sequence continues at coordinate 29,618,101 of OX392532.1, read as the reverse complement.
GGAACACAAGTTCTAGTTACATCACATATAAATTATAAGACTAGTCTATAAATGATCAAAGAACAGGAAGATATCTACTCGTAGTGCATACAATTTAACATTGCATGGCACTGAGGGCAATATGGGAGTTGATTGACTGGTCAGTCACCCAAAAATATGTATACGGAAAGAAACTGAGGTCCATATACATATTTTTGGATTACTGACCAGTCCATAAACTCCAATATTGCCTGAACTGACATGCACTATTTGTGATATTATACCGAATCTATCCAACACGACCACATAGCGCAAATCTATCACTGTCAGACACCATTTTGCTGAGTGTCTGGAATAATGACTTCACTACATTGTATAAATTATATAACGTCATCTTGGAAAATTTTATGACGTCAAAATAATAAGAGTTGGAGTCTGTAGTCCTGGACAATATACGAAAATAGTGACCGGAGCAACTACTAGAATCGTTAGGCACTTAAATGAATAAGGTATAATATAAAACTATATCATCCATCTTGTGCCTGATAGATATGATGGAGTTATGAAAGATGGTATTATATAGATGTATCATAATGTTTATGTTCTACTTCAGCTGCCGCTATGAGAGCCTTACACGGCAAAGGAATTGTACATCGAGATTTGAAACCACAGAACATCTTACTCCAAAATCCTCCCGGCAAAACCAATCCCTCACCGTGTGAGATGATACTCAAGATTGGTGAGTATTAGTCATCACTGGTCCTAGATCAGTGTATGTGTTCATCAACATTTTGGTTATTGTTGTTTGTGCAGGAGCGTTGCTGGGGGTGTTTTAATATGTAAGCCTCCTGAGCACTGCAGGTGTAAGTGTTTATTATAGTAAGGGGATGCTTCTGCACCTTCACCCCCTGGGGAAAAAATATTTTGACTTCCAAACTTGTGCCATTTGGTCGTATTAGGATATTCATTGTCTGGTCCATAGATCATGTGAGAGTCTCGTGTGCTGCTCATGTGCTTCTTGTTAGCAAATTTTGGTATTTGATCATTATCAAAATCATTTGTGCGTAAATGGTCTACAATGATATGTATTACTTCCATAATGTATAAAAAGAGTTACAGTATCAGTGTGCGTATAAGAATATAAGTCTAATTCTGAAATTTCTGAACTTAAATACACATAATTTAGAAATGATGTGCAAGCCTGGGTGTGTTTTGTGGGATGTTTTATCAGCGAGTAGTGATGTGTGTAATACTCATTATAGCAATGCCATCTCCTTTTCAGCTGACTTTGGATTTGCCAGATTTCTGCACGATGGTGTGATGGCAGCAACTCTGTGTGGCTCTCCTATGTATATGGTGTGTATGTCTTAATTGTTCAGTCCAACAATGTGGCTCTCTCAGACATATATCTTGTTCAGTTCCAAATTGTGGCTCCCTTAGGTATTTTCAAATAGTCCTAGCGTAAAAATGTCGCTAAAATGCAACTTGCAAGTATATCTTAAAGCATCATTTAAACACTAAGTACAGATGAGAGATTAAGTGCCTGCATAACATCGGCAGTTGAATTCTTGTGATAATTTATCTACCCAATTTTACTTTGTTATTAGTCATTATGTATCAGATAACCCTTGGACAATATGCCAGAGCAGGCTATCTCAAAATTATAGATAATGAAAATGATATATTAGAGTGTGCGGGCTATACAAAGGAGCAGGCAATATGCAAGAAACTATCATGGTAGTAATATTGAATCTCTTTGTACAGGCTCCAGAGGTGATCATGTCGATGCAGTATGACGCCAAGGCAGACCTGTGGAGTATTGGGACCATTGTGTTCCAGTGTCTGACAGGCAAAGCTCCATTCCAGGCCCAGACTCCGCAACAACTCAAACACTTCTACGAAAAACATGCAGAACTTAAACCTAAGTAAGTCTCTCAAAATTGAAAATGTATATTCCAAGAATATCCATGATGAGTTCATGTTGTGTTTTGAAGGCTGCCCTATAGCTATACTAGTGTGGACAATTATTCTATAAAAGAGAGATGTACATGGTTTGTTATGTCACTTAAAAAGCCACTTAAATAGTTTACCACAAAATAAATTCTCACGAAGAAATCTTAATGTTTTAGGTACATTTCTGTAAATTTTCAATAATGGATAAATTACTCAATTTACCAAGGAATCACCGCCATTTTGGTTCAGATCTGATCATATTAATTCTTATGCTATTGTATAATCTGTGTTTCAACAGTGTTCCTAAAGACACATCGTCGGGACTGCGGGACCTGTTACTTAGAATGCTTAAGAGGAATGCTCGTGACAGGATTGCTTTTGGTGAGTGCAAGAATAAGCTTAAGAGGGGAACGGAAAGTGCACAATGACATTGTCCTGTATTTCTATAAGATACTGTCATAAATAGAGGAAAAGACCAGACCAATGATAATGCCCTGTGTCTAATATAGCATACAGCCTTAAATAGGTGAAAAGGGCTGAGCAATGAAAGTATCCACTCCTATGTCTCTAAATTAGGATTCTGTCTAAACTTAAAAAAAAGTGATAAGAAATGAGCAGACCAATGAAAATGGCCTGTGGCTCTAACGTAGGATACAGCCTTACATAGGTGAAAAGAGCAGACCAATGATAATGGCCTGTGTCTATAACATAGGATATAGCCTTAAATAGGTGAAAAGGCAGGGGCAATGAGAGTGTTCATGTTAAAGACATAAGATACTGCCTTAGATAATAAAGAGAACTCCAGGGCGAGCCATGACAGTGTCCTATGTCACAGGAAAGGCAAGACATTGACAGTATCCAGGGTCTTTCTGACATGGGATGCAGATTTGAGTACTTTTGCATTATATGACCTTTTATGCAAGTTGAAAAGAAAATGGAGATAGAAATCCTTAACTGGATTACAAAAATCTGTTTAACAGAATCTCTATAAATGATACTGTAAAAGCCAATATTTTTGCGGGTGAAATATTTGCTTAGTCAGGCTCCAAACTGTATGTGGTGTGGAAACATTCCCACTGTCAGCCATGATGTGTACCTATCATACTAGTACATATGTATACACAGTAGAGTTCGAGTGGTATTAAATATTAATTGTTAATATACAGTTTTGGTTTTGAAGTTTTCTCATTTTCAACAATGAAAATCTTGCCCTAACTTGTTGTTAGTGGTGTAGTATATATTAAGCATTAGTAAGAAGGTCCAGGATGTTGATAACTTCCTGTGAGTATATACAAGTACAGCAGTTTACTGGTGAAACACAATGTCAGCTGACTATTGAACAGTACTGGTGTATATATACACTGACTTATAAACAATACTGTATCACTGATAAACACCTTATCAATAAAGACATAACAAATCAGGCAAATAAATTCCTGTGTATATGAAAATACACTACTATTGATCCTGAATGGCTTTTGTCCTGTATAATAAACAATGAGTATTGAATGAATGACTCATTGCTAAGGGCCCCTGGAGTTACTTCCCCTGTTTGTTGCCACTTCCTGTTTTGATGAGTATTGTTTGTCGTTTCAGAGGACTTCTTTATTCATCCTTTCCTGAACCCACCACCAGCACTAAAGGCTTGTAAGTATCGGTTTCCTGTGTCACAAAACAGAAATGATGCAATTCTTTTCTCGGTACAAGTGGATAAACTACGATATTGATATTAAAATTTAATAAATTATATCATAATAGTTATTACTGAATCCTTAAGTTGATGTAAATATTATACAATTCTGTCAAACAATGTAGTTAAATTATCTGGAATTTTGGTGAACCCTTGTGTAAATACACCTGTATCCATGTATATCAATGATTTACTACCTCTCGGGACATTGTGTCCCCCCCCCCCCTGTATTGAAATCTGTCATAATTTTATATTGATTGTATAAAGCTATTTGTATTACAGCTTCTCCAGTGCCCGTTCCCAGCCGATCTAGTCACGGATTCTCGTCAGGGAGCCCCACTCCTCCTAGTCATGTGTCTGCCTCACCCCTGTCTGGGAGGGCAGAGTTCTCCCCTCCCCCTCGTCGACCCCCACCCCCTCCACCTCCAGCATCAACACCTCTACCCTCACCCCCATCCGTTCCCTCACCTGTCAGGATTACGCCTCCGAAGCCCCTCCAAGTCATCAAGCGAGAGGAAGCTGAACATTTCCATGCCTCATCACAAGAAGTGGCAGGTTTCCTGAAGGTGGAGAAAGACGCACAGACACCCAGAAGCACCAGCCCCACGGAGGTATACAGTGTAGCTCTTCTCCCTTCTGTTGTTGCTAGTTTAACTTCCTGTTTCTGCTTACATTTTAGTATCAAAATTAGGATTATATAGTACCCAACTGATTAATCCCATTTAGATATTGTTAGAATTAAGTTTTACAGAACAATTGCTGCTTTATTAATAGAGGTAATTAGAGAAGTTCTCCATATTCAAAATTGGGAGACTTATAAATAATGATTGAATGAAATAATACAACTGTCATTTAATAGCGTGAATAAATCAGTACTGGTCTTTGCTATATATATAGTTATTAAAGAAATATCTTACAACTGTTGCTTTTGTAATAAGATCTGATAATTAAATGTCTTAAGAGTTTAATTTAATGTTAAAATTCTATCACTGTCTATCTTTAAACTCTAAATTGGTATCACCCTCCTTTGAATTTGTTAGGGATCTAATGCAGCCTATTAAAAAGCTGTTTTCGTTTCAGGACTTTGTGATGGTACCAGTGAGTTTACCATGTGAAAACTTACAAGGTATGAATCTCATCACAGTAAACAGTGGTTTGTGTGAGTGTGACCGTGGAATCTTGTTAACCTCAGATACTAGAAACTCCAGTAGAATATTACAGTTCAGTTCAATAGACTTAAAACTAGAATTCCGATTAATATCTTTTTTTTAGACAAAGTGAAATATTTCTGTTTATTACATTTTTGCCTGTGAAATATATACAATAATATCTTTTTTTTATACAAAGTGAAATATTTCTGTTTATTACATTTTTGCCTGTGAAATATATACAAAATTATCAAACTGATAAAACTTATGTGATTTCAAAGGATTTCAGTACAGTTTACATTTTTATCAAATGAAACTAGCATGATTGAAAAAGCATAACCTTAAAACAGCCAAAAAGACTGCAGTAGAGTAAAACATGTTCATAAAAGATCTCTGGGGACCAAGTTATAAGTATAGATCGTTTTACATGTATGAGTATAATATATAGATGATAGGGTGCTTGACTGGGAATGGCAATCATTACATTATAACAATGAATTTGTTGTACGCATATTCATTATAAATTCGTTTTACTGTAGTATGGCATTTAAAGAAATTGTTTTATTCAATATCCCCTTTAAAGCATTGAAAAACCCCATTCAGGTGAAGTAATTTTGGTTTTTACTACAGAAGCCAAAGTGTCTGTTGGTCTAACAAGGTTCCACTTGATTGTTGTAAAGTTTCACTGCTCTATTTGATTATATGGTCCAATATATATTAAGTTGATTATTTGGATACTAATTCTATAATTTACGTGTTACAGGGAGTGCAGATAAACCTACCAAGATTCCGACACCAGAGGAAATGTCTGTGAAAGCTGTGTAAGTAATAACTGAACTACAATTTGTCTAATTCCTCACAGGCTAAAGGCCACCAAAGGCCGCGGTGGCCAGGTGGTTAAGGTGTCTGTCATTCTGCTACCACTAGCCTTCCACCTCTATGTCATGGGTTGGAGAATTATTTGGGCCAGTCACAAGGTGTTGGCCATTGGTTGGTGGTTTTTCTCCGGAAACACCAGGTCCCAGGATCATGAAACAGTCTCAGACTTAAGATTGTGCTTAACCAATCATGTATGATGTTATTTTTTGAAACGTAAATCCTGATTGGCTTAGTCAAAACTTAAGACAAATTTAAGCTTAAGATTGTTTCATGATCCTCGGACCAGCTTTCCTCCACTAAAAGCTAGCATGCCCTTAAACGACTAATTGTAAATACCTTCCAAGCTAAGGATTGCTTTACATATAAGTTTTGTAACAATACAAGATGTTGGTAGCATCTGTATATGTTGTCAACAGCGATCAATCTACATGCGAGTCCCAAGTCCAGTACTCACCAAATTATGATAGAACTCTGGAAATTCTGGAAATGCTTCAATTTAACAAAAATGTACAAAATGGACCCATGAAAATAAATTGTAAATTGATAACTGTATCATTATAATGTATCTTCTTATCACTTTAAATTCAAGTTGGCCCAAAAATCTATTTCCCCCAAGTCTGACCCATGTGGCTGGTAGATTTTATGTTGGGACTATTGATTTCGTAATATATGTAGATGAAAGTACACCTATGAACAAGCTAGCAGCTTATTTCAAATCTGTCTGGGGGGTGTTTTTATGGTGCATTATAATCTCGAAATGTAACATTGTTTCTTTGATTTTCAGTATTTCTGGTCCCATGGGAATTTTTCCATGATGAAGAATTAAATGAAATGAGTTTCTTTGCTTGAGAATGATAAATTTGACAAATATGATGTTTATTTTAAATACAACTTTTATTTTTTGTAGAGAAAACCATAACTTTAACATTGATTTCTTTTGTTGTCCTTGTATATTAAACATTGATCTATTGTGTTGTCCAAGTAACTTTAACATGGATATATTGTGTTGCTATCCCTGCTGCCCTGATTAATAAATACCCTGAATATTAACTTTCTTTCTGATATAACTTATACATGATTCATCTGTCTCTTTCTCTTAACCAACTTTTTACAATGGATTGCCTTAAGTGTCTCATTAACCCAGATGTAGTTTTTCATGGTAGCTGAAACCCCTTGCCCATAAATGTTTATTTTCTCTTTTACAGAGAACCCCCGCCCCTGCCCTTTGCTGCAGTGAAGGTGAGCCCCACCTCTGGGGCCGCGGCTTTTAGTAAGAAGTCTCCTGAGGAGGCCACCAGTCCCAGCCGCCCGTCCACCCTTCCCATGCAGACCGATTCTCCCCCGACCACCAAACCCCACTCCTCGCAACCTATCCCAGTCCCCGGTCAGGTGCAGGCCTACCACAGGATGTCTGCAGGCTCGCCGTCAAGTCCGCGTAAAAACAGCATGGACATCTCTCCGACAGGCTCCAGTTCAGGTTCCAACAAGGTAGGGTACCTAATGGTTGACAATATAAAAATAAATATTTAGGACTGTTCCAGATTTAACCATGTAGGAGGGCTGGGAGGCACTTTTTCAGAGACCCCACCACCCAGAAAAAATTAAAGGAGATTTAATATCAGGATAAGTATGCAGATCTGATTTTAACCCCACCACCCATGATATATTAAAACAATTGCTTCCTGGTTCCCCCACCTGATTAATGATAGATACATTGTAGTTCTTATCATTAAAAAGAATATTTATGAAGATATTTGACAGACATGACAATAGTCAGCAATTGACAGCAAAAGTACAAGAATATTATATTAGGCATGTTCTTACTTATATTAGTATTATATTGTTCAAACAAAACCAGTAACCATCATACTCTAATACATACTTGCCAACTTTTTTGATTATGAGGGATGGGGATTATGTGTCCTCAGAATTGAATAATAAATAAATATGTGCATTTATGGCAATAGCGGAGCACCTTGTATCTTGGAAAATTGAAAAAGTTTGTGGAAAAAAATGGAATTATGTAAACATGAGAAGTGACACCCAGAGGAACTTTCTTAACTTGTATATCTGGCTATAAAGTGAAAAAGTTTTAATCCAAATTTGTCAATCTTTTTTTTTAGGATTCAACAGAGAAGAAAGAAATTAAGACATCCCCTGCAGCTGTTGAGGCCAAGCTGTGTGGACCTGATATAGGGTCACTGTCTCCACCAGCAGGTACTTTACTTATACATTCACACCTGCAATTTTATAATGAAACTATTACAATCTATGAATTGGGAAAGTTCCAATGAATCTTCAGGGGTAAATAAGTTAGATGTTGAAACATAAATTTGTAGAAGAACTTGCTCATTGTGTCGCCTGAAAGGCGACATATAGGGATCACTATGTCAGATGGATGGAATATGTATCTGACAATGGCAATATGGATAAATGTTTCTGTCAGTGCAGTCATACCAAAAAAAAAATAAAAAAATCCAGCACAAATATTTGAATTAAATGTTTCCAATTTCAAAGTCTCAGAACTGGATGGAAACATGTTAATTCTATTCTCAGATGTATAATATCTGATACTTAATGATGGTTTTAAAAAGAAATGTGGAGCTTGAAAGAATACAATATCAATATTTTTCAAAGTGTTACTTTCCAAAACAGAAATATTTACATTAAATGATTTATAGTTATTAGAAGGAGAATTATTTTTGTCATGCTGTGTTTGTAGTAAAATTTTCCATCGGGACTCCCCCCAGTACTGGGCAATGGAAGAGAGGGAGTATTAGTTCAACTCCCTTGCGCTACAGCACAACGCCACCTAGTGTCACCAACTCACCTCATCGAAGATCAGGTATGTCCGTGATGATATTCTACTTTAAAACAAAATGAAAGGTAGACAATGTATATCAAATGTAACGTGATCACAAGACTCATCCAAGGGTCCGAGGTGGATGGGTTAAATGCTGGACCTGTCTACAGCAACCACCTGTTTATAATGAACTTACAGTAATTTTCTGCGTAATGCCGCGGGCTCTACAATTGTTTTACATCAGAAGATGCGTAGTGCAGGCTATCTGCCGGTGTGGATTATATTTTTACCTAATTATTAAAAAATGCGGGCTATACTTTGTTAAATGTTTCCACTTTAATCAACATGTAGATCTACTTTATTTGTAAGCAAAAATATATATATAGCTTTAATTATACACATTAACATATATATTTACAAAATAAACACAATATTTCCATCATTTGTCTCTGATTTCCAACATTCAAAACGATAAGCCCGTGGGCAATCTGCAAGTGCGGGTTATCAGCAATTTATTTTACAAAGGCCTCAAAATACCTTAATTTGCTTGCCGCCGGGGCTATATCCTGGTGCGGGTAATACACAGGAAATTACGGTAATTTTCTGGGCCCATGATTTATCTTTGTGAACTGGTTTATTGAGATACAAAAATATGTATTATTCTGTAACAGGGAGCAGTTCACCTCAGTTCCCTGTGGCGGCCCCGACATCATTACCGGCTATTATCGGATCCCCACCCAAGTTGGGTAAGATCAACCGTGTAAGCCCTGATGGCATGGACTCACAGCCAGTCAATGCCCCCTTTGGGTCGTCAAGACCCAAAACTGTACCAGACGACATGGCCACCATGCCCTATAAGAGCCCAGCACAAGGTAAAATTGTTCAAACCTTACAAATATTTCAATGATAAGTCCCAAGTCCAGTATTTGTAGTACTTGTATGAGACTCACAAATTTTCCGGAAATAATTGAAATTTATCATTGTGGGACCCGTTTTAGCAAAAAAGTTGAAAGGGACTCATAAAAATAAATTGTAAATTGATCAATGCTGTTTGCTGTGTGGATTTTGATTTGAAAATTGTATATAACATTGAACATAAAAATAACTTTGAAATAAATGAATTGTTTACGTGTTAGATATGTCTTCACTTTCTTTGTAGTTTATATGAATCATAAAACACTTTATTCAAATATCAGTTACAGCAGCCATTCCTACTGTGCGACGCAATTTACTAGAACAGGGACGTTCCTCAACAGACCCCAATGTGTTATGTAACCTGGAGGGAGGCAGTCTGTTGTCAGAACAGCTGGTCAGAGCTGCATTTGGAACATCGCCACAACGTAAGTGGTCAATTATCCTGAGGCACATCAATGGGTGAGGAGGAGGAGGGGAGCATCAATTTATTTGTTCAAAGTGACCTACTTCTTATAATTAGGGACCAATGTATAAAGCTTCTTCATCTCTTTGATATTGATGTTATACAGTAAAACCCCACTTACTTAAAATCCCCTCATTCATCAAACAGTTCGTTTGGTCCCGACCATGTTTGTACATATTCAACTAACCTCGGATTACTCGAATTCCATGTCTTTCTTGAACTATTGATCAGGTCCCCAGTAAGTGGGGTTTTACTGTATATAGCTTGTTGGACAAATCGATGCTGTCATGGAAAATGTATTACCTGATATATAAAGATAAATTTATTTTGCTTTGTAATAAAATGTGCAATGCTAAAAAGGGGATTCTTCATCAATAAATCTTAAAAGAATTATTAAACAAAAGACCTTTGTTTTGAATTTGCTATTTTATTTAACAATGAATACAGGTTAAAGCTTTCAAGCTAACAAGTTTTAAGTCTTGTGTTTGTACATTTTATAAAATTGGCTTGACTATTGTCTGTTTTTAGCCTTCAACAATCAGGGATCAATGGTACCATTCAGCAGTGGAGGATGGCGGGGTAGTAAGGAGAAGGTTAGCTCCCTTGGATCGCCTGGAAGTGACAAATCCCTTCCCTCGGACACTGACAAGTCGACGACCTATGTGAGACGTAGCACTGACCCTTCACCTCCTCCTTCAGTCATATTTGCACAGTCCCCCTCCAACATGGAGGGTCCTGTGGCATTTGTAGCTCCAGGGCTAGCCGAGGAAACCCTCATGGATGTATGTATAGGTGTTTCTTTAAAATTCACAATCGAACCTCGATATCTCGAAATCAGTGATACCATGGGAAAACTTAGGAGTTATCTGATTAATCAAATTAAGCGAGTTCCAATGTGGAGGTTGGAATGTGTTGTGTAAATTTTGGCAGAACCGACGAAATACTTTAAGTTAAACGGGGTGTTTGAATTACATGAGTTCGTGATAAGGAGTTTTGACTGTGATAAGCTGATATAGAGGTGAAGTGAAACAAGATATAAACAATGTCAGTAGTATAGATTACTGTGACCATATGAGATTATGTTGTTTTAGAGACAATTATATTTATTGATGAAAATATTGTAGTTGACTGGTAGCCCAGGTTAGGATACATGTTGCAGTACAATGATTACTATAATGTCATTTCAATGGCTGTATTCTACATGTATTTACTGATGAAAATATAACTGTAGTTGAGTTTAAGTTCAAAGAAATGTTCTAGTTCTATGATTTAATTTAACATTTTCATGTGATTCTCATAGTGAAAATACGTAACACAGAAAATGGAGTGATAAGATTTTTATTAAGTTAAATTTGTTATTCATTTGGAGTCCTGAATCCTTTCAAAATCTACATGTATGTGGATCTACCAAGTATTTGGAAATTTGCAAGGAGCTTAAGCAATGGGATTCATGATATGTACAAACAAATTTTTTTTTGATGTTCTAAAACCTACAAAAACCTTTATGACACTTTATTTGTTAAGAACACAAATAACATGTTATACTTTAAAAAGTACTGAAAAACAGGTCAGTAGATTCTATAGTCACACCATTTTGATTCTAACATTAAAGAACTATTTTATTTGAAATGTCTTGTGTAAGATGTTCTTTAACGGTTTACTGATTCAAGTTTTGCAACATTTATCATTTCGCAGGACAATCACAACGAGACGATGGCGAAGCTTAGTTTTGTCCTGGACCTGGTAGAGTGTATTGTAGAGCTGGCCCAGACGAGGGGCGCCCCACTCCAGGGCTTCACCGAATCTGTCAACCTCAAACAGGTCAGAACCAGCAAGGTCACTCAGAGGCTTTACAATGTCAAACCAGCAAGGTCACTGAGAAACTTTACAAAGTCAAACCAGCAAGCTCACTGAAAGGTTTAGCAATATCAAACCAGCAAGGTCACTGAGAAACTTTACATAGTCAAACAAGCAAGCTCACTGAGAGGCTTTGCAAAGTCAACTGAAACAGGCATTGAATTATTGTTTAATGCTGTTGCAAGAAAAAATCTCCCCAGCCTCGCTTCTGTCCATGGTCGGTTATCTTGCCTGTAACATCTATGTAAATTGGGGCTATTCCATAATTATTCATGTAGGGGAGGAGGAGGCACTGCATTAATGTATTATTGGTGCTGGGGTTAGATACAGATCTACATTCTGTTTTGTATGCTAAATCTCTTTTGATATTTGGTAGGTGGTTGGGTCTCTGAAAAAGGTCATCTTGCCTTCCCACACTGTTAATTCTGGAACAACCCTTATTCATAAAAGTCTGTTAATGAGTGGGAAAGATATTTTACTGGAATAGCCTATATAAGTCCCAGTGCTGGAAAAAGTGACATTTTGATGAAAATTGAAAGTGAGACAAGATTTCTTTTTAAGCAGAGACTTTTTTTCCTAATCAAGTAAATTGTAAATCTTTTTTTTTTCATTTTCTACAGGGAGAGGCTCTGCCATCAGAACAAATGCCAAAGTTTACAGAAACACAGAGGTAAATGTACTTTAAAATTAGAAACAATTTTTATTGCAATTTGGTTTACTTTTATTAACTACACATTTTGCTTTCAATATTTCAACTTAATTTAAAGTATATATTCTGTCTCTGTCTGCTTGAGAATGAGAGGTGTATCAGTTTATAGTGTTGCTAATAATTGTCCCTTTTTTCAGGAGACTGGAACAGCTGGTGCTGTATGTGCGGTCATTACATCTTCTGTCCTCCTCTCTCCAGTTAGCTCGCAAGGAAATCAAAGAGGAGCGATTACAGATATCTACGTCTCTTAGAAACGGTAAGACTGATTAGATTATAGATTTCAGATTTCTACGTCTCTTAGAAAAGGTAAGACTGAGTGGATTATAGATTTCAGATTTCTACATCTCTAAGAAACGGTAAGACCTGAGTGGATTATAGATTTCAGATTTCTACGTCTCTTAGAAATGGTAAGACCTGAGTGGATTATAGCTTCTGAAGTTTTACCTTAACTGTGCAAAAACGTCTGATTTGATATGAGATATTGGTGTCAAGTTTTGCACTAAGTGAGTAAATGGTACTGCTGGTTTATAGAGGTGGGAGAAGTTCCGATATACTGGTGTACCGCGATATGAAATTGTGACAGTACGTATTGCGGATATGAGTCCTGCTTGGGTTTTTTGGGGAACTTTCGTAATTCATTTAAATTATCAAAGAACTACTTGTTAAATGAAAGTTCATTGGAATTCCTGCATGATTTAATTATAATTACCTACACTTTGCCGATCAACAGACATAACTTTACTCAATCAGTGTTGTAGGAAAACACAATGGGAGACTTATGATCGGCATCTTGTTGATTGCCAACAGAACAAAAAATAGCCAGTGACCTTTTTAGCTATTTGAAATATTCCATTAGCGTGGTATATCATGGTACTTTTTATTTAGTGGTACCCAGGTTTAATAGATTGTGTACATGTTTTTATTTTAGTTTTAAATGATTTAATTGACAGTGTTGCGCCAGATGAACGAATCGTATCACCGCTGTGTGAGTATGTGTAAACAGATCCAACACAGACTTGGTGCGGGCATTCAGAACACGCTCACCCCTCAGATAGCTGTGGCCACTGCTGATAAACTTATCTACAACTATGCTATAGAAATGGTAAGATATCTACACAACAGGAAGTAAATAAACAAATATATCTATCTAACAGTAAATAAATAAATAAATAAAATATACAACATTTGATGTATAAACATGAGACATCATCAATTTGTGGATGTTAAGAAAATCTCACCACTAAGATAGTTCCTGACCAAATAAAGATGTTCTTAAATAATATTTCTTGATACTTTTATGGTATTCGATGTCACCCTCTTGATGTATAGTATACTAGTATTTGCATGATGATTTAGCAACAGATGTTTAAAGATAGTATTAATTATTAAGTTTTTGAGCCTTTAAATTTTAAAAAACATAATCTTAAGTTTTTGAGCATTTAAATTTAAAAAAACAATTTTTCTTGAAAAATTGATAAATACAGCCTAAAAGAGTTAAATTTGGTGAATTTGTGTTACAGTGCCAGAACGCTGCATTGGACGAACTGTTTGGGAATCCACATGAGGTATTTACAGATCTTAATTTTATCAGAGTTTACCAAGAGTTGTTATCCATTATTTCTGTTGCATAGCAACTGTTGCATTGCATAGTTAGTCTGAAGGTGAAATATCACGTTTTTAGTAGCATAGTTTGTTTGAAGGTGAAATTTGATGTTTTTAGTAACATTATAAGTTTGTCTGAAGGTGAAATAAACCGTTTTTAGTAGCATAGTTTGTCTGAAGGTGAAATTTGATGTTTGTATTACCAAAGTTTGTCTGAAGGTGAAAGATATTTAATAATGATTTCTCACAATATATGATAATAGGACATCACTTGTTTCTCATTTGATGTTAAAAAACTTGGATATTTGTGTTACAGTGCTTCCGGAGATACCAAACAGCGCACCTACTTCTCCATAGTCTATCTCAGCAGGCTCGCAACGTGCGTGACAAACAGCTCCTTAACAAATGTAAGCCTCCTTCATTGAAAACCAGTAATATTCTATGAAAGCTCTATAACTCATTTATCCCTGAAACTTTAAAATGAACTATTCCAACCTTTAATTCTTTCCGTACTCATGACGCCTTGAGACGTCATAAAAAAGTGCTCCCGTATCCTTCATGACGCCTTGAGACGTCAAGAAAAAAACGTGTGTGTAACTCGCTCGTTTGGCGTGTTTGTACGAAGAAGTTTACAGACGAAATTCGTATTTAACAAATAATAAATATCAAAAAGAAATTCAAAACATTCAATATTACTTATAACTAGCGTAACTATTTGTTATAATAGTCGTTTTCACAGAAACGGCAGGTTTTTATCGAGTTCAGTCCCAGTTTTTTACACTGACAACAAAATGGCGGACCAGGATTTTACTTTCGATTTCAAGGCATTAATGACGGTAAAAACAGCAAAAAAGTAGTACAGACGTTCACAAATATACCAAGGAGTACAATTTATCATCAAAATCTAACAAGAATATGTTTAACGTGTTTTCGCAACGAAATAAAAGGGTTACGATGAAGTGATATTCCACACATGTGTGACACGGTGAACAGATAAACAAGTCGACTTCCTGTCATTCTACCGGACGATTTCGTCATGTATTCTCGTAGATACTTGATAAACATGTTTCTGCCGATTTCATACAATGCATTTCAACAAATAAATGACAACGTACCGGACATATAAGCACCAGACAGCCGTAAATCATCCTTTAAACGAAGCGGTAGCATTCTGCCATGTGCTGTGAAAAGCGTCATGCGCAAAGGACGAACCGGTGATCACTTCTGGGTAGCGAGCGGGAAATTTGAACGAGTACGGAAAGAATTAAATTGGAAGAGTTCCAATGCGTCTTCAGGGATGAATGAGTTAATTGCAATGGCATCTTTTTTTGTAGACTCAGAATATTGGTTGAAATTCATTTCTAAAGGCAAATACTTTCTTGACCAATATCTTTATCTTATGAGTTGGTGTGTGTAATTTCACTCATTCATCCCTGAAAATACCAGCCTTTGAACTGGAAGAGTTCAGATGCGTCCTCGGGGTAAATGTGTAAATTCTATTATCAATATAGTGATTATACAATATGACTGTTCTGCAACATATGGAATGCCTTCTCCCATGAAACATGAATTTATCATATAAAACAAAGTTTTAAATACAAAACCTCATCAAGGTTGCTTTAAATTTATGAAATAAATGGTGAACATTTTGTACATTTTAGACAAAGATGCAGTTGAAAGGAGACTTGCCAACGTACACACAGCGCCCCAAGCTTTTATCCCACCCTTCGAGACTGTCAGCTGATGAACAGTGTCGCGATGGTTTCCTGCTGCCCCCAACAAGGCTTTCGTCCTTTGTTTGAGCCGTTTACCAGGATATCTTCACTGTAGAGTTTTTTGTGTTCAGTTCGCTCCAAGTTTCATTTATTTATTTGAATTTTTCTTTGAAGATTTATCTGATCGGGTCAGATATGGAAGTGATTTATCATGTGAAGATGGTTGTGGAAGGGAGCAAAAGAAATCCCTCAAATAGCACATGTACACAATGAAGGCCAGAGAAGTGGAATGTATTAAAGAACTATTGGAAACTCTTAATGAAATGCAGAAAATATCTTAAAGTGATTTGGCCAAGACATTGTGAATGCAGAAAGTTTGTATTTGACATAGTGAATGCAGAAAGTTGTATTCTATGCACACACTTTGGATAGAATGGATGACTTCAGTATCTGATTCTTCTGCCTGATACTCATAGGAACAACATAATCGGGTATTGTTTTGGTGTGTATCAGCCCTTTGTTGTGCTTACTTCTGTGTAATTCTGCGCAGCGTGTATAACAGAAGTATTTGGGATCTCACCATGGACGTTATATACTTTGACTGTAATATACATTAATATATATATATATTTTTCACACCATACAGAAACAAATCTGTTTACAAGATCACTTGAAACATTGATACTATTCTAGCAGGTGCTTGTGATCCAGTATTCCTAAGAACACTACAGTAACATGGCACAAATCTCAGGGATGGAGTGTGATAGGCAAGAAACTCAACAGTGAACAGATTTCAACAAGAAAAACATTCTCTGTTTATTGTTTATAAATGGAAACAAAGTCTTAAACCCTGAATGTGATATGGTTTGAGTAAAAAAAAAACTAGACACAAGATAAATTTGAATCCTTGTTAGGACAAAGTAATCTTGAATGATACAAATTAAGACATTTTAAAGCACTCTCATCCATATAAATAAACCAAAGGCTAACTGAAATATGAATCCTTGACTTAGACAGGTACAGACATTTTTACTTTTCAGTACGTTGTTTATGGTAGTTCGTAGATTTGCCTTAAGTTTTTCCCTTAATTTTGTTTTTCATTAAAACATTACAAAGTGGTTTTTGGGGACACTTAGGTTTCAGTATTTCCCCCCCTCACATCTAACCGACTTAATGATTATGGGGAAACAGTACATGACTATTTCATTGATATGTTTATTGTACGATCAGTGCCAAGTTGATTAGCAGCCTGCTTGCACAACAGACAGAAGAGCTGGTGGTTCGGTTTTTCATTGACATTTATGTATTTTAGCCTGTATTTCACGTCTAGGTCCTTGATAGCATTAAAATCATTTTTCACATGTAAATATCTGTAAATATTCTTTATATTATAATATTTATTGGATCGTTCTGATGTAGATGTAGCACTTAACAGTGATTATGGAACACATTATTTGTTGACATGCAAGCTATGAACATCGTATATCTCATCTGTCTCGTTCAAATCCAATATGATTTGATGGATTACATTGTGATAAATATATAGACTGCAGTTGGCAAGGGAGGTAATCAGATGTGATATAACACAAAGTGTAGTTTGTGTAGCTTTGCTTTTTAATGTAAATAACCAACCATGTACCATTTCTTTATTTTGTTATTTTATTCATCTAAATTGTTTTAGTTATTTCCTTCCCGTTATTAGCTATTCCAATCGAAATTCCAGGTATAGAATATGTTTTTACCTCAGAGTTTCATCTCTTATATATATCATATGAATATTTAGCACAATCCGAAGTATTGACTGATATATAGATCATTTTATGCGAAGAAAGAATTGTGAATCTCCAGAATGGTATTTTATTTCATTTTTCTTCCAATGTGAATGACTTGTATTGAATTTTTTTTTTAAGATATTGGATTTTGGGGTTTTTCAATGTCAAGAAATGTGACTTGTTTTGACAATGATATTATATGATTTCTACATATAGACACGACAGAGAGATTGACTTGTGGTGTTTGTTGTACTAGTATATTCTGTGTAGCGTGTAATGTATTACAGGTTGTGTTATGTGGTAATGAAATGTGTTCACATAAAAAAACCAGCACACATTATACTTGACCCTCCAGTCAGTCCCCAAGACCAACACTAGACAAGGCTACGCCAGACAGGAGCCGAGTTATTTGTATTTATACGGAGGGTGCCCAGCTAGTCAGGTAGAACAGGGTATAGACTAGCAGGTTCGAGGCCAGGCCAAGTTATAAGTGTGTTTGTAATACATACCGTAGTCTTTCAGTTTGATTTTGGTATGTGATGCTTCTCAGTTTCTACCCGTCGTACGGTAATATTAGTGTGTTATTTTTAGTTTGTCTTGTTTGTTCGACTCGTGTAATGTTGTTTTAGTTTCAGTATGATCTGTGAATGGGAAAGCCCCACTTCCGCGTGGCATGTGAGCTTATTTTAATTTATTGCAATATAAATTAATTATTGTGGTAAAGTGATGTTGTCTTGCCGGATGAAAATGCATTTCATATCATAGGTTTTAAGCTAGATTGTTTTTGCTTCAATATTTTAATGCATGTTGACCATTTATGTACGTGTATGTGGACATTATTGGTAGTTTGTATTACCTGATCATGATGTATAGAGGTATAGAAACTAAAGTTAGTTGATAAGGGGAGGCCTACTTCAAATTTACCGTCGGTAGAATAAGTAATGTAAAAGTTAACAATTTTGAATGAAGTAGTAAAGTAGTGAGCCCAACACGAAGGTTCTTTCGTTTTTTCTGATGTTAATGGAGAGCGTAGTAGTTGACATGTTTCGGCTATAGGTTAGCCGTCAACAGAACAATCGGAACAACCCCCGTACTTTATTTTCAATGAAGTAACCAGTTGCCACAATTTTTGACTCCTTTCATTACACAGCGATTCGTCCTAGGAAAACAAAAATAATTATACAAGCAGTAAAATAAAAGCATGAAAACAGCTGTAAAGAAGAAAGAATACTGTCAAGTTCTTATCATTACTGGTAGTTATTGATATTGATTGAAAAATATTCTCATATTTAAAGTACAGATTTCTGAATATTATCCCTAGACAATTGCAACATGGAGTAGAAATGATACAAGAAATTTTGAAAAGTCATTGAGTAATTCATTCAAAAATCTCATAAAAGAAGAAATTTGAATAAGTTCATCAACACCACTGTTAGAAAATGTGATTGACCTGAAAATGAAAGACCTCCTAGAATTATTATCTTGTTGGGGATAATTGATTGATTTTTGATGGCTTGCACTTCAAAAATCTAATCAAAATCTTATTCTGATCAACGTTAAAATATTTTATGTCTCATTGCGTTACCTCAGTACTATGTCATTGGAACAAATATACCCTTGCCAGTTATATTTTAAAATCAACTAGCCTGTTATACAATGTATTTTTAAATTATTCTAACCAAAGGGTAAGACTTGGTTCTTAACTAGTAAATTATATTGGAATTCCAAGGTCCAAAATGGATCAGAAAAGAAGTGCTAAAAAGTTTGAAAGTGATATTAGTATATATATAATATATAGATTTTGAAACTAGATATATCAGACTTGAATTCAGCAGAATATACAAGAGTGCAATTACTCCTTTGAGAGATTTAGAAGTACACATGTAGTTCTATTTCAATTTCCATTCACCTTTCCAAGCTCTGTTCATATGTGTGGACTTAGTGATTTATTGTTTTCGTATTTTCTTGACAAAATCTGTTGTTAAAGGCCCAATAAACGTAACTTCAGGAAATTTTTTGTAATTCTGAAAAAAAATCCAGTTAATAACCATGCAAAAATAAGCATAAAACAAAATAAACCTGAGCGGTTACTAACAAGAAACTCTTGACGGAAAAATCCAAAATAATTCAGGTGGAGCCCACTTCAACAACAAGCCGAAGATAGAAGACAGTTCAAAATGGACATGTGTTTACAAATACTGAGTTTCAACTGCTGCTGTAACCGTGGAAGAATTCATCTTGAATATTGCTGAAATAAGTTAATTTTAACTTAATCTATAAATATAAAAAGTGGTTTGGCTTCATTTTCGCTTCAAGTTTTGCCGAAAGTTACGTATATTGGGCCTTTAAATGTACAAAACATAGTTACATCTTTGTGAATTTATCCATATTGGCAGGGTTTCTTTTTTCAGTGTTTTACTTTTCTCGCTATTACTTGTCCGTTTATTTCTACTCTCTATAGTTTGGTACATGTGATGCCTTTCTGAGGTACTTCCTCTCGTATATATAATCACTAATTGCTTTCTTGTTTGGACCAGCTGGTTCTCACCTGTACATATTACACCTATTTATCATGCTAAGAGGCCTATAGGGCTGGCACCATTGTGATTTTTAACAAGTGGTTATTCTTGTGGTTTGAATATTATGTTATAACTATCATGTGCCTGTATGATATTGAACCCATTTTGACTTTTTAAGAAATCAGTTTTCAAACAATTTATCAATTTCGTTTGTGATTTGAAATAAATTTAACAAAGAAGCACAAATGATTTGACTTTAAAGTCAAAAGTGAATCCTGATTTTTTTCTACAGAATGTTTTTCAAAGCGGGTCCAATGTCGCTGTGGTAGCTTGTGGCTTTGTCGTAGTAATTATGTTGTTGTATTTATGATAAAGAGGCAAGCAATATAGTCTTGGTAGAGAGAGCCTCAGCATTTATGTTGTTATTGTTGGAGGTGAGAGGGGAGCGTGTAAATTGTTAGGGAGTGAGACGAGAACAAGTGTTTAAAACAGAAATTTGGAGTGTGAGTTGATGGTCCTCATCGGTCATCGGTGTGTATCGTATTTCTTAATATGGCACACGAATGTTGAAGGATGGTTTTCTTCATTCTGTGCAAATGTTTAAGAAAAAAATTAGAGGAAATAATTATGTACAATGTATATCCTATTAACTGATAGTTTGGCAAATTATGTTGATTTTGCAGAAAGAAATTCCAATAGTTAAATCATGGCATATTTTCATTAAAATTCCACTTGTGATAAATAATTGTATTAAAAGTTGTGATAAATCATAGTGCACAACTGTGATGGCTGTCAGAAAATGTTCATTGGTGGGTCGGAGCCGACGGTATGGCAGGGCTTTTAAAACAGTAAAACTTGTTTAGTTCTGATCATTTGTGTATCGTAATATGTACACTAGAAATGAACCTCAAAAGTTGCATCACCTGTAAATTCCATGTGTCCTAAACAAATTGTGTGTAACTTTTCACGCAAATCACTCTCCTTTTCCAAACATTGTCTCACATACCAAAATCTTAACAAAATAGCACTTTTTAATTCACAAATATCACAGGATTTTGCTCTTTAAAATAAAATTTTAATTTGTTCTAAATTATGGCCATAATATGTTTGTATGTCACAGGAGAGTGCTACCGTGCCCATTAACTTTCATTTGAACTTTCTACCCATTTTGTCAATACATGAACTTGTAAAAATCATTCAATGCGACTTTTCTGCAGGCCAGTAATAATCTATCATTAACAACTGGGTCAAGGTCCATCGTTTATAAGTCCTTCAGACAAGTTTTGGGATGCTTTTCCATTTAATGCTTGATCTCATGCTGAATAATTAAGAAATTTATATTCAAAATGACTCCCATTTTTTTAGCATTTTATGTTAATATATAATATCTTAATTATTCATGAATTCATGAACAAAATGATCACTCAAAATATTCCGCGATTAATGATTTCATGAGTGCTCTGAATCATTTTCATGACAGTATATACCCTATCATTCGAAATTTTCATATCTGGTGGAAACCATATGTAAAGTCATTAATAAAGTCATTAATATGGATTTAATTTGCAGTGGCATTAAAGTCATACCAGTTTTGTTTCACAGTAATATTTTTGATTGAAGGGAAATAACTCTTGTGAGTCACAGTGATATGTAAAGTTTTACTGATACTGCCTACTGGAATGATAAACTAGCCGTGTGCAGTACCCTGTGCATAAACCCATGTGTTCCAGTAGCCTAGTAGACCTTATAGTATCCTCAGTATCACAGTAACATTGGAACGTTCTCCGATCTCTTATGCCAGTACAGTGACAGGTAGACGGGTTCTACACTGTGGTAACATGTCAACCTTTTGTTCAAGTATTGTTGACGTCACATTTAGATATTTCTATGAAATTTTATGTGAGGATGGTATATGTGATATGAGTGAATTAACTTATATATATATGATTTTCAGAAGATGTCTAACATTGTACTTGATTGATATTGAGTACAGTGTAAATATATATAGGAAAAAATGAAACACTTTTGTATTATTAAGACTTGTCAGTACATAGCATGTATGTATCCTGACATTTTGTTTACTGATCAATCGTAGGACTGTAATACGAACCCTCATCAGTCAATAAATGGATGTGTCAAATGTTATCTGATTGTTTTGTTTTATCTCTCCTTATATCTCTGGATCCACCATATTCTCACATTAACGGACAGAATTTTCGACTCTTCCAGCTGGGTAAAGACTTTGTTATCCCTTTTGTAGACAAGGAACTAGTGAAATCAATGAAGGCCATACATGTATGTACATCAGATCTGATGTTCTAGCTGTCTGAAGGTGAACGATTGGAGATTGGCTTGTTATTTCATCCCTCTCTTGAGTAATTTTAATGAAAAAAAAAAAAATGTCTGTCCGGATTTCAATATAGAACAAAAGGCCGATGAGCCTTAAGGGTCACCTTAATTCTGACCACTTTTGCTTCACAAGGTCATTACAAAATGTTCATCAGTTAAAAGCTATACAATTTGGCCTTGACATTTGACACCTTGACCTTGGTTTTGGACCTCATTAGGTATTTCTAAGAACTGAACCTCTTGACAAATTTCATGTTACTCTGATAAGGGTCCCTAATTTTACCACAAAGGTCCTAAATACACTTTAGCAAACTTCAACCCCTCCCTATAGAGGAACCTGAAGTCCTGGGAGGCATGGAATTCACAATTTTGATAAAGACCTTAAATTTCTATCTGTGAAGAGTATTTGATTCCAGCATACTTGGGTCTTAAAAAGAAGATTGTTGAAATTTAGACAATTTGACCCCCTCCCCACTGGGTCTGGCCAAAGTAAAATTGTTTTCAATGTCAACTTGTGTAATCCTGGTTATAATTCCAACCAGGTTTGATTTATTTCCAACTGAAAATAAAAAAAAACATTTACCCAAAAGTGTCATTTTCCTATATAAACTATAGTTAACTTCACATGCTTCCCAACCCTCCCTATTTAGGAGGGAGACTCCCGATTTTGGACCCTAAAATGTTGCATTTTTAACTTGGGAATCTGCTGAACTGTTTCTATTTTTAAAGGTCTGATGATTTCATCTGAAAGAAGAGCTCAAAAGAAGTCATTTAAAAGAGTTATTTTTCCTCTGAATTTACATGTATACATATTATTTATGTTTTCAATTCTGAGCACGTGTAATCTCCCCCATGGAAATTTCAAAAAGTTGGCAAGTATGCTTCACCCCCTCCTCAGAGGAATGTAAAGTCTAGGGAGCATGAAATTCACAATTTTGATGATGCACCTAAGACCTTTCCATTGATGAAGAGTATTTGATTCCAGCATATCTGGGTCTGGAGAAGATTTTTTTGAAGTTTTAACCAATTTGACCCCCTTTGGCCCCTTCCTAGGGTGTTGGGACCATATAATTACACTTTTGGTGCATCTATGGCCAGGGAAGGTTCCGCCAAATTTCATTCAAATTGGTTTAGCGGTTGCTGAGTAGTTGAAAATGTAATTTTTTATGGACGAAGCACGATGCACAACAGACAATGCAGGATGATAAGAATAGGTCACCTGAGACTTTGTCTCATGTGACCTAAACAATAGGCCCATTGGACCTGCATCGCTCACCTGGTATTAATCTTTTACTTGTAACCCTAAAGTCACCTAAAATCTATTACTGTGAGACATTGAGAAGAACAAATAAAGATTTCAACATGTTTTTCCCCTGTGACCTTGAATGTTACTAGACGGTGTCATTTTCATTCGCAAACTTTGTCCAGCTTTTTCCAATGAAGCTACCAGCCAAATATCATGTCTCTAGGCCTTTTGGCATTTCAGAATTAGTCGTTTAAATGTTTTAACAAATTTGACCCGTGCCCTTGAATATGGATCAAGATAATTTCTTTTTGCAAACTTTTATCATGCTTCATCCAATGAATCTTTCAGTCATATAAATCATGCTTAAAGGCATTTTGGTCAATCAGAAAGTCTTCTAAAGGTCTTTATAGATTTGACCCCTATGACCTTAAAAGAAGTTGTTGAAGGTTTTAACAAATTTGATCCTTTTGTCAAGGTCATTTCTTTTTCGCAAACTTTGTTCGCCTTCATCCAAGGAACGTTTCAGCCATATATCATGCTTCTAGGCATTTTGGTTAAACAGAAATGATTTAAAGGTTTTAACAGATTTTACCGGTGATCTTGAATATGGGTCATGGTCATTTCTTAATTGCATACTTTGTTGGACTTCATCCAAGGAATCTTTCAGCCTTATATCATGCTTCTTGGCATTTGGTTAATGAAAAGAAATTATTCAAATGTTTTAACCGATTTGACCCCTGTGACCTTGAATATGGATCAAGGTCATTTCTTTTCGCAAACTCAGTCGGCTTATTTCCAAGGAACGTTTCAGCCATATATCATGCTTCTTGGCAGTTTGGTTATCGGAAGATGTCAGTTAAATGTTTTAACAAATTTGACCCCTGTAACCTTGAATATGAGTGAAGTTCATTTCTTTTTTGCGAACTTTGTTCGGCTTCATCCAAGAAAGCTACCAGTCAAATATAAGGTCTCTCTGCCTGACAGTATTTCAGAAGAAGTCGTTTGAATGTTTTGACATATTTGACTTCTGTGAACTTAATTGTAAGTAGGTCAAGGTAATTGTTTTTGCAAACTTTGTTCAGCTTCTTCCAAGAAAGCTACCAACCAAATTTCATGTCACTAGGCGTTTCGGTATTTCATGGGGAGTTGTTCAAAGGAAAAGATGATGGACGCAGGACGAATGGATGATGGATGCCGCACCACTGCATAAGCTCACTTGACCCTTCAGATTTTATATAAGAACAACTGAACCATATTGTAAGACAACAAATTTTATATCATGATAAATTGACGTCACATGAAATCCATCACATAACTTTTACAAGAAGCAACATGGCACAAAAATATTACAGATCTGACACATGTAAGCATTTAAGGGGTTGGATATATTTCTATATCACTCATGTCTACAAAATGAATGATGCTTTTCTCGCAACTCTTACAGAGAATTCAATTTGTAAACAAAGTTGCTACAGCATAATGCAAATGAGACAAGGTTCTATGAAGCATAAATACCAACAACGAACAAAACAAGAGGCCCAAGGGCCTTAACGGTTATCTAATTTAATGTTAAATGGTAGCTCAATTTCAATTTTAAGATGTGATTAAGAAATTATATGCAACATCAAATTTAAAACAAGACAATTAGACAAATTACAATCACCCACCAAATGTATAACCATCTCACAAAGGTTTACCTTTAACCCCAGTATGATGTTCCTGTGAGTAGTAGTGTAGGAACTAGAGCCATAACAAACTTGTTCTTTGATGTAGGTCAAAGATCAAAATATAGGTCACAGTGACTTATATTTAATGCATGACACACCGCTTTACTAACTTGTTTTGTTTTTGACTGACTTTGGTGGAAACACCAAGGTGACAACCCATACCCCACATATAAAGTTTAAGTGACAAGTAGTGGCAATTAAATATCCCGGACATCAATTTTTTTCTTTGATCTAGGTCAAAGGTCAAAATTTAAAGACCTATTTTTGATACATGACAAATGCCTCACTAAGGTGAACTCATGCCCCACGCATGTATGAAGTTCAAGTGACAAGTAGTGTAGGAAATGGAGCCTGGACAATTTTTTTTTTATGTAGATCAAAGGTCAAAATGAAGGTCAGAGTGACCTACTTTTGATATATAGAGGTTACACAACGAGTGGTTGTTGGATATGGAATTTATTTCACTCGAGTTAGTTATTTTTTAATAGTTACAAAAGATGCTTAAGCTTTAGCGAGTGTCTTTTGTAACTTTAAAAAAATAATTAACGAGAGTGAAATAAATTCCATGTCCAATGACCAGGAGTGGTGTGACTTGTTTCTACCACAATATTAAATCGGCAGTGTCAGTGTTGATTTTTGGAGTGAACTGCGAAATATTTGTGCGAAAACGCATTATCTCGCATTTATGCCTGCTAAGTTGTGACGTCGTCGACAATCGATGACAACGTCAACAATCGTGATTTCCGGTCAAAGTTCAACCTCTCAACCAATCAAAAGTCTGGAAGGTCATATTCCACTAGTGGTATATAATTAACATATACTTATCCAACAGTAAGCACGTTTATACAATGGTCTGAGAGTGGAATAACTTGGGGTATTGTGGTAGAAATAACACTCCACCTCACCAAGGTGAACCCATACACTAGTTTGATGTTTCAGTGTCAAGTAGTGTAGGAAATAGAGCTTGCGGACAAACTTTTTCTTCTATGTAGGTCAAAGGTTAAAAGATAGGGGAAAAGAAAAACAGAAGAGCTAAAGGACGGACGGATGGACACAAAGCAAAACTAATAGTCCCTTCCGGTTCACGATGGAGGACTGATACATACTTTTTTTCTATTTACTGAAAATTATCTTAATATGAATAAAATTGTCTATAAATTTTATAATGACCAAAAATACAACAATTTTTCTTCACAAAAGTTAAATGTACAAAAAAGTGAAAGTGAAATACTTGTTATCAAATAAGTTAACTAGTGTCATGATGTAATTGCGAAATGGCCCTACCATATAACATCCATTGACAAAGCTGGTCAGTAGTATGTACCTTACATATAACATTCATTGACAAAGCTGGTCAGTAGTATGTACCTTACATATAACATCCATTGACAAAGCTGGTCAGTAGTATGTACCTTACATATAACATCCATTGACAAAGCTGGTCAGTAGTATGTACCTTACATATAACATCCATTGACAAAGCTGGTCAGTAGCATGTACCTTACATATAACATCCATTGAGAAAGCTGGTCAGTAGTATGTACCTTACATATAACATCCATTGAGAAAGCTGGTCAGTAGTATGTACCTTACATATAACATCCATTGAGAAAGCTGGTCAGTAGTATGTACCTTACATATAACATCCATTGACAAAGCTGGTCAGTAGTATGTACCTAACATACAACATCCATTGACAAAGCTGGTCAGTAGTATGTACCTTACATATAACATCCATTGACAAAGCTGGTCAGTAGCATGTACCTAACATACAACATCCATTGACAAAGCTGGTCAGTAGTATGTACATGTAAACATGAATGGAATATGCAGCAAAATAATTCAAGGGAGATAACCTACTCATGATCACATCAATGAAATTAAATTATAAGGGGTTTAAATGACCCTAACAAATGGACAGCACATTAAAACAACCACACAGCCGACATAATTCAAGACAGATAATCTACACCCAGTCACAGAACACACAGTCACAGAGTTATAATTGTTTGTAGGGACATGTACATCAATTCTAACTATAAATGGGCAGCCCATGCAGATTTTTACACATCGATATGATTACACACAGCTGAAACAACAATAAAACAATCAAAATAATGTTCATCAAATATGATCGTAAATATTACATAAAACTTAAAACATGACTACCGGGGGTTTATTGTCTCAAAATGATTAATGAATTATCCTTAAAAATGCTTCAAAAAAAAAAAAAAAAAAATTAATATGAAGTAAAATAGTGTTATAGTTTTCTGAGATTAAAAATGCTACAGGGTCAGCCTGGGATTTTATGTTGGACCTTCCATCGTAATAGGGCTGGTCTAAACAACACAACTACCTCGTATAGTTTTATATAGGTACCCATTCCAACAACAATCAACCGGTAAAACAAAACAAAGGGAAAGCTACTCTGTTTCTAAAGAAAACTACTGTAGTAACAGTTCATTTCTCTAGTGCTTTGCCTGATATTTAAGACATGGGATATTTAAAAGCATATCCAGTATGTAACATAAGCTAGATTATCAATTTTAGAAAACAAATATGGGAAGACAAAGGATACCCTGTAATGACAAAACTATACACAACAAGACAATTAACCCCTACTGAAAATGATCAGGACTATAGGCAGGTTTTTGCATGGTTAAATTTGCATAACTTAACAAATAAATATTGCTTTCACTATTGTTAAACATAAAACTATTGCAGAAACATTCCCAGGAACATTTTCTGAACATATGTAGAACTACCTTATTCTACTGATGTACATGCTAATTTATATATATTGCATGTACTGCAGATATAACTGTCATTTGAAGTGGCCAATTAAACCAACTAAAATTTATAAATATTCACTGTTTAAATAGGTTCTTGTATATAAAAGTATATATCTTGACAATAATTATTTGTCTGAATTTGTAATTGAATCCCCAACAAAATTCAAGAGAAAATATACTGAAATATCTTCTTAAAATCTAAATGAAGTACAGTACATTACTAATTAGGATACATCATTATAAACCTGTACAAGCAGCTATAATGCTCAGCAGTTAGTACCTTCTTATTTCATCTTCAAAACATATTTATAGTACTATGTCAAATTCTGACCTTGGTGTCAAGGCCTTATTTGTATCCGCTATCTCATGTTCTTATTGTATTCAACTACATGTTTTGGTGTAGTACTCACTGGGACACTGTACATTCAATTTACTACACATGTGATACACAGTAATGTGATACTGAAAATTGAAGCATTGATCAGTCTAACAAAAGTACATGAAGCTGAAAAAAAAGAGTCACACTGACTTCCATGTTGTATTTCTCGGGTACTAAGGTTGATGAAGAATATTGGACGTGTAGTATCAAGGATAAGGGAGCTGAATGCTCGATCTATTAAAGATGTTGTACGACTGGTGGTACGTAGTCATATAGGTGGACGGAAAGACTATCTGCTATAAGTTATAAAGGAGGGTCATGAAAACTGTACAAATTGGCCAATTTTTGAAATTTTCACCTCAAATTTTGATTTTTTTGAGTTAACTGCAAACTGAGTGGTTTTCATTATTGAAATAATTTCAGCTCACTTGTTTTAAACATAATTGTTTTTAACAAGAAATTCATAACCTTAAACTGAAAATTGGTTATAAGTTGCATAATCACATTATTTCGTTGTTTCAGATGACATATTTGAGCTCCTATTTACAGACGAGGCCCCTAAACCTAGAACTGTTGCAATTTTTACTCCACAGTTCGAGTTGTTGAAAAACTAATATTGTACCCTTTCACTGCTGTTATGATGGACTAACCCAGATCAATGCTTGGTAGAGTTTACTCAAGTTACAAAGGGGGGGAACAGGTTTACTAAACTGGACCATTGGTTTATTTTGTTTTACGTCCTATTAACAGCCATTTAAGGGCGATTTTGGAGGTGGAGGAAAGCTTGATCGAGTACCTTGAGAAAAAACCAACGATCTACGGTCAGTACCGGTCAACTACCCCATGTGGGTTTTGCACTCACAACCGAAAGGTGGAGGGAAAGTGGTAGAATGTCGGGATATCTTAACCACTTGGCAACCGTGGCATCTAAACTGGATCAAGGTGTGCTTGCGATTGAACTTTTAGAGTTCTTTTAAAAACCTTATTTTTAATTTGTTTGTATATCAGATGTACAATCTTTGGTTTTCAGGCTATAAATGTAGCAAAATATCTTATATGGCCTACTCAATATTCAGGGGCTACGATTACCTACGCTCTCTACGCTCCTGGAATATGTCATGGCAAAACTGATGGCATGCTCAGGTAAAATATCCTGACCAATCGCTAAGCTGCATGTCTGTCCTTTGAGGATTACAAAGGAGCCACAATTGACTTCAAAGCTTGTCAAATTTTACCAATCTGTGACCACAAGATTCTTTTCTTGTCTCATCAAAAAGGTGGTGCACATCGAGCCTTCAATTTTGCCATGACATATTCCAGGGATGTAGAGAGCGTAGGTGATTGTAACCCTGGATATCGAGGATGCTTATATGGCAACGCAAGTAACAAGAGATCCCAGAGGAATCTTGGCGCCCATCATTGACGACCTTCATGTATTCTTCTAAAGTTCTATCTTTTCTCATCTTTTTTTTTTATTCTCTAACATGCATTTCATTTTACTTCTCAAGATATAATGGTAGCAAATTTTAATTGTAAAAATCTTAGATGGCTGTCTATTAGCCATTTTGTTTTCCTGATCAGTTCCAAAATAAAAGGGACGAAGGGTAACCTGCATATGGAATTTAGAAGGATTCATCCAGATATTGCGGTAACAAGAATTGTTTAAGGACGTATGACTGACGATGGATGACGGATCACGAACGCAAGGCGGTTTGAACAGCCCACCATCTGATGATGGTAGGCTAAAAATTGAAGAGTTTTTAAAATCAAAGAATACATGGATGGATTATTTTTTTGAAACACACATGGACGAAATTCCAAATATATATAAATATCAAAAATCAAATGAGAAAACTGTATGCCAGGAGTAAAAGACAAATCACACAAAGAAAAACCACAGCAGATCAAAAAGGCAGTTATTTCTAACTCATTCACCCCTGAAATTTCATAGTGAACTATTCAATATTTTGTATTGGAAGAATTCAAATGTGTCTTCAGGGGTGAATGACTTAAGTGGAGGGCTTATCAGAGTGGCTGAAACAGACACCAAGATCGGATGTCCTCGTCTTAACCTAAGAAAAATAGCAGTGCAAACAGACGCATCATGTGTAACATGAAAATAAAAATGTGAACAAAAGTCATACTTTTTTATCCCATAATAAACCTTTGCTTGTAATAAACCTTTTATATGTACATGTATATATATAATTGCTACAAAGGCTTATTCACTGACCTGTAAAAAGTTTTTTGATAAACCATATTAGTCCCTATAAGTGCACCTCAACCAATTTTTTTTCATAGAAAGAGGATGGATACACTGTAAAAATTTCATTTCCTAACTGATCTACCAATATAATCTTTAGACTTTTCATCAAAGAGTCTGCTCCAGGAAAATCAAAATGCACTTCATTTTTTTAGATTTCAAATGGAAAATTTTCCCTTTAAGTTTAAATACATGGTGTTATTTAGTACACCCAATTTTGTGTTTTTGTAAATATTGCCATTCCCCTGACGAGTAATTAGCCCCCCCACCCCTATACATTCTCATTCAGCCAGAGATTTTGTGTGCCCCACTCCTCGATTAATTGCAGCATCAATATTGTACCCATAATTGAATTTAGTACTTCTTATATTTTATGAAATTATTCTAATTACCATGTTGTCTTTTTTTGGAGAAGGTAGCATATATATTTGCAGAGGCAATGTTTTGCACTTTTGAGCTAATCTTACAGTATTATGCCCCAATTGCTGAGAATATCTTCACGTAAGTGTACTGTAAAATTATCAATATTTGTTGATTTGTGGGTTATAATCCTCTTTCAAGAATTTAAAGGTCAAATTATTATAAGTAATTACAGGTTTGCTATAAAGCAATTCTCTATTTCAACAGTACTTCTTATAAACAAATTATTGTGTTTTGTCAGAAAACAACGAAATTTGGCACCACAAAAATATTTGATTTAAAGGTGACAGACAGTCCTTTCTGTTTCAAATCCAACATTTCATGTTAAGACATTTGGATTTTAAAGTGTCATATTTATGACAACCATAACTGAAAAAAACAAGGCAAAATTGCCACAAGAAAAGAATTATCTTGAGTGGTGGGGGTTACCAAAATTTGGAAACTTTAGATGTAGAAAAAGATTGAGTACAGCGATTCCATATAGTACTCCACAAAGAGATCAGCAATATAAATGAAAAAAAAGGTTTTTTTTTTTTAGGATAAAACTCCAAAGGACTTAAAACCTTTCCACAAGATACATTTCTTATACCAGTATAATAATTTGATTTTGATAACTTTTGATTTTAATAAACAACGTCACCATCCCTACCAAGATAACATATAGTTGGAGTTCAAATGTAAATTTAAATTATTGACTGCAATTTAACAACAAAATAATAATGACAAAAAATGCTGTAAATATTATAAGTAACTGCATCTTACTAAATGATTCAGTAGCCTAAGGGATAATATAATTACCAAAGTATTTGATTTGAATAATTCATAAAAAGGCCCAGGTAATTTTAGTGTTAATAATTTGAGGAATAAGCCCTATTGTTTACCTTGTGGTAAGTAAACATGAAAGCGGCCAAAGTTTTAGAATAAAAATATATTTATTTTATAGTTGAAATTATTGCTCTTAAAGTTGAAAAACAATTGCACAATAAACACAAATCTCCCCAACCCTAAAAATATGCTTTCGACAAAGATCTTTGATCTGTAGGAGTCTAAACTAGTATGTTTAATGCAAAATTCAAAAATAAAATCAACTTCTATGAAAAACTTTCAATGACATGAATTTGAGCATAAAGTGCAGTGTTTTTTCTTGGCTACAATGCACACTCTGAATAAGCAAACATTTGTGGATATATTCAATATAATATTAGCATATTTCCATATACAAAACTCAATTCTTGCATAAATAGATATCTCTCAAAAAAATTGTCACTCACAAAACAACTCTTACAAACATATAAAAGATATTTCCAACAATTTGATTCTTGCGAATACAACAAAACACACCACACATCAAATTATACAGTAAGTATCATGTATGTACACTGGAGATTTCTTTTAAGAAAAAAAAATCTGTATTTTTTTGACAATGTGGAATTTAATACTCAATATGTAGCATAAAAGACATATCCAACAATATTTGATTCTTGTGAATGCAACAAAACACACCATATCAGATTATACTGTTAGTAAATACACAGGAGATTTCTTTTGAAAAAATCTGTTATTCTTTTTTTGACAATGTGGAATTCAATACCGTATAGTTGCTTAATTTCACCAGGAGATAATTTAACATTTTTTTCTTATTTTGACATATTTAGGGGTATACAATTTTGTGCTTTGCCAGGATTATTTGTTCTCTCATAGTAACTAGTCTTAACAGCTTGTCATATTTCACAGGTATTAAAATTTGTTGATTTTTATTTGACCGCGAAGATAGCGAAATTAAACCCTCCGCGAATAAAAGCAACTACACAGTATTTAATTTGTAGCTTATAATAAGAGAAATGCTATCATAACTCCTCCCTCTGACTGTTAGAGTCAGTGTCCATATTTGACGGTGTCGAGTCCTGAGACTCTGTTTCCGAGATATCTTCCTCCTCAGTCTCAGCCTCCTCCAGGTCCAGAGAATCGTTAGAAGCAATCAGGTCGTTATAAATCCGGATTGGGTCGTTCATCCAGTGTTTGTGGAAGGATAAAGGCGTTCTAGCCGACAGGAACTCTGGACTGTAATCTACTGGCCGTGCCTATATACACAGGTAAAATATTACATACATCATTGTTAAAAGTTCAGGTAGTCAACAAAATTGTAAAAATCTATCAACTTAGATCAAGTAGGAGACGAAAATATCAAAGAACGGTCAACAAAATTCAAGTAGGCAACAGAACTGTTAAAGAACTACCAACACAGCTCAAGTAGGTGATGGAACTGTTAAAGAACTACCAACAAAGTTCAAGTAGGTGACAGAACTGTTAAAGAACTACCAACAAAGTTCAAGTAGGTGACGGAACTGATAAAGAACTACCAACAAAGTTCAAGTAGGCGACAGAACTGATAAAGAACTACCAACAAAGTTCAAGTAGGTGACGGAACTGTTAAAGAACTACCAACAAAGTTCAAGTAGGTGACAGAACTGATAAAGAACTACCAACAAAGTTCAAGTAGGTGACGGAACTGTTAAAGAACTACCAACAAAGTTCAAGTAGGCAACAGAACTGTTAAAGTACTATTAACAAAGTTCAAGTAGGCGACAGAACTGTTAAAGAAATACCAACAAAGTTCAAGTAGGTGACAGAACTGTTAAAGTACTACCAACAAAGTTCAAGTAGGTGACAGAACTGTTAAAGAACTTCCAACAAAGTTCAAGTAGGTGACAGAACTGTTAAAGAACTACCAACAAAGTTCAAGTAGGTGACAGAACTGTTAAAGAACTACCAACAAAGTTCAAGTAGGTGACAGAACTGTTAAAGTACTATTAACAAAGTTCAAGTAGGCAACAGAACTGTTAAAGAAATACCAACAAAGTTCAAGTAGGTGACAGAACTGTTAAAGTACTACCAACAAAGTTCAAGTAGGTGACAGAACTGTTAAAGAACTTCCAACAAAGTTCAAGTAGGTGACAGAACTGTTAAAGAACTACCAACAAAGTTCAAGTAGGTGACAGAACTGTTAAAGAACTACCAACAAAGTTCAAGTAGGTGACAGAACTGTTAAAGTACTACCAACAAAGTTCAAGTAGGCAACAGAACTGTTAAAGAACTACCAACAAAGTTCAAGTAGGTGACAGAACTGTTAAAGAACTACCAACAAAGTTCAAGTAGGTGACAGAACTGTTAAAGAACTACCAACAATGTTCAAGTAGGTGACGGAACTGTTAGAGAATGATCAACAAGGTTCAAGTAGGTGACAGAACTGTTAAAGAACTACCAACAAAGTTCAAGTAGGTGACGGAACTGTTAGAGAATGATCAACAAGGTTCAAGTAGATGACAGAACTGTTAAAAGAACTACCAACAAAGTTCAAGTAGGTGACAGAACTGTTAAAGTACTACCAACAAAGTTCAAGTAGGCAACAGAACTGTTAAAGAACTACCAACAAAGTTCAAGTAGGTGACAGAACTGTTAAAGAACTACCAACAAAGTTCAAGTAGGTGACAGAACTGTTAAAGAACTACCAACAATGTTCAAGTAGGTGACGGAACTGTTAGAGAATGATCAACAAGGTTCAAGTAGGTGACAGAACTGTTAAAGAACTACCAACAAAGTTCAAGTAGGTGACGGAACTGTTAGAGAATGATCAACAAGGTTCAAGTAGATGACAGAACTGTTAAAAGAACTACCAACAAAGTTCAAGTAGGTGACAGAACTGTTAAAGAACTACCAACAATGTTCAAGTAGGTGACGGAACTGTTAGAGAATGATCAACAAGGTTCAAGTAGGTGACAGAACTGTTAAAGAACTACCAACAAAGTTCAAGTATTGGTTACACCATAGTTTACGAGTTCTTCAGGATATAACCCACAAGGCACGAAGTGCCGCGTGGGTTATACCTGAAGAACGAGTAAACTATTGTGTAACCTACTTGTATCATAGATGTGACATATTTCTTTCATCAAGAACAATGTTCATTTACCTACAATGTTAAAATGTATACTGAACTGGGGCAGGCGTGGGAATCACTGGACTGATTCTGTCAATCTTGGGTTGATGATGCTTACTTCAATTTGATTGGCTATTGATTCTGTCAATCCAGAGTTAATAATACACATAGGCACGCCTTTTTAAACATGATTGGTTATTTCTAAATCATTCCTGGGAATATTTTGGTTTTGGATTTATTATTGTTTTTATTAATTAGACAAGCCACCCACGCTCACTTTATTGCCAAGCATGCTATTTCAAAGTGTCAGATTTTGTAAAGAACTTTAAGACTTCCTGAAAAACATTGATGACTTGGACGAATTCACTGTTCCACAAGTTCTGGACAAGTATGACATTTCAGAATATTTAAGAGGACTCTGTTTCCCAAAGTTTCAACCGGGAATTACTTGAAGAAAGACCGGAATCCACGAAAAACACAAATCACGGTTCGGACCGCCTGTTAATTCGGAATGTAGATCTACTTGAATATACAGGACTTTTTGAATTTAAAGGAAAACACACGCCTTAATTGATACAAATGAAACCAAAGCTGAAACGCGAATCACAGGTACGTGTAAAACCAGAGAAATATGCCTTAATAATTGAACAGTGACAATCAATTCAATTTGAAGTGATCTGTTTTATTTGCACTAAAATAACAAAAACACTGACCAAAGGTACGTTTGTACAGTGACGCTCAATTTGAAGACATTTGTTATATTTGTGCAAAGGTGAATTGTCTATTGAGTTGGAAAAGCTGAAATGTGTGTATATTTTTAAGGTTAGAAAATGTGTGTATTTTGTAAGGTTAATTAAATGATGAGTTGGAAAAACTGAAAATGTGTGTATTGTTTTTTTAAAAGTACATGGCAACCTATTTTCGCTTGTTGTACAATGTATATATTTCAATGTATTTGGGGTCATTTTGCAACATTGTACAACTGCAACATTGGGGAAAGAGGCCTAGTAAGAACCTATGTTCTTACTAGATAAGAACATGGGTTCTTACTGGGTGAGGTCAACTCTTCATAATATATTCCACGGACGAGATGAAAGAAATATGACACATCTATGATACAAGTAGGTGACGGAACATTAAAGAACTACCAACAAAGTTCAAGTAAGTGATGGAACTGTTAAAGAACTACCAACAAAGTTCAAGAAGGTGATAAGGAACTGTTAAAGAACGATCAATAAATTTCAAGTAGGTGAAGGAACTGTTAAAGTACTACCAACAAAGTTCAGGTATGTAATTGAACTGCTGCCAAAAAACTACCTGTATCAACAAAATTCACAAATTTATTTACAAAACTATAAATCTTTCATTTACAATATCTCTTAAGTGTTATTATATCTGTAATAATAGATTAATTGTCATGAGTAAAACCATCACATTCAGAATTTATTTTTTTTACCTGATGGAAATACGGGCTATGTACTAGGGGTAGTCCTATCGCCTTGAAGGTGCGGCCCAGGATCATGTCGTCGGGTGCGTCGTTGGACGGACAGTCTGCGCGGTGAGTCAGCACTATAACATCTATTGCCTCCTTACTAAACACCATCCTGTCAACAGTCATAGATTTGTGGGTAATGAATTGAATTATAAACATAAACGATGTACTTTTAGCAAAACAACAATCAAATACCAAGGGCATTAGAGGTCACATGAGTGATGTTATAGCTATGGTAGCTTAATTTCAATGAAGTCATTACAAGAAAAGAATTCTTAACCTTTGGTAAAGTATATATATATACAGGTAAACCTCTTTTTCATGAACTGGTATAACTTAAAGACCCCGTTTCATTCAAAGTTTTTTATCGGTCCCCCCAAACATTCTAACTTTCTTTACTCAAACGCTTGAATAACTCAAAGTTTTCCCATGGTCCTGCTAACTTTGAGATAGTGAGGATCGACTGTATACAGATGCTCTGCAGTCTTCCGTTCTGTCAACTCAGCAAGGAAAATTGTTCAAAGTTCAACTAAAAGAACTTACAGAATTATACTTTTTTGAAGTGATGAGTATCTTTATCAGAACTTCACAAGTGAATTAAAGACAACAAAGTCTAAATAAGGGTAATGTTGGCTAGCAGGTATCTTCACTCAAAGAAATGATTTTGACCCTGAACATGACGCCTACAGATATGATTTTGTCCCTGAACATGACACCCACAGATATGATTTTGACCCTGAACATGACACCCACAGATATGATTTTGACCCTGAACATGACATCCACATATAGATTTTGACCCTGAACATGACATCCACATACATTATATGATTTTGACCCTGAACATGACACCCACAGATATGATTTTGACCCTGAACATGACACCCACATATAGATTTTGACCCTGAACATGACACCCACAGATATGATTTTGACCCTGAACATGACACCCACAGATATGATTTTGACCCTGAACATCACACCCACAGATATGATTTTGACCCTGAACATGACACCCACATATATGATTTTGACCCTGAACATGACACCCACATATCTGATTTTGACCCTGAACATGACACCCACAGATATGATTTTGACCCTGAACATGACATCCACATATATGATTTTGATCCTGAACATGACACCCACATATATGATTTTGATCCTGAACATGACACCCACAGATATGATTTTGACCCTGAACATGACACCCACATATAGATTTTGACCCTGAACATGACATCCACAGATAGATTTTGACCCTGAACATCACACCCACAGATATGATTTTGACCCTGAACATGACATCCACAGATGATTTTGACCCTGAACATGACACCCACAGATATGATTTTGACCCTGAACATGACATCCACATATAGATTTTGACCCTGAACATCACACCCACATATATGATTTTGATCCTGAACATGACACCCACAGATATGATTTTGACCCTGAACATCACACCCACAGATATGATTTTGATCCTGAACATGACATCCACATATAGATTTTGACCCTGAACATGACACCCACAGATATGATTTTGACCCTGAACATGACACCCACAGATAGATTTTGACCCTGAACATCACACCCACAGATATGATTTTGACCCTGAACATGACACCCACAGATATGATTTTGACCCTGAACATCACACCCACAGATATGATTTTGACCCTGAACATGACACCCACATATATGATTTTGACCCTGAACATCACACCCACAGATATGATTTTGACCCTGAACATGACACCCACATATAGATTTTGACCCTGAACATGACACCCACATATATGATTTTGACCCTGAACATGACATCCAAAGATATGATTTTGACCCTGAACATGACACCCACAGATATGATTTTGACCCTGAACATGACACCCACATATAGATTTTGACCCTGAACATGACACCCACAGATAGATTTTGACCCTGAACATGACACCCACAGATATGATTTTGACCCTGAACATGACATCCACATATCTGATTTTGACCCTGAACATGACACCCACATATATGATTTTGACCCTGAACATCACACCCACAGATATGATTTTGACCCTGAACATGACACCCACAGATATGATTTTGACCCTGAACATGACACCCACATATAGATTTCGACCCTGAACATGACACCCACATATATGATTTTGACCCTGAACATGACATCCAAAGATATGATTTTGACCCTGAACATGACACCCACAGATATGATTTTGACCCTGAACATGACACCCACATATAGATTTTGACCCTGAACATGACACCCAAAGATATGATTTTGACCCTGAACATGACACCCACATATATGATTTTGATCCTGAACATGACACCCACAGATATGATTTTGACCCTGAACATGACACCCACATATAGATTTTGACCCTGAACATGACACCCACAGATATGATTTTGACCCTGAACATCACACCCACAGATATGATTTTGATCCTGAACATGAAAATATGACCTAATCTGTCTTCGGATATGTATTTTACAATATTTGAGTGAATTTTTATGAATGATCAAACAAATGTAACAGTAGTAAGGAACCTGAAGACAAACCAAATGATGACAGACGAACGGATACATAGACACAATAATGCCACTATATTCAGCATACATATATGTACTTGTTGTTCTAAAGGGAAGTGATTTATACAATTTCTTGGGCAATACATGCTACTAGGTAATATAAACAGATTGAAAAAAAAAATTAATTATTAAGGAGACATGTGGATGTGTATTGTACTTTAACTTGACCTCCTCCACCTTTATTGAAGCTGTGGTTATTCTTAGTGACCATATAGCCATACTTCTCTCCCATGTGGATGTGTATTGTACTTTAACTTACCCACCTCCACCTGTTATATAGGTGTAACCGTGGTCATTCTTAGTGACCATATAGCCATACTTCTCTCCCATGTGGATGTGTATTGTACTTTAACTTACCCACCTCCACCTGTTATGTAGGTGTAACCATGGTCATTCTTAGTGACCATATAGCCATACTTCTCTCCCATGTGGATGTGTATTGTACTTTAACTTACCCACCTCCGCCTGTTATATAGGTGTAACCGTGGTCATTCTTAGTGACCATATAGCCATACTTCTATCCCAAGTGGATGTATATTGTACTATAACTTACCCACCTCCGCCTGTTATGTAGATGTATAGCCGTGGTCATTCTTAGTGACCATATAGCCATACTTCTACCCCGTGTGGATGTGTATTGTACTTTAACTTACTTGCCTCCACCAGTTATATAGGTGTAGCCGTGGTCATTCTCAGTGACCATATAGCCATACTTCTACCCCGTGTGGATGTGTATGGTACTTTAACTTACCCGCCTCCACCTGTTATATAGGTGTAACCATGGTCATTCTCAGTGACCATATAGCCATACTTCTCCGCCGTGTGGATGTGTATTGTACTTTAACTTACCCACCTCCGCCTGTTATATAGGTGTAACCGTGGTCATTCTTAGTGACCATATAGCCATACTTCTCTCCCGTGTGGATGTGTATTGTACTTTAACTTACTTGCCTCCACCAGTTATATAGGTGTAGCCGTGGTCATTCTCAGTGACCATATAGCCATACTTCTCTCCCGTGTGGATGTGTATTGTAATTTAACTTACTTGCCTCCGCCTGTTATATAGGTGTAACCGTGGTCATTCTTAGTGACCATATAGCCATACTTCTCCCCCATGTGGATGTGTATTGTACTTTAACTTACCCGCCTCCGCCTGTTATATATGTGTAGCCGTGGTCATTCTTAGTGACCATATAGCCATACTTCTCTCCAATGTGGATGTGTATTGTACTTTAACTTACCCGCCTCCGCCTGTTATATAGGTGTAACCGTGGTCATTCTTAGTGACCATATAGCCATACTTCTCTCCCGTGTGGATGTGTATTGTACTTTAACTTACTTGCCTCCACCAGTTATATAGGTGTAGCCGTGGTCATTCTCAGTGACCATATAGCCATACTTCTCTCCCGTGTGGATGTGTATTGTACTTTAACTTACTTGCCTCCGCCTGTTATATAGGTGTACCCGTGGTCATTCTTAGTGACCATATAGCCATACTTCTCCCCCATGTGGATGTGTATTGTACTTTAACTTACCCGCCTCCGCCTGTTATATATGTGTAGCCGTGGTCATTCTTAGTGACCATATAGCCATACTTCTCTCCGATGTGGATGTGTATTGTACTTTAACTTACCCGCCTCCACCTATTATATAGGTGTAGCGGTGGTCATTCTTAGTGACCATATAGCCATACTTCTCTCCCTTGTGGATGTGTATTGTACTTTAACTTACCCGCCTCCACCTGTTATATAGGTGTAGCCGTGGCATTCTTAGTGACCATATAGCCATACTTCTCCCCCATGTGGATGTGTATTGTACTTTAACTTACCCACCTCCACCTGTTACATGTATGTAGGTGTAACCATGGTCATTCTTAGTGACCATATAGCCATACTTCTCTCCCATGTGGATGTGTATTGTACTTTAACTTACCCGCCTCCACCTGTTATGTAGGTGTAACCATGGTCATTCTTAGTGACCATATAGCCATACTTCTCTCCCATGTGGATGTGTATTGTACTATAACTTACCCACCTCTGCCTGTTATATAGGTGTAACCATGGTCATTCTTAGTGACCATATAGCCATACTCCTCCCCAATGTGGATGTGTATTGTACTTTAACTTACCCGCCTCCACCTGTTATATAGGTGTAGCCGTGGCATTCTTAGTGACCATATAGCCATACTTCTCTCCCAAGTGGATGTGTATTGTACTTTAACTTACCCGCCTCCACCTGTTATATAGGTGTAACCGTGGTCATTCTTAGTGACCATATAGCCATACTTCTCCCCCATGTGGATGTGTATTGTACTTTAACTTACCCACCTCCGCCTGTTATATAGGTGTAACCATGGTCATTCTTAGTGACCATATAGCCATACTTCTCCGCCGTGTGGATGTGTATTGTACTATAACTTACCCACCTCCACCTGTTATATAGGTATAGCCGTGGCATTCTTAGTGACCATATAGCCATACTTCTCTCCCATGTGGATGTGTATTGTACTATAACTAACCCGCCTCCGTCTGTTATATAGGTGTAACCATGGTCATTCTTAGTGACCATATAGCCATACTTCTCTCCGATGTGGATGTGTATTGTACTTTAACTTACCCACCTCCACCTGTTATATAGGTGTACCCGTGGTCATTCTTAGTGACCATATAGCCATACTTCTCCCCCATGTGGATGTGTATTGTACTTTAACTTACCCGCCTCCGCCTGTTATATATGTGTAGCCGTGGTCATTCTTAGTGACCATATAGCCATACTTCTCTCCGATGTGGATGTGTATTGTACTTTAACTTACCCGCCTCCACCTATTATATAGGTGTAGCCGTGGTCATTCTTAGTGACCATATAGCCATACTTCTCTCCCTTGTGGATGTGTATTGTACTTTAACTTACCCACCTCCACCTGTTATAGAGGTGTAACCATGGTCATTCTTAGTGACCATATAGCCATACTTCTCTCCCATGTGGATGTGTATTGTACTTTAACTTACCCACCTCCACCTGTTATAGAGGTGTAACCATGGTCATTCTTAGTGACCATATAGCCATACTTCTCTCCCATGTGGATGTGTATTGTACTTTAACTTACCCACCTCCACCTGTTATAGAGGTGTAACCATGGTCATTCTTAGTGACCATATAGCCATACTTCTCTCCCGTGTGGATGTGTATTGTACTTTAACTTACCCACCTCCACCTGTTATAGAGGTGTAACCATGGTCATTCTTAGTGACCATATAGCCATACTTCTCTCCCATGTGGATGTGTATTGTACTTTAACTTACCCGCCTCCGCCTGTTATGTAGGTGTAACCGTGGTCATTCTTAGTGACCATATAGCCATACTTCTCTCCCATGTGGATGGGGAAATTGGAGTCATAACAAGCCAGTAACTTCCTCAATCTCCTCAAACTGAAAGAACAAAGAGGGAGGGAATTTATATTCCGGGGGAACACTTGTCAATGTTACTAAGTTCAATCTTAGTGAGCTCTCGCCAACAATTTAAAAGAACAGTCAGTTATTATGGTAACTTAATTTTATAAAAAATTACAATGACAGGAGGGAAGGTACAACATTAGAATGGTGTCAGCGGTGGGATACTTTAAGTAAACCAGGTTCAGTAATATTGTATCTTAGTGTATACTAGATGATCTAATTGGTGATATTTTATCCATCTGCTTTCGTATATCATTTATTTAAGTATAAGTTGTATCCAAAGTAACCATAATTTACATGATTAAGTTGAAATTAAAAACAATTTGCCCCAAAAATGTATACTCTCAAGTAAGTTATAAATTTGATAATTTAGACATACCTAAAAGCACCACATTATATAGATTTATTAGTTGACTTACTTGATTATTGTGTCATCATCAACAATGATGAACCAGGGAATCTGTGAGATCCGGGGATGAGATTGTAGCCTTTTTATGATGGCCATGGTCTTCCCACAATGTCCTGTAATAAACCAACCAATAGGGGTATAGTACAATACCAAATACATGTATAGCATGTAAGGGTTTAACCTTTTATAAATATTCTTTTTTATCCTGATAAACAATTAACATCTTGCCATAGTCTTCAATCAGCTTTTTTACCACAACTTTGTTGGAAGGTTGAAATTCAAAACATCAATTGTAACATAAACTGATGAATTTCAAGTTATCTCCCTTTAATATACATTCCATTCACTGACAAATTTCAAGTTATCTCCCCTTTACCATTCTCTCAATACCTACACAACAGGGGTACATTCGTGCTACCTGTTGAACCACTTGAACCAAACGAAAACACCAGGCACAGATTAAGATTTGGACCAAGGCTGAACCCTGGAAAATCTGGCATGTGTACAAAACTGCTGATTCGCTATTTTGCGCTATTTCTTTTAAAACAATGTCAATCCAGATGTTGATATTAAGAATTGTACCTGGGAATATAATTTATTTGACGCATGAAAGAATGATACAATATTCCTAATATAGTCTTATTATCTTGTACTTTTAAAACGATCTCCATGTAAATCTTTCTTTTGTTCATATTTTGCCCTTAGTTTAATCGATTTTGAGTTCGTATTAAGATTTTGTTAACGCTTTGGTAGACTCTAACTTTTTTTGTATCCTCTGAAACTGTGGTTTATTTTAGCTGTGCCTTATAATTTGGTCGGAGTGCATTCGTTTATCATGTGCCTCCTGTGCCAGTTTAACCGGTAGCATGAATGCAGCCCCACCTACTTACCCCTCTCTGTGTTTGGAACCCCGAGGTTGATAGTAGGG
Source organism: Mimachlamys varia (assembly GCA_947623455.1). NCBI lineage: Eukaryota > Metazoa > Mollusca > Bivalvia > Pectinida > Pectinidae > Mimachlamys > Mimachlamys varia. The sequence continues at coordinate 29,574,087 of OX392532.1, read as the reverse complement.
ATTGTCCGATCCTCCACATCACTGTAATACTCCACATTTTTAGCATCATTTCCCCAGGTCTTTCTCACAATAGGAACTAGATTGCAAAAAAATAAAATGTGAACTTGTTAGCTAATCAATAGGATATATTTCTAATTATAGATAAATTTTCCAGAAAGTAGAGGAATAATAAAGATACTACGTCCATAAGTATCTTCCTTTGATTCCTTTTATTTAGGGTTTTGGGTCGTGCAGTAGATAGTGCACTTGCCGTTCACCACGACAGCCGGGGTTCATTCCCCTGACTGGCTGTGAAAAATAATGGGGTCACCTGCCCAACCATGTGGGTTTTCTCTGGGTACTCTGGTTTCCTCCCACAATAAGACTCCCCACACGCTACCAACCAGACCGATAAGAGGGTTTTACAAGTTGGAAAACTTTTTTCATAATTGATGTAAAATAGATAAAGTTTATACATCAATTCCTTTTATTTATGTTCATTCAATTAATCCCTCTAATTGACTACTGAGCTGGGATCAAGACAGGACACCAATTTAGCCGTTTCAGGATAATGAATTTATAGAACTCACCTCGTTCCTTGTGATACTTGGCACAAGTTTTCACAGCTACATAAAGATCCTCCTCTGGTATTTCTGGACCCTGTAAGAAACATAAACTATATACTTACACATCCAGAAATCTAGAATCAGTGCACATGTATTGACATTTTAGAGTTTTTTTTAAAATATTTTTGGGACAGTATACTGATCTTACCAATTTCATTTCAAATTCAAAATCCTATCTTGTATAAACAATTATTTTCAGTGTTTTGTTGGGGGAAAGTACACTGATCCAACTATTTCATAATCACTTATGAAAGGTTATTTGTAATGACAGTTATTTTCAATGGTTTTATTTATGTTTTTGGGACAGTATCAGTAAACTGATTCAACCAGAATCAGTGTAGAGATTGTAGGTGAGTGTAACCACTGGATATCGAGGATGATTCCAGAGGTGTAGAGATTGTAGGTGAGCGTAACCACTTGATATCAACATTATCGAGGATGATTCCAGAGGTGTAGAGAGTGTAGATGAGTGTAACCACTGGATATCGAGGATGATTCCAGCGGTGTAGAGAGTGTAGATGAGTGTAACCACTGGATATCGAGGATGATTCCAAGGGTGTAGAGATTGTAGATGAGTGTAACCCCTGGATTTCGAGGATGATTCCAGAGGTGTAGAGATTGTAGGTGAGCGTAACCACTTGATATCAACATTATCGAGGATGATTCCAGGGATGTAGAGAGTGTAGATGAGTGTAACCCCTGGATTTCGAGGATGATTCCAGGGATGTAGAGAGCGTAGGTGAGCATTACCTCTGGATATCAAGGATGAATGTTATCAGGGTAGAGGTACTTACACAGTCTGGGAACATCACTGGATACCAGGAAGCACATTTCTCTGACTTTTTCACCAGACAGATTTCTGTGACTGGAGTCAAGACCACGTTTATGGCATCACTGTAGATATACTTGGCCAGCTGTCAAAGTAAACAGATACATAGTTATATAGGGTCAAGGCCAGCTGTCACAGTAATAAACAGATACATAGTCATATAGGGTCAAGGCCAGCTGTCACAGTAAACAGATACATAGTTATATAGGGTCAAGGCCAGCTGTCACAGTAAACAGATACATAGTCATATAGGGTCAAGGCCAGCTGTCACAGTAAACAGATACATAGTTATATAGGGTCAAGGCCAGCTGTCAAAGTAAACAGATACATAGATATAAAGAGTCAAGGCCAGCTGTCACAGTAAACAGATACATAGTTATATAGGGTCAAGGCCAGCTGTCAAAATAAACAGATACATAGTTATATAGGGTCAAGGCCAGCTGTCACAGTAAACAGATATAATGTTTAGTGATTATATATATATATATATAAAAATTGAAATTGATGTAGAAACAGAAATTTTCATTAAATTTAATATCAATTATTGGGATAGAGTTATGATCTTACCTCATGTTTGGGATCTATAGAAAAGTCTGCCTTGAATTCTTTGTCTGGCCATCTTTTACCCATCCTTCAGAAATATTAACAATCAATGAGTGTAAATGACCTCCACAAGATAAACTTGAGAAGAAGCTAAATGTCACTTAGGAATGATTTTCCTATCATAAAGATATACTGTCTTGTCTCAAAAAATATGCTTGTGTTATGAAAATGTCAAATTATTGAGAAAGATTCTCAACAACCTTTTAAACAGACTGCACATGAAATGTTAACCATAAAGAAATTATTTTAGGATCATGGGAAAATATTCTGTTAAAATGATACCATAATTTACACATAGAGCAGCTGATAACAATGCTTTTGTCTGTAGATTTCTACTACTAGCTAGTCTGTCAGTAAGTAGACTGAAGTAAAACTGAAGGGATTCTTCATTAGAGGATGATGAAGATATGTGACACAAGCTGGTATGAAGATCCTGCACAGGATTCAGTTGACTGGAGAATTATACATTTTAAAGGTCCAATATACGTAACTTTCGGCAAAACTTGAAGTGAAAATAAAGTCTAATAACTTTGTATATTTATAGATTTAGATAAGATTAACTGATATCAGCAATATTCAAGATGAATTCTTACGCGGTCACCGGTACAGCAGCAGTTGAAACTCGGCAATTGTAAACACGTGCCCATTATGAACTGTCTTCTAACTTTGGTTTGTTGTTAAAGTGGGCCCCACCTGAATTATTTTCAGTTCTTTTGGATTTTTCTGTCAAGAGTTTCTTGTTAGTTACCGCTCAGGTTTACTTCATTTTAAGCTTACTTTTGCATGGTTATCAACTTGATTTTTTTTCAGAATTTACAAAATCACGAAAAATTTCCTGAAGTTACGTATATTGGGCCTTTAACACATTTTTTTTCAAGGTTTGTCACCAAACAACTTTCTCAACTTCGTTAGTTGATAAACAAGAACTGTAAGCCAATGGCTAACTAATACACTCTTCTGCTCCCCCACTCATGCAACCTTTGCAGTTAATACTTTTATAAAGCAATGTTGATGAACAACAATTTTTAATCTGCAGATACAGCTATGCATCGTCCCTTACATTCCTGTGTAGTTTCATTTAAATTGGTTCACAGGTTTAAGAGAATTTTTCTGGACAAAATTTTCCCCCAAAAACAAAGCATAGCTATAGTGACCTGGTTACCAAGGTAACCAAAACTTTAATCTGATATAAATATATATATTTATAATGCATAAATATGCAGTTTAGTTGTCATATCATTGCAAATTAATGCTGAATGCCAGGATGATAAAATTCTTCTCCCCTTTGTAACATAGCCTTAGCACCAAGTGATAGTCCATGTATGGCTATCATTCAAATGTGGAACATATCACAGATCTATTAAAATTATCATTAGATTCTGAATACTGTAAACATATTATTTTGGTGCAATCAGGTTTTTGCGCATTACCAAATTTAAACAGGCACATGATGAATTGGTGCAATAACAATATCTATATATACTTACCATAGAAAACAATATACATGGGTACAGTAACTTCATATTTTATGCATTATGTTGACAGTGTGGATGTGAGTGTCAAGAGATTGTACTATTTTTGTATATGCAAAATTGGTGAAAAAATATGTGTATGCAGTAACTGTGATTAGCGGAATCATGATTCAGTGGAATTATTTTCAGTATGAAAATTGCGGTAGTAATTATTCAAATCGCACAGAAATATGTGCAATGACAGTAATTTACTTACTTGGATAAAAGTGGTTGACTGAGCACAAAGCCAGCTCCCCAATCTGCATATGCAAAGTTGCTTGGGTTGTCATGGAAGGCGTAATGATGTATAATGGTTGGTGATTGGTCCCTGAGAGGGTGACCTAGATACAGTTCCTGTCAATCAAAAATTCATGGTACATACTTTTATGTTTTAATAATTGTACATTAATGTGAGTAGTAAGAGTTAAATATCAAATATGATGTTACCGAACAACAATTTTCATACAAAACTGTCTTCATCCTGTCAAAGTATGATAAAGGTCATTGTAAGAGCTGTTCCAGAATTAACCATACAGGAAGCTTAAGGGTGGAAGTCACCTTTTCAGTGACCCCACCACCCATTAAATATTAAAAGTGTTTTGATATAAGAAATGTTAGGCAGATCTGGTTTTAACCCTAACACCTATGATATATTAATACAGGTACCTAGCTCCCACCTCCCACACACAATTAGTTATGGAAACACCATAACTATGTTCTTGAATGTCTTGACATTGGACCTTTTCCTGCAACCGCAAGCTCAAAAATATAAATACATCAAGGCAACAAACTAGTCCCGTTGACTATCATGTGCTGCATTACAGTAAGTAAACAGTTAGTGTGAATACAAACTCGTTTGAGGTATTCCCAAGTCTGTCCTTTGTCCAGTTGTCACCTTATAATACTAGCAGCCATTTCCTACTAAATTTTTTAAAGAGTATTTTTTCTCAAGATCGTCCAGTACAGTATATGGCTGGTTTATATCAAGAGATTTCACATTCAACCCTAAGCCATGAGAAGTACATCAGAATAATAATTCCTTCATATATATGTGATACAAATCTGTTTCGAAGTTAATTCCTTGGAGAGATGATGCTAAATAAGTTTAGGACAGGATAGGACAAACATAGGTAGCACTTTCTTATAAACAACTTAAATACATTTTTTGACCTTCAACCTCAAAACTTCAAAAGCTATCACATACATTTGTACAGGATGTAGGTCATTGATTGAAACAGTGGGAAGTTTACATGGTAAGAATTTGTCAATGGAGCTTTGAAATATTGTGTGGACAAAATAAAAGGAGCAATTAACAGTTCTACTTTCCCAATATTGACCTTAGTATCAAGGAAATCAAAGATCAGAGAAATATTGAATGGACAAACCAACAATTAACATTTAAATGTATGGGAACAGTAAGGGAGATAACTCATCAGAATTATTTTCATCTACATGTATTCTCCCAATACTGACCTTGGTGTGATCAAACCTCTGAAGGACCTTGACCAGTTTGTGAACGTCTAGTCTGGTCTCCTCCTCACACACAAACAACCAGGCAGCATCAGCGTACTCTTTAGCAAACCTACAGAGTCAGTAAAATGTTTCATCTATAGCCAATAAATACAAAAAACAAAAAAAATCAAAATCTGATATTCTGATACCACTAGGCCCTAAACCACTGGGTCATGTGTTCAAGGCATATGTAGAGTAGTTGCCAGGTACTGACCGTAGGTCGGTGGTTTTTCTCCGGGTTACTCTGGCTTTCCTCCACCACCAAAACCAAGCACAACCTTACACTATCTTCATTTTTAATAGTAGGTAAAACACATCCAAACCAAATTATTGATAAAAAGTTGAACTAAAAATGGACCTGGCTGCACTCATCATTATACAAACACTACAGATTCTTAGGATACTGAGGGTTGTACAGTAATCAGGTTGTCGTCTGACAAGTTCAACCACAGGGGCTCGATCACAGGATTTCCAGTGTAATATGATATAAATCACAATTTCGTTGGTTAAAAATAAGCCCAAACATACCAGTAAATAATATCAACACAACTGTTGATACTATGTGAGAAATGGTGTATATATCCTTGTTTGTAAAGCAGCAATGAGAATGTGAGGATCAACACTTTATTACTCACACGCAAAGAAAAGGACATTTGGGAAGGATAGGACATTTTCTAGTTCCTCTCTTAGTGTGTGTGTGACTGGGTGGATGTACAGTAGATACTTACGTTGGAAGTAAAGGAAAAACAGTCCAAGCTCCTAAAACATTTCTATGTTCCTTATGAATGAATATAAGCTTCGGTTTTTCATCCTGAAAAATAAAACTTTACTGTTTTAAGAATAATTCATAGAAATCAAGAATGAATACTGAACCCACATTTCTTTAAGTTTAAGTGATTTTTAGTATTTGTAGTCCAAATTCTAAAATGTATAGACTTTTTCCATGTTTTTCTCCAAAAAAGCATGATCCACATATTACCTTGTGCACATGTACATGAGAAAGTTAATTACATTGTAAATAAAATCTGAATTGAAATGGACGGATTTACATAATTATGTAAATGTTACTTACAAAACTGTATATATATATATATTTGGTATATGTGAAAAACACATAGTTTCTCAACGACCTGACCAAACTGGTTTAGATAATTTATCTAAATATTAAACATGATGTATCATACACTTGGTGATGTAGACCGAAAGGTTAAAATGGTATTTTCCTGTCGCAATTGTACCGTGTTTATTATATAGATCCGGTGAACATACATGTATTAGATCTGTTCCCTGTTTGCCTTAACCTTAACTCATTCACCCCTTAAAACACTTTTGCACTCATCCATTTCAAAGGTTGGAGTCGTTTATTATGGAATTTCAGGGGTGAATGAAGTAAACTTTTTTTTTGCATGAGATGAATTGTAAAAGTAGACCTAATCCAAGTGAGAAGCAGGTTTATTCACCCCCTAAAGACACATTTGAGCTGTTCCAATATAAAGGTTGGGATAGTTCATTATCAAAATTCAGGGGGTGAATGACCCCATATATTCTAATTAAAATCTAATTTCTAAGAAAAACAAGACATCAGTATACTTACATCAGACAGATCTTTGATTTGAGATTCAAATTCCTCCTTAAATATATCCGCTCTTTTTTCATGATAAGGATTCTTTTGACTCAGAACTATGAATACGATATCTTTCAGTTGTATGTCTGCAAGAAACACAATTAACATGACTCAGGTTCGCATGTACAACATCAAGAAATAAAAAAATCATTATAATGACTTTAGATTATAAATCAAAAGACATGAAATACAAATTAACTGACTAATTAATTAAACTTAAACAATATGCCTTTCTAGAATTGCTCTCCCATATTTGCTGTGTTAGCTGTCACGGGAGGAATAACTTATACCATATTCGCCATAATTAGCGCCCAGGGTTATACTAAGAAATTGGTTTCAAAAGGGGGCGCTTAATTAAGGATAATAAAACTAGCATCTGGATGAAAAATGTCGTTTTTATAAATTTAATAAGTACATAGTTTTGTGACAAGAATGGGTGGTACTCATAATGAGTGACATCATTGCCATCAATTTTGGACAATTTGTTTACATTTTACCTATAATTGTTGGAGTTTTCTTGTAAACATGCGCACAGTTAGGTTTACTACACAGTTAAATAGAATCGTTGAGTTATGTTACAATTAAAATGGGTGCTTATATAATTGTGATACCTCTGCAGAAGGGGAGGGGCGCTTATAGGGGGAGCTAGGGGAACTAATTACAGCGAATACGGTACCCGGTACTTGACAACATGACACTTGTGATATTATAATATAATAAACCAGACACGAAACTTAATTTGTCAAAATATTGCCTTTAAATTAAACCTCACTATTAAGCATATAATGTATTTGCTTTGGCAACTGCAGTTCAAATAAGGTTCAGTTTTAATGTTTTTGGCAAAAATAGCAAATGACTGTTGACATAGTGTGAAGTTTTATCAATCCAATTGTAAAATTCATTTGAACTTGAGATTTCTACACAAAATAAGTCCACTACTTTATGTAATTACTTGTACTGTGCAAATAACATTTTTTTCTCTGGTGTCAGGGCAAGAGGAAATTCTGTGTAATATGAATACCATATAAACAAACCATTTCAACCTTAATGAGTTATGAAGTCTTTTTGGATTCTATTTAAAATGTAGTGGTAGAGTACATGATATAAAAAAAATCTCTCTTTTTTAATGCTGACATATCAAATATTCCAAAAACAATTCTTTACAAGAATTGTGTTCATGTGTACAGCAGTCATGCATGTACAATTAAATTTACATCTGAATTAAATTAGTTATGAACAGAAAACATTAAAAGTATATTTATAACACATCATTTTTATGTTGTATACATATCAAAGTCAGAATGAGTGTTTAATGTATATACAGTGTAGTGGCGTATGATTCAAAAGTTTTCGGATGTAATTGGGACCAAATTAGTTGTATGCCTCTGGGTCTGAATCATGCATAATTAACACCAGACGGGCTTCATATTATAGCCGCAATACATGTAGAACTGAACATGTACAGCAAAGAGGGATCAGGGTTATTTTTAGGAATGCTTCTGAATATATACACAACATGCAAGCTCGTGTTACTAAATACATCAATGATTATCAGTCTAGTACAATACAATATATAATTACAGTTTTAATTAAGTTTACACTGATTAATTTTTTACATCATTGATCAATACTATATTTGGTGCTTGCATTGTGATACCTGAATTCGGCTCTTCTTTTTTACTACCCGTGTTCTGTTCCTTTCCAAAAGCAACAGAAATTCCTGTAAAACAAAACAGACAGATTTTAATTCATGCAGTAAAAAAAGCACAGCTGGAATAAAATTTTAATCACTTGTTGACTAGATTCTAGTGCTTAATGGGAGATAACTCAATACTTGTCAAAAAAGGTCGTGTGCTGGCGATGTCGAGATGACTGGCCATGGTGAATGCATTATGTAAATGTTCGGCTTTTTAACAAATAAACACGCCTTTCAGGTTAGATTTATGAGGAATTTGTGATTATGCGATTGCATTACCTGTAATAACCGCTAGGAGTAGTGTCAGCCGGTGTATCCCACACACGTCCATGTTTACAAACGTCAAAAATTGTCTAATTGAAAACCTTAATTTGATTGGACGATGTTATATTTCGTCCAATCAGAAACGCGTTTACAAACATCTCCTTCACTCCAAGAATGTTTACATCATGGCGGTTCAGCAAACGTATCCCCGATGGTTGATAAATTGTAAACAGGGAATCAGCGATTCAAAGGTAAATATATGTATAAAAAAGGTGACAAATAATTATGAAGGTTATATAGGCCTACGTATTTCGGGCTGTGTGATTTTAATTCTATCTCCTCCTAACGAATAGAAAAAAACATTAAAAGCGTCATTCTGACATGCACCTGTTTTACTATGTCAGTGCGATCACGACCAAAATATCGGGAGATTTCGTTTTTCAGGCACCTAATTTAATTTGACAAATAAGACGAGAAGAAATTGATTTATACAGCTCAACAATTCGAAGTCTCCCCCCTAAATAGGGAGGGTTGGCAAGTATGAATTCCAATATACATGGAAAATGAAAGGGACAATATATTAAATATAACACATGTACGCTAAATCTGCCACCAAGGACACAAAAACTCCTTCTTTCCATACACAATAACACAATGGAACCTCCGGAGTCCTACCGGTAGCAACAGTGCCCTACACTAAAGATCTTCAAGCTTAATGCACACATAGTACACCTTAAGACTTATAAACAAACTACCTAAGCTTACCTGTAACATCATTTTTGATTGAGGGTTAATAATTTAAGAAAAGAAGTCTATCAAAGTCGATCAAACATTATTAGTTTTTCAAAAACAATAACCATGATAAACTACACCAATTTGTGCAGGAATGGAACACGTTTCTTGGAGAATTACACGAGGCCATCCAGCAACAGCTAACAGAAAGCCATGTCCAGTACTTTACAGACTTATCCGAGGCAGAGAAGGAGCTGTTTATGGAAAGAGCCACAGCTGCTATCGAAGGAGGTAATTGTAATAATGTTGCGATGGTGACCCATATTTATGTAACAGAGGTCATTATTTATTCAATGACTCTGCTAGGAGTCGAACCCGGAACCTCTGGCTACTAGTCTTACGCTCAACCGATCGAGCTAAAGAGAAGATCTCTCTAGCCGAGCGGTATATTGCAGCTAGTATTTACCAGGGTTACATTTATCTACAGCCATCTTCAATGCCCATATCGTCATATGTTAATGTTTGTCTCAGCACCCCTTGAATTGGTCATGACATGGATTTGTATAATAATCATCTGTCACGTTCGTATAAATGTTTGTATTTGTTTTCATGTATGGTTGTGTCATGTATGGTCGTTGTTCCTTGTGAGTGACCGTAGTTTTAGGGAGAGTGACCGGAAATGGGTAAGTCCAAGCGGGACATTTTGAGGCGACAGAAATTTCGCTAGTTTATTCAGCCCATTCTACTGCAAGCGCAGTATAAACATGAGCAGGCACAGATAACAGACTGTGGTGAGTATTTCTTCACTAAATATGTACTTCTTTGTCTGTTTTTGTAGCCCATTTGTGGATAAATATCTATGTAAACAATCGTTTGCTCGTGCGGTTCAGTCATGCGTTTCATTGTGTATAATGTAGTGTTAGAGACAGTATCTGTAAATATCAATATTGTTGATTACATGTATCAATATGAATGCATGTTTATTTGTAAGTCCATGTATTAGAACGCATAAATATGTTATGTTTATAGTAAAGTGTGTTCAGGTGAGTGCGTATGCGTGTATGAAAAAGTATGGAAGCCATGAGTGGCCAAATCTAACTTTACAATGTTATATAAATAATGTTATTTATTGTATTCTGAACCCGCACGATAGCATAGTTTAGGTTATTGCTTTCTATCTAAAATTGTCGTAATATGTTATTGGATTTAATCGAATTCTTGTGTAAATTGATTGGTCTTAAACTTAGACGAGTTCTTATCAATAATTATTTGATGTCGTATGTGAAATGTATGAGAGTTTTACTTAGTTGTTCTTGTTATTATTTTTAAAGCTTCATGTGACGTTACGAGCACCGACGATCTCTATCGGGGCCTGTGAGTTGCGGCAACCGGACCGACACCAGTCAAGGTCAGCCTACAACAAGGAAACAGGTCAAGAGAATGTCTATGGTGACTTGAGGACAGATGTACTACCGTGGCTATCAGCCGACACAGCTCTGACTTGTCGGAGGCTTCAGGGTACACTGCTTAGTTACCGGCAGATGGCAACTATAGATTCTTACATCATATGATATCCTAGGTGGATTTCATTGTCCTGTGTGGTAATTGGTGTCCTTAGTGGAACCTGTGATCCTTTGTGGAACTTGACGTCCTTTGTGGTGATTGGTGTCCTGTGTGGAACTTGATATCCTGTGGGGAACTTGACGTCCTTTGTGGACATTAGTCAGACCTATCTGACTATCATTTGCTTGTCGTTGTGGATGAAGAGGAGAGACGTGGACGCTAACGCAACACTGTGATCTCTTCATGTTGCTTAGAGACTCTTAGGGTAGATCTGTTATTGTGTGAAACTGAGTATGTTTGTGAGTGTGAACTGTGTATATTGTAAATAAATTGTAAATTGTACTTAAATCTTGTTTTCATTTTCCGTATAACTACTCAACGCTCATCCTACGTTACAAAATTGGTGGCAGCGGTGGGATACGTACGTGTTGTTATTCGGAATTTGAATTTGTATTTTTGTTACCATTGTATGTTAGGTATAGTGCCAGATATTTATTCTCGATTTGGGCAATTCTGTACACTGTTATTTTCTTATCTTTACTTTTCCCATCTTTTTTAACTTTGCTCTTTATCTACATCATGAAGGCCGCTGTGGATGCAACTTCTGGGTAAGTATCAGGGAAAGGACAGAAAGAGACAAGCAGGTGTTCTTTTGTTGGTAAGTATAGTTTACATGTTGTTTGCTTGTATTTTGTCGTCAGTAGTCTTTCTTTGTGTTGTTGCTGCATCTGTGGATACCAACATGTCTTCACTTCAGGATCTTATTGCTCTTGGAAAGGATATGAATTATGAAGGCGAGGCTTTGCAGAAATTCGTAAGCGAGCAGCAAGCGCATGCCAGAGATGAACGAGAGAAGGATAGAGAATTCAGATTGGAGATGGAGAAGAAGAATCTGGTATTAGAACAGGCTAAGATAGAAGCTGAGCGGGAAGCAAGAGCGGAGGTACGAATGGAGCTGGAGCACAAGATGAAGATGGAACTACTACAAGCTGGAGGTGGAGAAGAGAACCATAGTTCTACTGCACGAAGAGATTCGATGATAAAACGGGGGCCAAAGTTACCAGCATTTGATGACTCTCGCGATAATATGGATGCATACCTGCAGAGGTTTGAACGATATGCCGAGGCACAGAAATGGGAACGAGACCAGTGGGGAGCAAATCTCAGTGCGCTGTTGAAGGGTAAAGCATTAGATGTGTTTTCACGACTGCCTGTGGAAAAAGCCCTAGACTTTGATGAGTTGAAGAAAGCGCTTCTGTTTAGATTTGAGATGACGGAGGAAGGTTTCAGAAAATCTTTCCGAACAGCGAGACCGGAAGGTGGAGAGACATTCTCGCAATTTGCTACACGCTTGCAAAGTTATGCCGAGCGATGGATTGAACTGAGTAAGATAGAGAAAACCTACGATAAGCTGAGAGATCTTATGTTGAGGGACCAGTTCATTCACTGCTGTGGTCAGGATATTACCCTTTTTCTAAAAGAAAGAACACCGTCTTCAATTACAGAGATGGCCAGATTAGCAGACAAGTATGTGGAAGCAAGGGGAACAAAGGCGAACCAGGTTATATCCAGAGGTCAGAGGTCAGGTTCAAGTAAGGTTCAGAGTTCTAGCCCTGCTGATGCGTCTACTTCCAAGCCTTCGTCAAAAGATAGGAAGTGTTATAACTGCGGGAAACCTGGTCATTTGTCATATGAGTGTCGTGCCAAGAAGAATGGGTCTGGACACAAAGTTGCAGCTATGGTCGAAGAACAACATGGTAAAGAGAAGGAAGGTGATCTTAAGAGGGTATCTAAGAAGAAATACGGGAAACAACACAAGAAGAATGATTCTGCAACTCTTAGTGTTTCTTGTGATGTAAAAAGCTCTCTACCTACGACAATGCCAGTTGTGGAAGGCTGTGTTGGCAGTTATTGTGTTACTGTACTTCGAGATACAGGATGTAGCGGTGTGGTTGTGAGGAAATGTCTCGTCGACAAGAACAATTTCACAGGTAGATCTCAAGTGTGCACATTCGCCGATGGATCGCGATTAGAAACACCTATAGCTACAGTTGAAGTGGATTCGCCTTATTTCAGAGGAACAACTGAAGCATGGGCACTGGAAACGCCACTGTACGACTTGATTATAGGAAATATTCTTGGTGCATTACCTCCTGACAACCCAGACAAGGACTGGAAGATGAAGGAATCTATTGTTCAGGCGGTAGAGACACGCGCACAGATTAAGAAGAAAGGGGTTGCATGCAGACCATTGAAAGTACCGGATTTGATGACAGATTTAGGCAGTGTGGAAGATTTGAAAGAAGGACAGCAGACAGACCCTACATTGGAGAAATTCAGAAAATTGGCGTCTGCAGAACAGACCTATGAGCGGGACGATGGAGGATCATCCACTATCTTTTATCAGAAGGGTGTGATGTATCGGAAGTTTCAAAGCCCGAGAGTGAGGAATGGCATGACTTTCAGACAACTGATTGTTCCAGAAAAGTACCGAGAGATGGTGATGAGGTTGGCACATGAATCTATCATGTCGGGGCATTTAGCTGCTAAACGGACTGCCAACAGGGTACTTTCTGAGTTCTTTTGGCCTGGAGTTCAAGCGGAGGTGATTCGGTTTTGCAGATCATGCGATATCTGTCAGCGGACATACCCGAAAGGAAGAGTTCCCAAGGCTCCTCTAGGTGACATGCCTCTCATCGATACTCCATTTAAGAGGATCGCCGTGGATCTGATTGGACCACTGGAACCGGCTACGGAGAGAGGAAACCGATATATTTTGACAGTCGTGGATTATGCCACTCGATATCCGGAAGCGGTTGCATTGAAGAGTATAGAGACGGAGAGAGTTGCAGAGGCACTCATAGACATCTTCAGCAGAGTGGGAATCCCATCTGAAATGTTGAGTGATCAGGGTGCACAGTTTACGTCGGAGCTGATGAGAGAGGTTAGCCGACTGCTGTCAATTAGACAACTTACCACTACGCCATACCACCCCATGTGCAACGGTCTTGTGGAAAGGTTCAATGGGACCCTTAAGCAAATGTTGCGCAAGATGAGTGCAGAGCGACCAAAAGATTGGGACAGATTTATCAATGCCTTACTGTTTGCCTACCGTGAGGTTCCACAAGAATCACTTGGATTTTCACCGTTCGAGTTGCTTTACGGGAGAGCAGTTAGAGGGCCAATGATGATTCTGAGGGAGCTTCTAACGAAAGATATACCAGACGAGGAAGTGAAAACCACGTATCAGTACGTTATGGATTTACGAGAGCGGATGGAGGAAACTTGTCGACTAGCATCGGATCATCTTAAGGATGCGAAGTTCAAGCAGAAAAAACACTTCAACAGAAGAGCCAGACAGCGAACCTTGAAGGCCGGTGATAAGGTATTGGTACTCCTACCTACAAAAGCCAACAAACTTCTGATGCAGTGGAGAGGACCTTATGACGTTGTCGAGAAGGTGGGACCGTCAGACTATCGCGTCAACCGGGATGGAAAGGTGAAAGTACTCCACATTAATCTGCTGAAAAAGTATGAGGACCAGAAGAAGAATCGCCAAGACCTTGCGACAGTGTCTACAGAAGGAGTTTTCGCCTGCGTAATGTCAATGGTTGTTGACGAAGAGGATAGCAAAGAGACTGATTACAACCAAGGGTTGGAGACTCTTCCTTGTGACAAAGGAAAGGAAGGAATCAAAGATGTGGAAATCGCAGATGAACTTTCGGAAGGACAGAAGAGTGAAGTGCAGACTTTACTCACCGGATATAAGGATGTGTTGACTGATCATCCAGGCAGGACAGTTCTTGGGGAGCATGACATTGTAACTACAACAACTGAGCCAGTACGTGTGAAACCCTATCCTTTGCCATTCAACACCAAAGAGGTCATACAGAAGGAAGTAGACAAGATGTTGGAAATGGGGGTAATTGAGCCATCATCATCGCCTTACTCAGCGCCTGTTGTGATTGTGAAGAAGAAAGATGGCACCAACCGATTTTGCATTGACTTCAGAAGATTGAACCGGGTGACTGTATTTGATGCAGAGCCGATGCCAAATACGGAGGACATCTTTTCAAGACTTGCTGGTGCTAAGTACTTTTCAAGACTCGACCTCAGCAAAGGGTACTGGCAGGTGCCACTGTCGGAGAGAGCGAAGCCGATGACAGCATTTGCTACACCACAGGGATTGTTTCAATTCAAGGTTATGCCGTTCGGATTGGTGAACGCTCCAGCGACTTTCAGCCGGATAATGAGAAAGTTGTTAGCAGGAATGGAACATCTCGAGAATTTCATAGACGACATTCTCATCTACACAACCACCTGGGAGGAACATGTGGATGTCCTAAAGGAATTGTTTTCGCGTTTGCGTAATGCGGGATTGACTGCTAGACCCAGCAAGTGCGCGTTAGGTTTTGGGAGTTTATCGTGCCTTGGACATGTGGTGGGCTCAGGACGACTTGAACTGGAACATTCGAAAGTGAAAGCCATTGAGGAAGCGCCAAGACCAACAACTAAGAAGCAAGTTCGGTCATTCTTGGGACTGGCGGGGTTTTATAGAAAATTCATTCCGAATTTTGCCGCTATCAGCGTACCACTGACTGACTTGACAAAGAAGGGTTGCGCCAACAAAGTTGTTTGGGAGGAAAGTCAACAGATTGCCTTCAACACTTTGAAGAAGATGCTAACGGCAGGACCGGTATTGAAGCTGGCTGATCTTGAGCAGGACTTTATCCTTCGCACGGACGCATCTGATACGGGACTTGGTGCAGTGCTTTTGCAAGAGGACAATGATGAGAAGCTGCCTGTAGCCTACGCAAGCAAGAAACTTTTACCAAGGGAAAGGAATTATGCGATAGTGGAAAAGGAATGCTTGGCTATCGTTTGGGGAATCCAGAAATTCGAACCATACTTGTATGGAAGACAGTTCATATTGGAGACGGACCATCAGCCCCTCACCTATCTCCATCGATCGAGGACTGCTAACGCAAGACTTATGCGTTGGGCGCTGCTACTCCAGCCATACCGATTTCGGATTCGAGCGATAAAGGGCGTGGACAATGTAGGAGCCGATTACCTGAGCAGGGTCTGAGACATTCATACTCAGTGAACTTTTGAAAAAGTGTACCACTTTTTTCCGGAATGGGGGGATATTTGTCACGTTCGTATAAATGTTTGTATTTGTTTTCATGTATGGTTGTGTCATGTATGGTCGTTGTTCCTTGTGAGTGACCGTAGTTTTAGGGAGAGTGACCGGAAATGGGTAAGTCCAAGCGGGACATTTTGAGGCGACAGAAATTTCGCTAGTTTATTCAGCCCATTCTACTGCAAGCGCAGTATAAACATGAGCAGGCACAGATAACAGACTGCGGTGAGTATTTCTTCACTAAATATGTACTTCTTTGTCTGTTTTTGTAGCCCATTTGTGGATAAATATCTATGTAAACAATCGTTTGCTCGTGCGGTTCAGTCATGCGTTTCATTGTGTATAATGTAGTGTTAGAGACAGTATCTGTAAATATCAATATTGTTGATTACATGTATCAATATGAATGCATGTTTATTTGTAAGTCCATGTATTAGAACGCATAAATATGTTATGTTTATAGTAAAGTGTGTTCAGGTGAGTGCGTATGCGTGTATGAAAAAGTATGGAAGCCATGAGTGGCCAAATCTAACTTTACAATGTTATATAAATAATGTTATTTATTGTATTCTGAACCCGCACGATAGCATAGTTTAGGTTATTGCTTTCTATCTAAAATTGTCGTAATATGTTATTGGATTTAATCGAATTCTTGTGTAAATTGATTGGTCTTAAACTTAGACGAGTTCTTATCAATAATTATTTGATGTCGTATGTGAAATGTATGAGAGTTTTACTTAGTTGTTCTTGTTATTATTTTTAAAGCTTCATGTGACGTTACGAGCACCGACGATCTCTATCGGGGCCTGTGAGTTGCGGCAACCGGACCGACACCAGTCAAGGTCAGCCTACAACAAGGAAACAGGTCAAGAGAATGTCTATGGTGACTTGAGGACAGATGTACTACCGTGGCTATCAGCCGACACAGCTCTGACTTGTCGGAGGCTTCAGGGTACACTGCTTAGTTACCGGCAGATGGCAACTATAGATTCTTACATCATATGATATCCTAGGTGGATTTCATTGTCCTGTGTGGTAATTGGTGTCCTTAGTGGAACCTGTGATCCTTTGTGGAACTTGACGTCCTTTGTGGTGATTGGTGTCCTGTGTGGAACTTGATATCCTGTGGGGAACTTGACGTCCTTTGTGGACATTAGTCAGACCTATCTGACTATCATTTGCTTGTCGTTGTGGATGAAGAGGAGAGACGTGGACGCTAACGCAACACTGTGATCTCTTCATGTTGCTTAGAGACTCTTAGGGTAGATCTGTTATTGTGTGAAACTGAGTATGTTTGTGAGTGTGAACTGTGTATATTGTAAATAAATTGTAAATTGTACTTAAATCTTGTTTTCATTTTCCGTATAACTACTCAACGCTCATCCTACGTTACATCATCAATGAAGAAATATTGATGATACAGTCTCCACCTGTAGTCTTAGTATCTAGTTCTACATATATATATACATGTAGATTATTTCGTATTTTATTTACGATCCAGCCTGATGTTAACATCTCAAAGACAGAGCAACCCTGAAAAAAACTTCCAGCTATATATCAGAGTATTTGTCGAGTTAATTAACTTTAAATGTTTAAGTGTGGCTGGGATTCCAATCTAGACCATGTTGATCGTTGGCAACAAGATTCATATACCAGGTATACCTCATTTGGTTGAGCATCCATTTAGAGTTTGGAAGGTCCCGGCTTTGAACCCTGTTCTGGCCGTGCAATTTTTGTCTCCTGTTACATAATATATGTAAACTGCATTCTTTCATGGTGTAATGAGCTGATTTCCTGTAAATATTAGTTCCAGGGACAGATAATGTAACCGCGAATGTATATGATCTTCATAAAAACCCTGTGGGCAGAAATCAAGAAAAAGAACTCCTACACTGTATTAACTGTTATATGTTTCTTGGTCTTAAGAGAAAGGTTATGTCTTGCAGGTGGTATATTCACCAACCTGTCTAAGAAGGTGTCAGTCCTTTTGGATCAACATCTTAATGAAGAGGTTTCCCGTCAACTATTGGAGGATGCTCCTGTTGGAACAAAATCCGACCTGATTATAGAGAATGCAGAAGAGGGCTCGCTCAGCATGCTGAAGAAATGGCCAGACATGAAAAACAAACTCAATATTTGTCTAAACCAGGCCCTCCCTCCTCCTCTAAGAGTAGTGGCCTGGAGGCTCTATCTCACAAATAACAGAGGTATGTTTCATTTCAATATTCTTCCCTCTATATCCTGTTCTAATTATCTATGTTTTTCTTCTCTATGAACTCCTTTCATGCATCCCCTCCCAACAGTATGATCTGTCTCTAAGACTCTAACTCTATTTTCTTTTCTTCAACACATTACTACCACTCTATGTACTGCACAAAAACATGTTCTCTATGTTAATTTTGACTGTGTCTTGCTGTTCGATATCTATAACATACACAAAATTTAATCTCCTTTCCTCCACTGCCTATTCTCTACTGCAAATCCACTCTTCACTGCTGCTCTCTTGCTGTACTGCAGAACCTTCATACCTTCACCTTTCCTTCAATACACTGTCTCCCCTTTTACTGCTTTGCTTCTCTTTCACTCTACACTGCCCCTTAATTACTACACTGCCGCTTATTCCCTTTGCTGCTCCACCACTTTCACTGCATTGTCTCTCATTCAATGCCCCCCTGTCCACTGTTTACTTCTCTTTTCCTGCATAGTCTCTCCTACACTACATGGTCCACCCGTACTGTCGCTTAACAGCACCTACCTTTCCCTTTGCTCTACCTCTTGTTTACTAAGACCATTTTGCTGCATTGCCTTTTCTCCACTTTACTGTGTTTCCACCCCTTTGCTGCAATGCTTCTCTTTCATTGCACTGCCCCCTCCCCTTACTACTTTGACCCTTCTTAGTTGTTCTGCTGTCGTTCACTGCGCTGCCTTTCCTTCTTTACACTGCCCTCTTTCACTGCGTCATCCCTTGTTTGCTATACTCTGCCCCTTCACTTTAAAACTCATCTTTTGCTGCCTTCTTTAAATTTCTCTGTACTTTCCTTTTTTAGTACAATTCCGTTCCTCATTGCACCGCCTCTCCTTCTTTGCATTGCCATTTTTCATGGTATCACCCCTTCTCTGCCCCTTCACATTAAAGCACCTCTTACATTGCCTTCTTTCACAGCTTTTACACTCCCTCTCATTTAAACCATATCACTCATTGCACTGCCCCTCAAGCCCTAATATTTAATATCGATAAATAAATGTTTTCGCAAATAACTCATTTACGGTAATTACTCCTGAAATTTTGTTATGAACTATTCCAACCTCCTTTGAATTGGAAGAATTCAAATGTGTCTTTAGAGATGAATGGCTTAACAGAGGTAGAGGAACCATCTCCTATTTAACTCTTTCTCCCCTGAAGACACATTTTCACCCTTCCAATTCAAAGGTTAGAATAGTTCATCATCAAATTTCAGGGGTAAATGAGTTAATTGTATGGTTTAAGGGCCAATGTCTCATCCGTAATACTATTGTAATTTCTTACAGTGAGAAAGCACTATGTGGACCAGCTGAACAGTAACCCAAGGGCTGCTATCTCCCCGTATGACTTGGAGATCACTCAGAAATGCGAGGCACTTATCAACACTGAGTCGACCTTTGTTGACCTCAAAGGATCTGTGGGTAAGTTTCTTTCAAGTCAGTCTGGTAAATAAAAATAACGAGCCAGTGTGGCTTGTACAAAGTGTTAGATACGGTCTCTGTCACTCAGCTGATGGAGCATGCTTCTTTGACTCAGTTGGTAGAGCTGTGGAGTTTCCCTGTTCTATTACATATACCTGTAATGATTTTTGGTTTTCTGTTTATTAAAAGACATCAAGTTTGAAAAATTGATGAAGATTTACTCAGCATTTGTTTCTTCACATAAAATTCATGTGAAAATAACCTTCACTTAAAATTTTCTAAGGAAAAGGGGTGTTCTGCCTACAGTTCCTACATATTTATGTACCAGGTAAGTTATTTACATCTATTTCCGTACAATATTATGAATACGGAACAGTAGAAATGACATGCATGCCTGTACCCAAAATGGAAGCAACTCTTTTGTTATGAAAAGGCCCAATTTATCAATATTTATGTAATGAAATTCTATTTTGTACGCCAACTGTCTCCAATAAATATTTAATTTCTTGATGTGCTTGTGTACAGTAGTGGGGCATTTGACACACATAGTAATTATATGGTTACTTTTCTAAGGTTTCTTTTAGCAGTTAGAGGGAAGACATTGTGTCACATTCTTAATAACAAGTAAGATATAGAGGAATTATCTAACAGTGTCTTCAGTAATACCAAATATATTTCACGAGTGGGGCTAATATTTTGATTTTTTTTGCGCACTTGTGAAAAATATCAAAATATTAGCAACATGAGTGAAATATATTTGGTATTACTGAAGATACTGTTAGATATTCTGTTTATCACATTTTGGAGCAAATTTCTACAGTGGCAGTTTTGATTTCCCCAAATATCGTTTGTAAGCAGCGTTCTGATTGGTCAAATAAGAAAAAGTGAAAAATATCACTTTTATAGTAATGAATAATTTTCGATATTTCACTGGTAAAAATGTAATAAAATGATTTCTTTTTCTCTTCTTTTGATTCTTGCTAATGGAGTGAAACCTAGTTGTCTCGAGGTTGTCGGAACCATGGTAAAACGGAACCAAACAAAATGCTTTATATTAAATAGGGCTTTGAGTTTAACGATTTTGTGATGACAAGGTTTGACTGTACTTTTAATTCATGTTGATTTTTATCTTCACATTTTTTATTTTCAGAGTCACTTTCAAATTTCAACTACTGCTTAATGATATACTCAAAAACTGTAATATGTGTGTGATGTATTCTTTTAGACACCATGTTATTGAGAAATCACTCCAATTATAGGGTCGTTTTATGCAATGAAGGCTGTTTTATCGTATTACCACGCCTCTCTGAAGACTAAGAACAGACTAAGAGATGTCGACCATCTACTTGTGGTACCCTTCGTCAAAGTCAACGAATCAAGCATGCCTAAGTACGTACCCAAGTTAACCATTCTAGCCATATCTTATTTCTAGGATAGTAACTCATTCACCCCTGAAGATACATTTAAACTATTCCGATTCAATGATTGGAATAGTTCATTATAAAAATTCAGGGGTGGGTGAGTTATATTAAGTGATCCTTTCTGATATATAGCCCTATATGCTGTCTCGTTTCAATGAAATATCATTCTCTTAGACATTTCATCAGAAGCGAAAGAAATATAAAATGAATATTCTGTATTCAAATAATCTTTTTATCATTAGTTTTTACAGAGGAATTTGAGAGAAAAAGTATATGACTATCTAAGTCCAGTTCAAATTTAGTGACCATCAAGCTGCAATAGTTTGTAAACATTTTGTTAAAAAAAAGTTAATAAAGACAGTGTAAGGTTATGATGTACAGTACGTTTATTTATAATTTCTCGTCAGTTCCAAAGGTAAGGGCAGTCGTCAACAATGTACAGTACATTTGTGTGTTTTGCATACAATAATTGACTTCTACAAGATCACATAATATATTTGTGATGTATCATTGTGAGAGACCATATCTGGTGCTATTTACATGCTCCACTGATAATGTTACAGACGTGAACCCCCGGCTGGTCGGACGATCGCAGCATTGGTGGAGCAGTACATATCGTACATGGAGTCTCGACCCGGCTTTGTTACTGATACAGGCTCAGATGTAGGTCACGGTAACCATAAATACAGACTCAGATGTTGGTCACAGTAACCATAGATACAGTTCAGATGTAGGTCATGGTATCCATAGATACAGGCTCAGATGTAGGTCACAGTACCCATAGATACAGTTCAGATGTAGGTCATGGTAACCATAGATACTGGATTAGATGTAGGTCATGGTAACCATAGATACAGGCTCAGATGTAGGTCACGGTACCCATAGATACAGCTCAGATGTAAGTCACGGTAACCATAGATAGAGCTCAGATGAAGATCACGGTATCTATAAATTAAATACAGCTCAGATGTAGGTCACTGTAATACCGAATTTGCCATGATTAGTGACTAGGGCACCTAAAAATGGTTACAAAGGGACATTTTTATGATAACAAAATATATGATCTGGATGAAAAAAAAATCATTTCTTTTTAGGTCAATACGCTAAGTACGATGTATTGTGACCAGTATGAGTAGTTATCATGATGTGAAACATTGTTGTCATCAATTTCAGACACTTTATGTATGCATAGGAGTCATGATACCAATATTTGTAGAGTTTTATTTTCTTGAAACATGCACACACAGAGGTTTCCGTAACATTGTATTGTATTGTTTAGTTTTGTCATGCTTACTAGGGGTGCTTATATATAATTTCTCTGCAGGAGGGAAAGGGCACATATATGGGAGGAGGCGCTAATTATAAGTTTAGAGTCTGTCTATAGGGGACAGATTAAAAAGTTTAGAGTCTGTCTGTAGAGGACTGATAAATCAATTTATAGAGCCTGTCTATAGAGGATGGATAAATCAAGTTTAGAGCCTGTCTATAGAGGGTGGATAAATCAAGTTTAGAGTCTGTTCATAGAGGACAGATAAATCAAGTTTAGAGCCTGTCTATAGAGGACAGATAAATCAAATTTAGAGCCTGTCTATAGAGGACAGATAAATCAAGTTTAGAGTCTGTTCATAGAGGACAGATAAATCAAGTTTAAAGCCTGTCTATAGAGGACAGATAAATCAAGTTTAGAGCCTGTCTATAGAGGGTGGATAAATCAAGTTGAGAGCCTGTCTATAGAGGGTGGATAAATCAAGTTTAGAGTCTGTTCATAGAGGACAGATAAATCAAGTTTAGAACCTGTCTATAGAGGACAGATAAATCAAGTTTAAAGCCTGTCTATAGAGGACAAATAAATCAAGTTTAGAGTCTGTTTATAGAGGACAGATAAATCAAGTATAGAGCCTGTCTATAGAGGGTGGATAAATCAAATTTATAGCCTGTCTATAAAGGATGGATAAATCAAGTTTAGAGTCTGTTTATAGAGGACAGATAAATCAAGTTTAAAGCCTGTCTATAGAGGACAGATAAATCAAGTTTAGAGTCTGTTCATAGAGGACAGATAAATCAAGTTTAGAGCCTTTCTATAGAGCACGGATGAATCAAGTTTAGAGCCTGTTTATAGAGGACAGATGAATCAAGTTTAAAGCCTGTCTATAGAGGACAGATAAATCAAATTTAGAGCCTGTTTATAGAGGACAGATAAATCAAATTTAGAGTCTATTGATAGAGGACAGATAAATCAAGTCAAGTATAGAGCCTGTCTATAGAGGACAGATAAATCAAGTTTTAGAGCCTGTCTATAGAGGACAGATAAATCAAGTTTAGAGCCTGTCTATAGAGGACAGATAAATCAAGTTTAGAGCCTGTCTATAGAGGACAGATAAATCAAGTTTAGAGCCTGTCTATAGAGGACAGATAAATCTAGTTTAGAGCCTGTTTATAGAGGACAGATGAATCAGGTTTAGATACTGTTTTTAGAGGACAGATAAATCAAGTTTAGAGTCTGTCTATAGAGGACAAATAAATCAAGTTTAGAGCCTGTCTATAGAGGACAGATAAATCATGTTTAGATACTGTCTGTAGAGGACAGATAAATCAAGTTTAGAGCCCGTCTGTAGAAGATAGGTAAATCAAGTTTAGAGCCTATCTATAGAGGACAGATAAATTATATTTAGATACTGTCTGTAGAGGACAGATAAATCATGTTTAGAGCCTGTCTGTAGAAGACAGGTAAATCAAGGTTAGAGCCTGTCTATAGAGGACAGATAAATCAACTTTAGAGCCTGTCTGTAGAGGACAGATAAATCAAGTTTAGAGCCTGTCTATAGAGGACAGATAAATCAAGTTTAAAGCCTGTTATAGAGGACAGATAAATCAAGTTTAGAGCCCGTCTGTAGAAGATAGGTAAATCAAGTTTAGAGCCTATCTATAGAGGACAGAAATTTCAAGTTCAGAATTGGTTTTTTTTCAAAATCGGTCAAAGACACAAAGATATTAATTTCAAAGCCTGACTTTAATTCATATAATGATACAAAGTTCACACTTTGGTTTAATATGAAAAGTAAGTCGTTTGACAAAGACCAGTTTAGATATCTTCCAAATGATCTGTCTTCATATACAGTCCTTCATCCAAGCTTATATCATATGGTCACTCAATAATAATTTAAAGTAGATAATTTATGAATGAATGATGTTAAAAGTTAAATAGAGTTTTTGGCTATGTAGAAACTGTTTTTACAAGAATATATTGACTGTGAAGAAACTGTTTTAAACATTTTTTAAAAGAATCTTTTGTCTGTATAGAAACATGAAGATGATATGGCTGCCTTCGTAGATAAGATAGGTAAAGAGCTACAGCTGAAGTTTCCAAGTGTGTCCAGGGCAATCATCAACAATGTTGTCAGTTCTAAAGGTAAGGGCAGTCATCAGTAATGTCGTCAGTTCTAAAGGTAAGGGCAGTCATTAGTAATGTCGTCAGTTCAAAAGGTAAGGGCAGTCATCAGTAATGTCGTCAGTTCCAAAGGTAAGGGCAGTCGTCAGTTCAAAAAGTAAGGGCAGTCGTCAACAATGTCGTCAGTTCAAAAGGTAAGGGCAGTCATCAATTCCAAAGGTAAGGGTAGTCGTCAACAATGTTGTCAGTTTCAAAGGTAAGGGCAGTCGTCAACAATGTCGTCAGTTCCAAAGGTAAGGGCAGTCGTCAGTTCCAAAGGTAAGGGTAGTTGTCAACAATGTAGTCAGTTCCAAAGGTAAGGGCAGTCGTCAGTTCCAAAGGTAAGGGCAGTTGTCAACAATGTCGTCAGTTCTAAAGGTAAGGGTAGTCATAAACAATGTCGTCAGTTCCAAAGATAAGGGCAGTCGTCAGTAATGTCGTCAGTTCCAAAGGTAAGGCCAGTCGTCAGTAATGTCATCAGTTCTTAAGGTAAGGGCAGTCATCAGTAATGTCTTCAGTTCCAAAGGTAAGGCCAGTCGTCAGTAATGTCATCAGTTCTTAAGGTAAGGCCAGTCGTCAGTAATGTCGTCAGTTCTTAAGGTAAGGACAGTCGTCAACAATGTTGTCAGTTCCAAAGGTAAGGGCAGTCGTCAGTTCCAAAGGTAAGGGTAGTTGTCAACAATGTAGTCAGTTCCAAAGGTAAGGGCAGTCGTCAGTTCCAAAGGTAAGGGTAGTTGTCAACAATGTTGTCAGTTTCAAAGGTAAGGGCAGTCGTCAACAATGTCATCAGTTCCAAAGGTAAGGGCAGTCGTCAGTTCCAAAGGTAAGGGTAGTTGTCAACAATGTAGTCAGTTCCAAAGGTAAGGGCAGTCGTCAGTTCCAAAGGTAAGGGTAGTTGTCAACAATGTAGTCAGTTCCAAAGGTAAGGGCAGTCGTCAGTTCCAAAGGTAAGGGCAGTTGTCAACAATGTCGTCAGTTCTAAGGTAAGGGTAGTCGTAAACAATGTCGTCAGTTCCAAAGATAAGGGCAGTCGTCAGTAATGTCGTCAGTTCCAAAGGTAAGGCCAGTCGTCAGTAATGTCATCAGTTCTTAAGGTAAGGGCAGTCGTCAGTAATGTCGTCAGTTCCAAAGGTAAGGCCAGTCGTCAGTAATGTCATCAGTTCTTAAGGTAAGGGCAATCGTCAGTTCCAAAGGTAAGGGTAGTTGTCAACAATGTAGTCAGTTTCAAAGGTAAGGGCAGTCGTCAGTTCCAAAGGTAAGGGCAGTTGTCAACAATGTCGTCAGTTCTTAAGGTAAGGGCAGTCGTCAGTTCCAAAGGTAAGGGTAGTTGTCAACAATGTCATCAGTTTCAAAGGTAAGGACAGTCGTCAACAATGTTGTCAGTTCTGAAGTAAGGGCAGTCGTCAACAATGTTGTCAGTTCCAAAGATAAGGGCAGTCGTCAACAATGTCGTCAGTTCCAAAGGTAAGGGCAGTCGTCAGTAATGTCGTCAGTTCCAAAGGTAAGGACAGTCGTCAACAATGTTGTCAGTTTCAAAGGTAAGGGCAGTTGTCAACAATGTCATCAACAATGTTGTCAGTTCCAAAGGTAAGGGCGGTTGTCAACAATGTCGTCAGTTTCAAAGGTAAGGGCAGTCGTCAACAATGTCGTCAGTTCCAAAGGTAAGGGCAGTCGTCAGTAATGTCGTCAGTTTCAAAGGTAAGGCCAGTCATCAGTAATGTTGTCAGTTCCAAAGGTAAGGCCAATCGTCAACAATGTCGTCAGTTTCAAAGGTAAGGCCAGTCATCAGTATTGTTGTCAGTTCCAAAAGTAAGGCCAATCGTCAACAATGTCGTCAGTTTCAAAGGTAAGAAAAGTCTTAGGTTCCAAAGGTAAGATTCTTATCTTATATCTCAGGAAGCCTATTTCATTACATGTACTTTGAAATGTAAGTAGTTAGATTTTTATTTGAAATACCTTGGTAAGTTTGAAAGATGCAGATCTTATTTGCAATAAAAATTATGAGAAGCCAAGGTCTTTGAGTTTTATCACTCCCTTTTTCATAAATTCTTACTGAAAAAATGTAATATAATCTTTACATAATAAAGTTGTATCAGTATTATTTTCGGTTGTTGCTTCTTTTGAAATAAATTGATAAAAATTATCTTCTGATATTTTTCAAAATGAATATAATAAATTTTGAATTGTTCATAGCTATTCATACTGTATTCTGAGAAGTGTGTAACTGTTATCAATTTGAATACAGAAAAGATCGTGGAAACGGAGACTGGAAAATATGCCCTGCTGATGGAAGGTCTAACTGCACTTCTCCGGCCGGTTATTCGCAGCATGTTTGTCAGTAAGTACACCAAATGTTTCTGTAAAATTACATCAAACTTACTGAGACAGATTTGGTAGCTATTTCAGTTTATAAGTTGTGGATCCAGTATTTTGAGAGGCTCAACGTGTACACGCTAAATCTCATTGTGGTTTATAGCGGAGGCATCTCTATATATACCATCCATCCCAACTCCCTTATTCTTCTGGCCTCACTCTCACAAACGTTCCTTAACTTAAGGAAATGCCGCCACAACAAAATCCCATAGGAAAGCATTAAAGAAAATAAGGAAAGTTTGTTACTAAGATTTTACCCGAGGTTTTGTAATGCTTTCCTATGGACATTTATATGAAAAGGAATTTCCTTAAGTTAACCTTCAAGACACTGGGGTGTCAATGTTTTTGCTTTCCTGCACATGCACCCCTTTATAGAATGTTCTAGAATGGTTTATAGAATGTTCTAGTGGTTTATAGAGTGCTCTAGTGGTTTATAGAGTGCTCTAGTGGTTTATAGAATGCTCTAGTGGTTTATAGAATACTCTAGTGGTTTATAGAATGTTCTAGAATGGTTTATAGAATGTTCTAGTGGTTTATAGAATGTTCTAGTGGTTTATAGAATGTTCTAGTGGTTTATAGAATATTCTAGTGGTTTATAGAATGTTCTAGAATGGTATAGAATGTTCTAGTGGTTTATAGAATGTTCTAGAATGGTTTATAGAAAGTTCTAGGACAGTTTATAGAATGCTCTAGTGATTTATAGAATGCTCTAGTGGTTTATAGAATGCTCTAGTGGTTTATAGAGTGCTCTAGTGGTTTATAGAATGCTCTAGCGGTATATAGAATCTTTTAGTGGTTTACATATGTTCAATTTAGTAAATTGTTTTATAGAAAGTTCTAGTTTGAAGATATTTGGATATTTAAGATGCTTTAACATTTCATTGTCCCACCGCCAACGAAAAGGTCACTGATACTATTTATTGGTCAACCATTACTATTTTGTCCACAGATTCGTGGATATCAGTAAAGCAATTATATGGCCTGGTGGGGCATTGACTTGCCTCACACACATTTACTAAGAACTGATAAATGGTTGTTTCCATTATGGTATGGTGCATCCTTGGTATCCAGGGTTACGCTCACCTACGCTCTCTACACCCCTGGAATATGTCATGGCAATACTGAAGGCATGCTCGTGTAAAAAAACCTGACCAATCACTAGACAGATACCTGTCTTTTGAATATTACAAAGGAGCTGCAGCAGACTTCAAAGCCTGTCATTTTACCGTTACATGACCACAAGTTTGTTTTGATGCACATCAAAGGTCAAAGGGTCGAACCAGTCCTCTTGTCTCACCAATGTTAACAAGGTTGCGCACATTGTGCCATGACATATTCCAGGGTTGTAGAGAGCGATGGTGAGTGTAGTTCCCTGGATATCGAGAATGATAATAGGGCTGTAGAGAGTGAAGGTGAGTGTAACCCCTAGATATCGAGGATGATTCCAGGGTTTTAGAGAGTGTAGGTGAGTGTAACCCCTGGATATCAGGATGATTATAGGGCTGTAGATAGTGAAGATAAGTTTAACCCTGGATATTGAAGTTGATTCTTGGGCTGAAGAGAGTGAAGGTGAATGTAATCCCTGGATATCAAGGATGATTCTAAGGTTGTAGACAGCGAAGGTGAGTAACCCCCGGATAACGAGGATGGGTCTGGTTGGATTTCCACAGATAATAATCATGATAACCTTTCTGTTCAACAGCCTACCTAAACTTCGACACACTCCTGTATGTGTGGGACCAGTATATGATTGGCTCCAACACCCCAGGATTTCACACAGAGTGGCTTGCCAATGTCATGCTGGTGTTTCTGGGACTTCTCCGGGAAAAACTCAAGGATGCAGATTCGGTAATATTCTGTTATCAATTTATCACTGAATCGGTATTCAGATTAATACTTGTACCAAAGTCAAAAGTCAAAAATTGACCTAGCAACCACTTTTGCAGGAATATTTGGATTAAAAATGTTCTGCGTAATCTGAAAATCCCAATCTGTTGGTTTTAAGATGGTGTAACTTAAGAAAACAATTAACACTGAAATGCTGAATGATTTGATATATAGGTTGTTCTTAATGGATCTGGTTGAACAGGAATAATAACTACTGTGAAAGTTTTGATAATACAGTACATTCCTCTCCTCTTTATATCCTGTTGCATTTGTTGGACAAAAACATGATATTAACAGGATTGTGACATTAAGAGAAACATGTTTTTCCACTAAATCTAGTGCATTTCCAATTGTCCATAACTGAAAGTAAGCTATTCAATTTAAATATGAAGATAGTTTAATACATAGATAACATTATTTCAATTAAAAATCATTTAATTTTTTTTCTATGCAATATTTTGTACATGTTCTATCTGAAATAAATGGAAATGACATCATTTTCTGGATATCTTACATGATTTGTTGAAAAAACATGATATTAAGAGGAATTCACCTCAAAATACATGATATTAACCAAATGAAATTACATTGATTATATAGAGAGAAAAATGGTGCTTGGGAATAAATGATATAAAGGGGAACGTGATATTAACAGGGATGATATTAAGTGGAGTCCACTGTACTTCATTTAATCAAACCTGAAACAAAAGAAACACTTCTATATTAAAAATCTAACTACAATTGCATACCTTGAATACTTACAAGTTCAGCAAATTGAGATTAATATACAATTTATATATTGCAATGAAGGAATGAAAAATAGTCATATTTCATATTTTGAAAAAGCTCAAAGGATAATTGTAAAAGGTGCATTGTGAATATACATGTACATTCATATTAAATTATCATTTGTAGTTGTGATGAAATTTTAAAATCAATTTCACTTCATAGTATTCTTTTTCCAACAGGCAGCTGCGATGGAAAAAACACTGAGGATAGAAGGGCCGAGGTTGTTGATTCCGCAGTTTCAGTATGAGGTCAGATTATAAAGTGTTCTATATAGACAGGTGTCAGATCACAGAGTGTTCTATATAGACAGGTGTCAGATAACAGAGTGTAACTCATACCTGTCAACCCTCCCTCATTAGGAGGGAGACTCCCTCATTTTGTCAAAAATTTACCAATCTCCCTCGACATCTCCCTCATCTAAGTCCAAACCCACAATAACTCAAAATGTGTAATGACCATAATAGGTGGATCTGGATCAAATGAATACTTTTTGAGGGTATTTTGATACAGAAAAAGGGGAAGACAAATTGAGCAATGCAGTTTCAGTCGCATTTCACACACTTTCTCACTCATTGGAAATATGGAATGAGTGAGATCTCCCTCATTGGAGGTTTCAGAGGTTGACACTTATGAATGTTTCTGTTACCATGTAGTATATTACAAAGTCTTCCTAATTGCCAGGTTTCCATAGCAGTAAGGTGCCTGCCTCTTAGTAGGGTATTACTTTCTTAAAGACATATTAAAACACATGAATTTTAAGACCTGCTCTAGTATAAAGTATAATAACAATAACAAGTCTGTACTTGTACAGTAGATTCTGCAATATTGCACATCTGATTGTCAGAAAATTGAATGTGTTTGATTGAATTATCAGAAAATGCAAATAGGAAGTTTGACTGTCCTCCATCTTGGAAATTATTAAGGATGAATATGTAGAGTGGTAAACCATATTTTAATTGCCAGTTATTTAGAATAATTGGTTCCTTCCAAATCAAGGCAAACAAATTCAAAAAGAGCGTGGACAACACAACAGAATCCTTTGTACATGTATATATAGAGATATGTAATTCATTCCAGCCTTTGGTTTAACATTTTGGCTCAACGGTTAGCCGCCATCAGATACAAGGCCAAAAAAATGATCAAAGAATACTTCAGTTGTAAAATCAAGAATGTTTTTGTTGACATCAAAACCTGCCAAAGTTTCTGTATCATTAGCAATGAAGTTTTCTAGACTTGTTACAAATTACAAAACCTTGTCTAGATCTATTTCTATAGCTTATCTTCCTGTCATTGGTAGTCTATAAGTGGTAGGATGCTGTGCTTATGACTAAGGGGTTGTCAGTGAGTTTTAGTCATGGCATGGCACAGTGTTTTATATTTGAGCAAGGTACTTTACTCTGCTTGTTCAAGTCTACTCAGCTGAACATCAGAGTACTGGTATGTGGTTTTGGCAGTTGTTAGAATTGTTAAATAGCTGTGAGTGCTGAAATGGCCACACCAGCTGTTTTTATCCCTCTCCCTCCCCCAACTAAGAGAGTTGAGAAAGATGGGGCTGCAGTTGCCAAGTGGTTAAGGTGTCCAGACCTTCTACCGCTAGCCATCCACCTCTGGGTTGCGAGTTTGAAACCCACGTTGCCAGGTACTGCCCGTAGGTTGGTGGTTATTCTCTGGGTTCTCCAGCTTTCCTCCACCTGCAAAGCTTGGCATGTCCTTAAGTGACTCGATCTGGGTGTTAATAGGACATAAAACATAATAAACCAAAACCAATTGAGAAAGATATTTGTTGATTGCTAAAGGCCTTATAATAACAGATAATCATTTGTGAATCAATTTTGAGACAACCTATATAATCTAGGTTTAGATGAAACGCAAGCGGTAATATGAGTTATTTACATTACAGGTAAAGACAGATCACTACAAGGGACTGTACTCTATGTTACAACAAGACCAGAAGGCAGCCATGCCCGTCCTAGATCCCACACAGTGTAAGTGATTGTTATATCACTGTATCATCCTTCTCAGTGTTTATAAAGTTCCCTAACTTATTTATCTCCATCCTGGATCCCACACAGTGTCAGTACCTACATAACTTATTCATCCCCTGAAATTTCATAATGAACTATCGAACCAGGGACCTTCTGAACTCTTGACTGACACTCAACTAAATTGAGTTATTTGATTGCCAATGATCGACCCAGTCTAGAACCGCTACAGAAGAGTTCAAAGGCGTCTTCAGGGGTGAATGAGCTACCTCTCATTAATTATATACTTTTCTTAAATCATATACAAAAAAGCGAAACAATGCAATGAAAGCACTGGAAAATTGGAAAGCATGAAAATAATAAGAGAGGATTACACAAAAAAATTAGTTCAGTTTTGGAGCAATGACTTCAGTTTGATAGATGTACTGAATACAGGGATATTTTATAATCTTCAGCCCAACACCCACCGTGGCGTCACTGGTACAATGATGTTATCCCGCCATACACTAAACCCCAGGAACGACGACGTGCCCGCGAGGAGAGGGAAGCAGAAAGAGAGAGGTACCACTGTACCTTCGTACATTATGGTCGCAGCTCATTCTAGCTTTAAATTATTTACATCAGTAAATCAGCATTTGCCCATTTAATTTGTTTTTAACTTATAAGATTTGAAAGGAACAAAGTTCATAAATAATTAATCATAAGGGTAGTTGTCCCCCTTTGTATGCAATGAACTATCAGCATCTTGGACTTAAGAATTCTGTTTTCTGCATAAACAAAATTTAGACCTTTTGGAATATACAGCAAGAACAGCTAAATGAATTGTACATGTAAATTTTGATACACCAGTAGCTAGTATACTATACTGGTTTGACTTATCTTTCCAGAAATGCCCGAATGCAAAAGGACAACGAGATCAGTAAGCGTGAGCAGGCACTCAAGGAAAGAAGGTTTGTACATCAACTTTATCTAACCCTGTACAGGTCACTATGTGACATCACTAGTCACTGTGTGACATCACTAGTCGCTGTGTGACATCACTAGTCACTGTGTGACATCACTAGTCACCGTGTGACATCACTAGTCACAGTGTGACATCACTAGTCACAGTGTGACATCACTAGTTATTGTGTAACACCACAAGTCACCGTGTGACATCACTAGTCACCATGTGACATCATTAGTCATCGTGTGACATCACTTGTCACGGTGTGACATCACTAGTAACCATGTGACATCACTAGTCACTGTATGACATCACTAGTCACTGTGTGACATCACTAGTCACCATGTGACATCATCAGTCACTGTGTGACATCACTAGTCACCGTGTGACATCATCAGTCACTGTGTGACATCACTAGTCACCGTGTGACATCACTAGTCACCGTGTGACATCACTAGTTAACGTGTGACATCACTTGTCACCGTGTGACATCACTAGTCACTGTGTGATATCACTAGTTACCGTGTGACATCACTAGTCACCGTGTGACATCACTAGTCACTGTATGACATCACTAGTTATTGTGTGACATAACTAGTCACTATGTGACATAACTAGTCACTATGTGGCATCATTAGTCACTATGTGACATCATTAGTCATTATGTGACATCATTAGTCACTATGTGACATCACAAGTCACCGTGTGACATCACTAGTTGCCTTATGACATCACTAGTCACCGTGTGACATCACTAGTCACTGTGTGACATCACTAGTCACCATGTGACATCATTAGTCATCGTGTGACATGTGTGACATCATCAGTCACTGTGTGACATCACTGGTGACCGTGTGACATCAGTAGTCACCATGTGACATCATTAGTCACTGTGTGACATCACTAGTTACCGTGTGACATCACTAGTCACCGTGTGACATCACTAGTTACTGTATGACATCACTAGTCACCGTGTGACATCACTAGTCACCGTGTGACATCACTAGTTACCGTGTGACATCACTAGTCACCGTGTGACATCACTAGTCACCGTGTGACATCACTAGTCACTGTGTGACATCACTAGTTATTGTATGACATCACCAGTCACCGTGTGACATCACTAGTCACTATGTGACATCACTAGTCACTGTGACATCACTAGTCACTATGTGACATCATTAGTCACTGTGTGACATCACTACAGTGACAAGATTACTAGTATTTCTATTGTCCTTTAATATACAAAACGTTGTTACAAGTCCCTTTTTAATGTACTCAGGGTAACTATGTGGGAAAATTACTGTAATACATCGAGCTTAGCCACACATCTTTATGTAACAGGTTTTTTTCCCCACACAATCCATTCTCTGTTCACGAAACTGTGGTAGATTATATACTTAAATTAGTTGCTCTATCAATTATGTTTGTTTG
This sequence comes from Mimachlamys varia, assembly GCA_947623455.1. Taxonomy (NCBI): domain Eukaryota; kingdom Metazoa; phylum Mollusca; class Bivalvia; order Pectinida; family Pectinidae; genus Mimachlamys; species Mimachlamys varia. The sequence goes on along the minus strand of OX392532.1, from coordinate 29,540,083 downwards.
GTCAGTTCCGTACAGGAAGAAATAAATATCACACATTATGTAAATCTACAATATTCTATAATATGATATTACATTTCATCCATTAGGCTTGGAAAAATAAGGTTTGACTTTTCTATAAGTTTAAGTAACCAAAATGTTTTCATTACAAACTTGTGTTAACGGATTACTAAATGGCATATTTCATTTAATTTATGATTTATTCAATAGAGATTGTAAATATTGATAAGATTACAAACTGCATGCATCAAGTTGATATGTTAATTCATTTAGTCTACTACGTTTGTTTCATTGTTCTATTTCATTTACTTTTAACCCTTTACAATGTATACAATATGAATATACATGTACTATGAAAGCTGTGTAATAAAACCTGTACTGGAATATATATATATATGATAAACAAGTATTTAATTTTCCAGATATCCCAGTTTCTGAAGTTATAAAATTGTAACTGAAGAATTTTCAGAGTTGTGAATTTACAGATTTTGTTCAGATTATAAAGTATACAGTTATACAGTGCATGCAAATTGTAACTGTAACAGTCTGACATATACACTGTGTAATTTCGTCCAATCAAACTTCCATCTATCTCCCATCATGTCTACTATGTTTTCAATGTTAAATTTTCCCATCACATCATCGAAAGTATTAGCTGTATATACGATGTTTTTCCATGTATCCACTGTAATGATAAATCATTTTACACTAGGCCAAAAAAACCCAAAATATTAGACAATGTCCTTATACACTATATAATCTGTGCTCTCTCTAGTCTGATAAATGTTTTAGCAAAGGTAACTAAAGACCACTTTTCTCTTTTAGCAAAAAAGAATTTCCTTTAGCAACTTTTACTCGTTAGTAGATTCAAAATTCGAGTGTTAACATTAATATAAGTTCTGATGTATTTAACATACCATTCATTGTTTTGGATCAATTAGTATTATACATTTATAGGGAGTCAGTGTTTATGAAAATGATTTATTCAACACAAATTTCATTAGCAAAAGTAACTAAAGGCATATATTTTCTTTTAGCAAATAAGCATTTCATTTCGTTAATAACGAAAATGCTAATGGCTAGAGTGAGCACAGATAATGTATAATGCTATGCACATTTTCTGACTTTATATTTGTTGTCACTGATGAGTCCAACCCTGTCTTAAGCACCATGACACGTTTTGTTTCAGCCAATCCTCCCTCTCACGTTCTGAACCTCCCCTTATGTAAGATTTGTACCTGTATTTGACAGTTTGTGTTTTGAGTGACACTCTGTGTTATATGTGTTAACCCATTGTATACATGTGTCGGTGTGGGGTTCCAGAAAATCTTCAATTTCAGATTGCAGGCGGTTTTGATGCTGTATTCGACCCTATAAGTGCAAATGTCCCTTAACCTGACAGAAAATTCCAAAGAATTGAAAATAATTCAGATGGGGCCCACTTCAATAACAAGCCAAAGTTAGAAGACAGTTCAAAATGGATGCGTGTTTACAAATACCAAGTTTCTACTGCTGTTGTTTCGGTTACTGCGTAAAAATTAATCTTGAATATTGCTTATATCAGTTAATCTGAACTAAATCTATAAATATAAAAAGTAATTAGGCTTGATTTTCACTTTAATTGGACATGCCACAAGACAAAAAACACTGGCAATAAGAAAATAACTTCTCGCTTTATCAACATACATTTTTTGAATAATCACATAGTCTATATTCTGTGTATTTGAGGTAATTGTTGCACATGGCTTACCAGTGCAGAAGTCAATTTGACTCATCATTGGTCGGAATAACCACCCACTCCTTTTTCACTATTTTTTAGCACCCTGGGCACTTATTAGGTCAAATATGGTTATTATAATCGAAGATGTGAGAATGTATGTGAATTAACACGTGTCCATGCCATCTATGTTATATTACCACACTTGTTCAGCAATAAGCCCATGTCTGCTTATTAGACCGCCAATGTCGGTTTATGTTTAATTTGCAACCATGTAATGGCAGGATAAAAATAAATACAATGTTATGATCAACGTCCAAACATTGTGTAAATAAGCATTACATTTCTTAACATAGTAATACTAATATTCAAAATAATATTTTACTTACTGGTACTTTGTCTTGAGATGGATTTCCAAGATTTACCTCCCTTTGATTAATTGCATCATGATTGCAAAAAATTGTATACAAAAATAACTATGGTACCATTTACAGTACTATTAACTGTAAAGTCCATTTATCTTTGTAGTTTGTTTACAACTCCCCCCCCCCCCACCACCACCAAAAAAGGGTAATATATATCAAAATTATTAATTTCAGTTTTGTTTATTGCATAAATGATTTATAAAACAGAAGCTGAAATTAACTTTTGTTTGATCATTGACAAAAAAGGATAAAAACAACAAAAGTTTTTAATGATTGATTTTACAGTATATAAACCGTTTCTAGTGTATTAATTATGAATCATTAATAGATGAAGTGAGTTTTTTGTTGTTTGGTAATTATTAATCATGTGAATTGCCTTAACATATATATTGCCTTGTTGCTTCTGTGTGCTATTAAAGAGCTTGTACAGAAATGATAAGTAAAAGACATGTATATAAATTTGAATATGAAGCAAATTTTGAAATAGAGGAAAATTGGTAAACAGAGTCTTTGAAATCATTACAATTTATGTTGAAAATTAATTTGTCCTTTAGGCATGTACAAATTCAACAAAACAACAAAAAATTGCAAATTTGTATTAATTAGTGTCTTCACGGTATTTTAAGTAACAATTATCACATTAATTTTTAGCCTGGTGACTATGCTAACTTCCATGAAAAATGAAGACTAGGCCAGCTGTAGTTGCATATACCACTGTCGAAATTTCAAATTAAATATATGTTGACTATAGTAAATTAAGATATTATTTCTAATCTGGTTTAAATTGTTCTTAAAAAAGGCAGATTTAAAAAGCAAGCAAACAATAAGGTCTTTCCAAAGGATTCAGTTGATATTTTGGAAATAAAACAATGGATAGGAAAGGTTAATTCATTCACCCCTGAAATTTCACAATGGACTATTCCAACCTTTGAATTGGAAGAGTTCAAATGTGTCTTCAGGGGTGAATGAGTCTAGAGCCATTTAGTGTAAATATTGTCGTGTATCAAGCTAGGGAAACTATCACTGACAGTATATTGAGATGGTGTTCATTGAGATGGTGTACATTGAGATGGTGTACATTGAGATGGTATACATTGAGATGGTGTACATTGAGATGGTGTGGGTTTTAGGGAGGAGGATGAGGATTATCAGAGGATGGCGGCCGGGGAGAGACAAAGGTTAGAAACGGAGAGGATGAAGCTGGAGGAAATGGTCCAGGAGGTAAATAGAACAGCCTAGTGTCCAAAATCTATAGGATAGGGTGTCCTTAATATATCTACATTTGCATTGCAACACACTATATGAACATTACCAGCAGAATTAGATACTTTTCATAAAAGTATGAAAGCAATTGTTCTAGAGACGAAGCATGTGGTTTACTTATGATGTCATAGATCAAGCTTGTTCAATGAGAGTCTTGTCACTTTACTTCAAATAACATGGAGAACACACCTGCGTCAAACGCTCAAATGACTTATTATTATCATAATCACCAATTTTATTCAAACTGGACTGTTCTTAGCCAATATGTCATTTAAATGAAGATGCATATATGCAAACACAGGTAATAAACTAATTATTGGAAGAATTATAATGGATTTACCGGTAAGCAATTGCTCTATAATAAAAAAAATGTAAATATATTGGATTAAAAGTATTTTTTTTAACTTCCATAGTGCTATGAGAATATTTTGTGGAAGATTTTGAAATGGAGCTTCATGTAATCTCACACTAATGGTAGATTGACAAAATGTTCGCCATGACTGTATTTATCTTTTGTGTGTTCAGGAGAGAAGGAAGAGGCTACAGGCAGAACAAAGGGCCCGGGAACAGATCGACCGCCTCCAGATGGAGGTTGCCGCCTTAAGTCACACTAAGCCAGTAAGTTTTATGTCATAACTTGTGTATGATTACTGTATATGTCCTTGGTCCACCAAACTGATAACGGCCAGTGGCCACATACCTAATGTTACCAGTTAGGCCCTTATAGCCATAGTTTTATCTTACTGTCATACACATAGTTGACATGTACTTGACAGCCAAATGAAGGTGATCATGACATTTGGTAAACATATTAAACGCTGATATCCATCCTCACCTATTCATATACTTTTTTTTTCTCTCCTTTACTTTTCTTCTTTTTTTCCTCTCTTTTCCTTTCTTTTCCTTTCTTTTTTCCCCCTCTTCATTAATTTCCTCCTCTTTAAAAACAGTACATACTATTAAATGCTCCAACCCGCGAATACAGCAATTTTTCTTTTTGCTTCTTTTCTGTGTCTTTTTATATGTCAGTTAATTTTTCTTCCATTAAAACACGAACTAGTAATTGATAATTTCTCGCAAATAAGTACAATAAAGATCAAAATATATATCTGTTGTTTATGTACATGTTAAAATTTCAGCTGAATAACTGCACAAATGACTAGATCATACCAGAGATATCTGTAAAGAAAAAATGTTTGTTTTAGTAAAAGTTGAAAGAGTATGTGTATTAAAGTGAAAAATTGATGTACAAATGTAATATGTTGTTTGAAAAAAATCTTTGAAAATAAAAAAAATATAAAAAAAAAACCATATTAAACATAGTTCAACATAGTTACAAACTGGACATTTATAATACTTCATCCTATGTCTCCCTACTTTACCCTAGCCGATCCTAGTTAACTGAGAACATACCTTCAAAAATAGTCCAACTCTAGTAAATGTCCCTGTTCGACCCTACTTGGGTCACTTAAAGTAAACAGTATAATTATATACTGTCAATTATGTAGAGTAATGGGAAACTATGTCAAACCACAGTCACTTTTAGGTCGTGGCATCCAAACTCACTGAAGAGGAATTTTGAACAAGATGAAAAATTTGGGGCTGACTGTGGCCAAATCATGGGCTTCTTGAAACTTCAAACTGCGTTTAACAAAGTGTAATACATTTAACTATAAGGTCACCTAAAAGTAAAATCAACTACGTATACGGTCATCCCTTACTATGGTCAATTATGTATGTGTGTGACTGTAGTATGTGACCGGGCTTTAGTCAACTGAGCTGATGACTGCCACTGGGTTTAAGCTAATGTTTTTTCTTTGGCCCTTAGTAACAACAAATTGGTCAATTGAATGTAATATTTTCCAATTTTTGCAGTCTGGCTATGAAGAAAGATCTAATTCTATAACTTTTTTCCACAGAGATCGCGTGCCTCCACAACCAGATCTTCAGTTGTAATCAGGTAATTCTCTTATGTTACCATGGAAATAAAATTTCAAATGGATTCAAATAAAAATTGTCATGAATTTAATTGATTTACTAAAACTATGAAAATAATAACAGTTATACTATGTAAACCGAAAAAATACTTTCTTTAAAAGGAAAAAGAAAAGTATTATCTTGGTGTATATCAAATATCCAGAATTTGGAAACATGTAATCGTAGATAAGTACATTTATATAAATGGCAATCGAGAAAAGGCCACCATATCAAGAGAGAGAATGTGGTCAAAGAAGAAAATAAAAAATTGGGAGTAAAATATTTCCAAATGAAAAATAAATTAAACATAAAAGGGAGTTCTGTGAATTCCTTACAGTCGATTCTGTGTGGCCCCGCCTCCGACACGCGTATCATCACCAGAACCATTGCCTGCCATAATCGAGGATAAGCGAGCACCAACTCCAGCGAAATCACCCGACAACCAGACACGGGAGGTCCTCATAGACTTCCTACAGAGAGTCAAGCTGGGAGCGGACAAAAGTAGGGATCCTGTCGATTATAGTCCGAATTGTTCTGCCTATCTGATCTGCTGAATATTGGGGTTTCGGCAGATGTCAATATATAGTCCTAGCTAAAAATTCCTAGCTACCTATATAAAAACTTGTTACAGGAACCTGCCCATTGGTAACTGATTAGGCAATATTTTACATTAGTACATCATGTGACTGAATACTGACTTGCCATTGGCTACACATATGGATACTATGAAGTGTCACCCGGGCACTATCAAATTTGGCGCGATGTTCATTGTGAATCTTTTATAACATCACTATTATGTTACATCACTTTTAGGATTATTGGCGCAAAGTTAAACGTGGATCAAGAGTTACATCCCTTGCTACTTTACTGCTTGTAAATGGCTAACTGTGGAAACGGCCCAAATCTTACCCTGGTGTATCACAATAAAACAAGTTTTGGTGTACAGTAAAACCCTGTTATGTTGCCACCCGTTATACCGCCAAACCCGCTTATCCCCATGGATTTATTCAGAACGGATTTCCATCCACGTTAATGCACCCGTTTTACCGCCAAACTCGCCTATCGCCATCCGCCATAACATTTCCAGAACAAATGGTTAAAATAACACTATCATTACCTCGTTAATATCGCCAAATTGAAGTCAGAAGGACGTGTTGAAATGTTATTGTTACGTGACTGACTGCCGACTGACAGGTGACCGCGTGTACACACATGAAATCAATGAACCATTGTTTTTCCTTTGTTGTCTTTCTACTGGTAAGTTTCGATGAAGTTATGATGAAAACAATATCATGAAACCATTCAAATTCACGGAAAGAAGCAACCCTCTCCTCCTCATCATCAAAGGCCGACTCGATGCCGGCATTTTGCATCCAAGTTCGTGTTGGTGAAGGAAATCTCCGAGAGTATTTTTAACAGCCAATCAAATTAAACAGAATATTACATGTTGGGAAGATGTCATCATTTCCGTATTAGACTCGCAGCAAAACGGGGACGTTCCCGTATATGTTTTCGGACGTAAGGCCTCAATCGGGAACCGTCGGCACTTTCCGTAAAAAATTATTTTCTCGTTTACAGAAAATGCCGACGGTTCCCGATTGGGTAGGCCTATATGCTGCAATAAGCAGTCAGAGCTGTAGGTCTGCATTGTGTAATATGCCGCGATAGCACGATAAGGGATAAATGTATATTTATGTACAATTCGATGCAATAATGTGATATGAATGAACTTTAAAAAAAATTTGATCTTCAAAGTTTACAGTTGTTATTGAATCACTTATTATAAGGTTTGGACGGCAAACACGGGTTTGAATGTCGAACCTGATATACCGCCAAACTCGTTGTATCGCCAAAATCGCTGAGAACAGAAGGTGGCAATATAACGAGGTTTTACTGTATATCTTAATGGAAGGGTGATGTACTAAATCCATAATGCCTACTATCTACTACGCGGATTCAAACAGTTTGCAAACAAAAATTTTTTCATACCCCAATGAAACTAAAATAATTGTAATCAATGCTTAAATGATTTCATTGATGCAAATCTCCATTGTATATATTTAACTTATTTGACCTCTGTTTGACCTTTAGTTGCCCATGGCCAGGGAGAGGAAAAGGCTGAACTGGACAAAGAGACGGACGGCTACCTCCAACAGAATGTCAAGGACATCAAGCGGGCACAGGTATGTGACTCCGACATACCAGGTCATTCACAGTCAAGGCTACGCATGTCAAGGTCATTGGTAGCAAGACAACCCCAATGTCAAGGTCATTGGTAGCAAGGTTACTGATGTCAAGGTCATTGGGGCAGCCAACAAAATTTAATTATGAAATTCATTTTGAAAAATTATTCCTATTCATTCAGATAAAATAGTAGTAGTTTATAAGTTTCTTTTCTAAAATATTCAACAAAAATGGCTATTTTGGGAAATAATCCAATTAACATAAGGAAAATATTCATTTTATTCTTATGACGTAAAATTATTAAGCAAAAATCATCTTGTCAAATGTTCTTAAAATTGAAGTTACATACAATCTATATGGGTTTATATATAAACAAAATATGTATATTTTATCAGAGGGAACTGTAAGTATAATAGGCATCTTATATAATTGTTCTGCTTTCTTCAATGAGAGATATATATAGTGTATATGGGGCCACGGAGGCCAAGAGGTTAAGGTGTCTGACATTCTGCTACCCTTAGCCCTCCACTTTTGGGTTGCGGAATTTAGGCCTATGTGGAGCATTTGCAAGTTACTGGCCGTTAACGTTGGTCAATGGTTTTTTTTCAGAAAACTCCAATTTTCCTCCACCATTAAATCATGGCCCAAGTGACCATAGCTGTTAAAAAGATATAAAATAAACAGAATTAGCCAAACCATAGCATCATAATGTTTCGTTATATTTACAGAGAGATATACTTGGCCACACGTTAAAGCCAGGAGAATTTGACCGGATGTCACCCACATCGCAACAGAACATCAGCGAACAGATGATGAAGATGATGCAGAAATGGCGAGAAGATCGTCGAGCTCGGGAACTTCAGCAGACTCCAGGCAGTCGTAAAAACTCCAGAAATAAATAGACATCGGGGTGTTACAAAAGCTGGGCAGAAACTAACGACACTGAAGGCAAAAAAGGCGTGAACTCATTCACCCCTGAAGACACATTTGAACTCTTCCAATTCAATGGTTGGAAAAGTCCATTATGAAACTTCAGGGGTAGATGAGTTAAAGTCAAGGAAACCACTATTACAACAAACACCAGTTGAGTCGGGATTTGTGTAGGAGGGTTTCGCTTAAGGCTTGAACAGTATGTAATAAACAATAACCTGGTACAAATATTTTTGAAAAGAAAGGTACCTAATCAGACTAATTTAAATTTTTTGTTTTTCAAACGTATTTCAGAATCAATTTCAAATGAAAAATGAGTCACAGAAAATCATTGTGGCAGTAAAAATAGTATTTGTTTAAAATACATCAAAAACATAGAAGCACAATGACCAATATCTAATTTTTGGTTTTTCATACAAAATCAAGAATATTCTACCAGGTATTTATAGGTACTGAAACTCATTCACCCTTAAAGACTTCATTGAACTCTTCAAATTCAAAGGATGGAATAGCTCGAGTTGAAATTTAAGGGGTGTATATTTTTTTTTCATTGAAAATCAAGAATATTATACCAGGTATTCAGGTACTTAAACGCATTCAACCTTGAAGATTCATTTCCAAATCAAAGGTGGAATATTTCATTCAGAAAATTCAGGGGTGAATGAATTAAACAAAGTAACGTAGAGGTATGTCACAGATCCACATGGAGTGCTAGTGTCACCCTTTAGTACAATCAATCACTGTTTCTTCCACAATTCTCACCAAGTGCTATTATAAATATTTATTTATATACAGAGTTTACACATATATTATTAGATGTAGTTGGTTTCCAATGCCAAAACCAAACATATTTTATCACTGTTTATGACACAGACAAATAATCTAATTTTGTCATAAGATTATTCCCTGTCAAAATATCTACAGTATTTATCAGGCAATAAACCACTGCCTGGTTATAATCAAACTTATATGTATTGTAGTTCATTGAAATATATTTAACAGCAACAACTACTACATTGTCTTTGAATAAGCCCACCCCCTACTTTGAGTCCGAAAACTATGTAATGAACCCCTGGGCTTATTGCAGGATAAGCACGGTATTGCATGTACATTGTACTTCCAATAATTTACACAAGCAGTTATTTTGTAATGAAATGCACAGTTTAACCTGTCTAAACTGGAAGTCACCAGACCAAAACTTTTGTTCAGTTTACACAGGTCTCTGGTTTGTAGAGGTATGATATAAGTTATTTTGGAAATACTGGAACAAAATTGTGAGGCTGGAATAGCTAGACAGGGTTTCAGATTAGATAGGGGCCAGTTTAGACAAGATACTAGTATATATAGTGTATAATGAAACGTTATTATATTGTTAGCATTAAGAGTCACAATCACAAAGCATATACACGAAATATATACGAAAGTCTGTAACCTTATTTGTACATGATCGTAAAATTATGTGCCTTCTGTGTTTTGAGAGTGGACAAGTTTTGACATATACCAGGTAAGTTCATAGCTCTCCTTAATTCTTAAAGATTTATAAACATGACGGGAAATAGATTTATTTAAGGAAGTGTATAATTAAGGTAGTACTGTCCCTTTGATTATGTTCAGAACTAGACATTTATTGAGATTGATCCAGAATTAGCCTATGAGGATAGGGGTGCATACATGTATGACTAGAGATAGGGTTGCTAAGGGTGGGAAGTGTGAGTAATTTTTGTGTGTGTGATTGGGGGGGGGGGGGGAGTCTTATCATGTCTACACTTAGAAACAGTCTGAACATTTAAATAAAGACTTTGAGGAGGGAGAGTAAAAATAGACGTGAGACAGACTGTCGTATCTTACATTGATGGTCACAATTAGAGACATAGAGCACTGTATTCCAATCTGAATACATGGTAGATAGATTTTACACTATACTGGCAGGTTCTTCTTTTAAACTTAGAATTGATACTTATTTAGATTGTGGATGCCATCATTGATATCATTTACTAGTCAAAGATTATATAGATATAAACATTGTGCTTTGTTCGGTTCTTATCATGTTTTTCATACCTCACTCCCACAAAAAAAAATGAATACAGTACCCCCATGGCTGTTAATTATAAGTTGATCATTGATTTCCAAATCATATTACCATATTATATATATCTTGTATATCATTGTCAGATGTCCTAAGGAATTTGAGTTTTACTTAGATGTTTTCATAGAGTGAGTTATAACAGTCTGACCAGATGAACTAAAGACTGTGATGACACGTTCATTTGTATTGGGAGTTCTGTTCCGTACTAAAATGACACGTTCTGATCCTATTATGAAATCTGTTCCGTCCTAATAAATGGCATGTACTGATCCTATTAGGAGTTCTGTTCCATCCTAGATGATATATTCTGATAATTTTTTTTTTCTTTTGAAAGTTTTTATTTGCTTTTCCAACATAGGGAACTACACAAAACACAATTTACATATCACATTACAAAGACAACTTTCACTCACAGTTCCTCTCAACTCAAACTTATTGTATAAAGTTGCAGGTATTTTGAACTGTATACCTTTTGATCAAATAGATTATCATTTATTTCTGATCATATTAAAAGATCTGTTCCGTCCTAGATGATAATTATATTCTGATCACATTAAAAGATCTGTTCCGTCCTAGATGACATTTGAAGTTGATATTACGAGACCTAGCTGTTCCGTCCTTCATGATACTGTCCTTATATAATACATATTGGACTCAATAAGCGCCCAGGGCGCTTAAAAAATTGGAAAAAGAGGGGGGGGGGGCTTATTGGAACCTTTTTTTGTGTAAAATCTCAGAAAAATTGCAAGAAAAAGTATGTTTTTACTAGTATATAAACTGCTTCTTACATTTTTTTTCTGGAGAATATCTTCTGTTAAACAGACTTAAAAAAATTCTTCAATGATGAACAGGTGAGTCAGATGGACATCATATGAGGGGGTGTTACATTCAATCATCTTCAAAAGGGGGGAGGGGAGCTTATAGAGAGCACTTATTGGATCGAATACGGTAACTTTGATAGGTACATATTGTCTCAATTGTTCATGCTACAGTGCACATAGACTTGTTGAAGTCAATTTTGAAATTCAATCTTAATAAAGTTAATTTTAATTAATCATATTAATGAGAATAATTATAGGAATGTAAGGCAGGTCCTTGATTTCTTCCAACCTCAAACAGGAAATTTCAAATATACATTTCAGTATTTTCATATTTCTTGCGTGATAGTGATAGTATTAGACCTGTACATTCAGTTTTAGTGAAGAGTTTTTCCATACACTGCTGTAATTATAATGTGTTATGCTTCAGGAGTTGTTATTATTAAGAATTTTATTTATTTTTCCAAAATCTCAGTTAAATAGATTCCAGTATTTACATATTTTTCACATGTTAGTGGTAATACATTAAAGGCCCAATATACGTAACTTAAGGGAAATTTTCATGATTCTGAAAAATTCTGAAAAAAAATCCAGTTGATAACCATGCAAAAATAAGCCTAAAACGAAGTAAACCTGAGCGGTAACTAACAAGAACTCTTGACAAAAAAAATCCAAAGAATTGAAATTAATTCAGGTGGGGCCCACTTCAACAACAAACCGAAGGTAGAAGACAGTTCGAAATGGACGCGTGTTTACAAATAGCGTGTTTCAAATGCTGCTGTACCAGTAACCGCAAAAGAATTCATCTTGAATATTGCTGATATCAGGTAATCTTAAATAAATCTATAAATATAATAAGCTATTAGGTTTGATTTTCGCTTCAAGTTTTGCCGAAAGTTACGTATATTGGGAATTTAAAGCATTATATATTTAGTTTAAGTGAAGAGTTTTCAGTCATTACATTGTTTTAGGCATAATGTGTTATGCTTTATGAATTATGATGAAGAATTTATTTATTGATAATCTTCAAAAATATTTCAAGTATATATTCCAATATTTACATATTTCTCTCATGATGGTGATAATATGAAATCTCTGTACATTTATAATTATTTAAGTAAAGAGAGTTATTATTAAGAATTTTATTTATTTGTCCAAAATCTCAAGTATACATTCCAGTATTTACATATTTCTCACATGATAGTAATTTCTGTTCATTTAGTTCTAGTGAAGAATACAGTTTTCAATAGCTGGGATATAAAGTACTTTTATATTTAGATGAAAGATATAAAAAATGTTTTTCCATACTTCACAGAAATGAACTTTTGTGTATATGTTCCTTTATCACAATCAGTGTACATACAACTCATGTGTGCTATTTCTATTGCAGATAGGTACGTATACCCTGTCACCGTCATTAGACAAATGACTTGTGAATGTATTGCATTATATTGTATTATTATTTTCTATTATCTGAAAGATACAAGAAATATGTTCTTCCGTCCAAATATTTTTTTCATGACTTATGAAAATGTATTCATATCCATTGTACACCATACAACGATGTTGTAGATATACAGCAATAAATGTTTTATGTATTTTTGAAGTCCATCATTGTAGTTTGTGTCATTAATTATTAGGGCCCCGCATCGAGAGATGCGGGTGCCCTTTAGAAATCAGGTTGTCCGTCCGTCTGTCCGTTTTTTGTCTTCTGCACAAAAATGTTTGCAGGAGATGAAGGATTTGTATCAAATTGGAACTGATGATTCCTCATGCATCCTAGATCACATGTGTAGTATTTCATGCAAATCGGATTCAAAATGGCTGTTAGGCGGCCATATTGGATTTTAACATTAACATGAAAATACTGAATCTTTGCTGTTTTTAACTGTTCACTAATCGATTATGCAAAGTAGTGAACAAATAAACCAAGAGTTAACTGACAATGATCAAACTCATAGTTCAAGGTCACAAGTTCAAAGGTCAACAGTCAAGGTTATCCTGGATAGGCTACAAAATGCCATGTAATTAACCCTTTTGGATTTTAGCTGTCAAAACAATTTTGACATTTTCCTATCAATGAATGATCTTGTTAACTTTGCCTTCAATTACACATTACATTCAATTACTTGAAAAAATGTAATGCATTGCAATGCATTACCATTACATTTTTTATTACCCCATGCCTTGCATTGGACTGTGTCATAGAGTTCATCATTTGAAACTTTTTCGCCAGCTTTACGACACGAGCATCCTACGAGTTATTTCTCTGAGCTGACCATTTGTGTACCTGGTATAGTAGTTGATCTTGGGGAAATAGATTGGAGTCGAATGTACATTCAGAATACCTCTTATCGTTGCTTTGCGTCATGGGAAGATCTATAGGCTTACTATAGTACTATACCTGGTACAAGACTTCTGAAAGAACTTAAATTATACTTTGTTAGATTCCTTTATTATTAGGGCCCCGCATCAAAGGTTGTACATCTGTCTGTCCGTTTTTTTCTCTTGCACAATATTGATGGAAATAAATGTTGCATGTTTATAAAACTTTATATGATGATTTCCCTTGCATCCTAGGTCTTTGTGGATTAATTTTTCAGGCTGATCAGATTTAGAATGGCTGCTAATCCACCTTTTTGGATTTTAATATTAAAAAATTCTCAAATTTTGTTAGGTTACACTGGTAAATATTTTGGTAAGACAGTATGAAGCAAAATTGGTCAGAATTAAACTAGGATTCAACTGTAAAAAAATCAGTCACCAGGGCAAAGGTCAAATCACCAGGTCATTGGTGAACATTTTCATGACGGGGCCCTTGCTGATCATGACCTGTCAGTGTTCTAGTTCACCTTCCTCAACCTTCGCCCAAGTTTCCTCTGGCCCAGACAGCATTTCTGGTGTAGGGTCAGAGTGCACTTTTATATGAAAATGTGGAATTTGCCAGCCACCAAACGGTATCAGGGAGTGACTATATAGTTAACAAAAAGATGTGGTACTGAAATCTCTAAGTTGAACACATAATTTGTTTTGATGAAGTGTATATTAGGAAGTTGTTAAAACAAATGGTCTGGACCCATTTTTAGCCCACCATCGTCATCACCATCATCAGATGGTGGGCTGCTTTCTCAAATTCTATATGCAGGTTCCCCTTTGTCCCTTAGCTAATTGTGCATTGTCCAGTTTTTGAGCTGATCCGACAGTAATCAAATCAGATGGATCTTTCTCAAACTTCATACGCAGATTCCATTTGGTCCCTCGTTGTGCAAATGTCCAGTCTTTGAGCTGATCCCCCTCCCCCCCCCAAAAAAAAACCAGCATGGCCAACAGGCAGCCATCTTGTATTTTACAATGAAAATAAACAAGAGACTTTCTTTCAAATATGAATAAAAAATTTTAAGAAAAATTCTCAATTTTCATATAACTTAGATTAAATACGTAGATGAAAGAAAAAAAAGAAGGGAAAATATCCAATTTTTGAAGAACACAAATGAAAATCTTCTTTGATCTCTTGTTAATATTTTCCACGCAGTTGTTTGGTAGGAAGAACAAATAAAATGCTTTGACCAATTTAAGATTTCTTTAAGTTTTAGAGTGGTTATACTTGTAATTGACCTTTACCTTCAAAGTCGAAAACACAAATACTTATAAAAATTAGATTAAGAGTGTTGATGTTTGACTGGAATAAGAAAGTGTAAAGGGTTATCAGTTATATCTGGACAACTCTCCATGACAGAGATTCTGTATCAAGAAATGTGATGTTTTAAAATCTTTATAAATATGAATTTCAACACATCTGGTATGTTTAAATGAATGATATTTAACACCTTTCTCGGAGGGTTATCAAGTTTGTTCAAACAAAAGACTAATACCAACTCTAATTCACAAGATTAAAATCTATCAAAATAACACACTTATCCTCAATATTTGTAATACCGATTTACACTATCACATGAAGCCTGAAAGTTATGCTAAAACCTGTAAGAGATAATACTGTCATTTTACCAGACATACTTTTGAAGTAAAATCCCTAAAACAATTTTATTTGGAAAATGAGTTAATAATTAACATTTGATTTATATATTTCCTTTTTAGACAGAAAGTCATGAGTACTTTGAAGATATTTAAGGATAGCAATCAAAATGTCTCGAGAATGCTGTTCTTTTCTTACTTTCAATATCTATGGATTCTGTAATAAAAAATAAATAAAACTTGATGAAGAATGTCAAAGTGTATAACATTGCCGATATGGAATATCCATCGTACGTGCCCACTTGTTCAGCATCAATGAGTGTGGTCAGTGAATGCCAGTACGCACATTGCAGTTGGTGGCAGCGGTGGGATACTGCAGCTGTTGTATCTTGTAAGTCCAGTTCCTGGTGGATAATGATTCTGTACCAAAAATCCTTCATAACAATGTCATTTTCAACAAATATGAGGAGGAACATTGCCGATGTGGTATATCCATCGTACGTGCTCACTAGTTCAGCATCAATGAGTGTGGTCAGTGAATGCCAGCACGCACATTGCAGTTGGTGGCAGCGGTGGGATACTGCAGTATCTTGTAAGTCCAGTTCTTGGTGGATAATGATTCTGTACTTAAAAAATACTTGATAAGAATGTCATAGTCAATAAATATGAGGAGGAACATTGCCGATGTGGTATATCCATCGTAGATGCTCACTAGTTTAGCATCAATGAGTGTGGTCAGTGAATGCCAGCACGCACATTGCAGTTGGTGGCAGCGGTGGGATATTGTAGTATCTTGTAAGTCCAGTTCCTGGTGGATAATGCAAATAGCAACCAATGAATATTCTTGTTCGTCACTGTCCGTTTCAATTCTGTGCATGCACAACACTTTCTAACGGATGTAGGCGTACACATCGCACATCACCTGACACGAAACGTATGAACTGACATGAATATTGACGAACATCACCGGATATGCACAAATGGCATCCGTTTCACGTTCGGAGGCCCAACCGGTCAAGTGTGACAGGGGCTTAAGGTTTCGAATGCTGAATTTAAGCTACATGTACTATTTCTTCTTGAATGACTGTGTTTAGAACTTCTGAGAGCTCTTACTCTATGGGTAAGAAAAATGGTTGATTGCTGATGCAGTAAGAATTCAATAGGGCAATCTGTTGCGTCTAGGGATCAATCCGACTTATATTCTTTGGGATGAGGTTTTGGATGAGCTGCTTTTTCATCTTCAGTTACCCATTTTTCGAATACTTAAGGCATATGATTTATGACAATGAACTAAGTTTAATAGTATTGATGTGAATGTTTGAGGTTATTTTTGATAAGATTGTGTTTAGCAATCTTCAAATTGTGGTAGACTCATCTTTTCAACACTAAACCCATGGCCTTGCTCAGTTCCTCGTACCTAACGGTTGTTGAAGTATGTCATCAGGCCCCGGTTTCATGAACGTTCCTTAACTTAAGGAAATTCCTTAACTTAAAAATCTCCATAGGAAAGCATTACACAATTTAAGGAAAGTTCCTTAGCTAAGGATTTCTCCCTTAAATTCTGTAATGCTTTCCTATGGAGATTTTTAAGTTAAGGAATTTCCTTAAGCTAAGGAACGTTCATGAAACCGGGGCCAGGCACTATATTTACCAGTGCTGAACAGTGGTTTCATTCATTTCATTGATTAAGGTACCTCTTCTCGATTTCATGTCGGTGTGGCAAATTTGTTGTGAAGACATCATATTTCTTCGAAATACAGGATATTGTTTGTTTGGGATCTTGCGTCTTCGACAAAGCCAAAGTCAGACGGAAGGTACGTCGTAAAGAAAATGTCAGTTTGTGACAACATCCGACATCAAAAAATAAATTTGTCGTTTTTATTTTGTTTTTTTACATTTATGAATTTCAACAATATCTGGCAAGTTTTAGTCTGCTACATTTTATGTATCTAAAAAAATCTTCGTTTGAACAATTATACCCCCTCCCCCCGCATTGTTATTCAAAGGTTAAGCTACCAAAATAGAACGTTGTGATCAAAACGCATCAAACTAGGTTTCTTTAAATAAGGAATAACATACAATTCATTTGCATTGAAAAAAACCTGCTTCACCGAGCTTATATCAGTTTCTTGGCCTAACAAGTGCTAACTGTAATTGAGGGCCATTGAAGATGACTCCCCTCCCCCCAAACAGTCGTATTTCGGTTAACAATGCGAAGATACATTATATTGGAATTAGATGGGGAGCTAGTCTGGAACCTTGGCGTACACCTGTAAATGTGTTTAATTAAAAAGAGCCGTGGCGACCATATTGAATGTTGGAAACAAATCACAAAAAAAAAAATGTTTTTGATGACACTGCATCGCAGTTATAAAAATTCATTTAAAATTTCATTAAATTTTGTAGAACGCTTTTTGAAAATAATTGACATGTATTTTCATTACATCTGTCACAAACATCGAACTTAAAAGGGCTTTAACAAACAAAAACACCCACGCGAATATGTCTTTAGCAATTCTGAAATTGTTCAGATGTTTTTCGATTGTATTTGTTTTGTATTAATTTGACATATGTCACGTAATTAAAAAAGATATACATGACGTCATTTTGTGAAGAGGTTTTAGACGATTCGAAATGCGATCATTCAGCTGAAGTGATTAAAACTATGGTTAGCGCTATTTTATCATTAAGACTGATGTTAAATAGGCGCAGTCCTGATAACACGTGCTAAGCGCTTTACCTTAAAGTGTTGGCAATGAGTCAGTGGTAAATCAACTGTTTATATATTCTGTAATTATATCGTTAAACCTCCTTGTTAATACATACTTAACACAAGAGTGTCAATAATATACACTTGGCGAGTGTCACCTAATGATAGCATTGTTCTGTATAAGTTTAAGCATGCTGTGCCGATCAGATACCCTGAAGATTGGGGATTAAAATAAAAATAATTTACCAGCTTTTAACTACAGCATTACTTGCACGAGGTGACTTTTGCTAAGAGCCCCTGACGTATTTAGGGATTGCATTTTGTGGTTTCTAAAAGTGTGAGAATATATCTGGCGCACCTATCGCAATATTTGGAATCTAAATATTTTTATTTTTCCAATCGACCACAGGCACTAGCCTCGTCTGTCAAACACCTATCGACTTCGTTTCCCGTAATGCATGTTTAACATGGGTGTATCTTTTAGCTTTGATAATGTGTATTCGACCAAACAAGGACGGTGTATGATAATAAGAGTCTTTATTTAACTTGATGACATATTGAGTCAACGACTCGTCTTGCATATAGCCGAGCAGAATAAAATGTACACTATCAATTTTCGATAAAAATGCCCCCTCAATGGTCATTGATGGGATATTTTTATCGAAAATTGATCAAAACTCCTGAAAATTGTAAAATTACATAACACCTTAGTTTATATCCAAAACTAGCTGTAACAAATCATCAGGTCCCTGTGAACGTAAACATACATAAAACATCCACCTGTAATACTTGATTGCGACATTATTAAAATTGATCAAAAACCATGAAAAGTCGTATAATCTATTTAAATGTAGCAACGGCTCATCACCAGGAAGAACATCTCAAATAGCAATAAAAGCCGAACGTTCTGCCGCTCGATTGTTGCAAAAATAATCCCTTGGGTAAGAACTGAAACCGCTTGTCTCGTACTCAATGACTTGTTATACCAGAAAATCCAGCATATCCGACTTTCACGATGTTTGTGATAAGCAATATTTGTGAAATTAAACAAAGTCAAAGTGTTCTCATAACAGTTTTATTACTCGAAGAAACATTAAAGATATAACAATCAAATAAACTTGCAATTCCACAGCAAGTTCCATACGCAATTATGTTCACAGAGCTATCAACGCAATTGGATCAGTGTCACTTCGAAGCTTCTTCTGCCTCAAATAACATGAATAACCGCTAAAAACAAACATTAAGATGTACCAGGATTCGGAATGTAAATGGATTAGACGACTTTATGTCAATGTTTATGCTTGTATGAACGCAAATCGGTTACATACATATACATATATCCATGAATCTATGTAACCAATGTGCGTTTATACCAGCACGAAATTGAAAAAATGCCGTATATTCCTTACATTATATATCAATTGTGTAATAACGATTGCCATTGGCTTGTTAGATGTATCCAGAAGTATTTAAAAACCAATCTAATGAACCACCTAAAGACTGGTATTAACCAGGAAGATATGTTACCGATTTTCGTTCATACCAGCATGAAATTGAAAAGAATGCCGTTCATTCCTTACATTATATATCAATTGTGTAATACCGATTGTCATTAGCTTGTCAGATATATATCCAGTAGTATTTAAATATCAATCTACGAACCGCCTTAAGACAAGTAAGTAATAACCCGATATCAAATGGACAATATTTAATCTGTATACATACAATTTACATTTCTTCTTTTTATCCATACAATTTGAGATTCAAGATAGTGTAATTTGCCGGAAATTCAATTATAACGTTATAGAAATGAATTCAGCTGTATTTCAACAATAGAGTCAGAAAGCCCATCCAACGTATCCCAACGAAATGTATCCATTTATTCCAAAAAATTACACCATGGAGTAATATAAATTCACCTTGCACTTTGACATACCACGTCACCAAAGTTTTAAACCGCCAGAAAATTGTTCGCTCCGCGCATTTTGACCATCGTCGGAAACCCACGGGTTACTTCTCTGACGTATGCAAACGCCAGAGAAGTGTACCATGGGTTTCCGACGTTGGATTGTGACACGAATCCCGCCTTGACGAATAACTAGCAATTGAAAGAATTAGTCTAATTGAGGACTATAATCTAAAACGGATTTCCGTTTTTTAACATCATTGTCATCCGCTAAAATGTACCGCTAAGACAGTTTAGCAACATGTTATATTTATGTAGCATTGTACGCAATCACATATATCTCACCACATATTTGGATGTCATACTTGGTTATGTATTAAACTGAGGACAAATCACTTAGGAAAAACATAAAAAACAATTTCAATATGAATCACATATATGTTAAAGTCTTATAATTATCTTATTGCCTCTTTGAGTCAACTACTTCCGGTGGTGGATGGACTACTTCCGGTAGATCGACTACTTCCGGTGGATTGTTCCGTAACAATATTTACACCACCGAACTGTACTGAATTTATTAGGCCGATCGAACTTGATGATTTGTGTGACGTCATTGATTTTAAATATGTGTATTCTGTAGTAAGCACAGTTTGGGATATACTATATTCGACGATCCAATCCAAAAATTGGAACTGAACATTCGTGAACCGACCTACACATGTATAGTTTAAATACACCATTTCGGCGTGTCATCACTTCGATATCCCGTGTTACACTGTTTTACTATCATCCACAGAGATAACACATGCTTAAACAGATAAGTTTGATGAGTAATCCTCACAATGTTGTTTTGGAGCGTCTCAGCATGTTTATTGGTGGGAGTTGATTTAGCGACGATTCGTTCATCGTCGTCAACGGTTTTATAGAATCCTTTCTTGTTGGCATAGGCGGCATGGTCGGCGCTGTTCTCGCCGACCTTGCCGTTGGAGGAACATTTCGTGCGGATTTTATGATTTCTATACTAACATTAGGATCATCAGCGAAGTTAGCTCGAAGTCGAAATCGGAACAACGGATTTTTCGATGTTAGTCCTTCCCGTATCTTTTTCAGAATGTTTTTTGTGATAAGTGATTCGTGTTTGACCTTTTGGGCACGAATATAATTGTTTACCCATGTGGTATCCGCTAGGGGCCACAACTCTTCTTCTATTACCGGCGTTTCCGGTTCCGGAGTTTTGACTTTGATTTGAGAGTTTTTGCCTACCCCTATCGGCTGAAGCCTTATACGTGTAATACCACGGCGACTCATCAGCTCCGCTGCTTTCTCTTCGTCACTTTTCTTTTCTGCCATATCATTCTCCTCTTCCTCATTTTCTGGTTTTGTGCCGGCCATTTTCAGGTCAATACTTTCTCGCTTTTTGTCGGCACTCGACACATTTTGGTCGTTCGATTCCACATTGTCTATCGCTTGACTAAGAAGCATATCAAATTCACGAATTGATTCGTTCATGGATTTCTGTTTTTCGAACACCAAAGCCCATCGTCTGAGCGTTGTTCGCTTTTTTGAGTCGTACGTACTGTTGAGATGCAGTCGCGCTTTCTCGAACCTTTTAATCTGACGCTGAAGACCTTCATTTTCAAGCTTATTGCTGCGATAAATGACTTCTCCCGTCTTGCTCTTTGATACACTGATTGCTCCCTTCATGACCCGGATGGTATTGAGTGTTTTCTGCTTGTTACTGTCTCCGTCGATCTTAAACAGGGAGCTTACCATTTTGGCATTCATATTGAACGGCTGGTGGTGATTTTTTGTCGACAAATGTTTGATTTTCTTTATACCGTTTCATCTACAATGAGAAAAAAATGTATATACATATTAAAATCCATGTTGTTGAATAGGATAATTACATTCTGTCGTGTGGCGAGCACAATTGAAATATTAATACTCTAGTGTATACACAGCCAAATAAGTAACATATATATCTAATGATAAATCACAGCTCACTTCTTTATACAAATACAAAGGTAGTCGTATGTGAAATCCGTGTACTTAGCTGGGAACATTAACGGTGTGGCGATTAAGTAATGTTGAACGAGGGATCAGCGACCAAGGGTTTAACCCTCGTGTCACTAATCAAACTCACACCTGACCCTGTGACACCCGGGGTCGAAACTACTGATGTTGTCTCATCAACAAGACTCATAACCAGTACTTACATTATAAATGATACCAAACCCTCGAGGGTAACAATATTAATGTTGCTTGGCCATCCGGAGTGATAATATTTATGTTACCTGATTCCCGAGGGTGACATTTTGAATGTTACCCGATCTCAAAGGAATATTACAATATTGATCTAACCTTCACAACCATTAGTTTTGTCACGCTCTGGTTATATATTTAATGACGTTTAATGATGTATAATTACAAATACACAAGGTTTATACTGTCATGAACACAAAATTGTAAACAAGAGCCCAGTTATCGCCGTCTAAATGTCCTGTAATGAAATTATCTTGTTTTTAAACATGTACACTTTTGAAAAATTTAAAATCTTGTGGTCACTTAAAACTTAGAGGCCCAATATACGTAACTTTCGGCAAAACTTGGATCGAAAATCAAGCCTAATAACTTATTATATTTATAGATTTAGTTAAGATTAGCTGATATCAGCAATATTCAAGATGAATTCTTTCGCGGTTACCGGTACAGCAGCAGTTGAAACACGCTATTTGTAAACACGCGTCCATTTCCAACCGTCTTCTACCTTCGGTTTGTTGTTAAAGTGGGCCCCACCTGAATTATTTTCAATTCTTTGGATTTTTTTGTCAAGAGTTTCTTGTTAGTTACCGCTCAGGTTTACTTCGTTTTAGGCTTATTTTTGCATGATTATCAACTGGAATTTTTTTCAGAATTTTTCAGAATCACGAAAATTTCCCTGAAGTTACGTATATTGGGCCTTTAATACGTCGAATATTGAATGCAGTCATGTCGGTCACAACCAATCTATTTTAATCTTAGATATCTATAATATGGGCCATTTAATACGAAAATAACAAAGCGAACCTATTTGATTAAGAAGTGACAGAACATTTGATGAGATTTCATCATGTATTACATCTATTTGGTTTGTAAGAAAACCTTCATTTCAACATTTCGATTTATTTTGAGATAAACTAAGGTCTAATTTATTTTGTAAATGACCGCCAATGGCTTTGTTATCGTAGTATTAGTCAAATACACCATGTTTAAATAACTGGATTCTAATTTGCAGCTGATTCGAAGGTAATATAGAATTGTTGAAGTATTTTTTAAGTATCTATACAATTGTAACACAAATTTCACTTGGGTAGAATATATCTTTAGCACATTTCATACGTAAAACTTTCAAGTGGCATATATACTTAGTATGTATTTTTGTACTAAGAAAATAAAGTAATATGGCAATTGATACTATACATTGATCCAGTCGTTTATTTAAATAAAAAATTTGTTTATACAAATATTCTTTTTTACAATAATATTTGAACTAAAAATCTCTTGTCGTATTTAATAAATCTGTATAAGTATCTAAAAATGTTAACATGGTTTAGTTTGGTATTTTGTTTTACGTCCTTTTAGCAGCAAGGGTATGCCAGGTTTTGGAGGTGGAGGAAAGCCTGAGTACCCGGAGAAAAACCACCGATCGTTCAATACCGGCATCTGCCCCACGTCAATTTCGAACTCGCAACCATGTGGAGGGCTACTGGTAAAATGTCGGAACACCTAACCACTCGGCCACTCAGGCCCTTACACTAAGGTGTTACTTTAAATCTTAGAGTATTTGAAAACTAGTTTGTAAACCTTCACATACTCTGAATTACCTATATGTTGCTTTAAACATCCTTTTGTTCGTCGGGTATAGGTAGGTTGCCTTGTAATCATCAGTTTTTATCTTACTAGTTACTAAAACCGCTTCGGAGTTTTCCAAAACGTGTTTACCAGGTTTTTTATACTATGTAACTGTACATGTCATTTTATTTAAAAAATAAAAATACAACACTTAATTGATCTTATTTTAATTTGTTTTAAACGAACCCGCTCTTACAGGGTTAGCACACATCAAAAATCGGGGTTCACAAGAACTAGTTGAAATATATTATCAATTAAATTTAAAAATCACATAAAAGTTCTTCAATTTAGTCGTTCATACTATATTAATTTTTTTAAGTATTTTATTTGGCATAATCACGAATATACAATTCAATACAAAATGAGATCTGATGAAGGATTTGGAAACAAACTACAGTAGCTGTAGTAGCTTATATTAATCCGTTTCCCTCAGAATATTGGCTAACTTCATACTATATTGTGGCGCTAAATCGTGATATGTTTTATTTGAAAAAAAATTTCTGAATCTGCAGATATATGGTTCGCTAATGACGTCAAATCCGTTCATAATACACGAAACCTTACATTGTTTTCAGTAAGAGAAAATACAAATCAATAATTTTCACCACTCAACTAGACATATAATAAAGTTTAACACAAGTTGATTTAAATAAAATATTAAAATAAAAGTAAATTAGTTAGTTATTAAATACCTTCTGTCATCTTTGAGATTTCCTGGGTGGACATTTTACTTATTTGGTCTATATATGTATATAAGTAGTTTGCTGTATGTATATACGTAGCTATTCAGTCCATACCCCAGCCGGTCCCGCCCGTTTCCGTTCCTCCGTCTCACACCCTTAACCCCGCACTGATTAACTAGCTCAACCCCCGACAACGGATCAGTGCCATGCATTTAGGTTAATCTCGGAGCACATAATAAAAACAGATTACTGGAATAAGATTATTATATTTCTTTTAAACAGCTTAATTATGATTAATTTCATATATGTATGTGTATTTTGAACTCGTGGAGGTCAGCACATTGACAAAACAGAATATAGGTCAGAAAAAAACTATTTAAAGCTTATTTCCGTCATCTTATACGTAAAAGTGTTACATCGAAAAGCTCACAAGTACCTTAAAGTGAGTTTAGAGAGTCATTTATGACGTGTTAAAAGCCTTGACCACGATGACCATTTAATAAGTAGCTTTTCTATCATACCATATTATTTGTAATGGAAGGATGTAGAGCAAATGTAAATATAGTGCTATGAATGCCAGCTGTTTTATCTATATTGCATGAAAACTGCTCTTTCAATTCTTATATGAAAGCAACTTGACGTCACAATTCAACCTTGTTCAATGAGAGTCTTGTCGCCCCGCTTCAAATAACATTGAGAACACCTCTGCGTCAAACACTCATTGACACCAGTTTTATTCAAATAAGGGCTTTTCCGCCAATATCGATTTAAATGGCGACGCAAATACAAATGCAGGTAATGAAAATCGTTTTGAAAGTCATTTTTCTAAACTTTTATTGTTCTACGACAGTTAAAAAATGATTTCTAATCCATATATTAACTTAAAAAAAATAAAGATAAAACGAAAAAGCAGCGAAATGCAAAAAAAGTGTTTAACTTTTTTTTTTTAGAACACGAGTGCTTAAAGCAGCTTAAAAGCGCGTGTATCTAAAGGAAGATTAAACTGAACTTTGGAAACTATAAAGTTTTCTGTTTGAAAAAAGACCAGATCTAACTAGGTATACTATTTCTGGTACTCTTCACATTGATACTGGTTTAAACGTCTGTAAATTTCTTCAGTTTAAAATTACTGATCAGGGTATGGTTGGCATCAGCCACTCAGCCAGCCTATACATAAAAGTGAGTCTTATTTCCTTCATTCTTTGCTGATTGGCTCCGACCTCTCCGACTTCTCAACTACCTAGTACGGGATAGTGAGTCTTAGTTCCTTCATTCTTTGCTGATTGGCTCCGACCAAACAACCACCTTGTACGGGATAGTGAGAGTTTAGTTCCTTCATTCTTTGCTGATTGGCTCCGACCAAACAACCACCTTGTACGGGATAGTGAGTCTTAGTTCCTTAATTTTTTGCTGATTGGCTCCAACACCTTAACCACTTTGTACAAGAAAGTGAGACTTGGTTTCTTCCTTCTTTTGCCGATTTTTCTTCGAATCCTCAACCACCATGTACAGGAAAGTGATTCTTAGTTCCTTCATTCTTTGCTGAATTGTACCGACCACTCAACCACCTTGTACGGGATAGTGAGATTTCAGTTCCTTCAAGCTTTTCTGATTTGTTCCGACCACTCAACCACCTTGTACGGGGAAGCGAGACTTAGTTCCTTCATTCTTTGGTGGGGTAATGTGAGATCAAATGTCTTTGAGCGTATATATAAGTGATTCTACTCAGTGTTCTCTATCTGTAATCCCAAAACATATATTTTTTTCTATCTTGATTACGTCTTATTGCAGGTAAAGTTCCGTATTTTGCGATTATGCCTTTATCTAAGTGTCGTGTGTGTTGTCCATTTGTGAAAAATAAAAACCCAGGTTCATATTTGTTTGGACTTCCTACAGAATGAAAATACTTTTGTTATACTCTTAGTGGCATTAACTTCCAAGCATCAATATTGTTCCCAAATTCCTGAATGTTTTTGCCAGTCTTGTTGAGGGTACCAATGATCTTCCCGTGACTTGGAGCGAAAATGGTGATATCATACGATTTTGTAACAAGACGACAAAGAATATCTATCACTTGTTGCTTAAGTTTTGTGATTCTACCGTGAACATTGAAAAAATAGCATACTATGATAACTTTTTGATATCAATGCAACGGAACGGTGTCATGTGTAATTGTTAACCGACGAAATATGTCCGGTCTGGTTAATTTAAAGAGCACACACGTTTTCTGTTCTTTATATCTTCTAAGTTAAATTAAAATTCAAGATTGCGGATATGCAAATTATTTAGGTACTTCTCTGTACAGCAGACAGTCTGGAAACCCATAGATATGACAAAGGGAGAACAGGGTCAAAAGGCGGCTCTTGTGAGATGCAAGAATCTCCTTTGAGCTGGCGGTTACATGCGGATATATTCAATCCACTTGTGGTGCATCGTGGGTAACCCGCATTCTGAGACGCTCACGCACTGAGACTGTGGGACTATACACAGAATCTCGTTTTGCTTCAAAAATAGAAGCCAATCAAATAGCTCCGTATTTGATTAGCTTCGGAACTTTTTGTGTGAAATATGTTTCGGGGATCTCCATGGCGGCCGCCACCACCAATTTTCTTTCCAATATAATTATGTGGCACTAAATTTAGGTAACAACATTGTTCTTTTATTTTCGAGAGAAGACGTGACATCACGTGTGTGCCAGGACCGTGGGTTACCGACGATACTTGTGGAGTATTATTTCATAAACGCGAAGTTTATGTAGAAATTTGTCACAAAGCAATGTGTCAAATACCCCCAAAAGTCCTTTATATTTGGACGGAAACTAGGGTGTTTTTTTGGGGGGGGGGGGGGGGGGGGGGTAAAAATATTCTTTTTTTTTTTTTAAATATATATTGACAAGCTTCCGTTGTCGAAAAATCGACTCAATTTAACTTTCTAACATATGTTTTTTTGAAAAAATAATGCTTGTGATCTTTGGAAGAGATGGATATTTTTTTCTGCTTAACACTTCCTATTTGCACATAAAACGTATTCTTCATTTCCTCCCTAAACACACGCCATTTCAGAATGTTTAGCAGTCATTGCGCCATTTTGTTTTTCGGAACATTTCCAGGTTTACTCTCAACGATATACACATATAAGAATTTGGTTTGGTTGTTTAGTTGTACGTCCTATTTACAGCCAGGGTCATTTTAGGACGTTCCGGGATTTGAAGGTGGAGGAAAGCCGGAGTACCCAGAGAAAAAACACCGACCTACGGTCAGTACCACATATAAGAGAACCCACTGAATCTACAGGTAATTTCAGTGAAGGAATGACGTAAAAGATAATTTCAAAATGAAAATATCCCAGAAATATACATAAAAAAATAAATTATCAACAAAATTGTACATGTTTTGTGCACTGCCATGTAAGTTCTTGCAGCGATCCTATAGTTCAAATAAAACGCTTATAAATGTGAGCATTCCGATACCGCGAGTATCGAACGAACGGTATATATATATATACAGCATACTGCAATTACGACAGGTATCTCTTTAAAACACTTCAAGATTTAAATCATCAATTTTGAATTCTCTCCAGCAAAGTTCGATCTTGGCTGGTACGTACCACACGGAGTTTGTAGGGACACGACCTGCCAAATAAGATTATATATTATGTATATAGGAAAGCCCCTTCCAGGTCAGATAGCGGTTTAATGGTAAATAAATTGCCCCGGTAATGGACTAAATAATACGTCGATAAGACGCGAATTAGACAATGTCACTACCAGGGACCGTTTTTACAGACTTGTCAACCAACTGGTGCTTAAGTCACATTAAAGTCATATTTCCTTATGGATGTCTTAAAATATCTAAAAAAAAATCCCGATTCGTATTAACTTAGCTTTTATTTTACCTTTTAAAAACACTATAGAAGAGGAAATTATGTTCTTCAGTTTATCAGGGTTTTGTAGTCGTAATTGATTTACAAACTGTGCCGAGTATATTCACTAATGGAGTCGATATTCCTGTTTCGAGAAACTAATTAGTTTATTTTATGCCCCCACAACAGCTTTAGTCATATGAGAAAATCAATTAGTACAGTTTTATAATATCGTTAGTATTCTATAAGACCATCGCTGGTACTCACCATAAACCAATAGCATTGTCTTTAAATCTTAGCAATTTAAAAAAATGATTAATACTATTTCCATGATTTATAAGTTCTGTTAAAAAAATACAAAAAAAAACAAAATCTCTATGATTTGTCAGTGTTGTTTCTAAAATCACCGAGTACAGTTTGTTAAAAAGGTTGTTCCCTTTTCAATGATTTTTACCGACAGCGGCCAGTATGCGTCAACAGGAATGCCTCTACAATCATTACAAGTCGTAGCATTTCATGAAACCGTTAAAACCGTTTAATAGCGATTCATCAAAGTGTAGTACTTTTTCAATATAATTATCCTTTTGGTACGGTTTCTATAATTAGTTAGTTCCGTTAACAAAACAATGCTTATACCGTTTCAATTAAGCAGTTGAACCATTCCAATTAAACACTAAATATAGTTTCAATTAAGCGCTAATACTGTTTCAACTAAATTCTAGGCATCGTTTCAATTAAGTGCTAGATATCGTTTCAATTAGCGATTACCGTTTCAACTAAGCTCTAGGTATCGTTTCAACCAAATGCTAGTACCGTTTAAAATAAGCGCTTGAACCAGTCCAATTAAACGCTATATATAGTTTCAATTAAGCGCTATTACTTTTTCAACTAAATTCTAGGCATCGTTTCAATTTAGTGCTAGATGTCGTTTCAATAAAGCGTTATAAAGTTTTAGGTATCGTTTTAATTAAGCTCTAGGTATCGTTTCAATTAATCGCTATTAATGTTTCAGCTAACTTCAATGTACATGTATTGTTTCAATTAAGTTCTATATATCGTTTAAATTTAGCGCTATTACTCTTTCAACTAAATTCAATGTATCGTTTCAATTAAGCTCTTGGTATCGTTTAAATCAAGTGCTTGGTATCGTTTCAATCAAGCACTTTTACTTGTTCAACTAAACTATAGATATCGTTTCAACCTTTCACTAGTACCGTTTCAAATTAAGCGCTGGTACAATTCAATAAATCCCTTGTAGCACTTCAATAAATGGGAAGTGACATTTTCTTTCTGTTGGCTCCATTTGTAAACATCGTTAGCACTCTTTTCTATAGTTAGTCCAATTTACAGTAACTGTCGGTACCATTTAAAAAATCACTATCACTCTTTCTATCTGTAGGCTGTGAGTGAAAAGGCTTGAACCAGGAAGAATTCTTTTTAACCGTTTGTAAATATCGTCATTAATGTTTCTATAAATATTTCGCTCCGTGAACATATTCAGAAATAGCTAGAACAGTGTCGAGGCACTGTAGATAACGCTTCAAGAAATCATAAGTAACGTTTCTACATTCTTTTAATTCCTGTTTCTAGATATCGTTAATACTGATTCTGCAAAATAAATAAATGAAAAAAAATGCAGAAACGTTTACAAAAAAAATCGCTGATACATTTTCAAGTCCTTCTTAACATTTTCAGAAAGTCCGCCGCCCCCCCCCCCCCTAAACACTTCAAGAAATATTTTGTACCGTTTCTAGAAACCGTTTGTTCCGGTTAAAAAGGTCGCAAAAACCGGAAGCATTCTTTTCTACCGTTTCTAGATATTCTCAGTACTATTTTTGCGTTAATAGTTGGTTCCGTTTATAGAATTGCAGAAAGTACAAGGATTCAAGAAATCACAAGTAACAGAGAAATACTTTGCTGTTACGATTTTTGAGTTTTTGTGTTCGCCCAATTTACAGAAATCGCTAGTACCATTTTTTTGGAAATCATTACAACCTAGTCCGAGTTTCCTCTGTCCGCCGCCGCCGCCGCCGCCGCCGCCGCCGCCGCCCCCCCCCCCCCCCTTCCTCCCCAACATATATCTGTCAAATGTCTAAGTCTGGTGTTAGGGCTATCGTACATCGGAAACGGGCTAATTAGAACCGATTAATTAAAAAGAAAAAAAATAACGTTTTCCGGACGCCGTTAGTTCCGATTAAAGTAACAGACAGTACACGTTTAAGACAACACTGCCCTTGGTATGTTTATCAAACTTCCGTGGCACAGAGCTGTTTAAAGTATCTATTGACTTTTTCATTAATTACGCTAACATATAAACCATTTAAAAAACAATATTCAAAATTTATGAATCGGCTGCATGAAATAGCGAACCAGTCTTACCTTAATCAGAATCTGTGGAACATAAAACGGACTATTCTGCCAACAAAATGGGCACAGGATGGCGATAACTTCAACTACTTGAAATTTAAATCGAACACTGTTTCATTTGATTGATTTTTAAAACTCTTATCTATAGCGGTGTTTCGCTCAGGTGATCACGTGAGGTGAGCTTACCTACATATTTGAACAGGTTTAAAGATTTAGTTTTTATGAATGCCCGGTGTCATTAAATCCTACCTAAACCGACAGTATATACCTGCCAGGGTTGAGGAGAAAGGTTTATTAAACCGCTAACAGACGTGTACTTATTCTTTTGACAGAATCCCCGTAGAAATTCACACTTCAGATATGTTTCCATTGTAAATCTTTTGATGGGCTTAGATAAAGAAAAATTGTGATGTTTCTGTAAGCTATTGTACGTGTTCGTAATTAAATAAACAACTGTTAATTATGTTTATTATGGGATGTTTGACGAAGCCACCAAAGCCTATTTAAACTATAGCCACTGAAGCCGTTAAGTACTCATGTATTTATATATATATACACACAAATCCTTTCACTTTTTACAATTAGACTTGTCATGATCTAGCATCAAACCAAAGTCTAATTTTACTGAAACGAATGAAAATGAAAATCATACCATCAACGCAGGACGAGTTTGGCGGTCGCTTAGAGATGTGCATTTTGTGTTATCATGAATTCGTCAATGATTCTATCAAGATCATGTTCATAAGTCTTTACAAGGAATGAATACTTTTTTTCTCTAAATTAGGCCCAGCTGCCATACAAGTCAATAATGTTCTACATCGTAAATGATTGTGCTTTGCAAACACGTGCTACGAAACATCACGCAGTATTACTCAAATAAAAAAAAAGTCGCTACCCTAAGATTGACAGCACTAATCAATATCTACCAAATCAACTATTCCATTATGAATTCACGGGTTAAAAAAATGAGAATCAATTTGTAATGCAGGTTTGATAACAAAAGTAGCAAGACACTTAGAAAAAAACCAGTACATTTCAAACACTGGTTTCGATATATACAAAGACACTGTGAGGGACCATCAGGGTCCGACACTGGTGACCATACATAAAGAGACACTGTGAGGGACCACCAGGGCCCGACCCTGGTGGCCCTACATACAGAGACACTGTGAGGAACCATTAAGGCCCGACCCTGGCGACGTTACATACAGAGACACTGTGAGGGACCATCAGGGCCCGACCCTGGTGACCTTACATACAGAGACACTGTGAGGAACCATCAGAGCCCAACCCTGGTGACCCTATATACAGAGACACTGTGAGGAACCATCTGGGCCCGATCCTGGTGACCCTTCATACAGAGACACTGTGAGGAACCATGAGGGCCCGACCCTTGTGTTCATACATACAGAGACACTGTGAGGAACCATCAGGGCCCGACACTGGTGTTCATACATACAGAGACACTGTGAGGAACCATTTAGGCCCGACACTTGCACCCTACATACAGAGACACTGCGAGGAACCATCAGAGCCCGACCCTGGGGACCCTGCATATCGAGACACTGTATAAGGAACTATCAGGGCCCGACCCTGGTGATCTTTCATTCAGAGACAATGTGTGGAACCATCAGGGCCCGACCCTGGTGTTCATACATACAGAGACACTGTGAGGAACCATGAGGGCCCGACCCTTGTGACACTACATACAGAAACACTGTGAGGTACCATCAGGGCCCGACCCTGGTGACTCTACATACAGAGACACCGTGAGGAACCATCAGGGCCCGACCCTGGTGACCCTACATACAGAGACACTGTGAGGGACCATCAGGGCCCGACCCTGGTGACCTTACATACAGAGACACTGTGAGGAACCATCAGGAGCCGATCCTGGTGATCCTACATACAGAGACACTGTGAGGAACAATCAGGACCCGATCCTGGTGACCCTACATACAGAGACACTGTGAGGAACCACCAGTGCCCGACCCTTGTGACCCTACATTCAGAGACACTGTGAGGAACCATTAGGGCTCAACCCTGGTGACCCTTTAAACTTCAGTAGTTACTTAGAACTAGACCCCTTTGACTCAGTAAATTAAAACTCGGGTCTTGAACGGCTATAAGTGTATTCGTGATAAACCATTTTATTTTGTTAATATCGATTAACGGGTACACACTTATGTCAATCATTGCATTATGAACACCTTTGGTTATAGTTCAATACAAATGACATTTGATGTAAACTTTCGCATAGGTATGTCGTTCACACTCCGGATTGGTGTTTAATGTATAGTAATCTGTTCAATCTCATTGACACACGGGAACTAGGTATTACTTTGGGGAGAAAATAAAGAATAAACATTTCCGTAGGATAAAAGAAGCCTTTAAGATTCGATAATTAGAAACCCTTTGAGTATGTGAGTAGAACCATGTTGTATGTTTAACCCTGACCGAATGACACACAGACTGTCGACCTAATGACTTGTCCAGCTTTGATTTGGGTACCTGGCAATTAATAATGGCAGATACAGTGTATTAAAGTTGACTTAGTTATCTTGCCATAATATCAATGTAAGGTTAACCCTGAACATCGGGCTAAACTATCAAAACAGACCTTTGTGCAACTACGTATATCACTGAATAAATATTAATATTCGTAAGAGTTGAAAAATACACGCTTCTTTCCTGTCAAGCGGAGTAACTCGTGATGTTTTCCCCATTATCTTCTCTTAAGCGGTGAATATATGGAATTGGGCTGCTACAACATTTCAATAAAAAGGCGCAAAGGACCTGTATTGCTCATCCTCCGCCGCATTGATAAAGAGTAGATAACCAAATATATGTACTAAAGCAATATTTTGTTTTGTTTTATTTTGAACATCCCCAATTTAAGGTGCGTCCAGTTAAATTAAGCTTATTCCCCAAGGTTCAAAAGTAGAAATCGTTGACAGACGGAGAGGCTGACATCATGTTACAGTATCCGCTCACTCTAGTTCTTCCGCCAGAAGAGGTCAAATGATAACACAAAACTTATATTATCGATGGTTATGGATTTAAGATGATGCGAAAAGAAAGTTAATTCACGTTAACTGGTATGATTAAGATGACTTCCTGATATGGTTTAGCCCATTAAAATAATCAGGTTTCGACTGCCTCGTAGAGTTTAGGCTATTGAAACCTCTCTGACTGTCTCCTAAAGTTTAGGCTATTGAAACCTCTCTGACTGTCTCGTAAAGTTCAATTTGTTGAAATATCCAAGACGTTGACTGCCCCGCAAATTTAATCCCAATAAAACCCCAAGGATTCTTACTGTCCCATTAAGTTTAGCCTACCCCTTTCAGATTTTTGACTACCTCGTAATGTTGAGTCTATTGAATCCCACGAGATTTTGCCTGCCTCGTAGAGTTTAGTCTATGGAAACCTCTTAAGATTCTATACTTTTTGAGTTCATTTGGTTAATGCTGTGCCTTGATAATACTTATTTCCACATTTTCATTAAACTACACGATTCTTTGTCGTATCGAACATTGATAAAGACTATGACTATTGAAAGGGGCATATTTTGGTGAAAATTGATCTAAACCTCCAAAAGAGTGTAAACTTGCTCAAAACACACTAGTTTAGGTCCAAAACTAGCTGTAACAAATTCTCAGGTCCCTGTGATATCCGTGACTAGTTGCAATAAAATAATCGATTTTGTTCCGTTAACCGTGACTGTCGATTTGTACTGAGTATGTCCGTGTAATGAATATCAATACAGCGTCGATAAACCGTCGATAAAATACCGGTAATAGTGTCTGAAGTACGTCTGTTAATTATTCAGTCTATTCCAATAAAAACGGCGTTGATCTCCAATTTTAGCCTCGTTCTCGATGGCTGATACAGATTGAAGGTCAAGGACACCCACTATGACCCACGTCATATTTTTAGGATCATTGTTTATTAGTTTATCTCCAATTTTAGCCTCGTTCTCGACGGCTGATACAGATTGAAGGTCAAGGACATCCATTATGACCGACGTCATTTTTTGAGGTTCATTTTTTATTAGTTTATCTCCAATTTTAGCCTCGTTCTCGATGGCTGATACAGATTGTAGGTCAAGGACACCCACTATGACCCACCAGGGGCGTAGCTGCCATGTAAGCACATAAGCCCGTGCTTGCACATCATTTTCCAAAGTATGTGTATTAATGTCGAGAAATTTTATTTCAAAACGCGACTGATATTGTAACCCTTTTTTTTGTCGAATCGTCATATTAACAGACCAGGCTGCAGGAAGTTTGTTAGTCATAAATACTTAGACCGACTTTTTTGTATAATCATGTCATATTAGGTTTAAGTCAATCTTTAGTAGTATTAATATATAAGAAATGGCCACATCTCCATAGGAAAGCATTACAAAATGAAAGGAAAATTCATTTGACTTAGATTTTCCCGTTACTTCTCTAATGCATTTCTATGGAAAGTTTTAAATTAAGGAATTTCCTTTCGTTGAGGAACGTTCGTGAAACTAGGTCTTTTGGAATTGTCCAAAACTATGCTTAAGAAAACAAGCATGAGTTCTTACATCTAAGTTGTATTAATCGCATATGAACATATACTTACTAACAGAGACGTATGTATATTAAGATGGTTTTATTAACCCACCATCATAATGATAATGATTCTGAAAAAAAATTACAGCTGATAAACATTCAAAAATAAGCCTAAAACGAAGTAAACCTGAGCGGTAACTAACAAGAAACTCTTGACAGAAAAATCCAAAGAATTAAAAATAATTTAGGTGGGGCCCACTTCAACAACAAGTCGAAGGTAGAAGACGGTTTGAAATGAACGCGTGTTTTCAAACAGCGTGTTTCAACTGCTGCTGCACCGGTAACCGCGAAAGAATTCACCTTGAATATTGCTGATATCAGTTAATCTTAACTAAATCTATAAATATAATAAGCTATTAGGCTTGATTTTCGCTTCAAGTTTTGCCAAAAGCTACGTATATTGGGCCTTTAAAAGTTTTGGTTGGATCCAAGGTCCCAAGTTGTGCGTTTTCAAGTTTTTGGAGGTGATTCATAAAAAAATCTGTTTGGTCCCTAGTTGTGCATGGTCTAAATTTTAGACTGCTCAAGGGGAAAATATGGCCGCCTGACGGCTATCTTCTATGTTGACTATGGAAGTACATTATGGTTATTTTTTTTTAGAAATAGAAGATGGAACTTTCTTAAATATTTGGAATTTGGATTTGATCAGAAAAAACAAAACTCCCGACTAGAAACATTTCAATATTTAAAGAACTAAGATTAAATACATAAATGAAAGAAAAAACAGACGGGGAAAAAACAAATTTCTAAGAATTAATGAAAAATCATCAATGGTGGCCGCCAAGATTCCTCTGGGATCTCTTGTATGTCTCTGTTATTACTGACTGACGAGTAAAGGACCTAAGAAAGGTTTGGATAATTATTTTGTTTCCATACAATGTACATCATGGAAGTAAAACATCCTGTATTCTATTTCCGCATTTATGATTTGTACAATGATAGACCAGACAATGATTATTCAAACAAGTCCAAAACACTGGCACAATTTGAAGACCAAATGTGATTTTTCCCAAAGTTGTTTGCCCAAAGTTGGGAATTCGTCTGAAAATATTGTTGGCCCAGCGTTGTGCATTCGACTGAAAATATTGTTGGCCCAACGTTGGGCAATCGTCTGAAAATATTGTTGACCAATCATCGATCCATATTTCAGGAAATTTTACAAAATACTGGAAAGGAAAAAAAGAGCACTGGATAATTTGCTGATTGCAAATCGTTTGAGAGAAACACTTCGCGGCTATTGTCTTCCCAGTCCGAATGTTTATTACATATATAGACTATTTCTGTACTGCCTCGATATATCGAGTTCTTCACCTCTACCGTAGAGAGTTCCAAGGTAAAGCGGTGCTAATACGGGTTATTTAGTACGGGTAAATCACGTTCAATAAACCTACGTATGTAACGGGATCTTCAAATAAGTTGAACTTTCGGCATATTAATGTTATTATAGGCATTTCACTTTGAACTACCTGGGCCCAATCGTCTTTTATTTCAATGTTCAAACAACACCAATCTCTGCGACACAGCACACACAGTTCATTAATTTGATCAAACAGTAAAATAAATAGAATGAGAAAATGTATCAAATTCACGGCGACGCATCAAAATATTGGAAAACCATTTCATCACGCACATGTACTGTCAGCCAATCGGGAACCGCCGGCACATTCCGTAATTCCGTACAAATTGTATTGATTCATGTTCATGATCAAATGGATTAAACATAAGGCTTTAAACTCGCCATGTAGCAATACATTAAACTGAAAAATGACAAATTCTGCTAATTACAGCCCCCCCCCCCCTCCTCACTCCCACCGCATGTGTCAGCCTCATGAAAGTGAACTCATACCCTATAATCATGAGCTGTCAGTGGCTCGTAGAGTATGATATAGAGCATGGAAAAGTTTTTTCTTTGATATAGTTCAAAGGTCAAAATGTAGGTCAGAGTGACCTATTTGATGCATGACACAACGCCTCGTCAAGGTTAACCCATACCCCAAATATAAAGTTGCAGTGGCTTATAATGTATGAGATTGGGACCGGACAATTTTTTCATGTAGGTCAATGGTCAAAATGTAGGTCAGAGTGACCTACTTTTGATGCGTGACACACCGCCTTGTCATGGTGAACCCAAGTATGAAGTTGCAGTGACTTATAATGTATGAGATGGGGACCAGACAATCTTTCTCAACGGCAAAATGACAAAGATGTGACAACATCAGTAGAATTCATACTTAAATACGAATTGTTTACGTTTGTTTATTTGTTACATACTACGAGCGTAGCTTTTTTTAGTGTAAATTACAACGATTACCGGAAAAGTCTCATTTAAATAAAACTTTGATACAGTCTGATGCTATGGCAACCGTAAATGTCTCAACGGAACGTTTCAGTACATCGTTTCATGGACGTTTGGTTAATTAAAATCACTACTGCGTGTAATTAGTTATATATATGATATACACGTGTCCAATCATCAATTATTAGTTACATATTATATGATATATACGTGTCGAACTATCAATAAGCCGCACCCTAGAGGTCTGACATGTACTGATGCCCCCAGTGATGCTGATAATTATCGCCAAATACTCACATCATCACTTTATTCCCTATTAAAGATCATATCATAAGTTTCACGTATTAATAATGTAAAAATATTAAGTACCTGTTAAGTTGATATCTGGATCGTCTTGCTCCAGATGCTGTACATAGCACAGGGACTCGAGAATTTGTTTTAGCGTTAAACATCATATAAACTCCAAGTAAATGTGTCATCACCATTAGCTGGAGGTATTTTAATTGAACCGAACCACAGGAACTTGTGAACTTGTTACAGTTATATATTTGGACATAAACTAAGGTAGTCAACATCATTTTACGTGCTAAAGGGGTTTTGACTGATTTTCGGTAGAAATGACACTCAAATATTACTCTAAGCACATTAGTTTAGGTAACAAGTTATCAGGTCCCTGTGATCTGAACTTTTAACACATCAATTAAGATCCAAACATTGTGATAGCTACTGCAAAAAAATGATCATGTCACTGTGACCTAAACCTGTAAAAGGTCTAATATTACTGGTGTAAACACGTCAGTTCAGATTCAAACCGTCCGTCCGTCTTTCCGTTCGTCCGGATTGCTTTCCGATATCTTTTTTTTGTGATCTAAATCTACCAGCAACGTCTGTAAAAACTCTCATGTCCCTGTGATCTAAATCTACCAGCAATGTCTGTAACAAATTCTCATGTCCCTGTGATCTAAATCTACCAGCAACGTCTGTAACAAATTATCATGTCCCTGTGATCTAAATCTACCAGCAACGTCTGTAAAAATTCTCATGTCCCTGTGATCTAAATCTACCAGCAATGTCTGTAACAAATTCTCATGTCCCTGTGATCTAAATCTACCAGCAACGTCTGTAACAAATTATCATGTCCCTGTGATCTAAATCTACCAGCAACGTCCGTAATAAATTATCATGTCCCTGTGCTCTAAATCTACCAGCAACGTCTGTAACAAATTCTCATGTCCCTGTGATCTAAATCTACCAGCAACGTCTGTAACAAATTCTCATGTCCCTGTGATCTAAATCTACAGATAACTTCTGTTACATATTGTCATGTCCCTGTGACTCAAATATATAAACTATCAATATTTAGTACACTTTAGTACAGATTATATGACTTTTATGGTCTGCTAGTATCATGAGATAAGAATGTTTTAAAATGACATGGTTATATTTAAGTACACAACGAAGGCTAAAATTCAAGCACTGCCTTCATTATACGTATCGTTTTAGCCATTAAAAGTATATCTAGATTATAATGATGGTTTCCAATAAGTTTCTTTAGCATGGACACTTATTGATTAAATAATGGGCACATGGAACGAACAATGCAGGTAATTCATGCTGTATTTTGTTTAGATATTCGCAATAACATGAAGTGTCGCGTATACAGAATTGCGATTTCGTGTCAATGGTCGCATTAGCATATTTGTATTGGTAGGCTATTTATAGTCCCATGTTCTTAAAAGTAAATAAAAATATACATTTTTTAGAATACATTTAAGAATTTTAAACATTTGAAAAAAAAAAAAAAATTCTATAGTCGAAGTTGGTTCCTCTTGACAATAAAAATAAAATACAGAAAAAAATACAAACATTTTATTAATATTTTAGTATTTTGTTATCATCCGCTCATGTTAACAGACAGGCACCGGAAAAGATCGCAGAGGGGCATGGCAAAGATTGCACCCCGGGCATAAATATACACAGGTACGTAAATATTTGTTTATCAAGTCGTAATCGAGATTTGTAGTCACACACGAAAATAATGCAAGTACATATGAACGAAACAGGTATTCTTCTGACAAAACAAAACACCACGCATGCGCATTGTAATTTACAGGACAGACAGACGCATTCCAAAGCACGTGACAATCACGCATAAACCAGTGCGCATGTCAATAATACTTTTTGCACGGATACTTGCGTGTATAGGAAATAGAAGTAATCCGAGTCCATTGATATAATGATAAAACACCATTCACTGAATATGTCGACTCCATATCACATTATTCCAGCAATAATACAGTGTTATCGAACACCAATATCTAATGAATAGTAATTCAATTATATCAGCTATTTCACAAAACAAGTTATAATACTGTGTATGAAAAATAAAAAGTTTTCTCGTTGGGTATGGTACATACAAATATTGATTTATCATCCAGTCTCATTTACAGGTAGTAATCCTTAGGGGCCGCACACACAGCCCGTAAAGCAGGTATATTTAAGGTAATGGTTGTATTGGCGAGAGTATATTATGCATTTGGTCCCAGCTTGTATCAGTAACTGCTTGTGTATTTCACCAATTTACTTAGCCGCCGAACTTATTATATATCTATCAACATACCCAAGTTTTTTTGCCATTGCAAAGTTACTATATATTAAGAATGTAATTAAGAGAGAAAAGGACCACAGGTAAAGTTGCGCGCGCGTCTGAAGGCAGGTATATGGGGACCACGCTTAGAAACGGATGAACACCTGTATCAATTACGAAAAGAAGAAGATAATCCTTTGATGCGGGTACAGGTATACCAAGTCGTATTGTCAATACCTGATATCAATACAGACTTTCTATAATCCCCGGAATAGAGTTGTTGTTTTGTAGAACCATGGATGTTGTAAACAATACATCTCTCATGATCGAAGATGCAGCCATTTGTATTTTATATTAAAGTAACGTATGCACCACATTCTAAGTTCTAACCTCTTACGAACACAGGCGCTCGGCACACAAGTATACCATTTATATACTTTATAGTAAAATAAAATATTTTTAGTATGCAGTTTCGATAAAAATATGAAAGTAACGTATACACACATTCTTAACTTTATAAGGACACAGGTGCTCATCACACGAGTATAACATTTATATACTTTGTAGTAAAATAAAATATTTGTAGTATACAGTTTCGATAAAAATCTATTCATAATTCATATACGTTTTTATAGCCAGACTTGAATAACTAAAATAATAAAAAAAAAATCTATGTTTATAAGAATTCATCCTCGATATCCTGGGGTTACGTTAACCTTTGCTCTCAATGTAGAGAGCGTAAGTGATCGCAACCCCTGGATATCGAGGAGTATCAGAATTCTATTGTACAAATATATTCATAACAGCATATTCTTTATTTCTTGTGTTATAAATCTGTAGTAGGACCCCTTCCCCTACCACATGTTTTGAGCTAGTCCATAGTCTAAGATAAAACAGCTATTGTATCAGACATTACGAGGAGGAATTCTGTAGGGGCTAGATCCACACCTTAGCCGAACGACAAACAATATTATCATAAAAAGGATTAAAATGTATATTATTATATTTGTCATCTGGACGTTGCTAATGCACATGGGTATATGAAAATGTCAATTACGAATTGTTTTACTTTCATAAACTTTAATAACATCACAAACAAAAGTTTTGTAACGAGCCGAGCCTTTGAAGGTTGAAAACACTACTTGAGCAATACCAATTTATTTTCCATGTAATCAATTTTGCTATATATTTTAAAATTATCATCGCGCAATAATTTACACCAGTACGGCATTTTTTTTCAATATCGACGACACATTAAAAACCATTCTATGCTAGTTAATTAAAACGCCAATAATAAATAATATGAATTTGACATTTATTTGTACGCTTACCATAAAAAGTGTCATTTATTTTACCGTCGGAAATATTTGCCAACAATAACCACGACATTAACTTCACCATTAAAGGCCCAATATACGTAACTTCAGGGAAATTTTCGTGATTCTGATAAATTCTGAAAAAAATCCAGTTGATAAAACCATGCAAAATTAAGCCTAAAACGAAGGAAACCAGAGCGGTAACTAACAAGAAACTCTTGATAATAAAATCCAAAGAATTGAAAATAATTCAGGTGGGGCCCACTTCAACAACAAACCGAAGGTAGAAGACGGTTCGAAATGGACGCGTGTTTACAAATAGCGTGTTTCAACTGCTGCTGTACCGGTAACCGCGAAAGAATTTATCTTAACTAAATCTATAAATATAATAAGTTATTAGGCTTGATTTTCGCTTCAAGTTTTGCCGAAAGTTACGTTTATTGGGCCTTTAAACATAAGTGTCCTTTGTTGACTATGAAAGAACTTTTCCATTTTGTTTATTTTAGTCCATTAGCAGAATAAAAAAAAGACTTGGTGATTTTTAATCCATGGATAATTTTGGTTTATCATCGCATATTTTAGAAATATGCCTAGATGTTATGCCGCGGGAAATGTTTGGTGTATACAAAACGGTTCTCGGGGACAATTTATAATTTGCGTTCGTGTCTCCATGAAAACCGGACCCGTAGAAATTAGGAATTCCATGCTACTCCATGAAAAGTTTTGGAGTTTCGCCTCTTACCATAAGCGAGGATATTTCCAGACCCGAATCAAGCCTCGGAGTGGACTGGCGAGGACCACTGACCACTCTGTTTTTAACACTCGCTCGGCCAGATAAATCCAATACCTTGTACCTGTCTTGTTGGCCACACCTCGAGACATTGCTGGGTGCACTTTGACCGACCCCGCTCGTGTCACTATCAACTGGTGACCCCGTGAACCCATTTGGGTGTCCTGGGTACTGGAACTCTCTGTTTACGACATGGATCGCTTTAGCCTTTGTTTTGAGCTCACTATCCTCCGATCTACATGATTTTATAGAAACGCACACATTATCGTTATTAGAAAACACAGGAGATTTTTTAGAAGGTATCAATGGAATTTTAAGAAAATGGCTATTTTCCTTGTTCACATGTTTCTCCCGTCGTTCAGACGAGGGTTTCTTGGATACGGGGCACTGGTTTAATTTCACAGGTAAATGGAATACATGGTATTTGTTCCACGGAAAACGTACAGAAAAATCTCCAAACTCTCGCACAGTTGTCTCGTCTTCCCTTCGCGATGATGAACGTGTTGGGCGATAATCGGACATGCGCAGTGCTGACATATCGTAAGCCCCCCGATAAGCCACGAACATTGGGGCTGTTTCCGTCCGCCGGTCAAACGTAAACGGTTCCAAAAACGAATGCGAAATAAGTCCACGTCGGTCATTGTTCTCCTCAACTTTAACATTGTTGTCTTCGAACTTAACTGAATTGTCTAGGTCTCCAAGGGTCAAGGTCATGGCGTCTTTGTCTTCTTCTACTTCCGGTTTTTCTTGCTTTTGCTTCCTGTTATCTTGATTGGCACTTTGGATATCCTTTTTATTTGTTTTCGGTATTTTGATTTCTACAGAAGACACTGGCTTTAAGGTATCGTTCGTACTATTTTCTCCTCCCAGAAAATCGTCCAATTTTGTCCGTGCCTTTCGGAACTCTTTAAATTTTATCGCATTTCGCGTGGTATAATCTTCTGGTTTGTTTCTACGAAGCGATCTATTATCTAAGTTCATATACCTACCACGTTTGGGTCTTGCCCATTGGTCGTAGAATTGTTGTCTGACCGCGAGGTGGACATCGAGGTCAACATTGTCTAGTTTACGTGCATTACTAAACGACCCGACTTTAAACACATCATTTAAGTAGTCCCTCCGCGTGCGCGGATTCATACAAACTCCCGACCCCATCACACCTCTGTGGTCACTTTTAGATTTATTATTCCACACCTTAGAATCCAAAGTTGAAGAACCAAGACCGCTCAAACGCTTAGAAAAGTTTGTTCCAATGCCCATTTCCAAACTGCGTTTGAGGTCAGAAGGCATACTAGCGGTGACAGTCCCAAGGTCATTGTGAATGCGAAGGTCACTGTGTATTCTAATATCGTGGCTATGACACGTGGTTGTAACTTTTCCCTTTCCGTTCCCACTGTCCTCTGTCCATGACACAATTGAGCGTGGACTTTCCTGGTCAGTTTTTATGTCCGGGGGACTTAGTTGGTCAATGTCTCGGACCTCGCTGAGAGTCGGAGACGCCGAATCCGACCTATCCGAGGGAGCGTCTTCGTTACCATGGCTACTTGCGGAACTCTCGCCCTCTTGTGATATCGAGGCTTGAGGTATCACAACTACGTCCTTCCGGGGTTGAGGGGTCATTGCTTTGGACCTTTGGGACAAACTAAGACCACAAACGGACATGGCAGATTTGACCCAATCGTCATTTCCCTGTTCCGATTCGGAAGAATTCAGCATCATGTTAGGAAACAGTTGGGAAGCTGAATTCACAATTCCGACGTAATATGCATCAATGTCAAAACAATCTGTTCATAGACACCATATTTCATTCTGTTTTACAACATTATACGTTAGTGCCGTTATAGATAAGCCAAATAAAACATAGTATTCCGTCATTCTGTTTATCTCGGCCTTACGTATCACTCCGTGGAACAAGCACTTCTCAATTTAAAAGCTTTCCGATAGCTATAAAGCCGAAGACCATGAAATCGTATTCCGTATATATATATATACGTTCGCCTACCTACCCGGCTCCGTTAGCTCTGGGTTTAAGTATTCATGATAGCTGGAGTGGCGTTGATGGAGGCGTAGCACGATATCCTGACTGCCGTTAGTCTCTCGTGCTCCGTTGGCCAGATTCATGTCACAGTGTCCCGTCATTCCCTTGGAAACTG
This sequence comes from Mimachlamys varia, assembly GCA_947623455.1. Classification (NCBI taxonomy): domain Eukaryota; kingdom Metazoa; phylum Mollusca; class Bivalvia; order Pectinida; family Pectinidae; genus Mimachlamys; species Mimachlamys varia. The sequence goes on along the minus strand of OX392532.1, from coordinate 29,495,553 downwards.
CAGTCATTCGCGCGCTGGTCCGGGTAGGTCTCATTGAATGATGTGTGAACGTGTGTATCGCACTTTTTCCTATATACAAGCATTGACCCACGACTATACCCCATGTATCATGTGTGACTGGGATCTTTTGTCCGGAAAGTAACGACCGCTCCCAAATCATTTATTATTTACAACTTAATCTTAGAACTAAAACACGAAAGATCATGGTTTCTCCTAGTGACGATTTTTGTGTATAGAAATGTGTTTTACTACTTGGCAAACAAGGAAACTATTTAACCCTCTCACAATAAACGGAAAACATGAATATTTAACAAATATATACATCTATTGTCTATACTGCTTAGTACGGCGACTATATGATAGATGATTGATGAAGCTGAATTCAATGGGGGAAAGTAACCATAGATAATTTAACGGCAGGATCACGCTGACATAGAATTTCGGGAATACATTATTTCAAAAAATAATAAAATAATAATAAATACAAACTGTACAAAAAGGTCCTTGAGTATATATTGGATAGACATGTTAAAGAATTTCGTTAAACCACAAGTCCCCATCATCATATTCAGGGAAAATATTTTTACTCCCAGCGCGAGACAGTATTACATTTATGGTTACCGAAAATGAGTTGCGATAATCGTGCAATTAATACCAGTTACAGTTCATATAGTTTAGCGTTGCGTTCACATCTAATGTTATTTCATTTCTAACGTTTGGTAGTAGATACTATATACCGCCATCCAATATCACGGACCAGATGGCGACTTAAAATTTCTACCTCACTGAAATACCCATTTTTGATATCCAGGGATTACACTCACCTTCGGTCTCTACACTCATTGATTATGTCATGACAAAACTTTTTTAAAGTACACTCAGGCAAAAAAACAACAACAACAACAACAACAACAACAGACCAATGGCTTAGCTGCATGCATGACCCCCCTCCTCCAGTACAATAACCGTGGTTCCCTCATTACACTAACCGTGGTTCCCTCAATACACTAACCGTGGATCCCTTAATACACTAACCGTGGATCCCTCAATACACAACCCGTTGATACCTCAATACACTAACCGTGGTTCCCTCAATACACTAACCGTGGATCCCTTAATACACTAAACGTGGATCCCTCAATACACAAACCGTTGATCCCCCAATACACTAACCGTGGTTCCCTCGACACACTAACCGTTGATACCTCAATGCACTAACCGTGGATCCCTCAATACACTAACACTGGATCCCTCAATACACTATCAGTGGATCCGTCAATAGATTAACAGTGGATCCCTCAATACACTAACAATGAATCCGTCAATAGACTAACAGTGGATCCCTTAATACACTAACCGTGGAGCCCTTAACACTAACCGTGGAGCCCTGAGTACACTAAATGTGGATCACTCAAAACAATAATATTTGACCCCTCGACACGTGTACTTTGGATCCCTCATCATGTTCAGAACTGTCCCCTTGACAACAAATCCCTCATCTTACATTTGTTCTTTACTTTTTCTAAGGGTTTCCGTTGGTGACGAAGGAACGCCAACAGTACACGATACCATCCTCCTGGGACACCACTTCCGGTGTAAAGTCGTGCTGGGTAGTTCGATCGAGATATTTATAGAATCTGCAAAGTCAGATCTTTGTTTAATTAAGGTATTTGTTTCTATTTCTGATCAGGTGTTTTAGTGCAATCCTTATCTTTTCTGTCACTGAACGTTATTTCAATGCATGCAGGTGTGCATTAATCAATTCTATACTTACGTCACATGAGCAAGGTATTTAGAAAGCATCAGGTCATTTATCTAACGTAATGTGTTATTCCATACAATATATAACAAATGCAATAGTATTCAACACGTGTTTAGATTTAAGTCAATTTCGTTCAATATCATCTTTCTATTTGTTTATCTACTAGAGTATATATGCGTTTGGCGTTGCAAGGGCTTTGAATGGGATTTTGTTAGTTTGATTGCTCATGTTTTTAACTATTTCGCGTGTGTTTGTGCACGCAACTGTTCTCGGAGTCAAAAGCAACAAGGATCTAAAATAAATTATAAAAAAAACTGCTGCACTTGAATTTGTCTTATACTGACGCGGTTTGGGTTCGATTCCCCGATCGGACGTGGTATGGGGCCACCTACCTGAGCATGTGGATTTTCTCAAGACACTCATGTTCATAACCCCCTCCCCTACCACACACACTTCCCTGGCGTTTAAATCCAAGTCAACAAGAATGCTTGATACAGCTTGAAAATAAATAAAATTAATATATATATTATTTTGTAATGTTCAAAAAAACATTACAACGAAATGCTTCATACAAATATATTTGTAATCTTTAATTGAAGAATATTATTGTTTCTCTGTTTAGCCGTAAATCACTATTTTTATGGTCTCTGATATTGAATTTTCGAATCAGGCTGAAACATTGATTTTCGTCATTACTAGATATTTTATGACATTTGATAAAAAGTTTTGTTCTGATGGTCGGGCAGTAATTAATGTCATACTTTTTATTACATAATAATATTTACCCGGCATAATTGCACTAATTAATCACTTGTGCGACCAGCTGGTGCACACGATAACGGTTAAGGGAAGGGGGAGGGGGACTAAAGCCCAGAGAGGATATAGGTAGGTTATACAGTGAATTTTATTCAGAATATACACCATTGCTAGTTGATTTAGATTTTGCGGAGGCTTTTTATAATTATAGTATTTTAGAATAAAAACTTTCTGTAGATCTTTAACAAATGAATATTTCAGAAAATTGAATTTCTGACTTTTTAAAGAGACTGAATAATCTAAACTATGGCATTTAGTATACCTACATGTATATACCTATGTATACACAAGTAAAAGTTAATAATATCAACGTGATGGTAAATGTGAAATATATAACAAAATAAACAACCAAGATTCATTACAAAAAACAAACATGTGCATACACATATATACACACGTACATCCTCGATATCCAGATGTTACGCTCATCTATACGCTATCTGGATAGCGTATGTAAGCGTAACCCCAACATATCGAGGAGGTAGCAAACCAAAGTGAGCATAACTCCTGGATATTGAGGATGATATATAGGTGAACATAACTCCTGGATATCGAGGATGATATATAGATGAGCGTAACTCCTGGATACCGAGGATGAGATATAGATGAGCATAACTCCTGGATACCGAGGATGAGATATAGATGAGCGAAACTCCTGGATATCGAGGGTGAGATATAGGTGAACGAAACTCCTGGATATCGAGGGTGAGATATAGATGAGCATAAATAACTCCTGGATATCGAGGGTGAGATATAGATGAGCATAAATAACTCCTGGATATCGAGGGTGAGAGATAAATGAGCGTAGTTTCTGGATATCGAGGATGAGAGATAAATGAGCGTAGTTTCTGGATATCGAGGATTAGAGATAGATGAGCGTAGTTTCTGGATATCGAGGAAGAGAGAAAGATGAGCGAAGTTTCTGGATATCGAGGAAGAGAGAAAGAAGAGCGTAATTCCTGGATATCGAGGATGATAGATAGATGAGCGTAATTTTTGGATATCGAGGATGAGAGATAGATGAGCGTAATTTCTGGATATCGAGGATGAGTGATAGATGAGCGTAACTCCTGGATATCGAGGGTGAGATATAGATGAGCATAACTCCTGGATATCGAGGATGAGAGATAAATGAGCGTAGTTTCTGGATATCGAGGATTAGAGATAGATGAGCGTAGTTTCTGGATATCGAGGAAGAGAGAAAGATGAGCGAAGTTTCTGGATATCGAGGAAGAGAGAAAGAAGAGCGTAATTCCTGGATATCGAGGATGATAGATAGATGAGCGTAATTTTTGGATATCGAGGATGAGTGATAGATGAGCGTAACTCCTGGATATCGAGGATGAGAGATACATGAGCGTAACTACTGGATATCGAGGATGGGAGATACATTGTAGATGATCGTAACTCCCGGAGATATAGAGGATGAGAGATACATGAGCGTAACTCCAGGATATCGAGGATGATAGAAAGATGAGCGTAATTTTTGGATATCGAGGATGAGAGATAGATGAGCGTAATTTCTGGATATCGAGGATGAGTGATAGATGAGCGTAACTCCTGGATATCGAGGATGAGAGATACATGAGCGTAACTCCTGGATATTGAGGATGGGAGATGCATTGTAGATGATCGTAACTCCCGGAGATATAGAGGATGAGAGAAAGGTGAGCGTAACTCCCGGAGATATATGAACAATGATCTAGGATGATACACGTGTTTTGTGTAGTCAGTCAGAACATGTTTACAGGACCGTGTACTTTAGTGTGTGTAGTTGGCACAGTTTTTCAAGTAATAAATAATAAATGGGCCGGACTACCTCCCGGTAACCGTCACAACAAAACACGTGCACAATATGTTAAAGAAGTTATATACGGTCATACATCGTTTACGGTAATGAAAAAGATATATTGGGGAAGAAAGTAATGTAGCTGTACCAGGGTATTTTGTTCGGGGAGATATTTTAGGTCAGGCTACGTCAAACATGTTGGTACACAAAGGTTTGTTTTTTTTAGTATGCATTTTCTTTCATAAGTCTAAAATGAATGGGGCAAATCATATCAAAAGAGATAGCTAACCAGACATAGTGTCCATGATTACAGGGACCTGAGAATTTGCGACAGTTAGTTTTGGACCTAAACTAAAGTGTTTAGAGTAATTTTTCACTCTATGGCTTAGATCGTTTTTGTTTTTTTGGGGGGGTGGGGGGGGGGGGGGGGGGTGGGGAATGGGGGTGGGGTTAAAGGCCCAATATACGTAACTTTCGGTAAAACTTGAAGCGAAAATCAAGTCTAATAAACTTATTATATTTATAGATTTAGTTAAGATTAACTGATATTAGCAATATTCAAGATGAATTCTTTCGCGGTTACCGGTACAGCAGCAGTTGAAACACGCTATTTGTAAACACGCGTCCATGTCGAACCGTCTTCTACCTTCGGTTTGTTGTTGAAGTGGGCCCCACCTGAATAATTTTCAATTCTTTGGATTTTTTTGTCAATAGTTTCTTGTTAGTTACCGCTCAGGTTTACTTCGTTTTAGGCTTATTTATGCATTGTTATCAACTGTATTGTTTTCAGAATTTTTCAGAATGACGAACATTTCCCTGAAGTTACAAATATTGGGCCTTTAAGCGTAACCCCGTCCCAGAAAAAAAAGGGAGAAATGGCTACTTAAAAAAATCCATTAAAGAGATTGTAGGTCATTCTTAATTGATTGATTTTTATTAGAAGTAACTATCAAGTCCAACAAACAAGTAATTATTTGGTGTGGCCTAATTAGCTTGAATTTCATGTGAGGTCGGTTCTTCTGTGGAACAAACTGTCTGCCACAAAATGTAAAGTTTGTTTTGGGTACAATAGAATTCCTTCCTTAGCCACCCGTCAGCGGTGTACACACAATCAATACCTTATTTATAATTTATATAAAGCTTACTAGGGATCTTTCATTCTTTTCTAATTTAACGAAAACACCACGTTGAGATTTCGATCGATGTCGTAATAAGCTAGCACCAACGGCAATGTATATATATATTTATCAGATCGACATTAGGATTATACAGAGTTTTAATTAAAATAATTTCTCATATGACTATAAGCATTCTTAGCTATCTGATCAATTTGTATTTTGGAAACGACAGGAATCCCAAAACTGTTTTAGCACTCAAACGGGAGCTGTCGGTACTTTCCGTAAACACATTAGTTTAGGTCCAAATCTAACTGTAACAAATTATCATACTTGTGCAGACCGTTTATATCACAGGGACCTGATAATTTGTTATGTCACACGGTTATAGGGACCATCCTTGATACAGTGAAATTGATAAGGACATAGTTACATTCACGTAAAAAATGGGTTCATACATGCGATATTGGTTCACTATAGGTTCCATACACGAGATAAATTTGTACAAGGTCCATACACTGAATTTTGGCACAGGGACCTGAAAATTCATCACAGTTTTGGACCTAAACTAAAGTGTTTAGAGAAATTCTACACTTTTGGGGGATTCAGATCAATTTTCATATAAAAATGTCCCCCTCAATGGTCGAAGCCTTTATGACCATTGAGGGGGGCGGGGCATTTTATCGAAAATTGATCTGATTTGATTTAAACATATTTACTACCCAAAAGCTGAGTAGAGGATTAGGCACAAGTTATTTCAACTTATCAACGCCTTTTCCTCTAATACAGTACATATAGATATTTGCATGATAATATTTAACAAGGCATACAATACATTTTTACAATGAATAATATTTTACTTAAAACCTGTTGCTGGATTTGATGAAAAGTTGCACGTGTCTGAACACCTCAGTATTTGTATCTACGGACAGAGTTTCGTTGCCAAATAAAATTAAATCTAGATCTAAATTAACTGGATAAATATTCAATGAATTGATGTTATGAAAAAGTGCAACTCGTGCTGTATTAAAAAGCTTGCATTCTAAGAAAAAATGTCCAACATCCTCGCAGAAATGTCCACAACTACATGATAGATTATCAACAATCTTTACAAGGAACAAATCATTTTTCAAAGAACTGCACTGATGCCTGAGTCTCGTGTGTAATATATCTGAATCCGCCCAAAAGTGTAAAATTACTTAAAACACGTGTCATAGGTTCCAGACACGAGACAATGGTTCCATACATGGCATATTGGATATACACGTGTGATAGGGGTTCCATGCACGGAACATGAGATCACTACACAGGGCATTGGCTCCATACATTCAACCACAGTTGCTTGAGTTTCTGTCAGTATATACATTTTTTTATATATATTGAGCCGCGGCCCATTACAGAATGTAATGAGAGGCTTATTACACACACATATATTTATTATTTACTGACAGAAACTCAAGCAACTGTGATCCAACACGAGATCCTTTAAATAGACACGGGTTCCATATATACGGGATATGGGTTGTGAACACGGGGCTTTTTTTCTATCCACAAGAAATGGGTTCCATTATGGGGTTTGGTTTCAGACACGAGAACTTGGGTACACACAGCGCGATATCTCTCTAAGGGACATGGGTTTCATACAAGAGACATGGTTTCCATACACGCAAGCTTTGGTTCAATACACGTCACACCAGATTCCCCCCCAAAAAATGGTTCCATATACCGGACATGACTTCGACATATTGGGTATGAGTCCAAAACCTGCTACATTCATTCCATACAATGCCATGTAGGTAATATGGGTTTCCCACACGTGACATTGGTTCCATACACGGGAAATAGTTTCCATACAAGCAAGTTTGGTACCATACACGGGAAATAGTTTCCATACAAGCAAGTTTGGTACCATACACGGGGAGTTGGTTCCAAAGACGGGGCATGCGTTTTCGTAGACGTGAAATTGGTTCTAAAGACGACAAGAGTTCCATATACCGAACTAGATTTCCATACATAGTTTAAGGTCTTGATACATGTACAAAAAACATCAATACGAGAAATATCAGTTATGGGTTTCATATATGGCTCGCGTATGAATTTATGGACGAGAGAAGACGAAACGTGATGAAGCCAATATCTTAATACCTAACTCCCGTATACTTCCACCACGGACTTAGATAACAATAGGATAATCTAAGTCCGTGCTTCCACAGAAGACATATTAAATCAATATTATCGTTGAAATATCGATTTTTTTTTTTTAATATTCCCAGTTAAATTATCGGTGCAACGTTGACACTTTTTGATATATGCGAACTAAAACTGAATTTAGCTGTGTCGAAAATGTATGGTCTTAATTAAATCGAACCAAGACTAAGTCCGTCTATACTAGCTACGCGTGTTTACAAAGATGTTTACGTTCTCTGTGACGTCATTAATATACTTAATTATGTCGTCATATATGGAATGTAATTATGACGTCAATATCGCTGTGCCTCACAACCAGTTCGCTGTTGCACGATAGTTGTACGCAGAGTTTAGCTAGAAGTAAATACCAGGAAAATTGACGACTTACATCAACTATGGAATTTGATGCCAGTTTTGTATTGATGTAAAATGTAATCAATTTATCCGAAAATTTCAATAATCTGCTGAGTAAACATAAAGCTAGTCTGCATTGCTCCTTTAAGTGTCATATACAGCATATGAATGTGACAAGTATTTTTACTTTATCCATTTGAAGCTGAGTTACTTGAGAGATCATGCTACATTAAACTGAAACAGATAGCACCAAACCCACAGACCGGATATAACTACGGTAAGTACTTAAGGGTGTATGTAACCTACATCTAATATACAAGAGAGTTCCACATTACATTAATGATAAACTTTGTACGCCATCTTTATAAGTAATGATTGGAGAAAACAAATAGCTAGACACAAGTAATCAGATAGAAGATTTTGGAAGTTTGTATTATTTTAGTAAATGTAGAATATAATCTGTAGGTTCCATTGTCCACCCTGCTCCGGCCACTCGAGATGACCTGATGACCCCAGCTTGGTCGAGATATCTTCCACATTCCCAAAGTATGCACTTTATAAATTAACACCCCTTTTAGATATATTTGTAACATTTTTTCAAAATGTTTATAGGACAGATATGAATTGTTGCCTTTGGCGAGAAATAATCTTCCTTCTTGCCAATTCTAAGCTATAAGAATTGTATTGTTTACTTGTAGATCATTTTGAAAGATCATGCTATATCAAACTCGGACAGATCGCACCAAACCCACAGAGCGGCTTCAGTCACAGTAAGTGATACACAATGTAATTAGAGAGCGCCTCGGTGTTTTATAGACAAGAACGGAAAGTTACGAAAGTCATTCGTGTTTTTCCGGCATTAGTAAACAAAAGTTTAATAAGTTTTAATTTCAAACAGAATTGATTATCATTGATTTCAGGGGCCATTGTCCATCCTGTTCCGGCTACTAGAGAGGACCTGATGCCTCAGAGTGGTCAAGATATCTTCCAGATTTACCAAGTAAGAAGCTATTTAGACAGACATTTGTGGTCTATACATTACAGATGGCGAAAAAGTGCTATAAATACTGACATGATTTACTGTTAAAAACCAAACTGTTTTGTCCACGAATACTGCATTGGGATCGAAGTAAATTATACACAATTATAAAGACATACTGCTTGATGTCGAAAAAGATTTATATTTGAAATTATTTCAACGAATTATAAGTTATTAACACCAGACCATATCATACCCATTTTTTTTTATTACAACAGAACCTAAATCGCCCCACGGCTGGGTCAGCTGCCCGCCCCACGAGGAGGATGTCGAGTTGAGGGAGAAAAGTGTCGCCCGAAACAAAATATGGCACAGCCTCTTCTACAAGAAAGATTACTCCCAGACTGAAAACGGTATATAATAATAATTAATTTATCGATGGATTTCAATAATTTTCATCACAGAATTATCATAGTCAACAAAAATATCGTCGCAATATCATTGCTTCCGTGTATGTATTGATGTTCTATTAATAACTCAATTATATCTATTGAAACTTTTATCAAGATTTAATATGAATTTTAAACTAAATCCACGCCATTTCATTTCATTTTCAAATCATTTGACAAAGACTTATTTTATAGAATAAGTTAATCTGGATTACATTTCAGAATTGTTCTGTTTCAATGTTATGAAGAAACACAGAGTGACAAAATCTCTACACGACATCATACTCACAGTAAGTAAAATTTGACTACGTAGATGTATCTTAGGGTCCTTGTACCAGCAGAGGTAAAATACTATCGAGTTCCACTAAACCATGGATTTACACTTTCGCTTTATATAGCGCAACTCTGTATTGTTACGTCCCTTTCACTTTGACCTGGTTCAGTTAATTAGTCGTCCGGTTCCATTGCAATTTAACCCCAGAACGTTCATTTTCGTTTTGCCATTTCATCTTTGTATTTTCTTTAACGTTCCGTAAGGTATCCTTATGAAACGCTGAATCAAAACCATAGCCATGGATTTAAAAATGCATGGTCCTGTTTTAGCAAAATGTTGCGTCGCTTTGTTCAGATGCGTTTTTTACAAAATAAAATTCAGTTTGCGCAAAAGTATTATTAAAATCCATATAACTCTTGCATTGTTGTATTAGTGTCTTTTCAAAAATATTAGATATTTCATTGATGACTGAACTGAGTTAAAGATATAGATATTCACATCCTTTACTCTTCATCATTTCAGCGTAAGACAATTGATGACGTCATTGACCTACCAGCCTCCAAAAGCTGCAGCGTTTGACCTGAACATATGAACTCTACTGAGAATTAACTCAAATATGATTTTAGGAAATGGATTATTTTATCATTTTCATAAAACTTTCATAAAAACAAATCAGTGTCCACTGAGATATTTGTTTTCTGTTGTTTATATATTGTTTATATGAGCCCAATCACTTGAACCATTTACTACAGGTAAGTCAGGCTATTCCATCAACAATTTGCACTAAGTATTTAAATCAGGCTGTGCCATCTAACGAGTAACATGAACTCATATTGACAGACAGTGTTTACCTTTCTCCTGTCGGGGTAAAGATGTAACGATAAAAATCATTTTACCGGAAGTTGATCTGAACGATCAACATTAAGTATACTCGGAACACCACGTGTTAACCCAACATATGTCTAAAACAAATGCTCATGGCCCTGCGGTTTACATAAGACCGTTGCATCAATATTTAGACTTAGAAAGCATATAATTCCGTTATCCGCATCTATACAATAAAAAGTCGTGTATATTTTTGTTATAGCCTCGCGACAAATCGTACACTCCGTACGTAAGTACACGTACGAACGTTCCCAAACGACGTTACCGCTATACAGGCTGCATTTCTCAACCGGTTGGCATAAACCTTTACACAAGTGTTCACAAACAACATCCCTTGTACGAGTTCGCGTTTCAACCTGCTGCGGTTAATAACTAGGTCACCATTACTATTAATAGAAATTGACAGAAATTTGAAACTGGGACACCATTACTATAAAAAGAAATTGACAGAAATTTAAAACTGGGACACCGTAACTGTAAATAACAATTGACAGAAATTTGGACGCCACCACTCTACAAGCTGCATTTCTCAAATGATTGGCATGAAACTTCACACAAGTGTTCACAAACATCATCGCACTGTATGATTCCACATTTGGTAATCCACTTAGACCCCATCTGATATCCTTCTAAAATCTAGAACTAATAGAGCTATTCCAACCATGAGATCATCGGACAGTTTCATATCTAACAACTCTGTAAACACATATGTCACAAACAGTAAAATATTCAAAGAATAATTCAAGAACGCTTTTTTTGTCAGAACAGTTATTGAATGGAATCATCTTGAGGAACAAGTTGTGTGCGCTCCATAAATTGAGAGATTAAAAATATCTTTCCAAGCATTGCCAATAAAGGCATTGCTCTCTTTCTCCCCCGTCGCGCTAAAACCAGAAATTGGAATCTGCGACGTACAGATACAGATGCAATTCATTCGGTGGGGCATTTTAACGCTGGACGCTGCAGCCGATGGACATATTCTGATTCATGCATGCGTTTACACTCGAAGCTCACTCAATAAAGTTACACGCATTTACATTGGCCAATATCATATGTTTATCAACCAATGAAAAATGGTGTTATATCAATGACACGTTGCACGATATTTTTTTAGATAAACAACGACGATATCTTTTTTAATGTAAACAATTCAAAGAGATCGAGATTGAATTTTCCGTCCAGGTAAACCTGTCATGTTAATTCTAATTTGCATACATCCCCTTATTGGAAAAGTAGGTGTCCCAAGGTAAACAGCTCCCACGGGAAAGTTTTATGGAACACGGCGCCTTATTATCTAGTTTGTCCTTGTTGCATCGTAGATCAAAGGCCCGACGACAAATCCAGTCAACAAATTTAGACAAACCCTTTTGCAATTTTCATAAGGATGCTGATTAGGTTTAAGTTAATATTCGTGCTAGTAGACCATCACCTCATATAGACGTTAACTTCCATTAGTGCCGTCTGTGTTTTCAATTTTACAAGCAAATCATCGATTTCTTTTTCAAAGCACAAGTATATTGCCACGATCGAAGTGTCATTAAAATCATATGCGTGACGATATTCAAACAGATTGCACATGTATATAAGCAATGCAGGATTCGCGTCATGTCCCTGATTCATGGTGTACAGTGGAACATGGCCGGTTGGCATTAACTTTTGAAAGCTGGCACTGGCTCAATAGGTATGTCGGATGCGGACATCTAAAACGGATGTCGTGACAATAAGCTATTAATCCGGACTTTTTGGCGCATTAATACACTACAAATATTAAATGGTAACGTGTAAAATAAGCATATGTACGTACGGCGATACTGATTGACAACATCCAAAGAATAGCTGTATCTCGTTATATATCAGCACTGCATGTAAGATTATCTGCTTGCAAATTTGAAATTGAAATAAATCCATACATTTATTTTTGTATCATATCACCTACCGGTATCATATGAAAGTGTTTTGTTGAAGCTTGAGTTTTTCATCTCTTCTGTTAAAATCACTAGAATGATTTAAGGGAGAAGCAGAAGAAACTCACTTTTGGTTGGGGAATCAAATTCCCATCGACTAAGAAAAAGAGAAAAAAAAAGTTGTTGGTATCATAAATTAGAATAGAGGATAACACTCATTTCTGAAAGTTGAGTTTTTTTGTGGACATAAAATAAATATAAATGTGATTCAGAAGTCCCGTCACTCGTGTTTCACTAGTAATATCGGTTTATCCAGCATCCATTTGCGAGCTGATACAGTTTTCATATATATATATTTACATTTGCTCTGCATTGCCACCTTATAACACTACCAAGGCCAGTTCCGTGTTATGAGAGCATAACACTGGAGTGGTCATTTTGACGTCATTACGATTGTGACGTCATAATCATAACGTTGGAAATAGCCGGCCGATACTGGCTGTTCGCTGTTCCATTTATTAGAAATCTACCTTAAATTTTCAGAACAAATGTAGAATATAAATATGAATTTATTATCAAAACCAATGGAAAAAGGTAAATATAAGCATTAAACATCATTCTGTTCCGTGTTATAGGACCATAACACGGAACAGAATGATGTTTAATGCTTAAATAAATACATCTTGGAAGGGTAGCAAGGGGAGGGAGGAAAGAGTCCAAATATATCTGAAAGTGAATCTCACGATTAGGTCCCCGAGTACTCGATGATTAATTAATTGATGGTGGCAATTTTGGGGCCCTGAGTTGGTAATACTAAATTTTATGTTTAAAATATATATATTTTACTAAACAAAGATTTTACAACCAGTATTTGCAGAAATCGGCAGGTGACATTGAAGAATGACATCCTTTTGCTGAGATGCTAATTTCCAACATCGATGTGAGAGAAATATTATTATTTTAATATCAGTTTCCAGGACATAAGGATCAAACGGAGCCGGCTTCATTTACTTGGTAAAGGAACACATGATCACTTTACACAAAACTGTTTTTAGCGAATTTTGCATGTAGTGTAATTAAAATTTGCGTGAAATTAAAGGCCCAATATACGTAACTTTCGCCAAAACTTGAAGCGAAAATCAAGCCTAATAGCTTTTCATATTTATAGATTTAGTTAAGATTTGCTGATATCAACAATATTCAAGATGAATTCTTACGCGGTTACCGGTACAGCAGCAGATGAAACTCGGTATTTGTAAACACGCGTCCATTTTGAACTGTCTTCTAACTTCGGTTTGTTGTTGAAGTGAGCCCCACCTGAATTATTTTCAATTGTTTGGAATTTTCTGTAAAGAGTTTCTTGTTAGTTACCGCTCAGGTTTACATCGTTTTAGGCTTATTTTTGCATGGTTATCAACTGCATTTTTTTTCAGAATCACGAAAAAAAATTCCTCGGCCTTTAAAACAATCCATCACTTCGACAGAATATTGGGTTGAATAATCTATACGTGTTATGAAAATGATATCCATACGTGAATATGTAATAAACAACGCCAACATTGATGCTGTTTGTCGAAATATTGATGGGTTTGTTTTACTGTAGTTTTATGCTGTTCCACGTCCTTTTAACAGCCATAAGGTCATTCAAGGATGGCCTCACGGTCTTTGTCTCGGCCTGGACCCGATGGCCAATATTGAATAAATAGCCCGAGGGCCACACAAGGGCGAACGCTCAACTAAAGGCCAAATTATGTCCATGCCAATGGAGATATTAGGAAGGAGAAAATTGTACATTTAGTCGCCAAATAAGAATCATGCAATGGAAGCTGCAGGCAAAGTCCCCAGTCCTACTTACAGGGCTTTATGCAGGGTTCGTCTTGGTGGGATAGCTTTATATTACACTAGCCGACAAAAATTGTACTTTTGTATCCCCGAAAAAACGCGTTTTTGGGGGGAGGGGGTATCAAATTGGGCACCGTCCGTGCATGTGTGCGTGCTTCCGTCCGTCCTAGATATTTTCCATGTTATAACTTGAAAATGGTTCAACATATCTTGACCAAACTATGTATACATATTAGGCTAGTGCCATAGTTGTGCCTTCTGCTATTGGCGAGGTTTCAATTTCGATATTTTTCCCCCGTTACCATGGAAACAAAGTCAGAAATACAATATTACTTATTATTGTTTCCTAGCTTTTTCCAACTATACCTTAAAAACGGTTCAACAAATCTTGACAAAACTGTTTATACTTATTAGCCTAGTGTCCAAGCAAACGTTGTGTCTTTTATTTTTGGCCAGTTTTCAATTTCGATATTCTTTCCGTTACCATGGAAACAAAGTCAGAAATACAATACAATTGTTTTCTTGTTAAACGTTCTATAAATATTAGGTTAGAGCCTTTATTGTGCCTTTTGCTATTGGCAAGGTTTCAATACTTTTTTTTCTGTTAACATGGAAACAAAGTCAGAAAATTACAATGTTACTGCTTTGTAGCTTCTCCTGCTATAACTTTTACATATTAAATGGCGGTTTTGCCATGACATATTCCAGGAGTGTAGAGAGCGTAGGTGATCGTAACCCTTAGATATCGAGGATGCATATCTGCACAACCGGTACAAACTTAGGACTCCGTGAACTTTTCGCCAGAATAACATGTCTAGAAAGTGAAACATCCCAAAGTCAGACGTAAATTACACACTCATACACATAACTACGAAAATACATATTTTTTTAATAAATCATTAATGAGATATAGATTTCATACTGAGAGAACATGTCATATCTATAAATAATGGATGTACAATGCACCATGTAACGACCAACGGGTAATACTACTTCCTGTTTCTACTGGCTATTATATTGAAAACAAATCCCAAATAAATCAAACCCTACTGGATGATTGCGTCAAGGTCGATCAAACCCTTGAATTAATAATGAAGCACGTGTCAAATGAAATGTATCTTGACAATAGCAAATACATGTGCGTTGTCTATACTGGCATGGTTCTGGTACGGGTGACGCCAAATCACTCGTCAGCCCACAGCCTCTTTGTCCGTATGGTACCTGAAAGTCCTCGGTTACGAGTATGTATTTCCGGATGAGAGAGAGAGAGAGAGAGAGGCGCGTTTGACAGTTTTCATTGTTTTTGGTGTTGTAAGACTTGCTTTGAACATTTGTAGATTGGGTATTGTTGTTATCCACAGGTGCTGGACACACAAAAATGTTGTATTATATATATAATAATATATAATATAAATGTAATATTATACATAACATATTTATGTGACAAGCACCTGTGTTGTTATCTGGTTGGGTAGAGAATTTCGCTCCATTACAGGTTTTGGGAAATAAGAACTCAAGTACAATTTGGTGTAACACTGAAATTGTCTATATGACTGTGTTGTTGGAACTTCTTGTCCATGTTATTTCCAGTGACGTAGTCGTCTAGGGGTACAGCAACCAAGCCCCGGATGATTTTGAAGAACAGGGCGAGTGATTCTCACGTGGTCGCCCAGTCCAAAATTCCCCCAAACCATTGTTTTTATACTGCTATGTCGGATGTAGTTGGAGCTGAATTTTCCATTTCTGTAATGTTCTTTTGGTGGAAGGGATCCCAGATGTCACAGCTATACTCTTATACAGATCTTACAAGCGTATTTGTAGAGGGGACACTGTCGTAGTTCCGTCGTAGTCTAAATCGAAGTGTGGAGTTTCTTTATGGTTCTAGACATGTCAAAAACCCCATCTTAGGGAATTGCTGAATGTCTCTCCTAGGTATGGGTTTTCCTACACTTCATCAAGCACTCTTTCTCACTGTTGATACATAACAGTGACTTTGATCTACTGGTTCGGAGGATGTGGCACGTTTTGGAGTTGAAGGACATTCCCCACTTCTCGCGTGATTTGATGTCTCTCTGGAATTCCATATGGTCTTGGAACGATGTTTAAAATCTGAACAGGAGACAATCTTCTGCGAAGAGACGTACTTCGGATGTTCGAAATGATGGCAAATTATTGATATGATATAAAATCAATTGAAGATTCAAGACAGTACCTTGAAGGACTCTAGATTGGACACGGTCAAGGGATGAGCGGTGTCCTTCTATTAGGACACACGGTGTCCTAGCTGTGTCCTTGCTGCCTTGAAGGCTCGGATACAGACGGGTGAATAACCGTACGTCTCAGAGTGGCGTCCTCCGTCCAATCGGTGTCAGGCGTCAACTTGTCTTCCGATCGACATACATCTGGCGCCATATTGTTATGCGTCGGCGTCGTCCCCTCGCCGACCGAACACCGACTTCCGTTAGTAAAACTAAGACCATAATGGTGCAATAACTTACACGTCGCCTACAAATTACACTGTAAATAGAACTGACTTTTTCAAACAACCGTTTCTGTCTGTGAGATAAAATAACGTGAGTTTACTTCAATGGGGATACATTTTAGCTCTGAGAATATTCTCATTGGACATCGTTGTTTAACTCGAAAATTCTGGCCAAAAATCCTGAACATCTAGTCTAGATCTCATCTGACTTAACAACACTTCGGCTTCCACGACAGATTAAACAATAAAAACAATAACAGAATAACACAGCTGTGTTGGCTTCATAGAATAACTTGTCTACATCTGCACTTTTAAACATACATTTACAAATGGAATGCCATTTGACTTGTTTCCATAGTTATGAACTTTGGATTGACAAAATCATAATGATAAAAAATAAAGAACATGTTTATGTTCATTTCTATTTTTAATCAGCTTTGATCAACAAATATTTAACAAAAGTTTGACAAGTTATAAACTTGCACAAAAGCTCCACACTTCACCTTGGTGGTCACCACTGGTCAGCGGTGGACATTCGTGGCAGTAATTTCGTAATTGACAGAGTTATATCTATCTCGTTCTAATATTCCAACAGTTGACCACTCCGGCGCCACTCCATTCCACTAACCATCATCATTAATTGTCGTTTAACATACCTATTTTGCATTATGATGTAGATGCCTAGACGGTAGCTACATTGTATGCGATATTAAGCGGAGTGTATGATAGGTTGTAAGGGCTCAAATATGCAATTAGCAATTTTATGTACTTGTTACTCTGATGTGCACTGACCGTGACGTTCACACGGTACAATTCCAATCCTAAACGAGTTGCTGATGATGATGTTATCTTTCCTGACACGCCTCAGTGAACAGTGTCAGGACCACAGGGACCTGAGAATTTGTTACAGCAAGTTTTGGACATAAAGTAGAAAGTTTAGAGTAATTTTACACTTTTGGCGGGTTTAGATCAACTCCTCCTAAACCTATGAACATATTTCAATGGAACTACACATGAATGCTAGAGACTATGTGTTGATACAAATGCAGATTTGTTTCAACCAGAAATCTAGGTTACCAAGGTTATTCGTTACCTTCACCATTTCGTTTAACATAACTTTTTTTTTCGTAAGATGGGGTATGTAGACGGTAGTCATGTGATATTAAGCGGAATTATCGATTTGTTGAAAGAGCTCAAGGATGTTATTAGCAATTTTATGTACTTGTTACTCTGATGTGCACCGTCCGTGACGTTCACACGGTACAATGCCGTTCCCGAACGAGTTACTGCTGCTGATGTTATCTTTCCTGACTCGCCTCAGTGAACACGGACTCAAGCATCCTGATCATAACGGTTTAGACGCTGGAACATATGGATCTGGTGAAGGTTCCGGAACCAGGGTTTATCAAAGTACAGAGTGTTGCAAATATAAAAAAGGGAGAGGAGCAGGTCACTTTCATGATCCACTTCTAGTCTTCCAGAGAAATATACACCAAAACACCAGTCATGCATAAACAATGCAGCGATGCATAATTAAAAACGCTGATTGTACCGAGGAGACATATTGGCTAGACGTCAGTCAACAGCCGAAGAAATATTTTAGCGGATGACTAATTAGCTTGGTACAAAAGTACGGTACACATAGAGTTATTCCAAAAAGGTAAACATTAAAATCTTGTATAAATTATGAATTCACAAATACCAATGAATTTCATATAAATATTGTTTTAAATACAAAGTGCATTGGTGATTCTGCTTTCGTTTAATTAAAAGCGATATGAACTCTAGAACAGTAGAGTTATTTTATACGCGTAGGTGTTACAGGGGAGGTAACTTGTAAAGCCGATATCTCCCTTTTTGGTGTACATAGAGTGTAGACGAACGTATATATACGTATGATCTATATCGAGGATGGGCTTTGCTAAGAAACCCAATACATTGTGATTAAATGGATTAAGGCATTGAAGCCATTTACATGAATCACATTTATTAGGAATTCTCTCGAATGTTACTGGATTGATCCTAAACAAGGGAGCTAACTACGTTGCTCTTAGACGATTTGCTTTTTAATACATAAAAATATCGCTGTTGATGCCCCCCCCCCCCCCGAACCTCTGAAGATGCGATGCAACAGAGAAATAACAATTATATACATAATGAGATCGTTAGTTATAGCTTAAAGCATTTCAGAATTAGATCGCGGAAATTTGTTATTGCTCGGTTTTTACGTGAGCGGAGTATTTTAGAGTAAGTTCACATTTTACGGGGGTTGACTCCGATCAATTTTCGGGACCCTAATTGAGGAGTTCACTTATATCGGAAATTGATCCCCCCCCCCCCCCCTCCCCCAAAGTATAATATTACTCTAAAAACCTCAATTTAGATCCAAAACTAGTGGTAACAAATTCCTGGGCCAGGCCCCTGTATAATGGCCAACTACATAATGGTTATATTTACTCGATACCTTAAATTGAAATCCGTACCACCTCGAGGTGAGAGAATCTCTTAAAATAAGGTGGTATATAACACTCTGTAATCAAGGTTGTTCAATATGATTTCTTAAAAGACGACAGCTGTAGTAGCAAGCCTATTTCGCGGGTATTCACAAATAAAATGGCATTACTAGATTTACCGCTCTACTCAAGTGAAATGGTAATTTGGTCACTAAATAATTTTGTTATCAATACAGTACAAATGTTTTAACTGTATAGTAGTGCACATCTTCATGTGCCTGAGAATTGTTACAGCTATATTTCGACGTTAATCTTAGGTGTTTAGAGTAATTAAAACTTTTGATGGGTTTAGCGAAAATGCATCCAAACTCTTCAAAAGTGTTTAGGTTAGGTCCAAATTTAGCTGTAGCAAATATACTGGTAAAGCGATCGACACAGACCAGTTCCGCTTACAACATGCATGTATTCGTCCCTCTGTTTTGCTGTCTTCGCTACTAAAGACAACATTTTGTACAACCAAGTTGAAGACCCGAACATCCCCTTGGAATACGATCGCCCGTTGTTTGACACAAGAATTCTGAACCTTGCCACGTCCACAACATCGCCGGAAACCCACGGGAAGTGTACCGTGGGTTTCCGACGATGCGTCCACAACAGGGGTAAGAGCACCTTATAACCCTATATCGACGCGAAGGGTCCCAGGTTTGAATACATGCAGTGTACATACATCAAGCGTCTTTGACCACATAACAGGGACCCGAGAATTTGATACAGCTAGCTTTGGACGTAAAGAGTTATTTAACACTTTTCGGCAGTTCAGTTCAATTTCCGATAAAAATGCCTGAAAATCGCCTTTATAACCAAGGGGACATTTTTTTTTTATCAAAAATTGAACTAAACCCCCCGAAACGCTTAAGTTCAGGTCCAAAACTAGCTGTAACATAATGCTTATCAGGTCCTTGTGTCTTGGACTAGCGATTGTCCTACTTAATGGTATTCCAAAAGTGTACTACCCGTAATTTTCTCCAGAGTGAATTATTCAAATGTGGCATTTTACGGACGAAATAGGTTGTGTTACAAGTCATAGGCATGCATATATGACGTCACGGACACATCTTGCAATGACATCACAATACAATACAGTGGTGAACCTAGGGGTGTTTTGAAGTGTATGCAGATGTAGTTCCGAAGACAGTACCCTAAGCGCTAGGAGGGGTGGGTACGGGAGGGGGATACGTCCACCTCCTGGAAGCGGGTATGCCCCCCCCCCCTCCACCTCCGAGATAAAAAAAATCATTTCCTAAAGGTCTTTGGAGCATTTCAACGTGCTCTTGTTTCAATTTTCAGGTATAATGAATTAAAGGATAAACTTACTCATTGTCTTGTACAATAGTCTTATTTTTTGTTACAAATGTGTTTCAAATGTTTTTTTTTTTATGAAAATATGTGTACGCACCTGCGTTCCCGCGTATAGGAAGCTATACGTGCATACGCCTCTCTTGTTTAATATAGTTTTTTGCAGGAGATGAATTATATTTGTATTGTAATAAACATGTTGTAAGTTTTTTTTGTAGAATAAGCATTCAAAACCAGTTCAGATCCGGGTTGAATATAATATACACATGTACACTAGTAGAAAAAATCACCCCACGTGGAGAGGGCGTTCACATATATCTGGTATGCTTTTAATTATTAATCAGAACTGTAAAAAATACATTTGTAAAAGTATATGGCTTTCCGAACACGCGCAGCTCACATAATTTAGTCTCAGATACGTCATTTTTCATATGTACAGGATTACAGATAAAAATAATAAAACAGAAACGCATCTCACACGTGTGTACAGTAGTTTATTTACACACTCATGATCAGAAGCAAAGTGGACATTATCGAGCACTCCTATCCGATGACACATACGTACACTAACTATACCCCGGTACATACCGTACCTCCCCTCCCTAACAACTCCGACTGATAATGTATAACTGTCTCTAACACAGTGCTACTCAAACATAGCCTAATCAATACTCGAGTAGGTACTTGTCACTTCTCTTAAGTGGATCAGTATGTTGACATATCACCCAGAGTCTTTAGATCAATCCCCGACAGATCCGTGGCCTTCTATATATAGCTACCACAGGGGGACTCCAGATCAATCCCCGACAAACCCGTGGCATTCTACCACAGGGGGACTCTAGATCTAGATAAATCCCCGCCAGATCCGTGGCCTTCTACCACAGGGGGACTCTAAATCTAGATAAATCCCCGCCAGATCCGTGGTCTTCTACCACAGGGAGACACTAGATCAACCCCGCCAGATCCGTGGTCTTCTACCACAGGGGGACTCTAGATCAACCCCCGCCAGATCCGTGGCCTTCTACCACATGGGGTCTCTACATCAATCCGCGCCAGATCCGTGGCCTTCTATACCACATGGGGACTCTAGATCAATCCGCGCCAGATCCGTGGCCTTCTATACCACATGGGGACTCTAGATCAATCCGCGCCAGATCCGTGGCCTTCTACCACATGGGGACTCTAGATCAATCACCGCCAGATCCGTGGCCTTCTACCACATGGGGACTCTAGATCAATCCGCGCCAGATCTGTGGCCTTCTACCACAGGGGGACTCTAGATCAATCCCCGCCAGATCCGTGCCCTTCTACCACAGGGGGACTCTAGATCAGTCCCCGACAGATCCGTGTCCTTCTACCACATGGGGACTCTAGATCAATCCCCGACAGATCCATGGCCTTCTACCACAGGGGGACTCTAGATCAATCCCTGCCTGACCCGTGGCCTTCTACCATAGGGGGACTCTAGATCTAGATCAATCCCCGACAGATTCGTGGCCTTCTACCACAGGGGGACTCTAGATCAATCCCCGCAAGACCCGTGCCCTAGATTCAACGTTGGCATTTAACATTAATTGTCAATAAGGTTGATAAAAACCAACCTATTCAACGTTGTTTCCAAGCATAAAATAACAGCATTTCAACGTTTAAAAAATGACGTTGAATCAACGTTGATTCAATGTTTATCAACGTCACGATCAAATATCAACTTATTTGAAAAAAAAAAAAAATCTAAAGTAAAGTTTCTACCATGGGGGTATAGATAAAAGTACCTATATATGTGTTGGTTGAAAACGGATTTTATTATACAGTTGTATGGAAGAAATGACTACAGTGCATCTACTCGTACACAATGCATGACGTTGATTGGCATTTGAAAATTCTATTTTGCAGATAATTCGACCATTTCTCTACTGTGTTCTAAAGACTAAAACGGGCAATATAATTAATTGTAGATACATATAATACTTATCTTGGAGTAAAAAAGCGGAGCAGGTAAAACACTGATTTCAATCAAATAAAAGAGTTTGCCCCTTTACATTTTGCTGTGCCAAACATGAACTTTATTAAATATATCATATACTGTCCATCCAAATGGATACTTACAATCAGAAAACATACGAATAACTAAATTTGGAAAGAAATTTGTGTAAAATTAATAGACATGATTAATGTTTGAATTTATATTTAGACAAAGTCAATTTGTCAACTTATTTCAGGCATAAGTCCCTGTAATGTTCTGAGACTTAATAGAGAACCTTTAGAGACCTGGTAAAGAGAGAACCTTCTTTGGAAAATTCAGAGATATAATAGAAAGTCCCTTTCTTGGAAAATTCAGAGATATTATAGAGATAACCCTTTTTGTAAGATTTAGAGACCTTGTAGAGAACCACAGATCTACAGCGACATTGCCAAAATAATAGAGTCATGGTCCACTGAATATGTGGTGTCAAACCCCAGGACAAAGTCTCCATGGAGGCGTTATGTACCAAGTTGGGGATACACGATGTGGCTACAGCCCTTCGCTCCAGGCGTTTGAGATGGTATGGTCAAGCTGTACATACCACTTCATGTACCAGCTCCATCATGACCATCTCCAGTTGCAGATGACGTGGAAGCCCAAGGAAATCTTGGTCAGACTGTATTGAGGCCGACTTAAATGCATGCAGCCTTGGAAACATGGATCCGAACAACAGAAATGCATGGAGATCAGGTGTTAGACACTCTAGCTGCCTGCTGCCTACCCCAGTATCTGGGACATGGAGATCAGGTGTCAGACACTCTAGCCACCTGCTGTCTACCCCAGTATCTGGGACATGGAGATCAGGTGTTATAGACACTCTAGCCGCCTACTGTCTACCCCAGTATCTGGGACATGGAGATCGGGTGTTAGACACTCTAGCCACCTGCTGCCTACCCCAGTATCTGGGACATGGAGATCGGGTGTTAGACACTCTAGCCACCTGCTGCCTACCCCAGTATCTGGGACATGGAGATCGGGTGTTAGACACTCTAGCCACCTGCTGCCTACGTACCCCAGTATCTGGGACATGGAGATCGGGTGTTAGACACTCTAGCCCCCTGGTGCCTACCCCAGTATCTGGGACATGGAGATAGGGTGTTAGACACTCTAGCCACCTGCTGCCTACCCCAGTATCTGGGACATGGAGATCGGGTGTTAGACACTCTAGCCACCTGCTGCCTACCTTGTGTCTAGGACATGGAGATCAGGTGTTATAGACACTCTAGCCACCTACTGTCTACCCCAGTATCTGGGACATGGAGATCAGGTGTTATAGACACTCTAGCCGCCTACTGTCTACCCCAGTATCTGGGACATGGAGATCGGGTGTTAGACACTCTAGCCTCATACTGCGTACCCCAGTATCTGGGACATGGAGATCAGGTGTCAGACACTCTAGCCACCTGCTGTCTACCCCAGTATCTGGGACATGGAGATCAGGTGTTATAGACACTCTAGCCGCCTACTGTCTACCCCAGTATCTGGGACATGGAGATCGGGTGTTAGACACTCTAGCCACCTGCTGCCTACCCTAGTATCTGGGACATGGAGATCGGGTGTTAGACACTCTAGCCACCTGCTGCCTACCCCAGTATCTGGGACATGGAGATCGAGTGTTAGACACTCTAGCCACCTGCTGCCTACGTACCCCAGTATCTGGGACATGGAGATCGGGTGTTAGACACTCTAGCCCCCTGGTGCCTACCCCAGTATCTGGGACATGGAGATCGGGTGTTAGACACTCTAGCCACCTGCTGCCTACCCCAGTATCTGGGACATGGAGATCGGGTGTTAGACACTCTAGCCACCTGCTGCCTACCTTGTGTCTAGGACATGGAGATCAGGTGTTATAGACACTCTAGCCACCTACTGTCTACCCCAGTATCTGGGACATGGAGATCAGGTGTTATAGACACTCTAGCCGCCTACTGTCTACCCCAGTATCTGGGACATGGAGATCGGGTGTTAGACACTCTAGCCTCATACTGCGTACCCTAGTATCTAGGACATGGAGATCAGGTGTTAGACACGCTAGCCGCCTACTGTCTACCCCAGTATCTGGGACATGTAGATGAGGTGTTAGATACTCTAACCACCTGCTGCCTACCGCAGTATCTGGGACATGGAGATCAGGTGTTAGACACTCTAGCCTCATACTGCGTACCCCAGTATCTGGGACATGGAGATCAGGTGTTAGATACTCTAGCCACCTGCTACCTACCCCAGTATCTGGGACATGGAGATCAGGTGTTAGACACTCTATTCACCTGCTGCCTACCCCAGTATCTGGGACATGGAGATCAGGTGTTAGACACTCTAGCCGCCTGCTGCCTACGTACCCCAGTATCTGGGACATGGAGATCAGGTGTTAGACACTCTAGCCGCCTGCTGCCTACCCCAGTATCTGGGACATGGAGATCAGGTGTTAGACACTCTAGCCACCTGCTGCCTACCCCAGTATCTGGGACATGGAGATTAGGTGTTAGACACTCTAGCCACCTGCTGCCTACCCCAGTATCAGGGACATGGAGATTAGGTGTTAGACACTCTAGCTGCCTGCTGCCTACCCCTATATCTGGGACATGGAGATCAGGTGTTAGACACTATAGCCGCCTGCTGCCTACCCCAGTATCTGGGACATGGAGATCAGGTGTTAGACACTCTAGCCACCTGCTGCCTGCTACCTGCTGCCTACCCCAGTATCTGGGACACCTGCAGCAGTTGACAAATAAACTCAGGATTAAGTAACTTATTAACGCCCTTGCATGTTTTATTGACTTTTACCTTTGAATTGATGATAAACCATTTTTTTGTCACAAGGTTTTATCTTTTACCAGCTGGCCCCTGAGGAGATCCTTCATAAGTTTTCATGTTACATGCCACATCTAGGTATGTAGACAAACTTATTTAATACATGTTGTTCAATAAAGGTCTCTCTGTTGTAAAAATGGTCTGTGCCAAGGGTCTGAAAGACAAAGCCAGGTGAGATTTATCATTTATCATGTCTGAATTTTGTTAAGAAACGTTGATATTTTCAATGCATTGTTTGGTGTATTTTGTTTTACGTCCTATTAATAGCCAGGGTCTTTTAAGGATGTGCCAGGTTTTGGAGGTGGAAGAAAGCCGGAATACCTGGAGATAAACCACCGAACTACGGTCAGCCCCTTGCAACTGCCCCAAGTGAGTTCGAACTTGCAACCCAGAGGTGGAAGGCTAGCGGTAGAATGTCGGAATACCTTAACCACTCGGCCAGTGCAACCCCTGATATTTTCAATATTAATGCACAATAATAAAACTTTTCATTTTTTACTCTGTCATGAATATGATACATGTATTATAAAGACAGACACATTTATGTTTAGCATAGAATAACAAACAAAACACATGTAGGTTGCTAGTAGTTAGAGGACCAATGAAGATCTATATACCTGAGGGAGGTCTACTTGAGAGGAATGTAAATACAATAAAATGTACACTGCAGGTACCTAAATATGTTATACATATGCATATCTTCAACTTCAAGTACTTGTAAACAGTTGGAATGAGAAACAGTAGAAAAAAGGAAATCTATCTGCAAATACACATTTCAATAAATTCAGTTTGAAGTAGATCTCAAAATGATACTTCAAAGACATATCTAGTAATATATAATCAGGTTTAGGTACAGCTCTGTACAAGCTTGTGTTGTTATCTCCTTGAGTCCCTGTATTTGATTTAAGTCTGGCCACAGTTTAGACAGCAAGCAACCATTTGATACAAAATCTTTTAGTTGTTAATTCACACATTTTGAGATGTCATTGCCATGGAAATATTTTCTACAATAGATGTGTCTATAAATTTAAATCATATAGTTTAAATAGGGTATGAAAAATAATAGGAAACACTGTTGATTGAATATTTAAATAAATGATCTACTTGCTCAGGACACAGGGACTTGAGAGTTGGCTGCAGCTATATTATTTTATTTGGACCATATAAATTTATGAGCAGTTATAGTTTTATATGTTATGATAAACTCCAATGTGGATCTCAACCCATCAAACATGCAAACTAACCCAGGGATCACTTTGGGGCGAGATTTGGGGATTTTTACTCCCTTTTCTTGAAAATCTCATTAAAAATTCAAAATAAATAAATCTATATAGAAAAATTTCATAGATATTTTGTTGATCGCATAAAATCCCTCAACTTCTCCCATATGTTTTTAGAGTCAGAATTATCCTTGCTAACTCTGTCAAAAGTGTTGTTATTCCCCTCGATTGGCCTAAATTGTTGAAACAAGTTAAGATAGGAAGTGTTTTTTTGATGATTTGGTGCCAAGTGACAACCGGATGACGTCATTTCCATTATGACATCATAATTACATGGCGTGAATTTATTTCAAATACACTTCCCAGTGTAGCCATATGGCATAAAAGGGAGATAACACATTTGAGGTAGGCCTATAACTATATATATATATCTACGGGTCCAAATAGAGCTGTTACAAATTCTCCAGTCCCTGTGGTTGGGGAGGGTAACATTAAAGATGGGTTCACCTTGGTGGTTTGGTGTGTGTAGTGCAACAGCACCTGTCAAAAGAATCTTGTCAAACCAATACCCTTGTTTGAGTAGGAGATCATGCTCTTCAATAATACACCAAGGGAGATTACTCCATGGAACCAAGTAAAGTCGATCATGACAATTGTAATTGATTAATGATGGAGTAACTTGATTGATTGAAACACCACCAAAGTAACTGTGAGATCAATTAACTCAATTAACCCGTAAATTTCATAATGAACTATTCTAACCTTCGAATTGGAGGAGTTAAAATGTATATTCAAGGATGAATGAGTTAATGATATATGTCTGAGGTGGGGTTAGCTAGCTTCTCCCTAATTTGTTCTTTCTTGCACACTCTGCTGCTTTTACTTCCCTCCATTCACAGATGGATTCGTAATCACACCGTTGACATTTCCAAGCGTCCTCTATATCGACCCCCTCGACCTCCCTTTGCCCCCGCCAGAATCCCAAGTAATGTCGAAACAGCCTCTTCAGCTCTTCTTCGTCATACACAACATCCTGATGGAGAAACGACTGTTTTGATTCCTGATGAACATATTCCACACTAGTTTCACCAATACATGTAACTGCCGCCATTCTGCTGAACACAATGTCAAGTAAAGAGTCAAGTGTCTTACAGGATAATCCTGACTTACCCAGTTCTCCTTGGACACCCTCCCCCAACTCTTTTGTTAACTTCAGTCGTAAATGGCGAGCTATGACGTCCTTTGTAATATTTCCTTTTACAAGATCGTCAAACAGTTTCTTGTACAACATAACTTGTAATCTGTGCTGCTTTGTCTGAGACTTTGATGGTTTAGTTCTAGAAAGTCTGGTTTTAAGTTCGGACAAGCCAATAGCATAAGTTTCTAGGTCGAACCGAAGCTCGTCAATCAGCCCTACCATGAAAACATCTTCCTGAAAAGGAGCTCCAAATATCGGGACCTCTCTTGCTAATGGAAGTCCATGGAGGAATGCCTGCACCGAGTTTAGAAGGTTCAGCATCTTCACGGCCCATATATCTTCACTTGATGTAATGTCCACTTTGACAACATCATGAACTGCCAGCTCTGAAAAATAAAAACAAGATAGGTCATAATTATGTAATATTTTATATTATATCTCAAGGCAACATGATCATGGTCTCAAATCACTGATTTTCTATAAATTGAATTACAGTTGAAACTATCTATCTCAAACTTGCATAAATTGATGATGCCTTTTAATTTAAAGTATTTTGTCGATTCAAGCCACACTTCACAACCTCTGATTGTATCAACATAATTTCCCAGAATATATGTTGCTTCTTAAAAATCTTCAGTAAACTAGAAATGTCTGTGAGACATAAATGCCCCCACCCTCATATCAGATTAGTTCTTCATGCTTATTATGTATGAAAATTTTTTTCAGTAGGGGGTGACAGCTCAATTAAACACACATTGTCTGTATATATATATCCTATAATGTTAATTGTTTTGACTGTTCCAGATAAGTACAAGTAATGACCAGTGATTACCTCCCTTAGATGAGCTGCAAATAGTTTAATTCAGGCCAAGTCCTCAGATAAATAAATGTTTATCATTGACAGGATATGGATTAACAGCTGGTTACATTACCATTGGATGGGACGGGAAGGGACGGACATAGGTAACACTATATGCACCCCCATTTCATGCCATGGACATTAAAAATCTGTGTAGAACACGAGAAAAATCAAACTTTATCCATATGAATAATGTTCATTAACAGTGGTATGAGATTGGGATTATATAATATAATTAATCATATTGTAATATATGGTACATGTAATATACATACATATAATATGTATATAATTTTTTAATGTTACCTCTTTGAAGGTGAAGATCAGAGCCCTTTGTCATGACGGGGTCCTCCACCAGTATCCCAGGGACTGTGAAACTGTACAATAACTGCTGTTCACACCAATGCTGTCTGGTGAGGTCCGACACCCAAAGGTAGCCTGGTCGGAACTTCTCCAAGGGACTGATGTTTTCTGTCGGGTCAATAACGACCCCGGGACATTCTGTCGGGTTAATAGCAACCCCGACCCTGGAACTTTCCCCGGGACTTTCTGTCGGGTTAATAGCAACCCCGACCCTGGAACTTTCTGTCGGCTTTGTACTCTCAACAGTACCAGTACTGGCCATGTCTGTCTTACATGTGTCAGTCTGTCCAGCACAGGGACTTGTTATATCTGTTTTATCAGTACCCATTTGGTAACTTGCTCTGTCAGTTAAATCCCTGCTGACCTGGGAACCAACAACTGGATTGTCAATAAAGTTCAGAGGATTGTTTGTGTTTTTATTTTCTCTTTTGGTCACAGAGCTTGGAGACTGTGTTTCACATTCACAGCATGGAGAACTTGAACTGGTAGCTGAGAATGAGTTACTGGAGACCAAGTCAGCATTGTTGACAGTCGATCCAGCATCCTTCCTTGTACCAACTGTATCGATTCCTGAAGTACACTTTTCTTCCACTAAAAATAAATAAATTTAGTATAATTACATCATTCAAGTTTACCCCCCCCCCTAAAATATGCAATAGTCACGCTAAATTTCATCCCCCTGGTTAGTTTTTTGCAAAGACCCCTATAAAGAATCAGAATATAATAATCTATGTTGCTTAGATATACATGTACTGGATTTTATACACTGTAAAAAAGTAACATAACTAGGTTAACAGTCAATAATAAGCATCAAGACTGATGTCTTCATTAAATTAGCTCACAGGATTTATAACATGGTTATTAAATCTCTTCAGTGAATTACCAGGTAACTGAATGACATATATTTTAGAGTTCATTGATCCCTACATTTGTAGGTCATACAGAGCATGACTTCTACTCAATTTGATGTGGAAAAGCATACTGGCCTTACAAATAGATGAAGGTGGTAAGGAGAATGTACAAAAATCATAATAAAACGTCTTAGAAACATAATTTACTGACTTAAATTGTGCAAAATCATAGAACCACGCCATTAAAAACTATACATAGGTAATTATAAGTTTCAAATTCATTTAAAGTATATACATGTATATCTTTTCTTAACCTTTAATGTTGTTATGCAGAAGCTATTATAGTTTAAACAATGTTATAAACATAATAGCACTTTTTGGTTAAAATGATTAAAACATGTTATATAAATGCTTTCATAACATCAGGGATAATGTTATCAAATTGCATATTATATTTAGTTCATTTAACAATTAAGGTTACTTATTAATTATAAGCCTTTGGTTTAAATATATATTTAATTGTCTGATTTTTTATTATGAATATAGAAGTGCTGCATAACTATACATCTGTGTACAACCTGTTCATGAGGTTGGCATCGATATCCCTCTCAACAATTATAAAAAGAGAAATAAAAGCTCTGCATGACCTGGGTACATATATAAATAACTTAATTAAATAAACTACTGGTCATTTCACAGCACTCAGAAGAGACGTAAAAAAACGACTGACATGTTACAAATCAGATTTTTCTGGAGATGTCAGCATTAATGCTAATTTTTAAAGGATCTTAATTTAGCCATAGCCAATGTACAAGTTCAATAATTATATTCTAATTACAACAAAATGTACCACATTGTACATGTACAGTACACATTCAGGGTTATTTTGATTAACTTAAGGTATTCGAATAAGACTCATTCCAGGCATCGTCAAGTGTTGCGTATATATAAAACACAATGATAAAGCATAAAACGTTTGTGACTCACTCAGCTCCCTGTGAACAGAAACATATATATTCCGAGAGTTATACATTTGTATCATGTGTTGTTATATAATTACTGTACTGTACATGTGACCACGCCCACTATCTCGTGAAAAAAATATATGTTGTAAATGTATTAACAGTGAGTACTACGTAAGCAAAGGGTTCATTTACTATTTGAAACATATGATGACAGCAATTCGTCGTCATCGTCGTCGATGAGTTGAAATTGGTCAGTGTTGAATTTGTTGTCGGTTTGCACGTTTGATTTTGGCGCTCCATTGTCAGTCGGAGTTGTCATTTTGGCGGAAATCGATCCGTCAACACTTAGAAACGTTAGATTCCTCCGCACACACTTCCGGTTGATTATTGTCGATTAAAATATCCTGTTAAACAGTGTGTCAAAGAACTTTTTGATTGGAAACGAACCTAAACATTAATATGTACTGGTTTGATTTACAAAACTCACATTTTGCGCACTGAAATTGATAAATCGTTAGAACTATTTTTTCGTTATAACGCGGATCACTAGTTTACATGTCGGCAGTTGTTCGGCTATGTCAACAACCAGCAGGCTTCAGCATGGTGTGAAATGATTGTTGTGGAATGATATGGAATCTTCAGCTAATATCATGCTGGTGAAGTTGGGTTATATGCGTTTTACAAGGCTTAAGAATGGATATTAAAGCAGTGTCAAAATCAACGCAGAAGAAGTTATCTGCGTACAATGAAAAAATGCAGAAGAAAAACGCGAATCCGGCTACCGCAAACTCTAAAAAGAAAAAGAAAAACAGTAAGAAAAACTTAAAGGCAGATCAGAAGGATAACGAACAAAATGCTGATGGCGAAAATCAAATTTTTGGAATTGAAGGAGTTGGAGTATTGGATAACACAGCTGGTAAGTATTCCATGGCCCCTAATTTTAATTCATTTATTAACTGTTTAGTCAAATTACAACGAGCGTACATGAACAGTATATACATTTTTAGACACCAGAAAACGTCCGTATACATTTGCAGATTTTTAACGTAGTATACAGTATATTCATGAAAGTCTTCAATGTGAAGATAATGCTGCTATTCAGGGATTTGCAGATATTGGTTCTGGCGATGTCTTTGAAAGCTGACTTCCATGAAAATCAGTTATTGATATGAGATAGAAACTGACAGTGTGTACCATGTACATGTGCACGTACAAAGTGATTAACTACAGATACATTGTATGTATACATGTACTTTTAAATCCCAGTGTCCAATTAACACTTGATTCCTATCGAAAGAGGAGTTTTAAATATCCCTTATTAACAATATTCTGCCCATATGCGAAGATGTTTAATATACAATGTACATTTAAAATACAAAATTCATTATACATGTACACTGTCACTTGTTCTATATTGTGGACAAACTAATTAATGTTTTATCAAATTACAACATTACAGAAATGCAGGTTTGAACTGCTTGACTAACATGACATTATTGTATCAGTATCATGAAAATGATAAAGTGTTATTATAGTTTCCCGTATTGGGTACGTATGGCTACTATATGATCCAAGAATCTGTTTTTACATGTACATGTAGATCTATGTTTATGACTGTATATAGGACCCAACATGCAGTGTTTCCTGGTTGAAATTACTTTTAAGTAGAAAAAAAAATTTAAATCTCAGCTCAGCTAATTGCTTCAATTCTATTTTCTTAAATTGTAACTTTGGATTGGAATCTTCCAATTATAATATAGGGTTATAAATTGTTATACAAAGAACAGGTGGTTCAGTACACCTACATGTACATTATAATTTCTTATTTTCTCAAGAAATTCTATTAAAAATAATTTTCTTACGTTTTAGTAGTTAACTTTCCCTTAAAACTCAA
Source organism: Mimachlamys varia (assembly GCA_947623455.1). Lineage (NCBI taxonomy): Eukaryota > Metazoa > Mollusca > Bivalvia > Pectinida > Pectinidae > Mimachlamys > Mimachlamys varia. Next base: position 29,462,722 of record OX392532.1, on the reverse strand, counting down.
AGCAACAATAAGTGGTAAATGTCCTGCCTGTGCGGTAACATTTTAATTGAGATTGTGTTTGACAGAACTCATGTAAGATGAGATGGTGTCAAGTGTAGATTTATGTTAAAATGTGTACAAAGAGCGGACAAAGAAAGGGGTGACCACTCCAGGTAATGAATACACCGGTACACTGTTCAAACAAACAGCTGTAGGGCTGTATAAAGATAAGGACTTATACTCTCAGTGTAACTAGCTTTGCCTTTATCTGTACTACAGTCATACAATTATAATCAATTTAACCCTATAATGATTTCTGTTACACTGAAATATTTTATAGTACAATTATAAATAGATTTAACAAACAGTACAAATAGGAGTGTTCAGAAGAGTCCTTATAGACACAGGATATATATTGGCTTAGACAAATAAACATGTTATACATTGATAAGGCAAATATAAACATTCATTTCTTCCTGTTTATAATCTGATGAATAATAAAATATATTCACCCTGTCAGCTGGTTGGAAAATTAATGAAATGTACTTGAACTTATTCAACCCCTGAATGTTGGAGTTAAGTCCATCTGTAAAGATCAAGGCCTATCCCAGAGCATGAAATTCAGACATCGACAGAGGGTCTGCTTTTGGATTTTGTTTGTCACTCAAGCTCGAAGCATATAATCTTTGAAAGTAAAAAGTCAACAAAAAGCTAGAAGGTACCGATATGTTATTCCGCTATATGTAGTGTAAAATGGTTTGCAGTAGATAGAAAATAGTTACATCAAATAAAGATTAAAATGTAGGCCAAACTATAAATGTTTTCTTTCCTCATTACATGTCTTAAAAATGGGCTTTCAATATTATTATAAAATATTGCCTGTTTTTTCATCATATGGTTTTTAGTACAGCATTCTTAACTTTAACACTAGTGCTTCCTTAAAAACTGCCATACATTTCTAGGTATATTTTTAATTAAGGTACCTTAACAAGAATTGATAATATATTATATGTTAAGTGATTGAACTCATGAAGCAAATTAATATTATATATATGTATATGTGTATGTGTATGTATAAAAAGGGTAGCTTGTTTTGGTTTCAATTGATTATATTTTGGAGTGTATATATATATACTACTATATTTAAATCCTACTTGCATTTTGTATCTTTTTTACATAGAGAGCAGGTGAAATAATATTTGAAAATAATTATCAAAACTGAGCAACTGATAAAATTTTACCATTTCATTTTGTACTGAAAAAGATAAATAATAAAGTCAGATAAAACTCGCACCACTTCAGTAACTTCAAGATAAATCCTCTTAAAACGTTAGAGTAAATATTTATTGATCAGAAGTGTTCTTACCCGTGTTTGGGTGAATGTGTATTGTACCGACGATAAAATTCTCGTGATAAGGTAGAGCAACTGTGCTGATTTAATGTCTGTTTTATAATTACGCTATAAGCTGCGGATTGGTCAAGTGCCACGTCTATTGTAAAGTAGCACCAGAGGTGACCGCTGGATGTAATCTGGCCACAAAGGGTGGTCAATTTTGGCCAATAAGATTACAATCAACAGGTGGACTTATAAACTCATTCACCCCTGAAATTTCATATTGTACTATTCCAACCTTTGGATTGGAAGAGTTGAAATGTGTCATTCAGGGGAGAATGAGTTATACATGTCAATATGTGGAATATATAGGTGAAAATCTACTTCAAATTATGTGGTCCAGAGTATTAAGAACTGGACGGTATTAATAGGACTTAATATGTCTACACACAAATTTACGATAGGCTGTTCAATTTCAGACAAGAGATTTAATTAGCTTGATGGAATTTTTTCCAATTTTTTTAAAATTATTATATTAATTTCTTTAAATGCTGACTGTGCTTGCCATTGGGAAAATAGGTAATAATTACCAGGGCCCAGTTGTTCAAAGGGTGATTAGCTTAATCATAATTTAACAGCATTTGACAGACTTGAATAATTCTGTCAATATACAAGTTACAATCTTGAAATTTTGTATGTAATTTGACAATATAAGGTATTTGATATCTGCAAAGTTGTAATTAAATCTATTGTTTCATTTTAAAGTTACATGATAATTAAAATTTGCACTAATCACTGATTAAGCTAATCATCTTTTGAACAACTCGGCCCTGTTCTTGAAGTTTTTAATCAGTTAGACTATTATGTTACTTGATGAAGTAACCTTTATAATTATCAGGTCACCAAGGTGCTAACATTGTAATTTCATGGATATATTTCTGTGCCTGTATTGGTGTTAAACCCGTAACTAACTACAGTAACTAAATTAACATAATCTAAATGATGTTGATGCATAACTAATTATAATCAACCAAGTTGTACCAGGTCAAAAACGAGAAAGATTATGTTCATGTATGTATAGTTAAAGCATTAAGACTAGATACATACATACATATATGTGTATGTGTAAGGATACAAGAAATTACACAATAAATGTAGCACTATGTGATCGAAGTGTAGATTTCTGATGTGATAAATGTTTCAATTCTGCAATAAAAGGGCAACATTTGAATTCACTCCTTCCGACTGGTTTTTGTAGTAATTTTGACCTTTCACAGACTGTTGAACTCAAATGCTTTTATATATATACAGTATATACACACACAAAATTACATACATTGTGCATATATATTTGTATACATTATTAAGTTTAAAAGTTCATGATACTGGTATTTAAATTAAATAAACAACCCTTTTGTAATGTGTAAATGACATTTATAATCCTGGTAAAGTTTAAAAGTTCACTTTTTATTAATTTTTAAATCAGGTTACTAAATAAGTATACAGTTCATTGAATTGAAGACTTTCTTTTTACAGTGATGATACAAATGTTTCTATTGTCAACGAATACAATGCATTTATTTTAATACATTTCCTGAATCCTTGAATGCACTTCTTTCTGTACATCTCAAATGTCAGCTGTCACCCAACAGTGATAGGTTCTCGGGTTTTGTTTGATTAAGTTTGGTTAGTTTTATGTCCTATTAGCAGCCAGGGGGTCATTTAAGGATGTGCCAGGTTGGTGGATGAAAGCTGGATTACCCAGAGAAAAACCACTGACCTATGGTCAGTACCTGGCAACTGCCCCTCGTGGGTTTCGAACTCGTAATCCAGAGGTAGAGGGCTAGTGGTAGAATGTCTGAACACTTTAACAACTTGGCCACCACGGCCCAGAGATGGAGGACTATAGTGGTAGAGTGTCGGGATACCTTAACCCCCTCGGCCACCGCGGCCTAGAGGTGGAGGGCTAGTGACAGAATGTTGAAACACCTTAACCACTCAGCCACCGTGGCCCAGAGGTGGAGGGCTAGTGACAGAATGTTTGAACACTTTAACCACTCGGCCACCGCGGCCCCTATTTTTTGTTTGATTTGGATTATTTTATATTATAAATTTACAGTAAGATGCCACATCTGTCTGAACAAAAATCCCAATACTTTTTATCAGCATATGATTAATTAATGCAAATAGAAAGCAAATTCAAAAATAGAAATGCTCAATAAAGAAATGTTATTTGAAAACTTTGAGAATCTAGTACTGACAAACCATCACTATTAATTTAATTATGAATATTAACACTGTGATACTTTGGCTTACATTAAAGCTGCACAGTTGGTTGGCTCTGAATATCCCAGGAACAATATATCTTATTTCTGTCATAATAATCCTTACACAATTACTCTGTGCATGCATGATATATATGTACATTGATTTTATTACAATATTTTAATGTCATGATTTATTGATCTCTGCTTATGAATGATTAATAATGTTTCACAGTTATGAATATTTTTGCATGATTTTGATAATTGATAATTTTTTACAGCCATGAATATTTTTGCATAATTTAATAAAATTAGTTCACCATGCCATTGATCCCCAGGGTTCATTTTGGTTTAAAATAGAATTACTATCGGCAATTGGTCTATGAATGGAAATTCCCTGCTGGATCATGTTTTATATGACAGATTGTTTATAAAAGTGTGATTTTCAACTACACAAGCAGTTAAATAATGCCAAAGTTGAAAGCAAGTTGTTCAATAATTTTCAAAATAAATCAAACATTCTATTATTGTCTATTTTCATACCATTTTTTGGAATTTTTTTCCCCCATTAAAATCAAAATTTTAATAAATGACCAACCTAATTTGTTTAGGTTTAGTACATTGTACAAAGGTATAATGTTATGGCCATTGTGTTGAAGTCGGATCATTGTTATATTTTAACATTTTAATGACAAGCCCTTGCTATTCAATATGGCAGACAAATGATAAACTGATTTGAATACAAGCCTTGTTAGCTTTACGAAAAAAAAAAAAAAATTGTTTAGATTCATAAATTTATATTTACCTGACCTGTCTTTCACATACTATTTACATTTTCACTGACTTCTTCTCCTTGTTATTTCTTATGGATTTCAATGTTTTTCAAAGCTTTATTCACCAAACTCATTTTGTTATGTTACTGTTTCAAGCTAACCATGCTTTCAAAAGTCATTGCATGGTTGATTATGAAGATCTAGTTCGCATGTACAGTTAGACTTGACCTTTCTACTAATTCTTTAGCGATCGTTACTATTGTTTAAACTTAAGTGGTATTGTCTTTCACAACATATACATACAGTATTGTAGGAATGTCAGTGCTTCGACTTGAATGAATGGATGTGTATTCAATAAATGTATATTATATTATTATGCAGGTGGCCATCAGTCTTTCCAGTTAGTTTTACAAATTTATGCAGCTGTGAGTTGAAATACTGTATATACCAAATTGTATGTCGGAATAGTTAAATTCCAGTTCTATAAATGTATTATCTTAAAATATGTAGACTAGCTGTGATGCAATTCTGCATCCAATGCTTTCTTGATGGGTTAAAGGGGTAATGGTACTGTATACAAAGTCCTTGTGATAGTTTAAAGGCCCAATATATGTAACGTCAGGAAATTTTTCACAATTCTGAAAAATTCTGAATAAAAATCCAGTTGATAACCATGCAAAAGTAAGCTTAAAATGAAGTAAACATGAGTGGTAGCTAACAAGAAACTCTTGACAGAAAAATCCAAAAAATTGAAAATCATTCAGTCAGTGGCCCACTTCAACAACAAGCCAAAGGTATAAGACAGTTTAAAATGGACACGTTTTTACAAATACCGAGTTTCAACTCCTGCTGTACAGGTAACCGTGTAAGAATTAATCTTGAATATTGCTTATATCAATTCATCTTAACTAAATCTATAAATATATAAAGTTATATTATAAGGCTTGATTTTCACTGCAAGTTTTGCCGAAAGTTACGTATATTGGGCCTTTAAGTATAAGAATTTTTTAGTTAACCCTTTATGGTCAAAGTTTCTTCAAGGGAACACAGCTAGATCATCAGGGTTCCTCGACTCTGATAAACCTCTTTTAAAGTGCTTGGGAGGTACCATAAGTATGTGTCAAGTCGTGTATAAACATCCAACTTGCAAGCCTGTCAGTCTTACCAATTTGCTGCTGCATGATTCCTTTGATCTCATTCAAATACATTACACACTTGAGTCTACACTGTGCAATCTTCTGTAAGGTTTCTTAAAGAGTTAGTCTTTTCAGCTAATATAGTTAAAGGCCCAATATACGTAACTTCCAGCAAAACTTGAAGCGAAAATCAAGCCGAATAACTTAATTATTATATTTATAGATTTAGTTAAGATTTACTGATATCAGCAATATTCAAGATGAATTCTTTTGCGGTTACCGGTACAGTGGCAGTTGAAACACGCTATTTATCAACTGGATTTTTTTTCAGAATTTTTCAGAATCACAAACATTTTCCTGAAGTGACATGTATATTGGGTCTTTAAAATAACCAATATTTGTTGTCTAGGATCTGGCGTCCTTTAAACATTTAAAAAATTTCCATTAAAGGAAAACATTACCGAAGTTATGAGGAAATTCTTAGGTGAATGAATCAAACTGTCCATAAGTTCTGTAATGCATTCTTTTGGAGATTTTCAAGTGAAGGAATTTCTTCAAGTAATTAAAAACTTAAAATGTTGATGAAAGCGGGACTTGGTTGGGATGGATTTTTCTGTGGGTGTATTTACACAATTGGTATGTGGGCGGGACATTCATATTTGCCCAAAAGTATTGAGGGAGCTGGACTCATGGTTTTTCAACATTTCTTTTGACTTTTATAATCAACTAAATGGTCAAATCAAACTACATTTAATAATCCAATTAGTTCATATAGTTACAGCTAATGGCCACACTAAAAAATTCCTCACTCGAAAAATTTGAAAGGTCGACAAGTAATATAAAAGCCACATTGAATGCTCAATTTAAAGATAGAAAATTATTCCAATGACCCAGTTCTGCAACAAAGAAGGTAAGAAATTTGAAAACATTTTAAACACAAATACAGCCTGAATTTCAATTGAATTACATCGATCATGGTCTATTTCTTTCTTAAAATTTGGGCCAAAGATTGAATGAAACCATTGCAAAAGCAGAAAAAGTTAATCCTACGTGAAATTGAGTATTATGTATAGATTTACAACAGAGAGCTGTTTGTTGTCGGGGATCTGTTACATTTGATCTTTGACAAATATGTGTAACACTAGGGATCTGTTTGGGTATTATATATTATCTATAGGATGTTAGCTTACTCAGTAGGTTCCTATAGATTCTAACAAAAAATATAGATATAGAGCATTCCTAGGATTAGTAATCAGTGTAGACAAAATGGTGAATTATAGGTGTATACACTCAGGTGCTAGGTCAATGTTGAGTTGTAAAGTCAAATTGCCATATTTGCCGTAATAAACGTCCTTCCCCCAATAAATGTCCTTCCCCCAATAAACGCCCCTCCCCCAATAAGCGCACCTTCCTCCTTCTGTAGAGGTACTGAAGTTATATAAGCACCCCTACTGATCATGACAACCCCATGAAATGGGGGGGGGGGATATGATATAGTGTTATATCCATGTCCGTCGCATCGCGCTGTGTCCCATGGTAACATAACCAGCTTATTTAAATAATTACTTGTCATCAAATTTTGCATACGTATTAAGCATGAAGAACTAATTTCATAGGGGGGTGGGGGGGGGGGGGCATTTATGTCTCACATCACAGACATTTCTAGTTACAAGAAAATAATCCCACATACAAATATATTGGTAATGTGTGTGCAAATTGTCCGATATGGATGACATTAATGTCCCATATCATGGGTTAATAACTACCTATTCTGGTGACCACAATCCACTGTAATACTTAAATTTATGAAAATGACATTTTTCGTCCAGATCTTAGTTTTGATACCCTAAACATGCTAAATAAAATGAAGAATTAGTTCTTCATGCTTATTCAGCTTTTTGAAAAAAAATTTAGGCACCCTTGGCACTGATTATGGCGAATACGGTATGTCAATATATAGCAGAAACGAGGTGTAACTAGAAAGTTCATGTAGATATTGATGGAAAATATTGCCTTTTTGATTTAATCACAAACTTTGGTACATGCTAAGGTATTGGATTACCTACATCTAGTGACACCCATCAGTGGAAATTAATACATTGTAGATATCTGTAAACTGGACTTACTCTGTGGTCTTTTTCACAGTAATCAAGGTTTTGTTTATGGCCATGCCGCCAATATATAGTGCACAAGTTGGGTTCAATGATCTGCATGCTTTATAAAAGGAATAGATGAATTGAGATTCATCATCAGGTCAATCGTGCAGTCTGCCATTTAATTAACTGCACATAAGGACGATAATTATATGCTCTGCATTTCATCAATTAATAAACAATTTAAGTATTATGTGTTTATATTTTGTTTGAATGCTGATATATACTGCATTTCACCGCCAATAAGCCCATGCTTGGTCAATAAGCCCACCCCCCACTTCTGACCTCCCCCTATATAATATACTTGAATCATGGAATAGCTATCAACTGTTATATCCAGACTTGATTACAAGCAAAATACGAATGTACATATATATCTTTCAGAACATGTACCAGCCATTAATTAGTATGCTGTTGGCTGTAGTTTATCACTTTCTTCATAAACTCAATTCTATAGAACTTTTCAAGCACCAAATAAAAGTAGAAATTTAAATTACCATTTAAATAGAATTTACCTAGCAGTAGTTTTTGAGATCAATAATAGTACAGCTGTAGGCAGCACTCCGAGTGATGGTAAAATTTTTCCATATTTTTTATGCCGCTTCTTTTGATATTGTGTTTATGAATGAGAAATTTTCTGGACTGGATGTATATTATACACCTAAATATGTAAATTGATTTCATTTGAAGAATTCACAAGCATGTTATTAAAATATTTATTGGACACCATTGAAGTCGACAGGACTTTTGTAACTTCATTGATAAGGAAAGGACTAGTATATTTACCTGTATTTATAAGGAATAAATTAACATTTTATTTCTCTGTATGTATTTTGAATTGGAGAATTGGGTATTTCAACAAGCAATGAACTAATATTAATTCTGTTACTTAGTCAGTTGTCATAGTCAGATATACATTTTGTATTTCTATTGAAAAACTTAATTATGTTCTAAGCACCATTTATATTTTGTATGATTTTTTGACATCATTTAAATAACTCAGTTTATAACTATATCCATTGTATAAAAGTCCCATATATCAATCAAATGGATTCATGGGATGATTTACATGGGAAGGTTTTCAAAAATTTATCACAGCTGTGACATTTATCACCAAAAAGAAATGTAAATTCCAGTGTAATTTTAAGTTTCTTACAGTTCAGTTCAGTACGAAAGTTCTCAGGTGATTTTCAGGAATTATATCGAAGATTAAAATAAAATTTGTTTTTGTTAAAAGCCAAAAACATTCTTCACTCAAATATATTCCAATTTTGAATTCAAGATCTCAAATGATCTTGATTTAAAATCAGACTATTGTTCTCCTGTTCCGATAACTTCGGACATGATTTGCCAGGCATACATGTATATCATATTAAATAACTACTTCAATTTTGTTTGTGAGCATTAATTTTCATGAAATTATACCCTGTTCATTGTTCTTGAAGGTTCATGAACTCAATAGAATTTATAAACATGTAAAGAAGAATTTTCATGAATTATCTTTTCATTCATGACCTCAATATTTATGAATATTCATGAAATATTTTATCCTTAATTATTAATATTTTCTAAGTTTGAGAATATTGTTAATACAAATCTTGAACTATTCAGAATATTTATGAACTTAATTCATAATCATAATGTGCAGGGGTAAAATTAAAGAATAGATTGAGAACATGGTTTTAGAAGTGGTTTTGGGCTAGGGCAAATTACCATATGGTATACTGTATGTAGTATTATGAACAGCATATTTATTTTTTTTGGCAGAAAATAGCATATCATCTGTGTTTAAAGGTATGTTTTGATTTAAAGCTTTTCTGCAGTATGGTTGATATGATAATCCACTAGTCTACCTGTGTGGGGGCCGCGGTGGCCAAGTGGTTGAGGTGTCCCTACATTCTACCACTAGCCCTCCACCTCTTTGTTTCGAGTTCGAAACCCACTTGGGGCAGTTGCCAGATACTGACCATAGGTCAGTGGTTTTTCTTCGGGTACTCCGGCTTTCCTCCACCTCCAAAACCCTTGCACGCCCTTAAATTACCCTAGCTGTTAAAAGGACGTAAAATAAAATAAACCAAACCAAACTACCTGTGTGTATAATGTAGATTTTAATATGCAGGATGGCCTAATAGACAGATCTAATGTTAAGTGTCTACTGGGTTAATATATGTATGTTCTGTATTAATATGATATTCAGGGTTGTTCACAGACAAACTGTTATCACCAATCCTGCACTATAGATATACTTCATACCAATCAGAGCGTCCAGGTTTACACAAAGACTTTATGATTTGCAAAAGTCACTGCTTTATACAAACTTGTCAGGTAGATAAGTGTTCAATGTGGGTTTGTTAAGTCCTCCGACCAAATCATACACGATCAGCTGATATTAGCTAGTCCATAATACACTATACACTAAGGTTTGATGGTCACAGTTGTAACTTAAAATTTCAAAAGGGGTTCCAAAAGGGATTCAAAGTTAGTTAAAGCCAATACATACATGTGTATGTTATAATATATAAGAAATGAAATGGTGAACTTCAATGTCACATCTGAAATAATTAAATATTAATGATTTAAAATGCATAAAACAAACAATAAAAGGTTTTTGATTCATTAAGGAATCTTAGGATCTTCGTATCAATGTTAAAAAATGATTATAACACACAATCGTAATTCTATTATTTTTCTAGCAAAAAGTTAAATCATTTTTGTATTTTTAAAAGTCACTTACAATAAGTGCATGGTTATCCGGACTTTATAAAAAATAATGAGGATCTGTGATTAAATCGAAAGCGAAACTATGATGAACAGTTAGTTCGAGTATCAAATTAAGGGGAGGTTACTCTGTTATACCAAATTACAGTGCTGTGGATGAGGTGTAGGGCTCCTTAATGAAAACTTACTGCACCTATGGACAGGGTAGTCGGGCAGTGTAGTGGGTAGTGCATTAGCCTTTCACCAAGGTGGCTGGGATTTGACTCCGGGGATGTAGTGAAAAATCTATCAATGGTGTCAGTCCTGCCAGACCTTGATGGGTTTGACATACGGTATATATACATCAAGTATTCCAGTTTCCTCCCACATAAAGGCTCCCTGTACTTACAAGTACAAGTCAATTAAATGCATGTAATTTATATGAGTTGTAAAATAAAATTGTAAAGTTTATGTTTAAATAGACATTTTAGAAGTAAAGAAGTATTTTAAATTTGGTATTGACAAAAATGTTCTGGACTTTAACCTGAAAAGTACACATTCTGACATACTTATCTGATTATATATGTTAAGTTAACACTTAACTTTTATTACTTTTATTTATTTCAATTGCAAAAATTAAGTATTGTAATTAAGTTGAAATGAAGCTGAGAATTGCTCTTAATGAAGATAACTGGGGGTATATTGTTTAGGATAAGAAAAAAAATGTATACAAAAAAAAAAAAAAAATGGAATATTAATTAGAAAACAGAAAGCATAAGCTCTACATCATTCAAGCGGGAATTTATTTTTTTAGGGATTTCTTTAAAACTAATTACTATCTTACCCCTGCGTGGAACCACATTACAGTTTGTCAATGGACACAATTAATCACAGGGGTGTGAAATAAGGCAAGGTCGCACTCACAGATAAAACCATACAGATATAACAAAGGTGTTTAACTCATATGTACTGTACAGAACGCATGGGCTACTTTGTATTCATTTAATGGTTACCATATTTGGACCAAAAAGCGCCCAGGCACAGGGCGCTAAAAAATAAAGGAAAAATGAGTTGGTGCTTGGAATTAGGACAAATTAAGAGTCAAATTTGTGTAAACTATAAATATAAACGGTATGCAATCACCTCAAATATAACAAGTTATAAATAATTTTACCATGTTGTTTAAACACATTTTTTTTTTTAATTGCAATTAAGACATGGGGTTTAAAGAGATTAATATAGGAATCAATAGGAGACTTTTTCCAGTTAAAGTTTGTTAATCCCATGAATTTTCTCCTGTGATTTGAACACAATTAATTAGGGAGAGATTGCCTTTGAGAATCATGACTTAAAAGAAATCTCTGGATTTCTACCTCACAATTTATGATTACCAGTATTTCCATAGAAACAGAAAATTATGACAAGACGGCGTACATATTAGGTAGTTCGTTTACCCCTGAAGATACATTAAAACTCTGCTGGGTCAAAGGTTGGAATAATTCATTATAAAAGTTCAAGTGTGGATGAGCTATAAATATAATATAAAATATATTTATTTATTTTACAACAATTATGAAACAAGTTATGTTAATCACTGTTGTTGGCCCGGATGTTAGCACACAATGGGGTCTTTTAATATTATGGGAGGAAACCCACATAGTCGGGCCTACTCAGGAATTCATCCTGTCTGTCTGTCATCTGCAGAAACTTTTTCGGAGATCTTCTTAACTCACAGGCAGGTTTTGTTTAAACTTCACATGAATTAACAGTATGTTATGTAGTTGTGCATCAGCATTTTATTTCAGATTTCGACCGCTTTTAGGGAGTCATGACTTTTTCCCCACACTTATAGTGCAATTTGACTTTCAAAATTCATTTAAATGGTATGACCTACATTGCAGACCCTTGTCTTACACCAGTGGACATTTGAAAAAAAACAACCCACAAAAATGTTGAATTCTCTTTGGATGTCCTATTGGGAGCATTCATGTCACAATGATATCCTGTTCATATTTCAACTGATATTTCATACTTCAATTCTTTTTAAGGGAGATAATGTCCCTTGATGCAAAATAACCTAACTAACCACATGTGGGTGATCAGTATGTTATGTTGTTGTGCATCCACATTTAAATTTCAGATTTCGACCCCCTTTTAAGGGAGTTATGTCCCTTTATGTGAAATAACTTTTTGGAAATCTTCATCTTAACTAATGAGCAGATTCTCATCAAACTTCTGTATGTTATATAGTTCTGCATTGTCATTTTAATTCTATATTTTGATCCTTTCTAAGGTAGTTATGACCCTTAATTAATGTGAAATTTAAGATGGAGGAGTTTTCAAGAAATTTCCGTTTCTGTAAGTTGACTGTCATGGTCAGTAAAGCATTATAAACTACCAGCATATCTGCGGGGGGTATTAATTATACTACGTGACAGCTCTAGATTCAAAATTAAAATTCTTTAAAAAAAAATCTTAATTCTAGTATTTTGTATTGTGATTTTAACTTCATATGAATTGGTATCATTTGGGCAATTTGCATCGAGCTCATTCTCAACAAATAAAAATCATTAAAAAAGATAAAATTCTAGTTTTAAATTGTGATTAACATTCAGGCAATTTGATGCCTCATTCACATAAAATTTCAACCGAAAGTAGACTCATACATATATGTACCTTACAAATTTTTTATTTAAAAGGTCAATGTTAATTAAAACAGCTACCAGACTATACAGTGTGTATATATATACAGAACTTATGGCAGTAAGCTTCATTGTAGCTGTGCTTATCTCAGATTTAAACGTCTATTGTATTACATTTAGACTGTGGTCTTGTGCCACATATCAATAATCTGGCTTGTATATAGACTCTTTGATGTTAAAATGTAACTTGTACATTTTTTTTTTTTCAATTAAGACAAGAGCATAGATTTCTAGCTAAATAAGGTGTTGATATGAGTTATAGGTTGTGTTAATTACGTTTCTCGTGTGGTTCTGGTAATCAATTGTAGAACGTGGTACTGATATAACTGGTATTTAACTTGCAACATGATACATGTTGTGTGTAACTGTAAATATTTGTTTTACAATGTCTGGCTTTGAAATTTAAACATCCTAGAACTATAGAGTCAATGACTTTGCTATATACTATATATATATGTATGTATTTAAAGATCAGTTAATTACAAGGCATTCATATCTTAAAATGTTTAAATTCTTTCATTTTTTTTATCAACACGTTTTAAACACATTCCCAACAAACCTTTTTGCAACTGATTTTATTACATATACCATACTTGTATGGACATGAAAAAAAACTTGTCAGAGAAAAAGGTTTTGTTTTTTTTGGAATTTTAAGTAATTGGTTGGAGACCCTTTATTATAATAAATTGTTGTTTGTTTGCAGTGATTTTGATGATTGAAATAAGACACTTCAATAACGAGGCAGCAACACATTCCAAATAGCATTATAAATTGAACTTATTACCATGGGCTGACAATGTGAGAAGATGTTTTGATAAATGACTTGAGAAGAAGTTGAGAATGATTATTCCCAATTTTTTCCAGCACTTGGCAACATATTTTCTCAAAAAAGAATGTCCGCTAGTTTCAGCTCAGGTGATGTTGTTAACCGGAAATATTATCCCAACAAAAGTGATCCACGTAAGAAATTAGTCGGTCATAAACATATCAATAAAAACTTATAAAAGTGGGGTGCAGAGGGAAGTCATAATTTATATTGAAACAGTCTCGTATCATTTTACTTTTGCTTAGATAAGTTTAGTATTGATGAGTAGGTGTTTGTAATGTACCCAGGTGTGTGTACATTATGTTTGTGGGTTGATGGTGAAAGTGAGGGTGTATCAAATTTGCTGTTAGATATGCATTGTATATTGGAGCTATATTATATTTGGCGCTGCCAGAGCAAATATTGACTGTTGATAAATATATCTACTGACAGTAAAAACTGGACCAATTCTGAAAAAAATCCATACACATGTAAAGGATTTGCATTGATTAGGTTAAGCTCATCGGCAGTAGAGCATCGGGCTGGAGAGTCAAGTGTATATTTGTCAGGGGTTCGAGCCCAGGAATGACAGCACTTAAATATATGATCTTTATCATTATTCCTTATCATGTACAGAAATATTTATAGTTAAACTGTTAGTGACATGAACTCCGAAGGTACCGTTGTCACCTGTTTTTCACATGATTTTTTATTGCTGATATAAAAATTAAAGTATTTCTAAAATGCAGAGATCCATATATTAGTCAACAACCTTAAAGTGTCACTGTATTGTATACCTATGCAAATGGAAACATTTTTCCAGAATCAGTTTTAAAGCTTTGTTCATTTCTGAAAGTAAAACCAGTGACACTCTACATGGTCTTTATGAGAGATATTGATAGAAATGAAATAAATGAAATATAATCAGCGACCTAGAAATGTTCTATAATTTGTACAAGAACTGAACCAGTCAGTGTAGCTATACCCAGATCTAAACCCTGATATACTTCAGATTGTTATTCCTATTTAAAAAGACATTCATGTATAAACTTAATTCATTTTACAACAATTATGAAACAAGTGAAATGAATTACAATATAACTAATTGTCTCAACCAGCCCCTGTCTAATCCGAATCCCTGTCTATTCTGGCCTAACAGTTCAGTCCTAATATTTTCCTTTCAACTCATATCAAACCTCTACAAACTGGACCCCTGTGTAACCAACCAAAACATTTGTTCCAATGACATTCGGTTTAATCGAACCCCGGCCACTGTGGTGAAAACAAGTGTGCATCTACTGTGCCAGTACATGACCATACTACTTAGTACTACTCAAGCTCCTTCTGTGGCATATGATTATTGTCAATCCTCCTTTACTTAGACAAAAAATGTACCATGCAGACGTCTTCCTTGGAACTCCAGTTTTCAAGTCCACTTAATCTGTCAACAAGAGCAAAATTAACATCTTGGTCTTCTAATCTATGTATCATAGGTGTTAAGCTCTGAAACCTCCATTGAGGGAGATCTCCTTCATTCCACATTTCCAATGAGGGAGAAAGTGCGTGAAATACGTCTAAAACTGCATTACTCAATTTTTCTCTCACCTTTTTATGTATCGAAACAACTTCAAAAAGTATCAATTTGATCCAGACACACCTGTTATGGTCATTACACACACCCTACATTAACTAGGATATCATTTGACCACAGGATGTAGATTTTGAGTTTGTGTGAGATTGGACTTAAATGAGGGAGATTTTCGTTGGAGATTGATAAATTATGGTCATAATTAGTCTCCCTGGTAATGATCGAGGGAGGGTTAACGGGTATGAAATATAGTTTACAGTAACCTCAATCAGTGTTTGTAATAGTCATAGAAATATGAAATGTGGGATATTTGATTTGGAGGTTGACACCTTTATACATATGTATAGGGGCTTTGGAAACTTTAATGATACAACCTTTTTTAGGGCATCCGGATCGCAGAATAAATACATAAATATACATCACCAGCCTTTAATTCTTACATACTGGGGCATTGTCCTATAGCTTGTTCTAGGTGTGATACAGTACAGTTATAATTTACAACACGTTCTTATAGATCCTTGTACGATTACAAAAAAAATTAAAGAAACATTTGAACTTTAAGTCATGTACATGCGTGTACAAGTGTTGATCATGTTTTCTATTTATTAGAGGTGACTTAGGATCAAGGCCAATCTATCCAATATAACTATCTCTATAATTAAGTTTCAATAATTGGGCATTTAATTTTTTTTTTTAAATCTTTTTTCGTTTTTAAATGTTTATAATTCCTTAAATGAGTGAAGACTGCATGAGCCAGAAGTCTTGCTACAACATGTATGATGTATGCTCTTTATCAATTTTGTTTAAAAGTTTTTGCAACTCTTGAACAATTTGTATGTATACCATTGTAGAATACCATTTGAAATATGTCTATAGTTTTAATTTCTTGGGTGTTTTATAGATATGAAAAAAGCCCCTACTGGTTAATAGTATTGATGAGTTCAAAGATAGGTGTACATGAACTTTAATTACAGCTAATCAGACATTTAAAATACATTAGCCATACAAATGTCTATACAATATCAGAATATGTATATATATGTAATTGACGTGTTAACGTTGTTGTTGGCTGAAGTAATTATAATCAGTACATGTACCCCATCGTACTGGACACATATAGATTACTAGTGAATTGAATTGAATTGTTGAAAGTTTTTAATTGGATATTTAAAGTTTTAAACATTCATCTAGTGTCTTACAAGTCTACATTTTAAATGAAATGAACTCTGTAGTAACAACACTTTAACACAATGGCAGACAATTTTAAAAACTATTCAGTCCTCGACCATCTAACTACACGTTTTAAGTGCATTGGTGTAATTATAATCAGTACATGTATACCCGATCATACTGGACACGTATAGATAGTGACTTAATTGAATTGAATTGTTAAATCAGTTTTATAAATTTTGATATAAATTTATGATATAAAAAAACATTCACTTAAAATCCTACTTACATTTTGAATATAATGAACTCTGTTGTAACAAGATTTTACCACAATGGCAGAAAATTTTAAAAACTTTTTAGTCTTAAGCTTTCTAGTTTTTATAAATGCATGGTTGTCTTGAATTTGAAAAGGAAGTCTAGGATCCTTAAAGAATTACATTCCAACAGCTATAAGGAAAGGTTTAAGTTTATGTCTGAAGAAATGAAACTTTACACCCTGGTTCTGTTACAGTAGATAGCAGATAAAAAGGGCCATTACATCATATCTTTATGACGGGACAAAGTTCGCCTTATCTGAAAAATGAACTTGGGGTCATATGACACTTTCTTACCCATAAATAACATATAAATCTATGTGTTGAAAATAGTTTTTAAACCCCCTAGCGATGGCGTTCATGTCGATATAGATAAAATAGTGATAGTGCTGTTTTGAATGTTGATCTCGCCCCCAGTGGTGTTGAGGACAGATCAGGGCTGAATAAACTTTTATTATAACAAATTATCAACATCGGAAAATATTCACCTTTTCTCAATGAGTCATATTAAAAAAATGATAGTTCCTTCTCCCTGCTTGACGCTTAGCAGTATGGGAGTGGAACGACTGGCTCACCTGTTGTCAGTATAATGTGACGGGGTGGGGTGTTCTGCTGGCCATCGGGCCTTCAATAGTATTTTTCAGTGTAGTCACACTTTAAATCGACTAAAGATATGGACTCTCATTAAAGGTGCCTTGTACAAACAAAATGCACCTCCCAAATACATACCTATTAAGTATTCAAAACACATTCATATAAAATACACCGGGAGGCTGTCCTTAAAAGACCTTAGTTGTTAAAGGCCCAGTATATGTAACTTTCGGCAAAACTTAAAGCAAAATTTAAGCCTAATAACTTATTATATTTATAGATTTAGTTAAGATTAACTGATATCAGCAATATCCAAGATGAATTCTTACGTGGTTACCGTTACAGAACAGTTAAAACTCGGTATTTGTAAACACGCGTCCATTTTGAACTGTCTTTTATCTTCGACTTGTTGTTAAAGTGGCGCCACACCTGAATTATTTTCAATTATTTGGATTTTTTTGTCAAGAGTTTCTTGTTAGTTACCGCTCAGGTTTACTTCGTTTTTTGCTTATTTTTGCATGGTTATCAACTGAATTTGTTTTTAGATTTTTCAGTATCCTGAAAAACTTCCTGAAGTTAAGTATATTGGGCCTTTAAAAGGAAGAAAATCATTAATACCAAACCAAATATATTACTAAACATTAAAAAAATAAATCTGATAAAATACATGCCCTAGCTATATATATAGTTGTGCCTGTAATCTCAACAGAACTTCTCAAGAATACAGTACTTTATACTAGAAGTCATCATCAAATCTTTTTCAACTCCTTTGGGAAGCTTTAATACTATAAGACTCATTCATGACCAGAGGTGTAAGATAGGGAAATTCCACTCTAGGGGTTTTCTGTAAAACCCGAGGCTTTGCAAATTTGAAAATCCCAAGGGTGGAATTTCCCTATCTTACACCTCTGGTCATGAAAGAGTATTTTTCTCTCATTTCAACTACTTGAATAAGCTCAAAAACCATGGAAATACTTTTGACTGGCCACCATTTTGAAAATATCAAATTTTTCCGTGAATTTTTTTGACGAAAACAAATGATACAGCGAGATCGAGCATACCCCATATTTGCAAACGTAGTTTGCGCAGAAAAAATAATCTCAGCTTTCTAATGTACACGGTTAAAATATCGTGAAAGGTTTTAATTTCATCACGTCGCCATTTTTAGCTCACCTGGCCCGAAGGGCCAAGTGAGCTTATGTGATGGTGCAGCGTCCGTCGTCCGTCCGTCCGTCCGTCCGTCCTGCGTCCGTCAACTTTTTCCTTTAAACGACTTCTTCTAAAATACTGAAAGGCCCAGTGACATGAAATTTGGCTGGTAGATTTCTTGGAAGGAGCTGAACAAAGTTTGCGAAAAAAAATCACTTTGACCTAATTTCAAGGTCACAGGGGTAAAAAATGTCGAAACATTCAAACAACTTCTTCTAAAATGCTGTCAGGCATAGAGACTTCATATTTGACCAGTAGCTTCCTTGGATGAAGCCAAATAAAGTTTGCGAAAAAAAATGACCTTGACCAATATTCAAGGTCACAGTGAGGTTAAATTTATTTTAACCTTTAAACGACTTCTTCTGAAATACCAAAAGCCCTAGAAACATGGCATTTGGCTGAAAGGTTCCTTGGATGAAGCCCGACAAAGTTTGCGAAAAGAAATGACCTTGACCTCTATTCAAGGTCACAGGGGTCAAATATGTTAAAACCTTTGAACGACTTCTTCTGAAATACCAAAAGCCCAGGAAGCATGATATTGGGCTGAAAGGTTCCTTGGATGAAGCCCGACAAAGTTTGCGAAAAGAAATGACCTTGACTTATATTCAAGGTCACAGGGGTCAAATCTGTTAAAACCTTTGAACGACTTCTTCTGAAATACCAAAACCCCTGGAAGCATGATATTTGGCTGAAAGGTTCCTTGGATGAAGCCCGACAAAGTTTGTGAAAAGAAATGACCTTGATCTATATTCAAAGTCACAGGGGTCAAATCTGTTAAAACCTTTAAACGACTTCTTCTGAAATACCAAAAGCCCTAGAAGCTTGATAATTGGCTGAAATGTTTCTTGGATGAAGCCCGACAAAGTTTGTGAAAAAAAATGACCTTGACCTATATTCAAGGTCACAGGGGTCAAATCTGTTAAAACCTTTGAACGACTTCTTTTGAAATACCAAAACCCCTAGAAGCATGATATTTGGCTGAAAGGTTCTTTGGATGAAGCCCGACAAAGTTTGTGAAAAGAAATGACCTTGATCTATATTCAAGGTCACAGGGGTCAAATCTGTTAAAACCCTTGAACGACTTCTTCTGAAATACCAAAAGCCCTAGAAGCATGATATTTGGCTGAAAGGTTCCTTGGATGAAGCCCGACAAAGTTTGCGAAAAGAAATGACCTTGACCTATATTCAAGGTCACAGGGGTCAAATATGTTAAAACCTTTGAACGACTTCTTCTGAAATACCAAAACCCCTGGAAGCATGATATTTGGCTGAAAGGTTCCTTGGATGAAGCCCGACAAAGTTTGTGAAAAGAAATGACCTTGATCTATATTCAAGGTCACAAGGGTCAAATCTGTTAAAACCTTTAAACGACTTCTTCTGAAATACCAAAAGCCCTAGAAGCTTGATAATTAGCTGAAATGTTTCTTGGATGAAGCCCGACAAAGTTTGCGAAAAAAAATGACCTTGACCTATATTCAAGGTCACAGGGATCAAATATGTTAAAACCTTTAAACGACTTCTTCTGAAATACCAAAACCCCTAGAAGCATGATATTTGGCTGAAAGGTTCCTTGGATGAAGCCCGACAAAGTTTGTGAAAAGAAATGACCTTGATCTATATTCAAGGTCACAGGGGTCAAATCTGTTAAAACCTTTAAACGACTTCTTCTGAAATACCAAAAGCCCTAGAAGCTTTATAATTGGCTGAAATGTTTCTTGGATGAAGCCCGACAAAGTTTGCGACAAAAATGACCTTGACCTATATTCAAGGTCACAGGAGTCAAATCTGTTGAAACCTTCAAACTACTTCTTCTGAAATACCAAAAGCCCTAGAAGTATGATATTTGGCTGGAAGGGTCCTTGGATGAAGCCTGACAAAGCTTGCGAAAAGAAATGACCTTGACTTATATTCAAGGTCACAGGGGTCATATCTGTTAAAACATTCAAACGACTTCTTCTGAAGTACCAAAAGCCCTGGAAGCATGACATTTGGCTGAAAGGTTTCTTGGATGAAGCCTGACAAAGTTTGCGAAAAAAAATGGCCTTGATCTTTATTTGCCTAGAGTCATGATATTTGGCTGGAAGCGTCCTGGGATGAAGCCAAACAAAATTAGAAAATGAAAATGATGTTTTCTTATAAGGTCACAGGGGTAAAATATGTTTAAATCTTAAGATGTTCTTCTAAATGTCTTACATTAAAAGATTTCAAGGGACTTTAGGGTTACACTATAATATAAGTCAGAGATTAATACCAGGTGAGCGATGCAGGCCCATTGGGCCTCTTGTTCTTTTTTCGGCATCAGATTTTACCGAACTCGTGACGTCACGACATTGTTGCGCCATTGTGACGTCACGTGGTGGCTGTATTGCATGGGTAGGGGTGTAATACGACCACATCGATCATATGTGTATTGCCCTAGACAGGCCAGTATTACACACCTAGAAATGAGAGAAAAGTAAATATGTAACATCTGATGGTGCCTTTTCAGTACAAACTGGGATAAAAATCATGTACAGTGGCTAGGTCTCTGTGACTTGTCTTGGTTTTGTTTGATTTTCTTAAAAGTTCCTGTTTCATCAATCATTAGTGGGCAAAATATGAACATTTTTGAGGAACGAGTAAATTATTTTCATCTATATGTGGACACTCGATGAGATAAATATATTTTAACCCATGGTTTATACTCTGTAAACTGATATCAATGATAGTCATTTCATTAACCAGCTATCACACATTATTAAAAAGTTGCATACAATAGCATTGATTTTCAAATGATATAAAAATCCTTAATGTTTAACAAATGTCAATTTGTACCTTTAAGGAAGCATCATTGGAAACTCACAGTACACTTCAAATTCTCTATTATTTTCTACTGTGAGCTAGAATAGACAGAAAATCTTGCTTTCCCGAATAGAAGTCTATTTCAACCAATCAGAATGGTAGTTTCTCGGGGCACTTGGATAGGTCATGTATCCTTGGTAGATTTCTGTAGGCATGCAATGTGGATGTCAACCTCGGGTAGAACTTTATTGTCCCTTATGTTGTTAACTGATAGGTTTTGGGACAGGCCATACTGCCACCATGTTGGTTTGTATAGTAGTGTATAACATAATAACTACAAATGGGATATCCCGGTTGGATGTAGTTACGGATGGAAGAATCTATATGATTTGCTACTATTTTAATATAAAAAAAAATTTCCCATCTATTCTAGCCTACAGTATATAAAGTGTACTGTGGATTTCTGACGATGTATATGGAAGAAGATGACATTAAATGTGTTCTGGTTTAATTTGAAGGTTGTCAAACTGGATTAATTCTTTAAACCTGTTACTCCAAAAGTTTCCCAACTGAGTACCGTAATTCAGTTGTTTATCTTTGACCAAGTACATAACATACAACCAAGTACATAACATACAACCAAGTACATAACATACAACCAAGTACATAACATACATATGGATTACTAAATCAAGTTTTACAATAGGGTGCTAAGTTTTCAAAGTCTTTTCTGAGGTTTTTGTGCTGTATACGTAGCTTCAAAACAAATCTGTCAACAAGGATGCAATTACTACACTGTGTTGGTTTTAAACCCCAAGTCAGAAAAATGTATACACAAAATCTCCTCTGGAATGTTTAAGTCATAGGAATATTGATGTGTTGATACATTTGAGGCTTTTAAAGTCCTTACAAATAGCTGTCAAATGAATCCCTTTGTCGATCTGACCTAATACTTCCTACAGTGCTGACATAGTTATGGTTCCTGTGATATGTATAAGACCAAACCAATTCTTTATCTGTTTTTTTTTGGTTCTGCTTTAGACAGTACTTGTTTTGTTGTGTAAACAGGTAAAACAAAAATAATGCTATATTTTAGCCAACCTGATAATGCTATTATGGGTCAACATTCATAGTCTATTGGCTTGCCATCCATGATTTACATTTAGACAGGTCCACTTCTTCTCAAAAACCAGAATGTTTGTATGGATCTGATGAGATGTAAGCTTTATGTAATTCATGAAGCTTTCTTAGGGATAACAAAGGTCAAACTGTTAAATCATAATAAACCTTCTTTTAAACCAATTATGGGGCTTAAAGTTATAGTTGTGTTTTGCATAAGCTCTAATGATTGAGATATATCAAATTGTTCAAGGTCACACAGGAATAAAAAAACTTCTTCTCATGAAGTCTTCAGTTCTAAATCAAATCAAAGTTCTTTTCATGAAGGCTTCGGTTTTAAAATATATCAAAGTTTTAAGTGGCATACAGCTTGACTGAGTAACCTGCTATCATGTTTCTGTCATAGATCAACTATTTAAGGCCTCAGGGTTAAAGATATGTGAATTAATATCCTGAAATTTACTGAACCCTAAAAATATTGTCGATCTATTGAGTTATATTTGATCTGTTGGACTGCAGTGGCTGGATTGATATAAGGCTTCAGACCTTCTAGAATCATAAGTCATATTCAGGGCTTTTTCTGGGTAAATTGGGAAAAGGCCCCTGAGTGAAATTGGGAAAAATTAACGACGAATCAACAAATATACAATGTAATTTAATCAGATAAAAGCAATAAAATGACAATATTTCTTTTCAAATAGCTTCTTTTGCAACTGATGCAGATGTTCAGTTTTAAAATGCACAAAAAAATTTAGTTTTTTGTTTTTTTTTAAAGTAGATCTAACATCAGATTGGGAAAAAAGTCCTTAAATTGGGAAAAATGAAGCCTAAATCTCATTGGGAATGGGGCCGAATTTCGGCCCCTGAGAGACCCCAGAAAAAGCTCTGATATTTGTTACTTCAATTGTATTGTTGTGTTAGCCATCAAATTTCTAATGTAATTATGAAAGTGCTTAATAAAGTTGAATGGAATTGTGGCAGAGCAGGTTTGAGGCAAACATCTTGTACTGTTTGCAGGATGGTGGTTATTTATCAAGGTTCCCTTGTTTTTGTCCCATCTCCAAAACCTGGCATGTCCTTAAATGACCAATACTAATAGAAAGTAAAACTGAAATTAGCCATTAAAAGTTTTACCTAAAAGTTGAGGCTAGGTCGTCTTCAAAATTATAGCGCCCCTATGTAGGTTGGTAGGCCAGACGACTCCTATATCCACCCTCTCAACCCATTCCCCTTCCCTTTCCTCTTACATACTTTATCCCTTCTACTCTCTTTCCTATCTTTTCTCGTCCACCGATGGTCGCAAGGCCATGTGAGGACGTAAAACTCTCAAAATAAATAAATAAAGTTGAGGCTAGAGGGATGAAGGGCTGATTGAAATGCACATCTGTTCAATGTAAGTGATAAAATCCAATATGACTGTGTATAACTCAGTTGTAATAACAATAATGGTGATGCCTTCCCTAGTCGGTAAATAATGTACTGGGTGACACGATATCAAAGCCAAGCTTAACCAGAATATAAAACTCAAGGTATTTTACAGTCCTGTTTGTCAAACTCTCTTTAACCCTTTCACCCCTATATCACTTAAGCAGACTATGTATAATACATAGTTGATAGTTGATATGGACAAGTCAATTTTGGTATACGGTGGTTAAAAAAATAAGAGTTAATTGGCCTGGCCCTGGTTTCATCAACGTTCCTTAACTTAAGGAAACTCCTTAACTTAAAAAGCATTACAGAATTTAAGTGGAAATCCTTAGTTAATGAACTTTCCTTAAAATCTGTAATGCTTTCCTATGGAGATTTTTAAGTTAAGGAGTTTCCTTAAGTTAAGGAACGTTGATGAAACCGGGGCCTGGCTGTATATCAACTGACCGCTGCATTCATCTCTCATTTTATTGCATCAGAACTATTTATATATAAAAGTGTTGAATATATATGTGAAAATACTTCCAATGAGATTTTTTTATTTCAGGGTCATGACCCAAGGTCAAGGTCACTGTAACTTAATTTAGCATTTTCAGAACTTTGTATGAAAAGTTATATAAAGTACAAAATTAAGGTCTCTGTTGCTATAAATCGGAAAATGTTTGCATTGATTTGCTCTACATGATACGATGAATATTATATGAAGCATTTAGTATAGTCAGATATTAAAGATTTTATTTTGAAGGTTACGAGTACAAGAAAAACAAAATCTGAATCCTGAAGTGTCAATAAAGCCATAATCCGATCTCAAAATTGTTTAAACTGGTGTCATGATATAAACAAACGAAATATTCATACCCGAGATAATTAATGTGGCGACCATCAACGTACGTTTCTTGAATCCTGTTGTGGTACGTTTGTTCATCAGCAGCCTACATTAAGTACGACAATTACGGCTTATACAGCAAGCCCTATAATAACGAATTAACTGCAATATGTAAACAACACAGGCTAGGGAATTAGGGATGTTACTATCAAGAAAGGGAAAGTTTACTGTTGGTAAATTGAAATTGTTACCTGTATAACTCAGTAGGGCTTACATAGGCTGTGCCTGTTGCCCAATCCCGTTGACAATTAACATCTATATGTCAATAAAATTTGTTGAAATGAAATGAAACTGAACTCAGTAGTAAGCTGCTCATGTTGGTCGTAGATAAACTATATTAGTAAAGATGGAGGTATATAGCTGATGAGGAAGAGTCGGTTGTGCCCTTGATTTCAAGTTAAGAAGGGTACGATCGACTGTATCAGCAATCTCCTTTTTGTTTATGGACACCGCGTCGTCGATATATTTGAAAGTAAAATTGAAACGCAAGATTTGCGTTACCTGTCATGTGCAGCTCATTGACAAATTCAACCTCGCATGAAACTAAAACAAGTCAGCTAAGAGTTTGTACCCATAGAGTTGTCAACAGTCTGCTGGAAAGTCTTTCCTCCAAACTCAACAAATATATTGTCAACCAGGAATTCAATCATTCGAAGTATGCTTTCCTCAGTATATTTCGTTTTAGCATTTGTTGTGCTTTTCACAAAGATGTAAATATGTATCGTTGTCCTGTGACCCTTATTGGAAAAGAAAAATTTCATAATCATATATCGAAGACGTTCTTTTAGTTTGGTATGAGATATGGTAGTGTAGAAGATGGGGAAATTAATTGTTTTGAAAGACGGAAAAAATGAGAAGGGGGCCTTTAAAAAAATCCATATCCCATTAATATTGCTTAGTGTATGGTGTCACACTAAGACTGTATCCCTGATTTGATGACACTAGGAATGGAAGTGAACAGTTTTGACAAGGGCTTGATTGAGCAATTAGAAGAGCCAGCGATAAAGCGTTTATCATGGTTTCAACCATTTTTTCTTCTAATACAGGTAAACAAATAAGAGTCTTTTGATTGTAAAGATAGCGGTCAGCTAAATATTTGATCTGGCCCCAATGGGGTTCACATGCTGAAACAGAGGTCAGCGATTACGTGGTACAGTCTTAGCAAATTAAATTTTGCTCAAAGTTATAATGCCAAGAAGTTCAAAATAAATAGATACGTTTGTGAAAAAAGTCGTCTATTGCTAGACTTTTTTTTTATTTATCTACACGTGCATTCTTCGATCTTTATTTCTGTAATTTTAATGATAATCATAAATATTATCACTAGCTGTTTCCTTTTTTGTTCTGATTTATGAAAAAAAAACCACGAAATAGCTACTTAAGGAAATTTGCATTAACGATATCTGTTGGGAGAAAGTATTCTTGTTATTCATGACATTGTGAAATTTTTGTCAACATTTTCTTTACTGTTATCTCCTATGATAAATATCACTAACAATCTAAACTCTAAATCGATTAAACGATGGGCAAATTATGAACAAAGAAATTATTTACATCTAGACCCCTAAACTCACAAGATGATAAGACCAGGTGTTTCGGAAGAGTGACCTTGTACATTATATTATGCGGAGGTTATCATTGACAACTGTTTGAAATAGTAGAAATATAACATATTGTGTATGAACCTTAACCGTTCTGATCATGCAGCTGCATTAACATATGGCTTAGGCCCAAACTAACTTTTATTGTTTTCAAGTTGGGGGGGGGGGGGGGGGGGGGGCGAAGCCAGTACAAACGATAAACAATAAACGATGATCTAATAAACTAAACAAAATCAAAGGTTAATCCTTATATTTATATTTACAGTATTTTCCTGTAGGGTTCATTAGTTTTCTGTTCAATTTAGCCCCATCTGCAGACATATATTTCATTTCAAAACTTACAAACGTGAAAACAGTTCAATAAATGTAACAGCATGAAGTTTGCATAAGCCGTAGCTAGCTCCGCCCATGTCAATTGTTAATGACGTCATACAATTGTGATTCGAACGGGATAATTTGCATAGCTCCGCCCACATGTATTGTTGTCGACGTCATAGAAATTTTGCACGTTCTCAAGTATAGTTACTGGAAAATAACTCTAGTTTGCAGTACAATGGTTATCGACTGAATATCAGTGTAGACTGTAAATATTATGCAATGATAGTGCGTTCACTATGCTGGCATTGGTACTATTACCATTTATCAGTGACATGCTTAAAGGCCCAATATACGTAACTTTCGGCAAAACTTGAAGCGAAAATCAAGCCGAATAACTTATTATATTTATAGATTTAGTTAAGATTAAGTGATATCAGCAATATTCAAGATAAATTCTTTCTCGGTTACCGGTACAGCAGCATTTGAAACACGCTATTTGTAAACACACGTCCATTTCGAGCCGTCTTCTACCTTCGGTTTGTTGTTGAAGTGGGCCCCACCTGAATTATTTTCAATTCTTTGGATTTTTTTGTCAAGAGGTTTTTGTTACCGCTCAGGTTTATTTCGTTTTAAGGCTTATTTTGCATGGTTATCAACTGGATTTTTTTTCAGAATTTTTCAGAATCATGAAAAATTTCCTGAAGTTACGTATTGAATTGGGCCTTTAAAACAAACTACATAGTGAATGCTAAAGTTCAATGGATTGACTTATTTAATGTATGGAGAAAAGTAATGCCATTGAAATCAATACAATCATTGTCACAGGGCACTGCTAATGTATTCCAAATAGTGTATTCTGTTTGTGTAGAGGATCCAACGCCATTCGTTATTGATCAATTAAGCATGGAGAATTTTTGATGTCTAATTAAGCTAACACATAGCAGGAATAGTTTCAACATTTTGACCGTAACTTTCGATTTCCTTTTACAGTGACGGGTTCCCAACACAAGCATATTTGGGTTTTTTCTTGTTTGTGTACTGATAGATACACTTTTGCAACATTGCTCTTGGTATGCATTTATCATTAATGACGAAAAAACGTGATCAGATACATTTCTTTCATACTGAACATAAGGTGTTGGTACATATATGTATGTGTGATGACAAAAGCTAAGATGAAATAAACTGAAGGTGATACATACATTTCTAATGCATGGATTCCCCATGGGAACAAACTGTACTCCACTCGTAGTTGACTTGTTTTTGGTTTCATACGAGACATAATTTGTCAAGGATGTTATCTTGATAAGGACAGGTTAAAAAGCCTTGCCAAATCTTTTAACTTCACTTTCAGGTATATCGACGATGTGTAGTCGATAAACAACAAGAAGTTTGCTGACCTAGTTGATCGTATATACATGTACCCTGAACTTGAAATAAAGGACAACGGACTCTTCTACATCAACTGCTTATTTCGTCTTTGACTATGACTTACAGAGGAAGCTGACTTCTAAGTTATACCATAAACGTGACCATTTAAATTTTCCAATCGTAAACTTTCCGTTTCTTGATAGGAAAATCCCTGTTTCTCCAACCTATGCTGTTTAAACGTCTTAGATGATTTCTTGTTATATGACTTGCTCTAAATATCGAGATTTTCGTGATAGATGTCGACTGATAAAAATTTTATGGTTGCCATCAAGGTCTGACTGAGAGATATTCTTTGTCCCTGTATCCATTGAAGGTGGGCGGTTTTTGAAAATGCTCATTAGTAAGCCTACTTGGCGCGGTTGAGAATTATGCTTGTGTTTTCTTTTTGAGGATATGTCATATCCTCGTATTTGCCAAGAGTATCCATATAAATCTTTCATTGTTCATATTTCGCCCCTAGTTTAATCGATTTTGAGTTCAGAATATGATTTTATTGACGTTTTGGTTTTCTCTGACTCTTTGAGTCCACAATGTACGAAATTCCTCATGCAAAGCTGCAGTTCTTATGCTGGAAATATTTTTACTAGCCCTTTTACGTTTTCCGTGAGCGATTTTACTTTAAATTGGGCGATTATAACACATTTTATAATACTATGATACGAGATACAAAAAATCCATATACATGTGGTTTTAGTTAAAACCCAGGCATGAGGCATATCTCTTCAGTTAATAGACACTTAGACTATTCTACTTTGTCTTCAAGCATATGAAAGAGTTTCTTATATTTCGATATCATTTCGATATTCGTTGGCATCACATCGAAAAAATATTGGAGCTTTAGCTTATTCAGTAGAGCATGAACAAAGGTCCTGGGTACAACTGCTAGAGAAGACATGAAGAAAATAATGTCCTATCTTTCATATGTTTATATATTTGTTTGTTTGTGTTACAGGAGATTCCAAGAGGGCTTCCCCAGATTCTAAGTCTGCCACTATCCAGGAGAATGGAGAGAGTGTGCGAGAGGAAGGAAGCTTCAGAGGAGATGGTGAAGAATCACCAAGGGAGGATGTTAGCGAGGTAATGGATAGTGCTAATACATTACCTCAGATCGTGAAACCTCCACAACCTACACCATCCCCAAGCGATCCAACAAACACACAACAAAAGTCGTCGGTCAGGCCACAGAAATCTTCAGCAAAAGCGGCCAACCGTATACCTCAGAGTGGCATAAGGGGACAGAGAACTGGCAATAAAGGTCAAGTGCCCAAAAGTGCAAGTACCAACACTCTTAGTAAACATGCCGCAGAGAGTTTACGCTGGGATCAGGTTTTAGATAACGAAGAGGAAGAGGAAGAAAGGATACGTATCTACAAAATGAATCGCCGTAAACGATATTTGGCTGCAGCTCAGGCCAAAGGTCTTGGGTGGGCCGCTAATTATAGAAACAATGGTTCACCAATGTCTGAGGATTCTGGGATAGACACTAAAGATCGCGAGTGGAACAACAGTTCATCAACTTCTGATACTCACTCTGCCAAATCTAATCGCTCTGCACGGTCGAACAAGTCACGCGGCAGTTCCTCTGATATGCATCACACTGTTACAGACTTCGGTGCATTGAAGGGCCTTGGTCCGAGTCAGTATGTTGGGATGGCAAGTTCGGCACTTGTGGATTGCTAGCCCAGATTATGCCATGTTGACATCTATTCCAAAAAGACATATTTTTTTAAAATAAATTGTTAGCCAATGTGAACTGTATGCCAAATGAGATATGCATTTATAGCTAAAATGAAATGGAAGTTAGATTTTTAGT
Source organism: Mimachlamys varia (assembly GCA_947623455.1). Taxonomy (NCBI): domain Eukaryota; kingdom Metazoa; phylum Mollusca; class Bivalvia; order Pectinida; family Pectinidae; genus Mimachlamys; species Mimachlamys varia. The sequence continues at coordinate 29,432,631 of OX392532.1, read as the reverse complement.
GTATCCTTTTGGATTTACTAGTCTATGGTTTGTATGGTATCACAAGTCAGGTGTTACCCCTACATGATAACAGTTGTGTAGATAAGGTAAAACTCAATCCCTTGGTACATAGCCTATTGTTAAATTTCAACCCTAAAGGAGATTCGTTTTTGGATAACGTACGAATTAAGACAATTCTACTCCTACAGGTTGGTAGTTTACACAGCCCAGTTAAAAATATTTACACCTGTATATGTTTTTAGTTATGTAGCTAAGATTAAATATTTTACTTCTGCCTTTTGGTAAAATTATTCCTAGAGGTAACAAAAGTCCTTTACAGGCTGGTAGATATATTATTCATATCGCCATGGTTGGTATTTTAGCCTTTGGCTGTTGATAGTAACATAAATGCTAGGTTGAAAAGTTTTCACCCTACAGCATATAGCTATATATAACTTAGGTTGAAAATATCTTACTTCTTGGTTAATAGCAATATAGATATCATACGTTGGTCATTTTACCCTTTTCAGTTTAGTTATATATAATCAAAAGTTTTATAGTTGAGCCCGAAAATCTTAATCCTGCAGGTATAACGTTATATAGCTTTGGTTGAAAATGTTTATCCTTCCAGGTTGATAGATGTATGCTTAGCTAGGTTGAAATTTGTACTTAAGGATATATAGCTAGGCAATGTTTTATCATGTATACATTATCGTAAGTATGCCATGTATATATTTTATACATGTATATGTACATATTTTGTAAATGGAATTTGATATCGGATGCATTACAATTTGTTAAAAATAAAAGTCAATTAGGCTTTTGATGTGTTAAAAATCACTTTATATTCATCATTGATTTAGTTGTCAGTTTATGCCTGAATGTTTGAATTCTGAACATGTGGGGTTACCCTTTCAGTGGAACTAGCTTACCTACAAGTACCTTGGACATCTGGACATATAATTTCTTCTTAATTACAACCAATTTTCCTGGTGAAAGTCTCTGTTAAACTTTGGTAATACTTGTTCCTTACGAATATTTTAAAAAGTCAAAATTTTAGCTTTAGATTATGTTTCATTGTTTGAAATTCGCAAAATTACACCAAATTACATATGAATGATGAGCTTGTTGAATATGTACGTGTAGTTTTCACAGGAATGTAATATTTGTATGGGAGGAAATATTTTGTATGAATCATTAATTTATTCTTTACTGGCATATGTAATTAAATCAGATTTCTCTGATGCGAATGTTTGTGTCATTGTTTTTATGTGTCAATATTTAATTTCATGTCAATTGAGATTTTGTATCAAATTTGAATATGAATTGTTTTTCCATTGATTTTAAGAAAACTTGCCGAAAACAAATTTTGACTGTAAAAGTTGTACTGCAGTGGTTTCATTAGCTAAAATTATGGACTATTTGAGTTTAAAAAATAGTGTTCCAAGACTTCTTTAATATTTTATACAGATTTTATGATTGTACTTGTTACTGTTTTTCAATATTAAATGCAAGTTCATATTTCTAATGAAGATATGAAGGTGTTATTTCATGTAGTGTACGTATGTACAGACATTTTGTGTGATTTTTGTTTTGAAAATTCGAAAATATTTGATGTTTTCCTTATAAAAAAAATCGTTGTTGCAAAACAGATTATTTTATAGCTTCTATTGTTTACCTCTTTTACATATTGTCTGAATTTTTTTTTCATTTCAAACAGACGATAAACTTGTGTTGAATTTTAAAGTTGATCTGATTCCATTTCATCCTGCGATAGATTGACGTAGAAATAATACAATGAAAATATATAACCTGGTAATTGCTAAAAAACCCCACTAAAATCTATTGAAATATTTAAGAAGTTGTGGATATACTAAGCTTTTCGAATTGCTATATTGCTATACTATGTGTCGATCAGAAAAAAAAACATACTGTATTATACATGATCTTTAGTGAATGCAAAGTAGTTTTGGTTGTTAAAAAAAACTGTCATTGAGATTTTGTAAACGTTATGGGAACAATGAAATCTTAATTTCGTTGGTTATTTGTTGGTTATAAGATTCATCACTATTATCTGGGGTACATGTTGAGTGTGTTAAAGAGTAGTTTACATTCTCAATTGTGATTAGCTCGTTTATTGTCGTACGCGCTTGTAATATGTAGTTTAAATTTATGTGTAGACGTAAGATTAATATCATTACTTTTGTAAATAGGAGAAACATATTTGATAGACATATGATTTAATGTATATGGGCATGTGATATGTAACCTACATTGCATTATGATTGAACATACAATAATATTGTACGTCATGTTTCAGGTATTTTTTGCTTGTATTGTTTAAAACTTTTTTTTCTTTGGCATTCCGTTCTAGAAAAAAATCAGATAAAGTGCTGTCTTATATGTGTGCAAAGTGTGAGTTCATACCAATATGATTTGTGAAACTCTCAGAACCTGAAAAATCGAAACCATTACAATATTTTGTATCAGTTTCCATATCTCAAGATGTGTAAGGGGAGGTAATTCAGTTGGATTTTACGCAAACGTTACGATCCTGAGAATTTACTGTTATGGTATGTATTTGCTGTAACTGTAGGGAACTCTCCTACTACACATGTATCAGATCCACTAGTCATGCAGTCCATTGTGTGTGTGTGTGTGTAAATATTTTTCACCACATCTATGTATTTATAATTAAATTCTATCTAGATTTTAGGTGATTTATTTATTAAATATTTTTTTCCACTACTGGTAAAACAAATGTACTGTTTTATGTTTTGTTGAATTCAGATTCATATTTAAAGCATACGTACATGGATATTGATTTGTATGGAGCACCATACAAATAGAAGTGTAAAAGGATCACACAACACATGTTGACAAAATGTAATGGAGCCCATGATTTATTTTTTCGTGGGGGGATGTTATATGTTATTTAGACAAATGAAAGACAAACGCAGAATTCTATCAACTAAATTAGACCATCTTACAAGAAGTACAAGACAACCTATACCTAGACCTATACATATCCCAAAAAATGGTTCATACATATATGAAAACCACCTCCACAATAGGTTTCCAAAAAAATAAGAGAATACTAAAGCGTCAACAAAACCATAATCCGAACTCAAAATCGATTAAACTAAAGGCAAATTAGGAACAAAAGAAGGGTTAACACAAAGACTCTCGTAAAAAGCGCAAGAGAATAGCACGAGGTGTTTGTCACATCCAACTTAGCATCAAGTTCTCAAAACGAGAACTGAGTATCATAGTCAATCACAACACACTAATGAGCATACACAAAAACGCCAATCTTCATATCACTTAAAGATACAGAATATGTCTCCACGAGACAAAGATGGCGACCATACAACTTGCCCATAGTTCTGATCAACCTGCATCTCTCGAAAACTTTGTTGTTTGTTTGTTTGTCAGCAGTCGACATCGATCACGGAAATCACGATATCTAGAGCAAGCTCTAGAATATCAAATTAACCGCGACATATAAACACCATAGGTTGGAGAAGCAGTGATGTTACTATCAAGAAATGGTACGAAAGTTTACGAAAGAAGAATGATAAGAATCAGAACACTGTAAGAATTGCCATTATCTCACTAGCAAGATCAATCATTGAGTATAGAGCAACTACCTGGAATCCGTACTTGAAAGGAGATATTGATAAGCTGGAGAGGATACAAAACAAACCAGTGCGATTCATAAAAATACAAACTGCAAAGACAGAGAAGTTGGATCAATCTCGATAATGCGTCAACAACTAGAACTGGCTCTATGTATAAGTTGGTTGACAGGTCAGTTCCTGCAACGATTTCAACAATGCAAACTTTGTTAATAAACGTGTCTACTACAACGCATGAGGTCTAGTAATAACAGGTAGAAAAGCAACCAAATTTAAACATTTTATTCGTAGACACAATAGTGCACTGGAACAATCTACCAGACAGTGTAGTATATAGTAGCGCTGTAGAAGCTTTTAAGACTGCAACTGCAGAGCTAACGCCAATAACATTCAGAGCGTGTGTCCTTCTCTCTACCGTCGAGGAAAAAACTAACATGTATCTACGACTTGTGTTGGTATTGGCCTTGACCCAACAACTTCGCTGTATCACGACACAGCTACCTTTATAACCCAACATTTAAAATTATACTCCAAAAAATACCTCCCATTTGCCAGATTGGTGGAGACTGAGGGTTAAGTTTTCACACTACTTAGGTATAAAACAGCAATCTGGTTTGTGTTAACAGAAGTTAGAGAAAGTCATTCCAGAATTTACTGACTTGTTTGCAGGCTCTGGTTATGTATATATAAATTTGAATCCCCGCTTGGTTCAGGGATACATATGTTAGAATTTATCAAGATCCCTTCGACCGTTATGGCTCTTAAAGTTTAGAAAAAAGGTAACATGATTGTAGAATCTGCAAAGTAAGAGGCCTAGAGGACAAGCGTGGACACTTCAGGATGATGGAGACATCAGGGAATACAGAAGTATCAACAAAAGCAGTAATCCGAACTAACTCAAAATCGATATAAACTGGGGGCAAAATATAAACAAAGGGATGATTTACATGGATACCCTTGTAAAAGCACAAGATAATAAGACGAGGTGTTCCAGAAGGGTAAGCGTCTCAGTAACTCAACTGTTCAATGTTATGAACCGGAAAACAATTAGGGCAAAGCCTAATGCTTAACTCGGTATTTTAAGCCTATTGGTTTTCTTTTTACCAAAGCAAGTCAAAATGAGGTAAAAATCAAAGAATGAGGAAATGAACTGTTTTCAAGAAAGGAAATCAACCAGGAAAGTCAATCACATTGAATTAAAATGACACATGAGATTGGACCGATAACATTGGCAATAGATATAGTGTGTTAAAATAAATTACAAGTACAATTTTTTACACTCTTGCGAAAGACTGCCAAACTATTAGCAAATTGTTAATCTTACTTTACTCAAATACATCTTCTTATTCAGAAAAATAATACTCAAACTTCTCAAAAAACGCATCAACTAGAGAATATGTTTTTTTTTTAATTTTCAAGGGTCTCCCTTCAGACTTTTCTTTTCTTTTCTATTTCGTTCTTAGTTTAATCGATTTTGAATTCTGATTATGGTTTTTGGTGATATTTCGGTATTTTCTGATTGTTTTGTAGGATAGTAATGACAGTGACCGCTCCTGGATGCACCACTTATTGAATGTTTTCACCTTTAACATGATAGCACGATATTGTACTCTGCAACATGACTCCAACAGCCGGCAGACGTGTCGAGGGATATTCCACAGAGTTAGACTGTTTTTAATCCATTTGAGCAGTATCGCCAAACAGGATTTCAGGAATAAACACCACACCAGATGAATTTGTTTACAATTTTATTATTCATGACTAAATCTAATGTAGGCATTAACGGTATTCATACAATGTATAGAGAGTTTACATTGGCATGACAACTACATGGCACTCTTTATTCTTATTATATCACGAAGAAACAGTTTTCTCTCATATGTTGCCGGGAAGAGAAAACGACAGAGTGATGAAATTAAAATCTTTTACGAAAATTAAAACATAAACACCAGAAAGGTGTGATTACTTTTTCTGCGCAAACTTTAATTAGTTTTCGTCAAAAAAGCTCAAGGACAAAGTTGAAATTTTCAAAATGGTAGCCGGTCAAACCGTATTTTCATGATTTTTGAGCTTATTTGGTAGTTGATAAGAGAGAAAAAGACAAAGCCTCGGGTTTTACGAAATTTATCCCTGGTCATGAAAGAGTCTTGTATTCCCAATATTTGCTCAACGCTGCTTCAGTGTATCTGGAACACCACTCTGATAGAGATATTGGAATGTAATGAATATTGGGAAATACAATACAATACACTCCTTCCTCAATATCCAGGAGTAAAGTTCACTTTCATTCTAGGTCCGAAGGATTCTGACTCTCTGAACCGCGGAATATTGGGACGGCTGCGTCCTCAGAGTCACCAGCCGTCCTAGTATTACGTGGATCAGAGAGTCGGAACCCTTCGGACTGTTCCACACTCTGCACCTCTGGAATCTTTGCTAAATTGTGTGCACCATTTTGTGGAGGAGACTAGAATGTGCAGTAAAAATCTCTGATGTTCATCACAAGAAACTTGCAGTCGTGTGACGTTAGAGAGCGTCCTGGCTTTGAATTCGGGCTTCGCTCCTTTTTCAAACCAAAGAACAAGTATCAGCCTAATGATTGGTCTGGTCTGTTTTATCTTCTTAACTGAGACCGATCAAATGGCTTCTAACTTGCCTTACTTTATGTTATGGCATTTTTTATTGCTGCAGAGAGCGATGGTAAGTATAAATCCAGTAAAAGCAGTAATAGCTACTTCAAAGATAGGAACATTTTTGTAGTAACAGGATCTCGTCTGGTATATGACGGAGAATAAAACTCTAGCCTCTGTTTTACATGTACGGTCATTTTGTAGTTACGACAATAAATTAGTGAAATGGCCTAAAATAATACTAAAATAAACTTTATACGACAATAACATTAATTTTAACTTAATTTTGCACTTACAAATAAAACGACTATTTCGCGGCGGTTTAATTTCGCGATAAATACGGTCATCAATCAAAATGTACAGTACCCTACAGTTGGCATACCTCTGATTGAAACTTTTTCGCGGCGATTAATTTTCGCGAATTTTAATCAACCTCGAAAAATGCGAAAATTAATCGCACGCGAAAATAAGTTGCTTTACAGTAAATACAATATCGATATATAGTTAACTAGCATTTTAGTTGCGGTAAACCTGTACTTCAAGTTTAAGGAAGGTATAAGTCTTGACGTCCTGGCTAGTTGTTGTTTAGGGTGTTTATTTTTGTCTATCCTGTAACCGACAGTATATGTATTGGAAGACCTTGTATTGTTGCAAAATCCGTGCAGAATTGTCTACACAAGAGTGTCAATGTGACCATTACATGCATAATCTGACAGACTTGATGGATTTTACAAGACAGTTATTTCTACAGGACTGGTAAAGTCGATTTACTAATATAAGATGATTTGTCTATAATGATTAAGCCCATTCATATCTGAGTTGTTAATAAAATATTTTTCTCTCAAAATTATTCTAAATTGCATATAGCTTGCAAATAATTATATTAAAAGTTTCTGTTTCTCAAAATCAAATTACATTAAAACATATAATGGTTCGTTTGAAGGGTCATCAGTTGTGGAACAATTCCCTGCAACAGAATGATATTGATATAATTATTCATTTCTTTCATAAAATAAGCAAATACCATCTAAAGCACATCAATTAGTACAATATTGTTCTCAGAAATGTTTTTCTCCGTGCTATAGAGTTCTAGTTTGATCTTGGTCGCATGTCAGGATGTTTTCGTCGCCGTCGCCGTTTCCATAGCCATTGCAAGTCGAGTGGCTTGTATTGGTGAGCCGTGGCGAGAAACTCAAAATTTAATTTATCCCATGGCATAACATTTGTGCTGAACACGCGATTAGTCTTTACCGGAGACACTTGCAGCTTACGAGCCACAATAGCAAGGTAAATATCGTCAAGCCGAAATAGTTTCGTGTACATCATGGCAATTTGTGCCTCAATAACAAACTCCATCGACATAATAATGGTTCCAGCGTTAATGAAATCTGGATACATATCAAAGGGATACTCAGAATAAGACACGTGCCATTTGCTTCCTTTGTCCCGTCTTGGTTTTGATTCAGAATGCATGTGTCCCATGTACAGACGCTTTGTATTCCTTACTTCTGACGAATATTCCAACAAACCAACGAGAGACTCTGGCGATACGAAGTAGTCATCGTCTATCAGGACGACATATTTGGCATTTTGACAAAATTTGACAGCCCAGTTGAACTCTGCTATCATTTTAAAAGTATTGTTAAAGTAAGTATCAATATAATTGACTTGGATAATATCTTTCATTCGGTCACTCTCATTTTTTATCAAGTTGAACCTACTTCTCGCTTTCGGAAGCCCTACAGTGAACACAGTTTTAATGTTAAAATGAGTAAGATACCCCTCGTTTCCCCACGTCTGTCGAATGGCGTCCCTCCGCCGCCTGTTTTCGTAAGCTGATTTTACCATAAACAAGATAAAGACCTTGCTCTGAATTTTTTTCTCTGCTGCACTCAGAATACATTTCTGGGAAGGATTCATTATAAACTGATACGAAAAAGGATTGATAATGTCAGTGTTTATGATGTACCCCTTCCGGTAGTCAGACACAAGCTCAACCATGTCGATGTCAAGCGGGTACGTGAAGTTGGTGGTGTAATTAACATACGGAGGGTCCAGTGGCTCGTCAGCAAAGAGAGATAACCAAACACAATAGTACATGACAATTATTGTCGTCGTCACAATGACTTTTTTCCGGTTGATATTTATGAACGTCATATTGTCCCAGTCTTCTGATTACTATTAAACTAGCCGTATGTATGCATGAAGCTTGCGCGCAAAGGCATATCATTCAGAACGTGTATTTGTTCCCGTTGTCGAGTTTTGTTTCAATATTTAGTTCATAAACACCTGTTCGTCTGATCTTCTTAGCGTAAATCGACATAAGCGTGGCTGATCACAAGCCATGTTAGAAAAAAAACCACCTCTCTGTTGCAGGTTAATATATCCTGTATAAGTTGCAGCAGGTTGTGATTTCGAGACTGAATAATCCGTGTGAATTGTCTTGCAGCAGATTGCTGTTTCGAGACTGAATAACCCTTGTGAATTGTCTTCCATGCTTGCGCTTCGCTGTTACACCAGTGAAACATACGACTACCCATAAAATCCGACATGTCAAACATTACTAGTATATATCCAAGGACACAAGCAAGGACAGAATTGCATCAGGAAATGTCTCATCCCAAAACAACGGCCCGGGAGAAATGTTAACATTTCTCGTTACGGAACAGTCCCACGAGACAGGGAACGAGGCACTGGCGTGTCCATATGTTAGAACTACCCGTGTTGTTTGTCTGTGCGTGGGACGGAACCATACCTGCATCGCTTACCCAAGAAAATGATGAACCGTACCAGTGCCGTACACCTGTCACCGTGATACCCAGTCACTCACATCCTAGTAATACAAAGCTTTTCCAATTATCCATCACTTATTAAAACTATCATCAATATATTCTGTTTTGTTGCCCATTGTGTAACCATAAGCTAAGGTTACGTACTAATTAAGGATAAAAATCAATATTGTATCGCAGAATAATATCTAAATGTTGATGGATTTTACGACAAGTTGAAACTGTCGGTATTCTCTCATGCGTTACGCTAGAAATTACATTGGATTTTATGATGCTTTGAAATCTCCGCATCAATGGGCGAAATGCCATTTCCATTTTAGCTTATTTCAGCTTGCCGTGACCTGATGTGAATTGTTAAATTGTTTACTAAACACCATGTCACATCTAGATTTTATCGTTACGCCAGCCCACACACTCCTATAAACCTTCAATACTCACTGGAATCAGTACAAACACACACTAACAATACAATCTGCATCACAGCCTCTGTCCCTATGGGATCACCATCGTGAACACTACACGACTAGGTTCATCAGGTTCGTAACTTTACCAATACCAATGCTTGGGATACTGTTACAACTCACGATTTGAAATCATACGGTCATCTTTCTTTCTTCTTATACCCCCTCCTAAAAATGTCTTTTCGGTCAAAACATTTAATTTTTCCACCCTGTACACTACCATACCTCATACAAAATTAAAGGAACGTCTTCGATCTCTTGTTATGAGAGCTTTCTTTTCCAAAAAAGGCAGACGGCGATACAACTATATGGTAGTGAGCTATCACGAAAAACACGACAAAAGCTAAGAGGAAATATATATATGTTTCTATTTTAATACCAGACTGAAATATTGGAAAAACTAATTAGGACTGGTAACAAAAACCTTGCCAAGTCTTTTAATATCACTCTCAGATATATCGACGATGTGTTGTCTATAAACAACAAGAAGTTTGCTGACCACGTCGATCGTATATACCCTTTTGAACTTTGAAATAAAGGCCACAACAGACTGTTCTACTCTACTTAAACTACGACTAACATGGACAACTTACTACTAAGCTATCTGATAAACGCGAGGATTTAAATTTTCCTATCGTGAACTTTCCATTTCTTGATAGTAACATCCCTGCTTCTCCGACCTATGGTGTTTACATGTCGCAGTTGATTCGATATAGGGATTTTCGTCATCGATGGCGACTACTGACAAACAAACTAACAACACAAATATTCGAGAAATGCAGGTTTATCAGAACTATGGGCACGTATAATGGTCGTCATCTTTGTCTCATTGAGAAATATTTTGTATCTTTAAGTGATATGAAGATGGACGTTTTTGAGTATGCCAATTATTGTGTTTACTTGTTGTTATAGATAATGATACTCAGTGATCATTTTGGGAACTTGAGATGTTTACATGGATGTGATAAAGATTTTCATGACGGGTGTCATCGATGAAGCAGAAGACGCTTACTCTTCGGGAACATCTGGTCTTATTCTCGAGTCTCCATGTAAATCTTTGCTTTGCTTTTACGCACTCGACTCTTACGCTTCTACATTTGTTTAGAAAATTTCGATTTCAACCCTCAGGACCCTGGCCTCACAGACGCGTCCTAGAAGGACGAAACAACTATGATTTTCCACCTTTTGACCCCTAGCAGACGAGTCCGAGAAGGCGAAACAGCTGTATGATGCAGTGTTATTTATGTTTTCGGGATATTGTATCCTTGTACATTTTGTATCTATTACTAAATTTAAAAGGTGCAGCATATGTGTTTGTTGGGTTTATCTCCCATTGCATTTGGATCAAAACATTATATCTAAATTTTAATTATGATATTTTTGGGCTGAAGGCGAATATGAATAACAAAGAGATAGAAACAAATATATATATCAATATCAACTGAGACGGATGTGAACCAACATGTACCCATTAATCTGTTAGAAAGGAAATATCTTAATGTACAAAATATATATGTAGATCTTTAAACAGCAAGGTCTATCTGATAAAAATAACAATACGAATAATAATAATATATATGAAACAAACAAAAAAAAAAAAAAAACCCAAAGGAAACCAAAATAAACATTTCAATAAAGTTTTTGCAGTATATAAAGCTAAGGTAAAGAACAGCTACTAGCATCTTTAACCAAAATAGAGGACACCAATTCACCTGAAATCAACAAATTGCAGATTTGCAATTTACCGAACCATGCACTAGCTCCAGAAACCACTACTTCCAGAATCTGCCTAAACAATGAAGAAAGAAAATGTTCAAATGTAGGACATAAAAGTAAATAGAAAACAGAGCCAGACAATAACACTGGGATGGAATTAAATTCAAACATTGAACTGTAAAGAAGCATATATTTGATTAAATTTATATTGCCAATTTAACTTTAGTCATGAGGATCATTTCAAAGTTTCGATACTTCAAACATGTGCATTTTAGTGGTAATAATGTTTTAATGGTTTTCGCGCTGAAATCACACAGCTAAATTATTATAAAGCAAATTATGGCTACATCTTATGTAAATGCTTATGTAGAAAATTAGACGCGATTAAAATGCCATTTATAGCAAACAAGAACGGATAATGAGTTATAAGAGAAAGTGATTAATAAGTACTTTATACTATTTAGCAAATCAATGGTATTTATATGTTGCTGTTAATTAGTTTTATGGAGATATATTCGTGATCGTTGTCGACTGCTGAAAAACAAACTTACACAGGTTATCAGAATTACGAGCAAATTTTACGGTCGCCATCTTTGTCTCATTAAGAAACATTCTGTATCTTTGCGAGATATGAAGATGGACGTTTTTGAGTTTGCGTGCTTGTTGTGATTGACAATGATGACTCGGTTCTCATTATTTTGAGCCTTAATGTTTACTTGGATGTGATCAAGATTACAAGGCGGGTGTCGTAGATGAAGCTGAAAACACTTACTCTTCCAGCACACCTGGTCTTATTCTTTTGTACTTTTAAAGGGTCTCCATGTGGATCTTTCTTGTTTTCGTATTTTGCCCCTAGTTTATTCGATTCTGAGTTCGGATTATGGCATTCAGGTTTATCTACCTTTTTGAAAATGGAGGCTTTAATCTTGCGTTCTTTTCTGAACTGAAATTACATAGAAATCCATAGCAAACACTGCTGTAGTCCTATTATTCCTATTGCTATTACAGACAAACTATCAAAATGCTGGTGTGGGAGCGACTCAGTCGTTTCTCTACCTCAAAGTGCATACATTTGTAAGAGCTGCTAATGTGATGAAAAAGCCACTATCCTTATCTATAATACATTTGCACAAACTCACGTTATGCACAGTCTACTGAGCATGGGTCATATTTGTTATCATATGAAATATTGATAACCACTTTGGCTAGCAGCTCACAACGTTTAAGTATCAATTGCAAATTTGATATTAGGTTTTACGTCGAAAGCGAGACTCTGTAGCTGCATTGTTTGTCTAATTCTTTTCACATAAATGTGTAGCCTCTGAGGAGGTATAGCGTTTGCTAAATACAGCATACTTTGGCTATGGTGCCTGCTTGTGTAATACAAATCCCTGCCTGTTCCGGTATTCCAACTGATCTTATATACTTCTAAGCCCCAGCTACTTGTATGAAATGCCATTTTTTGTTGTCTCGGTGACCTCCGATTTAGACAACTTTCACTATATTTATTTCTTTGAGAGTGATATTTTGCGCAGCGATAATGTGATATCAATGTCTTTATAACAAGTAGCATTGTGCAACATTTATAAAGCCCATATATAATTTGAAAATTGCCCCAAAGCGCATTATAGCATATGGATAATGGAATTACTATCAATTTGCATATCAATAAATAAATTAATAGTAATATTGATTTATCTATTCATATGCAAATTGAAGTCAGTGAGTGTAAACAAAATAACAATAGTTTCAAATTTCCACATTAACAAATAGATGAAAATATGTAAATTATAAAATAAAGGGTGATATGTGCATGACATTTGTACTTTGAGCCTATAATACAGATTGGTCTTTTAATCTTTCATGAATTTCACCAGGGCATTTGACTTTTGATTGCAGACGGTAAGTTATTCCACAACGTTGATGAAACTCTCCAACAGCATCGGTTCCTATCAATTGCAATATCTCGGAAATCTACTCACTCGAATGCATGTATGAGGATCACATGATGTAAATGTTATGTTCCAAAATGGCAGCGTCCACGTCCACACCGAGGAAGACGGTCCCGTCTAGTGTGGATAAAGTCGGAGGACTTTCGAACTATGTCGTGATTCACAGCAAGGCTTTCAGGCGCATGCATTCGAGTTAGTAGATTTCCAAAGATTATCTGAATTTTCCCCGAGATGTTGCGATTGCGGTTTCCATAGATTACGGTACGATATTTGGCTTGCACAACCATTATTCTGTATCTGATCGCAGTAATCGGGACGGCTGTTACAGGATATTGTGTGCTGTTTCAGTCAGTGCCTTGAATGTATATACAAACATTTTGTACTGCAACCTTAACCTGTACCGTACATGTTAACTGTGCAACGAATTTAGCATAGGTATGATGTGCTGACCATAATCCAAAAACACCAGATAATACCGAAGCGTCAACAAAACCATAATAAGAACTCAAAAATGATTAAACCAAAGGCAAAATATGAACAATGGGGATACTTACACTTCATCTACGACACATGCATGCCATATAAATCTAGGTCAGATATATGTCACGACCTCAAAGCGAAAACTGATGCATAATTTCCATTAACAACAAGCAGGCATACGTATGAGCATATTGATAGAAATCATATCATACAAGGATACAGAATATTTCTCAATGAGACAAAGATGGCGACAATAAACCTTTCTCACAGTCTTTATAATCTGCATTTCTCGAATCCCTGTGCCGTAAGTTGTTAATCAGCCGCCGACATCTATCACGAAATATTCGATATTCAGAGAAAGCCCCAGAAAAGTGCATCAATTGCAACATATAAACACCATAGTCTGGAGAAGCAAGGATATTACCATCGAAAAAGGGAACGTTCACGATAGGAAAATCAAAATGTTCAGGTTTATCGTACAATTAAGCAGTAAACTGCCTGTGTTGGTCATAGTTAATTGAAGTAAGAGGATAGCAGATGTAGAAGCGTCCGTTATGTCCTTGATTTCAAGTTCAGGAGGGTATATTCGATCGTCTAGGTCAGCAAACTTCTTGTTGTTAATAGACAACACATGCCGACATACCTGGAAGTCAAATTTAAATGTTGAGGAAGGTTTTGTTACATGTCCTGATAAGCTCTTCGACCATTTCAACTTCGTATAAAAACTAAACCAAGTCAGCAAAAAATTGGGCACAGTTAGTTCCCATCGGAATGCCAAAAGTTTGCTGAAAAACCTTTTCCTCCAAAATCAACAAAGATATTGGCAAACATGAACTCTATCATTCGTACTACATCTTCCTCAGTTGGAATGCCAACATCTTGCTGGAAAAGCTTTCCTCGACAAATATTTTGCCCAACGCCTATCCAAATGTCGAATATAATGACACATTTATTGTACAATGGTAATAAAACACCCAGTCTTTTAAAACCAATGTATTGCCAAACAGGAATCTATATTTTCCTCAATATCTCTCATCGTAGATGCATACGAAATGTACCCAAACTTGCCTTCATACTAAATATCGTCCTAAGTATATTTTATCATAGTTACAAGCGAATGCATCACACTCTTGCCTTCGTACTTTATCGTCCTCAGTTTATTTCATCACAGTTTCAAGCGAATGCATCACAATCCTCCCTTTGTACTAAATGTTCCTCAGTTTATTTCATCACAGTTTCAAGCGAATGCATCAAAATCCTACCTTTGTACTTTATCTTCCTCAGTATATTTCATCGTTGTTACAAGCGAATGCATCAAAATCCTGCCTTTGTACTATATCTTCCTCAGTATATTTCATCATAGATGGAAACGAAATGTACCCAAACTTGCCTTCGTACTATATATCGTCCTCAGTATATATCATTATAGTTACTAGCGAATGCATCGAAATCCTGCCTTTGTACTATATCTTACTCAGTATATTTCATCATAGTTACTAGCGAATGCATCAAAATCCTTCCTTTGTACTATATGTTCCTCAGTTTATCATCATATTTACTAGCGAATGCATCAAAATCCTGCCTGCATTGACTATGATAACATTTCTATTCTACTGTTAAAAGGGAAATAACTCAAAATTGTCACCCATCAAGTACAATGTCTTTTAAAGTAGTTGGATATCTAATATATGACACGATCGATTGATGAGTCCATCGTATGCAGAAATGTGACAAAGAAAAATGTTAGGAATACCGAAGTTTCAACAAAATAATATTCCAAACTCAAAATCGATTGCATTAGGGGTAAAATACGAAAAAAGAATGAAAAATTACCCTAATGTATTGAAACTAGGGTTAGAACCGACAAAACAAATAACTTGAACTGAGGTCACTGGGTACACCTATGTGAGACAGGGATATCCACACTTTTACCGGTTTGAGATTTTCTTATCTAAACAAGGATTGAAACAAACTACATGGGCTTATTGCACGCTCTCAACAATTGTATGATTAAAAAAAAAATAGAAAATACCAAAGCGTTCACAAAACCATAATCCGAACTCAAAATCGATTAAAACTAGAGGCAAAATAGGAACAAAGGAATGATTAACATGGAGACACTCGAAAAGTACAGGGGAATAAGACCAGGTGTTCCGGAAGAGTAAGCGGCAAAGCAACAATACCATGACGTCACGGCAACAATACAATGACCTCACGTCGGCAACTCAATCTCATCACGTCAGCATTGTCTTGCGTCGATGTTACGTCAGTATTAGATATTTAAAAGGGTTAACATGGTAAGAGAAAAACAATCATTCACCCCTTGGTGGTAAGATGGGGGATCTTAACCCTCGAGGTAAGATTCTTAAGCTGCCAAACACGAAGCTTGTCAACTTAGGTAGGTATTCCTCTGTCTCACCCCAAGGAGGAGATTGGCTACCAGTTTCGTTAGGGAGTTTCTCTATTTTACTCCTGGCTTACCCCTTCCCATTCTGTTAAACTCTATAATCAGACATCATAGTGATCAATATTATTTGACTATTATTTTTTTCAATATCTGTATACTATTCTAGAGACAGAAGCCAGTCTACCCCAAGAGGGTGAAAGATTCTTTTAGCCTTACATAGGCAAATGTGTGAGTAACACATGATATGTTAAGTATGCCGCTAGATGTACATCGAAAGGTCTTACCGTTTGAAAAGTGTTGTATGAGACACCTTTTATGCAGTACAATTCGCGATTCTATTTTTTAACAACATTAACTTTCGTTCATGATTTATACTTGTGAATTGCCAAAGTAAATTATGGTTTTGGCTAACTTAAATACATAAATACTGTTTTGAAAGAAACTTGAATACCGATTACAATAGTAGTTCTAAGGAGCTGTAGCCATCAGTTTCAGAAATAAGGCTCCTTCTAGGACCAGTAAAGTAGGTAACAACACAGCAATTACAAACATATTGACGCATGATACACAAAAGCTGGAAGGCTGCTATCTCGCGTTCATATCAGAATCAAATTCGTATTTTGTAGAAATTTATTTCATGTAAATCTATCAACAACGTTGCATCGCCTGAGTCAAACAGATCAATACATTTATTTGACAAATTATACCTAAAAGCTTTTGTTGTTTTCCCTATAACAGATGTGGTCCTGTAACTATCGTTGTTACTGATATACTACCAGCATGCATTATTGGTATACATTTAGTATGACATCAACATTAAAGTGAATAATTACATTTTAATTGGACGATAAAGGTATGTCAATCGTACATAAAATGTATTTGGACTTTTTATAAACACATCCTGTACATAGTCTAATGACTATGAGTCATATTTATGCTTAAATGAAATATTGATAGCCTTTTACATTAATAGCTAGGTTCGACGTGTTTCAATTGCATAGTTTATTTCGGTTTTTGCGAAAACTAGAATATTTTTTATATACAATTTTTGCAGCTGTGTACATCATGCATTTCTCTTATAACAAAAATATGTATTTTAGATTGGAGATAAATCATACTAAATATAAAACAAATCAAAGGTATAACATTTTGAGAAATATATAAAAATAACATTTACAATAGGGTCACTGTAATAAGAACAACTACCAATTGATTTTAGCAAGTAATTAACATACACCTGGATGAAAGCCCAGTTAGCAAGTTAGCTAATCTAGGGAAAAGTACAAGGAGACAAACATGTATATCAATGATATCTAACTCTGGCCGTCTCTGTTATAATACGTTTACGTTAACCACTGCCACAATGGGCTACCTTAGTATAAACTTCATTCACATGCTGGGGATCTTTGTAATACGTTGGTGTTGCATACATTCAAGTAAATAATGAGAGTAAAAGAATAGTTCCCCCCTTGGGGGTTAGACACGGGGATCTCAACCCGATTCTTTAAGTTGTCATACACGAGTATTTGGCTGCTTAAAAAAATTACCCCGAGGGTGGAGATCCCCTGTCATCTCATCTTTATTATGTCTTTGTACTTTTGTATGGCATTAAGGTAAATGATCATTCTTCCGAACACTTGGTCTCATTATCTTGTACTTTTACAATGGTCTCCATGTAAATATTACCTTTGTTCATATTTTGCCCCTGGTTTAATCGATTTTGAGTTCGGATTATGATTTTGTTGACACTTCGGTGTTCTCAAATTTATTTTCAGAAAAAATGTTCCGAAAAAAACCCATGATGTCAATCTTCGTTCATAGTTGTTGTAACATTGTTTATGACAGATGATGAAACCCGATCGCGATTTAGAGCGATCAATGAAAACACAGCGTCACCTATACACTCAAGTCCGATTTTATTCCAAATTTGAAATGTTGTATGGCCGTAGGTAGCGATGAATCTGGGGATTCAGCACCTGGGGTGATTCTGCGCAATTGTTCTTTAAAGACTGCATTGGATGAAATAGAACTTACAGCAGATCAGTGCAACATTAATGTCTCAATCATGTTTAATACTGAATCTAATAAACATTTGCTTTGACGCGATGGTATTAATTCCAACTTACTCCATTTTGAAATATCAGCTCCAAATATTTTAAAACTCATTTTACAAGAATATAATTATTTACTTTTAAGTTGCTATAAACCGATTTACATCTTAATGATATAGTTAAGAACATTCTACAATCGATTAGGCATGCTTTCTCACTCAAGGAAAGTGATACGATGTGTTACCCTTTAAACCAGCCTGAATTTAACACAGACAGAACACATTGGCCAATTTATGTGATATCATCTTATTTTCATAACAATATTGAATCTTGCTTTTCTTAGATGCAGAAATGACTGGTAAAAATTACTCTGCTGAGCTGAGCGCCCGAAGCGAATAGATGGGTTTTCATGTGAAGTCGGTCAGTATTTTTCTCTGTACGTTTTGCTAAATCATTGGAAATAATCGTGTTCTGGTTCTGGAAACTAAACCAATAAATATGCTTCTCCCACAGCCGCGTCATCAAACTTAAGGGAACATTTTAAAGGCCCAATATACGTAACTTCAGGAAATTTTTCATGATTCTGAAAAATTCTGACAAAATATCCAGTTGATTACCCTGCAAAAATAAGCCTAAAACGAAATAAACATGTGCGGTAACTAACAAGAAATTATTGTCAAAAAGAAATCAAAAGAACAGAAAATAATTCAGGTCACTTCAACAACAAGCCAAAGTTAGAAGACAGTTCAAAATGGACGCGTGTTTACAAATACCGAGTTTCAGTTGCTGCTGTACCGGTAGCCGCGTACGCATTCATTTTGAATATTGATGATATCAGTTAATCATAACTAAATCTATGAATATAAAAATTTATTAGACTTGATTTTTCGCTTCAAGAAAAGCAGTAATTTAATTTAATTTTAAAATGAGGTGTTTCTTAGGCGATTTGTGCTAAGAAAATATTTACAACCGTGTAGTCTTGTATGAATAGGAAGTCGATAGGGAAGGGATGCCTGTTATAACTGTTAAATAAAGTAGTATTTGATCTTCAACAGTTCCTTGTTATCTTATTTTCGAGGAAACAGTAATCCTTAAAATAAAACAAAACAAAACAAAACTGCAGTCATTTCGTTTCCATGGAATTCACATTCGATTAAAAGCTAATATTCTGTCATTAGAGGTTCAATATGCCCATTACTTTTTTCTCGATAGTGATCCTGTCTGATTTTCAATTGTTTAGACAAGGAATGGATTTAAACATCAAATAATAATTTGGATCCCCCAAACTATTGTCACCTAGCTTATCCCAACACATTTTTGCCAACTTCGTTTTTTTGTAATATTAGTATCGTCTTCTTTGATTACACATGCGCAGAACAAGGAAGTGGTACCTTGACCACCACTGACTCTTGAACACCATGGAAACTGCTGATTCCTGTTTAAGACTTTTCTCGTTTGCTCCTCTGTTTACTATGTCTTCGGCCTTTCCCGTTTCATACAACTTACTGTCTCCGGTAATTAAACCATTTTCGCCGGTGCGGAACCAACCTTTTTCACGAAAGGAAAATTTGTTAAGTTCTGGAAAGTTCTATATCCCATAAATATCCAAGGACATCTTCGAAGAAGGCTTCCAATTTTACAACAGACCAATGTTTGGTTGTCGTCCCTGATAAGTTTAGCTTCATACCCAGGTTTCTGTTTTCCCAACATCTCCTACTTGAGGCTACTTCCGTTTTCGCCGTCAGTGATACTTTAGTTGCGACACCTGCTTCTGTAGTACAATACAACATGTTTATGTCATCACACAACTTTCCTCGATTTGCACTGAAGTGGATCATTGGTGAGTTTGCCATTTTCACCACTGGCCGGGGCTACGGCGGTACAGTTTCAGAGCAGTTCATCACACATTTTATTTTTCCAATCTGTACACTTTCTTCCATACCACATACCAAAGTGAAGGAACGTCTTCGGTCTCTCATTATAAGGTTGACGACTATACAAATACATGGTTGTGAGCTATCTTGGAACATACAATGTGAAAAACATAACAAAAGCTAAGATGAAATGTACAGAAGAAGATATAGTGCCCCACTTTTGGCTGATTTATTTTTTGTTTTTATACCAGGCTGGATTTGAAGAGGGACGGGTAGCAAAAGTTTGCCAAATCATTCAATTTTACTGGTATATCGATGATGTGTTGACCATAAACACAAAACGTTTGCTGACCTAGTCGATCGTATATACACTTCTGAAGTTGAAATTGAATCTAGATCAAGATCACTCATCAAGTGATGAGAAATAAGCATGTTTTATTGTCGCCATCTTTTTTTCTCACTGAGAAATATAGACGTTGCTGAATATGCTCATTAGTGTGCTTACTTTTGATTGAGAACGATGACTCGGTTCTCACTTTGAGGACTTGACGCTTACTTGTATGTGACCAAGTGTCGTCGTCGATGCAGCAGAAGACACTTACTTTTCCTGTTTTATTCTCTTGTACGTTTGCACGGAATTGTAAAACTTTCCTTTGTTCATATATTGCTCCTAGTTTAATCGATATTAGGTTCGGATTATGTTTTTGGTGACGCATTGGTAGACAAAAGAATTAAGCAACACATACAACTATCAATCGATCCCTACATTGATTAGCAGTGCACGAACACCACGTCGACAGTTCATAAATCGGTAAATTTGCTCAAAAATAAACCCAAATAAATAAAAACGATACCAAAATTTTAAGACCAAGCCAGTAAAGCTTTCGCTGTACCGGTCCACAAGAAGCTTCCAGGCGGACATACTTTACCCTTCTTTATGTTACCTTGTCGAAACTTTAATTGACCTGCTACAAGATGCAATCACTTCTTAGCCAGTTGATACTGGAGCTCTATCGGTGTCCGGTTGAAACGGTCTCACTGCAGTAACTGCCCTAGTAAAAACGGCCCTAGTTGAAACGGCCCTACTTTTATATAGGATATGTCACATTATTATTTGTTAATAAAGGTACATGTACTATTCATAACTAAAAATGTGTACATGTACAGATAAACAAATATAGATGTGTTTGTGTTTTTATTGATATAATTATATTGATATCTGATTTCAACCTAGATTTGCTCTATCACATTTTACTAGTTGTCCAGAAATAGACAAACAAATGACATGCGGTAGCGCATACGCATGCTTTGACAACGACTTTGCAGATTTCTTCATCCAATTTTGTTTTAGCTGAAATGACTTAATATAAGCAACTAGATTGTTTCCAAATCCTTCATCAGATCGATCTCATTGTGCATTATATTGTATATTCATGATTATGCTAAATAGAATACTGTTTAAATTAAGATTCCTGAAACCGGGTTTCATGGGTAAGACTACGAAATATCCTCTGATACGACACCAGTTTAATTACCAAAGTCGAGTTACATAAGACAACTGTTCATTGTTAAATGTACCAGATTGCAAATAAAACAACTGATATTTTTGTTGGCAGGTAAGAGTGCTTTATTTTTAATTTGCAAAGTAAATTTCTTTTAAGTTCCATTTTCAAACAGATAATCACTACGACTCAAATTATAAGCTGACCCTGGCGCCTAAATCACTGACTGTGTGACATCGACGCAAGCAATAGTCTAAAACATTTGATAAAATAGTCAACGTTGTAAGGCAGTCGTTCTTATTGGTATATTTTTCGATTTTTTCAGGATTATTCCATGTAAATGAGCTGCATTTTATCGATAATCTTCTGATGAGATTCCATTAAAAGTTAACACGACATATAGGCAAATCAATTTAAATGTATTACGTTTATTGGATAACTCTATCAGTGTTTCATTGAAACCCTGCCCATCAGTGGGTTTTATGCCTATGTCACGAATAATTTATTGGTATATGTTACGTGTGGTTCTCAACACTGTCGTGATACCGAATACTTCAAAAGGGAGGTGGGGAGGTTCATGACAGCACATTCTCACAGTTTCTGCAATGCTATATTTAAAACCAGTAAACCAACAGCTAGTATTTGAGCAGGGCAATGGTATTGATACCAAATGGAGTAACGATACTGTGGTGTATGCATGAAGAGCAAACTCTAGACGTTTTTTGCGATCTGAAAATGATGAATTCGACCTGTGCCTGTCGTTGTGCGTATCATGTTCGCGTTATCGCGAAGAGATTGTTGGAAGACACACATTCATGTGTGACACCGTGTGTGTTATGTGACAGTGAACTCAATAACAGTGAATTCATTACAACATTGGATAGCTAATTTAATATATGCCGCTATACTAAATGTCGGAAAACTACTTATCAACAAATAAAATTATTTTATCTTAATCATATTATTGAAAATTTCACCAAATTCTCGAAATTCTCGAAACAAATGTGAAAATATAGTTCGGTGTTATGTATGTAAAAAGTGTCTATATTGTTTGTGATGGAGCCGAAGCTTTTCTTATTCTCAAGATAACATTACAAAAGGATATTCTTGTGGACTTGATATTCCCCTGGAAATTTAAACAAACAGACATTTGTATACCTGGTTATATTTTTCAATTATTTCGGAATCATTTGTGAACACCATTATCCAGTTAGTAACTCATTATGGTGCCTTTGTTGTTGGTATGTCATACCGAAACCATTAACGTATTGCGTGTAGTGTATTGAGTTTGGAATCACCTATCTGATTGAATTCGAAAGACAAAGAAGTGGCCATGAAGTTCCGTGCAATTCCATTCACACATTTGTGCTTCGGGATGATATTGTATATATTTTTTTATTTTTGCAACATTTCTTTCTTTATTGGAAGCAAGCTAGTTAAAAAGAGCACAAAACTTAAAACAGCAGCCACAACTCCCAGAATTACGACGGAAAATCCCATCCTGTCCTTTTCCAACTTCACTTATCCTCTTGAAGTTGATATGGAAGAACTTGTGGAGACTTACAAACAACATGGTGTTGTCAAAGAAAGGGTGGTTAATCCTTTTCCCTACAAATATTTGGTCAATCCGAAACAAAAGTGTATGGTACAGACACAATCAGGAAGGACAGATAAAGTATTCATATTGTTTCTTGTTAAATCTTCATATATGCACGTGCAGCAACGCGACGCAATCAGACGAACGTGGGGCAACGAAAGTTACTTGAAATATTTCAATATTCGAACTGTCTTTGTTCTCGCCCTCCCGCCAGGGGGCGCTGATCGACGCGTCAACAAAGAATGGCTAAAATATGGTGACATAATTCAGATGGATTTTAAAGACACCTACATGAATAACACTCTGAAGATGATTGCAGCTGTTTATTGGACAGTGGAATATTGCACGCATGCTCAGTTCGTCGTGATGGTTGATGACGATTTTTATGTTGCCTTGGAAACACTTATTGCCCTGTTACAAAAGTTGCCCCTTGAACTGCGTCAGAACTTATATCTCGGTAATACCGTCAACACACTGGACCCAAGCCGGGACAGAGGAAGTAAATGGTATGTTTCTCCCGCTGAATATCCGTTCGACAAATATCCGCCCTTCGTCAACGCGGGAACTGTTGTTATGTCCATGGACTTCGTGAAGGACGCTCGGATAGCAATGCCTTACACTTCCCTGTTCCGACTTGATGACATATATTTGTCTATTATTGCCTATAAATTAGGTGTGGCACCTGTAGGAAGCAGCAGGTTTTGTAACTGTAAGATAAATCCAAATATGCGTAAACATTTCTTTCACTTTATTGTGACGTCACATGGATATACACCTAAGGAACTACTATGGGCATGGGAGCTACACCAGAAACGCCCCGAACTAAGACCATCATTAAGAATTTGATATAAACAAGATGTTATAAACATTTCTTATATGCTTAAAGATGACGTAACACTCACATCCTGCATCTTTTAAATTGAGTAATAGATACAATATGACGAGCAAAATGAATTAAACTGCATCATACAGCTGTTTCGTCCTGCTGGGACCCGTCAGTGATGCCAGGGGCCAAACAATGGGAATCTAAAATGTCTCAACTAATACAGAATCAGAAGGGTTAGGTGCATAAATCCCTTTAATTTATGAATTTAGAAGTAAATTTGAACTAGTTCGGTATCATTTCAAATCGTGTACTACGAAAATGAGATAAAATGTGACTATAGAGACTCGATGCAGTAAAGCTTATTTAGAGCGGTCACAAATGAATTGTGAATATCATTGAAAATTCTAAAATGCATTGTGTGTAGAATTGCTCCTAAAATTATTGACAAATGTATAAATTACCCCTATGGCATATTGAACTTGTATTTGATGTGATGTGACAAGCGTAGTATTTTACCATGAATAGTTAAAAGTCAATTGAAATATGATAAAAGATGCTTTAACATTGTTACTAACCCAGGCAGCTTAACGGCATACTGCCAGCTTGATCACTGGTGACCCTAGTGATATGGTAATTCCCCCTTGTTCTCCACAGAACGTCGACAAAATTGTCTTGGTAATAAACTTTGGCACTAAAATTCAATTTTAAAAGATACACATTGATTTCGAAACGTGAGCATTAGTTACGCTAATTAGTTACAGCTTTAATATGATCATTCATTGCAAGTTAACTTTGTTAATCAAATAACTAATGCAAAACGAATTGATCATAAACGATTATGGAAGACGGGTGTTCCTGTAGTTGGCGTACACGTCCCATAACCTAGACGTTAGGGGCTGATTATTCATTTATATGGGCCACCTCCTGGATTTCTTACGACAAATCAAGTTTCCATCTTACTTTCATCAAGGCTTGCTGGTAGCTTATATATATGTTTGAATAATTTGCAGAATGTTTTGATTGTGTTTTTCTATAGTTTTCCCTGAAACAATACTAACAGTAACCTTAAAGAAAAATAATGTTTTGAAAAATTTTCTCAAATGTCATATCTTGATAGTCGTTAGTATTATCCCGTACTCAAATATAAAATGTTTTTATTGTATACTTAGTAACAAAAACTGTAACAGTATTTTTGCATATGCATTATGGCACCAAAATTACCAACCCGTAATCGTCACCCATGCATTATTGATTCAGTAATGCACCCTTAAGAGCCAATATTGGGTTCTAGGGGCCAATATTGGGTCCGATATGGAAAATTATGTGTTTTTCTCTATGTATTTAGAGCAATACACCATGCCGCCGCAAAATACTGATATAAAAAACATCTTATTGATACAAAAATCAATAGCTTTTAATTGCAATTTAAATTTGTCGTCACTTGGCTGTTAATTCATGTAGCTATCGATATGTCATTTTTAACACAGATATGATCAATCCCGATGGATTTGTTCACATGCTTGTAGTAATTTTATGGTAAATAAAAAATACATTATTTATAAATAGGCATGATCGTTACGTCTCATTACAGATGGAACCAATGTATTTATGGTTTAACAGTTTGATGTCTAACCGATAACTCGTTTTGATAATGTTTCTGCAATAACATTAATTATAGGATAACAGCTACACTTGATAAATATATATTAAAAAATCGGTATAATGTGTTAGCATCACTTTGGGAATGCATTGCTCCAAATGCCACAAACGACACAAATAGAATACTAGGCTGTTTATGTAGATTGGAATAAGATAAAATTTTCAAAACATAACAATTTGATTTCAGATAGGAAAGTCATTTTGCAGCCTTCCAGCTGTGTTGTGACAGACAATCAAATATTGTCAGTTGGTATGGTAATAACCTTCATAATGGTTCTAGAAAAAAAATCATATAACACCAAAGCGTCAATAAATCCTTCATCCGAACTCAAAATGGATTAAATTAACGACATATTATAAATAAAGGAATATTTTCGCGGAGATCCTTGTAAAAGTACAAAAGGGAAAAAATCTTGGTGTTCCTGCAGATGAAGCGTCTACTGTTTCAACAACGGCAACCGCCGTGCATTTCCCATTCAGATTTAAGTTAATGGCATTTCATCAAAGTAAGAATTGATGTACCATTCTCAATCACAGCATTTAGGCATAATGCAATATTTGAGGTTTAGTTTCCTGAATGTAAAATTGGTTACTAATATGTAACATGCATGACTATGCGCTTGGAAATTAGTTCTTCTTATTTAAATATTATCAAGCATTGTAATCGATGTTATTATTAGAATTAAATGTTGGTTTATGTTCCTTAATATAAAAAAAATTGATAAAAAAATGCCATGATATCTTTGTTTTCCGCTTTACAATTTTTCGCTAGAATGAAAAGCGTGGCATCTGCGTTTTTCTCTTTCTGTGTTACATGTATAGGCCTGATCTCGAGGACAATTGTGGTCAATTTCGAATAGTTAGGATCCCACAAGAAATATCACATGAGCAGAAGCTATAATTTGTTTAAGTTTATTTTATTTCTTTTAAACAAGGATTTACAGGAGAAGAGTTTGTCGGCGACACAAAGTATTGCTACATAATGTATTTTTACATCAAGGACGCCAAAAACATTGAAATATTTGCACATTTCGTTATTCCCCATAGTGACAGTCCTAGCATTACATCCGGACATTATTCGTAGTATCCTTCTTGGTGAATATTTTACATCCAACTCCCATAAAGCATATTCAAACGGATTTTTCTCCATTATTCTGAAAGACATAATGTTATTAAAATGAATTAGTGGCTTCCCTTATATAAATTTCATACATAACGTCCAGTTCATTTTTAATGGATTTCCTTTAAAGCATTTTTTGTTCTCTACTACCAACTACGGTTTTGAGGAATAGCGATAAGTAAAAATCAATCTTCAGCCTTAACACGCATTTGTTGATCTCAATAATATAAATCCAAATCAAAGAAAAAATTAATCTTGTATAAGGCACTAAAAGGAAGACCAATTATATTTATTTTAATTTTGATGTGACATTTGCATGAGTTTGTGATAGAGCCATAGTGCATTGTTGGAATTGTGAAACAAACACATGCGATTAACACATAAAAAAAGTATAAACAAAATTCATTTTACGTTTTATGATCATTATATTTGTCTCTATGAGAATTATCTTTTCTCATATATGCTTTAAGTTTTACCTTTTTTCAATATGCTCATTAGTGTGCCAAATTATTGTGACTTGGAATAATGCCTAACTTCTCTCTTTGAGGACGTGACATTTACTTACAAGCTACTTATATTTACATGTCGTCGATAATGCCGGATACCCTTACTCTTCCGGAACGCCTGGCTTATTTCTTTGCACTTTTTGAAGAGTTTATTAATTAAGTATTGATTTTGATGACACTTCTCTTATTTTTCTTTCTGCAACGAATATCTCTAGTACGATGTAAAGCTGAACTTGTGAGTTCAATAATGTCGTTCTAAACAATTGTACCTCAGCTAACATTAATTCAAAATACCAGCTTTAAGTTGTGCAGTACATATTTTACGTTTAAAGCATTTTTCAATTAACCTCTTTAATATAATTCTACTCAATACATCACCTAACAACTGTAAGGTTTTGATATAAATCATGTTTAAGCTAGCATACGGATGTCCGTCAATCACAAAGGAATATAATGCATGGGACAAAGATAAGAACCCGTGATGCTAGACTCGTAAACAACAGGGGTTAGGAAGGATAAGGATCGTGGGCCATACTATGCGCAAGGCCCTATCCCTGAAAATGGTGAATTGATTATTTTTGTGGAATAAGTTTTAAATCGAAATGTGTTACTCTTGCACAAGTAGATTGACAAGTATTGATCAACACAAAATTATGTTATACCAGTTTTAAGGGAAACCTTAGTGCTACGTTGGAAAGGTAAAGCGTGCAGTTACCCATGGCAATGTAGTTAGAACAATGTATTAAGTAATGTTAATACAACTATTTTCCCCTTGGATATTCAATAAACGTATAGTCAGATCAGTATACGGTATGATACAAATATAAAATCGATTCTGTTATTCCATGCATCAAACAAGTTTGTCCTATTGATTCATGAGCTGGGGCTCGAATATACAAATAACGCGTCAAATCTCGCTAGCGGCGATACTCAAAAACGATTGGACTGGTATTTAAATATATCTGGTATAATACTGATGCAATGTATATTATGAGTGGGTAACGGTGGAGTTCAGGATTAAACTGTAAGTATTGCCTTGTCATAGTGAATATGTACATCGGTAAAAAGTATGAACTAATTTATCCAGTACATATGATTGCAAACTAATGTTAGTATATTTAATAACAACTTTATCTTGAATCATATATTCTTACTTTAAAAAGTTTGGAAGAGTTATTATTAGGAAATATATTTGACCCAGAGTAATGTAAAAACTTTCTGAATCAACAGGATAAATAAAATATGCATTCAGATTGCTTCATTATCTAATCGCTATAAGTTTTTTTCTATCATACAGCGTTCAGTCATATCGTATTTTACCAACTCGTTATTAACAGGAAATGTTTTTGACACATAATAATACAACAAATTGCATCATCGCTAACATTTTTTATCATACCACTTTCTGCCGTATCGTCTTTTACCAATTCGTCAAGTCACAAACATAATTTCTGCTTATTGTCAAAGAAAAAATTATGTTTAGATAGCTATAGGTATACGTAAGATAATCGTCTCCTGTTTTTTTTAACAAATAATATTGTATTTTTAAAATGCTAAAAGCTGCTTATGAAATATTCCTAACATATCCTGTTTCACGGCCCTAAAGATAAATTAACAAAATTTAACAAAAGTTAACAAAATCATAATCCGAACTCAAAATCGATTAAACTAGGGGCAAAATATGAGCAAAGGAGGATTTACATGGAAACCTTGTAAATATACAAGAGAATAAGACCAGGTGTTCCGGAAGAACACTAAGTAACGGTTAATCATTTATGACATTTTCGACATTCGTTTTGGAAACATTATATAATATAGTGAAGTGGCGGGTTCGATTCAAACACCCCTACACGACACTATGCTGTTTCGTCGAATTAGATACTTTTTCCGCTCGTATTTGTCTGCGCTGATGTAAATGCGTACATGGTTGGTCATTGCTGGAACAGTGATATGGTTGTGACTGGTTTTATGATATCTTTAACCAAGGGTGGTGTCTTGTGAAAGCTATTGAAACGACCCACAAACTAAGTTGTTATGAAGTGGTATATAAGAACCTCGACTGATGATTGACATTATTATTTTTTTCTCTGTATAAGTGAAAAAGGTACATTTCCGAAAAAAGGCAAATAATAAAAAGACCAAGTATAACATAGTTTTAACCATTCAACAAAGTTATTGCTATATAATTGTCTGTATATATTACATGTTCTTCTTCTTTTCAGACGAAACTTTATTACCTGTACATTTCGTATATAAGTGATCAGGATGTCGAAACTGAGTTATATATCTTCTCCAAACTCAGTGCAACAGCAGTACAAGTCTATCGTTGACGTACTTATAGAGAGAACTAATGCTGCCCCAGATAAAGAAATCTGCATACACAGATTACCCGGAGGAGGAAGGAAGGCTCTAACATATCGAGAACTGACACAGAAATCTACAAAAGTCGCCAAATACCTAATGTCTAAAGGAGTGTCTGTTGGAGACAGTGTCGCTCTCATGGGATCAAACACCATTGAATGGATCATTGGTGAGTTCGCTATTTTAATTGCTGGAGCTGTGGCAGTGCAGCTTCAGAGAAGTTCCGAGGTTTTCCATGAGACAATTCGTATCTTGCAATCTTGTCAATGCAAAGCTGTTCTTCTAGATCCTCCGACAGATGCAAAGAATCTGTTAGAACTGGAGCAATATTTACAAGACCCGGGCAGTCAGGGTAAAGTAGATAATAAACTAGAGATTGTGTTTCTTAAGAAGCCAGAAAGTATAGCGTTGCCCTATATCGGTGATATATTATCGGGGGAGGATGAACCTACGTTAGATCTACCCAGAGTTCAACCAGAGAGCTTAGCCGTTGTATTTACAACTTCTGGTTCCACAGGTGTTTCCAAACTTGCTGAATTTACGCATTTAGCGATAACGAATTCCCCTTGCTCGTACCTCTTCACATCGGACAAGGACGTCTGGTATTCAGATAGACCATTCGCATGGATTGGAGGAACATCACTCTACGCAATAGTGCGAGGTTGTTCTCGCGTTTTCACAGATCCAGCAATAATACTTGTAGAAGAGAAAATTCAAAATGTTTGGGAAATCCTGAAGGAAGAAAAGTGTACCGTAGCAACCCTTTTGCCTTATTCTTTGGTAGATCTTCTACAGCACCAGGAAGAAATCCTGCTGCTGCATTACAAACTTTCGGTAATCGTCACGGGTGGTCAATTGCCAGCAAGTCATTTGCGTGCAGTAAGAGGAAAGTTCTGTGAGAAAATATATAGCACCTATGGTACCACAGAAGTTGGTATAGCAACCACAATTTCCCTGGCGGCGGAAATTGAAGTAGGAGATGTTGGAGAAGTAGTACCTGGGTATGAAGCAAAAATCATCGGGGACGACGACAAAACATTGGTCCGTGGTGAAATTGGTGGCATTGTCCTAAGATGTCCCTGGATGTTTATTGGATATAAAAACTCTCCAGAAATCAACAAACGCTCCTTCAGTGATGGAGGCTGGTTCCGCACCGGAGATATTGGTTTAATTACCGAAGACGGCAAGATGTTTGTAAAGGGAAAAGCTGAAGACGTAATGAAGAGGGGGACGAGAAAGATCCTTTACAGGATGGTGGAAACAGAAATCAGCAGTTTCCCTGGTGTTAAAGAGGCGGTGGTGGTCACAGTACCGGATGTACGTCTTTTGGAAGAGTTCTGCGCATGTGTCGTTATAGATGATGGCACTGATATTACAGAAAACGAGTTGCGCAAAATGTGTTGGGATAAACTTGGCGACAATGTTTTTGGGGAATCTCCGCGTTATTATCTGTTGTTTAAATCTTTTCCTCGTCTGCAAAATGGAAAATTAGACAGAATCAACATCAAGAAACAAGTCATGAAAATATTGAACCTTTAATGATAAAATATTAGCTATCAACAGAGCATGAAATCCACAGAACTGTAATAGTTGCAGTTGATCGTTTTAAAAACGTGTGATTACTGTTGAAGCTGAAATACTACTGCATTGAACAAGTATGAGACTATGCAGACACATTTAATTAAACAGATTATATTAATTCGTTTGTTAAAAAACAATCATGTATCGCGAGTTAAATTCAGCTTTTACAGATCAGTACATTTATATAATGAACTTCATATATATAGCAAATGTGATGAGGTAATGTTACAATAAACAGAGATAGAAATAGGTTTGTTTGGTTATTCACCTACACAATAAATGCATTTAGATAAGAATTTAGATAAGAAGACAACGTATGGTCCTTCATACTGTAGAGACGTAAATCATTAACCATTTCATTTTAGTTCCAAAACTACCAACGACCAGTTCGGCCTTTGATTTAAGCTTCGAAATATAAGATAGAACTTTTTGAACATTTTTGACACAAAGGTTAAGTAACTATAGTCCTATCTCAAAAGTGTTGTTATCTCCCCTGTTTGCCATATCAAGGCAAGTGTTTTTGAAACAAATAAGCGCCATTTGATTATGATGTCATAATGGGAATTACGTCATCCGATTTTCACAGCGCCGAATCATCACACAAACACTTCCCTGTCCATCGTGTATCCACCATTGCGGCCTATAAGGGGGAATAACAACACTTTTGGAAAAGGTCTTTACCAAATGAGGGTCAATGCCAATAGGTTATAAATAGCCGTACTATAACTGTGCAGATTTCTTCATTTCAATATTTTACAGAGCATACTATTTACAAGTAAAAGTGAGACTGATATAGTAGGATGTCGCAGAGGTTAACGTTCACGTCTGATGATTGAGACAGCCGGGGTGAGATTATGTATTGATATCCATATTTTCTCTACGTAATCTAGCTTCCACTGAGACTAAATTCAAAAGATGCAGCACACGTTTCTGTGTTAAGTCTATACAGGATGTGTTAATTTACTTTGAAAAAATGGTAATTGCACTAATTGAATTACGGTTATGTTTTACCATATAATATTAATAACAGCGATATTATTGCTGTAAAAGTAGACATTTTCGCGCGTGGAATATATCGCTAAGTCAGCCTCCAAACTGTTCGGGCTGTGAACCCTTTCGCCCCGTGAGTCTTGCTGTTTGGTATTGTATGGCTATCATACTAATAGACGCTAAAGATTTTGAGAAATGTTAAATATATTCGCGTGTGTATATATTCGGGGATATTTATTGCAAGAGAAATATGCGAAAATTCCCACGACGCGAATAATTATACTTTTACAGTATATAGGATTTTTTTAAACTAATTTTCTCAAAACGTCATGTCTTATCATTCATACATATTTAGTAGTTCTATCTCCAACTTAAAATTAAAATATTTAGTTTAGAGAAATACATTATGTATACAGCTGCAAAATGTTACGATAAAAAGTATTCACACAAAAAGTGGTAATCACATTTGCAATTGAAATTCGTTTTCACTTTGCTATTAATAAAAGTGGCTATGAATATTTCATTCGAACATAAAATATGACTCATGGTAGCTAGTCACTGTAGAGTACAAATGTGGTAATTTACTGTTTATTTAAGGGTTAACCTTTGATTTTGTTTAGTTTATGAAATCATAAATCCAATGGAGCACGAGGTAAATTACGTAAACGCTTTCGTTTACGTTAAATTTACCGACTGCTCCATTGGATTTATGATCTCATTAACTTAACAAAATCAAAGGTTAATTCTTATATTTACAGTATTTTCCTGTAAATGGTTCATAATTTTTCTGTTCAATTTAGCCCCATCTGCAGACATTATTTCATTTCAAAACTTACAAACGTGAAAACAGTTCAATAAATGTAACAGCATGAAATTTGCATAAGCGGTAGCTACTCCCCCCATGTCAATTGTTGATGACGTCATACAATAGTGATTCGAACGGGATAATTTGCATAGCTCCGCCCTCGTGTATTGTTGTCGACGTCATAGAAATTTTGCACGTTCTCAAGTATAGTTATTGGAAAATAACACTAGTTTGCAGTACAATGGTTATCGAGTGAATATCAGTGTAGACTGTAAATATTTATAGTAACAGTCACTGACTATAGTGATGCAGTATCATTTACAGAGTTTCACACGTGTGTGTTGAAACACAATGACACATCAGACCCGTATTCAAGTGTTTTCCAATGTTCGTAATGGATATTGTTCAAATAAAGATAATATATATGTTGGCATGTACAAAAATGTAACTGCCACCTACTTGTCGCGTTAAGTTGTCATATAAACTTGTCATGATAATAACATTTTGAGACGATTTAACAACTCGACTAGTCGTGATATTTATCGTGATAAGTTCCAACGGGGACTTCCCCGATCACCAACTCTGCTTATAAAAACATGTTTATTTAGGTGGTCAGTTGTGATGATAGTGAGTTATAGTCAATAGCAGAAATGTTGTACAGGTAAATTACACAGGTAAATCAACCTCTGGTAACTAATCAGATACTCAATAACTAATGATATTTGCAAACAAATAACTGATAAATAGGTACTGAATAATACAGTTGCACATTGAGGAATTAGCATATATTACACCTTCTTTTAGCTATGTGTAATTTTTCACATATTTATTGATATGTATATAAGTTTCAGATTCGTGTAAATCGTTGTCATATATTGTTTTATATCTTCTTTAAGATTTTTTTTTAACATTAACATATGAATATTGTCATATATTAGTCAAACTTGTACCTTCTTTCAGATTTGTGTAAAATGTTGTCATATATTTAATTTCAAAATATTTTATTATTTATACATGACATATAAACAAGTACCTACAAAGAAATAGTATACAAATGTATCAATAAAATGATTAGAAAGCAGGTTTAGGCTGAGCCTATAAGTCTTTTCAAACAAAGATAACCAGTATTCTTTATAAATATATTTACACTGACAAAACAATTGTTTATTTCGATGTAGATGGAGTAGGAAATAAACAGTATAATGTTTTATCAATTAAAGATCCCTTTCTCAATCACTCTTGTACCTTTATTATGATTTTCATAAATAACATTTTTAGAACTACATTTTTGTAACTTTAGTTAATAGAATATAAATTATCTATACATCTTGCATCTTTTAGTGCTTTCTAAAACGTCAAGTGCTATCACGTCATCACTTTATGCAGTGTAGCCTGAGTATACGTAACGTCAACAACTTTTTCAAGCATTGTCATTGATGATGGCACGATGTACAGAGTTTATGTTAACTTATTTTACGTAATTAGAAAGTGTGGGAGAAAGATTAATCAATCACCCCTGCATAACTTAGACAGAGAAATATTAACCCTCGGGGTTTCAGCACTCAGCAAAGCCTCGAGATAAAAGTCACCAAATTTACCCTCAGGTTTAGAGTCTACATCACACAGGTGTCATGGATTCTATCAGTCTTGTTAACAGTTATTCCATTGTAATAACAATTTGGAGAAAGTGAGAAAGGTAATATTTTGATCGTGCGTGCTCAGACCACCATCAAACGTCCGGGTCATTGTTCACGAATGTAGTGCATAACGACATTTCAGGTGGGCTACTAAATAATTATCCTGGCTGACCTATGACAGATATGTACAGTTTCGTTACATAGAATATTTCAACAATATCGATGTATTCTAGTAATTATTTTAACACGTTTGACCCCTGTGTCCTTGAAAGTGGTTCAAGGTTATTCAGCTGACCAAATTTGATAGCCCTTCATTCCAACATGCTACTGGATCCCAGTTTCTTGAAGATCTTAAGACATTTGACCCCCTGACATTGAATACAGATCAAGGTCATTCATTTGAGGAGACTTTGTAGCACTCAACCCTATGTACCTACTGGTTAAATACTATTTCCCTGAACCTTTTGGTTATTGAGAAGAAGATTGTTAAAGGTTTTCACATTCTGACACATGTGACCTTGAGAGTACAAATGTAAGTCAAGGCCATTCATATGAGGAACATTTGTAGCACTCGGCCCGTATTCATAAAGAAACTGAAGTAAATGTTTTTACTTAAGTCAAAATCTGTGCTTAAGTACTAATAATACTTAAGTTTTTAATTACTTACTATTTTTTCTTACGTTATATAATCATAAAAGAACTTATATTTAAGTTCACACTTGGAGTTAAGCTACCCCAGCAGGACGATTTACTTATTCTTAAATACTTAAGTCAATATTTAACTCAAAGAAAATGGCTGCACAAAATCGACCACGCATTTTTCGAGAGAGAAAAGACCAATAACAGTTTTACGAAGACAGAATTTTGATCAAAAGATACAAAATGAATGCATTCTGCATTAGGCATTTAACCCACAGGGACCTGAGAATATGTTATGGCTAGTTTTTGACCTAAACTAGGGTATTTAGAGTAATTTTACACTTTTGGGTGGTTTAAATCAATTTTCGATAAAAATACACCCTCAATGGCCATGAAGGCTAAAGGATGGAAAGCTTTCAAGGTCGAAAAACCGACCCTACCTACCTTTCTTGCATCAAAAATCACATTTCTTGATGAGGTACGAAACAACGCTTAGAACCGATGGAAAGATGGATACTTTTTATTTTAAAAAACTCCTAAATGCATGTCAAATGTATCCTCCTTCCGCAGAACTAATCCCGATTTTCTCAAAAAACACGCAAAATGTCCGTGTCTCAAAGCTTTCGTCGGTTATCCTGCCACTTTTGCATATTCAATCAGTTTTGACGTCACCCCGCGCGCTGGTCTATTATATTGCTGTCATTGGAAGCTTAATTGAGAGGAAGACCGCTTGCCATTTCTTTTTTTTTATTATATTCAAACTGTTACAAACAACGCAAAATATACAACTTTGAACAATGGTTTATATGTTGAAACACGCGCACGGGTGATTGATATACAGTGACGTGCCAAAAGTCTTCTGTTTTATGTTACTTCACATATTTTTTTTTCCAACTTTTTTTCAATGAATTTTCCCGACTAAAGGAACGTTTTCGCGGAGTTCCTTGTAAAAGTACAAAAGGGAACAATTCTCGGTGTTCCTGCAGATGAATGAAGCGTCTACTGTTTCAACAACGGTAACCGCCGTGCATTTCCCATTCAAATTTAAGTTAATGGCACTTCCTCAAAGTAAGAATTGAGGTACCATTCTCAATCACAGCATTTAGGCATAATGCAATATTTGAGGTATAGTTTCTTGAATGTAAAATTGGTAACTATTATGTAACATGCATGACTATGCGCTTGGAAATTAGTTCTTCTTATTTAAATATTATCAAGCATTGTAATCGATGTTATTATTAGAATTAAATGTTGATTTATGTTCCTAAATAGATAAATAAAAAAAATGGCATGATATCTTTGTTTTACGCTTTACAATTTTTCGCCGGAATGAAAAGCGTGGCATCTGCGTTTTCTTTCTGTTTCTGTGTTACATGTATAGGCCTGATCTCGAGGACAATTGTGGTCAATTTCGAATAGCAAGGATACCATATTCCATACTTACAATAAGACAAGAAATACCACATGAGCAGAAGCTATAATTTGTATAAGTTTATTTTATTTTTTTGACAAGGATTTGCCAGAGAAGAGTTTGTCGGCGACACAAAGTATTGCTACATAATGTATTTTTACATCAAGGACGCCAAAAACAATAGAATATTTGCACCTTTTCGTTCTACACCATAGTGACAGTCCTAGCATAACATCCAGACATTATTCGTAGTATTCTTCTTGGTGAATATTTTACATCCAACTCCCATAAAGCATATTCAAGCGGATTTTTCTCCATTATCCTATAAAACATAATGTTGTAAAAATCAATGAGTAGCTTCCCTTATATAAATTTCATACATAACGTCCAGTTCATTTTTAATGGATTTCCTTTAAAGCATTTTTGTTCTCTACTACCAACTTCGGTTTTGAGGAATAGCGATAAGTAAAAATCAATCTTCAGCCTTAACACGCATTTGTTGATCTCAATAATTTAATCCAAATCAAAGAAAAAATTAATCTTGTATAAGGCATTAAAAGGAAGACCAATTATATTTATTTTAATTTTGATGTGACATTTGCATGAGTTTGTGATAGAGCCATAGTGTATTGTTGGAATTGTGAAACAAACACATGCGATTAACACATACAAAAAGTATAAACAAAATTCATTTTACATTTTCTGATCATTATATTTGTCTCTATTAGAATTATCTGTTCTCATATATGCTATAAGTTTTACCTTTTTTCAATATGCTCATTAGTGTGCCAAATTATTGTGACTGGGAATAATGCCTAAATTCTCTCTTTGAAGACGT
The DNA here is from genome assembly GCA_947623455.1 of Mimachlamys varia. Lineage (NCBI taxonomy): Eukaryota > Metazoa > Mollusca > Bivalvia > Pectinida > Pectinidae > Mimachlamys > Mimachlamys varia. The sequence continues at coordinate 29,395,185 of OX392532.1, read as the reverse complement.
GACATTTACTTACAAATTACTTAGATTTACGTGTCGTCAATAATGCAGGATACCCTCCCAGCAGGCACACGTACGTTGAATAAACGTTTATTCAACGTGAAAGTTGAAACAACCAACCAAAATTCAACGTTGAAGTCCAACGTTGAATAAACGTTGAAGCCCGACGTTAAATAAACGTTGGATTGTGGTTCGTTGTTTCAACTTTCAAAATCTTATATAAATGAAACGTTGAAACAACGTTGAGCTTCAACGTTGAATAAACGATGACTGTAACATCAACATTAAACATTCTAGCCACAGTTTCCACTTGACTTAGACGTTTTGACAGAGGTAGATGTCTTGTATCAGATATCTATCTGGTAAAACATCTTACAGGTGTCAGGACAAGTAGAATTCCAGCTGGCTAATGGTAAAATAGAATAACAAAGAAACAGACAACAACACACTGTTTTTAGTAACATTTTATTTCTCAAGATAACCTGATCTGCAGCTTATGGCCCATCTCCAATATGTATTGCAAGGATATCTTGGAATGCAGCATCTAACATGTGAAATGGCAGTTGGTCAGTGTCTGCAAAACATAAAAAAGTATTGCAACTGAATTACAAAGATAGCTGGTTTGATATTTTAATTTACATACATGTCATTTTTGCTTAGAAACATTCAAAATTAGAAAGAGACACATACAAATTAATATATATCGGATGTAATATATAAATACAATATCACATAGAAAACTATTATTGTAATAAATAATGTTGAATTCCTGCGATTCCTGTCTATCAGAGACGTATATAACTGGTATTGTAAATAAACTATATTGCTTTATACATCACCAGTCTGCTTATAAATAGGCTTTCATATACAGATAAATAGGAATATATACAGAAAGTCAGTCTAACGTCTTTTCAATTTTTGGATGTGTGTACACTGAAACTGTATGTGCTTTGAGTGTTTCCATTTAACACGTGTTTGCAAACGCAGTAGCTTACATGTATACACAAAGGCATGTATGTTGCTAACGGCTGTGTGACCTACATGTAGCTTTGGCTGGTTTATGATAACAGCGATAGCCTAGGCCAGACAGTGGGTTTATACACATGTGCAAATGAATTTCACTCTCCTTTAATTTGCCTGAGAATTACATATATGACTGTCGTAAAGTGATTTTAAATGCTAATTCATGTTGGTATTACAAGTGTGTAAATTGGCCTTTAATATATTGGGATCGACAAGCATCAGATTGGAAACGAAAGTGCCGGGGTTGGGAGACCCACAAATATATGTTGCATGTATACACATCGAACACGCTATATCACGTTTCTAATAATCTAGGCATCATATTTCACTTACCTTATACTGAAATGCAGCACTATGTTGCAATGATAAATAAACTTCCATCTTTATGTTTCACGTCCAGTTTTATATAACCCGCGATGGTTTTTGTTTTCCAAAAGATGGAGTTTATAACGCATGCGCAACTACAGTTCCACCTGGTGGCAAAGAACATAGACTAAGGGAGGTAAACAGACAACACATGGCTTGGAAAAGCAAAAATAAATAATCATGTTACATTATAAATATTAAGTAATTTAAACAAAACTCTCTTTTTCAAAATTCAAGTTTGTATCTTTTAAAAGAAATATAAAGAACAAAAAATAAGATAAAAGCGAAAAGCGTCTAGTTTTAATAAATTATTCAAATAATACATTTCCCAATATATTAATCAGTGTGGCTTCAAATGACTGGGCAGTAGATGATGCACACAAAGTTACTTTATTTAAGATTTTCTTTCAAATAACAGGATAATATTAATCAAATATAAAAATAGAATCCTTAATAATTGAAAACAGGTCGTTAAATCGACGTTGAATCAACCGTAGCATTCAACATTGCCAATAAGGTTGATAAAAACCAACATTTTCAACGTTGCTTCAACGTCATAAAACAACAACATTTCAACGTTGAAAAAATGACGTTGAATCATTGTTGATTGAACGTTTATCAACGTCACGACCAAATATCAACTTCATTTCAACGTTGAATAAACGTCGTGTGCCTGCTGGGCTTACTCTTCCGGAACGCCTGGCTTATTTCTTTGCATATTTTTGATGGGTTTATTAATTAATTATTGATTTTGGTGACACTTCTCTTATTTTGCTTTCTGCAAAGAATATCTCTAGTACGATGTAAAGCTGAACTTGTGAATTCAATAATGTCGTTCTAAACTGTTACATCTCAGCTAACATCAATGCAAAATACCAGCTTCAAGTTGTGCAGTACATATTTTACTTTTAAAGCAGTTTTAAATTAACCTCTTTAACATAATTCTACTCAATACATCACCTAACAACTGTAAGGTTTTGATATAAATCATGTTTAAGCTAGCATACGGACTGTCCGTCAATCACAAAGGAATATAATGTATGGGAAAAAGATTAGAACCCGTGATGCTAGAATCGTAAACAGCAGGGGCTAGGAAGGATAGGGACCGTGGACAATACTATGCGCATCCTTCCCTATCCCTGAAAAGGGTGATTTGATTTTTTTGTGGAATAAGTTTTAATCGAAATGTTTTACTCTTGCACAAGTAGATTGACAAGTATTGATCAACACAAAATTAGGTTATACCCTAGTGCTACGCTGTAAAGGTAAAGCGTGCAGTTACCCATGGCAATGTAGTTAGAACAACATATTAAATAATGTTAATACAACTATTTTTCTCTTGGATATTTAATTAACGTATAGTCAGATCAGTATACAGTATGATACAAATATAAAATCGATTCTGTTATTCCATGCATCAAACAAGTTTGTCCTATTGATTCATGAGCTGGGGCTCGAATATACAAATAACGCGTCAAATCTCGCTCGCGGCGATACTCAAAAACGATTGGACGGGTATTGAAATATATCGGGTATAACACTGATGCAATACATATTATGAGTGGATGACGGTGGAGTTTAGGATTGGACTGTAAGTGTTGCCTTGTCATAGTGAACATGTACATAGGTAAAAAGTATGAACTAATTTATGCAGTACATATGATTGCAAACTAATGTAAGTATATTTAATAGCAACTTTATCTAGAATCATATATTCTTACTTTAAAAAGTTTGGAAGAGTGATTATTAGGAAATATATTTGACACAGAGTAATGTAAAAACTTTCTGAATCAACTGGATAAATAAAATATGCATACCGATGGCATTATCGTCTAATCACTATAATTTTCTATCATACAGGGTTATGTCAATTAGTATTTTATCAATTCGTAATTAACAGGAAATGTTTTTGACACATAATCATACAACAAATTGTATCATTGTCTAATCGCTATAAGTTTCTACCATACAGGGTTCTGTCATATAGTATTTTACCAATTCGTAATTAACAGGAAATGTCTTTGATACATAATAATACAACAAATTGCATCATTGTCTAATCGCTGTAATTTTTTATCATACAACTTTCTGCCGTATCGTCTTTTACCAATTCGTCAAGTCACAAACATAATTTCTGCTTATTGCCAAAGAAAGAATTATGTTTAGATAGCTATACGTAAGATAATCGTCTCCTGACGTTGTTTTTTTTAACAAATTATATTGTATTTTTAAAATGCTAAAAGCTGCTTATGAAATATTCCAAACATATCCTTTTTCACCGCACTAAAAATAAATTAACAAAATTTAACAAAAGTTAACAAAATCAAAATCCGAAATCAAAATCGATTAAACCAGGGGCAAAATTTTAATAAAATAATAAAATACAGGTAAATGAGACCAGCTGTTCCTGAAGAACACTAAGTAACGGTTAATCATTTATGACATTTTCGACATTCGTTTTGGAGACATTGTATAATGTAAGGGTAGGAGCCCGGGGCGGCCGTGAAGTGGCGGGTTCGATTCAAACACCCCTACACGACGCTGTGTTGTTTCTTTGAATTAGATACGTTATTCCGCTTGTATTTGTCTTCGCTGATGTAAATGCGCACATGGTTGGTCATTGCTAGAATAGTTGAATGCTACCTTGTTGCATGATTTTTTTAACCAAGGTTGGTGTTTTGGGAAAGTTTTTGAGACGACCCATAAACTAAGTTGTAATTAAGTGGTATACAAGAACATCTATTAATGATTGACATTATTATTTTTTTCTCTGTATAAGTGAAAAAGGTACATTTCCGAAAAAAGACAAATAACAAAAAGGCCAAGTATAAAATTGTTTTAACCATTCAACAAAATTACTGCTATATAATTGTCTGTATATATTACATGTTCTTCTTCTTTTCAGACGAAACTTCATTACCTTTACATTTCGTATATAAGTGATCAGGATGTCGAAACTGAGTTATATATCTTCTCCCAACTCAGTGCAACAGCAGTACAAGTCTATCGTTGACGTGCTTATAGAGAAAACTAATGCTGCCCCAGATAAAGAAATCTGCATACACAGATTACCCGGAGGAGGGAGGAAGGCTCTAACATATCGAGAACTGACACAGAAATCTACAAAAGTCGCCAAATACCTAATGTCTAAAGGAGTGTCTGTTGGAGACAGTGTCGCTATCATGGGATCAAACACCATTGAATGGATCATTGGGGAGTTCGCCATTTTAATTGCTGGGGCAGTGGCAGTGCAGCTTCAGAGAAGTTCTGAGGTTTTCAATGAGACAATTCGTCTCTTGCAATCTGGTCAATGCAAAGCTGTTCTTCTAGATCCTCCGACTGATGCACAGAATCTGTTGGAACTGGAGCAATATTTACAAGACCCGGGCAATCAGGGTAAACTAGATAATAAACTAGAGATTGTGTTTCTTAAGAAGACAGAAAGTATAGCGTTGCCCTATATCGGTGATATATTATCAGGGGAGGATGGACCTACGTTAGATCTACCCAGAGTTCAACCAGAGAGTTTAGCCGTTGTATTTACAACTTCTGGTTCCACAGGTGTTCCCAAACTTGCTGAATTTACGCATTTAGCGATAACGAATTCCCCTTGCTCGTACCTCTTCACATCGGACAAGGACGTCTGGTATTCAGATAGACCATTCGCATGGATGGGAGGATCAACACTCTACGCAATAGTGCGAGGATGTTCTCGCGTTTTCACAGATCCAGCGATAATACTTGTAGAAGAGAAAATTCAAAATGTTTGGGAAATCCTGAAGGAAGAAAAGTGTACCGTAGCAACCCTTTTGCCTTATTCTTTGGTAGATCTTCTACAGCACCAGGAAGAAATCCTGCTGCTGCATCACAAACTTTCGGTAATCGTCACGGGTGGTCAATTGCCAGCAAGTCATTTGAGTGCAGTAAGAGGAAAGTTCTGTGACATAATATATAGCACCTATGGTACCACAGAAGTTGGTATAGCAACCACAATATCCTTGGTGGCGGGAACGGAAGTAGGTCATGTTGGAGAAGTAGTATCTGGGTATGAAGCAAAAATTATCGGGGACGACGACAAAACATTGGTCTGTGGTGAAATTGGTGGAATTGTCCTAAAATGTCCCTGGATGTTTATTGGATATAAAAACTCTCCAGAAATCAACAAACTTTCCTTCAGTGATTGGGGCTGGTTCCGCACCGGAGATATTGGTTTAATAACCGAAGACGGCAAGTTGTTTGTGAAGGGAAAAGCTGAAGACGTAGTAAAGAGGGGAACAAGAAAGATCCTTTACAGGATGGTGGAAACAGAAATCAGCAGTTTCCCTGGTGTTAAAGAGGCGGTGGTGGTCACAGTACCGGATATACGTCTTTTGGAAGAATTCTGCGCATGTGTTATTATAGAGGATGGTACAGATATTACAGAAAACGAGTTGCGCAAAATGTGTTGGGATAAACTTGGCGACAATGTTTTTGGGGAATCTCCGAGTTATTATCTGATGTTTAAATCTTTTCCTCGTCTGCAAAATGGAAAAGTAGACAGAATCAACATCAAGAAACAAGTTATGAAAATATTGAACCTTTAATGATAAAATATTAGCTACCAACAGAACATGAAATCCACAGAAGTGTAATAGTTGCAGTTGATCGTTTTAAAAACGTATGGTTACTGTTGAAGCTGAAATACTACTTAATTGCAAAAGTATGAGACTAAGCAGACACATAATTAAACAGATAATATTTAATTAGTTTGTTATAAAAACAATCCTATATCACGAGTTAAGTTCAGCTTTTACAGATCAGTACATGTATATAATGAACTTCATATATATAGCAAATGTGATGAGGTAATGTAACAATAAACAGAGATAGAAATAGGTTTGTTTGGTAATTCACTTACTCAATGATTGCATTTAGATAAGAAGACAACGTATGGCCCTTCATACTGTAGAGACGCAAAACGATCAATGACCAGTTCGGCCTTTGTTTTAAGCTTCGAAATATAAGATAGAACTTTTTGAACATTTTTGACACAAAGATTAAGTAACTATAGTCCTATCTCAAAAGTGTTGTTATCTCCCCTGTTTGCCATATCAAGGCTACACTTGGAAGTGTTTTTGAAACAGTGCCATGTAATTATGATGTCATAGTGGGAATTACGTCATCCGATTTTCACATAGCGCCGAATCATCACACAAACACTTCCCTGAAGTCCATCTTGTATCCATCATTGCGGCCTATAAGGGGGAATAACAACACTTTTGGAAAAGGTCTTTACCAAATGAGGGTCACTGCCAATAGGTTATAAATAGCCGTACTTAAACATTAGAGGCGGCTGAGCTCACAGACTCTGACCTTCTATCTATCTAAACTTCTACGTTTAAATGCAATAAGCATTTTCATTTCACATACACAAATGGATTTGCTATAACTGTGCAGATTTCTTCATTTCATTATTTTACAGAGCATACTACTTACAAGTAAAAGTGAGACTAATATAGAAGGATGTCGCAGAGGTTAACGTTCACGTCTGATGATTGAGACAGCCGGGGTGAGATTATGTATTGATATCCATATTTTCTCTACGTAACCTAACTTCCACTGAGACTAAATTTAAACGATACAGCACACGTTTCTGTGTTAAGTCTATACAGGATGTGTTAATTTACATTGAAAAAAATGGTAATTGCACTTATTGAATTATGGTTATATTTTACCGTATTTATGTTAATAACAGCGACATTATTACTGTAAAAGTAGACATTTTCGCGTGCGGAATTTATCGCTAAATCAGTCTCCAAACTGTTCGGGGTGTGGACCCTTTCGCGCTGTGTGTCGTGCTCTTTAGTAATGTATGTCTATCTACTAAAAGACGCTAAGATTTTGGGAAATATTAAATATATTCGCGTGTGTATATATTCGGGGAGATTTATTGCAAGAGAAATATGCGAAAATTTCCAGGACGCGAATAATTATACTTTTACAATATATATATATATTTTTTAAACTAATTTTTCCAAAACGTCATGTCTTATCATTCATAAATATTTAGTAGTTCTATCTCCAACTTAAAATTAAAATATTTATATTAGAGAAATGCACTATGTATACAGCTGCAAAATGTTACGATATCACACAAAAAGTGGTAATTACATTTGCAATTGAAATTCGTTTTCACTTTGCTATTAATATAAGTGGATATGAATATTTCATTTGAAAATAAAATATGACTCATGGTAGCTAGTCACTGTAGAGTACAAATGTGGTGATTTACTGTTTATTTATAGTAATAGTCACTGACTATAGTGATGCAGTATCATGTACAGAGTTTCACACGTGTGTGTTGAAACACAATGACACATCAGACCCGTATTCAAGTGTTTTCCAATGTTCGTAATGGATATTGTTCAAATAAAGATAATATATATGTTGGCATGTACAAAAATGTAACTGCCACCTACTTGTCGCGTTAAGTTGTCATATAAACTAGTCATGGTGATAACATGTGAAGACGACTTAATAACTCGACTAGTCGTGATAATTATCGTGATAAGTTCCAACGGGGACTTCCCCAAACACCAACTATATAAATGCTTATAAAAACATGTTTATTTAGGTGTAATTTGCAAACAAATAACTGATAAATAGGTACTGAATAATACAGTTGCACATTAAGGAAATTAGCATATATTACACCTTCTTTTAGCTATGTGTAATTTTTCACATATTTATTGATATGTATATAAGTTTCAGATTAGTGTAAATCGTTGTCATATATTGTTTTATATCTTCTTTAAGATTTTTTTTTAACATTAACATATGAATATTGTCATATATTAGTCTAACTTGTACCTTCTTTCAGATTTGTGTAAAATGTTGTCATATATTTAATTTCAAAATATTTTATTATTTATACAAGACATATAAACAAGTACCTACAAAGAAATAGTATACAAATGTATCAATAAAATGATTAGAAAGCAGGTTTAGGCTGAGCCTATAAGTCTTTTCAAACAAAGATAAACAGTATTCTTTATAAATATATTTACACTGACAAAACAATTGTTTATTTCGATGTAGATGGAGAAGGAATTAAACAGTATAATGTTTTATCAATTAAAGATCCCTTTCTCAATCACTCTTGTACCTTTATTATGATTTTCATAAATAACATCTTTAGAACTACATTTTTGTAACTTTAATTAATAAAATATGAATTATCTATACATCTTGCATCTTTTAGTGCTTTCTAAAACGTCAAGTGCTATCACGTCATCACTTTATGCATTGTAGCCAGAGTATACGTAACGTCAACAACTTTTAAAAAGCATTTTCATTGATGATGGCACGATGTACAGAGTTTATGTTAACTTATTTTACGTAATTAGAAAGTGTGGGAGAAAGATTAATCAATCACCCCTGCAATAACTTAGACAGAGAAATGTTAACCCTCGGGATTTCAGCACTCAGCAAAGCCTCGGGATAAAATTCACCAATCTTACCCTCGGGTTTAGAGTCTACATCACACAGGTGTCATGGATTCTATTAATCTTGTTTAACAGTTATTCCATTGTAAGAACAATCTGGAGAAAGTAAGAGAGGTAATATTTTGATCGTGCGTGCTGCATGATACAGGTCTCAGACCACCATAAAACGTCCGAGTCATTGTTCACGAATGTAGTGCATAACGACATTTCAGGTGGGCTACTAAATAATTATCCTGGCTGACCTATGACAGATATGTACAGATTCTTTACATAGAATATTTCAACAAAATCGATCTATTCTAGTAATTATTTTAACACGTTTGATCCTTGTGTCCTTGAAAGTGGTTCAAGGTTATTCAGCTGACCAAATTTGATAGCCCGTCATTTCAACATGCTACTGGATCCCAGTTTCTTGAAGATTTTAAGACATTTGACCCCTCTGACCTTGAATATAGGTCAAGGTCATTCATATGAGGAGACTTTGTAGCACTCAACCCTATGTACCAACTGGTTAAATACCATTTCCCTGAACCTTTTGGTTATTGAGAAGAAGATTGTTAAAGGTTTTCACATTCTGACACATGTGACCTTGAGAGTACAACTGTAGGTCAAGGTCATTCATATGAGGAACATTTGTAGCACTAGGCCCGTATTCATAAAGAAACTCAAGTAAATGTTTTTACTTAAGTCAAAATCTGTACTTACGTATTGATAATACTTAAGTATTTAATTACTTAAGTTTTTTTTCTTACGTTATATATTCATAAAAGTGCTTATATTTAAGGTCACATTTAGAGTTAAGTTACCCCAGGAGGACGATTAACTTATTCTTAAATACTTAAGTTAATATTTAACTCAAAAAAAATGGCTGCACAAAATCGACTTCGCATTTTTCGAGAGAGAAAGGGCCCATTACAGTTTAACGAAGACAGAATTTTGATCAAAAGATACAGAATGAATGCATTTGGCATTAGGTATTTAACCCACAGGGACCTGAGAATTTGTTACAGCTATAGTTTTTGACCTAAACTAGGGTGTTAAGAGTAATTTTATACTTTTGATAAAAATGCCCCATCGATCGATGGCCACGAAGGCTAAAGGATGGAAAGCATTCCAGGTCGAAAAATCGAACCCATCTATCTTTCTTCCATCAAAAATCACATTTCTTGTTGAGGTACGAAAAAACGCTTAATACCGATGGAAAGATGGGTATTTTTTATTATAAAACCTCCGAATGCATGTCAAATGTATTCTCCTTCCGCAGAACTAATTTCGATTTCCTCCTAAAACATGCAAAATGTCCGTGTCTCAAAGTTTTCGTCGGTCATCCTGCCACTTTTGCATATTCAATGAGTTTTGACGTCACCCCGCGCCCTGGTCTATTATATTGCTGTCATTGGATGCCTAATTTAGAGGAAGCCCGCTTGCCGTTTCTTTTTTTTATTAAATTCATACTGTTACAAACAACGCAAAATATACAACTTCAATGGTGTAATACGTTGAAACAAGCGCCCGGGCGATTAATGTACAGTGACGTGCCAAAAATCTTTCATTTTTATGTCCCCCAAACGAAGTGGGGGGACATATTGTTTTTGCTCGGTTTCTTATTATTATTATTATTCTTGTTTCTTCCACTTTCTTCCGCCGCGGAGGTTTCCGACCGTTTTCTCAAAAACTACTGGACGGATCTTCACGAAACTTCACACACATACTCATTAGGGGCGGGGTGTGTGAAAACGGGTTGTTTTTTCGCGACCGGAAGTCCAATGGCCGCCAGAGCTAATTTTCGGTTTTCAAAATTCAGTCTCCGATTTCAGTAAAAATTGGTACATGGGTGTTTTAAGGGATGCTGAATAACATGGTAACATTTTCGTAAAGTTTGGTTGCCACCGAAACGAAAATGGAGGCCTCTGATTGGTCGAAATTTATATATTGTCCGATTTCAATGAAATTTAATATATATGTGTAGTATTACACCAACAACATTGTCGTCACATCCGTTTCATGATTCGTCAACATGGCCGCTATTTCCTGGCTTCTGATTGGTCGAAATTTATATATTGTCCGATTTCAATGAAATTTTATATATAACTGTAGTAGGACACCACGGACATTGTCGTAACCTCCGTTTCCTAATTCGTCAACATGACCGCTGATATATGGGGTGTCAGCTATATTTCCATTGTGAGTTGGGCTCATCAGTTCCGACCAAAGGGGTAGTTTGGGGGACATCTGTAATAGTACCCCATTACAATTAGCACTTGTTTATTTTTAATTTTGCTATATATTCTTTGTATTTCCAACCTTTTTCAATTAATTTTCCCGACTTTGTTTATGGATCAATTGTAATGAAATTTTGCGTACTAATAAAGAATGGTTTCCTGTTTCATCTCATAATATTTTCACTGTTTTCCGTTATGTATGACCAGAGAAATCACAATTTATTTACAAATCCAATTTTCGGGACGCCATTTTTGTACCGTTATATAGAGAAATGGCGTCACACGGAAATAAGCAGTGTAGAAAATTCTGTATGTACATTTTTGTTGCTCCATATATACACAACAGAAAATCAAATAAATATTATGAGGGGAAACCTTGAATATTTTTGTACCAAATAACAAAAAAAAATGTCAAAATCCATCCATGACCGAAGTCAGGAAAATTCATTGAAAAAAGTTGGAAATACAAAGAATATATAGCAAAATAAAAAAAAAAAAAATGAAAGACTTTTGGCACGTAACTGTATATACCTACCGGGCTGTGCCAAGATCTACCGTCCTATACCGCGCTGTGCCGTGATTTACGTGGCTGTAATATTAATTAGTAGCACTCCACTATCGGTCAGGCCAAACTAAAAAAAACCGATAAACGTCCTGCACTACAATAAAAATGGCGGCTACTACAAGTGAACTTCAAATTAAGAAACGTCGTGTTGACAATCTCGATCCAATATTTACAGATTTTCCAGGAACCACCAAAAGACTTATTGCGATAAAACTACATGACCTCTGTGACACCCATGGTCCTGCTTTGGAATCACTAAAATTTAACAATTGTAATGCTGCTGATCCAAATGGTGGGGTTTCCTTTTCTAAGGCCTATTGCAGTGTCCAGCCTCTGAGAAATAAGCATTTTTTCGGGTCAATATTCGTTGACGCTCTAACTATGATGTCAAAATTCTTTGGAGAAGGAACTGTTCCTGAAAGTAAACCCGAAAGACTCGTTCTTTCCAAATTATTGCATTACATTGTTGATACCGGTAAGTACGAAGTAGCCTATATGTGTATCGCACTATCGGTGCACGTGTATAGTCTGCTTGTTAAGCTCACCTGACCCAAAGAGCCAAGTGAGCTGATGTGGCCTCCGTCCACAGAGACACGTTACAATAGTAATGTATGGATAAAATATATGGGGATTGTTATGTTTATATCGACCCCCCCATATATTTTATCCATATACATTACTATTGTAACGTGTCCCTGTGGTCACAGAGGTGAAAATTGTTGAAACCTTCAAACAATTTCTTTTTATTAAATACCGTCCGGCATAGAGACCTTATATATATATTTGACTGGTACAATTACATTGTAAACTTCCTTGGATGAAGTCGAACAATTAAATTTCAAAAAGAAATGACCTTGACCTAATATATTCAAGGCCAGAGGGTCAAATGTTTTAAAACCTTCAAATGACTTCTTCTGATAAACTAAAAGAGGTGTCAAAGCTTTTAAAACTTTCTCAAAGATTTCTTCTGATAAACCACGGACTTAGATTAGGTCTAAGTCCGTGGATAAACCAAAAGGCCTAGAACTTTGATATTTGGCTGAAAGGTACCTTGAATTGGATGAAGTCTGACAAAGTTTGCCAAAAAGATGACCTTGACACACATTCAAGGTCATAGGAATCAAACCTGTTAAAACCTTCTAATGACTTCTAATAAACCAAAAGATCTAAAACCTTTTTGACTGAATGAGGTTTCTTTCATGAAGCCCGACAAAATACGTGAAAACAATTGACCTTGATGCATATTCAAAGTCACATGTATCAAATTTGTTAAAACTTTCTAACGACTTCTTCTGATAAACCAAAAGATAAACGTGACAAAGTTTGTGAAAAAAATGACCTTGTCTTGACCCACATTCAAAGTCACAGGATTCAAAACTGTTAAAACCTTTAAGCGACTTCTCCTGATTAACCAAAAGTCCTAGAAGCATGTTAGCATAATATATATGGCAAGTGGTAGCTTCCTTTGATAGAGCCATATGCATTTTATGAAATAAAATTACCTTGTCTTACTTCAATTCAAGGTCAAAGGGGTCAAATACAGTGTATGTTTAAATCTTGACATGTCCTTTTGAATGTCCCACAGTTATAAGATTTTTGGGTAGACTACCAGTGAGAAATATTGATACCAAGTGAGTTGCAGCACCCATTGGGCCTCTTGTTTTTCAGAAATGAAATTATCCCGAACACCAATGACATAATTTAGATTTCCCCTCATTGGGCCTCATCTCTGCTCTCATTTCAAATCAATTTCAACCTTTATTATTGCCGTTAGGAACTGCTTAAAGCGAGACGATTTCAACATTGAGCAATTGTTTCGGTAGAAATTGAATCATATTATTATAAATTAAACAATTATTTGCATATACTGTGTTGCTGTTTTTAATGCTGGAAGAATCTAACATGGCTAAAAACTTGCAGGTTTTTGTTGATGTTTTTCACCGCCTTGTTTTCAAACAACCACTTGACTTATAAATATAAATAGGTATGTGTTAAGTATAGCCAGGGCTTTCTTGGGATTTAAGTGGTAAAAACTGGACAATATAGGCGTAACTTGATCATTGCATTGCTAGGATATAACTCCTGGAAGACCAGAAAATGCATCTTTTTTACCTGGGTAAGTTTATTTCCCTGAATTTGGCAAGTAGTCACTTTAATCACAGTTGCTTGTCTTTCTGTCAGTAAATAATACATACCCGATACGTATATAGACTATAAAGAGCTGCCCATTAGAGAATGTAAATAACTCGGGGTGCAGAAGTGAGAAAAAAAAAAAATTAACATCTAAGTGCTCTAAAATGAGTTTTGGTATATCCTGAGTGCTAAAGTACCATTTCTTCTCCTTGAATAAGCTATGAATTAGAATACAAAAACAAAATAGCAAACTCCAACTAGTCCACAGGACTAGTAAACAGAGCATATTTACTAGTCCTCCAGAACTTTTACAAGTCTCGAACTGGACTAGTGTTAATGTCGAACCCTGAATAACATTATATTCTATAATGGGCGGCTCCTTCTATATATATATATTTTTACTTGCTGACAGAAACTCGAGCAACTCTGCTTTAATACTACAAATAACAAATTGTAACATTTACTAACTCAGTTACACTTTTTAAATATCCTAGCTGTGACACAAAGTGAGACATCTCTATTGAATGCATATGTCTCATAAACACAATTTTAGTTATATCATTTACATTGTATATATAAAATTAAGGACTTCATTCTTCCATTTGTTTCAGAAAATCAAGCTTCCCTGATGAATTTGGAACAGTATGGCGAGACAAATCTTACTATTATTCTAGCAAATCACTTGTTTGGAAAGTTGGCAACTTCTGAAAAATATGTCATCGACAAATATTGCTGTGGGAAAAAGTTACAGAAATGTCCCTGTTCAGTGGATTGTGAGATGACTGGCACCTTTGGCGATACAAGTATAGGTATTCACAGCTTCTACCAATTGTAACATGTTTCTGAAGATTTTCTGTCGAACTCGTCATTCTTCAATTAAACATATATTCATGCTTTTCTGTGGGCGGGGCCTAAAAGAGTGCTACAATTTTAAGATTTTCAGTTGTAGTATGGCTGCTTTACATAATGAGCTGACTGCCCGTACCATTATAGTAAAACTCAAGCCATACAACTGAAAAATTGTCCTGGAAAAACTGTGAATTAACAAGAGAAGGTTAGAAAGTTGGAACAGCAAGTGTTTTAAATTCAAAAGAGACAAATCATATATTCTTAAGCACAATTTTCTAATATCAATGCAGAAAATACAATCAATGTATATACAGTGCATTCCTCTTTATATCATGTTGCATTTGTCAGAGAAAAACATGACATTAACAGGAATGTGACATTAAGAGAAACAGTGTTTTTCCACTAAATCTAGTTCATTTCTAATCTTCATAACTAAAAGTAAGCCATGGCCATTCAATGTACATTATTGTGAAGATGTTTCAATCTAAAGATAACATTAATTCATCAAAAAACATTTTTTGGTTATTTTTTTCATTTCCTATGCAATATTTTGTACAAGTTGTATCTGAAATCAATGGAAATAATATCATTTTCTGGATATTTTATGTGGTTGGTTAAAAAAACATGATATTGAGAGGAATTCACCTCAAAATACATGATATTAACCAAATAGAATTACATAGATTATATAGAGGGGAAAATGGTGCTCTGGAAAAACATGATATAAAGAGGAACATGATATAAACAGGGGTGATATTAAGTAGAATCCACTGTACTAGGTAAAAAAATAGTGTTGGGAATCACTTGAAAAATCGTGATCGATCATCACCCTTGCACAAACGACTGATGATCGACTAATGATCAATTATTGAAGAAAAGGAAAATAATGAATTATGTCATAACACAGTATCTATAGCCTAAATATCATTCAATGACATTCCCGATCAGTCAAAGAACTAAACATGTCATGAACCGAACACTAGTCCCAAGATGATATTGATTTCTTCAGGCCTTCAGTTCAGTACTGTCATTTTGATACGGTGTCTCGTGCTGCATTACAAAATGTACGCCAACACACTTGTTCTGATTGGTTGCTGAATAGAGCACTTGACCAATCAGAAATACTATTACGTACATATATGTAGGACTACGGTTTTTGGTATAAACAGATTTCCGCAACCATGTTGTCACTTTTCATTGAAGAAATTAAGATTGGCCAATATGAAAAGCATGAAAAGCTAAAATTAGTCAAACCATGATCGATCATGATGAATAGTGATCGATTAATCAATTTTCAATAGTTAACTTTACCCCCTCTCCAAGGGGAAGCCCGAGTCCCCATGCAGGGTCAATGATGGTCATGAATTCACAATATTGGTAAAGGACCCTAAGACCTATCTATCTGTGAAGAGTGTTTGATTATTGCTACCATTTAATTAGTGAACTATAGTGTGGAATGACTTTCATTTCCACGGTTGACATATACATGTATATGGTACGTAAAAACATTACTGATGGCATAAATCAGTACTCTGTCATTATTATCATAAATAATAACCAATCCCTGTGTATAGACTGTTCCCCGCCAGTACACAGGCAAAATGTCTTCAGGTGAATTTGACCTGAAAAAATCTTGACCTGAAAAAATCTTGACCTGAAATTGACCTGAAATTCAGGTCAATTTGACATGAAAAATCTTGACCTGAAATTCACCTGAAATTCACCTGAAATTACTTTCATGCCAAATCGACATGAATTGACTTTTTTGCTTTGACCTGAAAATTTTGACCTGAAATTTACCTGAAATTGACCAGAATTGACATCAAGAAATTTTTCATGTGTAGCCAATGTTCAGGTCCAAGTACAATGTACAGCTACACAACTGATCCCCTGCGCCATTCTTTATTTATATTTCTCTGATTATCATGTAAACATCCGAAAAATTGCTGAAAATACAAGAATGTGTTAATTATAATACATGATTCTAAATCTATATTTTCTGGCAGAGTGTTTTTGAGAGTAAACACTTTATGTAAATTAGCAATGATCATTATCAATTTATATATTTTGAAGTAAAATGAGGGTGTTGGGCATCCTCGAGACGATTGCTTCAGTTCCTTTGAAATTGTTGTGCTTGTTTATAGGCCTTTCCCAAAAGTGTTGTTACTTCCCAGTGTAGCCATAACCTGGCAAACAAGGGAGATAACAACACTTTGAGATAGGCCTATAGTGCTGTTCTGATTAATCGATTAAGTCGACGTCTAGTCGTTTCATCATCATCATCATAATCATCATCCGGTTTAGATTATACAGGCCGTTGATTAGTCCTCTGGATGAGGGTGGGGCCTGTCCGTCTGTCGAGAGCGAAGTCTTCCTCTCCATGCCAGGCGATCCTGTGGATCGGTGCTGTCCAACCTTAGGGCTGCACGGTCCCGCGTCACAAGTTCATCCCAGGAGAGCTTTGGTCTGCCTTGACCCCGTTGTGATGTAATGCTCAGGCCTCTGACCTGGGAGATCCAGCTGGTGCTGCGTTCGACATGGCCTAGCCATCTCAGCCTACCCAATTGGAGGACTTCGGATATTTCTTTTATTCCGAGCTGTGAGAGAAGGGTCTCAAAGGGGATGTCATCTTCTGGCTTGACAAAGCAGATCCATCTGATCATGGCTCTGTCGTTTCGCTGCAAGCGCTTGACTGTGCTTGCTGATGCAGCCCATGTCTCGGAGCCATAGAGCATGACACTCCTTACACAGCTGGAGTACACCCGGCATCTGGTTGTGGCTGGCAGATGCTTATTCGCCAAGATGGGAAGGAGTTCTCTGAAGCTTTTCCAGGCTGATTTGCACCGGTTTATGGCAGCAATCTCACAACCACCACCTGCTGAAAGGGAGTCACCCAGATAGCAAAATTCGGCTACCGCCTCTAGTTGGCTGTCTCCAACCGCAACCTCTGTTACTGGCCTACCATCAATTGGTCTGGCTGTGCCCGTACAGCGTGGACATATGTATTGAGGATCCGGTCTGAGTGGGCCCTTACATTTTAAGCATTATTTGGTCAATAGCCAAAGGAAAACATATGAACTTGGTTAGAGTTATCAGTATGGAATGACTTTTGAATAGTATATGCGCATATTGACATTGTCTAACCCCCAGGGACTTGAGTATATGATGAAATCAAATACTCTTCATTGATGGTAGCTAGGGTCTTTAAAGGCCCAATATACGTAACTTTTGGCAAAGCTTGAAGCGAAAATCAAGCTTAATAACTTCTTATATTTATAGATTTTATTTAAGATTAACAGATATCAGCAATATTCAAGATGAATTCTTACGCGGTTACCAGTACAGCAGCAGTTGAAACTCGATATTTGTAAACACGCGTCCATTTTGAACTGTCTTCAGTGTTTTTCCTGTCTATATAACTGGGTACGCCAAACGACCCCATTCCCAATGCGTTTTAGTGTTATTTTTTCCCATAGTCAACTAAAAAATTCCCAATTATTATGACTTTACAAAATCCGTGAAAAAAGGACAGGCACATGATGTTATAATGAATAAAAAATCATTAAAAGAAATATCAGTGAGTGAGTTAGTCTGTCACTCAGACTCACCATGTAACTCACAGCTCTTTCATTGTTTACCATATTATAAAGCTAAATGATACACTGTGCACTGTAAAATCGGTTAGCATGGAACATTTAATGAGTGTGGTTGGATTTAATTTTTTCCCAATTTATTACCTGTTCGCGCTACTTTTTTCCCAATTTGGCAAATTGAATTTTTCCCAAAATACCCAAGACAAACACTGGTCTTCTCAAAATCGGCTTGTTGTTGAAGTGGGCCCCACCTGAATTATTTTCAATTCTTTGGATTTTTCTGTCAAGTGTTTCTTGTTAGTTACCGCTCAGGTTTACTTCGTTTTAGCCTTATTTTTGCATGGTTATCAACTGTTTTTTTTTCAGAATTTGTCAGAATCACGAAAAATTTCCTGAAGTTACATATATTGGGCCTTTAGTGGTCCTTTACATGCATTGCAAATTTCATGATCCCTCTAGGTAGCATTATTTGTTTTAATTTCTGTACAAAATAATCTTTGATCATGTTTATAATATTGGTGTCTGAGGTATTTCAGCATTAGTGTTACACCTTTTTTCGTTCATCCTGAAATATCTTCATGATAGGCATGGTTGTATTCAAAATTGCTTATCTCAGGTGACCATCAAGGACGCTAAGCCTCTTGTTGTAGTCTGTTGTGTAGACTGTGCTTAAAGGTTTTAATGGCCTTAAATTTACTCAGGAAAGCCCTAAAATGCCTTTAAAAGGCCTTAAATTTCATAATAATATTACTGTACAAAACCTGTTGTTATTTTGCAATTTTTTCAAAATGATTACTTGAAAACACACAAAAAAACTTAACTTACAAGCGCTGTAGTGTATATATGCGTATGTTTTGTTATTTTAGATCTAAGAACTGTATGATACTCGAATAAGTGCACTTAAACATTCCATGAAAAGTAACAAAATTGACCAAACTTTGTATTATTCTTTGTTGATAACATAAATGGTACCGATAAATTAAAAAAATAAATATGAAATTTTATGCTCTGGCTCTAGAGACGCCATATTTTATTTAGTATGCTATATGACTGTAACTTCTTGTACTATGGGTGCTTTCAGAGACCTGTGTATTTTATTATTCCAGGAAATGAAGAGGTATGGCATGGACAACTGGATATTATTGTCAACCGAGACTTAGCTGTTAGCTCCTTAGAATATGACAACTCTGAGAAGTCTGAGAGTCCTGGAGGAAAATCACCAGTTGACAATAATTTAAAATCTACTAATCTGGAAAGAAGTGGAAAAGTCATTGCCCAGACTGTAGTTTTTTCATTTCTTCAGAAACAAAATCATCCATTAAGTGAGCATTTTCTGTTTCCATGTTTTGGAATAGCAGGTACTGATCTGGTTGTCTACTTTTATGATTCAGAACATGATGTTCTCCTGGAGAGCTCTCTTATTCCTCTTCTCTCCCCTGGATCAGCTAAATCAAGTCCTAAGCTCAATTTAACTGCAATATTGGTATCTTGGCTGGGTGTGAATTACAAATATTTGTCAAGTGGATTGCCAGACTCTCTGAAATCTGAAAACAAAAAGGCAGGATTTTTTGTGCAAGCGAAAGATAAAATTAGAGTGTATAAAAACAAACTGAAATCTGGTGATGTTGGAGTATCAGTACATCCAGTTTCAGAGTCAGATGATTCCTATGAATCTCACCAGGAGGTTTGGACGAGGCTAGACGCAGATTGTATGATGTTGTTTGGAGAGGAACAGAAGACTAGTAATATTAGGATAATGAGTATGTCATCAAGATGAACGAATGCAAGTGTCAAAATCTAATTTTTCATGTTAAAACTAATTTAGAAAAAAGGCAATTAGGAGATCTAACTCATAACCAATTTAAGGCAATTATATACATTTAAACTTTGCTAAACTTTTCGACCGGCCCGCTATTACAGGCACTTTTTTCAGTCCCGTTAGTTTTCTCTCTAAGTCTTTGTATTGGTAATTACTTCAGTATTACAATTGATTGATTAAGTTCTTTCTCCTCCATAGCGTCTATTAAAAGTTAATATTGCAGTCATGCTATTTCCAGAAATCATACTGTTTGCTTCAGTGTTTTAGTGCCAACAGAATTTTCTTTGAGGTTGCAATAAACATTTGTCAATCGGTCCGCGTCAAGTTGTGCTGGTTATTAAGACGCTTGATAGCTCTAGCAGTGACAATGTCTTATTATATACATTTAAACTTCGCTAAAATTTTCGACCGGCCCGCTATTACAGGCACTTTTTTCAGTCCCGTTAGTTTTCTCTCTATGTCTTTGTATTGGTAATTACTTCAGTATTACAACCAGCTCGCTTTTACATATTAAGACCAGTTTTGAAAGACCCAATGACTACACTGTACCAATTAACGGTAATTAGCCCCTTGATTATGACCATTCACACTTACTAGCTGGCACACTGCAGGGACCCAACAAGACCTGACCGTGAGTCAGGCAAACAATCTTTTATTTCCTTTACCTAAATTCCAGGTTATGTACCTGAGCTAGGAGGGTGTTGTTTAATTGATCTTTTGTTAAAATCAGAATATTGAAATGTCGGATGCATACTGTAAACCAACTTACTTTTCGTGGCAACTTAATTTTGCGTTTTCTTATGTTACGACAATTTTGCAGAGATTTAATTTCTTGATAAATACGGTCATAAATCCTATGTACAGTAAAGTACAATACTCCTACAGTTGGCATATACACAGGGACCTGAGAATTTGTTACAGCTAGTTTTGGACCTAAAATAGGGTGTTTAGCGTAATTTGACACATTTGGGGGGTTAAGATCAATTTTCGATAAAAATTTAGCTTTTATGACTACTGAGGGAGCATTTTTATCGAAAATTGATCTTAACCCCCCAAATGTGTAAAATTACGCTAAACACCCTATTTTAGGTCCAAAACTAGCTGTAGCAAATTCTCAGGTCCCTGTGGGCATATATACTTCTGTTTCGCGGTGATGAGTTTTTAGTGAATTTTTATCAACCGCGAAATACACGAAAATTAATCACACTCGAAAGTAAGTTGGTTTACAGTAATTTTAACCTGACTTCATTTTGCTAGACCTGGTTTTGGGATTGATGAAGTTCTTTCTCCTCCATAGCGTCTATTAAAAGTTAATATTGCAGTCATGCTATTTCCAGAAATCATACTGTTTGCTTCAGTGTTTTAGTGCCAACAGAATTTTCTATGAGGTTGCAATAAACATTTGTCAATCGGTCCGCGTCAAGTTGTGCTGGTTATTAAGACGCTTGATAGCTCTAGCAGTGACAATGTCTTTCAAATGCTTTATTTATTAAAAGCATTGCATGAGCCGGGATAGTTCAACATGAATATCCGTGAAAAAAGCCTTGTTTGTCCTATGTGAAAAAATGTTTTAAATAAGGCCTAAGATAAGTTCTCCTAGGTCTGTTGTTAGACATATTTAGTTTTGATGAGAAAACAAAAAGACCGGCACCTGGGAGGCATCCATCCTTAATTATAACCCCCCCTTCCCTCCCCGGCAATGAAGTTAGGAGGGGTATACTGGATCACCCTGTCTGAATGGCTCTTTCTCTGTCGCCCATAGTATGGAGTCTGGAGATCTCCTCCTTAGCTAATGAACAGATTTTGATGAAACTACGCATGAATGATCAGTACCTTATGTAGTTGTGTACGTATCAGCATTTTAATTTCTGATTTTGACCACTTTTAAGGGAGTTTTGCCCCTTTATGTGAAAAACCTGTCAGTAGATTTCATTCTGAATTAACAGACAGATTTTGATAAAACATTACATTAATTGATCAGTATGTTATGTAGTTGGGATTGACCTTTTGATTTCTGTTTTTGACCCCTTTTAAGGGAGTTATGCCCCTTTATGTAAAACAACTTTTTTTGGGGGGGGGGGGGGGGGGGGGGTGGGGTACGTGGCTCGAGTGGTTAAGGTGTCCGTGTCCGAACAGTCTACCACTAGCCCTCCACCTCTGGGTTGCGAGTTCAAACCCCGCTTGGGACAGTTTTTCTCTGGGTACTCCGGCTTTCCTCCACCTCCAAAACGTGGCAGTGATGTCCTTAAATGACTCTGGCTGTTAATGGGACATAAATAGAAAAAATCCCAACTGAACCAAAACATAGGTATTTTAATTTATACATGTACCTTATTTTAAAGGTGTTAGGCGTTTATTAGAAAAAAGTTGTCCAGAGATCTCCTCCTTTACTAATAAGGAGATATTGCTGGAGGTTCATTGGAATGATCCGTAGTGCATCAACATTTTATTTTAGATTTTGAACCCTTTTAAGGGAGTTATGGCCCTTTATGCGAATCAACTTTTTGGGGATCTTCATCTCATAAATTAATGAGCAGATTCTCATGAAACTTAACTTGCATGATTGGTATATTATATATTCAAGTATCGTCTTTTTATTTTCATATTTGACCCCTTTTTTAAGGTATAGATAAGACCCTCAATGTGAAATTTAAGATAAAGAGCTTCTACATTGTATGTTATGGACGGATATATCATTGATATATTTACTTTATTTACATCTTAGCGTATGTTTGGAAGCTCTGACAGTTTGACAATCTTTATGTATTTGCTGTTACTATATTTCACAAAGAGTTGATACTAAGTATAAATTTTAATTAGTATCATTGATATTTAATAGTTCATTTGTAATAATAGATTTGTTCTGTCATTTATATATATATCAGATAGTTCTGATATCCAGGGGCCAGGTAAAGGTCAACTATATTGCACATTGTGATCCATTTTATATCTATGAGAGAATTATTGAGAGCCTGTAACATTGTTGATCTGTCACTGTTTGATTCCATAATTTTGTTCATAAATAAACGGTTACCGCAAAGGTGTGTGAATAGTAATTTTATGTTTTCTAGTTCTTATCTAGTTACTTGGATCTAATTAGTCTTAGGTTATTGGTTTGGCATTACCATCAATTGTAAACGTTACGACGAGCTGCATGATAAGTTTGTTGCTGTGTCTGAAGACAAAGCATCTAATACTTGTTTGCAAACGCTATGACAATTATTGTTTGCAAAACGAACTAGGCTTTCTTGATAACCAATATTGCCATATTTGCACATTGACCAGTTTGTCGAAAGATATACTAACTAATCATGATTCAGTATTACAATCTTTCAAAATACTTGTTAATGAGGAAGACGTTGACCTACAAAATGTATCTTTGTATACTGGAACTTCACAAAGGTCCTTATAAGCAACGTTTTATCTCTGGCTCTGCTACATGTAATTGCTCGACCAATATATTATCAAAACTTCTAACTACCGTTCTAAGAACCATTATATCGGCGCTTCAGTCTTGTTGTGACACTGTTTACAGAAGGGGAATTAACGGGATTTGGATTTTGAAAAACAAGAGAGATCTTCTGGTCAATCTTTAGCACAACGTCCTTCATGCAATTATTGAACAAAACATTTTTTTCCAGACTGTACACTACCATACCTCATACATAACTGAAAGAACGACTTCGATCTGGTATTATGAGAGCTATTTTCCAGGAAAGGTGGACGATGATACAAATATATGGCTTGGAACATATTCTGTAAAAAAAAAAAAAACACACAAAAAAAAAAAAAAAAAATTACATTCGAATGTTATTCACAAAGTTGCGTTTATTAAAAGATCTAACAGCAAGTTGTATACATGGTTTCTTATGATTTTTCATTGACAAAGCAAATCTTTATTATTGAATATTCACAATTACATTGTATGTTATACAACATCTATATGCATACTACTAAGCGAGATAACTTGTAAAGATTTTAAGCCTGGTGTCCAAAGCTTTTGACATAACCTGTGAATAAAATGTGTTAAAATGAAATGAAATAAACTTAGAAAGACAAAGTACAAATGATTGAATTCCTGATTGACAGAAGTTTTGTTTTGAGAGTTTGGACGAATGTCTTTCAAGCAGACTGTTGGCATTCCCATGGGAACAAACTGTACCCCTCTCTTACCTGATTTGTTTTCATACAAGGCTGAATGTGGAAGAGTTTATCAATACAGGTAGCAAAAACATTACCATATCTTTTGATTTCATTTTAAGAAATATCGATGATGTCAATCGTTTATACTTTTCTAAACTTAAAACGCTTAAAAGAACACAGTACACTTTTCTACATCAGCTGCTTACCTCTTTATTTAAAATGTGACCATCATGGACAGATCACGACTAAGCAAAACGACAACATGATGATTTCAACTTTTCGATCGTTAACTTTAATTTTTTTTGATGGTGAAATCCCTGCTTCTCAAACCTGTGTTTACATGTCGCAGTTGATTCGATCGTAATTCTAGGGCTTGCTCTTGATATCGATATTTACGTAATAGATATAGGCTGTTGACAAACTAACTACTCATGGGTTTGAGAATGCAGTTTGATGAAAACTAT
Organism: Mimachlamys varia; assembly: GCA_947623455.1. Classification (NCBI taxonomy): domain Eukaryota; kingdom Metazoa; phylum Mollusca; class Bivalvia; order Pectinida; family Pectinidae; genus Mimachlamys; species Mimachlamys varia. Next base: position 29,370,527 of record OX392532.1, on the reverse strand, counting down.
GAACAAGTTTTATGGTTGCTATCTTGATCTCGTCGAGAAATATTCGGTATCTTTATGTGATATGAAGATAGGCGTTTTTAGTATGCTTATTGGTGTGTTTATATATGTACTTGTTGTGATAGACAATGATGACTCGGTTCTAATTTTGGGGATTGATACTTGGATGTGACCAGGATTTACATGTACATGGCGGGTATCATCGATGAAGCAGAAGACGCTACTCTCCCGGAACATATGGTCTTATGATCTTTTGTGCTAATAAAGATTCCCATATAAATATTTCCTCTTTTCCCCTTCATATCTTGATCCTAGAATAATCAATTTTAAGATTGAATTATGGTTTGGTGGACGCTTTGGTATTCTCTGATTTTTTAAAATACAAAGCCGTATTTTTGCTTTACGGCAGCTGAACATTGAATGTTCTTGTTGTGTACAACGATTTAGACGCATATGTTACATAAGATTTACATGGCGGGTGTCGTCGATTAAGCAGAAGACGATTACTCTTCCGGAACACCTGGGCCCGTATTCATGAAACTGTTCTCATGCTCAAGCATGGATTCTGTGCTCAAGCCAGCTTTCTTGAAACTCTCCTTACTCATGTCGAAGAGTAAAAAAGCCAAGGTAAATGTTGAAAACAGTTTTTGGCTTCATGTCTTTTTTAACTTTTTTTCCAAAACTTTAACAGAGTTAGTTTTTTTAAATAATTTATAGCCAGAACAAGAAATAAGGCTTGAGCACGAAATCCTTGCTTGAGCATGAGAACGGTTTCATGAATACGGGCCCTGGTCTACTTCTCTTGTGCTTTTACGAGAGTCTCCATGTAAATCTTTCCTTTGTTCCTATTTTGCCCCTTGTTTAATCGATTTTGAGTTCGGATTATGGTTTTGTTTACGCTTTGGTATTCTCTGATTTTTTTTACATGTTACAGCAAAATGTTTTGCCGACAAATCGAATTACAACTTATAAGGCTTGCCTGCAATCCCAGTTGAAAATATATCAGATTCTACAAATATGTATAGTTTTTTGCGAATATACAAAATGTATATTTGCTTTAATATCAAAAAGTTAACACAATTTTATTTTCTAGCAATTTAAAAGTTCCCTATTTGTAGCCTGTATGCCTAAACCTGTTACACAGATACAGATAGGAAATTCAGATACCACGCTATCTTTCCCGGAAAATATCGAGGTTTAAAACAAAGCTATGGTAGCAGATCCATTTGGTTTTCATTTAAAGACTAAAATCAAAATTGTATTGTTCTACCTTAATTTAATTCCAAACCATAAACAGCATATTACTTTATTTGTTTGCAGTTAATAGAGAAATACATTCTAAAAGTGACTGTTAAGACATTACACCTAAAAGCTTTCATTTGTTTTAACAATTTACAGCTGTGATCCTATAACGATAGCTATTACAGACCAATTATCAGAACTAGTTATCAGTATACATTTAATATGACAAACACATCAAAATGAACATGTTACATTTTGAATAAAACGAAACATGTCTGCAAATCGTATATAACATGTATTTACATTTACAATAAACACACCTTTTACCCATTCTTGTGAACTTAATCATATGTATATTCAGATAAAAAAGCAAACACAATTTCCTGTGAAACTTTTCTTTAATTAGTATCGTTTTCATTTGGTTATCATAATGGATCCAGTAATGTATTGCTGTGTTTTTGCTTGGTTTTGTTTTTCGTCCTAAATTATTGATATTTTCTCAATACCGGTATAAAAAAAAACCTAAGGTAATAATAGAGATGTTTTTTAATCAAAATTTTATCAAATGTTCTTACTCATTCAGATCTGTAAATTTCAAAGTTGTTATTTGATTGACTGTTACGTTTTGAGTTTTTTTTCAGCAACAGCTTTGGTCTAAGTTTTTTTTTCGTAAACCATAAAAAACGGGTTAGTACTTTTCGGTTGAATTTAAAACAGCCCATGCTGAACAGAACAACACCGACCTATATTGCATCTGTGTGTTTATTTCAAATGGAAAGACACGCTTGCTATTGCTGATTTTTAAACTAATATGAAATATTGAATGATTAAGTTTAGTACAAGTCATCACAGAATGCATAGGGGACATACTAAGTCTTCAATTATCTACATTTAAGACATGTTGAGTTCATATGGTTCGGTGTTCATAGAAATAAATTTCCATAATTTGCGATTATGTTTTAAATGCAACCATCAAGTAAGTTTTGAAAATTATATGTTATAAACAAATAGAGCGTAACATGTTTTTACATTTGGTTTTATCAATTTCTATCATTTTATTACCTTCCAATATTTGTATTGTAAAAGTCTGCATGTACTTATCTGTAAAACATGTTACCCTGGTATCCCGAGGTATCTAAATTTAACACCGTCTGTCATTACAATTTACATAAGTACTCATGAAATTATTTATCCGTGACTTGGGTTTTCATCTGTTTTGATATCGGAAGAACTAAGTATAATGTGTTCAAATAAAGATATTCGTCCTAAGAAATTGTATTGCAGATTCAACAGTTCAATGTTGTTTTTTCTACAAAAGAATCATAAAAAGGTAAAACTGCAGCCATTCAATATCAGTGGATTTCGCGTTGATAGCTAATATGTCATCATTAAATGTTCAATATTTTCATGACTTGTTTCTTGATGTTGATTCTGTCTAATTTTCCATTTTGCAGACGAGGAAAAGATTCAAACATCAGATAATAACTCGGAGATTCCCCAAAAACATTATCTCCTAGCTTATCCCAACACATTTTGCGCAACTCGTTTTCTGTAATCTCAATGCCGTCTTCTATAACGACACATGCGCAGATATCTTCAAGAAGACGTGTATCCGGTACCGTGACCACTACCGCCTCTTTAACCCCAGGAAAACTGCTGATTTCTGTTTCCACCATCCTAATTAGGATTTTTTTCGTTCCTCTCTTTACTACGTCTTCGGCCTTTCCCTTTACATACAACCTGCCGTCTTCGGTTATTAAACCAATATCTCCAGTTCGAAACCAGCCTCCATCACTAAAGGAAAGTTTGTTGAGTTCTGGCGAGTTCCTATACGCCTTTAACATCCAAGGGGACCTCAGAACAATGCCACCAATTTCACCACGGACCAATGTTTTTTCGTCGTCCCCGATAACTTTGGCTTCATACCCAGGTAATATTTCTCCAACATCAACTACATCCTTTTCCGCCGTCAGGGATATTATGAATCCGTTACCTACTTCTGTTGTACCATAGGTGCTATATATTTCCTCACAGAATTTCCCACGAATAGCACTGAAGTGACTCCCTGGCATTTGACCGCCAGTGACAATAAATGAAGGTTTGTAATGAAACAGCAAGATTTCTTCCTGATGTTGTAGTAGATCTGCCAAAGTGTAAGGGAAAAGGGCTGCTAAATTACACTTTTCCTCCTTTAGGATTTTCCAAACATTTTGGATTTTATCTTCTGCTAGTATTATTGAAAACTCGAGTACATCCCCCCACTATTGTGTAGAGTGGCGTTCCTCCTATCAAGGAGAATGGTCTATCTGCAAACAAGATATCATTGTCCGTGGGACTCGAGAACGGATAATTCGTTATCGCTAAATGTGTAAATTCGGCCATTTTCGGGCAACCTGTGGAACCGGAAGTTGTAAAGATTAGGGCTGAACTCTCTGGTTGAACTCTCGGTAATTCAATTGTAGGGTTCTCCTCCTTAAGTAGTATATCGTTGATGTATGGTAATTTTATACCTTCAGGCTTCTTAAGTAACACGATCCCTTGTTTGCTGTCACACTTGTCCTGATTCTGCTGGTCTTGAAAATACTGATCCATTTCCGATAGATACTGTGGATCAGTCGGAGGATCCAGTAAAACAGCTTTGCATGAAGCAGATTTCAAGAGACGAATTGTCTCATTGAAAACCTCTGAACTTCTCTGAAACTGCACGGCCACAGCTCCAGCTGTAAAAATGGCAAACGCACCAATGATCCATTCCAGACTGTTTGATCCTATAATGGCGACACTGTCTCCGACACAAACTCCTTTAGAGATGAGGTACTTGGCAACTTTTGTAGATTTCTGTGTCAGTTCACTATACGTGAGAGACTTCCTCCCTCCTCCAGGAAGTCTGTGTATGCATATTTCTTTATCAGGGGCAGCATTAGTTCTCTCGTTGAGTAAATCGACGATAGACTTGTACTGATTTTGAACCGAGTTGACTTTTGATAAATAACTCAGTTTCGACATTCTGAATGCTCATAGACTTCCGTCTGAAAAAAAACCAAATGTCTAAGAGAGTGATTTTATTCAATGTTGAAAACAATATTGCTCAGTTACTGCAGTTTATTTTACATTTACCGAAGAAAAGGTAGGAAAGCTCATAATTAATCAAGGTTCTTAAATAGTGCTTTATCACAACCTTGGTGGTTGGTCTTCTCAATGCGTTTCGCAATTTCTATTCATGGCTAAAGGACCCTTGTAACAATCCTGTTCTGCCGATACCGCGTACATTTTTGCAGGTGGGTAGACTGGAATCAGGTCAGTGAAGTAAATTGTTTAAAGAAACAACACTTCATCAAATCAGCTATCTATTGGAGATGCCATACATAACAAGACATGAACAGACCATCTTATAAGCAGCTTTAAATATGGGAAGCTAGCGAATTGATTTTTGTCAGTATGAAGCGGCAAGAGACATACGACTTAAGTATGTACTTCCGATCACAGTATAGAGAAAAGGTCAAATATGCTGTTTTTGCGGAGATTGTGTCCTTGAAATATGAGTTTGTTATATCGATCCGACATTGATAAAGTCTGTTCCTCTCAGTTCAGAAAATTGATTCATTTAAATTTGATAAAACGTTTCCTAACTATAACTTTTTCCCAAACCTATAATTGTACGAATAAATGAATCTAGATCATATTAGAACTGTATCATATTTGACAAATTAGCTTTTACAGACATTGTATTTATTTATATTTAATTTACGTGTAAACAAACAATTTGATCAAAACAATGATACCACTGATCACTTAAGAATAAATTTAGATACTAAGGCAATACTTACAGTCTAAGCCACGCTCCACCGTCATCCGGCTACATCATGTAAACTGGTAGCAGTCTGAACATAACAGTTATTGCAACAGCGTTGACCAAGGTACATTGCAGGGCCCGTCCAATCGTTTTAGAATCATGACGTAAGCGAAATTTTAGACGCTATCTTTATGCACGAATCCCAGCTCATATCTCTATTGGACGAATTCGTTTAATGCATAAAATTGCAGAATCTAACGGTACATTATTGTACTCTATGTTGGTTTTGTTGTCAATCAATTGCATACCAAATGGAAACAATTCATATTGTGTTTTACCTGTATTCTTAATATTTAAGATGTCATTCTAGTATATGGTGTAAATACCCACAATTTTAACTCATGCTTCTATAAACGTATACACCCTTCTAAAATTGAATAAAAGACACACTTCTACATCAGCTGCTTACCTCAATCTCTATTTAAAATATGACCAACATGGACAGCTTACTACTAAGCTATACTTATGATAAACGTGATGATTTCAATCTTAAACTTTCGTTTCCTTGATAGTAACATCGCTTCTTCTCAAACCCATGGTGTTCAAATGTCGCAGTTGATTCGTTACTCTAGGGCTTGCTCTAAATATCGCGATTTTTGTGATCGATGTCGACTGCTGACAAACAAACTAACATTACAGGGATTCAAGAGAGGCAGGTTGACCAGAACTATGGACAGATTTATGGTCGCCATCTTTGTCTTATTGAGAAATAGTCTGTATCTTTCTGTGATATGAAGATAGGCGTTATTGAGTTTGTCATTAGCGTGTTTACTTGTTGTGATTGGCAATGTTGACTCTGTTCTCATTTTGAGGACTTGATGTTTACTTACTTGTGACCAAGATTTAGATTGTGTCATCGATGAAGCAGAAGACACTTTCTCTTCCGGACCACCTGGTCTTATTTGCTTCTACCTTTACAAGGGTCTCTATGTAAAGTTTTCAATTTTTTCATACTTTGCCTCTTGTTTAATCGATTTTGAGATCGGATTTTGGTCGTTGACGCTTCAGTATTCTCTATTTTTTTCTATATATGGTTTTATAAGAACTACTTGGATTAAGATGCTTCTGAATAGTTGCAAGCATTTCTTTTATTACATTGTGACTTCAAATAACTATAAACAAGTAAGGATCCACTATCGGTAAAGGCATGGAATCTACATCAAAATCGCACAAAAAATTGACCACCATCACAAATTAGATTGCTTTCAATAATATAATCGTGCAAATAAGAGTATGAATCACATCTATATTATATCAAAGTTGTATATGATGTGATATGCCAAGCTTAGTATTTTATAACTTTTCTTAATGACAACTTAATTATGATAAATTGAAATTTTCCCTTAAATCACCTCTTTGATCCTAGTACTTTTTTCACTACGTTGTAACATCAGGTGCATACTTACCAGAACGACGGCAATATATATATACTTGGAGACTTAAATGCAAGAATCGCAGATCAAAGCGATCACATTGGAGGAGTCGATAGCGTACCTGTTAGACATCATACTGACATTGGAATGAATAGTTACGGAGATATGTTCATTGATTTTTGCATAAACAGTAACATGTGTGTATTAAACGGTCGCTTCCGTGACAATAACTATACCTGTATATCTGTTCGTGGGAAATCAGTGGTAGATTACATCGTGGTTCTACACGAACAAATCAAGTTTGTTTCCAACTTTAGAGTGCTTGCTATGTCTGACATTATCGACAGTATTTTCTATTTTTTTTTTTTACATTTTCTATTGCTGTCTGGGACCGTGCTATGAAGCGGTCACCAGTACAGGCTTGTTGAATGGGTACCAGTTCCAGTCTCACCCGACAGCGCACGCAGGAGGCAAGCTTCTCCAGATACACACTTTTGTCATAGTTAACCTCAATAGAAGAAGTCAATTTTAGCACTTTTATTTTTTTGTATAAATTCCTCAACAGGTGAATGAAACAAGTTTCATGTACTATATGTAAACCTGTTTCATTGCAGTAATCTCTCACAAGTTTCGGATACTGACTGCTACCATCAGTCATGAGTCATTTAACACCGACTATACTGGCAGTTCGAACACTCTCCAAGTTTGCTATGGTGAGTGCTCGCTCGCTAGAGGACATGGACTGGTCTACGCCGTACGTCCTGGAACAGTTCGAACCAGAGTGGTCACAGGTAGGTTTCAGACACAACTTATTGGCCGTCTCCATAGCTAGTGTCAGTTTGTGCTTAGTTTCCTGTTCCACAAGTGGGGAAAAGGAGGCAGAGGCTGCCTCGAACCCGGCCTGGAGCCTGTTGTTAAATGCCATATCAGTTTCCACGGCAACATCAGGCTTAGCACCTAGTAGAAGCAAGCACTCTCGCACAAACGTCTGGTTTTTGAGCATAGATGCTTTATTAATCTCAGATATTTTTGTGCTAAGTGTTGTGAATGTCTTCTGAATATATGATCTGCTAATTGGCTTAATGTTCATGCATGACAGAAATAAGTGAGCATCGGACGGGCCCGAATTGGATTTCAAAGTGGCAAGCACAAGACTCTGGTTGATAGCACCGGGTGCTGGTCCTTTGCCGTTCGACTCTATTTCAGTGTACATCTTAATAGCTGATGTTTCAAATTTGCAGTGAACGCACTTGCCTTGTACTGTAATGCACAGTCCCATTCTGTGTACTATGTTAATATTAATGTTGGGCTGTGCACATGAGTGAAGTGTGATTGACTGGCACAGAACAGACAGTGATTGCAGTGATATGATAATGTTTTCATTAGGTGTATGAGCCACGATGCCCTCTACTTCCTTACCAAAAGCAGCAGACGCAGGCCTCAGCTTGGTCAGCTCCGTGCCCTCTGGCCCTTGGTACTGGTGCTGAATGGTCTGCACCATTTCCTGTTGTGGCCTTCTGATGGTAACGGGTCTTTCTGTCCAGATTGGTGCATAGCCAGGGTCAGTTGATGTTCCAGGTTGTGCTTCATAATCTTCAGTTTTAGTCAGTAATGACATACATTTTCTATTATTCAGTTTTATAGCCAAAATGCTTTGTATTCTTTTTTTGTGTGTTGCGGACCACCTGGTCTTATTTGCTTCTACCTTTACAAAGGTGATGTATAAGGTAGCAGTAGCCAGTAGCGGGATGTGGCCATTTTTTTGTTAAACTGCTAACCCCTGTAACATGACGTGTAAAAATACAGTAAAAATAAAACTGTACCAAAATTGATATTTGCATGATAAAATGGACCATGTGGGCTTCACATTTGTAAAAAAGAAAAAAAATGTTTTTGGTTTGAGATTAAGATTTTCGCTTTTTTTTTTGACAGTGAGTCTACACATGAAATGCTAGCTTTACAGGAAGTGAAATTCTCACAACAGCAGACGACTGGCAGTAGCGAAAAATCTAAGCGTACGACCTATGCTGGAACAGATTTAATTCTGCAACCAAGTTAGTAAGCTTTAATTTAAGATAGAACTTAAGAAAAAAATTCCTATCTGCATAGGTCAAATTTTGTGTCAAAAACAGTGATATTTTGCATTTTTCGGTAATTTTTGATGTGGTAACCATGGTTTTCACACAAGTGCCATACATAGGAAACATCAGTGTATACACTTCATAGCCCTTTTTATGAATTGGAAATAATATACAATTTACAAAAATGTGTACATTTACATCTATGCAGTGAACGGTTAAATCTCTGTGTTGACAATTCTCAGGCATTGGTCTTTTTTTTCCATAAATCTCTAGATAGACTGTACAGGGCCACCATAACAGTTCCTGAGCATATTCCCGACCACTAATATCTAGAATGTTGCGTTGAAATCTTGCGACCAGTAAACAACTCACCGATAACGTCATGTATCGCTAAAGATGACGTTTGCCAAATTCGATGCACGAAAAATACCTCCGCACTTTCTTCATGACGCCGTAACTCAGTTGGAAAACACTATCAAGAGAATAGAGGAGAACCTGAAAGTTACGAATGATGTCAATAATGCCTATAACGACTTCCAATCTTTCCTATGGGAAGAAATGAAAAAAAACTTGCGCTAAAGTGGGAAAGAAACCTCGCTATACAAGCCTTATTGGAATAGTGATTTACAAAATAAATGGGATATAACGCATGAAAAGGAGAAACGATGGTTAAAATGTAAAGGTTCTTCAGATGTCCGCTGTCGCCTCAAGGAAGAGTATTGTTACAGCAAGAAAACTTTCGATAAGTTACTTCGAAAAGCTAAACGTAACTATCAGAAAATCAAAGAAGCTGAACTGCACAATAAACTGCTTTCGAAATCCCAATCTCGAGATTTCTGGAGGGATATTGGCAAAATTGGTATCGCACAAAATCGTTCCGAGAGGATCCCTATGGAAGTGAAAGATGAGAAAGGGGAGATAATTAATGACCAAACGGAAGTACTGAATCGCTGGAAAAGTGATTACGAAACTCTGTATTCAATCAATGACTCAAATGGCTTATTTAACGAGGAACGCTATAAGGATGTAAAGGCGAAATTAGCGGTTCTATAGAACACTATGCACCCAGAGGAAAATATACTTGATATGCCGATACAAATAGAGGAAGTTCGGTCAGCAATTAATGAAGTCAAGTTATGTAAAGCTACGGGCACCGATGCTATTCCGGCAGAAGCGTTCAAAAACGAAGTATGTGTTTATATGCTCTATAACATCATATCATCTTGTTTCGAAAACGGCATTGTTCCAGTAAAATGGAAGGAAGGGATCATAAATCCTATAGTGAAACCTAATGCAACCGATCACAGAGTTCCGCTTACCTATCGAAGGATAACTCTTCTATCTGTGCCTTGTAAAGTATATTGCAACATTCTCAATAAACGTCTGACGTCATGGTTGGAATCAGAAAACAAATTAGGGGACGAACAAAATGGCTTTAGGAAACAACGGAGTTGTCAGGAACATCTGTACACTGTATAGTGTTATAGCTAACAGGAAACAACGGATGTCTCCCAACGTTTACGTGTTTCATCGACCTGCAGAAGGTATTTGATTCTGTAGATAGGGAATGTTTGTGTTACAAACTCTTAACTTGTGGTGTGCGCGGAAAAATCTATAACGCTATCATGTCTCTGTATAGTGACGTTAAATGTTACGTCAGGGTGAATGACGTTTTAACAGAGGGAATTAACGTCAACCACGGTCTAAAACAAGGATGTATGTTATCACAAGCTATTTTCTTTATCTACGTCAATGATTTAATTCAAAAATTAAATGATTCTAATTTGGGAATACATATTGACGATATCACACTGTGTTCTCTATTTTATGCGGACGACATCGTTCTTATTGCATCAACGGCTGAATCGCTACAGCAAATGTTGAATATTGTAAATAAGTGGTGTTCTGATTGGAGACTTTCAGTTAATATTTCTAAAACTAAAGTTATTCATTTTCGCCCGAAAAGAACTACACTTACGGAATTTGTCTTAATGTGTCGGTGTAAAAAAGTTGAAGTATCAAGTTCGTAAAAATATATTGGTTTGTGGCTCGACGAACATATTGACTAAAAGCTCGCAGTGAAAGAACTCGCGAAATCGGCAGGGAGAGCTCTGGGAGTGCTAACAACTAAATTCATTGCTTCCAGAGGAATGTCCTATGTAGTGTTCACAAAACTGTATGAAAATCTGGTGGAGCCCATTCTTCTATACTGTTCTGCAATATGGGGACAAACCGAACTTCATGCAATAAATAACATTCAAAATAGAGCAATGCACGTGTTCCTCGGAGTCTACAGAAATACCTCCAATGCAGGGAAGGCAGGAGATATGGGGTGGATATCTTGTTTGGGAAAACAACGTATTGAAGTGTTCCGTCTATGTTGTATGCTAAAATCTGTGTCACAGGACAGGCTATTGTATAAGGTCTCCAGATGGTCATCGAGAAGAGGAAAGTCATGTGATTCAAAAGCTCTTAAGCTCGCACATACTTTTGGGATCAACAAGATAATTTCCCGCGCAACGAGTGCGTCTAGAAGTATACTAAGAGAAATCAAAACTAAGATTAATATTATCGAGGAACAGAAATGGTTTTCCGACATATGGAATGACGGAAGACATTATCTGTAATAAATTGAGAACATACAGGAAATTTAAAAAAGATTTAATCCCGATAGCATACGTGACTTGTTCAATGCCCCGACCACACAGGAGTGTCTTAGCTAAGCTGAGATGCGGCAGTTTACCGCTTCATATAGAGACAGGCCGCTTCACCAATACATTGACTCCCTTAGAACAAAGACTTTGTACATATTGTAACTTAAAAGAAATTGAAACAGAGATGCATTTTTTATGTGACTGCACTTTTTATAATGAAGAACGTGAAAGACCTTTTAATTGTGCCGCATCCATCAATAATGACTTTTTACAGTGCAGTAGTGATCTCAAATATTATTTCTTAATGACTTGTAATGAACTGCAATCGATCTAAGCTAGTACCATATTCATTTTTTTTTTAAAAAGACGTTCAGTTTCCTTTTAACTGTATATACATATCTGTTTATTGTATTAGCTATTTGTATTTATTGTATATTTTAGATAGTGTCTCATAAGCCATTTAGGCTGGGCATCTTAATTCAAATATATATATTCTAAAATAATTGTATGTTTGAAACTATGTGTGACTATTTAATAAAATAAATTATTATTATTATCTATATGTAAAAAACAATATTTCGCCCTAAGACAGTTTCGCTGACATTCCTCCAGCTTGATCATTGATTGCGCTAATATTATGAGAGTTGCTTCCCTTTCTTCGCCACAGAAAGTCAGGGAACGAAGCTGTTTGGATAAGGACAAACATCGTTATCAGATGTACAGTTGAAATTCGTCGGCAGTAACCTGTTTATTTAAGTGGCTATCAATATTTCATTTGAATACAGATTTGCCCACCTTTCTTTGACTGTTCACACAGCAATTTTCTGGTAAGTTTATTATCTTTAAAAGCCCAATACACGTAACTTTCGTCAAAACTTGATGCAAAAATCAAGCCTAATAACTTATTATTTTTATAGATTTAGTTAAGATTAACTGATATCAGCAACATTCAAGATGACATCTTACGCGGTTACCGGTACAGCAGCAGTTGAAACTCGGTATTTGTAAAGACGCGACAATTTTGACTGGCTTCTACATGTACCTGCGGTTTGTTATTGAAGTGGGCCCCACCTGAATTATTTTCAATTCTTTGGATTTTTCTGTCAGGAGTTTCTTGTAAGTTACCGCTCAGGTTTACTTCCTTTAAGGCTTATTTTTGCATAGTTATCAACTGGATTTTTTTCCAGAATTTTTCAGATAGACGAAAAATTTCCTGAAGTTACGTATATTGGGCCTTTAAGATTGACAGTATTGTAACCTCCACTTACAGATGAAACAAATTTAGTTGTAGTCGTATATCGATTTGATGATGATGTCATACTGACTGTTAACTTAAAACCTATTCTCCTAGTTTGTTTGTAATAGCAATATATATAAAGGACCACAGCTGCAATCGGTAAAACTTTGAAAGCTTTCGATATCAGATGTGAACATCGCTTTGGGAACGTATTGTCCATTTAATGCAAACAGCACAAACTTAATGCTTGGCTGTTTATAGATTGGTATAAAAGAAAACTTCAAAAAATACAAATTTGGTTTCAGATACGAATGCAAAATAACAGTATTCCGACTGTGTTGTGAACAACCAATTGTCAATGGAATTGTAATAACCTTAAAGTTGATGGTTCTAGAAGGGTATTGCCTATCCGTTTGACAGTTACTGCTGTGTATGGACACAACATAGACACTATTATTATATTTGCCTGACTAGGTGCTTGAAAATAAGTTATCTCTGTTTCTGCGTCATTGCTATACACATGGCCTCTCTGTTTCTGTTTAATGGTGATAGGCTTGGCCTTTCTGATTCTGTTTTATCGTGATAGGCGCGGCATCTCTATTTTATTGTGATATCTGTGACTTTCCTTTTTTGGTGTAAAATATTATAGGCTTGGTATCTCTCTTTCTGTCATATTATGTAGGCACGGTATCTCTCTTTCTGTTTTTTTTTATGTAGGCGCGGCATCTCTGTTTCTGTTTTATTGTGTAGGCGCGGCATCTCTGCTTCTATTTTATTGTGTAGACGTAGCATCTCTGTTTCTGTTTTATTGTGTAGGCGCGGCATCTCTGCTTCTATTTTATTGTTATGGATATGGCCTATTTTCTGTGTGTTGGCTTGGATAATACCATTCGGAAAGTTTAAATCGAAAATAAAAAATAAATCCTTATTCCATTTACAAATAAAAACAAAATCCTTAACAAAAAATTAAACCATACGTACTTACCGTTATAATGTTAGCAATATATGTAATGATACCTGCGATACATAGTGCTGTCACACTTGATGCCGACTGACAAAAAGTGTTCAATTGTGTTCACCTAATGTTATACATCGAGTGATATACCTAATGTAACAACTATAACTCGTGTTATATCCTGTGAGGAAATGATATCAAGCTAACGTGATATAAAAAACAACTTTGCATCTTTAAACGGTGTTTTGCTTTATTAGTGTGAAGGGGAAATATATCTAAAATATTTTGAGTTATTTCCCTTCAAATGGGGTGTTTTTTTCCCATCTTTGAGTGAATATGTTTAAGTGTTTTGTTTAACTTTCCGCTTCCAACTAAGAGATTGAAGAACAGCAATATGTAAACGTACTTTACAAACCAAATTTGCGAACCATATTTTCTTGGCAAAAACGTAGTCAACATCAAAATCAAAACCAAATATACCTTTTTTATTTCATTTTCTTTATTGCAAGGCAAAAAATATTACTGTTAATGTGGCATTTATGATTCTATGTTCAAGTCAAAGTACATTGTTGGTATTGTTATACAAACCACAATATAGAGATTCAGGTGTAGCAGTGGTAGTACTAGTGTCAGTGCATCGCTCGTAAAACAATAACTATACCATCTTACAGCCATGGAAGATCTGTTTGGTTATCATATTACTATGGTTAATCTTAAACTCGAACAGAAAATTTGCCACATAAAGGTACAAGACAATCGGACGAGAAAAAAGAAATATAGCATGGTTTCATATATGACATGGGTGTTTCTTTGTCTGTGGTGCGAAAACCATAGCTTAACCTTTCATGTCCTCCACTAAAATAAGTCTAAAACATAAAATAAAATTTAACCTTAATATACTATAAATCAACTGAATTGTACATATCGTGTAATGTGATGAATTAACCAAACGGTGGATGCAGTCTGTGTGTGAGGTCAATAGTTATAATTATCTCCGTACACTGTTATTGACTTAAGGACTCCCGCATCTTAATCAGTCTCATACGATTGTAGTCCCTACCAAATTTTTTTCCCGGCTAAGTACAGGTCTTCTGAGTAATTCAAAAAGGTACATGTAATTGTTCACACATTTTGTATTGAATGAAATCTTAAGATACAATGTATTTAACTTTACAAAAATGTACGATTTTGGAAGATTTTGATATGTAAAATTCCGGTAAAGTCACATAAAACACCTTTTGAAGCCTTTGTCATTTATGTATCTGTGAATCGAGACAGTTTTCAATAATCTTTCTTTTCAAATATTAAAATTATCAGCTTGAAAGCTTAATAATGACATTTCGTAAATGATTTACTTTTGTAAGACCTTAAATTGCCACCCAAGAAAAACCGGAGTTTCCGGAAACCTGTGTTCAAAGGCAAATGCACAGTAGTCTTGAGTTTAACGCGGAAACGGCGCCGACAGATGACTAGTGTGTACTTGATGTATATCAAGATATATACGGGTCGAATAAGTTATTTATTTTTTCGGCATACTGTTTTTATTACTAAATTAAAAACATGCAGCATGTGTGTGTGCGTTACGTAATCTTTTATTCACGGTAGGTTCCCGAATAATACTGGATCATTGCCAAGTAGGTTTGTAAGATACGTTTATGTCAATATCTCCTATCAATCCACTGCTTTATCGTAACAATATCAAAATATAATGCTTACAATAATAATAAAAAAAAAAACATGAAAAGTTTTATGTGATTATTGATTTGAAATGCCCCACTCTAACAAAAGGCCGACAACCATAGTCGGTAATAGTTTCAGATGGTTATCATAAACATCATTTCAAATTATCCGTTGAGAGTTTGTTATGAAACAAATGAACACAATGTTCGTTGCCGGCGACATTATTCGACTCGTTGTGCCACCAGTCTGTAAATGTGACTTCAGAATTGTCCGAAATCCATCTCCAGTCTCCTTCATTATCGCGGTCATTTGCTGCAATCCAAGGCCAATCTATTTAACATTACGAAATCCAGATATGTGTCCATTAAGCGTCGAAAATCGGTTGATGTTATCTTTACAAAATTAATGTACTTAGAAAATGAATTTTGTTGATCGAGATAAAAAATAAGTACCGGGTACCTATTTCACTTATAACAGGAGCATTACCAGTGTTAAATTGACTGTTTTATTACTGTTTTATGATGATATTTTATACCTGAAAACGTCGCAAATGTTTTCAGCCATGAGATTTCTTCCGCGGTTTCTACTTTGACGAGGTTGATGTCATGGCTTTGACAATAATTCTTAAATATAAAAAAATGTAAGTTGTTAACTGTTTATTAAATTATTTCCCTGGCCGTAAATAGTTTTGTTACAGTAATTGACTTATGTTATAGCTTGAATGATTTCTAAAAATAAAGTCGTGATACCTATAGGTAAGGTTTTAAAAAACGGTAAGAAGAAATATTATCATCATTATGATGATATACTGCAACAATACCAACCATATTCATAGTAATCATTTGTTAAGCGCATATCTTTTTAATGGTAACAGCATAAATAAAGTTGATTCTCATGGCTACACATTGCTCTGAAAATATTTTGTCTAGAAGTAACCATCCATTTTTGGAACCGAGTGCGTATCTTGAAATAAAGACTTATTTAGTGAAATCGAACTCGTGCAATAATTAGGATTTACATTTTTTGTAAGTCAGATGAAATTCAATATGAATTCTGAGGGCAAAAGGTGCATCACATAAAATATGATGCTATCATGAATAAAACATCGAGAAGAGATCACCATACATACCATTTGACGTTGTAAACATGTCATTCGAAATCGGCCTTCATCGGGTATTTCCGGAAGGATAAAAAATAACCGAAACATATTGAAAATTGTGTCCGTTAGTGGAATTTCTTTGTCAGTGATTCTGGAGTTTTTATTTCTTTTTTTGCCCAAAACACAAACAATCAAAAGGGGAATGTGTTCTAAATATCTTTTTTTGTCGTCAACTAGGCTTGTAATTAAAGCTGGCATTGACACCAATACGTCTACGTCTTAACTGCCCTCATTATATATCAAGTCCTCTGTTTCCCAAAGGTGAAGGACAGGGAAATTCCACCCTCGTAGGTTTCATATTTGGCAAAACCCTCGGCAAACCTCGGGTTTACCAAACATGAAAAACCCTCGGATGGAACGTCCCTATCTTACATACCGGTCCTGAAAGAGTCTCATGATCTTTGCGCAATTGTCTTTAACCTCAGCAAGTATATTTCATAAACATCACATATGTTGGAATGCGGTCAGACACGATTCAATAACAGCTATATATACTCGAAATAGGATCCGGTACCACGTTTTCAGACAAGCTTGCTCATTTAAGTGTGAAATGCCTAGTTTATGTAATCTCGCATGTTAAATCTCGTTTTGTCAAGGTTTTGCACCTCTTTGTATTCTTTCTTCCTTTGAAAGTCGGTTAAGATCTTTTTATTGGGCTGACTACATATATTTGTCAGTATTGACAATAAAATAAAGCAACGGCACGAAATAATGTTACCCGAACCTTAACACGGTGTATTTCTACAATATCCGATTTTGGTTGCATGTATAGAAAAATTGTAGTTTTAAGCAAAAAAAAGGGGGATTAATTTAATGTCCGAGTATTTCACTTATTTGTAATGTCATCATAGGTTAGTTGGGTAGATTTAGCAGTGATGCATGGCGGCCTCACCGTTCTTCGACAAGGAAGTTACGAATACAGATATTGCCTGTCACAAAATTCTATAATAACTGGGTATTATTTGTTTCTTCAAAACACAATCAACCTAACAACGTTTTAAAAAAAGTGTTTTGTTTTAAATGTTTCAAATGATAAATGAATGGGACTATATACATTTTAGCTAGCACACAAGACTCGTCTGCTGTATGTCGTGTCGTCTACGTCAGCGTACATGCTCGACTTGGAACCGGTTTGTCTAGACTGCCATAGTATATGCTGTAGCTGGATGACGGTTGAGCTAGGCTCAAAAGGTAAGTTTTCTGCCTACTATTTGCATTTACTAACATGAATTAAAAACAATTATATCATATAATTGTTTTGATGAAACCTGTCACACAATTACAAAATGTCGATTTCGTTTACCAATTGGATCAGTGATTCAGAACCTGTGGTTAAAGGAAGAATGCAATCTGCCGCCCGGCTCTTCATTTCTGTTAGTAAATAATGTTGTTACAGAATGTTTCCTATTGAACTTACCACATGTTTTAAACATATATTTACAGTTGTAACCTTTATTCAAAACAAACTGACCAATTTTCCAAAAATCCAAAAGTATACAATAGTTCAATTCACAATGTCTCTTTGCTTCACTCAATAGAGCTACCTGGTAACCGTTAATCGATACAGTAACGCTGGTGTTTCGGAATGTTCAAACGTGTTTTATATAACGTATAATGAGCGTTTGTAGATATGTATCGAATTTATTCCTGCCTTAAAAGCCTATATTCCTGTCTTCACAACACACAATTTTGTTATACATGTATATACTATTTTGTCCTTGTTAATTTGCACATCTCAATTTTAATATCTTTTTACTTTCGCTTGTTTTTTTAGTGATAAAATGTACGCTGGAAGGACGACTTTCTTGTACAGTTATGATTAATTGTGATGAATTCTGCAATGGGTTTAATGCATATGTATATCTTTTACTGTATCAAAAGTTTAGAAATGTGTCACACACAGCCAATGAATTGGTCCGAATATATCTTGCGTAACTTTCAGTAAAAAATAGACATGACCTTTTCAGTACTTTATTTTGCAAAAGCTTTGCCTTTCATTTATTTCATAAGTTTAGATAAATATGATATATTTTCTTGTGTTGATGGCATGAATGTGAATCACAGTTTTACTTTGCCTTAGATAAGTTTGTTCCTCATTTATTGAGAATCTTACCTGTAAAATAGAAGTTTTATGATAACACTGTAAAGACACTGTAGAATCATAGGTGACATCAAGGTGAAATCATTTCATAAGATTTTATTTTCTTGCCTTTTTTTCATACTTTGCCTCTTAATAGTTTTTATTGTGGTTTTGTAATCGCTATTTTTTATTGATATAATTGGGGAAAAGCGATTGTAACCATACAAAGGCAATATGTCAGGTTAATTTCATGGTACTTTCGCGTGAACTTACTTGAAATGTGGTAAAAAGTACATTTCACATGAAAAATCAATTACTTGACTTAACATTTAATACGCAAATGTAACGTAATATTTCATATGGAGACACGATTGTCTAGTGGTAGGCCGCCGGGCTCGTTATCGAAAGGTTAGGAATTCGAGTCATGGCTACGGCACTTGTGTTGTATCCTTGAGCAAGATACTTTATCCCTCTTGTTCCAGTCGTCTTAGCTGTAAATGAGTACGTGGTTGGGCAGCGCTAGACATTGAAGAGTGCTAGCTGTGAGCGCGGAAATGGCAGCACCAGTTGTATGTACCCTTGGGAGTTCATAACGAACGAAATTGGCTGATTGCTAAGGCCTTATAATCACAGATTATATTTTTACCGCTTTGTGACGAACCTTATGTTGTGATAAAGCGATATTTAAGAACCTCGAATTATAATCATTATTACATATTTTGTTTCTGACATGTTTATTTAATGAGGTGGATTTACACGTGAAATTAATGTGGTGAAATTCATGTAAAAAAATATTTCATTTGCTTTTTACATTTATTTTTTTTATTTGAATTGAAATTTCGCTCTGTGTAGGGAAAGACGTAGAAAGAGGTAGCTAGGTATAGACAGCCAATTTGTTTTCACTTGAACTTCAGATGCCTTTAACTAAACAGACGCTACATGTACCGTGATGCGAAACTAGTAACAAACACAAATATTTCACCAGTTATTCCAACCGAGGAATCCTTTTGAATGTCACTTTTAAAACCGTACATATAGGAATGTAATGATTTAGAATAGGTAAAGAAAGAGTAAATACGGAGTTAGATGTGTCTGAACAAGGCTTCCCCTCTTGAAACTTGGTTGACAGTGGTGCTACCACCGTACTTCCGTCATTTCGAATTATCTGTACATTTGCGGTATCATGTAGGCGAACCTTGTTTACCATTTGTAAATCTATATTGTTTGACTCTACAGTGTCATTAAAACATTTCCATAGAATTCGGTATATGCATTCATACAAAAATCGTCCGTTTGACAGCGATTGCGATTAACATAAAGCAGGAAGATTTTCGGGATGACAAGGGAACTTTGATTTACCACCTAATTATTAATTTAAATATTGAAATGTTTCTTACTCTTTCGTTGTAGAATAGCAAGGTAACGCCTACTGAAATGTTGATTCTATTCGGTGTGGTCCCGATACTACTGCATCTGGTAATCAACTCAAATGGTGAGTACGGCTTTTTCAGACACTTTGTAACAATGAAAAAGGAAATCCTTTTTATGCATAAAAAGAGACTTAAATTACGAGTTCAAAGTCATGTGTTTTAAAGTTTGAAAACGCACACTGCAAAATTTAAATTTCGGTATGTGTTATCTTTTCTTTTAATTTGATTTGACCATATAGGTGTTAATATGGGGTCTAAAGGTGTGAAATAAATATTAGTTTCTTATGAAACTGAGTACCATTTACTATATTTTGATCCGTTACTTTAAAATATTTTTAATAAGAGTACTGGTTGAATTTACTTGGATAGTATTTTGCCTTATACTATGTTTTATGCATTGAACCACTGTTTTCATGAACGCGATTTTCCGAGGTAGTAAAATTTGGAAGTATAGATAACTCAGTCTCTGGAGAGTTCAAGGGAATTGTTTTATACATAAAGGATACTAAGTTGTACGTACAGGGAGGGTTATAAGTTGTACATACAGGGTCATAATGCGTACGTACAAAACAATATGTTCTACGTTACATATAATAAACTGTACGTACAATATACCAAGTCGTATGTACATTTTAAGTGGTACGTAGAAGACATTAAGTTGTTGCTACCAGATAATAGAGTGTAAATACAATATACTAAGTTGTACGTACAAGGTACATTGTTGTAGCACATTGTACATACAGGATACTAATACTAAGATGTACGATACTTTGTTGTTGGTACAAGAGAGTATGTTTTACGTAAAAAATACCACTTTTAAACCTATACGTACAATATGCTCTTTTGGACTTACAATATATCAAATTGTACGTCACGTCAGCTCTACGTTAAGATAACAAGTTATAAATATAAGATAATATGTTGTGCAAACACGTTTATAAGTTGTTCGTAAAAGATACTTAGTTGCAATATACTATGGTGTACGTTCAGGATAATGCATTTTTAAAATGACCACAAGATGCCGCCGTAAATCTGCAATGATGCTTAATTAAATTACCAACAGGTGTGCAATCACAAAATGTCACGTGTCAGCAGGAATGGACGGAACATGGAAGCCACTGTTACTGGACACAACCAGGTCTAGTAAAATCTTTGGAAGACGCGCAGGTAAAACATATCACGAATATGACTAAAATTACATTTGATATTTGGTTACAGGTTATTCAGTATTAATTTATCAAAAACCAAATTGATATTAGACAACGGACTAAGCTATTTAACATCATGCAAAGAACACATTCAATGCTTTGTAAAATTGTAATAGTCGTTTACCAACTCGCCCACACTTTATACATCTGTGTGCATACGCTTTGCTGGTCATTTGTCTGATGAAGGTAACAGTGTACATATTGTACTAGCCATCGAAACGTCACATGAAAACAATTGTTGGTTGTGTAAAATAACTTTTACATAAATAATACTTCCAAACTAAACTAAATGTTTACAAAATGTATTTTTTGCGTGAACATTGTTTGTACGTGAACATGATCCTTTTAATATATTTATATTTTTAACTGTAAACAAAAGAAATATAATTATGTGGTGCTGATTCAGTTACTTATACGTCTGAAATAGTCAAATGATATCACTTAAAGCCTAAAGGATTGAATGTCAATTCATACAAACTTAAATATTCAAGAATTGGCAGCAGTTTGTGGGTCATTCGTTACTTTGTACAAGTAGTTTGTATGTATAATATTAATACGAATATATATACTGTTAACCAACTTTCATGACCAACATGGACAGCTCACTACGAAGCAAAACGATGAACAATTTTTCGATCGTGAATTTTAATTTTTGTATAGTGATATCCCTGCTTCTCAAACCTGTGTTTAAATATCGCAATTGATTCAATCGTTATTCTAGGGCTTGCTCTTAATTTCGATATTTACGTAATATAGATATTGGCCATTGACAAACAAACTTACTACACATAAATGTAAGAATGCAGGTTAATGAAAACTATTTTTTAAAAAGTTTTATATTGATCCCATCGAGAATTATTCCGTATCTTTGTAATATGAAAATGGAAGTTTTTGAGTTTGCTTATTAGTGTGCTCACTTGTTGTGATTGATAATGATGACTCGGTTCTCATTTTGAGGACATTTTCCAGGATGTGACCAGGATTTACATGGTGGGAGCCACCGATGAAGCGGAATATGCTTACTCTCGAGGATCGCAAGGTATATTGTTCTTTTGCGTTTAGAAGGGTCCCCTTTTAAATCTTTCCTGTCAATATTTCGATCTTAGTAAAATCGATTTTGAGTTCGGATTATGATTTTGTTGACGCTTTGGTATTCTCTTTTATTTTGATTTGCACACCCGTGTTATTTTATTCCTACGGCAATTGGATATTGAATGTTCCTCTTGTGTACAACGAATTAGATAAGGTATGTTGGCCGCGATTGCAGAAACGTGCATGATACATTTTGTAACAGCAAACTGTTTTGCCGACAAACTGGATTCCAAGCTTTCTTGCAAACCCTTTTGAAAATATCTCAGATTCTATCAAAAAGTAAATATGATTCTTTTTCTAACAATCAAGAATTTCCTTTGTGTAATCCGCAGGCCTAAGCTTGTTACACAGATACAGAAAGGTGAACCAGAGACCAGTTATCTCTCCTGGAAAATATCGAGGTTTAAAACAAAGCTAGTGTAGCAGATCCATTTGGTTTTCTTTTCAAGAACATAAACACTTTCTAAAATCAAAATATTGTTGTTATAGCTTTATTTTATTCCAATCCATCAACAGCATATTACTTATTTGAACACTTTGCAGCAAATAGAGAAATACATTCCAAAAGTGATTGTAAATACATTACACCTAAAAGCTTTCATTTTTTAAAACGAGTTACAGCTTTGATCCTATAACGATGGCTATTACAGACAAACTATCATAGCTAGTTTTCTGTATACATTCAATATGACAAACACACCAAAATGAACCTGTTACATTTTTAGGAAAATGCGTTTTTTTTTTCTGCCAACATTATATAACATGTATTTACACTTACATTAAACACATTCTTAATGCATTCTTGTGAACTTAATCATATTTATATTCAGATGAGGAAGCAAACACCAAAAAACGGGTTGGTACTTAACGGTCGAATTTAAAACAGCCCATGCTGTTACAGAACAACACCGACACATATATTGTATCTATTTGTGGTTATTTTGATTTCGGGGACAACCTTGTTGAATGATTAAGTTTAGTGCAAGTCATCACAGAATGCATAGGGGACATATTTATTCTTTAATTATCTACACTTAAGACATGTTAAGTTCATATGGTTCGGTGTTCATAAAAATAAATTTCCTTAATATGCGATTATGTCAAAATACAAGATGGTCACTTGTCGGCCATGTTGTTTTTCGGATTAGTTGAAAAACTAGACAATGCACAACGAGGGACAATGGGGAACCTGAATGTGAAATTTGTTAAAGATCGATGCACTACATCTCATAAAATAGCGATCACAATTTCGATTTTCCGATCGTAAACTTTCCCTTTCTTGATAGTAACATCCCTGCTTCTCTATCCTATGGTGTTTACATGTCGCAGTTGATTCGTTATTCTAGGGCTTGCTCTGAATATCGAGATTTTCGTGAAAGATGTCAACTGCTGACGAACAAGCTTATGGCACAGGGATTCGAGAGATGCAGGTTGATGACGACTATGTGTCATTACTTGTTGTGATGGCAATGATGACTCGGGTCTCATTTTGAGGATTAATGCTTACTTGGATGTGACCAAGATTTACATGGCGGGTGTCGTCGATGAAGCAGAAGACGCTTACTCTTCCGGAACACCTGATCTTATTTTTTTGTGCTTTTACGAGAGTGTCCATGTAAATATTTCCTTTGTTCCTTTTTTACCCCTAGTCTAATCGATTTTGATTTCGGATTACGGTTTTGTTGACGCTTTGGTATTTTCTGATTATGTTTTAAATGCAATCATCAAGTAAGTTTTGCAGGTTGAATCAGCAAATTGTATGTTATAAACAAATAGAGCGTAACATGTTATAACATTTGTTTTTATTTATATCTATTAGTTTATTTCCTTCCAATATTTGTATTGTGACAGTCTGCATTCACATAAAAAGATAATTGACAGGCAACATATTAACACACTGATCTAATGACCTGTGGATAATTGAACATTTTGATGGCTTAATTAAAAAGAATAGTGTGAAAGAAATGTTGAAGTGAAGCTTTATTTTGAAATTGAATGACAGGGTCATAGGTAATGTTTACTTCATAAACTCCTCCTATATGGCGGGAAATTAAGGCATGCAATAACAATGTACTCACCATCAGATGTTCTTATTAAGACTCCAAGATTACTTGCTTTGAGTTCTATATATTTTGTGTCATTGCCATTGGTGACCCAGATAGGGTATATTGTTGGGATTAGGGTACAAAGATCGCACTAAATTTAGAACACACAAAGGCATACTCTCCCTCCTGGAACCATAGGATGTCCACACATTATCATCATTCGACCGTAGAGCATGATGCTTTCTCTCCAGGTATATTGGGTTCCTCCAAATATTTCTACTTTCCAACATTTTCTAAAAATTTCTGTATTTATTTTTTCTGATCAAATTGTTTCCTGGTCTGGCCGATTGCCCATTTCTTAACCATTAATGTCTCAATAGGGTTACACATGGATTGCATAAACAGTGGGTGCAATGGTTCCCTTCTCCTAACTCCTGTCAAACGTGTCCAGGTTCCCCCCAGGGCCCCCTTGATCAGCTGTATACATATATGTGCCAACTGGTGTGTTTTCTTCACTAATTAATATTTCCTCTGTAATAGTCTGTGCCGTTTCACAGCTGTATTCTTTTTCCTCGGTTATCTTTAATTCCCATTCGTTCATATTGAAAAATGTCTTAATTGCCTGTCTCTGCTCTTCATTAACAACACTAGTTATCATTGTCTTTTTATGTGATGTATTCCCCTCCATGTCTGCTACGATACTGAAAAGTGCGGGAAAATGAAAGGACAATAGAAAAGGTGTGTACAGGAATGTGTGTGATGGGGAGGGGGACGAGGGGTGTCAGTAATGGTATCGGGATGTGACAAAAGGACAAAGTAACTAAAACTGTCCGGTTCTGTTGCCTTTACATTGTTGACTTCTCAATGTTAACCAGACATTTAATTAGAATCGCCTGATATCTCACTGAAATATTTCACAAATAATTGGGTTCAACTAAACTAAGAGACCTTTTGTTTCAAAACAAATAAGGCCAATACAAAAATATGTAAGTTTCAACTTGCACCTTGATTAATAAAGTAATACTGAATCATAAACACAAGAAGACGTAACAGAGACATTTCATTGGTTCTGTCAAATGTGTCCCCAGTGACTTGAATACTTTTACAAAAGCTGGATTACAGAACAATATACCTGATAATAAAGTATTGTTAGAAAATTAGATAAGAGAAGAACTGAAACAAAACCATAATCGTTATGCATCAGATAGTGCAGAAGCTCAAACACTCCGGAATGAAAAGAAAAATCAGCAAAAGAATCAATTGAGAGGACGGCTTCAGTTTTATTATAAAAAGGAAGAAGATAGAACCGATCTCTTTAACAAGATTGATAAAGTGAAATTGTACATCGGAGAAGGTCACTTCAACAAAGTCTCAACATTTGCACTTCTTCACAGAGTAATGGACTATTTCATTGACTCTTGTCTACCCACAGAAAATGCTCAAAATCACGCTGCCACACCTGATTCATGGTATCAATATACTTCGGGAGAGGATGCATTGAATGAGGAACTGTTTGTCTGCACAAAATCATCGATCAACAATTTATGCCGCCAAGCCCAAAATCATTCGGGAAAGTGTGATGGGGACCTCCTCATAGAAATACAACACAACTTCGTCAGTGTGTAAGTTTGTCAATAGGCTGTGATCATGATGAACATCAGTTCCAGAGGACATCTTTACCCTATACCAGTTCTGGGAAACTTTTGGCTAACCTGAAAATGGCACATGGTTATCTATCCTCTGGGCTTTTGTTTACGCAATATGAGAAGTTATGTAAGTCATCCGCAATTTGTTGTATCGGAGAGAAGTATATGAAGGAGCTACATGAGCCATATTGTCGAATTGTAGAGGATGAAATGGAGACAAACACCAAAGATTCACTGTTGGAAGAAATTGCTGCAACAGCTGCTACTTTAGAAAACCCAGAGGAGATACATGACGGCACACACATACTTACAGATACACGACACTGTTGGCGTAAAAATGCACGTTTCAGTGATTTGCATTTTGAAGGCAGTGGCAAAAGGATGAAATTTGTTCATAAAACATGAATTAGTAGGTGTGGAAAAAATCTACGACTATTTTGACAAAGAAGATTGCCCTATACAGGTCCACACTTATGATAGAGACAGTCAAGATATCAACATTGTAAATAAAGTACGTTCCCCAACAGAAAATGCAAATGCACAAAAGGGATATCAAGACAGGCCAAGAAAATTACATCCGGACCGTTACATCTGCGAGGAAAACATGGCATGGAGAGCTAAGTGAAAAAGCGGCATCTATTAAAACTCACATAAGTTGTATATTGGTCTATGAAAAATTGTGGGGGAACGCAAAAACACTACGCGCAAATATTCTAAATTTTGTTCAATTTCATCAAGGAGAAAACTCAAAATGTTTCGACTCATCCAGATGTAAAACAGATCAGAGCTATGAACCAACAAAATATGTAATCAAATTAACAGAAGCAGAAAAATGCTTGACAACATTTTTAAAGAAGCTACATGCATACAAAAAACCGGAACAATACAAATACTGTCTCGATACACATTATGTAGAATCTTTCAATAACGCTTTATTGCAATTTCATGACAAACGCATTGTATTTGGCGAAGACATTTATTTACCTTTCTGTTTTGGATGGGAATGAGAATGAAGATAGAGCATCAACTTCTCACAGATATTTTTGAGGACGCAAGAAATCCGCGGAGAAGAACATCTGTTCCGGTGAAAGTATAAAAAACGGTTAAAAAGATGTCTTTTGGAGGAAATGGATTAAGATTTACTGCAAATAGACTCTTACATTATTTGGGGTGTAATTTCAGAGTATAGTGATCGACTGATGACTTATATTTATAACGCCTTGCAAAATAGTGATACAATTACATTGGCGTGTGTATGTATGCATAATGTACTTTCTGTGATATTGAACTTCGGGAATTTATGGATTTATTTCTTATGTAAGTAAGTAATATATATTTTATAAGCTTGTCCTAGCTATCCCTAACTTTAAAACAGCACAGTTATCAGTAACCACCCTGGATACTGTATGTACACACGTGTTGCCTGTTTACATTGCTGCTGTGATAAGCCCCTCCTTTTGCCCGCCCGCAAAAGGGGATTCCCTTCACAATTTACTCGGTGCCAGGGCACCGAGAGTTGCCCCTTTAAGGCCGTTCTAAATAGTTGTAAGCATTTCGTTTATTATATTGATACGCCAAATGGATATATACCTATATATACACCTAATGTGGCACTATCGGTATTGGCATTGAATCTACATCAAAACCGCCCAAAAATGAGACCAGCATCAAAACTTTAACATAGCCTGGAGGTTGTAAAAAATCAATTTGACTTCAAAAACGAAAGGATACATTCTAAAATGACCGTATGTAGAATGATACATTCATAGCTATAAATAACATATATATTTTTTTTACAAATAAGTGTATGAATCACACCTTTAATATATCCATGTTAAAGTTGATGTGATATGACCAGCTTGGTAGTTTATAACTTTCCTAAATGACAACTAAATAATAATCACTTGACATTTTCCCTTAAATCACTTCTTTGTAAAAAAAAAAAAGAAATCTCCCCAAGACAGTTTCGCCGACAGTCTGCCAGCTTGATCATTGATGGGAACGATATCGTACGGATAAGGACAGATACCGTTATCAGATTTGCAGTTGAAATTCGCGGCAGTTAGCTGTTTAAGTGGCTTTCAATATATATCATTTTAATACAGATGTGACCAATCCTGTTTTACTGTTTACACAGCACGTTTCTAGTTAAAATACATTATTTATAAGATTGACAGTATTGTTACCCCCCATTACAGATTAAACCATTCTCGATATCTAGGGTCCTGGAATATACTATGGCAAAACTGAAGGACTGAGCGTGCCTTCAGTTTTGCTATGACATATTCCAGGGGTGTAGAGAGCGTAGGTGATCGTAACCCCTAAGAATAGAGGATAAGATGAAGACAATTTAGTTGTGGTCTTATATCGCTTTGTTGAGGATGGCATACTGAATGTAAACCTATAACTCATTCTGATAGTTTGTCTATAATAGCAATATATATATAAAGATTAACAGCTGCAATCGGTAAAACTTTGAAAGCTCTCAGACTCAGGTGTAAACATCGCTTTGGCAATGTATCGTACATTTGATGAAACCGGTACAAACTAAATGTTAGGCTGTTTATAGATTGGTATAAAATAAACCTTAAAAACATACTAATTTGATTTCAGATACGAATGCAAAATAACAATATTCCGACTATATTGTGGAAACTTTAAATGTTGTCAAATGGAGTTGTAATAACTTAAGTTATTGGTTCTGGAAGGATATTTCCTATTTGTTGGCTGGCTGTTACTGCTGTGAATGACATTGGGAATTAGCTCTGTTTCTGTTACATTACGATAGGCATGGCCTCTCTGTTTCTATTTATGGTAAAAGAATGAAATGTTAAAGGTACATTTTTCTAAAATGCAAACTGGCTCTAACAAATTCTCGTGTCCCATTGTTCACTGTATCAGATTTGTGCCACCACTCTGATCGGTCAGTTTCTACGATTTAAATTAAAGGTACAATACTGAATAGCACGGCCTATGTTTTCAACGTGAAGGAATCTGACCCCAAACGATTTGATTGGTCGTTCAATATCAAGTAGTAAATTGATGGGCGGAGCAAGGTAACGCTAATCTTCTGTGCAGTTCCCATAAGATACGTTTCGGTGAAGTTCACATAATTTTCAAAGATTAAAGTTTAATATATAACAGACTTTTTGGTTGGACAATCTAAGGTGAACTTTCACCTAAAAGGTACAGTTTTTCTTAATTGATTTTACCAAACATAGAAGTTTACCGTTAACATCATAATTTTTTTTTATTATTGTACATCATGAACAAGCCTACTTTTGTCACATGTGTGTTTGCCCGATATTTCTTTGGCCAATATAAAAAAAACTCATTCAAGTGTTATTAATTAATTTGCAACATGCAAACTCTTTAATTCTATCGGAACTAACGTTAGGGAAGGAAAGTTTCACCTTACTTCGACTTGAGTTCTCCTATTTGTTCGTTTGTATTATTCTAAACTCACGAGCAGATCGAAAGTCATGACGTCAGAACCAAACAGAATGATTCTACTTACGTTTCAAGACGCAAATATAGACTCAGACGAGTGATTTTACTTCCGGACTACTGATTGAAAATTACAATTTTGTCGCGATCAACAGTGAGGGCCGTTTTTATCAGTACGACTTTTGTCGCGATTAGCAGCCAAAGGGTTTTAATCAGATGTGAGATTTCAACAATCATGATCGCTGCTTTATATATATTTCAGATTCTGGTGTTTGAAGCGGACTTGTATACGTCAGCCATATTGGATGGGTTTTCACTTCCTTATATGGTCATTCTGCATGATTCTATAATGTTCGTTTTAAAACATTTAACATGAACGGAGTAAGATTTAATTATATGTGAAGTTTATATAAGATTTATGTAAGAAGTGTTCCACTTTTCCATATTCACCCAAATGGCCCACAAAATCCGACTTTCAACTGATTGCTATATGAACGGCGTTACTAACGCCTCCATAAAAACGACTTCGCATCTTGAAACGGTGTTTTGCTTCATTTCTGTAATGGGGAAATGGTATCGAAACCAATTTTAGTTACTTTCTTTCAAATTATTACTTACTATTGAATCTTTGTTAGGTTTCTTTTTCCGCTAACAACTAAAGAGCTTGAAGAACATCGATATGTAAAAACAATGAAAATAATTTGCATTTCATGTTTTTCATTGAACGACAAATTGAAAGTATTTTTAATGTGTTTTTCGGGAGTCTGTGTTCAATTCAAGGTACATTGTTTGTATTGTAATAAAAACACAAATATGAAGATTCAGGTGAAGTTGATTGCTACGATGATGGAGTGGTTAAGGTGTTCCGACATTCTTCCACTAGCATTCAACTTCTGGGTTGCGAGTTCGAATTTCACCTAGGGCAGTTTCCAGGTACTGACCGCAGGTCGTTGTTTTTTCCTCCTGGTACTCCGGTTTTCCTTAACCTCCAAAACCTGGCACGTCCTTAAATGGCCCTTGCAGTTAATAGGACGTAAAACAAAATAAACCAAACAAAATATTGCTACTAGTGTAAGAGCACCGTTCTTGAAACAATATATATCGCCTTACAGCTCTGGAAAGAACCATGGTTTGGCTTTTGTATTAATTATATGTCGCCCCGGAATAATGCTTGAAAAAGTGTTAGAAATGTTCTTGTGTGCCATAAAAATAAGAGTCAAAATGCGTTGATTCTGCACAGGTATATCTTTCAGATTCCATGATTTGTTTTTATTTTCATTATTACAAATACTTATTACAAAATAGTCTCACAAGAAACGTTTATTCTTTATTAGGAAAACAATTTCATCGATTTCAATTGCAGAACATTGATATTTGTAAATATATAACTAGTACCATTATCCTATAGAGTTGTGAAGTTACAATTATACCAAACACTGAAATTTTATACACATTTTCGCTTTTACGTACAATGCTGAGGCCACACGTTTTTAGAGACTTTGTCTCAGGTGACTTAAAATACTTTTGTAGGAGAAAATATTATATATGAAATTGTAATCACTTAAATAACACTAAAAACTGCACTGTAAATTATCTTTAAAATTAAATAAACCTTAATCTTTAAATCATTTGAATTGCAAATATCGTGTAATAACAAATTTGAATAGGATATTGATATACTATTGTTGTTATCTGATATATATGTAACATATTTGCACTAGATAAGGGATAAACTCTCTGTGTAAATGTACTAGTCATAATTATCTCTGTAAACTGTCATCTACTTAAACTGCCACCCAGATAAAAACCGTAGTTTCCGGAAACTTTTGCTCAAAGGCTACTGAAAAATAGTCTCAGGTTTAACAGATGACTAGGGTTGTTATTTGAAAATATATACTGTATATACAGGTCAAAGCAGTAATTCCAACAGTTAATTCACAAATAAAACTGGATCCTTGCAAACGTATATTGTTTTCCTGAGAATGACAAAAATTCTATGTCAGATTATATCATATAAAGTATTCCTAAAAGTTCTCCAATGGTCGTCTTGTCCAGTCACTTTAAAACTTGGTGGTATCGGTTGACTATCGGTTAAGCAGAGAGTACATCATAATTATATACCCAATCTACTGGTTTTGCATGATTTCTGAAATAGGAAAAAAATGCATGTTAAAAGAAAACAGAATACCGTTACGTCAATTTATAATTTCATATATTTTAAAATAAGTAGTTATTCAGCATTGAATACGGAAACGCGATATGAAAAAAGAAATACTACAATATTAGTAACAACGTTTTCAAGCAGCAGCTTATATCTTACAAAAGTTACCACAGGAAGAAAGTCAAAAGAATTAAGCGTTATTGACCTCTAATGAAGCATATTTGTATAATATACTATCGGCTCATTTCAAAACAAGCACATTAGCTACTGATCACAGATTATCTTGGTAGGAAACTGTATGAATCAACTTTTACTCTGCAGCCTACTAGTAACAAAATCTGGGACTTGAGTGACTTAAAGATGACGTAACACACACATGTGCTGCACCTTTTAAATTTAGTAATAGATACAGTATGGCGAAAAAATGAATTAAACTGCACCATACAGCTGTTTCGTCCTCCTAGGACTCTTCAGTGAAAGGGGCAAAAAGGTGGGAATCCAAAATTTCTAATTTAATGTAGAAGCAGAAGGGTCAGGTGTGTGAAACCCCTTTAATTTATGATTTTAGATGTAACATTAACCTAGTTCTGTGTAATTTCAAATCGTGTACTACGAACATTTGTATATTATGTACCATGCCACTACTCTTCCTAGGACTCTTCAGTGATGCTAGGGGCCAAAAGAAGATGAACCAGTGAATTTTATTTTTGTTTAATACAAGGACGTAGACAGGTTTGTTTAAGTTCTTGAGTGACAAAGTCATTATACCTATCGATGTTTCATTTCAGCGCATTTCAAGGAATGGAAACGACGAAACGATATGACTCGCATTAGTACCCTGATATCTTCATTATTTTGTTCTTTCGTCGTAACTGTTTGAAGAGGCAACAGAACGAAGGAACTCAAATTATCATATTTTACGCCGGGAAGGAACGATTATTACTGTTTGTGATAAAACACAAAATAACAAGGGACAGGAATGTAATATATTAGCTATCCTACTTGATTTTATGCATAAGCAAACACCGTGTAAACTGTTCTAATAATAAAGGTTTTTTTTCTCCTGAAACATTGTATTGTTATTTGTTTTTTTTTGCTGGGAGGGTGGGGGCGTATTAACATCAGACATTGTTTTAATATACGTTACGCAGGACGTTTTATTGATTTGAT
Source organism: Mimachlamys varia (assembly GCA_947623455.1). NCBI lineage: Eukaryota > Metazoa > Mollusca > Bivalvia > Pectinida > Pectinidae > Mimachlamys > Mimachlamys varia. Next base: position 29,338,017 of record OX392532.1, on the reverse strand, counting down.
TAATATTTGATACCGCTTAAAACAAATTTTTAAAAATACATCAAGGTGAAACTTATATTTTGTTTCCAAATACTAATAAACATATCAATTGAGTCTCTTTCTGGGAAATAACGATCGAATTTTGCTCATATGTGTTCATGAAAAAAAATAATACTTCAAGGAAAAAGAATTGAGATTTCAGCTTGTATGATCAGCATGGTTAATTCCCACTACCGACGCATGCTAGGGCACAGTGCACAGTGCTCTGTTCATTGTAAGTAAAAATATCAGCCGTGGGACGGATCAGCTGGTAGAATCAGAAAGGCGACTTATGTTTACTGTTGTGTCATAATGATGCGCCACTTGATTAGCGCTATTTTTACCAGGGCCTTCCCGAAAAACGTAAGCAATCAAATTTGACATTTGGAACGCACTTTGAATATCGGGATAACATGGAAATATAATTGGTAGTGCAAGACTACATGTACAGTTGTACATGTGAATTCCCTTTAAGCAATATGACTATTACATAGGTGTTAAATAGCTATGTAAGCTAAAAAGTGTTTTGCAACAGAAAATACCATGTAAACATTCTGCCAATATCTATATGAATGTGTTTGTCATTTCTTATATTGCTTAACTTACTTTCACATCCAGCTCGAATTTGGTAATATTTCGTTCTCTTTGAGTTCCTTCCAAACAATGGCGCGGTAAGGAAACCTACATAACGGGAAACAAAAGAAATTTATAAACGGGCGAAAAAAAAAGAAAAGAAAAAAATACAATTTTGTATCATCAAAGTGCATTTAACAAAACATAGAAATTCCAAAAACCTACAATCGTCCTATCAAGTAGTAGGTTTTTGATTTTCAATGAAAAAAGAAAAATCAGTAACATGTTTTATCAAGCATACCCTATTAGAAGGGAAAGGATGATCTCGTTTTTAGCTCGCCTGTTTAGACATTTTCAACCGACTTTTTCTAAATAACCAAACCAAAAGGCTAGGGGTACTTATATTTGGCCAGTAATATGCTTGGATAAAAGGCTACTAAGTTTCTTTAAGCGCATGACCTTGGCATACTTTCAAGGTCGCAGGGAACAAAAGTGTTGAAATATTCAAACTTCTCAATAACAGAATGACACAGGGTACTGAGATGGAGTGTGTGACATGCCTTCTTCAAATGCATGCCTTGACCCAGTTTCAATGGTCACATAGTTGAAATGTACTTAGCATCTTCAAACAACTTCCAAACAATTTGGACAAATGATTGATATGATCTTAACATGATTTCAACGTCACAGGTTTTAAAAGTCATCAAACAACTTCTTTTCAAAATCTAAAAGGCCCGAGTACTGATATTTGGCCTGTATGGTACGGGTGAAGGGCATACAAAGTTTGCTAAGTTGAATGACCTTCACCAACATTCAAGATCACAAAGGATGTTCAAAACACGTTATTCATTAACTTAAAGGCCAAAAAGACTGCAATTTGGCAGGTGAAAGGGCCAAGTTTGCTAAAATGAATGATCATGACTTGGTCACAGGGGTCAAAATACTAAAAAAGAAACTTTCAACTCTTAATGAACAAGAAGCCTAGAGTTATAATGGACAGCAACATGCTGCAATAAAAGGGTACAATGTAGTTAAGTTGTTCAAATGACATTGGTTTTTATTCAATGAAAAAGGTGTCAAATGTCATTTAAAGCCTTCTCTTAAATTAACAAGTTTGAAGCCCTTGATGTTTATAAAGTTTCTTTCGAATTTGAAACAAATTGCAGTGGATAACGCACTTGCCTTTCACCAAGGCGTCCGTGGTTCGATTATCCGACCGTACATGAAAAGGTATGGGATCACCTGCCCGACCACGTGGGTTCTCTCCTGGTACTCCGGTTTCCTCCCACAATACGTCCCCTCACATGCTTATATCCGGACCAACAAGAGTGATTACTATAAGATGTATAACTTGTTTTTATAATTGTTGTAAAATATATAAAGTTCATATTAAAAACAAGAAAGAAAAGAGAAAAAGATCGATATCGGATTGGCGACGTAGGTCCATTGTATGCAAACTATGTGAACAATTCATACATATTTAGAACAAGTAATATGATAACGTAGAAGGACTTTTTACAGAAATGTTATGTGTACGCGATTTTCTTCATAAGCATTGTGTATTATATATATATATTGTTTTTTTTTCTTAATCAAGTAATTCATGAAATAAACCAGGTTCGAAAATTTTGCTTCAATCACATTTGCAGAGCATACGTAACACTTACCTTTACTTGTGGGTTCAGTTTCCATCATTAAAAAATCAGTGGCTTTATAGACCTTTTTGAATATTTAATTCATTTTAAAAGTCAATAGTTTCATTATTTACCACAAGCATCAATAACAATCATTCACATAACCTCTTTAATTATCTTGGTCATTAGTATCACCATGATACAATGTAAATATATATATGATTACAAGTGATAGCGCAGAATCGAGAAAAGAAGATTTTTTGTTTTTATATTTAATAACATAGTAACATGAATAACATACGTCAATTGATTCGTTATTAACCATAAGCATCAATAGCAACCAATATCATAACCTCTCCATTATCATTATCATCATGACATATATCTGGTTACAAGTAATATCGAAGTCAGTACTGAAAACAAAATATAAATGATAATTTGATTAAAGTATACACAAAAAAAATCAGTTAAAAAGTTGTCTGAAATAGCTTTTTCCATTTATTCAGCAATGTTTTCATATTTTGTAATTATGTGAGTTAAAATCTGACATTTCTCTGATGCCTCTCTTACAAAGACAATGTCATATGGAAAAAAAAACAGTTTTGATATGGAAAAATCCTTTATTGCATTCACATTGTATAATATAAGCAACAATAGTAATGCTTTGTCCATAAACAAAGTATTAGTTTGTTAATTGGCGCTATGCAATTATCATAATCTCGAATATAACCTCGAAATTTCTTCAAAGGCAGGTGTAAAGCAATTTATTTGATTTTGTTTATGAATATATATTCATACATCACATAGGCATACAATATATAATATCTGAAGACATGATATGAATATACATTGAATATAAAACTAAAACCACAATACACTCATATTTATCATTTGAACAAAATAAGTTTCATATTCGATTTCTTGGATACATTTCATTTACAATTCGTTATAATTTAACCTTTAAACATGCTTTCGTGACACTGATTTGATGTCAGAAGACAGATATTTCCAACCTTTAATACCTTTTGGAAAACTCGACATAACAAATAGTATGTGTTTTATTTTACACATGAAATTGACATAATTTTCAAAATTTATTTTCTAAATTCGAAACATTCATTACAAAATGCGACTTAACACGTTTAACAAGTCTAGAATGATAGTAAATTTGATTAAGGCAAATTACTAACCTTCCTTTTCGCAAATAAATTCCAACTGGCTGGCGCAGGGTAGGTCATTCCATTGTTCGGGTTCATTTATAAGTGTGTGAACACAATGTTCGTTATCGTTTACATTATTGGGCTCATTTGGTGCCCAGTTTGAGAATGTTACTTCAGAATTGTCCGCAATCCATCTCCAGTCACCTTCTTTATCCCGGTCATTTGCTCCAATCCAAACTTTTCAACAAATCAAAATCCAAACACGTGACCATGAATTGAAATTGAGATTGAATTGAATTCATGAAAAGAAATATATAGGATGTTTTATTAAAACATTAAACACTAACGAGGAATGAAAAGTGGATACGTGCACACATGCTTGCTTATATGTGTATGTAGGCATGTGTGTATAAATGCTATTTTTTATATTAACTGCTTGATATGTGATATTGTTGTTGTATATCTCTTTATGTGAACACGTCTTGATGCTATTGTTGTTGTTTATCACTTTATGTGAACACGTCTTGATTTTGTGTAAAATGTTTAGTTATTGTCTTGTGATATGTTGTAATTTTAAGAAATGTGAATAAAAAACGAGGAATGAACTTAAACAGTAGACAGATGAAGATAAAAAGCAATAAACTTTGACTGTTAAATAATATATACCTGATGCCGTCGTTAAAGTTTTCAACCACGAATTTTCTTCCGGGGTTTCTATTTTGACGAGGTTGCTATCATTGCTTTGACATACATTCTTAAACATAAAGAAAAATACCCGATAATTGAATGATTTATTTTGAGGTAATATGTTTATTATCTAAGCGACTTGCTTTATATTGTAAAGCTAATTGACCATTACTTTATAGTATCTCAATTATAAGAGACATGCAAGGTATGGTAAGATTCAAAGTAGTTGAGCAATATGAAACATGGCTAGTGAGCAAAGTGTAAATGAGCAAACAGCTGAACATAAATAATAATTTATGAACAGTTTTGAGACAATCTACAAACATGGTTTTGATGAAGCGGTTTATTATAAAACCTCCAAATATTTTTTGTCATTACAATAATTAAGGTATAATCCCAACCATATGTTATTAATTGGAAAACACTTTGTTCATAATTAATAATTATTGCAAAATGATATTAAGAAGACAGAAATAAAATTCAAGGACTGAAATTACTGTAGCGATAAAACTAGTTTTCCGAGTACAGAAAGATGCAATTGACCAGCTTTATTATTATGGTTTCGTGAACGCTTTTATACTCTCTGTTTTTAACGAGCATCGGGATCAAGAAAAAGATGCTATTTTATAGAACAATTCTTTGATAAAACATCAGAGAAACTAATATTGTTGAAATGTTTTGCTGCGGGAAAAAATCACATTATTGATCTATCAGTGAGTTCCCTCCAAATATCTTAAATATGAAAAATGTTCTTTTCTGTTACCTTTTGCCAGGTAACATGTTTATTAAGCAGAATATTCTTCCTTGTAATGTATTGTCGAACTGTTTGATAAGAAGGATTTAATTTTTTTTAATATATTGCCGTTTTTCATAACAAGGCTGTTCTTTTTTAATATATTGCCGGCTTGTTTAATAAACAAGTTTTATTTTTTTTAATACATTACTAGGTTGCAAAATAAGCAGGATGTTATGTTTTGTGATACATATTGCTAGTTGTATGCGGCGATTTATCAACAGCTCGAACATTAGATTTCTTTTAAAAAGGATTTGTTCAAGCAAAATATTTTAGGTTAACAATACTGTATGCATTCGTCAGTATCGAAACTAACTGGGTAGACTTAAAACGGATATATATTTAAGAGTCATCAAAATGATTGATATCTACTTTTGTAGTATTATCATTTGAAATTGATAAAGCTTTTGAAGGATAAATGCTGCAGTGCGTGTTAACCTCCCGACGTTTGAACACTAGAGGCAGACAGCTTTTCTACTTGTCTATCGAAACCCATATACTTGGTAAGGTGATCCAGTAGACTAATAAACATTTGGGCTGGTCGGTAAACGACAAAAAAGGTCCTTTTTCTGACATTTTTCACCTAAAACAGTAGCACACAATACTAGTTGTGTGGAACATGGCCTCAGACCACAATAAAACTCCCGGGTCATTGTGCACAAATATAGTGCATAAGGACATTTCAGTTGGGTTGCTAAATAATTTGTACTGGCTGATCTATTACAGATATGTACAGTTACTTAAAATTGTTTAACAATATCTAATCCAGTGATTGATTTTGGTTTGACACAGTTTTCAAGTTTGTTTTAACAGCAGAACACATTGAGCGATGAGCCTTGCGCATTTATATTTTGTGAGTTTTGGTATTTTCCCCTCTAAATGAATGGTAGTGACATTCAAATTAAATTATTGTTCTTAAATGCAGCTCATGAGGTACTTTCCAGCTCAATGTAGGTTCAGCTTGAATAGATCTACAATGTCCAATAGGAACCATGCCCCGTGCAAATTTTAAAACATTTTAATTTTTGATTTCCTTTGGTAGTAACATATAGTAAAATTAATTGTGGTCTGAGGCCACATGAAAATATTTTACAAAGATAACGTCCGTGGTCATACTGTATTGAAATCAAAGAATTTTATTCGTTTTATTTTTCTACCACTGATGCATGGTAAAATTACTAATGTTAAAAAGAATATACAGTTAGATTCAGCTGAAAGTGACTTTGGTTATTTCGTGTTTTCCTTTCCAATACTACTGTCGCCTGATAACCAAACAGAAAATAGTCTGTTCAGCATATTACCTGCTGACCGGTTATAAGTGTCATTCACAGGTAACATCTACCGGTAACTAGTTCACAGGTACAAATGTAGCACGCAAATGCCATTTGACTAACATACTGCGTGTTAATTGGCGATATATATAGGTAGTTCACATATCTTTTAATTGACATGTCTGCTATTTAGGCATCTAAACCGAATCAATTGATTTAGTTTAATGCGCACAGAATAAAATTTCCGTGATTCAGAAATGAATGTAACAGGACGGTGTAAACACACATTTGTGTAATATGAAGTTTCGATTACCACTTAAAGCTGATATGCAATTGTTCTTATGTATCTAATAGCAATCGGTAGTGATCAAAAGATTGACAAAAACAAATATCTTAAATACAATTACACCACAAACATACATGTATGTATTATTTAGTTTATTCGTGTGTTTAAAGCTAAGCACAGGTTTCAGTGCATGTAACATGAACAAATAAATATATATGTATAGATATCACATGTCGGAATGTTGTAGACAGGGTTCTATTACAGCTATCTGTACTTGAAATCAGATACGATGACGATGTCATTCAGAATAAAACTGGATAGACAAGTGTGTGGACTTGACACACGCTTACTCCTTCATTCAGTGTGTACTTTAAAGATTATATTTACATGTAAAATCTCGTTTTGTCACGAAAATGTTTTTAATACATTTTTTGTCTGTGAAATATAGAAAATTATCAAACTGATAAAACTTACATTTCCACTGCATTGATTAGCAGTGAAAATATAAGATTTTTCCAGTGTAACGTGAAAAAGTGACCCGGCATAAAAAAAACTACCCGGGGTCTTTATTCTACGTGACAAAATCTTACCCAGCTATCTAAAGAAAAAATGACCCCACTCGATATTTCTGTTATTAGTCCTGTGAAAAAGTGACCCGCCAAAGAAAAAATACCCCAAACGTTTTCAAGTGTAAACAGGTCTCAGGGACCAAAATAGCTCTCTTAAATGTGTTTTTGATAATATTCGATTATGTTTTGTTATGTATTTTCATCTTTAAAAATATCTAAAATAAACCTTAGAAATTTGGATAACATAAATGAATATTCAACAAATAAATAAGTTTTTCGGGTAATATTTCAACGTAGAATAATGACATGGATAGTTTTCTATCCGGGTCATTTCTTTCACGTTGAACCGGAACTGTTGTATGAGTTATACCCCTTGATTGAACTCCCCCACTGTCCTCTGGCATTGTTGTCGACTGTTAGAACCTGTCTATAGGAGAAAGATGATCTTGAAGAAATGGCAACAGCAGTAGATATTGATTAGATACTGCTGCATGATTCAATAAGTAATGGGTTGGAAGATAAGAATGGTTTTACTTTTCCTATCAACTTATCCCGATCAGCTGGGCCGATCGGTTGTGGATTCGACGGATTGGCCTAGTAAGCCTAGCTACTTTCCAGTTGGCAAGAAAAGAAACAAAAAAGTATTTTAAGGCCTCATTCGAAATGTAATAAGAGAAAAAAATCAATGGTTTGCCGTTTTATATCAAGTATATTTCACTTGTATGGCAGATGTTTTTTTTTATATATTTTCACTCGGGTTAATTTACGACTATTCGGTTTTTAAATTTGAAACGGTTGCGTTGTCTTCCGATGAAGTTTCCGGTTTACTGTTGAAAACCTTTCTTAAAACAATGTTTCTTTAACACCACCTTCCTTTTTTGAAATATCACTTTGTCAGCTTTACAAAGTCAGTGATCAATCTACGTGTGAGTCTTGAGGCCTGAACGCATAAAATTATGCTTGGACTCATGGAAATAACGTAAATACTATAATTTAACATTGTGAGACAAATTGCTTTCAGCAATATGTACTGAACGGACCCATGAAAATAAATTGTAAATTGATCTCTGCAAGGTATCAACTGTTTTCTTTGCATTAAGTTAAAATACTACATTAATTCGTTGGTCTATTATCATTATGATTGCATTACTTTAAGATAGTCATGCTGAAAACGGATATATATTACGAAATATGCACTTTCTGTTATCAAATGGAATTCTAAACATATTCGTGATTGTTTTTTACCTGTGCATCTTCCCATGATTTCAATAGACCTGATTGTGACCAGTAACAGTGGTTTCCATATTCTGTCCATCCCTCCTGACACGTGGTACTCTGTGATTGTACACCTGTGTAAAATTTAATTTAATTAAGTATCATTACAAATGTATGGCTGTGCATTTGGGCCATTTTGTAAATATATTTTATTGAGCGCAAGTAATATCGTGCACATATAAATCAGTATCGACAAGTAGGTATATTGTATGAACAATTTATGATCTTGTACTTATAGCTAAATATAGCTTACGTACAACATAGTATTTTAAACATACATTAAAAATTATTACCATGTAGGTACAGCTTAGTATCATGCACTTACAACAAAGTATCTTGTACATATACTTGATAAAGTGTACGTCTACAAGATAGTAAATTCATAAATTAAAGGGGTTTTACCTACCTGACCCTTCTGCTTCTACATTAGTTCAGAAATTTTGGATTCCCACTTGTTGGCCCCTAGCATCACTAAAGAGTCCTAGGAGGACGAAACAGCTGTATGCTGCAGTTTAGTTCATTTTTTCGGCATACTGTATCTATTACTAAATTTAACTGAACGCATTGTTGGCCCCTAGCATCACTGAAGAGTCCTAGGAGGACAAAACAGCTATATGGTGCAGTTTAGTTCATTTTTTCGGCATACTGTATCTATTACTAAATTTAACTGAACGCATAGATGTAAAACTTAGAAGTATCTTGAACGTAAACACACTATCCTGTACGTACAAGATACTTAGAGACTGAAGTATAATTGTTACAAAATATAACAAATGAAGCAAAATTACGTACTGCTTGAAAACAATGGTAGACTGTTTGGAGCAACGGGCTTTAAAAATATATTCAGAAAACTTTAAATAAAAGCAGTTCTCCATAAATATATGAATACATGGTAAAGAAAGATCTCATCGAGAATTATTCTGTGTCTCTGTGTGATATGAAAATGGACGTTTCTGAATTTGCTTATCAGTGTGCTTACTTGTTGTGATTGACAATGATGACTGGGTTCTCATTTTGAGGATTGATGTTTTCTTCCGGTATATCGGGTTTTATTATGATATCTTGTTCTTTTACGCGGGTCTCATAGTTTATTGGTTTTTGAGTTCGGTTTATGGTTTTGTTGACGTTTTGGTATTCTCTGATTTTTTTTAAAATACAATAAGTATATAACATACTTTTTTTTATATATATTTGATGCATTAAGCATGCGCAGGCCTGTGATAATTTACAAATATAAAACATTAGGAATTGTGGTCACAGATGCTTAAGGACTCACACAACTAAATCAGCCTATCACGAAGTGTTTCATAGGTTTGTAGTCCCTACTGAAAATTCATTCCGGCTAAGTACAGTGATTCTGGGTAATTTAAATAGGTAATTGTTGACCTATTCTGCATTGAATGAAATCTGTAGATATTTAACTTTACAAAAATATATACTTTTGGTAGATTTTGATATGTGATGGCGGATTGATATGGGGTCAAAAGTCAGAGGGTGTTCCCGTCCCATTTCACTGGTTTGACATGTAAATTTCCGGTTGTCCGAAGCAGACGCCTGTAGCAAGCTAATATGCCAGTAAACTCCTCATTAAATGCCACTTGAAGCCTTTGTCATGTATGTATCTGTGAATTTAGGCAGTTTTCACAAGTGTTGTACTTCAAATATTAAAGTTATTAGCTCGAAAGCTTAGTAATAACATATAGTAAATTATTTAGTTGTGTGAGTCCTTAAGGCCCAATATACGTAACTTCAGGAAATGTTTCGTGATTTTAAAAAATTCTGAAAACAAATCCAGTTAATAACCATGCAAAAATAAGCCTTAAACGAAGTAAACCTTGGCGGTAACTAACAAGAAACTTTTGACAGAAAAATCCAAAGAATCGAAAATAATTCAACATCAAGCCGAAGTTTGAAAACAGTTCAAAATGGAAGCGTGTTTACAAATACCGAGATTCAACTGCTGCCGTACCGGTTACCGCGTAAGAATTCATCTTGAATATTGCTGATATCAGTTAATCTTAACTAAATCAATAATAATAAAAAGGTTTTAGGCTTGATGTTTGCTTCAAGTTTTGCCGAACGTTACGTATATATACCCTATATTAAATGATTGTTTCAGTACGCATGTTTTGGTTTTGAAAAATTGCCTTCTTTAGTGAAGGTGAACCTTAGCCAATATACACTGAATGATTTCTAAAAGAAATGAATTAGTAAATTATCTTATACTCCTAATTTATAAGAGTTTTTGTTTTATCAAAAAACTGTTAATTGAAGAAATATCGTTACAAACATTTATTAAGCAGTAGCAGGATGAAAAACGATAAATTATCTATTTCAATTTCATAACTAACCACTATTTCTGCCACACTTATATGATACATTCCTGTTTCTTTTAGGGAAATAATTCTGTTGTATTTATCTAGAAAAAATGATCACGCACTATTATTCTGAAACGTCACTATCGCATCATCAATAGATGTAGTAACCAGGGTAGCGTCATCAATTTCGTCACACAATGCATGGGCCATTGATGATAGCGCAATTCACTACACAAATACAATGGATTCCACTAATTGTTTTTTATTCCACCTGATACCATTCCTTATTTCCCTCTATATAATCCTTTTTTTTACTTTGGCATTTTTATTCAGTTTTATTTACCTATAATATTCAGAAAATACAAAAACAAAGACACCTTTCATACACACTTGTGTACTCATAGATACATATATGACACATATAGAGTAAATATACTGTTCTAACATTATGGTAAAATTTGGTCAATAAGATAGTGAAGAATTATCGGGTATCTATAGGTCAATCGGGTTTTGAAAAAGCCTCCATTAATGGAGGAATACTGTCAGTTTGCTATTCATAATTGAAGGATATTTTTCTTTATTGTAATATACAATTGTAGCCTTTTGATGAGGTCGATACATGGTTTAATCGACCTGAAAAATATCAACCTCGGACTTCGTCCTCGGTCGATATTTTTTCTCCGGTTGATAAAACCATGTATCTCCCGAAATCAAAATGCTATAATATATATTAAATTTATATTTTTTATTTGAACTCCGACTACAACAGAAAGAGTTTTTCAACAATATACAATATTAAGTACTTCCTGAACACTTTAACAGCTGTTGATGTTTTCCGTTTGATATTGTTAGACTCCACGCCGTCGAGAATATCGAGAATAACATCTTTTGGATTAATTGTAAGGACGGCGAACCAGCCGTCTGCCATTACTGTTGTTGTTGTCAAGCAGTGCCACGGTCTTCGGAGCTCTTGACGTTACGTTATATATCTAATTTAGAAACACCCAGTCAAACAGCTTTTTTACCAGCTTGTTTTGCACGACTGAGCAATATGACTTTTTATCGCGAATCACGTGGCACTTTCTCAGCCAATCAGAAAGTGTAAAAAATATTAATTTACAAAAATTGTTTATAATGTTCCTTTTTTGCACTTTCTTTGGTCACCTTTAACACGCTGTTTATAAATATATTGTTTATCAATAAAGACAATGAAGTTATATATGTCATATTGTTTGCCTGGTTTTCCAAACAGAATCAAATTTCATTTGGTTTATATTTTGAGGTGATACCTCCTAATGTAATGTTTTTCAATAATCACATAATTTATCCTGAAAATGAAGCTTATTTCCATTGATTTCAGATACAACTAGTACAAAACATTGAATAGAAAATAAAAAGTAAAAGAAAAAGATTTTTTAATGAAATAATGTTATCTATAGTTTTATTTAAACATCCTTATATGTACACTGAAGCTTAGTTTTTATATGGAGATTAGAAAGGCGCTAGATTAAGTGGAAAAACCACGTTTCTCTAAATGTCACATACCTGTTAATATCATGTTTTTGTTTGACAAATGCAACATGATATGAAGAGGAATGCATTGTACTACTATTACAGCTAGGAATGCGTGGAAGAAAAACTAATCGATTACCTCGGTATAAAGAGATAAATCGCTAACCTCAGGAAAACATTAATGATGCAATCACTCGGCAAAGGCTTGTGCTAAATTTTGATTTGTTTAACATTTGTTATTCTTTATCACACATGGGTGATACATTCTACTATCAATACACCTAATCCAAAACCGAATATTGACATGTTAAAATCATTTAATACCGATTTATCCATTTATTCAGCTCGTCGTTTATTTGCTGAAATTGTTTAAATATTGTTATAGTATTACCTGTATGTACGTTACTCAATAATAACATATTTGCAACATTTAAGTTTTTGCTCATTATGAGGTGACTGGAAGAGCCGTACTTACCACTGGTGTTGATAACCACACGCAGTAGAAGAGGGAACACACCGAATAGAATTAACATTTCAGAAGGCGTTGTGACCTTCTTAATCTACAAACAAAACAGAAAAAACAAATACACTTAACATCTTAAAAATATACCAAAAAGGTAAAAATAGCATAATATCTTTGTTGCTTTAAAATGAACATCATGAAGTTGTACAGCAAAAATGAACTTGCTGTCATGAAAAATGGCGACACACTGACGATTTTAAATGATCAATCAAGCACAAAAATCATGAAATTATGGCCGTTCGTGAAGTGGAGATAATACACAGACATATACTAATTTTCAAAATGGCCGCCATAATGGTCATTTTTTAAAATTCTTCTAAAAAAAGATTCTACAAATAACAAACTTATAATATTTTGCTACATTTTGCAGATGCATGTTTGCTATCAAAATTGATAATAAATTGTTATAGATATTACAAAAATATGTCACGTATGATCAAAACGAGATTTGAACGTGATTGAAACCTCACAAGAGCAGATCCTTAAGTTTTCTATACACAAGATATGACGGGATTAATAAAAACTTTGAGCTTGTTTTTTAATCCATTTATAGTTATATGTATTTTGTTAAATATTGAATAAATGGTGTTTAAACTCGAACTTAATGTATTAGTTATAATTGCAAAATAGGTATACATAATGAGGCAATACTTACAGTTTGTGCTAAGATCACCATCTGCCAGCTACAACATACAAATACAAAAGCATTGATTCAAATACGTTATATAACCCGCCCCAGTCATTTCTTTGTCGTGACGCAGACGACACTTGATATGTTAGCAATATGACTTCATTTTAAAGACATTTCTTAACGCAAAGAAAATAAAAAAAAAATTGGGAGTAAAGCGGCGATTGTCGACTAGAAAAAAAACCCTGCATTCTCACCACTGAAAATTACGTTCTGCCTACCGAGGCGTGGAAAATGCCTTTGGAAGAGCTGTTGGTGACACAACGTATACATATTTCAGGTAGAACACATGTTGTCACGCACAGCTGCTTTTTTATATATGTTTTACAGGAGATTAACCATCTATATATAGATAACAAATATGAATGAAAACAAAAAATATAAAAACAAAAGTTTCATTTTTAATTTTATGTTATTTGTTTTCTAAAACTCTAATAGAAATAATAGGCAAATTTCCGCTTGATGATACATCAAACATTTTACAAAAAATCGATTATCATACACTGAACTCTTTTTCAGTGTATGTTAGTAGATTTATTGTGAAAACTAGTAACATAAAGAGAAAATCTAAAACATTTGTTTTTTATATATTTTTTTCAATTATTCATATTTCACTATGTATTATCTATATATAGATGGTCCTGTGAACTGTTTATCAAGGTAATATTTACAGTTTCAACTGTGTTTGACTCTATAACCTTTGTTGGACCCATTATCATTATCCCTCGATAATGCTAGTCCTTCTCGTGCGCGTAGTGATATATGTAAATGATCAACAAGCTGGGGATCCCCCCTGCTATTTTCGGATGTACACAAAATATCGCAGAAACGATTATTCAATAAACAATAATCGCAAGTAAAAAACAAAACTGCAATATTGATCATGTTATAATACATGTATCATTGTATGTTATAAGAAATATATTTGAAAAAATATTCAATGCTTAAATTACAGGATCAAGAACTGTTTCGCGTGCATTACCTGACGTCGTCTGCGTTAACGTCGTCACTCGGCGTAGCGTCGTCTGCTTTGACAACATGTATGGAGATTTTCTATATCGGATGATATACCGGATAATACTGAAGATATGGAGTCAGGAATACGTGAAAAAGGTAGTGATGCGGGCAATGACGATACCAACATTGACATCGTCTTTTCTTGATTTTCATCGGATTTTCTTGATGTCACAGATGTGTATTTAATTTCTGCGGCACTTGGCTTGTCGGCATTCGACTACCTGCCACCACCAAAAAGTCCTATTGTATGTTTGCCTATTATTTCATGCCCCCCTGAGAATATGGCAAGAAATACCGAAAAGAAAAAAAGATTACATTCTAAAACAGACGAAGAGCTGAGAAATTACGAGGAACGGAACCAGTCAGAAGCCACAAAGAAAAGTACGAAGCGGGGATGAAAATTTAGGCAAGGTAGGCATACATGAACTGTAGATAACTATAGATCGAATAGAACAGTCGTTTGAAATTTGCGTAGAAAACAATCCGTCCAATATAATGATCGCTGCCGCTTATAAACACACCAAAAATTGTAAATGCAGTGCAGAAAATACAATTTTACATCTGTCAAAGCATTTACATCATTGAGTGCATGATTTCTGTTTTAACGACTGGCTGACTGAAAAAAATCGATTAAAACAATACAGAAGTAGAGTCTATACAGAGATGCACGAGTAAATGTTTACACCATAGTATTAATGAGTATACATATGAAAATAGTAATTCATACTTCAGTAAAGAAGACGATTTTGAAATAATAATTAGAATCACGATCAACTTTCAGACTGGCACTGCGAGACGTTTGACGAGAAGCTGGACATGGCGACAGTCAGTGAAGAAGAGCTATCGGTGAAATTGGGGAAATTTTTCTGTGAAGCTAAACCTAAAGATCCTGAACGAAGAATATCGACGAGCCTACCACGACCACAGGCAGAAGAATATCACAAGAACACTTTAAAATCAATCCGTTCAGCAATTAACAGACATTTGTCTGATATTGGCAGAAACATTGATATTGTTCATGGAAATTCATTCAAAAATGCTAACAAAAAACTTGGCGGTCTCTTAAAAGAACGTATGAGACAAGGGACATCTCGTCCTACACAGCACAAAGCAATCATACCTGTACATGATTTAGAAAACATATCCACTTACCTGCAGAAAGCAAACACATGTCCAATAATCCTCCGACTCGGAGTCTGGTACAACATTTCTATTTACTTTATCACGCGCGGGTTAGAATTTCACCATCAATTGAATTTGAATTCTTTCGAATTTGTAAAAGATCCAGAGGGTAAAGAATATGCAAAACTCACTCATGAAACACAACAAAAGAATTATCAGAGTGGTCTTGTAAATGAGGAGGCCATGTCTGACCGGCGGATATACGAAACAAGCACTCCATCTTGTCCAGTAAAAATGCTGAAATTTTTCATTTCAAAAACAGACGTTAATGCCACATCCCTGTTTAACAGGATAAATACAGATGCTTTATCTTCGTCTATGACAGATGAAATCTGGTTTGGTACAAGGTCAAAAGGCAAGCACAGTTTTCGGAGTTTCCTACCCGACATCTGCAGTAACGCAAAATGTTCCAAACGTTACACATCACACTGTTTACGAGCCACATCAATCCAAAGTTTAAGTGACGCTAGTTACGAAACTCGCCAAACAATGTACATGAGTGGACACAGAATCGAAGCATCAGTAAGATCGTATTCGCTACACTGTTCTATGACACAAAAACAGTCCATAAGCTCAACACTTTCCTCCGTATTCTGTATCTTTAAGTGATATGAAGATGGACGTTTTGAGTATGCTCATTGGTGTGTTTACTTATTGTGTTGAACAATGATACTCGGTTCTTATATTGAGAACTTGATGTTAACTTGGATGTGACAAAGATTTACATGGCGGGTGTAGTCGATGAAGCAAAAGACGCTTACTCTTCCGGAACACCTGATCTTATTCTCATTTTGAAAGTAGTATCAACCTGAACATTGAAACATTTTGTTTTTCACGAACAAGCTAATAAGCTTACATACAGCGAACCATTCAGCCAACATCTACCCCCCCCCCCCCCTTTAAAGCATTACTTATATGCTCACTACTCTCATGTTAAACATTAATATCCTGGATGTGGACATTTGTGAACCTCCCATGATCTGATTTGATACTTTACATAGACGACATGGCTATCTAGGGAGTCGAGATGAAATTAACCTTTCTAGAATTTCAAAAACATTGTCCCATTATCACAAAAAGAAAAGGTTTTAGATGGTTAATAACTTGCATGAGAGTTGACGAGTTTGAAAATATTCAACCAACCTCGAATCACTCTAAAAACCTGTATTCCCTGATCTTTTGACCAGGACCTTACAAGTTTGAGTAAGTGGGTTTTCACTGTATCTAAAAGACCAATATTTGTGTGTTGTAAATAAAAAGGACAAAATCTTGGGGAATGAGGAAGTTCTTATATTTCAAAATGATTTATTAATTTATAGAAAGTGCAGTACGAATGAGCACTGCGGATAAGTTAACTTTGATGCATCCAAATGTAAAACACCTGGGTTTGGCTATATTGTATTGTTTTATTTAAAAGCACATAATCTTTGAACTTTAAAAACAAACGAGGAAGTTTTGCAAAGAGTTAGTTATCAACATGTAATTCGTATTGAATGATAAACTGGTCATATCACGACTTCTGTTTAGGATCCGGGTTTCAAATTTACAATTCGGCATCCAGCTCATTTTTCTTTAGCTATTAATAGGGAGCAGTGTGAGTTATGGCAGCATAGCACTTACACATTTCAAGATACAACGACAAAGTTTAATGTGAAACTTTAACGTTGATGAGGGTGCATAAAAACTTCCTGGCCAAAAATTGAAATATTATATAAATAAAGTATGTATTTAGATGTTGTGTAGCTAAAGCAGGTAAGGATATCCTCGGTAAGTGTATAGTGTTACATGGACATCCATATTAGATAGCAATACATTGTACGACCAGAAAAGTCAAAAAGGAGTTACTTCCCTTTTGCAGCTTTGTGCCATATACAAATACTTTTGGTTTAGATAATACATTTAGTAATTATAATCATTATTGTATAATTAATATCATAATCTGTAGAAAGTATGTCCTAAGTTGTATGTTAATTATGGTTAAAAACGATAAAAGTTAACTAACTCATTTGTCAAAGTGTGTAAAAACTTAGTCATTGATTATTTAATAGACGACTAAGAATTATCTGTCAGAAATCCCTCCCCTATGGTTTTATATATGTA
The DNA here is from genome assembly GCA_947623455.1 of Mimachlamys varia. Taxonomy (NCBI): domain Eukaryota; kingdom Metazoa; phylum Mollusca; class Bivalvia; order Pectinida; family Pectinidae; genus Mimachlamys; species Mimachlamys varia. The sequence goes on along the minus strand of OX392532.1, from coordinate 29,320,411 downwards.
AAACTATGTTTAAAAGTGCAAGAAGTTTGTGGTTAGTGTAGTTCTTTGTTTTCATTTCCGTAATGATTATTATAACTTTAGTATGCATATCGTTTCAACAATTCCCATTCTTTTGTATATAATATAAAAGAAAGAGATCCCAAATAAATCCTTTAACCATGGCACTGAGCTGATATGACGTGTATCCAACCTTCTCTGACGTGGCTTCAACTATCAGGTCGGTATACATTGAAATTTGTAAATTGATCTGTTAAATTTTACTTCTGTATTGAGTTATACCCCGTTCCTCGTGTCCGCTGTACCGTTCCTGTTCTGAGGAGATAACATGCGTTGATTGCATGTTGAGTCCCCTAAGGACAGGTCGTTAGTACAGCTGAGTGTATACTTAAGGTTACACTCCGATACTCCGATCTTCACGATGTTCCGATCGTGAACTTTCCCTTTCTTGATAATAACATCCCTGCTTCTGCATCCTATGGTATTTACATGTCGCAGTTGATTCGTTATTCTAGGGCTTGCTCTGAATATCGCGATTTTCGTGATAGATGTCGACTGCTGACAACAAACTTACGACACAGGGATTCGAGAAATGCAGGTTGATGAAGACTATGGTAAGTTTTATGGTCGCCATCTTGATATCATCGAGAAATATTCTGTATCTTTGTGTGATATAAAGATGGACGTTTTTGAGTTTGCTTGTTAGTGTGTTTATTTGTTGTACAATGACTATGGTGACTCGGTTCTCATTTTGAGAATTGATGCTTGCTTGGATGTGACCAAGATTTACATGGCGGGTGTCGTCGATGAAGCAGAAGACGCTTACTCTTCCGGAACACCTGGTCTTATTCTCTTGTGCTTTTACGAGAGTCTCCATGAAAATCTTTCCTGTGTTTCTATTTTGCCCCTAATCTAACCGATTTTGAGTTCGGATTATGGTTTTGTTGACGCTTTGGTATTCTCTGATTTTTTTTCTACACCCAATTGCACTCCGTTTGGACTCTAGGTAAACTTGGAATGCACTCTATTTGGACTCCATATGATCTTGGAGTGCACTCTTGGTCCACTCCAAGTATACCTGGAGTCCTAATTTTAAAGACATGAAATTCAATTCTGCTTAGGTTTCACATTCAAATTACATAAAACACTAATATAAGACATTTAGTTTTGTTTACAATAGATAAAAGATAGATATTAGAATCAACATTAAATTGTTTCGTCTACAATGAATACATACCTTGACAACTATTACATAATTTTATAATACACTTGTGTTGTGAACACATTGAACCAATTAACCTACTTGTATACAAAGATATATAAAAGACAGTATAATATTAAGTTTTTTTGAAAGTTAATTGCTTAATATTTTAAATGATATTGATAATATTTGTATAGAAACAATATTGAATTGAACTTTTTTTTTATTTTGCATATGACTGTCAAATAAGTTTCAAATAATGTGTTCATGTATATGCTATTCTTCATCAATTTAAATATTGTAATTAAACTGGTATGATGAATCTTATCTAACTTTCCATGAATGAAAAGTATGTTGTTCCATTATGACTATATTAGCTTTTTATTTTGTTTTTACACCAAAGGGAAATATATTGTCATGAAGAAGGTTTAACTTCAACTTCTACTAAAATCAGTTTAGCTTATATAATTAACCTCTACACTGATAACTACATTTTTGTAAAATATTTACATGATAGGTTGAACCAACACTAAAGTATGTAGGCTGTGTACTACCCAATATAAGTGTCAATTATCTGTAGTGGCCATGCATGGCTGACTCTGGTCTGTCACACCTCAGATTTGTTCCAGAAGAGTGACTTGATAGCCAGGTACAGATACAGGCACTGCATGTATACTATGTCTGCAGTCTGCGCAAATTCTTAAAGTATGGCTTTGACCAGAGAATTACAATGTATAGATCGCAAGTTCTGTAAACGCTTTGACATTCATGTTATTTTTTAGCTACATGTATCAAATATCCAGAATAAAATCAGATACACAATAATATATATATATAAAATGTTACCTTACTTAATTATCTCCAAGTACCACCACATACTTAGATAGCAGCTCTAATCTAATTCCGACGTACCATATATATCTGTACCTTTAATTCTTTCATGAATTAGTAAGTGTGTGCTCCCGTGTTTCATCTCTCTGTCATAATTTCGTTTCTGCTAATTAAGGTTCTCTTTGGGTAGAGATATTGAAAAATAACTTTGGTAATATATGTAGTTGTATGAGGATATAAGGATATATTAGAGCTGCTATTTAAGTATGTGATGGTACTTGGAGATAATTAATTAAAGTTACATATTATATATATATAAATGTATAAGCTGATTTTATTCTGAATGCATGGTGCATGCAGCTATAAAATAACATGATTATCAAAGCGTCGACAAAACTTGTGATCTATACATTGTAATTCTGTGGTCAAGTCATACTTTAAGAATTTGCGCGAACTGCAGATATGGTATACATGCAGTGCCTGTATCTGTACCTGGCTATCAAGTCACTCACCTGGAACAAATCTCAGGTGTGACAGATCAGATTCAGCCATACATGGCCTCTACAGATAATTGACACTTATAGTGGGTAGTACATAACCTACATACTGTAGTGTTGGTACAACCTATCATGTAAATATTTTATAAAAATGTAGTTAAAAGTGTAGAGGTTTTAAGCTTAATCATGTCACCTAAACTGATAGGACTCCAAGAAGACTCGGAGTGGACCCGGATGGCACTCCAAATTCATATGGAGTCCAAACGGAACGCATTCCAAGTTTACCCGGAGTCCAAACGGAGTGCACTTTGACATGCAATCATAGCGTGTTATCTCCCCAGAACAGGAACGGCAAAGCGGGCACGAGGAACGGGGTCTAACTAACTAACTATAGAAGTAAAATTCAACAGATCAATTTACAAATTGCAATTTATACCGACCTGATAGTGGAAGCCACGGTAGAGAAGGTTGGATACACGTCCTATCAGCTCAGCGCCATGGTTAAAGGATGTATTTGGGATCTCTTTCTTTTATATTATATACAAAGGAATGTGAATGGTTCAAACGATATGCATACTAAAGTTATATTAATTATTACTGAAAAGAACTACACTTACCACAAACTTCTTGCCCTTTTAAAAATGGATATACATAAATAAAATCATAGGACAGACAATGCTTAGCCGTCTATTAAATAATCAAAGAATTAGGTTTTTACACACTTTGACAAATTACTAAGTTATCTTTCATCGTTTTGAACCATTATTAAAAAGACTACTTAGAACATTCTTTCTACATATTATGATACTAATTATATAATTATGGTTATGATTACTAAATACGGAGGAAGTAACTCCCTCTTTGACCTTTCTCGTTGTATAATGTAATGCTATCTAATATGGATGTCCATGTATTACTATACACTTTCTAACCGAGGATATCCTTACCTGCTTTATCTACACAACATCTGAATACATACTTAATTAAAATAATGTTGCATTGTTTTGGCCAGGGAGTTTTTCTGCACCCTCATCAACGTTTAAGTTTCACATTAAACTTTGTCGTTGTATCTTGAAATGTGTAAGTGCTATGCTCCCCAAACTCACACTGCTTCCGCTTAATAGCTAAAGAAAAATGAGCTGGATGACGAATTGTAAATTTGAAACCCGGATCCTAAACAGAAGTCGTGATATGACCTGTTTATCATTCAAGACGTATTACATTTTGATAACTTTTTCTTTGCCAAACTTCCTCGTTTGTTTTTAAATTACTTGGCATTCCAACAATATGTTTTAAATAATACGATACGACATAGTCAAACCCAAGTATTTCACATTTGGATGCATCCTAGTTAACTTATCTGCAGTGCTCATGCGTACTACACATTTTGAAATATTAGAACCTCTTCATTCCACAAAATTATGTCCTTTTTTTTTTACAACAAACAAAACGCATATATGAAGACAATATTTTTCTTTTAGAAACATTGAAACCCCATTTACTCGAACTTGTGAGGTCTTGATCAATATTTCGAGGAATACATGTTATTAGAGTAATTCGAAGTTGGTTGAATATGTACAAACTCGTCAACTCTCCAGCAAGTTATTATCCATTAAATTTTTTGTGTGTGATTATGGGACAATGTTTTTGGAATTCTACAAAGATTTATTTCGTCTCGACTTCCTTGGAATCAAAGTTTGTTGTGTTAGGTATCAAATCAGAGCACGGGAGGTCTATAAATGTTCATACCCAGGTTATTAATGTTAAACATGAAAGTATCAATCTATTGTGACGTCATCAGTTTCTTTATTGTCTTCACCTAATTTGATGTTTAAAATTGTTAGTAATGACTAAATTAAATCCAATTATTAAATAGAAAAATGTAAATTTATAAGAAAAGAACGCTTTAGCAACCGGGCTTTATGTTAGTTTGTCAGCAATGTGTGTTATAGGACTGTAACAACATTTTCTAAAGCAGTTTTTACTTTGATATTGCAACTAAAATTAAATTAGCCAACGGAATTTTTTATTTAATATTCATGCGAAGCAAATGTTTGATAAAAAACGTCTTTCTAAAGAAAACTATTTTTTCAGTAAGATTTTCAACGATCAACGACTGTAACCAGTTATTCAGTCGGAGACCACGGAACAGTATAACAAAGAATAACGAAATTTTCGGACATTTAATTCACCCTTTTTGAACCCCATTTATCTTGGTTTACAGCTGCAAGTTTTCTATAGATGGAACCGAAATCGGATATTGTAGAAATACACAGTGTTAAGGTTCGAGTAACATTATTTCGTGTTGTTGCTTTATTGTATTGTCAATAGTGACAAAGATATTTCGTCAGACCTATAAAAAATCTTAACCGACTTTCAAAGGACGAAGAAAGAATACAAAGAGGTAAAATAAAAGCTTTTTCGAGACAAAAACTAGATTTAAAATGCGAGATGTAAATAGACTAGACATTTCACACTTGAATGAAGTGCTATGCTCCCCAAACTCGCAGTGCTTCCGCTTAATAGCTAAAGAAAAATTAGCTGGATGACGAATTGTAAATTCGAAACCCGGATCCTAAACATAAGTCGTGATATGACCAGTTTATCGTTCATGTTGATAACTTTATCCTTGACCAACTTCCTCGTTTGTTTTTTTAAGTTCCACAAGTATGTGCTTTTAAGTAAAACGATACAATATAGCCATACCCTGGTGTTTCACATTTGGATGCATCAAAGGTAACTTATCTGCAGTAATCATTCGTACTACACTTTCTTTAAATTAATAAATCATTTTGAAATATAAGAACTTCCTCATTCCCCAAAATTATGTCCTTTATAACACACAAATATTAGCCTTTTAGATACAGTGAAAACCCATTTACTCGAACTTGTAAGGTCCTGATCAATAGATCAGGGAATACATGTTGTTAGAGTGATCCGAGGTTGGTTGAATATTTACAACCTCGTCAACTCTCAGCAAGTTATTAACCATCTAAATCCTTTTCTTTTTGTGATAATGGAACAATGTTTTTGAAATTCTAGAAAGATTTATTTCATCTCGACTTCCTAGATAGCCATGTCCCCTGTGTAAAGTATTAAATCAGATCATGGGAGTTCAACAAATGTCCATACCCAGGGAATCAATGTTAAACATGAAAGTAGTGGACATATATACGATATAAGTTATGTTTTAAAAAGGGGGGTGAGAGGGGTGAGTTTGGATGTTGGCTGAATGGTTCGCTGTTAGTAAGCTTATTAAATAACAAGTAAACTTGCCAGTTTTTAGGTGTATCCTTTAATGGCGGTAAAATGCAACAAGCGAAGGAAAATGAGGTAAGAAGTCATATAACACATCCTCGATATGCAGGGGTTACGCTCAACTACACTCTCTACACCCACTGGAATATGTCATGGCAAAACTGAAGGCACGCTCAGGAAAAATACCCTGATCAATCGCTAGGCTGCATGACTGTCTATTGAAGATTACAAAGTAGCCGGAACCGAGTTTAAAGCTTGTACATTTTTTCCAGTGATGTGACCACGATATTCTGTTGATGTACACCAAAGGGCCGCCGAGACAGTCTTCCTGCCTCATCAACAAGGACCGGTCCCTAGATCTGGAATCACTGCCGAATCACAACATATCTAAAAAACTAAAATGCTGCAATTTATAAAGATCACAAAAACTATCTAAACGTGAATTATAACTGTACTTATTGAGCACCATGTGCACCGATCATATAATCTTAAGATATTTAAAAGGGTATATACATATACATATGTATATCGGAACACTCCTTGCGGACACCACAAGGTGACCTATACTATAGGCGGACATCGCCATCAAAATAAACTTGTTTGCTATGAAATTATGTTCAAACTTAAATTTTCTGATGTGAGATATATTTGAAGGTAATATGAAAGTAAAACAGACCGTGAGAATATCGCATTTGCCCGTATATCTGTATTTAAAAAAGACGCAATACAAATTGAAGGACTCAAAACACCTGCTCATATGCATTTGTTTTATTCTGTTGAAATTTTGGTCCTGCCAATTCCTTTGAACTTGTACTACAAATCAAGCAAGCAATTAAAACGTTTTTGTGTCTTGTTCGTGAAAAGCTACAAAATATTCAATGTTCAGGTTGTTCCTTTCAAAATGACAGGGGCAAACTATGAACAAAGGAAATATTTACATAGAGACCCTTGTATAGGTATAAGAGAATAAGATCAGGTGTTCCGGAAGAGTAAGCGTCTTCTACTTCATCGACTTCACCCGCCATGTAAATCTTTGTCACATCCAAGTTAACATCAAGTTCTCAAAATAAGAACTGAGTATCATTGTTCAAAATAATAAGTAAACACACTAATGAGCATACTCAAAAACGTCCATCTTCATATCGCTTAAAGATACAGAATATGTCGCAATGAGAAAAAGATGGCGACCATAAAACTTGCCCATAGGTCTGATCAGCCTGCATATCTCTCGAATCCATTTGTTGTTAGTTTGTTTGTCAGCAGTCTACATCGTTCATGAAAATCACGATGTATCGGATTGTGCAAGCCCTAGAATATCGAATGAACTGCGACATGTAAACACCATAGGTTGGAGTAGTAGGGATGTTACTATAAAGAAATGGAAATTTCACGATCGGAAAATTGAAATCATCACGCTTATCGCATAGCTTAGTGATAAGCTGTCCATGTTGGTTGTACTATATATGTCATATACATATTGTCCTATATGGACCCAGCGGTATAGTGCGGTTTAATTTTTTTCGGCATCCTCTATCTATTACTAAATTTAAAAGTGGCAGCACATGTGTGTGTGTTACGTCATCATTAAGTAGAGATCGAGGTAAGCAGCTGATGTAGGAGAGTCTGTTGTGTCTTTATTTCAAGTTCAGAAGGGTATATACGATCGACGTGGTCAGCACACGTCTTGTTGTTTATAGACAACACATCATCAGCTATCATTTTGAGGTTTGTTATCCAACTGAACACTACAAATGGATGTAGAGGATTTTATATATCTTGTTAAGAAAAAACCGATCTCAATGTATAACCCATTTATAACACATGTATGTATACTTGAATGAATTATGAATAAAAATAGTTAAAACTTAGGGGGAAAAAAACCTAATGCATATATGAAAAATAATGAGAGGAAAAGCATACAGTTATCATAGTAATTGATTACAAATCAATAAACTTTGTGTCAAGGAACAAATGAAACCCACATAAAGATGGCCGCACTTAAGTGTTTAATCTTTCGACAGTATCAGGTTTGGCCATTGAGCTATGATTTGTATATATACAACCTAGTAACAGAAGTGACGAGGGAAAACAACTTTTTGCCATATGACCTTTATAAACAGTTCACAGGCACATGTAGCTAGGAGAATAACCATCTATATATAGATAACACATAGTGATATATGAATAATTGAAAAAATATATAAAAACAAAAGTCTCAGATTTTCTTTTTATGTTAATAGTTTTCACAATAAATCTACAAGCATACGCTGAAAAAGAGTTCAGTGTATGATAATCGATTTTTTGTGTGAAATTTAACCGTATAATGTATCATCAAGCGGAAATTTGGCTATTATTTCTATTAGGGTTTAAGAAAATTAATAACATAATATTAAAAATGAAACTTTTGTTTTTATATTTTCATTATTATTCATATTTGTTATCTATATATAGGTGGTTATTCTCCTGTGAAACATATATACAACAACCAGCTGTGCGTGACCACATGTTTTTCACCTGATTATGTACATGTTGTGTCACCAACAATTCATTCCACGCCCAGGTAGATACATATAGAACGTAATTTTCAGTGGTGAGAATGCAAGTTTTTTTCTAGTCAACGATCGCCGCTTTATCTCCCATTTTTTTTATTTGCGTCAAGAAATGTCTTTAAACAGAAGTCATAGTGCTAACATATCAAGTGTCATCTGCGTCACGACAAAGAAACGACTTGGGCCGGGTATATAACGCATCTGAATCAACGCTTTTGTAATTTGTATTTGTATTTTGTAGCTGGCAGTAGTGAAGCTTAGCACAAACTGTAAGTGTTGCCTTATTATGTACATAATTTGCAATTATAACTAAAACATTACTTTTAGTTTAACATTGTTAATTCAATATAGAATTATGATAATTAAATACATGTATAATTACACAGGGACTTGAAAACAAGCTCAGAGTATAAACTAATCCCAGTAATATTGTTTTTATATTCGCATATTTTTTTCAGTTGCAAAGATGTTAGCGCTTTTGTAACGAGAATGTTCCGTATTAATACTTTTATCAGAAAAAAGAGGAGAGAGGTATATTAATTTTTAGGAATAAGATTAAGAATAAAATAATGAAGTTTATAATTAGTAATACATTAACTTTTGTTGATCACACAGTCAAATAAAACACGAATTAAGGATACCGCGTTCATAGATATATCATACAAAGTTGGAGATAACATCAGCGTCTCAGTTGCATATGCTTATATGAAGATTGGTCATAACTGGTATGAGACAATATCAACATATTTATGTACTGTAAACAGACTGTGACGCTTTTTTGTGTGTTGAAGAAAATCGGACAATTCATACCATAATAAAAGTTATTGGAAGTAAGCAATGCATGTTTATGTTAATAAACTGAATTTATTAATATCATTTCTTTTTTCAAATCACTTAATATTTTTTTATTTCACATTAAAGAAAATATTGATAGGCATGTTTGCATGAAATGAAAATTCTCCATTTTTTACTTTTATGTCTGCAGATTGAGAAGGTCACAACGCCTGCTGAAATGCTTATTCTATTCGGTGTGGTCCCTCTACTACTTGATCTTGCAATCATCTCAAATAGTGAGTACGACTCTTCCAGAAATGTTATACTTTAAAAGCCAATATTTTCGCGCGTGGATTTTTTTCGCTTAGTCAGCCTCCAAACTGTTCGCAGTATGACAATTTTTGCGCTGTCAGTCATGCTGTTTTGCACTGGGTACCTAAATTACTATTAAACACTGAAGAGTTTAAGTGGTGTTTAAGATGTTTGCGTATTGATATATTCGCGGAGATTTAATGACAGAGAAATAAGCGAAAATGTCCACACCGCGAACAATTACACTATAAGAGTAATGATCAGAAACTGAATGCCGTATTTGTTTTATTGAATAACATAATGACACATTTAAAATTATATTTTTAACAAATAAAAAAGCGAGTTGTGCTGAATATATCGGTTTTAACTAATTTTTATATATGTCAATATCGGGCTTGCTATGTGATTCGGGTTTGGATTATGTGTTAAAAGAGTCGAATTTATCATCCATTTGTGATATAGAATGATAAAGCTCAAACCAAAAGCAGGAATGCACCAATGCTAGTCTGGGAAATATAGTAGTTATTTATGAAACTGAGATATACATTGTATTATTTTCAATCTGGTTATGACAAATCAACGCTTGTAACGATATTTCTTCAAAAGACCATTTTTGATAAAAGTATGTTATAGGATACGATTCTGAGACTCTTTAATAAATTATTTCTTTTAAGAAAAAAAGTAAAAAATTGCATAGTAAAACAATCACCTAATTTGATTCGCTATGCTACATGTACTTAATTAAATTGTACACAGGTGTGCAATCACAGAATACCACGTGTCAGGAGGGATGGACAGAATATGGAGGCCACTGTTACTGGTCAAAACCAGGTCTACGCAAAACCTGGGAAGATGCACAGGTAAACATATCACGAATATGGCTAGAATGTCATTTTACAACAGAAGGTAGATACATATTCGTATCAGTATCACCATATTAGAATGCGTACATTTGCTCTGCATCCGTCCGTTATAATGTATTGTGAAGACAAATGTTGTTACAAGACTGTAATAACATTTGCTATTGTAACGTCATCAATCTATTGTGACGTCATTAGTTTCTTTGTTGTCTTCACTTGATTTGATGTTTAAAATTGTTTAAAATAACTAAATAAAGCACAATCATGCAATAGAAAATGTAAATATATAAAAAATGAACGCTTAAGCAAATATCTTAGATACCGAGCTTTATGTAAGTGTAAAAGCAATAGCAATGTGTGTTATAGGACTGTAACAACATTTTATAAAGCATTTTTTGCTTTGATATTGCAACCAAAATTATTATAGCCAACGGAATTATTTATTTAATATTCATGAGAAGAAAGCATTTGGTACGTTGTACAACTGGCTAAGTGTTATTTGCTAGAAAGTAACTTACAGCTTTAAATTTTCTATAGATGCAACCGAAATCGGATATTGTAGAAAAACACAGTGTTCAGTTTCGGGTAACACTATTTCGTGTTGTTGCTTTATTTTATTGTCAATTCTTACAAAGATATGTCGTCAGCCCCATAAAAAATGTTAACCGGCTTTCAAATGAAGAAAGAATACAAAGAGGTGAAATATAAGCTTTTTCGAGACAACACAAAATTTTAAATGCGAGATGTAAATAAACTAGACATTTCACACTTGAATGAGCAAGCGTGTCTTAAAACGTTTGTGGAACCAGTTTAATTTATTAAAAACATTGTTATCGCATATCATTTCGAGTATATATAGCTGTTATTGAATCACGTCCGACCGCATTCGAACAGGTGGTATTTATGAAATAAACATGCTGAGGTCAAAGAAAATTACGCAAAGATTATAAAACTCTCTGATGACCGGGTATGTAAGAAAAGGCAATTCCATCCGACGGGTTTTTAAGTTTGGTAAAACCCCAGGCTTTGCCTAGGGTTTTGCCAAATTTGTAAACACCCAGGGTGGAAATTCTCCTATCTTACACATTTTGGAAACAGAGGACTTGATATACAATGTAAGCAGGTAAGGCTGGTTTCAATGCCAGATTTAATTACAAGTCTAGTTGACGACAAAAAAAAATATATATATTTAGAACATATTCCCCTTCTGATTGTTTGTGTTTTGGGCAAAAAAAGAAATAAAAACTCTAGAATCACTGACAAAATGATACCACTAACGGACACAATTTTCATTTTTTTCGGTTATTTTTCATCCTTCCGAAAATACCCGATGATGGCCGATTTCAAATGACGTGTTTACAACGTCAAATGATATGTATGGTGATCTCTTCTCGATGTTTTATTCATGATAGCGTCATATTTTATGTGATGCACCTTTTGCCCTCAGAATTCGTATTGAATTTCACCTGACTTACAAAAAATGTAAACCCTAATAATAGTTCGATTACACTAAATAAGTCTTTGTTTCAAGATACGCACTTGGTTCCCAAAATGGACGGCTACTTCTAGACAAAATATTTTCAGAGCAATATGTAGCAATGAGAATCAACTGTACTTATGCTGTTACCATTAAAGAGATATGCGTTTAACAAATGATTATTATGAATATGGTTGGTATTGTTGCAGTATATCATCATAATGATGATAATATTTCTTCTTACCGTTTTTTCACAACCTTACTTATTGATATCATCTATCCGGTTATACGCCACTGCAAATAATCAACATCTTTCTCAACTCCATGGGGCGCTAATAGCCGGTGCTGCCTTTCAAGCACACAAAGCAAGCATTCAATCATCCCAGAACTGTTTAACCACGACTTTTTTTTACAGATCAATCCTTTGTAACAAGCGGAGTCAAGTATCTGTGTTTGTTTAAAGATACGGCATGGTACATTGGCTTAAATGTACAATCCCTGTGGTAAAATGCCAGCATCTGACTTCTAGACTTCCATATCTCAAACTATACAATGCATATCTCTCGTTATTGAGACAACATAAGGAATTAATCATGCTATAACATAAGTCAATTACTGTACCAAAACTATTAAGGACGAGGGAATTCATTCAATAATCAGTTAACAACTTACATTTTTTATATTTAAGAATTATTGTCAAAGCAATGACAGCAACCTCGTCAAAGTAGAAACCTCGGAAGAAAACTCATGGCTGAAAGAATTTGCGACGTTATCAGGTATAAAATACCATCATAAAACAGTACTAAAACAGTTAATTTAACACTGGTAATGCTCCTGTTATATATGAAATAGGTACCCTGTACTTACTTTTTATCTCGATCAAGAAAATTCATTTTTTATGTACATTAGTTTTATAAAAATAACATCAACCGATTTTCGACACTTAATTGACACATATCTGGATTTCGTCATGTTAAATAGATTGGCCTTGGATCGGAGCAAATGACCGCGATAAAGAAGATGACTGGAGATGGATTTCGGACAACTCTGAAGTCACATTTACAGACTGGGCGCACAACGAGCCGAATAATGTCGCTGGCAACGAACATTGTGTTCATTTCGTTAAAAACACAAACGATCAGTGGAATGACCACGTCTGCACTCAGCTATTTGGATTTATTTGCGAGAAAGACGGTAAGTCAGTTACTATAATGATAGACGAAACAAATCAAATTGACTATTGATATATCTTTATCGAATGCTATACACATGTTGCAGATGTTTTGGAAAAGATTATATTGGATAATCTCAATTTTTATGTTATTAACAGGGTGCCTATTAACAAAACTAATCCTTAGTTGCAAGATTAAATATTACTATTGTAACATCAATTATAAATATTAAAGTATTATAGGTTTGTATATGGCAAACCTGTATGATCATATATCATATGTCATGTGAGGTTGTCCTTGTATTAATGACATAAAAGAAATGCCATATCTTAACTCACACTATCAGAAATCAGGTGTCGGTACCAGATACAGCACGATCCTTCATGACTTTTTGTCTTGAGTGATGGTAAGATGAACACACAAATAGAGGTAAGCGTTTATTCCCTTTGTATATGATAATAGCTAGATATAAGTATGTTAATATTGCTTGTTAAATGTATGAAATACACTCTTGTTTAATTGCTATACTGATCGCATTTTGATATAGATATATTTTATTCGTTCGAAAATATTGAAATAATAGATGAAATAACATTAATATGAAAGTGCAAATCTTTTTGTTTTGTCGCCTATAATTCCTTTGTCTTTTTAAAGGCCCAATATACGTAACTTAAGGGGAATTTTCGTTATTCTGAAAAAAACCTGAAAAAAATCCAGTTGATGACCATGCAAAAAAAAACTTAAAACGAAGTAAACCTGAGCGGTAACTAACAAGAAACTCTTGACAAAAAAATCCAAAGAATTGAAAATGATTCAGGTGGGGCCGACTTCAACAACAAACCGAAGGTAGAAGACGGTTCGAAATGGACGCGTGTTTACAAATAGCTTGTTTCAACTGCTGCTGTACCGGTAACCGCGAAAAAATTCATCTTGAATATAGCTGATATCAGTTAATCTTAACTAAATCTATAAATATAATAAGTTATTAGGCTTGATTTTACGCTTTAAGATTTGTCGAAAGTTACGTATATTGGGCCTTTAAATGTCTTTGCTTGTATATAATAGTGAGGCATTTGTTTTTGCATTTTGTCCTTTTATAAAAGTAATTATTTCCTGTGTTTGTTTTTCATTTACTTATGGGAGATTTCCTTTCCACTTGATTGTTATGAAAGTCTACCATTGGAGCAAGCTATTACCTAACTCGAGCTCGATGTGAACGTAAGTTTACATGCTGGTAGAGGCATTTATTTACTTTGCTTTTTAATAGAGATGTTTCTATATCACTGGCGAGTTCTGAAAAGACTAAACAGTTGTATGATGCAGTTATTTTTTCGGCACAGTTTATCTGTTACTAAATTTAAAAGGTGCAGCATGAGTGTGTTTCATCATCTCTTAGGAGAGAAAGTATAGAAGGTACCCGAGGTTTACTTGAGCCTCCATAGCCACAGTTATCTCATTTGAGTGGTAGCACAGTTCAGAAAATAACACTTTCGTAGCACACGATTTGAAGTTCTAATTTACTTTTTCTTCTACATTCTTAAAATAAAGGGGATTTACGCATATGACCCTTCTGTTTCTACATTAGTTTCGAAAACTTCTATTCCCACTTTTTGGTTCTTAATATCACGAGTCCTGGAAGGACGAAACAGCTGTAAGATACAGTTTAATTCATTTTTCGGCACACTGCATATGTTGTTAAATTTAATAGGTGCGGCATGTGTGTGTGTTACGCCATCTTTGCTTTTTTGTTTTCAAAAAGCGCGATATGAATTGTTTGCTATCGCATTATTATCTGTGGTGTGTTTAACATTTGATCGGTCTTCATTTCGTGTTAAGTATTGTCCTGTCGTTTCGGAGTAATGCTAATTAGAGTTCCTTTGTAACGTCGCCGCTGCAGACAGTCAAGGCGTAGAAACAAGCGGACTAAGATATCAGATCGCTAAGCTTTTATAATTGGTTCGTTTTTTCCATTGAATTGTTTTTATAGACCTTTATTTACTGTGTTTTGCGAGGCAATAAATTGAAGCCATTGTAGGAACTGTAAAAGAAGAATTGTTCGCGGAGTGGACATTTTCGATAATTTCGCTTGCATTAAATATCCGCGATAAATCCTTCCGCGAACATATTTAACACCTCTTAAACTATAATAATATTAAAGGTACATGGTACAAAATAGCATGACTTACGGCGCGAAAATGTTCTTACCGCGAAGAGTTTGGAGGCTGACTACCGGTAAGCGAAAATTTCCACGCGCAAAACTATTGGATTTACAGTAGAATCATTTCGTCACTCGATAAGCCTACCAACGCCCACGCGTTTATCCATAATACAATATACTCGTTCAACATAATTATGTAAGTCACCAAAGTATATGATGCTTGTGTTTGCAGGATGCAGTGCTATTGCGGATTGATAACTGTTGTCTAATAGCCCAGGTCCCGCTTGATCGACACTCAAGGAGGACTTGTAAAGAAATAGCAGTTACAAGGTAAATCTTCGTCTCAAGTGATTGCTTTGAAATAGGTTGTAGTACAGATGTACATGTATATAAAATCAGGTAGTGTGTGAATAGTAATATGGTTTTTGAAATTGTAATACGGAGATATATAAGGTCGGTGTAAAAATCCGTATTCGTCGAAGCTATGTAACGAATTCAACCTTATTTTGCTTTTGTTGTTATCTAAGCACACATACAAATAAACACAAAATCAGAGAAATTTACAACTCAAGTTTTTTACTAGCCAAGTTACTTTCTTCCAACACACGATCTTGTTTTGAGAATGTTGTGCTCTGCCTCTCTAATCATAACCAAACGTCAATTAAAAAAAATAGACAAGCCCCGTCTTTGAAGAATGGTATCCCCCACCAAAGCCAATCGGTAATTAAATCATCTATAAGATGTAACGTTAAGAAATTACATCTTTGATATCGGTTCTAACGTATTGTTGGAAGTCTAGATCCAGTCATTTTCCCCTGAGATAGCTTCTTCAAGTATTTGCAGCTTTGGCGTTGAATTAATCGGCGTTCTGGCCACGGCGTTTGCCATGTGTGCCATGTTTGATCATAGCTAAACAATATATCGTATTCACAATTGATTAATTTTTTTTTTAAAGATAAAAAAACATATCTAGCCAAACTTTGCCGTTATAGTATTTTGTGTTCTTTTAACAGGAACCTTTTATTTTCAGAAATCACACGATGTGCAGTGGATTGGAACAAAATAGGATGTACTCTCTACACAGGGATCTAAAAAAGCTAATTACCAACCGATACCATCTTGTCCACCAATTACCAGATATAACGACTCGCAACGGATAATTTGAAATGATGTATATGATAACCAACTAAAACTATTACCGACTATGGTAGTCGGCCTCCTACTAGAGTGGGGGATTTCAAATCAATAATCACATACGAACTTTTCGCGGTTTGTTTATTATTATTGTAAGCATTATATTTTTTATATTGTTACGATAAAGTAGTGGATTGATAGGAGATATTGACATAAACTTTTAAGTTATACGTATCCTACAAACCTACTTTGCAATGATCCAGTATTAATCGGGAACCTACCATGAATAAAAGATTACGTAACACACACACATGCTGCATGTTTTTAATTTAGTAATAAAAACAGTATGCCGAAAAAATAAATAATTTATTCGACCCGTATATATCTTGATATACATCACGTACACACTAGTCATATGTTGGCGCCGATTCAGCGTTAAAACTCAAGACTACTGTTCATTTGCCTTTGAACACAGGTTTCCGTAAACTCCGGTTTTTCTTGGGCGGCAGTTTATGGTCTTACAAAAGTAAATCATTTACGAAATGTCATTAATAAGCTTTCAAGCTGATAATTTATATAATTGAAAAGAATAATTATTGAAAACTGTCTCGATTCACAGATACATATATGACAAAGGCTTCAAAAGATGTTTTATGTGACTTTAATGGAATTTTACACTGCTACAAGCAGGCGTCGACTTTTGACAACCAGAAATACATGTCAAACCAGTGAACCGGGAAGGGACGGGAACACCCTCTGACTTTTAATCCCATATCCATATGCCGTCACATATCAAAATCTTCACAAATCATACCTATTTGTAAAGTTATATAAATTGTATCTTAAGATTTCTTTCAATGCAAAATGTGTTAACAATTACATGTACCTATTTAAATTACACAGATGCATTGTACTTAGCCGGGAAAAACAGAGATGCCATGCCTACACAATAAAACAGAAACAGAGATGCCATACCTACAAAATAAAACAGAAACGGAGATGCCGCGCCTACACGATAAAATAAAAACGGACATGCCATGCATACACAATAAAACAGAAACAGAGATGCCATGCCTTCACAATAAAACAGAAACAGAGATGCCGCGCCTACACAATAAAACAGAAACAGAGAGGCCGCACCTACAAAATAAAACAGAAACATAAATGCTGCGCCTACACAATAAAACAGAAAAGGAAGTGCCGCGCCTACACAATAAAACAGAAACAGAGATGCCGCGCCTACACAATAAAACAGAAACAGAGAGGCCGCACCTACAAAATAAAACAGAAACATAAATGCTGCGCCTACACAATAAAACAGAAAAGGAAGTGCCGCGCCTACACAATAAAACAGAATCAGAGATGCCGCGCCTACACGATAAAATAGAAACGGAGATGCCATGCCTACACAATAAAACACAAACACAGATGCCGCGCCTTCACGATAAAACAGAAACATAAATGCTGCGCCTAAACAATAAAACAGAAACGGAGATGCCGTGCCTACACAATAAAACAGAATCAGAGATGCCGCACCTACACAATAAAACAGAAACAGAGATGCCGTACCTACACAATAAAACAGAAACAGAGAGATCGCAACTACACAATAAAACATAATCAGAGATGCCGCGCCTACACAATAAAACAGAAACGGAGATGCCGCGCCGACACAATAAAACAGAATCAGAGATGCCGCGCCTACACGATAAAACAGAAACGGAGATGCCGAGCCTACACAATAAAACAGAATCAGAGATGCCGAGCCTACACGATAAAATAGAATCAGAGATGCCATGCCTTCACAATAAAACAGAAACAGAGATGCCATGCCTTGACAATATAACAGAAACAGAGATGCCGCGCCTACACAATTAAACAGACTCAGAGATGCCGCGCATACACAATAAAACAGAAACAGAGATGCCATACCTACACAATAAAACAGAAACAGAGAGGCTGTACCTACACAATAAAATATAATCAGAGATGCCATGTCTACACAATAAAACACAAACACCGATGCCGCGCCTACATAATAAAACAGAAACAGAGATGCCGCGCCTACACAATAAAACAGAAACGGAGATACCATGCCTACACAATAAAACAGAAACATATATGCTGCGCCTACACAAAGAAACAGAAACAGAGAGGCCGCACCTACACAATAAAACAGAAACGGAGATGCCGCGCCTACACAATGAAACAGAATCAGAGATGCCGCGCCTACACAATAAAACAGAAACGGAGATGCCGCGCCTACACAATAAAACAGAAACAGAGATGCCGCGCCTACACAATGAAACAGAATCAGAGATGCCGCGCCTACACAATAAAACAGAAACAGAGATGCCATGCCTATACAATAAAACAGAAACGGAAGTGCCGCGCCTACACAATAAAACAGAAACAGAGATGCCGCGCCTACACAATAAAACAGAAACAGAGATGCCGCGCCTACACAATAAAACAGAAACAGAGATGCCGCGCCTACACAATAAAACAGAAACGGAGATACCATGCCTATACAATAAAACAGAAACGGAGATGCCGCGCCTACACAATGAAACAGAATCAGAGATGCCGCGCCTACACAATAAAACAGAAACAGAGAGGCCGCACTTACACAATAAAACAGAAACATAAATGCTGCGCCTACGCAATAAAACAGAAACAGAGATGCAATGCCTACACAATAAAACACAAACACAGATGCCGCGCCTACACAATAAAACAGAAACATAAATGCTGCACCTACACAATAAAACAGAAACAGAGAGGCCGCACCTACACAATAAAACAGAAACATAAATGCTGCACCTACACAATAAAACAGAAACAGAGAGGCCGCACCTACACAATAAAACAGAATCATAAATGCTGCGCCTACACAATAAAACAGAAACAGAGAGGCCGCACCTACAAAATAAAACAGAAACATAAATGCTGCGCCTACACAATAAAACAGAAAAGGAAGTGCCGCGCCTACACAATAAAACAGAAACAGAGATGCCGCGCCTACACAATAAAACAGAAACACAGATGCCGCGCCTACACAATGAAACAGAATCAGAGATGCCGCGCCTACACGATAAAATAGAAACGGAGATGCCATGCCTACACAATAAAACACAAACACAGATGCCGCGCCTTCACGATAAAACAGAAACATAAATGCTGCGCCTAAACAATAAAACAGAAACGGAGATGCCGTGCCTACACAATAAAACAGAATCAGAGATGCCGCGCCTACACGATAAAACAGAAACGGAGATGCCGTGCCTACACAATAAAACAGAAACAGAGAGGCTGTACCTACACAATTAAACAGAATCAGAGATGCCGCACCTACACAATAAAACAGAAACAGAGATGCCGTACCTACACAATAAAACAGAAACAGAGAGATCGCAACTACACAATAAAACATAATCAGAGATGCCGCGCCTACACAATAAAACAGAAACGGAGATGCCGCGCCGACACAATAAAACAGAATCAGAGATGCCGCGCCTACACGATAAAACAGAAACGGAGATGCCGAGCCTACACAATAAAACAGAATCAGAGATGCCGAGCCTACACGATAAAATAGAATCAGAGATGCCATGCCTTCACAATAAAACAGAAACAGAGATGCCATGCCTTGACAATATAACAGAAACAGAGATGCCGCGCCTACACAATTAAACAGACTCAGAGATGCCGCGCCTACACAATAAAACAGAAACAGAGATGCCATACCTACACAATAAAACAGAAACAGAGAGGCTGTACCTACACAATAAAACATAATCAGAGATGCCATGTCTACACAATAAAACACAAACACCGATGCCGCGCCTACATAATAAAACAGAAACAGAGATGCCGCGCCTACACAATAAAACAGAAACGGAGATACCATGCCTACACAATAAAACAGAAACATATATGCTGCGCCTACACAAAGAAACAGAAACAGAGAGGCCGCACCTACACAATAAAACAGAATCAGAGATGCCGCGCCTACACAATAAAACAGAAACGGAGATGCCGCGCCTACACAATAAAACAGAAACAGAGATGCCGCGCCTACACAATGAAACAGAATCAGAGATGCCGCGCCTACACAATAAAACAGAAACAGAGATGCCATACCTACACAATAAAACAGAAACAGAGAGGCTGTACCTACACAATAAAACATAATCAGAGATGCCATGTCTACACAATAAAACACAAACACCGATGCCGCGCCTACATAATAAAACAGAAACAGAGATGCCGCGCCTACACAATAAAACAGAAACGGAGATACCATGCCTACACAATAAAACAGAAACATATATGCTGCGCCTACACAAAGAAACAGAAACAGAGAGGCCGCACCTACACAATAAAACAGAATCAGAGATGCCGCGCCTACACAATAAAACAGAAACGGAGATGCCGCGCCTACACAATAAAACAGAAACAGAGATGCCGCGCCTACACAATGAAACAGAATCAGAGATGCCGCGCCTACACAATAAAACAGAAACAGAGATGCCGCGCCTACATAATAAAACAGAAACAGAGATGCCGCGCCTACACAATAAAACAGAAACGGAGATACCATGCCTACACAATAAAACAGAAACATATATGCTGCGCCTACACAAAGAAACAGAAACAGAGAGGCCGCACCTACACAATAAAACAGAATCAGAGATGCCGCGCCTACACAATAAAACAGAAACGGAGATGCCGCGCCTACACAATAAAACAGAAACAGAGATGCCGCGCCTACACAATGAAACAGAATCAGAGATGCTGCGCCTACACAATAAAACAGAAACAGAGATGCCATACCTAGAAAATAAAACAGAAACAGAGATGCCGCGCCTACACAATGAAACAAAATCAGAGATGCCGCGCCTACACAATAAAACAGAAACGGAGATGCCGCGCCTACACAATAAAACAGAAACAGGGATGCCGCGCCTACACAATAAAACAGAATCAGAGATGCCGCGCCTACACAATGAAACATAATCAGAGATGCCATGCCTACACAATAAAACAGAAACAGAGATGCCGCGCCTACATAATAAAACAGAAACAGAGATGCCGCGCCTACACAATAAAACAGAAACGGAGATGCCGCGCCTACACAATAAAACAGAAACATAAATGCTGCGCCTACACAAAGAAACAGAAACAGAGAGGCCGCACCTACACAATGAAACATAATCAGAGATGCCATGCCTACACAATAAAACAGAAACAGAGATGCCGCGCCTACATAATAAAACAGAAACAGAGATGCCGCGCCTACACAATAAAACAGAAACGGAGATGCCGCGCCTACACAATAAAACAGAAACATAAATGCTGCGCCTACACAAAGAAACAGAAACAGAGAGGCCGCACCTACACAATAAAACAGAAACATAAATGCTGCGCCTACACAAAGAAACAGAAACAGAGAGGCCGCACCTACACAATAAAACAGAAACATAAATGCTGCGCCTACACAATATTACAGAAACGGAGATACCGCGCCTACACAATAAACCAGAATCAGAGATGCCGCGCCTACACGATAAAATAGAAACGGACATGCCATGCCTACACAATAAAACAGAAACAGAGATGCCGCGCCTACACAATAAAACATAATCAGAGATGCCGTGCCTACACAATAAAAAACAAACACCGATGCCGCGCCTACATAATAAAACAGAAACAGAGATGCCACCCCTACATAATAAAACAGAAACAGAGATGCCGCGCCTACACAATAAAACAGAAACAGAGATGCCGCGCCTACACAATAAAACAGAATCAGAGATGCCGCGTCTACACAATAAAACATAATCAGAGATGCCGCGCCTACACAATAAAAAACAAACACCGATGCCGCGCCTACATAATAAAACATAATGAGAGATGCCGCGCCTACACAATAAAAAACAAACATCGATGCCGCGCCTACATAATAAAACATAATCAGAGATGCCCCGCCTACATAATAAAACAGAAACAGAGATGCCGCGCCTACACAATAAAACATAATCAGAGATACCATGCCTATACAATAAAACAGAAACATAAATGCCGCACCTACACAATAAAACAGAAACAGAGATGCCGTACCTACACAATAAAACAGAAACAGAGAGATCGCAACTACACAATAAAACATAATCAGAGATGCCGCGCCTACACAATAAAACAGAAACGGATATACCTTGCCTACACAATAAAACAGAAACATAAATGCTGCGCCTACACAAAGAAACAGAAACAGAGAGGCCGCACCTACACAATAAAAGAGAAACATAAATGCTGCGCCTACACAATATTACAGAAACGGAGATGCCGCGCCTACACAATAAAACAGAATCAGAGATGCCGCGCCTACACGATAAAATAGAAACAGAGATGCCATGCCTACACGATAAAACAGAAACAGAGATGCCGCGCCTACACAATAAAACAGAATCAGAGATGCCGCGCCTACACAATAAAACAGAAACAGAGATGCCAAACCAACAAAATAAAACAGAAACGGAGATGTCGCGCCTACCCCATAAAACAGAATCAGAGATGCCGCGCCTACATGATAAAATAGAAACGGAGATGCCGCGCCCACACAATAAAACAGAATCAGAGATGCCGCGCCTACACGATAAAATAAAAACGGAGATGCCATGCCTACACAATAAAACAGAAACAGAGATCCCATGCCTTCACAATAAAACAGAAACAGAGATGGCGCGCCTACACAATAAAACAGAATCAGAGATGCCGCGCCTACACAATAAAACAGAAACATAGATACCGTACCTACACAATAAAACAGAAACAGAGAGGCCGCGCCTACACAATAAAACAGAAACAGAGAGGCCGCATCTACACAATAAAACAGAAACATAAATGCTGCGCCTACACAATAAAACTGAAACATAAATGCTGCACCTTCACAATAAAATAGAAACAGAGAGGCCGCACCTACACAATAAAACAGAAACATAAATGCTGCGCCTACACAATAAAACAGAATCAGAGATGCCGCGCCTACACGATAAAACAGAAACAGAGATGCCGCGCCTACAAAATAAAACAGAATCAGAGATGCCGCGCCAACACAATAAAACAGAAACAGAGATGCCGTACCTGCAGAATAAAACAGAAACAGAGATGTCGCACCTACACAATAAAACATAATCAGATATGCCATGCCTACACAATTAAACAGAATCAGAGATGCCATGCCTACACAATAAAACAGAAACAGAGAAGTCGCACCTACACAATAAAACATAATCAGATATGCCATGCCTACACAATAAAACAGAAACAGAGATGCCATGCCTTCACAATCAACAGAAACAGAGATGCCGCGCCTACACAATAAAGCAGAAACGGAGATACCATGCCTACACAATAAAACAGAAACAGAGAGGCCGCATCTTCAATATAAAACAGAAACATAAATGCTGCGTCTACACAATAAAACAGAAACAGAGATGCCATGTCTACACAATAAAACAGAAACATAAATGCTGCGCCTACACAATAAAACAGAAACATAAATGCTGCGCCTACACAATAAAACAGAAACAGAGATGCCGCGCCTACACAATAAAACAGAAACAGAGATGCCGCGCCTACACAATAAAACAGAAACGGAGATGCCGCGCCTACACAATGAAACAGAATCAGAGATGCCGTGCCTACACAATAAAACAGACACAGAGATGCCATGCCTTCAAAATAAAACAGAAACAGAGATGCCGCGCCAACACAATTAAACAGAATCAGAGATGCCGCGCGCACACAATAAAACAGAAACAGAGAGATCGCACCTACGCAATAAAACATAATCAGAGATGCCATGGCTACACAATAAAACAGAAACAGAGATGCCATACCTACAAAATAAAACAGAAACGGAGATGCCGCGCCTGCACAATAAAACAGAATCAGAGATGCCATGCCTACACAATAAAACAGAATCAGAGATGCCATGCCTTCACAATAAAACAGAAACAGAGATGCTGCGCCTACACAATAAAACAGAAACGGAGATGCCGCGCCTGCACAATAAAACAGAATCAGAGATGCCGCGCCTACACGATAAAATAGAAACAGAGATGCTGCGCCTACACAATAAAACAGAAACGGAGATGCCGTACCTACACAATTAAACAGAATCAGAGAGGCCGCGCCTACACAATAAAACAGAAACAGAGATGCCGTACCTGCAGAATAAAACAGAAACAGAGAGGTCGCACCTACACAATAAAACATAATCAGATATGCCATGCCTACACAATTAAACAGAATCAGAGATGCCATGCCTACACAATAAAACAGAAACAGAGAAGTCGCACCTACACAATAAAACATAATCAGATATGTCATGCCTACACAATAAAACAGAAACAGAGATGCCATGCCTTCACAATCAACAGAAACAGAGATGCCGCACCTACACAATAAAGCAGAAACGGAGATACCATGCCTACACAATAAAACAGAAACAGAGAGGCCGCATCTTCACAATAAAACAGAAACATAAATGCTGCGTCTACACAATAAAACAGAAACAGAGATGCTGCGCCTACACAATATTACAGAAACGAAGATGCTGCGCCTACACAATAAAACAGAATCAGAGATGCCGCGCCTACACGATAAAACAGAAACAGAGATGCCGCGCCTACACAATAAAACAGAATCAGAGATGCCGCGCCAACACAATAAAACAGAAACAGAGATGCCGTACCTGCAGAATAAAACAGAAACAGAGAGGTCGCACCTACACAATAAAACATAATCAGAGATGCCATGGCTACACAATTAAACAGAATCAGAGATGCCATGCCTACACAATAAAACAGAAACGGAGATGCCGCGCCTGCACAATAAAACAGAATCAGAGATGCCATGCCTACACAATAAAACAGAAACAGAGATGCCATGCCTTCACAATCAACAGAAACAGAGATGCTGCGCCTGCACAATAAAACAGAATCAGAGATGCCATGCCTACACAATAAAACAGAATCAGAGAGGCCGCGCCTTCACAATAAAACAGAAACAGAGATGCCGCGCCTACACAATAAAACAGAAACGAAGATGCCGTACCTACACAATTAAACAGAATCAGAGAGGCTGCACCTACACAATAAAACAGAAACGAAGATGCCGTACCTACACAATTAAACAGAATCAGAGAGGCTGCACCTACACAATAAAACAGAATCAGAGATGCCATGCCTACACAATAAAACAGAAACATAAATGCTGCGCCTACACAATAAAACAGAAACATAAATGCTGCGCCTACACAATAAAACAGAAACATAAATGCTGCGCCTACACAATAAAACAGAATCAGAGATGCCGTGCCTACACAATAAAACAGAAACGGAGATGCCGCGCCTACACAATAAAACAGAAACGAAGATGCCGTACCTACACAATTAAACAGAATCAGAGAGGCCGCGCCTACACAATAAAACAGAAACAGAGATGCCGTACCTACACAATAAAACAGAAACAGAGAGGCTGCACCTACACAATAAAACAGAATCAGAGATGCCATGCCTACACAATAAAACAGAAACATAAATGCTGCGCCTACACAATAAAACAGAAACATAAATGCTGCGCCTACACAATAAAACAGAAACAAAGAGGCCGCACCTACACAATAAAACAGAAACAGAGAGGCCGCACCTACACAATAAAACAGAAACAGAGATGCCGTGCCTACACAATAAAACAGAAACAGCGATGCCATGTCTACACAATAAAACAGAAACAAAGACGCCATGCCAACACAATATAACAGAAACAGTAAGACCAAGCCAATACTATTTTACACATACTAGGAAAGTCACACATATCACAATTTAACAAAGAGGTCATGCCTATCACAATAAAACGAAAACAGAGAGGCCGCACCTGTCACAAAATAACAGAATCAGAAAGGCCATACCAATTACCACTAAACATAAACAGAGAGGCCACGTGTATAGGAATGATATAATATAGATGTGATTTATACGCTTATTTGAACAATTTATATTTTTGAAAACAATTGATGTATCGTTCTACATATATGTACCATTTTCCTTTTTGTAGTCGATTTTGTATTTATATAACAACAGGGCTAATTCAAATTTGTGATGGTGGTCAAATTTTTGTGCGATTTTGATGTAGATTCCATGCCTATACCGATAGTGTATCCTTACTTGTTTATACTTGTTTGAAGTCACAATGTAATAAAAGAAATGCTTCCAACAATTCAGAACGGTCTTAATCAAAGTAGTCTATTATAAAGCCATATAATTATAGAGACAAACAGAGAATACCGAAGCGTCAACGACCATAATCCGATCTCAAACTCGATTCAACAAGAGGCACAGTATGAAAAATTGAAATGTTTACTCGGAAACCCTTGTAAAGGTAGAAGAAAATAAGACCAGGTGGTCCGGAAGAGAAAGTGACTCTGCGTCATCGATGACGCAATTTAAATCTTGGTCACATGTATTTTAACATCAAGTCCTCAAATTGAGAACCAAGTCATCATTGCCAATCACAACAGTTAAACACACTAACTACAAACTCAATAACGTCTGTCTATCTTCATATCACAGAATGATACAGACTATTTCTCAATAAGACAAAAATGGCGACCATAAAACTTGTCCATAGTTCTGGTCAACCTGCCTCTCTTGAATCCCTGTAATGTAAGTTTGTTTGTCAGCAGTCGAAATCGATAACGAAAATCGCGATATTTAGAGCAAGCCCTAGAGTAAGGAATTACTGTGACTTTTGGACACCATAGGTTTGAGAAGAACGGATTACTACCAAGGAAACGAACGTTTAGGATTGAAATCATCATGTTTATCATATAGTTTAGTAGAATGCTGTCCATGATGGTCATATTGTAAATAGAGATCGAGGTAAGCTGCTGATGAATAAGAGTTTGTTGTGTCTTTTATTTGATTTTTGAAGGGTGTATACGTTTATAAAAGTATGAGCTAAAATTGGGGTTTTCACAGATACAAAAATAATACTAGCAGAAGATAAAATCCAAAATGTTTGGAAAATCCCAAAGGAGGAAAAATGTAATTTAGCAGCCCTTTTCCCTTACACTCTGGCCTTTTTGTCAAATTAGAACACTTAAAGAATGTTTTATTCCAATACAATTCGATTTACATATGAGCAAATTTGCTCTATTGTGCCTCCGTGCCTCAGCCCCGGGTTAACAACATATAGAACGCTGACAGGTCGGTAAGGGTTCCGTCATGTGAAAATATATTTCCCGTAAGAAACAAAGCTTGAGTTTTTGACCCGATAGACAAACCCATTGACCTTCATCAATTACAGTATTTTGGTATTCTTACAAACTTTTCTTCATTTTAGGAATGGAAGTTGACATTTTAGAAATCCATGAAGCCACAACAACATTCGCTTTCTGGAATGAATTTAATGCTACAGTAGCTATGCTTATTCAGAACATCGAATCGCCAATGAATTCAAACGTAGCATGCAGTTTATGGCAAACCTACCACATCTACGACTTCCGAGAATAGTACGAACGACACGAGCGATAGACACAGTCGATCCTAGTATTGAATTAAACTTAACCATACAAATGTTTCGTCCTTCTAGGACTCGTCAATGACGACAAGCCAATGATTTTATTTCCTCATTATTCCTATATTATCAAAAACCTAGACCGTCATATGCAAGACTAATTATAAAAAAATACTGTTAATTTCGGTCTGATTTGTATGTGCCATACTATTGTTCCGGAATGCAGTTGGTTTATTTACTAGTCACGCCCTGCGTCTGAAAGCATTATGTTTTTTTCTCAATAGAAGAGTTCGCTGTTACGTGCAATCTCGAAACCTACGTGTTGTGTGTTGTCTTTACTCGTACACTTCTATGTCTAACTTTGAGTTGTTTAAGATATGTATTAGCATCTAATTAAAACCTTTAAATAAAGCAAATAAAAACAAAAATCATGAGCTGAGTACGACTTTTATTACGTCATTGCAATGTACCTATACGAGGTGATCAGG
Organism: Mimachlamys varia; assembly: GCA_947623455.1. Lineage (NCBI taxonomy): Eukaryota > Metazoa > Mollusca > Bivalvia > Pectinida > Pectinidae > Mimachlamys > Mimachlamys varia. The sequence continues at coordinate 29,292,117 of OX392532.1, read as the reverse complement.
TCCATGTGCTATGAAAACATTTTGTCAGTGCTTTCAGGTATACAGTTCAAATATAATGTTTTAAACCATATAAAGTTCCAACCCCTCCTCACCGGAGGAGTTATTTCTCAATTTTGATGAAGCATTTAAGACCCTTCCAATTATAAAGGGAATTTCGTTTAAGGGAAACTTTAAGGGAAAATGTTCACGTCATCAAACCGTAATATATTTCCAGCGGAAAATGAATGAAATATACAACAAATGTGTCTTTTTCTGATATCAACTATGGTTAATGTAGACTTCACATCAGGGGGATGGAATTTAAAATGAGAATTTGAAGCTCCTAAATCATCAATACATTTCACAAAAACAAATAACGAATCTGCCGAATTTAAAGCGGAGTCCATTTTAATCCTGAAAACATCTTAATGCAGAGTAGTCTCCAGTTTAACGCTGGACCGGTGACAACAGATGACTAGAGGCCATTTAATACAAATAGTCCAATGATTCACTGAGTGTTGTCATATCTGGTAATTGGTGCATATGATGGTATCGGTTGGCTAAGCAGTAATTTCATATTCTTATGAAGAGTGTACATCCATTTTTCCCAAATCCACTTCTCTTTGCATGATTTCTGAAAGGCAAAAAATGCAAGTTAAAAGAAAATATGAGATTATATATTAAAAAATCATAAAATTAAAATATGGATACGCGATATCAAAATAGTTATAGTGAGAAAATATTCAAGCAGTAGGTAGAAGACATTTGAAGTTACCACATGAAGAGTGTCATAAACATTAGTGTTTCTTAAACTATGATCAAACAATATTTATTTGGTTATTTATTGTTTTTTTATTTGCATGTTTACTTATATGAAATATATAATCCTCGGTATGAGTACAAGTATTATCGATTTTTTTTAAAACAAACATATACTTTTTTATTGCTATACTCTCTACAAGTCGTCCCGGTAGTTGTCACTGTTACTAGCCTTCAGTTTGTGAACCCTAACAATACAAATATCAGGCATAAACATTTTGTTTATTGATGTTATATATAACACATCAGATATGAGCAAAATTATTGATAAGTCATTAAGCAATTATAATGGTCTTTAAAATGGGGCTCGAATTGTTATTTGGTTTGTTTGTTTTTACTTTTAAACTTTATAGTTTCCGTTTGAAAGTGGTGAAATATATTAAATATCTTACTAATTATCATGCATAAACAAACGTTGAATTTAGCGCGTTTTTTAAACAAAAAATAGCAAAATGATAATTTAATATTTAAAAAAGACTTTATTGAAGTATCTTATCGTTGATTGAAATATTGACATAAACCAATATTTGACATCATTTACTTCGCTGTATTACTTGATACCAGTTAGCATATGATATCGATTGAACAACCATTCGACACCCTTGCATCGACGACCTGTTAGACATGTATGATGTAAAGGTAAAGCAAAGTACACGAAAACATGTTCTGCCTATGTACCTTTATGTATATCTGTATCAAGTCCTGTATTGGTATACTTCCGCTCAATTCTGGCTCGAGTTTGATGATATCGCCCTTTCTAGTCGGTCATTCATAACAATGAAGCGGAAGTGAAACCTGCTGAAATAAAAAAGAGAGGAAAATAAATAATAGCAAGACAAGAAAAATGCCCTGACTGTTATATACCATGGGATTTATTTAACAATTAAAAGACCGATTGAAAACAACACAGAATTGCAAAATTGTCCGTGTTACATATTCATTGAAAAAAAGGAACATTGTTTTTTTTTTTTAATAAGCCTACCCGGATTTCTACAACGGCGCATTAGGGCCACTATGAAAATAAATGTATCTTGTACGTTATTGCATTTATTGAACGAGTTTATTAATTTCATATGAGTTAATTTGAAATAAGTTATATATTACATGTATAGATGTAACTCTATAAAAATGTTTATACATTTTCAATGATTCTCCTCTATAACGGAATACTCGTGTTTCACTTCTAAGATAACAGCGTGACGTGAAGTAATGAACAATAACATTGTTATCATGACGTCATAATATTTTTCTTTACAATACCAAGACTAATTTGCATAGTTATTGTATTTATGCTTTATTGTATATATTGCACCCCAATATTGTTCAGAAAATAATGTATGCTCTATAATAATTTGTCATACAGAACGGTTTATATCAGAATAACCACTTACCGTTCCTTGCCTGTTCAATATACTATCAGCCATGACCGGGGGGTCGTTATATACGCTGAACCATCTGGTACCGGCACCTGATTTCTGATGCTGTGAGTTAAGACTTGACGATATTTCTTAGCACACCTCTCTTGCAAACTAGACGTTACGAGACACGTCACAAAGCATGTGTGACACATAACAACACTTTCTTGCATTCATATTACAAATAAGACGTGACATAGACTTAGCATTGCGACAACACTCACATGACATTCACTTAGACATACAAAGGACGTACCAAACAAAAACATTAAAACAATTGTGTATTAACGAATCACAAAAATGTCCGTCTGTGTGGTCTTACATGTGTGTTATTAGACCCACACCACCGACCAGTCTTCCGAGTCCCGAAATCATTTTCGTGTTTTGTATATCTCATAGTAATGCATTTTCCATGAACGACGTATTAGTTATGTTGATTATGTATAATGTTAAGACTATAATATATATATATATGGCCGAAACTGTCCTTATGCATCTCATATGTAGCATGTGTATAACATTCGACTTGGATAAGTTGATGCGTTAAGAAAAATAAAGTTGATAATAATTGTCAATATATTTGATCACTTATGTAAGACAGTCGTTTAACTCACCTTTTTCACAAATGAATCCCTGTAGCAAAGTGCATGGTGCATCATTCTATTTTTGTGATGACCAAAAGTGACCACAATCTTCGTTACCGAGGCTATCATCAGGCTGTCCGGGATACCAGTCTGTAAACCTTACATCAGAGTTGTCTGAAATCCATCTCCAGTCACCTTCTTTATCTCGATCATTTGCTCCAATCCAAGGCGTACCTTTTCCACATATCAAAATCCATTCATGTTACAATTATTCGGCAAGAAATGTAACAATGTTGTAAAATCGACAATGAAATCGGATTCCTGAGTTCAATAAAAACACTTGAACAGTGCATTTTGATGTACATCAAATAACAATAATTTACATATTTTAGTTATAACGGAATAAGAACAAGTATGAAATTGACTGTATGATAAAGTATGATACATTTTTACCTGATGCCGCTCCAAATTGTTTCAGCCACGAGTTTTCTTCCGAGGTTTCTATTTTGACCAGGTTGCTGCCATTGCTTTGACAATACTCCTTAAACATATGAAAAATAGTACCCGAAAATTTTATACTTTCCTCCGCATCTAACAACTTGATAACTTGTTTTTGTAATAACATATTAAGTATTTTGTTTTCAGTTATATCAAATATGTTTCTTCACAAAGCAAGAAATGTTTTCATTGTGACAAAGGATCAATCAAAGTAAGCTGTATAATTAAGTAAGGAGGAGGCTTTACAAGTTTATATTAGCTTCATGTTACATGTATGTGGCTGTAACTAACGCATGTAAAACCCACGGACTGGCGAGATCGCTGTGTCCTGTATTACATTCAGATAGCTTTTGTAAAAAAGGCAATTTACTAAACCTGCGTTTTATAAAATCAACTAGAATGAAAAATACCTTTATTCAGACAAAGGATTATGTACTTGATAAAATATGATACCGTGTAGCCGATGTCCGATGTGATGAGTTTAATTATTGGGAAAGCCCGCGCCAAATATAGCGACATCACAATATAGCACGAAACAAGATAATTCAACGAATTACAGTCCCCCACCGGGTTGTTATCTCGAGATCCAATAGCAATGAGTGTGAATCTCGAGATGCAATAAGGTCATGTATTTTCTTCAATGTATTGAAAGGTGAAGATGTAGTTTACAGAGACCCGCTTCTATACAGGAACCATCCCATTCTCACTAAATACATGTACACTGTAGGTATACTCTATAAATGATCTCTATATAAAGGACACAAGTCTATGAAGGACACCTTTAGTTTTTCAGGTCAAAATATAGGTCACTGTGACCCGGTTTTGTTACGCGACACACCGCCTTCCCATAGGGAACTATACTACCAAGTACAAAGTTATAATCCTTAATAGTGTAGGAGATAGAGCCCAGACAAGTTTTTACTTAAATGTAGGTCAGAGGTCAAAATATAGCAAAATAAAGGTCACAGTGACCCAGTTTTGGTACGTGACATACCGCCTTCCCACAGGGAACTATACTACCAAGTATAAAGTTCTAATCCTTAATAGTGTAGGAGATAGAACCTGGACAAATTTTTCTTTCTTTAATGTAGGTCAGAGGTCAAAATATAGGTCACAGTGACCCGGTTTTGGTACGCGACACACCGCCTTCCCACGGGGAACCATACTACCAAGTTTTAAGTTCTAGTGCTTTATAGTGTAGGAGATAGAGCCCGGACAAACTTTTACTTTAATGTAGGTCAGAGGTCAAAATATAGCAAAATAAAGGTCACAGTGACCCAGTTTTGGTACGCGACACACCGCCTTCCCACAAGGAACCATACTACCAAGTATTAAGTTCTAGTCCTTTATAGTGTAGGAGATAGAGCCCGGACAAACTTTTACTTTAATGTAGGTCAGAGGTCAAAATATAGCAAAATAAAGGTCACAGTGACCCAGTTTTGGTACGCGACACACCGCCTTCCCACAAGGAACCATACTACCAAGTATTAAGTTCTAGTCCTTTATAGTGTAGGAGATAGAGCCCGGACAAACTTTTACTTTAATGTAGGTCAGATGTCAAAATATAGCAAAATAAAGGTCACAGTGACCCAGTTTTGGTACGCGACACACCGCCTTCCCACAGGGAAATATACTACCAAGTATAAAGTTCTAATCCTTAATAGTGTAGGAGATAGAACCTGGACAAATGTTTCTTTCTTTAATGTAGGTCAGAGGTCAAAATATAGGTCACAGTGACCCGGTTTTGGTACGCGACACACCGCCTTCCCACGGGGAACCATACTACCAAGTTTTAAGTTCTAGTGCTTTATAGTGTAGGAGATAGAGCCCGGACAAGCTTTTTCTTTAATGTAGGTCAGAGGTCAAAATATAGGTCACAGTGACCCGGTTTTTGTATGCGACACACCGCCTTCCCACAGGGAACCCACACACATAGTATGAAGTTCCAGTGTCTTATAGTATGGGAGATAGAGCCCGGACAAATAGTGTGCGGAAGGACGGACGGACGGACGGACACAACGCAAACCTATAGTCCCCCCCGGATTCCGGTGGGGGACTAATAACGGCACCACCTGGCGCTTCCACATGTATGTGTGTTGTAAACAATTGGTTGGTCGCGAGGACACGAGGAGTTTGATTTCACACGTACTTCTTTCAAAGTATGTTAGAATAACGAAATACGATATCAACAACTATGATGTATATGATTATTATACGATCTCACGAGAAATTGTGTTGGTCTACTTTAAACTAACCAAAAGCAGATATTATTGAAAGCTCGAACATACAGGGCCCTCTGAAGTGAAATTTGCTAACCTGAAAACACACATGCTCCGTTTGGTCAAATTGCTCAGATATGTTTTCAAATATATGTCTCATTTGCATGGTTTGGACGATTAAGGATTTCCTGATTATTAAATGAAAAACATATGGAAAACATCATTTTTTTCTTGAAAATATCGGTATGAATAGTTCACAGGGATGACCAAACTACAATTTAAAAAAATGTTTGGTGATATTGTAAAAAGTAAACGAATTGCCCCTTTAAGTTGTAATACAGTAAACAAACTTCTTTCGCGGTTAAAGACTTTCGCGATCTCATCAACACAAGAGGTTCGCGGCAATTTACTTTGGCGGAATCGATCATTACCACTTATTATGGGAAACCCTGCGAAGAGCCTCATTCCCGGTCGCAAATTTAGCAACGACAGGCGAGCTTCTCAGAGACACGGGACAATACTGACCCATTCATAGACTAGCACTAATACCTTATCACACCTTATGAACAATGGCTGTGGTGCAATATAGTTATAAGTAACTAATATTTATTTCACACCTTTAGACTTCTAATTAACACATGTGGTCAAATTAAATGAAATAACGTAGTCGATATATATCGAAATAATATTTTTGCAACGCACGGATTCAAATTATATTACACAAGATTTTGAGTCCTTGGCCGTACTGGGCATAAAAACTGCAATTTTTGCAACTTTTGCGGCAAAACTGTTATGTGTAGACTTTTGTGCATTTGACAAGTTATAGCAATGTGTGCGACTTGGTGCACATCAACGTTTTGAGAATGCTTTTTATATTCCTGACCAGATGTAAGCAACCGAAAGCTGTTACATAAAGTCTAGTAACCAGCAATTAATGTATTGAGGAAGGGGCAAACAGGGGAGGGAGGGGGGTAAACCGGTCGGGCGGCACACATGTGTCCCGTCGGCCCCTCCTGTTACAGGTAGTATCATTTAAGTATTGTTTTACACCTGTAGCTTTATATTTATACATAAATGGAAAAATATAACCAGAACCTTTTCATTGAACCTTCTATAAGTAATGAAACAATTAGTATCGAAATATTGTTATCCGCTGTTGTGATAAAACATTGTATTTACAGTTAGGAAAATAGAAGCAGACAATAATAATTTGTCAGCAAGCGCAGCAACAGGTTTTGTTTCCATATTTGTGCATTGAATTATTCCCCTTGTTTTTTAGTGCGTAACCATGTACAAATGCAAATAGTCCCAAAAATGGGTATTTTGTTTTCTATTTATTGGAGTGCAAATACATATTGTGTAAAGAAATGAAAGAAAAAAAGCAGAACCAGTGAACCTACTACACATATAGCGTGGGATCAAGGGAGGTTGAATTGTCGGGGAACATAGGCGGATCTAGAATTTTGGGCTAGAAATGAACTTTTGTGTAAAGGGTGTTTGACCTCTCATCCATATCGAGTTCCATAACAACATTATAAATTGCATCTTTGATGTTCACGCGAAAAGTGTTCAAACATTTTTGCAAACACACTTTGAACATAAACTAGGATGTTTAGAGTGTTTTAACACTTTTAGGGAGTTAAGATCAATTTTCGATAAAAATGCCCCCCTCAATGGTCATGAAGGTTAAAGGGCGGAAAGCTGTCCAGGTCAAAAAATCGACCACACCTACATTCCTTGCATCATAAATCACATTTATAGTTGAGGTACAAATGAACCCCTTGGTACCGTTGGAGAGATGGATAATTTGTTTAAAAACCTCCTAATAATCTATCTCGATTTCCTCCAAAAGTAGGCAAATTCCATTGGAAAAAGGAAAACCGCCATCCATTGACAGCGAAAGGCCAGTGTGTGCAGTTACGTCAAAACTCATTGATTTGCAGAAAGTGGCACGATAGCTGACAGAAACTTTGAGACACGGACATTTTGCGTGTTTTTTTGAGGAAATCAAGATTATTTCTGCGGATGGAGGATACTTTTGACATGCATTTACGAGGTTTTTAAAATAAGAATTATCAATCTTTTCAACGGTACCAAGCAATTTGTCGTACCTCAACTGAAATGTGAGTTTTGATGCAAGCAATGTACATAGGTGGGGTCAATTTTTCGACCTGAAAAGCTTTCCATCCTTTAGCCTTTATTGCCATTGATCTAAACCCTCCTACTCTAAACACCTAAGGTTAAGTCCAAAACTAGTTGTAACAAATACCCAGGTCCCGGTGGTACGAACTAGTTCACTTCTCATCCATGTATTGTGCGCATACAATTCATTGAAATCCACTCTCCGGTTTCCTCATAGATGTTTTGTTTTTTAATTTCAATCTGGTCATGAATCGATCAAAGATACCCTTACACAGGAGGACTAAGATCTGCGGTTACCAACAAATTGAACGTCAATAAAATCAAGTAAATCATTGAGAGAGACGCACGTAATAGGATTGCAGGCTTATATTCATACTATGTTGTATCATTTATATATATCCTTACAGTTCTGAGAAATATCGGCCAACAGAATGTTATGATGGCCGAGAGCCTCGTGGCCTTTGGCCTCTTGTTTATGCATATTAAGGATCCCGCATTCTTCGTTACAAAGTGTCCTGAAGAGGAGTACTCACCATTGGAGTTGATTACCACACGCAGTAGTAGAGGGACCATACCGAATAGAATCAACATTTCAGTAGGCGTTACTTTGCTTATCTACAACGAAAGAATAAGAAACATTTCAATATCCCAATTCATAATTAGGAGGCAAATCAAAGTTCCCTTGTCAACACGAAATTATTCCTGCAATGTGTTGAACGGACGATTTTTGTATGAATGCATATACGGAATTATATGCAAATGTTTTAATGACACTGTAGAATCCAACATTATAGATGTAGTTTAGCAGCAGACATGAAATTAGAAGCTAGAGAGCAAAATGTGTGTTCATAAATAGCTATATTTACATTTGCGCTGCAGTGTCTTTATATAAACCAAGCAACTTCCGTTTCGGTTCATAGGACTATAACCCGAAACGAGTATGAATACGAACGTTGGATGAAGGTTAAAAACAATGCATATCACGCCGAATTCTCGTTTTGGTGATAAATACATATAATCATAGACAACATCTGGGCTTAATTAAGTCCATTTAAATCGCTTAACAGATAAAACCGAATAAAAATATTTTAAAAACGAAAAAGAACCGTCGTCAACACAAATATTAACTTTTTATCAACCAAACATTGTCAGCATTATTGCCAATCTGACACAACATACATTTTGTAGAAAGGCGATTCGTATTCCTACCGTCAGTGTGAAGTCGACCAACTAGAGCATGCATGTTGTCGGGTTCTTGTGCATCGTATTATCATATATGAGCCGTATCACAAGTAACAAACAACACGACGCTGACAACTTTTTCCATGGCAGACCACGCCACATTACTCGTTTTTCAAATTCAGTCATAAATAAGCGATGCAATTTATAATAACAACAATTATTTCAAGTGTTATCTTAAAGCACCCTTAGACAGACACAGTGCAACAGAAGGAAAAAAAATCAACATTTTCATAATAAAATCCTTGTTAGGTAGCTGTTTTCCACGGACTATATTACCAAGTGGTCGTTCCAGGAGAAAGCAAGTGAAACGTTTCCGTCTCTCGAAAACGAGCACGCGATATGGGCTGTTCTGCCAATTCAACATACCAGTGTTTCTTGGGGCTACAATTGGTATTATTTAAGGGTCGAAATGATTTTTTCGGGTATGGTTAGTAGTGGAAATGTAAATATAAGCATTAAACTGCATTCTGTTTAGGCGATATGAACGACCACTGCATTACAGGAAAATGCGGTTCATGTTTTATTTATTTCATGTTAGCGCGCTTCAGGCTATTTTCCTGTAATGCAGTGGGTGTTCATATCGCCTTTAACTCTAACAGAATGCAGTTTGATGCTTACATGTAAATATCTCTTAGCATGGTTCGCCTGCATGGTACTGCAGATGTATAGATTATTTGAAATGGCGGAAGTACGATGGTAGTACCACTGTCAACCAAGTTTCAGTTTAGTAGTGCTTTGGTCACTCTGTTTAATGCAACACTCTTATCACATCATAATGAAGAAGGGAAGTCATTTTTTTCACACATCTACCTCAGAATTTACTCTTTCTTTGCCTAATCTAAATCAATACACTCTCACATTGTACATGTATGGTTTTTAAAAATGAAATTTAAAAGGATTCCTTGTTAGGAATAACTCGTGAACTATTTGTGTTCGTTACAAGCGCTCACAGCTGAACTCAACAATTTCTTGCACTGCCCAACCACGTACTCATTTACAGCTGAGAAGTCTGGAACAAGCGGGGTAAAGTATTTTGCTCAATGATACAACACAAGTGTCGTGGCCATTACTAGAACTCCTAGCCCTTCGATACCGAACCCAGCGTCCAACCATTAGACAATTGTGTCCACATATGAAACATAAACGTTACATTTGCGAAAATCCATGTGTATTTAATGTGAGATCACGTGATTTTTTTCATGTAAAATTCACTTTTTACCACATGTGAAATGTGGTAAAAAGTGAGTTCACGCGAATATACCATGAAATTAATATAAGTACATATTACCTCTGTATGGTTACAATCGCTTTCCCCCAATAATTTCATTAAAAATAGCGCTTACAAAAACCATAATCAAAACTCAAAAAGGGGCAAAATATGAAAATAAGGATCAGAAAATAAAATCTTATGAAATGATATCACCTTGATGTCACCTATGGTTCTACAGTGTCCTTAAAATGTTAAAGGATTTGTGCAACAAAAAATGAACATTTTATATTTGGTAGAAGTAGTATTGTGAAACCATAATAACATGCCCTGACGATCGCGCGGGTTCTGGTTTTCTTACATTGACACGAAATTCGGGTCATACGCCTTGGACCTCTTAAGCGAAACTAGAGATAATGAGTTCATTGGTCACGTGATCGCGTGACGTTATCATAGTACAAGGACTCCTCAATCTAACCTTACCTGTTTACATTCTTCTATTAGGTCCGCTGATTACCGACCTAAAATACTGTAATTTTGGCAACATTCAGCAGGCCAGATACATATAGTGATGTAGTTTGTATCATTAGAGTTCGCCTTGTTATTTTATCCACATAAAAAAACATGTTTATAGAGCTACAGAATTATTTGTCGCTTTCAGAGACGGACAAGTAGATATACCAGGGAAAGCGACATCAGCACAGAATACATTATAAACACGCATATGCTACTTCGACTAAAAAAATGGGAAATACAATCTAACTATCTAAAATGCTATTGTAAATTCTATATGTATTCGGTTTAAATACCAACAAACGAAATCGGAACCCCATAAATATGCATTATATATTACATCATGTATATATTAACACGGTACAATTATGACAGGGAATTCACAACATGTATAATATGTATCATGTCTTTTTACGGAATTAAATTTCAAGGTCGGGGTCACGGTAAATAAATGTAAATACGAAAGTTTTTATTTTCATTTATTTTGCGTCAGCTCAGAAATACAAACAATTTTAAGATGTGATTATTTAAGTTGAGGTACGGAACATTCTCATCTTTGATTTGCCCCAGAAAAACCGGACTTTCGATAGTATTCCCGTGTTGATCTCTGCTCCGTGTCGGTGACAGTTTTTACCTTTCAATCGCAACGATTGCACTAGCGACGTTTTTTTTTTCTAATTCATATTTTTTCCAGTAAATACAAAATATATGTTTAGTGGGCATAATCATGTACATCGCAATGTACATTTAATTATTATCTGAGAAATTTGAGAGGGTGTCAATCTATTGTATACCTTTCCTAATGTGTTAATTGACCAGATGTATCAGATTATAATCGTCTTTTTACCTCTACCGGCCACTGCGCATCCCTTTGATATCACAGGTAAGTCATTTCACACCTGTGATGACCTCGGGGGTTATTTGCATTAGGTAACTAGTAAAGATGAAGCTGAAGAATTAATGAAATATCTAAAGCTCACATTAATGAAAATATTAGAAAGGGTTTATTATTATAACTCGGATATAGACACCCTGGACGTTTGGCCAATACAAGTTGAAAGTATGCATGGACTTTCGTTTTAAAAAGTATATTGTACGTATTGTATGTATCAGTATGTAACTGTTACAACAATATTTGCTGTTATACGCGTTTTACATATACAATGTTTATGTAAGCAAACTGTGTTATATGGCGATAGCTTGATTACCCCGTAGTAAGACGACGTCACAGGGGGAGTGGCCTCGTTCTGGGTCACAAAATATGCATACTTGAGAGGTCGGCGAAAATGACCTTATAATCGTGTCACCTCAAAGTAAACATACCACGCTTGCAAGATTGGGTGTTTGAAAATGTTTTTGAAACATGACTTTTACCAAATATAAAATTTAAATTTTTCGTTGCACAAATCCTTTAACATACAATATCTATTTTACAGGTAAGATTCTCAATACACGGGGAATGAACTTATCTAGGGCAAAGTAAAACTGTGAATCACATTCATGCCATAAACACAAGAAAATATATCATTATTATCTAAACTAATAAAACAAATGAAAGGCAAAGCTTTTGTAAAATAAAGTAATAAAAATGTAGTGTCTATGTTTTACTAAAAGCTAAGCAAGAGTTATTCGGACCAACTCATTGGCTGTTTGTGGCACATTTCTTTTGATACAGTAAAATATATACATATGTATTATACCAATTGCAGAATTCATAACAATTAATCATAACTGTACTAGAAGGTCGTCTTTCCAGCGTACATTTGATCACTAAAAAGACAAGCGAAAGAAAAAAAGATATCACAATTTAGATGTGCAAATTAACAAGGACAAAATAGTATATACATGTATAACAAAATTGTGTGTTGTGAAGACAGGAATGTAAGCTTTTTAAGGCAGGAATAAATTCGATACATATCTACAAACGCTCATTATACATTATATAAAACATGTTTGAACATTCCGAAGCACCAGCGTTATTGTATCGATTAACGGTTACCAGGTAGCTCTATGGAAAGAAGCAAAGAGACATTGTGAATTAAACTATACTTGTATAGTTTTGGATTTTTGGAAAATTGGTCAGTTTGTTTTGAATAAAGGTTTCAACTGTAAATACATATTTAAAACATGTGGTAAGTTGAATAGGAAACATTCTCTAACAACATTATTTACTCAAAGAAATGAATTGCCGGGCGGCAAATTGCATTCTATTTTTAACCACGGGTTCTGAATTACTGATCCGATGGTAAACGAAGTCGACATTTTTGTAATTGTGTGAAAGGTTTCATCAAAACAATGATATGATATAATTGTTTTTAATTCATGTTAGTAAATGCAAATAGTAGGCAGAAAACTTACCTTTTGAGCCTGGCTCCACCGTCATCCAGCTACAGCATATACTATGGCAGTCTAGACAAACCGGTTATAAGTCGAACATGTACGCTGACGCAGACGACACGACATACAGCAGACGAGTCTTGTGTGCTAGATAAAATGTATACGATTCCATTTAATTATTATTGTAAAAAAATCTTTGTTAATGTGATCGCGGTTTGGAAAAAAAAACAACAAACAAACCCAAATTTTATAGAATTTTGTGACAGGCAATACCTGTATTCGTAAGGTAGAATTCAAACTTCCTGGTCAAAGAACGATGAGGCCGCCATGCATCAATGCTAAATCTATCCGACCTACATATGTACCTATGATGGCATTATTGTCAAAGAAGTAGATATAATCTGAGAAGTGTCACGGCATATTTCATGTCATTGCTTGCATTATTGTCTTGTTAGGTGGTAGCTGTTCTCTGATTGTTTTTAACTTACGGGTGGTATAAGTATTGGTTACATCATATAAACCGAGCAATATGCCAGTTATTGTACGAGAGGGGCGGTGCTACTTCCAGAGTGCGGAGCGCAAGTGAAGTTAGCTCCGCCCCTCGAGTACGATAACTGACATATTGCGAGGTTCCTGTGATGTAACCGACTTGTCGCATAAAGTGTCCTGTGACAATTTCATGTGAAAATTTTGTCATCATAAAAACAGAACAACATGTTGGACTTAGTCTCGTACCAGTTTTGGCACTTGGTGACAGATGATTTTGACGATCAATTGAGTAATCACCATGAAAGTGACCCGGACCTAAGTTCTATCGATTTCAGAATGTTTGATTCTTTTTTTTACTTTAATGGTGATCAAAGAGAAGCAGGAAATAAATAAGAGAATACCGAAGCGTTAACAAAATCATAATCCAATCAAAATCGATTAAACCAGTGAAATATGAACAAAGGAAAGATTAACATGGAGACCCTTGCAAAAGTACAAGAAAATAAGACCAGGTGTTCCGTCTTCTGCTTCATCAACGACACCCGCTATGTAAATCTTTGTCACATCCAAGTAAACATCAAGTTATTTAGAGCAAGCCCTGGAATACCGAATAAACTGCCTACTATAACCGCTTCCCTGAATTCGTTTGAAGTAAGCCTGATATTTCCGAAAATGTGTTTAAACTGCTGTGTACCTTTTAATTTCAAGACTGTTAATGCGGAAAGTTTACGTTACAATACGAAAAAAGATAACCCGTGGAACATGCCACAGGGAACTTAAGACTTGTTACAGCTTTTTGGGGTTTAGTTCGATTATGTTGATAAAAATGTCCCCTCCCCGTTTGTCATAAAGGCTATTTGAGGAGGCATCTTTTAAATTGATCTACTACCACCCCCCCTTCCCCAATATAAAATCAATCTTGAATACCTTAAAAACTAGTTCCAAAACTAGCTGTATCAAATTGTCAGGTTCCTGTGGTCTGTATTGAATTGTTGCAGAACGTTTTGTAGGTCTGTGTTTACTTTTAGTTATTTCCCACGGTGTCCATTGGCCATGTTTCAATGACAAATGAGAGCTCCGAATTCTATTGTACTCGGTCAAGGGGAGGGGCCTCACTAATACCATATGGTATTGGTAAAACTGTGAAAAATGTGTTGGTTATACCATAGCTAGATCACAGGAAAAGTGACACGTCTATGCGACAAATTATATATATATTTAATTAGTCGATATCACATTAAAAATATGTCGACATTATTAAATATGCCGAGTCCGAAGTTGACCGCAATCTTTACAGTTTATAAATTTTCGTCAAAATGAACTGCAATGAATAACACTCATTGCGATTTAGACTAAGTTTATTTTGCTATTTATCTCTCAATAACAAATATCTCCTTATCTGGAAACAGAAGCTAATTCTGATAAAGATGACGTAACATACACATATGCTGCACCTCCTCTTAAATTTAGTAATATATACAGTATGCCGAAAAAGTGATAACTAACATATCATTATTTGATACAGGAATGATCCGCCTTTCTCATTGTATTTCTACAGAATTTACTCTAGATACAAATCTAGTTATAATCATGTCCGGGAAATTCGTCTTGTTCCAAATGTTTTAAAATGATTAAAAAAAGACATCAGTAAGGCATGCAAACTTAACAGACAGATAGCGGATAACTCAGAAATACCGAGAACGCTTTTATCTTCAAGTGCTAATTCAGTCGTGATTTTTTTTCTTTTTTACATATTTCACATGTCTTTTTTTAATCTAAGGTTCCGATATTTTTCTATAGAGAAATGTTCTGTTGATCAAATGCTATGTTTGCAATATTCTAATTGTAATAATTAATTTCTGATATGAAAAAAAATTCTGTGGTGATTTATTATTTTTATATTTCATTCAAATAAATAACTATGATATTACCGGGAGCCTATGTAAATTGAATTCATTGAAATATATCTGAATACCTCGTTTTTATGTACATTTAAGTCTGGAAAAGGTTATTTTGTAATAATTTAATATTGTTTGAAACAAGCTTTTTCATTGGTTTAAAAAACTATGTTATCAGCCCATAACGTAAAAATTGACGTCGTCGTTTATAACGTCGCTTTTGATTGGCTGATGCAGCAGCGTATTAATTTGTAAGAGAAAAGAGTCCATCAATAAAGTGAATTTTCGCAGGGTATAGATTAAATTATAAGGATTAACTTGAATTTATTTTTTATGATAAACCGCGAACGGTTTATGATGAGAGTACACTCCGGTTTTTTGTGTTATACCCCCATAACATAAAAAATAAATTCAAGTTAATCCTTAATTAATGTCTTAAAGAGTTTTTTCGCTGTCTTGAAACTGTGTCCAATGTATGACTACAGCCGCTATATATTTGTGTCATAAATAACACGTGGGTATAACACAATATGTATTATTATATGTCTCTACACTTTTACTGTTTTATACATAAATCTACCGTCACTGAAATGTAGGCAAACATTGATTCGAGAACCAGATTTATTACAACATTTGGTATTTAATTCAATGATAATTTTATTGCTGTTTCCGGAACACATGTGTGTATATGGATTTTTTTAACTTCACAATATTTTTTTATAGAAATTTTAACTACACATCGGACATTTTAATGAACTACCATAAGCAGTTTTGTTATGGTCGACATTTAAATACTGAAAAATGTTTATTAATGCATTTTATTTTCTCTTCAAGTACTATGATCAAAACTGAAATTTGTATTTCAAAAAAAAATTAACATGTCAAATTTTTATTTATATTAATACGAAAACAATTTTACTTTGCATATATCTGTCATCAGCTATATCATGCCAAGTTTTGTATGAATTTGTATACTGGAAGATCTGCTGTTATATGCATTATGGATCTAACAGAGGTCGGATAAATGCCCGCCGAACTGATCTAACAGAAAACGTCACATATTTTTTTCAAAACGGACATGCCGACGTACTTTCTAAGACTACGTTTAGAATTGTTTCTATTGGGACGACTCTAAAACATATCAAGATATATCCAGTTTTTACTCATCGTTTGATAAATCGGGCTCAATATATCACTCTTAGCATTATCCTTCCTTCTAACATTTTTTTCCCCATGATTAAAGCTAAAAGAGAGGTGTTTCATTTGTAACTTAAAAAAAACCCTTCCGTCTTGAAGACAATAATAAGAGCAGTATACATTGTGTAAGTATTTTTCTCAGATCTTGTTGTATATTTATCTTCCATTTCTTCATTTGAAATGGCATTAGTTTAAGAGCGGTTTTCCTACCTTTTGCAGGATAAGGTAATGCTAGCCAGTGTCGTATTAGCATGACCGAAGGTAAGTTCGAAAGAGTTATCCCCCTTCAAATCTTTTGTTATCATACCGAATTGTTTAGAAAGAAAACAGAACGGAGTGATATTAGGATGATCTAACCGGGCCGGACCCGGTCTCATCAGATAGCTATGGCGGTCTTAAAAACTCGCTCAAGATATAGAGGATATCTAACATTGTATTCAGTAATACCAAATATATTTCATAAGTGGGGCTAATTTTTTGATATAAAAAAATCAAAATATTTGCCTCATGTGTAAAATATGTTTGGTATTAATGAAAATACTGTTATACATTCTGTTACTTTCATTTTTATAGCAAAATATACAGTGGCAGCTTTTGATTTTCCCAAATGTCGTTTGTAAGCAGCGACCTGATTGGTCAAATAAGAAAACGTGATATTTTTCCCTAGAAAAAAAATACATTTCTCACTATTGAAAAATATCACTTTTATAAAATGAATACTTTTCGATATTTCACTGGTAAAGATTATATAAAATATACTTAACTAAGTCCACGCTCTGCTGTATTTTGTTTACGCTCTGCTTTATTTTGTTTACGCTGTGCTTTATTTAGTTTACCCTGTAATCAAAGATGATGTAAAACACACATATTTTTTCAATGAAAGATATTCTAACATTTATTGGAATATGTTGCACAAGATAATGGTGTAATTCAAAGTAATTGTGGCATTTATATGCTTTAGGGGGAACTTATTGTTACACCTTTCACACACACTAACAGCTGTAATTCGAGGAGGTCCCAGCTACAGAGAGAGGACCGGGACGAAGTTGTTTTTGTCTCTCTTCTGACGGATCATTCTTATATTTCACATTGTTGTTTATTGAAACGTGAATACCAGTCTCAATGCATAGCGTAAGGATGACGTAACATACATACACACATGTGCTGCATTTTTTGTATTTAGTTATCGATACAGTATGACAATTAAAATGAATTACAAGAAACATTTACAACTAAACATCTGTCAAGTCGAGACATTTTCTAAAAACCCATGCCTTACATATTTATTTTCGAAATAAAATGATTGTCATTTCAATTTTAGCCTATCTGAAAGCTGTTGGTCTTTTAACTAAAATATATCACCATTACCTCTTTCAATATTCCAATTAACAATGCTTTTTACTTTGACTTTGATCCAACCTTTTGGCCCTCAGCATCACTGAAGAGTCTCAGGAGGACGAAACAGCGGTATGATACAGTTTAATTCATTTTTCGGCTTACTTGATCTATCACTAAAAGTAAATGTGCAACATATGTGAGTTACGTCATTTTTAATGTTTTTAGTTTGCGTTTGTTTCTTTATCAACCATCTGTAAGCCTCAATAACCTATCTTGTGTTGAAGACCGCTCAGTACTTACTAATAATAACTAGAAGGTCGCTATTAGAACTACCTGTTTCTGATTTAAGCTTCCTATTCCCACATCTGTGTTTACATCGCTCCAATTTTGGGACGACGATTAAGTTAAATCTCCGCAGGAATTCAACTTTTTTTCGAATGAGTTATTTGGCTCGTGTTCTAATTTATGTTTAAACATGTCAGACCGCCACTTGTTTAGTTTGGTTTTATAAGGTATTGCGTCCTGCTAACATCAAGGTACATTTAATATGGTTTCACGGTGTATGCTGATGAATAAAGTGATGGGTCTTTTTATCTGTATTACCATAGTATCTCATAAAAATAATAATATGCAACATCTTTATAGTGCTATAAATAAATTGTAGCAATACTATAACTATTAGACAGACGTGTTGTACATAATCCTATGTAATATAGGTAAGTGGCAATGCTTTCTTCTTGGAATGTAGGTATTTGACTACAACAAGGAAATACTTACTGTATTTTCAGGAATATAGCATTTCACGTACCCTTATTTTCGCGCGGGACATTTTTTTGCATAGTCAGCCTTCAATCTTTGATTTCGCGTTGTCAGTCGTGCTATTTTTTAATGTGCACATATACAATGAGTTTAGAGTTTGATCAGTGTTAAATATATTCGTGTGTGGATACATTTGCAGATACCAAAAAATGTATTTAAAGCAAGCGAAATAAGGAAACATATCCAAGGCGCGAACAAGCCCACTATTACAGTAAACACCGATGTGGGTTTAAGTATATGGTGTTTTTAGTGAGCTAAATACTGTGTAGACACGTTTTATGGCTTCTTACAATTTACATGCACACGCCAATGAAAGATTTTGAACAAGATGTTTGATATCAATTTAAGACTAGGCACGACTAAACTCTATGTTGTGACCAATGCATATATCTGTTTATATATTCGCACAAAACAGTCCTAATACATTGGACATGTCATATTAGACATTTCTCATTTCGAGATAGACCTTTTACAGATCCCTAGACGGACACCAAGATTAATTAATTATGGAAACATTTCATTTTGTTTTCATATTAATTTTATTATGTATTCCTGTGTCCTCGCATGCGACAAAACACTTGGGAATTATCTTCCATTGTTGCTTAAATTTGCCGTTTTAATTTCATTACGTGAACTATCTCGGCTGACTTTTTTTTATTGGTATATGTTTAACTGAAAACAAAGAGCATGATACAATTGTTGGCAGTTGTACATGTAGTGAAATCCGAACTTTAACTCGAAAAATCTTCAAATAATATGATTCTTCCCGCACTAATTTTCCTGAACATTAACAGATAAGAAAACTGTTTTTTTCAGGAGAAGATACGGGGCTAAAAAACAGAGCACTACTCCTTTAATTGCTTACTGGAGTATTTTCCTGGTTTGAAAACAGATCACAGATTGAAAATAATTGCTTTATTTTATAGATATTATGGTTGGATCGGGGAATTCGTAACGCAAAGTTAAGGGGCTGCAGTGGCCGAATACTTCAGGTGCCTCGACATTCTACGACTATCCCTCCAACTATTGGTTGATAGTTCGAAACCCACGTAGGGCAGTTTCCATGTACCACCTGTAGGGCGTTGTTTTTCTCCGGGTACTTTACGTTTCCTCCACCTCCAAAATCCGGTAATTCCTTATTTGACTCTTGCTGTTATTAGGACGTAAAATAAATTAAATTAAACCAATTATAACATTAACTTTAATGCTAATAAGCCAGTAATACTATGTATTAGAACGGGGAGACTTAAGCAGTAGTAACATATTATGCTCACTCACGCAGTTGACCATAGTTGGGGATGAGCGTATTTGACTGAAGAAGATTGCCTTAAGTATTAGTTACTAATGACACTAGTCACATACATTTGTATCAGGCATTGTTGAAATATCTCCATAGGATATTACCTGTTCTGTTACCTGTAGTCACGTGTTTCTAGGGCTATTTACTATGATCTTTGTACATTTTCCTAAACAACTTCCATCTACTTTTAAGACCGATATGTCCTTCTACATCCTTTTAACGTTGTATGGTATTATTTTATACACTATATCATATAAAATGACTTTATTTCCACTCACTTTTAAAATACATATTATGTAAGTGTATATTCTGTCAATGTTTATTCTTTTGCTATATCAGCATTGCATGTATATTTAACTCTGGTAGTGCTTTTTAATCATATCCTTTTATAATACGTGTATGACATGTATGCATCCGTTATTAATTTATAATTTAAAATTACTTAAGTTTCAAATCACCAAGGCTGTATATATGAATTTTATTTATTTTACAACAATTATGAAACAATTTATCCAACTTATATAAATCACTCTTGTTGGCCCGGAGGTAAGCGCGCGAGGAGTCTTATTATGGGAGGAAACTGGAGTACCCGGAGAAAACCCACGTGGTCGGACAGGTGACCCCATACCTTTTCACGTCCGGTCGGGGAATCGAACCCCGGCCGCCTTGGTGAAAGGCAAGTGCGCTATCCACTGCACCACCCGACCACCACTAAGACTGTGATGATGTTTACTTTTAACTCGATGTTTAGAGCCATACTCTGATATTTTTTTGTACATATATACTATATATGTTTTGTTTTACTTATAATTAATTTTCCATTGATTGTATGCAGAATGCGGCTTTTTGATTGTGTGAGATTTTCTTTTCATACCTCTATGAAAAAAAATCCGAAAATGGCTGAAACAAGGTGACGTCAAAATACGGCAATTGACGTTGCGTATGGATTCGTAAAAAAAGAATCCGTTGTAAGATCAGTCAAATTGTACATAAACATGTTTTAAATATGAAAATAAGTTACAAAATTTAATTATAAGCGTTGATGTCAATTATTTTTTAGTTTCATAGGGTTATGAAAAGAAATTTGCTTGCGATCTTTTGTAAGAATCCGCTACACGGATTCATACAATTTGCAAACAAACTTGTTTTCATACGCCAATGAAAGTGAATTCCACTTAATATTACTCCTGTTAATATCATATTCCTCTTTATTTCATGCTTTTCCCAAATATTATTGTAATTTTTGTAATTTTACATGGTAAATGTTATGTATTTTGAGGTTAATTCCTCTTAAAATTGTATTTTTTTAACCAATCACACAAAATATCCAGGATATTATGTTATTTCCATTGGTTTAAGAGAGAAAAACCAAAAAACAAAAACAAAAACAAAAATTAAGGAAAAAAAACTATCTATAGATTAAAACATATATACTTCGAATAGCTTACTTTTAGTTGTGAAAATTTGAAATGCTTTAGATTTATAGGAAAAAATATGTTTCACTTAATGTCACATTCCTGTTTATATCACTTTTTGTCTGATAAAAGCAACATGATATGAAGAGGAATACACTGTACTGTCACCTTCCACTGCAGCCAACACCGATCGGACTGCGGTGAAATGTGCCGGGGAAAATTAGTGATTTTCTTCTTTCCTTATATCGAAATATCGTTTAAGAGAAGGCTTGTGGATTTTAAATTTGATACACAAATATATATATATATATAAGACCCCTGTCACTCTGGTAAGACACTAACTTATTCATACTGATATTTTCGTCAAGGGTATATTGTCTTACCTCACTCGAGGTCAGAATACTATAACATAGCCCCAGCATGAGACCCTTCGCCGAGACATTGATATATCTATTACCACTGTTACAGACTTGCAACAACGAGTAAAAAGATTACGACGACACAAGCCATAGAAGTTTGCATCAGGTGTTGTGGGTATGACACAAGTCACATACTTTTGTATCAGGTGTTGTGGAAATGTTACCTGTTCGGTTACCTCTAGTCGCGTGTTTCTAGGGCGTTTTATTATGATTTTTGTACATTTTCCCAACAACCTAAACAACGTCCAGTTGAAGAGAAATCATGTTTCGCATGACGTAGATTTATAAATAATCTTGAAATAATATGTCATTGCGCAGGAAGAATTCAGTTAATTCGCTGGATAGGTTTACATGTGCAGACTATAAATTCGGGAAGCTAAATTTAATCAGGCCTTTTACAATTTATATAAGACATTAGCCTTAATGCCTTGTTATTGACTACGTTAACCAAGTGTTGTAGATTTTACTTAGCGTATATACAAGTCCAATATATCCAAATTACATATATTCTGAAGATTACTTGAATATAACTAATCAGGGGATTGAAATTTAGGGTGACTATTGCATGTTTTAAAGGACTTGTTAAACCTTAATAAGCTGTATATGCGGTTCTATGTTGTTTTTAAATAACGCCTGTATTCGCTTGTGTAGGTCGCCGTATCCGTGTTCTATCTAGATCTACCCAAAAACGAGAAATGTTTATAACAAAGAAATTTAATGTGTGTTATGGTGTTTTATCATTATTTAGTTATTTTATGAAATAGTTGAATAACAGCTATTCATTCCATTGTTATCGAATGCACTGATATATACAAATACACGACCACCTCGTTCATGCCCGTATTACCCACTCTCAGTTCCATATGTAAGCCCTGCTAGAACATTCCAATTCGGCTCGCTAGAGTGATACCGGAGCACAATCGATTTCCGGAGATTGATGCCATTGAGGCGACGTGACGGTAGTACATCACCAAGAACGGCAGAACATCGTCTTGACATAGCAAGGACAACGTCAGGATATCACAAGGATATCGACAGGACATCGTTAGGATATCGCAAGGACAACGTCAGGATATCGCAAGGATACCGTCAGGACATCGTCAGGATATCGCCAGGATACCGTCAGGACATCGTCATAATATCGCACGGATACCGTAAGGACATCGTCAGGATATCGCCAGGATACTGTCAGGACATCGTCAGGATATCGCCAGGTATCGACCGGACATCGTCAGGATATCGCAAGGACAACGTCAGGATATCGCCAGGATACCGTAAGGACATCGTCAGGATATCGCCAGGATACCGTCAGGACATCGTCGGGATATCGCAAGAATATCGTCAGGACATCTTCAGGATATCGCAAGAATACCGTCGGGACATCGATAGGATATTGCCAGTATATCGACAGGACATCGTCAGGATATCACAAAGATATTGTTAGAACATCACAAGCATACCGGCAGGATAGCACAAAGATACCTTTAGGATATCGTCAGGATATCGCTAGGGCATCGATAGGATATCGCCAGGATACCGACAGGATATCACAAGACTAACGTCAGGACATCATCAGGATATCACACGACTACCGCCAGGATATCGTCAGGATATCGCCAGGACATCGTCAGGAAATCGTCAGGATATCACAAACATATCGTCAAGATATCCCAAGGATACCTTCAGGATATCGTCAGGATAGCACAAGGATATCGCGGGGACAACATCAGGAAACCGTCAGGACATCGATAGAATATCGCAAGAATATCGTAAGGATATTGCAAAATTACGGCAGGACATTGCAGGATATCACAAGGATACCGTCAGGATATCACAAGGATATCGCAAGGACAATGTCAGGATATCACAAGAATACCATCAGGACATCGTCAGGATATTGCAAGGATACTATCGGGACGTCATCAGGATATCTCCAGGACATCGCCAGGATATCGTCAGGATATCGCAAAGATATTGTCAGAACATCACAAGCATACCGTCAGGATATCACAAGGATACCTTCAGGATATCGCCAGGATATCGTCAGAAAATCGATAGGATATCTCTAGTATACCGTCAGGATATCACAAGACAACCGTCAGGATATCTTCAGGATAACATACGGATATCGAAAGGACAGTGACAGGATACCACAAGGAGATCACAAGGATACCGTCAGGATATCGTCAGGATAGCACAAGGATATCGCGAGGAAAACGTCATGAAACCGTCAGGATCACAGTGATATCGTTAGGATATTGCAATGATACCGGCAGGACATTGCAGGATATCACAAAGATATCACCGGGACAACGTCAGGATATCACAAGGATACCGTTAGGATATCGCCAGGACAGCCCCAGGACGTCGCTTGAACATCGCCACGACATCGCCAAAACATTGGCGACAAACATAAGAACGGCAAGCGACGGTGCTCAAACATGTCTGACACTTTTAATTTTATAATTGCTTGTGTATTATGTATCATAATAATCGTATTAACTTAATACAACATGAGACTTTTTTCATCTGGATGCCTACGGCCAAAAAAGTGAGTTTCTCATAGAGAGGGAAGAGAGGGGGGGGGGGGGGGGGGGGTGGGGTGTATTGATGACGTAACTAAGGCTATTACCCGCTTTCTTGTCATAGGCAAAATTTCATGTATATCAAAATTTCGAAATGTCAGGTAACCAGTTTTTCTCCAATGGATACATTTAAAACATCTAATAAAAAGGAGATATAATAATTCAGAATATTTTAATCAGTGTACATACACATGTAATAATATCTAAGAAATGATAGAGAATCACAAAAGGTAAATTACTTGCGTATTTTGAAGTTACTGATGGAAATATATACATGTATTAACACTGTCTTTGTATCCTTATCATCAAGACACTCTTGAGAGAAAAATCCAAATAATTGAAAATAATTCAGGTGGGACTCACTTAAACAACAAGCTGAAGTTAGAAGACAGTTCAGAACGGATGCGAGTTTAAAAATACCGAGTTTTAACTGCTGCTGTACCGGTAACCGCATAATAACTCGTCTTGAATGTTGCTTAACTAAATCTATAAAATATACAAAGTTATTTTGGCTTGATTTTCGCCGAAAGTTACGTATATTGGTCATTTAAAGAACATTTGCTATTATGACGGCATTAACTTCTATTGTGATGTCATCCATTTCATAAGTACCAGCGCTTAATATGGATAATAACATTTATTGAAATAGTCAGTGTCTAATCTAATGTTATTACAAATTGTACAAAAAAAAAATCATGGAATACCGATAATCCGAAATCAAAATCGATCAAAGCAGGGTCGAAATACGAACAAAGGAAAGACTAACGCGAAGACTCTTAAAAAAGAACAAGAGAAAAAGGATAGGTGTTCCGAAGAGTAAGCGTCTTCTGCCTCATCGACTCTAATTCAAGCAAACGTCAGGTCCTAAATGTGAAAACCGAGTTATCATTCTCAATCATAAGTAAGCACACTAATGAGCATACTCAAAATGTCCATTTTCATATCACGCAATAATACAAACTATTTCCAAATGAGATGGTAACCATACATCTTGCTAAAAGTTCCAATCAACCTGCATCTTCCAAATACCCATGTAGGATGTTTGTTTGTCAGCGTTGGAAAAACAAGCAGGTGACTATCAAGAAAGGGATGATTCACGATTTGAAAATTGAAATAGTCACGTTAAACGTATAGCTTTGTTGCTTACTTTGATGTGACCGAGATTTACATGGCAGGTGTCGGCGATGAAGCAGAAGACACTTACTCTTCCGGGTCTAATTCTCTTGTACTTATACAAGGGTCTCCGTGTAGATCTTTCCTTTTTTCGCATTTTGCCCCTAGTTTAATCGATTTCGTGTTCGGATTGTGGTTTGTTGTCGTTTCGGTATTTTCTATGTTTTATAGTAGTAAAGTGTCCATATTGGTCAAAGTGTAAGTAGAGAACGAGGTAGGAAAGTAGCCTATGTAAAGGAGTAAGTACTGCATATAGGCATTACCTTATATATTCAATAAAGGTTGACACATAATGGATTACAACACTGTTAACAAAATCAGGACATTCAAATATTTTTCATCACGACTGAAACAAATTAAATGGGAAGTCATTCTAATTACTACGAGCACTGGTTGATAAAACACAATATGTCCATATAGGTCAAAGTGTAAGTAGAGAACGAGATAGAAAAGTAGCCTATGTAAAAGAACAGGTACTACATATAGGCAATATCTCATACATTCAAAGAATGTTGACACATGATGGATTTCAACTCTGTTAACAAAATCAGGACATTTAAATATTTTTCATCACGACTGAAACAAATTAAATGGGAAGTCATTCTAGTTATTACGAGCACTGGTTGATAAAACACGGATTTAAACTCATTACGACAAAATCAAAATGTTATATGATCTTTCCTAAAACAACATAATTTTCAAAGGAAATGCAATCCATTTGATTGAATTTGTAGTTAATCATCAAAAGAATGTTGAACTGGATCAATCTTTTTTTTTTTTTTTGTGAATTAAATCAGAATACAATGCAATATTCCAAATGTACGATAGTATTTCAATTGTTTATCTTTGAAAAAAGTAAAAAGCTCAAAATCTAACGTTTTGAGAGAAAGATGTTTTACAAACGTTTTACCCTCATATTTTTGTTTGAAAGTCTGATTAAATGTTCTTTAAATGAAAACCCTCCAATTTCCACTCATTCATTGTCAGCAGATATTGCCATCTCAAAATGGTAAAAGTTTTGTTAATAATATGCTGTTAAGAGAGGTTCAGCTTGTCCATGGCTTGTACCTTGATGTTGATTCTATCGGGTTTCCCATTTTGTAGACGAGGAAACGATTGGAAGACAAGATAATAGGTTGGAGAGCTCCCCAAAATATTATCACCTAACTTATCCCAGCACATTTTTTGCAACTCCTTTTTTGTAACAGTAGTATCGTCTTCTAAGATGACACATGCGCAGATCTCCTCTAGAAGACGTGGGTCTGGGATAACGACAATGATTGCCTCTTTAACCCCAGTGAAACTGCATATTTCTGTTTCCACCATCCTGTATAGGATCTTTCTCGTTCCCCTCTTTACTACGTCTTCGGCCTTTCCCTTGATAAAAAACTTGCCGTCTTCGGTAATTAAACCAATATCTCCGGTGCGGAACCAGCCTCCATCACTGAAATAAGACCTGTTCAATTCAGGGGAGTTTTGATACTTCTTTAGTATCCAGGGAGATCTTAGTACAATGCCACCAATTTCACCACGGACTAATGTTTGGTCTTCGTCTCCAATGACTTTGACTTCAAACCCAGGTACTATTTCTCCAGCATCTCCTACCTCAGTCTCCGCCGTCAATGATACCTTGGATGCGATTCCTGTTTCTGTTGAACCATACACACTATATATGTCTTCACAGAACTTTCCACGAACCGCACTCAAGTGAGTTCCAGGTATTTGGCCACCAGTTGCAATTGATGTTGGTTTGTAATCCAGTAACATGATTTCTTCTTGATGTTGTAGAAGATCTACCAAAGCGCATGGAAAAAGGCTCGCAACAGTACATTTTTCCTCCTTTAGTATTTTCCAAACATTCTGGATTTTCTCTTCTGCCAGTATTATTTTCGTGTCTGTGAAAATGCGAGTGTATCCTCCCACAATATGAAAGAGTGGTGCTCCTCCCAACCAAGAGAATGGTCTATCTGAAAACACAACATCCTTTTCCGTGCAGAAGAAATGTGCCAATGGAGAATTTGTTATTGCCAAATGCGTAAATTCAGCCAGCTTTGGGACACCTGACGAACCAGATGTTGGGAGGATAATTGCGGAACTCTCCGGTTGAACTCTGGGTAATTTGGAGGCGTGGTCCTCATCTGTCGAAAAGACATCGCCGATATAAGGCAACGTTATACCAGCTGGTTTTTGAAGTAGCAATACTGCTGATATGCTTGAACTCTGGCTTGGCATTTCACTTTCCTGAAAGTATTTATCAAATTCTGATAGATGCTGAGCATCAGTTGGAGGATCCAGGATAGCAGCTTTGCACTGGGCAAAATTCATAAGACGCACTGTCTCTGTGAAAACCTCGGAACTAGCTTGAAAATGCACGGCCACAGCCCCAGCGATGAAAATGGCAAACTCACCAATAATCCATTCCAAGGTATTTGCTCCTATAATGGCGACATTATCTCCGACAGAAACTCCTTTCGATATAAGGTACTTGGCGACTTTTGTAGATTTCTGTGTCAGTTCTCTATACGTTAGAGCCTTCCTCCCTCCTCCAGGAAATCTGTGTATGCATATTTCTTTATCGGGGGTAGCATTAGTTCTCTCTTCAAGCACGTCAACGACCGACTTGTATTGTTGTTGATTGGGGTTTGGAGTCGACAAATAACTCAATTTTGACATTTTGATGACTCTGTTAATCACGTTTTATCTGAAAAAAGAAGGATTTGTTTTTTAACTAAGTCATATATCGTAGAACATTGCATACCACCTAATTTTAAACTTACGAAACCATAAAGCGTTATTATCTCAAAATTTCCAGTTAATTAATCTACATTTCGGGTTATTAAACACAAAATTTCGAGTTATGAAGTCTAAATTCCGAGCCATAAGATCAAAACATCGAGTTAATAAGTCGAAATTTTGGAGGTATCAACTCGAATGGCAGCAATACACTTTCGTACACATTAGTACTATTATCTCTATAGATCACGTAACACACACATTTGCTGCACCTGTTAAATTTAGTTATAGATACAGTGTGCCGAAAAAATGAATTAAACTGCATCATACAGCTGTTTCGTCCTTCTAAGACTCTTCAGTGATGCTAGGGGCCAAAAGTTAGGAATCCAAAATTTCTAAACTAATGTAGAAGCAGAAGGGTCAGGTGCGTAAAACCCCTTTAATTTATTAATTTAGAAGTACAATTAAACTAGTTCTGTATAATTTCAAATCGTGTACTACGAAAATGTGTATATTAAGTACCACTACTCAAATAGCATATCCTCATGATATATAACCATTATTTGCAATTTCCTAAACAACTACTGTTCTGGAAATTACAAATAATGGTTGTATATCATTCGAACTAAAAGGATAATGGCTACAATATCATGCATTATGTTTAGCCATTTACGTCATAGAAAAAAGCTATACCAGAGTACATGTATGATGTAATCAGCGATACAATATATGAATAAAGAAACTCAATTGTCAGTACACATCCGCAAGGTTGAACTGACCATTCTGCTGACCCTTCCGCATCTACATTAGTTTAGAAATTTTGGATTCCCACATATGGGGACAAAACAGCTGTATGATACAGTTTAATTCATTTTTTCGGCATTCTGTATCTATTACTAATTTTAAAAGGGACAGCATATGTGTGTGTTACGTCACCTTTTGTACATATCGTTATATATTTTCATTCATCCTCTAGAGAAAACATTTTCAACTATGGTAGTCTTAATTACGAATATAATAGTTAATGCAGATCAGGAGTAGATTCATACAGAACGTTGTTGGAATTGTAAATTTCAACAATCTTGGTAACGACAAGTGCGATTTTAAGGTCATTTTGCTAATGCACCTGGCCCTTCTGCATCTACATTTGTTTAGAAATTTTGGATTTCCACTTTTTAGCCCCTAGCATCACTGAAGAGTCCTTGGAGGACGAAACAGCTGTATAGTGCAGTTTAATACATTTTTCGGCATTCTGTGTCTATTACTAAATCTTAAAGGTGTAGCATATGTGTGTGTTACGTCATATTTCGGACGTATCAGTATACCTTTTCATGCATCCTCTAAAAAAACATTTTTAACTTTGACATTCTTAACTGCGACAGTTACTGCAGATCAGGAGTTAATAAAGTAGACGGAATACAGAAAGTTGTAGGAATTGTAACTTTCAATGGCCTGGGTAGCGACAAGTGCGAGTTTGAGGTCATTTGCTAATTTCAGAATGACTTGTGTTGCGACATGTATGGATGTTAAGTAATACTTTTAGCTAAAAAGACAATTTGATGTCCAAACATTGGTTTTAACTGCTTATGTAATAATGGGTTTTAAAACTATATATATTTCTATAATATAAATCAAGATATAGGAACGCTGTGGATGGAAAAGAATAATCATAATATCTCATTAATATGCCTATATGCGCCCGGTGGTGTAGTGAATTAATTATTTATCATATATTATTTTTTATTATATATAATTATTTCTTATATATAATTATTTATTATATATAATTAAGATACCTAGTCTTATTCTCTTGTACTTTAATAAGGGTCTCCATGTAAATATTTCCTTTGTTCATATTTTGCCCCTTGTTTAATCGATTTTGAGTTCGGATTTTGATTTTGTTAACGTTTCATAGTTCTCTTTTTTTTGTGCATGCATATAGTATATATATTGAAAAATCTTAAATCTTTATGCTTCAAAATCCGTCATAGTTCTTCACATATTAAATGATATTAAAAGAATTTCATTTTCTGATGTTTTGATAAGTCGGCTCATACAACTAGCACTTTATTACATATATACGCCCTGCTTATCAACTGTATATGTGTTAGATATCAAGGGGCAATTCAGTTCAACTGATATCAAATTCACTGATGTCTTATAACAGAAATATGTAAGATATGCATTTTTATCGAGATATCACATCAATGCTGCCATCGATTATCTGATGATGTATAAGTATAAAGTTTATTTCTTTCACAAGATATTCAAATTTTACTAATCTCTCAAGCTGGCATTGATGTAGCGGGTTTTACTATGCGAGGAAACCGGTGTTCCCTGAGAGAGAAAACTCGGTCGATATAAATCAGCAGATACATAGATATATATTGTACAAATGAAAAAGAAGTTGCTCGTCCATCTAACTGACATACTTGGCAAATGCAGCTAACAAACAAGTCTAGTATAATGCATAAATATTCATAATGATATATATATATGTTGCAATTCCTAATCCGACATTAACAATTTAAGTGACACAGTAATTTCAATGGTACTTTGATTTCCTCTTTGTTTTGATAAAAAAACCTCCCAATTATCAAACTGAAATCACATGCACTATACATTCATGCTTTATATATATATTGCACACAAGACGAGCAGTTTACTATTACCTTTCACTAAATACATATGTATATACATGTATACTTAAAGCCTTACTTACAGTTTTAGCCACGTTCCACCGTTATCCAGCTTCAATTTATAAACTGACAGTCTGAACAAAGCGGTACACACACAATACCATAGCGGTGACCCAGATACATCGCATTACCGTCCCAGTGGTGTTGGTGTAGGGACGCGGACTACACATGATACGGAAACAATATAGCGGAGCACCAGGACATATTTCTTTTAAAATACATTTTGTTTGTAACGCTGATTACATGTAAATGTATACACGATGCAGACGATTGCATGACATTACTTTTATTTGTGCAAGCACTCAAGTACAACACTTTGAAATCCTTTTGTGCATATCCAATGGATAAACATAATAATTGATTTTCAAAAAAGAGAATGAAATCAATTTTACAAGTTTTGAACGTTGCTTAAATAGCAAAAATAAAAAATAAAAATGGAAAAGAAAGCATGACCATGCAAATTTATGAATATTGGCCAACCCCTTTCACTTGAACATTTGACTGATTATTTCTTTTTTTAAAACAAAGCTGATACTACGTTTGAGTTAAGTATGTGACGCATTTAGCCCTAACTGTATAGTGAATTGATATTGCACACTATAATTGCTTCTAGTGTGCATCAGGAAATGTTTGTCGTGGGAATCTATTTGAGTTTTGAGTGGTTGTTGTTTGCTTGTGATATTATTATCTTAACTTCTCGTCACTAGCCAATCCCATTTGATTTATTCCTGATCTGGCTTGCATCTGTAATGTAGCATATTATGTTACAGTAAAATTTTTTATATGTTACCATTATCAAGTGTTATTGATTATCTATTGTTGTAATAATTATTATCGCTGAAAACCCGATTTTTGTTTTAATGTAAATTTTTACAAAGAAGTGTTAACAGCCAACACGATAACGTATTTTGTAAACAATGTTTTTATATTTGCGCAAAAGGCTATATTTACCGTGTCGCCAATTTAATTTCAATTCAAGGGCATCATTAGTCCCGTTCGTTTACTAGATCTTATTTAAACTCCTCTGTTGGTATTGAGCTTGAGTCAAACTTGTAAAGATTTTGTTAAACAAAGCTGGATAAGTAACGCCCTTGACGTAAAATAATATGATATGATAAAAACGTATTGTCCGTTTCCATCTCCTTTCAGGGGCCGCGATGCCTGAGTTGTTAAGGTGTCCAGACATTCTACCACTAGCCCGCAACGTATAGACTGCGAGTTCGAAACCAACGTGGAACAGTTGCCAGGTACAGTCTTTACTGACTGTAGGTCGGTGCTTTTCTCCGGGTACTCCGGCTTTCCTCCACCTCCGAAACCAGGTTCGTCCTTAAATGGCCCAGGCTGTTGATAGAATGTTAAAAAATATAAAACAAAGAAAAAAAAACAATCATTCCATCAACTGAAAAGAAAAAAAATGATACTTAAATAAAATCATCATAATGAGCTGGCTGCTTCAAATTACATACGACTCTTCAAGTGAAAATACCACAGAATAAACCTGAATTGTTAGCATTTGTTTTCAATTGCGGCCTAAATACATACTAGGATTAATCTTGAGGTGCATTGCCGATACAGTAATCGAAACGTTTTACATGACTTTAGCTACCATATGAATAGAAATTTTCGTGAAACTATCAAAACTGATTGATGCGTATTTCTTTTTATAACTCTACATATACAAACCATGAACAACACTGAACGTGGGCTTACTACAAACAAACGAACAAAACAGCTATTTGATGTATAGAAGTGTATAAGTATGCACCTGATTACAATGTTTTACTATCAAACACCTTAAAAAAAAGGTTATACAATATTATCAGCAAAATAAAAAAAATACTCTTCAAATTATTTAAACTGACGAATTTGTACAACAGCCTTGACCCGGTAACAATGGTTGAGTATAGAAGACACTTGAAATGCTAGCTAAACAAAGGCCCGTCCCGGGCAATATCGTATTTCGAAAAATGAAATGAAGGGACCGGATGACGGTTGTTGTGCTAATTCCGATTTAAATATAGTGTATAACCGAGAGGATGAATGGTGAAACCTACATAGCCTGGCTGAAGGTATTGATATATGGTTCGTTGTTAATAGGACGTCAACGGGAACCAGTTATACTTGTTTTTGTTAAGCCGTGCCCAGTGCTGTCTGGGAAAGCCCTTAGTAAATAAAGAAAAAGGAATACTGATAGACAAAATAATAAACAAGCAAAAAGAAAAGGAAATTCAACAATGATTTTAACGATTCCTTTGTGAATTAACACAGATTATAAGACTCTTTCATATGCGTGTATGTAGGATAGGGATATTCCACCCGAGGGGTCACAAAATGTGGTGAAACCCGAGGCTTGCCGAGGGTTTTACCACATTTTGTGATCCCGAGGGTGGAATATCCCTATCCTACATACACACATAATGAAAGAGTCTTTTTCTCTCATATCAACTACCCGAATAAGCTCAAAAACCATGAATATATGTTTAAACAGGCTGCCATTTTGAAATTTCAACTTTTTCCTTGAGCTTTTTTGACGAAAACGAATTAGACAGCGAGTTTAAGCATACCCTATATTTGCAAACGATGTTTGCGCAGAAAAATTAATCTCCTCTTCCTGGTGTTTATGGTTAAAATTTTATGAAAGGTTTTAATTTCATCACGCCGTCGTTTTCTCTTTCCGGTATCAGAGTTTACCGTATTCGTGACGTCACGTCATTGTTGAGCCATTGTGACGTCATGTCGCGTGATATGCTATGTAAGATAGATTTTTCTTACATAGCTTTCTTACATGGGCAAACCCTATCCAACATGGCGAGATATGAGAGAAATTGTCATTCGCATTACCTTAGCAAAATAAGTTATTGCATCTTTAAACAACAAAGCTGACAATGCTATACAGTTATAGCTTTGACGAATTCAGCTCTAACTCACAAATTTTATAGTCAGGTGTGATGTATTTTATTGAATTGACAATACACTCCAATACATATTGTAGCTCGCATTATGTAAAATAATAAATAGAATATTGATATAAAATAAATTGTATTTAATAAGACAAAATTTATTTTAAATGCTCGGTAATTTTCTTTTTAATAGTCACTACCAATCAAACTTGAAGTGCAACTCGTGTATGTCCCAATCTAAGTAGCCTACATTTATTATGTAATGTATGAACCATGTTGTTCACGTTTCCATTGATAAGAGAATGCACAGCATATGAATACGCTGATAATGTAAAGGGAGTCACTTATCCTACTTGTTTACTAGGCCGTCAGAACACAAGTTTGCTCTATTGCTCAATCTAAACAAGCCAGTTGTGTGGCTATAAGTAACATGTTGTGTGGCTATAAGTAACATGTTGTGTAGCTATAAGTAACATGTTGTGTAGCTATAAGTAACATGTTGTGTGGCTATAAGTAACATGTTGTGTGGATATAAGAAACATGTTGTGTGGCTATAAGTAACATGTTGTGTGGCTATAAGTAACATGTTGTGTGGCTATAAGTAACATGTTGTGTGGCTATAAGTAACATGTTGTGTAGCTATAAGTAACATGTTGTGTGGCTATAAGTAACATGTTGTGTGGATATAAGAAACATGTTGTGTGGCTATAAGTAACATGTTGTGTGGATATAAGTAACATATTGTGTGGCGATAAGAAACATGTTGTGTGGCTTTAAGTAATACATTGTGTGGCTATAAGAAACATGTTGTGTGGCTATAAGTAACATGTTGTGTGGCTATAAGAAACATGTTGTGTAGCTTTAAGTAACATGTTGTGTGGCTATAAGTAACATGTTGTGTGGCTATAAGAAACATGTTGTGTGGCTATAAGTAACAAGTTGTGTGGATATAAGTAACATATTGTGTGGCTATAAGAAACATGTTGTGTGGCTTTAAGTAATATATTGTGTGGCTATAAGAAACATGTTGTGTGGCTATAAGTAACATGTTGTGTGGCTATAATAAACATGTTGTGTGGCTATAATTAACATGTTGTGTGGATATAAGTAACATATTGTGTGGCTATAAGAAACATATTGTGTGGCGTTCAGTAATATATTGTGTGGCTATAAGAAACATGTTGTGTGGCTATAACTAGCATGTTGTGTGGATATAAGTAACATATTGTGTGGCTATAAGAAACATATTGTGTGGCTTTAAGTAATATATTGTGTGGCTATAAGAAACATGTTGTGTGGCTATAAGTAACATGTTGTGTGGCTATAAGTAACATGTTGTGTGGCTATAAGAAACATGTTGTGTGGCTATAAGTAACGTGTTGTGTGGCTATAAGTAACATATTGTGTGGCTATAAGAAACATGTTGTGTGGCTATAAGAAACATGTTGTGTGGCGATAAGTAACATGTTGTGTGGCTATAAGTAACATGTTGTGTGACTATAAGTAACATGTTGTGTGCCTATAAGTAACATGGTGTGTGGCTATAAGTAACATATTGTGTGGCTATAAGAAACATATTGTGTGGCTATAAGTAACATATTGTGTGGCTATAAGTAACATGTTGTGTGGCTATAAGAAACATGTTGTGTGGCTTTAAGTAACATGCTGTGTGGCTATAAGAAACATGTTGTGTGGCTATAAGTAACATGTTGTGTGGCTATAAGAAACATGTTGTGTGGCTATAAGTAACATGCTGTGTGGCTATAAGAAACATGTTGTGTGGCTATAAGTAACATGTTGTGTGGCTATAAGTAACATGTTGTGTGGCTATAAGTAACGTGTTGTGTGGCTATAAGTAACATGTTGTGTGGCTATAAGTAACATGTTGTGTGGCTATAAGTAACATGTTGTGTAGCTATAAGTAACATGTTGTGTGGCTATAAGTAACATGTTGTGTGGATATAAGAAACATGTTGTGTGGCTATAAGTAACATGCTGTGTGGATATAAGTAACATATTGTGTGGCGATAAGAAACATGTTGTGTTAATATAAGAAACATGTTGTGTGGCTATAAGTAACATGTTGTGTGGCTATAAGGAACATGTGGTGTGGCTATAAGTAACATGTTGTGTGGCTATAAGAAACATGTTGTGTGGCTATAAGAAACATGTTGTGTGGCTATAAGTAACATATTGTGTGGCTATAAGTAACATGTTGTGTGGCTATAAGTAACATGTTGTGTGGCTATAAGTAACATGTTGTGTCTTTTCATTACTTTAATTTCAGTTTTATGCTCTTTCTAAAAATAATTTCCTTTTAGTAAAGAGAACAAAATATTAAGCAAGTTGGGAATTATGTATACTAATCTAGTTAATAACATTGAGATATTATTGTTGTTTGAAATATTTTATCAAAACATACTTACAGTATACATCCAATCATATTTATATAATTTTTAGATAATGTCAACAAAAAGTTTTGCGTAAAACCGAAAAGTCTTAAAATTTGTTTTAATCGATGAATCCTTAATCTACCTTTTTGAATTGTACATCTACTTGAATGTTTTTACCCCTATTAGAATCAGATGCTCACTAATCTCCTTTGCTTTTGTAATTTCGATGATAACGACTTTTGTATTGTTACCCATTAAATATTTAAAACTCGTATGATAAACGTCATGAAGTTTTGATTCAAGAATTTTTATCACACAGTTTCAATAAAAGGAATTTCAACTAAAACAAATCAATGGGAACTCATTTTTTTCGCTTTTCTAAAATCAAATGAAATAAAATAACGAAATGTAATTAAAAACCTTTATAGTATAATGGAAATTAATAGATATCTAATTGATTTTATTAATTTGTTTTTGAATTTTTCTAAATTTTGAACACAAAGGGCCTGTTTCCAAAATGGCCCCTTCTCTGATTCAAATTTCCTGTTGGTGGTGCATTGCCCTTGCCGTTGTGGTAACAAATCTATAAAGTATAAATATTTAGGTCACTTGGTTTGTTTTTTATGGCTCCTCAAAGTTGTACCTTTCAGAAGCTGTCTAAGTGTTGATAAAATGTGCATGTTATGTAAAATATTAATGAAAATCTAATCAAATGATAGTCACCGTAAAGAATACATTCATGGCATGATTGTGACAAAAAATCGTGTGTCCATCGCGCCATTTGGCTGTTTTATGGAAGAAACAATCTCAAAAATGCCATTTTCGATGATAACATTTTAGACACAAAAACTGTGTTTTTTAGAGAATACACTCTTTTATGGGCGTTGGATGCAAACCAATTTTTATCCTATCAAACAGTACGTTATATGCTATTGATGAGAGGAAAAATCATCAAAATGTAAGTGGTGGAACATTTTCAAATCTTGGGTTGAATTAGCCTATGGTTGAATTGCCGATTTTCGACTTTCTTTAGATAATAAACAAAAACACGAGAGTATTTGCTCGGTATGTTGAGAATATGAACACAGATATGAAAAAAAGTGAGAGAAACACTTTTTCATGAAAAAAATCCAAGATGGCTACTTCACAAGTCCCCGTTGTTGAAGACTTTGGCTGACAAATAGGCAGAACAACAAACAAAACGTGTTCCTTATGATTTTGGTTGGTTTTTGCATTTACGGGAGTGTTCCTAGCTACGGGCGGTTGTATAATACCTATATTTATAAGTTTGGTTAGTCACATGGTAACGGGGATCTTTCATATCGAGCCCCAAACATACTTTCGACATATGCACTATGTTGCCGCATGGAAAACTATTTCAAGTTTTGTCGGAATTTCTTTATCTGTGGTTGTAATGGTCGAGGGTTTTCCAGCGCCCTGTAATACCCAAGGTAGTACAAGATACTGGAGATGTGCGCACACATTCCCATCGTTCTCTCTCCAACTGGGCACTGGCAGTAGTAGTCTTTTATTGGGGCCTCATCATCGGGTGAAACGGTGAACCGTATCCAAACGTTATATTTCGTTTGGTTTTTGTATCGCGAATGTATTTGACATCGGAGAAGGTCTTGGGGAGTGCTGGTAAAGCCACACCTCATAGTCTCCATAATCACTTAAATGTTCGGCGATGTAACCAGGAGCCAGAGATATCTGATACGTTCCACACGTAATGGTTCTCAAGTAATCGAGATCGAGACAGGGAAACAGTACGGAAGATGCATCCATCTTGACAAACTCGGACCTTGCCCGTCTAGATAGATCCGGATCTGTCTTGACTATCTGAGCTAAACCATTCGGTGTTGTCAAACGGTCCTTCATACGTTCAGCCATTAGCCTATCTTTGGCATCTCTCTCTGGAGATCTCTGGTAGATCGGTCCTCTAATACCATTCAGACAGGCTGTGATGGTTCGAAGCAAAGCCTCGATGACATTGATAAAGCTGTTAGACACCAATTGCGTTCGGAAGAACGTCCAGTGTTTCATACGACCATGATAGGATTCCACAATCCACCTCGATTTGGTGATAGTTCTGTCAAGATTTGCTTGGACGTCAGAATGTTGACTTTGACCGGGTTTCAGGTATGACGGCATGCTAGCATTGAGGCCAGAGGCTTTGAGAACTGGTAGGACATCTCTAAAACCTCGGTCAACGACAACATTGTCATCTGGTTGTAGCCAAGTAACTAGCTTGTCCATGACTTTTTTTGTAATTGCAGCATCATTTTCGCTGCCAGTAATGGTCCTACTGTGTCCAGAATGTAGCCATCTGGTAAGGCGATGCTCATGAATTTGAGATAGTTTCTCTTCTTCTGGCTACAGTAGGACATTCTCTGGAGCTTGTGGTTGGAGCTTTTCTGGATATAAATATAGGTGCCATCTAATATGGCAGTGGCTTTATCTCCAAAAATGCTTCTGAAAAGACAGTATTGTGCCCGAGCAACTGTTCTCTTGTCAAGTGATCCGGACCTAGAAATTGTGGGACTATCGATGTGTCTAATGTCTGTACTATGGAGTGGAAAGTTTTGGACACACTTGACTTGGAAATTGCAAAAAGAGAAGAACACTGACTCCAGGAAATGGCGGTTTTCAGTTTTACCCAGACCAGTAGTAGAGCATCGTGTGTAGTCTTGGTATATATACCAGATGAAAGATATGGGGAACAGTGAGAGTGGATTTCGAGGAACTGATCTTTGGACCAACCTGTCCAAGCCATGCATGCCGAGTCATCAAGAGAAGAAAAGCCTATTGCAAACGCAGACTGGTTCTGTGAAAGGACGTGCGACACTTCTAGGAGGTCATTAATGATTTTGATGGTAACTGAGATTCCAAGGAACCTCTACCATCAAGGACAACCTCTGTAGACGGATCTAAGTCGTTACCAATAAGGTGAATGGAGCAGACGCGGGGTGAGGTGGGACACCGCAGATTGTGTGAGTAGATCAGGTGATGTCTTGCACGTTTTGGTAAGACTGATGATTGTGTTCCATTTATTGCAAAGGTAACAAGACAGAGACAGCATTTTTTTGTGTGAAGATGATCCATTCAAAAGATCATGAAGGGTCAGCAACAGCAGGATATGGGACGTGGAGTCGTCTTCTTCCTCTATTTCCTGGTTCTGCGTGGGTTCAGGTTCAGGCTGATTTTTGTTCCGAAGATACTTCATGGCAAATGAGTGCTTGTTCCTTTGCTGACATCAATCCTTGTTGCACCAGCGTATCTAGGAGCCATTTATATTGTGGACTATTTACATTGCATGCACTTTTGTTCTTATTGCCACTACGTTTCTTGAAGTATAGTTGACAGCCTTCTCCAACACATTTACCCTCCATCTTGAAACAATAACGATTGGTTTATGAAGCATCGATAAAGTAACAAAATAGCAAGCCACCGATGATTGCTGTAAACAGCTAATACTTAGTAGTTTGGTACAATTATGCGAAAATATGTGATAAATAACGAACAACTAATTACACAAAATAACAAGACAATATAATAAATCACATTCAATACCTTACTTAGAACAAAATAAAGTATTTTATATGGATAATCTATCTATTCGATGTGGCGTGTTCGGCAGGCACAAAGAAAGTGAGACAAGTCAGGGTCCCAACCCTGACAGAGCCACAACGCTTTGGAGATGTGACAATAAAACAAGGAAAGGGAGACAAGAATAGCTAGCGTTGAGTCAATGATTCCGTAAACGTATAGACAAAGACAAGAAGATACCGAAAAATGTACAAGGCCACACGATCAGAAAATTCAGAAGAGGACAACTTGACATAGAACAGTATTCATGTATCAGGGTGTCCTCATTGTAAATCTTTATATCGATACTGTTTATTTAGTCGTTAGATATCATAAAACTGTCATGAAAATATCCGCTCTGATATTCAATATAAAATTTTGTATATAATACGCTATATAATAGGGTTTCAGACAAGGTTGTTACTCATTTCCCCTTTTCTTTCAATTTACAACCACATTCAGGCGGCGATATGAGAACGTTCCACCTCATGGAATTAGCTGATTTTTGGTACACATATGAAACAAGTAAAGCTCTATCCGATT
Source organism: Mimachlamys varia (assembly GCA_947623455.1). NCBI lineage: Eukaryota > Metazoa > Mollusca > Bivalvia > Pectinida > Pectinidae > Mimachlamys > Mimachlamys varia. The sequence continues at coordinate 29,251,676 of OX392532.1, read as the reverse complement.
TTCTGATGGAAATTTGCACCCAAAACTAAAAAATGGGAGAAACTTGCAATTTTATGGCATTTTTCTTAATAATTATGTCTCTGCAAGTGCATTTTCATCCGAGAAATTTTTTTTTTAATGTTTTATGAATAAACACGATGTTTTGCAAATATTTATCAAAAAAAATCTATACTATGTTGCAAATTACAATTTCGAGATAACCTTCTTTTATTTACGACCTTGCGTCTATAATGCTCAAAATGGCAACTTTATAAAAATACATTTTCACTGAAATTATGAAATCTGGGTGTCGGAAAGGTGTAAAATTATTCTTCGGAAAAGAAAAAAACTGCAGCTGAGCTAGATAAGAAGTTATACGGGGGCAGGCTCCTATGGAGAATTAACATTACTGGAAACAGGCCCTTTGAACTTCATCCTAAGGCGTATTAATATTCAATAACCCTTAGGCTCTCCGTCCCGATAACCGCAATTTTTAAAAAATGAAATAAGGCCTTTGGAAATTTCAAAAATGTTACAAAAAGAAAATTCAATTGTTTCCCAAAAAATATCAAATATATTTCACTCGTATAGCAGATTTTAGAAATAGTTTTACTCATACTACGCACTCGTGAAAATATGCCATACACCTGAAATATATTTGATAATTAACGGGAAACCATTGAATAGCCTCTATATGTTTTCTTCGGTATATTCTATCAAAGCTGTGGTTGTGGAAAAGAAAATACCCATAACTTAGAGCTTTATATTCCCCGCTTTCACCGAAGCAAGGACTGTATTTGAGTTTGTCCGTCCGTCTGTCACAATACGTTTCCGTACAATAGCGTTAACAAATATTAATTGAATTTCTGCAAACTTGGTTTTAAGGTAAAATACCTAACGGGTGGGGTCACTTTCAATCGCCACTTTCGACGTACGCTATCTGTCGGAGTTATATCCCTTTGATTACCGTTTCCGTGAATCCACGTCAAGAAATGTTTCCGATTTCTGTGTATAAGACTTTAGTTTGGGTTCAAATTCCAAGCAACATATCTTGTGTCAACAGCATGAACATTACATGTTTCAACCTAGCTTTAAAAGATTTTATCTACGATATACCCCCTCACGAAAAGGGGGAAGATGTGGGTATTTATTCGATTGATTAGCTTGTTTGGTTTGGTATGACCAATGCTAGTTTACAAGGTGGACATATCAAATGTTCATGTTTTATATTATATGTTCAAACACATAGTAGAAATGTGTTTTTCAGTACCGTTGACGTATACGTTACTTTATTTAACGTTTGGTTCTTGAGAATGCAAAGCAAATAGATCATTATCTTTTGCTATATGCGCAAGTTGCACATATGAATAGACAAAGGACTTCTAACCATAAAGAATTTTAGTTACGAAGCTTAGTGAAACGGTACCCTGAAGAACAGATTTGCATAATGGACCTGATATCAGGTTTAGAAGACAGTATGGTGACAGGGTTACAGCGGTTTAGAATGGGACATTACACCCCAAAGTTCGTCACCACCTGACTATGGAGGATCCTTCCAATACCATTGCAATATATTGAAGAGAAATAGTATAGGTTCAGGGCCAGCAGGGAACAGTTAAGGAAAACAATGGAAAACGATTAAGTATAAGTAAGTAAAATTCTGCCTAATACTCAAATTGTAATTCAAACATTTTGCCTCGGGTTTGTGGAAAAATGAGCAATTAGGCTTTGAAATCGGCACTTAAGAAAATTAACAGGACGATCAAAGCATCGAAAGAGTGGTTTCGGGGCATCGTGGAGTACTCCGAAATATTGAAGTAAGCAAGGACATTAATGATGCTTTTGTCTGAATGTAAAGTGTTTTGCAGGCATTTCTAAAGCATAGCCTTAAGCTACTACAATACAAGGTGTTTTATCTCGGATAGTTTCTTTCCCATAGGAGCATTAATTAGAAACTAAGGAGTGACACGTCTCTTAAAACACACGATTAGTCACTGATGAAGAGGCAATTAATACATAATATTTGTTTCACCAATTTGAGAAGCATGTTGTTTTTGGACATTGAGGTATTGGCAAGTTGTTTCGATTGATTTAAGTTCAGTAGGGGATCGTTTTGTGGCAGAACTAGATTTTGCTATATAGCTTTAGGCATACAATTTATGGTCATCTGGGGTTTTAGCACAAGTTAGTTGTAAATTCACACATTTCAAACACGGATAATTCATTTGGGTGATACTATGTTCCCACTGTTTGCTCCAAATTATTGTAGTATATACCAAGGACCATTTCTAGAGGGTGTATCTTACTACTTTTTGACATGATGATATATATCGATTGCTATCAAAGAGAAGAACTATTAATTTTCTGAGTGTTTTGTTAGGTTTGAACGTTTGCATGCTACTTCAATTAATCATTCCTTAATGACGTAATACACACATTAAATTAAGCAATAGATACAGTATGCCGAAAAATGAATTAAACTGTATCATACAGCTGTTTCATCCTCCTAGTTTCTAAATTACTGTAGAAGCAGAAGGGTCATGTGCGTAAAACCCATTTTATTTATGAATTTAGAAGTAAATTAAACTAGTTATGTATATGTTCAAATCGTGTACTACAAAAATGTGTCTATTATGTACCTTGCAACTTAAAAATCCACCAGCAGAGTCTGCAATCCCTTATCATTAAAGATGATGACGTAACACACACATATGCTACACCTTTTAAATTTAGTAATAAATACAGTATGCCGAAACAAATTATTATACTACATCATTTAACTATTTCGTCCTCCTAGGACTATTCAGGAATGCTAGGGGCAAAAAGCAAGTATTGGTATGGACGAATTCACCTGCTCCCGTAATGGTTTACTCAAACTAACTTTCAAAACAACTTGTTAGACGAAAGAAGCTGGTTCATTGCTTCTCTTTTGTGTGGCAGGGGACAAGATATGTATCTGTCTCAGGTTTCATTTACGTTCCTTAACTTAAAAAACACCCTAGAAAAGCATTACATAAGCGAAGGAGGAAATCTTAACCTAAGGAAGTTCTGTAATGATTTCCTTTGGATATTTTTTTAGTTAAGGAACTTTCTTGTACATCTTCTCTGAAGTGCTTTGTTTTCTCTTTTTTGAAAAGATAAATGTCAGGGACAAGGTAATGAAATTATCACTATACCACCTCTACTTCACCTCCTCGTTTTAAGATTATAGGACAGATGGCGTAACACACATAATCATATGTTGCATCTTTCAAACCCTACAATAGAAACAGCGGGCCGAAAAAATATATTAAACTGCAAAATACAGCTGTGTTCTTCTTCAATGATTCGTCAGTGATGCTAGAAAAGAAAGGGTGATAATGGAAATTTGCTTAGCTATTGTAAAGCACAGAATGACCAGATGAGTAAAACTCTTTTATTCATGATGTTATTATGATTTATTATGTGTATAATTTCAAATAGTCTGATACTGTCAAGGTGATCTATTGTCAGGGAAAAGCTCAGATGATGATATTCAGTTGTATTGGCTCATGCCTATGTTAATAAACATATAAATCAATGATTTAGTAAGAAATATTAACACATTAATATTACAATAATCGGCACGAAAACAGAATAATAACACTACTGCATAAGTAAGGTGATCCAGATTAGTCTGGGAGCTATTGTTATGGAGACCGTTTTACAGTCCGAAGTTAGACAGATTAAATCCAACAAAAAACAACAATCATTAAAATTGAATTATTTATTATCAAATTGAATAAAAAATGATAATAACGAAAAAAGTTTAATGCTACAATCGATATCCCCTAATTCAGTGTTAAAATGTAGCAACTGAACTCCTAGTTCCTCAATGATGGAGAATTATAATATCAAAGGTTTTGTCCAACAAAATATCCTACTCCAATAAGATGATATAGTTCAAATCCGTATAAGGTAGTGTAAAAGAGAACAAGTATCCCCGTATGTATAAATAGTGTTTTAACCAGATAACACAGGTGTCCGAAATCAGACATCCGAAAACGTCTTTTGACGCGCTTCAGCTGTGACCAAATCAAGAATTTGCTATGTTTTATTGCTGTACGATACAGTCATTATTCTGGGAACAATTTTCAGTTCATTTACAATAAAAATCAACGCTAAGAAGTATGGTTATAGCACATATATATCGCAAACAAATTAAAGGTATTTTCTTGGGATTTTAACAAAAAAAATCGTTTGGCGTTATATTTTGGATAATAATTTAACCGTTCCCTGGATTATAGAGCGTCATTCATTGTCCCCAATTGAATAATAGCAATTTCTCTCAGAGTCTGCTACAAAGATCCAAAATATATATGTCTTTGAATTAAATACAGTGCCGTCGCTGGGGCTTGAACCTGCAACCGTTGAGATTCGGCCAGCCCGATGCTCTACCCCTGAGCTAAAGGAAAATTACATCCACCTCGAAGATAGAAGACCACAATTCTATGTATTTGTAATGTAATAAAAAGCTACCACTATACCATCCCCATTTTTGCTTAATGAGGTCTAGAATAGAAGGCGACCATAATCCTGAGTAAATTAAATCCCGCTACACATATATCTTATTTAGCGGGATAATCATGATCTGTTCTGTCATTGTTCACATCACGCCATGGAAATAATCACTGTCATGTTGATGCACATCCATAAGAAAAGCGCGATAATGTGTAGTGTATTTTTTGACGGCAGGTTTTAGTTAGGGCACACTTGACAACAATAGAGAGAACCATTTTGAAAGACTTTCTGGCTCAATATTCTGTTGCTTGCTGCTATTAGATGATAAGAATTCAAAAAAATATTATTTAAATTGAGCTTTTAATTAATGACAACAATGCTTGTTGCGAAGACGGGGTCAAAAACCATTATTTTGCCCTTATTCGCCAACCATTCTTCACTAACTATGAATTTACTTGTTTGGATCGACTAAACTACAGAACATATCATTCCTTTTCTTATTGTTTTAACAGGCTGTAATATTTCCGCTTATAATTCACTTCTTGTAGTAGCAGGGATAGAAATCCTTTCATTCGTTTTATCCGAAAACTTGACAGAATCTGACCTCCTTCAAATATTTGATATATTTTCAACAGAAACTCATCATTTTCATATCTTGTGTCTTGGTCTTAAGTCTATCGATTTTTTCTTTTATGCAGACGGGGAAATATTTGAACATGAGATTTGTTGGGGAGTCACCTAGCTTATCCCAACACATTTTTTGCAACTCTTTTTTTCCCTCTGTTATATTGGTTTCCGTTTCAATTATGACACAATCACAAGGAGTTGCTGATCCAGTTAAGCGCCCGCCGCCGCCTCCTTAACTCCAGGAAAACTACTTGTTTCTGATTCCAATGTCCCGTAAAGTAACCTTTTCGCTCCCATTTTTATTACATCATCAGCCTTTTACTTTACATACAACTTATCGCTTTCGCTTATGAAATCAATATCTCCAATGCGGAACCAATCTCTATTACTAAAGGAAATTTATATGCTTTTAGTATCCAAGGGCATCTCAAGACAATGCTCCAAATTTGATCTGAACACTTTGAATACCATAGTCCTTATTTAACTCAATGCAAAAGGCTTAACATTACATGTAGGAAAGATCATTTTACAAACGTTCTCAACACATTTCTTCTCACATATGTATATCAAGGTCTCATTTAATGTTCATTTTAATAAAAAAAAAATTAATAAAAATAAAAATTCCTGAATTCCACTTATTTAGTGTTAGCAAATATCGCTATCTCAGTCTATTAATGATATGCTGTTAAGAGATGTTCAGCTTGTCCATGGCTTGTATCTTGATGGTGATTCTATCGGGTTTTCCATTTTGTAGACGAGGAAACGATTGGAAAACAATATAATAGGTTGGAGAGTTCCCCAAAATGTTATCACCTAACTTATCCCAACACATTTTTTGCAACTCCTTTTCTGTAACAGTGGTATCGTCTTCTAAGATGACACATGCGCAGATCTCCTCTAGAAGACGTGGATCTGGGATAACGACAACGACTGCCTCTTTAACCCCAGGGAAACTGCCTATTTCTGTTTCCACCATCCTGTATAGGATCGTTATCGTTCCTCTCTTCACTACATCTTCGCTCTTTCCCTTAACATACAACTTACCGCCTTCGGTTATGAAACCAATATCTCCGGTGCGGAACCAGCCTCCATCGCTGAAAGAAACCCTGTTCAATTCAGGAGGGTTTCTATACCTCTTCAACATCCAGGGGGACCTTAGTAAAATACCACCAATCTCACCATGGACCAATGTTTGATCGTCGTTTCCAGTGACTTTGGCTTCATATCCAGGCGATATTTCTCCTACATCTCCTACTTCAGTTTCCGCCGTCAGGGATATTTTTGCTGCAAGTCCCACTTCTGTTGTTGCATAGACACTATGTATATCTTCACAGAACTTTCCTCGAATTGCACTCAAGTGACTCCCTGGTATTTGGCCACCAGTTAATATTGATGTGGGTTTATAATCCATACGCATGATGTCTTCCTGATTTTGAAGAAGATCTACCAATGCATATGCGAGGAGCGATGCGACAGTACAATGTTCCTCTTTTAGGATTCCCCAGACATTCTGAATTTTCTCCTCTTCCAGTAATATCTTTGGATCTGTGAATACTCGAGCATATCTTCCAATTATACCATAGATTGGCGTTCCTCCTATCCAACAGAATGGTCGATCTGAAAAAAAGATATCATTTTCATTGCAATCGTATGTTATTGGTGAATTTATTATTGCAAAATGGGTAAATTCAGCCATTTTTGGGACACCAGTGGAACCAGAAGTTAATAAGATAAGTGCAGAACTTTCTGGTTCCACTCTAGGCAGTGCTACCATTGGTTCCTCCTCTGCTGATAAAACATCGCCGATATATGGCAACTGTATATCCACAGGCTTCTGAAGTAGCAAAACAGCTGGCTTACCGGTATCGTTACTTTGTAATACTTCATCTTGAAAGTATCGTTCCATTTCCGATCGATATTGCGAATTTGTCGGAGGATCCAGAAGAACAGCTTTGCATTGGGCAGATTTCAGTTGAAGCATGATCTCAGTGAAAGCCTCTGAGCTTCTATGAAACGGCACAGCCACAGCTCCAGTTATGAAAATGGCGAACTCGCCAATTATCCATTCCAAGCTGTTTGATCCTATAATGGCGACACTGTCTCCGACACAGACTCCTTTAGAGATAAGATACTTGGCTACTTTTGTAGATTTCTGTGTCAGTTCTCGATATGTTAGAGCCTTCCTTCCTCCTCCGGGTAATCTGTGTATGCAGATTTCTTTATCTGGGGCAGCATTAGTTTTCTCTATAAGCACGTCAACGATAGACTTGTATTGCTGTTGTTTTGTGTTTGGAGTAGATGTATAACTCAACTTTGACATTATGCTGGATCTTTTGAAGACGTTTCGCCTGAAATAAGAGGAAGTGTCAAGTAACATTGCTGTCAATGGCACCGAAAAAAAAAAAGATTTTTGAATGATAGAATCTGTTTTATAATTTACAGAAATTATAGTATTGCCATACCTAGAGTAAAATTATTAAAATACAAAAATGCTATCCCTGATTGCTGTGAAATCATTAATATTTCGTTGGAGAGTTATTTTCGTTGATTTAGTTGACAATCGAAATCCACAAATAAATATCCCTACGCACTTTTTAATTTAATATAGGCAGATTTATCAAACTTGATTTATTCTCGAAATGACCGCAAAGTTCCGCAAAAAAAAAAAAAACAGATGCCAATACACATGTGCAAGTGACAAACACCTAGAGAAGACTGTCCGTTAATCTTTAAATGAAAGGGTAATCTCGTCTTTGTTTCACGCGTGGTAGATATGGTTAAATCCGATGAGAAAGGAAAAGAATTTTAAGCGATGTGAACAGCGATGAGTGAAATTTTGTTGCCATGCATTATTTTGATTGTTACAAATAATGATTCTTTTTGTGTCAAAGGTTTTCCTTATATTAGTCGTTCTAAACGTATAAATATACAAAGACGCCTGCATTGAGTATTGTTCCGTTTGCACAGATACTATATTTATCCAAACGAATGTGGAAATCTACAATTTGACTTTGATAATGATGTTAGTTGTAACTGCAAGACACTTATACAGTATGTATTATGATAAATAAACACTTACAGCTTTAGGCAAGCTCCACCACCTTTCCTTGAATACAGCAGTTTATGAAACAGTGTTGATCCAGATACAATGTACACTTCTTGACCGACCTTATCGTTTCTGTGTTGTGACGAAGATGAAACTAGTCACGACCATACCGCCCTTTTTTTACATATAACTTCGTAGAATCTGATTGATGCACCAGATGGCGTTTGTTATGCTGATTTGGGTGTTGACGAACTGTTTACATTAAAAAAAAAACATATGTGACTAGGTTGAAAACCTGATAATGTGTTACAGTTTTTAGAAACACATTAACAAAACAGTTGAGTAAAAGGAAATGGATATAAGCTTTTTTTCGCGATTATTAATACAACTGTATACAAAACAAAGAAAGGAAAATTAGGCAAAGTAAATTTATTTAAGCATTGAACTGCTACCAGATGTAGTATACAGTCGATATGAAAATAATCTGGGTGACAGATAAATAGATTATTAGGGCCCGTTAGGGCGACGTGATTATTTATCTGTCACAAAAATTATATATCGACTGTATACTACATCTGGTAACAGTTCAATGCTTATATTTACATTACGGATACTTTCAAAATATTCCCGTGTCTATTTCTTTGGGATATAGTCGTTAAACTTTCTCCCTTTTCCATGTGTGTTTCTTTACTTGAAGAGCCTGACTTAAATCAACGTCAACTGAGCTATTGACTCAAAATCATTGTAAATGTTATCTGAGGCGGAGTGCAAAGCGTTGACGTAACGTAGTCCAATATGGCGCCAGACATGACGACATAATGTCATGATTTAAATCAGTATCATCTAAGCGATTGATTCAAAGCCATTATACATGTTATCTAGGGGGGGGGGGGGTGCAAAGCTTTGATAATACGTAGTCCAGCATGGCGTGTCATGTGATGCAGATTGAAAATTGTATTATACAGTGTGATATACTACAATTTGGCTTACTAATGATATATAGGCGAATGCAACACAGAATGTAAATATAATCTTATATATGGAACATTCTGGCCTAACAGGCTTTTGCTAGCTTATACCTGCAAAAGCATATTAATGGATTGGCAATATGTACAAAATGCATCTATATATGTTGTAGCATGAATGTATGATGTACTTTTGGCTACGATATTTTTAGATACAAACCGTGTAAGTGAGTCTTGGTAGGTGAAAAAAAGTTCTTTTTTTGTAATGATACAAGATGCTGGAAATGTAAGTGTACTGTGTTGGGTTCATGTTTATTTCTATTTATATATTGCGGTGTAAATGTACCCTTTCGACGTACTAAGTATAAAGAAGCGTTTTGTCAATGGTTCATAATCTTTTTTCTGGTTTAGAACAAGTTATGTTTATGACAATATTGTACCTAAAAGGTAAAAGGACTGCAACCAAACCAAACTGATTCTATGTTTAGTAAGATTTACCAAACCATTTATTAAAACTGAGACACTGTTCCTGATAAACTTATTTCAGGAATCTGCTCGACTGCACCCTTATTTGTTACTGGTCCTTTACCAGTTGAAACTGTTCCCACATCCTGCCTTGCATTATTTCAAAAGAGTAATATATGGAAAAATGTACTGCTGCGAAAAAGCTCCGACGTTTATTCTGACAGTTCATGCTGCTCATACTACCTCACGTGTTTCAACATAATGAAGGATAACTGAATTATGTATTGTAGATTGTAGCACCACCTATAAAATAGTTCCTTTACAATCTATATTAAAAAAAACCCCAAACAAACAGACTGTTCCATTTGCGGGCGGAATTTATTGTTAAAATCGACTGTTTAAAAGTCACAAAACAATTATTATGTCATAGTTGTGGAGGTATAACAAAACCGTTGTCGACAGGGATTTCAGGCAACATATCATCTATTGGACCTTTATCATACAAACTTCGGGTCCAACAGATCATCTGGTGCCCTCCATCCAAGTCATCAACTATATACTAGTCTTTAACAGCAAAGTACCTATACGAGATGTGTTTTACATGAAGGTTTAGTGAGTTATATGGAAAATACATGTTCCGTGGTGATGGTGATTTTAATGCCCCCGCAATGAAATGGGGAGGGGGGGGGGGGTGTCATATAGTGTTACCCATGTCCGTCCCGTCCCGTCGCGTTCCGTCCCGTCCCATGGTAATGTAACCAGCTTATTTAAATAACTACTGATCCGATTGTCATCAAACTTGGCATACGTAATAAGCACGAAGAACTAATTTCATTAAGAAGAAGGGGGCATTTATGTCTCACATACATTTTTACTTTATTGAACTAGTACAGGGATAATATTACCGTTCCACTAATACCAGAACACAATGTATCACACCCAGGTACATGTACAAACATACGGAGATATTAGCTAGGTAGATAGTTCCTGATAAGGCTGCTCTTGCACACTTATCATGATTGTATTATTTGATGTGCACGTGTTAATTGTACTGATTTTTGGCTATTGCTTTATATATATTGTAAAATAATTGACGATTCTACGACATAAAATTTTTGGTGTACACATACAAAGCACTGGATGGAACAGCTCCCCAGTACAATAGGGATCTAGTTACCTTGTATCAGCCGTCACGACCACTGAGGTCGGAGACAGAATCATTGTTGTGTGTCCCAGAATCTCGTACTGTGACCTATGGAAACCGGTGTTTCGGGAGAGTTTCGGCCACGTTGTGGAATAACTTACCATCCGCTATCAGAAAAACCAAATACTCTGGCCAAATTCAAGAAACATTTGAAGACGTACCTTTTCACGTCTGCATTTTTTAAGGGTATCAACTTAGACGACATGTATATACTGACATTTGTTTATCTAGTTTGTATTTATATGCATTTTTATATTATCACATTAACTTAGATTGTAATAACTTTATGCATTGTAAGTATAAAATTATTATCCACATGTTGTGAAGCACTTAAGAGTAATTTAATGAATTATATAGAGCACTATATATATGTTGTATATTATTATTATCAATTAACATTGTCATGATGATGCGTCGTGCATGCGGCGTTTGTGTCGATGATGTAGAATGTCACCCTCAGATATTTAAGCTAATACAATAACACAGTTTCATTTTTAACAATTACATGTACATGTTTTTGTTTTGTTATCTACTGTGTAGTACAAAACAAACCATCCCTGGCCGACAAAACTAAATCTACAGAATTCATCTCGGTAACCTTGAAGTTATCATTATCCAAGACATTTTCTCATCCGCCTTTTTTCTCTTCGTCAAATAATTCATAACATGGAGGATCTGCAGCAAAATACTTCGTCGATTCCTCCCAATAGGAAATTCATTGTCCTTTTGGTAACGCCTGTCCCTCAATCTTGGAAGTGTCTCCTGAGGATATGTTATGACGCTTATTTGACGCAATTTCTGAGTGTCGTAAATGATCATGTTTCGCGCTTATTATTGTATTGGCCGTGTTTTTCTGTAGTGGCCGACATTTTCCTGAACTCAACGACTTTATAATATGTATTGAGCAGGCCATTTTTTCTGTATTGCGACAATTGAATAATATTTTTTTAAATTTTCTTTCGCATGTCGGACAAATACATGTAATTAACATTTTGTATTTAATGGTATAAAAATGATACTGTTTTATTCAGACAGAGACCGATTACTTAACATACGTACATTATAAAAAAATAGTGAGTACTGATATGAACGCGGAAATAACTTAAAAAAGCTTCATAGTAAATATCTTTGACATTTGAAAAACACAATTTCGGAATTATTTATTCATTTAAAGTAAAACTAACATATTTGCCTGTTGAATAAACTTGATAACATATTTCTTACTTTCAAATATCAGAAATGTTTATATTTGTGTCTCGACTTGAACGATGAATTCAATTTTCGATTCCAATCTTTTGGCCACTAGCATCACTGATGAGTCCTAGATAGAAGAAACAGCTGTATGATGCAGTTTAGTTTTTTCGGCATTCTGTACCCATTACCTGGTTTAAAAGGTGCAGCATGTATGTATGTTACGTAATTTTTAGGATCTTTGAAGTACCGTATATATAATAAAAACCAATACATATTTGACTACAGATACTTTATTAAATCGCTGCTTTTACAATAATAAACGATACGCACATTAAATCATAGATAGATGTAAAACGTTAGAAGAATCTATTCATGAAATTATATAATTGGTTGTCAGTTATATAAGTCTGGCTGAAATGCATGAACTAGCAATATAATAGCTTCAATCAAAACATTAAACTGCAGACGAAATGTGATGGTAAAATACCCACTGGTCAGGGAAATAAGCAAAAGTCATGATAAAAGTAACACATCATTCACCAACACATTTTAATACTTAGAAATTCCGAAGCGTCCCAAACCATTATCCGAACTCGAAATTAATAAAAGTAAAGGCAAAATTAGCAAAGAGGAAATAATTATTTACATGGAGACCCCTGCAAATAGTTATCCTAAAATGACATGTTAAGGGACCTATCATCCAGCAGGGTAGTGGTTAATCCAAAAGATCGAAAAGGTATCGGTTGTGTAGATATACCACGTTTATCTGAACAACCAAAAGAAAATATATTGATACCATTACATACTCGTACACAGAAACACACCAATTATTCGATTTGAAGTCTGATTAAATGAAAAAGGACAACACTTACTCTACTACAGCAGACATTGGGAATACAATTTACCAATCATAGACGTTTATTGTAATAGTTTAGTATACAACAAGCATTGTACAATATTTGCATTTCTGGTGTGTATTCCCAATATGGTACTACCAACGATTTTTTAAAAACTTTATTAAGCAAATGAAAGCAATAAAATAATGAAAAACAAAATATTTTGAATTTCTAACGGTAACACACAATGCTATTGTGGACTATATTCTGTTTACTTCTTTTGCTGTTCTTAAGTTGAAAACCTTTCTCGTCAAATTGGAATCAGCTGTTTTGGTATTCCATCAGTTTTCGGCGGTTCCGTCAGTATGTGTAACGTTCAATATAAGACGATTAATACGAGTAAATCAATTGTGTCAAAAGTGTCAAAATGTAAATATAAGAAATGTTTAGTCTTTTTTGTTGTTTACTGGTGTGTAAACTGATTTTCTGTTATACAGATATTTCAACATAATGCGCTGCGCACGTCATCTAAACTATCTGTATAAAAAACCAGTTTAAACACCAGTAAACAACAAAAAAGACACAGTATTTCTTAAATAACTTCGCTATAGTTTTGACCGCGGTTTTACTAAGTATAACCGCTTCCCGAACGTGTAACAGACCATAGAATGCAAAAGTACATACATGTAATATGGTCATTCCTATTTTCTTAAGTTTTTGGTTAATTTTAAATATTTGTTATTATCACCTATTTGGTTTCATTTATATATTATCAGTTATGAACCTTTAGTGAGGTTGATTTGGTGTAACATAATATTGATCGAATCATAAGTCCTTAATATTTATATTAGAAATAAACCTATTTTGCAAAAGGCTGAATTTGCATTATATCTATATTGAAAAAGCCTACGATATAAAGTCGGGCATTGTGATGTCACATTGATTATAACATCATTTACGCAATATTGATTCTAAAAATAAAATTAACTGCTTAATATCACCAAATATAGTCCTCCACGTAAACACATTTAGCCAATGAGAATTGACAAAAAAAGTCAGACCGTACAGTATCTGTTAATATTCATAAAAAATTAATAGTTCAGCTAGCAAAACGGAGGTCATTGGGACATCGGATTGTGCCTCAACCTTACATTTAATTGCCGAATTATACCATCTCAGTAGGAAGAAAAATATGGGTTACATGTCCGGCCCTGTAACTCTAAGGGTACTATTTGCTTTTTTTTCATTTATCCGTATTGCCCTATTTGACTTAAAATATTAATTAGTTTTTAATTTTTCTGGTATTCTATTGAACATACTATTTTTATTATATCTAATTCTATTCACATATTTCTAAAATAGGTTGTAGTATTTCTGTTTATAATTTCAATTTTGTAGTATGAATAATCGATATCTTCTCTTTATTCTAACACTTCACTGCTATCAACATCCTTAGGACAGTTAATACATTTTAACCGAGGTTTAGCATTTCCATGGCTTGCAACTTGGTCTGAACTCTGTCGATTTTTCCATTGTCAAGACGGGGGAAATATTTAAACATGAGATAATAAGTTGGAGAGTCTCCAATTATATTATCACCAAGCGTATCCATACACATTTTTCGCAAATCATTTTTTGTAATATTGTCATTTTCCATAATAACGCATGCGCAAACCTCTTCAAAATGACGTGTGTCCGGTACTGCGATCACCGCCGCCTCCTTAACCCCAGGGAAACTTGTGATTTTTGTTTCGACCATCTTGCTTAGGATCTTTGCCGTTCCTCGCGTTACAACGTCTTGGACCTTTCCCTTCACATACAACTTGCCATCTTCGGTAATTAAACCGATATCTCCGATGCGAAACCAACCTTCATCACTAAAGGAATGCCGATTGAGTTCTGGAGAGTTTGTATACGACTTGAGCATCCATGGAGATCTAAGAACAATGTCACCAATTTTACCACGGACCAAAGTTTGGTCGTCATCACCAATAACTTTGGCCTCATACCCGGGTAATAATTCCCCAACTTCTCCTATTTCAGTTTCCGCTGTCAGCGATATTTTTGCAACCATACCTGTTTCCGTTGAACCATATACACTGTATATGTCCTCACAGAACGGTCCACGGAAAACACTCAAATGTCCTCCAGTTAAATGACCCCCAGTTCTTATTGATTTAAGTTTGTAATCAATCTTTAAGATTTCATCCTGATTTTTGAGAAGATCTACCAAAGCACATGGGAAGAGCGATGCAACAGTACACTTTTCCTCCTTCAGGATTTCCCAAACATTCTTGATTTGTTCGTCTTCCACTACCATTTTCGGATCTGTGAAAATTCGAGGGTAGTTTCGCAATATAGTATAGATTGGCGTTCCTCCAAGCCAAAAGAATGGCTTATCTGAGAAAAAAATATCATTTTCATTGCTGAAATTTGGTATTGGAGAATTTGTTATTGCAAGATGAGTAAAATTTGCCATTTTTGGGACACCAGTCGAACCAGAGGTAAAGAAGACAGCTGCAGAATGTTGCGGTTGAACTGTAGGCAATGGTATTGTCGGCTCCTTTTCTGCTGACAATACATCGCCAATATATGGCAATTGTATACCGACGGGCTTCTGAAGTAGTAGAAGAGCTGGAGTATCGTCAGTGTTGCTCTGCTTTTTCTCACTTTGAAAGTATCCCTCCATTTCCGATAGATATTGTGTATCAGTAAGAGGATCAAGTAGGACAGCTTTGCATTGAACATATTTCAGGAGACGCACTGTCTCACTGAAGACTTCAGAACTGCTCTGAAACTGTACGGCCACGGCTCCAGCGGTGAAAACTGCAAACGCACCGATGATCCATTCAAGAGAGTTTGATCCTATAATAGCGACATTGTCTCCAACACAAACTCCTTTAGAGATGAGATACTTGGCGACTTTTGCAGATTTCTGTGTCAGTTCACTATACGTGAGAGACTTCCTCCCTCCTCCAGGAAGTCTGTGTATACATATTTCTTTATCAGGGGCAGCATTTCTTCTCTCTACAAGTACGTCAACGATAGACTTGTTTTGCTGATGATTTGAATGAGGAGAAGATATATAACTCAAGTGTGACATGTCGATGTCTCTTGATCACGTTTCTTCTGAAAAAAGAAGGATATGGATTTCTAAAATGACGGAGGTGTTTTATAGTTGGGTAAATTGCAGATATTGTTCTTACACCTCGATTGTCATGATACGAAAATGCAAAAATGATGATTATGCAAATGGCCAGACAAACGTGAATTTAAATAAACAAGTTAAATGCTAACTAATTGTGTAATGTAAGGCAACGCAGAAAGTTAAATTAATTGAAACTAAACAAAATGATTCCATTTTTGAAGTCGTGTGATAGTTGAAGATGGTATAATGTGAAGTCTGTTTGCTTGTTTTTATTGACGCAAAAAGGCATTTAATCTATATGTTTTAAAAGCGGCCATTCAAACCAAAAAAAATAAGCAATAAATACAATCAAAGGATACAAGCGTCAACAAAACTTTAATCCGAACTCAAATTCGATTAAACTAGAGGCAAACTAAGGACAATTAAACACGGGGAAAACAAGCCAACAGAATATGACTAGGTGTTCCGGAGGAGTGTACGGATGCTGTGCGATCAATCACAGCCATTACATTAATTAGTGGTTAATGTCTGTGTACACGAATTTTATACATAACATTTGACAAAACATATTATATAACTCATTACTCCATAATATGTATACATACGAAAGCAATACTTACAGTTTAAACCAAACTCCACCGTCATCTGCTTCACCGTATTAACTGTCAATCTGAACAAACCTGTACTATTATTCTTTGGTAACAAAGTCCCGGGCTATACAAACACCGTATAGAAAAATAAAAAAAACGTATTGCTGTTTTTAATGAGGAAATCATATGGCGTTTGTTGAAAAGCTGTTATCTTGTCATTATGAATTATTTAACATATAAAACGAGATGAAAAGGTTTTATATCCTTATTAAGGTTACGATGCGACACATTGTGACAATTAATTCATCAATGTGAACGGATGACCTGTGAAGATAAAATAACGTACAACTTAACTGCAAAATAGACTTGTTCGCGGTGTGGACATTTTCGATTATTTTGCTGGCATGGAATCTCCGGAAATATATCCCCACGCGAACAAATTTAACAACACTAAAACTTTACAGTGAATAATTGGAAAGATTTTTTAGCAGGAGGGATTTGAATTTTTGCTACATATGTTTTCTGTTAATGTTTTTGTCATTTTACATTTTTTCTTAAATAGCACAATCATGTCCACGAGTTGTTTTTCATATGTGCTATAATTAGTTTACTTCTCATATAACGTATTATAAACAACAATGATATAATGACATTATTGGTACACAGTTTAAATCACAATGATTGACAGCGCGAGAAGTTCTACACTACAAATAATTTGGAGGCTGACTGAACGAAGAATTCCACCGCGAAAATATTGTCCTTAACAGTTATTAAAAAAAAATTGGTAATTTTAATTCCTATAATAACAATAATGATTGCTTTAACTGATGGCACTTTCGCCGTCTCAATTAAATTAATACCATTCTAAAACATTTGAATATTAATTTCATCATAGTCAACATACTGTCATAAAGGTAATGTATGTAAAGATTCCCTTTACACAAGCAATAACAGTTTATGTTACGATTCAATGACTAGCACGTTATATACATTATTACCTCCACAAATAACAAATGACCTGTAATTTACGAAAGAGCATTAGGGTAATTTAGGAAAATAATAATTGCGTTATTAACATAAAAAAAACGAAAACTATTTTCCTACATAGCTCTAATGTTCTTCCGTAGTAATGTGTAAGTCCCCGAGATTTGCTGGAGACTGCATAGCCACAGTTAATCTCATTTGAGTAGTGGTATGGTACATTATTTACACATTTTCGTAGTACAAGGTTTGAAATTATACAGAACTAGTTTAATTTCACTTCTAAATTCATAAATTTAAAGGGTTTCATGCACCTGACCCTTCTGCTCCTAGATTAGTTTAGAAATTTTGGATTCCCAACTTTTGGCCCCTAGCATCACTGAAGAGTCCAAGGAGAACGAAACAGCTGTATGATGCAGTTTAATTAATTTTTTCTGCATACTATATCTATTTCTAAATTTCAAAGATGCAGCATTTGTGTGTATTGCGTCATCTTCATAAAGGCAAAAGATGTGTACGAGTGTGTTCGAAAATCGGTCGATTTCAAATACACTTGTAAACGCTTGTACAATACTATTGTCTATTACACCACAAGAATATCCTTTAATGTATAATCTTTGAAGATACCGAGCGATGAGAAAGACACCAACTTGATTCGTCTATATTGATTCAGAAACTTACCTTCAGAAAGAGCCGTAAAACAAAGTTTACTCATAGGTTTGCTAAACGCTTTACCAAGCCGTTATCAAACCTTCTTACTTCCATTCTAAGCACTTTAAAAAACAGAGCTACAATGTTTTGCGACACTAGGTACTAAAACGTTTAATAAACCGGATGCATATTTCGAAATATTTTCTTTTCAATCTTGATCATGCCCCAATATTACAAACTATGTTATTAATCTCAACGTTTTTATGTTCACGGTTAAAATATTGTGAAAGGTTTTAATTTTGTTACGTCGCCCTTTTCTCTTTTTTACTTCATTGCTTACCGTATTTGTGACTTCACGTCATTATTGAACCATAATATAAATATAAACTTTATTTATTTTACAACAATTATAAAACAAGTTATACAACTTATATTATTCACTCTTGTTGGCCCGGATATTAGCGCGCGAGGGGTCTTATTGTGGGAGGAAACCGGAGTACCCGGAGAAAACCCACGTAGTCGGGCAGGTGACCCCAAACCTTTTCACGTCCGGACGGGGAGTCGAACCCCGGCCGCCTTGGTGAAAGGCAAGTGCGCTATCCACTGCCCCACCCGACCACCCAAGCCATGGGTAACGTCACGTTATATAAGATTAATAGAAGGAATATCTACCCGAGGGTAAGATTTATGAACTTTATCAAGAGGTTTTGCCTGCTGTTAAAATCCATTTATCGCGAGGATTGATATTTCTCTTTCTAAATTAAACAATGGTGATCGATTATTTTTCTCCCACACTTTCCGTAATTAAAATAAGTTGTGACGTGAACTCGGTGCATCGTGGCCCAATCATCAACGTCTGATGCAATGCTTGACGAAATTGGTGGCATATCTTCCTTACATGGTCAAACTCCAAAATGGCGAGCTATGAGGGAAAATTTTCTATGTACACATTTGATCATTTGCATAATTGATAAGTGTAAAATATAAAAATTTTCAGAGCTGCAAGGTAAAGTTTTTATAGGATTGCAAAATGAACTTTATTCATGAAATGATTCATATAACGCTGTTCTAACAACACCATTCTATCTGGTTCAGTAGTTCGTAATATGAATATGTAGTCTTGTTTTCAATGTTTTATAGTCTTTTATGTGTCATGGCTACAAAAAGGAATCATAGAAAGGATAAACATAAGTATGATACAATGAAAAGGTTAATAGTGTACCAGATTGAAATATACAAAGATAAAAAATGTTTCTGTCAAACAAAAATAAAACAAAACAAAAAATCAAACAACAAAATTGTAAAAGTACAAATCAAATATACATGTATGTGTCCTTTGATCAACTTCAGAATATTTTAATTTTTGCATGACACATGTTTGATCGCTTACAAAATAATTATATGGATATGCTAAGCTCTTTTGATGAAGCTTTATGTCGCCAACTTTATAAATAAACTTATTTTTTTTTCCGAATTAATTTCATTTGAAGCTTACTGCAATGCAGTGTTGTATGCCATTATTTTGGGGTATTAAAGTACAGAATGTGATCGCAAGTATATCCCATCAATCATTTTCTTGATATGAATCACACATTAAAGGCTGCTATCTGTCATCGCATCTCTGAAACCCGGAAACTGTAATGTTGATGTTTGGTCTGCTAATATAGTTATATGGCACATGATATATATGAATATATGAATGTAAACTGATGACCTGAACGATATCGTATTTTTAGCATTAATGATAAGTTATATGGTTTCGCTTGGCATATCTAAATAGAAGGTTTGGATGGTAAAATGACACTGTTGAGCATGGAACTGCGACCATATGGAAATATACAGTCGATAGGAATACAATTTGGTTTACTATCGGCATATAGGCAAATGCAATAAAGAATGTAAATAATAAT
Source organism: Mimachlamys varia (assembly GCA_947623455.1). NCBI lineage: Eukaryota > Metazoa > Mollusca > Bivalvia > Pectinida > Pectinidae > Mimachlamys > Mimachlamys varia. The sequence continues at coordinate 29,231,601 of OX392532.1, read as the reverse complement.
GCATAAACCGTATAAGCCGCCATAGGGAGGGTATTGGCAAAGGCATGCTCTGAAATTATTGCTTTGTACGCAAATCGAATCATTATCTATATGTGTGTGTTACGTCATTTTTAATGATAGGGGGTGGCAGACTCTGCTGGTAGATTTTTTTAGACCCTTATGTTTGCTGGGGCTTCCATAGCCACAGTTAATCTTATTTGAGTAGTGGCACGGTACATAATATACATATTTGTATTGTACACAATTTGAAATTATACAGAACTAGTTTAATTTTACTCCTAAATTCATAAATTAAATGAGTTTTACGCACCTGACCCTCCTGCTTCTACAATTGTAAAGAAATTTTGGATTCCCACCTTTTGGCCCCTAGCATCACTGAAGAGTCCTAGGAGGACGAAAAAGCTGTATGAAGCAGCTTAACTCATTTGTTCGGTATACTGTATCTATTACTAAATAAAAGGTGCAGCAAATGTGTTTGTGTTACTTCATCCTTAGACATAGGCATGAACGAGAATTGCCCAATATAGAAGTGTTGTACTAGCTTTGAAACGAATATGAGCCACTATAATATCGAAGTCAATGAAATATATGTCCTACAGTTCTTGTTACTGTCTCAATAGTTTACATAATGCAATGACTTATCTTAAATATGTCGGTCGATCAGTGTAAGTTGATAAGGTAGTGCTATATATAATTCCACTGCCAGATTTATACAATCTAACCACTATCTATTGGACCCATGGTGAAGTCATGTTGGTGTTCCTTTTAGTCGTGTCGTTATTAGGACTAGCTAATGCAGCATCAGAGCTTCTACATAATCATGATTTTGAACAAAGCTTTGGTGCAAACAGTTGGTTCTGCAATGGTTGTCACCTGTCCCAGAGTTCCGATAGTTACCATGGTCACGGCAGCGCGAAGGTAACACAAAGGTAAAGAGAAATTATAATTATACCAAAAAATTGAATTCTGTGATATTTTAGGGGCCTTGGTTTAAATAGATACTGTAAAACAGGAAAGTATCGACCTGCCTTGAATTCGCCTTCTCAAATGTAAAACAATTATATGTAGATATAGTATAAGACGAAAGCTTATGTTTGGAAAAAAATATTCGCCCTGTCTTAAAGGCCCAATATATGACACTTTCGGCAAAACTTGAAGCGAAATTCAAGCTTAATAAACACGCGTTTATTTTGAATTGTCTTCTAACTCCGGCTTGTTGTTGAAGTTGGCCCCACCTGAATAATTTTCAATTTTTTTGGATTTTTCTGTCAAGAGTTTTTTGTTAGTTAACGCTCAGATTTACTCCGTTTTAGCTTATTTTTACATGGTTATTAACTGGATTTTTTCAGAATCACGAAAAATTTTCTGTCGTTACATGTATTAGGCCATTAAATTCGTACTTATAAAAAGGGCAAAAAGGGCGAAAATTACAGTTTTACAGTATTATATGTCGGGGAATTTTATTTTCAATGCAGGTAAAAAACCCATTTATGCCTTGACTATGTATAGAGAAAGTTTTTATGAAACATTAAAAAATAGCAAACTGTATTTCCTTCCTTCAAGTGATTTGAAGACAAAGGGCAGTGAGAAGAAGTCTTCCTTGCAAATTTAAGCAATGCTGTCTCCTTAGTTTCACCTCTTTTTATGTTGTCCTTTTGTCGGGTTTAAAAGGAGCATTCAATGTCGTAGAGGCTGAAATTATAATCAATATTTTTGGTGACATCTGACAATTCAAGTTGTAATTGATGAACCAGCAAAACCATCAAACATATTTGTCATGATTACCTTTTTATTGGCTTATATTTTACAGGTCTCACAATTGGGCTGGTCTCTCTCAGACGGTGAATGTCAAGGCCGGTCATCATTACACGTTCAAAGCATTCATCAAACTACTGAGTCACACCCAGCCTTACCACAACGTTGAGCTAATGATGCATGTGACGTCGTCCAGTGGTAAGCTAAGGCTTACGTAAGGACACAAGTCACATAGCCATTAAGTAGTCCGTATACCCAAACTTCTAGTCCGTCCTCAATCAAGCCCACTTTTTGGTTTTTAGTCAATAATAAAGCAATCAAAACTATGGAAGACAATTGAGTAAATTATTGAAGTCGAATACTGTTTATAATGGGAGACAAGTTTTTGTCTGCGTTACATTACCTAAGAGAGAAACAAGAAATTTGTCAAGCACATAAATAATGCTTTGCAATGAAAACGGCTTTATGATAACAGGAAAGCATACTATCCTTGATGTCTATGCATACGAATTACTTTTCAATATATCGATATTTCTTTAGGCACATGGCTGTTTTATCGAATGCTGTACATGAGTACATTATAGGCATAATTAGATCTTTTCTAGTTGTTTCATTGAAGTATTCAATATTCTACTTTCTTTTGTAATTTAAAGTGGTTAATTTAAATGGTGCCAGTTATACAATGCCCTTTAAAGGCCGTATAACACACACAAACGAAACCTCAGCAGACTCTTATATTCATTACATTGAATATAGACAAAATAAGAAGTTATGTGTATATTCGTAAACATCTTACACTGTTTAAATCGCGACAAAAGCAAATGTATTATTTAAAATGAAAGTTGCTTACTAGACGAATGCCGATATGCATGCACAACCAATGACAACAGTACACTCTATCATTCTTTGTTATATTTGTTTGTTGATATTTTGCCTACAAATCTTTGCGGCTTAACAGGTGGCCACGGCAGGTTCATAACATGTGGAGAAAGTCCTTTTGTACAACAAACTTCGCAGTGGATAGAGATTGGGTTCGACCAGAAGATACCCGCAGGTAAAATACTATGAGTGATCCTAAACTGATTAATAAACCAGCACGCAGTACTATAAGACATACTTATTAGACCCGTTATACCAAAACAAAACTGACACGATTTGCGAATTTTCAAAACTTGCGTCAATGATTTTGCAACAATTAATAGTTTGTTTAACAAATGGTTTGTTACATAACTTCATATTGAAAAAAAGGAATAATCTTTTAAGATTATGGTATATGTATGTTATTAAAGACAAATATGAAAAAAAAAGAATATTGTATGTTTTCATTTTTAGTCTGAATAAACTTTAATGCTTTTAACTTATTCAAGTGTGTACATACTTTTTTCACTTTATTTGCACTTTACTGTGTATATATGTAGAAATGGACAAAGCAACCATCTACATTCAAATTAATGAACCCGGCGTGAACTACCTTGTCGACTCAGCAAGTTTTCAGGAACTGGTCCAAAATAATAACTGGAAATCAGAGGCTGAGACAAGGATCGAACAAATTCGTAAAGCGGATGTTCATCTCAAGTAAGATAAGCTTGTTTTTAAAGAATAGGTATCATATTAAGAGCCTAACAATCAGGCAAGCAGGTTAATAGTAAAAATAAATTAGAGAAAGCCGAAGCTTTCACCAAATAATAATCCGATCTCAAAATCGATTAAACCATGGGCAAAATACGAACAAAAGAAATATTTACATGGAGACACTTGTAAAAGTACTAGAAAATAAGATCAGGTGTAGTGTACAGGGTGTAAAAATCAAATGTTTTGACCAAATAGACTTTTTTAGGAGGAGGTGTTCACGATTGATCAAAATATCTTTCGAGTTTATTTTTCAATATCCACATCCCATTAATTCCACCACGTCTGGAGTATACAGTATCGCAATAAGACTGAAGCTCCGATTGTATTGTATTGTAATGGTAGAAGAAGTTTTGATAATGGCTTGGTCGAGAAATTAGCAGAGCCATCGATCAGACGTTGCTTATAAGGATCCTTGTGTAGTTGCGGCATCCGATAAAGACGAGGTAGGTCAGCGTTTTGCTAATTAACCGGTATTTTGAAAGATTGTAATACAGAAGCATGGTTAGACAGTATTTCATCTTTCGCGAAAACCAGTCAATATGTAAGTTGGGTTACCTACATGTATATGAAAGGATATTGAACAATTGACGATATGAATATCACTTTTAAAGGGATTGTAACATCTTTTTTTAACCTGTTAAAGTCAATTATTGTTTTATTTCACACGTTTGAATGTATTCATTCTGAGATAAATACAAGATTCAAATTTGGCAATACATTCCAGTACAAAACAAAGCAAAATTAAACGTACAACCTAACTAGAGATATTTTGTTCAAAACTATAGATTGCTAAAATCAAAACAATTTTACATTGATTTTTTGTGTAATTGTTATTTGTTATGTTATATATGAAGAAAAGTAAACGCAATAAATGGCTACAGAGTATGTACCTTATCATTTCTGCCCATCTGACGTAAATAAACGTACAACCTAACTAGAGATATTTTGTTCAAAACTATAGATTACTCAATTAAAACAATTTTACATTGATTTTTTGTGTAATTGTTATTTGTTATGTTATATATGAAGAAAAGTAAACGCAAGAAATGGCTACAGAGTATGTACCTTATTATTTCTGCCCATCTGACGTTTTACCATAATTGAACTTGTATTTTGCCTGACAGAGTTGTCAATCAACATCACGTGAACTTGCAAGATGTCACTTTTGAGGTATGTAACATTTGTCCAGGATCGATAAATATTAATGTTTTAATACAGTGATTCAATGTAAGAATAAATATTAAAAAATCAGAGAATACCAAAGCGTCAAAAAAAAAAAAAAAAAAAAACATAATCCGAACTCAAAATCGATTAAACTAGAGGAAAAATAGGAACAAAAGAAATATTTACATGGAGACTCTCGTAAAAACACAAGAAAATAAGACCAGGTGTTCCGAAAGAGGAACCAAACGGACACCATTAATAGAAATATTCACTTCTAAAAGCTACAAATGTATAAAACAGGAACGGATAGCAGATGTTTACTTTTTTTCAAAATTGACTAACAATAGAATATATATCAGGTATTATGGATTTATAAAAACATATCATATATTGGGAAGGACGGGTTAGAATTTGATGTTAAAAGTAGGACCATGTTCATTTAAGACGATGTTTAATACATATTGCTCGTCTGAATGTTGTTACAAGTTCAAACTGCTCTATATGGTAAATATATTAAAAATCATAATAGGCTAGACCAAAACTAAGAAATAACAGATTTGTGAGATACACAATTAGATAAAGTGATGCTTGAAATTACAAATTAGTGGTATTTATTGTTTGTATTTAACATTCCGTTTACAAAAAGGTTTGCAATTCATGATACTTATTTAATGTTTCCCCAATTAACTTTTTTTTCTTCTAAAGCTACAAATGTGAAATATACGAAAATGTCTATATGCAAATATGTGAACCGAGTAAACATTCAGCAATTTAACAAATATTTCATTTTTTAAAGATGACGCAACACATACATATGCTGCAACTTTTAAATTTAGTAATAGATACATTATGCCGAACAAATTAATTAAACTGCATCATACAGTTGTTTCGTCCTCCTGGGACTCTTCAGTGATGCTAGGGGTCAAAAGATGGGAAAACAAAGAAATTGTACACGGACTTTACTATAATTGTTTATGGTTTATGCAGCTTAATCAACAATCGAGTGCTTTCCCCTTTGGAGCCGCCGTCCGGTTTGACCTTATCACCAACCCTTCAGCAACTGGTTACCAGAAATACTTGTACGATAACTTCGAATGGGCTACAGTTGCCAACGCCTTCAAGTGGCGTCTTATGGAATACACACAGGTATACTCATTAGTATGTATACGACCACTAGTGTTCGACCAAATAAGCTATAGACTTCAATAAACATATTTTCTATCAAAATAAATAAGAGAATACCGAAGCGTTAACAAAATCATAAACCGAACTCAAAATCGATTGAACCAGTGGCAAAACATGAACAAAGGAAAGATTCACATGGAGACCCTTGCAAAAGTACAAGAGAATAAGACCAGGTGTTCTGGAAGAGTAAGCGTCTTCTGCTTCATCGACGACACCCGCCATGTAAATCTTTGTCACATCAAAGCAAACATCAAGTTCTCAAAATTAGCAAATGAGAAATTTAAACTTACACACATATAATAAAAACAGTATCAAGACGTTTGCAATGTTTCGCGAATGCTTGGCCGCATTCGCATGTGCTTGGTAAACACATAATCGTTCCAAAACCAACAAAAGGTGCCAATGACTCTTTCAAATTCGGACATTTGAAAAAAAAGAGTACACTATAGTTTTAAATTCGTTTTATTAAAATAAAACGCTGTTTTTAACTCACTATACAATATAATTATATCATACCATTCATCACCTCTTTTAATTTTTTCTGTTGTCAAAATATTGCTTTTCATAATTGATTTGAATGTGTATTCTACCAATGTCTAAATGAATATGATACTGTTGGAATTACAATCTTTATAAATTGCACATTAAGTCTACGTAAAAAAAAAATTATTAAAACGAACGTTTAATTTTAATTCTTTGATACAGGGCCACGCTAGCTTTGATCACGGCATGAGTGCGTTGAATGAATTACGTTCAAGAGGGTAAGTGAATGTACACGCATTTGCGACAAAGAACACTGCAAAAATATACTTTAAAGCGTTGAAACGATTTAAAAGTTATTCACAGTGTATTGAATTTTCAAGTTACTGGATGTCATTGTAGTAAGTACTTGATGTATTTCGCAAACGAAAAGTAACATGGATGCAAAATCCACCACTCGATCGCCTAAGTAAGGCAAACAAATGCATAATGAACCCAATTAAGTTCATAATGTTTTCATAGTATGTAACTGATAACATGGAATAGTTGATCTTCCTCTATATGTATTGCATTTTCAAAAGTTACTGGATGTTATTCTTAAAGTATTTATCAAAAGAAAAGTCAAATGGAGGCAAAATCCTGCACTCGATCGCCGAAATAAGGCAACGCATTGTATAATATTTACATTCTGTATTGCACTTGCCTATATGTTGTAAGTAAACCAAATTGTATTCATAAAACTGTATACTACAATTTACAGTGATAAGGCCACGGTGTATGAATACAGCTGATAGCCTGCATGGAAGTGTCTGCATGTAAACAAACATGGCCGCAGGCCAGTTACAATAAACAGAGCTAGCATATACACATCAACACCAATCAATAAAATAATTTCATTTTCAGTTTAATATTTCCATTTTAGAGTCAAAATTCAAGGTGACAAAAAAAGTAATTAAAAATGAAATGAAAATTAAAAGAAAAAAAAAAACATCATACAAAAATCAACATTGGCACCATTCCAGATACGAAATTACCATTATTTAGCATTAAAAAAACGTCGTCTGCTACTGCATTGGTTAGACACTGCAGGTCATGGATTCGAGTTCCGACTCCGAGATGTCTCTATCACCACCTGACAGGGGCGAATTTAATCTTAAATTCCCTGGGGGATTTTCGCCTGAAATTAACAACACAAATGCAGAGCTGAATGTTCCAGTTGAAATTTTCAAAAGTGGTTTGAGCGACAGCGAAGAAAACATATTGCTATCCATGGGCTTGGACGACATCGAATACCTAGCAGAGAATTCTGCTTCACATGTTTTAAGTAAGATAGATGTAAGCGAGATGCAAATGAGCTTACAAAATGCTGTATTTGAGGAGTTACCACCGCCTGAAATGCCGTGTATGCCAAAAACGTCTGGCAGGTTCCATAGAGCTTCGACGGAAGAGTTGGAGAATATGTTCCAAGAACGCCAGTCAAAGAACACAAAAAAGAACACAACATGGGGGATGAAAGTTTTTCAGGGTATGTAAATCTGTTTGAAGTCAATAATATACCGTATAACTGAGAGTAACTCTAGCTAAAACAGATGGAAAGTTCAATTTATTTCACGAACTATCACATCGTTTCAACTTTACACAGTATAAGTAATTTCGACTAAAACCTAGGTCATATAAGTATTGACATGGACAAAGGGAAACAACTCGATGTTACAAACTATTTCATTTTTTTAGATTGGAATATGGAGGTCAGGGAACATCCCATGGACTTAGCCACGGTTAACGTGGATACTTTGGCAGAAGCCCTCCTACAATTCTACGCCGAAGCGAGACCCAAAGACTCAGAAGACAAGCAGTACCACAAAAACACACTCATAAACATTAGAGGAGCAATAAATAGACATTTGACGGACATACATAGAAACATAGATATAATAAGAGACAAGCAATTTAAACATGCTAACGGTGTCTTAGACGGGCTCCTTAAACAGCGTGCGCGATGTGGCACCCTCAAACCTACAAACCATAAATCTATCATAGAAACAGAACACCTTGACAAAATATCCACTTACCTGTCAAATGGCGCTAACAATCCCGTTATACTCCGGCAAAATGTGTGGTTCAATTTAAGCGTCCACTTTGTTACGCGCGGCATGGAATTCCACCACCAATTGTCCACAAATTCTTTCAAATTTCACAAAAATGAAGCACTGGATGATGAATATGTCACAATAAATCATTCCACTAAGCAAAAAAATTACCAGGGCGGAATAAGTTCTGCTGAAGCTCCCTCCGATAAGAGAATGTACAGTACTGGTACAGCCAGTTGTCCTGTAAAAATGTTAAAGTTGTTGTTGTCAAAATCCGACACTTCTGACGGGCCATGTGCACTGTTTACTCAATACAAGAGAAATGCTGTTGAATTTCCTCATAGTCACGAAACCTGGTATACCAGAAAACCTCTTTCGAAGCGAACATTCTCAAATTTTCTTTCTGACATATGTAAATTTGCCGGTGTTGAAAAAAAGTACACACCTCACTGCCTCCGGGCAACAGCCATACAGCACCTAAATGATCAGGGTCACGAGGCACGGCATATAATGTTTATGTCCTCTCACAAAAATGAATCTTCTTTGAGATCCTATACGAGAAATGTTTCTTCTTGTCAGAAAAAAGCGTTGAGCTCAGCTTTATCCACAATTTCACTACCCAGTGATGAAACTACCGATAGGTCTACTGTCGTTAGGAATGTCGACCTGGCCACTGCCGGGCAAATCGTCACTCATGATCAACCACGTGTTGGAAATACTTCTGGCTCACAAATCACATTCTCCAGTAATACGTCAATGACATCAGCTCCAGGATTCTTTGCTAATGCAACATTCCATGGGTGCACGATAAATTTTTCAAAATAGATAACGTAGAGGAACTTTTCGTCACTTTTTCGCTTACTGTTAAGCTGTGCCTTGTCAATCCACACGTTCCTCGAGAGCCGCGTCACACTTAGTAATTTATAACAATGCGCGACTTTGCTATGAATATTACCCAGTAAACTTGTATAGTTTTATTAGAAGAATTGTATATATTATGAATAACTTACTCAAGTTATGCCTGAAATAAAATTCAATTTGTGCAAAAACTATTGTATGTGTATGTTATTGATGATGATTTGGGGGACTATATTATTCCTTCTGGAAATTTCGGCTGTTCCGGTATTTGAACATGATGACGTCAGTGATATATGGTAAGCGGCAAATTCAAACGCGTTATTAGCTGCATTAAAAAAACCCATTATGAATGTAAATATAAGCATTGAACTGTTACCAAATGGTAGTATACAGTTGATATGAATACAATTTGGATGACAGATAAATATTCATGTCGCCCTAACGGGCGACATTCTATTTATCTGTCACCCAAATTGTATTCATATCAACTGTATACTACCATTTGGTAACAGTTCAATGCTTAAATGAACCCAATTAAGTTCATAGTGATGTCACAATATGTAACTAATTACCCAAAAGAGTTGTTCTGCTTCCTAATGCCAACAATGGTATTTGATATCTAACAACAGAATCAGTTCAATAACGATAGTCAAAACTATTATTATTAAACCACATACACAAGAATCTGCTGTTGCAACAAATAAGTTTATGCTGTGATTTATGGAAAGCACATTAGGGTATTTGATCAGTGTCCTCCCTCCCCATGAAATCAACAAAGCGACCATATTTACCCTTCTGCGCCTTTTCACAATGTTTCTGAAACTGTAACCTCTCTAATGTTAACACCGTGAACTTACGTCTACCTGTTCCTGTACAAAATGCTTGGCGATCGCGTAAAAGGAAGGCTATATAGTTTGTATCTTGATCAGGTCAAGCCAATTAGCTGCCCTCTGAGCGACGTCGATTATTATTTTGACGTCTGTTAGAACTGGTTAGTCCTTGGTGGTGATGTTGATTTAATGTTGCCAATATATGATATATATAGCCTGTGTCATTAGTTTAATTAGCACAACGAAGATGTATCATCGTGAATACATAAATCTCATTAAGACTTTTACTGGTCTAAGACAATACAGAAATTAGCATATCAAATTCATTGATACTAATATCTACATTCATGCTTAGAATAGATATAACAATAATTTCAAAACTATTCAGGAGTATTCGTTTCTTCTTTTAACTTCATCTGTTTTTCTATTTAAAACAAATTATTGTATGTTACTTGTATGTACAGTATCTGATATCACAAAACAAAACAAAAAACAACAAAAGAAACAAAAATATAAAAAACAGTTTTTTTTTCTATATTATCCACCATTGTGTCAACACTTAAAATGTTAAACAGAATGACTGTACGAGGACACAACATGTACTGGGGTGTACACGGACATTACCCTGCCTGGCTCGACCATCTGTCCGGCCCTCAGGTCTTACAAGCCATGCATACCCATCTAAACGACATGATTTCACACACAAGAGGAAAGTGAGTTGATCTTGTTTTGTAAGTATTGATAACAAATTGGAAAGACAGAAAATAGCATATTGTGTAAACATTTAATCAAATTGCATTATGTTCTATTTCTCCACACTGTATGCTGACTGTTCAAAATACAGTCATTCCGTTCATCAGAAGAAATCTTACACTATATAAACTTTGTTATTTCACAACCAATTAATGCTGTCTTGGTCTGTGAAATATTTATTTAATTAATTTAGTTTATTTACAGTTTTGGAAAAATAATTAAAAAAAAACAACATGAATATTAGCATTAGCTATAATAATTTATGTTTCTGAATAAGGTTCGCCCATTGGGATGTCAACAACGAGAATCTCCATGGCGATTATTTTGAAAAGAAAACTGGCCACCCCAATATAACCATGGAGATGTTTCAGTGGCTTCACAGTGCTGAACCCGGGGTCAAACTTTTCCTTAATGACTACCAAGCCCTTAATTTAGGCCGCTATACAACTGTAAGTAGGCAATCTATCAATTTAAACTGTAAATCTTGTGTGTGTTTTGTAAGAATATCCTTTTTTATAGATGTATGGAAAAAACCAAATTTCTACTCTAGAACCACATGACGTTCAGAAATGTACATGAACTAGTTTTAGATCCTCAACAAAATCCCTACCTTTCATTGTTCTTGTTTTTTTTTATTTAGTTCGAGAACAAGATATTGTAAATACATGTCAGTCAATCGTATTGTATATAATTTTCTTTTGTTTCATGAAATACCAACTTGTTAGGCTAATAGATATTGATTAGCATCATTGTATTTTGTTTCAATATGAATGTATCTGTTTTATATTTAAATGGTAATAACAGTCATTGAAGGAACAAGGTCGTATTTTCCACGATGCTGGAATTCCAATTTATGGCATTGGGGAACAAAGCCATTTCAATTACGGACATGACGATATGACTACTATCAAGGTAAGTACTCTTCATTTGTTCATCAATTTCTTGACGGTTGAAACTCATCAAAACATCACCTGTCAACATACACAATGTCTGCTTTTTAGTAACAGTATATCAATCGATAATAACCCGTTTATAAATACTGTAAGCATGCATTTAAAATGTTAATAACTGCCAAGTACCGACTTTTTCCGAGTGTTCGGGAGAGAGTGGATAGCACTCTCTCCTTTCAGAACGGCGGCTGTGATTATATACACTGACATGATGTGGACAGGTATGGGGTCTTCTACTCGACTACGTTGGTTATTACTGGGTACTCCGGTTTCCTCCCACTTCAGCCAATTACCTATGCGCTCACATCTGGAAAAACACAAGTACATCGTACAATTAATATATGTTTAAGAATTTCATTTTTTATAATTTTTGACAAAAATAAAGATTTTATTCTTTGTTCAGCACAATCGGCAATTACTTAAAACAAACCAATGCATACTCTATGGATCTTTTGATAAGTTCCTTTTATTAATTTTAAAGTGTAAAGTTCTGTTTAGTGTGGACGATGCGACGTCAGATTGCGAACGATGTATGCATGATGTGAACATGACAATGTTTTTTGTGTTGTGCGATCGCACAGCAATAACAAAATTAACTTTATCTATTTAACAGCAAATTTGAAACAAGCTATCCATCTTACTTTATTTTATCTTGTTGGCCCGGGTATTTTTTCGCATAGGGTCTTATTGTGGGAGAAAACAGGAGAAAGTCACGTAGTCGGGAAGGTGACCCCTTACGATTTCGAACCCCGACGCCTTTGTGAATGGGAAATGCGCTATCTACTGTACCTACTCTCCATAAAGCAGTACCATTGGACCGAAATATTTGAAAGCTTTCGTTAATGCTATGAAATGCATTTTTAGTATCGTCTGGATAAATCAGCAGAGGCTAATCTCCCAATATGGATAACAGAACTGTCTGTTGGTGACTCCAATGCTGATACGAAAGCTCAGACGTTTGAAGACCTACTCACACTGTACTTCAGCCATCCTGCCGTCGAGGGCATCATTCTATGGGGATTTTGTCAGGAGGCAATGCAATGCAAACAATGCGCCCTAGCTATTGGACCGCAGTGCCATGTAAGTGTTGAATTTCAATGGTTATCTTCATTTCTTTTTGTTTCGAGAAACATATTTTATATTTCAATAAATGTTACAGAAGATATGAATATTTCACACATTCAAGTTAATCTAAACAAAAACTTTGCTTGGAGTAACATTAATTTGTTAAAATTGTTCAAAATAACATGAAAATCGAACATTAACAATTATCACAAAAAGAGGCAATTCATTTTTCAAAGAAGATGAAAATTAAAACAGATATATTATGTCACAATCAAAGAATGTTATTGTTGAACTAAGCACCTTTCAAGAGTTCCTCTATTGGTTTTTGTTTACAGAAAACCATATTTAGATATCAAGAGTAATGTAGTTGTACGATGAACCTATTTCAACTTTGTAATAGTGGTTTTGAAAGAAGGTTAATGTTCGACCTATCTTATTATGTTTTTTTAGCCAAACGCTGCAGGTGAAAAGGTCAGTCAACTGCTGAGACAGACATGGAGGACGAACGTGTCACAGTCGTTAGCCAATCACAACATACGGGCATTTAAAGGAAACTATACAATGACAATCAAGCAGAATGGCCATGTGTTGGAAACAAAAGCATTCACCGTAGGTGACGCGGATAAAACATTGACTGTCACAGTCAGTGGATCAGGTGAGAATACGTGTTGACCAACAGGTGAAAGGAAGTGGGAAATGTATTTGTATGAAATAAAGGAAACCGCGATGAAACGTAAAATTGACATACGCAATAGGTTGTATAACTTCTTTAAATTGATAATTTCTTTCTCTATCCCATTTTTTTCACGAGATTTATACAATGAGGAAAACAACGTACTTCGATTTTACGTAAGCTCAAAAGCTTAACAAAATTTTTCATTCCCATCGAGCGTTCTGAAATGATTTGGAATATTATTGATTAGTGAACATAATAATATATTTTATTTCTTTTTGTCACTAGGTAGTTCAGTCCATACCTCCACAGCCATTCATTAGAAGAGTCGACACCCTGCCCGTAACCTTTCTTGACTTTTAACTGTAATAATTCTAGTGTGAGGGAAATAAATGCCTTGGTTGTTAACCTATCCATGGTGTGTTTCGTTTTTCTGTTACGGTTAGACCATAACGAGTCGTAGTATAGCTATTTGAGACGACGTTTAAGTGGTGCAAAATATTTTACGAAACATTTGGTATGGTTATAAACAGTTTATATGGACAACGTTGCCAGTCGTCAAAGGTTCGCTATTGTCACAGCTGTCGGAGGATGTATATATTTTAGAGGCGGAATTAGATTCTAATATCATCTGACTAGTACTCTAACTACAAGAGAGCAGATTTAATGCATAGCTGTCGCCAAATCTAACAAATTGGAGACTTTGTTTTCTGCGACAATGACTGTAAGACATGAGTCCCAAAAGTGTTCACTCACTTATTTTGACAGTCGGAATCGATTCATTGTTAATGAGTAAAAACAAATATATTTTATTCATGACAAAGCACCGGCGGGTTTAACGTTTTTGTATGCTTACAAGCAAGCAGTTCAATTTTAGCATGTTAATGATATTGCAAAATGATTCTTACCGTTTTGTATAACATTTTCACTTGTTTTGGTTTCCATAAGTTTCGATAAACTGTACTGCATCATTAGTCTTCTAACTGTTCGCTATATCTAGCATCTTTGTGTAATAGTGGTGTATATCTTGTCTCAAATACAACAAGGCCACGGGGTTATGTTCAAGGTTTATTCCTGTAGGACGTCATTTAAAAACACTGTAACAAATAATTAAACAATAATCAATACACTATCAAGCTAACCATACATTCACAACTCGCATACACAAAGGGAAATAACTCGTACAATGACAAAATTACTGACACAATACTTTACGCTATTACAAGTACAAAACTACATTTCTTCAAAGATCCACAATTAAAATGATAAGTTAAAGATAGGTTTATCTTTACATTTTAAACAAATCGTACACAAATAATCATTCGGATATGTAATACACATACCTGAGTGTGACTCAGAGCTCACGTCCCAGGTACGGAGCACCCGTGCATATCTCGCACGTCTACAGGGTACAAACGTTACACACTAAAAACACAAACAAAACCCTTCTATACTTCCACGCATATTACACACATAAAACTATCACTTTTACCAAATACATCTTTTTCATAAAACTTTTACATTAGTTTATGAAATAAACTAATTAACTGAATATAATAATCTGACCATAATAATTACTTCAAATATAAAGCAATTGTAGCTATATAGATAGTTTTCATACAAGTTAAATAACGAGATCTTAAATTCGCTCTTACTAATAAATCCATAATAAGGTACAAAACCTGTATCCTATACTTATTTTAAAGAGGTATATAGAAAAATTAGAGAATACTAGAAACTTAAAATAGTGAAAGACTTACAGAGAGATTGGTCAGGTTGGAAGTAAATTAGGTAGGTCCTGTCCAGTCGATGGAAAATATATGTCTACACTAACAAAGAATAAATCCCGCCAAACGTCCAATAAAAACAACCAATGAAATTACAGACACTACATGACGTAACATTACAGACTGACCACTCGAACACTACAATTACATCGTCTGTACAAAACAGACGAAACGAACGCACACAAAACGTATACATTACTACAGTATTACGGACGATACTATTACGGACGACGTACGTTACGGACGCGTTACCAAATACGTTGGACGAACGGGAAAATTCTATTAAATATCAATACTACATATACAAGTACATTAATTAAACTAATTGCTAAAATATGTCCCTGCTACATCCTCCCCTGCTTTGTGAAAAGTCGTCCTCGACGCATATCACAGAAGAATAGACGCTGAAACAAATGGCAACTTCAGTTAGAATAAAATAAAACTACATGTACATTAAAACACATTTACTGGCCAGAGATGATGTTGAGTAGGGTGGAAGCGACATCATCTTCTTTTCCCTTCAAGACATTAGACCTTGCGATAGACTCCAGATAGTGAGCTCGCACCTTCCAATCTGGCTCAGGCTGCTGTCTGAACTGATATGCGCCACTTCTCATCCAAGAGGGTTTTCTTCGGTCTCTCTGGGACCTTCGTGGAACAGTTGAACTGTCCTTTTGGATTTCACTATCGCTGTCTGGGTTTTCTTCAGCACCTCCCGTCGCAGTAGATGAGTCATCCTGAAGAGCGTCCTCTTCTCCCTCCTCATCAACCTGCTCAGACTCATCTTGATGGTCAATTCTGGGCCCGGATGTGACGTCATCAACTTCACACTCCAAAACTACCATCATCTCGTCTGTCGAGGTCGTCTCAGCTACACTTACACTGTCCTCGTCCTGCACAACAGGTGTAGTCTGAGGTTTCCTTGATTTTCGGGGCCTTGGTACTGGTATTGGTTTGTCCGATCGTCCAGGCAGATAGCTAATAGGAAGAAGTAGATTACGATGAAGCGTCTTCGACCTTCCCTCACCATCTTCTCTCTTAACTTCATACACTGGTACGTCTGGGTTTGGCTGAGTTACAACTACATATGGATATTCCTCCCACTTGTCAGAAAGCTTGTGCTTTCCATCGAAAGCGACAATCTTGACAAGTACTCGGTCACCTATGCCAAGGACAGCACCTCTAACCTTCGAGTCATACACGTCCTTTTGTCTCATCTTCTTCCGCTGCGAGAACGCAGAGGCTAGTTCATACGCCTGGGAGAGTCTATCCTTCAGCGAATCAACGTAAGTAGCCAGTCGACTCTTGCCGAGTACAGTTGTAGGCGTGCACTAGTGGACCGACGTGGGATTTCCAGTTTGTCTTCTTATCTTCGGACAAAGTTCCCAGCATACTAAGAAGCGTGCGGTTAAACCTCTCGCAGAGCCCGTTTCCCATGGGATGGTACGGTGTGGTATTAGACTTCTCCATTCCAGTGATGGTACAAAGTTCCTTCATCAGTCGGCTTATGAAGTTGGGACCTTGATCTGAATGTATCTTTTAGGCAATCCATAGTGAATGACGAAGTTGTTGAAGAATACTTCTGCTGTTGTCTTTGCTGTCATGTTCCTGGTGGGAATTGCCACAGCATACCTCGTGAAATGGTCCGTAATGACGAGTATATACTGTTGTCCTCCTTTAGATGTTTCTAGTCCAAGAAAATCCATGCAGACAAGTTCAAGAGGCTGATAGGTGTGGATACTCACCAATGGTGCTCTTTGGTTTGCTGGTATCTTCTTTAGTAGACATCTATCACATCTCTTGATGTAGTCCTCTACATCTCTGGTCATGCCGATCCAAAAGAACCTGTCCTGGATGAGAGATCGAGTCCTATCACGACCTTGGTGTCCCATGTCATCGTGTACCATGGTAAGTATAGTAGAAATCTTCGTTGTAGGTACAACCAACTGGTATACTGGTTTCCCCTCTCTAGTTGTCTTTTCTATACAGGAGGCCATCTCGAATGCACAGCTTCTCAAAGTTCTTCAAGAAAGTAGAATATGCAGCTGATGGTGGTAGCTCATCTCGCTTAGGCTTCTGTCCAGACTTTACTCGAGGCATCCAAAATCCTATGATAGAGTCAGTCTTTTGAGCTTCTCCAATATCAGGCATCTTCGATGGTAATGGAGCGTTTGGTATGTCAAGGACAAACTGTTTCTAAATTGCCTCAAATATGGTGAGTAGAGAACACGGTTTGAAGCAAACGTCATATTACATAACTATTTAAGTAATTCTGCGTGTTTTACAACTTTTGGTTTAATCAGTTGATAATCCCACACAAGTACACGAAGACACGAAGCTGACATCGATAAGGCAAGGTTGCTCTATAATACATTGTACGTCTGTTTAACATTAAACTCGGAGTTGGAAAACTGTCTGCCTTTTTCAGAAACAGGACTAAGGAAAATTGAGATTAAGTTGACAAGAGAACGTAGTTTCATTGTCTTAACAGGCATCGATGGTGTTCCCTAGACTATTTAATATTATTAGATAAAAAGCAAATGGTAAAGCGACATAAACGACTGACGTAAAGCAACTTTTTGAGACAACCAAACATATACGTCTGTTAATCACGATACTGTAAGTGGATCTAGAGATGTTGGGCAGGTATCAGCGTCACCATGTCAAATACAGATTGACAAATATTCGCATCCTAGAGTTAATAAAACATGGTGCTTTTAACAGATTTTTCGACAGTACCAGCAGTCTTTTGATATATAACCAAGATTTTTTGACAAACACGCTAGCAGTGCTACAAAAATTATATTGTACTTATGTGTATTCATTCATATCGCTTAAAAGTCTTAAAAAGTTAAACCTATTTTAAGCGAAGGAACGAAATGCTTACGCCAATCTTAAACGAATATCTACCAACAATTTCTGTTTAATAATGGAGAGACAAAGAAAGGTTTGAATAAAGAGTATGATTTTTGTATAAGCGTTCATTTCATGCTGTTATCTAATTACAATCTATAGAGAACTATTATATAAGACGTCCAGACTTATTTCTAGACCCAGTTTGGAACCTTGACTGACCTCCTCTTTGTCTGACTGATAAGATGTATGCCCTCGTTCCTCTACCTAGTAGTTTCTTGGTCAGTACAGCCGCACGCTTTGATAAGATCCCAGTTCAAATGTTGATTTCGATTTAGAAACATGGAACGTGTTTGGTTAATCCTGTTACTTTGTGTAGGGCAAGCTATTTCGGAATTGTTCCATAATGGCGATTTCGAGAGTCATCAGTTTAATGGTAACTGGCAGTGCAACTCATGTCAGCTGTCTCTAACCAATGACCATGTGGATGGGCAACACAGTGGACTGGTCACTTCTCGGTATGGTTAATTACTAAGATATTCTGTAGGCAACTTGCAACATTTAACTTTACTCCATATCGATAACGAGTTGATGATAGATTGTCAAATGATTTAAAAAAGATACTTGTAATAGGTTGTAAGCAGTGTTACGAACATATTTAGTATTCGAATATCAATTGTTGCTATGAAGCATAAGAAAAAACATGCGATAGTTGTCTGAACATTGAAGTTTGTTTTGTTTTTTGTAAGAAGTCCAGCAATGTACGCATAGAGATGTACACATAAAACCGTATGTGATATTTGATGTTACTTTGTTATTGAAGGCAAACTGGTTGGCCAATAATAATAATATTAATGAAAATAAAATAAATCGGTGTTTATACACTTTAACTGTGATTAATTCATGCGAAATGAAGTTTTCAATTGATGGATGCTTATAGTTCGGTATCTATTGAGGAAATCTCATGTAAACAAATTTGTGCTTCCAACAAGGTATGCAGTCTTCAGCGAAACTAATAGAAATTCAATTAATATTTTTCATGGCACACTTAAGCATATCCACTAACTAGATCTGAAATAAACACAGCGCATTTCACCATTTTCACAAATGCGAAAATGCGCATTGCAGGGAAAAAAACAAGGGATAAAGCAACAATAGCAGCTGCTAAACAAAGCGTTTATAAATACCTTTGTGAAAAGCAGAAATGTTAACATAGTTTGAAAAATGTAAGGAAAAAATGAAAACAAAGTTCAGAATGAACAGTAATTAGATTCCCGAAGTCAATTATGTCAAACACAATATCAGTATATGAACAAATATGAAATATCAATAACATTGTCTCACAAAATATTGTTTTCAATATTCAACTTTATTCAGTCATGCCGCCTGGGCAGGGATCTACTATGACGTCACCGTGTCCACAGGCCGAACATACGTCATCAAAGGCTACATAAAGTTGCAGAATAAAGTAGCAGGCACTATGTATCAAACAGTGCATGTGATGATAAAAGGAACAGACTCACACGGTAAGGAAAGGGGATGCAAACAAGTTATTTCCATCTCTTTAAAAACATGTTGAGGTTATATTGAACCCTTATAAATCAAAAACCATCTCATGCTGTAATTGATTTTTGTGAAAAAACCCAAAAAAAAACAAAAAAACAAAAGAGAGAAAAAAAAAGACAAAACAAATTATATGACGGAAACAGTGCATGTGTTGGAAAGTACTATAAGAAAAGTTTACATATAATGTGCTAAATAAGAGTTGTGTATTAATATAACCTTAAACAAAGAAAATCGTTGAACATATTCTTTTTCACCTTGATAAATAAACCATCTATTTGTCAAAAGGGTAGATTTCACAAAAAAGATAATGATTCCATGGAAGGACATATGGTCGTGTCAATTTTCCTGAAATTGTCCAAATATGAAATTTTCTTCACAAAAAATTAATTTCAATGTAAAACCATATGTATTGCTGAATTTAAAGGTCATACTCATTACGAGACGGTCAGTGAAGACAGGCATGTGCAGCAGGATTTCGGATGGACGGAGATTGGAGGGGATTTCCTGTTAACGGCGACAGGTTATTCTCTTATTATTGCTTTAGGTTTTAAACGTAGATTTTCCAAAGATGGATGAGCAAGATTGATGTTTTATAAGTCTTTTTTTTTCGAACTTTGTGTGGCTTTATCAATAACAATAAAACGAATGATAGAAAAGATATAACTATGTATTGTTTGCAGGTACATCATGTATATCATGAACTTTAATACAAAGCTACGTTTGTTGTTTATACAGTACAATGAGTTTAAAAAGATAAAATTAAAAGTGAAAGTAAGAACATATTCCCTAGTTTAACTCATTTCGTGGTTATTAAAATATAGGCATCTACCCTATTTTCTTTCCTTTTATTAGGAATGACCAACATCAGGATATATATACAAGTAGAAAACAAAGACACCAATTACTTAGTGGATGGTATGAGCCTTACTGAGCTACCCATCGACTCTCAGTGGAAGTCTGAAGCAAATGCCAGGATAGAAGCAAACCGAAAATCCGATATCGACATAAAGTAATATATTTTGTTCATCTATCAGGCCTAAAAATCGCATTCTTGCTTCCAGATTTGTGCATGCAGCTGTGACGCTTTTTGTGCGATGCTTTATTCATTGTGTTCACACTATATGGCTTCATGTATATGCCATAGAAACGTTATACACTCCGGATGCAAAGCCGTACTGATTAAGTAATTTGATTTGTCATTTGTATGAATTGTTACAAACCCCACCCCACACCACCCTAAAAAAACAAACAAAACAGCAAAATTTAACATATCGATAAACAAATAAACAACATTTATCCAACACCAGAGATAATTAATTTACCTGTTCGGAAAGGATGAAACCAATATATCGACAACCGAACGTTCTGCAAGAAAGCACACTAATTCTTAAACAAATATGCAATCCAATGTGTCCGGACCCTAGGAAAGCAAACTTTTGAAACAGTAGATGGAAGACGACTTTTTTTATATGCCCCTTTGGGTAAATTCTGAAGCGGACGAAGTTTTCATAGATTTCTTCATTTTTACCCCGTCAGTTTTAATTCGATTCGTTTGATTCTTTATTTCATATATGTGTGCACATCATATATCCGCACAGCTTTATCGTATCAGTGTCGATTTGATATTGAAAGTTGGCACATATTTCAAAATTCTGTGCAGTTACACTCCATTGATTATATAACCGACGAAAGTGGCAGAATTTATATCGTTGTAGAAATTGTGTAAAATGTAAGCAAAGATGTGTCTCCGGTAAAGTTACATATCCTCAATCGATATTTATCATTTTACATGTCTGAGAACACGACATATGGCGATTTTATGTTGAAAAGTATTGCATGGCTAAGTGAAGTATACAAGCATGGTTTTAAACAAGTACGTTTTTAATCTTAATTTAAATCAAAGCTAAATATGAATATCATTCGTGAAAAATCTTGAAAAAAATCTTAAGTTTATAATAAATTAGTATATGCATTCAAAATACCTTATTTTTCATTATTTCATTGTTCGTTTAGAATCATCAATGGCAATGGAGTAGATACTTCGCATCTACAAATAGAGGTAAGCATTAGTTATGTATTACTGTATATGCTGTATTGCTGTATATGCATTGTTTATGATGCAATACTTACACAGACCACTTAGAATGGTATTATTATGAAATTACTATTGGATAATATGTTAAACACATTGGCATCATTACATAATCGCGACTGGTTGCAGTTTCAAGCGTTTATGAAATGGAATTAAAAAAAAAACAATTCGTAACGTTATTTTTACATGTACACTTGTATGAACTGAAGTAGATTCGAAGCTACAGTAAACTATGTTTAATTTAAAGAAACATGTACTGTGATATTCTAAGAGATTAAGATGCTGAAAATAACTTGTATAGCTCACCGTACCAGCTTCAATTAAGTTGAATTTGTTTTTCTAAATTTTCCTTTTTTCTTTCTGATATGTTTCACTACAAAAACAATATAATTATGTGTTAGTAAAACAGTTATTGTTGTAATATAATGTTGATAATATAATGTGTATGATATTATGATTATGACATTTTGTAAAAATGATACATGATAGTGTTTGAGCTGTATAACATTCGTATCTGATTTTGTCATTTGGAGCTTAAAATCATATATGCTTTTATGCTGTTATAATTATGATATGCTACGAACAATAACCGTTTTATATTTACAATATACATAATTGATTGGTTATGTAATAAATATACCCATATCATATTTGTGCATATTACATCAAACATGTTTAATAAGACCTTTCAGAATGGTTTAAGTCAAATCTAAGCCAATTACAGGACGTCATCGACTTCCATACTGGAGTCAAAATGATGACGTTTTACCTTCCAATGTTGTTGACACGAACGAAAGTCACATATTTCGATAATCTGAAAAATCCTACACTCGTTCCGATTTTATATGAGATTCAGGAAATTCCTCACGAATGTTTCGTCTTAGCTCGCGAGAAGCTTGATAAACGAAAACATTCATAGACTCGTTTCATAGATATCATATGAAATCGAACCTCATGCAATTTTGAAAAAAAATATCATAAAAAAATACATTGTGTACATTGTATATGCTATATCACTTACATCAGTATGAAGACTTTAAATAAAACATTTTTTATGGGAAAAATTCCCGCATTAATGTTCCGCATTAAGATGATATACGTAAGTACATCATTTATTTAAGTCTGACATATTGTACTCATATTTGTATTTTGTTCGTTGTATTTTATTTCATATGCATTGTTTCCTTACTTAGTTGAACCAAACAAAGAGTGCTTTTGCATTCGGTACCGCTATTAATGCTGATGCCATTCATGACCCAGCGCAAAAAGGTTACCAGGACTTCTTCTATAATAACTTTGAATGGGCCGTCTTGGAAAATGCACTTAAGTGGAGACTTATGGAATGGACGCAAGTACGACATCCATATGATAACAATTTAATTAGCAATTGTTTGCTAAATAAGCCATTTTGTATGTATTTTTGTAAGTCAAAAAAGTGTTGATACAATTATAAGATTACAATGTGTAACATGAATTGAGATTAATTGTTATTCGGATATTATCATGATTATTGCATTTGTGTAATAATGAATTTATCAGTGGGTACATAATGCACGTATGGGGTTATTTGCAGTTTCAAGTTCAAGCAAAAACATGTACTGATTGCTTTTGATAAGTCTACATAGGTTTTACTTGTGGACGAAAATAACACGTCATACCATTTCTCTGATTAACGCTTTTGTTTTTGTTTCAGGGACATGCTAACTTTGATAGACCCATGGCTGCCATTAATGCTATGCTTGCTAAAGGGTAAACTCTCGAAAGTCAAATTACATAACTATAAATAAAACATATTTTAGCTAAAGTATAAATTATATTCTAGTTACATGACATTGATTTACTTTATTGGATATTGTTTACTGTTTATACTTAATTGTTGAATTATACGTACTGTCAAAAATATATGCATTGACTTATCAAAGAAAAGATCAATATAATGTGTGTTCGCTTTGAGCGAATGATAGCAAATTATTGACGTTGTTATATATATTTAAAAATGTACATGGTATAGTTACAATGTTTTACGGATATGTATGTCAAGTTCGGCTTGCATTATACTTTTTATAATAAATAAATATATGATATGAACCGATTAACCGGAACAGTTTATATCGATGTTCAAAGTAATCGGTTAATGTTTTTGACCCAGTGTGCCAACCCTTATATGAATATTTACCCTGAAACCACCACAGATATCGACCAATGCTTTATCCGTCAATAACAAATACTTTATCCGTCAATGCGTTGCATGTTAACTTTCCCGGTATGTCTTCATTGGCTTATGAATTTTTCAAGGTATTAAACGGTTAATTATTGCAAAATTAAATGCACATACATTTTCATGTATGAGTGAATTTAATCTTTGTAGACTTTAAAAGAATATAACTATATCGTATTACGCCTTGACTTTCTGGAATTAGTAAATGGACATAAATAGATATTTTCCTACGAGACATAGCCGGTGCATGAATTCAGTAAAATAAGAGGTAAACATATATCGTTTTTGCTTTGTTTAATTTGAAAATATGTGTTTGCAGTATCAACAGAATGCATGGTTAGTATCATCTTAAAATACAAGGGTTTTTTTTGGCTCGGGACGAAAAGACGAAGATGTATTTGCTGAAGCTAACCATGTCGTCTTTTCTAACCCTAGCCACACATAAACTTTGTATTGTAAGATACTAATCATGTATTCTCTATAAACCCTAACCCTAACCCTATCTACAAGTGAGAATTGCCACTTTCTATTAAAATTACATTGACAAATTGCTTGTTCGGCCTGTATACTGTTCTCCTCTCAGTGTTTGTTTACTAGATAGAATTTTTGAAATTCATTTACAGCATTAAGATCAGAGGCCACAACATGTACTGGTCTGTTGACAAAAGTGTTCCGAAGTGGCTCTCGTCCATGAGTTCAGCACAACTTCTTCAGGCGATGCACACACATCTGAACGATATGATATCTCACACAAGAGGAAAGTAGGTTAAAAATCTGAAATCAGGAAAAAAATAATAAACAAATTATTAACTTTAATAGATTAAAAAAATATTTCATGCAAATTCTCTTTAAAAAGGATCGTTTTTTCGTAACCGCTCTGCTGTTTCCTTACAATCGCATGTTACAAAATGCCCGGTGATCAATAATTTATATAATTTTGAAATACATATCATAAATAATCATCTGATCAAATCTGTTTATCTGTTTCTCCTTGTGTTTGAGAGGGTTGTATAGACTTTTAATATGAACTTTGGGCAAGTTTTATGGTCGCCATCTTTGTCTCATTGAAAAATATTCTGTACCTTTAAGTGATATGAAGGTGGAAGTTTTTGAGTATGCTCTTTAGTGTGTTTACTTGTTGTGATTGACAATGATACTCGGTTCTCATTTTGAGGACTTGATGTTTATTTGGATGTGACTAAGATTTACATGGCGGGTGTCGTCGATGAAGAAGAAGACGCTTACTCTTCCGGGACACCTGGTCTTATTCTTTTGTACTTTTGCATGGGTCTCCACCTTAATCTTTCCTTTGTTCATATTTTGCCCCTGGTTTAATCGATTTTGAGGTTGGATTATGATTTTGTTAACGCTTCGGTATTCTCTTATTTACTTTCGGATAGGTTGGAACACTGGGATGTAAATAACGAGGATATACATGGTAATTACTTCGCTCGACATCTTGGGAACCCAAACATTACTCAGGATATGTTTAACTGGATGCATAGTGCGGAACCCAGTGTTAAGTTGTTT
Source organism: Mimachlamys varia (assembly GCA_947623455.1). NCBI lineage: Eukaryota > Metazoa > Mollusca > Bivalvia > Pectinida > Pectinidae > Mimachlamys > Mimachlamys varia. Next base: position 29,206,120 of record OX392532.1, on the reverse strand, counting down.
CTGAACGAATTCAATGTCGTGAATTCAAGATTCTCAACAACGGTACGTCAGATTGCAAAAACTGATTTACTTAAAATGAGACCAAACAAAATGACGCGCTGTAAATTCACGTTATATCATTTAAAAAAGTAACAATAAAGTAACTATGTATCATATATATACACAATATCATTTATTATGCGTTTGCTGTAGTTTTTGGAACAATTTTTCATATTTTCATTGAGTAGTGGCATAATTCATAATATACACACTTATGTAGAATACGATTTGAAATTATACAAAATTGTTTTTTTTTTTTTTAATTCATGAATTGAAGGAGTTTTATGATCCTGACCCTTTTGCTTCTACATTAGTTTAGAAAATCTCATTCCCACCTTTTGGTTCCTGGCATCACTGACAAGTCCTAAAAGGACGAAACAGCTGTATGATAAAGTGTTATTTATTTTCTTGGGCATGTTGTAAATATTACTAAATTTGAAATGTACAGCAAATGTAAGTGTGTTACGTAATCTTTCAGGCATATAAAGAACATGCAAGACGATTTAAAGAAGCACAGGTACCTATATATGGTGCAGGAATCCAGAGCCATTTCAAGAGCAGTTCCTTACAAGAAATGTCTACAGTCCAGGTAAATATATATTAGGATGGATAATGAAACAAAAAGACAATTTTACCATGACAATCTTAAATCTAGAAAATGAAATGTGAATGGAAGTAACTATCTTAATCTATGTTGTTATTATAGGTCGTAATTACATTGTACATGACCTCCTTAGGTTCTCTGGGCTTTTCATTTTGTTATGTTCCATACACACATAACTTTGATCGTACATGGGGTCGCACATTTCGTACATTGCGTAACATAGATAAACTAAATGCATTTTTTATATAAGATAACACATATGCAATGCGTTTGAAAAGAATTTACAAAACATTCTTGAGTAGATATCTACACGATTTTTTCGCGTCGCATGTAAACTTTTTGTATTAAGAATAAAGTGGATACGCATTAGGAGAACCAGGAGCACCTATATAATTATAATTATACAAATTGTTAAACGTGTGTTTCCAGTATCGTTTGAATAAGGTTGCGGAGACTGGGTTACCACTTTGGATAACAGAACTGACTGTAGACGACCACAACGAAGCAAATAAAGCGGACAAACTAGAAGATCTTCTTACTCTGTACTTCAGTCACCCGCTGGTAGAAGGCGTGCTACTCTGGGGGTATTCCGACCAGCACGTTTACTCCCAAGGAATCGCATTGACACATGGTCCTAACTGTACGGTAAGATTCGACAAGATCCATTGTACTATAAAACATTTGTGGAGGAGTTAATTTGGACAACATCATTTTCAGGAATAAGTTGCGCCTGACTATCATTGTATTCATCTGAATGACATTACTTATTATTAGTGTAAACAGTTACAGCACTTGCTTGTTTTGTTTATTGCCTATTCATTTCTACATCAACGTTCAGCATATCATCTTTTTGTACATCTTTGGTGTCAAATGCTGCTCTACGTGCGGGTCAGGAAGAGCTTTGACAGCATGTTATTTCTATCATTGAAAGTTGTGGTCCCTGGTTCGACCTTGAAAATGGGTGAACATATCAAGATAGCATATCGCTTTGGGAAAGAAACAGTCATCTGTTTATTGTGGAAAAAAACATTAAGATTTAAGGATTGAATGTCTATTGTTTGCATCAGCTGTTGAAGTCAAGTGAACCTCGCACAAATAAAGTGAACTGCGAAGCAGATCATGTACCATTTGCACGAGGTTCAATTTACTTTATTAGCCGATACAAACAACAAAATTGACATTCATTCAATCCTTATATTTACGATAACTATTTTAAATTTCCTGCCATTTGCATGTACTTAAATTGGGACATTAACCGAAAACTACAAGCTTTAAAGATAGAAAGACACATGTTGTGTATTGACAAGATCACAGGTGCCTGAGAATTCGTTACATCTACTTTTGGGACTAAACTAAGGTTTTGAGAGTATGTTTACACTTTTCGAGGTTAAGATCAATTTCTGAAAAAAATCCAACCCTTTGGTAAACACCTCGGATGTTTAAAATTATATTAGACACCATAGTGTAGGTCCAAAAACTACAGTGTAAGTCTTAAGAATTCTCGGGTCCCCTATGAGCAAGCTTGGTTAACCGTAAGGTCCTACAGTAGATCATGTCTAGCTAGCTTATCAGTTTATTGAACATGTTGCATTTGTCGAATAATTTTTTCGAATATATTTATAAAACTTCTTCAAATAGAACGGATTTCTGTGACCAATCTCAATTTGATTTTATTTTAGTATCGATCGGGTATAAAATCAAATCGCGAAATCTGCCGACGGGCAGATGATCGCATTTGCATTGAACCGACTATCATCGAGGGGAACCTATGAGGAATTCAGGACCAATTTATCTTGCATAAATGCTTTCGGAAATTTCGGTATTTTGTCAGATCAAGTATTAGGAATATTAAAGCTATGTGCGATTTGATACTGGCATAACTTTTTGGCATGTAAAACACCCTTATTGTAGGCCTACACGACGTTAACGATACACTGTTGTAAACAAATGTATTACTTCGCCCAGGAACGAAAAAAGCGCGTGTCAAACGCACTTCATCGGGAACTGAAGAAACCAGAGATTACTAGTTTCATTCAGGCAGAGCGAAGTGAAAATGTGAATATTAGTACTTGTGAAACTGGATTGTATCAAATGAAAACACAATATTTAAATATCTTAATAGTGTTTTGACAAATTTATATATCTATTTGGTAGATTGCGCGTTGAAATATAAAATCAAAAGAAAATCAAATAAAGACACAGTAACGAGTGTCAATTATAAATGAAACAAACAAAAATCTTCTTCAGCACACATGAAGACATACATCGTAGGGCGATATTAGCCAGGTGGCATATGACTAGTAGTTTCTGCGAAATCCGACAAAATGCATTTAATGAATAAATCATTGAATAAATAAATTGGATATCGATGTACTGTAGAGTGGTATATTATATAAGACACCATATTACATAATAAATATAAATTACAAATGAACGTTATCTCAAGCATCAGTTCCCAAAGAGTATATTCAACTGATGTAGGCTATGGTATTGCATGTAATAATTTCTTTCAGCCAAATGCCGCGGGGTTGAGGTACCAACAACTATTTAGGAAATGGCGAACACACAACACAACCAATCTTCACAACCAGACGATACGAGGATTTAAAGGTGACTACACCCTCAAGGTCAAGTCACATGGACAGACGATTGAAACGCACACCTTTACACTCACCGACTCCACCAAGACAGTTTCTGTCCATCTGTCCGGAACTGGTAGGTTACTAAGAGACAGAGCCCAGCTCATTTAGAGACCATTTGTGAAATTGTATTTGATTTCCTTACGCTGGTTTTTAAGAACTACTCGTACGTCACTTAAAACTATTATTTGATCAATATTATTTTAAATATAGATATATAATGCTAATTTGTGAAACATATTTACCCTAATTACAATAGCTTAATTATTAAATATCTAATCAATATTTCTCACTTCAAAAGAACAGTTCTTAATAATTACATTAAGGATTTAAAAATATTTTTCAGATGTATTGAATAGTTTTATAGAATAGAACAAATTAACAAACTGTTTTTGATATGTGTGATGCATGCTTATTATGTGAATACATTAAGCTTCCATATGTTTTGTGTTGTAGGAACCAGTCCTCACTCCAACACTATCATAGCATAGATTGCAGCCAAACGATATGTCTGGTCCAGACACTCAAACATTTCCGAAAATCAAAACTTAATTTGTGTAAACTTTAAATACATATTTCATCAAAACAGTTCTTGTCATTTTTTATTATTTTGAAAATTGATATTTCTTTTTTAATTTACAAATCGATATCATTGTTATTTTTTTCTTGAATTTCAGCAAAACACTGGCTATCTTATGCAATACTTTCGAATGTGTTATATTGCTCATTTAAAGATACATTTATCATAAATCTTATATATATATATTATTTACAGAGAAAGATAACCCGTTAACTACATTGGGGTCTGATTTCAAGGTTAAGATTCCTAAAATAAATATCGCAACGTCAACAAAACATTTTAATTCAAAATCTAATTTAAAGAGTCAACATATGAACAAAGAAAAGATTGACACGGAAACCCTTGAAAAAAAATCAAGAGTCCCTAAAGAGTGGGCATCACCGACGACATCCACCATACACATCCTGGTCACATCGAATTTAATATCACTTGGAGAATTATTTGTTTTCCATTCTTCGCACTGCTCATTAAAGTATGCACTATGTTCAAAGACCTGAAATATCATAATAACTTAACGTCTACGATATTATAATCATCTGTGTGTATTGTTAAATTACATAGCCGATATGTTAACGCCAGTTCTGTTTTGTTATATATTCAAGTAAAAATTAATGTTCAGTCTGTAACCTCTTTAGATATTTCAAATGAATGAACATTTGAAAAGAAAGAGCACTAATATGAAAAAAAAACATTCACATTGAATAATTCATAACATTTCATGTATGAATTGTTCTCCCATGTGCTTTATTGAGGCATTGTAAGATTACATAACAAACACATGCATTTATCATTCAATACTGACATAATTCTCAACGCGATAACGAACAGTTCAGTCATTATAAAAACTCGAATATAAAACAAAAATATGTGTTGATTTAAGAGGGTAATCTAAAGAAAGCTACTCAAATACTATCTGTATTTGGATAGTATATTTGGATATTTTAGCTTTTGTACGATAATGCATTTTTCAAAGAAGAATTGATTTAAAGAATTGTGATGATTTCCCTGTACGAGTTATACCCCTTTATATGTGTATTGTATCCATTGTCTTAAATTGTTTAGATTGGCTGCTTGTTAGCAAGCGATGTAGGCGTATAATCTGTGGAATTTATTAATTATTTGCGGTGATGATGAATCCACTTTGAATTTATAAACAAAAATATTTTGAATGTGAAGTGCAAAGTCCCAACAACGAAAGAACGAAAACAGGAAAGAAACAAAACAAAATTGTTGTAATTGACTATTTTCGATAAACCGCAGTGTTACAGTATTACGTTCATTTGATATGAATTGAAATCTATATATTTTGAATTCTTTTCTTTTCACGTTCTGTTGTTTACTACACACATATTCACAAGGTTAGAAGATTTTATTTGACATCTTCTAAAAGATAAATCCGCAGCGTTAACAAAATCATAATCCGAACTCCAAATTGATTAAACCAGGGGCCAAATTTGAACAAAGGAAAGATTTATATGAAGACCCCTGCTAAAGTACAATAGAATAAGACCAGGTGTTCCGGAAGAGTAAGTGTCTTCTCTATATCAACGACACTTTCCATGTAAATCTTTGCAGGTAGATAGTAATTGTTACCATAAACGTAGATTCAATCTAACTGTTTGTGGTCATTACCAATCTAGGATAGCAAATTCTATTATATCGTAGATGCATAATCATATAATTGTTCGTAAGTTTAATTTATTTCGTGCACCTGGGCTTATTTCGTATTTCAGAAACAAAACTGAAGGTTGAGGTTTGTTACTCTTTTCAGGGTTTCAACACCTACATATTTTCCGGTCATCTAGCATGTGCGGTTCATTTATAATGGCGTTTTAGTTTTGAATTTTTCAAATCAGCCCATGCAAAAGTTGCAATATTGATATAAAAATTGAATAAAGCAAAAAGGTGCTGAAATGATATTTTAGGTGTTTACCAATTGAATGACTAAATATTGTAAAGCACTGCAAAGATGTTCATATGGTTATTACTTGTACGTGTGTCCATCCTCGATATCCAGGGGTTGAGATCACCCGCGTTCTCTACACCCCTGGAATATGTCATGGCACAACAACTGAAGGAACGCTCAGATAGAATAAAAAAAACTTGTCCAATCGCAAAGCTGCATGCCTGAAAAATACAATGGAGCCTTAACCGACTTTAAAGCCTGTATATTTTGGTGTACAAAAATTGGCGAACAAGTCTTGTCTCATAAAAAAGTAGCACACACGGAGCCTTCAGTTCAGCAATGACATATTCCAGGGGTGTAGAAAGCGTAGGTGAGCGTAGCCCTTAAATATCGAGGATTACGTGTGCTTTCTGGTCCATTTTTTTTGTCTGTAAGCAGTGAATGTAATTTGGGTCGGTGTGTGCCGATGTAAACACGTGGTCATTCTCAAGCTATCGGATACCTTATTTTACTCAAACATGATTATATGTTGCTCCTGACGTGTTGTTGGCTGTACATAAATATGTAATGTAATAAACAAGAGAATACCGAAGCGTTAACAAAATCATAATCCAAACTCAAAATCGATTAAACCAGGGGCTAAATATGAACAAAGGAAAGATTTTACATGGAGACCCTTGTAAAAGTACATGAGAATAAGACCAGGTGTTCCGGAAGAGTAAGCGTCTTCTGCTTCATCGACGACACCGGCCATGTAAATCTTTGTCACATCCATGTAAACATCAAGTTCTCAAAATGAGAACAGAGTATCATTGTCAATCACAACAAGTAAACACAGCAATGAGCATACTCAAAAACGTCCATAACCTATTGCCCTCGCATATATGAGCAAGCATATCAAACAAAGCATAGCTGAATCGAGTCTTTGGTAAACATACTTTAAGCCCTGATTTTACATGAGCTTTATAGCGTTATCACGATTCTTCATAGATTTTTAGACAGATGTTATTTTTTGTGTAACAAGAATCTCTTCATAAGACATACTTTAACAAGCTGAAGCAATTAAATGTAAAAGATTTTATTAATACCGATTTAGATTATATAATTATAAATTGAATCTATACTAAGAAACCATCTGAGCTAAACTACCCCTTTTAATGTGACCTATAAGGATGGTCTTTATTTACCTAACCTATATGAAGAAACATCTTCCTCTTAAAGACTACTTTAATGTTCTCCATTGACGTACAGATGTATTTTAATTACGGACTGACACGTATTGGGTTACATGTACCGTCTCTGCTACGAAACCACATTTATTGCTCCAGAGTGGGACGCTTAAATAGGTTAATGAGACAAATACCAGTTATGTGATATTTTCGGTAAAAATTAGCTATAAAATGAACCTATATGGGGCGACCATCTAAGTAAATATAACACTTTTAATGTTGTTAGTTGAAAGGTTTTCATTAAGACATGTAACCTTACAAAGCACATCCCTTCTTATGAGAAAACAGTTTAAATATTTCTTCCGTTGAAAAAAAAAAAATCCTTGTAGACTGCTGAACACGTAATAGGCGAATACTTATGTCAATATTCGACTTCAGTGGATTTCTAGAACTTCACGCTTTCCAACACATGCTAAATTAGCTTGTAGGCAGATCGAGGTTTGCATGATTATGAGTCTATGCTTTTTGCTGTTGTCGAATTTCCACCGTATTACCTTACAGTCAATGACCTAAGAATAGTGACATTTGGGAAATATTTTCTTTCCTTTCTGTTGCTGCTTATTAGATTAAACATCTTCGCTTGCATCATTCAAATTTGGAATTATTACAAAATACAGTAAAAGCAGCCATAAATACAGAAAATGACTACATTATATATTTGAATGGCTTTGAGTGGTCGCTTAAGGGAAATGCACAGATGCAAAAGCTTTCATGAAACGAATACATTTAATCTACCTTTGTCCTATTGTTTTTGTTTTACAACAGATAGCATCATAAATAATACCAACATACTGTTATATAGCAACCGAACCTCGATATCTCCAACTCAAGTATTTCGAAGACCCTCTTTACTTCATTGTATTTCGTCAGTCACTGCCTGACTTAACGCTCTATTTTCGAACTCGACTAACTCACATATTCGGATAACTCAAAATGTTTTTCGTGGTCCCGTCGACTTCGAGATAATGAGGTGGGACTGTATTTGATTAATAAGTAAGTGAAAGAAAAGTAAATCATAGCCCTGTTGTTATAAAACATATCAAAGGTCCTACGTTATGATCTTTCAAAAATAAAAAAAAAGAGAAAGCTGATATCTATTGACTATGTTCAGCGCTTGGTTTATCAAGAATATTAGAAAATAAACATGACAAAGAAACTGCCACTGCAACATATCAAACGAGTTACAGTGTGTTATTGAAAAGATATCAAAAATAAAAATCACAGAAATAAAAATAAAAATCACAGAAATAAAATTTAATGGAAATAAAAATAACGTTTCTTGAGTACATATTTGTCGACATTGGCGAGCTACTCGAAAACTCATAAAAGTTAAAGCTCTGTATTTTGCGGGCATTTTTATCAAACAATTGCTTTCTTTGTGATATAGAGAGCAGTAGTAGATACCACTGATACCGTTCTTCAATTTGTCATTGAATTATCAGAGTAATACCAAACAACTACAAACAAACTTAAAACGGGGAAACAACAATAATGTTCACAAAGCAGGTGATAAATATGAGCGTAGGAACTTTCACTTAATAGCTTGACGTTCGTAATAAGCAAAGTAATGCGGAAAACCTTTAAAAACACATCATTGATTATTTGAAGCCTTTAATGTTACATGTAGTTTTGGAGAAGCATTATGAATATAATCGAGTAGGTCAATTGATCGAGAGCATTCTAAATTCAAGAGATTGTCCCTAACGGTAATAAAGAAAATGTCAAGATATTGGTTTATAGAACAGACAATTAAAATAAAGAGAAAAATGGTTCCTTTCAAAGCAAAATATGAAGTTAGAATTGCTAATAATGGAGGTACCTAATATATACATGTATGTCCTATCAGCAACATTGTACGTCAGATATAATTTCAAGGCCCTATCAACTGTTATGCCTTTTGCTTACAGATTTTATCAATATTCAAAGAGTGATTCATGCATAGGTTCAAAATATAGGATTCACAGAAATTAGATATTATCTATTTTAAACGTTTATATCGAAAAATCTTCGCCCTTATACAGCAAAACATCCTCGATATCCAGTGGTTACGATCACCTTCGCTCTCTTCATCCCTGGAATTTGTCAATGGCGAAACTGAAGGCACGCTTGGGTGAAAAAAAACTGACCAATCACTAGGCGACATTGCCTGTCCTTGACTCTAAAGCCTGTCAATGTTTACCGTTATGTGACCACAATATTGTTTTGATGAACATTTTAGCTGTTTCAGTCATCGCTGTAAGGCAAAAGATTGCAAGATCAATTTCGATCGGTGTATGAGATTATGGGAAAAATGTGAAAAAATATGAAAATAACGAAACATAAAAAGAAACATTAAAATATATTAAATTACCGGCATAAAATGAAAAAAAGGACAAATTTACAAAGATATCCCTCAAACAGTGTAAGAAAATAGGTTTGGGCTCGACATACGTCATAGCTTAATGCATTGAAAAAAATCACACGGATACCATCGTTAAAGTACAAGAGAATAACAAGGAGTTCAGGAGGAGCGTCTTCTGCGTCATCGACAACAACTGCTATGCAACTCTTGGCACATCCAAGTAAACATCATGTCCTCAAAATGAGTACCGAGTCATCATTTTCAATCACAAAAAGTACGCACACTAATGAGTAAACTCAAAAACGTCCATCTTCATATCACACAAAGATACAGAACATTCTCGACGAGACCAAGAACGCAACAATAAAACTTGCCCATATTCTTCATCAATCTGCATCTCTCAATCCCTGAGCCATAACTTTGTTCGTCCGCAGCTGACATCCATCACGAAAATCTCGACACGCAGAGCAAGACCTACAACAACAAATCAATTGTTTGTCCAAATCAGGCTTGATTGATTTTTGTTTCTTCCTTGCTCTTTTTTTCATGATTCAATTATTCTTTCAACATGTTCAACCAAAATGGATATAATCAAATACGGCTGTAATTTTGCAAAATCTTGTGAGAACCGAGTCTTTGTTCTCAATCACAACACGTTATCACGCTTATGAACATACTCAAAATGTCTATCTTTATGTTACACGAAGATACAGAACATTTCTCAAAGAGAAAAAGATGGCGACAATAAAACTTTATTAGTTCTGATCAACCTGTATTTCTCGAATTCCTGTGAAGTAGTGTGATAAGAGTTAAGAAATGGGAAAATTTCGCTTTTTACAATACCAAAAAATTGGTAACATTATTGTGTTCTTCATAAAATTAACATAGCGATCGTTCAGCGAATCCTGAAAATCTCAAGACAAATTAACATATATGGCTGATGCATTTTAAGATTATATGATAAGAATCAAATGTCTTCAAAAAGATAACTTTATTGAACATTGACATTAAGGTCAAATAATACTAATGAAATTAAATAATTGGTGTTGGTGATTTCCCTGGATACGTTTGGAAATTGCAAATTCTTTAGAATTCGATTTCAGAAACGAAGTGTGATTAAACAATACAAGAGGCCCAGGGGCCTCAACGGTCATCTGACTATAAAGATCTATATCATTTGTGTTTGTTTTTGCCAAGTTGTTCAAAGATATCTACATACATGTTTATAACCCCTGTGACCTTGAAAGTATAAGTGAAGGTCTATATGAGGAATCTTTGCACCAATCTGTCCCAGGTACCCATTGGCCAAATATCAGCACCTAGGGCCTTTTGGTAAGCGAGAAGACGTTTGTTAAAAGATTTTTTCATGTTTTACCCTTGCGACCTTGAAAGTAGGTCAAGGTCATTCATACAAGGAAACTTTGTAGCACTCCATTAGAGGTACCTACTGGCTAAATATCAACACCCAGGGCCTTTAAGTTGTTGAGGAGAAGATTGTTAAAGGTATTTTTACATGTTTGACCCCTATGACCTTGAAAGTAGGTTGAGGTCCATTGTATGAGGAAAGTTTGTAGCACTCTATCCCAGGTACCTACTAGCCAAATACCATATTACTCTGGGGGATTTGGTTAGCGAGAAGAAGATTGTTAAAAGATTTTACATATTTGACCTCTGTGACCTTGAAAGTGGGTCAAGATCATTCATATGAGGAAACTTGATAGCACACTATGCCAGGTACCTACCAGCCAAATACCAGCACCCAGGGCCTTTTGGTTATTGAGAAGAAGATTGTTAAAGATTTTTACATATTTGACCCCTGTGACCTTGAAAGTGGGTCAAGATCATTCATATGAGGAAACTTGATAGCACACTATGCCAAGTACCTACCAGCCAAATATCAGCACCCAGGGCCTTTTGGTTATTGAGAAGAAGATTGTTAAAGATTTTTACATATTTGACCCCTGTGACCTTGAAAGTAGGTCAAGGTCATTCATATGCGGAAACTTTGTAGCACTCCATGCCAGGTACCTACTGGCCAAATATCAGGACCCTGGGGCTTATGGAACTTGAGAAGAAGATTCTTAAAACTTTTTACCCATTATAGCCCCAGTGAACCTTTGACCCCGTCCAGCGCTTAAAGTTGAACTTTGACCTAAACACAATATATCAGAAAAAGATTTGCATTGCCAGTCTACATATAATATATGCAAGTATCATTGGTCTAGATCATTCGGTTCATTAGATAATGTTGTGTAGATATTTTAACATATTTGACCCCTGTGACCTTGAAAGTAGGTCAAGGTCATTTATATGAGAAAACTTTAGAGTACTCCATCCCTGGTACCTACTGGCCAAATATCAGAACCCTGGGCCTTATGGAACTTGAGAAGAAGATTCTTAAAGCTTTTTACCTATTATAACCCATGTTAACCTTTGACCCCGTCCAGCACTCAAAGTTGACCTTTGACCTAAACACAATATATTAGAAAAAGATTCGCATTGCTGGTCTACATATCATACAAAAATATCATTGCTCTAGATCATTTAGTTCTTTAGATAATGTTGTGTAGATTTTTTAACATATTTGACCCCTGTGACCTTGAAAGTAGGTCAAGGTCATTTATATGAGGAAACTTTAGAACACTCTATCCCAGGTTCCTACTGGCCAAATATCAGAACCCTGGGCCTTATGGAACTTGAGAAGAAGATTCTTAAAGCTTTTTACCTATTATAACCCATGTTAACCTTTGACCCCGTCCAGCACTCAAAGTTGACCTTTGACCTAAACACAATATATTAGAAAAAGATTCGCATTGCTGGTCTACATATCATACAAAAATATCATTGCTCTAGATCATTTAGTTCTTTAGATAATGTTGTGTAGATTTTTTAACATATTTGACCCCTGTGACCTTGAAAGTAGGTCAAGGTCATTTATATGAGGAAACTTTAGAACACTCTATCTCAGGTACCTACTGGCCAAATATGATCACCCATAGCCTATTGGTTAGTGAGGAAAAGATTGTCAAACGCTTTTTTACATATTTGACCCCTGTGACCTTGAAAGTTAGTCAAGGTCATCGATATGAGGAAACTTTGTAGCACTCTATCCCAGTGGCTACTGGCCAAATATCATTACCCTAGACCTTTTGGTTACTGAGAAGAAGATTGTTAAAGGTTTTTACATATTTGACCCCTGTGACCTTGAAAACAGGTCAAGGTCATTGAAATGAGGAAACTTTGTAGCACTCAATCCCAGGTGCCTACTGGCCAAATATCAGCACCTAGAGCCTTTTGGTTACTAAGAAGAAGATTGTTAAAGGAAAAGTTTACGGACGGCGGACGGCGGACGGCGGACGGCGCACGACGACGGACGAAGCATGATGGCAATAGGTCATCTTGACCCTTCGGGTCAGATGACCTAAAAATGTGAAACGGTAAGGGAGTTCTTTGTTGGTGAGCAAACCGAAGCGTCAACAAAACCATTACCCAAATCCAGAAACGACTAAACTAAGGGAAAAGTAAAAAAAAGAAAGATTTACATGTGACCATTGGGCATAAGACCAAGTGTTCCGGAAGAATAATCGTCTTCTGCTTTATCGACGACACCCCCATGTCAATTTTGGACAAATCCAAGTTAACATCAAGTCCTCAAAATGAAAATCGAGTCATCATTTTCAATCAAAACAAGTAAGCACACTAACATACTCAAGAAATACATCTCTATATCACACAAAGATACTAAATATTTCTCAATAGGACAAAAATGGCAGTTTTACCGATACAGTGTTGCTATCTCTCCCCTGTTTGCTGTAACATGACTATAATAGGTAGTGCTTTTGAAACAGGTTTTCACCATATACGTATGACGTCATAATGATAATTACGTCATCACAAAAACACTTCCTGGAAGGTCAATCTTATAGTCGCTATTGTTGCCTACCAAGAGGAATAACAACACTTTTAGGAGGAAAGGCCTATAACAACAAGATACGACGATTTGAAAACATCTATAATTTGTTTGTACTTCAGTATATGTATCAGTATATGATGACACTAACCAAAATAGCATTGTAAAGAATACTTTTTAGCTCTTATATTTTTTTTTTTATATTCGAATCTATCTTTCTTGACTAAATTGTTACCATTATGAAATACTCTTTCATTAGATTGTATTTCAGTAAATCCTGATATTTTATTGCAATTTTATTTAATCTGTTTAACCATCTGCTTCCTCCCTCGAGTGCTGTCTAATGCCGATAACGATAAAACTTCAAAGATATTCCATTTTAATGATTGTGCAGACATATCGTCGGATAAGAAAGATGAGGTTGCACACACATTTAAATTTAGTTAAATATACAGTATGTCGGAAAAAATAATTAAACTGCATCATACAGCTGGTCGTCCTCCTGGGACTCTTCAGTGATGCTAGGGGCAAAAAGGTGGGAATCCAATATTTCTACAGTAGAACTCCTTTAATTTTTAAATTTAAAAGTCAAATAAAACTAATTCTGTATAATTTCAAATCGTGTACTACGGAAATGTGTATATTATGTACCGTGCCACTACTAAAATGAGATTAACTGTGGCTATGGAGGCTCCAGCTAACCTCGGGGACTTAAAAGTCAACCAGCAGAGTCTGCCCCCCGCTATCATTAGAAATGACGTAACACACACATATGCTGCACCGTTTAAAAAAATTAGTAATAGAGTATTCCAAAAAAATGAATTAAACTGCATCATGCAGCTGTTTCGTCCTCCTGGGATTCTTTAGTGATGCTAGGTGCCAAAATTTGGTAATCCAAAATTTCTAAACTAATGTAGAAGCAGAGAGGTAGTTCTGGTATTTGCGTGTCTTGCATTGTGATCCATCCGAAGCAGTCTCGTATGTTAACACGCCTGGAATAGCAGACATGGGGACTGCAGTTCAACAATCCATAAGCCTGAAAGGTCAAAGTACAAATATTGTGTTATTACAACGCCATGCAGTGCCCCAGATCAACCAAATGTGTCTGCTAATGACACGCACAAATTCGGTCACTATAACTGACATGTATAATAAACCAGTTATATTCATGGGAGCATATATGTCTCATTAATATTATTAAACAAAGGGCCTATTTCCAGTAATGTTAATTCTCCATAGGAGCCTGCCCCGTATAATTTCTTATCTAGCTCAACTACAGTTTTTTTCTTTTTCGAAGAATAATTTTACACCTTTCCGACACCCAGATTTCATAATTTCAGTGAAAATGTATTTTTATACAGTTGTCATTTTGAGCTTTAAAGACATAAGGTCGTAAATAAAAGAAGGTTATCTCGAAATTGTAATTAGCAACATAGTATAATTTTTTTTTGATAAACATTTGCAAAACATCGTGTTTATTCATAAAACATAAAAAAAAATTCTCGGATGAAAATGCACTTGCAGAGACACAATTAGGAAAAAAAATGTAAATTGAAAGAAAAGGGGAAATGAGTAACAACCTTGTCTGAAACCCTATTATATAGCTTATTATATACATAATTTTATATTGAATATCAGAGCGAATATTTTCATGACAGTTTTATGATATCTAACGACTAAATAAACAGTATCGATATAAAGATTTACACTGAGGACACCCTGATACATGAATACTTTTCTATCTCAAGTTGTCCTCTTCTGAATTTTCTGATCGTGTGACCTTAAACATTTATCCGTATCTTCTTGTCTTTGTCTATACGTTTACGGAATCATTGACTCGACGCTAGCTATTCTTGTCTCACTTTCCTTGTTTTATTGTCCCATCTCCAAAGCGTTGTGGCTCTGTCAGGGTTGGGACCCTGACTTGTTTCACTTTCTCTGTGCCTGCCGACCACGTCACATCGATTAGATAGATTATCCATATGAAATACTTTATTTTGTTCTAAGTAATCAATCGATTCGTTATTATCACACGTTTTCGCATAATTGTTCCACACTACTAAGTATTAGCTGTTTACAGCAATCTTCGGTGGCTTGCTATTTTGTTAGTTTATCGACGCTTCATAAACCAATCGTTATTGTTTCAAGATGGAGGGTAAATGTGTTGGAGAAGGCTGTCAACCATACTTCAAAAAACGTAGTGGCAATAAGAACAGAAGTGCACGCAATGTAAATAGTCCACAATATAAATGGCTCCTAGATACGCTGGTGCAACAAGGATTGATGTCAGCAAAGGAACAATCACTCATTTGCCAAAAGTGCTACATGAAGTATTTTCGGAACAAAAATCAGCCTGAACCTGAAACCGAGGAGAACCAAGAAATAGAGGAAGAAGACGACTCCCCGTCATATATCCTGCCGTTGCTGACCCTTCATGATCTTTTGAATGGATCATCTTCACACAAAAAATGCTGTCTCTGTCTTGTTACCTTTGCAATAAATGGAACAAAATCAAAGACATCACCTGAACTATTCACACAATCTGTGGTGTCCCACCTCATCCCGCGTCTGCTCCATTCACCTTATTGGTAACGACTTAGATCCGTCTACAGAGGTAGTCCTTGATGGTAGAGATTCCTTGGAATCTCAGTTACTATCAAAATCGTCCGAAATCATTAATGACCTCCTAGAAGTGTCGCACGTCCTGTCACAGAACCAGTCTGCGTTTGCAGTAATCTTTTCTTCTCTTGATGACTCGGCATGCATGGCCTGGACAGGTTGGTCCAAAGATCAGTTCCTCGAAATCCACTCGCACTGTTCCCCATATCTTTCATCTGGTATATATACCAAGACTACACACGATGCTCTACTACTGTTCTGGGTTAAACTGAAAACCGACATTTTCTGGAGTCAGTGTTCTTCTCCTTTTGCAATTTCCAAGTCAAGTGTGTCCAAAACTTTCCACTCCATAGTACAGGCATTAGACACATCGATAGACCCACAATTTCTAGGTCCGGATCACTTGACAAGAGAACAGTTGCTCGGACACAATACTGTCTTTTCAGAAGCATTTTTTGGAGATAAAGCCACTGCCATATTAGATGGCACCTATATTTATATCCAGAAAAGCTCCAACCACAAGCTCCAGAGAATGTTCTACTGTAGCCAGAAGAAGAGAAACTATCTCAAATTCATGAGCATCGCCTTACCAGATGGCTACATTCTTGACACAGTAGGACCATTCAATGGCAGCGAAAATGATGCTACAATTACAAAAGATGTCATGGACAAGCTAGTTACTTGGCTACAACCAGATGATAATGTTGTTGTTGACCGAGGTTTTAGAGATGTCCTACCAGTTCTCGAGCCTCTGGCCTCAATGCTAGCATGCCGTCATACCTGAAACACGTTCAGAGTCAACATTCTGACGTCCAAGTAAATCTTGACAGAACTATCACCAAATCGAGGTGGATTGTGGAATCCTATCATGGTCGTCTGAAACACTGGACGTTCTTCCGAACGCAATTGGTGTCTAACAGCTTTATCAATGTCATCGAGGCTTTGCTTCGAACCGTCACAGCCTGTCTGAATGGTTATAGAGGACCGATCTACCAGAGATCTCCAGAGAGAGATGCCAAAGATAGGCTAATGGCTGAACGTATGACGGACCGTTTGACAACACCGAATGGTTTAGCTCAGAGAGTCAAGACAGATCCGGATCTATCTAGACGGCCAAGGTCCGAGTTTGTCAAGATGGATGCATCTTCCGTACTGTTTCTCCGTCTCGATCTCGATTACCATTACGTGTGGAACGTATCAGATATCTCTGGCTCCTGGTTACATCGCCGAACATTTAAGTGATGACGGAGACAATGAGGTGTGGCTTTACCAGCACTCCCCAGACCTTCTCCGATGTCAAAAACATTCGCGATACAAAAGCCAAACGAAATATAACGTTTGGGTACGGTTCACCGTTTCACCCGATGATGAGGCCCCAATAAAAGACTACTACTGCCAGTGCCCAGTTGGAGAGAGAACGATGGGAATGTGTGCGCACATCTCCAGTATCTTGTACTACAATTGTACCTTGGGTATTACAGGGCGCTGGAAAACCCTCGACCATTACAACCACAGGTAAAGAAATTCCGACAAAACTTGAAATAGTTTTCCATGCGGCAACATAGTGCATATGTCGAAAGTATGTTTGGGGCTCGATATGAAAGATCCCCGTTACCATGTGACTAACCAAACTTATAAATATAGGTATTATACAATCGCCCGTAGCTATGAACACTCTCGTAAATGCAAAAACCAACCAAAATCATAAAGAACACGTTTTGTGTGTTGTTCTGTCTATTTGTCAGCCAATGTCTTCAACCACGGAGACTTGTGAAGTAGCCATCTTGGATTTCTTTCATGAAAAAGTGTTTCTCTCACTTTTTTTTTCATATCTGTGTTCATATTCTCAACATACTGAGCAAATACTCTCGTGTTTTTGTTAATTATCTAAAGAAAGTCGAAAATCGGCAATTCAACCATAGGCTAATTCAACCCAAGATTTGAAAATGTTCCACCACTTACATTTTTGATTTTTCCTCTCATCAATAGCATATTACGTACTGTTTGATAGGATAAAAATTGGTTTGCATCCAACGCCCATCAAAGTGTGTATTCTCTTAAAAACACAGTTTTTGTGTCTAAAATGTTATCATCGAAAATGGCATTTTTGAGATTGTTTCTTCCATAAAACAGCCAAATGGCTCGATGGAAACATGATTTTTTGTCACAATCATGCAATGAATGTATTCTTTACGGTGATTATCATTTGATTAGATTTTCATTAATATTTTACATAACATGCACATTTTATCAACACTTAGACAGCTTCTGAAAGGTACAACTTTGAGGAGCCATAAAAAACAAACCAAGTGACCTAAATCTTTATACTTTATAGATTTGTGACCACAACGCATGGGCAATACACCACCAACAGGAAATTTGAATCAGAGAAGGGGCCATTTTGGAAACAGGCCCTTTCGACCGACGTTTTTGCTTAGCCAGTTGAATTACACTTTCCTTGACGATATTTCTGAAACGTAAGACAGTTTTAGAATTTATGTTTTGGTAAATAATCTCGTGACAGGAACCATTTTATATCAACTATGTCTTATTTCAGACGAGCCTTCAGAATTCTTTGATTTCGCAATATTAATAAAAATGTTGTACCAAATTGTAAAGCATTGAGATGGATGGTGCAGTGAAAAGCGCATTTGCATTTCATCAAGGTGGCCGGAGATCGATTCCTCCATCGGAAATGACGAAGGTGGGATCACCTGAGCGATCACGTTGGGTTGCTCTGGGTGCTCCGGTTTCCCACAATAATTATAACCCGTGTGCTTACATCTTGCCCAACTAAAGCGATTGATATAAGTTAATAACATGTAGCCGTAGAAATACATTCTACGTACATGATAACCTCGTGAAAAAAATGTATGTTGCTGTTCGTTTATGAAATAGTTACAGATTTACACTTATAATATCTTATCCTTGGTTGATCATTGGCGACCCTTTCCAGACAAAAGTTTGTTTGTTTTGCTTAATTCATTTATGTGAAAGTGGTCTAACTGTGCATTCCGCGAAATGTTCAGTCGTACTCCAGGTAAATTATTTTTTCGAAATTAAAATTATCACAAAACCTTACCACGAACGGATTGCTTTATTTTTAAGCCTTGCTAACAAAAACAAAACAAAAATGATAAAAAAACATTGTAGACAAGCTCTCTTGGTTAGATCAATACATCAATGAAGTTGTTAATCGTGGTAGAAGGACGAATCAACTGTATGTTGCACTTTAATTCATTTTTTGGCATACTATATCTATTACTTTATTTAAAAGGTGCAACATGTGTGTGTGTGTTACGTCAGCTTTATGATTGGTCGACCACAGTTAAAGGAATCTTGCATTGATTTCAACAACAGTATGCCCTCTTTTGGTCAGATAATGAAAATATAACCAACATTATATAATAAAGCAATAGTAGAATTAATTTTAAGGACTATACGTTTCGGCAACTACTACATATCCTTGGCTCTAGGATATATCGGTAAGCATCTAAGTGATAATGGAGGTTGCGACATATCAGTGTGTCAACACTATTAAGGTTTCTACTGATGTCTCATTAGTAACAGACAAAAGAGCCAGGTTCAAACGTTTGTACGTATTCAGTACAGCGTGACACAAGCTGGTGTTAACCCAATAGAATATTAAAGGCCCAATATACTTCAGGATTTTTTTCGGGATTCTGAAAAAAATATGAAAAAATGTCCAGTTGATAACCACGCAAAAATAAGTCTAAAACGAAGTAAACCTGAGCGGAAATTACCAAGAAAGTCTTGACAAAAAATTGAAAGAATTGCAAATAATGCAGGTTAGGCCCACTTCAACAACTAACCGAATGTAGACGACAGTTCAAAATGGACGCGTGTTTACAAATATCGTGTTTCAACTGCTGCTGTACCAGTAACTGCGTAGGAATCCATTTTGAATATTGCTGATATCAGTTAATCTTAACTAAATCTATAAATATAATAAGTTATTAGGCTTGGTTTTCGCTTCAAGTTTTGCCAAAAGTTATGTATGTTGGGCATTTAATGTGCCAATGCTCATCTGTGTAAGAACTATGGAAATTGTGAGCGTACACAGCAATCTTTACAGAATAGTTGCACAGAAGAGAAGCGCAAACTAAATCTCATTTGAGTAGTGGCACGGTACATAATATACACATTTCCGTAGTACATGATTTGAAATTATACAGAACTAGTTTAATTGTACTTCTAAATTAAAAAAATTAAAGGAGTTTTACGCACCTGACCCTTCTGCTTCTACATTAGTTTAGAAAGTTTGGATTCCTACCTTTTGGCCCCTAGCATCACTGAAGAGTCTTAGGAGGACGAAACAGCTGTATGATGCAGTTTAATTCATTTTTTCGGCATACTGTATCTATTACTAAATTTAGGAGGTGCAGCATATGTGTGTGTTACTTGATCTTTGAAATACGTTTTTTTTTATAAATCTAGAATCACCAATCAAAGCACCCGAAGCCTCTTATTATTTTTCTTTCTATCATTTTTCTTAATCTTTATGTGGAACATATTCCATACCCCTGTTTCTACCACAATTGGTGAGTGTTATACAACTATCAGGGTATCAAATAAACAAAACAATTGTTTAATAACATTCTGTTTATACCACAAGTGGAATAAACTCTAAACGCATTTTCAGTGAAGGTAGCTAAAGATCGTGTCCTTTGTAACTTTTGAAAATTAACAACAACTCGTTGTTTAACCTGTATATTCCCTATAGCATTATCACAATAAATAGAACATCTAGCTTTCACATTTATTTTTAAACAAAGTAGCAAACTTATAACATCTGAATTCAGGTGACTTTGCAAGAAAATTGTCCAGATATCTAATTAGGTCGAAGAAGAAGACAAACAAACGGTTTGGAGGCAATTTGGAAAATTAATAAGCAGATTAATATTTTCTACGAATCCTATACGTTGATTTGATATTCATTCCATCCGAACAGGAATAAGATCAATATTAACGTCATTTCTGTCTGTTTTTATCCATAATAATAGGACACAATACACGCATCCATGGATTAAAATGCATAGACCACATGGTCATTTAAAAATATTCAACCAGAAATGTCGGATACTTATTTTTGTCACCGGTTGTCCGCGACCATGTCCTTTTATATTAAAAATAACATTTGCTTATAAAAGTTACAAAACTCAAATATCAGAAAATGCACACATTGTCTGAGATGACTTTTGGTCGTTGATTTGTTTGTAAATTACTGATAACACCATAGAAAGGGGTGGTTCAATAGAAAAGAGTCATTTTGAACTTTAATGGGTGTTTGTGGTGGGTTTAGGTCCAAACTTCAATGATATAAAATTGTATGCATGAGGAGGAGCCATTTCGGAAAATAGTTTCCTCTTTTGTTGAATTTTTATAACACCTAAGTGACCGTTGCGGTACAAAAGACGCTGATATTGTCTTATGTCAGTAGTGATGTCTTTAATAAGTGTCATTTTCATTGTGTTAAATCTGTTAAATAGGTCCTTAATTGTTCCCTTGTATCCCTTTAGGTAGTACTGTTGGTATTCCACATATAATGGCTATGAGTTATATACACTAGAGTGTAAATGAAACATAAAACTGTTCTCTATTTCACTTTCTACTCATTTAATGCATTGACATTCTGATGGGAACAAAATGTCACGTGTTGGCTCGACATTAACCACGGCGAGGAAAGAAGAAATGGCAACCAAAGGAATATTATCGTTCATCTGTTACACATACTTAATGTTACTTATGTCAGACCCACAGTCCTAAACAGATCATTCTATCTGCCCTGCATGTTCTTTGACGATTTGTATCAACTATTAATCAAAGATACGAAACAATTTATAGAACTGGCAATAAAACACAATACTTTGACCCATCGATAATCAAAAAGGTATCGGTGTGGAATTTAATGATAAAAGTTTAAACACCTGCTGTGCTATTTTTCTTTTGAAATCCGACCAGACATTACTGTTTATGGACCAAAATGTTTAAAAATGATATTTTAATGACGATGCTACTGCATGTTATATTTCAAATTCTCTGGCAAAAATTCGCAATGGTAATATAAAGGATATGTATTACGTTCATAATTATTTAGTTTCGTCAGAGGTGATATGAGGTTTATCACGTTGGTCGACACGTGTGTATATAGGTCAATAGCGCAGATATTTATACTGTCATATGCTATCAAATGGTCCCAACGGCACTATAAATAAGAAAATGTATCCGATAAATTATAGTATTTCTTACAACATCCTTTATCAAGCGTACTATGTAGCGCCATAAAGCTATATTAATAGCATGTAAGGACAGCGAGACAGTCTTAATGGTGATA
The DNA here is from genome assembly GCA_947623455.1 of Mimachlamys varia. Classification (NCBI taxonomy): domain Eukaryota; kingdom Metazoa; phylum Mollusca; class Bivalvia; order Pectinida; family Pectinidae; genus Mimachlamys; species Mimachlamys varia. The sequence continues at coordinate 29,183,898 of OX392532.1, read as the reverse complement.
AAAAATAGTTGTCCCAACAAGCATTGTGTCTGGCGCCAAACAAGAAAAGAACTATACAAGATTATAAGACTCACAACAAATGAAATGATAGAAATGCAAAATCTACTTGTATAAAATGATGATATAAATGTTTGCATCTATTTGAAATAAACGTACTTCCTGCAAAAATCTTATGTTCTTGTTTTAAATTTTGTATTTACTGAATCTAAATATAGGTTCTGTATCCAGTTTGTATTATTGTTACTAAGAGTGGCATTCGATTCTTGTTAAAGCATTAACGTGTCTTGATATGATCTTAACGTTATTATTAATGGCGGAGCCGTTGCAGGCAAAATTCATATTGCGCGATATCAAGACACTTAAATGATGATATAAACGTTTCCTATCCATGCTGGTGACTTATTGTGATATCAAATATGATGAATGCTTCATTATCTAAATTCGTAAAACGGAACAGCCACTTTGACGGCGAACTGTCGCCGTTTCTATGCCAAACACATGGTGTCATAATTGTCATGCGCTGGTTGTTGTGTATCGTCTCTTATATCGCACGTCTCCATGGTTATTTCATATAGTGGCAATGCAAATGTAAATATATGTACTTATCTTGCCAAGGGTGATAGCCATGCTTTACGTCGTACTTACTGAGACCAAGTATTCTACCCATGTCCTATGTTTTTTGTATTTGAGGCCAAAGATCATAAACATGCTATCTTTGATAATTCATGCGTGTCCCTTTAGTTACTCGTGTTGGTATTCCAGATCTTAATATTCTGAATACAGATTGTACATGACAAATAAATCTGCTCATTAGTGTGCTTAAGGTTGTGATTGACAATGATGACTCGGTTCTCACTTTTGGGACTTAATGTCAACACTCGGATGTGACCAAGAGTTACATGGAGGGTCGTCGATAAAGCAGAAGACACTTTATCTTTGATATCTAAATGACATTGCTATATGAAAAAAAAGGGAATACCAAAGCGTCAACAAAACCACATTCCGAACCTACAATCGACCACGTCAGAGGCAAAAAAAGGAAGATAATAAGTCCAGGCGTTTCGGAAGAGTAAGCGTTTTCTGCTTCATCCACGACACCCGCCATGTAAATCAGCAAGCAGAAATCCCCAAAAGGAGAACTGAGACATCAGCGTCAATCGCAATACGTAAGCCCACCATTAAGCAAACCCAAAATCGTCAATCTTCATATCACAAAGATACAGAACATTTCTCGATGAAATCAAGACGACGACAATAACAATTGTCCATAGTCTTCATCAACCTTCATCTATCGAATCCCTTTGCCGTCATCTATCATGAAAATCTCGACCTTCAAAGCAAGCCCTAGAATAACCAATCAACTGCGATATGCAAACACCACATGAAGGAAAAGTAGGGATGTTACTATCAAAAAAGGAAAAGTTCAAAATTGGACAATCGAAATCGTCACGTTTATCATATAGCCCAGTGGTAAGTTGCCCGTGTTGGTTATAGTTTAAGTAAAGATCAAGTTAAGAAGCCAATGTGGAAGTCTGCTGTGACTTTAATCTCAAGTTCATTAGGGTTTATACGAGCGTCTAGGTCAGCAAACGTTTTGTTGTTCATAGACAAAACATCGTCGATAAACATGAAAATGAAATTTAAAGACCGGTAGGGCAAGGTTTTTGATACCCGTCGTATAAAAAAACAAAAACAAGTCAGCCAAAGGTGGGGCAGAGTTAGTTCCAATTGGAATGCCAACAGTCTGTTGGAAAATATTTCCTTCGAACACAGCAAAACATCGACCAGGAATTCAGGAATTTTAGTATGCTCTAAGATGGCTCACAACGATGTATTTGTATCGTCATTCACATTTCTTGGAAAAGAAAGCTCTCATAATGAGAGACCACACACGGTCTTTCAGTTTGGTATGTGGTATAGTAGTGTACAGTGTGGAAAAATACAATGTTGTGATACACGAACCTTTTTTGAAAAAGGGGTGCTAAAGACTGATCAGAAGATCGCTTGAGTTTATAAAAATTCCATGAATGCCACTCCTGGACTAAACAGTGTCAACAAGACTGAAACCGTGTTTTAACAGTACTATTAATATTGCATGTTATACATCAAACGTATCGGAGATGAAAATTCCAGTGGTAATATAAAACGATTTGCTTACGTTAATAATTATAAAGTTTCGTCATAGAGGATATGATGTCTATCACGTTTGTCAGCACGTGTGTATAAAGGTCATTACCGGTTGCATGTATACTGTTATATGCTATCAAATGGTCCCAGCAGCATTGGTAATAAAAAATTAATCCGAGAAAATATAGTATTTTTCACAACAACACATGCCAAACGAAACATAAAGCGCCACAAATATGTATTGATAACATGCTAGGACAGCGGCGAGATAATGATAAAATATCTATAGCAAGAGTACTGCGTCTGGTACCTAATTAGACAGTATAATATTTTCAGAATAAACAATGTCTTGATAGGAACGCAAATAAATAGGAGAATACCGAAGCATTAACAAAATCATAATCCAAACTCAAAATCGATTACACCAGGGGCGAAATATGAACAAAGGAAAGATTTACATGGGGACTCTTGTAAAAGTACAAGAGAATAAGACCAGGTGTTCCGGAAGATTAAGCGTATTCTGCTTCATCGACAACACACGTATACGTTTGTACCTGTAATATAAAAATCTGATTACAGCGAACCTCATTATCTCTAAGTCAATAGGACCGTTGGTAAACTTGAAATTATCCGAGTATTCGAGATAGGCGAGGTAAATGTGTTTGTGTACGTGTTACATTGAATAACAACATACTTCGAATTAAACGGGGTCGTTATTCGGGTTCGATATATCGTGATTCGACTGTATATAAATGTTTGCATCTATTGTTAATAAATGGAAATTGTCATTTTCAAATTGAGGTAAGCAATCTGGTATTCTTGTTTTATTTGTATTGTTGTAACCAAGAGTGTCATCTGGGCCCTATATGTATTGACTAAACCCAAGGACGGTATTGATATTTGCATTGATATATAAAATTCTAATATCAGTGATGCCGAAAACACATGAAGCAATTACTGTAAAATTCAATATTTTCACGCGTTGAAATTTTCGCTTCGCCAGCCTAAAACTGTTTGTTGTGCGAAAATGTTCTTGCTGTTTGGTTCTGTGTGTCTTTAATATTTAAAAAAAAAATATGGGAGATTGAGTAGTGCTGATATATTCGCTCGTTGATATAGTCGCAGAGATGTAATGCAAGCGAATTAAGCGCACCGCAAACAATTAGACTTCCACAGTATGCTATTATCCTTCTTGCTCTTAACAAACTCGTCCCGTTTTACCTATGATTACTTGTTTCTGAAGTAAGAATAGTTCTATGTTCTTGGCGTTATGTTGCATCAATGGCCCTTTGTGCTACGAAAATTCAATTAATTGTGAGTAATGAAGGGTAAATAGAGAGTTTTGTTTTGCTACCGAACCACAGCATTTTGCTTTTTTATAACACAATAAACCTCTTCAATTACAAATAATCCAAGGTCAGCACTGTTGACACAATCTCCGAGAGAGCCGTAAAGGACGGAAATGAATTGGGGAAGAGTGTGTGTGTGTGTGATATAGTGGTTGTTCTAACGGGTACTTCATCTTCTACCGTTGGGATTCGTTGATTAATTTCTGTAATATATTAAGGACTCTGGTGTTTACAAAACGTTATTTAAACAGATTGTCAATAAAATTGGAGTGAAGATTTAGGTGCACTACGATCTGGTTTCTTTCTCTTTTTACTGGTGAGGCGTTATATTATATGATCGGCACTCTTAGTGCTTGTTCGCGAGTAACACTGGCTTACAGTAACTTGGTAGATTTTGCTGCAACTGTTGTACAGATGCATTGTATGAAAGATGAAGGAACACACACACACACATGCTTCACCTTTAAAATTTAGTAACAAATACAAAATGCCGAAGCAATTTATTAAACTGAATAATATAGCTGTTTCGTCCTTTTAGGACTCGTCAGTGATGCTATGATCCAAAAGGTAGGAATCAAAATTTTCTAAGCTGTTGTACTATAGAAACAGAAGGGTCAGGTGCGTCAACCAGCTTTAGTTTATGCATTTCGAAGAAAACTATATATATTTTTTAGTACTGTATAATTTCAAATCGTGTACTACAAAAATGTGTATATCATGTATCTTTTCACTATACAGATGAGATACATATGCCTATAGATACTCCAGCAATCATCGGAGACAAAACATCCATCAGTAGAGTCTACCACTCTCTCATATCTCCTTGTCTTAGAAGCGCTTTGGTTAAAATTATCAGGCCCTAGTTTCATCAACGTTCCTTAACTTAAGGAAGTTCCTTAACTTAAAAATCTCTTTAGAAAAGCATTACAAAAGTTAAGGGGGGAATCCTTAGGTAAGGAACTTTCCTTAAACTCTGTAATGCTTTCCTATGGAGATTTTAAGTTAAGGAATTTCCTTAAGTTAAGGAACGTTGATGAAACCGGGGCCTGAAGATGCTTGTGTATGTTGAACGCCCAACGAGGAATGAAGTGATTAAAGCGTTCATATGTTAATAACACTAATTTTGAAATTAACAATAAATTATTTCTCGCATCCTAAATCTGAAAGTGTGAAAATGTGAATCTGTTATAACTTTTGATATTGTACGGAGAGTATAACCAACCAAGTCATACATTGCTCAGTGGTTCTTGTCGTAATACAAACTAACGTGTTCAGGAAGTTTGGAGAGTAAGCCTTTTAAAAAAGATTTGAAATATTCCAACATCACATCCGTACCTCATTTTAAGAAAAATCTACAAAGTCACCGCAGTTCACTTGATATGTATATAGTGCATCTGTCATGATTTTCCCTTCATATTAGATTTATGATACAATTTTTGGAAAAGAATTCTAAACGAGTATCATAAGTCTAATATAAATGGAAACGAATGTCAGATTCTTTTTATCATAGAACGTTTACCATTGTTCCCCATCACCAGTTGATTTTCTCTTCGCCGTCATCGCCAACTTATTTCATTGTGATGCAACCAAATCACCCTCACCCTCGAGGAAGGTCAAATATATACCGACGAAAGAAGAAATAGTCCAACACAAATGACTCTTGAAATTGGCCACCCTCCACTATAGACGACCGTGCCTCCTTATCAGGACAGGTAACAAAAAAAATCAGAGAATACCAAAGCGTCAACAAAGCCATAATCCGAACTCAAAATCGATTGAACTAGGGGCAAAATAGGAACAAAGGAAAGATTTACTTGGAGACTCTCGTAAAAGCAGAAGAGAATAAGACCAAGTGTTTCGGAAGAGTAAGCGTCCTCTGCTTCATCGATGATACCCGCCATGTAAATCTTGGTTACATCCGAGTAAGCATCAATCCTCAAAATGAAAACCGAGGCATCACTGTCATCACAACAAGGAAACACACTAACAAGCAAACTCAAAAACGTCCATCTTCATATCACACAAAGATACAGAATATTTCTCGATGATATCAAGATGGCGACCATAGAACTTGCCCATGATCTTCATCAACCTGCACCTCTCGAATCCCTGTGCCGTAAGTTTGGTCGTCAGCAGTCGACATCTATCACGAAAATCGCGATATTCAGGGCAAGCCCTAGAATAACGAATCAACTGCGACATATAAACACCATAGGATGGAGAAGCAGGGATGTTACTATCAAGAAAGGGAAAGTTCACAATCGCAAAATCGAAATAGTCACGTTTATCATACAGCTTAGTAGTAAGTTGCCTGTGTTGGTCATGGTTTAAGTAGGAGAGTCTGTTGTGTCTTTAATCTCAAGTTCAGTAGGGTATATACGATCGACTAGGTCAGCAAACTTCTTGTTGTTTATGGACAACACATCGTCGATATACCTGAAAGTGAAATTGAAAGATTTGGCAATGTTTTTGTTACCCGTCCTGATAAGCCCCTCGACAAATTCAGCCAATTTTCCGATTGTAAATTTTCCCTTTCTTGATAGTAATACCTCTGCTTCTCACACCTATGGCATTTACAGGTCGCGGTTGAATAGTTGTTCTAAAGGGCTTGCCCTAAAGATCGATAAATACCGGCTTTTCACGAACAAACTTATGACAGATGTTAATGAAGACTACGTGTAAGAGCAAGTTTTATGGTTGCCATTTTGATCTCATTGCGAAACATTGTGTATCCTTCATTGGTATGAAGGATGATATTTTTTAATATGTTCATGAGTATGCCTACATTGTAAGTGTTGTGAATGAGAATAATGCCCCAGTTCTCACTTTGAGAACATGACCTAAATTTACTTGGTGGGTGTCGTCGATAAAACAGAAGACGCTTACTCTTCCGGAACACCTTTTATTACTATCTTGTATTTTACAAGGGTCGACATGTAAATATTTTCTCTGCTCATATTTTGTAGATAGTTGAGTCCATTTCGAATTCGAATTTCGATTTTGTTGACGCTGCGGTATTTTCTGATTGCTCCCTTTGTTTTTAGTTGTAAGAACAATACAAATAATGAGCATGTCAAGATTGACACGAATTTAGTTTTACGACTGCGTTTTTCAATCTTATTGACATTAAAATATTAACTGAAAAATGACATTGTGGACTGTAACGATCCCAGATAATTACATCGCGTGGTAAAGAAAAATACTCGTGCAAATGATACCATGTATAAGTTCAATTTCCATGACATTTCTGTTACACATTCGGTATTTATGAAGGCTAAAGATGGTTTTCTATTAATATGTAATCAACATTAGCACGTGTTTCATAGTAGATATTGATTGATGAACTGTTCACAATATGTTAAAAAAAAATACAGAAATTTGATAGGCCCTAGTTAATTATTTTTTCAACCTTTTTTAAGCCCCAGAGATTTGTATGATATCAATACAAGTGAAACTCTACGAGTGTAATGTCATTTATGAGAATATTTATGAAGACTTATGATATCGGATTATTTACATTTTTATCATAGGTAAACCAAACTGGATATTTTCTAATATAAGGCTTTACCCATGAGACTTCCAAACAATTGATTTTACTAATAGCCGATAATGAAATGAAATTAAATAAGAGAATTATTTAATGTTATATGCCATTGAAGATCAATTTTGATCCCTAAAAAAATAATGTACGAAACGAGAGTGAGGGTTAAAACATTTCCTGTTGGGGCAAAGAGTATGAATAACGATTCAATTATTTTAAAGTTTGTCTTTGTGTATATTACAGTATTTCGAATCCAAACATAAATTCCATATATCGATGATGATTTTTGTATATCATGAGCTTGAATTATCCATTGTTTATTACCTTTGTGAAACTAACGCATCCCCTAGGCGACCAAATACATCAAAAACACCATTATCAGACTGATCTAATATGTGGTTTCAATTTCATCCCATCATGAATCGTACCAGAATATTGAACCGTATGATACCGGTGTTTGTTTCCTTTAACGGTGCACGTGGTCGCGACACGTGCCATCAGCTGAACACACAATGCCGTATAAAGGTAGTTATAAATAGCCTCGGTGGAACGCAGTAAAAGCAGAAGACATATAACGATGTTTAACCATTAAAGGGGTCTCCAATCTCGGTCATTGGAGAGACGGAAATGGCTCTCTCTGTTTTGTGTTATAAAAAACAGAACTATAATGATAGAACAACAAATCTAAAAATACAACTAGAACAGCGTTGGCTACAGTACAGCACATGTCTTAAACAACACAAAGTACTAACCATACATTTATACTGTCAAACCTAGTTATTTCGAACCCGAATAACTCGAAGACTCTGTTTAATTCGAAGTATGTTGTTGGTCTCTACCACACTTACATGTACACTAAACAATTAAACTCACTTATCTCGAATAATTGGATAGTTTGAAGTTCTCCAGTCGCCCTATCGACTTCGAGATAACAAGGTTTGGCTTTACAGACTTATTTGTTTCAAAAGAACGACCATTAAAAGCAAAAACAGACAATTATTATTTGGAACTCAGACAAAGATTACCGATAACACGGGATCGTAGAGTCGTAGCCGGGAAAATTCGCCTTAATAATGGATTAATTAAAGGTTAATGCCCTTTGGGAGTTCCTTTGGAAATGTGGCATATGCTTATTTACTTTCGCTTTACACAATGGTAATTACGGTTAGAATAATTTAATTTGAAGATGTCACGTATGTACATGTTAAAAAGGTCAGACAATATGCTCCCCCAAGGGGCCATGTTACGTCAGTTGTAAGACGTTTTCTATTTTATATGATTAACCTTGATAACATTTTAAGGAAAAGACAAAATTTGAAATAAATGGTTTTGAAGTAAATTATATATTTGCGTCAATGTTGTTACCTCAGAGCCTATTGAAAGATTGTTTCTGACAATATTAAATAATAAGATTCCGGTCGTGAATGTCCACATCATGCAATTTCAGAATAGTATTAATAAACAACAATAATGGTAACTCAATTCAGGATCGTCCCTCGTTTTGACTGCGTTCACGGTGGTATGCCCGCAGATGGCTACGAGCATTTTAGCGCTCCACAGTGAATATGTACGTTGCCAACTGCAGGCTAACTATCGTATACACAGTCAAAATGGGGTACATTTATTTACATCATTAATAATTATTCAATGCTATAGGAAGAATGAAACATTCGAGGCGGGTTGCTACGATGGTTACCACAATAGCTGTAGTTACTTAATGCAAGCCCAGTTCCAGTGAATCTACATCGATAGCTTGGTAAATTTAGAAAATACTCAATACACGACAACATTTTTCTTCATTTTAGCACATTTTAATTTTTTTATTAAAATAGTATAGCAGCCATTTCAAACACAATTATGAGCTAACAACAGTCGTTATATACGCACATTGACACACTGATCTGGAAGTGACGCTGACAAACGACGCATCAAAAAGCCGACATTGTTTACATTACCGTCGCAAATTTTGAATGCACATGAATCAAATAAGTCAACCGCTATTCATCGATTGTGTTTAAAGAACAAAACTATGGCTGCCATCGAAAAGTTTTTGTTCTGAAGCGTGAACGACACCATATTTGAAACAAAAATCAATCCGCCGAGCCTTTTTACATTGCGTATACGATAATGTATATGCTGCCAGGACTTAATAAGCTGGGGAAGGGAACGATTTAAATATTAATATATGAATGGCAGATAATAACGAATTGGAAACATGACGCAGCGGACTTAACATTTGTGGTTTGTATCTGACCTTTGATTAATACGAGGTACTTATATACCGCTTTACCGCAACTTGAATGTCGCCTCAAAGTGGTTCACAAATTATTATCCGTGGTTATTGGGCATCAGCCACCAGCCAATATCGTTATCAACTCCCTAGGGAGCATTCAACCGGTGCTGTCATCTCGGTGTTCACAGCTAGCATTTTTTCAATTTCTAGCACTGCGCAAACACGTACTCGACTACAACTGAGTAGACTGGAACAAGCGGAGTAAAGAATCTTGCTCAAGGATACAACACAAGTGTCGTGACCGGGACTCGAACTCGCCGCAACCCTTCGAAAACGAGCCCGGCGTCCTACCACCGTGCCTACTTGTTTCCTTCATTTAATGACACAGTGGTTTTCCCTGCCCAAAATATGTCAGGTTTTTGGTTTTCCATATTAAGTGTGAATCAGGAAGGTATACGAACACAGTTTCTTGACTATAATCTCATAAAATAACCCCTTCAGGACTACAAAGAAAAAAAGGCTGAATTCATCGGATGAATGAACTTACACAAAATCCATCAACTTCCTTCATGGAAAAGACCAAAAAAGAAAGGTTTACCCTTATTCATCACTAGTATTCCGAGAAAGCAAAATTTTAAACTAACTGATGATAATGATACTTCCTTGTATATTTAATCTGGACGTGGCACAAATTGTGGTTTGTTCAAACAAACACACGCACGTATACGGCGATACTTTAAGGATTCATGTCTCACTGAACACCTTTTTTGACGTACAAGTTAATTTAGACATCATCTAAATTGTTCGCGGTGTGGACATTTTTGCGCTGTAGTCATGCCGTTTTGCACTGTGTACCTGAATTACAATTATACACTGTAGCGTTTAATTTGTATATAACATGTTCGCGTGTGGACATTTTCGCGGAGATTTTAATGCTAGCGAAATAAGCGAAAATCTCAACACCGCAAACAATTCCATTTTTACAGTATATTTTTTTGTGATTTAAACATATTTATTGCCTTCCATAGCAATGGGATTGGGCACAAGTTGTACAACTTATACTAAGCCCCTTCCCTAAAATAAAACATTGATATATTTACAAATTTCAAGATGGCTTATTTACAATAATAAAATACAATATCTCACAGTATCATACAGTCACACATTCAAACATCATGAGAGAGAGAGGGGGGAAGAGAGAGAAAGAGGGAGAGGGGAGGAGTAGAGAGAGGGAGGGAGAGAGAGATTATCTTATGAGTAACATTTTATATATATAATGATAGTAATCTTTTCCGACACCGACGGCAAAAGTTAACACTGACACTATTCGATACTCTCAGCTGGTACTAAATGTTCATCACTTCCCGTGCCTTGGTTTGCGTCCTCCTGGTCATTCCGTTCGTCCTTTAAACTTCGTTTCTCTAGTGCCGTCGACGTCGGAAAAGATTTGACATAAATCTTTAAATACAGTATATATACATATACCTCCCTTGAATTGATTTCTTGGACATGTAAAATTCTGTCCGTATACTTGTCGTTAAACAGTCGGTTGTACACATTGTTTATTTTTCAATTATCAAACTCTTCAGCTTGTTGGCCCGGATGTTAGCGCGTTACGGGATGTGAGATGAAACGGAAGTACTCGGAGAAATCCCACGTGACCGGGCCGATGACCCCCTACTTTTCACACGTACAATCGGCGAATCGAATCAAGGTCAGCTTGATGAAAGGCAAGGTGTACTATTCACTGCGTCAACCGATTGCCATATACGTCGGTTAAAGAGATGATATAGTGGGAGCTCAGAGGTCATCAGCCCATTTACATTGTAACTACAGTTTTGAGGTCGAGGTGTTGAATCCTCACTCAGAACTCTCTTTTTGATTGACTTTTTCTATATAAATCACAAGAAGGACTTCATCTTTATAGAATTGATTTATCTAAGCAAATGTATGGTGGTACAGTTAGGACATTCATGATGATATTGTTCAACTTAATTGTGTCAAGCGCTCGACATAACTTCTCGATCATTTGATTTAATTATTATGTCGAGCACCTTCTCGAACGTCTGATTTAATTATTATCTCGAGTGCTCGACATAACTTCGCGATCCCTTGATTTAATTAGTATGTCGAGTGCTCGACATGACTTTTCGAACGTCTGATTTAATTATTATCTCGAGTGCTCTACATAACTTCTCGAGCGCTTGATTTAAGTATTATCTCGAGTGCTCTACATAACTGCTCAAGCGCTTGATTTAAGTATTATCTCGAATGCTCGACAGAACTTCTCAAGCGCTTGCTTTAATTATTATCTCGAATGCTCGACAGAACTTCTCAAGCGCTTGCTTTAATTATTATCTCGAGTGCTCGACATAACTTCTCGAGCGCTTGCTTTCATTATTATCTCGAGTTTTCGACATAACTTCTCAAGCGCTTGATTGAATTATTATCTCGAGTGCTCGACATAACTTCTCGATCCCTTGATTCAATTATCATGTCGAGTGCTCGACATAACTTCTCGAGTCTCGATCCCTTGATTTAATTATTATGTCGAGTGCTCGACATAACTTATCGAACGTCTGATTTAATTATTATCTCGAGTGCTCGACATAACTTCTCGATCCCTTGATTTAATTATTATGTCGAGTGCTCGACATAACTTATCGAACGTCTGATTTAATTATTATCTCGAGTGCTCGACATAACTTCTCGATCCCTTGATTTAATTATTATGTCGAGTGCTCGACATAACTTCTCGAGCGCTTGATTTAATTATTATCTCGAGTGCTCGACATAACTTCTCGAGCGCTTGCTTTAATTATTATCTCGAGTGCTCGACATAACTTCTCGAGCGCTTGCTTTAATTATTATCTCGAGTGCTCGACATAACTTCTTGAATGCCTGATTTAATTATTATCTCGAGCGCTAGACATAACTTCTCGAGCGCTTGATTTAATCATTATCTCGAGCGCTCGAAATAACGTCTCGCGCGCTTGATTTATTATCCCGAGCGCTCGAGATTATAAGTCGAGCGCTCAACATGATTAATGTAGAACAAATATTATATGCATGCCTTAATATATCACCGCGTACCATAAGCAACTATATGCTGCTGTGTTATACGTGTATGTCTCCAATATCTAACTTATATGTTGTAATTTCATATTAAAAATGGTCTGTGATTGTGTACAGTTTTGCATGCTTAGCTTTTGCATTCTTTCTATGCAGTTGGTTAATTACTTTGTTTTATGTTATTCTTGTCGCAAAATAGCGCTACAGTGCTAATATTGTTTTTTTGTTCATATATGTGACTCTAAATTAAGTTTCCTGTATCTTGTATCTTGTATGCAGAAACAAAAACACAAAGTACGTTATGAGAATCTGGTTATGGTACGGAAACCCTTATTTTTCATGACTTGCAGTGACTTATTATATAAAGAATTTTGTCTCTTTTTCGTTCAGGGTGAGAGACGCTATCAAAGCATTCCCTTGACGACGCCTGCCAGTCCCCTTACTTCCGGTTGGCTTCAGTGCCTGTGACCTTTCCGCCGGGAAGACTTCCATAATCATTTCAGTCACATAATGCGACAGCAAAACATATTAGCAAGAAATGCATGCTGGGAATTTGTCTCCCGATGTCTCGTTCGAAGGAGACGTACTGGTGTTTCGTATGAATCAACTCACCGGAAGTTTATGGTGAGATTTCCATTTTAATTCCGAAAGATGTTCCGGTGTATTATAGACGTTGCTTTCATAAACCAATTAGTGAGAAAATCCCTAGATCGGGTATGGGATTCCAATTAAAATGTCTTTACATATTGATTTCCGGTGAGGTTTTATAACCGGCCTCGGTTCTGTGACCTTAATGCTCCTATATTCGATCATCCTTGGTGACTGGCACGTGCCAGGAGAGTATACATCGGACACGTGTCTATATAATAGTTTGCTCTTTAATCATTGCTAACATTGGTGAAGACATCGAACTGCACAGAATCTGCCAGGTAGAAGTTATTATGTTTGATTTAGTTCGGTTTGTTTTATTTTGTTTTATGTCTTACTACTAACAGCCAGGTCCATTTAAGCACGTGTCAGGTTTTGGAGACAGTCGAAAGCTGGAGTACTCGGAGAAAATCACCGACCTACGGTCAGTACTTGGCAACTGCCAAACGTGGGATTCGAACTCGCACCCCAGAAGGGGAGGGCTAGTGGTAGAATGTCGGGACACCTTAACAACTCGGCAAATGCGACCCCTTAACTATGATGTAACGTTAGAACTAGTTAGTGAATTCACTAATCACGCAAAATACTTAAAGATTTTTATACGTATCTGTCGCACCCGACCGACTAAAGTTACAATCACAATGCCTACATCTTGGGGTCGCGGGTTCGAAGCATTTGTGGGAAAATCGTCAGGATATGACCGCAGGTCGCATTATTTTCTTTGGTAATCAGTTTCCCTTAACAACCAAATCTTTAAACTAGAGCATAAAACACAAACAAAGAGAGCAACGACTGAGATACTAGGATTGGAAGAGACAACTCAATTATGTGGGAAAAACGTGAGCTTACCCTTGTGACTCTTAATTGGGAAACCGAGAATTGCAATCTAACACCGAGCTCGCTATAGGGACTTTCACAAGTTGTTAATCACTTCTTCCAGCATTTTCAAATATTGATCTAAACAGCCGTCAACCTAAAATGACAAATAAAAAACGATGCATGCATGTCGAAGCACCGATGATGGGGGTGAAAGACACTGTGTATAATGAATGCATTTCTGTTTTTTGGGGGGGGGGGGGAAACGATGCTTTAATTCTTCTCAACTTTCACGAGTGATAAATGATGCGAAAATGTCATCTAAACTTCTTGTCAAGATGTCAACAGAAGTTGAATGAACTTCGTTTTCGGTTAAACTCTCAAACATATAACACTTTGAATTGACCGAAACCAGAAAATGGACCCCTCCTCCCCGCCCAATTTTTCCCCGCCCCATCCCCTTCTGATATGTCTTTAGGTCCATTCCGGACCAGTCCGTCATTGTAATGTGTACTATTTCAATATAGGTTGATAACATCTCCCCTGAGTGGTAATAACTGTCACGTCAACCAAGTGTGTAAATTTAATATAAATGACCAGATCTTTAGAGTGTTGCCTATAGCACGGAATGAGATATCTTAGACCGTGCCCAAGGCACTCCTTTGGGAATAAGGATCATGTGATGACCTATATGAGAACGATCGGAGGGCTTAATTGCTCTCGATTCCGACATTGGACACGTAAAAAGACAAGCCATACAAGTAAAGCCAGTTCATATAGTGTAATAAGAAATATTTAAGCTCGTTACAGAAGATATATTAAATCGATCAATTATAGTTATTATGTATGAAACATGGTGTTCAAAAAAAACATGTCCCGACTTTTTGACATTATAAAAACAATCAAACATTTATAATGAAAAATAAATGACATAATCATTCAATTTCATTAATGTGGTATTTTAAATAAAACTTTAAACATTTCTGACAATAGTGCCACATTAAGTCCAGTTGCAAAAAAAAAAAAAAAAAAATAAAGAACAAAACAAACAAACAAAAATTCATGTAACGTCATTTTGACCTACAATGTATCATGCAACATGTAACGTCATGTTATGATGTGTTCGAGATGTCGTCCTCTTTTGTCGATCACAAACTTCAACCCGTCAAAAGTTTCTGGGAATATGTTTGTGTGTGTCAATTTATTTTTACATATTTATTTCGAAATGGAATAAAAGTTAAACATCAGCTATATTTTTTTTTCTCTCAGAAACTTAATATACAGTACTTACTAGTTCCATTTGCCAAAAAAAAAAAAATATAATAAATAAATAACTTCATAAATGTACACAATGTTTGTCATCCATCTTGAAAAAAACAGGTAATGATCTGAGTTTGATGATGTTGACAATGACATCATATAAGTCATAATTTTTAGCTCAAGTGGAAACAAATTATTTATACTTATTCTCTCAAATGCAATTAACAGTTTGTAATCACCTTGTCAAAAGGAAAATATATAAACCATACACAGTGGGACAAGTTTTTTTGGAACATCCTGTTCTAATAAAAATAGGATTGAATGTTATAAGTGCGCGGTTAAATAAGCGGGGTGTATATTACCTCTATCACCGGTTCAGTTTAAAGATTAAAATTTACTTCTATATATAGTATACCTTACATTGTCATGTGCTTGCTATATATAGAACATCTTCCTGGCTGATGGAACACACACGGTAACAATGGGGTGTTGTTTTTCGTCACAACAGGTAAGATTTAAATCTCAATATAACAAAATGCATCATTTCCAGTAAGTTAGATCAATATCTCCATTGAACAAGATATAAGTCACTTCCTCTGTCGGGTCGAATCTTGTACCATTAAGCTGGCCGAGTTCAGTATATATACCGACGGTCTACTATACATAGGTAAACACGGATGCAAATGTCCGTGATATGGACTGTTATACCAGGATTCACCTGTGTTTACGGCACACACTTCCAATACAAATTTGATACACATACAAATTAATCTGCGAACATTCATTTCTATACACAAACATGTATACATTATTGCTTACCTGGCTAGTTTGATATCACGGTATACGTACAGGTAAACATAGAAATACAATGAAATACAATAATATAATCTCTCACGAAAGCGAGGTAAAGTTTTATCAAACACCGATCAAATGACTTGCTGTCATTACGGCAGAAAATGTTCTGATTTAAAGAAACAGCACAAATGTACTCAAAAATAATATGTTGCACATGCTCTATGTAAACAAACGTTTCCGATACATGCCATTCACGAAAGTACAAAACATGTACATTGTTAAGCGTGTATGAACTATATACGGATCACCATGAACAACTGAACAGTGATATATACGAGCTATTGTCAGGTAGTGTTCGTTGAGAAAGACCGGAGTTCCCGGGGAAAATAGTGAGTTTTGCCGGGCCCTTGCTACTGCCGTGAGCTTTGCCGGTTCCCGGGAAAACCAGGGAGTTTTGCTGGTCTCTAGCCACTTCCGTGAGCTTTTCCGGTCCCTGGCCACTGCCGTGAGCTTTGCTGGTCTCTGGCTTCTGCCGTGAGCTTTGCCGGTTCCCGAGAATACCAGTGAGCTTTGCCGGTCCCTGGCTACTACCGTAAGCTTTGACGGTCCATGGCTATGCCATGAGTTTTACCGGTTTCCGGGAACTGTCTAACGTACATTTTGTAAGTCTGCAACCCTCTAGGTACCATATGTTAGAGGACTGCGGTGATCATAAACGGTCAGATACCTCTAGAATCAACACATTAATAAATAAAAAAACGACTTTGAACCGGTGAACAATACAATAGACTGATAGTAAGTATGAGCAAAATGTTTTCTTGGTGTGCGCGGTTTCACTTTAAAACCCCGATGAAAACCCTCAAGACCAAAATTTGCTAGTTTCAAGAGCATGTGTTTTTCATAAAAAAAAGCATTTCCAAGGACATGTCCCTGTAGACAGCAAAGGATATTTCCAGATTAACCCCCCCCCCCACATACATATGAATGTGTTGCATGCACATTTATTCAAAATCTGACAAATACGATAGACTTTGGTATAGATAAGTGTATATCATACCTGTTCGAAATGTCTTCTTTATGTTAGCATAGTTCCCGTCAAGTAGGGCCAATGTATTCAAAGGTTTATTAGCTTATTCAGTCATTAGCAAAAAAATGTGTTTCCAGTGAAAATGGAAAATGAAGTCATTGAATTAGTTACAACGTTCGAGATATCACGTATTTAGTAGGGTCATTGTATGCAAAAGTACGAGGAGGTTGTACCCTGTTTGTTGACAGGATTATTAAAGGCTGAACAAATCTCGCTAAACGAGATTAAGCTGACCACCTTTTGAACAACTAGGATTTGGGTCCAGTTGTTCAAAGGATGATAGCTTAATCACTATTTAACGACATTTTTCAAACTTGAATTATTCTGTCAATATACAAGTTACAATCTTAACATTTAGTATGTAAATTGACAATATTAGGTTGTTGATATCTGCAAAGTTGTAATTGAATCTATGGTTTCATATTAAAGTTACAGGATAATTAAGATTTGCACTAATCACTGATTAAGCTAATCATCTTTTGAACAAACAGGACCTGGTGTATGATTGCCCATTAAGTTGTAACCTATAGTAAATATACAGCTACATGTGTATGTAATTGTATATCGTTATTGCGGCCCCGGGTGTCGTATACTACGTTAAAGCATATCTAAAGTTGTTGATATACTGTCGAATGTAATCTATATACACACAAGTATTATACCTTTATCATTTTAATGTACATTATGTATATATATATAATTGTATCTATCTTTCATATAAGTGGAAACTATACTAATGTGGGGTGTCGGGGTACATGGACTTTGCAAACTTTATTTATATTACAGTATATAGGAAATATTTTTGTCACTTTCGTTGACCCGGGAGATAGTGCAGAGGGGTCGGGTAGGTTATCCAATACGTTTTCATTCCAATCGGGGAATCTAACCCTTGTCGCGTTGGTGGAAGACAAGCACGTCCACTTCCCATCCCGCCACCCGACCGTCGAGTACACACGTACTGAACTTCACTCCTGTGCTAAACATTGACACTCCATTGTGCACATGGAGAGAAAGAAATATCTATCTCTACAATAAGTCAATCCCCCCATTTGAATCCATGATCAAACAAAACGGCTTTAACTGGCATTGAAAAAGTTCCTTAAAAAGCATTTGCAGATCTTCAAGCATATCTGAGCATGCTTAAACGTCCAAAATGTTATGATATGTCTGTATAATGTATTTTGCATATCTGAAGTTACCCGTATAAAATTGTCATTACATCTGAACAAAGAGATCTAGTGAACTCAAAAATGCAACAACAATTATCTGCCAATTCCCTTCCCAAATGCCATCTCATTTCAATTAAATCATCTAATAGGAGAAGGTTTAATTTAATTGAAAATTCTAATTGTTTAATGAAAATTAAAAAAAAAAAAAAAAAAATCTCTTGATGAGTAAACAAAGAAGCAATAAATTAATTTGTGTATTCAGTTTAAATTAATTGTACATTAATTTGCATTACACGACATCTTGTATTCTTGTTAAATTTAAATAATCAAACTTAATATCAGTTCAATTCAGTCTGCACAATAATATCTCAAATAAGCATGGGGTAGCATTTTTTAATGTTAAATTTTCAGTACCGAGCAGGAGCGCCTTTTGCCTGGATTGCTGCTCGCACACGCCTTGTCATGGAGTTGATTAAGCGATTCACTTGTGCAACAGTAATGTTGTTCCACTCCTAAACAAGGGCTCTTCCCAATTGTTGCAACGTTTGCGGTGGATTACGCCGTTTTCTAACGCGCCTGTCTAAGACATCCCACAACTGCTCTATGGGTGATAAATCCGGGCTGTAAGGTGGCCATCTCAGTACGTTGACGTTGTTAGCATTATGAAAATCCATGCTGAGCCTTCCGAAGTGTGGTCGGGCATTGTCTTGGTGAAACGTAACGTTGTGTCTCATAGCAAATGGTACGGCAACAGGTTGCAAAATGTTGTCAACGGTATATTTGGGCTGTTTAACTACCATGAACAATAACAAGAGGTGTTTTATGACCATGGCATATACCACCTTAAGCCATGACTCCGCCGTCGCCAAATCGATCCCGTTCAAACACACAGCAATCGGCGTAACGTTCTACCGTACGTCTAAAAACACGTTTACGTCCGTCTGCTCTATACAGCGTGAATCTGGATTCGTCAGTAAACAAAATTTGCCTCCAATGACGAATAGTGAATGCATTTGGACGATGTTGGCGTAGCCATGCCATTCTCACCCGACGTCGACGTTGCGTCAGCATTGGTCCTACATAAGGACGGCGCGGCCTCAATCCTGATTCACGTAGACGATTCAAAACAGTATCGCGACTAATTCTATTGTTATGAGTACCAGGGATGACGTTGGAGGTTTCAGTTGCTGTTAAGAATCTGTTGCGCAAGTGCATCAGTCTAATAGTGCGGTCCTGCCGTCGGGTGGTTAATCGTGGACTTCCGGTTTTTGTGCCATCAGCCGTTGTCCCTGTGTCCCTTCAATGTGTGTACAGACGGGAAATGGTGCTTCTACGCACTCCAAACATCTGCGCAACCCTTGCCTGGCTTGTTCCGTTAAGCAATAGTTGCGTTACGGCGTTACGTTGATTTTGGTTTAGTCTACCCATTTCAGCACGACGCTATTCATTAATTAAACACTGGACTTTGTTGCTGGCTTAATCGGAGACGCATCTGTGACCATCAGATTACAAAACGAAATACACGGTTAATGGCGCACTTGCATTTCGTGTTATTGGCGTAACACGTATTGGTGTGCGTATCATTACAGATAAAACCCAACTGTCGTGCATTAATGCTATTAGGAAGTTTTTTATAGTGGGTAGTATTTTTACATAACATACATAGGTGCCTACTGTGAATGCGTACAAGCCTAAAACATTTTAGAAATAAGAACTTCCGGCGTTCTGTGTTATATTTCAACAACATAATAGTGCATATATAATGACACCAGACACAGCCCTAGTGCAAACGTTCTGCCAACACGGACAATTCTACCACTCACTGACTCTCCCTCCAGTTTGAGAAATCATGGCCAGTTGTACCGGTACTACATGTATAGGCCTACCTTCCGATTCTGTTTCTATACTGTTGCCGTCGCTGTCAGTGTCCGACCATTTGTCGATATAGTGTACATCTATTTTTGTTGTTGTTTTGCAACAGGAGTGGTCGTGACAATACTTTATTTGCTCGTAATCTTGAGTTGAAGACTTGACCGTTCCCTCTCATCTCGCCATTGTTGACATCGCGACATATCAATATGGAGAAAGAATTTGATACCCCGTTTTCAAATACCAAGTACACAAATAGGAAGCTACGTCACCACAAAACGAGAATCAAAACTTGTGCATTACGTAGGGTCGAGCGTCCTTAATTGATTTATCAATTTTGTCAATATTATTCGTTACTATTCAGCTCGACTCGCTTCTATAGAATTATTTTAACGAATCCCTGTCCATGTGTACTGTCCACGTTTGTAATGTATGGTAATACATCGGTTAAAAATGCATATCATGCCGAAAAACAGTTGTGGATAATGTTGCGTTAGATTCGTCTGTTTACAATAACTTATTTATATATACAGACTTCCGATAGATTCACCTGGCCCTGGTTTCTTCAACGTTCCTTAACTTAAGGAAACCCCTTAACTTAAAAATCTCCATAGGAAAGCATTACAGAATTTAAGGATCTCCATAGGAAAGCATTACAGAATTTAAGGAGCTTTCCTTAAATTCTGTAATGCTTTCCTATGGAGATTTTTAAGTTAAGGAGTTTCCTTAAGTTAAGGAACATGGATGAAACCGGGGCCTGTATAAAAATACCTTAGTACGCTTCATGATAGTGCACATTTGGACGCGCAAACTATCAGAGCACAATTTCGGGGAAATAGTCATAGCAACCCACAATACCTCTTTGCCTTGAAATGTAAAGCTCAACACGACGCGATGGACAAATTATCTTTTGTTTGTAAACATTTGCTTCAAGTTTTGAAGGTATGATTTATGTAAAGATCATTTTACACAACCAGTATAAGTTTTATGTGATGTTTTGTTTACAAGTACATAACGCATGTTCTTGTGGTGTTAGTTGATAAAACAGTTGACACATTTGTCAAATACCTTGGTAATTACTAATACATTTGTAAGAGTAAAAGAAACAAACTAAGTCAATTTGGCGCAAGATTTGTACAAGCAAATCATTATTTTGTGTGTACCGTTCAATAACATAAGAACTTTTTTGCACCTATTTGGCAGACATATTTCACGACATAATTATTTCCATCCATCTCTGGTTTACCGCGCCATGGGGAACATCATTGTTTTTCCCACTCATTAACGCTGACACACATCTTTCCTCTGTAATATAAACCAGCCGATATACAATCACTCTTAAACCTATCTTAATTGGTGATTAGATAAATAATACACCCTTCAAAGCTGCATGGTCTGTAGTTTGTAGAAGTGCCTCATTAAGTACATGCTCCGGGATAAATAACGTGTGATATTCGGGCGTAATGGATAATTTCCCCTTGACTGAATACTACACAATTTATGCAACTAATCGATATGACTTTTTAATGATTCTATATTGCGGTTAATGTTAGAACTGACTTATATCTCATCCAGTTGGAAACGCTTGGTTTGTCAATTATCTTGCTTCCCCTCCGAGTCTTGTCAAATCATCGGCGGACATTCTGTCCAGATCTGGTTGTGAAATGTGGGTGTTTTCTCCAATATACCGTGACAAATACATACATCTACTGCTCTATTATATCTGACCTCAATCCTTAAGCTTTGTTATCGAATGTAAAGATTAAAATCGCACGCATTGAACGGTTTCTATTATTCTGCCGTAAAGCATGCTTCACCAAAAGAAGCATCTTTATATCCTAAAGTCATGTTGTAAGGTTTCTGCGTAATTGAAATCATCAACAAATCGAATCATCGTAAGTACCCAAATGATATTAAGGTCAAGGACAGTTCCAACTATTTCCTTGCGGGCCCTTCTCCGTTATACCTTTATTTACAACGTTATCAGCAAAGCACGTTTTTTAGCACTGTATGCTAAATGAAACGGTTTTAATTTTGCGATTTTGCAACTTCCTTTTCCTGATAGTAAACTCTCTACACTGATCGATTTTGTTTCCTTTTAAGGATTTTAGAGCATACATTGATGAATATTGTATGTTTGATTAATGGAATACATTCCATGATGCTAATGCGCATCATATAATACGTTCGTTGCCAACTGCGGGTATACTGCCGTTTACGCTATCAAAAAGAGGTACACTCTTTATATTAACATAATTTATAATGTTGAAATACTGTACGAAGCTATACACTTTCGAGTCGAGCTGCTCCGATGGTTGCCCGATAACCGTAGTTGCTAAGACAAAATATTCCCAGTTAATCTACATCGATGTACAATGTACATGTGTATTGGTACATAATGTAAGTTTAGAAAATAAGCAATGAACTTAATTTCATCAAATTTTGATGTCTTACAACTGTCGCTATGCACACGTTTTGACACACTGATTTTGTGGTGATACGATCGAACGTCGCAACAGAAAGCGGCCATTTTGCATTACCGCAAAAATAATTTCTTATGTGCATCAATTAAATCAGAAGTTTACCAGCATCAATTTATTGTATAATTTCATGGGTTATGGATCCCAAATTTGTTCCACGTTTTAATATTTTGAAAGAACTAAGCAATTGCTGTTATCGATTAGTTTACGTTCTGAAGCGTTAAAGGCGTCATATTTGAAACAGAAATCCATACACCGACCCTTTTGACGTTGCGTATACGCTATTTTATAAGCAATCCGAGTAAACTAAGTCGAAGAAGGCGATATTTAATAGTATACATATGGTGATGTATGTTACTGTTTGATATAAAAGACAATGCCGTTCTTCGTTTTTTTTAAGGTATTATGAAAGTTAAAAAGATTACTTTCAATCCTTAAGTAAGGAAAATTAGTATTGCTCGTGTTTTGCTTTGCTGTACTTTTGCTGTATGTCCGTGAAAGAATGGTATGCCAATACCTTGATTTCCCCTTTATATAAAGCAGGTATTTGTGACTGAGAATATTATGCTTAAACTTCCGCGACTCTTGGTTCAATTTTTTTTTCGTGGATCTTGGAACCTTTTAAACTTGATATCCACACGCGTACGCTTCTATGAATGCAAACGGAAACAAATATAATAAGTAAATATATAATAGTAAACAAAATAACAATAACAAAAAACAAATCATTTTTGACCAGTTTTTAATCAGATTATTAACTGGTTAATTTGTATTCATTATTGATCGTTTTAGCTTCATTAATCATTGATCTTAATTATTCCTACCTTTTGTCTCCAAGCATCATTGAAGAGTCCTAGGAGGACGAAACAGCTGTATGGTGCAGTTTAATTATTTTTTTCTGCATACTGTATCTATAACTAAATTTATAAGGTGCAGCACATGTGTGTGTTATGTCGTCTTTGACATGTTTCTAATGAAATGAACGGATGACCTTTCACCATACCTAACTGCACCGCTTTTCTACGTTATGATATTATTCCAAAGCACATGTTTCGTATTATGACCTTGGCCTACGACTTTTGACCACTATTGAAAAAACATCTTGCAAAACGCATTAGCGCGCCCAATATGAGTGCAAATGTGTTTAATTCGTATGGAAGGAAACCATTCATTTTTAAAGGTCTACGTGTATATCCTTTTGATTAAATTTTGTTGTTTAATCGTTTTTCGTGAGTTCGGATTATGGTTTTGTTGATGCTTTGGTATCTTTGAATCATTTGATTAACATATGCACGTCGTAACATATTTCTGTATGATGTTGACATCAGTCTGTATTAACCTGTATAATTAGTGTCCGGAAGATTATGAATACATATACAAACACACCTAAGACGAAGTACACTGCCATCCAAAAGATCTGATACATCTTTTCTGCAAACGTTTTAAAATTGAGCAAAAACCTATTTTGAAGTTTGTATTACTACTAATATTTCTATATTATAATTAAGTTCCAACCATGTTTTGTTATTTTTCAACTACATGTATGTATGGCTGTTGATACAATTAAAATCTTTAAAATCGTTATTTTTGCAATTTCACGTTTTTTATACATACAATTCAACAATAAATTTCTTTCTTATATTTTTGACAGTGGGTCATTACATGAATTCCATTTTATCGTGCAAATGAAAAAAACCCATCTTGTATTAATTTTTGAACATTATCAAAAAGTGACCCCTTCCTTAACACCCCCCCCCCCTGCAACTTCCAGGACTTACGTATTTTTTTTAAATGCATATTGACACTGTTAAGTGGACTATCTTTAGGAAATTGTATCAGTTGTGTTGATTTTTTGTTGGCTAATGTCTTAATATGTCCATACAGTTTGTAACAAAACTTTTGGATGGCAGTTTATATCTAGCAAATACATTGCACATGGCACCACCGGATGTGCCATTTGTGTCCAGCGCTTCCGATAGAGTACACCCCGCTACGAAAGCTTTGATATGAAACATAGAGACGCCGATAGCCGGCAGATTGTAATTACACACCCGGAGGGGAAATCAACCCTGTCTGGGGCATTGAAGGATGACGATTCCTGTCTAGTCCCAAACCTGACAGGGCACGATCTTCCAGCTGGGGTTTATGTTCAGGTGTGCTTGCGTTTTGTCACCAATCGGTGTGAAAAGGCAGGGACGTCTGTGGACAGACACACAATGTTTTACAAGCAAGACAGATATACTTTCACACATTGCGATCGAGCATTATGGTAAATGAACGACTGGTTCACTCGTTGTCAGTTTAATATGATCGGATGGAGTGTATCCAGAGATGAAGTAAACTGTGTTGAAAAGGTTCTTATTCTAAGCTATAACAGGCAGTTTGCTAAGATGCAAGGCAACGCTTAGTTTGTGCAGAAGCTCTCTGGAGATAATAGTGGACTTTTTTAGTTAGCCTTGAATGGGATTTTTATCAAGTGATCCGTTCTTTAGTACATTTCAGATTTCATTATTTATCTGATATACGTATAATATACTCTCTCTGATTTTCTTCCGGTGGAATATTGACACATTACCAAATGCGTATAGTCGATATAATACTGAATCAATTTGGTTGTGTCTTATTTTATTAAACAAGCACTTTTATATCATTTTGCACCAGTGTTACTGGCACATCCTTAAACGACCATAACTTTTAACAGGACGTAAAACATATACAGACGTTACCAAGCTAATATACATCTATATATTATATTGCAGTTATACATCAATGCTTTTCATATATTACAGTTATACATCAATGCGTTGTCAAACTCTTGTCATATTTCTATCGAGCAAGATCATATACAATTTGTTCCTTTCTCAATCAGTAATAATCGAACTGCTGAACGTCAACAACGTTGACCTTTCAATCCACCTTGCTACCGGCTAATATTGGTAAACATTAGTAAAACATCGTCCTCTACTGACAAATACATTTTGAGAATAGAATCAACACAAATTATATAGAAGTAGCATAACAATTATCTGTCTGTGATGTTGATGCGGTAAATGATTAATCCCGAAAGAATTGACGAGAGGGTCCCCTTTTGGGCACGCGATGGCGTGATAGACTGGTTGATTTGCAGTCTACCACCAGGAAGTCCCATGGGACACAGTAATTTGTCTGAGGGTGACAGGGTGCGTCTGATCACATATGAGACGATGCAGCCTGAACAAGGAATATTGTATAACATAATTGATTCAATACTTCAATATGGCTAAACAACTTAGGGAGCAGATGAGTAGACACAATTTCCAATATGGTCATCAAAACTAAAAGCGCAATGTAACAGCATTTCTGGAACTCAAACAGAAGCGTCTATGACTTTAGATTGAAATTGAGGCCAACGTGAACACAATACCATGATGAAAATATGCCACACGGCATGGAACTAATAATTATATATAACTATATCCATCAAAATATAATTGCATGCTGTATGATCTGTATGATGTTATAGGATCACTTTTAGGCGTTTCTAAGTTGACATAACTTGTGGCTTATCCCAATTGTTATTGCACAATAAAAATATGTTAAAATCAAATCAATCAATTTTAGCATATTTGTGCAAAATTATATTGTTGATAGGGTATCGATGATAAACCTCTCCGGAGAGGGGGGTCTTTGAGAAAATATGTATTGATTTCCAAGAATTATTTGAATCGATTCTACGTTGATATGTTTTGGAAATATTCGGTGATTAGAGTAATGAATTGAATAGCTATACGCTGTAGAGAAAGACTAAAAGTATAAGGAACGTATTTGCTCTCTTTGTCTCATCTTTGTCACATTCAAAATTAGTTTGTAACTTTGTGTGATATAAAGATGGACTTTTTTGAATATGCTCTTCAATATGCTTACGTGTTGTGATGGAGAATGTTGACTTGGTTCTCACTTTGAGGACTTGATGTTTACTTGGATATGACCAGTAGCGGCGGGTGTCATCGATGAAGCAGAAGACGCTTACTATTCGGAACACCTGGTCTTATTGTCTTGTGCTTTTACGAGGGTCCCAGTGTAAATATTTCCTTTGGTGTTATTTTGTCTGTAGTTTAATCGATTTTGAGTTCTGGTTATGGTTTTGTTGACGCTTCGGTATTCTCTATTTCTTAATGAAATTCTATAATACTGGAAATATGTACGAAACTATTTCTTCTATAAGTAAAACATATGTATTTCTGAATACAAAAATATATATCAACATTGTACACTGACAGCTTAAGGATTGTTATTTGTTGCATTGACAGGACGGTCCAACTCCGAATACGAGGCTACTACAAGACGATTCAAATCACTATGGAGATAGCACACCACCATCGTCGGCTAGACAGAAATATGGGGACCAAAATTCACAGACTGTTGAATTCAGTAAGTACTCATCTACATCGATTTAGAGTATACATAATCTCTTTGTCAAGTCTAATATTTTGAATGAAATTTAAAAGTATAGTATGAATAATGAAAAATAAATCTGTTTTAATAGCAACTGGAATTGAGAGCATCTCTTGCAGATAATCTAAAACTTTTGAAAATGTCTGTTTCCTTTGTTAAAAACAATAAATGATCAATGCCTGGAGGGTAAACCGCCGACAAAAAATTACTGATTCTAACTGGGCCGAATCAATAAGGTAAAAACAGCTGTAAAAAGTCTTTTAGACCTCGCCCTTTGCACTCCAATGCTGCAATAGTCAGGGGACAGGTAAAATGTTTCCACATTCCACACATTATTAGATGTCAGAAAGATAACAAAAACGGAGAAAATAATCTTTTACTTCCTGCTTGTGTTTTAAACATTTTTTTTCTACTTCATTACTTGATTAGATGACACCAAATATGACTTACTCTTTGTCAGTTGAAAAGAGTTTTTAGCATAGAAATCGTGTCGTTAGTTATAAATTAAATATTGAATACTATGTGGCAAAGTTTGATTTAAATGTGATATCCATCTTATTATTGTAATGTCATGCGTGCCACATACATGAATGGCTTGTTTTCTTTATATTTTGTCTTATTTTACATACTGAATTTGTAATTTTCAAGGTAAATGAACCCTGGAAAATTGCGTAAAGCCGCATTTCAGTCAAACATCATGAAGCTAAGGTGTCACTTCCATTTAAAGCTATACTTAAGCACGGCCCTATGTTTTTCTCCAGTGTACACTGATACAAATGTACATGATGTTAGTGATTGGTTTACTTAGTATCATATGTATGATGCCCCTGACTTTCAAGATCACGTTGTCGTTTGTATTATCTGTTAAATGTCTGTTAAAAAAGTGGTACTTCACCTACTTTCCATGTTCTTTTGTGTTCTTCTCCCGCACTTCATTTTCAAAATTTTATTCGCCGTATCTGCTTTTTCAGGATATTATCAAATGATAGGGCAAACATATATTAAAAAATTCTCCATATATGCATTATTGAGTTTATAGTTCTTAAAAATTGTATAAATACTTATTCTGACTTCTTTTAATGAATTTGCAAACAATTACCGTAGCAACTTAGTTTATTTTTGGTGTGACTGAGCTTTTGCTTCTCATTTGAAAATGTTTCTATGATAGAGTTTTTTTTAACATATAAAAACCGGCTCTTTTGACGACATACCCGTATACTTTCCAAAATGGCAATCCCGTTTCATTTAGATGAAATTGTTGAATGACTTTTGAAAAAAATGTGTTTACTTAAACTTGCTTTCGTACAAACAGGAGGTTACGTATGGACAGAAGTACACACCGACGAAAACAATAATACCTGCAATGGGAATATTATCGCCCTTTAGGAAGCCAAATGAGTGATAAAATCGGCGTAACTGTTACTACCCCAATGCAATATAGTACATTGTATGGGTCACGTGGCGCTATAGGGTCCTAGGTTTCTCATGGCATTGTTATTGACATTAGTACTCTGGCATGGATCTGTACTTTGACCCAGAGAGTGCTTTCTGTTGGAAACGGATAGAAGACGTATTTTGCGAACTAAAAGTGTTTAAAAAAAATCAGATTGCAATATACCTAAAACCGCTTATGATTTGTTATTTTTTGTCACTAATATATACATCCATCAATCAATCACGATCACCGCAATGCCATTTTCGCTAATCCGATCATATTGAAAGACAGACCTTATCAATGCATTACTTCTCGTCACTATTGCTGCAAAATTTACCTGGTTTTGAGATGGGTTTATAGAGTGGTTAACAGTATTTTTAACTGCTTCCATTCGATGCTTTTAGGCCCTAGATATGAACTTCAATGAAACCATTAAACCGATGGTGAGAAAAAGTGTATTAATTTGAACGCTTATCTTAGCGAATGGTGACAATGCCTAAACGCGGTTGAAACTAGGTTAGCGTGAATTAGATAGACAAAGGTTATCCATCGGCCCTGAGTTCCGATGCTAGCAGAGTGGCTGATCCAAAGTGTTCAATCAGAACATGACCTACCGCATTGATTGATAAAACAGTTTTATTTACTGAAAATAATTATCATGACAACTTATTTTTAACATGATATCTTGAGAAGCATTATCATCTTAAAGCATGTTTAAAACTTTTAGTAGGTGTAATCACTTGTATAACGGGTTAAACAGTATCTTATTCATCAGCGTTGTTGATTATTATCAATTCATGACCATTGCGATAGAGTACTGGTATACCGTATCTCTTTCGCAACTGGATTTCATCTGTGACAGTCATGCTTTTCTCAGGCGAAACTTTTCCATTAAATAAGCAGCATATATCTCGTTAAACTTCTATGTGATAGGAGAACAACACATCAATGAAGTGAAAGGCATATTGCATTTATTTTTGTCAAAGTGAAAGAAAATGTAAAAAAAAAAAAAAAAACGTCATCACAACTACAATCGGAACTCAAAATCAATTGATCTACATACACATTATGTAAAATAAAAGTATGTGTTCCGAAAGGGTAAACTTTTCTGATTTATCAACGACACCTGCAATATGTATCTATGTTACATCAATGTCTTGTCCTCAAAGCGAGATCGGGGGCATTTACAAACATAACAACTTGTCACACTATACTTGGAAATATTTAAAAGTATCTATCATTATATCATATGAGAATACAAACTACATATGTAGTTTTAAATCATACCAAGATGGCGACAATAAATCATACCAATGGTTTTGATCAACGTGCATCTCTCGAATCTGTGAGCCGTAAGTTTGATCTCGATATTTCGAGTAAAACAACGACAAATCGAGAAGAGCAAAGACCCGCGAATTTCCATGAGTGTATCGTATACTTTTCAGTTGCCTGAGCAACTTCTCTCAACCTCTGGTCCAAGCCGCGCAGAAGAAAAGTCGGTTTACTTCTGTATTATCAGCTAAGAAATGATACAAAAAACATAACATGCTGTCAAAATTGCAATACCAGGAATGCATTTGGTTTCAAATTTTCTTTCTCTTACTCTTACGTTTTGGTTAAGTTTCCCAGCTCATTCGTCTCCACCTAAAATTTGCTTTTGGCAAAATGTTAAAAGTCAAATAAATGATATTTATGATATCGTATTATCGTTCAATAGTGAAGGACTCTATAGATATGGATTATTTATTTACTATGTGAACCATATTTTGGGGGATATTGTGTCCATTGATCCTTTTCCTGTCACTACTAGAAGTATATAAATTATTTTGTCAATATGGGTGTCTTCACATTACCATTAAATATTGTGGGTTTTCTCCAGTTAACCCCCACAATGGGATCCCTAGCGCTCTAACACCAGTGCCATCAAAACATTAATATACGTTTGAAAACTTATTTGATGTTTTTCGTAAAAGAAATAAAATTTATATAATATCACTTTACTAAATGATAATGACGTATTTGTCGTTCAATAATTTTGTCCTAAACATTGGCTATATATATAAATATACGCACTGTCGCAACGTTCATTATTTACTGTAAAAGTCATTACATTACTTTGCACTTGGAATTTTTCGCTTTGTCAGCCTTCAAAATGGTGTGGAAATGTTTGCGCTGTCAGTCATACTGATTTGCACTATAAATCTATAATACTATAATACACTGTAGCGTTTTAGAGGTGTTAAATAAATTTGCATGCGGCTATATTCGCGAAGATTCAATGCCAGCGAAATAAGCGAACAATTCTACTTTAACATTACCAGAAGACACCAATGCACCGCCTGAAACATAAATGCAAACTTGGAATAACACGCTGTGAAATATTT
Source organism: Mimachlamys varia (assembly GCA_947623455.1). NCBI lineage: Eukaryota > Metazoa > Mollusca > Bivalvia > Pectinida > Pectinidae > Mimachlamys > Mimachlamys varia. The sequence goes on along the minus strand of OX392532.1, from coordinate 29,153,199 downwards.
ATATACTATGGGACAGTGGTACTGTAAGAATGCATTAATCTATTACGAGCGGTCGACGTATCATCTGCTGCACCAACATATGCTTACTTTAAGTCATTTATGCACCGTTTATCCTATCTTTCTTGTTTAATGAAACCACCGAGAAAAAACATCATGGATCGATTTTCAGTTAAATAATATCACTTAAATAAATACATCTCCTGTGTAGCTTTAAAACAACACACATACGAAGAAAAAAAAAGAATAAAAAATGTGCTATGATTTTTGTCTCTGCAATTGAATACTGATGGGATAAACCACTATTAAAAGATAAAGTGGCATACCAATGGTAATAAACAGCCACGAGTCAGTTGCATCAGTTAATTTAGTGCATTGTATTAAACCAAGTTAGGATCATAATTTTTGTTTAACTTTGTTTTGAATGTTGAATCAGGCTGGTCTGATGTATAACAATGTTAACATGTGTTCCTGCCAATGTATGCAATCGAAACAGTACTCTTAATTACAATCTTATCACATATCAGGTATTTGAACAAAACAATTTCAAAATAAGGATGAAATAGCGTGTTCAATTCACATTCATTTATTTTCATTTACTTTTATACAAGCATATACATATAATTTAATTACTACTAAAGATAACACATGTCAGATTAATCCATTGCATGTAACATTGATCATAGTTCAGAACTGTTCAAATATCCTTCCGCACGTACCTCGCGGATTAAAATAAAAAATATCTTGAGAAGAAGACGGATAAAAGCATCACGTGCCATAGAACGTTGAGGACACGTGATCAAACTCTCCTCTTATAATTAAGAAGAAGAAAAAAGAAATATTCAAACAAAGCCGTTTACAATAAACTATTGGAAATACATTTTTCAATAGCACACAACTAATGAGAAGAGATAATGGGGCGATAAATACAGCACAGTGTTGTTTTTATAGAAATAAAGAAACAGTAAACATAATTTCAATAGAAAAAAATAGCCCAACCTAGAATCAAACCAGTTTGCAATGACGTATAGCACGCTGCCCATACCGCCGAAGGTGATTGCACATTTCATTGGAACAGACTGACACGTCGTTCATCAAATTCAGCTTTAACGCTTTCTCACGAGATTTGACGTCATGCTTAAATGATGGTTGCCTTGCGACCTTGTATTGATTTACGACGGTCACGTGCGAAGGACAACTTGGTGAAGGATCATGTGTGTCAATAGCAGCGCAAAGTATGGATCTTTGTCATATGGTTGTATCTTCAACAGCACGTGTTTAGATGTTGGTATTACTAATTTGACAATTAAATGATGTTTGATCTATGTAAATTTGTCTATGAAACAAGATAAGCTATTTTTTTGGAACACCTAGTATTTTTGCGAGGGTGTCCGTGTACATTTTGTTTCTTTGCCCATATTTTCTTGCAAGATGAATCGATTTTGATTTGGGGAAAAGGTTATTTTGACGCCCCAGTATTCTCAATTTAAAAACAACTATGGTAGCATTAGGTTTAATTGAAATAAAAAAGTTCAGAAATTAATTATATCACGTATACCTAACTATTTAATCAAAATGAGTCTACCTTATTATTTCTGTGAACTAAAGTAAACTGTCAGGCAAAAGGAAAACAAAACATACTGTATTATTAAGTAATAATAGATTTTTTTTTTGTAAGTGTGATGACGTCAAAATATCCTAAAACGACATTAATGCACGATCTTTTGCAGAACATTAGAGTCAATAGCATTAGTCGATATGTTGTTTTATTTTTCTGGCGACAACTAAAATAGACTTTTTTTTTACATCTTTTTATGTCTATTGGTCGGAAGTGACCTTTTACATATACTGTATTCTACAATACAATGGGGTAAACTGATATCTAATTGTGAACTTTGAAAATGTAAAATATCTATGTTATTAATGTGAAAACTGCAAAGAATCAATACAATGTGAGTGCTGGTGTGCCGAAGGGTAATCTTTTTTGTTTGTTTCATGTTTGTCGGTTTCTCGGCACGTGATCCACCGCAGCTGTGTTTGATTTATTGTATAACAAAGTTGAACTCTAGATTACAGCGTCGAGCGATTCCGCTATTTACACGTCATTATTATGAACTTCAACAGCAATTTATCTGGATCCTCATTTACATTTTACCGAAGATTCAACTTAATTAAAAAAACAAAAACATTAAACTTCTTAAAGTATTGTTAAATTTCCAAGTTAAATTCAAATTGATTTATTTTGAGAATCAAGGCAGCATTTTTAGTACCTATATAATTAAACTTGGTTTAAGCCGCTGGATGAATGTGGTTGTGTTTGACCTTGGTTCGTATGTACAGATCTCTTCAATGGGAAATATAAAACTGGTTGAGCCTGTAACGAACGCCTTTCAATTAATGGAGGGCTGGTCAAGGCATATAATTGAGGTTGGGGAATTACACTACATAAAAGTACCATATTGTCAGACATTAAACCTGATAGAAATACAAAGGTGATTTTACACAGTGAAATTAAATGAAAAGAAAAGTAAATGGAATGGACTAAACATCAATTTTAATGAAACGGGATGAAGGTTGCCCGATATAAAAGAAATACAAAATAGCCACTAATTTAATGTTCACTTGATTAAAGACAAATCAATATAGAGAAAAAGAAAGAGAGAAGACGGATTCAAACTACATAAGTGGAAACATTGATAATTTTTTAATATCAAACTGTTATTCAAAAGAGCAACTATGATGATGAATATATCTACGCTGCATTTCTTAATTTGTAAACGTCATTTTAGTAAACAAAAATGATTTGCAACAATTTAAACAGAACTAAATATGCTGTATGGTACGCAGTATGTGCTTGAAAGGAACCAAGACACGCTTGCGTTTCTGATTGGCTTTTGTCATCGCTTTATTACTGCGTCATCACTCGGTGTCGAATTATGGTTATCATTAGGTGTTAATAATATCATGTTTATATTTCATCTTCGTACGACTACATTGAAACGAATGCATGTTTTATGTTATCTCTTTCAGCGACTTCCGTCGACGTGTTGCGACCGGCTGATATGAAAACGGTGGCTTTATCGAAATTAGACAAAACCTTTCAGGTAAACTCTTCAATATAATCGTTTAAGAGCTATGCACAAAGCTAATTACATATACAAGGAATTGTTGCCAATATATTGGCGCACATACACATTAAATTGTTCGCGCTAGCGCACCAAATGGTTATGAAGATGAGTCTATGTATGTTGCACACCAATGAATGTCAAAAAAATGACAACCAATACATATATTTACATTTTCTGTTTACCAACAATTCAGTTGCAGACATATACACATAATATTAGTCAAATATGCTTCAACGTCAGGGCAAATCAAGACAGAGAACAGCCATCCATTGCCAGTGAGACAGTGCAATCTCAACACTACAATGATGAAGTCATAAACGTGATGACGCCATAATGTCCCAATGTATGTTATTGGGCATAGCAGTTTTATTTAATCTTTGTGTAGTCGAACTATAAATATCCAAACTTTGATTTTACGCGATTGAAAGACACACAGAGATAATACCTGTGTAATGTCTCGGATAATTGATAAGTAATGGATAGACGAAAAAAAAGCATTATGTAATACGCGAGTTTCATTATTCTCTGCCTCACATGTGCTGATACATTGGTTAACAGTAGGTAATCAAGCTATACAATGTATGGTAACCCTTTCAGCACTGTAGATTTACGTAGATTAAAGCATGTTTGAATTTTCTTAAGTTCTATATGGATGGAAGGGGTAACTATTCTTAAAGGCCCAATATATGTAACTTCAGGGACATTTTCGTGATCATGAAAAATTTTGAAAAAAAAATCCAGTTGATAACCATGCAAAAATAAGCCTAAAACCAAGTTAACGTGAGCGGTAACTAACAAGAAACTCTTGACATAAAAATCTTAAGAATTGAAAAAAATATTCAGGTGGGGCCAACTTCAACAATAAACCGAAGGTAAAAGACGGTTCGAAATTGACGCGTGTTTATAAATAGCGTGTTTCAACTGCTGCTGTACCGGTAACCGCGAAAGAAATCATGTTGAATATTGCTGATATCAGTTAATCTTTACTAAATCTATAAATATAATAAGTTATTAGGCTTGATTTTCGCTTCAAGTTTTGTCGGAAGTTACGTATATTGGGCCTTTAAAGAAGAAGCTGATCGTGAACATATCGTGTTGGTGGGTAAATGAAAAGTAAAGAACAGAATCAAGTTCCTGTAATTTTAAAAAGACAATGAAAACGTTTTGTGTGTTTCCATTTTAGCCATGTTTTTTTCTTATCATGACAGGACCAGGCGAAGCTTTACGATGACCTTCTGACGTGTTTTCAAACCCTTAAAAAAGACATGGAAACTTTTAAGGGTTATTTTGCCGCGGAAACCGAAGGAATACCTGTACTTGAAAAATGTGTGGTTATCCTTGTCGATAGATGCGGTGAGTGTAATAATGCATTTAATAAATCACAATACACACTTATCGTACGGTTGTTATGAAAAACACCCCCCCCCCAAAAAAAAAAAAAAAAAAAATAAAAAATCCAGTACTACATTTTTTGTTGTATTTGAATATTTGAATATTTTTTTCATTAGCGTTTGGAATGCATTTCGGAAATATAGGAAGGTTTAAGAAAAAAATAAGAAAACAAATGAAAAACATAATTGTTCAGTTATAAATGATGACAAAAGTAGATCCCCAATAATTACCATCTACACAAGGATTTCTTTTTCTATTCAAAGCGACGTTTTTCTCGTTTGTTTTAGGTGACGCCGAGCTGGTTGTAGATAGAAAGATGAAAAACTGCATTCAAATTGAATACAAATCTGAGGAGATTTTACGCGCGTGCACTGTGGATTATCAACAGGTGATTCCGGTATTGGACCTTTTCAATAACATGAATAAACTAATAAAGAAAATACTGGATCGGGCTCCCCAGGTTAAGTCTACTATTGAGTGTCTGCTAACTGACGCGCACGAAATGAAGAAGGATATTATGAAATCTGATTTAGGTTCAGCAGAGGGACCTGCAGCTATGAAGGCGTGCATTGCCAACATTAGTAAATTAGACACTCTCAAGAAAGACATTGGTACCATCACTAAGCACACAGATAAGATGTTTATGCATGTTCTGCAAGCGTCTCAAGGGTTTTTCAAAGACGACGAGGACAACTAACGAAGTGTACAAATAACTATTGACATTTTCTTATCTACGTTGAATTGGGAACATTCTTATTCCAGACTTAATAAGGATTAAATCGATACTCAACAACACCACATAAAGAATATCTGGAACTTGAAAAGTTTCAGCGAAAATCAAAGTAACCGTTCACTGATTAGACATATTCAAAAGTGATAGACTGTTTGATGTATGCTTAAATTAACTCAATGTCGGAGTGATAAATTTAAGGAAAAATAATCAGCATTACTTACAAGTCATTGTTTTGATACTTGAATAATATTAAATGAGAAATTTAGATTACGATTTTCTTTAGTGTTATAACAAAGTATACATGAAAGTGAGCATTCATGTAGATGATAATGAAACGAGCCTTACACTTTAACATGAACATCAACAGGACTAGAAAAAACAAATACATTACGATTAAAAACAACAACAACAACAACAAAAATAACAATAGCTTAACGTATTTATAGAATCTTTGTTAAGTTGATGGCTATGCCAACATTTTCAGAAAACAACGTTTTAAAGTACGTAAATCTTATAGATATGTAATTCGTAAAAAAAAACAAAAAAAAAACAAAAAAAATCCTGATGGTGTTTAATTGAAATTTAATTGATTATAATGCTTATTAAAGAAACGAGAAACAATAATTTCGATGCTATTTGAATAATAGTATTCATATTATAAATCTTTTCAAATATTACAGTTTGACTCATCGTTCAAAACCTTTACACATGCAAGGGTCACACTGTGCCTGTGGTCAAAATAACCAGATATTACTGTTTTGGCAATATTGCTATGGTTCCTTTTCATTGGCATTGTCCATTTGACATGGATGAACCTGCTATAGATTCTCTAAGTGGTTGCGTGCTCCGCGATTCGCAATACTCTTGGTCCGTTTTGGTGGCAGTGATCTGGATAAACGTCAGTATTGTGGGAGATCCTTTGGCGGTAGTTGCTAGTCTCCTCTCAAATCAAGGCGTCTGTTAGAAGGCGCTGTTGATAAAAGTCCCTCGCGTTTGCGGTTGGGCTTGGTAGGACACTATGATAATGAAATTCGTTCACATGGTTTGCAAAACACTATTGAAAATTGCGGATATCAAAAAATACTTACTCCATGCTAGTTTGAGGCACACATCTCGACCTGGAATTCGAATATGATGAGTAAGAGACATGTGATTGGCAATGAATGTGATACAGTTTATTGAAAACAAATAACATGGATCACAGCATAAATGCATGCTTTATATATGAGATATCGGTTAACCTATATGATTTATGAAAAAACCACTGGACTCTCAACATGCAGTTGTACAATTATTGTATTTTCCTTTTCTGTTTTTGTTTTTCATTCAGAAGAGTTGTTAAGTAATTCACTATGTTTAATTTTGTTTAAAAATAGAGAAATAAAATTAAAAACGATATAAATCGTGCCTGTTATAAATCTGCGCGGACGGCATGCTACAGGTAAATGTCACAACACAAGTTGAAAGAAAAAACAGTTGTTTACGGTAACATAGTTGTTAATATAAACGTCATGCAATGTATCTAACCGTCATACAGTCATAAATGTGCTACTAATGATAATACTAATTATATTTCAGTACTATGACTTGGTGCGAGTTCTGTTGGAGAGTTGTTATTTCACTAGTCTTATTTCATAATTAAATATAGCTATGATGTAAATCTTAAATACACATATCAGAAACAAGCATTTATGATTTCACCTTCAAAATATGGTAATATAAACGGCATGCACACTACAATAAAGCTCTTTCGTCCGGCCATGGCTCAGCGGCTATATGCTACAGTAGCAAAGACAATGTCGCTCTATCGTCCGTTTTGAGCTTATCGAGATTATCGGCAAACTCTGTGCTGGCGCATTCCGATGGTAAAGTATACCATTTTGCATATCAAAATTCATCGCAGGAATCGGTCATATAATTTGGTAATTTGGTGATATATCAAAACATGTATGCCGGGACATTTACTGCATTATACCACTATAAATAAACTGTTAAATATCTTAAAGGTATTTCAAATTTGAGTAATGTAATTTATATTAAAAAAAAACATTACGATTTTCAGAAAGCACCATTATGCCAAAAACTTGGTTTGTTTATATGTTCTGTTTTCCTCTAGGAAATCCCTCCCGAACTCACCTGTTAACACACGTGCTGGTCAAGGACATTGTGAGTCGTGTCATACGTAGAACCAGATAACGAAGGAATGGTGCCTTTCTAATGGGTTCTACGATTGTCTAAGCGACATGTTTTGGAAACTTCATATAAAAGAACAATGAAATGTTTCTTTCCTCTTTTGTCTGCCCATGACTCAGCCGTTATAAGCTACAGTGGGAAAGACCATGTAACTCTATTGCCAGTTAGTAGCTTATCGAGGTCATCGGCAAACTCTGTGAACTGATGATTCTGCTAAAAGTCTACTACTATTAAAAAATCATCGCAGGAATCCCTTACGTAATTTGGTGACAAGGTAATATATCAAATACATGTATGACGGGAGATTCATTGCATAACACAACTGTAAAAAAACTGTTAAACAGCTTAAAAGAAATCCCATTTTGAGTTAAAGTAACAGACATGCTATTTAGGGGAGAAAACTGCGATTTTCATAACGTTGTGTTATGGGTTTTATTTACATGTTTTGCTGATAAGTTGTTTTGTCGACTGGGAAATCAGACACGATCCCTCGTGTTTACACACGTGAATTATCACAAACAAGAGTGCTTCATGGTCAAGGATACATTGAGTCCAGTCATACGTAGAACCAGCTGACGTTATGATGGTGTCTTTCTTATGGATTCTACGAGTGTCTTACTCGATATATGATGAGAATGAAAGGCTTCTTTTCTCTTTAGTAAGCCCATGGTTCAGCGGATATATGCTACATTAGCATAATACGTGATTGAACACTGACCTAATATTGGCTTCACACTAGGCTACTGTGAATTGATAGTACCCGCGCAATCGGGCACAATCAAATTTGTCGCAATGTTCAATGCGAATTTATTATGACGTTATTATTACGTTACGTCACTATTATGATTATTGGCGCGAAATGAGACTAGGGTCGAGATTGACGTCCCTTGCTACTGTTCTGTTTGAAAATGGCTGAATCTGGAAACGGCCCAAAGCTGGACATGGTGTATCCCAATACAACATTTTTGGGTTTATATTTAAATTAAAGGGTGATGTACTAAACCCATTTTTGCCCTGTTGAGATGGCACTGCTGCCTCATAGTGTTGTCTCGTGATGAAATTATCCCCTTGCGTTCGGCTCAGGGATTATTCAATCCCTCGACAATACTATGAACCAATATTGCTCTCTAAACAGGGCCATGATAGATAAATAGAAAAGACTATGCAACTGTGTCGTCAGTTTGGGGCTTATCGACATTATCGGCAAACCCTGTTTACTGATTATTTCGCTATTTAAGTCTACAATTTTGTTGATATATTTTTTTTTAAATATCATCCAAAGAATCGCTCTGCTAGTTTGTTGATTTGGTGTGATACAAAATAATGTCTACGAATGCCAAAAGGGATATGACCTGCATTATGCAACATTAATGTAAATGAACAGTTAAATAAATGTTAAATAGCTTAAAGGTATTCCAATTTTGAGTCATTTTCTTTATTGAAAAAAAAAATCGCGATTTTCATGCAGTACTATTTTTACTTTTACTTATTTTTCTTAAGTTGTTTTTTATTTTTCCCGGAAAGCCCACACAAGCCCTCGTGTTAACACACGTGGTTTATCACAAATAAGTGTGTTCATGGTCAAGGACATGGTAAGTCGCGTCATACGTAGAACCAAATAACAACGGAATGGTGCCTTTCGAATGGGTTCTTCGATTGTCTAAGGGACATGTTTGGAAACTCCATATATGAGAACAATAAGAAGTCGTTCTTCCCTCTTTCGTCAGCCATGACTCAGCAGTTATATACTACAGTAGAAAAGACCATGCATCTTGTTGGTTATTTAGTAGCTTATCGAGGTTATCGGCAACCATGTGAATGATAATTTCACAAATAAAATCTATCATTTTGTATATTAAAATATTATCGCAAGAACCGCTCATGTAATTTGGTGATTTGGGGATATACAAAACACATGTATACAAGGACATGCACTGCATTATACAACGGTAAATGAACGGTAATATAGCTTCAAGGTAATCCAGTTTTAAGTTACAGTAACAGACATGATTTAAAGTGGGAAAAACTTTTATTTTTATAACGTACTATGCCTCTTGACATGTTTTGTTTATAAGTTGTTTTTATATCTCTCGGAAATCCCACGTGAACCCACGTGTAAACACACGTGCGTTATCACAAATAGGTGGGCTGATGGTCAAGGACATTGGGAGTCCTGTCATACGTAGAACCAGATAACGACGGAATGGTGGCTTTCCTATGGGTTCTACGATTGTCTAAGCAACTGGTTTGGAAACTCGATATATAATCAAGATGAAAGGTTTCTTTTTTTCTATATCGGCGTTTTGTTGAGGGTTCGATGATCGATATGTTTTAAACGTATACATTTATGCATAAGATATGTGTTGCTTGACCCTCATTGATTTGAAGCATCAACGATTTTACGTTTTTATATGCAAACACCTTAGTTTTACCTCGCGTAGGATGTATGTTATTTCATTATTGTAGTGCAATAACAGCTGGATGCTTGTCCTTACAAATACAAATAAAAAAACCATTGTGGTCTGCGGGTAAAATAAAATATTAAATGTTCTCAGATGTGTACTTATACGGCTGAAAATGACATTTAAGCAATTAAGCAATAATGACTGAATGGTCTTTGGACGTTCGTTAAAGGCCCTATATATAACTTTCGACAAAACATGGAGTGAAAATCAAACCTAATAACTTTTTATTATCATAGATTTAGTTAATATTAACTGATATCAGCAATATTCAAAATTGATTCTTATGTGGTAACCGGTACAGCAGCAGTTGAAACTCGGTATTTGTAAACACGCTACCAGTTTAAACTGTCTTCTAACTCCGGCTTGAATTATTTTCAGTTCTTTGGATTTTTCTGTCAAGAGTTTTTTTGTAAGTTACCGCTCAGGTTTACTTCGTTTTAGGCTCATCTTTGCATGGTTATCAACTAGATTTTTTTAACGAATTTTTCAGAATCACGAAAAAATTCCTTAGGTTACGTATATTGGGCCTCTAAGTCTTGATGCATTACAATCATGCCATTTCATTACACTCAAACATCGGACAAAAAGTTTGCATTACATTTACACAAGGGAAAGAACGCTGATTATTACGAAAGCATATTAGCGTAATTTTGAAATGTAAACTAAAAAATTATTTCTCTTTTCGCGATAGTTATTACGTTAAAACGCAAGAACTATCTCGTTAAAACGCGTTGATATGATTTCATCTCGTTAAAACGCGATAATTGTCTCGTTAAAACGAGTTAGTTATCTCGTTAAAACGAGTTAGTCATCTCGGTAAAACGCGATAATCATCTCGTTAAAAGAGTTACTTATCTCTTGAAACGCGATAATTTTCTCGTTAAAACGAGTTAGTAATCTCGTTAAAACGCGATAATCATCTCGTTAAAACGAGATTATTATCTCATTAAAACTCGTTAGATATCATATAAATACACGATGATGTTTTAACCAAAACACGCCCAAACGGCATGGAAACAGCTTATTTTTCTATTACGGCTCTGTTGAGAGGGCACTATTGCCGCATAGTATTGTCGAGGGATAGAATAGTGCCCGAGCCGAAGACGAGGGCACTATATCTCATCACGCGACATTACAATGAGGCAATAGTGGCCTCTCAACAGGGCCATGGCGGGTTTGGTACATCACCCTTCCATTTCAATTCTTTATCAATTTTAAGCATTACTGCTTATAAATTTTACATTATTGCGCAATGGCGCAAACAATTTTGATACAGTATTACAAAAATGCAGAGGTCAGAAACATGTTTACAACATAGCAATATGAATTATTACCTCAAGATATAATTAAACATTATGAGGACTAAGTTTGACTAGTACGTAATTTTGAGGCATAGTGTAGGAATTTACCCAACGTACAAAGTTATTTTACGTTATTAGTATTCAGCAACTTAATAAGTTTATACATGGAGGGATTACTTCTATAGTAAATCTTGATATACTGGCAACGAATACGGTTATAAAATGGACATTTAGGATGTTATGGAATTCATCCTCTACATCACTCTTACACTGTTGACATATATATATGTTGTTACCTTCCCGTTTCAATAGATAAAAAAACGAGCTGACATTCGCATTTAAATACATATATTTATACAAAAACTCGTTTTATTGTGATATACCATGGCCAGCTTTATGTCGTTTCCAGAGTCAGCCATTTTCAAGCAGAACAGTAGCACGACGTAATAGTGACGTACATGTAACTCAATAGTGACGTCAAAATAGATTCACGTTGAACATCGCTCCAAATTTGATAGTGCCCAGGTGAGCGGGTACTATTTATCTATTATGGCCCTGTTGAGAGGGCACTAATGCCTCATAGTATTGTCGAGGGGTGGAATAGTGCCTGAGCCGAAGGCGAGGGCACTATCTCATCACGAGACAATACTATGAGGCAATAGTGCCCTCTCAACAGGGCCATAATGGGTTTAGTACATCACCCTTCCATTTAAACAGACACGTATACACCAAAACTCATTTTATTGTGCCAGACCATGGCCAGCTTTTGGTCGTTTCCAGAGTCAGCCATTTTCTAGCAGAACAGTAACAGGACGTAATAGTGACGTAACTTAATAATGACGTCATAATAGATTCACGTTGAACATCGCGCCAAATTTGATAGTGCCCGGGCGAGCAGGCACTATCATTTCAGAGTACCCATGTGTGTAGCCAATGAAAAGTCAGTATTCAGTCACGTGATATACTAAGGTTCTATAGAGGGTCAGTAAGTGACTATATAACGAATATATCGCATCGAGGATCCTTTCTATACAAACTTGATAGAAACAATACTTGCATCATAAGTAATTTCATTTATTGGATGAAACAAAATAACTGAAACTTACCAAAACAATTCAACTATTGTTACGTGGAGACACGACCTTGCATAACAATATCAAGAAATTACAAACCAGGTCAACTGGTTCGAATATTTTGGCCTGGTGGTGACGTCCTTGCTCTGTAACCTAGAGGTCTCAGGTTCGCGCCTAGCTCGTTTCACAAGTTTCATTTCTGCTCTTTGTTGAAAAAATATTGTGTATGTCCAAGGTCGGGAAGTTTGTAATACATGTAAGAGCCCAAGTCTTGGTGTTCGTACATTTTGTATGTACGAAATTTACTAATTATCACCATGATATTTTTTTAAAATATAATTGCAGCCCCTGGTACCCGATAAAATGTTACGTCTCGACGGATCTGTTTGATTTGTATGCCTACGTCAGATTCTATATGCCGTCACGTTTCGTAACAATATTTAACATCGACTCTAGACTTGCTTTTAATTTGATTTTTATTTGCATTTGTTAAATGTAATGGTAGAGCAATAAAGATGAACCGAAATTAAATTCACGATTTTAGAAGCCATTTTTCAAAGGTCACTTCCGGCAATATTGGGGTTTATAAACTCCCATATTGCTTAGTGCCATGCAACTTTTGATGAATAGTGTCCATGTGTTTAGCCAACGGAAAGCCAGCGCATGATGTGTATTATTCCCCGCTTTCACCGAAACGGGGGTATTAATTTGAGTTCGTCCGTCCGTCCGTTTGTCTGTCTGTCTTTCCGTTTGTCACATTTCGTTTCCGTTCAATAACGGCGACAAATATTATTAGCCTAATAACTTGTTATTACTATAGATTTAGTTAAGATTAACTGATATCAGCAATATTCAAGATGAATTCTTACGTATTGGGCCTTTAACGGGCTCGGCGAAGTTAGATCGCCACTTTAACGAAAAATATATCCTGTTCTGCTGTTTCCGTGCAATAACGGCAATGAATGTTATCCGAATTCCTTGAAACTTGGTCAAGATTAATTGCCAAACAGGCTCGATCAAGTTCAATCGCCACTTTTAGTGACCTTTATTTGGCGGAGTTATGGCCCCTTGTTTAATGTTTCCGTGCAATCACGCCAACAAATTTTAACAAATTTCTGTGTATAAGGCTTTAGTTTTATTCAATTTTCAAGCTATACATATCGTGTCAACATCAAAACTTCAAAATATTTTTGCTTTCAATATGATTACTGCCCCCTTTTTAAAGGGGGAATAGCGGGAGATATTACATGCAATTCTACGAATTTGCTTGTTGACAGACATGTCAATTCAATTTGACATTGCTCCTTTCAGAGAGACTGGTCAGAAGCAAAATATTCTGTTTAAATTTAGAAGATACATAACTTGTTCAATTAGATAATCGCGTTTTAACGAGATAATCATCGCGTTTTAACGAGATAACTATCGCGTTTTTACAAGATAACTATCTCTTTTTAACAAGATGATTATCGCGTTTTAACGAGATAGCTATCGCGTTTTAACGAGATACATATTTTTATTTTGCTTTTTAAAATGAACCGAAAAGGCTTTTGTAGATTATAATATCACTTTCTTTTAGATAGTTCTTCTTTGGATGGTAGGTTATGGATCGATTAATACAAATTTATGATTAATAAGTATCTTATCTGTGACTAAATTTTGTTGTTGTTTTTTTCAACAGATATAAGTGATGCTCTTTGTTAACACCATATGAAATATCACCATTTAAAAACAACATATACAAAAATACCTTGTTTGTTTACACCATGTAAAAATGAAAATAAATAAACAATATTAAAAGTAATGGGGACATACTATCTCCAGGGATTAAAAAATGACAAAATCGGGACAAAAGGGAAAACACATATTTATCCAAAATAAATAGAGATTTTAAAGATGTTTAAGGATATTTGTTCTCCCCTCACAAGTTATAGTACAGTTGTAGAATACATCTCGAAATTTCCGGGCAGATTATGTTATTTATCTGCGAATATGTATCAATTGCAAAAAGGCATTGACACATTGATACATTTTTAAATGTGACAATGGCAGTGACCGTTCATGAACTTGTTTTCTATACTCGAGGCGTCTTATGTTGGAAGTTCGGTGAAGGAACCAAGATATGAATCTTGCACGTGACAACAACGTGATCTTAATCTCATTGCAGGATGTTGACGAGAACCTAACCTTTTTACATGATGTAATTTGGCAACAGGCGTTAACAGACTTTGGATGAAATATGAATAAACACTAACAAACTTCTCAAAAAGACTTTCTGACAATAATGACTGAATTAAATACATGTACATTATCCATAAAAACAACTGTTGTTTAGAATTTCTGTCTTTGTGATTTGTGTTTCTTCTTTTCTCATCTGTCCCTTAGCATAAGTCTTCTTTTTCTGATAGCCTTTCCTAACTGTTCTCAATATTTTCTTTTTTTTTTCAAAATAGATATAAAAATAAAAATTTAAAAAATAATAATTATAAATTAAATTTATGTTTATACGTTAACATAAAAATAAAAATGAAAAAAAAGAGAATTAGATATACGTGTGAAGTTTACGACAATATTTATGTTTCCATGTATTTATGACATGTATGTTTCCCTATGGTTGAAAAAATAAGAAAAACATAAGAAATGACACAATTACAATTATATTTGATATAGTTCAAAAGAAATGACCGATTAAACATTACAAAAGAAAACTTAAGATATTCATGGATTACAAAATTTATATAGTCATGGATAGGATCCCTATTGTTCAAATCCCGCTTATAGCTGAATATTCATACTTCAAAATCAAGAATATATGACATCTTGTCATTGCTTCGTATTTGTTCCGTTTAAACAAATTGATATACTAATCATACTCGTTTTTATTTGCTTTCGATATCGCTTCATGTATGTCATTTCTTTGCTCTATCAGAGTCTGTATTTTTCATAGCGCACTGTTATGTCTATTGCATATTGTTTTGATGAAGGGTTGTTTTCCGGTTCGGAAATCTCGTTAAAACACGTGGATGATCACGTGCTGGTCACGGAGATGGTAAGTCACATCACAAGAAGCCAAGTAACGAAGGGTTGGTGCCTTCTTTGTGTATTCATAAATTGAATAAGCGACATGTTTTGGAAAATCGATATAGAGCCACAATGAATTGTGGAGGGTTCTAAAAGCAAAAGCATTCGGTGTCAAACAGCCACAACTAACTGTGGCAAATCCTGCTTAAATATTTCACACGTTAATTCGTCATTTCTCCTCATTTTAACCCAAAATTATATATTTACATTTCTGACTTCTTGAGCTTAGTAAACTCTGACTGCGAATAAATTACCGTATAAGCAATGAAAAAACGAACACATTTACTATGGAGCGCTGACGCGCACCATAGAATATGTTCGTTGCCAACTGCGGGCATACTACCGTATACGCAGTCAAAATGAGGTACAATCCTTATGTATACAATCGTAACATTGAAAACAGACAGATGTAGCCCTTTTGTACAACGCTACAACATTATTTTTTATTTTTTTAAAGTCTCATAAGTAGCAAGGACAGCATGTTGCTTTGTCTCGAATTATACAAACCAACAAGATGTTTTAGGATGTATAGGTCTTCAACTGATATATAAAACGTAAAGCAATGATGACGGGCCCTCGGTGAAATGTATCATATTTCGAAGTAATCATCATTTTTGTCGAGTTAAGAGCAATTAATTTTTCATACAAGGTTCACGAAATTATTCAATTTTTTGTTTAAGACGGTGTCCGAAATAATTACAACGACGTACGACAGTCATCTGTTACTCATAGTGGTTATTGGTATATTATATTTTGAGATGCAATCATACCATTCGCCATACATGTCTTTGTTTTCGATATATATTTAGAAGTCATGTGGTATCGAAATACGGATAAGGCCGAAGGCAAATAAGGTATTCTCCATTGCACATGGTCTAAGCTATAACAAAGAGTATGTTTTGTGAATTTGTCAGTCCGTCTGTATCTACATAAAACCGAAACGAAGTAAAACAGTTTTCGAAAGCATGTGGAATGGCTTCATTTTACATTGTGTAGAACTACCCTTGAACAAACAATTGCAACGCTGGGATCGAGAGGTGCCGATTGATAAAGACTTTGAGAAAATGTTATGGTCGCCATATCGGTATAATTGAGAGATATTCTGCATTCTTGTATTAAATGAAGGTCGAAGTTTTTACATGAGATTACAAATAATGCCTCAAGTCGCACTTTGAGGACAGGACATGCAACTGGATGTGACCTATATGGACATGACGGGTGTCTTCTACGAAGAATAATACGCCCTTTTCTCTTGCAATATTTTATTTGTTTATATTTTGCCCCTAATTGTATCGACTTTTGAGTTCAGATACTGGTTTTAAGGACCAATTCGGTAATCGCTGATATTTTAAATATAAGTATTCTTAAAGGCGCCAGAATATAAATACACGCGTCCTGAATATCTAAATACGAATTCAAGCATAGTTGGTGATTGTGGAATAAAGCAAACCGAGCATGCTATCGAATTATAAAATTACTTATAGAATATTCCCCTACGTGTACCTTGAGGGTGTGATAGAGAAATCGCCAATCCTAGGTCGATATTCTTGGTTGTCTAACCCGAGGGTTAAAGATTTTTGCTGTCACAACATTAAAGTAGATGATCATTTTTCTCCCGTCATTGTGTTTTTATTTACGAAAGTAGGAATGCAACAAAATACTGATGTGTGACGTGATGGAATTGTTGATTTGGCGTGATTGTATTGGTGCCGTTACTATATTGTTGTCGTGACGTCATTACATTGTTGTCCTGACGTCATAATATTTTTGTCAGTTCCTGTTATCTGTGATGTCCTACAGTGTGACAGGTAAATTTTGGACAGATAAAGAAAATAGCGGTTTGTGAATGACAGATGACAGTATCATCATATTTGTAACGAGGTTAATTATTCATTTATCTAAATGTAATTAATTTCGTGAAAAGAAGAGCAACAATTAGCAACAATGCTAATAAATCGATCCGTTCATTATAACATCTTCTCAGTACAATATCAATATGAACAATATATCAGATAGAAATACTACTGTAGGTGTAATTTCAAGGCAACGCTATTATTCATGATATAAAGTTGTAATTGATGGTACAATTTCGGTATGATGTAAAAGTGCTAATATGAAATCAAAGACCGATACAAATAATTAAAATGTGGTGTACAAATGTATAAAGATTGCCGAAGTTATTCAAACAATTCTTAGTAATAAATAAGAATAAAATAGAAAAATGAAAAAAAAAAAACAAGACAAAAAAAATTCAAAACAATGATAACCACAATGTAATATCTAAGCAATGTCTACTTGACCTATATACACATTCAAATGATTCTGATATTTGGGCTTTACTGACTCCGTTTATTGATAATATCGATATTAATGATCATCCTCCTACTTTCCAAACAGAAAAATGCGTCATTTGATTGTTTGTTTAATTGTTTCTAAATAAAGATAACAAATGTATGGAACATCTTACTTCGATTAGTGACGTACTTTTTTTTACCGTTACGTAAACTATAAACGTGACCTCGTGTTATGGCACGTGAATTATCACCAACACGGTCACTAATGACCAAACAGGCCGGGAGCGGTATCATTATAAGGAAACATAGAACGGTCGTGGGGTGCATCTCCTTCTTGAGGTTTATATAATTAAATAGGGCACTGCCTGATACAGCTTCCCTATATGTCAGTAGTAATGGTTATGACAAGGTGATAGCACTACGAACGAAACGTAATGTGTCAATGAGATGACATTAATAATCAGAGAACACCGAGGTGTCAACAAAACCATTATCCGCACCCAAAATCGATTATAAGTATGGCAAAATATCAACAAAGGAAATAAATAAACTTCAATACGTACAAGAGGACGATACTCGAAACAAGAATAATAATGCGGTTGTTATCAGATGATAGTATAAAATATTTATCAAGATGCTGTATCAAGGTGGTAAAATAGGTAAGCTATTTTTATTTAAGTCGATCTTAGTAAACCAGCAATACTTAGACCGTCATGATGGAACAATATTCATAAGGCAGATCATTTATCATTAAGACAATTTAAAGAAGGAAACATTGGTGAAATTATTAATGGTATTTTAAACAGTAGGGGCCGCGGTGGCCGAGTGGTTAAGCCCTAGCTGGTTGTGCCCTCCGCCACTTGGTTGCGAGTACGAAAAACACATAAGGTACTCCGGCTTTCATCCATCTCCAATACCTACAAGTACTAAAATGACCCTGGCGATATATGTTTAAAAATGATAATGTGCTGTAATTTGAATGGCGGTGTGAGGTTATTGTACTGTTGCTGTTACATCCTATTGTTGCTATGACTTCATACACGTATTGAGAACGTGCAAAGAGCACGTGTAACTTTCACCACGATAGAATAAGATAATAAAATATCACACTGGTGATGACGTTGTGAATACGTTGGTCGAAATAAGATATATGGAAATCAGACGATCACTTATGCAGCATTAGTAGATAGGATAGGCAGTTTTGATTTAAGGTAAGTTTTTCAAGTTCCCATTGTCACGTAAAGGATACGTCTACTCTTATTTGTGGGAAATCAACACTATTTTTCTCTTTACAATCATATCGATTACGCTAGTGATTATGTTCCTACTTAAACAATTAGATAAACCGAACCGTCACCAAAACCATAGTTTGAACCCATAATCGATTAAACAGGGGACACATTATCAACATAGAAAATAGGTATGTGGAGACCCTTGAAAAAGTACAAGTGAATACGACCAGGCGTTCTAGAAGAGTAAGCGTTTTCTGCTTCATCACTCGCCGTGTTATTTAAGTCACACCGAAGAAAAAATCACGCCTTCCAATTGAGAACCGCGTCATCATTCTTAATCACAACTATAGAGCACACTAATGATTAGAAAACATCCAACTTCATATCATATAAGGATACAAAATTCTTCGTAATGCGACCAAGATAGTGCCCGTAAAACTTGTCCATAGTCTTCATACATTTGCATCTCTCGAATCCCTGTTTATTTAGTTTATTTGTCGGTAGCCGACATCTACTACGGGAATCTTGATTTGTAGAGCAAACCGTATAACTACGAATCAACTGCGAAATGTTAACACCATTAGGTGTTCCAACGATATTCACGTAAGACGAATATTTGAGGTCGGTTAAGGCAAGATATAAATATACCAGAAACAAATGATTGCGTCACCCCGGAGCATAAATGCTCACAATCATTGTTGTTTTTAACATGCTGACACAACCAGGTGCTATAGCATTTTTACGGTCCGTAAAACGACTACCCTTTCCCCAAATAGCGACTACTGTCGATCCAAAAATAAAACTAAGTTGTACAATACCAGTTAATGTTTCAACTTCTATGCATTCATTATACATGTACCTAAAGGGGCTTTATGATATCAATTTCGTGAAAGAAATGTGTAGAAGAGAATTGCGAACGTCATCTTATCCGAGTTGTATAGTACAATTGAATAAAAAAGGAAATAAATAAATAATAAAAAAAAAAAAAAAACAAAGCACCAGAATAAAAGTCGTGAAACATTAATCTGTTCGTTCGATATTTGTTCGGCCATTTATATATATATTCAAAAATGGTATAGGTTAACAAATCAAGAATACCAACACGTCAACAAAACCATAATCCAAACTCAAAATCGATTAAACTAGAAGCAAATTACAAACAAATTTCCTAATACGTTGATTAGTATGTGTGGTGTGTCACATGCTAACTTTAGTGCTGATATTCCAATTTTGATGAATGGTTCCAGGAATAAAAAAATGATGGCAGGCAATTTATTTCTTCGTACCATTTAAAAAAAATATTCTGTTAACAATTTCAACGTTATCATTTACAGAAAAGCTTTAAGTAAAGACTGGACGGAAAACCTTATATGATATGTTTTTATCTCATCTTAAAAGTAAATATTCATTCCGTACCAAGTTTGCACTGCCTATTGCACGGCTATCTATATCCCTGAACACGTGGAAATCTTCATGTTACACTATATGTATGTCCAATCACGTGTATAGACACAGACACGTGTTGTAACAAATAGCATTGTCTAGGAGCCGTCCCCTTTGCGACTACGGCAATAGTCTTACAAGTAAGGCTATCGCTTCCCGCGTTGATGTTTCTATATTTAGCTCCAAGTTTAATATCCTGTCAAGGGAAGTCAATGTAAATTTATATTTCAAAGTCATCGTTTGTTTCCTTAGGGACATTTTTATATTTATGCATTGGCTATATTTAAGCAATTAATACCTTAGCAAATATTGTTACAGTCTTATAACACATATTGCTATTGCTAACAAACTTAATAAAGCCCGGTAGGGCTTACGGTAAGTTTGTCAGCAATAACAATTTATGTTATAGGACTGTAACAATGTTTGCTTAAATGTTTATTACGTTTATTTACAGAATTATATAAATATTTTGCTTTATTTAGTTACTTCGAACCAATTGTAAAAAGCAAATCAAATGTAGACAACAATGAACCTGATGCCGTCACAATGGAGATTGTTGACATAAATTGGTGACGTCACAGTAGATTAGTGACGTCAAAAAAGCAAATATTGTAATAGCCTGATGTACTGAATGTTATTTAAGGATTAAAGTTTCTTTCTGGTGGTTTTATCAAAGGATAAAGTTCAGTAGGATATCGATAGTTGGAATGGAACGCGAAGCGTTCCATGAAACAACTATCGATATCCTACTGAACTTTATCCTTTGATAAAACCACCAGAAAGAAACTTTAATCCTTATATTTACTGTCCAGACCTTATATTCCCACGTGTAATTATTTCTTTAATCAGATATTATGATACTTACTGCGATGAAATTAAACAGTATCGTTTGGTTTCGGTAGACTGTTGAAACAGCCGCCTTATGAGGTGACGAACTCCCGCGAATTTTCAGTCAACAAGTAAACAAAAAAGTTCCAAAAGATTACATCTTTTTATTGTTATTTTTTCACATAAGTTCATATATAAAGAAACCATACGGTCTTTGTTACTGTTATTGTATTTAAAAAACATTAAAATGCTTCTTATTTATTTCTTAAATAAATTTAACACATACTACGCGGCAGGATATTGATCGAGTCTGTAAAGTAGTGACGCGGCCTCGTGTTCAAATCGTAACGGAGTGTATTACTGCGCGCTGCGCCAATAGGCGCGTGATCCACTGATTTTATCGGAAAATAAAGTTCAGTAGGCATTCGTAGAAATGTATAGGCAATATACTATCAATTCCAAACAGACTGTTAATATAAGCCAATGGCAGCAATTGCTTCTTCGGAAAATGCAGAGCAAATGTAAATATTAAACAATGCTTTGGTACTTTGTCTTTGATATTTATTTTCAATAAAAACGACTTTCTATAGTGTGTTTAATTTTTATACTTGTCAAACACTTTCAACTTTTAACATGGAGTAGCGCATGGTGTCATATGACATATGGCATGGCGGGTGTCATCGATGAATCAGGTGACGCTTACTCTTCCGGAACACCTGGTCTTATTCTCTTGTACTTTTACAAGTGTCGCCATCGGGATATTTTCTTTTTTTGTATCTGCCCCTAGTTAAATCGATTTTGCGTTCGGTTTAAAGTTTTGCTTTCGCTTCTGTATTTTCTTTTTATATACCTTTTTATCAGTAAATCAATCAATAAAGTATTGAAATGTCACACAATACATTGTAGACATACAAAAAATAATCACAATAATCACACATTTCATATAAAATATATATGCAAACCTTTTAAAACAAATTATATATTGCCCAGCCAAATTAGACTTATGAGACACTAAAATCACTATACAGTAATGAGAATTTTATTACAATATACACCTCAAATCGTCTCCTCATGCTGACTTGGCTAAAATAAATTGCACACGAAGTTCATTCATTGGATAAATAGATTGATCGTACGAGCTTAAGGTTAAGAACTTTTTCATTAATAAATACTGCCTTGTCAAATACAAAGATTTGTATATCACTTTATAATGGGCAGTGGCAAATAAAATGTACATGTCATTGTGTATTTCACTTTCTTTATCGTTTGAATTAAACCTATTAATCCGACCAGTCTCTATATCAAGCGGTAAACTACCATAGCTTGCTCAGGTATGGTCTAAACATGTTCTGTGTTACATAAAACTCGTGTATTTTATCCTTTTTAAACATTCTGTAAGTTTTGTATATTATTTGCCCTATTAGGGTCACTCCAAAGCTTTTTAAACCATTCTGTATCATCGTGTTTGTAAAGTTTTGATTTGACATGCTTCATTGTTGCATTGGACTGTGTCGTAAAGTTCATCAAAATGTCATCAATTTGAAGCTTTTTTGCCAGATTTACGACCCGAGCATCCCACGAGTTATCTCTCTTAGCTGACCATCTGTGTACCTTGTATAGTAGTCGATCTTGGGAAATAGATTGGAGTCGAATGTACATTCGGAATACCTCTAGTCGTTGCTTTGTTAAACACGATTTCCATGCTATATTGACAAGTTTTCCCCGTTGGAAGGGTTCTTACTGTCTCCCAAAAATAGCTTTATTGCATGGTTTTGGATTGTGTTTATCAAAAACAGTTCACTATGCATCAAAATGGCAGCACAGGTTTAAAAGATTGGGTCCACCAGAGTTTCGTTAATTTGGGTGAATACCGCGTACGACAATCATCCTGCATCGATTTGTTTTGCCGTTAAAGAAATTAATGCTCGACTAGCTGAATTCCTTCATTGCTATTTTCATATTTAGATGTTCATCAATCCATGACCCCAAGTATTTGTGTTATTTGATTAGCTGTAAGTCTTGCCCATAGTTCATTAACTTAAATCTAATACCTGGTGTAATTGGGTTTCGGAAAAGTACCACACTAGTTTTTCTGAAGGTTTAGCGACAGTCTCCATTGTACGCACATACTGTTCACAGTATTCAGCATTCTCTGTAATTTCTCCTCCGACGGGGCAAGTTGCACAATGTCGTCAGCGTAGGAAAGAAAAGATTAGTTGAGCTTATCAGTATCTATACGCAATCGTAGAGCATTTAGATTTTCAATTAAGTCATTAATGTATACAGCTGTAGGTCGAAAAGAATCGGAGACCATAAATACCCTTGTTTTAAACCAGTCGAACCAATCTGTTATATATATAAACTTTATTTATCAACAACAATTAAGAAATAAGTTATCCAACTTATATTAATCCCTTTTGTTGGCCCGGATGTAAGCGTGCAAGGGATCTTTTTGTGGGAGGAAACTGGAGTACCCTGAGAAAACCCACATGATCCCATACCTCTTCACATGTCATATGATCTAAAGAGTATGTTATTAATAATTAGTCACTTTTTTATTGATTAACAATTATTCATGTTAAAAATAATTAGTCGAACTTTCAGTGTATGTCCATCTGGCAACACTTATACATCTATGAGTTATTTATTTTTGCTTGAGTATCAGTTTGCAATCAATCAAGCTAGAATGAATAAGTGACATAAAATGTCGCACATGATGGTCATGTAAATATGATACACTAGAGCGAAGTATTCTTTGGTTTGTCGTTATAATATTTTCTTTGTAAGTTGTTGTTGAAAGATAGACAGAAATAAATCCAATATGTATCACCCTTATGTTCTTTCTGTACAAATACATTAACAATTATTTTTCACAAATATTGTAACACACAGGATCAATTTTTATTGACCTTTTGATAATTTGTAGTTAATTATCTTTGTGAAATGGGAACAGTGATATGGGAATCTATAACTGATTATTCAATTGTACAATATCGCTTTACCAGTGTAAACTTATATGTATTATACTTACAACGGCTAATTAAATTTGGAAAAATCGGAACCTGCTTTTTGATGCCAATGTAGACGTGTTATGACATGTATTTTTAATCGTGTGTACACAAGTTGATACGATCATCCAGGCGTTATATCAGAAATAATGTTTAAAGTCATTATCTTCTGATTTCGAAAGCATCGCTAGTCGTTGTACTGTAATGCACCTGCAATAGACGCCTGGTTTTAAGTTCCGGTTATTAATCCGCGTCATACTGGTGACTTCACGACTGCACGAATTAAACACTGACTTTATGTCTGGCCCTGTTTCAATCAGTTGGTAGGAAGTAATTTCAGGGCATTTAATTCTTTTGAAAAACAATTTACATATATTTGATTATTGTGACTCAATCTTATTTCCCTGAATATTTCTTTTGTAATTTCTATAACAATCGATGTGAGACTTAATAAATACCTAAGGTTATACATTTGAAGACTGCAAGCGAATACTGCATGAAATAAATAAAAGGAATAAACAGATCAAACAATAGTAGATATCAAACATTAAGAGCAAGTCTAAGTCTTTCTTACGAAACACTAGTCGTTTGATTATTAAAAGTGCATGGGATATGCTCAAAGGGCATATACTGCAATCATATATCCACAAAAAAAACAACTATATAATTATATTCATATACGCATATTCAATATGGTGCAAAACCATCAAAGGCACAACGACAACCGTTATAATGTCAGATATACCCAAAGGGATTGCACCTGCTATCGTGATGTATCAACACATGTATAAATGTAATACAACGTTAAATTGAATTTTAAATAAAGGCAGCATCAAGCTTTGAAAAAACATCAGAGAATACCAAAGCGTCAACAAAACCACAACCCGAACTCAAATTGATTTACCTAGAGGCAAAATATGAACAAAGGACAGTTTGTATGCATATCTTGTAAAAGTACAAGAAAATAAGGCAAGTTGTTCCGGTTAAGCAAGCATCGTCTGCTTAATCGACGATCACTGTCATGTAAATCTAGGTCAAATCAAATTAAATGTCATGACATCAAAGTGAGAATTGAGGGATAATTCTCAATCACAATAAGCGGATATACTTATGAGAACATTCTAAGATTTGGCAAGGTGTGTGTTACCCGTCCTCAAGAGTGCTTCGACAGATTTAGATTAAAAATAATGAAAGAACACAAATCGTCAACGTTTTATCTTGATCAGTCAGTATAAGAGTATGCAATAAAAACAAAACAGTTCGAACAAAATATTCACTCGTTAATTTTCCATAACAATGTACAGAAAAAGAACATGTACAATGTATTCCGACTTTACAAGTAATGTATGTTAAAGGGGAAGTGTTGCCAGTAAAGTTGCTGGAAAGGTCAATGCATCCATGTCATTATGGTGTCTATACAGAGGACACTATTCTGTAATTTCGGGTTTGATGGGCTGTCCATTTGGCCTACATGTCAAAAAGGTTACAATGATTTATCACTAAGACGTATCACTACAAACAAAGTTATTTCCTTTGTTCATCTCTTATATGTAGTCTACTTGAACATGTTCCCAATATGAGGTCATTCTTCTCGCTATAGAATTGACAATTATTCAGAGACTGATCAATTAATGATATGTAAAAAATCAAAATAATCTGCAACCAATTTTTTAACCAATACTGGTGTTATTTTCAATGTTTGAAATGTCAACAAAAAGTAAAGAAATTAAAGTTTACTTTATACACATAAGGAAGGCTGGAATACATTTATATGTTGCATACACTACTATAATTGCTGCAATGCGCAGGGTTCTAGTTCATCTTTTTGTTGTGTTTTCTCATTTTCTCATTTATTTTTGTATCTCGTATATGCAATAGACTAAAATGTTGTAAAAAGAACTATTTCAAACATGAAATCTCTAAACACGCACAAAAATACTTATGTAGGAAATGAAGACGATGCCATTAAAGTTACAACCGAATACAAGACATAAAAGTGGTAATATAGCAGAGTAATCCTCAAAGAGGGAATTATTTTCAAACATTTAAAAAATATATCTCACCATGCAGCAATGCAGTTTCGCTAAATATGTGAAAAACATTATGTCCTACACCCTAGTATCAGTACATGGCAGACCATGTATTCTAGTCGCGTTTCCCACCTGATACCAAGGTGCTGATCACTACAATATAAGTCACTATTGTTTTATCTTTATTGATCATTGAACTTCGATGATGTTAAACTAACTGTAAAGGAATACCAATATATATTCATCAGTCTATGAACAAAAATTGATTCTAAATTTTATTTGTTTTGTAACATTATATATCTCCATTAGTCGAAGCTTATCAATGTGATTTACACGCTTCTTCTTCTTCAATGGTAGTTCAAAGATGACGTAACACACACATATGCTGCACCTCTTAAATTTAGCAATAGATACAGTATGCCGAAAAAATGAATTAAACTGCATCATACAGCTGTAGCATATTTGTCTCACATGTATTGACAATTGAGCTTAAGGGATGATACAGCTGTACACTACAAAGACACTCAGCTTCCATAAGATGTTTGTCTGTATCTGTAAAGAACACCTAGTTAATTATCTTTTACTTTTACAGTTGTCTCAATGTAAACTTTTCCCTTTGGTTCACATGTTGCCCCTATTTTAAAAGATTTTGGGTTCGGATTATGGTTATGTTGACGTTTCGATATTTTCTAATTATTTTTGGTCCCCGGGATTTGCTGGAGCCCCCATTACCAGTTATTTTATTTGAGTAGCGGCATGGTTCATGCTATACACATTTGAATTGATAGTTACAGTACTAAATTCGTCAATTAAAGCGGTGTTTAACTCACCTAACCTGCTTCTATTTTAGTTAAGAACATTTCGATTCTCACCATTTGGCCCCTAGGTACTCCGGTTGCCCCCCTCCCCCCCCCCTTAAAACCTGGCACGTCCTTAAATGCTCCTGGTTGTAAATATGACTAAAACAAAATAAACCAAGCATATGTAATATTTTCTCTTTCTTTCCTCTCTTACTACAGTCACTAATATATACATTTAGCCATGTCAGTATTGATAGAAGGGGTTGCTGGTATATCCGTATTGTCTATTTACCACCTGGGCCAAGTTGTTCAAATGTTGATTATCTTAACACCTATTTAACGACATTATTCAACCTTTTATTCCGTCAACAAAGAAAGCACAATTCAACAATGTTACCTGTAACTTAACTGATTTCAAGAAAACTGCAATTAAGTCAATGGTTTGATTTTGAAATTACAGGATAATTTACACACATCATTGACTGAGTAGGCTTATTAACTTTTAAACAACTGTGTAATACAACTATCAAGTATATACCTAAACATTATGAAAATAAAACCGGATAAAAAACAATACTGAAATTAAAATAGAGAATACCGAACAATAGGCGTCTTCTGCTTTATCGACGACACCCGCCATGCGAATCTTTGTCATTGGAAATCACAACAAGTTAACACACTGATGAGTAGACTCAAAAACGATACAGAATTGTTCTCAATGAGACAAAGATGGCGACCATCAAACTTGCTCATAGTTCTGATCAATCTGCATCTCTTTGATAACTTGTTTCATACTTGTTGTAAAATAAATAAAATTTATATTTGATTTAATTTTTATTTCGGGTTTTTTTTTGCGTTTTGCTTAGTCTCAATAAAAAGGCATCAAGGCTTAACTATACAATATTCGATAAAACCTAAACTGTTGCGTTTCCGTGATTCACACTATCACATTCGTATTACAATTCCGATTTGAAGACACGTGAAGCACTATACTAACACGTGACATATCGCTTAATCGGGCGCGAGGTAATTGATCTGATCGTTCGACCATTAGAGAGACTGACAAGACTTATTGTGTCACCACTCTCGCTTTCCTAGAGATTTGCTTCCGGTATTCACTGCCGTTTTTGACATTTCGATATTACTCGCTGTTTCTGTCTTCTGAAATGTAATTTTGATTTATTGTGATTAACGACTTAGTAAGAGGCACATATTTGTAACAGAACGTGCCTCCGTATCATTTAAGAATACCAAAGTGTTAACGAAACCGTTATCCGAAATCAAAATGATTAAACTATGTGCTAAATATGAACAAAAAAGATTATCAAATAAGACCAGATGTTCCGGAAGAGAAAGTGTATTCTGCAGCATCGACGATACCCCCAATGTAAATCTCGGTCACATCTAAGAGAACACCACGTCCTTAGACAGAGAACTGGTGATACATATGTCTATGTATGCTGAAATAGGGAGAGGGGTAGGCATCGCTTGCAGGTTACCTCGTGGTGATGACGAACCCTCTGGAATACCATCCAATCAGTACCCAACACAATGCTCCACTATATCAATTATAACTGATTAGCCATGTGTTGAAATGAACATAAATCCCGAAAGTAGACAAGCATTGATTGTTTATGTATTAGCTATCAATAGTTGGTTGTTAACGGCGTTAACAGTTATGAATCAGACAGGCTTTAATTGTATACTCGTTCTCTTGTCAAAGTACTGCAATTTTCACGAATCTTTCTTTTTACAGTGACTTTTGGATAAAATAACAACCCTTCTCTAGCTTAAAGTGTCAATTATAGACCTCATTTTGATAACATTTATTATCCTGGGCTATTGTGTCTAAAAGCCGTTGCTGCTACTTCGTTTTGCATATGTAAAAAACATATACTATTATAGTAAGAAAACAATGTTAAGATTGTGTCGTTTCCTGGGCTCGAACCCGCAACCCTACACTCTTGGACAGCTCTATGCTTTACACTAAGTTCCTCGTCAGACGCTAGCAATTTCCTCTAGTTCTAAGCTAGAGATGTATCTTAATAAATCATGTGTACAATTTAAATATGCAACATTTATATCGTATTTAGGATGAAAGCCATGATAGTTTTTATTTACTATAACAGCCAATATTTTCGTGGGTTAATTTTCGCTTATTCAGCCTCCAAACTGTTCGCAGGGTGGAGATTGTTGTGCTGTCAGTCATGTTGTTTTGTACTGTATACCTATAATACTATTATATACTGTAGAGTTTCAGAGGTTCTATATGTTCGCGGATTTAATACAAGCAAAATAAGCGAAAATGTCTACACCGCGAACAATTCCTCGTTTACAGTATTCATTTTTATTAGTTTATTCACGTCACGCCAAGTCAAAAAGCGTCATCATACCTTCATCACAGAATTTATGACGCCAGGTTTTAGTGACGTGAACGACAACCTAAATAAAGCGTCATTTTGAACGGGCTAATTTCTGCAGTCAGACTAAAACAGAACAGTAAGAATAGTTTGTGCATTTCTACTGCATTCAAGATGTTTTCACCAAACGGAGAATTGATGACATTTCACTTGTATCATATACTAAACATGAATACCGTGAACCGTTTGGGGGTTTGCATAAAAAGGAAACACAGACACGTGGCCACCCTTATAAACTTAATATGACTATACTTCAAAGTTACTTGAACTCCTGTTACGATGCGTTGACATCCATACAAATCGTTGCTCTAACTTTTGGCTCCTAGAATCACTCCAAGTCCTAGTAGGACACAACAGCTGTATGGTGTCGTTTACTTCATGTATTTCGGTATACTGTGTATACGACTTAATTTAAAGAGTACAGGATGTATGTGTATTAAGCCATCTTTCAGTATCGGAGTGCATGCTCCTGATTTCCAAAAAAACCATGAAGATTAAAGATGCGTAAACAAAACAATAATCCAATCTCAATTTAAGTTAAAGTTGAGACATAATATAAACAAAGAAATTGTAAAACAGAGACTCTCTTAAATTACTTAAGGAATAACCACAATATTTTTTAGGGTTATACGGTATATACCGAAAAAACTGTGTGCACTTTGCATAAATCCGCGAAGCGGTTTATACAAAAAAAAAACTGTGTGCACTTTGCATAAATCCGCGAAGCGGTTTATGCAAAAAAGTGCACACAGTTTTTTCGGTATATACTGTATAACCCTCAAAAATATTGTGGTTATTCCTTATAATTTCATTTCCGAAGATACATATATAAGACATAAGTCTTATACAATGATTTCGTATTAATTATAACAAAAATCGAATGGATTTGCAAAATACACAACCATGTGCATAAATTTCACCACAAAACAACTTCAACCAATCAGAATTTTGATTACAAAATACCGCGCGAAACATGGCGGTATATGACGTCATCACTTTTTGCGTTGTCTGATTTTTAAGGTTATACAATATAACCTGAAAAAGTTTAACATTGCGGGAATAGGCAAAATTAAATTATAAGAGAATAATATCAGGTGATATATAATATATACGACTTAATTTAAAGGGTACAGGATGTATGTGTTTTATGTCATCTTTCAGTATCGGAGTGCATGCTCCTGATTTCCAAAAAAAATATAGAGATTAAAGATGCGTCAACAAAACAATAATCCAATCTCAATTTTGGTTAAAGTTGAGACATAATATAAACAAAGAAATTGTAAAACAGAGACTCTCTTAAGTTACAAGAGAATAATATCAGGTGTTTTGAAGCGGAAACATTTTCTGTTTCCTCGAAGACAACCGCCAAGTGATCTAGGTAACATCTAGGTCAAACTATCGCAAAAACATTTAGCGATATGTCATCACTATTTTGTACTTTCCGATCAAAACTCAGAAAAAAAAACAATAACTAGATTTAAAAAAATTCTCCAACCTTTGGCATTCATGGGTTGGTAATTATCTACAGCTCAGAGCTCCATTATAAGAGCTAAACTGAATGTCGTTGCTTTATTCCGCGTCTAGTGGGAATTCTTGTCCAGTGTAAGGCGTCTACCTTTGGCAATAAACGTATAAATGTATAACATTCTTTCATGGGTAAGACATTTGATAATGCCTTCAAAACATTGATTGATTGTATCTGACATTTATTGGCTGATAACACACGAAATTTACTATGCTTTCGAAATATATTCACAATTACTAATGTGTCATGCCCAGGGGAAAATTCACTGCCAAGTCTAATTATTCTTGACTGCCCCGCGTCGGTACGATGAGGTCCTTACCTTTGTTTTAAAAAAAAAAATACTGACCTAGTTTATTCGTGTTGACGACATCCCATTACGACGCATGCTGTTCCATCTCATCAGTAGGTTATTATGAACATAATGCATTAGTTCGAATTGTACTTATTCGACATGATTAATGTTAAAAACCATCTTTAATTCTGATAATATTATCACGACGAGAATTGTTTTTAGATAAGGCCAACATCTTTCGTTTCCTGTTACTTAAAACAGAAAGACACATTAATGGGCATTAGCTTTTACGATCGCAAACTTATCATGTCGGACCATAAAAAAGTTCACTATGACAGGTTGATTACATATAGCCTTTGGCACCCCAAGAAAGTGCCTAACTCTAAACAGGTAAATACATGTCATTTAATTATAAAGAATATCCGATAGCATCATAAAACATATTGTCACGTTTTTCTTCATTATCGTCTCCCCCTCCCCCTCTAAATAAACTGAAAGGAATTTGGCGACACAAAGTTCACCCTTTGTTACTATACAAAAGTATCGGCCACAAATGACAACGTATTCTTGTTTAATCATTTTGTCGATATTTCGTTATGAAAAGTCAGCAATAATCATGTCCAAAATAGACGGGTATTATTATGTTGCAGCAAATTTGAATCAGGCATCATTAAACTCAGAAACATCTGTATTCATAGCTGCTATAAAACAGTTTATAGCTTTTGTAATATCATATTAACAATCCTTATATTCAGATATATCTATTATGTCGGGTCTGATTTTTCTAATCCATCAATGGATAGACGATTTAACCTGGTTTATAATGTTTCGATATGTATTGCGTCTGTGTACAACTAATATATTTGTGTGATATGAAGATGAACGTTTTTGAGTTTGCTTATTAATGTGCTTGCTTGTTGTGATTAACAATGATGACTCGGTTCTCATTTAAGGGATTGATGTTTACATGGAAGTGAACAAGATTTACATGGCGGGTGTCATCGATGAAGCAGAAGACGCTTACTCTTCTGGAACACCTGGTCTTATTCTCTTTTGCTTTATTAGAGTATCCATGTTAATATCTCTTTTGTTCCTATTTTGTCCATAGTATAAACGATTTTGAGTTCGGATTATCGTTTTGTTGACGTTTTTGGTAAATTCCATTGTAAATGTAAGTTCGTATCTGAGCATTTGTGTAAGAGAGTCTAGAATCTCTATTTGAACCAATTCATTTCGAAGCTTCTCTTCCAACCTCGAGTAATATGAAACAGATGCTAGACACTAATAGTTGAAAGACCTCATGCTGTTCCAGGAATCTCCTTTGTTCTAAAGACATCAACATTCAAATAGTGAAACTATAAATAAAATATAGATGTTAGATTTTTTTTTTCTTCTTCAAAGGTCCTGCCGGTATGAACGCATATCGGTTTCAACAGTTTCATGTAAAACGCAAACAACCGATTTGCATTCATACTTGTATGAACTTGAAAATAAAAATGTCGTTTTTCCCTTTCATACAATACTCCTTTTCTTGGTATTCTACATACACTACTTCATTTAGGTATCATAGACAATGACGACTACTACTGTATTTTATTTTATATATGTTCATTTAGTTACATTTACCAAGTAACATCGACATAAAAACAAAACAGTGACCATTATAATTGATATACTCACTTTAATTGCAAGACAAGGGGAAAAGAGTATATATATTTATTACATTTTTGCCAGTGAAATATAGAAAATTATCAAACTGATAAAATGTTATATTTTCACTGCGGTGATTACAGTGAAAATATAAGATTTTGCCGTGAAAATATAAGATTTTGCAGTGAAAATATAAGGTATTTTTAGTGTAACGTGAAACAGTGACCCTCAATTAAAATACCACCCGGATCATTATTCTACGTGGCAAAAGTTACCCGGGGTCGTTATTTAACAGTAGAAATCGTACACGGCCATCTGTAGAAAAATGACCCCATTTGATTTTTCCGTAATTCGTCCCGTGAAAAAGTGACCCGCCGTAGCTTTCAACGGTGGGTAGTTTTCAACTGGGTCATTGTTTTCACGTAACACCGAAACTTTTGTATAAGTTTTTCCCCTTGATCTGATCTTGGAGGCTCGCCATTGTTGTCGTCTGCTAGAACTTGTCTCTTGGGGAAAGATGGTCTTGACGAAATGGCATCAATAGTACATATTGATAGGAACTGCTGCAGGATTAAATATGAAATGAATTGAAAGATGAGAATGGTTCAACTTTTCCGATCAGCTTATCCCAATCAGCTGTGTACTGGACCTGATCGGTTGTGATTTCGACGGATTACAGTAGACGTAGATCTAGCTCCTTTGCAGTAGGCAAGTAGACCAAGAAAAAAAATAATGAAAGTATCTTAGTCCTCTTTCGAAATGTAATAAAAAGAAAATTCAATGGTTTGCCGTTTAATATCGAATATATTTCATTTGTATGGCAGATTTTTTTTTATATTTTCACTCGTGCTACGCACTCGTGAAAATATAAAAAAATCTGCCATACTCGTGAAATATATTCGATATTAAACGGTAAACCATTGACTATCCTCTATATATATACTAATAGTACAAAAGTAATGTAATGGTTTCGACATATTTTAATATATTTTAATTTGACATCGTAAATATATATGATGTCATTTGTGTTTTAACGGCATGCAGTGCTGATGTAACCATGCCAGTGTTTGGATGTGTTACACACCCTAAAGTCATTTGTCTCGAAACGTCCAAAGGATTAAACGTTTTTGTGATTGTTTTATTCTAATCAAATCATTATATTCGTAAAACCATATTTAAAATTTGAATTCCCAATTTGTATTTGTAGTGCATATCTCCACTCTGTTTATTTCCTCATTTTGTCTCCTATGAAATAATGTTTTGAACGCTGCAAATGCGTGTGTTTCCTTAATATCAAATGTGTCTTATAGTTATGCAATCATTGTGTGTTTATAATTATGTTTTTATGTGTTAAAAATTGAACGTATACTCGGAAATGTCGTGTTTTTTATATAATTTTTCAGCGTATCTTTTGCATCTGCATTTGAATCAAATTGCCGTATCCAACAAAGGAACTTCATGTCATTTTCAATCACAAGACACAAAAAGATGATATACTTTTGTTTTTTTTTCTCAAAACGTTTATATTCATACCATATAAGGATGCAGAATACTGTTCAACGATACCATGGTCATGGAGCCAATAATAAAAAAATTAGTCGGATGACGCAATGGAAACGTCATTCAACGCGCACTAATGTGACAGCGGTTGGTTACCAGATTAGACAAGAAATCAAATTGAGACACGTGTAAGCGAGAAAGTCGATCAATAGTGTTTAAACCGGGTACTTTGGTTTCCTCCTACATAAATACGTACACGTTAACGACATAGCAACTAAGCGTTGCAAATAGAGCACGAAATAACCTTCTTGATCCCAGAAAGCCGATTATCTGACTTCACCTAATCGCTCTGGTGTCTGTTTTCGGCTCATCTGTGCTACACATAATGTTACAATAACTAAAGCTCTATAAAAAAGGGGTTTTTCGAAATTTTGAAGATTAAAGCGAAAGGAGATACTACAACTGTATCTTAAAAACAACTTAATAAGGTGGCAAACTCAAAACGTTTGGTTACAGAATAAAACATAAGTTGTAAGTGTTACACGTATTTAATACATATACAATATACAATGAGAGAAAAATCACACCGAAAAACTAGAGAAAAAATAATAACATTATTTCCACGTAGAAAACTTACCAGAAATTCAACGGACATGCTTATACATGTATCTATCAGTTGCTATCAATATCAAACACTTATTGTTAAAAAGGCAAAGACCAATTACATCATCCTACAAAGGTTATACAATGACCATTCGTATTTACATCCATTCACTGGATTACTTGTAGGAGGAATAAGATATATTTGCGTCACTGTGACACTTGTAACATAGTATTTCATAAGTATATATATCAATTTATGGGCGTTTACATGAAAATGAAATACCTCTTCATATCATGTCTATTACGTATGCTTCTGAAATTGAGTAAATATTTGTTTAGTGATCAAAAGTCTTGTACCGTTGTGTTATCCTGATGTTAGGCATGTATGGTGTGTACTTCAATTACACAAAGTTTAATGTTCTTGGTAATACCTTATTACGTCAATACTTCCTACACATATTCGATTTAAACATCTATTACTTTTTTAACAATGAAATGTCATACAGTATCAATTTGATAAAAGATGACGTAACAAACACATATGCTGCACCTTTTAAATAAGGGTCAGTGCGTAAAAAAAGCTTTAATATATGAATTTAGAAGTAAAATTAAACAAGTTCTGTTCAAATCGTGTACAACGACAATATTAATATTATGTACCGTGCCAAAAACTCTCATATTATTATAACTCAGTAGTTATAATATATAAGTTACGGTCCGATAACATTTCGCACTATTTGTGTACTATTTGATTCATTGTTCAAAAACTAAAATGGAAATTAATATATTTCTAATCAATTTAATTAACTGTGGCGCATCGCTATTATAATTCTAAGAACTAGGCACTACGTCCCGATCAATTGAAATTGCAAATTCTAAAAATGAAATAAAACATGAAAGCTTTTAGGAATCTCGAAAATGTAGTAAAAAGAACCTCCAATGATTCCCCCTTTATATATATAAAAAAAAAAAATCAGAGAATACCAAAGCGTCAACAAAACCATAATCCGAACTCAAAATCGATTAAACTAGGGGCAAACTAGGAAGAAAGGAAATATTTACATGGAGACTCTCGTAAATATATACTTTACTAGTGTGGCGGATCGACTAGATCAGCAAACTTCTTTTTTTAAAGTCATTACATCGTCGATATACCTGAAATTGAAATTGAAAGAT
The DNA here is from genome assembly GCA_947623455.1 of Mimachlamys varia. Taxonomy (NCBI): domain Eukaryota; kingdom Metazoa; phylum Mollusca; class Bivalvia; order Pectinida; family Pectinidae; genus Mimachlamys; species Mimachlamys varia. The sequence goes on along the minus strand of OX392532.1, from coordinate 29,117,038 downwards.
TCGGCAAGGGTTTTGTTACCCGTCCTGTTAAGCCCCTCGAAAACAAAGGAAGTCAACATAAAGTGGGACACATAAGTTCCCATTTGAATGTCAACAGTCTGTTGGAAAATCTTTCCCCAGAGCTCAACAAAGATATTGTCGACCAGCAACTCGATCAGTATGTTGTATTGTACTAAATCTAGATGCAAATGTACATTTATACGTTACTACAATATGGTTGTAAGTGACCCTATATATTACAGCTAATGATTTTCACTTGTGGTGTTAACTGGCAGATGGAACTATATTGTCCACCAAGGAGTACTTTCACCAAGAACTTGTACTTTTGTGGAATACGTCTTGAAACATGTTTCGCGATTTTAAAAAGATAAATAATCCAAATAAAAAATGAAAAGAAAAAACAAACACAAAAACAATGTAAAGATGCAAAGCATCAATCATCAAAGAATGATCGCATATGCACGCTGTTTATCGAATTTTTAAGTCTTTGAGCACTTGTGTGTGTTAGGTTCATCATTTTATTTCAAATACATCTTGCATGCGAATCATTTGATGGATACTATACTATCGATAAGAAGCAAACAGGATACATGAAACCGTCATTACTCACTAGGATGATAACATTTGTACTCCAATGATGTAGAGGGAAAACAATGGTAATGCTCATAATAATCTTGTGTTAATTTATAAGTGTTTTTTTTTTTTTTACCGTTTTCTGTAATCTTCATATACATGCATTTAATATAGAGGTATATTTAAGATAAATAGAATGTCGCCCGTCAGGGCGACATGATTATTTATCTGTCGGCCAAATTGTATTCATATCGACTGTATACTACATCTGGTAACAGTTCAACCCTTATATTTACATTTCCGGTAATTTTAAAATTTGCCTGTATCTATTTCTTTGGGATAAAGTCGGTTTACCATGTGGGCTTTACTGGAAGAGTCTGATTTAAATCAATATCATCTGAAGCAATTACTCATGTTATCTGAGGCAGAGTGCAAAGCGTTGACGTAACGTAGTCCAACATAGCGTTAGAAATGACGTCACAATAACCTGATTTAAATCAGTGTCATCTGAGCGATTGATTCAAAGCCATCATACATGCTATTTGAGGCGGAGTGCAAAGCTTTGACATAACATAGTCCAACATGGCGTCAGAAATAACGTCATGTGATGTGGATTACAAATTGTAGTATACAGTGGCACATATTACAATTTGGTTAAGTAATGATATATAGGCAAAGGCAAGACAGAATGTAAATATAATTCAGTTAAGCCAGTTCTTATGTACGATATTTCCTGTTAAGTGAGTTGGCGCTATCGTTTACCCTAACCTTGAAATGTGACACCATGGAAATCTTCATACATTTCTTAACGCAAAATCACCCGCTTTCGAAGATATTTGTCAAAATCCGAATAACAGATCGTATTATGGTCATTAAAAAGTTTCGTTTTATTTTATTTAATGCTGTTATTTTTTTAAATTTATATTTTTTTGTGATTTTGGCCACAGTTTATATCAAATAAAAGTCTAAATAGCCGATTCAACCTTAATTGCTTTGCACCGTTTGATGTTGTTCCTGTGATGTCAGATGAAAGACTATGTGTTAATCTCATTAAAGTAACTACCTATATTAAACATACCATATAAGATAGTTTTTAACAAGTCTACTTTACAATCACTTTTTTTATCAATTGCTTCTTACATATTGCTTTTTGAATAATAAACTTCTTATTTTATGGTGTAATAAACTTGGCTATACAAATAATATAATTATTTCCCATGATTAGACGTTTGCCTATATGTAAACACGATCGTTCTATCGCATGTTTTGTTACAGTAAAACTAACTTAGGAAGACTGCAAAAGGAGCATTCAACGCTTACGGGCAGTAGTAGATTTCCATCGTAACCATTCATAAATATTCGTTAGTTGATAGTTGTGTCATAGGGGACAGAAATGGGTCGTTACTTTGTTTGTAAATTAGGCTGCATGGACCCAGCATCATTAAAACGCGCTCGGAACTCTTGTATGACTGCCTGGTGTCACCCTACGCTGATAGAGAAACAGATAAGACATGCAACAAATAATGTCAGTGGCATATTTCTTGATGGGGATATCTCCTAATATCCATCACGCAAGCTCATTACTTTCTGCCAGCATACAGCGATACACATGTATAGCATAGATCAGATCAATAAGGTGTCTAGTAATTTGTAACTGTTTTATTAAGAATAAGAGCCTCTCTAAGTTTTAATATAGTGTGACATAAACTTTTCTACGAACTTTCATTAATTTATTTTTTTCGGTATATTGTATTTATTGGAAAATTTAAAAAGGTGCAGCATATGTGTGTGTTACGTCATATTTTAAGTTTACAACACGAAACATGCATACAGAATAATAAATACTATTTTGTGAAGAATACTGAATTGTTTGCATGCATTACTTTTGTCTTGAATTTGGTTGGGAATTGAACCCACGATTTTGGGGAAAAGCATGCAGTCAGAGATACAACAAAGTCTTGACTTATTTTTCCGTGTATTTTAGTGTTAAAACTAAAATTGCTTGTAGGAAAATCGAAAAAAACATATTTTCTAATAGTTTCTAGGCTGCATGTAATCCCACTTGGGACGAAATAATCTGCTCTGTTAATAATGCTTTCCAACAGTTAACCTTAATTTATAGTTGTCTATTTCTAATTTCATATTTACTTTCGTCACCACCGTCACGCCAAAAGAAAGAAAATATACACATGCTTTGAATTGAATGAAAATGCATAATGTGCAACTTAAGGAACCATAATGCACATCCGTGGAAGGTTAGTAATATATTAAAACTTGCAGCAAGGCTAATGCTGTAAAGTGCGTTCCTTTTATATTTTGTTCTATTTGTGTTGTGTTAGACCTTACGCTAAGTGCGATCTTGAATAATTTCGTTTTTAAATCAGAAAAGAAATTCAGAGTTTGTATTGGATGCAATGGTTTGATTTCTGTGTATATAGTAATTACGGATTATTCCCTTGGCCTATATATCGTTTTTTTGTATTAACTAGCTAAAATAGGGAAAGGAAAACAAGCTATACTTTTACCGTAGTACGCACATTATCGTACAACGTACAAATGGCATGGTTAAAAACTAACATTGAAAGAAGGGAATCAGCGGTATGTAATAATTCGGTATCTTTACTTGTTATGGAGATTACTATATAATATATTTTTGTGATACAGTATTCCTTGCTTGACTGTCAATGTATTGGTCAATAAATACAATTTGTTGGTGACCCCTGATTGATCGTTTCACTCACGTATATAAAGAGTGCACAAGCCGTACATCGGCCGCTGAGTAAAATGAAATTTTCAACATTGTCATTAAATCAAAAGGCCTAAAACAAATAGATACAACAATTGAAGTTGTTTGAAAACAAAGTGTGATTAATGTTTATTCTATTAATATTTGGGAATGAAACATCGTTTTGGCTTGAAATAATTAATCGCCTACTTAGACAGATTTGAATGACGGGTGTTTTGTTTGTCAGTGACGAAAATCTCGATGTTTAGAGGAAGACCTACACTAACTAATTAACTGCAACATTTAAACACAACAGCTTAGAAAAGCAAGCATGTTACTATCAAGAAAGGGAAAGTTCCCAATCGGAGAATCTTAATCGTCATTTTTCTCGTATAGCTTAGTAGTGAGCTGTCGATATTGGTCATAGTTAAAGCAAAGATGGCGATAGACAGCTGATGTAGAGCTTGTGTCTTTTATCTTTAATTCAGAAGGGTATATATGATCGACGTGGAATTTTTCTTAAATAACTCTATTCATTAATTATGCAATGCAGACTTCTACATATTAGTTTATGAAGCCTAGGCATAATACTGAAAATTTTACTTGATATTTTCGATTGATAACAATACCTATTTATGAAATTGTATATGTATAAGTCAAAACACAATGTAGGCCAGGATAATCTCGAGATATATATATTGTTTTATAGTTTCATCATTAATGGGTGTGTTGGTAAAGGAGACCAAGTCATAAACAAAGCGTAGATGAATCTAGTCATTTCGGTACAATAACTTTACTATGGAACATACGCCTAACAGCGTAAACGAAATGATCGATTTGTCATTTACCAACTCGTGCACATCTTACAACTGTTGTATGCATTAGCTTCGTTTGTCATTAGTCTGATGAAGGTGACAGGGTACATATCGTACTAGTCATCAAAACGTCACATTAAACATATTTCAGTTGTGTAAAATAAACTTTACATTAAAGAACCACGAATAGATTTTTTAAAATATTTCCTTTAAAGTCGAAAAGGTTTCTTAATTTAATAAGTGTATTTTGGAAATCGTCTGAATGTTACATATGTTTACATGTATAACCAATTACTTGAAGAATGATATGGTATATCGAAAAGTCAAAGCAGCCATCAGACTTTATACAATATCCTAACAATTGAAATAGCAAAAAAGGGAAAAACAAACAAAAAAGCAAGGATACGGACTCCTCAATACTCAGAGGAACTCTATACATTGCCATACATTCCTTTGTGATCTGTTATAGGTAAATTAGTGTTTCCTATCTGAGAATTAATGACTATTTTATTGTATCACGACTGGCTTATAAATGTCCTTTTTTATTGTAAGATTTAAATACCACGGTAATAACATCACTGAACCAGAAGCAAATTATAACAGAAATTACTTTTGCGACTACCTAAGTGCGCTGTGGGTGTCCGTCGCCTTTCGTGAATGTCGGTAGTATTTATTTAACTTCGATTAACCAGTATTAGCATGCTGTAGTGAATAGTATAAACACAAATATACATACCATGTATCGAGAATTTACATCACTAAGATATAGAACATGCATGCACACCAGCAGTTTTTTGGGATACTTGGATAGAGTTGTATGAGCATACTTTTGTTATTGATCTGTATTATTCCTCTCTTGATATAACTTTATTTTTTCCTTTTTTAACTGTAGTGTTTCAGTACAGAAAATGATAAAAATACATCTTAATGCCAACCTGAATGGAACACCTTTTATATAATCCATCAAACCTTACAGACAAGGATGAATTCAAAGGTCATACAACTATATTCTTGGTTTTGAAACAAGGAACTTCTATGAGCTTGTTAGTTTTTTGTTTGCTTTTTGGTTTTTTGCTTTTTTGTTTGTTTTTGTTTTTGTTTTTTTGGGGAGGGGGGATAAGCAACTCGCAACTACATGGGTTACATAGAGGTAATGAATGTACTGTCAATAGGGATACGGAGAAGAAATAGATGATATCTAATAGTATTTTTAGTAATACCAAATATATTCCACGAGTTTGGCTTATATTTTTATATGAAAATCTGCAGTGGCAGCTTTTGTTCTTCCAAAACGTCGTTTGTAAGCAGCATTTGATTGGTCAAATCAGAAAAAGTAATATTTTTCACTAGTGAAAAATATCATATTTCTCACTAGTGAAAAATATCATATTTCTCACTAGTGAAAAATATCACTTTTACAGAATGAATGATTTTTGATATTTTACTGGCAAACATGTAATAAAGCCGAATATACAAAGTATCATACATTTTGTATAACATTCAATGGTGATACACAATAAAATGTGGTTCCACAACACCAAACCAAATTGCTGGTCTAGTCTACGGTTTAATAACATGGTACATGCTACAAGGATATATGTGTCATTCTCCTAATGAGAAGAAAACAAACATAGTTCATTACTGTTTAAATAATTAAATAATTAAACAACCTAACCAAGATGTAATATAATGTTTTCAGATGATAAAGTATAATTTTACGATAAAGAGAAATCAAAACAATGCTTTGTTATTTTACAACACAACTGGAGAATAGTATTCCATACGTCGTGCTCATACCAGTTGGTCAATAATCGCATTTTCCTAAAAGTTCAAAAACAAACCCGTTATATAAAGCCAGACAATGATATACGAAGAATTGTGGGATTCTATTTTTACTACTTTAGATCTAACCACAGTGTGTTAGTTACCTTTTGCAACGAATTTTGTGGATTCAGATTGAATCTTTCAATTGACAGGATTTCTAGAGAACGCACAGCTTATTTCAGGGAAGCAAACGTCATTAGCTAAGATTTGAATCGTTTAGGGACTATATGACATGTATGTCAATTGCTCAGAGGATTTGGCTAAACGGAAGTTGGTCTAGTCTACCAAGTAACCTGATGGTTTATCATGAATTATCCTACTCCCTCCGGGCAAACGAAATATAGGTATTGCGTTTTAATTGGGCATTCTTCTTTAGAATTGCCCTGAAGGATCCTTAGTAAATTACAATAAAGATGTACCGGAACATGTACGTAAAAAAACGGAAACCCGGCGGACACGTGACAGTTGTACAAGATCCTATTATAATATCAGGAACCAGCTCTTGAAGTGATTTTGTAAGTGATTTTGTAAGTATTACTTTATATCATTAACTGATAATTCCCCCTTCAAATCAATGACACCCTACAATGACATTTAGCGCTTTTTCAAATCCGAAATGTTATCGACATTTGAAACATGAGTTGTTCTGTGAAATTTATTTAGTTTGGTTAGTTGACATTCTTTTGGTTTTAGAGCTATCAGTTTGGGTTCACATTATTATGTATTATCGACACTGGTAAGATTAACTGTCACTCCCAAAAGGCTGACATGACTGTTTAACGGTTCGACAAATAATGAGCGGAAATTAAGAATACAACTGACGGAATGTGATATTAAGATGTATATTACTATCACTACTGTTATCCGGCAGTTACCGGGAATTCAGTTTATTATGAATCAAGATAACACTTATATGTGTTGTGCCTGGTTTTATACAAGCATATGGTTCCTCATTCAAATTTCTCATATTCGCTTGTTTTTCTCTTTGATATACACATTGTCGTAGTACGATTTGATATTATACAAAAATCGTTAAATTTTACTTCTAAATTCATAATTAAAAGGGTTTCACGCCACGCCCCTGACCCTTCTCTTTCTACTTTAAATTTTGGCTTTCACTGAAGAGTCCTAGAAGGACGATACAGCTGTATGATGCAGTTTAATTAATTGTTTCGGCATACTGTATCTATAACTAGATTTAAAAGGTGCAGCATATGTGTGTGTTACGTCATCTTCGTACTGACAGCATTTTGCTGAATTATGACTACGCTTATTTCAAGTTTCTTTTTATTGTTTTTACCACAATACCCTGTGTACTTCCACCCTCAGACCATTGCATTCGGCCACTGACCATAAATATATGTTATATACCACTAGTGTCAAAAATCCGTACTTTGAATTGGTTGAATTGTTGAACCTTGACCGGAAATCACATGGTTCAATGCCACGTGCGGATTGTTGACGTCGTCATGGAATGCTGACGTCGTCACAAGTTGGCTGGAATATATACGAGAAGATGCATTTTCGCTCAATTAGTCCAGAGAACAACACTGCCACTGCGACTTAATAATATTGTTGCAGAAACATGACATTGTCACACGATTCCTGGTTATTCGCTATGGAATTTATTTCACTCTTATTAATCATTTTTTTTTAATTTTTAAAAAGACACTCACTAAAGATCTTGTCTTTTGTAACTTTTAAAAAAAATAATTAACTCGAGGGAAATAAATTCCATATCCAACAACCACTAGTTGTGTAATCTCTATTTATACAACACTCGTTGTTAATATGCCAATTTACTATCCAACGTATCCGTTAAAATTTGATATAGCACTAAAATTTGAGTGTACAGAAATAAGCGTGTTACTTAAGCATTGGAGTGGCTTGATATGGTCTTTAAGGTCCATGTAAATGACAGAGCTTTGCAGGCAAACTTCGATTGAGCTATAGCGCAATATGATATATTTGCCTGTGAAATTCGGTAATTTATATCGACCATAAAGACCGAACCAGGATACTTCAATGTTTATAATTACATTTATAAGATAAATACTTCAGTATAGAAATCTACATTGTAAAATGGATCAGCCATTTTGACGGCGAACCGTCGTCGTTTCTATGCAAAGAATGACGTCATAATCGTCACACCCTGGGTGTAATTTATTGTCTCATAAATCGCACGTCTCCCTGGTTAGTTTATATAACGTTATATCATCCAACAAATTAACGCACAATATCAAAGCAGACCCCAAAGTGTAGTCAAGAAGCTCAATTTTTTTCATTAATTATTGAAATCTTGAAATTAATCTACGCATCTTATTCTATTTTAGATATTGTGAAATCATATAGTTTGTGCACAGTAAAGCTATAAAACGACACAAAGTTTAAGGAAAATGTCAAACGAATATAAGGTCGGGTAGAGCTATTCAAACCACCTTTAAATATGAAGAAATACAATAATTATCTCATTTTACAAGTGCAATATCGGGAATTTACAATGGGGAAGATTGCTTGTGGATTGGCGGTTATCTTATCGATTCGCAGGTCTCAGTTTATTTCCAAGAATCATCAAATCTGTTTTATATCTTTGTGATTTTTTTCTCTCTCAGACAAACACCGTGTTCAATTATGTAGTTATCTTTCATTGTAAGGGAACCGGCAGACTTTTCAGGTCAACAATTACTGCTCTGTCCTGTTTGATCGGGAAGACTTTTTTATCAATCGAAACACGTGTCCTGAAAGTCGTGAGTGAGGCTAAGTGATCGGCAGGAAATATGAGAGAACCAGAGTCATGTCTTCCAGTGATAACTCCCATAGTTGGTGTTGATATTGTGTCATCTTCATGCTCGGTACAAAATTTTGTGTTTTCTCACTCACGAACATTTTAGATTCCGCGCTTATCGATAACTATCTAACTTGATGGAAAAGGGTTGTTATGATAACATTTTATTATTATTGTGTTTTTAATTTAGAAGGGACTTTTTTTGTCAGGTAGAGTTGTCTACTTTTGTAAGTGGTAAGTGTACTCAAACAAGTATTGCAGCTTCATAGCTTGTTGTTTATCCCAGGGCAGGAATTTGTAATGGACATTTAAAAAATAGAATATCAAACTGTAGTTTCAGTAATTCAAATATATTCCACCCTAAAAAATTCAAAACATTAGCTGCGAATTCTCTCTTAAAATATATTGGGTATCAATAAAGACAATGGTATAAATCCCCTATGCACTAATTGAAAATCAATTAGAGGAGGTAGAAAACTCTACAATGACATTCTCTTCATCAATCCGGAAGTCAAGAGTTTTTGCTTAACAAAATGAACAATTAATCTTTCACTTAAACTAAAATGCAGATACTGCGCCATACATGCTCTTTATGTGTTTTCTGACTTAATTTTGGGTAGAAACTCCCTCCTAAAGTTTCTTTTCACATCGCCTTACTTTTGGTCTTCAGATAAGCGTTCGCCTAGATGAGGGAAGTATTCGGTTTTGGTCACTGAATCACACCAGAATCTAAACTAATGATACAGTAAAACATCGTTACATCTATCTCGAACTCATACAACTCGAAGACTCTATTTAATTCGAAGTGTTTTGTCGATCCCGGCTAAGCTTTACACCAGCATTCAAACAAACGTAACTCGAATACTCGGATAACTCGAATTTTCCCTATGGTCCCGTTGAGATGACGAGGATCGACTGAAGTTACTACTCCTCCTGCTGCCCACGGAGTAGAACGACGGATTCAAGTATTGTTATTATAATGTGACTTTAATCAGAACGTTCTGGACAATCACAAGTACACACGCACTCAACAAAAGCATCCAAAACATAAACACAGTGAGGTCGTCCAAAATGAGCCTAGTTAATGATGAGGTGTGTCTTCCATTCGTTGTCCCTTAGGTAGTATACTACAGTGTGATAGCCAAATAAACTTGGCATCGCTTCCGCACAATTTGGTTTACATGAACACAACGGGGGTTCCAAAATGCACATTCACAGATATCTCATAGCGAACACACCGCATTTAAATGACCTTAGCCGTGTATGGGTCGAAAACAAAATAAATCATACCAAAACAATCTTTCGTGATTTTTTTTATTTTAAAAGGTGTAAACAAATACAATTGTGTCAGTTTCAAATGATATCGTGATGCATGCATATATGCAGAGGACTCCTCATGCTTACTAAATTGTATCTAAACTGTGTGAAATGAAGATGGACGTTTTTGAGTTTGCTCATTAGGGTGCTTACTTGTTCGTGTGCTTGAGCATGATGACGCGGTTCTTACTTTGATGAGTTGCTGGTAACTTGGATGTGCAAAGATTTACCTTACGGTCTCGTCGATGAAAAAGAAGACGGTTACTCTTCCGGAGCACCTATCTAATTTTCTTGTACAGATGTACTTTTACAAGGGTCTCCATGTCAATCTGTCCTTTGTTTATATTTAACTCATAGTTAACCCATGTGATGACAATGATGACTCGGTTCTCATTTTGAGGACTGATGCTTACTTGGATGTGACCAAGATTTATATGACGGGTGTCGTCGATGAAGCAGAAGACGCTTACTCTTCCGGAACACCTGGTCTTATTCTCTTGTGCTTTTACGAGAGTCTCCACGTTAACTTTTCCTTTGTTCCTATTTTGCCCCTTGCTTAATCGAGTTTGAGTTCGGATTATGGTTTTGTTGACGCTTTGGTATTCTCTAATGTAGTTTTTGTGTGAAGACGGCTTTATTGAGATATAACACCATCCAAAAAAGCCGATGACACAGTTGGTTAACCGTAGTATAGTGTAGGGTTCATTTACTTTTTATTAAATAGGAAGATATCAAGGCAGTAAAATTGTTACAGCTTATCACAAACAGGAGCCTGAAACATGAACGTAGGTCGACAAAATGTCTATGATTTGTCAACTTAATGATTATAAAAAGAAAAGTCAAACTACCACTTGTAAACTTGAAATGATGAAGGTTCTTTATTTGCTTTATTTATATTTTCCTGACCACTGGCCAACTTCATCAGTCCTTTGAGCAAACATGACCTAGTCGTTAGTGACACATATTTATACTATTGTCCCTATTCGGCCCTAAGCATGTTGTTTTACATAGTATTTATATTTTTCATATATATCATCATGTTTATTAATAAAAAAGCCCGTTTACATGTAGACATATTCTCTCTTGACCTCGACTCCGACAGATTGAAAACACAAACATGTGTTATCATTGTTAGAGGTACACAGTCCAGATGAAACACGACCACCAACCCCAACCCCAACCCCAAACCCCCCACCACCACACACACATGATACTTAACAAAACGTTGTAGACTTTTAGGTATTGATTCCCTAAAAAGTTAAAAGTTATAATTATGCTTATCAATGAAAGAAAAACACGTAAATATGTACGTATAGTCTTCAATGAAATGTTGAACTGAATTCAAGCATTGATGCATAGAATTATCCTGTATACTTACGAAGCCATTTCATATAAAATCGGTGAAAAACCCCTCGCCGTGATCGGAACCCGAACGGAAACACATGTACAGTATCATTTCCGCCACATATGTTGATATATAACTCGCATATTGCAACATCTTGAGTAATTCTGTAAAAATAGAAAACGCGTACTTTATAGAACAAAGGATCCTACACATACGGATATATAGTAGCGAAGATGGAAATACGCAGCAATGTTGCATTGTCTAGCTAGTGTACTTCCTACAAAGCGAGTGGTGCATGCAGGCAGGAAACGTGTGTATTTCGAAATCGATTCGCGTCAGACGTTATGACACATTCGCTTTGCACATTATGATAATTTAACCAACATCAAAATGGCGTCGAAACTCGCTGCGTTTTCGTTGTTAATCTCGGGTCTAATCGTAGTGATTACGATAGTTATAGTATTTGTGCCGAATCTGATCAGCTACACACTGTCCATATCGATGACGGAAATGATGCAGCTCCGTAGTAAACTGACTTCTATGTCAGGAATGACTCCGGCACAACAGGCCTATCCGGAAGGGATGATGGAACCAAGTTTTCCTGTCACAGGACTACCTCCTGGTATGGGCGATTACAGACTAAGCGTTTCGCTTGGCATATGGCGTTGTGAGTTTGAGACAGTGATACCTGCAGTACCTATGCCCATAACTTGGGGAGGGTCTTATATCTCCCTCGGAGACAAGTTCGAAACCACTGCGAACGAGATGATGTCTTCTCTCGACCAGATGGGTTTCGCTAAAGTCCTATTTGGAGAAAACGCTGTGCCAGCGATGGCAGGTAAGGTTAGCTAAGCATCCTCATGTGTAGGTATTGACTGGCTAGAATATATTTTTATTTCATTACCATAAACAAGTAACAACGTAAAGATGGGCTCAATCATAATTTTAGAAACATTTCTAGCTCTGTCCCCGGACCTCCGTCCAAAACGGATTCCCTCATATTTTCCCCAAAAGTTCTCCATTTTAAAGATTTGTTTTTCTTAGTATAAGCTACAAAAATATGTATTTTGCAAATCATTGGTGTCAATGAATACAGAGTATAGTCTGATAACCAAAACAAAGGAGAGAAAAACATAAATCGTATAAATATATTAAACAAGCAATATAATCCATTGTTAATTGAAGTGAATGTATTAATATGTTTCAACTGCTACATGGGTCAAAATGTATTCTGATTTTCTTCAAAAACAGCCATGTTTATGTATCCTTGATGGGAATCGCGAACAAAATGTTAACACCATCTGTTGTGGATTGTAACAGTGACGTAAAACCGCAAGAGGCCGCATAAGGGGAATCGCGTCCGTGATAGAAAGCAACATATACATGTAGCTACCTGTTTTGTTTACTCTTGAAACATGAGTGTGGATGTGCGACCGTAGGATATGCGTGGGTGGTGGGGATAGAAAATTAACAATTATCTTATTGATATATATATATGATATATATTGAATAGACACTTGATAAGGGACGAGAAGTCTCAGAATTAGGATAAAATGTTTAAGATATATGATGATGGGACAATGGGGCCTAGGAATAAATGGTACAGTGTATACTAAAACATAAATGCCCTTTAAAGGGGTTTTATTGCAAGAGTGCAACGTGGACAATTGTATTAATACCACTGAAGATTTTTATTTAAATCAAGTAACAAACAATTTAAGAACTTGTTGATATCATAGTTGTCTTGAAATATGTTACCGTTTAACTGAATTGTTATATTGGGGTTTTTTTTCTCTGTCATTTTCAGTATTTTCAGCTATAATCTTAACCTAACATCACAGTACTTATATCAAAGAATATATTTAATATTGCAGTTGAATATATGGATCATTGTATCAATCCCGTTTTGTAAGAAACTTTATTATTATCGTTACACTTAATTATTAGTGTTGTGGTACCAAAATCAATGTAATTATGTTCTGTTTGCAGGCCTGATAAGGACCATGTTTGTTCGCGTCCAGATTGAAGTGACCGTAGCCTTGGTGTTTGCAGTAATTGCACTGCTGATAACAATTGCAGTAATATGTGGCAAGCTTGGGCAGACGCATCCTCCGGTCATCACCTCCACAGCAATTTGTTATATCATCCAAGGTATGCACCAATATATCAAAAAAACATGTCTACCAAAAAAAACTGTAATTATAATATAGGTGCTATAAAAGCCCCACGGTATCAATTAAACATTACTACTGTTGTATAAACAAACAAAACAAATAAATCCCTCAAATAATAAACTCCAAATGTGTTTTTATTTGCTGACATGGTGATTTCTGAACGGAGCTGTGTATGTAATCACGTGGTTTAATACCACTTGTTGATTAGTTATGTCGTCATCAGTTGGCGGGAACATACGATCGAATATGTAGATGTACGCACATTTAGTCGACGTTGTGATATATATCAATGTTTATGAATTATTTCACAATTCCAATGCTTCAATGATTTAGTTTGCTATTTTGAAGTTTTCCAAAAGAATTACTTCGAAAATGATAATATGTTGTTTTTTAATATCGGCAAGCATCTGTCGATGTGTATTCAAATAAGAGCAAACTCCAGTTGTTTCCGTGTGAGATTGTGGTAAAAGCAGAACACGCGACTTTTAAATGTTGGATATGGATATTTATTTCACTCTCGTTAGATAATTTTCAAAAATAAAGGAAACTCGCTGAAACTCGTCACCTTTGAAATTAAGTAACAATGGTAAAATAAATACCATATCCAATAACCACTCGTTGTTTAGCCTCTATGTAATTGACACTATGGATACATGTTTGCGTTGACGTTGTTTGTTTTAGTATAAATATACAAAGAAACAACACTTTTTATTGGAATAGTAACATACATGTAATGCTATAATTCATTCCCCGTATTTTTTTTTGTTTCTTTTAAAATTATCCAATGCTGCATTTTTTTAAGAAGATATAATTATGGGGTTAATATAATTTAATGCAATATTCAAAAGGAGATGCGAGTTTTGTTTTATTTTGTTCAATCATATATTTCAAACATGATTAAGGGTAATATCAATGCATTGCAAATTAATTCATATATTTCAAAATGATATATTATTATTTGAGGAGAGCTGGTATAGGTTACTCCCGTTGCTCAATTCTTTTGTTTATCAATAAAATATATCTGAAATGACATATACTATTATTACATTAAGTCGGGAGAGAGAAAGATTAGCTGCGAATTCTCGAAGAAAATTCCATTTTCGATATATTTTTAAAACATAAATGTTCAAACTAAATGAAAATTATAAACAATTATTTAATAATTTGATGAAATGATATACGTTTTGTTTCAGCAATCATGCTGGGCGTCACATTAGGATCATTCTCCCAAACCCTATCACAAGTTACGAGCATGGCAGAAATATATACCCTTGTGAAGATCACCGACCGAGGCTACGGAATAATCGTGCTCGGGTTCTTAGTTGTCCTCGCCTCCATCTCTCTTGCATTGAATAATCTTCGAATGCTGGCCTGCCCTGCAAGTGAACCATACAAACGATTCAATCAAAGTGAGGACTCGCTTGCATACCCTGCCAGAGAGAAGTTTAAACTGAACGGTGAATATGACGTGTAACTGTATATAACCAGCCTGAAGTCATTGTTGACTATTTTAACATGGTGACAGTGTGTACAACTTGGATTGCAGAATTCAAGACGTGTACCATATTGGGATGTACGATCAGTTTCCCGAAAAGATGAAAAGGACTTTATACAGCGTCATATTATGCCATGAGCACGCGTGGATGTAGATACAGGATCAGATGACGCAATCGTATATTGCATTGTTATTACGAATATAATGTGCATATATACTATATAGAATATACCATAATATGTATATTGATCCTAGTCGAGTCTCTAACATTGGGCCTGGTTCTTATCGTTAGATGAATATTGCAACGTTCATGTTTTTATGTATCATAAACGTTTTGCATCCATATATACAAAATCACACAACGATGTCAGCTTATCTTAAAAAAATGCGTCACTTTCATTCAGGATACGCATGTGAGGAGATGAACATTAGTTGCAAGTTTACAACGCATAGGCCTGGGAGATAATAGCCATGACGCTGTTTGATCATATTCATATTTAAGCTAACAATACTTCAGCTTGAGTTGTGGATTTCGGACTGTAAATATCCTCACACAATGCGTGATACCGCCTCGTCTAGTAGTCAAGATCTTTCTCCGGCAAGAGGCATCGGAGCATGTATATTTTGTAGCTTAACATCCAATTAAGTATGCGGTACATGTGTTAATACAGTTTAGCAGACGATAATATAAACTTGTGCCCGTACCCATTGTTAGCAAGACACACTGTTTTCATAAACATGCTAGTACATTTATACATTATCTATCGAATATCTGTTTCGGTCTGCCATTATCAGTTTGTTGTTGAAATCTAACTGTACAATAACACACAAGCCAGAGCGATGAATACATACACATGAGTCAAGTCATGGCTATCAATTAAATAAAGAGGCCCTCAATAGGGTTTGGCCTCATGGCTTTCGGCGGTGAAGTTGTTCCGTCCAAAATAATGACAATAATCGATTTTTTTTACAATTAAAGGGTTATTGAGATATACGCAATATTTGCTCAGAACTTATAATGAAATGTTAAAACAAAGCAGTGAGGAAAATTCAAATTATTGGAAATATTATTTACACACATGCTTATCAAAAAACATTTTCAAATTTATTATCTTTCTAAAAGATCAAGCTAGGTTTGGGTCATAACTAAGGAAAACAGCATTACTATGTGATGGGGCATGTTTATTTTCGGTTTACACGGATGCTATATTATATGGAAATCCAAAGCCATGCCATGTGATTCCAGACTATATTTATTTAACGGGACAATAATATCTAGCAGAGTAACCTATCGGGAAGTTATGGTCATGTGTATATCGTCCGAGTGTGTTTATTCAGTTAGCTCGATCCTGCTAATATGCCTTTCTGTCGCAAATATACATTGCCCATAATGCACCTCGTGACGTCAAATAACAAAATATCTGTTCTTAAAAAAATGTAGCGGATAGCAATTTCATATCATTCATTAATGGCTTTGTTTGTTTCTAATATGTCAATGAGCTATATTCATATCGCGTTATCAATAAAAAAATACCCAGAATTGAATTGGTTTATGTTTTCTTTTGACATTTCCCACATGTTTACATAATTTCCAGTTCATTATAAAAACAGTGTTATATCATAAGGAAATTTTCCTGATGACCATGGACTATTTCATTGCCCACTTATTGAAATGTTACCTCCTATTCCGATTGCCAGAAGTTCTTTGTTGACATCTAATTAGCCATTGAAAGTTGTGGAAGTTTATTGGAATTACTGACATAAATGCATTATATGAATCAATGAAAAAAAAATATATACAAAGAAAAAATGTTTTCCTGTTTTCTTGCATATTTTCTTAAACACAATATTAATTTTGTGTTTCTCTTTGGCCTTAACCATATCCCTATCGCTTACAGTATGTAAGATAACGTAACACACACATGTGCTGTACCTATATTTTAAACGTATGGATGTATATGGTTTGTCAACATGTAAACAGCAATAATAACGTATGGTCATTTTTATTTAACATAATATAGTTATCATCTATTTTTAGTTATTGTCGCATTAACTTGTGTGATATAGACGTTGCGGGACAAAATTGAGCAGAGTAGGTACTAAATAAAACAAGACTTGGGCCATAACACCTGGCCTTATTCTCTTGTACTTTTGCAAGGGTCTACATGTGAATCTTTCCTTTGTTCATATTTTGCCCCTGGTTTAATCGATTTTGAGTTTGGATTATGATTTTGTTAACGCTTCGGTATTCTCTTATTTATTTTCAAACGAGTATGGCTTAGGAGACACATTTTATTTGTGGTCAAGGGTGTTCCTTTCGCCCAACTGTTTAGTTAATATGATATAAAGGTAGGTGTTTTAGAAAATGTTCATTATTACGCTATGTTGTTATGATGATGAATAAATCTCACTTTGAAGACTTTTATTTTATCGAGATTTATATTGTGGTTGTCGTCGTTGAACCAGTTGACACTGTTGCTAGCAGATAAGGTAATTTTTGCTCTCACTTGTAGGTGGTATGATTATAATTTCAGAGGAAATATTTTGATTACTACAAAAGGCCCTGAGCAAGTGGTTTTAAAAACAATGTAAGTAAGCAGAAAATCTTTCACACTGAGGATAGTAAAACTTTACTTTTAGTACAGCAGTATATTGACATGAAAACGACGCATTTATGAGCTAGATGATTTAAGATATATTGATAAGCATATGCATACACGTTAAACATGCATAGTAATATACCTTAACAATCGTTTCCTCATGAAAAAATACTTCTTTTCGTCTCTGTCAAATTGTAAATTGAATGTAAATGATTACTAGTATAAATGTATACCTGGCGTCTAAAGGGAAATTAAAACAGAAATTTGCTTAAAGTCTACAGGGAAATTATTTTGCATCAAATCAATGTGACGGCTGAAATTCAAATTACATTTACGACGTCGCCCCAGCGTTTTTGTTTAAAGTACCGGTTTAAATGGTCCCTGTTCATCTAAATGCAGTTTTTTTAATTCCGACTTAATAATAAGAAGAAGTGTACGGCCATCCATTTATTGTATAATTAGACGTCATAGATCGCACATGTGTCCCACGTTGCAAAATGTTGAAGACTGGTATCAAATAGTTATCCTTTTGAAGAGTGAACGACCCCATATCTGAATCAAAAAGCAATATGTCGGGCCTTCTTACATTGCGTATATGCTACACTTTACGCACTCAGTTCACTTAGTTGAAAACGGGTGAGATGTAAATATAAAGGAATGTTAGTTAGACTAGCGTGATGTCAGGTATTGAAAAGGCTACCAGGGAATAGAAAGGACTGTTCGGTGATACTAAGGGTGTCAGTAATTAGAAATGAGGGTCAGTAAAGGTTCACCAGGTAATACAAACACGTCAGTTAAAACTCAACATTATCAGTAAAAATATGGATAGAAGTTTAATGCAAAGAAATACCATTTAAGACAATGGATAAATAGAGGATATCTAACAGTGTCTTCAGTAATACCAAATATATTTCACGAGTTGGGCTAATATTTTGATATTTTTTCACGAGTACGCAGCACGAGTGAAAAATCTCAAAATATTAGCCACACGAGTGAAATATGTTTGTTATTACTGCAGATAGTTTTAGATATTCTGTTTTTTACATTTGTATAGGAAAATCTGCAGAGGCAGCTTTTGATTTTCCCAAACGTCGTTTGTAAGCAGCATTCTGATTGGTTAAAATATCATTTGGAATGAAAAATAATGCAGTCATTCTGAAAAGGCGATTTTTACGCCCCTTGCTACGACAAACTGTCACCCTATACAACACTCGGTCTATCACTGGTATAGTCACAATGTCATCGAGTGTAATAGCAGTTAGCATGCAAGGCGATCGTTAGTGTTTGCAATGTCCAATAATATGACAACATGCATGTATAAATATAAAAAATTTAAGCTGAACTACATATTGTATGTGATATATATCAATTGTTTACATGAAATATTAAGCTAAATATATCAGTCAAATGTTCGTTTCAGCTTCTTATATAATTTCTACATTTTACTGTTTATGAAATTTCAAAACAAGAATTGACAACCAAGAATACATTAACCAGAGGGCGGGGGAGTGAAAGTATTAAATCTTGAGTGATAGCATTAAAATTCAATATATGACTTGGACTTGAAATGATTTATACTTTTAAATATACATCATGGGGCGTGAAACTAGCCATTCAAGCGTTAAACCGAAGGGTTTTCGACTGGTGCAGTGGGGATCGCTATTGCCTTTTAATAAGGCGACCGGGTTTCGATTCCTCGATCAGACGTAATAATATATGGGGGCCACCTGACCGACCACGTGGATGTGTTTCGGAAACTAAAGTTTTTACCGACATTAATACCTCCGCGTACATCGAGGTCAACAAAGGTGATAATATAAGTTTGATAACTTGTTTCATAATTATTGTAAACTAAATAAAGGCTTATTATTTTAAGCGTATAATCACAGAAAATATCTCGAGACTCATGTTCCACACCTCGCCTTCAACTCTATTGACCCAGACTTCTTAAGTACAACTACTTGACCCGCACCTGATAACCGTATGTGTGAACTGACTTAAAATGTCATTCATGTAGTTAACATCTAGGCTTGTTTCAAGCATGCATCGAAGGGAAATAATATACTGTATTTGTAGTGATATTGATTGTACGTTTCTTTTTACACCTTACAATGCATATTTTATAAACCCGTACAGAAAACACCTGCAGTCGGCCTGCCATATCTATTCGTGACTTATATTGTAATGCATGCCTGTCCTTTACACTCAATAAACAAGGTTATCTTGTTACAATATGTTGATGTCTCTTTTGTCCATTGGGACACTAAATGTTTATTTTTTAACTATTCATCTGGCGCGGTCTCAGTAAAGCAAATTGATTCAACACACATAAACCAAGAGCACGAGTTATAAATAAAACACTTTATCTACCTGTATGTGTGTTACCTGGAAGTGCGCACTTACACACGCTCCGGTACCCCTCGGCCTACGAAGCACGTAAGCTACCCTGAAACGTGTTTAAAGGGTAGGTTCGTATTTCATGCCAGTCGTGATATAGTTTTCCCGAGCGGAGATATTTTGTCAGAGGCCCTACCTAAATCGGACGTGTATAATAGCTTTAAGACACGTGACCTATTGAATACACTGGCAACCAGGAAGTTGCACAATTCACGGACATTACGAACCAAGATGGCGTCCAAGTTGGTTGGTGTGTTGTTGATTAGCTCGGCGGCAGTTGTTATAATGGTGGCAACATTAGCTTTCGTACCGAATCTGATCAGTGCCACAATATGCATTTCGGTGACGGATTTGAAGAAGCTCATGGGCAATATGGCGTCCATGGCAGGATCACAAATGAACTTACCCGCCACGGCCGAACCAAACAGCCAGACGTGTGATTATCAAATGAGTGTGTCATTTGGAATTTGGCGATGTAAGGTACATGCAGAATCTCCTATGGACTACACATGGGAGGGTTCCTACGCTACCCTTGGAGATCAAACTGAAACGGGATTCGAGATGATGAAGTCCATGGCAGGCCAGACGGGTATCGACAAAATGTTTAAAGACAAAGCAGGGGAGGCCCTTGGAGGTAATAACCACACATGAAATCAATGATACTTATACTGACAATGGATAATCCGTGTTCACTTGACATATTGAAAAAGTTTGCACTTAATACCCGAAAAATATCCGTTGCTTAGCCTTAAATTTCAGGTTGAATGAATTTCATTTTTTAAAGTAAATAAGCAAATTATATTATGGATGCATGTTTTAAATCAAATGAAATAGAATAATACATGTTTGATTTACGTTTAATAGCATTCATTTCACTCACACAAGTTCCCAAAACGGCTTGTTAGCAGGGTAACTCTCTATAACTTATTATGCAAAGGTTATTTATTCATTGTATGGAGCCACATGGTTTTACTTATCGAACATAATTTAATGTGAGATAAAAGCCATTAAAAATTGCCTTAATGAATTTTCAGATATCGATAAACCATTTTTGGCGTTTACAAAATTTAAATTCAGCATTTCTTTATTTTTACCACCGAAAAAAACAATATAGCCATTTGTTACGAGATTTATAACACAATAGAAGGTACCAGCGTAAACGTTGTCAAGTGACAACGTTATTTAAAGATAACTACCACACTGTAAATATATTAGCATTTGGCAGCAAAAAAAGATATTAACAATCCACCAATGTCATTCGGTAAATCAGGAGTGACGAAGTATATAGTTATTAGCAGAAGAATTTATTATATCAAAGTACAATTTTAGAATCGGATGCAACACAGACATATATTTTAGTGAATATATCAGAACATGTACAAAGAAAAGCCATTAAACAGTTTCATGGATTAAAACAAAATATCCTGCCAAGACACTACTTTTCATTACGCTTACATTTACGTATAGGCCTCATCGGATATGATCTTTCTCTAAGTAAATCCGGCTTCTAATTATATGACGCAAACTTAGTTATTGCTGACCTTAACCGGAACACAGATACATGCACTGTACTATATTTTGAAAGAAACAATCCTAATTATGTTCTGTTGTAATAACTTTCATATTTTTAGTCTATTGAAATATTGCTTCGTATTAAGCTTGTTAAAGGCAGGAGTAGAATGCTGTGTCGCTTGACTAACTTCACATACACAAATGTTGCACCTTTTAAATTGTGTAACATAAACAGTATGTCGAAATTGTTTCTGGAATTGTAAAGTTCATTTCGGTTCATTGAAAGTTAAATTTTGGCGACATAACTTAAATCTAGGGTTTTAATTTGGCGTTGAGCATATATATCAACTACCGATTTATATTGATAATTATGTTATGTGCATACACCCTATACATGTTGGTTAAGTTTGTTGTGTATTATACCAACAATACGCACCACTCGAGTTATCGGATCAACAGGAGTTATCGAAGAGAAATGACGGTCGGAAACTGTTGTTGAAAATGAAATAGTTTCGCTTCTATTTAATTGGCGTTCTTAAAATTTCCCGCTATGCGGTACTTTCTTTATTGTGCCAATAACAATTAACAAATGAAAAAAACAAACAAAGAGTAAATATAGAGTCTGTTTCATCTTTGAATTGATTTGTTATACAGTTTATGAAATAATCCTGATGCCATTGTTTTTTCTATTAAGTGTGTGTAGAAAAGTCTACGGTTGGATACATTCATTCGTGATATTGACACTTACTGACCCTCTATAAAGCCATAGAGGGTCAGTGTATAGAAGGCTCGGGCTCCGCCCTAACCACCTACATATTTTACTTGGCCTGTATGGCTGTAATGAGGATCAGTAAATGACTATGCTACTTACAATGATATACTACGAACGCGTAGTATGGACCATGTCATTTCTCAAATGAAACTACTATGGCTATGGAAGTTCCAACACACCTCGAGAATAAAAAATTCGCGAGCAGAGAGTCTACCACCTTCTATTCTGAAAGCTGATCGCACATACACGCTGCTCGTGTTAAATTAAGTAATAGTGTTTACTTGTTGTAATGACAATGATGACTCGGTTCTCATTTCGAGGATTGATGCTTACTTGGATGTGACCAAGATTTACATGGCGGGTGTCATCGATGAAGCAGAAGACGCTTGCTTACTCTTCCAGAACACCTGGTCTTATTCTCTTATGCTTTTATGAGAGTCTCCATGTAAATCTTTCTTTTGTTCCTATTTTGCCCCTTGTTTAATTTATTTTGATTTCGGATAATGGTTTTGTTGACGCTTCGGTATTCTCTGATTTTTTTATAGATAAAGTATGTCGATAAAATAAAGTAAACTACATCATACGGCTGTGTATTTATCTTAGTACTGACAACAAACAGCTTCATGGATTAAACGACAATCATCTTTCCAAAAACCTACTTATCATTACGGTGAAATTTGCGAATAAACACTTATAAGATATGTCCGGCTTCTAATTATATGAAGTTGACCTAGTAATCTCTTACTATGACCGTACCACAGATATATACACTGTACTTTATTTCACATGAAACAAACTGATAATACCCTGTTGTATTTACTATATAATTTCTAGTTTTTTTTAAATATTGCTGCTCCTTATTCAGCTTGTTAAAGGCATCAGTGAAATGCGTTGTCGCTTGCCTAGTTTTAAGATGACATCACACACACAATTTTGCTGCACTTTTTAAACTAATCTAGAAGCAGAAGGGATAGGTGCGTAAAACCCCTTAAATTATGAATATGTAAGTACAATTAAACTAGTTCTGTATAATTTCAAATTGTGTACAATACAAATGTGTATATTATGTACCTAGCCACTACTCAAACTAGATTACTGTGGCTATGGAGGCTCCAGCAAACCTCGGGGACTAAAACATCCACCAGCAGAGTCTGTCACTCCCTATCATTAAAGATGACGTAACACACACATATGCTGCACCTTTTACATTTAGTAATATATACAGTTTGCCGCAAAAATAAATTAAACTGCATCATACAGCTGTTGCGTCCTCCTGGGGCTCTTTAGGGATGCTAGGGGCTAACAGGTGGGGATCCAAATTTCTAAACTAATGTTAAAGCACCAAGGAAGAATATTAGACGATACAACCAAATCTGAAACTATCAACAGCAAAATATGTTGATTTGGCAACACATAACGATGGAAGAACAGAACACGATTGCCATACTTGTAATCAACAATCAGCATTCAATCGTGTTTTTAAGTAAATGCAGCAATTAAAATTTGAAAATAATCTAACATACTGTATTTGACAAAAAAAATAAGTAAAAAAATATTGTACAACAGATGTTTAGTTAAACATGAAAAGAATACCTGAATCCTGTACATGCTATAAACACCTGTATTATTATTTTTCATCCCAAACCAAAACTAAACAAATGTTGTTTATATTGATTTTGTATGGAAAGGATCAATTTTTAACGATAAATTCAAAATAAAAAACAACAACATATCACTTCTTTATACTTGTTTTAGAGATAAAACTGCAACAACGTTTACGAATGTTTTGTACGACTTATGGTAACAATTAAATCATATTGAACTCGCAATCAATAAATCAGGGTGAGCGAAAAGTGTCGTATGTTTAGGTGAAATTATATTGTGTGGTCAATTATGTTGGAAACTTAGTTGGCAATATGACTGATTTTGATCTTTAATTCCAGATCTTTTGAGGACTCTGTACATTCGTGCCGAGATCCAAATGGCTTTGACCGTGATGTTTGCCATCCTCGCAGTTGTATTGACGGCTGTAAACTTGAGTGAGAGAGGAGGAATGGTAAAACAACTGGTCGCTACTTTTTCAGCGCTATGTCACGTGATCACAGGTATGGACCAGTGAAATGATTAGACATTTTGTTTGAGAATAGGTAACTTTGCCGGAAGGAAATCATTGCATACATGTATACTACCATCAGGACAAATATACCTCGTTTTGATTATTTCATTTTAACTGCTCTACCGATGCCATTTTCCAAAATAGATTATAGGCTATCACTAGTAAGTGAATAGCTCGCTGTAATGTTATAGTGAGTTAATGTCAACTGAAGTGAACGATAAATCAGTCAAATACTGCATAAGATAGCGGCTGTAGTTGAAATAAAAACCATGTAATACTAGCGATCAATGTATTTGCCAAGAATAAATTCATTCTGAAATTATTTAAGAGTGAAGTGATTATTTAAAAGATTTTTTTTTTTTTAATATAGTTTTGTTTTTTGTTTGTGCTTGACTTGTCGCTGGTGCTTAAAAGAGGGTATTTGAAAATCAGGCAATTTATTTTTTTCAGAACATGGCTTTTGATCACCCTGATAACCTTTATTTTACAACCGAATTTATATAAGAGTCGTGTATCTTTTTCAGCAATTCTGCTTGGCGTCACCCTTGGTGGATTTGCGCAGGAGCTGCATCAGCTATCAAGCATGGCCGACGTCTATGCTATGATTAAGGTTACAGATGAAGGACACGGATTCCTGGTGGTCGGGTTTGCTGCTGTGCTTGCCTCCATCATACTCGCACTGGCACAGCTGATGTTGCTGGTCTGCCACCTGAAGAAGCAGGACGGGCGGAAGTCGGAATTGGACTACAAGCTTCTCTTGCAGCAAGAAGATTCGCCTTAAATGCTGCTTGTAGGCTGCAAGTTTTGTACACTACTGTAAAACTGTTCACCGTCGTTTTTAGGGGTTTTTTTCGCCCAAAAATGGATGGGCGTACTTGAGACATAGGTTTGCGTCTCATATAGCATGTACGATGAAACAGGACGAGTACAAATATTTTCACGAGAGAGCGAAATAAAGACCGGGCTAATTCAAATATTTTCATGAGAGGGCGAATTAAAGACCGGGCGGATTCATTTTTTTTTTCATGAGAGAGCGGATTAAAGACCGGGCGAATTCAATTTTATTATGAGAGGGCGGACTAAAGACCGGGTGAATTTATTGTTTTTCATGAGGGGGCGAAATAAAGACACGGCGAACATGTTACATTTTGCAGAGTGTTAGTTTGAAGTTTAGAATCAGAGCCACATTGTGCAAAAGAGGATTAGCCTAATCCCTATTAAACGATATGTTTCAACCTTTTCTCATTCTGTTAATATACAAGGTATCATCCCACAATTTTGCATGTGAATTGGCTATATTAGATGGTTGATATATGGAACGTTGTACCTCATTCAATGACTCGGCTTTCATAAAAGTAATCAGAGAGTACTAAAGCGTCAACAAAACCATAAAAATCGATCAAACTTGAAACTAGATATGAACAAAGAAAATATTTACATGACGACGCTCGAAAAAGTACAAAAAAATAGGACAATGTCGTATTATCTTGTGTACTAACCATTTGGTAAGCAAGTCACCTTTTGAACAACTTGGCTCTGGTGCTAATTTTATTGTTTTTTTTTTTTATTTTGTTTGATGTTGCTTACCTTAATGAATATAGACTTGCGTGACATTGTATATATATATATATATAACAAAGTACCATGTATACAAGTTTTATCTTACCATTGCGGAAAGCTACTTAAGTATAATAGAATCTTCCCCTGCGTTGATAGGACGTTCGACTTTCGTTTGATTAGGGGCTTGAAATATATAGCCAAGCCTCGTTGGGGGCATAGATTTAGGTAGCATATTCATTATCTTGAATAAAATGGGGAAAACAAAGAATGGAATCTTGGAATTCAATCCAAAACTGAATCAGGATATATGGTATTACAAAGAATGATATACACGTGTTTCGTCGTTACAAAATACAAAAATAGTGTCTGTTGGGTCTTTTTTCGGTTGAAATTGTCATCTTCAAGATAATGAATTCCTAGCTATCCTCAATATTGCTACACTAGTGTTTATTTGTAGAAAATATGTGTTTGTTTGCCACGCGTAGGGACTGTTTCAGCATGTTAACCTCTAAACTAGAAAATTTGGCTACTGATGCATAACAATGCGGTTTTGTTATTATACCAGGGCATCTTCACAAGCGCGTCGAAAAGTCTACTCAAAGACAGTTAGCTCCATTCAATAGCGCTATTATACTGTGGAGAGAGATATATAGATTCGCGGCGACTTAATATTGCGTTTTTATCTGAAACGACTATTTCGCGGTAATTTAATTTCGCGATAAATACGGTCATGAATCCTATGTACTGTACCATACCATACAAAACAGTTCAACTACAGTTGGCACACCTCTGACTGAACCTGTTTCGCATCGATCAATTTTCGCGAGTTTAATCAACCGCGAAATTCGCGAATTTTTATCAACCTCGAAAATAAGTTGGTTTACAGTATTTGGAGAAATACCAAATTATTACAGACATTTTCAATGGAATATTTGAAGAAAAGAAAACAATAATAGAATAGCCTCTTGCCGCAGTACGACTACCAACATTTGAAAATATTTTGATGCATGTTTTTGTTTTGTTTTAATGTTTTTGTTGATGTGTTTTTTTTACTATTTTTATTGTTAGCAATCATTTTGTGACGTCTATATGTTAACCTAACGAAAATATAGTCTGTGCTTTTATGTTTTGTATGAATTATATTAAATCGATTGCATTTAAAAGAAATATAATTTTGAAAGCTAAATGTGAAAAAATAGGCTTATCAATCGTACAATATTTAAAACAAAACTATCCGACTATGGGATAAACAATTAAAGTTTTAAAACATCTGCAAAACTTGAATATTTGCCCAAAATTTTGTATCCTCGATTACAAATCTTTATGCAACATATTTCGATATGGCAGAGCTACTTACCGTTCTGTTTATTACTCCTAATTGACAGTATTTATTTAAAAACACTTTCGAAATAATTTTGTATTGAATAGCACTCCGTGTTTTGAAATTGATGCCTGTAATTACTCCTCATGTATAGTCGATATGTTACTTTTGAATAAATCAGAATTGTAAATTAATTGGCAGCAAAAAAGAAGCAAAACCGGTGTCGTTTTTTTTACATTGTGTAGTGTAGGCCTACTTACATAGTAGATGGTTGGCTTTTTTCGTATTTACTTACATGTGCTAATGATGACGAAGAATCTCACACTTATTTTGTATATTAATATGAAGATAGTTGATGCCCATTGCATCTCTGTTTTGGCTTATTGTCTAAACATTAATATTCATATTTTGCCATCCGATTAACCGAGAATATAATATGTCACATTTGCCTGTATATTGTATTTTAGGACTAAACACAAATCTATGCATTCGGTGTTTTTTTATCAATAAATATTACACTAACTCACTTATTGTTTTTCGTTTCTATTTGTATGTTTTTGTTATTTGTTAGTCTATTACGTATATCGAAAAAATGCCCCTGAAACAAGATTTACCTGCAGCAGTCGTTGTTTACCAAACGTTCAACCTAAGATTAGGCTATGTGCAGATATTTTACTGTGAACTTACATATTTTAGCACATTCAAATTTTAGCGCATAACCGAATGTAAACACAATGATGAATTGGCGCCCTAACAATTTATGCTTACTGTAGAAAGCAAAATACAGAAACTGTAATAAGCGCAATGCTAATTTAGCGGAATGATTTCATATCGAAACTCGCTAAAATAAAATTACCGCTAAAATATGTACGTTTTCAGTTAGTGTCTTATCTGATGAATTAATAAATCAGAAAATATTGAAGCATCAAGAATGTCATAATCCCAACTTAAAATCGATTAAACTTGGACAAAATATGAAAAAATGGTAGCATTTACACGGATATTATTGAACAAGTAGGGGAACATAAGATCAGGTGTTTCGGAATGGTTCTGCTTCATCTACGATACCTTCCATGTAAATCTAGATTACAACCAAGTTAATGTCATATCCACAAAGTGAGAGCTTGACTATTTCATTTCTTTAATCATAAAAAGTAGGCATACTAATGGGCATATTTCAAAATTTCTGGTTTCTTATTGTACAATAATATAAAACTTTTTTTTTCAACGAAACCAAGATGACGACTATAAAGCTTCAAGTTCATCAAAAACCTGCAGTTGTGAATCCCTGTGTCGAAAGTGTGTTTGTCAGCAGCCAATGCCAATCAAGAAAATGTCATCATTTAAAGCAAGCCCCGAAATATGAATGAACTGTGACATATATAAAGCAGAGGTTGAAGAAGCAGTGATGTTAATAAATGGAATAGGCGCGATCGGGATATAGAAACCGTTTAATTAATAACTCAGTAATAATAGGTAAGGTTAGAGATAAACAACTGTTGTCCTTGATTCCAAGTTTAGCATGAGTACATTGCAATTAATAGACAGCACATTGTTAATTTACCTTAGGCAGAATGTTGCCCTGACGTAATTGAAGTAAGGATAAACGTTTTGCTTTGCTTTATTTTGTTTTTCGTCCTAAATGTTCTTGCAAGCCTCCTTCCAATAGTCGGATTGTATGCCTTCTTAAAGTGTTACACTGAATTGTACTTCCGAAGGTCCCACATGCCATTGTATGTTGACAAAGGGTTAATCAGTTGTTTCATTCCCATAATGCTGGGCGTCAAACAGGAAGTAATAGAGTTCATGTAACTACTATTTTCTTAAACTGTGGTATGCAGCATGTACAATGGTATGTAGAAGGCTGCGTTGAGCAATTTTCAGAAAGTGCCACCGATAATACGTTGCCTTTCTCATTCAATAGTTTCTTAAAAAGTTGCCTGTCTGCAGCCACAATTACATACTAGTGTATATCGTTGAATAAGTGTTTGCTTTGGTTCACAAATGCTTCCTCGTTTTTGAATAGGACTTGATACTGTTCACTCGTTCTGAAAGTGAAACTTATTCAGTATCTTATGCTGAGCCATTTGTCTGATATAATATTTCACAGAATTCATAAGTATCTTGAACTTCACATTCCATTTGATAGATGGAGTCTATTGATACTAAGGCCTTTTTAAGAGAAATTCGTGTTTTAGATAATGCCCAGGTTGCCTGTTAATACGTATTCATCTGTACCATGAAAATATGGAGATGAATGACCTGATTATGCTGAAACGAATTGCCAAATTATTTGGATTTCGAGATATTCATAACAGGAAAACGTAATCATATTGTCAATACGTTTTCCGGTGTTCATGCTGTATGTTGTAATAATTTTTAATTTGTATATCCTTTAGGGAGACCGCTTGGTGTGAAGACGTAATTGCGTGATATAATGTGTTTGTGCCCCCGTATGTTACCAGTGACGTGTGACAATTTTGACTTCTATAGAACAAAGCACTTATTGTCTACTCGTTTTTTATAACAATATCATGACGAACATTTAAAATTGTAAGGTCGCCAAAAATAGCCCCAAACAATGATACGTATCAACCTACCACAGGTAGACTTCTTTGCCTGAACACTGGTCATTGTGTTTTTGAGGTATGAGGTAACATTAATTAAAGAGGCCGGAAAGATGGGATAGCGAGACGATGAAGAAAAAAAACAGATTGCTGATGAAAGGAAGAAAGGGAAGAAAAAAAACTTAACATTTGCCGAAAAAAATAAAAAAAAAATTTGATATATTTTGTTATGGATATGTAATAAAAAGACTATATTTAAGAATTTTCAGTTATTACCAAATTCATTTCACTCGCGAGGCTGATATTTTAATACTTTTCAGCTCGCTCGTGAAAAACATAATGATATTAGCCTCACTCGTGACATATAATTTTTATCAATAAAGAACACTGTTACATATATCCTCCAGCTATTTCGTTGTACACTGTGTTTCTCCATGTAAATCTTTCCCTTGTTCATATTTTGCCCCTGGTTTAATCGATTTTGAGTTTCGATTATGATTTTGTTAACGCTTCGGTATTCTCTAATTTCTTTTCATTATCTAAAAATTGGATCGGTAACAAAAGACCCGACACCGACATGCTTGAGTGACTTTGCTACTGTTTATGTCAGCTATAGCCTGGTTAGATTAAATAACAGCGTCATAATACATATTCATGTGTTATAGAATATATGAAAAGAGGTAAACAAAGGAAAAAGAAAAAACCCCAGATATTTGCAGCCGGCTGAAACAGGCTACACTCGGTTTGCATGTGTAATACGATCACTGATTGTGCAATAAACATTGCAACGAGGAAGTTATGCTGGCATATCACTAGAATTGACAATCATGTGTGTTAAAAAAAAAACATCCTACCCGATTTGTCTATGTACAAAGCTTATCAAATCCTAAAATTTGCATTTTCACAACCAGGAAGTTCTCAGAATTTACATTTACGTATATCACAATTACAACCAGATAACCTAACTACCGTATGGCATAACTATAAGGTGATCCTGCTGGCCATATTGTAGGTAAAATCGAAGTAAGCGGCTGATGCAGAAGCGTCTGCTGTGTCCTTAGGTTTATAGGTGTATCAACTGTGGTGTGGTCAGCGAACTCTGTCGATATATTTCTGACCGTTTTGTTTTCATGTTACCTGTATCTTAGCTTTTGTTCTGTTATTTGCAAAGGAAAGTCAACTTTCGGTGTACAAATGTTAATAATTTAGCGGGACCATTATGAAAAACTTCGACACATCGCGACTTCGACTCATGAATATTGAACATCGAATACAAAGAACGTTTGTACTTTACAAGACATTAAATTACTGTTCAAAGTAGCTCACAATTATATCGTCCACCTTTCTTGAAAATAAAGCTCCCTGAAAGTGAACTTTAAGACGTTCTTTCAATAGCTGATTTTCTAGTTACCGTTTTCCGGCCAGTTTTCCAGTTTACACATGGCCTAAGTCACGTGATTTTGCAAAAATATCCTGGTACCCTACTTTATAGTGCAACTTTACTAATCGCAAGAGAGGCAAGTATGCCTTCATGACAGACATAAAGTTCTTCCCATTACCCTTAAAATATAACGAATCCGAGTCGAGAAAGATGCAGTTAGCGCTGAATGCATGAAAAGAGAGGATTTCGAACACATGACGGCACAGACTTTGCTCAAGACATTTTTGATGACGGTAAAGCAACTTAAAGCCATCACTATTCTGAATTAATTTCTTTTAATAACAACCAGCAGTCAAATCGCCCCAGGTCAGCACATATGTTACAAAAACTCCATCAGAACAGGAATCCGACACTGAAAGGGAACTGAAA
This sequence comes from Mimachlamys varia, assembly GCA_947623455.1. Classification (NCBI taxonomy): domain Eukaryota; kingdom Metazoa; phylum Mollusca; class Bivalvia; order Pectinida; family Pectinidae; genus Mimachlamys; species Mimachlamys varia. The sequence continues at coordinate 29,085,330 of OX392532.1, read as the reverse complement.
GTGACAAATCTAGACATTTTTGTTGACGGTAAAGCAACTTACACCCATCACTATTCTGAATGAATTTCCTATACTAACTACAAGCAATCAAATCGCCCCAGGTCAACACACATGTTACAAAAACTCCATCAATACAGGAATCCGACACTGAAGTGAAAGTGAAAAATCTAGGCGCTGACGATGGGATTGAAATGTCAATGACGCTGGTGGATTTCCCAGGTTGTGATAAGGTAATGAAAAAATAATACTACAGAGCGTTGCAGCAGACTGTCTAGCATTGATGCACTGTACATAATATTTACATTACTTAGATATTGAAAGCCTGAATATAATGTAGTTCTGGTTTCAAATCTACACACAAGCACAGTGTACATACATATGCATAATTTGAAATGATTAATGCCCAATGCACACTACTAGAATTTTGTTTTCAATATCATTTGTTCTGAAATAAAAAAAAATGTTACATATGGGTCTCACTTCAACTTATTTGACAATATTTGAATTTTACTTTTCCTATAGGTGTGTTCTAAATCAGCTGATCATCAAGTTCCTGTCATTGTGATATATCAGGAAGTGGTGGAGACCTCTAAACGGCCAGAGAAATATGGTATTAATTAACACTGTAAGTACAAAACTAACCTTGTAACCAATCATAATTTATCAAATGGAAACAAATCTATGTTCTAGTTTGATAACAAGCTTAGGGAGCCTGATAAATTTACGAGCTCCATAAGCAATCATTCTTCTTCATAACTATTTTGTACTTTTTCTTATTATAGGATATCAGAAACATTTCCCGGGTATCAAGGTTTAGTGTGGCTGCATTGGTGCCTCAATTTATGATATGTTTTGATGTTTGTGCTCATCAAATATTAATGTAAAATGAAGCAAAATTATAAAATCAAACATTTGTATTTGCATCATATCTTGCAAATATTTACTTAACATTATGTTTTACATGTAGTTTTATGTCATTCTGTCACTCCAGATGTAACAACAGACCAATGTCATCAGAAAGAACACAGCATTGAACCTCGTGGTTTTGAAAAAGGGGTACAACTGACATTTCCATGCTTGATATGTTAAAATGCAAGCAGAAAATTAAGTCCTAAGAGACATATTTGTGATGAAGATCATCCAGTCAGATGGTCGTGTGCAGAGATACACAGGTCTTCAATTAAGTAATACAGTCCATTCCTCTTTATATCATATTGCATTTGTCAGACAGAAACATGATATTAACAGGAACGTGACATCATGAGAAACATGTTTTACCGCTACATCTAGTGCCTTTCTTATCTCCATAACTAACAGTAAGCTATCCAAGGTACATATATGAAGATGTTTCAATGTAAAGATAACATTATTTATAAATAAAAATCATTTTGGGGTTATTTTTCATTTTCTATGCAACATTTTGTACAAATTCTATCAATGAAAATGATATAATTTTCTGGATCTTTTATGTTATTGGTTAAAAAAATGATATTAGGTACATAGATTATGTAGAGAGAAAAAGTGTTCTTGGGGAAAAAGATGATATAAAGAGGAATGTGATATCAATAGGGGTGATGATAAGTGGAATCCACTGAACTATTTAAACCAAAAGCCTGGAACTGAAAAATTCCATTCAGATGCCCAATAAAAGTAAATTGTATGTCTTGAAAAGTAAACATTTTCATAATTTATTATGAAATTCGAATTTAGGTCTGTATGTAACGAGGTGACAATTGTGTTTCCATAAATCTTTGACAAATAAACCTGTATAACTTAGAGAAAGTATGTTTTATACATATACATCACTATGAACTCTACCATACAGGTAACTGTGAAATGATTTGACTGAGAGTTTAACTTGTAGATGTTTTAGCAGGTGTTTAAACTAAATTTGTAAATGGAAATAATCTAAAACGTGTCATGATAACTTGAAGGCCATTTCAAATACATAAACCATGAAAATTGTAAACCAAAAACATACAAACATTCAAACACATTTCAATTTGTTGTGTGACAAGGCAACCCTAGTTTTGGATAGGGATTGACTTGTTTTTATAGTGTTTTGCAGAAATCAAATTCAATAATTGATTAATGCAAATATGTAAATATGTTCCTTCATATTTATCATTTCATCTAGTTGAGTGTTGAGAATGTGGTATTTAAATAAAATGTGTGTATACCAGCCATTAATTATTTTCCATTATTTTTTCACAGTTAATATTGTTCAAATGTTTTAATAAATCAATTCAATCTCTGTTAAATACAAATGAGTCAATGTTATGTGTTGCTTGTGTTGAAATATATGATTCCAGTTAGTAGTTTATTGCCAATTGACATTTATCAATATTTGAGTTGATGTACACAATTATATGATGACAGATTCATAACCTCCATGCTTACCAACAAATAATAAGTAAATAATGTTTAAACGAAATAAATTGTGTTTATTAGATATAAAGTATACATATAATTTACAGATTTATTTCATTTATTTTATTTGCATACAGACTGAATTTTAAATATCCAGATTTGGTATGGTGCAGCGGTTGTCTAGTCTCAGGCACACATGTACTTGGCACATTGCCAATTTACAGTTTGGTCATCCATTGTCAAACATGTACAATTTCAAAGGTTGTTGCTCCATTCAAGGTTCTTCAGAAGATATACCAAACTATCACAAATGTCAATAGCAGGCTGTGAGTGTAGGTTATGTAAGCACCACTTCCGTAACCCTTAGCGTCCTTACCAACATACCAACTTTTCTCCTAATAAACTGATAAATAGACACATCTATCGACTCGTAACGTAGGCTTTATCGTCCGTCGACGTCAATATCTAAATTCCAATTCACTTGCAAGATCAGCTAGTCTGATGAAGTCCGTCGTTTTTGGCAAATAACGCAATGTTCCTTTTTGTTGTCAGTAATTATTTAGAATTAGTTAAGAAATGAACAAATACATTGAATCTGTTGACTGTATGCGGGACTCGATAAATCCTACTAAATACAAACGACCACAACACCCTTATGACATAGCGGTGCAAAGAGGTCTTATATAGTGTAACTTGCGTTGTCATACGATACAGAGTAATAGGTCTGGGATAGTTTCTAGAATTATAGTATTTTTTTCCAAAATACGTACATTCATATACAAATATTTGGACATTCAGTGAAGTAAAAAATATGATATCACTATTGATTCTTGCAATGATTCACAGTTGTATGATTACCATCTACGGCGACAATTTAAACCTGTATTCACCCGTATCTATACTGTAAACAGCATTGCTGTTTAGTTGCGTTTACTTTTAAATTTTGTTATGTGGATTAATCTAATTAAAAATGTCGGGTTTTTAATCTAATGAAAACATTTAAAACTTGAATCTGAATAGGATTTTTGGAATGCAAAATTACATTTCGTTTTTTTTCAATTTTTTTTTAATATCCTGACATTTTGAATATACTGACAAGGTTATGGTCAGCGAACATATGGATTTATACATGAATATTAACATTTGTTCTATAATTTTCCATTGACACAATGCTAAGAGGCAGTTGCTGTCATACGCCTATGACACCCGGTGCCTCAGACTATAACAGCAGTTGCTATTGTGACGTCATCAATCTCTATTGTGACGTCATCAATTTCAATGTTGTCTTCACTTGATTTGATGTTAAAAATCGGTCCGAAGAAACTAAATAAAGCACAATAATGAAATTAAAATGTAAATATAAGTAATGAACATTTTCGCAAATATTGTTACAGTCCTACAACACACACTCATATTGCTGAAAAACATACATAAAGCCCTACCAGGCTTTTTTTAATTTGTCATCAATAGCAATGTGTGTTATAGGACTGCAACAACATTTGCTAAAACATTCATTGCTTAAATGTACACTGTATTAGTGAAATAAGCAGCATTAACGGTAGTTTCCCGTATATAAATTGCAGTGTAGTAATGAATTTATATTGAATAATGAAGGAATTTTTACAGTGTAGGAAAACGATGTTGTCAAGTTTTTGGAGTTTTAATACAACAATTAGGAGAAATATATTTCGTTTGGAAAAAATAGCTACATTGGTATATTCATTCATGTTGAAATATACATGAAACCAAGTCTTGATATGTACGATAGCTAGAAATGAAGTATATTATTTCCTTAAGTTTAAACAGTACTGCATATGTGATTATAGTAATGAGGGTTTAATTTTGGCTTAATTGCGAATGCAACCGCAAAATTTGATTTTAATTTGAAATAAAACTGTTTTATAGTTTCATTCGTTCAATATATTAAAGGTTTGAGAGTCTTATTTTGCTAATTGCTCGGACTGATGAAATCAACAAAATTGACACTACATTCTACCAGTGAAATATCGAAAATTATTTATTCTATAAAAGTGATATTTTTTACAAGTGAGAAATAAAATATTTTTCATTATGAAAAATATCTCTTTTTTCTGATTTGACCAATCCGAACGTTGCTTACAAACGACATTTGGGGAAATCAAAAGTTGCCACTGTAGATTATGCTTTAAAAATGTATTAAGCAGAATATCTAACAGTATCTTCAGTAATACCAAACATATTTCACTCGTGTGGCTGCGCAATCGTGAAATATCAAAATATAAGCCTCTCTCGCGAAATATGTTTGGTATTATTGAAGACACTGTTAGACTGTTAGATATCCTCTATATCATAGTTTCGTTATTTCAATATATTAAAAGTTTGAGTGTCCTTTTATTTTTGCTAATTGCTTGGACTGATGAAATCATCAAAAATTGAAACTAAACTATAACAAATATATAGTGTTAACAATAAACCGATTCATTGGCGAGGTCTTTAAAAATAATGAATAATGAAAACAAAATGTTTGAGAGCGTACTTAAAACAATCAAACGATTCACTTATTTGGTTTCACCAAGGCGATATAATGATTGAAAAGATAACGCTAATGCCTTGGAAATCGAGAAAAAAAAGCAAAACAACAAACACTGACGGCACGGGAAACGGGCCTATGCTGAATCAGGAAATTGAAGGGTTGCGAGTTCGAGTCCTTCCCTCTGCTTTTGTGTTGTATCCGTGAGCACGATAATCTACATAATAATTGTGGGTGGTCGGGTGGTCCAGTGAACAGCGCCCTTGCCTTGTACCAAGGCGGCCGGGGTTCGATTTCCCGATCGGATGGAAAATGTATGGGGTCACCTGCCAGACCACGTTGGTTTTCTCCGGGTACTCCGGTTTCCTCCCACAATAAGGCCCTTGGCGCGCTAACATCCGGGCCAACAAGAGTGATTATTATAAGTTGGATAGCTTGTTTCATAATTGTTGTAAAATAAATGAAGTTTATATTTTAAAATCAAGTCAGCCAAACGTGGGACACAGTTAGTTCCCATTGGAATGCCAACAGTCTGTTGGAAAATCTTTCCTCCGAACTCAATAAAAATATTGTCAACCAGGATTTCAATCATTCGTACTATAGTACAATGTACAAATGTATCTTCCTCAGTATATTTCATCCTAGCTTTTGTTGTTCTTTTAGTACATCATTTTATGTAGTTAGAGAGGACAAAATTAGTTTCGGCAGTTTATTACATTTTTAGTTGTATATAAAAGGGAATCGCGACAAAAGTGTCAAGTAGTGTTTCTTAAGGATCGGCTGTTTAATTAAACCCGCTATGTCTTCAACGTGCAACAGAAACCGTATTTAAATGTGAAAAGTTTGAAACACACATCTTTTTGTTCCCTATAAGCGCCAATGTATCATTCCGCGTATATCTTTGAAATATCAAGTTGGTGAAATAAGATATGTAAACTGTCATTTGTGTTTATACTTGTTCTGAATGTGTTGTATCCGATTCAGTTTTGGAAATTCCTGCAAGTACACGTCTTTATTGAATATTGTTTTCCTATACATGTAAGGACGAATAATATTTGTATTTGCTGTCAGGGTAATATTCCTTAACCTATATTTCAATTAAATCTCATATCGTAATGCATAGTTAAGTTTTGCTGATTGTATAGGTGCCATGTATAGATATACTGGACAAAAAAAGTTCAGGATCAAGAATTTGAAATAACGCCGTTTTTAATGCTTAAATGAAAATATGTCATTTTTAATTCAAAGGAAAATCAATTTACTCCATGCTTACGAAATAAGAGTTCATGTTTGCTTATTGTTACCACGAGCAGCTAACAGGGGAGTACAGTACATCATAACAAAATTGTTTACTTGAAGGGAACATTAAACCACAGGACAACAGCATGTCCAGACAACATTGCATTATACGCACAATAAGGAGTTTGGCCTCCATGTACTCTGTAACCTCTCTGTCCATGCTCCTTATTAGTATTTGGTGGATGATCTGGGGAGTACGCTGTCATTTCTACCATAGTGCATTCATAAACTCTTGATGATTTCCAGCGGTGCACAGTTTGATTCAAATCAGGTGAATAGCCTCGTAAGTTTATTCGAACAATTGTCGCACTTTGAAGCTAGTCATTGACCACACGGTCCCGATGAGGACGAACTGCATCATCGATTGGGACAAAAGTCTGGCCGTCAGCTCCAACAATAGACCTTACTATAGGGCTTAGAATCTAATCCTTGTAGCGGACAGCAGTTAAAGGTCAGTTGTCGATGATATAGAGGTCAGTGAAAGTCAATACTGATCCCTGCCGAAACGTTCACTGACCAACAACCAAAGTGGTCATGCTGGTCAAAGCAATAATCTGAATAACTCTTAATGTAAACGGCAATATTTTCGCGTGTGGAATTTTTCGCTCTATACTGTTTGCGGTGTCGAAATGTTCGCGCTGTTTTGTACTATGTGCCTTTGATACTATAGGGCATTTTAGAATTCGAGTAGTGTTGAATATGTTCGTGTGTCGATATATTCGCTGATATTTAATGCAAGCGAAATAGTCGAACATTTCTACGCCGCAAACACTTCCACTTTTACAGTATCATTTAAGCCCCAGATTTCCTCCATCTTTCGTCACCGACATCAACACAAATCCTTGACTCTTCTGTAAAGTGGACATATCTCTAATGACGCAACATTTAGTTTGAATGTTAGCATGCGATTGTTGTCGTTGACAGACCGTTGTCACAATCGGTCGCACGACTTAACTTCCGTTGTCCAGTGAATATGTTTTGTTTTAATTGTGAAACCCTAACGAAAATCGGTATGAGTTAAAACAAGTAATCGAAACATTCATCAATTTACACTCTATCGCCATTTCTTAGTAATACATCTGAGCATGATGTCCCGTACAGGTGAAATACCTGCGTTGGTAAACGTGCATTTTGATTCCATTTTGCACAATTTCTGTTATGACAAGGAGCCATAGTATAAGATGCATTTGATAAATATAAACTTTATTTATTTTACAACAATTTTGAAACAAGTTATACAACTTATATTAATCACTCTTGTTGGCCCGGATCTTAGCGAGCAAGGGGTCTAATTGTGGGAGGAAACCGGATTTGATAGGAACACGCATGTAAGTTTCAAATGTAAAATATAAATTTGACCTACTATGAATAAAAAAGGAACAACACAAAAAAAGAACAAGAACAAAAATAAAAAGCAAAAAAAAAAAAAAAATACAAAATAAAACAAACAAAAAATGAAACAAAACAAATCATTATCCTCTAAACAACGATATTCTCATTCTTTAAACAGACACATTTCACTTCGAGATTTGAACTACTACTGGAATTATGCGCAGTCTTAGTGTTTGTATAGCAGTGTTCCTAAGTGAATGTGAAATATGTTAATCTGTATTACATGTTCATCCACCTGTTACAATATGCAAATAAACAAGTAACAGGTAACAGAAATTACAGGGTTTAATTTTAGTCTGTGCACATCGAAAATTTGTACAGAAGAATCGGTGAGCATTCCAGTTTTTTCCTGATTTGATTTCGATAGAACCGGTTTGAAATTGTGACTATTTTAATAAATATCGTAAGATATCATAAAGCACTTGACGCCTACATTTGCCCAAAAAACAAATAATCTTTAACATGTTTGGCGGTTGATTAATTAATTGTTTAAGCAAAATTTCATCAAAGAAAGCTATTTAAGCATTTAACAAAACAATTTAAGAACTATGAAAATAAAAATCAGAGAATACCAAAGCCTCAACAAAACAATAATCCGAACTCAAAATCGATTAAACTAGAGGCAAAATAAGAACAAAAGAAAGTTTAATAGAGACTCTCGTAAAAGCACAAGAGAATATGACCAGGTGTTCCGGAAGAGTAAGCGTCTTCTGCTTCATCGACGACACCCACCATGTTAATCTTTGTCATATCCAAGTAAACATCAAGTTCTCAAAATGACAACCGAGTATAATTGTCAATTACAACAAGTAAACACACTAATGAGCATATTCAAAAACGTCCATCGTCATATCACTTAAAGATACAGAATATTTTCCAATGAGACAAAGATGGCGACAATAAAACTTGCCCATATTTCTGATCAACCTGCATCTGTGATTTCCCACGTGTAAGTAAATGAAAAATAAATAATAATGTTATGTTTTCATTTCAATTTCATCAAATTTTATTGACACATAGATAATAAACTGTCAAAAGGATTGGACACGGGCACAGCCTAATATGTAAGCTCTTTTACTAGTATCCTATTTGTCATCCTCATTAAACACATGCTGAATTTCAGTCTCGAACAGGTGAGATCGAACATCAAACAGATTTTAGCACTATAGATATGCAATCTTACATAAATTACATAACACTTTGACTGTATTATCTTACACAAAACCATGCTATTCTGTTGGTTTTTGATAGTTTTTTAAGGCAGTGTGAACAAAAAGCGGTTACATCCATATTTCATAAATCCCGCTGCAAGTTAAAAGTTGATGTAACGAAAAAGAATGCATAACGTCATGAAATTAAAAGACAAATACTATTTACTTTCACTTTGACTATTGACTTGACTATTGAACAATTGTTTAATTTTTGTTCTTCAACAATGAATTTACTGGGTTCGTATATGTGTCATACTTTTTCGTCGGAACAATCAAAATTGCGACAAATATGTGCCAAAAATATAAATCGCAGTTATATGATCGTTTGGTGCAAAGGACATGTGTTCATGTTACGCAAAGCCATACGGCAAGACTCTCAATGAACAAGATAATGGTTGTATTCAATCTTCATCCATAGTGTTTTCATAGTTCAATGTGTGTTGTTTTTAGTTAGTATATCTGTAAAAGGAAGAAACCATCACAATATCAATATACATGCATGGATATCAATGGCAACCAGAGACTTCAAAGAAATTCGCCCGTTACAATTGTATTGAAACACTCTCTAACGCAATGGTAACAAAACAAACACTAGTCAGACATCATTATACGGTCAGTAGAATGGAAACGGTTTAGGGAGTTAATTAAAATTTGGTGCTCAAGCAATACAATCTACGTAGGTATTGGGTTTAGCTGAATAATGTCATTTTCTACATCACTTTCTGTTTGCGCAATGCTTTTTCAAGTTTATTTTTTTTCTTACATGTGACAGTACATCGAGGTGCCAATGTCTATGTTTATAGTGTAAAATACTCCTCAAAATAATAATTGTAAAAGGGAAACAGAGAAAATGTGCATTATGTGTATTGTACATCACACGCTTAGTCATTGTGGAAAAAGATAACTGCCTTTCTTTCAACCATACTTATTTACGGTAAACTTTGAAAAATGCTCCTATTAAGAAACTAATTTTGCCCAAAGGAATAACTAACACATATTTTACCACAGAGATCGTTCTAAAGAAAAAAGTAATAATTGTCTTCATTTGAAAACAGTGTCAGAAATGTGACTTTCAATTATTCGAACTCAATAACAACAATTACGGGGAAATCCCGTAGTCACAACAACTGGAATAGCATTAAGGACTTCCCTGTTCGTCAACTAATAACGCTACACCATCAGCAAGTCTACTCACCTAGACGTGTCACAATGTAATTGACGCAAGAATTTTTTGTTTTTTGTTTTTCATTTAAAATGCACAACTTTTTTTTTTGTTGACACGTGGTCCAGTCACTGAACTCATTCTGAGCGTGTTGCTGTCAACATGGGGTATTCTCCAACATTGTTAGGTTGACATACACCAACAGTTTTTTTTAATTTTAACATTTTAAATACAAATGTGTAAATCAATTGTTCTGCTCAATGTCTTGCATGCAACATTTATGCACATGTCAAAAGTATAATTGTGACTAAATTTTACTTGATACTTCTAACCGATTATGCGATCCATTAATGTCTGTTGACATCTCAGCATTGCACACACCGAGGGGCCGTCCTAAACTCATCTGTGTAACATAACTGACCCGTTCAGACATACCATGAGGCCATGATGTACATATGGTATTACACAATTTGTAATAACATTAGTGTGACGTCATAAACATATGACATCTTTATGACGTCATATGATTGTCTTGGTAGCGGAAATCGTATCAAAGAAAATTTGGCTTTTTATAAACAAATATATTTTGAGTTTTTGGTGTATTTTCTAATGACTATAATTTGTGTGATCAATAGAATCGTGTCAGTGTAGTGTGCCATCAATAAAACTCGTTTAATGACTTAATGTGTCACTCGCCTGAGGCTCGTGTTTCTCTTTTAGCTGTCCATATGACGTAAAACAATCACCCCAAACCAAACACACTTGTAGCTCACAACTATTGCCGCTGTGCCATAAATATAATTTCTAGTAATTCACAAGCATAGCTTCTTATTAATGAAATCTATGCAACATTCTAGTAGCTCTCACAACATTGAAAAAGTGTATTGGTCTATATAGGTGACATATGTCTTGCATCTCTGACTGTTTTTCAGGTCACGAGTCGTGTGACCTGTTTTTACCACAATAACATTTAGTCGCACAGGCAGTATGGTTTTCTTGAGTGAACCGCGGACTATATGTGCGAAAACACTGCATCTCGTATATATTCTCGCAAAGTTGTGACGACGTCAACAATCGATGATGACGTCAACAATCCGCACGTGACATTGAACCACATGATTTCCGGCCAAAAGTCAACTTGTGACAAATGTCTGGAAGGTCATATACCACCAGTGATATATATAACATTTATCCAACAGTGGGCACGTTAATTCAATGGCCTGAGAGTGGAATAATACATGGTATTGTGGAAGAAAAAAGCTTCAATTGATCTAATAGAGTACATTTATATGGATGAAAATAGAGCAATGCTAGGAAAAAGGGGAAAATTGGAATAAAATACGAAGAAAACAAGGCAATTTGTGCTGAAAATAAATCATTCCACTTTGCTTCATCGACGATAATCACCTTTTCAAAATGTAGTGTAAGAGTAACAGTACGTTCTCAAAGAAAGAACCAATCAAAGGTGTCCGAAATGATACATTTGGACACCCAAAAGTAAATTATCAAAAACTATTTATCTAAATGGCACGCGAGGACGAATATATTAATATAATATGATAGCGACATTTTAAGTTGAAAACATCAACTTACATTATTAAATAGGCCGTGGTGGCCGAGTGGTAAAGGTGTCCCGACATTTTACCGCTAGCCCTCTGGGTTGCAAGTTCAAATCCCATGTGTTGCAGTTTAAAATCGGCCAGAAACAAACTTATCTCTTGACGTTTCAATATTAAAAAGAGGAAAATAAGTCTTTAAATCGTCTGTATAATTAAAGGTATAAGTACATAATACCATCTTTAGTTATAAGATATAATGTATTAGCTACTTTGATGGCATACTTTCGTACGTATTACCCACGGGCTAAACGTTTTGAAACATAGAAAATTTCCTCTCTGAAAGCAATTTGATCAATCGGAGTATAGGAAGAAAATGTTTTCCTAAAACTTTTAAAAATGCATGTTATATGATTTTTTTTTTCAAATCTAAAACCATACATATCTCAAGTACAAATAATAGTACACATATTTGAAAGAATTTCAATTTCTAAATGCAAAATTCAAATGTACTGTAAACTAACTTAATTTTCGCGTGCGATTAATTTTCGTGTATTTGGCGGTTGACTAACATTCGCAAAAATAACTGCCGCGAAACACTTTCAATCAAAAGGCATACCAACTGTAGGAGCATCGAACTGTAGTATACATACAATGTATGACCGTATTTATCGCGAAATTACATCGCAGCGATATAATCGTTTCATATGAAAACGCGACATGTAATCGCCGCGAAAAAAAGGTTGGCTTACAACATGTATATACTTTATGTGAAGCTTGTGTACAATGTATTTGTTTCTGATATGGGTCTATGGTTTTGCAAATGTAAAGTTAATAAAATATGTTTCTAAGACGTTTTACTACAAAGGCCGATATGCTTCTCTTCATCTACTTTAGGAGAAACGATGTTTGCCATGGCGTAGGTATAAAAAATAAACTTTATAATTTTATGATATGTCATAATAGCATTTTATAAATGCGGTGAGCTAATTTAAAGCCTTTTTGCCTTGTTATTGACTACGTCAATCTAGTTATGTACCTTTTTAATTGTATACAGTAAAAATGTACATACAAGATAAAGACATCTAAATTACGTAGAATTATTCTGAATTTTGATGAAGATGTTTAAATATAACTTACAAGGGGTTTGGATTTACTATGGCTATCACGCATGTTTTAGGGACTTTGTATACCTTCACATATATCTTAAACTCTTAATGACATATGAATTGAAATGTATGTTATAATAAACCGGACAATAAACACAATGATTGGAATACGGTATATTTGCCAATAAAAATGAAATATCTTCTGAAGATGTGAAAACATACATCTATATAACAAAGTTAGTTTCATTGCGTCTTGGGAACAATTATGATTTCTGTTAAAAAAGGAAATAAAGCTCAGTACAAGCGATTGTGAGGGCGATATCGAATCCGAAATTACCGTGGATGCTTCCTATAGAGACGGCGATAGTTTCCCCGGGAGAGTTCCGCAGCTTTATTCCCAGACACCAATTACTGTAACGACAGCGGTCATTGTCGGTTTTATATTGTTGTTGCATTGACTGATAGTCAGCTATTTTTGTCACCAATTTGCAATCTCTGCTTTTACTGCATATACAGGTGAATTCTGTCTTATACAGCTGAAGGGTAGGCGTAAACGATGTAATAAATTTAATGGAATGTGTTCCCCTACTGCCATTAATGTTACTGATGTATGTCACCCTATGTCCAAACTGATTGCTTTGAGCTGACATTGAAACGTTAGGGGACGTAACAGCATTACATTCTATTATATTGGCTTAATATATGACACTCGACATTATGTTTGTAAATGTCAAATAGCTCTTCGTACAATATTCAAAATCTGGATTTCCAAGGAGTTATTTTTTTCAGATATATGATATTTGATATTTGACATTGAAAAAGGTAGAATGTGGGATAAACAGCTATCAAACACTGATTTAATATTTGTAATTGAGTAAACGATTTGAGCAAAGTTGAATTAGTGCACACCTTAAAGAGTAACTGTGCAAAACCATCTTTTGTGTATGGAAAGATTGGTAAATAGTAAGTGAGAAAATTCTCACGAAAAATTTTTTTTTGTAAAAATTACGAAGTTTTGACCATTTTTCTAAATTTCACACCTGAACGCAAATCAGAAAATCCCCGATTTTGCCATACGACCGGAAGTGACGTCACAACGGTGACCGCACTGATAGACTTGTGTAGTCATTATATTAAAATTATATGAATCGTATCACGACTTGTTATTTGTATCGAGTCTTCTATTCAAGAATATGACACTTATTATATGACAATGTTGTATGGAGTTCATTAATGACCCTACTGATAATTCCAAGGTGTTGTATGCCCCAGGGGGCCGTAATTAGTGGTGAGGGGGGTAGGGAGTTCAACAGGTGTGCGGCACACGTGGTCATGATCACTCGACCATAAATCAATAACCGCCGGACTCGCTAACATGATTAACAGGTTATTATTTTTCGGAAAGACTTCAAAACATGCCCTTGATATGATTAGGTAATAATTTTCTCATATTTTATTTCATATAACACCGCTAAAACGGCGTGTGTATTCACTGATGGTCACGTTGCTTGCATGCACATATATATCAGCAGGAACTGATCGTAACAGCTTTTAAAATGCACGCTGAAAAATTTTAATGCATGTCGGTCGGCTGAATTAATACAAAACTACCTAGAAACAACCTCAAACAAACAGATAAGGAAAAGGATATTTGTGTTACTTTAGACCACGGACTTAGATATAATCTAATTCTGTGTATAGACTCGGAACTTCGAAAACCATGTATTTTATTGGATTATTTTAAGAACAGTTAGTAACGTCAAGACCAGCCTTTTTATACGTACAATACGATGTACGTATATTGGAAAATAAAAATATATAACTTTTATCAATGCTTTCGAGCTGTATAAACTGTTTTGACGGGTATCACATTTCGACTTCTTTTATCCTTATATATGTTTGAGAAATTATAGGTGTGTATAAAAGTTAATAGCTTTCTATCCATTGATAATTTATTTATGTCTATGCAGTATAAAAAAAAACCATTTCAAATCGAACATTGTAAAATAAATAGACTATGAGCGAAATCCTGATGTTACCTGTCTTCAGGCACATACATCGAAATAGAAATCAAGACAATGTATTTCGAATTCTGTTTGAGAAAAAATAAGATTAGATCTTTGAAAACCACTGTGTTTTACTAGGGACGTATATGTATATGTATGTCACATATACGTCCCTGGTTTTACTGACAAGAAATGAACATGGAACATCTTTTGAAAATAAGATGAAAATAAGATGAGAAGATACTTAATTGGTTTTAATCACAGGCACTTGTGGCCAGGAGAATAGTCATCTAAATATATAGATAATTTGCAAAATATGAATAATTAAAATAAAATATAAAAACTGACTTTAACAATTTTCGTTTTATGTTATTAATCATCTAAAACCATAACGAAAGTCAAGCGGTTAAATTTCACAAAAAAAAGAATGTCTGATAGTCGATTTTTTGTTAAATTAAACCGCTTGACGTATCAAGCTGAAATTTGGCAATTATTTTCAATATGGTTTTAGATGATTAATAACATAAAAAGAAAATTTGAAAATTCAGTTTTTATATTTTATTTTAATTTTCATATTTCGCTATGTTATCTATATATTTAGATGGCTATTCTCCTGGCTAGAAGTGCCTTTGGTTTTAATCCGCATTTTATTCATTTATGTTAAAAATAAAATATGAAAAAACTGTGATACAGACATACCAGGGACGTATATGTGCATATACATATGTTCTCGTTGAATAGAAGAGTCAAACTCTAAATTGAAAAAGTGTCATATACTATGTGAGTTGAGGGTGGGTTAGGGAGATTTCAAAAGAGACACGTGCACTCGATAGTCTATGTTCCAGTCGAGATTTGCATGTAACTACAGTTTAAGAGTACACATTTTGAAGTTATAAAGAGGGGATAATAACCGCAACATACTCAACTATTGCAATTTAGTTAACTTTGATAGCCCCCCCCCCCACTCCACCCCTCTCCAATGTTAATTACTTGCTATTTGAGTAACACGTTACGTGTGAAGTTGTCGAACTGACCAGGTAAATTATCCCGCTAATCTGATTACGTAATATAATGGACACTAACATGAGATTTACAATATTCAAAGGTATTATTATAAGAGTCACTCTTGAATCATTGGATAAATGATATGTATAACTGACATTATAAATGACACAGAGTATTACAATATGATAGCGCATATATATATGGGTCCATTAAAATGAATTTGAACAATCAATAAACACTATATTTATGAAAGAATCAAAATAAAGTTATTTCAATGACGATTTCAGATTATTCTCCCGACCCCCATATTATGGTACGTCCCTTAATTTCATTGTATAATACATTTTGAATCACTAATCAACCAGACGTACATATTACTATTATATAGAGAGACATATATAGGACCCAATTTCTTGTGTTCCCGTTGTGACGTCACCAATACGTGTGCACAACTTTTAGCGGTTCGCGGTGCGCTTAATTAGCGTGTGGCAAAACAGGTAAAAAACCAAACTTCAACCTGTCGTAACTTTGTAACCGGTCGGCCGATTTCGATGCGGTTTTTGACAATGTATTAATGCCGTCACAACGAGTCTGATCATTTCAGTTTCTATTTGCACTATAGTTACTCTTTAAAGATAGGCTGACGTTGACCATGACTGTGTCAGTAAGGGCTGTTACATACTACAAACATTAGGACTGCTATTTACATGTACTAGAGGAGAAAGCAGAGTTGTTACCTCCTGGGGAAAGCAGGTTTGTTACCTTTTGAAGAAAGCATGAATGTGACCTTCTAGAGTAAGTAGGACTGTGACCTTCTGGAGAAAGCCTTGCTGATACCTTGTGGAGAAAGAAGGGCCTTGACGTTTTGTAGAAAGTAGGGTTTTGGCCTTCTGAAGAAAGCATTGCTGTGACCTTCTGGAGAACGCAGTGACCTCCTGAAGAAAGCAAGGATGTGACCTTTTGAAGAAAGTACGGCTGTCAACTTTTGGAGAAAGCAGGGTTATGATCTTTTGGAGTAAGTAGGGCTGCAACCTTCTGTTGTAAGCAAGGCTGTGACCTTTTGGAGTAAGCAAGGCTATGACCTTTTGGAGAAATCAGGGCTGTGACCTTCTGGAGTACGTAGGGCTATTTACTTCTGGAGAAAGTAGGACTGTAACCTTCTGGAGTAAGCAGAGCTGTGACCTTCTGGCGAAAGCAGGGGTGTGGCCTTCTGGAGAAAACAGGGTTGTTACCTACTTGGGAAGGCAGGGCTATGACTTTCTGGAGAAAGCCTGGCTGTGACATTCTTGAGAAAGAAGGTTGCTATACCTTACATAGAGAGAGTATGACTGTTATCTACTGGAGAAAGTAAAACTGTTACCTTCTTAAGAAAGAAAGGACACTTACCTTCTGGAGAAAGCAGGACTCTTACCTTATGGCGACAGTAGGACCATCTAGAAAAAGTAGAGTTGTTACCTTCTAGGCAAAGTAGGGCTTTTACCTTCTAGAGAAAGTAGGGCTGTTACCTTCTAGAGAAAGTAGAGCTGTTACCATCTAGAGAAAGTAGGACTGTAACCATCTAGAGAAAGTAGGACCGTTACCATCTAGGCAAAGCAGGGCTCTTACCTTCTAAAGAAAATAGGGCTGTTACCTTCTAGAGAAAGTACCGCTGTAACCATCTAGAGAAATCAGGACTGTTACCATCTAGAGAAAGTAAGGCTGTTACCTTCTAGAGAAAGCAGGACGGTTACCTTCTAGAGAAAGTACCGCTGTTACCATCCAGAGAAAGTAGGACTGTTACCATTTAGAGAAATCAGGACTGTTACCATCTAGAGAAAGTAATGCTGTTACCATCCAGAGAAAGTAGGACTGTTACCATCTAGAGAAAGTAGAGCTTTAACCATCTAGAGAAAGTAGGGCTATAACCATCTAGAGAAAGTAGGGCCATTACCATCTAGAGAAAGTAGGGCCGTTACCATCTAGAGAAAGTAGAATGGTAACCATCTAGAGAAAGTAGAGCTATAACCATCTAGAGAAAGTAGGGCTGTAACCATCTAGAGAAAGTAGGGCGGTTACCATCTAGAGAAAGTAGAGCTGTAACCATCTAGAGAAAGTACCACTGTAACCATCTAGAGAAAGTAGGGCCGTTACCTTCTAGAGAAAGCAGGACTGTTACATGTACCTTCAGGAGAAAATAGGGCTGTTACCATATAGAGAAAGTAGGACTGTTACCATCTAGAGAAAGCATGACTGTTATCATCTAAAAATGTAAGGCTGTTACAATCTAGAGAAAGCAGGACTTTTAACATCAAAAGGAAGTAGGGCTGTTACCTTCTAGAGAAAGAAGGGATGTTACCTACCGAAGAAATCAGTATAACGTGCCAATTTGTAGCAATAACCCATTTGTAACAATAACCCAATTTGTCACAATAACCCTATTTGTAACAATAACCCAATTTGTAACAACTGTTTTTGATGTAATTAACTTAATCAAAAGAGAGCTTAGATCATAGAAAGCAGGGTTGTTACCTTCCTCAGAAGTACGGGTTGTTGCCTACTACAGATAACGGGATGGTTACCTATTGAATAAAGCAAGGTTGCAAATGACAGAGCTTGAGAACGGAACTTCTAGATAGAAACCAATATATGTGACCTAGGTTTGTCTACCAGAGAGTCATGACCCGGTTAATCAAGTGCAGTTATGAAAGAGCTCTCAGACAATGAATATTCAATTATTTAGAGGCAGCACTGCAAGTGCTAGCCCTAATTCTTACTCCATTACCATAATGTTAAATAAGCGCCTGGAATATATAACACAAAATGCGAAAATTTACAAAGCAATATCTATTACACGATATAACGGTAAAGTGCAATGGTCACAAAGCCAACATCTGTAAACCTGATTTTAAAGTATGGTCGATAACCCAATAAAATATACCGTCTTTTTTGTTTAAGATTATGTCGACAGCATAATTATCTAAATGAAGTTTGAATAACTAAGTTGTGCAACTTGTATTCTGTCATTTTCTGTCGGAACAAACAGCATCCATATCCAAGTGTTACGCTAACCTTCGGTCTCTACACCCCTGGACTATACCATGGCAAAACTGAAGGCACGCTCAGGTAAAACGGCTGATGCCTGTTCTTTGAAAATTACAAAGGAGCCATAACCGATTTCAAATTCATATGATCGTGAGATTCTTTGGATGTAAATGGTCGAACCTGTCGTGTTGCCTCATCAACAAGGTAACGTACACGGAACCTTCAGTTTGGTCATTACATACTCCAAGGGTTTAAAGCGCATATACGAGCTTAGTCCCCCGGATATCGAGACGGAAAAACACCAAACAAGACAGTAGTATGGTTACCAAGTTCCAATCATAACTACTTCTCAAAAGTAAATTATTTAGTCAATGATATTCGGACTGATTACTATACTTTTTGTGGGACAAGTTAGCTCGTTAATCGTGATCGGCTTTTCTTCTTAGGTGACAATTGTTAATTTATTTAAGTTTCGTATGAACGTGGTATGCAAACTGGTGTTCCATGGTGTCCTATTTTATATCGCACGGTTTGTTGGCAAACAACATCGAAATGTTGCCATTTCGGTAACTATAAATTCAACCTTGCTTGGGATTGCCTTTCATGTTCGAACGTCAAACGTCAATGTCACTAGTACTATAAATAGAAAATTAGTTTTGTGCGATAACTAGAGTTTGCTTTTAACTGATCAAACTCAAACTTCATACAGGTCTTCCTTACCAAATAAAAGTGTTTGCTGAGGATTGCTTAGTCTTGTCAGTCTTAATATAAATAGAAAATCAATTTCCGTAAACTCGCGTTTGCGTTTGCTGATCGAACTCAAAATTAGTTCAGTGTTTCCTTGCAGAAAATTCGTTTTTAGAATTGTTTCTTTATGTCTAAAGGTCAAGGTCAATGTTGCCACGCATAGAAAGATTGTCTCCAGTTCCCTGATGTCAAACAAACCCCAAACTTATTATTTTAGTGTTAATTGCTTTCTGTATAAACAGTCTTGCATTGATCATAATAGGTAAAATATCAGAAAATATACCCATGGGAGGTTTGTGGCATGATACACCTTGGTATTATATTCTTAATTCATTGCATTGGAGTCCATCGGGCAAATTGTACAAATTAAAATTGGAATTGATTCAATGAAAATCCATAGCCTGTTCCTTCGATCTCCTCACCCATCGTGCTACCTAGACGACATATCCGCTACCATGCAATTCTTGTTCTTAAACTAATACGAACATCGCCGATGCCGGAGGTATAATATAGCCCTTGGCAAAGTATAATCATTGTTCCATCTTTAGCGCTATGAGATCACATCCCGAGGGATATGCTCATGATGACAAAATATGTGGATAAGACACTGGACACTTGTCCCGAAGATCGAAAGTTCGTCACTCACTTTTTCTTACAAAACTAATATTTTTTTTTTATAAAATTGAAAAAGGAAACATTAAGATACATGTATATTGATAAGCATACAGTTTATTATAAAGCAAGCACTATGCAGTAAGCAGTAAGAAGGATGCTGTCGTATATGAAATTCCATAGATATATATTTGATAGTTACTCAATTAATTTAGACACGTATAACACTTGCACAAACCAATTACAAAAAAATAAATAATGAACTAGTGTGATGGTTTGGTTTATATCCGTTCGTGTAAATTCGGCGTGGCTCCGAGTTTTATTAAGGCCCTGACATAAACTCTCATCGTGAGAGACTTATTCGGGAATCGGATTTAAAATCCTGATTTGAAAACTGACTAAAATGTAAGAACTGGGTTTGTAGCTAATGGAAAGTAGGTGATTTCAAAAGTTTACAATACAAAGAAACATCCGCTAGCAATTATTACAATTACCAGCATTCCGTAAAGTTAACTAGCTGGTCTCTCCGTCGTAAGCTGTTCATGAATACCAATGTGCTAATGTCTTAAAATAAACACGCCCGAACTAAGCACCCTAATTTTAGAGCTGTTTACATACCACATATATCACTTGTAAGCATCATATCTTATGCTGTTTTGAAACACTTGTTTTTGTCAACAACCAGTATGATTGATTCCTTAACTATAACAGTGAGAGGATCCATAGCGGTTATAGGAGTGTGTAACACTACAATAACCGCTATGGATCCCCTCACTATAACCAACACTGCATGAATGTTTCGACTTCCCTAAAGCCGCTATAGGTTCCCTCACAATAATTTTGTTTATGCTGGTTTTCACACTCCTATAATCAATATTAGTTCCCTCCCTTTAACAAACTATGCATGTTGGTTTCCACATTCCCATAACCAATGTTGGTTACCTCATCTTAACAAACTATATATATTGGTTTCCACATCCCTATAACCAATGTTAGTTACCTCATCTTAACAAACTTTGCATGTTGGTTTCCACAGCCCTAAAACCACTATTCGTTCCCTCACTATAAAAAAAACTTCCCCATTCTAAACAATATTGGTTCCCTCACTATAACAAACTCTGCCTGCTGGTTTCCACCATTGTAACCACAAAAGGTTCCCTCACTAAAGCCAACATTGCATGTTCGTTTCCCTCATAACCAATATTGCTTCCTTCACTATAACAAACTCTGCATGTTGGTTTACTCACCCCTATAACCACTATTGATCCCCTCACTATAACACATTCTTCATGATGGTTTCCACACTCCTATAACCACTATTGGTTCCCTTTCTTTAACACACTATGCATATTGGTTTCCACACCCCTATTATCCCTTTTGGTTCTCGTATTACATCTTTGATTTTCATACTGCAAATAGCACTTATAACAGTCGGTGTGTCCAATTCCCTATGTCTTAAAAACATACAATTGTAATCATATAAAGTATTATCTTAAAAATTTTGAGATATCTATTTAATTCACAAAACCCCTAAAACATGCAATAATCATCGCCAATTAAACACACTGGTTAGTTATATACAAAGACTAGTGATCAACAAAAATCAGAATATATCTATGTAATTCAGATATGTTCAACTTGTATAATATTATACTGTACGTTATTATTTAGGTACATAACTAGGGAAACATAGTCAATAATAATTTATTAAGGCTGATGTTTTCATTCAATTAGCTATATATTCGCATCTTTAATATATCGCTCAATAATACAGTTTATTTTGCCGGCAGGCTGTATTGACCAATTGAAGGTCATTCCAGTTCACTGTGCTGTCTCCGGTACAACAAGTTTAACATTTAGTGGGTAGAGCCGATCACACAGCATGTTATCTGTTCAATTCAATACAGTGAATCTTCGATGGAAAATGAAGTTACTCGTAGTATAATTCATGCCTTTTGTTACATTGTAATGCATAACTTTGTGTAAGCAGACATGTTTTGAAGTAAATAAATTTGTGTAAACATGTTTACAAGAATATTTTGGAAATTGCAAGTGTTTACCAGAATTCGCTAAAAACTCATTTATGTGTTGTTGCATCCAGAACATGCTGGATATTTCTACTAGAACCATCTGAATAAGTCTACAATGATATTTTAGATATTCAACATATGAAATTAAGCTGTACCTGGGCTATCTGGTCATATCACTGATTATACACCTTGGAGCTAATATACCCTACAGTACGTTGTAACACTGCCTTATACAGATTCAACTTTTCTCTGCCTTTTACGGATTCAACTTTACTCTGCCTTATACGGATTCAACTTTACTCTGCCTAATACGGATTCAGCTTTACTTTGCCTTATACTGCTTAAACTTTACTCTGCCTTATACGGATTCAGCTTTACTTTGCCTTATACGGAATCAATTTTACTCTGCCTTATACGGATTCAGCTTTACTTTGCCTTATACGGAATCAATTTTACTCTGCCTTATACGGATTCGACTTTACTCTGCCTTATACGGATTCAGCTTTACTTTGGCTTATACGGAATCAATTTTACTCTGCCTTATACGGATTCAGCTTTGCTCTGCCTTATACTGCTTAAACTTTACTCTGCCTTATACGGATTCAGCTTTACTCTGCCTTATACGGATTCAACTTTACTCTGCCTTATACAGATTCAACTTTACTCCGCATTATGCGGATTCAACTTTACTCTGCCTTATACGGATTCAACTTTACTCTGCCTTATATGGATTCAACTTTACTCTGCCTTATACGGATTCAACTTTACTCTGCCTTATAAGGATTCAACTTTACTCTGCCTTATAAGGATTCAACTTTACTCTGCCTTATACGGATTCAATTTTACTCTGCCTTATATGGATTCAACTTTACTCTGCCTTATACGGATTCAACTTTACTCTGCCTTATACGGATACATCTTCAATCAATGAAGATTAGTGAATACTGTTGGAATTATATTAAGAGAGATAATTAGTTATATTTCATTTATTTGATATTAAATTGTAAAAAAAAAATAGTTAAATTATAAATATTTTTGATATTTTTGTTGGTTTAACCCTTATTGTATTGAATTCTTGATTAGATGTTTTATATTTTGAAGTAACGGACTGAGAATAACGATCTGCATTTTGATCAGATTGTTGGCGTATTTAGAATTCACATGTTGGTTCCTTGTGGTTATATGGGTAACTCTATGAGGAAGATCCGCCGTACGGTCACAACGGGCCAACAGCAGCTATTAATAAAACAAACTTTTTGACAAGATATTTATTTTTGCGAATCTAGCGAACAACACATTTTGACAAAGGATGACTCACATTATAAGATCTTGAAACTTCGATATACACTTAAAATATACAACTTCTATCTGTTTCGAGAAAGGTAATATCCGCAAACCAGTTGTTATAATGAGAAAATCGTGAACGTTAGTTGCCTCAAAAGAGATTCCAGTAATTTGAAATAATTATTGTTTAGTTTGGTTTGGTTTATTAAATGTCATTATTGTCCTATTAACAGCCATGGTAATTTTCTGGACGTGGCAGGTTATGGAGGTGAAGGAAAGCCGGAGTACCCGGAGAGCAACCACCGACCTACTGTCAGTACTTGGCAACTGCCCCACGGGGGTCTCAGAGGTGGATGGGTAGTGGTAGAATGTTGAGACACCTTAACCACTCAGGCACCATGGCCCTTTGTAATTATTGTAAATAACATTGATTGTTTAGGGATATGTTATGTGGTTAAAGGACTGCTGTACTACTTGTCCGCATAACCCAATAGCCGTAGGCCTTACAGAGCTGAGGTTGAGTACCATCGACCTAAATCATAGAATATATGCAACAGTACATATAAACACACAAACAAATTATATATTTAACATTATTCATTGCAAGTACTCGTCCATTTTTTTACGGATTTATATATTAAAGGATTAACCTTTGACTTTGTTTAGTTCTTGAGACCATGCTCCAATGGATTTGTATTCTCATAAACTTAACAAAAGCAAATGTTTATTCTTATATGTTACAGTATTTTCTATAAATGATTCATAGTTTTTCTGTTCAATATAGCCCCCTCAGCTTACCTATATTTCATTTCAAAATTAACGAATAAATGTACTAGCATGACGTTTGCACAAGATGTGGTTAACTCTGCCTATGTTCATTGTTGATGATGCCATGTAATTGTGACTAAAACTGGACGATTTGCATAGCTCCGCCCACATGTATTGTTGTCGAGTTTTCGATTTTATTGCGTAGGAAAATATTCATTTAGGCCTATTTTCTACTTTCGGAAAGCCAAGGCACAATACGATATAGTTCTACTATTCATAAGTCTACAGGGAGTAACTTCACGCATATGTGTATGAAAATAGTACATCAATGCATTAAGTTTTCGATAATCAACCGTTTAATACCATGATAAATTCATAAGTAAATCAAGAAATACTTTGACATTTCGCAGTCCAGTCAGAACCGGGAAAGTTTATGATGCATTAGCGGATAAAGCATTTTGTATTGACAGACAAAGCTGAGGTTTATCCGGCAGTAGTTATCGGCCGATATCTGTGGTGGTTGCAGGATAAATCTCATTAGTATATTTTCACAAATCATACTCATTTCTCATGTTATGAAAGAAATAACTGTTTGAAAATTGAAATTTTCTTTAGCCTG
The DNA here is from genome assembly GCA_947623455.1 of Mimachlamys varia. Taxonomy (NCBI): domain Eukaryota; kingdom Metazoa; phylum Mollusca; class Bivalvia; order Pectinida; family Pectinidae; genus Mimachlamys; species Mimachlamys varia. The sequence goes on along the minus strand of OX392532.1, from coordinate 29,060,630 downwards.
TAAAGATATCAAAACATATATTTTGTCAAGATATCTGAAAAAAGGAAAGACCTCTGACCAAAGGTAATTTCTAATGTCTAAACTTTATTTGCTCATTGTGTAAAACTGTCTATACAAGTTACCAGGAAGCTGGTTTGAAAACAATATCCATTATTGAATGAGAACAGCTTAACAAATGTACTTTCTGCGTCCGTATTCATGAAACTGCTAATATGCTGAAACTCAATGTATGTTTTCTTGTCATGTTTTTGTTATTTTTAAAGATGAACAAAATAACACATCTTGTCAATAATTTGGCAGGAGTTTGGAGAGAATTAAGGTCGACTGACATTTTCAGCGTTCACAGCTGGCGTGTTACACGTTTCTATCTGAACATACGGATACTGACCAATGACACTGACGTTTAGGGCAGTGAACGTTTATATAGAATTAATTACGAAGTTGCAATCTTATCTATTATCGTTGCCGCTAACATACTTGTAATAGTATACTGTTTTGAAGACATTCCCCCCAACTGGAGCAGGTGTTAAAAGGACAATGAATGCGTGTCACGTGTTTCTCACATAGACTCATACAGTGCATGTTTCATTTGCACAAACCCTAATAATTATATTCAATCACATACAGTTATATATACGTCAGAACTGAGATTTCTAGCTTGGTAAATGAGGTGGAAGGACTGTCTAACTGGTGTGCTATCTTTTCCAGTCATGCGATATAACCCAGTGACTCGCTCACGCTAATTAAGAAATTGTGAGCATGGTCAGAAGTTGGGTGGGTGACCGGCCTGCACGTTATAGAAAAACCGTACCAATTATCATATCTGGTCATTGATATCTACATACTAGTATGTATTTAATTAAAATTTTAGGTCAACTCCAAGAAAAATGTAAAATAAAAACCCTTATTTTTTCTATTTTTCCCGCCCACCTAACTTCAACAATCCTGATGGAGTATAAACAGGTCATTGCTATATATCTCAGTATCTGTGCTGTAACATTTATTCATGTGAAGTGGCGACTTTAGAAAAATAGATGCAATTATATGAACGGTCTTTCTAGCAATACATCTCCAGTACATTTACATGCATCCATATATAGGAAGATATTAAACTAGTTGATACCTCCTAAATTCAGTTCTTGTTTCACTCAAAGACGAGTAAAGAAGAGAGAGAAATGTGTGTAGAGACATATATAAACATAAAATGAGATTTGAATTTGATCATCCAATCGATAAAGACAAGAAAAGTCCATTACATCAGACAAGGCCATCTAATACTGAGTTTTGACGATTTTATTCCACCAAATAGTTTAATTTATGTACATCTGTATATGTATCTTCCGAATCCTATCCCTTTTTATCAATATTAAAATAAACAAATTAAAAAATAGAAATAAAGAAGAAATGTTATAGTTTATTGTATCAATATTAACGGAAATCAGAAAACATTGCAATGAGAAAATGAAAAAAAATGATTGCATGGAAATCTTGGACGGAATGAACAAACACGCGAACAAATGAAAATGAATGATAGATGTCATGAAGCGTCTAGTTATCAGAATATAATTGGATAAACATGTAGATAGGCGAATAGTTTGTCTTTATTTCCATCGCCTTGGTATCGTAAATTGTGTTTTACGTCCTATCAACAGCAATGGTCATTTCAGATCGTGCAAAGTTTTGGAAGTGGAGGAAAGCCGGAGTACACGGAGAAACAATACCGACCTAGGGTCAGTACATGGCAATTGCCCCACTTTGGTTTCGAACTCGCAAGCCAGAGATGTAGGGTTGAATGTCAGGACACCTAAACCACTCGACCACCACGGCCCCTATTCAATTGGCATCACATCTCTCATAAACAATTAGGAACGAATACATTGTTAACGTCACGTCCCTGACAAAGCTTCTCACACGACAACCCTTGGTTACATTGATAAGAATGACTTGAATTCCTGTCGAATCAATTAAAAAAATCCAGTTCTGTAGTGTTTCCTCTGGAAATAAAAGTAAAAAAAAAAGATTAATAACATATTGGTCGCAATTGCCTCATTCCAAAGACAGTAGAATGAACACAATATTGCATAATTTTTTATGTCATAATCATTTTGTTGATAATAAGCCTGTTGCATATATAAGCTTTGCCAAGCGTGTATTAAATGAATGTGGTATGAGCTATATATGGAATGCTCAATATACTGTGGAATGTGATATTTCATATCTTAAACATGTTATTAAGCAAACTCTGTACTACCAGTTTTTACAGAAATGGGAAAGTGATTTACACACGTCATCCAAAGCTACATGCTATAGAGTTTTTAAAAACAGTTGTCATTTTGAATATTATTTAGATAACCTCAGTGATAAAGACAGGCTTGTATTCTGTAAATTCCGAACTACCAATCACAAGTTTATTGTTGAAACCGGTAGATGGTTTGATATTGATTACAAAGAAAGAAAATGCCCACATTGTAACACGAATACAATTGGTGATTAATTTCACTACTTACATGTACTAGAATGTCCATCACTATCTGATGATAGAATTTTATATCTAGATAAATATTTTTGGGCGAGACCGAAGGTAATTAAATTCAATGAATTAATGAACACTAATAATACAAAAATATTAAAGAAACTCTGCACTTTTATAAGAATAATTTATAACAATATTTGTCCTCCTTTATGTGAATTTGTATATGTTTTATCCATTGATATTGTATACCACCGTCTAGGAACACTACATTAAGTGTATATTATATATTGTAAATATGTTTCTCTATACATTGTATTGTGAAAGAGAAAAAAGTTAAATTGAAATTGAATTGGCTTGACACCAACGTTTCCAGAGTAAATGACTCAGTGGGTTGGTACAGTAAAGTCATAGCGACATCTTACGTTTTCATATCAAAAACAAATAACTTGGATTCGTTTATAAGAAATGCAAAAACAGCATTTTTTTTAATCTAAGGTACAGTCCGACCTCATTATCTCGAAGTGTGCAACTCGAAGATCCCGATTAATTCGATGTATTTCGTAGGTTCCGACCAGACTTCACACAAAGTATTCAATCCGTCTTAACTCTTTACTGACATGATACCGTATTTAGTGACGTGATAGGGATTTTTAGTAACCCGATACGGTATCGTCAAGGATTATCTCGAAATGTGTAACTCGAAGATCCCGATTAATTCGATGTATTACGTAGGTTCCGACCAGACTTCACAAAAAGTATTCTATCCCTCTTATATCATGGTTTACTTCGTGGACTCGCCGACTTCGAGGTTTGACTGTACATTGTTCCACGGATGAATTCTATACGAATGAAATAGCCTTACGTTAAAAATGGTTCACCTAGGTTTACTTAATTCAATGTCAATATATTCGGTCATGAAAATACGATTTGTTTTTGGTAAAAATGTATTGTTGTCGACCTGATAGAAATTTTGCACGTTCTCAAGTATAGTTATTGGAAAATAACTGTATTTTACAGGACAATGGTTATCGAGTGAATGTCAGTGTAAATTGTAAATATTGGAAAATGACTGTAGTTAGCAGGAAAATGGTTATCGAGTGAATGTCAGTGTACGCTGTAAATATTTTGAATTATGATAACAGCGTTTTCATGCGTTCAACCGTTTAATACCCTGATGAATTCATAAGTCAATCAAGAAATACTTTTACATTTCACAGTCCCGTCAGAACTAGGGAAGTTTATGTACAAAGTATTGGCGGATAAAGCATTTTGTATTGACAGACAAAGCTGAGGTTTATCTAGCAGTATTTATCGGCCGATATCTATGGTGGTTGCAGGATAAATCTCATTAGTATTTTTCACAAATCATTCACATTTCTCACGTTATGAAAGAACTGTTTGAAATTAGATATTTTCTTTAGCCTATAAAGAAATAAAAACATATATTTTGTCAAGATATCTGAAAAAAAGGAAAGACCTCTGACCAAAGGTAATTTCTAATGTCTAAACTGTATTTGCTCATTGTGTAAATATATCTATACAAGTTACCAGGAAGCTGGTTTGAAAACAAACTCCATTATTGAAAATGAGAACATTTTAACAAATGTACTTTCTCGGTCCGTATTTATGAAACTGCTAATATGCTGAAACTCAATGTATGTTTTCATGTCACGTTCTTGTTATTTTCAAAGATGAATAAAATAACACATATTGTCTATAATTTGGCAGGGTTTCGGAGAGAATTAAGGTCGGCTGTCATTTTCAGCGTTCACAGCTGGCGTGTTACGCGTTTCTATCTGAACACACGGATACTGACCAACGATACTGACGTTTAAAGCAGTGAACGTTTATATAGAATTAATTACGAAGTTGCAATCTTATCTATTATCATTGCCGCTAACATACTTGTAATAGTATACTGTTTTGAAGATATTTCCCCCAACTGGAGCAGGTGTTAAAAGGACAATGAAGGCGTGTCACGTGTTTCTCACATAGACTCATACAGTGCATGTTTCATTTGCACAAACCCTAATAATTATATTCAATTACATACAGTTATATATACGTCAGAACTGAGATTTCTAGCTTGGTAAATGAGGTGGAAGGACTGTCTAACTGGCGAGCTATCTTTTCCAGTCATGCGATATAACCCAGTGACCCGCTCACGCTAATTAAGAAATTGTGAGCATGGTCAGAAGTTGGGTGGGTGACCGACCTGCACGTTATAGAAAAACCGTACCAAGTATCATATCTGGTCATTGATATCTAAATACTAGTATGTATTTAATTAAAATTTTAGGTCAACCCAAAGAAAATTGTAAAATAAAAACCCTTATTTTTCTATTTTTCCCGCCCACATAACTTCAACAATCCTGATAGAGTATAAACAGGTCATTGCTATATATTTCAGTATCTGTGTTGTAACATTTATTCATGTGAAGTGGCACCTTTTAAAAAATATATGCCGTTATATGCACGGTCTAGCAACGGACCACAATACATCTCCAGTATATATGCATGCATCCATATATAGGTAGATATTAGCCAAGTGGCATAAAACTGGTTGAAAACTCCTAAATTCAGTTCTTGTTTCACTCAAAGAGGAGAAAAGAAAAGAGAATATTGATGTAGAGACATAAATTAACATAAGATGAGATTTGAATTTGATCATCCAATCGATAAAGACAAGAAAAGTCAATTACATCAGACAAGACCATCTAATACTGAGTTTTGACGATTTTATTCCACCAAATTGTTTAATTCAGTATAAATATATGTTTATGTATCTTCCGAAAACTATCCCTTTTTATCAATATTAAAATAAACAAATTAGAAAACAAAGAAAGGAGAAAGAAATGTTACAGTTTAATCAATATTAACGGAAATCAGAAAACATCGCAATGAGAAAATGAAAGAATGATTGCATGGAAATCTTGGACGGAATGAACAAACACGCGAACAAATGAAAATGAAAGATAGATGTTATGAAGCGTCTAGTTATCAGAATATAATTGGATAAACATGTAGATAGGCGAATAGTTTGTCTTTATTTTCATCACCTCGGTATGGTAAATTGTGTTTTACGTCTTATTAACAGTCAGGGGCATTTAAGAGTGTGCCGGGTTTAGGAGGTGGATGAAAGCCGGAGTACCTGGGGAAAAACTACCGACCTACGGTCAGTACCTGACAATTGCCCCACTTGGGTTTCGAACTCGCACACCCAGAGATGGAGGGTTGAATGTCAGGACACCTAAACCACTCGGTCATCTCGGCCCCTATTTCATTGCCATCACATCTCTCACAAACAATTAGGATGGAATACATTGTTAACAACACGTCCCTGACAAAGCTTCTTACACGACAACCCTTGGTTACATTGATAAGTATGACTTGAATGCCTGTCGAATCAATTAACAAAATCCAGTTGTGTAGCATGCGGCCTGACACCAACGTTTCCGGAGTAGATGAATGTCGGGGGCAGACTCATTGGGTTGGTACAGTGTAACCATAGCGACATCTTACTTTTTATATAAAAAATAATATCTTTGATTCGTTTATTAGAAATGTAAAAACAACATTATTTTTAATCCAATGTACAGTCGAATCTCAATACCTCGAAGTCGTATAACTCTAAGATCCCGTGACCAGACGTCACACTTAGTATTCAATCCCACTTAACTCGTGGTTTATTTCGTGGACTCACCGACTTCGAGGTTTGACTGTACATTGTTCCACGAACTAATCCTAAATTGATAAAATTGCCTTACGTTAAAAAATCGCTTAGGTTTACCTTATTCATTGTCTATTAAAATCGTTCATGAATGTTTACTACATGTAAATACGACAGATTTTTTGAAATGGAGAACATGCAATCCCCATTACAATCATATTGCACATTAAAACAAAAAATACAAGTGATTTTAGTATACGAGGGGTGTTCCAAAAATAATGTCACTTGCATCGGTGCTCATATAGCAGAAGTGCTTTTGTTCATTTTAATTTGCTCTGCCCTTCAAAATACTCTCCGCCAGCCAGAAAACAACTTTTTTAGCCGGTCAATCCATTTTTGGAAGCATGTTTTATACTCTTCAATGGGTACACACATCAGACACTGATAAACAGCAGATCCAGGGGCATTTCTCGAATTGTATCTCCTTCCAGATAAATGATTTTTAAGTTTTGGGAAGAGAAAATAGTCGCAGGGGGCCAAGTCTGGCGAATACGGAGGGTGCGGAAGGACTTCAAAAAGTCAGTCACAATACGTGCCTTGTGAGCGGGTACATTATCATGCAAAAGTCGGACATACTTAAGTCCTGTTTTGGGGCGGCGACTTTTGTAGTAGTTCTTCAACTTTCTCAGAACAACGTTTTTATAGAACTTGCCTGTGACCGTTCTGCCTTTTGGCACAGAGATTTGAATAGCTTGACCCTTATAAGTGAAAAAATAGCATACAAAACCTTCTTTACCGTTCGTATTCGTTTGGCAATACTTGGGCGTCTGGCATTTTTAGTGACCCATATTCGGTTGGCAACCTTCCGCTTTGGTTCAAAATAATACACCCAGGTCTCATCACCAGTGACTATATCATCAAAAGCCTTTTTACTATATTTTGGGTACATTTTGAGAAGTTTTTTTGCCATTGTTACACGCGTCTTCTTTTGCTCATCCGTTAACAAATGGGTTATCCATCTTGCATTTATCTTTCTAACTTTTAGGTGTTTCTTCAAAATTGCATGAACTCTTGCTAACGACAAGTTTGTCATTCGAGCCAATTGTCTTACGGTCAATCGAGCATCAGTTTGGAGGATATTTTGGATTTTTTCTATGTTACCTTAGGTCGTTGTTGTTGCAGGGCGACCTTGGTGAGCAGCATCTTTCAGTTGCCGCTGCCCAGCACTAAATTTACCTACCCACCTACAAACAGTCCTGTGAGACATTTGGCCCTCCCCATAAATGTCACACACCTCGCGGTGAATATCTACAGCCTTTATGCCGAGTAAAGACCTACACTGTACCTTTTATATAGGCCCTAATTTCAAGAACATTTTCAGCTTGTTTTCCTTTCATTTTGTGTCTAGTCTAACGAATAGGCTATGAAACGATGTACACTGTACCGAGGCCAGTGAACGTGTGGACGAGATATTTACCTGTGTCACGAGCCAGTGATCACTCAATCGACACGAGGTGGTTTTGTGCATAAATTGCACTATTTCCGCGAAATAAAGCACAGATGACATTATTTATGGAACACCCCTCGTATACGTCTTTATTAAACTTGATATACAGCGAAAAATAAGCTATGGAGGGGGGCGGGGGGGTACAGCATAGAAAGAGCACGCTGTAGTATCACTAGAGCTCAAGAAGATGCACTATAGCTTGCCTGAGTGCTCATTACAACTAATTACCTTTATTTGCATTGCAGAAAAAGCGACAGGAGAAAAGACAAAAGTTGAAAGCAATAGTACGTGAAGCAAGCGTCTTCAGAAAAGATCGAAAAATTGAATTTATTGATCCAAAAAGGGACAAACAGTTAAACCGATAGATATAGAGCAAAAGAGCAAACAAACAAGATTGAGGACAAAACGAATTAAAACGAATGCCAAGGAAGGCGAAATTCGGTTACAATGAAATATATACATGTTAACGTTAAACAAAAATACTATTGTTTTTCATTTAAATCTCGTTTAATGTCTTTCCATTGTTGTCGGGAGAAAGAGAAATTTTCACAAAAAGCAACAATTCTGTTTTTAAATGAATGTTGAAATATATTTCGTATGATGAAAGAACCTAATGTTATCATAATTATATTTATGGATGCATAAAGTAATCCATACTTGTCAATCTGTTTAGTAAATGCACTATTTTGTGTTTTTGATAAGTTTAATTAATATACGAGTTTGTTTTGCTTCTTCGGGAAACTCGATCAAAGTGTATCAGTGCAGCGACGTGTTTGGCGTCTAATTTTTCCATTCACAAGTCACAAGACCCGTGTTAACAAGCAACGACTTGATATGCAGCGATTTAACAAACAACTTGATAATGGATGCCTTTGTGGACTCTACATATTACTTAACATCTAGCATTTAGGTTACTACGGACAAACAACCTGGTAGCTAGCGGTTAGGGAGACATAACTTAAAATGTGGTTACTACGGACAAACAACCTGGTAGCTAGCGGTTAGGGAGACATAACTTGAAATGTGGTTACAACGGACAAACAACCTGGTAGCTAGCGGTTAGGGAGTCACAACTTGAAATGTGGTTACTACGGACAAACAACCTGGTAGCTAGCGGTTAGGGAGACATAACTTGAAATGTGGTTACAACGGACAAAAAACCTGGTAGCTAGCGGTTAGGGAGACAACTTGATTTGTGGTTACTACGGACAAACAACCTGGTAGCTAGCGGTTAGGGAGACACAACTGCATTGGGGTTACTACGGGCATGTAACTCGATAGCTAGCAGTTAGGGAGACATAACTTGAAATGTGGTTACAACGGACAAACAACCTGTTAGCTATCGGTTAGGGAGACACAACTTGAAATGTGGTTACTACGGACAAACAACCTGGTAGCTAGCGGTGAGGGAGACATAACTTGAAATGTGGTTACTACGGACAAACAACCTGGTAGCTAGCGGTGAGGGAGACATAACTTGAAATGTGGTTACTACGGACAAACAACCTGGTAGCTAGCGGTGAGGGAGACATAACTTGAAATGTGGTTACTACGGACAAACAACCTGGTACCTATCGGTAAGGGAGACATAACTTGAAATGTGGTTACTACGGACAAACAACCTGGTAGCTAGCGGTGAGGGAGACATAACTTGAAATGTGGTTACTACGGACAAACAACCTGGTAGCTAGCGGTGAGGGAGACATAACTTGAAATGTGGTTACTACGGACAAACAACCTGGTAGCTAGCGGTGAGGGAGACATAACTTGAAATGTGGTTACTACGGACAAACAACCTGGTAGCTAGCGGTTAGGGAGACACAACTTGAAATGTTGTTACTACGGACAAACGACCTGGTAGCTAGCGGTTAGGGAGACACAACTGGAAATGTGGTTACTACGGACAAACAACCTGGTAGCTAGCGGTTAGGGAGTCACAACTTGAAATGTGGTTACTACGGACAAACGACCTGGTAGCTAGCGGTTAGGGAGACACAACTGCATTGTGGTTACTACGGGCATGTAACTCGATAGCTAGCAGTTAGGGAGACATAACTTGAAATGTGGTTACAACGGACAAACAACCTGTTAGCTATCGGTTAGGGAGACACAACTTGAAATGTGGTTACTACGGACAAACAGCCTGTTAGCTAGCGGTTAGGGAGACACAACTGCATTTGTGGTTACTACGGGCATGTAACTCGATAGCTAGCAGATAGTGAAACTTAATTAATAGTGATTAAGAAAAACAATCTTAATATGAGTTGAATGAAAGGTCAAAACTTGATAAATGTGGTTAATATAGAGACAACTTTATATACGGAGAATACGGACATACAACGTGAAAGGAACCATAGCGATTTGAGAGACACAACTTCGCTTTTAAGACTTTTGAGATGTAATCGTCATGTGTGTCCTTTGAATGCTTCTTTATATGGGGATCTCGGTAGATACATGTATGTGGTGATTAAAAGTTACAAATTACAGCAACATCTATGTTTATTGTGAAAACAAAACTAAACATTCAATGATTACGAAGCCACGTTCCGATATATGTCGTGATTAAGGGCACATAACCTAATACTTGCTGACTGTTTATACACAGCCTGATATGAAGTAATTATGGAGAGACAACCTTGTAAATTTATAAAGTATACACAGTGATTAAGGACGCTTAACGTGATCATTGATTTATGTATATTTTATTGATTATAACAATACGGGGGGTAGGCGGAGTCTCGCGTGTTCACAACTTACTAGGCTCTCAACACATATACAGTTCAATCCTCTTTATATTATCATGTTGCATCTGTCAGACAAAAACATGACATTAACAGGTATGTGACATTAACAAAAAACATGCTATTTCACTAAATATTGTGTATTTCCGATTTCCATAACTAAAAATAAGCTATTTAATGTACATATGAAGAAGTTTCAATAATACACTTATAGATACACTTATGCCATATATTTTTTTTCTTTTGTTTGTTTTTTGGGGTTTTGTTTTTTATTTTATGTAATATTTTGTATCTGAAATCAATGTAAATGACATCATGTTCTGGAGGTTGTATGTGATTGGTAAAAAAAAACATGATATTAAGAGGAATTCACCTCAAAAACATGATACCAACAGAATAAAATTACAGAGATAATATATTGAGGAGAAATGATGTTTAGGAAAAACATGAAACATATGTATAAAGGGGTATGTGATATTCACCACAACATTCTACGTCATTTTGTAAACATAGTTGACTGACTGACATCACAGACGTGGACAATTTTCTCTTAAAATAGCCGCAAATAACAAACGATAGTGAAAATGCATTAACTCGCAAGTAACTCATAACATATACATGTGAAAGTTGAAAGCAATAGGCGTTTAAAAGAACGTGAAACAAGCGTCATCAGAAAAGATCGAAAATGAAACTTGAATTTATTGATTCAAAAAAGGACAAACATTCATACCGATGGATATAGAGCAATAGAGCAAACAAAACGAAATGAGGACATAACGAATTCCAACGAATGCCAAGAAAGACGAAATCCGGTTACAATGAAACATATGCATGTTAACGTTAAACAAAAATATGTTTTTCCTTTAAATCTCGTTTAATGTCAAATAACAAATGATAGTGAAAATGCATTAACTCGCAAGTAACTCATAACATATACACGTACATAGTATCCATGAAATAAAGGAATCAGAAATTTTGCCGATCATATTTGCAAAGCAGTTATGCTTATCTTGTCAGTCAGCATGTGCCGTGCAATATTAAAACGGATATTACTACGCCCAATTTTATTTCTTTAAGAAACGTAAGAAAGAATGGTTTTGCAGTTATCTTTTTCAGGGATTTAATACTAATATTAATACTAATACTAATACTAGGGGCCTGAGTTTGTAATTAGTTTGTGCCAGGCAGAAATCATGTTATTGTATTGCATTATTGTTATACATCAATTAATTGTTGGATGATTCTCTGTTTTCCCTTTTAATTTCTCATTATGTTCTTCCATTTTCTTATTTGTTTATTGTAAAATATATGTAATTGTCCGTTTTTGCTGTCACAATGTTGTAATAAAATTTGGAGGAGAGGGCTTTTATAAGTTGTATATAACTTGTGCCCACGCAATAAAAATATGTTTAAACTAAACAAAAGAAGTTGTTTAAATGGTACATTATTTTGTTACATTTTCGAAAAAGCTTAATGGTGTAGGGATATAAAAATAGTTTAAATATTGCTGCATCAAACGAAAGAAAAATTCTGTGACAGGTAAATATTGTCTGTTTTACATGTTTTGACATTGATCGGTGTCGATATATAGGCAAAATGTTTGGTTTTGTAAAGTGTAAATGTATTCAAAAATTAGTAACGATATTGAATAGCTTTATGGAGAGAAAAAAACAACATGTTTTATGTTATATGGCTGTTGGCGGCACATGTGACAAGACGTTGTATTGAAAACAAGGCAGATGATAATCACCTGGCATGATCATAGTAAAATCGTGGCCTGGCACAACATATCTTACATATTACATGTATATTAATCTGCTGAGTTTCCCTTAGTTTTACGGGTATGAATTTTGTGCTTCGTTACAAATTCCACGTTTATTATTGCACCTCGAAATGCCAGATTTTGTTGCAGTGAAGTAGTCTATTTGAAACATAAATACAACCATGAATTGATCAGCTTTCTAATGTCTACATATTTGATCGCTTGATGTTTTTTTTCTCTTTGGACCCAATATGGCGGTCTTGAAGTATCCTGATGCATCTGAAGATGTGGGTGATTTGGAGGTGTCCAAAAAACCAGACAGAGTCATCGTGACCAACTACGAAACAGTGCTATATATGATATTACTGCTTCTCTAAGTAGCACATTGTATCTATTGCCTCTATTTCCATCTGTAGTTAGGTATTTGATAATTCATAATATGCATGCATTGTATAGGTACATTTTTATGTAGGCATGGTTCAGCACGTATTAGAAATGGACGAACCAGTCTTTCCACTCACACAATGCTGAACGTTAAAAAAAGGGAGAAGTAACTACCGTTGGTTTTTTTTTCGGCCAGTGAGACAAAACCTTTAGTTTTCTTCACAAAGGCGAACGACCAACTGAAGGCCAAGAGTGAGGCAATATCAAGGAAGACATAAGAGAAAAAAGGAACAGTTGGAAGGAAGAGTAAATATCTTATCCCAATTTTAGTCGTCTCTAACGATCATGATCCGAAATGGGAGCAGAAAGTACACGTCAGTCATTATTACACCGTATTAAAATACATAGACAAAAGATTAAATCCATTGTAATTAAGCAAAAGCAATACATATTAATAAATCTATAATAAAGTAAATGATCAGCTATAAGAAACAGTACTTTAGATATATCGGACGTAATGAAATATTCAAAACGCATAACTCTCATTTCACACTCAATAAATCATTGCGGCCACAAATAACCTAATTACTAAGTACTTTCACGTCTCTGACATTCACTGACCCCGTTCAAGATAATATATCTCACTAGAGTGTGTTTATAAAACAGTATGTCGTTGGAGAATCCATTATTTAACCTATAGTTTACCCTGGTATTTACGATAGTACCAACGATAGAAGCATTAAACACATTGTATAATCATCTTATATGTGTGTTATATCATTTTACGGTGCAGGGCGATTTTAATGTCTACTATAAAACATTATGCGGTTTCTGCATGTTTTCGTGCATAAAATAAATTAATTGGATAATGCTGCTAGGGCTTTCAAGAAAGTATGATATTTACCAAAGTTTTATGCTTAACCAATACAAAATAGCAATCGAAAAGTATTGCAATATAACCACTTCCTTAAAATTTTACTAAAAGAAGTTGTACAGGCGTTTTGCATATCAAAATTCCTATGTTTAATGGTGGTCTTTATTGAACCTAACTTTTAGGTTAAAGAGTTTTGTGATTATTCAATTATATGTGCTATACAGTTTTTGTTAATCGCCTAATTTTAACATGTATTTAGAGAATACCACCAAATCGTCAATAAAACCGTAACCGACCTCAAAATTGATTTTACTACGCGAAAATCTTTAAAACAGACGAAAGATGTATTTAGAGACCCTTGTAAAAGTACAAGAGAATAAGACCAGATGTTCCGGAAGAGTAAGCCTCTTTTGTTTCATCGACAACACCCAACATCCTGGTTAACCAGGTCATTAGAGTGAGAAGTGAGTCGTCATTTTCAATCATAGCAAGTAAGCAAACTAGTGAGCATACTCAAAAACGTCCATCTTCGTTTCACACAAAGCATTCCTTAATAAGATAAAGATGGCGACCATAAAACAATCCTCAAAGTTCTGATCAATCTTCATCTCTGGATTCCTTGCGAAGAAAAATTGTTATCAGTATACATCTATCACGAAAACCTCGATATTTAGAGTCAAGTATATTTCAAAGGCTCTATAATCGAAAATTTGATCTACTTCGACAACAACGATCAAATGATAAAATTAATGCACAAAATATTTGTAAATTATTCACCTGTTAATTATCACCAGTATACCTTTATAACCGACTTACCTTTACCAACGACTCACCTGTCTATATCGTCAGCTAATTTGTAAATTCTTCACCTGTTAATTATCACCAGTATACCTTTACTTCCGACTTACCTTTACCTACGACTCACTTGTCTATATCATCAGCATACCTTTCCCTTCTGTATACCATTGTCTTACATTGACAACGATGACTCGGCTCTCATGTCGAGGATTGATGCTAACTTGGATGTGACCAAGATTTACATGGCGGGTGCCGTCGATGAAGCAAAAGACGCTGACTCTTCCGGAACACCTGGACTATTTCTCTTGTACTTTTACGATGGTATCCATATAAATGTTTCCGTTGTTCCTATTTTGCCTATAGTATACTCGATTTTGAGTTCGGAATATTGTTTTGTTGACGCTTTGGTATTCTCGTATTTGTTTTTCTTTCTTGACACCAGTTAACATAGAATACTGATTAACTTTCATATTCAGTTTACATACATAGCCAACTTACGTCTATCATTGGTTTACCTATATTACTTGCTTACTTCTATAATCTGATGCCTTAATGTTAACTTACCTTTGTCATCGATGTTGCCTATATAACCGACTTCACTTAATTAACATTCTTCATACTACAGTTATATTATCCATATACCTGCATCAAACGTTTAACATTTATATCCGTCTTGCTTTCAACAATTTATCTTTAACCGATTTCCATTGATCTTTTTTTTATTGTATCAACATTTACAAATATAAAGGGTTAGGGCATACTATACTTATTTCGAGGACTTCTGGATGTTAACTTGGATGTGACCAAGATTAACATGGCGGGTGTCGTTGATGAAGCAAAATACGCTGACTCTTCCGGAACACCTGGTATTATTCTCATAAACGTTTTGAGTTCGGATTATGGTTTTGTTGAAACTTCGGTATTCTCTATTTTATTCATTATTTATCTGTCATACTTAAAATCTTACTGAGTAATAATGTCCTTTTGAGTATCATGTTTGCTGTCGAAGTCGTACAGCAAACCTTTGTCTTGAAGGGAACCCATATGACAATATTGTATATTGATTAATGCATGTAAGTATTGCATAGAGCTGCTATAGAATGCGTATAAGTCTACTCGTGTAAGTAACAGAGGCTATGGTGTTTCCGATACCTCAACTCTCCTACCACTGAAACTGTTCACATTATGCATTACATGTTTGTAACATTGGACGTAAACGCAAACAAACTAACTTTAAAGTGTTAGCAACAGACAGAAAAAAAAACAGAACGAGCAATGGATATTGGTGTACGCTTATTTAAAGTAATTACATTTTGCAATTCATTTGATAAACATCATATTTATATATGTAAAATATAAACAATCATCTGAGAATATCTGAAAAATTAAAGTGTTAAAGTTATATATTTCCCAAGGTAAGAATTTTAATGCCATTCATAACGGATTTGGATTCCATTGTACATTTGGTAGAAAACATATCTATATATTTCAATCTTTCAACATCAAGATTTTACTTTCAGTGTGAAATTAAAACGTTTTGACCATACTAATAAGTATATCATTTTGTTCGTGGTCAATAGGAGTGGAGGAGGGTAGGGATATGGCTGGAAAGGTATTCTATCAAATCAAGAAACAGAGTTTTAGTTTAAAGACATTGTTCATATCTTCTGGGAAAACCTTTTTCTTCAAAAGATATATGTAAATCTTTTTAAGTTGTATCTTCGCTGTGTGCGTTAACCGAGATTCTACTGAAGTTTTTTAAGAATGAAACTTAGAGCAAAACTGTAACAAAAACAAAAATACTTTGAAACCTGAGAAGCTACTCTTGATATTTCTTTAAGCGAATTTCTAATCAACTGTTATTAAAGTACCAATGTCATTTATAGAGTGGAGAAGGCTTTAATCCGTACCAATGTACCATCAAGGCGATTTTTTTTTAATTTGTCTTCTTGTTAAGCTTTTTGGTCTTCGTATGCCAAAGTATATCGTCCAAAGAAAAGACATGAACGGAAAAGGAGGCAAGCAACATAACGAAACAGATAAACTAACTACTTTGTATGTTATATGCTCTTCCCTATGCAATTACGTTTGATATATAATCTTTCGAGTATAAAGCAATTCAAATGATAATGTAATACACACATATGCTGCACCTGTACAATTTAGTAATACATATGTTTAAACAGTATCCCAAAAATGAATTAACAACATCATACAGCTCGTTCGTCCTCCTGTGACTCGTCAGTGATGTAAGGGGTCAAAAGATGGTAAAGCACATTCACGACAAACAGACCATTAGATCAAATGAGGATATGGCAAAACAGTATAACAACTCGTAGGCTTTTGTTTGGTTTCGGTATCAAGAAAAGCATATCTTCGGACACATGATAGCCCGGTGATAGAAGGCCATGTATGTGGTAGTTTAACTAAAAGTGACGGTGAACAATACTTAACTGTTATCTATATTTTGAGAGATTTTTTCATGGGAAATAAACAGTTTAAAAACGCATGAACAGTTGATAAATCAACATCTAAACCACAAAGTCTTATAAGGTTAGAGAAATTCTTGAATATGAGGATTGATTTGCACGTTATTAAATTGACATAACAAGCAAGGTTCTTAAAGAAAAGCAATATGTTTTCAGGGCAGATGATTACCAATTTAAGGGGTTCTTTTCACCAATTAGCTTAAAGATCGGGAGTTAATAACGACATGTACAGCATATTTACGTACCTGAGGCCACGCTGTCCATACTGTCCATACAGTTTGGCGTGTTCGATACTATATAGTAACGTGACTTCCTCACACTGAACTTCGGACTTCCCAGAATTCGCAATTATCGAAATTAACATCCATTATTGTATCAATTGTAAAAGGCCTTGGGCAACACATGTACTGCTGATTGTGTGTTACACCTCTTGAACTTCCCTCGTAATTTCCATGCTAAGTGTCGTCGGCTGATGGTATCTCGCTGGCAGGTCTTGATACATTACAATTTAGCTCCTGCCATGCTTTTGTTTTTTTTGGCGTTTAAACCCTACCTTTAACATTATCCTAGTCATTGCTATCGTATATCTTGTGTTGTCTAGTAAGAAACATATTTCGGATGATGAAAAAGCAGTTTTCTTGATTGGATGACAAAACAAATAGCTCGTTGTTTTCGTTAATCACCGATTACACCGATATACGACATTTTGTGAATTATAAGCATTCCTTACAGAAATTAAAAAAAAAAAAAACATATTGCTTAAAATGTACGTCGATATCACTAAATGATCTGAAACTTACGATTCATGATTAAAACGCTTTATTCAAATGCCTATTTTCAGTCACATTCATTCAACGCGGATCCTTTTTTGGTTGTAACATCTCTGCTATACAAACTTATGGTAATAACATGTCGCAGTTAGATTGTTATTCTCTGGCTCTCTCTAGATACCGAGAGTTTTGTGATAGATGTCGGTTACTGACGAACAAACCTATACGTCACAGGAATTGGATAAATGAAGATTGATGAAGACTATTTTCAAGTTTTTTGGTCGCCATCTTGGTCTAATTTTGAAGATGTATTAGTATGGCTACCAGTTGTGATAAAGAATGATGCCTAACTTTCTAATTTGGGAACGTAACCTTTACTTCATCCTCGATATCCAATGGATATGATCACCTTCGCTCTCTACACCCCTGGGATATGTCATGGCAAAACTGAAGGCATGCCTAGGTAAGGAAATTCCTGACAAACCGCTAGGCCGCTGACCTGTCCTTTGAAGATTAAAGGAGCTACAACAAACTTCAAAGCCTGTCATTGTTTACCGTTATGTGCCCACGAGATTCGCTTGACGTATATCAATGGGTCGAACCAGTCTTCTTGTCTCATGAATAAGGCGATGCACACGGAACCTTCTGTTTTTCCGTGACATATTCCAGGAGTGTAGAGAGCGAAGGTGACCATAACCCCTGGGTGTCGAGGATGTCTTTACTTGTGTGTAACCTAGAGTTACATGACCGGTGGCGTGAACGAAGCAGCAGGCGCTTTACTTTACCGGAACATCTGGCTGTCTTCTCTTGTTATTTTTTCAAATGGCCTCCGTGCAAATCTTTCCTTTTTCCATAGTTTGCCTCTAGTTTAATAAATTTTGAGCTCCAATTATTGTTTTGTTGACACTTTGGTGTTTTACGTGATGACATCAGAAAAAAAATCCTTCAGGAAGTTAGACATAGGATTTTTATAAATAACAACTTGAAAGGAAAAAAAGAAAGAAAGTGGTCACTGCGCATTTCTTCATTTGTTCATTTGTAGATATTTACGATTGATTAGTATGTACTTTAAGAACAGCAAACTGATTTTGACGATTTTAAAGTTAATTTGAAGACTTCAGTAACGGTCATCTTATTACATATAAAATGTTCTCCATGCTTAATTTTTTGCTTTCGAATTTACACTTTTTTTCAACAATTTTCGTCCAAACGAACATCGATACAAGTTCTCATTTGAGATTCGAAAAACTAATAACAAAACATGTGAGTAAGATGCAAAAGCATATTGTCGGGACACAAGGGAAAGGAACACAAAAACAAGCAGTTCTTCACTAGGAGATAAAACCACTTTATATCATCGTAAATATACAATATGAGAATTTGATAGGGCAACTGTTACGTTATATCCCACCTAGGGCTCTGTGAGTCTGTACAACCGCAGTTTCATATTCCTCCCTGGATTATATGTCACTATCACTTTCTGTGATGTACACGGATGTCTCTTGTGACCCTGTGACCACGTACTGTAAAGACGTAATCTTGTTCCTCACAGGTACCTTTGGTGTCAGGCATGCCTTAAGATGATGCAAAAACCAGCATTCATTATAAGTAAACGTGCATCTAGAACTGCGGTACAAAAAAGTATACATTTAATATATACTGGTTAGGTAGAACAGGTTCGTACATGTAATGATGCAAAGACTAGCATTCATTTTAAGTAAACGTACATCTAGAACTTCGGTGACCACGTACTGAAAGGACATAATCTTGTTTCTCGCAAGTACCATTGGTGCCAGACTATACTTTTTATTTTTACTGATTAGGTCGAACAAGCAACGGTATGATGCGATTTGATCTCTCCAGTTTCCGGTGAGATATACTGACCCTTCCATGCCAGAGGTGGAAGTGCCAGAAGCCTGGGAAAACATGGCGGACACTGGTAGTGCCGTTGTAATGTGTACTTTTACACAATTAACCGCGAGTGCGCTGGTAAATATCATTCAATAAATGTTAGAAAACAACTCGTGCAAATTCGCAAAACAAATGTCCCTACAGTTTGTTTCAAAGGCTTATTCGAACAGGTGTATCTTATGTTCACGCTATAATATATTTGATATTGGTGTTGTACTGTGTTTTACAGACAAGAAGTCGAATATAGTCTTTTATATATATCCATATCACACATGTTTATCGAAATAAATGTGAATAATAAAGCATGACTTCCTAAAATGATGATTATTTCGTTGATATTCTTCAACAAATGGCAGATCTCTTTGACAATTTATGTCCCGGTAATTAATTGTGTAACATGGGTACCATACTAGTAGGTGACATCTAAAGGGATGCCACAAATGGAATGAAGTGTAGGAAGCGACTTTGTTGGATAAAACAGCTCACCAACATTACATGGAAGGCAGATGGCAAGTTTTGGAAATACCGAATAGCGGGAAATTTTAGCGGGTCTTTAATTTGGCGAATTGGCGGCTCCGTATGTAGATCGCTAAAATTTAACCCGTCAAATTTTAACACCGCCAATTAAAAAGACGCGAAAATTTCACTTTCAGTAACAGTTTCCATTCCAACCGTCATTTAACTTCGATAACCCATGTTACTCCGATGACTCTCGAGAGTAACGATTGGTGTGTATTGTTGGACAAGGATAGGATGTTTTGACATAAGTATCTTTATATACCGGTGTAAATGCTCAACGCCAAATTAAACCCTAGATTTTAAGAATATCGCCAAATTTGAACTAGCCAAAATGTAACTTTTAGTTTTTACACCCAAATTGTCAAATTTTATGACCGCTCAAATACCCCGTTATACGGTAATACATTTTACATAAAAAGATATTTTTTGCTACTGCTACATTGTGCTACATCGCTACACAGTCCTAGTGATATGTCATTTGATATGGGAGACCCTAATAGGATTGTTGGTTTCATGGATGCAGACCCACATCCGGCCATTGCTCCTAATGAAGCCCAGCAAGTTGTATCCCGCACTCGTCCTGCTGAAACCTCGTCAATGAATGATGTAAACACGATCACAATCCGACCTTCGCATGCCGTGGCATTTTCATCATCCAAAAATAGCATGTCTCGGATTCATTTCAAACTCCCCTTTTAACAACAGTGTTCCATTTCCATCAATCATAATGAAGCACTAGCAAACAATATTTTAGTGTAAAAAGTAGTACTTTTTGTATGACATTAACGAAACATGTCCTTTATTTTTCGGTCTATCGCGTGATAGACTTTAATCCACAGATCAATGAAAACGTGTTTTAAACAAAAGTATATCATTTGCTTATAAATCATATATATGTTTACTTATCAAGTTTATGTAAGCTAAGGCTCGTGACATGTTAAATGCTTGAACCTCGAAAGGAGTTTTCAACACATGTTCTTAATTAGAAGACATTATGATGTCACGTTTCGTTACAAAATGGGGGCTCGTCCGGGATGCAAGTGAGTGTCTGTAATTATTCTATGTTATTTGATAGAGGGATCAAATTACTTTACGGAGGGGGTGTTACGTGGAGACACGGCCTTGCAAAACAATAATATCTGGAAATTACAACTTGAACATGTCCGTACATTTTTGCCTGGTGATCATGTTCTGGCTCCATAACCGAGAGGTCTCGGATTCGCGCCGAGGTGATAATTTCTTAAATATAATTACAGCTCCTGAAACCCGATTAAATGTTACGTCGTGACGGACCTGTTTGATTTGAATGCCAACGTTAGGTTTTATATGCATTATGTTTCGTAACATATTGTTCAAAGTATGGCTTTGTATACATTGCAAGATATCATTGAGAATAATGTTAGCAGAATAAGACCAGGTGTTCCGGAAACTAAGCGTCTTCTGTGTCGTTAAGGACACACGCCATTTTAATATCTTGGTCAAATTCAAATTATGTTACGTCGTTAGAATGCGAACTGGGATAGCGCCAGCAAAACGTCTCTAGCGAGATTAATAAGAAAAACTATCTATAATAATCAATGAACTTTATGGAATATGTCCATTCATAACATTATACTGTAAAATGAAATGAATGGGTTCTCGAAGACTTTCAGAAAATGTCAACTCGTGATCGGGCATCCTCGATATCCAGGAGTTATGATCACCTACGCTCTCTACACCCCTAGTGTACATGTTATGTATGTCAAAACTGAAGGCTCTGATGTTTATGAGGCAAGGAGACTTGTTAGACCCGTTGATGTACACTGTATATCAAAAGAATCTCGAAGTCAGAGAACAGTAAAACTTGACAATATCTGAAGTCGGTTGCGGCTCCATTGTTACCTTCAAAGGATATGCATGCAACCTAGCGATTGCTCAGGATTTTTTAACTAAGCGTGCCTTCACTTTTGCAATGACATATTCAAGGAGTGTAGAGAGCGTCAGTGATCGTAAATCCTGGATATCGAGGATGGTGATCAGGTGCCATAATGCAATTGTAGAGGTTTTATCATTTGAGATCGTCAACTTATTGATTAAACATTTTATTGCTTTAATGTTTTTTTTTTTATTTATTGCATCAATACGTAAACCTGAACAAATTAATGAAGTTTAATAAAAAAACATATTTTATTGAATTTGTAATATTGGAACTTTTTTTTTATTAATTCTATGCAGGTTTATATCAGGTTCGATAGATGACTAGATATTTACAAACGGATTATTTTAAAAAAAATTGGTGAACATTTACAGTTCATTGCGTTTCAGGGTTTTAATGTCACTGTGTATCGTTATAAGCAAGTCTCTTTCACTCATTAAATGAGGATAAAATGTTGCCTATGTTGCCTCATCTGCATATAACATGTTTTATGTTCAAACCGTGCGGCAAAGGAAGGGTGTTATAAGGCCCTTTTTTGGCCCCGGTAAATTCGTATTTTCACCTCCTCAATATGTTTAGACCATTGTATAATATGTGCGACGAAGGTAAAAGTCAGACCAAAAGTAGGTTGTGGGGGGTACCAAAAGGTGTAAGGTACATTAAAAATATAATGTTTTGTTTTCAAAAGTGAATCCCTACAGAACATATTAGGGTATCAAAATGAGCATTGAGTCTTCGAGTAAAAGGTAAATGCAAATGGCTTGAGAGTCATTGTTCAACTTTCATAGTTCAGTGGTTAAATGTACATCCATATTGCATGAAGCCCGCTCTGTAATTTGGTTGTAACCGCTGAACGTTTACAGCACTATGAAAGTTACAAAATGACATTCAGTCTTTATTTTTAATTTTATATATATTTTTTTCCAATATTTAATCTATACCTGCGTTTTGTTTTCGCGTCGTACTTTAAAGGACATTGGCGGAACAGCACTTATTTGAATACAATTGACGTCAGTGATAAGCATTAGTCATTTGAGCGTTTGACGCAGTGGCGTTCTCCATGTTATTCGAAACGAAGTGACAAGACTCTCATTGAACAAGGTTGATCTATGACGTCATAAATAAATCATGTGTTACGTTTCGAGAGCCTTTTGCTTTTGAATGACAATGAATAATAATTTAGGACTATGAGATTCCATGTATTTTTAACTAGAACTAAGTGCATTTACCGAGTTACTACTGGCGCGTTTAAAAATTAAAACGCAGTGTCATCTCTACGGCGACAATAATTCAATTTAAAATCCAATGTTAACCTGATATTTCAAAGCAAAAAATATATATTTCAGGCTTTATAAACCTAAATTGATAACAAACAAAAAAAGAATCGAAGCGAGTTAATATTATCACTGATAAAATTGCTTCGTAGCATATAGCAAATTGAATCATTTTTTTCATTAAGTACTCTGTTGCATAGTCACCACAAAAGCTTTCTGATTTTATTATCAAACAGACATGGTTGTCACAGTATATCTATTGGGCATTACATATTTCTATCGCCTTGGTATGTGTTATCGTTCGGAAACCAAGGTGACACTTCTCTATCGTTAGTGTCACACGTACTAGAACAGACGGAGAAGCTTGTTTTCCCGCAAAGAAGTCTATTCGGATATTTCGACCAATTAGAATAGTCGTTTCTCGTGTCACTCGGTTAGTTCATTAAAACATGTTCTCTTGACAGGCGATGCCGCCGCCATGCTGGGTTGTTTTCTGTAACTAAGACGGGATATCCCGACCGGATGTTGTCACGGATGAACAAAGCAATATGATTCGCTACTATTTTTAGTATTGAAGAGTAGTTTCACGTGGGTTTTCTGATGATGTCCGATATCTGGATATTCTACATGTTATTACTGCTTACACTCGTGCTTATGCTGACTATTTTCTATCGCTGGGCTTATCAATCAAGATGTTAATAGAGGTTACACAACGAGTTGTTGTTGGATATGGTATTTATTTCACTCTAGTCAGTTAATTTTCAAAAAGTTACAAAGGACACAATCTTTAGTAACTTTCTAAATTTAAGTAGCTCGATGAGTGAAATGAATACCATAACCTTCAACCACGAGTCGTGTGACCTGCTTCTACCACAATTCCAACCGGAACAGCAGCATTTTATTTACTAGTAAGCTGTATATGTTAGTTATATAGTTTGTAAAGATGGTGGTAAGCAACTGATATAAAATGTTCTGTTGTTTCCGTGATTTCCAGTTAGAAACAGTTGATACGGTCGATTCCGTCCTTAAAAAGCTTTGGAAAAAACTTCAAAATAAAGAACCGTCTGTTATACGTTTTTGCTAATGCCTCAGAGGACGAATACAGTGTGAATAAAATTATATTGTTTTTGCTCTCCACCGCCCAGACTCCATCAATATGTCTTAAATGACATTAAAAGAGACACGTAAGAATGCTCCCTCTTTCTTTAATACCCTAAAAAGTAATAAAAAACATCGGATAACCGAAATGCAAATCTTAATATCTAAAGAAGCTTGGTCCTTGACAACTGGTTGTCAAATGCATCAACCTGTATTTTTAAGTCATCAATTTCATTGTGTATACATTTGATTTGCTCTTAATTATGAAACGAAATCAAAATAATTAAATAAAACACAACGGCATTAAAATACAATTATAAGTAATGAGTATATATCATAACGTACACTGTACCATCAACAATTGAAGGGTTTGGAAAAGTTTTGTTGCCAGTTTATTTTGTTCATTTTGCTAATTGTACCTATTTATCCTTATCGATAGAAAAAAACACGTCAGCTAGAAGAGGTTTACAGACTGTTTCTTCGTTCCATGCCAACAGTTTGGTTGAACATCTTGGCATCTGACTCGACAAAAGAATATCTCATATATGTATTCACTTTATATTCTTCACAAATAGATTTTCCAAACTATTAATATTGTTTACATTTTTTATATTATTAGCGAAGATGGCTTTCCTTTAAAAACTACATATGTCATTAAAAAATCAGAAAATACCGAAGCGTCAACAAAAACATAACCCGAACTTAAAATCGATTCAACTAAAGGCATAATATAAACAAAGGAAATATTTATATGGCGACGCTTGTAAAAGTAAAAAAAAAAAAAGTGTTCCGGAGAGTAAGCGTCTTCTGCTTCATCGATGTCATTCACCATGTTAATCCTGGTCACATCCAAGTAAACAGCAATCCCTCGAATTGAGAACCGAGTCATATTTCTCAATCACGACACTAATGATCATACTAAAATAAAAATCCATCTTTATGTCACACAAATATACAAAATGTTCTCCAAGAGACAATGACGGCGACTATAAAACTTGCTTGTAGTTCTTATCAACCTGAACTCCTCGAATTCTTGTGTAGTTAGCTTGAAATCTCGATACTTCTAGCAAGCCCTAAAATAATAATAAATCAATTGTGGTGTTTCCCACAATTCCAAAAGACTTGATTGTATGCCATTTACAACAATATTAAGAAACTCGATACTACGTAAATAATTTACCTTCAAAAGCAATGCTAAGACGTAGTGTTGTTTGAACGATTCGTTGACGTTTTAGAAACAAAATTAGACGAGGAATGTCCATTGTTTTCATAAAAGTTGGTTTTTCGTTCAACATGCATCAAGAAATCAAATCAATTTGCAATGTAACCAATGAATTACGATATTTCCTTGTTGAAATATTAATACAGTAAAGTTTAATAAGTCCGGTTAAATCCAAAGCAGAATGCAAAAGTTTTTAGTTCTTGAAACAAAACACAGATGTAGCAAATATTTGTTCACTTTAAACGTGTAGCTTAATCCTATTCTAAAGCAGTTAACATGTAGTATTTATATGTATAAATCAATAATGTTAAAGCCGTTTTGAAGTAAAACAGAAAGTACAAAGATAAGCGTTTTCAGTAATAATAGTACGAGGCTCTTATATACCGCTTTACAACAAACTTAAAGGGTGTGTCAAAACGGTCCACATTTTTTTATCCATAGTTATATGGCCTTAGAAACCAGCCAATATCGTTCTCAACTCTCTCGGGAGCATACAACCGGCGTGACATTTCGGCGCTCACATCTAGCATTCTACAATGTCTAGCACTACTCAACCACATAAGCATTTACAGCTGAGTAGACTGGAACAAGCAGAGTTATGTATGTTGCTGAAGGATACCTTTAGATCACAAGCCCGGCGTCCTTCCACAAGACCACATTGTTTCACCATCTTCGAATGTTAATGTATTGATATGTATTGACATGTATAGTTGTCCGTATATTTGTAAAACAAGTACTCCGACATATTTTCAATTAATTCACTCAAATTAGTTGTACACGTGTATTGTAAAGATTGTTTTTTTAAACGTTTCATGCGAATTCGCTGCAATCTTACTAGAATGCACTACGAAAAGAAAACAAAAAGTCCCTAGTCGAGTTCGAATGACACAGGAATTATCAAGAGAAACGTTTTATGATGTTACACTATCTTCGAGTGTCAATGTATATATATGTATGGTTGTTCGTATATTAATAAAACAATTAACAAAGAGCTCAAATAAATTTTCATTTCTCAAACGTGTTGAAATTATATGTGCATTGTGTATATTGCTTTCTACATCATTTCTCGCTAAATGTTAGTAACCTTTTAAGTCATCACAAAAAGAAAACAAGAAGACACTGGTCAAGTACAAACATTATATTTTGCCGCAACATTTCAACAAATAACGTATTAATCTTTCCATGAGATACATAGTTCTCACTCACAGTGCCACATTCGCACAACCCGGCACATTTCATCACAAAGGCATTTGAGATAGCATTACACATTTCGTTGTAACGGTTTACAATATTCAATAAACATACTTAAACAATGAAGAAATGTTAAGAATATAAAAATAATATTGAGCAAATTCATAAATAGTGGAAATGAAGACTACTGGTAGAGATACACTTTATACACGATATCGGTTCATTCTCTTCCAAAATTCTTCTACCCTGTAATTGTGGACGAGTAATTTTGAACGGTATGTGTTATAGTAATTATAAACTGAAGACATCTTTTCTAAAGCATCAACAATAGGAACTAAGAATGAAATGCAAATTGACTAACGGATATCATTGCATTGTATTTGTTAACACAGTCTCAGTTATCAACTTTAGAGAACACAACACGGTATATCTTTTTTGACCATTTTAGAGAGACAAATGCAAAATAATATTTATGCATCACAATATTGGTTAAGATTCCCAAAGATATACAGAGGATGAGCATTGCATACTAGCAGAAACATTATATAATATCAGGAAGAAAGGCAGATGTCCTACCATTCAAAGCAAAACTAAAAGATACCAGTATCCCAAACCACAACGGAAATGATTTAAAAGTGTATTGATAGCGTAAACAGCACTAATTTGAACTCAGCTCAACCCAACGATATTCTGTTCTAACGCAAATTGATGCCAATTTCCGAAAATGATATTAAATAACATTTGATATCTTTATAACATAATTAACTTAACGTTGCTGATAAGCACTGTTGAAACATACATTCTCAAAACGCACTGTTAGCGTGTATGAATGCGTCTATGTGTGACACTAAGAGATATACGCAACATTTTCCGAGGACATAATATAATATTTACAGATTAAGGCAAAAAGGCAGAGTATTTATGTAAACCATTACAGTTTTGCAAGAAAAAAAATCAAGAGTTATATAAACATGTCCTCCAAGGAATAATTCTGGATGTACATTTTTTTCTGTATTGAATGTAAATGTCAACTCTTGAAATAGAAATCCTTCTGTATCGCTTATAAGCCAAAAAGTCTAGGTCTCAGTGATATTTTGAATATAATTAGATTTTAAAATATCATCCGCGGATATAAGAAATCTTCAACTTATGTAATTTGATATGGAATTGACAGATTATGACGTCATAATTAGTATGACGTCATAATTGTTACGTTGGATACGATTGACCATCCCCGGGCGATATCTGTTCTTTTCATTTCATAAATACTGAGAAATATAATGTGTTATTGATTGTTTTATGAGATTAACAGATTCTAAAAATAGTAAATATAAGTATTGAACTGCTTTCAGTTGGCATTCATAGGATATATGAATGTCAACTGAAAGCAGTTCAATACTGAAGTAAGAGACATGTATATCTACTATTTGCCAGTTTTAAAAACGAGGAATGTACAAACTAAGACCTTGACATATGTCAAAAGTTCCGAAAGATGATGCAAGGTTTAATATCAGAAAGGCATGATTGCCCATTATTTCACTGAATTGTTTCATAATTTGAATTCAATATGTGCTGTATCCATCATATTTATTATTGTCCCATTGCTATACATGTATGCAATTTAAGTATATTGACAATGATGATGGTTCTAGTTGAATTGTGTTTGAAAGTTTGGTATATATTTACTGATATCAAGACAATACAACTGGAATTTTAATACCATCCTGTGTTTAAATGATGACGTAATATACACACACGCTACACCTTTTAAAAATAGTAATAGATACAGTATGCCGAAATAATGAAATTAAACTGCATCATACAGCTGTTTCGTCCTTCTGGGAATCGTCAGTAATGCTAGGGGCCAAGAGATTGGAATCCGAAAATTCTAAACAAATGTAGAAGCAAAAGGGTCAAGTGTATAACTGTAAAGTACAACACACAAAAAACATGCTACATTATCCTGTTCCTGGGTTCTAATGTCAACGAAAATGAAAATGTATAAGGCATATAGGTAGGAAATAGTTTAAGGCATTGCCAAGCTGCCAGGTTCAGTTTTACTGATGTAATTGGAGAAGATGGCAATAGAATCAAGGAACCCACAATGTAATTGTAATACTGAAATTCATTTGTGTTTTGCACGCAAAGGATTGTTCGTTTGCAGAAGCAGCAAACTCACCTTGATCAATATGTTGTTCAAGAAATAGAAAAAAAATGCCTGTATTTATTTAATGGTATTTAGAAGTACATGTCTAGTTTCTAGGGAAATTTAATGTCTTAACTATCTCTTTATCGGTAAAATTGTTCAGTTAACTGTAAAGGTATAACCTTTAGGAAAGTATGCAGATTCATCATTGACAAGAGTGAATACTTTTCAAGTTTCCTAAATACACGAATATTACCGTTTTCATTCTGTTCACGACAGTGGTGCACAAATGAAAGAGAATGATATATAATATTCAACCCATCTGTGAAATGCAAAAGTTTTTTTTTCTCCAATTTTTCTCTTCTTCTAGATAAAAGCATGAACTATGCCTATAACTGAAGATTGTGACGTCACTAGCTTGATGACGTCACCAATGAAATATCGTTCTGCTTGTTAAATTATAGATCCGCGATAAATTATATAAAACGTATAACATATAGAGGATATTTAATGCTTTGTCGTTAAATATTAAATATAAATTTCACGAGTATGGCATATTTTTTTTTTATATTTTCACGAATGCGTAGCACCCATGCAAGTGAAATATATTTCATATTAAACGGCAAACCATTGAATTTTCTTTTTATTTCAATTTTTCACGTTACACTGACAAAGCCTTATATTTTACTGCAAAAATCTTATATTTTCTATGCTCATCACTGCAGTAAAAAATATAAGTTTTATCAGTTTGATAATTTTCTTTATTTCACAAGGAATAATACAATAAAGATTCACTTATCTGTGTCAATATGTAGTTTGCACTTAGAACTCGTTATAATGACCCTTGGTTCATTGGACGACTCGCTTTCAATCAATATTATTTTTATTTAGGGTTCAGGTATTTGGTAGTATTAAGGCATCGTTTTGCAAGATCTCCTCGATTATTGCCAAACTACTTAATAACACCAGTGTATATAAAATAGTAAAGACAGTCTAACGAGGTTTTGCTGTTAAGTATGCAAACACTTGTGATAAAACAGAAGCTAACAACAATTAATATTGACAAATATTGGTCAGAGAATATTTAACAACACAAAACAAGTCGCAAAAATCAAGTTCGTTGTAATACATGCTACATATTTAAAGTCTCTTGATCTCTTAAATAAATAAATCAAACGAAGCTGGCATTGCCAGAACTTATTTTCTCTTTCAAATTGCACTTCGTATAAGTGATATAATGCTGTTAGTTACAATTTTAATATTCCTTCAAAAGTTAAAGAGACTTTAAATAACTTCATATATTCATATATTGATACATTTACTCTTATGATATCATTTATGTATTGTATATTATCCGATTTTGTTGTATATATAATGAAATACATTTAACAGCACCAAATACATAAATCGACACACAAATAAATAACTTAACATTCCGTTTCATTTGTTACAATTTGTTACAAATCTTCAACAAACAGAACAAAATCAGTTCGTTGTATTCTTGACATATGGTATATGTATATTACATATACTATTTCGTCTTTAAACACTTATAATAATTGCTGAATACGTACATTTCGTTGTAAAAGATATCCATTTACTTGGGTATCTGTTCAAAGATTGAAGAATTATTTGTACCATAACATCATTATTCAAACAAAAAGTTTCCAAAAGAGTTTAAAGAAAGAACATCCGATGCTTCTTACATAAAGGATAGAAAAGTGACTTAAAATGTGAAAGTACAAAAAACCTTCGAAACACATACTGCATTGGAAATTCTTCCTCGACAAAGTATCTAAGCGATATACATGTTGCTGCCCATTTGATATTACGTGACAAGATAATTACCGTTCCTTTTAATGATTTGCTCTTTTGAGTTAATAAACATATGGTAAATTATTACCTATAAATAACATGATTATTAAGAAGTTACTAAATCTTCGCAGAGGAAATTAAAAAAAAATCTCTTGTTTATAACAATATCACAAACAATAGCTTTTGTGTTAATAACACCAATCCATACCCATCAATAATAGATCAACATGCATATATCTTAAGGAATTAAATCTTTATCTGATATTATATCCACATTTACACAGTCGAACCTAATTATCTCGAGGTGGGAGAAACCACGGGAAAAATCAAATTTTCCTAATATTTGAGACGTTGAGTGTAAAGACTGACCGGAACCAATGACATACTTCGAATTAAAAGGGATTTTGGAAATGTACATATTCGTGATAACGATGTACGACTGTATCTATAAGACGATGTAAATATCAGATGCTGAATTGACCAATAGTACAGGCTAACCTGAAGTACTGCTTTTATCTCCAATCAAGTTAAGAATACCGTTGAACGGCATGGATAAATACCGTTTTATAAACGGTCTGAATTTACGGTTAAGCACAAAATATATCGTTGGATTTATGATTGTTGATAACTTTGCGATGAGTATAGAGGCCAGCGTAAGTCGGATGGGTACCTCATCTTTGTTTCCATAGGCAGTCCAAAGGCTGAACACAGCGTAGGGAGTCCAAGTCCCCACAAATGCCACACACATTGTAAAAGTCAACTGTAAGTAAAACAATGAAAACAATCAGATAAAAGGGGGCCTACAGAAAGCCAAAATCATCATGTTAGTTATCACATAAAGGACCCGTTTAATCATGTCATACGGACATGTCATAATGTGGTTACCGTCTTACACAATTTAGGTAGTACTATTATGGCGGCACAAATAAATTAGGTCTTTATGAGGTCATATGATTGTCTTAGTTATTAAAATCTTCCGCGAAAATTGAATAGCCTTTGTTTTAAAGAAATTAATTTGATATCTGTTTTCAATATAGTCTTCAACTTCTGCCAATGTAATAAAAAATGAATTAAACTCGTTATATAATTCAATATATCAGATAAATATCAATATATCAAATAATTAAATCTGATATCACATTGACACTCATCTATCCTATATATATTGCTTGCTATTACATTAAGAAATATGAACACAATTGGTTTTATTCTTTGACACAAAAACAACATCAACCAAAGGTTATGTCAAGTTCTGATTAGATAGAATAAAACAGGCACTGTAGTTTTGATCATAAAACACACCTCATTCTTAAGATGTTTAATAATCACTTGATGAAAATTGGTTTATTTTTTGTATGATTATTGCACAAGGATTGCAAAAAGACGAAAATGCTTTATCTAGTCTATGGGTGTTATATCAAGTTAACGTTTTAGCCAAATAAGAGTATGGTAAATCAATTTTCACACCGATGTAGGCTGATTAAGATGTTTATAACCATAAAACTTTAAAGAAGAAGAAATAAACTTACCTTTATCAAACTCCCTTCCATTTTTCGATTTGCATGTTTTCTATTCGGACGCTGAGGAGTCCATTTTTTAAGATTGTCTGAACTTCTTTTTAAAAATAATAACACACGTCCATAGCAAAACGTCATTATCACGACAGGTAAAATTATACACATAACAAGCATCACTGTCACAAAGGAGCGACTTCCAGACCAATTTAATGTACATGAGGTTCCATGAGGTTCAACTCCATAATCACCCCATCCTAGAAACGGTGGAAGTGACCAGATGCACGCATAAACGTAAGTAAAAAACACCAGTACTGATGTATGGTTGGTCAGATGCACACCTGAAACAATAAAGGGCATAGATTAGAATTAAAAATGACAGTTAAACATCAGAACGAAGGACGTGCTTTATATATTGATCAAGGAGGTTGTGTATGGTGTTACGTTTGTATATGTTAGGAGAAAATCTAGCTAAAGTTCTTCCAAACCTTGCTGGTTTTTTTGGACAACGATTGGTTGTTTTTACTTCAAAGTTAGAGTTTGTATAAAGTTATTTTGACACTTTTATCATTAACGGGACATCTTCCTATTTCAATTAATTGTTTTTTTTTTTTTTTGAATCAAGACTAAAACATTTTACCCTGATCATAAGAAAGCGTGTAGGTCACAATAGGTAAGTTTTGATTGATTTAGAAATAAAACACATGGTTTCTAAATGTATATAAAGGTGTTTTTCAACTTGAAACTCATCAACTAATCATTGTACCTGTTGTATAAACAAAAGGAACACACCCCACGTGGATTAAACTCTAATCGCATTTTAATTGGCTTACACAATGGCCTTTGAATACAACTTTTTTACGCACAAATATCAATTAAAACGCATAGAAAAATTGTTCACGGTTTCATTTTGAAGCTATCTAATCTATATATGAATACCTATGAGTTAATTGCTTTAATATATTCAATTCTTAATATTTACAGTCCACACTGACATTCACTCGATAACCATTGCTAAACAGGCTATCATTTTCACCGCATAAATGTACTCAAACACGTGACAAATTTCTTTGACATCGACAACAATACATGTGGGCGGAGTTATACAAATCCTACAGTTTGAAACACAATTGTGTGACGTCACCAACAATAAACGTGGGCGGAGCTTGCAAATTTCATGCTGTTACATTTATTGAATCATTCCCACGTTCATTAGTTTTGAAGTGAAATATGTGTCCGAAGATTGGACTATAATGAACAAAATAGTTACGAACATACTGTAAATATTCGTCGGTAATTGAATTTACCCACTTTCCATTGTAGTTATCCCCCGATAGCCTAAACAAAATAGAAAGTTAATCCTTAATTATCTTTAATGATTACAGTAATACTTCTTACTGTTCTCATTTTGTTTGTTTCTCATATTAACCAGAGGCATGTCACCTCAGGTCATAGCATTACGCCGCAACTAACAGATACGTCAAAACACAACATTTTCTAAATCTATAATCGGGTTACCAACGACTTACACAAATTGGCATATGCATATGGCATTTCTGTCACTCCACTCTCATTATTTGCTGAAGATATAACAACATCTTGCTCTGTTAACCTACATGTATTAACAATGTTCAACACACTTACTTTTTTGCATTTCACAAACGCTCATGTATCGTACGAAGCTCATCATAGCTAGCGTTGATATGCTGACTGTGCCACAGAAGAAACCAAGAAACCCGTAAACGTAACAACCTGTAAAACAGGAAACACATGAAAGGCTTGGGATATTGAAAGGTCGTCATGCAAAAACCGCATGACCAATAGATATGTGTGAACCCCCATCGTGCTAGTTGGCGATCAGCGGATTTGTTACGCCAGACACATTCGATAATGGCGCGTGTTATGACACCTTATGCAGAACGTTGACTGTGACTCTATTATTCACTTGAGTATTTCGACTGTTAGTTTATCATGAACATAAAAAAGACACAATGACATATAACTCATTTTAGATGTATATTTCATCACAATTTGAAATACATTGTAATATGTTATTATGAGCTAGAAGTAATACATTGAAGGGAAATAATACACAACTCCATTTTTTGTATTTGCTTTGAAGAATTGCTACTGTTACCTTGTCTTGTATTTTAATGTTGTCAGTTTGGTCTTATTAAAAGATTAAATGCTTTCTGTACGACCAAATGGGCGTTGGCATGCTTTACCATTCACTAGACTCCAAGATATTTACAAAAGAATTATCCTTAGTATCATTATCCTTTCTAATCAGATCGTCATTCAAAATATTCCAAACCTAAATGCGTGACTTTACATCAAGTACTTAGGTTTCAGTGCGTATATATATAATATGTTATTCCATTCTTTTTTCAAAGTTATATTGGGGATTAATTTCGATGAAATATTTTAGGTCTGCGTATGGTACTACGTAAGCAGCAACCTAATAGACTGAAGCTTTGGACTCAATATCCATGAGCTTGACGGTTTATTTTCCGTATGTTTTTTTTTCTTCTTTTTTTTTATATTAAAATTTTGATTTTAGTTTTAAAATTGATCCAAAGATCCTTGATTCAGATTAAAAAGAACTCCTTTGCTGTGTCATTATAATGAAATAAACCAGATATCGTACCATACAGTCCGAACTGCCACTGGTGTTGTAAAGACGACGTTACCACTAGAGGGAACCCGAACAGCGGAAGGAACAGATCACAGATGGCTAGGTTCACTATATAGTAGTCAACTGACTTCAGTGTCCGTCGCTTCTTGAAGCACACAAATAACACCATCATATTCAGAAAAATTGAAGTCGCACCTGCAATAAAAAAGAATAAAAACATATCTTTAAAACAATTCATCTCCAGCACACACACATACATACACACATATGGATATATTAGCCAGGTGGTATAGGAAAAGTAGTTAGCGCCTAATAGAACTGTATGTGTTAATTGTATTGATTGTACAAGATTTGTATATCTATGTACTGTAAAGCGCTTTAGAGTGGCATATGTTTGTTAGAGAGGCCGCTATATCAAATGTTGTATATTATCATTTCAATCTAATATGATTGTAAACTTGAGCAATTCATGTGGTACTTATGGAATTCAAAACAACTACATGTACACTACCTTTAACCCTCTACAACTCGTGACACGTTGCGCTTTTGATAGGTGTTAGGTCAACTTTACACATTCCAACAAACGTAAGGCTGACATGGAGTAGTGCAAATACTAATTGTCTTTTTAAGATATAGATAACTGAATATAAAACATTTGATATAGCCCACTATCTAATTAATAAACACTTTTTTTCTTAGCGAGTGGTATTGTGTTCTTTTAGTAGTGGGACAGTCCTTCCAACAACATCTTTATTGAGCCACCTCCCTTGAATTATACGATGCATATACCGTAACATTCAACCAATATCATATTTTATTCAACCTTAGTTGTTGAAGGTGTATGGCAAGAAAAACGCTTCTCTGAATCGTCCATCTTTACGAGACTTCGATGATCGACACCGATTTCTCCCGATCATTGCTGAGGCATGTATCCGTAAATGTCATACTTTAATTATGTGGTTTCCCATTTCTTTCTTTCTTTATTCTTGTGAGGTTTTCTTTATTTCAAATTTGATGCCTACGTTTGTTTAAACTTTTACGGTATCTGCCCAATTTCTTTTGTACATTTCGGATTCCTGTACTGTATCGTTATCCAACTTATAATTTGAAAATGTCTGAAGTAATTGACCGGAGGCTATTTACCATTAGGATAATATAAGACACGCGCTACCGATACAAACTGACAGACACTCAATATTTTTATATTTAAATGAGTTTTGACAAGTTTCTTATCAAAAATGGTTGATTACGAGCATTTTAGGTTTTGATATTAAAATACGCTACCGATTTGTATATATATGTCTTCTTTAAGAATAAGTAATACAATCAACAGCGCTGCCTTTGTCAGTTCTATTAATAACTATTGAACGGCAGCTATGTCAGCTTTTCACAGACAAATGTTGATTGATAGACACATTTGCCTGTGTAAAACTATTTTGACATTGAACAAAACCAGAAAATACCAAAGCGTCAACAAAATCATCATCTGAACTCAAAATCGCCTAAAGAGGGGGGAAATATAATCAAAGAACAGATTTGGAGACCATTGTAAAAGTACAATAGAATAAGACCAGGTGTTCCGGGAGAGTACGCGTCTTCTGCTTTATCGATGACACCCGAATGTGAATCTAACCCACATTCACGTAAACGTCAAGTCATCAAAGGGAGAACCGAGTCATCATACTCAATAAC
Organism: Mimachlamys varia; assembly: GCA_947623455.1. Classification (NCBI taxonomy): domain Eukaryota; kingdom Metazoa; phylum Mollusca; class Bivalvia; order Pectinida; family Pectinidae; genus Mimachlamys; species Mimachlamys varia. The sequence continues at coordinate 29,024,230 of OX392532.1, read as the reverse complement.
AACAAGCAGGCATACTTTCATATACCATCATGTCTGATTACTTGGAACACTTGAATACATAACGCGTGCCTGATTACTTGGATACCCTGAAGACATAAGGCGTGCCTGATTACTTGGATCACTTTAAGATATAACGCGTGTCTGATTACCTAGTCACTTGAAGACATGACGCGTGCCTGATTACTTGGAACAACTGAAGACATAACGCGTGCCCGATTACTTGGAACACTTGAGGATATAATGCGTGCCTGATTACTTGGAACACTTGAAGATATAACGCGTGGCTGATTATTGCGAACTCTTGAAGATATAACGCGTGGCTGATTACTTGGAACACTTTAAGATATTACGCGTGGCTGATACTTGGAACACTTGAAGATATAACGCGTGTCTGATTATTGTGAACTCTTGAAGATATAACCCGTGTCTGATTACTTGGAACACTTGAATACATAATGCTTGCCTGATCAGTTGAGGTTTTCTGTGTCAAAAGCAATAAAGACATCTCGTGGCACACTTCTAATATGTCGTAAATAAAGATGACAACAGCGATCTTTCCTCAAGCTCAACGATCAATAATCTCATGTTTCATGTACTTTAATGGTCTTAATTTCTTTATCGATTTTGCATTGAGGAACAACAGAAGATAATACCAAGTAAGTTTGTTCCTTGTATTACAACAACAAAGTGAGCATAGAGAAATATCTTGCGAGCAGCTAATGTATTGTATAAAAAAAGGAAAACGTCAGATGAAAATAAACACATGCCATGAAGATGTTTTTTTGAGCACGAAACATGTTCACTTTATCAACAGCCGTCCATTGCTTAATTACTTCCGTAGCCCTCATACCTAGTATGGTTTGGTATCCAATGCTGCCACTACACTTGTTGACATACTTGCGTGTTATTCGTTATCTACTGAATGGGATCAGACAACACGTCGGCATTGTGTTCTAGTCATGTTCATCAAATTTGTTTTCTGTGATCTTGAATTGGTCGGCAATATTTGTGCAGTCTCCCATAAAATTTGATGAGAATATTGATCAAACAATGATCAAACTCTATGGAAGTAATCGTGTTCTCATTGAAAACTATTTTGAATTTTTGTATGATATTAAGAATGACTTTTTTTCTGTATATTCTCGCTAGTTTCCTTTCTTGCTGTGACAGAGAATGATGACTCGGTTCTCACTTTGAGGACTTGGATATGACCCAGATTGACATGGAGTGTGATATCGATGAGGCAGAAGACACTTACTTTTAATCAATATGCTTATTATTAAAACGATCACCATACAGAAACTGTTACATAAACTGGCGATTTTAGAACTGCATCGCAAAGCAGGGGTAGTATAATATGTCCTATTGCAATAAACTTCGTTTTGATTTATTGTAAGGGCTAAGGTTTTATGCCTTTGTTTTCTCTTTTATTTATGTTAATTGTTGCCTTTTACGTCAGTGTCGAATTTCGAAGTTGTCACTTTGAATAGGTTTTAGTGTTTAATTGTACTTTCTGGTATTAGAATTTTTTTCCGATTTGCCATTTATGGTTTCTTCAGAAAATCAATAACAAAGACGTGAGATTTTTTTTATGAAATTGATGTCGTTTATCTTTTATCAGAAAAGATAGTTCCCTTTACCCTGAACTAATACCATTGCCAATTTTAACACATTTTCTGGTCGTCAAACAAAAACTAGGGCATTTGCTGAAGAAGTGCAAGCTTCAATTAAGAATCTAGCAACTGATTGGTTTGACATTCAGCCGTTTACTTGGCCAGGCACTACCATTTTAGGGAAAACTGCCTTTTAAGTGCAGTCGAAGACAGCCTAATTGATACAAAGCATCAAAATCGCAGCAACGTACCAGTGCACATAGATAATAGAGTGAATATACATCACGCTTGTGGCAATATCCTCTTGCCTAGTGATCTTTTTGCACTATTTTAATGTAGACTTAAGTGTTATTCACATTACGCAATATAAAAGCAAGTACATGAAATGGGAAAATATTAAATTTTACCATAATAGGTTTGACAGTGATGTATTGGAGTATGTATGCATGAATACGTTAAGCCAAGACCTGGATGCAATGCTCAAACCGAATTGCATGTGGTAATGATGAATTAATGATAAGTCAAGAAAGAAAATGACATCCTTTTTTAAAGCAATTGATTTTCAATTATTCTCAATCACAACAAATCTGCCTACTAATATACAGATACAATGTATGTACATACATGTGTGATATTGTAATTCTTACAATTAACACGCCATTGTATTGAGCCTGTGATGAAGGAGATGCAACACTGAGGAATAAAACAGATTGATTCAGCTTCAGCTTCATTACAACAGAACAAAATTAGAATTCAGTTAATGCTTACGACACATCAGAAGAAAGTTATAGAACATCTGGGCGAGCGAAATGAAAGACTTGTACACCCATTTTTTTCAAAATCAATGAGTAATCCCGGTTCTTGTATCCATCATTTCATGATACAGAATAATTTACTTTATGTGGGAACTTGCAGTTTCCGCGCTTGACCTTGAGGCTGAGCTGTATTCTGGACTGGTATAATATAACAAACAGAATGTGAAATGCACAAACATCGATTATAACCAGTCACCGTGAATTTAGTGATATATGAAGAGTAAAGCAATGATAATACTAGAGACTGTTACTGCATAAGACAGAACAAGTCGTCGCGATTACATTTAAATTTAATTTTGATTTAAAAAAGAAGTTGCTTTTCATGATTAATCCTAAGCACATGTGTGTGTTACGTCATCAGTAGAAATAAACATTCTTAATTTGATTTCTATATCGATTAAGACATTATAAATAGAGTAACATTCTAAGATGTAGAAACATAGCGTTTGATAATTATAAATCTATTTTTTTTTTGTAATATCGATATATGCACGTGTTCACATAGAATATCCCCATTTTCTGTTTTTTCATCAGTATGCACTCGGCTTATAGTTTTTTAAAGGGTAAAATTGAAACCAATCAATTACTCAGCACTGCCATCTGTGTGACAGCGAAACTAAATGGTCTGTAGTTTTATGGCTTAGATACATATGTATGCAAATCTTCGTTGTTAATGGTACACAGATTCCAGAATATTGATCAAAGCTACTGCGGTACAAGGATAATTCAGAGCTCCGTTAATCACAGACAGCTCGTCGATAACATCAACATCCCGATTCACTCGTAATTTGTCTGTGGAAAGATGTTACGTCGGTAATTAATTCGCCCGTATATTGTCACAATGACATATCTCACCCTTTGGATTGGAAGAGTTAAAATTTGTCTTTAGGGGTTATTGGGGTAATATAGACATATGTATACAATTAACTTATACATTATGTTACTGTTCACAACCCGTTAAGGGCTCCAACAACTGTCCGCTTGTGTGCCATTGATTTAACAAGCGTTTCCATGTAGATTTTCCTTTTTTGCTCTTATTTTGCCCTTCGTTAATCGATTTTGAGTTCAGATGATAGTTTTGTTGACGCTTCAATATTCTCTAATTGTTTTTGACGAGTCTGCATTAACACTTGTACCTTTCACATAACGCGTCTAGCAAACATTTTCAGCATTCCTCATTCCCTTAAGGCTTTTTAAGCGACATCATTAACTGACTTGATAATAAAACATGTATCGATCTTGTTTCTCTGTTTTTGATTATTATTCTCATAATTGCATTAGTGTTTAAATATAGGTAAATACTAGGAATAATTTAATAGGCTTGTCTCCAAAGAAAACAAATTACAGATAATCATCGAACTTAATGTTCATCAATTGTGTATTAACCGCCATTGTAATTGACATGATTGGCTCCTTTGTCGGAGATAACAGGCATATTTTGAATCAGTGTCTGTGTATCTTGTTATATCATCGTCTGTTAAACGACTAAACAGGTGTGAATAATGATAATTTTAAACAAATAATTTAATATCAACCAATGTTTTGCCTGAACAGTATACATGTATATAATCTTTATATTTAGAACAAAAGTGACACGTGATTGGTATCAATTTTGATATTATTAAGTGTGGCATTTTCCCTGACATCTATAACTACTTCTAGTTTTAAACTTTTTGTTTTGTAATAACAATCATCATATTTCTGTAAGTAAGCGGAGGTTTTCCGTTTTTAACACATCAATATATAAAGATGCGTATATTTATTCATCCGTTACGCAACCTTAGGATATCGTTTATTTAACTTTGTTTATCATCGTCGGATGCCACGGCTGATCTCGCTTCGGTTACTCGCTCCGCAGTAAGTAAAGAGAGACCAGTCCTATGTATTAGACTAAGGTTTGTCATGTGAATTGTCACTCGTTTGGGATATGTACATTTAAAAAGTAGTGCATGTCTCTAGTGTAGGAGTTTCATGTAGACTATATTACAAGGGAAGTATATCAGCTGCTATCCCCATACCTGTAATAAACATTTGAACCAAGTTCTAAGCAACTTCAATCAGTTGCGGTAGGGCTGTAAAATCTAGTTTTTTCTTAGACTGTTTATGGTTTATAATAAAACCTTGACCTTTTAAGCTAAAATGGAGTTAGTATACATTGCTATGTTCAGTTTCTAGGGTCGCAAAAGAACATAGTTTTCTTATGTTGCCAACTGGGAAATTATTTCAAACAAATAACTGTAAAAATGTATAAATACATGATATTTGTGCCTCATTTATGATAATTATTCTCCGAACTACTATTGGCTGGAGCCTTTTTCTTTAGCTGCGCGATGAAAATATAGATAACGTAACTGCCCTTTACTCTGAGTAATGGTCTTAGCATTCACATAAGTGCTTTGGTAAATACAGATTTTAAAAATAAAACATACTACCAATATCTACAAGATCATCTAAGCAACCCCGAAAAAAAGGTTTCAGATGTCCAGAAAATACAAATTTCTACAGCATCGTGACAGTTTTAAGATATATAAGCAAACAGCCTGTTTGGACACAGTATAATGTAAGCTATAACAAGCAATTGCAATGTCGACATCGATTTATTTTTCCGATAATCTGAAAATGGCAATGAGGAGAGTTGCGAGAACGTATTTATATTGCCAGAGAAATTTAATTCCCATGGCAATGCATTATAACAGAATAACGAAAAGTGTCAATAATGGTAGCATAAGTTAGTTTTAACCTTAATTGTGAGTTATTTTGTAGTTCCTTACTTATTTTTGGCAAACTTCAATCATATACCTGCATTTAAGCGGAAAATGTTAAAACCTTCAGAAATCGAAAAGGCCAGTAAATACATACGAATCTTCAAGTCTACAGACTGTTTGTACTTTAGAATAATAAAAAGCGCATGGACATGTGCATCAATCGTTCAATGGGTTTTAAATATCTAAGTTTATCAATGTCTGTAGTAATGTAGCAAGTGTTTAAGATTCTTCGCTTTACTACACAGCACCCCAACGAATGTCCATGCATGTGATGGAATTGGATTGATAAATGATAATGGCTAACGCATTCTGTGTTTCAAACCATTTCAGTCGTTTTGTACAGCACTTACCGTATGATGTGTTAATTTCAAGAAACTGTTGCTAAATGCGTTTCATATATGTTTAGCTTATCCAAATCTAATTTTCCATATCTATCTTAATTATTCGTTTTAAAATGTCTAAAATACGAACCCGCATAAGAAACATGATCGAATTTCGGTACACTGTGGATTTGTTTCACAGACAGCACTGTCATTGCTAATTCAATACTGCGCGTAAAACGTTGATTGATGAATGTGATCGTGATAGCTTTTAACGTACAACAGGGCGAAAACGACAGTTTGGTATCAAGGACGGTAAGCGTAAAAAAACGACAACTGATAGATTTCCAAAAAAGCGTTTTCGTTTACATCAGTCAAAATCAATCACATAAAAATCATAGGAATATTTTTGAAATTCTGAATATTATAAACCAAAAATGCTGGTTCAATTCCCAAAAATCGCAGCAATTTAATGATATATGAATGAATTGTGGTTTCCAAAGAAAATTCAGGTTTTTATAGATAATAATTATAGACTCGTCCACAACAAGGCAAGTCAACGTGCATGATCGGTCAAAATCCATCACATGACAAGCATTGAACTGTTTTTTTTTAATATTTTAGATTTAAAAATGCGGGACTACATAAAGCATTGTTTTCTGTGTCGTCAGTGGTTAATCGTGGAGCCTAAATGATCTTTGTCATTGAAACATTTAAATCCCCAAAAAATAATCAAATCTTCAATTAAGAAGCATTTAATTCAAATTGACGAGCAATTCATTCAATAATTTGTCTCATTTAATAATAAAATTAAGTTCAGATAATCTGAAGTATCGATCATTAAAAGCTATTAAAAAACTCATGAAATGTTTTGTTTCGTGTTCATGAATTAAAACAAATACGTACCTACGACTCCAAGATAAAGGGCAACAAGTGTATCCTCCACTGGGGAAAGCTTGGAAGAAAATATATTTAAATCCGTCAAATCTTTCTTATGTACATGTGTTGCCAGGTCAATTGATGTGTTTAAGGCAAGTTTAGAATCGTTCACATAATAATCCTCGTAAATTGGTATCCCTGTACAAAAGCAAGGTCTATCCATTGTTTGCATAGCGATTCACTGACAAGCGTACCTCCCGTCCGACGCTGTTCCTAGTCTGATGCCATTTGTCGCGAAGAACTGTTGTACCATACAATGTAATCCCAGTACCTGTGCCGCCGCTGAGAGCGGTAAGCCCGAATATTGACACGCGATGCTGGTGAGTGTCGGCGGATTTGTTCACTGCAACAAGCTTATACATAGATTTATATGAATATCATATATTTACCAATAATGTGTATTAGAGGTAAATATCATTGTTACAGGTGTTCAGTCATTGCAGCTTTAATGCGTGCACAGTGATCGTAAAGCTTTTCCTTGTTGTTCGCACAGGAGCCCATTGGAATGTGATTGGAGGGCGCTCCTGCTCACGCGAGTGTCGCTGTGTGGTCATCCACAGAGGCTACACGTGCCCGTGTGGAACGTGGCTCAAACGTGAATTTGTCATATGTAGTAACAAGGTAGCGTAAAGGTTTGCAGAAAATATCAAAGGGCAGCACAGTACAGTACATCAATGTTATTAAGAGACATGGTATTTCATAAAAGTCAACATGATTAAATACAGGTAATAGGAAACATTTATATACGATACTGTTGACAAGACGGAGAAAATACATATAACAGTCAAAATATCGTCAAAACTAACTCAAGTCGTTAGAGTATAAGGGGGAAACCATTACATGGACGTAATTCTATCTAATGAATTGATATTCATGTAATTTACAGACAACTGTAATTGTACCTGGCTCTCTACATAAAAAATATGTTTTTCATGGTTAATCATATACATTGCATATACTGCCATTAATTAGTTACACTATTTGTCTAACTTAATTAACTAATTAACTTATACAAGTTTTCTCTTAGAAACAATTGTGCCCAAGCTTATGTGTGATGTTGATTAAAGCGTTGTGTTTATATGAAGACATCATTTTCGGACTGTAGACATCTACTGACCGTTAGACATTTTTGACAAGCTGTCAGAATGTGAATATAGCTGTTTAGAGAGATCCGGGTAATACGAAGCACATACTAAATTTAACAGAACCATTTTGAAGCAAAGGCAAACGATGACTTAAAGAGTGACGGGCATGCTACACAACTCTTTACCTTTGAATTAAAGGCAACAAAATGGTTAATTCATGCCCTTTCAGTCAATAGTCAAACCTGTTTTCCCGAGGTGTTAGGACCAACCTAGTGAACTATTTCCCGCAATCTACTATTGATGGTAAGTAGGTCGCGAGAACTACCATATCTTTTGGTTATATTTGTGTTCCTGGTGTAATAGATTTTGAGTTCGGATTATGGTCTTTTGACACTTCAGTATTATTGATTTATCTCAAACCTAAATGACACATTTACTATTCATATGACTATAAACTGTTTCTAATGCATGCTGTATTTCCCTTGATATACCTTTATTCGTTATATCATTATTGATTTGAATGTTATTCTTGTACGATATCAACGTAGGATATTTGCTTTCTTTCCTTCCATTGCAATGCATTGTCCTGGCAAATGTTGAAGACTTTAACAACATTTAATATTGTAACGTTATTGATCAATAATGTGAAGTAATTTATCTATATTTTGACGCCATCGAAGTTATCATTGCCGCAACTTGATTTACTGTTCAAAAACTGTTCGACGTAATTAGATAAAGCACAGCAGTTCCAACAAACTGTAGGTGAAAGTAATAAACAGTTTAGGGAATGTTGTGACAGTCTTATAACACACATTGCTACTGATATCAAACTTAATAACGCCCGGTAGGGCTTTATGTAAGTCTCCAAGCAAAAGCAATGTATGTTAAAGGACTATAGCTATATTTGCTAAAACCAAATAATTTCTTAAAAAAATATCATGCCTGTTATGATAAAACGACCAGTGATTTGTTTTAATCGAACTTTAAAACATGCTATGTAATTAGATAGTGGAACAAAAAGCCAGTCCATTAAGTAACAATAACTGGTGTTCCTGTTTAGACCATTAGTAAACAATATGCCATATACTTCTGCGACCACTGCTGTATCAAGGAAAAAAACAACTTATTTCAAATGGATTTCGCACGTGATACCAATGTAGTGTGGTACGAATACAATTCTTAATATATGTGCTTTAGTATCGCCCTCGTCTGGTGACATCGTTTCGTCCGTGTTCAGTATAATGTGACCGGGTGGGATGTTCCGCTGGGTTCAGTGTGATAGCACTTTAAATAGGCAAAAGATCCAAATCATCGCAAAAAGGCTTACACGAACATACAATGGCCTTCCAAATACACAAGCTCTCAACACACGCACCTTAATCGCATACACCGGGAGGCCGTCCTAAAATGACCCTGGTTGTTAATAGGACGTAAAAACAACAAACCAACTAAACAACCAACTGATGGCATTGTTTTTATTTGACATTTTCTGTCTCGTAGACCCCTAGTTCGTCAAAGATTATTAATATCATTAATTGTTTGATTGATTAGTCGATATATCATCTTTTTGAAGGCGGGTAATAGTACGAATGACGTAGTTTTTCTTAAGTAAACTTCGTAGTTCTGGTATCATGTGCCTTGGCCTATTACTATGGTATGTGCTAGGTAACGACTACTGTGTAAAAGCATGTCAATTACAACAGTCTGTAAAGACACAATTTGTGTGTATTGTGTAGAACTGTAAAGACATTATATTTTTTAATATAATAATGATATAATTGACATGGGGAATACATCCGCAGAACTGCAAAGCATTAACGAAACCATTGTCCGACGTTAAACTTGATTAAACTACAAACAACAAATATGAACAAACGGAAGGTTAACACTGATACTCGTAAATGTCACTTCCTAAAAGTGAGAATTTGGACATTATTCTAAATCACAGAATATCTCTCAATAAGACCAAGATGGCGACTATATGACTTGCTCATAGATCTTTTATCAAATCTTTGTGTCGTAAGCTTGTTCGTCAGCACCCGATACCTATCACAAAAACCTTAAGCAAGCCTTAAAATAACGAATCATCTGTTACGCTTACTCTTTTAGAGCACTTGATCTTATGTTCTGGTTTTTGTTTTTTAATGTTGACGTTTGGTATTCTCTGTTGTTTCTCTTTCTGTGTGTGGTTTTTTTTTAATTACCTTTTACATTTTAGTACATCAGGGTTGTTGGCCTTTTACCTTCGTACTACAATGAACTTTAAATTATCATTTTGTTCAAATAACGTCTACCTATCATAACATAAGTAACCGGTTGTCATCTAATAGGTTTTGTTTCGGAGTGAAATTGATTTTTATCATGAAATAAATGGAACGACTTGTCAATCAAACTGTTTCCATAACGACAAGTGCATAGCCGTGCCTAGAAGTACTCCGTGTTTCTCATTTGAGAACAATTATAACGCTTTGAACTTTACAAACAATGTGGCGAATGACTGTCTTTGGAAATGAGCATGCCGCATTGTGACAACCCTTGCTTTGAGTAAAGATTTTCACTCTAGGTGCTAAATGGGTAACACAAGAATCAAACACTTCTATAAACACTTCACGAGAGTACTTGAGAACCGTATTTGCTGCATAGAGAATTCTTATAACGTGTGAATTTGTAGAATTGCAGGTTTGGAAGAGGCAGTCTGCTAATTATTGACCTACTCCTGTGGGAAAAAATGTATTAAATGGTAATAGTTTGGCTTGCCCTTGGAAGATAAAGTGTGTTGTGTTAAATAATGCCTATTTTTTGGAGGATCTTACATTCATGTCAATGTAATATGGATTTCATGAGCCTTTAGACGAGTGACATATTCAATTATATTTACTGGTTGAACACATTTCAGTTTACATTGACACCAGTGTAAGATTCCATTTAGCACACAAACATATTTGTATGAGCAAAAACACTCTCGTAAGTTAATTTCTTTATAAGCAGTGTTTACTTTGACTGTAGAGTTTTCATTACCAAGTCAACTATAAACATCATACAGACGTCATTCATATATGACGTTACAATAATTTAATAACACGTGTTATGCCATACATATTTATGACATGGCCGTATGACATGTTTGAACGGGTTAGTTATGTAATCACATAACTTATCGGTGTAATCAAAAGCTAATATACTTTAATTCAATAAAACGTCATATCATTTTTGTTTTGAAATGTCAAATGACTCGTGCTCATTATCATTTTGTTTTTACATTGCACTGATTACAACAACAATGAAAAGCCTATGTATGAAGCGGAAGAAACTTACTCTTCCGGAACACATGGTTTTATTCTCTTGTGCTTTTACGAGAGTCTCCATGTAATCTTTCCTTTGTTACTATTTTGCCCTTAGTTTAATCGATTTTGAGTTCGGATTATGGTTTTGTTAACGCTTTGGTATTCTCTGATTTTTGTTTAGTTTTTTGGACAATGAACACTCCACATTCAGAAAATGGTTATTGGTAATGAAAATTTTAACATGATTGATTTTGTTATATCGCGTAGTTTAATTTGTGGATCACAAAATAATTGTGATTCCTAGATTAGGAACTTATAATACAGCATACAGATTTCACAATGAGTTCATGATGCATTTCAAAATCTTGTGAAATTCAGACTCACATTTACAACTACGCAGTATCCCAGCATAAGTGACTGAAACAGCAACATATAGGCCTATCTTAAAAGTGTTGTTATTTCCCTTGTTTGCCATATTGTGGCTACATTAGAAATGGCTTGTAAAAACAAATGTGTGCCATGTAGTTATGTCATAAATGGGAACTACGCCATCCGATTGTCACCGGGCGCCAAATCATCACAAAAACACTTTCCGGGAGTCCATCTTGTATCCACCATTGTGGCTATCAAGAGAAGTAACAGCACTTTTGGTAAAGGTATAGTTTTGGTATGTCGTTCTCTGAGTATTTGGTTCACTAGGTTTTGTCATTTTAAACGCCAATGCAGCCATGGAATATTTTTATAAAATATATTTGTAATCAGTGAATACTGGAGCTTCAACATAACTCAAAATCGATTAAACTAGAGACAAAAAAAGCAGAGGCAAAATAGGAATAAAGGACAGATGTACGTGGTGACCCTTGTAAAAGTTAAAGAGAATACTACCAGGTGTTCCGGAAGAGTAAGCGTCTTCTATAAACTTTAAGATTTACATGGAATTGGGTTTTGCTCAATTTCAAAGCATTTGCAGAAGAGATGTATTAGAAATTTTGGTGTATATCAGCCACATCCAAGTAAACGTCATGTGGTCAAGTATATACAGCTTTATCATTGATGTATTGTCTCTGCATAAAGCTTGAATGAGATAGATTCACCGTTGTTATAAACACACTCATCACGAAGCATGATAGAACGGAGATGAATATGTGATTAAAGGAATGATTACGTTTCTTTACTTTGAATTAACATACACTTTTTCTAATTGTGTATCATGCACATTGTAGCTGATGTCTGGCTCTATCAGAACCAGTTCAAAGTTGCATGCATAAACGACAAATTCAATACCTCCTAAAAGGCTGTATACTTTCGCAATTTAGTTATGTTCTGGAGCAAACAACAGTCATTATAGGACACAAGGATATATTTGTTATACATCTCTATATATGATGTATGGAGATTTTGAATTTGTGATATGCTTGTCGAAAAAAAACCTATTGTCGTAAAAGGAACACCATGCTACAATGTAAGTGTAAGCTTTGGTTTGAAAAACGCTTACCCTTTCGGAAGTTCTTCTTCTGTATTCTTCTAGGTTGTCGTAAAAAGCTGGTGAGGTCGTCCATTTCGCGTCCATTAGGCTACTTTGATTTTGGTTGGTAACATGCAACGATTACCTTTCAATGTAACCGCTATTATAATTATATTTCCATTTCTTTTGCAATGCTAGTGGCTGAATGTTACATCGAAAACTAGAAACAAACTGACAATTATAAATATCTTAATATAAAACAACTAACAGCTTTAATGTTATCTAGTAATCGTTAAAATACATTTCCACTAGAGAGCCCACGTAATATTGTTTATATTCCGGAGATATACAAATTCGAATAAGAACACAAATATATCAATATTATTGCTGACAGATGTTATTTGGCGTTCCGTTTCCTTGGTGACATTACTAGGCTCGTTCGTGTTAAAAACACCAGCGAATTCCTAGTTCATTCGGCGCATTGTTTTATAAACTACTCATATAGACGATAATCTTCGTTACCGGTTCTATCCGGCTCCTTTATTTAGCCTGATGGGAAAAAAACAAACCAGTCATTATATCCGCATTTGCTTTCTTTTATTGAGGTTGTACTTGCATGACACGCAGAAATATGATTATATGTAAAATAGGAACACCATAAAGAAGTCTATTAATTTTCGTAGTTTTGTTTTTTGTTTTAATCAATAAAATACAGAAGCGTCAACAAAACCGGAAGAGTGAGTGACTACTGCTTCATCGACGACACCAGTCATGTAAATATTGGTCACAGGTAAGTCAAGATCAAGTTCTGAAAGTGTGAACCGGATCATCCTTCTCAAATAAGCACACTAATGAGCATACACAAAAGCGTCTATTATCATATCACACACAGATACAAAATATTTCTCATTGAGACAAAGATGGCAATTATAAAACTCATAGTTCACCTCGCCGTAACGGTGCATCTAGGACCAGTTGTTCTTTATCAGTGAGAAGCGAAAAATGCAATTTTCTTGTAACTTGGAAACGAAACCATTGAAAAGTTACAACTTCCCAGGTATGAAGATTTCAGGGGGATACATGTACATGCAAAATTATGGAATTGTATCTTGTTTATTGACAGAAGGCTGACAAATATCGTTAAATAATGAGTAAGATAATCATTTTTTGAACAACTGGGCCCTGATGATCTTTGAAAATATGTATTGTCCACTTCATGTTCAATCATTTTTCGGAAGATTCCTTTTTTAGTTGTCTCTAGAAATATTCCTCGTGTTTTTTTTTGGGTTTTTTTTTTTGACATCTTTCCTTTTTGTCGTTTTTGTTTTGTTTTAGTGAAAAATGAGTAGGTCCTTAAAGTTGAAACCTGTTTTGAGAATAACATAGTAAGGGGTAGCATAATAATCTTACATTATTTACTAGTCCATTGAGGTAGGAACTTTCTACAATTTCATCACTAAACAACACTCTCCCAACGTTTATTTTAATGTTTAATATCTTCAACTAAGTTCCCGTTTAAGGTTTACTTTGTATTTGAGAATGGTTTCGACCTCTCCTCTACCGAATATAATAAGTATACCTTCATAACTCTGTTTGATTCTTTATCAGTACCAAAGGTGTACCATCCTGCCGACAGGTAGGGCTATGTTATGAATGCATTCACGAGGATAGAGCCTACTGCAGTCCTTACCTAAGCGAATGTTTAACATAAAAAACAAACTAAGATACCGCTTATAGGAACGCTTAAAATGAAAATTAAAATAGTAAGAAGAGAAGAGAAATATTTACAAAAAATCCCAAAACATTAAAATGAAAGCGACAGTTTATTTTGGTCGGTTCCTTCTTTGTGCACAAATAAAGGTCAGAGACGAATATACATTAAGTTATGAAGAGAGTTTCCACACCCGCCACCCCATACGATAATGTAGTGGTTAACTAATTAAAAGACATGACGGAACTGTGTTTTGTTCAGATGTATTTACGATCAAGCTACCAAATATCGAAATTGACCCTCTTTTCAAACAAACGTCGGATGGCACATATCAAAGCCACACAATCTATATTAGGGTGTTGACATAATATGGTGCACCTTCGTTGTGCAGTTACAAATAAGTGCATGTGAGGTAATCTTCATGTGATAAGCTTGCTTACGACCATGAACTCAAAAGGGACTTTGTTGACTGAACGACATGTGCGTGGTTTCTGTTTCAAAAAAAGATAAGAAAAAAACGTTGCTGTATCTTTTATTATTTAGTACACAGTGGAGAGCCCTATTTGTACCATTGAGAGTGCAGAATGATTTAAAAGACCTGCGGCACTCCTCACGCGCGTATTGATGCCATGACTGAGGTTCCGTTAAACAAGAGATGTCTTCCGAAATTCGTCATTGACGCAGAAACAAAATCCGAAATAAAACCCTGATATTCCTACAACCATGTATCTTACCATCTATGCCAGGGAATTCATATTTGAGTTTGCAAACAATGCCAATTACAACATAACTTATCTGACAGCCAGATAGGAATATTTCAAATTGATGTGAAGAGAAATTACGCCGTACCAAGTCATTACATATGTATCGCATGTAATAACAATTTCATTTTTTCATTTTTTTCACAGCTATCGTAACGTAATGAGGACACTTGAAATATCAAATGCAAGCCCTGTCAAGGAATGGATAATCCCCCTTAAATGTGATTTGCAAGCCCGATTATGCTTATGGTACACACCAATGTCATTGCGTTACTCTGTTTGCCAGAGTTCTCAACATGGCGGCGTGACATTACTTAGATTTGTGTACATTATATTACAAAATAGTTTTCACCATTATTGTGAAGCCTGAGGGGTGACTGGTTGTTTTCTGTTCTGTTCATCTAAAATATATAATGTGTCATCCATGCAAGGTAGATGTGATTTGATTGAGTTGTCGAGGTGACATCATTATAATGTTGTCGTGACATCAAGGAATAGTTGCTATGACGTCATACACTTGTTGAGAACGTACAAAGTGCAAGTGTTCCTTGTGTAAACCCTAGGATGAGAAAAAAACTCACCCTAGTAAACACATGGATATCCATTTCCAGGGAAAGATAATTACATATCTTTTGGTGAAGAATCCAAATGGATGTTTATTTCCTTGAACTTTTAAAAGTCCCCATGGAAATCCTTTCTTTGACCAAGAAACGTCAAGGTTTTATCGAAGTTTATTTACGACTTTCTTTATATTTTTTATATGCTGTTGTTTTTCTCTTTCTGACGGGTTGGCGTAGTTGACGTGTTTTTCCATTCTGTTATGTCTTTGTATATTATGTTTGATGTATTATGTTTCATGTTTGACAATAATGTTTTACTATTATTACTTGTGTTAAATGTCTCCATCGTGTCGTCTTCAAAACTCTACATTATGAATTAACATCAACCATAATCCTAACTCAACATCTATTAAACTAGAGGCAAATATGAACAAAGGAAACTTTTCAGGAAAAACCCTCGTAAAGTACAAGAGATTAAGACCAGGTCTTCTGCTTCATCGACTACACCCGCAATGTAACATCTTGATCACATCCACGTAAACATGAACTTTACTTCATATCACACAAAGATACAGTTTTTTTCTCAATGAGACCAGGATGACGATCATAAAACTTGCCTATAGTCTTCATCAACCTGGATCTCTCGAATCCTCGTGCCATGAGTTTGTTAGTTAATACATAGCATCTAAGGTTTTCATTTTTAATGGAAATAAAAAGTTTCGTTAAGCCAAAAGAAATTAAGAGAATACAAAAGCGTCAACGAAACCATAATCCGAAGGATAAAAGGAAAGATTTTCATGGAGAATATCGTAAAAGCACAAGATAATAAGACGAGGTGTTCCGGAAGAGTAAAAGTCTTCTGCTTCATCGACGACACCCGCCATGTAAATCTTGGTCATATCCAAGTAAGCATCAATCCTCAAAATGAGAACCGAGTCATCATTGTCAATCACAACAATTAAGTAAGCACACTAATAAGCAAACTCGAAAACGATCATCTTCATATCGCACAAAGATACAGAATATTTCTCGAAGAGATCAAGATGGCGAACATAAAACTTGCCCATAGCCTTCATTAACCTGCATCTCTCGAATCCCTGTGCCGTAAGTTTGTTCGTAAGCAGTTGACATCTATCACGCAAATTTTGATATTCAGAAAAAAAAATTAGGTCAGTATATAATGTGTATTGAAATAGTTTCAAAACTCCCATTCATGCAGTTTTATGAATTGAAAAAAAACTAAATAAATGTGCAAATTAATCTTTGTAAATATGTAAAGCGCATATTATGAATAACCAACAAAAACTTATATTATAATAGCCCCCACCTCTGTATATTGTAGATTATAATAGCCCCACCTCTGTATATTGTAGATTATAATAGCCCCCACCTCTGTATATTGTAGATTATAATAGCCCCCACCTCTGTATATTGTAGATTATAATAGCCCCACCTCTGTATATTGTAGATTATAATAGCCCCCACCTCTGTATATTGTAGATTATAATAGCCGCCACCTCTATATGTTGTAGATTATAATAGCCCATACCTCTATATGTTGTAGATTATAATAGCCCATACCTCTATATGTTGTAGATTATACTAGCCGCCACCTCTATATGTTGTAGATTATGATAGCCCCCACCTCTATATGTTGTAGATTATAATAGCCCCCACCTCTGTATATTGTAGATTATAATAGCCCCCACCTCTATATGTTGTAGATTATAATAGCCCCCATCTCTATATGTTGTAGATGATAATAGCCCCCACCTCTGTATATTGTAGATTATAATAGCCCCCACCTCTGTATATTGTAGATTATAATAGCCCCACCTCTGTATATTGTAGATTATAATAGCCCCCACCTATGTATATTGTAGATTATAATAGCCCCCACCTCTATATGTTGTAGATTATACTAGCCCCCACCTCTATATGTTGTAGATTATACTAGCCCATACCTCTATATGTTGTAGATTACCATAGCCCATACCTCTATATGTTGTAGATTATAATATAATTTTAAACAAAATTGCATCGTACAAGACAAAAATAGCGAAAACACTTCTGTGTTCTTTTAATGAGAAGATAAAAAATGGAAATATTTCGGTTGGAGATAAATCAACCACTGCTAAACTACACCGTACGTGGATGTTATTCAGGGAGTGTCAGTCTCCACATTAACCAAGAAATGTATGGCCAGCTAAATATGGGTTTAACTGTAGGAAAAGCTGGATATATCATTGAAGATTTATATCAACATGCAACAGGAGTTATTATTATCATATATGTATGTACATGCAGGCTATCATTTCTGTTCCAATATTATGCTTTCAGTTAATCTTAAATGTTTCAGTATAATACATCAAATATACTAAGAGACTACCTATACGCACTTCTTTTAGCAATACCACTAAATGAGTTTTCAGTTCAATTGACTTTGCCTTTTTAAAATATTTAAACAAAAAGACAAACAAAATGGAAAGACACGTTGCATTGCCTTTTTTTTTGCCCTTTATCCAGATAAAGGGCAAAAAAGGCAATACAACGTGTCTTTCCATTTTGTTTGTCTTTTTATCTTCTCATTAAAAGGCAGTACTTGCAAAAAGCAAAATCAATCTCATGCGATCTGTCAAAATTGTAGGTACAATCACATGCGAGTTCTTACTTTCTTCTTTTCAGTGCTAAAACCCTCATCAGCGATATGCCTCATCCTCAACCAAAAAGCTGTAACAAAGGGTTTGATTGGTGAGATAAATTTAAATCTGCATTATCTGATATTAAAGCGGACCCTAGACAGGTGTTTATATCATCATAGGTACAAAAACATATAAAGAGTATTCCTTTTATCGGAACGTTCCAGATGTGCTAACTTGGAACTGGTCTGCTAAATGGAACAAAATGTTCCGAATTCCGTTCCTGCGGGTAAAAAAAATAATAATCGAAAAGGAAAAAGAAACGACTTTTCCGGAAATAACCAAAACAGTTCTGACATAAAATAAGCAAAACAAGTATTAGCTTTTATTTACTAATTTGACAGACTACGATTCCACTAGGAGTCGGTAATGATATATTTTACATGTGAAATATGTAACTGGTTACAGTTATATTTTTTACACTTTATTGAGCATCTGAAATGAAAACATTTCATTGGCCGCCTTATTGGATTCAACTTAGACTCTTCAAATGAGACTTTCACGATGAACCGGTTCGTTCCGGCGGAACGTCACGTCCATTTAGCGGAATGTCTGGTTCGTTCTGGATCAGCCGGAACCTTCCGCTAATGGAACACGCTAATAGTTTAAGGCGATTTGATTGGAATTCCGGATAAAGGAGTGCTTACCAATGCAATATCCATATGGTTTAGAAATGATACTGGCCCAAGTTTCATAAACGTTTGCCTTTGCTAAAGGAAATTTATTTACTTCGAAAAGTCTCCATAGGGAAGTTTTACAAAATTTAAGGACAGTCTCTTTAAATAACATATTTCCCATCAATGTCTGTAATACTTTTCTATGGCGATTCATAAGGTAAGAAATAAGCATTCATGAAACTGGCCTGGTACCATTTAATATTCAGTAGATACTATCCCTACCCCTGGGGCACATGTAGTGGTACTTTCCTTAGCGTTAATTAAGTATTGTGGTACGATATGTAATTCTCCCCCTTTTCAATGACGCTTGAAGTAAACAAAGATATATGGCTTTAGGAACAGAACATGTGTAGAAACTGTTAATGCCCTTGCCATTATCCTTGGCAGTGTGAAATACCATGACATGTACATGTAACTCTTAATTAGCTACCTAAAATTGCCGTTTTATACCTATTGTCGAAACATAAGTTGATACGCTGCATAGAAATGCTGAATGAATGGAAACCAACGAGATAATTTGCCTAACCCAGGTTGGTGTTCTTCTTTTTGTTTTAGTATAATAGTGTGACACTTATTTGACAAATCGCTGCACTAAAATGCATCTAATTGTAAATTATATCTTTCCAATAGCTTAGTAATAAGATTAAGAACTAACATGAAAACAACGCCTTAAATTGAAACACATTCCGAAATAGTTATAACATGTCAAAAAGATTAAGCAAACGAGCTTAAAACCTATATAAGTCATCTCTTCTGTTTGTATGTGGACTCACAGGAACATGCTTAGAGTCATAAATAGAAAATAGGACTTATTAAGACAAAAAAACAAATATATGCTAAACATTTAAAATTTTGTCAAATTTAGAAGTTTAAAATAGAGATGTATATGCATATCAGTATTATCACATGCCTTATCTTTCTATCATATTTGATAACATTCAATGTTATCCAGAAATGAACATTTCTAGTAGTTCATAAGCAAACGCGTTATGAAGGGATCAAGAACGAAATCATTGTTTAGAAAATAGTATTGGAAGTTGTTTTCTGATAAAACTGCAACGAAGTGACATCTGTTGATGAAACGAAAAAGCAAATGTTTAAAAGCAGCTCTTTTCTCTATGTAGGATTGTTTCTGAAAATCTGTCCGTGTCATTATTTATATGGATTGTTTTTTCGTTTCGAAATGACAAATGAACGGACTAATCATAATGTCATACTGTGAAAAGAAGAAAAAAATGCTAACTAGCTTCGGTATGAAATTAGGACAAAAACACGACCAATATATATCAAGAATAATCGTCGATGAAGCAGAAGACGCTTACTCTTCAGGAACACCTGGTCTTATTCTCTTGAACTTTTACAAGAGTCACCATGTAAATCTTTCCTTTGTTCATATTTTGACCTGGTTTGATCGATTTGGAGTTTGATTATGATGTTGTTAACGCTTCGGTATTCTCTTATATACAATCACGACAACACTAGTAGTGGTAGAGTATCGGGCCCCATGTTCATCAACGTTCATTAACTTAATGAACCACATAGGAAAACATAAGAGAAGTCTCGGGGAAAAAATCTTGAATTGAGATTTTCTCTTAACGTCTGTAAATGTAGTACTTTTCTATGGAGATTGTTTGCTATGGGATTGTCTTTTAAGTACAGAAATGTTAAAAAAAACTGTGGCAAATGATATTACGGTAAAGGTGATATAACTATTAATTGTATATTGTCAACAATCTATTTATATAGTAAAGTAAAATCTGTAGGTTTATTTTTAGGGGATTTTAAATGGATATGACAAAAAGCGATGAAACATTTCAGATTAAAAAGATAAAAAGAATGATTTTTTTCTATAGATGCTGTTTTGTTTTCTTATCTTCCGCATTTCTTTTTCAGCGTGAATAAGTACTATCGTACGCCCCAGGCAAATACAATATGTGTCGAACCAAAAATTCAATATGCCAGAAAGAGAAATACTATATGCGAGTCTAGTGTTTACGTTTATATTCCATGGCAAAACTTTGGTTATCATCTACGGCTTTTTATTATGATGAGAGTTATTTTTTATGTAATTAAATGTAGAAGTCGTTAGCTCTATTCTTTAATCATTTCTTTTAATACTAATATGATTAACATTAAGATAGGTAAAACAAATACAACTATATAAGCATTGAAATATAACAAGTGTTGTTGTTGAGAAACAAATATTACTTCAATTGATTCTAAGCAAAATATAAGTAACGTGCTGGTTTAATTCTAAAAACAAATATTTTTGTCGATATATGTAGCAGTCGGTGATATGAATTGTTCATAATATGTTATTGATATACTGTCTAGACCAAAGCAACTGCATACTATATATATTACTAAATTTAAAAGGTGCAGCACATGTGTGTGTTACGTCATCTTTAAATAATGCATAAAGATCAGGTATATTTTGTTGTACTGTATGCATTGCGCTTTTTATTACTGTTGTTTTATCACTTTTAGACCTAAGCAACTGCGTTTAAATAATGCAGAACTATCAGGTAGATTACGTTGTACTGTATTCATTGCGTTTTTATTAATTACTGCTTTTACACGACTATTTAGCATGTGTCTCATTAATATCGGAATTACAGCAATATATCCATATACATATATATTCATTCTTTTCATTTGATTTGTGACGGTTGATTAAACTTGAACTAATTAACTAGAATAATGAATGTACTACGATATGATGCAATATTTGTTCGTTTAATTTCCATGCAAAGTACATTGTATAGCCTAAAAAATGACAAAAGCGATGATGCATATTATGCTAAGCAGTCTTAATTAAAAGAATTAGTGAATAAGATCTTCTTAAAAATTGTTTCAATTTATTGACTGCGATGTACACTTATTTATAAAATGTGTTTGCACTGAAAGCGATACCCATATAACAATATATAAGAAACTCTTACCGTTCACTCTTTGTATTACAGAAACCTTAAGCTGATTTTGATTGAAAACATAGTTTTTATTAACTTAATATGTGAAATATAAAGATACTGAATTTACTCTTATTTGCGATAAGAAAACGTTGATTTAAATATTGTGATGTGGCTCTGGTTATTACGGATGCATGATTTTGTGTATTCTTGATTTTATTTTCTTCTGTTGAGTATGTCCACAGTTCCTCCACAGTTCCTGGTGATTTTTGATAAATTATATTCCTCAGTTGCCAACTAGATTCAACATTACAAATTAGATATCTTACCGCGATCATCCTACAGTTCATTTTTGTTTCGCATGTAAGATCAATTTGAACTACTTCTGTATATAAATGTACGTGTATTCTATAAATATAATTTGGCGCCGCTATGCTTATTTTGGGGTATTTTCCTTAGGTTAAATGGCGCCACCCTGCTTTTATAAGTAAAACAAAAGTATAAGGATTTTTTACAAGAATGGTGTGTTCAACAAAAACTTGGTTCGATATCAGGAGCAGGGTCAGGATGCAATACTGAACTTCTTGCAGAAATGTTTCTAATTGTGATTTGGCCTTGCTACAGTGTAATGGCTCCCATAGTGTGGAAGTAATTACTCAGTACTACCCTTACCATTACCTCAATGGCTTTGATCAAACATTTGTGAAGAAGCGTTAAGCACCATGAGTCAGTAACTTCTACAATCTACAATGAAATTAGAGATACCAATCAAAGGAATGTTCTTATAAGAAACCCTTACAATCAACTAAAAGCATTTGTGACTTTTTTGGTCAAGTTCGCGCAGCTTCTTGTTCAACTTTGTTTTTGCCTTTGTTACTAACGCTGACATACGTTGTCAGAATTGAAAACAAAAATAAAAATAAACAATGTGCTGCATTAAAAATATTTGAAAAACATAAAAAAATAATCTTGAATTCGAGCTGTCTTAAGATAGAAGTTTGATAGAATAATTAAACAAGCACGCACGCAAACAATATAGGGATCCGCATCACACACAAATAGGTTGTTTGTTAATCAAAGAAAGTTTGGCTAATTAAGTATCAATTCTTTGTAAGCAAATTAAAAACAAAAAAGAAAAATGTCATATAAAATGACTTTGTATTATATCAGTAAGTACACAGAACTGCATGTATGATAGACTGAGAAACCGTAGCGTCTTCTATTCATCTGTTTTGCTTTCAGTTAATATATTGTTGTTTTTTATGAGAAAAAACGACAAATTTTCGCTAAGGGTTATTACGATTTACGGGTTAATAACACCAGTCATTGACCTCCATACAAACCTATACCCAGCCACTCTGGAGTTTCTAATACCAAAAGCATCGATTTTCAGACTCAGAAACCTGCCATTACTAGTATGACAATTTCCGAGTACAAAAAATTAGTGTAATTATCAAACGACTTTTTCGATTAATTGTAATTCTCCAAAACAATGTTATAAATGTAATCGTAAAAGTCAAATGAAAAAGGCTATGGAGTGGGCACACGTGAAGAAACATTCTGTGATTGATCGACAACCTGACCTGAAATAGGATTGATGTAACACGTGACACAACAACACGTTCCTTTGTCTTGATATTCCCCTACAAAGAACCCACTCATTTTGCTGATTGTACACGGTATAAGCAAGTATACTCAAATCCAAGAAGACACACATGACCAAGGCATCGTTCATGTGACACTATGTTTACCACAGACAAATGTGTTGTTAATAACATCCGTGACATCAGCTGACCTGACATTTTTTTATATATGGCGATAATAACTTTGGTTTCATTGTATTCTCAAAGTTAGATTTCTAGTGTACCTTAGACTATCAGACTACATCAATTTGTCATTTTCCAAGAATATACATAATTGGAATGTTTAAAAAAATGTAGATTCGGTATCTATATGGAATGACTCCTTTGTTTGTTTGTTTGTTTGTTTTTTTGTTTGTGTTTTTTTAATATTTCATCCCAACATGACAAAAATGTGTTTTATGTTTTTTTTTCACTTACTTATCTATATACATTGTATTCATATCTAAATATTGTCATTGTTTCATTATTATTTAAAAAAAAAACTTTACATGTTCCACTCTACAAGTAATCTTTTCTCGTCTGATTTTCTATTGCGATGTTTTGTTAATAAATCTAAACAAAAGGCTAATTCGTATACAAAGCTATTGTACAAGCAAGTTTGATGAAAGTTCTGTCAAATTATCAAGCATGTTCATAATTGTGGACCTGGTCGAGTGGTTACGACCCCCTCAACCCTCGAGTTTGTTATTTCATTTTACTTCTCCTATTTCATAACTAAATTTCAAATAAGATTTTTCACAAATGTTTAAATTTTAAGTATTTATTCCCCTGACCTCACGTGAGCAATATGAACCACGTACTATAATGGACATTGGTCACCAAACGAGGAGGCATATAAATTACACTACGAGTTGTTGCTCGAGATGGTATCTATTTTACTCGAGTTAATTCAATTAAACAGAAAGTTACAAACGAAACGAGTTTTAGAAAATTAACTGACTAAGTGAAACAAATATCATGTCAAGCAACCTGGAGTCTTGTGAAATGTATTTGATTTGGATACAAATACACTTGTTTTTGTGGACAATACTGAGGTAGTGTTTGACTCATATGTAAAATGTCACTCATCAACATTCAAAAATGACTTCATTTTATACTTTCGAAACAAATATAGCAGACGAAAAGCCTAGATGAAATCCAACATTGATAAACTCAAATTCATAAATCATTTTTAATATAACATTATTTTTTTTCTCATTTTTACTGTTTATTTCATTGTATGCCATGAAGTGTGCTTTGTTATGTCTTTATTATGAGATAAATGCGGATTACTCTGAGAATTCGACAATTGCTTTGTTTGCACAGACGTTACTGCTTCTTTGCCATTTGTTGATTTATACCTCAGTTTAATCTTTGAGGACGTGACATTTACGTTGAGATGACCTTTTACACATAGTTCCTGTAGTCTATTGAGCAGAACAACACCTACCCTTCTGGAATACGTATTCTTATTATCCTGTAGTTCCCAAATGGTCTCTTTGTAAATCTTTCATTTGTTTAGTCTCCTCTATAATTCAATAAAATCTGGATTCATATTTAAGCGACCTACACGTTAACATGGACGAAGATGAAGAGTAATGGATACTATCATCAGCAAATTCCTTTCAGTTATAGTAAGCGTGACCAGTTTGTGATTAGGCTGATGATGGGCATTAACTTTGAAACGTATATGGTATGTGAATCCTTCATCAAACTTAACAAAGAAAAACAATGTTCATCATACGTTTCGCAGAAGGCAAAATAATGTCATAGCGACAGGTTATTACGGAAAGGACTTTAACACTATTACAATTTCATTTTAGTTGCCTTTAATTGATGATACAGCATGCATCCATTTATATAGATATTGTGTAGTGTTCTTACATGTCCGAGAATACTGAAACGTCAACACAACCATATTCCTAACTCAAAATGGCTTAAAGTAGGGGCAAGGCATGAGCAAAATAATTTGATGAGGAAACCGTTACAAAGTGCAAGAGGATAAGACAATGTGTTCTGAAAGAGTAAGCATCTTTTGAATCACCAAAGGAACTCGTCTCCTAGGTCGAGAAAAGGAAAGAATTACAACCATATGTAAATTATATCACTTTATCCGTTCTAAATACTATTTAAAATGACCGTATCATTCATGTACTTTCCTAATCATGACCGCCTTAACAGAACCATAAAAAAATAAATAATCGTCACCAACACAATTATGACTACACATTGCATGTTTAAGCATTATCAATAAGAATCCATTAAGTATTTAATTGTACCTAACCATTTTTGTTTTATTCATTTTCGGCTAAAACCTCGATCATGACCTGAATTATTTATTATTTTGTCTTTTTCTTCATAATGGAAAATAAGCAAATGAACGAACTGTTAATGATTTTATATACAATGCAGGGCATTGCTCAACACACATTTATGTCGGTGCACATTAATGATCATGTTCTAATACAAGTGTTAATTGCTTCATACCAGTATAATACAACAACAATGTAAATATTAATGTTTAACCAATAATTGTTAAACAAATCAATTGAACACAAACAACAAAAATGCTTTGAGTTTGTGTTGCAATTGATTAACATAAATTGAATTCGGCAGGATTTGTTGACCGAATATATCCAGTCCTACAACCTGTAAAGGGTACATTTATAATGCAATGATAAAAAATAATAATAAGGGAATACCAAAGCGTACACAAAACCATAATCCGATTGAACTAGGGGCAAATAAGGAAAATGGTTTACATGAAAACCCTTGTAAAAGTATAAGAGAATAAGACCAGGTATTCCGGGACATCAAACACCTTCTGCTTCATCGACGACACCCGCCATGTAAATCTTTGTCACATCCACGTTTTTGAGTATGCTAATTAGTGAGTTTACTTGTTGTGATTGACAATGATACTCGGTTCTCATTTTGAGAACTTGATGTTTACTTGGATGTGACAAAGATTTACATGGCGGGTGTCGTCGATGAAGCAGAAGACGCTTACTCTTCCGGAACACCTGGTCTTATTCTCTTGTACTTTTGCAAAAGTCTCCATGTGAATATTTCCTTTGTTCAAATTTTGCCCCTGGTTCAATCGATTTTGAGTTTGGATTATGATTATGTTGACGCTTCGGTATTCTCTTATTTATTTTGAGGTATGGTAGTGAACATGATGAAAAATCAAATGATTTGAACGAAAAAGCATAACATTGGCAGGATTTATTTATCTCAGACAATGATATCTGACATATTGTTTCGTGCTCATTCTATCTCGATTACTTGCCTAACACTTTCACGTTAAGTGTTGGTTGAAAAAATCAAAGCAGAAGTTGAAAACAGCTTCGTGTTCTATACAATTTTTTTCTCTAGAAAGAATCAAAATTGGAAATGTTATGGTCAAAGCAAACTCTTGTATAACATTATGAAGAATCTTATATGATATGGAGTAAAATTGAATGTCATATACCGCGAGATAGAACAAGTTTACAGTTAACTTTCCCTATACTAGCTTTGCAACTTATAGTACTTTTAAATTTCACTTTCTCTATTTTAGAATTATTATGAATCAAGCTATTCAATTAGTATTAATCACTCTTGTTGGTCCTGATTTTAGCCCGCAACGGCTCTTATTGTTTGAACCCTGGGAAAACCCACGTGATCGGGCAGGTGAACCCATACCTGGTCACGTCCGGTCGGTGAATAGAAACCCGGTCGTCATTGTGAAAAGCAAGTGCGTTATCCACTGCATCACCCGACCACTGTATTGTTTCCGTATGAAGGATTCCCGTGCAATAAATGTCTTTGAGTTATATAATTGCTTTTAAGAACGCACTCAAGATTTGTTGGCGCCTTTGTATTTCTTGGTCCATTCTTCCCTTGTCAGCACGTAATAATCTGTTAGCATTTGGGGCCCAGAAGGAGTTGAGATTGAATGAATATTTTTGAACCGATAAAGACATTTGAAAAATTCAATATATCCAGCATCAGACTCAGACAAGTAGCAAGCCGCCGGTACTTAAATCTATAAATACGTTTTCAAATCTTAGACCCTGATGCCTGTAATAAAGCGATTTCATTCATACATAATAGAAAAAAATCAGAGAAGACCAAAGTGTAAACAAAAACATAATCCGATTTCAAAATAGATTCAACTAGGGGAAAAACATGATCAAAGAACATATTACCTTGAAACCCTTGTAAAAAAAAAACAAATAAAACCAGGGCACGTATTCAGGAAACCGTTATCATGCTCAAGCATGGATTTTGTGTTCAAGCCTAAATTTTATTCCCGCTTAAAGTTATTTACAAAAATCTACTTTTGTCAAAGTTTTGTAACAAAAAAAAAAAGAGATATTTAGTCGATAGCTGTTTTCAAAATTTACGATGATTTCCTAACTCTTTGATATGGTTAAGGTGATTTTCGAGAAAGCTGGATTGAGTACAGTATCCATGCTTGAGCATGAGAACGGTTTCATGAATACGGGCCTTGGTGTCCCGGAATGTCGATGCCTATTTTCGTCGGCTATCATTAGGCAGCTAAGGAAAGAGATACGCTGTTTCCAAAATTGACTACTAAGTGTGTCTGTATTAGCCCAGTTATTGGTCCCCGGCCTCCTTCGTTGGCATTTGGCTTCTGCTCAGGCCAACATAGCAGGTCTTGGGTCAATAATTGGGCCAATACTGAAACAATTATCAATATTACGATAGTGTAATACGCAAACTTTATTTTAAGTTATTGTCCTTGTGAACCATCAGGAATCAGGAATAATTTCATGAAAGATTATGAATGTTGCATTCTAGATTACACATGCGTGGAGGACGAATGGTCGAAAGCAAACATGATTAATTTGATTTATCATCAAAAGACGTGTGAAGAGAGGTATGGTAGTATATTTTACTTTGGTAAGAAAGTAACGATGGCAATTAACACAAGATTGCTGGCTTCATGAAGCTTTTTCTTTTCCAATCATTATTCTATCATTATTATTCAAGTATATTTTTTCACCACATAACATACCATTTATGGTGGTTTTGTTCCTTAAATGTTATATTACACCAGCGAAAGAATTGCATCAGTCACCTGATTTTAGCTTAAAAGTTGCATTTCAGAAACCTAATAAGACAAAGTTAATAATGCAATGCAAGAACCCAGCAATAAAGTTCTACCAGCAAACATCGTAAATCCTTTTTATCCTAGCTAAATCCTTTTCATGAAATTGACCATGATTTAAATATCACAATACCCTAACATACATATGCCAATTTATTTCAATATATTGTATCAGTTTTTTTGTCTTTCAAGCTCTCCGCAATGCAGTATACACAACGTTTTTGGCCGACGGTTTTGCGAACCCAATTTTGCACCTCACATTCCAAAGAAAGTCCAAAACAAGCTTACATGTACACGTGATAACATTTTCATGAAAAACATTGATTTTGACATGCTTGTAGTGTTCCGTAAGGTCAAACCCCACACAAGGTTAACGGGTAAAATCGCAGCAAAGCTTGAATTAGACTTAACATTAAAATGCAAAAACTAACTATATCTCAACATTAATACAACAACAATTAATATCTAAACCAAATGATGATGACGCATGCATGATGTACTTTATGCAAGTGATCTGAAAACAATAACACGTGAGAAACATATAATCATGAGGTAAAAGTTCGAAAGAGTTCAAACCATAAGAGTGTTCCATTACTCGCATGATCGTTGATAACTTAGCATGCAAATGCAAAACTTTGATCCATTTCAAAAGTTTCTCCAACACAATTCTTATTTTAAACATTGTATAAGGACGCATACATGCTATAATTATTAAATGAGATTTAAAAACAGTGTATTCTTTGTTGCTTATTCAGATGTAATATCGCGAGGTCAAAGTTAAAAAGGGTAAAATGTTGGGAGAATTCTACTTTTCGTATGATCACTTGCAACTATTAATTAAAATGCAGAAACGCAGTCCATTTCCATATCAACACAATACTAATTGCTATACAATGAAGGTCATGGGGACGCACACTTGACATTATGTACGGATGATAGCTATAACATGTATGTCCTATATGTCCATTTATGGTGTGTAAATGTATAGAAAGTCATTTCAAGATGGCTGACAAATCCATAGAATAGTTAGCATAATGGCGTCATATGAAGTTGTTGCCGAATGCAGATATGCATTATGTTTACTTCGGATCGAACATTCGATTAGCTCTCTCTCAGCCGTACGTTTGAACAGAAGTGTTTTATATCGATAGATCTATGAAAGATTCTGCATTTCGGCTCCTCTATCCGCAACCTCTAACGGTTGAGTATTGCATAAATTATGTTAATATTATTCCAGTTCGATCGTCTATTTCGATTTTTATGCTCAATTGAAAATAAAGTTAATACAGACTTGATAGAATTGTAAAAGTAATTAAGGAAGAGAACATCGTATTCTTATTTCATTTGTCACCATTAGTCTTTATAATCCGTCTGGTATAGTGTATCAATATTCAGAAAGGCTAAGGGAATAAAATCTTTGTTTTTCGTCCACGAGCTTGATCGAAAGGTTATTACGCACACAACGTTAAAATTGTACCAGATAAAAATACTGACACATTTCATGTACATTGTAGATATGAATATCAAAGCGGCGTATATTTTATATGATATAATAGAACTGTATTTATATCATCATAGTATATTACCTATCGAATGAGTTTCCCCATGAAATATTAGATAACTAACAAGTATTAAAATATAAAAGTGTAGAACTACTTTGTGTTCTTATATCATGGTACAGAACCATTGAAGGTTATTGTGACAGGTTAGCCAACTATTTTGTGTGATTTTCAGTAACTGATAACAAAACGATATCACCCTATTAAATGAACAATGCTGCTAGTAATCTTGGGGGAAAACATAACCCACATGTTAAAAAGCCAGACACATAACGTGACTGCTAAGTAAACACTTACTCTAATAACGAAAATGCATACAATAATGTAATAATTATGATTAGCTATTTGAATTCTCAGTAAATGGAAGAAACAAAAAGGAACGTTCCTACCTTTCTCGCTGTAAGATTTCCACTACAAAAGTAAATTATTTGTCAGGGGGACAAATGGAAAGGTGGGCGATGTGGGGGATACAGCGATATATTGTTACGGGGAGGATGGGAGGATGGGAGGATGGGAGGGGAGTAATAACAATGGAATAGATCCAGTACGAGTGTGGTAGTAGGTGACATTTAATATTTTCAATGTCAATGTTAGAAAGTCAAGTTCACCACACACCCACATAATACGTTTTATTGCCCTCGGTTGCCCACGCGTCCCTGGTGTCACGAATTATTTCAATATTTTTCTACAGCTTATCCTTCAGCGGTAAGACGCCGTACTTAACACAGACCAGTATCCGTGTGTAGTCTCCCTAGCTTGTCTATGCTATAATCACGATTGTTCAGTCAGCAGCAGTCTGCGTGGGATCTTTAGAGTACAATAAATGAGTTCAACCTTAAACCTTTAACTAGCCCAGAGGAGAAAATTGATAGTCGCTACCTCGTAACACGTTATGATCCTTCACGTTTGGTTGATGACTATAGCGTATTGTATACCAGGTATATAAAGTTTAAGATTAGACACCTGGGCCCAGTCATTCAAAGGGTGATTGGCTTAATCACTATTTAACGACATTTTTCAAACTTTGATAGTTCTGTCAATATACAATAACAATCTGAAATGTTTGTATGTAAATTGACAATATTAGGTATTTGACATCTGCAAGATTTGCACTCATCACTGATTAAGCTTATCATCTTTTGAACAACTGAGCCCAAAATCTTAATCCGAACTCTCAAAATCGATTAAACTAGACGCAAAATATGAACAAAGGAAGGACTACATGGATACACTTGTAAAATGGAGGAAATTAATAAAGTTGAAAATTATCGTTAAGAGTGCTTAAGCTAATCATTTTTTGAACAACTGGGCCCAGATTGTAGAGTTCAACGGTAAACTTAAGGGAAATGATGCAATTTAAAAATCAAAAGAAAACATATTTACGTGTTATAAAAAGACACCAACGTTTAGCATACACATGAAGTACCTACTGTTTCATTCAAATAATCGAATATAGGCCATAATTTTTGTATGGGTTTAAAATATGAGAGATTGTCATATTTATGTCCTGTGCAACATGTTTGACATATGAAATATTGCTTGCTATGCATACTGGCGATAACTCGGGGTCGATCAATTCTTTGCTTGGCACGTGCAATATCCTATTTGCACATGTTATATCCGCTTCGGGGAAGTTACAACCGATCCATCCCGATCCATCAAACTTTTATGCAATAGTTATTGAAGTCGACATGCCATTTAAGTGATGTCATCAAAAGCTCTCACCTGAATGATAATGTAACAAAGAATGTACAGTTGATGATAAACATGTCATACTATATCAATTTTACCCAATGTCAGCCCATATATTATCTATCCAATTGGGCTGGGGTTGTTTAGAGGTCAAATTTGAAATACTCTTCCGTTAAGCTCATAACAAGATATGAGAGGAATAGTATTTCTCTTTGAAAGGTAGGCAAAGATTAGGTTATGGTTCATTTGTTGGAAACAAAATTTCAAAGGACACTAATTTCTAAGAATGAAATAAGCTTTTATCAATGCCAAAACGCGCTTAAATATAACAATATACTGAAATGTAAAATAAAATGCCTACCGATTCACATCCATAATGTAGTACCATCGTGCAGGTATGGCGTAATAATTTTACCTCATTATATGATCGTAAAAGGCGACTTCTGGGATAAGACACAATAATTCGATAATTCGAACTCAAAATCAGAGATTAACTGAGGAACAGTACTAGACTTACTTTGAGCTATGACCAGGAATTTAAGGTCGATCTAACATTATTTTACAAAAGGAAAATCTATGTCTATCAGAGTAAATGATAAATAGATTTAATCAATTCCAATACCATCTGCGGTATATAGGCGGTGATCATGTAATACAAATACATAAAAAAAGTAATATTAGCCCTGACAAAGGGACCAAAAGCAATTAAATGTCATGAAGGAAAATTAAATTAGGCTGTACTTGGTAAGACATTAATGTATCGGTAATGTTAAGCTATGAAAAAAAGAACAATCTGATCATATCAACCACTTGCTGAGAAAAACTATGTCTTAAATATCTGCCATTGATCTCAGTGTTGGAGGTAAAGGTCAGACAATAAATAACCAGTCGGTACGCCTCCCCAATAGTCATCAGCGGCATTAAGTTGTGTAACGTTGGATAATGAGAAAACATGAGGGCGGATATTTACAAAGTCAATGTCAGGGTTAGGTCCTAGTGGACACATTACTCTCCCACTAAACTTTAGTTCCTCGTGCGTGTGGGTATAATTGTCAAATGAAGGTATAACGACTGTGGTTTTACCCACGTACTTTTCACTGCTAAAAATATCTTAATCTTAAAGCGTAGTAATTCCGTTTTATTGACAAAACAAGAGCGTACCATCCTTATAGTACAATTTAAACTATCATAACGAATATGTATCAAAGACATGCAGATCAATGTCACACTGAGTCATAATAGTAGCCTTATAGGCAGAGTCATATGTACACGTGGAGCAAGTACACGTTTAAGGTGACACTGAGGAAGAAAGAAAGAAGTGTCTGCATATAGTCATCTGGAATTTCATACCCTCTACAGAACCGTCTACTGGAATGTAATCGGTACTGTGTGAGTTGATTATATGGAAAGACAGACTAAATATTTCGAGACATTATGAAGTCTCATACAAAAGCCCTTTACCAAAGACATAGACCAAACTGTGTAGTCTCATACAAAAGCCTTTAACCAACGAAACAGACCAAACTGCGAAATAAAGAAGTGAGTTAGCATCAATACAACAGTATAGTATATTTACTGACGACATGTTCTTGGCGTTCATTGAGTAAGGGGCCGGTCAATTATCAGGGAAGACAGACCAAATACGTCCAGACATTCTGAAGTCACATACAAAAACCTGTTACCAAAGACCATGTACCAAACTGTGAAATACAGAAGAGACTTTGTACAACAACAACGTCTTTGTAAATTTATTGATGATATGTTCTAGACGTACATGGAGAATGTCAATCTTAGGTTATTCTTTGCACACAAAATCAAGGTTATGTTGGAAATGCGATCATTAACCGAACTTGAAGTCATTTGTGAGATAAAATACATGTAAGATGGCGTTACATACACACATACGCTGCACCTTCTAAATTAAGTATTAGATCAGTATGCCGAAAAAATTAATTACACTGCATCATACAACTAGTTCGTCCTCCTGGGACTCTTCAGTGATGTTATTAAGGGCAAAAAGATGGGAATCTAAAATCTCTTAAAATTCGTACACATATTTTTACTTCTAAGGTATACGTAAATGACAAATCTATTATCCGTTTGCTGAAGAACATAATTATGGTATCATTATTTAACAATTACAAGCCCATGCTAATTATATGATCTGTCCTCAGAAAAAATGATCGGTGAAGGGACTTCACAAATGGATTAAAACATTGTACGATTTGGTACAATTTGGTCACGATATAAACGTATGTAAACATGTACGTAGTTGTCAAATGGAGCATTCTAATTTTGTTAAACTTAACTGAGTATCTAGTCATGGACGTGCTAGAGTCTATAAGCCAATTAAATCATTAACGAAGTTATAAGAGATCGGCGCTCAAAGTGACAGAAAGGCCGTTGGGCAGGAGAAGGGAGAAGGACGTGAAGGAGGGATAAGCGATTAGAAGAACAAACTGAAGGTCATGCGGTTATCCATTAACTTAAACCTACGCCAAATACACAATGGCATCGTCTAGGTAGGAATCTGTCACTCCTGTGTCATGTATACAGAGAAATCCGAACACGAGGGTAAGGTTGCACGAGGCTTCGTTCCCATCTGCACTTCACAATCCTATCACGGGGGTTGCTGTATAACTGTCTGCACCACGCAAGGGTGATAGATTATGGCTCTGTCACACCCTTCCACCGTTAACAGTGGTTGTTAGTTCAAATATGCGACAACTTTGATCACGCGATTCCGCTAACACTCCATCAAATCATGACGCAGTGGGATGTTTTGTAGGTAATCTTTCATAAATTTATGTGGGTAAAGACATTTTTATTTTTTAGAATTAAAGAAATCAGAAATGGAAATTTGAATTGTTTGAGAAACAGTACACTTATTACAGGCGGGTCATCTACAATACTATCGTGTATGTATTAAAAACATTTAAGTTCTTATGTAATATTCAAATGACACTTAATTTCTAAGAATGAGATATGCTGTTATTAATGCTGAAACGCGCTTAAACAATGGTAGTCATTACTCCCTGCTTGACGCTCAGCATTATAAGAGTGGAGCGACTGGTTCACCCGTTGTCAGCATAATTTGACCGGGTGGGGTGCTCTCCTGAGGGCATTGGGTAGTATACTTTAGTGTGGTAAGAATTAATTTGTTTATGTTAGTGATATTATTAGACTCGTTCATGTGTGTACGATGGGAAAATTCAACCCTTTTTGTCATTTTAGCTACCTAAATAGACTCAGCTAGATGGACAATGCTTTTGGACCGGCTACAAACTTACAAATCGTGAATTCCCCCTAGACGACTAACGAACCAGCCAGCGAGATGAAACATACTCCTTATTTGCAAAAAAAGGCAAAAACCCATCAGTAGATTCCACAGAGCTGCATATCATCGGACAACACGTCACGGTTTTATTCAGTTATTGTGACGTAATGTTACGTGAAACAGGTTGGTAGATTAATATGTTTTTTCCTTACCAAAATTGACGGAAAATTTTCTATTATGAGGAATACTTTTCCTCGGATAAAAGATCCCGCAGGCTGGCGATTTTTGCCGCAATGGTGCGGGGTGCTTTCCCCCCTCCGATCATTTATAAATGTGATCATCTGTCGTATGGTCCTATTGTCGTTATAAATGAAAGAACTTCGCCAGCAAAATAACATATGCAATATGATGTTTTTCTGCAAATATCTGTCTTTAATAACAATAATAAAAACCATATCAAGACACGTCCTTGCTTAAATAAATCGATAAAGGCATGCTGACATTTGTGGACTTTCTGTGTATTTTAGGTGAAATCCATAAAGTGATGAAATGTGCAAAATGTCAGCATCCCAAGTATATCACACAGTTCAAATGAAAGGTATCTATCAATTAATACAATTATCGCGTTTTAATAAGATATATACTTAATGATTTACTTTTATCGACCCTTGATCAGAGAAATAGCTCTCGACATCGTCGCGGTCGATACCGATTACTTATAATCGATACTAAAGCAATGTATAAACCGAATTTAACATGGATGATAGATCTATTAAATCCTCATAGCATCATGTGAAGACATTGATGACATTTTAAGAAATTCGTACTATTTTCATTATTTCTAATGACAAAACAAACTTAACATTTAAATAACCAAAAAGAAATAGGTTTAGTTAGTTTTTTTGCTCAATAAAACATAAACAGAAATGTCAAGCATACGTCACTGAAATCGATTTCCAAGCAGTCTTAAGTACGAAGCTGTTGATCGTTTTATGTTGGGGGGCTCTATATACTAAATGTTGTGCCATATATCTACTATACTTCATTTGAAATTGAAAGAACGATCTGTTATTATGAGAGTTTCTGTTACTAACATGACAATACAAATATTTGGTTGAGAGCTACCTATGAACAGACTTTGTGTAATACGCAACACTACTAGTATCTAGTATCCTTAAAAATATATGGTACGATTGATTGAATTCCTGGTCGACAATGCTTTTGTTGATTGTGGAGAAAAATTGTGCAGCAGTCGTTTGGCATTCTTGTGGAAACAAACTGTGTTCCACTTTAAGCTGACTTGTTTTTGTTTAGAGGGGCCTGTGGTGGCCGAGTGGTTAGTATGTCCCGACATTCTACCACTAGCCCTCCACTTCTGGGTTGCGAGTCCGAAACCCAGGTGGTAGCCTTACCAAATCTTTTAATTTCACTTTCAGATGTATCGACGATATGTTGTCTATAAATAATAATAAGTTTGCTGACCACGTTTATCGTTTGGTAATATACCTCCTTAACTAAATTAAGATCACAACATACTCTTCTATATCAGTTATAATCTTTACTTAAATTATAACCAACACCGACAGCTTAGCTGTACTAAGCTATACGATGCTCATGGCTATTTGAATTTTCCGACTGTGAACTTTTCTTTTCTTGATATTTACATCGTTGCTTCTAAACCTATGATGTGTATATGTCACAATTGATTCGTTATCTAGGGTTTGTTCTTAATATCGAGA
The DNA here is from genome assembly GCA_947623455.1 of Mimachlamys varia. NCBI lineage: Eukaryota > Metazoa > Mollusca > Bivalvia > Pectinida > Pectinidae > Mimachlamys > Mimachlamys varia. Next base: position 28,987,622 of record OX392532.1, on the reverse strand, counting down.
TTTCTGTGATAGATATCGGCTGCCCACAAACACTTGCAACACCGGGATTCGAGAGATGTAGGTTTTTGATAAGTTTGATTTAGTTTTATGGTCGCCATCTTGGTTTCATTGAGAGATGTTCTGTATCCTTGTGTGATATGAATGTGGGCGGATTTGAATATGCTCATTAATATGCATGCTTGTTGTGATTGAGAATGATGACTATGGTTAACGCTTTAGGGATTTGATGTTTGTATGGATGGTACCAGGATTAAAATGGCGGGTGTCATCAATGAAGCAGCTGCCGAAACAGCTGGTCTTATTCTTTTGTCGCCGTGTAAATCATTCCATTGTTCTTATTTTGCCACTCATCTAATAAATTTTGAAATACCATTGTCCTTAGTAATATTTTGCTTTAGTTATCATCAATTTTACAATGAAGAAGTTAAACTCCATGAACTGTAGTTCCTCTACGGTAAATGCAGCAAAAAGACTAAAAGCTTTATCTTTCTCCGTCTATACTTAATTAAGAATTCGTAAGCATTTGTGTTATGTTTTACGTTGCCTATTACAGTAAGCTTGTCTTCGTATTCCAATGTATTGTTTTTGTTGTGTTATCGTCCACTTGTGTTGTAAACCTTTTTAGTTATAAATAATCTGTACTATATCGGATATGTATCAAATATTCATATATAAATTATGTATCCTCAAACCTTGTATAAGAAACAGCTTTCGATAATTTGTTGCGTTATTGTTCTCTTGTGTTGTAAACCCTTTCAATTTCAATCTAATAATCTAAAAATATCGGATATTTATTAAATATGAAAGATGACGTAACACACACATATGCTGCAATTAATAAGAGATGCAGTATGCCGAACAAAATTAATTAAACTGCATCACGCAGCTGTTTTTTTCGTCTAGGACTATACACTGATACTAGGGACCAAAAGGTGGGAATCGAAATATTCATAATAGAAATTCGGTATCCCCAAACCTCTTTTAAGAAAAGGTTTTCGAGAAATGAAATTGGAAGCATTTTTATTCAATTGGTTTCTAACGCTTGAATAATAAGGTCAGAAGTCCATAATGGTAAGAGTCGTCTGCTTCTTCGACAATTACAGCTATTTCAATAAAGGTTAATTCAATACAAATGAACAAATAAAACAGAAACTCTTGGCTACTTTTGGTGAAATGGCTTCAGTGCCCTTGGTTCTGGAAAGGTTTGAGTGCAAATACGTCTGTGTTGTAATAAGTTCTTGTCTGACCAGCTGCCTGTTGTTGTGTCGACACACCTGACAAACATTCAGAAAAGTCGCAAACGGACTTGCACGAGTGTTAATTGTCTGTTAATATGAGTGGTATCCATGTAAATCTTTCCCTTTTGTTCATATGTCCCCCCTACCTTAATAGATTTTGTATTCGGATTATGGTTTTGTTGACGCTTCGGTATTCTCTGATTATTTATATATATTCAGAAAATTATATCAAACCGGCACACGGAAGAAACAGGACGGGTGTTTATTGTCGGTTAATATTACTGTTACACATTCATATAAAAGAACGAGTACATAAGACTAGCCGTAAGCTCTTTCTACTTTCTTTTTTATTCTTAACCCGGATTGATTCACCGCTAATAATGACATGACGTCATCAATGATTGTGTAGTTCAATGGTTACATTTTGACGATACAAACAGTACATATATCAAAACGTAAAAAGTATTGTATATATAGGTATGTATGGTGTGTATTGTTAAGTATTGTAGGGAGACAGCTAATAGGCTATGTCCGATTATCGAATCATGTTTGTATTATTTAAATTTGTGTACACCTTTTTTTTTTCTTTTTTTTTGCAACATGACAGTCATGATCTTACAAAATGAAAATATTGTGTGGACCTTTACGTACAACCGCATAAAACCTACAACATAATATCCACTATTTACTCAACAAACGGAAAACAAGAACGATATATTTAGGTTATAAAATGACAAACCAAACACAGATAAAGTAAAATTCGTCATACCTCTATACATTTACGAGTTGGTAGTGTCTGTCGACAATTCCATGCTGTTTATTATTAAAAGGTGAAGAGATAACCGTTTGGCTCTCACAGCTTCTGATCGATTGTTACTGCCGCAAGATATCAAACAACACCTATGATAGTTGTTAAAACGTAATAATGCGTATTTAATTTGAAAAAGGACAGATTCGTGTATCGTCTATTGCTAATAAAATATCCTTTTATCATTATGTGTTGAAGGAGACTCTGCTTGATGCTATTACATTAGTTTGTAATAACATTGTATTTTATAAATAGAGGATCTGTCATGAGTTTCTCTTTGTTATTAATTCATGATACGACTTTTGAATTTTTCCTTTTTTGCGAGCTTCGTGCGAGTAAAAATGGGGGGGGGATACTAAACGAGTATGATGAATATAATATGTAAAGATACGAATGACAAATTGTTTTGATCACATGACGTTTTATAGTCTTTCCCTATCCCAAACAGATTTTGTCTTTGCCATTCTCGCCAACTGATTTCAATATTCGAACCGAATAATCCAAACCTTTGAAGTAAGTCAAATGTACCGGCGATCAAAAAAGTAGTCCAACACAATTGACTCTTCCAATTGATTAATTTTATAAAAAAAGACATTTTATTGCAAATATTCAGACAGTTTTAACTAATAGTATGACTGATAATTGTCCCTAGTGATTAGAAACAATGAATACAAAACTTGAAGTTTGACTGTGCCTGGGCGAGTGTCCTCTGGTATTCCATTCACGAATCCGGCCCGATGTGACGATATCGTTACGTTACTTGGCGCGACAATGACTGGTTCGTTGCCGCGTAGCTATCACTGTCGTAAATAACCGATGTGTGGCGTTTTCCTTCAGTTGGGGAATTATCCTTATCAACGCGGGAGTCAACGGTGTTGTTGACTGCACCGGAATATTTCAAATGAACACTTTGTTCGAATATCTTTTAAAGACGCCGTTTGATGTAGATTTGTTAGCAGTGTTTTTGGATTATGTAGGGCATGTTTTTTGACGTCAGCTTACCCTGTTATAACTCGGATTGATATATTTTGTTTAGATTTGAATTGTTTATATGTCTGTAATTATTTCCGCTTTATAACGACCCTTGTCTTTGTTGTCAACCTTATACTTCATCGGCAACTCCGAACTTAATCATTCTACTAGCAGTCGTAAGTTGTACGCTTCGTAGTAAAAAGAAGTAAACCGTTCCCGTGCGTATTAATACTGTTCACAAGGAACCAGCAAATCAGTGAAGCGGAAGATGTTATTAAACGTATGTAATATAGACCATCTATGTAATGGCTTTATTACACATATAACGTTAGTCATATGATAAACATGTATTATATATATAACGATACTATCAACCCTTTCGTTTAAATGTTCATTTTTCTGTTGAAAATTGATATAATAGATTAGAGTTATAAAAAAATCAAAATATCCCTGACAAAACGGGCAGTTCTTAAACAACGTTATGTATTATGACATCAGTGAATATTCTTGTGGCAGATAAGAAAAAAAATAAAATCAGAAAAAACAGATGCTTCAACAAAACATTTTCCCAACATCGATCAACTAGGGACAATGTACTACAAAGGAAAGATTTACACAAAGATTGAAAACAATACAAGAGAATAAGACCAGGTGTTGCGGAAGAGTAAGCATCATCTGCTTCCTCGACGACATCAGTTTTGTAAATCTTATGTCATCTCAAAGAAACGATCGCGTCCTAAAAAAGACATCATGTAGCATTATTCTTAATCACAGCAGATAGGTATACAGATGAGATTATTCAAAAACGTCAACTTTTATATCCGTAAGTTTGTTCGTCAGATCATGAATGCATATAAGATCAAGGAAAACAAAACGAGCATGCAGTATTGTCGAACATGATTGCAATTTAAACTAAAAGTCGATAAAATTTGGAGAAGGTATTTGAATAGCAAATGTCAACTTGGAGACTCAGAAGGCACAAATACAATGAGATGCCATGGTTTGTAAGAGAAATTGTTCATTTATTTCATAGTGCTCGATCAAGTTTATAACAAAGTAGCTTTCCTGTCAAACTTAGCAGCAGAGTAGACGATGTTAGTTTGTTCACTATTGAATTACATTTGAAATTGTTTAGGTATGCGATCGACTAATTGATATTATCAAAAATAAACCTTATTTTGATAGAACAGATTATTAAATAGCGTTGAATGATTTAATCGCTTACACAAGGAGCTGGTTTGTGACGCTTTTATCATACGTCAGCTAATGTTCCTTTAGCTTCAACCACATTATGTGTGAATTTGGTTAAGGGATGGGAGATATTGAGTGTAATCATTTCTAATATAGGCTAGCAGAAAAAAACCAACAAATTTAATTATGTATATCATACGTATTCTGTCTAAACAATTTTTATGTCAGCGAAGCAATTAAAGCATGACTGTTTTAGAAGCTCTTGCTCCTTTACAATGCACATAAGATATATTGCTCTTATTTCTGTACCCAAATTCAGTAATCATGATATACACAGCTCACAAGGAGCATCGGTAACTAAGTCGTAGCTTCTTACGATAATTTTATTAAGTTTGCCATCCGCTGTGAAGCTAACGGTATGATAAAATTAATATATAATAAAGAATTACGTTTACAAAAATGTATAAAATATTCAATTGAAACTCAGAAGTTGGCAAACTATTTTATATTTGAATCGAAAAAGGACTTCGAAACGACTGTAAGGATAAAATGTGATAAACCAAAGGCAATTTTCACTAACACTTGTCAGTTTGGAAATATGTGATATCAGTTTCACTTTCTACAAAAATATACATTATATAACGTGTTGCAACGCACTATAAAAACCAATATTTTTCGCGCGTGATTTTTTCGCTGAATCAACCTCCATAATGATCGCGATGTGGACATTTGCTCTTCGGTCATGCTACTTTGCATTAGGACCAGTGTTACGAAACGTGACGTAGGCATACAAATCAAACAGATCCGCCACTACGTAACATTTTATCGGGTACCAGGGGGCTGTAATTATATGTAAGAAATTATCATTGTAATAATTAGTACAAATCGTACATGCACACACCCAGACTTGGGCTACTATTAATACAAACATCCCGACATTGTTAATAAACAGTATATTACAACAAGGAGCAGAAATGAAAACTAGTGAGACGAACCGGGCGCGAACCCGAGACCTCTAGGTTATGGAGCCAGGACGTTACAACCAGGCCAAAAGGTCCGAACCAGCTAATCTGGTTTGTAATTCTCTGATATTGTTATGCAAGGTCGCGTCTCCATGTCACACCATCCATCACATTCACCCGAATATCACACACAACAGTCACAAACAAGTTCAATAAGTGCGAATAAACTGATCGTGCTTACATCCAAAAAGCACAACGTCGTTTATGACATGACCTGATCATTGTTATAAGAGTTTAAAAGACTGTCTCTTAAAAAGAAATACATTGCAATGGCATAATCTATATGATATATATGTTTTAGGTCAATCAGTTATAAATAGTTTTCCATTGCATGACATTGCCTTTATATGACCCTACTCAATTCAGTTAACATTCATAAGGCTATACATGTCATTAACTGATGTTGACGTCATCATTATTATGATACCACTGACCGTTTTAGAGCGATGCTTCTTAATTCATTGAAAATGCATACAAAATAAATACATTGTTTGAGACAAAAGCGAAATTAACTTTGTTTTGAAATACACAGGCTCATATTCATAAGTAATATGAATTCCAACTGGATAACGGTAAATCAAACATGAAGCGTTTGCGATTTTCATTAAAATTTGTCTTTGTCCAGTTTGCATTCATATTGCCCATGAATGTCAACTAAATTAGTTCAATGCTTAGTTAGCCATCTGGCGCTTGCCTAGTATTGATATTTCCATTAGATTGTATTTCATAGCAACACTCATTCTATTGCTTATGAGCGTGTGTATAGATTCACAATGTTATAAAAGAACATTCATTTTGATTAGAGATGAAAAACAAAAAACTTGTTGAATTCGGAAATATTTTCTGGATATGGCATTTGCAGAAACAGTGTTTATGTGTCTGCTGTCTGAGACACTGATTTACGTGGAATGCCTATACTCAAAGCAATATCAATGTATTCGGATTTAGATATTCGCCTAGAAATAGTGTTCAAGTCAAGGTATGTGTGTCCTTTATTTTTGTCCTATATATTTTTATAGTATTTAATAATTTGTTATTTCATATTAAGTGCCCTAGAAACCATAACATCAAATGTATGTCGGCCATATAAAATGTATAGGCCTACATAGAAAGTAGGACGATTCGTAGCAGACCTTTGATTTCTTATATGAACCACGCATCATAGCAATTCAATTATTGTCACAATGACAAACCATTTGTGGGGGCGGTTTTAGAGCTAGTTTTTTCAGTGATCGAGAGCATAAAAAATCTGTTTAAGTAGTTTAGTAGTGAACAAAACAAAAATGATCTCATCCCATTTTATGTGCCCGGAATTAACTGTCGGAAATTCGTGTCATATCGAAAAATGTGTCCTACTTTCTACGACTTTGATTAAAAATTCCATACGTGCTATAGATGCGTTGTACGAAACGTACATCAATGGAAGCTTGAAGATCTACATGGTCTAAGGTCATGCCCTTCACTGATCATGCAAACCTCTAGTAAATAAGTTTACTATAATTATTCATTATTTATTTATTTGTTTGGCAATACACCTACACGTTTGCTTCAAACACAGCGTTAGCATGTACAGCGCTATGAATGTCATTGCGTGATGATTGATGTTATAATCAGTTTGATGGTGTTTTTGGATATCACAATGTATTTCTGGCAAAAGACTTATAAAAAGGACACGAGAGTGTTACGTCGAATCTGAACTCCGACGCCAATTTGTCACATCAATTTTCCAAGTCAAAGTTATTTTTGTTTTCTCGATCGTTACTACATGTATGTAGTACTTAAATTATGTAAAAATGTGGTTAAGAATATTTTGAAATTTGCAGATGTTCTGCAGATATTTCTGATAAGTCAAAGTTATCTTTTTTTTCGATCGTTACTACATGTATGTAGTACATAAATTATGAAAAAATGTGGTTAAGAATATTTTGAAATTTGCAGGTGTTCTCCAGATATTTCTGATAAGTCAAAGTTATCTTTTTTTCGATCGTTACTACATGTATGTAGTACATAAATTATGAAAAAATGTGGTTAAGAATATTTTGAAATTTGCAGGTGTTCTCCAGATATTTCTGATAAGTCAAAGTTATCTTTTTTTTTCGATCGTTACTACATGTATGTAGTACATAAATTATGTAAAAATGTAGTTAAGAATATTTTGAAATTTGCAGATGTTCTGCAGATATTTCTGATAAGTCAAAGTTATCTTTTTTTTCGATCGTTACTACATGTATGTAGTACATAAATTATGAAAAAAATGTGGTTAAGAATATTTTGAAATTTGCAGGTGTTCTCCAGATATTTCTGATAAGTCAAAGTTATCTTTTTTTTGATCGTTACTACATGTATGTAGTACATAAATTATGTAAAAATGTGGTTAAGAATATTTTGAAATTTGCAGGTGTTCTCCAGATATTTCTGATAAGTCAAAGTTATCTTTTTTTTTTCGATCGTTACTACATGTATGTAGTACATAAATTATGTAAAAATGTGGTTAAGAATATTTTGAAATTTGCAGATGTTCTGCAGATATTTCTGATAAGTCAAAGATATCTTTTTTGTCGATCGTTACTACATGTATGTAGTACATAAATTATGTAAAAATGTGGTTAAGAATATTTTGAAATTTGCAGATGTTCTGCAGATATTTCTGATAAGTCAAAGTTATCTTTTTTTTCGATCGTTACTACATGTATGTAGTACATAAATTATGTAAAAATGTAGTTAAGAATATTTTGAAATTTGCAGATGTTCTGCAGATATTTCTGATAAGTCAAAGTTATCATTTTTTTTTTCGATCGTTACTACATGTATGTAGTACATAAATTATGTAAAAATGTGTTTAAGAATATTTTGAAATTTGCAGGTGTTCTTCAGATATTTCTGGAAAATGAAATAAATGATTACAAAATTTGATATAGCGCAATTTCCAGCTAGCATAAGCCACTCTAACGCGCTTTACAGTACATGAATATTCAATTTATGCAATCAATACAATTTCGAAAAATTCACGGGAGCTGCTTTTTAAGGCTGCAATTATTATGCTTTTGTCACCTGGCTTCTATTTCCCTATTTATGTATTCATGCGTGTCTGCTGGAGATGTATAGTGTTCTGTTGGTAGTGGGATCGTACTTCCAACGGCATCTTGTAAATTGCCGCCTCACTGCAAAGCTACGGATACGGCAACACTCACCCCAGTCGATTTTATACTCCACCGGAGTTGCTGGAGTTGTGTCTTAAGGAGAATACAACTTGTCTCCATGCTTACGACGACCCCCGTGGATCGAACCCCGGCCGCCTGCATGGAATGCCAGAGTTAACCACTCGACTAATTCGTCCATCTCTATATTTGCACTCCCTTCAAACCCCCTGGAGATGAGTTATCAGTTCACAAATGTCCTTGTCTTTATATTTCGTGTTACAAAAAACTGCCTGTTTGTTTGATTACAAATTTGTTTATTCCTCGTTGGCTTAATATACATTTTTTTGTAACACAATGCTCACAAAACGCGTGAAATATAATGTATGTTTGTCGCATATTACCTAAAATAAGCCATCAAAAGGATTGGTAAATGTTGATCGATATTTATCATAAAAAAACAAGAATCCCAAACTTACAAATACCCGATGTATTGAAAAAGAAACCCTAACTTGTAAACTGATTCATGAATAAAATGTATGTTTCTGTGAGGGATATATGTAACACACACAAAGACAGGTGTTATACTTTTTAAAGGTCTGGTTGCATTAAAGGCCATTTTCGGCTCCAAGCAAGATTGTATACCATATGTACTACATCATATGGCATTTATATAAAAAAAAGTGTTTGTGAATTATTTAGCTAATATATATGGTGCCTGATGTTGCCTAGCAACTAAACTGCCATATGCAAATCTTTTATCCATTTAACTGAATTTAAAGCTAGTGTATTACCTTGAATTCAAAAATATACCTATTTTGTTGAACGTAACAAGTCCAATTATTGATTTCCCATAGCAACCGATTTATCTCTATAGCAATCTATTTTAAGAAATTTAAATTATTCTTCAATGGAATCGTCACCACTCTCGTCTATTGGTTGAGGTTGTGTTGTGCTCTTTGCGTCCATCAGGTTTATGTCCCAATCCTCCCCGGGATTAGATGGCAGGTGTAGATGTTTGGCGAATCCGAAGTACCAGAGCATGGAAGAAATGTGCACACGTGAACCAACTTCCCTTAACCCAGGTTTTGTTTTTACAATACCAGCACGTAATGCAACTTTCTGTACTGTGTACTCATTCCACAGTTGGTATGATCTCAATAACGTATGCCTGCTTTGGATATTTGCACCGATTAAGACATGGTAATGCCCTTTTTCGTCAATGTGCTCTCAGCTATATAATTTGGCGAACTTTAACGCGTACACTCCTTTTGTTACAGAAACAATCGGAGAATACCAAAGCGTCAACAAAACCATAATCCGAGCTCAAAATCGATTAAACGATTACACCGGAGTCGTAATAGGAACAAAAGAAAGATTTACTTGGAGCCTGTCGTAAAAGCACAAGAGAATAGAATCAGGTGTTCCCGAACAGTTAGCGTCATCGACGACACCCGCCTTGTAAATCTTTGTCATACATAAGTAAACGTCAAGTTCTCATAACAAGAACTGAGTATCATTGTCAATCACAACAAGTAAACACACTAATCAGCATAAACGTTCATCTTCATTTCACTTAAAGATACAGAATATTTCTCAATCAAGCAAAGATGGCGATAATAAAACTTGCTCATAGTTCTGTTCAGCCTGCATCTCGTGAATCCTTGCGTATATGATGTCAATAAAAAGAAACCAATTAAATATCATCCTAAATATAGTCGTATTGTTCTTACTTTTGAAGTGTTGGTTTTAGTCGCCGTATAGACGCAAAAGCCAGTTTATACAACATACGTTTTATAAGCTCATCTGGCCCGAAGGGCCAAGCGAACATATGCGATGGTGCGTCGTCTGTCGTTCTGCCGTCCTGCATCCGTCAACTTTTCCTTTAAAAGACTACTTGCGAAAGGCCCAGAGACATGAAATTTGACCGATAGCTTTCTTGGAAGGAACTTAACATAGTTGCGAAAGGAAATGACCTTGACATATATTCAAGGTCACAGGGGTCAAATGTATTGCAAACCATTAAGCGACATCTTCTGATTAACCAAATTGCATAAAGGCATAATAATCGGCTGAAACGTTCCTCAGATAAAGCCCGACAAAGTTTGCGAAAAGAAAAGACCTTGACCAATATTCAAGGTCACAGTAGTCAAATCTGTTAAAACATTTAAACGTCTTCTTATAAAATGCCAAAAGGCCTACATCCATGATATTTGGCTCGGAAGAAGCCGAACAAAGTTGCAAATCAAAATGACCTTGTTTTACTTTCAAGAGCACAGGGATTGAATGTGTTTAAATCATAACATGTCCTTCTGAATGTCGTACAGAAATAGATTTAAAGCGACTCTAGGGTTAAAAGTTTTCTACCCTGTACACTACCATACCATATACTAAACTGAAAAAACGGTCTAATATAAAAGCTTTCTTTTCCAAGAAAGGTGGATGACGATACAAATACATGGTTGTGATCTATCTTGGAGCATACTTTGTGAAAAACGCAACAAAGGCCCCGGCTAGGATGAAATATACTGAGGAAGATATAGTACGAATGAAAGAATTCATGTTTGACATTATCTTTGTTGAGTTTGAAGGAAAGATTTTCCAACAGACTGTTGGCCTTCCAAAAGGAACCAACTGTGCCCCACTTTTGGCTGACTTGTTTTCATACGAGGCTGAATTTGTCGAGAGGCTTATCAGGACGGGTATTAACAACGTTCACAAATCATTATCGTTGATATGTTGTCTATAAACAAAAAGCAGTTTGCTGACCTAGTCGATAGGATATAACCTACTTGCTCTGAATATCGAGATTTTCGTGAAAAATGTCAGCTGCTGACGAACAAACTTATGGCACAGGAATTCGAGAGGTGCAAGTTGATGAAGAATATGGGCAAGTTTTATGGTCGCCATCTTGGTCTCTTTGTGAAATATTCTGTATCTTTGTGTGCTATGAAGATGGACGTTTTTGAGAATGCTCACTAGTGTTTTCACTTGTTGTGATTGACAATGATAATGACTCGGTTCTCATTTTGACGTTAACATGGCGGATGTGGTCGATGAAGCAGAAGACCCTTTCTCATCCGGAACACCTGGTCGTATACTTTTACGAGGGTTTCCATGTAAATCTTTCCTTTATTTTTGTTTTGCCTCTAATCTAATGATTATTGTTTACTTGACGCTGTGGTATTCTCTAATTTTTTATTTTTTGTTGTTGTTGTTTTTTTATTGTGAATACAAACATCTTTATTTGCTGAAAGTATGCATCGAGCTGCTGAATGCACTTTAACTTGACCGTATATCCGCAGCTGCAACAAAATAAAATTCCTTTACTTCTTTAATATCGTAAAAGTCACATTTGTATTATACAAACTAAACGTCTTATCTTTCTAAGTGAGGTGAGGCCAATATCGGTCCAAGACGCACCGAGCCCTTAAGTAATATAAAACATATTCTGAAAAATTTCACTGCATCGTACATATGTTTCGTCCCCCTATGATTCTTCTTTTGCTGCTAGGTGTCAAAAGGTGGAATCGAAATTGTCTAAACTTATTGACTGAAACCTCTTCAATTTATGAATATTAAACAAAATGAATCAAATGTCACCAAAACCGGTAAGAAAAGCAACGCCAGGTGGGTGGTTTTGAAAATTAAGTTTCATTAAAATTATATGTACTGTGAAATCAAATAAACAAACCAAACATTGGCGCGTTGAAAAATTGATTTTTTCAGATTGTTTTATATAAATAAGTAATTTGTGTCTTCCTCATAATAAACGATATGTTCTTTAAATGCTTCGTTTTCTGTTACGCAAATTGCAACTAAATCGTACGAGAAGGAGACAGTAATGAACAACACATTCTGTCCAGCTTATTACATCATCTGAAGCAGAAGACGCTTACTCTTCCGGAACACCTGATCTTATTCTCTTGTACTTTTACAAAGGCATCCATATAAATATTTCCTTTTTTCATACTTTGCCCCTGGTTTAATCGATTTTGAGTTTGAATTATGATTTTGTTAACGCTTCGGTATTATCTTATATATTATTATCATCTCAATGCTTTTCCGTGGTAGGAACAGCATGGGTTATCTGTTACAGAATATGTCTTTCGTCAACAACAATATTAAGAACAACGACTTTCATAAGGCAATTCCATATCATGCGAGGCTGGCAATCTCTTAGCGAGTCATATGTTGCCAAAACTGGATCCTCATTAGTTAAGTGGAACGTCAAGGAACGATCGATTGGACAAATGTAATTTGTATTCAATGTCAGTGTCACGCTTACAGCAATATGAAACCAGGTGCAAGCATGTTAAAAAAACGCTGTAAAACGTAAACAACATGACAAGTTATTTCATTTATGTCCAAATATAAAACATAAACAAATCTATCATTATTGACAATCACGTGAATAATATTGCTTAAAACCACCGGATGCAATTATGAGCATCTTCATTTATCATATGCCCGAATAGCCATATTTTGTTTTAATTAAACATTTTTTGAGGAAAAAAGAACAGAAAATTAGCCAACTGCTAATCTTTCTCGGTATTTTAATATATTGAAATGTGTTTTTTTTACATCCCACTGAATCGCTTATAATACACGTTATTACAACGACATTAACATCGACTGTGCTCTGTCGTACAGGACTCGCACAACTAAATTGGCTTATCACAAAGTGTTTCATACGTTTGTAGTCCCTACCGAAAATTGTTCCGGTTGAATACAGTGATTCTTAATAATCTAAATAGGCAATTGATGACATATTCTGCATTAAATGAAATCTATAGATATGTAACTTTACGAAAATGTATACTTTTGGTAGATGTTGATATGTGATTGCTGGTGTTGACATGTACATTTCCGGTTGTCCGAAGCAAACGCCCGTAGCGAGCTAAACTGCCATGAAACTCCTGATAAAATGCCATTTGAAGTCTTGGCCACGTATGTATCTGTGAATCCAGGCAGTTGTCACTAGTGTTGAACTTCAAATATTAAAGTTATTAGCTCTAAAGCTTAGTAATAACATATTGTAGATTATTTAGTTGTGCGAGTCCTACAGCGTTGGTAAACTGTTTGTTGTGTCAATCTGTAGCTGTCGCTTTATGGTTGTACATCTTTACCAAACCACCGTAAATCAGTGTATCCCCAACCGCAATTTATCCGTGTGTACTATACTGACAGTAATCAGTTTGTCTGACTGTGTTATTAAACAGTTTTTCTCAAAGCACCATTGATTTCTGTGTCCTTACCTTAATCTGGCATTAATTAATTTGTTCTATGCCGACAGCAACTGGCGTTTGTCCTAAACCGCCAATAATACGTTTATTTCAAAACTGACAGTAATCGGTTTATCTTAACGCGCCAATTATCCGTTTGTGGTTAAACTGCAGTAAGCAGGTTTTTTAATGAGTTATTAATCATTTTCCCCATAGTATCATTGATTTGTTTGTCCTTTTTTACCCGACAGTAATCAGTTTGTCCTAAACCAATAGCAATCAGTTTGTCCTAATCCGCCATTAATCCATTTGTCCTAAACCAACAGCCTCCAGTTTTATCACAATCTGTCATTAATCCATTTGTCCTAAACCAACAGCATCCAGTTTGTCCTAGTCTGTCATTAATCCATTTGTCCTAAACCATCAGTAATCAGTTCGTCCTAATCTGCCATTAATCCATTTTCCTAAACCAAAAGTAATCAGTTCGTCCTAATATGCCATTAATCCATTTGTCCTAATTTGTTATTAATCCATTTGTCCTAAACCGACAGTTTTCAGTTCGTCCTTATACGCCATTAATCCATTTGTCCTAATTTGTCATCAATCCATTTGTCCCTAGCCAACAGTAATCAGTTTGTCCTAAACTGCCATTAATCCATTTGCCCTAAACCAACAGTAATCAGTTTGTCCCAACCTGTCATTAATCCATTTGTCCTAAACCAACAGTAATCAGTTTGGATAAGGACAAATGGATTAATAGCAGATTAGGACAGTAATCAGTTTGTCCTAATCTCCCATTAATCCATTTGTCCTAAACCAACAGGAATCAGTTTGTTCCTACCTGCTATTAATTCGTCAATTTGCCCAAATATCATTAATGTGTTTGTCAAGAGGTCTATTCCATTTTCCCCATGCAAACATCTATTTCATTTTTCTTTTCAAATGATATTTGAAAAGTGTTTGTGATCGTGTTTTCAAAACCTGCAGGGCATCCTTTATACCTCATTGTTGACAATTACAACGTTAAAACTGTATGCATGATTTAATTTTTAACATTAAAAGCAAATATTAGAAAATGTCCAGCGACTTTTATTTTCTTCTTATGTTATTGAAATGTGGGTCTTCATAGTGATATGACACGATATTTCAAAAGAACATTGTTTTCCTTTCTGTTATTCCTCAGCTTTTAAGAGGTGATTTTCGCCGTGTTTCTGTGGGAAAGGCGAGTTCTTTTTCCCACCAAATAAAAAAGAAAGAAAAAAATAAAATTTCGAAATACGCCTCTATCATTAATTTTGCCAAATTCTGCTTTATAACATATGATATTGATAAAAAAATTCTTTCAAGAAAAGATTGTTCTCAAATCATTATGACCTACATTTTCCATTTTTACCGGATCATTTTGCCTTGAAATCCTCTTCTATCAAAACAGTGCTGGTTTTCCTTTATCACTTGCGAAGTGTAACCTAGTTGATATGACCTATATAATATGGCATGAAAAGCTGAATAGAGAAAAACGAATTGGAAGTGACAGCTAAATAGCTTTTCATCTATAATAAATGAACAAAGCAGCTAAATCGCCTTCTTGTCCGACATTTCTGATTTGCAGTAGACCTACTTTGCTGATTTGCCGTCTGATGAGCTACAGACGATTGGGTTCGTTGGCTGGTTAGAATGGTATAAGTGTTCGATTTAGCTGCACGTGAGATATCTGTAATTATGGTAATGTCGCGTCAGCTCTGATGACCGATGCGTACACAGTGTCCTAATTTAATGGCGACCGATAAATTAGCCATACATGTTATTTGGAACCTTTCTACAATAACGGGGCCGCAGTTACAAAGTGGTTAACGTGTGTGATATTCTACTATCACTAGCCTTTCACACTAGATCGCAAGTACGAGGCATACCTGTTGCAGTCGTAAATACTGACCGTAGGCCGATTGGTTTTCTCCGGAAACTCATGGAATTCTCCAAAAAAAATCAGCTTTACTTCACTAAATAACGAAACCTGGTATGTCTTTAAATGACCTTAGCTGTCAATATGACGTAAACTACAAACGAAACAAAACGAACCAATTTTACAATAGCTGCATTATTTAATATGGCTACTGAGTTTAACCTTTTCATAATTCGAAACTTTGGATTTTTTTCTGTGGCATAACATAACGCTATTGGCTTCAGTTTGCCTCGTTGCATTTGCACAACAGCAATGTTTTGAAATCGTTATTTAGGAAGCTGATTCATAAGGATTTGTGAAATTTGCCACAATGCTAGTCTGATATTAATATTATATGTATAACATCAAAAGTGAGCACAATTTTTGATAGGTCATTTGGGCCTATTTCGAAGATAAGTGTTTTATAATTTGGTGGTAAATAAGTCCTCTAGATGTTTTATAGGGTCAACATCGCGAAAATTACTTTTTAAAACTTAAAGAAACGAAAGGAATGGAATAACTAGAAATTTGCAATTTTCTGTCAGATGATTATTTGAGATCCATATTTCGATAGTATAAAAAGAACAATAGAGGTCATTGGGTATTGTTGTAACATGTGGTGTTAAGGAACATTGGAACCGAGTTCCGAAAAATATATCAATTTCCTTAACAGGCAGAGCCAACTCCCTTTAAGAAATGTTCTAATCCTTTATGAAATGTTCTAATCCTTTAAGAAATGTTCTAATCCTTTATGAAATGTTTAATTCTTTATGAAATGTTCTAATCCTTTATGAAATGTTCTAATCCTTTAAGAAATGTTCTAATCCTTTAAGAAATGTTCCAATCGTTTAAGATATATTCTAATCCCCATACATGAACGTGTATGCGTAAAGCAAGACACACCCGTGATTGCATCTCACTTTCGGATTCTTCCAGCTCAACACTTGATATCGTGTGGATTCATCTACAAATGACATACCAGGACAACAAAATGAATATTATTTCTGTTATTGAGCTACGTTAAGGATAAAGACAGTTTTGTTGCCCGGCCATTCACAATCTTTTAATGTAATACTTAATAGAAGGAATTTACTATTGAGAACGATGTGAGAAAAGACGATCTTAAAGAAAATATTTCTATTATTTTCACACTCCAATAAATAACACATTTCGGCTTCAAATGATATAAATCAATGCATTATTAAAGTTTTATATGCAATAATTGGTACCCAGAAGTTGACAATACAGACAAGGGCCTAATTGTGAAACTAAGGAAGCGATTGTTGAAACAAAATCGGCCGAAAACAATGTCAAAATCCAGATTGGGAGTCAATTGTGTTACAAGTAACCTGTGCTGGGGCAACTCCAAACCTGGAGATCTGGTACTTGCTACATGTACACTCAATGTCGTTAACGTGGATAACCAACGGACTAAATGTGCTCGTGAGATGTGAATTATGACCAATTAAGACCTGTTCCACGGTACCGTAGTGGACAGTAACCAGATTTATATGCGGTACTTAATGGCAATCGATCTGGTCTAAAGACTACCTACATTGATAGTATATACATCACGGGCTTTCCTGGCATTCTGAAATAATTGGTTGATCTAAACAACCGTGAAATATACCACTCTGTCAACAATGAAATATATAACACCTCTGAGGTTTTGACCAGCACCATTTCGAAGGGGGAATTATCTGTTTAGTACTCTTGGTTGTTGTGGGCTTAATAATTCTCATGAAATAACAAGAGGACCCTGATAACACAAGGAACGTTTTATCCGACATGAAAGCAAAGACAGTTCCAAGATAATGTTTCGCGAATTATGTAAAAAAAGAGGCAAAAACGATGTTAACTGGTTAAGAACAGTAATAGCTTGTATTGCATGTTATATCCATAAACGCAATAGCGTTTACATTATATTAACTAGTACTATGTGCATGAACAAGCTTGAATATAACTAAGGATTAATTTCAATCTACTTTTTATGTCATTGAGCAATATACATAGAAATATAATCTAACTAAACCGCGAATGATGAGAGAACAATCCGATTTTTTGTTATGCCTAAATAATATAAAAAATAGATTAAAGTTAACCCTTATAATTTAATCTTTGTTACAAAATCTCTGTGAAAATCCAACTTGTATTGTGGGAGTTGTTCCTCTTGGAAATCATTACGCTGTTGTTTCAGCAAATCAAAAGCGACGTTATAAATAGCGACGCCATTTTTCACGTTATGAAGTGATTCCACACATTTCTGAGCCAATCAAAATGCCTCTTACAAACAGGATTACATTATTGCTCAAAAATTTCATTGTAATTTTATACAGTAATAATGTAAACTTTAAACGGTTAGGATTTGACTTCAAATCACCATCATAATAATTGATTTTGTTTAAATCAAATATCTAGAGCACGAGAACGAAAAGTTTCAAGAATAAATACAGGTCATTGACCTGAAATTAAACCACACACTCACCCTTGTTATGCCATTATCTTGACATTTACTTACTTAATACTTTAAAAAAGGATCTTGAAAATCGTCTTGCAAGCTTTACGACTTACTAAACCCCTCCTGTGGTGTCGTTTTAAAAACAGTTCAGTTTAAATGCATGTACACCGGAGACTTAAGTACACCTTGACAGGACCTCCTAGGTAAATGTGTCGTGATTGGTAGATAAACCATTTATAAAAGATTTGTTTGCTTTCAAATGCTTCAAGCAAAGTAGAAGAAAAGACAACTGGCGCTTTTACAACTGGATTCCAAATTATACAATGTAGGTATGTGTCGTTATCAAATTTCGTGTCGCCCTCAAATCATTTAATGGTAGACGTCTTGCTGAGTAAAACGTGCGTTCATTGCGGTCTCTCGTTTACTCCACTAATTTGTGTTCCAACTCAGGGTTTCTTTCTGATTTGCTCTACTTTATCTTTAACTTGGATCATAATATGTTTTTTTTTTCTTTGTTGTCGACTTGTACTTCAGATATTGTCCAATTATGGTAACGCTTGGAGTATCTATTGTAATACTATGACATCGTGTAATACGCTAAAGTATGGTGGCTGATTACGGCCATCTCGTGTTGTCGTGTTGTCACCTTGTCGTGTTGTCGTCTTGTCGCTTTGTCGCGTTCATTTACTGCGACAACCCGATATTAAGTAGATAAAATGTCGTCTTGTTGCGTTTTCAAAATATGTTTTATAGGTCAGAATTAAAACAATCCAAGTCTTTTTCGATTATCACAAATTGCTTAACTTCCTTATCTAGCCTAGCAAACAAAATGTATGAAGTTGCAGCTGGAAATCGGGAACGTGAAAATATTCCTTATATGGAACCAATAAAAAAGTGTAATCTGTCAAGCGCAAATTGATGATATAACGTAACAGCTTCAATTCAAAACCATTCAGCGAAGTATTTCCATCGGATAAAACTACAAATCTTAACGGACTTCTTCATTTGTAAAGGGCCTGTTTCCAAAATGGCCCCTTCTCTGATTCAAATTTCCTGTTGGTGGTGCATTGCCCATGCCGTTGTGGTCACAAATCTATAAAGTATAAAGATTTAGGTCACTTGGTTTGTTTTTTTATGGCTCCTCAAAGTTGTACCTTTCAGAAGCTGTCTAAGTGTTGATAAAATGTGCATGTTATGTAAAATATGAATGAAAATCTAATCAAATGATAGTCACCGTAAAGAATACATTCATGGCATGATTGTGACAAAAAATCATGTTTCCATTGCGCCATTTGGCTGTTTTATGGAAGAAACAATCTCAAAAATGCCATTTTCGATGATAACATTTTAGACACAAAAACTGTGTTTTTTAGAGAATACACCCTTTTATGGGCGTTGGATGAAAACCAATTTTTATCCTATCAAACAGTACGTAATATGCTATTGATGAGAGGAAAAATCATCAAAATGTAAGTGGTGAAACATTTTCAAATCTTGGGTTGAATTAGCCTATGGTTGAATTGCCGATTTTCGACTTTCTTTAGATAATTAACAAAAACACGAGAGTATTTGCTCGGTATGTTGAGAATATGTACACAGATATGAAAAAAAGTGAGAGAAACATTTTTTCATGAAAGAAGTCCAAGATGGCTACTTCACAAGTCCCCGTGGTTGAAGACATTGGCTGACAAATAGACAGAACAACACACAAAACGTGTTCCTTATGATTTTGGTTGGTTTTTGCATTTACTAGAGTGTTCATAGCTACGGGCGATTGTATAATACCTATATTTATAAGTTTGGTGAGTCACATGGTAACAGGGATCTTTCATATCGAGCCCCAAACATACTTTTGACATATGACATAATTTATGACATTTTGACATGTTGCCGCATGGAAAACTATTTCAAGTTTTATCGGAATTTCTTTACCTGTGGTTGTAATGGTCGAGGGTTACAGCGCCCTGTAATACCCAAGGTACAATTGTAGTACAAGATACTGGAGATATGCGCACACATTCCCATCGTTCTCTCTCCAACTGGGCACTGGCAGTAGTAGTCTTTTATTGGGGCCTCATCATCAGGTGAAACGGTGAACCGTACCCAAACGTTATATTTCGTTTGGCTTTTGTATCGCAAATGTATTTGACATCGGAGAAGGTCTGGGGAGTGCTGGTAAAGCCGCACCTCATAGTCTCGATCATCACTTAATGTTCGGCGATGTAACCAGGAGCCAGAGATATCTGATACGTTCCACACGTAATGGTTCTCAAGTAATCGAGATCGAGACGGGGAAACAGTACGGAAGATGCATCCATCTTGACAAAATCGGACCTTGCCCGTCTAGATAGATCCGGATCTGTCTTGACTCTCTGAGCTAAACCATTCGGTGTTGTCAAACGGTCCTTCATACGTTCAGCCATCAGCCTATCTTTAGCATCTCTCGCTGGAGATCTCTGGTAGATCGGTCCTCTATAACCATTCAGACAGGCTGTGACGGTTCGAAGCAAAGCCTCAATGACATTGATAAAGCTGTCGGAAGAACGTCCAGTGTTTCAGACGACCATGATAGGATTCCACAATCCACCTCGATTTGGTGATAGTTCTGTCAAGATTTGCTTGGACGTCAGAATGTTGACTTTGACCGTGTTTCAGGTATGCTAGCATTGAGGCCAGAGGCTTCGAGCACTTGTAGGACATCTCTAAAACCTCGGTCAACGACAACATTGTCATCTGGTTGTAGCCAAGTAACTAGCTTATCCATGACATCTTTTGTAATTGTAGCATCATTTTCGCTGCCAGTGAATGGTCCTACTGTGTCCAGAATGTAGCCATCTGGTAAGGCGATGCTCATGAATTTGAGATAGTTTCTCTTCTTCTGGCTATAGTAGGACATTCTCTGGAGCTTGTGGTTGAAGCTTTTCTGGATATAAATATAGGTGCCATCTAATATGGCAGTGGCTTTATCTCCAAAAAATGCTTCTGAAAAGACAGTATTGTGCCCGAGCAACTGTTCTCTTGTCAAGTGATCCGGCCCTAGCAATTGTGGGTCTATCGATGTGTATAATGCCTGTACTATGGAGTGGAAAGTTTTGGACACACTTGACTTGGGAATTCCAAAAGGAGAAGAACACTGACTCCAGGAAATGTCGGTTTTCAGTTTTTTCGGTATATATACCAGATGAAAGATATGGGGAACAGTGCGAGTGGATTTCGAGGAACTGATCTTTGGACCAACCTGTCCAGGCCATGCATGCCAAGTCATCAAGAGAAGAAAAGCTTATTGCAAACGCAGACTGGTTCTGTGAAAGGACGTGCGACACTTCTAAGAGGTCATTAATGATTTCGGACGATTTTGATGGTAACTGAGATTCCAAGGAACCTCTACCATCAAGGACTACCTCTGTAGACGGATCTAAGTCGTTACCAATAAGGTGAATGGAGCAGACGCGGGATGAGGTGGGGCACCACAGATTGTGTGAATAGATCAGGTGATGTCTTTGATTTTGTTCCACTTATTGCAAAGGTAACAAGACAGAGACAGCATTTTTTTTGTGAAGATGATCCATTCAAAAGATCATGAAGGGTCAGCAACGGCAGGATATGGGACGGGGAGTCGTCTTCTTCCTCTATTTCCTGGTTCTCCTCAGGTTCAGGCTGATTTTTGTTCCGAAGATAAAAAGTGCTTGTTCCTTTGCTGACAACAATCCTTGTTGCACCAGCGTATCTAGGAGCCATTAATATTGTGTACTATTAACATTGCGTGCACTTCTGTTCTTATTGCCACTACGTTTCTTGAAGTATAGTTGACAGCCTTCTCCAACACATTTACCCTCCATCTTGAAACAATAACGATTGGTTTATGAAGCGTCGATAAAGTAACAAAATAGCAAGCCACCGATGATTGCTGTAAACAGCTAATACTTAGTAGTGTGGAACAATTATGCGAAAATGTGTGATAATAACGAATTGATTGATTACTTAGAACAAAATAAAGTATTTCACATGGATAATCTACATGTATCTAATCGATGTGGCGTGGTCGGCAGGCACAAAGAAAGTGAAACAAGTCAGGGTCCCAACCCTGACAGAGCCACAACGCTTTGGAGATGGGACAATAAAACAAGGAAAGTGAGACAAGAATAGCTAGCGTCGAGTCAATGATTCCGTAAACGTATAGACAAAGACAAGAAGATACGGATAAATGTTTAAGGTCACACGATCAGAAAATTCAGAAGAGGACAACTTGAGATAGAAAAGTATTCATGTATCAGGGTGTCCTCAGTGTAAATCTTTATATCGATACTGTTTATTTAGTCGTTTGATATCATAAAACTGTCATGAAAATTTTGTAAATAATAAGCTATATAATAGGGTTTCAGACAAGGTTGTTACTCATTTCCCCTTTTCTTTCAATTTACAACCACATTCAGGCGGCGATATGAGAACGTTCCACCACATGGAATTAGCTGATTTTTGGTACACATATGAAACAAGTTAAGCTCTATCCGATTTTGTGATGGAAATTTGCATCCAAAACCATCTAACGGGAGAAAATTGCAATTTTATGGCATTTTTTTCCCTAATTGTGTCTCTGCAAGAGCATTTTCATCCGAGAATTTTTTTTTTTTTATGTTTTATGAATAAACACGATGTTTTGCAAATATTTATCAAAAAAAAATTATACTATGTTGCTAATTACAATTTCGAGATAACCTTCTTTTATTTACGACCTTATGTCTTTAAAGCTCAAATGACAACTTTATAAAAATACATTTTCACTGAAATTATGAAATCCGGGTGTCGGAAAGGTGTAAAATTATTCTTCGGAAAAGAAAAAAACTGTAGTGGAGCTAGATAAGAAATTATACGGGGGCAGGCTCCTATGGAGAATTAACATTACTGGAAACAGGCCCTTTAAAAGAAACTCCATAATAATTGAGATGGCTTTGACAAGCACGGGGACGTTTTGTATTGTATCAAGCAACAACTATTTACACCTCTCCCTTCTTGTGCTTAGTAAACTCTGACTGCGAATATATTATCGTATACACAGTGAAAAAAGGCTCGGCGGATTGATATTTGTTCAAATATGGCGTCGTTCACGCTTCAGAAAAATAAGTATTCGCTGTCGGCCATTGTTTGGTTCCTACAAGATTTTAAAACATGGAACATATATGGAATCAATTTCTTTTGATTAAACAATAAATAGTTTCTAGCAAACTTTTGATTACAAATGATGCGCATTCGAAATTATTTGACGGTAACGCAAACATGGCGGAGCCCTGCAGTTGTGACGTCTGACGTCGGACCGCGTCACAACCAGATCACTGTGTCAATGCGTGTACATAACGACCGTTATAAATGAAGAAATAAATTCGACTCGCTAGAAATATTATTTAATACCAAATTTACATATGATGTTATGAAGAAAAATAGTGTCGTTCACAGTGTATTTTCTAAATCTACCAATATATTGATGAAATCCAATATGACTATATTATCTTAGCAACCACGGCCATCGTAGTTACCATCTTAGCAACCCGTTTCGAATGTTTTTCTCTTTGTATAGCACTTGAAAATTAATAATGGTGTAAATATAAGGATTGTACCTCATTTTGACTGCGTATACGGCAATATGCCCGCAGTTGGCATAAGGATGCTTTTCAACACTGAAGGGATTAACATGAATATGAAGTTAGTTGGTGAGTGGGGAAAACATGTATATACATGTAATATTATACAAGCAAAAACTCCGCTGTCGAGGGTGATCCCTTCTTCGATATAGAATGTGACCGTTACTCTTGTAATATCCTGCTGTAGACAAACATGTACACTTTTAACAAATATACGTTGAGTAATATGATCAGGATATATACCTCAAACACGTGCATTCCGTTCTAGAATGTGTCCTTCACCAAATACAGTGTATCTACATGTACCTTCTATTGTATGGTTTGACCCCACGCATAATATATACTATGAAATATGATAGTATAAAAAGTGATACTAAAGTATGGTCGAACACCAAATATATGAAAAAGCTCGTTTAAAGAGTTTGACCCTCCCGTTACAGAGTGTGACCCCCATTATAAAGAGTGACCCTCGCGTTGTAGAGTGTAACCCTTCAGTTATTGAGTTTGACCGTCCCGTTGTCGAGTGTGACCCCCATTGTAGAGTGTGACCCTCACGTTGTTGAGAGTGACTCTTCCGTTGTAGAGTTCGACCCTCCCGTTATAGAGTGTGACCCTCCCGTTGAAAAGTGTGACAATCCCGTCAAAGAGTGTGACCACCGTTATGAAATGTACCCTCCCTTTGTAGAGTATGACCTTCGAGTTTAAGCATGAACCACTGTTAAAGAGTGTGACCATCCTGTTGTAGAGTTTGACAACCCCGTTTAAGAGTGTGACCACATTATAAAGTGTGACCCTTCCGTTGGAGAGTGTGACACCAATATTAAAGAGTGTGGACGCCCTTCATAAAGTGTGACCCTCCCGTTTTTTAGTGTGACCTTCGAATTTTATCATGTGACACCACAGTTTCAAAGTGTGACCCTCCCATTGTTGAGTGTTACCCTCCCGTGGTTGAGTGTTACCCTCCCGTGGTAGAGTGTGACCCTCCCGTGTTAGAGTGTGAACCTTCCATTGTAGAGTGTGACCCCAATTATAGTGTGTGACCTTCCCTATATAAAGTGTGGCAACCGGGGTTAAAGATTATGACCCCAATTATATAGTGTGACCTCAATTATAGAGTGTGACCCTCCCGTTCTAGCATGTGACCTTCGAGTTTAAGTAGGTATCACCACCGTTATAGAGTGTGATCCTCCCATTGTAGAGTGTGACACCCCGTTAAAGTGTGTGACCCCCGTTAAAAAGTGTTACCATCTCTTTGTTGATTGTGACTCCCCGATAAAGAGTTTGACTACCATTATTGAGTGTGACCCTCCAGTTTTAGCATGTGACCTTAGAGTTTTAGTATTTGATACCAGAGAGTGACCCCCCAGTTGTAGAGTGTGACAACCCCGTCAAATAGTGTGACCGCCCTTCATAGAGTGTGACGCTCCTGTCTTTTAGTGTGACCTTCGAGTTTTAGTATGTGACACATTTGTTAAAGTGTGTGACCAACATTGTAGAGTGTGACGCTTCCGTTGTTGGGTGTGACTCCCCGTTAAATGAATGTTTTAGAAAATGTTGCTACAGTTTTATAACACACATTGCTATATATTGATGATAAACTAAGCAAAGCCTGGTAGGGCTTTATGTAAGTTTGTCAGTAATAGTAATGTGTGTTATAGGACTGAAACAATATTTGATCAAATGTTCATTAATTATATGTACATTTTGATAGAATTATTGTACTTTATTTAGTTTTTTTCGGCCCGATTTTGAGCAGCAAACTAAGTGAAGTCTGGGACATTCTGTGGCCAAATAATTCATGGTTATAGCTGTTATTGAGAATAGTTCGAATGATTGCACAAATATCCAGGTGGACGATACATTCCCTTTATGCCTCTTGTTGATAATGCCAACACATATGTTCTGCTGTTTTGTTGTTATCATCCCCCCCCCCCCCCCCCCCAATTCTCCATTTGTCAAATACATTGACCAGGTGTGTCTCTAAGGAAAACGAGATATATTGCAGTAATAATCACACTTTGTTCTGGAGACAGCAAGATATCTATTTTCACTTGTGATGAACTCCTCACAGTGATTATGTCTCATATTAAAATGTGTTTAATCAATATGTTGTTTAGACCATATATGTCAAGAAGTATAGCGACCAGCGGTCCGCCAATAAGGCGTCCCAACTTCATTTGTGGAGGAAAACCGAAGTTTATGAAGAAACACCAGCGACGTAGCGTCTACCCTACGAGAGAAAGCTTCGAAATGAGAACTGTGTTCACGTGCACATGACAACACCTGAATGTTTTCGCGACACGTCATGACGGCATAGCAGGTTTTATAAACGACCAAAATCTCAGCGACACTCCGTTTCATTTAAAATGACCGATTGTGCAGTAATAGAAAAATATGTTGATTTTATATTTCAAAATTATTTAAATATGTTTATCTGTCCGTTTATTTGTATGAACAACCTTGCGTAGGGGTGATACTAGTTACAGTAATAGTCAAACGTACACCCTACGTCCGCAGGTTGCGGCAGGGGAGATAATACTGAAGGCAATACTTTAAGTCAAAACTTAAAGGCCCAATATACGTAACTTTCGGCAAAACTTGAAATGAAAATAAAGCCTAATAACTTATTATATATATAGATTTAGTTAAGATTAACTGATATCAGCAATATCCAAGATGACTTCTTACGCGGTAACCGGTACGGCAGCTGTTGAAACTCGGTATTTGTAAACACGCGACCATTTCGAACCGTCTTCTACGTGCGGTTTGTTATTGAAGTGGGCCCCACCTGAATTATTTTCAATTTTTAGGATTTTTTTGTCAAGAGTTTCTGGTAAGTTACCGCTCAGGTTTACTTCGTATTAGGCTTATTTTTGCTTGGTTATCAACTAGATTTTTTTCAGAATTTTTCAGATCGACGAAAAATTCCCTGAAGTTACGTATATTGGGCCTTTAATTAATTTAAAACTTAAATAGTTTAAACCGACATTTCAGGTTCAGCAATTCAACAGAAAAATGAAGTAAGTTTATTCTAAAATTAACGTGATATGTAGTATCGCTTGCAGATTCTTTATTTAACTTTTTTTTTGTTAATTTGATACAAGGCAATATATGCAAATGAGTTTACACCAAGGTTTTCGATATCCACAATTTCCTTATAAGAAGTGTCTTAAAGGGTGGATGGTGGGGTAGATCAACAGGTGGAAAAGGAAACGTTCGTTTGGATTAAATGGAAGGGAACATGAGAACTCTTGCGAAGAGTACCAACAGACAAAGCCCCGACTGACTGTGGATTCACTCAGAATAAACCCGCTTGAGCACCGCTAACCGATCAGAGATGACCGCTAAAGCCTGGTTTTTGACCTTGTGATATAGAAAAATCTGTGGTGACGCAGATTATGAATATTTTGCTGATGATTAATAAATTGTTCAATGATATTAAACAAATAATCAGGGGTCAAGTGATTTATTATTTTATACATCAAGATTAATTTGTGCTTATGATGCCTAGATTCTAATTTGTCTATACCTGTTTCTTGATACATGCAATTTATAACGGGAAGTACCACTGCACTTCACACGGATGTACCAGACAGTGGTATCTGATGATGTTTTGAGAATCTGATAGACTGGTCCCGTCTGTAGAATAGTATTAAACACATATCAAATTATTTCGAAAAAAACACCTTAACCATTTTGATTATTCGGATGTCTGATTATAATTTAGGGGAAGATAAGAAAATTCAGTAGAGAACTTCTTAATAAAACTTAAGTACTGCCAGTCTATGAATCGGACATCCTCCATATCCTGGGGTTACGATCACCTACACTCTGCACTCCTGGAATATATCATGGCAGAGCTGAAAGCTCCGTGTGCGTCACCTTGTTGATGAGGCAAGAAGACTGGTTCGAACCTTTCAAAGAATTTCGTGGTCACATAACGGCAAAAAATTACAGGCTTTGAAGTTAGTTGCGACCCCTTTGTATTCTTCAAAGTACAGACATGAAGCTTAGGGATTCTTTAAACCTGAGCGTGCCTTAAGCTTTTTGGTGGCGTTCTTTTTTATACTTTTTTTTATCAATAATTGTTCATAATATACGTTGTTGCTTACTCACATGATGAAGACGGAACAACCCTAATCAATATAAAACCTAGTCTGTCAAAGTTTACAGGTTTGGTTTATTTTTGTTTTATGTCCTATTAACAGACAGTGTCATTTAAGGACTGTCAGTTTTTGGAGTTGGAGGAAAGCCGGAATGCCCGGAGAAAAACCACCGGTGTACGTTCCGTACATAATAATGTACCTGGCAACTGCCCCACGGGGGTTTCGAACTCGCAACCCAGAGGCGGAGGTCTAGTGGTAGAATGTCGAGACATAATAACCACTTGGCCACCGCGGCCCCTCAAAGTTTACAGTTAGCTAAGGCGATCTTATTACACTAAATAAGACCCAATGTGTACATATATGATCATCCCAAAAAGCTAACAAGGGTTAGACAAACGCGATATCTGTACATAGTGCACACAGTAATGATGTTACTTTAAATAGATATTCCAAATGGAAGAATCGTGAGAATAGTGTTTTAAATTACCGTTCTGTAATATACGATACACTTTTCATTGCTTTTATATTGAACAGTGCACATGTAACATGGTACACTTTTGGATGATACACTTTTCATTACTTTTATGTTTAAAAGTGTAACCATGGTACACTTGAGTGTGGTACACTTTTACCAGTTTTATAAACAAAATGAAACCATGTTACACTTTTGAACATCAAAGTAATGAAAAGCGTCTGGTCGCTATCGGCCATCGTAGTAATATGGTAATACATTTGTAAAAGAACTGTAACGTGCAGGCGGTCACCCATCCAACTACTGACAACGCTCACCGTTGCTTTACTAGCGTGAACGGGTCCCCAGGTTAAACCGCATGACTGAAAAAGCTAGCTTGCCAGTTAAGCAGTATTTCCCCTCATATACCTAGCTGGACATTACAGTACTAGAGAATTTTCGAAATAAATATATTTAATGCATTTCCCAATCTATCTCAACAGTAATTTTGGCCAAATTGGATTTCAAACAGTTCTGACCGATAAAACATCTGTATGATGCAGGGTAGTCCGTTATTGTAGTCCCCTCCATTAGTGTCACCCGGTTTAAGATCGGCTAGCGTTGCCCTTTCAAGCCTTTAAATATCAAAACCACTCCTCAGCTCTTTGAAACCTTTATCGTATAAGTGATATCACAGTGGTTAACTATATCGAAAATCTCTCCATCCTTTCTCTAAGACACTCACTCTCTACAAAACTTTTAACATACAAAATCTCCTCTTCGAATCATAAACTGGTACAAGGAGTATCCAACCAGAGGAAGGAACCTCCAATATCAGCATATACCCTTCTCCTTGCACCAGTCTCTGATCAGATAGCCGTGAACTTCCACGTGTTGATGAAAAGTGCAGTGCTATTACACGTAACATCACACATGGCAAATTCATATCACCACTTAAAATACGTATCGGGCCAATCAGGGATTAAGGGAGCTTTGATTACACATCAGCGCACTATTGGACACCTTGTGTTTGAAACAATAACAATTTCCTGTTGGAAAAACGTTGAATTTTATATAAAATCAAATCGATCTAATCAGGTGTGCAGCATTTATAAAATTAAACATCAGAGAACGGCCTCGTTTCTGCTAGTAGTCAATTAAAACAAAATATTTCTGATTAAGTTTTTGAATATTGAATATTGATAATATTTGAAATGGTTAAGTAAAAACATCAAAATTTGTATTTTCTTGTTGATTAAAAGGTAAGTAAGACGGTAGGTAACTCTTGGGTTGTTCTATACCTTCTTGGTTAAATCCCCCGACTACCGCTAATAGTCTATGTATTGATCAGTACTAGTACTGAGAACTGTTTAGACCAACGGTTCACCGAACATCTTGCGAAACGGGAAAGGAAGAAAATCACACTATGTGTGATTATTACTTCAATATATCTCGTTTTTCTTAGAGACACACCTGGTCAATGTATTTGACAAATGGAGAAAGGGGGGGTGTGATAACAACAAAACAGCAGAACATATGTGTTGGCATTATCAACAAGAGGCCTAAAGGGAATGTATCGTCCACCTGGATATTTGTGCAATTATTCGAACTATTCTCAATAACAGCTATTACCTTAAATTAAATATATTTGGCCACAGAATGTCCCAGACTTCACTTAGTTTGCTGCTCAAAATCGGGCCGAAAAAAACTAAATAAAGTACAATACTTTTATCAAAATGTACATATAATTAATGAACATTTTATCAAATATTGTTTCAGTTCTATAACACACATTGTTATTACTGATAAACTTACATAAAGCCCTACCGGGCTTTATTTAGTTTGTCATCAATATATAGCAATGTGTGTTATAGGACTGTAGCAACATTTTCTAAAACATTCATTGCTTAAATGGTGGTCACATTCTTTAACATGGAGTCACACTCTACAACGGGAGGGTCGCACTGTATAATGGGATGTCACACTCTACAATTACAAGGTTAAACTCTTCACCGGGAAGGTCACACTCAAAAAAGGGGGGGTCACCCTCTTTAACAGGGCTTTCGCACTCAACAACGGGAGAGTCACACTCTATAATGGGGGTCACAATATTTAACGGAGGTGTCCACTCAACAACGGGAGTGTCACACTCTATAATGGGGGTCACAATATTTAACGGAGGTGTCCACTCAACAACGGGAGTGTCACACTCTATAATGGTGGTCACAATATTTAACGGAGGTGTCCACTCAACAACGGGAGTGTCACACTCTATAATGGTGGTCACAATATTTAACGGAGGTGTCCACTCAACAACGGGGGAGTCACACTCTATAATGGTGGTCACAATATTTAACGGAGGTGTCCACTCAACAACGGGAGTGTCACACTCTATAATGGGGGTCACAATATTTAACGGAGGTGTCCACTCAACAACGGGAGTGTCACACTCTATAATGGGGGTCACAATATTTAACGGAGGTGTCCACTCAACAACGGGAGTGTCACACTCTATAATGGGGGTCACAATATTTAACGGAGGTGTCCACTCAACAACGGGAGTGTCACACTCTATAATGGGGGTCACAATATTTAACGGAGGTGTCCACTCAACAACGGGAGTGTCACACTCTATAATGGGGGTCACAATATTTAACGGAGGTGTCCACTCAACAACGGGAGTGTCACACTCTATAATGGGGGTCACAATATTTAACGGAGGTGTCCACTCTATAACGGGAGGAAAACACTCTATAATGGAGGTCAAACTCTTAAGCGGAGGTGTCCACTAAACAACGGGAGTGTCACACTCTAGAATGGGGGTCACAATATTTAATGGAGGTGTCCACTCTATAACGGGAGGAAAACACTCTATAATGGAGGTCAAACTCTTAAGCGGAGGTGTCCACTCAACAACGGGAGTGTCACACTCTATAATGGGGGTCACAATATTTAACGGAGGTGTCCACTCAACAACGGGAGTGTCACACTCTATAATGGGGGTCACAATATTTAACGGAGGTGTCCACTCAACAACGGGAGTGTCACACTCTATAATGGGGGTCACAATATTTAACGGAGGTGTCCACTCAACAACGGGAGTGTCACACTCTATAATGGTGGTCACAATATTTAACGGAGGTGTCCACTCCACAGCGGGAGAGTCACACTCTATAATGGGGGTCACAATATTTAACGGAGGTGTCCACTCAACAACGGGAGTGTCACACTCTATAATGGTGGTCACAATATTTAACGGAGGTGTCCACTAAACAACGGGGGAGTCACACTCTATAATGGTGGTCACAATATTTAACGGAGGTGTCCACTAAACAACGGGAGTGTCACACTCTATAATGGTGGTCACAATATTTAACGGAGGTGTCCACTCAACAACGGGTGAGTCACACTCTATAATGGAGGTCAAACTCTTAAGCGGAGGTGTCCACTCAACAACGGGAGTGTCACACTCTATAATGGGGGTCACAATATTTAACGGAGGTGTCCACTCAACAACGGGAGTGTCACACTCTATAATGGGGGTCACAATATTTAACGGAGGTGTCCACTCAACAACGGGAGTGTCACACTCTATAATGGTGGTCACAATATTTAACGGAGGTGTCCACTCTATAACGGGAGTGTCACACTCTATAATGGGGGTCACAATATTTAACGGAGGTGTCCACTCTATAACGGGAGGAAAACACTCTATAATGGGGGTCACAATATTTAACGGAGGTGTCCACTCAACAACGGGAGTGTCACACTCTATAATGGGGGTCACAATATTTAACGGAGGTGTCCACTCAACAACGGGAGTGTCACACTCTATAATGGGGGTCACAATATTTAACGGAGGTGTCCACTCCACAGCGGGAGAGTCACACTCTATAATGGGGGGTCATAATATTTAACGGAGGTGTTCACTTAACAACGGGAGTGTCACACTCTATAATGGGGGTCACAATATTTAACGGAGGTGTCCACTCCACAGCGGGAGAGTCACACTCTATAATGGTGGTCACAATATTTAACGGAGGTGTCCACTCCACAGCGGGAGAGTCACACTCTATAATGGGGGTCACAATATTTAACGGAGGTGTCCACTCAACAACGGGAGAGTCACACTCTATAATGGTGGTCACAATATTTAACGGAGGTGTCCACTAAACAACGGGGGAGTCACACTCTATAATGGTGGTCACAATATTTAACGGAGGTGTCCACTAAACAACGGGAGTGTCACACTCTATAATGGTGGTCACAATATTTAACGGAGGTGTCCACTCAACAACGGGAGAGTCACACTCTATAATGGAGGTCAAACTCTTAAGCGGGGGTGTCCACTCAACAACGGGAGTGTCACACTCTATAATGGGGGTCACAATATTTAACGGAGGTGTCCACTCAACAACGGGAGTGTCACACTCTATAATGGGGGTCACAATATTTAACGGAGGTGTCCACTCAACAACGGGAGTGTCACACTCTATAATGGTGGTCACAATATTTAACGGAGGTGTCCACTCTATAACGGGAGTGTCACACTCTATAATGGGGGTCACAATATTTAACGGAGGTGTCCTCTCTATAACGGGAGGAAAACACTCTATAATGGGGGTCACAATATTTAACGGAGGTGTCCACTCAACAACGGGAGTGTCACACTCTATAATGGGGGTCACAATATTTAACGGAGGTGTCCACTCAACAACGGGAGTGTCACACTCTATAATGGGGGTCACAATATTTAACGGAGGTGTCCACTCCACAGCGGGAGAGTCATACTCTATAATGCGGGGTCATAATATTTAACGGAGGTGTCCACTCAACAACGGGAGTGTCACACTCTATAATGGTGGTCACAATATTTAACGGAGGTGTCCACTCAACAACGGGAGTGTCACACTCTATAATGGTGGTCACAATATTTAACGGAGGTGTCCACTCAACAACGGGGGAGTCACACTCTATAATGGTGGTCACAATATTTAACGGAGGTGTCCACTCAACAACGGGAGTGTCACACTCTATAATGGGGGTCACAATATTTAACGGAGGTGTCCACTCAACAACGGGAGTGTCACACTCTATAATGGGGGTCACAATATTTAACGGAGGTGTCCACTCAACAACGGGAGTGTCACACTCTATCATGGGGGTCACAATATTTAACGGAGGTGTCCACTCAACAACGGGAGTGTCACACTCTATAATGGTGGTCACAATATTTAACGGAGGTGTCCACTCTATAACGGGAGGAAAACACTCTATAATGGAGGTCAAACTCTTAAGCGGAGGTGTCCACTAAACAACGGGAGTGTCACACTCTAGAATGGGGGTCACAATATTTAACGGAGGTGTCCACTCTATAACGGGAGGAAAACACTCTATAATGGAGGTCAAACTTTTAAGCGGAGGTGTCCACTAAACAACGGGAGTGTCACACTCTATAATGGGGGTCACAATATTTAACGGAGGTGTCCACTCAACAACGGGAGTGTCACACTCTATAATGGGGGTCACAATATTTAACGGAGGTGTCCACTCAACAACGGGAGTGTCACACTCTATAATGGGGGTCATACTCTTAAGCGGAGGAGTCCACTCAACAACGGGAGTGTCACACTCTATAATGGGGGTCACAATATTTAACGGAGGTGTCCACTCAACAACGGGAGTGTCACACTCTATAATGGGGGTCACAATATTTAACGGAGGTGTCCACTCCACAGCGGGAGAGTCACACTCTATAATGGTGGTCACAATATTTAACGGAGGTGTCCACTCCACAGCGGGAGAGTCACACTCTATAATGGGGGTCACAATATTTAACGGAGGTGTCCACTCAACAACGGGAGAGTCACACTCTATAATGGTGGTCACAATATTTAACGGAGGTGTCCACTAAACAACGGGGGAGTCACACTCTATAATGGTGGTCACAATATTTAACGGAGGTGTCCACTAAACAACGGGAGTGTCACACTCTATAATGGTGGTCACAATATTTAACGGAGGTGTCCACTCAACAACGGGAGAGTCACACTCTATAATGGAGGTCAAACTCTTAAGCGGGGGTGTCCACTCAACAACGGGAGTGTCACACTCTATAATGGGGGTCACAATATTTAACGGAGGTGTCCACTCAACAACGGGAGTGTCACACTCTATAATGGGGGTCACAATATTTAACGGAGGTGTCCACTCAACAACGGGAGTGTCACACTCTATAATGGTGGTCACAATATTTAACGGAGGTGTCCACTCTATAACGGGAGTGTCACACTCTATAATGGGGGTCACAATATTTAACGGAGGTGTCCACTCTATAACGGGAGGAAAACACTCTATAATGGGGGTCACAATATTTAACAGAGGTGTCCACTCAACAACGGGAGTGTCACACTCTATAATGGGGGTCACAATATTTAACGGAGGTGTCCACTCAACAACGGGAGTGTCACACTCTATAATGGGGGTCACAATATTTAACGGAGGTGTCCACTCCACAGCGGGAGAGTCACACTCTATAATGGGGGTCATAATATTTAACGGAGGTGTTCACTCAACAACGGGAGTGTCACACTCTATAATGGGGGTCACAATATTTAACGGAGGTGTCCACTCAACAACGGGAGTGTCACACTCTATAATGGGGCTCACAATATTTAACGGAGGTGTCCACTCAACAACGGGAGTGTCACACTCTATAATGGGGGTCACAATATTTAACGGAGGTGTCCACTCCACAGCGAGAGAGTCACACTCTATAATGGTGGTCACAATATTTAACGGAGGTGTCCACTCCACAGCGGGAGAGTCACACTCTATAATGGGGGTCACAATATTTAACGGAGGTGTCCACTCAACAACGGGAGAGTCACACTCTATAATGGTGGTCACAGTATTTAACGGAGGTGTCCACTAAACAACGGGGGAGTCACACTCTATAATGGTGGTCACAATATTTAACGGAGGTGTCCACTAAACAACGGGAGTGTCACACTCTATAATGGTGGTCACAATATTTAACGGAGGTGTCCACTCAACAACGGGAGAGTCACACTCTATAATGGAGGTCAAACTCTTAAGCGGGGGTGTCCACTCAACAACGGGAGTGTCACACTCTATAATGGGGGTCACAATATTTAACGGAGGTGTCCACTCAACAACGGGAGTGTCACACTCTATAATGGGGGTCACAATATTTAACGGAGGTGTCCACTCAACAACGGGAGTGTCACACTCTATAATGGTGGTCACAATATTTAACGGAGGTGTCCACTCTATAACGGGAGTGTCACACTCTATAATGGGGGTCACAATATTTAACGGAGGTGTCCACTCTATAACGGGAGGAAAACACTCTATAATGGGGGTCACAATATTTAACGGAGGTGTCCACTCAACAACGGGAGTGTCACACTCTATAATGGGGGTCACAATATTTAACGGAGGTGTCCACTCAACAACGGGAGTGTCACACTCTATAATGGGGGTCACAATATTTAACGGAGGTGTCCACTCCACAGCGGGAGAGTCACACTCTATAATGGGGGGTCATAATATTTAACGGTGGTGTCCACTCAACAACGGGAGTGTCACACTCT
Organism: Mimachlamys varia; assembly: GCA_947623455.1. Classification (NCBI taxonomy): domain Eukaryota; kingdom Metazoa; phylum Mollusca; class Bivalvia; order Pectinida; family Pectinidae; genus Mimachlamys; species Mimachlamys varia. The sequence continues at coordinate 28,951,823 of OX392532.1, read as the reverse complement.
ATAATGGGGGTCACAATATTTAACGGAGGTGTCCACTCAACAACGGGAGTGTCACACTCTATAATGGTGGTCACAATATTTAACGGAGGTGTCCACTCAACAACGGGAGTGTCACACTCTATAATGGTGGTCACAATATTTAACGGAGGTGTCCACTCAACAACGGGAGTGTCACACTCTATAATGGTGGTCACAATATTTAACGGAGGTGTCCACTCAACAACGGGGGAGTCACACTCTATAATGGGGGTCACAATATTTAACGGAGGTGTCCACTCAACAACGGGAGTGTCACACTCTATAATGGGGGTCACAATATTTAACGGAGGTGTCCACTCAACAACGGGAGTGTCACACTCTATAATGGGGGTCACAATATTTAACGGAGGTGTCCACTCAACAACGGGAGTGTCACACTCTATAATGGGGGTCACAATATTTAACGGAGGTGTCCACTCAACAACGGGAGTGTCACACTCTATAATGGGGGTCACAATATTTAACGGAGGTGTCCACTCTATAACGGGAGGAAAACACTCTATAATGGAGGTCAAACTCTTAAGCGGAGGTGTCCACTAAACAACGGGAGTGTCACACTCTAGAATGGGGGTCACAATATTTAACGGAGGTGTCCACTCTATAACGGGAGGAAAACACTCTATAATGGAGGTCAAACTCTTAAGCGGAGGTGTCCACTAAACAACGGGAGTGTCACACTCTATAATGGGGGTCACAATATTTAACGGAGGTGTCCACTCAACAACGGGAGTGTCACACTCTATAATGGTGGTCACAATATTTAACGGAGGTGTCCACTCAACAACGGGAGTGTCACACTCTATAATGGTAGTCACAATATTTAACGGAGGTGTCCACTCAACAACGGGAGTGTCACACTCTATAATGGGGGTCACAATATTTAACGGAGGTGTCCACTCCACAGCGGGAGAGTCACACTCTATAATGGGGGGTCACAATATTTAACGGAGGTGTCCACTCAACAACGGGAGTGTCACACTCTATAATGGTGGTCACAATATTTAACGGAGGTGTCCACTCAACAACGGGAGTGTCACACTCTATAATGGTGGTCACAATATTTAACGGAGGTGTCCACTCTATAACGGGAGGAAAACACTCTATAATGGAGGTCAAACTCTTAAGCGGAGGTGTCCACTAAACAACGGGAGTGTCACACTCTATAATGGGGGTCATAATATTTAACGGAGGTGTTCACTCAACAACGGGGGAGTCACACTCTATAATGGTGGTCACAATATTTAACGGAGGTGTCCACTCTATAACGGGAGGAAAACACTCTATAATGGAGGTCAAACTCTTAAGCGGAGGTGTCCAATCAACAACGGGAGTGTCACACTCTATAATGGTGGTCACAATATTTAACGGAGGTGTCCACTCTATAACGGGAGGAAAACACTCTATAATGGAGGTCAAACTCTTAAGCGGAGGTGTCCACTCAACAACGGGAGTGTCACACTCTATAATGGGGGTCACAATATTTAACGGAGGTGTCCACTCAACAACGGGAGTGTCACACTCTATAATGGGGGTCACAATATTTAACGGAGGTGTCCACTCAACAACGGGAGTGTCACACTCTATAATGGGGGTCACAATATTTAACGGAGGTGTCCACTCTATAACGGGAGGAAAACACTCTATAATGGAGGTCAAACTCTTAAGCGGAGGTGTCCACTAAACAACGGGAGTGTCACACTCTATAATGGGGGTCACAATATTTAACGGAGGTGTCCACTCTATAACGGGAGGAAAACACTCTATAATGGAGGTCAAACTCTTAAGCGGAGGTGTCCACTAAACAACGGGAGTGTCACACTCTATAATGGGGGTCACAATATTTAACGGAGGTGTCCACTCAACAACGGGAGTGTCACACTCTATAATGGTGGTCACAATATTTAACGGAGGTGTCCACTCAACAACGGGAGTGTCACACTCTATAATGGGGGTCACAATATTTAACGGAGGTGTCCACTCAACAACGGGAGTGTCACACTCTATAATGGGGGTCACAATATTTAACGGAGGTGTCCACTCAACAACGGGAGTGTCACACTCTATAATGGGGGTCACAATATTTAACGGAGGTGTCCACTCCACAGCGGGAGAGTCACACTCTATAATGGTGGTCACAATATTTAACGGAGGTGTCCACTCTACAACGGGAGGAAAACACTCTTTAATGGTGGTCACAATATTTAACGGAGGTGTCCACTCCACAGCGGGAGAGTCACACTCTATAATGGTGGTCACAATATTTAACGGAGGTGTCCACTAAACAACGGGGGAGTCACACTCTATAATGGTGGTCACAATATTTAACGGAGGTGTCCACTCAACAACGGGAGAGTCACACTCTATAATGGAGGTCAAACTCTTAAGCGGAGGTGTCCACTCAACAACGGGAGTGTCACACTCTATAATTGGGGTCACAATATTTAACGGAGGTGTCCACTCAACAACGGGAGTGTCACACTCTATAATGGGGGTCACAATATTTAACGGAGGTGTCCACTCAACAACGGGAGTGTCACACTCTATAATGGTGGTCACAATATTTAACGGGGGTGTCCACTCTATAACGGGAGGAAAACACTCTATAATGGAGATCAAACTCTTAAGCGGAGGTGTCCACTCAACAACGGGAGTGTCACACTCTATAATGGGGGGTCCCAATATTTAACGGAGGTGTCCACTCAACAACGGGAGTGTCACACTCTATAATGGTGGTCACAATATTTAACGGAGGTGTCCACTAAACAACGGGAGTGTCACACTCTATAATGGTGGTCACAATATTTAACGGAGGTGTCAACTCTATAACGGGAGGAAAACACTCTATAATGGGGGTCACAATATTTAACGGAGGTGTCCACTCAACAACGGGAGTGTCACACTCTATAATGGGGGTCACAATATTTAACGGAGGTGTCCACTCCACAGCGGGAGAGTCACACTCTATAATGGGGGGTCATAATATTTAACGGAGGTGTTCACTCAACAACGGGAGTGTCACACTCTATAATGGGGGTCACAATATTTAACGGAGGTGTCCACTCAACAACGGGAGTGTCACACTCTATAATGGGGGTCACAATATTTAACGGAGGTGTCCACTCAACAACGGGAGTGTCACACTCTATAATGGGGGTCACAATATTTAACGGAGGTGTCCACTCCACAGCGGGAGAGTCACACTCTATAATGGTGGTCACAATATTTAACGGAGGTGTCCACTCCACAGCGGGAGAGTCACACTCTATAATGGGGGTCACAATATTTAACGGAGGTGTCCACTCAACAACGGGAGAGTCACACTCTATAATGGTGGTCACAATATTTAACGGAGGTGTCCACTAAACAACGGGGGAGTCACACTCTATAATGGTGGTCACAATATTTAACGGAGGTGTCCACTAAACAACGGGAGTGTCACACTCTATAATGGTGGTCACAATATTTAACGGAGGTGTCCACTCAACAACGGGAGAGTCACACTCTATAATGGAGGTCAAACTCTTAAGCGGGGGTGTCCACTCAACAACGGGAGTGTCACACTCTATAATGGGGGTCACAATATTTAACGGAGAGTTCCACTCAACAACGGGAGTGTCACACTCTATAATGGGGGTCACAATATTTAACGGAGGTGTCCACTCAACAACGGGAGTGTCACACTCTATAATGGTGGTCACAATATTTAACGGAGGTGTCCACTCTATAACGGGAGTGTCACACTCTATAATGGGGGTCACAATATTTAACGGAGGTGTCCACTCTATAACGGGAGGAAAACACTCTATAATGGGGGTCACAATATTTAACGGAGGTGTCAACTCAACAACGGGAGTGTCACACTCTATAATGGGGGTCACAATATTTAACGGAGGTGTCCACACAACAACGGGAGTGTCACACTCTATAATGGGGGTCACAATATTTAACGGAGGTGTCCACTCCACAGCGGGAGAGTCACACTCTATAATGGGGGGTCATAATATTTAACGGAGGTGTCCACTCAACAACGGGAGTGTCACACTCTATAATGGGGGTCACAATATTTAACGGAGGTGTCCACTCAACAACGGGAGTGTCACACTCTATAATGGTGGTCACAATATTTAACGGAGGTGTCCACTCAACAACGGGAGTGTCACACTCTATAATGGTGGTCACAATATTTAACGGAGGTGTCCACTCAACAACGGGAGTGTCACACTCTATAATGGTGGTCACAATATTTAACGGAGGTGTCCACTCAACAACGGGGGAGTCACACTCTATAATGGGGGTCACAATATTTAACGGAGGTGTCCACTCAACAACGGGAGTGTCACACTCTATAATGGGGGTCACAATATTTAACGGAGGTGTCCACTCAACAACGGGAGTGTCACACTCTATAATGGGGGTCACAATATTTAACGGAGGTGTCCACTCAACAACGGGAGTGTCACACTCTATAATGGGGGTCACAATATTTAACGGAGGTGTCCACTCAACAACGGGAGTGTCACACTCTATAATGGGGGTCACAATATTTAACGGAGGTGTCCACTCTATAACGGGAGGAAAACACTCTATAATGGAGGTCAAACTCTTAAGCGGAGGTGTCCACTAAACAACGGGAGTGTCACACTCTAGAATGGGGGTCACAATATTTAACGGAGGTGTCCACTCTATAACGGGAGGAAAACACTCTATAATGGAGGTCAAACTCTTAAGCGGAGGTGTCCACTAAACAACGGGAGTGTCACACTCTATAATTGGGGTCACAATATTTAACGGAGGTGTCCACTCAACAACGGGAGTGTCACACTCTATAATGGTGGTCACAATATTTAACGGAGGTGTCCACTCAACAACGGGAGTGTCACACTCTATAATGGTAGTCACAATATTTAACGGAGGTGTCCACTCAACAACGGGAGTGTCACACTCTATAATGGGGGTCACAATATTTAACGGAGGTGTCCACTCCACAGCGGGAGAGTCACACTCTATAATGGGGGGTCACAATATTTAACGGAGGTGTCCACTCAACAACGGGAGTGTCACACTCTATAATGGTGGTCACAATATTTAACGGAGGTGTCCACTCAACAACGGGAGTGTCACACTCTATAATGGTGGTCACAATATTTAACGGAGGTGTCCACTCTATAACGGGAGGAAAACACTCTATAATGGAGGTCAAACTCTTAAGCGGAGGTGTCCACTAAACAACGGGAGTGTCACACTCTATAATGGGGGTCATAATATTTAACGGAGGTGTTCACTCAACAACGGGGGAGTCACACTCTATAATGGTGGTCACAATATTTAACGGAGGTGTCCAATCAACAACGGGAGTGTCACACTCTATAATGGTGGTCACAATATTTAACGGAGGTGTCCACTCTATAACGGGAGGAAAACACTCTATAATGGAGGTCAAACTCTTAAGCGGAGGTGTCCACTCAACAACGGGAGTGTCACACTCTATAATGGGGGTCACAATATTTAACGGAGGTGTCCACTCAACAACGGAAGTGTCACACTCTATAATGGGGGTCACAATATTTAACGGAGGTGTCCACTCAACAACGGGAGTGTCACACTCTATAATGGGGGTCACAATATTTAACGGAGGTGTCCACTCTATAACGGGAGGAAAACACTCTATAATGGAGGTCAAACTCTTAAGCGGAGGTGTCCACTAAACAACGGGAGTGTCACACTCTATAATGGGGGTCACAATATTTAACGGAGGTGTCCACTCTATAACGGGAGGAAAACACTCTATAATGGAGGTCAAACTCTTAAGCGGAGGTGTCCACTAAACAACGGGAGTGTCACACTCTATAATGGGGGTCACAATATTTAACGGAGGTGTCCACTCAACAACGGGAGTGTCACACTCTATAATGGTGGTCACAATATTTAACGGAGGTGTCCACTCAACAACGGGAGTGTCACACTCTATAATGGGGGTCACAATATTTAACGGAGGTGTCCACTCAACAACGGGAGTGTCACACTCTATAATGGGGGTCACAATATTTAACGGAGGTGTCCACTAAACAACGGGAGTGTCACACTCTATAATGGGGGTCACAATATTTAACGGAGGTGTCCACTCCACAGCGGGAGAGTCACACTCTATAATGGTGGTCACAATATTTAACGGAGGTGTCCACTCTACAACGGGAGGAAAACACTCTTTAATGGTGGTCACAATATTTAACGGAGGTGTCCACTCCACAGCGGGAGAGTCACACTCTATAATGGTGGTCACAATATTTAACGGAGGTGTCCACTAAACAACGGGGGAGTCACACTCTATAATGGTGGTCACAATATTTAACGGAGGTGTCCACTCAACAACGGGAGAGTCACACTCTATAATGGAGGTCAAACTCTTAAGCGGAGGTGTCCACTCAACAACGGGAGTGTCACACTCTATAATTGGGGTCACAATATTTAACGGAGGTGTCCACTCAACAACGGGAGTGTCACACTCTATAATGGGGGTCACAATATTTAACGGAGGTGTCCACTCAACAACGGGAGTGTCACACTCTATAATGGTGGTCACAATATTTAACGGAGGTGTCCACTCTATAACGGGAGGAAAACACTCTATAATGGAGGTCAAACTCTTAAGCGGAGGTGTCCACTCAACAACGGGAGTGTCACACTCTATAATGGGGGGTCACAATATTTAACGGAGGTGTCCACTCAACAACGGGAGTGTCACACTCTATAATGGTGGTCACAATATTTAACGGAGGTGTCCACTCAACAACGGGAGTGTCACACTCTATAATGGTGGTCACAATATTTAACGGAGGTGTCAACTCTATAACGGGAGGAAAACACTCTATAATGGGGGTCACAATATTTAACGGAGGTGTCCACTCAACAACGGGAGTGTCACACTCTATAATGGGGGTCACAATATTTAACGGAGGTGTCCACTCAACAACGGGAGTGTCACACTCTATAATGGGGGTCACAATATTTAACGGAGGTGTCCACTCCACAGCGGGAGAGTCACACTCTATAATGGTGGTCACAATATTTAACGGAGGTGTCCACTAAACAACGGGAGTGTCACACTCTATAATGGTGGTCACAATATTTAACGGAGGTGTCCACTCCACAGCGGGAGAGTCACACTCTATAATGGTGGTCACAATATTTAACGGAGGTGTCCACTCTACAACGGGAGGAAAACACTCTTTAATGGTGGTCACAATATTTAATGGAGGTGTCCACTCCACAGCGGGAGAGTCACACTCTATAATGGTGGTCACAATATTTAACGGAGGTGTCCACTCTACAACGGGAGAGTCACACTCCATAATGGTGGTCACAATATTTAACGGAGGTGTCCACTCCACAGCGGGAGAGTCACACTCTATAATGGTGGTCACAATATTTAACGGAGGTGTCCACTCTATAACGGGAGGAAAACACTCTTTAATGGAGGTCAAACTCTTAAGCGGAGGTGTCCACTCAACAACGGAAGTGTCACACTCTATAATGGTGGTCACAATATTTAATGGAGGTGTCCACTCTATAACGGGAGGAAAACACTCTTTAATGGTGGTCACAATATTTAACGGAGGTGTCCACTCTATAACGGGAGGAAAACACTCCTTAATGGAGGTCAAACTTTTAAGCGGAGGTGTCCACTCAACAACGGGGGAGTCACACTCTATAATGGTGGTCACAATATTTAACGGAGGTGTCCACTCAACAACGGGAGAGTCACACTCTATAATGGTGGTCACAATATTTAACGGAGGTGTCCACTCAACAACGGGAGAGTCACACTCTATAATGGTGGTCACAATATTTAACGGAGGTGTCCACTCAACAACGGGAGTGTCACACTCTATAATGGTGGTCACAATATTTAACGGAGGTGTCCACTCAACAACGGGAGTGTCACACTCTATAATGGGGGTCACAATATTTAACGGAGGTGTCCACTCTATAACGGGAGGAAAACACTCTATAATGGAGGTCAAACTCTTAAGCGGAGGTGTCCACTAAACAACGGGAGTGTCACACTCTATAATGGGGGTCACAATATTTAACGGAGGTGTCCACTCTATAACGGGAGGAAAACACTCTATAATGGAGGTCAAACTCTTAAGCGGAGGTGTCCACTAAACAACGGGAGTGTCACACTCTATAATGGGGGTCACAATATTTAACGGAGGTGTCCACTCAACAACGGGAGTGTCACACTCTATAATGGTGGTCACAATATTTAACGGAGGTGTCCACTCAACAACGGGAGTGTCACACTCTATAATGGGGGTCACAATATTTAACGGAGGTGTCCACTCAACAACGGGAGTGTCACACTCTATAATGGGGGTCACAATATTTAACGGAGGTGTCCACTCAACAACGGGAGTGTCACACTCTATAATGGGGGTCACAATATTTAACGGAGGTGTCCACTCCACAGCGGGAGAGTCACACTCTATAATGGTGGTCACAATATTTAACGGAGGTGTCCACTCTACAACGGGAGGAAAACACTCTTTAATGGTGGTCACAATATTTAACGGAGGTGTCCACTCCACAGCGGGAGAGTCACACTCTATAATGGTGGTCACAATATTTAACGGAGGTGTCCACTAAACAACGGGGGAGTCACACTCTATAATGGTGGTCACAATATTTAACGGAGGTGTCCACTCAACAACGGGAGAGTCACACTCTATAATGGAGGTCAAACTCTTAAGCGGAGGTGTCCACTCAACAACGGGAGTGTCACACTCTATAATTGGGGTCACAATATTTAACGGAGGTGTCCACTCAACAACGGGAGTGTCACACTCTATAATGGGGGTCACAATATTTAACGGAGGTGTCCACTCAACAACGGGAGTGTCACACTCTATAATGGTGGTCACAATATTTAACGGAGGTGTCCACTCTATAACGGGAGGAAAACACTCTATAATGGAGGTCAAACTCTTAAGCGGAGGTGTCCACTCAACAACGGGAGTGTCACACTCTATAATGGGGGGTCACAATATTTAACGGAGGTGTCCACTCAACAACGGGAGTGTCACACTCTATAATGGTGGTCACAATATTTAACGGAGGTGTCCACTCAACAACGGGAGTGTCACACTCTATAATGGTGGTCACAATATTTAACGGAGGTGTCAACTCTATAACGGGAGGAAAACACTCTATAATGGGGGTCACAATATTTAACGGAGGTGTCCACTCAACAACGGGAGTGTCACACTCTATAATGGGGGTCACAATATTTAACGGAGGTGTCCACTCAACAACGGGAGTGTCACACTCTATAATGGGGGTCACAATATTTAACGGAGGTGTCCACTCCACAGCGGGAGAGTCACACTCTATAATGGTGGTCACAATATTTAACGGAGGTGTCCACTAAACAACGGGAGTGTCACACTCTATAATGGTGGTCACAATATTTAACGGAGGTGTCCACTCCACAGCGGGAGAGTCACACTCTATAATGGTGGTCACAATATTTAACGGAGGTGTCCACTCTACAACGGGAGGAAAACACTCTTTAATGGTGGTCACAATATTTAATGGAGGTGTCCACTCCACAGCGGGAGAGTCACACTCTATAATGGTGGTCACAATATTTAACGGAGGTGTCCACTCTACAACGGGAGAGTCACACTCCATAATGGTGGTCACAATATTTAACGGAGGTGTCCACTCCACAGCGGGAGAGTCACACTCTATAATGGTGGTCACAATATTTAACGGAGGTGTCCACTCTATAACGGGAGGAAAACACTCTTTAATGGAGGTCAAACTCTTAAGCGGAGGTGTCCACTCAACAACGGAAGTGTCACACTCTATAATGGTGGTCACAATATTTAATGGAGGTGTCCACTCTATAACGGGAGGAAAACACTCTTTAATGGTGGTCACAATATTTAACGGAGGTGTCCACTCTATAACGGGAGGAAAACACTCCTTAATGGAGGTCAAACTTTTAAGCGGAGGTGTCCACTCAACAACGGGGGAGTCACACTCTATAATGGTGGTCACAATATTTAACGGAGGTGTCCACTCAACAACGGGAGAGTCACACTCTATAATGGTGGTCACAATATTTAACGGAGGTGTCCACTCAACAACGGGAGAGTCACACTCTATAATGGTGGTCACAATATTTAACGGAGGTGTCCACTCAACAACGGGAGAGTCACACTCTATAATGGTGGTCACAATATTTAACGGAGGTGTCCACTCAACAACGGGAGAGTCACACTCTATAATGGTGGTCACAATATTTAACGGAGGTGTCCACTCAACAACGGGAGTGTCACACTCTATAATGGTGGTCACAATATTTAACGGAGGTGTCCACTCAACAACGGGAGTGTCACACTCTATAATGGGGGTCACAATATTTAACGGAGGTGTCCACTCTATAACGGGAGTGTCACACTCTATAATGGAAGTCAAACTCTTAAGCGGAGGTGTCCACTAAACAACGGGAGTGTCACACTCTATAATGGGGGTCACAATATTTAACGGAGGTGTCCACTCTATAACGGGAGGAAAACACTCTATAATGGAGGTCAAACTCTTAAGCGGAGGTGTCCACTAAACAACGGGAGTGTCACACTCTATAATGGGGGTCACAATATTTAACGGAGGTGTCCACTCAACAACGGGAGTGTCACACTCTATAATGGTGGTCACAATATTTAACGGAGGTGTCCACTCAACAACGGGAGTGTCACACTCTATAATGGGGGTCACAATATTTAACGGAGGTGTCCACTCAACAACGGGAGTGTCACACTCTATAATGGGGGTCACAATATTTAACGGAGGTGTCCACTCAACAACGGGAGTGTCACACTCTATAATGGGGGTCACAATATTTAACGGAGGTGTCCACTCCACAGCGGGAGAGTCACACTCTATAATGGTGGTCACAATATTTAACGGAGGTGTCCACTCTACAACGGGAGGAAAACACTCTTTAATGGTGGTCACAATATTTAACGGAGGTGTCCACTCCACAGCGGGAGAGTCACACTCTATAATGGTGGTCACAATATTTAACGGAGGTGTCCACTAAACAACGGGGGAGTCACACTCTATAATGGTGGTCACAATATTTAACGGAGGTGTCCACTCAACAACGGGAGAGTCACACTCTATAATGGAGGTCAAACTCTTAAGCGGAGGTGTCCACTCAACAACGGGAGTGTCACACTCTATAATTGGGGTCACAATATTTAACGGAGGTGTCCACTCAACAACGGGAGTGTCACACTCTATAATGGGGGTCACAATATTTAACGGAGGTGTCCACTCAACAACGGGAGTGTCACACTCTATAATGGTGGTCACAATATTTAACGGAGGTGTCCACTCTATAACGGGAGGAAAACACTCTATAATGGAGGTCAAACTCTTAAGCGGAGGTGTCCACTCAACAACGGGAGTGTCACACTCTATAATGGGGGGTCACAATATTTAACGGAGGTGTCCACTCAACAACGGGAGTGTCACACTCTATAATGGTGGTCACAATATTTAACGGAGGTGTCCACTCAACAACGGGAGTGTCACACTCTATAATGGTGGTCACAATATTTAACGGAGGTGTCAACTCTATAACGGGAGGAAAACACTCTATAATGGGGGTCACAATATTTAACGGAGGTGTCCACTCAACAACGGGAGTGTCACACTCTATAATGGGGGTCACAATATTTAACGGAGGTGTCCACTCAACAACGGGAGTGTCACACTCTATAATGGGGGTCACAATATTTAACGGAGGTGTCCACTCCACAGCGGGAGAGTCACACTCTATAATGGTGGTCACAATATTTAACGGAGGTGTCCACTAAACAACGGGAGTGTCACACTCTATAATGGTGGTCACAATATTTAACGGAGGTGTCCACTCCACAGCGGGAGAGTCACACTCTATAATGGTGGTCACAATATTTAACGGAGGTGTCCACTCTACAACGGGAGGAAAACACTCTTTAATGGTGGTCACAATATTTAATGGAGGTGTCCACTCCACAGCGGGAGAGTCACACTCTATAATGGTGGTCACAATATTTAACGGAGGTGTCCACTCTACAACGGGAGAGTCACACTCCATAATGGTGGTCACAATATTTAACGGAGGTGTCCACTCCACAGCGGGAGAGTCACACTCTATAATGGTGGTCACAATATTTAACGGAGGTGTCCACTCTATAACGGGAGGAAAACACTCTTTAATGGAGGTCAAACTCTTAAGCGGAGGTGTCCACTCAACAACGGAAGTGTCACACTCTATAATGGTGGTCACAATATTTAATGGAGGTGTCCACTCTATAACGGGAGGAAAACACTCTTTAATGGTGGTCACAATATTTAACGGAGGTGTCCACTCTATAACGGGAGGAAAACACTCCTTAATGGAGGTCAAACTTTTAAGCGGAGGTGTCCACTCAACAACGGGGGAGTCACACTCTATAATGGTGGTCACAATATTTAACGGAGGTGTCCACTCAACAACGGGAGAGTCACACTCTATAATGGTGGTCACAATATTTAACGGAGGTGTCCACTCAACAACGGGAGAGTCACACTCTATAATGGTGGTCACAATATTTAACGGAGGTGTCCACTCAACAACGGGAGTGTCACACTCTATAATGGTGGTCACAATATTTAACGGAGGTGTCCACTCTACAACGGGAGAGTCACACTCTATAATGGTGGTCACAATATTTAACGGAGGTGTCCACTCTACCACGGGAGGAAAACACTCCAAACTCTGGAGGGGGTGTCACAATCTAGAACTGGAAGGTCACACTTTATAATGGCGTTCACACTCTTTAACGGGGAGTCACACCCAACAACGGAAGCGTCACAATCTACAATGTTGGTCACACACTTTAACAAATGAGTCACATACTAAAACTCGAAGGTCACACTAAAAAACAGGAGCGTCACACTCTATGAAGGGCGGTCACACTCTATAATTGAGGTCACACTATATAATTGGGGTCATAATCTTTAACCCCGTTGTCACACTCTATATATGGAAGGTCACACTATAATTGGGGTCACACTCTACAATGGAAGGATCACACTCTACCACGGGAGGGTACAATGTAACACTCAACAATTGGAGGGTCACACTCTGAAACGGTGGTGTCACATACTAAAATTCGAAGGTCACACTAAAAATCGGGAGGGTCACACTTTATGAAGGGCGGCCACACTCTTTAATATGGGTATCACACTCTCCAACGGGAGGGTCACACTTTATAATGTGGTCACACTCTTAAACGGGGTTGTCACACTCTACAACAGGATGGTCACACTCTTTAACAGTGGTTTCATACTTAAACTCGAAGGTCATACTCTACAACGGGAGGGTACATTTCATAACGGTGGTCACACTCTTTGACGGGGTTGTCACACTTTTCAACGGGAGGGTCACTCTCTATAACGAGAGGGTCGAACTCTACAAAGGAAGAGTCACTCTCAACAACGTGAGGGTCACACTCTACAAAGGGGGTCACACTCTACACCGGGACGGTCAAACTCAATAAGTGAAGGGTCACACTCTACAACGCGAGGGTCACGCTATATATTGGGGTCACATTTTTAACGGGGTTGTCACACTCTGTAACGGGAGGGTCAAACTCTTTAAACGAACGTTTTTTTTTCATATATTTGGTGTTCGACCATACTTTAGAACAGGGAGTATCACTTTTTATACTATTATACTCCATAGTATATATTAGGCGTGGGGTCACACACCATACAATGGAAGGTACATGTAGATACAGTGTATTTGGTGAAGGACACATTCTAGAACAGAATGCACGTGTTTGAGGTATAGATCCTGATCATATTACTCAACGTATATTTGCTAAAAGTGTACATGTTTGTCTACAGCAGGATATTACAAGAGTAACGGTTACATTCTATGTCGAAGAAGGGATCACCCTCGACAGCGGGGTAAAGGGTAGCGGGAGTTTTTGCTTGTATAATATTACATGTATATAAATGTTTTCCCCACTCACCAACTAACTTCATATTCATGTTTATCCCCTCAGTGTTGAAAAGCATCCTAATGATTTAAATATCATTTAAAAGTAAATAGTTGTTACTTGATGCAATACAAAACGTTCCCGTGCTTGTCTAAGCCATCTCAATTTTCATGGAATTTCTTTTAAATTTACAAATGAATAAGTCCGTTAAGATTTATAGTTTTATCCGATGGAAATACTTCGCTGAATGGTTTTGAATTGAAGCTGTTACGTTATATCATCAATTTGCGCTTGACAGTTTGTTTCCATATGGGAAATTCCCGTTTTACTTTAGAATTGTATAAACAACTCTCTTCCTAGAAATAAACGCTGTCTATGAAAGCTTTTGAAAACCTGTTTTGGTGTAGTTTGATCCGATGGAAATAATTCGATGAATCCAAAAAAACATTCTTATTTCCCAGAAAAAAAAATCCATATTCCCTATAATTCAAATAGATTCAGTGCAAAATGTTTGGTAAGTGTTATAAAATTCATCTTAGAAAAAGTTAAAATATTAGATTACACTTTTTTTCGTGGTTCCATATGAGGAATATTTTCACGTTCCCGATTTCCATCAGCAACTTCATACATTTTGTTTGCTAGGCTAGATAAGGAAGTTAAGCAATTTGTGATAATCGAAAAAGACTTGGATTGTTTTAATTTTGACTTATAAAACTTATTTTTCATTGTTAAGGTTCATTTAAAAATTGCTTTAGTATACAAATAGTGAAACTATCCGTTGCCAGTATCAAATATTCCATTTGCATGCCCATCTGAAATGTTGACGCATTCACAAACGAATGTTTAGTTACTTGTTGTCAAAGGCACCACGTTTTCTGTCACACCGGCTATTAAATATGATCTGCGCATGTGTAACAGGAAGACGACGACGCAACAAGACGACAACCCGACAACACGTCATTTTACCGCAACAATCCGAGATTCCGTACGCGCTAATTAGCGTGTTCAAAATGTCGTGTTGTCGCCTTGTCTCTTTGTCGTGTTGTCGCCTTGTCGCGGTTTGAAAACGCAACAAGACGACATTTTATCTACTTAATATCGGGTTGTCGCAGTAAATGAACGCGACAAAGCGACACCACGACAAGGTGACAACACGAAAAAGCGTACACACACCCACACACACAAAGAGGACCTGAAAATGTCTATTTGATACCTGCAAAGTTGTAACTAAATATATGGTTTAATTTCAAAGTTAGAGGATAATAAAAATTTGGACTAATCACCGATTAAGCTAATCGCCTTTTGATCAACTGGACCCAGATCATTAACACAAAATATTGACCTCAACATGACCAAGTTTTGGCCAATCAGAAAGTGTAACCAAGATAAATTATAATAACAAAAAATATGCCTAAATGAGTAAAACAATGGATACTGACAACGCTGAACTAGCTCTCGTATTTTTTTCATACATATTACTAAGTAATATAACATTTCCTTCGCGTATATACCATGATAAGTGTCATATTTGTGTCATTGAGACAATGACTAGGACAAAATATGCTAAAAATGGAATAATACCAGACTAAGCCGGTTAACCAAGATATCACCTTTCATGCCAGGATGATACCGGTACTAGTTTTCCTACAGACAACGCCTTTTTAGCGGAAATGAATTGCAATAATCGGTTTCATCATTTACCACCCACATAACGACCTGTTCAGTGATGTCATAAATATGGTATTGCACATGTATGTTTACCATTGCATGGCATTGCCATGATATGACCATACCGAATTCCGTTGGCATTCATAAGGCCGTGAATTGCATTGACCGATTGTTGACCACTGGGTCTCCGGGTGATTGCTGTTCTATTCACTGAACAAGAATACCTGGAAGATGCATTATTTGAGCTAAATGATGAAAATCAAACGGTGTAAGATGAACAGATTCTTAAATTGGTAAATATATGTATTGAACTGCTTTCAGTTGTCATTCATAAGCAGTATGACTGGACAAAGGCAAATCCAACATTGAGCGCTAGCGCGCTTTATTGAATTTGCCTTTCATAAGCAAATGCATTTCAATGCTTAATGCTTAGTGTTATTTCATATCCATTGTGACGTCATCAATAAATAACGTCTGTATGACGTCATATAATTGTCTCGGTAGTGAAAATCGTCCCGTCAAAGTTGAAATTTGTCTCTTGAATTTGAAGCCATGAATTTGAAAGCTGTATTTTTTTTCTAATTATTATGCGTTATGTGACAAATGCAATCATGACATTACATTATTGAACTTATTTAATAAATTCCATGTTACATTAAAACTCAAAATACCACAGTTCATTCGTCACGCAATATTGGTACGCAATATAAACGATAAAGTTCACGTACCGTAGCTATCCAAATGAGTCTTGTTACTGTGGAACCACTAAAGTGGCGTCATATATAAATTATGTCACGTTATTGTACATGACGTCACACTATTTTCTCTGTAGTGAAAAATAAGTTTTCCGTTTATAGTCTAAGCTCGTGACGCGTTGTTGTGGCCGGGCCGGGAATTGAACCCGGGACTCCCGCTTGGAAGGCGAACGTTGTAACCATTTAGCCAAAAGTCCGGACGTTAGGCTCGAGGGCCTTACAATGCCTAATTATACCACAGTACATATCTATTCATCTTTGGTACCACAATAAAACGTTAAAGTTTCAATTATTAAATTTTATCAAAATCAAGATATGATTTAGTAGTTGTTTCCCCCACTCAGATTATTTATATAATGCTTTCAAATTGTTTGTATGTGTTCAGTGTTGGAATGTCTGTGTCTATGTTTGTACCACTGTTTGTTACTTTGTTTGGAGAGGGCTTAAAATAGGCTATGCCTGCTGCCCGATCCATTTGTCTTTTTGACAATAAAATTTATTGAAATTGAAATTCAGTGTTGCTAAGACATGTTCCGTGTGTGCAGAGAGCTTCCGAGTGTAACCCTTGGCTATCGAGGATGACTACATCTTGATTCTACATAGCCTTTCATTATATGAACAAAAAACAAACAAACAAAAAAACATGTAATAAGGGAATAACACTATTTATGTATTTTAAATGTGTGGTCCTCTCATTTTGACGCGTCATATGTCGTTTCAGAAGAAAGTGTCTGATTAGTAGAGGCAGCTTAAATGGACTTCATCCAAAATGTATGTACGTGACTGTCGGAGTGTTAAGTAATGTGTCGACGTTTGTAGACAGAAGTACGGGATCCCTATGCTAATGGAACATTGATGACACGTGCTCAATTAGCACAACATTGCTTTTCTCGTCATCAAGGTCAAACTAATTCAATGTCAGGGTTTCCGGACGCGGACTGCTATTCTCTGTTTATGTCCCTGCTTCTCCAACCTATGGTGTTTACATGTCACAGTGTATTCGTTATTCTAGGGCTTGCTCTAAATATCGTGATTTTCGTGATCGATGTCGACTGCTGACAAACTAACAACACAAGGATTCGAGAGATGCAGGTTGATATGAACTATGGACAAGTTTTATGGTCACCATCTTTGTCTTATTGACAAATATTCTGTACCTTTGTGTGATATGAAGTTTTTGAGTATGCTCATTAATAGTGTGCTTACTTGTTTTGATTAACAATGATGCTTCGATTCTCATTTTGAGGAATTGGTAGTAACTTGGATGTGACAAAAAAATGCATGGCGGGTGTCGACGATGAAGCAGAAGACGTGTACTCTTCCGGAACACATGGTCTTATTCTCTTGTACTTTTTACAAAGATTATCCATGTGAATCTTTCCTTTATTCATTTTTTGTTTAATCGATTTTGAGTTCAGATAATGGTTTTGTTGACACCTTGATATTTTCATTTTTTTTTTTAAATTTACTCTATTTGTACCGAAGTTCTGCATTTGTGTGCTCTTTATTCGAGGGTCAATGCCCCAAACCAAGGACAGACATATTGTGTGCCACTTAACATTGTCCTTTTAAAGGTCTCAAGGGCTATACTACAGAACGGGTTTTTAAATGTACATATTGACAGTACAAGGATTCCAGTGAAAGGGTTTAACCAGCCTTCAATGCGGACGTACCGTGTAGGATTGGAATTTTATTACTTCATGTCGCAAGACCTCTTCAAAGTAGCGAACAGCATGACAGAATTCCATTATCGCTGTAATTGAAAAGCATGTAATGTCGTCACAGATACATTTTATTTTTGGTTTGTTTTACAGGTCTGTACAAGGAGCGTCGATTGTAATCCTTGATCTAAAGCTTCGTGATTTAACAAAAAAAATGCATTGGGGACCTATTTTCTCTGTGTAATCTGAGTTTAATGATACATTCTTGAAGAAATATGAGCAGTTTAAAAACAAACAAAAATAGCAAGTCTATGAAAATACATTGAAAGATTCTTCATTTATCTGATTAAAAAAAAAAAAACAAGAACAACAAAAAATCAAAGACGCCATTGTTTCAAGGTTGATGAATGATATGAATAGGTTTTATGGTCGCCATCCTAATGAGATTTGTTTTTTCTCTCTATGATATGAAGGTGGACGATTTTGAATATGCTCATTAGTTTGAATGCTTAATGTAATTGAGCAGTTTAAAAACAAAACAATAGTAAGTCTATGAAAATATATTGAAAGAATTTTCATTTATCTGGATTAAAAAAAAAACGAGAAAAACAGAAAATCAAAGACGCCATTGTTTAAGGTTGATGAAGGATGAGAACAGGTGTTATAGTCGCCATCCTACTGAGATTTTGTTGAAATATTGATCGATTCTGATTTCGTATTATGGTGTTGTTAACGAAGGGGCCGCAGTGGCCGATTGGTTAAGGTATCCTGGCATTTTACTACTATCCCTCCACCTCTGGGCCGCGGTGGCCGAGTGGTTAAGGTATCCCGGCATTTTACCACTATCCCTCCACCTCTGGACCGCGGTGGCCGAGTGGTTAAGGTATCCAGGCATTTTACCACAAGTCCTCCACCTCTGGGCCGCGGTGGCCGAGTGGTTAAGGTATCCCGGCATTTTACCACTATCCCTCCACCTCCGGGTCGCGGTGGCCGAGTGGTTAAGGTATCCCGGCATTTTACCACTATCCCTCCACCTCTGGGCCGCGGTGGCCGAGTGGTTAAGGTATCCCGGCATTTTACCACAAGTCCTTCACCTCTGGGCCGCGGTGGCCGAGTGGTTAAGGTATCCCGGCATTTTACCACTATCCCTCCACCTCTGTGTTGCGAGGTCGAAACCAACGTGGGGAAGTTGACCGTAGGTCGGTGGTTTTTCCCCAGGTCTCCTGCTTTCCTCCACCTCTAAAACCTGGCACATCCTTAAGGATCTGCTCTTGTGAGGTTTCAATCTCGTCCAAATCTCGTTTTGATCTCACGTGAGATATTTTTGTAATATCTGAGAATTTATTAACAATTTCGATAGCAAATATGCATCTGAAAAATGTAGCAAAAAATTAGATGTCTGTTATTTGTAGAACTTTTTTTAGAAGAATTTTAAAAATTACCATTATGGCGGCCATTTTGAAAATTTGTATTTCTCTGTGTTTCTTCCACTTCATGAACGGCCAAAATTTCATGTTTTTTGTGCTTGATTAATCATTTAAAATCGTCAGTGTGTCACAATTTTTCATTACAGCAAGTTCATTTTTGCTGTACAACTTCTTTATGATCATTATAAAGCAACTATGATGCAACAAAGATATTTTTTTATATCTTGGGTATTTTTTTAAGATATTTGGCGTTATTGAAGCGATTTTGATTTTTGACTCAAGAATAGAGAAAAACAACACATTTGATAATGGGATAAAAAAACAAGCACGCTACCCCCCAGATTTTATGACTGCTTTAGAATGAGAAACCCATCTCCTTTTGATCTGCCAAATATCTAAAAAAGTTAGTCGCCAGAATTTTTTTTATAAAGCATTAAATCTGTAAAAATTGAGGAAAAATGGAGTATTTTTTCATTAAAAAATAAGGGGTAGGGGTAACTAAAATTTATTTTTTGAGCGAAAATAATAATTTGAATACTTTTTTCTTCTGTAATTAATAAGAAAATACTATTTTTGTCAATTCTGCAAACATTCATACATATTTGATCACAAATCCGGAAGGTATTGAATTAAATTGTCCTGCAATTGTCCAAAACAGCATTTTTCACTTAAATCACGTGTTTTGCTCATTTTGGTATCTTTGACCGAGCATAGCACAAAAACGAGTCCACTACCACATATTTCTTTTTGCATTTTCTGCTAAGCAATGAACTCCCTTTTCCAAAAATGCATATTAGAAAAAAATTAGTCATCAGAAAATTTCACAAGAGAAGATCCTTAAATGAATATGTTCCCCGCATAGATAGGATCTGACAACATCCAATAAGAGGTGATATTGTGGTGACCTTTTTCCTCAGCCAATCAAATTGCCGCTGCCAAAATCCGGAATGTGAATGTTTGTGGGCGAAAAAACTTGCATAATCCTGTCTGTGCATTAAGAAAGTTCCTAGCTACAAACTTGTGTGCAATGTTGCGACGAAATGACTTGATGCAGATGACAGCGTCATTCAAAATTCTACTGGAATGTGAAGTAAAGAGGCGACAAAGGTCACCAAAACATGACCTTTGATGGAATGTTGTAAGATCCTTATGTAACGGAGTGAGTGTAAGGATCTGCATTTTAATCAGCTTGGGTAGTCATTTTAATGTCAGTGAATGCCTTTACATGAAATGTGGATGTTAGGCACATTATTTGCCGCTATCATTTTGGTATATTTTTACGTCATATAAACAGCTAATGGCATTAAGGGATGTGTTATGTTTTGGAAATGGAGGAAAGCCGGAGTTCCCGGAGGTAAACCACCGACCTACGGTCAGTACCTGACAACTGCCCCAGATGGGTTTCGAACTTGCAAAACAGAGGCGGAAGGCTGGTGGTAGAATGTCGGAACACCTTAACCACTCAGCCAATGCGGTCCCTTGCCACTATTAAAAATAATGACAAAAGTAAATGCTTGGAAAAGCTTGGACACTTGGCTTTACATATACGGTATTGTCAAAATTAGTTCATGCAATACATAAAGCATTTCAACAAATTACTTCATATACAAGAGATGAAGTGACTTTTTTTCAAATTTTACTAATAAAAAAGCAGGTAAATTGTAATAGATATATTCCTTTACTTAATGTTCAAAATATCCCGCTTGATTTTATTAATTACTTCACATGTTCGAATTCGTTACAATCTATATGTACATGTGTACATCCAAAGTCAGGATTCCATTGCCAAAAGGTAGCAAATTAAAACCAATTTGTATATCTAAGGTATTAAAATCAAGTATTACTGCACGAGCATTTGATTAATACTGGCACTCAAAAACGAAAAGATATTATGAATGAACTCAGCGTCTATGCATGCCGTACCAGCAAATTGTCAATGGCGTAATTGAAGTATGTTTGCATTTGCAACATAAATAATAAAGCATTTTGTTGTAATTTCATATTGTAAAATTCAATATTTTCGAGCGTGGAATTATTCGCTTAGTCAGCCTCCAAACTGTTCGCGGTGAGGACATTTTTTCGCGCTGTCAGTCATGCACAGTGTATCCTTAATACTTTTATATACACCGTAGAGTTTTAGTGGTGGTAAATATGATCGCGTTTTGATATATTCGCGACGATTTAATGCCAGTGAAATAAGCGAACCCCCCCCCCCCCCACCCAAACAACAATCCCATTTTTTACTTGCCCTTTCCGGCGATGACTCCCTTATGGCAAGCGTTTTGGGTTTTTACCCATTAAATACAGATATATCTATTCTAAATAAATATATCTTTAATTCAAATAAAGATATCTGGTATTGAAATAGAGATACATCTATTTGTATTAAAGATATATCAATGTAAAATACAGATATATCTAATTAAACACAAAATAGACAGATCCCTATTTTAAATACAGATATCTCTATTTAAGTTAAAGATATCTTTATTTCAATTAGAGATATCTGCTTTTCATTGTAAATAAAGATATCTTTATTTAAAATAGCAATATCTGTATTTAGAATAGAGATATCTGTATTTAAATAGAGATATATTTAATACAAATACAGATAACTCTATAGCACGAAATAGAGAGATCCCTATTTCAAATACAGATATCTCTATTTAAGTTAAAGATATCTTTATTTTAATAAGTGACATCTGCTTTTCATTGTAAATAGAGATGTCTTCATTTTAAAAGGGATATCTTTAATTAAATAAAGAAATCTTCATTTCAAAAGGTAAAAACCCAAACGGCTGGCCATACTCCCTTAGTGCTCGTCGTCAATGTCCATTGTTGTTGTGGTTATGTTACAAACAAACCATCCACCACGTGGGCGTTTTTTTACGATGGTCACACCGTATGTTATAGGCATACGCATTATACAGAAACCGTACATGTGGTAATGAACTTGGTCGTAACATGATATCAAGGAGTGGGATGAGGTGGGGTTGGGGATGATACGAAATAATACCTCTGACGTTCATTCGGCATGGTCTTTCTTTAAATCTCCTTAATCATGCTTTCTTATCAAAATATATTTATCACCGCTGTCGTTGTGATGAAACAAAACGAATATGACATATCTTAATTTATTTTTATGCTGTCCTTGTTAGCCTTGACATGTATTAAAGACGTGTGAGATTGAAATGAAATACCATCTGTGTCGCCATTAGTGTCGAATAGAATCTTTATTATGTCAGATTTATGGAATCTGTCCAAAGACTATGTTACATAGCATCAAATACTCATCTATCATAGCTACGATCATCAAATGAACAATTATTATGTATTTCTATGTAACAGAATAAAACAACTGGATATGGTTGACACAGTGTTTCTGTCAGGGTGTCGGTAAATTTTTCATGTTTTAGCCATTACGGCAGACTGCCAGGTCGATAATTAACATGAATTGATATAATATTGCTCATACAGTTAATGAAAAATTACGACACACGATTTCGTTACAACTTAATTATCCCTCATGTCCTTGGAATTTCTGTTTTGAAGGTAGATTTATAACTTATTATGTAAAAAGAGGTTTTTTTCTTATTTTCATGCAATATATTTAAATAACTTCAAGAATTAGAAAGCATCATCACAACGTAAACAAAATAATCAATTAACAACACGAGACCCTCGGGAAAAGAGAATACAACGGGACTTTGCCAACAGAAACAGGGATACATGTATATCATAGCAAGAAAAACAAGGAACCGGAAACTCATCAATACAGCAACAGGAAATGGAACACATTGCAAACAAAAACGACGAGAACCGGCAACTCATCAACACAGCAACATAAACCGGACCACATAAAAACAACAACGAGAACCCGAAACTCATCAACACAGCAACAGGAAACGGAACACATGGCAAACAACATCGGGAACCGGGAACTCATCAACACAGCAACAAGATTTGAACACATAGCAAACAACAGCGGGAACCGGAAACTCATCAACACAGCAACAGGATTTGACCACATAGCAAACAACAACGAGAACTGGAAACTCATCAACACAGCAACATAACCGGAACACATAATAAACAACAACGAGAACCGGAAACTCAGCAACACAGTAACAGAAAACGGAACACATGGCAAACAAAATCGGGAACCGGAAACTCATCAATACAGCAACAGGAAATGGAACACATAGCAAACAACAGCGGGAACCGGAAACTCATCAATACAGCAACAGGATTCGAACACATAGTAAACAACAGCGAGAACCGGAAACTCATCAATACAGCAACAGGAAATGGAACACATGGCAAACAAAATCGGTAACCGGAAACTCATCAATACAGCAACAGGAAATGGAACACATGGCAAACCACAACAAGAACCGGGAACTCATCAACACAACAACAGGAAATGGAACACATAGCAAATAACAGCGAGAACTGGAAACTCATCAATACAGCATCGGGAAATGGAACACATGGCAAACAAAACCGGGAACCGGAAACTCATCAATACAGCAAAAGGAAATGGAACAAATAGCAAACAACATCGGGAACCGGAAACTAATCAACACAGCAACAGGAAATGGAACACATGGCAAACAACATCGGGAACCGTAAACTCATCAATACAGCAACAGAAAATGGAACAAATAGCAAACAAAATCGGGAACCGGAAACTCATCAATACAGCAAAAAGAAATGGAACAAATAGCAAACAACATCGGGAACCGGAAACTCATCAACACAGCAACAGGAAATGGAACACATAGCAAACAACATCGGGAACCGGAAACTCATCAATACAGCAACAGGATTTGAACACAAAGTAAACAACAGCGAGAACCGTAAAATCATCAACACAACAATAGGAAATTGAACAAATAGCAAACAACATCGGGAACCGGAAACTCATCAATACAGCAACAGGAAATGGAACACATGGCAAACAAAATCGGGAACCGGAAACTCATCAATACAGCAACAGGAAATGGAACACATGGCAAACCACAACGAGAACCGGGAACTCATCAACACAACAACAGGATTTAAACACATAGCAAACAACAGCGAGAACTGGAAACTCATCAATACAGCAACAGGAAATGGAACACATGGCAAACAAAATCGGGAACCGGAAACTCATCAATACAGCAACAGGAAATGGAACACATGGCAAACTACAACGAGAACCGGGAACTCATCAACACAACAACAGGAAATGGAACAAATAGCCAACACCAAAGGGAACCGGAAACTCATCAATACAGCAACAGGAAATGGAACAAATAGCAAACAACATCGGGAACCGTAAACTCATCAATACAGCAACAGAAAATGGAACACATGGCAAACAATATCGGGAACCGGAAACTCATCAATACAGCAACAGGAAATGGAACAAATAGCAAACACCAAAGGGAACCGGAAACTCATCAATACAGCAACAGGAAATAGAACACATAGCAAACAACATCGGGAACCGGGAACTCATCAACACAGCAACAGAATTTGAACACATAGCAAACAACAGCGGGAACCGGAAACTCATCAACACAGCAACAGGATTTGACCACATAGCAAACAACAACGAGAACTGGAAACTCAGCAACACAGCAACAGAAAACGGAATACATGGCAAACAACAGCGGGAACCGGAAACTCATCAATACAGCAACAGGATTTGAACACATAGTAAACAACAGCGAGAACCGGAAACTCATCAATACAGCAACAGGAAATGGAACACATGGCAAACAATATCGGGAACCGGAAACTCATCAATACAGCAACAGGAAATGGAACACATAGCAAACAACAGCGGGAACCGGAAACTCATCAATACAGCAACAGGATTTGAACACATAGTAAACAACAGCGAGAACCGGAAACTCATCAATACAGCAACAGGAAATGGAACACATGGCAAACAACATCGGGAACCGGAAACTCATCAATACAGCAACAGGAAATGGAACACATAGCAAACAACAGCGGGAACCGGAAACTCATCAATACAGCAACAGGATTTGAACACATAGTGAACAACAGCGAGAACCGGAAACTCATCAATACAGCAACAGGAAATGGAACACATGGCAAACAAAATCGGGAACCGGAAACTCATCAATACAGCAACAGGAAATGGAACACATAGCAAACAACAGCGAGAACCGGAAACTCATCAATACAGCAACAGGAAATGGAACACATGGCAAACAATATCGGGAACCGGAAACTCATCAATACAGCAACAGGAAATGGAACACATAGCAAACAACAGCGAGAACCGGAAACTCATCAATACAGCAACAGGAAATGGAACACATGGCAAACAATATCGGGAACCGGAAACTCATCAATACAGCAACAGGAAATGGAACACATAGCAAACAACAGCGAGAATCGGAAACTCATCAATACAGCAACAGGAAATGGAACACATGACAAACCACAACGAGAACCGGGAACTCATCAACACAACAACAGGATTTGAACACATAGCAAACAACAGCGAGAACTAGAAACTCATCAATACAGCAACAGGAAATGGAACACATGGCAAACAATATCGGGAACCGGAAACTCATCAATACAGCAACAGGAAATGGAACACATAGCAAACAACAGCGGGAACCGGAAACTCATCAATACAGCAACAGGATTTGAACACATAGTAAACAACAGCGAGAACCGGAAACTCATCAATACAGCAACAGGAAATGGAACACATGGCAAACAATATCGGGAACCGGAAACTCATCAATACAGCAACAGGAAATGGAACACATAGCAAACAACAGCGAGAACCGGAAACTCATCAATACAGCAACAGGAAATGGAACACATGGCAAACAATATCGGGAACCGGAAACTCATCAATACAGCAACAGGAAATGGAACACATAGCAAACAACAGCGAGAACCGGAAACTCATCAATACAGCAACAGGAAATGGAACACATGACAAACCACAACGAGAACCGGGAACTCATCAACACAACAACAGGATTTGAACACATAGCAAACAACAGCGAGAACTAGAAACTCATCAATACAGCAACAGGAAATGGAACACATGGCAAACAAAATCGGGAACCGGAAACTCATCAATACAGCAAAAGGAAATGGAACAAATAACAAACAACATCGGAAACCGGAAACTCATCAACACAACAACAGAAAATGAAACACATGGCAAACAAAATCGGGAACCGGAAACTCATCAATACAGCAAAAGGAAATGGAACAAATAGCAAACAACATCGGAAACCGGAAACTCATCAACACAGCAACAGAAAATGAAACACATGGCAAACAACATCGGGAACCGGAAACTCATCAATACAGCAAAAGGAAATGGAGCAAATAGAAAACAACATCGGGAACCGGAAACTCATCAATACAGCAAAAGGAAATGGAACAAATAGCAAACAACATCGGGAACCGTAAACTCATCAATACAGCAACAGGAAATGGAACAAATAGCAAACAAAATCGGGAACCGGAAACTCATCAATACAGCAACAGGATTTGAACACATAGTAAACAACAGCGGGAACCGTAAACTCATCAACACAACAACAGGAAATGGAACAAATAGCAAACAACATCGGGAACCGGAAACTCATCAATACAGCAACAGGAAATGGAACACATAGCAAACAACAGCGGGAACCGGAAACTCATCAATACAGCAACAGGAAATGGAACACATAGTAAACAACAGCGAGAACCGGAAACTCATCAATACAGCAACAGGAAATGGAACACATGGCAAACAAAATCGGGAACCGGAAACTCATCAATACAGCAAAAGGAAATGGAACAAATAGCAAACAACATCGGGAACCGTAAACTCATCAATACAGCAACAGAAAATGGAACACATGGCAAACAACATCGGGAACCGGAAACTCATCAATACAGCAAAAGGAAATGGAACAAATAACAAACACCAAAGGGAACCGGAAACTCATCAATACAGCAACAGGAAATGGAACACATAGCAAACAACAACGGGAACCGTAAACTCATCAATACAGCAACAGGAAATGGAACAAATAGCAAACTCCAAAGGGAACCGGAAACTCATCAATACAGCAACAGAAAATGGAACACATGGCAACCAACAGCGGAAACCGGGAACTCCTCAACACATCAACATGGACCGAAACATATGGCAAACAAAGCGGGAATCAGAAACTCATCACATAACAACAGTTTTACCTAAAGTTAAAATCGCATTCTTGGTTGTAGAATTATCTGTGTCCAAGCATACAGTGTATGTCGTTTGTTTGGATTTTTCAAACCCCAGAGCGGCGCCAAGGTTTGATTAAAAAAGATATGTGCACTTCCGGTGTTTCCCCATGCGTGAAAGCCTTCTGGGAAATTAAGGCTGCATACGGTCTTTAATTTGATATAGATTTGGTGTCCATATTCAGTACATTATTCTAGTGGAATATCGTGAATTGTCCATTTGATAAAAACATATTTTACACGCAATAGAAAGGTTCATACTACTCACTATAAGTTTGCATGACTGCAGTGAGATCGCGAAAAAATTATTATATCAAATAGAAAATGTTATGGTTTTCAACAAAACACGATACATATGTGGCAGATTTAAATTGTACATATGATTAATTTAGGTCGCTTTCTAGCTTCGAGCTCAGTGGTAGACGAGAGCGTCCAACGAAGATCATAAAACAATCTTAAGTCTAAATTTCTTAAGTTTTGACTTAGCCAATCACGATTAATATTACAAAACGTAACATCATACGTGATTGGCTAAGCACAAAATTAAGACCAAGATTGTTTAATGATAACGGGGCCATGTTTCGATTTGTAAGGAAATTCATTTATCTGATGCCTGAACATTACAAAATTAATGCTAATGAACATGGCTTGTGTCGTTCGTGAACGAACACATTTAAAAGCGGCTAGAGGGTGGCATAATTGTATTGTACTAGAAGGTAGAGGGTTTACCTTTTCCCTCTACCTCAGCGAAAGAACGTTGGGCTGTTCGAGAGACGGTCGTGGGTTCGAGAGCCCCAACGACGGCATAATATTCACGTAATTCGTTATCCTATATACATGTATTCCACAGGTGTCAAAGGATAAAACAGCAAAGTCGTTTGGGCAAAATGAACCAAGGGTAATACATGTATCACGTGTATTTCAATGGAGATTACGATTGACGGTTTAAGCCAGAGAACTTGATATTTTGTCAAAAGGCCATTGCCAAAAGAAAACATTCATGACAATCGCTGTAATGTTGATAATTTATTTACATGTAAATTATACTTTAGTGAAAATAATGCAACTTTTATGTGAACGAGATAATCATGAACCACAAAATTATTAAACTGCATTCCAGAAAAAATAAATAAATAAAAATACGATTAACACAAATCCGGCTAGTATGCCTGGTACGTTCTTTCGTGCCTTTAATTTCAGTAC
Source organism: Mimachlamys varia (assembly GCA_947623455.1). NCBI lineage: Eukaryota > Metazoa > Mollusca > Bivalvia > Pectinida > Pectinidae > Mimachlamys > Mimachlamys varia. The sequence goes on along the minus strand of OX392532.1, from coordinate 28,922,757 downwards.
AATGTAAGTAATTATCATAACCAAGATTTTGTGTCCAGCAGCCTTGCTGCATTTTCTTGCTTGCTAAAGTTTTCTTTATCTATTTTCTTCGTTTCATGTACAGCTAACCTTGTATGTAGAGACACCCTTTCGAAAGTTCCAAAAATATAGTCTTTAACCCGATACATTTTGATTTCATTTTTTACAAATGTGAAACTCGCATAGTCAATCATGCGTATGCCAATTGTTATGCTTTTTAAAAAAAGTCTTTGTTCTATTATCTTAAATATTTGAAAGTTTTCTATGTTTTATCGCCTATTTATACCAAAGCATAAAAAGCCAAAATCAACTAAGATAATTACTCTTCACAGTTTAAACTTAATGCAGGTGCAGGACGAACCTAGGGGATTCTATTTGTAACGACATTATCGCGAATCCATCGTCTAAATACCTCTAGCGTAGAAATCACCAGCTGAGCAGCCAGCAGGTCTTACTAACAGCTTGAAGATTAACAAAAAATGTATTTACGGTTTTGTCGTGATTTCAAGATTTACAGTAACGTTTACAAAATAATTAATTGCATTGCTTGAATAAACGCTTTTTAAAGGCTTGCATTTATCCAGGAGTCGAAAGATTTAATAATTACCAATGCATTACATTTGAGAAAATCCTGCATATAAAACAGTTTGTGTATATGGTATTTAAAGCATAAAGATTTAGAATGCGTTTGATTAAGCAGCATATCAATTCAACAGAATATAATCCTCTGATGACTTATCTGAACGAGGAGAGTGTAGAAAAAAAGGTGGGGATGAGTGGAAATTCGACGGATATCAATTTGAACTAATGTGACTATTTTCATCACACTTACCTTATTTGATAGTGAAGTGTCAAATTATGAAGCTGAAGACGGTTACACATTGCTATGAATTTTATCGACAATAGGGGAGCGAATTCACGATGACAGTGCCGCGTCTCCGAATAACGGAAACAACCGACAACAGTGGCGCGCGTTTCTTATATTAAATGTATAATGAACAGTTAAATTGTGAACGCTTATTGTGCTCCATGAAAAGAAAATACTTTTATTGATATGAAATGTAAAATCAAACTCCAGAGAGAGACCCGGAAGTGCTATGCTTACAGGCTTAATGCGTACAAAATGCTGACCTACATGTATAAGCGAAATGAAAAATAAAAACAACTTTTCCATTTTACAACAATGATGAAAGAAGTTATCAAATTAACATTAATCACTCTTGTTGGTCCGGATATAAGCGCGCGAGGGATCTTATTCTGGAAGGAAACCGGAGTACCCCGAGAAAACCCACGTGATCGGGCAAGTGACCAATACCTTATTCACGTCCGGTCGGAGAATCGAATCCCGGCCGCCTTGGTGAAATGCAAGTGTGCTATCCACTGCACCACCCGACCACCCATTTAGATACAACATAAATAGTATGCTACAGACAAGCAGTGTAGTCTACTTGAAAGTCTGACCAATCGATAATGAAGGGAAAGAAAAAAAAACAATTTAATCATGATGAAAGGTCGGAAAAAGGAGGTCGGCCGTCGCCATCTTCTAGTACAGGTTTTTTTTACCTTCGTGGCATAAAAACAAAGAACCAGACAAAGTGTTGTTGTTTACGTCAAGTCAAAGATCAGTCGTCTATTATAAGTATGCGACACTCCATACTTATTCAGATGTACCAAGTTTAATATGAACATGGGAAATCTAAAAATATATACGTCCACCTGCAATGTCGCTGACAAAGCCGGAAAAATGTCATAAAATATCAGATATAGTCTGCAATAAAAAATCCACGTACGACTTTCTAGAAAAGTCGTATCCTATTAACGCAATTATTGTTTAAAGGTCCCTGTTACCACGCAATGTATATAAATGTACATATATGTACCATTTCGTATTTCAAGCATGCAGATTCGTATTACATGTATCTAGTTGGTGCAATGTGCCACGTTTTATACAAATGTGAATTTCTAGAGGGTGCAATATAACATTAGTATGTTTTTTCTCTAAAATAGATATAAAATATGCATAACACAAATCAGTTTTTTTTTATTTTGTCAACGACTTTCCCCAGAAAAAAAGCCGATGTGAAATATATAGACTCGACGGCAATGAAATCGACAAGCTGGTTCGGTTAAGCTGGCAAATGTGCTCATGAAATGCAAAACAGTTATAGATGCATTTCATCGGTCATAAACACAGGCACATGTGGCCAGGAGAATAACCATCTATATATAGAAAACATAGCTAAATGTGAATAATTAAAAAATATATATATATAAAAACAAAAAGTTTCAAATATTAGCCAGGTGGCATAGGACTAGCAATCTCCTTCAAACTCCTCATAATTGTATGTGCTATTTTAGAGATTGTTTGGTTTGGTTTATTTTGTTTTACGTCCTATTAACAGCCAGTGTCATTTAAGAACGTGCCAGGTTTTGGAAGTGGAGGAAAGCCGGAGTACCCGGAGAAAAAACACCGACCTACGGTCAGTTCCTGGCAACTGCCCCAAATGGGTTTCGATATTGAAACCCAGAGGTGGAGGGATAGTGGGAGAATGTCGGAACACCTTAACCACTCGACCACCGCGATTGTATCAAAATGGTATATATGTACTGTAAAGCGCTTTAGAAAAGCTTATGTTAGCTAGATGGGGCACCAAATCAAATCTGTTATTTAATTGTCGATCTAGGTACCTGAAATCCGCTTCTTATGACTCTCTCGCTTTGTTTTCAATAACAAGTGCTGTGGCAGCCACTTTCAATCGTACTTACGCCTGGGTGTAAAGATACGTACATGGATTAACACCACCCCCGGAGGTAGTGTAAAAAAACATGAAATACTGAAGCATCAACAAAACCGTAATCCGCCAACTCAAAATCGATAAAACTGAAGCAAAACATTACCAAAGGCGAGGAAAATTACACACAGTTTATACCCCTTCACATACACGGATTTTTCTTACGAGTGCTTACGGATCGCCAACCCGTAGTCAATCGCAAGCATCCGTAGATAGCTCGCCATAACTCACACACACTCGTACAAATGCAATGATTTTGCAGAGGAGAGACAATAATTTTGACATGTAAAAAATGTTCTAACGATTGTCCACGGATTGCTTTTTCCGTAAATAATTCGTAAAAGAGTCGTAACAATTCGTAACAATCGTAAATCGTAAAAAATAACATTTAACAATCCGTAAACTGCTCGCAAAAATCCGTAAATGACTCATAACAGTTTGAATTACGATTTTTAACGGTTAAATTACGATTTGTTTACGGATTAGTAGGACTGCTTTATGATTTCATTGTGGTCGTGTTACGATGGCTTTACGGATTATTACGAGTTATTATGAGCACTTTGCGTGTTGTAACGGGTACATTGCCAATATATACGTACAAAATGTATACTTTGCGATTTACGTTTTTACGCGGATTCACGTATACTTTGAAATATGTTTCTCTTTTTTTTATTCCATTTTGGAGGTCGGTTGTCAAGTGATATTGCATAGAAAATACAAAAAAAACGTAAGGCCTCTTCCTACCTCTTCCTAAAATCGTTGAATTTTGTGATCGTTGAATGGTGTGGTTGTTGTCGGACGGCAGTCGACGCTCAAACACCCACAAAAAAAGCATAGATCGTCCAAAATCTTAATCCGACGCGATCCTTGACGATCCGGGACTGCCGTGTTCAACCGTTCTTATATGGGACTGGTGTGTTGAACATGGTTAAAAGTCTTATATGAAGAGAAACTCATTTGTGGAATTGTTTCTATGTGTGCATGCTTGTCGAAGACGGAGTATGTTGGTGTATCAACATCCCTGTGACAGCATGGATCTGCTGTCGTCTTTATCATCAAAACAATCTCTTTTTTTAACATAATACGGAAGCATTACGGAGGCACGGTGGTCTAGTGGTAGGGGGCCGGGCTCGTGATCGGAGGGTTGCGAGTTTGAGTTCCGGTTACGGAGTTTGTGTTGTATCTTTGACCGAAATACTTTACTTGGTCCAGTCTACTCAGTGGTAAATGAATACGCGATCGGTTTGTGCTAGAGATTGAAGATTGCTAGCTGTGAGCGCCGAAATGGCGCAGCACCGGCTTTATGCTTCCAAGAGAGTTGAGAACGATATAGACCCTATAACCAAGGATTATAATTTGTGAACCGCTTTCAGATGGCGATAAAGCGTGATATAAGAACCCCGAATTAAAATTCTTATTATATAAATAAAAAAAAACTTTAACTAAAAAATGTGCTCTGTGATTTGACATTTAAATCGCTCAAGGAGGCATAGATACTCTGCTTCTCGAAATATATAAACAATAGCGAAAACCACGGAAAGCGTTTATATTGTCAGAACAATACACTCCCTATTTACTCACTGAGAATGTCAGCTTACCATTTACAGAATTGGAAGTATATGAAAGTTAACAGCGAATGTAAAAAGGGATTGTTTTGGTAACACAAGCGGAATAATCATTGCTGTTTTTGGTTTGCATGGTAGACGAGACATTTATCTTGGTGCAGTGTGGAATTATTTGTTAATAACAAATTACTGAGAAAAACGCATAGTTGCACTGTTCGAATTCAACGGCAACCTCGAGCACCGGAAATAAGTTATCTATTTACTATAAACGACACGTTCACCGCCTTCGGTTAAAAAATATCAAACTCCCACACATGTCTTATTGTCAATGAAAGTTCACTTCTAGAAAATCGACCGACTGTGCATGACAAATTGTGAAATGGCTGGTTTTCGCATTGCTGTAAGAAAAATGAATGTTATGGATAAATCGACCGGAAACGTTTTTAAACTTTGTCTTTTCCGCTAACTTTCCGAAATTTGAGCTTAATTGATGGCTTACGACAGCAATGGAAAGTTAAACCTTGGGAAACGGTGGAAATCCGGTCTGATTGGTTATCAACGGTGTTCCTTAAATAACATGGTAATGTGTCAAAACAATGGCCATCCTCGATATCCAGGGGTTACGATCACCTATGTAATCTACACAAGATGAGTGTGCGGATCGTAACCCTTGGCTAGCGAAGATGAACAATGGCATGATTCTTTATATGTAAGTAAACCCAGATTTTGGACATATCGGAAATACAATTATATTTGTATGTAAGTATTTAAAGCAGATGATGAATAGGGTTATCAATCTTAAGGCTAAATAAAGAAACATTTGGTATACATCATATTGATAGGTTCGCCAATGTATGTTTTACAGCAAACGAATTTTAAACAAATATGATAACCAATCCTTAGATATTTAAGTAAATTTAAAAATTTGCTTCAAAAATATACAGCCGACCCTCGTTATCTCAAAGATTAACATAATATTGAACACACATAACATGTTTTCGAATATGCTTCATGAGATATTGAACATAAATCACAAGATATCGAATATATATATACATCACAAGTTTTCGAATACACATCACACGTTTTCGAATATACACCACAAGATAATGGATAAACATCACAAGATGTTATAATATTGCAACATTTTTCATGTCATACAATAATACCAATGTGCACAGTGTACGTCTGAACAGTACAACGAAATACATATCAGATATATTAAAGTCAGATTTTTACGGCCAGGTGTATCCCAGGGGATATAACTCCTAGAAAGTGGCAACAACATACATGTACATTCAATGTATTTACTACAGTTGTATTGTACTGGTGATTTTTCTATTCAGGATTGTATTGAACAGCAGTAAATTCAAAAAATCAAAATGTGTTTTTGTTAATTTAAGAAATGACGCTTTATAAAACGACGAAATATGTGTCAATCCATAGAATATAAAAATCAAGCTCACAAAATAACCATCGCATACGCGTACTCCGGTGTTGACCACGGCACATGTAGCCAGGGGACCATGATAAAGATAATTGTAGCTTAAACAGTATTTTATTTGAGTATAATCATGAATATACAATACAGAAATGTGGTCTGGTGAAGGATTTTGGTCGAGTGGTTAACACTCCGGCCTTCCATGCAGGCGGCTGGGGTTCGATCCCCGTAATCGTCCTACGCATGGAACATTCAGAGAAAGTGTTTTTATCCTGCCCACACAACTCCAACAACCCAGGTGGAGTATAAAATGGTCTGGTTTGGGTGTTGCAGTATCTGTGCTGAAGCATTCAAGTGAGGTGGCACTCTAAAAGATGCCGTTGGAAAGACGGCCCCATACACTACAAACAGAACACAATTTATCTCCAACACACATATAAATCCACTCCTCAGAATTGCATATGATAGAACTGTATGTGTTAATTGTATTTAATGTATGAGAATTGTATATCTATGAACTGTAAATCGCTTTAGAGTGGCTTATGTAAGCTTGATAGGGCGCTATATCATAATGTTGTATATTATTTTGAATCAAGGTAGATGTTGTAGCTTATATTAATCAATTTCCCTCAGAATATTGGCTAAGTTGAATGACATAGTGGTCAAATACAAAAACACTGCTTTTTACTAGCGATGAAGAAATTATTGACAAAAAAAAAGTAATTCACAGAAAACTTTGCTAGATACATGTAACATAATGAAAAATTAATGATTTAAAAAAATTATATATAAAAACAAAAGTTTCACATTTTCTTTTTTATGCCATTAATTTTGTACATCCGAAATCAAAATAATGGTCGATTTTCAGCTTGATACGTCAAGCGGTTAAATTTCACACAAAATTACTATCAGGCACTGAAAAAGAGAAGGAATGTAACTCAACGGAAGAAATATTTCGTCATGTTACAAAACGGTCTAAAATCCTACTTTCCGTTCCTACTAAAGAAAAAGTAACAGCTTCCATCGATCCCCTACATATTTCCCTTTCTAATTTCTAAAAAGCTAAAAAGATCCACACTTTTATTTATCCATTGCGAGCGCAGGGTAGTAACATCTCCGAATACCTTCAAATTCGGCTGTATCGGAGCTACCTGTAACCAGGGACGTATATGTATATGTCCCTGCTGTAACGACATGTGCCTGTGTGAGCGCAGGGTAGTAACATCTCCGAAAACTCCTAATCGGCTGTTTCGGAGCTACCTGTAACGACATGTGCCTGTGCGTGGAAGCGATGAGTTAATTCGTAGAATCTTTGGATTGATTTGGTTTGGTTTATTTTGTTTTACGTCTTATTAACAGTAAGGGTCATTTTGGCCCACAGGTGGAAGGCTAGTGGTAGAATGTCGGGACACCTTAACCACTCAGCCATCGTGGCCCCTTTCGTTGATATCACTGGGATCCTCTGTCACTCTCAGTCCGTCCTCTATTCGTCGTTTCAAGTGACCACTGATGTCGATTTCTATCCAATGGATCATTTTATAGCAGTTTTATCTACCTATCTCTAGCCGAACACTTCATTGCTTCTCGTCTACATATACAATAAAATGGTAACAATAAACTCCAATTAACAAGTTGAAGATAATGTCATGAAGGAAAAAAAGACATAAGTCGAATCCGAAGAAGCCTAAATAATATGTATACAGATAAAAATGTTAAAAAAACAACAACAACAAACTGAGACCTTGTCTCAAGGCCTTTCTGTCTTCTGATGCTTCTTCAGGCGTACTGTTAATATAGATATGAATGAATATATATTTAGCTTTGAGAGTAAAAAATTTTAATGGTTCCTCAATATAACAGGAGGTATAATTTCTAGTGAGGTCGCATTCCACTCAGTAATTAACGTCATCCAAACGAAGTGGAAAGACATATTTGCTCCGTCTCTTCTTCTTCTTCTTATTTCTTCTTGTTTCTTCTACCGGAGAGGTTAACTTCCGTCAATTAAAAAAACGAAAAACAGAATTTAATTAAACTTAATATTAATTTGTATGATTGAGATGCGGTGTCAAACGCATTTTTCTTATTTGTCTATGACTGCCATGGCTCCTGTTAATTGAACACACGTATGCCAAGGTTCCAGACTAGCTCCTCTTCTATTTCCATTATAATGTGTTTAGCATTGTGAACCGAAATACAGGGGTTTGGGGACAAGCATGTGTTGATCGCGGAAAGAATGATTGTTTTCTGGATTGGGTCTGAAGTGTAGTATTTGGGATGATTGTTGGTGCCAGTACATGCCTCGATCGTCTGGTAGTTTGTGTTACCCCCCCCCCCCCCCCCCCCCATCCGCATTTACTCGCCAACAACTCCTGACTACTTCTAACTTCTACCCTTGAAGTGGTTAATGGCACCAAATCTGTAAAAGGAAGGAGTAAAGAAACGTATCTCTACCGCTTGGCTACAGGAATTTTTTCACTATCTGAATCTGGTAAGATTATCCGTATGTTCAACCTCTACAAACAGATATTGAGTTTAATGTACTTTTCTCTAAAAACATGAAAATACAAAACAAAAAAACCATGTACAAAAACAACAACAAAACAACAACAACAACATTAGTAGCAACAGTAACCAGGGCCCGTATTCATGAAACCGTTCTCGTGCTCAAACACGGATTCTGTGCTCAAGACTTATTTCTTGATATGGCAATAAATTATTTAAACAATCTAATTTTGTCAAAGTTTTTACACAAAATTGAAGAGATATGAAGTCAAAAGTTGTTTTCAATATTTACTATGACGTTTTGACTCTTCGACATGATTCATGTGAGTTTCAAGAGAGCTGGCTGGAGCACAGAATCCATGCTTGAGCATGAGAACGGTTTCATGAATACGGGCCCAAATATTGTTACTCACTATTCATGACGTCACTGCACTATGACATGAATGCTCTACACTGAGAACAATACCGTGACGTCATAAGTGTCTAGCCCTTGGAGACTGGACTCGGATGGATATCGGATGGGTGGTACGGAAAGCTGAGCAAATCTGGAACCGCTTTTGGGGCAGAAATATGGAGAAATCGATTTGGGAAAATCTGCCGGATGTGGCTATGATAGAAGTATTCAAACTTTTGAGGGACCCTGACAAGGCCAATCTGGCGCTCACATGTACCAGCTGGGCACGCCTCTTTCACACGCCGAGCTTGTGGCGCAACAGGCATTTCGACATGGGCGGGTACAAATGCCACACGAACGGCGTTCGCGCAAACAAGTTCGCGGATCAGTTAGGCGCATACGTTGAATACCTATCTATCACGTGTAGTCATCCCTCGTACCACATCACAAAAGCGTTCCAGAAAAGTATGGAAGATCTCCTAATCAAATTCAGAGTGAGTCAGCTCAAAGAATTCGAGATGGAGCGCCTTGAATTGGACCGGTTCTGGAAGCACGATTCCGCAAGAGACAAATTCATGAACAGTTTTGTTAAATTCTTCAAAACGCAGAAGCGCCTGAAGGTGTTTGACATGACGGCAGCCCAATGTCCACTTAATGGAGGATTGAGAATTATTGAAGCGATTGGTCAAAAGTCCGGTAAAACTATGGAAGAAATATACATGGAGGACTTTTTCCCTTCCCGATTTACAGTGTACAGTGTCGAAAGGTTCCAAACGGCGATGTCTTTCTTTACCAATCTGAGTTACATTGCTCTTAATTATCATTGCATTTCCGAAGAAATAATTGAAATATTTTCAAAAACGTTAGCAGGAAAATTAAAATTTTTCAATATAAAGGTGTACCGGAATAATCCTCACCTTCACAGAATATCGCCGTTTACCTGGAAACAGTTGACAACGGTTTGTCCGAAGTTACAGGTCATGTTCTGGTTTGATAGCGTGGCGAAATCTACAGAGATTGTTCCTATCTTAGTACCAGAGATACCCGTACAGGACGTCCACATCTGGACGGGGTACGAAGATGACGTAGATTGGAACCTCAGTAGCACAATAACCCACATCGCAGACAGCCACGCCACAACGCTCGGTAAGCAACACTTTAAAGCATTGAACTGCTTTCATTTGGCATCCATAGGCTATATGAAGCCAACTGGTCAAAGGCAAATTCAGTGAAGCGCGTTGGAATTGCCTTTGATCAGTTCATATTGCATATGAATGCAAAATGAAAGCAGTTCAATGTTTTTTTTATAATCTGATCAGTTGGAATTCATATTGCCTATAAATGCCAAATGAAAGCAGTTCAATGTTTTATTTTTATAATCTGTTCATCTCATAAATAGCATTTTAATAATTGTAATAAGACCTTCCTTGAAGCTGACGCTGTTGTCGGAAATGATATACAGTACTTACTGTTTACTTCCTGTACTCCAACACTTGATAGTCTCCCGGGCTAGTGACGTTACCTTGATATGTTTTCACTATCCCGGATTCTGAAACAGTTTAACCATGGACGTCTCCATTGCGCATGCCACAATCCGAAAATGCTTGTTAACCAATCCGAAAGTGCAACGAATTTATACATCCAAATACAGTGTATACCTTACAAACGTCCGTGTGAAGTTTTTAAAAATATTCTGCAAAAACATTTTTCGAGAAAAACTCAAGAAACTCTTTCACGAAAGAAAGATAAGAACCCCAACTTTGCCGAGGAAATGAATGATAAGGATTGAAAGTTACTCACATTAATCGGGATCCGCCGGCACTTTCCGTCGTTTACGGCAAGTGCCGACGGTTCCCAATTGCACTCGCACAAGCATATCAGTTACATATGTCTTAAGTTATCTCCATTACATTGTATCTTTTCAGAAGCCGCATCCCTGGAGCTGGACAATAACCAGGAGTTTGTGGACGAGGCCGTGCTGCACCTAGTGAATAAGTGTAAACGGCTGTTCGACCTCAGTCTCAACGCATGCGTTCTTCTGAGTACCATCGAGTCTGTCCTGGAACAAATCGACCAGCGTAAATCTAGTGAGTAACGATCAGTGACCATTATACTTGAACTATCCATACAGGGTGGAAACCATGCAGAGTTTCTGCCTGCCCTGACACCAGACTTAGACATTTGACAAATACATGTCTGGCGTGGGCCCCGCAGCACATTATATGGTGTCAGAGTCAGAGGAAACTCGCCAGACATGATGTCGGGGATAATGGAAACTCGCAAGACATGGTGTCAGGAAAGTGGAAACTCGCCAGACATGGTGTCAGGAAAGTGGAAACTCGCCAGACATGGTGTCGGGGCCAGTGGAAACTCGTCATACATTGTGTCGGGGCCAGTGGAAACTCGCCATACATTGTGTCGGGGCAAGTGGAAACTCGTCATACATTGTGTCGGGGCCGATGGAAACTCGTCAGACATTGTGACGGGGCGGGTGGAAACTTGCTATACATTGTGTCGGGGCCAATGGAAACTCGCCATACATGAAGTCGGGACCAGTGGAAACTCGTAAGACGTGCTGAGGGGGGAATGAAAACTCGCCAGACATGGTGACGGGGCCGATGGAAACTCGCCATACATGGTGTCGGGGCGAGTGGAAACTCGTCAGACATGATGACGGGGCGAGTGGAAACTCGCCATACATTGTGTCGGGGCCAGTGGAAGGTCGCCAGACATGGTGACGGGGCGAGTGAAAACTCGCCAGACATGGTGACGGGGCCAATGGAAACTCGCCATACATGGTGTCGGGGCTAGTGGAAACTCGTCAGACATGGTGACGGGGCGAGTGAAAACTCGCCAGACATGGTGACGGGGCCGATGGAAACTCGCCATACATGGTGTCGGGGCGAGTGGAAACTCGTCAGACATGATGACGGGGCGAGTGGAAACTCGCCATACATTGTGTCGGGGCCAGTGGAAGGTCGCCAGACATGGTGACGGGGCGAGTGAAAACTCGCCAGACATGGTGACGGGGCCAATGGAAACTCGCCATACATGGTGTCGGGGCCAGTGGAAACTCGTCAGATATGGTGACGGGGCGAGTGGAAACTCGCAATACATTGTGTCGGGGCCAGTTGAAGGTCGCCAGACATGGTGTCGGGACAAGTGGAAACTCGGGCTAGGGCTAACGTAGTCCGAAGGGTTCTAATATTGGGATTGCTGGAATCCCAATAACGCTCTATTACTACAAATCTAAAAGACGCGGTTCTATTACTACAAAACTATACTTATAGCTCTACATTACTACAAATTTAATAAAGCTCACATGGGCTAGGCACGGACCTATGTCACTATGAAATGATTGTCAGATAATTGTTTTTACCTCTCTCGAATATACCCCTCCTACTACTATATATCTGTGGCATATAGTAGTAGGAGGGGTATATTCAAGAAAGGGAAAAACAAATATCTGACAATCATTTCAGAGTAACATAGGTCCGTGCCGAGCCCATGTGATAACGCTCTATTACTATAAATCCCAAAACGCTCTACTTTTAAAAAAAAGTATAAGGCTCTATTACTATTAATCATATAACGCTCTATTACTATACATTTTTTAATTCGCTATTACTATTAATCGTACAACGCTCTATTACTATAAATGGACGGGGGCCGCGATGGCCGAGTGGTTAAGAAGTTCTGACATTCCACCACTAGTCCTTCACCTCTGGGTTGCGAGTTCGAATCCCACGTGGGGTAATTGCCAGGTACTGACCGTAGGTCGGTGATTTTTCTACGGGTACTCCGGCTTTCCTCCACCTCCAAAACCTGGCACGTCCTTAAATGACACTGGCTGTTAATAGGACATTAAAGAAATAAAATAAACCAAATTATAAATCGTATGATGCTGTATTACTATAATCGTATAATGCTCTATTACTACATACTTAATAACGCTCTTTCACTACAAGTCTATATCGCCCTATTACTACAACTTTAAGAACGCGTATAAGTGTTTTTTATTTAGATATTTAAAAAAAATCCCAAGACTAAGCTTTCTGACATCACAATATATACCGAATGCTTGATCGTAAGAAAAAGAAACAGTTTCATATTTATACAGACAGGCTCCATGGGTATCATAAAGATATCTCCATCGTTTTAATTATGACGTCACAATTTTATTGACGTCATGATTATCAAACTAAGTAACAAATCTTTCTTAGCCATCGCATAGCATTATCCCTATATAACTCTATCGACTCCATTGATATACATATATACGTCCGGATCCAATTGATATGCATATTGGTCATAGTAGCCATTAGCCAGTTATTTACGTCACCATTATTATGACGTCATAATAACTACGTTGGATACCTGCGGACCCTCCCCGGGTCATGGATGTTGCATTAGTTAAGCATACAAGTGTAGCTATTTTTTCCTTTATTTGTAGGATAAGCAGAAACCTGGTAAATTTAGTATTGAACTAATTCAAGTTGGCCTTCATAGGTAATATGAATGGGCAAATCAGATATCGCGCTGAAAACAGTCCGATACTTAAATGAATCACACCTAACTTTGATCAATTCATAAAGATAACCAACCCACAGGTCATCGAGTTTTGTTTCGGTAGGTTCAAGTTACCAACCCTCCTCCGATTTGCGCGAGTATTTTGTCATAAAAATGTCAAAATAGTGTATTATCAACGTAATCTGTGACACCATGGAATCATATAACTATACATGTCCACGTAAAACGCATTTCAAAATCCTAATAACTTACGTCATTATACATTTTGAAGAAAAAGAAACGCCCTACTTAGCTGAAATAATCGTTATAATCCACATCTAAATAGCTTTGTTACAGTACACGCATTTATACCACAAACTCTAAAAACGCAACGATGACTAAGAACAAAAATCACGCATGGGCTCACAATATCGTGTTAAGATAGAAATACACGTACATGGCTGGTTAATCGTGTTGCTATATGTAATCTCGCTGAGAGGTCAGTTTGGTTTTATTACGTTATTTGAGTGTGTGTGGATTAAGTGTTTCGCGTTACAACATAGGGAGGTAGCTAGTTTACTGTTATATTTGCACTGCAAATAATTATAATATATGTGTGATTAGATATGATTTTGAAAGCTCTCTTGTTGTAAATGCACAGCTGCTCTGCAATACATCTGCAATGCATCTATCATTGGTGCTTTTTGCAATGCGACTGTTCCCTGTTCTGGAAATATTGTCTATAGATGAAGTCATTTCACTGAACTTCGTTTATCTGTTGAATTTCGGGCTGTCGCAGTTGATGAACGCGACAAAGCGACAAGGCTACAACACGTCAACACGAGATGGCGTCATCAGCCACCAGTAGCATAATCCTTTGTTGTATTGATTTTGTACATCTGTTTTAATTATGCTTGTTGTGCGTGATGATCAACCATGCACTATCTTTGAAATAGAGTACCTATTATTTCATTTGTACTTTCAGACCTGCGATCCCTACATATTACGGCGTGCGGCCTGTCCGAAATGGAGTGGACGGAGCTTGGTGCTATTAAAGACAGTTACACACACATGGCAGAGGAGCGTAATATTGACCTAAATATCTCCACTGATCTCGTGCTAGACCCCTTCTGATGTCATTGTCCTCGTTGGATTGGTTTGATGACGTACGATGTGAGGTGACGTCATAGGGCAGCGTACTTTACCGGCGCAAAGATGAACAGAAGGAAGAAGATATATATTTAAATCAAATATTTTCCGGATTTTGGTTTTTGTTTTTACAAATCTGAACAATATTATTAAAATATGTACGTTTTAAACAATACCAATAAATTAAATGTGGTATGCAATTTATGAGCATGTGTATAATGCTACCTATTTGTTGAAATGAATAAACATAGAAAAAGTGCTTGGCTTTCTAAAGTTTTTGTATTATTCTTGGAATATTATTTCAATTACGCGAAATATATCCATAAATGTATAGGCTGCTCGTTCTTACATGTATGTAGAAGATACATAAAAAGCTGAATATACAATGTACAACAATTCCCCTCCCTATCTTGTAAACCATAGAGATTTTCAGACTGTAAATCCCAAACATGTTCAACAAATTTGTATCCATGGTATCACGGATAGTACATTCCCAAAGGTATAGTTAGTTGTTCAAGATGTCTTGTCATAAAAAATCACTGTCAAAATCCAAAATGGCCGCCTGTCAGCTATATTGTTTATCAGATCTGTCCAAAAACGGACCTTGCACAACTAGGCACCAAGGGGAACCTACATATGAAATTTGAGAATGATCCATCCAGTGCTTTTCAAAGTTATAACAATCTATTAATAACAAAACCAAAACGGCCGCATGTCAGCGATAACAATCTTTCAACGGAAAAATCCAAGACGGCCGCCTTTCAGCCATTTTGATTTTCCGATCAGTCCCAAAACCAAAAGGGCACAGCTTTGCAGCAAGGGCAACCTTCATTTGAAATTTGAGCAAAATCCATTAAGGTCTGTACTTCTCAAGAAATAACGATAACAAACTTTCATTTCAAAATCCAAGATGGCCGCCTTTCAGGCATTTTTGTTATTCTAATCAGTAACAAATTCGGAAAGGCACATTTGACAACTAAGTACCAAGGGGAAACTACATCCGAAATTTGAGAAACATCCATTAAGTACTTCTCAAGAAATAGCGATAACAGACTTTCAATGGCAAAATCCAAGATGGCTGCCTTTCAGGGATTTTATTTTTCTGATCAGTCCCAAAATCAAACGGGCACAACAAGGGACCCTACATGTGAAATTTGAGAAATATCTATTCTGTACTTCTCAAGAAATAGCAATAACAAGAATTGTTTAAGGACGGACGGACAACGGAGGCAGGGCGATTTGGATAGCACACCATCTGATGATGGTGGGCTAAAAATAACATAACATCGATCCAAAGAAGGATATAAAACACACTTGTTTTTTTCTGTATTTTAATTTATTTTGTTCCCTTTGATTTTTTAATTACACAAATATGAACACTTTAGATGTAAATACATCTCTAAGTACATGTATATGATGTTTAACTGAACAATTTCACCCCACATAACAAATGGCTGGCAACACCCATTTTGTTTGCTGTATGTTACTCACTTTGTTGTACATACAAAGTGTTAAGTCAGTGATACTTTAAATAGAATGCTCAATTTCAACATATACAATTAAAACAATGAAAACAAGCTATCTTAAAAAAAAATATATACAAATCTAATATTATGTAAAAGAATATTACATTTAAATTATGTACAAAACGGAGAGGAATTATCTATTGTACAGATATAAATTTCTATTCTCAACACTGGTAAAATTGTCATTGTGGCTATTCTCAGTTCAAAATCACAATGTCTAGTTATGTTTCCTGTTGCAAGGTGTGACAGGTGAGTGATGTTTACTACAACTTCTGACAGACTTTTGTTATTAAAATAAAAGCTCTGACATGTTGTTTACTGAAACTCATGACAGTTTTTTGCAAACTTACTACAGCTTTTCCGAACTGTAAATTTTTGACAGCTACTACTTGAAATAACAGGTACATCTGCCAAAGTTTGAATTGATGGTGTTTAAGCATGTCTCTTTATAGCAACATGTGACAGGTTTGCAGTCAGTAAACATCCTGTCAGAATCATGGCAGAAATTTAAACTGAGAGATGTTTCGCGGAATAGCCACAATGGCAATTCTACCAGTGTTGAGGATACCTAAATTTTGATAGAAGGATGCTCAATATCAACATACAATTAAAACAATGAAAACAAACTATCTTAGAAAATTATTTTCAAATCTAATATAATGTAAAAGAATATTACATCTAAATTATGTACAAAACGGAGAGGAATTATCTATTGTACAGATATAAATGTTCTATTCTCAACACTGGTTAAATTGTCATTGTGGCTATTCCGCAAAACATCTCTCAGTTCAAAATCACAATGTCTAGTTATGTTTCCTGTTGCAAGGTGTGACAGGTGAGTGATGTTTACTACAACTTCTGACAGACTTTTGTTATTGAAATAAAAGCTCTGACATGTTGATTACTGAAACTCATGATAGTTTTTTGCAAACTTACTACAGCTTTTTCCTAACTGTAAATTTTTGACAGCTACTACTTGAAATAAACAGGTACACCTGCCAAAGTTTGAATTGATGGTGTTTAAGCATGTCTCTTTATAGCAACATGTGACAGGTTTGCAGTCAGTAAACATCCTGTCAGAATCATGGCAGAAATTTAAACTGAGAGATGTTTCGCGGAATAGCCACAATGGCAATTCTACCAGTGTTGAGGATACCTAAATTTTGATAGAAGGATGCTCAATATCAAAATACAATTAAAACAATGAAAACAAACTATCTTAGAAAATTATTTTCAAATCTAATATAATGTAAAAGAATATTACATCTAAATTATGTACAAAACGGAGAGGAATTATCTATTGTACAGATATAAATGTTCTATTCTCAACACTAGTTAAATTGTCATTGTGGCTATTCCGCAAAACATCTCTCAGTTTAAAATCACAATGTCTAGTTATGTTTCCTGTTGCAAGGTGTGACAGATGAGTGATGTTTACTACAACTTCTGACAGACTTTTGTTATTGAAATGAAAACTCTGACACGTTGTTTACTGAAACTCATGACAGTTTTTTGCAAACTTACTACAGCTTTTTCCTAACTGTAAATTTTTGACAGCTACTACTTAAAATAAACAGGTGAATCTGTTAAAGTTTGAATTGATGGTGTTTAAGCATGTCTCTTTATAGCAACATGTGACAGGTTTGCAGTCAGTAAACATCCTGTCAGAATCATGGCAGATTATTTACTGAAAAGTTCTGGCAGATTTTGCAAATAAACAATTTCTGACTGTTTTTGCGAATTCAAATTTCTGACAGTTTTCTTGTAAGTCATTCCGACAGTTCTTGCTAATGAAACATTTCTGAAATGAGGAGAGAGTTTTCTATGCAATACCCATGAGATAAAACTGTAACCCACAACACAACATACAAAATCCTTATACGATTTCGCCATGTTGAATCAATCACCCCCATTCCCCCTGTATAAGAGGTGCTAAAAATAAAAGTCCATCATTTGTTTGGGATGTGGAAAAGAATTTCCCTATCTCAATCAGAGATGAAAACAGCTAATTGTGAAAAAGGAGGAAAACACATTTTGAAGATGTTTTAATGGGAAATTTAAAGAATTAACATTACAGCAAAAACATCAAAAAGGAGGAATTCCTCCTTTTGGAGCAGGATTTTTATCCCTGTTCACTACATCCATATATATGTGTATAGAATTTTGAAAGGAACAATTGAATTTCTGGAAATGGTCAAGTATAACATTTTGGTACCCATTGTTTTTCGCAATACATATGAAACGGACCCATGAAAAATTATGATAGATTTATTTTATAATCAACATCTTGGTCTCATTGAAAAACATTCTGTATCATTGTGTGGTATGAAGATAGACGTTTTTGAGTATGCTCATTTGTGTGCTTACTTGTTGTGATTGAAAATGATGACTCGGTTCTCATTTTGAGGACTTGATGTTTACTTGGATGTGACCAAGATTTACGTAGCGGGTGTCGTCGATGAAGCAGAAGACGCTTACTCTTCCGGAACTCCTGGTCTCATTCTCTTGTACTTTTACGAGTGTCTCCAAGTAAATGTTTCCTTTATCCATAGTTTGCCTCTAGTTTAATCAATTTTGAGTTCGGATTATGGTTTTGTTGACGGTTCGATATTCTCTGGGTTTTTTTAATTGACCATGCTGACAGAAACTCAAGCAACTTTATTAATCCCACATTGGTGCATTCACCATTCAAAGTTCATGAACTACATTTATTTCCCAATCTATTGATAGGAGATCCATCAAATGTCCATTTCGAATTATTTGTAGTGACGGCTACTTTCAAGGTACACATGCCATCTAATGTGACGTCATTAGAGCTAATTTTTGATCAGTGGAAAAATATCTTAAACCAAATCAGTTTGCACAATGCCTGCCTCCAAGGCATCAATAATACAAACTTGACTTTTTGAAAGCTTTTGCAAACTTATTTAATTTGTACAATATCTTTGGTGTACTATACCTCCCCCCCCCCCCCAACCTTTTTTTAGAAATGTACCTTGTACAGTATTTAGATAATCTGCTCTGTATTTGTTGTTGCGTTTATATAGCAAAACCATTTCTGATTTTCTTAACGAAAAGAAGGAAACCATCATTATGTAGGCATGGAAGCTATAACCAAAGGTGCACAGTATTTAAGTACCTAAACTATAAAGCTTTGCCAAAGCCCTGGGGAGAGGATTCTAGTTTTCAGCTTGTTTTCCAATCCCCAATGTACTTTGAACAACTGTGTGAACTTTTTGGAAAATAATATACTGTTTATACTAAAACCCTCCCCGTTGGACCCTAATTGTTAACCTTAGTTTGCATATAATCTTTACATCCTTCATACATGCATTAACATAGGGATGTTGTTTTACAGTTAATCATTAGGGGGAGGCATAGGCATTTTTCATGTAAATGTAGATTTAGTGTTTTTTAGCGGATAACTGATTCAGAAGTATATAATGCACCTTGTGTAACAGTAGTAATTACATATAAGAAAAATAATTTACACACGACAATAACAATGCGTATTTATTGCGAAATTAAATCGCCACAAAATAATCTTTTCATATGAAAATTCAAAATTAAGTCACCCTGAAAACAAGAGGCCCAATGGGCCTGCATCGCTCACCTGGAATTAATCTCTGACTTGTAACCCTAAAGTTGCCTAAAATATATTACTGTAAGACATTCAGAGCAACATGTTAAGATTTAAACATATTTCACCCCTGTGACCTTGTAAGACAATGCCGTTTTCATTTGAAAATTTTGTTTGGCTTCTTCCAAGAAAGCTAACAGCCAAATATCATGTCTCTAGGCCTTTTAGTTTATCAGAAGTTGCTCAAATGTCTTAAAAGATAAGACTCTTGTGACCTTGAATATGGGTCAAGGTCATTTCTTTTCCCAACTCTTGTCAAGCTTCACCAAAGGAACCTTTCAACCAAATATCATGCTTCTAGGGCTTTTGGTATTCCAGAAGAAGTCATTTAAAGGTTTTAACAGATTTAACCCCTACGACCTTGAATATGGGTCAAGGTAATTTTTAGTTGCAAATTGTGCTTAGCTTCTTCAAGGAAACTACCAGCCAAATATCATGTCTCTAGGCCTTTTGGTTAATCAGAAGAAGTCGTTTAAGGGTTATAATAGATTTGACCCCTGTGACCTTGAATATGGATCAAGGTCGTTTCTTTTCGTAAACTTTATGCGGCTTCATCCAAGAAGGCTACCAGTTCAATATAAGGTCTCAACGCCTGACGGTATTTCAGAAGATCTCCATTTCCCTTATTGGGCCCCGTTTCTCTGGCCCCTGAGGGGTCACAGTCACCATTTATGCAAAATATGTTCCTCTTCCCCAAGGGATGTTTCTGACTAAATTTGGACCAAATCCATTTATAACTTTATGACAAGAAGAGATTTAAAGGAATTACCACTATTTCCCCTATTGGGCCCCGCCCCTCTGGCCCCTTAGGCGTCATAGTCACCATTTATGCAAAATCTGTTCCCCTTCCCCCAAGGATGTTTCTCACCAGATTTGGGCCAAATCCATTCATACATGTAACTTTATGACAATTAGCGATTGAAAGGAATTACCTCTATTTCCCCTATTGGGCCCCGCCCCTTAGGCCCCTTTGGGGTCAGAGTTACCATTAATGCAAATCTGTTCTCCTTCCCCCAAGGATGTTTCTGACCAAATTTGGGCCAAATCAATTTATAACTTTATGACAAGAAGAGATCTAAAAGAATTACCTCTATTTCCCCTAATAGGCCCCGCCCCTCTGGCCCCTTAAGGGTCACAGTCACTATTTATGCAAAATCTGTTCCCCCATTCCCTCAAGGATGTTTCTGACCAAATTTGGTCAAAATCCAATCAGGACTTTTAGGCTAGTAGTGATTAAGCAAATGTTGACAGACGACGGACAGACGACGGACGCTGGGCCATGGCATAAGCTCACCGGACCTTCGGTCCAGGTGAGCTAATAAGCTCGTATACAGTATACATATATTGTCTATGGTTATAGATGGTCTTAATCCTTTCACCCCTATGTGACTTAATGAACTCTTACCATACTTTGATCTGAGTGAGCCCATTATGTGCTACAGTGTAAAAGGATTAAAGGCCCAATATACGTATCTTCAGGGAAATTTTCCGGATTCTGAAAATTATGAAAAAAATTCCAGTTGATAACCATGCAAAAATAAGTCTAAAACGAAGTAAACCTGAGCAGTAACCAACAAGAAACTTTTGACAAAAAAATCTAAAGAATTGAAAATAATTCAGGTGTGGCTCACTTCAACAACAAGTCAAAGTGAGAAGAAAGTTCAAAATGGACGTGTGTCTATAAATACCGCTTTCGCTTCAAGTTTTGCCGAAAGTTACGTATATTGGGCCATTAAAGAATGACATGTCTATAAAACACATTGCACTAGTGATGAAGCATTAACATTAATCAAATGTAAACATGGCCCTAGTGAGGCCAGGAAATGTTGTCTGCATTACTAAATGGCACAATATTACTCAGAAACACTACAGTATATCAATGTAAGCAGGATGTATGATTTATTATAATGGTGAATGGTGATTTGTCAAATATCATTGCAAAATTTCCTACTTAGAGGAAAATGTGTACTTTCAGAACAAAAATAAAAATCTCTTTGAAACCAAGTAAGAGTTTCAGTGCTATGGAATATCCGACCAAAATACATCTTCTCGTTCGCATTGCATCATTCTATTGCAATTTTGATGTAAAATTGTTTGTAATAGACGTTCAACTCATTTATCCCCTAATTTTCATAATTGTCTATTCCAACCTTTGAACTGGAAGAGGTTAAGCGTGTCTCCAAGGCTAAATGAGTTAATACCCAAATATTGCTGTTATCCGAGATGAACTTTCTATTTCTAGTTCAACAAAGACTGACAGACATTCTCACAGATTTAAATTTGTCCTTCGCCGACATTAATAAGTATCTGTCCGACTGTTCACACCAGTTTTACTTCTTTGTTTGATGATATGGTACACAGTTTCAATGCCCGTAGAACCTGTCGTGAATAAAGACAAACATGAGTAATTTTACAGTATACATATGAAAACATTACAATATACATATGAAAACATTACAATATACATATGAAAACATTACAATATACATATGAAAACATTACAGTATACATATGAAAACATTACAGTATACATATGAAAACATTACAGTATACATATGAAAACATTACAGTATACATATGAAAACATTACAGTATACATATGAAAATATTACAATATACATATGAAAACATTACAATATACATATGAAAACATTACAGTATACATATGAAAACATTACAGTATACATATGAAAACATTACAGTATACATATGAAAACATTACAGTATACATATGAAAACATTACAATATACATATGAAAACATTACAGTATACATATGAAAACATTACAGTATACATATGAAAACATTACAGTATACATATGAAAACACAACACCATCAGTGACTTCGCAATAATAAACATACTTAACTTATAGTGATTTCCTGCGTATTACCCGCACCAGGGGTATAGTAAATTAGGACATTTTTGATGCCTTCATAAAATAAATTCCAGATAGCCGGCACTGGCAGATTGTCCGTAGATTATACATCAGATGTAAACCTGATGAGTATGTGACTTTGTTCTTTAAAGTTTTGAATGATGGAAATCAGAGACATATAATGGATATTATTATGTTTATTTGGTAAATATCTATGTTTATGTGTATAATTAAAGCCATATATAAACTTATCAATGATATATTTTGTTTACAAATAGCGTAGATCTACATGTTAATACAAGTGAAACATTTAACAACTTATAGCATGCATTTTTTATCATCTGGTAAAATAATCCACAGACAGCCCACATCAGGCATCTAGGCATCTTCTGATGAAAATAATTGCATAGCCCACAGGCAATACGCAGGAAATTACGGTAGTTATAAATGGAGTTGTGAACTGTCCATAATGAGCAACACAGAAGAACTCTTTTACAGCAAATAAATATATGTCTAAACGTTATGAATTTTAACATACAGCCGAACCTCCTTATCTCGAAGTCGATGGGGCCGTTGCGAAACTTCGAGTTATCCCAGTATTCATGTTATATGAGTTTGAATGCTTTTGTAAAGATTGGCCAGGACCAACAAAATACTTTGAACTCAGCGTAGTCTTCCAGTTATACCAGTTTGAGATAACGAGGTTCGACTGAAGAAGACTTTGAATTTTGACTATAATTTTTATCTTTATATAATAAACATTCATGTATTTAATGTAACCAGCTTAAAGGCAAAAATTATAGATTATTGCACCTAATGATTCCCAAAATAACACAACTAAAATAAGTCTGCATGCATGATCAATCTTATGTCCTCATGTATTGTCTGTACACATTAATAAGCCACCACACACAATCTGTGTTTACACAGTAAGTCATCATCTACACAATAAGACATCATGTCTGATCTACAGTGTATGTTTACACAATAAGTCGTCATGTATGATCTATGTTTATACACAGTAAGTCGTCATGTAAGATATATATCTACACAATAAGACATCATGTATAAGCTATATCTACACAGTAAGTCGTCATGTAAGATATGTATCTACACAATAAGACATCATGTATGATCTATGTTTACACAGTAAGTCGTCATGTTAGATATATATCTACACAATAAGACATCATGTATAAGCTATATCTACACAGTAAGTCGTCATGTAAGATATGTATCTACACAATAAGACATCATGTATGATCTATGTTTACACAGTAAGTCGTCATGTTAGATATATATCTACACAATAAATCATCATGTAAGATCTATATCTACACAATAAGTCATCATGTCAGATATATATCTACACAATAAGACATCATGTATGATCTATGTTTACACAGTAAGTCGTCATGTAAGATATATATCTACACAATAAGACATCATGTATAAGCTATATCTACACAATAAGTCATCATGTATAAGCTATATCTACACAATAAGTCATCATGTAAGATCAATATCTACACAATAAGTCATCATGTATGATCTATATCTACACAATAAGTCATCATGTAAGATCAATATCTACACAATAAGTCATCATGTATAAGCTATATCTACACAATAAGTCATCAAGTAAGATCAATATCTACACAATAAGTCATCATGTAAGATCTATATCTACACAATAAGTGATCATGTAAGATATATATCTACACAATAAGTCGTCATGTAAGATCTATATCTACACAATAAGTGATCATGTAAGATATATATCTACACAATAAGTCGTCATGTATAAGCTATATCTACACAATAAGTCATCATGTAAGATCTATATCTACACAATAAGTCATCATGTATAAGCTATATCTACACAATAAGTCATCATGTAAGATCTATATCTACACAATAAGTCGTCATGTATAAGCTATATCTACACAATAAGTCATCATGTATAAGCTATATCTACACAATAAGTCACCATGTAAGATCAATATCTACACAATAAGTCATCATGTAAGATCTATATCTACACAATAAGTCATCATGTAAGATCAATATCTACACAATAAGTCATCATGTATAAGCTATATCTACACAATAAGTCATCAAGTAAGATCAATATCTACACAATAAGTCATCATGTATGATCAATATCTACACAATAAGGCATCATGCAAGATACATATCTACACAATAAGTCACCATGTAAGATCTATATCTACACAATAAGTCGTCATGTATGATCTATGTTTACACAGAAAGTCGTCATGTAAGATATATATCTACACAATAAATCATCATGTAAGATCTATATCTACACAATAAGTGATCATGTAAGATATATATCTACACAATAAATCATCATGCAAGATACATATCTACACAATAAGTCACCATGTAAGATCTATATCTACACAATAAGTCGTCATGTAAGATATATATCTACACAATAAGTCATCATGTAAGATATATATTTACACAATAAGTCATCATGTAAGATCTATATCTACACAATAAGTGATCATGTAAGATATATATCTACACAATAAGTCGTCATGTATAAGCTATATCTACACAATAAGCCATCATGTAAGATCTATATCTACACAACAAGTCATCATGTATGATCTATATCTACACAACAAGTCATCTTGTAAGGTCTATATCTTCACAATAAATCATCATGTATGATCTATATCTACACAATAAGTCATCATGTATAATCTATAATCTATATCTACACAATAAGTCACCATGTAAGATCTATATCTACACAATAAGCCATCATGTAAGATACATAACTACACAATAAGTCATCATGTAAGATCTATATCTACACAATAAGTCATCATGTATGATTTATATCTACACAATAAGTCATCATGTATGATCTATATCTACACAACAAGTCATCATGTATGATCTATATCTACACAACAAGTCATCTTGTAAGGTCTATATCTTCACAATAAATCATCATGTATGATCTATATCTACACAATAAGTCATCATGTATGATTTATATCTACACAATAAGTCACCATGTAAGATCTATATCTACACAATAAGCCATCATGTAAGATACATAACTACACAATAAGTCATCATGTAAGATCTATATCTACACAATGTATGACACCTACCTTTAGTTTTGACTCTCCTGTATTACCAGATACCTTCAAGCCCATTTTGAACATATCTCCTGGATTAAGTGCTTTACTGCAAAATAATTTTCAGAAATTAAACAGCATCATTAAAATGTATATACACCAATATTATATCTTTTAACAATAAAAAGAATTAATTGAATACATATTTGTATCTTTTAACAATAAAAAGAATGAATTAAATACAGATATATAAAGGATTTGTTGAATACAGTATATCACAACAGATTTACTCTATGTTGCAAACACAGACTTATTACTCTATGTTGCAAACAGATCAGGTTTCCCTTGCCAAAGTACATTTTGCCAGTACATGTATGACTGTAAGGGTAAATTTAATATCAGACAATGCAAGGTGATGGTATCTGCAGAGAATGTGAGGCCCTTAAAAACTATACATATTTCTATAGTAGCTGATCTTGCCAATAATTTATCCTTGCCAATGATTTATCTAATATATATATTTTTCTACACCAACAAACTGAAGACAAAATCAAACTGTAAACCGGATGCTACAGTTGTTACACAATGTATAATTATTTACCTGTTGTTTTCTTCTTTGAAATGTCTCCAGAGTACACGATATACCTGTGAATAGTATATCAAGTCAGAACATATCAAGAGAGGTCATGATCAGGACAGAATGATATTAATTCATGTTTGAAATGTCTCATTAACTACTCATTACCCTTTCCAATTAAGTTTAGTAAAAACTCAAATTGCACTGATGGCATTTAAAGGCCCAATATACGTAACTTCAGGAAATTTTCTTGATTCTGAAAAATTCTGCAAAAAAAATCCAGTTGATAACCATGCAAAAATAAGCCTAAAATGAAGTAAACCTGAGAGTTAACTAACAAGAAACTCTTGACAGAGAAATCCTAAGAATTGAAAATAATTCAACTGGCGCCCACTTTAACAACAAGCTGAAGTTAAAAGACAGTTCAAAATGGACGCATGTTTACAAATACCGAGTTTCAACTACTGCCGTACCGGTAACCGCGTAAAAATTCATCTTGAATATTGCTGATACATGTATCAGTTAATCTTATCTAAATCTATGAATATAAAAAGTTATTAGGTTTCATTTTCTCTTCAAGTTTTGCCGAAAGTTACGTATATTGGGCCTTTAAATGTGTCAATTTCAATGAAAACAAATCATTACTGTGTAACAAATTACCCCATGTACAGTTTCTATTAACAGATATATGTATACTTGTTGGTGCTGCACATCATAGTAATATCTAAAATATCTATATAGTATATGGTCAATTAGCAAAGAGTCAGGTTTCGGCTAACAACTAATCATGAAGTAACCGGAAAAACTAGAAATGTCTGTGAGACATAAATGCTTCCTTCCCCCTTATAAAATTAGTTCTTCATGCTTATTACGTATATGAAGTTTGATGACAATCGGATCAGCACTTGTTTAAATAAGCTGGTTACATTACCATGGGACAGGACGGGACTGGACTGGACGGGACGGGACGGGACGGACATTGCTAACACTATATGCCCCCAATTTCATGGTGGGGCATAAAAACAAAGAAAACATCAACCAGAACAGATCAACCTACAGTCACCACCTAGTAATATAACTGCCCCAATCCTGATACTGCATAAGTCGTGGAGGGTTAGTGATTGCAGACATTGAAAACACCCCCCCCCCCCC
This sequence comes from Mimachlamys varia, assembly GCA_947623455.1. Taxonomy (NCBI): domain Eukaryota; kingdom Metazoa; phylum Mollusca; class Bivalvia; order Pectinida; family Pectinidae; genus Mimachlamys; species Mimachlamys varia. Next base: position 28,895,493 of record OX392532.1, on the reverse strand, counting down.
ACTCCCAACAAATAGTTTTATACTCATTAAGCTCAAACAATTATTAATGCTTATCAATACAAACAAAATTAGGGTTTTTTTCACACTTACAGTATTAATGTCAGCTAGTTTACATCTGCCTCTGATCAGTTCAGACACAGATTCAAATTCTTCCTGTGTTATATCCAAACACTCTGAGGAATCAGCACGTCGTGACGCAGGAGATAACTGTGGTTCTGGAACTTAATAGACACATACTTGTTCAAGTTAACTGTGGAGATAACTGTGGTTCTGGAACTTAATAAACACACAATAATAATTGTACAAGTTAACTGTGTCTCTTTGTATTTTACAAAGATAACTGTTGCTCTAGAACTTAATAATCACATAATTATAATTGTACAAGTTAGTAGTATCTATTTATATTCCTTCTGTAGGTTATCAGTACATGCGTACACTGTACTTGTTGATTTATTCATTGATCATAATAAAGAACTAATATGATACATATCATAGATACAACATGTGTGTTAATGTTTTTATTTTACAACAATTTTTTCCTTGTCCATTCCATTAATACAGCTTTTGATCATCTATTGGATGATATATGGTGGACATATTCTCCTGTTTTGTTATTGTTATAACCAGTTACTTAAATAAAGCGCTTTCAGTTCCCTTGAGAATAAATTTCTAGCTCTGTATCTTACGTTTGAAATAAAATATGTCTATTTCACATGCAGGGTTTTGACCTCCAAATTTAACGTAATGGTGTCAGATAGTGGAAATTAATTTCCCTTTAGTCAAGTATTAGTAGAGAGGGTACTGTCCGATTAGAAAGCAAAGGGTTCCTAGTTCAAACCTTGGTGGGGGCAGAATTGACTTTAATTACTCCTTCTTATTACTGTCAGATGTGGTACCATTGACCACTTCAAGTGTAGAAGCTATAGGAGATTGAGATGGTTCCTTGGAGGTATGGAACTGGATTGTTGCTGCTGTCTTCGAGGTAGGAGACTTTGTGAGGAAGAAGTAGTTGAGAGTACATGTCGTCTCACTAGCCTCGGCTAAAGAGAATTTCCCTTTAGTCAAGTGGTAGGGTGTCCGACTAGCGACCGAAGGGTCACTAATTCGAACCTCAGCTGGGGGACATATTTTTTTTTTCATTACTCTTTCCTATTACAAATCCACCCCTGAAATTATATAATAACAGGGTTTGCTCTGGGTATTTTATAAATAGTGTCATTTCCTAAATAAATGGGTCTTTCTGCATGGTTTAAATATGGGAATCTTGAAAAATGAGAGGGATCTTTTTCAGTTTCTGTGCTTGAAAAAGATACAGGGACGGCTTCAATGCAGACCCTGAATGAACTATCCCACCCTTTGAAAACTCATGTTTGAGGATGGGAATGCTTCCAGGTGGCCTGAGAACCTTTTCATGTCTGATCAAGGATATATCACTGAAAGTCGAGTACTTTCTACCCGATACACAGTAGTATCAATGAAACATTACAATGCCAAATCAATATTTGTACTTACTTGTACACACTGCTGGTTTTGAATCTTCCTCAGGTATTTTGGGAGCTGTACCGGATACAACACTATCGGTTGGTTCCTCCTTTGAGTCTTGTTTCCCATCAGTCTCAGGCTTGTCTGCACTACTCGGTAGTTTGATACCCAGAATGGCCTCCAATCTATCAAGCTCTTCTGGTCTTTCACCATCCTTAACAGGCAACAATATTTATAATGACAGTGAAAAAATTGTAGTCAGGTATGGTAAACCAATAATCATTTTACAATGATCTTGTTTAATGTTATCAGCACATATACAGTAAAGCCTACATGTCTAAAAAAAGCCCTGCCTAATCAGAAACCCTTTCTATTCTGGCCTCACCATTTGATCCTGATGTTTATCTCTACAAACTAGTCAATTGTGTAAATTTAAACCAGTCAAAACTGTTGGTCCTGATAAATTCCATTTTGACAGATTATACTGTATCTTTTGCAGAAATCAAACTCAAAGAATGGTGAGGAGCATACAAGCAAAACACCCTTTAATATTGATATTCATACATTAATATGTGGCATAATAAAAGTGATTGAAGATATAATTTAATTGGTTGATGATTAACATTCATGGATTACCAATATCACTGATGGTACACAAAACAGTCAAAACATTTTTTAGCAAAAGGTCGAGAGCCAGTACTAGTCTTGATTGGAATAACGTGATTCACCCCTTTTCACATAACATTCAGACAACAATTGGTGTATTCAATACACTGTATGAAGTTCAAATAAATATAAACTTAAATTTATTTTACAACAATTATGAAACAAGATCTTCAACATACATTAATCACTCTTGTTGGCCTTGATGTTAGTGCGCGAGGGGTCTTATTGTGGGAGGAAACTGAAGTACCCAGAGAAAACCGATGTGGTTGGGCAGGTAAACCCATACATTTTCATGTCTGGTCAGGGATTCGAACCCTGGCCGCCTTGGTAAAAGGCAAGTGCACTATCCACTGCATCCCCCGACCAACTGTACCAAGATTACATACCTGCTTTCCAGTCTGTTGCTGCAATGCTTGAAGTAACTGACATGCTGCCATCAACTGTGTTCTGAAGTACTCCACTGCCTCCTGTTAAAACAAACAACTCGTTGACTTGATGTATTAAGTTTCCTTCAAATAATTTAACCTCCATAAATCATTAACATAAATTCTATACCTCAAATATTGAGTAAAATACCAGGGAATCTCTCCTTTTAATTTGATCAGAGATAACACAACCCTTATCCACGATAGTCTATATTGTTTGATATCTTGATTTACAGAGGACAGAACTTTCCCATTTTCACTAGGGAAAAGCGCTGTTATTCTTATAATTAAGATGTCACTATCACATCATCACTTTATGCAGTGTAACTAGAGTAACGTCGCCAATTTCGTCAAACATTGAATCTGCCATTGATGATGGCGGGATGTACCATTGTTCATGTTACAACTTATTTTACATTTGGAAAGTGTGGGAGAAAAATAACCAATCACCCCTGTATGAATAATTAAGACAGAGAAATCCCAACCCTCGGGATAAGATTTGACAAATTTTAGCACTATAGGCAAATCCTTGTGATCACGTTTACAAATTACATCACACAATAGGGTTGGTAGATTCTATTCGTCTTAAGCAAAATCACTTATGATGTAAGTCACATATTAAATGAAATGTTTTAATTCACCGACAAATATACAAAAATATTACTTGTAAAATATGTGACATGTATCTCAATGTAACATGTTTCAATGTGTGAATGTAGATGTGCCCTGGTTAGATATTGGTGATCCATAATGATTAATGGGAGGTAAATCTTACAAAACTTTGTTGTCGAGATGTGTAATACCTGATATTCAAAGGACTCTCTCAGGGGTAGAATTTAACATTTTTAGCAACTTGTATTTTGTGGTGGGTGGGTTAAATTTTAACTTACCAAATTAGAATTTTGCTTGCAATTTTGAAGTGGATAATGATCGAGGCACTATGATGCGTTCTGAATAAGTCTAACTTAAAATTTGGTTCAAAAAATTGACTTACCGAGGTAACTTTCTCAAGGCGTAAAATGTAATATAAAACAGTTGTATTTTGATCAAATAACCTTTTAAGGCATTGTACTATATGTTTGTGTGGTTTTGTTTCACGATCTGTTTTATACTTACGATGACAATTTCTGACATGTGTATAGGTTGAAATAATATAAATATATACACCTTTCAACAGGCATTATACAATAATTATTTCCACTCGCAATTTCAGAAATCAACTCGCATTTGGTGAGTGTGTGAGTGTTAAACTCAAACTCTGCCATGTGAGTCACTGACATGAGGTTTAGACAGGTGATATCGTATTATTCTATAATTCAATTTGACAACATAATACATTCCTGTTTTGGAACCCTACCTTTTGTGCCTCCTGTATAGAAGCTGCCTCCTTTACCAAATCCCCATATTCCTTTTTGATTTCTGATATCTTTTCAATTAACTGTGCAGGATTTGCCTAAATTAAAGCAAGAAATTAAATGAATGAGTTTTATTTTTTACCACAGCTTGAATTTTTAAATCAGACATCTAAATATCCTATCTCTGGCTACAACATATTTTTGAAACACACACTTTGTAAATCACAATAGAACTTTGACAGGAAAAGCCCAATAAACATCTATTCTAACATTTTCAGTTATGTTATTAAAGCAGATATTATTGGAGATCACTTAATATGTTTTTGAGGAAAATATCTCCAGGTCTATACCTAGAAATAATGATCATGGAATTTATAAAGATTGCAATAAATCAATGATAGCTTGCAGATTTAAACACAATTAGGCCCCTCCACTACTTTTGGTCAATTTATGTCTTTCACTAGCTGTAGGGGCTTATTTGTGGAACAATTTATGACATAGTATGATACATGCACAAATAAATTAACATAACTCTTTACCTTGTCTTTCTGTCCGAGCTCAAAGTCTATCTTCCTCGATAAATAATTCAAATCTGATTCTGCTTTCTGAAACTGTGAAACTTTTTCATTTAAAACATTATGCCAAATGCAAGGCTACACAAAACATGACCATGTACATGTATATATGTTACAGGAGGGAGACGGGCCCAGTTTGTGTTGACAAACTACACTCAACTCTCCCTGTTTTAACAGGAAAACTAAAGAATTAATTAACATTACAGCAAAATTATCAAAAAGGAGGAATTCCTCCTTTTGGAGGAGGATTTTCATCACTGAAATATATTTATTATGGAAATAACCTGAATATATTGACAACATATATATGAACAAAACTTGGTCTAGCTCCTACACATCCTATGACATACTGCCCTTAGTTTAACGTTACATCCCTAAAAGTCCCCTGTACATGTCCTCCCATAACTACCCCTTCCAAGTTCCTATTTAATATCATTGATCTAATTTCTGAGAATGTAACTGGCAGCACTCTGCAGGAACTCAATCCAACGAAATGAAAGTAACACTGAAACATGATATGCCTAGACATGAGAATCGAACATGGACCAATCAAAACAGAGGTCTCCACATGTACTCGACACACCGGACATCAACAGAAAATCAAGAAACACAGCTGACAAACACAAGAACCAGCAACCACAGACTATAACAAACAAAGGTCAAGTGACACTAGGACACTGAGTACAGGCAAACTTGAATACAGAAAAAACATATTGACCAAAACATGAAAGCATGCATGGTGATCTTTATATGTAAACATACAATATCCCCCGCTACATATCTGTAGGTAAGTGGAAGTCCTCATTCTCGAGTATGATATCCAGGTAGTTTTATAGAACAATAACACACGGTGGTCTCTTCATATATATTAATATTGATCAATTTATCTTTCACTAGCTGTAGGGGGTGGGCTTATTTGTGGAACAATTATGATGTATATATGCCCAAATAAAATAACACAACACTTTAGCTTATCTTTCTATCCGAATATTGTTTTGTTTGTTTTTATTTGATTAAAAAATAAGTATATTATTTACCTTATATTGGGTATTGACCTCCTGAAATTTATATATGTTTACCAGCAAAACGTATTCGGTGAAAATGAAAGTACAAATTTGCATGTACACATAAGCTTAGGTCTACATTATTGAAGTTGTTATGTATCTTTACAGTTCTGATGACAGCATATGAAAACAACGAAACGGTTATATACCGAGCATCCCGTCAGAATAAAATAATAACAGTAAGACCTTTCAGAAAACGGAAAGTAAACATTTACCATCGACTCCAAAGAGTTCACAGTCTGCTCCATCTTGGATTTTACCTCCACTTCCGTTGTTTTTGTTACGACCGTTTTGGTTGGTTGATCAGATTTGTTACGAATGCTTTGATTTGTCGATATCAGGCGCGAGGTTTAAAGAGGCAAGTTCCTGTGTGAACTCCAGAAATGTCGAGATGTTTGAAAACGAAGATTTAAATAGGTAAACAGACAAGCCTACGTATTTATTCGACCCTGGCGTACACTGTATAGAACGGGATTGTGCATGTGTCAATCAACAATTCTGGAAACCTCGATCCCGGGAGAAAAGAATACATTGACACGTGCCTAGTAGAGGACGAGAAGTTTTTTTTCTCATGTGGCAAACAGGGCTAGCTATAGGGCTACAATACGCCAGAGGGACACGTTAAAATAGTAATGCAGGGGTCTCTTTGGGCGAGATTTTGGGATATTTCCCCATGTAAATATCTGAAAATCTCATTTAAAATTCAAAATTATATTACTTTATGTATTATTTTGCTGATCCCATAAAATCCCTCATTTGAGTCAGAATTATTATATTATTCATGGTAAAGTATACAACAAATGTTTATATTAAAAAATTGTCCTTATAATCCGACATATTGCATCTTGTAACTTAGTAAGTGCATCTAAATAATTGATACATTGCGTGGGATCCGTGTATATATGTATGTCTATATAAGTGTCACAAGTTTCTAAGCCATATAATAACATTGGGTCTAATCTGTATTTTGAAATGTCTGATGTCATATATGTCAAGATTATGTTAAATAAGAAAATTGCTTGATTTAATTGACGGCTGATTTGATGACCTGGATACAACGCACCTCCCCCAATCATAATCATATAGCTATATTCAAATTTTTATTAATATGAAGAAAACTATTCCAATTTTGATAAGGAAGAGTTTAAATTAAATGTCTCTTCACCATATGAGCAAGAAACTTTCATTTGATAAAAATTACTATGAGTAATTTATATAAAATAAGTCTTTTATTTTTAATATATAGTTTCCTCTGGCGGCCCTATTATCTATACAACATCGTCATATCTAAATATAAGTCTGGTGTCAGCTGCATGCTGAGCCACAGGAAGCTCTGACTAATAAGAATCTTAAAGATATTATAATTACTTTAATTTTTATGCAATGATGATCATGCATGCATAAACAAATTAAATGTGAACTCATGAAAATATAAAACCTGATGATATTATTAGTCTAAACACGTGCACGGACTTAGATAATCTAAGTCTGTGGTCTAAATCAGTGCACTAGCTTGTAACTGACACTGAGCTTTAAGTAAGGTGTACATAGGTATATAGCTATACACTGTATATAGGCCTTACCCCTCTAATGTCATTAGTAGTTTTTATAATCACTGACCTGAGTGATCTTGAGTTTGTATGACATGTCAGACCATTGAGAATTTGAGACCAATTAATGTATAGAAAATGTACTTGTCCAAATGCTTCTGGAATTATAAGATAATGCAATATAATTATGACTTACTTGAGTGAAAGATTATATTTTATGTGTATACAGTACAACAACACAATAGTACATACATGTAGATCTGCACATTACATGTACCCACGGTAAGTATACTGTATGTATCTTAAGTTTTATACATATGTACATGCATATATGTACATAAGATTTCAAACATGTGTATACATATATCTGAATTCATGATCAGTTACCGAATGTGACTGACACATGCATGATATAAATGATAAAGGCTTAATGCTAAAGGATGCAGATTATCAGATGGCATATGTACATGTATATTCACTTATAATTAATTAGGTATTTAAAAACTCTGCAGGGTAAGAATATAAACACGTTTGCTATATCTTCTCATTTTAATTTGTGAAGTATAGCATTTGAAAAAAGAATTATACAAAGTCATATTTTCACAAGTGTTTTAAAACCTTTTTTAAATTGAAATGGAACTGCAATGTTAATTGGTTAAAAAATTATGACCTTGTTCCTAATAAATTAAATCTTAATTTCTTATTTCTACAGTGATATGGAGCCGTTCAGTCTGAGTCCGTACAGAAACAAGGTGGATGTGTCCGGCCCTGACCCTATAGCCTGGTTTAGGACTGGTCAGTTGGTGGCGGCAGCCACAGGAGTCAGTAGACTGTTGACCTGGTGTAGTCGGTGTTTAGGAAAGGTATATTTTATAATATACATCATGTAACATGTAGATTAGTCATACAACAATTGCAAAACAAAATGGACTTTTTAAATCTATGAAATCTATTTGCTCCTGCCTGGTATTGATATAAGCACATCCATATATATTCATTCTGATATAAGAAGTCCCGGGTACCACAAAATAAAAACTACATGGTATTTAGGCAAATACTCAGGTATGTACCACAGAAAAGCATGGTAATTGATTGTTTCAGCTAGCTAAAGGTCTCTGATTGTTTTTTGTTCTGAAGCCAACCAACAAGGCACCTGTCTATGTCATATCTGTTGTGTTATCCTTAAACATTGTTTGAATGAAGCTGTGTCTGTCTAGTTGATCAGCAAAATGATAGCAAATTATAATGAAACCATGTCGGAATTCCAATTTATGAAAGTTTCCAAAAATCTGGTACAAGACTACTAATGTACCACGGTACATAACATCACAACTTTACCATAATACCAGTACATCTTCCCAGCTATGAATAATAGTAGGAATTTATTTAAATTTTGATGGTTTTATGTTCACTGAAGGTATTATGGCTTTATGGCCTTTCAGCAGATAAAAGAGTAGGAAATAACACATGAGCTAAACAAAAATTTATAAATGTAATTGTCCTATTATTTGTCCCAACTTTTTTTCTTCTGTTTTTCAAGTCCAATACAATATCTTTTTATGTGTTTTAGAGTTTAAATGTTGCACGAGAAAAGGTGTTTCCACACCATTGGTACCAGCAGGAACTTCAAAAGATGTTTGAACGGCTTGACGACTTGGAACATGAACTTCAGCAGCTCCGAGACTCTAGACCAGAATCGGTACAAAAACAAACATATCAATGGAATTCAGCTTTATGATATTTCTCGTTTAAAAGTTTGAAAATTTGAACATATTGGGACATTAAATCAGTGTCCTTTTATCTGAAAGTCTAAATATTACAATCAATGATTTGAGTTTTGACAAAAATATCCTGTATGACATGCATAGAGATATTAGCTAATTCATTGAAAAAGCAAAAAAAATTGGTATGTTAAGCAACATTTCAAAGACATTGTTATTTAATATATATATTATGAGTCTGACATTTGTCAATATTGTAAAATTCAATATTAATAGAAAACTTTTTAAGTAAAGTGTACCCTCGTTAAACCGCCTCCTTTCCTCCACATCAATAATGGTGGTATAACGAGGTTGGCGATAGTATGGAATTATGAAAATTACTACCATGAATTCAATTGCATAATAGATTGCATTTCTAACATTTAATTAAAAACAAGCTTAGTATTATATCGTCACATAGATCTACATTGGCACAAATTTATATCTGAAAATAGTTATTGATTTGTTTTTGCCGTATGCCATTCAAAATGGAACACTTAAGAGTTCCTCGATCTCCAAAAACAGAACAAGATGGCGTTATTGTCAAGGGAAATATAAATATAGCCATTCGAGATGTTTATATTTTAAACAGTGTGGCGGATGGCGGTATGCCAGGGTGGCGAACTTAACGAGGGAATTATATAAGCCAGAAATCCGTTCTAGAGGTGGCGGTATGCGAGGATGGCGAAAGGTCGAGGGTACACTGTATATGTATAATGTTTTTTTTTCTATATTTTCAGCTTTCTTGAGCTACATACTGTTTTAATTATTTTGCCAAAAAAAGTCATTCGGCACACACCTCTCTTTCTGTATGTCTACCATTATAAATATTTTCTCAACTTTTATACCCGACACTTAATATAATTTCAGTCAGCCAAAACTGATGCAGTTGTCCCCCCTGGATCCTGCTCAGGATGTCGGTGTTCTCAGTGTGGAAAACCTGTCCCGGCTGTTTCTATGACACCATCAGCTTCTGTACAACAAGCTAGTGTACCACCCCCTCCTCTTCCGCCCCCACCCCCTCCACCTCCTCCTATACATACCCCCACCCCAACATACACCAGGACAAGGAAACGGAGGATCAGCTCAAAGGTAAATTGCCATGGCCTTATAAAGACAAAAAGACCAAATATTTGTTTCAGATAACATGCCTGAAAAAATAGGGTAGGTTGGTTTGCAAATTCTTTTGTCCTTATTTTTATTTCTCAGTTTTGTGAATCAATGTTATCTGGTTATGCTTAATTTCAAATTTTAAAATGTGTTTCCACTCACTGAAATGATTATTAGGTTGTCAACTTTTCAAGAATAAGGTGAGACTCTAAGAACAGAAAGGAATCCAATTTTATACAAGTAGGTCAGGGCACTTACTCTGTCGGTAAAAGTTAATGCAAATTTGACTTTCCATAATGGTTTCTTCGCCTGCACAAAAAAAACTACATAAATAAAGCTATCAACCAGCCAAATGTGTCAACACTGAATATTCATTGTGACAGTCTGATAATTACAAATGTCCTGTTTGTATGTCAGATAAAGAAATTATGATAGAAGTTGAAGTGATTTCTTTAAGTTTTTCACAAGAATTGAAAAGCCTCTCTTTAAGCTTGAGCAGAGCATACTGGTCTAAAGTCTTGTGGTTTTACACAAGTTTCCGTTTTATATGAACTCTGATAATTTCTGGAGGTTTTGAAGCCACATGTACCACTGACTATTAAACACTGCTTTAAAAAGATGTATAATGCAAACTTTATGTTATATATCAAAGACATGTTTGTATGATTTCAGGAGGAGAATACGTCTAGGCCCTCGGTAACCTTGGAACAGCTGCAGCAGGTGAAGCTGAGGCGAGCTGAGCCGAGACCACCACTGGTATGTTATACTACATGCTAGCTGTAGTTTAAATAGGGGTTGCGCTTGCCAAGTGGTTAAGATGTCTGACAATACTACCACTAGCCCTCCACCACTGGGTCCTTGGCTCATGGCCTATACATGTGGCAGTTGCTAGAACTGGCCATAGGTCAGTGGTTTTTTCCTACAATCTCCGGCTTTCCTCTGCCGCTAAATCCTGGCACATATTAAAATGACATATGGTGGAGTTGGAGTAGCGATAGGGGCCATGTGACTGCATTTATGATGTCATCAATGTGTTACTAAGGATGTGATACAAGAGTAAAGATAAAACTCCATTCATTCTGACTGGTCTAAATTATGAAGATGGACAATTTGGCATATAACATAGTTATGAGAGCATCTATATATAAGAATTAAAAAAAAAATAATTAAAAATTTTGGAAAAGTTAAGAGAAGAATAAACTTTGAAGTTGATAAAGTCAGGTTGTAGGAGTTGCTTCTGTTCTTTTTATCTTTAACATATTAATTTCAAATTTTGTTATTTCAAGAAGTTCTATCTTGGTTGCACACATTCTATTAACCGTTTCACCCAGGAGACCATAATGGATTTATCCTGTTTAATGCACAGTACAGTCTAATGAAGCTAAACAGGGGTGGAAGGGTTAACTGAGTAGCAGTGTTTTTGCTACCTTGATTTTACAGTAACCTGTGCCTTATTTAGTTGGGAAAATTTAGCTGGATTTTCAGATAAATTGGGAAAAAAGGTCTTGAAATTTGCTTCATTTTGGGGAAATAATACAAATTTTGACCGGAGGAAACATATCTATATCGGCTGTAAAACTGGGCAAACAAATAACTGAACTGTAGAAATCAATTCCATTAAAGTAAAGGCTTGTGGCTGACTTTCACTGTTATAAGAGCATAGCTCTTGGGCGCTTAAGGTGCCCAAACAAAGATTGGATGGTAACACATGTGTGTAAGCAGAGTTGTTTCCTCTTGCTACAGATTTTGTTTAATTGTTTTCGTCAGGAAGTAGCCCTTCAGCTGATGTCTGTTGCACTTACCTCTTTGCCGTTGCTTCAGAAGTTCTTCAGATCTTTTTTTTCTTTGACTTTCCAACTTTGAATCATTTGAAATATTATTTATTTTAGTAAATTTCATCATGCATAATTCTTGGTAGATATTAGAGCTTAGACTAAAGCTACGCTCTTGCTGAGTCTATTTCATATCAAACAAATTGTCCAGGGATTAAACCAGTCGTACAGAACATGTTATAATTATCTTTTAGAGAGCAGAAAACAGCACAGGTACCCCTGAAGCAGACCTGAGACAAAGGGTGTTGAAGACAGCAATTGGTCAGGGCAAGGAAAATATACAAGATAGGTGAGGAGGATATATTCTGTTAATTTAAATTGACTTATATGGCAATGGTAATGGGGATTTGATGCCATCAGATTCTGAATGCTCTTTATATTTTCAAATATCAATATGATTTATTCTTGGAAAGAATAGAATTGATATCCCTTCGTTGGAAACATTATACAATTTATACAGACTTTGGTTGAGGGCAATCCTTGGTTTTATGGACCTGGTCAATATTCAGTGAATCACTGAGGCTGAAGGCTGAGGTGAATTTGTTCAGGTCAAGTCTGCAAAACCATTGTTACCCAAAACGGAAGTATAAATTTGTTTATTATATGATTTCTACTGATTTGTCATTAAAATAATTAAGGAGAAAAAACTATATATGCATATAAAGATAACTTGACTAGTCTGAACCAAGTGTTACTAGTCATGGGCATAGGACTAGTGGCTAAAGTCACAGACTGAGATATTTCAACAGTAAGCAATCATCGGAACATTTTCAATGGAATGGTAAAAATTGTTTTAAAAGGCGTTCTGGGCAGTTTTAATATTCGGTAATGATTAGTTAATTAGATAATTAGTTTAAAAACTTACATTGTCGACTTTGGTAATTAATTCTGATAAGTTTTGACTAATTCTAGGTTGAACGGTAATTAACACACATTGAACGCCATTTGAAGGGGAGTAAAATATAATGAAAAACCATTAAATTCCGTTCCTGCACATAACTTTTGTATACCCTTCTCTCTCCAATGCTGTTTACATATATCTGCAGTGGTTCTTAACAGTTAACCGAATTTGTCACTTTGTAGAATAGCCAGTGAGGTGCTAGGTTTTAAAGGCAGCCTCAAGAAAACTAGTGTGAAGAGGTAAGTGCTTTCTGATCTTTCACCTAGTAAGGGGAATTTATTTATTTATCAGCCCTAGTATTAGTCATTTTTAATGTGGTTCAATTATTCGTTACCATGATAAATGTGAAATTGACAAGAACAAATTTGATAATGAACTGATGCATTGTGTAAGTTTTGTATTATATTAAGCCAAGTCTATAAACGAAAGACCTTTTAATGCTGGACAAAGTTTTGGATTATTTTTCAAGCATGACTAAAGTTATCATAAATCATTATACCTCCCTCCTGCCAAACATCGGTAAGGGGGGTATATGTATATATATAGTAATCACTTTGTCTGTGCGTCCTTGCATCCATCCATGCATGTGTGCGTACTGACCTTGTCTTCTACATATCTTAAAACTAAAAATGTCTGTTCTACATATCTTAAAACTAGAAATGTCTTGTAAGACATAAATACCCCCTCCCCCAGTTGGTTACATTACCTTTGGAGGGGAGGGGACGGACATGGATAACACAGTGTTTTTGCTACCAGATTTTAAAACAACTTGCGCCTTTATCGGCTGTAAAAATGGGCAAACAAAATCACTGTAACACTATATGCCCCCCTCCCATTTCATGGTGGAGGCATAAAAAACCTGGTCATATTTGGTTCATATGTACACCAAAGCATCACATGTTAAAGGTCTACACCTGATTGGATTTTGGTGGGCAACGGTCAAGGTTAAGGTCAAGGGTCACCGTTGACCTCTTTGGGAATAAAAACTTGTGTACAGGTACAAGATATCCCATCAACCCCAGGACATATTCACACCATACCATCACATTATGAAGTTCTACTCCTTAAGGCATGTCTTGATTAAATGGATCATTAGAAATTGGTATCAGAAGAGGGCCAATTACTGATTAATCGATTATATGTGATCATCGTCCCATTACTATTTGTAATAATATTACATTTTCTGAACATTTTTTGAACAGGAGTCCAGGGGGCACCCCAATAGTGAAGCGAAAGCGGCCGACTGGTAAGGGATTAACTCCCATGATGGCTACAGCTTTGAAGAAAAAGTTTGTTGTGAGTATGTTTAGGTAAAAAAAAATATGTTTTAGGTATCTTGACCAACCCTACATTTTACTGCTGACCTTAACTTTTTTATCACTATTTTGTATCTATAATAAGATTAATTTATGAGTATGGAAAAGTTCATGGCAACTCAATTAAAATAAATGTGCTCCTTTCTTCTGGGAGACTAACCTTATTCTGGACAACTGAATAGCCTCTGAAATTTGTGGAAGTGCGTTGTAGAATAATAATCAATTTGCAAAAAAAAGGAAAAAAATTACCTTATTTTTTTAGGCATATTACCTGGAACATAGTATTACATTGTGTGTTATTTTCTTTTTTTGTTTTGCCTCTACCCATTTACCCCTGAATACCCATTTGAACTCTTCCATTACTAAAGTTGGAATAGTGCATTATGAAATTTCAGGTGTGAATTAGTTAATTAATATTAATAACACGAATGATGTATATAGGTCATTTATGCATTATCTCTTCAGAAACAAGTCATTTTAATAGAATATCTCTTGTTTATTTAAAAGTTTTGAGAAAAATAAGAGCACTTATCACTTGTTTAATAATATATATATAACCTTAAGCTGTTTGTAATATATTTTTCAGAATCTTCAGTAATCTTTAAACTTGAGAAAAAGGTTTTAGTACATACTGGAATTTTAGATTTAGGATAGAAAGAAAAAAACATAAGTCTGCCTGATGTTTACACATTCCAGATAGAATGCCTGAAATTTGTCTACATTTGATAATTTCTTATCTAAAAGATCAGATGAAGTGATCTCATATTGATACTTGAATCTTTGAAAACATGATTGTAGTTAAATGAGGATAACCAAATAAACAGCTTTATCTGTACATGCATGTTTTATTATTACACACAGTTTGCCAATGACAGCCGATCTTCCAGCGACGATTCTTTAGAAGGATCTCCTTCACCACATCGTCAGATATCTCCTCTCGCTCGGATTCCAGGTCACGAATCTTCACTGTCGCCGAGTCCGTGCAAGCGATCCCCACTTGCTGATAATACTAACTAGTTTTATAATTCTTTCCTATCTTGTAATCCTGTGATATTCTTACTGCTTGTCATCATAATGGCTGTGTCATATTTATATAACATTTCGATAATCTTTGTTAATTATTTTATTTAGCTCTAAGAATGAATAGAAATGAATATTACTTTATCATTTGAAGCTTTGCCCTTTATGATATAACTGAGCATTATTAAAGAAATTTTAGAGCAAGTCTTATGTAAGTTATCCCCCTTTAGTATACCTTATGTAAGTTATCCCCCTTTAGTGCAGTTATGTAAGTTATCCCCCTTTAGTACACGATAATGGAAGCTATCCCCCTTTAGTGCAATGTGTTATGTAAGTTTTCCCCCTTTAGTGCACTGTTATGTAAGTTATCCCCTTTTAGTGCATTGTTATGTAAGTTATCCCCCTTCAGTGCACTGTTAGTAAGTTATCCCCCTTTAGTGCACTGTTATGTAAGTTATCCCCATTCAGTGCACTGTTATGTTAGTTATCCCCCTTAAGTATATTTATCATAATGCACTAGCTTTATTTTTGCAACAAAAAAATCAAGCTATATTACAATGATTTTTATTTGGGGGGGGGGGGGGGGTAAACAACCCAATAAGTGTCCATGCATATCTTAATAAGCACCCCCAACCTAACTAGACATGCTATCCAGCATAAAACATGAACAAAAAGAAAATAACATCTTACATTTATTCCAGAGTTGTTTTTAATTAAGCAGCTGAACCTGTCAGACTTAAATAGTTTGTTTATTTAATAAGATTTGACCTAGTTACCTGATGCTGCTTTCAGGCGAGCCTAGAGAAAGCCCTGCAAGGTCTGCATAAACATATGCAGTTCCATCAGGATTATTTCCTGAAAATATTACATTTAAAATCAGACAAACTGGTTGTTCTTCATAAACGGAAAAGGCTCATAGGTTATGTTAAATAATCATATATACCAAATTCTGAGTATTTGAGGTGATTGTGGCCAGTGGATAATTGGCGAGTTTAGGTATATTTGACTCTTAATTGCTGGAAATACTCATTTTTTCTTCATTTTTTTTTGTATCCTAGGTGCATATTGGGTCACATACGGTACTTGAAATTCTTAATAAAATCAAATGTTCATGATTGTAGTAAAAGTAAATTTTGTTTCTAAAAAAATAGGGTCTTGATACTTCATTTAGGAGGCAAATACATAAAACAGAATTTTTTATTATTCTGTTAAAATGAAAAGTTGTATCTATTAAGGGCTTGAAATATCTACCGGACTCCAGGACTCTAAAATAAATAACTTATACCAATGGTTGGATTTCCTTCCAATTGCTTCTATTTCTATGTAATTTAATCAATAAATTTTACGGGTGGTACCCTTAACAAAACCTGGAGTGGGGTAGATATTTAACTGAAATAGCCCTAAAGGTATATATAATTGTTTTTTGTTTTTTGTTTTTTTTTTTGTAATCACAAAGATGTGAAGCTCAAGAGAAAGATCTGTTTTTATGTCATTATATAAATGTTTGTATGCTTTTGATACATTTTTTGTTGGGTATGTTTTAAACATATATCATTTATTATGTAGTACAAGCCATCTGCTATGCAACATTTGGGTGCAATATAAACAATATAGCACATGTACAATAATTAGGCAAATCACCCCATATTTATCATGTTTACATCAGGACTTGTAGATCATTGAAATAGATCAGCGTAAAGGGTTTAATAAAACATAATCGGAAGTATATAATCTTGGGTACAAATTTTCTCTTAAGAAGTTTAATTGTCATTTAGCAGAATATTCAAATATAACTTGAAACAGTTTGAGCGAATTAATTCAATTATTACCTCATCTAAAGTACGTATGCTTTGTGTTAAAATGTATGTGATGTAATTTTATTATAATCTACTGGCTTTAATCAAGGGTACCGGGGTAATCGTATCTGGACCCCGCCCCCTTTACTCTTTGTTAAAGGAAGAATTGGCGAGTAAGGGGGCGGGGTCCAGATACGAGTACCCGTGCTTTTATTAAGGAGAGCATGTGATATTGTTACTAGAATGTCTTTCATATCTATATTTATATATGAAATTTGAAAATTTCATACATGTCTTTCTCTTTTTTTGATATTAGAATTTAGAATTCAAAAACCTAGACAATGGTTTTGTGGGGTTTGTGTGATATATAGGGTAGATAAAATGAATGATTCCTATTCAGTAATTAACTAGCAATTTGCCAACATCGAACACAAAATATAAATAAGTTTTTTACTGAAGATGTTCTGATAAAAAAAAAATGTCTTAATTTGAATGTTATTATCCCCTGGCAACTTGAGTTTGAGGAGTTATGGATTCTGTCTGTACATACGTATGTTTATGTTGCACTTTTTTCCATAAAACTCCATACGAGTGTTCAGTGTGACAATACCTTAATGAACAAGTTTAATAGTGTTTTTGAGTGATTTCATTGAATTTGCAAATTAACTGTCAGTATGTACAAATTTTATATAGACCAAAATATGTTTTATGCTGTATTCAAAGAATATTAAAGGCCCAATATACGTAACTTCAGGAAATTTTTCATGATTCTGAAAAAAAATCCAGTTGATAGCCATGCAAAAATAAGCCTTAAACGAAGTAAACCTGAGCGATAACTAACAAGAAACGTTTGACAGAAAAATCCAAAGAATTGGAAATAATTCAGGTGGAGCCCACTTCAACAACAAGCCGAAGTTAGAAGACAGTTCAAAAGGGATGCATGTTTACAAATACAGAGTTTCAGTTGCTGCTGTACCGATAACCGCATAAGAATTTGTCTTGAATATTGCTGATATCAGTTAATCTTAACAAAGTCAATAAATATAAAAAGTTATTAGGCTTGATTTTCGCTTCAAGTTTTGCAGAAAGTTACGTATATTGGGCCTTTAATGTAGACATCATATTATCAAAAATATAGATATTCTGGAAAAACTTATAAAATATCATGTAGATCATCGATATTGGCACTATGGTCATCAATATAATCGTGTCATTCAATATACCTAGTAATGGTTGAAATTGTAGTTCTGCAATTTCCCTTTCCAGGGATGCTTGATTGAAATGATCCATTTATGGTACATGCTATAATATATATCAGTGAGGTAAAAAAATAATATGTATGTCATACATGTACACGTTAACCCTCCCTCATTTTACGGGAGACTCCCTCATTTACCAATCATCCTCATTTAAGTTTAATCTCACACAAACTCAAAATCTACATCCTGTGGTTAAATGATATCCTAGCTATCGTATGGTGTGTGTGATGACCATAACAGGTGTGTCTGGATCAAATGACTACTTTTTGAAGTTGTTTTGATACATAAAAAGGTAAAAAAAATAATTAAGTAATGCGGTTTTAGATGTATTTCACGCACTTTCTCCTTCATTGAAAATATGGAATAAGGGAGATCTCCCTCATTGGAGGTTTAAGAGGTTGACACCTATGGTATGTTTCGAATTAAGGTACAATGTAACATGCCTGCAAACTACTGGGTTGTCCAGAAGGAAGCACATCTTAATGAGTTGCCGTGAACTTTGCCAGGCTCATAAGTTAATCTTAGATACAAATTGGTGATAAAATAGTAAGGGTCTGTATGGAATTTATTTTTGGCATTATCAATGTGTTTGTGGTTCTATAAAGAAACTATTACAGACTGCATTTATTATTATTGTATGGATACTCGGGGCTCAGGATTGATATTGACCACCTGCATCAAATTGTAGCTCTAATTGGTTCAAGTACATATTATGCAAGTCTGTCCAAGTTCAGTATCTAGGGTTCAAATCCCAATTATACCATTTAATATGTGATTTTCCTCTACTGTTACATTATAAAGTAATATACTATATTATGAAATAAGGTCATCAACTCATTTATCCCAGCAGACATTTGAACTATTCCTACTCATTGGTAGGAATAGCTCATTATGAAATTTCAGGGGTGAATGTGACAAGTATAAATTAAAATGAGATATGTTGATGTAAAAGAAATAGGATTTTCTACATGTGTCCATCATAATACTTGCATACTTATATATTAAACCCAATTAAATTCAATCTTAAAATGGATCCTCTACAAATTAAGTTAATTTGAGAATTGTAGAAGAAACAATTTTTTAAATACTATATCGAGAGTATTGGGATAAGTTTGTTCTCTTTTGCTTTTATTATAACAAGTATAATTATTCATTGTCCATCATGTGCCAATTGTATCCAAATAAATCATTTCTCATAATTGAAATTCTTTGTTCTTCATTTTCTGTAAACTCAAATTAAGTTGAATGACCCAGTATATCCTGCAGTTGGGAGATAAAAGAATAGGGGAAAACTAAGAATAGGAGTCAATCGCAACAAAGTTTTGGTAAGTTAAATTTTCTTTGTTATTAACTCATTTATCCCTTAAGACACATTTGAACCCTTCCAATTCAAAGGTTGGAACAGTCTATTATGAAATTTCAGGAGGAATGAGTTAAACCTTGACCGGTTTCGCCCTGGACACTGTAGACAGATGGCCACTTTTATTGTGAGCTTATTACGATCAACTCCTACTTTCAATGTGACATCATTCCATTGATTCCAGTCAATGAGGAACAGAGAAAACAAACAACTACTTTAGTGTCACAAGAGAAAAGATTATTTTAATCAATCGTGAGTAGAAACTATATCAGCCAACAAGAAAATCAATTAAAGTGATCAATTTCTTTTATATTTTCCTCAATAGTTTTATGATTTCAGTTTTACAAAAAACAAAATGATGAAGCCTTATACAACTCAAGACAGTGTCAGAAATATTTTTTACAAACAATCAAGCCTAGTGCAGTTTAAGGTCTACAGATAACATGTCGTGAACTGAAGAATTGAGAATGGAAAAGCCAACGTTAACTAGCATGTATGCGATATGCCTCCCCTTTAATAATTTCAACATGATGGTGCCTTAATTTCATAAACATGCATGCAAGGTTTAAAGGCCCAATATATCTACGCATCTTAAGGGAATTTTTCTTAGTTATGAAAAAATTCCAGTTAAAAACCATAAAAAATAAAGCTAAAACAAAGTTCACCAGAGCGGTAAATTACCAAGAAACTCTTGACAGAAAATTCCAAAGATCTTTTAAAAATAATTTAGATGTTGGCCATTAAAACAACAAGTCGAAATTAGATGGTTCAAAATGAATGCATGTTTACAAATACTTAAGTTTCAACTGCTGCTCCGATAACCATGTACAAGATCATCTTGAATATTGCCAATTTCAGTTAATCTAAACTACACCTTTAATTTTCCTTCCAAGCAGACATGTGTACTGTATACAGTTGTATTACACTAGCTGTTCCAACAATACTTGTTCATAGTCAATGTACAGAATTATTTATGATTATTGTAGAAAAGTAATTTCATTTGAAAGCATCTATAAATCAATTCAATTTAATTACTAAATATTGCTACAGATTGCTTATAATGTTCTTATATTACATAATTTGTAAAGGGTGGGGGAAGGGTGCATCATTACATTGAGTTTGAATTCACATTTTTTTTTTCAAAAAATATCTACTTAATAATCATCATTTAGTTATGTAACCTTAAAATGTGCATCAAAAGGTAGTCTTATGGATAGATGTAGATGCAGAATTCTCTCAGATTTAAAGTTTGATTTTCTATGAAAGATCTACTTAACATTCATCATATAGTCTATCATGTAATCTTAAAAGTTGCATCAAAATGATATTTTTATGGACAGATATGCTAAGTTCTTTCAGATTTTAAGTTTGATTTTCTAGAAATATCTACTTAACATTCATCATAAAGTCATGTAATCTTAAAAGTTGTGTCAAAATGGTACTTTTATGGACAGATATCCTGAGTTCACACATGTCATTTTACCGTAAAATCTATTTCATCACAGCTGTCTATGCATTCATTAAAAGTACATATCTAACATATCAAGTTATAACATAAACACTGTCATGTATCTTGAACAATGTCATATATATCTTAAACAATGTCCTGAATCATCATTGTAAACAATGTCATATATCTTAAACAATGTCCTGAATCTTAATTGTAAACAATGTCATATAACTTAAACAATGTCATGTATCTAAAACAATGCCCTGAATCTTAATTGTAAATAATGTCACGTATCTTAAACAATGTCCTGAATCTTAATTGTAAACAATGTCATATATCTTAAACAATGTCCTGTATCAGAAACAATGACATGTATCTTATGTCATGTATCTTAAACAATGTCCTGTATCTTAAACAATGGCATGTGTCTTTATTCTTCATGTTAAATAATGCCATGTATCTTAATTGTAAACAATGTCATGTATCTTGAACAATGTCATGACGTATCTTATTAATGTATTCTAACTCATTCAAGATCCTTAACAATTAAGATACATAGTTGAACTCCTGCAATTCAAATCAATGGTTGGAATAGTTCAGTAAGAAATCAAGAGACAAGAGGCCCAATGGGCCTGCATCGCTCACCTGGAATTAATCTCTGACTTGTAACCCTTAAAGTGCCAAAATAGCCCCTTAGGGGTTAGAGTCACCATTTAGGCAAAATCTGTTCCCCTTCCCCCAAGGATGTTTCTGACCAAATTTAAGCAAATCAATTCATAACTTTTGGACAAGAAGAGATTTAAAGGAATTACCTCTATTTTCCCTATTGGGCCATGCCCCTCTAGCCCCTTTGGGGTCAGAGTCCCCATTTATGCAAAATATGTTCCTCTTCCCCAAAGGATGTTTCTGACCAAATTTGGACAAAATCTATTCATAACTTTATGACAAGAAGAGATTTAAAGGAATTACTTCTATTTCCCTTAATGGGCCACGCCCCTCTAGCCCCTTAGGGGTTAGAGTCACCATTTATGCAAAATTTGTTCCCCTTCCCCCAAGAATGTTTCTGACCAAATTTGGGCCAAATCCATTCATAACTTTATGACAAGAAGAGATTTTAAAAGAATTACCTCTATTTCCCCTAATTGGCCCCGTGCCTCTGGGCCCTTAGGGGTCAGTGTCACCATTTATGCAAAATCTGTTCCCCTTCCCCCAACGATGTTTCTGACAAAATTTGGACAAAATCTATTCAGAACTTTATGACAAGAGAGACTTAAAGGAATTACCTCTATTTCCCTTATTGGGCCCCGCCCCTCTGGCAGCTTTGGGGTCCGAGTCACCATTTATGCAAAATCTGTTCCTCTTCCCCCAAGGATGTTTCTTACCTTATTTGGTCAAAATCCAAGCAGGACTTTTTGACAAGAAGAGATTTAAAGGAATTACCTCTATTTTCCCTATTGGGCCCCGCCCCTCTGGCAGCTTTGGGGTCCGAGTCACCATTTATGCAAAATCTGTTCCTCTTCCCCCAAGGATGTTTCTTACCTTATTTGGTCAAAATCCAAGCAGGACTTTTTGACAAGAAGAGATTTAAAGGAATTACCTCTATTTTCCCTATTGGGCCCCGCCCCTCTGCCCCCTATTGTATTTTGGTTTCTGACAAAATTTTGTCAAAATTCAATCATAACTTTTGACAAGAAGAGATTTAAAGGAATTACCTCTATTTTCCCTATTTGACCATGCCCTTCTGGCCCCTTGGGTGTCAGTGTCAACATTTATGCAAAATCTGTTCCCCTTCCACCAACGATGTTTCTGACCAAATTTGGACAAAATCTATTCATAACTTTATGACAAGAAGAAATTTAAAGGAATTACCTCTATTTCCCCTATTGGGCCCCGCCCCTCTGGCCCCTTTGGGGTCCGAGTCACCATTTATGCAAAATATGTTCCTCTTCACCAAAGGATGATTCTGACCATATTTGGTCAAAATCCAATCAGGACTTTTTGACAAGAAGAGATTTAAAGGAATTACCTCAATTTTCCCTATTTGGCCCCACCCCTCTGGCCCCTTGGGTGTCAGTGTCACCATTTATGCAAAATCTGTTCCCCTTCCACCAACGATGTTTCTGACCAAATTTGGACAAAATCTATTCATAACTTTTTGACAAGAAGAGATTTAAAGGAATTACCTCCATTTCCCTTATTGGGCCACGCCCCTCTGGCCCCTTAGGGGTCATAGTCACCATTTATGCAAAATCTGTTCCCCTTCCCTCAACGATGTTTCTGAACAAATTTGGCCAAAATCCAATCAGGACTTTTGGACAAGAAGAGATTTAAAGGAATTACTTCTATTCCCCCTATTGGGCCCCGCCCCTCTGGGCCCTTAGGGGTCAGAGACACCATTTATGCAAAATCTGTTCCCCTTCCCCCAACAATGTTTCTGACTATATTTGGCCAAAATCCAATCAGGACTTTTTGACAAGAAGAGATTTAAAGGAATTACCTCTATTTTCCCTATTGGGCCCCGCCCCTCTGGCCCCTTTGGGGTCCGAGTCACCATTTATGCAAAATCTGTTCCCCTTTCCCCAACGATGTTTCTGACCAAATTTGGCCAAAATCTAATCAGGACTTTTTGACAAGAAGAGATTCAAAGGAATTACCTCTATTTCCCTATTGGGCCCCGCCCCTCTGGGCCCTTAGGGGTCAGAGTCACCATTTATGCAAAATCTGTTCCCCTTCCCCCAACAATGTTTCTGACTAAATTTGGCCAAAATCCAATCAGGACTTTTTGACAAGAAGAGATTTAAAGGAATTACCTCTATTTTCCCTATTGCGCCCCGCCCCTCTGGCCCCTTTGGGGTCAGAGTCACCATTTATGCAAAATCTGTTCCCCTTCCCCAAAGGATGTTTCTGACTATATTTGATCAAAATCCAATCAGGACTTTTTGACAAGAAGAGATTTAAAGAATAACCTCTATTTTCCCTATTGGGCCCCGCCCCTCTGGCTCTTTGGGGGTCAGAGTCACCATTTATGCAAAATCTGTTCCCCTTCCCCCAACAATGTTTCTGACTAAATTTGGCCAAAATCCAATCAGGACTTTTTGACAAGAAGAGATTTAAAGGAATTACCTCTATTTTCCCTATTGGGCCCCGCCCCTCTGGCCCCTTTGGGGTCAGAGTCACCATTTATGCAAAATCTGTTCCCCTTCCCCAAAGGATGTTTCTGACTATATTTGATCAAAATCCAATCAGGACTTTTTGACAAGAAGAGATTTAAAGGAATTACCTCTATTTTCCCTATTGGGCCCCGCCCCTCTGCCCCCTATTGTATTTTGGTTTCTGACAAAATTTTGTCAAAATCCAATCATAACTTTTGACAAGAAGAGATTTAAAGGAATTACCTCTATTTTCCCTATTTGACCATGCCCTTCTGGCCCCTTGGGTGTCAGTGTCAACATTTATGCAAAATCTGTTCCCCTTCCACCAACGATGTTTCTGACCAAATTTGGACAAAATCTATTCATAACTTTATGACAAGAAGAAATTTAAAGGAATTACCTCTATTTCCCCTATTGGGCCCCGCCCCTCTGGCCCCTTTGGGGTCCGAGTCACCATTTATGCAAAATATGTTCCTCTTCACCAAAGGATGATTCTGACCATATTTGGTCAAAATCCAATCAGGACTTTTTGACAAGAAGAGATTTAAAGGAATTACCTCAATTTTCCCTATTTGGCCCCACCCCTCTGGCCCCTTGGGTGTCAGTGTCACCATTTATGCAAAATCTGTTCCCCTTCCACCAACGATGTTTCTGACCAAATTTGGACAAAATCTATTCATAACTTTTTGACAAGAAGAGATTTAAAGGAATTACCTCCATTTCCCTTATTGGGCCACGCCCCTCTGGCCCCTTAGGGGTCATAGTCACCATTTATGCAAAATCTGTTCCCCTTCCCTCAACGATGTTTCTGAACAAATTTGGCCAAAATCCAATCAGGACTTTTGGACAAGAAGAGATTTAAAGGAATTACTTCTATTCCCCCTATTGGGCCCCGCCCCTCTGGGCCCTTAGGGGTCAGAGACACCATTTATGCAAAATCTGTTCCCCTTCCCCCAACAATGTTTCTGACTATATTTGGCCAAAATCCAATCAGGACTTTTTGACAAGAAGAGATTTAAAGGAATTACCTCTATTTTCCCTATTGGGCCCCGCCCCTCTGGCCCCTTTGGGGACCGAGTCACCATTTATGCAAAATCTGTTCCCCTTTCCCCAACGATGTTTCTGACCAAATTTGGCCAAAATCTAATCAGGACTTTTTGACAAGAAGAGATTCAAAGGAATTACCTCTATTTCCCTATTGGGCCCCGCCCCTCTGGGCCCTTAGGGGTCAGAGTCACCATTTATGCAAAATCTGTTCCCCTTCCCCCAACAATGTTTCTGACTAAATTTGGCCAAAATCCAATCAGGACTTTTTGACAAGAAGAGATTTAAAGGAATTACCTCTATTTTCCCTATTGGGCCCCGCCCCTCTGGCCCCTTTGGGGTCAGAGTCACCATTTATGCAAAATCTGTTCCCCTTCCCCAAAGGATGTTTCTGACTATATTTGATCAAAATCCAATCAGGACTTTTTGACAAGAAGAGATTTAAAGAATAACCTCTATTTTCCCTATTGGGCCCCGCCCCTCTGGCTCTTTGGGGGTCAGAGTCACCATTTATGCAAAATCTGTTCCCCTTCCCCCAACAATGTTTCTGACTAAATTTGGCCAAAATCCAATCAGGACTTTTTGACAAGAAGAGATTTAAAGGAATTACCTCTATTTTCCCTATTGGGCCCCGCCCCTCTGGCCCCTTTGGGGTCAGAGTCACCATTTATGCAAAATCTGTTCCCCTTCCCCAAAGGATGTTTCTGACTATATTTGATCAAAATCCAATCAGGACTTTTTGACAAGAAGAGATTTAAAGAATAACCTCTATTTTCCCTATTGGGCCCCGCCCCTCTGGCTCTTTGGGGGTCAGAGTCACCATTTATGCAAAATCTGTTCCCCTTCCCCCAACAATGTTTCTGACTAAATTTGGCCAAAATCCAATCAGGACTTTTTGACAAGAAGAGATTTAAAGGAATTACCTCTATTTTCCCTATTGGGCCCCGCCCCTCTGGCCCCTTTGGGGTCAGAGTCACCATTTATGCAAAATCTGTTCCCCTTCCCCAAAGGATGTTTCTGACTATATTTGATCAAAATCCAATCAGGACTTTTTGACAAGAAGAGATTTAAAGGAATTACCTCTATTTTCCCTATTGGGCCCCGCCCCTCTGCCCCCTATTGTATTTTGGTTTCTGACAAAATTTTGTCAAAATCCAATCATAACTTTTGACAAGAAGAGATTTAAAGGAATTACCTCTATTTTCCCTATTTGACCATGCCCTTCTGGCCCCTTGGGTGTCAGTGTCAACATTTATGCAAAATCTGTTCCCCTTCCACCAACGATGTTTCTGACCAAATTTGGACAAAATCTATTCATAACTTTATGACAAGAAGAAATTTAAAGGAATTACCTCTATTTCCCCTATTGGGCCCCGCCCCTCTGGCCCCTTTGGGGTCCGAGTCACCATTTATGCAAAATATGTTCCTCTTCACCAAAGGATGATTCTGACCATATTTGGTCAAAATCCAATCAGGACTTTTTGACAAGAAGAGATTTAAAGGAATTACCTCAATTTTCCCTATTTGGCCCCACCCCTCTGGCCCCTTGGGTGTCAGTGTCACCATTTATGCAAAATCTGTTCCCCTTCCCCCAACGATGTTTCTGACCAAATTTGGACAAAATCTATTCATAACTTTTTGACAAGAAGAGATTTAAAGGAATTACCTCCATTTCCCTTATTGGGCCACGCCCCTCTGGCCCCTTAGGGGTCATAGTCACCATTTATGCAAAATCTGTTCCCCTTCCCTCAACGATGTTTCTGAACAAATTTGGCCAAAATCCAATCAGGACTTTTGGACAAGAAGAGATTTAAAGGAATTACTTCTATTCCCCCTATTGGGCCCCGCCCCTCTGGGCCCTTAGGGGTCAGAGACACCATTTATGCAAAATCTGTTCCCCTTCCCCCAACAATGTTTCTGACTATATTTGGCCAAAATCCAATCAGGACTTTTTGACAAGAAGAGATTTAAAGGAATTACCTCTATTTTCCCTATTGGGCCCCGCCCCTCTGGCCCCTTTGGGGACCGAGTCACCATTTATGCAAAATCTGTTCCCCTTTCCCCAACGATGTTTCTGACCAAATTTGGCCAAAATCTAATCAGGACTTTTTGACAAGAAGAGATTCAAAGGAATTACCTCTATTTCCCTATTGGGCCCCGCCCCTCTGGGCCCTTAGGGGTCAGAGTCACCATTTATGCAAAATCTGTTCCCCTTCCCCCAACAATGTTTCTGACTAAATTTGGCCAAAATCCAATCAGGACTTTTTGACAAGAAGAGATTTAAAGGAATTACCTCTATTTTCCCTATTGGGCCCCGCCCCTCTGGCCCCTTTGGGGTCAGAGTCACCATTTATGCAAAATCTGTTCCCCTTCCCCAAAGGATGTTTCTGACTATATTTGATCAAAATCCAATCAGGACTTTTTGACAAGAAGAGATTTAAAGAATAACCTCTATTTTCCCTATTGGGCCCCGCCCCTCTGGCTCTTTGGGGGTCAGAGTCACCATTTATGCAAAATCTGTTCCCCTTCCCCCAACAATGTTTCTGACTAAATTTGGCCAAAATCCAATCAGGACTTTTTGACAAGAAGAGATTTAAAGGAATTACCTCTATTTTCCCTATTGGGCCCCGCCCCTCTGGCCCCTTTGGGGTCAGAGTCACCATTTATGCAAAATCTGTTCCCCTTCCCCCAAGGATGTTTCTGACTATATTTGATCAAAATCCAATCAGGACTTTTTGACAAGAAGAGATTTAAAGAATAACCTCTATTTTCCCTATTGGGCCCCGCCCCTCTGGCTCTTTGGGGGTCAGAGTCACCATTTATGCAAAATCTGTTCCCCTTCCCCCAACAATGTTTCTGGCCAAATTTGGCCAAAATCCAATCAGGACTTTTTGACAAGAAGAGATTTAAAGGAATTACCTCTATTTCCCTATTGGGCCCCGCCCCTCTGGGCCCTTAGGGGTCAGAGTCACCATTTATGCAAAATCTGTTCCCCTTCCCCCAACAATGTTTCTGACTAAATTTGGCCAAAATCCAATCAGGACTTTTTGACAAGAAGAGATTTAAAGGAATTACCTCTATTTTTCCTATTGGGCCCCGCCCCTCTGGCCCCTTTGGGGTCAGAGTCACCATTTATGCAAAATCTGTTCCCCTTCCCCAAAGGATGTTTCTGACTATATTTGATCAAAATCCAATCAGGACTTTTTGACAAGAAGAGATTTAAAGAATTACCTCTATTTTCCATATTGGGCCCCGCCCCTCTGGCCCTTTGGGGGTCAGAGTCACCATTTATGCAAAATCTGTTCCCCTTCCCCCAACGATGTTTCTGACCAAATTTGGTTAAAATCCAATAAGGACTTTTTGACTAGTAGCGATTTGAAGAAAATGTTGACAGACGATGGACGCTGCGCCATGGCATAAGCTCACCAGACCTTCGGTCCAGGTGAGCTAAAAATGAGTTAAACAATAACCAGCAGGCAACACATGTACAGTGTACACTCATACATCACTTTCATCGCTCCCTTCTGAATCTCTCTCCTCAGGCTCCTCCTCCACATATTCACCCTCTTCACCCATCCTCACAAAAGTAAGGATGAATCATACAACATATACGGGAAGCTATACTGGATACATGTATCTAAACAATGTGTATAACCAGGAAAAATATGTTGCACTCATACATCACTTTCATCACTCTCATCTGTATCTCTCTCTTCCTCCTCCTCGGATTCATCCCCTTCACTATCCTCACAAAAGAAGTATGGGTAATCATAATCATCACTGGAATACCTGTCTAACATCTCCTCGGGAGTAGGTTCTACTCCCAACTCCTGCCACTTCATATCCCAGTCTCCAACACAGTCTGGGTCCTCGATGTCCCTGTGACATACCCAGTTAATATTTAAAGCCCTGATTCCTTTAACCCCCCAATGTGTTGACTCTGCACCCCAAAAACTGTGAAAGTAACCACTAAAATTAGCAGGAGGTTCTAATGTAACATTTGGGGGTTCAGAGTTTCCCCCAAACGGTCCAAGGCTCCTACCAAGATTGGTGACAAATTGTAAACAATTTGTCATCATATATTGAACCCTTGTTTTCACTTGGACAATCACCTCTCCCTTTTCTAATTCTACCTCCCAAACATCAGCTACTTCTGAGGAGTCTTTAGCAAGGCCATGGTGGTGCCAGAAGTTGTCAAACACATCAAGGCCTGCAACAACACGTTCTTCCTGATTCTCATTATATCTTGTAACAATGACAATCTTGGAAATCTGTGTCCGTTCGTTTGATGTCTCGCAGGTTCCATCGTTGAAGTAGCCTTCAGCAGTTTCACCACACGTAGATTTACCGCTGTATCTCTTGGTGTCAGGAATTATCTTGGAGTTTTCCTGGTCTCGTCTCATGACCCAGTGAAAAGGAGGTGATCTACAGTTTTTTATAGACATCAACAGAGCCTTGTTCGTGACATCTTTGTGATCCAGGAGGTATTTGCAGACGGTGCTCAGCTTCTCCGACGAGAAAATATCTGAGTTATTCTCCAAAACTTTCTCCCATTCAACAAAATCAATGTAGATGAGCCGTGCTGCTACTACCAGAGAATAAATTTGTTCGTCTTTCATTTTCGTGTCCTCGCTTTGCCCGTAAATATAAGAAATGGCTGCTTTAAGTATGGCCAATTCATTGAGCTCATCTGGAAGAGGGTAACTACCATGAAACACGATCAAATTATCTTGAGTCAGCAACTCAAGAAGACAATCGAATGGAATGGTCAAGAACTCCTCCATTTGACTAGCTTCTTCTAGATTCCTCCCAATCAGTTCCAAACATCGGTTTTTTATCCTTTCCAGAGAAAACTTGGAAGCAAATGATAGCATGGAAATAACGTTACCTTTGTCAATACTTTTCAGTAATATATTCTGACATGACCTCTTTATAAACCCGACCTGAAGGTAGTCAGCCACAATAAATAAACTCTGTACATTGTTACCAGTGACTTCCACAGACCCAGTGTAGGCAAACTGTAGCAGAAGCTCCAAACTAGTAAAATCTACTACGTCATGTAATACCACATCAGATTTGTTCTTGGCATCCATGTGGAAGAGGATTTTAAAGTACTCGGAGAGGCATGCTAGCACATTCTTGTGGGCTTTGATACTCTTTTCACCAACATGGAGAGTGATATCACAGAACTCTCCCTCCCGCCAAGACTTGTGAAGGGCTTTCAACATGACTTTAGGGTGTGCAGGGTTGGACACTATTTTAGAAACAGATGTATCCGATTTAGAATTAAATGATTTTGCTTCCATTTCTGATTCATAAACTGATAAAGATGGGTGTACATGTGTTGTCCAGCTAAGAAAAACAAAGAAAAAAAATGAAAAATAAGATCTGAAATAACATATTTTCTGTACAATTCACTATAATGCATATCATTAATTAACCTTACAATAATATGAATATTGTTTAAACAATCCCACAAAAATGTATTAATTATGTTGATCAATGTAACAAAATTTACAGACAACAAAATGTATGATATTGACAGCAAAAATAAGTTTCCTCTGGCTCCGACACCCTAATTATTCTGAAGGGTTCTGCGCATGCCACTCTCTGATCCGCTTAATAGTATCAGGATCATGATGAGCTGCTAGCCGTCCCAATACTGCATAATTGTTTAAAATTTAAAAAAATATCTTTTTTTCTTGGAACTAATATTCGGGTATAAAATTTGGCACTTTGCCAGGGTTATTTGTTCTCTTATGGTAATTAGTCTTCATAACAGGGTGTTATATTTCAAGAGTATTTAATTTTGCAGAATTTTATTTAACCACGTATATAGCGAAATCAAATCCCCGCGAATAAAAGCAACTAGACCTAGACATATATATATATACAGTACATGTACAGTATTTAGCGGATCAGAGATGACACACCAGATACATGTAACGTTTATAATTATTTCTTTGCTGAAAAAGCAGAAAACCCTGTAACGCATGATATTCATATATTTTGTGAATCTGGAAATTAACGAATTTACCCGCGCGCAGTTACCCGGTGACAAAAATTAAAGCACTTGGTATTTATCAGGTAAAACGAAACCACAGTTTTCGCTGGCTAACAGTCTACACGTGGTGGGTAGCACTAAATACCACGGATTGAATGACGCCACCGATTGAATGTCTACTGAATATTCATGAACAAGCGTTTGATTGACGGATATTAAATATACCGTTATCTTCGACTTTGTAGCGTTTGTGGGTTGGTAATGTGTTTTTGTAAGATATTGGTTTTGTCATTAATTTTAGAGTTTTGATATAATGACTGACGAAGTAGCCCCACTGTAAATGTGACCTGAATATGTATAACCTATGTCGTCAACGTACGCATTGAATGGAGGCGATGGCGAAGATGGTACAGACTAAATTGCGGAATTATCCGTTGGAATGGCATGAACTTGTAATTTACCTCATTTACCCGGTATTCGGTCTATTTAAACTTACTAGGCCCTAGAACACATTGATTCTGTATCTGTATTGCGCAAAAATAATAAATGAAAGATAAATCATATTTCTGTCGAACTATTTAAAATGTTGAAAAAGAAGAACTTTGTATGTCTCCTTCTGGCTCCTGTTGAAAAAACTCTGCTAATAAGTCTGCTTTTTCACTGTCGCTTTTCGCGACCCGGATAATGTCACCATTTTTCTTCACCTGTTAGAAGAAAGACTGGTATAAATATATACCAATATTGATAACTATAGTATTAAATCAAATTTATCGATCTATTTTAATTCATCCCAAAATGAAACATCATTGAATGTACGCACCACTGATTGAACGTACGCTAGGTAGGTATTCCAGTCAGTGACTTCCGGAACCACATATATCAATTGATAACTTCATATAGATGACCAACACACCGAACTGATCGACATTCAAGCAATTTTAATCAAATAACTACATTAATTAACCCCATAATTAAACATCACGCATTGAATGTACACGCCACTGATTGAACGTACGCTGGGTATGTATTCCGGTAACTGACTTCCGGAACCACATTTATCAATTGAAAACTATATATAGATGTCCAACACACCCCACTGATTTGAAATCGAGCAATTTTAATCAAATTAAATATATATTCAAGACATAATGAAACGTCACGCATTGAATGTACGCACCACTGATTGAACGTACGCTGGGTATGTATTCCGGTAACTGACTTCCGGAACCACATTTATCAATTGAAAACTATATATAGATGTCCAACACACCCCACTGATTTGAAATCGAGCAATTTTAATCAAATTAAATATATATTCAAGACATAATGAAACGTCACGCATTGAATGTACGCACCACTGATTGAACGTACGCTAGGTAGGTATTCCAGTCAGTGACTTCCGGTACCACATATATCAATTGATAACTTCATATAGATGTCCAACACACCCAACTGATTGCCAATCAAGCAATTTTAATCAAATAAATAGATTAATTCATCCCATAATGAAACATCACGCATTGAATGTACACGCCACTGATTGAACGTACGCTGGGTATGTATTCCGGTAACTGACTTCCGGAACCACATTTATCAATTGATAACTATATATAGATGTCCAACACACCCCACTGATTTGAAATCGAGCGATTTTAATCAAATTAAATATATATTCAAGACATAATGAAACGTCACGCATTGAATGTACACGCCACTGATTGAACGTACGCTGGGTATGTATTCCGGTAACTGACTTCCGGAACCACATTTATCAATTGATAACTATATATAGATGTCCAACACACCCCACTGATTTGAAATCGAGCGATTTTAATCAAATTAAATATATATTCAAGACATAATGAAACGTCACGCATTGAATGTACGCACCACTGATTGAACGTACGCTAGGTAGGTATTCCAGTCAGTGACTTCCGGTACCACATATATCAATTGATGACTTCATATAGATGTCCAACACACCCCACTGATTGCCAATCAAGCAATTTTAATCAAATAAATAGATTAATTCATCCCATAATGAAACATCACGCATTGAATGTACACGCCACTGATTGAACGTACGCTGGGTATGTATTCCGGTAACTGACTTCCGGAACCACATTTATCAATTGATAACTATATATACAATGTAGATGTCCAACACACCCCACTGATTTGAAATCGAGCAATTTTAATCAAATTAAATATATATTCAAGACATAATGAAACGTCACGCATTGAATGTACGCACCACTGATTGAACGTACGCTAGGTAGGTATTCCAGTCAGTGACTTCCGGAACCACATATATCAATTGATAACTTCATATAGATGTCCAACACACCCAACTGATTGCCAATCAAGCAATTTTAATCAAATAAATAGATTAATTCATCCCATAATGAAACATCACGCATTGAATGTACACGCCACTGATTGAACGTACGCTGGGTATGTATTCCGGTAACTGACTTCCGGAACCACATTTATCAATTGATAACTATATATAGATGTCCAACACACCCCACTGATTTGAAATCGAGCGATTTTAATCAAATTAAATATATATTCAAGACATAATGAAACGTCACGCATTGAATGTACGCACCACTGATTGAACGTACGCTAGGTAGGTATTCCAGTCAGTGACTTCCGGTACCACATATATCAATTGATGACTTCATATAGATGTCCAACACACCCCACTGATTGCCAATCAAGCAATTTTAATCAAATAAATAGATTAATTCATCCCATAATGAAACATCACGCATTGAATGTACACGCCACTGATTGAACGTACGCTGGGTATGTATTCCGGTAACTGACTTCCGGAACCACATTTATCAATTGATAACTATATATAGATGTCCAACACACCCCACTGATTTGAAATCGAGCAATTTTAATCAAATTAAATATATATTCAAGACATAATGAAACGTCACGCATTGAATGTACGCACCACTGATTGAACGTACGCTAGGTAGGTATTCCAGTCAGTGACTTCCGGTACCACATATATCAATTGATAACTTCATATAGATGTCCAACACACCCAACTGATTGCCAATCAAGCAATTTTAATCAAATAAATAGATTAATTCATCCCATAATGAAACATCACGCATTGAATGTACACGCCACTGATTGAACGTACGCTGGGTATGTATTCCGGTAACTGACTTCCGGAACCACATTTATCAATTGATAACTATATATAGATGTCCAACACACCCCACTGATTTGAAATCGAGCGATTTTAATCAAATTAAATATATATTCAAGACATAATGAAACGTCACGCATTGAATGTACGCACCACTGATTGAACGTACGCTAGGTAGGTATTCCAGTCAGTGACTTCCGGTACCACATATATCAATTGATGACTTCATATAGATGTCCAACACACCCCACTGATTGCCAATCAAGCAATTTTAATCAAATAAATAGATTAATTCATCCCATAATGAAACATCACGCATTGAATGTACACGCCACTGATTGAACGTACGCTGGGTATGTATTCCGGTAACTGACTTCCGGAACCACATTTATCAATTGATAACTATATATAGATGTCCAACACACCCCACTGATTTGAAATCGAGCGATTTTAATCAAATTAAATATATATTCAAGACATAATGAAACGTCACGCATTGAATGTACGCACCACTGATTGAACGTACGCTAGGTAGGTATTCCAGTCAGTGACTTCCGGTACCACATATATCAATTGATGACTTCATATAGATGTCCAACACACCCCACTGATTGCCAATCAAGCAATTTTAATCAAATAAATAGATTAATTCATCCCATAATGAA
This sequence comes from Mimachlamys varia, assembly GCA_947623455.1. Lineage (NCBI taxonomy): Eukaryota > Metazoa > Mollusca > Bivalvia > Pectinida > Pectinidae > Mimachlamys > Mimachlamys varia. The sequence goes on along the minus strand of OX392532.1, from coordinate 28,860,535 downwards.
ACATCACGCATTGAATGTACACGCCACTGATTGAACGTACGCTGGGTATGTATTCCGGTAACTGACTTCCGGAACCACATTTATCAATTGAAAACTATATATAGATGTCCAACACACCCCACTGATTTGAAATCGAGCAATTTTAATCAAATTAAATATATATTCAAGACATAATGAAACGTCACGCATTGAATGTACGCACCACTGATTGAACGTACGCTGGGTATGTATTCCGGTAACTGACTTCCGGAACCACATTTATCAATTGATAACTATATATAGATGTCCAACACACCCCACTGATTTGAAATCGAGCAATTTTAATCAATTTAAATATATATTCAAGACATAATGAAACGTCACGCATTGAATGTACGCACCACTGATTGAACGTACGCTGGGTATGTATTCCGGTAACTGACTTCCGGAACCACATTTATCAATTGATAACTATATATAGATGTCCAACACACCCCACTGATTTGAAATCGAGCAATTTTAATCAAATTAAATATATATTCAAGACATAATGAAACGTCACGCATTGAATGTACACACCACTGATTGAACGTACGCTGGGTATGTATTCCGGTAACTGACTTCCGGAACCACATTTATCAATTGAAAACTATATATAGATGTCCAACACACCCCACTGATTTGAAATCGAGCAATTTTAATCAAATTAAATATATATTCAAGACATAATGAAACGTCACGCATTGAATGTACGCACCACTGATTGAACGTACGCTGGGTATGTATTCCGGTAACTGACTTCCGGAACCACATTTATCAATTGAAAACTATATATAGATGTCCAACACACCCCACTGATTTGAAATCGAGCAATTTTAATCAAATTAAATATATATTCAAGACATAATGAAACGTCACGCATTGAATGTACGCACCACTGATTGAACGTACGCTAGGTAGGTATTCCAGTCAGTGACTTCCGGAACCACATATATCAATTGATAACTTCATATAGATGTCCAACACACCCAACTGATTGCCAATCAAGCAATTTTAATCAAATAAATAGATTAATTCATCCCATAATGAAACATCACGCATTGAATGTACACGCCACTGATTGAACGTACGCTGGGTATGTATTCCGGTAACTGACTTCCGGAACCACATTTATCAATTGATAACTATATATAGATGTCCAACACACCCCACTGATTTGAAATCGAGCGATTTTAATCAAATTAAATATATATTCAAGACATAATGAAACGTCACGCATTGAATGTACGCACCACTGATTGAACGTACGCTAGGTAGGTATTCCAGTCAGTGACTTCCGGTACCACATATATCAATTGATGACTTCATATAGATGTCCAACACACCCCACTGATTGCCAATCAAGCAATTTTAATCAAATAAATAGATTAATTCATCCCATAATGAAACATCACGCATTGAATGTACACGCCACTGATTGAACGTACGCTGGGTATGTATTCCGGTAACTGACTTCCGGAACCACATTTATCAATTGAAAACTATATATAGATGTCCAACACACCCCACTGATTTGAAATCGAGCAATTTTAATCAAATTAAATATATATTCAAGACATAATGAAACGTCACGCATTGAATGTACGCACCACTGATTGAACGTACGCTGGGTATGTATTCCGGTAACTGACTTCCGGAACCACATTTATCAATTGATAACTATATATAGATGTCCAACACACCCCACTGATTTGAAATCGAGCAATTTTAATCAATTTAAATATATATTCAAGACATAATGAAACGTCACGCATTGAATGTACGCACCACTGATTGAACGTACGCTGGGTATGTATTCCGGTAACTGACTTCCGGAACCACATTTATCAATTGATAACTATATATAGATGTCCAACACACCCCACTGATTTGAAATCGAGCAATTTTAATCAAATTAAATATATATTCAAGACATAATGAAACGTCACGCATTGAATGTACACACCACTGATTGAACGTACGCTGGGTATGTATTCCGGTAACTGACTTCCGGAACCACATTTATCAATTGAAAACTATATATAGATGTCCAACACACCCCACTGATTTGAAATCGAGCAATTTTAATCAAATTAAATATATATTCAAGACATAATGAAACGTCACGCATTGAATGTACGCACCACTGATTGAACGTACGCTGGGTATGTATTCCGGTAACTGACTTCCGGAACCACATTTATCAATTGAAAACTATATATAGATGTCCAACACACCCCACTGATTTGAAATCGAGCAATTTTAATCAAATTAAATATATATTCAAGACATAATGAAACGTCACGCATTGAATGTACACACCACTGATTGAACGTACGCTGGGTATGTATTCCGGTAACTGACTTCCGGAACCACATTTATCAATTGAAAACTATATATAGATGTCCAACACACCCCACTGATTTGAAATCGAGCAATTTTAATCAAATTAAATATATATTCAAGACATAATGAAACGTCACGCATTGAATGTACGCACCACTGATTGAACGTACGCTGGGTATGTATTCCGGTAACTGACTTCCGGAACCACATTTATCAATTGAAAACTATATATAGATGTCCAACACACCCCACTGATTTGAAATCGAGCAATTTTAATCAATTTAAATATATATTCAAGACATAATGAAACGTCACGCATTGAATGTACACGCCACTGATTGAACGTACGCTGGGTATGTATTCCGGTAACTGACTTCCGGAACCACATTTATCAATTGAAAACTATATATAGATGTCCAACACACCCCACTGATTTGAAATCGAGCAATTTTAATCAAATTAAATATATATTCAAGACATAATGAAACGTCACGCATTGAATGTACACGCCACTGATTGAACGTACGCTGGGTATGTATTCCGGTAACTGACTTCCGGAACCACATTTATCAATTGAAAACTATATATAGATGTCCAACACACCCCACTGATTTGAAATCGAGCAATTTTAATCAATTTAAATATATATTCAAGACATAATGAAACGTCACGCATTGAATGTACGCACCACTGATTGAACGTACGCTGGGTATGTATTCCGGTAACTGACTTCCGGAACCACATTTATCAATTGAAAACTATATATAGATGTCCAACACACCCCACTGATTTGAAATCGAGCAATTTTAATCAATTTAAATATATATTCAAGACATAATGAAACGTCACGCATTGAATGTACGCACCACTGATTGAACGTACGCTGGGTATGTATTCCGGTAACTGACTTCCGGAACCACATTTATCAATTGAAAACTATATATAGATGTCCAACACACCCCACTGATTTGAAATCGAGCAATTTTAATCAAATTAAATATATATTCAAGACATAATGAAACGTCACGCATTGAATGTACGCACCACTGATTGAACGTACGCTGGGTATGTATTCCGGTAACTGACTTCCGGAACCACATTTATCAATTGAAAACTATATATAGATGTCCAACACACCCCACTGATTTGAAATCGAGCAATTTTAATCAAATTAAATATATATTCAAGACATAATGAAACGTCACGCATTGAATGTACGCACCACTGATTGAACGTACGCTGGGTATGTATTCCGGTAACTGACTTCCGGAACCACATTTATCAATTGAAAACTATATATAGATGTCCAACACACCCCACTGATTTGAAATCGAGCAATTTTAATCAAATTAAATATATATTCAAGACATAATGAAACGTCACGCATTGAATGTACGCACCACTGATTGAACGTACGCTAGGTAGGTATTCCAGTCAGTGACTTCCGGAACCACATATATCAATTGATAACTTCATATAGATGTCCAACACACCCAACTGATTGCCAATCAAGCAATTTTAATCAAATAAATAGATTAATTCATCCCATAATGAAACATCACGCATTGAATGTACACGCCACTGATTGAACGTACGCTGGGTATGTATTCCGGTAACTGACTTCCGGAACCACATTTATCAATTGATAACTATATATAGATGTCCAACACACCCCACTGATTTGAAATCGAGCGATTTTAATCAAATTAAATATATATTCAAGACATAATGAAACGTCACGCATTGAATGTACGCACCACTGATTGAACGTACGCTAGGTAGGTATTCCAGTCAGTGACTTCCGGTACCACATATATCAATTGATGACTTCATATAGATGTCCAACACACCCCACTGATTGCCAATCAAGCAATTTTAATCAAATAAATAGATTAATTCATCCCATAATGAAACATCACGCATTGAATGTACACGCCACTGATTGAACGTACGCTGGGTATGTATTCCGGTAACTGACTTCCGGAACCACATTTATCAATTGATAACTATATATAGATGTCCAACACACCCCACTGATTTGAAATCGAGCAATTTTAATCAAATTAAATATATATTCAAGACATAATGAAACGTCACGCATTGAATGTACGCACCACTGATTGAACGTACGCTAGGTAGGTATTCCAGTCAGTGACTTCCGGTACCACATATATCAATTGATAACTTCATATAGATGTCCAACACACCCAACTGATTGCCAATCAAGCAATTTTAATCAAATAAATAGATTAATTCATCCCATAATGAAACATCACGCATTGAATGTACACGCCACTGATTGAACGTACGCTGGGTATGTATTCCGGTAACTGACTTCCGGAACCACATTTATCAATTGATAACTATATATAGATGTCCAACACACCCCACTGATTTGAAATCGAGCGATTTTAATCAAATTAAATATATATTCAAGACATAATGAAACGTCACGCATTGAATGTACGCACCACTGATTGAACGTACGCTAGGTAGGTATTCCAGTCAGTGACTTCCGGTACCACATATATCAATTGATGACTTCATATAGATGTCCAACACACCCCACTGATTGCCAATCAAGCAATTTTAATCAAATAAATAGATTAATTCATCCCATAATGAAACATCACGCATTGAATGTACACGCCACTGATTGAACGTACGCTGGGTATGTATTCCGGTAACTGACTTCCGGAACCACATTTATCAATTGATAACTATATATAGATGTCCAACACACCCCACTGATTTGAAATCGAGCGATTTTAATCAAATTAAATATATATTCAAGACATAATGAAACGTCACGCATTGAATGTACGCACCACTGATTGAACGTACGCTAGGTAGGTATTCCAGTCAGTGACTTCCGGTACCACATATATCAATTGATGACTTCATATAGATGTCCAACACACCCCACTGATTGCCAATCAAGCAATTTTAATCAAATAAATAGATTAATTCATCCCATAATGAAACATCACGCATTGAATGTACACGCCACTGATTGAACGTACGCTGGGTATGTATTCCGGTAACTGACTTCCGGAACCACATTTATCAATTGAAAACTATATATAGATGTCCAACACACCCCACTGATTTGAAATCGAGCAATTTTAATCAAATTAAATATATATTCAAGACATAATGAAACGTCACGCATTGAATGTACGCACCACTGATTGAACGTACGCTGGGTATGTATTCCGGTAACTGACTTCCGGAACCACATTTATCAATTGATAACTATATATAGATGTCCAACACACCCCACTGATTTGAAATCGAGCAATTTTAATCAATTTAAATATATATTCAAGACATAATGAAACGTCACGCATTGAATGTACGCACCACTGATTGAACGTACGCTGGGTATGTATTCCGGTAACTGACTTCCGGAACCACATTTATCAATTGATAACTATATATAGATGTCCAACACACCCCACTGATTTGAAATCGAGCAATTTTAATCAAATTAAATATATATTCAAGACATAATGAAACGTCACGCATTGAATGTACACACCACTGATTGAACGTACGCTGGGTATGTATTCCGGTAACTGACTTCCGGAACCACATTTATCAATTGAAAACTATATATAGATGTCCAACACACCCCACTGATTTGAAATCGAGCAATTTTAATCAAATTAAATATATATTCAAGACATAATGAAACGTCACGCATTGAATGTACGCACCACTGATTGAACGTACGCTGGGTATGTATTCCGGTAACTGACTTCCGGAACCACATTTATCAATTGAAAACTATATATAGATGTCCAACACACCCCACTGATTTGAAATCGAGCAATTTTAATCAAATTAAATATATATTCAAGACATAATGAAACGTCACGCATTGAATGTACGCACCACTGATTGAACGTACGCTAGGTAGGTATTCCAGTCAGTGACTTCCGGAACCACATATATCAATTGATAACTTCATATAGATGTCCAACACACCCAACTGATTGCCAATCAAGCAATTTTAATCAAATAAATAGATTAATTCATCCCATAATGAAACATCACGCATTGAATGTACACGCCACTGATTGAACGTACGCTGGGTATGTATTCCGGTAACTGACTTCCGGAACCACATTTATCAATTGATAACTATATATAGATGTCCAACACACCCCACTGATTTGAAATCGAGCGATTTTAATCAAATTAAATATATATTCAAGACATAATGAAACGTCACGCATTGAATGTACGCACCACTGATTGAACGTACGCTAGGTAGGTATTCCAGTCAGTGACTTCCGGTACCACATATATCAATTGATGACTTCATATAGATGTCCAACACACCCCACTGATTGCCAATCAAGCAATTTTAATCAAATAAATAGATTAATTCATCCCATAATGAAACATCACGCATTGAATGTACACGCCACTGATTGAACGTACGCTGGGTATGTATTCCGGTAACTGACTTCCGGAACCACATTTATCAATTGAAAACTATATATAGATGTCCAACACACCCCACTGATTTGAAATCGAGCAATTTTAATCAAATTAAATATATATTCAAGACATAATGAAACGTCACGCATTGAATGTACGCACCACTGATTGAACGTACGCTGGGTATGTATTCCGGTAACTGACTTCCGGAACCACATTTATCAATTGATAACTATATATAGATGTCCAACACACCCCACTGATTTGAAATCGAGCAATTTTAATCAATTTAAATATATATTCAAGACATAATGAAACGTCACGCATTGAATGTACGCACCACTGATTGAACGTACGCTGGGTATGTATTCCGGTAACTGACTTCCGGAACCACATTTATCAATTGATAACTATATATAGATGTCCAACACACCCCACTGATTTGAAATCGAGCAATTTTAATCAAATTAAATATATATTCAAGACATAATGAAACGTCACGCATTGAATGTACACACCACTGATTGAACGTACGCTGGGTATGTATTCCGGTAACTGACTTCCGGAACCACATTTATCAATTGAAAACTATATATAGATGTCCAACACACCCCACTGATTTGAAATCGAGCAATTTTAATCAAATTAAATATATATTCAAGACATAATGAAACGTCACGCATTGAATGTACGCACCACTGATTGAACGTACGCTGGGTATGTATTCCGGTAACTGACTTCCGGAACCACATTTATCAATTGAAAACTATATATAGATGTCCAACACACCCCACTGATTTGAAATCGAGCAATTTTAATCAAATTAAATATATATTCAAGACATAATGAAACGTCACGCATTGAATGTACACACCACTGATTGAACGTACGCTGGGTATGTATTCCGGTAACTGACTTCCGGAACCACATTTATCAATTGAAAACTATATATAGATGTCCAACACACCCCACTGATTTGAAATCGAGCAATTTTAATCAAATTAAATATATATTCAAGACATAATGAAACGTCACGCATTGAATGTACGCACCACTGATTGAACGTACGCTGGGTATGTATTCCGGTAACTGACTTCCGGAACCACATTTATCAATTGAAAACTATATATAGATGTCCAACACACCCCACTGATTTGAAATCGAGCAATTTTAATCAATTTAAATATATATTCAAGACATAATGAAACGTCACGCATTGAATGTACACGCCACTGATTGAACGTACGCTGGGTATGTATTCCGGTAACTGACTTCCGGAACCACATTTATCAATTGAAAACTATATATAGATGTCCAACACACCCCACTGATTTGAAATCGAGCAATTTTAATCAAATTAAATATATATTCAAGACATAATGAAACGTCACGCATTGAATGTACACGCCACTGATTGAACGTACGCTGGGTATGTATTCCGGTAACTGACTTCCGGAACCACATTTATCAATTGAAAACTATATATAGATGTCCAACACACCCCACTGATTTGAAATCGAGCAATTTTAATCAATTTAAATATATATTCAAGACATAATGAAACGTCACGCATTGAATGTACGCACCACTGATTGAACGTACGCTGGGTATGTATTCCGGTAACTGACTTCCGGAACCACATTTATCAATTGAAAACTATATATAGATGTCCAACACACCCCACTGATTTGAAATCGAGCAATTTTAATCAATTTAAATATATATTCAAGACATAATGAAACGTCACGCATTGAATGTACGCACCACTGATTGAACGTACGCTGGGTATGTATTCCGGTAACTGACTTCCGGAACCACATTTATCAATTGAAAACTATATATAGATGTCCAACACACCCCACTGATTTGAAATCGAGCAATTTTAATCAAATTAAATATATATTCAAGACATAATGAAACGTCACGCATTGAATGTACGCACCACTGATTGAACGTACGCTGGGTATGTATTCCGGTAACTGACTTCCGGAACCACATTTATCAATTGAAAACTATATATAGATGTCCAACACACCCCACTGATTTGAAATCGAGCAATTTTAATCAAATTAAATATATATTCAAGACATAATGAAACGTCACGCATTGAATGTACGCACCACTGATTGAACGTACGCTGGGTATGTATTCCGGTAACTGACTTCCGGAACCACATTTATCAATTGAAAACTATATATAGATGTCCAACACACCCCACTGATTTGAAATCGAGCAATTTTAATCAAATTAAATATATATTCAAGACATAATGAAACGTCACGCATTGAATGTACGCACCACTGATTGAACGTACGCTAGGTAGGTATTCCAGTCAGTGACTTCCGGAACCACATATATCAATTGATAACTTCATATAGATGTCCAACACACCCAACTGATTGCCAATCAAGCAATTTTAATCAAATAAATAGATTAATTCATCCCATAATGAAACATCACGCATTGAATGTACACGCCACTGATTGAACGTACGCTGGGTATGTATTCCGGTAACTGACTTCCGGAACCACATTTATCAATTGATAACTATATATAGATGTCCAACACACCCCACTGATTTGAAATCGAGCGATTTTAATCAAATTAAATATATATTCAAGACATAATGAAACGTCACGCATTGAATGTACGCACCACTGATTGAACGTACGCTAGGTAGGTATTCCAGTCAGTGACTTCCGGTACCACATATATCAATTGATGACTTCATATAGATGTCCAACACACCCCACTGATTGCCAATCAAGCAATTTTAATCAAATAAATAGATTAATTCATCCCATAATGAAACATCACGCATTGAATGTACACGCCACTGATTGAACGTACGCTGGGTATGTATTCCGGTAACTGACTTCCGGAACCACATTTATCAATTGATAACTATATATAGATGTCCAACACACCCCACTGATTTGAAATCGAGCAATTTTAATCAAATTAAATATATATTCAAGACATAATGAAACGTCACGCATTGAATGTACGCACCACTGATTGAACGTACGCTAGGTAGGTATTCCAGTCAGTGACTTCCGGTACCACATATATCAATTGATAACTTCATATAGATGTCCAACACACCCAACTGATTGCCAATCAAGCAATTTTAATCAAATAAATAGATTAATTCATCCCATAATGAAACATCACGCATTGAATGTACACGCCACTGATTGAACGTACGCTGGGTATGTATTCCGGTAACTGACTTCCGGAACCACATTTATCAATTGATAACTATATATAGATGTCCAACACACCCCACTGATTTGAAATCGAGCGATTTTAATCAAATTAAATATATATTCAAGACATAATGAAACGTCACGCATTGAATGTACGCACCACTGATTGAACGTACGCTAGGTAGGTATTCCAGTCAGTGACTTCCGGTACCACATATATCAATTGATGACTTCATATAGATGTCCAACACACCCCACTGATTGCCAATCAAGCAATTTTAATCAAATAAATAGATTAATTCATCCCATAATGAAACATCACGCATTGAATGTACACGCCACTGATTGAACGTACGCTGGGTATGTATTCCGGTAACTGACTTCCGGAACCACATTTATCAATTGATAACTATATATAGATGTCCAACACACCCCACTGATTTGAAATCGAGCGATTTTAATCAAATTAAATATATATTCAAGACATAATGAAACGTCACGCATTGAATGTACGCACCACTGATTGAACGTACGCTAGGTAGGTATTCCAGTCAGTGACTTCCGGTACCACATATATCAATTGATGACTTCATATAGATGTCCAACACACCCCACTGATTGCCAATCAAGCAATTTTAATCAAATAAATAGATTAATTCATCCCATAATGAAACATCACGCATTGAATGTACACGCCACTGATTGAACGTACGCTGGGTATGTATTCCGGTAACTGACTTCCGGAACCACATTTATCAATTGAAAACTATATATAGATGTCCAACACACCCCACTGATTTGAAATCGAGCAATTTTAATCAAATTAAATATATATTCAAGACATAATGAAACGTCACGCATTGAATGTACGCACCACTGATTGAACGTACGCTGGGTATGTATTCCGGTAACTGACTTCCGGAACCACATTTATCAATTGATAACTATATATAGATGTCCAACACACCCCACTGATTTGAAATCGAGCAATTTTAATCAATTTAAATATATATTCAAGACATAATGAAACGTCACGCATTGAATGTACGCACCACTGATTGAACGTACGCTGGGTATGTATTCCGGTAACTGACTTCCGGAACCACATTTATCAATTGATAACTATATATAGATGTCCAACACACCCCACTGATTTGAAATCGAGCAATTTTAATCAAATTAAATATATATTCAAGACATAATGAAACGTCACGCATTGAATGTACACACCACTGATTGAACGTACGCTGGGTATGTATTCCGGTAACTGACTTCCGGAACCACATTTATCAATTGAAAACTATATATAGATGTCCAACACACCCCACTGATTTGAAATCGAGCAATTTTAATCAAATTAAATATATATTCAAGACATAATGAAACGTCACGCATTGAATGTACGCACCACTGATTGAACGTACGCTGGGTATGTATTCCGGTAACTGACTTCCGGAACCACATTTATCAATTGAAAACTATATATAGATGTCCAACACACCCCACTGATTTGAAATCGAGCAATTTTAATCAAATTAAATATATATTCAAGACATAATGAAACGTCACGCATTGAATGTACACACCACTGATTGAACGTACGCTGGGTATGTATTCCGGTAACTGACTTCCGGAACCACATTTATCAATTGATAACTATATATAGATGTCCAACACACCCCACTGATTTGAAATCGAGCAATTTTAATCAATTTAAATATATATTCAAGACATAATGAAACGTCACGCATTGAATGTACGCACCACTGATTGAACGTACGCTGGGTATGTATTCCGGTAACTGACTTCCGGAACCACATTTATCAATTGAAAACTATATATAGATGTCCAACACACCCCACTGATTTGAAATCGAGCAATTTTAATCAAATTAAATATATATTCAAGACATAATGAAACGTCACGCATTGAATGTACACACCACTGATTGAACGTACGCTGGGTATGTATTCCGGTAACTGACTTCCGGAACCACATATATCAATTGAAAACTATATATAGATGTCCAACACACTCCACTGATCTGAAATAATAAAGCAGTGTCCAATACTCCATCTTATTTTATAAATAGTATATCTTTCTTTATTACATATTAATAATTATCTTTGTCTATTACAGGTTTGCATCATCGTTTGAACGGGAAAGCTAGACGCGCCAACCCCCCTTTCTACATGCTCATGCCTCTCCACCTGAAGGGAAAAACGTCCCTGGTGTCCATCGAGATGAGGCTCATTTCGGAGAACGCCCTCCAGCGCCACAAGAGGACCACCTACACGAGGATCCAGGGTAGGATCTCAGACCTTTGGGACCAGTACGAGAGGGAGGAGATTGCCACCTCAGTTTTTCGAAGAGAGGCGGCCACATCTACGCGCAGAAACCTGTCGACCGCGATTGCTTCTGTTTTTGGAAATTTGCGATTGTGTAATTTCCGCAGATATTTGTGAATTGTAGACATTTCGTTAGACTTTATATATATATCGTGTGGCTCTTGCAGAGGGGGCCTCCACGTGGCAAGAGCTGGGCAATATATGAAACTGTGAAGACAGGTTCAATGTTGGCAGACACCCTCTAATAAAATGATTTATATCACTTTGACTTTTATATATTATATGTAATAATTCAATTTTCTATGTAACGAGCATTTTCATTGGCTTAGAAATACGTTATCATCTCATAACGTGAAAATGACGTCGCCGTTTGTAACGTCGCTTTTTATTGGTTGAAACAACGGCGTAGTGATTTCTTTGAAAAAAAATCTCGGAAAAAAAATTCACAGAATTGTGCATAGTAAATTGAACTATAAGGATTGACATCTATATCTTTTTATGTTATGGAGCAATAACACAAAAAAATCAGAGTGTACTCTCAATCATAAACCGCTCGCGGTTTATTGAGAGAACAGTCTGATTTTTGTGTTATTGCTCCATAACATCAAATAAAATATTGATTGGGGTCCGCCGACGTACCACGTGATAACTTATAACGTTTGTGCGGAACTGCCATTATCATTGGTAATGGAACGTTATTTGACGTCGTTTTCCCGAGTAAACGTCATTTTAACGGGATTATGACGTTGGATGACGTTCCATAACCAATGACAATGACAGCTCCGCACAAACGTTAAAAGTTATCACGTGGTACATCGGCGGACCCCATTAAAAAAACGATACAACGATAAATAAAAACAAATCGTAAAAATGCATTTTTGCAAATTGTCCCTTACTGTATACTAATCAAATATTATATACACTAATTAGTAATAAATTTCATGAATAAAAAATATGAATTTAGACCGTTTTGACTAGGGCCGTTATGGCTGTTAGGTCGTTTTGACTGGGACCATTTTTGCGACTGTAGGGCGCACTTGATTCTGGCTCGCCGCTTTGCCGGTTGCCGGCGGTACACCGGCAAACATCACTTGATTGTCTCCCGTATATGCGTGCACAATTTCGGCATGTGCCGATCGGCGTGAATTACTGCCGGTTTCGATAGACAGGCACAGCGGCAAACAAGATAGCGCCCCGTTCTACCGAAAGGCGAGATTAAGTGATACATTGGAGAATTGTAAGTTGCTTTTAGTCAGTCAAGCTAATACAGTCAAAATAAGCTGATTTTGAGTGTTCTGCAAAACTTCGATGTTAAAATGTTTTTGAAATGTGCAGCAAAACGTCGAAATAGTTAGGGTGAAAATTAGGGCAAATTGTAAGTTTGAGATGGCTCCATCTTGTTAATATCAGCCATATTGGAACTGAGCCGAGTTACTTTATTGTACGTGCCGACGGCAAGCTCAAAACCGGCAAACGGCACAATCGGCAAGCCAGAATCAAGTGCACCCATAGAACTTCCATGGCAGGAACCCGACATGGGGACAAGAGTTGAAATATTCTACAGTGATGCTGATTTTGAAAATGCCTTACAAGAAAGGGAAACATTAGATAACGTGAAATTTGTGAAGATTCGACGAAGAGTGTCGTCCACGTTGGAAGGTGAAACAAATTATAAGTCATATTTTGTTTTGTTTGATTTTTCTCCATTTTGCTTCACACACGAGCGGGCAAAGATTCAACAGTTAATGACATTCCTTTACCCAGTAGATTTCTACATGAAATGTTAATTATAATCGATAGGCCTGGTGTATAATTTCGGGAACAGCATCTATACTGTACAGAGTTATTATTACGTATTGCTGTTATGTGATTGAAGTATCTTGTAACAAACAAAACATATCAAATTCCGGAAATCTGCAGACATGCAAAAATGAATTACTAAGACTCGTTTCATAACTCTATTACGCACCTATTCTTAGTTAATAATGCCACACGGGGAAATTCCGAAAAAATATAAGAAGTCCAAAAAACACTTCGAAATTAGTTTTATTCCAAAACATGAACATTTAACAATACACATGTCAATTTTCAGGACTCGGCGATAATTAACGGTGTTTTTACAGGTATGCAAGCACATACTACATGACTGTAGATGTAAGCTACGTTCCGACAATATAGACATATTGCTATCCACTTAAAATAAAAGAATTAAGTATCCAAAAGTGCACATGTGTTTGAATTTTTAGATTAAAGTACAATATAAATCAGTATAATCAATTTGATTGTACAGGATAAACTATATGTACGATTAACAGGTTCATCAAATGTACTTAACATTTTTTAGATTCTCAATTCATCAGAATACATGGGTAACATTTACTAAAGAAACTTCAGTTTGCATCTGATAGTCATATTATTTCTTTTGTACGTATTATCATTTGTCATAGATTTAAACTTACATCAACATATATGGTAATATATAAGCTACTGTTTATGTTGTAAGCGTGTTCCATGGTAACGTAAATTACCAAAACCGGTGACGTATATTAAATCATTTAGATTTACATAAATGTCCTAAATAATGTCATTATTTCAACAAATATCGATACATTTTCATTCCTGAAGACCGTATACTGTTTATGGATCGGTAAATGCATTTAGTAATTAGTTAATAACCAATCTATTTCATCAATATTCTTAAGCATACAAGAAAAAAACAAGCGAAAACCCGAACATAGAACATATTTACAAATGCAACATTTTCTTGTTTTTGGCACGGTGCAATCTATTGCATACTATTATCTTAGTCTCATCAACTCTAGCATGTACTTTAGATAACGATCTAGACATACTCATTTTCAATAATAGTATGTTATCTGTTGGGAACGTAGATTACACTTGTGATCATGTGATCACTTGACGAAACGTTTCTGTATTTCTTGGTAATCGTTTTCTGTAATATGGTAACTTCTACCACTTCTTCCAACTAGGTATGGCTCACATATTGAGCAGATGATATCACACTTTTTGATGAACATTACGTCTTTAGGTGTTGGCCATTTAAACAAGTCCTTTTTGGAGTTCAGGAATCTGGTGGGTCTCAGAAATGTGACTTCTAGTTTATCGTCATCATCATCGACACTTTCAACCTTTCCGATGTGCCACTCTGCCTCGTACTACACAGCTACCCAGTCATTTTCCACAACCTCTTGCTCGGAAATCACTTTGACCGGATCATCAGCGCCAACTCTTCTCATTTCTTCAGTATCCCCTATATCTCCTTTTTCCTTCTTATCATCTCTTCTTTCTTCATTATCCTGGCTAATTGTCTCAGCACTTGTATCGTGTTCGACATCTCTGTCTCCGTTTGTCACCTGATTTTCTTTATCCTTTTCTATGTTGGTATTTAATACCTGGGCAGCAGACACACGAACATATTTAGTCAAAAGGCCTTCGTTATATCCATGCAAGTTCCCATGTAGGCACCCTTCACAGTAACACGAAGTTGCATTGTCCCTTTGATAGCTTTCAGGTACAAATTCATTTCAGCGATCTCTTTCCTGACACCTTCGATTTCGCTGGAGGAAATGAAGCAATACTTTGCACTTTTATGTGTTCCCTGTATGCCTTCTGTTTCTCCGCTTTTGTCAGTGTCATCCTAAAATAGCAGTAACAGTTATGTGTAAGCTACGTTACCGTTAAAGGCAAGCTACGTTACCATACTTAAATCAACATGCTGATCAATACAGTGATATACTTGTTACTTCTGTGTGTCTTGAATCATTACCAATACGATGAGGATATGTTATATGGCCATAATGCAATCATGACAAGATTTCATGGTGAGCTGCACGACTTAATTTGACAATAACTCAGAATGTATGTAAGCTACGTTACCTATATTTACAAAGCTTGTGTTACATAAACTCACCATTTGAACTTAGTTATTATGTAAGAAACCCGTTCATATTTGTGATGGTGGTTAGGCTAAATACCTATTCTGATATTTCAAAGTCTCTATATGATTACAAATAGCATTATAATCATCCATAGACATGGTATTATTCGACCTAACGTAATGACCTCTAGTTTGTCTATGCAGATTTCCTTTCACATCATACACATATTATCAAATATTTGAGTTATATATAACTTAAAAGTAAGGAAAATATACAAATGAAATACTTACGTCTAAATTCCAGGTTTAATTAAAGCATGTGGGACAGCGATATTCATCTTGAAATGAGTTTACTTTTCAGAGTTTGGCGCCCTTCCACTTTGATTATAACCGGAAAATTACAATAGTTTGTAATATAGGAACCACACCAATGTCATAAATTCCGGATATATAATATATATACAAGTACAGAAGAAAATCTTTCATTATTTATTTAATCTTTCTTTAATTTTATTGTTGGCTATAATGTTAAATTGATTTCCATTATACTGAATATACATTGTACAATGTATACTATATGTATCATATTCTGAAACAGACTATACACACCTTTTCCACAGGTAAACTCAGGTAATGTTTATATACAAAAAAAACAATATGTTGGCTGAGTGGGAGTGAACCCACACCACTCATCAGCCCTCGGGCCTTCGGTCCTTTGGCTTATATCTAGGACTCTGGGGCTGATAAGTGGTGTGACTGTGATATCAAAATGGTCATATAATAATCTGTAAGTATCAACAAATTTTAACACTGGGTACAGAAAGCTTCGAGAACCAATGATAAACATGATAAACTGATAAATATGTAGTATTGTTTTAATATATTTTGATACATTTATGCCATTGAAGGTTAAAAGTTATATGTGCCGTAACTAGCTCCTTCATGAATAAAATAGAGGTTTATATATGCTATTAAGCATTAAAAGTTATGAACTTTTTGTTAATTACAGTGCAAACAGGCGAGTGGCTTTAAAGTATTAAAAATCCAAATTTGTAAATAAGACTTATTGCAGTACTGCAACAAGTCGAATGTCCACGCCTCCCCACGCTTCCTATATGTTTTCAAGCACGCGTAAGCCAACGACACGGATAACAAACAAATACAACACGCACGTGGGTGCTCATTCAAGCGTGAGCTGCAGACCGCTCGCTCGGTATGGGATTCGACCCCGGCTCGAACTGATGTATATGAATGTACATGTTTAAGTGTATGTGAATGTCATATAAACATTGATCAGATACCGTTGTATAACGAGCGCTCTGATGCAAGCATGCTATACCTCGGGGATCCATTTTTATGTGTTTCGATATGATAATCATGTGATTTTTCCGGTGACCTTTATGTTTCAATTATTCATGAGAAGGCGGTGCTATAAATATTTCCCGTATTTTTTCTCGCACTGTTATAATTATAGCTTGATTTTTTACTGGTAAATTATACGAGTCATGTAGTATTATACATTAATATCTACCATTTCAATCAAATTTCTACTAAAAAGTGCCAAACAAATAAAGTATATCAGTTACGGCACATATAACTTTAACATCAATGTATTTTTATGTTATGGTGCATAACACAAAATCAGAGTGTACTCTCAATAAACCGTGAAGCGGTTTATGATTGAGAATACAATCTGATTTTTGTGTTAATTTATAGTTCCATAACATATAAATATATTAATGTTAATCCTTATAATTCAATATACTATGCACAATTCTGTGAAATTGCCCATTTTTCGAGGGATAATTTTTCAAAGAAATCACTACGCAGTTGTTTCGGCCAATGAAGAGCGACGTTACAAACGGCGACGTCATTTTCACATGATGAGATGAGAATGTATTTTTCAGCCAATGAAAATGCTCGTTACATGGAAAATTGAATTATTACATAATTATAAACTTCACATGAAAAACATCATCACAGTGGAAAAAGAAAATGTAGACTAGCCAAGTCTTAGCCATGGAGAAGTGTAAATCTAAAAACAAACATATTATCTGCTGGTGCATGTATAAAATGTAAACAGCATACTTGTATACTTGTATACTTGTTACTATCAAAGTTTTCTCATAGTTACCTGCATAAAATGCAAACAGCAAACCATTAAATTTGAAAACTGACAACGCAATAACTTCTGACATATATGCCTGATATTGGATCTATGATGTAGTACATTAAAAATGTCATTAAACATTATTCAATAGGTATCCAAAGTTACTAGTATTCAAAATATTTAAGTAAGTTCATACCATATTGTACCAAATTTAAATATCATTCAGCAATTCTCAAAATTAGCACTATCTAAGTCTTAGTAAAACTATGCAAATGTCAATAAGTGATAAGTTTACTGAAGCATTGGGGGTGGACACCTGTCATGAGATCATTTAATCCGTACATGACTTTAGCGCTCGAGTCACTGTATGGAATCCACACAGCATTCTGAGTATATTCAACTGAATCACCACTCTTTCTTGTTCAATAAATTCTTCATTTTGTTATAAACATCATCAGACAAAAGACTGTACAAAAGACACACATGATGTAAGCACCTTAAAAATTTAAATGCACCATACAGCTGTTTCGTCCATTTAAATTGCTAAAAGCCAAAAAGCAATAATGATAAAAGGGGTCCAAATGCGAAATCTAAACAAGTTCCAAACATAGTGCCAAAACATAAGATGAGCAGGTGCAAAAGCCCCATAATTCCGAAGTTTTAGACAGAATTTTAAGAACACGTGTATATTCCGAACCGTGCTACTATTCCTTAGAATTAAAACATGGCTAGCAGGTTACGGCAAACCTCGAGGACTAAGGGTCCATAGTCCCCGAGGACTAGGTGATCCCGAGAAAAGAAATCTCCTTAGAAGAGATAGAAGTATTTGTATCATCGTGATACCTGGCTGGTTTTTGACGATTATTTCTGACAAAACGACTAGGATTCGGAGATGGTGCCGTTGCAGGTGTTTGGTAACCACAAGTGGATGCCTCTCGATAGGCACAGGGTCAGGTGTAGACTGAGGTGTGGCATATGATTGTCTGGCTTTGTCTCAATAGCAATATTGGTAGACACAATGTACTATAGTCCCACTGCTCAGAATCAACCTCTGTGGTCAAGTAAAGAACTGACCACTACACATCGCAACTGTCTATTTCGTAAGAAGCATTTAACACGGGAAATATTTATTTGACCATGTTACTGTCACTGTAAGTAGAAACACGTACAGTAGTGCATGGTCAACAAAGGTATGCCAATATTGAAAGTACAATTTACTAAAAGAAAAAGTTTATCAGTATAACAAAATGTGAAAAGTACAGACGGAAGAATATAACAATATGGAAATTATATACAGCACAGACCCTCTATACAGAAACAAGAAGATGGTTC
Source organism: Mimachlamys varia (assembly GCA_947623455.1). Taxonomy (NCBI): domain Eukaryota; kingdom Metazoa; phylum Mollusca; class Bivalvia; order Pectinida; family Pectinidae; genus Mimachlamys; species Mimachlamys varia. Next base: position 28,840,825 of record OX392532.1, on the reverse strand, counting down.
AGCTTATGAAATGCATATTTATAACGTGATTACAATCACGTGTGTCATTTTTACTATCTTTCATAACAGCTGTACACAATTGACCTCTTTTGTCATTGCTGATTTTTGACTTAGCATCACTGACGAGTTCTGAATGAACGAAACAGCTGTATGGTTCAATTAATATTGTCAAAGGTGCTTATAATCATGTGTGTCTTTTGTACAATCCATTTCGATAACAGATGATAGACACTGCTTATGGACTGTAAGTCCCCACCGTTTGTTGTAACCTGATAGCAAGCTATTCTTCGGAATAGTGGCACGCTTTTAATATACACATGCACTTGAGATTCGAAGGTGCGCAACCAGGTGGGTTTTGTTTTCGCAATCGAACATCCAAGATGGCCGCCAAACACTACTTCTTTTTTTCAGATGGCAATGTACGATTTTACAGAAAACTGTACTATAGTGGTTTTAAGGTGATGCCGAATATTATGTGTTAACATTTTCTAGAGGGTTGGTTGCCATGGAAACATAATAATGGCCTATGACTGGTCGAAATTTAAATGCTGTCAGATCAATTTGAAAATTGGCACATAAATATTTTTAGGGATAGCGAACATCACGAAAACATTTTCGAAATTGTCAGTTGTTATGTTTAAACAATTGACAGCTTTCAAAAATACATATTAAATGCTGTATCTAAGAAGTTTATTCCAAGGTAAGTTTAAGAAATCTCATACCTAGATTGCGATTGCCAGGATTCCCTTTCAAGAGTTTTTTTCTTCCCGTTCAGGGTTAAAAACTAACTTAGAACTGCATAGTTAATAGGACCAGTATATCTTCATGTTAATACTTGTCTGGTGACATTAGACTAGCCCTGAGGCGACATTCTTAAGCTGTACATACATACAAATGTTTCACTGTCCACTGTCAATATCTTGCACAAAAAATGGAATATGGATGTGATAACGTCAGTCCCAAAATATTTTACTTATTTTTGTTATGTATGGTAATAGGTTGATTGTCATTATGTAGGGTTATCCTTGCTTGGCAAAAGAGTCCGACTCGAAGATGAGGGGCATCCGTCCTCAGTGATAAAGGTTCCTTATGACGGAATACCTTACATTAACTTGGAAAATGATGTTTATGAGTGTCATCAGGGGCCTGGCCACAACAACAATAAGGTTTGTATATGATTTTTTTGAAAATTATGCATAGAACTACTGTGTACATGATGTAACACCTCTGATGCATGTCCCATGGTTTGGTTTTGCACTGACCCGAGTTGAGTTGATTGCTAACACATGGAAACCATCCGATTATATATAGGTAATAGGATGTACTGACTAAATGTATCTGGTGTGAAGCTCTAGTGGTGTGCATGAATGTTTAACGTACTCAAAGTATGTTAAAGTATAACTTGATGATAAAGTGTTTAAGAACTCAGTGTATCCCTTAAATAGAGTTCGTCCATGTACAACGTGATAACTTTTAACGTTTGTGCTGAGCTGGCATTGTCATTGGTTATGGAACATTATTTAACGTCATTTTCCATTAAAATGACGTTTACGTTTAAGGCGGATAAAAATTGGCAGGATCAGTTGCTAACGGTTGTTAGGCCTCATAAACAAAACAAAAAATAAATTTAAAAAACATGCTGCCGAAGACCTTTAGCTAGCTTAAGTGGTTTATAAGGCGCTTTTTTACATTCATGTATTTGTACTGTGGTAAATTTATCTTAAAATAAATTTGATATTGATTTCGGTGTGTAATATACAACAATAATATTGAAAGTATTGAGTGAAGATTATTTATGAATAATATTTTCTTTTCTTTTTTGGAAAGGATCAGACGAGCAGGAAGTGTCCTCGTAAGACAATAAAGATGGGTTGCCCAGCCCAAGTCCGGGTACGCAGGATTGTGAAGTTTCCTGAATACAGGGTAGGTATTTCACTGGCGGTGAGGAGAAAATACTGTTTGAAATGGCAAAGTGAATTTTGATGTTATGTCACTAAATTGGAACTGACCATGAAAGACAGTTATTATACATGGAAATGGCAGAGGTGAAATTATTTTTTTAGGTAATCTGATCAAAAGTTTAAAGTGACATGTTCTGATCGCTTTTTGTCCGTAAACAGTTTACATGTCTCTCTGACACAACCCAGCCAATTTCTTTGACATCCATATGTGAATCTAAATCATGAATCATACCATACCAACCTCTCATGTGTCAGAGGGTTGTGGCCAAAAGGTGCAATATAACTAAAATGTAAAAACAAAATTCTTCTCAAGACCAAAATAGGGTACTAGTAGAATCCATTTACTGTTCACAGATGAAAGGGTCTTAAGATGCTTTACAAAAACTGTGAAATGACCAAGGGGTCAAATTGTCTAAAACATTTCAGAAATCTTGTGACCATTAAGCACCATGTTTTTTTTTTTAACTCGGATAAAATTATCATTTTCGGCATATATTTTTTAAAGAGTAATATAAGTTATTGAGACTGCAGGTTGTAGAAAGACATTTGATTAGACCTTTGGCATTGATGTTTAATTAAGTGGTAACTGCAATGTGATTTACATTAGCACACCTATTTGCCATTGAGATGTGTCTATATTACAAGGTCACAAAATTTATGCAGTATATGTATACAGACAGCTAGATAAAATAAATAATTAATCGCTCACAAGCAGTAATGATTTCATTGATGTAAAAAGTTAAGGACAAATATTTCAATGTGTGTTGTAGATAAATGGGGAAGCCACAACAAGGAAGAAAAGAAAAGTTGCCCAATCTCTTAAAGAAAACTTCAACTTATCAACAGAGAAACAGCTGGTGATTTATGCTGTCATTGCAGGGAGAGAGGAGCACTTGAATCATCCAATTGGAGAGGTACTTAAGTGTAAAGGATGACAAGTCAAAATTGTCTTGAATTAAACATTTTGTTTATACTGATTTTTGGAAAAAGAAAGTGTTACCATTGCAAAATATGAAAGGCAAGTCGAATGAATTGGTGCCCGTTTTTTGCACTATTGTCGATCAAAGATGCCAATTCGATAAATATCTAATTCTTTCATTCACATCCGTCTGGTACTACGGGACCACATGAGATGCGTACGCAGCTTCGTGAATATTCAAAGCGTGTTTGCTTCAGGACTGGTTGGCAGGAACAATTTTCTCTGCCAGTTTACATCGAATTTTGTACGTTTTCCAGCTTTTTTTCACTTAATAGTGATGCTGGTAGTATTATAAACATTAGTTTTTTGACGATAGAGAATTTTATTTGACACTTAAATAAGTCATAAACTTACATTTATACACAATTGACCACGTGTGGTCAAACTGGACAGTACCGTATAGCTGAAAAGTTGGTCAAATTTTCCAAAGGTAAAGTGGTCAAAGAATTCGACTTTGTCGGGGAAATTCTTGGCAACATGGAACCGTTACCAAAACCCTCTAAATAAAAAAACAAGACTAAACTACAAATCGGGTCAATGTCCTGGCTGGACAGATTTTGATGAAACAGAGTGAGGTCCACGAAAAAATCGAAGATGGCGGCGGCACCCTCTGTGACCCAAGCGGGACCCTCGGCCAGTCAGACTACAGCTACTGGTAGAGAAAGTAGGTCACATACTGTAGTGCGTGTTGGCTTTGATGTCGAATCAATTTCAAATGATGCAAGAAAGGACGGGCTAACCGCTTAATTTTGAATTTAAAACAATCAAATGAAAAGGTTGTGTACCGACATTTCAAAATGGATACTTTACAAACTGCAATAGATCTAATGACACAAAACTGTTACATGGCTTCTGTAGACTGGAAAGATGCTTACATGTTTTAATCATGTTTACACGGATCACTGGGTACAATATACAAGCACATAATCTGGCAAATTCATGAAAAAATTGGGGGGATTTTACGTACAACCATGAAATTTGGCATGTTGATAGATTGTGCTGAGACAATCGTTTTTAGATATTGGGCCACCTGAAATTTAGATTTTTGTTTGATTTGCCTCCATTTTGAAATTCAATATATGGACATAGCTGTAAGTTAAATATGATGATATTATATATATGTTTACGTTATACCTAGAGACGTCGAATCGGTTTTAAATTTAAGGCAATGAATTGGTCTTTTATTTGACAGCATTATTAACAAATGATCTCATTTGCATATCTATGCATATTAATGGGTTTGTTTAAATTGCGATTGTTTTCATAGAAAAATAATGATGTCTATAATTTGAATGTGAAAAATAATTATTACAATAGTTGCAATTAAATAAAATCAAAGAAATAAAAAATAGTCTGTTATAAAACATTTAAGACCTCTATCTTCTCTGACGAATGGAGAGTTTTGACGTTACGTCGTTTATAAATGTGAAACCTATAATATTGTGTACAAAGAAGTAATGTTACTTTGCAACATATTCAATCTAGAGAGATCTTCTTTGTTATTATCTGATATTATCTAATCATTAGTTTTTAAAAAAAATTATGATAACTACTTAACACATTCAAATCATAGAAATAAGTATGTTTAAATGAATACAATAGTAATTTTGAACAAACTTATTAATATTTATAAGTATGCAAATGAGGTAATTAGCATATGAAGTAAGTAAAACATCAAATCATATTCTTCATATTCAACCAAGCTGTTATCTCTAGATTGAATATAAGGCAATCTCTTTCATCATAAATGCTGTAAAGTGAGGCTATTTCTTTTTACACAATTGTAGCCGGTCGTTTCCGAGCCGGGTTCTTCTTTTGATCACATCATAACTTCCAACGCATGAAGATCAGTCCATAATTTATTATGCCGTAAAACACCCTAAAATAACAAATAACAATACTAAGTAAAACAATCACAATGCCCCAAAGTACAGATGGAATAATCCATTCCACAGTAACATGACAGGTGTACGCACCTGACATAACCGGAAGCATACACGCTTACGTGACAATTACCACAAACACTTACTAACCCAGTCGTAATCATACTGACGTTACAACTACATTACAGATCCGACTAGGTAACTGCGTAACGCTTATCAATATCAACGATTATAGTTTCTTGTAATCATATACATGGAGATATATATGTTATATAAATGATGCTACCAATAATACAAACAAGAGCCATATACAAAACCTACCTCTTCATTAGGTGAAGAGGGCTTGACTCCCGGGGAGACAACCCGTACAATAATACAGCGCATACAAATGCTGCAATAATAAAATAAACCATATTTACTAAACATGTACTGGCACCGGATGCTAACTACAATATTTAATATAAAAGACTAAATGCATCACGCCTATCAGTTAGACCAAAACGTTAATGTACAAAGAATAAACGATTACAAAATGGCGGGAAATTCAAATTCCGGAAAATTCAGATTAAATGATTTCAATTAAATTATAATGAAAATAATTGACAATCGATACATATATGCAACTATACTACACATACCATACAATTAATAATAAAGTTATGAAATCGCACAATACTCACAGTTAGGTATATAGATCTAAACCAGGTGCGCTAAGAATATAGATGTTATACACACGTCCAATCTCTACGGTGCCAAGTACGGGAGTGACGCTACCCTAAAAAGCGCGGGTGCGCATTGACCCATGGTCAATCTAATATAAAAATAGTTAACCTCTGACCTGTCAAACAGGTTTACATATATATATATATAGCTAGTACAACTGCATGTACACATACAATACATATGATAAAAACAAACCTTGTACATACACAGTAGTACAGAATACATGTAGATAAATCCCCAAATACGCATATGTCATGAATAATGACACTGTTACACAATAATATAGGTAACATAATTGTAAACGACGTTACGCCAAAATTCTCCAATTGTCAGAGACAAAATAGGGCTCAAATGTTTGGGAACACTCTAATTTTCAAATATATCTGATTTTCATTTCATTAAAACTATTTTGATAATTCTTTTGTACATTGGAATCATAGATACAACTATTTTTATACGACAATAGTCGTATTTTTAACAATTTCAATAATAGTCATAAATATGCAAATGAGACAATTTGTAAATAATGGCATCAAATAAAAGACGAATTCATTACGTTTCATTACGTTTCATTTAAAACCGATCTGACATACCTATGCCCAATATAAAGATTGATATAACATGATTAAGTTAACTTGAGGAAACATGCAGCTCTTTCCATTCATGGAATTTCAAAATGGCAGCAATATATTACACAATATTATAGGTATAACAAACTAACACGACACATTGATCCCTTTACACCTACTCTCGGGCATGTGATCAATTCTGTCGCAATGTTATACCGTACAGGCCTTGGATATAGTGCTATCAACGCAGCAAGATCAGCCTTATCCTCTTTTGTTCAACCTGACGGACATTCAATTGGAAATCATCCCTTAATTTAACGTTTTCTCAAGGGAGTGTATCAATGACGAACGGGGTTGCCTAGAAATAAGGTTATATGGGATCAACAAATTGTGTTGGACTATTTGGAGAATTTAAATACACAATCTTTGAAACTTTTGACATTCAAAACTACAGTGTTATTAACATTGTTAAGTGGACCCTTACACCAAAGTGAAATTAAACTGAACAATTTTCCAGAGAATGAAAAATTGTGTGTGGTGAACACATTGTCAAAATATAAACAAAGAAAGTGAATGTGAGACATGATGAAATTTGCTTATTCATCTGCTACCAGAAACCACATCAGAAGTTTCCAAAGCAACTATTGGCCGATGGATAAAGCGGACTCTACAAGCCGTGGGAGTTGATATAACAATCTTCACGCCACACAGCACAAGGGCAGCTTCCACTTCAGCAGCTTTGAGGGCCAATATTCCTCTACCAGCTATTAAGTACGGCTGGATGGAGCTAGACATGTACTTTTGCATGGTTTTATGACAAACCACTTGGACAAACAAATGCTTGCACAAAAACTTGCATGGATCTTCTGTATGTTTCTGTGACATATGAACTGGCTGCAATCTTCTGTAGTTTACTTTGATTTCGTGTGGAAACTCTAAAGTACATGATGTTGAACGTTAACAGTGTTATGTGACAAATTAAGCGATACCTACTGGAACTACTATTTGTGATGTTTGACAATGATATCCTCTATCGCAATTTCTTAAAGACTGTTTCAGGACCAACGGGTCTCTTGTTTTAAAATTTTCTATGTTTAACCATATTGTTGCTGTTTCGGTTGTAAATATTAAAATTACCTTGATTTTTACATTTCTTTTTTTTTTCATTGTTTTTCATGAACACTCTCTTAAAACATGTGGTCCCGTAGTATCAGACAGATGTTTATGACAGAATTCGAAAATTATATCAGACTTACCTGTAAGTTAAAATTTGATTGGAACTCTGTCTTCACATCTGCTGGTATGAAGGGATCACATGCCCACCCAGTATATATTATACACATATATGTGTGTATATATATATATAGAATCAAGTAAGTAACAACGACAGTATATACAAATTATGTACTGGATCCGAGCCAACTGCTGGATGCGTATTACTTAAAATAGATATATGGTCAATGTAAGTTATATCGACAGTACGGACAAATTATTTGTCAAATTTTCGAGACAGACTGCCCCTTCATCAAGACACAAATAAAACTAACAAAAAGTTTCATATTACAAACGTGTTACACAAACGATTAACATAAATATATATATATACCCACCCAATATTATATCCAGTTTTTATAGTCATGTACCTGATGCCTTTGGTGAAGTGCTTTAATTATTTCACTCTATAACTATTATGAAAAATACATTTATAACAAAGCTGATCTCTCTAGATGTAATTTAAGGCAATCTCTTTCATCATAAATGTTGTAAAGTGTACACAATAATATAGTTAACATTATTACTATTCTGACGACAGTTCTAGTTACTTCATACTTTATAGATTCATGTACATGTATCACTATAATTATATCAAACATATTTCACTATTTGTGTTTTAAATTGCCGTTTAATGAACATGGAATTTAAGGTTATAGTCCCTTAAAGGAAATTGGGCTAATATTTTTTCAGATTGCTGGTTACAACCAATTTCTTGACAAGAGGATAATAGAAAAGATAAAGCAATTGGCTGGGGAAGGTCATAGGAAGGTGTCAAGCGTCAAACTTCTGGTAGATAATTACGCAAAGGAAATAGCACCGGAAGTCCCTACATGGAATCATCGCTTCTATGCCACGAAGAAAGATGTGCGGAATCACATCTATCATGCAGTTATTGGTGAAAGGTTTGCTATACACTATATCTTGTTAATTCTATCCACTGCAACAAATGTGGTGGATTCTTTAACCAGGTTTTCTGTCCATCTTTTGTTTCACACACATTGTCTGGCTATGTGGTACTAACGACCTTTTAAAGCTATTAATTTTTAGCTCAACTGGTCCAAAAGGCCATGGTGAGCTTATGCCATACTGTGGCGTCCGTCCGTCGTCCGTCCATCCATCAACAATTTCTTCAAACAACTTCTTCTTCATAAGCACTGATCCGAATTTAATCAAATTTAACTGGAAGCATCCCTATGGGTTGGGGATTCAAAATTGTACAAATGATTGGCCTGACCCCCCGGGGGCCTTAGGGGCGGGGCCAAAAAGGGTCAATGTGACTATAATGATAAAAACAACTTCTTCTGTGAAACTAACCAATGGATATGACTCATATTTGGCAGGTAGCAACTGTATGGGGTTTGGATTTAAAATTGTAAAAATGATGGGGCTGTCCCACCTCCCTGGAGGCCTAAGGGGCAGGGCCAAAAGAGGGACAATTCAAAATTTAACACATTATGGAACCTGAGGGCCTGGGGAGCGGGGCGAAAAGAAGTCTATTTGGCTTTAATTAAATAAGAACTTCAATGTACATGGCTCATATTTGACTGCAAATAAGTCGAAAGCCATGCTATATTGTACAGAAGTAAGTACAATTGTTGTAGGCCAGAAACTTTACCATATTTACTGAAATATCCAGGTGAGCAATGCAGGCCCTCTGGGCCCCTTTTACATTTTCCTGTCTCTAGGGATTCACATGATTAGATTCAATCATTGTTTTTCTTGAACAACACCTATTTTAAACTTCTTCTCAAGTTCTACCACTGGGATAAAGCTGAAACTTGGCTGAAATGATCCTGAGATGGTCCGGACCAAGTGTTGTTATTTTTCGGGTCGGTCCGAAATCCAAGATGGCTGCCAGAGCCGCCATCTTGAAAAACACATTTCCAACTTCTTCTCAAGTTCTAACAGTTGGATTAAGCTGAAATTTGACTGAAATGATCCTGAGATGGTCCTGACCAAGTGTTGTTATTTTTCGGGTCGGTCCCGAAATCCAAGATGGCCGCCAGAGCCGCCATCTTGAAAAACACATTTCAAACTTCTTCTCAAGTTCTACCAATGGGATTAAGCTGAAACTTGGCTGAAATGACCCTGAGATGGTCCTGACCAAGTGTCTATAAGAAAAACTTACATTTCATTCATTGTTTATTCTATTGGCAGTATGATGTGTGCTTAATCACGGTAGTCAGATGACCGTTAAGGCCCCTTGGGCCTCTTGTTGATTATTGTTATTAAAGGGTGACATTTGCTGACTTGAAAACATTCAATTTATAGTATGCAGTCTTCACAAGAGGACCAGATAGAAGTAGCAAAATGTTTGGAAGATTTAAAGAAGCTGAATCCACGAGATAAATATTTCTTTAGACCTGCGTAAGTGTTTTCTTTTGAATGTGTGTTTTACATAATTGCAGTATTAAACTGTCTTTATCATTATCAGCTGTAAGCCCCCTTAAGATGCAAAAATTACCAATGATTGTTCAGGAGAAACACGTACTTGTAAGCACCTTTGAAAGTTTCATTTGCACTATAAAGTTGTTTTGTCCATTCAGGACTCATTATTGACCACACGATCCCAAAAGAGGGTCCAATCCGAAGTTCAAATATAGCGCCAATAAAATAAGATTGACAGGTGCAAAATACCCATTATTTCCTTTGACATATAATTTTGTAAATTAAGTGGTTTAAAACAAAATCGGAAGCATATGTTTATATTCCGAACCGTACCAACATTCCGAATTATTAAAACCTGGGAACAGGTTACGGTAAATCAAGGGATTAACAGTCCCGCAGCAGTGTCTACCACATGTTACCACAAAGGATTTTTTCAAAAGACATTCCTTTGACTATTAGTACTAGTAGCAAAATGTTTGACTGTTCAAAAATAGTAATGAGAAATAAATTATTTAAAATCAATTTTTACTCTAAAATATAATTTTGTGTTTATATCTATAGAATAATTTTGGATAAACAGCATTTTTCATCAAAATGTAAGAAGTTGTCAAAGGTCATGTACTTTAAATTGGTGGTATTCCAAGCTCATGTTGAAATATTCCTGTGTGTATTCGTAGCTTTCAGTGATTTTCACAAAAAATGATTGAATTTTAGTTCATCCGGTGATGATAGTGTGGAATCCTTACTACTGGTCGTGCAGACTGATTTCCAGAGAAAAATGTTGATGCGCTATGGTAAGGAGGTCGTGTTGATGGACGCCACTTATGGGACCACCAGATATAATATGCCCATGTACAACCTCTGTGTTGCATCAAACAGTGGCTATTTGATTGTCGCCACATTCTTTATCAGCACGGACAACATGAGCAGTGTGAAAGAAGGCCTGGAAATGTTAAAAACCTGGAACGCTGAGTGGAAACCAACACATTTCATGTGTGATTTTGATCTCCGTGAAATTGGCGCTTTGGAGTCAACATTTAAAGGTTAATAATGTTTGATAAGAATGATATCTTATGTTAATATAATGTATTGGTCAACAGGATAGGAGAAGATACAACGGTCAGATAAGGTAATTCGAAACTGGAACCAATATCATGACCCTATTCATGTTGTTAATTTAGAAGATGCTGCATGTTTAAACATTTTAACACATTGGACACTATGACATTGAAAACAGGTCAAGATTATTCAATTGAACAAATATGGTAACCCTTCATCACACGATGCTACTGGGCCAATATCACCCTGGATCTTTTGGTTATGGTTATTGCAATATGTCACCTGGTAACCTAAAAATTAAGATGACTTAAATGTGAACTAACACTTATATGAAATTAGTATAAAGATGCAATAGAATTTTATCATCAAGGACTATATTTTAATTTCAAAGGCGCAGAAGTACTGTTGTGCAATTTCCACAGAGACCAGGCCTGGCAGCGTTGGCTTACGTCAAATAAGATACAGGAGAAGGATTCTGTGTTGAAGTTGTAAGTCTGTTGATATTTCCATACAAACTAATATCCGTACCGACCTAATTTCTATTATAGGTATTTTCATAGGAAAAAATAGTTACTTTTTGAAATATGTGTAAATTTAGTAATGTTTAAGCGTTATTCATTACAAAACATTTTTCATTGCGTTATAACTTTTTCTACCCCGTGTTATTCCCCTCGCAGGGCATTGAATAAACGTGCCGACTGTTGGATAAATATTTTATATTCCACTAGTTGAATATGACCTTCCGGTATAATTTTTGAAAAATAACTTACTCGTGTGAAATATATCCCATATCCAACAACCACTGGTTGTGTAATCTCTCTATATTATATGGCTTTTGACAGATTGCGTAATATAGCTGCATCTTCTGAGGAGTCTTCCTATGAGGCTTCACTGGAACAACTACGATGCTGTAATGTATACACAGAAAACAACATCTTTAAGAACTGGGTGGAGAAGAAGTGGATTGCCAATGCTAAAGTATATAACATGCTGAATTGTTATTTCTTCATGAAACAATGTTGATCCAAACTACATAATTTATACATGAAATGATATAAGATATATCATTTGATTAAAAAAATATAAAATATTTTACAAAAAAAAAGATAATATATGTCAATATGGTATAAGATATGTCAATGTGATAGAAATTAATTTGTTTACATCTCAAACTGAAATCTCTACATTTCATTTTTTAGATACCAAACCAAATCTAGCAATTAACTGGAGACTGAATATGTCCAAAATCAAAGAGTTCAATGTGTTAAACTTGTTACTGGCCCAAGATCAGGTCTCAATATCTCTTGGTTAATGACAAGAAGTCGTGTGAAGATTTTAGCCTATTTGACCCATCTGACATTGAATGAAGGTCAGGTCAATCAATTGAACAAACTATGCTAGAATCGCGCATATGTGCTAGCAAGTGTATTATTCAATAATCTTTGAATTAAATCAATATAGATTAAGTTTATCAAATGGTTTAAACTGTTTTTTTTTCATCAGCGCTGGGTCTGCCTTTTCCGGAAAGACTTGTCTGTTATTGTCAGTACAACAAATGGTATCGAAAGTCAGTACAAGTCACTGAAGCATGTGTACTTGAAGGAGTTCGGGACTGGCAAGTCGCTAAAGAATGCATTGGATATTCTTATGACAAAGTTTTTCCCAGAAAATGAGAGAAGGTTGGTTTTGAAACAATGTATAGATCTAACCATACATATAATAATACAATTTGGATAAAGATGTAAAATTATTTTATTACGGTTAATATCACATCTCTTTATTAGTGAATTTCTGGTCTAAAAAACTTAAATTCCTCCCATCATTAGTACTTGGTTGACGCGTCTTCCATTTTTAAGCATTTGTTTTAAGCAAGTTTTGCTATCATTATTTCGAACAGGAAACAATGGTATTTTTCACATATCATATTCCTCATCCTGTAACACACTATTGCATGATATATTTATGAAGGGATTGTAGGAGTTACTGAATATTGAAAGTGTCTGTTTGTCTGTCATTAGTACCTATTTTCTAATATGAAAAAGAGGTCCATGGGCATAAACGGTCATCTGACAAACACTTATAGCAGGGACACAACCCAACCAGCATCATTGTCATAAACTGTTAGTTAGGATATTCAGACGAAAGGTTTCTCCCTCTGGCACCAGGGGACGGATCGGACTAATTTATATTGAATGTGCTTGCCTTCTCCTAAAAATGATTCACTCCAAATTTGAATGCAATCCATTGAAGCATTAAGGAGGAGTAGGATTTTAAAGCAACAATTCAGCAAAGTTACCCTTTTGTGATCCCCTCCCCTCTGGCCACAGGGGTCGGATCAGCCTCATTTATATGAAATCTGATCGCCCTCCCCAATTGATGCTTCACACCAAATTTGTGAAAGAGAAGTAGCATTTTGAAATGAAAAGTTTACTGTAGCAAAATACAGTGTAACATAATACAATATGTATTGTGTTACATTACTGACGACAGACGAAGCACAATGACTATAAAAAGTAAATGTGTAAATTTTTTCTCAAAATTAATTATCATTTGAAAGAACGGTTTTTGTCATGTACGCAATATACATAATTTTAAATCTAAATACTATTGACTGTCAGGGGTGCAGAGTTTGATATGAGCTGATATCCATAGGAAAATCCCTGCAGATGTAGAAATTGTAATAAATATGAATTGATGTTTTCAGTTACAAAAGATCCAATATCTTAGCCAGAGAGGATATGAGGCGACATTCTCCTGACTTTCCGGACTTTTTGATTGGTAGGCCAAAGACTTTTATCAATCATTGCCTCGAGAGGATGGCACCAAATGTGGTAGTAGAGGACTCTGCACACAGGGTTCAGGTAGAGGAAGGCATTCCAAAGTGTACTTGTCTTGACTTTTTCAAAAAGAAATGGCCATGTAAGCATATTTTGGATGTCCATAGCAAAGGTGGTGTTCCTATGATGGAATACCTGAGTCATCCGTTGTTTACGTTGGATGAAAGCGCATTTGTTGCATTCAGTCCAGTAGACAGTGATGATACAGAGGGCAATACAGTGATTGAGCAGGACAGTAATGTAATTGACAAACAGGTTACTGAGGACACCTGCAGACGAGATTGCATAGAACAAATAAGGCTCATCGAGAATGGTCTATATTTGATCACCGATGTAAAGCAACTACAGGTTGTACATGAACAGTTAACCCAGGTTTCTAGCATTGTAGATGAAAAGATGTTGAAGGTTGCTGGGTTAACTATCAGGAAGAAGAGGAAATGGCGGAGAACATCAAACCGTCGGCCATATAGAAAGCAACAGAGAAAAGGAATTGTTCCAAAGAAGGTGATTGCTTCGAAGCAACCCCGTGTTCCAACCACCGCAACAGAGACAGTCAATCAGACGTGTTCCTCTGAAGAGAAAGGTACTAAAATATTATGATATAATCAATTGAAGAAACTACCTTATTAAACCACGATGTGTTGGGAGATGTCATGGGCAGAAATAATTCAATCAAGTATTATAATAAGATAAAATAATGATGTTACTATAATTGACTACAATGTGCTGAAGAAATAGGAAAAGTGATTTTGCAATACAGTATGAGCGATGTATCTTAATTATATTGAAAATACATTAGCCATGTAATTGTATATAGGAAGAAAGAAATCACATAAAACATATATATGAATGTAGAGCTCATGGATATATGGAGCAATCCACCAGATGACATGACAATAGTTCAAATTGGTGCCTACAATATAAGCAGACGAAGCATCCATTTCCTGAAAACTACCTTATCAGACGAGGTAAGTGTGATATTTACAAAAGTGGTGGACATGAGTTGTACATTATGTCCGATTGATTAAATATGGAAGGTGGGATCGAGAAATGAAGAAATGAAAAATTGAAACAAAACTGAATACAGCAAGTCTTGCAATTCCTTGCATACAAATATTTTGTAGAATATAAGAAAAACTGGACCTATATGCAAACACTTTGGTTAAATATTATAAGGTAAATGTAGCTTTTTTCACTGATCATAGAATGTTCCTTAGTTAGTATTGCATAACTGAAACAAATAAATTTTCTTGTTATTCCTTTTAGATAATTGATGCATACTTGAGCATTCTTACAAATGGCACCAATTACCTACATATCAGTAGTGTGGTAGCCACGGCTCTATTTCAAGGACATGGACAGAGTAGCAAGTTTTTATCACTGGTATGCATTGCGTTACGTTATGAAGATAGTATAACTGAAATTAAATTCCTCGAAAATCATTCTCTTTCTTCATTGTAATAAGTTATCTTAAACAGTAAATCACATATATGTGACAACATATGTATTAATTAAAGAAATTGGACGGATGAATGCTAACTATGTTAAGCTGTTTTAAATTATGAAATGTCAATCTTTGTTGAATGACAATTACAGAAGACTTTTGCTATGGACAATTCATTTGTGATAATTAATTGAATTACAGGATAATTTCCAAAAGTATGATGCCTGTATATCTGCAGTAAATGAAGGAGGTCATCACTGGGTTCTGATTGTAGGTATTTTTATACTTGTCAATCAACTGTTTTTGTGTAGTACAATACTAGTTCACCTGTAGTGTAATCATAGTGTAGTACTGGTTGATATAATAGAACATTCTTGTTAAATAATAGTGCACTAGGTTTAAAATTAGTTTTAAATGAGGTATTTATTCAAGATTGTAAAAAATTTTCAAATCTTCTTTTTACTAAAGAATTTGTCAATGAGGTAAACATTTAAATTATAAACTTTTAACTGTAATACTGAATGAAGCCATTTTCAATATGCATCACTTCGGACAAAACAAGCTTGTCTAAATCTTGAAGAAAACAACAGAAGAAGTGTTTAATTTAAAAGGCAAATTAAAAGTCATCTGAACCGGAGGGTCATTGACCTATTGCGATCGCCTTTTGTCTACCGTCGTCCGTCGTAAACAATTTACATTTTCATCTTCTTCTCCAAAACTTCTAAACCAAATTGAATTAGATTTTGCAGGAAGCTTTTATGGCTAAAGGTCTATCATAAATGTTAATTATATGGTTCCGTCGTATCCCCTTGGGCCTGAGTGGTGGGGCCAAAAAGGGTCATATTGACCATAATTTCAAAAATCTTCCTCCTAACTTCCAGATAAGGTAAAATTAAATACACAAAATAGATGAAAGCATTATAAGGTCCTTACCAGAAATTAGGAATTACATGAACCTGGGGTTTCACATTACCCACACGAGGAGGGGGTCAAATTACATTGGTAAATATTCTATGGACTCTGATGTATGCTTACTCATGATCGATATCGAGATGACCGTTAAGGCCATTGGACCTGTTGTTAATTTATACCCCAGAACCATAAGAAATATATTTAATTGAACAACTGATCATTTTATGTCTAAATTGTTATAGTTTTAAATGTATCAAATTCATCTCAAATTACTATTTTACCTATAGATCATAAAACCAAAGGAAAAACAACTCCTTTATATGAACCCAATGGGAGAAAATCAAACTGTTTGTAATTCGTTACTGCAGTTCTGGTGGTATGTAATGAAGTTATAAGTTATAGGTTGAGTGTTTACTTTCTTTTGAAAATAAAGAAAAACCATCTGAATTGGTAGAACATTTATCGCTAAAGAAATGAAAAATACTGTAAAAATGGTTTTGCTATAAGCTCTATTAAATGTAACAGACATTCCTAAGTTGTCATGATGGCATAACTAGCATGGAAATGTTTATTTACTATTTATTATGTTATATGCATGAAAAAGTATTTTACTCAGAAACTAAAATAATTTATGTGTAATCATGACATATTGTTAAATTGAGATATTGATTTAAGGTATCCAGGTGTGAAATCCACACCATCAGACAACTTAGTTTCCATGAATTTTGGAAAATCAAAATAAGACGTTTTTTGTGCACATTGATATTTTTCAATTTTCAAAATAGTCAGTGAATAATTGCATACTATTTCTTTCTATATAATAAGGACCATTAGACATATATCAAAGACAACCACTCAGACACGAGATGTGACAATTTCTGATAATGAGTTATAATATATACAAACAAATTAAGCGATGACACTCATTTTGATTGACAGTCATGGTCAACCTGTGGTTAAGAAAGAATACTTAGGACAAAACGTTTCATCATATTTTTATGCCGTTACAGAAATAAGACCTTCATGACCACATAACAAACAAGTTGATAAGCTAGGTTTGTTCTAATAAGATAAATTAGCATGATGATGTAATACAATTCATATGGTTTTTCATAAACGTTCTTGTTGATGATATGAATTATAGTGAGTAAGATTTGGTTTAAGCATGAATACCATTTATCATTTTATGACTTTTTTTTACAGCGGTAGCATGTGAAATTACATGCTTTGTGGTGACATGTCATTTGTTTTGAAAGTTGAAAATGACACAAATGCTAGGGTATTTGGTATCAGTTTATATTTAACATACCCCTAACTGAGCAATGGAAAATATTGACGTTGCATTTATATTTCTGTAAAGCAATGATGTACCGTAGCAAAAGACATTGGACCCCTTTTGTCATTTCTACTTTTTAGGTCAGCCAAAGGTTCATGATGTCCTATAGTTATCGTACTTTGTCAGTCGTCGTCCGCCATCCGCCGTCCGGAAACTTTTCACATTTTAAACTTCTTCTCAAGTTCTACCAG
Organism: Mimachlamys varia; assembly: GCA_947623455.1. Lineage (NCBI taxonomy): Eukaryota > Metazoa > Mollusca > Bivalvia > Pectinida > Pectinidae > Mimachlamys > Mimachlamys varia. The sequence goes on along the minus strand of OX392532.1, from coordinate 28,823,268 downwards.
TGAGATTAAGCTGGAACTTGGCTGAAATGATCCCAAGGTTGTTATGAGCAAGAGTTGCTATTTTTCAGGCCGGTCCAAAATCAAATATGGCCGCCACAGCCACCATCTTGAAAAACACATATTAGACGTCTTCTGCAGTTTCACTGGTACCAGTGAGCTGAAAATTGGCAGAATGGAAAGGAAGTCTTTAAAGTGTTGTTATTTTTCGGGTGCGAAAAACTTTCGACATTGACGTCACGACAGACATTTTGTGACATGTTTGCGTAATCACGGTTTTCCTGAATAACACCTATTTTAAACTTCTTCTCCAGTGGTACCAGTATAAATTTAAATATAATTTTATTTCAATAAAAATTTTTAAACATTGTTTCCTGGGGCTGCCAAATGCAATAAAAAGACTCTCTTCAACCTCATTTGCCATGGTAATAGAATGGATGCCTATGACAAATAAAAATGCTAATTTGTACTCATGAATTTTGAGAATAATATACATAAACATGCATAAAACTATTTTGGTAATGTCATCGAATATCTTGACAATTGTTTCAAAATGTTATAGTGTTGTTGTTGTTTGTTATATTGTTTATTATTTTAGTTATTTAATTGAAATCAGAAATGTTACATTCGCTACTGACATATTTCACAACATAACTTATGCACGGTTTGCCATTGTATATGTCTACATTGTATCAGTTTGTTGAAGAAACGCTTTATCATGGAAATTCTATGTTGTTTTTCCTGAAACAGTCATGTGGTAACCAATAACCTGACATTTTTTGCTGCATTTGTATGGAAATTTTTGTTTAACCTGTAAAATGAGATCAAGATGCCACCGTCCAAAAATGTGTTAGTATTTTCTATTCCGTATAATGTAAGAATATAATTTATTTGAAAAATTTATTGGAAAAAAAATTAACGTATCCTGGATGATGAAATGATATCTGCAGTTGCTTTAAAGATCATGAACTTTAACGGAATTAAAATTGATTGTTTGTCCCCTTTCAGCAACTTCATCAATTCTGTTGACGCAGAGGGCCAACGGTGGAAATTACAAACAGTTCCACATGCAAAACAATTTGATAGCTTGTCTTGTGGGGTCTATGTCCTGAAGGTAATACTACATTTTCTTCAATTATCGATATCTATTGCTAATACATGGGAAATACAGGTTTAGGATATTTACTTCTTGCAAAAGCGTCAGCTAATTACTTTTGCTCCTGTTTCTTTGAAGAGCGATATCGCCGAAAAAGCATCAGTACGATCGATTGAAAACAAGAATAGATTAATTTACCATTTGTTACAAACTGGTATTACCTGATCATTCTTAAAAATAAGCTGTATTTGTTAATTGTTGTTTTCAACTAAAATAAAATGTTTGCGTCCCGAAATAAGTCTTCCTCTATATATTGTACATGAAAGTATTGATAAAGTTCAATGCATTTTTGGGATTTTGTTAAATGTTTTTATTAGTTCCATGATATAATATACATTTTTGTACAATGAGTGACAATTATATATGCTGTCGGCGATGTAGCATCTCTAATAAAGAACAATCCATACAACATATACAAACTGTGAGAAAAGCTGCTGTATATATATATATGGTATTGGTGTACTGAATGAATTAAAGTACGATCTTTTGTACTATAATGAAATGCAGGAATTTATAGATGATTAATGTTATCATTATAAAAATTATTCAAACTAATGAACATAATTGCAGTTCATTGTTAATATTATAAGCAATATTTTTCTAACTAGACATGATTTTTTAGATGTGTATAAAGTTTAGTGATTTATCTTTATGTTTTTTCAATCATTGCAGTTTGCTGAAAACTTCATAAATAACGATGGATATCAGCTAAACTGGTCCAGGGATGAAATCTTAGAAGAACGAAAGAGAATTGCATTGCGAATAATGCGATGTGGATATGGTTTGTTTTATGTATAAATATGATTAATTAGTATAAGTAATTAAAACTCATATCGCGTGGAACTGTAAAGTGGATGTCACCGGTATTTGTCAGAAATTACTAAAACAATATTTCCAAAAATTGATAGTTGGCTTCTCTCCCATTTGTCTTTTCAAACACATTTATTTATGGTGATTGGGTCCACTGGCCCTTCTTACCTATCATCTTGTCATACTTACCTGATTTTGTCGTTACAGACCGTACCATGACAGGAAGCTGCTTCCAATCTGATGAAGGGCAAAACCGAAATACAACACAGGGACCACTTTCTAACGAAGGTAAAAAAATATGATAATTAATGACCTCCATTCATAGTCACAGTCTGAAATCTACAGGAGCAAACTTTTCGGCTTTCATGTCATTCTGACATAAAAATCTAGTTTCCAATTAACCTGATTTTTGTCTTTACAGACCGTACCATGAAAGGAAGCTGCTTCCAATCTGATGAAGGGCAAAACCGAAATACAACACAGGGACCACTTTCTAACGAAGGTAAACAAATATGATAATTAATGACCTCCATTCATAGTCACAGTCTGAAATCTACAGGAGCAAACTTTTCGGCTTTCATGTCATTCTGACATAAAAATCTAGTTTCCAATTAACCTGATTTTTGTCTTTACAGACCGTACCATGAAAGGAAGCTGCTTCCAATCTGATGAAGGGCAAAACCGAAATACAACACAGGGACCACTTTCTAACGAAGGTAAAAAAATATGATAATTAATGACCTCCATTCATAGTCACAGTCTGAAATCTACAGGAGCAAACTTTTCGGCTTTCATGTCATTCTGACATAAAAATCTAGTTTCCAATTAACCTGATTTTTGTCTTTACAGACCGTACCATGAAAGGAAGCTGCTTCCAATCTGATGAAGGGCAAAACCGAAATACAACACAGGGACCACTTTCTAACGAAGGTAAACAAATATGATAATTAATGACCTCCATTCATAGTCACAGTCTGAAATCTACAGGAGCAAACTTTTCGGCTTTCATGTCATTCTTACATAAAAATCTAGTTTCCAATTAACCTGATTTTTGTCTTTACAGACCGTACCATGAAAGGAAGCTGCTTCCAATCTGATGAAGGGCAAAACCGAAATACAACACAGGGACCACTTTCTAACGAAGGTAAACAAATATGATAATAATAATGACTTCCATTCATAGTCATAGTCTGAAATCTACAGGAGCAAACTTTTCGGCTTTCATGTCATTCTGACATAAAAATCTAGTTTCCAATTAACCTGATTTTTGTCTTTACAGACCGTACCATGAAAGGAAGCTGCTTCCAATCTGATGAAGGGCAAAACCGAAATACAACACAGGGACCACTTTCTAACGAAGGTAAACAAATATGATAATAATAATGACCTCCATTCATAGTCACAGTCTGAAATCTACAGGAGCAAACTTTTCGGCTTTCATGTCATTCTGACATAAAAATCTAGTTTCCAATTAACCTGATTTTTGTCTTTACAGACCGTACCATGAAAGGAAGCTGCTTCCAATCTGATGAAGGGCAAAACCGAAATACAACACAGGGACCACTTTCTAACGAAGGTAAACAAATATGATAATAATAATGACCTCCATTCATAGTCACAGTCTGAAATCTACAGGAGCAAACTTTTCGGCTTTCATGTCATTCTTACATAAAAATCTAGTTTCCAATTAACCTGATTTTTGTCTTTACAGACCGTACCATGAAAGGAAGCTGCTTCCAATCTGATGAAGGGCAAAACCGAAATACAACACAGGGACCACTTTCTAACGAAGGTAAACAAATATGATAATAATAATGACCTCCATTCATAGTCACAGTCTGAAATCTACAGGAGCAAACTTTTCGGCTTTCATGTCATTCTTACATAAAAATCTAGTTTCCAATTAACCTGATTTTTGTCTTTACAGACCGTACCATGAAAGGAAGCTGCTTCCAATCTGATGAAGGGCAAAACCGAAATACAACACAGGGACCACTTTCTAACGAAGGTAAACAAATATGATAATTAATGACCTCCATTCATAGTCACAGTCTGAAATCTACAGGAGCAAACTTTTCGGCTTTCATGTCATTCTGACATAAAAATCTAGTTTCCAATTAACCTGATTTCTCCTTCAATCAAAGGCACAATTCACAATTCATAAGCTTCTTCTATTGTAAAGTTAAAAGTTTGATATGGTACTGACACTACCGTGATATCGTGCGTATTGCCCCTGGGCTATACCATTTAAAACATTGAAAATTGCCTTATTAGGGCTATCTGATGAAGCGGGCTATCTTACGAAATGTTTTCAAAAACCATTAAAAACTGCCGGCTCTACGACATATATTAACAGCAGGATATGAACACACACATATTCACCAAATTCAATAAAAAAATGAAAATAAATTCATTGTGATTGTCTGTTATCAAAGTACATACACCGGAATATCAAATCACGTTTACAGCTGATCAAGTCTACTCCAATCCATCGAAATCAGATGGCTCTGAGTCACTCACAAATAATCCTAACTGATCCCAGCCGAGGCCCAAGCCTCAGGAGAGACTCCAGTTTACAATACTATAACAGAGTATATATACTGAATGTAATGGTTGTCATGTGACAACCCTCACATTAATCATCACAAGTTAGACTCTAATTAAAATACATTGGTCAATTAATCTCACATAATGATTTTTTTATGTTATGTGATGATTTTTTTTTCTCTAGAACTATTGGTTATGTACTTATCAGAAAATTGAAATAACTTTGTAGCAGTGTAATTATTTCAGTCAAAACCATTTTCTTGTTACATAGCCAGCTTTATCCAAGTTGATGAAATTTGATGACATGAAGTAATGCAATATTTAGAATTGAAATCAGTTCTTTTGAAACGTATTACAGGCACACTATACAAACAGAAATTACGAAGAGGAGGGAAAAAGGTAAAAGTAAATCGTTTATATAGACATGTTCAGTAAATGTTTAGTCTACATGAAAAACGTCATTAATATTCTGACATCATTCAAATATGTACCTGATAACTGCCCCATGTGGTATTCGCACTCGTGACCCAGAGGTGGAGGGCTATAGCGATAAAAACGGAACACGCCTTAACCACTCGGCCACCGGTTTCATCGCTAAGAAGCCTTGAATAGAGCTTTACATTTTCCTTTAAATCTTATTTTCTACTCCGAGATGTTGTTGAAACAGGAATTATTCATAGGCGTTGGTGTGTGATAATCATTTTATGAAATTGTTAACATACATTGAGCTGTTGTGTTTCACTCTATATATAAGATCAAGACCAGTGTACATTTTTAGCATTCTTCAATCACGTGCCAATGGAAAAATAATGCATACCTGGTCTGAATCATGACAAGGGGTGTTTGCTTAATATTGTATGTACCTTCAAGAATGTAGAAAATGTTATGAATCAATATATGGCATGTATTGAATGCGCTGCTAAATCAGTTAAAATATTCATTGACTTGAAGTTTATAAAAATGCGTTTGTTGTTACAAACTTTAATTTTTGTCATCACTGCACAATGTAATAAAGAACATTTAGGATCATGTGCTGAACCTCAACGGTCACTTGAAAATTGAAAATCTACATGCAAACACGTGATATAATTATCCACGCTGTGAAGCTCTGTTTGCATATTTACTGCCAGGATTGCTAAATACTATGAAAATAATCTGTTTTCTGACATAGATCAAACTTGTTTACAAACGTAAATAGGCAAAGGTTAGCGGAATAAAGAATAATCTGCCAAAATGACAATAAATATTGTCATCCGCCACATTAATGTGTATCTGTATTAGAACTCATGTGACCATGAAGACCCTGCAGGATACTGCTTTTACTTTAGATGTATCTTTGCTTTATATTTTAAAGGAAAAACGCAAGTCGTACATTTACCCAAAGATAAAGAAGAATGCACGAATATTTTGCGTATGCAAAACAAAAAATGATGGCAGGTAAGATAATATTTTCTTTATGAGACTTGCAAAGGCATCATTGTCACCACGGGAAACTCGAGGACGAGTTCTTCCTTGGAGGGGGAGATCTTCTCTTTAGCTCGATCGGTTGAGCGTTAGTCTAGTAATCCAGAGGTCCCCAGTTCGATCCCTAGCAGAGGCATTGAGAATAATTTTTGATTAATCATAATCTCTGTTACATGTAATATAACAAGCTTATTCAATAACTACTAATGTGATTGTCAGTAACGATAAAGAGATATAGACCTATTGTTAATTCAAATTTGTGGAGGAATATGTCGCACAAGTTAAATACCTACCATTGGAACATCATACCATTGTTGACATATATTTACTGATTACATTTTAGAAAATACATTCAATGCGAATGTTGCGAAGAGTGGTACCATCCAATGTGTGTAGGGTTACACGAGGATGAGGAGCCAATTCACTTCATTTGTAATGAATGCAAGGTAAACAATCAGGACTTACATGGACAGTAATAATTAGGGTGGTCATATATTGTAACCAGCACGATATTCAATGCACTAACATGATTTATATACATTTATAGTAATAGTTGGCCAGAAGTGTGATTTAATGAAATGCTACCAAATTTAAATTATCTTGACCTTCCTTCAAGGTAAAATGAGTAATGTGTACATTTTGTGTTGAATTCTAAAAAAATAACTATTATCAACAGAGATTTTGGAACTTAGGGGACCGTTAAATTAAAACTGTTGAAAAACAATGGTGTGGAAGGAGTGGACAGATCATGTATCTATGGACATAAATTAAACAAGATACGCAAGTAAATTATAACAATACTGCAATAATGATCCATAATACATTCCAAAACATTTTTTTTCAGGATGACAATATTACAAACAAGGAAGGTAAATATCCAAAATTTGATAAAAGAAATTAGAATAACCAGTAGTAACATTTAATTTCATCGCAATTTTCAAATTATACATTTACGTCCAAATACTTGTTACAGTGAATCTGCCATAATCCGAAAAACTCACAATTGGGGCGTCATATCATTCAGGAGCAGATCTCCGAAAAGTTATTTGTACACACCCGTTCAGAAAATTGAAGTCCAAAAGACTTGCAATCCAGACACGTGGGAACGAAGGTGTCCGGATTATTGAGGGACCACTGTTTATTCATTCAGATGTTTTTTCAAGTGCATATATAATTCAGTAAATCATAGAGCTAAGTGTATTTGATTTTATCATGCCTTTATGTGCAATGTATAACTTCTTGGTAATGCAATATCAATTAAGACCAGTTAAAAAAACAACTTTTTATTGGTTGTTATTTGATTCACATTCAATGATGAATTTCATACAAGCTTGTTTTTTTTCGTAGCTGAAATTGGTGACAGGAATGAACCACCCAAGGTAAATATATTTGCAAAATTAAAAAATACAATATATACATATCTATCATGTATTCACGCCTATTCTTGTTTCAAGATAATTGTATTACATTATGCAATCATAATGACCTCCTACTAGTGAAGAATGATTGAATTGTGAAATACTTTTTTTGTGTTTCAGAAGTCTAAGAGACCTAGAAGAATTCCAGAAGAAGTAATAGAAAAAGTAACATCAAAATTTGAGGTAAAGTCAGGCAGAATGTTAGTACATGTATAAGATCCTACACCCAAGAATAGGTGCATAAAATTGTACAGAATCTGTTACAAAAATGGACATGATATTGACTCAGAGAACCAATATGGGAACAGTTTTGTTCATATGTACCTGATGTGTATTTTTTCACTTAAAGTGATATGACATTATTTCATGTCTATTAAACTTAAGCATTCAGATGCTTTCTGCGGGCAGTTCTGTGATAATGATTCATGACAACTTGACAAAGGCAAATTTAATTAAGACAGCTATGTTTTCATGTTGAATTTGTCGGATTTCGATTCATTAACCCACAACTGTCAGCTAAAAGCAGTTCAATGGCTATAGTTATATTTGAAATGAAAGATTGTAAAGTATTATTTCAAAGATATTATTAGCACACACAGAACATCAACTTTCACAGCCATCTTCCTTTATCACCAGCCTGACAGTTGGTGTGTCACATGATGGGGCTGCAGCATAAATTGGAGTTATTTCCATCTTAAAACACGGCAGTATGTCATTGTCATTGCCATACGAGCAGGTCATGTGTACTTCAATGAGAGTCATACTGTTTCAAAAGTTTATATGAGACATAAACTCGCAATAAGTCCATGTTATCATAAAGGAATATGTCATACTTTGTTGGCAGGATGATGAGGACAGGTGGGAAAGTAAATTGAGAGTTCCTACATTGGGATTGGACGTAACACCACCGCTGTTGTTGCAACAGGTTAGATTTATGATTTCTATATCTCTTCAAAGAAAAACAAAACAAAAAATGGAATGAATCGAGTATGCCTGTGGTTATACGTTTTGGAACATGGTATTAAGTTTGCCATATTAAAAAATACAGCTACAAAATTCTGTGATTTAGGCCTTATTATTATCCAAATGAAAACATTTATATATAACATGTCAGATTTGAGAAGTTCCTCTACTCCCATCCGTTGAAGTCAGGCGTTTCAGAGTCAGTATTACATACATATGTACCACAGCAGATAACCTACGGACTATGGATCTGAGCGGGTTATCTGCAAAATTAAAAACTTGTATCCTATATTGGAGGGTTTGGGCTATCCAGCGGAGCATGCAATACACTGGAAATCAAGGTACTCCTATGATATAATGACTATTAATAATAGTTATACAATATCTATATATTAAATACAATATAGGGGAAAGATCAACAAACAACGAATTGTGATCTTTTTCCTATATCTCTGTGCCGGACTATGTGAAAACAACATTTTTGTCAATTTTGAATACAATATTTATATATACATTAATAATGGAACAAATTGTTTTCACAAAACGCAATTCATAGGTCATATTTCCAGACATTAAGTGTAGTATTCATATAAACATTGGTGATTGTTTTGTTTAAAACAGGATGATGATGTCTATACAGACGATGAAGATGACCAAAGCATAGCAAAATCTTTCTCGGTTGAAGAAATAGAAAATGCTGTAAGTAAACACATGTCCTGATGCAACACAGAAAAACTTATATTAAAGACACATGCCAGAATGCCTGGTTGGAAAGTGCAATTGCAATAAGAGTGGTTTTTTTATATTGCTAATGTATATGACCGATAAATGTGTAATATTTAGATCATTATATCACAACACATTCTGATAACAACAGGAATATCAAGAAATGTTGGTTTGTTGAATTCTTCGATGTTTTGTTCCTTTTTGGATTATATACAGCATCGCTACCTATCCATCCTATCCATCCAACGTTTGTACCTCCAATGCATATCATTGTAGTAAATGCATCTCTATGTCATTTTCAGCTGCACACTCTTTACAACCCTTTAGCTGAAATACCATCCGGCATGGTGAAGAGGTAATTATTAATGGTTGCTTGCCATTAAACAAACGTGTTATATTATTTCTAGACATAATTTAATAAAATGCAAGTATATTTTAGTAAAGAAAGTTTCAAAGGAATTGAAAAATTACAATAGCATCAAAGAAATAAATTGTTACATGTAACATCTACATTAAGGATAGTTGCATACACTTTCAATGTCATGTATTCGAATGTTGCAAAAGTTATGATGTATTCACATTATGAGCGCACATGGTCTAAATGACCAATGAGAGCTAATAAATTACTGTGGTATGAACCGTCCTTTGTCCGTCCATTGAAAATGACTTCTTCATAACTACTGATTGAAAATTGGCCAAATTTGACAGGTAAAATTCCTATGATAACTGCTCATTTTGATAACAAAAGGAACTTTAAATGTTTGCAGGAATTATTAATTGATGATGTAGCAGGAAGGATATCGACACATTGTGTAAAGTCTTATTGTACAGAAATAGCGAAATCTATGATTTTGTGTTTTTGTCACTGGGAGGGATTTCAAAATTACACAGGCTGTACTTCCAAGGGAACCTGAAGGGTAGTGCAAAATGGACTCAATTTGGACAATTTGTATCAAAATATTTAAAAAACTTTCTTTCTAAAACTGATCAGTGGATATCACTCATATTTGTCTACCGTGACAACTATATCCAAACTTGTTCAAATGGTTTAAGTCCCCAATTGTGGCATTTCCGAAATAGGGTATATGGCAATATCGATGAGAGAGATTCATGTTAGTTAGATGCATATTTTCATTACTCAGTGTACTGATGAGGCATATCCCGAACTGACAAAGTGCTATACCAGTTGGTTTCTTTAAAAAGAAAGTATTTGTCATTTTTGTGTATATATCCAGTTGAGCTTTAGATAACCTTTGGGCTTTTATAACCTTGAATTTATGTCAAATTGTGTTAAATTTCAAAATATGATTGTTCATTTCCCAGCACCTTTCATGAAAAATTTCTACGTGGCCCGGAGAGAAGCACCCGCGGTTATGGACTTCTGAAGTTTAATGCGGAGGTAATTCATTAATTTATCTACATGTTCATTAAACATAACACTGGTAATACGTGTAAAGTTACCGGTAATTTGAAAACATTTAATACCAATTATATTTCTTAAATAGTATGAACAATCAGGCTGTTGGACATCTTATTAATGGCAGAGGAAGGAATGGAAATTTATTTCAACTCTAGGTTGTGCCATGATGTACATATTGCAATGCAGTAATATTGCATGCTTGGCATCCAATGCACAATTCCACACCTTCGAAGTAAACTGTTTATGGCAATGTCTTTGATGCATGAAAATTGACACCTTTATGTCGCTTCATTACTTTGTGGCATTTGGAACAAGTACAATAGCAATAGCTGTTCAAAGGAAAGTTTTACTTTTATATTAAATCCTGCCCAATCTCTATCTCTTTCTCCTTTGCAATTGTAATTCGCTGTGGTAACCAGATTGACATATGTCTTCTTATTTATATCATTAACAACTTTTTCCAATCATTTACGACACAAGCATTGCAAGATTTATGCCTGTATTATGGTTTGTATATCAATTTAACTATTATTAAACCATGCAACACCATCACCATTTGTGTTTAGGATTTACAAGTTACACTGTTAATCACCAACTTAACAATTGCAGACTTACATGGCGTTGGAAGTCTGGGTAAGGCGGACTTTCCTGGTAGAAGTGTCAAAGGAGTAAGTACTATTAAATTGAGTGTATTTATAATTCTATCTTTAACATTTAATTCTTTAAAATTCTGTGATATATAATATGTATATTGATGCACAATTTTTATTAACTTTACATACACATTATACGTAAATCAATTTGAGATAGTTCTCAATAAAATATAAGTATTTATAGTACAGTGTTGCATTTTTACATTGCAGCATCTACAGCAAATGGGGTACAATTCGTGGGGCTGCAGATGCGCTCCTTCATTTATTGAGGGAATCACCAGGGTAGGTAATTTTCAATATTAAAAGAAATCATTTGGTCACTATATTTTCATTAATTCCATAATAATAAATAAATCTCAAAAAATGAACCAGAAACCACAAAAAAGCTATGTATATGGGAGTCATAACTTAATATGTAATACCATTGACTATTGCCATGCTTCAAAATACATGTTACCGAAAAGAAAGTTGTTTATACTTGTTTGTAGTAGATGGATGTTTTTAATGTTTCTTTTATGAAGGCAAACATAATGCAATGCCACCCCTTTGAAAACAAGTGTCATATCTAAAACTTAAATATTTTGGACTTGGAATATTCCTTGTTATAATAACTTAGAAGAATAAAATATATTGACCTTAATTGATCTCAACCCTCAATAATCAATTCTATCAAGCCATTATTGATATATAATATAAATATCATTTCATTTGATAGAACTACTCACAAAGCATATGACCAAAAAATAGCAAATATTTATACCTTCCAGAAACTTATTATATTTTGTCTTTGCATATAGCAACAACATAATAAGTACATTTACCTGCACTGTCCCCTGCTGTTTCATATTAAAGATGCTACATCGCTGACAAAGCGTCAATATGATCGACTGAAAACAATAACAGGTTTATTATACAATTTGATACAACACCAAAAGTTACAAACTTTGTGAAATTAACACCCTTCAAAAGTTTCAGCTTCCGTTTCTAATTTTTCAACTCAAAAAATAATTTATTTGCATCCTGAAATAATTCCTCCTCTATATCTTGTGTATAAAAGTTTAGTTAAGTTTGCAGTAATTGTATGGACTTTGTAAATATTTTGAATTTGTTGCATTTAATTTTATTCATTTCTGTACACTGGGCGTCAGCCTTATCCCTTTCTGTGACAATCAGTACAATGTAGCATCTTCATGATATACAGATGCTGGTTACCTGTGGTTTCTTTCCATTCTCCAAATGAAGGCTATGTATGTTGTGTCATTGACAATAATTTATGTTTTCACCACATTTACAGGAATGGAGAACTGTATATAACATCAGTCATGTTTAAGGAAACCATCACCAGGATTGTGGCCAAAGTAATGGACATAACTTGGGCAGCCGCTTCAGAGTTATGCCAAATGACTGAAGCCGAATCATGGCATAAATCAATAAAACTGTGTGCAAAGATCAAGAAGTGAAGGGTACAGCAAAGGGCCATATCAACCTTATCCCCGTCTATGTATATTGATACATTGTACATTAAAATAGAGTTGTGATATGAAATTCGGTTTTTAAAATTAGGCCATTTTAGGTTTTTTTAAAACATAACAAGTGATGGTGTATTAAAATCACACATTGAAATGATTCTAGCAGCAAGTTTTTGTAGTTTTTCAATTTTGGCAACGTGAATTTTGTGAATTATTTCCCCATGGTGGAACAGTAGTCAAAATGAGAATTAACGAAACAGTTGTAGTGAGACAAGATTTTTTTATTAAGAAAGAGTCGAATACGTCTCATTTGGAAAATTTGATAAGATAATTTCTTTGATGTTTCGGTAATTTGTTTGTCCCATGATAAGCTATCATCGATGGTAAATCCTGAAAATTTTTCTTTTTTCATATGTTCTATTCTTATGTCATTTATTAAGATAGACAGTTGGGTTTTTTTTTGTCTAAACTTACGTTGAGTTGTTCCATTTAACATAGCCTTAGTTTTTTTCTGTATTTATACACATTTTATTTACATCACACCAATTTTGAATGGATCTTGCATCATTATTTAGGTTTTGATTGCTGTTCTCAACTGATTTGCCATGTGTGTGGGTGGCTGTGTCATCAGCATACCGGTACATGTTCACAGTCGAATGTTTTGTTATCAAGGGCAAATCATTTACATATAGGATGACCATTAGCGGTCCGAGTATTCAGCCCTGAGGGACACCGACTGTGAGTGGTTGAGGATCACCTAGAGTGTTTTTGAAATTTACAGTTTCAAAACGGTCATTTAAGTAACTTCTGAAGTAGGCTTGGGTGTTTTTTGAACAACCATATAATCTTAATTTAGTAAGTAAGATGTTGTGATCAACAAGATCAAAGGCCTGTCTAAAGTCTAAAAATATAACTAATCTTAAGTATCCCTTATCTATCGAATCATACCACATATTTTCTATTTTTGTCAAAGCAGTCTGACAGGAATGTTGTGCTCTAAAACCAGATTGGCATTCTAAAATAAGGTCATGACTGCATAAACCGTTATAAAAATGTTGCTGAATATGTTTGTCAAAACATTATATAGGGTAATACGGATATTGGTCTGAAATTACTATTTTCTTCTTTCTTTCCATTTTTAAAAAGAGGACTTATTTTAGAATTTTTCCAAAGACTGGGAAAGGTATTTATTTCAATACTAAAATTAATCAATTTACAAATTACAGGTGCACTGGGCAACACTTCATAAATTTGCTCCTATATTGTCAAGACCAGTTTCCTTTGAATGTCTATATTGGTCAAAAAATTTGCAACAAACTATTCTTAAATTTTTGGTAAGTCAAAAGATTCACCATTTAGTTTTTCTTCTGTAAACTGTTAAAGTGTGTTTGAATGTTCAGGAGTAACACTCCCATTTGTGCTTTGTATACATTGTTTTGAAGTATTTTTGAAGCATTGGTTAAAGACATTACTGATTTTAAATGGATCTGTTATGTGTTTATTTTCTGAATGGACAAATATTGGCGATTGTTTTTTTTCAGTTTTAGGGCAGAGTTTCCTAAACTGTTTCCAGTAGTTTTTGCCTGAATTTTTGCATTGTTCTAAGATGTCGGAAAAATAATTATTCTTAGCCTTTTTTATCTTATTAGTTACTTTATTTCTATTTTTTGTACATTTCGGTGTTACCGTCTTTTCATGCTTATTTCTGATGTGAATGATTATGTTGATTTCATTATTACACCAATCATGAATGATATGGTATTTAAGACGTTTTTTCCTTGAGTGGTGCATGTCTGTCTACAATATCTAGAAATATCTAGTAATAAATCTTGAAATCTAATATGAAATGTACAAATAACTTCCGGAACATACACTAATGTTATATAACCATTGTGACTTCATGATAGTGGCAATACGTCATGTCGAGAATTGAAACTTTATTTTGTGTTCATTTCAGATGAAATTTTAAAAAAACTTACAAAAACAAACACTTCTAAGACTTGTTTCATGAAATCTCATGAAATGAGCACTCATTTAAGATGCTGTATAGACAACCAGCTTTTAACTAATTTAATGGCTGATGATGGTAAGGGCTATTCCAGTAAAACATCTACCTCACCCCAGGACTCCGGGTTTTGTTTAGGGGTATCACCTTTAGAATTCATTTAATGAATTGCATAGACTTAATGGGAGGGGAATCCAACCATGAATAGACTAGAATTATTCTGGCGTCCTTGGGTCAGTTAGATATTTTACTGGAAAAGCCGTAATGCTAATTATCCTAATTGGTTTGTTTTGTTTTGCAGAAATGATTCATGTTCATTTCAGGTATTCTTTACATAAATTAGAATGAAAAAATGTTAAGATAGTAAAATGTTTATCTACACTGTCTGTTCAGTTGTTATTATTTAAAGAGTACATTGAAGCTCTTCTTTGGATTTCATTTTTTCTTTAATGTTTTTTGCCATGAGTCACAGATAATGCTACAGTATTCCAGTTGTGTATGTCATATTGTCTTGTAGACTTCTTCTTTTGTTTATGTAGTGAGACCTTAATATTGTTTTTTTCTTTATACGTGCGAATAATTTTTCACGAAGTGTATATTTGTACATAAAGTACAATGTACTACATGATAACGTTGTGTTTGCGTGTAATACTTAGGATTAATTTGCAATTGTCAGGGTTAAAAGATATCAGCCATTCATTTTCCAGTTTTCTAAACGCTTGAGATCATAATTGTGTTTTTTTTTAGTATGTTTATGATATTTTGTATAATATTTATAAGGTTTGTAGACTGTTCACAAATATGAGAAAGTTTGAGAGGCAATTATGTAGTAAAAATGGTCATTAACTGATTGTTTAGTGCCTCTGTGTGAGCTATTTATTGGGTGTATGTTATGCCATTTACCTGTTAAATGCCAATATTCTCTTTTATTCTGCTTCTGAATTTGACCACAAAAGTTGACTTGGCAGGTCAGAATTTTCAGCATCAGATATGAACAGTTTTTACATATATTGCCAATATTGACGTGTGAGTTTTTCATGTGTTTTAGAGATATCATGAGATGTTACATGTCGTGTTTGGAAGTGAGCTTGCAATTTTTGCTTTATGACATAACCTGTCCCCATTTCTTATTAACATGTCTTCCGGATTAGAAACAGCTCATACGTTGTTTTTAGTTTGCTTTTGTACTCAATTGAATACAAACATCCTACCTTACTTACATGTACATGCCCTTGCTACTCCAAATTTAAGAAGTAAACATAGTAAACATATCAACAGCCTAACAGGTAATATCGGATTAGGCAATATGTTGTAAATAATCTCAACTTTTTACCATACCATTCTTTTAAAGCATCAAAAATGAATTCATATTATTCTGGAAGCATATATATTTAAATTGAATCAAGTAATGTATGGTTTATTGCTGTCTCATTTACAAGTATATGTGATATTACTGAATATCAGTCTTAACACTTTTTCATCTTGTATAATTATAACCCTTCAGTGTATTCCATGATATATTTGCATTTGGATAGTGTTTCCTGCTCATGAGCTGAAAGTCTAAAAGCTAATAAGATAAAAATATGAGTGATGATATCATACCTAATAATTGGTTTCTGCTCACTTTAGATATACATTTCATATATTTCATTAACATTTCTTTATATGCCAATATTAACCTTAATGTTCTTATCTTAATATTAAGTAAATCTTAATCAATGCGTTAAGCATATTGGACACATGAAAAAAATGCCATGAGCACATGTTAATAATTCAATATCCCTATAACCTAATGCTTATGTTATTTGTATTCTTACATGCATCACTGTCTCGGTACATGTATGACATTAAGCGTACCTCCCACATATACTTAGGTACTATAGTGCGTGGTATTAAAAAGACCACTAATTTTCTATAAAAACTGGTGGTACCCTGATTCAAAACTGGCACCCAAACAATCATCTGGATGGCAGGAACCATAGCAATGGTATTTTTCTACCACAATAGCCCGTGTTGTTCCACTATCAGGCCATTGTATTAACGTGCCGACTGTTGATTATAAATTTTACATTACACTAGTGGAATATGACCACGACTCGTGATTGTTGAGTAGGCCTTTAAAATATATTTCACACTTGTAAGGTATTTTTTAAAGCTGGTGTCTTTTGATAAACTTTAAAAAGTAACTTACTTGTCTTTTTGTAATTTCAAAAAAAAAAATTACTCGTGTGAAATATATTCCATATCCAACAAGCATTCGTTGTGTAACCTTCATATATATGTATAGAGGATATCTCTCACATGGTCTTCAGAAATACCAAACATATTTCACTCGTTTGGCTAATATTTTTGATATTTCAACGGTAAATATGTAATAAATATTAGTATCATGAATTCTGTACTGATTGATGTTTCATATAGGACCATTACCAATCATTGGAATGTAAAGCTGTTTGAGAATACAAGCTGATCTGAATACAACTTAATTTGTGTTTTTGTTGTTTGTTACAAACATTCTTACCGGAGGTAACGGGCCTCCTAAACAAGTATATATAGTGACGTCACGCCCTGGGGTAACGGGCCTCCTAAGCAAGTATATTTAGTGACGCCCTGGGGTAACGGACCTCCTAAACTAGTAGGACGCCATGGAGTTAAGGGCCTCCTAAACAAGTATATATAGTGACGCCCTAGGGTAACGGGCCTCCTAAACAAGTAAATATAGTGAAGCCCTGGGGTAACGGACCTCCTAAACAAGTATATATAGTGACATTCAATGCGTGACAATTTATAATGTGCCGAATTTAATCATAAATTTCATTGAAAATACTTAATCGTCTGTCAAAAGGATGTGTCGGACACATATACATTGATTTCATGTGAAAAATGTGGTTCCGGCGGTCAGTTTACGGAATACATACCTAGTGTACGCTCAATCAGTGGTGCGTACATTCAATGCGTGACACTTCATAATGGGCTGAATTCATTCATTAATTTCATTAAATTTACTTAATCGTCAATCAAGGGGACGTGTCGGACACATATACATTGATTTCATGTGAAAAATGAGGTTCCGGAAGTCGGTTACCGGAATACATACCTAGTGTACGCTCAATCAGTGGTGCGTACATTCAATGCGTGACACTTCATAATGGGCTGAATTCATTCATTAATTTCATTAAATTTACTTAATCGTCAATCAAGGGGACGTGTCGGACACATATACATTGATTTCATGTGATAAATGTGGTACCGGAAGTCAGTTACCGGAATACATACCTAGTGTACGTTCAATCAGTGGTGCGTACATTCAATGCGTGACACTTCATAATGGGCTGAATTCATTCATTAATTTCACTAAATATACTTTATCGTCTATCAAAGGGACGTGTGGGACACATATACATTGATTTCATGTGAAAAATGTGGTACCGGAAGTCAGTTTACGGAATACATACCTAGTGTACGTTCAATCAGTGGTGCGTACATCCAATGCGTGACACTTCATAATGGGCTGAATTCATTCATTAATTTCATTAAATTTACTTAATCGTCAATCAAGGGGACGTGTCGGACACATATACATTGATTTCATGTGAAAAATGAGGTTCCGGAAGTCGGTTACCGGAATACATACCTAGTGTACGCTCAATCAGTCGTGCGTACATTCAATGCGTGACACTTCATAATGGGCTGAATTCATTCATTAATTTCATTAAATATACTTTATCGTCTATCAAGGGGACGTGTTGGACACATATACATTAATTTCATGTAAAAAATGAGGTTCCGGAAGTCAGTTACCGGAATATATACCTAGTGTACGTTCAATCAGTGGTGTGTACATTCAATGCGTGACACTTCATAATGGGCTGAATCAATTTATTAATTTCATTAAATATACTAAATCGTCTATCAAGGGGATGTGTCGGACACATACACATTGATTTCGTGTGAAAAATGTGGTTCCGGAAGTCAGTTACCGGAATACATACCTTATGCACGTTCAATCAGTGGTGTGTACATTCAATGCGTGACACTTCATAATGGGCTGAATTCATTAATTAATTTCATTAAATATGCTTTATCGTCTATCCAGGGTACGTGTGGGACAAATATACATTGATTTCATGTGATAAATGTGGTACCGGAAGTCAGTTACCGGAATACATACCTAGTGTACGCTCAATCAGTGGTGCGTACATTCAATGCGTGACACTTCATAATGGGCTGAATTCATTCATTAATTTCACTAAATATACTTTATCGTCTATCAAAGGGACGTGTGGGACACATATACATTGATTTCATGTTAAAAATGTGGTACCGGAGTCAGTTTACGGAATACATACCTAGTGTACGTTCAATCAGTGGTGCGTACATCCAATGCGTGACACTTCATAATGGGCTGAATTCATTCATTAATTTCATTAAATTTACTTAATCGTCAATCAAGGGGACGTGTCGGACACATATACATTGATTTCATGTGAAAAATGAGGTTCCGGAAGTCGGTTACCGGAAAACATACCTAGTGTACGTTCAATCAGTGGGGCGTACATTCAATGCGTGACACTTCATAATGGGCTGAATTCATTAATTAATTTCATTAAATATACTTTATCGTCTATCAAGGGGATGTGTCGGACACATACACATTGATTTCGTGTGAAAAATGAGGTTCCGGAAGTCAGTTACCGGAATACATACCTTATGCACGTTCAATCAGTGGTGTGTACATTCAATGCGTGACACTTCATAATGGGCTGAATTCATTAATTAATTTCATTAAATATGCTTTATCGTCTATCCAGGGTACGTGTGGGACAAATATACATTGATTTCATGTGATAAATGTGGTACCGGAAGTCAGTTACCGGAATACATACCTAGTGTACGTTCAATCAGTGGGGCGTACATTCAATGCGTGACACTTCATAATGGGCTGAATTCATTCATTAATTTCACTAAATATACTTTATCGTCTATCAAAGGGACGTGTGGGACACATATACATTGATTTCATGTGAAAAATGTGGTTCCGTAAGTCAGTTAACGGAATACATACCTAGTGTACGCTCAATCAGTGGTGCGTACATTCAATGCGTGACACTTCATAATGGGCTGAATTCATTCATTAATTTCATTAAATTTACTTAATCGTCAATCAAGGGGACGTGTCGGACACATATACATTGATTTCATGTGAAAAATGAGGTTCCGGAAGTCGGTTACCGGAATACATACCTAGTGTCCGTTCAATCAGTGGTGCGTACATTCAATGCGTGACACTTCATAATGGGCTGAGTTCATTAATTAATTTCATTAAATGTACTTAATCGTCTATCAAGGGGACGTGTCGGACACATATACATTGATTTCATGTGAAAAATGTGGTACCGGAAGTCAGTTACCGGAATACATACCTAGTGTACGTTCAATCAGTGGTGCGTACATTCAATGCGTGACACTTCATAATGGGCTGAATTCATTCATTAATTTCATTAAATATACTTTATCGTCTATCAAGGGGACGTGTGGGACACATATACATTAATTTCATGTAAAAAATGAGGTTCCGGAAGTCAGTTACCGGAATATATACCTAGTGTACGTTCAATCAGTGGTGTGTACATTCAATGCGTGACACTTCATAATGGGCTGAATTCATTTATTAATTTCATTAAATATACTAAATCGTCTATCCAGGGTACGTGTGGGACAAATATACATTGATTTCATGTGATAAATGTGGTACCGGAAGTCAGTTACCGGAATACATACCTAGTGTCCGTTCAATCAGTGGTGCGTACATTCAATGCGTGACACTTCATAATGGGCTGAGTTCATTAATTAATTTCATTAAATGTACTTAATCGTCTATCAAGGGGACGTGTCGGACACATATACATTGATTTCATGTGAAAAATGTGGTACCGGAAGTCAGTTACCGGAATACATACCTAGTGTACGTTCAATCAGTGGGGCGTACATTCAATGCGTGACACTTCATAATGGGCTGAATTCATTCATTAATTTCACTAAATATACTTTATCGTCTATCAAAGGGACGTGTCGGACACATATACATTGATTTCATGTGAAAAATGAGGTTCCGGAAGTCGGTTACCGGAATACATACCTAGTGTACGTTCAATCAGTGGTGCGTACATTCAATGCGTGACACTTCATAATGGGCTGAATTCATTAATTAATTTCATTAAATATGCTTTATCGTCTATCCAGGGTACGTGTGGGACAAATATACATTGATTCCATGTGATAAATGTGGTACCGGAAGTCAGGTACCGGAATACATACCTAGTGTACGTTCAATCAGTGGGGCGTATATTCAATGCGTGACACTTCATAATGGGCTGAATTCATTCATTAATTTCACTAAATATACTTTATCGTCTATCAAAGGGACGTGTGGGACACATATACATTGATTTCATGTGAAAAATGTGGTTCCGTAAGTCAGTTAACGGAATACATACCTAGTGTACGTTCAATCAGTGGTGCGTACATTCAATGCGTGACACTTCATAATGGGCTGGATTCATTAATTAATTTCATTTGAAATTCATTACTTTGCTTTGACTTATTATCAAAACAAAATAAATGTGCATTTCTGCATCAACTCTAATGTCATACTTTGTTCACTTTAGTTTCGTTGAACAAAATATGATGTTGTCATATACAGGAGACAAATTTTCCGTTCGTCAAATTCATGTATTTAGTAAGCCCCGGTGGTAGGCGTGGCTAAGTTGTATAGGCGTGTCGACATTCAATCGGTGGCGTCATTCAATGCGTGGGATTTAGTTTTCCTCTACACGTGGTAACTGTCATTAGATCACTAGCTAGTGTTTGTGTATTTAGATGAACATGTATTGATCCAATACCGTGAATGCAGTATGGTTGAATTTGAACAAGTTTATGTGACTAAAAGAAAGATCTAACAAATTATATCAATATAACTTACCTATTCTAAAGGCTGAAAGTAAACGCCATTCGCGTCGACATACACGCGGGAAAATGTGGAACTCTTCAAATAGGAGGACTGATTGTGATATAAACCAAAACAAAAAATATGGCCGCCGTGGCCTGGGTCATTCTCCAGCTGTTCCTGTTTTTCGTGAAGCACAGCAAACGAAACCCCTTTTGGGCGCTCGTTAATGTGTGCATTGTTCTACTGGCTCCAGCTCTTGCAGCCTCAGATAGTTCTGCTTCAATCGAAGTGAGACTTTACGACAAACTAAGTCACCAACCTAAGCTGTCAAAATCTGACAGTTCGTCAGCTGCCAGGTCTGATGTGGTCGCTGAAAATATTCAGGGTAAATTTGCGTTTATTGGACAGAAGAAACAGGCTGATGGCAGGCTTCATTTGGTGAGAATTCAATTTCTTTAAGCTATATTGTAGCTCTATTTTTGTGAATATTTTGAAAAATCTTTTGAACAGCTGTTCTGTTGTACATGTGTGTATAAACCGTTTTCTGTCTGTCGTCTGTTAATGTAGATTTACATGTATTTTAAATAAGTGTTTTCCTTCCTTCAGCTGTCGTCAGATTGTGGAGAGGATGATGAGAAGGAGTATGCACGTCTACCGAGAGATTGGATAGCAGTGTTTCACTACTCAGAAAGGAGCGTTACCTCTGACAACGCAACAAGAGGCTGTCCTTCTGTCATAGACAGGGTATATATGTCTTCCATATGTCCCACTAAAAAAATAGTAAAGTTGACATATTCATACAAAATTGACTTTTGCATGATTTTTTTTATCGGATAGAAAACGTAACTGTATTGTTTACATTTATCTTATTTAGGTTTTGTTGCTGATATGCCAGATCAGGATTTGCTTTGATGCTGTCCCTATATCTTTTTCAAGCATAGAAACTGAAAAAGGACCCCAATTTTTTTCAGGATTCCCATTCAAACTATGCAAAAGGGCTCCATTTATTAAGGAAAGGACCCCATTTGTGAAATACCCAGTGCAAACCGTGCAAATGTATAGTAACATATGTTATATAACATATATTTGTTAAGTGTTTTAAAAGTATAATCATAGCAAACCATTTTGTAGCGGATTAATTTTTTTTTATTTTATGAAATAATATATTAGTTTATTTACATATGAATATTTTCTTTTCCTTAACAGATGCAAAAGGCTTTGATGTTTGGAGCTTCAGCAATCATCATCTTAACTTTGAATCCCAAAATCATTAAAGAGGTTTGTAAATGTAGTATTATTCATAATGGCAGGAGATTGATATACATTTTGTACATGTACTTGAAACCAGGTTTCTTTCCCAGCTACATGTACTAACTTTAGTACTCTAAATTTCCAAGTCATAACTATATTCACAGCAATTTATTCTGATTATCTCGTCAATACTGTTATTTCACACTTTACAAAACAGTACACTATTTCTTATAAAGTGAGTCATATAATTTGTAGCACTTCACTTTAGCAAATATATTTTGGTCAAACGTTTTTCATTAGTATAAATAAATTGAGGGTTAAGATTCACTGTTTATGATTGTGTTATATATCTGTTAATATCATCTTCATTATTTGCTGTAAAATCAATTTGTACTTGTGACACTCTAGCTGCAATATACCTCTTGCCTAGAGAGATCTTAAATTTAGCTTGATTGGAGGAATGTGTGACTATAGTAAGCCTGGGTCGGCTAGGTCCCGGGTTGGACTCCCAGCAGAGGGCATTGAAAAAATTAAGACCTCTCTTACATTTGATGCCCACGTAGCAACCCCGGAATTATACTCAACATTACCTGCAAACGAATCACTAGGACCCTTAGAATGCTTGACACATTTTAGTTCTTAACGGGAGGGAGATAAGTATGTTACCCAGGTTAACACTGGCTGCAATATACGCAGGGGTGTAAAAATCCACTAGCCCGACGCCCGGGGCTACCAGATTTTCAGCTTGGGCTAGTGGAATTTAGAGGCTTACTAGCCCGGGGCTAGTGACGTTTTTATCATGTCAGGACTAACAAAATTGCTTCTGTTCTATTTTATCATCATAAAGTTAACCAATAAACATGTTCAACCTGGCATTTCCTTGGTATGTTTGTTACAAAATTTATTGGAACAAAGTCATTCTCGCCGTAACTCAGCATGATGATGCAAGACATCGCTGTTCACATGTGCAGTTTGATTGTAAGAATGATTCACAGCTGAGTTAAAATTGAAAGTCTATTGTATACTAACCACCAAAATGGCTCTCTAGGTTCCAAATCATTCTCTTTTATTTGATTTGAGCATGTAGGGTGCAGAAATAAAAATCATCTCTGCAAAAGTCGGCAATGCAAATCAGCCATGTTTGTTTATATGAAGCTTTATAATAGTGAAACCGGAATCCGGACCAATTTTCAGAAAGAGGAAAACATTTTTTCTTCAGTTTTTGATAACATTTTAAAATTCATTTATGGTATTCACTGATGAATAACAAGTTCAAAATAAATAAATTTAATTTAGTTGAAAGGAAAACATATATCTATATTCTGTGATATATACATTTTGTATTAGATAAGAGATCGTTTGTAAATTGTCAGCTAGAGCCATTCTGTATTTGTCAGGCTAGCAGATTTTTTTTTCGGGCTAGTGGATTATAAGTGCCTATACTAGCCCTGGGCTAGTACACTGAAAAATATTTTTACACCCCTGAATATACGGCTCAGCTAGATAGATCTTTTCTTTAGCTCGATTGGTTGAATGTAAGAACGCAAGACTATAGAAAGCCAGATGTTCTGGGTTCGACTCCTAAGGAAGGAATTGTTACATACTGTAAATTGAGATAAACTGTTATGATCTTCTGGATTTCCAGCTGGAGATGAAGAAGCTGCTGGCTTACCCGGTGGTAGTGGTAGAATCTCTTGACAACATCACCAACTTTGTAGCAGTATTGAGGAGGTAGGTCTTCATATAATCAACAAGCAAAATATTATAATCAAATTTTATGAAATGATAAAAGTTTTATTGTATTATACAGTCAAACCTGAGGCGTTATCTCAAACTTGTGTAACTTGAAGATCTTATTACTTAAGGTCCTGGGTCAGGGAAAATTTTTTACTGAAAGACGTACAGTAAAGATGGCAACATGCTAAAAATACGAGACACAATATATGAAATGGGTTTGGGCTTGTGACCAAATTAAGCGCTGCGGGGTTGAGTTATATGGCACTGCACTGATAGATGTTTATTCCTTTTTTATCTGCATAATCTCTTTACACATGTGACCTATGACATATTTTGATGAACTGTTACAGCAAGGTGAAGACCCGGGCCAGGGTGAGCTACAACACAGCCCTAGCTTATTGGCAGGTAAAATAATAGGCACATACATTAATAATCACCATATTATATCATACATAATTAGGAATTTTAAAACGGAACAACTTTTTTTTCTATTGCATATCCAATCTCCATTAATGCTTATTTTTTATTATTTTTTTTTCCTATGCTATACTTTGTAAAAGTTATATGTGATATCTGAACTCAATGGAAATGACATAATTTTCTTGATATCTTATGTGATTGGTTAAAAAAAAGCATGGTATTTAGAGGAATTCACCTCGAAATGTATATGATATTAGCCAAATAAAATGACATAAATTAGATACAGGGAATAATGGTATTTAGGGAATCCATTATAGAAAGAGGAATGTGATATCAATAAGAGTGATATTAAGTGGAATCCACTGTACTCTATAATCAGGAAAAGTTGCAAACCTTATTGTTTTTTAAAGAAGATTGAAAGTTTTTAGAAAGATCATGAAATTAAAGAATCAAGAAAATTTAGAAAACAAATTAGTCATACTAAATTTTGTTTTTAGGTCATCTGACCCGAAGGGTCAGGATGACCTATAGTCATCGTGCTTCGTCCGTCGTCGTCCGCCGTGCGCCGTCAGTAAACTTTTCATTTCAAAATGCTACTCCTCATTCATTTCTTAATGGATCACCACCAAATTTGGTGTGAAGCATCATTGGGGGAGGGCGATCAGATTTTATATAAATGAGGCTGATCGAACCCCTGGGGCCAGAGGGGCGGGGCCCGAAAAGGGGAACTTTGCTGAATTTTTGCTTTAAATTCCTACTCCTCCTTAATACTTGAATGGATTACATCCAAATTTCGTGTGAAGCATCATTTGGGGAGGGCGATCAGATTTTATATATATGAGGCTGATCCGACTCCTGGGGCCAGAGGGGTAGGGCCCCAAAAGGGGAACTTTGCTGAATTTTTGCTTTAAATTCCTACTCCTCCTTAATACTTGAATGGATTGCATCCAAATTTGGTGTGAAACATCATTTGGGGAGGGCAATCAGATTTTATATAAATGAGGCTGATCCGACCCCTGGGGCCATAGGGGCGGGGCCTCAAAAAGGGGACTTTGCTGAATTTTTACTTAAAAATCCTACTCCTCCTTAATGCTCGAATGGATTGCATCCAAATTTGATGTGAAGCATCATTTGGGGATGGCGATCAGATTTTACATAAATGAGGCTGATCCAACCCTTGGGGCCATTGGGGCGGGGCCTCAAATAGGGGACTTTGCTGAATTTTTGCTTTAAAATCCTACTCCTCCTTAATACTTGAATGGATTGCATCCAAATTTGGTGTGAAGCATCATTTGGGGAGGGCAATCAGATTTTATATAAATGAGGCTGATCCGACCCCTGGGGCCATAGGGGCGGGGCCTCAAAAAGGGGACTTTGCTGAATTTTTACTGAAAAATCCTACTCCTCCTTAATGCTTGAATGGATTGCATCCAAATTTGATGTGAAGCATCATTTGGGGAGGGCGATCAGATTTTGTATAAATGAGGCTGATCCAACCCTTGGGGCCATAGGGGCGGGGCCTCCAAAAGGGGACTTTGCTGAATTTTTGCTTTAAAATCCTACTCCTCCTTAATGCTTGAATGGATTGCATCCAAATTTGATGTGAAGCATCATTTGGGGAGGGCGATCAGATTTTATATAAATGAGGCTGATCCAACCCTTGGGGCCAGAGGGGCAGGGCCCCAAAAGGGGAACTTTGCTGAATTTTTGCTTTAAATTCCTACTCCTCTTTAATACTTGAATGGATTGCATCCAAATTTGGTGTGAAACATCATTTGGGGAGGGCAATCAGATTTTATATAAATGAGGCTGATCCGACCCCTGGGGCCATAGGGGCGGGGCCTCAAAAAGGGGACTTTGCTGAATTTTTACTTTAAAATCCTACTCCTCCTTAATGCTTGAATGGATTGCATCCAAATTTGATGTGAAGCATTATTTGGGGAGGGCGATCAGATTTTATATAAATGAGGCTGATCCAACCCTTGGGGCCATAGAGGCGGGGCCTCCAAAAGGGGACTTTGCTGAATTTTTGCTTTAAAATCCTACTCCTCCTTAATGCTTGAATGGATTGCATCCAAATTTGATGTGAAGCATCATTTGGGGAGGGCGATCAGATTTTATATAAATGAGGCTGATCCAACCCTTGGGGCCAGAGGGGCGGGGCCCAAAAGGGGAACTTTGCTGAATTTTTGCTTTAAATTCCTACTCCTCCTTATTACTTGAACGGATTGCATCCAAATTTAGTGTGAAACATCATTTGGGGATGGCGATCAGATTTTATATAAATGAGGCTAATCAGACCCCTGGGACCAAAGGGGCGGGGCCCCAAAAGGGGAACTTTGCTGAGTTTTTGCTTTAAATTCCTACTCCTCCTTATTACTTAAACGGATTGCATCCAAATTTAGTGTGAAACATCATTTGGGGATGGCGATCAGATTTTATATAAATGAGGCTAATCAGACCCCTGGGACCAAAGGGGCGGGGCCCCAAAAGGGGAACTTTGCTGAGTTTTTGCGTTAAAATCCTCCTCCTCCTTAATGCTTGAATCGATCAGCACCAAATTTAATGTGAAGCATCATTGGGGGAAGGTGATAAGATTTTATATAAATGCGGCTGATCTGGTCCCAGAGGCCAGAGGGGCAGGGCCCCAAATCCTTTCTCAGCTTTACTTCAAATGTAATTGAAGAAGAACAATCATATTTTACATACAGGAGACTGGTCTTCAGGGCACTGTGAAAGTGGAAAAGCATTAATGTTTAAATCCTAATTCCTGTATGTGGAGAATTTAGCAGAATTTGATATAACACATCAATCCCATTTTGGGAAAGCAATCATCTTAAATAAAGAGACTGACCAACACTATATGGGCTAGATGGGAGATAAAAGGGGTACTGTACATGTAGTTTGGCCAGTTTGCATGGAGCACTTGTAAGGCCATTATCAGTAATGTGCATTTTGATTTTTCTATACAATGATAAGGTGGTACTCCTCTGTTAAATTGTAATATCATTAATAAAAAAACAAAAGCATGCGTTCATATAATTTTATACAGTACCAAAAGTATTTCAGTATTCAGTACTATTTCAAACAATCCTTTTTCTGAGAATATGTGTAATACTCCAAATTCAATGGAAATAAAACGACCTGTCATTCCAACATTGAAATATGATTTTTCCAAATAACAATAAATTGAATATTGGCATAGCCTACCAAATATTTTTAAAAATATTTTTCATGTATACTGTACATAAATGAAAACCATGCATAATACTGTATGCACATGTATATAATAAGGTTTGTTTTCTAATACATTAAATGAAAATATTGTGACTATATGTATCAAATGAATTATCACATAAAAATTGCTATAAAACTAAACCTTGCATATTTCATTTTGAAACTATTTCATCATAAGAAAAAAAACTTCCAATATTATACATATATATCCAAAATATACATCCCTGGAGTTTATGACAATGATGCTGGTTTGAACACTTGAACTAAGGGGTGTGTCCCTGCTATAAGTGTTTGCAATTGTCAGATGACCGTTAAGGCCCATGGGCCTCTTGTTGTTTTTTGTAAATAATTGTAACATCCATGCATGCAGGATGACCAATAATATAAATTAATTCCTGCCTTGCTTAATATATACATTTGTAAGTGTATTTATACATAATGCTAATGAAATGAATAATTCACTCATGTCAACTTAATAATTCCTGACAAAAATCATTTTGTTTATCTTAGAAATTCCCCACACTTACTTTGTGGGCCACATGTGGCCGCCCAAATGGACGCAGCTTTCATGAGTGGGATGGAGTTATCTGCCTTGGTACAAAAGCAGAACCTGGAGACCAGGGAAAGGTTTGTGTCTGTACTAAACTCCCAGTCAATTCAAAATAAATTAGCATGAACATATTTTTGGCTTCTTTTGAAGATTTTTGCACTATAGCTTCTCAGCAATATTAAAATTTCCACAATTTAAATTTGGCAAGTGAAAAAAAACAAGCTTCTATATAAAAAACATTGACAGAGATAAATGCAACAAAAATCTGCAGCTCAAAGATATAATCCTGTTAACCTTTCTGGAAATAACCGATGAAGGCCGAGTGTGACAAAACGTAATTGTGTGACCTGTTTCCGGTTTCCCCACTGGAGGGCTATACTTATGGACGAAAAAATCAAAAGCAAAGGGTAGCAAGGGGAAACAACTCTGTATACACACACATGTGTCACCATTCAAGAGCTTCTAAAAAGCGTCCCAAGAGCCGCACTCTTATAATATTATTTAACAATGTAGAGTTTGAGTGGTGTCAAATGTGTTTGCGTGTGGATACATCAACTAAGATTTAAAGCAAGGGGAAAACTGGTTTCTGGTTTTCGAAAATCTCCTCGCTGCGAACAATTCTTCTTTTACAGTATCTCAATTAATTCATTTTAAACCATTTCATTCTTGTCTTTTCTCCCCAGGCTGATCCCGCACAGTTCTGGAACTTTTTCTACTCGGCAGCCTTCCTACTTCTGTTATTACTGGTAATGAAGGCACGCATGAGAGGTGGACACCTAAATGGGGCTGATGACATGGAGGTGGGTAATAGAAATTTAAACCAAAATGTTGACGTGATATCGAACTGTGATACAAATTTAAACCTGTAATTTTATATAATTATGAAGGTCCTTTTTTTCTGTTGCAAGTTTCATTTATGTTTCTTAAAATGTAACTTACATAATATATATGCGTAATTATGAATTGGAATTGAAGGAATCACAGTTTCTATTAAAATACTCAAAAGTATGTTTCATTAACAAAACTGGCCTTGATGTAATGTCATCGAGTCTAGAGAGAAAATTTTGAATTCATGCTTTAAGGGATACTTTGCGACCACAGAATCAGAAAAATAGGATTTCTATGTCATTGAGTCCACTGTACTTTTCCGGGAGTGCGTCACGAAAATGTAAACGGTTGATATCGAGTAAAACCACCTTTAAAGGATATAGATGATGCATGACTTTGAAATAATGAGGTTTGACTGTGCATGTACAGACAAATGTCACCTGTAACACATACCTGTATTTATAAATGTACATCACCTGTAGATATACCTGTAGATATAAATGTACATCACCTGTAGATATACCTGTAGATATAAATGTACATCACCTGTAGATATACCTGTAGATATAAATGTACATCACCTGTAACACATACCTGTATATATAAATGTACATCACCTGTAGATATACCTGTAGATATAAATGTACATCACCTGTAGATATACCTGTAGATATAAATGTACATCACCTGTAGATATACCTGTATATATAAATGTACATCACCTGTAGATATACCTGTAGATATAAATGTACATCACCTGTAGATATACCTGTATATATAAATGTACATCACCTGTAGATATACCTGTAGATATAAATGTACATCACCTGTAGATATACTTGTAGATATAAATGTACATCACCTGTAGATATACCTGTATATTTAAATGTACATCACCTGTAGATATACTTGTAGATATAATGTACATCACCTGTAGATATACCTGTATATATAAATGTACATCACCTGTAGATATAAATGTACATCACCTGTAGATATACCTGTATATATAAATGTACATCACCTGTAACACATACCTGTATATATAAATGTACATCACCTGTAGATATACCTGTAGATATACCTGTATATATACCTGTATATATAAATGTACATCACCTGTATATATACCTGTATATATAAATGTACATCACCTGTAGATATACCTGTATATATAAATGTACATCACCTGTAGATATACCTGTATATATAAATGTACATCACCTGTAGATATACCTGTATATATAAATGTACATCACCTGTAGATATACCTGTATATATACCTGTATATATAAATGTACATCACCTGTATATATACCTGTAAATATAAATGTACATCACCTGTAGATATACCTGTATATATAAATGTACATCACCTGTAGATATACCTGTAGATATAAATGTACATCACCTGTAGATTGCCTTGAGGAAGCTAGCCCACCAAGCACTGTCCAGAATGATGACAAGGAAATGGCCTCGAAGTCAGGACCAGGAAATTTGTGCCATCTGTTTGGATTACTTTACACCAAAGCAGGTACATGTTAGCCACAACTAACAGCAATGATATATATATATATATATATAGAGGCAAAAAAGTGAACACATTTGTACCTGTACATAATCCCATATTGTAAATGATTTGTTTTTCTGTGCCGGGGGAGGGAGGGGTTGTGGGTTGTGGAGGTCAAGGTGAATTTATCTTAATTTACAAGGAAGATAAGCATCTTGAAAATATATCAAGCTAAATGTCTTGAGTTGTAATGGACGTTCCTTGCTTAAGTTTCCAGGGACTAACACCTAGCAGCTATAAAGTCAAAACACAAACACATTTGTACCTGCACTACACCCCCATTGTAAATGGTTTGTGTGTGCCTGCAGGGGAGGGTGGGGGATTAGTTTTTCTTTACAAGCTAGGAAGGGAAGCATCTTGAAAATATATCAAGCTAAATGAGTCTGTAATGGATGTCTCTGTTCACCTTTAGTTAGTGCCTTCAGGTACTTGTTGAACAAGTAAGGTCAGCTGAATATATAAGGAATTACCATAATTCTATTGGGGGTGAATATACGGTATATACCGAAAAAAATGTGTCCATTTTGCATAAGTCCGAGAAGCGGTTTATGCGAAAAAGTGCACACATTTTTTTCGGTACTGTATAACTCTCAAAAAAAATTTGTCATTCCTTATAATTTCATTTCTAAAGATACATATATAATACATACATGTAGGTATTAATTATGACACAAATCGAATGGTTTTACAAAACACACAAGCATGTGCATAAATTTTATTGCAAAATACCGCGCCAAATATGGCACTATATGATGTCATCAGTTTTTGCTTTCTCTGATTTTTGAGGTTATACAATATAACCTGAAAAAGTTTAACATTGGGAGAAGAGGCAAAATTAAATTATATGTTCTTAAATATCTGTACTTGGGAATTCATATTAGCTGATAAAGATGAATTAACATGACTTATAGCTATACCAGTTACAGTCATTAAAATGTTGTGTAACCATGTTAGACCGTAAAGATAAAATTCCCTATTTTTTGCTTAGGGCTTTTCCAGAATATTGACCAAAAATGGGAGGGGCGGGAGGCAATTTTTCATAGACCCACCACCTACCCATTATCAAATATTAAAAGTTATTTGATAAAAGGAATGGTATGCAGATCTGGTTTTAACCCTGCCATCCACAATATATTAATACAGGTGGCTTCCACCTCCCCCACACAATTTATCATGGAATAGCCAATATATATTTCATTTTTCACTCCCAAATCGAACAAAACGACAAAAGGTAACAATATAATTATAATGATGCTGGTTATTTTTTACCAACTTTATTTCTATGATACAGGCTGAGCTCTAGGGATATCTGAACTGTTACATGGTGTGTGAAATATGTTTATTCTTATCTTCCAGAAATTACGAGTTCTTCCATGTGGTCATGAGTTCCATACAAAATGTGTCGACCCATGGCTTGTCAAAAACCGTACATGTCCCTTATGTAAACTCAACATTGTTGGTAAGTGTTGTAAATTACACAAATTTGACATCAATTATTAACTGTAATCATTGAATTTATCAACAAATTACTGTAAGATATATATTTCCTGAATATATGACTTGTACAAATAAGATCCTTTTTTGCCCTATTTGCCCTATCAATGTACAGAAAAGCTCCGTTTGCATTCCTTCATCCTTGATATCCAAGTGTTACGCTCACCTACACTCTCTACACCTCTGTAATCATCATCGATATCCAGGGATTTCACTCACCTAAACCCTCTACACCCCTGGAATCATCCTCAATATCTAGTTATTATGCTCACCTATACTCTCTACACCCCTGGAACCATCCTTGATATCTAGTTATTATGCTCACTTACACTCTCCTAACTTACACTCTCTACACCTCTGGAATCATCCTTGATATCCAGGTGTTACTCTCACCTACACTCTCTACACCTCTGGAATCATCCTTGATATCCAGGTGTTACTCTCACCTACACTCTCTACACCTCTGGAATCATCCTTGATATCCAGGTGTTACCCTCACCTATACTCTCTACACCTCTAATCATCATTGATATCCAGGTGTTGCACTCACCTACACCCTCTACACCCATGGAACCATCCTCAATATCTAGTTATTATGCTCACCTACACCCTCTACACCTCTGGAATTATCCTCGATATCCAGGTGTTACCCTCACCTACACTCACTACAACTCTGGAATCATCCACGATATCAAGGTGTTACACTCACCTACACTTTCTTCACCACTGGAATATGTCATTGCACAACTAAAGGCACCATGTGCGCCACCTTGTTGAGGAGACAAGAAGACTTGGTTTCACCCTTTCATGTGCATCAAAAGAATCTCGTGGTCACATAACGGTAAAAATGACAAGTTTTGAAGTCGGTCAGGCAGGGCTCCTTTGTATTCTTCAAAAGACAGGCGTCAGCCTAATGATTGGTCAGGACTTTTTTTACCTGAGCATGCCTTCAGTGTTGCCATGACATATTTCAGGAGTGTAGAAAGGTTGGATGAGCCTAACCCCTGGATATCGAGGATGGGTTTCCTTTAAACATTGAGCAATGTCAGGAAAGTACTTTTACCAGAGGTTGGATGATACCAAAGAATTTTTCCCATTAAATCTTACTTGAAATATATCATGACAAGCATTTCAAAAGCATAATTCTTATTCTCTGTACCAAAACAATGTATTAATTTCCACCCAAAGACTTTATTGTTTGATCATATCTATTACAGAGAAGATGCCTGTCAAGTGAAGAAAAGTGTAAAAATTTGTGACAAGTTAATTTGGCCAAACCATTAGTGTATATCGTTGACATTTTGTGTCAGGAATTTGACACTATATAATGGGAAACCCACCTCACAGTAACCAGATTCTGCCGGACTGAAATGACCTTTAACCTGCAGATGACTTCACTGGATAGTCATTGACGAAAACAAGCCTCGACCAAAATATTACTCTGTTTTACATGTACAACTACATATAGTATTTATTTGAGCTATGGATGGTGATGTGTTCATAGTGGATTCAATGTATACTGTAAACCAATATATTTTCGCAGCGACTTAATTTTGTGTTTTCGTATTAAACAACCATTTCACAGAGATTTAATTTGGCAATAAATACAGTCGTAAATTCTATGTACAGTACTAACATTACTTTGATTGAAAATATTTAGCAGCGATTAATTTTCCAAAGTTTTTTTCAACTGCGTAATACGCGAGAATTAATCGCACACGAAAATAAGATGGTTTACAGTAAAGCCAGACCAGGGAGAACTGTGTCAGTATGGTATGCATGGTGTACTTCTCTGGTGTGTATGCTTGTTATGGTGATTCTTGAACCGGTGATGCTCCATTCCATGTCGTTGTGTACACAGAATTTACATATCTGTCCTGGATTTGTTTTTGTGTCCATGCATCAGTAGAAACTGGGCATTAGCAACCACTCTTAACATGTTATTACGTAAGCTTTGAAATGATTCACACAATGAAACTGTTGTTAACTTCATGTCAGGAGGATGGGAGTATATATGTCTGGAGTAAATGAATCGTGCTGAAATCGCCTTACTTTTGGCCTGTCTGGATTCATTTCCTGAAGGTTGTTTTCAGTGATGATGCTGTGGCCATTCTAAAAACACCCTTTGGTCTTCTTTGATTCAGTTCCTGAAGGTTGTTTTAGTGGTGTTGCTGTGCCTTTATTAAAACACCCTTTGGTTTTCTTTGATTCAGTTCCTGAAGGTTGTTTTCAGTGATGTTGCTGTGGCCATTCTAAAAACACCATTTGGTCTTCTTTGATTCAGTTCCTGAAGGTTGTTTTCAGTGATGTTGCTGTGGCCATTCTAAAAACACCCTTTGGTCTTCTTTGATTCAGTTCCTGAAGGTTGTTTTCAGTAGTGTTGCTGTGGCCATTCTAAAAACACCCTTTGGTCTTTTTTGATTCCTTAAGGTTGCTTTGAGTGGTAATCACTGTTTCATGCTGAAATCCCATATGGTCTTCTTTGATTCATTGCCTGAAGTTTGCTTTTAGTGGTGTTGCTGTGCCTTACTGATATCCTATTTCAAGTAAGGCAGATTGGCAAACACAATCTTCATGTCTTGTGTTTTGATAATAGCATATCTCCCCTCTGCTTCATTCAGATATCACCATACTTACCTATTGTTTATAAAATTCTGACCAAAGAAAAACGGACACCTAGATAGCTATCCTGATCAGGAAAATTAAAAGACAAATCCTTAATGTTTTGAAATGATTTTATAGTACTACCTCACATTATTTCAGATTGGGTTATTGGAATCAAGAATTAAGGAAATATAATATCAACAATATCAAAGCTAAATTACACTCTTTAATAGAAGTTTGTTTATTGATCACCATTATAAGATTATCTTCTCCCGTATTTGTGAAACCATTTTCAAGCTCAAGCGTGGATTTCGTGCTCAAACCAATTATCTTGTAGCTGACATCATCACGTCAAACTTTCAGAAAGCCAAAATAAAATCAATGTCAACAGTTTTTTGCTTCAAATCTCTTCAATGCTTTCCCAAATCATTGACAGGATTTTATTTATTTAAAGGTAAAACAAGAAATTTGCTTGGAGTACAAAACATTTGCTTGAGCATGAAAATGATGTCATAAATACGGGCCCGGGTCTTATATCTGATGTTATTGGGGCATTTGATGGTTAGGTTTTGATTATACATACTTTTGAGGAGCCGCGGTGTCCAAGTGGTTATGTTGTCAGACATTCTGCTACCACTAGCCCTCCACGTCTAGGTCGCGGGTTCGAGATGTACGTGGAGCAGTTGCCAGGTATTGGCTGTTGGTCGGTGGCTTTTCTCCGGTTAAAAAACAACAAATATTTACTTTTGAATTCTTCTGTGCTAATTGTTTTTCATTTATTCTCATCTCTGTTGATAATATTATAAAACGTTTATTCTGTGTTATTGAAATTAGAAAAAGATTAATGACATAAAATATATGAATTAGTTTTAAATCTGAAGTAGATTATGTTGGTAAAATTATAAAATATTAATAAAAACATAGAAAAAAAACATATCTTTCTCTACATTATACAGTGATCGTTGTTTACAATAATTATAAAATATTTTTATTCAATGATATTGTTCACCCAAGCGTGCACAGGGTGTTAGTATTTGTCATTATATAAGTAATATACATGTGATATATTTTTGATGTGCAGAGCGTCTTCTTGAAATCAGGCAATTAAGTTCTCCAACACAAGAATCGGTATAGAGGAGAGTTTTGATTAGACGTTGTAAAAATGATCATGATATTATAATAACGATACTTGCCAAAAACAATCATTGTTAAATTATTGTTAAAAAGTAATTGGATGTCTGAAAATCAAATGCCTTCCACTTATATTATTACAGTGCGTGTGTAATTATGATGCATTTGGTAATTTAATCTGTAGGTATATTTGGAGTGGAATGAGACCGTAGGTCGTATTCAGTTATTCATGTCACAAGTATTATGTTGTTATACATGATTTATCCTACTTACCAAATATAACTAGTTCAGTACCTGGCCATATTTAGTAATGTCACACCTAACATTTTCCCATAGACTTTAGTGCATTTTCACCAATTTTGAAAATGTTATCATACAATAACAGCCAGACTTATTTGAATACATTTTGTTTTGTTAATTTCATACTTGATTGGAGTTGCCAAAACATATTTTTAGTGCAGATTTTGTCCGTATTTGATGTTGTTGAGCTGTTTGTTGGCGAAATGATATCTGCCGAACTGGACGTCATCGCAAATAAGCTCCTACTTTACTCAACTCTGCAATGAAACTATGTTTTGAAAGCTCTACAAAATAATGATGAAAACATAATAAAGTTGATTGAAATCGGTAACACTGCTCTTGTATAACGCCGTTTTCAAAATTAGTGGAAATGTACTTAATTCAATGGGAAATCTTCAGGTGTGACATTACTTTTGGCCAGATACTGAATACAGATGCGGAAAGTGCCGTTTCCAACAAAAAGCCAGGTATACTTAATCGATCATATCAATCTAATTGCGATCCTACTTGGATTGTACATCAGTCACAAGTTGCCTATCAAATACAAAATATGGAAAAACTGGTACTATATTATTTGATTATTTTTGTCTTACTTTTTGTATACTCAGGACACGCAAGAATTGTTTTGTTTTTTTTGACATTTTAGAAAAGACATGAAATACAATGGAATCGTTAAGTTGTTACAAACGTAACTTTTATCATAGTTAAGAGTTATGTAAAGCCAAAGTATGATTTCAAATAATTCATAAAAATGGTTTAATGTTTTAAAATCGTGTTTCATATTCTGATCTTATTGCATGCATATATTTTACATCCGTTGTATATCTGTTTAATTCATCTACATAAAGGGGAATCGTTTTTGTATGATTTCAAGTGCAATTCATTTTGTATTTATTTATTTTACCATATTTATTTCATGTTAAATCTGTTGTTTTGTAACATCAAGTGATATTTTTAAATGATTGATCGTTTAGTCTATATACATTAAATTTGTCATTGTTTAGTTTTCTCCACAAAGTATTGTAACATGATGATTGTTTTGAATTACCATTATTTTGTACTAATTTAGTATACAAAGGTAATTAGCCCAACTTGTAAAAAGACGAGGAAAACATTTCCAAGGTAATAGGGACAATTTATTTCACTCATACTTTATTTGGACTTTTTTGAAGTTGTATGCCCTTGGTTTGAATACTGGAAAATCTAAAGTAGCACTAATGTTTAATATAATTTTGAATATTTTTAATTCCATTAAAACAAGAATGATGCAATGAATTACCTTTTTTCTTTCATGTATAGTTTTTAGAATGTGCATGTTTTTAAGAAAAATATTTTCAGATACAGAATGTATTTTTCCTATTACACGCCCTGAGCATTTTTGTGAGCGGGAAAGTTTAGAAGTTTAGAGTTATGCCTTCCAAAGATATTCCGTATATCGTTTTTTTAGCGTGTGCTAAATTCGCGTTTTCTGTACACACAATCACAGGTTTTATATCTAGCGTAATTTGAGTTTAGCGTTGATACAGCTACAATTAGTTATTTCAGCGCAAATATCATATACAACAAATTATTGTTATAATAAAACAAGTCATTTACTCTTTTTCTCCTTCCAAAGCAGTTCATTTTTACGGTAACGCTTGTCAGAATAAAGGGGAGAGCGAGCGTTAATGATAACAGGAACAGTTTTCAGATGAACTGCGATATGTACGACCAGTAGTTTTGTGTATAAGTTCATGTACAGCTTATATGAATGTGTACCTGTGGGTCCAGGTGAGAAGCCTGCGGCCAGATGTACCTATTATATACTTACTGTCAGCCTAAGGTATACAAGGGTATAACTTGGTCCTACACAGGTAATACAAAGAGTAGTGTGTGAATATCGTTAAGGATTATTTATACAAGTGATATCATATACTGAGCATTGCGGAAGCAGATATTATCATTATTATTATTGTTCAACCCTGACATCTCCTTATAGGACAGCAAGCTCTATTTACTCAGAGAAAATGTCACAACAAGGTATTGGTTGAAAATGGCTCATCCCTTCGATGACCGAATATTTATTTTACTTAATTTTAGGAAAGTTAATACATTTTAAATTGCGTTTTTATGAGTAAATGTGCGGCCTATAAATACAGCGCTAAATACATTATAAAAGTGAAACGTTATGATGACGCCCATTTTTTGTAAAAATGGTGTCGATGTGCAAATAGAGT
Organism: Mimachlamys varia; assembly: GCA_947623455.1. Taxonomy (NCBI): domain Eukaryota; kingdom Metazoa; phylum Mollusca; class Bivalvia; order Pectinida; family Pectinidae; genus Mimachlamys; species Mimachlamys varia. Next base: position 28,784,353 of record OX392532.1, on the reverse strand, counting down.
GTACAGAAATGATTTTCAGATATCTCCAATAATATTGTGAATGTTTGCATTTCAAATTTCTGGAAAGGCATTAATAGCTACATTTCATAATCCACAGTTTTCGATGTTTCATGCTAAATTAAACAAACTGTTTTATTGGGCTTATCTATAGGGAATAATAGGAAATAATGTTGTCTTAATTGTGTGGGATACTTGCATGTACATGTGGAAATGATACGCGTGAGTTGCATATGATATATATATATACAAATACTGTAAGTATCTTGTAAGCACTTAATTAGTATATACCACTAATTATCGTTGTACCTTCATATGCTATCTCGAAGCCCTGTATGCTGTATATCAATTGTATTCTCCGATACAATCATATTGGTTAATTATCGTCTATTGTCTGGTTTATTTTCTTTAATTGATAAGTAACAGGTACATTTTACTAAAATTTTCTTTCATATCTTACAGACAAATTTGAAACAAACATTAACAGAACTGAAAAACACTAAGTTGCCTTTCTTTACCAAACTCACCACAATGTGGTCATGGCCTCCATTGGTCCCATTACCTACAAATCCTTGCGGCACTGTTTTAACTTTCGTTTTTTTTTTTTCGTGATTCCTTTCCCTATCGATATGGCTTGAATGATTAGTTGAACCATTATCGTCGGGTCAGATAAAACATTGCTGGTTCAGGCTATTCGGTTGGATTATCTGCGTAAGACATAAGAATTCTTATTTTACATTACAGCAAACAGGTGATGTTGACCTACGTATTCGTGCGACAGAAATATTATGTTGAGTGGAAATATATTGTCTTTCAGAAAAGTTGCAAAATATATGTGCTTGGTGTAGTCATAATTTGTTGACACTTAAAGCGGATGAATCAGTACACACGTAATGCTTGTGTTTTGTATGGCATGCGCGAATAAAAGGATTTTGTTCGGGTAATATTTGAAGTATAAGTGTGTGAATATTTGTCATGTTAATATTTATTCCCGTTTTGCGGATGTGCTATGCCTTATGTTGTACACATACGTTAACATAAAGTTGTTGTTTGATAGGTAAGCAATGTCGTACATTGGACATCATGTGCTCTCAAATTTCCTTTGTTATTCTCGTATTCAAGAACGAAGAAAATACTATTTCTGATTTGATATCTACTTGTACTTAACACACATTGCAAGCGTCTTATTCTCCGCAATTGATATGAAATATGGCTGTCACTTCCCCTGCTATTGGTATTTTACAAGAGTTAATTTTCAGCAGGAACTTGTAAAAGTATGCCATTATTATGTAACCTAGTTCAATAGTTCATAATTACATTCGACAACTAGGAAAGCAAATGAAGGGAGGAAAAACTAGGTCCATTATTGTACACATTGTGTACCAGTATAATCGTACGTTCTTCACGTGATCCGTTGTGTTTTGTCTCCTACATATATTATTATAGAAATGCAATAAATCTACATTGTTAGATCTGACCAAGAGTTTGTTTTTAATATTGAATGTCTAACATTAACGTTACAAGCATCACTGTTGACCTATAGAAGTAAAAAGAAATAGCTGTATGATGGGGTGCTGTTCATTTTGGGTTGCTTTGTGTATTACCAAATTCTATGAGCTAGACGTTTTTTGAATATGCTCATTGGTATGCATTATTTTTGTGATTGAGAAACAAAAACATAAGAGAATACCAAAGTGTCAACAAAAACATAATCCGAACTCAAAATCGATTAAACTAGTTAAGGGTAAAATTCGAAAAATTAAAGATAATCACAAAGACCATTGTAAAAGAACAAGAGAATAAGGCCATGTGTTCCGGTAGAGTAAGCGTCTTCTGCTTCATCGACGACACCCGCCATGTAAATCTTGATCATATCCAAGCAAACACCAAGTTCTCGAAATGAGAACCGAGTCAACATTGTCAATATTGACAAGTAAGCACACTAAAGAGCATACTAAGAAACGTCCATCTTATACAGACTATTTCTTAACGAGACAAAGAAAGCGACCATAAAAAACACTAGAATGGGGAATCAACTGCACATGTAAACACCAATGGGTTGGAGAAACAGGAAGTTACTATCAAAGACTGGAAAGTTCACGATCGGAAAATTGAAATCGTCACCTTTATCGTATATCTTAGTAATTAGCTTTTCATGTTAGTTATAGCTTAAGTAGAGATCGATGTAAGCAGCGGATGCAGAAGAGTCTGTTATGTCCTTTATTTTAAGTTAAGAGGGGCGATCGACGTGGTCGGCAAACTGGTTGTTTATAGACAACATGTCATCGATATATCGGAAAGTGAAATTAACAGATTTGGCAAATGATGCCTCAGTTCTCACTTTAAAGACGTGACATTTACTCATGTGGCCTAGATTTACATTGCGGGTGTCTCGATGAAGCAAAAGATGTTTAGTCTTTCAGGAAACCTGGTCTTATTATCTTGTAACTTTTACAATGTTATCTACGTAAATATTTCATTTGTTACTATTTTTGCCTCATGTTTTTAAATCGATTTTGAGTGCAATAATTGTCACTCTTTGATCTTGTAAAATTGGAATATTGTAAATATGAATACTAACACAGGCACTACAACTAACGAGAATGTTTTAGATATATTGACATTTTACATTGTTAAAATGTACTTCTAAAATATCTAGGTAAACATAAAAAATACAATATTGATTGACAAAGTGGTTGAATTTTACTTGGTTAAGCTGAATTGAATGGAAGTGCTCGCTAAAACTCGTGTCTTTTGTAATTTAAGAAAATTAACGAAAACGAGTGAACTAAATCCATATAGAGCAATCACTCGTTGTATAAGCTCTATTTGTGTCATTTTCGTGTATACAAAAACATCTGTCTTGCGTAAGAAAGGGTTGAAGGAAATATCTGTTCTACATCCAATTTCACGTGCTGTCGCAATACTGACGTAATATCATTGGATATGGAATCTGTTATTTGTAGAACCTACCTCATCCGCACGTGTTGTCTGTGCAATCAAATGTGATCACTCAGTCTACCAGGGGGTATGGTTAATATTACTGACTGGTGCGTTTCGTCAAAAACATTCAAAGAAAAAGTTCATATTTTCCAAATGGTAGACAGTCTAAACATTTCTGATTGTTGGACTGACTCTTTCATGTCCAAAGGTTTAAGATAGGGAAAGCCGACCCTCGGAGTTTCCAATTTGGGAACCCCTGTGGTGGAAATTCATCATCTTATTCTTGTATGATATTAAGGTGGGTGTTTCAACGGGACCAAAATGTACATGACGGGCGTCGTCAATAAAGCTGAAGCCGCTTACTTCTCTAGAACGCATGGTCTTATTCTCTTTCCTTTGTTCATAGTTTCCCCCTAGTTTAATCAATGTCAAATTCGTATTATGGTGTTGACGCTTTGATATTCTCTGAATTTTGAACACCCCTTGTCACGAAAGAGACTTGTAGTAAACATGTACTTGTTTCTCCATGTTTACACGATAACATGTATGAAGGTACCAAATTAAGTACGTTCACGGTAAATAAAACCAAGAAAAGTTTTAACATATGTCGAAATGTATATATATATATATTAAATATAATGATAAATATAAATGAAGAGTATATATATCTTGATTGAATGGTATATATTACTAGTCGAATCATAGAGTTTGTCTGTGCAATTCATGAAAACAATGCCAAAATGAATTTCAACTGCAAATTTATTCCACCTTGTTGCGTGGAACGATAAATAGAGGTTTCATAACGAGTGGTTGGTAGATATGGAATTTATTTCACTCGTGTTAATTATTTTTTAAGTTACAAAAGACACGATCCTTAGCGAGTGTCTTTTGTACCGAAGTAGCGGCTAAAAGTATAGGTCCTTTGCAGATTTTGTCTGCCGTTCTCGTCCATGAAGAACTGTAAAGTGTTCATTTGTTCAAACTTTTCATTCAATTTTGATCAATTATTCCAAAACAAAATTCAAGTTCTTGGTAATCGTCTGCTCTGCGGTAGATCACAGGCACTAGCCTTGTCTGTCGATATATCTTACGGGTTATAACACAGGTGTATACTGACAGGCCAAGCTAGAACCTGTTCGATAGAGCACATTCCTTGCACAGGTACTCGGGCGATAAGTATCAACGAATGAAATTAATAATAGCCTATTTAGCCATGTTGAGCTTTGAGTGTTCATTTTAACACCGAAATGAACCTTCGAAGATCATATTTCCACCAATAAATGAAGTGGTGGGTTTCGTCGTTTCGTTTTCGAACCAATGCTTCACGAGCTCTTCAATTTGAGAGAAGCATTTACATGAGTAACTGATTAAAAATCAAATCTGACCTGTCATTTTAAACTAAAATCACCAGCTAGTCTCAACTACTATATGAATTATTCTCAATTATAATTATTTATTTATAAAATCCCCGTAGTAAAATTCAGTTACAGTTGCCCAATTCATGCCAAGCTTAAGTAAGCCAAAGTACTTCAGTCTCTTTGCTATTTAGTGGGTATTTAGTGCATACCTCAAGGCTCTCCAATTTGTGCCATTTCATTTTGCACTATATTGAAGCCGTATAGAATGGCTATCTGATGGCATGGATGAGATAAATGAATATAACGTAGTGCAACGGGACCACACAATTCCATGGGCCTTACTAGACTGCGTTCCGCGGGGGACTCAGAGGACAACAGGTATACATAATGCATAGACCAGGCCCCGGTTTCATCAACGGTCCTTAACATTAACATCTCCATAGGAAAGCATTACAGAATTTAAGGACTAGGTACAGGACAATTCAATATGGCGCAGGTGTTTTTACCAAAACTTGTTATTTTATTAAATACTGCAAAATACATGACCAAAATAGACTACAAAGTACATTTTGTGATGGAGAATCGATAATTTCAACCATATTTTGGTACGTTTGGTGGTTTTTCTGATATTTTGTGTTATATGTCAAAAAACGCGTGCACGTTTGCAGAATACTGCGAAAGAAAATAAAAACAATGAATATCATTTTTTGTTGCTTTAATATACACAGAATGATAGACGAGCCTTCGATTTTTGAATAAATCTCTCTTTCAATTGAAAACCGCAGAATAAGATAATGTACTCGTCACATGAATGGCAATTTATGTACATTCTGAACACCGCTCACATCTGGATCAAATTTTTAAAATTTCCATCGCCGATCGACAAATTTATGTGGCAAGCCGCATAGCCAAAACAAAAATCTTACCGTCTGCGGTATGACGAGTTATGACATTGTGTCAGATCTCTTAAATCAAACATCTTCCCGTTGCATGTAGCGAAATATACTACCCTGTCCTCCATTTTGCACTATTTACTTTTTTAGATATTCATACGCCTGACTTAGAGGCATGGTGAAACATCGACAAAATTAACAATTTAATTGGATTCAAGCATGCAGTAAAGATAAATGTTACTTGGTATATCGTCACAAAGCAAAAACTGCCCATTCCTATCACGATAAATTGTTTTTAGCGATTGCCAGTTTTACATTTTTGGGCGAATGTATAGCACGTGAAAAGATGTCCTTCGGCACTTCCGGCAGTGTTTTTTTAGGTAATTTAATGATTTTGAAAGAATTGTCAACAAAGTTTAATTTGTGTTGTAAAAATTCTGATGGAATTCGTATATATATTACACTTCCGCGTGGATCGGACAGTATTAACTCACTGTTTATACCGATTCGTTCTCGGCTTCGCACCTATCAAACATCGCTAGCGTAAATTGTTGCCATCGTAAACATGTGTGGCAGTTGAGGCACATTGGTATCAAAATACATTTCTCAAACTTAATTAGTAATAAGGTAACCGTATCGTAAATGTAAATTACGTTATGTTGGTGTTATTATTTTCATTTTATACATTTATTTGACACGAAACTTACATTTACATGACAAATGACCTATTTAATATAAAATAATGCCCCTATATTGCCCCCACGAGATACAGGTAACTACTTTTACCTGAACTGAAAACAGCATGCAATGGACGACATTTTTTAGAGGGGGTACCTGTGTATTTCTCCCCGATACTCTGATTTACAGACTTATATCAAAATTTTAACACTGGGTTATCATTCTATGAACATTGCAGTAGCTTTGTATTATTTTTTTGAGAAGTTTCAAATAACTATATGAAAAATATTTGCGCACTCCCATCTGGATATTATTTACTGAATATTTTTTTCCTAAGTACAGATTTTTTTAATGTTGGGGGCTAAACTGCATTTTATATCAATATTTTACATAATGGGATAAAGCTTATGCCATGTATTGGAAGAAAACATTAAAATTTCAATATTACCATTTTCATCCAGGTAACAACCAATATGGCTGTACCTAGTCCTTAAGGGGAAAATCCTTTGTTAAGGAACTTTCCTTAAATTCTGTAATGCTTTCCTATGGAGATTTTGAAGTTAAGGGAGTTTCCTGAAGTTAAGGAACGTTGATGAAACCGGGGCCAGCATATGTTACAATGAAGTGGGACAAGTGAAAAGTGAATCTGAGATTGACAGTGTACGTTTACTGTATGTGTGACGCCATGTCACGAGAAACCAGGTTGGGTGATTGGTGGTGGTGTTGGTGGGGAGGGGGCTGGGCTTTTCTTGTCCCCTATGGTCCATGTAAGAGAACTTTGGTATTTTGGTACCACGGCAGAAGATTTTAAAAATAAATTAGTTATATTATCTGAATTTTCTAACTTACGGCATCAAGAGACAATATTAGTCCAACTAAAATCATGGTAAAACTCCCTGATTACCTAACATTTACATACAATGGCACTGCTATAGGAATAGTTAAGAATTTCAAATACAAAGTGTCTTGTATATTGACACAATTCAATATTAAACAATTATATGATAAAAGGTATTTACATTGTAAAAGCAGTGTATGCTGCTATTTCTGAATATAGGGATCATAATCTGTCAATAAGACAAAGCCGTCAAACCTATTTTTTATATGGATGTGAAAAATGGAGTTTCTGGAACTATACATGTATAAAGTTATTGAACGTATACATCTCAAATTGCAAACACATACTTAATGTTAAAACGTCGAACTCCGAATTTTATGATATATGGAGATCATACGGAGTTTTCAATAATGCATTGGCTTAAGAATATCATCTTTTATAAATTAAAAGGAATTTTTGTATTTAACTTGAGAAACGAAATCTATGCTTCACCTAAAGGAATCATTTATGTAATCTGTAAGTACGAAATTTGTTTTAAAAAAGCATATTCTAGACTCCCCCCTCAGAAGTTAACCAAAGAGTATTGTTAATTTAGAACATGTAATGCTAAATTACCAATTGAAACTGGTACATGTAAGTGGTCCAATATACCACGTGAATATAGAAGCTGCTATTTATGTAAGTTAAGTGAAATCGGCGACGTGCTCCATTATTTATTTAATTGTACACAAGAACCAATTCTCAATAAAAGACGAAAATATAAGTCCAGATATTATCATATAAGATCAAGCCCATTTAATTTCCATGCCTTATTCAATTACGTAACACAAAATGAATTGATATTATTGGCTAAATTTATTACTGATATTAATGATATATTTGATTCATATTACTAAAGGCCACTCTGTTCCATCATGTAATAATGCCACCCATTTATATATACACGTTTTCTTTTCGAGAATAAAAACATTTTCATTGTCCTTGCATTGTAGCAAATTCTTGGGCACCCGTGGTTGGTCCCGGGTTGTAAACAGCTCCAACATGCGTCTGTCTGTCTGTCTGTCTGTCTGTCTCTGTGTTTGTTTTGCGTCCTATTCACTACCGAGTATCCAGCAGACGAACATAATTATATTTGTCGATATATTTTCAGGTATATACATACTAGGTACACCAAATACCATTGGCTGAAACCATTGGCGTGTGACGGATTTCGTGACGTTTTCTATGAAATCTAACATACTTCCGGGTATACGTAGCGACCATTTGTTGTACCCCCGGGACTTGAGGCCCGGGCGCTTCATAACCACCGCTATAACATATACCGTACTGTCCAAGTTCCATTCATAACGTTCTCGATGTGACCTGGGGTGACAGGCAGCATTTCACTACGAAATAGGTTATCGAGTCAGGAGAACGAAATTATGAAACGTAAGATCCCAGGCGCCTGAGAATTGGTGTTTAGAGTTATATTTTTTTCCTCTTAATTTTCTGTTGTAGGGGTGGGAGGGGGGGGGGGGTGATTAAATTGCGAGAGAAATGCCACTTCCTTCTCTTAGTACATGTAGCATAGTAGTTTTAGCAAAGGGACCTGATACTGACTTTGTTTTAGCTAGTTTTGTATCTAAATTAGGGTGTTTAGAATAATTTTTTCACTTTTTTTGGGGGGGGGGGGGGGGGGGGGGTTGAGATCAGTTTTCGATAAAAATGTCCCCCCAATGGTCATAAAGCAATTTGCGATAAAAATCCCCCCCTCTAGGATCATCAAGCCTTTATGACCATTGAGGGGGACATTTTTATCCAAAAATTATCAACCCCCCCACCCCCACCCCAATTACTCTAAACACCTTAGTTTAGGCTAAAATTAGCCATCAGGTCCATGTGTAGGTTCGATCTTATTATAAGAGTACCAAGTTTCCATGCGCCTGTGTTTAGGACGAGTTCTTCACCTGCTAAACGCTGTTCTCTTATTTAGTAATTAAAAAGATGAAGTAAAAAATAATATGAAAAACGGGAACAAAATCATGAACAAATTTAATGAAATGGCGTCGAGGCTTTTTGAAGGTGGTTTTACACGACATCATCCGTGTACATTTTCGTGACACACTTCCGGAGAAGAACATGGGACTCAATGCATGACATAATGTATCCCGATCGAACTATTTAAAAGAAATCCTGTAAAACTTCCCTTTCAGCATGAATAATAATTTGTCTCTAGGATCGGTGACATTACATCAAGGGAAGTGTTTTATACTTTTATGAAGGCATTTTTGCTGGTAATGTTCATATAGTGGATTGCAGCGCAAATGTAAATATAATGAAGAATATCTCCATTCTAAAACATATTGTATTTTAGTTTCTCAACAAACATTTCTGAAAAACACACATTTCTCAGTATACGGCCGTTTAGACTTCCCGGCGTTCATTTTTTTCCAAATAAATTTGTATTTGCATGGCAACGCCACTACATAAACCAGCCATGGAGACGTGCGATTTAAGAGACAATTAATGACACCCAGGGCGTGACGATTATTAAGGCCCCCCCCCCCCCCCCCATCCTCCCATAAACGCCGTCAAAATGTCAGTTCCATTTCCCAAATTACAAAGTCGATCATGAAGCATCTACCATAGTTCAAAATCAATTGAAATCGGTATAAGTCAGCAACATAGATTGGAAACACATACAAATATAAACATTGAAGTGTCTTGATATGGTCGTTATATATATGGTCTTTATTTAAGCGTTGATTACACTTTTTTAAGTTTCATTGGGGTATGAAACAAAAAAGTTTTTTCCGCGTAACGGATTCTTACAAAATTTTGCAAGCAATTTTTTTCATAATCCTATGAAACTAAAGAAATAATTGATATCAAGGTTTATAATTAATTTTTGAAACTTACTTATCAAATTTAAAACATGTTGATCTAACAACGGATTTTTTTTTTCAAATCAATACGCAGCGCCATTTTCGGATTTATTTTCAAAGAGGTATGAAAAGAAAATTTCAACCAATCAGAAAGCCGCATTCTGCATACAATCAATGGAAAATTAATTATATATAATTATATGATCGTTTTAAATGACATAACTTTGTCATTTATGTCGACCATATCAAGAAACTCTGATGCTTCAACAATACACATAACAACTACTGTAATCATTTTAAAGTTTAAATCATTTGCGTTAACATACACTTTTAGCGGTCCATACTACATGTCCACTGAGTGCTATCAGACTACGGAGCTTATAACAGTGTACTCATCAAATTTATTTGTTTCTTTATACACAAACTCTTTTATTAATCAAACGTTTAAGTTACGTTTACGTAAACATACAGTGTACATGTATGCATGATTTCTTAAATTTTAAATTCTAACAAGATATAAGGCGACATTCACGTCGTCAAGGCAACTACTGCTTTAATCAATTAATTGATTGATTGATTGAACATTCGCCTTATTCGCCCGATCACGCTTCATTAGACTTGAAAGCATCTGTTTCTAAAATAAAAAAGGCCATTTCCGGAACCTACTTTCGGTCAGATGATGACGTCATACATGCAATGGGAGACCTTCTGAACGACCAAGATGAAGTGTCATTGAGGCATTTAAACGTCCTGACAAAGGTGTAAAGATACTGAAGGAAGTGGATTTTGTTGAAAAATAGTGCAATATGTTTCGTATACGTTAAACCCTTAAATGCAGGACTCATAACTTTATCAATCAGCCCTCGTAATAACCATGGTATTGTTGGTGAAAAACGCAGACGAAGTCATATTTTCTTGGCCAGAATAAACTTAAATACCCAGTGAAACCATTTCTATGTTGTATCAGAGGCGTCAGAAATTTTAGCGCACCCAGATCATCAGCGCTATTTATATGATTGATTGATTTAGTCACTCTGTTATGTAGGTACTGATGCCATTGACACGAACGTACCTATATTTTGTGTGTTTGTGTAATGAGCTGTGTTTGTATATATTGGTGATTCTAAACATATCGATCATTTTATACCTTAATAATAACGGAGATAGTGATTATATAGAGGTTACAAAACGAGGGGTTGTTGGATATGGAATTTATTTCACTCGACTTAATTATTTTCTAAAAGTTACAAAAGAGTCGAGCTTTAGCGAGTGTTATTTGTAACTTTAAAAAAATAACGAGAGTGAAATGAATTCCATATTCAATTACCACAAGACGTGTGACCTGTTTCTACCACAATTTCAGTCGGAAAAAGCTGGAAAGAACCGCAGACTTATCATCTCGTATATTTCCCGCCAGGTGGTGACGACGTCAACAATCGATGACGTCATAAACAATCAGCAACTGAGGTTGTTCCGGCCAAAGTTCACCATGTCAACCAATCAAAATGTGTTCAAGATTTATTCCATGTGTGGTATAAACAAAATCGTATTCAATAGTTGCAATGATTATTTTATACACTGAGGGTTGAATAACACCCACCTATTGTAGTAGAAATGAGAATATTACATCTGCAACACAGAAAACGTTTGAATAAATAGTAACGTTGATTGTCTCGACTTTAATTAGCTCTTTTGGAACAAGCTGATTCCGGTAGTGTTATATAGTGATGGTATCTATATGAAAATTGAAACTCATCACGAGGATCGCTAATTTGAAAATTTCTTAGACTCTTTTCATTAAATTCATGTTATAATATGATATATCACGAACGGTCCTTAATACGTGTACATTGTTTTTTATACAATCGCTGTAAGAAATCCATATGCAGTGTGTATATGCATACGTAAGCAAATATATATACCAATCCAATGGCATATATCCGTTTTTCTAGTAAACTGGCACAATGTGGCTACAATATGAGCCAATAGCTAGACTTTACATCGGCCCAAGATCAAGAGCGTATTTTCCCCTAGATTTATAGGATCCATATGATCCCATTGTAAGTAATTATTAATTTTCTGAATAATTCAATACTCCAATGACGAGGGACGAAGCTAAGTTCTGGTAGAATGGTTGAGAATTGATGACATCAACTACAAATTCACTGTTGCGTTATCATATTGGTGACATAAAAATCAAAGTACTGAAAGTACTGTAGCTGCTCTGTATTCTCGCAAGTTAATGAGGCTAGTCATCACGATTTGATAATGGGTTGTTTCAACTAATGGGTTTGTAACATAAGGATGTATGTATGGATAGTTATCTATTATGTTAAGACTTGGTTTCAGCTGCAATTCCCAGTTTTTTTTTCAGCTACGTTAGATTCTATAGTAGCAACTAACTTTCATTTGTATATTTATTTATCTATTAGACTAATAATAAATATGATCATTGATGTTTTCAGCTTTATATGCTATATACTGTAGATGTAAACATATTTAATTCTGCGCAATCAAATTTTAGCGCATTGTGAGTTTTTTGGCTTAAAACTTATTATTTCTGTATTCATTTTTGTTTGTGATTTTCTATTATTGATAACACATTAAAGAATATGATATAAGCGAAGTAATGTTATGCGTGATACATTGCTAGTTGTACGAATAGATTTATAAAATTTATGCAGGGACTGCGGTGGCAAAGCGGTTAAATTGTCTGCCATTCTGCTACCACGCGGGCCACTTGCCGTTGGTGGTGGATTTTCTCCGGGAACTCCGGCGCTCCTCCGCCACTTAAATCTGGAACATCCTTAAATGACTCTTACTGTTAATAGGACGTAAAATACAAACATATCAAACCAATCGATACATTAACTCCTCAGAAAATGTAGTCCCATTAACAGCATTTGTTCAATTGATTTATTATTACTTAAACGGACCTGTACATATATGTCAGTGTCCAAATTAATTGGAAAGAAATATTGCAGAATTTTGGTTTATAATTATTTAAGGGTTTTCAATATCTTAATGTTCTAAATTATATTGAACAAAAATGAAGTTTGTAAAAACCAAAACACGTACTCAGAGCGTTCTATCTCGGGCAATAGGGAACCGTCGGCACTTTTCGTAAACGAGTATTTTCTCGTTTACGGAAAGTGTCGACGGTTCCCGATCGGACTTTCTGCTCATGGACGACAGACTTTCAATGCAAGTTCTATAAGTTAAAACAATCTAAACAAACCAAAACAGATGTATCCATTGCGTATGGAATTGGTCTTCTTGCATATTAATAAGATCTAATGAATATTCTGATCCCCCGACAACGTAATGATATTTCAATTTTGAATTATTGTTTATGTTAAATACTGTAGTTAACACAACCAGTATCAAAACATTGTAAATGTAACAGATGTCACCATTTGTTTAATGCCTCCGCCAGGAGTCGAACCCGGAACCTCTGGCTACTAGTCTTAAACTCAACCGATCTAGCTATAAAGAAGATATTTCCAGCCAAGCAGTATTTGCAGTAGTATTTACCAGGGTTACATACTATCCCTCTTGAAAATGTTGGTCCCGAGTTTTCCGGGGGTCACAGGGGTTCCACTGCAAGTATCCCTTGTGTATGTCATTCCCGGGTCTCTACGTGGGCGCCTTATGTAGCAGAGGTCATTATTTACTTAATTCCTCCATCAGGAATCCAACGCGGAACCTCTAGCTACTACTCTCACGCTCAACCGATCGAGCTAAAGAGAAGATATCTCTAGCCAAGCGGTATATTGCAGCTAGTATTTACCGGGTTACATAAACATTATTTTCCCGTAGTATATACATTGTATGTGTGATGGCAGGTCAAGGCCAAAGAGATCTGACACTATTTTACTGCTAGTTTTGGACCTAAACTACGGTGTATAGAGTTATTTTACACTTTGGGGGGATTGGGTTCAATTTTCGATAAAAATGGTCCCCTCAACGGTCATAAAAGGTCATTTTATGGAAAATTGACCCAAACTCCACAGAAGTGTAAAATAATTTATCCGATCCCTCGTTAGCGCTAAACCCTTTAACTCACAATCTGAGAGATATGTTAATGATGAAGAAATCAACCGCCATACCGCTCCGTCATTGATAAAATCAGGCCGACATATTAAGGCCTATATACTGTCTATGTTAGAAAATAAAGATATATCTTTAAAAATCAAACGCCATGGAGAAACAATCTCAATATTAATTCTGTACAACTTGACATCGTATTGTTTTAATGTGTTTATCGTCCTTTCATATCAAATAAAGCCTTGAAATTCAATCAAAATGTGACATTCGGTTATATTAAACTATCACTGGACCTTACTATCACAAATCCTCCACGGTGGTGCTGTGGTCAGCTACTGTAAAACAAAATCCGTAAAATAAATTTGATCTAGGAAGTGAAAAATGCTGGCCTGTCGGTTCTTGTCACATGTCGGCTGTATGATAGTAATCGGAATTTTCGTTCCTTGTTGCACACATCCTTGCACACATCAAACAGGTAGTTTAGCCGGGTATATGTCCTGAGGCTGTGACATATGTCATCGTGTATTACTTGTCGACATTTGTCATTCGTTTATTTGAACTATGGACTTTCTAGCTTTTTAAAAAATATTTTCATCCCAGGTGAATAAACTACGGAAAGCCCCCGTACTAAGCGTACTATTGTTCATAAATGAAAATAAAAAAACCCATAAAACACCACATGGCAATCCAACTAATTATTTTAATTCTAAATGAATACAACATGTATGCAAACTATCTGAAGCAGTGAATTAAATTGCCTATACAATTATCTACAATATACCATATGAAAAAGCTGAAAATATGCTAAGTGGTATGGTGTTCAAAACTCGAAAATTTCTGCTCCAGAGCGTCACAATTGGAACAAATATTTTATCATTGATAAAATTGGCGGAGAAAACTAGCGTATTTGATAAATCAGGACTCTATCTATGTGTTTCTATCTTCTCATTCCGTGTTACATGTAATAAGCAAACCACATTTTACCAAAAAATGGCGAAAACTCTTTACTTTCATAACATATGATAATTCTATTTAATAATATCAAAATTTGACTGTATAATGACATGTATTTCACTCCAATGTATCAATTATTTTATAACGTAAAAAACGTATGTAATTGTTTTTAAATATTTTGTATTTGTTTTTCTCTCATTAAAACTTAATAGTTGCTGTATAATCTGATATATAATATTATCATTTATACAGATGTACTTAAAATTCAAAGACATTGTTCAGCACATAATTAAAACTTGTACGTTTTCTGTAAGATTTCGTATATGTATATGAGCTATACCTAATTTATAAAGTATTTTGTACAGAAAGATATAATTGACATTGCAACCTTTTCATTTCAAATTAATGTGATGTTTAAATACAATTAGATTAGATATATATATTGCTTATTAAAACCTTTTCCAGAACGGAGAACAAAATTTAAGGCATTCACACTCACCCACATATCATGTTTATACTATATATGATAAATTTTATCTTTATTTAGATAATTTGAAGCAAATTAGAACAAACTTGCCGGAATGTTGTGTCATAAATACAATGAATAATTAAAAAGACCACTTTCGACCTGACCACTTTACTGGTCATGTAATAAAGATTTGTGTATTTATTGGATGCAAATAAATGGTAGTGGACATGAAATATGACTACAGAAAATAGCATATATATTATTAGAGAATAATCTGAACTAGAGCTGTGACAGTGAAGGCCAAATAAAAAAGTCGAAATATTGTTGTCGTTTAAACTGGAAAGGTCATTTTCGATAACCAACATTCTATGTACCATGCAATAAATACCAACCCTATGCAATAAAAAGCTGCTGTATCGTAGAAGAAATTCAATTACAATATTCCTCACCTTTTCGTTAAAGATATATTATCTCCATGCAACATTACTATTTCTACATGTATGACTATTAATATCAAACAAATCCTTGACATTCGCTCGGAATGTCACATTCGAATATATTCAAGTATTATAGGACATCACTATCACAAATCTACTGTAAAAAACAAAGTATCATTTAAACGATTTCCACCTCAGAAATGAAAACTCCTGATCTGTCGGTTCCGTTCACATGTCGACTATATAATAGTGACACGAATTTTTGTTCCTTGTCGCACACATTCAGTAAGTAATTGGCCGGATATATGTCCTTGGGCTTTGACCTCTGTCGTCGTGTATTACCTGCCGACATTTGCCATTCTATTTTGGGGATTTGAACTTTCAAATGTTTCAAATGGTATTTGAAATATGCTTATCCATGTCGAATATATTACATCCCCCATAATTAACGTACAATTGTGCATAAATACATAATGCATTTATATTAAATAAATACTAAATTTCAAATTCAAGAAACATTTGAAGACGCACCTTTTCACGTCTGCATTAATATTTTAGGCTCTCAACGTAGAACACTTGCATATGTTTACCTTTGTTTATTTATTTATGTATTTATATGCACTTTGATATTATCACATTTTAGCTTAATTATTGATGGTGATTGTAAGACATTCTTTATTTGTGCATTAGAAGTAGAATTATTATCCACGTGTTGTGAAGCGCTTTAGATTAATTTTACAAATTATGTAGAGCGTTATATAAATGTTGAATACTACATTTATTATAATTAAAATAACTGTTCACAATCAAACTTAATATTTAATTTTGACAGAATACAGCTTATATAAAACAATATCTGAAGTAGTATATATGTATATCACATTGCTTTTACATCTACCATATACCATTTGAAAAAAATCCTCCCCAGATTCAATAATTTGATTCCTCCTTCCTCACAATTCGAACAAATATCTTAGCATAGCTATAACTGGTGGAGAAAGTTACCTTATTTGATGCATCAGCAGCCTATATATGGGTTTCTGTCTTTCACATTCACTATGCTAATAAACAGTTCCAACCAAAATACTGAAACAACTTGCTGTAATGATTTAGTTATAAAACATAAATATTGATGTATATGATCGTTAAAATCATAGCGATAGTACGAACAAATACATTATCAAAATTTCGGAGAATTTCGCTCCTTTAAAAGACACAAAATTACATGGAATAATAACATAACATAAAAAAACATTATTAGAAGTACGCTAATTTGTGGTTTATGTATTTGTAAAACCAATAGCCCTTCGACTAGCGTTAGCTTAATATATATGTATATATAATAATATCGTATTAGCATATTGATAAATGATTATAATTCATCAGTTAAATTATTAAGTAAAATATTGTGTGTGAAATTGCTAAATGTATTGGCCTAGTATCAGCTTTATCTCATTTTGTCTCAAACGGTGCAGTATAGTGTAATGTATAATATACTATATGGAACTGTACCAACTTTCACTTTTCTCAGGGTTTTAGTTTTGATTTCTGTCAACACACAGGAGATACGCGGGATAGGGGTCACAAACACTGTACTAAGATTTATAACAACATTAGAGTGAATTAATCATCAACATTGAATTAAACATTACCACACGATGTTTTTGTCTTTTTTTTAAAGACCATTAGCGTTCAAATTTCCGAAGGATTGTCGGCTACAGTTACTTTATATGTTTATAACTTTGTTTAATATTTTGATGAATGCGATACAACGTGTGCAATATTTCGTGTAATGAAAAAGGGCGGGGAGCCTCGGAAATTTGACAATGTAATTGTTCGCAGTGTTTGTAATTTCCTGTTCACAATATTTAAACATCTTCTAGTAATACTCATCTAACGAACAGTTGTTGGTTCAGATCCAGTGTATAACTATAGTGGACCATACTGCGATACTATTTACAAGTACAATGTATTCTCTTCATAAAACAAACTTTAATTCTAATCTAATGAAGTTGCCTCATTGTTAAGCATTGATATTCTAATGTGTTATTTTATGTCCATGTTTGTACCATTGCGAATGCTACTGTTATAGGAGAGGACTTATATAGGCTCTGCCTGCTGTCTAATCCCTTTGTCTTTATGTCAATAAAATGCTTTTTTAAATTATTTACTAGACTCTGTATATACTCATATATACGACTGCAATATACATTCAAATACGTTGTTCAGCGCATACGTATTATTTAATATTTATATATATGGTCTAGTAAGTAATATCGACGGTATGATCCACTATATGTACTAGATTATATATGTAATGTTTAAGACACAATTCAACATGACAGAAAAATAGAATTGACATTGCTACCTTTTTATTTCAAAACAATTTTATTATGTTTAAATGCAATGAGATCAGACATAATTGTTGCTTCTTTACTCCTTTTCCAGAATGGAGACATAAATACTGGCATTCACAAACACAGGCATATACAGTAGCACACACAGAGCGTTAATGGAATATATGATAAAATCGTATATATATTCAAATGATTTGATGAAAATAATAACCGATTTTCCGGAATGCTGTTGTATATACAGTCATTGGGATTTTCCACAACAAGTTGAAATACTATAAAGAATTAAAAAGATAAGTTTTGACTTGAGCACTTTGCTAGTTTGTGTACGTATTGGATCCGAGCATGGTTTTGAACATGAAATATGGCTGCGAATAATAGCACATAGAGAATCAGAGAATAACTTGATCCGGAGCGAAAAAAATACATGAAGATACACTGAAAAGGTCAATTTCGATTACAATACATTCTATGTCATCCTATGTACAAATAAATATTTATCCCATATAAAGACCAAGTTCATATTTCATGGAAAAATTCAATCAAAACGCTCTCCACTTTTTCTTCAAAGATATATTATCTCCATCAAATATGTGTATAGCGGCTTCCATCAATATATCTCGACTATTTTTCTACTACATCCGACGAAAAATAGCAACATTAAAAACACATGCTTTGATTTCTTCACTTCTGTTTAAAATTCTAATGCATGTATTCCCAGCCTAATATCTTGATAGTTCTGACTGACCATAGTCGCCAATTCAGCAATATTCGTGTTCTAAAGTTCCCTTAAACATTAAAACCATCACATGTCGGGAAGTACTTCAACTTATTATGTCACAACTACACGAACACGGGTACAAACAAAAACCGCCGGACAGTCGTAACATTATGCTACTTAACTGCACAGCAGTATGAAATAATATCACATGAGTCAGCCCGAGGGCCGCCAAACCCTTCTTCTTCCGCGTACGGAGAATTAGGGTCTATGCAGACGACACGTATACCCATCTAAGGCACCCGGTAGTGATGGATGGAAATAAGTCACGTGACCTACTGGCTATAAAACAAGCAAGTTTCCTTTCGATCAGCAGACTTGCGGAGCAACTACTGGAGTCCACACTAAGTGAGTTCATCAGCTATCCAAGGAATTATTTGGGGAAATTTGTGATTTTATCATAGTAACGGTTAATCATATGTATAAACTATACATATATACAGAGATGCAGACTTTATATCAGAGAACTTATTTTTTGATTTTATTAACGATAAACTTGGAATGCACGCTTTTAAATTAGTCAAAAAAATTATTTGTTTAAGAAAAACATAATGCATTAACATATTTTTATATAAAAGGCGTGTCGCGTCATTTTCTCAAAAAATATTCATGCGTCATTAATACACGTTTTATATATATTTTGTTTTTATTTTCTTTACAGAAATCCAAAATGCGTATTGTTATTTTGACCGTTTTGGTGGCTTGTGCCATGGGCATGGAATTCGACTGTAAGTATCATTTTTAACTAAATATTTAATAACGGAACCTATGCTTTTACATGCGTACTATAGGTTTTAATCTTCAAGTCGCTTGTGCTGTATTTTAATCAAGAAGATTTTTTTTTTTTCAAGATGAAAATCTATTTTATATTTTTGAGTAAAGTTTTTGTTGATAGGTAGTAAATTCTTTATTTTAACATAAAACGCTTATTTGATAATCTAAATTAACGTTTCTAAAGGTATTTATATCAAAACCGTAGTAAGTGTTCAGGTTCGTTAAGAACAAAAATATTTGCGCAGCTATAGTTTTGGTAACGTTGAGGTATTGAGGTTGATTCCGCTTGAAGACGATTTCTCAGCACACTTCCGGGTATGTAACCCACTTCCTGGAGTTCGTCACACCTCGTTGACAGTGTGATTGATCGCGACCTGGTATGATCAATCAACTGTGTCTCCACACCTCATCTTATTAGCATAATCATATGACATTTTTTTTTTAAATTACTAAAGCGTAAACAACACTAAAATAGATTGAAAAAATATATAAATAAAACTTAATTGAAAATATGATAACATATTCATTAATTTTAGATGTGTATAAACATGACGATTTCTTATGAAAAATTAGACAAAGTAATATATATAAGTTTTTAAGCAATCATAATTTTAACATCGAGTAATTGATTATACAATTCATTATCAATGCAATATATCAATGCAACGTATTTTTTAGCAAAAAATGAAGAACGTTTTGTTTTATTTATAGTGAAGAATATCCAGGGGATGCTTGGAGGTCTCGGCGGCATGGGAAACATCGGTAATTTGATGGGACAAGCCAAAAACATGATGGAAGGACTCAACATTGAGGATATAAGTAAGTATACAACTTACATTAAATTGAATGAGAATCTCAGACTCGTATTTCGTTTCACGTATCTCTTGTTAATGCACTTCAAATTAAATAAAAAAAATCATCGAGCTTCAACTACTTTTGAATTGAAAAATAGTCGCAGTCATAGTATTTTATTGATTACAAAATAATTTACCGAAGCTTCACTGAATCCAGTAATAATTCAGGACAATATCTAAAGTGCAAAAAATAAAATCTTAATAAAAAAAAAATCCTTTAAAACAGATATCAACAGTAAGCTAGACGGGTTATTATAACCGAATCAATATATATTTTATGTATTGAAAAAGCCGATTCTCTTAAAATATTTTAAAACAAATCTTGATAGTCCTTAGGTATTTTCCGAAACAACCTAAATTATTATGCAATAGGTACCCTTATGATTTACAATTGAGTATTGACTATTTTGAATGTTTTATTCAGCCTCCATGGTAAAGGACATCGACCCAGAAGAACTTAAAGGAATCATCGAACACATGCCCCCACAAATGATGGAAATGGCTGAGGGAATGGGTAAGTCTCGCGTTTTAACTTACCAGCATATGAAATTGTTATGCCATCTTTAGATACATTATCCTATAAATCCATTTTGTCAGTAATTCTCACAACGATATGTATTTATCACAGCATTTTATATTACCATGTGTTAATGAATAAAGATCCAACTAATAATCTTCAATTTACTTATACCATTTCTGACTTTAATTCATCGCGTCACATATTATATTGTTTGGTTTACAAATCACATCTGCATATTATACTGATGTTAATTCTTCGCTTCAGGAATCTCCAAAGAGCAAATCAGTGATGCCGCTGCTCACCTTCCAGAGCATATGGATGATATCAAGGGAATGCTCGGCGGTGCCCAGAGCGGTAAGTTTCTTTCAAATGATCAATTAAACGTCGAAATGATTTTATAATGTTAGGATAATATTCTTCTTTACCTTGAAACCACACTATGTATTTTATTTTAAAATAAAGAGAGCAAGTGACGTAATCAAAGAATTAAATTTTCTAAAACGCGACAAGAGATGGTGAATTTATAACTGATGTGTTACTTGTAAACCCGTTACTTATCGACATTAAGTAATTTCACTTGATTTTATTTGATTTGTGTTTACTTATTAACAGGAGGTATGAAACAGATAATGAAGTCTGGGCTCCAAAATATGGGAATTGAGTTACCAGAAGGAGAAGATATGGAAGCCATTATGAGTGCTTTGAAAGCCCAGGCTAAGGAAAAAATGAGCGAGCTCGGTCTTGACCTCGAGGATTTCAAAGGTAGGTATTAATTATGAACACAATGTTATAATTAAAATTACAAAAAAAAAAAAAAAAAAAAATAAACAAAAACAAAGATATGATAATACATAAATAACTGCTTCTAATATCTACCAAATGGAGTACGAACATGAGCACTATTCTTGTTATATTTTGATTATGAATATAAAAATTTATATTGAGAACAAAACATGATATAGGTAAAGAGAACTATTTCATCCCTTTCAAGTTAGATGTAAGAATGTGCTTGCGTAAACATGTATACACATTTGTGCTCGCGCAAAAGGTTGCGATTTCTGACATATTTAACAAATGAATTACTCATATATTTCAAATGCAATCAGATGGTATTTTTGTAATAAGTTGACAAGTTTTTCTATGCTTTTATTACATATTCTTTTGTACATCTAGATATCAATTCCGCTATGCCCAAACTGGTAGACAGCCTTAAGAAACAACTGAAAGAAGATGGAATCGAAATCGACATTGGTGAGTTTGTGTGCCAACTTAGGACAATGAATCATTTTGTATTTAAAAGAAGAGAGAAAATATAAGCTAGTATGTCAGAGCGCATTTAGATTTAGATTTGAGATTATTGAGATACTATTAAATTATTACACATTTGAGTTGTAATAAAGGTGAATGTATTGAAATATTGAAATAGCACTGCATCTGGCATTTAAACTTCTCTGTAGAATTTTATCACATAATGAGTGTTAAATTGACATTAATGTTTTAAATTAGATAAATCATGCTGTATGAATTATATTGAGATCTATATAAATGTTATATGTCATTTGAGTAGTGGCACGGTACATACTATACACATTTTCGTAGTACACGATTTGAAATTATACAGAGCTAGTTTAATTTTACTGCTAAATTCATAATTGAACGGGTTTAACGCACCTGACCCTTCTGCTTCTACATTAGTTTATAAATTTTGGAGTCCCAACTTTTGGCCCCTAGCATCACTGAAGAGACCTAGGAGGACGAAACAGCTGTATAATGCAGTTTAATTCATTTGTTCGGCATACTGTATCCATTACTAAATTTGAAAGGTGCAGCATATGTGTGTAACGTCATCTTATATATTATTATTAACTTCTAATCTTACAGAGAACCCAGAAGCCATGCACAAGCAGTTTGAGAAACTGATCATGGACCATTTCGAAATCCCAGGTAAAGATGCGAAACAATATTTGTATCATTATGAATTCTAAATCTGGTGTATTTAAATAAGACGCATTGTACTATTGTACTATTTCAATTATATTATAATTCCTGCAATATATTGAGTGTTATCATAACTAACACACAAAGTAGGCTTTTGTTAATATACGCGATCATTTTTGAATATTCATTCACTGTTGATTCTATAGTTGATATTGCTGATCATACTTTAGAAACATGGTGATTTGGAAAAAAAAATATTCTCGAATTTATTTATTATATTCTTTTATTCTTGCCCTTGTAGAGGACGCTTCCCCAGAGGAAAGGAGGGCTCGTGTCATGGGCAAAATGAGGGAATACTTGGAAGATTTCGGTATCGAATACGCCGAGGAGGATATGGGTAAGCTACTTACACACACTCTTAAACAGAAGAAATTCGATTATTTCAGTCAACATTTTTTTTCATTTAAACCTCATTAAATAATGTTCCATTCTCCTTTAAAGATCAACACTATTTACCTCTATATTAAAGTTTTTGATTTCAAAAAGATAGTTTTAAAACACGATTGCTCTAAGCGATACTCTGGTATTAAAGTTGTCATTGATTTTGACAGAAACCCCAGAGAAGGCAATGGAAATGCTTAAGAAGAAGTTCCTTAAAACCGCCAACGGTTATGGATTTGAATTCAAAGATGGTGAGTTTTGTCATTCGGGTTTACATTTTTTAGAATGTTTTGAAATAATTAAAGTTTTGTTTATCATAAGACGCTTAACCTTCAAAACCATATTGAATCGTTTGTAAATAATTCCTTTATTACAAATTTCGCTCAAGCTCTATCAATTTTGAAATCAAATTATGGTTTGATTTTCTGGTTGGTATTTAATAAATGTAATTTTATGGATATCTTTTAATCACTTACCTAGAAGGTCAATTTGTTACAAAAGCTACTTGAAATTTATTGGATATGTATCAATGTTTCAATATGTTTGCCAACAGATGCTTCTTTCAACGAGATCAAGGATGCCGTAATGAGCAAGGTGAAGAACTCTGGAATCCTTCAAAACCCTATGCAATACCTCCCCATGCTCATGAAGGGATTCAAGAGTCTCGGCGGACTTGGACTTTTTGGAATGGGCGAGACCGCACAACCCGCAATGGAGATTGATCCTCAACAGATGATGATGATGCAACAACAACAGCAGAGACAGATGATGATGCAGAGGCAGATGATGATGCAGAGGAGGCCAAGTATGAACACTTTTATATGTGCCAATGACATGTTTTTGAGTAGCTAGTGAAAATATCACATAGGCAAAACAAAGCTATCTTAGTTCATAGTTTCATTTCAATTACATGTACACAAATTATATTATGATATCAAAATAACAAATGAATATCAACATTTTTGGGTTTGCGATTTTCCAGAACTACATGAATCTATTCTTTAAGTTAAACGTATGTTGGATATGCTATGGGTAGGAAAAGAAATATATAAAATATAGTTATTGTCTTAGATATATTAATATTATCACATCAACAGAACTAACAACATATCCAATAAAACGAAATAGAAACGCTTTGTTTGTCAAAATATGTCGTGAGTATGATAAGCGATATGTAACAGTTTTTTTATATAACGAATTTCTTCACTTCCAGTGCCCATGAACATGAACTTCGAGATCAACGTTGATGGTCAGAACAGGCCACCAAGTACCTTCCCTGCCTACCTGAGAGGTGCTGAGGATGCCCTTATGCACGCTTATGGTGATGACGAAGAGGTTGTCCGTCACGTGATGACCGTCCAACAGGGAATTTCCCGAGGCGCCGTTTCCGAGGAGGCCGTCCACGAGCTTCTCTCAGACCTGATGCACGCGTAAGTTCCATTACTACCCTGTTAAATTTACTTTCTTTTATCAGTTTAACCAATATTTTAGAAAATAGTACTATTTCGTCATCTGTATCGTATGCGTGTTTAGAAACAAACCTATACAACGTAATATTGTTAAATAATATAAAACATTCTTGTTTTCATTTCTTTTATCACAAATCTTGAATCAAATACTAATTTCTCCATGAATTTCCATAAAAACGATTTTTTCCTTGTTTACTGTCTTCTTACTTCTTCTTTTCCTGTTTCAGTCGCCTCCAGACCCGTGTCCTTGCTGCCAGAAACCAGATGTTGGAACAACAGGTTATGCATGAGCAGTTTGAGGCTCGTATCCCAGTCAGCAAGAGCCCCTTCCTCAACCATATCCGTCACAAGTGCAGACACGGCAGGAGAGTCGACCTCGAATAAAGTCACCATCTATAACTTATTTATTCCGTAAACATCCGCAAGCCTGTCAAACAGCCGTATCCTGAAGTCGAACGAAACACCAGTGAACATAGATTTATCGAAATCTATGACCAACGACTAGATTCAGATATCATTTCGATTCTTTGCTAAAAGATAATATTTATTGCCAAGAGGAAGAACATTTTTGGATTATATACAATGTAAAACGACGCTATGTATTGTAGTTGCTTGTTTCCAACATTGTCATGGAAGTAGGTCTGAATAAATATTAATCGGCCTTACTCCTGTGTCTTCTTGTTTCTCACTTGCATGTGATATATATATATTATATAATATTTGCTTGAAGTGATGCTTTTTATTAATAAAATAATATTTATGACTGTTTATCAGCCCCATTTTTTTCTTTTAAATGCTTAAACCGGAGTTTGAAATCAGATACATGTTGTAGGCCATATTGCTACTGGTCAGCCCGATAATGTCGTCACTTCCTTTATCCAGTCGCCTCCCAGGCTTCAACTTTTAGACTCTTGTTAAGCCTCACTGACGAGTCTTAGAAGGAGAAAGAATCTGTATTGTGCTGTTTGATAAATTATTTCACTCGACTGTATCTTAATCTTAATCATACATATTCTGTTTTGGTGTGTTTCTTGTGCACAGGTCTTTAATATAGAATAACTGACCTAGCTTAAAATGCGATTGTTGCGAAAAATAATTAAAAAAAAATCTGTTTACAGAAAATTTCATAATGGCAACATACTGAAATCATTGTATGTTATGAAAACATGTTCATAAGAGCAGCTGGCCTGATAAAGAGTTAGTCCCAAACACATGGTTTCCGATCTGACGCTTATCGCTTGCATCTCAATAGACAGACTGGCTACAACTGCATTTCACTACTAGCTAATCCTCGCCTAGTTTAGAACTTAAAAACAGACATCCTAATGATCAAATTTATTTGAGCTATGATATTTCCTAAATGATTTAAAATCTTTATATCATTTTAGAGGACGGGACCAGTCACATTTTTGTTATTTTATTGACAATCAATTGCTTACACTAATGACAGGATGACTTTTTTGTGAAGTGCTTTTTTTCGACTGGGTGTCTCATTGTTAACTTATTCGATTTATGTCTCATGTCAAACTCATGTCTACTTCTAGAAAATGAAGTTAATATTATAGTCTTCAAGCATTTTCTTGGTCTTAAATCCATTATTTGAAATTATATCATAGAAAAATTGTTAATGTAATATCATAGCCTCACAAGTCTATCCTCAAAAATTCAAAATAACAACCGAAAGATTTGTCTTTGTTTTCATATGAGACTGAGTTTATGGAGGAGCTAATCAGGACGGGTAACAAAAACCTTGCCAAATCTTTTAGTTTCACTTTCAAATATATCGACGATGTGTTGTCTACAAATAACAAGAAGATATAACAAACTCATCTTAACCAGCTGCCTACCTCTACTTAAACTATGGCGAACATGGACAGGTTAGTCCTGAAACAAATTCAGAGAATACCAGAGCGTCAACAAAATATCAAATTTCGACCTCAAAATCGATTAAACAAGAGGCAAAATATAAACAAAGGAAAGACTTACATAGAGACCTTTGTAAAATACAAGAGAATAAAACCAGGTGTTCTGGAAGAAAGGGCGTCTTTTGCTTTATCGACGACAGCCGCCATGTAAATCTTGGTCACATCAAAGTAAACATCAATCCTCAAAATGCGAAACGAGTCATTATTATCAATCACAAGAAAGCACACTAATAAACGAACTCAAAAACGCCCATCTTCATAACACACACAGATACAGAATATTTCTCGATGAGATCAATTTGGTCACCATAAAACTTGTCCATAGTCTTCATCAGCCTGCATCTCCCGAATTCCTAAACTAAGCTATACGATAAATGTGACGATTTTCCTACTGTGAGATTTCTCTTTCTAGATGGAAATATCACTGCTTTTCCAACCTATGGTGTTTACATGTCCAGTTGATTCCTTGTTCCTGGGCTTCCTCTAAATATCGCGATTTTCATGATAGACGTTGACGGCTGTCAAACAAACTTTAATTACAACACTGTGTTTCGAGAGAAGCAGGTTTATTAGAGCTATGAGCATGTTTTATGGTAGCCACTTATTGATAGCAACCATTTATATTACTTCATCATGTTCATATATATGTAAGGGGGGTGGGGGGGGGGGGTGGACACAATACGTATTTTGTTCGAAGAGTTAGAGTTTCAATTAACAATCGAATGCAACTGTTAATATTTTTTCATCGTATTTATGCATATGTAAATGGGTAAAATGGACACAATAAGTAAATTAGTAAGATGTTTCAATTAACATTCGAATACAAACGTTAACATTGTTTTCTGTACTATTTGTATTCCGCCTAAAGACGCATGAGAAAGCAGAAAGATTTGCGGCAAAGTTTCAGTTTTGTGTTGTTTTTTATATTTACTTTAGCAAGGAAAACTCATTACGTTCTTTTATATAAGACAATTATTTATCTTTTGTAGATTACTTTTACCTATCAAAAGCATATCCAACATACGTTCAGCCTGACAGAATAAAGTCATGTAGTTTTGGAAAATCGCATAAGTTAGTATTTGTTTGTCAGCTGTTATCTCCCTTTCGTCAGTGTACAGGGTTGCTGTAGAAAATACAAGCTGCAAATCTAGCATATTAAAAACGTTTATTATGTATTTCCTGTACAAACATTATATTAGAGTATAAGTGGATAACAAAAACAATAGAGAGTAACACAACCTGTTTTAATTGTGCTAACGGATCTCTCATGGAATAGATCTGGGCCCAGTTGTTCAAAAGACAGCTACCTTAATCACTAGTTAACGACAATTATCAAATTGTAATAATTCACAATTATCAATTTTTGATAACTCTGTTGATATACTGTAAACGTACTTATTTTTGCGTACTAGTACTTTAGCTCACAATCGACTTTAAAAAGATAAGCGCAATGATGCATTGATGCTTTCATAATACTTGTTGCAGAAAGCAATAAATAACAAAAAGAAAAAAAGGGATGCTTTCAGCACGAACATCGCTACAATAAGATAACCGCTAAAATATGTACATTTACAGTAAGAAGTAAAATCTCTCAAGTTCAAACGTTATCTCACTCTAGTACATGTTGGATGTTCGGAAAAAAATAACTGTTATTTAAATGTTTTGTTTCAAACTTGCAAAAGAATTAACATTTGTGCTCATCATTGATTAAGCAAATCAACTTTTGAACAAATTTTGCCCTGGTAAATAGGGGCTATCTAGTTTAAGTGGCAGCAGAAATGTAATTACGATAGCACAAGTGTCAAGTAAAACATTTAAGAAATTTGCCATCGAGTTATCTTTCCTAACAGTGCTAAAGCAATTGCACATTTCAACATGTTGTGATAGAATTGTTAAATTAAACCTCGTGCATCTTTCACGATAGTTTGCATTGATTTTACTAAACATAGGTTAAAAATATAAGCACTTCGTATGCAGTAGATCTCATCAGCTCCTTTTAACATTAAGAAGAACAACACAGAGAAATGAGTAGATGAATCAGATGGTCAGTCCTATTGATAAAGGATTGATATGATTATAGCTACTAAAACGGGCAAAAAACCTGTTGGATGATTACAAAGGTATTAGTTCCCAATTTGGGTATCCTTCAAATGAAACTACTCACCAAACCGGGTAAACTCACTGCTTGCTCTTCTAATATGTTCATTCTAATCATTCTTTACAGTAGCATTTCTTCATCTAAAGTTTATACACCTCTTACATTGTAAGTTCAAGCTGGTAAAACCTGTCTACGTGTTTACATTAACTGTTGTAAATAGAGGATCTTACACGAGTGTCGATGTAATATGGAATTTATTAATCGAGTTAGATAATCAAATATGTCACGAGCCTTTAGGCGAGTGGCATATTAGATTATTTAACGAGTTACATTGACACGAGTGTAAGATTCTATCTATCGTATAACCTATATTAATGAGACAATACACAAAACACTCTCATATTAATTCTCTTTAAGAAAGACAAAATTCTTCTGTGACAGTACGGTTTTTACTACCGAGACAATCATATGACGTCCTAAAGACCTCATTTGTTTATGATGTCACAATAGTGTTATTACACGTGTGTAAAACCATTTTTATGACATAGCCGTTTGACATGACTGAACGGGTCAATTATGTGATAAATATAATGGTTGCACACATATAATCAGCATTAATTAGTGGGACAATACTGTACCGAATCCCACTTGCTCGGGGTTGACACAAGCTGAAACAAATTTTGTAAACAAACTACTTGATACGATGAGTAGCTATCGCAAACGATTATAAACAACATTTTCGAATGAGTTTAATATCTTCTTAACATCCCCTAAGGATGGTGTGTTGCTGATTTCCCCGTCCGATCAGCTGAAGGGATCATCGACAGCATTTATCACTCAAATTGAAAGTTTTGTATCGTGTTTTATGTGTATTCTGTAAATGTGACGTAACATAGCGAAAATTTCCACATCGCAAACAGTTTGGAGGCTGTCTAAGCGAAAAATTCCACTCGCGAAGATATTGACTTTTTACATTAGTTGTTGGACTGTTATCTACAGGACTCGGCCCGTAAGAATAAAGATGCAACTAAGCTTCTTGCATCATCATTTTATGTGAAAGTTAACGAATGCGTAAACTACACAAATGTATAATTGACATTTCCGAGATAAAGTAAAACAAGTAACATAATGATACCTGTAAAGATGATGATGATAATGATTATAATAATATTAATACCAGGTAAGAATACATACTATTCAAACTACATATTGCATAGTTTGTTAATATAGTAGTACGTATATTGGGCATTGTGTAGATTGTAATAAGAACAAATAACAGCAGTCTGAAAGTGAGGCAATGGAACAAGGGCTGACCAGGATTCGAACCTTGTACCTCCAGTTTGCTGTTGCGCTAACGAATGAAGGTCTGTAGTCAGCAATGGTTCTCAAGACCAGTTGTGCTTCAGTAACATCCCCAGTGACGTCAACAGTTTCTGCGACGCACACAGCTAGTTTTTTTATTTTAATTCCCAATCGGACGATGTTGGGCTAACTGTATTGTACGTTTCACATGTCATTAGCCATAATCTTGGTGGTAAAGAGGCAATAGTTACCATTCAAAGGAAATTAAAGGGGTGGGGGCATATTTACATTAAACTACATTGTGTTGTAGAGTATTTTGAGTATGCTCATTAGTGTGTTGTTTACTTGTTGTGATTGACAATGATACTCGGTTCCCATTTTGAGAACTTGATGATTACTTTGATGTGAGAAAGATTTACATGGCGGGTGTCGTCGATGAAGCAGAAGAAGCTTACTCTTCCATAACACCTGGTCTTTTTCTTTTGTACTTTTACCAGAGTCTCCATGTAAATCATTCCTTTGTTCATATTTTGCCCCTGGTTTAATCGATTTTGAGTTTGGATTATGCTTTTGTTTACGCTTCGGTATTCGCTTATTTAGTTTCTTTAATGGTTAGTATAGAAGAACGATGATCCTTTCCCAATCGATACTTAAGCATTGCGTTTGATTAAGGAAGTGTGGCAAGTCATTCAAAACAATGTTATACTAAAAATCTTTTACAAACATCATAATAAATGAATATATGAATATATTTAAACCAAACTCCAAAATATAAAAAAAAACAACATTATAGCTGCATACATAATTCACAATTTGACAAATTAAAACGTATACAATGAATTCTCGTGACATCATAACATGCATCTTAAATTGATTAATTTCTACAAGTACAAATTATTGATACCCTGTTATATAGTTATACATATAATTGTTCTATATTTATCGGCGTCAATAATCATTTAAATATAGTTTTTCAAGTGTCAGTGTAAACCATTAAATTCTATACGACATGATTTAAAATGTGGTATTTTAATACCCCTCCCATCTTATCCCCCCCCCTGTCAAAAGTCTTGCCTTAAAATATCCATGTCAAAGATGCGTATATATGTGCTAACTCGTTCTATATTCTATGGTGCGCTTTAGCGGTCCAGCGTGACTATGTTCGTTGCACAGGGCGCCGCCATGTTTGTGTTACCCTCAAAGAATTTAGAATGTGCATCATTGGAATCAAAAATTTGCAAGAAACCTTTTATTCTATAATCAGACGAAATGGATCTCATGTATGTACCATGTTTCAAATCTTGAAGGAACCAAACAATGGCCGTCAGCGAATTGATATCTTTCTGAAGCGTAAATGGCACCATCTTTGAACAAATACCAATCCGCCAAGCTTTTTTTCTCTTTTTCGTATACACTAATGTATTCGCTGTCAGAGTTTACTAAGCTCAAGAAGGGAGATGTGTAGATATAACCAAATGTCGTTTGCTTTTACTCCAGTTTAAGTATATATTACTAGCAATCAGACAATATATAACAGTGGTTGGTTATGTATTAGTTAACTAATTTAAATTTACTTCTGCATATAGTGTATCAATGAATATTGTGAAGACGCCCGTCTTTATAACAAACAACATGTCAGTAAAAAAAATAAAAATATATTGTTCTGATATTGTATAATGTCAATAGGGTTAAGAAGAAGAATTATACATTGGTATATTTCAAATTTTCTGTAGATATGCTAAATCTGTATTTAATATAGTGTTTAATTGGAAAGTTTATTTGTTAAAGAGCTTTGTTAGACAAGTAAAACGAGGTAAAGAAATAAACTGTTTCGATTAGAAAACTGTTGTCGATGAAATGAAAACAAATTATTGAAATAGGCATATTTAGCATTAATTCTTTATAATATTACGGAATATAGATAGTGCTATTTGAGTCAATTCCCTATTAAACAAGGACTGTTTAATACAGATCCTACGGATTATGCTATATCTGATAAAAGTTGCTCCGCATTCATGAACTTTCATCACACATGTTGAAAGTATATATTATGAAGCTGGTCTAAAAAATATACATATATAAGCATTGTTTACTGGTTTTCAATTTGCCCCGTGATGTATTTATAAACTGGCCAGTTTTGACTGTCATGGATAATCGGACATTTAAAACTTTGATATGTTTTTGTATCGTGACTCTATGTCATGCATTTCATACATCAAACATTTATATTTCATTGTTTCTTCCAATGCTAATACTGTATACGCTCTTTAAAAAGTGTGTGAAATGATTTCCATATCTTACCTTTTCATCTATCTTTATCTAAAATATATTCTATGAAAAAAATGTGCTTTTCAAAATAGTGTATTCTATTTTTTAATGAATTAATGAAGAAAATACTGAATGATGCCTTTGCTAAATATAAATTATATATTACAACTTATGATCATCATATACAAATACAAGGATGGGATGATCCTTTTTATGTCTACGCATATTTATAATGAAAAAAAAGTACTTCGGGAGTACGTTCAATATTGTTACATATTTCCCCAACAGCAACGAATATTGTTTAACTGTCCCCTTTATCACAGGTAATTTTTTAAGACATATCAACAGCAGTGACAAAACAGGTTTTACGAAGAATTGTTATGTATACTGCAAATTTCCTGCGTATTACCCACACCAGGGTATAGCCCGTGGGAAGTAAATTAAGGCATTTTTGAGGCTTTTGTAAAATAAACTCCAGATAGCCGACACTGGTAGATTGCCCGCGGGTTATACGTCGAATGTCTACCTGGTGAGTACAAGTGTACTTCGTATGTGACTTTGTGATTAACTATTTTGAATGCCGGAAATCAGAGACATATGATGGAAATATTGTTTTTATTTTAAAACTTATCAATGACATATCTTGTTTACAAATAACGTAGATCGACATGTTGATAAAAGTGGAAACATTAAACAACGTATATACAGATTGTCCGCAACGGTAGATAGCCCGCACTAGGC
The DNA here is from genome assembly GCA_947623455.1 of Mimachlamys varia. Taxonomy (NCBI): domain Eukaryota; kingdom Metazoa; phylum Mollusca; class Bivalvia; order Pectinida; family Pectinidae; genus Mimachlamys; species Mimachlamys varia. The sequence goes on along the minus strand of OX392532.1, from coordinate 28,751,413 downwards.
ATCTCCTGATGTTAACAAATTGTATAGCCCGCGGGCAATACGCAGGAAATAACGGTACCAAGTTTCAGTCCATATTTATCATACTTGTTAGATAAAACGTTATATTTACATTTTTAGAGTATTACCACTATATAAACTCACCAGGGAGGCGTTCGATTGAAGAGACGATTAACGACACCAAGTGTGTGACGATTATGACGTCATTGTTTTGGCTTTTGAACGGCAACGGTTCGCTCTCAAAATGGGTGATCTACAGTTTTAGATGTTAAATTAAAGTTAGCAGGAAGTATAGGAAATGTAAAAATAAGCATTGCAGTGTGTCTTAATGGGTCTTTATGGTCATTAAAAATGACAGAACCTTGCAGGCAAACATGTATAGCGCGCAATATGACGTTTGTTTGCAATTTATATCGACCATAAAGACTATATCAAGACAATTCAATGCTCAAATAATCATAAATATAAATACAACAACAGAAAATTCACCATAACTCTAGTCTTATATTGACAGTAATTCCTCATCTCGAAATGCAATATTTTTTTGGTACACTTGGTTATGCGTACTGCAAAACATCGATATTTTTTTAATCAGATCCATGGCCAGAATTTTGGCTTTTGGGAAATCTATTTGCTTGTAATTAGAAATGTTTGTTAGCTAATTTTGTAACATGACTTTTGAAAATACACATGCAAAAATCTTAAAGGTATTGTAAAATATCATATATTGGAAAAATATTCGATTTGTAAATAAAACTTATGGTTTGGAACTAGCTTACTTAACTTGAAATGTGTTGTGTCTTTCTCGTGATGTATTGGGGCGAATTTCAAAGATATGTTTCTGTTCCGTGATGTCTGGCGATAATACTATCTAAATAGCAAATAAAACAATCATAAAACCTTTCGAAAGCGTGTTTCTAACAAGGTATTCTCGAAGGGAAGTCTGCCAGAGAACTCCAGTGAATAATTCATTTACTCAAACATCACTGCCCCTGTCTGTGTTAACCCTATCTCGAGGTGTGAAGAATTATCTCTCTCCCACACAGTCGCAATCGATCTACATTATCATCGCTAACCATTTTATCCCTTGGTAACTTCAGTGAACTCTACCAAGCATTGATCTTGATGCATCCACTTTAGTCTATGTGGGTGAAAGGGTTAACAAGTTTTGGCTCACTTGTTGGATAACTGTTGACCGATTTCTGTGACAAGGGGGTAAAGCTTGTAAAACTCATGACGATGTAACACAACATAAAACTTTCAGCAGTTAAAGGAGCCAGTCGATTCATATTGTAATGTCCAGCTAGATATATGAGGGGGAAATACTTCCTAACTGGCAAGCTAGCTTTTTCAGTCATGTGGTATTACCCGGTGACCCGTTCACGCTAGTTCAGCAACGGTGAGCGCGGTCCATAGTTGGATGCCTGTATGTTACAGTATTTGGTTAGCCTCTAACTAAATTGTGATATGATTTGTAATGATTCTATTGAAGTCACTGCTTTCACATTTACCCTTTGTCTGACGTCAGTGTCTTACAAAGTGAGACACAGCGATATTTTGCAGGCTCTTTTTTCGTGTTTATTTGAAATCCTCCATGCATACCTTGGCGAGATCATCCTCTTGGAACTTTTTGATGAAACAATAGCTCTGAACTATTTACGTGAAAATAACTCGTTTGCATACGTTTACATATGATTTCAAGAATCAAAACCACATGATAATGATAATTTCAGAGAAAACAAGAACATTTATCACAGACCGGAAGTACGTCACACTATATCACAGTTGAAGTACAATTTTGACTGATATAGGAGTGGAAAAGAAACGAATCCATTTACTACAAACTACGTGAGAGGGGTCGTGTCCGTCACACTCATGTTCGACTGGTTTCGCTTTAAAGGTTTAATTCTGAACTTTCTTTTCTCTAATTCGATACTTCCGGATGACGTATTCGAGTCGGAAAAACTTCCGGTTCGCTTTCTGCTGCTTTCGTCACACGTCCATGACGACGACGTTGTTGATGACGCCCTGTCGTCCATGAAAGTTTCTTTCGTATCTGTACTTGACGTACTCCCGTCGTTAACAGAATCCACACGATTTCTAGACAGTCGCTTCATCAACGGCGGCTTTTTAGTTATTTCGTTCGAATTTGCTTTTGGCTCACTTTGTTCACCTGCTGTGAAGAAAACATCATTTTCTATTTTCATTTTCGTTTTTGAACTTTTCTGTTTAAATGGTGGTTTCGATTTCAATTTCTCTTTTATTTCATTGAGTTCTATACATGTATTAGACGATCTGACTTCCTCTCCACTGTTGCTTTCTTCTTTTATACGTTCCTCTGAAAAAGGTTTTCCTTCCTGACTTTGTTTGGATGACGTTTTACCTTTTAAAGGAGGCAGTGCTTTTTTCCCAGTTGGTAGCTCTGATGGAGTAACAGCGTTTGTCCACTTTCCAGTAATATTCGGTGCAGACTGGATTTTACCCAATACTGATCTCTTTGGTGACGAACGGTTTTGATTATCAATAATGGTGTCGTCTTCTTCCTCAATGCCATTGCTCTTCTTTGATACTCCATTTTCCTTGTTTCCCTTTTTATCTGAAACCTCTGGAGACAGTTTGCTACTACCACCAGCCTCTAATCTAGAAATTGTAATCGATCGTTTACTGTTTGTTCCTGATTCACTTATGTCATTTTCTTTTGTGATAACCGATTCCTTGTCATCTGCATCAGGGTTACCCTTTTTACCCGTGAAAAAATTCACAAATTTTCTTACACTTAGTTTCCTTGTAGCTGGTTTTTTAGTCGGCCGCACTTTTTTGTCTTTTGGTTTTTTCTGTTGAAAGGGGTCTACGCATCTCTCTGCTCGTGGCTTCCGGTAGAACGCGTCGGCCTTCGCTGCCCTTATAGCGGCCTTCTTTCGCCTGTACAGACAGAAGTCCACAGTGATCCACACTGTGACGACGACAGCCGTGAACCCAGTTATTAGAGTCACCAGAATCCCCTTGTCAAGCATGTCTGTAAGAAATGAAGCAAAAACAGGGTAAATTGACGGATTATTGAAATAGGTCTTTCAAACACCATGATGATATGTAACAAAGCATCGTTAGAAGATGACGTAACACACACACACACACACAAATACCGCACCATTTTGTAATAGATCAAGTATGCAGAAAAAAAACCTTAAGGGTCAGTTGCGTTAAACCTGTTTTATTTGATAAATTTAGAAAATAAACCAGTACTGTATATTTTTAAAAGGTGAACTACAAAAGTGTGTATTTTATGAACTATTCCACTACTCATATGAGGTAACTTGGGATTATAAAATCCACCTTCTACCTTTAATGATGACGTAACACACAATATGCTGCACATTTAAAAGAAAATATACAGCTGTTTCGTCCTTCTCGTCAGGACTTGTCAGTTATGCTAGGGGCCAAAGGGTAAACTATATCTCATTACGGTAGTGCAAAAGTAGGAAAAATCTTCGATTTTTTACATATCTTGTGGCATTGTAACTATAAACTTTACCAGTTTCAGTTTGAATTCATAACGCTATGAATGCCCCAGACAAATTATGACGTCATAATTATTATGGTACCATAATTGTTTTGTTGGATACAAATGTACATGTACTACTGACGATTGATGTCCTATTATATTTACTGATGTTATGCATGCATTATTTAAACTAAAGGCTGATAAATAAGGGCTGTAAAAGGTACAGATGAAGAAAATGGTAAATATTTCAAATGTTTAACTTGTTTTAGGGGGGAAATTTGAGCTATTGTTTCACGTGTTTAAATCAAACATACACTACTTCACATTTTACCAGGCCGTATAGACAACATAGAACAAATAAAACGGAAACGAAATTTGAAAACAATTGAAAATGAAATAATGTGTTTCGTGAATTATTTTCTGCCTTCGATGATGCGATAAATATTGTTCAATATTAAAATAAATATGCACAGGAACAATAAAATAACCGTATGAATTATGACTTACGAGGAGCACTTATAAACAGAAGTTGTATTTTCAAATTAAAAAAAATATATTATGTTTTAAATTCAATACTTTGAAAACACGATGGTACCGTCTTGGCAACTACATACGTCAAACATTGTTTTATTGTAATTTTGTATAGACAAATCCCCGGTCAGGAATAACTAATGCAGTGCTTAATCTCTGGAGAAATTCCCGATATAGCTGGGAACGATACTACATTTCACCACTATCTATTTATTACGGTACGTATTCCCTTGTATAAATACGCCATATACTACCCCGAACAATTGGACGGGAGCGATATACATTTGTACGTATTTTACTAGAATATTGCACCTTTGTTATTTCATTTTGGCATGAGAGAAATTGATGTATTTTTTTTAAATTATTAAAGTACAGAATGCACCTGTTGTGATGTGCTTTCTGACGCCAGTGTGGTTTAATATAGATTAAGCTTTAATGTTTCACACGTTACGTCCCCTAACTTTCCACGTATTGTCAATTGCAATTCAAATCGTGGTAATATATATATAACGTTTATATTAAATTGAGTTTATCAACAGAAATTTTCAGTAAAATATAATTGGTATTCTACAATTACATTACATATATGTTGAAAACGTAATGTAATTCGGAAAAATGAAATTGATTTTTCGAAAAGTTTGAAAGTTAGGGGGTACTTTAAGCATAAAACACACGCAATGACCTGTGGAATGATTTCGTATAGGCATCTTATATTATTAAAATATCCCAATTGCATACGAGTTTGCTATTTACGAAACAGTTTCCTTAAATCATGCTTCATGACTCTAAATGTAAGTATTTATATATTCACGATATTGGCGGTTTGTCTCTGAATTACCCAATGGTAGCAATAACAGCATGTTTGGAGGGAAACCTATCAATATGATGTGCCATCAGAGTGAAATAACATATGAGAAATCAGCCCTAAAATCGATATTTCACATTGCACATTTAAAGGCCCAATATACCTAACTTCAGGAAATTTTTGAAAAATGCTGAAAAAAATCCAGTTGAAAACCATGCAAAAATTAGCCTAAAACGAAGTAAACTTGAGCGGTAACTAACAAGAACCTCTTGATAAAGCAAACCCAAAAAAACAATTCAGGAGGGGCCAACTTCAGCAACAAGCTGAAGTCAGTTCAAAATGGACGCGTGTTTATAAATACCGAGATTCAACTGCTGCTGTACCGGTAACCGAGTAAGAATCCATCCTGGATATTGCTGATATCAGTTAATCTTAACTAAATTTATAAATAGGCTTGATTTTCTCTTCAAGTATTGCCAAAAATTCGCATATTTGGCCTATAATATCATAAAATCAAACGAAAATATTTTAAGCGCAGTTTGCAAAGGTGACGTAACACACACAAAAAATGAACCAAGTCAATATGCATTTATCCGAAACAAGTTTCTGATTGTTCGTAAAATCTGATGAAAACAAAATATGACAAACAAAATTATGCAATGTACTTTAACGGAATCAGCATTATATATATATAAACTTCTCTTTATCAATTAAGAAAAATAGATATATATAAAAAAAAAAAAAATGAAATCTACTGCTCACCACTGAATGCGTCAATTTCGTCCGACGTTTAGATTTCCAATGCAGAATAAGATTTTTTTTATCCGTTTCGATTTCCTGGTATTTAACAATTTTGTTGAATAAGAATGTGAGCTGTATCAACTGATCCAGATAACGGTACACCAGGAAACTCAAATTGAGGTCACACATTGATCGACTGAACGATTAATTGGGTTAGAGGTATCGACCAAAGACCAACACGTGTAAACCCATGCTGTAGGTAATTAATTACTTATGCTTTAAGTTCACGCACCTACTGAAGAGGAGATTAATTTGCGTTTTACATCACACCTTCTTGTATCTTACACAAACATACCATATTACGTATCCCGGACTATTATAAAAATTAATATAATAATAATATACAATCATATACAATATTTGATATAGCGCCCTATCTAGCTAACATAAGCCACTCTAAAGCGCTTTACAGTACAAAGCTATACAATTCTTATACAATCAATACATTTACATGTTATACATACAGTTCTATCATATACAATTCTGGGGAGTTCGCAGGAGCTGCCTTATCGGGCGCTAACTACTTGTCCTATACCACCTGGCTAATATATCCATATGTGTGTTTGTATGTATGCATGTGTGTGTGCTGGAGATGAATTGTGTTCTGTTTGTAGTGGGACCGTGTTTCGTACGGTATCTTTTATAGTGCCACCACACTTGAATGCTACATCACAGATACTGCAACATCCACCCCAGTCCATTTTATACTGCACCTGGGTTGTTTGAGTTGTGTGGGCAGGAGAAAAACACTTTCTCTAAATGTTCCATGCGTATGACGATTACGGGGATCGAACCCCGGCCGCCTGCATGGAAAGCCGGAGTGTTAACCGCTCGACCAATCTGCCCATAAAACTGGAGGCAAAATATCACACACATATTATCTATGTGTAGCCATACGAGCGGAAAGGAAAGCGGGGTTTATTGTATTCAATTACATGTCATCTTAAGTGGTAAGTTATATGCAATACTCTTCTCTGAAGAACAGTGGTAACATTATCTGTAATTATTTGTATCGGTTTGGGGGAAAAGGGGGGGGGGGGTATGGAAACTTGTTTTTCTTGTTTGTAACGATTGAAATACATGTAGTTTGGTATGTTCCTGTTCTTTTTCCGTTTCATACTGGTGATGCAACTCTCCAGGCATCACTCTTCATGATAAAATAAAAATAATCCGAAAATACCAAAGCGTTAACTAAACCATAATCCGAACACAAAATCGATAAAACTAGAGGCAGCGTATGAACAAAAGCAATAATTACATGGAGACCCTCGTAAAAATAAGACCAGGTGTTCCGGAAGAGCTAGCGTCTTCTTCGACGATACCCGCCATGCGAATCTAGGTCGAATCCAAGTAAATGTCAGTACTATACACCGTATTTTATTGAAAATTTTTCACGTAAAAATAAACCATTTTCTGCATTACAATATAATCATCTAGACCCCTGTGTAGACCGCCAACAAAGCTTTAAACCCCGAGGTGAACCCCGTGTATACTATTAATGGGTGTTTAATATATAAAAGGTTCTCGCACACTATAGACGCAAATGCCACATCAATCCTGACGATACCCTTTCTATACACGTGATAATGCTAACAGCTTACACTCAGACAATCTGTGTGATAGGATCACTACTGAATGATTAATTTGTGGTCAATTATCTCGAAAGAGGAAAACACACAATTCAATTACGGCAGAATACGGAATTCCCATTGATTCTATGCATACATGCAGTTGGAACATCGCGTAACAAGCTGTTATGTCTATTTTTGGTTTCAGTATGATGTTCAGTGCAGTGCGATTTGCCTATTGATTTGAATCTCTCAAACCAATTTTTTAACAACACATGCGATGACCCTTCTGCTTCTACGTTAGTTTAAAAAAAATTATTCCCACCTTTTTTGCCCCTAGCATCTCTGACGATTCATAGGGGGACGAAACAACTGTATAATGCAGTTTAATTTTTTTTTTCGGTATACTGTATCTTTTACCTTAAGGTGCAACATATGTGTGTGTTACGTCATCTAAACTGACAATGCTATTATCAAGAACAGACAATGCCAATAATTGGAAATGAAAATGTTAGTATCCGGAACTGGCACTGCTAATATCCGGAACTGGCACTGCTGATATCCGGAACTGGCACTGCTGATATCCGGAACTGGCACTGCTGATATCCGGAACTGGCACTGCTGATATCCGGAACTGGCACTGCTGATATCCGGAACTGGCACTGCTGATATCCGGAACTGGCACTGCTAATATCCGGAACTGGCACTGCTGATATCCGGAACTGGCACTGCTGATATCCGGCATTGACAATGCTAGGATCCAGAAATGACAATGCTAGAAACTGGAATTTACAATGCTGATAGCCTGCACTGGTAATGCTAGGATCCAGAAATGACAATGCTAGAAACTGGAATTTACAATGCTGATAGCCTGCACTGGTAATGCTAGGATCCAGAAATGACAATGCTAGAAACTGGAATTTACAATGCTGATAGCCTGCACTGGTAATGCTAGGATCCGGAACTGACAATGTTAGTATATTGAACTGATAATGCTATCATCCCGATAAATTACATATATTAACACATCTATGTAAATATTGAAGTATCAACACTGAAAACGATTTTTCTTCCTGCAGGGCTTTATCCTTGATTAAGCAATGTTGAGAAAAATCTCACTTTGTTGGACTCTTTATACACAGGAAGAAAGGGCAATCATTCACCAGAGCTGGATTAGATTATGAACTGAAAGCTACACATAAGTATGCAACATACGTAGGTTATGGGAATAGTAACATAAAAACATATTTTCGAGAGGCTACTTTTATCTGAAAATATAACTAACGATATACTGAGAACCAACTTATTTTCGCGTGCCATTAATTTTCGCGTGTTTCTTGGTCGATTAAATTTCGCGAAAATAAATTGCTGCAAAATGGTTTCCATCAGATGTATTCCAACTGAACTGTACATAGGATTTATGATTGTATATATCGCAAAATTAAATCGCCGGGAAATAGTCGTTTTATATGAAATCGGGAAATTAAGTCGCCGCAAAAATAAGTTGGTGTACAGTACTTAATCATTCTTGTGTACTTTAAGCCTTTCAGTGAATTGAATGGCATTCATCGCAGTAATGGAATGATTATAAAACGTTGTTTTTTGTCAAAATGTTTCTTGACAAATAGTTGCAATGGAATAATTTAAGCATTCATAAAAAGGCTTTACTATATCACGGACATAAAAAATAAAACAGCAATTCTGCCTTAACCTGAATAACAACAATGCGCCATTTTGTAACGAACAAGAACCCATGTTATAAGAGGACAGATCCGACAGATTAACTTTTATTTTACTGAAGACTTCAACCCATCCTCTAAGGTTATGTCGAGGACCGCTAAGGTGGATCATAGTGTAGATAATTATTTTCATTTAAGCAGGTGTTGGCTTTTGAAATGAATTGAAAAAAAAACATAATAAAAAAAAAATCAACTTATTTTTGCCGTAATAATTTGTATAAGATAAGTAACTGTAGAAGAAAAGGTTACCATTAAGTTACAATTTAATTCCTTTTCAATTATAGAGAAACTAATTTCATGTAAACATTTTTAACATAATAACAGTTTGATCAGGTTCACTCCATGTATATTTAATGAAAGTATTGTACAAAAGACACAGACGAAAATAGCGCCTATATCGTAAGAAATAAAATAAAGTCGAGTCAAAAAGTAAATTAGACTGCACTATACAGCTCTTTTACTAATCTTGGACTCGTCAGTGATGCTCGAGCCTAAACACCGAGGAGGAAAGAAAATCGGCTTAACACATTTCAAGTCTAAATATGGAGGTACACTAGCCCTATGCTTCAATCAACTTCGTAATTTTCGAATATTGTACAATCTCAAATAAATATAATGTACCTGTTTTTCTCTCATATCTCGGCATGTTGTGTAGAGGTTGCCCATGTAAGAAAGCTATGTAAGAAAAATCTATCTTACATAGCATTTCACGCGACGTGACGTCACAATGGCTCAACAATGACGTGACGTCACGAATACGGTACACTCTGATGCCGGAAAGAGAAAACGACGGCGTGATAAAATTAAAACCTTTCACAAAATTTAAACCATAAACACCAGGAAGAGGAGATTAATATGTCTGCGCAAATTGAGTTTGCAAATATAGGGTATGCTTAAACTCGCTGTCTAATTCGTTTTCGTCAAAAAAGCTCAAGGAAAAAGTTGAAATTTCAAAATGGAAGCCTGTTTAAACATATTTTCATGGTTATTGAGCTTATTCGGGTAGTTGATATGGGAGAAATAAACTCTTTCATTATGTGTGTACGTAGGATAGGGATATTCCACCCTCGGGATCACAAAATATGGTAAAACCCTCGGCAAGCCTCGGGTTTCAACACATTTTGTGACCCCTCGGGTGGAATATCTCTATCCTACATACACACATATGAAAGAGTCTTATGATATTCTGAACTGTTCCATTATTCGAAAGGATTAAAACGCGGCATGCAGGTTACGGCAAACCACAAGAAGTGTATATGGGGAAAAATAACTGGAATTCTGAATGTTTGAAAGGAAAAGATGTCTGAAAGGGCTTTTTTATTACACGCTATTCCAGTACAAGTATAGGAAACGCAGGTAGAACAATGGGAAATGACGCGGGCGTTGTGAAGGACAAGAGGTTGGTAGAGTAACTCGGCTTACTTGATATATTATTTACACTCCATGAAACGTTCGCCGTATACCAGCTAGCGTTTGTTCCTACTAATTTACTTTAGGGTGCTATAGTGTATCGCTAAAGAGGAATTAATCTTACACGTCACCAGACAAATTAATTAATTAGGTGCAAAAAGTGTAGAAACCAAGTAAGATAGTATAGGGTCAATTCATCCACATTTCCGCCAGCCACTAAGAGATAGAGGGCTATTGGTAGTAGAATAACAGACGGCTTAACCACTCGTCAAACGCGACTCCTTTCTACCGAAGCACATTCTAAATTTTGAACCAGTTTATGATTAACAGTGAATATATTATTAACAAGTCTAAACACTCTACTTTAGAATATTTGAACTGTTCATAATGACTGAATAAAATGTCACTACTTTATCAAACTATGAACATAGGAAATTAATATTTTAGCAAATATCAGTCATATATTACATAGTTCTGTTGCTGATTTACTTATTTAGCCCTAATAGTCTTCAGAGTTTAAGTTTGTCATCCATTGCAATGTTTGATTTAAAATCACAATAAACTATTTCAGAAAAGATGCCGTAAGTGAAATTTATTTGTCTTTTTCGTGTCTCAAATATTTATAAAAAAACATTCATGTACTTGTTCCGAATGAGATAAAAGTTCCTTAATTTAAAGTCGGCAAGTCGAAAAAAACAACAGCTTCTAAAGGAACAACAGATATAAATAAAATATACATTGACTTAAAGATATTCTGATTGTTTTAAACTTCCGGAAAAAAACGATGAAGGCCGAATGTGACGCAACGCGATTGTGTGACGTGTTTCCAGTTCCCCCATTGGAGGGCTACTTTAGCTACTTATATTCCAACGTGTCATTATTTCTTTAATCAGATATATTATGATACTTACTGCGATGAAATCAAACAGTATCGTTTGGTTTCGGTAGACTGTTGAAACAGCCGCCTTATGAGGTGACGAACTCCCACGAAATTTCAGTCAACAAGTAAACAAAAAAGTTCCAAAAGATTACATCTTTTTATTGTTATTTTTTCACATAAGTTCATATATAAACAAACCATACTGTCTTTGTTACTGTTATTGTATTTAAAAAAAAACCCATTAAAATGCTTCTTATTTATTTCTGCAATAAATTAACACATACTACGCGGCAGGATATTGATCGAGTCTGGAAAGTAGTGACACGGCCTCGTGTTCAAATCGTAACGGAGTGTATTACTGCGCGCTGCGCCAATAGGCGCGTGATCCACTGATTTTATCGGAAAATAAAGTTCAGTAGGCATTCGTAGAAATGTATAGGCAATATACTATCAATTCCAAACAGACTGTAAATATAGGCATTTATAATCACCAAATCAATTGTACAAATACTCAACTGAGCCCGTAGCAAAAGTTGAACCGTAACAACAAAGTTCAAAAGGTCATTCGAACCAAATATATAACCAATTTATTACAAGAAAAGACGATAGTGTGCAGAGGGCTATATTTGGTCAAAACGAAATATAATCGTTACATTTTTGCAGTAGCATAACCTTCGACGTGCGTTTGAAGTAATGGAACGAAATTGTGTGCGGGTAACTATATCTAGACCATTACTACTGTGTGAAATATTCACAAGTCTATGAACAGTTTGGATACCCTCATGTAGCTTCTCCAGGAGTGAATGATGCAGGCTCCAAGTCAGCATTTCCTAATATTTCTAAAAATATATCTTCAAGTACAAAAATCTCCCCTTTTCTGCCAACTCTCAGATAACGTTGTCTGCTAAATATGTTAGCTAGTAAGCTGGTATGAGTGCCTGTTCGGGGCTGGAGTAACCATGCAGACCATATATGAATATGAATGAGCATGCATGGACATTAACATCGCAACGCTTATCAAAGCTTCCTAACGTGTTGTTGTCAAAATAATGGAGGATTCACACAACTAAATAATATACCATAATGTTAAACTGTTAGCCAATAACTTAAATAATTTAAGTTCAACACTAGTGACAACAGTCTAGTTACAGCGATGCATATCTTACAAAGGCTTTTAAGGGGATTGTTTTGTTTGGAGGATTGACTGTAAGCCAATTTATTTTCGCGTTGACTTTCTTTTGCGTTTTCATATGAACCGACTATTTCGCGAAGATATAATTTCGCAATTAATACGATCACAAATCAGATTTAAAATACAGTACAGTACTTCTACAGTTGTCATTTCTCTAATTGAAACTATTTCTCGGCGGTTAATTTCGTTAATTTTTCTCGAAAATAAGTTAGCAGCAATGAAGAGCGCTATATTTGTCTTCTTTTGAAAAGTGTGCTAGTCTTACATCTTGTATATACCGCATTACTAAAACCACTACTTTTGCTTACCGTGATACTTCACATTGCTAGCTTTTAAGTCTCCTTCGCTTAGCGCGTAGATCTTGATATACAATGCTGTTGGTCGCACCAGACCACTTACAACATCACACAGTAAGTCTTTCAGATCCCACGAATAAGAACACATCACATTGTAGGCTATATGACGCCTCGAAGAATAGCTATTCTAACAGATAACAGCACTTAGCAAGCAAGGTTCGCACATCGAACCATTAAGTACAACTATTGAAGGCCGCATAGCTTTAAAGCAAACCTGGCTTATATTATTAACTGCTGCACTTTCAAACACTGCAAACATTGGGCAAATATGTTTATTTTATTAATATGTAACCATTATGATCAATTAAAGAATTTAAACTCAGATATTAGTCGCTGCATTTAATTGAAACATTTTTAACTAAAGTAAATAATGTCAGATATTGTATCGGCTATACAAATCTACTAGAGACAATAAGAAAACAAATATATTTTAAAATGGAGCTTTTCAAATACTTACTGACAATTCGATATTTCTGCTGCACATTTGCAACTTGATATCGATACATATTTTCAATGTCTCCTTTGGTTTTGAAAACATGGATCCATACAAAAACCAGTTGATATGTATAAGCTGCATTTCGTTTATGACAAAAAAACAGAAACAACAAAAAAAACAAAAATAACAAAAAAAAAAAAATACCCAAAAAAACAAAAAATAAAAAACGATTTTCATTTTGACGTTATTTTTAGGGTTAACAGAATATGCTTTATCTTTCAGTTTGTATAATGTACCGTTGCATTAAATTTTATTTTTTTTTTTAATTTTAATTCATACCATTCCTAGGTATTGATACATGCCATTAACATTGCTGATTTTGTTTATTAGGCACCAAGTTTTATTTGTCACCTGTTGGATATCTACTGTTTATAATCCTTTGTTACTTGTTTGTCACAAAAAGGTTGACTTTAGGTCAAGACTATGAGACTGAAATCTGTAACATTGTGGCTAAAATCCATTATGGTGTGGTTTACATATACTGTTTTTAAAAGTAAATTACGTTTGTGGCTAATGTTACGCATTAAAACTTCATAAGTTTATAGCGTAAACATGTTCAAATATGTCGTCGGAAACCAAAGTTTGATTGTTCTGGCACTTATCGGTAAGAGTCAGTATAATCGAATCTTTATTTTTAATGATGGGACATATGATGCTTATGCAATTTTTGTAAAACATTCTTTACATGGACAAATTTTTTATGAACATTTAATGACATTACCAGGCGAACATAAACTTAAATATATTATTTCGGGAATATATAAAACTGCTACGCAAGATAGGTATTTTATTTGGACTTTAATAACCACTTATGTTTCCAAATAGGTCTAGCTGATCTATGGTTCTCTCAAACGGATTCATTGTTTTGGATGAAATACCATATACCATATCAACACAAAATGTAGCTTTTAACGATGCCTCAGTTCTAGCGTCAAGGACTTGGATGTGACCTCGAATCACATTAGGGTTTCGTTGATGAAGCCGAAGACGTTTACTATTCTGGAACACACAGACTTATCATCTTAAAGAGTATTATCTTATCTTTTTTTCTTTTCTTATTTTGTCCCTTGTTTGATAAATTTTGAATTCAGACCTTTGGTTTTTGTTTGATTTTGTTTTTCGTATTTAATGCTTTCTTTTAATTTCTAGTGATGGTATTTATTTTTATTTTGACATAAACTATTCAATAACATATTTGTTTGTTAATATAACAACGTCATTATCAGACATTAACATGCATTTGCCAATCATAGCCATGACTAATGTACCTTAATTGAATGAGCAATCGCACACCTCATTGTGGGTATTAATTAAAAAGCGGCCCACTGCAACAGCAGATCAACATCCTATTTCACACTTAGTCAACTATAAATAATTATATTATTATATATCAACATTGTTTACGGATAATAAAGTGGTAATGATAAGTCTAGTGGCCTCTTGTTGGTTGACTCAGCGTCAGATTTATGAATATTTGATCGTGCACTTTACTGACACGCAAAACTAGCACATGTTTACAGATGGGCATGCTTTATGCTACGATAAATGTTAGACCAAGTCAACATATTTTATTTATACGTAAATACGTTCTGAGTTGACGAGGGTTATTCAGAGTATCGCTTATGATATACAATTTATGTATACACAATACTGAAAATCTATAAACGATATAATCTATAATCTTCATCAGATACATATACACTCAGTTGCCGAGTGGTTAAGGGGTTCCGACATTCTGCCACTAGCCTTCCACACCTGGGTTGTGATTTCAAAACTAATGTTTACAATTATAACTAAGTACATTAAATTTAGAATAATTTAAAGTACAATGTTTTAGTAAACCGGTCTGTGGTGAAGGTAGTAGAGCGTAAAATAAATGGTATGAATGCCATTCAGCAACAATGATTGCATGGTGGGGTAATTGGTTACCATTACATTTCAATGATATTCGATTCAAATATGGTTTCTTCGTTGTCTGAAATAATTGCAGATTTCATGAAACTTTGCACAAAAAATCCCTAAAACATTGAATGTTACCTGTTATTCGGAAAACTACACAACGGTTGAACGCATGCAAAAGCGTATATAAATTGGAAATGTGTACTTCAATAATTTTATCATCATACAATTTCAACGCCATTACAAAATATAATACGTGTTTATACTTTTTTGATGGGTTGAAGCTTGCTTTGGTAGATTTTATTGGGGGATGAATTAATTTGGTCTTTGTGTTAATGAAACAAACTACTAAGCAGTTTATGTAGAGTTGTTTCACACCAAATTGATGTATCACCCAATCTGTTTATTGCAATCAAAGTGTATTCTTTTTAAACTTGTAGATTCCACTCCGAAGTTAGTTCTTAAACTTATGGAAATCTTCATGTACGTTCATGTTATATTATATGATTTACATGTAGTTCGTCTCGTCATATAGCAGGGTGGTGAACGGTGATAGCTAAGTACAGGCAGTTAATGTAAAAATATATATACAAAACCATACTTTAATGCCAAACTGAAGTTTTGGAAAAAAAGGATGAAATATTAAATTTTCTTAAGCGTCATTTGCAGTAGGATAATGCCTCGACTTGGTACGCATCTACGAGTTTATGACAGCAATCTTTTTGCTAGCCCGAAGTTGGGAGCGTTAAATTTTGAGATTTTACATCTTTCAGAATTCGAGCGTACAGAAACACAATTTCGAACTAGAATGGCAAACAGACATTGAGTGACCTGACGAAACAATATGATATTGGAGTTGACTGATCGACTTCATTGCACATCAGACGGGTCACATAGATCTAATTACATATCCACTGTATAGATACAAGACGAAACCACTATGTCCATTGTTTGTTATTTTCAAATAACATACATAGGGACATGTGACGTCTTCATGCCTATCGGCAAATAAAACAGGCTTTATTTGGTTGTTACAATGAGTTCAATTTTAAAAATTGAGTAGGATTTAAACTGTTGATAATATTTTAACGTGTTCATCAAAAGATATTTCTTTCCTTAGTGAAAATACAAGAGATCATACAAATATATGCATTATCACCTTGCAGCACTAGACCTTTGCATTTAATATGGGTCGTTAGGAGGTAACCTTAGATTTAAATTAATGAACAGTACAAGCAAATTCAGTATTCTTTTGGTGTACTTAAAAGGAAGCATAGCGTTGCACTTAAAAAGTACCTTTCACATAACACTTTTAATTATTTTTTTTCTGCTGGGAGTTTATATATACACAATATTAAATATTCAGTGAATCGATGCAACACCACACATGATGCTTACCTGTGCCACTTTATGCTATCTCACACAGGTGCAAAACTTACCTGGATAAGATATAGTGTCTGACGAGCCGGCTTGGGGTCTCCAGGCGCAGGTTGGATGGAAGCGTCATTTTCTTTGACCTCGCTAATGTCCACAGTTGCATTTATACATCATTGATAAGTTTATCTCTTCAAAGGGACACACACCTGAAATAAAGTGATATTCTTCAAGTAATGTCAATAATGATAGGCATGCACATTTATCTATACAGTAAGGGTAGGAAATTTAGAATAACACTAATACAAATATTGATAATGCAAGCAAAGGGAATTTGAAATAGCAGTCTGCCACGCAAGTTCGATACGCTCCAACTCTTAGAGGTCAAAGATGTCCAAAAATAAATCCGTAAATAAACAGCTCTAAATTGCTATTAAAACAAGGGGGCTACTAATAGCGTGTTCGATGCAAATCAAGATTAATTTAGAGCACAATGCCTTTATAGATTCATTAGGCAAAGTAACTGCAATTAGATGCATTGTCAGTATATTTTACAGTGATTGACTGATGACAACGTTTGGCATAACAACTTCTGGCGTCAATGAACTAGAAGACGCCTAATCCTTAGGAACACCTTGTATTATTATCTTGTACTTTAACAAAGGTCTCCATGTAAATTTTCCCTATTTTCTTCTTTTGCCCATAGTTAAATCGATTTTGAGTTTGGATTAGGGTTTTCTTGACGCTTTGGTATTTTCTGTTTTTTTTTTTTTTTTGCCTAATCGTTTTGCATAACAATACAAGAATGAGAAAAACAACACAACTTAGTATCTTTTTTAATTTCGTCCTTTCGTTTCCTGGCCCTGCAAAGACTAATAGACGACACATACCATGCGGATTAGAAATGCCACCCAGATGCATCATATCTTAGTTTTGTGACATGTTTTGAATGCCAAAAACAATGAAAAATACTTTATCATTCAGGTTGTTTTCGTCCGTCTAGGACTCGTTGTTGATATTAGGGGCGAAAGTAATGGACGACCAAGTTGTGAGAATTATTAAAAACGGAATAGTTTGACTTTATAAACATTTTGCGTCCCCTTTCATTACGTTTTTAAAGAAATTAATGAAGTCTTATATTCTATTCATTCAAAATGAATATGGAAACAAATAAACGAAAACAGTGGTGTTAAAAAAGTCATTTATATGTAAATTGATACAGAATTGGTACAAATCTGTCATAGTTCTACTGTTAACATATTCTTTCGAATTTTGCTTACATGATGGTATTCATCGCGTTAAAACAGCTGTTTAACAGCGTGAGAGCCTGATATAATTGATAAAGTCACGCGACTTTCATTTATGGTTTTCACACCGTTAGAAGTAAACCACTGGAGATTTTGTATTTCTCTTTCACATCTGTGTGAAAATCAGTTCATATCTCATGGGATTGTAAGAAAATTGTAAGAGTTTAAATTATGAATGGTACTATCATATCTCAAGTGACCTACTGTTACTGATATAACCGTCGATTACATTGTTAGATGTCAACTCGTGATAGATGTCAACTCTTGACGAACAAACTTAGCAGCACAGGGATTCGAGAGATGCAGGGTAATGAAGACCATGGGCAAGTTTAGTGGTAGCCATCTTGATCTAATTGAGGAATATTTTGTATCTTTGTTGGATACGAAGATAAACACGTTTTTGAGTTTGCTTATTAGTGTGTTTACTTGTAGTGATTTACAATGATGACACAGGTTTGATGCTTACTTGGATGTGACCAAGATTTGATTTACATGGCAGGTGTCATTGATGAAGCAGAAGACGCCTACTCTTCCGGAACACCTAGTCTTATTCTCTTGTACTTTTACGAATGGTTCCATGTAAATATTTTATTCGTTCCTTTTTTGCCTCTAGTGTAATCGATTTAAGTTCAGCGTATGGTTTTCTTGACGCTTTGGTATTCAATTTTTATTCAAATCTTACTCGCCCGGTACGTGCGGAACTGTAAAGTTGTGATGTATGTAATGTCTTTTTCTCGGTGTTGCTGAACGTCGAATGAAAGAGCAAATCTCATACTGCATTCATGTACCTTCCACTACTCCCAAGATAAAAGTGTGGGCAATAAATCTTTTTTTACCACAGTCCATGATAAGTACTCACTGACACAAGTCAATCTACAGGTAAGGCATGTGTAGGATGAACTGTCCAGGTGAGCTTTCTCACTAAATCAATGAGTGTGTCCGAGGTGGAAAGTATGCAATAAGTAAGTTATTGCGTGGTTTCTTGTCACTTGGGACTTTTTACACCCTCGTTATCCCTCGGGTATAATAAATCACTTGTTACTCGAAAACCATGCAATAAACTATACTTATTGATATGCAAGTATAAACAACAATGCGCGTCAATAAACACTTTTCTAATTGAAATAACGTAATTTATATTATGAAACACATGGCTATTAATTATGCTATTAGAGTGATAAACAAATATTACCTTTCATAGGATAAGTATTGGAGAGGTGCAGTTTTAGGTGCTGGCAAATTGAAAACAATGTTAGAAATGTCAGAAAACGAGTACATTTCATTTTTCAACCAGATATCCACTAATTCACATAGTAAGTTGTGATACATCACCAAGAAAACAGTTAGACTTAACCAATTAAAATTATTTTGATAATCTGTTTTTATACGAGACAAATGCATTTTTTTCTACAAAACGATAAATGACAATATTTCAAGATTCAATGCTGCTGTATCACAATCATATTGGCAAACTAATGGCAAATGTAGCACATTTTCCTTTCGCAGTATATTGGTATTGCTGTGGTTCACATTTACCCGACATTTCACATGTTTTAAAGTTAAGCGCATATGAAACATATATGAGATATAGGGTTGTCTTTATAAAATAACTTCGTATCAACAAAATTCGTTATATGCGATTTCGTAATAGGTTTCCGAAAGAATGATAAGTAAATAAGAACCAAAACCGGGGATTTCAATTTATTTCGAAATGAACGGAAATTCGTAACAAACAGGTTCGTTTTAAGAAAGTTTTACTGAATTTCTAGTGGGGTTCAGCGTTTTGTATTTTATTCATGCGAGCAACTTTAGGCAGAACGAACACTGTCATAGCTCAGTTATTCCAGGAGAAGAGGCGATCAATATAAACCCTTAACGAGCACAACTATTTCTCCAATAGACATTCTGTTCTAATTCAATTTGATGCCGCATAAACATGTTAAAATCACTACCACAAAATCACCTTACCACTATCAAATATTCACCTTGCCACTACCATAAATCAACTTACCACTAGCAAAGACTCTCATTTCCACTACCAAAAATTTAGGTGACCTCGACCGAAACCTCCCCTGGTGACTACCAAAACCCGAAATTATGTAGTTTAAACGTGTCGATTTGTCAAGACTATCTCTTTCCTATATCTCATTTCTAAAATAGAAAGATTTCATTGTAAAACTTCTTATGAAAATATATCAGATAATAAACATGAACTGATAACAAAAAATCAAACAACTACATTATTCTGCTAATTGTAAACAAGTTCGGCAAGGCTGGACCAGAAGTTTTATTATTGACTTCATATTATCAAATCTCAATAATTGTATAAGGATATTTTATCCCAACTGTGCAACAGTACATCAGAACGACATTTGGTCTACGGAATGTTCCCTCCCAACTGTGCTACGGTAGATCCGAACGAAATCTGGTCAACGACTTTTCTGTCCCATTGTGGTACGA
This sequence comes from Mimachlamys varia, assembly GCA_947623455.1. NCBI lineage: Eukaryota > Metazoa > Mollusca > Bivalvia > Pectinida > Pectinidae > Mimachlamys > Mimachlamys varia. Next base: position 28,731,096 of record OX392532.1, on the reverse strand, counting down.
TACATTATACCGAAAAATTTGGTCAAAGAGATTTTTTATCAAAATTGTGCTACGGTAATTATCTAAGGGGATATTTACTTTGTGTATGAGAACTGACAGTTAAGTTGAACAGAGGTTCTTAAGTTAGCCATTCATGATCATATGATACCACTAAATGTACCAAGTACTGTCTACATCAAATATAATTATGGTTGTGATAATCGATATGATTTTTAATTTTCACCCCGTAAAGAATATTTCAATTATCATCTTCTATAAACGGAATGATTTTGACAGATAAAAATATAATTAAATAAACACATCTAGTCGCATATGTGCCAAACGAGGTAAAGCTAAAATCAATATATATATTTCTGCACAAAATTAGATCAAATATATTTTCCAAGAATGAATAATTTTCTACGCTTTTGAACGCTTTTCCAATTAGAATTCCCGATAGGTTTCAAATGTCAAATAAGCTGTACTCAAGTAAAGTTGATAAACTCTCTCTTGTGAAAGCTTCAAGGCAAGGAAATGCGTTTACAATTGTCAAGGGAATTTCCAATGGAAATGCAAAAGTAATACGTCACCGTTTTGTAATCGATTTATCTGAGTAGTCCATAAATATCCAGTTATCCATACGTATCCAGAAAAAGTAGTTTTCCATTCAACCAAACACCAATTCAAAATCCGAATACGTGAACATTGTTCGAGATATCTATAAATACAGAGACACAAACACATCACTTTAACCTACCAAACCACCACAGAAAATATCTCCGGGTAGTCAAATTATTGAGATTGTAAAATCCAACCTAGATTCTCCACTCAACCATCAGAATAAGAGGAAACAGAGAATACCACTAGAGACACCACCTACATGTACACACACTGGATCAATGCGTGTGGGTTAAACTGAAATACCCAGGCATTTTGCTTTATTAAGTTTTTAGTTCTACATTACATTAGATATAAATATGACGACTACTGAGATTACTATAAACGTACGTATTTTCGCGGAAATCTTATTTTAGCGGTTTGCACATTGACAGTTTTTTGTAATTGGAGTTTTTAAATGCGGCTTATATAGTAATTATCCCGGATAAGCAAATGTATATTTTTGCTAATATGCCAACTTTAAATGCACTAAAAAATTGATCGTGACAAATAAAGTACGCTTATTGTACATCGATTTTCTCAATATGTTTAGTTTTTTGTTCTTTTTAGTTTTACTTAAGATATATAGGGCAATACTAGATGGTATCCTGAAGGGTGACATATGCAAAATTTGACATATGTTGAAATTCAGTTATTCTTAGTTCAGCTAGAGAGTTATTTATGTACATGTGATCCCTCAAATTTGCCATGGCCAGCCATATTCCTTAACGCATTTTGCCTGTCTATTCTGAGTCATGTCAGGGTTACGTATTGTTGGAAACATTTAAAGCAAAAACCACGCTAAATTACACTGGCTTGATCTTATTAGGTGTTAATTTCATTGCGTATCAAAAACGTTCCAATATTTTGTATGTGACAAAGTTAGGGGTCGCGCTGGTCGAGAGATTATGGTGTCTCGACATTCTACCATTAGCCCTCAACCTCTGAGTACGAGTCGAAACCCACGTGGAGCAGTTGCCAGAAAGTGAACGTAGGTCGGCGGTTTTTCTCCGGGTACTCTGGCGTTCCTCCACGTTTAACAAAAATAAACCAAACCAAATGGTAAGGTTATTATAGGATCACTTATTTCTATATATCCTACATCGTAAAAACCTTGATTAAATATCAGCCCTCGGGCCAAGCAGTTGAGTTGACATAGGGATGGTCTTAATATCCTTTATCTAACGGTAGATAAGGTAATGAATTACAGATAAAGTGCTGCGTGTCATCACCCACAATACATAGCAAATATTTAATGCATGCAATATGTATTAGGTATATGAAGTGGATATACATGTACATGTTCACAACATGTTTTAATCAATAGATTCCATAATAGCTTATGTCAGGGTATATAATTTATGATGGCCGTTTTGTCAACGCAAAAACGAGAGGTGCTTGGAATGCCTACGCTAAGAACAAGAAGCAATTTCAGAAATCATTTGTGTTAATATATGGATGATCTTGTGTGGAAACAAAGTTTTGATTGCAGAAGCCAAATTGCAATGATATCATGATAACAATAATATGTTAATGTGACATACTAGAGGTCGTTAAAAAGGTAAGACAGAATTGGAACTGTCTTTTTAATATGTTCAACTGCTTTGAAATAATACTTTGTTTGAGAATAAAAAGTGTTTTTTGCAAATATAAAATGGAGTACATCAGAGAGAATGCAGCATTTGATACAGAGGTGTAATATTTCGCCATTGACAGCGTTAGTTCAACTGGTTATATGACACCCAACAGGACATTTAAGTGTGAATGGTTCGATGACTAAACTGCCACCGTCATCAGTCCGGTGAATTTAACAGTGTGTTCATTGAAGCACCACACTTAAATATCCTATTGGTTGTATTATATAACCGCTTGTATTGACATTACCAACATTCATTTGTTATTGTTTAGACTATGCCGTTGTATATCTATGAACACGTTGGACCAGTAATCAACACGACGTAGTCACCGAGACAACTAAACAAGGTTTCTCAGATGACGACTGATGTGTTTCTAGGTGCGAGTCGTATATTGTTAGAAAAATCAAATCACGTAAACCAAACATATATTCTCTAGTTAATTGGATGTCGAGTCCCCGGAAACCTTGTTAGTTAGTTTTGTTTATTACGTATACTATAAATAAAGTATTTTGGTGGTAATCTTGTTTTAGGGATATCCGCGGTGATATTATTCTGCTAAAGTTTAATTTCGCTCATTATAATTCTTGAACATTGCAAGTATTGTGCATGCGCCAATGAATTACTACAAGTATCCGTTTTAATTATGTTATATGTTAAAGTGTTATAGCATTAATTGAAGTACATTTACAGTATTATAATGAATATATGCATTCGTTAATGCAACTCTCATCTGGTTTCAGTCATATTTCCATCGCATCTTAAAAAAACAATGCAGACCAGTAAGGAAAGTCAGACTTTAAAATCCATCCGTCGGCAAGTTTGAATATTGCTATTTACGATGATTATTATAGCCTTAACAGGAACGCGAGCTGATCAAACATCTGTTCAACGTTTTAATCTTCTCAAAAACAGGATAAGGGATTTTTCAAATTTATAACTCTTCCAATGAAACCGGAATGAATTGAATTGCAAGCTGCCATGACAAAACCACATTTATCTTTTGTAATCCTGAACAACAAGAGAGTACAAAGTCAATCTAAAGTACAGTTATATTCAGAATATTAGCACTACACTAGTTAGGATCTGCTACAAATTGAATATGTATATGGCTATTACATTAGAATATTATCGACAATCAATACGTGTGGATCGAGAAAGAATATTTATCAGATTGTCACAATTACTGGATCGTTAGAACACTTACAGTGATTTATGATACCTACAAATGAATATGTATGTATTTATCAAGACCCGCTTATATCGTGTTGAAATCTCTGTGAGTGCGTTAATTAGCAAATCTATTCTACTTGAATATTATTGTTCGAACTAATGGAAGAACCATGCTTGTGGATAACTATTATCGCTATGTCATTACACCATCAAAGTGTCAAGTACCTAAAATGTATAAAACTTAAAAAGGATTCTCTGTTCGGGCTCATTCATCGGCAAACAACAAAATAACAAAGACACTATGTCAACCGTTACATATGTATGAGGTTTTGCAGCACACAGAACTCTGATCAGGATTCATGAACTTGTTATCCTGTTTAAGAATGTTATTCTTTGCTCAAGCCAACTCGGTTGCTACCCATTTAAATCATGGGAAAAGCGCAACAAGTCAAGATTTAAGATGTTAAATGACATCTGGCTGGCAATCTCAAACTCGGTTAAACAAAGGGCAAAATAGGACCAAAGGAACTATTTACATGGATAAAACTGTAAAAGTACGTTAATAAGACAATAAGACCAGGTGTTCCCGAAATCAAAAATCACAGTATAACACCATAGCCACTTTGAAATGACGTCCAATAGATTGATGAGAAATAAATAAATAAATAAAAAAGAAGAAGAAGAAAAAAAAATACAAGTTAAATATTAAGATATGAATAAAATGAAATTACAATATACATTAATGACACAACAACTGTTATGCATTTCAATATCCAGAATTCATGATACTGCAACTACAAGACGAAATGAAAATTGTTTTTTGTGCCACGAGTTGTTTGCTTTTCTGTGCCCGAGTTAAATTAGGGACATAGTAGTGATCACCAATGATACGAACCAAACAAATATGTCTCCATAGCCACGGTTAAACTCATTTGAGTAGTGGCACGGTACATAATATACACATTTTCGTAGTACACAATTTAAAATTATATAGAACTAGTTTAATTTTACTTCTAAATCTATCAATTAAAGGGGATTTACGCACTAGACTCTTTTGCTTCTACATTAGTTTAGACATTTTGGATTCCCACCTTTTGGTCCCTAGCATCATTGAAGAGTCCTAGGTGGACGAAACAGCTGTATGATGCAGTTTAAAATATTTTTTCGGCATATTGTATCTTTTACTTAAGATGAAAGGTCAACATATGTGTGTGTTGCGTCATCCCTTATGGATGATTGTGACAGAGAACGGTGAAGAAGAGGCAACCTCAATATTTCTGATATATGATATTTGGATACCTTATTCACACATAGAAAATTGTATAGATGCTATTTTATAAACATGATAAGTGTTTATGGAGGGAAAAAGAAATATTGAATTATAATGAAGTTGCGTAGCAATGGACGGATGACACTAAGATATCATTAAGGTCCTAAACCAGCATAATACACAGACATTTATAACTTCAAAAAACTAATTGTTTTGGCCAGGATTTTTAATTTAATTAAATCAGTCTTAGTTGTTCTCCTTTTTTTTTTGATTGGATGTAGTTGAGAAAAAATAATCAGAAATAAAAACTGTGCCTATCAGTACAGATATTTTGCATTAGTTGGCTTATTATTATTATTATATTTTTTTTTCTTTTCAGGATATGATATGAAGGCATCATCTACTCAAAACCATCCGAATTGCCACTGTTAAGAATCCAGATCGTTCTGCACTGCGTTAACATATACACCTGTCTTACACTCACTACAGGTAGAGACGAAGCTAATGAAGTTAAGTTAACAAACTTACCAGATGCACTGCCCAGTCAGAAATATATTTACGTTGCAGACAACCATGTTCTAGTGTCAGACATGACTTCATTAGTGGTCATCGGTCATCAGGTCATTTTACAGGACACAAAGGTTAATACGGACGCATACTCCATCCACGTCCCAGAGTTTAGCTGTCTGATGTATTTATCGAAATGGCCTCCTAAGCGTCACCATTGACAACACTAAATAATCACAGTGATATTCGATCGTAGTTCTCAAGGTGGGTTACAATATATATAGCTCCCACTAGCGTGACGAGCCACCTCCACTTATCGAAAGAGTTTTATTCCATGTAATATACAAATGAAATTTCTCCTTCAAAATATGCGATGCAGCCCTTTGCACTTTGTATTCTTATCAAACACACGGATTTACTGTGGCTTGCACGTAGGTTTATTCCCACTCCATTGTTTAAATAACGTCGATCTTATATCACTGGTTCAATCATCTGTGATTAGATGATACAGTTTTACGGACATTAACACATTTAAACATGATTTCCCTCGTGATGTATATAGTATTCAATAGTACATTGCCTCCACATATCCCGCTCAATAAAAGGTTGAGGGAAAATCTCAGAGAAGTCGCTATGATAGTTTCACATTCCGTACCATTTCTGTGGTATTGTTCAATAAACCAAAGGCCGTAGCTGTATAAATATACAATCGATATAACTCCATTCGGGTAATGTGTATGGTTATACGTATTATTCGAGCTGACAGTCTTTAAATGTAAAGGTGTTTAGACTCATTTGAAGACCTCGTACGTGAATAATCAATAAGAAATCCACATCCTAGCATAGTAAAACAGCATCGTGAAAAAAACGTCCCAGCTCGGCAATGACATTATCTATTCGTCCATGAAGTAAATACTTTGCATCTGACATTGACATAGATCTATTGGTTTTAGAATAACACTATTACATGATCAATAATCGACCTGTTACGTCCCGTTGTTAACCTTGTGACGCGTAAATAATAACTGAGCAAATCCTCACCGTCTTCGATACACATCCGCCCTAACTACGTAAAAGTGTTACACTTATAGCCAGGTAAACACATATGTGTTACTGACCAAAGATCAAACCTATAATCCACCCCCAATTTGGCAGAATACACTTTTCCCAGCCACCGTGCAAGATCGATATTTGCCCGTATCGATCTTGAGAGTTGCGTCTTGAAGAGTCCATCGTTTACCGTAAGATGTACAGAGGGTCTAAGTAAAGCTCGCAAAACTTGGCTTATCAGCTTGGCACACGTAGATTTGTGTTTTGTTGAACATGCAATACATTTTATCGGGGGGAAACCATAGATTCGGCGATCACTATAGACATTATAATGTGTGAATTATACGGGATAACAAACTGTTGACCTTTACACAAGCAATCAGACATTATCTATCGGAAACTCCAGAAACTGAAACCACAAAATAATCAATACTAAATTTCGTTACAGCATACAGCACAATGCTGAAGAATCGCTTGTTTTAATGCATTTTGCCTGTGGTCGCGGGTCAAAAAAAAACACACTACAATATCAGATATATTGGTATTCGTTAAAATTGTTTACTTTATGGAAGTAATAATTTGGGTTAAAAATAACCATTCGTCATAAAGAGTACATTTAGCCCTATTTGATAGCAATTTTACGCACATGGATTATGCTATTCAATCAGAAAAAAACGTCTTGACATCTAAGAAGAATGCATGTGGTCCCTTTAGGACCAATGTTACTAGTCTCTGGCTTTATGAAACACCAATCGCCGATGTTGCAACTCACAAGACAGAATGATTTAACCCCTTTCCTATCAAACAATACTTGGCGGCGTTCCACAAAAGAACCATAAAGATGTCCAAAGCCATATATAGTAACGGTATTATTATAGCCACAACATAAATCAAGTTCCTTACGAAAACGTACCCTTATGCTAGTGTATTGTAATGGCACGGAGGAATAGTCATGTTTTAATTGGTTGATAAAACAAGACCTAACGCTGTATTCTCTTATTGACAGGAAGTTGAGTTCATATCCTTTTATAATAGAATTGGGAGGTTCTCAAAATGAATACAAAGACCTGGCAATTTTGAAAATAAAACAATAAATGAAAGACAAGATGATAACAAAGCATAAAAAACATACTCTAAACTAAAAAGCTATCAATACATAATATTATAATTGCTATCAAGTAGGTTTTTTAAGGGACATTTTGATAGCATATCAAAAGATATATTCATAAGCTCATTAATCAATATTTCGGATGATTTTTTTTTCAGAAATAACTCAATCAATTGTTGGTATGTATCATGGCAAATCATGGACCTTTCTGTTAACATTTTATTTGCCAAGGTGTTGTTGATTTTGGCAAAATATGCAACAAATGCATGTTCCAGGAGAGAACAATTAGCTTATGTGTATCATATATGGATATGTTGTCCAATTCAACAATGCTATTATACTCTCAAGTGCCGATAGTACACAATAGAGGAAGTTGTTTGACTGGATATGGCTCTATCAATGTGGCACATTGATTCTGTTAAGTTTGCCCTAAATAGTGATCAATAAACTTGTAAACATGTCATTCTATTTGCTAATTAGGTGACCATTAAGTCTTAGTCTAGTATTCAGTGAAGTTACCTCTCACTCTTCAAAAAAGCTAGCCCAAAGTTTTACAAAAGTAGTTCTCTGCGATTTATCCTCTCTTTACACAAATAATCCCCAAGCTAAACCATGGTTTTATATACTATTTAAAGAGATTCCCTCTCAATACACAAACATACCTAATCCAAGGGTTTATAGAACTACTATTCAGCAATTTCCCCGCTCATTACACAAAAAGTAGTTAATCCAAGGTTTTATAGAACTAGTATTCAGCAATTTGTCCCTCCTCTTTACACAAAAATAGTAGCAAATCAAAAGGTTTATAGAAGTATAGTATTTAGCAATATTGCCCTCTCTTTACACAAAAAATAGTAGTAAATCTAAGAATTTATAGAACTAGTATTCAGTAATTTTCCTTTCACCACACAAAAAGTGGCTAATTCAATGGTTTATATATCAAGTATCAGCGCTTTCCCCTCCCACTGTATTTTCCTCTCATACGACAGATTAATTCATTCCCCAACGTTATAAAACTTGATATTTTCCCTGCACACTTCACTTACAAGCTTATATGACTACCACTCAGTGAATTTTCATCTCACAATACAGTGTTCCCACCTTTTAGCCCCTAACATCACTGAAGAGTCCTAGGATGACGAAACAGCTGTATGGTGCAGTTTAATTTATTTTATATTTACACCTCCCCCTTCTTGGGCTTAGTAAACTCTGACTGCGAATAAATTAGCGTACACGTAATGTAAAAAGGCTCGGCGGATTGATATTTGTTCAAATATGGTGTCGTTCACCCTTCGATGGGGATTCAGAGGGACTATATTATCTTAGCAACCACGGTAATCGTAGTTACCATCGTAGCAACCCACTTCGAATTTTTTTTCTTCGTATAATACGTACCGTATACGCAGTCAAAATGAGGTACGATCCTTATTTTAATACTGTATCTATTACTTTAAAAAGTGCAGCACATGTGTGTGTTACGTCATCTTCACTAGTCACTGAATTTATAAATCAAAACCGTTTGACAATTCACCTTGCTATGAACCATAAGCCGAAATCGTATGAAGATATCACCAATCTGTGTTTTTGTTCACTAAACACTATATATAGAGAGAGAGCTTATGGTCGCAAAATTACCTATTCGTCTGGATAAAGTAACCAGTGTAAAACTTAATCAAAAACACTTGCCAATATCTTCTACCACTATAAAAGGTAACATGTACATATTGGTGTTTATTTTCACTTTATTATGTAGCTAGTGTGTGGTTTTACAAAACACCCCCCCCCGCGTAATTTCCTTTCACTTGACAGCGTATTACATTACTAGCGAACCTACCTTGTAACTCACTAAATACAGTGTAACTAGTATGTTGTTTTACCAAACCTCTCCCTGCGTATCTTTCCTTTCACTAGAGTGTGTAAGAACATATTTAACCAATACACGTGATAACTCACTAAATACAGTGTAACTAGTGCAATGCTTTATCAAGTAACTCCCTGCGTTATTCCACTGGACAGTGTTACAATATGACTAACCAACCCACGTTGTAACTCACTAGACACGGTGAAACTAGTGTGTGGTTTTACCAAACCATTCTCTGCGTTATTGCCTTTCACAGAACAATATAGTAACATTACCCACGACGTTACTCACTAATACAGTGTGTTATCAAACAACGCCCGGCGATATTCACTTTCACTAGACAGTGTAACTAGTGTCTAGCTTTATCAAACAAATACCGTCAATAATTCCCCTCACTTGACACCATAGCGTGTCCCAGGGCATTTACACAACTTCCGCTCAATCAATTACAAATCGTGATAATGAAAAGCGTGAATCAATATAAGCCCCGAAGTGCGATAATAATAAACAACAAGTGGATTCGGGGAAAACTCTACTCTGTCAGGGCGGCCAGTACAGCTTACACATCTTGTTGTCTGGCCGATCAATTTTTACTTTTTGTTACACAATTCCATAATACCTTGTGTGTAATTTGTGGGAAAGACTGTGCATTTAAGGATCTGAATGTTATTGTTTGGAGGGTTATAGAACCCGAATAAACAGACACACAACACACACACTTAGTAAATAGCACATAGTAAGCTATAGCGTCGCGTCGACAAAAACAAAAGTCGATACAGTATTATAACAGTGGGAGAAAGGACGTGACAGTCCTTACCGAGAGAGAATGTAAGCCAACACAACATATCTGAAGTCGGGAGATTTTCTCGCATCATTTTCAACAGAAGATACCATAATTATAAACTTGTACACATTTAGGAAACTTCTTGATAATTATTTTTAAATGATGTTTCCTAAGTTGAGCTTCTACAATTGGAATTTTCAACTCATTGACGCATAAATTCATTGGTTCGTCCTCAAAGGAAGAAACAACTGTATATAAAATAATCTTTTTCAATAATTATCAATGATAACTCTTTAATTGTTGGTCCGGATGTTAGCTCGCGGGGGTCTTATTGTGGTACATTTTCACGGCGGATCGGGAAATCGAACACGGATCGCTTTGGTGAAAGACAGGTGCGTTATCTACTTAAGGACGCTCGACCCTACGTAATACACAAGATTTGATTCTCGTTTTGTGTTGACGTAGCATCCATTTGTGTACCTGGTATTTGAAAACGGGGTATCAAATCCGTTCTACACAGTGATATGTCGCGATGTCAACAATGGCGAGATGAGAGGGAACGGTTCAAGTCTTCAACTCAAGATTACGAGCAAATAAAGTATTGTCACGAACACTCCTATTGCAAAACAACAACAAAAATAGTTGTACACTATATCGACACATGGTCGGACACCGACAGCGACGGCAACAGTATAGAAACAGAATAGGAAGGTAGGCTTATAGTACCGGTACAACTGGCCAAGTTTTTTCAAACTGAAGAGAGAGTCGGCGAGTGGTAGAATTAACCGTGTTAGCAGAACATTTACACAAGGGCTGTGCCTGGTTTCATTATATATGCACTATTATGTTGTTGAAAATATAACACAGAACGCCGGTAGTTAGGCCCTATGTTCTGAAATGTTTTAGGCTTGTACGCATTCACAGTATGTATGATATGTAAAAATACTACCAACTATAAAAACTGCCTAATAGCATCAAGGGAGACAACCTACCCTAGACATAGTTTTATATCTAGTTTTCAATAAGTAGCATAAAAAGCTTGTCTGTGATATTTTGATTCAATTATTTGCTTGTGCTTTATGTAACTATATGGTATGTAATTAATTTGACTGTGAATACTGAAATTTGTCCGCTAGATATAAAAATAACACACTTTGTAAAAATCGTTTTGTCCATTTTTGCACAAATAAAATATTTTTGAGGTAGCTATTGATTTCTTTTTTAATTTTATTGTATGTTTGTGATTTTCAACAATATTTACAAGAAAACAAAATAGAAAAAACATTAAATTTTGAGAAAAATCGTTTTTTGGTGTTTTTCACCAAAAAATGAAACAAGTCATGGGAATGCTTAGATTTTCACAAAATCTCTACCTGGTAGCATAATTAACGTATGAAAGTTTTAAGGAAATCTAGCGGTTAATTGCGAAAGGGTCGAGCCTCCTTAACCGCCCGACTGCTGTATGATTTGGTGTTATTGATATCTGGGTAACTGTGTCACGTACGTTACGCTTGATTAAAGGTTCTATACACTGTTAGTCAATTATTCAGTAGCAGAGTTTTCATACGCCACAGTTATCTTTATTTATTCGTGTCATGGTCCATTATAGACACACTATATACATATGATCTAAATTGAGATAAATCAGTACTTTGTCCATGTTCAGATGAAAATTGTTTTTGATTTTCAAATCCAACCCTCTTTTTGACAGAATTAGTATTCCTTTTGAATCACCAAAGAGGCATATGTTATACAAACAGCAGTACTTGTGTTAAATTGGAAGTTTTAAGTTCATCTCCCAAACATTTGGTATCTGAATGTTATTGTTTCAAGTGGAAATCACAAATAAACAGAATATACAGACATGGACTATGACGCAGGAGGAGTATTTTGTGGATTTGAATTTCCGAAACATCAAAACGATTAACTTAAAAAAGGGCTGTGTAGTACGTAGGACCGCTAATTTGCTGCTGTTGTTACCGTTATTTTCAAACAGTTACTTACTATCGCGGAATGTTGTGTGTAAGGAGAGATTGTTGTGAAGAGCATTTAACAGCTAAGAAGTAGCAATGTTGTTTTAGTTAAGTCATTTGTAAAGCAGTATGTGTAATCAAAGAATACATAACTATATATTGCTACGTCTGTGTCTTATAGTGACTGTAGCTCTTCAAAAGTCACTTCTGCGTCTTATCTCTTAAAATGATACATCTGCATCTTAGCTTTTCTAACGTTACAGCTGCGTCTTGGCTCTTCGTAAACGTTACATCTGCGTCTTAGTTCTTCGAACGTTACATCTGGGTCTTGGTTCTTCGAACTATACATCTGCGTCATAGCGCTTATAACGTTACATCTGCGTCTTAGTTCTTCGAACGTCACATCTTGGTCTTGGTTCTTCGAACTTTACATCTGCGTCATAGCGCTTATAACGTTACATCTGCGTCTTGGCTCTTCGAACGTTACATCTGCGTCATAGTTCTTCGAACATTACATCTGCGTCTTAGCCCTTCGAACGTTAAATCTACGTCTTGGTTCTTCGAACGTTACATCTGCGTCTTGGTTCTTCGAACTATACATCTGGGTCTTGGTTCTTCGAACATTACATCTGCGTCATAGTTCTTCGAACGTTACATCTGGGTCTTGGTTCTTCGAACTATACATCTGCGTCATAGCGCTTATAACGTTACATCTGCGTCATAGTTCTTCGAACGTTACATCTGCGTCTTAGCCCTTCGAACGTTAAATCTACGTCTTGGTTCTTCAAACGTTACATCTGCGTCTTGGTTCTTCGAACTATACATCTGGGTCTTGGTTCTTCGAACGTTACATCTGCGTCATAGTTCTTCGAACGTTACATCTGCGTCTTAGCCCTTCGAACGTTAAATCTACGTCTTGGTTCTTCGAACGTTACATCTGCGTCTTAGCTTATCAATAGCGCATGCCTTAACAGTTATTTCGCGATGTGGATACGGCACTCGGCCGAGGTTCGATTCCTCGGTCGGACGTTGAAGGTAATGGGACCTGTCTGACCACGTAGATATTTCGCCGAGTACGCCGAAATCTCCCCACATTAAAATCCACTCCGCGTTAACATCCGGCCCAACAAGTGATTTTTATAAGTTGATTTAGTTTTATATAAATTTTCATAATTTCTTTGGAGTATATACTGCAAAAAAAAAACTTTTTTCAATGTATGCTATGATACAGTAAACATCTTTAAAACACAATAATTACAAATATATATATAATGTGTCAATAACAATATTATTACAGTGAATATAACTGGCATGAACAAAATTTTGTTAGAATTAAATTTTATATGAGTGTCATTTCATTTATTAACACCACGAAATTATGAGCAGAGTTTAAAATGCACAACATAAAACTACGGAGGTACATTTTTTTAGGGCTTCAGGAATACATACCTAGAAACTTTGAACGATCCGACGTTTTCGAAAATGCTCACAAGTTTTCGAATATACACCATACGATATTGTATAAACATGTACATCACAAGATTATCAAATACAGAACACAAGATTGCACAATGCAAATAGCTATATAACATGACATCGAACATACATCACATGTTTTCGAATATACATCATAAGATATTGAACATAATTCACAAGATATCGAAAAAACATAACAAGTTTTCGACTTCACACCACATGTATCAAAATATAAACAACAAGATATTGGATATGCCTCACAAGATGTTACAGACCCTGGACCGTTTTTCTTGTCCGTTTTAACGGAAACGCAACGGAAACGGAACGCAAACGCAACGGAAATGTAACGGAAACGTAACGCAAACTGAACGGAAACGTAACGGAAACTGAACGTGAACGGAACGAAAACGCAACGGAAACGCAACGGAAATGTAACGGAAACGCAACGGAAACGTAACGCAAACGCACACAAATTGTTTGGTTATAGCGCAGATAATGCGCCCGATAACGGACTTACTTAGATGTACTTGCTCACGGAAGCGTGTCGGTCTCTGACCCTAACTCTGACCCTTGTTTACCTATACATCGGTCGCGTGTTATTTGCACAGCGGGGATGTACTCATAGGCAACACTGTCCCCGCCAGCAATAAAATGAAATTTTAAACAATGGTTTTCCAACGATATTTTGTGATTACTGGTTTTGGTTTTCATACAGAATTAAATTTCTAATTACGTATATTTACAACATTACAATACATGTACATTGTAACACCTAATTAGTAAATATATACGATAAAGATACGAAACACGAATTAATAAGCTTAAAATTATATTTGATGTTCTTCCTTAGGCTTCATTCCTAATTCCATCTTTTCCCAAATATGATTTAATTATAATGGTCTTGAACAAACGTTCGTTAACATGAGCAGTTTTATTGTTTTTAGTCTTGAATTCAAATCTGAACTTGGTGTTGAAAAAATATATACAGCCACGGACTTAGATTATCTATCTAAGTCCGTGATACAGCGTATAAACCAAATATTGTACGTTTATGGTTTTCAAAATAAACAATAGAAAACGTCCAAAAGAAAAATCTGAAACTTGTGTTGGGGAAAAAATGTAACTAAATATAAATACTTTAAGGGGGGAAATGTTGGTTAAGAATGTTATTCCTTTATTAGTACATCAAACTGAAATACTGCAGGTGAAATCTGAATAGATTTTATGTTTTCTTCAAAACATCATTTTCAAATTAAATCTCAAACAGGTATAATTCTTTAATATTCTCTTTGTTGATATTATTTCGTAATTGAAATCCGTATTTATATGAATGGTTTTGAAACCGGGAAAATATACTTACACAACATATCATGTCCATTGTTCTAATTCATGAGACACGTTTACATTTATCTGAATGATAATTACTAATTTAATAAACATGTAATTCCCCTCTGTGAATTAAAGATTGTATAGCTTTTTTGAAAAGGGTATAAGCGTAGACATCATTAATTTTACTAGGTTCAAGGTAATAAAGAACTGAACTGAACTATTCCAAAAACTAGTGGCTTAATCTCCACTAGCATCTGGCCTTTTTCTTTTATCTGGCTTTCTTTATAATTACCTATTATGTGGGCAACCTATTACCTGCGACGATTGTTAGTTTGAAGGTAAAGTCTACGAAATTAATACCTGTGGTTTCAGTCACAGGGACCCACACTTGCCAGTAGTAAACATCGTCTCTTCAAAGAGATTAGATACAATTTTGAAACTCTTATTTGGGTATGCTATATTTAGTTTAGTCTAACAATAGTTTATTCAAGAATAATACAGTATAATATATCAGAGCCGTAGACCAGTGTTCCTCAGTTAACTCAGGGACGTATATACGTCCCTGGTTAACTGAATTAAAATGTTTCAAATTGAATAATGTATATTTAAATTACATATACTGTGTTCAGTATCTGTGTCATCAACTTCGTTAATGAGTGTATTGTTTATATGTAATCAACACGAATATTGTTCTGATTGTGTTCTCCGACATCTTGCACACAGGAATTGTATGAATCATGTTAATCATGCATGTCGTACGTACTGCATTGAAATGTAAATAGCCCCCACTCACTCACATACAAACACTTATAGGTTTTATCACGAAATCAGCGAATTCAAGAATATATATATCAGATGTTGGGGAGAATGATACTTTCGTTAATATTTGCGAGTCCGTAAATTTTATCCTACTCTATACGTTCCTGATTAAACTATGATTCAGATTTCAAACGGGGAAAGTATCCAGAATATATATGGCTTTAAATGTATACGTCTCTGGTGTGATGAATATTACACTAAAAATAACTGAAATTCTCATTATGCGTCCGAATCCTATGGTTTTAGATATATATAAAGGACATTATAGGTGCAGAGGTCATTTGTATATTTTATGTATAATACGCGTCTGATAAAGAAGGGATGGATTGGTGCTGACAGGAACGTATATAATATGTGAAATTACGCTTTAATTATGATTATAATATCTGTATATCTATGCTTATATATGTTCCATATCAATCGGATTCATGATCTTCAGATAATTTCTTCTTTAAAATCCAAATTGTCTTGTGTTTGTTACTTTTGTCTTTGTACCCGTATTGTAACTTTGTTTTATATTTTATGTACATTCCGTGAATGTGATATAACGTGTTTTTGTGTCTTGATAAAGGGACGGATAGTCTTAAAAATCGACAATTCATTTATGCATACTGTCGATACCCAGGTTTTAACATCATCTATAACAGATGATTTGCCACAAAGATCATGTCAAAAATACCGGACCGTCTATCACTGCGACATCGAAACGTCTTTTTATTGGCGATGGTAGCGGCCGCAAGTATTTCTGGCTAGGCGATTCGTTGCCGTATTTCGCGAGTTCGAAGCCCGGATAGGGCAAGAGTCGACAATTTTTGACTCGTGCCCCGTCCGTGCCTCAAACTCACGATCTACGACACCATATATACTCAGCTTCTTTTATTTCTCTTAGAATGATCTTCTTTTACTTATTAATCATAGTTCTATGTTTCTAGTAGAAAAAACTTTCCAACTCTTTTATGCTAACGTAAACCTGGGACGTATATCTCACATATACTTACTTACTTATGCCCGTTATGCCAGTTGGCATGTAGGGCAGCAACATAGGATCGCCACTCTTGTCTGTTCTGGGCTAGCTTTTGAACGGTCCCCCAGGTATGATGTAGGGTCCTGAGTTCCCCTTCCACAGTCCGACGCCAGGTGTTCTTGGGTCTACCTCGCTTCCGTCTCCCCTCCGGTGTCCAGTGAAGGGCTATGCGGGTGATGTTGTTCGGATCTCTTCTCATCACATGGCCGATCCATTTCCATCGCCGTCGCATGATGATGGTTTCCATGCTCTCTTGATTGCAATGGGCGAGGAGTTCTTGATTGGAGATGGTCTCAGGCCAGAATATACGTAGGATCCTTCTGAGGTTTTCCGTGTGAAAGGTGGACAGTTTGTTGAGGTCACTCTCAGTCATTCGCCAACATTCTGAGCCGTACAGTAATGTGGACAGTACGCAGCTCTGGTACAGCCTTAGTTTGGTCTTGGTGCTGTACTGGGACGATTTCCAAACATTGTTCAGCATTCTGAAGGCATTCCTGGCTTTACTGAGGCGATTCTTGATGTCACTGCTTGCTCCACCATTATGTTTGACTGTACTATCTCACATATACGTCCCTGCTTAACCACATATTTAGATATAAGCCCGTGCTTATAAACATATACTAAACCTAACGTATCGCGACAGTCTGATATCCGATTTACCTGGATATGTAACGAGAATTGATGGGTATGTTAGTTACGATGACCATGACCGTCTTAGCTCAGCGGGGGGCGCCCACCCCTCACCGGTCACCTCACTTGTCACCCTCTGGGCATTCTTAGCTCAGTAAAGACCTGCTCATCAGATATACATGCATCCGTATCTGATCAGACACGTTGAAGTACGGTTTCTTTTATTTTTTTTGTTTTTGTTTAAAAAAAAATAAGCAGGCCTATACACTAATATTATAACAATTGTATACATCTTAACGGTACCGATTATTTTTGAGAAAATAAGCCGGGGTCGATCTTTCACTGTACATGCATTATGACTATGGGTTGGAGGTGGGGAGGGGGGTGGGGGGGGATAATATCGAAAATTTATATACCCCCCCCCCTCCCCGGATATATTCAAAACTAGTCGTAATAAATTTCCATGCCCCTGTGGTTTTAAATGTAATGTCGTCGAAATTTTATATTCGTCATTATATTAATCGTCTACAAGTACATATTGACTTGATTTACAATACAATAATTAAACCATCACTCACGGGGTGACAAATCGTATTACCTGTAATATTAGTTAGGGCATTATATACATCATCTATAAAAGTTTGACCAGCTGTTCAGCTTGCTTCTTATAAACCCTAAAAAAACGTCTCTTTTTCTGAGTTCGTAGGTGTAGTCATTTTAATTCAAAATAAAATCCGTTGTCCATGTCATCATGATGAACAGAGCCTTACGAATGGAACCTACATTCCGATCGAGTTAGAGAGATATAAAAACTTAATTTCTCTCTGATTTGCTATGTGTTTTTAGAATTAAGAGTTAAATATATAAAATCATATTTTTATCGTCGACCATCGGTTTTCAAAATGATGGAGCTGTTCTGAAACAATAACATAAAAACACTTTAAGGTATAAGATGCTTATAAATCATGCTACGGGCTAAGAAGATGATACATTCGTCCTTTTCTTCTATTATTCGGATGTAGTGAATTAGTTAGCTTGCTGTTTACAATACAGATCTGAAGAACATGAAATTTTCTAAATCTCGACATGGATATTTCACGTTTATATAAAGGTTGTTTTCAAACTGATTATTATGTTTAGATGTTGTTTGTTATTCATTTGTATACCAATTTTCTTACGATAAAACAGAGACGTACGCGTTTCTTGCTAAAGTCTTAACCTATGGACGTAGCAATGAGTATTATAAATATTATTTTAATCATGTTGGATGCGGTCTCCGCCATCTTGCAAAATGATATAAGATTTAATATGTATACATAAGATGGTAATCTTGTCTGTTGCATACTGAATAAAATAAACTAAAATAAAATTGACTCTAACTCGAACCTTGACTCCCCTTTCCCCCATGCTATTAAGATTCCCGATATACTATCTTCAAGTGTGAGTAAATGGTTTGAGTAGTGAAATTACGTTTGTTAAAAAAATACAATCAAATAATATGTTTCAACAGAGGCATACATATATAAAGCCTTTATATATATATATATCTGGTTGCGTATAAACGGGAGATATACGTCCCTGGTATAACTCCATTTTGTAAATGGGTCTGTATTTTTTTTACACAATTTATCATATGACTGTGAAACGGGGATGGGGATTTGGGGCAGAGGCTAACACAGACAACCATACACAGCCAGAATGTTCTTTGATCTTTACTCTTTAAAAGCCCTAAAACAATACAATATACACAATATAAGTGACGTAATACATGTACATACACAATATCACAGTGACACATTTCAACAATACTATTTAACAACATAACGTTACAATTACCAATTAGACTTTACACCATACTGGGTACAGAGTACTTATGACATACTGACTTACTCATAAACTTTACTGAATCATAAATATATATAATCATTATTGATTATTACCTAGTTATTATTATACATGACTTGACACCAGGATATATAACATATTTCATGGACATTACATTACTTCTTAATAAACATATAATATGACTAAGAGTATGAACTATATAGATAGTACATATAAATACGAATATATTAAACATGAACTTACTCTATCATAGTGACAGTGGCTCTAAAGTGTTTCATTATTCAGTAGCTCAGGTACAGGTATATTATGATGTTGAGTCTGAACAAAAGGAAAAGGTCCCTTATTAATTATAAGTGAAATTCATAATTAATACCATATGAAAAACTATCCTACATGATGTACATCTTGCTTAGTTAATATAATATTACCTAACACTCTTAAGACATGAATTAACACATACAAGAAATGAATTTATACCTTAAAACAATATATTTTCAAAATGGCCGAAAGCCTGAACATTATTCACTAACCACACTATTTCAGTAAATCAGCTAATATAAAATATCTTATTAGCTAATAACCTTACACAAAATACTGAAATACATTTCCTATACATTATGAATATACCAATTTACTAAATTAGATAAATAAATGATAGTTTCCTACCTGGTGCTTTGTGTCCTCGGGATTCCAGGTGAGGTACATGTATAGAAATCTCTGTCCCAGCTCACACTAAGCATGTGCAGTGGGACAGGGTAGAAGAAAGGCCAGGTATAGGTCACATGACCAGAATACAGGTAAGAATTTAAAAGGTCACAGGTCACAAAACATAAACAGAAGCACATGGCTCTACACAACTGACAACTAGACAATAACACAAGGACAGTACAGTACAGCACTTTGACAATACATGAGCAATACAGGATATAATTAAATAATATTAAAATAATACATATCTTGGACTTTACAAATTCATTAAAACATTACTACATTATAGTCTCATAATAACAATAACCTGGACAGGCTGTCTCTGCCACATACACCCCCTCGAGGCTGAATGACGTCCCGGAATTCGACTGATCATCATCCTGTAATGAAATAAATTTGACTATTAATGAAATATTGAAAAAACAGTTTATCCAGGGCTGCTTGACAGCACATCTACAAGGCAATTGGTGACCTTATCCAAAGTTGTGACGTTAGTCACCCTACCACTACCAATCAATCTTTCCAGAAATGCTGCTTTCTGTTTCCACTCCGGTTCCACTATCTGCTGAACCATGGAATACTCGTTTGAACGAATCCATGCTGGAGGCCTGCAGCTCCGTCTCGGCCTTCCAACAGTTTCTTCTGGAATATCTTGATCCTGTGCGGAATCCGGGTTAGTTTCCCTCTCCTTAGTCTGATCGTCATCAGCTAACCCATCTTCCGTGTCCTCAACAACATCCTCATGGTCGTCACCTCCAGTCTGTTGTGAGGGCTGATGTTCCGGTACCGGTTCTTTTTCAATATCTGCAATCGCACTTTCCTCCCTGTCTCCAAAAGATCTCTCTCCTGAGAGAGACTCATGTACAGTTGGGATTAACTCGATCAAACTATACTCCTCCTCATCTGTATAGTCCGAGTTATCTGTAGCCCCTGTGGTAGTTTCTATTTCTATCCCTGGTAAATGTCTTTGTCGCGGCCGTGGTTTTGGTCTTGGTCTTGGTTTTGGTTTGGGTCTAAGTCGTCTCTCTTTTGGTGTAGGTTCTATCGGGAGATGTCCAATGGGAAGCAAATGATTCCGATGCAATGTCTTCTGGTGACCATCGGCTTCCCTTTCTACCACAAACACAGGAATGTCAATGTTTGGCTGAGAAATGACTTGGTAAGCTTCATCTTCCCACCTATCCGATATCTTGTGTTTCCCATCAAATGCCAGTTTGCGGACAAGTACCCGGTCACCTTCCTCAATAGACGCTCCTCTGGTTTTGAAGTCATAGGAGTCTTTTTGACGATTTTGCGTTTTACGTGAGGCTGCAGCTGCTGCCTCATAGGATGACTTGAGCCGTTCCTTTAGATCCTTGGCATATTTTGTCATAGGAACAAAGCCATCGTCTTCATCCCTCTGCAAATCAAAGGCGACGTCTATGGGCAATCTTGGGTCCCTCCCAAACATGAGGAAGTAAGGCGTGTAGCCGGTGCTCTCGTGCTTGGTACAATTGTATGCGTGGACCAAAGGTGCCACGTAGGTCTTCCAGTCTTTCTTCTTGTCAGTTTCCAGGGTACCCAGCATATCCAGCAATGTACGATTAAAGCGCTCCGTCATGCCGTTTCCCATCGGATGGTATGGCGATGTCCGGGATTTTTCTATTCCTGCTAGGGTACATAACTCCGAAATAACGTTGCCCACAAAATTTGCGCCCTGGTCTGAATGTAGTCTCTTTGGGAACCCGTAGTGGACCATGAAATTCCTGAATAGAACATCAGCGGTGGTTTTGGCTGTTTGGTTCCTGGTAGGATAAGCCTGAGCATATCGGGAAAAATGATCCGTTATAACCAGGATGTGTTGGTACCCTCCCACTGACGTCTCCAATGTCAAGTAGTCCATACATACGAGTTCCATGGGCTGTCGAGATGTAATACTTACCATTGGGGCCCTGTCTACAGGTGTTTTTCTTCTTAAACATCTAGGACATCCTTTGACCCAGTCCTCTATGTGGGTTTGCATGTTCGGCCAATAAAACCTATCCCTGATGAGATTTATGGTCCGATCTCTACCTGGGTGTCCGACGTCAGTGTGGAGTTCCTGGAGAACCCTCTGTCTATAACTGTGGGGGAGGACGAGTTGTCGACGCGGTTTTCCTTCCACTGTTGTTTTCCGATGCAGCACTCCTCGATGGAGGTCCAAGTTACCGAAGTTCTTCAGTAATGCTGCATTGTCCTGGGTATGGGGAATGTCTGTCCATTTGGGTTTAACTCGGTTCCTTACTGCAGACATCCAAGGAGCTAATAATGAATCCTGTCCTTGCAGTTTCCGCCAGTCTCGGAAATCGAATTCCGTTACATCATGCTGGTCAGCTTCAACTAACGCGTTGACAACATTGCTGGAGATGCTGCAAGAGTCCACGATTGGTTCTGTTGTGATAGCTCCACACAATGCCTTGATGGTACCCTCAGACACATATTCCAGATTGGAATTGGATTCTGTCAATGGTGAACGAGACAAGGTGTCGGCGTCTATGTTCTTGGTTCCTGGTCTGTACTGTATATCAAAGTTGTACGCGGCTAATGCGGCCAACCAACGATGACCAGTGGCATCCAGTTTAGCTGAGGTTAGGACGTATGTTAACGGGTTGTTATCGGTGAGAACTGTGAATTTCCTAGCTCCATACAAGTACTCTCGAAATTTTTCAGAGATAGCCCACTTCAAAGCTAGAAACTCCAGGCGATGTGCGGGATAATTCCGTTCAGCCTTTGTGAGACCCCTGCTGGCATAAGCGATCACCTTCTTCTTCCCCTCTTGCTCCTGATAGAGGATAGCGCCTAGCCCTTCCCGCGATGCATCTGTGTGCAACTCAAAAGGTTGGCTATAGTCAGCATACCCAAGGATAGGCGGTGATGTCAGTAGCTGTTTCAGGGTCTGGAATGCTGATTCCTGCCTTTCTCCCCACTCCCAAGTCTTCTGCACAGAGTTCAAATTCCTCTTAGTCCTCTTGGACTTCTTCTGTTTTGGAACAGGCATCAATTCAGCAAGTGGTCTGGCAATCTTTGAAAAATCCTGTACAAACTTCCTATAATATCCAGCGAATCCTAAGAAACGCTGAACATCCTCCGGTGTTGTTGGTGTGGGCCAAGTGCTTATCACCTCTGTCTTCGCTGGGTCTGGCCTAATACCAGCTGCTGATACACTGTGTCCTACATACACCACCTCTTCCTGGAAGAACTTGCATTTCTTAGGTGAAAGTTTTAATCCACTCTCTCGGATCCGTTGAAATACCTTCTGTAACCTGTCTAGATGTTCTTGATATGTCTTGGAGAAGATGATGACGTCATCGAGGTAAATCAGACAGATATTCAAGTTGTAATCTCCCAAGATATCCTCCATAAGTCTCTGGTAAGTGGCTGGACTATTCGTAAGGCCAAATGGGAGGCGGTTGAACTCGTAAAACCCCAGGGGACCAACAGTAAATGCGGTTCTTTCCTTGTGTTCCTCAGCAACGTCTACTTGGTGGTAACCACTTTTCATGTCAATAACGGAGAAGTAACGGGAACCTGCTAAGCAATCGAGAATCTCCTCCACCCTTGGAAGTGCGTACGAGTCGCGAATGGACTTCTTGTTCAGCTCCCTGTAGTCAATGCACATCCTAAGTGAGTTGTCCTTCTTCCTGGCTAATACAACAGCCGATGCCCATGGACTGTGAGACCTCCTAATGATACCACTATTCAATAGCGTCTGCAGATGAGTCCTAACTTCATCGTAAAGGCCAGGTGGTATCCGCCTATGTCTCTGCTTAAATGGCTCGGAATCCGCCAACTCTATATAATGCGGGACTGCAGTGCTGTGTCCAATGTCCGTATCACCATGGGAGAAGATATCATCAAAATACTCTATCAACTTGGTGCCCTCCTGATATTCCTCCTCGGTTAGATTGTCACGAGCAATTTCCACCTTTGACAAAGTAGAAGAATCTGTGTTTAAATCAATCGGGTGCTCCAGCCGTTCAATATCCACAGGTTGTAGTTCACATAAAACTGCTCCTGGTGCCACAGTGATGGTGCGCGAGGAAACATTAGCTATACTTACCTGCACTGGTCCTGTCCCTCTGTATCGGTAGTTGATAACTGTAGGCGCGATGTTGTGATCCGGCTCCAGTACAGAGTCCTCACAAGCCTGTAATAAGGCACAGGAATTGGGATACGGCTGGTGTTTGTCCACGTACCCTGTAAGGGTGACCTGTCTGTTAGGATGAATGGTAACATTATGACGTTCAGCATTCTTGACGATTCCTAATCGATGATGATTACGTACCATCCTCTGTTCCCGTAGAGCCATGCATCGGAATGCAATATACGAGGGTGTGTTTAGGTTACACCTCTGCATGAAGCGTGCTCCATACTTACTCTGGAAATCTGACATAACCCTACTCAACACATTAGTGCCTAGCAGGACTGGAACTCTGGAGTTATATCCACTATCAGGTACTACTAGCATGAGGCAAGGTACTGTGATTCCGTTTGACTGTCCGTCCCAAGAAAGATCCACTTCTATAAAACCTTCATAGGGTAGGGACTTCCCATCAGCACACTCGATGTTTAACAAACAATCCAATGGCTTGATGTCCAGATGTGCTAGATTAGCATGGTAAAATCCTGTGCTGACAGTGGATACACATGATCCGGTGTCCAAAAGAGCTTGAACAGCAATATCCTCAACAAAGATGGTAGTTTCGTTGCAGTCACCAACCAACTTCTCGGACTCAGTATGTTCCAACTTATTGGGACTCTGTTGTTGGTATAGGCCTACCGAGTGTCCCTTCTCATAGGCCCTCCTCAAAAATCCTGGGGGCGACGTACATGCTGCACATTAACCCGACATCCATATTGGAGGTGGCCACTCTGTCCACATCTCCAACATATGGGTTCCTCCTGTGGTTCCTTGTCTCCACCATAGTGGTTGTCATACTGACGGGTTACATTCCTCCTGTTATCAGCTACCTGCTGTTGAGGATTGTTGTCTCCCCTTCGCTGGTTATGTCTCTGTCTGTTGTTGTTCCTGTTGTTGTTATTGTTGGGTGATCTTTCATAGTGACTCCCCTGTTGTCTCTCCTTATCTCGTGCATGCTTAGAGTTGCTCTTCTTTAAGTCAGCCATATCCACAGTGAGCTGTTGTACCATGACCTCCAACTTCTTGATAGTATCCTCCTGAGCAGACTTAACTGGAACAGTCTTCTTTCCTGATGATTCCTTGGCTAGGTCTGTGCTTGGGGTAGATAGATGATGTTGCTTCTCAATGCGTCTCAAGGCTATGCGTAAATCGTCAAAATTCTTGATCTGATTCACTAGGTACCCCGATACATCTTTCAGGTCCTGCCGGAGTCCTGTCCATAGCATGTTTCTAAGCATCTTATCTGGAGAATGAGGTAGATTGCATTGCTTCTGTACTGAGTCAAGTACACCCTCTAGTCTGCATCCCCAGTCAGCAACAGTCTCATCTTTCGTCTGTCTGGCTCCGTAAAATTCCGCAAGTAGATCAGACTCACTGTCAATTTCGCCAAAGATACTATCCATCTTCTTCAAGATGTCCTTAATGGGAACGCCTGCTTTAATCCTGGAAAAGACACTGGCAGCCTTACCTTGGAGAGATGAACGCAGTGCATCCATGATGTCTTGTTCCTTATGGTGCTCCTGTACAAGGCTGAGAAGTTGATGTCGCCATACAGTGTAAGCTTCCCTATCAGCTCCATTAAACTTAGCAATCCATGGTTTCCGAGACAGATGAACTTGAACGGGCTGATTGACTACACTGGCACTCTCATCAGAACTAGCATCCTCATCCGCTACGGATCCAGCATCCTCATCCACCAATAAACCCTGTTGCCTGACATAATCAACCATCCAGGCCTGTAGCTCCTGTTTACTGCTAGTCTTAGGTTTCACTCCAAGTGTGTCAAAAAACTCCTTCATCACATCCGGCTCTGGACCTTTAGGGTCAGTATCCTCCGGTTTTACACTTAATCCACCCTCGGCCATAGTGAACAGTATGTGTAAAACAATGACAAAAATAAATAAATCTGAAATAATCATGAATAAATGGCAACAAAAGTAATCCAACCAAGTAAAATTTGCTGAAATATGAGTCACATTGTCAAATAAACAACAAAGTACATGACAAAAATTGAATCAAAACACAAAAAATATCAAAGACTGAAAAAAAAAAAAAAAGTTATCTCCCCTGGTACCTAAGAGGCAACCCTAATTATCAAG
This sequence comes from Mimachlamys varia, assembly GCA_947623455.1. NCBI lineage: Eukaryota > Metazoa > Mollusca > Bivalvia > Pectinida > Pectinidae > Mimachlamys > Mimachlamys varia. The sequence goes on along the minus strand of OX392532.1, from coordinate 28,705,011 downwards.
TTATCTCCCCTTAACAAGTGAGTAGACTAGGGTCACCACCTACCAGGTACTGTAGGTATGACGGAAAAAATGTTGAGCCAACAGTATATTAATAATTCAATAGACTGTGCGTATTGTCTCCTGTCGGTAATTTAAATCATATGAACAAATACCTGAAAAAAAATAAACACTCAACACTGAACATGGATACAAACATATAACACTAAACATGTAAACATTTAGTAAAAGTGAGGAGTATTGGATGAAGAACACAGTACAGGGAAAGAAAGGAGAAAGAACAGACTTACTCTCCCTTAGCGACACAAGCCCAGTAATTCTACAAGTTACCAATCCTAATGTGCAAAATGTTACACAATGTACCTGAAAATACCACAATGTCGGATTCTAACTACAAAAATATAAGCTTAGAGACGATAAAACTAATTAAATATAAGTTCAATATGAGAATTTATGACACACGTATCGAAATCACAGTTCAAATGAATTACATACTGTCCAAATAACAAGTCTTTTCTTCAGCGGTGGAATCAGGAATCAACAAAACGGTAAGTGGGATCCAGTGTTTACATGTACAACACTCACCTCCTCACACAAGTTCTACTTTCGGTTTACTGGTTCAACTTCCGGTGTGACGTCGTCTTCCGGTAGGTGTCGGCTCACATGTGTGTAAGGTACATCTAGGTCACGGGTGAACGAGTCCTTGTACTACTGAGTACACAGTATCGAAGCTATCTCCTGGAATATGTTTCACGTGGAATCTCACATGAATGGTCTTGGGAATATACCATCACAGTTCCATGAAATAATGAATCAAATAGCTAGATGACATCTGATCATGGACGATCAACACTGTTAGTAAATGTGGCATATCGCACGTGTGCACATGTACGTATACTAATCAGCTACGCTTCACGAATAAGGCACAATAAAACATTTCTCGTAAGTAAAGGAAATGTACGAGTCCAGTTTATGAGCTGGGTGAACATGACACAAATGTTCCATACCTTGCAGGTACACAGTTACTGTTATGGAGTCGAATACCAATACTTCTCATTTGGCTATGACAGCTCTGCGTATACGGGTATGAATTCCATGCGTCAATGGGACTTCAGCGCCTCTGCCCCACGTTGGGCGCCAATGAAACGGGGATGGGGATTTGGGGCAGAGGCTAACACAGACAACCATACACAGCCAGAATGTTCTTTGATCTTTACTCTTTAAAAGCCCTAAAACAATACAATATACACAATATAAGTGACGTAATACATGTACATACACAATATCACAGTGACACATTTCAACAATACTATTTAACAACATAACGTTACAATTACCAATTAGACTTTACACCATACTGGGTACAGAGTACTTATGACATACTGACTTACTCATAAACTTTACTGAATCATAAATATATATAATCATTATTGATTATTACCTAGTTATTATTATACATGACTTGACACCAGGATATATAACATATTTCATGGACATTACATTACTTCTTAATAAACATATAATATGACTAAGAGTATGAACTATATAGATAGTACATATAAATACGAATATATTAAACATGAACTTACTCTATCATAGTGACAGTGGCTCTAAAGTGTTTCATTATTCAGTAGCTCAGGTACAGGTATATTATGATGTTGAGTCTGAACAAAAGGAAAAGGTCCCTTATTAATTATAAGTGAAATTCATAATTAATACCATATGAAAAACTATCCTACATGATGTACATCTTGCTTAGTTAATATAATATTACCTAACACTCTTAAGACATGAATTAACACATACAAGAAATGAATTTATACCTTAAAACAATATATTTTCAAAATGGCCGAAAGCCTGAACATTATTCACTAACCACACTATTTCAGTAAATCAGCTAATATAAAATATCTTATTAGCTAATAACCTTACACAAAATACTGAAATACATTTCCTATACATTATGAATATACCAATTTACTAAATTAGATAAATAAATGATAGTTTCCTACCTGGTGCTTTGTGTCCTCGGGATTCCAGGTGAGGTACATGTATAGAAATCTCTGTCCCAGCTCACACTAAGCATGTGCAGTGGGACAGGGTAGAAGAAAGGCCAGGTATAGGTCACATGACCAGAATACAGGTAAGAATTTAAAAGGTCACAGGTCACAAAACATAAACAGAAGCACATGGCTCTACACAACTGACAACTAGACAATAACACAAGGACAGTACAGTACAGCACTTTGACAATACATGAGCAATACAGGATATAATTAAATAATATTAAAATAATACATATCTTGGACTTTACAAATTCATTAAAACATTACTACATTATAGTCTCATAATAACAATAACCTGGACAGGCTGTCTCTGCCACAACTGTTGTAGTTTTTATACTTCTATAATACTATAAAATGTGTGTTCTATGGTAAACTGTAGTAATAGGGAAAAATAACCGGAACGGCTAAAGTATCATAAAATAGGTCACATCCATACTAAATTGAGACTTTTGATGTGGACACGTGGAGTCCTTTACACTGCATAATATGCATATCATATGCAACGAATTGTTGCCAGTCCTTTCCAGGACCTAAAACACATAAACGAGCTACTTGCTTACCATTCCAGATTTTTCTCTAAAAAAGTATATGAAATCAAAGAAAGTGTATGTGCTGTATCAATGTAATCTGTAAAAAAATCATATATTCTTTCTACAACAGTGAAAGAATAGAACGACCTAAGTTAATTTTGTTTTTCGCCCAAGAATATTTGAGGCCTTCTAAAACATTTCATGGACTAAAGTTGCCTCCTCACCTTGGACATTTATCTTCGGTATTGAAGGCGTCCATGTAATATACACGTATGTACATGTAGATACAGATGCTCGCGTCATTACAGCTTGCCCTGTGGCTATTCCTCACGGGTGCAAAAACCCCGTCACGGTTCACTGACCAATTTAATTGGTGCTGGGTTGTCACTTAGTGGCGACTATTGGACACCACGGGTCCGATACATGTTATGTATACAGCTTATACGTTATACATAGACTCAGTTTTCAATTTGATGAACCAGTACTCACTGCAATACTTGTCTCATACCTGCATCTCCATCTTAATGAAGGCTGGGCCGTTACTAAACTTAAACCAAAATCTAACGTTCCATGATTTTTTTGGGGGGGGGGGGGGGGGGGGGGGGGGTTGGAAAAAAACAACTCCAGTATGTTGGTCATTCAGATGAACATTTCTATTAACGCAATAGGTGCATATATCATTAATACTGAACTTAAATATAAGTCTTCCCCATACCGTTATATATATGAGTACGGAGAAGGATCCAGGTTTTTTTTAAAAAGAGTAACTGTAGGCCTAGTGCAAATAGAAACGGACATTATCAGATTCGTTGTGTCTGCATTAATACTTCGAAATCGGCCGACTGGTTACAAAGTTACGACAGGTTAATCAAGCGCACCGCTAACCGCTGGTAGTTGTGCACACGCATTGGTGACGTCATAACGGGAACACAAGAAATTGGGTCCTTCGCATACGTCTATAATATACAGTGACGTGCCAAAAGTCTTTAATTTTTTTTGCTATATATTCTTGTATTTCCAACTTTTTTTCAATGACTTTTCCCAACTTTGTTCATGGATCAATTTTAATGAAATTCTGTGTACACATAAAGAATGGTAGTAGTTCAGCACATTCTGTATATCCTTCTTCTCGATCACTCAACGTCCTATAGAATCTATTCTGCTTTCGCCAATAACGCCATTTAATCCAGCCTTAACATCTAAACTAACTTCTCCATTAGGGACGGTCTACGATACCTTCAACTAACCTTTTCATTAGGGACACCCTACACTACCTATACCCAACCTCTACACTAGGGACACCCTACGATACCTACAACTTACAACTACATGAGGACTCCCTACGATACCTACAACTTACCTCTACACTAAGGACACTTTACGCTGCCTTCATCTAACGTCTACATTAGGGGCACTCTACGATACCTACAACTTACTTCTACATTAGCGACATCCTACGATACCTACAACTAACCTCTACATTAGGGACACCCTACGATACCTACAACTTACTTCTACATTAGCGACATCCTACGATACCTACAATTAACCTCTACATTAGGGACACCCTACGATACTAACAGAATACCTCTACATAAGGGACACCCTAAGATACCTACAACTAACCTCTACATTAGGGACACCCTACGATACCTACAACTAACCTCTACATTAGGGACACCCTACGATACCTACAACTAACTTCTACATTAGGGACATCCTACGATACCTACAACTAACCTCTACATTAGGGACACCTTACCATACCTACAAATTACCTCTACATGAGAGACACCATACGATACCTACAACTAACCTCTACATTAGGGACCCCCTACGATGCCTTCAACTAACGTCTACATTAGGGACACCCTACGATACTTACAGATTACTTCTACATTAGGGACACCTTACGATACCTACAACTAACCTCTACATTAGGGACACCTTACCATACCACAAATTACCTCTACATGAGAGACACCATACGATACATGCAACTAACCTCTACATTAGGGACATCCTACAATACCTACAACTTACGTCCACATTAGGGACATCCTACGATACCTTCAATTAACCTCTACATTAGGGACACCCTACGATACTAACAGAATACCTCTACATAAGGGACACCCTAAGATACCTACAACTAACTTCTACATAAGGGACGTCCTACGATACCTACAACTAACCTCTACATTAGGGACACCCTACGATACCTACAACTAACCTCTACATTAGGGACATTCTACGATACCTACAACTAACTTCTACATTAGGAACATCCTACGATACCTACAACTAACCTCTACATTAGGGACACCCTACGAGACTTACAGATTACCTCTACATTAGGGACATCTTACGATACCTACAACTAACCTCTACATTAGCGACACCTTACGGTGCCTTCAACTAGCCTTTACATTAGGGACACCCTAAGATACCTACAAATTACCTCTACACTATGCACACCCTGGGACACCTACAACTAACTTCTACATTAAGAACATCCTACGATACCTACAAATTACCTCTTCATTAGTGACACCCTACGATACCTACAACTAACCTCTACACCAGGGACACCCTACGATACCTGCAACTAACCTCTACATTCGGGACACCCTACGATACCTACAACTTACAACTACATGAGGACTCCCTACGATACCTACAACTTACCTCTACACTAAGGACACTTTACGCTGCCTTCATCTAACGTCTACATTAGGGGCACTCTACGATACCTACAACTTACTTCTACATTAGCGACATCCTACGATACCTACAACTAACCTCTACATTAGGGACACCCTACGATACCTACAACTTACTTCTACATTAGCGACATCCTACGATACCTACAATTAACCTCTACATTAGGGACACCCTACGATACTAACAGAATACCTCTACATAAGGGACACCCTAAGATACCTACAACTAACCTCTACATTAGGGACACCCTACGATACCTACAACTAACCTCTACATTAGGGACACCCTACGATACCTACAACTAACTTCTACATTAGGGACATCCTACGATACCTACAACTAACCTCTACATTAGGGACACCTTACCATACCTACAAATTACCTCTACATGAGAGACACCATACGATACCTACAACTAACCTCTACATTAGGGACCCCCTACGATGCCTTCAACTAACGTCTACATTAGGGACACCCTACGATACTTACAGATTACTTCTACATTAGGGACACCTTACGATACCTACAACTAACCTCTACATTAGGGACACCTTACCATACCACAAATTACCTCTACATGAGAGACACCATACGATACATGCAACTAACCTCTACATTAGGGACATCCTACAATACCTACAACTTACGTCCACATTAGGGACATCCTACGATACCTTCAATTAACCTCTACATTAGGGACACCCTACGATACTAACAGAATACCTCTACATAAGGGACACCCTAAGATACCTACAACTAACTTCTACATAAGGGACGTCCTACGATACCTACAACTAACCTCTACATTAGGGACACCCTACGATACCTACAACTAACCTCTACATTAGGGACATTCTACGATACCTACAACTAACTTCTACATTAGGAACATCCTACGATACCTACAACTAACCTCTACATTAGGGACACCCTACGAGACTTACAGATTACCTCTACATTAGGGACATCTTACGATACCTACAACTAACCTCTACATTAGCGACACCTTACGGTGCCTTCAACTAGCCTTTACATTAGGGACACCCTAAGATACCTACAAATTACCTCTACACTATGCACACCCTGGGACACCTACAACTAACTTCTACATTAAGAACATCCTACGATACCTACAAATTACCTCTACATTAGGGATACACTACGATACTAAAAGAATACCTCTACATAAGGGACACCCTAAGATACCTACAACTAATGTCTAGATTAGGGACACACTACGATACCTACAACTAACCTCTACATGAGGGACACCCTACGATATCTAAAACTCACTTCTATATTAGTGACACCCTACGATACCTACAACTTACCTCTTCATTAGGACAAAACTACGATACCTTCAACTAACATCTACATTAGGGACACCCTACGATACTTTCAACTTACATCTACATTAGGGACACCCTGCGATACTTACAGAGTACCTCTACATTAGGGACACCCTACGATACCTACAACTTACCTCTTCATTAGGACAAAACTACAATACCTACAACTAACCTCTACATTAGGGACATCCTACAATATCTACAACTAGCCTCTACATTAGGGACACCCTACGATACTTACAGATTACCTCTACATTAGGGACATCCTACGATACCTACAACTAACCTCTACATTAGTGACACCCTACGATACCTACAACTAGCCTATTCATTAGGACAAAACTACGATACCTTCAACTAACCTCTACATTAGGGACACCCTACGATACCTACAACTTAACTCTACATTAGGGACACCCTTAGATACCTACAAATTACCTCTACACTATGCACACCCTGGGACACCTACAACTAACTTCTACATTAAGAACATCCTACGATACCTACAACTTACCTCTTCATTAGTGACACCCTACGATACCTACAACTTACCTCTACATTAGGACAAACCTACGATACCTACAACTAACTTCTACATTAGTGACACCCTACGATACCTACAACTTACCTCTACATTAGGGACACCCTACGATACCTACAACTTACTTCTACATTAGTGACACCCTACGATACCTACAACTTACATCTACATTAGGGACAACCTACAACTAACTTCTACATTAGTGACACCCTACGATACCTACAACTTACCTCTACATTAGGACAAACCTACAATACCTACAACTAATCTCTACATTAGGGACACCCTACGATACCTACAACTAACATCTACATTAGTGACACTCTACGATACCTACAACTTACGTATTCCTCATCCATTAACCCAACCCCTCCCCCTCTCCATCACTCATTCATACCCAACCTCATCCCAATCCCTTATTCCTTTCATACTCAGTACAACCTCTCAATATGCAGGTAAATACCTTCCAAAATTATGCCATAATGTCAAATTAATGTTTAGTTAATCATCTACTAATTGAAACGGATTAATATAAGTTTTCATAAAACTTGTTTCCGGATCCTATTCCTTCCGACTGAAACACGTGTGTGTGAATGTACATGTATGTGTTTTATTTTGTATGTAGGTAAAGAAGACATGACTGCTTGTTGGTGAAATCAACAAGTTTTCATTGTAAAACTTACTGTCGTTGGCCATAATATCGTTTCCATATAGTATATCTATGTATCTCTTAGAAGAACTTCAGCCCTCGTCTCTTTCGTTCACTGGTACGTATATTATACCGTCCGCCATGTGCTCGGATCACGCGCTTGTGCAAGATGAGACAGGGGCGTGTTTATGAAAGATAATATATGAATTATAACGGGTCGAATAATTATTTGATGATACTTTAAAGTAATTATTAGCAGCGTTTCCTGAGACTTTTAATTTGTGTAATTAAATGAAAGTGTAAGCTTTATGACATATTTTCAGGAAATGTTGCGTTTAATAAGATTTTTTAACAGTGATATTTATGTATATAGTCCCTTTAAATATTCTGCCACATATGCTATAAATGTATGCGTCGGATGATAAAGTAGAGATTGCTAAAGTACCCATGTAGCTTGTTCAAAGTGGACATTTTAAATCAAAACGCAATTAATATCCTAATTTAAAATCATTTTCTATACTGCATCAACACCAAGCTTTTTACTTGACAATGGATAGAGCATCTAACACGAGTGTTCGTGTTATGTAATTCATCAAACGAGTTTCATAGTAATCCAATTCTATTTATCATAAACATGAGCAACATACATACATTGTACTGCACTGAAAATACATTTTCAAAGATTCTCTTTTGCAGTGGAAGGGTTCATTTTTCACCACTGCGACAACAGCGTGGCGTGATGTACAATAATGTGTCGTCTTTCATATGTAGCGTCACAAATATAATTCCACAGTCAATATACACATTTATAATTTGGAAATTTAGAATTATGACACACACACCGTGCTTTTGCGAGACGCTTTCAGGTACTGTCAGCTCCAACGAAAACATATAGAAATACCAAATAGATGGAGCGTATCTTTTCTATTTTTTGTTATATTTTCGGCCACCTATGCAAAATCACTGGTGGTGTATATAGGGTATGTTGGAAGAACTCTTATCCATTGTTCAACGGGAGTAATTATCAAGATTAATATCACGATTATAATGATCTCATAATGGTCAAAACGGAATCAGCGAAATACTTTAAATCACGCATTAGACGGAATGAGACCCGGTACAATGAGGTCATAATTACTTTCTTGAAAAAAAAAACATAAGATAAAATCAGTATCAGACTAGAAAAGAAAACTTATCATGAATGTATTCAGAATTCCAATCTCACATTTACATGTACGTCCCTGGTGCACGATACAAGTTTCTGGATGTATATTTCTTTGTATATATTACTGTATTTTTTAACATGTTTCTGGCTACACGTTACTGGTAGCAGGATACAATTTAAGGATTCATGTTACTGGGTACAGTGTAACTTGGTAAATGTTACAGAATTCTTAATTCTGCATACGAGTTACTAGTATCAGGTACAGGTTACCGTGTACATGTTTATGGATTCAATTATGTTGGCAGCGAGATACAATTTAAATGATACAGGTTACTGGGTACATTGATTCTGTGTACGAGTTACTAGTAGCAGAATACAGGATACAGGTTACCGCGTACATGTTACCGGGTTTTGGTTACAGACTTCATATATGTGTCTGGATACAAGGTACTGATCCTGGATACAGGTTTCTCGGGCCAGCATCACTAGGTAGGGTACATGTATGTGTTTCATTGTACAGGCTTATAACTAAAGAGTACGGGTTTCTTGTTCTGGGTACAGAGTACTAGGTACATGATACAAGTTTCTGTGTAAAGATTTCTGGAAAGATGTTGCCGATTAAAAGTTAAACCAGTTACACTTTATTACTCTACGTGTACCTCTTACAGGGTACAAGTTATACAGTGTTCAGGTTTCTTTGTATATGTTACAGTTGTCATGGTACTGCATGATTTCAAGCTCCTTTGAAGGATTCAACAGTGAGGTATACCGGTAAATATATTATCATCATAGGTTAGACTACAAAACTCAAATTAAGATAAACCAAAAATCTAAATAATCTTAAAAAAAAAATCACTGAAAAGATATTTTGCATAGAGACAAGGACATGATCAATCGTCTCTCACTGGAGTGCAGCGATATCAGAATCTGAGGTGATGAGCCTGCGGTCACCGGCGGTATTTCTGGCAAAAATGGTGCCATCATGCGTCCAAAAAGAGTACATTTTCTCGTGTTTAAGTTTGATGAGTCTATTTATCCTGGTGTAACGTGGTTTGGTCAGGGCTTCAATGATAAAGATACCACAGCTTCGCAATTATTTTTTTGCTTCGTAGGTAATCTGTTTGTCGAAACGTCGTATGAAACGAACAATGATGTGTACTTTTCCCTCCCTGGGAGCTTCCAAAATATGCCAATTTGAGATGACAGATGGAGTCAGCTTTACATTCAGTCTCTTACTCGGATGATTTGTCAGCCCCCATTGATATGAAAAGGAAATATACTTCGGACATATAGACGTATATATGCTCCAGAATATCCATAGAATTCAAAGACGCATTCAAAAATGCCCTCAATGGTCATAAAAGCTATTGACCATTGAGGGGCATTATCTTTTATTCCCCAGTGTAATATTACTTTAAGCACATTAGTTTTGGTCCAAAACTAGCTGTAACAAATTCCCAGGTCCCTGTGGCCTGCCCCTTCGCAATTGAGACCGACAGGTACCTCAGATCGCATATACCTATAACATGTTCAAATCGTTATTTCCATAAAGTTGGGAATGAAAAACTTTTTATTATCGAATGTAAGCTGTACCCCGATACAAGATACTTGATAGTTTGAAAAAAAATGCAACTTTTAATTATGGTTTTACGATGGATATTGATGAAAAATCTATCAATATAACTAAAAATAGCGATCTCCAGACAGACAAATGACTAAAAGAACTTATTCAATATTTGTTATCGTCAACATGCTATGACTCAAATAATATGGTATGCAACGATTCATGTTAAGATTTAAAATAAACAGTGTTTTAGGAACTATCTGAACGAAATTAATTTGTGAAAGGGATCTTATGAAGCGTATGAATTATGTATTTTAATTGTATCATAAAAATGCATGTAGTATTTCATAGATCGATGATCTGATTTGAAATTATTATGAATTATGTATTTAAAAAAAAATATGAAAGTATTTTATAAATCATTTTTTCTGATGAATATTATGAATGATGTATCTTAAAGTATAACAGTGCCTCATAGGTCAAACCAGGGACGTATATACGTCCCTGGTCAAACCCTGGCAAAATATTAATTAATTTTATTGTATTATAACAGTACGTGATATCATTTGTGAATTAATATGTGACACTTGAATAAATAATTATTTTAATTAAATGGTACACCAATGTTACATACACTCTGCATGGGATTACTTGGTCCTAGTGTCTATGGCATTGAAACATCGAATGCTATCACCACAAAATTACACAAATAATTAGATTAAACCACGGACTTAGATAGCAACTAATCTAACTCCGTGATTAAACATACGTCAATATCTGTCCAGCCCCTTTGTCACTCGAACCTCGCAGGAAGCACCCACGCGATACACATAATGGCGAGCGATCTGGACGTAAACAAAACCCGCGATACTACAATAAAAATTAACGAGAAAGTACACGAACACACAAATTCAGACATACTGTATAAATGAACTCGGCAGCACGATTCAAACATATCTTCAATTCAAACGAAGTGGTTTAACAGTGGCATTACGTAAGAAACCATTAGTCACGCATACGGTGATTATGATTTAGCTTAATTTGATTGCGATATTCCGATGAACAGAACGATATCAGTAAGATTATGACAAGTAAATATTTAGAAAATATCACCTCTTATTACCCTTTTATATCGATTGATTCTTATTATATGTCAATTCATTACACCGGGGTAAGGTACGTGATTGCATGTATATCGTATTCTGACATAAACGATTATCACATGTCTAACGCACAAAAAACGGTGAACGGAAACGCAACGAAACGGAACGGAAACGCAACGGAAACGCAACGAAAACGCAACGGAAACGCAACGGAAACGGAACGAAAATGCAACGGAAACGGAACGAAAACGCAACGGAAACGCAACGCGAACGCAACGGAAACGGAACGGAAACGCAACGCACTTTTGGTAAAGAAAAACGGTCCAGGGTCTGTATGATATTGCAATCCAATCTAATGCCTAAAGGGGAGGCTAAGATTGTGCTGTTGGTACAGAATATATATGGTGAAGGCATACTCGTGCTACGTCCCCTAGACTGGCTACCAGGCAGCCCCTAAGTTTCTCTAGAGAATTTCTCTACTCTGTTTTCCTACTAGCTTATCCTCCCAGTGTTTCAAACTTAGAATCAGACATCGAAGTGATCAAATTTATTGAACTATTTTTTTATTTATCTATATACCATAATAATATATATAATATATACTATTCTAGAGACGGGAGCCTGTCTGTACGCCCCCCCCCCCCCCAGTGGTAGCTTTAGTATATAGGAGATGCTAAAAGCATGCTTCAATCCTTTGTGGTAGCAGTAAATTATAGAACTGAATTTATCGCGGAATAATTATTATTCCGTGATGTAGCATTATATAAATAAAGGCGTGTTAAAAATGGTGCTTATGTCCCCTGTTTTATCTTAATATTATAGGGACGTCAAAGAGCATGATACCGTTCCATGTGGTAGTTTTTTTTATTAATTAATGGGGAAGGCAAAGACCATACTACATACCCTGTGGCAGCTTTATGTTATTGGAAAGGCACATTGTACTCCATTGTACAAAAACTGAGAAACTTGGAGACGATCTTTGGTGCCTTATGAGTCCTAAGTTTGATACAGAGTTAATTTCTTTTGATTTTGCTAAGATCCCGTCGGAACAAACTTTTACATTTTCTCTATCTTTTTACTGGTTAACTTTACATGTGTTAAGTATGAACGTGTGGACTTGATTTGCTGTATACATGTATGTTCTCCGCCATTGTACTAGATAATTGTAATGTATTGTTCTATATAATTATGTATAGTTCTGTACGCCTAAATGCAATGTGCATTTGGTAATATACTGAATTGAATTGGGCGCACTAAAGGAGATTATCGACAAATCGCTGATTTGAGCGGTAATCAGTACTGGTAGCTATGACTACAGGGATCAGTAGCGGGATTAACTGTAATGGCCAATAGAATAAAAATTAATGAAGAGTTACCTAACGTTTTACTCACCTTGGAATTGACCAATATATGTGTCATATTTTAAAACAACATTAAAATGTAATTTTTAAGAACACGATCAAATGTCTCCATTTAAATAATTGACAGTAAGAGATGTCGTTGTTTTATGACATTTAATTTAAAAAGTCTGCACACCGGTAATGATCTATTTTATTTACTATAAATACTGTAAGTTTTCACCTCGTGTTACTGTCTTCAATTCAAACACACAAGTGCCTAACTGTGCACTGATGTGTAATCAAAGCTCCCTTAATCCCTGATTGGCCTTTTAGTTTATATTTTGTAACGTGAAACGATTGTAGATTGTCACGTGTACTAACACTACACTTTAATCTATATGTTCGATTTCAATATTCCAATCAGAGACTGGTAGTTAATTGTATTCTGATATTGGAGGTAGTTTCTGTGGAAGGTCACCTCTGATTGGATACACCTTACTCAATGTATACCTGTTCTGATTGGATGTATTTCGTACTACATGTTGGAGAGAGTGGGTATATTGTGTTTTGAAGTCCCAAGTGGGATTCGAACGCGCAACCCAACGGTGGAGGGCTAGTGGAAGAATTAGGACATTCTTGCACTACGTCACAATATTGCAATAAATAAACAACATAATGATGAGCAAACATCACATGTTTTCGGATATGCATCAAGAGATATTAAATAATTGCCATATAAGGCAATATACGTGATTGGCTAAGCACCTGTTTTATCTCAGTACTAAACAGGAGTCAAAGAGCATGCTACCGTCCCCTGTTTTATCTCAATACTAAACAGGAGTCAAAGAGCATGCTACCGTCCCCTGTTTTATCTCAGTACTAAACAGGAGTCAAAGAGCATGCTACCGTCCCCTGTTTTATCTCAATACTTTATGGGGAGTCAAAATGCATGCTACCGTCTCCTGTTTTATCTGTATACTATAGGGGAGTCAAAGAGCATGCTACCGTCTCCTGTTTTATCTCAATACTATAGTGAAGTCATAGAGCATGGTGCCGCCTCCTGTTTTATCTCAATACTATAGGGGAGAAAAAAGCATGCTCCCGTCTCCTGTTTTATCTCAATACTATAGGGGAGTTAAAGAGCATGCTACCGTCTCCTGTTTTATCTCAATACTATAGGAGAGTCAAAGAACATGCTACCGTCTCCTGTTTTATCTCAATACTACAGGGGAGTCAGAGAGCATGCTACCGTCCCCTGTTTTATCTGTATACTATAGGGGAGTCAAAGAGCATGCTACCGTCTCCTGTTTTATCTCAATACTATAGTGAAGTCATAGAGCATGGTGCCGCCTCCTGTTTTATCTCAATACTATAGGGGAGAAAAAAGCATGCTCCCGTCTCCTGTTTTATCTCAATACTATAGGGGAGTCAAAGAGCATGCTACCGTCTCCTGTTTTATCTGTATACTATAGGGGAGTCAAAGAGCATGCTACCGTCTCCTGTTTTATCTCAATACTATAGTGAAGTCATAGAGCATGGTGCCGTCTCCTGTTTTATCTCAATACTATAGTGAAGTCATAGAGCATGGTGCCGTCTCCTATTTTATCTCAATACTATAGGGGAGAAAAAAAGCATGCTCCCGTCTCCTGTTTTATCTCAATACTATAGGAGAGTCAAAGAGCATGCTACCGTCTCCTGTTTTATCTCAATACTATAGGGGAGTCAAAGAGCATGCTACCGTTTCCTGTTTAATCTGTATACTATAGGGGAGTCAAAGAGCATGCTACCGTCTCCTGTTTTATCTGTATACTATAGGGGAGTCAAAGAGCATGGTGCCGTCTCCTATTTTATCTCAATACTATAGGGGAGAAAAAAAGCGTGCTCCCGTCTCCTGTTTTATCTCAATACTATGGGGGAGTTAAAGAGCATGCTACCGTCTCATGTTTTATCTCAATACTAAAGGGAAGAAAAAAAAACATGCTCCCGTCTTCTGTTTTATCTCAATACTAAAGGAGTGTCAAAGAGCATGCTACCGTCTCATGT
This sequence comes from Mimachlamys varia, assembly GCA_947623455.1. NCBI lineage: Eukaryota > Metazoa > Mollusca > Bivalvia > Pectinida > Pectinidae > Mimachlamys > Mimachlamys varia. Next base: position 28,689,940 of record OX392532.1, on the reverse strand, counting down.
TTTATCTCAATACATTGTACTATAGGGGAGTCAAAGAGCATGCTACCGTCTCCTGTTTTATCTCAATACTATTGGAGAGAGAGAAAAAAACATGCTACCGTCTCATGTTTTATCTCAATATGTTGAAGATTCATAGAGCATGCTACCGTCTCCTGTTTTATCTCAATACTATAGGGGAGAACAATAACATGCTACCGTCCCTGTTTGATCTCAATATTATAGGGAAGTGAAAGAGCATGCTACCATTCCTTGTTTTATCTCGGTACTATAGGAGAGTCAAAGACCACACTACATACCCTGTGGCAGCTTTATGTTATCGGCAAGGCACATTTTACTCTACTGTACAAAAACTGAGAAACGTAATGACAATCTTTGGTGCCTCATCAGTACTAAGTTTGATTCAGAGTTAATTGCTCAAATCGCTGATCTGAGCAGTAATCAGTACTGGTAGCGATAATTACAGGGATTAGTAGCGGTTCTCGAGAGGGATTAACTGTAATGGTCTACCTGATATAGAACAAAATTAATGAAGAGTTACCTAACTTTTCACTCGCCTTAAAATTGACCAACATCTGTCATATTTTAAAAACATCATTAAAATATAATTGTTCAGAACACGCTCAAATGTCTCTATTTTAATACTTGACAGCAATAGAATGTCATTGTTGTATGATATTTAATTTACAAAGTCTGCACACCTGTAATGATTTATTTTATTTACTATGAATACCGTAAGTTTTCACCTCGTGTTACTGTCTTCAATTCAAACACACAAATGCCTAACTGTGCACTGATGTGTAATCAAAGCTCCCTTAATCCCTGATTGGCCTTTTAGATTAAATTTTAACGTGTAACGACTGTAGATTGCTACGTGTACTAAAACTACACTTTCATCTATATGTTCGTTTTCAGTATTTTAATCAGAAACTGATATATAGGCAGTAAGTTGTATTCTGATATTGGAGGTACTTTCTGTGGAAGGTCACCTCAGATTCGATACACCTTGCTCAAAGTATACCTGTTCTGATTGGATGTATTTCGTACTAATTTTGAGAACTATATGATAGAGGGAGTGGGTATATTGTGTTTTGAATTCCCACATGGGATTCGAACGCGCAACCTAAAGGTGGAGGGCTAGTGGAAGAATTCCGACATACTTGCACTACATCACAAGATTGTAATATATAAATAACATAATGATGAGCATGCATCAAGAGATATTATATAACTGCAACGTTTTACATGCCATATAAGGTGATACCGTTGCTATGTTAGTTTGTATTGTATATATAGCTACATACGGGATATCCCGGTTGGATGTTGCCATGGATGAGAGAAGCGATATAATTGGCTGCTATTTTTAGTACGAGAATGAGATTATCCGTCAATTTTAGCCAACAGGCCCCAGAATCATGACGTGATCTTAAGTCTAAAACTGTCTTACGTTTTGATATAGCCAATCACAAACTATGTTATAAAAAATAACACAATATACGTGATTGGCTAAGCACAAGTTTAAGTCTAAGATTGTTTCATGATCTCGAGGCATGGACACAGACGCCAGAGCAATGTCACGTGGGTTTCCTATGATAACCAAGACCTTTAAGACTAAGAAATCAGTCTAAATAATTGTCATTTATCATGCAGATTGTTGGTCCTTGCTGGGTCGGGTGATGCTTTGGACCAGACTTATTTATTAATTAGAATGTATATTGTATACGTTATCCGTGTCCCTTGGTGTTAATGCAGTATTAATACATTTTGTTAATTTTGGGAGGCAAAGAGCATCATGATACCGTCCAAAATTGTGTGCCAAAATAATTACAACGCATAATACATGTACATGTACATCTAAGTCAAACGCTGAAGAGATTATAAGTACATGTACGGTATCTCAAACGGACACTGGTTTAAGGAATAATGTCTAAAGGTTAAGAACTAAAGAAAAAAGTACATGTTTCCGATGATCAACTGAAACAGCTTTGACCGAGCACATTAATCATCTCTATTGCTGATTCTCACACTTAAATCACCAGAACGCGTAAAAATAGCAATGCCAGTTGTGAATTATAAGGGACTGTTTGCTTTTATTTTGTGGCATCCCGCGATAGCCTAAATACCAGCTCTTGAATGTACATGTTGTCTACAATGCCAATTATATTTTCCTGCTATTCCAATATTCAAAGTCCCCTCAAAAAGTCTATATTGACCACTTGTAAAATTGAAATCCTCGGGAAAGCCCCGATAAAAATTGCAGGTGATGACGCAACGTGACAATAAACACACGTCGCCTGACCGATTAATGAAGAGGCCATAAGGGAGGGGAAGCGTAATGTACGTCTGATGACGAACCGGAAGTGATCTGTTGTGAAAGAACTAAGTTACTAAACCTAATTTGCAGAAGCAAGATGTCGTTTTTTTTATTATACCCCCCCCCCCCACGCAATAAAGTATACTGGAACGACCCTGTCTGTCTGTCTGTCGTCCGCAGTAACTTGTCCGGAGGTCTCCTCTTTAACTACCTGGCATATTTCGATGAGAGTAATTTGACTTCAAAATTTTCATTTAAATAATATGACTGACATTGCAGACCCCTGTCTAACACCAGTGGACAATAAAAAAATATATATTTGATCCTTTTTTGATGTCAGCGGGAGCATTCATGTAACACTGATATACCCTGTTCATATTTCAACTGATATCGATTTTCATATTTAATTTTTTAAGGCAGATAAGTCCATTGATGCAAAAATAACTTGTCTAGAAAATCTGTCTTCACTTACAGGCTATCATCATTTCTTTGAAGCTTCAGATGGATGATCAGTATGTTATGTATTTGTGCATCGCATTTCAATTTCAGAATTCGATCCTTTTAAGATTTTGATGAAACTTCACGTGAATAATCAGTATGTTATGTAGTTGTGCATCTGCATTTTAATTTCAGAGTTTGACTTTTTAAAAGGAGGTACGTCCCTTTATATGAAATAACTTTTTGGAGTTTTTCATCACCCTTAACGTGAAATTCAACATGAAGAATTTCTCAGGAAATTCTCATTTCTGTAAGTTGACCATCAAGATCAGTAAAGGTTTATAAATTATCACAATCTGCGTTTTACATGCTTACTATTTGTTTGGAAACAAATACAAACAAATTTCAGTGATATATGTACAGTTAAACAATCCGAATGGCTTTCAACCATGAAGAAAAAAATACCCACGAAACTGTGTCACACAGTCTTTCACAACCAGGACAACGAAATTCATTGACGTGCTACCAAACTGCAAAGGCGAGGTAATTAGCATATTACAAAATATCGATGGCATTCATAGACCTTGTACATAGCGTTCATCCCTCATCTTCGTACTGTGAGTTGTTTGTCGGTAAGCAAAACTGAAACTTATGACTAAAATCATGATATTGGGATTGATTAATCTTTCGTCAAAATGAAACAAAATATCAATGATTTTTCAACGGAAACAGGAATATGGCGGCATCTATGGTTAATTTAGACATTAATGTCGCCAACCCAACAATAAATGTCAACGGCAGCAATCACTGTTCGTGAAGTTCAATACCACTGTCATATAACTTGATTGATTGCTAAAATACAATTCGAATGCTTCATATCGCCCCTGCTGGCTGCTGGCATGCATTCTCTCTGGTGATATTTGAAATATCTGACGAGTTACAATACTCATGTTGCTAACAATTCCTTTTACTGTTTACCGTTAAAGGCCCAATATACGTAACTTCAGGGAAATTTTCGTGATTCTGAAGAAAAAAAATCCAGTTGATAACCATGCAAAAATAAGCCTAAAACGAAGTAAACCTTGGCGGTAACTAACAAGAAACTCTTGACAAAAAAATCCAAAGAATTGAAAATAATTCAGGTGGGGCCCACTTCAACAACAAACCGAAGGTAAAAGACGGTTCGAAATGGACGCGTGTTTACAAATACCGAGTTTCGGTTGCTGCTGTACGGGCCACTTAAGTAATTCATCTTGAAAATTGCTGATATCAGTTAATCTTAACTAAATCTATGAATATAATAAGTTATTAGGCTTGACATTCGCTTCAAGTTTTGCCGAAAGTTACGTATATTGGGCCTTTAAACACTTGTGAAGATTGACTTTAAAATCTATTTGAAACAGGAAAGGGAATAATGTGCTTCCACCTAGGATCGAACTCTCGATCTCCAGGTTCCTAGTCGGACGCTCTACCACTGAGCTAAAGGGAAATTCTCTATAGCTCGAAGCTAGAAGGTGACCTTAGTCCTACATGTACAATCAAAATCTGCCACACTAGCCCCCCCCCCCCCCCCCCTTTTTTAAATGTGTTCGCCCCCGAACACCACAACCCAGGTTCTAACTCTACTGTCAACACAGGGTGGGCCACGAACACCATTTGTAACAAGAAAGAGAATAGTGTGCTTCCACATTGGATCGAACCCTCGATCTCCAGGTTCCCAGTCGGACTCTCTACGACGAGCTAAAGGGAATTCCCTCTAGCTCGAAGCCAGAATCCGACTTAAATCCTATGTACAATTAAAATCTGCCACACTACTCCTCCCTCGATCTCCAGGTTCCCAGTCGGACTCTCTACCACTGAGCTAAAGGGGAATTCCCTCTAGCTCGAAGCCAGAATGCGACTTCAATTCTATGTATGTACAATCAAAATCTGCCACACTAGCCCCCCCCCCCCTTTTTTTTTTAAATGTGTTCGCCCCCGAACACCACAACCCAGGTTCTAACTCCACTGTCAACACAGGGTGGGCCACGAACACCATTTGTAACAAGAAAGAGAATAGTGTGCTTCCACATTGGATCGAACCCTCGATCTCCAGGTTCCCAGTCGGACTCTCTACGACGAGCTAAAGGGAATTCCCTCTAGCTCGAAGCCAGAATCCGACTTAAATCCTATGTACAATTAAAATCTGCCACACTACTCCTCCCTCGATCTCCAGGTTCCCAGTCGGACTCTCTACCACTGAGCTAAAGGGGAATTCCCTCTAGCTCGAAGCCAGAATGCGACTTCAATTCTATGTATGTACAATCAAAATCTGCCACACTAGCCCCCCCCCCCCCTTTTTTTAAATGTGTTCGCCCCCGAACACCACAACCCAGGTTCTAACTCCACTGTCAGCACAGGGTGGGCCACGAACACCATTTGTAACAAGAAAGAGAATAGTGTGCTTCCACATTGGATCGAACCCTCGATCTCCAGGTTCCCAGTCGGACTCTCTACGACGAGCTAAAGGGAATTCCCTCTAGCTCGAAGCCAGAATCCGACTTAAATCCTATGTACAATTAAAATCTGCCACACTACTCCTCCCTCAATCTCCAGGTTCCCAGTCGGACTCTCTACCACTGAGCTATAAAGGGTAATTCCCTCTAGCTCGAAGCCAGAATCCGACTTAAGTCCCATGTCAATTAAAATCTGCCGCATATTTATTCCTCTCCACAATATCAATAATAACACAAACAACAAATGTGAATTGAACATTGACTTTTATATGTATTTATCACTTTCTGTTTATTTTGTGATAATTGGACTTGACAGTGATGCTAGGGGCCAAAATGTGGAAATCGAAATCGTCTAAACTAAAGAGTAGAAGGGACAGGTGCGTAAAAATCATGTTATTTATAAACCTAAAAAAATGAGAAATGTTTATATTCTTTAAAAATCGTATACTACATTTGGTACGAAGTCTGAAACCTGCCACTACTCAAAGTGATGATTGTGGCGAAAAAACGACATACTGATCGGTCAAATGGAGAAAGCAACAAGTATTCTCCTCTTATGAGCAAAACTTTGTTAAAATGAAACCTCTCTATTAAGACCCCATTGGGGACCACACCAAAGTGGTCTTAATAGCGGAGGGGGGGGGGGGGGGTTGTCTTAATAGCGGGGGGAGGGGGGGGGGGTCTGAATACCGATGTGGCCATGCAGACAGATTTCTCTGCAATCCACTTTATGACAGTTTTTCATGGTCCATTAACTAATACGTGTATATAAGCTTTATTAGGTTAAACACACAGTAACTGATTAGCCAATCTAACACGAAAATACAGCTTACTGTTATGACACTTTACAGGTGTACACAGTGTAATGCACACTAGGGTGGCAGTGTACAGAAGGCGTTTGTGGCCATGGGGTGATATTTTTGTACAATGAATAACCCCTATAATAGCATGCCTATGAAAATCTAAAAAAAAAAAAGGAGTAAAATTGGCTTAAGCATGATAAAGTGGACTTTGTGAACTTCACATTTGTATAAAGAGAAAAAAAATTTTGGTTAGAGATTAAAATTTTTACCCTTCCGAAATGGGTGTCTACACATGAAAAGCTAGCTTTACAGGAAGTGAAATTTCGACAACAGCACATGAGGGAAAATAGCGAAAAATCTAAGCGTACGGCCTATGCTGGGACGGATATAATTCTGCAACCAAGTTAGTAAGCTTTAATTTTAGATAGAACTTAAGAAAAAAAATCCTATCTGCATAGGTCAAATTTTGTGTCAAAAACAGTGATATTTTGCATTTTTCGGTAATTTTTTATGTTGTAACCATGGTTTCCACACAGGTGCCATACATAGGATACATCAGTGTAAACACTTCATAGTCCTTTTTTTTAATTGGAAATGATATACAATTTACAAAAATGTGTACATTTACATCTATGCAGTGTACGGTTAAATCTCGGTGTTGACAATTCTCAGGCATTGGTCTTTTTTCCCATAAATCTCTAGGTCTACTGTACACAGCTACCTAGATGACTTTGTGTTTGTTCGCTGGTCTGAGTAGTGAAGTGAAACTCAGTGCAAAAAAGTGGTATTCGGGACTTTTCAAAACTGGTCTTAATAGTAAAGCTTTGAATACCAAGATATATAGAAGAGTGGTTCTGAGGTGGTCTTTAAGCGAGGTTTCATTGTAATCGTTTTTCACCTGTCTGATAATGACACCTGTGTTACCCAGCCAGTTGTTGGTACAGATGACTTCCGGTTTAGATAGCTACATTGTAGGTTATACTGTACATGAAGTTTCAAAATGGTTTCCGTACCATAGTTAAACGCAACACGAATTTCTCCAATGTCCTCAGTGCTACCCAGCAATGCATTGTGTTTACACATTCTTAACGAATTGCATGAATAATTATCCCAAAAGCTGCACTTTTAATAGCTACCTCTAATTAGTTATTGCGTGCAACATGAAAACAACAGAACGAAAACCGACACTACACTTTTAAAGCTTAAATCGTGAAAAAAAATGCTTGTGAAGAATAGGCGGCTCGACATGTGTGGGGGTCGTAAGGATAGACAGAAAGTCTGGATTTTTAAGGCTGGAAGTCTCACGCCAAAAACAGCTTTGTCTACGCCAGTCCTCCCACACAATAGCTACCACAAGGCAGCTTGTTAAACGTGCGAGTTTAACAACCTATAATTTGAAACCATGGCCTTATAAATCACTCTATTTTGACAGATATTGTCTAGGGCGTCCATTATGAATATTAAATTTACATCGCTTTGTCTTCCTGTTACATTGTCGCTGCAGCATTTAGAAATATAATAGGCACGTGATTTATCTTACCGACTATACTGGTTACCAAACCCGTGCATTCACATTATAAGTGAGTTTTCATGGTGTTACGAACATAAAAATCCTACTACATGCCAACTACGAAGTCATATCTATACATGTTTATAATAGCGGTGGGACCTTCTGTTACAGTATGTGTACATTGCATTCCTTAGTATCACGTTAGCTCTGTCAGTTATCTCCCCTACCGGGGATTGTATGATTGTATGATTGTCATTGCCTTGACAAATAAAAAGATCGATGTTAGAGTACACAGAGACCTTCATTTTTTATATTCCTGAACATTACATCTTCTGTTTAAACATTGCCAGCAGAAATATTTTTATCTGGGTGTGGAAAAAAATCGGTGAAGTAATACGTTGTTTACTTATGACGTCATAGTTCAAGCTTGTTCAATGAAAGTCCTCGTTTTGAATACTATAGAGAACGCCCATGCGTCAAACGCTCAAATGGCTAATGTTAATCATTGGCGCCAATTTTATTCAATTTAGGGTTGTTCCACTAATGTCGTCAAAATGTCGAAGCTAATATAACAGGAAACTAACTTAATATAGGAGAAATATATATAAAATAAAAATATGTACAGTAAATACGTAAATATATGATTGAAAATGGATTAAAAAAAATCATAGCGGTTACATCCATATTCAGCGTGAAGTCCTACTTGGCGTCATGCAATATGGAAATAACTGCTGAATTTCTATAGCACTATGAAATTGGAAATGACTTTCAAACCATATATAATGCCGTACCCCTCACAAATATTTTAAAACGGGACAGTTTGATAGATGGTACAAACGATTGGAAGAACACAATACAAAACGACCGATAAATAAGGGATATGGAGTCAATGCACTTGTGAAATGTTTTACAATACCGAACCTATATATATCAAATGTGTCATTCTTAGTGTATCAATCGAAAAGCGCATGCGTAGCATTCAAGTTGGGCACATCTAGCACTCGCATGGCATGTAACACTTTTGTATTTTGTTCGTTGCACTTTCGCACGTATCCAAAATAGAGCAGTTCTTTTCGCATCTGTACAATGTAAAAGCTAAGTTAAATGCATTATAAATCTTCTCAAAGACAAAGAACGCAAACTAATATCATATACATGAATGCACTCTTACGATGATAGGGGTTGAACAGGTCATTTGGCAAAGGCAATTACTGAATATCTGCCTATTTTTGGGATATGTCCTTTTTTTGCGAAAATGTCAATATATCAGAATTTTCGGTTTTTGTAGGGTCGCTAAATTCGCCAAAATTAGATACGCAAAATAACCCGATATACACAGGCAAAATGTCTTCAGGTCAATTTGACATGAAAAAATCTTGACCTGAAATTTACCTGAAATTGACTTGAATTGACATGAGGAAATTCTGCCTGTGTACAGTATATATACTTTGTTTCTTTCTATTGAAGATATGACACCAGTTACACGTAGTTCTACCATGTCAGCGGTGTAAATACATATTTGAATGATGAATGAGTACGTAGAAGGAGATTTTGTTTTATTAAACAGTATGCGTAAATATTCTATTGAATAATTTATAATTTCAAGCTGATTGCGATCTGTTATGAATACGCCTTTGCTTACATGTACTGTGTAGAATGTGTGATTTATTTCAATTATTTTACAGATATGTATCAGGAGTCAATATGTATCTGGAGAGTCATATATTACACTTAACGGTGGCGCCCGGTTGTATAACTACAACAACACAATTCCCTGTAGTAAACAACGTATAGTTACCAGCATTCTCTATATACAAGGGTAACGCTCTCTACATCGATATAGAAGGGTTACGCCCACCTACGCTCTCTTCATCGATATACAAGGGTTACGCTCACCTACGCTCATTACATCGATATACAAGGGTTACGCTCACCTACGTTCTCTACATCAATATACAAGGGTTGCGCTCACCTTCGCTCTCTACATCGATATACAAGGGTTGCGCTCACCTACGCTCTCTACATCGATATACAAAAGTTACGCTCACCTACGCTCTCTACATCGATAAACAAGGGTTACGCTCACCTACACTCTCTAGATCGATATACAAGGGTTGCGCTCACCTACGCTCTCTACATCGATATACAATGGTTAAGCTCACCTACGTTCTCTACATCAATACACAAGGGTTGCGCTCACCTACGCTCTCTACATCGATATACAAGGGTTACGCTCACCTACGTTCTCTACATCAATACACAAGGGTTACGCTGACTTACGATCTCTACATCAATACACAAGGGTTACGCTCACCTACGCTCTCTACGTCGATAAACAAGAGTAACGCTCACCTACGCTCTCTACGTCGATATACAAGGGTTACGCTCACTACACACTGGACTATGTCATGGCAAAAGTAAGGCACGTTCAGGTTAACAATCCTGAAAAATCATTAGGCTGATGCCTGTCTATTGAACATTTTGAACAAAGCTTGTCAATTTTTACCGTTAGATGTGAACACGAGTTTCTGCCATGACATATCCCAGGGAAGAAGAGGGCTTAAGTGAGCGTAACCCCATGATATCGAGGATGAGTTCAAGGTACAATCGTTTCTCGGGATTACCAAATAATTCACCTCGGTGTACATGCATATCCAGCCAGCCGGAAAGGCCCGAATATGTTCGATTTGTTCCGGGTAATGTTCGGAGATATGAAATGTCAGTCTGGAGTCCTGTTTTATTATACATGTAAAGCTATCAGTTTGCCGGAATGGTAGCCCTGGGCAAAGTTATAAAGTCAAAGACTTATAAGGATTTTGACTTTATAGAATAGACTTGTAAAATAATATACTGGTAACTTTTTGCGAAATTGTTTCTAAAGTCCCCAGAGAATACTGAAGCGTCAACAAAACCATAATCCGAACTCAAAATCGATTAAAGTAGCGGCAAATTATTACTAAAAGGGGGAAATTGACATTGAGACCAATGAAAAAATAAAAGAGAATAAGGATTATTAGGTCAAAACCGTACTTCAACCTCGGCTCTTGCATTAATATGAACAAAGAAATAGTTTGGGTGAAACCCAATACATTTCGAATTACGGCCTCCCATGAAGTCATTGTTAACCTGGATTGCATTCACATGAGTATAAATGCAGTCTAAACCTTTGGACAATAGCTTGGCGTCATTTTGGCGCCATGTATTGTCCTACATTGTACGTTAAGTCAACGCTTTGTAATACAACTATAATACCTTTATGACAATCATTAAACTGATTTTGATTTTTCAAAAAGCGATTCCAGTATTTTAACATACAGAGAGAAATCCTTAATAAATTGGGGAAAAAATGATAATGTATTTGATAACTGACCGAAATGTTAATAAAACCACTTCCCGTCTTACGTATTGTATTCATTGCCAATATGAATGCGATTCGGGTGCAAGGTAAATAGAATGACGTCAGATATGTTTACATAATATGTTTAAGATTTCCGATTTGTTGATACATACATTCCTGTTAAAAAGTTTTAAAATATACCTGTATACTGGATCATGTCGCCAAGTACACGGGCGCTCGAATCAGGACTCCGCCCCCCCCCCCCTATAACTATAGGAGTAATTGACGAGTAAAGGGGGCGGGGTGCTGATTCGAGCGCCCGTGCCTTATAGCATTGAGATGAGTACGATGAATGGTTGTGCAAGGGAGACAACCGTTAGAAAGTGAGTGCTTGCAATAGTATAAAAATATTGTTTGCTTTAGGACATGTACGTATTTTATTGTCATGGATTACTGTACAGTATAATGGTTATACATCATGTTCACTATTCATTTAAAGGTCACTGCCGAACAGACTGGAAACCGCTATACACAGACAAGCAAAATATATCCGGAAAATCTTTACTACCGTCAATTGTTTTTCAAATTAGCTGAACTATGGATTGGTGCAGTCGATGTAGCGCCATATACTTCTGTTTTTTTATAATTTATTTTTAACGATTGTAATACATTGATACTTCGACTAATCCAATCACTCTTGAAACTTACTTTAATCTTCAATGTAAATTGGTCCAGTGCAAATAGTATAATCAATTCTTCTTGTTGATACATTAACAGTAAGAGAACTATTTAAATCCGTTCTCAATTCTTTATTGTGTACACTGAGTAACTTTGATTTGTCTTTAATTGTCTGCTTAGGCTTCATTAACAATTTTCCGAGCTCAAAATCACAGGGGCTAGGCACGGACCTATGTCACTATGAAATGATTGTCACTTAATTAGTTTACCTCTATCGAATATACCCCCCCCCCCCCTTATACACCTGTGCTCAAAATGGGCCGATATTAGTGATTTTTTTTAAAGGGCAAGTTTAAAAGGCAAACATTTCTCAGCTAATCACGTACTTAGAATGGAAATTGAGAACAGGGAATCAAAAAATGTTTGGTTCAAGCGGGGTCAACAAAAGATACGGGTTTTCACTGGTTACTCTGGTTTCTCTCCCATATTATGATCCCGTGCGCTGTTAAAACTGGAGTAATTAAAAAAAATGAGTAAATAACAAAACAAAATGTTTAAACAATAGTTTAATGTACGCGTATAATTCAATTTAATATTAGTATTCGACAAAACACTACAGTTTTTCTAACTTAGAAATTCGATTTAATAAAGCGTCTCAAACGTAAGCATTGTCGTAAAGGTAGACCTCGTGTGACCTATCAACGCTGGCTGTACTAGGTCACCACTAGGTATTGACGATAAACAGACAGATTTGAGCATCTGACCACAAAATATACATACATTATGCATACTTACAGCAACGACTGAGATTTGGATACGATTTGTGTGTAATCAGGCATGCTGATAACAAAAAAGTGTCTTCGGCCCGGGGGCCATACTGCTGGTTCGGGAACACTGGGAATGTCTAAGTAAAAAGGTATTTCGTCTATTTCGTTGATTCATATTTTCGATTATATACACTTATTATATAAAATCCCTTTCTTTGGAAACAATTACCGTCCAAAGGGAATCCGAAAACTTGTTATAGCTTAAGGTGATCCGAGTCCCGATTTCATCAGCGTTCTTAACTTAAGTAAATTTCTTAACTTTAAAATCTCCGTAGGAAAGCATCATTACAGAACTAAAGGGGGAATCTTAAGTTAATGAACATTCTTTAAATTCTGTAATGCTTTTCTATGGAGTTTTTCAATAAGTTTAGGACATTCTTTAAGTTTCATGAACATTCCTTAGGAAATCTGTAAACTTTAGTAAATATCCATAGGAAAGCAATACATTATCTAAAGGGAAAATCTTAAGGAACTAATGGAGATTTTTAGATTATTTTTTGTTTTAATTTTGAAAACGTCCATGAAACACATAAATATAGTTGGATAAGATTTCTCAAAACTCCACTCCTTCGGATTGTGGGAAGGGCTACCTTGATATAAAACACACATTTGTACTGATAAATACTTTGTAATTTTATCCCTGACTTGTTTTGTGTTCTTTTTCACTTAAGGCAAAATATAAACTGTTACATATGTTTTCTTACGACGCTCGGGGCATCAATTTACGCCGAACAACAGATTGGTGAAATAGTATTAGATATATGTCACTCTCTGCAGGACAGTGAACGGAGAAAGGCTTACAAACAAACATCAGGCATCTCGGTCGTACAAACAAAAGGTAAGAGATCTAAAATTAACGGGACTATTGTAATATTGATTTTCAGAAAAAAACGAATTCGTGCAACAAAAACACTGCTTAAATGCGTGTGTGTTTTTGTTTGATTTTTCTTTTATTTACTTTTTTTATTTATTTTTTTCTTTTTCTTTTTTTAAATTGACAATATAAAGTTTCTGATTGATTGAGGATGGTACGATACATGTTCCCACATACAAGATCGACTGTGTAGCTGATGTTTTCTGTACATTTGAGATGAATCCCGTTATCTATTTAATATGTGAAAAAACTCAGAAATAAGTAATATTAGGAAGAAGGATATAGCCAATAACTACAGAAAAATCAAAATATTTATGAATAAGAATAACTGCTGAACATGGGCGATGTTCAGCTTCTGAAAAAATTACGCACTAAATCTTAGATAAATTATGCCTTAAAATTAATTGTGAAAAAACATGTTATATTTACAATGTAGTTTTTATTTATACACTGTGCTTTACATCTTTTCATGCTTATTTCTTTTGATTGTCAATATGCCCTCATCTTAACCATTTCCATGTGTCTGGGTGACTTTCATTTTTTTATTGTTTCGCTATGTATTCTTTGTATTTGGTGAATTTTGCTGATTTTGTTTAAGGGACAGAAATTGACAATATTTGAACATTTTGTAAAGAAATATTTATATTTACTACAAACAATATCTATTTAATTTTCCATTGTGTATTTATGGAATTATCTACAAAACTGATTACCGTGTGACGCCATTTCTCAATATGACGCTACCAAAATAACATAAAAATGGCATCCAAAAATTTGATGTAAATAAATTATTGTTTTCCTAGTCAAACAAATCGGAAAACAATCAAACTATTATGATATGAAACATGAAAAAATTATGTATAAGTATACAAACTTTTCAATAAAATGAATCATAAAAAAATAATCAAGAAAATTCGTTGAGACTTTTGGCACATCACTGTACACATACACGATACATATCACATCCGTCTATGGATTTATAATTTCCAGTATACACATTGATTGTGCCCTACCTGGAGGTATGAGAGAGGTGACAAACCCTCGGTTGCTGCCCCTGGCCATCCTGTTCTGGGTATTTAGCATCGCAGCTTGGCAACAAGTTTCAGGTATGGATTACGTATATTCTAACCTATTTCAAAAATATACAACTATGAAATTCCATACGACGATTTTAATGCATTAATTAGAGTACATACTCTAAAACAACTTATTTTCGCGTGCGATTGATTTTCGCGTTTTGCGCGGTTGATTAAAATTAGCGCAAATTAATCGCAGCGAAATAATTTCAACTAGCGCTATGCCATCCGTAGGAATACTGAACTGTATTGAACATTGGATTTATGACCGTATGTATCGCGAAATTAAATCGTCGCGAAACTGTCGTTTAGTATGAAAACGCGAAATTAAGTCACCGTGAAAATAGATTGGTTTGCAGTATATAGTTAACATGGACACTTTCATTTCTGACCAACTTAATACCGTCATAATGCACGATTCGATTAAAATCTAAATTGGAAATACATTTTCTATGTCGTACTTTCCCTTCATTCAGTTTTGTATCTTTATATTAAATTAATGGTGATCTTAAGACTTTCTTTGTTTATGAATTACTCTAGTCAACATGTTGTGAAGCGCTTTAGAGTAATTTTACAAAATATTTAGCGCGTTATATAAATATAAATATTGTTTATTTAATATCATCATTATCATCGAAATCGTATATTGTGGATTAAACAGCATGTTGAATCGACTGAAAGAAAGGTATTTTATTTATTATTTCTACCGCAACAGCATTGGCTCAGGGACACGTATTTTATTTATTATCTCTACCGCAACAGCTTATGATCAGGGACCCTATTTTATCTATTATTTCTACTGTAACGAAATTGGCTCAGGGACCCTATTTTATTTATCAATTCTACCGTAACAGCATTGGATCAGAGACCCGTATTTTTTTATTATATTTCTACCGTAACAGCATTTGATCCGGGACCCGTATTTTTTATTATATTTCTACCGTAACAGCATTTGATCTTGGACCCTTATTCTATTTATTATTTCTACTGTAACGAATTTGGCTCGGGGACCCGTATTTATTTATTATTTCTACCGTAACAGCATCATGCCAAGGAAAGATAAATGTTGCGGTTGCCATGGACGCATCACAGAGTCTTGGCAAGCTGAACTTCCTCCACGTGAAGGCGTTCACAAAGGCAATAGCGGACCATTTACTTACAGACAATGACGAAGGTGAGTCACGTGACTTTTAAATTACAGAAATGTCCGTAATGTCTTCCTTTGTAATTAGTAAACACATGATCAATGAACGATCAATGTCGTTCATACATATTTTGAAAATTCATTAACATCAAAGTTTTACGCAAAGGAACGTATTTTTTTTGTGATAACTGATGTCTTGTGTAAAATCGATTAGGACGTTTTGAAATGTACCAAGGTTAACGATAGCAGGATACTCACCTACAATGATTTATATTTCTGAACGGCTAGATTTTTATAAGAAATATATAAATGCATATGATAAGCCTAGACTATAAAGAGATCACAGATGAAATAACTACTGTATGATCATCATTAAGTAATGCGAAACAAAAAATACTTCGTGAACTCCCCTCAGCATATTAGTGGGCAAGTCTACACATCAACATAACAGTTTGACGAACTTGTCGTTGGAAGTTACCTATGTATACCTATTTACCATATGTGTGATTCAATTTAAAACATGGTCCGTAAAAATGAAATCTACAAAGAAGAGCTTTATTTGAACATTGATTTTTTTTCCAAATAAGAGACAAAGAATGTGTATCAGTCCAACTTGATTGTAATTGTAATATGTTTTTTTTACAACATATTCAGATTAATAACATCACTAAAACCCCTATTACTGTGCATGGATACATTTATGTCAAGTTTTCGATAAAATTTAGTGATTAAATCGCACAGAAATCACCAGAAACCACTTGTCATAACGAGTGGTTTTATGACTGGTTATTCAGCAAATGAGATTGCGTAAATTGTAAAGCTTCATCTAGCCATTATAAAACCGAATGGTTCAAATACCTTATCGGAGACTGGGCTATCGGGGTAATTGACCAGGCTATAACTAGCCCAACTAGCACAGCCTTTTGTGCAGTATAATATTTGTATCTTTGTCATAACTCTCGCTTACAATCTTGTAATCCTACATGTTTATTGAAATTAACTTTCATGCTGTGATATCGCTTGTTTTTGTTATTTTTTTTGTATTTGTATCCATATTTGTCGTAAAAATAGTTCTATAGAGTTAATGCTTTCTTGTTAAACATATACGACTGTAATCAAATCCTCTCGTATCTTGTATCGATTCTATGTAGGCTTTCATACATACCGAGTTACTACTAGTCATTTGCGCTATTTTCAAATAAATTTATTTACCGCTGTATTTGTAGTCATTTACATGTTCAGGGTGTAGCCATTTTATTCTCTACTTAAAAAAAATCATTTGAAAGCAGAGTCAACGGGTTTAAAGGCCCAAAATAAGGAACAAGATCTGAAAATAATCCAGTTGAAAACCATGCAAAAATAAGGCTAAAACGAAATTAACCCGAACGGTAACTACCAAGAAAATCTTGACAGAAAATTCCAAAGGATTAAAAATAACTTATCGTTATTTCCTGTGTGCCCGCGGGCTATACGATTTTTTACACCAGAAGATGCCTAGTACGGGCTATCTACCGGTGCGGGCTATCTTCCGCTTAATATAAGCTGTATATAAGTATAATATAAGTTGTTAGGTTTGATTTTCGCTTAACCTTTTGTAGAAAGTTACGTATATTGGGCTTTGGTAGACTATTAGGACTATTTGAGTTGTTTGGCAAGTTATTCAAATCATTCGATACCAATACTATCACATAACTGACCCCTTCAGTCCTGTCATACGTCCATGTCATAAAAATGGTATTACACACGTGTAATAACACTATTGCGACGTCACAAACAAATGACGTCTTTATGAAGTCATATGATTGTCTCGGTAGTGAAAATCGTACTGTCACAGAAGAAATTTGCCTTTCTTATAGAGAATTAATTCGAAAGTTTTGTGTTTTCTCATAAGTATAAGTTATGTGATAAATAGAATCTTACACTCGTGTTAATGTAATATGGAATTCATTAAACTCGTTAAAGACTGTAGTTTAATATGTCACTCGCCTAAAGGCTCGTGACATATTAAATTATCTTACTCGTTTTGATAAATTGACAAACTACCAATAGTTTGAAAAAAAATTGTTAATATCTACATTATAATTATCATCTTTAACTTTTCAGCAAATTTCTTTGCGGTGACATTTGCTAGAGAAGTTGACGTCATTGTTGGCAAAACAATGAACGCCAGCGAAACTACAGCAAAAATCGACGATTTTGACAAACAGCTGATTGCTGAAACCAATACAAATTTGGCTATAGATAAGTGTTCACAAATTCTGAAGACAGAAGGTGACCCGGATAAGCCCAGTGTAATATTCATTGTGACGGATGGCCGAGCGACCAGTGGCCTTCAGGTTGTCATAGAATCAGCGAGAGCGGCCGCCGCGGACCGGAACATCCTGGTAGCCATAGGAGTAGGTAAAGACTTCGCCTACGAGGAGCTATTGTATATAACAGCCGGCCGGAAGGAGCATGTCCTAAACGGAACCTTCGCCAATCTCAATGTGGAGGTGCTGGACCAGACGTTAGACACAATATGTCACTGTAAGTATCTACTACTCTAAGTATTGACAGATGACCACACACATATGTTGCACCTTTTAAATTAAGTATTAGATGCAGCATGCCAAAAAAGGAATTGAACTCAATCACACAGCTATTTCGTTTTCCTAGGACTCTTCAGTGATGCTAAGGGCTAAACTCATTTTTGAACTTTCATAGCACTATATTTACATTTGTTCCTTTGACACAATGCTAAGAGGCAGTTAAATATGTATCACCATACGCCCATAACACCCCGTGCCTCAGACTATAACAACTTTTGCAATCAATTTTCTTGTTGTCTAAACCTAATTTCCTGTTCAAAAACTGTATGAAATTACTAAATAAAGCATTATAATGCTTTCAAATTGTAAATATAGTAAATGAATGTTTTAGTAAATAATTTGTTACAGGTCTAAAACACACATTGTTAATGCTGACAAACTTACGGCTTCATTTAGTTTGTCCTCAATGACAATGTGTGTTACAGGACTGTAACAACATTTGTTAAAATATTTATGCTTTAATGAATTAAAAAAAACAATAAAAAACTTTTAACCAACATATTTACATTTTTACTGTAGAACAATTGCTTAATTATATATATATATTTTCTAATAATAAGTGTTTAACCTTTTTGTATTTGCGTTGAAACTTAAAATGCATTGGCGAAACAGCCCAATTTTAATTAAACCTGCGCAAGTGATAATAGCAAAAAAAGATGAGCATTTGATGCAGGGGCGTTCTCAATGTTTTCCGAAGCAAAGAGATAAGACCCTTTTTGATAAAAAATCTTAATCTATGACGTTTTAAGTAATTACGTACTACGTCTCAAAATTCATTTCTGCCGGTATTGTTCATAATGTAGGTTACAGCGCAAATATATGCTCATGCTTCCCATTGTTTCCATTGTAATGTCCTGGACAAAGTGATGTGAATATGCCAGTTCTACGTTGATGCAACATTTGTTTATTTGTGTTTAATGATTGTATGTTTCTTGATATCTTGTTTGTTTGTGTTGATAGTGTCCGTGACGGATCCGCTTGATCCCACAATCGTCAGACCGAGTAAGTAGTTACAATCTAAATACTGCTCTTCCTTCTAATGTATGTAACCTTACCCAAACCTACCGAGTAAGTAGTTACAATTTACATACTGCTCTTCCATCTAATGTACGTATCCCTGCTCAAACAGACCGAGTAAGTAGTAACAATCTACATACATACTCTTCCATCTAATGTACGTACCCCTACCTAAACATACCGAGTAAGACGTTAGAATCTACATACATACTCTTCCATCTAATGTACGTACCCCTACCCAACCAGACCGAGCAAGACGTTAGAATCTACATACTGCTCTTACATCTAATGTACGTACCCCCAACCCCAACAGGTCAAGTAAGTAGCTTTACGCCTTATACTATACCATGTAAATATCATAATTAATGTAACCCCCCCCCCATACACAGACTGAGTAAGTATTGAAATATAAACATAATTCTAAAACTGCCCACAGTTATATAACATATCAAGAAAAGTAATGTCCATATTGCAGAGCTACCAAATAAGTCATAAAAAGTAACTAATATTTAATAGGTAAGGTAGTTAATACTATAATTCAAATATTAGAGAAAACCGTTACATTGTATTAACTATCATAACATTATAATGCTTATTAAAAAATGATATTTCAGCATACTAAATCTCTTTGAAGGTGAAAAATGGATAGAAATGAAATTTCGTTTGCCATATGTCTTCAATATACTTTAAGACATAAACGTGGTTATAGAGGGATTTTCTTGAACCTCCACTCTACATTTCTATTATATATAATTACTTTGTAGCATACATAAATCCCCGAGTAATATCCTTCATTATTTTGTAGTTATACACAATGTAGAGACTGCAGATGCTTGTACTGTATTACAATATCCGTTTTTTGATGAAAATTGATGCAGCTATTTAGCTATGAATCTTCGAGATTTATGTTAAAGTTACGATGCAGATATTCAGTTGTGAATCGTCGAGGTTTAAAATGGATGCAGCTATTTAGTTAAGAATCTTCGATATTCATGTTTAGCTATTTCAGCGATACGAATAGTTTAAGTCAAAATAATCTAGTCAAAACAAACATGATATTAAATTGGCTTTAACACGAATGAAAAAATATTTTTGAAAATGTTATCATTCTGCTAATTACTTTTCAATATTAGCATGCAGTGCTTTCCGGTCTATATGCACACCCAGTAGAGTAATTATAACTGTATGTGTATGAAATGATTATGCTTGCAGCTTGTCAGCACGCTGGGACCGTGGCTATCGGGGTGGAGGTGTCGTCCTCACTTTCGGAGCTTGAGAGACAGCAGCTGACCTTTTTGCTGGACATGCTGAGTCCTGGGACACAGGTGTCCCTGTCTAATGGGGAAACAATTACCCCCTTCCACAGTGTCTCGAAGTTCATAAACGCATCTGATGACATCACCTCAACGACAGTTCCCACCGATATGTTGCTGCAGACAATGATTGGTAGCCTGCAGCTGCAGCAATCTGGACCCAAAGTAGCTGTTCTTATCATAGACGGTAATATATTATAATTTAATTGTGCTTGTAAGAGGTTATTTGACTGGCTTAGAATTTGTATTATCACCTTATAACATAAAAATTTGTAATGTTTGATTTGCTGAAACAACAACGAAATGATTTCTGGGATGAAAGACAGAGACCCACAGTAAAGGGGATTTAACAGGGATTATGAAGAAAAGATTAAATTATAAGGATTAACTCCAAACTTCAAAATATCATAATCCGTATCACCTTTCTGATATGATGCATTAAGATCACGTAACACACACATATGCTGCACCTTTTAAATTTAGTAATAGATACACTATGCCGAAAAAATGAATTAAACTGCATCATACAGCTGTTTCGTCTTCCTAGGACTCTTCATTGATGCTAGGGGCCAAAAGGTAGGAATCCAAAATTTCTAAACCTACACCTAATTTTGTGAGATAAATATTAAACAGGTGTATTGAATAATTTAATTTGATGTATTTAGGTGCTTGCTTGCGATGAATTGATTGCTTTATTCTGTTTATATCGCGTTGGTCTCGTCAAAAAGAATTTTGGCTCCGTTCGAGTTATACTTTTTTGAATGTGAATCGTTTTGTTTCCCAGATACGTACTGGAACACAAATTCCAATACCCTGACCGCCACAAAGAACTTAGTGGAGAATGCTGACAAACTAGGTATCACGATAATCGCCTTGATCATCGGCAGACAGAGCGACACAAAGGAGAAAGAACTCACCACTATTTTCGGAACGGTGAACAAGCTTTCCGTTAATTCCAACAGCATGGAATCAATCGTCACTTCCGGTTTCAATCAACTGCTTAATCGTATATGTACAGGTATATATGCTAAGATTAGTTATTACTGATTTAATCAGAGGTTTGTTTTTCTTTTTATACAGTAAGTAGTTTATTGTGGTTGACTTGAATGTGTGGTTCGTTAATTTGAAAGTTTTATAATGAAGAAGCATGCAATATCAGTGAATCGCAATCAATCTCGCAAATGAAGTTTTCATTTCATTTGCTTCTATGAAATGCATTACTTTCAAAATATGAATTGAATATGTTTTTTTCTTTTTATAGTTTATGCATAAACAATTGGATAAAAAAAAAAAAAAAATGTTGCGCCATCATGTAACTTATTGCCATGCCAAATAAGATGAGGTGGTCTATTATTTATTTAATCATTAAGCAGCATTCTCTTCCTTGTTATGGTCCTACGGAACAGCATTGCAGTCAAAATGAATAACATGAGTTAACAATATCAGGTAACTGACACAAAATGTGACGTGATATCGTCTTTTAACTATAAATAGTATTGCAAGAAAACCTGTCATATATAAATTTCATTATTGTATTCACGTGAAGTCATGACATGTGCATATTATGTAACTTCCGAAGTACTAGGAAGGGGATATCATTATTTGTGTTTGATTCAGTGTTGTCCGTGCCTGATCCGGTCACAACCCTCCCGACAACTACAACCACCCCGGTGATCACCACAGCACAACCAAGTGAGTTAATCTATTAATTAGTAGGACATGTGTCGCTCAACTCTCTGTCCGTTAGAGATTATGTTAAGTTAAAGACAACAGTAAAATATTAAATTCATTTCACTCATGTTTTAATCATAAGTAAAGAGAAGTTATGCAAACAATACATATCTGCTGCCATTTAAGCTTCGTTGTTTCATTCATTCATTAATGTATTGATGCAATGATTGATTGATTCATTCATTTATTCAGTATGTCAGTCACTTACTCATTCATTCATTCATTCATTCATTCTTTGTTCATTCATTCATTGTCATATCGAGTTGAAATATGTTTGCTAAGATAAAGAGGTACCTTACAATAACAACAGAATTACTTACGTTGGGGTAGATGCAACATTGCTTGAAGCAGTCTCATATATTTGTCAGTGTTTCCGTTGTTTTTGAAGCAGAAAACGAGTATTCTTATTCTATTGTACCTTTTCAAGGGTTGTTGTCTTTGTCTTTATTAATGTTTTGCTCCTGGTTTAATCGATTTTGAGTTATGATTATGGTTTTGTTGACGTTTCGGTATTATCTACTATTTTTGTTTTGTACATATCATATGCTGATTGTTTTTAATTCACGTTGTGTATATTGTTTGTGTTATGTTATTCTAAATTTGACAAATGTTTTTGTTGTTTTCCTAGTTGCCAATTTCGGCGGAGCTTTAAACGTGTACATCACTCTTGATATCTGCCAGGCCGTCCCACAAGACAACGTTTATTTCGGCACATACGGTCACTTCACCTCCCTTCTCTCGGACAAACTTATCTTTGGACCCTTAAACGTGTCACTGACCACGAGCTTGACTTACTGTTCGGGAGTAGAGGTTATCGCAAGGTCACGTGACTACGTCTTCGAGACGCACTACTCTCTTCGTTGGGCACGGGATGGAGTTGCAGGAATCGTGTATGCTGCTGATATAGTCAACGACATTATAGAAAAGTGGGACAGTACGTTACAAAACGTTGGTATCATCTTTATCACCGAGAACATGGTCGAGGAAGGACTGGCGTCTGTCATAGCAAGAGCAAGGGCAATGAACATTACTTTAATGGCTGTGACTCTGACTTTGTCTGGAGGTCCTAGCCAAGCCATGGCAGAGAAGGCAGCTCTTATCGATGGATCGTACGTTCATATGACTTACGACGATCTCTACACGTTACCAGGCCTTGTGAACATCATCATGCAAAGAATTCCTAATTTATGTATGTTTATGTTAATTCTATGTCAAAGTAACACTATTTTTGAAATAGAAAATACAAAGGAAAAAAAAGAAGAAAAAAATCTTAACAATCAGATCAGCGAAATATTTCATTCTTGTTTTTGGTACAGAACGATTTGGTAAATAAAAATGGTCGCTAGAGAATTTTGAAAGTAAATAATAATTTTTTATTTCAGACAAATTCACAGTATTTTTATAATCATTTATATTTGATTATATTAAATGAATACATACAGTGTCATAAATTAATATCAAGTATGGCCTTTTGTCGTGTATTATATTTAATTTCATCTTTTCCATTTCCATATAATTTTCTACCCGAATTTGTTTTTAAATTCAACAGTCAAAATGCCCATGCAGACTGTGGTTGGCATCACATTAGACAATCCGTTATCCCAGCAGCAGTACGACAGTGTAGACCATGTCCTTCAGACACTCAGGAGAATGATCAGCTCGGTCCTAAAGGACAAAAAGTACACGGAATCTCTTCAGCTCGAACTCTTCAATAAGCTTGAAGTGTCACGAAGAGCGAACATTCTTCGCAGAGTAGAATATTACACCAGCATCAATATAAACAAGCCTGACTTTGTGATCATCATATCAAACAGACCTCCGCTAGATATGCACCTGGTAGACGCCGCAATTAACATATCTATGAAAGCCGGTGTGAGGATTTTCATGGCAGGTAAATGATTGTTATACAAACTAGTAACTGATATTATAAGATGATATGTTTCAATATTTGTAACGATATATATATATATTTTAATGCATTCTTATGATATTTCAATGAATAAAAAAGTAATGGAAGATGTCAGCAATCCTATTGCTATTCAAATGGAGTTTTGTTTTTCGAGTAGGACGGTGAAATGGTTATCAAATATAACTATGTAATAAAGAAATTGCTATCCGAAGGACATTTTTACTGATTTTTTAAAATTATTGTTGATCAATCCACATCCATAAACTTTTACAATAACATCCTGTTGTAGACCATGTTTTCAATTTGTCATCATCTAAAATGTTTTTTAAAGCCACTTTTTTCTTTGTTTCACTTCTTATATTCATATGCATGATTTAGACACGTTTGGCATAGGCTTTTACTCTTTTTAACGCTAGTGCCACTGAATATTCGTAAATGCCGGAACTGGCAACTATGTTAGGTTCGGCAAATATGAGTGCTTTCTAGTTTTATTTTGATTACGAATTTGTCAAATCTAATTCATTGAATATTCAGCGACAATGTTAATTGGAATTACTCTTTTTCGCCATAAGCAATAAACGTTTGCATATTTACTATATAGAGTGACATTATGGAAAATCATAAATGAACGCCATATTAGTATCACACATTTGACAAAAGATTTCAAAACTCTTCTTCCAGAACCATTTTGGGTAATTGATAAATTTGCATAATATGTATCTCGAATCAAACTCATGCGAATCAGTTGCTATTTTCAAACACACTTTTAGAATTTGTATATCAATTCCAGCTGCATATGTATCTCCATACATCAAATAATAAAACAGTAGATTTGGTAGTAGAATTGACGCAGAATAATGTTTTCTAGGTTTAACAGGAGATTCAAGTCTACCAGTGGAGAAAATCGCATCAGAAATAGGTTGGTAAATATGAATTCTGATTGATTTATTAAACCATGTCTAACTTTCAAACAGTATACATTGTATGCATCTATTAATCTGTTTTATGTGTTTGTAGAAGGCCATCATGCTTTTTGAATGGCATTTATACTTTATGTTTGACATTCCTTACACTAACGTTTGGTATTTGCTTATTATGGCAGACATTTGCTAATGAAACTGTATATTTGAAACGTAGAATAATATTTTCTCTGTGTTTGTATACAGTTACATTAAAGTATGCATGGTCAAATATAATGATAGAATATATACGTTATACTACAGTGATCAATTTATGTTTTAAACTTGCAATTCACAGATCAGGACAGCAAGTCCATTGCCATACTTATCGACTCCTCAGAAAGCGTTTCGAAAGAGGAATTCTTCAATGGGTATAAAACGGCTGCTTCAATCATGTGGAGAGTGACTAACACAGTCAGTGTCGAAGTCAGTACTTTCGATGTAAATGTCCAGGTTGAGATCCCAAAAACTGAATATTCTACCAGTACAAGAGCTGCCTTTATTGGAAAGCTTTACAAGATGACCCATTTAATGCTGAAGCCACCCCTGTACAAAGCTATAGAACGAATTGTTAAGATGTCAGAAACCTATGGCGACGATAACGAGGTCCGTATGGTCGGGGTTATGTTCATAGCAGACAAGCCAAGATACATCAACCTCCTAAATCTATTCAAGAACTACATCTACGCTAACCGTACGACACTTATAGTTGTTGATGTTTCCGTTGGAGGGAATTTAGAAGGGTTGGACCAAGATCCCATGTTTTATCCAATGCATATAATTCGAACAAGAAATTTGGAATTCGATGATCTTCCGAGACAAATTTTGGAGTTCATGAACACGACTGGTAAGTTAAAACTCTATCAAACATTCTAAGGAACTTCCAGTTTTCATCAGATCTGGCATTCTTCACTGATATCTCTTATCTTTTTGTTGCTTTTGCTAACCTGTTGAACGTTCAAGCCGATTAAAATCAATGCAAATGTACATGAATTAAATTGCACTTATATTGCATTAATTATATTCATGGTAAGACAGTATAGTGTTATGATGTGAAACTTTTTGTTAATATTTTTTTTTTATTTTAGGATTTTCGAAATTTCACACCATTTTCACCGCTAACCAGATGAGTTCTCTCGATGGGAATTTTAACCTGTTCGAAGATATGCTTCAGGAGTTTGGAAATACCGCTAACGATTACCCCTTCAGTACAGATTTTGGCCTGATAACTATGGAAAGCAATGCATTGTTTGATTACTACAAAGTAAACATGAATGAGATAATCTACGTTCTTCGAAAATTGATGAAGGTCAGTGACAGGGGTTCAGAAACAGCTCTTGATTATTCTTCCGCGTTGTTTGAAGAACATAGCAACACCAAGACACAGCAGAAACAGGGTGTCAGCGTTATCATAACTGACGAAAATCCGAAATTCCCAAATGTGGTTGCTAGAAAAGCTACAAAGGCACGAGACGAAGATGGTAATCACGTGTTAGTGATCGGAGTGGGAGACAATCTGGACAAATCTAGCCTGCTTTCCTTGAATAATGTCGGAGATGATGATTTATGTGTCGCCTCAGACGGCATTGACCTCCGAACTACCTGCGTTAGGTGGTTAGTGGACAAATTACGGACACGTAAGTATTGGGTATCGTTTTATATTAATTTTACTTATTGTAATTGACAATGATACTCGGTTCTCGTTTTGAGAACTTGATGTTGATTTGGATGTGGCAAATATTTACATGGCGGGTGACGTTGATGAAGCAGAAGACGCTTACTCTTCCTGATCACATGGTCTTATTCTCTTGTGCTTTTACAGGAATTTCCATCTTAATCTTTCTTTTGTTCCTATTTTGCCTCTAGTGTAATCGATTTTGAGTTCGGATTATGGTTTTCTTGACGCTTTTGTATTTCCTGAATTTTATTTTTTGGAACATGTTTATTCGGGGTTTATTTTTTCTTTCCTTACACACACACACACTTGGAGCTTAATTACCTCAAAGGGAACATAAATACATTGATGAATGAAAAGAAATTAAGCAGATAATTCCTTCTCATAAGAAAAAAATGACAAGAGCGATAACTCTATTTCTTAATTATATCCCATAACTCTTTGTATTAACTAAGGTCAATGATGGTCTATATATACTTATATTGCTATTTGATTTTGGTTTTGGTTTATGTTTCAGTGCCAACTATTTTCCCTATCACGACATGTAAGTACTTCATTATTTTTATCAGATGAAAGCAGATAATTGTTTAGCTGAGTGGCAAAGAACAAATGTATTCATCACCTGTTAATAGCGCCGAGTTTGTATGGTCATCGTTTAATATAATTTCCGGAACGGAGGTTTGGTTTTTTTTTTTTATTGTTTTACGTCCTATAAACAGCTAGAGTCATTTGAGGACGGTCTCCTGGTGTATGCGATGGGGAGGTGTGTGTTGAATGCTAATGTATATGTGGGACCGCGATTTCTTCGTCTAAGCTTCCTTGTGATAGTCCGGATCTTTTGACGACTCAAAGTTCTATCACACCGACGTTCCCCAGCAGAACACCCGGCCACATTATACTGACAACGGGCGAACTAGTCGTTCCACTCCCATAATGCTGAGCATCAAGGAAAGATGACGTAACACACAGATATGCTGCACTTTTTAGTATTGACTCTGGTATGGATCACTCTGGGGACAGAACCAAAAACCTTCCTTACATGGACGCTCAACTAAAGGTCAAAGGTGTGATTTCAAGGGATATATAGGAAGGAGAAAGTTGTTAAAAAAGAAGAGAAAAGATAAGATAGGTTAAGTCGCCTATAACGATCATTAAAGGGAGACAGAGTGGAGGGGATAAAATTAAGTTTAATTAACAACGCTTTTTTAGGTGACTACACGATCGGAGCTTGTATGCATAACAAGTTTTTTATTTTCCAAAGGACAATACAAGGCAACATATCAACCGGATCATAATTGATTATACATTGCAGAATAGCTTGAAAAATATATCTCAGTACTTATCATTAATTCATAATTAAGCTGTTTTTCATATAGTGATTTACGTCATAGTTCCAGTTATTTTTTGTTTGTAGCGACACAGTCTCCTTCGACGTCAACAGACCCGACTCCCTCCATACCCTGTAAGTATACTTATTAACCACTTCGTCAGAATAATCAAACTATTAGAACAATTTCTATAAACACTTAAATAATAATTTACTTATGCTGACTTCCGACGAACACACTTAAGGCACAGGGATTCAAAAGATGTAGGTTGATGGAGACTATGAGTTTTTTGGTCGTCAACGTGGTCATATTGAGAAATTTTCTGTATTTATGTATGATATGAAAGAGGACCGCTTTGAATAGGATTGTTAGTATGCCTACTTTTTGTGAATGAGATCGATGTCTCACATTTAGGGTATCATGCACGTAGATGGAGCGAAGCTTTACATTGTGGGTGGGTGTCGTCAATGAATCTAAAACGCTTACACTTCCTGAATACTGGAAATTCTATTTTGATGGATTTTGTACTTCAGATTATGGTTTTACATTTATGCATTCATTCCCGTATGTCTTAAAATTCGCTTTCATGCAACAGCATTTGATATTAATTTTGATCGAATTCCCGTTATAATGTTTCTGAATGATGATAACAAGTTTCCGTCGTTGTTGTTACAGCTAGTTCACCAACAATAATAACTAGTATTCCCCCTCCGCTTTGTAAGTATGATAACCGCTTCCAATCAGCTTCTTGCTTTAAAATAACTGTTCAGTCACTTCGTTTTCGACTTAGAACTTACAATGAATACCGCCTCACCTACATGTAGTTATACATTTAAACCAACATATTAGAGTAAGTACGACGATTTGAATAATCGGAATGTACTAATGTCATTTTTTCAATCGTATTAAATTCAGATATTTTTATCGATGAAATATTTGTTTATATCAGACATATATGATATTTGCGTCATTTAAAAATATTATATTGAGTAAAACGCGGCAATATCAGACCTTTATGAAGAAACACTTATCTTGTTATTGTATCAGTGTGTTAGTTATCATGTACATGGGATAAACCAATTCTGATATGATTTCTCCTCGTCGTTAAAGCAACAAATAAACCAACACTATCAACAACAAAAACAACAACAACAGAAACAACCAGTACAACAACTAGTACTACAACTAGTACTTCAACCACGGTTAGACCTACTACTCCACCAGTTCCACTGTGTAAGTATTTCAGTTGTCACTTATGGACAACCCTGCTTGTCATTATCACAATATATCATACCGAAAAAAAGGAACGCAAGTTCGGGTTTTTCTTATATAACGTTTAGCCACGCGGACAAATTTTCATTTGAATGTGACACTGATCTACCTCCGTGCACTGTACAAATGTTCTTCAGTTAAAATTCAACCGATCGTGACCCTGCTCGACGCTGCATGTTTTAATCAGAGTTTTAAATGAGCGTACATCTGGGGTATTCTTGCATCATATATGTAGGTCAAGCATTACAAATCGAACTTTGGAACAGTACAGATCAGCTACATTTCATTTTGGAGCGATTGTAGAGCGAAATGCCGCGATTTATTTAAGTCGATAGGGGTAAAAGCATTGCTCTGATAATTCAGGAGCATTCGCAACGACATGTAGATGATATACACGAGACAGCAATGTTCTGTTTGGTTTGGCGTCTCGGAGTCCCAGGGAGATTTTGTGACCGCCTCAGGAGTGGACGCCCGCCATTTACATCGCGACGTCAATATAGAGGCAAATGTCTCCCGCAACTCCGTAACCGATTTTGGCACTCATTGTCGGCCGGGGTGTCGAAGGGTTGCCATGAATCGGTTGTTTGCGTTTCATTTAAGGCCACAACATCCCTGTGTTGGTCTACTACTTACACAAAGGCGACGTCAACGTCGAATGCAGTGATAACTTGCTCATGCACTTAATTGATTTCGTTTTGCCCATTGGAGATGCGTCTTGTTCACTGACGAGTCTCGCCTCACGCGTTAAGGTTCAGATGGGAGACAGCATGTCTGTCAACTTTGTTGAAAGCTATTCTGACGCTTGCGTAATGGACAACGACAGATTCTGAAACAGGACTGTTATGATATTGCAGGGATATATTAAGGCGTAAAAGACTTCTCTTTGTTATCCATGACAATCTAACAGCTGGAAGAAATCGGGTTCAAGTATTGAGACCACACGTCCTTCTTTTTTATCCTCTTATCGAGCCCCATGGGTTTGTCGTGACTTTCTGGCTCAATACAACGTCTCAGTTATTTCTTGATTGCCACCATACAGTCCAGATTTGTACCCAATCGATCATTTGTGGAACAAGCTGTACAAGAGGTTTAGGAAGCGTGTTAACTTCCCATATAACGCTCAACTCACATAGGCCCTTATTCAGGAGTTTGATAATATCCCTCAAATGACAATAAACTCCTTGATTGGATCAATGTTGAGGAGAGTAAGAGCAGCCACTTAAGTCACACGCCACTGATTCCGAACAGGAAACGGCGTTAGGTACCCTTTTCTATTACTATTCACGCAAACGCGGTCAGTAAAAGGACAACAGAGATCATCAAAATATATTCAGTAATGATGAAATAATCTAGAATCTCAAATAATAATGAACTTATCATCCATGATTCATTTAGAGTAATAACTATCGAAAATGAGCTTGCGTTTCTTTTTTCCGCCAGTATGCTTGTTAAATAGTTTTCCAAACAATGATCATCCGTTGGTATTTTTGTTTCATCTTACTAGAACAAGTTTACAATTTATCAATAAAAATGTTCCTTATGTATATTTAATTTCGAATTTCTACAATCCAAGTATGTATTCATGTCATAATTACTGTTGAAGTACATAACAATATTTGTCATCAGATGAATGCATTACAAAATAATACGCATTCCATTCTTTTTCTGTCCAATAAGTAATGTTCATACTGAAAAAGTCATTCAATTGTCATCGTTGTTGTTATAGCAACAACATCAGCAGCAGCTTCACCAACAACATATACCACAACCTTTTCTTCTTTAACAACACCGGCCACAACAGCAACATTATCGAATGCAACTAATAAAATAACAACTTCAACACCAACAACAACAGCAGGGACAGCAACACACACAACTTCAACACCAGCAACAGAAACTATATCATCAACAATAGCAACATCATCGACACCTCCACCACCACCACCACCACCAACAACAACAAAGTCACAAACAACGACATCAATGATAACACCTTTAGCAAAAAACACAACAACTTCAAAACCACTACAAACATCAACAGCAAAAACATTAACACCGTCAGCAACTATACCACCAACAGCATCACCATCACCATCACCATCACAAGCAACAACATCGACTAAACCATTGTCATCATCAACAACAAAAACAACAGCAACAACATCAGCGTCAACTCAAAGTACTGTAAAACCTTTTTATTATGGTATGTATGATGTCGTCACACGCAGGCTTAAGTTGTAAACGTTTGAATACAATTTGTGCTTTGCCTTTGTTATTTACCTGCTTAGCTAGATTCAAATTGCAATTGCACAGTTACGAAACGTTTATACGGGAAATACATAATAAAGATAGTTTACTTAAATATCAATAATTTAACGTAAAAGATATAAAAGAAGTGCAAGCATGTTTATTTGCAAATATATCCAAAATAATCGTTAATGAATTCAATTACATCAATTATAATTCCACGCCATATAAAAAAGGATATGAAGTATTCTCTGAACCTCAAAGATAGTGTTAAAAACTGCCTGTGTGTTTTTCTTATGTTAAATCATGCTACATGTATGATGCTTTTGCATAAATGCTAAGAATGTTCATGTTTTACTCTAGCCTGATGCAATATTGGTTATTGTTCTCATTATTAAATAAAGTTTATTCTCATTACTGCCAACGTATTATCACAATAACTTTTCCGATATGCTATGCACTGTTTGAATTTCAGCAATTCAAAGATAAAAAGATGTATGCTGGCAGTCAAAACATTCATTTGAACTTCATAAATACGTTCTGCTATTGATGAAACCACTATGCTTTTCAGAATTGCGCAGTTGCTAAATATGCGCACGGCATCTTTTTATCATTACGATAGTTTGCTTTCACACTTCGTTCAAGCAAATCAACCGTTAATGCACTACGCTACAACGCTGACCACCTTTATGAGCGCTAGATTAATTTATCTATTTACAAATTAATATTTTGCTGTTCTATTAAAAACATGGCAATCGAAATAAACAGATCTGATAATATATTATCTTTCCTCATATCTTATAATAGTTCACATTTGTAGAAACGATATATTCATGCAAGTAAAAGGAAAATGGTTTGTAATAACTTCATTGATTTTGTCTATAATTATCAAATTTCGTTAATATGAATTAAATTGATCGTTAGATGATATGTCTTTTTTACAGCCGAGAATACATATTGCACTTACATAATTCAGCAAAGTATACTTCATTGATGTATTACGTTTCCATTACGAGTGTACAAATTACCATTACAGATGTACCTTCGCAAGTACGGTTATCAATAGTTGTGTGTTAAAGAAACTACTTTTCTTCATGTTCAACAGTTTCCCATGAATAGTATATCGCATGTCGTTGAAAATTTTATATTTAATGAAGTTAAGATGTCTTTTACAAGAACATTTCCTGAATTTTATTTCTAATTTAAAGGAAGATATAAGCAAATATAATCCTAATATCTCGGTCTATTTTTCAGTTCGTCCTTTAAGAAATAATAAACGAATCATCTTTGTTTAATAATGTAATTGAGTCTTTTAGAAATACAGCGGCTCCATGATTCATGATTTGTTGTCAAAAACAGAGAAGCATTAATTAGAAAATATGTAAAATGCATAGAAAGAGTAATACGAATTATGAATATGAAATCGTTATAGAAAGGTAAACTATTGCGATCCTTGAACATCACTTTTATTTATATGACTTTATTTTGCTGAATCAATTTGCATGAAATATGAAAGTAATACTCGTTCTTTTGCTTGTATGGGATAGTGTGCAATGATGACGCTCACGTTGGCATCGGAGTAGCGTCGAGCCTACAGGTCCGTGAGGTGTTTGAGACTCTCCAAGACAACGTTACACAGTCAATAGGAGATGATGTCAAGTTCAAGTTCTTGGTCTTCTATAATTCACAACTATTCCAAGCAAACACCGAGACGAAAAGTTCAGACCCAAAAGCTTTCCAGAGCGTTGTAGAGGAAGTGAACGCAAGGCTGACCAATCTGTATACAGCTAAGTCAAATCTGGTCGCCCTGATCTTTACCGACGCAAAATCTGCTGCCGACGGAATATCATCTGATGTCTTCAACATCCTCAGTACTTACATTGAGTTTGTTGTGTTTGGAATAGGACAGTTTAGCGATTCAGCCACTGCTGATCTGAGGAAACTTACAAGAAACAAGCCACAAAGTTTGATAATGGTTGATAACGTAGCTAGCATGGACTACGACCAAAAGATAGCTTTTCTGGGTAAAGCTGTCTGTGAAGGTAAGTTTAAAGTAACGTCTCTGTGAGGTAACGATACAAAAGTAACGTCTGTGTGAGGTAACGATACAAAAGTAACGTCTGTGTGGGGTAACGATACAAAAGTAACGTCTGTGTGAGGTAACGATACAAACGTAATTTTAATATTAACATTGATCACTTTATAGATATTTATATGACGTTTTGATTATGTTTTAAAACATGATATTTTTTTTTAACAAATTAACGTTATAAATATATTCTGCAAATACAATTGCCAATCTGAAGAAATGGAATACACATGCCTTGTGTTTGAAACGAACAGTTTTCTCTCGAGAACGAGTCTGGATTATGAACTTTTAAGGTGACAAATTGGCAATTTTTCTTCTTTTCCATTAATATTAAAGTTAGATCCCCCTTTTTATATTTTAACAGCTGTAACGAAGACCCCTGTTGAAGACACTCGTAAGTATTTTATTATAATTGTAGTTTAAACCAAACTAGCTATATCGGTATAATTATACATCTTTAAATGCCTGAAATGATTTGAAAAAAATACTGCGTAAAATGTGTTGATGAATCAGAATATCAAAATACAATTGATGCTTTACTAGAATGTATATCAAGAACTGTGAACGTACTTTATTTTGCGCAATCATAATTTAGCGCAATGGCAGGTTTTGGCATATTAGCGCAATGATAAACTCGCGCGTTCGTGATAATTACTAAATAAACAGAACATACACACTCTACTTTTAGCAATACGTTCACCGCGAACGGCGCTAAAATAAGATTACCTCAAAAATATGTACGTTTACAGTATATGCTATATACATGTTTAGATACCATGAGAAATACAAACAAAACTAAAATCGTACAGTGGTATTATGATATTCTAATTAACGACGTTTGTTTGCATGAACTTTTCTTTTTTTGGCAAACAGGCACCAATATTACTAAGATCTGTTCTAAACGACCACTTGATAGAACCTTTGGTTTGGACGCGGAGAACGTGTGGTATCCATTTGATTGCACGAAGTTCATTAACTGTAAACGCATGGGTTCCTTGGTGACGGCTGATGTCCTGTCGTGTCCAATGAACATACGGTTTAATAGGGATACTCAAATGTGTGACATCAGTAAAGATGTTAAGTGCAAGGAAGTCACAGGTAAGAAACCTCTCTTCGCTAAAAATAAATTAGAGAATACCGAAGCGTTAACAAAATCATAATCCGAATTCAAAACGTAGGAAAGACCTACATGAATACCCTTGTACAAATACAAGATAATAAGATCAGGTGTTCCGGAAGAGTAAGTGTCTTCTGCTTCATCAAAGAGTTTCACTTCATCAGATTCGGTCAAACCGAGTTCCAAACAATTACTGGTTAATGTTACTGTATTTTTAGGTATTCGTCATTAGACACTAATGCAAATTTACCATTCCTAGTTTATATATTTACATAAAACTTGATATCTTATGAGTGATACATTCTGACAGGATTTTCTAAAGACTTTTAGGATATCGGTTTTATTTGGTAAACAATAATGCAAATATCTGAGGAAATTTAGGTGTGTTTTATATTTGGTAAATCGTGATTTACTGAAGTCATTTGAGGAAGAATGTTGTTTTTTTTTCGGTAACTATATTGAATAATGTGATAATGGATATGAAATATAATAACGTAGTGAGCGAATGCAGTATTAATGATCTAATACATTTGTTATGTTTTGTATATTTGTTTTTCACAGCTGCTGAATATGCCCTTGAAGTCGGAAAAATCGTTGACCCTCCTCCTCCAATAGGTAGAGTATATCCGAAAAACAAATACTCTGGCCAAATTCAAGAAACAGTTGAAGACGTATCTTTTAACGTCTGCATATTAGGGTAACAACGTAGACGACATTTATATACTGACATTTGTTTATCTAGTTCTTATTTATATGCATTTGTTTATACTATCACATTGGATTAGATTGTAATAACTTCTTCATTTATGCATTGCATATATCAAATTATTATCTACATGTTGTGCAGCACTTTAAAGTAATTTTACAAAATATATAGTGCGCTACATAAATGTTGTATATTATTATTATTATTGTATTGAACACGTGGTCCTTAAATATAACAGTTGTTAGAAGATATTCTCCTGGTAATATAGTCGAGTATATCGGGTGCGTTTGTCTTTTGATGCCTGGAAGGTTTTCAAGCTCCATTACTGTAATATCCCAATGAAGTACATACTTAACTTCTTACAATTGCTGCTTTGCATTTTTTTCTTCTGGATGAAAAATAAATTTTATTGTATTTTGTTCTTTTTCAGTGGTGAATTTAACTGAGGAATGTATAAACCACTGCTTTAAAGCGGGCGATTTGACAGATAACTACGATTATACCTACCACCCTGCTGACTGTTCAAAGTTCATAGTATGTCGTCGCCAAGGCTACATTAATCCGGGTTACCAGTTCACTGCTTTTGTAGAGAGTTGTCCTGACGGTCTATTCTGGAACGCTCAGAAGAAATTGTGTGTCCCCACTCACCTTGCTAAATGCGCAGCCGGTAATGATATGTCTCTTTTGTTATTTTACTACTGTATACCGTTTAAATTGTTTCCGGTGTTAAATATTGTCAAAGAGGGCTTTAAATAAGAAAATATTAAATAATCAATATAATCTTGCACTTATAAAAATATGTGAACTTTGTTTATTTTACAACAATTATGAAACAAGTCATCCAACTTATTTGAATCAGTCTTGTTGGCTCAGATGTTATCACGAGATGCGTCTTAATGTGGGAAGAAACCGGAGTATCAGGAAAAAAACCTTACATAGTTGACCCTATACCTTTCACGTCCGGTCTGGGAATAGAACCCCGGCCGCCTTGGTAATAATTGTAATATGGTATATTAAAAAGAAAGATAATTATGTTAACAGTGCCACTTATTCATCATTGCAGACGTGTGTAAATCAAAGTCGCTGTTTACCTTTTGGAAAGTAAACTGTAGACATTTTTATAACTGCGACAATGGACAGTCCCGGCTTGAACACTGTGCCTTAGGAAAGAAGTTTCAGACAGGTGGCTATTGTGTTGATGATCCTCTGCAGACCTGTACAGTTCCTCTAGGTAAAATACGCTACCATTGTATCTTACTAAGTATATTTAAGCCTTTAACTGCTTTCTTTTGGCATTCATAGGTAATTAGAACGCCAACTGGCAAATTAAATGAAACGCGCTTACGCTTCATGTTGGATTTGCCTTTGTCCAGTTGGCATTCATATTGCTTATGAATACCAATTAAAGGCAGTTCGATACTTATATTTACCGTTTTCAGAATATGTTTATCTGATAAAAAATCGATTACACTTTCTATGTTCAATGACGAGAACAACCATCACCCGGATATGGTTAATGGTACCTAATGTAACTATTATTGCGTATTACAATAATTATATCGTCAACAATCAGTCAATTACATTCATAGTCTTATAAATGCCAACTGTGTCTTGTGGGATTACATGGAGACAATGGCATACAATGGTAAATATTATACATTTATTGCCCTGGTAGTAGGGAGACATGGCGATTTGTTTACCCAAGGCATGTCATATTTTCCCGAGGGCGAATCCGCGGGTAAACAAGTCGTTTACATTGCCTTATTTTGGAGTGCAACGATTGTTTGTTTTCAACGGAATTAGTCAGAATCAAAGGGACACAATAACTCGTATTTCCTACTGTAGTGACGAGAAACATGTGATCAAACAAAAATAAAACAGTGACAACGTTGCGAAATGGCCAAACTTCACTGCGTATGTTTCTGTTTACTTCAGTCGATGATGGATATCCATCTGTTGGGTTTCTTATGCAATTAATATAAGATAGATATTCCAAACAAGGAAAAAATAAGAAAAAATATAAAGCTTGTGAGCAGTTTTATTTCTTTTGTCATTAAATCGAATACTGTAAGTGTTCTTATTTTTGCACACTCAAATTTAAGTGTTTACCCAAAATCAAGCGAATAAGAGCAATGCTGAATTTGCGCACTTGCAATACTTGCGGAAGAAAGCAATATATACAGCTATATTTAGCACAAACATAATTTGCCGGAATGCTTTCAGCGCGAAAATAACTGAAATAAGATTACCACGAAAATTAATACGTTTAGAGTATATCCTCACATACACACTGTACATATATATGATTCCATAACAAAGGATATTGTTTTATATACTTTTTCTCCATTTGTAATATTATTTTGTTGAACAATCATATCAATTCACAGTACAACAGGAAACTTGTTATAACCTCCCCTGGACTGACCGTACCATGTACATTGACCGGACGGTCGGCGATAATGGGAAGCTAACGATGTGTCCTCTCGGCAAAATGTACGACCACCAGACATGTTCATGTAGCAGGAACTACGTCATCGGAGGTAAGTGTAATGCTTCACATTTTATTGTACTTGTTTTTTATTTGTTGATGAAAAATTCGTATTTTTCAAAAGACGATAGTGGGAGTGAATAGGAAATTATTTATTTATTCTACATTTTGTTTTTGAAAAATAAATGAAAATTATATTTCCTACCAATCTCTAACTTCAGATTAATCAATTTTAAGTTCGAACCATAGTAATGTTGACACGTCGGTATTCTCATGTTTTGTCTGTGGGTTCAGCCTGCCAGCCATTGGTATCGGAATCTATGGACAAGGGCATGACAATGATGATGGACAATGTATGGATGAATGGTAGAGCAGCCACATTCATGGGACTCGGGTTGATGATGTTTCCCCAACCGTCACCTCTTAATGACGCATTCCTCGTCCATGTAGTAATAAGTGTGTCTAAGTCTAACCAAGATGTGGTTATGTTGAGTAGCTGCCAAACATCGGCTTCGCCCGCACTTAGTCTCCGTCTGACCAATGACAGACTCACTGGTAAAGTGATGCTAGCGAGTGGAACTGTGACCTTGACATCTAAGATACAGGTAAGTGTTGGATCATTATTGTACTGCAGTAAACCATTTTTAATTCTTTAACTTGTATAAACACACTGTATCATATATATTTGCCGATTTGTTTTAGTGGTAACTAGAAACTAATCGATTTAATCGGTTTATGATTTTGTTAACGCTTCGGTATTCTCTAATTTATGCACACGCTACGGATTATACTGCTTACCAGAGATGTGTACCGCTAAGCAACTAGTTAAAACGTATAATGAATCGGTCTTATTTTCACAGTTCGATGCTTGGAATCACGTATACCTTGCCTACAACGGCCAGAGAATGGTTATAAAAACAGAATCCGCCACTGATCAAGGTAATAACTGATTGCATACTTAAGCCTGTACATGGCGTTATTAACTTCTACGTCATATGCTGTATCCGCGTGTTATATGAAGATTGGTTTTTGAGTATGCGTATTAGTGTGCTCTCATTTTGTGGACTTGACGTTTTCTTGAATATGACAAAGATTTTCATAGCAGGTTACTTTTCCGGAATACCTGGTCTTTTGCAAGGGCCTCCATGTATTTTTTTTTTTATATTTTGCCCCTAGTGTAATCGATTTTGAGTTCAGATTATGGTCTTGTTGTCGTTTGGGTATTCTCTAAGATTAATATCATCCTAAACGTGCATCGTATTTACGTAGGTAGAGATCAAAATATCAACTTACTTGATTATACAACAATTATGATACAAGTTGAACAACTTATATTAATCACTCTTGTTGGCCCGGGTGTTAGCGCGTGAGGGGTCTTATTGTGGGAGGAAATTGGAATACCCGGAGAAAACCCCATACCTTTTAATGTTTGGTCGGGGAAAGGAAAGTACGCTATCCACTTGGCCAGAGTGTTAGCGCGGGAGGGGTTTTATTGTGGGAGGAAACCGGAGTACCTGGAGAAAAACCCGTACCTATTCATGTCCGGTCGGTGAAAGGCAAGTGCGCTATCAACTGCACCACCCGACCACCCTATATACATTGTACCTACCATACGTAGGTATATAGACGTTTTTATACCTATTTCATTTTAAGATATCTATTAAACCAAATGAAATACACTATTATTGACAAGTCCATGGATTTGACCTCAAGCGAAATAGTCATTGCATAGTGTTGGTACGTGATTTAATATAACTCCTTAGTCGAGTCGGTGTTAGTCGGTTACTACAAATGTTTTCCAACACCTAGTAGCTATTCGTAATATGTCGGTAGTGTTGAAGCTAAAGGAGCTGATAGAATGAACTAAGATGAGAAGGGAACAGGTTCATGGAAACAGCTGTATGATGTAGCTTAATTCATTTTTTCGACATACTTTATCCATTACTTAAATTAAAAGGTGCACAATATGTGTGTGATACGTTATCTTTCAGTCATCATAATGACCAAAAACTATCTGATCATGGATTGCATTAAAACAAACTGAATGCTTTTAAAAAAAATGTGCAAATGATGACTTGAACAGAAGAAATAGACAAAGGGAGAAGAAACATTCTGTATGCATTTTTGATAAGTGTTTTCACTTTTAAGATAAATCCACCTAGTAGCGGTTTTTGTTCACCTGCAAACATTACCGCCGGAGTATTTCCATAACAGATATTATTTCTATATGTTTACCGATAAGTATATATCCAATTAAGCTATGATTGAAATCTATATGAAGATTAATGTTTAACATTTAACGATTGTTCATGCGTTACATAATAGACATGACATGGCACCTACTACAACAATATTCTTCAAATATTCGAATTATGAACATACTATTCTTCTTACAGTAAGTGCAAACGGTGCAGTACAAGGGTGTCAGGACTCCTTTGTTATCGGCTCAGAAGATGGTTTCTATGGAGACATAGATGAGGTAGGCAATTTGTCCGCAGTACGTTAATACCCTTGAGTTAAATATATTCACAGCATTTTGTAGCATATCTCACCTCGAAATGAATATAATAGAATTATTACATTTCTACCAGTGAAATATTAGAAAAATATCAACTTGATAAAAACTTATATTAAAATCTTTATAATATTTTGGAAATTAATATATATCTTATTGATTTTATCAATATGTTTTGTTTTTTTGTATTTTTATTATATTTTGAACATCATCCTGCGGCGTATTAATATAAGCCTAAGGCACATCGTCCCGATCAGTTTTAACCGCAAATTTAAAAAATGAAATCAGACTTTAGGGATTTTCGAAAATGTAATAAAAAGAAAACTCGATCGTGTCCTATTTAATATCAAATATACGTCACTCGTATGGTATTTTGAAAATATTTTCACTTGTGCAACGCACTCGTGAAAATATAAAAACAAATCTGCTATTCTCGTGAAATATATTGGATATTTAATGGAAGCCATTGAATAGCCTGTATTTATTTTGCATGAATGCAATGCTAACTATGTATAATGGTGCCTAATCAGGCTTCTCAATTAAGACAGCGATCTAACAGTTTCATTCGTTAAATACCACAAATGTTTGACCAATCACACAGTCGGATCCTTATTATTCTTAAAAAGAGTTCCGAACAATAACCTACCAATGATCTAATTTGAACTCAAATATTGATAGCGTTGTTATCAGCTAGTATCGGCTTCTAATTCATAAATGTGCACTCATTCGTACACATATGTAAGTTGAAGTTATGATGTTAAGGAAAGAAAGTAATATGAAGCTAGGAACGAGACAAAATAAATGTCAGGACGCTGGACAACGAAATGCTTCAAGCAAATGAATTTTGATCTGCATATTGTCCAAAGGTAATCCACATAAAACAAATTCCATTTTTTTTCGATTTTGCCCTTAAATCTTCTGGAATCATGGAGAGTGAAAGTGCCATATACATTTTCTCGTCGTGTCGTGTTCTCACGTGCATTTTAAATGTTCGCATGATCTGCATCCCGTTGTCATTCAGGCACTCTCTGGGATATATAGATGCATTTGCCATATGGCGAAGAACAGTGATAGTGTCGTCGCCGGGGCTCGAATTCCCGACCCTTGGGTCTCAAGCCCGATGCTCCGACCCTGAACTAAGGCCCTTCCCTACATCTTACTTACGCGTATAAGGCAACCTAAATACAGCACATTTTTTACATTTTATAACATAAAAAATATAAAGAATAATCATTCTACTTATGTCACAACATGTCAGCATATTTTATGCTGTGATGTATAACACAATTAACACTATTTTCTTGTGTTTGTTAACGATGAAAGATCATAACAAATACACATTTTTACTTATATCTTTTTTTGTATCTTTTCAGTTTAATGTCTACGACTGTATTCCAGACAAGTACAGCGACATATTTAATTAACAGACACCAGGTTCGCCTTGATTCCGATTC
This sequence comes from Mimachlamys varia, assembly GCA_947623455.1. Classification (NCBI taxonomy): domain Eukaryota; kingdom Metazoa; phylum Mollusca; class Bivalvia; order Pectinida; family Pectinidae; genus Mimachlamys; species Mimachlamys varia. Next base: position 28,648,039 of record OX392532.1, on the reverse strand, counting down.
GCAGCTGCTAGAGAGAATAAAATGACCATTTGTCATTTGTGAAATTTGATGCGTGACATTCCAATGTACTGTTATCACATAGCAATGTTATCAATTGCAATGCCTCACATCGTTATGAGTACCACCAGTGCCATGTCATATTCTTATATATATTCCTAAATTTAATACATTCATGTGGGCTATACATTTCCTTCAGTAAATATTATATTGCTCTGTTGCGGCCTCTCAAAGGTTAAATGTCAAACTCAACTTTCTTTTAGAAAGCTGAACTAATGAAGTGACGCGTGTATATTATAGTTTTATTCTATAACTATATAAATGGCTCATGTTTTGTTCATTTAAAATATATTTCATTCTGTGTTATATCTCATAAACTGTTTCGAAATATTGTTTGTCATTCACGGTATGAAATCCTTTCAATATGTAATGATCATATTGTGTTTGTATTATTTTCATTTGTATATCAACCAAGTGATTCGGAGTTAAAATAAACTAGTATACTTCTTCAAATGCTTTGTTGGAAAGCGTAGTATGTTTTTATGTGTGTTATTTAAAAAACATATCATAACAACGAATTTAATTATTGTTAATTTCATCACAACAAATACATAATTCGTATGTTTCTCGGTTTTGTTTAATTTCAAATATTGTTTTACAAAATATAGAATTAAGGACTTGCACAATACATATGATTTCAGCTTCATAATTTATGTAATAAAAATGGACAAACAGCTTAATCTTCGGTCAGTGATCAATTATCAATCTTTAATCAATCACCTCACAGTTGTACCGTTAATCGTTCATAAACTATAGTTACATTATAGTATTTACAAAAACAATATCACTATAGTAGTTTTACCCTATTTTCTGTAGTATGTGCAATATATAATAAAATGTCTCCCATGTCCAAGGTCAGTTCCGTTTAACTCTGGTTAAGAGCTGCCAAAATTGGTTGACACAGCCGGAACTATAACAAAAAGGCTATGTATTAGAATATTTCATTTCTTCTGTCGTCTGATATCACTTAAGCATTGAACTACATTCAATTGGCAGTTATGGGCTAATAATGGCAACTGGGAAAAAGGCAAATTTAATGAAGCGCGCCTACGCTTCATGTCATATTTGTCTTTGTCCAGTTGGTATTATGAGCCCATCACTGCCAACAGAAATGAGTTCAATGCTTATATTTACCACTTCCGATAAAACAAAAACCTATGGACGAATTAACGGATTTCAAGTTTCCCCGCCATTCTCGGCTCTATACCTGTTAATTGTTACATCATGTTGTTCCGTATAAAGTGTAGTGCGAATAGAAAGCCAGACAAGAATAGTCAACGTAATACAAATATGTAATGTATATTATCATTATGAAAATGGATAGTCGTCTAGTTTTTTAAAAGGAAAATGTGTATTTTATATTTTTCCGCAACTGCTGTTGGGCAACATAATTAATGCGCCGGTTGTTAGTTTATGAGATGGCAATGGACAACTAATATTGGTAAGGTTATATAGTGCCAATGTAATAGGGTGGACATTTTTTTTTTCAAAGTAAATACTTGTCACACAAATTTGTATTAATCCGTTATTTCAATTACAAAATTAAGATAACCTTCATCGGAAAAGAATTTCAGAAATAATTTTGTCAGTTTGGGGAGCATTCATTCACAAAGGTAATAAAAACCGTAAGGATGCCTACAAGTCGAGATACGTTAGTTTAAATTACATTTCATTAATTCACTTATGTACGTCGCCATGGTAACCATCGTACCTCTGCTTTTAATTACTAAGGAGATAAATTTCACCAACATCAGAGGAAATATTTTCCAGCAGCCTGTTGGTATTCCAATGGGAACACAGTGCCCCACTCTCAGCTGACCTGTTATTGTTTTCATATAAGGCTGAATTTAAGGAAGGCCTAAGCAGGACAGGTAACAAAATCTTGTCAAATCAATTAATTTCCCTTTCAGATATATCGACTAGTTGTTGTCTATGACCAAGAAATGTGAAGACCACGTCGATCGTGTATACCCTACTGAACTTGAAATAAAGAAGACAACAGCCTCTTCTACATCAGCTGTTTGCCTTGATCTCTACTTAAACTATGACCAACATGGAGAGCTTACTGCTAAGTGTACGATAAACGTGACGATTTGAATTTTCCGATCGTGAACTTTCTTGATAGTAACATCCATGCTTCTCTAACTTATGGTGTTTACATCTCGCAGTTGATTTGTTATTCTAGGGCTTGCTCAAAATATCGTGATTTTGGTGATCGATGTCTACTGCTGACAGACAATCCAACAACACAGGGATCCGAGGGTAGCAGGTTGATCAGAAATATTGACAAGTTTTATGGTCGCCATATTTGTCTCATTGAAAACAATATACTGTATCTTTGTGTGATATGAAGATGGTCTTTTCTGAGTGAGCTCTTAAGTATGCTTACTGGGGTGATTTACAATGACTCGGTTCTCATTCCGAGGACTTGATGTTTACTTAGATGTGCCCATGATTTGCATGGCAGGTGTCGTCGATGAAGTAGAAGATGCTTACTTTTCCGGAACACCATGTCTTATTCTCTTGTACTTTTACAAGGGTCTGCATGTAAATCTTTCCTTTATTTTAGTTCGGATTATGATTTTGGTAACGCTTCAGTATTTTCTGTTTTTACTGATATGTAAATATGAACAAAATAGTATCTACCTTTTCAGACTATTTTTGTAAATATCCCTAACATTTATCATTATTTGATCAACGATTTCGAAACAAATGATTTTTCAGGCTGAGGGGATTTATGTCATACTTACTTCGTCAATATCACCATAAAAGCCTCGGCCATTACACATCCCTAACCGTAAGCTACCAGGACTCACTGTCAGTTTTCCTGTACAAAAACAAACATAAAAAAATAAATAACAAACATTTATATACTTATTCGGTAATCACTTTTTCCACCAAAGCGACGATATTTGAAAAAAAAAGTGAACGGCAAGATTTTAGCTTTTTATGGAGGCGTTAGTAACGCCGTGCATATAGCGATTAGTTTAAACCAGGATATACGGAGTTTGAGACACCTAACGGTAATCTTCGTAATTCCGGTAATAAGGGAGACAACTTTTACAGTAACTGAGTACAGATGAAATATTGTCCAAGAGATAATTCAAATGATTATTTTAAACTTTTTGTACGTTTCAGATATAACCTTTCAAAATTTGAACTTGTTGTGAGATAATATATTATATATAAGGCCTTTTCCTTTTACAATGTATGCTGAACAAATTCAAGTGTAACGTTTTTGAGTCAAAATTATGGCGGACATGCAAATGCTTATGTAGGCCAAGGTTTTTCTCATGGCTGGCCTGAAAGCAACATAAGATCACTAGGTAAGACATAATTTAATATAAGAATAACTTTGTTCGGACCGGTCCAACTACTTTAACCACGGAATTAGTTTATACATCCGTGCTTTAAAAGGAAAATTGTATGTTAGCTAGTTGCTGGCGACAGGAAACTTAAAACTACTATGGGCATGAATTTAATAGTCTTTCCTTTTTCGTATACATTTCTTCGTCGGTTTTTCTAATAAAAGGGAGATGACCTCAATATTTTTTCCAAAAAAAATTGTTAGAACACATTTCTATCGATAATTGAATTATGTACAATATGCATATTTAGTTATTAGAAAAGCGAGCGACGGAAGTCGAGCATAAGCATGCAGGGATATAGGGCTACCAAGTTATTTCAAAATGACACGAGTCAAATGTATTAACATCTCCAATCAACTTCAAAATAACCGAAATATTCAATACTGATAATTGGCCTGTACCATAGAGGCATGGACGTCTACTTTGTTCAAATAAATGATATTGAACCACTTTCAAGGGTACAGGCATCAAATATCTTATAATCTTTAATCGCAGCCCCAGGGTTTAACCTGTAGCATGCTTGGATTAAGGACTATCAAGTCGTATTAAAATAAATTACCTTTACCTACTTTTGAGGTCATAGGGTCAAACATCTGAATATCTTCAGCAACACTGAACAAAAATTGCATACAGTCAGACGAACGTTTACGCCCAAGAGACACCTTCGTGAAAATAATTGAATTGAAATTTTGTCGGGTACTATTCATTTAACATTTGAAAATTTACTTCACAATTGTCAAAATTTCGTCTTGACTTGGTACCATTTACAGCCGACTATTTTCAGGTCATCTGACCCAAAGTGTCAGGATGACATATATCCATCATGCAACGTCAGTCGTCGTCCGCCATGTGTAAACTTTTCCTTCAAACAACTTCTTCTCAATAACCGAAAGGCTTTGAGTACTGATAATATACAATGTACATGCAACATGCTTGGCTGAAGGGCTAACAAGTTTGTTAAAATAATTGACCTTGATCTACTTTCAAGATCACAGGGGTCAAATGTCATGAACATTTCAAACAATTTATCTCGGTAACTAAAGGTCCACAAATACTGTTATTTTCCTAGTAGTATGCTGAGATGAAGGAATACTAAGTTTGTTCATTTACCCTCTAAAGTTGAAGGGGTCAAATGCGGTAATATCTTTAATTTGATAGATTTTCAGAATACCGTTAACGCTCTTTGGCCTCTTGCTGTTGCATGATGCACCTTTCAGTTATGATTAAAGGCTAAATATCATCTTGACAAATTCTGCTTTTTATCATATAATAAGTGATACAGTAATACATAATAAGTCATACACAAATCTGCCACGAAACAATGTACATGCACATGGAAAATGGCTTCTTCGTTACAGTTTCACCTGCTCTATCGCAACTACTATATACATTATGAAGTTTTCGAACCTGAGTGTATTGATATAAAGTCTGTTATAGCATTTTAACAGTTTCACATCAAAATGTAATAATCAAACTGCTCATGCATCTATATCAACAGTTGTGCGATACCACATACAACTGCATTTCACAAAATCCAAAGTTTACTTTTCTTTCGCCTTTCCAAACATTGCATTAACGTCTCCGTCAGTACTTCCAGTACTTTGATTTATTATGCCATTGAAACCCAGGTTAAGGTTACGCGACCTATGTTGAATGTATATCAACATAAGTATTTCAGGGCCTGATTAGGTATGAAAATATCGCAAAACGTAACTAATTAAACATTTTTTTAATTATGTCAATTCATTGCCAAATAACAATTGGGATTGTAAGACTCTTCCATGACCAGCGATGTAAGATAGGGAATTCCAGCCGAGGTGTTTTCAAATTTGGTAAAATCCGAGGCTTTCTCTCTCATATCAACTACTCGAATAGCTCAATAACTATGAAAATACATTTTGACTAGCTACCATTTTGAAAATTTCAACTTTTTCCTTGAGCCTTTTTGACGAAACGAATGAGACAGCGAGATTTAGCGTACGCCGCAATTGCAAAAACTGCCTGCAAAGAAAAAATATCATCTTTCTAATTTTTACGGTTAAACTTTTGTGAAAGGTTTTAGCTTCATCACACCGTCGTTTTCTCTTTCCGGCATCAGAGTTTACCGTGATCGTGATGTCGCGTCATTGTTGAGGAATTGTGACGTCACGTCAGGTGATATGCAATGAAAGATAATTTAGTTTTGTTTACCTAGCTTTGTTACATTGGAAGAATCTATCCAATATGGCGAGGTATGAGGGGAAAATGGTCCCTTTTCAATCAATAATATGCTTCGGTGACATGGCATAGTTGACAGAATATTTGACCGTAGCGTTCGCCGTTATGGCCAAAGTGATAAATATTGACTGCTAAGAGACTGTGGCAGCATCAGACCCGATTTTATAAAGCAAACGCCAGGCATGGAATATGATAACTACAGCAACGTTATCCCGTACAATTGCTTACGGTATTATATATGATATAACTGGCGCAATAAACTTGTTCGTATTTTGTGCTTGCACAAAGGTTCGACTGTATATGCAGAGTACATGAAATGTCTTCTATTTTTTGGGTTTAAATTTCTAGCTATCAACAGATCTACAGCAATTAAGATTCCATGAAAATGGCCGAATTGTTAATTATCGAGGAATTTTGCTTTGGTCAGTTCAAAGACTAAAATAGAGCAGTTCCTATACACACGTGGATTATATTTACAATAATCACCTTTACACTTGGCATACATTTAATGACGTAAACGAATTCCAATAGCCGAAACAACACGTATTTACCTGTCAGCGGCATCGATTTCACCTGGTTGTTGACCTTCCCGGTAAGCGTTTTGCCATCATAAGAATACGTCACGGCGTTCCATAACTGTGACTAAAACATACATGAACATTTATGAATAAATAACACATTTAATAAATATAACAAAAAAAAAGAAATGCATATATCTTTGCTATACTCGTCAATTTCTTAAAAAGGTAAAATTCAATATCAGAATAGATTTGAAATTCCTTTTGTTATTTATGGAAAACGTATCTAAGAAAGAGTCGATATGTTAGATATTGTCTGTTTAATTTTTGAAGACTTCCAAAACTATATCAGCCAAACGTAAATTGTTGCATAGGAATAAGATTTCTTTCTCAGAAGATTTTGTTTAGAGGAACTTAGATGTAGCATTGCTGACATATATTTTTATTGAATGGAATCTATAAGTATACAATTGGAAGAAGGTATAGCTCTAGGGTCGATTTTGATACATGTATGTGATGGCAGATTTGACTTGTTTGCTTCCAGTTGCAACAGTAGCGTCTGTAGCCCTATAACAGGTCCTCAAACATATCAAAAAATATTGTTTTAGCTTTTGTACATTTACGAGTCTAGACAGAAGCCACACGCGTTTAACCTCAAACATTTAAGCTAATTCAAAGCAAATACCATATGCTAAATAATTTAGATGTGTGGTTCCTTATAGCACTCGGCGCAAGGTCATCAAACATATCCAAATTGTTTATGTAACTTTTGTACATTTCTAAATCTAGACAGAAGCCACTAGTGTGTTAAACCGCAAATGCTTAAGCTAATTTAAAGCAAATACCATCTGCTAAATAATGTAGATGTGTGATTCCTTGTATCAATCGGCGCAAGGTAAAAATTGTAATTCCAAATTATATATTTTTTCATATGTAATAATAATATAATTCATAAATTAAAGATGTTTTGGAAATTCAAAAATTAAAAAAAAAAAACTCCAAAACGTTCTAAATTATATTAGAAAACTGTTCAAAATATCTTTCAAAAACTTTTTATATATGACCAAAGCAAGTTCGTTTTGATATGACATGACTTACACAAATATGCATATACATGTACAATGATCATTTCACGCGTGAAAAAAATCATGTTTTTTGTTAGTATTTGTTAATCCGAAAGTGTTGATACCACATTGTTGTTTTGTGCACATGCTTTTCTATGAATCACATAACGAATACTTAGAGTCCGTATGTGAATGTAGCAAATACTACACCAAAAGGCTAATTGCAAAATAATTTAATTTTGCCTATTCCGACAATGTTAAACTTTTTTTCGGGTTATATTATATAACCTCAAAAATCAGACAACGCAAAAAGTGATGACGTCATATACCGCCATGTTTGGCCCGTATTTTGTAATTAAATTTCTAATTGGTTGAAGTTGTTTTGCGGTGAAATTTATGCACATGGTTGTGTATTTTGCAAAACCATTCGATTTTTGTTATAATTAATACAAAATCATAGTATAAGACTTATGTGTTATTTATGTATCTTTAGAAATGGAATTATATGGAATGATCAGAATATTTTTGAGGGTTATACGGTATATACCGAAAAAAACTGTGTGCACTTTTTTGCATAAACCGCTTCACAGATTTCTGCCAAGTGCACACATTTGTTTCGGTATATACCGTATAACCCTAAAAAAAAGTGTGGTCATTCCTTAAATTACTAAAATGTGTGTTATATAATATGCCTTACTACCATCGAGTCCTATTCCAACAGCATGCACATGTGGTCATTATTTCTGTGCATATAATTATATTTCATTTTACTTATATCAGGCTACTGCTTCATCAAGGTTTTTATGTCCTTACATTAGGTGTGTTATATGTAAATTAGATTTAGTATGATTGTATATGATTATGTAGAGTCTAGTAGTCTCGCTGAATGGAAATCAAATTAGAGAATATATATTATACCTTTGAGATTCAGTTTCGGGCAATTCTAATTCAATTAGTTAAACAGATTGCACGATAAAAATGATTCTTCTTAAAACCTATAGACATTCATTACCTTTATGAAACTAATGCGAAACAATATCACATTATTGAAATGTTCATACATCCTATGCTCAGATATGTTTTTGTATATTTGGCTTTAGCACGACCATTAAGATATAGCATACTTGATCTGCAGAACAAACAACACATAAATCAAACTGTTATGATAATTGCACTTCGACCGTATTCAAATTCAGCATTTGTTTCGTTGTATGTTCAATTAAGGTACTAAAATTCGCCGTTTGGTAAACTGTCTGTTCATTCTATGTACTAGGATTCAGTATTATCAATAATCTGATTGTACAATATATGTACTTAGATGTTGAATTGTTACACTGCCTGTATAGTGATTAACCAAGATCTAGTGTAGAGTAAATTGCCTGTGCATTAATGAACTAAAATTCAGTATAGAGTAAACTGCTTGTACAATTAATGTCCTACGCTTCAGAATTGAGTAAATTGCCTTACGTTAAATGTAATATGATTCAGTATGGATTAGCTTCATGTAAATTAATGTTATTAGTTTTTGGTGTTAAGCTTACTGCCTTTATAATTAGTGTACAGTGATCACTTTAAACATAGTGTACTACAATGTAATTGTTGATTTACCTGATATGGAATCGTTATTTCCTGTGTGAAGGGTAGATTTGTTGTTCCTCTAAACACGACCTGCTGGAGCATAGGCTGTATAACAATTTCCACACTCCCTCTGCCGTTGTAAAAACAGTTAGATACCAAAACTTGTTCTTTATTTGCAGTGTTATGTGAATCTTTGAAACGAAATGTGATGCCGAGATGTTCCCCGAAATATATGCCAGCGTACATCCATATTGTTATTGATCCATCACCGGCGAAATTTCCGACATGGTTTGAAGCCGTAACTCTGCCATTGTTGCCAATGGCAATATTTGTACCACCTTCATCCCTGATCGGCTCACCATTAAACGGTATATAAAGTGGAGCACGACAACCTGCAATTGAACACAATTAAAAATCATTATGTATCCACAATAGGTCTTATCGCACTGTAGATGCTACCTCCAAACACATCGTGATATTGTATAAAGCTTTGAATTCGCTCGGTGTTTTTTCGCGTTTTCACCAAGGAATAGTTTCGGGGAGTGTAGATGTCACGAGAAACAAGCCGGCCTGATTCTCCTATTCTTGATATGTTACATAATTATCATGTGACGCTGACGCAGCGCTCGGCTTACAGTAGCTCATCGTACTCACCGCGTCCGTTTTGGTCACAGTAACTATAGCATTCTATGTCAGTATCAACAACCCTCTCGCCAGTGAGTATATATACAAATAATGTTCCCTGCATAACCTTTTTATGTTTTTTTAGATTCCTATCGCAAAAGCCCGAAAATAACACTATCGCGAAAATAACCCGGTTAAAAAAAACATCATATTACTGTAAGAATTATTATTGTAATGGTATCATGACCACGACATGTCCTTGACCTCCAAATTGTACAGAAATTAGCCCAAAGAAGACACATTTTACTTTTAAGTTCGAAAGAATTTACTGTAAACCTGCTTACTTTGGAGCAATCAAATTTAAGCGCATTGTTTGTTTTTGGCACATAAGCGCAGTAAAGATTAAAAAATCGCGCAGCCGTGGTAATTTCTGTATAGGAAGCATATACACAATTCAAATTAGCGCAATCATATCTTTTCGCAAAAAGTTTAGCTAGAAAAGCGCTAAAATAAGATATCCGCAAAAATATGTACGTTTACAGAATCATGAATATAAAAGCGTTACTTACGTTGGCCATTAAGATTAACGTTGGGGTCATGATCTGAACAGTCACATGTTCGTTGGTTATAGAGTGTGCCAAATGCACAAGGCCGATCCTTCCATTCACCGTTTACATTCATTAGAAATACTCTCCTGTTTTCGTGATTTGGACGTAATTCACAGGCTGCGTCGAACAAAATAAATATAGGTCGGTTCGGATTAAAGTTAGTTCAAAGTTTGGCTCGAAATTGAAAAATGTACTACATCTTGTGATGTTCACAAGCAAATGACTAACACCATCTTTTGTAGTTAAGTACGCTGAAACATTAGAATTTTATTGTGAACTTACGAAAACTCATATCTAATTTTGTTTTCAGAAATCAATTGATATATATGTCGTGAAAATGGTCGCATTTAAAAATGTCAACAAGAACCCGTTTTACTTACGTTTTTTTGTTGTGATCTGGAAGCTGTCTGAGTCTCTCTGTGGTCGTTGTTGGTTAAAGAAATTAAACTGGCCCGATACCACTTCTGATAACAACAAAAGAAACTGATTATATGAATGGCAATACATCATTTTTACTTTGTCGCTTGGTGAAACAGACTATATATAAATCTAGCATGATTATTTTGTTTCTGTGGTTATTCATTGATAGGATATGATATACAAAAAAATGTACATTATCCGTTGATGTCAAAATATATGAAAATATATATATATGTTATCGGTATATGTATGTTAGTAGTGTATACGTTTTAATTATCCTTATACGGCCAATACGGTTTTCTTTATTAAGTCTCAATTGACCTATTCTAACCGTTTTTTGTCCGTCGTGGTGCGGCGTGCGGTGTGCGTCCGTAAACAATTAACATTGTCGACCTCTCAAAAAACCCTGAACCAGTTTTAAAGAAATGTGGCAGGGTCCTTCCCTAGCCAAAGACGCACCAAAATTGTGAATCATATGGTCCTAACACCTTCGGGGCCTGGGGGGGGGGGGGGGGGGGGGGGGGGGGCAAAAGGTGTAAAATTATTAAACATTTTAAAAATCTTCTTCTTCAGACCCAGATAGGCTAGAGTCAAATACTGTTTATATAAATGGTGAAGGGGTGACGTTTACTGTAGTTTATAAAGGAAAATGACATATTTTGATATATTTTGTATTTTGAAGGGCTCAAAAAAGGTAAAATATTATTTCAACAACCTTTTTCTTTAAAGACCAGGATATGCAATTAATGGTACTATTACATAAAAAACTCAGGGGAGCGTTAATAACCTTGGGCTTCTTGTTTCAGTCCAGCTTTGTTCCAATTATATGAACAAATATAGAGCTCCAGATAAACTTTGATGACAGTTGTTCACCAAAAAAAGCAAAATGTTTACACAGTTCAAGCTACGACACAGCACACGAACTTTGATGACATTTATTCACCAAAAAGAGCAAACTGTTTACATAGTTCAAGTAACGACACAGCACACGAACATTGATAACAGTTATTCACAAAAAAGAACAAACTGTTTACACAGTTCAAGTTACGACACAGCACACGACTTTCCAAACCGTTACGACATGCGCACACCGGAGATGTTAACAGCTTCTTTGAGAATTACCATTATTCTTTGATGCGATAATCCTAGGTTATTTCACTGGTGTGAGAAAATATTGATAGATATACTGATATTTCCATCATTAACATTTCCTCAAAACCCTGAATTTACAATTCAGTGGAACCAACTGAAAGTGTATACCCTTCATACTTACCACTACGTACAGACGGGAGCAGTTTACTATCGCGGGGAGATGATGAGCAGTTAACCTATTCAAAGTCGTTTTTGTGGTCCTATCACTATAGGGTAATATGCAAAAATTATAGGAAGTATCCACAGCACAATAGCGAACTAATACAGTAGGTTCGTTTTGGTTATTTCCTAATGATACTTTATTAATTTCTGTGCTATTTATTGTGTTGGAACTTCTAGTAACCAACTTCACCTTAAAATACTTCCCGAAACTATTTGACAGCTTGATACTGTTAAAGTATGCAAAAGAGTAGGAATTGTATACACGATGGGAACGATTATAAATATGTAGCAGAACTAAACTGGGTGGACCTTCGGACACAGGATTTTTTGAATCCCCGTTTGGCCGTAAAACGCTATTCTGCTGCTAACAGTGGCGCGTTGGTTGTCTGTTTCTAGTCATGATCAGCACATGTCTTTTGTGCGTGTTCTATTTTCCTGTGTGACACACATTAGTCTTGTAACACGATGTGTTAGCCATCAGTATATCATATGGTTTGATCTGTTGGCACTTATAAAAATATGATTCTCGCATGTTAATCCGGTACAAATGCACTGTAGCTAGAACAGTTTAGGTTACTCAGGTTAAATGAAATCTGCAACGCGTTCATTGTCTCATGTAAGTGAACTGTCATCTTACAAGTGGTGTACACGTAAAGAAACGTGTTGTTATCTCTTCATCTCATTCTTCTCAAATATGCTGGCTTGAAAAACACATTAGATTAAGGAGCTTGAACGCAACTCCATAAACGAATTGCAAAACATACTAGGTTATTGAAATAGGTTTATGAGCATCAGTCAACTCCATAAACCAATTGCAAAATATATTAGGTTATTAAAACCGGTTAGAAGCATGAACGTCACTCCATACACTAAGTATACTAACAGTACTTTGACTTTCTGGTGTTGGGCGGTTACAAACATTCCGCCTGAGGGATAAAGTGTGTATCAAACGATCCATCGGTGTGCTCTATGCTAATAAACGTACAAACAAATAAACATAATGTAGGTTTTTACTTGGTGTCATCTTTCTAACATTTGACCAGAATAATGCAATACACCTTTAAATGAATTCAATTGCACTTGGTGTGTACATTTCCTTCATTTTTATCGTTATATAATCGCGGTTTTCACTTTATATGAAACTAATTTAGACACAATATGCAATTATGCATCAGTGATTTTTGTAAAAAGAATCAATGATTAACTGAAAATCGATTATCGGCTATTCTCTGAATCTTGTTTTACTTGAAACAGTCAATAGGTGCCATGCTACATGTATATCTTAAGTAATCTTTGCAACAAGAAGCAGTTCAATATCATTTCAACCTGATTCAAGAAATTTGGATCAAACATATTTGTCAAATTTGGTGACGGAATACATCGTACTACAATCGAAATATCAAACAAAAGTCCAAAATGTTTAATCAAGACAAATAAGGCGATTCATATATTATAATGACAAATAATCATCTTTAATTGGGTTTGGTTTATTTTGATTTACGTCTTATCAACACCAAGGGTCATTTAAGGACGTGCCAGATTTTAAAGGTGGAGGAAAGTCATAGTACCCGGAGAAAAACCACCGACCTACGGTCAGTACCTGAAAACTGCCCCACGTGGGATTCGAACTCGCAACCCAGAGGTTGAGGGCTAGCGGTAGAATGTCGGGACACCTTAACCGCTCGGCTACCGCGGCCAAAATCACCTTTAAAACCACGTGATTGTTAGTATATATGATTACAAATTAAATAAAGAAAATAAATAGTCGTTCAAAAAGATGTTTTTTGTAAATATTTTGGTCTGGTTTATTTGTGTTGAACGTAAACTTAGCAGAAATGGACATTGACGACGGTGCCAGGTTTGGATGGTTGAAGCAAACCGGAGGACCCGGAGAGAAACAACTGAGGTTATCGTGCTACCAGTCCTTTGTGACCAAACGGGCTAGTGATTTGGATGGTTAGATGCCTTATAGACTGATAAACAGACTTCCATGAGAGGCCAAATGATAAATAAGTGCATATACCGTTTATAGGCAAATGTTTCGTCAATTGTTATTTCCGCCCTTACGCAACACAAACAATATTTGCCCCCAGTTAAAATTGCCCTATACACCCACGGTTATATTTCAATCCATTTTTATTCGTGATCAGAGAGTTTCATCTTAAAACACGGATGGACTTTAAAGGTGACGGCTTATTATAATATATCGAGATTCTACCATTCACGTCATCATTTTCGAATACACATGCATACATTTGATAAATGAATGTAATATTTTATTTCTTATTGGCAGATTTTCAAGTAATAAAATGATATAAATATATCACGATACCAAGACTGTAATTTTCCACAGGCTTTCAACGATACCTTGATTGAGATAACTTGATGCTTGTAAATATATGCATAGTTAGCCTACTGAACTGTTTCTAACGTCACTCACACAGCCTTGTAATCTTTACCCTCCTCTTTAATTTGCCCTATTGCTTCAGGGTGAAAAGGGCGAAAATCAAACGGGGGCGAACAAAATGCCGGAATTATTATTATTTATGGCATTATATTAGCGATTTTTCATTGGGTATCATTGGGTATTACATTAATTAAGTACCCTGCGAACATGATTATTAGAATACATGTAGTTTATTTTATTGCTCTAATCATCATAATCGATGTCGACTGTTGACAAACAAACTAACAACACGGGAATTCGGGAGAGGCAGGTTGATCAGAACTATAGGCAAGTTTTATGGGCGCCATATTTGTCTCATTGAAAATATTACGTATCTCTGTGTAATATAAAGATTGACGTTTTCGAGTATGCTTATTAGTATGCTTACTTATTGTGATTGACAAGGACTTGGTTATCATTCCGAGGACTTGATTTATATGGTGGGTGTCGTCGATGAAGTAGAAGACGCTTACTCTTCTGGAACACCTGGTCGTATTATCTTTTACTTTTACAAGGGTCTCCATGTAAATCTTTCCTTTGTTCCTATGTTGCCCCTAGTTTTATCGATTTATAGTTCGGATAATGATTTTGCTAATACATTTTTACTTCGGTATTCTCTCATTTTGTTCATCACTATGTCTTATTCGTTGAACTATCATAACATGGAATCTGAACAACATTATACCTAAGATTACGGTGCATATGTAAAAGTATGCTGTAAATCAATGGGGGACTAACACTTTAGCGCTTGATTGCATGAAGATATCATTGATCATTGATCATTCAAAAGCAGCAATTCAGCACAGTGTACAATCATATAGACAACAAAGAATCGCGAAGTAGATACAACTATAGGGCAGAGTAGACATAAAGCAATGCATGCAACCCGTAGCAAATTGTGCAACTTCCATTTAAGGTTGTTTATTCTGGCATTATCCAACATATAAAGATAACAATCAACGGATGCATTGTACATTTACTTACCGAGCACTGCTATACAAATCCAGAATAGGATACTGTCGTTCAAGCCAAATATAGCCATTTCACTCCTATAGTTTTAAGATCCCGATGTTACACTCCCTTTGATCAATATTTCTTCCTAGATTTTCTGTTGGTTAAAAGACATGTTGTTATCAGACTGCTGCAAAAATTAATTAGCGGTACGGCCGTAAAGTCCACAATCGGTTTTTATCTGTTGATCTAAGATAGCTCATTTCTTTTCCATGTGGAATATCTCATAAATATTAATAGAGTATTTCCACCTATTTAATATTCCGTACGGCTGTCACGACGGGGAGTTAGAGAGAGGTGACGTATTGTCACTTCTAGTCATTTACTGCCCATCACCTATAATCTATACCTCTATGTCAAAGTGATTAAACATTGGCAAGTTTAACAAGTCCTTTCCACCAAATAGACAAAGTTAAGGATCGCAATACGGCAATACAAACTGGGACTCGATAATATCGGGGGCGATGTTTCTACATACCGTCTCTAATGCTATGACTTAGGTTGTTTAAAGTTTAAGGTATGTTCTTAATTAATTGATTGATTATTGCTGCACCTTGACAAAGTTAAGACGTCATAGTGCGTCACGGGATTGGCTATTCTGTGGCTGATGATCTTACAGTAGTTTCGTCATTCAAAACTCGTCGAAATGTCCCCAACTAAAGGATGGAGCAGATGAGTTGTTTTGCTTTTATAGTCCATCCCAAACCTTTTCCCAAGGATTTGACAAACAAATAACAGCGAAAGGTGCATTTTCTGTTATACATTTCATACAGGAAATGGTTCTCTAATTATTTTACTAAAGTAAGAGCTTCATGTAGTATTAACGTCGTCACAATTCTGCACCTTCCACTTTAGGAAAGACTCAATTCATTCTTAGACGGGGTGCAATCTGACATTTCTGAAAAACAAAATGGATAGGAGTGAAAAACAATACACTGTCTGCCCATGCCGATAGGGAAGGTCGACTACAGGATTTGGACTACCCACAATACAATGATTTAAACACACAAATTCCCGGGGTGATCGTTTGATAATATACACTATGGCAGCCATCGAAATATTGACTGTTGTAATCTTCAAGTCTCAAACGATTTAAGGCACATCTATCTTTAGCTTTAAAGTGGAAGACGCTCATTCTGCCGGAACACCAGGTCTTTTTCTCTTGTACTTTTACAAGGGTCTCTTTGGAGATATTTCCTCTTTTTTTTTGCATGTTTGCCTCAGGTTTAATCAATTTGGAGAGTTCGGATTATACTTTTGTTGACACTTCGATATTCTGTTTTTTTTTTCTAGATACAAAGTGGTAGACTCTGCTGGTGGTTTCTCAACCGCCAAAGTTCGTCGTAACTGTAAATGCCACATATCTCTATTATGAGGAGAGGCACAGTAATAGTTTTCACACTTAACTCGTTACCAATTTGAAATTAAACCGTATTGTTTGGTTCTTTTATCGAAACATTGGTTCAATACTTTAAAATGATTTTGATATTCTCGGGTTTGCCCCATGCATCACGGATGAGTCATCGAAGGAGGAAACAACTGCATGGTGAACTGTTCCGGAATTCTGCATGACATGAAACAACCAACAGTTTTGATATGTATGGTCTTCCATACATACCAATCAGGCAATGTTAAAACCTTATAACCTTAGCTCAATTAACCTATCAGATTATATGCAGCCGTGTCTAAATCATATCCTTTAAAATATTCTGACATTGGATAGCGTCGGCAAATGTAGCACCGCCCTATGTTTGAAACGGATCAGTACATATTTGTATGTATGATATACACATCTAATGTAGATTTCAAATCTTGCTAATCAAACTCCCTTCATTGCCAACCGGGAAGCATTGCAAAGTTACCTTGACCAGCTAACTGTTGTGGTTTTATACAAGAGAGGTATTCTTATAATCAGAATGTTATGCATAGACACTAATCTTAACAATTTCTCCTGTAATTATGTTACTTTACCTCACTTGTAATAATAACAGTAATATTACTGGTTGCATTCAAATCATAAGTGCAATAACTAAATATCAATTGTGATATATCTCATAGACATTACACTGAAAAACTATTTAATTGAACTTTATATTTTTGGATCGTAATTAATGAGCGTATATTAAATATTCGATTTTAGCGGTAACATACTTTAGTAGTAATTAATATGAAGTAGATACACATATAAATGAAAAACAAAACAAATAAACAAACAAACAACAACAACTAAACGAAACAGGTTTTACTGATTTTATTATTTGTTTATTTGATTGAATCAGCATTAGAAAACTAATATATTACAATACCTATCTTTATATACACGTTTTCACCATTTGCTGTGCACGCATTTATTTATTGAACTATGCAAGTACATTACCCAAACAGACGAATGCAAGTTTGTGAATGCCACATAGCTAAGTACACTTTCATATTGAAAGATGTTTATATATATGATACACACTACAATGTAGTCAGATTCAAATAGCATTGCTTCTTGCCGATGAATATTATATGACGTTATATACAGTTATATTACAAAGAAAGGCTTTAAGAGTTTCATTACCAATCTGAAAATAGGTATTTCAGGATTGAAATTATTTATTTGGCCTTTTTCTTTAATCTTTTATATGGAGGCCAACAAACCAAGACAATATATTGATCTAAATATACACACAGAAATAGGTTCCATTTATACCACTTATATTAAAATGTACAAGTTCATATCTATAAAACGTAATGTTAATTATCTTACAAACAACAAATACTAAATGATAAATAAATCGTGTTTACTACGACAGGCCGGGGTTATCATTATTCGTTGTTGTACTGCAGTATCAAACGGCGCAAAGATAGTTCCTTGCTTGTATCATATACACATAAAATTAATGTGCAATTCAAATGTCAGTTAAGTGCCCCAAAAGCTTCATTCATCTTAATTTCAAATATTACAATGTAACACAAAGCTGTCATCGAATATGGTCGAATCACAAGGTTTTTTAATGAAGACAGTGTTTCAAGCACGACAAGGCGTTATCCTGTGATTTGTCAAATTCGACAGAGTTGCTTCTAATGGCGTGTGTTATTTTAACAAAGTCTAAAAATAAGATCATAAAATGTTCTATTTGAATAGGTTATTTTAGTATTTAGTATCACTTCGTAAAGTCGGTAATAAAAAATGACGTCATAGCTTTTAAAACATTTGTGCTAATATGCTAGCAAATTGTTCAGATCACAATTATAGCTAACAAATAATACTGACCATTCACGGAAGCTGTTCTATCTATGACATTTCAACTATACTGAGTGCGTCAGTGGTATACCTTGATTGTTTCTATGAACAGTGGCTGACAGGTGAGACAGTTGTGCAAATGGGACTAGTTTGTGTAAAAAATGACAAATCTGCCCACTAAAACGTTGGTTATAGGTATGGAGCGTAACAACATAAAGATTGACAGAACAAAGAATTTCGATTATTTTTCGACTCTACTTTATTTTCTTACACATGAAAAGAACCATACACAATATTCCATTATGACCACAAGACATTTATCAATTATGGACCTTTGGTGAGGTCAATCTAGTATTATACCGATATTGTTTATATTCTACTAAGTTGGTATCACATTATACTAACCGACTCATAGGTCCTTTGTTTTATATTAGATATTAAACTTGTTTGCATAAGACTAAAATCGCATTATTTCTATCTTGATAAAGAATTAAATTTACAACGGGACACTGTGACTTCACAATGCTTATGCAGTCATAAGACAATACTGACTCGATGTTTCTAAAACTAAAACAAAATCGGGTCAATATCATAGAATAAGGACCTGCACGTGGTCATATTTTATCCAATGATAATTGAGGAAAGTCGAACCATATCTAATATATATAAATCTACCATCTGACGCCTCATTGTTCAAACAGAGCTTTTTATGCTGACTACAACACATCGTCTAAAACCCACGTGACACAGTTCAAGCGTTTGTGTCGAGACAAAAATTAGAGCTGTGTCACGTGGATTTCCGACGATGAATACAATTGTATATATGAAATAAAAACCAACCTCAATCTCATTTATCTTATAGGAGGCAATCGAATGGAATGTCTTTGCTACTCATAAGCATGCTACATTATATATGTTTCTAGTAGACTAACAATATTACAAATACTTAAAACAGCTTTGTTATTGCCATTCGAAAATCCGCTATTGCACACGTCTCGTAAATCCAAAATTGTTATTTGGTCTGGTCAGTCCAAAGTGATTAACACATCGATATACTCTCAACTGAAATACAAAATACAATCATTAAGCCATGCTTACATTTGGAATATGCTATATTTAACTTTCTAAATATCACATATCAGGTTATAGTCTATGATAGTAAACCAAACGATTTCTAATTGATAAATGTATAGTGTAATTAAACCAACAACTACAAAATCGAGCAGCAATGTAGCATCATAGATACAGCATTTACTTACATAAAATATTCACTATATACGATACCTGTTTTCGATATTTACAAAATATCAAAGATTATTCAATAATATCGTAAAGCGAACAATAAATATATATCTTAATGTTTGTTTAACGAGTACCTTACACTATGATTAGTATTTATTTATTTGTCTTCTTTTCTTTTCATTCTATGTTTTGATTTACAAACACAATTGATAAAATATGTCCTTAAGTTTGAATTATTTCTATATGCTATTGATATAACCCAAATAAATTAAAGTGTAAGCCAAATATGATTTTATTCAAAAATACTTCATTTTCATTTCACGTGTTCTTTACCTGACAATATACTATGGTATTAAATCAACCCACCTGTGTGAGGTTATGATATATCTGCTTTAATCTGGATTGACATTGCTGTCAATTATCGTGTAACATTAATTGGAAACTTATTAAAATAACTTAGAACATCTGTCACAGAAAGTAATGTACAGTGTTCTTAGAAATTTTAAGATTGCTATTTAAGCAATGAATGTTTTAGCAAATGTTGTTCAAATCCTAAAACACACATTGCTATTGATGATAAACATAATAAAACCCGGTAGGGCTTTATGTAAGTTTGTCATAAATGAAAATGTATGTTATGTGACTGTGACAATATTTGCTAAAACGTTCATTCCTTATATTAACATTTTGATTGATTTATTCTGCTTTATTTAGTTCTTGCGAAACAATTTGGAACAGAAAAGCAAGTGAACACAACAATGAAACTGATAACGCCACAATAGAGATTTGTGACGTCACAGTAACAAATGTCGTTACAGTCTTGTAACTACATTTGCAGTCTCAGTGCATTACAATCGAAGGATAAATTAAAAGCAAATTTAAATATATGATAATATACTTACTTCATCAACATAACCAACATATCCACGTCCATTACACATGCCTATTTCAAATCCACTAAACCTGATATCAAGATTTCCTACAAATTAAAAGGTACACGCATATTATACGTATTATTTCGGCACGAAAACTCATTTTCTTTATTTACATTGTTCCACTCATCTAGCCAGCATTAATCTTTGACCGAGAAAACGTTTCGTAACTTGATATTTTACTACTGCCATTAACATTTCAAACTTGACATAAAAATTTACCACAAGAACGATCTTACAGCATAGCATCATATCTGCATAAAACGACACATATATATCATATTAATACATAAATGACAGTTACTGATTGATTTAACGCGTGCTAATTTTATAGCTTGGACGACATGACCCGTCTCTCGTGACCTACCTCTAAGTGGGATAGATTTCTCCTCCTCGTTGACCTTTCCAGTCAACGTCGACCCGTCATATGCATACGTCACATTCTTCCACATTTTCTCCTATAAAAAAAACAAATTTAAGCAATGAATGTTTTAGCAAATGTTGTTACATGTACCGTCTTATAACACAAATTGCTATTGATGACAATCATAATAAAGCCCCGTAGTAACAGTTTGTTACCTTTGCCTTCAATATGCTTTGCAATGGAAGGATGAAAAGAAATCGAAAATAATTACATTTAATTTTCGGATTAAGTAGATTGTCTTGTCTTTATCTTTTAATGGGGTAATGATTATATATTGAGAGACGATATGAATGCAATTTGTACTTAAAATCAAAGGACACATTTCATTGATCTATTGATCGTATTACATCATTGTAAACTCAATACTGTTAATAAATCAAATATATGAAAAAGTCAATTTTATTACTTTTAAGCATTGATTTATGTGAGGCTTTTCTTAATCAATGTTTAAGTGGTGTATTTTAGTAACTTTACTTTGCACCATGTCAAATAAGACATGTAATGCGTTGTGTAATTGACATTTTAGCATGAATTCGGGAAGATTTGCCAATGTTAGGAATAGACTGTATAATTGACCATCAATCAATTTACTCAGATGGTATTACATAGAACATAGCACATGTCTCGAAGATTTCAGTTTGTATTGAAACGGCATGCTTTGAGTAATACATGGTATATTGAATCACATTATTCTTTTTACCACATGCACTCTATAAAACACGCAAGTAACATTATTTGTAATTAAAAGTATAGATATTCTGATTGTTAAACACCTTGATTTTATTTTAATGTTTATATGAACTGCTTAAAAAGGCGCATGCCACAACTTCACACAATGTAACTATTTGTATACTATATATTACTGACCCCTGTCTTACTATCGAGATAAGAAAAACTTTTTTTTTGCGTTTTGTTCCTAATATTCAAGGTGGTTGAAATTTCTCTGTGTAATTTATACAAGGGTGATTTATTATTTTTCTTCCACACTATCCGAACGTAAATTAAGTTGTAACGTTAACTCTGTGCATCGCGCCATCATCAACGTCAGATGCAATGCTTTACGAAATTGCTGACAATACTCTGGTTACACTACATACAGTGATGGCGTGCATGTAATAGTGACGTTTTAGAATGATAGCGCGTGTGAGCTGTCTTTTCCCTGTTTCCGTAAAAGACGGGTTTATCCTTTCTATAGCGAAATTGAGAATAAACCAATAAAGTGTGGAAGAAAACGAATCCCTTTGGACCAAAGAAGGACATTAGTTCAGTATAATTGTTTATATAATAATGCTATACAAGTAATGCAACATCGTATAACAGCGTGTTACACCAATATATCATTTAAAACTGTTTCAGTGATAGAACACACACGTTATCTTACCTGGTAAGGCAGTGTTATCTCTACCGGACCTGACAGTGCCGTGTTTCCTCGGAATACCACTTCCTTCTTTCGAGGTCGTGTAGCGATTTCAATGGACCCAAGCTCCTTGTCGAAACAGTTCGACACTAACACCTGTTCCTCACGTCCTCCCGGGAAATCGTAAAATCTCAGGTTTATCGTCAACTGTTCGCCAAAGTCCATGTTTGAATACATCCAGATGGTAAGTCGTCCGCTACCGTCAAACCGTCCGGCGTTCGCTACAGAGTCCACATTGCCATTGTTACCAATGGGGATGCTGGTACCGGCACCATCAGCTATTGGCATCACGTCAAAGGGGACGTAGAGCTCTGCTCGGCATCCTGTAACGACATATTGACGTTGTATAATGTATATCTTGTAACGACAGAGACATATTGACATTGTGTAATGTATATCTTGTAACGACATATTGCCATTGTATAATGTATATCTTGTAACGACATATTGTCATTGTATAATGTATATCTTGTAAAGACAGAGACAAATTGACATTGCATAATGTATATCTGGTATTGACAGAGATATATTGACATTGCATAATGTACATCTAGTAACGACAGAGATATATTGACATTGTATAATGTATATCTGGTATCGACAGAGACACATTGACATTGTATAAAGTATATCTGGTATGGCAGAGACATATTTACCTTGTATAATGTATACCCTGTAACGACATTTTACATTGTATAATGTATATCCTGTAACGACATTTGACATTGTAAGATGTATATCCTGTAACGACATATTGACATTGTATAATGTATATCCTGTAACGGCAGAGACACATGAACTTTGTATCCTATACATCTAGTAACGACAGAGAAACATGAGCGTTGTACAATATAATGTTCATCTTGTACTGATAGACACATGGACGGTGCATAATGTACATTTTGTAACACAGAGACACCTGGACGTTGTATAATAAACATCTTGAAACGACAGACACATGAGCGTTGTACAATACATATCTTGTACCGATAGAGACATATGGACGTTGTATACTATATTGTTCATAAGGATAGCAAGCGATATGTTATTACCGACACTTTGTAAAGAACGAAATATATCGATGTTGTGCAATGTAATGAAAATAAGAATAGCAAATATTATGTACAAATGCCAATACCCTTTAGGGAAATATGGTTTTTGCCAAGTATGGTGGATTGGAAACCACTTTTGCCAATCTGTTTGAAAGCAATTAAGAAAAAAAAAGTTATCAGAAAGTTGCATTCCTATAAGTATGAATCAAAGAAAAAGATATGCAACATAACATGTATAATTACTGGTTTCCAATATCGGGTTTTAGTGAAAATTATATACTATTGGAAATGATCTTCGAAGTAATATGTGACTGCAAAACAGGCAAGCTCTCTTAAGAGTACATCATATTTCGCGTAAATTATGTTCAACAATTCAAAGACTAACAAATTATCCTGGAACATACAATGATGTCAAATGGACGTTCACCACATTGAGCATTAAATACGGAATGTCAACATACAACACGTATCTGAACTTACGAAGGCTTGATACTGGGGCGATATCGTCACATTTACACGTCTCCTCTCTGTAAAGAGTTCCAATAGGACAAGGGCGCTTACTCCAGCCGAATCCTATCACAAACTCTTGGTAAAAGTTCCTGTCAGGGTCGGGGCGGAATCTGCAAGCTACAATAGGTATAACACATTGATTTTTTTCTCAAATAAAATGTATTTATATACCAGGAGATATGCATGTTGGTAATATAATTTCAATATAAAATTAGTATGGTTTAAAATCGGTTTCTATTTACACATTACGTTGCGGAGTTAAAATGTAATTATTTCACGTGCTTGTACCGTTGATGATAATTCTAGTGTATTTATTGTATATGTATTAAATTTTCCACCCGTTCTTATATTAATTTACATTTGTCTAACGTATAATTTATCTTAGTATATATAAAAAATAAATAATGAGTGTTACAATGCGAAGATCTTAAATGCAAAATTATAATAATATTAACAAAAAGAGTGAAAAAGGAGTCCATGCTTTACCTTAATTATAATTCTAATAAAAATGTAGACAATTTTTAATTGATTGATGGTGCAGGTTATATGCATATCGTTGAGAAGAGAAACTATCAATGTATGTAACCTGTAGCTGTGTCCCTTATGGGTTACTTCCTCTGGTTTAACAGAAAAATAATTATCCTGGATTGAATTTCCTCTTGCTACTAGACATAACTTCTATAGAGGCGTATCACGAGTGATTTTAGTTTTCGTTTAACTTACGTTCTGGTGTTGTAGTCATTAGGGGTCGGACGTTGTCAATGACCGGTCGTCGTCCTGGTCTCATGGTCCGGTCCGGGAAAGGTCTAGTCTGGGGTCGAATGGTGGTAGGAACCACGGGCAGCACCACTACAGATGATAGAACAGTTAGAGTTATTTCCCTTCGTATACAATGATTCCACCAGCATACTTATTGCATTGGTTTTTTTTCCAACGAATTAAGCTGAGAAGCATAGTCTTCATAGTGAAGTACATGGCTTGTTGAACGATGATGCAAATGAAACTTGCATTATGTTCTGCAGGGAAACACTATTTCATAATAAACGTACAGAGCTTGGAAGTAAAAAAAAAAAACAAAAACAAAAACGAAAAGACAAACCAGCCAAAAAAAGCACAATAAAAAGACCAAAACCCCCCCAAACAAAAAAAAGACACCAAACTTTGCTGCTCAGGTACCAATCCTTGGGACGTATGAGGCATGTACAAAATACTTTGATTGGATTGGTGCTACTTTTGTTGTAATGGATTGTATGAATTTCCATTTTCCAATAATAAAATGGTTCTTCCATTGTCAAGGATAGGGATAGGTACCAAGAGCAGTGAGTTAAAATTAACGGTAACGTATCAATTTAAGGGTCGACAGAATAGGTAGGTCAGATCATGAACCGTTGATCTTAATTACAGTGTGTTCATGTGTTTTAATCCGGAAATAATAAAACATTTTAAAAAGTTTACAGCCATAGAAAAAAAAAGAAAAAAAAAGAATAACCAACACTCAAAAGACTGACCGCTAGGCCTTTTTAGACGTTTTTTTTCTGTGTATAAATCAATATATAAACGCAGGATTCTTAGTAAGTTTAATAACACAGAATGATTCAAAAACAAAAACGACAAAATATGTAAATCATTAAATATCATTAAAAACAACGTATTGACACTAAAGTTTACATGTAAACAAACAACCAACTGTATCAGTCAAAAATTTCCTGATGGATTGGTCGGGATATCATATCAAGGTGTAGGTATGTACAATACACAGGCGGTTCACTGCATAGAAAAAAAATGTCACGCTTCACCGATTCATCCATCACGTATTGTTTGTCTGTGCTCGGTCAGGCGTGAAATAATTGACCGGCGTGTATATATTAATAAAGAGGTCGCGTGTTTGGACATAAAAGTGTCATGTTGCATTACGCTAGTGGACGTTCACACCTGACTGAGCATGCTAATCCTAACTACTACATACTGATGTGAATAGACACTTCATGCACGGATTCCTAAAATACATATACTATGTTTGACACACTATGCCTATCAACTATTTTACTTTTTAGTTTTAAAAATGACATAATATATACTTATTTCATAACATGAATCAAAGTAAATCATAACATTTTCCAGATAAATGTCGAATACTATATTCATACTATGAAAGCTATATTTTTGCCATTGAGAAATATATGTTTCATAAGTGAAAAATATCACTTTTCTGACGTTACCAATCGAAACATTGCTTAATAAACGACAAGTTATCAAATTAATGCCCCACTAATGAAATATATTTGGTATGACAGAAAACACTGTAAGATACATTCTATATACTAAATCTTCTTATACAGATCTATTTGAACTGCGGGCGTGGCCTGGGTCCTAAATGATTTGTTGGTCGTCAGTTTGTCTAAAATTTGGATGGTCCTGGATTAAAATCCCCTTAAACGTTACAAATTCACTAAATGTGACTAGCGCTGTTTCAATGAGTTGGTGATAAAATACTGTCTTAAGGCCAGCAACTTATAACAAAGTAATTACAATACTAGATAAACAAAGGTATGCCATTTTTCTTAATGACAGCATTGATTGTATTAAAGTAATGCACGTTGTATTCTTATAAAAAAGTAGTAATCATTATTTTCCCGAATAAGACCAACACGTTTATATATTATTAACAATCATATTTTCAAATGAAACCCGATCCAGTTTAAAATGATCAATTTGATATCAGAGAAGAAATTGAAAGGAAACCATGATTTTTTTGTTTCTAACAATGCTATTTAAAATAGCTACTTTTTGTAGTTCCGTTTGACGCTGGCCGAATAATACATATAAATAAAGCGAATACTCGAATGAAGAATACATGCTTGGACGTAGAGTTCATCATCACACATACTTATGTTATAATAATCTTGCCAGGAAGTGTGTATTGCTAATTTTATATATTTACACAAAAAAGGGAAATAAAAATAAAAAAAAAAAAAGATAAAAAAAAAAATAAAAAATTAAGAAACAAACAAAACAATGAGTTTAAACAGATCAACGGATACCGAATCATAAATATAAAAAGTATAATCTGACCTCGAACTAACCATATCAGTTTATAATTAATTTATCTTAGCAAGCCAGATTATTTTATTCAACAGTACCATATAAATACTTCATTGACAGTAATCTCTGCAAATCTTATACGTTTATGATAATTATCCATAATTCAACATTCCAGTGTATTTATGTCACATAAAAAACTATGCATATTTGAATAAGTTATTTAAACAGTATGTAGAATTATGGTATGGGCGTTACCTGGCAATGCATAATCTATTTATAAAACGCCCTTTTCCATCAAGATAGGACATTTCTCTGGGTCAATCTTTTGAGAAGACAGTAACACTGTGGTGTCGATGGCCTTCATCGACCACAAACCAAAAAAAGACATTAACCTGAGAACAAGTCACTTACTGTTTCTGTCTTTTGGCCAATCACAGGCACATTTTTCTGGGTAAAATATTGTTCCTTGGGCACAGTAGAAGTCAAGTGAAGTTCCGAGGGAGAACAGGTGCACGCGGTACTTATTTATAGAGTTTGGAACTGGCTGTAGCACGCATCCAACTGCAAAAATTATTAAAATGTGATAGCAATTTTAGCCTTTCTAAATGACATAAAACAATAAAAAACCGTTTCACGAAATAAGTTCATATAATGTAACAATATCATCCATCTATACTCCTTACAGCTATTTATAATATATTATCAATTAAAGGGGACAATAAATTCACCAATTGTTGTACAAAAAATGACTAAATTCCTGAATATATTGCAAAAATTATTTCATTTGTATTTATATCATCTATTAATACTATTGATATTATGTTTTGTCTAGGTAAGTTTGTGGATAAATTTATGCAAATTCACAACATTCTTGGAAAACATAAAAACAGCAAATGACCCAGTGTGACAAGAACTGTAATTCAAATTGAAATAGGACGAGAAACTGGAAGAATACGAAGAAAGGAACGAGTAAAACAATTGCAGTGGTATCATCCGAACTTACGTCTCTTTCTGTCAGTAGTCTGAATAGTTTGTATATTCCTTGTGTTTGAAGACGTTATCACGTTCCCAGGTACAGACGTCAACAGTTGCGAGGAAACTAATTTAGCGCATATCCCAAGGATAACTACCAGTACCAGAGTTGGTAGCACAGCCATACTGCAAGAAACATAATTATAATATTTATAAAATATTTATTCCGTTAACGTAAACATTTTTACTTTCCAAATTATCAATATGTATCAAGGAGGGAATTCGAAATATATATGGAAGTACTTTGAAAATTGACTTCAGGGGGTGGGGCAGCGGTGGGCTAGAAATGAAAAAAATATCTAACTATATATTGTCATTTAAACTATATAAAACTATATAAAATCGTTATCTAATGGTTAAACAAAAACATTGATACTGTTATGTAATTGTATAAACAGTAATAGAACGATTAGATTATAATTTAAGGATTACCCTTTTATTTTGTTTATTTTATTGAAATCATATATCCAATGGACCAATGGATTTATGATCTCATAAACTAAACAAGATCAATGTTTAATTATTATGTTTACATGATTTTTTTTCTGTAAATAGTTCATTACTATTCGGTTCAATATATCGACTGCGGATATAGATTTGTATTCAAAATTTACAAACGGGAAAACGGTTTATAAATGTAACAGCATGAAATTTGCATAACCCGTGGTGGATTCCGCCCATGCCCATGTTGATGACGTCATACTATTGTGACTCGAACCGTAGAATTCGCATAGCTCCCCCAACATGAATTGTATTTGACACGTGTTTTAAGTATAGTTATTGGAAAAATAATTCTAGTTTGCAGGATAATGGTTATCGAGTGAATGTCATTATAAACTGTAAATATATTTCATTAATGTTTAAAATTAACAGCACTGACTAATAATACGGATATGTGACAATGTACTGTTGACCTTAAGATCAGTGAACATATAATGAAAAAGCATCATAATTTTTGAAATAAAAATATTTTTTAAGCCATTCAGTGCAAGTTATCTTTTGTGAATTTAATTGTCTTAAAAACAGTTCTACAGACAGAAACATACTTATTGTTCTCAAGAATAATTATAAACAAAAGGAAACGTGCTCGCAAAAAAGATAATATACATTGTATCGTGTCGTGTTATGAGAGTTATAACCGATGTGTTGCATCGTTAGTAACTGTTGTTGTGCATTATTTATGTTCCTAATTGCACTCGGTGCTTCGCTGTAAATGTGTCAAATATCACGAGATGTGCACACGTAACCTTGTCTCCTGTCAATCATTCGCGCCATATATTTGTATATTAATTACTCGTTATTACCCAGTATGAATAAAGACATGTAAATACTGACATTAATATGCATTCGCTTACATAATGTTTATGTATCAGAAATATATTTACCCTAGAATGGTGTTAATACTGATGTATTGGACCCACATTTTTATCGAAAGGCTTTTTTGTGAGACCTTTACCGAGTTCCTTTCATAAATAAAAGCTTCAACTGATCGATGTCCCCCAAACCCCTGGCATTTCAGGTCGCAAAATTTCATCAAGTAAGCATCAAAATAAGTTATCTTAAAAAGAGAAGTGGCGCTAGTCTGGAACCTTGGCGTACACCTCTACCTTTCGGTAAATGTGTTAAACTAAAAGGGGTCGTAGCGGCTATATAAAATTCTGGTTTGAATATTATCATCATAATTGTGAAGTAATTGTTTACACACTTCTTTTTTTAAAAGGTCATTATGTCAATAATGCGTATAAAACTTCACAGAACCTTTCTGCCGGAGTTATGACTAATATGAAACACACAAAAAAACGAGGAATGTTTCTGATTATATAAACATAATATCATAATTAGTATAATTGAGGTTGTAAACTCAAGTTACAATTACTTGTCTTAGGTAAATTATTTGGAAGGTTTATTCCGCTTTTAAAGTCTGATGTACTACTTATCTGTTAATAATGTTAGACGTTGATAAGGCTAAGTGAACTATAATTCTTATTTATTTGCAACTTTCATATATCACTAAAATAATCAAAGCATTCACATTTTGCACGACTTAAGCTAAAATATATAGAAAGAAACTTTCAATAAGATAACCTTGCGGATACATAGGTGTATGTTGCCGCAGGTAGCATACTGTTTATTGATAATTTTGGAAATAAATGTCGTTCACGAGTGTTATCAGAACAGACACTTGGGTAACATTGTTAGAAAACTGGTATAGTGAATTATGTATTCTTTGGTGAAATCTATGAAACAAGCGTATTTAAATTTACCCTCAATACGTACATTTTTAAATACAATGGTATCGTGCCTGAATTAAGTGTATTCGGTACTCTGGATTTGAATGAAGCAGTGAACGGTTATTTTTTTCAGTACAGTTAACAAATCAAACACAACTACTATCATACAACATTATATTATTGAAATATCATTTTAACAATACATGCTCTTAAAAGTTCCATGTCTGTATCTATGCATATGTATGTATACACATGATATATTATCAGCATATCAGGTCGTGCATATGTATATATTATTAGGCTGTTCTGTTTATAGCACATTTATATTCGCTGTTACATTACAGCATGCTAGGTGTGTGGATACCTGACCCATTATGGTCAAGGGATTGACCTTGGTGTATACACAAACACAATCAGTAATTGATGAATACACCTCTTGGTATGAGGATACGTGTATTCGCTGAAAGGAAATACACGGAGGGCAAACACGAATGGTGCAGTGGAAATGACAGGATCTACATATTTGCGTTTAGATGACTAGGCTCCTTCCCCTCATGTTGACAGTCGAGATGTTCTTCGTAATACATAATTATGTATATACGCATTTTGTTACAAAAATGTGAATATAACTTTAGATAGTAAGCCATAAAGATCGAAACAGTCAATGGCAAGAACACTATTCTAAACTGTTGTTGGACGAGCGAATGTAAATGGGGAATTTGTTTTTTTCATTTCGTCATATTTCCTTTTTGGAAGAATAATATTTATAAAATGTAGAATCATGGTTATTATTACTTATAAACACCAAAGAGGAAATTAGCACCATTATCAATGTCAATTATTCAGTTTTAAAACCTGAATAATTATCAATTGCAGTTTCCGTTGTCAAATAAAATTTGCAATGTTAGAAAAAGAAAAGTGTCATCAAGTATATCTAGGTGTCATAAAGTATATCTTTAATCTTCTCTTTTTTTGAGTAAACTGAAGCAACGTTTAACAGATGCAATGTTTTAATATGATTTCCTGTAAAATATATCATCATAAAACTTTTATAGAATTATCAATTCTATGATTCTACTTAGTCAATCATACCACCCCCTCTCTGTATTTCCTCGATTGATGCCTTTTGATTGATAGCAGCACATGTTCCTGAATTACAATGATCTCTAATACATGGTGATGTATGACTCAGAGCTAGCGTGTGGAGAAGACCCAGAAATGTTAATTTCAGGTCGAATATTTAAAAAAAATTAGGTATATGTATAACTTTTATGTTTGTTCATATTTCAAATGATTACGCTAATAGAATAATATGCCTCATAACTAAATATAAAGACCAAATAACACACACTCATGTTGCACCATTTGAATTAACATATAGAGTATGCCAACAAAAATATTTAACTGCATCATATAGCTGTTTCGTCCTTCTAGGACCTGTCAGTGATACTAGGGTCTAAAAGGTGAGAATCGAAATAAGGGTGAACTCGAGATGTAATTAGTGTTTATAAGTCTATACCGTAGAAAAACCCCATTTACCAACAACTAAATTTAAGATTTAGATTTCTAGCTAGATTCAGCGATTGCCAAGATGATCTAACAAGTTGTGATATTTTAATCATTTGTTAAACTGAGCTTGATCAACAAAAACAATGAATGGGAAGCAATTTCCCATGTAGATTAACAATTCAAGATACCGATTATGTCTATGTTTACCTTGCACTTAATATAATGTTATATTTATATTTGTATTATTTTTTCAAAGGATAAAGTATATATGATAACAGATTAACACATTTCTAACTTTCCTTCCATCAAATTCATGTTGATGAAACAAACAAATATACTGACGCCATAAAGTATAATCGAATTAAAATGCGTTTAAAATATAATAAAGAAACGGAAAAAATACAATTTCCTATAATTATTTTATGGTAAAACATAATCTATATATCTACATATTTATGGGGAAACGCAAGATATATCTCCCATGTCCTTTGAGTCAAACGGACAGAGCGGGGTCCCGTGGGTGTCCAATGATAGATCTCCAGAATGTAGGCGTATTTTGGAGTAAATGACAGCTTTTCCTGTCAATTTCCGACCTGAATATGTCGGTCAGGACATGACAATAATAGAGTCATCTGTCAGACACAGTGATAGAAATTTAGGAAATCAGGTTAAGTGTGTCAAGTAATTATTAGTAATATTTAACTAAAAGGTCTTTCCGAGTGTATCATGTTCGCTCTGGTGTTTTGATGAGATGGAAATTGACGCAACACACATGCTGCACCTTTTAAATTTGGTAATAGATACAGTATGCCGAAACAGCTGTTGCGACCTCCTAGGACTCGTCAGTGATGCTTGGGACCAAAATCAGGTTATGGTAATAATAATAGTTTTATATGCTTAAAATACGTTTCATAACATTAGTGTTTATTATTATAAAGTTATATGACTTATGTTATGTTCCTGTTGCTGCAATTGGAAGTTTGAAGCTAATTCTTGAGATACAATGTTGTGTTTCGTTTTGTTATTTCCATCCACATACAAACATCACACACTTCCGCTTTACTGTTTGCATTGCAGATTCTATTTGACTTGTAAAATCAACTTCCAATTACGCGATTATTAAAATATTTTCAAATTCATATAATGAAGATTTCAGAAAGTATGTAAGTATTTTCTCTGCGTACTTATCTTGCCCTTTAGGGACGGATCCGTCCAAAACGTGACAAAAACAAAGTTTAAGAACATATCGGTTACCAAGAGATGAAATTCCATGGGTAAAGAAAATTGATAATTACAAATAATCCTGCTCTCCTTTAAAACGTAAAAATACTCACTTATATTAAATTCAGCGTCTACCAATATCCTTGAAAGAATGCAGCTATTATTCCAAAAGACGTTTTTCACTTATGCTTTTTGTCGAGGTGAGCGTAGCTCCACATATGAAATGGTTATGGACATTAGCATTTATTTGACATATTATTCGGGAATTCGGAAGATATAATATTGACCAACCAGAGGTGGACACGGGCTAGCAGGCGGTCGAGCGTGACGCTCAAAGGAGCGGGGGAAATCTGTAATAAATGACAGGTAATAAAGGCTTGGACAGGTACATAAGATCTTCGCCTTATCCGACTTATAGTATCAAGCGTGGAACGCGAATATTGTAACAACAAGCAAATTGCATGACTTTAATAGTTTTTTTAAGTCCCTTCTACCAATATCATCTGCTGTTTTGTTTCTTGTACTTGACAGTTACTAGTTCTTCTGATTCAATGCTATTGGCAAAATCTTGATGGTAGGTATATGCCTTGTGTATAACTTATGGATGTATATATATATGCATTGTATGCAAAGGTATGTTGTTATCTTAGCTGGCATCTCAATGGACAGTATCTCATATACACCGGAAATCGCAACATAATAATGGCTTCTATTTTTGATGACCATTTAGACAATAGATATAAAAAATATCTACATTTTTTATATGTATTGCATTAACATTATATGCAATATCATAAATAAAAGAAACACGAATGACAATACAACAAAACAACTGTATTGCTATCGAGCTTCCTTTTAAACGCGGAACATTGATAAAGCGAAGGACAATTGCATTACCAATATGTGTTATTTATCGTAATTATATTTGACATAAAATATTAAATGCTTAAACGATTGGAGGATGCATTTTGTATTTGAAATGTAAGACGGTGTTGTGTCTTTGCTCTTTAACAAAAAAAAACTCTATTTCGTTAGCTTAAATGTAATAAGTAATAAATCATTGGTTCGGCTACAGACACTGCAAGCTAGCGGAGAGTTTTGAATAAAATCAAAAGTTTAACAAGTAATCAATTTACCATTCAGGCATTGCATACGCTAATTCTTATACATTCTTTGTACAAGAATTAGTTTCTTTTGTCGACTTACGATAGTTTCTGCTGAAACAGCATTCTCACGCAGATCGCAAATAGTTTTGATTTGCTATTTCCGAGCAAAAATACTTAAATAATGATGGCTTAGGTAACTATAGGAATAGTGAGTGCAGCTAATTTGCTTGCATGGTAATGTCTTCATAGGTGTAAGGTAAAGCATGTGCGTGTATTGCATCGTTTTTCATGATAGAAGGTGGTAGAATATGCAAGTTGATTTTTTAGTCCTTGACGTTTGCTGGAGCCTCCATAACCACAGTTATCTCATTTGAGTAAGTAGTGTCATTATTCATGATGTACATACTTTCGTGGTACACGATTTAAAAGTATACCGTACTGATTTATTCTGTTTGTTTCTGAATTCATACACTATAGAGATTTTACGCACCTGACCGTGCGGCTTTTATATTAGCTCAGGTAATTTCAATTCCTACCTTTTTGCCCCTACCACCACTGATGAGTCCTAAAATGAAAAAACTGTGTGATACAGTTTATTTCAATTTTTTTGGCATACTGTATTCAATACGTAATTTAAAAGGTGCTGCATATGTATGTGCTAAGTAATCTTTAAAAGGTCGGCATGTGTGTGGTACGTCATCTCTACGTCATTTATTCGGAGTTCGGAGGACAGATTTTCCAACAGACTGTTGGCATTATAATGAGCACTAAATGTGCCCCATTTTCGGTGACTTGTTTTTGTTTTCATGCGAGGCTGAATTTGTCGAAGCGCTTATCAGGACGTGTAACAAAAACCTTGCCAAATCTTTCAATTTTACTTTCAGATATATCGACGATGCCTTGTCTATAAACAACAAGACGTTTTCTTACTTAGTCGATCGTATATACCCTACTGAACCTGAAATTAAAGACACAACAGACTATCCTACATCAGCTTGTTACTTCGATCTTTACTTAAATTATGACCAACACGGGTAAGTTACTACTTAGCTGTATGATAAACGTGACGATTTAGATTTTCCTATAGTGATCTTTCCCTTTTTTGGTATTAACATCCCTACTTCTCCATCCTATGATGTTTACATGTCGCAGTTGATTCATTATTCTAGGGCTTGCTCTTAATATCGAGATTTTCGTGATAGATGTGAACTGCTGACGAAAAAACTTACGCCATTGGGATTCGAGAGATGCAGGTTGATGAAGACTATGGACAAGTTTTATGGTCGCCATCTTGATCTCATCAAAAGTATTCTGTATCTTTGTGTGATATGAAGATGGACATTTTTTACTATACTTATTAGTGTGCTTACTTGTTGTGATTGAAAATTACTTGGTCCTCATTTCGAGGACTCGATGTTTACTTGGATATTACCAATATTTTTATGGTGGGTGTCGTCGATGAAGCAGAAGACTCTTACTCTTCCGGAACACCTGGTCTTTATTCTCGTGTGCTTTTACGAGAGTCTCCATGTAAATATTCTCTTCGTTCCTATTTCGCCTCTAGTTAAATGGATTTTGAGATCGGATTATAGTTTTGTTGACGTTTTGGCATTCTCTGATTTTTTGTGATATTTTCCATATTCGTGTAATGTCATTTTTTTTTAAAATCAGCAAGATGCATCTTGCACCTTAGTAAAATTTCTCGATTCATTTAATGTTCCCATCAACACGTCGTGACGATTCTCCTTTGTCACAAAACAATGAAATCAATTCTACAACACTTTACTCTTTCTCTTTATTACATCAGCCATCTTGAAATTTCCAAAGTCACAGCGCTAAAACGTTTCATCCATTCACTTATGACAGAATGTTATCTTCCAGGTATAGTGATATATTACAACCTAAAATGACCTCCATTTCTAATTCATTCCCGAACTTAGTCAACCTTACTGATCGCCGCATGACATATTAGTAATTGATTTAAATAGAACCCCATATGTTTCCATTAAAGTACAATCTCAATAGTCAATGTCGATCAAACTGATGCTAATTTTGAAATTTCCTGTTGCATGATTTTAACTTTTCATCAATCATCATAAATGATCAAACTGATATTTTTTGTGGTATATTCTCATCACGTTTGCATAGTGGGTGATATGTAACATACTAAACGTGGGTATCATACAATCAACATTAGCTCAATAAAGTTACATGGAAATAGGGAAAGGACCATTTGACATCAACAGTAAAACAATATATTGGATGTTCATATTGTTGATTTAAATAAACGTTTTGTGTTCTTGTATTAGATTATTGATATTTCACATGTATCATTGGTTGGTGTAATATAACATATCCTGTAAACGTTTGGTAAAGCTGACAATGCTTTTGTTAATGAAATAATGTATATTTGTAGGTGTATGTGATGTGACCAGGTCACGAGGTAAGACATCACACGGATCCTATACATATTGACAGGATTTATGACCGTATTCATCGCACACCTATTATACCTAAATACAGTACACCAGAAACGTCTAAGATATGTATAATTATGTACAAGAGTATTTAACTTACGTTTATAATGGAAGATAAACGATGACCTAAATTTCATAGATTTAACAATGAAATCAAAAGCTTTAACTTTAAATTCAGACTTTTTCATTGAACATGAACATTTATGCAAATGTATTAAATTATTTTCCAAAACGTTCTATAGCATTACATCAGCATTCTCATTGCATTGTCACTGTAGAAATATAGGTTTCAAAGAAACCTTTGTGGTTAGTAAGGCGCATTGAATCTAATTGCTAGTTTATGACGTCACCTTGGCTATGGATGGCAATATAAAAGATATGCCTATATCCCTAGCTATTGATTTATTTTCACTTTGTTCAAATTACTTTAAATTGAGATGTTAAACTGCCATCTGTAAATTTGTATGTTCCAAACAGATTGTTTTTGGTCGGTTTTCTTTTCCTGTAAAAAGTATGTCTTTCGCTCTAACGACACCTGAGCGAAAAGTATACGGAAAGGTGAATATATGTAAATTGTATAATAATTCATTGCAATAATATATTGCCGCTACAGATCCCGATTGTCTGATATAGATATATAACCATATGTAAATTGTCAAAAATAGCATTATTTCATTTTTTTCTTGTTACATAATAGTATATATATGTTAATATTAGTTTCAAAGCCTATATGTCTGATTGATTGTCAGTGATTCAAACGAAGTTCCTCAACTCAAGGTCTATAATTGCAACCAGGAAAAAGTGAAATGCATGCATGTAATTGTATAAAGCCCCATTTGATACAGTGTTACTCACTTCTCACATTATTTCCTGCAATTGAAGAAGAAATATACCAACAACTATACACAAAAAGATACATTTTATTTTGGTTCAAACAAAGACATTAAAACATGCATTTTACAGTAAAAAAAAAAATTCGACATGTGAATAAATAATTGTTTTGTGCTTTGACAAGCATACATAACGTGAAAAGAATCACTGCCCTTCCGCAATATGCA
The DNA here is from genome assembly GCA_947623455.1 of Mimachlamys varia. Lineage (NCBI taxonomy): Eukaryota > Metazoa > Mollusca > Bivalvia > Pectinida > Pectinidae > Mimachlamys > Mimachlamys varia. Next base: position 28,610,332 of record OX392532.1, on the reverse strand, counting down.
TGGTTATGCTATGATATACCAGTATGTACGAACTGTATCAAACAATCATTACAACTGTTGAATAACATTATGTTTATACCACACGGTGGAATAAACTGTGAACGCATTTTGATGGGCTGACATTGTGAACATTGACCGGAACAACGTCACTTCCTGAATGTTTACTACGTCATCGATTGTTTGCGTCGTCAAAACTAGGCGGAAATACATACAAGATGATAAGCTTTTGCGCATATCATAGTCTGCGGTTCCATCCGGCTGTTTTTGACTTAGATTGTGGTAGAAACAGGTCGCACGACTGACAGATATAGAAATGGAATTAATTTCACGCTCGTTAACATATTACCATCATAATAATATTGCAAAATAAGAAAATTTGTTTTCAAATAATCCAGTAAGCATTTTACATAATTCAGCATTTGTTTTCAAATATCAAACATGACAAATATCAAGACATGTGACGTAATAATATACGTCATAGAATGATACGTTAAAACATTACAATTTTTATAGAATGATATGAAATTAAAAGATGTTGTCATCTATCGTGATCGTTCTTAATTTGGCTCAATCACACTTTAGTGCCTTGCCATTTTTTTGCATATGAGCGCAATAATAAATTTGCGCATTCGTGATAATTACTTTATGAGTAGAATAAAAAAACTCCATTTAGCGCAATAAGCTTTTAGCGCAATACGTGCTGTGCGAAAAGCGCTAAAATAAATTTACCGCGGAAATATGTACGTCTACAGTAAAGTTTTTAAAACATTTTCAAAGTGATAATGGTAGTTAAGAAATGTCTTTGACAAGTTTCCTCATTAATGTTAGAAATGCTGACCTCTTACTTCAAATAAAATTATAGAGAGAGAAATTGTAGAAATAATTTGAAAAAAAGTATGTTTGTGTCGAATATAAATGTTCTTGGCATATTTGACATAGCTATAAACAATAATTCGTATTTTTTATGAAGAGAACATTTGCAATTATTCTTATTTTTCATTTCTGCTATATCATGATATAAAAAAACCATAAGCACACCAGGACTGGTATAAATTTTAGATGAAACATTTAAACATGGATAGATATCAAACAAAAATAATTTTTAATTCTATAAAAAACAAATATATATTATATTGATAAATTAAATGAACAAGTATAAATGACACTGCTAAGGATGAAAATGATAATTGTAATGATATAAATTAACGTTTGATTAACAACATCTAATATCATATGAATTGCTATTTCTTTACCTGATTCTTTCTGCAAAACTTAAAATAACGATTCCAATATCCTGTGTTTCAATGGATTTTGATGCAAATCTGAAATTATTATTTTTGTGTTTATTCTCGTTATTGGAATATAAAACTTTCCAAGCACATTTCGTTATGCTGTATGAATGCATATAAGTGGAGTGGTCACGTGATCAGCACATCTGGCTGACGTAGTAATTAGAGGTAGGATGAATTATTATACACCGGGATCCAATATTTAATTATTCTAATAAACATTATTTAAATTACATGGTATACGTAACTTATTTACAAAGTAAATATAATTTCATGGTAAGATACCGCATGATTTTGCATTTCACACGGATACCATCTCAGCACCTGTCAGTTTGTGAGATGAGTTAATGAAATATATCTTTCACGTGTATGATCATATAACTTTCACTTCTGGCAGGTGTTACTGTCATTTATCTCCTCGGATATTACTCGAAATTTTTCGTGCACAGGGGAACATAACACATTCCAAACTTTCATTATTACCATGTTACATCATGTTTATTGTTTGGTCAAGAAATATCTCATGTATACAAAGTATAACTTTGTCATACAGTCCCCATTTCACCTTAAGCTCTATACCCAGAAAGCACGTCTATGCACCAGCTCTTCCATGTCAATTTAATATAGCTCCAACTGTCAATGTGCAGTTTCGGTTTGCGTAAGAGTCTGTATCCCAAGACGTAAACAATAGCAATGTTTATAAGCCATTATTGATTCCCGCGAAAAGGTGCTTATGTTAGTTACGTTTCAGTAGGAGAATTATTTCCTGGCAAAGAGATAAGTATTTTTGAGATCTTCTGGTATACATCCATTGTATATCGATACCTGGAAATATTAAAAAAATATATATATAATTACATATTATAGCAATGTCATTACTTATATTTACAGAGATATTACTTCCATTTTGAATAGGTAAAGTGAAAGTATACACAATCTGAATATCATTGATAGCATTTATGTTCACCTAGATCAATAGATACATGTATCTTATGCAGGACATTAATATACATTGTACGTTAGATACGCGCATGAATAGCTACCCAAGGACACCTCTCCCACCGCTAAACACTAAGACTACCATATCTATGCTAGCATTTTCATGCAGTGAGAGAGGGACTCTTAGTACATCATATAAAAACATAGATGTTTTCGGTAGAAAACCATTTTAAGGATGGTTTAAATGTTTTATTGTAAATATGGAACAACAAAAAAAATGTAAATGGCTATAAAACTTACATCATCCACCATTCCAAGTAGGCCTTCCCTTGTCTTAGCTGAACATCCTCCTATTACAAGTGGCGGATGTTTGCTCGGAATTTCACCTGTTTACGAAACAAACAACAATTCTCAAATCAATTTGGTCGTTCGTTCACAATCAGATATAATGGTAGTTTAATTGTTGAAACGTATTAGTACAAAGTGCATATACTGTTTGAGATTATGGCTTGTAATCGTAAAACAAATTAGGGGAAAATGGGGCATTTTCCAGCGAAAAAAACGCTGTCTATGAAACAAACATCAATTCTCAAATCAATTTGGTCGTTCGTTCACAATCAGGTATAATTGTAGTTTAATTGTTGAAACGTATAAGCACAAGTGCAAATACTGTTTGACTTTATGGCTTGTAATTGTAAAAGAGATTAGGGAAAAACAGGGCGTTTTCCAGCGATAAAAACGCACAAATTTACATTTATTATTCTGTTTCTCTTTAGAAATGGCACACAAATTCTAAGAACTCTACAACGCTGTCACGTAAATCTCGGGCTGGCATGTGACATAAATGCAGAAACCATTATTTATAAATATACGTAAATTTACATTATAGTGAACTTTCAAAGTAATCAAGCTATGCCACTCAAGGTTACGATATCGCCGACTTATCTCTGGATTTCTATTGCTGTGTGGTTGCAAATGTATGACTCTTAATATCTACATTACGTGAACGTTTTTAGGGTGTGGTACGTTTTGAATTAGTCAACAAAATAAAAGAAATATATAATATTTTAATTAATCATTTTATTTTATTATTTTATCATAATATTATATTTAAGATATATACGTACTGTCAACGTACTTATTTTAGCGCATTCAAATTTTCGCGCTTAACCGAATATCAAGTGATAAGCAAAACGATAAATTGGCACTCACAGTACTTGCTGAAGAAAGCAATATACAGAAGGTGTACTAATTAGCGTAATCATAATTTAACGCTATGGTTTCAGAACGAAAATTGATGGAATTGGATAAATGCTAAAGTATGTTCTTTTACAGTATGTCGAAACGAAATACTAGTACTATTAACGATTTAAATCGCACTGACTTTTAATGTACATTTCAGATTTAGGTTAAATCAAGTGAAATGGATATTTTTATGTTAAGTATATATCTCATATACGTATCTCAACCGTTAACCGCCATTGTATATTACTGTTAACCAAAATATTTCGTATTTCTACAGTTCGCATACCTCTGATTGAAACTTTTTCGTTGCGAATACTTTTCGCGAATCGTTATCAATTGCGCAATACGCGACAATTAATCGCACGCCAACATAAGTTGGTTAACAGTACTCAAATAAATAACAACGTATTCGATTTAACAAAAACACCTAAAATGGACAAACCTTGGATGAACATAAGTTCATATGCATCGTCCACAGCGGCGACGAAACTTCCTCCGTCGTAGATGAGAGTTACATTGTTCCACTGGAGGGGCTGTTATTAGAAATATTAGAGTTACACATATCGGATACATAAAGCGCCAGCTCTTAAATGCTAAATGGGTAGTTTTCTTATTTTAATTTTTTTGTTCGTATTTTAAAAGCAAATTGAATCAGAAATATTTGCGTTAACATTAATCAAAATAAGTGGGATGTAGTCTGATTACAATTTTGTCTCGTTTTGGTTCTATTTACTAGTATATCGAAACATCAACTTGCTTGAAGACAATTACTTAGTATTACAACAAAACACTTTGAAGTAATTTATAAGTACATTGCTTGAAATTAAAACCAAGCTTATGTACGAATTACTTTATAATTCATATATCATTAACACCAGAAGTGTGCCTCTGGGCTTACATTGTACGGTAGAGATATTTTGTTCCCTGGACTCTGGGTAGTTTCAATCTTGAAGTCGATGACACTTTTCCATGTATCTAATGTAATATCGATTGCAGCAATGCCGGATTTCTGATCACAATTAGACAACAATGTCTGCCACCGGGAGGGGTAGCGATAGGACAGGAAGCGGAGGGTGATTGCTATAGAGGATCCTATGTTCTGGTTGGAATACTTCCACAGTGTAATGGTACCGTCTTTGTTAAACTTCGCTATGCCCTGGTTGTCGGTCCACACGTTGTTGTCGTGAATGGTGTTACCACGACCGGACTTGTCCTTGAACGCTTCTGACATGTAGCCTTCGAAATCCAGGTACAAATCCTTTGCGCACACTTGAAAATATCAAATTATACATTTATAAGTGCATAGGAAATTTAAAAAGCAATCAACAAACTCATTATCTGAAATGAAAATCGATTATACTAGGGATAGAAAATGACAAAGATTTACACATATATCCCTGAAAAATTCCAAAGAAATAGAACCCGTCGTTTCGGAAAAGTACAATATTTCAATTCATCGATGACATCCGCAATGTTAATATAAGTGTCATCCAATTAAATGGCATGTCCTAAAAGTGAGACCTATGGGTGATATCACCTTTGGGCATACTCAGAAATGCTCACCTTCATATCATACAAGGATACAGAATAACTATCAATGAAGCAATGAAGGCGACTAAAACTATCTCCTATGCAGAAAATACATTACAAAGTATATATACCTCTTGATATTGGTGCTGCCTGACTTGTGATGCACGTGCATTCTTGCTGATCAAACCGCGTCCCGGGGGCGCATGGTAGAATGTGGGAACCTCGCATGTATTTGAATGGATCGGTCGGATGAGCCAACAAGGTACATACTGAAAAAAAGGATAGGCGATTTTATTTGGAAACTGAACAAAACGGAAATTGGACAACGGCAATTGTATTTTGTATCCTTTATTTGGTCTAATATATGATTCTTTATAATTATTTTGTGTATACGTTATCGATGTATGTTTAAGGTATCGTGGTTTTTCACAAAAACGGTTACTTTGATTAATTAAGTAATAACTCAAAACAATTCACATGTAAATAAGAGACATGTGGACCAAACAAATGCAAAACATGATAACAGTTTATTTCGCAAAACTGTATACCGTAATTTCCTGCGTATTACCCGCACCGGGGTATAGCCCGCGGGAAGTAAATCAAGGCATTTTTTAGGATTTTTACCAGTGAAATATCAAAACTATTCGTTATATAAAGTAATATGTTTTACTAATTAGAAAAATATCAATTTCTGTCTGATTTTACCATTAACACCACTGCTCACATGCCTTGGTAAATTTTGCTATAAAAATGCACAAAATATCTAACAGTATCTTCAGTGATACCAAACATAGTTCACGTATGTGGCTGGTATTTTAGTATTTTCACAAGTGCGCAAACTATTATATACAAATGCATATATCGGTGTATATGAAGACAGTGTTAGATAGCCTTTATCTATTTGTCGCCTCTGCTACCTTCAACATATTTCAATATCGATTCTATTTGTAATGCTAACCTGTTTTTAGAAAAACGGTTTTAATTCAATGAGATTTACTATATAAAAGATAAAAAATAACTAAATGAAAACAATTGCAATAGGTTTTTTCCAGTTCTTGTATTCACCTTTAGGCTTGTTAGCATTGATTATGGTAAGGTTAGCCTTCTCCTCTTTTGACAAACAGTGACCGTCATCTTGGCAATCAGGCATTGGTATACATCCATACGTTCCGTCCTGGAGTCCGTAGCCATAGCCCTTTGCGCAGCATCGGGCGCTGGAATAGCTTCGTTTACAACTCCAGTACGCCCGACATTTGCCTATGTACGTGTGGTTTGACACACCACGGTTCAAACAAGGGTCTGCAAAATAAATCAATTCTGGTTTGACTGTAACATATCATTTTGAAATTAGTGTATTTGAAGATAAAAAAAATATCGCTCTTTCTGAAAGTACCAAGTAATGATATATTGAGTTCATCACATCAATTAAAAAGATACATTTTCCAGCATAATATTCAGTTTGCCAAAATATGATTGTAGATAAGTAGATCAGTGTACGATAAGAAGCTATTCTTATATTGCACTGTTATTGTACTTACCAAATTCACATTTAACACGGAGGGGTCGTTCGCAGGTGAGATTGCCTTGGTGCCAGAAGAGACCATGAGAACATTCTTTTTCGAATGCTCGCACCTCCTTGTCATGCTTTGAGCATTCTATGAATCGGTTACAGTTGCCTGGTAGCTCAAGACGACAATAACCGTTGATGAAATTGCAGTTTCGGCAAATTTCTATATCGAAAACAAATTGTAATTAGTTTAATTTATAATGCAATGCCTTCGTTAGAAAACCAGAATACCGAAGCGTCAAAAACGCCATAATCTAAGCTCAAAATCGATTAAACTAGGAGCAAAATATGAAAAAGGAAAGGTAAATGGAGACCCCTGTAGCATCAGGTGTTCCGGAAGAATAAGTGTCTTCTGCTTCATCGACGACACCCACCATGTAAATCCAAGTAAATGCCATGTTCTCAAAGTTTGAGTCAAGTCATCATTCTCAATCACAACAAGTAAGCACACTAATGAACATACTCAAAATCGTCCATCTTTGTATCACACGAAGATACAAAATATCTCAATGAGACAGAGATGGCGACCATAACACATATTTATTGTTCAGATCAACCTGCAATCAGAATATGTAATCCTTCATTGTTTTTTTAAGTGCAGATAAGTATAAGTTAGCAAATATAAATTAAGTACGTTTTGGACCGATCTGTTAAATTATCCTCTGGATATTTTTAGGACATAGATTGCTTTATCATCCCACTCACCTCCAGCATTGGTGAACTCCCTTAGTTTAGCCTGTCTGTCTGCTGGCTGCGCATCATTGGTCAGTGGATAATTGAGATTCGGTACAACGGATGGTTGGTCTTTCTGACTTGACATTCCATTTAGCAACTTCGAACTGGTTACTGCTTCAGGGATATTTAATGTAGTCGATGCGCTTGCCTCTGTTGTAGATCCTTGAAGATCTATTATTGGATTTGTGGATGATGATTCTATTACTGCAACCGTAGTAGTATCGAATCCAGCCGTACTAACTACAGGGACAGTTGTTGTTTCCGTAGGAATGTCGATAGTATCAGTTGTGTAGCTTACTTCTCCAGGAGAGCTATCTGGTAATACTGTAGCTGTTGTGAAATCTAATAGTGGATCTTCGCTGGACGTCAATGGTCCTGTTGTCATTGTTTCGGAGATCATGGTACTTGTCTGTGCCTCTTCGGTTGTTGTAACTAAAGCAGGGCTATTTGGTGTTGCATTCATCTTTAAGTTTTCCGATGGACTTGGTTGCATATTGGTGTTTTGGAAAGGCTTAAAATTATTTTCTGTTGCGGGTACAAAAGGGACTGACAGCGGTACGAAAGGTTTGTAATTAATTGTTGGGTTTCTATTAACACTCGGCTGATTGAAGAAGGTGTTGTCCCAGATTGGATCACTATTCATAGCAGATAATTTATCCTCAACGAATCTAGGTGAACGCTTGGTGGTTATGACACTTTCACCTGTTCCGGATCTCCGAAATGTAGTGCCAGTTATCTTGGCAAACATTTCTGAGGGATCATAACCGATCCTCCCTGGTGGTGGGGGAGGAGGAGCAATCCCTCCAGATTGCTCAACGTTAATGTTTGAAAAAGGCAGATTTTGTGGAGGAGGAGGTTGCTCAAATCTTGATGGATTAAATAACGAAGCTTCTGTTTTCGATGGAGGAGGAGGAGGTTGCTGGACATTCGATGTAGAAGGTTGTTGTCGGTTATCAAAAATATTTCCCCTTAAGTTTGATGACGGCTTTGGTTTAAAAATGAATGGAGGATTTCTACTCGGTGGACTGTTTTGTTGCCTTCCCGATGGCCTAGATTCCTGAGAACGCTTTGAACTGGCAGTGGGTAGTTGTGCGGTTCGCCAAGTATCAGCCAGATCCTTTGCAGATATCGATGAACGTCCTAAATTCCCAAATTCAACAAGTGCAGGATCCGTCCTGTCCCAAGCAGGGACACCAGGGCGTCTAGCAGAAAATGGATTACTATTCACATTCATTGGAGGATTTTGAAATGGAATATCAGCGTTCATTGGCAATCCGGGTACTACTGGGGGGCTGCCGATTCTACCAGTTAAAGTTGGACTTCTTCCAAACGAAACCCTTCCCGTGGTATCGGCTGGTTTGTCGTTAACATTAAAGGTGTCTGCCAAATCTCCTAACCCAACGAAGGGTATACCTATTCGCGACGCCGCTTGACCACTTTGCTTATCTAATGTATTAGCTGAAGATACGGATGATATGACCGAAGAATCGATAATTCTTCCACCAGCAGAATCACTAAGGAATGGTGTTGTATCCAGCCAGCTCGAAAGCGCAGGCCTATCGTTGACAACACTACTTTCCACTCTCCGGGCGGAGGCAGTTTTAGAGGCGGTTGACGTACCTGATAATCCGGACACCTGATAAGGCCAAGCGAAAGGCTGTTGTTTTCCAACATCGATTGTACCGATTTGGACATTTGATGATTGACCATTTCCGGTGCCAGAATCGGTGTTTGTGTTTGCAAAATTTATGTTTGTGTTTGCAAAATTGATGTCTTTGTTTCCGAAATTATTGTTTGTGTTTGCAAAATTGTTATTTGTGTTTGCAATATTGTTATTTGTGTTTGCAAAATTGTTATTTGTGTTTGAAAATTTGTTATTTGTGTTTGCAAAATTGTTATTTGTGTTTGCAAAATTGTTATTTGTGTTTGCAAAATTGTTATTTGTGTTTGAAAATTTGTTATTTGTGTTTGCAAAATTGTTATTTGTGTTTGCAAAATTGTTATTTGTGTTTGCAGAATTTGTCTTTGTGTTAACTGTATTCGTAGATCTTATTTGTGATCTTCCTGGTTCACTTGTGTCTATTTGCCCAAAGAATTCTATGAAAGTTGAATCTCTATTTATAGATTTGTCTAGTTGCGGTGGAGGCGGAGGAGGAGGGGCAACCCCACCAGGTACTGCACCACTGTCCTGTACTATTCGCACTGGAGTGGGAGGGTCAGGGTTTGTTGTAGGTGGGGGTGTGGGATTGAATGGACGTACAGTTTCGGCAGGTTGTTCAATTATGTTTTCAGAAAATTGATGTGCATCAGAATGTGCAATGTTCATATTATTAACATTAGTATTAGGTGTATTTTCCCTTAATCGATTTGGCGTAAATATCTTATTGTCGTTAGAAAATCGGTTAGTATTATCCCTTTGATTAAAATCGCTATTTGGAAGATTGATTTGATTCCTTGCAGTCTGTGTTATCGATGAAAACTCCTTGGATGGATTAAAAAAGTTGAGAGCTCCTGTGGCAGGTATTCCGGCATTAAATGAACCGATGAAAGCTTGTAATCTTGCAATTCTGTTCTCCCGCAATTCTTTAAAAGCATCTTGTCTGGCCTGTTTGGTTTGAGCTTCATGATTCGTTGGAGGAAAAGGAAATTGCGGGAGTCTCTTCAACTCAAACTTTTCAATGTCATCGAATAACCTATCGAAGCCTTTAGTTGCTGCAGCTGGTGGAGGCGGTGGAGGAGGTGGCGGAGGCTGGGTGACTGGTCTAGGAGTTGTGGCTGGTAAAACGGCGGGCTCGCATGGTGGCTCAGTACATAAGTCAAATGTTGGATTTTCAGGGCCAAAGGGATCCTCTCCAAAAGGATCACCACCTTCTGTATTATCGCCAAATGGATTGTCAAAAGGATCCTCGAACGGGTCAACACCTCCGCTTGGTGGGATATCGAAAGTGGGTTGACCTGTATTGTCCCCAAAACTGTCAATGCCCGTGTTAGTATCTGTGCCGGAAGTGCCAATGCCAGTGTCGGTTCCGGAAGTGCCCGTACCAGTGTCGGAACCGGAAGTGCCCGTTCCAGTCTCTGTACCGGAAGTACCCGTACCAGTTTCGGAACCGGAAGTTCCCAAGTCAGTCTCGCTACCGGAAGCATTAAAGCCTGGTCCAGAATCAGATAAGGAAGTCATATTCGAGTCATCAAAAAAGGTTGAGTTCATGTTTCCTCCAATAACTATATCTGTTGCATTGCTTGTTGTTACATTCACGGAAAACAAATTATCACCATCGTCTGCTGTCATATTTTCTGACATGGCCATTTTGCTTGACATAGTCATATTTCCTGACATTGTCATATTTCCTGACATTGTCATATTTCCCGACATTGTCATATTTTCTGACATTGTCATATTGTTAGTCACGGGCATTTCGTCCGACATGGTTGAATTGTTTACCGAACTCGTTACATTGGTGTCAGATAGTGTTGCATTGTCATATGACATAGTTGTGTTACTATCCGATACTGTTGCATTATTGTCTGAAATGGTAGCATTGCTATCTGGAATCGTCGCAACATCATCCATAAATGTACTGTTTACCGATGTCGTCGAGTTAACATCCGTAAAGGTTAAAGAAGAATTGTCAGATAGTGTTGCATTTCCGTCTAATGAAACGGAACCGGAAGTAACATTAACGAGGCTAGAGTTCGTGTTAAGAGCGTCTGTTGTAGTAGTGTTTCCGGTGCCCGTCGTAACATTGGTCACCGTGCTGTTTTCTAAATCTGTAATGTCCATAGGACTTGTACTGTTACTATCGACAAGCTCTCCCCCAGTCGTCATGTTTCCCGAGGACACGGAAGTGTTTGACACCGTCATGTTAGATTCAGAATCGACACCGGGAATATTTTCGGTATCGGTTGGCCCTGCACCTTCTGTAAAAAAATGAAATGAAAATCATGATTTTGATATAAATAATATATATATGCGAATATACTATTTTCTTAAATTAGGTAAAGTAAAGCAAAATACTTTGTTCTTTTAGATCTGTATGCGTTTATATTTTAGAATATCTATATCACAGATTAACATAAGTAAATAAACATTAGCCAATTCACATCTATAACAAAAACATATATTCAGCTTCAAAACTATCCTCAACATAATCTAACACTTTTTTTCCGACACCTTCTAGTGGAAATTCGTTTCGGTTATAAATCTTAACCACAATAAAGAGAAACATCGTTATCTCAAACTTTTGTAACTCGAAGACATCCTTAAATTCGAACAATAAGTATCGGTCCTATTCATTCGTAACACTAAGCATTCACGCTCACTGGACTCGAATACTCAGATAACTCAAAGTTGTTCCCATGGTTCCGGCGACTTCGAGATAACGAGGTACGATTGTAGTTTGTTTGCCTGAGTAATTACTCTTGTTATTCTGCAGTTCATATCTTTTGTCTCTAGACTCATTGAGGTTTAAACTCCATAAACCACAACAAAACAGGATTCAATCATTATATTTACATTCGGATTGCTTTTAAATCCGAAAAATGAAACAAAATTCAGGTTGTGAGCAGTTTTCATAAGGGACGTATTCCTGCATTACTTTACTGATGTATTTATACGCCAACTGAAAAATTCATCGACAATTTTTCGAAACTCCTTTATAAGTTAATTGAGCCAAAGTTCACTAAAAATATTGTATTTTTGCTTACCACGTTTTGGGTAATCAATGTATATGTTCTAAACATTGACGCTGTCAATCTCTTAATACATATGTATATCGTAACACGATTGAAAAAAAAAGACTTTTTATGAAGGAACATTTCAGACCGCGGTGGCCGAGTGGTTAATGTGTTCCGACTTTCTATCACTAGCCCTCCACCTCTGGGTTGCTTGTTCGAATCCCACTTGGGGCCGCTACCAGGTACTGATCGTAGGTCGATGGTTTTTCACCGGGTACTCCGGCTTTCCTCGACCTCCAAAACCTGGCACGTCCTTAAATGACCCTAGCTCTTAATAGGACGTAAAACAAAATAAACCAAACCAAACAGACTGTCCATCGAAATATGACTGAGGCGTACCATTCAGTCAGAGAGTGAATAAATCAGATATATGATGGATACCATCGTGGCAAGGACCATCTGTTATATCAAGCAATAAACGATAGATATGATGGACAAATCTAATTTTAATATGACTGGAACAATAATTAGATGCTTTGGTGTCAATCTTCTGGAGTGTTCATAATTACATCATTATCATATTCCTTTCTATTATCACGCCGTGTAAGTGTTATAGATTGATGCTAATTAGTGTCTTTGTGCTAAATACTCCTATCACATGAAAATATGAATGAAAGTAAATAAGGTTTTTATTATATAGATATGTTTACTATGGAACAAAATTCCATTAATAAATGATCGATATATGCAATATATTTTTACATGAAGCTTTTCTTCGATTTTTTTTTTTTTAATATTTAAAATTACAATAATATGAACATAATTTAATTGCAATTTTATCCTAATGTTAATATATATTGATTAATCAAATTGTCAGATCTAACAATTATTATTGATAATACACCGGTAAAATTGCCAGATCGATGTTAAAACAAGAAGAATCGTGCTAGAATTTATGTTGATATGTGGCATTTTGTATCTCATATGCAACTTGTCGTTTTCGATTACATATATGCAAATCCGTCTCACAGAATGCATATCTTTCAAAGGCTATAATTCAAATAGAAGAAAACACCAACAATAAACAAAAACACAAGAATATATTTAGAAGAAAGTTTCAGCGTAAGCAGATGATTTTCTAGCTTAATTTTAAGCAACCATTTTCTGGTATCAAATTATATCTTCATTAAAACTTCGTTATTCCGCCACATTTTGTCCTGATTTCGGCAGTATAAAGAATTTAGCGAGAAGTTGATGGAAGTTCATCTATATTGACTACAGAAAAGCGTTCACTCTACATCTATATACAGAAGTATTATATCATAGTTCAATATAGTTATTTTTTATAAAGGGGTTGGCAATAAGTTGAGGGAAGCGTTTCTATATCAGCTATTGAAAAGCTATTGAAAAGCATTCACTGTCTATCTAAACAATGTATACAGAAGTCTATATATATCAAAATTCTATATAGGTAATTGTTTTGCAACAAATCACTTTGATTTTTGAGTTCCCTAAAGAATTATGGTTTTATTGACGCTTTGATGTTATCTGATATTTTTTTATTGGACTATACGATCATAGCATTTTGACATGAAATAAGAATGACCTAGATAAATGCGTGTCTGTTTTATATTAAAGTTTTAATGATATATTATCTAAAGAAACCTTGACACATCAAAGGCACTTCAATCGACCCCTGGTTTGTCCTGCTACTGTAAAAGCGAATAGTTTCGCGCGTGAATTTTTTCGCTTAACAAATTGTTCGCGGTGTGGAAGTTTTCGCGCTGTCATTCATGTTGTTTGCACTGTGTATCTTTTATGCTATTATTCACTGTAGCGTTTGAGTGGTTATAAATACGTTCGCGTGTGGATATATTCGCCGAGATTTAATACAAGCGAAATTAGCGAAAATAACCCACCACGAACAATTTCATTTTTACAGTATCTATTTGAGATGTGACTCAATTTCAACACATTTATGTGATCTGACATGCATGTTTTATGTATAAACAGACATTTGATGTTTCAAGTAGTAAACAAAATATGTGCATAGGCACACTCATATAATCGTTAAACATAATTTCAAGAAAAATATAAAGTTGTAAAATCAAGACATACTACAGTAGATAGTATAGACTATTTGGTCTACATGTGTTGGTTTCTTTATTGGAGCATTCCTGGTCAACGATGTCAATGTCCGTCGTTAGGCGAGGGAGATATATGAAGCTAAGTGCATGTATGTACAACATATACATCCCTGCTAGTTTTTACCTACAGGTAAACATGCCCGTATTCTAGCATATGTAAACTATATGTAAATAAATGTATATAACTGTCACTTGTGTGTGTAAATACCTTAAGTTGACTGCGGAATGACGGAAGCAATCGACATTTGACCACGAGACAAAACTAGGCGTGGATGTTTAGAGACAGTGCTTAACAGGTACAACACACAGGATATTGTACACACCTAGGTGATATATAGTCAACCTCACCAGGAATATCATTAAGTAGTCTAGCCACAGGGACCTGGGGATTTGTAACAGCTAGTTTTGGACCTAAATTGTCTTGGTATATTGACTTGACCATTTTTTTTCCAACACCTGTCTCCTTCATAATATCTCCTTTGACAGAACCTCGCTTTTGACCTTAGTTGAGCGTTCTCCCGTATATAAAAAGGCTATGGGTTCTTTCCTCAGGCCGAGATACCAGAGTCTCCAACAATGGTAATTACTTCTCCCTGCTTCACGCTCAGCATTATGGACGTTGGTTCACCGGTTGTCAGTATAATGTGACTGGGTGGGCTGTTCTATTAGAGGCCTTCGACAGAATACTTCAGTGTAGTAGCAATTCAAATTGGGAAAAGATCCGAACTATCACTAGCAGGCTTACACGAACATACCGCAACCTCCCAAATACGCACTCAGCACACACATTCACATCGCTTAATCTGGAGGCCGTTCTTAAATTACCTTGGCTGTTAAAGGCCCAATATACGTCACTTCAGGAAAATTTTCGTGATTTAAAAATATTCTGAAAAAAAATCCAGTTGATAACTATGCAAAAATAAGCCTAAAACGAAGTAAACCTGGGCGGTAACTAACAAGAAACTCTTGACAGAAAAATCCAAAGAATTGAAAATTATTCAGGTGGGGCCCACTTCAACAACAAACCGAAGGTAGAAGACGGTTCGAAATGGACGCGTGTTTACAAATAGCGTGTTTCAACTGCTGCTGTACCGGTAACTGCGAAAGAATTCATCTTGAATATTGCTGATATCAGTTAATCTTAACTAAATATATAATTATAATAAGTTTATTAGACTTGATTTTCACTTTAAGTTTTGCCGAAAGTTACGTATATTGGGCCTTTAATAGGACGTAACAAAAGTCCAACATGACCGTCCTAGACTCGGTTATATCGTCAGAAGAAAGTAAAGCCCAGACCGATCAATTAAACTTATGACCTTAACTGCCAATCAAATTCTTACTTGATACCACCAATACAGGTTCTAAACATGTTAAATAGTAAGTTCCACAAATCAATACGTGACCACCAGATTCTTTTGATGTACATAAAATGTTCAAACCAGTTTTCTTGCCTCACCAACAAGGTGGAGCACATGGAACGTTCAGTTTTGCCATAACATATTTTCTAGGGTGAAAAGAAAGAGAGCGTAGTTGAGCATATCCGCTGGATATCTAGGATGATTGAATCTGGACTAGAACGATTGTCGGCGACCAGATAACTCAATTTGCCGAGCGTCCGTCTAAAGTTCGGAAAGTCCCGGGTTCGAATCCCGGTCTGGCTGTGCACTTGTTTAAACTTCTCCTCTTACAACGTGTACACTAAGGAGCTCGAAAGAGTTTAACAGGAGAAAATTACAGCTACAGGACATACGTGCATTTCAGGGAGGTGTTCACCTTGAAGTGTCACTAGATCTGCCTGTCTAGATATTACAAAACATATACATGAATGAAGCTGAAATGTACATGATCAGAAACATTAATTAATCTATTGTATATGCCGGTGAAGTTTGATTGAGCAGATGTCTTACCCTGTCAAGTAAAGCAATAAAGAAAATGTCCCTTAATGGAAACCAGGGATAGATGCTTGCCGCATGATTCAAGATCATGAACACCATTCAATCAAGATGTCATTAAAGGACGATATAATCTCGAACCAAAATTCGTTTTGAACGATATGAATTATATTAATGCTTAAATATAAAAACACGTTTTTAATGGATAAAAATGTAGACTTTAGTATAAAGATGATATGTTAATCCTTCATATTAAGATAAATCTGATATTTTAAAAAAAATAATATCATGATTATTATTGTATTTGTATGATAGTTCCATTAATATATGTGCAAATATTTTTTTTTTTGGTTTGGAAATCGTTTTACTCATTCTTATATTTAATTGAACGATAATTCAATGGCATTTGCGAATTAAAATGTTTGATCATAATAATGAATCGAAATCATTATATCCATGCTAATATTTAATCGAACGATAATTTCATGGCATTTGTGAATTGAAATGTCTTAGTAATACGTTGAAAATGACAGGTGTATTATCATTGAAGACAAGAAGATGAATTGGCATTGTCACAAATACCATTTGTCTTTCTGGTTAGACGACAGGTCTTGACTACAAATGTTTCATAAATCTCATGATACTTCAATACTTTTATCATGTTGATTAGGAGGGGGGGGGGGGTGTGTGTGCAAAAATATGCCCCCGATATAATTTGGTTTGGCAAAAAGAAAAATGAATATAGGTTACGATAACAAATGCTTGAATGATTCCTAGTATCTATTTTGAAAAGATAAAATTCGTCTGAATGAGTCAGGCCATCCTCGATATCCAGGGGTTACGATCACCTATGTATGCGGATCGTAACCCTTGGCTAGCGAAGATGGAGTCAGGCTTAAACACATATTTCTTCATTTACTCTTTTCATCCATATGATTTCCTTCGCCGAAACAAAACCCTTACTTCATTATTACAAATACATAACCCTTACTTCTTTATCACCGGTATATAAGCCTTACTTCTTCATTACAGATACATAACACTTATTTCTTCATTACCGGTACATAACCCTTACTTTTTCATTACCGATACATAACCCTTACTTCTTCATTACCGATACATAACCCTTACTTCTTCATTACCGATACATAACCCTTACTTCTTCATTACCGATACATAACCCTTACTTCTTCATTACCGATACATAACCCTTAATTCTTCCTTACCGATACATAACCCTTACGTCTTCATTACCGATACATAACCCTTACTTCTTTATTACCGATTCATAACCCTTACTTCTTTGTTGCCGATACATAACCCTTACTTCTTCATTACCGATACATAACCCTTAATTCTCCATTACCGATACATAACCCTTACTTTTCCATTACCGATACATAACCCTTACTTTTCCATTACCGATACATAACCCTTACTTCTTCATTACCGATACATAACCCTTACGTCTTCATTACCGATACATAACCCTTACTTCTCCATTACCGATACATAACCCTTACTTCTTTATTATCGATACATAACCCTTACGTCTTCATTACCGATACATAACCCTTACGTCTTCATTACCGATACATAACCCTTACGTCTTCATTACCGATACATAACCCTTACTTCTTTATTACCGATACATAACCCTTACTTCTTCATTACCGATACATAACCCTTACGTCTTCATTACCGATACATAACCCTTACTACATCATTACCGATAAATAAAGCCCAACTCCTTCATTACTGATACATAACCCTTACTACTTCATTACCGATAAACAAAGCCCAACTCCTTCATTACTGATACATAACTCTTACTTCTTTATTACCGATACTTAACCCTTACTACTTCATTATCGATACATAACTCTTACTTCTTTATTACCGATACATAACCCTTACTTCTTCATTACCGATACTTAACCCTTACTACTTCATTATCGATACATAACTCTTACTTCTTTATTACCGATACATAACCCTTACTTCTTTATTACCGATTCATAACCCTTACTTCTTTGTTGCCGATACATAACCCTTACTTCTTCATTACCGATACATAACCCTTACTTCTCCATTACCGATACATAACCCTTACTTTTCCATTACCGATACATAACCCTTACTTTTCCATTACCGATACATAACCCTTACTTCTTCATTACCGATACATAACCCTTACGTCTTCATTACCGATACATAACCCTTACTTCTCCATTACCGATACATAACCCTTCCTTCTCCATTACCGATACATAACCCTTACTTCTTCATTACCGATACATAACCCTTACTTTTTCATTACCGATACTTAACCCTTACTACTTCATTATCGATACATAACCCTTACTTCTCCATTACCGATACATAACCCTTACCTCTACATTATCGATACATAACCCTTACGTCTTCATTACCGATACATAACCCTTACGTCTTCATTACCGATACATAACCCTTACGTCTTCATTACCGATACATAACCCTTACTTCTTTATTACCGATACATAACCCTTACTTCTTCATTACCGATACATAACCCTTACGTCTTCATTACCGATACATAACCCTTACTACTTCATTACCGATAAATAAAGCCCAACTCCTTCATTACTGATACATAACCCTTACTACTTCATTACCGATAAACAAAGCCCAACTCCTTCATTACTGATACATAACTCTTACTTCTATGTTACCGATACTTAACCCTTACTACTTCATTATCGATACATAACTCTTACTTCTTTATTACCGATACATAACCCTTACTTCTTCATTACCGATACTTAACCCTTACTACTTCATTATCGATACATAACCCTTACTTCTTTATTACCGATACATAACCCTTACTTCTTCATTACCGATACATAACCCTTACTTCTTCATTACCGATACTTAACCCTTACTACTTCATTATCGATACATAACTCTTACTACTTCATTACCGATACATAACCCTTACTTCTTCATTACCGATACTTAACCCTTACTTCTTCATTACCGAGACATAACCCTTACTTCTCCATTACCGATACATAACCCTTACTTCTTCATTACCGATACATAACCCTTACTTCTCCATTACCGATACATAACCCTTACTTCTTCATTACCGATAAATAACTCTTACTTCTTTATTACCGATACATAACCCTTCCTTCTCCATTACCGATACATAACCCTTACTTCTTCATTACCGATACATAACCCTTACTTTTTCATTACCGATACTTAACCCTTACTACTTCATTATCGATACATAACCCTTACTTCTCCATTACCGATACATAACCCTTACCTCTACATTATCGATACATAACCCTTACTTCTTCATTACCGATACATAACCCTTACTACTTCATTACCGATAAACAAAGCCCAACTCCTTCATTACTGATACATAACCCTTACTTCTTTATTACCGATAAATATTTCTTACTTCTTCATTACCGATACATAACCCTTACTTCTTCATTACCGATACTTAACCCTTACTATTTCATTATCGATACATAACTCTTACTTCTTTATTACCGATACATAGCCCTTACTTCTTCATTACCGATACATAACCCTTACTTCTCCATTACCTATACATAACCCTTATTTCTTCATTACCGATACATACATGTAACCCTTACTTCTTCATTACCGATACAAAACCCTTACTTTTTCATTACCGATACATAACCCTTACTTCTTTATTACCGATACATAACCCTTACTTGTTCATGACCGATAAATAACCCTTCCTTCTTTATTGCCGATACATTACCCTTACTTTTTTTATTGCTGATACATAACCCTTACTTCTTCATTACCGATACGTAACCCTTACTTCTTCATTACCGATACATAACCCTTACTTCTCCATTACCGATACATAACCCTTACTTCTTCATTACCGATACATACATGTAACCCTTACTTCTTCATTACCGATACATAACCCTTACTTCTTCATTACCGATACATAACCCTTACTTCTTCATTACCGATACATAACCCTTACTTGTTCATGACCGATAAATAACCCTTACTTCTTCATTACCGATACTTAACCCTTGCTTCTTTATTGCCGATACATAACCCTTACTTCTTTATTGCCGATACATAACCCTTACTTCTTTATTGCCGATACATAACCCGTACTTCTTTATTGCCGATACATAACCCGACTTTTTATCACCGATAAATAACGCCGACTGGTAAAAAAACATATTCACTACTCTCTCCCCGTGTCATTCAATCTTTGTTTGAGCATGTGGTTCTATATTATTTATTTTGTTGACGTCATATCAACAGCCAGGGTCATTTAAGGACATGCCAGGTTTGGGAGGTTGGAGGCCAGCCGTTATACCCGGAGAAAAACCACTGACCTACGGTCTGTACCTGGCAACTGCCCCATATGGGCTTCCAACATTTAAAACCTTTAAAAATAAATGTGACGCTTTATAGGTTATACTACACTAGTGTACATGTATATGAGGTTCCGGGTTTCTTCTTTGATTTATCTCCCTTTACCCTAGCAAGCGTATCACTATGAGATTATGCCGTGCCCATTTTGTAACTCAATAACCCCTAAAATTTCATTATGAACTATTCCTGGCTTTGAATTTGAAGAGTTTAATATGTGTTTTCAGGGGCGAATATTTTAATAAGAACAAAATGAATCCAAATTTCAAACTTTAAGATGCTATATAATTCAAAATTATGTTTTCGTAGAAAACAAAATCAGTTACATTTATGTTATACTCTCTCGTAATACTTTTTACAGCCACCATACATGCAAAATATCCCTTCAATTGATAATAATAATAATTCTAGGATTGTATATGCCGCTTTATAAGAACTATTGGTCGTCTTATAGCGGTTCACAAAATAATATCCGTCTTTATAGGGCCTTAGCAACCAGTCATTATCGTTCCTAACTCCCTGAGGAGCATACGGCCGGTGCTGCCATTTCGGCACTCACAGCTGGCATTCTATAATTTCTAGCACTGCCCAACCACATACTCATTTACAGCTGAATAAACTGGAACAAGCGGACTTAAGTATTTTGCTCAAGGATACAACACAAGTACCGTAGATGGTACTTGAACTCGCAACCCTTCGATCACGAGCCCGGCATCCTTGTAAGTACCACTAGACCAACGTGCCTCCAAATGTATAAAATTATTGATGTATACTGGTTTGAAAACAAGATGTACGCAGTTCGGCTGCCTCATCATATTGGAAAAGTAGGATAAATTGTATGTACGATACATCTTAAGGTATAGTTAAAGTTTTCTGTATAAGGCCAGATCCTTTAAACCAAGTAAGAAAATGTGGTTAAATCATATAATCAAAACATTATTGCGTAACAATCAGAAATTTCCGCACAATCTACGGGCTTTTGATTTTTGATGAACAACTTTTTTCCAATAACCTATCATTTGCAACATGAGTGAGAAAAGTGTGCTTCCACCTTGGATCGTATTCCAGTTTCCTAGTTGAAACTCTCTGCTACGGACACAAAATGAAACCCCTCTACCTCGAAACTATAAGGCGAACTAAATCCTGTGTACAATTAAAAACTACCATACTACTCCCCCACTTGTGTTTGTCTGTATAACGGATAAGAG
This sequence comes from Mimachlamys varia, assembly GCA_947623455.1. Taxonomy (NCBI): domain Eukaryota; kingdom Metazoa; phylum Mollusca; class Bivalvia; order Pectinida; family Pectinidae; genus Mimachlamys; species Mimachlamys varia. The sequence goes on along the minus strand of OX392532.1, from coordinate 28,588,666 downwards.
AATAGAGCGCTTTCATCGGGGATCGAACCCTCGATCCAAAGGCTCCTAGTCGGACGCTCTACCACTGAGCTAAAGGGGAATTCCCTCTAGCTCAAAGCTAGAAGACGACCTTAATCCTATCTAGAATTACAGTTTGTTACACTACTCAACCCCTTTTTAAATGAGTTCGCCCTCGAACACCACGACACAAGTTCTTATTCCACTGTCACCGCAGGGAGGGCCATGGACGCCATTTCTAACTAGAGAGGGTATAGGATCGAACCCTCGAACTCCAGGTTCCTAGTCGGACGCTCTAACATTGAAATTCCGCCAAACCTGAAGCTCGGAGACGACCCAAATGCGATGTACAATTAAATCATGTCACATATTAAATGAATGTTAACACCATACACTTATACCGAAACTGATGTTTCAGTTCATTATGGTGTAGTAAAATTAGTTAGATTACAAAACAAATCACTTACCGTCTTGACCATATGAAGGCGAGAATAAAATCCAAATATACAGAAACGAAAGTACGATTGGTAAAAGTTGGAATTTCGCCATTATTGTTGAATAAAGTCAGCTCTCATGAACATTCAACTAAAAATCAGATCTCCGAAATGTTACGCTTTCTTTTGATTGTCAAGTCATTTTGCCAGATGTAAGTCCCCCGAAATGTATAATGACTTGACTGAAGAGCTAACTTCTTTCGCGTGTTCACCACGGGATGATCCGTAGGTATTTTATAACATTCTGAAGCAATTCTCATTAATATTAACTATATTCGTTTTTGTCTAATTAATATGCAAGCGGCCTGTCACGATTTAGAGTTTTAATGTAGTAACCTTCTGTCTCCGCCGTCATATGATGTTCACAAACCTGACACTCTCGCCTAGCGCGCAAAGCTATCTGGAAACGTTTAACATAGAAATATCATATAATTCTCGGATTTCATTCATCATCGGGAGTGTTCACAAGTTACAAAATACACAACAACGTCATATAAAAACGTTAGGGTTATAATGACCTAATGAGTTTTGATCATCACGACACACACTAAAGAGAAGCGTAATTCATTATGTGTGGCTTTGGTCGTTTTATAGACGGTACAATGACCCGACATGTACGAGAATATCGTAATGTGGCTTATTTAATGAGGGGTGTAAACGTTATTTCAATAACATTTGGTCTGATTCATTTTTTTTGTAGAAATTATCAACACGTTTATAGAAAAATCAACCCCATACGAAAACAAACTGTTTACAAACACGTACGTTACTGACGTAATTGTCAATCAAAAACTTTGTTTTGTTTTTAACAAAATTGATAATAAATAAGTCATCAAGTCCATGCGCTATTATTAGAATTATTACAATGTAACACATGAAGACATGTAAGGAATGAACACCATTTGTTTTCAATATCATGCCAATATGAACACATATACTATAAATTTCACTGATATATAACATAAATTAATATTGATACGAAATGAATCTTGAATAAAATACTGCCCAATCATTACATTTACATTTTTATAATTAAGGTTTTTATTGAACCAAATTTAGATCACTTTGAGGTCACCCGGTGTATGCAACAGATTTACGTTCATTTACCTGTGTGAACATTGAAAATATTATGTTCATTTTTTTAATACTTATATTTCTGATCGCCATGTATAACACTTTAATATGTAGTTATATTCGAACTAAATTGAGGAGAGAGCTGATATAGGCTACGCCTATTGCTCAATCGGTTTGTTTATCAATAAAATAAATCTGAAATGAAATGAACTAAATTTAGATGCTTTATTATTTTTTTTATATATATTTATTAAGTACTTACATGAAGCTGAATGATACCAAAATGTTTGAGTCAAACGATTGTCCCATGTTATTCAAGGCGAGATGAGAAGCTTTCATATGAAGCTGACCGTGTTGAGTTTATATATCAAGTATTATGGAGAGGAACTTGTAGCGGAAATGTCAAGGTGTCAACATGAAACATTAACACAAAAGTATCTTTACGGCCCATCGTTTATTTACGTTCAATATTTATGAGTTAGTTTGGATACTTCTTTGGGTTTTAGCTCAAGCATTCGATATTCTACAATGTGCCATTAACATATTTGACACCGTAAACGTTGATAGAAAAATAGCATTATGCCTCAGTTCGCCCTTTGAGGACATGACGTTTACTTGGATATGACGTAGGTTTACAATGGGGTGTCGTCGATGAAGCAGAGGACGCTTACTCTTCCGGAAAACCTGGTCCTTTACTCTTGTACTTTTTAAGTGTCTCCGTGTTACTCCTTTCGTTGTTCATTTTCTACCCCTAGTTTAATCGATTTGGAGTTCGGTTTGATAAAATAGTAAGTGAATTGTCCTTGCAACATATGCAAAAGTTCAGCTGCGTAATAATGTGGGTACATGCACAGAACTATACATTGTTATGTTTATAAGCTGAGCATTAAGGCCTATCAGTTAATATGTCATTGCGTCGTTGAAACGGGCCCTGGATGAAAATTCCCTGATGCCAACAAAATATACAAATGTAATGACCAGCTAGGTATACATGAATGAAAGCAATAGGAACTCGTCGGCCAATTCCGTGTAAGATGACCGAATCGGCCGAGGAGGTCCGATGTAATGAGAGAAGAACACTGCCAGACTGAGGAAGATAGCTTTGACAGGCATGCGTAACCCCGCGCGATAGTCTAGCCATGCAAAGGCAAGCGTGGTCAGGATTTGGATAAGTGAATGGTGGTCGGGTGGTGCTGTGGATAGCGCACTTGCCTTTCACAAAGGCGGCTAGGGTTCGATTTCCCGACCGGACCTGAATAAGGAATGGGGGTCACCTACCCGACCACGTGGGTTTTCTCCGGGTACTCCGGTTTCCTCCCACAATAAGACCCCACGAGCCCTAACATTCGAGCCAGCAAGAGTGTTTAATATAAGTTGGTAAACCTGTTTCATAATTGTTGTAAAATAAATAAAGTTGATATTGATTTTACAAATGTAATACCTGCACGTTACAGTTGTTGGCAGCGGTGGGATTCAGTGTAAAAATGAAAGGTCAGTTCTCGGTGGGTTTAAAAGGTACATTGATAAACAGGGAAAGACCTGCGGATTCCAAGGCCGAGACGGAACGAGACATTTAGGAGGGGACATGATGTGATGCGCAGCCAAGTATATGAGGGGGAAATACTGCTTAATTGGCGAGCTAGCTTTTCAAATCATGGGGTATATCCAGTGACCCGCTAACGATAGTTAATTAACGACGAGCGTTGGATGGATGATCGAGTGTTCTTTACACATGTAACATTAGCGATAGAAATGTTGATATCAGAATCTTACCAAGATATCGATAAACTTAATGACTTGATTACATTCCTGTTTGTCAGATGCTGCATCACTTATCAATTGGTATATCGTTTCATTGAAATACGTGCAATGTATATTTGTAGCATAATCACATTCTTCAAACAACACTTTTAAAGGATCTCAGACATAACTTTTCATTGTGGAATTACTTCCCGTGTCTATTCGATTGTGAAATGTAAGTACAATAAGAATGTAGATACTTTCCAGTACTTTAAAAAGGCTTGTAATGGTTTTCCGTTGACATTTATTTACGTGTACATGATGGAAGTTTGTGTGCCAGAACTAACATAAATGTCTTTGTATGTAATGTTGAAACTATACGGCTGCCATGTAAATATAACTATATACCAAAAACATTCACGAAAACGTCAACGATTCCTGAAAAAGTGTCATCTTAGCGAGAATCTAGTAACATAACATTGTACAAATTATACATCCAAAATATACAAATGTAAATTTTATCAAAAGTTTGACGTAACCGTGGATCTGTTTTCATCAAATACGACAAAATATATCGTTATTATGCCCATAATATTGTTAAAATGGACATTTATGTTTTTATTCTGTATTTATGTCGTTCCGTAACTATTAAAATCGCCACGTTTTGAATTCATTACCTTAATGACTGTCTGCGTATTATCTGTAAGGATTACGCAACTATCTATTAATTATAATGTAATATTCGTGTTAGATTGCTGTTTACGTTGAAGTGTGTTTTGTTATCATTCAGTGTGTCTTGTCCGACACATTGTCCCTGATACCATTGTATTTATAGATTGTCTAAACACATCATCCCTGGTGACATTTATCGATAATATTTAGCTCTGATTTTGTTAAGGATTCCGATTAAGAGTAACCTCCCTTCAACTTCCTTTTACAAAACAGTAAATGCACATGTATAACAGTCTGAAGATCTCGCCCAAGGATCATGACACAATCTTAGGTCTGTAACTTTGATTTAGCCAATCACAAATAACGTTACGAAAAGTAACGTCATACTAATGTGATTGGCTAAACACAACATGATTTCATGATCTCTTGGTCAGGATCCCAAACTCGGTCCAGCTCCCTGGAATGCTTACACGAAAAATACTGCTGCTGGCTATTTTTCTGTTGATTCCATCTTGATAAGTTTGCCATAAAGATTTGCAAGGACCGTTTATCTCTTAAGAAATGTAATAGTCTTGCAGGAAAAAGCATAATGTAGCTAGAAGTTAAGAGTGATATTAGATTCCGGGATTGACAAATATCACGTGGAAGCGTATCCATTTCTTGGTAAAAGATATTTCTCGTGCCTATGCTAATATTTCTTCACCCACGCCGCATTCGATAAGCATAGCAGTGATGACACATATGAGAAGATACGACTCAATCAACATCGCTGATGTCATATCTTAAGCATGAGGCCCAATCGGGGTAATAGCTTATTGAGAAACATCTGTGAAATCACATAGGATTATGGCAAAGAAAGATTTTATATATCTTTTATCTTGAAGCTCGTTTTCAAAACGGTTACAGGAGGAATAATTTTAGGGAATATTCCCATGTTCTAAGCAAGGTTATTGACCTTATCGCCAAGCATCCACGCTGACAAAGATGCCATATCTTCAGCGGCCTGGAACAGGCAGAAAGATTCGGCCGATGGCCGTAATAAATTAAACCAAATTTACATGAAGCAAGATTCGAAGCTATTTGTTACATGGACTATCACCTACTTTAGATACATTGTAATGTTGATTGGAAGCGTCTATATTTACTAGACGTGGTTATTGTAACCTATGCGCAGGAAGTTTGGACAATAAACATGTTGTTATGCTAAACAAAGAAAATTTAATATTATTTATAATGTATCATCATTATTATTATAACTCTTGCAGAACAGAAAAGAACCTCATTAAAACTCAGATAGGTACACATGACAACATACATTATACACAATAGACATCAATGGAATAAGTTTCGTAAGTAAACAGAAAATAATCTAAGAATATCTAAGAGTAATCAAAATCATATTCCGAACTCAAAATCAATTAAATTAAGCAGTGACAAAATATTAACAAAAGACATATTTACATGGAGAATCTTGAAAACTAACAGGAAAATAATGTATTTTGGAAAAATAAGTATTATCGTCTTATGCTTCGTCGACGACATCCTCTATGTAAATCTAGGTCATATTCAAGTACATTTCACGTCCTTAAAGTGAAAACATATCATTCAATCAGGCAGGCATATGCTTTATAACGGGCTAGTAAAATACCTTCCACCTTCATAGGCTTCTTAAAGAAATCATTTCATATTTTGTGGAAAACAGTTTTCGTTAGGTCGATAGTGCTGTGAAACAGGAAATATATACATATATTCAAGAAAGAGACGTTATTAGAAAGTCGATGCTTACATGATACTGTTAACCAATTTAATTTTCGCTGCAACTTAATTTCGCGTTTTCATATGAAACGACTATTTCGAGTCGATTTGATTTTGCAATAAATAGGGTCATAAATACTATATGCAGTACATTATTCCAATAGTTGGCATACCTCTGATTGCAACTATTTGGTGGCGATACATTTTCGCGAATTTAATCAATCGCGAAATACACGAAAATTAATTGCACACGCAAATAAACTGGTTTACAGTATGATAAAATCAGAAGGAATGATTTTAGCTCTTTTACATTATGTACAATTTAGTACACATTTACTTTTACCAGAATAATATATTGTATCGTGTCATAGTTATAAATTGTTTAACATGTATATCTCCTGTAAACTACACACTTATCATATTGTGACATGGGACACTATGATAGACGCTGTGATGCGGCCTTTTCTCAGTTTTTTGTTTTTGCCTTTAAAACATAGTATTGGCATCTCCTCAATTCCTGTTATTTTTCTTTGGTAAATATCTATTTAACCTCAATAACTATAATGACCTTGAGTTCGGATCATGGTTTTGCTGACGCTTTGGTATTCTCTGATTTTTTCCAATGAGTGCTGTCGTGTCCGAAGTGTCAACAGAACCATTATCCGGACTCGAAATCGGTTTAATTAGAGAAAAAGGGAAACGTTACATGGAACCCTTGTAAAATTACAAGAGAATAAGACCAGGTATTACGGAAGAGTGAGCGTCTTCTGCTTCATCGACGACATCCGCCATGTAAATCTTGCTCATATCCAAGTAAACGTCAAGTCCTCAAAGTGAGAACCGCGAAATCATTTTCAATCACAAGTAATCACACTGATGAGCATACTGTAGAAGTGAAATTGTATGCGGTGTGAAAATTTTCACTTATTTTGCTGGCAATAAATTTCCGCGAATGAATCCACACGCGAACATATATATCTATAGTTAATACCATTCAAACTCTACAGTGTATAATAGTGTTAAAGGTTACAATGCTAAACCGATGACTGACAGCGCGAACATTTTCACACAAAATTCCACGCGCGAAAATATGGCTTTTACAGTACTCAAAAACGTCCATCGTTATATCACACAAGGATACAAAATATGATTCATTGAGATACAGATGGTGCGTAGTAAACGTATATACTTTGCCAAACCTGGAGACAGTGTTATGTTTTCAAAGTATAGAATGGAATGATATAATCAGTTACATGTTAATGTACATACCACAATTCCATGTAATGAACGACTATACTACGAACCTTCTGTATATACATTGTCTTTGTTTTGTTGATCTTGCAATAAATGTCAGTCGTAGCGGTTTATATTTTCTAATTTGCTAAGTCTAACAACCATGGCTTATTAATTGGGTTGTTCTGGGAGAAGACTTGCATGGGCTATTAGCCTGCTTTCTGATCCCATTGATGTATGTCAATAAAATGTTTTGAAATGGAAATTGGGTTGTTTGCTTTAAGAGTAATTGTGAAACACTTAAAAGGAAACAAAGCCTAACTCTTAAACCATCGGTAATACATCCGGTTTAATGCGAGGTTGACAACATGATTGATACATCGTACCTATAATATAATCTGACAATAAGAATAATGTTTGAAGTTTTTTTCTCTCACCTATAAGTAGACACGTGTTTCACGCGGAACACCATGTGTAATTAGTCAAGTCGACACAGGTGCAAGCGGCGACATTTTAAATTAATTGGAATTTTGGAAATCCAAACTATAAAAAGTTCATAAATATGTTCTATATCATCTCAGCTGACATTAGGAAATGTGGTTTCGTTTCAACTGCTCTAAAATAAAAACAGGCTATGGAATATGAGGCACTACCAATTTCTGTTCTTTTTCTCTCGCACTAATCAAGGGTCTAAATCTTTCCTTTGTTTCTATTTTGGCCTAGTTCAATCGAATTTGAGTTCGGATTATAGTGTTGTTGACGATTATTCATTCTCTAATTTTGTGGAGATATTTGCAGTAGAGTTACTTTCATAGAATATAGATTGATTTAGAAATGGTTGAAATCCATTCACGTAGCATTGTAATTTATCAACAGCGCACGTTTGTTATGATTTGTCAAGTTATCCAAATAAAGTGTCAAAACTAGCGTAGAACACCTTTCCTTCCGTCAAATATCTGATTTTAATCCTGGTTAAAACATGTTTCTTAGTTGTTTATTTTATCATTTTGGTCGGCTACTTTTGTATACATTTTGTTATCATAATCATAAATATGTACCGTCCAGCCTTGCTATATCAAACTCGAATAACTCGAATGCCTTGTTTAATTCGAAATATTTCTTTTGGCCACCCTAAATCCTCTACTTTAACGTTTAAACTCACTCGACTCTTATACTCGGATAACTCAACGTTTTCCCATTGGTCCGCCGATTTCAAGATAGCAATGTTCGACTACCTCTTTTTTCAGTTACAGTAACTCCATTTTGGCCCCTAGCATCACTGAAGAGTCCTAGGAGGACGAAACAGCTGTATGGTGTAGTTTAATTAATTTGTTCGGCATACTTTATCAATTACTAAATTTAAAAAGTGCAGAACATGAGTGTGTGACGTCATCTTTAATGATAGGGGGTTACAGACTCTGCTGGTGGATTTTTTATTCCCCGAGGTTTGCTGGAACCTCCATAAACACAATTAATATTATTAAAGTAGTGGCACGGTACATAATATGCATTTGAAATTATACAGAACAAGTTTAGTGTTACTTCTAAATTCATAAATTAAAGGGGTTTTACTCACCTGACCCTTCTGCTTTCTACATTAGTTTATACATTTTGGATTACCACCTTTTGGCCCCTAGCATCACTGAAGAGTCCTTGGAGGACGAAACAGCTTGATGGTGCAATTTAATTATTTTTTTCTTCGGCATAATGTATCTTATTACTAAACTTAAAAGGTGCAGCACACGTGTGTGTTGCGTCATCCATAATGTCACAGATGATTGGTAAATTGTGCAGAAAGGCGTGAAGAAGGAATTATTTACAATTAATAGTGGTTCTGTTTTGGGTAAAGATAAAAGATGAGGTGCTTGCTGGTGTGTGAGGGCTTCAAGGTCATTCAGACCCCCTTGATTGAATATTGAGGGTCATATATAAATATGTTGGGTCCTTATCAATGGCATTTTTTAGTATTCATTGCAGTTTTTCAGTTGTTATTTATTTGGGTCCTTGGGACCCGGGTGTTCAGATTGTAGGGTCCTATAATGGAAATGGGGGAAATTCGAAGCAGAATTCAGTTTTATGTAAAACCCTAATATGGTATGTGTCTTAAATCTGTATCTTTTATGCATTTATTCATATTTTCTATCTTTTCCTCAATATAAACCAGTCTACGGCGCAAACCTTGTGTACACCTGTATACTCTCAAAACCAGTTAAGTGTCAACACTTCATACACGTGATTGTCATTTTAAAGTTGACAGGTATTTGTTTATGTTAGTATTTTTCCATAATTAATAAAATCTATTAAAACCTATCCATGTTTTGACAAGTTCGTTATTGATGTTCCCTTAATTTTAATATGATGTTCTACACGATTTCGTTTTTATTCACGCAACATCAAGGTGTCGAATTAAATTTGATAATTTGATTGAATTGTCTTTGAAGTGAATACCATGCAAAACGTAGACAAAGTGCATTCTTGTTTTTATACTAAAAAAGAAAACGTTTCTAATGCATCATTTAAAAAAAACAGAACAGAAAAAAGAAAAACCACGATACAATAGAAATTAACAACTCGTACATGATTGATAGTTTTCATTATTTTACTATCTCCGATCATCATTTCCCATAATACAAACAATTAACAAGTACAATAATATAAAACTTGTAGGTCTTCAAACAGATATTAATTATTCGGGACGCTTTTATAACGCCCTGTTAAACACACACATCGTCTGTTTTCAGATTAAATATACAATAATTTATCCTAACAGAATATGAATGGATTCCTGTGTTTCGTTCAATATTGATATATATGATGTTGTTTTTTGATGGATAAGTTATAATAACGCCCATTGTTTCCGAGATTAGGCTCTACACTTTTGACAACCGATGCGGTTTGTTTTTAATGGATTCTTGGAAGCTTTCCGTGCTTGTTTGACTTCAAATAGACTGAATAACTCGCATGAAAACGCTTATTTATATACATATATCTATAAATAGTAAGTGTATTAAAATTAAAATTATTAGAATTTATGTTTTGCTATTTTATAGCCTTTACAGAAATAGATCTCTGTGTGATATGAAGATAGGGGTTTTTGAGTTTGCTTTTTAATGTGCATCTTATATTGATGTTTCTTTAGATGTTACGAAAATCTACATGGCGGGTGTTTGTCAATAAAGCAGAAAACGCTTACTCTTCCGGAACACCTTGTCTTATTCTCGTGTACTTTTACGACGGTTTCTTTGTAAACATTCCCTTTGTTCATATTTTGCCTCTAGTTTAATCGAATTTAAGTTCGGATTACAGTTTTGTTGACGCTTTGGTATTCTCTGAGTTTTTTCTTTTTATTTAGCATTATCTTATTTTATCATAAATTACAATGCGTATTAATAGTCATACAATTTGTAAAAAAGATTGACAATGCATAAACTTTGTGTGTCCAGCTGAACCATAGCAATACTTAGATGAAGAACATGAACATGCTTAAGGAGGATTCATTCTCAGGTCATCTATATTCATTTAATATGTTATATACCTTACCCATTTCATAATATGTTTTGCGTTTCCTCAGTGGAGAAAAACTGTTTTCTAATGTTTACTTTTTATGTTACTGATTCGTAAAAAAGACACACGTGTATCCTTGTAGGAACTCGGATGTGATACGCATTCAAGGTTGTGAACTTAAGGGTTCAAAGCACTGGCGACATGACAAGTCTATATAAGCGGTGTCTACGAAATAGAGCACACGTTAACAAATGCTGATTCTCGATTTCTTAAACTATTAACTCTTGCACAAACGAAAAATAAATGACATATTTTCTAGTATATCAATTAACGCTGTTTAAAAGTACATCAGAATGAATGGCAGCGAAAATATTTTTATTTTTTTTTTTGCTGAAATGGCTACATTTTTCTGCAGATGATATACTTTTAATGTGAAATTCTTATATAGTGTTATCTTACATTAGTTCGTGACGTAATGTCCGACACTGATGGATGGTAAGTAAACCAAAGGTCAGAAAAAACATATTAAAGGTTAGATAGTGTGCATGGAAACATCGTTCATACATTAGCACGTCTAAGTAGAGTGGGAAGCCCATAACTCTAAGAATATAATATACATGTACTGTGTAATATCTGGAATTCAGTCACGATGTTTCTGTTTTCATTTCATAGCATGTACTGTAAATAAGTTGATTACTGTTTCCACGTAATAGTTGTATTTTAGTGTTAATATGCACATACTGTAATGGTTGCCAGAAAATGATATAGAATCATTATTCCTTTGTGGAAGTGTGACCCCCATTATTCAAGGAAAAAATATATTTATGTAAATAAAAGCTTAAATACTTTAGTCCGTATAAAAGTATGTTTTATCATCAAAAGGTATTTCATTGGATAGTTAATTCGGCGTTTACTTAATAGTTATATTTATATCTCACGTAGTGTGTTGTGATTATTTTTGTTTAGAATCAACATTCTACGAAACGTTTTTATATATGGCATTTTATTCACAATTTCTTGAAAAATATTGCCAACAATTTATGATATTTGCATGTCTAATGGTATAATATGGAGAATTTAACTTCACAAAAAGTTAAGTTAATAAGATGAAAAAAAGCCTTTTGAAATTATAGCTACATGTTACAACTATATCACGTAAAAAATAATTATAATTACTGTTTTAAAAGCAAGATGTATTTGAAATAATGACATGAATCATGTAAACTCTTCTTTGTCAGTTTTCATATAATACATAATTATATTCAATATGTGTAATATTTATCTTACTCGGAGAACAAGGGCTTCAGTACTTGCCAGACGAAGATAAGGGCATATACACAAGGTGAAGGTTACACAGTGGTAAACATATCCTATAGTTCTTGTGTTCAGAGCCTGGTTAGCTTAATGACAAGAAAAACGAATATTCCATCTGATTTGTATTTCTAAATATTTAAAGTAGATCACTTAAATTGAATGTACATCAATAGAAAATAAAACATTTTTTGAAGATAAAATAAAAAAATGTGGGGTTTTATATATCTTAGATATTTATAAAAAAAAACAGGAGTTTGCAAATTTGAGTTGTTGACTGCTTACGCTAACAAAGTTTTGTTAAAGTTGTCTTGGACACCAGCCAACCGACGCAACCTGTTAACATGGCATATTAAGTATAAACAAATACACCTCACTCCTGTGACGTAGGTACCGGTATCTATAAATAGTTGTTGATGTAGATTATTCGATATAAACAGCCTAATTTACGAATGCAATTAATGATTGAAAAGCCATTGTGAAGTTTGACATAAAATGTATTTTTAATGTCGGAATGACTGAAGAAACGAGTACTAGTATTAGCATGGAAGAAAACGACTCGTGGACGTTGTACAGGTACACTTATATATTAGTAATCCAAGAGAGATAACTCCTTATGTCCCGGTGCTGCTTTTTTAATTAAACGCAGTTAAGCTGTTCGCTGCAAATTTGATTATATTTGATATTCAATGCAAAGTTCAAGTGAAAAGCGCTACATATATTAGACAAAATATTTAACATGCATTTACCAGATTTACCTGAACTTCGGTCTAATTAAAGCATGTTGCTTCTAGACCACCTCGAATTAGACTTACAAGTGTCACTGACATCTTCCTTTGTATTGCTACATACATGTATCAACAATGCTCATGAAATCACACTGCAGAAAATTAACACTGTTTGCACCATTTGTAAATACTTACATTATATGTATTATATATCTATATAGAAGAAGCATCGGTATGTAAATAAACGTTCCCGAATATCAATATAATTTCTCTATAGCCGACTTAATAACATAAGGTTTCAGTCGAAATCTTTGTGTTTCGTTCACACCCTCCATCATATTTAAATTGCATATTGCATTATAGTAAGGCGTGTGAAAGACTTGTCATAATGCGAATGAGATTTTAACAATAAAAACCCGAATCCATTGCAATATTTGGTTAGCTATATAGTGTTTGACAAGGAGAAAATTGTACTATAACAAGGTAGTTTCTTGAAGTTATATCATTTGCAACCAAACATCATTGTTTGACTTATACATTGTAAGTCTTTAAGGCTTAATTTTAATTAGTCAAGCATGGAAAATGATAGTCATATTTTAGCATAAATCTAAATTTGCATTGTATTTCGACTGTAAACAGCTCAATGTCCCTAGTCGTGTTAAAGGCCCAATATACGTAACTTTCGGCAAATCTTGAAACGAAAATCAAGCCTGATAACTTTTTATATTTATAGATTTAGTTAAGATTAACCGATATCAGCAATATTCAAGATGAATTCTTAAGCGGTTACCGCTACAGCAGCAGTTGAAACACGGTATTTGTAAACACGCATCCATATTGACTGTTTTCTAACTTCGGCTTGCTGTTGAAATGGGCCACACCTGAATTATTTTCAATTCTTTGGATTTTTCTGTCAAGAGTTTCTTGTTAGTTACCGCTCAGGTTTACTTCGTTTAAGACTTAAGACCCAAAAAATTTCATGAGGTTACGTATATTGGGCCTTTAACTTTGTTGAGAAATAGAATAAATGTATACTTGATATAACGTCTTATCTAGCTTACACGCCACCCTGAAGCGCTTTACAGAGCATATTTATGCTGGTTATCCAATTGATTTGATCTAATAAAACATACATCTTTTAATTCATGTATCGGGAATTCACCGGAGCTGCCTTATCATGCGCTAAATACAAATTATATGCCTCATGACTAATACTTCTTTATGTGTGTATGCCTTCATGTGTGCTGAAGATGTAGTGTGTTTTGTTTGTAGTGAGACCGTGCTTCTAACACTATCAATTATAGTGCTACCTTACTGAAATGCTACAACTAAGATACCGCAACACCCACCACAGACTGTTTTTATTCCGCCTGCCAGTGAATACTTTCCTGTAAAAATTCCTTACATACGACGACTGGGGTTCGAACCCTTGCCGACTGTATGGGAGACAAAAGTGTTCACCACCGAGTCAATCCACATATTTTCTCATTGAAAGATGACTTGACACACATGCTGCACCTTTTAAAATTAGTAATAGATACAATATGCCGAAAAAATTAATTCAACGGCATCCTACAGCTGTTTCGTCCTTTTAGGACTCGTCAGTGATGCTATGGTCCAAAAGCAATTCAGTTGTTTTTATCAAAATAAATCATTTGGTTCAAATAACTGTTTGCTTACAATATACAAAAAAGTTTATCTAGAGTCGCACATATAAACAAAGAAGCGTAAGTGTTGTAGCGCTATTTTTGCGACAAAACATTTTATAAAAAATAAACTTACAACATGGTAATTAACAAAAGACATAGAAAGAAAGCAAAAACTAAACATACAAAATTGTTCACTATCACAGGCAACCATTTCATAAAATTATCACACATTAGTAAATTAATTGTACAATGAGCTGACAAAAGGTCGGAAAAAAATATCTCGTCCAGTGAATGCCAGTAGTAGGCAAAGTAACGATTATGACGTCAACATAAATATGACTTCAACAGTCGCTCTATGACGTTCATGGCTCATATGAATATCATCGCAATGGGTTATAAAGTTATATATATGAATCGAAAGGTTTTCGATTAATCTGATTCTTAGTACTAGTGGTGGAAAATGTATATGTTATTGATCTCCAATGTCAGATAATATTTGCATTTATATTATGAATCGGAGGTGTTCCTCTTCGCGTAAGTGTGCATCTAATTAAAGCATATGTTGATGAATCCCTGTCTTTCGTGTTTGATATATCACCAACTTGTTCTTGCATATCTCGTCTTCATGTTAAACGGTTTTTGTCCAAACAGCTTTTAACGATATCTTAATCTGTATATTTTTAAATTCGATATAACAACATCTAAAATAGGTCAGTATACATGAAAGAAAGTAGAGAATTAAATTATAAAAGAAAATGAAAATGCTTATGACAACATTTATGCTGACAAAAGATAGGTGTGGTGGTAACATAACGTATAAATAAAACTGCCTGTTGAAGTGAAGCCCACTTCTAACGTAAAATGTGTTTGACCTGAATAGTTTGAGATTAAGTCATGTTGATATTCAGGATAGATCGATGGGATAGCCTCTATGTAAATTACCTATGGCATGGGGTATCATTTCAATTACTTTCAGATAACCTTTTTTCTTGAATTTGATCTTGCCAATAAATAAATACAAACGTCTTGAATGATTGCCCAATACATTTACAGAACAGTTAGGTCAAAAGTAAGCATAGTGGCATGAGAAGTGATACCCAAACTTAGATTTAAAAGTACGTTTGCATATATTAAAACCCTTTATAGAGCAATTTATACTAGACATGTTTTTAATTCATGTCTTTTTTCCTGTTGGTTCTTTGAATGTGATTCGCGTTCCGCTGACTTGATTTCAGGTACATATATCATCTGTGAGAGAGTCAAATGTAATCGATCTCTGGGCTATATTTAATCCCTGGTGAACACAGTCTAAGTTGATTTTTCACCTAATTAAGTATGTAGTCCCGTCACGAGAGAGACCACGTAAAAGAGGATTATACTCAGCATTTTAGTTCAGGGCGGGATGGGTAAATATTGATATACAAAGCTTAATCAAACAAATATTTTATACAAGCTCTTCAAAACATTTTAAAGATCGAACCATGGATGAGGGCAGACGCATATATATATATGCTAATATATATAGCGCTACGATTTACATATACATTGTATAATTATTGAAATAAATTCGTCTCCCTTGATTTAGATCATTCCATAAACGTTCATTATTCGTTTGATCATTTTTACCGAAAATAAACGCTAACCGGGCATAAACATTACTTTGAATATCAAAATTGTAAAGAATTCAAGTGGATGCCACCATCAATAAATATAGATTCTGATATATGTGTATACTATATATCTCGTATACAAATGTATATGCTATATATACATTCGATTACCCACATTTTTCCTGGACCTGAACAGTATAACGTATATACGTGTAATCAGCATTGAACTGCTTTCATGCTGCATTCTATTGCCTATGAATGCCACCTAAAAGCATTTTAAAGGCCCAATATATGTAACTTTCGGCAAAACTTGAAGCAAAAATCAAGCCTAATAACTTTTTATATTTATAGATTTAGTTAAGGTTAACTGACGCGCTTACCGGTACAGCAGCAGTTGGAACTCGGTATTTGTAAACACGTGTCGATTTTGAACTGTCTTCTAACTTCGGCTTGTTGTTGAAGTGGGCTCCACCTGAATTATTTTCAATTCTTTGGATTTTTCTGTAAAGAGTTTCTTGTTAGTTACCGCTCAGGTTTACTTCGTTTTAGGCTTGTTTTTTGCGTGGTTATCAACTGGATTTTTTTTTCAGAATTTTTCAGAATCACGAAAAATGTCCTGATGTTATTCATATTTGGCCTTTAATGCTTTTTAGAATCTGTTTATTCGATACAAAATTACACTTTTTATTTCTCAGCACTTAACTCAAATAATGTATATATCGAGTATGCTTGTGATCTTTAAATCCAATGAATAGAATGGCAATCGCCCGGGGACGGCCAGTGGTACATGTATCCAGGATAACAATTATAACGTCATAGTAATAATGACGGCATCAGTCGTATGAATGCCAACTGAATTCGGGTTATATATACTATATCCTGACATGCAATGTTAGATATTGGCTTATGAATGCGTTTTGTCTATAAGCCCATTTTTGGACCAAGCTGTATTTGGATTATCAAGAACCATAAAGTTGTTTTCGAACTAAACCAAATATAATGAATCATTAATTAAAAGTTAAAAAGTCATATGTGTATTTCGAAAATCAGTTATAATAAACGGAAGGTTTATCTTTCATATCGACGCTACATTTAAATACATTTTATTACTTCTTGTATTTTGGCGCACTCTTTATTTTAGCGCAAAACCAAGTTTTACCAAGTGCAATGATGAACTGGCACATTCTATAATGCCTGTTGAAAACAATACACAGAAACTATAATTACATTTAGCAGAATAATAATTAAGTTGTATACGTTTAGCTCAAACTCGCTGTAATACGATTACCGCTAATGTATAAGCATTTACAGTATGTTATCCAGAAACAATAAGAAATATTTCGGAGAGTTGCCGATCAGACGGCATGTAGATATTACACATATGACAGTATAAGAATTGGAAGCAAAATGCGGGCATCAAATGAAACTGATATTACTCTATAATGGCCCTTTCCCGAGGGAATGGTTTTGTTTTGTTTATTTAGTTTTACGTCCTATCAATTAACAGACACTGTCATTTAAGGGCGTAGCAGGTTTCGGAGGACGTGGAAAGCTGGAGTACCCGGAGAAAAACCATCGACCTACGGTCAGTTCCTTGCAACTGCCCAACGTGGGTTTCGAACTCGCAATCCAGATGTGAAGGACTAGTGGTAGAAGGTCGGAACACCTTAACCACTCGGCCTCCGTGGCCCCTTTTCCCGAGGGAACTGTTCTCTTATAGTTTTGTCTGGGGAGGTATACAGTGCTCGAGCCGTTAGGTATCAAGACTTTGCTAGACACGCCCAATAGTAGTATACAGTTTGTATGGTATAACTCTATCATGAACTTGTCACTGTATAAATAAGTCGGTCAATTTATAAGTATGATATATACAAAATAAACCAATTATATTTACAAATCTTTTCTGGGCTCATTCTGATCTTTTTTTGCTTTTTCTAAAAAATAGTTGAAAAGGAACTGATAGAAAGATAAACAGATCACAATTGTATCATTTGTTTACTTGTACATATTACACCTATAGTGAAAATAAACAACAAACGTTCATTATCTGTCGAAGGTTACTTCCTTTTCGTACAAAGGGACCACTGACATTGACATATAAAACCGGGGACATTGATATAGGAACATAGGCAATTTGTGTGCTATTTTCTCTTTTAAAGTTTGAAGTTTTCCCTGTGTATCATTCAAAGATCAGCTACAAAAGTAACGTTCTTTGTTTACCAGATAACTGATATAGTGCGGCATTATAGGGCAGTTATTGATCTGCGTGATATTTTTTGTGTTAGTGAATTTAAAGAATGTTATTTTATAAGAGTAAGACCTATGCTTTAAGTACATGAACATCGGTATTGTCAATATATTTCCCTAACATCTACGATAAAACGACACCGTTGAAATCCCTTGACCTCGACCATTTATACCCAAAACTCTTTACGTTAACAAGACGCGTTATATTATTGACCAGGGTTAAGTTGTTTAAAGAATGGTTAGCTTCACGATCGTTGTTCAAACATTCACAGTTTTAAAAATTATGTCAATCTTAAAAAAAAGACACAGTTTGATTAATATTTAAACCCAATTTTCAATCACCTTTAAAGTCATACTTTAATGAAATGAATATATCATTGACACACGTATATGACAGAAACGTTTTGAGCTTTACTATAGGCGAAGTTGAAGAGGCTTTCAAAACGAAAAGTGGGCCTAGATCTGAATGAAAGTTAGGAGAAAGTCAATATTTCTCTACGTGACAATACTTACCAGTGATACACACACATCCTGTATGTTAATGTATTGCCGGCACAGACCACCATTGTACGGCTCTACCGTGTGTGAAAAACTGTCAAAGTAATATCAGGTACGTATCAATGTGTCGTCGACATCTATTGTTTTTTACTGGCAATAAAGGGGGAGCGGGAGGGGGGTATGGTGACGAGTGGTGCATGCAATCTAGCTGAATTTTACAAGTCCTTCATATATTTCAAGATTAAAAAAGTCTGCACCATACCAAATGTATTAATGTGATTGAATTATTCAAGGGTTTTCCGTTATAGACAATACATACTATATTATAAATCCAAGCTTATGTATTTGCATGACTGCTTTGAATATTGTACTTTTTTGTATGTTACATTATGAAGTGCAGCTATAAATGTTTTAGCTGGAACTAATGTCACTAACAATACTCTAATGTATTTATCGATGTAAATATCATTACACCTCTATCAATTCAAGACTATTCTCTAAGCTTTCCTTATACGAATGTTATAGGTTTTGAAGCTAATGTACATGTATCGTAGCTTAGATTGCTATTACGCATCTGCTTAACATGCATCTCAAACCGCTACTTTGAAACATATTTTAAAAACGTTTAAAAACGTGCCACTCGGAATCAATCATCGTCGGACCCACGTGACCCTGCTCTAACATTGGGTGTTTGGTTTGGTTTATTTAATTTTATGTCCTATTAACAGCAATTATCACTTAAGGACGTGTCAGGTGTTGGAGGTGGAGGAAAGCCGGAGCACCCGGACAAAAATCACCGACCTACGGTCAGTACCTGGCGACTGCCCAGCTTGGGTTTCAAACTCGCAACCCAGAGGTGGAGAGCTAGTGGTAGAATGTCGGGATTCCTAACGACTCGGCCACCGCGGTCCAGAGGTGGAGGACTAGTGGTAGATTGTCGGTATACCGTTAACCACTCGGCCACTGCGGCCCTTCTTCTCTTGCTACAACCGTTAGAGCAGTGTCACGTGGGTTTCCGACGATTGGAATAGATATGAAAGCTGATATTCAGAGATGTAATTTTAGTCAAATGACTAATCATTTCAACGCTCCGTTGTTATAAATGATGAAAATCCTTTGTTTTTTTTTTTCAAGTTGTGTTCGTAGTTTGAAAGGTGGACATATCGTATGATACTCCATTGCTTACCCTCGGTTTTGCTCCATGCACCTATGAACTACGTCATAAAAAAAACGAAGCCTCGCGAATAATTGTTATTAGTTGTCACTGGTAAAAGTCTGACCTATTGCTAAACTCATGCACGGCCTTTTAAAGACTACAGAGGGAAGCGATACCTGACGTGAAAGCCAGCCACTTTGACCAATACGTGACCGATGTAATCGAGGTTATCAAAACGTTTTGGTTCATGCAGCATAGCTTAAAATATGTAAATTTGTATGTAGTACTTCTCCTTTAAAATTCTGATTAGTAAATTACTCGCGCATTGGTCAGTTGATACAACTTACCAACTAACCAATTAATCGATTATAATTTCGATTATCCATTTTACTCAATTCTATGGAGACCACTCATATATTTTGTTGAATACTACAGAAAACAATATGATAATTTTAAAATAACATATCACAAGTTATTCTATTGCATGCTATATGTAAAAGATAAAAAAAATAAATGTATCAATCGATTAATCTGAATTTTGTATAGAAAGTACCTATACTAAAGTTTCAGTAGTTTTTTTTTTCTTGTCAGCGATATTTTATCGATTAATAATTGGTCATTGATCTGTTACAAATGTAATACCACCTGATAAAAAAATACAAAAAACCAAACCACAATCCGAACTCTCGTTTTAAAGGTCCAATATACGTAACTGTAGGAAATTTTTCGGGATTCTGAAAAATTATGAAAAAAATTCAGTTGATAACCATGAAAAAATAAGCCTAAAACGAAGTAAACCTGAGCGGTGACTAACAAGAACTCTTGACAAAAAAACCAAAGAATTGAAAATAATTCAGGTGGGGCCCACTTCAATAACAAACCGAAGGTAAAAGACAGTTCGAAATGGACGCGTGTTTACAAATACTGTGTTTCAATTGCTGCTGTACCGGTAACCGCGCAAGAATTCATCTTGAATATTGCTAATATCAGTTAATCTTAGCTAAATCTATCAACATAATAAGTTATTAGGCTTGATTTTCGCTTCAAGTTTTGCCGAAAGTTACGTATATTAGGCCTTTAAGCTCGTGTCTTTTGTCCCTTTTAAAAAATAATTAGTGAAATAAATTCCGTATCCAACAACCACTTATTGTGTAACCTCTATTCATAATACACGTTTACGATATGAACCAACTAAACGAAAATTATTCATATTGTTACGCATTCAAATGCATTTCAATGGTTGTTTCAAAAACCAGACCTTTTCATTGATGTACTGGACCGATGGAAATAGTTTTCGTTTAAATGCAACCCTGCTTTTGTTGATTAACATTATATTTTTTTCAAATTAGGTACTCATGATTGACAGCTTAATCCATGGTAGGGATATCGAATAGCTGAATTTTAAAGATGTTGAATACACTGCAATTAAAAGTGTATTACGTTATTTTAATAGATTTAATGTTATCAAAAATGTATATAATTATTCGAATCAGTTTTAGGGTTTAATTCAAAAGTGACTTAAATGGATAGTTTTATCTGCTAGATTCACCCGATGGGAGGTGTAGTCCTTCCAGTACGATAAAGGTTGATACACGTGTTACGTCAATATATTCTAATTATAGTTTGAATGCATTGTTGTACATGTATCAAGTTCAATTGGTATGCAGTGAAAAGTACATCAATTTTCATTTCACAAACATCTTATTATTCAGGAGTCAATTACTGCTTTAACATTTTGAAAAGAATGTTGGAAAAGCAATTTCAGATAATATAATCAACGTCCAATAAATATAAAGAGTACAACTGGCATTCATTTCGTATTCGATTAAAGTGTAAAATTACATGGTAATAAGCCAATTCTGACAAGAAATATTTGTTCTAAAAATAATTTGACATGTTTGAAAGGTGTAAATAACATCAAGTTAACTAATATTTACAATGAAAATGGCGTTACACACACATGTATAGCACCTTTTAAATTTAGTTATAGATACAGTATACCGAAAACATGAATTAATCTGCGCCAATCATAATTCATGGTTACTGTGTTGTATGTTATGTAATAAGGAACTAGTCTTCACCCGTGAATTCGATATAAGTAGGATTGATTGCTGTTATGTTAGGAGGTGAACTTCGTGAACAGTTAATAACGTTAGGTATGCGTTGTGTAAACTGGTGTTCCCTAGCCAGCGTATCTCATTTCCATTACGAGTTCGGTAAGAAGTATGCGATTGTGTATTTGTTCGATACACACGTATTGCTTGTTTAGGGCTTAAAAGTATATACATTTTGACACTTGACGTATACTGTGCAAACATACATTGTATAATAAATATGACTGTATTGGTTGAATGATGTAATTTATCACGAACACATATATAGATATATATACGTGTTTACTGAAACTTTTCACAAGTCTTACTTTCATTCCCGGGTCTTTAAATAGGTTGATGACATGTACGTGATCAATGTAAGATGAGTATAGGTCGATGCAATCAAGTTGTATGTAAATAAATGTTAGACGTAACCTGTACATATGTCGAGTAGTTGCTATGAAGGTGGTTGTCATGTAAATATATTACCCATGTAAGCATAACGATTTATGTTGTGTTCTGTAACATCATGAGTGTATGTTGATGTAACCAGGCGTTACTTACATGTTTTGTATGCTGTTACAACCGTGTTTTATTGTTAATGATTCTGTGACGTACACATGTACACTTAAAAGTTACTGCTGCGGGAATCCCCGGGGATGTTACCGGACAAAAATTTAGTATTAACATATGTTGATGTAACTGTTTTTATTACCTTTTCTATGCTTGACGTAATCAACCGGGTTACTGTGAATTTAAGTTTTATTTATCTCAACGTTACCTGCCAATATGTACACATCTAAAGTGCTATACATTGTGATGCACCGCAAAGTCAAATGTTGCTAAGACAGAATTTGCTAGTGTAACGTCACCATGTTCTATAGTGACGTCATCATTCTCATTGATGGTCAACACAAGGTGTTTCTGTTAAAACAATTTGAAAGAACTTAATAAAGCACAACTACCCAGTCAAAAATATTCATAAATATATTGATAACAAATATGTTTGCAAATGTTGTCATGGTTACATAACAATTTGCTATATATGTTACAAGACCATGATAACATATTCTGCTTCTGTTGTGTGTATTCCATCTGAGGGTTTGGCCAAATTTGAAAATCCCGAGGTTGAAATTTCCCAATCTTATATATTAGGTCATGAAAGATTTGTTTTCCTATTTCAACACCATATACCTGAATAATTTCAAAAGCTATGAAAATACCACGTTTTGAATGGCTACCGTTTTGAAAATATCAACTTTTCCCGTGCGTTTTTTTTAACGAAAACGAATCAGTCAGCGAGATTAAGCATAACCCATATTTGCAAACGATGTTTACACAGAAAAGGTAATCTCAGATTTCTAATGTATACTGTTAAATTATTTTGAAAGGTTTTTGTTTCATGACGTCGCCTTTTTCTTTTTCGGCATCAGATTTTTACCGTATTTGTGACGTCACGTCAAAGTTGAGCCATATTGACGTCACGTACGTGGCTGTATTGCATTGGTAGATGTGTAAAACAACCACAGCAATTATATGTGTGTGTATTGCTTTAGACAGACCAATATTTCAAATAAGAGAAAACGTTAATAATCTCTAAGCAGCGCTTTAGAAAAGAATGTCATATGTGTCATTCTTCGAACATAATTTAATTGTGGAACGACGAACTGGGTAAATTTAAATCCAATCTCTTAAAGCTATCAGCGGATATTTTTACATACTTAGTTAAATACGTACATAAAGCAATTGGTTTCTGAACGTGTAAAAAAATACACGAGTGTACGTAGTTCAACTCTAGTGATCTGATAAAGAAAACCTGGTGAATTGGCTCACGTTATAATACAGAAGAAATATGATCAATGTCATCAATTTTTGACCTAAATCCATTCGATTGGATCGCGAATGACACAGCAGATTACTCTCTCGTATATAAGGTGATGATACATAATCACTGTGTCATGGTGTCACTCCAGTATGTAAAAGGACTGCGGGACAGACTACTGACTGTCTTACAATGTAGAAGTGTGTTTTAAATGTATGCACAAACACACCTGTCAACGCTGTAAGTGGATATAGTTTATGTTCCCAGTAGATCCGTTATCATGTGCAGCTGTGCATACTTAACAATTATTTTTGTAATTTGCAAGTGTCATTGGATATGTAATTTGATAATCATGATTTGTAAATACACGTGAATACAATAAAAAAATAAAACCGATTGGCGTAACTGTGTAAGTATAGTCCATGAAAGTCTACCGAATCTCAACAGTTATCTGTTTTCAACTTTGAGGACTTAATTGACGTTTACTTGAAAGTAACCAAGACTTAAAGGCCCAATATACGTAACTTTCGGCAAAACTTGAAGCGAAAATCAAGCCTAATGTTAGAACTTATTATATTTATAGATTTAGTTAAGATTAACTGCTGTCAGCAATATTCAAGATAAATTCTTACGCGGTTACCCATGCAGCAGAAGTTGAAGCACGGTATTTGCAATCACGCGTCCATTTTAAACTGTCTGCTAACTTCGGCCCGTTGTTGAAGTGGGCCACACCTGAATTATTTTCAATTCTTTGGATTTTTTTTATGGAGAGTTTCTTGCTCAGGTTTATTTCGTTTAAGACTTATTTTTGCATGGTTATCAACTGTTTTTCCCCTTTATCTTTCAGAATCCCCCCAAAAATCCTGAAATTACGTATATTGGGCCTTTAAATCGTGGGTCTCGTTTATGAATCAAAAGATGCTTACTCTTTCTGGACACCAAGTATTATTCTCTTTTACTTTTACAAGTGTCTCTTTGTTAAGATTTCTCCTGCTCATGTTTTGCCCCTAATTAAGTCTAGTTTGTCAAATGACAAGACAACAATGTGGATAGGAAATAGAAATATAAGCGTATTGATATAGTCCTAATAATCGTTATAAATGGCAGAACTTTGCAGGCAAACATATCATATTGCGCTAGCGAGCAACATGACGTTTGCCTGCAAAGCCCTGTCATTTATATCGACCATGAATGTTATATCAAGACAATTTGATAATTTACTAACTTACATTAGTGTAGCTCCATATTGCATGAAATGAGCTAACGCATCATGTTGGATATGTAGGTAAACCAATGTAGGTTACAAACCATTGAATGTCAAAAATATGTCAAATAATCCTTAATTAAGATTTTCTGTAGACAGCAGAGTGCTGTTTTGTTTGTCAGCTTCACTTTATGAATATTTTTTCACATGTGTGTGTGTGTGTGTGTTTGAACTACCATTATGAATATGTATAAAGTTTTTGTGTGTTCGCGAACATTTTTAATATGTATAGGCTAACACGGGAACTAGGTAAACTGATTTATTTCACATAATGTCCATGTCACCATTGTCTTATCAGCGGATTACATACAGGATCAACTTGTCAAATACCTGTCAAGTTCTATAAATTCATAAGCTGCCTAACTTCATAAATCTATAACTGATATCAAGTGTCCGTCGCTTGATTCTATTTTCTATCGATTATATATCGTTAAAATACTTTTATCTACATTAATCCTCCCAGGTATAGCTCTGATCATGAGCCGAAGTTATGATCTTGTGTACAATTAGTAGCAATATACATCATTATATTTAAACTGCTCATGTAAGTCGTTGGTGTCAAATTTCAATCCTTATGTTCATTGTTATATTTCCTCTTATATAGGTTGGCTTTAATGTGTATATTTATACATGTATGAAGTATATGTATATATATATTCCGTCTAATCAATTCAGTATTGTCCTACTTCTGTGATTTTGGCAAAGGCTTGATCATTTTTCTATATGTTCTATCGTCCGGAAGACTGCTATCAGTTACCGATTTGTCTGTTAGGTTAAACCACAGTAACCTGAATCACCGAACGCAATCGGTAATGTCACTAAAACCTGAACCATTCGTTCTTATCACCACTGTACATAACGATGACCAGAATGTGTGAACCTATTTTGTTCGTCAGGTACGTAGTGAGCTGGCATTTCGACAGGGCCTCTTTACCTACTCTACCCAGGTTTATCGCCTTTTAATGATTTATTTTATTTTATCGGGGTACAGTTCAATAGTGTCACTACTGGCCTTTTGATAGTATCGTGGATAAGACCGCGGCACTACTTCACATGTAAAGGTTGAGCGTTACCATTTCAATGAATGTAGATAAAACCAGTTATTTAAGGCAGGGCATGGTCTGGGTTAGGTATATGGAATGAGGCAGGGTTACAACCAGACGGACGTCATACCTACATAGTCAATATGAAGTAGAAAGTAAGTACTGTGACCTATCACCTTCTTTCTGCGGCCAGGTTACAAAGGCAGATTTTTACTGGCAGTTTATGCTTATCTCTGATAGCAGGTATTCTTTATGTTTCTGAGTACAGGGGATTGTATTAAACCTATTAATAATGCTGAACGTTCATTATCCTGGCAGCCAATGAAAATAGATCATTGACCGTAAGGGGATTTTGGATTGTCGCTCAATTTTGTTATCGGTTTTTAGCTTATGCGGTAATTTCTTTGACTGTATTGCACTGCAAAACGACAAGGTATGCTTGCTGCTTCCAAATACGAATAAACGTATTAGCTGAAGCCATGTTTTACAAAAAATATTTAACTACAATGGTCATACGTATTGTTACATGATCCATATTGTATAACACCCCCCTCCCCCTTGACCCTTTGAATTTGCTATATACCACTATCTATTTTTAAAGAAACATGATTTTGGGGTATATTTTCATATGCTGATACTACTACAGTACAAACACTTTCCATTCTAAAAAAGTGTCTATCACATAACCCTGTTTATAAGATATATATCATGTTAACACTAAGTTACTCAAAATTCTCCGACCAACGTCAGTTATATCGTTATTCCGTGGCTTGCTTTAAATATATATGGTGGAAGTTGGCTGCTGACGAACAAATAACCCAACAGGGATGCAGTTTGATGATGCCAATAAGTTTAAGGATTGCCATTTGGGCTCATGAAGAAAATAGTTTGTATCCTTGTATGATATGAAGTCGGAATTTTGGAATATGCACATTTGTAGTTGGTGTGAATGAAA
Organism: Mimachlamys varia; assembly: GCA_947623455.1. Classification (NCBI taxonomy): domain Eukaryota; kingdom Metazoa; phylum Mollusca; class Bivalvia; order Pectinida; family Pectinidae; genus Mimachlamys; species Mimachlamys varia. The sequence goes on along the minus strand of OX392532.1, from coordinate 28,561,821 downwards.
ATGATGTATCTGTTCCCACTTTGAGGACGGAGCATCTACTTGGATGCTACTAAAATAGTTACCTGGCGGGCGTCGTAGATGAAGCAAAAGACGCTTACTTCTCCGAAACACCTGGGCCCATATTCATGAAACCGTTCTCATGCTCAAGCATGGATTCTGTGCTCAAGTCCAATTTCTTGATCCAGTTATAAATAAATGATAATATGTTTTTTGGCCAAATATTTCGAAATAATTTGAAGATGGTTGAAGCTATTGAGCATTTAACATGATTGAAGTAAATTAAAAGAAAGCTGACTTGAGCACAAAATCCATGCTTAAGCATGAGTACAGTTTCATGAATACGGGCCCTGGTCCTATTCTCTTGTACCTTTTTACGGATGCCCATGTCATCTTTGGTTATATTTTGTCCATAGTTTAAAAAAATTGAGTTTAGAATATATTTTTATTGATGGTTCGGTATTCTCAGATATTATTATTCACACTTGTTTACTTTTGTTGGCTAGTGTTGTGGCATGTGAAAGTGTGTGTTTGCGTGTGCGAGTGGTTGGATGGAGGGGGGAGTAGGGTTTGGGGTTAATATGCGAGGAACTAGAATATCCGTAGTTAACCCACGGTACCTGACAGCAGGTGACCCATACTGTTTACAATCTGATCGCAGAAATGACCCCAACCATCTTAATCAACGTACGGGGAGTGCACTATTCAATTCACCAACTGGCAACCCGTACAAATGTAGCTTGCTCTTAAGCCCACTATTATGACGCGTTTGATACACTTGTTGCACCAATTGCAGCGATTAAAATATTAACATGGGCTGTCTTATTCATCAAACAGAATGGTTTCATAGGGCCTTGCTTTGCGAAGCTTCACTTTAGGTTTCCGTGGGTGTAGAAAGTTACTATATTTTGGGTTTTGGGGTCTGGCCCATTGACTGGACGTACGTTTAAAATGGTAGTTGTTCATCCTTGCTTCATGCTTATATGGAAGCGCCTAAAATCTAGAGCAATCGTATCAATTGTTAATTACCTGTATTAAGTGTTGTCTGACCAGATAGCAAAATGCTACCACTGTCACAACCCGTTTAACATTAGTATATGGCGTTCAATAATTGTTTCTACTAAACCCTGCTTCTCCTACCTTTAGTATTTATCACAGTGGACTCGTAATTATATTGCTTGTTTTTAATGTCGATATGTTCGTGATCGATGCCAATTGCTGATTGCTGACAAATAAACTTACAGCACAGGGATTCGAGAGATACAGGTTGATCAAAACTATGAAGTTTTATGGTCGCCATCTTGATCTCAAAAGTTCGAACAAAAAGTTGAACAAAAAACGCAAAATTATTGATTTTAATGTAAGTTATAGACAAATAGAATAGATAAATCCTGTACAAGTGTCACAATGATCATTTTCAAAACTTTCACATTACCCAAAACCACTTTTAAGAGAGATTAACAGTACACATGAACTTAGATTCTATATTTTTGTACGTGACATCTTAACTTAATGTTATTCGTCTTAACACCTATTGGTAATCAGGAAGAAATTTCCCCTGAAGAATTACAATCACTTGTATTTTGACACCTGTAAAGTTTCTTTATAACAACTATTACTTTTATACAATTGAGAAATCTTATTAACAGTAAGGACCATTACATGAATAAGTTCTTACAATAATACCACATTCAAAATAAAACAGACCTCCTGTGGGTTCCTTTCTTTACTCTTGAATGGCCATGGTAAATGGTTGCAGTGGCCTTGCTTTCGGGATAACGTTTTACAGATAATTTACAAATTGAGCTATCGAAATGTTGGTGTTTATATGTCTGACGGTAGGTGGTCAGAATAGGCGTCCGATAACTATGACAGCCCAGGTGGAGATAAACTAGGCTTTATTACAGCTGTTGACAACAGTTCAATAAAACATGGCGTTTAAAGTGGTGGTAAGTGTGCCTCATAAGTACCTTGCTACACGTCATTACGTTCGCGAGGACCGGGCAAGCTTCCTGGTACACTTATAAATGTCTATAAACTTGCGTCTTGATATCCATATCAAATAACGCACTTGGATGCGACCAAGGTTTAGATTGCGGATGTCGTCGATGAAGCAGAAGCCGCTTACTCTTACGAAACACCTTGGGTTATTATCTTGTATTTTCGAAGGTCTCCATGTAAATCGTTCCTTTGTTCATTAGTTTGTCTCTAGTTTTATCGATTTGAGTTCGGATCAAGTTTTTTTTTTATATTTCGGTATTCTCTGATTTTTTTCCCCTTTCCCCTTAAGTTGGCCGCTGTTTTTTTCAGTCTAGAATATATCTTCATAACACAGTAAAATTCTAGATGTCAAGCTTAGTCCAATATTGGCAGTTTACCGTTTTGGAAGCAAAAAAACACTACCAATTGTGGAACACTTTTTTAGTATTTCTTACTTTTAAATAGTTTTTTACTTTGTCTATATTTTGTCCCTTGTTTAATCATTTTTCATTTTATATTATCGTTTTGCTTCGTTATTCTCATAATAGTTTTGTTTTGTAAACCTAGATTATGGAATCTTTGATTGAAACTACTTAAAGTGTGTTCTTTTAGAAGTCTTTTTTCGTCGTCATTATGTAACAACATAATATAATTGACTACAAAAAATGTAGACCTCCAGCAGTACATTGATCACGTTAGCTAAACAGTTCTGTTTACATAATTTCACTTATTGAATTGAGCTCGGTCTAATTTGCATGATGTTCAGCATAATTAGATAGTAAATATTGACCTTGGGTCACTATGTAAGGCCAGGTGTACATGCATGCCTTGCTTTTCCTGATACCAGTAAGTGCACAATTCACACCTGCAATGAATGAAATTAAAGGTGTGGATAAGTTTGACGGAGAAAACTGGTTTGCAATCGTAGAAAGAACTCTTCCCCATATAGCCATACCTAATAATCACAAAGTACACATGTATTATATTATATAAAAAAAACTACCAGAAAGTGTTTACTTACTAGGATACAGGGCATGCTAACATGACTTTTTCATAATCAAACTCTGCATAATGAACAGCAAGTTCCTTTCGTCATTCGTGGAAAGATCCGAGAGTATATTTGAAAAGTTTATGTTTATTTTGTTTCATTTTCCTAAAAAAAATACAAATAAAAATTAGAGAATAGCGTCAATAAAACCATAATCCGAACTCAAAATCAATAAAACTAGAGGCGAAATAGGAACCAAGGAAACATTTACATAGAGAACCTCGTACAAGTACATGAGAATAAGACAAGGTGCTCCGAAAGATTAAGCGCCTCCTGCTTCATCGACGACACCCGCCATGTAAATCTTAGTCACATCCCAGTAAGCATCAATCACCAAATGAGAACCTAGTCATCATTGTCAATCACAACAAGTAAGCACACTCATAAGCAAATTCAAAAACTTCATATCGCACAAATATACAGAATATTTCTCGATGAGATCAAGATGACGACAATAAAACATGTTAATTGTCTTCATCAAACTGCATCTCTCGAATCCCTAAACATAGAAATTGCAAACATTACAAATGGCTTATTTTGATTCACGAAAAAATGTTCATCGTAAAAATAACCCGATATACGGTAATCCTTCATGTAGGGTCGCAAACGATTGAAATGCCGTTACGTGAATAAGCAAAAGGTTTTACTTTCAATGAATTATGTTAATGCCATCTTTAAACAAAATGTTATAGTATTAAAACAACAATAAACTAATGTATTTTTAGTTAACTCTAAACACGGTCTTTGTGTTTGCCTGAATTAACATTTCTGTTTATTTATTTGTACTTTTCACTTACTTCAACGTCTCAAGGATTACATAATGTAAACAAATAATTGAGGGCATTTTTCATTATGTCTCTCACACGAGCCAAAATAATTGTGAAAATCAATTATATCAATTTTCATTCATCTTAGCGTAATTAAGTGATCACATCAAACAAACAGGAATGCTTTATAAACAAATAACAACAATATCCTGTAATTTACACTTGGCAGTTTGTTGTTTAAAAGGAACCGACAGACTGCAAAACAATTCGTATGCAATTCCAAAACAAACTTCACAACAAAATTGTAACCAATTTAAATGTTTTATATAGTTTGAAATCTTGCATTTGACAACAAGAAAGAAATCCCACATATAAATTATACTTATAGTACTTATATTATTATTATTTTTATTGTTGTTGTTTGGTCCTGACGTTTAGTAATATTATATGATATTATATACTTGATGATAAAACATGCAAAAAAGGAAACTTAACAATAACAAAACATAACCAAAACAAAATGCCTGTTAACAAAATACATCGACGAGTCCTGGAATAACTTCGAAGTGAATTCATATACATTATTCGAATTTCAATCGTTTCAAACCAAGCAATCATAGATTAGTCATATGCACGTACAGAGCTGTGCTTTTGAATTGATGTCGATACAAATTCTGCAATAAAAATTGATATCCCTGTATATTTAAATATAAAAAAAATGAAACTGAAAATGTAAACAACAAGAGTACAATCTAACTTCACGTCCGCCCTATTAAGCATCACGCCCCTAACATCAGCTTTAAGTACGTAGACCCATAAAAGTCTCGACAAAAGTGTTTTTAAAACTGATATCTCTATAAATTGCATGAGAGTACACGTACAACACTCATTAGATATACAGATGACTTACATTGCTATCATTCCATAATACTTTACAAATTCACACACACACTCACCGTGTCAAAAATCAATGTGATAATGGCAGTGTCAAAACCATATGTTGCACTTTAAAATTTCGATGAAAGCCTTATTTAGAAATAGTCAGTCACCAAGGCAAGCAATGAATTCCTCGTAGTATAGTTACTGATTACGGCAATCTTCTTTTGGTGCGTTGGCGTGTTGGCGCTTTGATGTGTTAGCGTGTTGGAGCTTTGGCGTGTTGGCGCTTTGATGTGTTGGCGCTTTGATGTGTTGGCGCTTTGATGTGTTGGCGCTTTGGCGTGTTGGCGCTTTGATGTGTTGGCGTGTTGGAGCTTTGGCGTGTTGGCGCTTTGATGTGTTGGCGCTGCGTGTTGGCGCTTTGATGTGTTGGCGCTTTGATGTGTTGGCGCTTTGGCGTTTGGAGCGTTCTCAAACCACGACAACACGATATTTAGTCGTCCTATCGCGTCTTTCATACCACGCCAACATCCAAAAGCGCAAACAGAAACAAGCAAACTTGTTTACGTTACTAAAACAATCGGTGCGTAAACATATTGATAGTATGATTTGTGTAACGACAGTGCACTATGATAAGGAAAATTCCAAGTAATTAAAACATTTATTTACTCGCTGATAGTACAATTGGATACATTTTATATATGTATATTTTTTTCATCAAAAGTGTACTACCTATTTATTACAAATCATTAATCGCACATCAATGACCGATTTCGCCGCTATGTGTACACAAGGTTTGCCACATTCAAAAATAAAGAACAGTTGTTCTTAAGTTTAATAACTTTTTTATTGATTTTTTTGAGTTCATCTAAGGGTAAACCAATATAAGCAATATTAGCATTCACTTTTGAACTGCCCCACTTTTACATACGACGCGAAGGGAATATATACTTTTTTCTACTATGTAGGACGCAGTCCGGTAGGTGTACTGAAGTGGTGCAAGCAAAGCGAAGTCCTATTTGTTTTATATCAAACAAACAAAATGCTAAGCCCCAATAAAAGTTATCATGGTGCAGAACGATTGACAAAATCTGTAAGTTTTTATACAATGCATCTACCAGGGTTTCGAGATACGTTTGTTGTGTGTAAAGGTGTGGCTGGTAAATTGAGATAGGAAACTCAATATGCTGATTCATCCTTTCTGATAGATATAATTTTTGAATATTTGGTGATTGGCGATTTGAAATATTATGTTTTAAAGTCATTTATTGAATTCATTTAACGAGTTTATTAATTACACATGAAGTGAGCCATGGCGAAATTATATTTATTACACATTTGAGATGTCGGCTAATGCATTTTCAATTCTTCTCCTCTGTAAGGGTAGATTTATTTTTCACTATGAGACAACAGCCTGGCACCATACTCAATAGCATGACGTCGTTTATATATGACATCAGAATAAGGTTTCCTCAGTAGCAATTCTCATTTTATACTTTTTGTAAGTATGTTTTCATAGTATGTTGTATTGCACCTCAATAGAACATTGAAAATGATCAGTGGAACACAATAAATAGGTTTTCCATGCATGTAATCAGTCACTTGGTTACTAAAGATATTTAACCGGTCGTGTATTCTTTTTTTTTTAATTTTTTTAATCAATATTTGATATAAAATTACTTAAACGATCACCTATAGATAAAACCGGAAACACAAGTACCCAAAATTGGAATTTATATTTGTTTGAACAAGAAACATATTACCTTGTACTCGATAACCTTAACTTATAATAAGAAAATATCACATTTATACATTGATAGCGTGCTCCCTAATACATACATGTACCAGGTTTGAAATGTCCTTTTAATGATGATATAACCATTGTGAGTCTGAGGTGAAGGTTTCAACAAAACTGGGAGTTGCCCTCGGTCAAATTGCTTTATTGGACTAAGAGCCAGAAATGGTGATACATCCTATAAAATGACCTTTGATCGAGGATTAAGTAGCAATAACCTCTCCATAAATAACATATTACTGACTTTGACAAAGCAGTAGTAAGCGGTCGATTTGTATTAACTGAAGCGACATCGAAGAGGTTTCATGGCAGGCAATTCACGTGGGAAGTAAAAAGTATCATCTAGCTTAGCTAAATCTGACTCACATGAAAAACGACAGAAATGTAAGTGAAGTATAAATTTACCTGTGTTTATTCGTAACACAACACTATCTGATAGATCGACAAGAATCCTATTTCCATAACACATCCTTTACATAATTAAATGTATTGGTTCTTCCGATTATCATAATAATGGAAGTGGAAGAAATTATTCTTACTAACAATGCATTGCATTACTTGACATAGTTTTAATTAGTTGTTTCACGATACATTACGCTAAGCGATGTGTTAATAAGCGTACCCTGTCTGTACTAAACGATTCTAACCCATGGCCAGCTAGTTTAATGTATATACATGTTTGATAGTATAGCGAATCGTCAACAAAGTATCCCACGGTTGTAGAAATGATGCAAACGAAAAGGAGGCATAGCGTAGCTAATGATTGTTACGATTCTAGTTCTTACTTAAAATTTGTTCCGGCTGAATACAATGCCTCTGGTAATTTTTGAACTATGTTACACTGAATGAAATCTATCGACATCTGACTCACACAAATTGCAATATTATGATAGATTTTACCATGTGATGTGAAATTGAGGTGGGTAAAATGTCAAGGGGATGTTCCCGTTCCATTTCACCTGTTTTCAATGTCATGTAACCTGTTGTCAAAACCCATGTAGTACTCTGACTTACATATCAATGAATAAGTTAAAACTCCTTTGTTCAGCCCGAACACCCTAAATTATTGTTTTCAAATCTTAAGATACCCCGCTCTGGTAAATTGCCCGCGGGTTATCTTGTAATAACTGATAATAAAGTAAAACTGGCAAAACTATCACAGGAATTCTACTGCCGATTTCCGGAACTACCTCTATGCTTGTAATCTGAACTAATGTGATACTTTCACACTAGAACTATATCCGAGTGTCACTTCATTGAAAATGTACCGTGAACAAAAAAATTCGAATTTAGATATCTATTTTCAAATATAAAATTCTTTCATGTTTGAAAATTAAACGATTTTAGATTGGAAAGACATCACACTGCACACGATCCTTATTTAGCTTTAGGAAACATTCTTTCGCATAGCCCACTGCATCAGATAGCCAACAGGATGCATGTTTCTATGTTTTAAGTCGTATAGCACGCGGGCAATACACACGAAATTACGGTAGGTATATGTGTCTTATAGTCAGACATCACACACACACACACACACACACACACAGAGTTCGATTCTGAATGTATTTTCGTGCCAAACTGTTAACGGATATTGTAATAATGGATTCCCCGAAGCGTGAAGGCCATATTTCAATGTCCATAGTAATAATTCTAACTGTAATCGACATCTATACCTGTGTGTGTTTAAACCAATAAGGTATTGATATAGGAACGCTGTATACAGGCCCAACACACAAAGGTACAAAACGCACGTTAATGTACATACCTATACACCTGGATATGTATATGTATGTGTAGTGTCCCTGTTAACACATTCACGTAAATTGTCCCTACCTGAACAAAATGTTAATTCGTTCTTGATTCGAAGAATTTTTTTGTCTGAAATTATTTTTTTCATTTTATATTTGAAAACCATTATATTCAATATCACCGTATATCATAAGAGCATGGTTGAAATAGTTTACACATATGTCTATGTATTTTCATAAGGCAAACCCATTCTACTAAACAACCGAGTTCTTTTAAAACAGTTCAATGAGCCAAGTTAAAATGCAATCAGTTTGTCCTATCGACTGATTCTATGTCTGTTGGAGTATTTATTTATTCCCCACTAACGGTGAGATATAAGGTTATGGTAGATATGAACTTGAATCGCCGTCACCCAACCGTCCATTGATCTATTTGCAGGTCCTACATCGAGCAGATAAGTTTACACAAATGTCGTCTGCTAGCGGGTCACGTGATTCTCAATCCTCGGGCACAGCGCCAAAAGTTGTTCCATTAGGATATTCGGCCCGGGTGTTGTACACGTTCCTCCCACATGAGAACGAACAGACGGAAATATTCGTCTCTGAAGGTGAAACTGTGCGTCTGGAATACGGGGTGGGTACATGGGTGTTTGTGACATCAGTTGAGGGAGAATCTGGCTACATTCCTGCGGACTTCTGTGTACCTTTAACTGTTGGAAACAGCCACTCTACCGAGGGTAATACATCGGGATCGCTCACTACAGTGGAGCCATTGAGCTCTATTGGAAAGCATGAAACCATAAAGGACACCTTGATTGGTGTTTCACAAACACCAGAAGACAAACCGGATGTGTATTCGGTAGAGGATAACATATCTGGTGATTCATCTTTTGGGATTATAGAACACGGGAGTAACACTTATACAAAATTCAGTCCGTTAAACAAAGTTCCAAAGGAGATTTATATTCCGCGGGAGTCTATAAAACGCCCGGGCAGTGTAAATATTTCAGAGCCTAGTGTTGAAGCCGAAAGTGTTAAAGGTAAAACATTTGTGACGACCTGTGATATATGTGGAAGCTACATCACTCGACTTCCCTCGCAAGTTCAGGATTTGATCAACCCCAATAGGGGTAAAGCCGATTTCCAATCACGTAAGCTACTTAGCGAAACACCAGCATATTCAATACAGGGATTACTATCGCACTTAAACTCAGATCCTTGTGCCAGCAGTGAACAAGCTTATAGTAAAGGAATTAACCATACTGAGTTGGAAGAACAATATGAACCAGTACAAAATATACTTGAAAATCTACGTACAAATTGTGAACAGTGCAATGCTCTGAAAAATTATTTACAACGTCACGGGGAAAATTCAATGTCAACTGTTTATACTAATAATCGGGATCTGAAACTGGACGCAGTCAGTGACTCGGATTCTGAAGGCACTTCAGAACAAAAGAATGACGTAGAAGCGCGTGAGACTCCCAACAGGGTAAGAGCGCGTATGGAAAATGAACACGATGAAAACAGTGATGGGAAGATTGAGAGTGATAACAATGACTCGCCACCTCCACTTCCGAGCTCTTCTCCACCTCCCCTGATTGATCTCACCTCAAGTGTAGACATGGAAAGACCCGAAAAGGTCGAGGTCGAAGTTGTAACGGACAGACAGACGATCGTCATTGACAGGTCGCCGGGGACTCGAACTCTCCCCGCTGTCCCCAAGTATGACAGTAAGATGGCCTGGAACGACAAACCTCTGACAACGCCCTATAATCAAGTGTTCAATGCAGATCAAACGTTTTTTGATCCTCTTCTTCAGCATATGGGGAATCCGGATGAGGATTTCATGAGACAAGGTAGTAGGACTACTAGTGGGTTTGCTAGCTCAGAAGGCAGTGTCGAAAGCTCGGAACCCGACAAATTCCTTGGAGCTGACGGAAAGTTGTACGATAGTGAAAGTGATTTATGTGTTAAACGCGTTTCGGAAAGTTCTTATCCGTCATCCGAGGAAGGAGCAAGACCACATAGTGGATTGAGTGACCTGGCGTCTCCAACTGCGCTATCCCCCGATGGGAACAGTGTGGATCTATTAGGGGGGTTTAGTAATTCTTCCATGAGTGATCAAGACATATTAGTGCCTTCTGTGAAACTATCGAGAGACGATCAGTCTGAACGGACGCTTCAAATGAGCTCATCTTTAGACGTTAATAAGATTCCAGCAAATCGGAATGTTACAAGTGCTAACGATGCCGTTAAATCACTATCCGAATCCGACAGAAACAGCAATGGTGCTAAGTCCGAAAACTCTCATAGCAGCAAAACGTTACCGGCCACGCCAAAGCATTTGGACTTCAGGGCGAACCTTATGGTGTTGGGGAATCGTCCTAAGATACAAACATTGCCAAATAAACTGATGGTGTCTGGAGCTCTTCGGACGCGTCAGCATACTACAACAGCCATGGTCAGTTCTGTGAATAATAGCAAACGTGAAGAGGAACCTAGAACGAAAATTCGTCCTTCTATCATCACTATTGCCCCTCCGATGGGCGACAAAATGGTAGTGGCGCGAAGACAACAGCCGGCAACGCCTGCACGGACCAATGGTAAATATTAGAAACAAACTCATTATCTTGAAGTTATATAGGAAATCTTCAAATAACTTAACAACTTCATTGTCATTCCTAAGTAATACAATCACCTTACGTTGCACTCCTAGCACTTTAATTGCAAACTTACTTTTTTTCATCATTTAACAGTATTTACATTATCGTCCCTTTATTTATGATTGTTACATCTGTTTATTTTGTAAACAACAATTCAAATTCCATGGATAATATTATCGTGTATCAGGATTCAACGCCAATAAAAAGATTATTTATTTTCTTCGCAATTACGCCGTATAGAAAGTACCGTCGCGGTTATATATTTTGCACAATTCGAAAATGATGTCAATAGCCGGTTAAATACTATTTTCAGAACTGTGCCTGGATATATTGATTAGCGAAGTACAGCATTAGAGTACAGTGCTGTCCCATGTAAAAGCAGCAGCTACTTGTGTATGTTTACAGTAATGATCACATATATCAAATCTACTGCTCTTCGTAATTTTAGTCATTATCAAGTCTACTACTCTTCATTTAAAGTCATAATCAAGTCTACTTCTCTTCCTTTAAAGTCATGATCAAGTCAACTACTCTTCGTTTAAAGTCATGATCAAGTTTACTACTCTTCCTTTTAAGTCATGACCAGGTCTACTACTTTTCCTTTAAGGTCATGATCAAGTCTACTACTCTTCCTTTGAAGTCATGATGAAGTCTACTATTCTTCATTTAAAGTCATGATTAAGTCTACTACTTTTCGTTTAAAGTCATGATCAAGTCTACTTCTCTTCATTTAAAGTCATGATCAAGTCTACTACTCTTCATTTAAAGTCATGATTAAGTCTACTGCTTTTCGTTTAAAGTCATGATCAAGTCTACTTCTCTTGCTTTAAAGTCATGATCAAGTCTACTACTCTTCATTAAAAGTCATGATCAAGTCTACTTCTCTTGCTTTAAAGTCATGATCAAGTCTACTACTCTTCATTTAAAGCCATGATCAAGTCTACTACTCTTCCCTTAAAGTCATGATCAAGTCTACTACTCTTCCTTTAAAGTCATGATCAAGTCTACTGCTCTTTATTTAAAGTCATGATCAAGTCAACTACTCTTCATTTAAAGTCATGATCAAGTCTAATTCTCTTGCTTTAAAGTCATGATCAAGTCTACTACTCTTCATTTAAAGTCATGATCAAGTCTACTACTCTTCCCTTAAAGTCATGATCAAGTCTACTACTCTTCATTTAAAGTCATGATCATGTTTACTACTTGCCATATCTAAAGTCATGATTAAATCTATTACTCTCCATTTTTTAAGTCAGGGTAAAGTCTAACACTCTTCATATTTAAAATCATGATCAAATCTACTATTCAGATTTCAAGTCGTGATAACAAATACCCATACTAGAAGTATCTGAAAGTATTAGATAAAACTTACTGATTATACTCACTTTGTCGAAAGTCATGATCAAAACTACTCTTCGTGTGCAAAGGCGTGATCATTTGTGTTTAAAGCATGATCAAATATACTACTCATCGTGTTTCATGTTATGTCTAAATTTGAGTCTGATACTTTTCATATCCAAAGTCTTTTCAAGATATGTTCAAAATTACTATTTATATTCAATACAATGAAAGTCTTGATCAAAACTATTCCCCTTGCTTAAAGACGTGATCAAATATATCATTTGTGTTTAAAGCATGATCAAATCTTCTACTCTTAATATTTCATGGTATGTCTAAATTTAAGTCTTATACTTTTCATTCATATTCGAAGTAATTACAAAAATACTTTTCATATTCAAAGACTTTAAAAGTATGTTCAAACTTACTGTTTATATTCACTACGACGAAAGTCTTGATAAAAACTACTCCCCATGCTTAAAGAGGTGATCAAATATATCATGTGTATTAAATTCATGACTTAATATACTTTTTACATGCATAAGCATCAATAGGTAAATCATCACAACACAAATTCATTCTGCTTTGATATTGACGTTTGTCTCTTAGCAGAGAATCATGATGTGTACATGGGACAAAACAAACAGATAAGCAGCGGTCTATTTACGAATCCGCCACCCAATCACAATCCGGCCATGTCTTCATGAGGGGAAGTCTTGGTGGGAAAAACAGTGATTATGTCAATAGAACAGAATTTAGTTGTAATCTTTTTGTAAAGTAGTCATTAAATCACCCCCCGCCTAAATTTGCTCAAAGAACTATCTATAAAAAGTGTTATTTTGAGGAAACACCAACGGGGAAAAGTCATCTCGAATATCTTTCAAAAATCAAATTTCCTTGGCAAGAATCAAATTGTACAGCAAGGGCTTAAAAGCAAGTTTGAAATGCATCGTTCGACATTTTCTTTTTACAAGATAAAAAGGTGTTATTAATTTTGCTTTCAGAATTAATTTTCTTATTTCCTGTATTAGCTTAAATATAGGTTGCACAGCCATTTAAACGCCGGTCCACATACTATTCAATAAGTCTGTTGTAAACGTAGATCGAAGCACAGCACATATAATAATGTTTTAAATTGACAACTGGTATTTAACTATGACGTCACAATTTACTAAAAAACTAAAGATAGTTAAAAACAGCATGTAGCAGGTTTTTGTTCGTATGTAAAGCACCAGCATAATTTATCCAATTCTGATTTTTACAATAGGACATAGAAATAAGACCTGGATCCCTATTCGCGGATGGTTGGCTACCGAGATATATACGACGTAAAGTTCGGTGTATTGAAATAGTCCTTACCAGTACCCAAATAACACAAACAAATAGCCTTATAACTGATAGCGCTCCGTATACAATTTTGACATTTAATAAGGCCACGCTCTATAGATTCCTATAGATTAAAGTTTAACTCGCGGTGGTAATTACGACCGAATAGTTCAGGGTCATTGTACACGTGACAATACACACCAGGCGAGCCGTCCACACTCAGAACATTGGAGTTAAATAGAGCGAGATTTAATTTGTTAAATCGTGTTATCAAAATAAGCTTATATTTCGCATCCACTTATCTACATTGTGCTAGCTTGATGTGTGTAATACAGCGTTTTTGTAAGTAAGATAGCATTATCTACAAGGTAAAGGGTGGTATATATAGATGTTGAGGTTTTAAACCATGTTTAGTATCGCATACGTCAAACTGGTTAAAAAAGTGTCGACCACAGTCACTAAAGTTTGCCCTACTTATTTATTTAGTAACAATAATGAAACAATGTATTCAACATGCAATCATGGATTAACTCTTCTTTGTCCCCAAGTTAGCGAGCGGGGATCTTATTGTGGGAGGAAACCTGATTACCCGGAGAAAACCCTTGTGGTCGGGCAGGTAACCTCTAACAGTTTAAAGATCACGTAACACACACATATGCTGCACCTCTTAAATTTAGTAATAGATACAGCATGCCGAAAAAAATGAATTAAACTGCATCATACAGCTGTTTCGTCCTCCTAGGACTCTTCAGTGATGCTAGGGGCCAAAAGGTAGGAATCCTAAATTTCTAAACTAAGTACGAGTACGATTGGGGAATCGAACCCCAGTTGCCTGAGTGTATGCCAAATATTCTATCCACTGCATCACCCGACCACCACAAATCATTTGAATTGGCAGGTGTTTAATATTCGTTAATATGTTTTCTGTAATGAAATGGAGATTATTTATGTAGTTCATCGATTGCTTAGTCATGCCATCACTTAAACCGTTTCCCAACGTCATAATAACTGTCGTTTCCTCCGAAAGAAACATGAATAGTATTAAGGTTTTTTCAGATTAAATTTGACCCACGTACTCTTGATGACTGTTTTGTTTTTTTTTTCTTATGTAGTTATTAATTTTCCAAATGTATATATACTTGGTTATCTTGGTGTATTATACAATTGAGAAATATGTACTAGCTAAGGTTAGATAAACATTTTAACTTATCGTCACCTGTTGGAAATCCTGTACATCTACAAATAAGCCTTTCTATATTCGTATTTGAAAACAGCAGACTTTGTCAGAATATGTAATAATATTTGACCTGACCTTTTATGCTTTTACGTTAGTTTAGAAATTTACAATCCCCATCTTTAGGCCCCTAGCATCAATGACGAGTCACAGAAGGACGAAACAGCTGTATGATACAGTTAATTAATTTTTGTTTTGGCATACTGTAAAAGCTAATAGTTTCGCGATGTGGAAATTTTCGTGCTGCAGTCATCCTGTTTTGTACTGTGTACATGTGATACTATTACACACTGCAGTTTCAGTATTGTTGAATATGTTTGCGTGTGGATTTATTCGCGGAGATTTATTGCCAGCGAAATAAGAGAACATTTCAAAACCGCGGAAAATCCACTTTGACAGTACTGTATATATTATTAAATTTAAAAGTTGCAGCATGTGTTACGTCATCTTCATATGGGGTATTAGAAACTGTATCAATCGTTCCGAGTGTCGTCGATGAAGCAAAGACACGTACTCTTCCGGAACTCCTGGTCTTTTTGCTCTTATACTTACAAGGGTCTCCTTGTAATTCTTTCAAATGTTTAAATAAATAAAAGGACACCGAAGCGTTTATTGAAGAGTTGCCCCTAGTTTAATCGATTTTCAGTTCGGGTTATGGTTTTGTTGACGCTTCAGTATTTTCTAGGGTTGTTTTCCCGGTTTGTTTTTAAATCTTGTTCGTGACAGTACACTCATAACATTTACAACTTTCTCACGCACATCCGTCTCAGAACTTTTATAAATATTACAAACCGTACTGCCAGGCACAGCTTATAAATCCTCTGATAAAACAGTCGATATGATCATTGAGTTCCTGTGATTCGTAACTGTTTTCCTACCCGGCTGAATCAACCAGAAATAAATGAACTTTAATTGACCTAAAACTCAACAGCCGTTTTCTGTTCCACCTGTTGTGAAACGTGGGCTGAAAGCCAAATATTGGTTTTAACTGTTGTAACATTATGTTTTAATCTTGTATATATTGTTGTGTATATGGACATTGTAAACGTAAGGTAAATCTGACAACGAAACACGTTAAATTGACATTTACTTAAGCTTATGTGGTCAAGGTCGTAGCTTGTTGTGTGGTTGATGCTCCCACCGCACGGCTTATATCCCTCGTAGGATGCTAAGCCACATTCAAAGATGATTGAAATATGGGATAGGAATGTATTTTTCAAATATCCGCCAAATTTAGTTTAAATTTAAAATATTAATGATTTTAGTTTGAGTTGGATATGTGAAAGCAGACTACCGTTGTGACTATATTCATGTGTAAGAAATTAAATTAGAGAATAGCGAAGCGTTAACAAAATCATAATCTTAACTTAAAATCGATTACTCAAGGGGCCAAATATGAACAAATGAAAGGAATTAAGGTTTGTTAATGTTGAAAAAGTGTATGGCTTGTGTCCAAACTGCTTGCATTATCTTGTTTAAAAAAAAAACGGAGAACACCAAACCATCAACAAAACCATACTCCGAACTTAAAATCGATTAAACTAGAGGCAAAATAAGAACGAAGAAAAGAGCATAGAGACTCTGGTTAAAGCACAAGAGAATACGACCAGGTGTTATGGAAGAGTAAGCGTCTTCTGCTTCAACGGCGACACCCGCCATGTAAATCTTGGTCAAATTCAACTATCATTAAATATGTGTTTGAAAGATATCATCAACTTCAAAGAGAATAACATTCCCTGGTACAATTATGCCCTTGATATTAGTCACTCACGTGGACATCCCGACAGGAGATAAGTGTGGTGAAGCGATGAAGTAATAGATCGACAGATCAGGTTAATACGCACTAATTACTTATATAGGAATGTAATCTCCCGTAAACAGATTTGAAATCATGGTGAAACACGCAATCCGATAGACGTCTAACTGTATAATGATAATAATATATACACATTTTTACTAATACATAATATACATGTACACATTTTCGTAACACACAATTTGAAATTATACAAAACTAGTTTAATTTTACTTCTATCATAAATTAAAGAGTTTGTACGCACCTGACCCCCCTGCTACTACAACCTAGTTTATAACTTTTTGATTCCCACCTTTTTGCCATTAGCATCACTGAAGAGTCCTAGGAGAACGAAACAGCTGTATGGTGCTGTTTAATTCAATTTGTCGGCACACTGTAACTAAATCTAAGAGATGCAACATATATGTATGTGTGTTACGTCATCTATTCTCGTTACACACTGCAGGGCAAAATTTTCGAACACATTGTTTTGTTCTGCTCCTCAACATATTGTTTTTGTACGTAAATATGGTGACAACCTCCGTGCATACACACACTAAAATGTTAACGCTGCTTTTATCGTTATATGATTTTTTCTAGTCTGTAATTTTGAAATAGGAAGACTATTTTTTTTTATTGAAGTTTAATTTGCTGAAGTTTTTTGCAACTCATGGCAATTACAAGGTGAAGAAATTTCTGTTAAGTGCATTAAGATCTCTTTAGTATAAAGAAAATATAGTTATTGCATTTGATAAGAACAACAGTATACTTTTTCACTGGTGACATCTTTGAAGTGGTTTCCAAAAGAAATAATCATAAAATACCAAAGCAAAAACAAATACCATAATCCGAACTGAAAATCAATTTAACTAGGACCAAAATATATTTAACATAACATAAGCATAACCAAATATATCTTGATAGTTGACTCAATCAAAGTAAGATTTAAATAATACATATATTGACAGATAAGCTAGTTATGTAATAGGTCGATAGGAGAGTTGCAGAAATTGTGATTATAATCATGTGTTCGATTAGTTGCATTTCTAAACATAGTTTTATAGAATTTGTAATGTAGTCTAATGACATTATCAATTTCGGTATTTCTGAATCTCATTTTGTGTCGTTTGAATTCATTAAATATAGTTCTTGGTCACTTTTTAATAATATTTTTTGCTATAGCAGTTACACATTATGCTATACCCTTTACAATGTATAACAACAGGTAAACAATGGTCATGTATGTCTATGTGTACTACATATACTGACTTTGAAGTATATTGGTTAGGGTCAAACAAAACTGATCAAGGTGGATAAATTGAACATGTTTACACAATTTGAACTAAAAATACACCAAAGTTGTATCATTAGCATATTTCAGTTAGCCATAGCTTGCTTCTAATATACCCTCACGTTCGTCGTTCAACATGAACTTTAAAAAGGGTGTAACCGCCATTAACGTAAGCAAACAGCTCCCCGTAATAAATATTTGTATACGGTAAACACTAGACGTTTTATTGATTAGGATATACCAGAGTTGTTGATTTCCCGGCATACGTATATGTACATATGCTGTCCCGAACCCATTATATGCCCACATGATAAGCATTACTTTGCAAAAAGAAATGGTGAAATAAAATCCAAAATTAGCTTTCATTTACAAAAGGATATGGCAAAATATTATTAAAAACTGTATTCGCTTGTAAACATGTTCATGCTGGTGTCATTTCGGTGCCTTATATTATACTGATGTTTAACATTAAAAACGCTTCTCTAAATAACAATATCAAAAATAGCTTTCTAGATCTAATCAAGAATATTTAACACAATTGTCATAAATTGTACAAAAATGTTAATATACGTTAAGAGATTCAATGACTTTACTTATATGACAGACTAGAGGCATTGTTTTCATACATTTGCTGTTTGGTTTGTACATGTTTATTATTTAAACAGCACTTTTCGACGTAATGCACAAGCACTTATAATATAATTTTGCTAGACACTACGCCCTAGGTTTTTCCATTAAACTCAAACCAATAAAAAAATTGTAGAACGTATTAATTCTCAAATATGCAAATGTCTTAAAAATCGTGAGATCAAAATCTTAAACATATAAAAAAATATAGAACGCATCTATTCTCAAATATGCAAATGTCTTAGGAATCGTGAGATCGAATTACTTAGCAAGATTCATTTAGAACTATTTATGATATATTTTCAAAGAGGAATAGGATGTCAGTGTCTTTAGAGTATAAGACTATTTCATGATTAATTCCACCCGAGGGGGTTATCAGATTTGTTAAAAACCGAGGCATTTGCCAAATTTGAAAAACCCCGACGGCGGAATTTCCCTATCTTACATCCCTAGTCGTGAAAGAGTCATTTTCTCTCATATCAAATACTCGAATAAGCTCAAAAATCATGAATCACGTTTTGACTGGCTTCCTTTTGGAAAATTTCACATTTTTGCTTGAAGTTTTTGACGAAAACAAATGAGACAGTGAGATTAAGCATGACCTTTTTATTTGCAAACAAAGTTTGGCCAGACAAATAAATATCACTTTTCTGGTATTTATGGTTAAATTTTCGTGAAAGGTTTTAATTTCAACTCGACGTCGTTTCCTCTTTCCGGCATCAGAGTTTACCGTTTCGTGACGTCACGTCATTGTTGAGCCATTGTGACGTCACGTGGCGTGATTTGCTATGTAAGAGAAATTTTTCTTACAAAGCTTTCTAACACGTGCAAACTCTATCCAACATGGCGAGATATGAGAGAAATAAGATCACTGAAAGTATTTGTGGTTGAAATTGAAGGAGTGTGATGTAAAGCTAAAACATTTGATATCGTTTAGGGTTTTAATCACATCACTGAAAGTTTTAATGTTTCTGTGAGATTACTGCAAGTACAATATGTATGTACGAATATATTCTGGAGGTAAATGTATAAGATGTATAAAACAAATTCTGATACATAACTAGTATTTCAGTTAGAAACTTCGTGTTTTGCTAATAGGTATTTCTAAGAGAAGTTGTCGATAGGCCCAGGCAAAATTAAAAAGCCCCAATATCCATATCTAAAGTACCATTTTAAGAATCGATTGGTTATAAATACTTATCCCGATATACGATCAGCATGGCATATATCAACAAAGTATATGATTGTTTTGATTTGATGGTTTTAAAATAATGGCCAGAATCAAATCACAGATACTTCAATGGATTCTTTCTTTCTGTTACAGCAGATCGACAGGACGAAAAGGACATCAAAAAGACTCTTCATGAACATTCTATGTCTCCAAGACGAACTAGTCAAATGCCTATGCGCGCGCATCACTCTATTCATGCCGAGGCTGGTAAAGAGTCCCGGATGGCGAGACCAACTGGCAGGACTATTCTTGTGAAAAAACACAACAATCAAATATGGCGCCCTCCAACTGGATCTCCAGAAGGAGGTGAAACACCGAGGCCCTTCTCGCCGTTTGGGGGTACGCTGCCACCCTCAAAAATAGGGTCAAAGAAGAAGGTTGTGGAAGTGTTTGTATGAATATCGCATCGTTGGTCTTATTGGAAGGATTTTGTTAGGACGATAGGACGGACCAGCACTAACCATTAGTGGTAACGGTTCAGAATATGCATATTTCCTACTGTGTCTGGAGATATAAATGCATATGCCATTATCTTAATTATCTTACAATTGAACATTATAAGTTGTAGAGTTTAAAGCGTGCATAGATTATCTTATCGAGATCATCGAGCTGATTAAACTTGGATGTTTTCTGTGCTTGAACTGGTGATAATGGTTAGTTTCAACGTTCAACTTGCTATAAGGTGCACATGTTAACTAGTATCACCCTGTTATTTAATTATGATATTTATGTTTCTTTTAATTTAATAATAATATTTATTCTGAATTATGTTAGACCCACCTCATTGTTTGTAAACATTTTCTTCAGGTTGGAAAGTATGGTTTATGTAAAGAATATTTTACACAACCACTAAATGTTTTATGGTTTTCAATCATGAATCATTTATTGGTTGTGTGAAATGATCTTTACATAAACCACCTCATTGTTAATATTCATGATATTTCAAAACAATATTAATTAGCTTGTATTGCTCACTAGGAGGAAAATATAACGGGATTGACATAGTTGCAGGTGCCAAGTTCAGACCGTAGGTCGATGGTTTTTCTCCGGGTACTCCGGCTTCCCTCCACCTCCAAAACCTGGCAAGTCCTTAAATGACCCTGGCTGTTAACAGGACCATAACACAAAAACCAAACCAGTATAATCTTACGAACTGTTTGTACATAATGGTATGATGCACAACATCAACCTTTAGTTATTTTTTGTTTTATATTTTGTCCTACTTTAACGAGATAAGGAACAACAAAAGTACAATTTAGTTTGCCGCTATACTAAGGTACTCTAGCATTTTGTGGACAGAAATCGTGTACTGGATTAATTTATCTAAATTTTCAAAACAATGAATTACTGCAACATTGCTGTAAAATAGGAAAGAGAACAAAATTAAGTTCAATTGCTTTCATTCTTTAACTGGCAGCTTTTTACATTTAATAAATATTATATTTATACCTTAATGCTGGTGTTATGTAATACAAGGATCAGGATTAAGCGGTGTCTTTTAAGGATAGGAATTAGCAGTATGCATTTTCAACGAAGTTTATTTTTATAATTTAACTTAAATAAAAAAAAAATGTATATGATGTAAATGATAACTTTAATGTGCATTACTGTGATAGTGAATCATAAAATTCCTTATGAAATCCGGACCATATTTTTTACGTTTTGACTGTGATACACATACTTTGGCCAAATTATAGAAATGTATATACATAGTGTTAAATTAAAGGCCAAGTATACTTTGTTGATAAATATACAAATAATTAAATTTGAAAATAATTACATTTTGGATTTGTTATATTCAAATATTTATATATTTATTTGTACATACATATATATTTATTTGAAATTGGCTATATATGTATAGCTTGTCAAGATGTGATGATGATATTATTACTATTATTATTACCCGTTCTCGGGCAATAAAACAAATCATTTCAAACATTGTTTAATGTTCAAGTCCTTTGTTGACTTCACCTGTCACATTACCGTTGGGATCACAGGGACCTGAGAATTTGTTACAGCTAGTT
Organism: Mimachlamys varia; assembly: GCA_947623455.1. Classification (NCBI taxonomy): domain Eukaryota; kingdom Metazoa; phylum Mollusca; class Bivalvia; order Pectinida; family Pectinidae; genus Mimachlamys; species Mimachlamys varia. The sequence continues at coordinate 28,540,069 of OX392532.1, read as the reverse complement.
GTGGACCTAAAATAGGGTGTTTAGAGTTATTTTACACATTTGGGGGGTTAAGATCAATTTTCGATAAAAATGCCCCCTTAATGGCAGATTTTATGACCACTGAGGGGGCATTTTTATCGAAAATTGATCTTAACCCCCAAATGTGTAAAATTACTCTAAATACCCTATTTTAGGTCCAAAACTAGTTGTAACAAATTCTCAGGTCCCTGTGGTTGGGATGAGTAGCCACATTTATCTCATTTGGGTAGTGGCATGGTTCATGATATACACACTTTCGTAGTACACGATTTGAAATTATACAGTACTATTTTGTTCTAAGAGGATTTACGCACCTGACCCTTCTGCTTCTACATTAGTTTAAAATATTTCGATTATTTTGGTCCCTAGCATCACTGACGAGTACTAGGAGGACGAAACAGCTGTATGATGCTGTTTAATTCATTTTTTTCCGGCACGCTGTATCTATAACTAAATTTAAGTTCAGGATTGTTGATGAAACCGAGGCCCAGTATGTTTTATTATAAAACTCTTTCATGACCAGGGGTGTCAGATAGGGAAATTCCTCCCGAGGAGTTTTCAAATTTGGTGAAATCCGAGGCTTTGCCGCGGGTTTTGCCAAATTTAGAAAATGCCGATGGTACAATTTTCCTAACTTACACCTTTGGTCATGAAAGAGTATTTTTCTCTCATTTCAACTACACGAATAAGCTCAAAAACCATGAAAATACCATTTGATATGGCTACCATTTTCAAAATATGACCCTTTTCATTGAGCTTTTTTGACGAAAACGAATGAGTCAGCGAGATTAAACATATCCCGTGGTTACAAACATAGTTTGTAAAGAAAAAATCATCTCAGCTGTCTTATGTTCACGCTTAACATATTGTGAAAGGTTTAAATTTTATCACGTCGTCACTTTTCCCTTTTAATGTATTCGTGACGTCACGTCATAACGTGACGTCACGCCGTAGCTGTATTGGATGGGTAGATGTGTAATACAACCACAGCTATCATACGAGTATTTCCCTAGACACGCCAGTATTACACAACTAGAAATGAGAGAAAATCCTATATATTTTAAATCTAAATTCACTAGTTCTGTTCCTACAGAAAACCGTCTTCAACGAAATGAGGAACGGCTTTTTTTAATAAACAAAGGCATGTAAGTTTATCTTCATAATTTCTGATATAAAGTCTATTTCTAAAATGTACGTCATACCTTATGCAAGTTACTGCCAACACGATTATCGAACCCGATTATGTATATAAATATATGTACATAGAGGGTTCAAGTATTGACCGCTAGTCCAACAGTCCCATTAATCAATGAAAGCTCCCCAGTACATGGTTTAAAGGTTAAGACTCGTTCAAATATTGACTCTAAATCTGAACTTTGTTTTCTTTATGTTAGAAATCGAATGGGGCGATGGCTAGTGCCCCTACGCGATATATAAAAAAAAAACAAGCTTAATTCACTACACGTATTCGCCCACGCACTACTGTTTAAAAAATATGATCAATGGAAATTCTGGTGAACTAAGAGCTGAGCATGTTTTGCCGAAGTCGGTTTTTGCCGAGTTTGCAATTATCAATTATTATTGCTACAAAGGATTGAAGATTTGCATCGCAGTGCCGCAAGGGCTTGCTTGGGGATTTTGAGCGATACATGGCGTAAATAGTTAAACTTCCTCTTTAAACTTTTGAACAGTGTATAAAATGTGTTTATATTATTTACTGGTGTGCATGCCTTTATTATGGAGTGAAATTGTAAGGATTAATGCCATATATAGTTCACAATCCCGAAACCGAGCCCCTGTGCTCAGTGCATCATTAGTACAGTAAGCCTAGTTCAAATCGTACAATTTTGCATTCAAATAAAGAAGTCCCTTAGAAAAACGTTTCGCTATAGATAAGAACATGTTGCTTCTTATTAGTTGGGGAAGTTATCAGCCAGACAAAGTTTGGGGGAAATTTGATGACATGACTCTTTTAAAACATCATATATTATCGCAACATATTAGCATCGTGTAAGTGAATTTGGTCATGAACTGTCGTTGAGGTGAATTTGAGATTATAATTATAGACCTAACAAAGCGACATTAGCCGGGACGAAGTCAAGGTCAACTCATTTCAAGCCCATTAAACTAACTAATCATTGATAATGAGTGTCCTTAAATGCTGGTTTATTTGTTGATCTCTCTTCTCAAGTTCCTTTTTTTTTTTTTAATATTTACGGAAAGGAAAATCCGCAAATTCTATATTGGATGCATCAGAATATCTTTCCATTAAACTAAGATCGATAAAAAGGAAAAATAAAAATGTCCGGAGAATGATGTTGCATTGAACAAAGAGTATGATGACGTTGATGTTTAAGTAACTTCATTTAATTTGTGTTTATAAATAAAGCAATATGAAATTAATATTCAAAATTAACAGATCCGACGTATCTAAGGGCCAACCAATGAAAAGGTTGGAAGCACGCTGTCATTCCGAATGTACATGTACAAAGACCGTCATTTGCATTTTGACCTTCTTGCTTTTTATCCAACATTTACAACGGTTCAAATCATGACATGTACATATTAAAACAAATAAACCCGCAATTCATTTATATGTTACTTAATTGTTCATGATCGATGAACGTAACACATTCAGACAAACAGACACACACACAACACACGTGATTGCACCTCTGTATTACATAATTTGTAAACACAAACCACTAGCCTTGCCAAGCAGACAAACAAATTGGATAGCCACCTGAAACGGAAGAAAAAACAAACAAACAAACAAACAAACAGACAGACGGGGGTCATTGTCAGTACCGCCTGATGATTCCTTCATACACAGAAACGTTAATTCTGGAAGATATCCAATTGGGAGATAATCCAATATATACTGCTTAAAAGTACATCGTCCAAACCGGGGTATTTTTTATGTGATCAGTGAGTATTGCAATGTTGTAATAAAGTACAAAATGAAAACCCAGATGAATAGACTTTTAAGATTAGCATATATACTAGACATTGTGGACTCTTGCCTCGGCGTTTCATTAACTACATGGTGTATATCAATTTTATCACCAGTCACCGAATGCCTTATACATATATGTTAATTCCATTCACTTTATGCAAAACATCGCATTCGGTTGTACAATAATATCCAATAATATATTTTATGATTATATTTTCTAACGAAACGCTCCATATGTTATAGAGTGATATATATTATTCAAATAAAAATTCCCGATAACCTATCTACGGAGCTTAGGGTTAAAAGCATTACTGTCAGTATCAGTCGATATACATCTGTCATCATGCATAAATACTGGTTTTGTATATATCAATGAAAACAACGTCATGGTCAATTTAACCGTACGTCAAATCCCTGAACTGTAAAAAATATATATTTATTTATAGTTTTCTGAAGCTGATCAGGTCAAATATGAACATGTGTATGTTGTTCATTACATGTAAACGATATATACGCGGGAAATATCACAAGTGTTAGATATATTGACAATATACTGAGTATACATGCTATCGGGTAGATTTGGAACGATATGAATCATAATACTTGGGCACAATAAAAGAAATTACTGTGTTAAATATGTATTAATTCTATATCTTTTTATTCATATATTGTTGATAAGTATCAAAGATAGAGGCAAGAACTAACCGTGTCTATCATAATCCTTAAACTCTTCCAGACTTACAATGTACATCAAACTGATTAAAATCATATCTTGATCTCCGCGCCGTTCTGTAAACTTCTCTCTGCTGCGTCAAGATCTCAGGACATCCAATAGAGGGTCATGTTCAGATGACCTTGATGTGTCGCCTCTTTACTTAACACTTATGATCTGTCATCTTGCAGAAGGTCATTTCGTCGCATTTATTCACACAAACTTTTTGTGACGAAATCACTAAACGTACTAATGCGATTATGCAAGCTCTGTCGCCTCAAAATTCCACATTTCAGATTCTGAAAGTATTAATTTGATTGGCTAATGCAAAAAGTCATCTAAACGTGACCTCCTATGGAATGTCCTCGGATCTTGACGCAGAAGAGAGAAGTTTACAAAGTGGCGCGGAGATCAAGATAAGATTTTAAGCAGATTTGATTTACATGAGATACAAACAAAACGCGTGTATCAGTAATAAATCTAAACAAACAAACGTAACCATAAAGAAAGAACTGCCACAATTCCTACCCCGCATTCACACTTATCCGCTTTGAATTGATTATGAGGTTATGATATCATAGTTCCAAATACGTACTCAGTTTGATTGCACGTGGTACGTGCATGTAACATAAACGTAATGATGTCGAAAATTTAAGACAAAAACAAATGTGCTTGGATACATGTCATATAAAATAATATATATTAGCTTCTGATAGGAGCAAACCTATCAAGGGTACGTATAACAGAACAGGAGGCTGCGGTGGCCGAGTTATTAAGATGTATTGCTATACTGCCACTAGCCCGCCAATCTCTGGGTTGAGGGTTCGAAACCCACGTGGCGCAGTTGCTAAGTACTAACCGTCGGTGGTTTTTCTACGGGTACTCCGGCTTTCCTACACCTCCAAAATATGACACGTCCTTAAATGACCCTGGCTGTTAATTGGACGTAAAAGAAAATAAACAACACCAAACCAAATCAGTGACGGAACACGCGTAAAGAACCAAACGTTCCAGAAGGGGACGCGTGATAAGCTTAAAACGTAAAATACAGTGTCTCTAACGAAAGTATATTTCTACATGTACACATATCTCATTAGATAGTGTATTTTTACGTGTTCTAAGATATAATGTTACAGTTCTGTCAAAACTTCATTTGGATCTACCTACTTTAAATGCCAAGGTTTTAATTCGAGCATTACTACATTTTATTTCTTTTGATTTGAGTATTTTTTATATCAGATTAAGGTATTTTGGGTCGTGTAGCTTCAATTCCACACAACGTGTTGGTGGAATATCATGTCACCTAGAAATTAAAAAGCCTTACAGTTATCTGTCGTATGAGTTCCAATAGCAGTTGATCCGGACCTATTTAAAGTAACTAAATTTAATACCATGTTCAAATCAACGGTAATATCATTCGCATATATACACGTAATCCAAAATGAAATCATGTTGACTTTTTTATTTTTATAAGTATTTTCAAAATTAAATTTTCATTTGGAAGTGATTATTGCGCTCGGCAATACACAAAATCGAAACCCACTCTGAGTAGACTTTGGGAGCGTCTCTCTATTAAAGCTGGTATAATTACACAAGAAAACTTCGTGTGTCTATCTTTCACTAGTAATATCACACAATACAAAGCTTGTCTCTATCGTTCGCTAAATCATACGTTATTCTAGGGTAATTATATACTTTTCAGTTCCAATCAAAGTTAAGGAATTCAGATTTCCCATGTACAGCCTTACCAATTAGATCGATCCCGCCGATAAGAAGAAATGAACATATAAAAGTAGTTAAGTCAGGCGCTTGACGAGATTTCCGATTGAGATTGGACTTGAAGTATACAGTCAGTACAAGCTGATTGGAAGTTTACTACTTGCCACAAATCCTACCATTGAAATCATACACATTAAAATGCTAAACCCTGATAAACAGTTTTATCATTACCAACACGAACAGGGTAAGAGGTATCGAATGACTCATTCGTGACCCCTCACATTTATTGGATCAATTTCCTATGATGAAAACAGGCACGACTCCGGGCAAAAAGCCATGTCGGTGTTGTGTAGCCTATTAAGGTCACACCTACTACCTGTGCAATGCCCTGCATTTAAACAGAGTGGTATCTATATATTTACCACAATACTTGAACAACGACTTAATCAAATACTGCTGGTAAAGTGTAACGGCTGTAGACTAGTTTAGCATTTAGAATGCTGCATGGCGGATTTTTAAAAGCTACTTCACATTAACACATTAAATGTATATATTGCCCGAACTGTTTAACCTATGGTTGACACAGCGAATGACACCTGTATGCTCATTGTGTCTATATGTATGTTCATCACACCGCTATCAAAGTTGCATTTATCGTGAAAGATGAAAAAGTGAAAAGCCCCTAGCATCACTAACGAGTCCCGGAAAGACGAAAACATCTGTATGATGCAGTTTACTTCATTTTTTTCGGCATACTTTACTTAATTTAAAAGGTAGAGTATGTGTGTGTTATGCCATCTTTTAGAAACCGCTTGCTACTCCCGTCGTTATGGCAATCTCCCAATATATTCGAGATCACTGTGTCAACTCTCAAACATACAAAAATAATACCCATCTACATTTCGGTATACAGCTTTGACAAAACATTAAACATATGCTATATGCGTGGCGTATCAAATTTTGCGTTACCGCCAATTACGAATTTACTTTTATTTTAAAATCCAAATAAAACTGGCATTTTGGAAGACAAATATATTTCATGTATGTGTTTCATTTATTATTTTTTACGAATCTTCGATGATAGAGCAACTCAACATCTTAACAAGTGCATCAGCACCACTGACATCAAAGTACCTAACCGCATCCATCTAATATCAATGGTAGTACATAGGAAGCCATGGTATCTCGTTTACATATCGTATCATGAAAAAACCTATCGAACCCAAACAAACAAATAGTCGCAGAAGTTAGTTTAATTGTTCCTGAAATAGAAAGTAACTTTTATTATATATTCGGTTTGGCTTATAAAATGATATCATGTGATTTATTCCTTAAAGTCGAAATTGTCTCCCTTTAACGATCGCTAAACTGTGTTATAATATGCAAATTGAATTTACTAGAAAAATGCAATAGTAGATACATTGCATAAGTATACATTATACGTACAAAATGTAGAAGTATTGCTTAAGTCAAGACTTGAATTTGATATGGCTTATGTATGTTTGACAAAAACATAGATATTACAATTATACTATAGTAAGATCTTCTCCAATTAAAAAATGTAACATTATAATGGAAAACGTAATTAGATACATACATGTAACTCAATTTATATAAGATAAATAAAACATTGAACTTTCCTTCCTGAAAAACGACAACAGTCGTTATACAATAAAACCACACATCCCAGGTTATCTGTTTTTACCTTGTACAATGTATGTGTATCTGTTTTTATTAGCTTAGAAATTTGTTTTTTCACTTCATAAGGTAAACAATGGCGTCACCATTTGGAAAATCGCTTTTGATTGGCTGATACAACAATGTAATGATTTCTGAGAGGAAAGAATCCCACAATTAATGTGGATTTTCACAGGGATCCTATAGAAAAAATTTAATCATTTTTTTTTTGTATTATGACACAATGACATAAAAAGTAGTTACTCCTTAAAAAAAATGTTGAATAGTATGCAATATGTTGTTGAAATGATGAATGCACGGAAAATGAATTAAGGAAGAAATTTATGTGAAATGAAATAACTCAAGAAGCAAACTACGTGTATAAGGATGATATACACAAGCGTTACTTACATGTCCATCATATTAATCGAAGTTTATCTTTTCGGTGTAATCAGTTGACAATCAATTTTATGCTAATATGAACGCAATTGGGTTGTTTACCAGGAATCCCGCTAGGGGATTCATGGAACCGACCTAAACATTGAAAAAAAGATCCATTCAGTCCTTTTTACTTATATCTTGAACATATATATGCTTTTTTTACCTAATACGATAATATATATCGTCAATGTAACCGCTATTCCAAATACAGCTTAATGTTATCAAAAAATTAGCTTCTAACGGTTGTCGCATATTAATTGAGACAGGAGAAGATGCTTCGAAAGGATGCAGATTAAATTGCTTACATAGCCTTATGGATGCAGTTTCTCATGAATAAGCACACAAGCATAAAAAGAACTTGCCTCTGAAAAAAGTTTACATACATGTTGTCTTAAATATATTTAGGGATCGTAAACATATGCATCGCTTTCTCTTTCATGAGAGGATTTTGCATTAAAACTGTATAATTAAACAGTTTTTTTCACTCCTAGTCAAGAAAATTCAAGTTTTTTTACGTCTTACCATGGGCTAAATGTGGTGTTATATACACACATTGAAGGTAATGTGTTATGTACAATACAAAGACGAAATACACATCCAAATAATGTGATCGACATATCAAGTATACAATGGCCGCATACATTACACACATTCCTGCGACCATGATTTAGATCACCGTGGAATGATACCATTGTATCTGATCCGAATGAGCTAATATATTACTATTTTCTGTGTCAGCAAAACATCGCTATTTAGACAGGTTCGAGGGGACACAAGCAATCGTTCTGACTTTAAATGCGGGACCGTCAGATTTATGATAGGTTTTATATTACTTAATGCTTCAAGCGATCGAACCGGCAATGTCCATGATGATTTATAAATGTGAAAGTGGTCAAGGAGGTACTTGTGCATGAGTTGTAATTCCATAACACGTGAGTGCATGCGTCAACTTCACCAATACTTAAATTTAAGGTACATATATTTTAGCATTAAGTAAAAAAGAAATCAGACCATGATATTTTCGCTTTTTATTACATGAAAGAAAACGAAGCAGCCCTGAGTCTTGAAGATAATTCCATGTCATCAAATGCCTTTTAACAAAAATGGCTAGTAACAACCGCGAATCTACAGTCAAACCTGTTTGAATGGTCAGCTTAAAAAAACGTCCTACTCAATTGAAAGACCAGTCTGTGGTTCGCCCGATGGAAAATACTAGATATGGAACCTTATCTAAGGGACCACCTGTCTAACGCAGCCAGTGGTCACTATCTAAGGGACCACCTGTCTAACGCAGCCAGTGGTCACTATCTAAGGGACCACCTGTCTAACGCAGCCAGTGGTCACTATCTAAGGGACCACCTGTCTAACGCAGCCAGTGGTCACTATCTAAGGGACCACCTGTCTAACGCAGCCAGTGGTCACTATCTAAGGGACCACCTGTCTAACGCGGCCAGTGGTCACTATCTAAGGGACCACCTGTCTAACGCGGCCAGTGGTCACTATCTAAGGGACCACCTGTCTAACGCGGCCAGTGGTCACTATCTAAGGGACCACCTGTCTAACGCAGCCAGTGGTCACTATCTAAGGGACCACCTGTCTAACGCAGCCAGTGGTCACTATCTAAGGGACCACCTGTCTAACGCAGCCAGTGGTCACTATCTAAGGGACCACCTGTCTAACGCAGCCAGTGGTCACTATCTAAGGGACCACCTGTCTAACGCAGCCAGTGGTCACTATCTAAGGGACCACCTGTCTAACGCAGCCAGTGGTCACTAATATTCAGGCCTAGTCGTAATGAATATACTATACCGGCCATTTTGTCCAGAGGTAGACATCAGAGATAACGAGGTTTTAATATCGATCGTCACGTGATTTATTGTTTGTTTACGAGGATGTTTACGGTTACAAGTAAAAGTTAAGTGTTATCATGTAAGCCGGGGCTGAACATGACAAACTTGATGTCAAATGTAGCAAGCAAACAACAATTGGGAATTTCTTTTAGAAACCATCAATCTTGTTGTAAGTTTCTGGTGAACCTGGTTGTAGCAGTCACCTGTCTTAAGCAGCCATTTTTTTCGGTCCCTTGGATAACCGCTAACAGTTTTGACGGTACATGCATGTAACAAAGAAAACACCGTTGGAAGAAAGCATTTTATTGTAACATGTAATAACAATGTAACCCTTTGCATGGACGTATGCATGTAACACTCGATGTAATATTGCCCACAAGGCCATGATTCGACAACACAACGACACAATACAAGAACATATGTTACAGATTATTTCAAACCTTAAAATGCTCCCCTCAATGGTCATATTCCGAAAATTTTAATTGCTCTAAACACCTTAATTAAGGTACAAAACTAGCAGTAACAAATTCTCATGTACCTCTGCACTGGACAAAATCAATATTAACATGTGAATGATACGAGAAATATACAATGTACGGCAGCAATATTTTTCTGTTTAGAGGGGTGTAAAATTGAGAGCTCCAATATATTCCATGACCCTACGTAATACACAAGTTTTGATTCTCGTTTTGTGGTGACGTAGCTTCGATAAAAAATGATGATTTAGTATTGTTTTATCTGTAGTATTATTAGGTCTGTAGTATTATTGGGTCCGTAGTTTTGTTAGGTCTGTAGTGTTGTTATGTCTGTAGTGTTGTTAGGTCTGTAGTGTTGTTAGGTCTGTAGTGTTGTTAAGTCTGTAGTGTTGTTAGGTCTGTAGTGTTGTTCCAATTGTAGGTATGTAGTATTGTTAGGTCTGTAGTGTTGCTAGGTCTGTAGTGTTGTTAGGTCTGTAGTGTTGTTTGGTCTGTAGTGTTGTTAGGTCTGTAGTGTTGCTAGGTCTGTAGTGTTGTTTGGTCTGTAGTGTTGTTAGGTCTGTAGTATTGTTAGGTCTGTAGTGTTGCTAGGTCTGTAGTGTTGTTTGGTCTGTAGTGTTGTTAGGTCTGTAGTGTTGTTAGGTCTGTAGTGTTGTTAGGTCTGTAGTATTGTTATGTCTGTAGTGTTGTTAGGTATGTAGTATTGTTATGTATGTAGTGTTGTTAGGTCTGTAATGTTGTTATTTCTGTAGTATTGTTAGGTCTGTAGTGTTGTTAGGTCTGTAGTGGTTTTAGGTCTGTAGTGTTGTTAGGTCTGTAGTGTTGTCATGCATGTGCTGTTGTTAGGTCTGTAGTTTTGTTAGGTCTGTAGTGTTGTTATGTCTGTAGTGTTGTTATCTCTGTAGTGTTGTTAGGTCTGTAGTATTGTTAGGTATGTGATGTTGTTAGGTCTGTAGTGTTGTTAGGTCTGTAGTGTTGTTAGGTCTGTAGTGTTGTTATGTATGTGCTGTTGTTAGGTCTGTAGTATTGTTATGTCTGTAGTGTTGTATGATCTGTAGTATTGTTATGTCTGTAGTGTTGTTAGGTCTGTAGTGTTGTTAGGTCTGTAGTGTTATTAGGTCTGTAGTGTTGTTAGGTCTGTAGTGTTGTTATGTCTGTAGTGTTGTTATGTCTATAGTGTTGTTAGGTCTGTAGTATTGTTAGGTCTGTAGTGTTGTTATGTCTGTAGTATTGTTAGGTCTGTAGTGTTGTTAGATCTGTAGTGTTGTTAGGTTTGTAGTGTTGTTAGGTCTGCAGTGTTGTTAGGTCTGTAGTGTTGTTAGGTCTGTAGTATTGTTATGTCTGTAGTATTGTTAGGTCTGTAGTGTTGCTAGGTCTGTAGTGTTGTTAGGTCTGTAGTTTTGTTATGTATGTGGTGTTGTTATGTCTGTAGTTTTGTTAGGTCTGTAGTGTTGTTATGTCTGTAGTGTTGTTAGGTCTGTAGTATTGTTATATCTTTAGTGTTGTTAGGTCTGTAGTGTTGTTATGTATGTTATGTCTGAAGTGTTGTTAGGTCTGTAATATTGTTAGGTATGTAGTATTGTTAGGTCTGTAGTGTTGTTAGGTCTGTAGTTTTGTTATGTATGTAGTGTTGTTAGGTTTGTAGTGTTGTTATGTCTGTAGTGTTGTTAGGTCTGTAGTATTGTTAGGTCTGTAGTGTTTTTAGGTCTGTAGTGTTGTTAGGTCTGTAGTGTTGTTATGTCTGTAGTATTGTTGGGTCTGTAGTGTTGTTATGTCTGTAGTGTTGTTAGGTCTGTAGTGTTGTTAGGTCTGTAGTATTGTTAGGTATGTAGTATTGTTAGGTCTGTAATGTTGTTAGGTCTGTAGTGTTGTTAGGTCTGTAGTGTTGTTAGGTCTGTAGTGTTGTTACGTCTGTAGTATTGTTAGGTCTGTAATGTTGTTAGGTCTGTAGTTTTGTTAGGTCTGTAGTGTTGTTCGGTCTGTAGTGTTGTTATGTCTGTAGTGTTGTTAGGTCTGTAGTGTTGATAGGTCTGTAGTGTTGTTATGTCTGTAGTGTTGTTAGGTCTGTAGTGTTGTTAGGTCTGTAATGTTGTTAGGTCTGTAGTTTTGTTATGTATGTAGTGTTGTTAGGTCTGTAGTATTGTTAGGTACATTGTATGTAGTACTGTTAGGTCTGTAGTGTTGTTACGTCTGTAGTATTGTTAGGTCTGTAGTGTTGTTATGTCTGTAGTGTTGTTAGGTCTGTAGTGTTGTTAGGTCTGTAGTGTTGTTACAATTGTACGTATGTAGTGTTGTTGGGTCTGTAGTGTTGTTAGGTCTGTATTGTTGTTAGATCTGTAGTGTTTTTAGGTCTGTAGTGTTGTTAGGTCTGTAGTGTTGTTAGGTCTGTAGTATTGTTAGGTCTGTAGTGTTGTTAGGTCTGTAGTGTTGTTAGGTCTGTAGTTTTGTTATGTATGTGGTGTTGTTAGGTCTGTAGTGTTGTTATGTCTGTAGTATTGTTGGGTCTGTAGTGTTGTTACGTCTGTAGTGTTGTTAGGTCTGTAGTGTTGTTAGGTCTGTAGTGTTGTTCGGTCTGTAGTGTTGCTATGTCTGTAGTGTTGTTAGGTCTGTAGTGTTGTTAGGTCTGTAGTGTTGTTATGTCTGTAGTGTTGTTAGGTCTGTAGTATTGTTAGGTCTGTAGTATTGTTAGGTCTGTAATGTTGTTATGTCTGTAGTGTTGTTAGGTCTGTAGTGTTGTTAGGTCTGTAGTGTTGTTACAATTGTAGGTATGTAGTGTTGTTGGGTCTGTAGTGTTGTTAGGTCTGTAGTGTTGTTAGGTCTGTAGTGTTGTTTGGTCTGTAGTATTGTTAAGTCGGTAGTGTTGTTAGGTCTGTAGTGTTGTTATGTCTGTAATGTTGTTATGTCTGTAGTGTTGTTAGGTCTGTAGTGTTGTTACGTCTGTAGTATTGTTGGGTCTGTAATGTTGTTATGTCTGTAGTGTTGTTAGGTCTGTAGTGTTGTTAGGTCTGTAGTGTTGTTAGGTCTGTAGTTTTGTTATGTATGTGGTGTTGTTAGGTCTGTAGTGTTGTTATGTCTGTAGTATTGTTGGGTCTGTAGTGTTGTTATGTCTGTAGTGTTGTTAGGTCTGTAGTGTTGTTATGTCTGTAGTGTTGTTAGGTCTGTAGTGTTGTTAGGTCTGTAGTGTTGTTATGTCTGTAGTGTTGTTAGGTCTGTAGTGTTGTTAGGTCTGTAGTTTTGTTATGTCTGTAGTGTTGTTAGGTCTGTAGTGTTGTTAGGTCTGTAGTGTTGTTAGGTCTGTAGTGTTGTTATGTCTGTAGTGTTGTTAGGTCTGTAGTGTTGTTATGTCTGTAGTGTTGTTAGGTCTGTAGTGTTGTTAGGTCTGTAGTGTTGTTATGTCTGTAGTGTTGTTAGGTCTGTAGTGTTGTTAGGTCTGTAGTTTTGTTATGTATGTGGTGTTGTTAGGTCTGTAGTGTTGTTATGTCTGTAGTATTGTTGGGTCTGTAATGTTGTTATGTCTGTAGTGTTGTTAGGTCTGTAGTGTTGTTAGGTCTGTAGTATTGTTAGGTCTGTAATGTTGTTAGGTCTGTAGTGTTGTTAGGTCTGTAGTGTTGTTAGGTCTGTAGTGTTGTTATGTCTGTAGTGTTGTTAGGTCTGTAGTGTTGTTAGGTCTGTAGTCTTGTTATGTATGTAGTGTTGTTAGGTCTGTAGTATTGTTAGGTATGTAGTACTGTTAGGTCTGTAGTGTTGTTATGTCTGTAGTGTTGTTTGGTCTGTAGTGTTGTTACGTCTGTAGTATTGTTAGGTCTGTAATGTTGTTAGGTCTGTAGTGTTGTTAGGTCTGTAGTGTTGTTAGGTCTGTAGTGTTGTTACAATTGTAGGTATGTAGTGTTGTTGGGTCTGTAGTGTTGTTAAGTCTGTATTGTTGTAAGATCTGTAGTGTTGTTAGGTCTGTAGTGTTGTTAGGTCTGTAGTATTGTTAGGTCTGTAGTGTTGTTAGGTCTGTAGTGTTGTTAGGTCTGTAGTTTTGTTATGTATGTAGTGTTGTTAGGTCTGTAGTGTTGTTATGTTTGTAGTGTTGTTAGGTCTGTAGTTTTGTTATGTCTGTAGTGTTGTTATGTCTGTAGTATTGTAAGGTCTGTAATGTTGTTATGTCTGTAGTGTTGTTAGGTCTGTAGTGATGTTAGGTCTGTAGTGTGGTTACAATTGTAGGTATGTAGTGTTGTTGGGTCTGTAGTGTTGTTAGGTCTGTAGTGTTGTTAGGTCTGTAGTGTTGTTAGGTCTGTTGGGTTGTTTGGTCTGTTGTGTTGTTAAGTCGGTAGTGTTGTTAGGTCTGTAGTGTTGTTATGTCTGTAGTGTTGTTAGGTCTGTAGTGTTGTTAGATGTGTAGTGTTGTTAGGTCTGTAGTGTTGTTAGGTCTGTAGTTTTGTTATGTATGTAGTGTTGTTAGGTCTGTAGTGTTGTTATGTTTGTAGTGTTGTTAGGTCTGTAGTTTTGTTATGTCTGTAGTGTTGTTAGGTCTGTAGTATTGTTAGGTATGTAGTACTGTTATGTCTGTAGTGTTGTTACGTCTGTAGTGTTGTTAGGTCTGTAGTGTTGTTAGGTCTGTAGTGTTGTTCGGTCTGTAGTGTTGCTATGTCTGTAGTGTTGTTAGGTCTGTAGTGTTGTTAGGTCTGTAGTGTTGTTATGTCTGTAGTGTTGTTAGGTCTGTAGTATTGTTAGGTCTGTAGTATTGTTAGGTCTGTAATGTTGTTATGTCTGTAGTGTTGTTAGGTCTGTAGTGTTGTTAGGTCTGTAGTGTTGTTACAATTGTAGGTATGTAGTGTTGTTGGGTCTGTAGTGTTGTTAGGTCTGTAGTGTTGTTAGGTCAGTAGTGTTGTTTGGTCTGTAGTATTGTTAAGTCGGTAGTGTTGTTAGGTCTGTAGTGTTGTTATGTCTGTAATGTTGTTATGTCTGTAGTGTTGTTAGGTCTGTAGTGTTGTTACGTCTGTAGTATTGTTGGGTCTGTAATGTTGTTATGTCTGTAGTGTTGTTAGGTCTGTAGTGTTGTTAGGTCTGTAGTGTTGTTACAATTGTACGTATGTAGTGTTGTTGGGTCTGTAGTGTTGTTAGGTCTGTATTCTTGTTAAATCTGTAGTGTTGTTAGGTCTGTAGTGTTGTTAGGTCTGTAGTGTTGTTACGTCTGTAGTATTGTTAGGTCTGTAGTGTTGTTAGGTCTGTAGTGTTGTTAGGTCTGTAGTGTTGTTAGGTCTGTAGTTTTGTTATGTATGTAGTGTTGTTAGGTCTGTAGTGTTTTTATGTCTGTAGTATTGTTGGGTCTGTAGTGTTGTTATGTCTGTAGTGTTGTTAGGTCTGTAGTGTTGTTACGTCTGTAGTATTGTTAGGTCTGTAATGTTGTTAGGTCTGTAGTGTTGTTAGGTCTGTAGTGTTGTTAGGTCTGTAGTGTTGTTATGTCTGTAGTGTTGTTAGGTCTGTAGTGTTGTTAGGTCTGTAGTGTTGTTAGGTCTGTAGTGTTGTTAGGTCTGTAGTGTTGTTATGTCTGTAGTGTTGTTAGGTCTGTAGTGTTGTTAGGTCTGTAGTGTTGTTAGGTCTGTAGTTTTGTTATGTATGTAGTGTTGTTATGTCTGTAGTGTTGTTATGTTTGTAGTGTTGTTAGGTCTGTAGTTTTGTTATGTCTGTAGTGTTGTTAGGTCTGTAGTATTGTTAGGTATGTAGTACTGTTATGTCTGTAGTGTTGTTACGTCCGTAGTATTGTTAGGTCTGTAATGTTGTTAGGTCTGTAGTGTTGTTAGGTCTGTAGTGTTGTTTGGTCACTAGTGTTGTTAAGTATGTAGTGTTGTTAGGTCTGCAGTGTTGTTATGTCTGTAGTGTTGTTAGGTCTGTAGTGTTGTTAGGTCTGTAGTGTTGTTAGGTCTGTAGTGTTGTTCGGTCTGTAGTGTTGTTATGTCTGTAGTGTTGTTAGGTCTGTAGTGTTGTTAGGTCTGTAGTGTTGTTATGTCTGTAGTGTTGTTAGGTCTGTAGTGTTGTTAGGTCTGTAGTATTGTTAGGTCTGTAGTGTTGTTATGTCTGTAGTGTTGTTAGGTCTGTAATGTTGTTAGGTCTATAGTTTTGTTATGTATGTAGTGTTGTTAGGTCTGTAGTATTGTTAGGTACATTGTATGTAGTACTGTTAGGTCTGTAGTGTTGTTACGTCTGTAGTATTGTTAGGTCTGTAGTGTTGTTATGTCTGTAGTGTTGTTAGGTCTGTAGTGTTGTTAGGTCTGTAATGTTGTTACAATTGTACGTATGTAGTGTTGTTGGGTCTGTAGTGTTGTTAGGTCTGTATTGTTGTTAGATCTGTAGTGTTGTTAGGTCTGTAGTGTTGTTAGGTCTGTAGTGTTGTTAGGTCTGTAGTATTGTTAGGTCTGTAGTGTTGTTAGGTCTGTAGTGTTGTTAGGTCTGTAGTTTTGTTATGTATGTGGTGTTGTTAGGTCTGTAGTTTTGTTATGTATGTAGTGTTGTTAGGTCTGTAGTGTTGTTATGTTTGTAGTGTTGTTAGGTCTGTAGTTTTGTTATGTCTGTAGTGTTGTTAGGTCTGTAGTATTGTTAGGTATGTAGTACTGTTATGTCTGTAGTGTTGTTACGTCTGTAGTGTTGTTAGGTCTGTAGTGTTGTTAGGTATGTAGTGTTGTTCGGTCTGTAGTGTTGTTATGTCTGTAGTGTTGTTAGGTCTGTAGTGTTGTTAGGTCTGTAGTGTTGTTATGTCTGTAGTGTTGTTAGGTCTGTAGTATTGTTAGGTCTGTAGTATTGTTAGGTCTGTAATGTTGTTATGTCTGTAGTGTTGTTAGGTCTGTAGTGTTGTTAGGTCTGTAGTGTTGTTACAATTGTAGGTATGTAGTGTTGTTGGGTCTGTAGTGTTGTTAGGTCTGTAGTGTTGTTAGGTCTGTAGTGTTGTTTGGTCTGTAGTGTTGTTAAGTCGGTAGTGTTGTTAGGTCTGTAGTGTTGTTATGTCTGTAATGTTGTTATGTCTGTAGTGTTGTTAGGTCTGTAGTGTTGTTACGTCTGTAGTATTGTTGGGTCTGTAATGTTGTTATGTCTGTAGTGTTGTTAGGTCTGTAGTGTTGTTAGGTCTGTAGTGTTGTTACAATTGTACGTATGTAGTGTTGTTGGGTCTGTAGTGTTGTTAGGTCTGTATTCTTGTTAAATCTGTAGTGTTGTTAGGTCTGTAGTGTTGTTAGGTCTGTAGTGTTGTTACGTCTGTAGTATTGTTAGGTCTGTAGTGTTGTTAGGTCTGTAGTGTTGTTAGGTCTGTAGTTTTGTTATGTATGTAGTGTTGTTAGGTCTGTAGTGTTTTTATGTCTGTAGTATTGTTGGGTCTGTAGTGTTGTTATGTCTGTAGTGTTGTTAGGTCTGTAGTGTTGTTACGTCTGTAGTATTGTTAGGTCTGTAATGTTGTTAGGTCTGTAGTGTTGTTAGGTCTGTAGTGTTGTTAGGTCTGTAGTGTTGTTATGTCTGTAGTGTTGTTAGGTCTGTAGTGTTGTTAGGTCTGTAGTGTTGTTAGGTCTGTAGTGTTGTTATGTCTGTAGTGTTGTTAGGTCTGTAGTGTTGTTAGGTCTGTAGTGTTGTTAGGTCTGTAGTTTTGTTATGTATGTAGTGTTGTTATGTCTGTAGTGTTGTTATGTTTGTAGTGTTGTTAGGTTTGTAGTTTTGTTATGTCTGTAGTGTTGTTAGGTCTGTAGTATTGTTAGGTATGTAGTACTGTTATGTCTGTAGTGTTGTTACGTCTGTAGTATTGTTAGGTCTGTAATGTTGTTAGGTCTGTAGTGTTGTTAGGTCTGTAGTGTTGTTTGGTCACTAGTGTTGTTAAGTATGTAGTGTTGTTAGGTCTGTAGTGTTGTTATGTCTGTAGTGTTGTTAGGTCTGTAGTGTTGTTAGGTCTGTAGTGTTGTTCGGTCTGTAGTGTTGTTATGTCTGTAGTGTTGTTAGGTCTGTAGTGTTGTTAGGTCTGTAGTGTTGTTATGTCTGTAGTGTTGTTAGGTCTGTAGTGTTGTTAGGTCTGTAGTATTGTTAGGTCTGTAGTGTTGTTATGTCTGTAGTGTTGTTAGGTCTGTAATGTTGTTAGGTCTGTAGTATTGTTATGTCTGTAGTGTTGTTAGGTCTGTAGTGTTGTTCGGTCTGTAGTGTTGTTATGTCTGTAGTGTTGTTAGGTCTGTAGTGTTGTTAGGTCTGTAGTGTTGTTATGTCTGTAGTGTTGTTAGGTCTGTAGTGTTGTTAGGTCTGTAGTATTGTTAGGTCTATAGTTTTGTTATGTATGTAGTGTTGTTAGGTCTGTAGTATTGTTAGGTACATTGTATGTAGTACTGTTAGGTCTGTAGTGTTGTTACGTCTGTAGTATTGTTAGGTCTGTAGTGTTGTTATGTCTGTAGTGTTGTTAGGTCTGTAGTGTTGTTGGGTCTGTAGTGTTGTTAGGTCTGTATTGTTGTTAGATCTGTAGTGTTGTTATGTCTGTAGTGTTGTTGGGTCTGTAGTGTTGTTAGGTCTGTAGTGTTGTTAGGTCTGTAGTGTTGTTAGGTCTGTAGTATTGTTAGGTCTGTAGTGTTGTTAGGTCTGTAGTGTTGTTAGGTCTGTAGTTTTGTTATGTATGTGGTGTTGTTAGGTCTGTAGTGTTGTTATGTCTGTAGTATTGTTGGGTCTGTAGTGTTGTTATGTCTGTAGTGTTGTTAGGTCTGTAGTGTTGTTACGTCTGTAGTATTGTTAGGTATGTAATGTTGTTAGGTCTGTAGTGTTGTTAGGTCTGTAGTGTTGTTAGGTCTGTAGTGTTGTTATGTCTGTAGTGTTGTTAGGTCTGTAGTGTTGTTAGGTCTGTAGTGTTGTTATGTCTGTAGTGTTGTTAGGTCTGTAGTGTTGTTAGGTCTGTAGTATTGTTAGGTCTGTAGTGTTGTTATGTCTGTAGTGTTGTTAGGTCTGTAATGTTGTTAGGTCTATAGTTTTGTAATGTATGTAGTGTTGTTAGGTCTGTAGTATTGTTAGGTACATTGTATGTAGTACTGTTAGGTCTGTAGTGTTGTTACGTCTGTAGTATTGTTAGGTCTGTAGTGTTGTTATGTCTGTAGTGTTGTTAGGTCTGTAGTGTTGTTAGGTCTGTAATGTTGTTACAATTGTACGTATGTAGTGTTGTTGGGTCTGTAGTGTTGTAAGGTCTGTATTGTTGTTAGATCTGTAGTGTTGTTGGGTCTGTAGTGTTGTTAGGTCTGTAGTGTTGTTAGGTCTGTAGTGTTGTTAGGTCTGTAGTTTTGTTATGTATGTAGTGTTGTTAGGTCTGTAGTGTTGTTAGGTCTGTAGTGTTGTTAGGTCAGTAGTGTTGTTAGGTCTGTAGTATTGTTAGGTCTGTAGTGTTGTTAGGTCTGTAGTTTTGTTATGTATGTGGTGTTGTTAGATCTGTAGTGTTGTTATGTCTGTAGTGTTGTTAGGTCTGTAGTGTTGTTAGGTCTGTAGTATTGTTAGGTCTGTAGTGTTGTTAGGTCTGTAGTGTTGTTAGGTCTGTAGTTTTGTTATGTATGTGGTGTTGTTAGGTCTGTAGTGTTGTTATGTCTGTAGTATTGTTGGGTCTGTAGTGTTGTTATGTCTGTAGTGTTGTTAGGTCTGTAGTGTTGTTACGTCTGTAGTATTGTTAGGTCTGTAATGTTGTTAGGTCTGTAGTGTTGTTAGGTCTGTAGTGTTGTTAGGTCTGTAGTGTTGTTACAATTGTAGGTATGTAGTGTTGTTGGGTCTGTAGTGTTGTTAAGTCTGTATTGTTGTTAGATCTGTAGTGTTGTTAGGTCTATAGTGTTGTTAGGTCTGTAGTATTGTTAGGTCTGTAGTGTTGTTAGGTCTGTAGTATTGTTAGGTCTGTAGTTTTGTTATGTATGTAGTGTTGTTAGGTCTGTAGTGTTGTTATGTTTGTAGTGTTGTTAGGTCTGTAGTTTTGTTATGTCTGTAGTGTTGTTAGGTCTGTAGTATTGTTAGGTATGTAGCACTGTTATGTCTGTAGTGTTGTTACGTCTGTAGTATTGTTAGGTCTGTAATGTTGTTATGTCTGTAGTGTTGTTAGGTCTGTAGTGTTGTTAGGTCTGTAGTGTTGTTACAATTTTAGGTATGTAGTGTTGTTGGGTCTGTAGTGTTCTTAGGTCTTTAGTGTTGTTAGGTCTGTAGTGTTGTTTGGTCTGTAGTGTTGTTAAGTCGGTAGTGTTGTTAGGTCAGTAGTGTTGTTAGGTCTGTAGTGTTGTTAGGTGTGTAGTGTTGTTAGGTGTGTAGTGTTGTTAGGTCTGTAGTGTTGTTAGGTCTGTAGTTTTGTTATGTATGTAGTGTTGTTAGGTCTGTAGTGTTGTTATGTTTGTAGTGTTGTTAGGTCTGTAGTTTTGTTATGTCTGTAGTTTTGTTATGTCTGTAGTGTTGTTAGGTCTGTAGTATTGTTAGGTATGTAGTACTGTTATGTCTGTAGTGTTGTTACGTCTGTATTGTTGTTAGGTCTGTAGTGTTGTTAGGTCTGTAGTGTTGTTACAATTGTAGGTATGTAGTGTTGTTGGGTCTGTAGTGTTGTTAGGTCTGTAGTGTTGTTAAGTCTGTAGTGTTGTTAGGTCTGTAGTGTTGTTATGTCTGTAGTGTTGTTAGGTCTGTAGTGTTGTTAGGTCTGTAGTGTTGTTCGGTCTGTAGTGTTGTTATGTCTGTAGTGTTGTTAGGTCTGTAGTGTTGTTAGGTCTGTAGTGTTGTTATGTATGTAGTGTTGTTACGTCTGTAGTATTGTTAGGTATGTAGTACTGTTAGGTCTGTAGTGTTGTTAAGTCTGTAGTATTGTTAGGTCTGTAGTGTTGTTATGTCTGTAGTGTTGTTAGGTCTGTAGTGTTGTTAGGTCTGTAATGTTGTTAGGTCTGTAGTTTTGTTATGTATGTAGTGTTGTTAGGTCTGTAGTATTGTTAGGTACATTGTATGTAGTACTGTAAGGTCTGTAGTGTTGTTACGTATGTAGTATTGTTAGGTCTGTAGTGTTGTTATGTCTGTAGTGTTGTTAGGTCTGTAGTGTTGTTAGGTCTGTAGTGTTGTTACAATTGTACGTATGTAGGGTGTTGGGTCTGTAGTGTTGTTAGGTCTGTATTGTTGTTAGATCTGTAGTGTTGTTTGGTCTGTAGTGTTGTTAAGTCGGTAGTGTTGTTAGGTCAGTAGTGTTGTTAGGTCTGTAGTGTTGTTAGGTGTGTAGTGTTGTTAGGTGTGTAGTGTTGTTAGGTCTGTAGTGTTGTTAGGTCTGTAGTTTTGTTATGTATGTAGTGTTGTTAGGTCTGTAGTGTTGTTATGTTTGTAGTGTTGTTAGGTCTGTAGTTTTGTTATGTCTGTAGTTTTGTTATGTCTGTAGTGTTGTTAGGTCTGTAGTATTGTTAGGTATGTAGTACTGTTATGTCTGTAGTGTTGTTACGTCTGTATTGTTGTTAGGTCTGTAGTGTTGTTAGGTCTGTAGTGTTGTTACAATTGTAGGTATGTAGTGTTGTTGGGTCTGTAGTGTTGTTAGGTCTGTAGTGTTGTTAAGTCTGTAGTGTTGTTAGGTCTGTAGTGTTGTTATGTCTGTAGTGTTGTTAGGTCTGTAGTGTTGTTAGGTCTGTAGTGTTGTTCGGTCTGTAGTGTTGTTATGTCTGTAGTGTTGTTAGGTCTGTAGTGTTGTTAGGTCTGTAGTGTTGTTATGTATGTAGTGTTGTTAGGTCTGTAGTATTGTTAGGTATGTAGTACTGTTAGGTCTGTAGTGTTGTTAAGTCTGTAGTATTGTTAGGTCTGTAGTGTTGTTATGTCTGTAGTGTTGTTAGGTCTGTAGTGTTGTTAGGTCTGTAATGTTGTTAGGTCTGTAGTGTTGTTATGCCTGTAGTGTTGTTAGGTCTGTAGTATTGTTAGGTCTGTAGTATTGTTAGGTCTGTAATGTTGTTATGTCTGTAGTGTTGTTAGGTCTGTAGTGTTGTTAGGTCTGTAGTGTTGTTACAATTGTAGGTATGTAGTGTTGTTGGGTCTGTAGTGTTGTTAGGTCTGTAGTGTTGTTAGGTCTGTAGTGTTGTTTGGTCTGTAGTGTTGTTAAGTCGGTAGTGTTGTTAGGTCTGTAGTGTTGTTATGTCTGTAGTGTTGTTAGGTCTGTAGTGTTGTTAGGTTTGTAGTGTTGTTAGGTCTGTAGTGTTGTTAGGTCTGTAGTTTTGTTATGTATGTAGTGTTGTTAGGTCTGTAGTGTTGTTACAATTGTAGGTATGTAGTGTTGTTGGGTATGTAGTGTTGTTAGGTCTGTAGTGTTGTTAGGTCTGTAGTTTTGTTTGGTCTGTAGTGTTGTGAGGTCTGTAGTGTTGTTATGTCTGTAGTGTTGTTAGGTCTGTAGTGTTGTTCGGTCTGTAGTGTTGTTATGTCTGTAGTGTTGTTAGGTCTGTAGTGTTGTTAGGTCTGTAGTGTTGTTATGTTTGTAGTGTTGTTAGGTCTGTAGTGTTGTTAGGTCTGTAGTATTGTTAGGTCTGTAGTGTTGTTATGTCTGTAGTGTTGTTAGGTCTGTAGTGTTGTTAGGTCTGTAGTTTTGTTATGTCTGTAGTGTTGTTAGGTCGAAGTATTGTTAGGTATGTAGTACTGTTAGGTCTGTAGTGTTGTTATGTCTGTAGTGTTATTAGGTCTGTAGTGTTGTTAGGTCTGTAGTGTTGTTAAAATTGTACGTATGTAGTGTTGTTGGGTCTGTAGTGTTGTTAGGTCTGTAGTGTTGTTAGGTCTGTAGTGTTGTTATGTCTGTAGTGTTGTTAGGTCTGTAGTGTTGTTAGGTCTGTAGTGTTGTTATGTCTGTAGTGTTGTTAGGTCTGTAGTGTTGTTAGGTCTGTAGTGTTTTTAGGTCTGTAGTGTTGTTATGTCTGTAGTGTTGTTATGTCTGTAGGGTTGTTATGTCTGTAGTGTTGTTAGGTCTGTAGTGTTGTTAGGTCTGTAGTATTGTTATGTCTGTAGTGTTGTTATGTCTGTAGTGTTGTTAGGTCTGTAGTGTTGTTAGTTATGTAGTGTTGTAAGGTCTGTAGTGTTGTTAGGTCTGTAGTGTTGTTATATCTGTAGCGGTGTTAGGTCTGTAGTGTTGTTAGGTCTGTAGTGTTGTTAGGTCTGTAGTGTTGTTAGGTCTGTAGTTTTGTTATGTATGTAGTGTTGTTAGGTCTGTAGTATTGTTATGTCTGTAGAATTGTTGGGTCTGTAGTGTTGTTATGTCTGTAGTGTTGTTAGGTCTGTAGTGTTGTAACGTCTGTAGTATTGTTAGGTCTGTAATGTTGTTAGGTCTGTAGTGTTGTTAGGACTGTAGTGTTGTTAGGTCTGTAGTGTTGTTAGGTCTGTAGTTTTGTTATGTATGTAGTGTTGTTAGGTCTGTAGTGTTGTTATGTCTGTAGTATTGTTGGGTCTGTAGTGTTGTTATGTCTGTAGTGTTGTTAGGTCTGTAGTGTTGTTAGGTCTGTAGTGTTGTTACGTCTGTAATGTTGTTAGGTCTGTAGTGTTGTTAGGTCTGTAGTGTTGTTAGGTCTGTAGTATTGTTAGGTATGTAGTACTGTTATGTCTGTAGTGTTGTTAGGTCTGTAGTGTTGTTAGGTCTGTAGTGTTGTTAGGTCTGTAGTGTTGTTAGGTCTGTAGTTTTGTTATGTATGTAGTGTTGTTAGGTCTGTAGTGTTGTTACAATTGTAGGTATGTAGTGTTGTTGGGTCTGTAGTGTTGTTAGGTCTGTAGTGTTGTTAGGTCTGTAGTGTTGTTTGGTCTGTAGTGTTGTGAGGTCTGTAGTGTTGTTATGTCTGTAGTGTTGTTAGGTCTGTAGTGTTGTTCGGTCTGTAGTGTTGTTATGTCTGTAGTGTTGTTAGGTCTGTAGTGTTGTTAGGTCTGTAGTGTTGTTATGTTTGTAGTGTTGTTAGGTCTGTAGTGTTGTTAGGTCTGTAGTATTGTTAGGTCTGTAGTGTTGTTATGTCTGTAGTGTTGTTAGGTCTGTAGTGTTGTTAGGTCTGTAGTTTTGTTATGTCTGTAGTGTTGTTAGGTCGTAGTATTGTTAGGTATGTAGTACTGTTAGGTCTGTAGTGTTGTTATGTCTGTAGTGTTGTTAGGTCTGTAGTGTTGTTAGGTCTGTAGTGTTGTTACAATTGTACGTATGTAGTGTTGTTGGGTCTGTAGTGTTGTTAGGTCTGTAGTGTTGTTAGGTCTGTAGTGTTGTTATGTCTGTAGTGTTGTTAGGTCTGTAGTGTTGTTAGGTCTGTAGTGTTGTTATGTCTGTAGTGTTGTTAGGTCTGTAGTGTTGTTATGTCTGTAGTGTTTTTAGGTCTGTAGTGTTGTTATGTCTGTAGTGTTGTTATGTCTGTAGGGTTGTTATGTCTGTAGTGTTGTTAGGTCTGTAGTGTTGTTAGGTCTGTAGTATTGTTATGTCTGTAGTGTTGTTATGTCTGTAGTGTTGTTAGGTCTGTAGTGTTGTTAGTTATGTAGTGTTGTAAGGTCTGTAGTGTTGTTAGGTCTGTAGTGTTGTTATATCTGTAGCGGTGTTAGGTCTGTAGTGTTGTTAGGTCTGTAGTGTTGTTAGGTCTGTAGTGTTGTTAGGTCTGTAGCTTTGTTAGGTCTGTAGTATTGTTATGTCTGTAGTATTGTTGGGTCTGTAGTGTTGTTATGTCTGTAGTGTTGTTAGGTCTGTAGTGTTGTTACGTCTGTAGTATTGTTAGGTCTGTAATGTTGTTAGGTCTGTAGTGTTGTTAGGACTGTAGTGTTGTTAGGTCTGTAGTGTTGTTAGGTCTGTAGTTTTGTTATGTATGTAGTGTTGTTAGGTCTGTAGTATTGTTAGGTCTGTAATGTTGTTATGTCTGTAGTGTTGTTACGTCTGTAGTATTGTTAGGTCTGTAATGTTGTTATGTCTGTAGTGTTGTTAGGTCTGTAGTGTTGTTAGGTCGGTAGTGTTGTTATAATTGTACGTATGTAGTGTTGTTGGGTCTGTAGTGTTGTTAGGTCTGTATTGTTGTTAGATCTGTAGTGTTGTTAGGTCTGTAGTGTTGTTAGGTCTGTAGTGTTGTTAGGTCTGTAGTATTTTTATGTCTGTAGTGTTGTTAGGTCTGTAGTGTTGTTAGGTCTGTAGTTTTGCTATGTATGTAGTGTTGTTAGGTCTGTAGTGTTGTTATGTCTGTAGTATTGTTGGGTCTGTAGTGTTGTTATGTCTGTAGTGTTGTTAGGTCTGTATTTTGTTATGTCTGTAGTGTTGTGTGGTCTGTAGTATTGTTAGGTATGTAGTACTGCTATGTCTGTAGTGTTGTTACGTCTGTAGTATTGTTAGGTCTGTAATGTTGTTATGTCTGTAGTGTTGTTAGGTCTGTAGTGTTGTTAGGTCTGTAGTGTGGTTACAATTGTAGGTATGTAGTGTTGTTGGGTCTGTAGTGTTGTTACAATTGTAGGTATGTAGTGTTGTTGGGTCTGTAGTGTTGTTAGGTCTGTAGTGTTGTTAGGTCTGTAGTGTTGTTTGGTCTGTAGTGTTGTTATGTCTGTAGTGTTGTTAGGTCTGTAGTGTTGTTAGGTCTGTAATGTTGTTAGGTCTGTAGTGTTGTTATGCCTGTAGTGTTGTTAGGTCTGTAGTATTGTTAGGTCTGTAGTATTGTTAGGTCTGTAATGTTGTTATGTCTGTAGTGTTGTTAGGTCTGTAGTGTTGTTAGGTCTGTAGTGTTGTTACAATTGTAGGTATGTAGTGTTGTTGGGTCTGTAGTGTTGTTAGGTCTGTAGTGTTGTTAGGTCTGTAGTGTTGTTTGGTCTGTAGTGTTGTTAAGTCGGTAGTGTTGTTAGGTCTGTAGTGTTGTTATGTCTGTAGTGTTGTTAGGTCTGTAGTGTTGTTAGGTTTGTAGTGTTGTTAGGTCTGTAGTGTTGTTAGGTCTGTAGTTTTGTTATGTATGTAGTGTTGTTAGGTCTGTAGTGTTGTTACAATTGTAGGTATGTAGTGTTGTTGGGTCTGTAGTGTTGTTAGGTCTGTAGTGTTGTTAGGTCTGTAGTTTTGTTTGGTCTGTAGTGTTGTGAGGTCTGTAGTGTTGTTATGTCTGTAGTGTTGTTAGGTCTGTAGTGTTGTTCGGTCTGTAGTGTTGTTATGTCTGTAGTGTTGTTAGGTCTGTAGTGTTGTTAGGTCTGTAGTGTTGTTATGTTTGTAGTGTTGTTAGGTCTGTAGTGTTGTTAGGTCTGTAGTATTGTTAGGTCTGTAGTGTTGTTATGTGTGTAGTGTTGTTAGGTCTGTAGTGTTGTTAGGTCTGTAGTTTTGTTATGTCTGTAGTGTTGTTAGGTCGAAGTATTGTTAGGTATGTAGTACTGTTAGGTCTGTAGTGTTGTTATGTCTGTAGTGTTGTTAGGTCTGTAGTGTTGTTAGGTCTGTAGTGTTGTTACAATTGTACGTATGTAGTGTTGTTGGGTCTGTAGTGTTGTTAGGTCTGTAGTGTTGTTAGGTCTGTAGTGTTGTTATGTCTGTAGTGTTGTTAGGTCTGTAGTGTTGTTATGTCTGTAGTGTTGTTAGGTCTGTAGTGTTGTTAGGTCTGTAGTGTTGTTAGGTCTGTAGTGTTTTTAGGTCTGTAGTGTTGTTATGTCTGTAGTGTTGTTATGTCTGTAGGGTTGTTATGTCTGTAGTGTTGTTAGGTCTGTAGTGTTGTTAGGTCTGTAGTATTGTTATGTCTGTAGTGTTGTTATGTCTGTAGTGTTGTTAGGTCTGTAGTGTTGTTAGTTATGTAGTGTTGTAAGGTCTGTAGTGTTGTTAGGTCTGTAGTGTTGTTATATCTGTAGCGGTGTTAGGTCTGTAGTGTTGTTAGGTCTGTAGTGTTGTTAGGTCTGTAGTGTTGTTAGGTCTGTAGTTTTGTTATGTATGTAGTGTTGTTAGGTCTGTAGTATTGTTATGTCTGTAGAATTGTTGGGTCTGTAGTGTTGTTATGTCTGTAGTGTTGTTAGGTCTGTAGTGTTGTAACGTCTGTAGTATTGTTAGGTCTGTAATGTTGTTAGGTCTGTAGTGTTGTTAGGTATGTAGTGTTGTTAGGTCTGTAGTGTTGTTAGGTCTGTAGTTTTGTTATGTATGTAGTGTTGTTAGGTCTGTAGTGTTGTTATGTCTGTAGTATTGTTGGGTCTGTAGTGTTGTTATGTCTGTAGTGTTGTTAGGTCTGTAGTGTTGTTAGGTCTGTAGTGTTGTTACGTCTGTAATGTTGTTAGGTCTGTAGTGTTGTTAGGTCTGTAGTGTTGTTAGGTCTGTAGTATTGTTAGGTATGTAGTACTGTTATGTCTGTAGTGTTGTTAGGTCTGTAGTGTTGTTAGGTTTGTAGTGTTGTTAGGTCTGTAGTGTTGTTAGGTCTGTAGTTTTGTTATGTATGTAGTGTTGTTAGGTCTGTAGTGTTGTTACAATTATAGGTATGTAGTGTTGTTGGGTCTGTAGTGTTGTTAGGTCTGTAGTGTTGTTAGGTCTGTAGTGTTGTTTGGTCTGTAGTGTTGTGAGGTCTGTAGTGTTGTTATGTCTGTAGTGTTGTTAGGTCTGTAGTGTTGTTCGGTCTGTAGTGTTGTTATGTCTGTAGTGTTGTTAGGTCTGTAGTGTTGTTAGGTCTGTAGTGTTGTTATGTTTGTAGTGTTGTTAGGTCTGTAGTGTTGTTAGGTCTGTAGTATTGTTAGGTCTGTAGTGTTGTTATGTCTGTAGTGTTGTTAGGTCTGTAGTGTTGTTAGGTCTGTAGTTTTGTTATGTCTGTAGTATTGTTAGGTCTGTAGTGTTGTTATGTCTGTAGTGTTGTTAGGTCTGTAGTGTTGTTATGTCTGTAGTGTTGTTAGGTCTGTAGTGTTGTTAGGTCTGTAGTTTTGTTACAATTGTACGTATGTAGTGTTGTTGGGTCTGTAGTGTTGTTAGGTCTGTAGTGTTGTTAGGTCTGTAGTGTTGTTATGTCTGTAGTGTTGTTAGGTCTGTAGTGTTGTTAGGTCTGTAGTGTTGTTATGTCTGTAGTGTTGTTAGGTCTGTAGTGTTGTTATGTCTGTAGTGTTTTTAGGTCTGTAGTGTTGTTATGTCTGTAGTGTTGTTATGTCTGTAGGGTTGTTATGTCTGTAGTGTTGTTAGGTCTGTAGTGTTGTTAGGTCTGTAGTATTGTTATGTCTGTAGTGTTGTTATGTCTGTAGTGTTGTTAGGTCTGTAGTGTTGTTAGTTATGTAGTGTTGTAAGGTCTGTAGTGTTGTTAGGTCTGTAGTGTTGTTATATCTGTAGCGGTGTTAGGTCTGTAGTGTTGTTAGGTCTGTAGTGTTGTTAGGTCTGTAGTGTTGTTAGGTCTGTAGCTTTGTTAGGTCTGTAGTATTGTTATGTCTGTAGTATTGTTGGGTCTGTAGTGTTGTTATGTCTGTAGTGTTGTTAGGTCTGTAGTGTTGTTACGTCTGTAGTATTGTTAGGTCTGTAATGTTGTTAGGTCTGTAGTGTTGTTAGGACTGTAGTGTTGTTAGGTCTGTAGTGTTGTTAGGTCTGTAGTTTTGTTATGTATGTAGTGTTGTTAGGTCTGTAGTATTGTTAGGTCTGTAATGTTGTTATGTCTGTAGTGTTGTTACGTCTGTAGTATTGTTAGGTCTGTAATGTTGTTATGTCTGTAGTGTTGTTAGGTCTGTAGTGTTGTTAGGTCGGTAGTGTTGTTATAATTGTACGTATGTAGTGTTGTTGGGTCTGTAGTGTTGTTAGGTCTGTATTGTTGTTAGATCTGTAGTGTTGTTAGGTCTGTAGTGTTGTTAGGTCTGTAGTGTTGTTAGGTCTGTAGTATTTTTATGTCTGTAGTGTTGTTAGGTCTGTAGTGTTGTTAGGTCTGTAGTTTTGCTATGTATGTAGTGTTGTTAGGTCTGTAGTGTTGTTTTGTCTGTAGTATTGTTGGGTCTGTAGTGTTGTTATGTCTGTAGTGTTGTTAGGTCTGTAGTTTTGTTATGTCTGTAGTGTTGTGTGGTCTGTAGTATTGTTAGGTATGTAGTACTGCTATGTCTGTAGTGTTGTTACGTCTGTAGTATTGTTAGGTCTGTAATGTTGTTATGTCTGTAGTGTTGTTAGGTCTGTAGTGTTGTTAGGTCTGTAGTGTGGTTACAATTGTAGGTATGTAGTGTTGTTGGGTCTGTAGTGTTGTTACAATTGTAGGTATGTAGTGTTGTTGGGTCTGTAGTGTTGTTAGGTCTGTAGTGTTGTTAGGTCT
Source organism: Mimachlamys varia (assembly GCA_947623455.1). NCBI lineage: Eukaryota > Metazoa > Mollusca > Bivalvia > Pectinida > Pectinidae > Mimachlamys > Mimachlamys varia. The sequence continues at coordinate 28,511,063 of OX392532.1, read as the reverse complement.
GTAGTGTTGTTTGGTCTGTAGTGTTGTTAGGTCTGTAGTGTTGTTAGGTCTGTAGTGTTGTTATGTCTGTAGTGTTGTTAGGTCTGTAGTGTTGTTAGGTCTGTAGTGTTGTTAGGTCTGTAATGTTGTTAGGTCTGTAGTGTTGTTAGGACTGTAGTGTTGTTAGGTCTGTAGTGTTGTTAGGTCTGTAGTTTTGCTATGTATGTAGTGTTGTTAGGTCTGTAGTGTTGTTATGTCTGTAGTATTGTTGGGTCTGTAGTGTTGTTATGTCTGTAGTGTTGTTAGGTCTGTAGTGTTGTTAGGTCTGTAGTGTTGTTACGTCTGTAATGTTGTTAGGTCTGTAGTGTTGTTAGGTCTGTAGTGTTGTTAGGTCTGTAGTATTGTTAGGTATGTAGTACTGTTATGTCTGTAGTGTTGTTACGTCTGTAGTATTGTTAGGTCTGTAATGTTGTTATGTCTGTAGTGTTTTTAGGTCTGTAGTGTTGTTAGGTCTGTAGTGTTGTTACAATTGTAGGTATGTAGTGTTGTTGGGTCTGTAGTGTTGTTAGGTCTGTAGTGTTGTTAGGTCTGTAGTGTTGTTTGGTCTGTAGTGTTGTTAAGTCTGTAGTGTTGTTAGGTCTGTAGTGTTGTTATGTCTGTAGTGTTGTTAGGTCTGTAGTGTTGTTAGGTCTGTAGTGTTGTTCGGTCTGTAGTGTTGTTATGTCTGTAGTGTTGTTAGGTCTGTAGTGTTGTTAGGTTTGTAGTGTTGTTATGTCCGTAGTGTTGTTAGGTCTGTAGTGTTGTTAGGTCTGTAGTATTGTTAGGTCTGTAGTGTTGTTAGGTCTGTAGTGTTGTTAGGTCTGTAGTGTTGTTAGGTCTGTAGTTTTGTTATATATATAGTGTTGTTAGGTCTGTAGTATTGTTAGGTATGTAGTACTGTTAGGTCTGTAGTGTTGTTACGTCTGTAGTATTGTTAGGTCTGTAATGTTGTTATGTCTGTAGTGTTGTTAGGTCTGTAGTGTTGTTAGGTCGGTAATGTTGTTATAATTGTACGTATGAAGTGTTGTTGGGTCTGTAGTGTTGTTAGGTCTGTATTGTTGTTAGATCTGTAGTGATGTTAGGTCTGTAGTGTTGTTAGGTCTGTAGTGTTGTTAGGTCTGTAGTATTGTTATGTCTGTAGTGTTGTTAGGTCTGTAGTGTTGTTAGGTCTGTAGTTTTGTTATGTATGTAGTGTTGTTAGGTCTGTAGTGTTGTTATGTCTGTAGTATTGTTGGGTCTGTAGTGTTGTTATGTCTGTAGTGTTGTTAGGTCTGTAGTTTTGTTATGTCTGTAGTGTTGTGTGGTCTGTAGTATTGTTAGGTATGTAGTACTGCTATGTCTGTAGTGTTGTTACGTCTGTAGTATTGTTAGGTCTGTAATGTTGTTATGTCTGTAGTGTTGTTAGGTCTGTAGTGTTGTTAGGTCTGTAGTGTGGTTACAATTGTAGGTATGTAGTGTTGTTGGGTCTGTAGTGTTGTTACAATTGTAGGTATGTAGTGTTGTTGGGTCTGTAGTGTTGTTAGGTCTGTAGTGTTGTTAGGTCTGTAGTGTTGTTTGGTCTGTAGTGTTGTTGGGTCTGTAGTGTTGTTAGGTCTGTATTGTTGTTAGATCTGTAGTGTTGTTAGGTCTGTAGTGTTGTTAGGTCTGTAGTGTTGTTAGGTCTGTAGTATTGTTATGTCTGTAGTGTTGTTAGGTCTGTAGTGTTGTTAGGTCTGTAGTTTTGCTATGTATGTAGTGTTGTTAGGTCTGTAGTGTTGTTATGTCTGTAGTATTGTTGGGTCTGTAGTGTTGTTATGTCTGTAGTGTTGTTAGGTCTGTAGTTTTGTTATGTCTGTAGTGTTGTGTGGTCTGTAGTATTGTTAGGTATGTAGTACTGCTATGTCTGTAGTGTTGTTACGTCTGTAGTATTGTTAGGTCTGTAATGTTGTTATGTCTGTAGTGTTGTTAGGTCTGTAGTGTTGTTAGGTCTGTAGTAAGGTTACAATTGTAGGTATGTAGTGTTGTTGGGTCTGTAGTGTTGTTACAATTGTAGGTATGTAGTGTTGTTGGGTCTGTAGTGTTGTTAGGTCTGTAGTGTTGTTAGGTCTGTAGTGTTGTTTGGTCTGTAGTGTTGTTAGGTCTGTAGTGTTGTTAGGTCTGTAGTGTTGTTATGTCTGTAGTGTTGTTAGGTCTGTAGTGTTGTTAGGTCTGTAGTGTTGTTAGGTCTGTAATGTTGTTAGGTCTGTAGTGTTGTTAGGACTGTAGTGTTGTTAGGTCTGTAGTGTTGTTAGGTCTGTAGTTTTGTTATGTATGTAGTGTTGTTAGGTCTGTAGTGTTGTTATGTCTGTAGTATTGTTGGGTCTGTAGTGTTGTTATGTCTGTAGTGTTGTTAGGTCTGTAGTGTTGTTAGGTCTGTAGTGTTGTTACGTCTGTAATGTTGTTAGGTCTGTAGTGTTGTTAGGTCTGTAGTGTTGTTAGGTCTGTAGTATTGTTAGGTATGTAGTACTGTTATGTCTGTAGTGTTGTTACGTCTGTAGTATTGTTAGGTCTGTAATGTTGTTATGTCTGTAGTGTTTTTAGGTCTGTAGTGTTGTTAGGTCTGTAGTGTTGTTACAATTGTAGGTATGTAGTGTTGTTGGGTCTGTAGTGTTGTTAGGTCTGTAGTGTTGTTAGGTCTGTAGTGTTGTTTGGTCTGTAGTGTTGTTAAGTCTGTAGTGTTGTTAGGTCTGTAGTGTTGTTATGTCTGTAATGTTGTTAGGTCTGTAGTGTTGTTAGGTCTGTAGTGTTGTTCGGTCTGTAGTGTTGTTATGTCTGTAGTGTTGTTAGGTCTGTAGTGTTGTTAGGTCTGTAGTGTTGTTATGTCTGTAGTGTTGTTAGGTCTGTAGTGTTGTTAGGTCTGTAGTGTTGTTAGGTCTGTAGTATTGTTAGGTCTGTAGTGTTGTTATGTCTGTAGTGTTGTTAGGTCTGTAGTGTTGTTAGGTCTGTAGTATTGTTATGTCTGTAGTGTTGTTAGGTCTGTAGTGTTGTTAGGTATGTAGTTTTGTTATGTATGTAGTGTTGTTAGGTCTGTAGTGTTGTTATGTCTGTAGTATTGTTGGGTCTGTAGTGTTGTTATGTCTGTAGTGTTGTTAGGTCTGTAGTTTTGTTATGTCTGTAGTGTTGTGTGGTCTGTAGTATTGTTAGGTATGTAGTACTGCTATGTCTGTAGTGTTGTTACGTCTGTAGTATTGTTAGGTCTGTAATGTTGTTATGTCTGTAGTGTTGTTAGGTCTGTAGTGTTGTTAGGTCTGTAGTGTGGTTACAATTGTAGGTATGTAGTGTTGTTGGGTCTGTAGTGTTGTTACAATTGTAGGTATGTAGTGTTGTTGGGTCTGTAGTGTTGTTAGGTCTGTAGTGTTGTTAGGTCTGTAGTGTTGTTTGGTCTGTAGTGTTGTTAGGTCTGTAGTGTTGTTAGGTCTGTAGTGTTGTTAGGTCTGTAGTGTTGTTAGGTCTGTAGTGTTGTTAGGTCTGTAGTGATATTCGGTCTGTAGTGTTGTTATGTCTGTAGTGTTGTTAGGTCTGTAGTGTTGTTAGGTCTGTAGTGTTTTTATGTCTGTAGTGTTGTTAGGTCTGTAGTGTTGTTAGGTCTGTAGTATTGTTAGGTCTGTAGTGTTGTAAGGTCTGTAGTGTTGTTAGGTCTGTAGTGTTGTTATATCTGTAGCGGTGTTAGGTCTGTAGTGTTGTTAGGTCTGTAGTGTTGTTAGGTCTGTAGTGTTGTTAGGTCTGTAGTTTTGTTAGGTCTGTAGTATTGTTATGTCTGTAGTATTGTTAGGTCTGTAGTGTTGTTATGTCTGTAGTGTTGTTAGGTCTGTAATGTTGTTACGTCTGTAGTATTGTTAGGTCTGTAATGTTGTTAGGTCTGTAGTGTTGTTAGGACTGTAGTGTTGTTAGGTCTGTAGTGTTGTTAGGTCTGTAGTTTTGTTATGTATGTAGTGTTGTTAGGTCTGTAGTGTTGTTATGTCTGTAGTATTGTTGGGTCTGTAGTGTTGTTATGTCTGTAGTGTTGTTAGGTCTGTAGTGTTGTTAGGTCTGTAGTGTTGTTACGTCTGTAATGTTGTTAGGTCTGTAGTGTTGTTAGGTCTGTAGTGTTGTTAGGTCTGTAGTATTGTTAGGTATGTAGTACTGTTATGTCTGTAGTGTTGTTACGTCTGTAGTATTGTTAGGTCTGTAATGTTGTTATGTCTGTAGTGTTTTTAGGTCTGTAGTGTTGTTAGGTCTGTAGTGTTGTTACAATTGTAGGTATGTAGTGTTGTTGGGTCTGTAGTGTTGTTAGGTCTGTAGTGTTGTTAGGTCTGTAGTGTTGTTAGGTCTGTAGTGTTGTTAGGTCTGTAGTTTTGTTATATATATAGTGTTGTTAGGTCTGTAGTATTGTTAGGTATGTAGTACTGTTAGGTCTGTAGTGTTGTTACGTCTGTAGTATTGTTAGGTCTGTAATGTTGTTATGTCTGTAGTGTTGTTAGGTCTGTAGTGTTGTTAGGTCGGTAATGTTGTTATAATTGTACGTATGAAGTGTTGTTGGGTCTGTAGTGTTGTTAGGTCTGTATTGTTGTTAGATCTGTAGTGATGTTAGGTCTGTAGTGTTGTTAGGTCTGTAGTGTTGTTAGGTCTGTAGTATTGTTATGTCTGTAGTGTTGTTAGGTCTGTAGTGTTGTTAGGTCTGTAGTTTTGTTATGTATGTAGTGTTGTTAGGTCTGTAGTGTTGTTATGTCTGTAGTATTGTTGGGTCTGTAGTGTTGTTATGTCTGTAGTGTTGTTAGGTCTGTAGTTTTGTTATGTCTGTAGTGTTGTGTGGTCTGTAGTATTGTTAGGTATGTAGTACTGCTATGTCTGTAGTGTTGTTACGTCTGTAGTATTGTTAGGTCTGTAATGTTGTTATGTCTGTAGTGTTGTTAGGTCTGTAGTGTTGTTAGGTCTGTAGTGTGGTTACAATTGTAGGTATGTAGTGTTGTTGGGTCTGTAGTGTTGTTACAATTGTAGGTATGTAGTGTTGTTGGGTCTGTAGTGTTGTTAGGTCTGTAGTGTTGTTAGGTCTGTAGTGTTGTTTGGTCTGTAGTGTTGTTGGGTCTGTAGTGTTGTTAGGTCTGTATTGTTGTTAGATCTGTAGTGTTGTTAGGTCTGTAGTGTTGTTAGGTCTGTAGTGTTGTTAGGTCTGTAGTATTGTTATGTCTGTAGTGTTGTTAGGTCTGTAGTGTTGTTAGGTCTGTAGTTTTGCTATGTATGTAGTGTTGTTAGGTCTGTAGTGTTGTTATGTCTGTAGTATTGTTGGGTCTGTAGTGTTGTTATGTCTGTAGTGTTGTTAGGTCTGTAGTTTTGTTATGTCTGTAGTGTTGTGTGGTCTGTAGTATTGTTAGGTATGTAGTACTGCTATGTCTGTAGTGTTGTTACGTCTGTAGTATTGTTAGGTCTGTAATGTTGTTATGTCTGTAGTGTTGTTAGGTCTGTAGTGTTGTTAGGTCTGTAGTAAGGTTACAATTGTAGGTATGTAGTGTTGTTGGGTCTGTAGTGTTGTTACAATTGTAGGTATGTAGTGTTGTTGGGTCTGTAGTGTTGTTAGGTCTGTAGTGTTGTTAGGTCTGTAGTGTTGTTTGGTCTGTAGTGTTGTTAGGTCTGTAGTGTTGTTAGGTCTGTAGTGTTGTTATGTCTGTAGTGTTGTTAGGTCTGTAGTGTTGTTAGGTCTGTAGTGTTGTTAGGTCTGTAATGTTGTTAGGTCTGTAGTGTTGTTAGGACTGTAGTGTTGTTAGGTCTGTAGTGTTGTTAGGTCTGTAGTTTTGTTATGTATGTAGTGTTGTTAGGTCTGTAGTGTTGTTATGTCTGTAGTATTGTTGGGTCTGTAGTGTTGTTATGTCTGTAGTGTTGTTAGGTCTGTAGTGTTGTTAGGTCTGTAGTGTTGTTACGTCTGTAATGTTGTTAGGTCTGTAGTGTTGTTAGGTCTGTAGTGTTGTTAGGTCTGTAGTATTGTTAGGTATGTAGTACTGTTATGTCTGTAGTGTTGTTACGTCTGTAGTATTGTTAGGTCTGTAATGTTGTTATGTCTGTAGTGTTTTTAGGTCTGTAGTGTTGTTAGGTCTGTAGTGTTGTTACAATTGTAGGTATGTAGTGTTGTTGGGTCTGTAGTGTTGTTAGGTCTGTAGTGTTGTTAGGTCTGTAGTGTTGTTTGGTCTGTAGTGTTGTTAAGTCTGTAGTGTTGTTAGGTCTGTAGTGTTGTTAGGTCGGTAATGTTGTTATAATTGTACGTATGAAGTGTTGTTGGGTCTGTAGTGTTGTTAGGTCTGTATTGTTGTTAGATCTGTAGTGATGTTAGGTCTGTAGTGTTGTTAGGTCTGTAGTGTTGTTAGGTCTGTAGTATTGTTATGTCTGTAGTGTTGTTAGGTCTGTAGTGTTGTTAGGTCTGTAGTTTTGTTATGTATGTAGTGTTGTTAGGTCTGTAGTGTTGTTATGTCTGTAGTATTGTTGGGTCTGTAGTGTTGTTATGTCTGTAGTGTTGTTAGGTCTGTAGTTTTGTTATGTCTGTAGTGTTGTGTGGTCTGTAGTATTGTTAGGTATGTAGTACTGCTATGTCTGTAGTGTTGTTACGTCTGTAGTATTGTTAGGTCTGTAATGTTGTTATGTCTGTAGTGTTGTTAGGTCTGTAGTGTTGTTAGGTCTGTAGTGTGGTTACAATTGTAGGTATGTAGTGTTGTTGGGTCTGTAGTGTTGTTACAATTGTAGGTATGTAGTGTTGTTGGGTCTGTAGTGTTGTTAGGTCTGTAGTGTTGTTAGGTCTGTAGTGTTGTTTGGTCTGTAGTGTTGTTGGGTCTGTAGTGTTGTTAGGTCTGTATTGTTGTTAGATCTGTAGTGTTGTTAGGTCTGTAGTGTTGTTAGGTCTGTAGTGTTGTTAGGTCTGTAGTATTGTTATGTCTGTAGTGTTGTTAGGTCTGTAGTGTTGTTAGGTCTGTAGTTTTGCTATGTATGTAGTGTTGTTAGGTCTGTAGTGTTGTTATGTCTGTAGTATTGTTGGGTCTGTAGTGTTGTTATGTCTGTAGTGTTGTTAGGTCTGTAGTTTTGTTATGTCTGTAGTGTTGTGTGGTCTGTAGTATTGTTAGGTATGTAGTACTGCTATGTCTGTAGTGTTGTTACGTCTGTAGTATTGTTAGGTCTGTAATGTTGTTATGTCTGTAGTGTTGTTAGGTCTGTAGTGTTGTTAGGTCTGTAGTAAGGTTACAATTGTAGGTATGTAGTGTTGTTGGGTCTGTAGTGTTGTTACAATTGTAGGTATGTAGTGTTGTTGGGTCTGTAGTGTTGTTAGGTCTGTAGTGTTGTTAGGTCTGTAGTGTTGTTTGGTCTGTAGTGTTGTTAGGTCTGTAGTGTTGTTAGGTCTGTAGTGTTGTTATGTCTGTAGTGTTGTTAGGTCTGTAGTGTTGTTAGGTCTGTAGTGTTGTTAGGTCTGTAATGTTGTTAGGTCTGTAGTGTTGTTAGGACTGTAGTGTTGTTAGGTCTGTAGTGTTGTTAGGTCTGTAGTTTTGTTATGTATGTAGTGTTGTTAGGTCTGTAGTGTTGTTATGTCTGTAGTATTGTTGGGTCTGTAGTGTTGTTATGTCTGTAGTGTTGTTAGGTCTGTAGTGTTGTTAGGTCTGTAGTGTTGTTACGTCTGTAATGTTGTTAGGTCTGTAGTGTTGTTAGGTCTGTAGTGTTGTTAGGTCTGTAGTATTGTTAGGTATGTAGTACTGTTATGTCTGTAGTGTTGTTACGTCTGTAGTATTGTTAGGTCTGTAATGTTGTTATGTCTGTAGTGTTTTTAGGTCTGTAGTGTTGTTAGGTCTGTAGTGTTGTTACAATTGTAGGTATGTAGTGTTGTTGGGTCTGTAGTGTTGTTAGGTCTGTAGTGTTGTTAGGTCTGTAGTGTTGTTTGGTCTGTAGTGTTGTTAAGTCTGTAGTGTTGTTAGGTCTGTAGTGTTGTTATGTCTGTAATGTTGTTAGGTCTGTAGTGTTGTTAGGTCTGTAGTGTTGTTCGGTCTGTAGTGTTGTTATGTCTGTAGTGTTGTTAGGTCTGTAGTGTTGTTAGGTCTGTAGTGTTGTTATGTCTGTAGTGTTGTTAGGTCTGTAGTGTTGTTAGGTCTGTAGTGTTGTTAGGTCTGTAGTATTGTTAGGTCTGTAGTGTTGTTATGTCTGTAGTGTTGTTAGGTCTGTAGTGTTGTTAGGTCTGTAGTATTGTTATGTCTGTAGTGTTGTTAGGTCTGTAGTGTTGTTAGGTATGTAGTTTTGTTATGTATGTAGTGTTGTTAGGTCTGTAGTGTTGTTATGTCTGTAGTATTGTTGGGTCTGTAGTGTTGTTATGTCTGTAGTGTTGTTAGGTCTGTAGTTTTGTTATGTCTGTAGTGTTGTGTGGTCTGTAGTATTGTTAGGTATGTAGTACTGCTATGTCTGTAGTGTTGTTACGTCTGTAGTATTGTTAGGTCTGTAATGTTGTTATGTCTGTAGTGTTGTTAGGTCTGTAGTGTTGTTAGGTCTGTAGTGTGGTTACAATTGTAGGTATGTAGTGTTGTTGGGTCTGTAGTGTTGTTACAATTGTAGGTATGTAGTGTTGTTGGGTCTGTAGTGTTGTTAGGTCTGTAGTGTTGTTAGGTCTGTAGTGTTGTTTGGTCTGTAGTGTTGTTAGGTCTGTAGTGTTGTTAGGTCTGTAGTGTTGTTAGGTCTGTAGTGTTGTTAGGTCTGTAGTGTTGTTAGGTCTGTAGTGTTGTTCGGTCTGTAGTGTTGTTATGTCTGTAGTGTTGTTAGGTCTGTAGTGTTGTTAGGTCTGTAGTGTTTTTATGTCTGTAGTGTTGTTAGGTCTGTAGTGTTGTTAGGTCTGTAGTATTGTTAGGTCTGTAGTGTTGTAAGGTCTGTAGTGTTGTTAGGTCTGTAGTGTTGTTATATCTGTAGCGGTGTTAGGTCTGTAGTGTTGTTAGGTCTGTAGTGTTGTTAGGTCTGTAGTGTTGTTAGGTCTGTAGTTTTGTTAGGTCTGTAGTATTGTTATGTCTGTAGTATTGTTAGGTCTGTAGTGTTGTTATGTCTGTAGTGTTGTTAGGTCTGTAATGTTGTTACGTCTGTAGTATTGTTAGGTCTGTAATGTTGTTAGGTCTGTAGTGTTGTTAGGACTGTAGTGTTGTTAGGTCTGTAGTGTTGTTAGGTCTGTAGTTTTGTTATGTATGTAGTGTTGTTAGGTCTGTAGTGTTGTTATGTCTGTAGTATTGTTGGGTCTGTAGTGTTGTTATGTCTGTAGTGTTGTTAGGTCTGTAGTGTTGTTAGGTCTGTAGTGTTGTTACGTCTGTAATGTTGTTAGGTCTGTAGTGTTGTTAGGTCTGTAGTGTTGTTAGGTCTGTAGTATTGTTAGGTATGTAGTACTGTTATGTCTGTAGTGTTGTTACGTCTGTAGTATTGTTAGGTCTGTAATGTTGTTATGTCTGTAGTGTTTTTAGGTCTGTAGTGTTGTTAGGTCTGTAGTGTTGTTACAATTGTAGGTATGTAGTGTTGTTGGGTCTGTAGTGTTGTTAGGTCTGTAGTGTTGTTAGGTCTGTAGTGTTGTTTGGTCTGTAGTGTTGTTAAGTCTGTAGTGTTGTTAGGTCTGTAGTGTTGTTATGTCTGTAATGTTGTTAGGTCTGTAGTGTTGTTAGGTCTGTAGTGTTGTTCGGTCTGTAGTGTTGTTATGTCTGTAGTGTTGTTAGGTCTGTAGTGTTGTTAGGTCTGTAGTGTTGTTATGTCTGTAGTGTTGTTAGGTCTGTAGTGTTGTTAGGTCTGTAGTATTGTTAGGTCTGTAGTGTTGTTAGGTCTGTAGTGTTGTTAGGTCTGTAGTTTTGTTATATATATAGTGTTGTTAGGTCTGTAGTATTGTTAGGTATGTAGTACTGTTAGGTCTGTAGTCTTGTTACGTCTGTAGTATTGTTAGGTCTGTAATGTTGTTATGTCTGTAGTGTTGTTAGGTCTGTAGTGTTGTTAGGTCGGTAGTGTTGTTATAATTGTACGTATGTAGTGTTGTTAGGTCTGTAGTGTTGTTAGGTCGGTAGTGTTGTTATAATTGTACGTATGTAGTGTTGTTGGGTCTGTAGTGTTGTTAGGTCTGTATTGTTGTTAGATCTGTAGTGTTGTTAGGTCTGTATTGTTGTTAGATCTGTAGTGTTGTTAGGTCTGTAGTGTTGTTAGGTCTGTAGTGTTGTTAGGTCTGTAGTATTGTTATGTCTGTAGTGTTGTTAGGTCTGTAGTGTTGTTAGGTCTGTAGTTTTGTTATGTATGTAGTGTTGTTAGGTCTGTAGTGTTGTTATGTCTGTAGTATTGTTTGGTCTGTAGTGTTGTTATGTCTGTAGTGTTGTTAGGTCTGTAGTTTTGTTATGTCTGTAGTGTTGTGTGGTCTGTAGTATTGTTAGGTATGTAGTACTGCTATGTCTGTAGTGTTGTTACGTCTGTAGTATTGTTAGGTCTGTAATGTTGTTATGTCTGTAGTGTTGTTAGGTCTGTAGTGTGGTTACAATTGTAGGTATGTAGTGTTGTTGGGTCTGTAGTGTTGTTACAATTGTAGGTATGTAGTGTTGTTGGGTCTGTAGTGTTGTTAGGTCTGTAGTGTTGTTAGGTCTGTAGTGTTGTTTGGTCTGTAGTGTTGTTAGGTCTGTAGTGTTGTTAGGTCTGTAGTGTTGTTATGTCTGTAGTGTTGTTAGGTCTGTAGTGTTGTTAGGTCTGTAGTGTTGTTAGGTCTGTAGTGTTGTTCGGTCTGTAGTGTTGTTATGTCTGTAGTGTTGTTAGGTCTGTAGTGTTGTTAGGTCTGTAGTGTTTTTATGTCTGTAGTGTTGTTAGGTCTGTAGTGTTGTTAGGTCTGTAGTATTGTTAGGTCTGTAGTGTTGTTATGTCTGTAGTGTTGTTAGGTCTGTAGTGTTGTTAGGTCTGTAGTTTTGTTATATATGTAGTGTTGTTAGGTCTGTAGTATTGTTAAGTATGTAGTACTGTTAGGTCTGTAGTGTTGTTACGTCTGTAGTATTGTTAGGTCTGTAATGTTGTTATGTCTGTAGTGTTGTTAGGTCTGTAGTGTTGTTAGGTCTGTAGTGTTGTTACAATTGTAGGTATGTAGTGTTGTTGGGTCTGTAGTGTTTTTACAATTGTAGGTATGTAGTAGTATTGTTGTGTCTGTAGTGTTGTTAGGTCTGTAGTGTTGTTTGGTCTGTAGTGTTGTTTGGTCTGTAGTGTTGTTAGGTCTGTAGTGTTGTTAGGTCTGTAGTGTTGTTATGTCTGTAGTGTTGTTAGGTCTGTAGTGTTGTTAGGTCTGTAGTGTTGTTTGGTCTGTAGTGTTGTTAGGTCTGGTGTTGTTAGGTCGGTAGTGTTGTTAGGTCTGTAGTGTTTTTAGGTCTGTAGTGTTGTTAGGTCTGTAGTATTGTTATGTCTGTAGTGTTGTTAGGTCTGTAGTATTGTTTGGTCTGTAGTGTTGTTATGTCTGTAGTATTGTCAGTTCTGTAGTGGTGTTTGGTCTGTATTGTTTTAAGGTCTGTAGTGTTGTTATGTCTGTAGTGTTGTTACGTTGTCACTTCTGAAACGTTGATAATCTTTTTAATGTTGGAAGTTCAGTTTTGGTTTTCGGAATGTAGTGTTGTTTGGTCCCAACCTTTCTGTACGGTGTTTTCTAAAATATTGTTTCGTTCCAAATCATACTAATATTCAGATACCGCTAAACTTCCGTGAAGGTTGCCAATGACGCTTGCTTTCCACCGTCTAACAACTCTTTTGAAAGCGACTGAAAATTCAATGTAATATTGACTGGGTGCAAAGTACGTACGACTATGATAATTCCAGTACAACATATCGAAGTGTGTGACTTTCCTTTACTGGTTCTATGGAAATGCCGATAACAGTCGAAATAAGATGTATTGATATATGTATATACAATTGATCATAATGAAAACAATATACATATTCAGTAGCTGCTTTAATCATTAAAAGAAAACTATTGATATGTAATGATTCGTAAATCATATTATATAACAGCCTTATTCGTACTTTAAACATTCTATAACTGTTTCGTTAACGTATTAAGGTTTTAAACGGTTACCCTCACCCCTAATGGGTCCGGCCAAGGTCGTCACAATATTTAGTTTTCAACTTCAATGGGTTATTTTATTATTTTGTTTGCATAAACTGGCTTACCTTATAAATTATGTTTTTTTTCAGAGTTTGGTTGATTTTTTTTTTACTTTTTGAAATCGATTTTACTAAATAAAACAATCTTTGTTTTGTAGTGACATACAATTGCACCATCAAAGTGTGTGTTGTTTGAGTGAATAGACCTTACCATACAATATATATATATAGTATACACTATAATGAGTTAGGAACATTAAACCCCACTGGGTACCTCACCAGACGTGGATTACAGGTATGTGACCTGTTACTAGTATTAGAGAAGGAATATCCTTAGTGTACATATAAATGTATACTTTAAATGGTTGTAGATCAAACATTAAGTTTATACACATACGTAACCGCTTACAGCAATGACTGCTCCCTCGAAGAAAAACCTATCGACACTTTAGGATTATAATACTTACTGTACGGAATATCAAAAGTGTGATCTGCTACAGATTGTACCAGAATACAACAACAAATATATCTTAATTATAATAATTACGATATTTTCATATTGGCCACTTCGTATGTTAAGGGTGATTAGTTAAGTGCAACGGGGTCTGGCAGTTCGTTAATGGCTAGATTTGGATCTAAACTAAGGTGTTTAAAGTAATTTTACAATTGTGGGTGGTTTTGAACGATTTTCGATAAAAATACGCCCCTTCCCCCTCAATATTGTGATCTAAAGTGTAAAATTACTCCAAATACCTTAGTTTAGTACAAAACTAGCTGTAACAGTTTCTCATTATCTATCACTCGTTTTGGCCCGGGTGTTAGCATTGGGGATCTTAATTGATGTGGAAGTAAACTGGGGTACCCAGAGAAAACCCGCTTGGTTTGGGTGGTGACCCTATACCGCCTAAAGTCCGATCGGAATCGAACCGCGGTCGTTGTGGTTAAAATCAAGTGCTTAATCCACTGGACCACCAAGCTAAATATGTAGTCCGACGGTAATGAAATCCATGCGTTATGGTGCTGTGTAAATCGCATGAAGACAGGGTTCATCAGATGTGTATATTAATTACATAATAATAATGATAATACAATGTCTCTTTTATATATCCAGGGTTACATATTTAGAAAAGTCTAATTATAAATATGGCCCTACATTAATATATTTACTGTTGTTAATTGTTATAAGCACCTTAATTTAATGCATGTAATGTATATTAAAACATATATAGAGTTATTATATAAAAAGTGTTCCTATACTAGGTAAAAATTAGAAGTTTTGAAAACACAGCATTTACGTACAATAGTATTTCTGTTTGAACGAATCAACACTACTGGCATTACTGATATTTTCATTTAAACTGTTGGAACATGTGTACACAAATGAGTGTTTAAGATAAGACTTAAAACTTGTTCTTGCATTTGGACGTTTAAGATTTGTTCTTGAATTTTGACGTTTTAGACTTGTTCTTGCATTTGGATTTTTAAGTCTTGTTCTTACATTTGGACGTTTAAGACTTGTTCTTGAATTTTGACGTTTTAGACTTGTTCTTACATTTGGACGTTTAATATTTGTTCTTGCATTTGGACGTTCAAGATCTGTTCTTGCATTTGGACGTTTAAGATCTGTTCTTGCATTTGGACGTTTAAGATTTGTTCTTGCATTTGGACGTTTTTGACTTGTTCCTGGATTTGGACGTTTCATATTTGTTCTTGCATTTGGACGTTTAAGATCTGTTCTTGCATATAGACGTTTAAGACTTGTTCTTGCATTTGGAATATTTAATAAAAATGAAAACTGAAGACCTTTAACTTTTTAAATTTGGATCATTAAAGAAAAAAGGTGGCATGCTCTATTATTGTGGGTGTTTAGTTTTAGAGATTTACCATGTATAGCATTGATAGCCACAATTATCTCTTATGAGTAGTGGCATACTTCACAGTATCCATCGTATACATACTTCTCTGGTTATTGATAGGGAATTTGCCTGTGTCCCTTACTTCTACAGTAATTGAGCCAGTTTAGATTTCAATCGCAAGAATTTGGTTAATTTTACCTCGTATGCAGAAACATTTCAGAGAAAAATAAATAGTAAAGTACGGAAATACAAAGACCCCTATTACAAGGATATTTTTATAATAATACTATTTTATATACTAATTGTATTAGATACTTCTTAGCTTTTTAAAAGAGGATGAGTGTTTGCAATTGTGCATTTTTCTAAGGGTTCAAAAGATTATAAAAAGGTAAGAAAAACATGCAAATGATGCATCTATCTGTTAAATGACAAAGTCAGGGAAACTTAACTACAACTAGAAAAAAAAATGTCGTCAGAAAACAAAAATATTGATACGGTCCTTTTATGTTTTCATGATTTCAGTGTCCTCAAAACCATCCAACACTCAAGCTCATAACGATTCTACTACAGAATGGAGTTTGTCTATCCGACGATATTGATGAAACACAATGAGGCAGGTTTGTCCACGATAACCATTGGACAGATAAGGTTGGAAAGAGTAAACATACGAACACAAATCTTTGAGGATATGAAAGTATAGTGTATCTCTTGTTAAACATGGTGCGATGCACTTACTCTCGTGACAACATTAAATTGAAAAAATGATTTTGGGAGAGTTATTTCCCTTGGACTTCTGAAAACATCAACAATTAGCACCACGTCCTGATGTATTTATATATATATATCTTCAACTGACACTACATAATTTTCGTTCACATTGCAACTGGTTTCTGGTCTTAAGGGTTTTCAGTATAACGCCCATATACCCATAACGATACCAAACATTAACCCCCTATACAGTACTAAACTTGCCACTTGGTACTGTAAAATCGTTTGTGAACACTGGTAGCCTCAGCTCATTTGTGTATAAGAAAAAACGGCAGGTATACTTTATTGTAAAAACTCCCGTATTGTTGTTTTATTGCTTTTTTAAGATTTTGTATTTAAATCCTTTTCTATATCCCAGAGAAATGCGATTTTATTTTGAGAAACAAAAACTTGTATTATAACTTTATGTCAAAACATAAAAGAGGAAAACTATTCGGATAAAAGAGAGAAAAATTAAATAGAATGAGGAAATATCGTAGAAAAAACTGATGAAATAACGGTAGACATGTTAACAGTCTACTGATGTAAAAAAAACAAGCAACATATAAGCTGTTTTTTCTCCTATCGAAAGTAACCATCACGTAATTCCGTGTGTCTATTTGTATTTAGCGTTGGAAGAACGATAACTCTTAGCAAAATCTTGCTGGGTAAGGAAATCATCTGAAGAGGTACAGCGGTATGGGGGAAAACCAGCCATATTCCCCTACTTCGTCAATTATGAAAACGAAAATATAGGAATAAATAAATACGTTATAGTAGCGAAAATGTGCAGACAATATATCAAACCAACTGAATATGTTTTTTTATAAAAGTGTACGCCGGTCAAACGCGGATCCCAAAGCCCCCATCACACTACATCCTCGATATCCAGGGGTCACGATCACCTACGCTCTCTACATCCCTTGGATATGCCATAGCAAAACTGAACGTTTCGTGTGAACCACCTTGCTGATGATACAAGAAGACTTGTTCTACCCTTTGATGTACATCAAACGAATCTCGTGGTCACATAACGGTAAAAATTGACAAGCTTTGAAGACGGTTGTAGATCTTTTATAATCTTCAAAGGACAGACATGCTGCTCAGCGATTGGTCAGGATCTTTTACCTGAGCGTGCCTTCAGTTTCGCCATGACATATTCCAAAGGTGTAGAGAGCGGGGGTGATCGTATCTCCTGGATATTGAGGTTGATCACACTAGGGGCCACGTCCATTAAGACCGCACTACGTCCTGAACATTTTATGAACGTGGCGAGGACCTGTTCAAAATCGAATGAAATTTCAGTGTTCGGGTTCCTTATACGTACTTACCACGCCCTTTCAAGGTTTTCACTATTTTTAAATATTTTTAAATAGAGCATTTTTGCAAGCCTATCCAATAAGCGCACTGTACACTGAATACAAACGGATGAACGCTTTTAAATTAAGGGCTGAATAAGAATTGAAGTCACGAAATTGACATAGCAATGAACAACAATTTACTCAAATATTTATTCATATCGTTCTTGAGAAAAAGTCTCTTTTTTTTGTTATCTTATTGAGTCAAGCAGTTTTGTTATTATTGTTGATACGATACTTTCTTAGGAAATATTTTATTAAAGTTCATTGCTAATTCGTTCAAAGACCTTATCACACTTACCTCCCCTGTGTAGTAGACACATGACATGTTCCTTAAGTTCTACGCTGACTTTTTTCAATGATTGTGACCAGCAAAGAAATTGGTCCGTTTTTTATTTAAGCCATACTTAGCTTGTTAATATTTCAGGCTCTGGCTAATTGTAGGTATGTTGTCAATATGTATAAGGTTCATAGTACATACAATGCTAATCCTATAACGTCTAGTAAGACAAATGCCTTTTGGACCCCAGGGTTCTGTGGCATCATCATTTATTTAATTTAGTATGTTTAAGTAATGCCATCTTACAGCCTCCCCCTGTTTTATATGCAGTTGGTAGGATATGGTTTGGTTTGTTTGTTTTACAACCTAGTAACAGTTATGGTCATTAATCTTAAAGACATTGCAGCTAGGTTTTTGTGGTGGAGGAAGTCAGAGTTTCCTAAAAAAAACGCCTTGAAGCCGGCTAATACCCGACAAAGAGCTAGTGGCAGCAATATGTCAGATACTTTAACCACTTCAGCCATTAAACATGTTATCTGAGGCAGAAAGCAAAGCTTTGATTCTACGTAGTCCAACATGGCGTCAGAATAAAGTCATGTAGCATTGCAAAATGTAATATACAGTGTGATATACTACAATTTGGTTTACTGATGATATATAGGCGAAAGCAACACAGAATGTAAATATTGCATAGAAGTATCCGATCTTTACAGACACGCATCAGATATACAAACATGGGGTCAGAAGGCGAACCTACACACGGCACACCTGGTGAAACTTTTACATGAACAGGTGTGTATTGCTGTGTGTCAAGCGGTTAATCTCCCAAATCCCTGTGAAATTGTTGGCCATGAATCTCGGATTTGTCATTGAACTGTACAATGTTTTCTTGATTAGCATCACCTATGATAAACTCATTCGTACCGTATAGCGGGATATCTAAGCGGTCATAAAATTTTGGCATAAAACTGAAAGTTAAATTTTGGCTAGTTTACATTTGGAGATATCCATTAAATATATGTTTTACATTGATACCGGTATATATTGATAACTATGTTATGTCCATACATTTAATCCATGTCCAATGTGCAATACACACCACTCGTTTCTCTGGGGAGTTATCGGAGTAACATTAGTTATCGAAGATAAATGACGGTCAGGAAGTAAGCTGTTGCTGAAAGTGAAATTTTCGCGTCTTTGTAATTGGCGATGTTAAAATTTGACGGGTTAAATTTTAGCGATCTATATACAAACCCGCAAAATTAAAGCCCGCTAAAATTTCCCGCTAACTATATTTCCAAAACGTCCCATCTGCCTTCCACGTAATGTTGATAAGCTGTGTGTGTAATTACTAGTACCAATCTCTCCTTATAAAACATGTATAAACATAACAACGGTGCTCATAAATCCTCATTGATGAGAAATAAAGGTCCAATGTAGTAAATGTCCAATGTAATAAATGTCCAATGTAATAAACGTCCAATGTTATACATGTCCAATGTAATAAACGTCCAATGTAATAATTGTCCAATGTAAAACATGTCAAATGTAATAAATATCCAATGTAATAAATGTCCAATGTAATAAATGTCCAATATAATACATGTCCAATTTAATACATGTCCAATATAATACATGTCCAATGTAATAAATGTCCAATGTAATACATGTCCAATGTAATAAATGTCCAATGTAATAAATGTCCAATGTAATAAATGTCCAATGTAATAAATGTCCAATGTAATAAATATCCAATGTAATAAACGTCCAATGTGATAATTGTCCAATGTAATACATGTCCAATGTAATAAATATCCAATATAATACATGTCCAATTTAATACATGTCCAATATAATAAATGTCCAATGTAATAAACGTCCAATGTAATAAATGTCCAATGTAATAAACGTCCAATGTAATAAACGTCCAATGTAATAAATATCCAATGTAATAAACGTCCAATGTAATAAATGTCCAATGTAATAAATGTCCAATGTAATACATGTCCAATGTAATACATGTCCAATGTAATAAATGTCCAATATAATACATGTCCAATTTAATACATGTCCAATGTAATACATGTCCAATGTAATACATGTCCAATGTAATACATGTCCAATTTAATACATGTCCAATTTAATACATGTCCAATGTAATACATGTCCAATGTAATAAATGTCCAATATAATACATGTCCAATTTAATACATGTCCAATGTAATACATGTCCAATGTAATACATGTCCAATTTAATACATGTCCAATTTAATACATGTCCAATGTAATACATGTCCAATGTAATACATGTCCAATTTAATAAATGTCCAATTTAATACATGTCCAATGTAATACATGTCCAATTTAATACATGTCCAATGTAATACATGTCCAATGTAATACATGTCCAATTTAATACATGTCCAATTTAATACATGTCCAATGTAATACATGTCCAATGTAATACATGTCCAATTTAATACATGTCCAATTTAATACATGTCCAATTTAATACATGTCCAATTTAATAAATGTCCAATGTAATAAATGTCCAATGTAATAAATATCCAATGTAATAAATGTCCAACAGAATGTCCAACTCCGATACGATGATGAAGTTCAACTCCGTATAAGAAATAGTAAAGGTATACAGAATCCTACAGGTGTATAAGTACTGCTCTGATAGCAGAGGTCCAGATAATATAGTCAGATTTTAAGTATCTAGAATGTTCTTGTAGAATTATCTAGAGGGGTGTTGTAGAAATGTCCAGTGTGTTCTGGATGCGACAAACATCAATGAGTTTCTCACAATATCTGGTAAACACTGGGAATTTCTTGAATGATCTTGTTAACGTGTTTACACACAATTAAGTTCTACATAGTAACCCAAGCCAAAATTAGTACTGACATATAGCATCATATTGCTGTACATTAAACAATATTTACAGTCTACACTGACATTCACTCGATAACCGTTGTTCCACTGACTATCATTATCACCTCATAACTGTAGTCAAACACGTGCCAAATTTCTATGACGTCGACAACAATACATGTGGGCGGAGCTATGCAAATCCTCCAGTTTGAAAAGCAATTGTGTGACGTTACCAACAATAAACGTGGGCGGAGCTAACACCAATTTATGCAAATCCCATGCTGTTACATTTATTGAACCATTCTCACGTTTATTAGTTTTGAAATGAAATTTGTGCCCGAAGAAGGGTCTATAATGAACAAAATAATTACGAACATTTCACAGAAAGATACTGTGAATATAACGATAAACTTTCTATTTTGTTTAGGTTATCGGGGGATAACTACAATGGAAAACGGGTAAACCGGCGAAGCCGGTTATTGAATTTACCCGTGTTCCATTGTACTTATCCCTCGATTACCTAAACAAAATAGCAAGTTAATCCTTAAATAATTATCTAAATATCAGTTTTGTCCCGAAAAGATTCGACCAGCTTGATCGTACACAAAGTAAACTTGGCGAAAAGTTGACGCCACATGATTTATGGTGTCATAATTAAGTGGTCCAAATACTGATCTTCAAGAAAACGGACATACTCAAAAATAAGGCAGACTCGCTCAGAATCGTGTTGACTTCAAATAATGAAATATTATTTTGCGTCAATATGATCTCATTCTGAACGAGTAAATTTCGCCCTGATAAACTCTTAGTTGATGTAAATATTTGAGATCAACGTGGGCTACGTTACTTTAAGGTTTTTCATTTGTCATATCAAAATACAAATGGAACACGAGAGTTGACTTGAATATGGTCGTTTATCATATTAAACAACGGATTTTCTTTAGGTCACATTTATTTAATGTAGATCTACCCAAACAGACTTAGATGATGTAACATTCCGTCATAAGATTCACAACATAGACTATCTGATGAAATATGTCCAATAAGCTATACATTATACATAGAATAATATTCTTCATGTAATAAATCCAATTAGAATACAATTTACATCATTTAATACATGCCATTAAGCATTGTATTACACACAATACATTAACTATCAGAGGTACATGTAATAGATAGAATAATTACGGTATGCTGAATCACTGCCATAATTGTACCTTTTTTGGAACGTTCCGTCAACGTCAACTCTGATCAACACGCACGCCGAATATAAAAAAGGTCAAAAGAGGAACTGCTGTTTATTCGCCACTCATATAGTTGATAGAATAACAACACCGTCTTCATTTTATGCATACAATACTTTATTTTTTTTCTCATTTCTAGGTGTGTAGTACTGGCCTGTCTTGGGCAATACACTTATGATCGCTGTTGATGTATTACACATCTACATAAGAAAGCGGAGATTGATTTTTCTGCGCAAACATGGTTTGCAAATATGGATGCTTAATCTCGCTGTATCATTTATTATCGTCAAAAAAGTTCAAGGAAAAAGTTGACATTTTTAAAATGCTGGCCAGTCAAAATTATTTTCATGTTTTTTAAGATTATTCGAATAGTTGAAAAGAGAGAAAAAATACTCGTTAATGGACAAAGGTGTAGAATAGGGAAATTCCACCCTCGGGATTTTCAAATTCGGCAAAACCCTGGGCATGTCCTCGGGTTTTACCAAATATTAAAAACTCTCGGGTGGAATTCCCCTATTTTACACCCCTGGTTATGAAAGAGTTTTATATTCATCACTGTCAGATTTGACGCTGGTTCTCCTATACATCTGCACCTTCTGTGAATCACTTCGTCTAACTTGGAGAAACTGTAGACACAATATATCAGGTCACACCTGTTTCCTCGAATCAAGTAGATGGAATTGCTGACTTGCATACTTCGCCAACTTCCTTACACGTAAACTTAATAGTGAGATTAAACATTGCGTTTCCCAAGATAATTGTTTTGCTATAGAATGAGGCCTTCGTTACGTTAAGGTTACTATCATTGGGCGGTTTTAAAATCCCCCACACATTGGCGTTTGTAAACAGTGTTTTGATAGGTCAAATCATTACATGAAGTGAACCTACCTACGTGGGACCATCATCTTTAAATTGTCTCCATTCCCCGTCGTTCACAAATGAAATTCCCGATTACACTACACCTGTTGTCTCCAACACCTTCAGTGTAAGGGAATAACACACCGCAGTTGGCAGGTATAAAGGGGATGAACCTCATATCAGCATTGTTGAAGTTCGTTGTGATTCCTTCTACAGCTGTACCGTCCAGCCAGGTCCATACTCCCTCTGAGGAATTATCCGACGCCCCGATGTAAAAAGAAATGGGTGTTGTGAAATCTTGTAAAAAAAAAAAAAAACGATATTCGTTTTAATTGACAAAATAGGAAATTGTAGTTTACAATCTGTAATTGTAGCGCACACTATAATATGTGATAGCATTTCAACTTACGACTAAACTGTAATTGTAATGTTTGTCAATGTTTATCCATTAAAAATAAAAATGGAAATCATACTTGGGTTTAGTCAGCTATTTAATCCCAGTAATTTAATTGGTATTGCATATTTAATTGTTATTACCCCCCCCCCCTTTTTTTGAGTTTACTATTTTATGTAATGAAGTGATTTCAAATAAAATAAAGAACTTGTGTTTTTGCGTGACATCAGTAAAATATGAAGAATGTGGCTGCTATTTGAGCTGAGCATGATTTCTTGATGTGTTTTCTTAAATAATATATTTAAAAATTCGTAATATTATACAAATCAACGAATAAAAAAAAAATCATGCATTAAGGTCATTTCTGACATACACATTTAATATGCTTACATATATAGGACAGGTGAATTGCCCCCCGAAACCTCGTCATGTTGTCAAGCTTTAACAAGGTGGCCCCGTCATCCTCACAATATTGCCTTGCATCCGACCAATTTTTCTTGTCCATGACAAACTTAAGACATTGGCCTGTCTGCCTATTCAAAATGTAGCCAGAACTGTCACATTCTGAAAATAATAATAGAAATAAACAGTATATAAAACAGTACTTGTATATACAATTGAAAGTTGATATCATGATATCAAGTATTTCAACGGCTCGGGCAAACTTTATACCAAATATTCCAACTTGTTATTTTTTTCGAATTCTCGGATCAGTCATATTTTTCCCAACATCCCTTCGACCTGAGGATAAGGAGTTTCAATTAAATTGTTTATTTTCTTAGTTAATAAAAATAATTAACCAAATCTACAACAGATGCTAAATGAATCGAAAGATAACACGAACAAAATGAAATATTCAATACACCATGGATAAGATAAATCAAGAAATTGAATGACTCTACATATATGTATATATGCTTAAGTAAGGAAGGGATAGTTTTATTATCATACTGTAGTGATGTAATGAGCTCACAAATGAGCGAGTTTATTGTTGAAAGACTACATTACGTGATGCTAGACGGTAGGCGTTTGTTCCAGCTCGAACAATCAGAGAGTTGACGAATGTCTCCACGTTGGTATCGTTTGTCCCGGTGCAGTACCTTGTCGTGTTGTCGTAGAAGACAACATTGCAGCCTATATGTAACAAGCATAAACTCAAACACGTATAGACGTTGTTTGTTGTTCCATTGAAAACACCCACAGATGACACTTTATTGGCGTACGCAGGAAATTTGGAAAAACCATGCTGAACAATCGGGGTACCTGTACATAACACGAAATAACTGACATAAGATCACATACCTAGGTGGATCTTTCTATTGCGCTGGGATTGTTGTCTTCATGTTTTTGAATAGCTGTACACTGAGCGAATATAACTTATGTATGTTATTGTTGTTTTCGGATTAAATCAGTATAAATATTTGTCTTAAATTTTGTGAAGATTTAACAACGAATAGGTGGCAAATAATTTTAGAATTGACAACAAAGTAATCAAAAACTTTTTGATTGAATGTTTTAACAAATACGGTAGAATTTCTTGTAGCGACCATGTGCACCCACTTGTGAAAATGGTGATAATTATGTATACTTCAAAGTAATGTAGATATTAATTTGAAAACTAATATTTAAATCAAAATGTCGTAGATACTTACTTGCAAGTTGCATGGTCTTCACAGTTATCATTGGAAGGACTGACGTCAAATATGATATCAAACTGGAATCGAAACAGTTGTTTCTCTGCCTACAAACGACGTGTAAGTGTACCGGAAGCTGTATTTTAAGATGTGATCAAACTATTCCCGACGGGAAGATCAATAAAATCCTAAGGCGTGAACATGCATAATTAAGAGGCAGTTCTTGCATATGTAATTCATGTGTACTACAGCGCTGGTTTGAAAATGGTGAACGGACATACCGACCGCAACCTGGGGGTAGGGGTGGGGGGAGTGGTTATGGCGGAGGTAACTCAATTATTCAAAGTTCGATTAAGAAACTAAGTCCATGCACCTTGGTGTGTACTGTGCCACAGCTCTTCCTTATCCGATTTAACAAACAATATGAGGATAAAATCAATGCAAATATTTTGTCATTGACATGTTACACCATGTATTGGGTAAATACTTTGAGACTTTCCAGCAATGCATTCAAAAGCTCCTTATTTTTTAGAATAATATTATGAGTACATGTATCTATAAATAAAAAAGTTAAAATGTTTTGATGCGACTGAGAACATGACGCTTGAGAAAATAATGGTATGTCAATACAAAGCAATGCAGATTTTTGTCTTAAGACTTATATTTAAACATTTAAACTGAAATGCTGTGGCATTGATACTTATTAGTAAGTTGCATGGCCATCACAGAAATTAATCGAAGGATAGAAGTCGAGCAGGGTATCACACTGGAATCGAAATAGTTGTTCATCTGCTTGCCAATGAAGTGCAATTGTAACGGATGCTGTTATTCAAGATATGATAACACAGTTCCCTACAGTATGATCAAATAAATCCGGAGGCGTAAACATGCAAAATTGAGAGACCCTTTTTGCATTCAAGATTCGTACATGGTGAGACCAATCCCAACATAAAGGGAGAAAGGATTGACCGGAACCCCAAATAAAATAAAAGTTAACTGGGTGTTTCGATTAGAAGAACCATAACATTGATGAACCGTGTCAACAGTAAAACTGAAAAGTCGAGCTTATTTAACTGTCATTTGCATTATTATTTTCATGTTCGTGATACCATACCAGGGACACTTTTCAAACACAAGTGCCATTTTTTTTAATTTGTTATTATGTTGTTATTTATTTCTTGCTGTAGAAACCGGATGCTGCTGTAACTTTCACAACATATTTTGCAACGTTTGATATCGAACCCTGTTATATTTTTGATCTTCTGTTATTTTTTGTACGTTGTACACATACGTGTATATACACCACTGTGTGTCATTACCTTTGAACTACTATCCATAATGATTTGTTTTATAGTTTTGCTAACGTAGGTATTATTTGATTGCTTTCACAATTATCGTGAGTTCAGTCGTTCTGGCTTATTTTCGATTCCAGGTTTTCTAAAAATAAATTCAAATAATTGAAATTTGCTTTGTGCGCTAACAACGCAGATTTAAATTTTCTTATTTCGTTTTGCCTGGTTGTGTTTGTTTGTTTTTTTTTCATTTGTTATTTGTTGGCATTTTTTGTATGCCATTGTTTTTACAAGTGGGAGTTTTTATTATTTCATTCTGTTTTTACATTTTCATCGTTGACGGTCTTTTTTTCTTCTGCTTTCTGTTATCATCACTTCCATCCGATATGGATAATTATTTCCTTCCCAATGTCCTCGTTAATTACAGTTTTTCTAGGTTTTTTTATGTTCTAATTCGTAACGCATCGGTTAATGCATATACAATCTATTTTACCTTTCTGGTATATAATACATAAAACATGTAACCAGTGAACCATGCAGTCTTTGTAATTTTCATTATTCCCTTGCGATGAGTCGTCGAAGTTATATAGGGTACTATACGTATTTACGTATCACCAAAGATGTCACCGCTCTACTAGATTGTAACAGAAAATACCATATATTATATATAAAGAAAAGTTATTAGTTTTCCTAGCGAAGTTGAATATGAAAAAAATAACAAAAAACAAAGACTTTGCCGCAAGGCCTTTCTGCCCTCTCAAGCTTCTTCAGGCGGACTATATATATTATATATATAAAGTATTTTCTGTTATATTCTCACTATACTATTTGCACATATATCAATAAAGCTGACTCAATGAATTCAACTAATAAGTATGTACAGTAGTAACATATATCACAAATATGAATAATGTTGTAATAAGGAAATTGCTATGAGAGAGTCAGTAATAATGACATCAATAATACTATAAATACGATAAGGGAGCATATAAATATCAATTTTATTCAATTTAAACCAATACAATTCTCACACCTCGCACATGTCATGTATATAAATCTTAATGTTTCACAGCTCATCGCATAATACTGAAATGCCAAGGTGTGGCTAGTGCAGAAAAAAAATACTCAACATGTACTTCGTAGTCTAAGCCTAGGAATAATATTTAATTAAACAGCACAACACATGCTGTTCCATCTTTCCTCCTATGCCCCAACCTTTGATGGCTGTCTGAATGCAACTCTACATCCAGTCAGGGATGAGGAATTGGTCCACTGTTGTTATGCTGGTCTCGAGCTCGTTCATTGAAAATAATATAGATCATGTGACGTTCCACATGGCAGCATTTTAGATAAACCATTTCTACAAGTTTCACAAAGAGATCTCTCGATCTGAGAAGATATAATCATAATAATAGATATAATCAAGTGTCCTAGATACGAATTCCCTGTATAACGATTTGGGTTTGTTATCTCTCTTGTATGGTTTAAGTAAGTCATGGTGAACCACTTTAATTTTACTTTTTGGCCTTTCTTTATTCTGTACAACACCTCATTAATTATGTGTGTTATTAGATATGGTCCATTCCATGGACAATTCCGTTTTATTCCAAATCCTTTTAATTGGGGATACTATAACAAGGCCGCGTCATTTGGCTCATACAGGTGTTTATTTATCTTTTATTTTGCTGTATTCTTTGAGCATATTTGAGACTGAGAGGCTTAGTCTCTTCCACGAAAAGTTTCGTATAATTTCTATTGATTTTGCGAGTTTGTACATTGTAAGCATATTCTTAAGCTAATTCTTGTGTTTCATGCACAGGTTTTACACGTCCCAATACTAGATCTACAGTCAAGTAGACAGGATGTCCGAACACCATCTCACATGACGAAATGCCAGCGGATTAAAAGATTGCAGATGGATACGCCATCATAAGGGGGTATTTGTGTTTGTCCCAATCTTTCATGTTTTCATAGTTAAATACTAAGAGCATATTCTTAATTGTTCTATTAGCACGTTCTTTATCAAGCCATCAGATTGAGATCTGTATCGTATGGTATGTATTTTCATTATGCCAAGTATTTGACACATTTCTTTGAAAACTTCACCCAGATACAGGGTCTTGAACTGAGTGTACACCAAATACCCTGATAATATTCTTTCTACTAATTATTGGGCAATAGGGTTAGCTTTTTTATTCATCATGGAAATAGTTTCGACTCCTTTGATAAAATAATCACCAACAACCAAGAGATACCAATTATCTATTTTACTTAATAGAAATGGACCAGTGATACTATGGCTAATTGTTCCATGGGTGCTCCAACATTGTACTTTTGTAATGGTGCCCCTGCGTTCTTATAAGTCGTTTTCCTAGACGCACATAGGTCACAAAACAGAAATTGGAGAAAACCAAAGCATCAACAAAACCCAAATTAGAATTCACTATCGATTAAACTAGAGATGAAATATGAATAAAGGAAAGATTTACATGGAGAATCTCGTAAGAGCAGAAGAGAATAAGACCAGGTATTCCGGAAGAGTAAGCGTCATCTGCTTCATCGACGACACTCACTATGTAAATCATGGTAACATCCAAGTATTAACAATTCTCGAAATGAGAACCGAGAAAACGTCCATCTTCATATCACACAAAGATAAAGAATATTTCTCGATGAGATCAAGATGGCGTTCATTAAACTTGTCCATAGTCTTCATCAACCTGCATTTCTCGAATCCCTGTGTAATACGTTTGTTCGTCAGCAGCTGACATCTATCACGGAAATCTCGATATTCAGAGCAAGCCCCAGGATAACGAATCAACAGTGACTTGAAAACACAATAAGATGGAGAAGTAGGGATGTTATTATCAAGAAAGAGAAAGTTCACGATTGGAAAATCGAAATCGTCACGTTTATCATAAAGTTTAGTAGTAAGCTGCCCGTGTTTGTCATAGTTTAAGTAAAGGTCGAGGTAGGAAGCTGATGTAGGAGAGTCTGTTGTATCTTGTAATCTCAAATAAAGTAGGGTATATACGATCGACTAGGTCAGCAAACCACTTGTTGTTTAAGATAACATATCTCGATTTACATGAAAACGAAATTGAAAGATTTGGCAAGGGTTTTGTTACCCGTCCTGATAAGCCCCTCGACAAATTCTGCCTCGCATGAAAACAAAAAACCAAGTCAGCTAAAAGTTGGGCACAGTTAGTTCCCATTGGAATGTCAACGGTCTGTTGGAAAATCTTTTCCCCCGAACTCAACAACGATATTGTCAACCAGAAATGCAATCATTCCTACTATATCTTCCTCAGTATATTTCAGTCTAGCTTTTTTGTGTTTTTGACACATATATTTATATCGTCGTCCGCTTTTCTTGGGAAAAAAACCTCTCATAATGAGAGACCGGTGAAGTTCTTTCAGTTTGGTAAGCGGAATGGTAGTGTACAGGTATGAAAAATTAAATGTTTTGATAGACGAAACATTTTTGAGAAGGGGGTGCTGAAGACTAATCAGACGATCGTTCGAGGTTTTTTAAAAATACACATCCCGTTAATGCCGCCCCTGGAGTGTACAGTGTCATAATAAGACTAAAGCCATGATTTAACGGTACTAAGAATGGTAGTAATAAGCTTTGATAATGGCTTGGTTGAGCAATTAGAAGGGCTTGCGATAAAACGTTGCTTATTCGGATCTTTGTGCAGTTTAAGTATCCAATGGGATGACGTAAGACACACATATGTTGCACCTCTTAAATTTAGTAATAGATACAGTACGCCGAAAAAACTAATTGAACTGCATCATACAGCTGTTTAGGAATCCAAAATTTCTAAACTAATGTAGCAGCAGAAGCGTTAGGTGCGTAAAACCCCATTAATTTATGAATTTAGAAGTAAAATTAAACTAATTCTGTATAATTTCAAATCGTGTTCTACGAAAATGTGTATATTATGTACCGTGCCACTACTCAAATGAGATTAACTTTGGCTATGGAAGCTCCTACAAAATCCACCAGCAGAGTCTACCACCCCCTATCATAAAGATGACGTTAAACACACATATGCTGCACCTCTTAATATAGATGGGAATTTTGAAAAATCCTTTGTAAAACCGGCCAATGTGTAAGTAGGGTTGCATTGGTTATCAAGCAGGCCAAGTCTTTTTTGCAAACAATAAATGTAAAAGTGTTTGTAAACCGGGATAAGTTTAATAGATGCCTTGTCTGCAGACACAACTACATACTTATCATACAGTTCGTTGAATGTTGTTCGAACGTCGGGGTCAAGAAATATCGACTTGTCTTTAGTTTTAATTTTGTATCGCAAATTGCTTATTCTTTTCTGGATAAATTACCTGATAAATTTAACCCACTCTGAAAATGAATCCAATTCAGCATGTTCACGTTTATCCAATTGCCTAGCGTAATTTTCCAGAGTTCATAAAAAACCTGAATTTCACATTCAATTTGATGGATGGAGTCTCGCGATAATTTGGATCTTTCATGAAAAGCTCCCGTAGCTGTATTTTGGGGATGATATTCAGATTGCCGGTTACTATGTGTCGAGCAGGACCATAGCAATATGGGGAGGAAGAACATGAACATGCTGAAGTAAGGGGTCATTCTAAGGTCATCTACATGTATGTTCAAGTGTTGCACTGATTGCTTGCAATTGAAAAGCTTCCGTGCAATAGGTACAGAATAACTGCAGGAAATGATAGGTGATCTTATATATCGGAAGTACGGTGGTATGTTAGCTTGAACAGACTTTTGATGCAAGATATTGCTGGTGTTAATGGCATCAATGCCCTTGGTTGCAAATTCGACTTTCATTAAATGTCGAGTAGCTGGTGCCTCATGACTGTCCATTCGCACGGGTCGAAATAATGTTATGAAGCCGTGAGGCTAATTTCCAAAGGTCATCCGGAACAGGTCTTTTTAGAGTTGTTTGCAGTGTTCTTAATACAGTCCGAGAGAGGGAATATAGTGGTACGAACACGATGAACACCCAACGGTCCCTTTAAAGTGGTCATAATGTCTTCAAATTTTACACTACATTCTCTTGAACTGTTGTAATGCCGATGTCCATGACTACGAAAACGTCTTCTGCGAGGAATAAACAAAGACATTACATTTATTTGACTGCATCCTGGACTCGACAAATTCCCACCGAATCTATGAAAATTACACTCATATGGAATAGCAGTGCCAAGAAGTCATATTATATAGTGTTCCACACGTTGTCAACGGTACGGAGTGGTGAGTGTGGTATTATTTGTAAGGTGATCTTTTTTTCCAGAATATGGACAGTTATAGAAAGAATTGAAATGGTCAGTGAGATTGAAATGCTGATATATACATTGATTTTCAACCCGTTTTACCGCCGAACGATGACCGTTCTTTCTCTGTCGCAACTTGCTTTTTGTTTCACCAATATACACCAAACCACACATAGAACACTCAATACCGTACACTTCATTGGACGTTTTACAAGTCAAGTTTTCAAAATGTTTTGTAGAGTCTTCATGCATACATTTAAACTGCATACATAATTATTTTACATCTTGTGACATGTGGCACCAGAAGTATCTGTCACGAACTTTGGATAAAATTTGCTTATATTCGTCCTAAATGGCAACAAACAATGTTGGTGTTTGTTCCTTCATGATTAAGTCCCTTATTAGGAACCATTTGAGGTTTTTTTTGTACATCCTCAAATTTATGACGACAACGAATATTGGCTGTTTTACACAAACAGTCAAACCTCACCCAGTAGTATTAACAGTCTTCCCTCAGGTTTGATATATCATTCCATTCTGGTTTTGTACAATTTTTCAGCCATTTTATGACTAAACTAAGCTTTTCATAATTAGTTTGTGCTTCACAAATACTATCATCCTTGATAGTTTGTTCTAATACTTCTTGTTTCTTATTTTCAGGCACTGTACCTTTTCTTGGAAAGCATTGGATTGTGAACGAGTACAGACAGGACAACACATATGTATTTCATTGGTGACTGTATTTAACGGTGTGGTAATTCCATTCGTATACCTTTTTTCTGCTTTAGTACGATGTTTACAATTCTCATCAGAACATGGTCGTCTGGAAAGAGCATCAGCATGTCCATGTAATCGACCTGCTCGGTGTTCAATCTTGAACTGATAGGTAGCCAAGAACTCGAACCATCTGGCAATGTGTCCTTCAGGATTTTTAAAGTTAATCAGCCAAGTTAAAGCTCCATAGTCAGTGCTAACTGGAAAAAATGTCCATATATATAATGATCGAATTGTGTTTTTGATAGAATCAACTTTTGCCAAGAGTTATCTGCGTGTAACAAAGAAACGTCTTTTGGCAGCATAATAGACTTTGCTATAGTAACAGTTTTTTTTTCTCCTACACCATTGTGTACCTGATATAAGACCGCACCCATTTCAATATTGGATGCATCAGCGTCTACAATGAAGATAACTTTATCTCTCATTAGAAAAGAATATACAGGACAATCAGTTAAAGCTTCAACTTGTCAATATCCTCCTGACAATCAGCAGTCCAAAGATAAAAAATCTCTTTTCTGTCAGTTTATGCAATGGTTTAGCAATTACAGCAAATTTGTGAACACATTTTCTATAATATGAACAAAAGTTTGAAAAAAATTAGAGAATACCAAAGGGTCAACAAAACCATGATCCAAACTCAAAATCGATTAAACTAGGGGCAAACTAGGAATAAAGGAAAGATTTACATGGAGACACTCGTGAAAGCACAAGAGAATAAAACCAGGTGTTCCGGAAGAGTAAGCGTCAGAGTAAGCAAACTCAAAAACGTCCATCTCCATATCGCACAAAGATACAGAATATTTCTCGATGAGATCAAGATGGCGACCATAAAACTTGCCCATAGTCTTCATCAACCTGCATTTTTCGAATCCCTGTGCCGTAAGTTTGTTCGGCAGCAGTTGACATCTATCACGAAAATCGCGATATTCAGAGCATGCCCTAGAATAACGAATCAACTGCGACATGTAAACACCATAGGACGGAGAAGCAGGGATGCTTAGATAAGGAAAGGGAAAGTTCACGATCGGAAAATCGAAATAGTCACGTTTATCATACAGCTTAGTAGTAAATTGCCCATGTTGGTCATAGTTTACGTTAAAATCGAGGTAAGAAGCTGATGTAGGAGAGTCTGTTGTGTCTTTAAGAAGGGTATATACGATTGACTAAGTCAGCAAACTTTTTGTTGTTTATAGACAACACATCGTCAATATACCTGAAAGTGAAATTGAAAGATTTGACAAGGTTTTTGTTACCCTTCCTGATAAGCCCCTCGACAAATTCAGTCTCGTATGAAAACAAAAACAAGTCAGCCAAAAGTGGTGCACAGTTAGTGCCCGTTGGAATACCAACAGTCTGTTGGGAAGTCTTTCCACCGAACTCAACAAAGATATTGTCAACTAGGAATTCAATAATTCGTACTATATCTTCCTCAGTATATTTCAACCCGGATCAGTGCAAGTGTCCTTAACGTTTAATCAGCAGAATTTGTCTCGTTCTTGAAAAAAAAATCTTTGTCAGTTTTCTTATTCCGTCAATTTTTTTTCGTTATTACTTTCTAAGGAAAATATATTTCAAAATACATTGTTATTTTTGGCCGTAACCTCATCACACTTGCCCTCCTTTTCTTGCTATTAGACACACGGCATGTTCTTAAATTTCAACACTGATTTGTTTTGGTGTTTATGAGCAGATGACACTTTATTTGCGTAGGCAGGACATTTGGGGAAACCGTGCTGAACAATAAGGGTACCTGTATAAAACTCAATATAGATATTATCTGAAGACTAATATTTAAACCAAAATGCTGTTGATACATATTTGTATTTTGTATGGCCGTCACAATTATTTTTTCGAAGAGTGGAAAATTAAACAGGATATCACATTGAAATGGCTGTTTCTCTGCCTACAAATGAAGTGTGAGTGTTATGGAAGCAGTACTTCTTAAGGACGATAGCCAGTGTCATCTCAATAATAGAAATGCCTTCATTTTTTTCTCCAATTCCTATAGTAAAGATGTTACGCAATTTCTAAAATTTGCTCTGATCTTGCCGCCAAAAAAAAATATTTCACATTTTTAATTTCCTCTAAAATTCGACTAATGATATTTAGCTCAAACTTGCTTGAAATGAACATGAAAATCAAGAGTTTAGGTAACAGAAAAAGTAAGTTCAAATGTCAAGTTCAACGTGTCAAAGGTCAAGGTCATTGTTTTAGCTATTTACCGATGGACATTTTGTAATGATTTTGTGAAGCAAAGTTGGTCAGAATCAGGATGGAGTTACTTAATCGAATATCGAGGTCACTTTGTCAAAGGGCAATGGCAAATGTTTTATCTTTTTACAGATTGACATTATGAAGCAAAGTTGGATGGAATTAAACAAGTATTCAACTGACCAAAAGTCAGGGTAACTGGCTGAAATTCCAATTGAAAGTCAAATTTCAATATCAAATTGTATAGCTCTTTACTGATATACATTTTGTTATGACATTATGAAGCATAGTTTGCTGGATTTAAACAAGGACTCAACTGACCAAAAGTCAGGGTCACTGGCTGAAATTCCAATTGAAAGTCAAACTTTTAAGCTTTTCACTCGTGAACATTTTTTTATGATATTGTGAATAAAGTTGATCAGAATTAAAGCAAGGAGTCAACTGTCAAAAATCAAGGTTAAGGTCATTGATTCAAAGTTCAAGGAAACCGTTTGTAACTTTCTTTTTTCAGAGGTCAATTGAACAAAGATCAAAGTCACTTACGGGTAGTTTGATTGTTGGGTTCAAAGCTGAAGGATTGATTATTTTGGAGATATATAGGCCCTTACCTATCAGTGTTCTCGCTCAAACTAAGTAAAGGTTAATAATAATTTCAGTGTAAGGACATAACAACAAATATTATTGGTACTAGTACATGAAAGTTCAGGTGACAGTTAAGGCCCCTGTAAGCTTTAAGGTTTACTGTTTGTGTAGCTTTTTTTGCTGCAATTTTAGTCTGTTTTGGACATCTTCTTCGTTGGTGGCCTTTTATTCTTTCTGATTTCTGTTATCATCACTTCAATCTATTATAAATAATTATTTTCGTCTCAATTTTCTCGTGAATTGTCGTTTTTATATAGTTTAATTGTGTTTTAATTCGTAACGCATCGGTTTATGCATATAACATCCTTTTTATCTTTGTTGTATACAATACATAAAACATGTAACCAGTGAACCATGCAGTCTTGGTAATGTTTTATCATTCCCTCGCGACGAGTCGTCGACGGCCTTAAAGGGTTCTATCCGTACGTACGTACTTTAGTACGTTTCCCCAAAGACGTCACAGCTCTACTGATTGATATGGAACTTCACACAAGGGTTCAGAAATATTAAGTATTATCCCTTGTACGACTTCGCATTTAAATGTTCTGCTGTTAACAACTGGGTCACTGTTCTTATTATAAGACATTGACTGAAACTAGGTCGTTGTTACTATCAATAGAAATTTACAGAAAGGATTAGCGAGGTTTCGGGCCTTTATCAACTTCGTGATTATGGACTTTTTGATGTTTTAATAATATTGAAGCAATTAGTCATGCGTTCCTTTCGCATTTTTTGAGTTTTATTTATCTGAATCATCGTCACTAAAGCGGTTATATCAAGGACATGTTGGTTATATTAACACTTTTCCGTGTTTATCCTTCATATGATTGTGTTTAACGCACGTAATCAACAAATAAACATTTCAAAGAAATAAATATGCATATATTTCAGTCACATTGTTTGTTGCATGTGCAGATATTGAAATTATATTCGATTGTTTTCATGTTAATTGCTAATAGCGGTCCCGTAAGGGCTGAAGTATCCAGATTCGTTTTCATGTAAAGTCTAATGTGCAATCAATGGATGTACGTATCGGACGTTTACAGTAAATGTTGTCATTTACAGCCTATTCTTTTATTATTTTGAATTATATCAAGTATAAGGTGATATAGAATTACAGAGGAGATCAAATGGTTTCTCGTTTCTTGACGTCACGACATCACTAGCGCTACTTGAAAACTGATATTTATATAACGTGCTATCGAAAAAAACTACTTGAAATTGCAAATCGTATTCTTCAATTTCGAAGTAAAATAACTTAGGAGTGCAGAATTGTTTACTGGCACCGATCCCATGCTAATGATACTTTTTTATTTCGCCTGTATTTTAAATATAATTTGTGCCAATGCTGACGGTAATAATTCCATTATTTTACTTATTTAAATAATTGCAGTGATATGTGTTGCTTATTATCGTGAATAAAAACCTGAGCCTTCTTAAAGTATATTTATTTAGCAACAATGACGAGTAGGTATTGCCGTGTTACAGTAATAAAACAAAAATGAACGTTTGCCTTAGAAGAGGGCGGTTATCAAATCGACACGTTGTATGAGTTATGTGGGGACAAAGTGCCGATAATGCATATATAATATGAGGCCGATGTCTTCACTGCTCATCTGATGCATGATGTATAATCCTACTTTCATTGCGTACATTGTATATCAAGAAAATATAGACAATAAATGAAATAGTTCGATACATTAATGACATTTTAGTTGAAAAGGGTTATCAATAACACACACTTTATGCGCTTTATGCATTGGTGACGCTCATTCAAACAAGCATTATGACAAGTCAGATTATTGTATGATAAATATCAACTAATGATACAAACACGTGTTAAGGTTACCCGGTTTTTATATGGCATGGTTGATCGCCTTCGCATTTAATATCATGGACCGAGGCATACAGACATCTAACATTTAGTCGATTTAAAATTGATAAAAATTAACTTGAAATTAGATCATTTTCAACTCTAAACACTCCTTGCAGTTGTGACGCACAGTCTGAAGCAATTTGTTCCAAAACTAACCATATGTTGACACTGGAACTTTGACTGGTTGCCTGCTTTTTCGGCCCCACAATGCACCAGAATGCCTTGTTTGAGCCTGTGATAACACTGAATTCTACAATATGCGCATATAATACATTGTGCATACGTTCTATCTGACTCACACTGAAGATATTGGGCTGTAAACAAATGAGAGAAAGAATACAACAGAGGAAAGAAAGGCTTGGCTGATAAATATGCTGGATAGTTAATTAACTTTTGATATCCCATTTTCATTGATGCAATATGTTAAAGAGGTGCAGTTTTAAAATAACTGAATACTGTGATTTTCATAACGATTCAAGTATTCTTTCTTTTTACAATCCTGTTAGCAAATTATCGCTGCATCTTACAAATCCAATGTGAAGAGTCTACACCTTGAGGAATCTGAGAACAAACGAACACAAGCTTTCCGGTTACCAGAAAAAAGCTATTTGAACCGAATTGGATTTCTTAAAAAAAAACAAACATGTTATGCTATTAGTTACGAAAATATATTCAAAGATGGCGTTGTTATCGAAAACCATAAATCAATTATCACAATTGATGTTGAAAGGATAATGAGGTCATTTCGTTTATTTTTTACTGTATCATCTTATTTTCGAGATATTAAAAAGTGATCAAAGGGACTCTTTCACGAACAATGGGATTTTGCCAAAGACCCGATTTAATCCGAACTAGGTGCCATGTTAAGTGTCCCAGCATACTCTCCTGAAACAGTGATTAAAACAATTCAAACGGTCCATGGGGCCTGAACTATGAACTTTTTTGTGACGTTTTGTAAAGGTGAGTGGCAAGGTTCAGAAATGGCTCTATAACGAAGGAATTATCACACAGAGACATATCTCTTTTATTGTTCCTAGGAACTAGCTTAACATTTAAAAATACATCCATAAACGTTACACATACGAAAAAGTACGCACAGTTTAAATTTTCACTACTTTGAGCAAATACATTCGGCCAAAATATGTTTTTGGATGCACTGGAACCGGAGGTATGTGATACACTGCTCAAAAGATTGCAGGTTCTTATGAACAAAATAAGAGATAATATGTTTCTTTGTGATAATTCCTTGTCTTCGTTACGGAGCCATTTCTGAATATGCCACACACTCATACAAACCGTCACAAAAAAGTTCATAGTTCAGGTTCCATGGACCTATTGAAATTGTTAAGCATACCATTTTTAAACATTTTAAACGGGAATGTTTTGTACCCTGTTCTGTAGCCGGGGAGTATCCGTGAAGATCTGTTCGCAGTATTCATTGTTTCATTTTGTTTTGCTCTCCCTTTAATGAAATTGCGTCTTTCTGTGTGTTTTTGAATGTGTAGATTCTAGATTATTACCGAATGTCTATAATATTATACACCTGTTGTGAGACGCATGTTACCACATGGCTGACCGATTCCAAAGGCAAGCAGGTAAATACGGGTATATGATTGGCTGACACCATTGGTTAGCTGGCCTTCACTTAAAATAGAGTGAGAAAGTGAGACCAAGGCATTTTAGTCAGTAGGTGCTGTCTAATCTTCTATCGTTTTGTTCAGCCCCCGCCATGAACTTGGAGGGGGGCATATAGTGCTACCCATGTTCGTCCGATCCCGTGACGTCGCGTCCCGTCCCGTCCCATGCTAATGCAACCAGCTTGGGGCGGGGGCATTATTGTCTCACAGACATTTCTAGTTTTATATTGACTGGAGCTACAGGGGGAGGTAATGAAACATATTTGCTAGAGTTATCTCTCTTCTACTTTAATTTTCCATTACAGTTTGTAATACATCTTGTTATTGTACTGGTACATGTATTTAGTATTCATTATTAAATTCGTGTGTATAGAATTAATCACAACGCTACCGTTCGCGATTATAGGTATATGTACCGTTCTGCTTTTGTAAATATATTTGTTTCTTTTCTTATATTCATTGTTAATCGTTAATATACGTCGTCAAATAAAATTAGTGTAACTTATAGCTGGTATCTTTTCAATAATTGATTATTTAGAACGATTCTTAGAATAACATGTATCTGAGCTATTGATATACCTATATCAGTAATTCAGGTATAAATATATTGTCATGTCCCATATTCCATGACTTAATCAGTACATGCAATTTTTATGATTGCAAATAAAAAAAGGACAAAATTAGATTGAGAAACTTGGTATTATTTGAATATTTCTAGTAACGCTCTAATGAAGATTAAGCTTTTTTTATTTGAAAGTTATAAGTTTGTAGAGTAAAGCTTGGTGTGGCATGCCCATCTGAATTTACCTGAAAAGTTTGAATTTTACTGATTTCGTATTACAGACGTATCCAATTATTAAAATACCTCCTCTGACATTTACAGGTGATTTCGTTGATAAGGACCATTAGACGGGTTGATACCACAAGGTACAGTTTATCGTTTAAGAGTTGGCTAAAGTTAAAGACATTAGAACCAAAAACAAAAATAGGTATCGGTATCGTGAAACTAGGGGATGTGAAAGAGAAGTAAAAATATCTAATCAGGAAGGGCTAGCCATTGAAATCAAAATCTGCGAAAAACATCCCCTATAAAATTTGAAAGTTGATTTCACCAATATTTCATGAACTTATTCTTTGATGTTTAGGATATGAAATAAAACTATGTATTGAGCGGACACACAAGTCAAAAGTACAGTGAATTCTAAAGGAATATACCGAATAGGTCACCGGGGGTTTGGTTGTTTGGATGATCATCGTGATGGAAGGTAGATATTTACACCGGTACATTGGAGGTGACATCTGGATGATTACCATGATTTGAGTTAGATATATACACTTGTACAGTTCTGGTCACACCTGGATGATTCTTGTGTTGGAAGGTAGAAATCAACACTGGTAAATTGGAGGTCATATCTGGATGAATATCATGATGATAGGTAGAAATATTTACTGGTACATTGGAGGTCACACCTGGATGATTATTATGATGGGAGGTAGATATCTACACTGGTACATTGGAGGTCACACTTGGATGATTATCATGATGGGAGGTAGATATCTCTACTGATACAATTGAAGGTCACCTCTGGATGATTATCATGATTGAAGGTAGTGATCTACACTGGTACATTGGAGGTCACATCTGAATGATTATTGCAATAGGAGGTAGACATATACCTGGTACGTTGGACGTCAAATCTGGATGATTATTTTGATTAGGTAGAGATATACACTAGTACATTGAAGGTATCACTTGAACATTATAATTAAATGTAGGCATTTACACTGATACATTGGAGGTCACACCTGAATGATTATCATGATTGGAGATAGAGTTATACACTGGTATATTTGAAGTCACACCTGGATGATTATTAAGATGGGAGGTAGAGATATGTATTTGGAAAAGGTATCATATTGAATGATTGAAGACGTTCTTTCAGTTTGGTACACTGATGTATGGTAGTGTAAAATATGGAAAAAATAATGTTTAATAGACGCAGCATTGTTGATGAGGGTGGCTTCAAGATTGATCGGAATCAGAAACAGCCGTCACTTGAAGTTGCTGTACATGTACCACAGCTGATGTTGCTGTGTCCTTATTCCAACTTTTTAAGTAACATTAAACGAGTTTCGTTATATTTCTTCTGAAATCCCTACTATATGCTTTTGAGCTTTGGATGGACTCTATACTCAAACCCATTGGCTTAGGACTTTGTTTAGTTGACTCCTCGAAAGTAAAAATATTACAATTACTTTCCTAGATCTTTAACCCATTAACACTGACCTGTTGACCTTGTGTCGTTGACTTGTTTTGGCCAGTTGACTCGTTGTTAAATGCCGACTTACTTTGCTTCATAATGCCAAAACAAAAAGTTCGTCAGTAAAAAGGTAACAAAATTTGCCCTTGATCTTTCATCCAGTGACCTTAACCTTGGATTTATAGATTTCATATAACTCTGAAAGAGGGCCCTTACTTTTCTTTAAACATGATAATGTAAATAAATCTATATATAGGGTGGTCGGTTTGTGCAGTGGATATCGCACTTGCCTTTTACCAAAACGGCCGGGGTTCGACTCCAAGACCGGACGTGAATAGGTAAGGGGTCACCTGTCCGACCACGTGAGTTTTCTCCGGGTACTCAAACAATAAGGCCCATCGTGCACTAACATCCGGGTCAGCAAGAGTGATTAATATCACTTGTTTCCTCATCGTTATAAAACAAATAAAGTTTATATTTTGAAATATATTTCCTGACGGACGAAACAGGACTGACTACGGACGACGCTTTACAACGGACAACAGACGACTAGAGTAGGTACTGGAGACTTTGCCTAAACATGACATCTTAGTTTAAGTTTGGACCTCTGCTATTAATCAATTAAAATGCATATTTTTCATTACCAGGATAATATACCTTCTACCACAATTCCCCGTGTTATTCCACTCTCAGAGCTTTGCATAAACGTTTTGACTGTTGGATAAACATATGTTATATACCACTTTCAATTGGTTGAGAAATTGAACTTTGACCGGAAATCACTTGGTTCAATGCAACGTGCTGATTGTTGATATCGTCATCGATTGTTGACGTCGTCACCATTTGGCGGGAATATGTACAAGATGATGTGTTTTTGCGCAAATATTCCGCGGTTTACATAAAACAACACTGCCACGGACTGCGACTTAATATCATTGTGGTAGAAACAGGTCACACGACTCGTGGTTATTTGATATGGAATTTATTTCACTCTCGTTACATTTTCTTTTAAAGTTACAAAAGGCACTCACTAAAGCTCGTGTCTTTTGAACTTAACTCGAGTGAAATGGGTTAAATAAATTCCATATCCAACAACCACTCGTTGTTTAACCTCTATTTTTTATAGTAAAACAATAACAATTGAAATAATTGATTTTTATTACGAAAAATCGCAAAAATGTACATTTTTACCAATTTCATTTAATATCGAAGAGAAATAGAAATGATAAAAAAACGGCACATAATTCAACAAGTCAAAGTTTCTGTTATCTTGAATCCAAACAAATTTGTATATAAACAGCTGGTGACTTGTTTACATAATTTTCACACAACACCAACCGAATGTAACTAGCAATTTTCCCATACGTTTATGTAATGTATTGACACAATATTAGCAATAGTATATACCGTTAACAATATATACCTATGGCCAATGGGCATTTCTACAAAAAAAAGTTTAACAAGTTAGTTTAGTGAAAAGTTCTTATCAAAACAAACATGTATGCAACTGATTATACTTGAAACTTTTTTATTTACAATGGATTAGAACACCTTTAGAAGTTCTGATCCTGGGTATTATATGTGATATTTTCAAATAAAAGCAGGTAAAGAGACTGATGTTTTGGCCTTTCAGTCTTCCCGGTCTCGTCTCAGTGGACTCGTTACATAGTAATCAGTGGTAATACATACTACCGTAACAAGTATATACACGTCATTCCAATAACGCTAACATTCTGGTAAATATTTAAAATTGCCATACATTTAACATTATTTTTCAGATATAAACACAAATATATATAAACCAAACGGTATTAGCTTGACTTGACTCAAAGGTTAAATTAATTTCAGGATCGCCTTTTATGTATTAAATAAAAAAGCTGGCTCATGAGGATTTGTGTCAATTTAAATTAACTTTTCGTTAGTCTTTTTTAGAAACATCATTTTGTATCTTGAAAGTCACATACATCAGAAATTAGCAAACGTATTGGTAAGTCATTGGGTTTATTTCGGAGACATACAGGTTTTCAAATTTGATTTGAATATAATTCTTCTAGACTTTGATTAAGAAATACATGGTAAAAACTGTATTTTCAGCAGGAAAATAAAAATCATTAAATATTCTGAAATATTATGTCATTTAAAATTTATAAACCATAATAAATATATATATATATATAGAAGGATCACAATGTATTTTTTAAAATTCATTATTAAGTGAAAATGCAGGAAAATTTCAAGAAATGACGCAATTTTTCAAAAGCCAGAGCCAACTCCCTTACAAAGATGTAATCCTCATAATAAAGTTCTC
This sequence comes from Mimachlamys varia, assembly GCA_947623455.1. NCBI lineage: Eukaryota > Metazoa > Mollusca > Bivalvia > Pectinida > Pectinidae > Mimachlamys > Mimachlamys varia. Next base: position 28,469,428 of record OX392532.1, on the reverse strand, counting down.
CCTTAACATGGTGCAAACTCATTTACATTGCGAAATTTACTAAGTACGTCTGAGCTTGTAAATTAAGAAGAAACGACTATAAAAGCGGAATGGAACAATCAAATTCTTACAAATATGTCTGTCAAATAAATACAGTACAGTGATGTTGGTTATTCAAATTAAGTTTACCTGAATATGTATTTGACACACAATACAATATCCATGTTCTAATTTGAAAACAAAATATTAAATTTAAAGAAAAGGAATCCCTATTATTTACCTTTAACTCGGAACCAATTAAAATGCCGTGTTCATAACAAGTACTTATAAATATGTGTATTTTTAATAGTTAATATATCGTAAAAAAAGCTTGTAATCTAAAATAAGTTACGCTGCAACCCATACGTATGAAAGCAAAGGTTCTTTTGACGTAACAGGTGTCTTGCATGACATTATATATCAACCTTGTGTAATGCGAGTTTTGACGCTTCGCTTCGAATAACACAGAAAATGTAATCATTGACACCAATTTTATTTATTTTGGGCTGCTCCACCAATGCCGTTCGAATGATGACGCAGGTAATAAGATTCCTGATGTTGTAGATACAAAATATAGCCTGCACTGCAAAATGCGATGTCAGCGTTATTCGGCAACAATGATTACTACTTTTGTAGCGTAGGGATAAAGTTTATATTGAAGGCCTCCAGTTATTCTGCATTACTAGTTTGTCAATTTTGTCAGACTCTCGATGGCATCATCTTTGGTTATTTCTTTCCAGGATTGCGGAATACTTGCTTTTTTCTTATTAAAGGTTTCAGCAATTTCTTCATGAAAGGTACAAAACACCCATGCCCAATATTTGGATGCCGTAATTTCTGGAGAGGGATGAATTTCCCATTCGGGAAAAAAGTCATTGTAATCTTTGTAGGGATGCCAGTGGTCGTCAGATTTGCCTTGATCTTTACATTTTCCTTGGCAGTTTTCAGAGCATTGAAAAAGATAGTCAGCTTGCACATTGAAGCTGCAACTCTCCAATTCAAGTATGTCTGTTTTGTTCCAATATCCTCCTGCAACGCCTCCTTGCCTATGCTGGATGCATGCATGCTTACTTGTATGTTTATCATTCCATTGACATGGCTCAGAACAAAAGGGACAGATAGCTTGACAACCCCACAAACTATCCATTGATGTTTGATGAGGCGTTTTACCTTCATGCCATTTGATTGTTGTTTCTGTCTCGCATTGAAACTTATTTTCTAGTTCTGAGCGCACTTGCTCAAGCTTAAAGTTGACTTTTAATTTAAAATCGTTCAAGTCTGTTTTCTTTTGTTTCTCTACAATGGAAAATGCCGCCTTTTGAATCCACACTGCAGTACTTATATCTTTCTGTACATTTCGCAGCAAGTCATGTAAATTCGACGCGGAACTTTCTTTAATACTTTTTTTGATAACATCGATTTTAATACGCAGTTGCCCCGATACATTGTCCATATATATAGTGCCCGAACGTCCAAAACATTTACTATCAATGTAGTCTGATAGCCATGTGAATGCAAACACGTTGGGATTCTTAATATACTTTTTGAACTTGCTAAATGTGTTTGTCTTTACAAGATCTGTCATTATACGTTTCATTAAAACTGTCTTTGAATTTGAGAAATCATCCACTATATTATTACTTATCAGTTTTGGGAGAGAGGATTTAATTGCCTCCTCAACATTATCCCTAACAATCTCACAAAATCTATCACATGCAATCAATGTAGCCGACTTTTCATCAACAATATCCTTAAAATGGGCCCAAACGCGAGCTCTATGATTTTTCAGTTTGCTTTTTATGCTATATTTGTCTCTGTATTCTGAATCAAGCTTTTGTAACAATGGAAGGGCGTATTGAAACGCATGGACACATATTTTCACTTTGTATGGTTCAGGAAACGTATATTCATTGCTTTTATCACGGTTGTGACGATCTATATGTTCCATAATACGTTTAGGGATTGTTTTCATTTTTGTCACATCGAATTTCCACTCTGTTTTTACAAGATCGCTGAATTTTACATCGATTTCTTTCAATATCATATTGGTGAATTCAATTGCTTTTTTAAATGTTTCATTTTTCGAATCGAGATGCAGAAATTTCTTTACAGCCCCCTTAATTGAGGATTTTATACTAATATATTTTTCATCAAATTTAAAGGTGTTTAGGCTGTTTTCTAAGGTAGCAAATGATGAAGGGTGATCAAGGGGACATTGATTTAACTCGGCTTCGACAAGATCTTGATGGTGTTTGAATGCTTCGAATATAATTGATTCTAATAACACTTTGATTTCAACAGGGTCCTCCTCTTGAACGTTGATTTTTCTTATCCATTTATCCCACATTTCATTGAAAGCTGCTTCCATCTTAGGCGAGGAAGGTTTATTACCTTTCATATGTTCAGCTAGAGCTGCTGCCTGATCGTATATTTCGTTTTTTGATTTTTCAAGAACTGTATTCATTTCGTAATCAACTCTACAGTGTGTTTCAATATCCGTTAGCTGTTTCTTAAGCATTTCAACCCAATCTCCAGCAAACCTTTCCCATGCAAAAAGTTTGCTAGGTTTCCATTTTGCTATTTCTTCCTTTTTGTCACTATTTTCAAAATGATTCCTCAAACATTCTTTCAGTTCCGATTGTTTTTCTTGAAACTTCTTTTGATATTCATTATGTAATTTATTTGTATATTGAGATATTTTACGACTTTTGTCTATGTCAGTTTCACATTCAGAAATATATTGTTTCATCTCTATTTCGGCACTACCTATGAGATCTTTTATATACTGCTCTAATTGCCAGATTAGATCCTGGTAAATCATTTCTAATGCATTATATGCTCTTATTTCCAAACTATTCCTAAAACTGAAAACAAAATCACTCGCTAATATACCATTCCATAGGTCTTTTATGTGACAAAAACTGTCTGAAATTGTCAGGTAGGACTCCTTTTCTTTAATCAGTGTTCTAAATATAAACGATTTTACTTCTCGGACATCTCTGCTGTATCCAGGATTAGCAGGGGCCATAGGAGGATCCCCTTTCCACAAATCTGAAAAGTACCACACATGGTGGTTACTATCAAAATCGATCACATCTTTAAAACATTTTATGTCACCAATATTTTCTTCTTCTGCCGCTTCCAGTGTCATTTTATCTAAAGTTTCGTCCAGTTTTTTCCTTGAATGTATCATAGAATCTTTAGCTCCAACATCTGAAACGTTTTGGTGGATAAATATGCATGACTGACGTAATCTGAGGTCTTGTTTAGCCATTCTTAAACGCAGGAATGCATGGACAGAAATTTGTAAAATGTCTTTTACTTCGCTGGTATTTTCACCTTTTATATTAACAATGGTTATGTCTGCCATTCCTAAAACCAAGGTTGCTAGTTCGTTATCATGCTGATGTTTCTGATTACCTAGCTCGGGTGCCCGTAATCCTTCAGTGTCTACTATAAGGACGTAGTCAAATTTAAACTGTTTGGTCTGTACAGGAAAAAGTTGTAAATAAATACCACGGGTACATCGACCTGCACTTACCGAAAATGTCAGGCCGAACATTGCGTTAAGTAATGTTGATTTACCCGAACTTTGAAGTCCTAGAATAGACAAGGTGAGTATCTTTTTGTCCCCAAGCATTTCTTTGAGTTCTTTAAAGACACACGCTACCCAATCTAATGGAACATTTGCTACATCACCATCCATCAGCTCAAATGGAAAACCTAGTTTTATTGACCTTGCTACTGCCTTTGCCAACTTCAATCCTAACTCGTTTTTATTTTCTGTCAAACTTGCCTCATATATTTGACCAATTTCACGGAAGATATGTTCGATACCAAACGACGCTTTGCTGAGTTTCTCTTCGGCATTGTCGACTTCATGTTCGGCTTTATTTTTATCAGCTTCTGATTCGGCTTGAAACTTATCCCATGCGGCTGCGTAACTCTTACGATAAATAGGCATTTCCCTTCTAGATTTTTCATCGAACTGAAATTTTAATGAGTCTAAAAACGCAGCCAAACTGTCGCCTTCCAGTGAAACAAATTTATCGATAAAGCCTCTCATAAAATGTTGTCCAGTTTTATAAATTTCCCATTGCTTTTTTCGTTGCAATTTCATTTCCTTGTTCAACCTGACATTCTCTTGAAAATCAGAACCTGATTTGCGATAGGCTTTTATTGCATCAGTGTAATTTTGCCAAAGTGTTGTTTGTAATGGTGTATATATACCCTTGATATCTGCAAGAGGACAATCTTTTACCTTGTCAAAAATTGTATTCGCTGCTAATTGTCCTTTTTGGTATATAATCATATCCTCATCTACAGTTATTCCCATCTCTCTTGCCTGCATACACATTTCTTGCACAGGTTTAGAAGAATTCGAGCAATTAAGCAGCGGTCCAATAAAATTTACAACAGATTCCTTGATTTCTGACATACCAATGTTTTTTCCATATTGAGATCCTTGAATAAACTCAGCGTTAAAACCTTCTGGACTTGAGTTCATGTAGTGTTCTTTATACCTTCCTATAAAATCTTTTGATACCTTTCCTATTAGAAGAAACAACACACTGAGGTGAGGACGTTTGAAATAATCCATTTGTTTTTGGTTTCTCATTGTCTCTTTGTCAGTAAATATTATCATGACACGTGATATACTTTTCAAATATTCCACTTGTTCTGCGTTGTGGTATGCATCGCCTCTCAGATTTAGAAATAGTGTTATTGTTTCCAAGTCGTTTGGTTGCTTTGGAGAAGGTAAAAACCAGGCTGCCTCAACAAGCCCGTTACTAGCTTGTTTATCACATGCACCCAAAGTGCAATCATAATTGAAGAAAGCATTGTGAGCTGTGTCGTATAGAATTTCGTTTGCAAGTTTTGATTTTGATATCGGTGGACGTCCTAACCTTACAAAAGATACAACATTTTGTTTACAGTTTACTAAACTTGTTTCTGTGTGACCATTGTAAACCATTATTGATCGGAGAGGCCACATAGAAAACATTAAACATCGTCTCTGCTGTTGGTTCCTCCTAAAAGGAAACATAATTGGTATCGCTAGATGACATGCAAACATTTTCAAACATATTTTTTGTTTCAGTGTAGGGTGTAAGCAAATAAAGATTGATAAAAATACATCTACTGGACTTAGCCTATCTTCATTTGATGAATCGTTTTCTTGGATGTCTTCATCATTGTCGAACATTGAAAAAAAATCTTCTTTAGATATGGAAGCATTACTTTCCTGACTATTTACAGACAGTTCGTCTCTTGATCTTTTCATCTTTGTAAAACATTTATTCAGATCCGTTTCTCTACTAGTAAAGTCAAGCATGATCAATTTACGTAGAATTAACCTTGGGATATCTGCTAGTGTATCTGGCTCGTCTTTTTCATCGTTGGATATACACATCACGTTTGTGTATGTCAGTTTGTCTGGGAAGTAGCAGTCCAAATTCATTCTACCTATCAGCATGGCTTGGTAATCTTAAAAAATGAAGAAAAAAAAATGTTTAAATAAACATGTGTTAGCAAATGTTGTTATGGTCTTTCAGCACAGATTGCTAGTGGTTACAAAACGGTTGAAATATAAGTTTGTAAACAACGTTTACATTACCGTTGTTATGGTTCACTGACAATATTTGCTAAGATATTCACTATTTACAATTTGGTACAGTGATTTAGTTTATCTAGAATTTCGAACAGTTGTTGAACATCAAATGTAGTGTATATGGCAATACCATTGCTAGCGTTATACTAGTTACTGCAGTTATAGTCACTGACAATATTTGCTAAAATATTCACTATTTACAATTTGGTACAGTGATTTAGTTTATTTAGAATTTCGAGCAGTTGTTGAACATCAAATGTAGTGTATATGGCAATATCATTGCTAGCGTTATACTAGTTACTGCAGTTATAGTCACATAGAAAGTGTGTTTTTGCAATACATTGAAATGGAAGAATGTACATCCGATTTACATATTTGTATCAATTTGTAACAACGATGAATACAGAAATTTGTAACAGGTTGACCAAGGAAAAATGATACGTTTTTTTAAAAGGCATGCTGTGAGCATGAAATTCATTGTTTCGATCAAGAGAAGTAGTTGATATATATTGCCAAATGCTCCCCTTTTTGTCCCCCCCCCCCCCCAGGGATGCTACTGCTCAAATTTACATGTTCTAGTTCTATATTGCTTAGAACCAGTGAAGAGGTCGTTGATATCAATATTGCCAAATATACTCTTGTTTCAACACCTTAGGCCCCTGGGGAATTAGTTCCATTATTTGTATTAATTTGAATCCCAGTTCTAAATTGTTTAGATCCAAAGAACAAGTCGTTAATATCAATATTGCAGAATGGACCATTTTGTCCCTGCAAAGTTTGGGTTCAGCCCCATCATTTATATAAAATTTAAATCCCAGAATCACAGGGATGCTACCAATGAAATATAAATGTTAAACATTGATTGTCCTCGTCTCGTAAGCCCCTTTGGGGGCCAGTTCCATGATATGTATAAATATGAATCCTAGTCTCTTAGCAAAGGATGTTTTAGCAAATGTAATTACAGTCTTATAGTACGCATTGTTATTAATGATTAACTTGAACATATTTTGAAAATTGACAAAACAAAAGTATAATGATATCGGCATAAGAAACTAGAACTGTAAGCAAATAACTAACTAATACCCTCATCCCCTCCGTTACTCCACTTCCCAACCTTTGCAATACAAACTTCAAAAGCAATGTTGATGAGTAACAAATTCTTATCTTCAGATACATCTGCATATCGTTTCTATTGTTCCTGTGTAGTTTCATTGAAATTTGTTCATAGTCTCGGCGTAGTTTTTCTGAAAAAGTTTCCAACAAATGCCTGTTTACAGTGACCTGATTACCATTACAACAAACATTCCGCACAACTTAACCCGCACGCATATCTCTACATGGTCTCTAATATCCCTGTGTAGTTTAACTTGAACCGGTTCACAGGTTTATGAGTATTTTTCTTGACAACCACTCACAAAAAAAAAGAAAGAAAAAAAAGAAACAAATAAATAAATAAATAAGTAAATGAATATTAGTGACCTGGTTATCATGGCAACCAAAATTGCAACCTGATATATAGCACACACATCTACAATATGTAAGGGTTATTGCCAAGCAATTTACGTTGAAATCCCCTCAGTAGTTTAGGAGGAGTGGCTGGTACATCGTTGTGTGTACAGGCGGACGTACGGACAAACAACCCGATTTGAGTATGCCCCCTAATTTTGTTGTGGGAGACGGAAGGGGTATAATAAGAAGAAAAATCGATGTTTAATTCTTTTGAAATTACCTTCGGAAAGCTGTACAAATGTCGACCTGAACGGCGATGACTTGATTATCTATAAAATAGAGTAAAATGACTTCAAATAGTATTCATCTTATCAAAACATCATATTTTTAGTCGTTTTACATTAGTTGTTTAAATTCTAACCAAAAAAACGAATTCGTTAACTACATTTAATATATCGTTTGTCTACCAAAATATTTCTTTGTTTTAGATATTGTTTTACTAAACTAGAAATATACACCACACAAGTATCAAGAGAGGTACCCCCTTGCGTTCAATGTCAATCGATACTTGCAAATGAAAACAAAAACAAAAACAAAAAACGCGTCATCGGTTTATTACCATTAACATATATTCCTGTACTTTTACCTAATTAGAAATCAGCCATGATAATGGAAATTCATTGTATCTTTTTTAAAACAACTTACAACTTACTCATTTTGTATTTTAGCCGTATTTCTAGCGTGCATGGTCTCTTAGAAATAAATACTAAATATCTATAACCTTTTTAAGAGGAGCTTAAATCTTTGTGTTTTACATTACGCTACATTTCAGAAATAAAAGTCAAGATACAAAATAACTATTTTTAGCTTTAAAATTGCTACCTTTGTTGGACTTCCCGTATTGATAATTCACTTCATCGTGTTTAAGGCAGTTTATACTCATATATGACCAATTAAATTATGTTTAAATATTACGAAATACTGAAATACACTGTATTACATAAGTCATACAGTTGTTGTAACGCACAGCGCACCAAACAATGCATGCGTGCATCGTGCATACATCGTGCACAAATCGTTCGCCCATGGTGCACATAACTGGGTGATCTAAAGATCTTAACATCTTGTCGAAAAACTATATAAATCGCATCATATTTATAGGGATAATTTTTATTTACAATATACATTAAACAGTATTACAGTGACTAGGAGACAGTCAAGTGCGAGTTAAGCTCTAAGGTAACAGAACAGGTAAATAACATGTCAGGAGTTTCATGTCCCGTGTCCAGCGATCCGCTACGACAACCATTACCGGGCGACCGCTATGAAAACAAAATGGCCTTTTATAATTAATTATTTGAACATCCCGTCCCCTCCCCATCACTGTACCTGTATTTTCACACCTAGGCCAGTGCTGTAAGTGCCCCGGGAAAGAGACATATACATATATGTTCTATGTACAGGTACATGTATTACTTGTCAATATGAGTTGACAGTTAACATGTGTCTATTTGGTTTGTTTCAAAAACTACAAAAAGACTCCTCCTAATTTTGAGTAATATATAGATAGAAATATCAGCTAGTTATATGTAGTTAAAATATAGTAATATGCTTCAAAACAACTAGCGCAAACCCGTATATTAGTGTTAAGACATTTCTCATTTTACATCAACCACCATCGTCGGAAAGCCACGTTACACTTCTCTAACGTTTGCGTTCGGAACTTCGACCAATCAGAATGGTCGTTTCTCGTGACACTCTGTTAGATCATTTTACCATGACCACGACCAGTATATTTCTTTATTACATTTTTGCCAGTGAAATATAGAAAATTATCAAACTGATAAAACTTATATTTTCACTGCAGTGATGAGCATTGAAAATATAAGATTTTGCCGTGAAAATATAAGATTTTGCCGTGAAAATATAAGATTTTGCAGTGAAAATATAAGGCTTTTTCAGTGTAACATGAAAAAGTGACCCGACAATAAAATAACACCCGGGTCATTATTCTACGTTGCAAAAGTTACCCGGGGTCGTTATTTAACAGTAGAAATCTTACACGGCCATCTGTAGAAAAATGACCCCATTCGATTTTCCGTAATTCGTCCCGTGAAAAAGTGACCCGCCGTAGCTTTCAACTGTGGGTAGTTTTCAACTGGGTCATTTTTTCACGTAACACCGAAACTTTTGTATGAGTTGTTCCCCTTGATCGGATCTTGGAGGCTCGCCATTGTTGTCGTCTGCTAGAACTTGGGGAAAGATGGTCTTGAAGAAATGGCATCAATAGTACATATTGATAGGAACTCCTGCGGGATTATATAGGAAATGAATTGAAATATGAGAATGGTTCAACTTTTCCGATCAGCTGTGTACAAGAAAAAAATAATGAAAGTATCTAAGTCCTCTTTCGAAATGTAATAAAAAGAAAATTCAATGGTTTGCCGTTTAATATCAAATATATTTCACTTGTATGGCAGATTTTTTTTTTATATTTTCACTCGTGCTACGCACTCGTGAAAATATAAAAAATCTGCCATACTCGTGAAATATATTCGATATTAAACGGCAAACCATTGAATATCCTCTATGTAGACATGACGCCGATGTCAATCGCCTTATAACAGAAACTTATATTTTAATCACAATTGACACAATTATAACACAATCGACAGGTTTTATTGACAGGCGGTGCTACAAATGAAACGGCATACCCCGGCTTGTTGTCCCGGCTGTATGTAGTAACGGATGAAACTATCGATATGATTGGCTACTATTTTAGTACGAAAACGAGAGTTTCTGTCCATTTTAGCCAACGGGATGCAAACGTCAGAGAAGTGTACCGTGGATTTCAGACAGTGTGCGCCCACATGTGCGTTAAAAATAATCGCCCAGGATCGCATCGTTCTCACATTGTGCATGCATCGTTTACCCAGCGTGCGCACACCGCACAGCATGTAACTTTGTACGATCCCACAACTGTATAATAACTTACCTGATCTAAATTTGATGGGATGTTCAGCTCGTCTTCAACTGCAATTACAAATACCAAATGTAACATTTTGCTGAATTAATTTGTGAATATTTGCATTTCTTTACCTCTTGATGCGGGAAAACGGTCGTAAATATGAGATTTTGATAACTATTTGTTTAATAAAATCAGACATTTTTACAAACAACGCGTTGAAATCGTAAGGAAAAATAAAAAAAATAGCAGTATTGAGAGGCTGTGCGCCTTAACTTTTTCTTTAAGAAATAATAATGATTTGTTAACCTTTCCGTCATATTCTACATGTTAAAAAAACATAATTCTGATTAAATTACAATATGATACTAAAATTAGGATACAATATTTTCTAACCTTATCAATCAACAGTCAAAATTATTATTTCCCTTGTGTTGCCTAGCAAACATGCCCGTTCTTTACGAATAGTTATGCTTCCATATTAGGTATCAGTTTGCCCTTTAACCTAATAACTGCATTAAGCTTCGACGTTTTAATTTTATTTCTCCATAGCAGGTGTGGCGACACATGAACATGTTTCGTTCAGAGTCATCAGAATGTTTGAAAGCATGCATATTGTAACATCGCATCACTCAATAGTATTTAACGCATTCAGTCAACAGGCATTCGGTTGCAAAACACAGTTGGGAGAAAAAGAGTGACAATTGCTTATGCTGGTTGCGTTTTCAAGTTATTTTGTGTTCAATTCTTATTGTGGTAAATGTGTTGTCGAAGCTAGCATGTGGTGCTATAGCGATATGACTTAAAGAGCGTTTCTTTCATAATGAATGATGACATCTGTTGACAGCTTAATTAGGATTTTGTATACAAGGAGTTGAAGATTGAAAACCTCACCTCATTCCCTTATAAACAATATACCATATATTTCTAAACATCCCTAGATGTACACACAATCAACCATTCTTCGTTATCACAGTGTTTGAGCTCAATAAGCTCAACATGATTATTCAAAAAGAACATGTAGTTCAAGTCCAGCATCCGACACAAATCACGAGCTCTTCATTATAAGAAAGTTCTATTAATCTTACGCACTTTGAAAATCTAGGTGCGTTACTATTTTTTTCTTAAGTATGATACATTTTAAAATGAGAATTTTACCTATATAGCACATATTGGCCTTTTTAAAAAACCAAATACAAAAGGCAACTGTATGTGACATAGAATACAATACATATGTATCTGTATTAAGATATCAAGAGTATCAATAACAAAACGAATATAGCAATGTGCAGTCTCAATTCGAGATCATTTTATAGTATATACTTTCATTTCCATCTCGCCTAAATTCCCCAAGAAAGTACTTTTATAATTTCCCATTACTAAAATATTTACCTATGTTTGGTTTGAGTCCTCTATTCCCTCCTTGGGGCCCTTGGGAGTTGTCGGGTGGCATGCTCAGCACAACGCCACCTGGTGTCTGTGTGCCTTGCTCAATTAGTACTCGTCTTAGCATTTGTGCTAGCTTTCCAAAGTCTATAGTTGGTATGGTTCTATATGCCAAAATGACCAATGCAAACGAGTTACGTTGCCTGCTCTCATCAACTGATGTCACCCGGATAATCTTTAATAAAAATGTAAAACAGACATTGTACAAAATCAGCATCTTTTAACACGTGTTATCCCACATTCTTCTTGGGCTGACTTCTTAACTTATTGATACAGAATACCATCAAGATTTTCATTGGTCGTTGCTATAATAAGCGGTCAGAATGTCAATTATTTCATAGTTTAGATAAGCCAGTTGACAATATAACAAGTATATAGGTCACGATACAGTTTTGATTTCGCACATATTAGTCAATTAAGGTTTGCATAATCATCTGTATAAATTAACTTTTAGGTTTTGACAAGTAATGATATGTTTGCCAAACCTTGATTTTCTGATAATGATTAATTGCTGTTATGGAGGTTGACTTCATAATCATATGCCATTTATGTTAAAACATGCAGACAGGAAAAAATATATATAGCTAAAGAAGCTATTTTTTAATATCTAAAAAGTCACAGTGCGTCTTAATGCGCTTACCGGGTGTGATACTGATTCAGTATTTCTCTCGCCTTCATCTACAAATATCAAGATATCGAAATATCACATTGGTACGTTATATTTGTTACCTGCAAGCATAATTGTACACCTTATTTTGGAAATAGTCAGCACTAACAGTCAAAAAGTACAATCCGTTAAAGGGAATTATCCTCCAATCCTTCTAAATGATACATGATAAACTTCCTTTTTATTATCATAATATATGTTTTGTACATATCTCAAAGTCTTTCCAAAATATTTGTTTTCATTTCACTACTAAATAGAGGTTACACAACGAGTTGTAGCTCGTGTCTTTTGTAACTTTTAAAAAATAATTAACGAGAGTGAAATAAATTCCATATCACATAACCACGAGTCGTGTGACCTGTTTCTACCTCAATACTATTAAGTCGCAGTGGCAGTGTTGTTTTCTGTGAACCGCGTGTGATATTTACGCGAAAACGTATCATCGCGTATATATCCCCGCCAAATTGTGACGACGTCAACAATCAGCACATTGCATTGACCCACGTGATTTCCGGTCAAATTTAAATTTCTCAACCAATTAAAAGTCCAGAAGGTCATATTCCACTAGTGGTATATGACATATATTTATCCAACAGTCAGTACGTTTATACAATGGTCTGAGAGTGGAATAACACAGGGTCTTGTGGTAGAACAACTTTTATTACATTTTCATCAGTGAAATATGAGAAAATATCAACTTTATAAATCTTATATCATCACTAGTGATGCTATAAGTTTTGTTCCATTAGCATTGCGCAATATTTGTGTACTTTTGTTTCGTTATTCTAAAATATAATCATATAAGTAGGGAAATTGAAAACCTTTTTAGTATTATGGAAATTAATTTATATCTAATGGATTTTATTAATATGTTTTTATATTTTTAGTATATTTTGAACAACACAAAAATAACTTGATCCTATGGCGTATTAATATTCTCTAAGCCTTAGACAATCCGTCCCGATCAGTTGTAACCGCAAAATTTATAGATAAAATAAGACTTTTGAGAATATCGAAAATGTAATAAAAAGAAAATTAAATGGTTTCCCAATTAATATCAAATATATTTCACTCGTATGGCAGATTAGCACGAGTGAAAATATTTTTAAAATCTGACATACTCGTGAAATATATTTGATATTTAACGGGAAACCATTGAATAGCCTCTATAAATTCTTACTTATAGAGGGCTTCCATATTACAATAAATGCTTTGAAGACCAGGAATAAGAGGTTGTCTGTCATATATGAGTACTGCAACTCCTAAGTCAAAAAGATGTGGTGACTTACCGGGGTAATATTGGTTTTTTTTTAACCTGAATATATAGACTATAAAAAAGCTAAATATTAGATGTTATAATATATCATAGAGGATTCGGGCCAAGCATAATGTTTTATATGATGGCATTATGTTTGGAGATACACAAGAATAACAAACAGATTTTAACAGACATGGCTAAATCATTAGTTTGTATAAAAAGTGTTTTATCTAGCGTTAGATGTACAAGCTTTGACTATTGCTCTATGAGTGGTTTCCCTATTCCTAAAACAGTGATTAGCATACTGGTTTCATTCGGAAACTAAAGTATAGCGGCCCCTATAATGCAAAACAAATGTCAGGATGTCAATATTGATACCTTATACATATTACAATTCACTTCAGAGATATTTGCTATTGCAAAATTAAATATGTGTCCAGAAACATAAAGCAGTATCGAGCAGAACAAAAGTGTGACGTTATATTGAATTTGAATTTGATACCTCAAACAAAAAATATTTTTGTCTAACCAAAACATATTAGGGGACACCAAAGTATCAACAAAAACATCAACCGAACTCAAAGGAAAGGTACCAATTTGGGCTTGTTTGCAGCCTTTCAGCTTTAAGACTTATATTTTGCAGGTCAGCTGTATATAAAATTATATTCAAAACATTTGATTTTGTTTAGGCTTGGTTGTTGAGGGGTTAAAGTGGGGAGGGTCTATAATTGTTGTTGAAGTTCTAATGAACTGAATATTACATTTTCTGTTAAATAAGTGGCAGATTTAAGATTTAAGAAGAAACAAATCAGTAAAAAGCAGAAATAGCAGGTCAGAGTCACTTTATTTATTACTGGTCTATTCTGATAGTAAATAATTAAAAAAACAAAATTAGAAAAACTTCCATAACCAACAACAAAATAGGTTGACAAGAATTATCAGCACTAAATGGCGCTCAGAATATATAGTTGACAGGTTGCTGACACCGCAGGGTCCTAGAGGCCTTTTGATGGGGCCCAAGAGGGGTGTTATAACTAATTCCTTCTGACACAAAACAGTGGAAAACTGACCATCAATCTGATCGCACAATTAATTATGCTTATAAGTACTTTGTTACTCCATAGGACACTTTTTGTCGAAAAAAAATACATGTACATCAGAAGACTTTTTTCGTGGCGTTCTCTCTATGTAACAGATGTATGAAATTTTATTTTTTAATTCTACATGATTATAATGATTATGTAATTTCATCCTTAGAATAAATGTAAACTCCCGTTTAATTCAGTTGATATCGGTGGAATACAAGTACTCATATCAAGTCTGAGCCAAAATCGTCTTCCAAACAACATGAAGAGTATCGTTATAACTGATCAATTTAAAGCTTCTCTAATTCTACTTTGTGCACGGTTAGTTCTCCTAAATGTATTCTCTTCTTGCTACACTTGCAGGTTTGTCTAATTAAACTATATCTTTATTATAAATGTTAATTCAGATAAAGAGACAGATATATAAAATTGGTGAAAATCATACTCAATGACTTGCAATTCTCATCTTCTCAATGAAAGCCCGGATGTTTTTCACTTTTAAACATGCCTATATGCATCACTGGCCGCAGTGGACGGTGGCTTCAGGTCATTTGATAATCAACAGTTTCGAATATAAGAATGTAGTTTCAGTGTCTAATAGTTTTTAAAAATGTGATTTCATTGAAAAATCCATAACCATCATTACATTAGCAAAACAAGTTTCCTGTAAAATCATTTCTAATGGTCTCCTCGTTTCAGCAAAATAATTCTAAAAGTAAAATTTGGAAGGGGATTAAAAATAAATAAAGCAAGAATCTTAAAATGGATGGAATGCTAAGGTAGACTACTACATGTATAAGCTGTGCATGTTTGGAAGATATTGATAATTGTGATACCAATAATCATTTGAGTGTTTTTGTATATCAGTTGTACATTGGTTTTCATGCGATGTTTGATGTCTCGGAAAATCCAATAACTTATGAAAAAGACTATACCAATATTTTGTCTCCAATGTAAATAAATTTTCAAGGATGCTATTCTGCCAAAACAGGAAAATGATGTGATATTAAATGATTATCTATTAGCATACTAGAATAACTGCAAATCATGTCGTAAATAATACATTCGAGAAGCATTTTCATTGTTGTAATTTTTTTATAAGAACAGTGCAATTATACATACCAGACTTATTGGAACACAAATGTTCATTAGCTGCGCTAGCATCGGTGATTTGTATGCCATCGCCTTCAGTCAGATCTACGATTGCAACTTTATCTGGAATATGCTGGTCTGGCTCTGAAATAATTTCAAATAATTTCTCTTCAATGCAGTAATAAACAAGCAAAGGTGATAGACTTGTCTATGATGTCTTCAATTGCTTTAACTACTGTGTACGTCTTGACTCGAAAAGTGTTTGCAATTGTATCAAGTATAATATAACAATGTCGGCAAATTGAAATGGACATTTTATATAAAGCAGACGTCAGTAAAATGATTTGAAGTAAAAATGTACTTGTTTTATTTTACGGAAACGATATTAAGCATATATACACTATATTATAGTCAAATTAGCGCAAAGAGGCTTAGATATGTTAAAAAATTAAACAGCTTGTTCGAAGCAGCTTTTCTTTTAAATATTTCGAAAATAATTGCTTGATTTTATCATAAATTCTTCTTTCTTAATAAAGTCACGCAAATACACTAATTTTGGTAGTTAAATAATGATAACATACCGGATCGATTGAACGTCTCGAAAGCATGTGATCCTTCTCCATCGGTCATTCTTATACCACTACCCTCAGTCAAATCTATTATCGTGACTTTAGCTGGAATTGGTTGGTTAAGTTCTGAAATCAAATCCGTGTTAATTCACGTCATTATAGAAGTTCATCGAATCATGACAAAGCAGTGATAATCTTAAAAAAATAAATAAATCTATGCTTTTTATTTGATACCACTTCAAATCTTTATTTGCGAAGTTAAGTTATAGTAGATTAACAGTATGTGTTTACAGAATATAGGTTTTTATGTTATGTTATTCATCTATAATATTTGCGTTGTAGTGATATTTTATTTGCATTATTACGATTCATTAATGTTTCTTAAATGAAGCATGTGAATATATTAAGTTCCCTCAGACAATGCATGTGTAGCTTTCTCTCTTCCAAATCTCCCAAACCAGGTGTTACTAGTGCAACTATAGTGTCGTTCCACATTGTATGCAAGATGAAACTTCAAATAGTGTTATTGCCAACGCCGACAAGATTTATGAAAGAGTCAGATGTTCTATATTGATGAACATAACAAATTTTTATTGTATGCAAAGTGATAAAGTATAATGAATATACATTTTTTACAATATGAAAAATGCTTTAGTTACTCTTTTTTTTCAAAACGTTCTCAACCTTGTTGGTTACCAGTTAAAGATAAAACAATGTTGTACGTTGCGTATTTCTGAAATTAATAAATAATATATTACCAAACTGGATGGATGATGTATATGCATGAGTTCCTGCAGTATCAGTAATTGTTATTTCATTGCCTTTATTCAGATGTATGGGCGATGGTGGTGTCAGCGATGTTTGCTCTGAAATAGGTAGTACTACGTGCATCAATATATGTCATTTTGATGAAGTGCTGTATATCAAGCAATAAACTGCATTAATTCTGTTTGGAATTATATGAACGCCCACTGCGTTTCAGGAAAATAACATGAACCTCGCTTTTTTTCATATAGCGAAACAGAATCCACTTTAATGATAATATTTAAAAACAAATATTACGAACAAAATTAACAGTGAAGGCAGTAAGTGCAAAAGTCATATTTTTGATGACGTCGCTACCTTAAGTGTTATATTACTGTAATTTAGATAGAAATATATAGCAAAGACGTATATAATTTGTCGAACAACGACCATCATTGACAGCTTAATATTAAGGTATACGATAAACGTTACGATTTCCATTTTTCGACCGTGAACTTGCAATTTCTATTAATAGCATACTTGCTTCTTCAACCTATGTTGTTTACATGTCGCAGTTGATTTTTTTATTTTAGAGCTTTCTAAAATATAAAGGTTCGAAAGATACAGGTTGATCAGAACTACGGGCAAGGTTTATGCTCACTGACAAATATTCTGTATCTTTAAGTGATATGAAGATGGACGTTTTTGAGTATGCTCATTAGTGTGTTACTTTTTGTGATTGACAGTGCTGACTAGATTCTAATTTTGAGAGCTACAGTACAGGTGTTGTCAATGAAGGAGAAGACGCTTACTATTCCGGAAGACCGGGTCTAATTCTCTTATACATTGTACTTTTACTAGGGTCACCAAGTAAATCTTTCCTTGCCCCTATTTCAATCGTTTTTGAGTTCGGATTATGGTTTGGTTAACACTTCGGTATTTTCTAGGTTTTGCTTCGTATTTTTACTCGTTTCGGGTCATAGTGTTACGAAATGTGACGGCATATAGAACTTGACGTAGGCATGCAAATCAAACAGATCCGTCACGATGTAACGTGGGCTGTAATTATATTTAGAAAGTATCATAGTGCACACACTCAGACTTGGGCTACTAAATAATACAGACATCCAGACTTTGGAAATGAATAGTATTTTACAACAAAGAGCAGAAATGAAACTATTGAGACGAGCCGGGTGCGAACCCGAAACCTCTAGGTAATCGCAAATACGAAAAGATGAAAACTATGTATGACATTTGAACTTGAGCTGTTTATAACGTTCCAATTGCGAAGAAGGCTAAAACAAAAACAACTGATGATAAAATACCTGATTGATTGAAGACTTCCTCTGTTTTCAATTTTGTTCCATTATTATCTGTATCAGATGCGCCAGCTACTTCTGTTAGGTTCATGGTAATCATATCAGCCTGAACTTGTTGGTTATGATCTGGAATATATACCGTATCTAATTGCTTCAGAGATAAGTCTTGCTTTTATTTTTAATATGTATTTTTCATATTTCCACATAGAGCCTTATCTTTCAAAGTCTTATTGTAGATGTAAATACAATGAACATGATTTTGCCTACAAAATGATTTTAACAAATATAGTTTAAAATAAGGCATGATTTGAAAACAAACAACAACAAAACAAACAGCAAAAAACAAAAACAATTAAAACAAAATGTTGGAAGCGCTCTTTCACTTTCTAACAGTCAATTGAGAAATACTATGTGTTGAGAATATGATATTGATTTCTTACCTGGTTGATTGACGGATTCGTCGGAAAGACATCTCGTGCCAGCAAAATTTGTTAAGCTTAGGGCTTTAGTCAAACAAATGGTTGTGATTTTACTTGATATAGGTTGGTTTTGATCTGAAATAATTACTTTGATGCTTGAATTAAAGGCTGAAATATCAATACATATACTTGTAAAACCAACGTAGAGATCGTTGTAATAAATAGTTATTGGAAACAAATATCATAAATGTGAATATTATGCGCATAATAAAATGCATTCATGTTAGATACCATATACCTGATTTAATGTCGGTATCTATCCTGAATTTGTAATCATGCCATCGGCACATTTCGTCCCAGGGTTTGTTCTGTCGCTGTTGATTTGTTAATTTATTCCATCGACTTCATTATTAACGTCGGCGCCATGCATCATTATCTTTTCTCCTTTAAGATGTTATTATCATAATTGCTATATTAAATATTTTTTGTATAAGTATTAGTGTGCTATATAGTGAATAAAAAAATATTTAGCACTTGTATGCTGACAATTCATAAGATTGGCGATAATTGTATGTATTTATTGCATTTTTTGCCTATAGAATAAAGCAAAGTATTAATCTGATTTAACTTATATTTTCACTGCAGTAATGAGAAGTGAACATATAAGATTGAGCAGTAAAAGATAAGGTTTTGCAGCGACGGCTTCCTGTTGTAAGAGTTGTTCCCCTTGATCGAACTGCAGAATTAAATTAATATTTTGAAATGTGCACTTATCCTGATCAGTAGACCGGATCGGCTGTGATTTCGACGAATTGGCCTAGTTTCTTTCAAATAGACAGATGAAACAAATAATAAAATCTTTTTAGGGGCCTCATTCGAAAAGAAATCAAAAGAAAATTCAATTGGTTGCCGTTTTATATCAATTATATTTCACTTCTCTTGCAGATATTGGTTTCTATTGGTGCTACGCACGCGTACAAAAATAAAAACAAAACTCAATTTTAATAAGATCTGTTTGATAATAAATAGCAGACCATTCACTATCCTCCGTATATGTATAATAACTGATTGAGTGTCATTTTTTTCTCCATATTTGGTTTTTTTTTCCCAAAAACTCTTTTCTGTCGCTGATAGCTTGTTCGCTCACGTCACCTTCATTATCAAGGTAGTCGCTCTGCATCCTTCCAATTTTTCCTTTCAAATTGATATGTGCATTCAGACACGAAATATATTTTATCGGGAATAGACAAGACTATTGGGAGATTGGGAATTAAGAAAAGTTCTCATTATAGTTCATACCTGATTTATCGATAAATTCCCCAGGCTCCATTGTTCCTGTCTTTGTTTTTTGTTTGCCTGCTGTCAGATCAACGGTGGTTTCCTCAGCTGGAATCAGCTGCTTTTCCTCTGAACATGTTAGGAACCAAACAAAACACGGTTTAGTTAGCTATTTAACATTTGTAGGTGAATAGATAGCCCAATGCCGTACTTCATATATCGAATGTGTATCACAATGAATTACTTTTTGAAAAGAAAATGTATGGCCTTTTCCATAACATAACAAAAATAATCCGAACCGTTATATGGAGTTGGAATAGTTATACTATACCATATTCGTTGGCGTATTCGTCTTTATTAGATCCTGTATCCACGGGACATTTTTCCTCGTTAGACTTTGCAAGACTTTTGGTCGCCTCTTGAGCTGGACTATGTTGTTTTTGTTCTGAAATAAAACCAGAGGACAATGATCCCCAATTACCCACAGAAATATGGTCCTGAGATTTTGAAAGTCGATTAAGGACAGTATGTCGAAATAGATTTTATAACATATTTCTAACAAAATATCATTACCCTCGACATTTCAATTATTCAGAATAAGTCATACAAATATGTTTTAACATATTTTATTCCTGTGACTCCTGCGATCGATAAAAGTCCTCCAGTTTGAAAAAAAAATGGTAGTTATTTAATGCGGCGAAATACTAGCAATAAATAATGTTCTCTCATATCTCGCCATGTTGGATAGAGTTTGCCCATGTAAGAAAGCTACGTGTATGTATGAAAAATCTATTTTACATAGCATTTCACGCGACGTGACGTCACAATGGCTCAACAATGATGTGACGTCACGAATACGGTAAACTCTGATGCCGGAAAAAGAAAACGACGGCGTGATAAAATTAAAACCTTTCACAAAATTTTAACCATAAACACCAGGAAGAGGAGATTATTTTTTCTGCGCAAACTGTGTTTGCAAATATAGGGTATGCTTAAACTCGCTGTCTAATTCGTTTTCGTCAAAAAAGCTCAAGGAAAAAGTTGAAATTTCAAAATGGTAGCCTATGTGAACATATTTTTCATGGTTTTTGAGCTTATTCGGGTAGTTGATATGAGAGAAAAAGACTCTTTCATTATGTGTGTATGTATGATAGGGATATTCCACCCCTCGGCAAGCCTCGGGTTTAACCACATTTTGTGACCCCTCGGGTGGAATATCCCTATCCTACATACACGCATTTGAAAGAGTCTTATAGCCCTTGTATTGTTGTTTTCAAAGAAGAGCGTAATAATAAAGGTCGTAGATGAATTCACTTCGAACATGGCATGGCAATCAGATATATAGAGGTCACACAACGAATGGCTGCTGGATATGGAATTTATTTCACTCGAGTTCATTATTTTTTTAAAGTTACAAAAGATATAAGCTTTAGCGAGTGTCTTTTGTAATTTTGTACCACAGTACTATTAAGTTGCAGTGACAGTGTTGTTTTCCGTGAACCGCGGATTATATTTGCGCGAAAACATATCATCTCGTTTATATTTTCACCAAAATGTGACGACGTCAACAATCGATGACGACGTCAACAATCAGCACGTTGCATTGACCCACGTGATTTCCAGTCAAAGTTCAATTTCTCAACCAATCAAAAGCCCGGAAGGTCATATTCCACTAGTGGTATATAACATACATTCATCCACCAGTTAGCAAGTTCATACAATGGTCTGCGATTAGTGAACAAATATATTTAATCGATCAACACTGCTTACAGCTTAGTCAATTGAGAGTTATTCTATTGAGCTGCATCTTCCGTTACTCTGCCTTGGACAGATTTACTCTTTCATCGTATCAATTGGTGGGACTGATAATAAGGCATCCAATTATATCCCGTTAATTTCAAAACCCGAGACCCCTAGGTTATGAAGCCAGGACGTTACCACCAGGCCAAAAGGTCCGAACCAGTTGACCTGGTTTGTAATTTCCCGTGATAATAAATTGATATTTTTTACACTTTCTGATTGGCTAAGACAACGCCACTTGATTCCCGATAAAAGTCATATTGACCAGTCATGCAAACAAAAGCTGGTAAAAAGAGCTGATTGACTGGGTTGGAGAATTTGATTAAATGTCGTTGAAAAAAATATTTTTTTGTAGTCTGAGTTCAAATAAAAATATAAATTTATGATAAAACTATTATTGCCTTTTGATTTCGGTCGATACATGGTTTTATCGACCTGAGAAAAAATATCAACCTCTGACTTCGTCCTCGGTCGATAGTTTATCTCCGGTCGCTAAAATCATGTATCGACCTCATCAAAAGGTTATTATTGTATAATATTGTTATGCAAGGTCTTCTCTCCACGTAACAATAGTCATTAGAAGCGTTTAAATACAAAAGCCAGCTCTATGGATATCACAGACTTTATACTGAGAGGGAAACATCTTTTTTGATTTAGCAACAATTGACGAATTTGTCGTTGCTAAATCTTGAAATAAAGCATGTCATCCATATATCTAGACTTAATTTTAATGTCGTAATTACCACGTATTGCCACACTCGATTCCCAATGAGAGCGGGAGATAAAAGATGCATTACAAACGGAATATCAAAGGGTGGGTAAGACACACAGAACATGAGTGCTTTCAATTGTCATGCTCGATACCAATGGCTATCGCACCTTTGTTTATGTTGTGATCCAATGACAAAGTGAAAACAAAATATTTGCAAATACGAAAAGATGAAAACTATGTATGACATTTGAACCTGAGTTATTATAACGTTCAAAGAAGAAGTTTAAAAAAAACCTGATGATAAAATACCTGATTGATTGCAAACTTCCTCTGTTTTCAATATTGCTCCATTATTATCTGTATCGGATGCGCCAGTTACTTCTGTTAGGTTCATGGTAATCATATCAGCCTGAACATGTTGGTTAGGATCTGGAATATATACCGCATCTAATTGCTTCAGAGAGAAGTCTTTTATTTTTAATATATGTATTTTTATATTTCCACATAGAGACTTAGCTTTCAAAGTGTTATTGTAGATGTAAATACATGATTTTGCCTACAAACAGGATTTTCATTAATATAGTTTAAAATAAGGCATTATTTGAAAACAAACAAAAACAAATTAAAACAAAATGTTGGAAGCGCTCTTTCACTTTCTAACAGTCAATTGAGAAATACTATGTGTTGAGAATATGATATTGATTTCTTACCTGGTTGATTGACGGATTCGTCGGAAAGACATCTCGTGCCAGCAAAATTTGTTAAGCTTAGGGCTTCAGTCAAACAAATGGTTGTGATTTTACTTGATATAGGTTGGTTTTGATCTGAAATAATTACTTTGATACTTGAATTAAAGGCTAAAATATACTAATATTGCAAGGATTATCAATACATATACTTGTAAAGACAATGTAGAAATCGTTGACCTAAATAGTTATTGGAAACAAATATCATAAATGTGAATATTACGCGCATAAAAATTCATTCAGGTTAGATATCATATACCTGATTTAATGTCGGTTTCTCCTTAATTTGTTATCATGCCATCGGCACATTTCGTCCCAGGGTTTGTTCTGTCGCTGTTGATTTGTTAATTTATTCCATCGACTTCATTATTAACGTCGGCGCCATGCATCATTATCTTTTCTCCTTTAAGATGTTATTATCATAATTGCTATATTAAATATTTTTTGTATAAGTATTAGTGTGCTATATAGTGAATAAAAATATTTAGCACTCGCATGCTGACAATTCATAAGATTGGCGATAATTATATGAATTAATTACATTTTTTGCCTATAGAATATAGCAAAGTATCAACCTGAGTTAACTTATATTTTCACTGCAGTAATGAGAAGTGATAATAAAAGATTGGGCAGTAAAAATATAAGGTTTTGCAGGGACGACTTCATGTTGTAAGAGTTGTTCCCCTTGATCGAACTCCCCATTGCCCCCTTGCATTGTTGTCGTCTGCAT
Source organism: Mimachlamys varia (assembly GCA_947623455.1). NCBI lineage: Eukaryota > Metazoa > Mollusca > Bivalvia > Pectinida > Pectinidae > Mimachlamys > Mimachlamys varia. The sequence continues at coordinate 28,445,520 of OX392532.1, read as the reverse complement.
AGACTTGTCTATTGATAATTACTTCTGCAGGATTAAATTGATATTTTGAAATGTGCACTTATCCTGATGAGTAGACCCGATTGGCTGTGATTTCAACGAATTGGCCTACCTTCTTTCCAATAGACAGATACAACAAATAATAAAAAGAACATTCAATTGGTTGCCGTTTTATATCAAATATATTTCATTCCTATGGCAGATATGTTTTTCTTTCTATATTTTCACTCGTGCTACGCACGCGTACAAAATTAAAAAAAACAAAACTCCATTCTCATGAAATATATTTGATGATTAACGGCAGACCATTGAATATCCCCCGCACATGTCTACTACCTGATTGAACGTCATTTTTTTCTCCATATGCGGTTCCTTTTTCCAAAAAGTCTTTTCTGTTACTGATAGCTTGTTCGCTCACGCCACCTTCATTATCAAGGTAGTCGCTCTGCATCCTTTCCACTTTTCCTTTCAAGTGTTTGCATGTGATGTGCATAATGCACATCAAAATACATTCGGACACGAAATATATTTATCGAGAATAGATTGGAAATTAATAAAGGTTCTTATTTTAGGGCATACCTGATTTATCGATAAATTCTTCAGGCTCCACTGTTCCTGTCTTTGTTTTTTGTTTGCCTGCTGTCAGATCAACGGTGGTTTCCTCAGCTGGAATCAGCTGCCTTTCCTCTAAACATGTTAGGATTATGTGATTGACTAATCATATGACAAACCTGATTTACCGACGGATTCTTCAAATAAATGTTATCAAAAGCTTTGCATATAAATCAGTACTTCAGTAAATTTCATATGAAAATGTAAAAAAAAACAAGAGGCCCAATGGCCTTAGCGGTCACCCGAGTACTGTTATAGGTATGGTAGTTCAATTTTAATAATGAAATCAATATGTTAACTAGGTGAAATTTAACATTTGCCATTGCATAACAGGAAAAGAATTCTAAAACTTTTAAAATGATTGTCACAAAGTAGGATGGTTTCTCCAAAGAATATGGACAAAATATACCCAAAAGGGTGATTTCCCAATATAAACTACAGTAAACTTCACCGGAACCCTCTCTGACGGAGATAGCCTACATGTAGGTATACTAAAATTTACAAAATTAACTAAAACCCGTGATGATATTTCTATCCATGTAGAGAAATAGGCTGTAGTACCTATGAGTCTGCCAAGAAGAAAAACATTGAAATTTTGTATAAGTTCTTCTTGGGGCCCTGGACAATTTTCTACTTAAAATGGACAAAATATAACCCAAAGTGTTATTTCTCTATATAATCTATAGTAAATGTTACCCACTCCCCCTGGGGGAACAGATAGCCCGGGGTACTGAAATTTACAAATTAAACAAAGCCCCTGATGATCTGTCTATCCATGTAGAGAAATAGGCTGTAGTACCTCCGAGTCTGGAGAAGAAAATGTTTGAAATTAAGAATAATTTTTCCTTTGGGGCCCCGCCATGGCCCCTGGGATAGGGGCAAGAATCCAAATTTTACAGGTTGAATTCATCTTTCTCTTTTAGGATGATTGTGAAAAAGTAGGAATACTTTCCTATTTAAAATGGACAAAATATACACAAAAGTGTTATTTCACTATATAAACTATAGTAAACTTTACCCCCTCCCCGAGGGGGAACGGTAGCCCGGGGGTATTGAAATTAACAAATTAAACAAAGCCCTTCATGAACTGTCTATCCATGTAGAGAAATAGGCTGAAGTACTGTACCTCCGAGTCTGGAGAAGAATAGTTTTGAAATTTAGGATATTTTTTTCCTTTGGGGCCCCGCCCTAGCCCCTGGAATAGGGGCAGGGATCCCAATTTCACAAATCTGAATCTTAATCAATTAAGGATTATTTTGGCAAAATTTGAAAAGATTCAATATACCGGTTCTAGAAAAGAAGTCGAAAATGCAAAAAAAAAGAGTTTGCGCAAGACGCGCGACGCACGTCGCACGGCGCACGACGCCGGAGGGAAAGTGATTGAAATTAAAAATGCACGTCGTGCCGAAATGTAACAAAACTAATCTGAAACTTCATATGTAGTAGGAATACTTATAGCATACCAAATATGTTGATGAATTCGTCTGCAGTAGATCCTGAATCACAAGTATTTATTTCCTCGTCTGTTATTCTCGGATTTGGTGTCAGGTTAGCTGGGATCTGTTGCTCTGGTTCTGAAATAAGAATAAAAATAAAAACAAAAACAGATTCATTGACATATACAAATGTATTGTTTTCTACGTTTGTGTTATGTTCTCCCTTAGTTTTGGATTCTAATATTTTGGCCCCTAGCATCACTGAAGAGTCCTAGAAGAGCGAAACAGTTGCATGATGCAGTTTCATTCATTTTTTCGGCATACTGTTCATATTACTAAATTTAAAAGGTGCAGCATATGTGTGTGGTACGTCATCTGTGATGGTTATAACAACATATATGGTAAAAAAACACGTTATGATTCAATATATACAGAGTCTAGTAAATAATAACGACAAGCAAATAATCGTTCGATAGAATAGATAAATGATCATAAAAGGGACATTATTTACAAATGAATTGACATTTTGTTTCAGCCGATCGCCCCTTTATCGAGACAAAAATAATAATTACGATTAGTCACATAGCAAAGTGTGAATTACAACAAAAACAAAGTAATAAATATAAATGTTGCCGATACTTTAATCAAGCTCAGTAAAACGTTCTGACGTATCTGATGTTTGTACAACTATTTCTTCTCTACTTGATAAACGATTGTTTATAACTCATTTTGAGGATTGATGCTTACTTGGATGTGACCAAGATTTACTTGGCGGGTGTCGTCGATGAAGCAGAAGACGCTTACTCTTCCGGAACACCTGGTCTAATTCTCTTGTGCTTTTACGAGAGTCTCCATGTAAATCTTTCCTTTGTTCCTATTTTGCCCCTAGTTTAATCGATTTTGAGTTCAGATTATGGTTTTGTTGACGCTTTGGTATTCTCTGATTTTTTTTTTTTTTATTTTTGATAGTTGCTATTGCGTATCGATATAAAAACGGTAGGTTATAAAAACAATGCATGCTAATCAAATTAATAGCATATAGCCTACCCGAATACATGTCAACTCCATCGGCTTCAGTTACCAAAGCAACAGCACCAAGGTTTCCTCTGTCGATGATTTTGTGTTCTTGTATGTCATCTTCCTTGTCCTTTGTATCAAGGTGGTCGCCTTGCATCATTCCCCCTTTTCCTGTTACAGTGACATGTATATTATCGTCGTTTGCCATTTTCGGCTGCCATTGGCTATTGACTGTTTTGCCGTTATGCAAAATCAGTATCCTCTCGTTAGAAGGCAGGATTCGGTTTTTGCCCAGTTCAGTGTTGATACTTTCAAGGACATTGTTGTTATCAACAACGATACTGCATAGACGTTTTGAATGATCATAAACGTGAACCGTTGCCGATGGTTGCGCCTGAGTCAAAACTAAAGGTTTTTCATGGATTTTTGTAGTTTCAATTTCCAATCCCGGTTCTTTTTCAGGTATGAATGCCTTCTTGGTACATATAGGATCTTCTAACAACTTGTCGACAGCACATGTCGAATCGAAAAGTCGTGTTTGTCTACTAGAGGTTTTGTGCAATCCTTTCTCAATTGATGACGTCGATGTCTACGAGAAAAAAGTGTAAAATAATTAAAACGTTTTACTTGTTTAAAGAACATTTATGCATGAATGACTATTATCAAAGTTAGATTTGCCCTAGAAGATTAATTTTTCCATCTTTCAAAAATGTGTACTTACAATTTGCGGATTTTGTCCGGAAAAAAATATAAAAACATTAAAATTTTAAAGTGTAATATTTTTTACCTCGAATTGTTGTATTATTTGACTCACAGATACATGTACATTGTACTTGCAGAAATATGCAAACATTACTGATAGGTACCACTACTGATATATGGCCTTCCGGACTTAAAATTATCTTAGAAGTTGCCATTTAACGGAAAACTTATTCAATCACCTGGTTCGACGACATGTATTAATTATTGACGTCGTTATCACTTTCCGGAAACATACGATATACGTTTACACGCATATCAGCTGCTGTTTATTTACATTTGATTGAATAAAATGCATATATATATTGCATATTTCCATTACTTAAATGATTCCTTCCACCATATTTTGTGAAAAAGTTAAAACCGTAAAACACGTTAAAAAAAATCAAATATGGATTAAATCACTTCGTCAGCATTGGCAATAGTTTGTATTCAAACCAGGTCAAAGTTTATCTGTTTTTGGCGGATTCATTTGATATGCACCATGGTAGTTGATATGGTATTTATTTTTTCCATATTTGTTAACTTTCAGAAGTTAAAAAAGGTATTTGGTTAAGCTAGTGACTTTTGTAATTTTTGAAAACTCGTTAAAATGAAATACGATATCGATATTTCATAAACACCACAAGCAGAAGAATTAATAATACCTTTGCTTTCAAACGATGTGAGTTTTTCTTTTTACGTTTTTGTCTTTGTGCTCGAACAGCTTTTCTTGATTTTGGTGACGGAACGTTAGAAAGACGATTTACATTTTTCCATGGTTTTCTCTTCGGCTTTCTTTCCTTGGGCGTTTGTTGGGTACGTTGAAAGAGAACATCAACTTGAGGTCGATGGGATTGGTAGTCTGTGTACGTACTGTAGCCTCGGAAAACAAAAACATCTTTATATACTTGTTTCTTACAAGTTTCTTCAGTTGTTTCCCTTGGCGTTTTGGGTGTTTGATGTTTTGTTTTCCATCTCATTATTCTCAGGGCTTTCCCGTTAATGTAGATTTTCTGTAACAAAATATGTAAGTTAAATTACTATAAAAACAATCTTTAGATTTCACTGTTTGAGACTATTTCATAAATATGACAAATGATTTAAAATGTGACAAATTGAAATTAACACATTTAGTCAGTGTGTTATGATATAGTTTTGCAAAAATCGTAATGGGTGACGTAATAGGCATTAAGCTGAACTTACTTCATTGAGACTAAGTGCAAAATCAACAGATGTTTCATCTTGAAGGGTAACAGAGGCATAGCCCTGAAACAGTAGATATGTGCATATATTGGAAATACAGAAAACTCCATGAGTAAACTAAACCCTTACTAGAGCTCGAATATCTATTTTTCTACATCAAAGGGCAAAAGAACTGTTTTCAAAAATTAGCCCAATGGAATTTATATTAGACATTAGACGAAACAAGAGTGAAATTATTCCTGGTTATAAAAGTACTCTGGTTAATTATCATTTTTTTTTAGATTTGTTTAAAAGGAGAGTTATTTAGCCTTGTTATTTACGACCGTATATTTTTGCATGTCTGATATACCTTGGTAATGTCATTAACTCTTTTTTGATGATTGACTATATTAGGGAATATATTGGCTGAAGCCGAACTGAAGAACCGACGCCAGACTCTACGCAATGGGAAACAGGACAATAAGTGATCATACCTTTCCCTCTTCAAACGTATTTGGATGAAGACTTCAGCATAGCAAACACATGTACACGTGTGCACATGTACCGACGAGCACACGCCAGCAAGCACGCCCTTACACACATACATACATATATATACACTGTTCGTGTTTGGATTAACATATATCATAATGAGTGTATAATGAAACATAATGAACATTTTAGCAAGGTAATGTTGGACAATCACGTTATTTCTGACGAATAACAAATAACTGTTTAGCTTTACTTTGATGTCAAAATTTAGAAGTCATAGCTTTTATATAACAGCATTTTTGCATTCTACAGATAATGCGTATCCACGTATAGTGGATAAGCACTATATTACTGTTATATACGTATAAGAACATGAAATGACAAAAAGAAAACAATAGCATTGCATTTTGAGGTTTTGAATTGCATTAAAATTCATATCCTGTTGAAAAATAGAAAAAAAATAAGAAATGAACAAATTGTGATTTAATTAAACTTCAAAATTGGTTTGCTCACTCTATTTAAGATATGTAGCGCTGATACCAACACATACATTTTTAGAAAAATATCTCTGATTTTATTCGAAAAAGATATTGACTTAATATGTAATTTCATTTACGACTAAACTTACTAAAAGTGATACCATATGTCATTTTCTTAATAAACATTGAAGAAGTTTAATATCTATTTCATAAACTCAATTTGAGTTATCTCCCTTTCACTGTATATATGGATTGTTATGACAGAAGATGTGAATTGTTGTAATTAAGCATAATCTGTTGTCAAATCCAATTTACACATTTAAAGACAATACAAGTTCTTGAAATTAAAAAAATTGGCTTGCTGTTTTTTAGAATTTCTTGTATAAAAGTGTGTCGGCAATTTTGGTTGTCAGTGAAGTATCTTATTATTACACGAACAAATACAATATTTACCTTTTCCTTCTGGATCCGTATTTTCTGCACCTGTGCAACTTAAAAAAATAAGAACAGTACATTTTGTCTGATATGATTCGATATCAAGAATAACTCACCTTAAAAATGTGAAAAAAATAAAACTTAGTATTAAAAGTGGAATTGATGTTTCTCAAACAGTCTTTCGTTAAATATATATACATAAACCATTTCAGAATTGAAGCTTGTTCTGGTCGATTTTATTGGATGATTGATTGAGTTGCTCTTGAAACTTTAGCTTGAAATGCTTTGCAGTTCATTAAGTTTGTTTTAAGACTAACACAATTCATCACTCCATGAAAACGACCAAAGGAAGATTTAATTATAGTATATCATTACTCGAATGTTTTTAATAATTTGAAATTATGGAGACTATTCCGATATTTTGTTAAAACGTTCTTGGACTTGTGCACGTCTACATCTTGACATGATTTATAACGTATTGTCCCTAATTGCATGGCAATCAGACACCATTATGTTATAGGTTAATGGTCCAATACAGCCGAATCATGGAGAAACCAAACATGAACCAGCTGTTTAAATGCGAATCCGCGCGGCAGCCATTTGACTAACTTAAATTGGAGAGCCACTAAATTTCGTAGTTTTACATCTTCTGAAATGTACAGCTAATTTAATTGAATATTGATTAAGACGGGAAATCAGCAAACAATTTATCTTAAGCGAAATCCGTAATTGAATCAAATCAGGAATGTATTCATAGTAAAATCAGTAAAATAATAAAATAAATATCAAACATGACAATAACTTGTGCAATATCTGTTTCAAAACATGGTAGAAATAGTTCCCAAAATGAGAAGATTCACTCGGGAAAAGTGAATGACGAAGCTATAAATAGCCTCTTGTATTTCTCTGACCATTGGACTCCAGTCAACCGTTACACTGGCTCATTTTCCCATAAGTCGCTAACGCCAGTAAAGTATCGACAGATACTTACCACTCTCAATACCCTCCTCTATACGTCGAGAAACGCTTTTCCGGTCTAGTCCCTTCGGTATTCCAGAGATGAAGATCGTATGCATGTTTTTCTGTAAGAGTTTAGCAAATGTTTAAACATGTATACATGTACTTTTAAAGAAAAAATAACTGCAATATCTGACTCAGTTCAGGGAATTTTAAATTACTTTTATTACTGTAAAACCAGAATGTTTGAGGAATCACTGAGGCCGATTTTTTCCAGGATTACAGTATATATGATTACATACATTGTATAGGTCTGTTATTAAGACATGTTGCGAATAAAGTCAATTTATTGTCAAAGTACTTGGCTTATTTGATGACCAAGAATTCCTTGTTTTAGTTATGAAGAAAGGCTGATATTCTACATGCAAAAACAACCAGACCTACAAATGCCTGGAAACTGTCAAATGTAGTCCAGCGATGGAGTGTTGGATGATTAGTAGTAGCAAAATTCAAGAGACCTTGACCACCCACAGCTCTTGGTTGTATGGTAGATAGAAAAAAATTAGAGAATAACAAAGCGTCAACAAAACCATAATCCGAACTCAAAATGCATTGAACTATGGGGCAATATATATCAACTAGAGAAACATCGGTATTTTCGTATAAGACCAGGTGTTACGGAAAAGTAAGCGTCTTTTGCTTCATCGACAAAAATCGCCATGTAAATCTTGGTCACATCCAATTAAACATTAATCCTCAAAATGAGAACCGAGTCATCAATGTCATTTAAGGTTGAACAAGCAACTTCTTCATCGTTACAACAGTAGTAGTGTCATTGTGTCGTTGTTACATCAGTAGTGTCATTGTGTCGTTGTTACAGTAGTAGTGTCATTGTGTCGTTATTACAGTAGTATTGTCATTGTGTCGTTGTTACAGCAGTAGTGTCATTGTGTCGTTGTTACAGTAGTAGTGTCATTGTGTCGTTGTTACAGTAGTAGTGTCATTGTGTCGTTGTTACAGTAGTAGTGTCCTTGTTTCGTTGTTACAGTAGTAGTGTCACTGCGTCGTTGTTACAGTCGTAGTGTCATTGCGTCATTATAACAGTAGTATTGTCATTGTGTCATTATTACAGTAGTAGTGTCATTGTGTCGTTGTTACAGCAGTAGTGCCATTGTGTCGTTGTTACAGCAGTAGTGTCATTGTGTCGTTATTACAGTAGTATTGCCATTATGTCGTTGTTACAGTAGTAGTGTCACTGCGTCGTTATTACAGCAGTAGTGCCATTGTGTCGTTGATACAGTAGTAGTGTCCTTGTTTCGTTGTTACAGCAGTAGTGTCACTGCGTCGTTGTTACAGTCATAGTGTCATTGCGTCATTATAACAGTAGTATTGTCATTGTGTCATTATTACAGTAGTAGTGTCATTGTGTCGTTGTTACAGCAGTAGTGCCATTGTGTCGTTGTTACAGTAGTATTGTCATTGTGTCGTTGTTACAGTAGTAGTGTCATTGTGTCGTTGTTACAGTAGTAGTGTCATTGTGTCGTTGTTACAGTAGTATTGTCATTGTGTCATTATAACAGTAGTAGTGTCATTGTGTCGTTGTTACAGTAGTAGTGTCATTGTGTCGTTGTTACAGTAGTAGTGTCATTGTGTCGTGGTTGCAGTAGTAGTGTCATTGTGTCGTTGTTACAGTAGTAGTGTCATTGTGTCGTTGTTACAGTAGTAGTGTCATTGTGTCGTTGTTACAGTAGTAGTGTCATTGTGTCGTTGTTACAGTGGTAGTGTCACTGTGTCGTTGTAACAGAAGTAGTGTCATTGTGTCGTTGTTACAGCAGTAGTGTCATTGTGTCGTTGTTACAGTAGTATTGTCATTGTGTCGTTGTTACAGCAGTAGTGTCATTGTGTCTTTGTTACAGTAGTAGTGTCATTGTGCCGTTGTTACAGCAGTAGTGTCATTGTGTCGTTATTACAGTAGTATTGTCATTGTGTCGTTGTTACAGCAGTAGTGTCATTGTGTCGTTATTACAGTAGTAGTGTCATTGTGTCGTTATTACAGTAGTAGTGTCATTGTGTCGTTGTTACAGTAGTATTGGCATTGTGTCATTATAACAGTAGTATTGTCATTGTGTCATTATTACAGTAGTAGTGTCATTGTGTCGTTGTTACAGCAGTAGTGCCATTGTGTCGTTGTTACAGTAGTATTGTCATTGTGTCGTTGTTACAGTAGTAGTGTCATTGTGTCGTTGTTACAGTAGTAGTGTCATTGTGTCGTTGTTACAGTAGTAGTGTCATTTTGTCGTAGTTTCAGTAGTAGTGTCATTGTGTCGTTCTTACAGTAGTAGTGTCCTTGTGTCGTTGTAACAGTAGTAGTGTCACTGTGTCGTTGTTACAGTAGTAGTGTCATTGTGTCATTATAACAGTAGTATTGTCGTTGTGTCGTTGTTACAGTAGTAAGTGTCATTGTGTCGTTGTTACAGTAGTAGTGTCATTGTGTCTTTGTTACAGTAGTAGTGTCATTGTGCCGTTGTTACAGCAGTAGTGTCATTGTGTCGTTATTACAGTAGTATTGTCATTGTGTCGTTGTTACAGCAGTAGTGTCATTGTGTCGTTATTACAGTAGTAGTGTCATTGTGTCGTTATTACAGTAGTAGTGTCATTGTGTCGTTGTTACAGTAGTATTGGCATTGTGTCATTATAACAGTAGTATTGTCATTGTGTCATTATTACAGTAGTAGTGTCATTGTGTCGTTGTTACAGCAGTAGTGCCATTGTGTTGTTGTTACAGTAGTATTGTCATTGTGTCGTTGTTACAGTAGTAGTGTCATTGTGTCGTTGTTACAGTAGTAGTGTCATTGTGTCGTTGTTACAGTAGTAGTGTCATTTTGTCGTAGTTTCAGTAGTAGTGTCATTGTGTCGTTCTTACAGTAGTAGTGTCCTTGTGTCGTTGTAACAGTAGTAGTGTCACTGTGTCGTTGTTACAGTCGTAGTGTCATTGTGTCATTATAACAGTAGTATTGTCGTTGTGTCGTTGTTACAGTAGTAAGTGTCATTGTGTCGTTGTTACAGTAGTAGTGTCATTGTGTCGTTGTTACAGTAGTAGTGTCATTGTGTCGTTGTTGCAGCAGTAGTGTCATTGTCTCGTTATTACAGTAGTAGTGTCATTGTGTCGTTGTTACAGTAGTAGTGTCATTGTGTCGTTATCACATTAGTAGTGTCATTGTGTCGTTGTTACAGTAGTAGTGTCATTGTGTCGTTGTTACAGTAGTATTGTCATTGTGTCATTATAACAGTAGTAGTGTTATTGTGTCGTTGTTACAGCAGTATTGCCATTGTGTCGTTGTTACAGTAGTATTGTCATTGTGTCGTTGTTACAGTAGTAGTGTCATTGTGTCGTTGTTACAGTAGTAGTGTCATTGTGTCGTTGTTACAGTAGTATTGTCATTGTGTCATTAAAACAGTGGTAGTGTCATTGTGTCGTTGTTACAGTAGAAGTGTCATTGTGTCGTTGTTACAGTTGTAGTGTCATTTGTGTCGTTGTTACAGTAGTAGTGTCATTGTGTCGTTGTCACAGTAGTAGTGTCATTGTGTCGTTGTTACAGTAGAAGTGTCATTGTGTCGTTGTTACAGTTGTAGTGTCATTTGTGTCGTTGTTACAGTAGTAGTGTCATTGTGTCGTTGTTACAGTAGTAGTGTTATTGTGTCGTTGTTACAGTAGAAGTGTCATTGTGTCGTTGTTACAGCAGAAGTGTCATTGTGTCGTTGTTACAGTAGAAGTGATATTGTGTCGTTATTACAGTATTAGTGTCATTGTGACAGTAGAAGTGCCATTGTGTCATTATTACAGTAGTAATGTCATGTGTCGTTGTTACAATAGAAGTGTCATTGTGTCGTTGTTACAGTAGTAGTGTCATTGTGCCGTTGTTACAGCAGTAGTGTCATTGTGTCGTTATTACAGTAGTATTGTCATTGTGTCGTTGTTACAGTAGTAGTGTCATTGTGTCGTTATTACAGTAGTAGTGTCATTGTGTCTTTGTTACAGTAGTAGTGTCATTGTGTCGTTGTTACAGTAGTATTGGCATTGTGTCATTATAACAGTAGTATTGTCATTGTGTCATTATTACAGTAGTAGTGTCATTGTGTCGTTGTTACAGCAGTAGTGCCATTGTGTCGTTGTTACAGTAGTATTGTCATTATGTCGTTGTTACAGTAGTAGTGTCATTGTGTCGTTGTTACAGTAGTAGTGTCATTGTGTCGTTGTTACAGTAGTAGTGTCATTTTGTCGTAGTTTCAGTAGTAGTGTCATTGTGTCGTTCTTACAGTAGTAGTGTCCTTGTGTCGTTGTAACAGTAGTAGTGTCACTGTGTCGTTGTTACAGTCGTAGTGTCATTGTGTCATTATAACAGTAGTATTGTCGTTGTGTCGTTGTTACAGTAGTAAGTGTCATTGTGTCGTTGTTACAGTAGTAGTGTCAATGTGTCGTTGTTACAGTAGTAGTGTCATTGTGTCGTTTTTACAGTAGTAGTGTCATTGTGTCGTTGTTACAGTAGTAGTGTCATTGTGTCGTTATGACAGTAGTAGTGTCATTGTGTCGTTGTTACAGTAGTATTGTCATTGTCTCATTATAACAGTAGTATTGTCATTGTGTCATTATTACAGTAGTAGTGTCATTGTGTCGTTGTTACAGTTGTAGTGTCATTGTGTCGTTGTCACAGTAGTAGTTTCATTGTGTCGTTGTCACAGTAGAAGTGTCATTGTGTCGTTGTTACAGTAGTAGTGTCATTGTGTCGTTGCTACAGTAGTATTGTCATTGTGTTATTAAAACAGTAGTAGTCTCATTGTGTCGTTGTTACAGTAGAAGTGTCATTGTGTCGTTGTTACAGTTGTAGTGTCATTGTGTCGTTGTCACAGTAGTAGTGTCATTGTGTCGTTGTTACAGTAGTTTCATTGTGTCGTTGTTACAGTAGTAGTGTCATTGTGTCGTTGCTACAGTAGTATTGTCATTGTGTTATTAAAACAGTAGTAGTCTCATTGTGTCGTTGTTACAGTAGAAGTGTCATTGTGTCGTTGTTACAGTTGTAGTGTCATTGTGTCGTTGTCACAGTAGTAGTGTCATTGTGTCGTTGTCACAGTAGAAGTGTCATTGTGTCGTTGTTACAGTAGTAGTGCCATTGTGTCGTTATTACAGTAGTAGTGTCATTGTGACAGTAGAAGTGCCATTGTGTCATTATTACAGTAGTAGTGTCATTGTGTCGTTGTTGCAGTAGTAGTGTCATTGTGTCGTTGTTACAGTAGTAGTGTCATTGTGTCATTGTTACAGTAGTGGTGCTATTGTGTCGTTGTTACAGTAGTAGTGTCATGTGTCGTTGTTACAATAGAAGTGTCATTGTGTCGTTGATACAGTAGTAGTGTCATTGTGTCGTTGTTGCAGTAGTAGTGTCATTGTGTCGTTGTTACAGTAGTAGTGTCATTGTGTCGTGGTTGCAGTAGTAGTGTCATTGTGTCGTTGTTACAGTAGTAGTGTCATTGTGTCGTTGTTACAGTAGTAGTGTCATTGTGTCGTTGTTACAGTAGTAGTGTCATTGTGTCGTTGTTACAGTGGTAGTGTCACTGTGTCGTTGTAACAGAAGTAGTGTCATTGTGTCGTTGTTACAGCAGTAGTGTCATTGTGTCGTTGTTACAGTAGTATTGTCATTGTGTCGTTGTTACAGCAGTAGTGTCATTGTGTCTTTGTTACAGTAGTAGTGTCATTGTGCCGTTGTTACAGCAGTAGTGTCATTGTGTTGTTATTACAGTAGTATTGTCATTGTGTCGTTGTTACAGCAGTAGTGTCATTGTGTCGTTATTACAGTAGTAGTGTCATTGTGTCGTTATTACAGTAGTAGTGTCATTGTGTCGTTGTTACAGTAGTATTGGCATTGTGTCATTATAACAGTAGTATTGTCATTGTGTCATTATTACAGTAGTAGTGTCATTGTGTCGTTGTTACAGCAGTAGTGCCATTGTGTCGTTGTTACAGTAGTATTGTCATTGTGTCGTTGTTACAGTAGTAGTGTCATTGTGTCGTTGTTACAGTAGTAGTGTCATTGTGTCGTTGTTACAGTAGTAGTGTCATTTTGTCGTAGTTTCAGTAGTAGTGTCATTGTGTCGTTCTTACAGTAGTAGTGTCCTTGTGTCGTTGTAACAGTAGTAGTGTCACTGTGTCGTTGTTACAGTAGTAGTGTCATTGTGTCATTATAACAGTAGTATTGTCGTTGTGTCGTTGTTACAGTAGTAAGTGTCATTGTGTCGTTGTTACAGTAGTAGTGTCATTGTGTCTTTGTTACAGTAGTAGTGTCATTGTGCCGTTGTTACAGCAGTAGTGTCATTGTGTCGTTATTACAGTAGTATTGTCATTGTGTCGTTGTTACAGCAGTAGTGTCATTGTGTCGTTATTACAGTAGTAGTGTCATTGTGTCGTTATTACAGTAGTAGTGTCATTGTGTCGTTGTTACAGTAGTATTGGCATTGTGTCATTATAACAGTAGTATTGTCATTGTGTCATTATTACAGTAGTAGTGTCATTGTGTCGTTGTTACAGCAGTAGTGCCATTGTGTTGTTGTTACAGTAGTATTGTCATTGTGTCGTTGTTACAGTAGTAGTGTCATTGTGTCGTTGTTACAGTAGTAGTGTCATTGTGTCGTTGTTACAGTAGTAGTGTCATTTTGTCGTAGTTTCAGTAGTAGTGTCATTGTGTCGTTCTTACAGTAGTAGTGTCCTTGTGTCGTTGTAACAGTAGTAGTGTCACTGTGTCGTTGTTACAGTCGTAGTGTCATTGTGTCATTATAACAGTAGTATTGTCGTTGTGTCGTTGTTACAGTAGTAAGTGTCATTGTGTCGTTGTTACAGTAGTAGTGTCATTGTGTCGTTGTTACAGTAGTAGTGTCATTGTGTCGTTGTTGCAGCAGTAGTGTCATTGTCTCGTTATTACAGTAGTAGTGTCATTGTGTCGTTGTTACAGTAGTAGTGTCATTGTGTCGTTATCACATTAGTAGTGTCATTGTGTCGTTGTTACAGTAGTAGTGTCATTGTGTCGTTGTTACAGTAGTATTGTCATTGTCTCATTATAACAGTAGTATTGTCATTGTGTCATTATAACAGTAGTAGTGTTATTGTGTCGTTGTTACAGCAGTATTGCCATTGTGTCGTTGTTACAGTAGTATTGTCATTGTGTCGTTGTTACAGTAGTAGTGTCATTGTGTCGTTGTTACAGTAGTAGTGTCATTGTGTCGTTGTTACAGTAGTATTGTCATTGTGTCATTAAAACAGTGGTAGTGTCATTGTGTCGTTGTTACAGTAGAAGTGTCATTGTGTCGTTGTTACAGTTGTAGTGTCATTTGTGTCGTTGTTACAGTAGTAGTGTCATTGTGTCGTTGTCACAGTAGTAGTGTCATTGTGTCGTTGTTACAGTAGAAGTGTCATTGTGTCGTTGTTACAGTTGTAGTGTCATTTGTGTCGTTGTTACAGTAGTAGTGTCATTGTGTCGTTGTTACAGTAGTAGTGTTATTGTGTCGTTGTTACAGTAGAAGTGTCATTGTGTCGTTGTTACAGCAGAAGTGTCATTGTGTCGTTGTTACAGTAGAAGTGATATTGTGTCGTTATTACAGTATTAGTGTCATTGTGACAGTAGAAGTGCCATTGTGTCATTATTACAGTAGTAATGTCATGTGTCGTTGTTACAATAGAAGTGTCATTGTGTCGTTGTTACAGTAGTAGTGTCATTGTGCCGTTGTTACAGCAGTAGTGTCATTGTGTCGTTATTACAGTAGTATTGTCATTGTGTCGTTGTTACAGTAGTAGTGTCATTGTGTCGTTATTACAGTAGTAGTGTCATTGTGTCTTTGTTACAGTAGTAGTGTCATTGTGTCGTTGTTACAGTAGTATTGGCATTGTGTCATTATAACAGTAGTATTGTCATTGTGTCATTATTACAGTAGTAGTGTCATTGTGTCGTTGTTACAGCAGTAGTGCCATTGTGTCGTTGTTACAGTAGTATTGTCATTATGTCGTTGTTACAGTAGTAGTGTCATTGTGTCGTTGTTACAGTAGTAGTGTCATTGTGTCGTTGTTACAGTAGTAGTGTCATTTTGTCGTAGTTTCAGTAGTAGTGTCATTGTGTCGTTCTTACAGTAGTAGTGTCCTTGTGTCGTTGTAACAGTAGTAGTGTCACTGTGTCGTTGTTACAGTCGTAGTGTCATTGTGTCATTATAACAGTAGTATTGTCGTTGTGTCGTTGTTACAGTAGTAAGTGTCATTGTGTCGTTGTTACAGTAGTAGTGTCAATGTGTCGTTGTTACAGTAGTAGTGTCATTGTGTCGTTTTTACAGTAGTAGTGTCATTGTGTCGTTGTTACAGTAGTAGTGTCATTGTGTCGTTATGACAGTAGTAGTGTCATTGTGTCGTTGTTACAGTAGTATTGTCATTGTCTCATTATAACAGTAGTATTGTCATTGTGTCATTATTACAGTAGTAGTGTCATTGTGTCGTTGTTACAGTTGTAGTGTCATTGTGTCGTTGTCACAGTAGTAGTTTCATTGTGTCGTTGTCACAGTAGAAGTGTCATTGTGTCGTTGTTACAGTAGTAGTGTCATTGTGTCGTTGCTACAGTAGTATTGTCATTGTGTTATTAAAACAGTAGTAGTCTCATTGTGTCGTTGTTACAGTAGAAGTGTCATTGTGTCGTTGTTACAGTTGTAGTGTCATTGTGTCGTTGTCACAGTAGTAGTGTCATTGTGTCGTTGTTACAGTAGTTTCATTGTGTCGTTGTTACAGTAGTAGTGTCATTGTGTCGTTGCTACAGTAGTATTGTCATTGTGTTATTAAAACAGTAGTAGTCTCATTGTGTCGTTGTTACAGTAGAAGTGTCATTGTGTCGTTGTTACAGTTGTAGTGTCATTGTGTCGTTGTCACAGTAGTAGTGTCATTGTGTCGTTGTCACAGTAGAAGTGTCATTGTGTCGTTGTTACAGTAGTAGTGCCATTGTGTCGTTATTACAGTAGTAGTGTCATTGTGACAGTAGAAGTGCCATTGTGTCATTATTACAGTAGTAGTGTCATTGTGTCGTTGTTGCAGTAGTAGTGTCATTGTGTCGTTGTTACAGTAGTAGTGTCATTGTGTCATTGTTACAGTAGTGGTGCTATTGTGTCGTTGTTACAGTAGTAGTGTCATGTGTCGTTGTTACAATAGAAGTGTCATTGTGTCGTTGATACAGTAGTAGTGTCATTGTGTCGTTGTTGCAGTAGTAGTGTCATTGTGTCGTTGTTACAGTAGTAGTGTCATTGTGTCGTTGTTATAGTTGTGGTGTCATTTGTGTCGTTGTTACAGTAGTAGTGTCATTGTGTCGTTGTTACAGCAGAAGTGTCATTGTGTCGTTGTCACAGCAGTAGTGTCATTGTGTCGTTGTTACAGTAGTTGTGTCATTGTGTCGTTGTTACAGTAGTAGTGTCATTGTGTCGTTTTTACAGTAGTAGTGTCATTGTGTCGTTGTTACAGTAGTAGTGTCATTGTGTCGTTATCACAGTAGTAGTGTCATTGTGTCGTTGTTACAGTAGTATTGTCATTGTCTCATTATAACAGTAGTATTGTCATTGTGTCATTATTACAGTAGTAGTGTCATTGTGTCGTTGTTACAGTTGTAGTGTCATTGTGTCGTTGTCACAGTAGTAGTGTCATTGTGTCGTTGTCACAGTAGAAGTGTCATTGTGTCGTTGTTACAGTAGTAGTGTCATTGTGTCGTTGCTACAGTAGTATTGTCATTGTGTTATTAAAACAGTAGTAGTCTCATTGTGTCGTTGTTACAGTAGAAGTGTCATTGTGTCGTTGTTACAGTTGTAGTGTCATTGTGTCGTTGTCACAGTAGTAGTGTCATTGTGTCGTTGTTACAGTAGTTTCATTGTGTCGTTGTTACAGTAGTAGTGTCATTGTGTCGTTGCTACAGTAGTATTGTCATTGTGTTATTAAAACAGTGGTAGTCTCATTGTGTCGTTGTTACAGTAGAAGTGTCATTGTGTCGTTGTTACAGTTGTAGTGTCATTGTGTCGTTGTCACAGTAGTAGTGTCATTGTGTCGTTGTCACAGTAGAAGTGTCATTGTGTCGTTGTTACAGTAGTAGTGCCATTGTGTCGTTATTACAGTATTAGTGTCATTGTGACAGTAGAAGTGCCATTGTGTCATTATTACAGTAGTAGTGTCATTGTGTCGTTGTTGCAGTAGTAGTGTCATTGTGTCGTTGTTACAGTAGTAGTGTCATTGTGTCATTGTTACAGTAGTGGTGCTATTGTGTCGTTGTTACAGTAGTAGTGTCATGTGTCGTTGTTACAATAGAAGTGTCATTGTGTCGTTGATACAGTAGTAGTGTCATTGTGTCGTTGTTGCAGTAGTAGTGTCATTGTGTCGTTGTTACAGTAGTAGTGTCATTGTGTCGTTGTTATAGTTGTAGTGTCATTTGTGTCGTTGTTACAGTAGTAGTGTCATTGTGTCGTTGTTACAGCAGAAGTGTCATTGTGTCGTTGTCACAGCAGTAGTGTCATTGTGTCGTTGTTACAGTAGTTGTGTCATTGTGTCGTTGTTACAGTAGTAGTGTCATTGTGTCGTTGTTACAGTAGTAGTGTCATTGTGTCGTTATTACAGTATTAGTGTCATTGTGACAGTAGAAGTGCCATTGTGTCATTATTACAGTAGTAGTGTCATTGTGTCGTTGTTACAGTAGTAGTGTCATTGTGTCGTTGTCACAGTAGTAGTGTCATTGTGTCGTTGTCACAGTAGTAGTGTCATTGTATCTTTATTACAGTAGTAGTGAGTGTCATTGTGTCGTTATTACAGTAGAAGTGAGTGTCATTGTGTCGCTGATACAATAGTAGTATCATTGTGTCGTTATTACAGTAGTAGTGACATTGTGTCGTTGTTACAGTAGTAGTGTCATTGTGTCGTTGTTACAGTAGTAGTGTCATTGTGTCGTTGTCACAGTAGTAGTGTCATTGTGTCGTTGTCACAGTAGTAGTGTCATTGTGTCGTTATTACAGTAGTAGTGAGTGTCATTGTGTCGTTATTACAGTAGAAGTGAGTGTCATTGTGTCGTTGATACAGTAGTAGTGTCATTGTGTCGTTGTTACAGTAGTAGTGTCATTGTGTCGTTGTTACAGTAGTAGTGTCATTGTGTCGTTGTTACAGTAGTGGTGTCATTGTGTCGTTGTCACAGTAGTAGTGTCATTGTGTCGTTGTCACAGTAGTAGTGTTATTGTGTCGTTGTTACAGTAGTAGTGACATTGTGTCGTTGTTACAGTAGAAGTGTTATTGTATTTGTGTTACAGTAGTACATGTATATCATTATGCCGATGTTGAAGTAGAATTAAACTGATCGGAAACCAACACCTGGTACATGGACTAGTGATAACAGATCGTCTTACACCTTAATCATTTAGCACTGATGTCCAAATTTGATTTTGCCGTTTTTTATTGTATGTATGATCAGATTGAACGATGTGGTGAAAAGTATGCATTTCTACACATCTGCATGAATCCAATAGAGAAAGTGGCATAAAACATGAAGTTGCAAGTAAAAATGGAACTTTGATGCCGAAATATGGTTTCTATAGCATCTCCCTTCCCCATATAATTGTTTGGTTTATACATAATACATTTTTCACGCATTGTATGCATGTTAATAAGATTTGAATGTTAAATATGGGTTACACAATCATTTGACCTAAACTAGGTATCTAATCGTTCAGGAAACTATTTCTTACGTGTTATTTCCTTTTACATTGAAGTATATCGGTCTCGTCAAGTGTAATATACTTATCCTCGGCACGCTCTCAGGGGCCATAACGTAATCACTCTGAATAAAGCGGTAGGGGGAAACACATTGAAGGGCTCTTGTATTCATCTTGAAAAACTTCATATTTATATATACTTATATAAACAATGTCTTTGTTTTGTTAATACAACAGTTTAAGTGACTCATTGATGCTGGGATATGGAAAAACACCCACATAATGTTTCCTTAGTGAAATTGTAACAATGATTCTGAATGCGTAATACTTACTATAATCAATAATTACAGGTCTCTTTTTTCTACATGTATGTGACCAGCAAAGGTTTATTTGTATATTTGTGCCCAGCAATGATTAATTTGAATCAATGTTTATTTACATATACTTGCCAAGCAATGGTGTTTTTGTATCTATATGCCAAGCAATGGTTTATTTGTATATATGTGCCAAGCAATGGTTTATTTGTATATGTATGTGCCAAGCAATGGTTTACTTGTACCTATGTGCCATGCAATGATTTATTTGGATCTTTGTGCCCAGCAATGATAACTTTGAATCTATGTTTATTTATATATATTTCCATTTGCGCTGCAACCCACTATATGAATATTACCAGTAAAAATGCCTTTCATAAAGGTATGAAAGCAATGGTTCTCGAGACGTAGCACGTGGTTTAATTATTACGTGATAGATAAAGCTTGTTCAATGAGAGTCTTTTCGCGCCGCTTCGAATAACATGGAGATTGCCCTTGCGTCAAACGCTCAAATGACTCATCATATTCATCGGCGCCAAATTTATTCAAGCTTGGCTGTTCCGCCAATGTCGTTTTAATGACGACGACTATAGAAGCGCAGCTAATAAACTAATGATTTGGAAAAAATATAAATGGAATTCAGTATCTGTGTTATAGAAAAAATGAAAATATATGGATTGAAAGTCATTTTTTTAAGGTTTCATAGTGCTATGAACGGTCAGCCGTTATTTGTATCTATGTGCCCAGCAATGGTTTATTTGTATCTATGTGCCCAGCAATTGTTTATTTGTGTCTATGTGCCAAGCAATGGTTTATTTGTATCTATGTTGCAAGTAATGGTTTATTTGTATGTTTGTGCCCAGCAATAGTTTATTTGTATCTATGTGCCAAGCAATGGTTTATTTGTATCTTTGTGCCCAGCAATGGTTTATTTGTATCTATGTGCCAAGCAATGGTTTATTTGTATCTATGTTGCAAGTAATGGTTTATTTGTATGTACGTTCCCAGCAATGGTTTATTTGTGGAGACGCGACCAGGTCAACTGGTCCGGACTATTTGACTTGGTGGTAACGTCCTAGCTCCGATACCTAGAGGTCTCGGGTTGGCGCCCGGCTCGTCTAACTAATTTCATTGCTGTTCTTTGTTGTAAAATATTGTTTATGTCCCAGGATATTGTATTAATAGTAACCCATGTCTAGGTGTTAGTTTGTACGAAATGTACTAATTATCAAAATGATATTTTTTTAAATTAAATAACAGCCCCTGGCACCCGATAAAATGTTACGTCGTGAAGGATATGTTTGATTCGTACATGTATGCCTACGTCAGGTTCTACAAGACGTCACGTGTCGTAATAAATCTTAAATTTTTTAAAGGCCATTTTTTTGTCAAGAGTTTCTTGTTAGTTATCGCTCAGGTTTACTTCGTTTTAGGCTTTTTTTTGCATGGATAGCAACTGAATTTTTTTTCAGAATTTTTCATTATCACGAAAAT
Organism: Mimachlamys varia; assembly: GCA_947623455.1. Taxonomy (NCBI): domain Eukaryota; kingdom Metazoa; phylum Mollusca; class Bivalvia; order Pectinida; family Pectinidae; genus Mimachlamys; species Mimachlamys varia. Next base: position 28,424,616 of record OX392532.1, on the reverse strand, counting down.
TTCCCTGAAGTAACGTATATTCGACCTTTAAATCGACTGGGTTTGTAATGCGATGAATGGATAAAATGCCTTTAAATGTTCAACGTTTTCATCTTCCACAATTATCACAAGACTATTCTGTCGGCAATTTTTTCAAACGCAGCATATTGGATATCGTTACAGTGATGTGGAGGGCAACATTTATCAAAGGAAAGAAAGATCTGAATATCGCGATTTTCATAGATGTCGACTGCTGACGAACAAACTTATGGCAGAGGGATTCGCGAAATGCAGGTTGATGAAGACTATAGGCAAGTTTTATGGTCGCCATATTGATATCATCGAGAAATATTCTGTATTTTTGTATGATATAAAGATGGACGTTTTTGAGTTTGCTTGTTAGTGTGCTTACTTGTTGTGATGACAATGATGACTCGGTTCTCATTTTGTGGATTGATGCTTACTTGGATGTGATCAAGATTTACATGGAGGAGTTGTCGATGAAGCAGAAGACGCTTACTCTTCCGGAACACCTGGTCTTATTCTCTTGCGCTTTTACGAGAGTCTCCATGTAAATCTTTCCTTTGTTCCTTTTTTGCCCCTAGTTTCATCGATTTTGAGTTCGGATTATGGTTTTGTTGACGCTTTGGTATTCTCTGATTTTTTTTTACAAGAGTCGAGCGACAATTTGACAAGATTTGACACTAGTTTACCTGTGTTTAGTATTGCTAAACGGAGCCCAAGGCACACCTAATAGTGTGTTGGTAATTTGGTTTGAAACATGAACCCCTTATTATTGCTGCATGTTACAGTATACATGTAGGTACAATGAACACATCGGACCTAGTGTTACAATGTCCATGCGTTTTACTCACCATGAACACATCGATACCTAGTTTATGTCACCGATGAAACAACTATGTAAGTCAAAGAGGGGCCAGGTAGGTTACCGAAAGATTAATCCCTAAATTCAATTGTGGCATGTATTGCAACACTTTGCTCAGCGACATGTTAGAATAGATATCAAACAATCCAACATTTAGATGATTTAATTGTCATTAATGTACTTTTATCACTAACAGTTAACAGAAAATAACGAAAATACAGAAAATTCGTGTTAATTAATAATGCATAAAGGAATCACACAACTAATTCAGCCTATCACGAAGTGTTTCATACGATTGTAGTCCCTACCGAAAATTTGTTCCGGCTAAGTACAGTGATTCTGAATAATCTAAATAGGTAATTGTTGACATATTCTGCATTGAATGAAATCTATAAATATTTGACTTTACAAAAATGTATACTTTTGGTAGATTTTGATATGTGATGGCGGATTGATATGGGGTCAAAAGTCAGATGGTGTTCCCGTCCCATTTCACTGGTTTGATATGTAAATTTCCAGTTGTCCGAAGCAGACGCCCGTAGCGAGCTAATATGCCACGAAACTTCTGATAAAATGTCATTTGAAGTCTTTGCCATGTATGTATCTGTGAATCCAGGCAGCTGTCACTAGTGTTGAACTTCAAATATTAAAGTTATTAGCTCTAAAGCTTAGTAATAACATATAGTAAATTATTTAGTTGTGTGAGTCCTTTAAGAGAACCAGCCATGTGCTCAATGAACTTGACCTCTATAACCCTTTCTGTGCTTCCGGTTTTTTATTTTTTCAAAGACAACCATTGTAATTAAGTGTTAGCAAATTTTTTTAGTATGCAGATATATTTAATTTGAAAAAACCCTTCAAAATTAGCTAAAATCTGGCTAAACATGGCCCTATGTTGAAGCCTATATTGTTGGACTGACCCTTATACTCAGGTTTTAAATAAAGTTTAGTTCAATAACCTGTAATAATTGATATGCGTGTGTGTTAGAAGTACTTCGTTGATATATGTAGCAGGTTTTAGCATCCAATAGAGATCTAGTCTAGTGTGTTGTCCTGCACAAACAGCACCCCCCCCCCCCTTCCTAGTTCCAACTCTGGCCAGTCATTCTTAGGCTTCTTTATCCATACAAATTACAAATGTATGTGTTTTTTATAGCCAGAAGAAAGCAATAACTAGAACTAGTACGGAATAGGCTTGTAAAAAAAATGCACATATGAAATTATATATGTGTATGTGTCCCTTGTAGGTTTTGGTGGCTTAATCCAACTTAAAATTCCATATTTTCAGTTAATTATAGGTATTTCTTATTCCCGTCACAATATATACCTTGTTCAACATCTTGTTTATTGATTTAATGTGTTTGTAATCTTTGTTTACTCATACAATAAGCTGTTTATGGCATTACATCTCCCCTACCCCCAATATTCTCCCTGTAAAGTGGCCGCACCCCGGGGAGCTATAAGTGTTATATGTAAGCCTGTGTAATTGATAGATAAACAGTTAAGATGGATATCTAATAACCCTTTATGACTCAAGTTTTCTGTAGAATTTTGGAGTTTTGTGTGAATTTTAAATGTGTTAAATTGTTAAAATTAAATAAAATTTACTTAAAATAAAAAAATAATTACTTCAGAGACTGTAAAATTAACAGAAAGTAAAATAACAAGATTTCTTTTCCAAAACTGTTGAGTGGTATGCGTATTTGATCTGTGGACAAAATATGAAATTGCTAATTGCGTGCTTAATTGAGGTGCTAGAGGTTAATGTTATGCAAAAGAAATGAAAAAATTCTGGTGCTAACTCTGAATAGCAAATGTACATCAGGTGCAATAACTTGTGTTTTCTTCATAATTTATTATTCAATTTCAACCAAACTTCACCATTTTACTCGGAAATGTATATGCTTTCAAATAGTTAACTTTATTTCAACATCTTAAAGGTTTGGGACCCTTTAAAGGAATCACACAACTAATTCAGCCTATCACGAAGTGTTTCATACGATTGTAGTCCCTACCGAAAATTTGTTCCGGCTAAGTACAGTGATTCTGAATAATCTAAATAGGTAATTGTTGACATATTCTGCATTGAATGAAATCTATAAATATTTGACTTTACAAAAATGTATACTTTTGGTAGATTTTGATATGTGATGGCGGATTGATATGGGGTCAAAGGTCAGATGGTGTTCCCGTCCCATTTCACTGGTTTGATATGTAAATTTCCAGTTGTCCGAAGCAGACGCCCGTAGCGAGCTAATATGCCACGAAACTTCTGATAAAATGTCATTTGAAGTCTTTGCCATGTATGTATCTGTGAATCCAGGCAGCTGTCACTAGTGTTGAACTTCAAATATTAAAGTTATTAGCTCTAAAGCTTAGTAATAACATATAGTAAATTATTTAGTTGTGTGAGTCCTAAAGCTTTTTGGTATGCATTGCTATCGCATGTATTTGGTTTCATGCATGGGTATTACCTTTCGGAAATGCTTAGCCTATCGTCATCGCCATGCACCGTCCGGTCGACGAACCTGCAGAGAGACTGATGAGGTGGTGACAATTAAAGCAGATCGTATTCAAGCCGCGCTCAGATCATGGCCGGAAACAAGTATTAGGTGTATAAGCTGGAACGAGACTGTTTCTACGAAACTACTTAGATAGAAGTATGCACGTATTTATAAAAATCGGGGGTTCTGATTGCATATGATAGGCCGGAGTGTTTATGTTCAATAAGACTTAAGCTTTGAATATGACTAATGCATGACCCTTAAAATAGTATGCACGAGAATATCACTTTTTTATTTCACAGTTTAAGTTTACATTTAAGATTGCGTTATATATTTTCGAGTATGCATGTCTGTGTAAAAATTCTTGTAAATATCTCATTTATGCATTAAAACTCTTTGATCGTCCACCAACTTGCTTGGAATAATAGCCATGACATGACGCATTGATGTTGGGAAAATTTAGTTTCTGGCCCAACCCCGGAACAGTGGGGAGGGGCTCAAAGGGTCAAATTGTCTAACATTTCAACAATCAACTTCTTCCGCCCTAGATATGCTGGACTTAAGTACTGCTCACCAATGAAATGGTCTTAAGGTGCTTAAAAATAGGGAAATTCAGCCCCCCCCCCCCCCGACCATGTTTTCTCCTAGGGGGGGGGGTGAAATTTATTATAGTTTATATAGGAAATTGACTCTTTTGGATATATTTTGTTCATTTTCAGTTGGATATAATTGAAACATGGTTTGAATTATAACCAGGAGATGACTGTTTGACGTTGAAACATTTTTCACTATGGCCCATCCCAGGAGCAGAGGGGAGAGGCTCAAAAGGGTCAAACTGGCTAAAATTTCAAAAATCTTCTTCTTACTCAGGTGACCATTAAGGCCCTTGGGCCTCTTATTTAAGTACATGGCAATATTAGCGAGGGCTGCACACCATGCATTAAAAAATACAGGGAGGAAATCTATTCGTCGGGTTCAGTTGGCGGTATGTGAGGATGGTAGGGCAGGAGGGGGGGGGGGGGTGGACGAGAGAGAGTTGTATTTAAAATTTCCGGCTACGCATATGTTCACAAGCAGAACATATGTGTCACAGCTGTACTTGTTGTTGTATCGTTGTGATTAGCGTTAATGTCTATACATTATACAGCTGATAAACACCTGCATTCATCACTAATTGGTGTAAATAAATTCCTGTTTTGATTTGTGTGTGGTTTTCTTAACCATTATCATTTATATAGAATGGGCTGCATCGTACTGCATTGTACAGCAGTAAATACAACGACCTCCTTATTTCGTCCAACTAACATGATGATTAAAACAGTGAACAGCTGGATACATAATATAGCGGGTTTAAATCAAGTGGCAAAAGGGAAGGACCCGGACATAAATTGCAAGTTTTTTTCCTTGGCTTGGTCTAAATATCGAGATTTTCCTGATTGATGTCGACTGTTGACAAACAAACTTAGCTGACTTGCTTTTGATTTCATACAAGGCTGAAATTGTGGAAGAGCTAATCAGGACAGGTAACAAAAACTTTGCCAAATATTTTAATTTCATGTTCAGATATATCGACGATGTGTTCTCTTTAAGCAACAAGACGTTTGCTGGCTGCGTCGATCATATATATACCATTCTACATCAGCTGTTTACATCCATCTCTATTTAAACAACATGGATAGCTTACTACTAAGATATACGATAAACGTGACGATTTCCGATTAAGAACATGATCTGCTGTTGACTGCTGACAAACAAACTAACAACACAAGGATTCGAGAGATGCAAGTTGATCAGAACTATGGGCAAGTTGTATGGTCGCCATCTTTGTCTCATTGAGAACTATTCTGTACTTCTAAGCGATATTTTTTTCATCATTTTTTTATTGGCAAGATTTTATAATGTCAAAAGGATTGGACAACAGGCGTAAGCCTAATTAAGCCATTTCCATTGGTGGAAAATAAATGGACGTTGTATTATAGACAATATAATCATAAATATTAAATAGTAAAAATTATTTTGTCAATAATTAATCAAACATTGTAAGAAACATGTATAACATTTGGCGTTAAATCTTGTAAACTTAATACAACTTTATGAGTTGACTTTTAATGTAATCAACAAATTGATTTTTTTTGATAAAAATATATTTCAATAAAGAGAAAAAGGATTACTTAACGTTAAGATAAATTATGTATTCATTAATTTGATCATGAAATTATTTGTTTTATAATTTCAAGTAATTTTCATGTTTGTTTTGTTTTAAGTTCAATCGCCAATTCTGTATTAGATGTATTAACAAATTATGTATTAACAATGAAATAACATATAGGATACGCACGGTAGGGAAAGGGGTGGGTGGGGGCGCTAACTCCCATAACAATACTATAATTACGATATATATGCATATTGGCTTTATATGTATATACCGCATATATACATACTATATAAGTGATGAAACAATCAGACTGAAGACCGTACAGTCCATGTGTTACGTTAATGTCTCCAACTGAACACTGTTTGTAATCTGGAGCTGATGTTGTTGTAGTATAGATTCACAGTTGTACATATATTTAGCACGTATAAATGTATATACAGAATTCAATCTTAAACATGAGGAGTAAGGGAGCTTGGTATAAATAGAAAATATACCAATATTATGATACCCCCCCCCCCCCCCCCCCCCCAGATGCACTCCTATACACATGTATGTTACTTTTATAAAGTCGATTTTATCTGTATAGACATAATGCACAGCAAAGTATGCATTAAGTCAAAAATGTATGGAATAGCCAGGTAATATATTCGAGATTCAACAAATCGTTTGGTTTTAATTACAAAAAGGATGCAATTGAGAATTAAAGAAATTTGGTTGATTTGGCCACATCAGTAGACAATGATTTGTTGGGGTTTTTTTTGTTACAATTTTTACTATTTACTTATAAGCTCATGTCAAAACAGTTTCAATTCATTACTTATTCATTTAATCATGTAACTATTTATCTATAAGACCAGAGAGTTTGGTAGGTAGGGGACTCAAAAGCACCTACTCTCTGAGCTTTGATTTTTCTATCTGGATTTATAATAAGTACATAATATATTGATTAAAATGACAACTTTTTAATATTAAACCTATTACTCTTTTAAGGTTTAAATATGTAAAGGCCAGTGAGTTTGGTAGGTAAGGGAATCCCAATCAGCTACTATCTGAGCTAAAATTATTTTATGTCATTTATTGGTAGTAAACATATTAATTTATAAAATATTAACTTTTTACTATTTTAAAGTTTAAATGCGTAAAAGCCAGTAAGATTGGTACACATGTAGATAGGAGATACCCAATCACGTGCTATCTGTGCTTTGATTTTTTACAATTTTAATTTATAGCTAGAAAAAGTTATTTTTTAAAAATTCATGATAACAATTAAAACCATTAATTTCATCTATAAATAAAAAATAACATTTTCATATTGTATTTATAAACACTATTCTGAAATGATATTTACTGTGATATATGAAAGTGTTATTTTAAATCATGTAATGTAACTTATGAGGAACTGTATGATATAGAGGATCTTACACGATTGACGATGTAATATGGAATTAATTAAACGAGTTAGATAATTTAATATGTCACGAGCCTTTAATAAATTCCATTTTATATTAACACGAGTGTTAGATTCTATTTATCACATAACTTATATTTATGAGAAAATACACTCTCAAATTTATTCTCTATAAGAAAGGCAAATTTCTACTGTGACAGTACGATTGTCACTACCAAGACAAACATATGACGTCATAATGACGTCACATACATTAAATGTAAGTGTTATTACACGTGTGTAATACCATTTTTATGACATGGGCGTATGACATGACTTAACGGATCAGTTACGTGATCAATATTATTTTGACTTACCCGTGATCTCATTTAATGCAATATTTGTATTTTGTATTTTGTTACCATATTTATGTTTATCACAATAATAGCTCGTACGAGCTAATGTTCTTTGTTAAATGTATGCGACGATCAATAAAGTTCCATGCATCTTGTTTTCAATATTCTCGCCTTAACTACATTTCATGGTTTAGTCCACATGCACATATAGGATTATCTTTTAAATGATAAATAAGTAGGTCAAAATTTAAGCTTCTACATTCATTTTGAAGCTGACAAAGTATGATATTACCCTTTTTTTATCTTTTATTTTTAATGCATCTGAAATACTTGTTTCTTCACTAGTATTTAAAGTGTTAAGAAGTTTTTTTTAAAGGTATTAGTAAACGTTGCTTGTAGCATAGATGATGAAAGATTATTGAATTCTCTAAGAATTGAAGGAAAGCAACTATTATCATTGTTATTAGATCTGCAAAGAGATGGGTTCAATGTTCATTTTCTACGCAGTGGGTATGCATTATCATTATTATTGGTAGAAAATGGTTTATCTATATCTTGCATTCATAAAAGAGCATGATTATTTATTTAAGTGATATGAAGATGTAGTTGTTTTTTTCTTTTATTTGTCTGGGTTTTCTTTTTTTTTTTTTTAATGTTTTTTTATTCATTTCAAATAATATTACAAGACATACATAAATATATACAAAAAACATACATGCAGGTTGTTACAACATATCATTAATACATTATGATGATATTTTATTACATTTTTTTTAATGAGGTCATGAATCATGGTGGTAAGTTATATATAATTATGAAATTAGCATGCACTTAAATTTCTAAAAATGACAAAACAGAAACTAAACAAAAAGACAAAATAAAAAACAAAAAAACAACAAGGACTTGTACATAAACACAAAGACGTAGACATGAGACGAATAATGTCGAAGATGTAGTTTTTGAGTGTGTTTATAAGGCCTTACTTTTGTAAATGACAATGATGTCTCGGTCCTTATTTTAAGGACTTGGTGTTTACTTTGATGTGATCAACGATTAACATGGCTGGTGTCGTCAATTAAGCAAAAGACGCTTACTATTCTGAAACACTTAGTCTTATTCTCTTGTACTATCTTAAGGTTCTCCTTGTCCATCTTTCCCTCTTGTTCATATTTTGCCCCTACTTCAATCCATTTTGAGTTCGGATTATGGTATTGTCTACGCTTCGATATTCTTTTAATTATTTTTGAGGTAGGCACACGGTGTTGGCTAGGCTATTCTTAGTTGGCTAGTTTGGTGAACATGTTACAACAGTCGGTACTGTTTATTGTACGGCTGATGTTTGGACTGTCGAATAGACAAACTTCTGTGATAAATCTCAGACATATTTGTAGTACGTAAAATGACATAAATCCAAATGACGGAGCATATCACATATTGCATGGTCATCCAGTGAACCTATCAGAAATTTGGATACAACAGAACTTGAATTGATGTTTTCTAAAACATCAGTGTTAAGTCGGATCTACTTCCGACCTCAAATACATGGTAAACAACTGGTCTTCATGTGTAGTATCCGTACAAAATTGTACACAATGATGTATAGTTGTATTTGTCATTTTACCAGTAACGACAAATGCATGTGACTCATTATCGTCATTTAGAACAAGAAGTAATCAGAGTTGACTTGTTTCACTGAGGGGGAGGGAATTGGAAATGTAATTAATTTAGGATTGTACCTCATTTTGACTGTGCATTATACCTTATACGCAGTCAAAATGAGGTATAATCATTATATTTACATCATAAATAATGTTTAATGCTATAACAAGAAAACAATGCTTACGAGGATAATCACGATAGCAGTGGTTACTAAGACAATTAAGGCTGGGCGAACCTTCATTGATATACCTGGTATTACTAAATTTGGGAAATACACAGTGAAAACACAATTTAACTTCTTTCATCACCTGTAAATTTAGAATGAAGTGACATTACTAGCATCTCAAACATACTTATTCACTTACACTGGTCGTGATGTAGACGCAAGTGGAAATATTGTTTGGGCAAGTGGTTTGGACATGCCCATCGGTCGAGTGTTAAATCATGTTTACTTTGTCAAGTCAAACTTTGTACATTTGTTTTAATAATGACATGACAATCTGTATTCCTGAACATCTGTTCAACTCAACTAGAGTTATGGTAACGCACAAGCATCACAAATATCATGCACACCTCGTGCACACACCATTTACGCATGCTTCTCCCAACTGGACGATCGAACAACCGTTTGTTCTGTTGTGTGATTTTCTCCGCACACTTGTACAATCATTACAGTAGTCTTCCTCACCTCTGTACCTGTATGTTCACACCTAGTGAGTGATGTGAGTGCTCTGGGCGGGGAAAACTATGGTCTATGAACAGGTATAATGCGTGCCAATAAAGGTTGTAAATTTACATGCGCCATGCGATTCGTTAAAAAATGCAAAAAAACACAATAAAAAAGAAACAAAATTTAGAAAAATATAGATTGAAAGATCAGCTTTTACAATTAGCTAAAGAATAGAAATATATATCATGGAACTGTATATATTATCAAGCCATTTCTCACTTTACACCAACTACGATTGTCATCACAAAACAGTAGTTTGATGTCATCATTCATGCGCTAGTAATAATTGCCAATGTTTTCATCGTTTTCGCATCGTACACAAACCGAACATAGTGGGACGTTGTCGATCCAGCAGCTGTTTGTTTGGAAGAGTTGCTGCCCCTTGCATATTTAACAATCTATATGTTGTATGGAGATCCTCTCCCACGGTCATTAAAGGCCCAATATACGTAATTTCGGCAAAACTTGAAGCAAAAATCAAGCATAATAACTTATTATACTTATAGATTTAGTTAAGATTAACTGATATTAGCAATATTTAAGATGATTTTTTTCGCGGTTACCAGTACAGCAGCAGTTGAAACACGCTATTTGTAAACACGCGTCCATTTCGAACCGTCTTCTACCTTCGGTTTATTGTTAAAGTGGGTCCCACCTGAATTATTTTCAATTCTTCGGATTTTTTTGTCAAGAGTTTCTTGTTAGTTACCGCTCAGGTTTACTTCGTTTTAGGCTTATTTTTGCATGGTTATCAACTGGATTTTTGTTTTCAGAATTTTTCAGAATCACGAAAATTTCCCTGAAGTTACGTATCTTGGACCTTTAAGTTTATTGTTCATGGTATTGAGTTGTGTTTTCCTGAAGATGGGTTCAATCTGTACTTAAACTAAGACCAACATGAAGAGCTTACTACTGAGCTATACAATTAACATGATGATTTTCCCATCGTGAACCTTCCTTTTCTTGACAGTAACATTCTTGCTTCTCCAACTTATGGTGTTTACATGTCGCAGTTGATTCTATATTCTACGGCTTGATCTAGGTATCGTGATTTTCGTGATCAATGTCGACTGCTGACAAACAAACTAACAACACAAGGATTCGAGAGAGGCAGGTTGATCAGAATTAGGACAATTTCTATGGTCGCAATCTTTGTCTCGTTGAGAAAATATTCTGTATCTTTAAGAGATTTAAGGATTATTTTGTTTATGTTAACGGGGGTAACTACAAGCGTAAACGGATAAATTCAATATTATATAACCGTTTTCCATTGTAGTTATCCCCTGATAACCTAAACAAAATAGAAAGATTATTCATATATTTACAGTATCTTTCTGTGAAATGTTCGTAACTATTTTGTGCATTATAGTCCTATCTTCTGACAAAAAATTTATGTCAAAACTAATGAACGTTAGAATTGTTCAATAAATGTAATAGCATGGAATTGGCATCAATCGTTGTTAGCTCCGCCCACGTTTATTGTTGGTGACGTCACACAATTGTGTTTCAAACTTGAGGATTTGCATAGCTTCGCCCACATGTATTGTTGTCAACGTAATAGAACTTCAGCACGTGTAGGAGTACAGTAATGAGGTGATAATGATAGTCTGTGGAACAGAGGTTATCGAGTGATGTAAGTGTAGATTGTAAATATATGAATATTGACGTTTTTGAGTATGCTCATTAGAATGTTTACTTGTATTTATTAACAATGGTACTCGGTTCTAGCTTTGATAACTTGATGTTTACTTGGATGTCACAAAGATTTACATGACGGGTGTCGTCGAGGAAGCAGAAGACGCTTACTCTTCCGCAAAACCTGATATTACTCTCCATGTAAATAACCCTTTGTTTCTATTTTGCATCTAGTTTAATCGATTTTGAGCTCGGATTATGGTTTTATTGACGCTTTGGTATTATCCGATTTTTTTTTTCAACATATTCGACTACATATGGAAACGTTACTGCCAATTCAATATATTACAGTACATATATCATGTATGGTGCTACTTTTCCTTCTTTTCAACTAATCTCTTTCAAATCGTGTACTTTCATATTCACGACTTGCACTTGTTTATTTCTAGTATCTTGGTTTAATTTGACTTTATCAGAAAGAGTTACTGCCTATTCTCGAATCCTTGTGTTGTTAGTTTGATGTTTTTAACTACACCAAGAAATGGAAAGTTCACGATCGGAAAATTGAAATCATCATGTTAATTGTATAGCTCAGTATTTAACAGAACCTTCATCATGTTAAGATGGAAAGACAAACATAAAAACAATAAAACAGTAAGACATGATTGTGTGAGTAGGCAGAGTTGCGCCCCTTTGCTACACACTGCTTTAACTTCTGCTCGTCCGGAAGTAACCTTTCGTTTGGAATCAGAAAATACATGTACGTCATACACATTGTAATCAGGTGAGTATTGGCCTTTATCGGCTATTTCCGTACAGATAAAGTAACCGTAAACATATTGCAATAGAAGTTAACTTCTAATGTCTTTGCTTGTTTCTTTATTTCTGTTTTTGCCAAAGTAAAGATGCTAATGTCATGTTTGACAGGTTTGTCATTTAGCATGATATTAACACATATTGCACGGCACTGATGGCAAAATGGGAGTTTAAATAAACCAGACTCGCCCTGTTGGCTGTTGTTCCTCGACTTGATGACTATACATTATTATTTTCTGAGTCGACATTAATTCATTCTGAATTAGTTCATTTTAACCCGATTAATTCTCAGTTGATCTAGTTATCAGATTTTAACTTGGGCTACGTTCTTTTAATGCTTTTTCTTCATTTTTTATATAAAATTACCACCAGAACACGGATGTTGAACATAATGATGTTGTTTATTACATTAAACAATTGATTTTCTTACAGCACATTTTTCATATACATGTTCCCAAACAGTCTAAGATGCGGTCACATTCCGTCATACAATTCACCACATAAACTGCTTGGTTGTAATATGTGCAATAAGCTATACTTTATACATACATTATAATCTTTTTCTGTAATCAATCTAGTTAGAATGCAGTTTACACCATAAAGGTGATATGTCAGTAATCATACATCATAAATAAACTAACAGATGCAATGTGTCCAGTTGATGTAATATCCTTCCCGATTACATTTTTATCATACATAACATAATTGGATGTGAAACAGTGTACCTTATACACAAACAGAAAACCAAACAAAAACATCAATGCATTTTTTAACTCATACCATGACAAATATGCAATTGATGTACAAATGATAAACCAAGTCAGGATACTGTAACACAACACACATAGTACTAGAACAATTGTTTATTTATTGCTTCGCATTGTTAATCTTTCTCTAAATCTGAAGGCTTCCTTTCTAACTCTCGGACCTGCCCTCTTCCCTGTCTGTTTCTGTTCTCCTGTCACCCTTCACTGTTCTCCTGTCACTTCTCCATTGTTCTCCTGTCAGCCCTTTACTGTTCTCCTATCTCCCCTTCACTGTTCTCCTGTCACCCCTTCACTGTTCTCCAGTCACCACTTCACTGTTCTCCTGTCACCCCTTCATTGTTCTCCTATCTCCCCTTCATTGTTCTCCTATCTCCCCTTCATTGTTCTCCTGTCACCCCTTCACTGTTCTCCTGTCAGCCCTTCACTGTTCTCCTATCTCCCCTTCATTGTACTCCTATATCCCCTTCATTGTTCTCCTGTCACCCCTTCACTGTTCTACTGTCAGCCCTTCACTGTTCTCCTATCTCCCCTTCACTGTTCACCGGTCACCCCTTCACTGTTCTCCTGTCACCCCTTCATTGTTCTCCTGTCACCCCTTCATTGTTCTCCTATCTCCCCTTCATTGTTCTCCAGTCACCCCTTCACTGTTCTCCTGTCTCCCTTTCACTGTTCTCCAGTCACCCCTTCACTGTTCTCCTATCTCCCCTTCATTGTTCTCCAGTCACCCCTTCACTGTTCTCCTATCTCCCCTTCATTGTTCTTTTGTCACCCCTTCACTGTTCTCCTGTCACCCCTTCATTGTTCTCCTGTCACCCCTTCACTGTTCTCCTCTCACCCCTCCATTGTTCTCCTGTCACCCCTCCATTGTTCACCTGTCACCCCTTCACTGTTCTCCTGTCACCCCTCCATTGTTCTCCTGTCTCCCCTTCATTGTTCTCCTGTCACCCCTTCACTGTTCTGGTTTTGGGCGTTCATCCTCTCGCTCCTTGTTCATATCAATGAGGCACATGCGACTACTTTCTAGTCTTTGGACACATTAAGGTTTACTGTTTGTATAGCTTTTACTATTTCATTTTATTTTGAAAATTTTCTTCGAAGGTGGCCCTTTTTACTCTGATTTTTCTTATCATCACTTCCATCAATTATGAATAATTTATTAGCTTCCCAATTTCCCCGTATATTACAGTTTTTATAACGTGTATTTGTGTTCTAATTTGTAATGCATCGGTTAACGCACATATCATTCCCTTGATTGTTGTATATAATACATAAATATACATGTACCATGCAGCCTAAGTGTTTTTCATTATTCCCTCGCGACGACTCTTCGAGGGTATTATATGGTACTCTCCGTACATTCGTATTTAATTCGTTCCTACGTATCCCCAAAGACGACACCTCTCTACTTGGCTGTATGTATCAACCGATGGGTATGGAACTTCACACAAGTATTCACAAATATCATCCCATGCACGGCGGTGATTACTAATAACGGTCCCGAAACGGCGAAAGTATCCGGATACGTTAACTTGTAAAGTCAAATGTGCAATCAATTTATGTACATTTGGGACGAATGAATCTCATTCTCAAATACTCATTTTTTTTGCTCATTATTAATCTTTATCTTTTTAGTCATGTAAAGTACAATTATTGATATAGAATTAAACTGTATATATAATTCTTTTCTGTTTGTTTACGTTACAACATCATTAGCGCTACTGCAGGCACGGCTGTCAAACTTGATGGCTGGACCTTAAATAACGTGCCCACGGAAACAACTAGATTTTTGTTAGCAGTATTCAAACAGGTATGAACTATAATAAGTCAGGAGTGCCTGTCACCAATTCTATGCTAACATCATATTTTGGCTATTGCATTAATATTTTACTTGATAAACTGATGACCTCATTTTGAATTTTAACACTGTCTTCACTAACTGTTTTGTTACGTTTACATTAATTTTGGGGGAAACTGGTTCCGAGTGTTTTGGTGAATATGGTCCCTTGTTCCGCCTTTAATTTGTTCATATGTCTTCGCTGTTCGAAAACAAAGATTTTGCCCATGAGTGTTTTTTTTGTCTTACATGATCTTTATTACTGCTTCGAATCTCGTTATTTTGTTTCTGATGTCTCGGTCTTCGTCAGTGTCTCCGGGATCGAATTTTGGCCTACATTACCTTGAGAGAACGGTAATCCCCTTACCAAGCAATGGCTCATAAATGACGATGACATTAGGGGTATTCAGGGGATTTCAAAACTTCAGCTTTCTTTGGTTTACATGTAACTGTTTCTTCCATATGTTTGTTACAACTTTGAACCCTAATGCTTTAAACATGTTTCGAATTATGAAATATTAATATTAAATATATATATGCTGTAGATAGATAAGACAGGTAGATGATCGTGGAAGAATATAGCGACAGTACGGACAAATAAATGGTAAAATTCTCAAGGCTATCCGCCCCTTTATCAAGATACACAAAATACACGTTACATCACATAAACAGAATATACATAAAACATGAACAAAGCTATAGATAAGATAGGTAGGATATATATAAAGAAAATTGAAAAAAAAATATGAAACATGTTTTGGAGAAGAAGAAAATAATTAATTGCAAGAGACAACCGTAACTGTTATATGTAAGAGATGCTCTGAAGTTTACAAAGGTCAAATTACAAATGCACTACGTCAACGAATAGCAGTTCATCGCCAACAAACCAAAACGGATAGCTCACGTTATTTATTAGTTACCAAACATTTTCATGAGTGTTCCAATGATCAAATTTTAGTTTTACCAATTAAGCAAATGCATTCTCCAGATACTATTGAAAGAAAAATAAAAGAGAACACGTTTATTAAAATTCTTAAACAGGGTCTGACGTTTTTTTTTTTTTTTTCAATGTGCGATGTCGTTATCGTTGAACTAGAAATATCTTTAATTTGTAAAATCAGTATACATATCGTCTTTCGATAATACGAAACGTTAATCTTTGTGTGATATGAAGATGGGCGTTTTGGAGTATGCTTGTTTGTATGCTTACTTTTGTGATTGACTATGATGACTCGGTTTTTATTTTTAGGATTGGTGCTTTCGATGTGTCCAAGATTTACATGGCGGATGTTGTCGATGACGCTTACTCTTCCAAAGCATCTGGTCTTATTCTCTTTGACTTTTACAAGGGTCTGTATGTAAATATTTCCTTTGTTCATATTTCTTCAAGAATTGTTATTTAAAGTCGCATATTTAAAACAATTAACATAAGCACTATAGTGCTGTTATTGCGAAAAAATAAATAATACAAATTACTAAAAAACATGGCATGGTCAACAAACATACAGGTAAAGCAAGATGTGTAACAGTAAGTAGATATCACAAAAATTATAAACCTTAGCTTAAGTTAAATGCTAAAGAAAAGACTGAAGCACATATATATAAGTTATCACAGACAGCAATAATTGGATATAAATGTATGAAAAGGAGGTAATAAATGATTACCAGTATAGTTAAACACAAGTATTACTAATGATGTTAAAGCACTATGATTGTGTAATATATGCTAATATAGCAAAGTGTAGAAACAAAAAATACCGTATATTCACTAATATAATGTGAATTAAAATGGATGATGATGTCATTTACAAGTAATGATATTGCAGCTAGAAACGTTTAATGT
The DNA here is from genome assembly GCA_947623455.1 of Mimachlamys varia. NCBI lineage: Eukaryota > Metazoa > Mollusca > Bivalvia > Pectinida > Pectinidae > Mimachlamys > Mimachlamys varia. The sequence goes on along the minus strand of OX392532.1, from coordinate 28,408,065 downwards.
AAAAAGTACTGCATGGTATTAAAGTTAAGATATTTATAAAAAAAAAATTGACATAAAAAGAAATGAAATAGCAAGGATAACCTCCCCTTGTAGTTTGGGGTTTTCATTTCAAAGTGACGGGAGTTGGAAAAAAAGAGGCCTGGGCAAGCAAGTGATATGGCAGCCCCTACCTAATAAACTTGTCCTGACCTCTCTTATCCTCCACAAACACAAATTAAGTGTGTGTGTGTGTTTGGGTGAAAAAGAGACATGACAGCAGGTTCATATATTAAGAATTTTAGGAGTTTAAAATTTAGATTTAAAAGCAAACATACACACGAAAAACAACAGGCATAAACTGAAATATATAACAAAAATCCAAAGGAAAAAAAAACAGTAAAAGCTGAACTAAAGACTACTGGGAATAGATCCTACATTTGCATATGTCGCCGTCCCATGTGCGGAGCAACCTGCAGAAAGTCCAATAGTTTTCCGCACTTCTAGAAGTTTGCTGACCTAGTCGATCCTATATACCCTACTGAAATTGAGATTAAAGACACAACAGACTCTCCTACATCCGCTTCTTACCTCGATCTTTACTATGGACATTTTCGAGCTATGACCAACACGGGCAACTTATTACTAAGCTGTATGATAAACGTGATGATTTCGATTTTCCGATCGTGAACTTTCCCTTTCTTGATAGGAACATCCCTACTTCTCCATCCTATGGAGTTTACATGTCGCAGTTGATTCGTTATTCTAGGGCTTGCCTTGAATATCCAGAGTTTCCTGATAGATGTCAACTGCTGACGAACAAACCTACGACACAGGGATTCGAGAGATGCAGGTTATGGGCAAGTTTTATGGTCGCCATCTTGATCTCATCGAAAAACATATTCTGTACCTTTGTGTGATATGAAGATGGACGTTTTTGAGTTTGCTAGTGTTTTTACTTGTTGTGATGACAATGATGACTCGGTTCTTATTTTGAGGATTAATGCTTACTTGGATGTGACCAAGATTTACATGTCGGATGTCGTCGATGAAGCAGAAGACGCTTACTCTTCCGGAACACCTGGTCTTATTCTCTTGTGCTCTAACGAGAGTCTCCATGTAAATATTTCCTTTGTTCCTATTTTAATCGATTTTAAGTTCAGAACATGGTTTTGTTGACACTTTTGTATTCTCTGATTTGTTTTAAACGTTCCGTGAACACCAATATGCGTTGTGGGAAGGCACTATAAGGTATGACGCTGGTTCTCTAATACCTCCTGTTAATCACTTAGACTATCTTTCGCTTGGAGACGTTGTGGAAATTTTGTGTCAGTTAAAACCTCTTCCCTCCGTTCAAGTGATGTAATGGCTGTTGTACAACTTCTTTACATGTAAAAGAAAAGATAACTGTCGAATAAACCACTGTTAATAAGCAACAGATCAAAATATAGCAGGCAATGGGATGTAGGTCTTCGTATCGTTAAGGTAATCATTATTGAGCGGCTTTTTATTGCCCAAACTGCCTTTGTAAACAGTGTTTTGATCGGCAAAATAACAAAAAAAACATAGTTCTCTCTTGTTAAACATGCCATTTTTAGAATTGATAATTTTCAGTATTTCAAGATAAAAATGCAATAACATAATCCATTATTGTTACATATAGATTGACTGCTTCCTTTCCCTATATTATCACAGAAAGGACACATCATTAAATGCTGTAAACTCAACTAAATGGAACCATCTCCATTACATTAGCTCTAAATCCCGTCGCTCACAAATATAGAAGTGGGTTGCAAAACACATGTTGTCTTGTATCTCTTTCGAGCGAGGGGCAAACACTCCGCAGTTGGCAGGTGCTTTTGGGTTGAACCGCATATCAGCATTGTTGCTCCGTCTGAGGAATTATCCGACGCCCCGACGAAGAAACCACCGCCTTCTCCATAAACTTGTGTAAAATGAAACCGACATTTGTTTTTATTGATAAGAAAGAAACTGCAGCGTACACTCTGTAACTGTAGCGTACAATATGTAACTGTAGCGTACACTCTGTAACTGTAGTGTATAATATGTAACTGTAGTGTATAATATGTAACTGTAGTGTATAATATGTAACTAGTGTATAATATGTAACTGTAGCTAACAATATGTAACTGCAGTGTACAATATGTAACTGTAATGTTTAATATGTAACTGTAGTGTATAATATGTAACTGTAGTGTATAATATGTAACTGTAGCTAACAATATGTAACAGTATCGTACAATATGCAACTTAAATGTACAATATGTTACTTCAGCGTACAAGTGTACAATCTGTAATGGAATTGTACACTACACTCTATGCAAACATATTGATTAACGATAAAACTGTAAGTGTATTGTAATCAATAATTAACAATTAAAACAAATATTCTGTTAGAGTATAGTCAATTGTTGAATCTTACAGTTTTGTAATTAACATTATATTTTTCTGTGTGATAAACACACTTTCTTAATTAACTATCTTGCGAAATGAAGTTCTAATACGACACCATATCAGTAGAGTATGAATGATTTGGATTTTTATTTGCGTTGATAATGATTTCGTGATTTCTATTTTAAAATGACAACAGTTGAACATTTAATTAAGCATTGATGAAAAAAATTGCTTGCAAACTGTATGAATCCTCGAAGCGGATTCTTACAAAAATTTGCAAGCACAATTGTTTACATAACCCTATGAAACGAAAAAAATTTAAAACATGTTTATCTACAATTTGACTAATCTAACAGCGGATTATTTTTTGACAAATCAATATGCAACGTCACATTTTTCGCGCTATTTTCGGATATATTTTTTTTCATAGAGGTATGAAAAAAACCTCAACCAATCAGAAAGCTGCATTCTGCATATAATCAATGGAAAATAAATAATAATATTATGCAATAAGCGAAACAAAAATTATAGCTCAAAGTTATTTATAACATGAGAATTAAATACACTTACATATATAAGACATGTGGATTGCTCCAAAAAACCTCGCTGTGTTCTCAATCATTAACAACGTGCCCCCGTCATCCTCACAGTATTGTCTTGCATCCAACCATGTTTTCTCTTCTAAAACAAACTTCAGGCATTGGCCTGTCTGCCTATTCAAACTGTAACCAGAACTGTCACATTCTGCAAATATTAATAGAAAAAAACGATATAGTTTTCAATCATAAATAATAAATATAACGTATATATACAACTGAATCTCGTTATCTCGAAACCCGTTTAACTCGATGACCCATTTTAATAAGAAATATTTTGACGGCCATGACAAACATTATACCCTATATTCCTACTTTTTTTCGATTTATCGGATAAGTCGAAATTTCCCCAAAACCCGCCGACTTTAAGATGTAAAATTCGAATAATATACATTACCCCACTTCACAGGTATTATTTTTTATTCATATTGTTTTCTTTTTAGTTGGTACGGTTTAGAAAATAACAGCAATTAACAAACTCTACAGCAGAGGTCACATGTGTAGATAAAGAAAAGGAAAGATAAAGTAAGACATACACCATGGATGATATAAAACAAGAACTTTAGATTGCTCTATATACATATCTTAAAGTAAAGATCGGAACAAGTTGTTATCGAAATGATGTTATTGGTTCACAAATAACTTAAATGCTAAATTATAATGAAATTAAATAAGTTTTTATTTATAGACGACATTACGTGATGCTAGACGGAAGGCGTTTGCTCCAGCTCGAACAATCAGAGAGTTGACGAATGTCTCCACGTTGGTATCGTTTGTCCCGGAGCAGTACCTTGTCGTGTTGTCGTAGAAGACAACATTGCAGCCCATATGTAGCAAGCATAAGCCCAAGCACGTATACAAGTTGTTTGCCTTTTCATTAAAACCAGCGGCAGTTGACCCTTTATTGGAGTACCCAGGAAATGAGGAAAACTCGTTCTGAATAATCGGGACACCTGTAAATAACAGGAAATATTTTACATTTGAGTTCATACTTAGGCGGAACTTCCAATTTACCTGGTATTTTTGTCTTCATGTTTTAAATTGGAGTATAATAAACATATATAACATGCGTGTGTCATTGCTCCACCTTTTCCAATTTTTTTCGCAATAAATCGATATAAATATTTTATAATATATTTCGTGAGGATATAACATCGGATTATGGATAAATACTTTTATATTTACATGCAATATAATAGACAAAAGTTTTGGACAAAAATAATATTAATATATCTTTAAACATCACGGTTGAAAACTTTGTAGCGATAATGTACATTCGCTTGAGAAAATGCTCATTATATACAATGCAAAAAAATGAAAATATGTATTTAAAGAATAATATCAAACTGAAATGCTGTTGGTACTTACTGATGAGCTGCATAGCCATCGTAATTATTATTCGAAAGACACAGAAATCAAACATGATATCAAACTGTAATCGAAACAGTTACTTTTCTGTCTACGAATGAAGTGTTTGTGTAATGGAAGCTGAATTTCAAGATGTGATCAAACTATTTCCCACGGGTATGTGCCTTTGAAAAATATCGATAAAATCATGACGCGTAAGCATGCATAATTAAGGGGGTATTATTGCATTTGGAAATAAAGTTTGCATTTTTCTTTATTGATTGTCCTATTGTGTGTAATACTTAATATGTAAAAGGGTGATAGAGCAGTAGAGCGCAGCTTTTAAAATATTTAATTTTGAAACCATTCCTGCCTATAAATATTTTTTTTTATCTGGCACGACACTAATGGTAATTTTGACCTGATCTATGTCTGCATAGATGCAGCCCAGACTTGGCGTAGTGATACAGTGATTCACACACAAAACGTTATATTTTACACACAATGTAAACAAACCATATGTATTCCTGAGGCTTCACCCGGCTACAAGAAAACATGACAATCGGTTATCTCATCTACTAGAAAATCCAAAATATTTCAAATATAATTGCTAATAAAATATCTGTGTATTTTTTTTTAAAAAAAACCAGATGAATCTGTCATCTGCAAACAATATGGACATGTCTTCCAGTGACTCTGAGTTTGAGAAGGGAAACGTGCTGCATGTGGGTAATTTCACATAGATTTACCAGCAGAACTACAAAATGACTGCCTTAGTGACCTTACTGATAGCTATGAGTAACTTTTGCTAAATATGGACTTAGAAGAGATAGAAACATATGCGGAAGCAACGTCAAATTCAGTCGTCAATCTTCTGAATGACATGCCCGACCTCACTCAGACAGCAATGTTCCAAGGTTCGTAGATGAGGAAGTTGTGATGATTTGTTGATTAATTTATACCGTGTAAACCAACAACACAGTTTTTTTTAATTGAAAAAAATAAATTGATAATTTCATAATCTCTATCAATCACATGCCGTCCAATTTTACACAAATGATATTTGTGCCATTGGCAACTTGCCAGAATTAAAGAGGATTTTTAAAAAACCAACATATATTTATTCCAGATCTACATTGTTTAAGTAAACTTAAGTGTGTTGAAATGTCCACACATTTTTCCCACTCAAAAATACAGATAACGGATACAAGATGGATATGGAAACAGTAACACCCGAAAATGAAAACTTCATTGTCAAAATTCTATGTACGTACAAACCAGACCAAAAACTACCACCAACAACCCCACCGACGACCATGGAGACTTGGTTTACTCTCAATACAGTCTGGGAATTCCAAGTGTCCCATAGTCCTTCGTCATCATGTTTGGTACAATCCCATAATAATTTTTTGTGACGAAAAGGATGGCATTCAATCATAAGTTGAAAATCAATTCGTTCTCATTTAAAAAGAAAGATGAAATGTGAGAGTATGTCACGTTAAACAGAGAAAAACAACAAAAGAACCATCACGGTGGCTTAAATTTCGATACTTACCCCTAAGATAAACGCTCGATGCAACAGGCACGCCCCGTTTTCGGGTTAAAAAATTGAAATGTTTGTTAGAAAAAACTGAAGAAAAACGCTACATCAGTAAAGAAAGAATGTAGTTATTGCTCCGTACTATAACGAAATCTGGTTTACTGAAAAACCTCTGGCAAAACGGACTTTCGTGAACTTTCTAGCCGACATTGGTAAATCAGCGTCCGTCACAAAGTCTTACACAGAAGTTCGGAAAGTTCACTGAGGTCGTATAATCAGACTGTGTCAACAAGTCAGAAAATGTTGCTTAGTACATCACTGTCAGCCATTACTCATCCCAAATGTGAACAATCTGTTCCCGAATCCTCATCGAAACATGCCTCTGGAAACAGCGATAATACATATTCAGAATAGGCGATTGTTGTAGCGAATGAACACACAGAACACAGATATTTACAATTTAATATTGTGCTAGAAACAGGTCACACGACTCGTGGTTTTAGATAACGAATTTATTTCACTCTCACTGATTATTTTTTCGCTGAAGCTCGTGTCTTTTGTAACTTTAAAAAAAAAATAATCAACTCGAGTGAAGTACATTCCATATCCAACAACCACTCGTTGTGTAACCTCTATATATACTGTACCACCAATGGTAATAGTCGGAAGTGCAACAAAACATTATCAACGCCTTATATCTATTAAAAGTATGAAGATACAGTTCTGGTCTAGTACTGTTTAGATAAAAAAAAACATCACTGAGAATGAGCGACAGATATGGCCTAATTTTGTCACATTTAATCATTTTTAAGTATATGATCGATAATGGTCAGAGAGTAAATGCTTAAGAAATGTTCTTGAACAATATAGATCTCGAATAATTACATGTTGATTTTTTTTTTAATTCTGTTAAATTCTGTCAAGTTGCCTATCGCACAAAAATTATCTTTACTCTGAACGGGTCGTGCCAACACATGTATAGCTGCATCAAAGAATCAGGCTCCTGTGGATTAACCTTTGTTTTTGTTTAGTTTATGGGATCATAAATCCAATGAGGCACAAGGTAAATTGCGTCAACGCGAAGCGTTAACGTACATTTACGTTACGCAAAGATATAGTGCTCCATTGTATTTATGATTTCATACACTAAACAAAATCAAAGGTTAATCTTTATATTTACAGTATTTTTCTGTAAAGAGTTCATAAATATTTTGTTCAAAATAGCCCCATCTGCGAGCATAAATTTCATTTTAAAACTTACCAGCGTTAAAACGGTTCAATAAACGTAAAATCATTCAGTTTGCATCAGCCGTGGTTTTAATCCGCCCATGTCCATTGTTGATGACTTTATATAAGTTTGACTCGATCTGGATAATTTGCATACCTCATGTATTGCTGTCGACGTCATATAAATTTGGCACGTTTTCAAGTATAGTTTATTGGAAAATAACACTAGTCTGCAGGATAATGGTTAGCGAGTGAGTATCAGTGTTGATTGTAAATATCTGTTTATAAGAAAGTAAAGTCGTCCAAGAATATTCTTTTCTCGCGCAGCGACCAACTTGAATCCAAAACATGGTTAAAAACGCGAGCAACGATGGTGTCCAAGATGGAGCCAGATGATAGTGCTTGAGTTAAGAAAAAAGATCAAATGACTACCTCCTATCATACAAGCGTCTATCAAAGAATGAGGGGAGAAGTTTGCTACAATCCAAAGTAAAAGGAAATACATTGTTGAACGTTTTTAAAGGCCAATATTATATGGTTATTAAGAAACAAAAAATCCGTTTCACTACAGACATATTGCAATATTGTTATAGATAACCAACTACGACTTTTTTTTTCTTTTTTATTTGTATGTTTAATGTAAGCAACTCGGTAAGATAGTGATTCAATTTCCATTCCTGGTAATGTACATTCACTACCTTATCCGAACTAAATGTGTTCTAATGTGAACAGCCCCTAAGGGAAAGTCTTATCGTAAAAGTATCGTGCATCAAAGGTCTGACAACAAATTCAGTCAGCAAATTTAGATAGCAACTTTTGCAATTTTCATAAGGATGCTGATTAGGTTTAGGTTAATAGACGTGCTAGAAGATCATATCAGTCGTAAAAATGTTCCCTGTTACACTCACGCAATGCAAAATCGATTTTCTTTTTCAAAATTCAGTTATATTCCGACGATCGGACGCCATTAAAATCAAATGTGGGACGATATTAAAACTCAGGATTCACGTCTGATCCCTGATTCATGGCGCACGTTGGAACATTGCAGATTTCTTTAGATAAGTTTGATACACAGCAAGTGTGAAGCATGTTTTACTAACTGAATGTGTTCATCTATCTAGTTAAAATGAATGATTTGTAATTATTGACCTCAAGTAAACGAAATATAAATTAAGTTACCATACTACACACATGTATTTATTACAAACCCAGTTCAAACCCAGCGAACCTGCCCAACTGCGGTGTGCTTGTCTCTTCCTATAAAATGTGTGTGGGGGGGGGAGGGGGGCAACAGTTGTGGTGCAATCCACTTCTTCATCTGTGAACGACGGCAGATGGAAACGTTATAAATTATGAGTTCTTGTTTAAATTGGTTCACATATTTCTAAAAAGGGCTACATTGTATATACACCAAGCTGAAAAAAACGAATGCCATATATAAGCCACCATTCATTTCATGTTTCTAAATTATATCAAACATTTCCAATAATATAGGCTGTTATTTTACCGGACATTGTGTGAGAGGGGTTTGGGGAGCCACATGAAGCACCTTATCATCTGAATCATATTAATTGTTTTTCTTATGCATAATTTGCATGAAACTTTCCGTATTTTATTTCAAATAATGCAACGTAAGTTGTGAAAGCCGTCTGGGTATAAATACTTCCAAATATTATATATTCCAGAAGGCATTAGGAGTAGGCCTATTTATGTATTTTTGGGGATATTTTTCAAATACCTTTATGTGATCAAGACATGTTTGTAATTCAATCTTGTTTGAAACAATCATTTTCATTGGCTTTACAAGTATGTTATCAGCCAATAACGTAAACAAATGATGTCGCCGTTTATAACGTCGCCTTTGATTGACTGATCCAGCAGCGTAATAATTTTGTTACGGGGTTATAGCAGAAAAAACGGAGTGTACTCTCATCATAAACCGTTTCGATCTTCATTTAGAGTACGCTCCGGCTAATTGTGGCATACCTCATGATCAATAACATAAAAAAATTCAATTTAATCCTGAGATAACAAAGATAACGTCTTCCTATTGTCCGTTGTGGATTTATGGACATTGCTACAAAATAAAATGAGTAAAGCCATTCTTTTTCTCTGTTGAACAAACCTAAATTCAAAGGTCTAGTTTATCATAACGTCAGCGTTCACATCGCAAAAAGAAAATAATAAGAGAATACCAAGGCGTCAACAAAATCATAATCAAATCAAAATCTATTAAACTATAGGCAAAATAGGAACAAATGAAAGATTTACACGGAGACGTGTAAAAAGCACAAGAGAATCATAACAGGTTCTCCGGAAGAGTAGGCGTCTTCTGCTTCATTGACGACAACCGCCATGTACATTTTTGTCACATCCAAGTAAGTTATCAAAAAATAAACTGAGTATCATTGTCAATCAAAACAAGTAAAAACACTTATGAGCATACTCAAAAACGTCAATCTTCATAGCACTTAAAGATACAGAATAAATGACACAATGGTATTCCAAAGTAGGATACGGCTATAAGAAAGTTATCTAAAAGAGCATTTTATATGATACAATATGAACGCTGACCCTTTCTGAAGTTCTGACTTTATCTTAGAAGATTTCCATTGTCTATTGCACCAAAGGGTTTTCAACTTCAAACAAACACCGTAATAACATAATATTGATGACGCCTACTTCAGTATGTTCATGTTCTTCATTTCCATATTGCTAAGGTCAAACTTGACACATAGTTACCGGCAATCTTTATATTCTCATATCTTGGTCGTTTATATCAAAAGACTCCATCTATCAAATTTGAACATACTGATTAACAAAAGTGAATTCACCTTTAGTATGAATGAAGTCTATAAGATCAGCTATCCAGAAAATATAAAGCAGTTTGCGGTATAAAATGGCCACTGAACAGAAGTCGATATTTCTTGACCCATACTGATTTACAAAATCTAAAATTTCTGATGATATAATTTCCCTATCTACATTCCTGCTTATGAAAGAGTATAAGACTCTTTCATATGCGTGTATGTAGGATAGGGATATTCCACCCGAGGGGTCACAAAATGTGGTGAAACCCGAGGCTAAAGATCAAAATATGTAGTGTATTTGAAAAAGCACTCGTTTTGTTGTTTCAATGTGTTGATATGTATGGAGATTAAATAAATGAAAACGGGGCGACATACTTTGAAAAGCTTTTACCATTTTCGGGGTGCTTTATGATTTTTATTTGAACAGACAACATTTATACACATATGTGTTTAACAAGTGAACCTGTATACATTGCTATATTATTGAATATGCAGTGCTAACCAACAGAACTCATGTTCAACTACTTGAAAAATCATACTCAGTTGGTCTACTGTTTTGTATATTGATTTAGGTAACTAGAAATAATAAAGTAATTACCTCTAATGGGTTTTTTTCGGTTTCATAATTACTGACGTAAAAGATCAGAGCGTTCTGCTAATACTCTTCAATATTAACTCGTTCGCCGTCACCAGATAAGGAACATCTTAGTCTCACCTCTGCATCGTTGTGAACTGGAGACACCAAAGGTGTGATTAGATAAATATCATGATATATTGTATAACCTACCATTACTTCAGGTTGATGTTAAATCGCGTCTGTTACATGCACGATTACCAGAATTAACTAAGACACTGATTAGGGTTGGAGTTTTGGAGCCTGATTTAACATCGTGGTAATCGTGCGTGTAACAGACGCGAATTAACACTTGGTTCACTTGTTAAACACATATGTGTATAATTTTTGTTTGCTTGTTTTTTTTCCATATTTGGATTTCCAAGAAACGTATTTTACCTTTGGCGTATTAAATCAGTTTTAATAGAATAATGCTTTTTTTTTGGGGGGGGGGGGGGGGGCTGTCAAAATGTTTTATTTTTTCCTAAGGTAAAACGAATTAACAATAATATTGAAAATGAAGGTATAGTAAAAGGTCCAATAATGTCTTCCTTTTCCAGTGATAGGATAATGGCAGTTTTGAGTTTTAGACGAGGGGATTCTATTATCTGAGTAGCATATACTCTTTGATCTATGTCTTTGATCACAGCAACAATGGCTGATTTCTATTTCACACTCAGGAAATTCAATTAAAATGAATTTTACTGATTAAAATAATATCACTGTAAATTCGGGACATTTGGTTTTTTATACTGTACATTTTGATACAATCATGTTCCAGAAAGAGTCTGCGCTACTCTTGCATAACCTTGATTTGGAATCGAATAAAAAACGTATACATATTGATACACTGAAACTGTCTGTCTTTGAAATCAGGCGGGCGCAAATAGGTACAATGTAGTTATGTCCCAAAATTAGTGATCACTCGATATGGGGTACTGTAAAACAACCACTGCTCACGGTGAACGGTTACGTTTTGAATTAGTTTCCTAAAATGGCTACTTTACTAATTGTGATATAGCATGTGTTCAGGTTTTCTTTTCTGCTCAGTCGATTGGCCTTTATTGGATGCTGAAGAACAACACAGGCGGGGTCCAAATGGATAACAGTGCACCCAGACCTCAAACAACATCCATGGACTCCTGTAAATCAACAAATAGATAGCAAACTTTTAACGGTACTTTGAACTAAATGCAATTACACGTAACTACAATAAAGATACAGATGCATACGTGATTAATCCGAGCTATTTTGCGAATACAAAATATGTTGTGGTGGTAAACACTCCATGCCTGTGTGTCACAGTACGAAGGGCTTTAACCAGAATCAATTTCAATCTAGGTTTATCCTGTCTGGAAAGAGCCAGCATAGAAGATAAAGCTTCGTATAGACAGCATTTCCATAGTAATTGTGCTGAATTGTCCAACGTCGAGGTAAAAGCGTTTGATGGTGTTAGTCAGGGTATTTGCTAGCTAAAACCCAATCGGATGACATAATTCAGTTCTTATAACAATTGTATACTAGGAAAGGCATTCGCACAATGTTTATCCTGCCCTTTACACAAAGTTTCCGTTATGAAGCATGCTGCAAACTCATATTTGCATTCACTACAAAATAGTTTTTGATACAAAGGACAATACTTTCCTGTTTACCAGTAGTACGTTTTTCAAAAACTGAAGCTTTAATTTCTATTCATTATTGACCATATGCGTTTTTAATATTTATTTTACCTTTAAATGATTTTGTTTCTAGTTAAAGAGTAGGATTAAATGTTCGTTTTTGTCACATTGAATCAGGGCAGTACCTACTGAATCCATTTAAAGGAGCCTTTGTTGTAGGGGGTTTATGCACCTGACCCTTCTGCTTCTACATTAATTTAGACAATTGCGAGTCCTAGTTTTTAGACACAGCTTCACTGTAGAGTCCTAGGAGAACGAAACAGTTGTATGGTGCAGTTTAATTCATTTTTTCCACATAATGTATCAATGACTAAATTTAAAAGATGCAGCATGTGTGTGTGTAACGTCATATTTAATAATGTCATCTCGTAGCAAGCTCTTTGATAATGTGTATTGAGTGCGTATGCATTAGTTATCACAAACGCATCATTATTCTATATAGAGATATATATGATACATCTTTATCTAGCAGGACAGCTTGAAAATGAGCTTGATATTGAATTTCGCGAAACACTTTAACAGAATTGCTAGCTTTAGTTTATTCGAACGTTTATGCGGCCTGGTTTACTTGTTTGTTATATTAAAGAGAATTTAAAACCTCAATTTAAACATTAAAGAGGCATCAAGGTAAAACTATGTTTTTTTATGCTTATTTAGAATTAATGTATATATGAATTAAACGTATTATCTTGTTGAAAATTAATGGGTTATTTACGCTGAAACATGTTCTCGAAAACGTTAATTAATAATTAAAAAAAGGGAATCACTATTTGCTAATCAACAATTTGGACATGTACATTTTTTGCGTCACACATGATAACGCATGCGCATTACAAGCTACATCGGTAAACAAAAAAAAATGGTTATACGCGTGACCTACATGTTACTTCCAAACGAAAAATTGCCGAATGCATTGAATGGTCAAAATATAACGCAAGGATTATATTACAGAAGATTTTAACGTTGTAAAAAGCCGATATATGTGCGACTGCGGTTATAGTGTATACGGCTTCATTTTAGACAAACTGAATACTGGTGTCGATAAATGAAGCGAGAAGCCGACATATATAAATATCTTCATATGTTACGTGTGTAATTAATGTTTCTGATTATTAATGTGAATGTGATTCAATAAATGTATAAACGGCCTTTGTCTCCGTTTCATCATGGGACGTAGACATTACGCGTCCCCTCTCTTAGGCCCCCTACGTCAAACAGGTTGACAACGCTGTCACTTGACGCGTGATCATCGCTATTTTTTTCGGACTTTCCCGAGGAATGCAATTTTGCAAGTAGCTAATAAAGACATTTTGAGTGGACATTAAATATTGGAATTACAGTAAAACATAACTGGTAGTGCACAGAGCATATACATTCAAGAACTCCATTGTAGGTTTCCCCGCGATGCCCCTTTAAATAAATAGATACATTTGTGTAAGATAGTAACTTCATTCATTTTCTACTTGGATGGATCAATATAAATTTGTTGTATGAAATTATCATGTAAATGGACTGTTGTGCAATCGATAGCTATGTCCGAATGCTTGAACAGCATGATCATCCAACGTGTTTGTTGGATGATCATCACTCTCATCACAATGGGTACGCCCGTGATAAGCTTGATTAGGAGGCCTTATGGTCAATCTTGGCCAATCGACATGGCGTGTACATGTTGTTAACTGGTTAGGTCGTCGTGTCATTTTTAGAAGGAACCTATCTTGGGACGCTCGCAACTCCAAGAGAGTAGGTCAGCGTCCCTTTCTTATCACTTTGACAAGTTGACATTTGTTTTGTTTGCTACATAACCTCATTCGGTTTTTAGTTCTATATTCTATGGACATTATCATTAATCCCACAAATATCCCAACCTCAAGTTAGCTCCAGCCAGCTTATATTTGATTGTTGACTTATCTTTTGAAGATGGATCACCAAGAGTACTTGTGTTTTGTCAAGCTTTTCAAATATATCCTAATATTTGTAACCCACCTTTGTTGTTCCTTTAAAACAGTAACTGGGTATTTTTTCAGATTTATTAGCTCACCTGCCCGAAGGGTGCCATGGCGCGGCGTCCATCGTCCGTCTGTCAACTTTTCCTATAAATCCTTACTAGTCCTGAACCTCACAACCGAATTTGACCAAATTTAGCCAGAAACATCATTGATCCCCCTGGAGCCTGAGGCGCGGGCCAATAAGGGAAATAAACTCATTTTTTAAGATCCTTCTTCTGATGGAATGATAGGATATTGTCCAAATTTGGTCTGAATGAACATTGAGTAAAGGGGATTCAATTTTGTATAAACGGTTGGTCTGAACCCCTCCCCCCAGGCCTGAGGGGCGGGGCCAAATAGGGAATTTAGAGGAAAAATCTTTTAAATCCCTACTTGTCATAACGTTCTGAATGGATTTGAACAAAATTTGGTCGGAAAAATCCTTGTTTGGTTTTTAAAAAACCGAATGTTTGTAAAAATTGCGACTCTGACCGCCTGGGGCCGGAGGGTGGGGCCCAGTAGGGGGAGTAAAGGAAAAGCTTTTTAAATCGCTTCTTGTCATTTAAGGAATGAAATTGATTTTTTAGCATCAATGAGGTCATAATAACATTTGCTTGTGAACAATATGTTAAATATGTCCAGAAAGCCAATGTTGTTATGACTCCGTGAATGTTCAAAAAATAAATTTCAATCCTTATATTTACATGCTGATTATTTTTTTTTTTTATTTTATCTGTTAACACACATAAAAATAATGAGTGATAACCATGGTAAAAAACTCTAAACCTTTGAATTAAAGCTATCAAAACAGTGCATGCTCCTCAGTCAATAGTCAAAACAGTTTTGACTATTGACTGAAAGGGCATGGATTAACTATATAATAATAAAATAAATTTCTATTGCAGTTTAAGCGTTTCAACTTCTTCGCTTTGTGTAATGATCTTATTTCTCTTTCAATCAGTCCTTCGGCTGTTCGGGTTAAATATGCACATTGCCAACCTACTGGGTGCGTGCCACTGAAGTGCAAAGGTTAAGATACCATAGATATACACGTATTTGACCCCACCGTCACACTATAAAACCTATCACAAGGCATTATCGCATGCTTTTTTGTCAGTCAGGGTGCGTGACAAACATAGAACCCCGTCTGAAGGGGAACGTGAACATTTTTCGTCCTTATCATTTGGTGTTTTTGCATTTATTTTTTGTCGGTGGCTTATATTTTTTTGTATTTTGTAACGATACGCAATAGTTCTCTTGCCGTTGTTCCGTGTTTCGGTTTGTTATTTTCACGGTCGACTTGTTAATTATGAGAACGAAACATTCTCGAGGGCAACGCGCTGTGTTGTCAGTTTCGTTTGGCCTCGAGTTTCGGATGACAACCTTTCCCTCCATCCAGGAGATTATAAGGCGGAGGGATGTGGAGATTGTTTCCTCTCACTTCCTGTTGCGGAGGATGTAAGCGACATTGTTGCTAGCGACGCTGCGCAGTCGCAGTCGCCGAAAGTAGTTCTTAATGGCAACCTTGGTGGCGAGGCCCCAAGTCTTAGTCTGGCTTCGCCCCGTAGGGGTTTTAAGCGAACTAACAGTACCGCTGCCGCTGGTAGCGAGATTCAACTGATGGTAAAACGTATGAGGGTGCTAGAGGAGCGCCTGGAAGGCATGTCACACAACCGCAATGGCCGAGCCGCTGCCTCGACATCTGGAAGTGTTGTGGTTGAAGGTGGGTACGAATTTGATAATGATAATGCCGACGTTTTTTGTTGCCAATAGCCAGGACCCGTTGGGTTTGCAGGCACATGACTAATTTAGTATTGGTTCAGACCTGGATGATTTATACCCTGATATTTTGCCTTCAGATAGTGTTCCGCTCCCCATGGAGGATATATTTGCTATACCAGACGATGTGTACGAGGATACGAAATTTGGGCCGAAGGTGCAAGTGGGTTTAGCAAAATTTGTTAATAATGCGTGCAGGAAACCATATGATGTGCCACAAATGGAAGAGAAATATAACATCCCTGAGAACTGTCCTGATATGGTTGTACCTCGATGTAATGCTGAGATATGGAGCAAGTTAGGGAAGATATTACAGGGCAGAAAATTCCAGTTTAAGGAGGTTCAAAACACAATTCCGGGTGAAAGGATTCCTGTAATGGAGGTAACAGAGGCCTGATGACACAACCTGATTGGATACGCGCAGGCCGCTCTGTGTTGACGCTTTGTCAATTTTAGGTAATGCTATTCAGCAGATGTCGGTGAAACAGAGGTTTCTCATGCGTCATGTCCTCCCTCCCACTTGTGCTCCATCTTTATTTGGAGATGACCTGGCCAAGAAGATATTTCAGAGTCCAATAAGGCATTTAATATTTTATCTTCTCGGAAACAGGTGGCCCGAGGAGGTTGGAATGGCGTTCAGGGAGGACGAAGGGCTACACTGGTGTAGAGGCTCCACTTCTGGAAGGCCTTTTTCTACGACAAGGCCAGCGTGGTCGTCCGTACCGCAAGCCCAACAACAGTCAGGCAAGCCAGGGCCAGAAAAAGACCAATAGCCACCACTGTCACGGTAAGTGGTCCATCGGAGTATTCCTGAGCAACATAAAGTTCCTGGCTCAATTTCGTTTTGTCAGACAGGGAGGTAATTGATTGCTGTAGAATTAGGTGAGTTGTTGAACAAAGGGGAAATAGTGCCGTCAACTCATGAAGAGGGAGAATTTATTTGAAAAGTATTCCTTGTCGAAAGAAAAATGTGAAATTTAGGCCAGTGATTAATTTAAAAAGACTTAATGAGCATATTGGTAACCATCATTTTAAACAGGAAACTTTAGGATTTGTCCTAGACTCAGTTGAACGGGGATTTCTTTACTTCAATTAATCTCAAGGATGTCTATTTCAGTATTCCGAAGCGTTCAGGATTGTTTTAAATTTCAATGGAAGGTGTCCTGTATGAATTTCTGGCAATGTCTTTTGGATTAACCAGTGCCCCGAGGGTGTTCACTAAAATTGAAATCTGTTTTAACCAAGGTTAGAAGTCATGGAATTCATGCCTTCTACTATATTGATGATTCACTGGTAAAGGCTGCTGAATAGGAACTCTGTGAACTTAACAGTATAACTTTAGCCAAAACATTTTAGGCGGCAGGTTTCCAAATTAACTTTAAGAAATCATCATTTGTCGCAAGTCATGTGATTATCCATCTTGGATATACAATCAA
The DNA here is from genome assembly GCA_947623455.1 of Mimachlamys varia. Classification (NCBI taxonomy): domain Eukaryota; kingdom Metazoa; phylum Mollusca; class Bivalvia; order Pectinida; family Pectinidae; genus Mimachlamys; species Mimachlamys varia. Next base: position 28,390,659 of record OX392532.1, on the reverse strand, counting down.
TTCCATTTCTTTTACGGTTTATCTTACCGATTGCAAGGTGTTGAAGTTGCTTGATGCATGTAAAACAGTTTTGAAGCAGGATGTCGCGTCTATTAAAGACTTAGCAAGTCTCATAGGATTGTTGACTTCTTCCTTTACAGCAGGAAATGGAGCAGGAAAGTTGTCAGGTTTGTTTTATGGAATTTGGATAGAGTCGGCTAGAACTGAAATTCAGTGGTGGATTTATAATGTGGAGGTTATGAATGGTCGGGTTATCATACCAGAGGAACCCACAACTTTCATAGAGACTGGTGCTTCCGGTAGCGGTTGGGACGCCAGGTTTTGAAGTGATGCAACTATAGGTCTTTGGTCAGAGTCAGAAAGACTACACCATATCATTTTTTTGGAGTCAAAAGCCGTCTGGCTGGCAGTTAGATCTTTCTGTTCAGAATGTCGGGATGTTCATATTAGAATAAGATCAAATAATATGTGTGCAATATCATATATTAACAAACCAGGGGGAAGTATTGAGCAGTTGAATGATTTGGCCAAGGATATATGGATTTGGTGTTCAGCTAGGGATATTTACATGTCTGCCTGTACTATCCCGGGAGTCTTGAATGTGAAGGCGGATTACTTGTCAAGGTCATTGCAGTCCTCTGAGGAATTCTCATTGAATCAAGAATTTTTTCTACCAGATATTTACCTTTTTGCAAGCAAGATATTTTTTTTAAATCTCGCAGTATGTGTCATCCATCATATGGAATACTTGGATGAGGGGGATTTTACATAAAAGGGCTTGTATTACACTTAGAGTTGTAACAGAGCTACTAAAGAAATGGTGGCTTTGAAATTAGCAATACTGGACAAAGCCCCTTTGGTAAAAACCAAGGTTATGTCAAAGTTTCAAAATCTTGAGGGCGGAATTTCAATATTGTGTACATAAAAAGAGTTTTTTACAAGCATTCTAGCAACGAGAATAAGCTCATAAACAAGTACATTGTGAACAAGTTTTAATTTCCTTTAACGGCATAGCAGTTTCGGAATATCTGACATCACGTCATTGATCAATACCAAGTCACGAAACGTGATGCAAGATACAAATTCCTTTAATCCTTGCTTCCCTTAAACAGTTCTATCTTAAACACACGGAAATGAGAGAAATACTGGATCTTAGCAAGAGATGGAGATTACATGGTCTAGCTCAGTAACAGGTAAATTGATTGTGTTTATCACAACTTTTAATTAAAAAAAAAAAACATCGAATTTCTTCGTAAATATACTTAAGCAGAATCCGTTCTTAACAAAAACAGACAACATGTTTCACAATGCAGATAATATTTACAACATCATATATTTAACAGCATTAAACATATACAATTCGACAAAACATAATATCAGCAAGAAGCCCAAAGACCTTAACGTTCACCTAAATCAGGGCATCATGTATAGGAGGAGTGCCGAAATCGGCATCTCTACTTTAACACATTAGTAGCGTCGCATTTGAGACAACTACATTCATACGGCCACACTACATATACATACCGAATGGGATTTTCTATGAACGAACATTAATCAGATGTTTTGAATATAACACTCTATGCAGCTGTCCTTAAATAAACTTTCTGCAAAATATTGGCCTTATCACTGATAGGCTACATAAAAGCCGATATTGGCACCACTCCTTTAACACATTATCAGCCTCTCAGCTGGGACGACTACATTCATATTGTCATAATACATCTACAAATCAAATGTGATTTGGCATGCTTATTGATTATATATGCAACTAAATATGTGCTTCTCTTAAATTAAACACATTAGTTTTATCTTATTCAATAAAGTTCAGCTAGATATAGAATTTGCACTTTGTAATGAGTCATTCAAGCTAATGTCATGAAGGTTAACCAAAGTGAAAGGTAAAATGTTTAGTGGTGCTTTTAATAAAAAAGGTATAAAGATAATAATATAATCTAAATGATATGCTAAAATACCTTCGCATTCCATATTTAGTTTTTAATTTAGGAAAATAAAATGTAACATGTGGTAGCAATTGACGGCAGCCTGTCTTTAAATAGTTGCTATATTTGCGCTTATCAGCAATGAAGCAAAAATTCTTCAAATATTATGATTTCATGCAAAAACAAACGAAGCAACATTGTATCTGATATTTTCGCTAAAATGCATTAATGCCAATTTTTGTTTCTGTTGCTGCTTATGACGACTAAATTTGCGTATGGTCAAAAGCGGGAAAGACGTTCGCATTTTCTATGTATACATCAATACTAAAATACAAGATATATATAGCGCCCTAAAAATGTATATAAAATAATTCAAAAGCGCTTTACAAGAAGGGAATGGCAGTTTTTCCAAAGTAATATTTATAGTTATTGTGTTTTAGATTAGAATAATATATTAAAAAGGCAAATAAATCAGAATTATCTAAGCTAATGAATCCATGAACAATTGCAATACATAAAACAAAAGTGATAAGTAATAAGCACAAGTCTTTACATATTCTTTATTAATCGGAGCATCATGGCGCTTATTTGCAAAATTTAGAAATCATAATAATCAATGTGGACGCCGCTTTTAAATAAACAAATACAAGTCTAACTACTTCTTATGACATATTAGTTTGGACGAGCACTACGCGACATTCTTAAACATATACAGATAGGCAATAAAGCGGGCAAGTACTTGAAATTTGTTTTTTTCAAAGTAAGACTCCACTTTACTCAAATACAAGGGATTAGTTGATATGACTATAATATGGAAACATTTTATCAGACAAATATATATTAGTCTTTTTTATAAACAATCATGCATTTTGCAACCCGTTACCAGGTGTAATATATTCTACAGATATTACCACAGATATAATACAAAATTACACACAAGTATACAACTGAAATAACGCAGATTGCGTATTATCTAAGAAACACTTTTCATGACTGTACTAAAAGTTGAAATAAAGCTATGTCAAGTAACATTCGATTGCTCTTCCAACGTTTAGTTAAGAGCAGAAAGAATAAAGGAATGATTCCAATGTATTTTGTTTGACTCGTCTGCTGTTATCTGATACGTCTTGAACATGCATGTGACTTGTTTTTGGCAGAAAAAAACGAGAGAAGCTCATTAATGGTAACACATACTAAGGTAAATAAAAAAACGGAAAATCTCCAGCTGATGTCCGTTGCATTTATCTCATGATTTGTTTTGTCATCAGCAGGTTAATCATTATTTAATCCACCAAGATATACTTCCGGAAGGGCAACACTGATTCGTGTAGTTTGTATATTTACATATGTATTTTATTCAGATATGAGATTATATTTAAGAAGGAAATAATTGTTTATTGTACCCAAAAAAATCAAGTTTAAGTCAAATTAAATCAACATATAATATTTTTGATAACATGTTTTACAAGTTTATCTATGTTTGTTTACACAATGAATCCAAAACGAAGACAACTCTTGCGGGAATCAGAAAGAGGGTCGCCATGGGGGCACATGCTCCAGGTAGATACGATGTTTTATTATCCCTAGGGAAGACACGATGCTTCACCGTTAGGTGACGTGTTTTGACGATTTAGCTTTAAAGGAATCGAGGTTAAATAATACGGATTCAGCAAATTCAAAAGGGAACTGAACAGGGAGGCAACAGGAAAACGTGATTTTCACAGCTCTGGGAATAATGGTTACAGTAAAAATACATTGTAGCATAGCGACAGGACGAAACTTCAAGACCAGTCCTTTCAGTATATTCAATTTTGCATTAGGTAAACCCTGAAGTCACTTCAAATATTATTACTGCATCCACCTGTGTATGCCAAGCGATTATATACATGTATATATTTGGGGTGTAGTTGTGGATCTCTGTTTCAAATGTATAATCCTTGAGTTATAAGTGTCTAAGGTGGGAATATCCTAAATACATGTGTTGATTCGTATATGTATATTCAGCAATTGTATAAATTAGGAACAGTTTCAAAAAACATCCCTAGGGCTGTGGCCAGACCAATGAGTCAATGTTAATAGGATGATGGTGTTATACCAATGAAAGCAAATGTATATATTGTTTTTGGGTAAGAATCTCATCCATTTCAAAATTATCACATAGGGTTTAATTATCCGACTCGACTTATGTGTCCTTATCTTAAGGATGCTCAAGAATAAATTAGGATCAGCCACATCTAATCCTACGGCAATAGGATTTCTAAAGATTTAAATCTATGTCCCGTATTTGACCCCACCATTCTGCCCCTACGGAGCCCAAGTGTGTTCTAGACTTAACTGTGATAAAGGGTTCTTAAGCCTTTATTTTTTTATATTTCACCCCTTTCCTATTCAATATTACTTTCAGGTATATCGACGATGTGTTGTCTATACACAGCAAGAAGTTTGCTGACTTAGTCGAACTTACTACCAAGCTGTATGATTAATGTGACGATTTCGACTTTACGATCACGAACTTTCTCTTTCTTGATAGATACAACCCTGATTCTCCATCCTATGGTGTTTACATGTTGTAGTTGATTCGTTATTCTAGGTCTTGCTCTGAATATCGAGATTTTCGTGATAAATGTCAACTGCTGACGAACTAACGACATATGGATTCGAGAGATGCAGGTTGATGAAGACTATGGGCAAGTTCCATGGTCGCCATCTTGATCTCATTGAAAACAATCAGATACCTTTAGGTGACATGAAGACGTATTTTGGGGTTTTTTATAACTGTGCTTACTTGTTGTGATTAATAATGATGACTCGGCTCCCATTTTGAGGATTGATGCTTATTTGGATGTAACTAAGATTTACATGGCTGTTGTTGTATATGAAGCAGAAGACGCTTAATCTTCCAGAACACGCTTAATCTTCCAGAACACGTGGTCTTATTCTATTGTACTTTAGCATTACTGAAGAGTCCTAGGAGGACGAAACAGCTGTATGATGCAGTTTAATTCATTTATTCGGCATACTGTATCTATTACTAAATTTAAGAGGTGCAGCATATGTGTGTGTTACGACATGTTAATGATAAGGGTGCTGGAGCCTCCATAGCCACAGCTAATCTCATTTGAGTAGTGGCACGGTACATAATATGAACATTTCCACGAAGTCCACGATTTGAAATTATGAATTTAGAAGTAAAATTAAACTAGTCCTGTATACTTTCAAGTACTTCTTTATGTATGCATTGTAAGTATGAAATTACTATCCTCATGTTGTGATGCTCTTAAGAGTATTTTTCAAATCATCAAAGCGCTATATAAATGGTTTATTATTATTATGATTAATGCAAAAGTTTCTTCTAAAAGAGTGAACATTTAGAATGTCTTTATCTGACTGGGTAGTCTTTGCTTTTCTAGGCTTGAGCGCCAGATATAAACACATGTTTGAAACAAAAACGCCGTTCTGTGCTTTGGAAAATCAACATTATTAGCCCTGAAAAAGTAGCTCAGGCTAAACAATTGATAGCATGTTATCACATCTCAGGGCATTAATCAGACACCATGTATCTTTCTGCCCGCTCATATGTGTTCAAAAAAATTAGAGAATACCAAAGCGTCACCATAACCATAGTCCGAACTGTAAATCGATTACGGTAGAGGCAGGAAAGGAATAAAGGAAAACATTACATGGAGACCCTCGTAAATACATAAGAGAATAAGACCAGGTGTTCCGGAAGAGTAAGCGTCTTCTGCTTCATTGACGACATCCACCACGTAAATATTGGTCACATCCAAGTAAAAATCAATCCTCAAAATGACAACCAATTAATCATCGTAAAACACAGGTAAGCACACTAATAAGCATACTCAAAAAGTCCATTTTCGCAACACACAAAGATACAGAGTAAATGTATTTCTCGAAAAGATCAAAACGGCGACAATAAAATTTGCCAGTAACCTTCATCCGTAAAATGTTTCTCATATCATGCAGCACTCGAAAAAAAGGTTGTAAAACTTTGTTGTTTCCTCTTTTACGAAAATTGATCTGAAAGCAAGCTCTGTCCGACATTAAGTAAAATATTGATTTGACACCCCATGATTTTTTTGTTTTTTTTTGTTACCACTTTTAAGCTTGGAAAAGGAACTTAAATTGAAACAAGTAGTTTGAAAATTATTTTGGGTTGAATGGTCGATCATTATAAAAACTAATGTTTTCAAGCAAATACCCAACCCGCCCAATACAAATTATTTTTGACTTTATTTTCTGGGGGGGGGGGGGGGTATAATTCTAATATAAAAGTATGAAACACAGAAACAAGAACAAAACAAAAGAAAATTGGTGGCTGTATTTTTTTTCAAATTAAGATATTTCCACAATTCTTCGGCGAGGTCATGTATCCCAATAAAGCCGCAAAAAGTAAACAGCTCTCAAAAATCGAAACGAGATAATTGTGAATAGAAAATCTTTTTGATAATAATATAAAAGCTTTGATTAGGGATACGAGGTTGGAACGTCTGTCCTGCCAAGTAGGTGTAAGTACTTCGAGAATACTGTTATTCATACCTTCTTTATTTAATTCATATAATTTTGTTTTCATCATAGTATTGCTCGATTTGCTTTATTGACACGATGGTAACGAGTTGAAAAGTACAAGGAACCTTAACCTAAGAATTAAACGATAAGTTTGACAATTATCTGTTTCATAAAAACACAGTTTAGTCGCATTCCTTATTTTATAATCTGGTAAATGAAGGTTTTATGTACCTCTAATTCTATTCCTTATTTGAAACAAGTTTTCACACTTATAGCATCACCTTGATGTCCTAGAAGAACGAACAAGCTGTATGGTATAGTGAAAACCGTGTTTGGCATGCTGAATCTGTTACTAAATCATACCAAACCAGATGTGTGTCTCTTAGCGGTTAACACATTATTTTCAGTGGTTATAGGGCCTTAGCAATAGGTCAATATCGTTCCATTAACATTTCTCACAGTTTCACCCAGAACGGCATTGTTTGAGTCGCTCATTTAGCTTTCAAATGACCGATTTATATTAACGTATATAGAAAGAAATAAAGATACGATTATTTTGGTGGTGCTATATATAAAATATTTATTACACATATCATCGTTACCATATTAATGATCAGCTAAAATATCTATATTTTGCAAATTTAGGTTTTAATTTAGAAAAATGAAATGTGACAGATGGTAGCAATTGACAGCATCATGTCAATACATCTATAAATTTGAGGTTAACTTGAATTCATCGCCACTTAACCAAGAGACATTCAAACATTGTGATTCCATACAGATCTATTCAATACGTCCAGTGAGATGAATTCATGCCAACTCCTGCTGTTACTGCTGCTTGTGTTGATTCCATTTGCTGATGGTCAAGAGAGTGGGTCTGGTTTGTATTTTCTACGTATTTATTCATATAAGGATTGAAAGTCATTTTTTAACGTTCATAGTGCTAGTAAAGGTCAGCCGTTACATCCATATTGAATGAAGCCATCTATGGCTTCATGTTGAATATGGATGTCTTTCGATCAATATATTTACATTTTTACCATAGAACAATTGCTTAACTTCATTTATATTTTTTCCAATTATTAGTTTATTATCTACGTTGGCGCCAATGATAATAATTAGTCATTTGAGCGTTTGACGCAAGGGCATTCTCCTCCATGTTGTTCTCTTTGAACAAACTTGATCTAAGACGTCATAATTAAACCACGTGCTACGTCTCGATAACCATTGCTTTCGTAGTTTTATGAAAGGCATTTTTGCTGGTAGTGTTTATAGAGTGGGTTGCAGCCCAAATGTAAATATAATTACATTACTTTGTATATACAATATATTTATCCCGCTGAAGCAAAATTCCCAGTATATCATAGGTTGAAAACAGCGTTACATGACGTCCTTGACGATCCAGTATCGGGTCACTAACATCCGTATTACGTCATTATATTCCGTATCACGTCAGTAACAAATTATCGTTCCTGAAAGAACTATTTATATTCAATAACAATGATGGCTGCTCTTAAACGCTTCGGCCTTACCAACTTAGATTAATTTACCCAGAAACGCCGAAATCAAATGATGACAGAACTTGGAGATGCAACGAGAAAACGTCAAGAATATTGAATGCTTATTTAAGCGAAAAGGCCCAGGGTACTACTCATGAAACGTTTGATGGGGTGAGGTTGGTGGAAACGTTAGAGTATTTCTATGATAATACCCGCAAGACAGACGAATTAAAATATAAATCCAGCTCATGGGTTTTTGTTGGGTTTTATTTTGTTTGTGAGTACCTGATTGTCTAAAAAAAAACACATGTATCAGGTTCTTGTTTTTTAACCCATGATATTTTTCCGTATCATGTCACTAACAAACTATGTAGTTAATAGTATCGCATTGCATAATTCATAAAATAACGCGAAATAACTTTATAACATAAATATATTTATAGATATTTCCGTAGTTAAATAACATATTTACAAAACGTATATTATATTAGAAAGCCATACACATCAACATTCTTTAATTCAGAATGTCTGTACATTGATATACTCGTAAAACAATATTACAGAATAAGTGTCAACAAAAACATAATCCGAACTCAAAATCGATTAAACAAGAGGAAATATAGGAACAAAGGAAAGGTTTGACATGGAAACCTTTGTAGAAGATAATATGACCAGATGTTCCGGAATAGTAAGCGTTTTCTGCTACATCAAAGACCCGCACATGTAGATCTTAGTCACATCCAAGTAAACATCAATTCCTCAAATGAGAACCGAGTCATCTTTGTTAATCATAAAAGTAAACAAGTGAGCATACTCAAAACATCCATCCTCATATCACTTAAAGATACAAAATATATCTCGATGAGGCAGAGATGGCGCCCATGAAACCTGCCCTAAATTCTGATCAGCCTGTATCTCGAATCCCTGGGTGGTTTGTTTGTCAGCAGTCGACAACGATCATGCAAATATCGATATTAAGAGTAATCCCTAGAATAACTAATCAACTGCGATATATAAACACCATAGATTTGAGAAGCAGGCTTGTTACAATCAAGAAAGGGAAAGTTCGCGAACGGAAAATTGAAACCGTCACGTTTATCGTATAGTTAGTAATAAGTTGTCCATGTTGGTCGTTGTTTAAGAGGAGATCGATCGAGGTAAGCAGCTGATTATAAAAGGCGTATGTTGTGTCCGTTATTTCAAGTTCAGAAGGGTAAATACTATCGATGTGGTCAGCAAACCTCTTGTTGTTTATAGACAACACATCGTCGATATATCTGAAAATGAAATAAAAAGATTTTTCGAGGTTTGTGTTACCAGTCTTAATTACCTCTTGCAGAAATTCAGTCTTGTATAAAAAACAAAGTTTGTGTGACAGAGAAACAGCTAAACAAAGTATTGACATCATAGCTAACATGCCTGTTAAGTATATAAATGTATATATATTATTCGTTCGGTGTTGCAATTTAACGTTGATTGTTTGGTTACCATATGTAATTGATATAATTGCTTCCTGTTACTAAATCAATCGTTTATTTACCATCAAGTAATAATAGCTTAATTGGTACGTGTAGCATATTTAAGAACGTATTCACATGTTAGTACTACGGACAAAAGAAAACAAGGGCATATCCATCAACACTTCAATATGATGATTTGTTACATTCAGAGCAATAGTATAGTTTAAAGCTTTTCTATTTTTAAAAAAAGTTGATTCCTCTTCACCTCTTTCACAAGGAGACATTTTTGTGTGTTGTTTTACAGCCCTAGTACATAAAGAAAGCAAACTTGTGTAAATAGAATAATACGTTACAAAACACAAGCTCCAGAACGTGACACAAACTGTCGGGATGGTCTTCACAAATTTCATTGAAAATACACATTGATTAAAATATAACGTTTAAATCTTGGTTTCGTCGATTACATTGAGTGATGATTTAAGTTGGTCTTGAAACAATTTCAACATGAATATTGAATTTGTTTCAAGACAAATTACTGTTGTCAATTTGAACTGTGGTAAAATGACAAAAGACAACATGAGTTAAACACTGTTTTTGTTTATGGAAAGGTTGTCGAGGTTTCACCAGATGTAGAAGGAGCATTTACAAGACGACATCGAGAGATGGTGGTATTCGCAACCTTGGTAGGTTCAAACCAGCATTAAAGGAAGCAAATTTGTAAACAAAAAGAAAGAAGGAATACATTAGGAAATTAAATTATGAAGCTTGAAATATGTATGTGAAATCAGTCTATTTTAGCTGAAAATATGTATGTGAAATCAGTCTATTTCCAGCATACGCGTTTGGTTATATGCTGATCATAAATTATAAAATAATCAAATCTGACATATATCATGTATATAGAAAAAAGGTACGGGAACACAGGCCGCAAAAGGCCTTTTCTGACATCGAATGTAACCGACGACGTCAGTGTGCATAAAATGGATCTAAAGTTATGAAAAGATTATAGAATTTTAAAACTAGAAACGAGACTTTAGGGAATAAAAGAAATAGCATAATCCATGTGGCTGAAAATTGTCGTACACGCCTAGACAGCACCGCCTCAGGTACTTTACTATGTGTTATGCGCTAAACTTTGACTGTGTCAATATAAAAACGTTTACAGTATGTAACCGACATCTTATTAATAAACTACTTGCATATTAACAATAATATGAAAAAACTGCCCAATCAATAGCATAAGAAAAGTGTGCCAATATTAAGTAAAATGGACCAATATCGACGAACTGAGCCAAAATGAGATAAATGGGCCAATATTGATAACGAGTAAAACGAACGAACACCAAACTGTTCGGAATATTTCTATACGTATTAGCGATAACTACATACAGTGTCGACACGGACAACTTTCACTTTAGTACCGCTTCATTACATGATTTTACAAAGGCAGAAGACAACACACTTTGAAGTGAGCACCTGACAGCTCCAACAAAACGCCGAATTAAGACATGTTAGTGGGATGAATGACACATTACTAGGCTAGAAACAAAGTGTTACACGAGTAAGCTAAACATTGCTTGATCATTTATCAATATAAAGAGAATACCGAAGCGTTAACAAAATCGTAATCGAAACTCAAAATCGATTAAACCAGGGGCAAAATATGAACTAAGGAAATATTTACATGTAGACTCTTGTAAAAGTACTATTGTAATATTGTTATATTACACTTGACGAAGCAGGATCCGAATCCGATCAGTATCCAAATATTAGAACATTTGTTTTACAAATTCTTTTAACTCAATTTTTCTCAAAAGAATAGTTATAGCAATGAAGCTTATTTGGAACTAAAAACTACATTTTTTAAATTTTATGGGTGCAGCATATGACTTTGTTACGTCATCTTAATCTGTCCTTGCGATTAGTTCTGAAGATCTAATTCAACCAGAAACCGTAATTAAAACTCAAAAGTATATATCCAAAAACAGAAATAGCGCATTTGACAACTGTTCATTGAGATGACTATAGTTGACCATAAAAATAATCGCTTTCGTATGAATCTGTTCAACCACTATAAAATGTTGATATTCCCACAAAAAAATATATATTTGAATTTTAAGATACTGAAAAAATTCAATCCATGCTCCACTTTTGGTACTGTCTCTTTATGGCTACTGTACTCAATAAAACATTCTGAACTACACGGTTGTGTGTCAATTCCGTTGTTAAGCCATACGGTAAACCACATATATAAACTGTATGCCTTTCTAGAATATAAAATGAAATAAAGTCAGTATATGTTTAGTTTACAAGAAGAAACAACTGAACTGTACGTGTAATTTGAATTTTTGGTTATTAGGTTTATTGAATTTATTCAGTTTTTTATTTTTATTTTGATTATTGCCAACAATCTTTGACATTGTCCCTCGGGCTGCGGCCTTGGACCAATATGACAGACCGTGGCCAAATAACTGGGCCAATATGAAATTAGCTGATTAATGACCCTATAGTATTACTCAAATATTTCATATTAGATAAAACATTTGTGTACAATATTTCGACTGCATTTCATCTGCTTTTTATAAAAAAAAGTCCCTACTTTGTGAGGAATATGTGACAGGCGCGAAACGAATGAGATAATACATAACATTGTAAATAACAAAGTTTGTAAATAAAGGGATACACTCTGGAAAACAATGCGTTGATGTGTTCGTAACTAAACGATCGCTTGAGCTGCCAATCAACTCTTTTGGAGTTTCCACACCAACTAAAGCTTTTCAAAACGACATATTATCTGACCAGATGACGATCATTTTAAGGGTACTCTTTTCCAATCAGCTGTGCGATTGGGATCTAATGATAAAAAATACAGCACGTTTACGTTCTTGAGGCGGTCCTGTCTTGTTAAATTATGAACACGGTACACATATAATTGAATTCAAAATTAAAACAATTACTTTTAGGTAGAGCATACGCTGACTCAGGTTGCACAGCTTACCTTTTTGTTTTATATTAGTGTAAGTGACTTTTTACATTAATTGCAGAGGCTGTCATTGTACCAGAATCTGATCTAAAACTTCACAAAATGTCGGGCAAACAAAGGCAACCATAAAGGATTTGGTAAGTCCATCACAAATGCAAGATTTCAAAAACGTACAATTAATCCTATAGTATGATTCCACCTGATATTAAATCATATTTGAATGGAAGACAAACGTATAAAATGCCCTCGTCTCATAAGCACTTGTGTAATGAAATTACAATCTATTTTTTGAAGAATTATATATGCAGGGCAAAATCAACATTGCACCAATATAAAAGTTAACGGTATTAGTATACTTAAGGATTAACCTTTGATTTTGTTTAGTTTATTAGATCATAAATCCAATGAAGCACGAGGTAAATTGCGTAAACGCGAATTTACCTCGTGCTCCATTGGATTTATGATCCAATAAACTAAGCAAAATCAAAGGTTAATCCTTACATTTACAGTATTTTCCTGTAAATGGTCCATAATTTTTCTGTTCAATTTAGCCCCATCTGCATACATATATTTCATTTCAAAACTTACAAACGTGAAAACAGTTAAATAAATGTAACAGCATGAAGTTTGCATAAGCCGTAGCTAGCTCCGCCCCTGTCAATTGTTAATGACGTCATACAATTGTGATTCGAACGGGATAATTTGCATAGCTCCGTCCACATGTATTGTCGTCGACGTCATAAAAATTTTGCACATTCTAAAGTAAAGTTACTGGAAAATACCTTTAGTTTGCAGTACAATGGTTATCGAGTGAATATCAGTGTAGACTGTAAATATTGTTGGATAAAACATGTTTTTGCGATCATATTATTCACTTGTTTTAAACATGCACATATAATCTATTGGAAGCTATTGGAGCTTTTGGTAGTTCCAAACACAGTTGGAAATAAGAAAATGTTTAAAAGATAAAATAGAAACATTTCATATCTAAAGTCTTGCTTCCATATTCCAACCAAGATGCCACGAACGTAATCAGCCAAACGGTAATAATTCTGGTGTTGACAAATTATATCCAATAAACAATTCTTCGTTATATATACATACGTACTAATATATTCACTTGATAAAAGGGCAAAGAAAGTGAGTTGCGTTAAGTAAAACATTAAATACTATCTATATATAGACCTACGTGTTATTAAATATGCACAAGGCTAATTTGTATCCAGATATTTGTTTATCTTATGATTTGCTTATTTACAGGAGCCATGGCATGCTGCATAACTCGGACTTCACTGTTATTCCTTGGTACCAAAACACCGGTTACTGGCGCCCCCCTGATTTCAAACAAAGACAAACAATTAACATTGTTATTAAGATGTACACGTTTTGAATTCGATCTAAAATCAAGAATGAAATTTTCTGGTAGATCCTTGTATCAAACTATATGAAAATGAATAAATGTATCAAGATATCAGATTTAGTCGGGATCTACTTCGAGAGTTAAGTCATAGAAAACAAGTTCAATTCATGAAACTGAAGTGTTTAAAAAATTGTTTAATGAGACGAAAGTTAAATGTCATCTGGTTTTAAATAAAGAATTACGTCCGAACTTTGTATTTATATTTTTATGAAAATGTTCTTTTTAAATATCGTTGGATTAAGGCATGTGATCCCCTGTGACATTGAAAGTGAATCAAGGTCATTCATCTGAACCAATTTGGTAGTCCTTCATTCAAGCATGCTTCTGGCTAAATAGTATTGTCAATGGCGTTTTAGTTTTTAGAACGACGTTGTTTGACGATTTAAAGACATTTGACTCCTATGAGATTGAATATAAGTCAAAAACATTAATTTAAATAAACTTTAAACCTGATTCAGGCCAAATATCATAACCCTAGACATTTAGGTTATTGAAAAACAGGTTTCTTGAAAGATAATGTTACATTTGACTCCCGTGAATAGATAGTTCGTAGACAGTTCGAACATTGTATATACGTTTTGAATATAATCATTGTTTATTTTGTATTCAAAATATCTAACTTGGAGGAATATTACAAAAAAATGATTGATTGATTGACAGCTCCGTCATGTTATCTCCAAATAGTACAGGCCTGTCCTGTATTTCTTATTCGTAAGGACTGTACCTCATTTTGACTGTGTATACGGTAGTATGCCCGCGAATGGCAACGAACATATCATATGGTCGCGTTAGCGGTAGGTGAAAAGATTACAGAACGATAATGCACAATGTGACGATTAAAGTAAGGGACTGTAAGATTTGACGATTACATATAGGGGCTGTAAGTGGAAGATTATGCTAGACAATGGGCTAAATGGGCTAAATGTGAACATGGTGAATTATATTCGCTTTCAGGGCGGGTAAAGTCAACCAGGTCCTCTATTCAGAAAAAATAAGCAGTTTGCGTTACAAAATGAAAACTTAACATAAGCCTGTATTTTAGACCCTGATGTTCGAACAGCACTCACCGATATATATAATAAGGATATGGATTTGTCTGCAGACAAAACATCTAACAACTTGATAATTGGTTGCAAACGATATTGCTTGCAAGAAGAATTTGGCATGCTTTATAACCAAGGTAACCGTACTTACACATTGACCGAATTTTCGAAAGATAAATACTATCTGACCAGTATTACTATCTCTCAACATACCGGTTAATGACCAGGACCCTGACCTACCTCGTCTTTATCAGAAACATAAACTACACAAGAATCCTTATCAATGACGTGCTGTCTTTAAACAACAGGAATTTTTCTGACCACGTCCATGATATATACCCTCCTGAATTTGAAATAAAGGAATAACAGACTCTTCTACATCAGTTGCTTACCTCGATCTTTACTTAAACTATGACCAATGTTGTGTGATATGACGATGGACCTTTTTGAGTGTGCTTATTAGTGTGTGTGTTTACTTGTTGTGATTGATAATGATGATTCGGTTTTCCTTTTGAGGACTTGATGTTTACATCGATGTGGTCAAGATGTACTTAGCGGGTGTCGTCAATGAAGCAGAATACAATTACCCTTCTGGACCACCTGATCTTAATCTCTTGTACTTTTACAAGGGTCTCGGTGTCTAAATGGTCAGTGTTTTTGGTATTACGTCATAAAGTGTCTGTTGTATTCCTTGTTAAAGTCAGTGACGGACATGTTATTTTGACTGTACGGACCTGACCAATTTGTATTGTTAAAACTTTTGGTAACCGGTTACTCGATCAATATATAGGTAGTATAAACAATATATATATATATATTAAAACATTATCTAAATGTGTTTTACAACACAAAACTGTATGTGTATATCAATTTCCATGGTATTTTACTGGTCAGTTCGGAGCTAAACACAGGAAAGTATTGCATTTCACACGAGCAAAAATATCTCATCGACATCGCATATCGAAATGCAGTTAGCCGATATTCAATTACAGCTACCTGTATTCGCACTTTTTTTGCGGTACCATTTTTCATTTATTTGTATAGTCTTTAGATTACAGTTTACATACCGCATGTTAAAGCGATAAAACGTACATGTAACACACACATATGCTGCACCTTTTTAATTAAGTAATAAATATAGTATGCCGGGAAAATGAATTAAACTGCATCATACAGCTGTTTCGGCCCCCTGGGACTCTTCAGTGATGGTAGAGGCCAAAGGTGAAAATCAAACAAATTCTAAGCTAATGTAGAAGCGGAAGGGTCAGATGAGTAAAACTTCTTTATTTTATTAATTTTGAAGTAAAATGGAAGTAGTATTTTTCAAATCATGTACTACGAGTATATAGTATGCGGTACCATTTTTCTTCAGACCAAAAACTCGATCAACAGACGTTTTACATATAAGACAAGCTTGCTCATTCATGTGTATATTCTTTAGATTACAATTAACATATCGCATGTTAAAGCGCATTCTACCTCTTTATTTTATGAATTTAGATTAATGTACTAGGAAAATGTATATATTATGTACCGTGTCAATAGTCAAGGAGTTAAGTGTCATTATAGAAGCTCAAACAAACCTCGGGGGCTAAATAAATCAATCAGCAGAGTTTGCCAACCACTATTGTGAAAGATAGCGTAGCACACACATATGCTGCACCCTTTAAATTTAGTAATATATAAAGTATGCCGGGAAAATAAATAAACTGCATTATACAGCTGTTGTGTCCTCCTAGCGAAGATTGTTTATTGTGTTGGTGACATCTCTGTGTCAGTATTTAAAATAAAGGACGCAAACAACAGTATTATTTACTCTCTGCATACTGTTTTCATAATTAAAATATCTTATTTCATTCGCTTCTATCGATAAATGACTGGTCTAAGTCAGGGATCCATTGGGCTCAAAAAGGAGTTCAGTAACTGTACGACTAGCCGGTTATCAATTTTGGAAACTAGTTTCTGGTCATCCAGCAGAGTAACCTGTTAACTGATTAAATACTGATTACCCTATACATTACCTATATATGTAGATGTGCGTGTCTGGAGGTTTTAACTAAACGTACTAATGCCATAAAGGTAGCGAACGTTGTTATCTTGTCATATTTACGCAAAAAATATTCAGCTTTTACATATGCATTAGGCTATCAAAGCACAATAACAAGTCGAATAGTATGTTCTAATTCCTCCTCGCTGTATCAATAAACCACTAAAAAAACATTTGGCAGTAACGTAACCGGCACAATCCGGGTCACGAATCTCAGAAACAACTCGAGAAGACCCCAGGTAATAAATAAATAAAGTAAATACACTCTCCACTCTCTGCAATGCCTGCTGGTTATTATACATAAGCAACAACGCAATTTCAAACTCAAAAGCATGGAGAGTTTACATGTCTCCTGAAACGAAAACCATCAGCGGATCTTAAGAAGGACACAACTAATAACCGATACAGACTAAACAAAATGTTCACGAGAACCTGTCATTGTACTTGTCTTGTGGAATGTGGCCGATTCATTCCGATGTGTCGTGGACATAGATGTAAGTAAGCATTATTATTAATACAACAAAGCATTATTATTAATATCAAAACAGTTCAGTACTTTTATTAATACAGCCAGCATTTTATTAATACAGCAATCATTGTATTGATGCAAATCAGCATTGAATTGATACAGCTCAGCATTATATCAATACAATTCGACATTGTATTAAATGAATACAATTCGGCATTGTATTATTACATTTCAGCATTGTAATTATATAATTCAGCATTGTTGCACTAACACCGGCACCTGATTTCATTTCCACGTTTGTCGACGTTATTTTTGTTCTGGCTTGCTATCTATATCTCACTATCTATTTCTTCCCTCTATTGTTGGACGTCAGGGAAAGCAGTCCACCATAATACTTGCACAGGAAACGGCGAAGAAGCATGGTAAATCGTCAATGGTACCGATGTGAACAAGCGCCTAGTCTTGCTCCCTTGTGCTTTTACGGGGGTCTCCTTGTGTACCTTTCCTTTGTTTGTGTTTTGCCCCTGGATTAATCGATTTTGAGTTCGGATTATGATTTTGTTACCGATTCGGTATTCTCTAATTTATTTTTACGTGGTTGACTATATGGCTGAGTATCTGTAAATGTCCGTTTCGGAAAAGTGTTCTGTACTTTGTGGTAAGAATGTGTCTCTTGCCTTAGCAGTTTTTTTTTTGATTTTGTTATTTTCTTAGGAATTAACAAATTACTTAAATAACCAAACCCACATTTGTCTCCTGATTTGTGAAAGCAACCTCCCGGTGACATTAAGGTAAACAAACTGAAAATAAACACGCCTATTCAAATGTACATGTGTAATAAGTAGGAGTAATTAAAACATAATCTTACATAATAATAATGATTAGCTCGTGTTTAAACCAATTTCTAAATAAAATACATTTTCTGAAGGCAAATGTTATTCTAAGAAGGAAAATCAGGATCTCAGTTTTGTCAATTAATCGGAAAAGACCTTAAAACGGCATTTTCGCTAAATCTTGTGTTCGTCTGCTCAATTTCGCCGCCGCCATTCGACTAATTATAGGAATCTCAACATGGTACGACATTCTCTATAATTTTTTTAACATTAACAGTTCAGATTATCAAACAATAACATATTTATTCAATATCAAGATTTATTACTTAGCACACAAGTACCATAGTTATATTTTTACGATAGATTTATTTGTAAAAAAAAATATATTTCCTATGTTTTCTTGGGAATCGGCACGGAAACGGGAGCAGGATAGTGGTCACATGATTCGAAAAACAAACACGTGATTGTTCGTGTAAAAATTGAACCGGAAGCGCAAATGTCACGTAGCCGCGATAAACCAATATTGGATGACGAAAACAGAGTCACAAGATAGACAAGAAAGAAGCTGAAATAGACTATTTAAAGATCGGAACATATGCATCTGATCAACAAAAAGAAATACGACACCATCAAAGAATACGAAGAGCATGGTTTGATTGACGAAGTGTGGTTGAGTTGACAGTGCTTTCGGAAAACAAAAACGTACAGCTGATACATATACGTTCTTCATTCACGTACACTGTAAGATTATGTTCGGTAAAGCTTGTGAAATAATAATCATAATAATTATAAAAAAAAATATTTTCTGCCCCACTAGGTTCAAAGTAGCCATTTCCTCAATACAATATCTTCTGGTTTCCAATAATAATGGTACATTATATTTTTGTATTTTTTGTTTACATTTCTTTTAATTCTTCATTTTTTTCTTGTTATTGGTCACTTTAATATTGAGGATGTAAACAGCTCCCATCCAATTCGTCTGTCTCGATTATGTTCCCGGGGGGTTGGGTTCAGGAGACCAGTTGTGCTATTTTGCTAAAATTGGGAAACAACTACATAGATAATTATACAAAGCTTTTGAACATGCTCTTCTTGATTTAACCTGTATTTAATGCATAAACTGAACTATTTAGTGGAATTAAATTTCCAAACTCATCAGTGGATGGCCTTGTGTATTACACATCGGACTTTTCTGGCCTGTATCTGTTGAGTAAGGAAATTTAATCCCACTAAATGCTTATACATGCAGCTCAATAATAATAAAAAAAAATCCTTTCTTTTCGGATGATTACTTGTACATGATGTACATATCTATTTATCTTTGGTGTAGCAATAAAAGGTTACAGTTTCAATTCTTATTTTGTTAAAATCCAAATACAATTTAGTAGTTGTTTCCCCCACTCAGATTATTTATATAATGCGTTCAAATTATTTGTATGTGTTCAGTGTTGTAATGTTTATGTCTATGTTTGTACCACTGGTTGTTACTTTGTTTGGAGAGGGCTTAAATAGGCTATGCCTGCTGCCCGATCCATTTGTCTTTTTGACAATAAAATTTATTGAAATTGAAAAATTTCAACATGCAGTGATATCCGTAAGAGATGCAGCCGTGAGATATAATGTTAGACACTTGTCAGATAACTGTGTATGCTATATCCAAACAGAGACCAAATATTTTGTATAAGAAAATACTGCCACAAATGGCACTTCACTTTGTTCAAAACAAGATAACATATGAGTCATTATATGCGTAAACAAAAGTAACTCAATACACATGAGTTGAAAATGTAGTTGTAAAATGTTCTCAGTATCTTCAAGATTTGGCTTTATGTCACTTAATAAAACTTCCAACCAACTAACTTTCGGACTTTCACTTGTTTTTCTACACTTTACTCTCGGCGTCAACACTTGCAGAGCTGGCGGTGAAATACACTACTTTGTTCAACAGAATGTCAGTCGATATAACGTGTAAAGTGATAATTTAATTATTTTAATGACTAACGTAACAACCCCATACATTTCCATATTGTCCGCTCTCGTCCCTGCATTAGTCGTGTGACGTCACGACCCGTCCTCGGTGCAATACATTTGCTTTGGTGTTTGTCAGTGACAAACTAAAAAACTAATAGTAAAGTTTACCATGTTGGGCTGGCGATGCTCTCAACAAACATATCTTCTAACTTAATTTGTGACTGTAATTAAACCTTTCTTTGAGTATTGTTGAATAGTTGCACTGCTCAAGCTAATAAATACCTTATCCCTCCAGCATTTTAGAAAAGTGTTAAAAATGTATTTGACCACTAGTCTGGTAAGTAAACCAATCATCACAGGTCATGACCTGTCAACAGTTTGGACGAAATTGTACCAGAGGGCTAACTTTGACTTACTAGGATGATTTGTCAGAGTGAGATATGGGTTAATAGCTACGCACCATAACTTATACATCATTGATAAGCCAATAAGGAGAAATCAAAAGTTACCAGGGTTATCTGATACATTTACAACGGACTCGTATATCAATGTCCTTGACCCACTATCAATGCCACACGGAACAAAATGTCTTTCACGGTTTTTTCCACGAGAGCTAAAAAGATTTGGTTTTGTATACATATCAAAACAAAGTTGAAAGTAATTGGTTTATTTAACATCAAATTACATTTAACTTGCATTGTACTTCAAACCGTATATCAAGGTTTCGATTGTAACAATCAAGTTTCATGAAATTCATATTTTCTTTTCTATGTCTTTATTGTTGCAATGAAAATCAATATGTTGTCTACATCACACACTAGAAAATAATTCACTTAACTGATTAAATGTTATTTTAAGCTAGAATCCATCTAAAACAGTTTGCAGCACTCTTGTCCGATCTTCAAATAGGGTCGAATTTAAATTTGTGTATATTTTAATTAATTTGTAATATCTTGTCTTTGAAATTGGGTCTTATTAAAACTAATGAATAACAGTGACACTGACTTTTCCACATGTCTTGAACAAAGCAATCATCTTTTCCGTCATCAAAGTTATAGTGTACCATTTCTTGTGCTTTTGAAACATTTATCCATTGTCTCAATCTCAGAGGCAGATCTGGGCCGGGCCATGATTATTTTTGGAAATAGTTCCTTAAATGCTTAAATAAAGATATAATCTGTTTTTGTGTTCTTGTTTTGCATAGTTGATTGACCCAAGGTCCCAATGGACAACAGGGAAATCCGACTTTATACATGTACAACGTGTCCGGGCTTCTATAAAAAAATGGAGTAAAATAAGTGAGACATAAATAAAACTTAATGCATCTTAAATAAACCTAGTGTGTGTTATGCTACAAAAACGCGTAATAATGTAATTTCCTGGCAAATTTGCATTGAAATAAACTTAATATACGCCTCGTGACCACTAACTACAGTCACGGAGTTATTTCGTTATAAGTGTTTTTTACTTGTTAGGAATCAACAAAAGCTAAAATATCCCCTCTTCTCATAGGTGATATGTACGGTTGTGGAATAAGTGATCGATATATGAACAAACAGTTCTTTATAACAACTGTATGCTAGGACTGGTAAAATATGTATTAGTACAATGTTATCTTTGCCCTACACATATGGTTTACATATATAGTATACTGCAAACACATATACGCATACTACCAAATTGATTTAGAAACGAAGGATAATAATTTCCTGTTCTACAGTTATACGTTTTTCAAATGCGGAGCTATTTGTTGTTGCTGAAAAACAAAATTTTATTTCCTTCTATTTTTTTAATCATGTATTTGATGTTTATTTTCCGTTGAAATATGTTTTAGTTTTGAGCTGAATCATAACTGTAGGATTAAATGTTGGTTTTTGATACCTTGAATCAGTGAAGAACTTACCAAATCCCTTTTAAGCAGCCGTTGTTGCCTCGACACTTTGTAAGTTTTCCGGTAAGATTCTGGTGCAATGGCAGCGACTAACCCTAATTAAAAAACAAAACGGTAGGCTGTAAAATGCTTATCTAAATCATCGGATATTTCTGCCTAACATAAGTATTTATATTCCTAAATTAAAGTTATATCGGTATAGGTTTTTCAATTTTTTATTATTGGATTTGACAACGGTAGTTTTGTTATTATTATCATTAATTCCGTTATCCATTCATTAACCAAATTTAAAAAAAAAAAAAAACTTTTTTCATTCCAATTATTTTGCCTATCTTAATAAAGCTGTGCGTTTTTCATAACAAAGTTCCATAGCATACATAGTGACGTAATTGATTGCATTGCGTCCTGTTTTGACACTCTCATCTTTTCTTTATACTAGGATATCATTTAAGTCCTTTGGACTATTTGGAAAATTAATTTCACAGAAACCTTATGATGACATAACAATTTTTATTTAAGTTCCAATATTAAAAAGAGTGTCTCTGATGATGCTCTTTTTAAACTACCAGGTTCTTCTATGTTAAGTCCCCTTCTAAATCTGCTGTATCCGTTACCATCACCTTTAAGTAAAAACAGCGTGCAATAGTAACATTGATCTGAATGTAACAAACCATAATATACGTATATACATACATCAATATTTATATGATTTAAATTATACTAGAATATTTATTGATGAACTTGCATACCATCCATCAGAATATTGTTTGCTGTTTATCCTGGGTTTTTTTTTCCTTTTTCGTTTTTACTTCATTTTACATTATAAAGACACGATGGAAATAAATATAACCTATTTGACTAGCGTTACTTGATTGTAAATACACGAGTCCTTAAGCAACAAAAAGTAATCATATCAATAACATATTGTGACTAAACAATCAATTTTGCATGTAATTTATTCCTTCATTTACAATACTTTTTTAATTTTGGTACAAGTTTGAACCTACCAGGGCTATGAAAATCACGTTTTTTTGACGCCTCTTTTCCAAGTCCCCTTCCACATATCCAAAATGGACAACCTTTAATAAACAAAACAGCGTTAATTGCACCGTTGATCTGAAAATAACAAATCATCATGTACAGGGAAGAGAAGAGTCCTTGGTTGGCGTTCTCTGAACAAATGTTTCCACGTCTAAAATACGCTAGGATTACATAATGGAAATGTACAATATAACGATTAGAGATCGGTCTTGTAGAGTGTTACAATTACAGATCGGTCATGTGCACTGTTACCGGTACAGCATAGGACTGTACAATGTTATTATTACAAGACTGCGCTGTAAAGTCTGACAATTACATGTCTCAGATTTGACGACTTCACAACGTAAATTTCTAAACATAACGATGTGACGATCACAGGACGACACCATCAAGTGTGTCGATTACAGGACGGAACTTTCTATTTTCACGGTAACATGACGAAATTATAAGGTTCAACGATTACAGCATGGAATTGTAAAATGTGACAATTACAAGACTGGGCTGCAATATATGACTGTGATACACGTGTTTGCTAAAGCAATATGGTCTTAGTGAAATTTCATCGATATATTTAAGGACGGAAAGTCCATTTTGTTGCTTACATCAGCTGATAAGTCAAGTGAACTTCGCCCAAATGCAGTGTACCATTTGCACGAGGTTCACCTGACTTTATAAGAAAATAGACATTCAATATTTGTATTCACGTAAACTATTGAAAATGTCCCGCCATTCGCATGTACTTTAAGCTGCCGTGTCACACTTTGCTTCACTTTTGTTACATTGTTGCACACTTATCGCCATGTATGTACGTACGCGGAACAGCCGATAGCTAGCTTCTTTCATCACTTGACAACAGAAAACATGTAGTCTAGAGACAAGATTTTTATTTGTTTATTTTTATATGTGTTTTAATCATACCTCTCAAATTTGTAATGTCATTCCGAATTGATTAAAATACCTTTCCAGTAGAAAATGGATTACGAGAGTGTTTTAGAGCGGTTTGCAATCACACAAACGTAAACAGAACGAAGTCGTAATTTGGTCACAGTTTAAGCGAGTCGAATAAAGTTGTCGGAAGTCGGATTTCTGTTAGCCCTAAGCATATTGAAAATGTCTAACAGTGGAATTAAGAAAAGCTTGTTGACGAAAGTATGATGAATGGTATTGGTGACATGTTATCAACTGGATTAGCGATCTGACGATTTTTAATTTGGGACATTAACCGAAAACTGCAAACTTTTAAGGTAGACAGACGGTAGCTACATTGTACGGTTATGTATTTTGACAAAACCACAGGTGCATGAGAATTCTTCACATTTAGTTTCTGACCTGAACTGAGGTTTTTAGAGTATGTTTACACTTTTGGAGGTTAATAAACATACCCTAATCTAAACCCCTTAGAAGAATAAAATTATTCTAGACACCGTAGTTTAGGTACAAACATTACGCTGTAAGTGTAACAAATTATCGGGCCCCTATGAGAAAGGTACTGTAGGTTAGGTCCTACAGTAGTTTATCTAGATTACTAGTTTTTTTAACAGGTTCCATCTGTCGTATGATATAATCTGGTTATATCAGCCACACACTCACAACAAGAAAACAAATGTGGTCATTACCAGTCAACAATTAGGGTGGAATTGTACGACAGGAACACCTTTGACATACTTGGAGGAATGTATTGGCAAGTAGCTACACATCATGACAATGCATAATTGGTGGGCCGATATAGAAAAATTCAAAGTTACTAGGGGTAGCTTATCATCTCGATTCTTAATGGTACCATAAGGGTCTGGAGGACATATACCAATCATGCTTCGTCCGCTGTGCATAGTTTTTTCCTTTAAATTATTTTTTTCTCTATAAGAGGAAGGCCAATGCTTGCATAGTGGGATGAAGGGCTACAAAATGTGTTCAAAGGAAAAACCTTGACCAACTAAACAGACATCGGAAGGGAAAAACTACTTGTCTCTATCCTTTCTGACAGTCAATTCACAAAATGCAGAAACGTCTTAACCCTTTCAGTGCCAGCGGACCGATTGCGCCGATTTACCGTGTCGTTGGGTGCCAGCGGGCCGATTTGGCCGATTTGCTGTACCGTTGAGTTCCAGCGGGCCGATTGGGCCGATTTGCTGTGCCGTTGAGTGCCAGCGGGCCGATTTTTTAAGACCACTTTTAACGTTTATTTATTTTATGTTTACTTAAGTTAGTTTGTATTTTATTTTGAAATCTATGATTTTAAAATAAACACTTTAATTTATGACGTGATTTCTCGCAGTTTTTATGACGAAACAATGTCACAATTTGACGTCATTGCACACCCTATTACAGCCCCCAAAAATATTGCGATCAAGGCCGTTGTGTTTCCTTTGGCATCATCGATATTTCTTAATGCGGAATTTGTAGACGAAAAAAGCGTTCGCTTTAAATGTATATTTCTTTGTTATTTTTGATGAGTTAAGATAGAGTAAAGTTTACAGTACTACTTTGAATTCCTTTTATCAGCTAAAAATGGAACACATTTCAATACCTAAACATAAAACAAATATTGCAAAATGATCTCCAACCGATTTATACTTAGTATTCTGTTGCTTATCTTCAATGATTTTATTTCAAAGTGCGACATTAATGAGCGATAAGGCAAACCCTGTCTGACCCTTTGTGAGAGAATATCATGCTTTATTCTAGGTCCTGGGTTCGATCCCTGGAGGGCGCATACAATACCTTACCCACTATAAACATATACTAGATATATATTTTACACATGACAGTTTTTTAACGTTCATATCACTTTTTCAAATATTATTGAGATACATAACTATATATAATGGTATTATAAGACACATTTTGTCTGAATCAGGGATTTCATCGTTTTATATTAACATTCTGATTGTTTCTTCTAATATACATGAATATAAAAAATGAAAACAACAATCACTAGACTATGTCGTCTTCTATATGACTTTCTCACCGACAGCCCAGTTTTTATGATATTTGAGTTTTTTAATGACCTCAGTTAAAGTCAGCTACTACATGTTATTATTATATTCAAAAGATTTTCGTTGACAAAATTGCCAACAAGTGCTTGATCACCAATATGCTATTAGGCCATACCAATTTGATTTATTGTTCGTCGGATTTACCGCTCCTGTTTTGGAAAAATAAAATAAAAGTAAAAGTAAAATATCACGCTCCAATTTTAGCGTCAATGAAAAATGACGAATCTGGATATATTTTACAATGGTTCAAAATTTAGAAAACGCCATTTCGGATCATTCCAATGTTTGTAAGAAAGGTAAAAATGGTATTTTAAGCGTTTATTTTCGGCAGCAACACGAGGGAAATGCGCGACGAGGCTTTTTCACTTGTGAAGAAATCTGAGAATGTGTCAAAATTGCTTTTTATCGTTTTGATCACTACATAATCCGGTCGTCATAATGTATTGCAATATACCGCAATAGATAATTTATCGTTCCAAGATCTTTTGATCAAATAAACAAAATACGGAACTCAAGCCTTCTAACTAAAACGCGACTTCAATCAAATATCTATTAAAATCCTGAATTAGGTAAGCAACATCAGAAGATATGATGTTAATACAAATGTACGACTATAATAACAACTCTATATTGAATTTCAAATCGATACTCTTCTCAAGCAATCGACCCAATTTGGCAGATATCAATGTCATTTCATCAGTCTTATTTGAGTAGAATAGGCTTAATGTCGATAGTAAAAAACTTTTGGTTATTTATATTTTAAAATATTTATGTAGGTATTACCATTCGAACTCTCTTCCAGATGCCTTAGTTACTTAGTCATCAGTAGTCAGAACATTTAAATCCCGAATGGATGAACACTAGGTTCATGATCCTCATTCAACCACGAGATGAACAATATTATATATATAATTGAACTTATTCATATAAGGGGACGTCAGCTTATGAACTGATATTTATCTTTCTGATTTGGATATATAGTACACAAATAATGCTTGTGTCCATTATCACTATTATTAATGTTATTGCAACCTAAAGGCTATGTCAGCAAAAACCTAGTGTCATACATCTAGCCTTCAGGGTTTGTTTTATATAGCGGTACATCATACCACGGACTTAGATTAGACTATATAAGTCCGTGATCATACATATATTTTGTCATCAATAATTTATATCAATTCAATAAAATATGCATTCTGCATGAATAGAAGCATCTTAATACCTACAAGGTTGCTAAAAGGTGTTTCCTACGGCTTTGGTTCAATCACTAAACTTGGATGAATGACCTTAGGTCTTCTATTAAGAAAGTAATCCAAGAAAACTTTTCTCTCAAGTGCTGTTTTATTGCACAGCATTATGCAAGTAGTTTGTACTATGGAAATTGTTTTAAAAAAAAAACGCTACCACAGTTTAAATACGTGTACTATTTGCTGATACATTATATAAATAGTCAAACAAGTATTCTGACATTTAATTTTTTGAAAACTACCGCTCGCTCGAAATTTTAAGGAATTCAAAATGTTTGTAAAAACAAAAACAAAAATTGCGCCCGCTCCCTCCAATTTTGAAATCTCATTTTCCGAAGAACAATAAATCAAATTGGTATGGCCTAAACATACTTATTTAGGTGCACCCAAATTTTAGCGCATACCTGAATTTGAATTGATAAGCATAATGATTTTGGCACAGTTACAATACTTGCTATAGAAAGGGAATATATAGAGACCGTAACCAATTCGCAATATGCAATCATAATTTAGCGTAGACATGTTGGTTTATATGATCTATCGTATGCATTTGGATATCCTCAAGTTAAGATCCAGTGAACTATTTGTCAGATTCTAAAGTGATACGTAGTTTTCGAGTTTGCGCACGAAAGCAAATCGCATTAGCTAAACTGGGAGAGAGATTGTATAGGCCTTGCCTGTTGCTCAATCCCTTTAAATCATATTGATTTAATAAAATATTTTGAAGTGAAAGCTTAACTGTTAGGGAAAGGGTAATTTTGGGACATAAGCTCCCGGATGGAGACACAATACTGCCTTTCCCGTTATCATATTTTCTATTCTTAAAAACTCTTCAAATTTTTTCAGGTATGCTCCACAATATCATCGAAAATGGGGAAAATCTCGGCAGTAATGCCAGAGCAAAACTGTTGATAAAAATAGGTATTCCTGATTTTGAAGCATTTCTCGATATTTTCTTTAATATGGCACTTATCAGAAAATTGTCAATAGCAAATTACTTGAACTCAGGATTACCAAGTCGATCTTCAATATGGGTTTAACGTATTATGTCAAAAGAACGGAATTAACATTAACATTAAGTTTATAAATAGATATACACGTTGGCCAGGATGTTAACGTGTGAGAGAGCTTATAATGGGAGAAAACCGGAGTACCCGGAGAAAACCCACCTTTTCTACAGGATAATTTCAAATGCTTTATTATGTTATGCGGTCCTCGCAAGACTTAACTTCTTTGTATAGTTTGTGAATATTCGTCCTCGGGTAAACCTGATGGACATCTACCCTCTAGGGGTGTCCATGAAGGTAAATGCTCCGTATTTATATTTAGAGGAAGAAATAATAATGACACTGAAAGTATTATGATGTCATAATTGGCTACGCGTCACAAAGCTGGTCGTCCGCTCTCTTATTTGAATGCAAAAGATTCGAAATGTTGGGGAAAGGGATAAAAAAACAAAACTGATTATGAGCTGACAGATCAGGAAGTAGAAAAACGGTACTCAACAAACACACTCGGTTACAAATCACCAGCTTCACTTCTGTATTCAATGTGGATTGTATGTACGATGCATTTTAGAATGCGACCTGGCAAGGAAACACACTATTTACAATAGGGAGATATTACACTTAACCGTGTGGTTAATATTTTGATATTTTTCACGAGTGAACAGAAAATATCAAAATATTGTGTATGTCTTCTCCATCGAAAATCATCAGCGATTTATGCAAGATACAACCAACCAATATAGACTAAAAACAAGTAACAAAAATCCAATCAACTCATCACTATAACGGAACATACATCTGATAGTTTCGTGTATTTAGAGTATTCTCTTCTCTCATTCCACCTGCGAAATCCGTTAAGATGTCGCACTCTATAATTGTGTATATAATATATGTAATAAAATACATACCTTCACCGCGGCCATCAATTTGACCATCAGACAATGGAATCAGCACCAGCACCAGTAACAGCAGAAATTGGTATGAATTCATCTCACTGGATGTATATGATAGAACGGTATGAAATCAAAATGTTTGAATACGTCTTGGTGACGTTGCGACGAATGCAAGTATACTGCAGGTATGGACAGAAGTGTAGACGGGCGATAACTCAACAGACTGTGCTAATATATATATCATATAACAATACCAGTGACAGTTGGTTGACTATCCTGTTACATCATAAATAAGCAAATTATCATTGATATTAAATATAAACTAAAATACATCGATAGCACGTGGTCAATGAAGCAGAAGACGCTTCCCTCACGGAACATCTGGTATTATTCTCATATACTTATGCAGGGGTCTCCGGGCATGCGATGTTCGCAACAAACATATCTTCGTAATTAATATGTGACTGCAATTAAACCTGTCTTGAACATTTTTATATTACTTGACACATACACAAAATTATAATGTACATTAACATTAACCCATAAAACATCTATACACACGGGTATATATGTACTCATATATAGCTATACCTTGGTTACATTACGGATTTCACTGATGGAATGAGAGAAAAGAAAACTATAAATACACGGAACTAACACATTTTTGTTCCGTTATAGTGATGGGTTAGTTGAATTTTTTGTTACTGGCTTTTAGTCAATATTGGTTGGTTGTGTCTTGCATAAATCGCTGATGATTTTCGTTGGAGAAGACATGTAAACTTCCTATGCTTTTGAGTTTGGAAGTGCGGTGTTGTTTATGTAGAATAACTAGCAGGTATTACAGAGAGCAGAGAGGGTATTTACATTCTTTATTTAGTGACTTTGGGTCTTCTCGAGTTGTTTCTAAGATTCGTGGCCCAGGTTGCGCCGGACTCGTTACTGACGGTTGATATCAAGTATGGCTGCCATTTTGGACAATGACGTTCAGTTTAAATCTCTGGTTGTGACTCAAAGCCCTTGTCGAGGTACGAAGCGCCCCGTGCTTGACACGCACATACCTACATGTAAGGGTTAACAGTTAATAGTTAACTAGTAATCCGGTTACTTGGCTGGAAGACCAGGATCTGGTTCCAAAAATTGATAACCTTATAGTCGGACATTTACTGAACCCATTTTGAGCCCCAGGTTCTCCTGGCTTAGACCAACAACTTGTCTATAGGAATGAATGAAATGAGATATTTTAATTATGCAAACAGTGTGCTGAGAGTACGTAATGTTGTCGCCAACACCATCAACAATCCCCGTAAAAAGGAGTTTTCATCTTAAATTCTATCTAAAACTAAGGATTACATACTTAGTTGCAAAATTATCTGTGTCCTAGCAAAGGTCGTGTTTTTAGATTTTTCGCTATTAACCCTCATGTGCTGTGGTAAATAATGCACTCCCTGTAAAGCTAGTTTTTCATGTGTAGACACCCGTTTTGAAAAGGCCAGTTTTTTAATCTCTAACTAATTCTTTTAACAAATGTGAAGACCATAAAGTCCACTTAACCATGCTTATGCCAGTTTTACTCATTTTTTAAAAAATTGGATAAGCATTCTATGATACAGGAGGAGCGAAATACGAACAAAGAAATAATCCACATGGAGACCCTTGCAAAAGTACAGGTGATTAACACCAGGTGTTCCGGAGAGTAAGCGTAGTCTGCTTCATTAACGACACCTGCCATATCAATATTGGTTACATCCTTGTAAAACATCAAAGTCGTCGAAATGAAAACAGAGCCATCATTCGATAAGTAACCTACCGAGTCTATACGACCACTGCATCCATATGGCATAGCAGTACCAAGACGTCTAATGAAGTGTTCCTCATGTTGGCCATGGTACGGAGTGCTGCGTCTAGGATTATTTGTAGGGGGATATATCCTTTTTTTCCGAGTACGGACTTTCATAACAACTATGGTGTCTAGAATTATTCTATACTTCTGAGGAGTTCAGATTAAGGTGGTATGTTTCTTAACCTCCAAACGTGTAAACATACTCTAAAACCTAAGTTTAGGTCAGAAATGTAAAGAATTATCTTCTCTTCCTAATTCCGCTGTTAGTTAGACGTTTTCAATATGCTTAGGCCTAACAGAAATCCGACTTCCGACAACTTTATTTGACTCGCTTCAACTGTGACCAAATCACGACCTCGTTATGTTTTCTTCTGCGCGATGCAAACGGTTCTACAAACACTTTCGAAATCCATTTTATACTTTTATACTGGAAAGGTAATTCAATCAAAATTCAATTCGGAATGGCAATACAAGTTTGAGAGGTATGATTAACACACATTTAAAAATAAACAAATACAAATCTTGTCTCTAGGCTACATTTTTTTTGTTGCCTAATGATGAATGAAGCTAGCTATCGGCTGTTCTTCGTATGTACATTCCTGTAAATATTTTACAAATGTATCTGTAATAAGGTCCTTGTACATCGGTCTAGTTAGAAGTCAACTGGAGTATTGTAGCGAGATCTGGTCATCGTACCAATCTACATTTATACACCAAGTTGAAACTGTCCATAGAATTGTTTTTATATTCTTGTGTTTCAAGGCAAAGTTTGATTTTAATAGTTATTTTTAATCTGATGTCTGTCAGCATTTTAAGTTTCCTTCTCTAGAAAGCAGACGCCAACATTTAGATCTTTGTTTTTTTTACAAATGTGTTCATGGTCTATTTGACTGTCCATATTTTATAGAAAGGATTGGTGTCTTAGTTCCAAGAAAATGCTTACGGTCCTCTGTACATTTACAATTTAGTTGACCTCATAGTAGCATAAATGTAATGTAATTAGAACTGTCAACCGATATACCAGTGCTCTTGACTGTATTTTTGAATGTACTCTGTCTTCTTTTAAATCTCGCCTATAGGCAGTATGTTTTAAATAATTCCATGTTTAAGCACTGCATACCATACTTTACTATTATCAATCTTATACATTACTTGCATGTACTTAGCTGTGTTAGTTTATTATACTTTTGTTATCATTGTTATCAATACTGTAATTGGATCCTTGGGTCTGTTGAATTGAAACGAATAAATGGCGATAAGTGTGCTACAATGTAACACAAGTGAAGCACCATGTGACACCGGCAGCTAAAAGCACATGCGAATGGCGGGACATTTTTAATTGTTTACGTGAATATAAATATTGAATGTCTATTTTATTGCTTAGATCGGCTGATGAAGTCAGGCCTCCTCGATGATCGTAGGTTCAATGCAAATGGGATCATCTGCCCATCGGCAGATTTCGCGATATTTTTTTATGACCGTGAGACGCTGAAATAGAATGTTTGAGATTGGTCAGAGAAAAACAATCTCTTTTAAGAAGTTATATATTTTAGACTATATTATTCTGCAAATGCAACCTGCTCACGAAACTGATAAGCCAGCTTGACTAGATATACTGAAGGACATAACGGTTAACCTAGCGTGCTTGTAGGAGACCCGATAATTTGTTATACTTACAACGTAGTTTTTGGACCTAAACTATGGTGTCTAGTATGATTTTATGCATCCGAGGAGTTTACATTAGGGTGGCATTTTTAACAGAAATTGATGTTTACCTCCAAAAGTGTAAACATACTCTAAACACTTTAGTTTAGGTCCAAAAGTAGATGTAACGAATTATCAGGTACCTGTGATCTTGTCAATACATGACTGTACCGCGTGCCTACCTTTAAAGCTTGTAGTTTTCGGTTAATGTCACAAATTAAAAATCATGGAAGAACCTGGTAGGTTTAAAACAACATCATCAGGGACAATATTTTTGATATTGGAACTTAAATAAATAAACACTATTATGTAATCAGTAAGTTGTCTGTGAAATTCATTTTCCAAATAATCCAAAGGACTAAAATAATGGCCTTGTATATAGAAAAGAGGAGAGTGCCAAAACAGGACACAATATAATCAATTATGTCACTATGTATGATAGGGAACTTTGCTATGAAAAACGTACAACCTTATTAAGATAGGAAAACTACCGTTGACTTATCCAATAATAGAAAAATAAAAACCCCATACCAATATAATTTGAATTTAAGAACATTGATACTAATGTTAAGGCGAAATATCGGTTGATTCAGATAAGCATTTTACAGCTTACCGTTTTGTTTTTATCAGGGTTATTTGCTGCCATTGTACTAAAATCTTACCGGAAAACTTACAGAGCGTCGAGGCAACAACGGCTGCTTAAAAGGGCTTTGGTAAGTTCTTCAATTATTCAAGGTATCAAAAAACGATCATTTAATCCTAGAGTTAAGATTCAGCTAAAAACTAAATCATATTTAAATTGAAAATAATCATCAAATACATACATGATTCATAAAAAAGAAGAAATTAAAGTTTTTGTTTTCCAACAGTTTTTGCAAAAGTACACAAGATTAACATCAGGTGTTCCGGAAGAGTAAGCATAGTCTGCTTCATTAACGACACATGCCATATAAATATTGGCCACATTCTTGTAAACATCAAAGTACTCGAAATGAAAATCGAGACATCATTCGATAAGTAACACATCGAGTCTATACGACCATAAGAAGAATTGAATGATCAGGCAGGCTTAAATGTTGATAAAAACGTTGATTCTGTTCCGATGACCATTCATATTTTTTCGTAACTTGCCTTTAGATTTACGTAAATAAATCAAAAACCACAAAGAGAACACTAAATACCGTACAAAACATCGGAGGCTTGACCCAGTTTAATCCCCGTTAAGGGAATCTTTTTGATATTGGGCGCCGACTCAGCCTTAATGTATTTCTTATTCTTTTCTCTTACCTTGTTTTTAATCAAAGTACTGGGTGTTGGGTATTTTCGGGGAACAAAACTGTCCAACAGCAGAGACACTCGTCCAGTGGTATAAACTAAATAGATTATACCTTATCGTCAACAAAACAATAATTCGAACTATGGGGGCAAAACACGAAAAAAAGATAAGAAGGCAGAGAAAGGGTGAAAAGAATTGACGAAACCTAAAATAAACTTGGATATTGAATAAAAGTGAACTGTAATTTGATGCTTAATAAAATAATTACGTTCCAACTGTGTTTTGAAATGTATATAAAACATTCTTTTAAACTTTCGTGGGAAAAAACGTGAAACTCGTGACATTGGAAATGAGTCAAGGGCACTCATTTGAACCAACTTGGTAGCCCTTCATCAATGGTTGCTACAGGCCAATAAACATTACCAAGAGCGTTTTAGTTACTGGGAAGACGATGTTTGAAACATTTGAAGACATTTGACCCTTGTGACCTTGAAAATATGTCAAGGTCATTTTATTTGGACAAACGTGGTAGCCCTTCATTAAATCATGATCCAAACTAAATATCAGTACGCTAAAAAGACATTGCGGTTATTGAGAAGGAGTTTCATGAAGATTTTAATACATTTGACCCCCTGAGACATTGATAGTGGGTCTAGGTCATTCATTTGAACAATTTGGTGGTCATTCATCCCTGTATGCTACATGCCAAAAATCAATACTCTAGGCCTTCTTAAAGATTTGAAGTTATTTAACCCCTTTGACCTTGAAAGTCGGTCAAGGTTATTCATTTGAACAAACTTGGTAGTCCTTCATCCCAACATGCAAGCATGGGCCTTCCGCTTATAGAGAAAAAATAATTTCAAGGGAAAAAATATGCACGGCGCACGGCGGACGGCGTATGATTGTTAAAGCTCGTAGTGAACTTTCATCGCCAGCTCTGCAAGTAATGACGCCGGGGGCAATGTGCAGAAAAACAAGTAAAATGAAAGTCTAGACAAAGCGCAGTTGGACGGTTTATAAAGTGATAAAAAGCAAATTCATGAAGATACTGATAACATTTTACAGCTGCATTTTTAACTCATGCGTATCACGTTCCATTTTTCATACATTTAGTGACTCATTTGTTGTCATATTTTCTAATGATTGCATCTCTTT
This sequence comes from Mimachlamys varia, assembly GCA_947623455.1. Classification (NCBI taxonomy): domain Eukaryota; kingdom Metazoa; phylum Mollusca; class Bivalvia; order Pectinida; family Pectinidae; genus Mimachlamys; species Mimachlamys varia. The sequence goes on along the minus strand of OX392532.1, from coordinate 28,355,417 downwards.
TACGGATATTACAGTTGTGGGATCGCACAAAGTTACACGATGTGCGGTGGGCGCACGATGGGCGAACGGTGTATGCACAATGTGCGAACGATGCGATCCTGGGCGATTATTTCTAACGCACATGTGGGCGCACGATAAACTAACATTGTCAGATGACAATCGTAGTTGATGTAAATTTAGAATTGGTTTAACAATATATACGGTTTTGGGTTAGTCGTTATTTACATTAGCTGATAGTTCTATCTATATATTTCTTAAAATTAGTAATAGTCTTTCTGTAGTTTTTGAAACAAACCAAATAGTCACATGTATGTAAAATTTCAACACATATTGACAAGTTCGCATTCAAGTAAATATTGCCAGTTTTTACCAAGTTATACACTGCACCTGTACATGGACAATATATGTAGATGTCTCTGGCCCGGGGCACTTACAACACTCGCCTAGGTGTGAAAACACATGTTAAGTGGTGGGGAGGGGAGGGGGTTTTCAAATAACAAGTTATAAGAGTCCGGTTTGTTTTTATAACGGTCGCTCGGTAATGGCTGTCGTAGCGTATCGCCGCACGCAGGACAGGTAAAACTCTGGCATGTAATTTACCTATTCTGCTACCTGGTAGCTAAACCCGCACTTGGCTGTCTCATGGTCATTGTAATACTGTTAACTGTATATTGTTAAATTGACATAATCCCAATAAATATGATACGAATTTTAATAGTTTTTGGACAAGAGGGTTCCATATGTTTTTCATTCCGTAATATGTATCGGCCAATTGTACCAAATTGTGATTCTAATCGCACACATAAACGCACGATTTTTAGATCGCCCATGTGTGCGCACCATGGGCGAACTATGTGTGCACGATGTATGCACGATGCACGCACGATGCACGCACGCAGTTTTTGGTGCGTTGTGCAATACCACAACTATACTACGTGTTAAAATGTTGACAACTGCAATAATATAAAGTCCATAATTTCATCATTCGGCAATATTTTCAAACGACATATAGTTTATCGTTCTATTGCACTTTTGTAAAAATGCATTGTGCTACTCAGAATGATTTAAAATTAAATTTCAATTGATAACGTAAGCTATGGTTTAACATACTCTGTGAAAAACACAACACAGCTAGGATAAAATATCTAGGAAGATCAAATATCAATGATTGAATTCCTGATCGACAATATTTTTTTGCTTTTTAGTTTGAAAGATTTGCAAGCAGGCTGTTGGCATTCCCATGGGAACAAACTGTGCCACGCTCTTAGCTGACATTTGATTATATATTAACATGTAATGAAATGAAGAATAGTCGTGTTTTGCACTGCGAATTTACTAACATATCGATGTAGATTTACTAGGACTATATTGTTTTAGCTAACACGTGTATCACAGTTATGCATTGCAGCCCAGTCTTGTAATTGTCACATTTCACAACCCCATGCTGTAATCGTTACGCCTAACAATTCCGTCCTGTAACCGTCAAAATAGAAAGTTCCGTCCTGTAATCGACACACTACATGATTTCGTACTGTGATCGTCTCATCGTTATGTTCTGGAATTTTTGTGCCGACGTCGTCTCATTATGTAATTGTCAGACTTTACAGCGCAGTCTTGTAATAATAACATTGTACAGTCCTGTCCTGTACCTGTAACACTGCATATGACCGATCTGTAATTGTAACACTCTACATGACCGATCTCTAATCGTTATACTGTACATTTCCATTATGTAATCCTAGCGTATTTTAAACGTGTAAACATTCGTTCAGAGAACGCCAACCCTCATTCCTTATGTAATAAAATAAAATAAAATAAAGTAACTCTAATCGTTTTACAACATATAGGTTCAAGTATTTCCATAGTTACAAGTACAGTAAATGAAAATTAAAATTAAAAATCATACACATCAGCATTCTTGACTTTTATTAAAGATTCGTCACCTCTATTGAACATTTGCTAAAACCTTGACATCATACCAGACAGGCCTGTCAAGTATAACTATATTTGTTTTGTTATGTATTATAATTAACGTTGATTGTTTGGTCAAAAATGTATCTTATAGAATCATTTCATGTTACTTAATTATTTGTTTGTTCACAATCGAGTAATGGTAGTTGAATGGGGTGCCCAAAAAAGAAGACCCGATTAAAAATAAATAATGATGATTTGTTATATTCAGATCAACGGTACAATTAACGCTGTTTTGTTTATTAAAGGTTGTCCATTTGGGAGATGTAGAAGGAGACTTAACAAAGAGTCGCCAACAAAATGTGATTTCAATAGCCCTGGTAGGTTCAAACTTGTACCAAAATTAATAAAGTATTGTAAATGAAGGAATAAATTACATGCAAAATTGATTGTTTAGTCACAATATGTTATTGATATGATTACTTTTTGTTGCTTAAGGAATCGTGTATTTACAATCAAGTAATGCTAGTCAAATAGGTTATATTTATTTTCATCGCGTGTTTATAATGTAAAATGAAGTAAAAACGAAAAAGGGAAAAAAAAACAGGATAAACAGGAAACAATATTCTGATTGTATGGTATGCAATTGCATCAATTAATATTCTAGTATAATTCAAATCATATATATATTGATGTATGTATATACGTATATCATGGTTTGTTACATTCAGATCAATGTTACTATTGCACGCTGTTTTTACTTAAAGGTGATGGCAACGGAAACAGCAGATTTAGAAGGGGACTTAACATGGAAGAACCTGGTAGTTTAAAAAGAGCATCATCAGGGACAATCTTTTTAATATTGGAACTTAAATACAAACTTGTATGTCATCATAAGTTTTTTGTGAAATTAATTTTCCAAATAGTCCAAAGGACTTAAATGATATCCTAGTATATAGAAAAGATGAGAGTGTCAAAACAGAACGCAATGCAATCAATTACGTAACTAGGTATGCTTTATTAAGATAGGCAAAATGATTGGAATAAAAAAAAAAATTTAATTTGGTTTATGAATGGATAACGGAAATAATGATTAATAAAAACAAAACTACCGTTGTCAAATCCAATAATAAAAAACTCAAAAACTCTATACCAATATAACTTCAATTTAGGAATATAAATACTTATGTTAGGCAGAAATATCCGATGATTTAGATAAGCATCTTACAGCCTACCGTTTTGTTTTTTATTAGGGTTAGTCGCTGCCATTGCACCAGAATCTTACCGGAAAACTTACAAAGTGTCGAGGCAACAACGACTGCTTAAAAGGAATTAGGTAAGTTCTTCACTGATTCAAGGTATCAAAAACCAACATTTAATCCTACAGTTATGATTCAGCTCAAAACTAAAACATATTTCAATGGAAAGTAAACATTAAATACATGATTAAAAAAAATAGAAGGAAATAAAGTTTTGTTTTCCAACAACAACAAATAGCTACGCATATGAAAAACGTATAACTGTAGAACAGGAAATTCTTGTCCTTCGTTTCTAAATCAATTTGGTGGTATGCAAATATGTGTTTGCAGTATACTTTATATGTAAACCATAGGTTTAGGGCTAAGATAACATTGTACTTATACATATTTTACCAGTCCTAGCATACATTTGTTATAAAGAACTGTTTGTTCATATATCGATAACTTATTCCACAACCGTGCATATCACCTATGAGAAGATATTTTAGCTTTTGTTGATTCCTAACAAGTAAAAAACACTAATAACGAAATTACTCCGTGACTGTAGCTAGTGGTCACGAGGCGTACATTAAGTTTAGTTCACTGCAAATTTGTCAGGAGATTACATTATTACGCATTTTTGTATACACACTAGGTTTATTTAAGATGCATACAGTTTTATTTATGTCTCAGATATTTTGCTCCTTTATTTTGTATAGGAGCCCGGACACGTTGTACATGTATAAAGTCGGATTTCCCTGTTGTCCATTGGGACCTTGGGTCAATCAACTATGCAAACAAAGAACACGAAAACATATTATATCTTTATTTAAGCATTTAAGAAACTATTTCCAAAAATAATGATAAACCCGGTCCGGATCCTCCTCTGAGATTGAGGCAATGGATAAATGTTTGAAAAGCACAGGAAATGGTACACTATGACATTGATGACGGAAAATATGGTTGCTTTGTTCAAGACATGTGGACAAGTCAGTGTCAATGGCTATTCATTAGCTTTAATAAGACCCCAGTTCAAAGACAAGCAATTACAAATGAATTAAAATGTACATAAATTTAAATTCGACCCCTTTTTGAAGACCGGACACAAACTGGTTTAGATGGATTCTTGTATCAAAATGTGCAAAAATGAAAATGAGGCCTAAAATTACATTTAATCAGTATAGTGAATTATTTTCTAGTGTGTGATGTAGAAAACATATTGCTTTTTATTTCATTTTTACCAGTGAAATATCGAAAAATATTCCTCCATAAAAGTCATTTTTATTACTGGTGAAAAATTTCATATTTTTCACTAATGAAACGTGAAATCAGGGTGTTTAATTCTACAGCTACCTTTCAATTTAAGAAGCTGTTATACTATGCAAGTCAGCAATTCTATCTGTTTGATCGGAGGAAACTTGTGTCAAACGACAGCGTCTCCAAGTCGCAAAATATAGCCAAAAGTACATGATATAAGAGAACTAGGATCATCTCTGATATTGATAGGGATAAAGCGTAACTCACAAAAGCCTGGATGGCACTGATAATTAGCATATGGATAAATAGTGACAAAACATTGCATTTCTCTCGTTTCTCGCCATCTTAAAGAATGTAGATTCGGCGGTTATCAACATTGTTTAATGATCTGCGTTGATGACGGGACTTTTTCAAAATATTTCACACTATAACAGTAATACGACATATCATTTAAAATTTGAAGACAGATACATTCTTCATTAAAAAAACTGATCAAAAGCAGTTAGTGACGAGTTTTCACATTTTATTGAAATATTTACAGAGAGGACTAAAGTTTGTCCCACCGAAGTTTCTAGACTTGCTAGTGTCAAAAGTATCTACACCAAGTATTGTCAACTTGATGTGTTGTTTTGCAAAAAAAATGTAATAAACAGAATATCTAACACTATCTTCAGTAATACGAAATATATTTCACTCATGTGGCTAATATTTTGATATTTTTCGCTCATGCTGCGCACTCGTCAAAAATATCAAAATATTAGCCCCACTCGTGAAATATATTTCGTATAACTGAAGACACTGTTAGATATCCTCTATGTATTAAGACCATAAAGACATAGAGAAGAAAGTAATTCATGGATTTCATGAAACCCGATTGTTGAAATCGGAAATCAAATAAACGGGTTGCAGTACAATGAAAGTACTTTTTTGAAAATGCAAAAAGAAATATATGGTAGTGAACTCGTTTTTGTGCTATGCTCGGTCAAAGATACCAAAATGAACAAAACACGTGATTTATGTCAAAAATGCTGTTTTGGTCAATTGCAGGACATTTTCATTCAATTTCTTCCAGGTTTGTGATCAGATATGTATGAATGTTTGCAGAATTGACAAAATAGTATTTTCCTATAAATCATGGAAGTAAAAAGTCTTTAAATTATTTTTTTAGCTCAAGAAATAAACTTCAGTTACACCTACCCCTTATTTTCAATGAGAAAATACTCAATTTATCATCATATCTTGCAAATTTAAGGTTTTATAAAATAAAATTCTAGCGACAAACTGTTTTAGATATATTGCAGAACAAAAGGAAATGGGTTTCTCATTCTAAAGCAGTCATAAAAACTGGGGGGTAGCATGCTTGTTGTTTGTCCCTTTATCAAATGTGTTATTTTTCACTATTCTTGGGTCAAAAATCAAAATAGGTTCAGTTTCACTTAAAATCTGATAAATTTATCAAAAATGTAAATAAAATATCTATGTTGCATAACAACTGCTTTATGGTGAACATAAAGAAGTTGTACAGCAAAACTAAACCTGCTGTGATGAAAAACGGCAACACACTAACGATTTTAAATGATAAATCAAGCTAAAAAAACATAAAAATTTGGCCATTATTGAAGTACAAAAAATAAACAGAAATACTTTTTTTTCAAAATGGCTTCCATTATTGGCATTTTTAAAAATTCCTCACAAAAAAGTTCCACAAATAACAGACATCTATTTTTTGCTACATTTTTCAGATGCATATTTGCTATAACAATTGATAATAAATTGTTCGATATTACAAAAATATCTCACGTGAGATCAAAACGAGATTTTAATGTGATTGAAACCTCACAAGAGCAGATCTTTGACTGTAATTTGATGTTAATTTACCAATAACTTCCAACTTTGTTTTAATATATAAACAAGACCAAATCATTTTAAATCTCTTGGAAAAAAACCGTAAAAGACATTTGGCTCCGTGTGGCATTGGTAGTGGGTCAAGAACAATATTGGACGATCCCGTTGTAATTGTATCAGATAACCCTGGTAACGTTTGATTTCTCCTTATTGGCTTATCAATGACGTATATGTCATGATGCGTAGCTATTAACCCATATCTCACTCTGACAATTCCTCCAAGTAAGTCAAAGGTAGTCCTCTGATATAATTGCATTGGAACTGTTGATAGGCCATGACCTGTGATGATTGGTTTACTTACCAGACTAGTGGTGAAATGAATTTTCCAACATTTCAAATATGCTGGAGGGATCGGGTATTTATTAGCTTGAGCAGTGCAAATCTTCCAAAATATTTTTAATGGCGGAAAGGATCGTGAACGACTATATGGAAATGTACGGGGTTGTTACGTTATGTCTTCAACAATTAAAATGATTACATTCTCACTAGGATAATAATAAATAGACTTTACTCGTTATATTGACTGACATACTGTTGAACAAAGTAGTGGATTCCACCGCCAACTCTGTAAGTGTTGATGCCGAGAGTAAAGTGCAGAAAAGCATGTAAATTGAAAGTTCAAAGAATTCCCATCTCAGTTGGAAGTTTTATTAAGTGACATAAGATACTGAGAACATTTTACAACTACATTTCCAACGCATGTGTATTGAGGTATTTGACAAGCAAGGAAACGCAATCAGCATGTAAAGCAGGTGCCGGTATTAATGCAATAAATCTGAATTGTATTAATACAATGCTGAATAGAATTAATTCAATACTGAACAGTATACATACAATGCTGGATTGTATCAATACAACACAGGATTGTATCAATATAATACTGGATTGTATCAATACAATGCTGAACTGTATTTATAAATGCCGAATTGCATTAATATAACGCTGAATGGTAAAAATACAATGCTGAACTGTATTAAAATAATGCTAAATTGTATTGATACAATACTGAACTGTGTTAATACAATGATGAATTGTATAATTGTATAATGATGAATTGCATCAATACAATGTTGGTTTGTATTAATACAATGTTTAACTGTGTTAATACAATACTTTGCTGTAGAAATACAATGCTATGTTGAATGAGTTATACTTGCATCTATTTCTATGTCACATCGGACTGGTTCGGCCTCATGTACTCAAATATAGTGATTACTGGGTTACATTAATTTATTTGTTTTCTGGTATCATACATTCATCCACATTTGCTAACAATATTTTATTTTTACACGATAGCAATACAAATTTGAACTGGAACAGTGATAAACACAAGCATATTGCAATATTGTCAGCTAACTGGTACTGATATTGTTCAGATATAGATACATTCACGGTCGGTTGAGTTATCCCACCTCTACATTTCATTCCATATTCGCGGTATACATACATTTATCGCCACTTCACCAAGTCGTATCCGAACATTGTGATTCCATACCGTTCTATTTGATACGTCAAGTGAGAGGAAGTCATGCCAACATTAGCTGTTACTGCTGCCTGTGCTGATGGTCAAGAGAGACGGCTATGTATTATAGTCAACGTATTTAATCATACTTATACATGAATATACGATACTAGAGGGCAACACATTAAGGGTTTAACGGAACTAACATATTTTTCCGTTTTGGTGATACGTCATTTGCCAAATGGGGTCATTATCAAAAGTTTTCAAATTGGCGTTTGTCTTTGTGTCAGTAAAATTTCAGTATGCTGCTTAAAATTACTTCTTTTCAAAACAAGTAGTTGCACTGTTGTAAAGATAACCAAACGGAAATGAATAATCTAAGACATTTTGTATGCATATGCAAAACATAGTAAGTTTTTAAGGACTACTAAGTTAGCAGAACAATAATAATGATATCGAGTGCTAATTGTAATTACACATTACAGAATTCCCCTCGGTGCTAAAATACATGTACAAACCAAATGTCTTGAAAATCGGACGATATTTGAAGCTTAAACAATCAGAGACCAGGAAATGACAACCATTTTGTTTAATCGCAAAACCAAAGTTTCGGTCTTGTTCGCCGAGTCACACCTACATACCAAATTTTAGCGAAATTGGAAAATATGTTTATTTCGACGTTTCAGATGCCAGGAAATGGTAACCATTTTGTTTAATCGCAAAACCAAAGTTTCGGTCTTGTTCGCCGAGTCACACCTACATACCGAATTTTAGCGAAATTGGAAAATATGTTTATTTCGACGTTTCAGATGCAAGGAAATGGTAACCATTTTGTTTAATCGCAAAACCAAAGTTTCGGTCTTGTTCGCCGAGTCACACCTACATACCAAATTTTAGCGAAATTGGAAAATATGTTTATTTCGACGTTTCAGATGCCAGGAAATGGTAACCATTCTAAATTGATTCCTCTTCTAGGCCCCCACCCCGATACTCATGTGAAGTTTCATTAATTGGATTCGTTTTTAAGTTCATCAGTTCATTCACAGAAACTGAGTGACGGAAGAAGAAGGAGAAGAAGAAGACTAAGAAATCACCCAACTTCGTTTTGGGGATTTAATAATGATAAACTTTCTTGAAAGATGATAGAACATGTTTTGCCAATGCTTATCTACCACATGGTGCTCAAAAATTCGTAAAACATTGCATTTGTTTATATAATATGGTATATCACAAATTAATTATAGTACATACGTGATATAAACATTATACATTTGTAGCAATCAAGTAACATATCACAGTCATTACTGGGAATTAAAATAACCAAAGAATGCACAAATTATTGATGCAAAGTTATTACATCCATTAAAAGGCATACGAAGCAAAGTATAAGATTTCCTGAATATACGCTAAAATAGCAGTTTGAAAATTGCAGTATAAGTTGTTAAAAAATAACATCTAAAAATTAAAAAAAAAAAAAAATGGAAATGTTTCTTTTTAGAGAGTAAAAAGCTTGAATGTCCAACAATTTAGGAACAAATAAAGAATGTCTATGGTGGGTGCCAAAATCCCTCTGGGATCTCTGATTAGCACTGCCCAATCACATAGTTTTACAGCTGAGTAGACTGGATCATAAGCGGAGTAAAGTATCTTGCTCAATGATACAAAACATTAGTGATCAGATCAGGACTGGAACTCGCAACCCTTTGATAATGAGCCCAGCGTCATGTCATTAGACAAACGTGCCTCCTAATGAGTTTTTTCCTCTACACGTCATTCTATTTGTGACATCCCTTTAGGTGTCGCCCCGCTAGTATATGAATGGGTAAACTATTCTAAGCCTGCTAAAATGTATTCAAAGGTTGTTTAAAATGTATCTCATAGCATGCAACACAAGCAAAACCTTTGTAAAACTTTATTGTTTCCTCCTCTACGAAAACTGATATGAATGTTAACTTTAAGGATATCTGTCCGACATTAAGTTAAATATTGATTTTACACTTGAAGATATCACCCATGAATTTTCCTGTGTTTAACCACAGTTAGGCTTTGACAGGGAACTTTTATTGATACAAGTAGCTTGACAGTTATTTAGAGAGATGGGTTGTCAAGTCGATCGTGTAAAAGACTGACATATTCAAGACAATACCAAATACGCGAAATTCATGTTTTGTACACACATGTATGCATCGACTACCCAAAATCCCCCCCCCCCCCCTCACTCCAAAAACAAAAAAATAGAAACAAACAATACATTGTTAAAACAAAAACAACGGACTTTTAATAAAAAGTTCATGTATTAAAAAAGGTGCCAACTATCGGTCCTTTAAAATCCGTACGAGAAAATTTTAAGTAGAATTGTTTGTGATGATAACTTAAAGCTTTCATTACAAATACGAGGTTGGACTCACTGTCTGGTCAATTAGTAGTGATTAATTCCAGAATACTGTTATTTATATGTTCTTTATGTTAATTCAATATTGTTGTGTTTTAATCAAAGGACTGCTCGATATGCTTTATTGAAACGACGGTAACGATTTCAAAGGTACAAGGAACATTAACCTAAGAATTGAACGATAAGTTTCAGAATTATATTTTTCATTGCACAGTTAAGTCGTTACTTATTTGAAACCAAACAGAGTTCCTCAATTGGTTTTCTTTTAATCGAGTAAATGAAGGGTTTCATGAACCTTTATTACTACTCTTAGTTTGAAACAATTTCGATTTTCCCGTTAAGGCTTATAACACCACCTCAGAGTCCAAGAAACACGAAAATGCTGTATGTTAAAGTGAAAATCATTTGCACGTGTCTCCAGCACATGCTACATGTATGTTAATTGACTCGACTTGCTGACTCTCTTTTAACTTAGTGTTTTTCCCTGTTTCATAAACTGCTGCGTTGTTTTGCCGCCTCTCTCTCCTCCTCCTCGCTCTCTCTCTCTCTCTCCATATCTCTCTCTCTCTCTCTCTCTCTCTCTCTCTCTCTCTCTCTCTCTCTCTCTCTCTCTCTCTCTTATATATATATATATATATATCTTTCGATCTCTCTCTCTTTCTCCCTCTCTGTCTGTCTATCTTTCTTTTTTTTCAAGGGGTTGTCTTCTGAATTCTTTGAATGAATTTCTGTGTTTGTGTGTGTGTGTGAATCGTGTACTAAATTATATTAGGTACAACCTGATGTGTATGTATTATAGACGTTCATCTCTTTAATCGAACAAAATGATGTGTCAACGAGTTTTTTTCTATTAATATAATGTTCATTATTTATAATATTTTCATAAAAAATTCTGTCATGTGCAGTGTTTAAATTTTGTATTTAGAAACGGTTCATAAAAGCTATTGTCATAAAGATAAGCTAATTCCAGTTTCCATGTAACCTTCCAACAGTTGTACTTAGAATGGCCTTGTTTGAGTCACTCATTTAGCTTTAAAAATTGATATAAATTGAAGTATATATAGAAAGATATAAAAATAAAGATATTTAAAGGTGCTATATATGAAATTATGTATTACACATATCATCGTTAACATATTAATGATCAGCTAAAATATCCTTATTTTCCAAATTAAGGTTTTAATTATGGAAAATGAAATGTGACAGGTGGTAGCAATTGACAGTGTACATCTATAAATCTAAGGTTTACTTGCATTTATCGCCACTAAACCAAGGGATATCATTTCGAAACATTGTGGTTCCATGCCGATCTAATCGATACGCCCAGTGAGATGAATTCATGCCAATTTCTGCTGTTACTGGTGCTTGTGCTGATTCCATTGTCTGATGGTCAAGGTGGCCGCCGTGGAGGTATGTATATTCTACGTATCAACTCATACTAATATACACAATTATAGAGTGAGACATCTTAACGGATATCACAGACTGAATCAGAGAAAAGAAGACTCTAAATGCACGGAACTGCTGCTGTTACTGCTAGTTATTTTGATCACATCAGCTGATGGCCAAAGGGGTCGTCGAAGTATGTATTTTTAATTTATTTAATCATACTAATATGTAAAACACTAGAGGGCAATACATTAAGGGTTTAATGGAACTAACATTTTTTACCGTTTTGGTAATACGTCAGTTGAAAAATGGGGACTTTATCAAAATTTGTCTAACTAGCGTTTTGTCGATATCGTTTGGCTATGTCATGCTGAAGAATTGCAGATGGTTTTCGTCGCAGAAGACATGATTTCCACAGTTTTATATATTGAAAGTGCTTAGTCGTTTATGTAGTATAGCCATCAGGTACATTGTTATACAAAGTGTATTTACCCTTTTTCTTGAGTTACCTGGTGTCTTCTCGGGTTGTCTTTGAGATTCGTGATCCAGGTTGCGTCGGGCATGTTACTGCCAGTAAATATTAAGTATGGCTGCCGCATTGGACGCTATATTGAAAAAAAACAAATCAACTATTTTCTGTAGTTTGGTGGTACAGCGAGCAGGGATAAGAAATCCAAGGTTATAATCAAATTGTCGTTGGTTCTTCTGTACCCAAATTCAAATGTAAAAGCGGTTTATTCATTCGTAAACTTGATGAGAGCACAACGTTCAAGTTTGTAACATGTATTCCATTGGTTCGTTTTAAAGCTCTGGGATGGCTTAAAGCCCCTTGCCCAGGTATGGAGCGCATCCATGCTTAAGTGTTTGACACGCGCACGTCTACATGTACATTGTATATATATATATATTGTATTCGGAAGTCAACAGATAAACATTCAATCGGTTACCCGGCCAGTAGACCAAGAACTGGTTACCGAAATTAATAACCGAGCAGGCGGACATTAACTGAACTTGTTTTGGAGCCCCATATTTCCCTGGTTTTGACCAACAACTGATCTATAAAAGCGACCGTAATTGGACATTTCAGTAATGTAAACAGTGTGCAGAGATTACATAATACTGTTATTTGCTTTCTTTCAATATTTCACATATTCAGAAATGTCGCCAATATCATATATAATCTTAAAAATAGACTTTAAAAGGACAAAACCAAAGATGTACAATATCAGCTTTCAGATAAAGAAAGCAGTTTTACACGTAATATGTAAAGTGTCATCTGAAAAATATACACTTAAATAAGTAAGCATGTCTTAAGAACAGACTTTAAAGGGACAAACAACAAAGGCTCTCACAGAAAAACAACTATTTGTCGACCTAAGTTTGGTCTGAAGAACAATATTACCAAAACATACATGTCGTTGGACAACAGGTAGAGTAGCTTTAATTGAATCCTGTCTTACTGCATTCCGACATGTAATGTATATAACATATACTTGCTCAGAATACATGCAACTATTTCCTGCGTTTACACTGTAGCTTAAATGTTGCGTGTAAAATACCATGAAAATTAAAAAACATAATTTTATATCCAAATAACAGGACGGATTTGTCTTAAGTGTGGCTATTACAGGATTGGGCGGTCTAATTTGACAATTACAGGACAGACCAATAAAGTCTAACGGGTACAGTACGGTACTGTATAATAATGACATCTCTCCCTTCCTTATCTTAGTACATGTAAACTCTGATTGCGTATAAACAGCATATACACAATGAAATATGGCTGGACGGATCGCTGCCTATTCAATGACAGACCATCATGTCTAATTATACAATGAATGGATGCTGGAGAACGTCTTATTCCATTGATGTACATTCGAAATTCGTTGACGGTAATGCAAATAATGGCAGCTTCCGTTGCGCGTCACTACCAGACCAGAGTATTAATGTGTGTATATAAAGACCGATGTAAGTGAATAAGTCTGTTCCAATTGCTATTAAATAGTATTTGATTAGATATTACATTATAACATGTGATGAAAAGAAGAAAAGCATTGTTCTGCACAGCGTATTTAATTATATATCGATGTAAATTCACTAGGACTATATTGTGTTAGAAAACACGTGTATCACAGTTATGCATTGTAGCCCCGTCTTGTAAATGTCACATTTTACAATCGCATGCTGTAATCGTCACGCCTTAAAATTCCGTCCTGTAATCGTTAAAATAAAAACTTCCGTCCTGAAATCGACACATTAGATGGTTTCGTCTTGTGATCGTTACATCGTTACATTCCGAAATTTACGTGCTGAAGTCATCAAATATTACAGTCTCATTATGTAAGCCTCGTCCTGTGAAAATTACTATGAATAGTCCTATGCTGTTATCGTTACATTGTATATGACATATTTGTAATCGTTACACTGTACATGAGCCATCTGTGATTGTTACACTGTACATTGCCCTTATATAATCGTTACACTGTACTTATTCTTTCTGTTATCGTCACACAGTACATGATATATATATGTAATCGTTTCACTGTATATGACCTATCTGTTATCGTCACACAGTACATGACATATATCTGTTATCGCTACGCTGTACATTACCTATCTGTTATCGTTACACTGAACATGAACTATCTGTAATCGTTTCACTGTACATGATATATATGTTATCGTCACACTGTACAAGGCCTATCTGTTATCGTTACACTGTACATGACGTAACTGTTTTCGCTACACTGTACATGACATTATTTCCGAGAACAAAAATCAAATACTCTTCTTTCATTCCATATATAGCGCGTTATACTATTTATGAAAAATGCTTTAGAGTAGATGAGTAACAGTATTCCCACAGGTACCGTTACAAAATGAATATTGAATTAAAAAAAGCATACATATAAGCATTCTTAACCTTTATTGAAGATTCGTGACCTTTATTGACCTTTTGCTAAAGTCTTGACATCATAGCTTACAGACCTGACAAGTATAACTACACATTTTGTGTTGGTATTAGTAGTTAAATGGGGTGCATTTACAAGAAAATATGAAAACGTTTTGATAATTTAAAGTGTAGTAAAACCGACAACAAAAGACAAATCGATTAAAAATAAATTATGATGTTTTGTTATATTCATATCAAAGGTACAATCAACGCTATTTTGTTTATTAAAGGATGTCCATTTTGGATATGTGGAAGGAGACTTGACAAAGAGGCGTCAACAAAACGTGATTTCAATAGTCCTGGTAGGTTCAAACTTGTACCAGTATTAATCAAGTATTGTAAATGAAGGAATACATTACATATCAAATATAGTTTAAAAGCCGCGTAAGACATTAATTCATTACAGCTTAGAGTTGATTGTTTAGTCACAATATGTAATAGATATAATTTCTCTCATATCTCGCCATGTTCGATAGAGTTTGCCCATGTAAGAAAGGTATGTAAGAAAAATCTATCTTACATAGCATTTCACGCGACGTGACGTCACAATGGCTCAACAATGACGTGACGTCACGAATACGGTAAATTCTGAAGCCGGAAAGAGAAAACGACGGCGTGATTAAATTAAAACCTTTCACAAAATGTTTACCATAAACACCAGGAAGAGGAGATTAATTTTTCTGTGCAAACTTCGTTTCCAAATATAGGGTATGCTTATACTCGCCGTCTAATTAGTTTTCGTCAAAAAAGCTCAAGGAAAAAGTTGAAATTTCAAAATGGTAGCCTGTTTAAACATATTTTCATGGTTTTTGAGCTTATTCGGGTAGTTGATATGAGAGAAAAAGACTCTTTCATTATGTGTGTATGTAGGATAGGGATATTCCACCCTCGGGATCACAAAAGTGGTAAAACCCTCGGCAGGCCTCGGGTTTCACCACATTTTGTGACCCCTTTGTGACACCCTCGGGATCACAAAAGTGGTAAAACCCTCGGCAAGCCTCGGGTTTCACCACATTTTGTGACCCCTCGGGTGGAATATCCCTATTATACATACACGCATATGAAAGGGTCTTATATACTTTTTGTTGCTAAAGGATAAGGAATCGTTCATTCACAATCAAGTAGAGCTTGTTCAATGGGTTGCATAGAAAGGAAATAATCCTCGCGTGTTTATATTGTAAAAAGAATTAAAAACGACAAAATAAAAAAAATCAACAGGATAAACAGGAAACAATAAATAATCTGACAGTATGGTATGTAATTTCATCAATTAATCTCCTAGTATAATTTAAATTATATATATATTGATGTACAATGTATGTACATATGTATATTATGATTTGTTACATCCAGATCAATGGTACTGTTATACGTTGTTTTTACTTAAAGGTGATGGCAACGGATACAGCAGATTTAGAAGGGCACTTAACATGGAAGAACCTGGTAGGTTCAACAAAGCATCATCAGGGACACTCTTTTTAATATTGGAACTTAAATAAAAACTTTTATGTAATCATAAGTTGTTTGTGAAGCCAATTCACAATTGCAGCATAATCGTTTGGTTTTCATTTTAATTTTATAATGAACAGGCGATTAAATTTATCATGTTCGTACATCGACAGAACCCTCTAACATTATCAGAAAATCAGCAGTGTTCCGTTATCTGTTGCCATTACGAAAATCCAAAGGACTAAAATGATGGCCTTGTATATAGAAGAGAGAAGAGTCCCAAAACAGGCGCAATGTTATCAATTACGTCACTATGTATGATATAAAACTCTGTTATGAAAAAGGTACAGCCTTATTAAGATAGAAAAAATAATTTGAATAAAAAAAAAAATTTCACATTTGGTTTATGAATGGATAACGGAAATAATGATTAGTAATAAAAAAAACTACCGTAGACATAATTATATCTTAATCCAATAATTAAAACATTAAAAACACCATACCGATATAATTGGAATTTAGAAATATAAATACTTATGTTCAGGAGAAATGTCAGATGATTCAGATAAGTATTTTACAGCCTACCGTTTTGCTTTTTATTAGGGTTAGTCGCTGCCATTGCACCAGAATCATTCCGGAAAACTAGCAAAGCGTCGAGGCAACAACGGCTGCTTAAAAGAGATTTGGTAAGTACTTCACTGATTCAAGGTGCCAAAAACGAACATTTAATCTTACAGTCATGATTCAGCTCAAAACAAGCACATACATGTATTTAAATGGAAAATGAATATCAAATACATATATGATTAAAGAAAAAGAAGAAATTAAAGTTCCGTTTTCCAACAAAAACAAATTGCTACGATTTAAACAAAACGTATAACTGTAGAACAGGAAATTCTTTTCCTTCGTATATAAACCAATTTTGGTAATAAATGCAAATATCTATTTACAGTATGCTTTATATGGAAACCATATGTAAAAGGCACAATCAACATTGTGCGAATACATATTTTACCAGTCTTAGCATACAGTTGTTATAAAGAACTGTTTGTTCATATATCGATCAACTATTCCACAACTGCACATATCATCTATGGGAAGTGGGGACAGTTTAGTTTTTGTTGATTCCTAACAAGTAAATTGGCGAAATAACTTGGTAAATGTAATAAGTGGCCACGAGGCGTATATTAAATCTAGTTCACTACGTATTTATCAGGAAAACTAGATTTTTGTAACATTGCACACACTACTGTTTAAAATGTCTGGAAATGTTAAATTGTTGTAATGTTAACAACACAGTATCCAACCGGTATCATTTCTTATGGTTTTGTTTTTTAGAGACACTATCTAAGCAATACTAATGTGTATTGTAGATACTATCTACCGTCCATGTCATGTTGTGCTATTAGACCAAACTGTGATAAGAAAACATTTTTAAAAAATAACTCGAAAAAGCGAAGACCAGAATAGCACATTCGATATTGAAATTCATAATTTCGTAGCTTTAAAGCAAGACTAAAACATGTATGCAAGCACAAGCATACGTCAAGACGAAATTATTTAGATTTTAATACATGTAAATGAAGACATCAATGATTATCTAATATAAGTTTATTTAAGATGCATAAAGTTGTATTCATGTCCCAATTATTTGATTTCTTTATTTTTTATAGGAGCCCGGGCATGTTGTACATGTATAAAGTCGGATTTCCCTGTTGTCCATTGGGACCTTGGGTCAATCAACTATGCAAAACAAGAACACGAAAACAGATTTTATCTTTATTAGCAATTTGAGGAACTATTTCCAAAACTAATGATAGACCCGGTCCGAATCTACCTCTGAGGTTGAGGCAATGAATAAATGCCTAAAATTACATTAAATCAGTTAAGTGTATTATTTGTCAGTGTTATGAAGAAAACATTTTGAATTTTATTGAAACTGTAAAGACATATATTTCATGATTTTCACGGAACCAGATTGTTAAAAAACAAAATCAGATATACGGCTTGAAATGCAATGAAAGGTTACTGTGATTTGATGTTAAATAAGCTATTTACGTTACAACTTTGTTTTGATATGTACACAAAAACATTCTTTTAAACTCTCATGGAAAAAACCTTGAAAGACATTTGGCTCAGTGTAACATTTGGAGTGGGTCCAGGTAATTCATTTGAATCAACTTGGTAGCCCTTGGTAGCATGCTACCTATCAAATACCATTACTCATGGATTTTTAGTTACTGAAAATACGTTGTCAAGGTCATGCATTTGAACAAACTTGGTAGCCCTACATTTTAACAGGATTCAGGCCAAATCTTGAAGATTCTTACACATTTGACTCCCTGTGACATTGAAAGTGTACCAAGGTCATTCATTTAAACAAGCTTGGTAGCCATTCCCATTCATCCCTTCATGTTACATGCTAGATATCAGTACCCTAGGCCTTTCGGTTATTGAAAACATTGCGTGCGCACATCGTGCATACATCGTGCACACACCGTTCACACATCGTTCGCCCATGGTGCACACAACTGGACGATCTAAAGATACTGAAGTAAAAAACAGGCATCTGCTGTATCTGTTACCATCACTTTAAAGTAAAAACAGCTTGGAACAGTTCCATTAATCTGAATATAACCAACCGTACTATGCGTATACACAGACATCAATATGCATAGGAACTAAATGGTACTAGAAGATGAATGTATGATATTGCATACCATACCACCAGAATATTCTTTTGTCGTTTTTACTTTATTTTAAATTACAAACACGTGAGGGTAATTACTTATAAATGTTACCCTAGTACTAGTTTGAACCTATCAGGGCTATGAAAATCACGTCTTGTGGATGCCTTTTTGTCAAGTCCCTTTCTACATCCGTAGATTCTACAGCTTTAAAAAAAACAACGTTTTACTGTACCGTTGATCTGAATATAACAATTTATTTGCCCTCTTTCTCTTTTGTCAGTTATACTACATTTCAAACTATCAACACTTGTTAATATTTTTTATAAATTCACCCCATTTAACTAATACTTGATTGTGAATAAACAAATAATTTAGTAACAAGAAGTAATTGTATTAGATACATATTGTGGTCAATCAATCAACGTTTATTGTTATACCTAACAAACAATATACATTCATGGCCCCCTTGGTAGGATGATATGAAGGTTTGTATACCTGAAGCAGTCATATTCCCTCGATGGCGTAGCCCGAGGGGAATATTACTGCTGAGGGTAAAAAAACCTTCATATCACCATATCCAGAGGGCCATAAATTGCTTATTATACCGAAAACAAAAACAAAAACAAGTCAAATATAATCACCAAAACATGTGTTTGATTACATTTTCATAAGTTTATCTATGTTTCTTTACACATTGAAACAAAAAAGAGCAACTCTTGCAAGAGAATCAGAAAGAAGGTTGTCATTGGGGCACATGCTCCAGGGAAATACGAAGTTTTGTCAGCCCTAGAGAAGACACGATGCTTTGCAACATCGCCATGTGACTTGCTTTAACGAATCAGCTTTAGAGGAATCGAGGTGAGGTATAATAGTTATAGTTATATTTGACAGGCCTGTGCAGTATGATGTCAAGACTGTGGTAAAAGGAAAATATTTAATTACGTCTTCTGGATTAATGAATATACCAGACCAACCACTTTTGACCAATGATCGCTGCGTTTTCACTGTCACGGTAATAACGTTCTGAAGCCTTAGTTGGATTGTTTGAATTACAATCGATGAATTTGAAATAAGACGTTCACCTGCATCCATGTATTGTATAATGAGACGTGTTGGATCACAAATGTGTAAATGTTTAAAGATACTGAAAGAACCAAACAATGACTGGCATCGAATAGCTATTGCTTTGAAGCATAAAAGCACCAAAGTTGAAACAAAAATCAATCCGCCGAGCCTTTTCATTTTGCATATATGACCTACACATATATACACAGTCAAAGTTTACTAAGATGATGAAGTAAATGTTATACAGTTCCGTCCTGTAACGGTTACATTCTATAGTTCCGTCCTGTAACCGTTACACTCTATAGTTCCGTCATGTAACCGTTACACTATATAGTTCCGTCTAGTAACCGTTACACGCTATAGTTCGGCCCTGTAACCGTTACACTCTATAGTTCCGTCCTGTAACCGTTACACTCTATAGTTCCGTCATGTAACCGTTACACTCTATAGTTCCGTCCAGTAATCGGTACGCTCTATAGTTCCGTCATGTAATTGGTACACTCTATAGTTCCGTCCAGTAACCGTTACACGCTATAGTTCCGTCCTGTTACCGTTACACTCATTAGTTCCGTCCTGTTACCGTTACACGCTATAGTTCAGCCCTGTAACCGTTACACTCTATAGTTCCATCCTGTAATCGGTACGCTGTATAGTTCCGTCCTGTAATTGGTACACTCTTTAGTTCTGTCCTGTAACCGTTACACTCTATAGTTCTGTCCTGTAACCGTTACACTCTATAGTTCCGCCCTGTAACCGTTACACTCTATAGGTCCGTCCTGTAACCGTTACACTCTATAGTTCTGTCCTGTAACCGTTACACACTATAGTTCCGCCCTTTAACCGTTACACTCTATAGTTCCGCCCTTTAACCGTTACACTCTATAGTTCCGGCCTGTAACCGTTACACTCTATAGTTCCGCCCTTTAACCGTTACACTCTATAGTTCCGTCCTGTAACCGTTACACTCTATAGTTCCATCCTGTAATCGGTACGCTCTATTGTTCCGTCCTGTAACCGTTACACTCTATAGTTCTGTCCTGTAACCGTTACACACTATAGTTCCGCCCTTTAACCGTTACACTCTATAGTTCCGGCCTGTAACCGTTACACTCTATAGTTCCGCCCTTTAACCGTTACACTCTATAGTTCCGTCCTGTAACCGTTACACTCTATAGTTCCATCCTGTAATCGGTACGCTCTATAGTTCCGTCCTGTAATTGGTACACTCTTTAGTTCTGTCCTGTAACCGTTACACTCTATAGTTCCGTCCTGTAACCGTTACACTCTATAGTTCTGTCCTGTAATTGGTACACTCTTTAGTTCTGTCCTGTAACCGTTACACTCTATAGTTCCGTCTTGTAACCGTTACACTCTATAGTTCCGTCCTGTAATCGGTACGCTCTATAGTTCCGTCCTGTAATTGGTACACTCTTTAGTTCTGTCCTGTAACCGTTACACTCTATAGTTCCGTCCTGTAACCGTTACACTCTATAGTTCTGTCCTGTAATTGGTACACTCTTTAGTTCTGTCCTGTAACCGTTACACTCTATAGTTCCGTCTTGTAACCGTTACACTCTATAGTTCCGTCCTGTAATCGGTACACTCTATAGTTCCGTCCTATAATCGGTACACTCTATAGTTCCATCCTGTAACCGTTACACTCTATAGTTCCGTCCTGTAACCGTTACATTCTATAGTTCCGTCCTGTAACCGTTACATTCTATAGTTCCGTCCTGTGACAGTTACATTCTATAGTTCCGTCCTGTAACAGTTACATTCTATAGTTCCGTCCTGTAACCGTTACACTATATAGTTCCGTCCTGTAATCGGTACACTCTATAGTTCCGTCCTATAATCGGTACACTCTATAGTTCCGTCCTGTAACCGTTACATTCTATAGTTCCGTCCTGTAACAGTTACATTCTATAGTTTCGTCCTGTAAAAGTTACATTCTATAGTTCCGTCCTGTAACCGTTACACTCTATAGTTCCGTCCTATAATCGGTACACTCTATAGTTCCGTCCTATAATCGGTACACTCTATAGTTCCGTCCTGTAACCGTTACACTCTATAGTTCCGCCCTGTAATCGGTACACTCTATAGTGCCGTCCTGTTATCGGTACACTCTATAGTTCCGTCCTGTAATCGGTACACTCTATAGTTCCGTCCTGTAATCGGTACACTGTATAGTTCCGTCCTGTAACCGTTACACTCTATAGTTCCGTCCTGTAACCGTTACACTCTATAGTTCCGTCCTGTAACCGTTACACTCTATAGTCCCGCCCTGTAACCGTTACACCCTATAGTGCCGTCCTGTTATCGCTACACTCTATAGTTCCGTCCTGTATTTGTCAAACTAGACCGCCCTGTCCTGTAATCGTCATACTGTAGACAGCCTCGTTCTGATTTTTGAATACGGAATAATGCTGACAAGCATGTGATCGCTTCATACCTTATTCTCGAGTCAAAGCACAAAAGCTCTTTCACGAGGAATCGCTTCATTTATACCGAAATTACTCTATGTCAGAATATCGACTCTGAACGTCTAATTATAGCAGGACAATATTCATTTTTTACTGAGAGTCTTATTTGTAGCATTGGTATGTTAAGCGGTTTCCCCCACAGTCCAACGTATTATGTTACGGCTCCGTAACTTTCGTAGTCCGTATCTATATTGTATTGTCCGAATTACTGTAGTTGTAGTGTCTGAGCATTAAGTCCGTCCTGTAATTGTCAAAATACACCACCCTGTCCGGTAATCGTCACACTGTAGGTAGCCCCGTCCTGTTATTTGAATACGGAATAATTCAACCGTTAAATATATGTTTCTTAAGTCAAAGCAAAAAAGATGTTTCGCCATAAATCGCTGCATATAGAACGAAAATACTTTATGTCAGAATAGCAACTCTGAACGTCTAATTATAGCAGTACAATATATAAAATGTTTTACTGAGACTCTTATTGAAATAGGTAGAATTGATAGTGTATGCGTTTTTTTACGACGGTCCAACGTATTGTGTAACGTAGTCCGTTATCTATATTGTATCGTCCGAATAGCTGTAGTTGTAGTGCCTGGGTAGTCAGTCGTTGTGATATTTCGCCATGGAGTGTTTATTATATTCCTTGTTGAAGTCAGTAACGGACATATTTCTTTGACTGGACCTGAACAACTTTCCTTTTTAAAATACTTGGTAACCGGTTACTCAATCAATATTCCGGTTGGTGATCAAATGATTAATACTTACAAACGTTGTATAAACATTACTGTTTTGAAAAAAAATATGTCTAAAATGTATTTCACAACACAAACATGCATGCTTATATTAATGCGCATGATATTTTACTCGTCAATTCAGTGCTAAGCACAGGGAAGATTTGCATGTAACCCGAACAAAAATAGTTTTTATACATCTCATCGCGGAATGCAGTAGAACGAGATTCAAATAGAGCTACCTGTGCATAAACTTTAATGCAATAACCCTGTTTTCTAGACCAAAACTAGATCGACAGATGATTTAATACAAGCTTGCTCGTTCAAGTGTATATTCTTCAGATTACACCTATTATATCCTACGTAAAAGCGTATTCTACAGCTAAAAGCTCAGATTGCACAGCTTTATATTATGTCGTCCTTTTAAAGTCTGTTACTAGGAGTTTTGTGATGTTGGCGACATCTTTTCAGTCAGTATTTAAAATAAAGTACAACCTAGCACGGGAGCGATTAGTACCTGGACAAGAGCCCTCAGCCACATCAAGAGCTTTAAACTGAACCTACTTATGGAATAAAAGTGACAAATAAAAAAGTTGTGGTCTTTTCATATATACACAAGATATATACCAGTTTTACATCCGAATTAGGCTAAAAGAGTACAAAGTTATTTTTAATATTAACCTGAAAATTTTAATTCTTACTGGGGTTTGTTTTTTAATTTAGCTTCAAAAGTGCCGGTCATATTTGATATTGGTCGGCAATAACTGACCGGCGCAACTCGGATCACGAATACCAAAGACAAATCGAGAAGACCCCAGTAACTCCAGTTATAAATTAAATACACTCGCTAATCTCTGTAATACCTGCTGGTTATACTACTACTCACTTTCAATCTTAAAAACATGGGGTTTAAATGTCTTCTGCTCTCGTCAGCGATCCTTTATCGTGCCCACAGATAAAAATTGATATTTCTCTTATATTTTTTCACCATCGAATTTCCTAAAGGTATTATCCGTTAGTATATTGTTAATTGGTTTTATTAATACAGGAAATACACACCTGTGCTCGCTTGACCAGATATGGTGGACCGCTTGCACTGACGTCCAACAACGAAATGAACAAATAGATAGAGAAGTATGGACAGAAAGCCAGAAAGGAATTGACCTTGACTTGGGTGCAAATGCAATCGGCATGTAAATCAGTTGCTGGTGTTAATACAATGCTTTGCTGTATAAATGTAATGCTGAGATGTAAAAGTTTTACCTACATCTATGTCCATGACACATCGTAGTGAATCGGCCATATCAAATAGGACAAGTACACTGGCAGGTTAACGTACACATTACGTGACACAAACACAAAGTTATAATGTACATTAACATTAACCCAATACATCTATACAAACCGGTATACATGTACTAATACCTTGGTTACATTAATTTGTTTGTTTACAGGTATAATATTTTCAAGCAATTGTGCGATCAATGTCTTTTAGTTTGTACTTAATATCAATGATACTTTGCTTATTTTGGATGTAAAAGGATTGTCAACCAACTGTTACTGGTTTTGTTATAAGATATAATATTATATACTAACACGGTCTGTTGAGTTATCGCCCGTCTACACTTCTGTCCATATCCGCGGTATACTTGCATTCGTCGCCACGTCACCAAGACGTATAAAAACATTGTGATTTCATACAGTCCTATCCTATACCAATTTCTGCTGTTACTGGTGCTTGTGCTGATTCCATTGTCTGATGGTCAAAGTCCCTCCAGTGGAGGTATGTATTTTCTACGAATTAAATCATACTTATATACACAATTATAGAGTGAGGCATCTTAACGGATTTCGCAGATGGAATGAGAGAAAAGAAGACACTAAATACACGGAACTAACAGACGTTTGTTCCGTAATAGTGATGAGTTGATTTTGTTACTGGCTTTTAGTCTCTATCGGTTGGTTGTGTCTTGCATAAATCACTAATGATTTTCGTTGTAGGAGATATGTAAACTTTCCACGCTCTTGAGGTTTAAAGTACGTTGTTGTTTATGTAGAATAACCAGCAGGTATTACAGAGAGCAGAGAGTGTATTTACATTCTTTATTTAGTTACTTGGGGTCTTCTAGAGTTGTTTCTGAGATTCGTGTCCCGGGTCGTACCTGTCACGTTACTACCGGCCGATATCAAGTGTGACTGCCATTTTGGAAGCTATATCAAAAAAAAAAGACAAAAAACTTGTTTTGAAGAATTGTGTTGATATAGCGAGGATGAATTAAAACTTTATACTTTAAGTTTCGTTAGTGCTCTGGTAACCTAGTTCATATGTAAAAGCTGAATATTTTTTTGCGTAAATATGACAAGACCACAACTTTTAAGTTTGTTATGAAGTTCAGGATAAAGCTCTGGTTGTGACTCAAATCCCTTGTCGATGTACGAAGCGCAACCGTGCTTGACACGCGCACGCCTACATGTAAAGGTAAGGTAGAGGGTAGTTAATAGTTAACAAGTGGAGCGGTTACTGGGCTGCGTATATTAATGGACATGGTATTTTACTCGTCAATTCAGTGCTAAACACAGTAAAGATTTGTATGTAACCTGAACAAAAATAGTTTATAAATATCTCATGTCAGAATGCAGTAAGACGAGATTCAAATAGAGCTACCTGTACACAAACTACTATGCAAGAACCTTGTTTGTTAGACCAAACCTAGATTGGCAGATAATTTAATACAAGCTTGCTCGTTCAAGTGTATATTTATCAGATTAAACCTATTATATCTCACGCAAACGCGCATCTATTCTATATATAAAAACTCATATTGCACAAGTGTGTATTATGTCGTCCTTTGAAAGTCTGTTATTATGAATTTTGTGATGTTTGCGACATCTTTTCAGTCAGTATTTAAAATAAAGTACAAAAATAACCGTATTATGAAATATCTGCACACTGTTTGCATAAATAAAATATCCGATTTCGGTCGTGTCCATAGATAAAATGTGGGTCTAAGCCAGGGAATAATACGGCTACAAAAGGGTTAAGTAAATGTCCAACTACTCGGTTATCAATTTTTGTAACCGATTCCTGGTTTTTCTACGCGAGTAACCGGTCAACTAATTACTTATATTTATATCTGATGTACATATACATATAGACGTGCGCGTTTAGACAAGCACGGGAGCGCTCCGTACCTGGATAAGAGCCCTCAGCCACATCAAGAGCTTTAAACTGAACCTACTTATGGAATAAATGTGACAAATAAAAACGTTGTGGTCTTGTCATATATACACAAGATATATACCAGGTTAACATACGAATACGGCTACAAGAACACAAAGGTCATTTTGAATATTAACCTGGAAAGTAAAGCGGTTACTGGGCTGGAAGACCAGGATCTGATTCCAAAAAATGATAACCGTATAGTCGGACATTTACTGAACCCATTTTGAGTCTGGCTTAGACCAACAACTTGTCTATAGATGTGAAAGAAATAAGATATTTCAATTATGAAAACAGTGTGCAGAGAGTACATAATGCTGTCGCCAACACCATAAACACTCCCCATAAATAGGAGTTTTTATCATAAATTCTATCTAAAACTAAGGATTACCAACTTAGTCGCGGAATTATCTGTGTCCCAGCAAAGGTCATTTGCTTAGATTTTTCGCTATTTACTCTCATCTGCTGTTGTAAAAATTTCACTCCCTGTAAAGCTTGTTTTTATTGTGTAGACACCCGTTTTGAATAGGCCAAATTTTTTATCTCTGAATAATTTATTTTAGTTAATGTGAAGCCCACAAAGTCCACTTTATTATGCGTATGCCCATTTAACTCTTTTATTTAGATTTTGATAGGCATAATAATAATGATAAAGGTTATTCATTTAGAATACCGAAGCGTCAACAAAACCATTATCCGAAAATAAAAAAAAATAGGGGTTTCGCTAAAACTGTGAACTAATAACGACTTTGTTATGTTTACGTTTGTGCGATTGCGGACTGCTCTAAAAACACTCTCGTAATCCATTTTATACTGGAAAGGTATTTTAATCAATTCGGAATGACATTAAAAGTTTGCGAGGTATGATTAAAACACATATAAAAATAAACAAATAGAAATCTTGTCTCTAGACTACGTTTTTTCTGTTGCCTAGTGATGAATGAAGCTAGCTATCGGCTGTTCCGCGTATGTACATACATGGCGATAAGTGTGCAACAATGTAACAAAAGTAAAGCACTGTGTGACACCGGCAGCTTAAAGTGCATGCGAATGGCGGGAAGTCAAAAGGATAAGGGAGATCAAGGCATGCCAGAAAATGCAAAAACAGTGATATGTCAGTATACTCGTTTTTGTGTTATGATCGGTCAAAGATACCAATATGACGTAATAAGGGATTTACTTGAAGTATTTAAATCAAGTATTGGTAGTTGAATGGGGTGCCCACAAAAGAAGACCCGATTAAAAATAAAAAATGATAATTTGTTATATTCAGATCAACGGTACAATTAACGCTGTTTTGTTTATTAAAGGTTGTCCATTTGGGAGATGTAGAAGGAGACTTAACAAAGAGTCGCCAACAAAACGTGATTTCAATAGCCCTGGTAGGTTCAAACTTGTACCAAAATTAATAAAGTATTGTAAATGAAGGAATAAATTACATGCAAAATTGATTGTTTAGTCACAATATGTTATTGATATGATTACTTTTTGTTGCTTATGAATCGTGTGTTTACAATCTAGTAATGCTAGCTCAATGGGTTGTATTTATACAAAAAAAATCCTCGCGTGTTTATAATGTAAAATGAAGTAAAAACGACAAAAGAAAACAAATCAAGATAAACAGGAAACAATGAATATTCTGATTGCATGGTATGCAATTTCATCAATTAATATCCTAGTATAATTTAAATCATATATAATATCAATGTATGTACATACGTATTGTATGATTTGTTACATTCAGATCAGTGTTACTGTAGCACTTTGTTTTTACTTAAAGGTGATGGTAACGGATACAGCAGATTTAGAAGGGGACTTAACATGAAAGAAACTGGTAGGTTCAAAATAGCATCATAAGGGACAATCTTCTTAATATTGGAACTTAAATAAAACCGTTTATGTAATCTGTAAGTTGTTTGTAAAAGTTATTTTCCGAATAATCCAAAGGACTAAATGATGCCCTTGTATATAGAAGATAGGAGAGTGCCAAAACAGGACGCAATGAAATCAATTACGTCACTATGTATGATATGGAACTCTGTTATGAAAAGGTACAGCCTTATTAAGATAGGAAAAATAATTAGAATAAAATTATTTTTTTTTACATTTGGTTAAGGGATGGATAACGGAAATAATGATAAGTAATAAAACAACTACCGTAAACAAATCCAATGATAACAAATTTAAATCCCATTCCGATATAATTTGAATTTACGAATATAAATACTTATGTTAAAGAGAAATATCCGATAATTAAGATAAGCATTTTACAGCTTACCGTTTTGTTTTTTAATTAGGGTTATTCGCTGCCATTGTACCAAAATCTTACCGGAAAACTTACAAAGTGTCGAGGCAACAACGGCTGCTTTAAAGGGAATTGGTAAGTTCTGCACTGCTTCAAGGTATCAAAAACCAACATTTAATCCTACAGTTATGATTCAGCTCAAAACTAAAACATATTTCAAAGGAAAATAAACATCAAATACATGATTCAAAAAATAGAAGGAAAAAAACAATTGTTTTCCAACAACAACAAATAGCTACGCATTTGAAAAAGGTATAACTTTAGAACAGGAAATTATTGTCCTGCGTATCTAAAATTAATTTGGTAGTGAATGCAAATATGTGTTTGCAGTATACTTTATATGTAAACCATATGTGTAGGGCAAATATGACATTGTACTAATACATATTTTACCAGTCCTAGCATAAAGTTGTTATAAAGAATTGTTTGTTCATATATCGATCACTTATTCCACAACCGTACATATC
This sequence comes from Mimachlamys varia, assembly GCA_947623455.1. Lineage (NCBI taxonomy): Eukaryota > Metazoa > Mollusca > Bivalvia > Pectinida > Pectinidae > Mimachlamys > Mimachlamys varia. The sequence goes on along the minus strand of OX392532.1, from coordinate 28,326,503 downwards.
ATCTATGAGAAAAGGAGATATTTTAGCTTTTGTTGATTCCTAACAAGTAAAAAACACTAATAACGAAATAGCTCGTGACTGTAGATAGTGGTCACGAGGCGTATATTAAGTTTAGTTCACTGCAAATTTGTCAGGAATTTACACTATTACGCCTTTTTGTACACACACTAGGTTTATTTAAGATGCATTAAGTTTTATTCATGTCTCAGTAATTTACTCCTTTCTTTTTTATAGGAGCCCGGACATTTTGTACGTGTATAAAGTCGGATTCCCCTGTTGTCCATTGGGACCTTGGGTCAATCAACTATGCAAAACAAGAACACAAAAACAGATTATATCTTTATTTAAGCATTTAAGAAACTATTTCCAAAAATAATGATAGACCCGGTCCGGATCCTCGTTTGAGAATGAGGCAATGGGTAAATGTTTCAAAAGCACAAGAAATTGTACACTATAACTTTGATGACGGAAAAGATGGTTCCTTTATTTAGGACAAGTGGACAGGTCAGTGTCAATGGTTATTCATTAACTTTAATAAGACCTCATTTCAAAGACAAGATATTACATATGAATTTAAATATACACAAATTTAAATTCGACCCTATTTGAAGATCGGACAAGAGTGCTGCAAACTGTTTTAGATGGATTCTTGTATCAAAATGTGTAAAAATGAAAATTTAGCTAATAACATTTAATTAGTAAAGTGAATTATTTTTTGGTGTGTGATGTACGCAAATTATAGATTTGTATTGCAGCAATAAAGATATAGAAAGGAAATATGAATTTCATGAAGCCTGATTGTTAAAATCGAAATCTAGATATACGGTTTGAAGTACAAATTTAAATGTAATTTGATGTTAAATAAACCAATTACTTCAAACTTTGATTTGATATTATACAAAACCAAATCTTTTTAGCTCTCGTTGAAAAAAACCGTGAAAGACATTTGGTTCCGTGTGGCATTTGTAGAGGGCCAAGGACATTGATAGACGATCCCGTTGTAATTGTATCAGATAACCCTGGTAACTTTTGATTTCTCCTTATTGGCTTATCAATGATGTATAAGTTATGATGCGTAGCTATTAACCCATATCTCACTCTGACAAATCATCCAAGTAAGTCAAAGGTAGCCCTCTGATACAATTCCATCCGAACTGTTGACTTTTCTAAAATGCTGGAGGGATAAGGTATTTATACGCTTGAACAGTGCAAATATTCAACAATACTCAGAAAAGGTTTAATTACAGTCACAAATTAAGTTAGAAGATATGTTTGTTGAGGGCATCGGCAGCCCGACATGATGAACTTTACTATTAGTTATTTAGTTTGCCACTGACTAACACCAAAGCAAATTCATTGCACCGATGACGGGTCGTGACATCACACGACTAATGCAGGAAACGAAAGCGATCAATATGGAAATGTATGGGGTTATTACATGAAGTCTTCAATCATCAAAATAATTACATTATCACTTTACACGTTATATCGACTGACATTCTGTATCGACTGACATTCTATTGAAAAAAGTAGTGGATTTCACCGTCGAGAGTAAAGTTCAGAAAAACATGTGAAGTGAAAGTCCGAAAAATTCCCACCTTAGTTGGAAGTTTTATTGAGTGACATAAAGCCAACTCATAAGGATACTGAGAACACTTTCAACTCATGCGTATTGTGTTACTTTTGTTTACGCATATAGTGACTCATGTCTTGTCATATTTTTAACAAGGTGAAGCGCCATTTGTGGCAGTATTTCCTTATACAAAATATTTGGTCTCTGTTTGGATAAAGCGTACACAGTTATCTGACAAGTGTCTAACATTATATCTCACGGTTGCATCTCTTACGGATATAACTGCATGTTAAAATGTTGTCAACTACAATAATATAATGTTCATGATTTCCCAATTTGGCAATAGTTTCAACGACATACCAAGTTTCGTTCCATTGTATTGTTGTCGAAATACATGGTGCTACTCAGAATGATATAAAACCAAGTGAGCTATCTTCGAACAACCTTTGTGAAAAACACAACACAGTTTTAATAAAATACTGAAGAAGATATACATGTAATATGAATGATTGAATTCTTGATTAACAATATTTTGGAGTTTGAGTTTGGAGGAAAGATTTCCAAGTAGACTGTTAGCATTCCCATGAGAACAAAATGTGCCACTCTCTTAGCTGACTTGTTTCTGTTTTCATACGAGGCTGAATTTGTGGAAGAGCTATTCAGTACTGGTAACAAAACCCTTGCCAAATCTTTTAATTTCACTTTCAGATATATCGACAAAGTGTTGTCTTTAAACAACAGAAAGATTTCTGACCACGGAAATAGTATATTCTCTTCTAAAAATTAAATAAAGGACACAACAGAATTTTCTACATTAGTTGCTTACCTCGATCTCTAATTAAAATATAAACAACATGGAAAGCTTACTACTAAGCTATACGATAAACGTGACGATTTCAATTTTCCGATCGTAAATTTTCCTTTTCTTGATAGTAAATGGCTACAATGAACCTAGTGGGGCAGAAAATATGATTTTTATCTAATTACTTCTGCATATTACACATGTAAATTTTAATAGGGATTTTTGTTTTCAATTCGTTTAGTTTAATATCACCGGGAGATTGCTTTCCCAAATCAGGAGACAAATGTGGGTTTTGTAATTTCAGTGATTTATTAATTCCTAAGAAAACAAAAAACCTGCTAAGGCAAGAGACACATTCTTACCACAAATTACAGAACACTTTTCCGAAACGGACATTTACAGATACTCAATCATATAGACAAACCCGTCAACACAAATTAGAGAATAACGAAGCGCTAACAAAATCATAATCCGACCTCAAAATTGATAAAACCAGGGGCAAAACACGAACAAAGGAAAGATCCATATGGAGACCACGTAAAGGTACAAGAGAACAAGACTATGTGCTTGTTCACACGGGTACCAATGCCGATTTACCAGGCTTCTTCGAAGATTCCTGCGCTTTTGCTGACGTCCAACAATAGAGGGAAGAAATAGATAGAGAGACATAGATAGAAAGCCAGAACAGAAGTGACGTCGACAAACGTTGAAATGCAGGTGCCGTTTTTAATGCAACAATGCTGAATTATATTAATACAATGCTGAAATGTATTTATACAATGTCGAATTGTATTATTATAATAATGAACTGTAGTAATACAATGCTGATTTGCATTAATACAATGCTGGCTGTGTTAATATAATGCTTAATTGAACAAGTTATACTTACATCTACAGTATGTACATGAGACATCGGACTAAATCGGCCACATTCCACAAGACAAGTACAATAACAGGTTCTCGTTAACATTTTGTAACTGGCGTTTAGTCTGTTTCTGTAAGTTGTGTCCATCGCTGATTCGCTGATGGTTTTCGTTGCAGAAAGACAAGTAAACTCTCCTTGCTTTTGAGTTTGAAATTGCGTATTTGCTTATGTAAAATAACCAGTAGGTATAACAGAGTGTAGAGAGTGTATTTACTTTCTTTATTTATTACCCGGGGTCTTCTCGAGTTGTTTCTGAGATTCGTGACCCGGGTTGCGCCGGTCACGTTACTGCCGGCCAATGTCAAGTATGGCTGCATTCTGGAAGCGATATTAAAAAAAACAAAACAAAAAACAGCTTTTTTAGTGGTTTGTGGATAAAGCGAGGAGGAATTAGAACTTGATATTCAACCTGTCCTTTGTGCTCTGATAGCTTAATACATATGTAAAAGCTGAATATATTTTTCGTCAGTATTACAAGACCACAACGTTCGTTACATTTATAGAATTAGTACGTTCAGTTAAAAATTCTAGACACGCGCACCTCTACATGTATAGGTAATCCCTAGGGTAGTCAGTAGTTAGGGACTTACACAACTAAATCAGCCAATCACGAAGTGTTTCATACGATTAAGTCCCTACCAAAAAAATGTTCCTGCTAAGTACAGTGATTCTGAGTAATTTACATTGATATTTGATGACATATTCTGCATTAAATGAAATCTATAGATCTTTAACTTTACAAAAATGTGTACTTTTGATAGATTTTGATATATGATGGCGGATTGATATGGGGTCAGAAGGGTGTTACCGTCCCATTTCATTGGTTTGACATGTACATTTCCGATTGTCCGTAGCAGACGCCTGTAGCGGACAAAATGCCACGAAACTCCCGATAAAATGCCATTTGAAGATTTCCTATGTATGAATATATGAATCCAGGCAGTTGTCACTGGTGTTGAACTTCAAATATTAAAGTTATTAGCTCGAAAGCTTAGTAATAGCATATAGTAAATTATTTAGTTGTGTGAGTCATTAACCGGTTAACAGGTTACTCTGCTGGAAGACAAGAAACTGATTGGAATGAAAATTGATAACCAACTAGTCGGACAGTTACTGAACCCTTTTTTAAGCCCCATGGATCCCTGGCTTAGACAAATCATTTATCTATAGAAGTGAATGAAATAAGATATTTTAATTATGCAAACAGTATGCAGAGAGTAAATAATAATGTTATTTGCGTCCTGAAATACTGACAAAGATATGTAACCAACACCATACACATTATTCGCTAGGAGGACGAAACACCTGCATAATGCTGATTAATTCATTGTTTTTTGTATACTGTATCTATTACTAAATTAAAAATATCTTTCTCTATAGGGGTTGGCAGACTTTGCTGATTGATTGATTTAGTCCCCGGGGTTTGCTGGAGCCTCTATAGCGACACCTATCTCATTTGAGTAGTGACACGGTACATACTTTACACATGTTCGACGTACAAGATTTAAAAAAATTCAAAACTAGTTTAATTTACTTTTAAATTCATTAAATAAAGGGCTTTTACGCATCTGATCGTTCCGCTTCTACATTAGTTTAGACATTTCGGATTCCAACCTTTTGGTCTGTACTATCACTGAAGAGTCCTAGGAGGACTGAACAGCTTTATGATGCAGATTTATTCATTTTTTCGGCATACTGTATTCAGTACTAAATTTAAAAGATGCAGCATATGTGTGTGTTACTTCAACCTTAAAAACAGACTTTTAAAGGAAGACAAGATACAACACTGTAAAATATCAGCTTTCAGAGATAGAATGCGCTTTAACATGCGATTTGTAAAATTGTAATCTGAAGAATATACACCTGAATGGGCAAGCTTGTCCTACATGTAAAATGTCCTTCGATCCAGTTCTGTTCTAAATAATAATGTTACCGCATAATAGTTCGACAACAGGTAGCTGAAATTGAATATCGGCTAACTGCATTCCGACATACGATGCCTATGATTTTTTTTGCTCGGGTCAAATGCAACACTTTCCTGTGTTTAGCTCTAATTAGCCAGTTAACTACAATACAAATTGATATACACATGCAGGTTTGTGATGTAAAACACATTGTGATAAGATATTTTAAAAAAAAACATTGTTTATACTACCTTTGTAACTATTAATCATTTAATCATCAAATTTAGTGGAATATTGATTACCAAATGTTTTGAAAATGTAAGCTGGTCAGGTCCAGTCAAAGAAATATGTCCGTCACTGACTTCAAAAAGGAATATAACAGACACTTCATGACGTAATACCAAAACACTGACCATTCAGACACTGCGATACTATGTAGAGATTACAAGAGTACAAGAGATTAAGACCTGGACCCGTACTCATGAAACCGTTCTCATGCTCAAGCATGGATTGTGTGCTCAAACCTATTTCTTATTTCGACTCTAACTTATTTAAAAAACTTATTTTGTAAATGTTTTGGTACAAAATGAAGATCCGTAAAGTCCAATGAAGTTTGTAATATTAACATTGACTTTTTTGGATCTTTTACAAAATTTAGGCGAGTTTCAAGAAAACTAGCTTGAGCACGGAATCCATGCTTTAGCACAAGAACGGGTTCATGAACACGGGCCACGGTGTTCCGGAAGAGTAAGCGTATTCTGCTTCATTGACGACACCCGCTGTGTACATCTTGGCCACATCTATGTAAACAACAAGTCCTCCAAATGGGAACAGAGTCATTATAGTCAATCCCAACAAGTAAGCACACTAATAAGCATACCCAAAAAGTCCATCTTCATATCACACAACAATGGTCATAGTTAAAGTAAAGATCGAGGTCAGCAGATGATGAAGAAGAATATGTTATGTCCTTTATTTTTTATGTTCAGGAGGGTATATACGATCGACGTGGTCAGAAAACTTATTGCCGTTCATAGACAACTCATCATCGATATATCTGAAAGTGAAATGAAAACATTTGGCAAGGTTTTTGTTACCCATCTTGAAAGGTTTTCCACAAATTCAGGCTCGTATGAAAACAAGTCAACTGAGAGTGTGACAAAGTTTGTTCCTATGGAAATGCCAAAAGACTTTTGGAAACCTTTCCTGCAAACTCAACAAAAACAGTGTCAAACCGTAATTCAATCATTCGTACTTTATCTTCTTCAGTATTTTTCTTCTTGGCTTTTATGTGTTTTCCTAGATAGCTCTGAATCATATAGTTGTAACGTTTCTTCCTTCTTGGAAATGAACGCTGTCATCATGAGAAATCTGGGACGTTTTATTATGAGGTATGGTGGTGAACATGGCGTAAAAAATAAAATGCTTTTATCAAAAATCTTTGTTTAATGAGGGGAATATTGATAAAAAGATCTTTTCGAGTTTTTCCAAAATCCATATCCCATTAATTCCACTCCTAGAGTAAAACTGTGTCGAAATAAGACTGGAGCCCTGAATAAATGGGTACTAAGAACGGTAGTAAGGGTTTTTGATAGAGGCTTGATAGAGCAATAAGCAGAGCAGGCGATAACATGTTGCTGATAAGGATTCTTGTGTAGTTTAGGTATCCAATAAAGACGAGGTACATTGTAGGTCAGCGTCTTGCTCATTAACCGGTATGTACCAGGTAATGTCACAATTGAACTTCAGATCAAATTCAAAGTCTTTGTTAAAACGGTCTAATAAATATTGGCGATCCTTGTAACATTGTAACAGCGCGTCAACTTCTCGTCCTTTTATTTATAACGTTAATTATAACTGTATGTGTCCATGTAACACTAAGGAATGAATATAATATATTTTTTTTTTTTTCATTCAGTTATAACTTAATTTATATTATTTACGGCTTAAAGATGTTGATTGTTTAAAACATTAGCCTCAAATCATACAACTTAAACTCCTACCAAACATTTGAACTCGGTTAATTCGAATACACAAATAAATCGGGAAAAATCAATTGTCCTGCCAACTTTGAAAGAAGAGGTTCGACCGTAAAGCAATTTTTAGTTTGCTCAATATGATGTTATTAAGTGTATCCATATGGCAAATTTCACTTTATATACGTATGTATTTTGGAGGTTGTGTTATGTTCGTGTAAGCCTTCTTGCGATAGTCCGGATCGTTTGCCGATTCAAAGTGCTACCACACTGAGGTATACCCCCAGAAGAACACCCCACCTGGTCACTTTATACAGACAACGTGCGAACCAGTCGTTTCACATCCATAATGCTGAATGTCAAGCAGGGAGAAATAACTACTATTGTTAGAGACTATGATATGTCCCGGCCTGGAGACAGAACCCAAAGCCTTCCTTATAGGGGCGACCACTCAACTAAAGGCCAAAGGTGAGGTTGTGTCTTTGGTGACATTAGGAAGAAGAAAGTTGTTTTGAAAGAATAGAAAAGATAAGATCCCGAGTTCAGTTGTTTCTACGATCTTTCCATAGGGGCAGCAGATACAATTCTTACCAACACGAAAAAATGTAAGACTCACACATGTAAAACATAATGCATGTTTTATTTATCTATGTACTACCATTTCATTTCAGTGATGCATGTATAATTTGAAAATGTATATTAAAACAGTAGATTGTATTCTACAATACATAAAACATAAAACAAAAATGCCATTGCATTTTATTCAAAATGCAAAAGTAGTTATATTAAACACGTACCATAAAAACTCCTGTCAACTTCTGCTTGGTGAGATATTGTTTTTAAAAACATATAAAGGTCAGCAAATGATAAGAAAGTTTAATATATTTGTCCTAAATACTGATTTCTATTCAAAATGAAAATATTCTATTGTCAACAAGGTATAACAGGTGTACAGCCAACAGCGTGGCGTTCCTTCACTGTATGGTTTCTCCCCCTATAGTTCATATGGAAGGTGACCATTATCGGAACACAGTGGATAGCGCTATCGACTGAACCACTCGGAGTGTTACTAAGGCAACGTGATTCATACAAAATAGAAGGTGTGCGTTCTGGTATCTCTGTATAAACGTCATTGATCCATGGACAAATGGATCTTTCGCCCAGATTCTGAGGGTTACAAGTTGATGTCCGTGTCATCCTAGAACGAAATTTGTGGAGAGGGTGATCTTCAGAAGGTTTTAAGGGGTTGTGTTTGATAGTGGACGCCTCCCGGGTATTTGAGTGTCTTGCGTTGTTTGATCTAATCGTAGACACGCCGGTCAAGACTTTCTGTGTTTGATGGTGGTCTGAGTATCTGGTAGTGTTTGATATAGTTGTAAGGTAACTTATCCCAGCCACAGATGTCACTCCTACACTTGCCACTGTTACCAATGGCAACAGCATTTCTAATATCATTCCAATTAAAATGCGCTGCAAATATAAAGCCTTTTATATTTAAACTGCAGATGACTTAACATGGCACATATAAAGTTAAATATAAAAACATTGTAGGTAAAAACAAACTATATATGTAAAACAATCAATGTTAATTCACAATACAATTTTAGGATTTTGATGTAATCGATACATGGTTTTATTTACTGAAGAAAAATTTGAAACCGAGGACGAAGATATGTTAAACAAAGGTGTCATGTCAGCCCGATTTTCAAGCATCACTAGTAAGAGATCTTTTTTCAAGCAAATTTCATATCTTTTTTCTTACAAAGAAGACATTTTGTACTGGGAAATACATGTATATCAATCTAGTTTTTTCCGTTAAGGTAAACAATTGGCATTAGATTTGACATAACTTTAACAGTTGAAGTCGCAAAGCATTGTTATTGACGTCAAAATTAAAAGATTGGCCATAAGTGGGTCTCAAGAAAAAACAGTTTACAAAACCGTCAGTAGATGTAACCGAAACATCAGGAGTGACGGAATATATATAAATATTGGTTGTAACAGAAATGTTGCTTTTGCATTTTGAGTTTGCACCAGATGCAACGAACACAATATCAACGCTGGAGAATCGACAAGTGTCGTCATAGAAAACAATGTATTTTGGCGGAAACGCTAAATCTATTTACGTTTTGTACATAGTTAGTAATGTTATAAAACTGATCTTAATATATCATTATTATATACATGTAACTGGTTATGTTACAAATCCATTCATAAAAATCGTATTCGTGCAGCTACACATGTATATATATTTCTTCTATTCAAAACCTACCATGTTGCTACTGTTATGGTTGATCCGTTTTTGACGTACTGTACATTTACATAATAGTTAGTATTTATATTGAAAAGTTAACGCAAGGCAAAGAACAAAATAATCCCCTAGATTTAAGGTATATTTCTATTTGGTAGTATTAATAAGTACCATTTCCCCCTAAATCTTCTGGCCGTCAGTTATGTATGTATTTTTCTCGATCACTGATAAAAACTTATATTACTCATCATTATCTCCCAGAACAAATTGTAATCTTCCTTAACACCAACCTCCCCAACTGTGAGCTATCTAACAGTATACCAGGAAAGAAGATGTAACACTGCAAATATACAATAACATTTGATAATCTGACAATAAAACTCAGACAATAAAGTGTAATAGGATGAGGAATACTGATAAAGATAGTGACGTCGCGGCCCAGGCCACCAACCCTTGACCTTAAGCTTAAGCACGACGCTCTCCTGCTGAATTAAATTAATGAACATTTCCCTACAACTGGTGCTTGTCCGACAACAGCACCATGCACATCTTTTTAAAAGAAGACAAATTCTAAAAAAAAAATGGGGGAATCAATGTAAAATAAGGCATAGCTTTTAAAGTGTGTGGTTTTAACTTATCCCATATATTTGCGAATAATTATTCTCACATAAAGTCTATTTCAAGAAACTATGTATCTTAAACTAATGCAAAATCAGATGGGCGAACGAGTCACGAGGTAAAAATGATTACCGTAATTTCGTGCGTATTGCCCGCAGGCTCTACGATTGTTTACATCAGAAGATGCCTAGTGCGGGCTATCTACCGGGGCAGACTATTTGTGAATTTTTTTTACCAAGTTCTAATATAATGCGGGCTATTCGTTGTAAAATGTTTCCACTTTTATCGACATGTAGATCTAGGCTATTTTTAAACAAAATATATCATTGATAAGTTTATATATAGTTGTAAATATACACATAAATAAATATATTTACAAAATAAACACAATATTTTCATCATATGTCTCTGATTTCCAACATTCAAAACAATAAATCACAAAGTCACAAACGAAGAACACTTGTACTCACCAGGTATATTGACGTATAACCCGCTGGCAATCTGCCCATGCGAATTATTTGGATTTTATTTTTCACAAGCCTCAAAACTGCCTTAATTTACTTCCTGCGAGCTATACCCCGGTGCGGGTAATACGCAGGAATTTACGGTAAAGTTTTATTTATGTCTCAGTTATTTTACTCCTTCATTTTTTTAGGAGCCCGGACATGCTGTACATGTATAAAGTTGGACTTCGCTGTTGTCCATTGGGACCCTGGGTCAGTCAACTATGCAAAACAAGAACACGAAAACAGATTGTATCTTTATTAACAATTTGAGGAACTATTTCCAAAAATAATCATAGACCCGGTCCGGATCTAACTCCGAGATTGAGGCAATGGATGAATGTTTCAAAAGTACAAGAAATGGTACACTATGACATTGATGACGGAAAAGATGGTTGCTTTGTTCAAGACATGTGGACAAGTCAGTGTCAATGGCTATTATTTAGCTTTAATAAGACCCCAGTTCAAAAGCAAGAAATTACAAATGAATTAAAGTGTACACAAATTTAAATTCGACCCTATTTGAAGACCAGACAAGAGTGCCGCAAACTGGTTTAGATGGATTCATGTATCAAAATGTGTAAAAATGAAAATGTAGCCTAAAATTACATTTAATCAGTAAAGTGAATTAATTTCTAGTGTGTGATGTAGCAAACATATTGTTTTTTATTTCATTTTTATCAGTTAAATATCGAAAAATATTCATTCCATAAAAGTTATATTTATCACTAGTGAAAAATATCACTTTTTCTGATTTGACCAATCAAAACACAGCTTACAAACTAGCTTGGAAAAAACTTCTGTTCAAATACTGGTTAGCTTAACGGCACGAAGGCAGCATTTTATTGCATAGAATTATCAGAACTGTCATCTCATTCGGGATTTTTTTCTCCGTGAAATCACAGTGTTTAATTCTACAGCTACCTTTCCGTTTATGAAGCTGTTATACTATGCAAGTCAGCAATTCTATCTCCAAGTCGCAAAATATTGCCAAAAGCACATGATATAAGAGAACTAGGATCATCTCTGACAATGATAGGGATAAAGCGTAACTCACAAAAGCCTGGATGGCACTGATAATTAGCATATGGATAAATGGTGACAAAACACCGCATTTCTCTCGTTTTCGCCATCTTAAAGAATGTGGATTCCGCGTTTATCAACATTGCGTAATGATCTGCGTTGATGACGGGACATTTTCAAAATATTTCACATTATAAAAGTAATATGACATCTTCATTTAAAATTTGAAGACAAATACATTCTTTATTAAAAACATCGTTATCGTAAAACATATTTCGTATTACTGAAGACAATGTTAGAAATCTTCTATGTATTACAATAATAAAGACATAGAAAAGAGAAGAATGTATGGATTTCATGAAACCCGATTGTTGAAATCGAAAATCAAATAAACGGATTGAATTACAATGAAAGTTAACTGTAGTTTGATGTTAATTTACCAATTACTTCCAACTTTGTTTTGATAAATATACCAGACCAAGTCTCGTGGAAAAAAATCCCCTGAAAGACATTTGGCTCCGTGCGGCATTGGTAGTAGGTCAAGGACAATATTAGACGATCCTGTTGTAATTGTATCAGATAACCCGGGTAACTTTTGATTTCTCCTTATTGGCTTATCAATGACGTATATGTCATGATGCGTAGCTATAAACCCATATCTCACTCTGACAAATCATTCAAGTAAGTTAAAGGTAGCTTCAATTACATCCGAACTGTTGACAGGTCATGACCTGTGATGATTGGTTTACTTACTAGACTAGTGGTGAAATAAATTTTCCAAAATTTCAAATATGCTGGAAGAATCGGGTTATTAAAAATTATGAAAAAAAATGTTTAATTACAGTCACAAATTAAGTTAGAATATATGATTGTTGAGTGCATCGCATCCTGACATGAACAACTTTAATTTTAGTTATTTTGTTTGTCACTGACTAACATAACACCAAAACAAATGAATTGCACCGATGGCGAAAAGGATCGTGAACGACTATATGGAAGTGTACGGGGTTGTTACATTATGTCTTCAACCATTAAAATGATTACATTCTCACTAGGATAATAATAAATATACTTTACTCGTTATATTGACTGACATTCTGTTGAACAAAGTAGTGGATTTCACCGCCAGCTCTGTAAGTGTTGATGCCGAGAGTAAAGTGCAGAAAAGCATGTAAATTGAAAGTTCGAAGAATTCCCATCTCAGATTGGAAGTTTTATTAAGTGACATAAGATACTGAGAACATTTTACAACTACATTTCCAACGCATGTGTATTGAGTTATTTTGTTTACGAATATAGTGACTCATATGTTGTCTTATTTTCAATAAAGTGAAGCGCCATTTGTGGCAGTATTTCCTTCTACAAAATATTTGGTCTCTGTTTGGATATAGCATACACAGTTATCTGACAAGTGTCTCACATTATATCTCACGGTTGCATCTTTTACGGATATTACTTCATGTTAAAATGCTTACAACTCAATAATATAAAGTCCATAATTTCAACATTCGGCAATATTTTCAAACGACGTTAAGAATTTCGTTCAATTGTTTGTGTGTCAAAATACCTTGCTCAGCTCAGAATAATATAGAACCAATTTTCAATCGATTTAGTGATACATCTTGGAACATACTTTGTAAAATACAAAACACAGCTATAATGAAATACTGGAGAAAATATAATATGAACGATTGAATTCCTGATTGACAACATTATTTTTGAGTTTGAGTTTGGCGGAAAGCTTGTCCAGTGGACTGTTAGGATAGGTTAATCAGGACAGGTAACAAAACCTTTGCCAAATTTTTTAATTTCACTTTCAGATATATCGACAACGTGTTGTCTTTAGACAACAGGAATATTGCGGACCACGTCGATCGAATATACACTTCTGAACTTAAATAAAGACACAACATAATCTTCTACATCAGCTGCTACCTCGATCTCTACTTAACTATTACAAACATGGAAAGCGTATTACTTATCTATACGATAAACGTGACGATTTCAATTTTCTGAGCGTGAATCTTTTCCTTTCTTGATAGTAAATGGCTACTTCGCACCTGGTGTGTCAGAAATGGTTTTAGTATGATTATTATTTCATTCTTTTTTATTATTACACATGTACATTTGAATAGGCAGTTTCTGGTTTGTTTTCAGTTATATTAGCTCAATGTCAACGGGAGGTAGCTCCCACAAATCAGGAGATAAATTTGAGCTTGGTTATTTCAGTGATTTATTAATTTCTAAGAAAACAAACAAAAAACATGACGCAAGAAACAAATTCTTAGTACAAAGAACAGGACACTTTTCCGAAACGGACATTTACAGATACTCAGTCATATAGTCAATCCCGTGAAAGATAAAGGACCCTGTTCACATCGGTACCATTGCCGACTTACCAGAAGTGACGTTGACAAGCAAGGAAACGCAATCAGCATGTAAAGCAGGTGCCGGTATTAATGCAATAAGGCTGAATTGTATTAATACAATGCTGAATAGAATTAATTCAATACTGAACAGTATACATACAATGCTGGATTGTATCAATACAACACTGGATTGTATCAATACAATGCTGGATTGTATCAATACAATACTGAACTGTGTTAATACAATGATGAATTGTATAATTGTATAATGCTGAATTGCATCAATACAATGTTGGTTTGTATTAATACAATGTTGCACTGTGTTAATACAATACTTTGCTGTAGAAATACAATGCTATGTTGAATGAGTTATACTTGCATCTATTTCTGTGTCACATCGGACTGGTTCGGCCTCATGTACTCAAATATAGTGATTACTGGGTTACATTAATTTATTTGTTTTCTGGTATCATACATTCATCCACATTTGCTAACAATATTTTATTTTTACACGATAGCAATACAAATTTGAACTGGAACAGTGATAAACACAAGCATATTGCAATATTGTCAGCTAACTGGTACTGATATTGTTCAGATGTAGATACATTCACGGTCGGTTGAGTTATCCCACCTCTACATTTCATTCCATATTCGCGGTATACATACATTTATCGCCACTTCACCAAGTCGTATCCGAACATTGTGATTCCATACCGTTCTATTTGATACGTCAAGTGAGAGGAAGTCATGCCAACATTAGCTGTTACTGCTGCCTGTGCTGATGGTCAAGAGAGACGGCGATGTATTATAGTCAACGTATTTAATCATACTTATACATGAATATAAGATACTAGAGGGCAATACATTAAGGGTTAAACGGAATTAACATATTTTCCGTTTTGGTGATACGTTATTTGCCAAATGGGGATATTATCAAAAGTTTTCAAATTGGCGTTTGTCTTTGTGTCAGTAAAATTTCAGTATGCTGCTTAAAATTACTTCTTTTCAAAACAAGTAGTTGCACTGTTGTAAAGATAACCAAACGGAAATGATCAATCTAAGACATTTTGTATGCATATGCAAAACATAGTAAGTTCTTAAGGACTACTTAGTTAGCAGAACAATAATAATGATATCAAGTGCTAATTGTAATGGGGTCCAAGTCCCTCAGTGCTAGAAAACATGAACAAACCAAATGTCTTGAAAATCGGACGATATTTAAAGCTCAAACAATCAGAGGCCAGGAAATGACAACCATTTTGTTTAATCGCAAAACCAAAGTTTCGGTCTTGTTCGCCGAGTCACACCTACATACCAAATTTTAGCGAAATTGGATAATATGTTTATTTCGACCTTTCAGATGCCAGGAAATGGTAACCATTTTAGATTGATTCCTCTTCTAGGCCCCCACCCCGATACTCATGGGAAGTTTCATTAATTGGATTCGTTTTTAAGTTCATAAGTTCATTCACAGAAACTGAGTGACGGAAGAAGAAGGAGAAGAAGAAGACTAAGAAATCATCCAACTTCGTTTTGGGGATTTAATAATGATAAACTTTCTTTAAAGATGATAGAACATGTTTTGCCAATGCTTATCTACCACATGGTGCTCAAAAATTCGTAAAACATTGCATTTGTTTATAAAATATGGTATATCACAAATTAATTATAGTGCATACGTGATATAAACATCATACATTTGTAGCAATCAAGTAGCATATCATAGTCATTACTGGGAATTAAAAGTGCCAAAGAATGCACAAACTATTATGCAAAGTTATTACATCCATTAAAAGGCATACGAAGCAAAGTGTAAGATTCCCTGTATATATACACTAAAATAGCACTTTAAGTAATTTGAAGGAGAAGTTGCTAAAAATAATATCTAAAAAATAAAAAAAAAACTGGAAATATTTCTTTTTAAAGAGCAAAAAGCTTGAATGTCTTTATATGAATGGGTTAACTATTCTAGGCCTGCTCATATGTATTCAAAGGTTGTTTAAAGTGTATCTCACAGCATGAAACATAAGCAAAACCTTTGTGAAACTTTATTGTATACTCCTTTACGAAAACTAATCTGAATGTTAACTTTAAGGACCCCTGTCCGACATTAAGTAAAATATTGATTTTACACTTGAAGATATCTCCCCATGAATTTCTCTTTGTATAACAGTTAGGCTTGGACAGGGAACTTAAGCTGATACAAGTAGCTTGACTATTATTTAGAGAGATGGGTTACCAAGTCGATCGTGTAAAAGACTGACATATTCAAGAAAATATCTAATACGCGCAATACAATAATTTATTTTTTGTACACACATGTATGCATCGACTTCCCAAAATCACCCCCCCCCCCCTCCCTCCAAAAACAAAAACAATAGAAACAAACAATACACTGTACAGACAAAAACAACGGACTTTCAATGAACAAGTTTAAATGTTTCATCAATTCTTGAGCTTGTTCATGTATCAAAAAAGCCGCCAATTACCTGTCCTCTAAAATCCGTACGAGAAGAATGTAAGTAAAAAATGTATTTGATGATAACTTCAATCCTTGATTTCAAATACGAGGTTGGAATCACTGTCTGGTCAATTAGTAGTGATTAATTCAAAAATACTGTGATTCACATGTTCGTTATTTTAATTCATATTATTGTTTTTTCATCAAAGTACTGCCCAATATATTTTATTGAAACAATGGTAACAATTTCAAAGGTACAATGAACCTTAATCTAAGATCTTAACGATGATTCATTACACAGTCAAGTCGTTACTTATTTGAAACCAAACAGAATTCCTCAATTATTTTTCTTGTAATCGGATAAATGAAGGGTTTCATGAACCTTTAATTCTATTCTTAGTTTGACACAATTTCGATTTCCCCGACTTATAACACCAGCTCAGAGTCCCATAAAAACTAAAAAGCTGTATGTTAAAGTGAAAATCATTCCAGTACATGATATATGTATGTTAATTGACTTGACTTGCTTACTCTCGTTTAACTAAGTGTTTTCTTTCCCTGTTTCATAAACTGCTGCGTTGTTGTGCCGCCTCTCTCTCCTCCTCCTCCTCACTCTCTCTCTCTCTATATATATCTCTTTCTATCTCTCTCTTTCTCCCTCTCTGTCTGTCTATCTTTGTTTTTTTTTTCAAAGGCTTTGTCTTCTGAACTCTTTGAATGAACCTCTATGTTTGTGTGTGTGGTGGAGGGAGGTGTGTAACACATGATGATTATGCTAATAGCAATAGTGAAATGATGAAAATTACATTGCAATAACCAATGTTTGATGATGTTATTGAACTAGCCATTGTGAGTTGTGATGTTGATGGCGTTGATGAAAAATGATGATGATAATGATGATGATGATGATGATCTAGTAATTATCATGCATGAAAATAAACAAATAATACAAAGAAAACATGTTTAGTATGCTAAATCGTGTACTAAATTGTATAGGTAAAACCTGATGTGTGTGTGTTATAGACGTTCATCACTTTAACCGAACAAAAGGATGTGTCAACGATTTTTTCTATTAATATCAATTTCATTATTTATACAAGCTTTACCGAACATAATCTTATAGTGTACTAGAATGATGAACGTATCATCTGAAGGTAGCTAAACTAAATACTAATACAAAAAACGCTTATCCGCAAGTTCAAACTGGGAGTGGAATGATGGGATAGCATGTTATCTTTTTGTCCGGTTATCTCATCTGTTGAGTAAACATAACAGTTAATGGAATGTTAACAATTTTAACCCTTTAGATCTGTTTCATACACTTTTTGAATATTCCGAAATTTACAAATTTTCATTTCAGTTCAATCAGCTACATAAATAAGTATCGCCTTAAATACACTTGCACAAAACAGCTTCGAAGTTTGTGTGAAGTAAGTAGACATCTTTGTGAATAAGTTTAAACTTGAAAGACAAGTTCATGAGTTGGCATTAAAATGAGGCAACAGAATCGCAGAGTCACTGGACTCTTTTTGTTCCTCACATTAACTACATTCCTACATTCCACATATACAATAAGCTGATGTACACAATATATGTATGGCAATTTTGATTTACCGTGATCAAACAACATTGAAACTCGAACTTGTCCAAGACATATTATCTTTTACATGTGTGTAAAATTGTTGAAAATCCATAAAGAAACAAAGCCATTACTGTGCTGACAATTATTGTCGAAAAATAGCAACAGTGACCTTGAGCCGACACACCTGAAACTTGAACTTGCAACTTGTCAAAGATATTTTAACTCTGTAGGTATAAGTTTGTGCGGTTTGATGAAAATCCATTAGGAAAGTAAACCATTAGAGTGCTGACAATGATTTTCTAAAAATAGCCACAGTGAACTTGACCTTGACCTGATAACCCTAAACTCGAACTCATCAATGATATTTTGATTTTGTATTTATACATGTTTATGTGTAGTTTGATAAAATCCATGAAGAAACGAAGCCACTAGAGTGCTGACAATGAATTTCTAACAAGAGGCCAAATGGGCCTGCATCGCTCAACTGGTATCAATCTCTGGCTTATATTTATAGTGTAACCCTAAAGATCCCTAAAATCTTTTACTGTGAGACATTTAGAAGAACATGTTAAAATTTAAACATGTTTTACCCCTGTGACCTTGTAAGACAACATCATTTATTTTCAAATTTTGTTTGGCTTCATCCCAGGACGCTACCAACCAAATATCATGTCTCTAGGTATTTAGGTTTATCAGAACAAGTTTCTCAAAGCTTTGAACAGATTTGACTCATGTGACCTTCAATATTGGTCAAGGTCATTTTCTTTCGCAAACTTTGTCAAGCTTCATCCAAGGAACCTGTCAGCCAAATATTATGCTTCTAGGGCTTATGGTATTTCAGAAGAACTCGTTTGAAAGTTTTAACAGATTTGACCCTTGTGACCTTGAATATAGGCCAAGGTCATGTCTTTTCGCAAACTTTGTTGGGCTTTATCCAAGGAACCTTTCAGCCAAATACCATGCTTCTAGGGCTTTTGGTATTTCAGAAGAAGTCGTTTAAGGTTTTAACAGATTTGACCCCTGTGACCTCGAATATGAGTCAAGGTCACTTTTCCCAAACTTTGTCCAGCTTCATACAAGGAACCTGTCAGCCAAATGTCATGCTCCTTGGGCTTTCGATTGATTAGAAGAACGTGTTTAAATGTTTAAACAGATTTGACCTTGAATATGGGTCAAGGTCATTTCTTTTCCACAACTTTGTCGGGCTTCATCCAAAGAATCTTTCAGCCAAATATCATACTTCTAGGAAATTTGATTTATTAGAAGAAGTCGTTTAAAGGTTATAATAGATTTGACCCCTGTGACATTGAATATGGGTCAAGGTCGTTTCTTTACGCAAACTTTATTCAGCTTCATCCGAGGAAGCTACCAGTCAAATATGAGGTCTCTATGCCTGACGATATTTTAGAAGAAGTTGTTTGAAGGTTTCCACATTTTTGACCCCTGTGACTTTGAAATTAGGTCAAAGTGATTTTTTTCGCAAACTTTGTTCAGCTCCTTCCAAGAAAGCTACCAGCAACATTTCATGTAACTAGGCCAGTCAGTATTTTAGAAGAAGTCTTTTAATGGTAAAAGTTGACGGACGCAGGACGGACGGACGACGGACGCTGCACCATCACATAAGCTCACTTGGCCCTTAAGATATTTGATTTTGTGCAAGTAGTGTAAAAGTCAAATACTTCGTGGTGTGAAAGCTTTTGCTTATTTCACTGCCAATAATTTTTCGCAGATGTAAATTGCATGCACTTTTTTTTATACCATTCAATTTCTATAGTGGATAGTATATGTCACACTGCTAAACAGAAGACTGACAGCACAAACATTTCCACACTGCTAACAGTTTGGAGGCTGACTAAGCGAAAAATTCCACACGCAAGTTTGATGAAAATTAATGAAATAAAGAAAGAAGTGCTGACAAATTTCAGTGGGCAGACAGATGGCTATGGAAAAGAAAGTGTTTCTTCACGACCCCCCCCCCCCCCCCCCCTATCTCCTGGGACTTGATTAAATGTGTAGGTTAGTAGAAAAATATCTGTTCTTTCCATTGATACCTAGTTTACATGTGATCGAAAATGTTTTATATTGTAAAACACAGCTTAAACAGTGACCTGTGCACGGTCGGTAATATTTCCACTTTTGAACTAAGGGGGAATTTTGACTCTCGCACCCGTCTGTCGTCAAATATTTAGCGGGTCAGAGAGTCAGAACCCTTCGCACTACACCAGCCTAGGCAGACAAAGCCACAACATACAGTGTAGAATCATATTCAGACTCTATATTCAATAAACCTACAAATGCTTCATAAATTATGTTGTGTAGCGGATCTAGAAAGGATCGATCAGATAGCTCAATTGGTTGAGCATGCCATCCGTCTAGAGTTCAGAAGATCCTGGGTTCAAACCCCAGTCTGGCCGTGCATTTTTCCTCTCCTGTTTAAATATATTGTTTGAAAAGGAAAACCTCAAGTAGGTCTGCTTAAATGGAATAGAGACGGACATAATTCTTTTCAGCTAATTATTTGAATTCAGCTATTTTCATCTTTAAATTAAGAAATGTTGTGGCCGGGCCGGGATTTGAACCCAGGACTCTCGCTTGGAAGGCAAACATTCTAACCATTGAGCCAAAAGTCTGAACATTAGGCTCGAGGGCCTAACGCTGCCTAATTTTACCACAGAAATAATGTATTTATTGACTTGATATACACAAATAATACCCGTTTTGGGTGCTCCCAATTCTTTCTAAGAAATTCAGCTATTTTTCTTGTGCAAAAGCATGCCTATAAGTCTGTAGACTGTAGTATTGTAGATTTGAACACATTTTTTATTGAAAAGGAAATCGAACCTGGGCATGCAGGGACAAAAATATCGAATTAATCGACCATGGGTGAATTATCTTGTTATACATGTAGAAGTTGTGACAGATGCAGATTAGATCTTAATTTTTAAGTATTGTTAGTTTGTTACCTACCTAAATTGTACATGTAGATAACTGTTGAATCGGTGTCAAAACTTTAGTTTGGAGTTCTTTTTCCTGTGGGGGTCCAAGTTGCTGACACACACTGCTCGGACATGTTATGTACGTAATGGTAACTTGCATTGCCATACCGTAAATTATCTCGACAACAAAACCTCAGATTTACATTTTGCAGTTTGTTTTCCCGAAAAGTACATGTACAAATGTATACAGTACTGTCAACTCAACCACACTAGTAATGGTCTTGGTCTTCTTTGATTGATGTCGTGTTTCTTTTTGTTGATCAGATGCACCTGTTTCGATCTTTTTAATAGTCTCTTTGTTGGCTAGTCTTCCTTTGAGCCTGATGCGACTCTGGTTTCGTCTGGCTGCCATATTTGTTTACCGCGGCTACGTATACCTGATCATGACATGTGCTTCCGGTTCTATTTTTATACGAGCAATCACATGACTTTCCGAAACACGTCACCATTACCTGTTCCCGCGTTCAATGTCGATTCGCAAAAAAAAGATAAGAAATGCTTTTTCAATATTGAAAACGATAATAAAAATATAATTTAAGCATCAGTATATTAAAGAATAAATTTTGATATGAATAAAATAGGTTGTTGCTCATTAGTCCAAAAAATTAAGGTTTTAAAAAACGTAGCAAATGTTTGATTTCGTACCATGTTGGTATTCCTATAATTAGTCGAATGGCGGCCGTGAAATTGAGCAGAAATGGGCCAAATTTAGCGGAAAATGCCGTTTTAAGGTACTTTCTGGTTATCTAACACAACTGAGACCTTGATTTTTGTTCTTAGAATAACATTTGCCTTCAGAAAATGTATTTCATTTGGAAATTGGTCCAAACACGAGCTAATTATTATTATTATGTAAGATTATGTTTTAATTATTTTCATAAACAGTTCTGTCATGTTCAGTGTTTATATTTTGTATTTAGAAACGGTTCTAAAAAACTATTGTCATAACGATAAGCTAATTTCAGTTTCCATGTAACCTTTCTGACAGTTGTATTTAGAACGGCATTGTTTGAGTCACTCATTTAGTTTTCAAAAGATTGATATTAATTGAAGTATATATAGAAACAGATACAAATAAAGATATTTTAGTGGCACTATATATGAAATTTTGTATTACACATATCATCGTTAACATATTAATGATCAGCTAAAATATCTTTATTTTCCAAATTTAGGTTTTAATTATGGAAAATGAAATGGGACAGGTGGTAGCAATTGACAGTGAACATTTATGAATCTGAGGTTTACTTGCATTCATCGCCACTAAACCAAGAGATATCATTGTGGAACTTTGTGATTCCATACAGATCTATTCGATACTTCCAGTGAGAATAATAAATAAGAGAATACAGAATCGTTAACAAAAACATATCCAAACTCAAAATCGATCAAACCTGGGGCAAAATATGAACAAGGAAAGACTCACATGGAGACCCTTGCAAAAGTACAAGAGAATAAGACCAGATGTTCCAGAAGAGTAAGGGTCTTCTGCTTCATCGACGACACCCGCCATGTAAATCTTTGTCACATCCAAGTAAACATCAAGTTCTCAAAATGAGAACCGAGTATCATTGTCAATCACAACAAGTAAACACACTAATGAGCATACTCAAAAACGCCCATCTTCATATCACTGAAAGATACAGAATATTTCTCAAGGAGACAAAGATGGCGACCATAAAACTTGCCCGTAGTTCTGATCAACCTGCATCTCTCGAATCATTGTGTTGTTGGTTTGTTTGTTAGCAGTCGACATCGATCACGAAAATCCCGATATTTAGAGCAAGCCCTGGAATACCGAATCAACTGCGACATGTAAACACCATAGGTTGGAGAAGCAGGGATGTTACTATCAAGAAATGGAAAGTTCACGATCGGAAATTGAAATCATCACGTTATTCGTATAGTTTAGTAGTAAGCTGCCCATGTTGGTCGTAGTTTAAGTAGAGATCGAGGTAAGCAGCTGATGTAGAAGAAACTGTTGTGTCATTTATTTCAAGTTCAGAAGGGTATATACGATCGACGTTGTCAGCAAACTTCTTGTTGTTTATAGACAACACATCGTCGATATATCTGAAAGTGAAATTAAAAGATCTGGCAAGGATTTTGTTACCTGTCCTGATTAGCTCCTCCACAAACTCAGCCTCGTATGAAAACAAAAACAAGTCAGCTAAGAGTGGGGCACAGTTTGTTCCCATGGGAATGCCAACAGTCTGCTGGAAAATCTCATGAGATGAATTCATGACATCTGTTGCTGTTACTACTGCTTATGTTGATCACATCAGCTGATGGTCAAAGGGGTCGTCGAAGTATGTATTTTCAGCGTATTTAATCATACTAATATATAAGATACTAAAGGGCGCCTCATTAAGGGTTTGACGGAACTAACATATTTTTCCGTTTTGGTGATATGTCAATCGACAAATAGGGACATTGTCAAACTTTTTTCAAACTAGTGTTTTATCGATATCGTTTTGCTGTGTCATGCTGAAGAATTGCAGATGGTTTTCGCTGCAGAATAAATGACAAATGTCCATAGTTTTAAGATTGAAAGTGCTTAGTTGTTTATGTAGTATAGCAAGCAGGTACATTGTTATACAGAGAGTGTATTTACCCTTTTTCTGGAGTTACTTTGGGTCTTTTCGGGTTGTCTCTGAGATTCGTGATCCAGGTTGCGCCGTTTATGTTACTGTCGGTCAACATCTAGTATGGCTGCTTCATTGGACGCTTTATTGAAAACAAATCAACTATTTTCTGTAGTTTGTCAGTACAGCGAGGAAGAATTAGAAATCCAAGTTTATAATCAAATTGTCGTTGGTTCTCCTGTACACAAATTCGAATGTAAAAGCGGTTTTATTCATGCGTAAATATGAAAAGACCACAACGTTCAAGTTTGTAACATATATTCTAATATTTTTATAGCTCTGGGGTGGCTTGAAGCCCCTTGTCCGGGTACGGAGCGCATCCGTACTTAAGTGGTTGACACGCGCACGTCTACGTGTATATATACTGTATTGGGTAGTCAGTATACCAGGAACCGGTTACCAAAATTAATAACCGAGCAAAACATGTGAAGTGAAAGTCCGAAAAATTCCCACGTTAGTTGGAAGTTTTATTAAGTGACATACGATACTGAGAATATTTTACAACTACATTTTCAACTCATGCGTATCGAGTTACTTTTGTTTACGCATATGGTGACTCATATGTTGTCTTATTTTGAACAAAGTGAAGCGCAAATTGTGGCAGTATTTCCTTATACAAAATATCTGGTCTCAGCACAGTTATGTGTCTTACATTATATCCATGGTTTCATCTCTTACGGATATTACTCTATGTTAAAATGTTGACATCTCAATAATATAAAGTCCATAATTTCAACATTCGGCAATATTTTCAAACGACATAAAGAATTTCGTTCAGTTGTATGTGTTGTCAAAATACGTTGTTCTGTTCATAATGATATAAAACCAATTTTTAATCGATTAATCGATCTATCTTGGAACATACTTTGTAAGAAACACAACACAGCTATAATGAACTACTGAAGAAAATATAATATGAACGATTGAATTCCTGATTGACAATATTTTTGAGCTTGAGATTGGCAGAAAAGATTTTCCAGCGAACTGTTAGGATGAGTTTATCAAGACAGGTAACAAAAACCTTGCCAAATCTTTTAATTTCACTTTCAGATATATCGACAATGTCTTGTCTTTAAACAACAGGAATATTGCTGACCACGTCGATCGTATGTACCCTTCTGAACTTGAAATAAAGGACACAACAGAATCTTCTACATCAGCTGCTTACCTCGATTACCTACATGGAAAGCGTATTACTAATCTATACCATAAACGTGACGATTTCCATTTTCCGAGCGTGAACTTTCCATTTCTTGATAGCAAATGGCTACTACAAACCTGATGGGGCAGAAACTGTATTTTTTTATTATTGTTATGATTATTATTTCATTACTTTCGCTTATTGCAAATGTACATTTGAATAGGGTGTTTCTGTTTTAGGTTCGTTTAGCTTTATGTCAACGGGAGGTAGCTCTCACAAAGCAGGAGACAAATATGAGTTTGGTTATTTCAGTGATTTATTAATTCCTAAGAACACTGTTACGAAACGTGACGGCTTATAGAACCTGAAGTAGGCATACAAATCAAACAGATCCGTCACGACGTAACGTTTAATCGGACCCCAGGGGCTGTAATTATATTTAAGAAATTATCATTGTGATAATTAGTACATTTAGTACACACACACACCCAGACATTTGTTATTAATACAAACATTCCTATATTGGAAAGGAAATAAACTGTATTTTACAGTAGGAACATAAATGAAAGTAGTGAGACAAACCAAGCACGAACCCGAGACCTCAAGGTTATGGACGTTACCACCAGGCCAAGAGGTCCGAACCAGTTGACATGGTTTGTAATCTCATGATATTGTCATGCAAGGTCGCATCTCCACGTTACAACACATTCTTGCTACAAAGTACAGACCAACTTTCCGTTACTCCGACATATAATCAGTCACGAGAAAGATAAAGGACCTGTTAACATCGGTACCATTGCCGATTTACCAGGCTTCTTCGCAGATTCCTGTGCAATTATTATGGTGGACCGCTTTCGCTGACGTCCAACAACAGAATGAAGAATTTAGAGAGAGATAAAGATATGAAGACAGAAAACAAAAACAGAAATGACGTTAACATGTGTGGAAACGCAATCAGCATGTAAAACCTTCTGAAACGATTCATACAAGCTATTGTAATCCAGATAAAATGATAATAAGTATCTATGTAATATTTATAACCGTTGTACTCAGAATGGCATTCATTGAGTCACTAATTTAGCTTTCAAATGACGGATATGTATATAGAGTTATGAATGGAAAACAATTAAGATAAAATTAGTTTACTGGTGCTATATATAAATTATATATTACACATTTCATCGTTAGCATATTACTGATCAGCTAAAATATCTATATTTTGCAAATTAAGGTTTTAATTTAGAAAAATGAAATGTGACAGGTGGTAGGCATTGACAGCATCATGTCAATACATCTATAAATTTGAGGTTTACTTGCAATCATCGTCACTTAACCAAAACATATCGAAACAGTGTGATTCTATGAAGATCTATCAGATACTTAAAGTGAGATGAATTCATACCAACTTTCGCTGTTACTGCTGCTTGTATTGATCCCATTAGCTGATGGTCAAGGTCGGCGACGTATGTATTTTTTACGTATTCAATCATACTAATATGCAGGATATTAGAGGGAGCCACACTAAGGGGTTAAACAGAACTAACGTATTTTTTTCCATTTTGATGTTTCGTCATTTGACAAATGTGGACATGTATCAAAATTTTCAAACCGGTGTTTTATCAATATTGGTTAGTTATGTCATGCTGAAGAATTGCAGATGATTTTCGTTGCAGAACATGACAAATGTCCATAGTTTTAAGATTGAATGTGCTTAGTTGTTTATGTAGTATAGCCAGCAGATAATACAAATACAAACCCTGGACCGTTTTTCTTTACCAAAAGTGCGTTGCGTTTGCGTTGCGTTTGCGTTGCGTTTGCGTTGCGTTTGCGTTGCGTTTCCGTTGCGTTTTCGTTCCGTTTTTGTTGCGTTTCCGTTCACCGTTTTGTGTGCGTTAGACATGTGATGATCGTTTAATTACATCACGTACCTTACCCCGGTGTAATGAATTGACATATAATAAGAATCAATCGAGATAAAAGGGTAATTACAGGTGATATTTTCTAAATATACTGATATCGTTTGTTTATCGGAATATCACAATCAAATTAAGCTAAATCATAATCACCGTATGCGTGACTAATGGTTTCTTACGTAATGCCACTGTTAAACCACTTCGTTTGAATTGAAGATATGTTTGAATCGTTCATCTTGACTATTTCTGGAGTTAACCAATGTCTTCTTTGGTTGTGTTTGGGATTCGTGATCCAGTTTGCGCCGTTCATGTTACTGCCAGTCAATGTCTAGTATGTCTGCCACATTGGACGCTATATTGGAAACAAATAAATTATTTTCAGCGCATCCGTGCTTAAGTGGTTGACACGCGCACGTCTACATGTATATATACTGTATTGGGAAGTCAACAGTTAAACATTCAATCGGTTAACCGGCCAGTAGACCAAGAACTGGTTACCAAAGTTAATGACCGAGCAGGCGGACATTTACTGAACTCGTTTTGGAGCCCCATGTTTCCCTGGTTTAGACCAACAACTGATCTATAAAAGCGACCGTAATTGGACATTTCAGTAATGTAAACAGTGTGCAGAGATTACATAATACTGTTATTTGCTTTCTATCAATATTTCACATATTCAGAAATGTCGCCTAAATCATAAATAATCTTAAAAATAGACTTTAAAAGGACAAAACCAAAGATGTACAATATCAGCTTTCAGAAAAAGAATGCAGTTTCACATGTAATATGTAAAGTGTAATCTGAAACATATACACTTAAATGGGTAAGCATGTCTTAAAAACAGATTTTAAAAGGACAAACAACAGAGGCTCTCACAGAAAAAACAACTGTTTGTCGACCTAAGTTTGGTCTGAAGAACAATATTACCGAGACATACATGTAGTTGGACTACAGGTACAGTAGCTTTAATTGAATCCTCTCTTACTGCATTCCGACATATTATGTATATAACATATACTTGCTCAGATTACATGCAACTATTTCCTGCGTTTACACTGTAGCTTGAATGTTGCGTGTAAAATACCATGAAAATTAAAAAAACATAATTCTGTATCCAAATAACAGGACGTAATTGTCTCAAGTGTGGCTCTTACAGGATAGGGCGGTCTAATTTGACAATTACAGGACAGAACAATAAAGTCTAACGGGTACAGTACGGTACTGTATAGTAATGACATCTGTTCCTTCTTTATCTAAGTACATGTAAACTCTGACTACGTATAAACAGCGTATATACAATGTAATATGGCTGGACGGATCGCTGCCTATTCAATGACAGACCACCCTGTCTAATTATACAATGAATGGATGCTGGAGAACGTCTTATTCCATTGATGTACATTCGAAATTCGTTGACGGTAATGCAAATAATGGCAGCTTCCGCTGCACGTCACTACCAGACCAGAGTATTAATGTGTGTATATAAAGACCGATGTAAGTGAATAAGTCTGGCAGCTTCCGCTGCACGTCACTACCAGACCAGAGTATTAATGTGTGTATATAAAGACCGATGTAAGTGAATAAGTCTGTTCGAATTGCTATTAAATAGCATTTGATTAGATATTACATTGTAACATGTGATGAAAAGAAGAAAAGCATTGTTCTGCACAGCGTATTTAATTATATATCGATGTAAATTCACTAGGACTATATTGTGTTAGAAAACACGTGTATCACAGTTATGCATTGTAGCCCCGTCTTGTAAATGTCACATTTTACAATCGCATGCTGTAATCGTCACGCCTTAAAATTCCGTCCTGTAATCGTTAAAATAAAAAGTTCCGTCCTGAAATCGACACATTAGAGGGTTTCGTCTTGTGATCGTTACATCGTTACATTCCGAAATTTACGTGCTGAAGTCATCAAATATAACATTCTCATTATGTAAGCCTCGTCCTGTGAAAATTACTATGAATAGTCCTATGCTGTTATCGTTACATTGTATATGACATATTTGTAATCGTTACACTGTACATGAGCCATCTGTTATTGTTACACTGTACATTGCCCTTATATAATCGTTACACTGTACTTATTCTTTCTGTTATCGTCACACAGTACATGATATATATATGTAATCGTTTCACTGTATATGACCTATCTGTTATCGTCACACAGTACATGACATATATCTGTTATCGCTACGCTGTACATTACCTATCTGTTATCGTTACACTGAACATGAACTATCTGTAATCGTTTCACTGTACATGATATATATGTTATCGTCACACTGTACAATGCCTATCTGTTATCGTTACACTGTACATGACGTAACTGTTTTCGCTACACTGTACATGACATTATTTCCGAGAACAAAAATCAAATACTCTTCTTTCATTCCATATATAGCGCGTTATACTATTTATGAAAAATGCTTTAGAGTAGATGAGTAACAGTATTCCCATAGTTACAGGTACCGTTACAAAATGAATATTGAATTAAAAAAGCATACATATAAGCATTCTTAACCTTTATTGAAGATTCGTGACCTTTATTGACCTTTTGCTAAAGTCTTGACATCATAGCTTACAGACCTGACAAGTATAACTACACATTTTGTGTTGGTATTAGTAGTTAAATGGGGTGCATTTACAAGAAAATATGAAAACGTTTTGATAATTTAAAGTGTAGTAAAACCGACAACAAAAGACAAATCGATTAAAAATAAATTATGATTTTTGTTATATTCATATCAAAGGTACAATCAACGCTATTTTGTTTATTAAAGGATGTCCATTTTGGATATGTGGAAGGAGACTTGACAAAGAGGCGTCAACAAAACGTGATTTCAATAGTCCTGGTAGGTTCAAACTTGTACCAGTATTAATCAAGTATTGTAAATGAAGGAATACATTACATATCAAATATAGTTTAAAAGCCGCGTAAGACATTAATTCATTACAGCTTGCAATTTAGAGTTGATTGTTTAGTCACAATATGTAATAGATATAATTTCTCTCATATCTCGCCATGTTGGATATAGTTTGCCCATGTAAGAAAGGTATGTAAGAAAAATCTATCTTACATAGCATTTCACGCGACGTGACGTCACAATGGCTCAACAATGACGTGACGTCACGAATACGGTAAATTCTGAAGCCGGAAAGAGAAAACGACGGCGTGATAAAATTAAAACCTTTCACAAAATGTTTACCATAAACACCAGGAAGAGGAGATTCATTTTTCTGTGCAAACTTCGTTTGCAAATATAGGGTATGCTTAAACTCGCCGTCTAATTAGTTTTCGTCAAAAAAGCTCAAGGAAAAAGTTGAAATTTCAAAATGGTAGCCTGTTTAAACATATTTTCATGGTTTTTGAGCTTATTCGGGTAGTTGATATGAGAGAAAAAGACTCTTTCATTATGTGTGTATGTAGGATAGGGATATTCCACCCTCGGGATCACAAAAGTGGTAAAACCCTCGGCAAGCCTCGGGTTTCACCACATTTTGTGACCCCTTTGTGACACCCTCGGGATCACAAAAGTGGTAAAACCCTCGGCAAGCCTCGGGTTTCACCACATTTTGTGACCCCTCGGGTGGAATATCCCTATCCTACATACACGCATATGAAAGGGTCTTATATACTTTTTGTTGCTAAAGGATAAGGAATCGTTCATTTACAATCAAGTAGAGCTTGTTCAATGGGTTGCATAGAAAGGAAATAATCCTCGCGTGTTTATATTGTAAAAAGAATTAAAAACGACAAAATAAAAAAAATCAACAGGATAAACAGGAAACAATAAATAATCTGACAGTATGGTATGTAATTTCATCAATTAATCTCCTAGTATAATTTAAATTATATATATATTGATGTACAATGTATGTACATATGTATATTATGATTTGTTACATCCAGATCAATGGTACTGTTATACGTTGTTTTTACTTAAAGGTGATGGCAACGGATACAGCAGATTTAGAAGGGCACTTAACATGGAAGAACCTGGTAGGTTCAACAAAGCATCATCAGGGACACTCTTTTTAATATTGGAACTTAAATAAAAACTTTTATGTAATCATAAGTTGTTTGTGAAACCAATTCACAATTGCAGCATAATCGTTTGGTTTTCATTTTAATTTTATAATGAACAGGCGATTAAATTTATCATGTTCGTACATCGACAGAACCCTCTAACATTATCAGAAAATCAGCAGTGTTCCGTTATCTGTTGCCATTACGAAAATCCAAAGGACTAAAATGATGGCCTTGTATATAGAAGAGAGAAGAGTCCCAAAACAGGACGCAATGTTATCAATTACGTCACTATGTATGATATAAAACTCTGTTATGAAAAAGGTACAGCCTTATTAAGATAGAAAAAATAATTTGAATAAAAAAAAATTTTCACATTTGGTTTATGAATGGATAACGGAAATAATGATTAGTAATAAAAAAAACTACCGTAGACATAATTATATCTTAATCCAATAATTAAAACATTAAAAACACCATACCGATATAATTGGAATTTAGAAATATAAATACTTATGTTCAGGAGAAATGTCAGATGATTCAGATAAGTATTTTACAGCCTACCGTTTTGCTTTTTATTAGGGTTAGTCGCTGCCATTACACCAGAATCATTCCGGAAAACTAGCAAAGCGTCGAGGCAACAACGGCTGCTTAAAAGAGATTTGGTAAGTACTTCACTGATTCAAGGTGCCAAAAACGAACATTTAATCTTACAGTCATGAATCAGCTCAAAACAAGCACATACATGTATTTAAATGGAAAATGAATATCAAATACATACATGATTAATAAAAAAGAAGAAATTAAAGTTCCGTTTTCCAATAAAAACAAATTGCTACGATTTAGAAAAAAAACGTATAACTGTAGAACAGGACTTAATTTTCCTTCGTATATAAACCAATTTTGGTAATAAATGCAAATATGTGTTTACAGTATGCTTTATATGGAAACCATATGTAAAGGGCAAAGTTAACATTGTGCGAATACATATTTTACCAGTCTTAGCATACAGTTGTTATAAAGAACTGTTTGTTCATATATCGATCAACTATTCCACAACTGCACATATCATCTATCGGAAGTGGGGACAGTTTAGTTTTTGTTGATTCCTAACAAGTAAATAACACTATTGTTGAAATAACTTGGTAAATGTAGTAAGTGGCCACGAGGCGTATATTAAATCTAGTTCACTACGTATTTATCAGGAAAACTAGATTTTTGTAACATTGCACACACTACTGTTTAAAATGTCTGGAAATGTTAAATTGTTGTAATGTTAACAACACAGTATCCAACCGGTATCATTTCTTATGGTTTTGTTTTTTAGAGACACTATCTAAGCAATACTAATGTGTATTGTAGATACTATCTACCGTCCATGTCATGTTGTGCTATTAGACCAAACTGTGATAAGAAAACATTTTTTAAAAATAACTCGAAACAGCGAAGACCAGAATAGCACATTCGATATTGAAATTCATAATTTCGTAGCTTTAAAGCAAGACTAAAACATGTATGCAAGCACAAGCATACGTCAAGACGAAATTATTTAGATTTTAATACATGTAAATGAAGACATCAATGATTATCTAATATAAGTTTATTTAAGATGCATAAAGTTGTATTCATGTCCCAATTATTTGATTTCTTTATTTTTTATAGGAGCCCGGGCATGTTGTACATGTATAAAGTCGGATTTCCCTGTTGTCCATTGGGACCTTGGGTCAATCAACTATGCAAAACAAGAACACGAAAACAGATTTTATCTTTATTAGCAATTTGAGGAACTATTTCCAAAACTAATGATAGACCCGGTCCGAATCTACCTCTGAGGTTGAGGCAATGAATAAATGCCTAAAATTACATTAAATCAGTTAAGTGTATTATTTGTCAGTGTTATGAAGAAAACATTTTGAATTTTATTGAAACTGTAAAGACATATATTTCATGATTTTCACGGAACCAGATTGTTAAAAAACAAAATCAGATATACGGCTTGAAATGCAATGAAAGGTTACTGTGATTTGATGTTAAATAAGCTATTTACGTTACAACTTTGTTTTGATATGTACACAAAAACATTCTTTTAAACTCTCATGGAAAAAACCTTGAAAGACATTTGGCTCAGTGTAACATTTGGAGTGGGTCCAGGTAATTCATTTGAATCAACTTGGTAGCCCTTGGTAGCATGCTACCTATCAAATACCATTACTCATGGATTTTTAGTTACTGAAAATACGTTGTCAAGGTCATGCATTTGAACAAACTTGGTAGCCCTACATTTTAACAGGATTCAGGCCAAATCTTGAAGATTCTTACACATTTGACTCCCTGTGACATTGAAAGTGTACCAAGGTCATTCATTTAAACAAGCTTGGTAGCCATTCCCATTCATCCCTTCATGTTACATGCTAGATATCAGTACCCTAGGCCTTTCGGTTATTGAAAACATTGCGTGCGCACATCGTGCATACATCGTGCACACACCGTTCACACATCGTTCGCCCATGGTGCACACAACTGGACGATCTAAAGATACTGAAGTAAAAAACAGGCATCTGCTGTATCTGTTACCATCACTTTAAAGTAAAAACAGCTTGGAACAGTTCCATTAATCTGAATATAACCAACCGTACTATGCGTATACACAGACATCAATATGCATAGGAACTAAATGGTACTAGAAGATGAATGTATGATATTGCATACCATACCACCAGAATATTCTTTTGTCGTTTTTACTTTATTTTAAATTACAAACACGTGAGGGTAATTACTTATAAATGTTACCCTAGTACTAGTTTGAACCTATCAGGGCTATGAAAATCACGTCTTGTGGATGCCTTTTTGTCAAGTCCCTTTCTACATCCGTAGATTCTACAGCTTTAAAAAAACAACGTTTTACTGTACCGTTGATCTGAATATAACAATTTATTTGCCCTCTTTCTCTTTTGTCAGTTATACTGCATTTCAAACTATCAACACTTGTTAATATTTTTTATAAATTCACCCCATTTAACAAATACTTGATTGTGAATAAACAAATAATTTAATAACAAGAAGTAATTGTATTAGATACATATTGTGGTCAATCAATCAACGTTTATTGTTATACCTAACAAACAATATACATTCATGGCCCCCTTGGTAGGATGATATGAAGGTTTGTATACCTGAAGCAGTCATATTCCCTCGATGGCGTAGCCCGAGGGGAATATGACTGCTGAGGGTAAAAAAACCTTCATATCACCATATCCAGAGGGCCATAAATTGCTTATTATACCGAAAACAAAAACAAAAACAAGTCAAATATAATCACCAAAACATGTGTTTGATTACATTTTCATAAGTTTATCTATGTTTCTTTACACATTGAAACAAAAAAGAGCAACTCTTGCAAGAGAATCAGAAAGAGGGTTGTCATTGGGGCACATGCTCCAGGGAAATACGAAGTTTTGTCAGCCCTAGAGAAGACACGATGCTTTGTAACATCGCCATGTGACTTGCTTTAACGAATCAGCTTTAGAGGAATCGAGGTGAGGTATAATAGTTATAGTTATATTTGACAGGCCTGTGCAGTATGATGTCAAGACTGTGGCAAAAGGAAAATATTTAATTACGTCTTCTGGATTAATGAATATACCAGACCAACCACTTTTGACCAATGATCGCTGCGTTTTCACTGTCACGGTAATAACGTTCTGAAGCCTTAGTTGGATTGTTTGAATTACAATCGATGAATTTGAAATAAGACGTTCACCTGCATCCATGTATTGTATAATGAGACGTGTTGGATCACAAATGTGTAAATGTTTAAAGATACTGAAAGAACCAAACAATGACTGGCATCGAATAGCTATTGCTTTGAAGCATAAAAGCACCAAAGTTGAAACAAAAATCAATCCGCCGAGCCTTTTCATTTTGCATATATGACCTACACATATATACACAGTCAAAGTTTACTAAGATGATGAAGTAAATGTTATACAGTTCCGTCCTGTAACGGTTACATTCTATAGTTCCGTCATGTAACCGTTACACTATATAGTTCCGTCTAGTAACCGTTACACGCTATAGTTCGGCACTGTAACCGTTACACTCTATAGTTCCGTCCTGTAACCGTTACACTCTATAGTTCCGTCATGTAACCGTTACACTCTATAGTTCCGTCCAGTAATCGGTACGCTCTATAGTTCCGTCCTGTAATTGGTACACTCTATAGTTCCGTCCAGTAACCGTTCCACGCTATAGTTCCGTCCTGTTACCGTTACACTCATTAGTTCCGTCCTGTTACCGTTACACGCTATAGTTCAGCCCTGTAACCGTTACACTCTATAGTTCCATCCTGTAATCGGTACGCTCTATAGTTCCGTCCTGTAATTGGTACACTCTTTAGTTCTGTCCTGTAACCGTTACACTCTATAGTTCCGCCCTGTAACCGTTACACACTATAGTTCTGTCCTGTAACCGTTACACTCTATAGGTCCGTCCTGTAACCGTTACACTCTATAGTTCTGTCCTGTAACCGTTACACACTATAGTTCCGCCCTTTAACCGTTACACTCTATAGTTCCGCCCTTTAACCGTTACACTCTATAGTTCCGTCCTGTAACCGTTACACTCTATAGTTCCATCCTGTAATCGGTACGCTCTATTGTTCCGTCCTGTAACCGTTACACTCTATAGTTCTGTCCTGTAACCGTTACACACTATAGTTCCGCCCTTTAACCGTTACACTCTATAGTTCCGGCCTGTAACCGTTACACTCTATAGTTCCGCCCTTTAACCGTTACACTCTATAGTTCCGTCCTGTAACCGTTACACTCTATAGTTCCATCCTGTAATCGGTACGCTCTATAGTTCCGTCCTGTAATTGGTACACTCTTTAGTTCTGTCCTGTAACCGTTACACTCTATAGTTCCGTCCTGTAACCGTTACACTCTATAGTTCTGTCCTGTAATTGGTACACTCTTTAGTTCTGTCCTGTAACCGTTACACTCTATAGTTCCGTCTTGTAACCGTTACACTCTATAGTTCCGTCCTGTAACCGTTACACTCTATAGTTCTGTCCTGTAACCGTTACACACTATAGTTCCGTCCTGTAATCGGTACACTCTAAAGTTCCGTCCTGTAATTGGTGCACTCTATAGTTCCGCCCTGTAACAGTTACATTCTATAGTTCCGTCCTGTAACCGTTACACTCTATAGTTCCGTCCTGTAATCGGTACACTCTATAGTTCCGTCCTATAATCGGTACACTCTATAGTTCCGTCCTGTAACCGTTACACTCTATAGTTCCGTCCTGTAACCGTTACATTCTATAGTTCCGTCCTGTAACCGTTACATTCTATAGTTCCGTCCTGTGACAGTTACATTCTATAGTTCCGTCCTGTAACAGTTACATTCTATAGTTCCGTCCTGTAACCGTTACACTCTATAGTTCCATCCTGTAATCGGTACACTCTATAGTTCCGGAACGTCCTATAATCGGTACACTCTATAGTTCCGTCCTGTAACCGTTACATTCTATAGTTCCGTCCTGTAACAGTTACATTCTATAGTTTCGTCCTGTAACAGTTACATTCTATAGTTCCGTCCTGTAACCGTTACACTCTATAGTTCCGTCCTGTAATCGGTACACTCTATAGTTCCGTCCTATAATCGGTACACTCTATAGTTCCGTCCTGTAACCGTTACACTCTATAGTTCCGCCCTGTAATCGGTACACTCTATAGTGCCGTCCTGTTATCGGTACACTCTATAGTTCCGTCCTGTAATCGGTACACTCTATAGTTCCGTCCTGTAATCGGTACACTGTATAGTTCCGTCCTGTAACCGTTACACTCTATAGTTCCGTCCTGTAACCGTTACACTCTATAGTTCCGTCCTGTAACCGTTACACTCTATAGTCCCGCCCTGTAACCGTTACACCCTATAGTGCCGTCCTGTTATCGCTACACTCTATAGTTCCGTCCTGTATTTGTCAAACTAGACCGCCCTTTCCTGTAATCGTCATACTGTAGACAGCCTCGTTCTGATTTTTGAATACGGAATAATGCTGACAAGCATGTGATCGCTTCATACCTTATTCTCGAGTCAAAGCACAAAAGCTCTTTCACGAGGAATCGCTTCATTTATGCCGAAATTACTCTATGTAAGAATATCGACTCTGAACGTCTAATTATAGCAGGACAATATTCATTTTTTACTGAGAGTCTTATTTGTAGCATTGATATGTTAAGCGGTTTCCCCCACGGTCCAACGTATTATGTAACGGCTCCGTAACTTTCGTAGTCCGTATCTATATTGTATTGTCCGAATTACTGTAGTTGTAGTGTCTGAGCATTAAGTCCGTCCTGTAATTGTCAAAATACACCACCCTGTCCTGTAATCGTCACACTATAGGTAGCCCCGTCCTGTTATTTGAATACGGAATAATGCAACCGTTTAATATATGTTTCTTAAGTCAAAGCAAAAAGATGTTTCGCCATAAATCGCTGCATATAGAACGAAAATACTTTATGTCAGAATAGCAACTCTGAACGTCTAATTATAGCAGTACAATATATAAAATGTTTTACTGAGACTCCTATTGAAATAGGTAGCATTGATAGTGTATGCGTTTTTTACGACGGTCCAACGTATTGTGTAACGTAGTCCGTTATCTATATTGTATCGTCCGAATAACTGTAGTTGTAGTGCCTGGGTAGTCAGTCGTTGTGATATTTCGCCATGGAGTGGTTATTATATTCCTTGTTGAAGTCAGTAACGGACATATTTCGTTGACTGGACCTGAACAACTTTCATTTTTAAAATACTTGGTAACAGGTTACTCAATCAATATTCCGGTTGGTGATCAAATGATTAATACTTACAAACGTTGTATAAACATTACTGTTTTGAAAAAAAAAATGTCTAAAATGTATTTCACAACACAAACATGCATGCTTATATTAATGTGCATGGCATTTTACTCGTCAATTCAGTGCTAAGCACAGGGAAGATTTGCATGTAACCCGAACAAAAATAGTTTTTATACATCTCATCGCGGAATGCAGTAGGACGAGATTCAAATAGAGTTACCTGTGCATAAACTATAATGCAATAACCCTGCTTTCTAGACCAAAACTAGATCGACAGATGATTAAATACAAGCTTGCTCGTTCAAGTGTATATTCTTCAGATTACACCTATTATATCCCACGTAAAAGCGTATTCTATAGCTAAAAGCTCAGATTGCACAGCTTTATATTATGTCGTCCTTTTAAAGTCTGTTACTAGGAGTTTTGTGATGTTGGCGACATCTTTTCAGTCAGTATTTAAAATAAAGTACAACCTAGCACGGGAGCGATTAGTACCTGCACAAGAGCCCTCAGCCACATCAAGAGCTTTAAACTGTACCTACTTATGGAATAAAAGTGACAAATAAAAAAGTTGTGGTCTTGTCATATATACACAAGATATATACCAGTTTTACATCCGAATTAGGCTAAAAGAGCACAAAGGTTATTTTTAATATTAACCTGAACATTTTAATTCTTCCTCGCTGTACTCACAAATTAATAACTGGGGTTTGTTTTTTAATTTAGCTTCAAAAGTGCCGGTCATATTTGATATTGGTCGGCAATAACTGACCGGCGCAACTCGGATCACGAATATCAAAGACAAATCGAGAAGACCCCAGTAACTCCAGTTATAAATTAAATACACTCGCTAATCTCTGTAATACCTGCTGGTTATACTACTACTCACTTTCAATCTTAAAAGCATGGGGTTTAAATGTCTTCTGCTCTCGTCAGTGATTCTTTAGCGTGCCCACAGATCAGAATTGATATTTCTCTTATATTTTTTCACCTTCGAATTTCCTAAAGGTATTATCCGTTAGTATATTGTTAATTGGTTTTATTAAATACAGGAAATACACACCTGTGCTCGCTTGACCATCAACAAATGGAAGAAAAGAACACCAAAGCTTTAACAGTTTAACCGATTTTGAGTTCGGTTTATGGTTTTGTTGACGCTTTGGTATTCTCTTTTCTTCTTTTTTGTGGAAAAAATTGTTTACACATTTGACCTCTGTGACCTAGAAAGAAAGTAAAGATCATTCATCAGAACAGGCGTGGAAGCCCTACATCCAAGCATACTACATACCAAATATCAGCTTTTTGTGCCTTTCAGTTATTGAGAAAAGTGTTTTGAATATTTTGGCTAACCCATAAAGTATTTGTCATGATGTGAAGCTATTTACTTATAATCTCATTCCGATAAACCACGAAGGTATGTCAAAAGTGGCCCTCTTGTACTATTCCATCCGAACTGTTAACAGGTCGTGGCCTGTGGTGAGATAGTGGGTTACTGGACTAGTGATAAAACAAATCCATGTTATAAAAAACAGCTCGACATGAATTATATTAGCTCTAGGCTACCAGACTGGTGTTATAGCGTCGAGCCCTGGAAGAAAATGTGAACTTTTTAAGTGCCGAGGGATCAGGTTTTGATTAACTTGAACAGTGGGATTCTTTGTTAATAAAATGGAAACTGTCCAAGACAGGTTTAATTGAAGTCACATATTGAGTTAGAAGATATGTTTGTTGAGAGCATCGACTGCCTGGAGACCCTGCATAAGTATATGAGAATAAGACCAGATGTTCCGAGAGAGAAAGCGTCTTCTGCTTCATCGACGACACCCGCCAAGTACATCCATGGTCACATCCAAATAAACATTAAGTCCTCGATATGAGAACCGAGTTATAGCCAAAAACGTGAAAGATACTCGACTTTGTTTAAACCAGTACCATTATTAATTTAACAGGTTTCTGTAGAGACTTAACTCAAAAAAGGTTTTCGCAGATATGGTGGACCGCTGGCACTGACGTCCAACAACGAAATGAACAAATAGATAGAGAAGTAAGGACAGAAAGCCAGAAAGGAATTGACCTTGACTTGGGTGCAAATGCAATCGGCATGTAAATCAGTTGCTGGTGTTAATACAATGCTTTGCTGTATAAATGTAATGCTGAGTTGTAAAAGTTTTACCTACATCTATGTCCATGACACATCGTAGTGAATCGGCCATATCAAATAGGACAAGTACACTGGCAGGTTAACGTACACATTACGTGACACATACACAAAATTATAATGTACATTAACATTAACCCAATACATCTATACAAACGGGTTACATGCACTCACATATAGCTATACCTTGGTTACCTTAATTTGTTTGTTTACAGGTATAATATTTTCAATCAATTGTGCGATCAATGTATTTTTGTTTGTACTTAATATCAATGATACTTTGCTTATTTTGGATGTAAAAGGATTGTCAACCAACTGTTACTGGTTTTGTTATAAGATATAATATTATATACTAACACGGTCTGTTGAGTTATCGCCCGTCTACACTTCTGTCCATATCCGCGGTATACTTGCATTCGTCGCCACGTCACCAAGACGTATAAAAACATTGTGATTTCATACAGTCCTATCTTATACGTCAAGTGAGATGAATTAATACCAATTTCTGCTGTTACTGGTGCTTGTGCTGATTCCATTGTCTGATGGTCAAAGTCCCTCCAGTGGAGGTATGTATTTTCTACGAATTAAATGATACTTATATACACAATTATAGAGTGAGGCATCTTAACGGATTTCGCAGATGGAATGAGAGAAAAGAAGACACTAAATACACGGAACTAACAGACGTTTGTTCCGTAATAGTGATGAGTTTATTTTGTTACTGGCTTTTAGTCTCTATCGGTTGGTTGTGTCTTGCATAAATCACTAATGATTTTCGTTGTAGGAGATATGTAAACTTTCCACGCTCTTGAGGTTTAAAGTACGTTGTTGTTTATGTAGAATAACCAGCAGGTATTACAGAGAGCAGAGAGTGTATTTACATTCTTTATTTAGTTACTTGGGGTCTTCTAGAGTTGTTTCTGAGATTCGTGTCCCGGGTCGCACCTGTCACGTTACTACCGGCCGATATCAAGTGTGACTGCCATTTTGGAAGCTATATCAAACAAAAAGACAAAAAACTTGTTTTGAAGAATTGTGTTGCTATAGCGAGGATGAATTAAAACTTTATACTTTAAGTTTCGTTAGTGCTCTGGTAGCCTAGTTCATATGTAAAAGCTGAATATTATTTTGCGTAAATATGACAAGACCACAACTTTTAAGTTTGTTATGAAGTTCAGTATAAAGCTCTGGTTGTGACTCAAATCCCTTGTCGATGTACGAAGCGCAACCGTGCTTGACACGCGCACGCCTACATGTAAAGGTAAGGTAGAGGGTAGTTAATAGTTAACAAGTGGAGCGGTTACTGGGCTGCGTATATTAATGGGCATGGTATTTTACTCGTCAATTCAGTGCTAAACACAGTAAAGATTTGTATGTAACCTGAACAAAATTAGTTTATAAACATCTCATGTCAGAATGCAGTAAGACGAGATTCAAACAGAGCTACCTGTACACAAACTACTATGCAATAACCTTGTTTGTTAGACCAAACCTAGATTGGCAGATAATATAATACAAGCTTGCTCGTTCAAGTGTATATTTATCAGATTAAACCTATTATATCTCACGCAAAAGCGCATCTATTCTATATATAAAAACTCATATTGCACAAGTGTGTATTATGTCGTCCTTTTAAAGTCTGTTAATATGAATTTTGTGATGTTGGCGACATCTTTTCAGTCAGTATTTAAAATAAAGTACAAAATTAACCGCATTATGAAATATCTTCACACTGTTTGCATAAATAAAATATCCGATTTTGGTCGTGTCCATAGATAAAATGTGGGTCTAAGCCAGCGAATAATACGGCTACAAAAGGGTTAAGTAAATTTCCGACTACTCGGTTATCAATTTTTGTAACCGATTCCTGGTTTTTCTACTCGAGTAACCGGTCAACTAATTACTTATATTTATATCTGATGTACATATACATGTAGACGTGCGCGTTTAGACAAGCACGGGAGCGCTCCGTACCTGGACAAGAGCCCTCAGCCACATCAAGAGCT
The DNA here is from genome assembly GCA_947623455.1 of Mimachlamys varia. NCBI lineage: Eukaryota > Metazoa > Mollusca > Bivalvia > Pectinida > Pectinidae > Mimachlamys > Mimachlamys varia. The sequence continues at coordinate 28,284,753 of OX392532.1, read as the reverse complement.
TTAAACTTAACCTACTTATGGAATAAATGTGACAAATAAAAACGTTGGGGTCTTGTCATATATACACAAGATATATACCAGGTTAACATACGAATACGGCTACAAGAACAAAAATGTCATTTTGAATATTAACCTGGAAAGTAAAGCGGTTACTGGGCTGGAAGACCAGGACCTGATTCCAAAAAATGATAACCTTATTGTCGGACATTTACTTAACCCATTTTGAGCCTGGCTTAGACCAACAACTTGTCTATAGAAGTGAAAGAAATAAAATATTTCAATTATGAAAACAGTGTGCAGAGAGTACATAATGCTGTCGCCAACACCATAAACACTCCCCAATAATAGGAGTTTTTATCATAAATTCTATCTAAAACTAAGGATTACCAACTTAGTCGCGGAATTATCTGTGTCCCAGCAAAGGTCGTTTGTTTAGATTTTTCGCTATTTACTCTCATCTGCTGTTGTAAAAATTTCACTCCCTGTAAAGCTTGTTTTTATTGTGTAGACACCCGTTTTGAATAGGCCAAATTTTTAATCTCTGAATAATTTATTTCAATAAATGTAAAGCCCACAAAGTCCACTTTATCATGCGTATGCCCATTTAACTCTTTTATTTAGATTTTGATAGGCATAATAATTATGATAAAGGTTATTCAATTAGAATACCGAAGCGTCAACAAAACCATTATCCGAAAAAAAATAAACTAGGGGTTTCGCTAAAACTGTGAACTAATTACGACTTTGTTACGTTTACGTTTGTGCGATTGCGGACTGCTCTAAAATCACTCTCGTAATCCATTTTATACTGGAAAGGTATTTTTATCAATTCGGAATGACATTAAAAGTTTGAGAGGTATGATTAAAACACATATAAAAATAAACAAATGAAAAATCTTGTCTCTAGACTACATGTTTTCTGTTGTCTAGTGATGAATAAAGCTAGCTATCAGCTGTTCCGCGTATGTACATACATGACGATAAGTGTGCTACAATGTTAGAAAAGTGAAGCAATGTGTGACACGGCAGCTTAAAGTGCATGCGAATGGCGGGAAGTCAAAATTTTCCTGTATCAAACTTTTTTTCTAATATACATTTTTGGATAAGGGAGATCAAGGCATGCCAGAAAATGCAAAAACAATGATATGTCAGTATGCTCGTTTTTGTGTTATGATCGATCAAAGATACCAATATGACGTAAAAAATGATAATTTGTTATAATCAGATCAACGGTACAATTAACGCTGTTTTGTTTATTAAAGGTTGTCCATTTGGGAGATGTAGAAGGAGACTTAACAAAGAGTCGCCAACAAAACGTGATTTCAATAGCCCTGGTAGGTTCAAACTTGTACCAAACTTAATAAAGTATTGTAAATGAAGGAATAAATTACATGCAAAATTGATTGTTTAGTCACAATATGTTATTGATATGATTACTTTTTGTTGCTTATGAATCGTGTGTTTACAATCTAGTAATGCTAGTTCAATGGGTTGTATTTATACAAAAAAAATCCTCGCGTGTTTATAATGTAAAATGAAGTAAAAACGACAAAAGAAAACAAATCAAGATAAACAGGAAACAAGGAATATTCTGATTGCATGGTATGCAATTTCATCAATTAATATCCTAGTATAATTTAAATCATATATAATATCAATGTATGTACATACGTATTGTATGATTTGTTACATTCAGATCAGTGTTACTGTAGCACTTTGTTTTTACTTAAAGGTGATGGTAACGGATACAGCAGATTTAGAAGGGGACTTAACATGAAAGAAACTGGTAGGTTCAAAATAGCATCATAAGGGACAATCTTCTTAATATTGGAACTTAAATAAAACCGTTTATGTAATCTGTAAGTTGTTTGTAAAAGTTATTTTCCGAATAATCCAAAGGACTAAATGATGCCCTTGTATATAGAAGATAGGAGAGTGCCAAAACAGGACGCAATGAAATCAATTACGTCACTATGTATGATATGGAACTCTGTTATGAAAAGGTACAGCCTTATTAAGATAGGAAAAATAATTAGAATAAAATTATTTTTTTTTTTTACATTTGGTTAAGGAATGGATAACGGAAATAATGATTAGTAATAAAACAACTACCGTAAACAAATCCAATGATAACAAATTTAAATCCCATTCCGATATAATTTGAATTTACGAATATAAATACTTATGTTAAAGAGAAATATCCGATGATTCAGGTAATCATTTTACAGCTTACCGTTTTGTTTTTATCAGGATTATTCGCTGCCATTGTACCAAAATCTTACCGGAAAGCTTACAAAGTGTCGAGGCAACAACGGCTGCTTTAAAGGGAATTGGTAAGTTCTTCACTGCTTCAAGGTATCAAAAACCAACATTTAATCCTACAGTTATGATTCAGCTCAAAACTAAAACATATTTCAAAGGAAAATAAACATCAAATACATGATTCAAGAAATTGAAGGAAAAACAAATTGTTTTCCAACAACAACAAATAGCTTCGCATTTGAAAAAGGTATAACTGTAGAACAGGAAATTATTGTCCTGCGTATCTAAACTTAATTTGGTAGTGAATGCAAATATGTGCTTGCAGTATACTTTATATGTAAACCATATGGGTAGGGCAAATATGACATTGTACTAATACATATTTTACCAGTCCTAGCATAAAGCTGTTATAAAGAATTGTTTGTTCATATATCGATCACTTATTCCACAACTGTACATATCATCTATGAGAAGAGGGGATATTTTAGCTTTTGTTGATTCCTAACAAGTAAAAAACACTAATAACGAAATAACTCGTGACTGTAGTTAGTGGTCACGAAGCGTATATTTAGTTTAGTTCACTGCACACTTTTAAGGAAAACTACATAATTACGCCTTTTTGTACACACACTAAGTTTATTTAAGATGCATAAAGTTTTATTGATGTCTCAGTTATTTTACTCCTTTATTTTTTATAGGAGCCCGGACACGTTGTACATGTATGAAGTCGGACTTCGCTGTTGTCCATTGGGACCTTGGGTCGATCAACTATGCAAAATAAGAACACGAAAACATATTATATCTTTATTTAATCATTTAAGGAACTATTCCAAAAATAGTGATAGACCCGGTCCGGATCCTCCTTTGAGATTGAGGCAATGGATAAATGTTTCAAAGGCATAAGAAATTGTACACTATAACTTTGATGACGGAAAAGATGGTTGCTTTGTTCAAGACATGTGGACAAGTCAGTGTCATTTGTTTTTCATTAGCTTTAACAAAGACAAGATATTACAAATGAATTAAAATATACACATTTAAATTCGACCCCATTTGAAGATCGGACAAGAGTGCTGCAAACTGTTTTAGATGGATTCTTGTATCAAAATTTGTAAAAATGAAAATGTAGCCTAAAATAACATGTAATCAGTAAAGTGAATTATTTTCTAGTGTGTGATGTAGACAACATATTGATTTTCATTGCAACAATAAAGACAAAGAAAAGAAAATATGCATTTCATGAAACCTGATTGTTAAAATCGAAACCTTGATATACGGTTTGAAGTACAATGCAAGTTAAATGTGATTTGATGTTAAATAAACCAATTACTTTGTTTTGATATGTATACAAAACCAAACTTTTCTAAAATGTTGGAAGGATAAGGTATTTATTAGCTTGAGCAGTGCAACTATTCAACAATACTCAAAAAAAGGTTTAATTACAGTCACAAATTAGTTTAGAAGATATGTTCGTTGAGAGCTTCGCCAGCCCGACATGATGAACTTTACTATTAGTTATTTAGTTTGTCATTGACAAACACCAAAGCAAATGTATTGCACCGATGACGGGTCGTGACGTCACACGACTAATGCAGGAAACGAGTGCGCACAATATGGAAATGTATGGGGTTATTACATGAAGCCTTCAGTCATTAAAATAATTACATTATCACTTTACACGTTATATCGATTGACATTCTGTATCGACTGACATTCTGTTGAACAAAGTAGTGGATTTAACCGCCGAGAGTAAAGTCCGAAAAAGTCCCACCTTAGTTGGAAGTTTAATTAAGTGACATAAAGCCAAATCATGAAGATACTGAGAACACTTTCAACTCGTGCGTATTGAGTTACTTTTGATTACGCATATAGTGACTCATATGTTGTCATATTTTAACAAAAAGAAGCACCATTTGTGGCAGTATTTCCTTATACAAAATATTTGGTCTCTGTTTGGATATAGCATACACAGTTATCTGACAAGTGTCTAACATTATCTCTCACGGTTGCATCTCTTACGGATATTACTGCATGTTAAAATGTTGACAACTGCAATAATATAATGTTCATAATTTCCCTATTTGGCAATAGTTTCAACGACATACCAAATTTCGTTCTATTGTATTGTTGTCAAAATACATGGTGCTACTAGAATGATATACAAAACCAAGTGAGCTGTCTTGGAACATACTTTGTGAAAAACACAACACAGTTTTAATAAAATACTGAGGAAGATAAACATGAAATATGAATGATTGAATTCCTGATTAACAACATTTTTGAGTTTGAGTTTTGTGGAAAGATTTTCAAACAGACTGTTGGCATTCCCATGGGAACAAACTGTGCCACTCTCTTAGCTGACCTGTTTCTGTTTTTATACCAGGCTGAATTTGTGGAAGATCTAATCAGGACTGGTAACAAAAACCTTGCCAAATGCTTTAATTTCACTTTCAGATATATCGACAATGTGTTGTCTTTAAACAACAGGAAGATTTCTTACCACGGCAATCGTATATACTCTTCTAAAATTGAAATAAAGGACACAACAAAATTTTCAATATTAGCTGCTTACCTCGATCTCTACTTAAACTATTAACAACATGGAAAGCTTACTACAAAGTTATACGATAAACGTGACGATTTAAATTTTCCGATCGGAAATTTTCAATTTCTTGATAGTAAATGACTACTATGAACCTAGTGGCGCAGAAAATATGATTTTTATTTCATTACTTCTGCTTATTACACATGTACATTTTGATAGGGATTTTTGTTTTCAGTTCGTTTAGCTTAATATCACCGGGAGGTTGCTTTCCCAAATCAGGAGGCAAATGTGGGTTTGGTAATTTTAGTGATTTATTAATTTTTAAGAAAACAAAAAAACTGATAAGGCAAGAGACACATTCTTACCACAAATTACAGAACACTTTTCCGAAACGGACATTTACAGATACTCAATCATATAGACAACCCCGTCAACACAAATTAGAGAATAACGAAGCGCTAACAAAATCATAATCCGATCTTAAAATCGATTAAACCAGGGGCAAAACGCGAGTAAAGGAAATATCCACAAGAAGACCCCCGTAAAAGCACAAAGGAACAAGACTAGACGCTTGTTCACATCGGTACCATTGCCGATTTACCATGCTTCTTCGCAGATTCCTGTGCAATTATTATGGTTGACTGCTTTCCCTGACGTCCAACAACAGAGGGAATAAATAGATAGAGAGAAATAGAGAGCAAGCCTGAACAAAAATGACGTCGACAAACGTGGAAATGCAATCATTATGTCAAGCAGGTGCCGTTGTTAATGCGACAATGCTAAATTATATTAATACTACATCGCTGAAATGTATTAATATAATGCCGAATTGTATTATTATAATGCTGAACTGTATTAAAACAATGCTGATTTGCATTTTAACAATGCTGGATGTATTAATAAAATACTGAACTGTATTAATACAATGCTAAACTGCATTACAGTAATACAATGCTTAACTGTATCATTATAATGCTTTATTGAATTAGTTATGCTTACATCTACAGTATGTCAATGACACATCGGACTAAATCGGCCACATTCCACAAAGCAAGTACAATAACAGGTTCTCGTAAACATTTTGTAACTGGCGTTTAGTCTGTACCGGTAAGTTGTGTCCAAAAATAAAACAAAATTTTTTTTAGTGGTTTGTGGATACAGCGAGGAGGAATTAGAACTTTATATTCAACCTGTCCTTTGTGCTCTGATAGCTAAATACATGTAAAAGCTGAATATATTTTTCGTAAATATGACAAGACCACAACGTTCGTTACATTTATAGAATTAGTACGTTCAGTTAAAAATTCTAGACACGCGCACCTCTTCATATATAGGTAATATATAGGGTAGTCAGTAGTTAGGGACTTACACAACTAAATCAGCATATCACGAAGTGTTTCATACGATTGTAGTCCCAACCCAAAATTTGTTCCTGTTAAGTACAGTGATTCTGAGTAATTTAAATAGATAATTGATGACATATCCTGAATTAAATAAAATCTATAGATATTTAACTTTACAAAAATATATACTTTTGGTAGATTTTGATATATAATGGCGGATTGATATGGGGTCAAAAAACAGAAGGGTGTTCCCGTCCCATTTCACTGGTTTGACATGTACATTTCCGATTGTCCATAGCAGACGCCTGTAGCGGACAAAATGCTACGAAACTCCTGATAAAATGCCAAGTTTGCACATGTATGAATATGTGAATCCAGGCAGTTTTCATTGGTGTTGAACTTCAAATATTAAAGGTATTAGCTCGAAAGCTAAGTAATAACATGTTATATAGTAAATTATTTAGTTGTGTGAGTCCTTACCGGTTAACAGGTTACTCTGCCGGAAGACCAGAAACTGATTGGAATTGAAATCGATTACCAACTAGTCGGACAATTACTGAACTCTTGTTTAAGCCCCATGGATCCCTGGCTTAGACAAATCATTTATCTATAGAAGTGAATAAATCAGATATTGTAATTATGAAAACAGTATGCAGAGAGTAAATAATACTGTTATTTGTGTCCTTTATTTTAAATACTGACAAAGAGATGTCACCAACACAATAAACAATCTTCGCTAGGAGGACGAAACAGCTGCATGATGCTGTTCATTTTTTAGGTATACTGTATATATTACTAAATTAGAAATGTCTTTCTCTATAGAGGTTGGCAGACTCTGCTGATTGATTTATTTAATCCCCGAGATTTGCTGGAGCCTCTATAGCGACACCTATCTCACTTGAGCAGTGGCACGGTACTTAATATATACATTTTCGTTGTACATTATTTTAAAAAGTACAAAACTAGGTTGATTTACTTCAAAATTCATTAAATAAAGGGCTTTTACGCATCTGATCGTTCCGATTCTACATTAGTTTAGACATTTCGGATTCCCACCTTTTGGTCTCTACTATCACTGAAGAGTCATAGGAGGACGAAACAGCTGTATGATGCAGTTTAATTCATTTTTTCGGCATACTGTATTTAGTACTAAATTAAAAAGCTGCAGCATATTTGTGCGTTACCTCATCCTTAAAACAGACTTTATAAGGAAGACAGAATACAACACTATAAAATATCAGCTTTCAGAGATAGAATGCACTTTAACATGCGATATGTAAAATTGTAATCAATGAATATACACATGAATGAGCAAGCTTGTCGTATATGTAAAACGTCTGTCGATCCAGTTATGTTCTAAAGAATAATGTTACCGCATAAAAGTTCGACTACAGGTAGCTGAAATTGAATATCGGCTGACTGCATTTTGATATGCGATGTCTATGCATTTTTTGCTCTGGTCAAATGCAACACTTTTCTATGATTAGCTCTAATTGACCAGTAAACTACAATACAAATTGATATAAACATGCAGGTTTGTGATGTAAAACACATTTAGATATGAACATTGTTTATACTACCTTTGTAACTATTTAGGGGATAGTACGTTGTTTTGAGCGGCTATACTGGCGATTAGAACATGGAATTTGGTTTGAACTCGAGACCGATAGGTCGAGAGTTTAAACCAAATTCTATGTTCTAATCGCCAGTATAGACACGAACAATAACGTACTATCCCCATTCTAACACTCATTGACAATTTTACTACGCTAACATGTTTAGATACATTGTATTTCCTTGCTACAAGTACGTAGTAAAGTACTAAGTGACCTGGCGGGTGATGTGTCTTTCTATAGCCAACTGACCAATCAAAAGGAAGCTTTCAAATGTCGGTCATTTAGCAACGCCAATGCATGTACTGGCGAGCGCTTGGTCTGGATGTTGACGGTCGGAATATTTGGATTTAGATTCTTCGTGAACGTATGTAACGACATACTTGGATTAACATTGACAAAATGTCTACAATTCCATGTCAGTATGCATGCCAATATGTTTGTATCGACAAAATCGTGTGTTAAGATCTGTCAAAATGTGTGCAAATGCACACGACACAGTCACAGTGAAATGTTTGTTTTGGTTCCTGATAGAGATGCCTACACATGGATGATGGATGGAATTAACGTTTCATGAATAAATGGAGGTAAGACTATGAAATGATTTCGCTTTATTCTTAATATATTCAGCAAATACATTCAATCGGTCCTCTCTGCTCTGGTGCTCACTTGACGTACGCCTTTCATGCAATGGGTTGTTCATCGATAGCCGATCGCCATCACAACGACATCTTGTTTTGGGTAGAAACGGGGCGTGGCTTTAACTCGATGGATGGAGCTTGATACGATTGATCATGATTCTATCGTACATTAGAACATGGTCCATATCCAATCAAAACGCGTATTACAAACGTATCGTGTTAGAATATCCATTTAATCATCAAATTCACTTGAATATTGATCGAGTAACCGGTTACCAAATGTTTTAGAATTTGAAGTTGGTCAGGTCTGTACAGTCAAGCAAATATGTCCGTCACTGACTTCAACAAGGAATATAACAGACATTCCATGACGTAACACTGACCATTCAGACACTGCAACTACAGTAATTCGAACGATACTTTATATATCAAGGAGACTCTTGTAAAAGTACAAGAGATGAAGACCATGTGTTCCGGACTAGTCGGACAGTTACTGAACCCTTTTTGAGCCCCACGGACCCCTGGCTTAGACCAATCATTTATCGATAGAAGTGAATGAAATAAGATATTTTTAATTATGCAAACAGTATGCAGAGAGTAAATAATAATGTTATTTGCGTCCTTTATTTTAAATACTGACAAAGAGATGTCACCAACACCATAAACAATATTCGCTAAGATAACGAAACAGCTGTATAATGCAGTTTAATTTATTTCCCTGGCATGTTCTATATAATTCTAAATTTAAAAGGTGCAGCATATGTGTGTGCTGCGCCATCTTTCACAATAGGGGTTGGCAAACTCTGCTGGTTGATTTATTTAGCCCCCGAGGTTTGTTTGAGCCTCTACAGTGACACTTACCTCCTTGATAAGTGGCACGGTACATAATATATACATTTTCGTAGTACATTCATCTAAATTCATAAAATAAAGAGGTAGAACGCGCTTTAACATGCGATATGTTAATTGCAATCTAAAGAATATACACATGAATGAGTAAGCTTGTCTTATATGTAAAACATCTGTCGATCGAGTTTTTGGTCTTAAGAAAAATGGTACCGCATAAAAGTGCAACTACAGGTAGCTGTAATTGGATATCGGCTAACTGCATTCCGATATGCGATGTCGATGAAATATTGTTGCTCATGTGAAATGCAATAGTTTCCTGTGTTTAGCTCCGAATCGACCAGTAAACTACAATGGGGATTGATATACACATGCAGGTTTGTGATGTAAAACACATTTAGATATGATATTTTCGAAACAAAAAAGGTTGTTTATACTACCTTTGTAACTATTAATCATTTAATCAACAAATTCAGTGGAATTTTGATCGAGTAAACGATTACCAAATGTTTTGAAATGTAAGCTGGTCAGTTTCAGTCAAAGAAATATGTCCGGCAATGACTTCAACAAGGAATATAACATACACTCCATGACGTAACACTGACCATTCAGACACTGCAACTACAGTAATCCTAACGATACTTTATATATCACGTAGACCCTTATAAAAGTACACGAGATTAAGACCTGGACCCGTACTCATGAAACCGTTCTCATGCTCCAGCATGGATTGTGTGCTCAAACCTATTTCTTATTTCGACTCTAACTTATTAAAAAAACTTATTTTGTAAAAGTTTTGGTTAAAAATGAAGATCCGTAAAGTCCAATGAAGTTTGCAAAATTAACATTGACTTTTTTGGATCTTTGACAAAATTTAGGCGAGTTTCAAGAAAGCTAGCTTAACCACGGAATCCATGCTTTAGCACAAGAACGGGTTCATGAAAACGGGTCCAGGTGTTCCGGAAGAGTAAACGTATTCTGCTTCATTGACGACACCCGCTATGTACATCTTGGCCACATCTATGTAAACAACAAGTCCTCATAATGGGCACAGGGTCATTATTGTCAATCCCAACAAGTAAGCACACTAATAAGCATACCCAAAAAGTCCATCTTCATATCACACAACAATGGTCATAGTTAAAGTAAATATCGAGGTCAGCAAATGATGAAAAAGAATATGTTATGTCCTTTATTTTTTATGTTCAGGGGGGTATATACGATCGACGTGGTCAGAAACTTATTGCCGTTCATAGACAACTCATCATCGATAAATCTGAAAGTGAAATGAAAACATTTGGCAAGGTTTTTGTTACCCATCTTGAAACGTTTTCCACAAATTCAGGCTCGTATGAAAACAAGTCAACTGAGAGTGTGACAAAGTTTGTTCCTATGGAAATGTCAAAAGACTTCTGGAAACCTTTCCTGCAAACTCAACAAAAACCGTGTCAAACCGTAATTCAATCATTCGTACTTTATCTTCTTCAGTATTTTTCTTCTTGTCTTTTATGTGTTTTCCTAGAAAGCTCTGAATCATATAGTTGTATCGTTTCTTCCTTCTTGGAAATGAACGCTGTCATCATGAGAAATCTGGGACGTTTTATTATGAAGAGGTGGTGGACATGGCGTAAAAATAAAATGTTTTTATCAAAAAAACTTTGTTTAATGAGGGGAATATTGATAAAAAGATCTTTTCGAGTTTTCCAAAATCCATATCCCATTAATTCCACTCCTAGAGTAAAACTGTGTCGAAATAAGACTGGAGCCTTGATTAAATGGGTACTAAGAACGGTAGTAAGGGTTTTTGATAGAGGCTTGATAGAGCAATAAGCAGAGCAGGCGATAACACGTTGCTGATAAGGATTCTTGTGTAGTTTAGGTATCCAATAAAGACGAGGTACATTGTAGGTCAGCGTCTTGCTCATTAACCGGTATGTACCAGGTAATGTCACAATTGAACTTCAGATCAAATTCAAAGTCTTTGTTAAAACGGTCTAATAAATATTGGCGATCCTTGTAACATTGTAACAGCGCATCAACTTCTCGTCCTTTTATTTATAACGTTAATTATAACTGTATGTGTCCATGTAACACTAAGGAATGAATATAATATTATTTTTTTTCATTCAGTTATAACTTAATTTATATTATTTACGGCTTAAAGACGTTGATTGTTTAAAACATTAGCCTCAAATCATACAACTTAAACTCCTACCAAACATTTGAACTCGGTTAATTCGAATACACAAATAAATCGGAAAAAATCAATAGTCCTGCCAACTTTGAAAGAAGAGGTTCGACCGTAAAGCAATTTTTAGTTTGCTCAATATGATGTTTTTAAGTGTATCCATATGGCAAATTTCACTTTATATACGTATGTATTTTGGAGGTTGTGTTATGTTCGTGTAAGCCTTCTTGCGATAGTCCGGATCGTTTGCCGATTCAAAGTGCTACCACACTGAGGTATATCCCCAGTAAAACACCCCACCTGGTCACTTTATACAGACAACGTGCGAACCAGTCGTTTCACATCCATAATGCTGAATGTCAAGCAGGGAGAAATAACTACTATTGTTAGAGACTATGATAAGTCTCGGCCTGGAGACAGAACCCAAAGCCTTCCTTATAGGGGCGACCACTCAACTAAAGGCCAAAGGTGAGGTTGTGTCTTTGGTGACATTAGGAAGAAGAAAGTTGTTTTGAAAGAATAGAAAAGATAAGATCCCGAGTTCAGTTGTTTCTACGATCTTTCCATAGGGGCAGCAGATACAATTCTTACCAACACGAAAAAATGTAAGACTCACACATGTAAAACATAATGCATGTTTTATTTATCTATGTACTACCATTTCATTTCAGTGATACATGTATAATTTGAAAATGTATATTAAAACAGTAGATTGTATTCTACAATACATAAAACATAAAACAACAATGCCATTGCATTTTATTCAAAATGCAAAAGTAGTTATATTAAACACGTACAATAAAAACTCCTGTCAACTTCTGCTTGGTGAGATATTGTTTTTAAAAACATATAAAGGTCAGCAAATGATAAGAAAGTTTAATATATTTGTCATAAATACTGATTTCTATTCAATATGAAAATATTCTATTGTCCACAAGGTATAACAGGTGTACAGCCAACAGCGTGGCGTTCCTTCACTGTATGGTTTCTCCCCCTATAGTTCATATGGAAGGTGACCATTATCGGAACACAGTGGATAGCGCTATCGACTGAACCACTCGGAGTGTTACTAAGGCAACGTGATTCATACAAAATAGAAGGTGTGCGTTCTGGTATCTCTGTATAAACGTCATTGATCCATGGACAAATGGATCTTTCGCCCAGATTCTGAGGGTTACAAGTTGATGTCCGTGTCATCCTAGGACGAAATTTGTGGAGAGGGTGTTCTTCAGAAGGTTTTAAGGGGTTGTGTTTGATAGTGGACGCCTCCCGGGTATTTGAGTGTCTTGCGTTGTTTGATCTAATCGTAGACACGCCGGTCAAGACTTTCTGTGTTTGATGGTGGTCTGAGTATCTGGTAGTGTTTGATATAGTTGTAAGGTAACTTTTCCCAGCCACAGATGTCACTCCTACACTTGCCACTGTTACCAATGGCAACAGCATTTCTAATATCATTCGAATTAAAATGCGCTGCAAATATAAAACCTTTTATATTTAAACTGCAGATGACTTAACATGGCACATATAAAGTTAAATATAAAAACATTGTAGGTAAAAACAAACTATATATGTAAAACAATCAATGTTAATTCACAATACAATTTTAGGATTTTGATGTAATCGATACATGGTTTTATTTACTGAAGAAAAATTTGAAACCGAGGACGAAGATATGTTAAACAAAGGTGTCATGTCAGCCCGATTTTCAAGCATCACTAGTAAGAGATCTTTTTTTCAAGCAAATTTCATATCTGTTTTCTTACAAAGAAGACATTTTGTACTGGGAAATACATGTATATCAATCTAGTTTTTACCATTAAGGTAAACAATTGGCATTAGATTTGACATAACTTTAACAGTTGAAGTCGCAAAGCATTGTTATTGACGTCAAAATTAAAAGATTGGCCACAAGTAAGTCTCAAGAAAAAACAGTTTACAAAACCGTCAGTAGATGTAACCGAAACATCAGGAGTGACGGAATATATATAAATATTGGTTGTAACAGAAATGTTGCTTTTGCATTTTGAGTTTACACCAGATGCAACGAACACAATATCAACGCTGGAGAATCGACAAGTGTCGTCATAGAAAACAATGTATTTTGGCGGAAACGCTAAATCTATTTACGTTTTGTACATAGTTAGTAATGTTATAAAACTGATCTTAATATATCATTATTATATACATGTAACTGGTTATGTTACAAATCCATTCATAAAAATCGTATTCGTGCAGCTACACATGTATATATATTTCTTCTATTCAAAACCTACCATGTTGCTACTGTTATGGTTGATCCGTTTTTGACGTACTGTACATTTACATAATAGTTAGTATTTATATTGAAAAGTTAACGCAAGGCAAAGAACAAAATAATCCCCTAGATTTAAGGTATATTTCTATTGGATAGTATTAATAAGTACCATTTCCCCCTAAATCTTCTGGCCGTCAGTTATGTATGTATTTTTCTCGATCACTGATAAAAACTTAAATTACTCATCATTATCTCCCAGAACAAATTGTAATCTTCCTTAACACCAACCTCCCCAACTGTGAGCTATCTAACAGTATACCGGGAAAGAAGATGTAACACTGCAAATATACAATAACATTTGATAATCTGACAATAAAACTCAGACAATGAAGTGTAATAGGATGAGGAATACTGATAAAGATAGTGACGTCGCTGGCCGGGCCACCAACCATTGACCTTTAGCTCCAGTCCGACGCGTTTACCGCTGAACTAACAAAAAAGTCCCTACATGTACAGTTAATGCTTGTAAAGCAACAAAGTCATTCACATCTTTTTAAACAAAAAAAGAAATTCTAAAAACAAAAAAAGATAAATATAAAATAAGGCAAAGCTTTAAAAATGTGTAGTTTTAATTAATCCCATAGAAGAGTATGTACGGATAATAATTCTTACATAAAGTCTCTTTCAAGAAACTATGTATCTTAAACTGTTGCAAAATCAGCTGGGCGAACGAGTTATGAGGTAAAAATTATTAAGTATTTCGAACCTTAAATCAAATCGTTATTGAATAGTAACACTAACTGATAGTATTGTTGGTTATTTCTTTTTGGACCAGTTAAAGGTCCTCGGCCTGCTACATTGGCCATTTACACCTCTGCGTGCATACGCGTTACTAGTCATTGGTCTGATGAAGGTGACTGTCACAGAAGCAATTTGCCTTTCTTATAGCGAATTCATTTGAGAGTTTTTGTGTATTTTCTCATAAATTTAATATGTCCCTCGCCTTAAGGCCCTTAACATATTTTATTATCTTACTCGTTTAATAAATTCCATATTACACCGTCACTCATGTAAGATTCTCTATTTATTTGTTGTGTTAAATCATTTTTTACACATAGCATGCATGCTTGTATATTCCTTAAAGGCAGCGACTAGCAATTCCATTTATTTCGTGAATATGTCATCGAGTTGAGACAATTTGTTCCACTTGGTCGTTTTGATTGACACGACTAAATAAAGAAATATAGAGGGCGTTTTAAAATATTCTACGTATTTCCATAATTTCCTGTAATGTAAGTGTATCCGTACCCAGTTATTAACAGATCGGTGATCATATTACATGTCAGCTCTGATATATGCATCAATTATATATTATTATGTCGGTAGTTAGAACGATAGGTGATGCTGGCATGCAATATCGTACTTATATAACAATAGCATGGCGTTTAATGTCGTTTAGCCAAAACGGAAGCGCATGATTTGCATGTGTCGATTTACAGTTTGAATTGATTAAATTTTCGTCCCTTGGTTCTTTAATATGTATGTTTATTAAAGCAATTATTACGTCCGTGTTGTGTATTTATGATGACGGAAACATGGATAACGCAAAGTCGATTAACCTTTTAAAAGTGTTGAAATTTTAGCCCACTCATTTTGCAATATACTTTTATTGATGCTATCAATGTCATCGAAGCCGGAAGACGAAAACGGATTTAATAAAACATATATGATTTGCTGTATATTAAATAGGTATACTGATGGAACAGCTGTGGTAATATCAATCATTAGATTTCTATATGATTCAGCAATTCAGTAGTTTGATGCAATGACATGTAAACAAATAAAAATAACTTCAATCTCATGGCTTTAATCGACGGTAAACTCACGCCAGGCCAGTTTGCTATTTATTGTTATGTGAAAAGGTTGACCTTACTCTAGAAACTGTTTTAGGTTGTTGTTTTTCTTTCAAGCCATATTATTTTGAATACAGATACAAATTGTACGTAGTTCGATAGGAGAAGCTAACGTGTAAGCTCAAGACATGATACGAACGTCTTTTCCATACTTTTGTTAAATAGTTTTAGTGTCTTCCGTGATTTAATCATTTCCACTTGTATAACATCGTTGCTACCATAAATATAAAAGGATGTTACAAAGTGAAAGTTCCGAACAATGGCCTAGATCTATAGAGGTCCATAATCTATTTCCCTTTGGTAGTTACAGTGTATGCCTCCGTGTTCAAATTTTATTTTATCACAGTGTTACGGATTTCGGGTAAATCGAAATATAATCATGACAGTGTCCACAAAACTTTTACAATCAATTTACTTCGATAGATGTTCAAATCTACTGGATTGCTTACTCCCGAATGGGTGACTTTTGCGCGGCATCTAATGCGCGCCGGATAAGAGTTGGCCGGTAGTTTTGAACATTTTCCAATACTCTGTAAAGAGCTAATTCGAGGAGCAAAAGCCCCCCTTCGAAGGCCCCTTTCAAGCGTTTCGATGACCGCGACTCAATGTTGTTTTTGTAGACGAAGCATCGGAGAGAAGGATGAGAAAAAATGCTGAAGACTATCAAACAGGAAACGGAAAATGTCATAATAGTTAATGGACAATAAAGGAAATGTTTGAATGTTGTTTGGTAAAGTGTCAGAACTATCCTCAGGTAGAAATAAGCTCTGCGGATTTGTTTGCCCCGGGGCAAGCGATCTCATGTAGCATCAGGGGAACAGTTCTTTAGGCCTCCTCGGGATGATAGTTTTGAGTGTTCCTGAAATAGTCATGAAACTATTGTACGCTGTTTCACCCTGAAACAAAAATTGGCCAACATTAGAAACAGCCAAAACGGACTTATTGTAATTTAAGACAACGAGAGATTGATTCATTAAGAGAGTGGATGGCGCATTTGCCTTTCACAAAGGTAGCCGGGGGTCGATTTTACGTACATGAAAAGGAATAAGGTAAACTACCCGGCCACATGTGTTTATCTCCGGGTACTTAGGTTTCCTCCAATAAGACCCATTCACCCTGACTTCCACCTACCCATCCACTCCCTCGTGCACTCAAATTCGCACCTAGAAGAGTGAAAAATAAGAGCATAGCCCTCGGGCATCGAAGCTTCATTTTTGTTTTTGATTTAATTCGTCCGGAATTAAACCTCAGTAAGGAAACCGGATATATGCCACAATCACGTCATCCTCGGCTTTCATCGGTTTTCTGCGGTAGTAAAAAGATAGTCGATTTTTTTTGCAATTGATGTTTGTCCATTGAATTTATCTCTTTGTCGATCCTTTAAGAGTTTATTATTACTTTTTATTTCTGTTTTTATTTTATAGACACAGATAATAAGGATGTGGATGAGATGAATCAACAAGTTTTCTAAATAATTCTACCGAGATAGTCCATCAAGAAGAGCCGGTTTGATACACAAATAGTGTTATATTTATATTTGTTTCCCCGTCTACAATTTCATCAGTTTCTTTTCCAATTTATTTTAAGAACATTTATTCTAAAGTTTTGCTATATTCTTTACAGATTGCATCACCACTCATAAATAAAAGGATTTTCATTTTTTATTCTCAATGTTTGGATGGTGGAGGTGTCGGGCAGGTTACTCTAATCGAATCCGGACATTGACTTACAAGATACATGATAGGGATTGGCAGACTCTGCTGGTGGATTGTTTAGTCCCGAGGTTAGCTGGACCCTCCATAGCAATGGTTATCTCATTTGAGTAGTGGCACTGTACATAATATACACATTTTCGTAGAACACAATTTGAAATTATACAGAACTAGTGTAATTTTACTTCTAAATCAAGGATATGGATAGGGAGCGAATACTTAATTATTTTTTTTATTTATTTATTTTTTTTTTGTGTTTTTGCAAAATTGATTACTAACAAATATTCCACATCATATAACCGAAAAAAATATTCAAAATTATGTTCATATATGTGTCAATTACTGTGAATTAACATTGATCTCGAAACATACAGGTCAGCACGTGGTACTGTTTACAAAATAAACAGACCCCCATACAGTGGCGTGGTCAGTTATATAGCCATTAGCACTGTGCTACATAGTCTTCGAAGTTGTGGTCATTCTTTGATGTAATATTTATGGCCATGTATCCCTTCTACTACAGGAACCGTAGCTAATGACCCTGTTATTACATGGGAGGGGCTTATCGTGTGGCCTGTCTGACATTTCCGCAGGAAAGGGGCATTTTACTGAGAAATCTTTTAATGTTTATTAATTCTCAGATATTTGAACCAATGCATGCTCAATGTTTTCGGAGGACAGTTTGATGGATACATGTCTAGTAATGATTAATGGTTTGGTAGGCAGAATCAGTCAGGTTAGTATTAAAACCAGAGGTTTCAAAGAGTAGAATTGGTCTTTAAATTCAACAAGTTGTCCACTTCAAACGGCCATAACTTTGGCATGTATGAACCGATTTGTTCCACATTTTGAAGGATTGTTTGGAAAGACCCTGTCATAATAACGTGCCTCAGTTTCTGAAGAATTTAGCTACAACATGTTTTGTAACCATTAAGTGAACTTGGGCATGAAAATCCCACCCAGAGACCATAAAATCGAAATTACTTAAAATTTAGAACATATAGGAAAAATCTGAGGTACATTTTTGTAGATG
Organism: Mimachlamys varia; assembly: GCA_947623455.1. Lineage (NCBI taxonomy): Eukaryota > Metazoa > Mollusca > Bivalvia > Pectinida > Pectinidae > Mimachlamys > Mimachlamys varia. The sequence goes on along the minus strand of OX392532.1, from coordinate 28,266,403 downwards.
ACCTTTCTGTCCATCAGTAGGAAAAGTATTGTCAGATCTTGTAAGAAAATATGAAAGAAGATCAAAATTCAAAATTGCCGGACATTTTTCATATTATATGCTATTATGCAATTGTGAATTACTTTAACACTATAACTATACATTCACTTTATAGAAAATTTAATAACCTTTCCAATAATATATGATACATGTATGTTATTAAATGTATATCCAAAGTATTAAGCAAAACATCTGAAGACACCTTGCCCCCTATCTATATCCTTAAAGGGGTTTGTTACGCATGTGCCCCTTCTGCTTCTACATTAGTTTAGAAATATTTGATTCAAATCATTTAGTTCCTTGCAACACAGGAGAGTCCTAGGAGTCCTAGTAAGTTTCGTTCTTATAAATCTTACTAGATCTGAATATCAAATAAACTTATGAGGCTACACATTTGAAGTCTTTGCCTTCTTATATTATCAGTTGAATAACTTTTTGCCACATTCTTGTAAAATAAATAAAATGTATAATTATCCATACATTTTCAAGTTTTCGTCGTGTTAAAATGATATATGTAACTGTAATAATCTTTTCTGTTAAGTTTTTTGGGATCATAAATCCAAAGGAGCAGTAAGTAAATTGCGAAAATGCGAAGTCGCGTTTGCATTCAATTTACTGCAACGTTTGATTAATGATCTCATAAACTTAACAATATCGAAGATTAATTCTTATATTTACATTTTTTTCTTGGAAAGGTTCATTACTATTTTGTTTAATATAACCCAATCTGCGGACATAGATTGCATTTCAAAACTTACAAACGTAAGAACGGTTCAATCAATGTAACAGCATGACATTTACATAAGCCGTGGTTAACCGGGCCCATGTCTATTGTTGATGGCACCATACCATTATGATTCGAACTGGATAATTTGCATAACTCCAATGACATGTTTTGTTGTCATAAAAAATTGGCACAATCTCATGTAAGGTTAATAGAAAATAATTCAAGTTTGCAGGTCAATGGTTATCGAATGAAAGTCAGTGTATAAAGTAAATATTACCACGATAAGGGTGTTTTTTGACGAAATTGATGTATGATTGAAGACCTCCAAATATCGTGTAAGGCTGGGTTCCAAACAAAAACGAATTAAAATACCTTTACGATCTTAATCATCAGCCTGTTACATATATGAATGCATGCTTCAAGTCTCCTGGTTCCCATAATGCAGATCGAAATTGTAAACAACATGGCCGAAAAAGTACATGTTTGAAATAAAACAACTACATACTTTGCCACCAAACAGGAGAAAACAGTTATTGGATAGACCATATTCAAAGATCTCATCGGTAAAAGAGTCAAGTCGTTGGAACGACACAAAGAGGCGGTGATGCTTCTCATGCTTTCATCCTATTTGAAAACGTACTTCAGTCAATTTGGGAAGAAAAGTGTATGTCGAGCTTACTCCTGGACCACTTTCCTGCACAAGGACTATGGCTTTACACCTTATTTGAGGAACGACTTGATAAAGGAAAATCATTTTTTGTAAAATATTTGTTCAGAAATGTTTGATCTTCGAAATGGCCGCTGTTGAGATAAACGTATAGTTAATAGCCAGGGAACATGGAACTTGTTAGGGACATGGCACGGCTTACAATTCACACACCTTGATTTTGCCTCACTTTTGATGTAAACATCTTATCGTGCTGATTTAACTTAACATACTGCACTATTTTCAGCTAAGTGTTTTCTTGGTCAGGCTGGACAGTAAACTGCAAAATAAAGTTGGTGCAGTTTGAAGGAAAGAACTATTCATGTGTGATGTTTGATAGTTTTCCGATCTTTTATGTCGTGGGCATTGACAACTTTCACTATAATTTATTGATTTGTTTCTGTTCGATGTAATTAGAACCACAGAAATAAAGCATGAAATTATCTTTTTTTTCGAAACCCCCATAGAATAAAAGCTGCTCATGCATAGAAGTATGCGGAAACTAATTTATCCTGACAAGCATAATTCATTGCTAATTATCCATATCGCTTTATCTAGTAAAAAAAGTATTTTGAACGACTTCCGCTTACGGTGAGCTCGCTGTTCGATCTGTATCAGCTCCGTTTCACAAATTTATTTCTATGGATAGATGCCAATTCTGTTATTTGTAATAAATACTCGATGTACCATCATTCCAGTTACTTCAATTTCAGCAGGCGAACTTCGAGTGTGGTTATAGAAAGCAACTCGTACAGGGTATAAACGTTTCCTTTGGAACTAGGCGACCAACTGTTCATCAGATCCCGAATGGATAACCTACGACTGGTTACAATGACCTTAGTTTTAGCTCTAGGTAAGTCAACTTTAATATTGATTTGTACAACAAAGCTACAGTTTATAGAGAAAATTACAAAAAAAAATTAATTTTGAAAAGACTGTCTCTTTACAAAAAGGGAATTGCAACATTTTTTGAACAAAAAGGAAAACATTTATCCCCTTAAAATAAGGGAAAAAATGTATTTAAGGATAACGAGTGTTCTATTTGTTTCATTTTCAAAAGAAAACCTATACAAAATTAAATAATCTGATGCCAAGGAAATTTGGAAATTCGATGTAAATGGTATGAGGACCGCGCTTTACTTGTGATTAGGATACTTACTTGCATGTTATCTTTAAAATATATGCTTTCGTGAAGTCATTCACGCAATTTCCAATGTAATATTTCCTCCTCACTTTAATTGATCATGCTTATCATATCGACACAGTGTAATGTCACAACAACACATATTTTTTAATTTTACCCATAAGTTGAAGAAGACTTAAAACATAGTTTTTTATATATATATAATGTTTACGTGACCAATAACCTATGAGGAAAGAAACATGTCAAAACTAGCATAGGCAGCACTGTTCTATGATAGACAACCCATAAGCCTGATCAGTGATTCACAGCGAGAAGGAACTGGAGTGCAGGGGCAAAGCCTAAGACACATAACATAAGATACTGATGCACTCTGCTCTTGAAGGACGTAAACACATGTTCAGTGCTGTTGCCAAATACATAATCTGACTAGCTGTTCTAAACCTTTACTGCTGTGTCTTCTGGTAACATATGGCTGAGGAAGCAGAGCACGAGGGCCTGATTGACATACGCTGGTGTGCATTTTGTAGGGTACTGGGTAACAAACAGAAATCGTTTAAACTTCCACATAATAGTTATGCGACTCCATTTTAGTATGAAGAGTTAATGTTATGAAAATTAAAGCATCCCGATACCTTCGAGGGACAATTTTAAAAATACACTACCACAAAAAAATGAATCTCCGTCAATTTTGACATTATCAATAACTTTGATGTGTGATATGTTTGGAACAATAACAGCACGGAAAATTTGCAATATAGTACAATTTACAAGTGTTATCGTAATGATACCGCCATTCTCCAGCAAAAGCCGTAGCACCGTCACTTAACTTGTGCTACCAACGCCTAACTTCTGCTAGCATTACCTAATTTGAGCTATCATCGCTTCACTTCTGCTACAATCGCTAAATGTGGATTCTATTGACAAAGCTAACGTTATAAGAATGACCGTAAACATACTGTGTCCAGTGGCATACAGTGTAGTTTGTCATGTGACTGCACTTTGACCTACAACAAGGTCACACTAGTATTGTGGACAAACTAATGTTGATTGACGTTTCATGAAGCATAATACAAAAATATCCTGGGTTTTCTTCTTTGATAACAGAGTTATTTAGGAAATGACCAGTTTAATAGTGATACAACGTGTAGCCATACTGTGACTTAAACCTTAAAGTTGTGTACACTGTAACTAATTAAACAATGTCGTGATTTAGAAGAACGTGACTAATTTTAGTTTAGTGATACTCGTCAAAAGTTCGAAAATTACTTTCACTTTTCTAAATTATAACGACAACAAGGTAACCTATTCCAGGTTAATATACATCCATTATGATGGTCCGGATAAGTTTAAACAGATGGTCTATGTGTCTAAGGAAGCGATATATGTGACTGGTGAGAAACAACGTTGCTCAGTATCTGCTTTATGCGTTTTCGGTAGTCTATTTGATGTTTCATCGCGTCAATCTTTACTTCATGGCAGGTTCACAGCTGCTTGTTTCATTTATTATTTTCAGGGGGATTCACACTCTCAACAGATTATTTAAAGAGTAGCACTGAGTTGTTGAATTGGAGTCAAGCCAACGATTATTGCATTAATAACAACGGCAGTCTCATTCTGCTCAACAGTGAGAACGACTGGTATAACTGTATTCCTGCATTGTGCTCATCTAGGTAAATCTTTTCTTTCTTAAATTTCATTGAATTATATCAATAAAGTAAAATTATCCCTTTTTATGACATCAGATCAATTACTTCTCAAATATATCCATATGTTATAAGATTTATAGAACAATATATAAATGATTCGTTTTCATACGACAGTGGTGGGATTGGGGTTAATATCAATTGAAACAAATATTAATTGTAATAGGGGATTATTGAAGAAAATAATACGGTTAATTCATATATACACTGTTAAATAAGCATAAAGCAGTTTTATCGTGATGCCTCTTTAATAAATAATTATTAAAAACCAAAGTGCTCTACTTCACAAATGACTCTGTACCAACGGATTACTTGTAGCCAATGACGAAATCGTTACTTTAGATAGATGTATACATTAAAAGTATATTGTTTGGTCAAATTTCAGCTGTTTTTATTTTCATTGGACTGCTTTACAACTTGATTCAAACGGTAAATGTAAACCTGGCAGCAAATGGTCTTACAGTGGATGGGCGAAATGGTACGGTATAGAACCTGATGGTTGCCCTAATAATCCATGTGTTGTGGTGAATATTCAAGGAATGAGAACTAGGAGTTGCAGTGAACAACATAGAGCTCTTTGTAAAAAAGGTAAATAACTAATGCAAGTATTTTGTACATATAAATTGACGCCATATATATTTACAATTTATTGATGCCATAACGGCACAAGCAGACAGAACATTCAACTTATATTGAGTTACAATATATTGAAAAGATATACAGCAAGGGAGGAAATTACAATCTCTATCACACAATATATCAGTGAAATTAGTGAGACTATACTTTGTTCTTTCCTGCAAACTTTATAAAAGTAATATTATCAAATTCTCACTCGTACTGTAATTGTCATTTATAAATATATTATTTACCTACTTGTTATATCGATAAACACAAAAATGATATCGATATTGTTATAGAATATCCTAAAATTCCAAGGTATATCATTCTCTTTTTTCTTTGCACCTTGCGATATCAAAGACTCTGAGCACTTTAATTCTAAATGACACAAGTTGACTTTAATCACCAAACGACTGGTACTTGTAAACATCAATAGAAAATATACTTTTGATATTTTCGAATAACATAGTTGTTTTATCATATGCCGTTGATAAATTCACAACAAAAAAGGAATGATTACGTTTGCAATCGGTTCAGAATTCAATTATTATCGTTTTTTCTGAAAATGCTCTTTCCATTTTTCCAAGATATTTTGACTGCGACCAACGGCACAGAATCATCTCAAGTTCCGGCGCATATTTCTTCTACTGCGAGCACTCAAGCGACAGCTGGAGTGACTTCAGATGTCAAGACCACGACACAAAACACACTGTTAGCTGTATTAACAACTGGTGACCCCAAGATGTCAACTGATGTCGCGCCTTCACCTTACAATAACACTGTGGTGGTTGATGGTAGTTGTGAAGAGTGTTGTTTCAAGCCAAACAACAGCATTCGACTCAGCCGTGAGGAGTTGAAAAGCATCATACGAGATCTGAAATCCCAACTGGCTGTCAACAAAAAACACTTGTCTGTTTACCGCCGGAAACTCATCAGTGTTTACGACTCTCGTCCCAGCAGTATCGCCATCGGAGTGGTGGCTGTGACCATTCTAGTCGCTTTCGTCGCTATCATCGTTGTCCCAGACCTGGTCAAATTGGTCAGGTTCCTGAACAAAAGGCAAAAAACTACTTGCCCTACACAGTCCAATGAAACGTAACTCGCGCGGGAAATCCTGCACTTGCAGAAAAGACGGATGTGTGCAAATATACAAATATTGAGAGGCAGATAACAAGTAAATGCTACTGACATCCTCGTGCAGACCGAAATCGTGGTTTGATCGTGTTTTTTTCAAATTGTTGACAAGGAATTTTAAATTTTATCTTGAGAATCCCTGTCCAACAATAAGCAAAACAAAAGAACACTTCAATTTAGCTTTACGGAGCGTGGTGCATTTACCTCTGTCACCCCGTTGTTTTCGCATGCTCAGAAAATGTCACAATACAGTTTAGCAATAATACTTTGTTTTCTGTTGTATCTTATCCATTTGTATGATATATTTAGGGTGCACGCATATTGTATCAGCGACCGTCCAAAGCGGGTTTTGCATGTACATTGATCTGTATTGCGCAATGTATTGTTGTTAATGTGCTACTAGGTTTACATTTGACCATGTGACAACCCCCTCCCCCACTCCTCTAAACCCAAATTCGCTCTTTTACTCCTATCATACATTGTTCTAGAAACAGCGAACAGACGTTCATCACAAGCGCCATCATCGACCAATTTTTAATTACCCGAGTTAATTTTTGTTGCACTAAGGATGACGTAACACACATATGCTGCACCTTTGATGCAGTATGCCGAACCAATGAATTAAACTGCATTATACAGCTGTTTGGTCCTCCTAGAATTCGTCAGTGATACTAGGGGCTAAAAGATGGGAAATCTAAACTAATGTAGAAGCAGAAGAGTCAAGTGCGTAAAACTCCATCACATTATGAATTTAGAAGTTCAATTAAACTATTTATGTATAATGTCGAATCGTATACTAAGACAATTTGTATATTATGTAACATGTCACTAATCAAATGAGAAAACTGTGGCTATAGATGCTCCAGCAAACCTCGGGGCCTAAAAATTTCATCAGCAGAGTCTGCCATCCCCATTCATGAAAGATGACCCAACACACAAATGCTGCACGTTTCAAATTTAGTAATATATACAGTATGGCGAAATAATGAATTAAACTATGATCAAAAGAGTGAGATGGGTCCTTATTTAACATTGCACATCCATTGAAGATGACAATGACGCTTGAACAGCTTGTAACTGATATTTGACTATTTTTGTTCCCCCTTTTTGTTTTGCTCTTTGAGAATTTCCCCATCTGCTCCGACGAAGGAAGTCCAGACATTGTAGTTTGCCCTTGTTTGCAAACGGACGGGAATGAATCTCGCTAGGTTCAAAAACCGCATTACCTTATGAAACTAGTTTCCAGTGACCATTTTTCTTAATCTTAATTATAAGTGATTACCCCTTTTCATTTTATTTAGATAAAGAAAAAAGAACCTTTCAAACATTAAGTGCTTATGATTCTTGTACATCTAAGACCAAAGAAGAAGACTTTTAAACGTTTGACGACACTCCCTCCGAACAAACACACTATCCACAATCATGCACACACTCGCAACCCCCGCCACTCCAGACACATACATATACGTAATTACAAATGCGGAAGTCATTCACAGACCATATTAATGGGGACTTCTTCTAAACATGCATCGCGAGAAATGGCATTTCTCTTATTTATTTTCGATATATAATTGGTTTGATCGATGTTTATAATGTTATAGGGAAAAATCTAACGAAATGGTTGAAATAAATTAGAGAATACCGAAGCGTTAACAAAATCAAAGCCCGAACTCAAAATCGATTAAACCTGGGGCAAAATATGAACAAAGGAAATATTAACATGGAGACCATTGTAAAAGTACAAAGATAATAAGACCATGTGTTCCGGAAGAGTAAACGTCTTCTGCTTCATCGTCGACACCCGTCATTTAAATCTGTGTCATATGCAAGTCAACATCAAATTCTCAAAATGAGAACCTAGTAACATTGTCAATCACAACAAAATTAAATGTGAGTTTTAAATCTTATAACTCAAGATATTTTATATACCGGATAAGTGGAAAAATGATGACTTCTAAAAAAACGCTCTGGCGTTTCGGCAACCGAGAGCTCCGCTATATATTCTGAAACGTGTTAAGACATTTACTTTTGTAGATCTGACATATTTTATATTTAAAAAACGTGCGTTTTGGTGAAAAGATAGATGTTATCAACGCAATCCAGTTTCGTGTTCAAATACTACCTCTTTTTTTCAAACTTAGACCTTATGCTTACCAAATATTTCTGAACATGTACTTCTCAATCCATACAGATAATGTATTATACAAAATATATAAAACATACAAACACAGCTTTTAAGTATAGTAAATAATAAAGATTTAAATATGTTATGCAGATATAGAGGTTACACAACGACTGGTTGTTGGATATGAAACTTATTTCACACGAGTTTATTTGTTTAAGTAACAAAAGAGGCGAGCTTTAACGAGTGCCTTTTATGACGTTTAAAAATAATTACCGAGATTGAAATAAATTCCTAATCCAATAACCATGATTCATGTGAACTGTTTCTACCACAATAATATTATGTAGGCAGTGACAGAGTTATTTTCTGGAGTGAACCGAGGACTATTTGCACGAAAACACATCATATCGTATATATTCCCGTTGTTACGACTCCAACAATCGATGACGACGCCAACTATCCGCACGTGACATTAAACCACATATTTTCCGGTCAAAGTTCAACTTTTCAACCAATCAAAAGTCCGAACGTTTACACAATCGTCTGAGAATGGAATAACACAGGGTTTTCTGGAAGAAACGTATCTATGCAATGCTATCAATTTTAAGACAAAGTCTTTGACTTGAAGTGTACATTCTCCACTGCATAAGGTATATGTCGACGGTATGATCCACTATATGTACTGAATCCTAACAAACAAATGTTCGTTGGGTGCATATTACTAGAAATACATATATGATTGTTGGAGTAATGGGGACAGTAAGGACAAATAAATTGTCAAAAGGCTATTCTCCCCTTTATCAAAACACACAGTGTGCATATGTTCATATAAACATAAACATGTTTATGTGATGTAATGAGGTATTTTGTGTGTCTTTATAAAAGGCGGATAGTCTTGAAAATTTGACAATTTATTTGTCTTTTTAAAATCTTCGCATTTACTGTCGCTTTTACTTCAACGCTCATATATAAATATATATATGTGTATGAGCTGGAAGGCTTCATGTTGTAAAATAATTTGCACTTGATCAGGTTCAACAAAGCCCCCTAAATAACGCAGTAGTCACTCTCAATTTCTAAACCTGAAACGAATCTTTTTCAAAGACGTTAATTAAATTCAGAACTCATGTACATTTATGTTATTATAATACAAATTCATTGAACTTGTTCTTTGGTTATTAGAAAAAATACAAAGATAACCAAAGACACTTTAAAAAGTGCATTAAGTTGACATCTTAAGAAACTAAATTAGAGCATACCGAAGCGTTAACAAAATCATAATCCAAACTCATAATCGAATAAACAACGGGAAAAATATAAACAAGGGAAAGACCCTTTTATAAGTACAAGAGAATAAGACCAGGTGTCCGTAATGTCGCCTTTACCTCAGTGCTCATATATATATATGTCTATGTGTGTATGTTATACAGATGAGCTGTTATACTTTTTTATTTTGTTAAATAATTTGAACTTGATTAGATTAAACAAAGCCCCCCAAATGATACAGTATTCATTTTAAATTTGTAAACCTGAAACGAGTCTTTTCAAAGAAATTCACAAAAAATACATCGGATTTGTTAAATATATTCAAAAGTCTTGTATATTTACTTTTGTGCTGCAAGCCACTATATGAACATGACCAGCGAAAATGCCTTTCATAAAAGTATGAAAGCAGTGGTTCTCGAGGTTTAGCACACGGTTTAATATGACGTCATAGATCAAGCTTGTTCAATGAGAGTCTTGTCTCATCGCTTCGAATAACATTGAGAATGCCCTTGCGTTTAACGGATCATGGCTTTGTTAACGCTTTGGTATTTTCAGATTTTTTTCTGCGTGTCGGTCGCTTTTACGACGGTTCTGGGTTCTGATAAATGACGCTTATATATGCCCAGGCGATGCGGCGCTTTATTTCCCTCTTGATAGTTGTGGAAGGCGATGCATGCTTCGTAATTATTAACACAGATTTGACCAAGTAAAACTATACAAATAAAATTAAATGGTCATATATTTCAGCAAATCAAAAATAAGACAACAAAGGCTAGGTAACCTTGATCGATCGTGAGCTTTATACTATGCGCCATTTTCGTAGCATTCAGTTTGTTCGCTTAAGAGATGGACATGCTTTAAATACAGTGATCTATTTTAATGAAGACATACGCATTAATACTTTTTTATTGACTACGTTAACCTAGTTATGTACCTTTTTAAAGGTCAAATATACAGTACGTAACTTTCGGAAAAACTTGAAGCGAAAGTCAAGCCTAATAACTTTTATATTTATAGATTTAGTTAATAAAAACTGATATCAGCAATATTCAAGATGAATTCGTACGCCGATACCGGTACAGCAGGAGTTGAAACTCAGTATTTGTAAACACACGTCCATTTTGAACTGTCTTCTAGCTTCAGCTTGTTGTTGAAAGGGGCCACACCTGAATTATTTTCAATTCTTTGGATTTTTCTATCAAGAGTTACTTGTTAGTTACCGCTCAGGTTTACTTCATTTTAGACTTATTTTTGCATTGTTATCAACTGGATTTTTTCATAACTTTTCCAAAATCCCGAAAAAATTCCGAAATTTGCGGATATTGGACCTTTAATAGATATATACAATCTTAATCCTGTTATTTACTACGATTACGTATGCATGTTTTGATTTACAGCGAATTACTGGTGTTTTGTCAGATCAGGCACGCGTATCAATAGTTACGTATTACTTGAATTTGTCCGTTGATGCTTCTGATTGATTTAACTATTTTTAGAGCAATGCGTGTTTCCCAATATGTACACGTGTGTGAATTTCGTTTGTTAGCATTACCTCCCTTCTGACAGTAACATAAGGCCGATATTTCTTTACAAAACAATCAGATTTTTATATCTAGGTATAGTTGACTCACTGGACTGTAGTCTCTCCCTAACAGATGTGATTATTTCGAAAGTTATAGACAAAAAAAATAACAAAAGTTCTTTTGTAATGCAACATTATTCAATCAATTCATTCACCCCTGAAATATCACAATACATTATTCCAACCTTTGAACTTCTTCGATACAAAGGTGTTACGCTCACCTACGTTGTACATTAAAAGAATCCCGTATTCACATAACAGTGGAAATTGACAGGCTTTGAAGTCGGTTGTGGCTTCTTTTGAATATTCACAGGACGACATGCAGCCTAACGATTAGTCAGGATTTTCGGGGGATTATGAAAAGAAGTGATATGAAAATGGATGTTTTTGAATTATGCTCATTATTGTCTTTACTTGTTGTGATTGACAATGAAGACTCGGCTCTCATTTTGATGTTTACTTGGATGTGATGAAGCAGAAGACGCTTACTCTTCCTGGTCTTATACAGGGGTCTCCTTGTAGATCTTTCCTTTTTTTATATTTTCTACCCCTAGTTTAATCGCTTTTGAGTTCGGATTATGGTTTTGCTGACGCTTTAGTATTCCCTTATTTGCTTTATTTTACTGACTTCATATTTAAAAACACCATAGACCCACGCCAATAAAAGCTACATAAGTTTCGAAAATATTGTCTTTTCTAAACTTTTAATAAATGAAGCTAGTCTTGTTATAAACACTATAATACCGTTTGGTTCAAATGATTTAGCATGTCCATCGATTCAAAGCATCACATGGTGTTATTAAATGACATATAATATCTAGTTCATTGATCGATTAAGGTTACGTACTGTACTCTTTGCATATTACCAATATATTCTTTTATGATTTTGGTAGTTTTACATATTTACATCTAAGTTAATATGAAGTCTACTTCCCTCTCAACGATTGTCAAACGTTAAAGATTCGCATGACCTAGGTTTACAAATAAACTGTAAATTAAACGTCATTGATCAGTACTCAGAAACGTCGCAAAAGAGACTGACATGTAGGAAAAATAAATAAATACCAAAGCTTCAACAAATGACCCGATCTCAAAATCGAATAAAAAGGGGGCAAAATATGAACAAAGGAAATATTAACATGGAAACGATTGTACAATATCATCAAACCAGATTAACTGGAGGAGTAAGCGTCTTCTGCTTCATCGACGACACCCGACATGTAAATCTAGGTCATATTTAAGGAAAGGCCATGACCTCAATGTGAGATATAAGACATAATTCTCAATCACAATAAGCAGGCATACCAATGAGCATATTTAAAAACATCCATCTTCATATCATACAAGGATGTAGAATATCTGTAACAAATCCGATGGGCTATTTTACTAAAGATGTCAGCCTTAACACACTATTTTAAAGTATTTTCAGTTCTCTATAATATTGTAATAACCAATGAACAAGTTCAATGTACTAGTATTCTAAAACCATAAATAAGTTCTGAATTTAATCAAAGTCTTTGAAAACAAAATAGTTCAGGTTTTGAAATTTTAAGGGTGGTTACTGTGTTGAACTTAGCCTCAGTTCAATTTCAAGATATAATAATATATAGATGTAACATGATGTGTGGGATACTGCATCTAGTACAGTGGATAATGGGCACTAGTTTTTTTTTAAATTGGTAGCATCGTATAGATACGTATATACAAAACACATTTAAATCTAGATAACTCCTATAACGGGAAATGGCGTTATGTAAGTTGGATAACTTGTGCCCAATCCCATTGCATACTAAAGATACAAAAAACAAATATGTTTAGATAAATAAATGCAGTTTAATTCAATTTTCTTTTGGCATACTGTACCTAATACTTAATTTAAAAGATGCAGCATATGTGTGTGTGTGTGTGTGTGTGTGTGTGTGTGTAAAACGTTATATTTAATGATAGGGGGTGGTAGACTCTGCTGGTGATTGTTTAGTCCCCAAGGTTTGCTGGAACCTTCATAGCTACATTTATCTCATTTGAGTAGTGGCACGGTACATAATATACATGCACACATTGCCGTAGAACACGCTTTGAAATTATACAGAATTAGTTAAATTTTACTTCTAAGTTTATAGATTAAACGGGTTTTACGCACCTCATCCTACTGCTTCTTCATCAGTTTAGAAATTTTGGATTCCCAAGTTTAATTCATTTTTTCGGTATTCTATATATATAACTAAATTTAAAATGGCTACGTTATCCTATCTACACTTCCGGTAAAACTGAAGGATCCGAGAGTGCCACTTTGTTGATGAGACGAGAAGACTGGTTCGGCCCTTTGATGTACATCAAAAGAATCTTGTGGTGACATAACGGTAACAATTGAAAGGCTTTGATGTCGGTCGCGGTTCCTTTGTAATCTTCAAAGGACATGCATGCAGCCTAGCGATTGGTCGGTTTTTTTTTTATTTGAGCGTGCCTTCAGTTTCACAAGTGCATTATATGAGCAGAACTCTCAGATGTCAGAGTCGCCCGAGCGAAACGTTTTAATGGTAACACATGCGTGCATAAACAATGTGTGTGTGAGAAGTCGTTATTTGATAGTTTTTGTTAAAGGTCATCATTTATCCACTAATCCGGTGTGTAAACTGTCTTAATTTATAAGGTTTAAAATTTAAAAAAAAAATAACCATTTCTTTAGATTTTTCGTAATAAGATTATAAAAGTATGACAGCAATGGTTCTCGAGACGTAGCACATGGTTTAATTATGACGTCATATATACGTATGTTTGTAGGGGGTGCTTGTGGATGGTGTGTTTGTTTGAAGGGGGTATCGTCAAACATTTGAAGTCTTCTTACTTAGTCTCAAAAGAACCAGACTAACACGCAAATAATCAAGATTCCTAAGCAGTTCAAGTTTAAAAAGTCCTTTCTCTCTTTATCTAAATGAAATATGCATTTAACCGATGCATTTTTTTATCTGTTTAATATCATTACATTCTCTTGAAAATCGTTTCACTTATAATTAAGAAAACCACTAGAGGAGGGGTGCACGCAGCATATTGATTCGAAAAACGGCCAACGGGAACAAGTTTCATAAGGTTCTGCATTTTTTTTAAACCTAGCGCGACCCATTCCTATTTGTAAACAAGGACATGGTCGGAACTTTTTTAGAAACGGTGGTCGCACATTGCGAAGATTTTAAAAAGAAAAATATACTTGTTTTCAAATATCAGTTAGACGCTTTTCAAGCTGCACTGTCAGCTTTAATGAATGTCAAATGTTAAAATAGGATCCAAATCACTCATTTGGTCTTAGTTAATATAAAAAATTAACTGAGCTTATTCATGAGTGGTCGATTATGATGGGCGGGCGATGAACGTCTTTTCGGTTTTTTTCTAGTACAACGCACGATAGGAGTGAGCGATGGAGGGGTATCGTGTCCAGTCGTTATAATGTTACCTCAGTAGCATATTAACACCATTACATTGCAAAATGAAAATCAATGTACACTGTACCTGTCCATCCTGTTTATGGACGTCGCTGATACAATATACATCCTAAATATTTCCTGGAAAATGATACAACAAGATACAACAGAAACCTAAGAGTATTACTGCACCACTTTTACTTTATTGTGACAGAACTGTTTTCAGAGCATGCGCAGAAAAGAAAAATACGAAGAAAAATGAGATGACATAGATGACTGCACTATGCTCCGTAACACTACATTAACGTGTTCTAATTTGCCTGATGGTTGACAGAAATTCTTAAGATCACAAAATATATTTGCCTGCACAATGATGTCAACAACATGTTCATGCGCATATTCGGGTTTTTTTCTTCGAATGCTAGACTTTCAGCGCCTGTTAGTCTCCAATAATCTTTTCACCGGTTAGCAGTCAACTTTGTTGTGTGTACAATGATATTTCAGATTTCGTAGAATAATTTTCAACTCCTCATGGCTGATTTCTCTGCTCTTGTTTAGCTTGAAACAACACTCCTCACAGCTACCACCAAGCACCACAGTGTCTTTGTAAGATGTAAACACGATATCAGTCAACATCTTCGGGGCACCAGTCGTTAATACAGCTGACAGTGTGTTTTGTGTAGTGGTCTTGATATCTGACGTCACTCCAGTCGTGTTTGCTGTTCGTCTCGTGGCCTTGACATCTGACGTCAATCCAGCCGTTTGTGTTGTTTTTGTAGTGGTCTTGATATCATCTGACGTCACTCCAACCGTGTTTGCTAATCGTGTCGTGGCCTTGACATCTGACGTCACTCCAGCCGCGTGTGTTGTTTGTGTAGTGGTCTTGACATCTGACGTTACTCCAGCCGTTTGTGTTGATTGTGTAGTGGTCCTGATATCTGACGTCACCCCAGCCGTGTTTGCTATTCGTGTCGTGGCCTTGACATCTGACGTCACTCCAGCCGTTTGTGTTGTTTGTGTAGTGGTCCTGACATCTAACGTCACTCCAGCCGCGTGTGTTGGTTGTGTAGTGGTCCTGACATCTGACGTCACTCCAACCGTGTTTGCTAATCGTGTCGTGGCCTTGACATCTGACGTCACTCTAGCCGTTTGTGTTGTTTTTGAAGTGGTCTTGATGTCTGACGTCACTCCAGCCGCGTGTGTTGCTTGTGTCGTGGTCCTGACATCTGACGTCACTCCAGCCGTGTTTGCTATTCGTGTCGTGGTCTTAACATCCGACGTCACTCCAGCCGTTTGTGTTGTTTGTGTAGTGGTCCTGACATCCGACGTCACTCCAGCCTTGTGTGTTGTTTGTGTCGTGGTCCTGACATCTGGCGTCACTCCAGCCGTTTGTGTTGTTTGTGTAGTGGTCCTGACATCTGACGTCACTCTAGCCGTGTTTGCTATTCGTGTCGTGGTCTTAACATCCGACGTCACTCCAGTCGTTTGTGTTGTTTGTGTAGTGGTCATGATATCATCTGACGTCACTCCAACCGTGTTTGCTAATCGTGTCGTGGCCTTGACATCTGACGTCACTCCAGCCGCGTGTGTTGTTTGTGTAGTGGTCTTGACATCTGACGTTACTCCAGCCGTTTGTGTTGATTGTGTAGTGGTCCTGATATCTGACGTCAACCCAGCCGTGTTTGCTATTCGTGTCGTGGCCTTGACATCTGACGTCACTCCAGCCGCGTGTGTTGTTTGTGTAGTGGTCCTGACATCTAACGTCACTCCAGCCGCGTGTGTTGGTTGTGTAGTGGTCCTGACATCTGACGTCACTCCAACCGTGTTTGCTAATCGTGTCGTGGCCTTGACATCTGACGTCACTCCAGCCGCGTGTGTTGTTTGTGTAGTGGTCCTGACATCTAACGTCACTCCAGCCGTATTTGCTAATTGTGTCGTGGACTTGACATCTGACGTCACTCTAGCCGTTTGTGTTGTTTTTGTAGTGGTCTTGATGTCTGACGTCACTCCGGCCGTGTTTGCTATTCGTGTCGTGGCCTTGACATCTGACGTCACTCCAGCCGCGTGTGTTGGTTGTGTAGTGGTTCTGACATCTGACGTCACTCCAACCGTGTTTGCTAATCGTGTCGTGGCCTTGACATCTGACGTCACTCTAGCCGTTTGTGTTGTTTGTGTCGTGGTCCTGACATCTGACGTCACTCCAGCCGTGTTTGCTATTCGTGTCGTGGTCTTAACATCCGACGGCACTCCAGCCGTTTGTGTTGTTCATGTAGTGGTCCTGACATCTGACGTCACTCCAGCCTTGTGTGTTGTTTGTGTCGTGGTCCTGACATCTGGCGTCACTCCAGCCGTTTGTGTTGTTTGTGTAGTGGTCCTGACATCTGACGTCACTCCAGCCTTGTGTGTTGTTTGTGTCGTGGTCCTGACATCTGGCGTCACTCCAGCCGTTGGTGTTTGTGTCGTGGTCCTGACATCTGACGTCACTCCAGCCGTGTTTGCTATTCGTGTCGTGGTCTTAACATCCGACGTCACTCCAGTCGTTTGTGTTGTTTGTGTCGTGGTCCTGACATCTGACGTCACTCCAGCCGTTTGTGTGGTTTGTGTCGTGGTCCTGACATCTGACGTCATTCCAGCTATTGTTGGAGTGCTTGTCGTAGTACACATATGGCTCGGGACATGAGATGAAGTTGTGCCTTGTGTCCTGGTCAAGACATCTAAAATATAGGGAAAAATTCAGAGCAAAGACTAAAAGTATTTGAATTCTAATGAATTTGTTAAATTACATTAAATGATAATTCTTTTTTTCTGTTGCGAATTCTTTAACGACATTTGATAGAATAATTAACAAAATAGACAATTTATAATTAATAATAATTATACTAATTCGAGGTTTTTAAATACTGCTTTATCACATACTATAGATATTCCCAAAGCGGTTCACAAATTATTATCCGCTGTTATAATGCCTTAGCAACAAGCCAATATCGTTCTCAATGCCCTGGGAAACATACAACCGGTGCTGCCATTTCGGCACTCACAGCTAGCATTCTACAATTTCTAGCATTGCCCAACAACGCACTCATTTACAGCTGTGTAGACTGGACCAAGACTAGGTCAAGGATATAATACAAGTGCTGTGGCGGGGACCGGGTCCAGGACTCGATCTCGCAACCCTTTGATCACAAGCCCGACGTCCTACCACTAGACCATTGTGTCCCCAGACAATGTCTGTATAATGGTACGATATGGATAGGAAACATCCATGTTTTGTCATTTGTGGCTCAAACGTGATACATTTTAATAAGTAATAAGAGATTCCAGTCTTTGATCAATTTTCTGTGGCGCAGGACATCATAAATTAATCGATGGGGAGGGGATGATTACTTCACATTCATACCAAGGGCTAACAACATCTCCTTTATTGTACCAGACAAGCATTTGCCGGGAAAAATATGTATACTTATTGGCAAAAAAATGTTGTATATCAATTAGAGAAAATCGTTTTAAGCTGTGAATGGCTACAGGGAAGTGACATAATTACATACGTGTGCCAAAAACGCATTGTATAGTGTGTGCATGATGATGTATCCGTACTGAATATAATTTGTCTTATTTGGAATTACTTTAAACATATTGAGCTTATTCTCTTTCATTGTATATGATATACACAGTTTGTATTTGTTATTAATTAAGGAATTACCACAATCGTTTTGAGGGTTATACGGTATAAACCGAAAAAAATGTGTTCACTTTGCGAAAATCCGCGAAGAGGTTTATGCAAAAAGATGCACACAGTCTTTTTCGGTATATGCCGTATAACTTTATAAAATATTGTGGTCATTCCTTATAATTTCATTTCTAAAGATACATATATCGGACATAAGTCTTATACAATGATTTCTTATTAAATATAACAAAAATCGAATGGTTTTACGAAATACACAACAATGTGCATAGAGTTCACTGCAAAACAACTTCAACCAATCAGAAGTTTGATTACAAAATACCGCGCCAAAGTTAGCAGTATATGACGTCATCGCTTTTTGCGTTGTCTGATTTTTGAGGTTATACAATATAACCTGGAAAAATTTAACATTGCGGGAATAGGCAAAATTTAATTATTTACAACTAACTGTGTCCTTTAGCAACGCAGTACAAATCCTTACACCTATAAACATGTATCATAGAATACCTTTTTCTACAAAGAGCTGCATTTCGTTCGAACATAACACACTAAAGAATCGTCTGTAACAGTTCAACCTACCGTGATCTGCTGCAAGACAGGTGTATCTGATTCGAGCATATTTGTATATGCCTGGACAAGGATCATCTCCGGTCACAGAGGGACTAGCCGTCACAGTACAGCTGGTTTTATTATCACAAATTTCGCTGTATTTGTCGAGGGCTACCGGGGAGAAGCAAGCTGTGTTCGTCACGGGTATGTTCCTGTGCGAACACTTGAGTCTGTCTTCTCTACCATAGAATGCTTCCTGGATATCAACCACTTGTCCCGCTTGACAGTCAATAGTTTCAGTGTCACCCTCACAGACGATGAGTTCGCAGCCTGGATAACGCCAATATTTAATGTTACTCATTATTTTATTAATACCTTTATCTTTGCAATTGTATGCACCATACATTCATTTTAGATAAGTAAGTTTTTCCATGGCAGAACTGCATTTTGTAACTTCTACTGCAAGCGTAGTATTTTTTTTTTTTTTTTCCAAATGAATTTTGTTTTGTTTAAGTGGTGAAAAGAAACAGGGGAATCGCACACCTGCTATTAATCTAACATTTTTTAATCTTAAACAGTGATCTAAAATGCATTGTGCCTGATATAAAATAATTCAATGAAAGATTTCAATATATATTAACATATGCTACCTTAAACGGAGGTCATTGTTATTCATCTTAATATATAAACATTTTCATTGACGGCTTCCTATTAACATAGTTAATCTGGACCAACTGACAATAGCATGACGTCATTTGGCGCCATGTTGACCTACGTCACTTCAACGCTTTGCACGCCACCTCAGATAACACGCGTTACACCTTTATATTGTAAATCATTAAGGTGAATGTTATTTTCAAAAATGTCTCCCAGTTAGTTAACATACAGGGACAAAAATCTTTATAAATTGACAAGATGACATGACCATGTATAACAAAATATCTGAAATGTTAATATAACCATTAAACGTCTGTCAGAGTGTTTTTTGAATATAAATTTAATCTTCGTGTCAGATAAATATCAATGATGTTCTATTCTATTTATCTTGCACCCAGATTGCATTCATATTGACAATAAATACAATCTGACAGACGTTCAATTGTTAATAACCTATATATTTTCATACTACAGATCCAATATCAGTACTCAAAGACTTTTATTATTGAGAAGAAGTTGTTTGGAGACTGTATCACGTTTGACCCTGAAAATAGGTCGATGACATTAATCTGGATTACCTTGATAGCCATTCATCCCAGCTTGCTATATGCCTTATATCGGTATCACGAGTCATTCCCTTATTGAGAAGAAGCGTCTTGAATATTGTAAGACATTTCACCCTAAACGTGGTTGTCAATTTGAACAAACTTAGTAGCCTTTCATTATTTCATGCTAGAGGTCAAATATCAGTACCCTGGACTTTTCACTTAATGAGAAGGTCTTCATAAAAAAAACTTACATAAGATAAGCTTTCCTGATGATTTCCTTTCATCAGTCTCTTTCAAATTTTGTACATTTAATCACTACATATAAATAAGCTCTAGAAAATAGTACAAACATAGCCAAATTACAATATAGGATCCAGTGAGGGAAAAAGAGAATAATTGAGATGGATGAACAATTACTTTTCCAAATCACCTAGTTTTATTATCTTGTACTTTTAGACGGATATCTATGTAAGTTTTTCCTTTGTTCATATTTTGCTCCTATTTGTTCATATTTTACCCCTAGCTAGCTCTAGTTCAATCGATTTAGAGTTCGGATTATGGTTTTGCTGACGCTTTTGTATTCTCTAATATTTTGTCTAAAATACCAACATATAAGTTTCAGTTTTAAAATGGTTTATATAACTCGTTTTTCAAACAAATCTCAAAGTTGACTTACCTCGATCTAGTGCTAACACATTTCTCATTTCAAAATATTTTATTATTGATACATTCAACAAATTAACAAGAAAAAACAAAAGAAATAGTAAACATCTGTATCAATAAATGGATTAGACAACAGGCTAGGCCTATATTAGTCTTTTCCAAACAAATAACCGGTATCCTAATATATATATATATACATGAACAGAATATTGTAATTAGTTGTGAAGTAGGAAAGAAGCAGTATGTTTTTTTTTAATCAATTCACGACCACATTCTCACTCACTCTCACAAGTTTATTAATTAAGTAAATTATATTGTTTAGAACTGCCATATTATAAACTATTTATATATTGAGAATCTTTTAGTGTTTCTTATATATGAGCTAGTATGTTTAAGTATAGTTAAATTAATTTCATCAGACATACCAACTACTCCATTCAATATAACATCTAAATTAACATAACCTAAAATATCATATATAGAAACAATATGATGTCTTTCATTTCTATAGTTAGGACAGTGAAAGAAAAAATGAATTGAATTTTCCATGAAATAACTACATGCACAGGAACCATCATCAACCAAATGATCAATCAATCTATCATAATTTAAATCACTGGCATTATTCCTCAATTGGCATAAAATAATATTTAGATTTCTAGGATTACAATTATCAAACATTTTAGAAATAGTTATAGGGAATACTTTTTTTAGTTTTGATTTAAAGCTAGAGATTGAAACAGAATTTCTTATAGAGTCATCAAGAGAGTTCCAGTTATTCATAGTAGATGGAAAAAAACTATTTTTATAATTATTAGTTCTAGCAATAGGTACATTAAAGATTCTTTCATTTCTAATTGGATAAAATGTATTTGTATTAAGGAATGGTTGTATGATGTTATAGAGATATGTAGGAGAATAGTTATTAATAATTTTAAACATAAGTGTAAGTTTATGATTATGTCTTCTTGTTTGCAATGTTTCAAGTTGTGTTTCAGAGTATAAAATGTGGTGTGATGTTCCTTTCCTTAATCCAGTTATTATCTTCATAGCTTCAATTTGGATAGATTCTAGTAAGTCTGATTCATTTTTAGTGCAATTATCCCATACTATGTCTCCATATTCTAAAATTGGCCTAATGTAAGATATGTATATTGTTTTTAATGTGTTTTTATCTACTTTATATTTTAGAATTCTCAGTATATTCAATCTAGAGGAAGCTTGTTCATAAATATTATTAATATGATTGGACCAGGTACCTTTTTTATTAAATGTTAGTCCTAAATGTTTGTGGCAGTCATGCTGTGTTATAATATGGTTATTAAAGTAGAGAGGGGGGTGAGTATTAGAAAGCTTACGAGTAAGTGTTAGTGCAACTGTTTTATTTGGATTAAAAAGAATTTGCCATTGATTAGCCCAGGCAGAGATTGATGAAAGGTCTTCATTTAGTATATCAGCAGGTATATTTAAGTCTTCATCACCATCTACAATAACATAAAGTGTAGTATCATCTGCAAACAGTTTAATATGAGAAGTTACATCAGATGTTATATCATTAATAAATAAAAGAAATAGAAAAGGTCCAAGAACAGATCCTTGAGGCACTCCAGCAATTATAGGTTTAGTAGATGATTGATAGCCATTCACTATTACACTTTGTTTTCTGTCAGATAAGTAAGCTTTAAACCACTCCAATAATTTTCCTTTAATACCAAATTTTTCAAGTTTATACAAGAGACCTAAATGCCAAACCCTGTCAAAAGCTTTACTTATTTCACAGAAAACAAAGCGTAAGTCTTTACCTTTGTCTAAATTAGAACTAATTGTATTAAAAATATCAACAAGTTGATTTACAGTTGAGTCACGAGGTTGAAATCCTGATAGTGCTAACACACATGTCATCAGAACCAATAGACGGGCATCCATCGGGAGTTGATGAGTTGGAGATCAGTTCGTCGCTATAAGTAACACTGGAAAATTTACAGTGGTGTGCAATAAGTATTCGGACACATAATTTTTTTACCATATATTTTATGCATTTTGGCAAATTTTCTATGGATTTTCATTAATTTGTTTTTTTTATTGAATCTACTGAAATTTCAAATACATTTAGAGAATTATTTCTCTTATCATATATAAATAAATAGCCGATTTCAAGAGATATTGCATATTACAGTTTTAAAAGTTTAGCGATGGTGTTATTACGTAAGAATAAAGAACAAAGCAATGTCACAGTTTGCTTATATAGCATATATTCATCTATTTTAGGGAAATTAATCACTGGAAAAGTCTGTTAAAAACATCAGATGAACGATTTAATAAATGTTTACTAGTCTATCGTATTTCAAGAAAATCCATCGAAAGACGAAGTCAAAAAACATGCATTGAAAATGTCAAAATGCATGAAATACAAAACAAAATATAATAATTATGTCGAAATACTCATTGCACACAACTGTACCTTTTGCAAGTTACGTTCTTTACACAGACTGCACATTCAGCTTCTGAAATTGAAGTAGTTGATATGATGGTACAGCGAACTTTTATTACAAATGACAACAATGTATATAAAAAATCATACAAATTGTTTCATTTTTTATCGATTTACCGGTGAATTAAATATTAAACAAAAGCGCATGCACATCGAACGGCAAGCTTGTCGTAAGCGGATGTCGATCAAAACACATATAGAACCGGATTGGATAAAGCAAAATGGATCGATCATTGTGGTGTAAACTGAGTTTTTCACTTATTTTTTTTTTTTTATTACATCGATCAAGTAATACTATTTATTAAATGTGGTCAATACCTAAGTAATAACAGGGAAACTATCAAACATCACACATGAATAGTTCTCCCATGCAACATTGATTGTACAGACAGGTGTCCAAAATGACCAGGAAAACAATTGCTTTTAAATTCCATTTGTTTGTTTAACCAGTTCCAAACTAAAAGCGAATTTGTTTTTCAGAAACCAGTTTTGGTTTCAACCAATTCAATCAGATCAAAAGTTTTGTAAATTTTGAATTTGTTTGTTTAATCAGTTCCAAACTAAGTTTTAACTGAAACCGGTTTTATATTTGCTGCTGGTGAACTACAACTGGTTTGTAAAACCAATCAAACCACCCCTTGATAGGGTTTTGAAGGTTTCGAACCAAGAACAAGATGTCGGATACTCACTAGTGTAGGATTAAATCAGGTGCCTGCAACAATGTGTAATGTCATTTAAGGCATTATTTTGTATATGATATTATAATAAGATGTCTATTTGCACCAAGAATTTCTTACCAGTAAATATGAATACTGTAAATATTTAAGTCTTACTCCTAAGTTTTAAGACGTCTATGCCTTAAATTGCCCTGTTTGTATCCTGTGATCTATATCAGTAAGGCATAAAAATGAATGTTAGTTAATAAGACATTTGTAACAAGACCTTGTGAACAGTATAATCATCAGAGGAGGTTTTAATTTAAACTCCCATGACTGAAACTATATAAACAAAGCCTTCTTACGTGTAGCTTAAATTGTAGCTTTTACCAAATTCTCCTCAATGGAAGCCATTTTCGATGTTAGCACGTAGAAATTGTTTTTCCACAAGAAAACCTTTTTAAGTTTTAGAACCATTTCAGGAATATGTTTAAAATGTAAACTTGAACCTAAACAAGTTTATTTGCAAATAATCGCCATTTTTAGAAAGCAATGTTTTCATTGAAAGCGAGGCGAAATCGAGGTGTATGAATTGTACGCCGTGCCAGGTCTTTAACCAGTTTCATATATCCATGCTATTAACTATAATTTTATCTTAACAACAGCCATTTCAGAGATAACACATTTATGAATGTATTTGTACAGAAAATTAGGTTTTCTTCTATCAAGTCGTTCCTGAAATAAGATGTAAATTCAAAGTCCTGTTGCAGAAAAGTGGTCCAGAATTGGACTCGACGTACACTTTTTCCCTACTTGTACTGTGCGCACAATTTCAAATATAATGAAAACAGTTTAATCGTCATCGTTCTTCTTTTTGTCATTTTGACGATTGAACCCTTTTTACGATCCTCCATAATTGTTTACTTCTCTCGTTTAAGGACTCACACAACTAAATAATTTACTATATGTTATTACTAAATTTTCGAGCTAATAACTTTAATATTTTAAGTTCAACACTTGTGACAACTGCCTAAATCCAAAGATACATACAAGACAAAGGCTTCAAGTGGCATGTTATGAAGAGTTTACTGGCATATTTGCTCGCTACAGGCGTCTGCTTCGGACAACCGGAAATTTACATGTCAAACCAGTGAAATAGGACGGGAACACCCTCTGACTTTTGACCCCATATCAATCCGCCATCACATATTAAAATCTACCAAAAGTATATATTTTTGTAAAGTTAAATATCTACAGATTTCATTCAATGCAGAATAGGTCAACAATTACCTATATAAATTACTCAGAAACACTGTACTTAGCCGGAACAAATTTTCAGTAGGGACTACAAACGTATGAAACACTTCGTGATAGGCTGATTTAGCTGTGTGAGTCCTTAATGGCATCCTCGTTATCCCGGAATTACGCTTCACTACGCTTTCTACACCCCTGGAATACGTCATTGAAAAACATATTCTGTGTGACCTTATTGAAGATGATGTACATCAATAGAATCACATAACAGTATAAATTGACAAACTTTGAAACCGGTTGCAGCTCCTTTGTAATCTTTAAAAGACAGGTATACAACCTAGCTAGGTCAGGTTTTTTCACAGGAGCGTGCCTATAGTGTTGCCGTGACATTGTCCAGGGGTGTAGAGAGCAAAGGTGAGCGAAACCCCTGGATATCGAGCATGATTCCAGAGGTGTAGAGAGCATAGGTGAGCGAAACCCCTGGATATCAAGGATGATTTAAGGAGGATCATAGTGGGTTTTTTTTTATTTCAAACACGTAATTTTCGGTCATGTTTTTTACATTTTCGCACTGCATTATGGAAAACGGGTTACTTATCTTATCTGCAACAGACTGGTAATTCAGATCGTAAAGGGATTTCAATCAGTATTTATTTGGAACCTTACCTAATATGAAGTTTGGGCGTCCGCAGTCTTAAATCAGAACTTGATTTGATTTCATCAGAAACAATGTAACTTCCATGATGGTAGACTACCTTGATATCTAATTTGAATCAATCAAAATCTAAATATACATTTGTATCACTTACTCAGAAATATATCTCCGCACCTACCTTGAGATTGTGTCCTGCATACTTAACTAGGTTTACGTCAACTGTTAATAAATGGGAAATAAAAAATTGATTTAAATTTAAAATCTTGATGAATGAATGGCAAAGTCGGTACATGAAGATATCCAAAATACCACACAAATATGATTGAAATGTTTAAAATGCATCCTTATTCTCTCTCCATTATATAAGGATCTGACCACATCCATTTAGAGGTCATACTCTGTTAACTCTTTACTTTTCACTCTATAAATGTGTCTAATTGATGACTGTTGACGCTGCATCAATTGGATTAAAACAATCCTGAAGTCATTTCGTCACAACATGCAAATTATTTTTTGTTGTGATGAAATGACTAACGCAAAGATAGGATTATTCAGGCTTTTTCGCCTACAAACAATAAAATTCAAGATTCTTGAAGTTGTTGTTTGATAGGCCTACCGTAATTTCCTGTGTGTTGCCCGCGGGCTATACGACTTTTTTTGCATCAGAAGATGCCTTGTGCGGGCTATCTACCGGCTTTTATACATGGCTTTCATTATACACATAAACGTATATTTACAAAATAATCATAATTCCATCATGTATATATGTTTCTGATTTCTTACATTCAAAACAATAAATCACAAAGTCACATACGAAGTACACTTGTACTCACCAGGTATACATTCGATGTATAACCTGCGGACAATCTGCAGTGCGGACTATCTGGATTTTTTTTACAAAATGCCTTAATTAACTTCAATGCGGGTTATATGCAGAAAATAACGGTAAGCGAAAGTTTACCAGAACATTAGATATTTTCAGATCCAATGTTTGCGGAGAGTAACGGAGCGACATCTGGATCTGCATTTTCATTCATAAATTAATTATTTTATTGCTAATTTAGATATTTCTAGTAATCATGTTGGATCGCCGATACGCTTCGTCTGTAAAAACGGTCGCGGGTCACCAAAACGCTTGAAAGGGGCTCTAGAAAGGGAATTTCTGTTCATCGAGTTAGCTCTGAATAACAGTTTTCAACAATTCTGATTGTTTTACCCCTAAAACCGAAATTTGAAATCATTACAAAATGACTAATCATAACTATTCTGAAAATTGGGTAACAATTTTTTTCCGGTCAAATCGAACTGCTTTGGTGGTGCGAATTCGATGCGCAAAAGTCACCCCTTCGGTTAAGGTAAAGTCCTTTTTGTGTTGGTACCATTGTCTAGTTTTAACATCTACATGTATCAAGGTAAATTGATTGTACAAGTTTGATGGACAATGTCATGATTATATTTCAATTCGTCGGAATGTCGTTACACTGTAGCAAAAAAAAATAAACACGACTGCAAAATTGCTAAAGGAACATATATTATGGACCTCTATAGATCTAGACTATGGTGTGGCACTTTTATCCTGTAAAATCCTTTTATATTTATGTCAGCAACGATGTCATACAAAGTGGAAATGAACATATCAAGGAAGACTATTAAAAGTACAGTCATTACATGTCTTGGGCATACATGTTAGCTTCTCCTGTAAAGCTACGTATATGTATTTAAAATGATATGGCGATAATGAAGCAAATAACAACCTAAAATAGTATCTAGAGTAGAATCGACCTTTACACATTAAAATAACAAGCAAACATGAGTTGTACACATCAGGTGCAGAGTATGTGTGTTTGCGAGTCCAAAATTGATACTGCTCATGTACATCGGTGTTAACTGTCGAGAGGGATATTCTGGCTCGCCTGGCTATCAGTAGGGGTACACATTTGAAAATAGTGTTTGTATATGAAGATTATAATGCAAGAAGTGAATGAGGGTATTGAGAAAAGTTAACTAGTTGTGAGGTGTTGGTGAGTGAAAGACCTCCTGCAAGAAGACAATATGTGTACATGGACTAACACAAGGGGTTCAACCCTGAGCTTGGCGTGAATTCATCGCTGGTTAAAGCCATGGGATTGAAGTTGTCTTTTAATTTATTCATATGTCATTGCATCAAACTACTAAATTATGGCTGAATCATATAGAAATCAAAGATTGATATTACAATTACTGTTCGATCAGCATACCAGAATAATATACAGCATATCATGTACCATAATGTTTTATTAAAATCCTATTTCATCGATAACATCGGCAGCGTAAATAAAAGATATATTGCAAAACGAGGGGGTTAACAATTTTAAAAGAATTTTAAAATCGACATTGATTCATATTACTTTTCCGTCAACATAAATACAGAGCACAGACGTAATGATAGATAAAATAAGCATAAATATTGAAGAACCGAGGAACTACAATTTAAAACAATTTAAAAAGTTAATCGACGCCTGTACGTATTGTGTTTCTGTTCTGGCTAGCTACAAGAAATTGAACGCCATACTATTGTTATATAAATATGCTATTGCGTGTCAGCATCATGCACCTATCATTGTTACTACCGACGTAATATGATATAATTGATACATATATCCCTGCTGACTTGTAATTTGATCACCGATCTGGTAATGTATGGGTACGGATACACTTTCATTGCAGGAAATGGGAATACGTAGAATAGTTTAAAACGACCACTTTATTGTTTAATTTAGTCGTGTCAATCAAGAACGACCAAGTGTAACAAAGTTTCTCAACTCAATGACATATTCAAGAACTAAACGGAATTACAATTCGATGCCTTTAATGAATACATTGCAAAGTCATTCTCACTCGATCGCTAGTTATATAAAGTTTCATTGTTTTGATAAATAACGCAGAATGCACCGCGTCAGGAAAAGGAAACGGTGTACGGGAGATAACTCTTACCGAATATAAACAAATTCCAATTGCACATGTCCGCTGTTCTGAGAGACGAGACATATTTCGGACTCAAACACTGGGTCCGCGTTAGGTGTCCGCTACATTATATAAAGGGATGTTACATATAGTAAAATGCATTTGGAGGACCTTAAAGTGTCCGTTGTAAGCAGTTGTTTACTATAAGGAAATGTCCGCTCGAGCAGGTTTGTCTGTATGCAAGTATGTATGCTTTGTGCAAATATTATTTGACACAACCAATAAATGTTTTATGTGACGTTTCGATGACTAGTGCGATATATGCCCTGCCACCTTCATCAGACAAACGACCAGAAAAGCGTTTGCACACAAAGGTGTAAATTGTGTACGAGTTGGTAACGACAAAGCGGCCTTCAAAGGCCAATGTAGCAGGCCTAGGACCAATAACTGGGCAAATTCTGACACAACCAATCAATAATACTATATAATTTGTCTTTCAATTTGAAAAGTTCGTATTCTTATGATATCAGGTAATGTAACAATTCAATATTGTTTAAGCTGAAGGTTCGAAACACTTAATTGTTTCCACCTCGGAACGCGTTCGCCCATCCGATTTCGCAGCAGTAAAAATTACATTATTCCTAAAAGAGATTTTATGTAAGAATAATTCTCTGTAAATATAAGGGATTAGTTAAAGCTACGCACTTTTAAGTCTTTTCCTGTTTCATAATAATTCTTATTTTGTTTTAAAATTTCTAATTTTTAAAAATCGGTTGAAGGGAATTTTTCTTTAGCTCAGCGATAGAACGTCGAGATCGAGAGCCGAGGGTCACAAGTTGGAGCCCCAGTGACGTCACTCTCTTTATCAGAATTTCTCCCCCTATTATACTTCATTTTCCGAGTTTTGTTGTTAAATTATCAAACGTTATTGTGTGGCTGAGGTGTTGCATCTTCTTCCCCGGTATACTGTTAGATAACTCACAGTTGGGAAGGTTGGTAGTATGGAAGATATTACAATTTGTTCAGGGAGATAATAATGAGTTATTAAGGTTTTTATCAGTTTTCGATCAAATACATACAGAACTGACGGCGAAAAGATAAAGGGGAATTCGTACCTATCAATACTACCCAATAGAAATATTTCAGAAATGTAGGGGATTATATTTTTATCTTTGTCTTGTGTTAATTTTTCAATATAAATACTGCCATGAAGTAAACGTACAGTACGTCTAAAAGAGCCACCATACAGTAGCATCATGGTAAGTGTTTAATTTAAAAAATATACATATCTGTAGTTAGATACATAGAAGCAGAAGACGCTTACTCTTCCGGAACACTTGGTATTATTATCTTGTACTATTACAAGGGTCTCCATATAAATATTTCCTTTGTTCATATTTTGCCCCTGGTTTAATCAATTTTGAGTTTGGATTATGATTTTGTTAACGCTGCGGTATTCTTTAGCATATTTTTACTGTGTACGAAATTTATGAATGTATTGATGACATAACAAGTTTACCAATATTGGTAAATATAACCGGTTATACAATAATGGTAAGATTAGTTTTATAGAATTACTGCCGTTTTCTCCAACAATAAGATCCCTCGCACGCTAATATCCGGGCTAACAAGATTGATATAAGTTTGATTACTTGTTTCATAATTGTTGTAAATTAAATAAAGTTTGTATTATGTTATATTTCATAAGTAATCTGCAGTTTTAACACTTATTCATCTTTATATTTGCAGCGCATCTTAATTGGAATGATATTAGAAATGATGTTGCCATTGGTAACAGTGGTAATTCTAGCAGTGACATCTGTTACTGGGACAAGTTACCTTACAACTATATCAAACACTACCAGATACTCAGACCACCATCAAACACACCCTGTCTTAACCGGCGTGTCTACGGTTCGACCAACCAACGCAAGACACTTAAATATCCAGGAGGCGTCAACTATAAAACCCAACCCTACAACCCCTTCTGAAGAACACCCTCTCCACAAATTTCGTTCTTGGATAACACGGACATCAACTTGTAACCCTCAGAATCTGGGCGAAAGATCCATTTGTCCATGGATCAATGACGTTTATACAGAGATACCAGAACGCACACCTTCCATTTTGTATGAATCACGTTGCCTTAGTAACGCTCCGAGTGGTTCAGTTGATAGCGGTATCCGCTGTGTTCCGATAATGGTCACCTTTCATATGAACTATAGGGGGAGAAACCATACAGTGAAGGAGCGCCACGCTGTTGGCTGTACACCTGTTATACCTTGTGGACAATGACAATAGAATATTATAACATTGAATGGGAATCAGTGTTTACGACAGATGCATTTAAAACTTCCGTATCATTTGCTAAAATGTATACATAAAAAAATATCATTGCAAAAAAAGGACAGATACTTAAACGATGTTTATTTTATATACATGTTACAACTTTCGGATTATGAATTTATTTCAATGGCATTGACTGTTTATTGAAAAAAATGTTTTGTTAGTTTTATAGAATAAAATATTCCATCAAACAGATGATTATAGTGTGAATAATAGTAGCCACTTCTTCATTGTCCGGTCGTATAACATCAACTGATCCAAACCTCGATTTTAATGTGTCAAGGAAATGTACTGAAACATTACTGGTGGGACAAATGTAATAAAGATTTTTTAAAGTGATAACGTCTGTTTTTATCATTTTATATTGGGCAGTTGCGATCTGCTTTTACAATGCGTGTTACAAAGCGTATTTTTTCAAAACAATACATATAGTTGAAACAACCAAATTCAGGATAGGAGGTGGTAGACTCTGCTAGTGGATTATCTAGTCCCCGAGGTTTGCTGGAGCCTCCATAGCCATATTTATCTCATTTATGTAGTGGCATGGTTCATAATATACACATTTTCGTAGTACACGATTTGAAATTATACAGTACTAATTTAATTTTTATTCTAAATTCAAATATTAAAGGGGTTTTATGCACCTGACCCTTGTGCTTCTACATTAGTTTAGAACAGTTCGATTCCCACCTTTTTGCCCCTAGCATCATTGACGAGTCCTAGACGGACAAAACAGCTGTGGTGCGGTTTAATCTTTTTTTTCCGCAAACTCAATCTAAAATTAAATTTTTAAAAGTTGCAGCATGTGTGTGATTACAATTTCTATACTCAGGTAAACATTTTACCATTTGTCGATAGCATACTTCAGCAAGTTGACGTAACACACATATATGCTGCACCTTTTGAATTTAATAAAACATACAGTATGCCGAAAAAAATGAATTAAACTATATCATACAGCTGTTTCGTCCACCTGTGACTCTTCAGTGATGCTAGGGGCCAAAAGGTGTTAATCCATAATTTCTAAACTAATGTACAAACGAGAGGGTCAGGTGCGTAGACTGGTTATTCGCATTTTTCTATGGAGAGACCGATTGATACAAAACAAAATAAAAAATGTATTCTTATTTTTCCTTAAAATGGATATTGGTCATGGACCGGTGTATTATGTAAGGGGGCAGCAAACCTCAAATCAACAATATCGCATTTTTAATTAAAAGGAAATATTTCGGCCTGCGTCACATAAATGTAGATCATAGAATCCTTGAGAAAACCACATCCCTTTTTCTTTGATTTTATTCACAGATGTGATGCCCTAAAAGTGATATTAACGTAATGATTTGCTATGAAAGAAACATAAGATTAGAAATGCCTATTTCTACCACAATACCCACTCTATTCCATTCTCAAACCTTTGTATAAACCTGCTGACTGTTGGATAAATATATGTTATATACCACTAGTGGTATTTGACCTGCCGGACTTTTGATTGGTTGAGAAGTTGAACCTAGACCGGAAATCACGTAGTTCAATAGCAATGACCTAGAACCAGTTGTGTTGATATCATCATGCAAGTAAATAAACTGGGTTTTATTTGTATATTTATGTAGTTATCTATTTATGTTTTATTTACTTAATCCTGGCGCTGCAACTTCAACTGAGTTGATTGATTACAACAGATAACAGTTAACAGAGTTTCATACGGTATATACATGTATTACAAAACTGCACATGCAAGTACATGTATATTATGCTGCGTCCAAGGGATAAATACAGTAACTGACGAATAATTGCTTCAGACTTGACCTATTAATATCAACTAAGGATCTAGTTATTTGAACAGCACGTCGTTAAGATGGTGCAGACATTTTTAAGTGGAAATCCTCATGAAGTGCATGTACAACGATTTAGAATGTCGTTTTGACTCAGTCAACATCTTTATACACCAACAGCACAGCGATCCCATCAAAAGGTCGCTGTGTCAAGTGAGTATACATAACATCCCTGTGCTTCTATACACTAAGTAGGGATTCAGAGTTATCGTTGACCTCATTCTGAAGCATGCATTCCTTCGTGTTTATCAATAATGCCATGCAAAGTTTGGGTTTCCCAGGTAGGACATTCGGTATACTCGAGTGACACCATTGATACGATGAAATGAGCCACCAGAGGAGTTCCGAGTGCCCAGATAAAAGCTTTATTTTTATCTTTTAGGACAAACAAAGAGACATCATATACAAAGCCAGGTGAGAACGCTTATTTCATATTTGCACAAATACAAGTAACATAACGGGTTACTATGTAGAATTGTTTTTATATCGAATGTTTGTCTTTCTATTAATATGAAATATCATACATGTCTAGTATATATATAGCATGCTAACAAATGATTTCATTAGAAGATAGTTCCGAATAAGAAGCTCTCGATAAATTAAAATTCCCTCGAAAAAAATACCATGGATTACTTTAAAATGTCGTTATCATGATAAACCCTCTTTAATCATGTGCATGCATACACTGCAAAGAGGTATAATAGCTTACAATGATAATTTTCGCATAGCTGCTAGTGTCTGCATTTAACAGTGCACTGTTATGGTTCGTCCTTATCGGTCGGGTATTTGTTACACGGGTACTTCTATCAGATAGGAATACTGTGTATAAAACAAATATTTTTGGGCTAGTGTGCCTTTATATATAAATATATATGTTATCATACCCTGATTAATGTTTTAAGGGATTTTCGTGATCAATGTCGACTGCTGACAAACATACTAACAACACAAGGATTCGAGAGATGCAGGTTGATCAGAATTATGGGCCAGTTTTATGGTCGCCATCTTTGTCTCTTTAAGAAATATTCTGTATCTTTAAGTGATATGAAGATAGACGTTTTTGAGTATGCTCATTGGTGTTTACTTGTTGTGATTGGCAATGATACTCGGTTCTCATTTTGAGAACTTGATGTTTACTTGGATGTGACAAAGATTTACATGGCGGGTGTCGTCGATGAAGCAGAATACGCTTACTCTTCCGGAAAACCTGGTCTTATTCTCTTGTACTTTTGAAAGGGTCTCCATGTGAGTCTTTCCTTTGTTTATATTTTGCCCCTGGTTTGATCAATTTTTAGTTTGGATTATGATTTTTTTAACGCTTCGGTATTCTCTTATTTATTTTCCTTAACAGACCACTAGTTGCCATGACGAATGTATCCGCTGCATCTTTGCCCATTCTTCATGCCCGTGGTAACCACTACGACGTCGGATACCAAACTGGCACAACGTTCCAGAACAGAATTAAGTTGTTTTACCAGCGTTCTCTGCTAGTACAGGAGAAGCTACTGCCGTTCTACTCTCAAAGGCGAGGACGAGAGATGGCAGAGGTTTACCTTCGGGGAACGCGTGACAAGTTTCCACATCTCATCCGTGAAATACAAGGTATGGCCGATGGCGTTGGAATGGCATTTGAAGATATTTTTATTCTAAATATTGCCAAAGAGGTTTACAATTGTCATTTTGATGAAATGCAAAGTTGGCCATCGGAGTCAGATAACCTGGGATGTTCCGCCATAATGATCAACACTCCGGAAGTAAAAATGATAGGACACAATGAAGACTGCGACCCAGAATCCAAAAACTTCGGATACATGGTCAGTGCCCACATCGTAGAAGACTCAACCGATGAGAAGTTTACTGTTTTCTCTTATCCTGGGAGCTTACCCGGCGGAACTTTCGCTTTTAATCAACATGGCATGATTTTTACGTGTAACGGACTGTACCCTAAAACTGCAATATTAGGAGCAACCCCTCGATACTTTCTCAACCGATCCATGATGGCTGCTACAACAGCAGAACATGCGCTGGAAATCGGTAAGAACGTGGGTGGCGGATGTGCAGTCGGATTTAATCTAAACATGGGGAGCTGGAAATCCCCTCGTGACATGTGGGGGCTGGAAATTGGCCCTGGTGAGAAGGAAAGTAGGGTCCATTTGTATACCCTTCCAGAACAAACCAACGCTAATGACCCACCTAGTTATGCACATACAAACAGTT
Source organism: Mimachlamys varia (assembly GCA_947623455.1). Lineage (NCBI taxonomy): Eukaryota > Metazoa > Mollusca > Bivalvia > Pectinida > Pectinidae > Mimachlamys > Mimachlamys varia. The sequence goes on along the minus strand of OX392532.1, from coordinate 28,231,447 downwards.
ACAAGCATCTGAAAGTCGAGGAAATGGATAATTTGTCATCTACCGTTGCCCGTATGAAACGTATCCTAGAGTTTAAAGCGCCCTCAACTGTTCAGGAATTGAAAATGATCCTAGGAGACACGAAAAATGATAAGTATCCAATTTATCGGAACCCCAACGGCACGGACAAGGGAAAAACTGTAGCTACTGCCCTGTTCGATCTTAAAGCCAAAACGATGGACCTCTACATGGATAATCCAAAGTTTGATCCGCCGCCCCTCTTTACTTTACCTCTTGTTTAAGAAATATTATCTGTTAAGTATTTAATATTAAGTATTTATTAATATGGAAAAAAATATATATATAACAAATATCCGGAAATGACTTACTTCGGTAATGAATAGTGTTTGACATTAACAATATTTAATGATACAAACGAAAAGAAAAATATGGTTTGTTTCTCTTAAGTACAGCATAACTACCTGCATATAGCATTAACAGTAAACGTATTTCTTCATTTAAGTAAAGTTCCAGTTAAAATGATATCGTGTTGATACTGAGTATATGAAAATGATATCAATATATAAGGCTAATGGTCGTCCGTATGTATGCAACAGCCACAGAAGCTGAGGAAACACCAACAAATCTAACAAAAATGTGAATTAAAAAGATAACGTTAATTGAACTATCTCTTTGATGTGTGTCAATAAACACATAGATTTCATGATATCCAAATGATTTCGAAACATTACTACATGTACATATTTATTTAGTGTTTTAGTTTGATCAAACGTCCCTCTGACTATTTATTCTTCTCTTTTTATCTACATGTATTATATAAGATTTCTACTCATGATAATAAAATTACTTTTACATCCTCACAAATACTGGTATTATTCATTTTAATACTTTCGCTCTCTTCTGGGGTTATTCTTCTGTATTTAGTTCCATTCCATTGTTTCATTTTCTCCAAGTATTGAGTTGATTCGAATACCGATGTGTTGCTTTGCGGACCATATATCGAAAATGTTATTAAAATATACATACACTGCCGCATATCGGTTTTTTTAGTGTATGTTTAATTTCTCGTTTTCAGGAAGAATCATAGGTTTAATATTTGCCGTATTAACAATAAGTCAGTTTAATTTAGCGTATGCATCATATACAACACAAACAATTGAGTACAGAACAATTACATTGAGTGAAAACCATCAGGTATTACATCAAACGTTTCCGGCTGCCATTGTCGGTAATAAGGTTAAGAAATTAGCTTAGTGTGGATATGTTAGGAAATTTAGTATGAGTAGTCATGGGAAGACGGATATCATAGCTAGGGTATAGGGGAATTAGTATATGTCAGAGCTAGCACTGGTGTTGTCCATATTTATGTAAATTGTTCATTTATATGTTAAGAATAGTAATATTATGTGTGTAAAAATATATATATTAATGTCAAATTCTACTCTTTGTTTTCTTTCCTCGACAAAATGGCAACGATGATGTTTTACAGTGCGAGTCGGTTGTAGTTTGTGACCCGTTCCACACACGTAGCCCGTCTTCCTTCTGCTACACAAGGAGATAATTTATTACATACTATATAATGAAACAAATTTCAAGATTTTTCATAATTTGCGGTTTATTGTTGTCGAAACTTAGACAATCGCTATAAAAAAAAACCTGTAATTACCTGTATATCTAAATATAATTAATTGGACGGCGGCGATAATTATTCATATACAATAGGTGAAAACATACAGATAAAGGCACCAATTTGGAAAGGTTCTTGTAGTATACAATTGTGTGTAATAGATATGGGAAAAGAACAGCACATCAAATTCATATTCACGTGTCTTTCTCTTGATTGATGGTCATGATTTAATTTTTCGTATAACGTCCTTTTAACAGCTAAGGTCATTTTTAGGATGTACGGTGGTAGTTGAGCGCTGGGGATAAAAAGTCGATCGCTCGACATAATTAAGGAAGAAAAAAACAGTATTCATGTCTTAAATGTACCACCGTAAAGTTCATTTTAGGACGTGCCTTCTTGTGTGTTGTGTATGCATAGTGGAATGCATGTATATAGGATGAAGGGTATGTTGGTGTACTTGCCTCCTTATGATAGCGCCGATCTGATCACGAATTTGTCGGGATTGTTTCTCTCGAGTTAAAAAGTCTTAGCAGGGTGTTAAATTTCACGGGTATTTAATTTCGTGGAATTTTATTTGATCGCGATTTTAGCGAAACTAATTCCCCCGCGAATAAAAGAAACAATTAACGATCTGATTTTAAAAACAAAACACACAGCACAACCATTAAAAACAGTAACTAACAAATCAGGGTTTTATTCATAGATGACGCAATTTATAATAACTTTAAATAAACATCCGCATGAGGATATAATGATATGTCCAGGAAAAAAACTTGACATTTGTTATTGCGTTTCAAAGATTTTGTTTTCATACTGATTGTTTTCCTAAATAAGTTGTTAACCTGAAGTTCAAGTTTACCTATATCTAATTACTATATGTATTTAGATCAAAGTAAAACTAAACTGAATTAATGTATTTCGGGCATTATAACGTTGACAGTTTTGCCTCCGTTGTCCAATGTGAAGTGTTGGGTTCGAACCAAGTGACCATTTTGTTTAAGACGAAGAGTATAATCCCCCCTAAATCCTGTAGTATACACGTAGTTTCCGGTCACGTGAATGGTCTCGTTGGTTCTCCATGTTTGGTGATACAGTTGAAGGTATCGTCTTCCTGCTTCGTTGGGCTGGCAAGATACATTTTTTTGGAATTATTACACACTGTCTTCAGGAGTTGAATGATACAATAAGCATAAGTCATTTGAATATGTATTATGAATATCTGTTATTATTGTTGTTTTTATGATTGTACCAGTATACTATCTTCATTTAATGCTTACATCCTCATGAAACGTACAAAGAAGGAATTTGTTAATCAATTCAGATGAATCTTTCATATCTGAATATGTTAATTGGTGAAATTGATATTGAGGTTAAGATTGTTTTACGACACGAGATTAACAAATGAAAATGCACCAATTACGAAATTTAATGAAAAGAACTAACAAGACATCTTTTTGTTTTTATGAAGATATAAAATCTGGTAAGAACAGAGTGAAATGTGGAGACAACAATGTTAGTCAAAAGTAAAGGGCTAATAGCTCTTTAGAATATGATTTTAACATATGTAGAATCGAGTTCGATAAACTGTCAGAGGCCACTTGAGTCTCTTTAAGAACAGGGCAATGACATCAAAATTAAAATGTTTTAGCTTATTTTGAGTCGTATGCCTAGTTTCATGCGACATGTTTCTAATATATATAATATAAAACAGACTTGCAATAGAGAAGTAACTGCCACAGATTCAGAACACTAGCAGAAAAAAACAGAATCTAAGTCATTTTGCCTTGATTAAGTATACAATACCTCCACGTTATGACCATTAGCCAAAGCAGAGTCTTGTATCCAAATTCGACCGTCCCAGTAGCCCCACAACAGAACGCCCTCGACGGCCGGGTGACTCATAAATAGTGTCAGCATATCTTCTAGAGCATCAGCTTTAATGTCCTCATTGGACTCTTCTACTGTGAGCTCTGTGATCCAGATAGGAAGACCAGCCTCTGCTATCTTATCTAACCGATACTAACAAAAGAAAAAACGGAGGTGGCAATTATTTTACTGGTCTATTTGAGAATTTGAGAATGGGAATACATCTCTTTCAGCACTCTATATTAACTACCGATCCACTACCGAACAATACACCACATCTTGCTGCTTATAATAATAAAGCAAAACAAACAAAAAACAAAAAAATAAGCACCGGAATATTAACACGTTTTCCTAATCTGATATCATGTTGGTGATATGAAGCATACTTGCTTTAATAAGGAGTCATAATCTGCGTTATATTTTGATCAATAGTTATTCCAAGTTTAAAAGAAGAACGTTTAAGAGCAATGGCAATAACTGGATTACCCTTGAATAGCAATTTCATTTATTAATCAAATATACTTTACAACTAGGAATGAGGTATGATTCATCTCTATACTATATATGATTTTCAGTTTAAATCATATGTAATAAAACAGAATATGGTTTTAGAACTGGTAACGATAGGTTTATTAAACCTAAACTGAATTTGGTAAAGATATCACAGTAACAATGAAGACAAACACAAGATAATGCTATAGGAATTGCTTCTAAAACAGTAATCTCCCCTTATTTTCATCTTCAACAATACTGTGTTGTCAAAAGATATCAAGCAGATGATCTGGGTAGACTTTATATGGTATTCATATCTGATCAAGTCACGTTTTTCTTTGATAGCATTGCTATTGGGTTTTTGATGATTTATGACTTCATATAAGTTAATAACTAATTGTTGATATTGCTTAATATTTTTTTTTGTCTTTACTCTTATATTTTTTTTTTTTTTTTTCATTAGCTACTTTTTATGACACCAATCCATTTAACATCGGGCACCTATCATAAGACATTCTGCATAAAAATGAATTTCTTTAATAAAAGCATTTCGTTAAAATTTCGTTAAACGACCCATACAATTTAGTTTTTGCAAAACTACGTTTTACAGTGGTTCGGTGATCCTGCAAAACATAATTTTCGTCATAACGTACGTTTAAGGAGGATATATTAAGTTGAGCGTTTGTGTGACACTGAATACCAACTCCATAAATAGGTACTCCGGCATTCTTCATCGTCAGTGCTTGGTTCTTATACGCCTAGAATATCAATGAGAGCGGACATGTTATGAACAATGATAGCTCAAATACATATTTCATTTTTATCTATTTTCTTTCCATTATCTCAACCTACTATACATTTGAGATAATGGAGATTTAGTTAAGTATTAAATTCATGGAAATCAAGTTTGGATTTCAATGAATTTCGTTTTTTGTATTTTTGAAATATCAAATATCCAAGAACTTCTTATTAATTAGAAGAGTTATAATGGAATACAACTTATAAAGCCAAGAAACTTAAACAACGAATCATACATTTTGCAAGAAAAGTAGCTAATCGTATTCAAGTCAATCATTTAAAAGAATGAAATAAACAATGATCTCACAGTTGTCATCTTGCTGGATGATGCCACAGCAAAATCATTGAGGAACAGTTTCACCCCTCTCTCTCCATGGTGTATCCAATAAAACATCTCCTTGGAGATATTCACGTGACCCGTACTCTCCTCGAAGTACATTCCGTGAAGGTTCTCATTATACACATCCCAGTGCTCCAGTCTACATAGAGAAACATTCTAGTTAAGCATCCTATTAAATAAATGTTATCCTTAACAAAGTGAATATATGATCGTTAGGTTGGAAGCAGTGCCAGCAATTCAATACTTGTTTTACTGTAGTGTGTTTTGCAATGGTATTGTTATTCTTACGGCGTTTAATATCCATTTCAAGAAGTAAATGTTTATGGGGTATTTTTTTTTAAAGGAAATTAATTTAACTTTGTTTTAGACTTTGACATGTTCCTGAAAATAAAGGTTAAGGATTAGGAGTAAGTTTCTTAATGGACTTACCAAGCACTCAATATTTGTTATAGAGTCCTGATTTTTGCCATGTCATTTCTTACAGGATTCAACATCAGTTAATGGCGTCAAATTTGGAACTATACAAATTCAGTATGTCGGAGTATAAGTCTTTGACACCTCTATTCATATATGTGCATGCTTATGCCCCTTTGAGAAGCATCTTCTAGTTAACGGGAGAATTTGAACATGAAAATAAAATCATATCTTTTTTTTTCATTTTCCTGTGAAAAATCGAAAATCATTCGTTTCATAAAAGTTACACTTTTCACTTTAATGATAATTTTTTTACTTTGGTTGACCTATCAAATCACTGTTTGCAAACGATGATAGGGAAATTAAACACATTTCTTTTCTTTTTTTTAAATAAAAAACGAATTATTAGCTTTCGAGAAAAATATAAAAGGATTAGTCCCACTAGTAAAATAAATTTTGTTTTAATGAATAAACGGTTAGATATCCTCAATTTATACACAACAGTAATTTCAAGTAAAGTTCATATAAAGAAAGCTGAAATATTTGTACATTGTATCTAACTATTTTCATCAAATAATCCATATAGTTTGATTATACTTACGTGCCCCGTGTGTGCGATATTACGTCATTGATATGTGTGTGCATTGCTTGTATGATTTCACTTGAATTCATTCCGTTAAGCCATCTTGGATGCGTGTATTTAGCATTACCCCAGAACATGTTGTGTCCACGCACCTTCTTCCTGTAATCATATATATATGTAAATACAATTCGTATCCATGTATGTATATGCATTGCGATCCAGGTGTTCACATCACTATAATAGACTATTTCCACTATGAGCATGTCAGAATACCGGACCGTCTATCACTGCGACTTCAAAACATCCTTTTTTTGGGGATGTCGAGTTGGCGCAGTGGTAACGGCCGCAGGTATTTCTGGCTAGGCGATTTGGTGTCGGAGATCGTGAGTTCGAGGCCCGGATAGGGCAAGAGTAAAAAAATTGTCTTTCTTCGTCATTTGTGATTCCGTGTTTCTTATAATATATTACACATAATGTATCATATACACTTAGTGTTGTTGATCCGAAGGTTAAAATGTGAATTTCCTGTCGTAATTGTACCGTGCTTAATATATGTAAATATTTATATATATTTAATAACAATAAAGAAATTCTTCACAAGCATAATTTTGTACTCAGTTATGAAAACTGACCTATGAGTATCAATTATTGACCTTAAAAGACATGTATATGTATGTTGGCCGTACATTGTATATACCCTACTGAACTTGAGATTAAAGACACAACAGACTCTCCAACATCAGCTTCATACCACGATCTTTACTTACTAAACTATGGCTAAGACGGGCAACTTACTACTTAGATGTATGATAAACGTGACGAGTTCGATATTCCTATTGAGAACTTTCCTTTTCTTGATAGTAACATCCTTGCTTCTCCATGCTATGGTGTTTCATGCCACAGTTGATTCGTTATTCTAGGGCTTGCTCTGAATATCGAGATTTTTGTCATAGATGTCAGCTGCTGACGAACAAACGTACGGAACAGGGATTCCAGAGATGAATGTTCATGAAGACTATGGGCAAGTGTTATGGTCGCCAACTTGATCTCATCGAGAAAAATTCTGTATCTGTATGTGATATGAAGATGGACGTTTTTTAGTTTGCGTAGTAGTGTGCCTACTTGTTGTTATTGACAATGATGACTCGGTTATCATTTTGGGGATTGATGTTTATTTGGATATGACCAAGATTTGCATGGCGGGTGTCGTCGATGAAGCAGTAAACGTCTACTCTTCCGGAACACCTGGTCTTATTTTCTTGAACATTTAAAGATTTCCTTTGTTCATACATGTATTTTGCCTCTTGTTTTATCGATTTTGAGTTTGGATTATGGTTTTGTTGACACTTTTGTATATTTTCTGATTTTTTTTTTATATGAATGTATTGAATTGTAAGTGTGTTTACTGATCCAAATGACTGCTCTCAAGGGTTGGTTAAGTTTGTGGTTTATATTTTATAAACTATAACGTCATAGTAATGCATGTATAATGTTGGCGATGAACTTCCTAGCTGATATTAATGTCACCTGAAGGTGGTAGGAATATATAGAGGCAGTGTGATTGAACGGTTGATATCAATAACGTCATAAAGTGCAGCTTAAATGGCGTTTGGATCATGTCTTATTCTCATTCTTAAATTATTTTTTTTTTGTATAAGCATACGTATATACTTATTGCAATTGCATTTGCATCTTCCGATGGATAAACTGTATTTAAAACTCGACAACAAGGATTAGTAAAACAGAAATAGCAATCAACAGACCCTTAACACATACATTTCATGAATGGGTTTTTTTCATAATAAAATCATCATCATCGGTGAAACAACCTCTAAAATCATTTCCCGTGAATACTGATAAAAAACGAACCAGCTTCAAACGGACTTTTCTACTACAATATTGCATGTGGATTTAAAAGCAATTAGATTAACTGCATTGGTAAGTTAATCACAATAGGCAGTACGAACCCTTTAGCCCGAAGGGCGTTTACTGCTGTCATGGCATCATCTAGGTTTGGATGTCCCTAGAAAACAAAAGTAAAATGTATAAGGTAGGTAATAAAATGTTACTAGAATATAATATTGTCTTGTGGTAAGATGAGTATCTAGGTTTGGATATCCCTGGAAACCAAAAGTAAAACGTAGAAGGTAAGTAATAAAATATAACAAGAAAATAATGTTGTCTTGTGGTGAGATGAGTATCTAGGTTTGGATATCCCTGGAAACCAAAAATAAAACGTAGAAGGTAAGTAATAAAATGTTACTAGAATATAATATTGTCTTGTGGTGAGATGAGTATCTAGGTTTGGATATCCCTGGAAACCAAAAGTAAAACGTAGAAGGTAAGTAATAAAATATAACAAGAAAATAATGTTGTCTTGTGGTGAGATGAGTATCTAGGTTTGGATATCCCTGGAAACCAAAAATAAAACGTAGAAGGTAAGTAATAAAATGTTACTAGAATATAATATTGTCTTGTGGTGAGATGAGTATCTAGGTTTGGATATCCCTGGAAACCAAAAGTAAAACGTAGAAGGTAAGTAATAAAATATAACAAGAAAATAATGTTGTCTTGTGGTGAGATGAGTATCTAGGTTTGGATATCCCTGGAAACCAAAAGTAAAACGTAGAAGGTAAGTAATAATATGTTACTAGAATATAATGTTGTCTTGTGGTGAGATGTGTTTCCTTACACGAGATTTTGTTGGATAAAAATGATAAATTAAATGAGTCGATTTTGTTTTTGAAGTACACAAGAAAGATAACTCAAACACAGTTCTATAATGTATATCCTGTCTGACTTTAGGCTACACACTCTGATTTAAACATTAGGAATGCGAATTGCATTTATTGTTGCATATCACAGGTACGACATGTAAATTATCATATATAAAGTTGTAGCATTAATATATATATCACATACAACGGGCTACGTAGTGTACTATCTTACTTAAATATAAAAACAAACAATATGTGTTAGAAATCATATAATATTAATTTTAAAACATATACTTGTATTTTCAATCGAAATGTTTCATATAAAATGTAGGCTACAATATCATTGGTTGCTTCACTTATAACAGGTATAATTAATAATGTAGTATGTGACTGACAATTTCTAAATGGAAATTTTTGTTCGCCTATATGTTCTAAACACTAATACAAACTAGATGTATTTGGGTGACATGTTTAATAAAATTATGCAGTTCTGACCTATATCTCATCACAAAACGAACGTCCAGTAAGAACATATGTTGCTAATACGTGCTAAAATACGTAATTTTTTACATTTCATTTAAGTTTTGTCAGCTTTGTAAACAAAATAATAGCACAAATTTTATCACTGATAGCGTCCTGACCGATTAACCTGCAACCGATTATACACGTCACGAAACACGAGTTGATAAAAGCCTGCCGATAAAAATAGACAACGCATTCATGTTTTTATCAGCGAGTGCAATAGTAAAGATAATTTAGTTTACTTTAGCTTAAAAGACTTGATAAGATGGATATAAACTGTTTGATGGAAGCTATGAAAGATGATAAAAAGCAAACAAATCTTTTTCATTTTAAACACTTTTGGGTGGGACACCATTACACTACGTATCAGTATTATCGCTTGGTACTTTTATGTACACATTTAAACATACAGACTGTTATCTCCAGTTGTCGATTAAAGTTATTTTTATTCAAATAACACAGTAATGTTGCAGTAATTGCGATGTTCAACTTTGGTCCTAGACCATAAATATTCTTTCTAATACCTTGTTCACACTTTCACGGATTTGACGCCGGATTAGCTGCGGATACGATCCGCATCATTGGTGGCAATCTGTATTGGTCCGTAGCTTTGCATATTGTAACCGTAGTCATACGTAGTAGTACTTTCAAATCCGTGACAATTTTTGAACATGTTCAAAATTTAACCACGGATCAAACGACCGTAGTATATCCTCATTAAACCGTATTAGAACGTACCGATACGTACTAGTCCCTATTATTCCGTACTTATCTATAGTAATAATAACACCACGTATTTGCTAAGGATACAATACAGTTTGCTACGAATTTGTCATGAAACGGCATGGTCTCATTTGAAGTTCCAGCGTGGCTGTTCGTTTTATTCCGTATCTCCGTATCAAAGGGTGACGTAATAGACACATATTCTGCACCTCTTAAATTTAGTAATAGATACAGTATGCCGAAAAAATGAATTAAACTGCATCATACAGCTGTTTCGTCCTCCAAGGACTCTTCAGAGATGCTAGGGGCCAAAAGGTAGGAATCCAAAAACTGTAAACTAATGTAGAAGCAGAAGGGCCAGGTGCGTAAAACCCCTTTAACTTATGAATTTATAAGTAAAATTAAACTGTTCTGTATAATTTCAAATCGTGTTCTACGAAATTGTGTATATTATGTACCGTGCCACTACTCAAATGAGATTAACTGTGGCTATAGAGGCTCCAGCAAACCTCGGGGACTAAAAATTGTCCAGCAGAGTCTGCCACCCCCTATCATAAAGATGACGTAACACACACATATGCTACACCTCTTAAATTTAGTAATATATACAGTATGCCGAAAAAAATGAATTAAACTGCATCATACAGCTGTTTCGTCCTCCTAGGACTCTTAAGCGTTCTTATTCGTACTAACCCTGTCATTCCGTTACAACCGTATTAAACCGTGTTGTACCGTTACAATCTGTATTCAGTTTTTCAGTAGTCACGGCCACCCGTGAGATTGAATCCGTAGTGGAACCGGCGAGGCGATCATTGAATGTGTGACATGGGCATAAAAAAAAATAAAAGAACGTAACGGCAGTATGATGCAGTGCAGTTGTTTTTTTATATACTGTATCTATAACTAAAATGTCCAAATGTTCATCTTCAAACTTTAATAGACATTGTTTCATTTCAGTGATCTGAAAACTTGTGATTAACAATGATGATTCGGTTCTCATTTCGAGGACCTTATATTTAATTGGATGTGACCAAGATTTACATGGCGGTTGTCGTCGATGAAGTGAAAGACTCTTGCTTTTCCGGAACATATGGTCTTATTCTCTTGTACTTTTAACAAGAGTCTCCATATGCATCTTTCCTTATTTCGTATGTTTCCCCTAGTTTAATCTTGTCTTAGTATTATGCTTTTCTTGACGCTTCGGTATTCTTTAATATTTTGTTACATACCTGTACGGGTTCTGTTTGTGGCCATTTGAGAGCGTTCCCTAAAACTCCCCACTCAAAGTTGTCGTAGAAAAACTGTTGGTATGGATGATGCACGGAATCAACTATCATGGAAGCGTCCACCACTGATCCGAATGCAAATTTACTCCGTATCTGTTGAATCTGTTAATACCATGACATCAGTTACATCGATACGCAAGAGTTGAATCATAGTTTTGTTAAATGATAATGAAATTCTATTTTAATCTGACGGGTTTAGGAAAAGGACAACATTGTAAGTGTCTATGATACTACATTCAGTTATTCTAAAATATGGATTTACAAATATATGATATAGGTATCAACGATAATTTCATATTCTCCTCATTCAGTCATAGATAATTTGCAATGATATTTTCTTATAGATCTTTATTAGTTATTAACAATCGTTTATATTTTAACCATTAAAGACATTCTCTACAATGTTTAATGTTGATATTATGATAGATCAAACTGCTACCTGTCCAATCCAAATTATCACTTTTCTGGCACATATATTTATTTGTGTTGGCCTGTAAGGTGTTAGTTAGTTTTGACAAACGTTATTAGTTTTTTTTTTTATTAAATGTACGAGATTTATTTTTCAAGAACAAGTTTACATGTCTTGAATAACTAATAACAATAATAATATAACTTTCTGTTGACTAAAGAGGACCATATTATTTTTATTTAAGCTGGGGCGATATCAAAATCAAAAGTGGGAAAATGTTTTATGTAGAAATAAAACAATGATACTGTATGCACGTATTATTACGCAAAATAACGATGCGGTATCATGACCTGATTTCTCTTTTTAGCCATTAACTCAGGACATCTAATAACCCGTTTTTTGGTATAACAAATATTATATGTACGTCAATAGAAACAAACAGATTCGCTGAAGCATGGGCGAACATTGATTCAGTGATATATCCAAGAACATAGAATTTTAAGTAAAGTACTGAAATAGTCAAATAATGAAAAGATTTCTTTTTTACTTTGACAGTTGGCTATGAATTTAACTTATAATTTTCAACAACAACAAAAGCAATTTGCAAAAAAAAAGTTGCTCATTTCGTTTTCGAAGAATCATGTTTTCCTAACAGAGTCGAAAAATGTGACTCTAAATGTAAATTGTACATCTAGAAAATTATATATTATACTGGAAAGCGGGCCTTAAAGCAATGCTTACATATGTATTATACCGGAGAGCGTGCATTAAAACAATGCGTACGTATATAGATTAGTATTATACTGGATAGCGTGCCTTAAAACAATGCTTACGTATATATAATATTGAATAGCATGCCTTAAAACAATGTTTACGTATATATTATACTAGATAGCGTGCCTTAAAACAGTGATTACGTTTATATTATACTGGAAAGCGTGCCATAAAACAATGCTTACGTATATATTATACTGGAAGGCGTGCCTTAAAACAATGGCTTTGTGTATATTATACTGGATAGCGTGCCTTAAAACAATGCTTACGTATAAATTATACTAGATAACGTGACTTTAAACAATGTCTTTGTATATATTATACTGGATAGCGTGACTTAAAACAATGATTACGTTTATATTATACTGGAAAGCGTGCATTAAAACAATGTATGCGTATATTTTATTCTTGATAGCGTGCCTTAAAACAATGATTACGTTTATATTATACTGGAAAGCGTGCCTTAAAACAATGCTTACGTATATATTATACTGGAAAGCGTGCCTTAAAACAATTCTTACGTATATATAATACTTGATAGCGTGCCTTAAAACAATTCTTACGTACATATTATACTGGATAGCGTGCCTAAAAACAATTCTTACGTACATATTATACTGGATAGCGTGCCTTAAAACAATGATTACGTTTATATTATACTGGAAAGCGTGCCTTAAAACAATTCTTACGAACATATTATACTGGATAGTGTGCCTTAAAACAATGCTTACGTACATATTATACTGGATAGCGTGCCTTGAAACAATGCTTACGTACATTTTATACTTGATAGCGTGCCTTAAACAATTCTTACGTACATATTATACTGGAAGGCGTGCCTTAAAACAATGCTTACGTATATATAATACTTGATAGCGTGCCTCAAAACAATGCTTACGTACATATTATACTGGATAGCGTGCCTTAAAACAATGCTTACGTATATATAATACTTGATAGCGTGCCTCAAAACAATGCTTACGTACATATTATACTGGATAGCGTGCCTTAAAACAATGCTTACGTATATATTATACTGGATAGCTTGCCTTAAAACAATGCTTACGTATACATTATATTGGATAGCGTGCCTTAAAACAATGCTTACGTACATATTATACTGGAAGGCGTGCCTTAAAACAATGCTTACGTACATTTTATACTTGATAGCGTGCCTTAAAACAATGCTTACGTATATATAATACTTGATAGCGTGCCTTGAAACAATGCTTACGTACATATTATACTGGATAGCGTGCCTTAAAACAATGTTTACGTACATTTTATACTTGATAGCGTGCCTTAAACAATTCTTACGTACATATTATACTGGATAGAGTGCCTTAAAACAATGCTACGTTTATTGGGTATAAATCAGTTATACAGTCTTTATCGATAAAGTCGATAATATCAAAGCATACATATAAAGTACATATACAAGTACGTATGAAGTATTGTGTTTTGACTCGTTTGTGACAATGTCAACATTAGTTTGGATGATTAGCTATCTACTGCACACATTTATGTAAATAAAGATTATCAATTAGGTGGCAACACCCTTGTTGTTTGTGACTAACCTCCACCGTATAACCAGAGCCAAGGAGATTTTGAAAACTGCAAAAGCAAAATAGAAATATTACCAACACAATTATTTATAAACATGATACCCAATTATCACGAGTTTGGTGACAGTTCCTCCATTAATGGTCTTCGATTATATCAAGAAAAATCATTTTTCTACAGGAAATACAACAGGAAATATTTTATTTCGGTCTGTTTCTGATCGGACTGACAAATGTCATGAAACTAGGACATTGTAACATGGGAAGATGACGGCATAAATCATTGTAATTTGACGTCAAAATCAGTTGATGGACCAATATGATAAAGCGCAAGATAGTATACATTAAAATGCTAGTAATCTGACAGTGTTCAAACTATATCATCATAGAAAAATAAGGTGTAATCTAAAAAACTTAAAGGCTTATTAACAACAATTAAGTGTCATTACAAGACACCGATAATTGGAACAGGAAAAATAGAGAATTTAAAAAAGACAACAACTCCTCTAAAAAAATTGTTACCATAGAAAATATTCTTTCCTTTTTATATGATTATAGAGGATCTATCCTTGTTTGTGTCTTCTGTACAATCCTTTTTCGCTAACGGTTAAAAAGTTCATATCTCCGATCTCAAAAAACGAAACTGCCCGGCCATGTAGACTGTCCGTTTCCCTTGAGGACAAACTTCCATGCCATGTCACCAAATGTAACAAGAGAGGAAAAATCCACGGCAAGACCGGGATTCGAACCCGGAACCTTCCGAACTCTAGACGGATGCTCAACCAATTGAGCTATCCGGTCGACGACGATTGACTCGGCCTAGATCCGCTACATAAGTTGTTACTCCTTGTTTCATGATTGTTGTGAAATGATAAAATTCAGTTTGTATGACTATAGTGACTTTACGCTGTCTCGGTTTCTGATAATGTATTACACTTACTTCACTGTGATTGGGGCTTTCCGGAGACTGGTTATCCTAGTGTTTGCTTCAGATTTCCAGTTAGCGTTGTAAGTCAGCTCCTCAAAACTTGCGTCATCGACCATATAGTTTACTTGTTGTTCGCTAATCACAAAGGAAATTGAAATCTGATGGATACCTGCAAGTAGTATAACCAATAATTGAAATAACTCGTTATGTTGCTTTGCCTTTGTTTTGGAACTCACGAAAAGAATAATTTGTTTCTCCCATCAATCCTACACATGTGCTACGTTGAAAAGTATATTTTTTAACATGTGTCCTTTTATCCTGATATTCATAGCACTTCTTTTATGTCAGGACCTGATAGTGACATCATATCATACTTTCAGACTACGTCATACTATTGTTTCTTTCTTAGTATCCATCATGCACTTCGAGGTGACAGAAATATTTATGAAAGGATAAAAACAGAAGATTAATTCAAGCTTCTTTACCTTTAGTATGTGATAGAAAAATCTCCCGCGTTATGGATGATATACTTTATTTTTTACATTTGAGAGACTTTCTTGACTATCTTCTCGGGGTCCTATTTATGGAATTGCCAAGGACGAGACATTTTAAATAACAACACAAGAGTTGGAAATTTTCTGTCATCATGTCACACAATTAATGTTGGAAATGACTGTTTCTGAGGAATATTTTGTATATTCGATCGATATGAAGATGGATTTTTTTAGTATGCTCATTAGTGTGCTTATTTGTTGGGATTGATAATGATGACTGTGTTCTCACTTTGAGGACTTGATGCTTACTTTTCTCGAACACTTTGTCTTATTATCTTGTATTTTAACAAGAGTCTCCATGTAACGTTTTCTTTTGGTTGCATGTTGCCCCTAGTTTAATCGATTCTGAGTTCGGATTATAGTGTCGGTGACGCTTCGATATTCTCTAATATGTTTTTACATATTGTTGAATTTAGCAGAAAATCAGAAGTTGTCTTTTATTGTTTTACTATGAATAAATTTCATTGATGACGTGACGTTATACTTTTGTTGACTAAGATCACGCTATTCTGTACTAGACTATCTACCCTAGGAATTTTTTACGGTTTAAAAGCGAGTCAAACTGTGAAAGATGAGCGACATTCTGTATATTAAAGGAAACCGTATATTTTCCAAACACTTTGGAATTTTTGAATTTTTCAAAATGTGAGTTTATTTTTGCTATAAATGTCACATACAATTGTATACTGTAACTGTAATTGTCTTACCTGATGATACCGTAAAGTCGAAACCTACTTCAACCCATCCATTTTCCCTCCTGATCTTCGGATTGCTAGATGCATTATAATGCTTAGAATGACCTTCAAATATAAAGTCAAACCATGTATATGTACTTTATTGAAACTTAATAATAACACATAATATGTTAATACACTGTCCTGAACCACACATAGGTAAAAGTAATGAAGCTGTAAAAACTGAACATTGCGACACATTGGTTATGGCACAAGCAAAGTAATCTGAATTTACCTTTGGTGTATAAAGAAAAAACTTCATTTCTGAATCTCAAAATTGATAGGAGTACTAGTTAAGGCCACGGTAAACCTCGAGGACGAAACAATCAATTAGCAGAGTTTATTACATACTTACTACAGGGAAATTGAATACTTGACAAATACGTATACTTTTAGTACATATCAGCTTACCGGGCCAATATTGGCAATTCTTCGCTAAGCGGGCCGAATACATTGTATCAGCCCGCTTCCGAAATTGCCGTGAAGTCATATGACGTTCATGACGTCACAGCAATTGAAAATGGATAGGAGGACAGATGATGATGTTGAAATTGGCGTGAAAGTTATGGAGTCTATCGTACCAATAATGCTATAGTTTGATGAATTAGTAGAAGAAAAAGATACATAATCGAAGACGCCAATGTAGAGGAACAGGTAAATAATTCCGAGCCCATTGCTAATGGTATGTATTATTATCTTAATCAACATGCAGACGACCACAAAACAAGGATAAAAAAAGAGACATCATCAAAAACAGATCATCATTAACCGTCACAAAAGTCAAAGTATATTATAAATCGAATATGACATGGTCATTTCAATATCAGACCTTGTATCAACCCTCGGGCCGATATTGGGATCACGGGTTCATACAAGGCCTGCTATGAAAATGGTCATGTAATAATCTCTATATATCAGAATATTCTATGTTTTCTTTGAGTATGTGGTGCGTCCATCCTCGACACTCCAGTAAGTACACTCAATGTTGCTCTCTACACTCCAGAATTATTTCAAATCAACATCATCGATTATCATGCATCAAAAGTTACATTGACGTGGTACACAAGAAAACGTCCATCTTGTAACGGTACAATTGCCTGCCTTTAAGGTCGGTTGTTGCTCCTGTGGAGTCCTCAAAAGACATATGATTCAATTTATTCAACCTTAAACTAACCAAATAACTATCTATGGTTCTTCAATTTGTCTATGACATATCCCAGGAGTGCTAAGAGGAAAGTGAGCATAACACATGGATATCAAACGAGTCCTTCTAGTGAGCGACTTTTCCATACTATCAAGTTACACAAATTATTTTGTGTCTCTTTTAATCTGTTTATTATTTTATTTTCTACTCTTTTGAACTTTGTCAAAATAATAATGGACTAGAAAAATGCGATAGATTTTATTATACTAACTGGGAGCTGTCTCCTTGACCCTCAACTGTACATTGTGAAACATGTGTCCTGGTACCATATTGAGTAATTTTACCCTGGCACGGAATACATAGGTATGTCCGGGTAAAACAGGCACTGTCTGTCCCAATCCAGTCCCAGCGTGTGTTCTGTAATATAAGTACAATGTACAACACGCATTAAGAATAAGGATTCAAACATATGGCACTTCTTTCGTGTACCTTCCGGCTACATACCATCTTCAATATCAATGGGGTAACGATCACCTTCGCTCTTTACACCCCTTGAATTTGTTATGGCAAAACTGGAGGCATGCGCATGTGAAAAAACCTGACTTATCGCTAGGCGGCATGCCTGTCCTCTAAAGATTACAGAGGAGCCACAACCGACTTCAAAGCTGTCATTTTTTACCGTTATGTGACCACGAGATTCTTTTGAGCTACATCAAAGGATCGAACCAGTTTTCTCATCAGCAAGGTGACACACACAACGACTTTGCCATGACATGTTCCAGAGGTGTAACGAGCGTAGGTGATCGAATTCCTGGATATCGAAGATTACTACTTACTAAACTAAAGTATAATGACTAACTGTAGTTGTATTATATATTATTTGAGGTTTTTAAATCAATAATTTGTTTTCACCTTTTAGTAGAGCAGGCACCTTAAGGGCACCGGGTGATTAAAAGAAGATACTACACAAAGTTTACTTCATTATTTTTCCCTTTCAATTGGTTGCACAACAATATAAACTGTCTTATGTTAATTTTAGAAGTAGAAACTAAACAATAAAATAATAGATATTTTGTCAACATTGTAATATTTAAGTATCGCCTCGAATGCACAAAAGACATATTCGAGGATATATAGAGTAGCACTTGAGAATTAGGCCAGTAATTAAAACAAAACTGTATGAAAAATATCCTTAGCAGAGAGTAAGTTTTTGTTTCGTTTCAGATTAAATCCTTTTAAATTTAAGAATAGGTATAGTAGCCTAAAGCATAAATTGCTCTGCATAATGCAGCTGTTTCGTTCATCTAGGACTCATTAGTGATGCTAGATGTCATATGATGGGAATCACAATTTTTCAAACTTCTTTGGAAGCAAAAGACTCAGTTGTGTTAACTCCTTTTAATTCATGAATTAAGAAATGAAATGAGAAATATGTAATTTTAAATCGTTTACTACATACGTGTGTATATTATAAACCACGCCACTATTCAAATGAGATAACTGTGGTCATCAAGGCTCAAGCAAATCTCGTTGATAAGTAGAGTGGAGTCTACCACCTTGTATCGAACCTAACACACACACACATGTGCTGTACCTTTGAAATTTAGTAACAAATGCAGTATATTGACAGAATGAATTACACTACATCATACAGCGGTTTCGGCCTTCTGGGTATCGTAAGAAATTAGTAAAACATGTCACACTAGATCAACGACATCTGACAGAAATACATATTTTGAAATATATATATGACATTAAGAATAGTAAAGGAAATTAATAATATATGATAGAAATGAATTAGATTTGCTACCATGCTGCTATAATACAATGCACAGTCTCGAATCAATATAATAAATTATAAACTTTTAATAACATGTCACGATGGCCAAGTGGTTAAGACGTTAGGCTTGAAATCTAATGGGATCTTCCCGCGCAGGTTCGAACCCTGCTCGTGACGTAATATTAATTTTGTTCAACTACGTTGTTTAAATTTGTGTCTGTTAAAATAATACGAAATTATCATTAATAAGTATCATTATTATTTGCATGAAATACAAAATTCAAAAGATTATAAACACTATGGTTTACATTGTTTAAAACATTCATTTGTAAAACACACAAGTCCATTCATTAAATAAATTAATCAATCTCATGTAGCATAGGGTAAAATTAGGATTTCTCTCCAGTTTTGATATACATGTCACGATGGCCGAGTGGTTAAGGCGTTGGACTCGAAATCCAATGGGATCTTCCCGCGCAGGTTCGAACCCTGCTCGTGACGATGATAAAAAATATTATTGTTTCTTTTTTACTTAATATTCATAAAAAGAAACATTCCAAACTTCTACCCACTATTTCATATTTTTGTACACGTACCGGGCAAAACACAATACGTTTCAATAATGAACAAATACACAAAGAAGAAACACGTATACTTATATTTACTAATCAATTTTGTCAATACAACAGATGTCACATCTTGTAAGGTATATATTATATCTTAAATAAATGATTCATATCTGTCACGATGGCCGAGTGGTTAAGGCGTTGGACTTGAAATCCAATGGGATCTTCCCGCGCAGGTTCGAACCCTGCTCGTGACGATAAATATATTTTTTTATATGGTTTCTTTTTTTTAATATTCCTAAAATGATACTTTCAAAACTTCTACCCACTATTTCATGTTTTTGTACACGTACCGGGCAAAACACAAAACGTTTCAATAATGAATAAATATACAAAGGAGAAACACGTACACTTACTAATCAATTTTGTCAATACAACAGATGTTACATTTTGTAAGGTATATATTATGTCTACAATTAATTGATCATGTCTGTCTGTCACGATGGCCGAGTGGTTAAGGCGTTGGACTTGAAATCCAATGGGATCTTCCCGCGCAGGTTCGAACCCTGCTCGTGACGTATTTTTTTTTTTTTTAATTATCAATGAAGCATAATTTTTTTTTTATATTTCTACATTACCTTTCTATCAACGAATGAAATAATCACTTTTGTATATGTATTCAAGCTTATTGTACGTGTAAATATCTGTTTTAGCCGAAGCGAAATAAAAAGATTTTTATTTCCTTAAATTATCTTTTGATGTTTTCTATGCAAAAGTCGCAAATAATATTACCTCTGTGTGACCTTGCCGCTGTGGTTTCCATGGAAACTGTCAGTGCTGCTTGACAAAGTACACCCGCTGCATATCCAATTCCCAGAAAAGGATGTGCTTTCAAAATTCGGATTTTTCAAGAGTTCTGCAGCTCCGTCAGTCAATAGAAACATTGAACAGACTGCAAATAGAACCACAATCATGATGAGTCTGTAGTATCCACTCCTATTCCATATAACGTTCGAATGGCAAACCAAAATTAGAAAAGTCAAGTCCCACTATATAAGTATACTGTGTGACCTTTTCTTATCTACATAGCACTAGAACTATGTTAAGTGTCTGATCGAAGCATGCAATATGTGTGCGTTTGGAGTTTTAATATAGTTTGAGAGCAAACTAATAGATTTAAGGATATGTGTTAATCATTGATAGCATAGCATGAGAATGAGCAAAAACCTTTCAGCTTGATTAAAACGGTGATAGAAAACAAGTGCAAACCCTAAAAGAAGCACTTCCATAGCATATCAAACCTGTGTTTGTAGGTTTGCAGTCTGAATATTTTGCATAGACTGAAATGGCAAGAAATATTACACAAAAGTATCATGAATAACGTATTATTATGATCAACTACTCAACTCGAATTTAAAGCTAGCATTTCACAGAATTTTTTGAACATCAACAGTAATCTTAAGCATGTTTGCCAGCTTTCGAAAGCATCTAGACAAATAATATCGAGATTGTTTTTGTTTGATCCAATCAAAATATTCAACGAGTTAAATGATGTCATTTGCATTACGAATTAGACAAAAGTCATGCTATCACTCTTTCCTCTCATTGTCGTCCCGGAATGCTAGAACAAATACGCCCATACCCTACGCATATCTATTACGGGTGAAACACCCACATGGGGCCCTCAAAGAGGGGACCAAGGCCGTGGCATATGGCGTAATACTACTAAGATCGTGTTAAAATTGATTTTTTTTAAATATGTCGTTAGAGATATAACATTAATTAGATTTTTTCGACTGTGAACAAGATAAACCATTCAGGTATCAGATCAATTATTTAGAAACACATTATCAGGTCTGAGGAGAATATGTGTCAAACTAAATAAATGAAATAAGTGTAAACAAAATTAAAATTGATTGAGACTAAACTGAATCAAAATCTGTGTGAAAATAAATTAGAGAATACCGAAGTGTTAACAAAATCATAATCCGAACTCAAGAGAATAAGATCAGGAATTCAGAAAGAGTAAGCGTCTTCTGCTTCATCGACAACACCCGCCATGTAAATCTTTGTAACATCCAAGTAAACTTCAAGTTCTCAAAATAAGAACCGAGTGTCATTGTCAATAACAACAAATAAACACACCTAATGACCATACTCAAAAACGCTATATAGGTATACATGTACGTATGAAATTCAGACACATACTTTGTGATTGACGAAGTTTTTATTCATTCTATTTTTAGATTTATATATGACTAAGATAACTGACCACAAACCTATGACATTTTAAGCTGATGCGTTTTGAAATAAGAACTTTATAAACAAATTAGCAATGTAAACAGCCAAACTAAAATGAATATTTTGCTACATAGATGTCTGGAGTTGTATTCGTAAACACATGCGCATTGTGCACACACATTTAAAGGTTCGTACTGCCTCAACCATATAAATATAGCGGTAACAGCCTATAAAGAGCCTACTTGAGGTACATTTGTAGCATGTCAAGCCAATCCATAATGTCAAGTCACGTTACATGTAATGTTCACCATTCAAAACTACATACATATTAATAAATTAGTTGCATACAATATATATCTTTATATTCGTCGTATCACAAATATATTTATATAATGTTCCTTCACCAATCCCTACGAGGGCCTCAATCTGTTTTTGATAGGTAAATATCATACCTGCATCACTGGCCTACTGTCGGAAGTAGCGAGGTACAGGTGTGTTATATGTGATACGACCACAGCCTGAGTCAGACGACATTGTTTTAATGAGCTGGACATCTACAGGGTTGTTAATTTCATTACATACCAGACCAAGCGTACGTGAATATTGATACCGATAACACAGGTAAGTAATATTAGTTTTCATATGTATTTTAGGATTGTCGTCTCGTTTAAGGAATTAGATATGTAAATTAACATTAACGTGAACGAAACAATATATAGGTATACATGTACGTATGAAAGTCAGACACATAATTTGTGATTTAGGAAGTTTGGATTCATTATTTCTTTATATTTAGATATATGACTAAGATAAATAACCACAAACCACTAATGACTATTTAAGCTGTTGTGAAACACATAACCTCCATGTCTTATACATAATCACTCATTTGACAAAAATACGGTGTGTATATGAATATAATTTCTGTATCTCTATTATGTAATTCAAATTTATAACAAAAAGCAGAATGTTGGAGTTAATCACACAAACATATCTTCTTAATCAACAATATCGACATTTAAAAAAAAAATTCACTTTCTCAGGTATCTAAATTATATAATTTTGATTGGCTAAACTTAACTGATTTTTATAAAAAAAAAACAAAAACGTTCCTTTGTAAGTTGTTTAGTAGTTGTTTTTGTTCTTTTATGAACATTCTATTTAAATCAAATGTAATGTCATATCCTATACTTTCATTTAACTAGGATAAATTGTCAATGATAAAGTATGATTAAAACGGTCTTCATAGAATAAAAAATAAAGTCAAATCATGAATAAAACATACATTACCATAGCTTGATGAGATAAACAGTTAATGAATTAAACCTATTGTTGTATCTGGGATATCTAATTATAGGTTCCTTGTATCAAAAGTTTGAAAGCTGAACTACATAATCAAGCCATACTGTTCTACGTTTGTAAAAACGAATGATGAAATGGAAATACAACTTATAGTATAAAGGAACTAATTGCTTGAATAAATGCTGATATAAATAATTATGTATAAAAAGCTATAAACTCTAACATTTTACTTCATTTGACCGATTATTTTATATATATATATTCAGTAAATACAAAGTCAAATTTCTCACCAAACTTTGTATAAACATGGAAGCATTAAAACGAAAAACTATAAAAAAATATATAACGTTTTAATTATTTTCTTCCGGCTAGAACAAATTTCAATTCAAAAGCTGACACAAGATAAATAAATCGCAAACGATAACTGATTCTCTGTAAAAAAAACAGAGGTCGATATCAGGATTAATATGGCTCTGACTCTAACAAGACACAATCATGTCTAAAGAATACAGTATACTAATATACCGTTTATTGATACATATGAGCATCGATCTTGTTTTATTACCTCTTTTATCATAATACTGTACATAAAGAGAGGCTATATTCATATGTACATAGAAAATCGTCTAGCCTAGGCAACATTGGCTGCCAGAAATAAAATGATTTTTTTTGTACTTTCTGTAACGTAGGTATGTAATAAAATAGTGGTCCCCCATCTTGTTGTTGTCATAATGAATGGTATTATTTAATTTAACACAACGTTGTTTTTATAAGTCATCATTTCGCATTATTTGATTAATTGTTTGAACTTTGAAACCGTAATTGTGTATTTTCAACACGATATACATATGTGTTACACCTCTACACAAAAACGATAGCAGAATAGTGCATGTATGATCTTTATGCATATGCAATGATTTATTATTAGTTTAAGATCATAACTATGTCCAGCAAAGGCTTTGAATACTTATTGTAAATAATGTAATTTCACAGTCAAGTACAAACAAACTTTCCATTACTTTGATGTTCATAGGTAAAATATCATATAAAGAGAACTGCTTAATCTATTGTACAAAATTTACCGACTGTACCTGCCAACCTATAACTTGTACGTGCTAGTCACATCATTTTGTACTGGATAGGTATAGAAAATAGTTTTTTTCAACATTTATAGGAGTCTGTCTTCCGTATGATATATTTGCCAAACTATTTACATTTAAAACCTGAAATATATTGGATTACTCAGTAAATGATAACAAAAATTACAACAATAAATCTCAGTGTTCGATACACGTTTCGATTTTATCCCAGGGCTGAGGTTCGAGGCCTACTTTAGACATTCGTCAGGTACTCACTGCAAGTTGTTGTTTTATTCTGAATTGTCCGGTTTTCCATTTAAATCAAACCTGATACAACCTGTGTTCTTTCCAGTTTCTACAGTTACTATTAGGATTCAGGACAAAAGAAAATAACACCATCCAGAAATTCGGTAGCTAAGCCATATCTTAGGTAGTTAAAGATATGTTGTATAACTCACTTACTTCTTTAGATTAATTTCTATTCTAAAATACATTCTTATGCAAAAACTGAATTACACTGTACAATACAATGATTTTGTCCTTGGATTCATTGTTTTTTCAAGGGGCAGACGCGTTTAATATTCGAATCGCTCTAAACTACCACGAAAGAGGTCTGTTCGCTCGTGCCACTGATCAGCAAGAAAAACAACATACCGATTACCAGTAAAGCAATCCGTGTATAAGAAAATGACATGTTATATTACAGAGACGCCATTTTGTCTGTTTTTGTTTCAGACACACAGTTTGACAGACGATGTACGCGGCTAACTGGTCTTTGTTTACCCTCCTTATCTCGACTCTCCTCGGAGTGAAAGGTATGGTATGGCGTTATCTATTTAATGTTTAACTTATAGCTTACATCGACCTACGCATATGTGTCCAGGAACAGTAAATGTGCGTTTATTAACGAGAATGGTAGACTATATTTAGGGCTTATATCAGGGTGACAATGCATTTTTTTCTTTTCCAGATGAATTTATTCATTGTATGTTCATTAAGCGAGAGTAGTCCAGGAAAACAAACATCAACAAACTAAAACAATATTGTGTTACTTGTTTTTGATTTGGCATTTTCTCAATATCACCTGTAAATTAGAGATGCTATGCATAGGTGATTGGGGCACTCAGATGTCAGTTCAACATGCATCTGATTGATCGATAGTGCTATATTGTGTAGTAAAATGTTCTTCATCTGGCTTCATATGTCGTAAAACCTAATGTTATGCTGAAGATGACAGCTAGAAAACATACCGTACTAAGCATAGTCATCGAAATGTCACAGTCTTATTGGTTCTGTAACAAGAATCTTTCCATAACTTTCTAAATGATCATCTGTGTATGTCTTATCTATTGTTTACAGGCGGCGAATTTCGTAGAGTTTGTTACCATACAAATTGGTCAAATCATCAGGGAAATTTCAACGTACAAGACATTGACCCAAGCTTGTGTACACACATTATTTACGCGTTTGCAAATATAGATATTGGTAATAGGAAGCTTGCCAAAACAGAAGTCACTGACGACAATGGACTGTTGGGTGCCGACAGCAGTGGAAACTATTTTAAGTTCACCGAGTTAAAAACGCAAAATCCGAAACTGAAAACTCTGCTGTCGGTTGGAGGGGAAACGTTATCTGGTGTTTTCCCAAAAGTAGTGGCTCCACATATCTTGAGTGTTTTTGCACAAAACTGTGTAATCTATCTTCGTGATAGAAATTTTGACGGCCTTGATATCGACTGGGAATTTCCGCAAAGTGCATCAAGGGATGACTTCACAATGTTGTTAAAGGTATTGTATATTAAGAAAATTAAAACCATTAAATTCATAATTCAAAAGGTTTTTACGCACATGACCCTTCTGCGGCTGCATAAGTTAAGAATGTTGGGTTCCCATCTTTTGGTCACTAGTACCACTGAAGAGTCCTAGGAGGATGAAACAGTTTTATGGTGCAGTTTAATTCATTTTTTGCGGCATACTGTATCTATTACCTAATTTTAAAGGTTCAGCACATGTTTGTGTTCTCTTAAATGTAAAACAAAAACATGCTACTACACTCGCTGGTAGGAGAACTAGTGTATTAAAACAAAGTGCTTTCTCTACATTTTTGAAATGTCACATCAAGAAATAAAATAAAGATTATTCGAAACCAAAATAAAAAAAGTGAAAATAACATATCTTGATTTCACAATCATATCTTGCAGAAAGTAGATTTGATTCGGCCATATTACTTGGATTCATTGAAATATTCGATTTTCCAATTGCGGAGAGACATTGCCTTTTACCCTTTTGTTTGTTAATATTTAATGCAGGTTCTGAGAGAGGTGTTTGATGATGAAACTCTTAATGAAGGACAGACACGTTTATTAATAAGTATTGCTACGGCGCCTGGGAAGGACAACATCGACACCTCATACAACATGACAGAAATATCGAAGTAAGTCATCTTATGTTTCCTTTTCAGCATAATTTTTTTGGGGAAATCCTAATTTGATTTAGTGGTGGTATATTATGTAGTTCGATCAAGAAGAGTAAGCAATGTATTGTCTCCCCAGGCCGGGACATACAAAGGTCCTTAAAATAGAAGTTGTTATTCCCTGCAAAGCTTTCGAGAGACGCAGGTTAATAAAGACTATGGGCAAGTTTTATGATCGCCATCTTGTTCTCATCGAGAAATGTTCTGTATCTTTATGTAATATGAAGATATGACGTTGTTGAGTTTGCTTATTAGTGTGGTTACTTGTTATGATTGGCAATGATGACTCAGTTCTCATTTTGAGGATTGATGTTCACTTGGATGTGACCAAGATTTACATGGCGGGTGTCGTCGATGAAGCAGAAGTCGCTTACTCTTTCGGAAACCCTGTTTTTTTTTCATTATATTTTGCGAGGGTTTCCCTGTCAATATTACCTTTGTTCATATTTTGCCTCTAGTTTTATCAATTTTGAGTTCAGATTATGGTTTAAGGATCTGACTATCTGATCCGCTAAATATTATCAATTTAGCGGATCAAATGGTCAGAAACATTCTGACAATATACGACAGAAAAGATACCGTGCTGACTGCATTCGTCTTGCTACATATGTATTTCAGTACGGCTGCACTTTGAAGTTGACATTAAACCCATGCTATCACAAGGAGGCAATAACAATGATATACGGCGCTCACACAGGTAGAATACACTACATACCTTGGGGAGCATTCTAATAACAGAATAAACAAGCTGCTCTAAATGGAAAAACTAGATTAATACTTGTCCTTGTCCGTTACTATTGGGTTTATTTATCGTCATCTGTCCTTATCTTTATAACAAATTGGATGGAGTATCGACATCTGTCTTTAAGTTTCTAATCTTCTTTAATATTAAATGTGGTCTGACTTTCTTGAATTCTCATTGGCTAAAATATGGTCCCATGGAGGACCATATTTTGTGATATCGCCTGATGTTTCTATGTTTAGAAACACCGAGTCAATATTGCATTTTTGACGTCATAAACATTGTGACGTTATAGTACCCATGCATGCAATTGTAAATTCCATTCTTTATCAAGACAGATAGATTCAATTTAAGTCATTTGCAAACAAGTTTCACATCTAATATAAAGATTAAAGACCTTTGATTCGGTCAACAGGTGTTATACCGGCCTGGTAGAACCTAAGATATTGACCTCGGGCTAAAGCCCGCAGTCAATATTTGATTCTACCAGGTTGGTATAACACCATATTGACCTCAGCAAATGTCCATAAGTGTTGTATATTTTCACTGCCAAGACAAATCATATGACGTCATGAAGACTCAGGTTACACGTGTTTACTACCATATTTATGACATGGCCGTATGACATGACTGAACGTGTCAGGTATGTGAAAAATCTGCTTGAAATATAGGCTGGCTTATCTTCGTTATGATTTCGTCCTTGCATATTTTGACGTTAAGATGACGTTACACACATATGATGCGCCTTTTAAATTCAGAAATAGATAGAGTATGCCGAAACAATTAATTAAACTGCATCAAACAACTGTTTCGTTCTCCTAAGACTCTGCAGTGATGCTAGGGGCCTAAAGGTAGGAATCCAAAATTTTTAAACTAATGTAGGAACAGAAGGGTCAGGAACGTAAAACCCCTTTACTCTATAAATTTAGAAGAAGGATTAAACTAATTCTGTATATTTTCAAATAGTGTACTACGAAAATGTGTATATTATGTACCATGCCACTGCTCCAATGAGCTAACCGTTGCTATGGAGACTCCAGCAAACCTCGGGGACTAAAACATTCACCAGCAGAGTCTGCCAGCACCTATCGTGAAAGGACAAACATTTAATCCAAACACGAAATCAATTACAGTAGGGATGAATATGTGCAACATCCTCAAAATGAGAAATGATATATTATTTTTCAATCATAGATTTATTGTAAGCATACTAATTAGCATATTTAAAAAAAATACCTACTTAGAGGTATTTAGTTGAAGTAAGCAACACAAAAGGTAATCAACATATTCATTCCCTTTATTTCAGATATGTTGATTTTTTCAACGTGATGGCGTATGACTATGCCGGGACATGGAGTAGTATAGCAGGGTTTGGGTCCCCGCTATACTCAAGGTATTCAAACCCTATCTTTAACCCGGAAAACTCACAGGTAATAATGATTAATGACCATATATAACAACTCTATGTATATATGTTCAATACTGCAAGACGTGGTCGTATATATTGGCGAAAAACGGAACTGAAATAAAGTGCCAGTAATAGTGAGGTAATCGTGATTCTGTGGTGATCGTTAGTGAAGGTATGCTACACAGGTACATACAGGTATGCTACTGGCATAGACTCAGGGGCAAAACTCATAATCAAAAAGAAGGGGGAATGAAAATATTAAATATCGTTGTAACAAAATGTTAGAAATGTCCTTAAATTTGAGGAAAATGTTGATAATAATGATTAATGACCATATTTTACAACTGTATGTATATGTTCAATACTGCAAGAAGTGGTCGTATATATTGGTGAAAACACGGAACTGAAATAAAGTGCCCGTAATAGTGAGGTATTCGTGATTCTGTGGTGATCGTTAGTGAAGGTTTCACTGTAATAATATACATTGTATCTCTATTGCAAAATACTTATATACATTAAGCTTAGTGTTGTTCTCAATACAAATATAATAACTGTCTTGAACAAATATAATTCAATATTTATACAAATTATTTTTTATATTACGCAGAAGTATCAGACTATTATTGATAGATGCAAATGCTGATTTAATATTCACTCAGTTAGGGCGTCCTGTCCGAGATTATTTAATCAACATAACTGAAACTTTAAGGCCATTATTGTGACCAAGTAGGGTCAAAATAAATAAGAGAATACCGAAGCGTTAACAAAATCATAATCCGAACTCAAAATGAGGTTTTCGGTTTTGTTATCATGTTCCCTTGGTTCCTGTTGTTAATTGGAGAAATATGTTCTTTTATGCTAACAATATACTACATTTTATATCATATTCTATGTTTTGTATAACATTGTTTTTTTGGGGTTTTTTTTCGTCGCACTTGATATCATATTTGTTTACAAAACAATAAATGTTTTATGTGACGTTTTGATGATAAGTACAATATGTACTTTGGCATCTTCATTTCTATTAAATAATGCGTATATACTCAAAGGAGTAACCTGTGTACCAACTGATCGATTTCGGCTACGCTGTTCAGCGTCTATACAATAGTATTGTAATTGAACCGAAATGTCTCGATTTCGCTACGCTTTGTTTTAGACTTGGTTATATACAATGTATATATTATTGAAAATACGCTACATACGTTTTCTGTAGTCCTGTTAAAGCATTAACTATTAAGCCTGCTTTCAGAACTGGACAATAAATCACTATATAGCACTGGGAGCTCCTAAGGAGAAACTTGTAATGGGAATTCGCGGGGCTGGAGCTTCCTTCACCCTTAAGAACCCCTTAAATCACAATATTGGGGATCCTGTTATCGTCGGAGGGGGCAACAAGGGATCCGTGAGGAAACTGAAAGGTCATCTTGCTTATTATGAAGTAAGTAAATGCAGGGTCTGTTTGCAAGCTTAAAGAACAATTTTGTGTAAGCAAGGCCCAGTTGTTCAAAGGGTGATTAGTTTAATCACCGTTTAACGACATTTTTCAACCTTTAATAATTCTGTCAATATACAATGTAAAATCTTAAGTTTGTGTGTAAATTGACACTATTATTTATTCGATATCTGTAAAGTTGTAACTATATCTTTGGTATCATTTTAATATTACAGGATAATTAAAATTTGCGCTAATCACTGGTTAATCTAATCATCTTTTAAACAACTGGGCCCAGTTATCCAACGTAATAATTTTCAAACAAAACTGACAAACAGAATAACTTCGATCTACTGAACAAGTATGTGTTATATTATTGTTTTGTTCTCTTGCAATTTTTTCAAGAGAAGTAGTTGATATTATCAATACGAAATGTGTATTTCCAATGACTTTGAAATCTTAAGCATAAAAAAAACTAAAATGGCGTAAAATTCTTTTGCAGATATGCTTTGATTTTATAAGCAACGGGGCGACAACGGTATGGGATGATGAACAAAAGAGTAATTATGCTTTCCTTGGAGATCAATGGGTTGGATATGACGATCCTAGAAGTGTGATCGAAAAGGTGAGGTTCTGTTATATTTTAAAGTCATCATCTAAATAGTACATTATACTACTTACTTATTGCTTCACGGTTTGTCTATATAAGAGTATCCGATAGGGAGGTGTGAACAAATGACGAAGGAATTGAGAAAAGAGTTTCCCGTTCGGAATTTCACATGCCTCCAATGATATTGTTGAATGACAAATACTGAAAATACTGTGTGATAAGTGTTCTTGTGTGAAAAACGTAACATCGACAAGTCACAATATATCAGATGAAACGTTACAAAGCTGATCAAAAAGTGATCCGTCAGTTGCTGGTAATATATACTACAGTTTTATTGTAGTATGCCGCTAGTATCATGTAGCTGTCAAAGCATTAAAAGCATATTTGATGTTTGTTTACATTACTTTTTCAGTTGAAATGAAAGTCATGTTATATAAGCATTTCGTTGTGCGAGAGAAAAGAAGAGAAAATAAACAGTTGCCAAAGCTTCTACTGATTTCTGTTTCAGATCAGTATATAGAGGATCTTACACGAGTGTCGATGTAATATGAGATTTATTAAAAGAGTTCAATAATTTAATAAGTCACGAGCCTTTTGGCGAGTGACAAATTAAATTATTCAACGAGTTTAATAAATTACATTGACGCAAATGTAAGATTCTATTTTCACATAACTTATATTTATGAGAAAATACACCAAAACTCTCAAATTCTTTCTCAATAAGAAAGGCAATTTTCTTATTTATGAAGTGGCCGTATGACATGCCTGAACGGGTCAGTTATGTGATAAAAAGAAATCTGGCGACGTTTTGTTCAAGAATGATGAGAAAGGATTTCAGCGTTTGATTGATTCCAGCTCATTTTCAGAATGCCTTAAATAAATAAAGACCAATGTTTCTTTATCATTCGGAATTGACTGGCATTATTGATTATCGATGGATTTATAATCATAGAAAAGTCTGTTGATACCGTCGGCTAAATCATATCCTACAAATTTTACACTTAACATTGGTTTACTTTTAGAAATATTTGAAATATATTTGAATCACATTTACAGGTGAACTACGCTGGCAATCTCGGATTGGGTGGAGTCATGTTCTGGGCTTTCGATTACGATGACTTTTTGGGTACTTACTGTGACAATGGTACCTACCCTTTGCTGACGGCGATGAAGAATACAGCAATGAAATATACTACTGAAGACCCCTCACCGTCTACCGTCGACATCACCTTTCCTTTAATACCGACACTTTCTGTGACGACAGAGCGACCGTCAATTAATGACGGAACTTTCAAAATCTATAGAGTCAACGACCAAGGTGTAGTTCAAAGGTCATCTAGTCTTATTATTGCTACTTTATTAGCTTTATGTATGCTTTTATCTCTTCTTTATTGATCTTTATTATTGTCATTCGAATTCCTATCAAAAATTTATATATCATTTCTTCTTTTTCTCATCAACTCCTACTCCCCCCCAACCACCTTTCCAATGCCTTCATTTCAATATCACCATCAAAATGCAAGTCAAACCTTAAAGTACAATAGATTAAGAGCAACCACAAAAGGCAAATCTTGCCATATCTATGATGGCTTAGTTCTGCCTTCGACTTTCGACTTTGGAGTTGAATAAACAATTACATTGTATGTGGACATTGTTTATAAAAGACAAAATGAAAAAATACCGCCATAATTTTAAATCATGTTGACATAATTTATTTGTACATTGTTTGGAATAGATATGCTGGAATATGTATCACATTGGTAAGTAATTCGACTTATATTATCATGATAATGCCCGGATGTGACATCGACCTGCCACTTATTTATGAGGTTAACAAATCATTCTCTAAACATTATCACGAAACATACAAAATAAAATCTGACTTATGGTAAAATCTAAACCTAAACTATTGTGAGCTTTTAATAGGTCATGTGATAATATTTTTAAAGAATGATTAGTTAATGACTAGTTTTGTTTTGCATGAATGATTAACATTTCAATGTCACATCTGAGCATTAATATGATATTAAACCAATATTTCAACTTTTGTGTTAATTAATTCTGCAAAAATATCTCCGAAACTATAAAAAAGTCAGTATATTGCTAACGCTTTTGCGATATATTCATATATTCCACATTATGTCCCAAACTTTCAAATAATATATAAGTTAAAGGCAAGTGGAAAGCCGATAGCAAATTTTCGATCATGTCAACCTTTTTAAAGACGAAATTCTAGTAACGCGATAGGAAAAATTATTTTTAAGGACGAAATTCTAGTAACGCGATAGGAAAAATAATTTTAATGACGAAATTCTAGTAACGAGATAGGAAAAATCATTTTAATAACGACATTCTAGTAACGCGATTGGAAAAATCAAGTTGTAAAACAATCTCCCCGTTCAACGTATCTCCTTGTGCAAATAACATACATGAAATCGGTTTATCATTATTATTATTATCATTTTGATAAAGTCATGAATTCGTTATTATGTTATTTAAGCTTATTAAACTCTTATATTCTATCTTATGGTGATATGACAAACTTTATATATTTATATCATAACATTTGCAACGAAGAGGGCTCAACTTGCTGCTTCTCATTAATATCATAAAAGCAGCCCAAAACATTGATAAAAGAATATTAACATGGAAATGAATAACAATAGAGAGTAAGACAATGTGTTCTGGTTCATTGCAGGAAAATCTTCATATAAATCTAGTCACATTTATGTCCTTCATAATTTTCACTCAAACAAAACCAGGGAAATAACATAATAGACACATCGCTATTCAGTTTAAGAATAAAAATTAGTTCAGATGGGACGACGAAAAAAGCTGTGTCGTTAATCAATAACAGTTTTTAAACTCTGTTGCTATTGTTTTCCACCAACGGTTTACATGTATTATGAAAATCGTGAATTTAATAGCAACACGTGAAAATCATTTCACCGTATATACCAAGAAAGTAATAAAAAAGCGGGATATTTTGCTATAAAAAATACGAAAACCTAACGCTTTTATGCATTGCTGTTTAAGATGTGGTCGTTAACAGAACCTAAAAATGTCTGTGCCGTTGACAGGGACATTTATGTGAGAGTGTTAGAGATTGGCTCGTCAGAACGAGGCCTGCCGAGTACTGGCCAGCCAACAAGGAGGTTGAGATATCCGTGTCCAAGGAACAGACGCATGTTTGATTAGTTTTCTCCCGTAATTGCAAAAATCGGTAAGAAATGATAATATGTTGTGAACCGTACACATCGCGCGCAATTGTCAATGGCCCATGGAATGTGCGTTGAAAATGATGACTTTATTATTACACGTCATGGTTACTCTACATCAAATGGTGACATTCCCTTAATGTAAGTTGCGTAATAGGACGTACTATCTGTCATACCATTGGGGAAAGCAGAGAATTCCTTAACAGGATAACAGAAATTTCGAGCGATTGAAGGGGAAACAAATATCTGAATGATGGGAAGACGTGCAATGAACAGTCTTGATACCCTTCATTGCAAGTGCAAGAGAGTTCACATGATTAATTTATTAATTATTATCTTTTAAAGACAATCGATCTTAGCTACGTCTTGAAATGAACTTGGAACATTTTTACTGGGTAACATATTTTATTTTACACTCCATTGTACAATCGTCAGCTGTTTTTTTTTTTTTTTTGCTTTTTTTTGTGTTGAGTTTTTTTTTGTATTTAATTTTTATTAATGAACAATTGGGTGTCATAACATAAATCAAGATAGTGGTTTCCCTGACCATATGCAACAGAAAATGAAACAAGATTAACTTATATTAAATTTTGTGTGCCCTAATAATGATATTGCTCAGAAAGATTATTTGCTCATTGTCCAATGATATATCGGTCGTACATAGTCCCTTTTGTACAATCTAACTTACATATGTATGTCTGTAGAAACATATGTTTTATTGTGATACGAAATAAAAAAAATTGTGTGACTCAATTGCATTTTATTTGTTTGTATTATCTTATGTTTTCAATAAAATTCTTAGGTAATTTTCTTTCAAAAAGCTATTGAAAAGGTGCAATGTATATCATTATTTCATTTTTCGTTCCGTTTTGTTTGAAGACAATTTTTCAGATTGAATTTCTTTTTAAGGCAGTAATCAAAGTAGTGCTTCAAACATTCTTATTTTTGATGATATAAAATTTTAATATAGTGTAATGTTGTCCATCCCTTCGCCATATTTCTTGCCAAAATAGTTTGATAATCACTATATGGGAGAAAACAAGAAATAGAGCGGGTTACATAAAATCTCCTGCCCAGTAATAGAGGAGTTTGAAATAAGTTGACAAACAATTGAAAAAAAATATTTAGATCATTTTATATTGAAGAATTGATGTCATTTCTTATTTAAAAAATGTGTCAATTAGTACTGCAACGTTAACACTATTGACGGTATTAATAACAAAAGACCTTATCCTTATCTCGAGTTGCTTCCCTTAGACCATAATATTTTCCCTATATGGTTAGCTAAATGTATATAATATATTATCACAAAACCTATTTTGGTAGGGAATGTAAACAAATTTCCCTCTACAAGTTATATAATGGGACCTACTTCAAGTGTTTAAAATACCGGTAATAGCAAGTATAGCACTCGTATAGAGTGTCTGCCCAACGTTTCTGTGGCACAGACAACAATCTTAGCAATTGATTAATAGTCTGCGCCATTTATCAGATACTCGAGACAAATAATGACCAGATTTCAATTTATTACACGGAAAACAATCTGGCGTCACTGACCAGAGAGTTCCATAAGGGGGTAACTCGAAACAACCATGGATAACTTTCACTAAAGAGTATTTACACAATATGTATATTGTGGCGCCGCACTGGTCTTTAAAAGTCTAGATTGCTCAAGTATCAGTCAGAGAATGTGTCGCTGTCACCTCCATTCAAAGGATTTTATACTTTATCCCGGGGTAACATCAGCCAATCAGCATTGAGCAATGACACCAATTTTGAAGTCCGCCAAAGCGTAAACAAATGCGAAATTCAGATTATGAATGACGCTTCGGTATTCTTTTTTTTTCTCCTGGAACTTCACTGCACAAACATGTTTCCAATAGTTTAAAATGTACTAAGCCAGCACACATCGCTTTGTGAAGCTCAGAAGGATGTAGGTATCGTGTCTGAATCTCACCTTTGTGAACGGCATGTTCGAGCTACAGAGGTGGTTGTAGATAAACATCGGAAAGTTCTCTTATTCATACATATTTACGTCATGCCAATCCATTACCTAAAGCTGAAGTCTACATATCAATCAATATTTTATTTATTTACGCGTCATGAATCATATACATAATAACATATCAAAGCAATTTTATATTAAAATGACAATTAAAATATTTGAATACGTTTAAATGTTATGCCTAGCCGAACTCGGCTTATGAGACACTATACGAATAAATTATCACATTATGTACAACATGCATCGATAATTCATACATTAGACAATTTTCTCTCTTCACAATATACCAACTGAGATAAAAGTCTATAACTCTTTATAACTTATATTATTCTATGCTTGAAAATACAATCATATATTTCACTTCAATTATCACAATAAAATCAAAATCATATCAGTAGACGGTAATTCGCAACAATTGGTCAGTTGCTTTTAAATGGTTTTTATTTGTCGGAAAACCTTTCATAATGTAATATCTAACTTTAAAAAGACACATTCAATTTTAATACAAAATTTGTATATAATATCATGCATACAATGTGTATCATCTTCAATTTTCTTCCACAAACACTTATTCTACTTTTCTTCAATCTTTAATCTTTATTAGTGTGCCTATTTGTTGTGATTGACAATGATGTCACGGCTCCATGTAAATCTTTTTCTTTTGATCATATTTTGCTCCTACTTTGAGTTCGAATAATGGTTTTGTTGAAGCATCGGTATTCTCTGATTTTTTAATCCAGTAAATCTAATTCTACAACCCATATCATTGAGTTATTTCACAAAACAAAAATTAAACTACACGAATGAAATACCAGAAATATCACTCCAATAAAATAGTATCAGGTATTTTCATGCCTTGAATACAACCAGGAATGCACATTATATATAGCCTGGTGCAAAGGATGTACACGTGTAACTCATAGCTTGAATTGTCCAAGATACAATACTCCAGTAAATGATTTTTTAAACAGTTTTTATTGATGATACAATAAATCCCAAATGGCACTTCACCATTATATTTCCAGGCTCAAATCCAGGAAACAACATTGAGGTAATGAAATCGTCACTTCAAATTCAGCCTGGTACGATAGCACGAATATATAGGCAGCAGAAAACTCATAGAGTTCTTGTAAATACTACAGCTTGTTTTTCTTAAACCAACGCACAAATTCGTATCAATGACTTTACCTGTTTTTAATTTGGACACAATGGATCTACTGTTCACGCTGATTAGACATACTGTATACTGCACTGATAATATAGCCAGTACAAAAGAACAAAAGGGTATCGGTGTGTATTTGATTATCATAAAATTGCGTTTGTGTTAGTGTTTTGAATGGCCAATTCAATAATATATTGTTTGGACTTAAAGTTGCATGTATGGAATAGTGTTATTTCCTAATCAGCGGAACGCTAATTAGTAAACTTTAAAGACATTTTACATAGACCATATACAGATAGATCACTATTCATCATTGCAATACGGCCTATACAGATCAATATGGCATTTTTATCTGTTCTAGTTTTGCACCCTGTTCTATAGTAGTTGTATTTCCGATCTGTACAAACTAGTGCTGGTGCCGTGTACAGGCAAGACAACTCGTTAGCAATAAGGAAGTTTTATTCCAAAATGGCGGCTGATACATGGAAGGTTTTACCGCTTATAGTTTCGGTGTTGACATCAAATTGATCACGATGTGATAGCTGGCGACTGTGGTCATGTGGAAACGTTGTGGGGAAAACGGTATTTATAGAAAATGATATCATTTGTGAAACTAACCATGTAAGGGTCAGTGACTTCAGAGTGTCGTGGATTGTTTTTTGTAATTTTTAACATGGCGACAGCTAGCGGTACGACGGAATCTGGGCCTTTGCTCTGTATACTGTGTTATAATGAATACCAAGTGCCGAGATCGTTACCATGTAAACATACATTCTGTGAGAATTGCTTACAATCTTACGTAGAATCTGTTGGACTACAAGATTCAGATTCAGGAAAACAATTCGACTGTCCAGCATGCAGATATTCCGTCACGGTGCCAGATTCAAATACTGTTGACATAGCCAAAACCTTTCCATTACACGTCCTTTACAATTCTCTTTCCACAACGAAATGTGCCGATTTAACCATCTGTGATGTCTGTCGAATTGACAACGTCACAAAGTCTGCCAACGTGTGGTGTATCGAATGTGGAGAGGCATTATGTGATGACTGCTGTGATGCCCACAAGAAGGTGAGATTGACAAGGAAACACCAAATCATTGATATCAGCCAGCAAACGCTAACTTACAGTCGTTCTAACGAGGAATGTCCAAGGCACCCTGGAACAATGCTAGAATTATTCTGTCTGTACCACAAGGAACTATGCTGCTCTCTCTGTGTTCCGACGCTTCACAGTGGCTGCAATTCGATCAGGCTGCTTGATGACATAGCCAAGCGAGTAGAAAAGCACAAGGAAAAGGCCTCATATGCTTCTGAATTCAAGAACATGCAAAGAGAAATAAGGAGTATTTCTGATCAAGAGGATTTACATATCAGTAAAGTTGACAAAGATTATGCAAGGATGTTATCTGATATGGATACTTTGATAAGTACAACAAAGAACAAACTAGATGAGTTACACGTATCGTTTAAAGCAAGTGCCTATGATCGATTGAACACCAGAAAAGAAACCCTCTCCAGGATTCAGAAAGAAACACGAATGTTACAGATCAACATAGAAAACAGTGTTAAATCCATGTCGGCAGTGACAGACCACGCTTCTCCAAGACAGATGTTTGTCCTACAAGAGCAGATGAAAACGCAACTTACTGCGCATGTACACAATGTGAAGACCACAATTAAAGATTATGAAGAAACACAACTGAACCTGGAAATAGAAGATGCAGTATTAAAAATTGTCAACTCCGTTATTTCTGTTGGACAAATCACAGAGGAATCTTCACCATCTCCACGTGTAGAGAACGCCTTGGCTCAGATAGGGAAAAGCATCAAAATCCTAAGACAGAAACCAGAAATTTCTTTGCTTGAGGACTCCGTATGTACCTCTGACATGATCGGATCCCTGGTCATAAGCCGTCCTGTTTTGGATTTGATGACATGTACGACGAGGAAAGTGAAGAGTGTCACACAACAAGAGCTGGGACAGAATACACGATTTACTGGAGGGACATACCTCCCAGATGGGCGCCTGTTGTTAGCCGATAACGCTTACGGCCGAATCTTGATGTTCGACGACAAGTACAATGTAGTTAACACAACTCCGTGTCAACCGTACCCAGTCGACATCACTTACAGTGACAAACATAAAACAGTGTTCGTGATGACTATAACAGATATAAAAGAGTACAAAATCAACGGTAATTCCATTGAGTTCATTCGTGATAAATCTTTATCTTCTGACTACGCCTCATCTCCTTTTCTCTGTGGAATCGTCGTACACAACGACACCATATTACTGGGCACAGATACCTTTGTCATCGAGTTGACAATGGATGGAACTCTACAGAAGACATTTCCTCGGACTGGAATATGTTGCTACGTAGCTATTTGCAGCGAACTGGAGCGGTTTTGTTACCCTAAGTGTAATGGCGTAGTTTGCTGTAGAATAGACGGAACAGAAATATTTCGATATTCTGACGGAAATCTTAGCGACATTACAGGTGTGTCATTTGACAGGTCAAGAAACATATATGTTTGTTGCTACAACCCTACATCTAAGGTGTATCAGATATCACATGACGGACAGAGAGGTCGTATCCTTGCGTTGGATCAAAGTGACATCAAAAGTCTCTTCAATATCATGTATCATCCATCAAAGGATCAGTTCCTGGTGACATCAGCAAATACCGAGGACAAAGTTGAGAAAACTCTGTTTGAAGTTTATGAGCTTGAAGATTCATTGTAAAATATCTTCAAAATATCAATATGGAAACAATGCAGCAAGGGTTGCCCTTATTGTTCTCTGTTTTAGTTTTAACAAACATTTAAACGCTTGACTCGTCAGTAGTGAGTCTCGTTTACATCCCCCTATACGTTACATTCGACAACACAATTATCCGGATTCCCCGAACCTAGGAAAAATGGAATCTAGTGATGGTTTATATAATGTTGTCAATGTGCATATTAAAAGGATAGTTCATCCAAAGGACACGTGAGCTACGTATCCTGAAATACAAAAGGCCAAATGTTGACTGTAAGTATATATGCCCATTCAACTCATTTGTCATTTTTCAATTTAAGACGTCTGCCAACTCTAAGATAATATAAAAGTGTTCCTCAGAATTTCAAAATCTGACTGTCGGTTACAAAAAAAAATGGTTTTATTTTTATCTTCGTCATACCTATTCAATTGTTTTGTAATTCCAACATTTTAGGAATTAAGCGCGAGTGAAGACACAGTTTATATCTATGTTTCATATTTATATATAGATACCGCTCAGTAATAACATATTTGTTTGCGGATAATATATCAACTTATGTTTGCCTATGAAATATAGAAAATTGATAAAACTTATATTTTTACTGATGAGCAGTGAAAATATTAAATTTTGCCGGAACTACTTTCCTGTTGTAAAAGTTGTTATCCTAGTTACTTTCCAGAAGGCAGATGAAGAAAAAAGATGAAGAAATATTATAAAAAGAAAATATCAATGAAATGCCGTTTAACAACAAATACATTTCACTGGTATGACAGATATTTGTTTCTGCTATTTTCGTACCGACATGACTTGAAGTCAAATCATTATGATTGAAATTTCCGAAAAAAACATTTTTCGTCTTAGTTTATAAAGTAAGTTTATTGATTTCAGAAAACAAGAAAAAAGAATAACGAAAGACAAAAGACAAGATACAATAAACTGATCCTGAAAGTTTTAGATTCAATCTTGGGTCCTTATTAAAACCAAAAACATGCGAAAGCACCTAGCACAATCTAAATGTTGCGACGAAATAATGCATTATCGATATAAAAGGTACGACCGAGTGTTTCCAATTACAAACAGGCGACCTGACAGGTAACGAGACCGATACATTTACCTGTGCCGGTGTCAAGGTTAACTTGACTATAAATAGTTATACTGGGTAGCTACTTTACAAACTTAAAATATTCATGTTGATGTATACACGTATAACTTGTAACAATATATATAAAATCATTTGACGGAAAAAATATTAGAGCGAAACAACCTAGGACGAACATGATTTCATGATTTAGGGCGAAACGACCCTTAGCGCGAACCTGATATAGTATTACGGTAATCATTTAATTATTGAGCATTTACTGGTTGCCTTATCGCTCAAATATCGTATACACAATAAACTTTATCAACGA
Source organism: Mimachlamys varia (assembly GCA_947623455.1). Taxonomy (NCBI): domain Eukaryota; kingdom Metazoa; phylum Mollusca; class Bivalvia; order Pectinida; family Pectinidae; genus Mimachlamys; species Mimachlamys varia. Next base: position 28,189,786 of record OX392532.1, on the reverse strand, counting down.
CATATGAGTGTCATCAGTATATGTTTCAGTATATCATGGCTCTATGTTGTATTTGAAAATATGTTATAATCTTACATTTAATTGTTTAAAAAAATTGGGTAAGCAAACAATCATCACTTAAACATAGTTTTCATTTAGTGTAAAATGTTCTTCTAACATATAGAAAGATAAACTTATTTATAAACAGGTAAACGTGTATCAACACGCAACACTTAATATATTGGTTTCATTCATGTACAATGTGTTTCTAATAGATAGAAAGTTATAAATAAGTAAAGACATTGTGATTAAACTTATATCACACAGAAATTAAGAATGCATAAATGCATAAATAACATATATATTTCGTTTTTACTTCTTTGTGATATTGAAGTTATTTTCTGATCATGTATTTTCAATGTCTTAACTTGTGTATACAATGTACTTAAAACAAATGAAATGTTGGATATATTATATATATATATAACACAGAAACATTTGAAAACACATTGAACTATATGCATGTGTATGTGCAACTGATTGGCGGTATTCATTTCAAAATGAGGAAGCAAACTTTATCTTTTATAACAATGCACTTTTTATTGTTATATTATTACTTTTATTGCTATGAGCAACATTTACGCCATTAAGTATGCTCATCAGTGTGCTTACTTTTGATTGAGAAGAATGACTCGGTTCTCACATTGATGTCTTTATGTGACCAGGGTTTTCGTGGCGGTAGACGTCGATTAAACAGAAGACACTTACTTTTCCAAAAATTGGTCGCCATGCCAATTTTTCCTTTGTTTATATTTTGCCCCTAGTTTAATCGTTTCTCAGATCGGATTTTTGATTTGTTGATGCTACCGTATTCAGCACAGTATGTTTAAGTATGTTTCGACCTGTATTGAAAAATATAACATGATAGGCATAACGTCTTATTTTGGGTATCAACTTATATTCTTTAAATTCTTCACTGCTGACAGGGTTTGTTTTTTTTTTTGAGTCATCGTGAGTCAAATATAAATAACGGCAAAAGTCTAATTGGACGAGCTTTCCTAGCGAAAAATTGTTATCTCTAAATATATCATATTTTATGTTATGTCTTTCAAGGAAATAGGTCCCTGAATTTTATTTTATTTTCTTTATGTTTTGCAAGCAACTCATTATGCATGTCGTGTAATTCTATTTTGTCGTTATCGTAGGTTTAAATAGTTTGCATTAGATTGATTTTGCAATGTTAGCGATATAATATTCAATGTTAGCTTTAAACAATTTTAAAAAGTTCATTATTTACGATCAAGGATTGTAGGATTTCGATCTTTACAAACACTACGTTGCGACGAACACTTCACTAATAACGAGTATACGATCTTATTCGATTTTATCATATTGAATGTATAGAAACTGTTTTTATGAAAGACCTTTGTGTTAAAAATTCTGATTGAAACAATGCCTAATACGTTAACTATGTCATAACTGTTAAAAGTTATAATTCATTCTGATGATAATTTCACTACACAAGGGCATGCTTAAAGGAGAATCTTTATGAAGAGCTTCTTTCATGGAAGCAGATAAATCAAAATAAGGACTTCACAATGGTCCAAAGGTTTTTTAACTACTGGGGGTCGGGTTGTAACGACGCTTGATTTTAAAACAGTCAGTTTATACAGATATCAAAATCGTCGTTTGCTTGAACATGAGCAACATAAAACCATACAAGACTTACTTTATTTCATTTAAATTTGTATTAAAGACTTTTACAGAGGGTCCTGTACTATTGTTCTGTTAATGAGCATATAAATGTTATTCAGGATAACTATATTACCAAAACATGTTTATTTGTTATTTTTCAATCACGGTCGTACAATGTCCCCCTTATACCATCTAATTTGCATATGTTTGTCTGCAAAAACACATATTCGATTGTGAAAGATAATAAATAATGTTTGTGTGATTGAATTGTAGTTGATTTTTTGCATTATCACTTTTTGTCAATAAAATACTTATGTTATTGTTTTTCAAATAGTTATGGAAAATGTCCATTGTGTATTATAATGGCATTATCATGGTCCAGTCCGGTATGATGAAATTTGAAAAAAAGCTGACAAACAATTGAATAAAAATACTAAGATCATTTAATATTGAAGAATGGATGTTATTATTTTCAAAAGAACGTTACAATTCTCACAGGAACGTTAACACTATTGACGGTATTTGGGGAGAAATCTGGTCAAACCGCATCTCATTGTAATGAATTACCAATGGCTTTATCCTTAGCTAGAGTTGCTTCCCTTAGATCGTATAATATAACGATATAATAGCTTCACTGTATGATTAGCTATATAGAACTTTGAATTTAAGTTTTCCGATCTTTGACTATCTTTCTTGTTTTGGGAGCATCCCATAATGCACAAAACCTGTTTTGGTAACGAATGTAAACAAATTTCCCTCTACAGGTTATATAGTGGGACTAACTTTAAGTGCCCAAAAAATCGCCAATAACAAACGTTACTCCAGTATAGAGTGCCTTCCCATCGTTTATGTGGTAGAGTAAATATTCTTAGCAAGTGAATGGAATTCTGCATTGATCCGGACAGGTCTGGACTGTTCAACTGTCAGTCAGAGAATGGGTCGCTGTCGCCTGTATCCAATGGCTTTTGTACTTTCTGCCGGGGTAACCAATCAGCTAATCAGCATTGAGCAATGACGTCACTTCTTAAAGTCCACTGAAGTGTAAACAAATGAGAAGTTATCTCCTGGATTTCTTTATGAATCTAAGAATGATGTAGGCATACTGCGTTTACATATACAAAAACCATCAGAATATTAAAGCGTCAACATATAAATGTAAGATATAAAGACTGAAAACGTGTCTGAATCTCACGTTTTTGAACGGCATGTTCGAGCTCCAGAGGTGTAGCCGGTAAATAATAATTAGAAATTTCTACAAAAATACGTATTGACGTCATACCAACCCGTGACCATAAGCTGCAGTGTATCTATCAGTAGACGGTAAATACGTAACAGTTGGTCGGTACCAGTTAAATGGTTTTAATTTGTTCAGAAACATTTCATATTTCTTTATTTTGGTTACAAAAGACCCTTTCAAATCCAATACAAAACTTGTATCCAATATAATGACAAACTAATGTGTGCTATAGTATAATATTCAGTTTTCTTCCTCAAACTCTTTTTTCTTTTTTTGATCAAGGAATTCTTTTCCACAATCTTACAATACAGCTCAGATCAATGAGCTATTCTATATTAAAGGATTAACATATTATATTGACAGTATCTTTCTGTGAAATGTTCGTAACTATTTTGTTCATTATAGTCCAATCTTCGGACACAGATTTCATTTCAAAACTAATAAACGTGAGAATGGTTCAATAAATGTAACAGCATGAAATGTGCAAGCTCCGCCCACGTTTATTGTTGGAGACGTCACACAATTGCGTTTCAAACTCTAGGATTTGCATAGCTCCGCCCATATGTATTGTTGTCGACGTCATAAAAATTGTCACGTGTTTGAGTACAGTTATGCGGTGATGATAGTTTGTTGAGCAATGGTTATCGAGTGAATGTCAGTGTAGACTGTAAATATATCTGAAATATAAGCTTTTTCAAGGCATGCATGGAAACAATATCCATTATTTCTAAAGATAATGAAATTGTCACTTCAAATTCATCATGGCACCATAGCACAAATACACAGGCAGCGGGAACTTGCAAGTAATATAGCTTATTTCCCTTTACCATACGCACAGATTCGTTTCAGTAACTTTAATCATTGTTAGCTTATTATTGGTAGCTGAGCTGCTGTGCAAACGGGTGTCTAGCAACTCTTTATTCTGCACTGTAAGTATATACAGTAACATGATATAAGGGTATCGGTGTGTATTTGTTTATAATAAAATTGCGTTTGTGTTGGTGGTTTGAATTGCCCATTTAATACTATATTGTTTGAGTTCAAAGTTACCTGTATGGAATTGTGTTCTTTTCTATGTAATCATATTTAGGCTTTCATGAAATAATTGTCCTAATCGGCAGAACGCTAACTATTAAACTTTAAAAACATTTGACATAGGCCATATACAGGTAGATTCCTATTCATCGTTGCGATAAGCCCTATACATATTAATATGCTATTTTTATCCGTTCTAGTTTTGCACCCTATCCTCAGTAGTCACCTGGTATTTCCGATCTGTACAAACAAGGTGTTGGTGTAGGTGTCCTGTTCAGATGATCAGACCACTCGTTTGCAATAAGGAAGTTGTATTTCAAAATGGCGGCTAATAAACATAAGCTGGGAACGCTTGCAGTTTCGGTGTTGACGTCAACTTGGCCACGATGTGATAGCTGACGACCTGGTCATGTGGAAATGTTGTGGAAAAAACGGTATTTATAGAAAATAATATCATTTGAGAAACAAACCATGTTAAAGTCAGTGATTTCAGATTGTATCGTGGATTATTTTTATAATTTTTAACATGGCGACAGCAAGCGCTTCAACGGAATCTGAGCCTTTGCTCTGTATGATGTGTTGTGATGAATACCAATTGCCAAGATCTTTACCATGTAAACATACATTCTGTGAGGATTGCTTACAATCTTACATAGAATCTGTTGGACTACAATATTCAGATTCAGGAAAACAATTCGACTGTCCAGCATGCAGATATTCTGTCACGGTGCTAGATTCAAATACTGGTGATATAGCCAAAACCTTTCCATTAAACGCCCTTTACAAGTCTCTTTCTACAAAGAAATGTGCCGATTCAACCATCTGTGATGTCTGTCGAATTGACAACGTTACGAAATTTGCCAACGTGTGGTGTATCGAATGTGGAGAGGCATTATGTGATGACTGCTGTGATGCCCACAAGAAGGTGAGATTGACAAGGAAACACCAAATCATTGATATCAGCCATCAAACGCTTACTTACAGTCGTTCTAACGAGGAATGTCCAAGGCACCCTGGAACAATGCTAGAATTATTCTGTGTGTACCACAAGGAACTATGTTGTTCTCTCTGTGTTCCAACGCTTCACAGTGGCTGCAAATCGATCAGACTGCTTGATGACATAGCCAAGCGTGTGGAAAAGCACAAGGAAAAAGCATCATACGCTTCTGAATTCAAGAACATGCAAAGAGAAATTAGGAGTATTTCTGATCACGAGGATTTATATATTAGTAAAGTTGACAAAGATTATAAAATGATGTTATCTGATATGGATACTTTAATAACTACAGTAAAGAACAGACTTGATGGGTTACACGGATCGTTTAAGGCAAGTGCCCATGCTCGATGGAACATCAGAAAGGAAACCCTCTCCAGAATTCAGAAAGAAACTCGAATGTTCAAGATCAACACAGAAAACTGTGTTAAATCCATGTCGGCAGTGACAGAGCACGCATCACCAAGACAGATGTTTGTCCTACAAGAGCAGATGAAAACCCAACTTACTGCGCATGTACACAATGTTAAGACCACAATTAAAGATTATAAAGAAACCCTACTGAAACTGGAAACAGAGGAGTCCATATTAAAGATCGTCAACTTCGTCCTTTCTGTTGGACATATCACAGAAGAAGATACACCATCTCCACTTGTAGAGAATGCCCTGGCTCAGATAGAGGAAAGCATCAACATCCTTAGACAGAAACCAGAGATATCTTTGCTTGAGGACTCCGTATGTACCTCTGACGTGGTCGAGCCCCTGGTCATAAGCCATCCTGTTGTGGATCTGATGACATGTACGACAAGGAAAGTGAAGAGTGTCACACAACAAGAGCTGGGGCAGAAGACACGATTTACTGGAGGGACATACCTCCCAGATGGGCGTCTGTTGTTAGCTGATTACGGCAACGGACGAATCGTGATGTTTGACGACAAGTACAATGTAGTAAACACAAGTCAGTGTCAACCGAACCTTCTCGACATCGCTTACAGTGACAAACATAGAACAGTGTTAGTGAGGACTACAACAAATATAAAAGAGTACAAAATCATCGGTAACTCCCTGCTGTTCATTCGTGACCAATCTGTTAACTGCAATCGAACGTATTTCAGTGGAATAACTGTACACATTGACACCATATTTCTGGGAACAGTTGAGTGTGTACACAAGTTGACAATGGATGGAACTTTACAGAAAAGCTTTCCTCGGACTGGAATGATTTGTTACGTAGCTGTTTGCAGCGAACTGGAGCGGTTTTGTTACCCTGACGGTAATGTCGTAGTTTGCTGTAGAATAGACGGAACAGTAATATTCCGATACTCCGACGGAAATCTTGGAGAGATTAGAGGTATGGCATTTGACAGTTCAGGAAACATATATGTATGTAGCAACAACCTTTCAGGATCAGTGTATCAGATTTCACATGACGGACAGAGAGGTCGTTGCCTTTTGTTAGATCAAAGTGACATCAAAAGTTCCTTCTGTATCATGTACCATCCATCGGAGAAAAAGCTTTTGGTGACATCAGCATTTGTTCATGATAATGTTCTGGTTGAAGTTTACGAGCTGGGAGATTTCATTAAGTGACAAATTTCATTGAACAACAAATGTGATAAGGACACGCAAAAATTAAGCAGGCAAGTGGCATGTATGTACAAACTATATGAATGAATCTATATAGTTCTCACTAGTTTTGTTTTACACTTCAAATAATAAAATATTCGCGCTAAAGCTAAGTAGTAACATACTGTTGTCCCGATTCCAGGTACGACAGACGCTATCGAATGTTGCTTTTGTAAAATAACATTGAAGAAACAATGTAAAAATAATGTCCAACCTTTCCTATGTCACACTAACAATACATGAAGTGGCTGTTGTTCTTCTGCTATAGGTTTATTATCCCTCAACAGCTTTGGTTAGTATGTCTATTTAATTTTCAGTGTAAATTTACCCGATTGTTTTGTGTGAAGAGAGATTGAATCCAAATGCACCATTGTTCCCACTTCATATGTATAAATTACTGCCTGTTTCCAGACTTTCATTCACATTCCAAAATGTCTTAAGACAAAAAAAGGAAAGGAAGAGTCCTGTCCATCGCTAAATGACCCTCAACAAAGTGGTCCTCTGTGTGGCCTTGCCCTTATTCCACTCTACCACCACTCACTACCCCCGTCTTAATACCCTTATGTATGTCCCTGTATTGAAGTTTTGTCTCTATACCATCATTACTGACCAAACCCCCAACTCTGTGCGCCTCTCCTACCCTTGCCTCCCAAGCCTTGGACCCTCTGAGCACTCCCCCCTCCCCCTCTCTACCATTTGTGCGCCTCTCCCATTCCTGTCTCTGTAACCCCTCCCCTCTTTGTGCCTCCCTATTCCATCAGTAATGAGTCTCGTTTACATTCCCCTATACGTCACTTTCGACAACAAATTATCAAGATTCGCCAAAACTGGGAATGGAAAGTAGTGATGTTGTCACTGTTCATATCAACAGGATAATACACCCGTATGACAGACACTTAATCGGCGATACTTATCCTGAGAGGTAAAATGTTGATTGTAAGTATACTCCCATTCACCTCAGTTATATCTTTTCAATTAGAGATATCTACAAACTATGAATAAAAAAGCTGTTTTTCAGAGGTGCAAAAAATGACTGTCAGTTTAAAAAAATCTTCCTTTTTTATTTACTTCGTCATAAATGTACATATTTTATTAAGATACAGTTTATTTCAGTTTACATTAAAAAACATGCATACAGCTCAGTTCTTGCATCATCCGTTTTTAGGACAATAGATAACGTAAGTTTTGATACCTACAAATGTTTTTGCTGTACCATGAATGCTTCACAGATGGAAAATGAAATGGTCATTTCTTCGTAGAGACATGACGTGAAATTCCCGGGGGAATAATTTGTCGTCTGCCGAAATTGCAACCAATTAATAAAGAATAATATGCCCCTTGAAATAAATGGTCCTTCGTTTGGAAAAAGGTTTTTGTCAGAGCATACGAAAATTATCATCAGCGATATCAACCGTGGGTATCCGACGATGTTGAAAAATATATATACATGTACATGTATATAAATTGGAATTATTTCATTTAGGCCATACCAATTTGATTTATTGTTGTTCGGAAAATGAGATTTCAAAATTGGAGCGAGCGGGCGCAATTGTTTTTTGTTTTTACAAAAAAATTGAATTCCTAAAAATTTCGAGCGAGCGGTAGTTTTCTAAAAACTAAATGTCAGAATACTTGTTTGTCTATTATATAATGTATCACCAAATAGTACACGTATTTAAACTGTGGTAGCGGGTTCTTTTAATTATTTCCATGGAACAAACTACTTGCAAAATGCTGTGCAATAAAACAGCATTTGAGAGAAAAGCTTTCTTGAATTACCTTCTTAATAGAAGACCCAAGGTCATTCATTCAAGTTTAGTGAGTGAACCAAAGCCGCAGGAAACACCTTTTAGCAACCACATTTTTTTCTTGAAGGTATTAAGATGCTTCTATTCATGCAGAATACATATTTTATCGAATTGCTATATAAATTAATGATGACAAAATATATGTATGATCACGGACTTAGATAGTCTAATCCAAGTCCGTGGTATGATGTACCGCCATATAAAACAAACCCTGAAGGCTAGATGTATGGCACTAGGTAATTTGCTGACATAACCATTGAGTTGCAATAATATTAATAATAATATTAATGGACACAAACATTATTTGTGTACTATATATCCAAATCAGAAAGATTAATATCAGTTCATAAGCTGACGTCACGTGGTTGAATAAGCATCATGAACCCAGTGTCCATCCATTCGGGATCTAAATGTTCTGACTACTGATGACTAAGTAACTACGACACCTGGAAGAGAGTTCGAATGGTAAAACCTACATAAATATTTTAAAATATGAATAACAAAAACGTGTTTTAACTATCAATATTAGGCCTATTCTACTAAAATAAGACTGATGAAATGACATTGATGTCTGCCAAATTGGGTCGATTGCTTAAAAAGAATATCGATTTGAAATTCAATAAAGAGGTGTTATTTTAGTCGAACATTTGTATTAACAACATATCTTTTGATGTTGCTTACTTTATTTAGAATTTTAAAAGATATTTGCTGTTGACCCTTGAAGTCGGTTTTTAGTGAGACCGCTTGAGTTTCGTATTTTGTTTTATTTCATCAAGAGATCTTGAAACGATAAATTATCTATTGTGGTATTTTGCAATACATTATGGCGACCGGATTATGTAATGAGAAAGCAATTTAGACACATTCGCAGTTTTCTTCACAAGTGAAAAAGCCTCGTCGCGCATTTCCCTCGAGTTGCTGCCGAAAAAAAAACGCTTAACATACCATTTTTACCTTCATTTCCAACATTCGAATGATTCGAAATGGCGTTTTCTGAATTTTGAACCATTGTAAAATATATCCAGATTCGTCATTTTTCATTGACGCTAAAGTTGGAGCGGTAACATTTTACTTTTACTTTTATTTTATTTTTCCAAAACAGGAGCGGTAAATCCGACGAACAACACATCAAATTGGTATGGCCTTAATGATTTAAACGTATACGTAAATTGAGGTGTATGCTGATCTGTGATTCAGATATGGTTTCACACAGGGTCGACATTTAAATAATTAACTTGAGGGCATTTGAATATTTCATTGTTATATTAATCATTTTATTTGATAAGAATATTGATATCAGAAAACGAACCAAAAAAAAGAAAGACAAAAGAATTGATACAATAAACTGATCCTTTAAGTTTTAGATTTAATCTTGGGTCCATATAAAACAAAAGACATGCGATAATACCTAACACAGTCTGAATGAAGCGACGACATAGTACATTGAATGTCTCCCGTAACAAACAGGCGGCCTGACAGGTTACGTGACCGATAAAATTACCTGTGTTGGTGTCAAGGTCAACCTGACTATAAATAGATATATTGGGTAGCTACAAAACTAAAACAAGCTACTCATGTAAATATAAGTGGTAGAAACCTGCTATACACGTGGATTGGTGGCATCTGTTTATTTTAACAACATATTACTGTGCTCTATTAATTGGTTCTGATAAGGTCAATTTCAAATTTTGAAATCACACAAGACCGACTTATATTAACTTAAATGAAACTTTTTAGAAATATCATTCAGGTTCATTTTATTAAAAGCACAGATTATCGACATTATTCCCACCATATACCTTGCTACCTGTACACTTTTTTGTATATTTGATAGGTTATAAAGTTCTTAAAATGGGTTTGATAGATATACATGTACATGTTTGACATTATAATATGTAATATCTTTGGTATTGTCTTTGTATAGTGATGCATATGTAAATTTGTTATTATTATTGTAACTCCTGTTGATTTTGGTATATCCTACACATGTAAGGTGTGCATCAGTTTCTATGAATACAAGGGAACGCTATAATCATTGATTGTTACGTAAAACGTGTTTATCCAAGTGTCTAATAGCACGGGTGATTGATTTTTTCTTCGTAACTTCTACCATTGATTGTGGTTTATAACACCCGTTACTAGCTGTATGCTAACATCGGAATGATAAAATCATTGATTATAACACATTTTATGCGTTTTTACCTGTTTGATTTGAGTGGTGTTTAACATTTTCATTATTTCATTAATTGATTAAGACTGTTTAGTTCATGTGTAAAACATGTATCAACGCGATTGATTACACGGCAATCTTAATTTTGATTACACTTATTATCAAACGTGTTCCAACTTAATTATACTTTGGGCTATTTTTGTGTAGTGAATTTGATTCATACGACAAAACATCGATTTCTTTATAATGTGTATGATGTTGACAATAGTCTTTACACTTTTCATCCTTTGGACTATTTTCTATTTTATTCTAAGCACGATCTCTTCCCTTCACGCATTTTTCCCTATTGTAATTATACGTGTTCCTACATATATTGCATTATACTCTCCTCCACGATACTTAATTCAATTTGGTCTTCTTGCAAAATATTTCACATTGCTACTTTTCCGGATTCGTTTTCTCTTGTTTCTGCGGGATGTATCCACTGTAAGTTAAATTCCGATTTATCCTAACTTGTATTATACCCGGACAGGTCTCCGTTGTCATCAACTAATATGTAGCTATACATGTTTGTCTGGAGATGTGCTAGTAGGCATTTAATTATCGTTATTTATTTTACATGTATTACCGATATTTATTTTTATTCTACTTACTCCAATTAAGTGAATTTTGTCACTTAAATGTGAAACAAAAACTTGACATAATTTTCAGTCAACTATTTGATACAGAGTAAAGATTCATTTTCTCCTCAACTGTTGACTTGTGGAATGCACTTTTTGACGACGTTAAGTAAAATCCTTCAATCAATCACCTTAAGAAATTCTTGAATGTAAATTTTCCATGTTAATCCTGTTCGATCCTATTATTTTACTTCCACTAACAGTCTATTGTTTATACATAACCTAGTTGATAGCCCCAAACTTTTACTAACCACTTTCTCATTTCTTGTCCTCATTTCTTACAATATGGATTCCAATGTTTTAGAAATTTTCCAGAGTATATTGTTAACATACTGCTGTGTGGACATCCTGATATGCCTGTTGAATGTAATTTTAATATTATTTGACGCCGTTCTTTCAACAATTCATTAGTAAGTCTAAACGTGTTAGTGTATATCATATGCTGATTTAATTTACTGCGATTTGTTTCTCATATATGATATTTGAACGTAATGTTCTGCTAAATTTCCAATTTAGTTTATTTCAATGTCTTACTACCTCCATCGCCCCTTTTCCTGACCCCCCCCCCCCCCCCCCCCCTTTATGTATTTTTGCCAACAATCTCAATGTCGTACCACTGGCATTCTACCACCAATTCCATTGAGAATAATCGATATAAGTATTGTAACTGTTTTCGAATCCTAAATATTCATGTATATAGCGACAGTATATTTGCCATTTCTTTGATAAATAATGTTTACATATTTAATATATGCTGTTTAACTCATTTACTTGTGAAATGTACAGGCTTATGCAGAAAGCATCTTTAACGCAAATAGGTGAAAGTGTACAAGGATGTATATAATTATCGTACTTGTATGGCCTAAAGCAATAGAATGATTTCTCAACCAAAAAAGGTATACCATAAAATACCACATAGATTACCGTCGTTTCATTTTTCTATAATTGATTATCATAATGAATAAATTTTATGGATATATCTTCCTGCGTCATTTGCGTTTCTGTGTCATTTATCTAATTATTAAAGAAATGAATAGAGGATATCTAACAGTGTCTTCAGTAATACGAAATATATTTCAAGGGGGGGGGGGCTTATATCTTCGCAGTACGAGTGAAAACATCAAAATGTTAGCCACACGTGTGGAATATATTTCGTATTACTGAAGATACTGTTAGATATTCTGTTTATTACATTTTTGTTGCAAATCATCACATCAAGTTGACAATACTTGGCGTAGATACTTTTGACACTAGCAAGTCTAGACATCTCACTGAAAATATATTTAAACAAATTGTGAAAACTCGTTTCTTACTTCTTTTGATCACTGATTTTGATGAAGGATGTATTTGTCTTCATATTTTAAACAAGTATGTCATATTACTAAATTAAAAGTCCCGTCATCAATGCAGATCATTACACAATGTTGTTAACCGCCGAATCTACAGTCGGTAAGATGGTGAGAAGCGAAGGAAATGATGAGTTGTTTTGTCACCATTTATCCAGATGATAAATATCAGTGCCAAACAGGCTTGTGTGAGCTACATTTTATCCCTATCACTGTCAGAGATGATCCTAGTTCTTTTGGCTACTCTGTCTTTCGTTTGACGCAGTTTCAAACATATAGAACTGCTGTCTTGCATAGTATAACAGGTTCCTTGAAATAAAAGGTAACTTTGTGTTTAATTCCCGAATGAGGTCACATATCTGATAATTCTGTGCAGTAAAATGAGGCGTTCCTGTCGTTAAGCTAACCAGCATTTTAAGGGTAGATTATGTATACTAATATAACTGTTAACTATGTAGACTGCACTTGAAATAAAGACAGTAATGAATAAAAAAAGAATATCGCAATGGAAATGACCCTAACATTTATTATTACAAAAACTTCGTATCTGTATGTGGTTTGAACAACACATTTAGATTATATATTGTTTTAATCGCTAGTTTGAAAAATTGATATATGTTTATTGTAACATTAAGAAAAACATTTTGTTAAACTGAAACAAACGCCAGCAATTAGGTTTAAACAATCTCTGATACAGACAGAACATTATAAGTTATATAGTCACTAAATGACCCTCTATAGAGCCATAGAGGGTCAGTAAAATGTATAGGGGGCGAGGGCGGAGCCCGAGCCCCCTATATATTTTACTGTCCCTCTATGGCCCAATATAGGGTCAGTTAGTGACTATATAACGAATTTATCGCATCGAGGACACCTTTTAAACACATTAAACAGAAACAACATAATCAGTAATTTCGGGCGTCAAGATAGAAATGGGGCAGACATTCGTCCAATTGTTGCTGTCTGAACGATTCAAAATCAGTATTCTGATTCTTTTTAAACAAATAATCCTTTAAACATCTAGCTGCCGTTTTGCTGGCCTTGATTGTCTTTACATCGTGACTTTCCAGTCTTTTTGTATTTATGTCTGCTGCTGTCGTCTGCCCGAATCGTGCCATTTTTGTTGACAGTCAACATCGCGGAGACGCTTGAAACACCAACCCAAAAAATGTCGCAAAATGCACACAAAATTCCCATGGCGTAAGAAAAATAACTCGTATAACTATCATGGTAACATAAAGACAGTACAGGTGAACCGAAATTAACTTCACGATTCTAGAAGCCATTTTTCCAAAGATACAACCCATTTGATTTTCGAAGCGGTGGAAATTGTCGTCGTCATTAAATCAAACTGACCCTCTATAAAACTGGTAGCGCCATCTAACGTGCCAAAGTGACCCTCTATAGAAAAATAGAGGGTCACCACGTGACGTCTCTCAACCAATGATTTCATGACATTCTAGTCCGAGGTGCGATAATATACAATGTGGCGACACGCCATATGCACATGCACATGCCCTTTATGTCTAGTTTAACAATATTTTCTACTCTAGCAGACCTATCTAGTCAAATCACATGGGATTACCGATCTATACAACCAGAGGTGATATAGGTGTCGTGTACAGGCATTAGACCACTCGTTAGTATCAATGGAGTATTTCAAAATGGCGCCTGTTAAATGTAAGCTGGAACAGACAAAAGGAATTAGTATCAGTGTAGACGTCTAACTGGTCATGTTGTGAATGCAGACGACCTGTGATAAAACAAAAATGATAATCCTTGTATTTTTGTAACATGGCGACAGCTAGCGGTACGAAGGAATCTGGGCCTTTGCACTGTGTTCTGTGTTATAATGAATACAAAGTGCCGAGAACTTTACCATGTAAACATACATTCTGCGAGGGTTGCTTAAAACCCTATATAGAATCTGTTGGACTACAAAATTCAGATTCAGGAAAACAATTCGACTGTCCAGCATGCAGATGTTCTGTCACGGTGCCAGATTCAAATACTGGTGATATAGCCAAAGGCTTTCCATTAAACGCCCTTTACAAGTCTCTTTCTACAACGAAATGTGCCGATTCAACCATCTGTGATGTCTGCCAAGTTGACAACGTCACAAAGTCTGCCAACGTGTGGTGTATCGAATGTGGAGAGGCATTATGTGATGAATGCTGTGATGCCCACAAGAAGGTGAGATTGACAAGGAAACACCAAATCATTGATATCAGCCAACAAACGCTTACTTACAGTCGTTCTAACGAGGAATGCCCAAGGCACCCTGGAACAATGCTAGAATTATTCTGCCTTTACCACAAGGAACTATGTTGTTCTCTCTGTGCTCCAACGCTTCACAGTGGCTGCAATTCGATCAGGCTGCTTGATGACATAGCCAAGCGAGAAGAAAAGCACAAGGAAAAGGCCTCATATGATTCGGATTTCAAGAACTTGCAAAGAGAAATAAGGAGTATATCTGACCAAGAGGATTTGTATATTAGTAAAGTTGACAAAGATTATACAATGATGTTATATGATATGGATACTTTGATAAGTACAACAAAGAACAAACTAGATGAGTTACACGGATCGTTTAAGGCAAGTGTCCATGCTCGATGGAACACCAGAAAAGAAACCCTCTCCAAAATTCAGAAAGAAACTCGAATGCTCCAGATCAACACAGAAAACTGTGTTAAATCCATGTCGGCAGTGACAGAGCACGCATCTCCAAGACAGATGTTTGTCCTTCAAGAGCAGATGAAAACCCAACTTACTGCGCATGTACACAATGTGAAGACCACAATTAAAGATTATAAAGAAGCAAAACTGAAATTGGAAATAGAAAATGCAGTATTAAAGATCGTCAACTCCGTCCTTTCTGTTGGACACATCACAGAAGAAGAAACACCATCTCCACTTGTAGAGAATGCCCTGGCTCGGATAGAGGAAAACATCAACATCCTTAAACAGAAACCAGAGATATCTTTGCTTGAGGACTCCGAGTGTACCTCTGACATGATCGGATCCCTGGTCGTAAGCCGTCCTGTTGGTGCTGTGGATTTGATGACATGTACGACGAGGAAAGTAAGGAGTGTCACACAAGAACTGGGGCAGAAGACACGATTTACTGGAGGGTCATACCTCCCAGATGGGCGCCTGTTGTTAGCTGATAACGACAATGAACGAATCGTGATGTTTGACGACAAGTACAATGTAGTTAACAAAAGTCTGTGTCAACCGTCCCCAGTCGACATCACTTACAGTGACAAACATAAAGCAGTGATCGTGAGGACTACATCAAATATTAAAAAGTACAAAATCAACCGTAATTCCCTAAAGTTCATTCGTGATAAATCTTTATCTTCTGACTCCGTCTCATCTGCTTTCCTCGGTGGAATCGTCGTACACAACGACACCGTATTACTGGGCACAGATACCTTTGTCAACAAGTTGACAATGGATGGAACTCTACAGAAGAGATTTACTCGGACTGGAATGTGTTGCTACGTAGCTGTTTGCAGCGAACTAGAGCGGTTTTGTTACTCTGACGGTAATGTCGTAGTTTGCTGTAGAATAGACGGAACAGAAATATTTCGATACTCTGACGGGAATCTTGGAGACATTGGAAGTTTGTCATTTGACAGGCCAGGAAACATATATGTGTGTTGCTACAACCCTAATGGTAAGGTGTATCAGATATCACATGACGGACAGAGAGGTCGTATCCTTGCGTTGGATCAATGTGACATTACAAGTCCCTTATATATCATGTACCATCCATCAGAGGAAAAGCTTCTGGTGACACATGGATCATCCTTCCAAAGAGTTCTATTCGAAGTTTATGAGTTGGGAGATTTCACTAAGTGACAAATTTTATATAAACATATATGTGATTAGTAAAGAACTATACCTTGGAGCCTCATACAATAATATCAGCTAATCAGTAAGTATTTTATACAATTGTTATCCCTACCTAAAATTTGTTCCGGCTAAATAAGTTCATCAGAATGATTTAAATTGGTGAAATTGTTGTCAGATTTTGTATTGAATGAAATCTACAGAATTTATGATTGCAAAAATGGATGATTTTGTATATTTTATGCATGATGGGTGGTTGATATATGGGGTCAAATGTCACATTCCAACTGTTGGGCATGTTTACATCCGGCTTGTCAAAACAAATACTTCTGTAGTGCTCTTAAATACCACAAAACCTACCAAAATGCCTTTTAAAGCATGCGGCTGGTGTATATATTGTACGTATCAGTATTTACTATTTCATGTTGAACTGAAAATATTATAGTTATTAGCTTTATAGGATAGTAATAACATGTAGTATATTGTTAAGTTGTGCGAATCCTAAATACAAAATTGGACTATCGGTTCCGGTTCCGGTGTCAATTATGAAGAACGTTATCGGATGTCCCTTCTGTAAAATTAATAAATATAAAACTTATATGGAAAGAGAGCCGACATTTCCTTACATCGAACTAGCTTAAAAAGCATGTGTCTCCCTTATTGTTTTCCCTTTTTACAGTTTTATAAATCTTTCAAAACCCGACCAATTAGTAGTTAGTCTTGCTTACATTGCCGTATAAGTCGCATTCGGCAATTAAATGAACCAGATTCCTTGAAATTTGGAATAAAATTTCATAATCTTATTAAACATTTTTTCACTGTGCATATTAACAAGATAATTTAACCAAACGATTCCTAAATGTCACCCATCAGTTGCAGACTTTTACGAACAATTATATTAGAAGCAAATAACCGGTGTCGATACATATTTTATTATTAGATAATTTTTCAATTTCGTCATATTTATTTGTTCTACAATTCCAACATTTTAGTTAAGGTACTGATTATCTTTGTGTTTTATGTTCAAATATAAATAATGGTCCGTTATTGCATCAATTTGTTCCGGATGTGTCGTTTGACGATATTGCAATAAGCTGAAAACATGACATTGCCAACAAAATGGTAGACCATTAGGTTAACAGTTTTGACAAAGCACGCAAAAATATAAATATATAATATTAGAATTAGTCCATTAATGACTTAAACATATATATAAAGTGAAATGTTATTGTGATCATCAGTGATTCATTTATGGTTCAACATAATGTCGACATTTCCTAATTCACTTGAGGGCGTTTGTTTATTTTAACAAAATATCGTTGTGCTCTATGTATTTATTTCATTTTAACATCTTTTTTTTTGTAAAAAGTACTGCTATTATAAAACAAAACAAACGAAAAAATGAAGACAAAAGAATTGATACAATATACTAATCATTACGTTTTAGATCTAATCTTGGGTTCTT
Source organism: Mimachlamys varia (assembly GCA_947623455.1). NCBI lineage: Eukaryota > Metazoa > Mollusca > Bivalvia > Pectinida > Pectinidae > Mimachlamys > Mimachlamys varia. The sequence goes on along the minus strand of OX392532.1, from coordinate 28,171,896 downwards.
AAATAACCAAAGACATGCGATCATGCATAGCAGTCTAAATGTAACAACGTAATGATACATAATCGACATGAAAGGTACTGCCAAGTGTCACCAATTACAAACAGACGCCCTGACACGTAACGTGACCGATACAGTTACCTGTGCCGGTGTCAAAGTCAACCTGACTATAAAGAGATCTATTAGGTAGCTACAAAACTAGAACAAAATTCCCAAGTAGATATTTACGCGTTAACCTGACAATTAACAAAACAGTGTGCAGGTAGCAAGGTATATAGTGAAAATGATTTCGATACTACCCTATTCAGAGCAGAATGAAACTCAATGTATTAATTCTATATTATTTCCTTTAAATATTTATTGACGTGTTTTAACTTTAAAAATACAATTTGCTGCAGTGTGTGATTTCAAAATTTGAATTTGAACGTCAAATAAAATAAACGGAGCACAATTATATGATGGTACAGTAAACAAATGCTATCATGTTACTTGTATAGCAGGTGTCAACAGCTATGATAAAATATCATAACTGCATATTCATTTATTTTTTTATAAAACTTTTTATAATGTGTGTAGAATATCATAGAACAAATTATACATCAACATGTTAACAGTAAGCTGTAATAAAATATATCCAATATGTATTAAGGAACTTGGTCTTGATTATTACGTTCAACGCGTTTATCCCATTGTTCGATGTCATTGACATTCAATACTTTCTTTATTATTACTGTCATTGATTTTGGTTTATCAGACACGTCTAACGTGTGACTCATTTCTATGATTTCACAGGAAATAGCTTATAATTCATCATTAAGTTTTACGCGTTAATTCCCGTGCTTGATTTCATGAATATTCAATGTTTTCTTCATTATAAATTTCAATGAGTTTGGTTTAAAATCCATTTGCATGATTACACGGTAAATATATAATCGTTGATTATTACGTTTTATGCGTGTATCCCCTTGTTTGATAGTATGGGTATTAATGTTTCTTCATTTTAACTCTCATTGATTTTGGCCTACCAAACACGCGTAAGGTTTGTATTCATCTGTATGATTACACGGGAACGATATGTACAATAATATATCCTATATCATAAATAAAATGTGTGCTGCAGTATCATCTTCAATTTTCTTCTTCAAACCCTTAATCTACTTTTTGTTTATCTTTGATCCAGTAAGCCGTTATATCAATCTTAAAATACAATTAGGATCATTAAGTTATCTGAAATATCTCAAGACATACATAATAATTAATACCAAAACATCATTTGCATTAATTTGTAGAAATCATATTAAAGTGCAATCAAATAGTTCACTACATGAACACAAAACAAGAATACAGTTTATATCTTACATGGTACAAGGGATGTAACTCATAATTTAAGTGATCCAAGTAACGTAACTCTTTGAATATTTCAAGCAGCTTTCATTGATAATGTCAATAAATTCACCATCGGCACTGAACATTTAGATTTCCAGCCTCAGTGTTACACAATAGCTGTGCTGGGAAGATATAGCTCGGGGGGGGGGGGGTATATATATTTATGGCTGACTGGGAAGAGAAAGCTCGGACGGATATATATATTTATGGCTGACTGGAAGCAGGAAAACTAAGTGGGCCCTGGACTCCAATTAACATGTACCTGTCGACTTAATCGGCACTTGACCCTAATTAACGTGCACCTGTCATGAAGCATTCGGGGAGTGAATCCAAAGTTACTATCAGGTCATTTTTATGGTTAACTGGGGGAAGGCTTAAATTCGGACTGTAACTCCAGAACAGACACACACGAACTCAGGACTTCAGACGAGCGAACTCCTAACACACAACGAGTCCCTGAATAAATTACCAACTCGACCAACTTCTGTGTCCAGCGTGTTTTGTTACATCAGTTCTAAGAGACAATCCTTTGTTGAGATAATGAAATCGTTACATCAAATTCACCATGGTACGACAGCACGGATAAATATTATATATACCGCAGAAAAACACAACGTTCTTGTAGTTATATCCATTTGCCAACGCACAAGTTTGTAGACGAGCCATTGTGTATACGGGTGTCTAGATATTCTTTGAGCTGCATTATCAATAAAAAAATAAATAGAGAATACTGAAGCGTCAACAAAACCATCATCCGAACACAAAATCGATTAAACTAGGGAAAAAATACGAAAAAGAGAAAAGTAGGGGCAAAATATGAAAAAGAGAAATATCTACATGGACAACTGTGTAAAAGTACAAGAGCATATAAGACCAAGTATTTCGAAACAGTAAGCGTCTTTTACTTCATCGACGACAGACAGGAATAGAACAAAACGGTATAGGTGTGTTATGATTACAATAAGCTTGCGTTTAAGTTGGTGGTATATTTTTTTTCATTCAAAGTTCCCTTATGGCAATATGCTATTTTCTATATAGTCATTTAATAGGGGAAAACACATATCGTTACATCATTTTAAACGATCTGTACAGGCCTATACAAACAGAAAATTATTTATCTTAGCAACACGCCCAATGCACATGATTTTTTTTTAATTTGGATAAGTTCTAGTTATTGCACTCTATCTTATGATAGTCATATGATATACAAGGTCCGTACCCAATAGAACTGATATCAGTGTCGTGTACAGACGAAACTGCTCGTTATCACTAAAGCAGTTTAATTACAAAATGGCGGCTGAGAAATGTAAGCTGGGACCCCAAACAGGATTTACTATTTGTGTAGACGTCAAACTTGTTATGGTGTGATTGCAGACGACTTCCCATCTTATAGACACGCTGAGGGAAACACGGTATGGATATCAAATTATTTCATTTTCGAAACATATCATGTAAGGATCAATGTTTTCCGAATGTTTCTAGGATAATCCTTGTAATTTTGTAACATGGCGACAGCTAGTTCTATGACGGAATCTGAGCCCTTGCACTGTATACTGTGTTATAATGAATACCAAGTGCCAAGATCTTTACCATGTAAACATACATTCTGCGAGGGTTGCTTAAAATCCTATATAGATTCGGTTGGACTACAAAAATCAGGTTCAGGAAACCAATTTGACTGTCCAGCATGCAGATGTTCCGTCACGGTACTAGATTCGAATGCAGGTGATATAGCAAAACATTTTCCATTAAACGCCCTTTACAAGTCTCTTTCTACAACCACTTGTTCTGATCCAACAAACTGTGATGTCTGCCAAATTGACAACTTTACAAAGTCTGCCAACGTGTGGTGTATCGAATGTGGAGAGGCATTATGTGATGACTGCTGTGATGCCCACAAGAAGGTGAGATTGACAAGGAAACACCAAATCATTGATATCAGCCAACAAACGCTAACTTACAGTCGTTCTAACGAAGAATGTACAAGGCACCCTGGAACAATGCTAGAATTATTCTGCCTGTACCACAAGGAACTATGTTGTTCTCTCTGTGCTCCAACGCTTCACAGTGGCTGCAATTCGATTAGCCTGCTTGATGACATAGCCAAGCGAGTGGAACAGTACAAGGAAAAGGCCTCATATGTTTCGGAATTCAAGAACATGCAAAGAGAACTAAGGAGTATTTCTGATCAAGAGGATTTACATATCAGTAAAGTTGACAAAGATTATACAATGATGTTATCTGATATGGATACTTTGATAAGTACAACAAAGAACAAACTAGATGAGTTACACGGATCGTTTAAGGCAAGTGCCCATTCTCGATGGAACACCAGAAAAGAAACCCTCTCCAGAATTCAGAAAGAAACTCGAATGTTACAAATCAACACAGAAAATAGTGTTAAATCCATGTCGGCAGTGACAGAGCAAGCTTCTCCAAGACAGATGTTTGTCCTTGAAGAGCAGATGAAAACGCAACTTACTGCGCATGTACACAATGTGATGACCACTATTAAAGATTACGAAGAAATACAACTGAAACTGGAAACAGAAGATGCAGTATTAAGAATTGTTAACTCAGTTGGACACATCACAGAGGTATCTTTACCATCTGCAGTTGTAGAGAATGCATTGGCTCGGATAGAGGAAAGCATCAACATCCTTAGACAGAAACCAGAAATATCTTTGCTTGAGGACTCCGTATGTACTTCTGACATGATCGGATCCCTGGTCATAAGCCGTCCTGTTGTGGATTTAATGACATGTACGACGAGAAAGGTGAAGAAAATCAGACAACAAGAGCTGTCGCAGGGGACACGATTTGCTGGAGGGACATACCTCCCAGATGGACGACTGTTGTTAGCTGATCATCATAACGGACGAATAGTGATGTTTGACGACAACTACAATGTAGTTAACACAAGTCCGTGTCAACCGAGTCCAGTCGACATCACTTACAGTGACAAACATAAAGCAGTGTTAGCGAGGACTGACAAAGATATAAAAGAGTACAAAATCGACGGCAATTCCCTAAGGGAATTCCTTCGTGATAAATCTTTATCTTCTGACTGCGTCTCATCTTTTTTCCTCTGTGGAATCGTCGTACACAACGACACCGTATTACTGGGCACAGATACCTCTGTCATCGAGTTGACAATGGATGGAACTCTACAGAAGACATTTCCTCGGACTGGGGGATGTTGCTACGTAGCTATTTGCAGCGAACTGGAACGGTTTTGTTACCCTGACGGTCATGTTGTAGTTTGCTGTAGAATAGACGGAACAGTAATATTTCGATACTCTGACGGAAATCTTGGAGTCATTGGAGGTTTGTCATTTGACAGGTCAGGAAACATATATGTGTGTTGCTACAACCCTACATCTAAGGTGTATCAGATATCACATGACGGACAGAGAGGTCGTATCCTTGCATTGGATCAAAGTGACATCAAAAGTCTCTTCAATATCAGGTATCATCCATCAAAGGATCAGCTCTTGGTGACATCAGCAATGACCGGCATGGATATTGAGAAAGTTCTGTTTGAAGTCTATGAGTTGGAAGATTCCACTGTAAAATAACATCAAAAATTCAAGATGGAAATAGCCTCCACCTTTTCATGTATCAAACCTACCAATGAAGTAGACGTTGCTCTTATTTTACTCAATGTAAGGTTTATTAATCTTTTAAAGCTTTACTCGTCAATAGTAAGGATCATTTTTATTCACCTTTACGTCACATTCTACTACACAATTATCCGGATTCCCCAAAACTAGGAATAATGGAATGTATTGATCGTTTAAATCATATTATTACTGTGCATATTAACAGGATAGTTCACCCGAATGACACGTTAACAACTTATCCTGTAATACAAAAGGCCAAATGTTGACTGTAAGTATACCCCCATTCACCTCAGTTGTCACTTTCCTATTTAAGACGCCTAACAACTCAAAGAAGAGATAAAACTGTTTCTCAGAATTTCAAGATCTTACTGGCGGTTGCAAAAAATTATTTTTATTTTTTATCGTCGTCATACCTATTCAGTTGTTCTATAATTCCAACATTTTAGTAAGACACGATTTATGTCTATGTCTCACACTTAAATAAACATACCGCTCAGTAAAAACATATTTGTTTGCAGATAATATATACACTTATGCCTGTGAAATAAAAAAAACTGATTAAACTGATATTTTCACTGATGAGCAGTGAAAATATAAAATATTACCCTAACTACTTTCCAGAAGGCAGAAGATGAAGAAAACAAATTATAAAAGTTTTTTAAGGCCTCGTTTGAAATGTTATAAAAAGAAAATACCAATGGTATGCCTTTTAACATCAAATACATTTCACTCGTATAGCAGATTTATTTTTCTGCAATATTCGTGAAATATATTTGATATTACACGGCAAACCATTGAATATCATCTTTTTATTTTTGATATTAATAAACGTTTTTGTAGTAACGTAGATGCTTCACTATTAAACAGAAAATGTTGTTGTACCGACATGACGTGACGTCAAATCATTATGAAGGAAATTCCCGAAGAAAACATTTTTCGTCTGACGAAACTGCAACCAATTGAAGATATGACGTTTTCCCACAAAATGAATAATCCACTATTAAAGGCCCAATATACGTAACTTCAGGAAATTTTTCGTGATTCTGAGAGTTCTGAAAAAAATCCATTTGATAACCATGCAAAAATAAGCCTCAAACGAAGTTAACCTGAGCGGTAACTACCAAGAAAACCTTGACAGAAACGTCCAAAGAATTGAAAATAATTCAGGTGGGGCCCACTTCAACAACAAACCGAAGCGAGAAGACGGTTCAAATTGGACGCGTGTTTACAAATGCCGAGTTTCAACTGATGATGTACCGGTAACCGCTTAAGAATTCATCTTGAATATATCTGATATCGATTAATCTTAACTAAATCTATAAATATAATCAGTTTTAAATTTTGATTTTCGTTTCAAGATTTGCCGAAAGTTACGTATATTGGGCCTTTAAGTAAACCAAGAGAAATTTTTTTTTTAAAGAATTGAATATTTAATGATATACATGGATATGTAACCTGAGGTGTATGATGATCCGTGATTTATGACATATGGTCGACATTTACCCTAATTAACTTGGTGGTATTTGTTTATTGTAACAACATGTGACTGATCTATTCATTTCTGCAAAAATTTATTTCATTTTAACATTAATCTTTCTATTTGATAAGTTTATTGATTTCAGAAAACAAAAAATAAGAATAACGAAAGACAAAAGACAAGATACAATAAACTGATCATGAAAGTTTTTGATTTAATCTTGGTCCTTATTAAAACCAAAGACATGCGAAAATACCTAGCACAATCTAAATGTTGCGACGAAGTAATGCATTTTCTATATAAAAGGTACGACCGAGTGTCTCCTATTACAAACAGGCGACCTGACAGGTAACGAGACCGGTAAAATTACCTGTGCCGGTGTCAAGGTTAACTTGACTATAAATAGATATGCTGGGTAGCTACTTTACAAAACTTAAGTATCCATGTAGATGTATACACCACGTTTAGTTGTTAAAACCTGATATAGTATCACGTTTCCTTAATGATTTAAATATTGAGCATTTATTGGGTGCCTTATCGCTCAAATATCGTATACACAATAAACTATATCAACGACATATGAGTGTCATCAGTATATGTGTCAGTATATCATCGCTCTATGTTGTATTAGAAAATATGATAATAATCTTCCATTTAGTTTTTTTTAAATGTTGTGAGCAAACAAGAATCACTTAATAGCTTAGGTTTCATTTAGTGTAAAATGCTGTTATAACATATAAAAAGATACTAATTTATAAACAAGTAAACGTGTAACACGCAACACTTGGTTTCATTCATGGACAATGTTTTTCTAATATATAGAAAGTTATGAATAGGTAACTGTGTATCAGTTGTGTATTTGTCAAAATCATTTTTATGCATACTATCTGATGACGGGCTTGATCAAAACCAATAAAGACATTGTTATTAAACCTATATTACGCAGAAATTAGGAATGCATAAATATAGTTCGTTTTTACTTCTTTGTGATAATAAAGTTATTTTCTGATCGTGTATCTTCAATGTCTTAATTTGTGTATACAATGTACTTAAAACAGATGAAATGTTGGATATATTATATATAATATATAACACAGAAACATTTCAAAACACATCGGTTCTCACATTGAGGACTTTATGTGACCAGGGTTTACGTGGCGGATGTCGTCGATTAAACAGAAGACAATTACTCTTCCAAAACACAGGTCGCCATGCCAATTTTTCCTTTGTTTATATTTTGCCCCTAGTTTAATCGTTTTTCAGTTCGGATTTTTGATTTGTTGATGGCACCGTATTCTGTATCGTTTTGGGTTTTTTTGTATTATGTAATGTCTTTGTATTGTTATGAACATGTGCATGTAAATGTGTCCAGTGTACGATATCTAGCTAGAGGTATTGTTTGTTTAAAAAAGAAAACTTCTCAGATACTGATCAAATTTTTATAGCATTAACAAATAATGCATTTTTCCTTTCTAAATATACTACTTCTTGTGAGAGGACACATATTTATGATATGTTTCCGCTTATATGATTCAAGACAATATATAATAGTATGCACTATTCACAAAATCGTTTCAACGATTTTCATATAAATGAGTAAGATGCTCTCGGTAAATGATCGGATAGTTGTAACAAGTCATACTGTCATTGGTCACGAATCAGAACAGTTTAGATGAATAGGATGTGATTAAGCTCCATCTCTTACAGTATGTTTAAGTATGTTTCGACCTGTATTGAAAAATATAACGTCTTATTTTGGTATCAACTTATATTCTTTAAATTCTTCGCTGCTGACAGGGTTTCTTTTTTTTGCAGTCATCATGAGTCAAATATAAATAACTGCAAAAGTCTGATTGGACGAGTTTTCCTAGCGAAAAAATATTATCTCCAAATATATCATATTTTATGTTATGTCTTTCAAGGAAATAGGTCCCTGAATTTTATTTTATTTTATTTGTGTTTTGCAAGCAACTCATTATGCATTCGTGTAATTTTATTTTGTCCGTTATCGTAGGTTTAAATAGTTTGCATAAGATTGATTTTGCGATTTTAGCGATATAATATTCAATGTTATCTTAAAACAATTTTAAAAAGTTCATTCTTTACGATCATGATTTGTAGGATTTCGATCTTTACAAACACTACGTTGCGACGAACACTTCACTAATTACGAGTATACGATTTTATTCGATTTTATCATATTGAATTTATTGAAACAGTTTTTATGAAAGACCTTTGTGTTAAAAATTCTGATTGAAAATATGCCTAATAGGTTAACTATGTCATAACTGTTAAAAGTTAAAATTCATTCTGATGATAAGTTCACTACACAGGGGCATGATTAAAGGAAAATCTTCATGAAGAGCTTCTTCCATGGAAGCAGATAAATCAAAATAAGGAATTCACAATGGTCCCTCGATATTTATTACTTTCTAAAAAAAACGCTTACAGAGTGATTGATAAAGGTTTTTTACTACTGGGCGTGGGGTCGTAACTAACGACGCTTGATTTTAAAACAGTCAGTTTATACAGATATCAACATAGTCAATTGCTTGAACATGTGCAACATAAAACCATACAAGACTTACTTTATTTTATTTGGATGTGTATTAAAGACTTTTACGGAGAGCCATAAGTACAGATGCAGCCCAATATTGTTCTGTTAATGAGCATATAAATGTTATTCAGCATAATTTTGTTACCAAAACATGTTTGTTTGTTGTTTTTCAATCACGGTCGTACAATGTCCCACTTATACCATCTAATTTGCATATGTATGTCTATAAAAACACATATTCGATTGTGAAAGGTAATAAATAATGTTTGTATGATTGAATTGTAGTTTATTTTTTGCATTATCTCTTTTTGTCAATAAAATAATTATGTTATTGTTTTTCAAATAGTTATTGAAAATGTCCATTGTGTATTATAATGTCATTATCATGGTCCATCATGGTATCATGAAGTTGAAAGAAGTTGACAAACAATTGAATAAAATACTTAGATCATTTCACATTGAAGAATGGATGTTATTATTTCCAAAAGAAGGTTACAATTCTCACAGGAATGTTAACACTATTGACGGTATTTGGGGAGAAATCTGCTCAAACCGTATCTCATTGTAATGAATCACCAATGACTTTATCCTTAGCTAGAGTTGCTTCCCTTAGATCGTGAACTATAATAGCTTCACTGTATGATTAGCTATATAGAACTTTGAATTTAATTTTTCCCATCTTTTTCATCTTTCTTATTTTGGGAGCATCCCATAATGCACATAACCTATTTTGGTAACGAATGTAAACAAATTTCCCTCTACATGTTATATAGTTGGACCAACTTTAAGTGCCTAAAATATCGCCAATAACAAACGTTACTCTAGTATAGAGTGCCTACCCATCGTTTCTGTGGTAGAGAAGATATCCTTAGCAAGTGATTGGAATTCTGCATTGACCCGGACAGGTCTGGACTGTTCATCTGTCAGTCAGAGAATGGGTGGCTGTCGCCTGTATCCAATGACTTTTGTACTTTCTGCCGGGGTAACCAATCAGCTAATAGCATTGAGCAATGACGTCACTTTTTAAAGTCTTCTGAAGTGTAAACAAATGAGAAGTTATCTCCTGGATTTCTTTATGAATCTAAGAATGATGTAGGCATACATCTTTTACATACACAAAAACCATCAAAATATTAAAGCGTCAACATATAAATGTAAGATATAAAAACTGAAATCGTGTCTGAATCTCACGTTTTTGAACGGCATGTTCGAGCTCCAGAGGTGTAGCTGGTAAATAAACATCAGAAATTTCTATCAAAATACGTATTGACGTCATACCAACCCGTGACCTAAAGCTGCACTCTATCTATCAGTAGACGGTAAATACGTAACAGTTGGTCAGTACCAGTTAAATGGTTTTAATTTGTTCAGAAACATTTCATATTGCTTTATCTTGGTTACAAAAGACCCTTCCGAATGCAATACAAAACCTTTATCAAATACAATGAAACTAATGTGTGCTTAACCCGTGTGTTTTCAGTTTTCTTCCTCAAACTCTTATTTTACTTTTTTTCTTTCTTTGATCCAGGAATTCTTTACCACAATTTTACAATACAACTCAGATCAATGAGCTATTCTATATATCTCAAAACGGAAAGATAACACCAGAAACATCACTTGAATAAAATAGTATCATTTAAGGCAATCAAGTTTTTTAAGGGCCTGGATACAAACAACAATATCTATTATTTCTAAAGAAAATGAAATTGTCACCTCAAATTCACCCTTGCACGATTGCACAAATATGTAGTCAGTGGGAAAATCACACGGTTCTTACGAGTGCTACAACTTATTTCCCTTTACCAAACTCACATATTCGTTTCAGTGACTTTATTGGTTGTAAGCTTTGGCTTAATATTGGTCGCTGAGCTGCTTTGCATATGGTCGTCTAGTCACTCTGTATACTACACTGTAAGTATAGACAGTAACATGATAAGAGGGAATCGGTGTGTATTTGTTTATAATAAAATTGCGTTTGTGTTGGTGGATTTAATGACCCATTCAATACTCTATTGTTTGAATTCAAAGTTGCCTGTCTGAAATTGTGTTATTAAGTTACCCTAACGGAGTTGGAATGTGTTGCTACGTAACTATTTGCAGCGAACACTCGAGCGGTTTTGTTGCAATGTCGTAGATTGCTGTAGAATAGAAGGAACAGAAATATTTCGATACTCGGACGGGAATCTTAGTGGCATTACAGGTGTGTCATTTGACAGGTCAGGAAACATATATGCGTGTTGCAACAACCCTACAGATAAGGTGTATCAGATATCACATGACGGACAGAGAGGTCGTATCATTACGTTGGATCAAAATGACATCAACAGTCCATTCTATATCATGTACCATCTAGTGAAGGATAAATCTTTAGTTACATCAGCACGTTTAGATAGAGTTCAAATTGAAGTTCATGAGTTGGGCGAATTCAGTAAGTGACAAATACTATTTCACAAAGAATGTTTTTAGTAAATTAACATACTTTAAGAACTTATGGAACTTAATTCGCCAAACAGCAGGTATTTATCCCATTGTAGTCCCTACTTTAAATGTTCCGACTAAAGATAATATTTTAGATTGGTAGTGGTTGACATATTTTATGAATATACAGGTAATTACTTTGACAACACTATATAATTTTAAAAGTGGATGGCGGATTGATATGGGGTCGAATGTCAGAGGGGTAGGCTGTCCCATTGCACCGGATTGATATGTTAACATCTGGTTGTCAAAATCAGACGCCCATGTAGCACTCTTAAATGCCACAAAACCTATGTTGTGAGCCGAAAAGTCAGACGTGAAAAGGTACGTCTTCAAAAGTTTCTTTAATTTTGCCAGAGTATTAGTTTTTCTGATGTACCATCGGAGGTAAACTTTGTAGGGACATCAGCCCACCAAGAGCTCTAATTGAAGTTTATGAGTTGGGTTAATTTAGAATGTACCACACACATATGCTGCACCTTTTAAATTTATCAATAGATACAGTATGCAAAAAAAATGAATTAAACTGCATCATACAGCTATTTCGTCCTCCTAGGACTCTTCAGTGATGCACATATGGTCGTTGAAGGTCACATATGACAGGTTTGACTGTATGAATTAGAATTATTTTCTTTAATGATTAAAACATATATATAAACTGAGATGCTATTGTGATTAATCTGTTCTTAGGTATGGTTAAACATAAGATCGACATTTACCTAAATAATTTGTAGCATTTGTTTATTGTAACAAAATATCGATGGGCTCTATTTCTATTTCTTAACATAAAACTTTCATTCGGTATAGATACCTAGAAAACACAGAATGCAATAAACTGATCCTGAAGTCCAGTTAACCAGTATTAGATCTCGGATAGTTATGAAACCAAATCGATGCGAAGATACCTATCACTGTCTAATTGTAGTGAAGGAATAATTCACCATACCGAACACGACCGAGTATCAGTCCATGTAGCGTGACAGGCAAACTGTGCCGGCTAACTTGACTATAAATAGATATATTTGTTAGTATGTAGGCGTGTACACGGTGAAGTTGTTGAAATCTGCTATAGTATTCTATTACTATAATCATTAAAGTATGGTACATATATTTGTTTCTACAATAGACCATGGCAGAGACAAATGAGTCCATTCCGTATAGGTTACAGTGTGTCATCGCCCTATTTTGTATTTAAAATTATTTCAATAATCAAAATATTGTGAGCAAACACGCAACATTTAGCATGATATCGTAGGATCCAATACAGTGTAAACTGGTTTTTAACATATTGAAATATATACGCTCATTTATGACAAAATGTAACGATTGTGTATATTTGTATGTCAAAAATAGTTTTAGCATCAATATATTCCATCTGATGACCGACAAAATAAGAACAATAAAGAAATTCTGATTTGATTATTTAATAAGCAGTAACATAAGAATACATAAAATACATGTATCCATATATTCTTCTTTGTTATATCAGAGTTATATTTCTGATTATGTAGTTTTAATATAATACAATGTAAACTTAAAACAAATAAAATGTTGAATATAATTACATATATGTTTAAATATAACATAACAATACAACGTAACTAAATTCAAAACATGTGTATGTTCAACTGACTGGTAGTTTCATGACAAAAATGGGAGAGACTGATGACCCAGCTCTCATTTCGAGGACTTAACGTTTACTTGGATCTACATAGCGGGTATCGTCGCTGAAGCAGAAGACGCTTACTCCTCCGGATCACCTGATCTTATTCTCTTGTACTTTAACAAGGGTCTCCATATGGATCGTTCCTTCGAATTTTGCCCCTTGTTTAAGCGATTTATGAGTTCGGGTTATGGTTTTGTTGTTACTTATTATTATTCTCTTTTTTTTCAAATTTCTCAGATGAAATAACAAAGAAATGTACGTTAAGTGACATATTTTTAACTTACCCTATATAAGCGTCTAATTGTCATTCATTAAATTCAAATTTGGAAATAAATATCATATAGAACAAACATATGCTGCACCTTTTAAAATTAGTAATAGAAAAAATGAATAAAACTGCATCATACAGCTGTTTTGTTCTCCTAGAACTCTTCAGTGATGCTAAGGGCCAAAAGGTAGGAATCCAAAACCAGGCGCGTAAAACTCCTTTAATTGATTAATTTAGAAGTAAAATTAAACTAGTTCTGTATAATTTCAAATCGCGTTCAACGTAAATGTGTATATTTTATCAATTGATGCATAGATTTTCTTTTGTTACAAACACAGAGTATCGAAAAAAGTTTCATTATATATACCTCTCTCCCTACACACAGTTTTGTATATTTGTTTGGTTTACAAATTTATGAAATGGATTCAGATATACATGCAATGTATATGTACATAAATATGTTGGACATTGTAATATCTTTGCATTGGGATGTAAATGTGTCCAGTGTGTGATATCTAGCTACAAGTATTGTTTGTTCAAAGTTTATAACATTAACAAATAATGTTGTTATTTTCCACTTTCAATTCTTCCTTTGAGAGGATTTATATTTCTGATATATTTCTGCTTATAATCATGGAATTATATATGATGAATCTGAAAAAAGTCCATGAAACGTATCGAAAGTAAATAACAGTTAATCTTAAATTTTGAATAAAAGGAATTTTAGGAAGTCATTAACTCATTTACCTGATGAAATATACAAACTTGTCATAAATTAACCATCATTAACACAAAAGGTGATGGAATACAAAGATTTATATAATCATCCTACTTTCATTGCACTGCATAATGAATTACATAAGGCAATACATATGTATATATAATGATTGCACAACTTGACGAGTATATCATAAAATGCATAATAGATCACCGTCGTATAACTATACTATCATTAATCACAATTCTGAATAAACTTCATAAATATGACTTCCTTCGTCAAATGTGTTTCTGTGTTACTTATCTAAGTATTAAAGACATTATATAAAATGCACTTAATGTTATTGATACGAAATTAAAATGTGAAGTTTGTTCCGTAAGAGTACTATGTTTGAAATATGTAATATTTGTACAATTTGTATCAATGTATAATGTACATACATTGCGATCTGGGTATCCACATCACCTAACAGACGATTTGCCTCTGTTATTATTTTAGAGTATCGAACTGTCATGTTTAGTAACTTGGCATAGTGCTAACAGCCGCCAATGTTCTCAATTGCTTGGCGATTTGGTGTCGTAGATATTGTGCTCGAGGCCCGGTCAGACAAAAGCAAATGGTTTGTAAAGTGTAATTACAATTTTTGGCAGTGATATTGAAATATTCAATACATTTATAACTTCTAGACGGTTACACACGAACAAAATGTGAATAACATAACATCAGAACAAATATTGAATATCATCCGATAGCTTCAACTTTAAGTTCTATAAAAAGAATTATCACGACAGCAACCATTTCTGTTTAGTAAACATAGAGATAACATGTGTACATAATTATATGACGTTATACAAGCATATATGACGTCAGTGGAGACTGTCTAGCCAAGTACTGAGGTTCTGAATTTGCTGAGTGATGCTGGCATTCCCTGTTCCACCATAGGCCTTGTACTGGTCAACGGAATTGTCGTAGTTCCACAATTTAACAATATCGTCCTCAAAGTATGGGCTATAACAGAAGAAAACAATGAGCATTTATCAATAAGAACAAACAAAACACAACATTTGAAATGTTATCGATGTGAATTTTGTTTTTTAAAGAAGTGACGTCATGGTGTCAGAGAATAAATAGCCCCATAAAAACAACGACTGACCCACCATTTTAAACGTAATTTTTGATATTCTTCCTTTAAGGTGATAAAAAATGAGAAAACTTATTTGTCAACTTATTTTTTATAATCGTTTAACCTGGTTCATATAACTTAGCACGTGTGGTTTCTTCAAACTACATACCTGATAGTTTTAAAATCATCCAAAGTCAAATTGGACAATGGACACTGGTTTGTCTCCGCCAAGGCTACGCATGTTCCAGAAAGGCCATGAGCTTGTCGGAAAGGAACCTGAGAATTACACACAAATATAACTTTATATGACATTTGATATCAAAACACACACACACACGTATCGCATTCGGATAGGGATCAGACACGAAAAGGAAAAAGACCAAAGGAGACATAGAGGACAACTGTTTAAATGGAAAAGAAAAAATCTGGGAGGCGAGATCAGCCAAGGACAGAAACAAATGGAAGGACTTGTCTATGGCCATTTTCTCCACTCGGACTAATTGAAATAAGTTCAGACATAACATTTCATTATAGAAATTAAATCAAGTAAGGTTAAGAGACTATAACACTCTCCTGTGCACATATGAATTTCATGTTAAAAACGGTTAATGTTATATATTTTTACACCTTCGTTTATTATTTGCCTTTAGTTTTATCGATTTTTAGTTCGGATGATGGTTTTGTTGGCGCTTAGGTATTCACCGATTGATTTTTTTTCTATGGGCCTAAGGGCTTTTGGTAATTAAAGAACTTGAACTTGGATGTTTGCCAAAAATTACAGTAGTATACGAGGCAGTTACATTTGGACATATTCTCACGAAATAGTACTATAAAGTACATATTCCTTAAGGTTTGTGAAAAACAAGACAAAATCTACGATGAACTATACAGAAGGAGATAAAGTCAGGATGATTGAATTCCTGGTCAACAATATTTTTGTTGAGTTCGGAGGAAAGATTTCCCAGCAGACTGTTGGCATTCCCATAGGAACAAACTACGCCCAACTTTTATGGTCGCCATCTTTGTCTCATAGAGATATATTCTATATCTTTATGTGATATGGAGATGGACGTTTTTGAGTATGCTTATTAGTGTTTTTACTTGTGATTGACAATGATGACTCGTTGCTCATTTTGAGGACTTGTTGAATGTGATTTACATGGCGGGTGTCGTGAATGAAATAAATTTCAAATATACATTCAAATCCAAAGCACTTGGTAGTTAAGAATTTTGCAATAAGAACGTTATTTCATGTCTTTCACAAGCATAAAAATACGTTTGAAAAATAGCCTATTGAAATGAAGTAATAAAACACATACCCCCTTACGAACCAGATAATATGCAATGTCGGTAGCTAGCATATCTGGACTGAGCGCACCCCTCATTTTCTCTGGGTGGATCTAGGAAAAATCAATTAGAAAAAAAACATTTTATAAAATGAAACGATAAAGTGTCCATAATCAATTTAAGTGTCTTCTATTCCACAACAAAACAACAGATTATTATGATATGTATTATAATACATATATGCAGATGATCACATAAAACGATGAAGAGAAAATCCGAGATATATAAGGAATAAACGGGGATATGATGCATGAAACAGAAGAATGTCCGTTCATGAAAACACAGGTTCAGTTTATATTAGTTTATAATTGTCCATGTAACGTTAATTTTAAGGCGTTAAACCCCTTTACGGAAACATCGAATTCGCTTGTAAAGTTTGATTTTGAAACTATTTACTTACCTGTAATGTAGACAGCACACCTGTCGATACTTTAAGTAACCCACTGAGAGTTGTATAGGTGTCGAACATACTTTCTTTATCTTCCTGATTGAAAAGAATTAAACAATATATTACATGCATGGAATAGTCCAAGAACCATATATAAAAACTTTTTTTTTCAAAACGTAATATGTTTCGAAACAATAGGTGTCTGTACAATCTTATATTATCTAAAGGTTGTTTGTTTGTTCGAAAGAATATAATTTATCAAAGCCACTATTAAATTATTTATGTATACTTTAATTTTGTCTTTTTCGTTTGTTTGGTGTCTCCACCGCACCCCTATTTTGATAAATACAATATGTTTTTTATCTTTCTTGTGTTGCTGAACCGTAAAGCGTATGATAACAATTATAATAATAATTAGATAAGCAATAAAATAGCAATAAATAGCTATTGTTTAGCAAAAAATAAAGAACAAAGTTCTTTATATCACACTAACAGTTACTCATCATATCATTATGCTGCAGTATTTAGGGAACTTCATAGTCTTCCTTGCTATATATCCTAACCCTAGGAATAAGATGAACAGAGACGATGGGGGACACCAGTTGAGTCATCTTTATGACCCTATTTTAACATCCAATAAGGGGCGGAATGGGTAAACATCTTACCCGTCCCTCTGTCTACCTGTAGTACTAGAGTACATTTGGACGAAATGTCGCGCTACGTTTTTGACAGCTGACTTCTCCAACTCGCCCTATTTTGGATAGTGAGCCGATTTCAGCGGTCAGAACACCGACACTCGGCTATTGTACTCTTTGCTTGACAAAGGAAACAGACGTTTTCGAAAGCTCGCAAACTGTTTGTGTACAAAGAAACAATCTCAGTATATATTATCCTAACCCTAGTTTTATAATAACCTGCATGGCTCAATTGAGGTTCAAGAGATGAAAATGATAAGTGAAAATGAACATTAAAATTGTTTAAACACTTTTGGTTTATTTTCATTTATTTTGTTGACGTCCTTTTAAAAGCCTGGGTCATTTAAGGACGTGCCAGGTTTTGGAGGTGGAGAAAAGCCGGAGAGGAGTACCCGGTGGAAAACCACCGACCTACGGTCAGTACATGGCAACTACCTCAGAGGTGGAGGGCTAGTGGTAGAATGTCGGAACACCTTAACTACTCGGCCACCGACAAACACAACTCTACAAACAAATGATGGCCAATAGACTATGTTATAGTAACGTTAACAAAGATATGAAAGTTAAATGGCATACGTACCTGTAAATCTTTATTATACGTACTCGGAATACCCTTTAACGTCATCATAAAACCTGAACACTGAAAACAAGCAAATGAAAAACGAAACTTTATTTCATTAAAAACCAGCTTTTTTACTTTTAATCTGATAGTTATTTTCAACAAAATTTATGTGCTGAAATTTGAAATGCAGCTTAGCCCAAAACATACCATGTTTCAGGTACTATGTTTGATATAAAATAGGGTAGGTCTGTAGGGTTTGGCATTAAAATCTAGGTTCGGTCGCGATACCTGAAACATACACATGTATATCTTGTTTGCCTTAACCCGTGTGTTTTCAGGATTTACACGTGTTTAAAAACATTCCCAATTAATGTTTTGCATTAAAAGTTGAATCTCAAATTCACACAATATATGTTTACGGTCGGGGATCTATTATGTATGAATTTAGGGTGGAGTCTATTTCTATTTATGTGATTTACTTCTTTAATACAATTTCTCTTAAACTTTCAATATTTCAATAAATTCTACATATATTCAGAGGTTTACTTATGAATTTGTTTAAACAAAAACCTCACCTTTCCGAATAAGCGTCCTGATTTACCACGAATCAACTCCAGACTGTCGGCATTCTTTTTCTGTGGCATGAGACTGCTTCCGGTGCTAAAAGGAGGTATTTTTAGTTGCTTGTAAATCGATTGTTTAAACTTGACTTCAAAGCATCCTTTTATTTCCGCACAACAAAATAAATATTTCAAGAGCCTTATAAAGCACTTTTTTCTAAATAACGTTATTTCCCTAGAAGAAGAATCATACATTGTGAAATAGTCATTTTCAAAAGTAGCCCACTTTATTTAGAACAATTCGGCGTCCTGATAATTTTACCAGTTGATAGATTACAGTTAACCTCAATTTTTCCTGGGGTATCAAATATAGTTCCCCCAGATGCGATAATAAGCGATTGTTTGCCCATGCTTTACACAGATTAATATTTAATTACATTGTATGTTTAACTCTTTAAAATATGGTTTAATTCACATGGGATCTAATGAGCAACATTTAAATCCTGTAATATTTTACTCTAGAAGTGTATAATGTAAGAATAGTTTCTTTTTATAATTTGTATCGGTTATATTTGGCTATATACCTGTAGGCATCTGACAGTGATATGAATCCGAATTCTTTACTGCAGTAAAGAATAAGATCCTCTGCCCATCTACTCAGGTGAATCCCTAACATAGAGGCCCAGAACAGGTACTCCGCTGCCAGAATAAAACATCCAAGCATTTATCGATGAAGGGGACTCAGATAAGATAAATTGTGACGATAAAAACAACAGTTTATCTGACATCGGTGTGTCAAGACAGGTGATTTTGCGGCGATAACATACTATGCATGTACTACCTAACACCTTAATAACAAGAATGATTTGTCTAAATATGAGGTCTAGACAGGTAACTCATGTGGTAATTAAACTGTCATTTACCCCTCCAGCACTGGCAAATAAATAGTATAAGTCAAATCATTAATATTTGAGGGAGCGGGGGTGGTGGTCAACTTCGTCATTTCATGAGTGTATTTAATCAACAAATTTGAATGTTCATGAATGAATAAAAAGTTCACAGTATCAATTACATATATTTAGAATAAAGATTTGTCTCATATCCCCACGAAAAAGTTTAAAGAACCACGATTTTAGCACCATGTTAATATAAAAGTTATACATGCCATCTAATAGGAAGAACAAATAGATGTATTCCGCCGATACAATATAACATTGTTATCTAAATAAAAGGCCAAGAATAGGTACTCCTTACAATGATCCTATTACGGAAAACCAGAGTAGGTCTACCGTTTTTAGCATAGCAAATGTTTTATTTAAAGAGGATATGCAAATTATATAAGCAACCTATGTATAGCAATTAATATAAAGAATATTTTCATGAATTGAAATCCAGATCCGTATCATAAAAGCTAGTCACCCAATACAACAGCAAATTGAACATACATAAGCAGTGCCTTACCCACGAAATCCCGGTCGCTGACTGCATCTAAACTATTGCCTGATATCTGACTGAAACCAAGTTCTGTAAAAATAAAATTGTTGAAACAAAAATTTAATTTCGCAAAGACTACTCTAGAACGACTTCATATCTATGTTAATCACATCATCCGTTTTCAAATACTCTTTGAATACGAACAGTTCTCTTAATGTCTTCAACTCTTTCGTGTAACTGTTTTACGTATGTCAAATACTTTTAAAATATGACGTCATATTGATATGGCGTCTGGTCTTGTATTTTCGTTCTCACTTAACAATGGTCATATTACCAAGGGCATTCGAAAAATTGGTTTGGGGGTAGTCAAAGGGAAATCATGAGATAACATTTATCACCTTTAGCAAGAAAGTCTCTGTCCACATCGAATGGATTCCCTGCTAGTGCCCCACTGGAAAATATAAGATGGCACTTTTTATATACCATGATATAATACATGATGCAAGACGAATCGTATCTGTTCCGATTAAAACTGGTATCTTTATTTTTTAAAGGATCTTAGAACAATTAATAATATCCTACCTTCCCAGTGGCAGGATGTTAACCCTCACTGACAGCTCCATCAGTCGCTCCAGGTCCCTCTTTAACATCCAGGCATAACTAGGAGATACAGAAAATTAAATGCATGTTTAAACTTATGTGTACATTAATAAATATTCATAGAGCTACAGAAACCAACATAAAACTGGTTTCACATTTAGTGCTAGCTAAAATTTTCGAAAATATAATGGTTGATTTTCTAGGTTCAAAGAAACATTTTACTTTCCGTAAAACAGTTACATTAAAACAACAAATGTGCATAATTCATTAGTAACACATTATTAAGTGCATTACCTTCACAGGCTGTCACATATGAATAAATAAAACTAACAAACATAGTCCTTTCTATGTTTAATAACGTTGTGGTGTAATTAACTGTGTTCTATACAAGCAAATAACGCAATTATAAAACTAAAAATACTTCGAATAAGCGAGATCCAATATTGAAGAAAATAAATAACTTATGTCTAATGGATTGATCATGTATATGTTACTGTTACCTTAACAACCAATGACTCCATCGGATTGGCTGAGCTCTTTGAAGATGGGTGTACCCAGGCATCAGTACGTCCATTTCTCTATTAAAATATATTCCAGCTGCATTGTATATCTAAACATACAGAAGCAACCCACACTTTTACATGGGGCGGTATACATCTTACACTTATAAGCAAAATTATTTCATATTATTTTCAAATATGAATCACACAATATTTCTTAGTGTCTTGACTAAATGATGATATTTTTACATATGTCTGATACATCTTGAATGCAAACCAAGTTGAATTTTCCCTAACGTCGCTTTATTTAATAAGAGATTACGTCAAACGGATGAATTCAAAATATCACGGAAATCGATTCGAGTTTCGATTAGAAATAGAAACACCTGATACTGTAAATGAACTAATTATGTCGCACACAAATTTTTAGCGCATGACCGAATTTACATACATGTAGATAAGGGCGAGATAAATTAACACCTACAATACTTGCTGTAGAACGCAATGTACAGAAACTGTAATTAGCACAATCTTGATTTATCGGAATAATTTCACCGCGAAAATCGCTAAAATAAAATTACCGCTAAAATGTCAACGTTTACAGTACATTACGTACAGTTTTGCCCTGTTGATTAGGACCTTGATCAGCTCAATGACGTATGATTTCAGCTCTGTTAGTGCGTCACGTAGCCATAGCCTCATGTCTGTGCTGACCTGGTCATTCCGACTTCGGCCAGTGTGGAGTTTACCCGCTGTAGGTCCAATCAGTTCCTGTCACGACATGTATAATTCATGTATCAATTTGTCCATTTACAGAAACAGACAAACATGCAGTCCTGTTGGTACTGAATTTCAGATGAATGCAAAGGAAAAAATAATATATGATATTTTTGGGCCATAAACAGAAGTAAACAGCCTAACACAGCTTATTTCTATATTATTTAATTAAGTCTATTTAATTATAATAGATGACGTAACATACACATGAACTGCATCTTTTAAATTTGGTAATAGATACAGTATGCCGAAATATGAACTTAACTGCAACATACAGCTGTTTCGTCCCCCTAGGACTCTTCAGTGATGCTAGGGGCCAAAAAATTTCTAAACTAATGTAGAAGCAGAAGAGTCATTTGCGTAAAACCAATTTAATATACGAATTTAGAAGTAAAATTTAACTAGTTCTGTATAATTTCAAATCGTGTACTACGAAAATGTGTGTATTATGTACCGTGCCACAACTCAAATGAGGTTAACTGTGGCTATGGAGTTTCCAGCAATCCTCAGGGACTAAAAATCCCACCATCAGAGTCTGCCACCCCCTATGATTAACGATGACGTAACACACAAATGTGCTGCACCTTTTGAATTTAGTAATAGCTACAGTATGCCGAAAAAAATGAATTAAACTGCACCATACAGCTGTTTCGTCGTCCCAGACCCTTCAGTGATGATAGGGGCCTATTTCTCTAAATTAAAGAATACCAAAGCGTTAAAAAAAATCATAATCCGAAATCAAAATCGATTAAACCAGGGGCATAATATAAACAAAGGAAAGATTTACATGGAGAAGACGCTTACTCTTCCGGAATATCAGGTGGCATTCTCTTGTACTTTTACGAGGGTCCTTTGTTCATATTTTGCCTATAGTTTAATCGATTTTGAGTATGGATTATGGTTTAGTTGACGTTTTGGTATTTTCTGGTTTCTGTTTTTATAAGCTTGACATACTCTAAACATTGTAAATGAACATGTTTACCTTCAGACGCCTCTCGTTTGCTGTGTGGATATCTTCGTCTCCCGGACGTATCTCGAATATGTTGTTTTCCCATTCTTCAGCAACCTTCAAATAAGTAAATCAATTTTTGCTAATTTGAAAAAGTAATTTTAAATGACGTCCACTTTTTAAAGTAACATCGTAAGTTCAATTATCACATTGTATATGGTAAATATAACCATGTCAAATGTTTCCATGATATCACATGTGGCAAACTGTGACATCAAACAACTAATTATCACCATGAATAGCAAGTCATGGCATTCAAATATTGTAATGATGACATGAAAACAAGGTGGCAGTTAGTCAAAATGATGACGAAGAACTGACGATAGTCAAATAGTTGCATGCTTCATGATGATGCTATTAATTATAGGTATATATCGTTTCTATTCCCTGATACATTAATGAAAATCTGTCATGAGTTTAGGGAAGACATGTTTCAGCAAAGATGAAAAAGCTGGGTTTTTTTTCGATTTGGTTATCTTGATTTTTTATTGATATTGCTACAATCGATGCTACGATAAGAATACAATTGAGTGAAATAAACAACCAACACATGTTCTCATCTTAAAATTGTATCATGCAATATTTTTCTTTTTCGGTCATTCCGCAACATGCAAATTAGCCAAAGAAATGTGTTTTCGCCAAAATTGAAAGATTTGCCATAGTTTTCATAAGGTCTGTTCAGAACCTCATAAAGAAATATTGTTTATAGGAATAATTCTTGTTCAGTCCCACCTGACCTTGTCTAGCCCTTCACGAATGGCTTCCCTCTCCTGGACTGTGACCAATCCCGCTCTCTCTATGGCGGACACGTACGCCTTGCTCCCCTGTTACATCAGAATTTAACAAATAGTTAAATAATGCATAATGGTAATATTTATGTACAATCGATGTTTGACATTATATCCATACGGATTTTCTACACCAGATTCCATCTTTATGACGATTCGGCCTTAGACATCATAATAGTATCTTCAACAAAGTATAACCATATAAAATATGAAAAATCAGAGAATACCGAAGCATAAACAAAACCATATTCCTTATTAAAAATCGATTACGCTAGAGGCATAATGTAATCAAAGGAAAGAAAAACATGGAGACCATTGTAAAAGTACAAGATAATAAGACCAGACGTTCCGGAAGAGTAAGAGTCTTCTGCTTCATCGACGACACCCGCCATGTTAATCTAAGCCACATCAAGTATACATCAAGTCCTCAAAGTAAAAACCGAGTCATCACAACAAGACGTAACACACACATATGCTGCACCTTTAAAATTTAGAAATAGTTACAGCATGCCGAAAAAGTGTTTTAAACTACGTTTACATCATACAGCTGTTTCGTTCTCCTCTTCAGTGATGCTAGGGGCAAAAAGTTGGGTATCCAAAATTTCTAAACTAATGTAAATGCACAAGGGTCAGGTGCGTAAAACCCCTTTAATTTATGAATTTAGAAGTAAAATAGTTATGTACGAGTAAGCATACAAATGAGCATACTCAAAACGTCCACCTTCATATAATACAAGGGTACTAAATATTTCAGTTCTTGATCAACAAATGTTTATCAGGCCTGTTTGTTCTTTAATGTCGCTGATATCACTTCCTTTGGACACTGTTCCATAATTTTACTAATAAAAGTGCAAAAAGATCTTCATTTCAACGTTTGAATGCTGTGCATTAACTTAATTTAGTATCCTTGTACCACATTAATGCATGTCTTTCGGATTCTTAATTATGATACAATTCGTGGAATTCCAACGCGTTTAAGTTAAATATGCATCACTCATATCATAAATAATATCTGTCGATTAGATAATAAAAATACTATGCAGAATAAGATTCGTTCATAAAAGATGTAGATAAAACATCACATACATTCACTTGATAGATAACGTAACATACACACATATGCTACACCTTTTAAATTAAGTAATAGATACAGTATGGCGGAAAAAATTAAACTGCATCATACAGCTGTTTCGTCCTCCTATGACTCTTCAGTGATGCTAGGGACCAAATTGTATATCAACGTCAACGTGTGTCAGAAATCGTAATGCAAAGCACATTATGTATTGTATATTGGGTCTTAAATTGTGTATTTGCATGTTTTATAGGGTGTTTCCTGAAGGATAAATATTTGTGTAACACAAGTTGGTGTGGAACTTGAGTTATGTCCCCTGAGCACCTGTTTCAATTATACAAAATATATGTCTCGATTAAATACAGATTCTATACTGCGTGTTGAATAATGTAAACGTGACTTGCCATACTGCCTCGCATTGTTTTTCTTAAATTGTCTAAGTGCAAATCTTTAGTGTGTTCATCTTCTACTTTTGTTTCATCCATATCTTTATCGAGTTAGAATTAACAGTTTTGTATATACGATATAAGATATTCTCTTCCTTTTGTTGTATCATTATATTGTCATGTAAACAACACAAAAGCCTTAAGGCGGATGATAGAATAATGAATCGTTCACAATACAAATTGACAAACCTGGATGTCCGCTCGCCACATCCGCTTGTCATAGTGAATGGACGCGTTGAATTCTTCCATTACCGGATCGGTGTTTCCTGTAAACCTCCCTCCCCATAGCTTCTCAGTCTATGGGAACAAAATGTCACAGCTACATTAACATATAACATAGAATACTGTAAGCCTCCCTCCTCATAGCTTCTCAGACTGTGGGAAATACGTCACAGCTATAGTAACAAATAACATAGAATTCTGTAAACCTCCCTCCCCATTACTTCTCAGTCTATTGGAACAATCGTCACAGCGAAAGTAACATATAACATAGTAACAGCTAAAGTAGCATATAACATAGTAACACCTAAAGTAACATATAACATAGTAACAGCTAAAGTAACATATAACATAGTAACAGCTAAAGTAACATATAACATAGTAACAGCTACAGTAACATATAACATAGTAACAGCTAAAGTAACATATAACATAGTAACACCTAAAGTAGCATATAACATAGTAACAGCTAAAGTAACATATAACATAGTAACAGCTAAAGTAACATATAACATAGAATACTGTCAACCTCCCTCCCCATTACTTCTCAGTCTATTGGAACAATCGTCACAGCTAAAGTAACATATAACATAGTAACAGCTATTGTAACATATAACATAGAATACTGTCAACCTCCCTCCCCATTACTTCTCAGTCTATTGGAACAATCGTCACAGCTAAAGTAACATATAACATAGTAACAGCTAAAGTAACATATAACATAGAATACTGTCAACCTCCCTCCCCATTACTTCTCAGTCTATTGGAACAATCGTCACAGCTAAAGTAACATATAACATAGAATTCTGTAAACCTCCCTCCCCATAGCTTCTCAGTCTGTGGGAACAAACGTCACGGCGAAAATAACATATAACAAAGAAACAGCTAAAGTAACATAAAACATAGTAACAGCTAATGTAACATATAACATAGAATTCTGTAAACCTCCCTCCCCATAGCTTCTCAGTCTATTGGAACAATCGTCACAGCTAAAGTAACATATAACACAGTAACAACTAAAGTAACATATAACATAGTAACAGCTAAAGTAACATATAACATAGAATTCTGTAAACCTCCCTCCCCATAGCTTCTCAGTCTGTGGGAACAAACGTCACGGCTAAAATAACATATAACATAGTAACATAGTAACAACTAAAGCAACATATAACATAGAATTCTGTAAACCTCCCTCCCCATAGCTTCTCAGTCTGTGGGAACAAACGTCACGGCTAAAATAACATATAACATAGTAACATAGTAACAACTAAAGCAACATACAACATAGAATGCTGTAAACCTCCCTCCCCATAGCTTCTCAGTATGCGGGAACAAACGTCACATGTAAAGTAACATATAACATAGTAACAGCTAAAGTAACATATGACATAGTAACAGCTAAAGTAACATATAACATAGAATACTGTAAACCTCCCTCTCCATAGCTTTTCAGTCTGTGGAAACAAACGTCACATCTAAAGTAACATATAACATAGTAACAGCTAATGAAACATATAACATAGTAACAGCTAAAGTAACATAGAATACTGTTAACCTCCCTCCCCATAGCTTCTCAGTCTGTGGTAACAAATGTCACAGCTAACGTAACATAACATAGTAACAGCTAAAGTAACATATAATATAGTAACAGCGAAAGTAACATATAACATAGTAACAGCTAAAGTAACATACAACATAGATTACTGTAAACCTCCCTCCCATAGCTTCTCAGACTGTGGGAACAAACGTCACATCTAAAGTAACATATAACATAGAATACTGTAAACCTCCCTCCCCATAGCCTCTCAGTCGGAGGGAACACACATCACATCTAAAGTAACATATAACATTGAATACTGTTAACCTCCCTCCCCATAGCCTCTCAGTCAGAGGGAACAAACGTCACAGCTAAAGTAACTTATAACATTGAATACTGTTAACCTCCCTCCCCATAGCTTCTCAGTCTGTTGAAACAAGCGTTACAGCTAAAGTAACATATAACATAGTAACAGCTAAAGTAACATATAACAAAGAAACAGCTAAAGAAACATATAACATAGAATACTGTAAACCTCCCTCCCCATAGCTTCTCAGTCTATGGGAACAAACGTCACAGCTAAAGTAACATATAACATTGTAACAGCTAAAGTAACATATAACAAAGAATTCTGTAAACCTCCCTCCCCATAGCTTCTCAGTCTATGGGAACAAACGTCACATCTAAAGTAACATATAACATAGTAACAGCTAAAGTAACATATAACATAGAGTACTGTAAACCTCCCTCCCCATAGCTTCTCAGTCTATGGGAACAAACGTCACAGCTAAAGTAATATATAACATAGTAACAGCTAAAGTAACATATAACATAGAGTACTGTAAACCTCCCTCCCCATAGCTTCTCAGTCTGTGGGAACAAACGTAACAGCTAAAGTAACATATAACATAGTAACAGCTAAAGTAACATATAACATAGAGTACTGTAAACCTCCCTCCCCATAGCTTCTCAGTCTGTGGGAACAAACGTCACAGCTAAAGTAACATATAACATAGAATACTGTAAACCTCCCTCCCCATAGCTTCTCAGTCTGTGGGAACAAAATGTCACAGCTAAAGTAACATATGACATAGTAACAGCTAAAGTAACATATAACATAGTAACAGCTAAAGTAACATATAACATAGTAACAGCTAAAGTAACATATAACATAGTAACAGCTAAAGTATCATATAACATAGAATACTGTAAACCTCCCTCCCCATAGCTTCTCAGTCTGTGGGAACACACATCACAGCTAAAGTAACATATAACATAGTAACAGCTAAAGTAACTTATAACATAGTAACAGCTAAAGTAACATATAACATAGTAACAGCTAAAGTATCATATAACATAGAATACTGTAAACCTCCCTCCCCATAGCTTCTCGGTCTGTGGAAACAAACGTCACAGCTAAAGTAACATATAACATAGTAACAGCGAAAGTAACATATAACATAGTAACAGCTAAAGTATCATATAACATAGAATACTGTAAACCTCCCTCCCCATAGCTTCTCAGTCTGTGGGAACACACATCACAGCTAAAGTAACATATAACATAGTAACACCTAAAGTAACTTATAACATAGTAACAGCTAAAGTAACATATAACATAGTAACAGCTAAAGTAACATAGAATACTGTAAACCTCCCTCCCCATAGCTTCTCAGTCTATGGGAACAAAACGTCACAGCTAAAGTAACATATAACATAGTAGCAGCTAAAGAAACATATAACATAGAATACTGTAAACCTCCCTCCCCATAGCTTCTCAGTCTATGGGAACAAAACGTCACAGCTAAAGTAACATATAACATAGTAACAGCTAAAGTAACATATAACATAGAATACTGTCAACCTCCCTCCCCATAGCTTCTCGGTCTGTGTTAACAAACGTCACAGCTAAAGGAACATATAACATAGTAACAGCTACAGTAACAGATAACATAGTAACAGCTAAAGTAGCATATAACATAGAATACGGTAAACCTCCCTCTCTATAGCTTCTCGGTCTATGGGAACAAACGTCACAGCTACAGTAACATATAACATAGTAACAGCTAAAGTAACATATAACATAGTAACAGCTAAAGTAACATATAACATAGAATACTGTAAACCTCCCTCCCCATAGCTTCTCAGTTTGTGGGAACAAACATCACAGCTAAAGTAACATATAACATAGTAACAGCTAAAGTAACATATAACATAGTAACAGATACAGTAACATATAACATAGAATACTGTAAACCTCCCTCCCCATAGCTTCTCAGTTTGTGGGAACAAACATCACAGCTAAAGTAACATATAACATAGTAACAGCTAAAGTAACATATAACATAGTAACAGCTAAAGTAACATATAACATAGTAACAGCTAAAGTAACATATAACATAGAATACTGTAAACCTCCCTCCCCATAGCTTCTCAGCTTACAGCTGACATGGAATGGGATTTCATGTACTTGCTAAGAGATGATTTTTAATTAAATGCCCAATATACGTAACTTCAGGAAATATTTCGTGATTCTGAAAAAAAATCCAGTTGATAGCCATGCACAAAAAAGCCTAAAACGAAGTAAACATGAGCGGTAACTAACAAGAAACCCTTGACAGAATTTTAATCCAAAGATTGAACACAATTCAGGTGGGGCCTACTTCAACAACAAACCGAAGTAAGAATACAGTTCAAGATGGACGCGTGTTTACAAATACCGAGTTTCAACTGCTCCTATACCGGTAACCACGTTAGAATGCATCTTGGATATTGCTGATATCAGTTCATCTTAACTAAATCTATAAATATGATAAGCTATTTGGCTTGATTTTCGCTTCAGGTTTTGTCGAAAGTTACGTGTACTGGGCCATTAAAGGAAATAAATAGTATTGATCAATACCGATATTACTGGCCCTGGTTTCATCAACATTCCTTAACTTAAGGAAACTCCTTCACTTAAAAATCTCCATAGGAAGGCATTACAGAAGTTAGAGGGAAAATCTTTAGCAAGGAAGCTTTCCTTAAATTATGTAATGCTTTCCTTAAGTTAAGGAACGTTGCTGAAACCAGGGCCAGATCTGTAATACACTGGTTTCTAACTAGTCCATATATAATACCTCCTGCTTCGCTCCAGACACGCGTCCTTCACCTTGAATGTCCATTCGTCACGTTCTACCAAGGTCAGATCCAATCCAACTAGGAGACAAAACAGAAATGAATATAACATTTTTCGTCATTATATAATGAATTAAGTCCGTGAAATCTAAAACAGATTCTCAACCACTAGAACGTACTACGTAAGTCATGTGCAATGATAATAGTATAGTGTTTGGTTACTAAGACCAAGAAACCATGTCCTGCTATACACTGTAAATGTTCTAGGGACTTCGATCCTTGACTACCGATATTTTGGGAATTGCCACAGTCAACAAAATGGGGAAAACTAACGTTGTAAAGCGTTACATATTTTAATAAAAATCACTTACAACACCAAATAATACTGTAGCTTATTGTAATACTTACAGAATTTCAGAAAGATGGAGTAAAGCATTGTCGGAAACCCACGTGACACAGCTCTATCGCTTTCACAAGCGTTAGAAAAGTGTACCATGGGTTTCCGACGATAGGAGAAAAGACGCAGGTAATAAAGACCATTGACAAGCTTACATGGTGCCATAACCTTTATTAGAATCTGCTGTCGATTATGGGGATCCCCTGTGTGCTATGGATGCCAACTTTAAAGTTGATAAATTAATTTGTTGTTACGCTGTTCCTAGAAAGTTTTACTGCTCAGGATTTACACCACATGATTCGTCGGAGACGCAGAGGCGCTAATCCTTCTGGATTGATATGGTGATGCAATAGACACTTGCCTTTCACCAAGGGCACAGGGGTTCGATTCCTCGACCAGACGTGAAAAGGTATGGGGTCACCTACCCGACCACGTGTTTTTTCTACTTGTACTCCGGTTTCCTTCCACAATAAGACCCCTCGCGCGCTTGCATCCTATCTGTCACCGATATATATAGTAGTAGAGAAGGGTCACAGTCGAGAGAGGTTAAATAATTATTTGGCAATCATTTCATAGTGAATAGATCCCTGTCTAGACCCTGTGGTCTATTATTTACTTTAACGGACCAGAGAGTCAGACCCATTCGGACTAGCGAACAGGTTTGTCAAATTCAATTACAGTACAAAAGATGTGAGTACATGTGCGTGTCGTGATGTAAACCCCACAGGCAGCAGCTGGGGTATGATTAAAGAGGTTTTTGTCTTCAAACGGGAGGTAGGGTTTCACAGGTGCGTGGTATAAGTAAATTTGACAAATCATTGTTGGTTTACAATAAAAGTTTTATGAATGCAATGTAATTAAGGTGCAGTTACAAAATAAAGCGAGCTTATCATGAACCGGATTTAGATCCCATGAATGTGTATATAGATGTATATAATGACATGTATCAGGACCATGTACACTTGTAGGTGTTCTAGCGATAACAAGATCAGACCAGACCTATTTAAATGTTTATCTAATATACCCGGATACTGACATGAAATTTACACAGTCACACTGTACACACTACCATACGACAGGGATGGAGGATGTATATACGTACCTGGGAGGATAAGGATCAAACGATTCTCGGGTAAGTCGTTGATGATACGTCGGTACCCTACGTATATACGGGGATATGTTATCCAGGGGACCTGTCTTCTGGTCAGCGTCCTTGTGTCAGCGCGTCTTGTTCTGTACTTGGTTCTGTCAAGGTCGATGGCGACTGTACGTCATGGGATGTGTGGACCAGGCTAGCTGCTACCAGAGATTCGTCTCATCGATTTTCCCGCCATGTGTTTGCTTTTCAGCTGAATCCGACTGGTGAATGTTCCGTGTTAATTGATTTAGGAGTCACTAATTAGTCTCATTATCGAACTGCGCCAGATGGGAATGTTTAACCAAATTTTCGAAATCACGAAGAATGAAATACCTAAGTCGTACTTTAATGGCATATATATATATACGAATGTCAATCTCACAATTGCTGTCATCTTTGAATTTATGTAAAAAACCATGACGTCACACGAGTAGTAAGCGGACCGTACGTGTACTTCATGTCTCCGAAATAAGATTGATTATTGAGAGTTAATACAGAAAAACATACTTTCCGTTAAAAAAAATCAAAGGTATAAAATTCCACGTGCTCCTCTGACATCTTAAGTTTATTACGCCTATAGATTTCTACCATAACCCGTTACCAGACTGCGTTATGCTAACAATGCTGAGGTTAGTTGAGCGTTCGTCCCCGTGTTGAAGGCTTTGGGTTATATCCCCTGGACGAGATTAAACCAGAGTCTCCAAAATGGTAGTTACTACTACCATCTACGATATCCGGGGGGTTACACTCATCTATGCTCTCTACACCACTGGAATATGTCATAGCAAAACTTAAGGTTCCGTGTACGCCACTTTATTGATAAGGATTCGAACATTTTGTATACATCAAAAGAATTTCGTGGTCACATAACGGTAAAACATGACCAGCAGGTTTGACCGGTTTCGGCTCCTATGTGATTGGTCTTTGTATATTTTTTTTTTACCTGAGACCGATTTTATCATGACATATCCCAGGGGTCTAGAGAGCGTAGGTGAGCATAACATCTGAATATCGAGGAAAGGAGTATAGTGTACCATTGACAAATTTGTTTGAGACTGGTATATCTCGGCTAGGTGGAATTTCTACTCCCTGCTTGACGCTCAGCATTATGGGATTTGATCGACTGGTTCACCCGTTGTTAGTACAATGTGACAGGATGGGGTGTTCTGAGGGGGGGGGGCGCTTTGGTAGTATACTTTAGTGTGAGGGGGGGGGAGCTTTGGTAGTATACTTTAGTGTGGACCGGTAGCACTTTCAATCAGCAAAAACCCGGACTATCGCGAGGAGGCGTACACGAACACACAGGGGCTAGGCACGGACCAATGTCACTATGGAATGATTATCAGATAAGTATTTTCTCTATGTCGATATCTAGTGAGAGGGGTCACTTTGGCATAGGTTAAATAATTATCAGACAATCACTCCATAGTGACATAGGTCCGTGCCTAGCCCATGTGCATGAACATACCGAAGCCTTGTATTGTATTCTTTGTTTAATTTGTAAAATGACCCCTTGTTACACATAATAATCGTGACCAAGTGAATAATATAATCTGAAATCAAAATACACATCCGGATGTTGTCCTTAAATGACATAAGCTGTTAGTAAGATGTAAAACAAAACAAAAACAACCAATATGGTTCTTTTCAGAAAAAAAAACATCAAAATTTGAACTCTTTTCATTTAATCAGCAAAAAAACCACTCATTCAACCACGTGCAATTTTTTAAGAATTTGAAAATTGCTTCAAGTTTACTGCTAAATTAACCTGGTAATATTTCTGTCGTACAGGTACAGGGCGCGAGAGACTGTACATGCCTGTAAAAAGCAAGTCAAAACTGTCCTGGAAACGATCTTCGATTCATCCTAAAAATTCATCCCAAAAAAAGAGCCATTTTGGTGATTCAGAGTTTTTTCCCGTCATTCTGCCAACGTGTTTATGCACCAGTGAGGCTGGTGAAGAATTTTACCCGAATGTCGAAAGTTTTTTGAATATTAAAAAAAAAATTATTCTCTAAATGCGACCACAGGTGCTTGTGGACATAAATGTGTGAGTTAGTTTTGTTTTTGTTTTGTTTGTTTTGTTTTGTTTTTTTGTTGGGTTTTTTTTTTTTTTTGGGGGGGGGGGGGCATTTGAAATAGTAGATAACAGACGAAAACAATATTTTCTAACAATAGAATGCTGGATTTCAAAAGTACATAATATCAACCCATGTACAGTAGCCTTATAAAAACTGTTTGAAATATATTCTAATACACTATAAGCGTAACAATACTTAGTTGTTTTACATGTCCGAAATGGCGAATCGTACAGACAGTTCAAATCGGCTACACTTGGTTTTTTAAATATTATATCATAGATTACGCGACAGTAAATATGAGCTCCCTCATCTCGGTTTAGAACTGGCCCAATGCGGCGTATCCAGAATGCTTTTTTTACCTGCCACTTGAACAGTATTTTGTATCTGTGTCCAATCCATTGGATTTATACCAGCTGTCATTAACGTGATTTATTCTGCGGGCCATTGCCTGTGGTTGAAGATTAATTAAGGGAGTCTGGCTGCTTTCGGTTTTCGGACCACAGGGGCCTGAGAATTTGTTACAGCTAGTTTGTACCGAAAATATTTTTTACTGTAATTTTACACTTTTGGGTGTTTAGATCAACGTTTTGCTGAAATACCCTCTTCAATGAGGGAGAAGGGGTATCAAAAACTTATCCAAAACTCCCCCCCCCCCCCCACCCACCCACCCACCCTCTCTGAAAGTTTAAAATTGTGCTGATTTAGTTTTTGTTGATTTAAACTAGCTGTAACAAATTGCCAGGCCCCTACGGTTCGGACTCCAATTTGTCGTCCAGTCATTCCAAGTTACAGTTATGTTTTCTGTGTAGGTCTATCCAGTCCTGGGTATCGATTAAATTGCGTCCTCATACATTCACGGGGTGATATGGGATCTTTCCAGTTTTATAGACGGGAGATGACCTAACTCCTGACCTTTAGTTTTTTTGTTTTGTTTTGTTTTTATATTGCTTTTAAAGCGCGAACGAGGGACCTGACGTACATTTGTACATGCACGGAATAACACGGATGCTATCTAAGTCCTTGTTACAAGTCATCAAACCGTTAAACGGTGACATATGTACATATAGATATATAGTCTTTCTAGTAACCCACATGTAGCCATTGCCTAATCCTTTTTCTTTTTTGCAATTAAATTTATTGAAATGTTAGTCTCTTTCATATGTTAATTTATTACTACTTATAGCTTTTAATTCCTTGATTTTTTTTTTATCTTTCATATTAAATTTACACGTAAAAAAAATATAAATGGACAAGACATGTGCTGGTAAAAACGCTGATAATTTATTTGCGTGTGCACGGCCCCCGGACTTTCTAAAGATGGCATCTGATGAGATTTCATCTAATTCCGTGGCATTAGTAAATCATGGGTAATAAAGGAACTTTTCTCGATGTCTTTTCCGTCTGAGTGCTTTATTTTTAAGCTAAAATGATTTCACTGTAATTCAATTTTAACATTGATAAATTGCAATGATTTTAAATATATAGATAATAATATGAATTATCTTGAGTATTGAGTCTTGAGTAATATTGCCATGCGAGTATTAGAGTAATTAATTTAAAACAGAAAATAATTTTTAAAAACACACACACACACACATAAGTTAGTGCATAGATAACTTTATATAATTACGTATTAGAGTAATTAATTTAAAACAGAAAATAATTTTAAAAAAAACACACACACACACATAAGTTAGTGCATAAATAACTTTATATAATTACGTAAGATCTTTTTATGCTAACCGAACATAAAAAAGAATATCTTAAGCAGGTAGTTTAATTTAGGATCTGTTAAGGAGTATATCTGGGGCTTCAAGACACGGGACTATCAAATAATTATTTTTTTGAATATATTGATAATATTTGTACTTTTAATTAAGTTATGAAAGACTGTGATTAAGTCATAAACAGTTTGATAACTATTTGATTGGTTAATAATTGGATCGGGTCAGCCAAAAGGCCTCACGCCTAGATAGGCCCTTCATTATAATTTCACAGAATATCCCTTGGTGCCTCACATCTGAGAATTCGTGGTTTCCAATACGCTTGAACGCTCGAGGCGGAATAAGAGCTTCGGTTCAAGTTTACGATTGACGGCGATTATTGACGTACGCGGCATTGGTGACAATTGGTAACGGGAAGGAAAGGTATGGTGGAACAAGTGAACCGTGACGGACTGTCGAAATATAATAAGTGACACTCGCAGCATACAACAGACATAGAAGAGAACTTGGTTTGATAATTTCGATACGGTTTTCGTGTAAGGATTATTTTGAGCTCACCATTTTGTTTATAAAACGGTGACAGACCTGTGCATATTTCCTGGATATGTTTCTCAGAAATTTAGCTGAAATTATTATGGGAAGTCCCTATGTTTATACATATGGGTGCGTACGTGTGTACTTGTGTACTGTATACACTACCGTATGTCGACTGCTATCTGCATTGTAGTGTACATGATATATTGTGATATATATACACAACATTAATCACTAGGCCAAGGCATATTTCACATTGATTTTTGTGTTGTCATTGTCATGTGTTTGTGGGAATTTCTGTCCTTTGGATGTACTACCTGTATGTATATTGGACATTTATGTTTTTATATTATAATCTTATATAGCTACTTTCGGTATGAACTACGTAGTAAGTTGATGATTCCCCTTTTTATGACACTAGAGTTCTAGAAAGCTTGGTGTTGACATAGAATTAGAATCCAGGTTTTTACTTCCTTCATCTGTTCATTGTCAGTTGCATCATGTTATGATATCTGACTTTGTACACATATATTGTATATTGATAATTATATATAAATTACCTGCTATTACAGGTAAGTTGGGAAATTAACTTTAAACAAATTTAGTGTGTCGTATAAAGTTATGATATGCTCAGGTAATTTAAATATATATATAATAGCAATATTTATTATAACTTCTTAATGTTTTATTGGTAAACAATTTAATTTCTACGAGGTAAAATCTGTTGCCAACATACACTGTATCTTTCAGCAATATATTATGAGTTTTATGAAAGTATGAAGGTGAGACTTAAATTAAATATATGTATCTATTCGAATCACATTTTTACAATAACATGTTAGAAATTGTCTGTATGATTTTAATATTAATAAGAGTGGGAAAAATTACATAATTATGAGTCTGATGACACTAAACAACAATGTTTTCATTTGGTGTAAATTATCAAATATGAAAGCCAGCTGGAAATTGTCAAATTCAACATGAAGCCTGAGAAACACTGAAATGATTCAAATTCAACATCTCATTATCAAGTTCTACACTCCTTAAAAGATTTTGATGGTCATTGATCAAGGTTAAAGGTCCAAGGTCACCATTGACCATTTTGGAAATAAAAATATTGTGTACAATATATCTAATGTATCCCTTGCCAAATCTGATTTATATTTATACCATATAGTATCATAGCAAAAAATGTGTCACTGTGTGACACCTGATCAAGATTTTGGTGGTTTATTTTATCGGTCAAGGTTGAAAGGTCAAAGGTCACACTTGACCACTTTGTGGGGGTTGTGGTATATCTCTGTGAGCCCCTGCTCACAGGCTTACTTTTGTACTGTTAGTGTATCGTAAGGCAAACAAATCAATTTATTTTCATACACAAGTGACATTGTATAATTTGTAGTAGTCCAAAATAAAGTTGCATTTATATTTGAATACATGTTTTAAGATAATGTTCGAGTGTGTTGAAAAGTTCAAATCTTACAGGGATTTCTTTTCTTTTCAGATGACACAGATGTATAGCACCTAGCAGTTTATAAACCAATTGTGCCAAACCATCAATCTAGATATATCAACAAGTTGAATTATTACCAGACATATGACCTTAAATTGCTTCCTGAATGACCTTGAGATTTTTTCCGACTGACCTTGAGTGTATTGCCTGATGGGTGCAGCAGCAGTGCGAGGTCAAAATGGCACAACGACCTTCACCTTTCATCCTTCGGGCTACACAACCAATGTGAACATCAGTCGGGGCCAACAACAGTCGACAGCTCCAAACATCATGGCATGTGAAGCATGCCAAACAAACTTCAATCTTTTCAAGAGAAAAGTAAGTTTTTCATTTACCTGTGATTCATTTAGCTGTTTTAACTTTAAATGCACCAGATTATGATCCAAAAGACATAGTTAGTAGACTTAAAATTATTTTTGCATACATGATAATTATATAATTGATTATATTAATGCTAAATTTTGTAAAAATGCAATCTAACTCATACTTGCCAACGCTTCCTATTTAGGAGGGAGACTCCCGATGTTGTAGCCTTAAATTCTGAATTTTCAGTAAATGAATTTGCTTCACTATTACTATTTTTTCAGATTTGATTATTTCATCTGATAGAACAGCTCAAAAGAAGCCATTTAAAGTGTTATTTTTCCTTCTGGTGTACAAACACATATTATTTATGCTTTAAATTCTGAGCACGCATTATCTCCCCCATAGAAATTTCAAAAAGTTGGCAAGTATATATGCAAAAACTCTTTATCTGCCTAAGTTGAAATGAGATTTATTAGAAAATAAAAATTGATTAGACAAAATTTTCCCTGTAGAAAAGTCCTTTTTAAATGTTACTTGTGCATTTCATTTCACAACTGTTATTTGGAATGAATTTTTCATGAAACTATTGATGTACAGGTATTGTTCTTCTTTCATGAAGTCAACAAGTTTGATATTACATTGCAAAACTTATCCTTAAAAATTAGGGATGTAATGATTAATCAAACTACCGATAAATTGTGATTTTGTAAACGGGATTCAAAAGATGCATGGCAAATTTAAAAGGTCAACACTTATCGCCGATACTAACGCGATAGTGTGTTTGGCTATGGACAATTCAATACAACAGAAATACCTGGGGGTACTGGGACTGTCAGTCTACTGTCTATTACAAGCAACAATAACTAAATTAGTTGCTAACATGAGCTGATAAAATTATAAATAGACAAACACTTCCTAAAATTATTCTTCATACAGTTCTAGGTCCTAAGAGCTTTATGTAAAGATTTTTTTACACAACCAAAATAAATTTTGTTTGACGTTTCGATGACTAGTACAATATGTACCCTGTCACCTTCATCAGACTAATGACCAACAAAGAGTATGCAAACAACAGGTGTAACGTTTGTACGAGTTGGTAAATGACACTCCATTATTTCTGTTTTAGAAATTTTCAACCAAATTAACTGTCTTAGTGACTAGTTGTCTGAAGTGTCTGTTCTTTTAATGTCACACTGACAGTTTGGTAGTTGAT
The DNA here is from genome assembly GCA_947623455.1 of Mimachlamys varia. NCBI lineage: Eukaryota > Metazoa > Mollusca > Bivalvia > Pectinida > Pectinidae > Mimachlamys > Mimachlamys varia. The sequence goes on along the minus strand of OX392532.1, from coordinate 28,132,646 downwards.
AGTTTGTTTGACATTTGTTCAATTAGCCAAGTATTAGTGGATGATATTACTGTATTCTCATTTAAAAGTTTTGTGAAAAACAGGGTCAGTTTTTCACAGTAACAGATTAATAATTGATAATTTGTTTGACATTTGTTCAAATGATTTTATTGTTGTGAATTCTGACTTAAAGGCCCAATATCTGTACACAATGTAACTTCAGGAAATTTTTCGTGATTCTGAAAAATTCGGGGGAAAAAAATCCAGTTGATAGTATGCAAAAATAAGGCTCAAACGAGGTAAACCTGAGCAGTAATGAACAAGAAACATTTGACAAAAAATTCCAAATAATTGAAAATAATTCAAGTTTGGCCCACTTAACAACAAGCCGAAGTTAGTAGACAGTTCAAAATGGACACATGTTTACAAATACTGAGTTTCAACTAGTACTGCTGCTGTACCGGTAACCGTGTAAGAATTCATCTTGGATATTGCTGATATCAGTTAATCTGAACTAAATCTATAAATATATATAATAAGTTCTTAGGCTTGATTTTCACTTCAAATTTTGCCGAAAGTTACATTTGCAGGGCCTTTAATTGTATAATGGTTTTGTTAAAGCAAATTTAGTCTGTCCTCTGTCACAGACTCAGTTTGGTAATTGTGTGATATTGATTCAATAAGACATATATACTGTATGACATCTTTTATTTTATAGATGTGTAAAAAAGAAATAATAAGAAACAATTTTTTATGTTAAAATACATCTATTTCATAAATATATTTAAACAATACATCAGATAGTTTTGTAGTATATTAACCAACAGTATTTCTACTGTAAAATTCAGGTCTGTAAAGTCTCCAATAGTATTGCAATACTAGTACTATCGTGATCACATGCTATAATAATCAGACTATTGCGATCCTCAATAGTAATGGTAATCCAATATTGAAAATTCCTTGGGATATTTAGGCCTATCAAAAATAGTATTTAATTTATATAAAATTAGACTCAGTTACTGTATATACCTATATTTATACAGCGATCAATTTACAATTTATTTTCATGGGTCCATTTTGTACATACAAAAATGTATGGCTGAAAAAATGGGTCCCACAATGATAAATTGAAGTATTTCCAGAATTTCTATGAGTCCTTTCATAATTTTATGAGTACTGGACTCGGGACTCGCACATAGATTGATCACTGTATATATAATTTGTCAAAACTGGATACCTATATATATATATATATAATTTGTCAAAACTGGCTCCTGTCTTATTAATTAATCCGAAACCCTTATTATTATTTTGATTTTACTATTTGTTCCCATTTCCATCTCAACTTTTATCTTACCTCTGCAAACCAGACAACTTTGCAAACCAGTTAATAATTTTGGTCCTACTTACTTCCAGTTTAGACAAGTTATACAGTTTAAAATATGAAATTATTGATTTTTCTTAATCAGGAGAGATGATGCTGCTGTTATATATGTCAGATCATTATCAGTAGATAGACATTTAAGACAGACACTGGAGTTCACCCTTAGAGCAAAAAACTAACACACTTATCCAAACCCACTTCAGGAATAGTTGTAACTAGACTAGACTAGGGCTATAGGACATAGTAATATCATGTTGGCTATGCCAAAAATATAAAGATCAGGGGACAGAAATAAGCGACGGCAATATTAAACATGACAACAGTTAAACGAAATGTCAAGCTAGCAAGATGACAGAATCACACCCACCCCACCCCCACCACCCCTTCTTAAAAGTCATCATCATTTAAAAAGAATATTTCAAAAAATAAATATAACTTTTTATTTCTGTTTCAGAAAATATGTCGATACTGTGATAGAAACTTTTGTTCAAACTGTGTGCATCGTTATCGGGACCCAGAAAATAACCGATTGACATACAGACAATGTAACACTTGTAAAGTGCTAATGTCAGGAAAGTTCACACGATCTGACCTGATGAAATGGAAAGTAAAGGAATTACGAATCTTGCTCAATAAACGGAATGTCTCAACAAACACGTGTAAAGAGAAGCACGATCTCATCGACCTGTTGTTTGTCAACTTCGCCAAATCGCCAACCCAAGAGTCTACAGATGTAGAGGACTTGGTAAGTTCATTTCATTACGGCAAATTTTATTCATTAAGATGTTACAAAACAAATGGAATTAAACACATACCTGTCAACCCTCCCTCATTAGGAGGGAGACTCCCTCATTTTGACCAAAATTTACCAATCTCCCTCGACATCTCCCTCATTTACCGGTAAGTCCAAACCCGCAATAATTCAAAATCTACATCCTGTGGTCATATAAGATCCCAGTTACTGCAGGGTATGTGTAATGATCATAACAGGTGGGTCTGGATCAAAAAATACTTTGTGAAGTTATTTTGATACATGATAAGGGAAAGACAAATTGCAGAAAGCAATGCAGTTTCAATCACATTTCACACACTTTATCCCTCATAGGAAATATGGAAAGAGTGAGATCTCCCTCATTGGAGGTTTCAGAGGTTGACACTTATGTTAAACAACAGACTACATGCATATATCAGTTCTCTCCCGCAAAGTTATGTATTACTTATCACTGTTACATAGGTCTCTTGAATTCTTCTACACCAAATTAATCAAGAACAGTTTGAAAAATAACATTCATCAGTATCAAGAGCATCAATTCAAAATTCATATTTTATGCCCCCGCCATGAAATAGGGGTGCATATAGTGTTACCCATGTCTGTCCCGTCCCATGGTAATGTAACCAGCTAGCTAGGGCGGGGGCATTTATGTCTCACAGACATTTCTAGTTTATTACTTGTACTTATTTTGATGCCCCAAGTTTATTTCATATTGATCATGAGCAACTCTTGATGTTTAAACATGTTATCTAGAGAAACTGATTTACCAGCATACATACATGTTTATATGCTCTTTAATGTAAATTTGGAAAGAAGCTCATTAACATTTTCATCATTATTCCCTATTTTTTAAGCCAATGTTTTTCATGTTGAATACACTATCCATGCCATCGATGGAAAGAAAAAAATTAAAATTATTCCAGGGGTGTAGAGAAGTGTAGTTGGGCATGACACCTGGATATAAAGGATGTTCAAAGGTTGGAATACCGGGTAATTCATTAAAAAAAATCAGTGGTAAATGAATTGATTTAATATGAATTTAATACTGTATAACACAAGATTATATTACTTTTATTTTGTATTGTAACAATAGGAGTCACTATCTAGACAGCCAAGTAGTCTATCTGGTAGTACAGTAAGTAGTGGAGGCACTCAGGACACGAACCACCAACCACAGGCACCGCAAACCCCCGCCCCCCAACAGCCTACTCAGCCCCCCGGGCCAGAGACTGAGGCAGAACGGCAGGAGAGGCTACGACAGAGGCAGGAGGTGGAGATGAGACAGGCTATGTTTAGACAAGAAATATTTGGGGATGAGGAAGAAGAAGAGGTAATGTGTTAAAAAGAATCCTTGTCTCTCTGCAGACAAATTTAAAGTACTAGAGATTTCTACTATGTCATTTCTATTAATGGAGTAGTCTCCCTTGTATTTCACTTTAAAGGCCCAATATACGTAACTTCAGGAAATTTTTCGTGATTCTGAAAAATTCTGAAAAAGATCCAGTTTATAACCATGCAAAAATAAGCCTAAAAAGAAGTAAACCTGAGCGGTAACTAACAAGAAACTCTGGACAAAAAAAATCCAAAGAATTGAAAATAATTCAGGTGGGGCCCACTTCAACAACAAACCGAAGGTAGAAGACAGTTCGAAATGGACGTGTGTTTACAAATAGCGTGTTTCAACTGCTGCTGTACCGGTAACAGCGAAATAATTCATCTTGATTACTGCTGATATCAGTTAATCTTAACTAAATCTATAAATATAATAAGTTATTAGGCTTGATTTTCGCTTCAAGTTTTGCCTAAAGGTAAGTTTATTGGGCCTATAACTTTACTGTATTAAATACACTGATTACAGTATATATGTTGTTGGGCACTGAAAATTTTGTTGGTAAGACTAAGAGCAACATATAAAAAATCTGAGGATCCACCCATCATAACTATATAGATAACTAAATAAAAAAAAATATTTTAACTTAGTTTAGATCTAGAGATTTGCATGAAAATGACATCATGTTAGAAAATAATTAAAAGTACTACCATACAAAGAAACTGACAACAATACATGGTAGCAGTATACATATTTGAAAGTGTCATATTTCATCTCATTGTAACTAGTAGCTTTTATGCTAAATATTGATGTATCTAGCTTAGAAAATGGTATCAAGACAGAAGGAATCAAAGTGCTCTGATGTAAAAGCAGTCCTCATTATACTGTCACCATTTACCCATGGACATATAAAAAATGTAAAAATGTGAAATGTAAAAAATGAGGGGAAATGTAAGGAATTCTTAGCTCATTCATCCCTGAAATTTCATAATGAACTATTCCCACCATTTGATTGGACAAGTTCAAATGTGTCTCCAGGGATGAACGAGTTAAGGAAAGAAGCAATACAGTTGAACCTCATTATCTTGAAATTGTATCAATTGAAGAACCCATTTTATTTGAAGTATTTCATTGTTATGGGCAAAATGTCCTCCTAAACATTCAATCTCAATAAAAGGCCCAGTATACGTAACTTTCGGCAAAAAAATTGAACTGTCTTCTAACTTTAGCTTGTTGTTGATGTGGGCCCCACCTGAATTATTTTCAATTCTTTTGATTTTTCTGTCAACTTGTTAGTTACCGCTAAGGTTTACTTCGTTTTAGGCTTATTTTTGCATGGTTATCAACTGTTTTTTTTTTTCAGAATTTTTCAAAATCACGAAAAATTTCCAGAAGTTAGTAAATTGGGCCTTTAACTCAAATACTCAGAATAACTCAAAGTTTTCTCATGGTGTTGTTGACTTTGTAATTACAAGCTAAGGTTCGACTGTAAGTATAAACTTGAGATTTGGTGGCAATAAACGAGATGACAAACGGACCGAGTAGCATTATAGGGTTCTATTTTACATATGTTTGTTTATAATTACAACACATTGTGTCCTTACCATTGTAGGCCCCTCAGGGTACAGCCACGCCTCGTGCAAGGATGAATCTGGGCCAAATCAAAACGATCGAGGATGTTGACAACCTCACAGTCCGGCAGCTAAAGGAAGTCCTCGTCACGAACTTCGTCAACTACAAAGGATGCTGTGAGAAACCTGAGCTAGTTGATAGAGTCAAAAGGCTGTGGCGGGAACACAAAGCCAACGAACAGAAAGGTAAAACTATCTAAGATTTACAGACTCTTGACTCAATAACTCATTCGCCCCTGAAGACTCATTGGAACTCTTCTATTCCAAAGGTTGGATTAGTTCATTATGAAAAATAAGAGGTGAAAGAGTTAAACATTGCGTGTTCTACAGCTGATTTATCAAATGGTTGATTTTAATGAAACAGATTCAAAGAATATCGATAAACCAAGTGTAAACATGTTATTGAACTGTTTTGTTCAATGGTACGTTTATTATCTCTTATTTTCTGATATCTGTTACAATTTAAATTTGGTTCTGCATGCAATTTCTGCATTCTTGACCAATTTGAAAGCTGATTATGATATGAAGTTATATGCCCTTAGATTGTGTTTATGGAACTTATTCCCGTGTCATAAATCTTTATTGGTATACAGAAGGAAGTATGATTCTAAAAAATATGTGTTATAACTTATATATACATACATGTACATAAATATGCCATTCAAACATTTGGTGAAGTGACACCAATATTATCATGATACAACTTGTTTTTCTGATCAAGTTCGACAGATTTAATGACATGTATAGATTTATAAATCTATTTAATGTTTTAGTTCTTCCTTTATAAAAAAATGTTAACGATTAAAGTGTGTGTGTGTACATTCTCTTTCTCTTAAATAATCACTTTCAAATAATGTGTTTATTTTAAATTAGGAAAACAAATTAAACTTTTAAAGAGCATGTAATATTTATGTGAAATATGAATACCAAGTCTGATAATTTTTTCATTTCTTTTTACAGTAAAAGATATAGACTCACCAGAATGTAAGTAGATTTTAAACTAGACGTCTATAAAATCTATCGTAAAATAAATAAATGTAATTAAAAAGTTGTATATAGTTGGCTATGCAAACTCAGTTGTGTAGTTGGACCAAAGCATTTACAATTTGTTTTGTACTCAGAAAACTTTTGTTCATTTCGTAATATTTTCATTTGCTCTGCATTGACACAATAAAACACTACCAAGGCCAGTTCTGTGTTATGAGACCATAACACTGGAGTGGTAATTATGACGTCATAATCATAACGTTGGAGATGGCTGGGTGATACTGGCTGTTAACTGTTCAATTTATTTGAAATCAACCTTAAAGGGCCTGTTTCCAAAATGGCCCCTTCTCTGATTTAAATTTCCTGTTGGTGGTGCATTGCCTATGCCGTTGTGGTCACAAATCTATAAAGTATAAAGATTTAGGTCACTTGGTTTGTTTTTTATGGCTCCTCAAAGTTGTACCTTTTAGAAGCTGTCTAAGTGTTGATAAAATGTGCATGTTATGTAAAATATTGATGAAAATCTAATCAAATGATAGTCACCGTAAAGAATACATCCATGGCATGATTGTGACAAAAAATCATGTTTCCATCGCGCCATTTGGCTGTTTTATGGAAGAAACAATCTCAAAAATGCCATTTTCGATGATAACATTTTAGACACAAAAACTGTGTTTTTTAGAGAATACACCCTTTTATGGGCGTTGGATGCAAACCAATTTTTATCCTATCAAACAGTACGTAATATGCTATTGATGAGAGGAAAAATCATCAAAATGTAAGTGGTGGAACATTTTCAAATCTTGGGTTGAATTAGCCTATGGTTGAATTGCCGATTTTCGACTTTCTTTAGATGGTATTTGCTCGGTATGTTGAGAATATGTACACAGATGTGAGAGAAACACTTTTTCATGAAAAAAATCCAAGATGGCTACTTCACAAGTCCCCGTGGTTGAAGACATTGGCTGACAAATAGACAGAACAACAAACAAAAAGTGTTCCTTATGGTTTTGGTTGGTTTTTGCATTTACGGGAGTGTTCATAGCTACGGGCGATTGTATAATACCTATATTTATAAGTTGGGTTAGTCACATGGTAACGGGGATTTTTCATATCGAGCCCCAAACATACTTTCGACATATGCACTATGTTGCCGCATGGGAAACTATTTCAAGTTTTGTCGGAATTTCTTTACCTGTGGTTGTAATGGTCGAGGGTTTTCCAGCGCCCTGTAATACCCAAGGTAGTACAAGATACTGGAGATGTGCGCACACATTCCCATCGTTCTCTCTCCAACTGGGTACTGGCAGTAGTAGTCTTTTATTGGGGCCTCATCATCGGGTGAAACGGTGAACCATATGCAAACGTTATATTTCGTTTGGCTTTTGTATCGAGAATGTATTTGACATCGGAGAAGGTCTTGGGAGTGCTGGTAAAGCCACACCTCATATTCTCCATAATCACTTAAATGTTCGGCGATGTAACCAGGAGCCAGATATATCTGATACGTTCCACACGTAATGGTTCTCAAGTAATCGAGATCGAGACGGGGAAATAGTACGGAAGATGCATCCATCTTGACAAACTCGGACCTTGCCCGTCTAGATAGATCCGGATCTGTCTTGACTCTCTGAGCTAAACCATTCGGTGTTGTCAAACGGTCCTTCATACGTTAAGCCATTAGCCTATCTTTGACATCTCTCTCTGGAGATCTCTGGTAGATCGGTCCTCTAATACCATTCAGACAGGCTGTGACGGTTCGAAGCAAAGCCTCGATGACATTGATAAAGCTGTTAGACACCAATTGCGTTCGGAAGAACGTCCAGTGTTTGAGACGACCATGATAGGATTCCACAATCCACCTCGATTTGGTGATAGTTCTGTCAAGATTTGCTTGGACGTCAGAATGTTGACTTTGACCGTGTTTCAGGTATGACGGCATGCTAGCATTGAGGCCAGAGGCTTCGAGCACTGGTAGGACATCTCTAAAACCTCGGTCAACGACAATATTGTCATCTGGTTGTAGCCAAGTAACTAGTCCATGACTTTTTTGTAATTGTAGCATCATTTTCGCTGCCAGTGAATGGTCCTACTGTGTCCAGAATGTAGCCATCTGGTAAGGCGATGCTCATGAATTTGAGATAGTTTCTCTTCTTCTGGCTACAGTAGGAAATCCTCTGGAGCTTGTGGTGGGGCTTTTCTGGATATAAATATAGGTGCCATCTAATATGGCAGTGGCTTTATCTCCAAAAAATGCTTCTGAAAAGATAGTATTGTGACCGAGCAACTGTTCTCTTGTCAAGTGATCCGGACCTAGAAATTGTGGGACTATCGATGTGTCTAATGTGTGTACTATGGAGTGGAAAGTTTTGGACACACTTGACTTGGAAATTCCAAAAAGAGAAGAACACTGACTCCAGGAAATGTCGGTTTTCAGTTTTACCCAGAACAGTAGTAGAGCATCGTGTGTAGTCTTGGTATATATACCAGATGAAAGATATGGGGAACAGTGCGAGTGGATTTCGAGGAACTGATCTTTGGACCAACCTGTCTAGGCCATGCATCCCGAGTCATCAAGAGAAGAAAAGCCTATTGCAAACGCAGACTGGTTCTGTGAAAGGACGTGTGACACTTCTAGGAGGTCATTAATGATTTCGGACGATTTTGATGGTAACTGAGATTCCAAGGAACATCTACCATCAAGGACAACCTCTGTAGACGGATCAAAGTCGTTACCAATAAGGTGAATGGAGCAGACGCGGGATGAGGTGGGACACCGCAGATTGTGTGAATAGATCAGGTGATGTCTTGCACGTTTTGGTAAGACTGATGATTTTGTTCCATTTATTGCAAAGCTAACAAGACAAGGACAGCATTTTTTGTGTGAAGATGATCCATTCAAAAGATCATGAAGGGTCAGCAACGGCAGGATATGGGACGGGGAGTCGTCTTCTTCCTCTAATTCCTGGTTCTGCGCGGGTTCAGGTTCAGGCTGATTTTTGTTCCGAAGATACTTCATGTAGCACTTCTGGCAAATGAGTGTTTGTTCCTTTGCTGACATCAATCCTTGTTGCACCAGCTTATCTAGGAGCCATTTATATTGTGGACTACTTACATTGCGTGTACTTCTGTTCTTATTGCCACTACGTTTCTTGAAGTATATTTGACAGCCTTCTCCAACACATTTACCCTCCATCTTGAAACAATAACGATTGGTTTATGAAGTGTCGATAAAGTAACAAAATAGCAAGCCACCGATGATTGCTGTAAACAGCTAATACTTAGTAGTTTGGTACAATTATGCGAAAATGTGTGATGAATAACGAACAACTAATTACACAAAATAACAAGACAATATAATAAATCACATTCAAAACCTCCAAGAAGCGCAGAATTGAATGATTACTTAGAACAAAATAAAGTATTTCATATGGATAATCTATCTATTCGATGTGGCGTGGTCGGCAGGCACAAAGATAGTGAGACAAGTCAGGGTCCCAACCCTGACAGAGCCACAACGCTTTGGGTATAGGACAATAAAACAAGGAAAGTGAGACAAGAATAGCTAGCGTCGAGTCAATGATTCCGTAAACGTATAGACAAAGACAAGAAGATACCGAAAAATGTACAAGGCCACACGATCAGAAAATTCAGAAGAGGACAACTTGACATAGAACAGTATTCATGTATCAGGGTGTCCTCATTGTAAATCTTTATATCGATACTGTTTATTTAGTCGTTAGATATCATAAAACTGTCATGAAAATATCCGCTCTGATATTCAATTTACAATTTTGCATATAATAAGCTATATAATAGGGTTTCAGACAAGGTTGTTACTCATTTCCCCTTTTCTTTCAATTTACAACCACATTCAGGCGGCGATATGAGAACGTTCCACCACATGGAATTAGCTGATTTTTGGTACACATATGAAACAAGTAAAGCTCTATCCGATTTTCTGATTGAAATTTGCATCCAAAACTAGAAAACGGGAGAAAATTGCAATTTTATGGCATTTTTCTTCATAATTGTGTCTCTGCAAGTGCATTTTCATCCGAGAAATTTTTTTTTTTATGTTTTATGAATAAACACGATGTTTCGCAAATATTTATCAAAAGAAATTTATACTATGTTGCGAATCACAATTTCGAGATAACCATCTTTTATTTACGACCTTGTGTCTTTAATGCTCAAAATGACAACTTTATAAAAATACATTTTCACTGAAATTATGAAATCTGGGTGTCGGAAAGGTGTAAAATTATTCTTCGGAAAAGAAAAAAACTGTAGTTGAGCTAGATAAGAAATTATACGGGGGCAGGCTCCTATGGAGAATTAACATTACTGGAAACAGGCCCTTTTCAGAAAAACTGTAGAATATAAAGATAAATTAATTATCAAAACCAATGAACAAATTTAAATATAAGCATTAAACAGCATTCAGTTCTGTGTTATGGTCCTATAACACGGAACTGAATGCTGTTTAATGCTCAACTGTTTGAACATGACGTCCCGTTATGGGATGTTGGTAGATCGTACGGGATCCTCTGTATGCAGAGAGTGACGGAGTGACAATGAATCTGCATTTAAATCAGATTGGAAACCAAACAAAAGTTCTTTTATTTCGCCTTATACTTAACGTAAGTGTATTCAGTTAAAATCAAAATTAAATGTTTGTTCTGTGCAGCTAAAGACCCGAAGGTGGAGCCTGTAGCTGGAGAGAAGACGGAGGATGATATCTGTAAGATCTGTATGGACGCCGCGATCGACTGTGTGCTCCTCGAGTGTGGTCACATGATCTCCTGCACGCAATGTGGGCGTCGCCTAAATGAGTGTCCCATATGTCGACAGTATGTGGTGCGAGTGGTACATACATTCAAGAGCTAAGGACAGTTGTGTATAGGACAAGAACTTAGGAGAGCTGTGTATAGGACAAGAGCTTAGGAGAGCTGTGTATAGGACAAGAGCTTAGGACAGCTGTGTATAGGACAAGAGCTTAGGACAGCTCTGTATAGGACAAAAACTTAGGACAGCTGTGGACAGTTTTTGAAAGGACATACAAGAGTTGAGGACAGTTTTGGTTAGGACAGAAACTGAGGACAAGAGTTAAGGACAGCTATAGATAAGGTACATAGTTAAAAGTGTATCATGTGATTATTATGTGTTTGTATAGAACAGGTGCCTACAAAGCTAGCTGTAGAGTGGCAGTATTGGTTAGAAGGCTACAGAAACACCAATACAGTGTATTGGTGGAGGCATTTGTACATGTATCAAGATTGGTTTGAAAAATGGAGGGGCAGTAAAACAATGAAAATTGGTTAAATGTTTTTGTTCCGTATTTGTTTGTAAACTGTTAACTCATTCACCCCTGAACTTTCATAATGAACTGTTCCAGCCTTTGAATTGGAAGAGTTCAAATGTGTCTTCAGGGATGAATGAGTTAATCAGTGATTTACTGTTTGGTAGAAAGTTGAAGGGTAGTGTTATTTGTTAAAATATTTTGGACATTAATGGTAAGAAACTACATCGGGTAGATATACTCTACATTGTAAAACAGAATTAATTCACGTTTTCAATTTTTGTCACATCCTCCCCCTCCCCAAGGGAAATAACCCGCTAAGCTTTGCCCAGAACCTGACGACTGGCCCTGATTTTGTAGGCCTCAAACCCGCAACCAAGTGGTGGATGGCTGGTGATCGTAGACGATCCGATGCCTTAACCACTCTGTCACTGCAGCCTCAGGACCGAAATTATATAATTTTATGAAAATATATTGTTCATGTGTTTGCTACGATAATCATTTAAGTATAAAAATTTGACTGATTTTGGTTAATTTATATGATATCATACTAGCTGCATGTAGTCACGACCTGTAGTCAGAGTCATTAAATGTTATATGACACCATCTTAAGATATTTTAATGAAAATTTGTGAAAATGCTGTTGGAATGTGTAGAGACATGTAAATAAGATACTTACCCACTGTACATGCCATCACTCTATGTAGTTAAGGCCATTCCTTTCTTATTTGAACCCATTCAAAATTGAATTGGATTTTGGTAAATATTATCTAAATAGATTATTTTTTTCCTAATTTGATAAAAACTATACCAGACAAACTAAAGAATTTCAATAAAAATTAATTTCAGAGATTTGTAAAAAAAAAATGACCAAAAAAAAAAATAGGAAAATTTCTGTTTGGAAGAAATTTTATTTTAGGTTTTTTGTTGTGCATTAATGTTTTATAAAACACATACCTGATAAATAGTTTTGGATATGATACCATTTATATTTTAGTGGTTTACATGTACTTTATGTACCTGGTTTGAAATTGTTAAAATATTAACTTCAAATAGGAAGAGTGTAATATTACTGGTCTACAGTATCCCTTGTTACTAAGCAACCAAGCCTCATATATAGTGTAGGTTGTCAGGGACATATTTGTTAAATATACAGAAAAATGACAATGGAGCTAATTGACATTGATTTCTAGTTTCTAACTCGACATTTATTACACCACAGGATTATTTTAAAGTTAGGTCATCTTGGTTTTACACCATGACTGTGTTATCACTCTTCAAGCATGGAGGTAGAAATGCTATACATGTATATGTACTACCATCTAAATCTGTCTCATAAATTTATTTACTATATAGCATAATAGCACTTCGTGACTTTTCCCACCATTTATCTTGCAAAAAGTTGGAATGTAACAAGTTTTACAACATGGAGGTGAACATGCCGAAGAAGCCAAGTAAAGAAGCTATAAATCGGAATGGAAAAGTGGTTAAAAAAAAAAACATTGGTAAGCTTGGTAGCAAAACGACACAATAAAATTTTATCAAGAAAATGTGCATTCTTTTCTACTGTATTTTCTTTTTTCTTTTATCATGAACTGTAGATGAAAATGTGCTTATTGTCTACTTTATAAAATGTTTTGAAGATAAGCTCAAGATTGTTTTCTTTAAGTCATTTGACACTTTGATATCAGCTATAGCATATATAGGCCTACAAAACAACATAGATATACATAAAACATTTATATCAAAACTTTACTAGCAAATCTGTCATTAAAATATGTTTTACCTTTGAATATTTATAAAACTGCTCATAATCATCCAATCAAAATCAGTAATTGAATATTTTTTACCTGTTTATTTATCTGGTACGATTAACCCATTCACCCCTGAAGACACATTTGAACTCTCCCAAATCAAAGGTTGGAGTAGTTCATTATGAAATATCAGGGTGAATGAGATACTTTAGATGAAGAATATATTATGTTGTTTTAATGTCTGTGTATGTATACAAGTTTACCAGATAAGATTTGTCAAATCATGGTGGAGAAAAAAATATAAAAATGTTTATTTTTGTAGCAAACCTAACAGTTGATGGTAATGAAACTCGAAAAATCATGATTCCATTTGTAAATTTTCCCCATACCATATATGATGATAACAATGTGGCTCATTTGTAAACATTTTCTTCTGGTCGGAATGTATGATTTATGTAAAGAATTATTTTACACAACCAATACTGTAAAAACCAATATTTTCATGTGTGGAAATTTTCGCTTAGTCAGCCTCCAAACTGTTCGCGATGTGGATATTTCCGCGCTAGCTGCAGTCATGCTGTTTTGCACTGTATACCTATAATACTATTCTATACTGTAGAGTTTGAGTGGTGTTAATATGTTCGCATGTGGATATATTCGCAGAGATTTAATGCCAGAGAAATAAGCGAAAATTTCCACACCACGAAAAATTCCACTTTTACAGTATATGTTTTATGTCTAGTTTTTGACTAGGTTTGCTGGTCATTAGTCTGATGAAGGTGTTAGGGAAAACTAATACTCATCGAAACCTCACATAAAACATTTATTGGTTGTGTAAAATAATCTGTACATAAAACAAAGTGGCTCATTTTTTATAAAGAAATGATTTAAAATACTGAAGTTTATAGTGACTTGTTACCAGGTAATAAAAAATATAATATAACCTTATCACCCTTATGTAGCTTCAGTAAATTGTACCATTCATTTGATCTAGATGAGTTCATTACACTCTAAGATGGTGAAAGGGTTTAAAGCGTGCATGTATATTTGCAAGGAACCTATTCTCAATTAAATCAATCAATCTAACAACTTCATTTACCTCATTGTTTTCAAAAGGTATAGATTTCATGAAAAGCTTCGATATTTGTGTTTATTTTTCACTTTGAAGATATTGGAGTTCAAAAATAACCAAATTTATCACATATATTCATCTTCTAAAATTGGGATATCATTTCTCGCATGAACATTCATTTAAAACTTTTGAGAAAATAATCAAAATTGTTTTCCACATGCGGTGAAAACTTTTTTGGCTTAATAAGATAAGATAGGGTCAATCTTTTGATGTTGGGCAATACTGTGTGTTCTCAATCGAAAATAAGATACATTGTTTATTCCTTTGCCATTGATTATCTTAAAGAACATTGATAAGTGCTTGATAAAATAAAATCCAATGATATTGCCTGAGTAAAGATAGATCATTTGAGGATTTTTCGTCTTTTTTCCCCGTGCTATTAAAGTGGTCATTTCAATTAACTAAAGGGTATGATATTTTCATTTTTACTCACCGTACACATCAACGCTGGGTAAATTCTTCTTCACTTATGATAAAGAAGACTTCTCCTGTATCCATGCATAAAAATCTGATGACCATGGTACAGGTCAAATTACGTGGTAGTCAAAATAGTATATTAAGGAACAGTGATGTTGCGGCTGAATATATTGAACCATTCATAAATTATCAAACCATTTTTAAGTCCTAAGTACAAAAAAGAAAAATATGAGCAATTTATTACATTTTTACCAGTGAAAAAGTCGAAAAATATTCATTCAATAAGAGATTTGTTTTCCACTAGTGAGAATTCGAGAAATATGATATTTTCTTATTTGACCAATCAAAATACTACGGTACTTACAAATTACAACGGGGAAACTTAAAAGCCGCCAGGGTAGGTTTTGCTGTAAAAATGAAATAAACAGAATATCTAACATTATCTGAAGTAATACCAAATATATTTCACTCGTGTGGCTAATATTCCTACATTTTTACTCATGCCTCACAATCGTGAAAAATATGAAAATATTAGCCCCAATTAAGAAATAGATTTGGTATAACTAAATATTCTCTTTCCCGCTGCCATCATAGACCTAGAATATGAATCTCAATTCTTTTGAACGTTTATTTAAGTGCATTGTTCATTTAAAGAAGCGGGGTGGGGGGATTAATTATGATTTTATCACTTAGAGACTTGATACATGCGTAAATAAAGTCGTCATTTCTTCTTCACCAGCTGTTTCCTGTGCTAATGTACATCAGAATATGTAACGGTGTTAATTGATATAGAAATGTGTTAAGTTGTTTATGATAAGGTAAGAGGGATATTTAGATATACCTTTGAAGGATATAGATAAATCCTTTGCCTTTTTATTTGTGCTAGAGTATTATTTCAAAAGTGTACAAGGACTTTATTCAATATCTCAGAAATATCTATTAGTATGTAAAATTTAAAAATTATGTTTTACTCGTAACTTTCAAAATGATGAAACTATAAATGAATATTATCCAATTGCTGATAATGATCAAAGTGTCAAAATGATAAAGGAAAATTATTTGATGATTAATTTCAGAAATGTTTTCATTGTATGGATTCTATTGAATATTACAAGCATGTTGTGACCCAGAATTTTTACAATCTCATAAACATGAAAAATTAATTTGAGCTCTTCCAGTTCAAAGGTCGGAATAGTTCATTATGATATTTCAGGGATGGATGATTCAAATATAATTTAGTGTTGATGCTATCTCAGTATGGTCTTATACCCAGATACATTGGGACTCTAAGTTGATGTTCTGATTACCATGATACCTTCAGTAAACAAAGTCCTGTACGCTTATGTTTTCTACAATCTGTTCTTTTTATGTTAATTTATGTTACAACGTTCTTTGATGTCAATAAGATTTAATAACATAAAGTGCCATCTCTTTTTTTTTTTTGCAGATTTTATGTTTATTTCATATTAGTTTTTGTGTTATGGTAAATTTAACGAATATAGAAAATCTATTGAATCATGTTTATTATGTGGAGAATTTTAATAATTTTCTTAACAATCTTGAATTGTTAAAAGTTCCAATACACATATAATATTTATATATATTTTTGGTGTGTTTTTCTAAAGTACCAAGTACTTAGTGTGTGTACATATTGTATTGTATTTTGTATGTAAAACAATAACTGAAATGATCAACAATAACTTATCATAGTCATTACAGTTCCCAACACTTCATTGTAAAGTGTATTCACAGTAGTTATATTACTGGTAAAATAAACTGTGCTTTGTAAATGTCTGCTAATTAATGTTTTAGGTGACTTGTATGATTATGACTACCGATAATTAATTGATTGAGTGGAAATTTGGTTTATATTTCTTTTTGTATGGCATTCTATCTTTCTTGTTTTTGATATTAAAAAAAAATGTTTAAAACAAATAAAAACATGAGGTAGTTACATTCAAAACAATAATTCTTTTCTATGGATTATAGGGGAAACTATTGAGAATTTAAACAATTTGATGGCCATCATATAAAATTTTGAAACAAAATCTAATTCTGAAATAGTGTAATATGTCACAATAGTTTTTTTTATACATATTTATATCTTGAATTGTTTAAATTCAAAGTCCACTGTTCTGTAAATTATTCTTTGCACAAAAGATATTACCCAGGTAATCAAGAGTTTTAATGACTGATTGAAACAGACACATGGTATTGTGCTACATATTCCTAACATTCTAACCTTAGCAGTGTCCCCCATTTCTGTTTCTTTAAAATAGGTGTCACATTTCAGTAGCAGTACATATTTATATGTACACTGTATACTGGGTAGTAATTACGACATACAATTAAAGGCCCATTATACGTAACTTCAAGGAAATTTTCGTGATTCTGAAAAATTCTGAAAAAAAATCCAGTTGATAACCATGCAAAAATAAACCTAAAACGAAGTAAACCTGTGTGGTAACTAACAAGAAACTCTTGACAAAAAAATCCAAAGAACTGAAAATAATTCAGGTGGGGCCCACTTCAACAACAAACCGAAGGTAGAAGACGGTTCAAAATAGACGTGTGTTTACAAATAGCATGTTTCAACTGCTGCTGTACTGGTAACAACGAAAGAATTCATCTTGAATATTGCTGATATCAGTTAATCTTAGCTAAATCTATAAATATAATAAGTTATTAGGCTTGATTTTCGCTTCAAGTTTTGCCGAAAGTTACGTATATTGGGCCTTTAATCATGGTATTTACAATCTAGTTGTTACATTAATTTGTATTTTCTTTTTAAAAACCACCATTAACTTATAAGGCTCTAATTAAAAGCTGTACAAATAAAATTCTATAAGGATAAGGTGATAGTGTTTCCTTTTAAAATCTGGGAAACAATAATTAATTAGTGACATGATCTGTAGTGGCCTTGGCCCCAAAATGTATTTAAATTTTTAACAGCGGTGAAAAAATATTCCTATCACAACTACATACAATGAGTGGATTTGCATATTCTGATTAAATAACATCAACACAACGACAGCCTAAATATAGGATTACTTGTCCCCAGGTATGAATGGATTGCATATATGACACCCAGCTTTATAAATCTAGTTCAATAATATCTAAATGAAATGCATGAGATGTCTGAATATATGAATGTCTTCCGCACAAGTTTCCATGACAACGGCTTATTATCTCACTTTGGAATATTACAACACCTGGAAATTTCAGCAGATCACTAGGTTTAAATTTTACCTGGTCAGAAAGCATGCATATCAAGTAAAATATCCTAAATGAAAGTAATGAACTGCGAATTTGATATAACAATTTGTGAACCGCTTTGAGATGACCAGTAAATTAGGTTGTGGTAAAAAAAAAGGAGTATATAAGAATCTAAAAATACTGTTGTTAATGATATTCTTACCGGGTATATAGATTTTAAAGTACATATCACTTTTCTTTTAAATAATAAAAAAAAATTGGTTTAGTAATTATAATTATTATTGAGCAAATACATTGTAGATCCTATACTTGAGATGAGTTGATTTTAACCTTAACTTGTAATTTTATGAATGACTAATTTTATTATTTTTTTATTACATATTATTTTTTTTCTACCGGCAAGTTCTAATTTTTCTATTTTCATTTTATCATGCAAAAAAAAAAAAGTTCATGTGTGTTCTCTGAAGGATACAAATTGTTTTTGATAGACCCCGAAATCGCTGATGTTTTGATATCATCCCCATCTACCATTGAGATATGTGTGCAGCTGCATGTGTTTATTATACGACATTATTTTGGCAATGGCATAATTTATAAGGGACATGAAGATGGAGACTTATACCATTACAATCATGAGAGGACCAATACTAATTATCGCTGGATGTTCTTTATTCATTATGGATGGAAGTTTTTTTAATATATATTTTGTAATATTAGCCACAATCTGACTAGGATGTAAACAAGAAATTATCTTGCTATTTTGTGGATCAATAATTCTTATGAAACGCATGTTTTGCTGTCAGTTTTGTTTAAAGGAAAAGCACAATTTCTTTTTCAAAAATAGAAATAGTTACCTACTACGATTTCAGGAAACACAGCCCCATTCAAAAATTCAACTATGTTCTTCTAAGAATTACATGTAGCATTATTCTTTCAAAATCATGTGTCACATATTTTTATGTAACTGGAAATTTAAAAGGAAGAAAAAATTGAAAGGGTGGGGGATAAAAAATGAGATGCTTCTCTCTATTATGCTGTAAGAACAGCACCATTTTTTTTTTTTTTTTTTTTTGTTATTTTGTTAATTGTTTGAAATTATGAACAGTTTTAACAATCATAATTTAATTTACCATAGCTGGTTAATGTTTTTTAAAAAAAATGCCCTAAAAGAAAGCCTGTCAAATAATAATACTATCTTCTACCAATAAAAGAATTGTGTTAACTTATAAGAGGGAGAAGCTTATCTCATTTTCCATACAATCATGAAAAATTTTAATTTTTGGTAATGCCTTTTTTTATATAATTTTTTAATTTTTTGAGATGCCTTTTTCTGTCAGAACTAGTATGTAGTACATTGTTCATCAGAATTTTGAGGAAGCGACATTGTCTTTGTCAATCAATAATTTAGAATTGTACATATACAATGTATCTGGAAATGATATTAAGATTAATAGTCTCTGTATACGATGCCACTCTGAGAGAAGTCGAGTGTGGTATCACAAGTATTAAAAGGTAGATTGTGATAATGTTATTAAATTCGTACCATGTTTTTTTGTTTTTTTTTTAATAATTGTCAACTAATTTTTTATTGAGAATAAATGTTTTTGTATTTGTAAAGTTTCTTGTCTTGATGTTATTATGATCATTGATTTTTAATTGTGTGTAATTGTTCGGTACATGATGTATATATTCGTGCTAGTGTTCTTTAAATGTATATCCCACTTCCCATCTGGTTTCTATTTTGGGACCTGACCTTTTCATGCTGATCTTACTTTAATGATATCTACCGTAATTTGATCTAATTGTTAAAATCTACCCTAATTTTATCAGATTGATAATATCTATCGTAATTTGATCTGATTGATGATATCTACCGTAATTTGATCTGATTGAATCTATAGGAGTCAATTAAACCAAATGTCTTAATTCTGTCACAGCTTACTCAAATTCTGAAATCATTCCAGGAAAAACTAAGAATTTTGAATGAATATTATAACATTCCTGTACACATACATGTATATGTGTATACCAACGTAACTTACTGGAAGTGACAATATATCCCTGTAATAATTTTTATATGTAATATTTCTTTTACATAGTTTTACTAGTCATCACAGAGGACTTCTTTTAAAGTTTTCAATACTTTGGCGAAAACTTGGGAATTATTTATAGTAAACCGAAGTATGAACTATTTGCATGTACATGTATTTAAATCTGTGTGATTTTCAATAACAACAACCCCCCCCCCCCCCAAAAAAAATAATAACAATAACAGATGGGAAGAAGAGACTTAAGATCAATTAGTATCATAAGTTTATGTGCAATTAATTTTCATTTTTTTTCTTTGATTGTGCCAATCATGTATAGAAAGTAATAGAAATTTGTAGACGCACAATGTGTTTTTATGTATACCCTATATGTGTTAGGGGTTGTGTCTCGATGTTCACTTTGTGAGTGATTTACTTAAGTATATATATATATGTCGTGTGATCTTTTCCTCAATCTGTCTCGTGGTTTTTACCCAGTGTGAGAATATATAGTGTGTGACTGACCTTCACTTTGATTCCCACTTCCACCCTGTACAACATAAATTTTCACACACCAACAAACAGACACTGACGTCATCTCGTTAAAATTTTGTCAGGGATTAGGAATATCATACCATCTCAGCAGCCATTTCCCATAAGGGAAATAAATTAACTCATTCACCCCTGAAGACACATTTACACTCATCCAATTCAAAGGATGGAAGAGTTCATTTTGAAATTTCAGGGGTGAATGAGTTAAAATGAAAAAGTTAAAATCCAGTTGATGGCTGGAAATGCTGATCGAAAAAAAAATGTTTTTATGAAGTTTTGCCGATAAATTAGCGTGGAATATGTGTATTAATCTAAAATAAGATCTTATATTAAAAATATTACAGCCTTGAAAACATTCATTGATTGGTGAGAGAGTTTACAGGAAATTTTATAACAATGATTATACAAGAAAAGTAATAGTTTGGACTGTTTGGTTTCAATGACCTGTCAGTAGACATTTTGAGGTGTATATGACTGGCTAAAACCTTTTAACGCAACAGATTAAGGGAAGAATTAAATACAATTTCAACCTATAATTGAACCAGTTCCTCAGATTTATGATAAAACCAGTTCCTCAGGGTTGTAATTGAACCAGTTTCTCAGAGTAATAATTTAATTGAACCAGTTCCTCAAAGTTATCCAGTTAAACAATTGTCTAAAAAACATTTTGGTACTGTCACAAGATTTTGTAACAAAATGCAGGGGAGATAACCCTACCTTTCTATCACAATGTTATGGTAAGCAGTATTCACATATTATCTGTACTCTTACTATGCCAGGCCATGTGACTCACAGGCTGATAGTACTCAACACAAGTTATAGAAATCTTCAGTCAGGAGTAGCCTCCATTCTGGTAGAATTCGTAACGATACTGGTTTAGTTTCCTACAGGGGTTAAACCAATCCAGCTAAGCATGGGCTACTTTCATTCATACTCTAAACATTGAAAATAAGGAAAGGAAATGGGACTGATGCCTATCTTCATCAGTCGAAGAGTACATTGGAGAATGAAATATTTATGATATTGACAAAAAAATATATAAAACCTTAAAAACAATTTCTCAGTGTTCAAATTGATATGGCAAAAAAAAATATATATAAAACCTTAAAAACTATTTTTTAGGTGTTCAAATGTACAGTAGATATTTACACTATGCATGAACTTTTTTGCCAGTTGTTTGATTGTAAGCTCTAAACCTACATTTTAGTACATTAGGGAATGAAATATATATTTACCGCTATTGACTTTCTGTCAGAAAACTCTAAAACTGTGCATTTTAATGAGATGTATAGGCTAATTATTTACTTGAAAATATTCCTATAATTGAACCAGTTTAGTTCCAATATACTGTATTACAGGAACTTTTACAGAAACATTTGAAACATAAGATACTGTCAAATCAGAATGACCTCCCCTGATCTTCCCCATCCATATGCATCCTTCCCAGTCTGTCCACTCCCATCCTAACACCAGTAAACCATTGTACCCACCTATCCCCATACAAAGCATTGTTCGTACTACCATTAATTCAGCTGCCTGTTTTCATCGTTATAGTCATATACTAAAATATAGGTAATGCAGTGGTATTATATGTCAAATATAATTTTTCACAAAATAAAAACTGAATTTGAAATGTGTTTTTTGTTCTTTTTGTTTGTTGTATATATTTCATCAATTTTACTATCATGCAGTCCATACTCAATATCCAGGGGTCTGCTTTCAATAAAATTTGGTCTGCTCATCAACATGGTGAAGTTCAATGGTCTGGTCAATGTGATCCTTGCATATTTATGCAATTTGATTCCGAGTAATAACCAATAAGTGTGGTGCCGCAGTGGCCAAGTGGTAAATATTTAAGCAATGAATGTTTTAGCAAATGTTGTTACAGTCCTATAACACACATTGCTATTGATTTAAACTAAGTAGGGTTTTATGTAAGTTTGTCAGCAATAGTAATGTGTGTTATAGGACTGTAACAATATTTGCTAAAATGTTCATTACTTATATTAACATTTCGATAGAAATAATGTGCTTTATTTAGTTTCTTCGGACCGATTTTGAACAGCAAAGCAAGTGAAGACAACAATGAAATTGATGACGTCACAATACCAATTGCTGTTATAGTCTGATGCACTGGGTGTATGGCAGCAACTGCCTCATAGCATTGTGTCAATGGGAAATTACAGAGCAAATGTAAATATATAAAGATGTCTGACATTCTGCTACTGCTATTGATGCTAGTTCGATACATCGCAATAGCGTACCACCCAATAGTTCCATCACAATAGTAAAGTGGCAATGCAATAGACTATCGCAATAGTATGGATCATTTCATCGGTATAGTATTTTATTAACTAAATGGCATCATTTTAAACAAATAATCATTATTGAAAGATTTAAATTTGATTTGTTGATATGAATTACTTTATTGAATATTATAAGTATAAATTAATTCATTCATTATGCAAACTTAAATGGGCTTAAAAGATAAATATCTTGGCCTCAATTTAGTAAATGTTGTCATTTAAATTTACTTACAACATTTAAAACATTTTAGGTATCATTGACTATCGCAATAGTTTTGTCGGTATCGCAATACTATCGTGATATCATTTCAATGAGATACAATATGATTATGCGAGGGCAAAGGAAAGAATCCTGAAACAGAATATCACCTTCCTTACTTATGACCAAAGGGAGATTACTCTTCAAATAATTCAAAAAATATTTTTCTGATTCATTTACTTTTCAAAGTAGATCTCATCAACTACAACACTTCATCTTAAAATATGTCTTTAAGCGACAGGGATATGAATTAAACGCATGTACAGAAACTAAAAGTGCAACCGACACACAAACTTGGTTGATAAACTTCGAACCATAATCAGCTTTCAACGATCATTATATGCTTCATCAAGATTGTATTCTACATACACATGGTATATAAGGAAATGTTCACCCAAGTTTATTTGGAACTTTTGTCACCTTCGGCATGAGAAAGAATTTATTGCAAAAAGAGCGTACGAGTGCATAACACTAAATAAGACTTAACAACCACATATGCTGCACCTTTTGAATTTAATAATAGCTACAGTATGCCGAAAAAAGGAATAAAACTGCATCATATATACAACTATTCCGTCCTCCTAGGACTCTTTAGTGATGCTAGAGGCCAAAAGGTGGGAATCCAAAATTTCTAAACTATGTAGAAACAGAAGGGTCAGGTGCGTAAAACCCCTATAATTATGGATTTAGAAGTAAAATCATTCCAATACTCAACATGAGTTCAAACCTATTGTGTACTGAACAAATATATCAATCACCATTGTAGTGTCGAATGTTTGTTAAGGCTAAAAGTTTCCTGTACACCTTTTCATTAAATCCACATCAATGTGAAAATTAGTTCTTTGGGAGTAATGCTGCTTCCATCATCTGAAGCCAAAATTTTTAATTTATTTTAATTTGACACTACTGTAAAATATATCTCAATATATTTTTTAGTTTGTTTTAAAATTAACACATCAGTGTATTCACTAATTTGGGTCAATTTGATACTTGAATTGTAGGAAGTAATGCATTTTGACGATGAAACTTTAATATTCACTTGTTGTTCATTGTCAAATTAATAAATATGGCAGGAGACATTGTAGCCAAGTATACTTTTAACCAATCAAGGCAAATTCTATTGATTCAGATTTTTTCTTTTTACGATTGTGATCGAAAATTTTCACCCTCTCACTCCTTTTTTCCCCAAAATTCTCAATGAGCTATTTTTCAAATTGGTGTAGTCTAAAGATAAAGAAAACAGTAAACAAATATTTTATTTCATGTTTTAATAGAATTCACAAACACAAATTCATTTTGTCAACATTTATCCATTCAACTCACAGCTGGAGTGTTCATGGATGTGTTCTTATAAAGGAAATATATTAATAAAGTCTTTACACATAGTATTGGTACAGAGTAGTGCACGGATTCTATCACAGAGAAAGGACAACGGTCTAAGTTGTACAAAAACGATATCAAAATAGAAACAACTTCAAACCAGTAAACAACAACAACATCTTGTCAGCACTATCCTATATAGTCAATACAAACAATTGAAATATAAAAATTAATATGTATATATACGGATATTATGAAAGCAGTTGTGTACAGCTAATGTATAAGTTTGATACAAATTAAATATCTAGTGTTGTTCTGCACAAGGTTTATTCCACAAAGTATGAAAATGAAATTCAAGACCCTAGGTTATCATGCATAATAACATAAACCCTTTAACTATAGGGCTGATAGTGAACTAGTTTAATAGATAGCATGTCACTGTCATCGTTTATTTCACATTTCTGTGTCTGTCATATTTAGTTGTCATTTGGAGATTATCTAACTAAAGGTTCAATTTCTCCAGCTAAGTTGAGGGTCTATTTCAAACATATGAATTATTTATCTAAAATATGAATATATAATTATACCCTAGTCCATCATGCACACCATTCAGTCATCACTGTAATTGCACTTGTAGTAAAACCGTCAATACACCAATCTATTCTCTTAACATGTGACAACTGAAAACAATAATTCTATGAAATGTACACGATGAAATGATGCAATATGTTTTCTTTCTAGATCATTTGCAACAAGGATGTCATGATTTTACTGTAGATTTTAAATGCATACCAGGTAAGAGAAATTTCAAGAAGTTTCCACAACCCTCAAGTTTATAATAGCAGTTATATGTGTACTTATAGCCATCATGCATCTAGGAGCAGATATATTCTGGTATTACAGGCATTTTCTTGTTCCCAAATACATTACACGAGAATTATCTCGAAACCTACCATAGCTTCAAGTGTCTTCATGGTCCCTTTCAATACCAGACCATAACTTATCTTCGATCCTTTTAAAACACACTCGAAAACTTCTAAATCAGTGGTTTATATCACAATTATTTGATACAACCGTCACTTTGATTGTAGATCACAGAAACAAAATGGTTTAATAAATGGTATAATTAAGTTAAATAAGAGATAAAATGATATCTGTACACAAACTGTCACACAGTCTTAACAAGGGAAGTTTCAGGGGAGATAACTCTTCAAATGTTTGCCCCCTTTAATCCTCCTCATCAGACTCGGGAGTACGACGCCTTTTAGCAGGAACCATACCGCCTATCAACCCGTTGGCTGTATTAAACAGATTGATTGGACTGCTTCCATCTGTGATGAGTGTAGACTTGAGACCAAGAGCGGTCAACATCTTGACCTGCATTTCCGGTCCGGACACCGCGATGGATTGGAGCGTGTTGGCTCCAATAGCGTCCACCATGTTCCTGAACTTCTCAGTTTCGATGTTGGACATTTCCTTGGATTTGTTGAGTTCCATGTCATTCTGCTCTCGAATGTATTTCAGTTCTGCCTCACGAGCACTAGTAAGTCTTTCCAGCTCTGACTCCTGCAAATGATAATTAGATTATAATTAGAGTTTTTTTTAAAAAGAAGTGAAACTGTTCATATATCACTCCTATGTATTATAGGCAGATAAACTAAACGAGTGTAAATACAATTTACTCTTTCACTCCTGAATTATTATAATGAACCATTCCAACCTTTGCTTTGGAAAAGTCAAATGAGTCTTCAGGGGGTGAATAGGTTAAAAAGAATTGGGCTCATACTCATGAAACAGTTATCATGCTCAAGCATGGATTCTGTGCTCAAGCCCAATTTCTTGATCCGGTTATAATTTAATAATGAAAAGATATTTTTCCAAAGATTTCGAAATAATTTGAAGATTGTTGAAGCCAAATACTGTTTTCGATGGCTATATTTTACTCTTTGACCATTTGACATGATTTAAGTAAATAACAAGAAAGCTGACTTGAGCACAAATTCTTCTATGCTTGAGCATGAGAACAGTTTCATGAATACATGTAGACCCAGGATTCCCTCCTATTCATAGACAGGGTAACAACAAGAGTAACAAGGAGAAAAAACATCAAAAACAGGTAGGTTTATTCCTTAATAGTTAAACAGGTCATATCACTCCTATTTATAAATTGGTAGGTTTACTTAATAAACTACAGTTTACTCCCCTTTTAAGTACAAGGAGAGGAGTAATTCCCCTTTATACACAAGAGGGCATGTGCTATAGAACAAAATTTTGGATGACAAAGTATTTTGAATATACTTGTTCATGTTTGAAATCATTTAATTATCTTACTAATATACAACAAAGCTATGACATTTAACCATTTGAGATCTCAATTTAATACTTACGGCTTCGATCTTCATAGCCTGGGCCTTAAGTTTGGCCTGCTCTACGGCAGCCTCTCCCTCGATCCTCGAAGCCTCAGCGCGGGACTGAGCCTCTGCCTTGGCCTGTCCAGTACTCTCCACGGCCGCACTGTTGGCCTGAAGTTCCAGGAGTTCCTTACGGGACTTTTCAGCCTCGGCCTCATCACTGATCTTCTGTCGCTCCAAACGGCCCTTGGCTTCCTGTTCGAGACGCTCTGCCTCGTGTCTGGCTGTGGCCTCCTGTGAGTTGGTGGTGATCTCAATAGCGAGCTGGACAGATTTTTGTAAGGCATCGCGTGTCCTCTGGTCGACGGGTTCTACAGACTGGATGTCAATGCTGGTGATCATCAGACAGTTCTGACCGAATACAAACTGGTCACGCACTTTATCCTTTGCATCAAAACCGAACACAGAAGATCGGATAATCCTGGCGGAGTTCTGGAGGAATAAAACATTAAAACAAATTAATAATCAAACACAATATTCCACATGTATTTCTTAAAAATATGTTGTCAAATATTAACTGATACAAACAGCAGATTCAGTAATTAAAATTTTCATAACAGGCATAAGTTAAAAATGTGATTGTTGAAATATTTTTTTTTTATTTCCAAACCTTCTCAGGAGATTACCTCTAGCAAGAGACCACCTCTTCCAATAGACCATTTAATTTATATCTAATTTCCTTTCCCCATTGCTGTTATTTTGGTGATTACCTTTGATCAGAGACCAATCCAATGATTCCTGAGGGACAAGTTAAGAAATTTAGAATGGAAATTTTGGTCTCTGAAATTTTGTTACCATATTTCTCTGACAATACACCCATGCTCATTTATAAGCCCATCCCCACTATTGACCTCCCCCCTATGCATTCATATATTTTGTATTGCTAAGAGACACCTCTTGAGGGCAGGTTTGAATGGTAGAATGGGACAAGTAAAATGGCGAGTCCTTACCTTGTGGAAGTCGTCAAACTGAACTTGCGCTACGGCTCCTCGGACCCTGGAAGCAATCGCCTTGCAGGCATCGCCAACAAAATCTGGTACACTGAAGATTTTGTGAGCCTCCTTCACATCAAGTTTGTCTTTGATATCGAAATGCCAGTTGTATGATAACTGGAGGCTAAGCCGAGCGTGATCAGCAGTCTCCACGACGATGATGTCAGTCATGAAGTCGGGACCGAGCAACAGACAAAGGGATTTGATAGAGTTTGGTTTCTTTGGTTTACCACCAGACAGACTGAGCTGTGTAAATTGTTCGTCTGGGCCAAGCATGACTAGTTCGGGGCCGAACACAACTCTAGCTTTCTTCTCTTTGTAATCGTATATCTGCACTGCAGCATTATGTGGCACACGGAATGTGACGACCTTGGTCTTGTCACGAGCCTTGGAGGAATCAGTGTTCTGTCCCCTAGTACCCCGGTCAGCCAGAGGATCTTTCCCCTGGGCTAGGAGGGTCTCCACTGCTGGGGGAAGGTCTTTCTCCCACAATTCCTCATCATGACTCAGCATGTAAGTCTCGGCAGTAACTGCACGTACCTAAAACAACAAACATGGATAAATTAATGTTGAACTCTATTGCATTAATAATAATACAATGGATTTTATTAAACATATCTTGATTTTAACTTATTTGTACCCTACACACAATGAAATTCACTTCTATATTGACTCAATTATGGAAGTAAAGATTACCAAAGATAAACCAAAGAATGAAATTGGTTTTCGTTTGGTATACAAACAAAATCTTGCTACATTTCCTTTAAAAAAGAGCAATTGAAAATTTGTTATGATGGCCGGGTTAATCACATCGGGCTTTTAGATAGTATTGATTCTTATATATCTCTTTTTTTCATTATAGTTAACTAGAAAAACTGCATGTTGTTCAATATTTTCCTCATTTATTCCCAGAATTTCTGAAAGATGGTAGAAAGTGTTATTGAAATGATCCTCACCTTTCCACTTTTAATGTCCCTGACGTAGATACCCTCGTTCTCGTCCAATGGGATGGCCCGTCTCTTTAGGACAACCTCCACCTCTGTGGGAGGTACATACTCCTTAGGTCCTCGGATCATCCACCGATCGCCAGGGCGACGGTCCTCTCCGGAGTCCTCATCCTTGAATGTTTCGGTAGCCTTGAGAATAAGGCCTTCTTCTTCACCAAGTACGTAAATGTTTTGGATTCCTCGCTCCAGACGCTCGCCGGGCAGAAGGAAGAATGACTTCTCTCCCTAAATTAAGAAAAGATTAACATCAATATCCTTCAGAATCAATCCATAACCCAAGTTTCAGTCAGAAATATCATTCACTTAGTCTTATGGCTGTTCCAGAAATAACCATGTGGGAAGGGTGGAAGGCACTTTTTCAGAGACCTCCACCACTCATTAAATATCAAAAGAGGTTTAATATAAGTAATAGTATGCAGATCTGGTTTTAGCCCAACCACCCATGACAACTTAAAACAGGTGCCTCCCACCTCCCCCACACGATTAATTACGGAACAATCTCTAATCAATTCAATACTAAAACAAAATCAGTCCAGTCTTTTTTGTAAATGTCTTGATTTCTATTAATTTAAAAAGTCTTTTGGGCCCTTGGTATTTTACCATCCACATTTGTGATGTACTTAAATGATTTGTAGTAGATGACCTTGAACTAAGTTAGTAGTAGACCTTGAAATGCTATCTGAATTTGCCATGAAAATGAAAAAAGTATTGACTCTTTCATATATAATTCAATAATGTCATTTATCCTTATCTTCTCTTCTTCTTACCTTCACCAGCTTCTTTCTTCCGAGCTGTGGCCTTCCGGAATCATCACAGGGATCCAAAATAACACAGTACTGACGGGAGGTCAAGGTCGTGATGGAGACCACACCAACAACCTGTCGTAAAGGAAAACATCATCGATATTAACGACAAACACCAAGAAGTATTTTTGATCTCTTCCTTGATCATACCAATAAGCTCCAAAGCTTCCTATATCTAAACAAAACTCCTGTTATAGTTTTTAAGAGGTTGACAGTTTAAGCAATTTTAACATACAGCCTTGGTTTCAGGTCAATTCTGCCATTTACATTAATAAATGCCTGCACTGGAAACTTCCTGTTTAGCATTCTGGTGTTAAGCTTAAATTCATGATGTGTTTTTTGTTGATCGTGGGAATTAAACATTCAGAATTTAAGTTGCCACCAAAATATGACATATTCTGCATTACCAAGATTTTTGGAAATTTTGAATCTTTGGCTTCAATTTCCACAAGTAATCAGAAAGATTATTCTAAGAAAACTAAGAT
This sequence comes from Mimachlamys varia, assembly GCA_947623455.1. Classification (NCBI taxonomy): domain Eukaryota; kingdom Metazoa; phylum Mollusca; class Bivalvia; order Pectinida; family Pectinidae; genus Mimachlamys; species Mimachlamys varia. The sequence goes on along the minus strand of OX392532.1, from coordinate 28,102,580 downwards.
ATTTGACACTAACCTCTTCGTAAACATTGGGGATGTGGGTCTCTGTCTCAGTCATTGTGATCAGCCATTCCTCTCCGTTTTTCCTCACCACACCGAAGTCGTCCTTGAAGGTTCTCAGGGACCTCATGTGGAGGGCTTTCTGTAATACACACCAAAACAAATGGCAAGTTAATATTGTGTTCAAAATGAATGTTCTTTACTTGATTTACCTAATTTACTTAATTTATTTTTCCTTCTTTTCCACCATAACAGCATTTCACATCTTAAAATCACATTATTATATCTGTATAGCATACAAGTTACTAGGCTGTTTTTCAATTTCTGTCAACTATTTATATATTGTATGTTAGAACGTAAAATAATGTTAGTATTTTCTGGTATACCTTAAATTTTCCTTTGACTTTAGAAAAACAGTTTGATGCGATAACTTTTCTGGTTTTTTTTTTTTTATTTTTTACTAATTTTTGAGACGAATCTTGAATTTATTAACATATGTAGCTACTTGTAAGTGATATATACAATGCCATACCTTGTCTGTGAGGACGAAAGCATTGACGATGTCGACCACCTCCTCATACGCTCCGGGGAGGTAAGCTCCGGTCTTCTTAACCAGCCATTCCTCTCCAGTGACTCGTGGAGTTCCCTGACGGTCGATCGTCTCCTTACGAGCTCGGAGACGGATTGCCTGGTTAGGGCGGATCACGGTGGCGCGTACAGTCTCATCAATGACCACTTCTTTGCGAGGGATGTAGGTACCAGGTCCCTCAAACAACCACTCGTCTCCGGCAGTTCTCTTAACATCATCCTCCCCTTCGAAGTCGAGAATTGATCGCAGACGGAGAGCTGAGTTAGCGTTCACAACTTTAAGGGGTGTCACAACCTAAAGAAAACAATTTTCATCATCAAATATACAATTTATTTTTATCATTATGTTTTTCCAAATACATTTAAAGATTAATGACGGAGAAGGACTTTTATTCAGAACATTTTTATATATTCCAACTTAAATAAGAAAAATTGTTTGTTCTTTTTTTCTCACAAAATAAACTGGTAAAATTAATCTTAATTTCCTGTAAAATCACAATGATTTGATCCAATCACCTCTGAAAACACATTTGAACATTTTCAATTCAAAGGTTAGAATAGTTCATTCTGAAATTTTAGAGGTTAATGAGTAAACTATGTTCTAAACTTAGACCCAGTAAACTCAATCATTCATGAAAATTAGACGTTATGGTCTTACCTGTTTCAAGACCTCGCCAGGGTAGAGAGGGAAGGGGTCCTGGGCGAGACGAATCTCCTGGTCAGCGTGGAGGAGTTTAGCTTGACCGCTGTTATCTAGTACGACCTTGCTGTCCTTGTCTCGGACATGGGGGTTCTCGATCACACAGTAGTTCCTTGGGGGAACTGTGATCATCTTCTCCGGCCCAAACACCACCCTGTAGGTACAACACACTTCTTATAAGTCGAGGAATCAAAAACATTTTGGAGAATTATACATATATAACAGCATGTATCACATTCAGATTCAGTGGAAATTATGTATTGTAATAATTCTATCTACCATATTTTTATTGACATGCGTAAACCATGCTTGGTAAAAAGAGCCCAAACATTTCTATTTCAGTTTAGAGTAAATTTTAACAAAATCCATTCCTTGACATAAATCCCAACTGAATACTTCCAGTCAGAAATTATGCAACCCCCCCATTAAATTAACAATTTAAAAAATGTCAACAATTCCTACCTCAAACATCAAATATCAGTCATAAATGTACACAGGAGAATAAAATTTTCTTGTCAAGCACAGAATCTGGTACATTCAGAAGAGACCTGTACAAAACCGCCACATTAGACTGTGTGAGAGAGCCTTACCTTTCATTGTCCTGGCGGATGTAGGTCTGGGGCCCGATCTCAAGGCGAGTCACATTAAGGTTTTGGTCGAGGACATGGAGGTAGTAGTAGGGAGGGATCCTGAACAAGGACAACTCCTCTCCTCCACGGCGTGAGACGGACATTCTGATTGGTTATCTGCAACAAACAACAAATTTGATTGGTCATTTGGGGGGGTTCTTTGTTGATTGAACACGGTCAATATTGGACACTATAATTTGTGTAGTCACAACAAAAAGGCATTCTGATTGGTAATTTTTTTTTTTTTTCGAAATTCCAAAATAACCATATTCCATACCTGGACTTATTAAAACCATTTTTATTGGTTACCAGGTATGTACATAATTGGTTACCATACAGGTATACACCAATATTACTGACAACCTGAATTATGGTAGTTGAAAGACATTTGACTACCAGGAAGTTTGACTTTTTGCTTAATTGACAATTTAACAGTATGTTAACACACAGTAGGGAAATGCTCGTCTAAACAGGTAAACCAAATTACCTATAATTAAATGTACTACTGCTAGGTATAAGCCAGACAGACCTATCAATGCAGCCGTGGCCACCAGGCTTTAAGTGTCATTGCTAAAAATCACCAGAAATCTGTGTCAAATCACTATATAGGCCCTACTAAACCTGTCACTATTTGGTTTTAGTTCGGTTTGTTTTGGTTTATTTTGTTTTATGTCCTGACAGCCAGGGTCATTTAAGGACATGCCAGGTTTTGGAGGTGGAGGAAATCTGGAGGGCCGAGAGAAATACCATCGACCTACAATCAGTACCCTGCAACTGCCCCATGTGGATTTTGAATTCGCAATCCAGAGGTGGAGGGCTTGTGGTAGAATGTCGGGACACCTTAACCACTCGGCCAACGCGGCCCCACTCTCTGTATTAGATTGATCAAATTGGTCCAAATGTTTAATTTTGAATAAACATGAAATTAAGACAGTCTATACTTTACGAAGTTTGTAACAATTAAGTTCCAAAAATTTGAAGTGCTCATAATAAGCTTCCGGATTCCAGAAGATCAATTTAGTTTGATTGTATGGAATTATATTTCAAATATATAAATCTATACACATACAAGATAACTGTGACATTGCAAGACAGAGCATTCAAGTCAGGGTCAGGGTAAAAATCGTTCTATTTTGAAAAACCTTACACAAATAAAGTACAAGGTTTATTGTAAGCCGAAATACAGAGTACAATAGATTAAAATGTCGGCCACAGACGGCTGTAGGTAATTATACGACGTCACTAATCTGGATCTGTGCCAACATGTTGAAGTAATAGATATTACCTGATACAGGTGTATACAGGTAACCTTATACTACTTATATGTGTGTAATACAGGTACCCTTACTTATATATATATAGGTTATTTTGTTGATGACACAGCAAGAATCAGATAATCAATTTCACTTGATGACAAAAGGAATCGTACACACATCAGAGACATATATATATTACAATGTCTACATCTCTATATCAGTGTTTTTGCTACCTAGATTTTACAGCAGCCTGTGCCTTATTGAATTAGGAAAATAAAGTAGGATTTTCATATAAATTAGAAAAATATTCTTGAATTTTACTTCATTTTGGGAAAATAGCACAATTTTTTACTGGGGAAACAGCCTTATATTAGCTGTAAAAATGGGCAAACAAAATCACTGCTCTATAAATGAATGTACTATACCAAGTCCCAATATTCTCTGTAATAAGTAAATTCCCGAATCCTTCATTTATGTATGAATGTCTATTTAGTGCCTGATTTTTCAAATTTTATATGTACCAAGGAATATCTATATATCAACCTTGGTTTGACCATAAATATGTAAGCATGAATGCAGTTGGCACAAACATATTCTATGCATGCATGGTACCTGCTCAACATGTACCTGTACTTGGTGTGTTTAGGTCCATGGGGCTACTTTCTCTATATACTGAGTCAGGGCTTTATCACCTGTCTTTTTAGGTCCGGTAAACGGACCCATTCCCAATGAAAAAATGTGCAATTTTTCCCAAACTTCCTCTTAAAAATTCCAAATTCAGATGCTTGAAAAAAGTGTGTACAAAATTAAATATTCGTTCCGGGCTGTAAATGTATATATAGTTTTGACAATGCTTTGAATGGTAATTTAGAAGAATAAAGTAATGTATTTAGCTCTTGTAAACTTACAATAGTGTTTCCCAAAATATCCCAAGTTAAATTTTTCCCAATTTGATCTCAGGGTCTGATTCCCTAAACCCCCTGATAAAGCCCTGTGGGTATATAGCCAAACAATTAAGCTACAATAGGCAAGGTTAACTGACTTAACTTAGTCCTCTTTTGAAGTAATCTTTTCAATTATCTCCACTAGGGATTATATATAAGCAAATGACTACAGAGTGAGATTACAACTTGTCTCAGAATATCATTGCCATTAAAATCTTGAAAGATATTTACTATTATAATTATGCATCATAAGGTACTTATTGTCTGTTTCCCAGTTTCGTTGTATATGTTATGTACTCAGCTGCGCTTGTGGTCTATCAAAGGTATGTTTCCTTATATTTCATACTTGTATTACTGTTGGACTGAGGTGACAGTTATTTATACAGAAAGAACTACTTTGATAAAAGAGAAGAAACAAACAAACCTGAACAACATAAAATAAGTCATTGAAAAAAGAATAATTAAATACAGTTATCTCTAGGTAACGTAGGGTTGTAAAATTCAGTGTACTTCCTTGTCTTAAATCTAAGCAAGTACTCCCTCCCCTTGCATTATTTTTAGTCTAGTTAAACAAGTGCTCCCTTCCCATTGGCTTGTCATAAGTCTAGTTAAACAAGTGCTCCTTTTCCCTTGGCTGGCCTTAAGTCTATATTTAAGCAGGTACTCTTTACCCATATATTAATTAGACATTATTTAGGCATAGATATACACAGGTATACATCTAGAAATATGCCTTTGAGGACATTATGAAGTTGGGTTTACTATTGGAAGAAACAGTGTTACTGCATTGATAGACATCATAAACCTTATCTTAACCTCTCAAAACTTAAATAGTTGAATATGATGCAACATTTACCATCATGGTTCAACATTTACATTACCAGTATTTATCAGATAAAGACAGAGTTCTCCTTTGTATTATGCAACAGACGAATACTGTAATCACATTCCTTCTGCTGTAGTGTTTTATAATTAGGATAGTCCCTTGCATTTCCTATTTACCCATATATATGACATAGAAATATGCAGAAAACCAAAAAGTATATACATTGAGAAATATGAATGACTTTCAGGTAAAGAAATTAGAAACTTTACCTGTCAACATGCTGTTATTTAGTTCTACATTAGAATATAAAACAGTCTGTGGCATTAACATTTTATTTCTAGTTATGGGCATAGGACTAGTGGCTAACTTCACCGCCTAATAAAATGGATACTAATATACATGTATGTATGGAAAAGATAAATTACAATATTACATACTTCCCTCATCCCATGTTAAGTGTTCAGATGTTATCATACAAAGTACATTAAGACCACATATTAAACCATTGACCCTAATCAGAGGGTTTGGGAAAGATTTCTACAGCATGCAAAAATACATAATAAATATCATATTTATAAAAAGAAAAGAAATCTCACTAAAACCTTGACCATGTAGCTACTTAACTATACATGAATTTTCATTTTTCATAAAGATGTACTTATACATTATATACTGCAGCTGATAATGATTAATATTCTGCATGTGAGAAATAATTAATACTGTGAGTTAAGAAAAAGAAATCTTACCTATATATGTATCGAGTACACAGGTAAAAATATTCACCACCAAATAGTAAGCAAGTGCAACCAAGCCAGGGACTTGGAAGGAAGGGGGAGGTTTCTTCAGCCAATTAAGTCATGGTGTCCCGGTGGTGTTTCTAACACAGAAGCATGATCTCGTAGTGACTTACTTATTCTGATACCTTTCTGTTTTAAAGGTTTAAAACTGCTAGCCTGTCAAGATGATGCATATAGTCAGCGCTTTGTCAGCATTTGTTAGCTTATTTTATTCACAGACCACTGATCACCAGGCTATCATGTGGACCATACAAATAACACATAGGCCTATTTCACAACGCTCTGGAAATCCTTGTGAATGTGGGATTGCGTGCTTGGGATAAACCCCGTGTGTAAATATAGCCATGATCACTTTGTGACGTCATAATGAATTTTTGGGCATGAATGTACATGTGATTAGGAACATGCTTTGCGATAAAATGCACATGTGATTAGGGCGAAGAACATGCTTTGCGATAAAATGCACAATGTTCTGTACGGTACATTCATTAAGAACACAACTATCTATGACAACTTCGTGCATTCTAAAATCCCTAACTAAATTCGAAACTAAACAATAAAAAAATGTTTGTTTATGTCGGAGACTGTTTATGCATTGTCATGGGGAAAAGATCGAACAAAGTTTCAAAGATTTGTTAAATCATTTAAATAATCACAACACTATTAAAACGAAAGTTTGCTGTATGTAAATATCAATTGCTTGTCGTGTAATAATTGTAGTTATGTTGTTGCGTCTCCAAGAACACGCTTATAAACATGTCCGTCTCCCTTTCAGAGATCGATAAAGCGGAAGTAAAAAACATGCATTTTGCAGCGTTTTCGGGCGATTTTCTTTGCAGTTTTATCAAATGTCAATAGTTAAAACTAAGTTTACTCCAATCTATTAACTAATAACCATGTAAAAACACCTATTTACTTGCATAAAAATCAATCAAAATGCTGAATGCTTACCTGTTCTTGAAGCTGCGTCAGCAGAGTTTCTGACTGTTGAGCAAGATCCTGCAGGCCGGTAAGGTGGGCGTAACCATTCGATTGACCAATCAAATTGCTTTCCTTTGCTTCTATTTTTATCGATGACAGTGTACATTCTAGGGGAGGCAACTCTTATATTACGCTGTAACTATGTACTATCTAAATATATCAATGACACTTAAAATACTTTGAGTCGTAATTTCATTTACGTTCTTTTCAATAACATAGAAATATTTCATCAGCAATTTTCCTTTCATACGCGTAAATGAATAAACACTAGGACAAATAAACTTGCTTGTAGGGTTAAGCAGTACCTAGGGCTTTCTATCTATACTACTGTACTGTAGGTTTAGTTACCAAACTTGAAAATTTAAAAATAATCGTTCTAAATGAAGTTATACGAGGATGCGAGGGTTTTCTTTTTATAATGTTATGTAAGTGATTTATTGTAATAATTTCATTTCACAACATACATTTTGAATATTTTATAGACAATTTTTTTAATTTTCTTATTTACCGGTAGAAGAAACGAAGAATCTGAAGTTCCGAGTCACTGTAAAAATATACTCTTTACAAATTGTTTAGGACTTATATTCCTTTAATTAGATTCAACGTACTTACAAGTAAGCTGATGCCGATAAAGATAAATTTGTATAAAATTAAATAAGTGTCTTCAAATAGAAGCAAAATACAGTACTGTATCAAACCTACTCTCTCCAATCAACCAAGTGACAGTTTAATACAAAAATAAAGAGTTTGGTTTATTTACAGCCATGGTCATTTAAAGAACTGCTATGTTTTGGATTTGGAGGGAAACCGGAGTACCTGGAGAAACACCACCAACCTACGGTCAATACAGGCTGGCAACTGCCCCAGGTTGGATTCGAACTCGCAACCCAGAGGTGGAGGAATAGTGATAAAAAGTCGACGTCGCAACAACACTCGGCCACCGCGGCCCCAAAAAGTAAAGAGCCTACTGTTCACACGGGCACAAGAAAGAAACATAAGGGATATTTCGAGTTCAAAATCAGAGAAGTGAAACCGTACGTAAAACAAATTAATACTCTATTCAAGTGTATCGTCATTTATTTCATTGTCTTTGATACGAAAAATTATGATGAACTAACTATCACACTTTAAATATTTTTTGGGTGGTCGGATCGTGCAGTGGATAGCGCACTTGCCTCTCACCAAGGCGGCAGGGGTTCGATTCCCAGACCGGACAAGAAAAGGAAAGGGGCCACCTGCCCGACCACGTGGGTTTTCTCCGGGTACTCCGGTTTCCTCCCACAATAAGACCCCTCGCACGCTAACATCCGGGCCAACAAGAGTGATTAATATAAGTTGGATAACTTGTTTCATAATTGTTGTAAAATAAATACAGTTTATATAATTAAATATCGAGGGAATAATTTTCAAGAAAAAACAAAAAAATCTTGACCTCGTGCTTTGACCTTATTACACCTGGCCTATTAGTCGAAAAAAAATTCAGGTGGGGCCCACTTCAAAAACAAGCCGAAGTTAGAAGACGGTTGAAAATGGACACGTGTTTACAAATACCGAGTTTCACCTGTTGCTGTACCGGTAACCGCGTAAGAATTAATCTTGAATATTGCTGAATTTAGCTAATCTTTACTAAATCTATAAATATAAAAAGTAATTAGGTTTTATTTTCGCTTCAAGTTTCGCCGAAAGCTACGTATATTGGGGCTTTAAACAACTGTTGTTTTTCGACAATTTTGGTAACTGATTCTTGTTTTGGAAAAGAGGTGTTTTACTACTACATGGTATAACCTGCCGACTGTGACGGTCTTCGAAATCAAAATTTCAATTAAATGTCAAGTTAGTTTTAGTTACCGTACGTGAACTTTTTCGAATTCGAATAATGAATGTTAAAATTTCATTTATTTCATCCAAGACGTACATAACATGACTTTATACGTTTATGATTTCATAGATAGTATGCGCATGGCAGCAGATCATGTGAAGACGACGAGTGTATTAGATTTATATCTTAAAAAAAGACATTATAGCTAAAAAAAATAGTTGAGTGGGATTAAACAATTATCTGAAATCCGTGTGTAGCCCTGTGGGCTATTAACAGATAGTTTCCTCTCCATGTAAACACGTTTGTTGAAGGCAATATGCGACGATTGTGAGTTATTTTTGCTCGGAATTAGATTGCTATCTAAGTCCGTGTTTTTTTCCTCATATTATTATAATTCAAAAATATTTCATAGATTAAAATCAATAAACATTTAGTTTATCCCTTCAAAACCAGAGACGTATAAAGCAAAAACAATTTTATATACGCCTCTGTTAGAGTATGCTTATTGTTTTTGAATATTGTGGAACTTGTGAAACAAATAATTATATACATGTACATATTATATACATGTTAGCGAAAGCTTAAAGGGAAGCTACTCGTAGTATAACTTTTCTTCAAATGATATTATGAAGACTTAGATTTTGAAACTGGTTTATAAATACTCTTTCGAAAATAAGAAAACGTAAAAAAAATCCATCTGCTTGTATATACGTCCCTGGTTACACCGCGAAATTAGATTAGACTATCTCCTTCTTCTCCGTCCTCTCATCTCCCGTTCCCCAAAACATATATATACCATTGATTATTAATTTGATTAATAAAATATATTTGAAATGAAAACATATATATATTTGCATATTGAGGAGAGGACTGCATTAATTTGAACTATTTGTACAATAAAGTGTGTTTAACCTAAAAATCATAAGCATCAAGGTTGGGCAGTGGTGGAACCTGACCAATCTGATAACCAGGTGATAGTATAAAGAGGAGCTGTATTTAACCTGAGCGACGCGTAGTGGTGTACTGGTTAGTGACTCTTTCCACCTTTGGAAAGTTCAGTATCCTGGACAAAGTATAGTAGTCTCCTTGTTTTACCTGCTTGCTAAAATAATATCATTGCTTTTTTATCGTTGTTTTTTTTTTATTCACAAAACATTTTAAACAATTCATATATATTTCACCTGGATCTGAAAATTTGTAGTTTTGATCTCAAACTAGCTGTAACAAATTATCAGGTCTCTGTGATACATTTCGTATGTTTGAATGCTTGTATTGTTCCAACTTTTAAATAAAACGAGAATAAAAAAAAAATATGCAGTATCACTGATAAGAAATCATAAATCACACTGGTCTAGAAATTGTGTTTAACACGTACAGTCTTTATATCAATATTCTGTTTCTCGATTAGAAAATGAAAACAATGTTAAGGTCAACATTATTTTTCACATACTATTTTCGTAGTGCATGATTTGAAATTATACAGATCTAGTTTAATCTTACTTCTAAATTTATAATATAAAGGGGTTAAAATTATGCACCTGGCCCTTCTGCTTCTACATGTACATTAGTTTAGACATTTTGGATGCCCACCGTTTGCCCCCTAGCATCACTGAAGAGTCCAAGGAGGACGAAACAGCTGTATTATGCAGTTTAATTCAAGTGAGGTGGGACTATAAAAGATGCCGTTGGAAACACGGTCCCACTACAAACAGAACACAATTCATCTCCAGCACACACGCATACATACACACACATATGGAGATATTAGCCAGGTGGTAAAGAACAAGTAGTTAGCGCCTGATAAGGCAGCTCCTGCGAACTCCTCAGAATTGCATATGATAGAACTGTATTAACGAAAAAATTTGATTGTACAGCGTAAACAGTTTGTATTAGCAAATCACATGATTTCAAAATCACCAAGATCAAACACGGAGTATATTACCGGACACTATATATGCAATCAAGGGAGATTTGATGTTTGCGAATTTTACATGTTGTGGGTATAACTTGGAACACATATTCATGATTCAGCACTGTATGCTGTTTTAATTCAATTCCAGCTAAATAAAGTATATACAATCAAACGTTTGAAAAAACCCCTGCTATTTCAAGAAAATGGCTCCGTCCGTTATATACTCACAACCACTCTCTGCGTGTCTGTTGCTACTGTTTTCAGGACATTTCCTATTTCCTTTCTTAAGTTTACAATAACATATCTATATTTTTTTCAAGGTATTTTATTCGTTAATCAATAGAATTAAACAACAATTTAGATCGACTTACATGTCGAAATCAATAGGCGTTTTTCTACTAAACTTTGAAAGTTTCTTCGTAAATGTACCACTGATCAGTTTAACTGAGTCGATCAGTTGTGCCTCAATGACGTCATAGGTACCACGTGACCGGTCAGCTCATTAAAATTCTCGCCAGTCGGGAGCGGTCAACTTCAGTGACTGTCAATATCTAGATCCCGGGACACAATCGAATGCTCTTTGATGGGCTAATCAGTATTTGTTGAAATGTACTACAAATTTCATAACTTTTTAAAGATTTTCAAAATCGTGGCCAAAACCCTTTAATAGGACGACAGAATACAAAGCTGTACAATATGAGCTTTTAACTATAGAATACGCTTTTACGTGGGATATAATAGGTGTAATCTGAAGAATATACACTTGAACGAGCAAGCTTGTATTAAATCATCTGCCAATCTAGGTTTGGTCTAACAAACAAGGTTATTGCATAATAGTTTATGCACAGGTAGCTCTATTTGAATCTCGTCTTACTGCATTCCGGCATGAGATGTATAAAAACGATTTTTGTTCGTACTGTAAAGCGCTTTATAGAGTGGCTTATAAATGTTAGCTAGATAGGGCGCTATATCAAATATTGTAAATTATTATTATTATTTTATGAATTCATTCTTTCGGCATACTGTTACTATTACTAACTTTGAAAGGTGCAGCATATATATATGTGTATATTACGTCATCTTTCATACGCGTGTGCGTGCACACTGAGACTGTGTTGCGCATTCACACCTCATTCCACGGCCTATACTAGTACTATAGTCACAGGCACTAGCCTCGTCTGTCAAACATTTATATTATAGGTGTTTGACAGACGAGGCTAGTGCCTGTGCTATAGTGTCCTATTTCAGGTAAACGGGTTAAAGGTTGTTGTTGTTGTCTAATTATATATCACGGAATAAGAATACACAATGTCAACATTAGGTGATATATAAAACATTGATGTAGATAGGGCATCATTCATTTGTTATTTATCTCATAATGGACCCGTTAGCAATGCAAAATGCCTTGCCTTTGAAATATTCCGCCAAAAATAATTGATTTATCTCCCTTTTTCCTGGTCATGTGGATGTTTTCATCGAGAGAATCGGTAGCATTGTGTTGATGCTGCACTCAATCATGCTTAATCAGAAAAGTGCTTGAACAATTCACAATACACAATCAGAAGAGACGCTTGTCGACCACGTCCTGAACGTCAGCGAATATGCAAAACTTCATAAGGCAAGTATAAGTTGATGGTGATCGGTTTTGAGTCTATTGGCTAGAGAATGAATGTAATAATGTTCAATGGTCGTTCGGGTATTATTGCGAGCAACAAATTTCACTCCTTGACCAGTTCCGCTGATCAGCTTTCACTTGTAAACAATACTGAAGTCGGACATGACCTTATCTTTATTTGAGATTTTCGTATTCGTTATTGTAAACAAATATTTGCCACATGAATACACATCTATGCGCTTCACATATACTAATGCACACGATGAAAGGTAGCCATATTGGTGAAATTCGTGATCTGGTTTATTCGGGTGGCTGAATATTTCTGACTCATTGTTTATATATTATTACGTATACACGTGAATGACTACAGTATGGAAGGCCTATACATTTTAGGTTGATACGTCTATGCATGTTTTATGACAACATTTTATGAATGTGTACAAAATTAAAAAGCACACAAAAATTGACAAAAACCAGCGCAGCTCTGAAATGGTTTTCCCTTTGCAAAGCTATTATGCCTGTAATATATATTGATTAGTATAAATATTATATTAGTTCTAAAAATGGGGCCTTTGTTATCGTATACATAACAGTGCAGGTTGGCTTGCCATGTGTCAATCACCACTGGAAATCAATATTTCTTGCATTATGCTATGTACAACCGGTCTGTTTATATTCCTTCACGTGCACACATAAATAATATTATACAGTGCTGTTAATATGATGTTTCCTGATGCATACATATATAATGCCAGGATCAGGATACATATGTAGACATGACATGCATGCTGGTATACACATGTCAGTTTATCTAATATTATATTATGAGAATTAGATGTTGTGTAATGCAACATATGCTGCAAAGTAATTCGTAAATTATTCACTATATTCAGCCTGATACTTCTACTAAACAACAGATGGCTCTAGTCTATATATATACATAACCTACTTAAATTTCTCACCTATAAGCTATGTATCATAGAATCTCTAAGTCATACATTCTTCTTTATTTGATTTTATCTTTTATAGTTTTAAAGAAGAAAGTATAAGCATATACACATACATATAAAGATTATTTTTTGTCATACCAGATTTGAGATAGAATTTGAAGTCTTTGTAAGTAAACATATACAATGCCGGCACATGATCTTGCGCACCTAAGGATTCAATCGCCGATAGTAAATGAAAACGATATATATGTGAAAGAATGATATCGTAAAAACAAAGAAAAAATATTTCTTTTCCATTGAATTCAACAAAAACATTGATATTGTTTTGATATATATCGATTGTTGATCAAACATTGAACATACTCCCTGTTTCAACCGGGTGTAAACATGGCACATGATCTTGCGCAGTACATTGATGTTGCATGTATAGTCATCCCATGGTGACCCAAAAGTACAAATAAACAACCAATTTTTAGGGACACGGTGGGAACCCACGAAATAGTTTATAATCATCACAGTCAATGTCAATAAATTTCAAAATTTTTAACTTTGAACGAAATGATAACAGGAAACACATTGACAAGTGTGAAGGGATGTGGTATTTTAACTTTCTTGAGTGCACATAGGACAAAGAAAGTCGTAATTTTCCTACAAACGTTTGATTGCTGTGCAAAATTTCAAATGTGCCCATTTAGGTCAATCATGCTAATCAATATTTTGACAGATGATCAGATATCGGGTATGCGCAAGATCATGTGCCGCGCAAGATCATGTTCCTTTCCTGTATATATATACAAAAAAAAAATATTTTGTATATAAAATATTACAAATCTTCCTGAAGGAATTGGAGAGGTATTAGATTAACATATGTATTCAATATACCATGTACTATTATATGTAAGAAAGTCTCTAGATGTTTCTTCTTCAACATAATTATATATATTCTAATATACCACCTGAGGCAAATATTTAATATATTACATATTGTATACCATATTCACAGTAATTAGCAATCTGAACAAAAAAGGTTTTCTTTTTTTAAGTAATTAAGTAAGATGTATTACGACAAGAATGGGCAGTACTCCAGATGTACAACACTAGTACTATAATCTACTATTGTCATCAATCTCGAATAATTTGAACATAAATTACCAATATTTGTGGATTTGTTTCTTGTAAACGCAGCGATGTTTATATTACCGCACATTTAAATAGAATCAATTAGTTGTGTTGTGATTAAAAGGGGCGCTTACCCTGTATATAATTTCTATACCTCCATAGAATGGGGGAATGCGTATGGTGCTTATAGGGGGAGCCGGAGGGGCGTTAATTACAGCAAATACAGTACTACAGCTGATTCATCATATACTTTATAAAGTGTTGTACTATATTAATGATAGAAAAAAAATTAAACTGATATAAAATGATAAAGAGTCACAAGTATAAAGTCAACATGTAACCATTGCATGCTTTTGTAGGTTGGGAGTGAATTATGATACATAAATAAATCATTTACCAAATTAGATGTTTATATATATCCAAACATTTTTCTTTTGATGTGTAAAAAACACCCAACTGGCAAGTATAACTGAGGAATAAATACAAGGTATGTAGATAGTGTATATAGGCCAAATAAAAATAGTCTGTGTTTAACAGGTAACCGTAACTAATCTAATTTAACTTCAAGTTTAAGTTTATATCACATGATAGTAATAGTGAGGATCTGTATTTTGATCAGATTGTATTGGCAATACGTTCTTTCTTAATCGCAATACGATTTAGGCATATTTTGGCACCCCAACAAAAAAAACAACATGAAAATATTATCTCTTATCAATTTCTTGATATGAAATGTTCATAAAGAGTATCAAACACTGTTATCATGAAATATTTTTTCTCACAATTATAAGAAAAAACTAAAAAAAAAAAACCTTTGAGGTATTCAATGCCACGAATAAAATTTTAGTTGAGCCCTCCCTAAAAACTAGCTTATCTGTGTACAATAGTGTACATCATTGTGTAAAATGACATTCCCCATAAAACTATAAAATTATGACCAGAACAAGTACCAAATGTTGTTCGTCATTGTGTGAAGAAAAGCGTTAGAAAGACAGGCTTCAATCTGTAAAAAATTATGTAATTAGCTAACTGCGCAAAATAACATTTAAAGGCCCAATATACGTAATTTTCGGCAAAACTTGAACCGAAAATCAAGCCTAATAACTTTTCTATATTTGTAGATTAAGTTGAAGGCCCAATATACATAACTTTCCCCAAAACTTGAAGCGAAAATCAAGCCTAATAACTTATTATATTTATAGATTTATTTAAGATTAAAGGATATCAGCAAAATTCAAGATGAACACGCACCAATTTGAACCGTCTTCTAACTTCGGTTTGTTGTTGAAGTGGGCCCCACCTGAATTATTTTGAATTCTTTGGAATTTTCTGTCAAGAGTTTCTTGTTAGTTATCACTCAGGTTTACTTCGTTTTAGGCCTTTTATTGCGTGGTTATCAACTGGATATTTTTTCCAAATTTTCCAGAATCACGACCAATTTCCTTAAGTTATGTATATTGGGCCTTTAAGCCCTTTGATAAAAAAATAAAATAAAAGTATTGAAAGGTGGAAGTTTTATTAAAGGCCCAATATACGTAACTTTCGGCACAACTTGAAGTGAAAATCAAACCTAATAACTTTTTATATTTATAGATTTAGTTAAGATTAACTGATATCAGCAATATCCAAGATGAATTCCTTCGCGGTTACCGGTACATCAGCAGTTGAAACTAGGTATTTGTAAACACGCGTCCAGTTTGAACTGTATTCTAACTTCGGCTTGTTGTTGGAGTGGGCCCCACCTGAATTATTTTCAATTCTTTGGATTTTTTGTCAAGAGTTTCTTGTTAGTTACCTCTCAGGTTCACCTCGTTTTAGGCTTATTTTTACATGGTTATCAACTGGATTTTTTTTCTGAATTTTTCAGGATCACGACAATTTCCCTGAAGTTACGTATATTGGGCCTTTAATTTCTTAGTGATATGCGTTCAAAACGTAATCGGTAATAATACAAGAAGTAGAAAAAAATTGTTTATCTTAAGTTAAAAAATGTGATGTGCATGTATGTATTAAGTTGTTGCTTTGGAATATGACCATTGTGGGTTTTGTAATTTAAAGAAAAAAAATATATCTCTTTTTAGCATACAGTTGAACCTCAATATCTAGAACTCATGTAACTTGAAAACCCTGTTTAATTCACTTGATTTTAAATGTTTCATCAGTCCCAACCAGACTTCACACTCAGAGTATTCAAACTCACCTACTTCGGATATTATAAACTCAAAGTTTTTTCGTGGTCCGTAACTTCGATATAAAAAAGTTTGACTGTGTTGTGTGTTCTTATTTTAAATGTTTTGAACAAATTCATAAAAGGAAAACATTTTTTTGTTCTTTCAGCTGACTGTTGACAAAAAGGGAGCCCAATATCCATACTACCTGTGCCACAGACTAGTATGGAAACGCCTGATACCAGTGCCGAAAAGTCTGCCATTGATGTCAATGATGAAAGTAAACAAATCTCAGATCAGAAAGGCTCCTCGGAGAACTTGGTAACTGACCAATGTAGCAGTATTAGTACGGAAGCTAAAGAGGCAAAGTCTGCTGTCGTAAGTAAGGAAAATGTAACAGAGGATGAAAAAACAAATAGAGAATCGAACGAAGATGAGAAAAAGAATGAAAATCAAAAACAAAGAAGTAAACCTTCTGCAAGTGAAGAGAATGACATAAAAGTTAGTTCTGAGGAAAAGCAAATTAAAGAATCTGGTCCAGGTTCAGCCGATGCGAACAACACTGAAGAGAAATTAGACGATCAAAATGTCAATCAAAGCATGTCATCAATAGACAAGAAAGGAAAAGAGAGTAAACAGGATGTGACATCATCAAACTCACAGGAAGTGACATCATCCAGCTCACAGGAAGTGACAACACCCAGTGAACAGGAAGTATTATCTAACAAAGAGACATCAAGTGATATTTTATCACAGAAGGAACCTTCAGATGAAAAACCAAATGTGACATCAGTGAATGAAACAACACAGAAACCAACATTACAACAGGAAGATAATGGCAACATGACCAAGGAAATGGACAATATCAATGATAGTCCTAAAGATACAGACATGAAAGAAAAAGAATCAGCATCCGAAACAACATGTACAGGCGATAAAAACAAACAGGAAAAAGATACAAAAGAGGAAAATGTGAATGATAAAACCTCAGCTGTATTGACTGAAAAACAAACAGAACAATCACTGCCTATGAATCAAAATGTGAAGGATGGCAAAAATGAGACACAAGCTTCAAAGGAAGGTGATAAACAGGATGAGGTCAATGTTCAAAAACAGAGTAGAGGGCAAAGATCCGGTGTGACTAGAATGACTGACTCAAAAGATCAGGAACTTAAACCAGATATACAAGAGGAACCGTTGTCTTTAGTTACCAAACCTAGATTGAATGACCAATCAACAGAAGAACTACCTACAAGTACTGAAAACCGTGCAGCTGATCTGGATGAAAGTAGTGACAGACAATCGGTTGAGAAAAACACAGGTGATGGGGAGCAGAATATATCTGATACTTCTGTACTGGATGAATCGAACAGTACAGATTGTTCGAGTTTGTCTACACCAGATCGAAACAGCCGAGGGTCTGGACTGTATAGGTCCTACAACTGTAAAGGATGCAAGTACAACACTCCCATCAAGACGAACCTAAGGCGACATGCTGCTATCAACATAGAATATAAACCTTTCCTGTGTAACTTATGTGGTAACAAATTCACCGACAAATCCACGCTTAATTTTCACAACAAGAAAAGACACAGTGGCATGGAAAACTATGAGTATTCTCCCGAGGAAGACAAGGACAATGCTTTAGATAAATATTTGGATATGTGTATCCGTCTTGAAGGCAAGGCAAAATCAGAAGGCGGAGTGCTTAGGAATCCTTCCAAATACAAAGATTGCAATCTTGTGACATTTGACATGTTCAAAAATTTCAAAAGTACTGATCCAAAGAAATCAACACAGGAGGATTCGGATTCTTTGGGATGTGGTAATGTAGAATGCGATGTTCCTGAAGTCAGTCCTGTTGTTGGACCAAGAAGAAGAGGGCCAGGCAGAAAGAAAAAGATTGACCTTGGATCATATCCTGTTGTTTCTACTGCAGGAAAGGGATCGCAGATAAGCACCGGAAATGTGAATGTAAGTCCACAAATGATAAGTCAAAGAAACCAGGCTCCTTTGTTAACTGTTCCTAGTGCAGAGGCTGTAATGCCTGCCCAAGCCGCAGCTCAAGCCGGCAGAATCAATCTCATCCAAACGTTTGGTGGAATCGCGATTCCAGTACCAATGCAGATGCCAATGTCGATTCCAATTCAGGTACCAGCCCAAATACCAACACAAATACCAACACAGATGTCTGTCCAGCCACAGACCATGGATCATCCACAAACAGCTACCCAGGCTGCTCAGACCACGCCAACCGATCCAACCCGACAACCAACAGAGAGCGAGGACAAGAAAAAGAAGGGACGAACAAGAACCATAAGAGAGATTCTGAATTTAGACAATGGTGTTCGTCGACAGAAACTTTCCCATGGTCAAATGGTTGAGGCGAAAGCCAGCACAGCAGAAAAACTAAAGTATTCGTTTGATTATAAAGCTGGTCGGGGAAGAGGTAGGAAGAGGGGAAGTTCAAAGCGATTTGAAATAGAAGCTGACCAGTCTTCAACAGATAACTCTGTACCAGAAAGTGAAGTGAGTGGATCTGATGGTGATCCTTCCTGGCTAGACCCTACAGAAAGGAGGAGGGGCAGAGGCACTGGAAGGGATCACGGAATCGGTCCTTTGAGACGTAAATATATGCGAATGAAGCGTATCGGAAGTTCACAGGAGCACTATGTCTTGAAATCAAGAAGGGGGTCCAGAGTTTCTGTTGATATAGAAAATAAGGAAAAATTAGTGGAAATCAAAAGCAAAGAAGTTGAATCGGATTTGAAAGAAGAAACAAATGCAACTGCTGAAACGAACCTGTTACCCGAGAAAAAGAGGCAAGGGCGAAAAAGAAAGATTGACTGTGTGACAGACCCAGCTACAGGGGGTTTAGAGAAACAGAGAAAAATGGCAAGTGAAACTGGTATTCTTACTGAAGAAACCATCAACAATAGTCTGCTAGCTCTGAAGAGGCGACAGGACAGCATCACTGCCACGGGCACGCGTGTGAAAAGGAAGTATGTCAAGCGAGCAAAAAGTCTAACAATGCCACCAAAGAGAAACAGAAGCCGTACCGAATCAAACAATGTCTCTTCATTACTTTCTACCAGCAGTGCTAGTAGCACAATGGAGGAACAAAGAGACCTTAATGAGACAGGAACTTCAGTTTCTGCCAGTCCAGAAAAACGGAAACGAGGAAGACCAGCGTTATCAAAGAAAAACAAAATTGATTTAGGAAAACGACCAAGAGTTAGAGGACCTTACAAGAAAAAACTGAAGTTAGCGTTAGGAGGTTCTGATAATGAACAGGGTCCGGTGATACATTCAGGTTGTGATAAGTATCCGTCTGAGGAAAGTTCGGTAGATGTGAAGAGAACAAGGATGAGTACCAGTCCAGGGAGGGCTAACTGCCATTGTGCCACGAGTGAAGATGAAAGAGAAAATCCGAGAGCCTCGGTGAAGAAACCAACGCTTCTGAAGTCAACGAGAATGACAAACTATGTTAAAAAGTACAGTCAGAAGTACTCGAAGCTAGCCACGGCCAAGTCTCAGATGAAAGTGATGCTAAAAGCCAAAGATCCTCAGATGATAAAGTGTCCTCTTTGTGATTACTTTTCCAAGTCCATCAATGGAGTTAGGCTTCATGCCTTCTGGGTTCACAAGATGTGTAAGTACACCTGTACCGAGTGTTCGTACTTCACACTTAACAGATTTGAGGGTCTTGCACACTACAAAGAGGATCATCCCGGAAAGACGGTGAGCCTTGTCCGGAGTTTCTGCCTGTTAAAAGACCTGGAGGAAGACTCCACTCCACAAGGAAAGGTCATGACCTTATCACTTGACGGACCATCTTCACCCTCCAAACAGCAAACTCCAAATAAGATGGATGTCTATGATTACAATCTTTCTTCAGAATCTCCACCTTCCAAGTCAGCAACTGAAGCACCGGACATAACAAACACCGAGGACAGATCCAGGGTGTTGAAAGCCCGATGTCCGAAGTGTCCATACGTGTCGACGGTGCGTGGTGTTGGACAGCACCTGATGCTAGCACATGATGCCATGTACTGGGAGTGTAAAGAGTGCAAGTACAAGTCCCACTCCAAGTCTCTCACCATACAGCACGTCCGACGCAATCACAAAGACAAGCAACCAGTGGTCTACAGAAAGGCGATACTGGTCAAACCAGATCCAGAACTCAACCTAGAAATGTCCTCGCCAAAAGGTTCATCGACGCCAAAGTCTTCTAAAGGCAGTACCGAGCCAGATTCTACTCAATCCGATCTTTCTCCGACGATGCCAAAATTGAAGAAGTTTCCGAAGACATGGAAAATGAAGCTAAATGCTATCAAAGATCGGGAAAATCTCCAACAGCTTATTGCCAAACGGAAGGGAAAGATGGGTAAAGTCAGGACATCAGAGACAGTGCCAGCAGGTATGTTGCTCATTGAATTATACTTTATCTTAATTGAAAATCAACCAGATTATGCTTTCTGATAACAATTTCTGATATTTGATATTTATATCAATAATTGATATTATCTGTTCATACCATGTAAGCCTGAATGTATGAATTGAAATGTTTTCATTGTTATTTCTAAATTAGTTGCAAGATGATTTCACACCTGTATCAATAGTGTAAAAGATGTGCATTCATTAGGTTGCCTTACAAGTTTGAGCTGTAGGGAATATTGCTTTAGCGCCGCCATAGAGCATCAGGCTGGAGAGCCAAGGGTCGCAGGTTCAAGCCCCAGCTACATACTGAAATTTGCTTTGATTGTTAGAAATACAAGATAATAATTTTTCTTCGCTGTTTATGTTATTGATTAGAGTGTACCATGGCCACCTGTCTTGGATTTGTAGATATTTACGTTTTAACTGCCTTTCAATTGAATGAAATGTATGCAGAGTCATGATCCCCAAGTACTGTAAATGTACATATTTTAGTGTTAATCTTATTTCAGCAGGGTTTTTTTTTGCACCGAAAAACTTTCCACTAAATTATGATTGCGCTAATATGTTGTGATGTAAATGTACTTATTTAACACAATCAAATGTTAGAGCATTGTTGATATTTGGTATGACAAATTTGTGCATCAATGATTATTACTATATATATATCAAAGCAAAGTATAAAAACTCAAATAAGCGCAATTTTATTTTAGCATAATGCTTTCAGCGCGAAAAACACTAAAATAAGATTGCTGTGAAAATATGTACATTTACAGTAACTAACATAATCTACTCCAATTTGAAAGTATTTTACATTACATAAGTACACAATTTATACAATAGTTAGACTGGAGAAAAAATTTGCACAGCCAGACAATTTCAAACCCAGGACATTATTTCCTTATCGGTTTCCAAATTTCCACAGCATAAATAGCTGCTCCTGATATGGTTTAATTTTAACTTAATTGTTTATACATATTTGAGATTATACAAAATATATTGATGTTCAATAAGTATGAAAATCTCAGCTGTTGTCCAGAGTTCCAGTAATACACCTGGAAGTGTGGGATATAAATTTAAAAAATGTGTTCATTTTTCTAAATATGGGTGGTATATTTGTACTAAAAAACTGCTGGTTTAGTGTGTAAGTTAGTATTATCATAGCAAGAGGACACAGTGGAAAAGTGGGTATTTAAGGTGTATGAGGTTCTGCTACCACTAGCCCTCCACCTCTGGTTTGTGGGTCCGAGACCTACGTGGGACTATTGCTCAATGCAAACTGTTGATCTTTCCTTCCTCCTTTAAATCATGGTACATCTTTAAATGACCATAACTGTTTAAAGGACATTAACATATACAACTCCAATGACAACATAATTTTCAGGTTGTATTTTTGAAGCTTTTTTATTATTTTTGCAGCAGAAGAATCGTCCACATCCTACACATTACACCCTAGAAAGATGGAAGCGTTGAAGGTGGGCTTCAGCTGTGTATACTGTTTCTATGCTGCTCCACTCCGTCACCAGCTGCATCTTCACTGCTACGATAAGCACACAAATCACCCAGCGTGTCTCATGAAATTCACCAAGGACACCACAATGTGGGACTTTCTTGGGGACAAACCTCTTACGAAATTAAGTGACAAAGGAAAACCCTTAAAATCTGACTTGGGAAATGGCAAGAAGGAGATGTTTTCCGAAAAGGAGCGTGTGCAGAGAATTATAAAGTGGAATAATGACCTTGCTTCAGAAGACAAGGATGATCTCAGTGTGAAAGGGGAGGTAACAAAAAAGGGAGATAACTGTCTTGACACTAAAAATCAAAATGAAGAACTTCTAAGTAAAGATAAGTCTTTAAAAGAGAGTGGGATCGGTAACGTTCCAAACAGTGGTGCCCTGTCTGTGCAGCCTAGTAAAATGACATTGTCTCATCTCTCCACCCAGTCGGACAATATAGAGGATAGGGCTACAAAGCCGGCCTGTCCTGCTAATAAGCAGGATGCCACCAGCAAATTAGGGATGTGTAAACCCTTTTCCAACCCCCTGACCCCTCTGGTAACCAGTCTAGGGGCAGGACAGGTCAAGCTCCATGACACATTCCAGTCCAGTCTGGATGACCTTGACACGATCCTGTCCAACTTTGGTGTTCGAACCCTGAACATGGACATGTTGACCAGGAAACAGTTCACTGACTTCATTCATAGATATGGCAACAGCCTTCAGCAAATGTGACTAGGGAAGTGATTGGCATCATTTTGTTATGTTTATCAGAAATCCTTCAAGTCAAATTAAACTTGATTTGACATATTTTTTTTGTGAAACATGTTTTATTGTAAAAACAACATTTTTTGGTGTCGAGTTTATGCAAATTTTGCAGAATTAGTAAAAAAGGAATCTCGAAAGCGGGAACAAGATTTTATTGTGAGTGACTTGTATATTTATAAAACAGGTTTTGTCTAGATTGTAGATATGTGTTAACTTGATGTCTTAAGATTTAATCGAAGTTTGGTGGTTTTTGTTTTCTGTATTTTGTTATTTGTTAATTTTTTTCTGTTTTCTTTTTCTTTTTCTTTTTTTTTTTCAAAAAGGTAGAACTGATTCTAATGAACATGCTTATATAAGATAAAGAAATCAAAAATAGTTGTATATGTCTTCATCAATGTTCATGTCATTGTAAATAGCATGGACACAAGAGTTATTGTCATTTTTGTGTGTTGTTGTATGCAAATGTGGTTTAACCATAAGGATTATGTGTATTCATGCAACCACTATTTGGTGGGATGGGGATCTTTAATGGGAGGTGAAGCCAACGTATTCCATTTTAAAACATATATATTACTAAATGTCACATGTTGGTATATAATATATATCATATGTATCATAAACAATTCTGTACTATATATTGTATGTTGTTCATTAAATGGCAAGCCAAAGTACAAAATTATATACATCACTGACAAACACTTACTGTAAACCAGCTTGTTTTCGTGTGCGATTAATTTTCGTGTATTTCGAGGTTGATTAAAATTTGTGAAAAATTAATAGCCGGGGAATAGTTTCAATCAGAACATACTTGCCAACCCTTCCTATTTAGGAGGGAGACTCCCGATTTTGGACCCTAAAATGTTGCATTTTCAATTTTGAAATCTGCTTATCTGTTCCTATTTTTAAAGATCTGATGATTTCATCTGAGAGAAGAGCTCAAAAAAAGCCATTTAAAAGTGTTATTTTTCCTCTGAATGTACATGTATACATATTATTTATTTGTTCAATTCTGAGCATATGTAGTCTCCCCCATGGAAATTTCAAAAAGTTGGCAAGTATGAGAGGTATACCAACTTTAGGAGTACTGTACATAGAATTTATGACTGAATTTATCGTGAAATTAAATGCTGCGCAATAGTCATTTTATACGAAAACGCGAAATTAAGTCGCCGCGGAAATAAATTGGTTTACAGTAGGCTTACAATTATACAGTCTTAGAGGCCTATATCACCCCTGAAGACACATTTAATTTGGGGTCTCCCACTTTACGGGGCCATCTTGAAAAGTTCATGGGTGAATGAATTAATTTTCCAACTGGCCCCTGACATTGCTTATCTGTCTCTTTCTCTATGGTGGCAAGCTTTGCTTTAATTGGAAAATTAAAGTAAAGATTTCAGTCCCCAGTTAACGTTTCATCAGTTTCTCCAAAGGAAAGCTTTGCAAAAGTTAGGAGGGAAATCTTAAGGAACTTAAATTTTGCAATGCTTTTCTATGGAAATTTTTTAAGGAATTTTAAGTAGGCGATGAAACCAGGGCCTGACCATTTAGAAAATCAGTTAAGAAAAGAGTTCTCAGGGTTTTGCAGAATAGAAATCTAAACCTGTTGAATTGCTGTTGGTGATGACTTTGTGATGAATGTACATAGTTTACTTTAGAACATGTGTGTATATTCACAGATTTTGTTTGGGTAAATAATTGTAGTTCATTCAATGTAGATATTTATTCTTACATTTCTTCCTGAATTTTATTTCTACCATTACTTCAAGTGCTTGATTGTTATAAACACATATTGCTAGAAATTAGGTAAAAAATTCATTTCAATGGGAGATAACTCTTAATGCATGACTTCTTGGTCATAAACATCAGTTATCTCCCCTTTTTATGCCATTAATTCATTCACCTCTGAAAACACATTTGAACTTTTCCAATTCAAATGTTGGAATAATTCATTGAAAAAAATCGGGAGTATATGAGTAATAAGGGTATCTCCTATTTACATCCACTCCTCTTTGTTTAATGAGTGGCACACACAGTGCTTTCAAAAACTTCCAAGTTTCATAAGATAATGCTTTCTTAAACAGACAGATATACTGCCCTTAGTGGTAAGATTTATTTTTAACTGAACAAACATGCATCTCATCTGAATTATCACATAATGACACCACACTGCAGTATAGAGAACTACACCTTTTCAACTCATTTACCGCTGAAAATTCATTATGAACTCTTCCAACCTTTTAATTGGAAGAATCCAAATGTGTCTTCAGGGGTGAATGACTCATGTTCAAATTATGGTTAGCTTATTAATCACTGTTTAATTACATGTTTTAACCTTTAATGATTCTATATATAAATATACAAGCAATTCCACACTTTTGGATGTAAATTGACTGTACTTCATGTTTGATACCTGGAAAATGTTTTTAATTCAATGGTTTCGTTTTCAAGTTACAGGAGAATTCAAATTTGCTCTGTGCCCAGATTAAGCTAATACTTTTTTAAAAACAGCTTGGCCTAGTTATTCAACTGATTACATATTATTATGCACAGCCTGTATGGTATATACATGTTAAAAGTGTACATGTGAACAAAAAGGAAGTCAACAAACTTCCATAATTAATATATTGAATATGTTTGATCTAATCAAAATGCAAAACCTTTATGAATTTTGAAGTGTTTTCTCTATACATATTTTTTTTCTGTGAACAAAATCTTATTTTCAACAAAACCATTATTTACATATAGTGTACACCACTCACAAATGCTTTTATGTCTTTATAAGATGGTCAATAGAACTAAATTGTCATTATCCTCTAAATGTTTCCTGAAGGTGCCATAAGGTGTGTGTGATATAAAAAAGAAATATGATTTAGTAAATACATGTTTTATTAATTTTAAAATTATATCCTTAATACATATTACAAAAATAAATCATTTTTCAAACGGTTGTAAAAAAGTTGAATGGCAAATCATTCTGCCCTACCTCAAACCTATGGTTTTTCACTTAAAAGTGTCTAAATTACAATCTAAATTACAATTGTTTTCTATTCATTCATTAATATTTACATATGTTTTCTAATATGACTGGTTATTTCTTTCAATTAGAGGTAAAAGTAGTTCCACAAATTACCTTTTGTTTATTTTGTTTGTTTCTATTCGTCCTTTTTCCCCTTTGTTTGTGTTTTGTGTTATTTTTTTCTTTCTTTTTTTTTCTTCAGTGCTTTTTCACAATTTGTTTCATTGTTATTATCATTTTACCTCTCAGAAGTATAGTGCTGTATTTCTACAGTATATATCATGTATATAGAAATATATCACCTATTTACCTGTGTGTTGTTAAAATATATCAATCTGTCATCATCATCGTGTTATTTCTGTAAGTCACACACCAATCCATGCCAGAGGTCAGGAAGACTGTAAACCACTGTTGTTGCCATATTATATATAAATTGTATACATTGTACTCTTATAGTATTCTACTTAAAGTCCGAATATACGTAACTTTTGGCAAAACTTGAAGCTAAAATCAAGCCTTAAAACTTCTTATATTATTAGATTTAGTTAAGATTAACTGATATCAGCAATATTCAAGATGAAATCTTGCCCGGTTACCGGTACAGCAGCAGTTGAAACACGGTGATTGTAAACACGCGTCTATTTCGACCTGTCTTCTACCTACGACTTTGTTGTTGAAGTGGGCCCCACCTGAACTATTTTCAATTCTTTGGATTTTTTTATCAACGTTTTCTTGTTAGTTACCACTCAGTTTAACTTCGTTTAAGGCTTATTTTCGCATGGTTATCAACTGGATTTTTTTTTCATAATTTGACTGAATCCCGAAAAAATTCCTGAAGTTACGTTTATTGGGCATTTAAATTATGTATTTCCTGAAGTCTAATCATGTTGTCATATAAGGCCTTAACAAATAAAATGTGTGTTTTTGGTTTCCCTAAAAATATGCAAGATATGCTTTAATATCTGTAGTACAATCACTTTTGGTTTATATAGAAATGATACAAACAAATTTTCAACTTTTACTGACTAATTTTTGAGGTTATGATAATAAAGTAGAAACTCGTTATCTCACAGTGGACAGGGCCATGGGGGAACTTCTAGCCTTCGAGTTACATCAGTTTTAATGTTAGTGTAATGCTTGGCCGGGACCATGAAATAACTTGAATTAAACAGAGTTTTCAAGAAAGGGAGGTTCGACTGTATATGGGGAGTCAACAGTGTATATGTTACTTAAAAAGCTTTGAAACGCACGTTTTGTTTTGTTGGCCTAACTTAAGTTGACATACTGCACACAATGTGATTATAGCATGACTTCATTTAATCCTGACACTTAGAATCTCACAATATCACATCACATCAGTTCAAAATCAATTAAATCTCAGTATTTTGTTGGTAATTGACCAAACGTTAAAGAATTAATTTGATAAAGGGAAAATAATTATTCTAGAATAAATTTTTGAACAAGTATTATGTTGTTGAGATGATGTTTAGATTCACATGACAGGGTCAGGGGATTTTAGTTCAGTCAGGGACATAAATATATATGTCCCTGGCAAGTATACATTGATACCAGTGAACTTAATAGTATTTTTTGATGCACCATGTTTAATGTGGCTAATGTTTTATGTGAAAATGTTTATAGTGAATTACAGTCAAACTCCATTATCTTGAAACCATAAGACTCGAAAAAATCCAGTAAAATCTTTGGTCGTATTGGCCAGACAGGTATTGTAAAACAGAGATATTTTGCTGTATATAACCTATTGTATTAATTGGTATTCTTGTGCAGGTCTGTTTATACAACAGCTAGCATCATGTTTTTCTCAGTGATGAGGAGTAGGATTTACATTATGTATGTTGGTGATCTCATTTTAAATATCATGTATGGTCTGGATCACCGTTTCTCTATGTATATGAAGATATAATATTGTTGACATTTTGTTAATTGTAAGGTACTTCAATGTTGACTTTAAACACCTTGCACTTGATCAAACTAAAAATCACCATACATGAGCATTTGAATTTTTGGGATGGCATTTGACAGTTAACTCATTTACCCGTGAAATTCAAAAATGAACTTTTCCAACCTTTAAATTGGCAGGGTTTAATTGTGTTTTCAGGGGTCAGTGAGTTTAAAGATTATACACTTTGAATGTATTGTGACATTATTGGTTTTGTGATGTGCCCGCCATCTTCAATATGGGCATCGTCAGAAACTCATGTGACACTGCTCTTACGTTTTGTGTCAAACGTAAGGAGTCTCACGTGGGTTTCCAAGCTAAGATGCAGTATGAGTGATGTCATAAAATCATATAAGGTGTATGTGATCCGAATTGTCATCACATAAATCACATGTGCACAAATAAGGTGCATTCAATTTAGTCTGACATCAACTCCTCAGGTGCATAGGGAATTCTGTCAACTAATTTTACAGCCCTGAAGTACAACTGTTGGTGATGTCACAAATCATTGAGTGGGTTAACGTTTGATTCTTATATTAATGGACATGAAAAAACTTCATCAGATTAGTTATCTAATACCATCAATATTTTGTTTAATTTATCGTGTATATTATTTACAATGGTTAATTTGAAAATCAGCTTGTGTGATCATCTCATCAGGAAATGATGTTATAGACAATTTTAAATTGACTTGTTAAACTTCATATTATTGTTTCCAGTCCCATTCTCGATGTTAAAGTTTTCATTGTCCAGAGGAGTACATCACATGACTTGTAATTGTTTTGTTTGAAGAGGAAAAAGCAAATAAATCTTCTTCAGTTTGTCCTTATAAACAGATTAGGAAAATCATGACTGTATAAATCAAAAGCATAACTCTTCCCCTAGGAAGTTTCTAGAGCCATACTAGTACTCTAGTTTATAATTATCATGACGTTCCACGCATAAATTAACATTGTATTTTCTTTGCCATAAACTTTGGTTAAATAAGGTTTTATGCACATCGTTATTATTTTTTCTTTGTCCGATGAGGGTTTCAGGATTTGATTTTTTTTCAACCACCATTTACAAAGACTTGTAATTCCCTGTCTCTCTGGCAGGGGCTTTGTTGCTTGCAAGTCTCCGATATCACGGACTAAGATCGTGCTGCTATCAATAATACATGTATTATGAAGGACCAGTTACCGTGAGCATGCACATACAATGTTTTGAAGAAAACATGCGATTTAGCGATGTCGGAGGCAGATAATATAAAAAATGACTAGACAATACACTGAGTTAAATAAAGCTCTAAAACTCTAAAGCTATAGCTAGTTTTGGACATAAACGAGGGTGTTTAGAGTAATTTTACACTTTTGGGGGGTTTAGATCAATTTTTGATTGAAATGCCTTTATGAACATTGAGGGGGCATTTATATCGAAAATTTATCTAAATAAACCTCACAAAAGTGTAAAATTACTGTGATGTTCATTGTGTATAATTTTACAATATAATTAACTGGTCGCCACCCATTCATTATTGCAACAGGGACATGGCACGATTTTCCAACTGACAGTATTATAGTGTACATATCTTCACTGTTGGAATTATTTCCTTGTCCTATATTATAGTACATATATATATATAGACCGTTTGTTGGAAAATCGTGACAAGTCCCTGTGATAATTGCCTTCACAAAAACACCCAAATTGGTTCATTTGTTATTGTGAAAAGTCATTATTGATGAAAATTTGATTATTACAAGTATAACCTTACTCTATTGAGGTAGGATGCTAAGGCTATGTGAGATTACATCGATCAGTGTTGGTTTGGTTTAATAGATCACGTGGAAGTGCACGGTCGGAAACCCACGTGCACCTATTCTTACGTTTGTGGGTTTCCGACGATGGTGATAGTGACGTTATTCCCATCATTAACATTATGTATAGAGGAGCTACTCATTTGAATTATTCGTGTCCACATTAAAAATATCATATTCTAAAAATTGGTGTTCTCTTGTGTATTTTATTCCGTTGCTTTACGGGGCAAGCTCATTTATGGATCAACCAAATATCCGGGGAAACATGGAGGTAATTAAATATAGAAAGTTAAAAACAGTGAAGGTATGTTTCCCTATACTGATCGGACAATACAGTACATAGTATTAGATAATATAACATAACGTAGTGCTCTCAACATGGCCCAGTTGTTCAAAGGGTGATTAGCTTAATCACTATTAAACGACATTTTTCAAACTTGAATAATTCTGTCAATACACAAGTTAAAGTCTTAACATTTTGTATGTTAATTGACAATATTAGGTATTTGATATCTGCAAAGTTGCAATCAAATCTGTGGTTTCATTTTGAAGTTACAAGATAACTAAAATTTGCACTTATCACTGATCAAGCTAATCATCTTTTGAACAACTGGACCCAGGAAGCAGATTTGAGTTTATACTTAACTTGCTATACACATTTATTGCTAATAGGGTACATATTTATATGAATACGTTGTACCGTGAAGGGAAGAGCGGTCACCCCTAGCAACACGGGTATGCATGATGATTGATCGTTTGACCAATAGCTACATGTATAATGACAGGGTTCAAAAACTCAAATGACATCTTAATATAGGGTGAACGTAGCCTCTTTCAGGGGGATTGTTGAACCTTAACGAATCGTCAAATGCAGTCAGTCAATGAACGTTCCAAAAGTTAACCCAGTTGTTCAAAACTTGATTAGCTTAATCAGTGATTAGCGCATTTTTTTGTTATCTTGTAACTATAAAATAAAACCATAGATTTAGTTACAACTTTGCAGATATCAAATATCTAGTAGTGTCAATTTACAAGCAAAATTGTAAGATTTAAGCTGGTATACTGACAGAATTATTAAAGTTTTGAAAATGTCGTTAAATAGTGATTAGGCTAATCACCTTTTGAACAACTGGGCCCAGGTCGATAGCATCAAACCAAGGGCGTACGATAGAACATTTTCAGGTCGGAAATGAAAAAAAGAATAAGTTGCTGATCAAAGCCGTTCCGGTATATATACAACTTCGGTTCCAAAAATACTTACAATGCAGATGCATTTTCATACAACCAGATGTGCCCGTATTTTAAACCTCACCTTTGATCTTTTTATACCTGAATGACCCATCGAAAACAATTTCTGTAAGGGAGCAGTGTATAAATTGTTGTTGTCATCGATCTTTATCAAATGACAAGTCCACTCGAGCTACTGAACAGAAGAAACCCGTTATTATTTACATGTATGATAACAATGGTGCATATCTTTGACCTTGTGCCTTGAAATCCAATCGGTACATTGACCGTTTTCATTCTATTCAACGGTTGAACCAGCCAGACGTCAGTTGTTCGTTTCCGAGGGTTCTTTCATTGGAGCCGAAACAAAAACCTGAATTCCTGCATAAACCCTAAAAAGCCACAAAAACGGACAAGCGGGTTGTTCTGCAAAGACGTCCAAGGTTGTTTGGAGTTTGAGCATAATATGGCTCGTTTTCGGGATTTGAGTAATATACATGCATATACTTTCGTTATACACATTCTAAAACCTTATCAACAAACGTGTACGGCATATTCCCGAACCGAGACCAATTTCGGGCTAACATACCTCCAGTAATACGGTAGGTCGTAGAAGTGAACTCTATTAGTTCAGCCAAATTGACCACCGACACGATGTACGTCCGTTAGGGGGAGAGATCGTTTGTCTGTGTTATATATTGCAAAGAGACCTGATAATTTGTAACAGCTAGTTTTTGACATAAACTTAGATGTTGAAAGTAATTTAATTTTATACTTTTGGGAAGTTAAGATCAATTTTCGCTAACCAATGACCAATCAGGTGTGTGTGCGGGGGGGGGGGGGGGTACACCTGATTGGTCATATTTAATCTAAACACCTTATTTTGGGTACAAAACTAGCTGTTACAAATTCTCGGATTCTCGGGTCCCTGTGATATATTGTACATATTATCAGGTCCCTATGATATATTGTAGATGTAGTGACAGTGATCCTGACCTTTTAACGAGGAGTTCGCCTCCATGAACAATTCAAATGTGATCAGATGTGTTTTTCCAAGCTTAGATACAACATTTTGATAGGATTCTGGACGAATTAACTATGGTAGCGCTTCAATGATGTTACCAGCGAGGAAATATTACATTTGTAGCGCAGGTACTAAGTTGGTACATCAACTAAAAATATTTTTTATTTAAGAAAGCTAGGTGAAATCGACTTTCCGAAATCGAAAGCTTTCCATCCTTCTCGTATATACCGGAAGTCGATCTAAACCCCTAAAACATGTAAAAATACTCTTATACACCCTAGTTTAGTTTCAAATATCCATGTGACCTGTCCCTGTCTGTCTTCAAAAGATTTGCATTCTTTTAAAATTATATTGCAAGGATCCGACTAATAGAATTATTATATTTGGAGAGTAACTTTTCTTTATCGTCGGAAACCCACGTTACATTACTCTGACGCCTACATATATATGCAAGCGTCAGAGAAGTGTACCGTGTGTTTCCGACGATACTTTTCTTCTACAAGTATTAACTTGTATATTCCTCTAATTGCATTAAATTAGTCGTACATTGTATGGATAGAATTATCTCATTCTGTATTATAGCGATTTTATTAACATTTATAGGTGCTTTATCGATGTCGATGCTATATTATTCGTACATTTTTTTAATTAATATGTTTGTATGCATGTTTATTATGCAAAACTGATACATGATATTTTAAATAAAAATATGAAGTATAATTTCTATAATTCAAAAGCAATTATGTTTGTATGCATGTTTATTATGCAAAACTGATAAACGAAACTTTAAATTAATTTTAGATTTTTTCATTCTTATGATAAGTTAAGTTTAAAATCAACAGAGAATGATATCCACAAGGAACCTAGAACGCAAAGTGGTGTATACGTGTGTTCGTAATCAAATTAGTAAAGAGCTGTATGTGTATGGCTCATTATTCAAACGACCCTGAAACGTGACCAGGTAATTTTGGATTTGTACAACTTGTTTCTTAAGCTAGATATACACAACTATGGGTATTTCCACAAACTTTCGTAGCAGTTTTTAAACATTGTGTATATATATGCAAATAAACTGTATATTATATGTTTACAATGATGAGTGGTAATAAAGAACTTGAGTCGTGTACGATCTTCACAGAGGTTCCGCTGAGTGCATCCACATATTGTATGGATGTCATATACACAAAGACTAATAAATACATAGTACATGTATGTATTCAGTGACTTTTTGTGTGTGTACGTGACTCTCTGACGTCAGGCCTGGATGGGTTTGTATGTCAATAGGACCAGTTAAGTATGACGTTTTAATGTTGAAGTTCATTATAGCTGACAAATGTTCTGCACCGCCCGTGCTGACTGTGGAACCAGGGACAGCAGGTACGTATACTTTTGGGCGAACTTGATTTACAGTTTGTTCGTTTTACCGTCTGCACACATACTTCCTCCAGGTCTCATATAATTAAGTACAATACATAGTTCAGCCATCGAATACGCCTTGTTTAGCTTTACATTCAGGATGGTTTGGCTTGGTTCTATTTTAATATCAACGCCCTTTAACAGCTCTTAGCATCCTCGATATTCTGGAGTTACGATCACCTACGCTCTCTCAACCCCTGGAATGTGTCACGGCAAAACTGAAGGCAAGCTCAGGTAAAAAAAAATCTAACCAACCGCTATGCTGCATGCTTGTCATTTGAAGAGTACAAAGGAATCGCGACCGACTTCAAAGCCTGTCAATTTTTACCGTTATGTGACCACGAGATCCTTCTGACGTTCATCAAAAGGTCGAACCAGTCTTCTTGTCTCATCAATAAGCTGGCGAACACGGAACCTTCAGTTTTGCCCTTACATATTCCAGGGGTGTAGAGAGCGAAGGTAAACGTAACCCCTGGATATCAATGATGGCTATTAGAACCTGCTAACCTGTGTATATGTTGATATGTTAAGCAGGAAATATAATAACTTCCAGTTTAAGGAGTTTGGGTATGTCCTGGCATGGAGACAGCACCCATTGCCTAGATAGTCGTATGATATATGCCTTAGAGTGTTCCGATGCTTCTATTCCGTGTTTATTATCGTATATTTGACATCTTCTGTTATTGTGGAACCTCGAAGTCATAATTCTTGTTGACAATTTCGAGGTTCCTCATCACTTCTAGAGGCGAACACTCTGCATTGAATCCAAAAATGAGGTATTGTCGAGTAGAGCGTTATGAAATAAGCAGTAATGTTATAATTAATTTATAATTTTAGCCCTTTTATATCATTGAGGGGGTGCATTTTTATCGAAAATCGATCTAACCACCCTCCCCCACCCCCGCCCCCATGTAAAGCTACCATTTTTATCGAAAATTGATGCAAACCCAAAAAAAGTGTGAAATTACTCTTAACACCTCAGTTCAGGTCCAAAACTAGCTGTAACAAATGATCAGGCCCCTGTGTGCTTAACCATAGGGTCACGTTATAATAGTTATGTATTTATAAAATATATGTGGGTTCGATCAATATTAGCGAGCAATAAAAGCTTACTGTAAAATTCAAGTAGTTCTATCAGTAGACTCTCTATTTTCTCTTCTGAGGGATTACCATCCTCGCGTTATCAAAATCTTGTCTAACCTCTCAATCTTTACATAAACTTATAGCAGACGATGAAAGTTGAAATGCTCGGCATTGATTTTCTTTTTCTTTCCCAGTTAATTTATCATAATGTGTTTAACAAAAACTGTTTCTTACAGGAAGCAATTGAAAAACGTCATTGTACGTTGAAGTATACCAAGCTCATGTCCAAATCATGTTTTATCGATTTTATTACATCTGTTACACGAGTTCGTATGAGTTACCTCCCTTGTAACACTGATAAGAGTTATTCTTCTCGGAGATACAGGTATGTGGATACGGTTTTCCAGCAGTTTTTGTCCTCTCACTATCGTACACGTTTTTGTTGATTTATACCTAAAGATAGTGTCTGTAAACTGATTAATTAGCAATGTTAACGTACAATAATAGTCATACATATATTTGATATCTAGATCTACCTACAGTACAGAAGCTAACTAACTAGGTAGGGATTGAAGCATCAACTGTACACCCCCATTTACCCAGGGGTACGTTCGGAATGTTTATCAGATCGGTAGACTCTGAACTTACACATATTCCTCCGATGTCACATTCATGTTGCTTTGTTTGTTTTTGTTTTATTAAGTTCGGTTATAAGCTATAAACTTGACGAAGAAAACAGGAAGTTGATAATACTGTACCGAGTTAGGTCCCCTCCACACTCAGCCTCGGGCGGTGAATGACTTACCCCCCTTTGCACATCTTGGCCAATCTCTTGGCTAAATACCTTTTACGCATCTTTCTTCGGACTCGAGTTTAGTACACTTATGCAGGCAAAATACAACTTCTTTTTTTATGCAGCATTTATATTTTGGGGAAATGTTGTCATTTCTTATAATTTCATTTGAAGACAAACACTTTTTATTCATTTGCTAAATGAATTATCACTCATTCATTTAAAAACGTATTGTTGTGGTCTAAATTCTATTCACGTTTCTCAAGTTATTCTTGCGATAGTTTTGGGTTGGAAGGGGTCATATCGCCGCAAAACAAATACGCAAAGCTTTCCGTGAGATATGTTTGTAACAATTATTTCAGACGGCAAAGGAAAGGCAGGAAATGTAATCCGTAACAAATAGGAAAGACAATCTGATCAAAATTATATCTTGATCTCCTCGCCGTTCCGTTAACTTCTCTTTGCTGCGTCAACAGAGAAAAGTTTACGGAACGGCGCGGAGATCAACATACGATTTTAATCTGATTGAAATAAGGAAAGATTCATTTGGCGAGGGACTTGTTCTGTCAAAAGTTTACGGGTATCCCCCATAATACGTTTGGAAACGTCAGTTGTAAGACCGGAGACATTTGTCCTAAGCATTGATTTTACATGCATTTAACAAAATTAGTCTTGGTGGAATAACGTTTCAGTAAGTTCATTACTTATATAGAAGACATCGCAACGTCACGTGAAGTATTTGAAGACTGATGTTAAAGGTGTTCATGTGATTTAATTTATTCACCTCTGGAAAGTTCATAATAGACTATTCCAACCTTTGATTTGGAGGCGTTCCAATATGTCTCCAAGGGTGAATGAGTTTAAGTGCAGCACAACGAGAAAATGCTGTTATTCCCCATTGTTGCATTTGAAAACAAACGCTACAGCCCATTAAGGATCGTAACCCTACCCCAAAGTTTTACCTGGTGAATAGTGTCGGCTTCAAAGACCGTGGAAAATCAATTCTTTAACCAAACTGACCCGACGGATCACGTGAGCTTATGCCGTGGTGCGTCGTCCGTCTTCCGTCGTCCGTTTGGCGTCACCTTTTTTTTTACTGTAATCAACTTCTCAATAACCAAAGGCCACGGTTACATATATAGGACCTGTAGCATGCTTGGATGAAGGGCTACAAGTTTGTTCAAATGCTCCTTGACTCATTTTCAAGGTCACATCACAGGGGCTAGGCACGGACCTATGTCACTATGAAATGATTGTCAGATATTTTTTTTTTACCTTTCACGAATATAGCTCATCCCACTACTATATATCTGTGACCTTGTCAGGGCTTATATATGTAAAAAACATTCAAAAGACTTCCTCTCAAACAGGCTAAGATATTTGGCCTGAAGCATGCTGGGATATTTATAACTGTTCGACTTTCAAAGTTACAGGTATAATATGTTTAAAGGCCCAATATACGTAACTTCAGGAAATTTTTCGTTAATCTGAAAAATTCTGAAAAAAAATCCAGTTGATAACCATGCAAAAATAAGCCCATAAAGAAGTAAACCTGAGCGGTAACTAACAAGAAACGCCTGACAGAAAAATCCAAAGAATTGAAAACAATTCAGGTGGGGCCCACTTCAATAACAAACCGCAGGTAGAAGGCAGTCGAAGTGGTCGCGTGTTTACAAATACCGAGTTTCAACTGCTGCCGTACCGGTTACCGCGTAAGAAGTCATCTTGGATATTTCTGTTATCAGTTAATCTTAACTAAATCCATAAATATAATAAGTTATTAGGCTTGATTTTCGCATCAAGTTTTGCCGAAAGTTACGTATATTGGGCCTTTAAAGTTTTAATTGAATCTTTTGAATCAAACAGAAACATTTTACTTGTGGCTTTATCTTAGGATTGTACGTGTGACATTAATGTCAGGTGAACGATGCAAGTCCGTTTGTCCTCTTGTAATTTAAAATTTGTTAAAACGAACATTTCAAAATCCCAGTATCATTGAAAAAAATCTTAACCACTAAAAATATATAATCATTGCATTTCCATTATTTTATTAATTAATTTATTTATTTATTCATTTTGTCTATTTTGAAGTATTCACGATGACTCATCCAAGTTTGATAAGTGTAGAAACGCTCAAGGACAAAATGACCAGAGACGATCTCGGTCAAGTGGTCATCCTTGACGTATCCTGGTCAAGCAGCAAAAACATGAGAGAGCAGTATACCAAGTAAGTAGCGGTCTATATATACGATCCATTACACGAGAATACGTCCCTGGCTAAGATAGTATAAACAATAACATCACGTTGTTTTTCGTCCCTAAATGCCCACAACCTTGAATCAATCACTTAGTATTTCTCTGAATAAATCGTTCACTCTCTAGATTTGAATTAATGAATTGATTTCTTAAAGTCAACGTATTCGATTATAATATTTCAATAGCATAAACAAAAACGAGTTAACCATAAAAAGGTCCATCAAATTAAAACATTGAGTTTGTTCTAAAACAGTCGATAAAACAATCGATAACGAAATTGATGAATGAATCGATCACTGAATCAATCGACCACTGAGCCAATTGATCACTAAATTAATCAATTAATTACTTAATCACTTCACCTCTCGATCACTGAGCCAATCAAGCACTTAATTAATCACTCAATCACTCAACCAATCGATCACTGCACCTATCGATCACTGAATCAATCGATCACTAAATTAATCACTTAATCGATCAATTATTGCACAAATCTATCACTTAATCAATCACTAAACCAATCGATCACTGCACCAATCGATCACTGAATCAATCGATCACTAAGCCAATCGATCACTAAATGAATCAATTAATCACTTAATCGGTCAATTATTGCACCAATCTATCACTTAATCAATCATTTCATCAATCGATCACTGCACCAATCAATCACTGAGCCAATCAATCACTTAATCAATCAATCAATCATTTAATTAATCACTGCACTAATCAGTCACTGGATTAATTTATCGATCACAACCTTTGTCCACAGAGAACACATACCTGGGGCGTTGTACCTTAGCACTATGGAGGGTAAACACACTGAAATGTTCCCCCGTAACATTCCCGACTCCAACGAATTCCAGGAGAGCGTTAGAGCAGTAGGCGTCGACACGGACTCTCACGTGATCGTCTACAGCGACTCCGACGCATGCGGATACTTCCTGTCAGGACGCGCGTGGTGGACGTTTAAGGTAGCGTTAAAGCTTGGTGTATTCCATCTTCAGTATCCAGGTGTTAGCTCACCTAGCTCTCTCCGGCCTCCCTGGAATATGTCAAGTTCTGGATATTTCTATCCGACCAAGATTGTCAAAATATATCATCAAACAAAATAATGAAAAAAATGGATGTATGCAAAGAATATATATATAGCAAAAGAAAAAAAATATTTTAAAAAAATCTTTTGGAACTTCACTATATATTCATCACGTAAAATGATCAATGGACGAACAACCCGAAGTAGGATATCAACACCATGGTCATTATATACTATCTTCAGTTTGCTGGTATTATAATTTCCCTAGTTACTTACGGTTATTTATTCAGATTGTTTCTCTATTCTAATAGTTTACATTGTGTTCTATCAGTTGTTCGGACATAAAAGCGTTTCCATCCTGGATGGTGGTTGGCAGAAATGGAAGTCAGCTGGTGGTACGGTGTCCTGTGAAGTGCCTAGTCCAAAGGTAAATACAGGTACTAATGACGTCACACAGTATATAACATTGACGTCACACAATGACGTCATTAAAGTATGTGATGTCATACGCAGGATTGATCAGGTAATTTGTGTCGAATTGTTTCTAAACGTTGTTAAATCCAGAAATAATTCCTCAAATCATTCAATCGACCACAATAAAATGAAATGATTGCGTTTCATAACACATGTTCAAAGTTGTGTATGTTTAAAAAAAACCCCAACAATATCTTCAAAAGCTGAAAATAGACTGCTTGAATTAAGGAATATAACATCATTTCAATTGTAGTTTGCTAATGTCGTGTAAATAGAACAGGTTTTACATGTGTATAGTCATCATGACATGATAAACGGATAAAATCATGGTAAAGTACATGTAGAGTATGGACGCTTCATATAGAACCAATAAAAGGTGTGTGAAAGGAGCGGGTCGGTGTGGCTTGTATATATTGTGATGACGTTTAGTTTTGGGGTGTCACCACGGTGGACCCTACAGCAAACACCACACAACACAGTAGTTAACGTTTTGAACCTTTATTTATCATTTACATTGTATTTGGCAAGGTATTACATAATGGACAACCGCGGTGAAGTCCACCACACTTTCACCAGGGGATCCTCACCCAGGGTGAACCTTACCCAGATCTGTTGGTGGACTTCACCACAACATGTGGGTGAAACTTACCCAAATCTGGGCCTGTGACATTCTATAGTGCTGGTCTGGTAACAATAGGTGTTCTCAGTTCGCTCGCCAACACACCACTGAGGCCTACTACAGCTCTACCTGTCCACACTGGGGTTTGACCCCTGATGCACATGCTTGACCCCGGGTAGGCAGTCAAGCATGGCACAGGTAAATCACACACCAGAGGGACAGTACTAGGCTGTAGCAGACGACTATTTTTAATACTTCAAATAATATTGTGTTATAAAGAAACAACAATTAACATAAGAAAATAAGCAATAATTAAAACAATAATTACATTTAAAGTTACATATGGGGTGAGACAATAATTTGTTACATTGCCCCCCTCCAAGACTCGGCATTTGTCCCAAATTAGAAGGACAGTAAGTACACAACTTTAGATGACTAATTAGACTCTCATATTATAAAACAATGATTGAAGACTTACTACTATGTACAATTTCATAAGAGCTCTTAAACATTAACAAATCAACAATTGTAAATAATTTGGATAAACTAACAATAAGCAATAAATTGAGTACACTTATGTAACAGAGAATTAATTTGTACAATAGAAATGAATGTCTGTTGTAATTTAATAAACTCAAACAAAATTTAACAAACACAAATGATAACTATCAATCATGGAAACAATTTTTTATGATAACATGTGAATGATGAGAAAAATAATGAAGTCATAAATCTCATGAAAGTGATAAGATACTTAAACATTTATGAACGGTTGTTGAATGTTATTAATGAAAATACAGAAAATCAAAATAAAATGAACACATTCACAATACATGTATCAATCAACAATAACACAGTCACTGAAGAAATCACTTCCTATTGCGCGAGTAATAGTCTGATGCGCGAACAACTTCCTGTTGCGCGAGTAACAGTTTGATGCACGTACAGTCAGTTTAAATGTGAAATGTCACCAAGAATTAGATAAATGTGAGTTTCTCCAAATGGTTCCTCAAGACCTGGACAAATCCAGCGAGATGAAACTCCTGGGCCTCCTGGATTAGCTTCTTTATGTCGGTCGTATCCCGGGGTAGAGTTCCAGTGTCCACCACACAACGATTGCGGAGATAGTTTAAAATGTGTTCGAAAAAGGTTGGGTCCCTGTCGATGAAAAATTGTCTCTCTCCACTATAACCCAATCGATCTTCAGTGAGGGCGGCAAATACACTATTTGCATCAGCCTGCAGGCTTTGCAATGATGTCCTGAACACTTTTCCCCCAACGTCAAGTGTTATAGCTGATTGGCTTATTGACCTCAAACGATCTGCCATGGCTTTTTTCCTGTTGTTGGCCAACTTATCTTGTATTTCAGTTTCTGTTCTAAGTTGGTCCTTTTGAAGGAAGCCCTCCCCGACAGGTTCCTTACTAGTGGATAAGGGACCATATGTGGATTGACAGGAAATAGCATCATGTTCCTCTCTTTGAACATGTTCACGACTAGCTTCCTTTATCAGCCGGGATAGTATAGGGGTCCTTGACCCAGACTTTGACCTTGACCTAGACCTGGACTTTGACCTTGACCTAGATCTAGACTTTGACCTTGACCGGGACCTAGACCTAGTCCATGACGCCGACCTTGCCATTTTCCTAGATCTATCCATCTGGTCGCTCTCCTTCACAAGGGCTACTGACTTCACAAGGGAGGGACACGGGCCCTTGTCCACTTCCCTACTCCAGGCTTGTGTTCTGGACGAAGTCCCCTTCGCTGATGCAGATCTAGATGAAGTCCCATTCCTGCGATCTCTTCGGTCTTTGGTCCGGGCATACATGGACTCTCCTGAAATACGAGTCAACCGCTTCCATGCTTCCTCCTTTCTAAACCGTTCGTAGCACTGTAATGCCTCTTCCCCTTCACACCCATCCAGCCTGTTGAAACATCTGGTGGATATCGGCTGCTCACCTCTCGTGCAGCGGCTATGTCTGCCGTCCGCCCGTGAACAGATATACCCGCAGTATACACACTTCCATCCATAGGAAGTGTGCTGTTCCATGATATGACGCTCAGCAGCCGACATAGAGCCAAACTCTTTCCTTTCCTTACAAATTTTGCATCGCCACTGTGCTTTTGAGGCCACATCTTGACCATCCTGAAATGACAAAATTGTTTTGTAAGAAGACTTTTCTGGGTGGTAAGTCAATACATCATGTATTTACATATCAGCAAAACGTTTAGCTGGGCGTATTCGCCGCCCCCTACGATTATAAACAATTGGAGTTGAAGTACCCCCAGTGGCACCTTGGTCACCATGACTGACATCCTGTGAGAGATCCAATGTTGTATCAAGCTTTCCTGAATCATCATTGGATATCACTGACTCATGATCACTGGGATCAGGAGATGACAAGGGACCATCGTAGCTATCTTCTATCGCCAGATTGTCTACAGTACTGTCAAGCAGATGTATCTCTGTACTTGGATCCATAGAAACCTCACGTATGTCCAGTATACTCTGGTTTTCATGGAACCAAGTAGGAGGATTGTCCCCACTATAGGGTTTCAATCTGTTGTAATGGACAACTTTTGCCTTGGATCGGGATGTCTCCTTAATCCTGTAAGTGACATCACTTAGCTTTTTGATAACTACAAACGGTCCTTTCCAAGGTTTCTGGAGTTTAGGACAAACGCCAATTTTCCTAACGTAGTTATGTAACCACACACTGTCACCCTCCTCATATGGCTTAAAGTTCTCCCCTGCGTTATAGCTTTTCTTCATGGAAGCGCTCGCAAGCTTCAAATTCTCTCTAGCAAACTCATGAACTATCTCAAGATTCTGTGACAATTTGTAAGCATAGTCTGTGAGATTCACTGGCTCTTCCTGATCAGGATGGCTATACATTAGGTCTATTGGAAGGGATATCTCTCGACCTAACATCATTCGAGCTGGTGAATACCCAGAAGACTCATGGACAGAAGACCTGTACGCCATCATTAACACGGGAAGGAGCTGATCCCAGTTTCTCTGATTCTCACTGACAAACAGAGCCAGCATGTTTTCAAGAGTTTGATTGAGACGTTCAACTATACCATTGGATTGTGGGTGCAGTGGAGTTGTCCTTGTTTTTTCAATGCCTAGGATCTGACACATTTCAGCAAAAACATGGCTTTCAAAATTTCGACCTTGGTCGGAATGCAGCTGTTTTGGAACACCAAACTGAGCTACAAACCTTTCTACCAGGACATTAGCTACAGTGGTTGCTTCCATGTCAGGTAGAGGATAGGCTTCACTCCATTTTGTAAAATAGTCAACCACCATTAAGATGTATTTGTTACCATCAAAACTAGGTGCTAATGGTCCCAAAATGTCGATTGCCACCCTCTCTAATGGTGCACCAACATTGTATTGTTGTAATGGCGCTCGTGGTGCTCGTGTGGGTCTCTTCCTGGAAGCACACTCATCACATACTCTACAAAAATGCTCAACATCCCTACGTACCCCCTGCCAGTAAAACCGCTGCCGAACACGAGCAAGTGTTTTACTCATACCTAGATGCCCAGCTGTTATACTACTGTGCAACTCCCTCATTGCCCAAGGTCGTAATATTTCTGGAAGAACTATCTGCCATTCTTTTTTCCGGCCATCTGCACTTTCCCATCTCCGACAAAGGACGCCAGATTTTATTATAAGGGAATCAAACCTGGTCCAAAAGTGCTTCACTCCTGGTGATAGGTGACTGATCTCTGCCCAGGGTGGTTTCATTCCACTCTCTAGCCACTTATAGACTATAGCTATCATTGTATCTTCTAACTGGAGACTTTTCAGATTCTCAAGGGTAATAGTTCCTCGATTCGAAAGCTTATCAGTCTGTGTGCCTGAGGATGCTGCTTGGCCAGAATCAGTGACAGCATTCACGCAGAATGCACTTGTCTCCTGGGAGAGGGAATCTTTCTGCTCAGCTTTGTCACAGTGAGAACAAGGAAAGTCATGATCATTGCAGGGTCGTCTTGATAACCCATCTGCATTCAAATGAAGTTTTCCTGCTCGATGCTGAATTTCAAAATCATATTCTGACAGCCTCTCCAGCCACCTGGCTAACTGGCCTTCGGGATTCCGAAAGTTTTGGAGCCACCTAAGTGATCCATGATCAGTCCTGAGTAGGAAATGTTGCCCATAAAGGTAGCAATGAAAT
The DNA here is from genome assembly GCA_947623455.1 of Mimachlamys varia. Lineage (NCBI taxonomy): Eukaryota > Metazoa > Mollusca > Bivalvia > Pectinida > Pectinidae > Mimachlamys > Mimachlamys varia. The sequence goes on along the minus strand of OX392532.1, from coordinate 28,058,693 downwards.
TGTTTAACAGCAACAACTACAGCTAACAGTTCACGTCTAGTGACGCAATATGACCGCTCAGGTTTACTGAATGACTTGGAGTAGTAGCTGATGACTTTTTCTTGGCCATCTTGGATTTGAGACAGTACAGCACCGAGGGCATAATTACTGGCATCTGTGTCCAGAATAAAAAGACCATCTTGTTGTGGATAACTCAGTATAGGAGATGTAGTGAGGTGATGTTTAAGTACATTGAATGCATCATCACAGTCACTGGTCCATTGAAACGGATTAGATTTCTCTGTCAACCTATATAACGGTTTAGCCAGCTTGGAAAACCCAGATACAAATCTCCGATAATATGTGCAGATTCCCAGGAAGCTCTGTAATTCCTTCAGATTTTTTGGTACAGGCCACTCGCTTATGGCAGATATTTTCTCTGGATCCGTGGAGATGCCCTCCCCTGATATGACATGACCTAGATACCTAACCTCTCTTTGGAAAAGGAAACATTTCTTTGGATTCAATTTAAGGTTAGCAGACCTAATTCTGTCAAAAACTATCTGTAAATTTTCCAACTCCTGCTCAAAAGTTTGTGCAAAAACAAGAATGTCATCTAAATAAACGAGACACAACTTCCATGTCAATCCATACAACACTTTGTTCATTAGATGGACGAAAGTGGCGGGGGCATTGCATAGGCCGAATGGCATCACTTTGAACTGCCAGAAGCCTCCATTGCCAGTGACAAAAGCGGTCTTATGTCTATCTTCTTCGGCCACGTCCACCTGCCAATAGCCGCTCTTTAAGTCCAGGGTAGAATACCAGGATGACCCTGCGAGGGTATCCAGCGTATCATCTATCCTCGGAATTGGGTGACTATTCTTAACAGTTACACTGTTTAGCTTCCTGTAGTCGATACAGAAACGAAGTGAGCCATCTTTTTTACGGACTAAAACTATTGGTGAGGCAAATGGTCCACTGGCAGGCTCAATTATGTCATTGGCTAGCATGCTCTCAACCTCCTTCTCTGCCTCTGCCTTCCTAGCAAGCGGTATCCGCCTTGGAGCCTGTTTTAATGGCTTGGAATCACCTGTGTCGATAGTATGAGTGACAAGCTTAGTGTTACCTATGTCAGTTGATGAAGCTGAAAAGATATCAGCATATCCCGCTAAAAATTTCTGAACCTGTGAGGTTTGACTTTCGGTAAGTTTCTCAGTGGAACGGTTAAACAAATCATTCAGATAATCTGGAATATCTGTCTCACCTGACTGAATTTTGGAGTCAGACTGATCTGATTTAACATCAGCAACCTCACAAAATCCAGCGACGGTACCCTTAGAAACTGTAATAGGCCTGTCTGAGGCATTCATAACACGCAGGCGTATCTCACCTTTAGAGGATTTTGCAACAGTCCGTGCAACAAAAAGATGGTGTTGAGAAAGGAACCTTAGAGATGGTTCCACTACGTAATCTGTATCTATCTTTACTGGGTCAGCTGGTGCCCCAGTTACAAGCATTTCACTATTTGGAGGAATTGTCATTGCTTTCTTAAAAACCACCCTACAACATGAATCATCTACGTCTGGTGGTGTAGGTAGTAATGGTACTCTAGAACCACTAATATCCAAAACATCTTCCCTTAACATGATATTACAACCTTCACCCCGCAGAAAGTCTTTTCCCAGAATGCCTTCATTCTTAATGTCAGCAAACCAAACTTTACGTTTAACCACAAAGCCGTTCAGTTCAATCTTGACCCGAAGAAAACCTATCACCGGAGTGGGTTCACCGGTAGCGGTTAACATTACTTTCTTATCATGACCCAGGTTTGCCTGGAGAGCTTTAGGTAAGCGTCTCAAGACACTCTCCTGGAGTACAGTAAATGTTGCCCCGGTATCAACTAACATAGTGATAGGAAGGCCTTCTATCTTAGCTTTAACAAATTCACCATCATCAAACGGCGATGAATTACAAACTATCACATCCTTGGACCTTCTTCTACCACTCATGACCGACCTGTGGTCCGCCAGCTCGGTCTTGCCTAGTTTCCCTGCTTTGATGAAGCAGACTTTTGCGGGCACGATTTATCAGAATTCTGGCTATTTGAAGTCTGATCACGCTTTTTAACATCATGATTTTTCCCCTTTTTATCTGCAGGGATAGCAGAATTTTTCAACTGACCAAGGTTTTTCTCAAATAGCTTTCTCAGTGAACCTATATCTTCCCTAATTGACTTCACCTCCTCACAAGACATTTCTGATGGAGTTTCATCAGAATCCTCGTCTTTCATTTGAAATGATCTCACTGGCCTATTTTTAAACTTATCTGCCATCTTATGAGTTTCCAAGCGTACTGCCAGTGTTTCTGCTTGTGTGATACTCTCCGGTTGTGTTTCACGTAACCGCCATTTGATGTCAACATCAGTCAACGCATCAATAAAGTAGTCTAAAGATAAAGTTTCTAACATGTCCGACGTGGCTTTTGGATATGCCTGACGAGTTAGTTTCTTTATAGATCTAGCGAGATCAGAAATGGACTCATCTTTCTTTTTCATGCGAGTTTGAAGTTTAGCTTTGTACATTTCCGACTTGGCAGCACTTCCGAAGTGTCTGGCCAACTTCATTGTCAGTGTGTCATAATCTCTCCTTTTGTCCGGATCTAATTCACTGAGAATAGCCCTAGCGGACCCTGAAAGACTCCCAGCTATGTACAACCCTTTCTGATTATCAGTCCACCCATTTATGTCAGAGTATATTTCGAATTGGGAGACATACTCGTCCCAGTCATCAGATCCATCATAAATGACCGGTCGCATTGAAACGTGTTTCTGACCAGACGACTTTGAGCTATCTGATGATTTTGCTGGAGGAAGAGGAGTACTCGCTGCATCGACCTTTATACCACTACAGAATTGTTGCTCTGCAACTGATGGCTCTACCTCCCCATCAGCCTCTGTGGGTGGTTTACCGGTAGGTCGAACTGCAGTTTCAAGGTCAAATGTAACACTTTTCTCTGGACATTTACTACTGGACTTTGCGGCAAGATCACTTTGACCCACACCCAAAGGAGGGTACAAGCCCGAAAGTGTGTCAAAAAGCTCTTTACTGTATGAACTTGACTGACTTTCCTCAACATTTGTATCGAGAGAAATCAGTTCGCTTTCCGGAACTCTGAACTTCGCAACTTCATCCCTGAGGTCAGTAGTTTGACACTTCAAACTGTCTACATCAGACCTGATGAACTCCAGCTCTTTCTGGATTGTCACATTAGTTTTTCTGAGCAGTGATAATTCTGAGTGTACGTCGCCCAGAATTTTATCTGTTGATGCGCTACGTTCTCTCAAAAATCTGAGAATGTCTGCAAATGACTCACCAAGATGCTCGAGATCTTGAGTGGAGTCCGCCATGGTACCAAGGAATCACTGGGAATTTATGCAAACAAATATCTAAGCAAGAAAATGTTGATAAACCAAAGTTTCTTCTTTGTAATAATAATTAGCCCAAATGGTTGTAGTAAGTGTTTACTGCAAGGCCCCACGTTGGGCGCCAATGTGATGACGTTTAGTTTTGGGGTGTCACCACGGTGGACCCTACAGCAAACACCACACAACACAGTAGTTAACGTTTTGAACCTTTATTTATCATTTACATTGTATTTGGCAAGGTATTACATAATGGACAACCGCGGTGAAGTCCACCACACTTTCACCAGGGGATCCTCACCCAGGGTGAACCTTACCCAGATCTGTTGGTGGACTTCACCACAACATGTGGGTGAAACTTACCCAAATCTGGGCCTGTGACATTCTATAGTGCTGGTCTGGTAACAATAGGTGTTCTCAGTTCGCTCGCCAACACACCACTGAGGCCTACTACAGCTCTACCTGTCCACACTGGGGTTTGACCCCTGATGCACATGCTTGACCCCGGGTAGGCAGTCAAGCATGGCACAGGTAAATCACACACCAGAGGGACAGTACTAGGCTGTAGCAGACGACTATTTTTAATACTTCAAATAATATTGTGTTATAAAGAAACAACAATTAACATAAGAAAATAAGCAATAATTAAAACAATAATTACATTTAAAGTTACATATGGGGTGAGACAATAATTTGTTACAATATATAGTGCTGAATACAGTCTCTGTCACTCAGCTGACGGAGCAGGTCGGTGTGGCTTGTATATATATAGTGCTAAAAACAGTCTCTGTCACTCAGCTGATGGAGCAGGTCGGTGTGGCTTGTATATATATAGTGCTAAATACAGTCTCTGTCACTCAGCTGATGGAGCAGGTCGGTGTGGCTTGTATATGTATAGTGCTAAATACAGTCTCTGTCACTCAGCTGATGGAGCAGGTCGGTGTGGCTTGTATATATATAGTGCTAAATACAGTCTCTGTCACTCAGCTGATGAAGCAGGTCGGTGTGGCTTGTATATATAGTGTTAAATACGGTCTCTGTCACTCAGGTGACGGAGCATGCTTCTTTGGCTCAGGTGGTAGAGCTGTAGATTATCACGCCAGAGACCCGGGTTCGATTCCTGGTCGGGGCACTCGACTAGAATGTGTTCTATTACAGGTGTAACGTCACAGGGAAATGCCGTCACTTGACCTTCTTATCGGACAAAGCGAGAAACGTCTGCTTCCTGGAGTCTTAATCAAGTTGTAACATACAGTCTTTGTGGTGATATGTCATGTCGAGGGAAATGAAAATGACTCAAAGAAAACGTAGCAAACTTTAGTCGAAGCAAAATTGTGAAAGCTTCGTTATTATAAGGAAGTAAGGAGCGAATCCATTGCTAGCAGTGAATTGGATATTTTGACAAAGAATCCGATGCCAGTAGCGAATTAGGGATTCGAATAACGAATTCGCTGCTAACTTACATGTAGGCCCTCTTGTAATAATAGCTTAACGAAAAGTGTCACTTGCGTTGGTGATCTATTTCTGGTGCATTGGTTGTATGATTCAGAATGTGGTAAAAAAAATCGATCACTCAAACGTATTTTTATATGGTGCAGTACGGACACATGAAACTCCCGCCGCGTCTTTTATCGTTTCTTCAATGGAATCCAGAACCTATTAGAGCGAGTTGTTAAGTGTGGCGCTAATGCCACACCACACAAATATCCTCCAAATCTCGGACAATATCTTCCAAATCTCTCACAACACTATACCAAAACATCGCCACTTGAAATAAAAACAAAGAACAGAACGTGCCTAAGCTGATTGAGAAAATGATATTTAAACCGACAAGAAACAAATATACAGCATTAACAGGGAGTCGCATTCTATGAGCTGGAGGGAATTTCCCTTTAGCTCAATGGCGATATAGATCGCCTTATAGCTTCGAGAAGGAATTTCCCTTTAGCTCAACGGAAATTTTGTTTCCTTAAAGCTTCGAGCAAGAGAAAATTTCCCTTTTAGCTCAATGGCGATTTAGATCGCCTTATAGCTTCGAGAGGGAATTTCCCTTTAGCTCAACGGAAATTTTGTCGCCTTAAAGCTTCCGAGCAAGAGGGATTTTCCTTTAGCTCAATGGAGATTTTGTCGCCTTATATCTTCGAGAGGGAGGGATTTTCCTTTAGCTCAACGGTGATTTCGTCGCCTTATAGCTTCGAGAATGAGGACATTTTCCTTTAGCTCAATGGATATTTTGTCGCCTTATATCTTCGAGAGGGAGGGAATTTTCCTTTAGCTGAACGGAGATGTCGTCACCTTATAGCTTCGAGAAGTAAATTTTCCAAGTTACTTCAGTTTTGGCGTACGAAAACTGAATATAATACATACAAAGCTGAGACACAAGTGTAGTTCTCTTAATTATGACCTTTTTCGAGTCAACCTAGTTGAAAGTCCTGCTTGCTTCTGTGGCCATCCCTGTGAAAATGCCTATCACTTTTTCTTTGAATGTCAACGTTTTTCAATTGAAAGACGAATACTATTTCAAAATTTGAATATCTTACTATTGAGCTTATTTTGCTTGGTAGCTCTGAATTATCGGTAAACTTTAATCTAAACATTTTTAGACATGTGCATTATTTCATCAAAACCAGCAAGAAATTTTGTTAGTACTTTCTATTTTGTAAACCTTCTACCTGTGTAAATGTTAATGTCATATAAAAAAACCATTTATGTATCATGTTTATGCCTATCATCATTATTTGTCATGTAATTATAAATGTGTGATGGGAGAAGGCTGTGATAAGTTGAGATAACTTGTGTCTAATCCCTTGTTCAATGTTTATTGGCAATAAATATGTTTAAAGTCAAGTAAATTTTCCTTTAGCTCAACGGAGATTTTGTCGCCTTATAGCTTTGGGAAGGGAATTTTTCTTTAGCTCCACGGATATTTTGTCGCCTTATAGCTTCGACAAGGGGGCAATTTTCCTTCAGCCAAATGGATATTTAGGTCGCCCTATAGCTTCTAGCGAGAGGGAATTATCCTTAAGCTCAATGGAGATTTAGGTCGCCTATAGCTTCGAGAAGGAGGGAATTTTCCTTTAGCTCAACGGTAATGTTGTCGCCTTATAGCTTTCAGCAAGAGGGAATTTCCCTTTAGCTCAAAAGGATATTTTGTCGCCTTATAGTTTCGAGAGGGGGGGAATTTCCTTCAACCCAATGGATATTTAGGTAGCCTTATAGCTTCGAGCAAGAGGAAATTTCTGTTCAGCTCAGGGGTAGATCATCTGATAAGCAATTGGAGCTGTATATTAAATTCGGATAACATAACCAACAGTAGGTCATGAGTTTATGAGTGACTTTTCGATGTAGCGAGTGTATTCTGTCACGTTCATACTGTTTACTTACGTGTTAACAATATAACAATCATGAATACTTTGGTTAAGATTTCTTAATGTATGGCTTCATTCTCGTCTTCATTCAGAACTTGCCCAATGAGACTTGAAACCGTATTTATGAAACTATTCTCTCGTTCAAACATTGATTGTATGTGCAAACAGATTGCCTTGTTTCGGTCCATAAACCATTTAAGAAAAAGTTTTGACAAACGAATTAGAACATTGGAACTTTATACTGCTTTTAATATATATACAAAATTAATTACGTTTTGATCGTAGACATGATTTAGGTAGCTTGAGCTCAGAATCCATGCTTGAGCATGAGAAAGGTTTCATGAATAGCCGCTTCTCAATTTTCCAAATCAATTTCATGTTATGGTTGCCTATTTATTTATTCGGGTCTTTGTTTGTCTGTTTTCTTCTGTTCTCCTGTCTCTCAGATTGATACGATTCGTCAGATATTTCTATGACACCTCTTTTTGTCATCGTTATATTGGTGTTACCCACTAACACTTCTTTCTATTTTATTACATTTTTGTGTTAATGCGCGTGACTTTGTTCTCTTACTTGAGCCCACTTACATTTGTTGACGATCTGTTATGGGGATTTACTAGTCCACATGCGATTTCAACATAATTATGTTGTTGCATAAATTCAGCAAACGGATTGGGCAAAAGTTGTTACAACATGTGACTACAGTATCGTTGTTATCTGTTTTTTTTTTTTGTATGCGGTTGAGAAGTTTTCATTTTCCCAATCAGATAGTTTTACTTCTGCGTATAATTTAATTCGAATGTCCGGGGATCATTTATTTATAGGAGCTGAGAATGCTCAAAGTGCAAGCAGCACACTTTCGATTTAACAAGTACAACAGACCACTATATTATTATGGGCAAGTGCTTTTTCCTGGCAGAAAGGATCGTCATTCTTCATACGGTATTGTGTATTAAAAAGTTACGGTATTTAAATGTAGTGTAAATGATATGCTGAAGCATAATACTATTTTAGGAGCAAAAATGTTCTTATTTTGTGTATCTTATTTGCGAAATCGACATTTTGGTACACAAAAACAAGTATTTGCGACATGTTTAGTCAATCATCACGTCAGCTCTCATTAACATTAACGAGAGAGATTACCAATATAGGTTAAATCAACCTCACAATAACTACACAAGACTGTCGAATAGACATCATTTTGAGGGAGAAACTAAATTTAGAAATAGAAATATCTACGTCTTTTGAGAATATGATCAAATGTGCTTCAATAGAAGGATAATATATTTAATCAACCCTGATAACACTTGAACTATCTGAAAATAACACAGCACATTTTTTTCCTACAGAGAGGGAATTTTACCTGTAAGCTAGATGATAGTATACGACTAACTTATGAGACGATGGCTGATGACGTGAAAGGATCGACCAGACAGGTGTGTGACAGTCGGGGATCGGTCAAGTACTCCGGCCAAGGTACGTAACTGCTCACCTCAGACTGACCCTTCCGGTGTCCAGAGGCGCTTATGGTCAATTTCAGCGCCCACACACAAATACTTCCGTGTTGGGAGCTTTTCCCTTTTAACCAGTACAGTTACGATATACTCCAGTATTTCTCCTGGTCTACTGCTTGACCAGTGATCATTAGGGCCCAATGTTCGAAGTGACGTTGGTTAGCTTAACGACATCTCAACGCTTAACTGAAATGCTATATAAATTATGTTGAACTTGATTGTATCTGTAAATAAAAGATTATTATCTGAAAAATCACAGATCATAAACGTATTTGTGGTCTATTTAAATAAAATTTTCAAAATATCTCGAAGCAAAATATTATTTTTATCATTAAATTAAGTGTACGACGGCTTGAACTAGACCGAGAAGTCATTTTAAACATACAGTTTCAAGATACTAAATTGCTCCATTTGTTGGGAATCTCATTGCCATGAAGCTCTAACACACGACTAATTAGAAATTGATTGGATATTAATTATATACGTGTATTTTAATATAATACTGTACTACTTTGATAAATGTATATATTAATATTTGTGGGAAATTTACATTCGTGATTTAACGAGATATCAAGACAAATGATTTGCCAATATTTTGAATGCATTTTCGATTGAAATTTTTACTCTGCATCTTTTAGAATGCTTTCTGATATCACTTTTTATAAAAACGTACTAGAAGCTAGGAAAGACGCTCTGTTAGGTTAAATTACTTTTATGATCTTTATGTATAACTGCCCTCCATCACAAAATATCGATTTGTCTTTAAACGTTGTAACAAAGGAGGCCGTTCAGAACGTCACAAAACTCTTTTTCTTTCGACATGCAATATAGTTTTACACCAAGACTTCTTAGAACGGATGAATGAATTACGTTTGATTTCCTATCCGATTACAGAAAGCACTGGACATATAAAGGGAGCCAAAAACCTACCTATGTCCGACTTAGTCAATCCTGAAACGGGAACTCTGAAAGATCTGGACCAGCTAAAAAAAGGTAGGAGACATTGGCCACGAAGATGTGTCATCTGTATATTGATCATCTTTATTGTCTGAGCTTCAGCCATCCCTTGTCAAGTTATGAGCTGGTTTCTTAGAATCTTCGATTCTCTTAAATATGTTTCTTTTGAATAATTTATGAAGGATTTTCATTGTGATCAGTTGATGTACTTCCTAAAACGTTTTGTGAATCTTGTCTGTATGCTGTTCGAGAATTGTTTTGGAAATATGGTTTGTTTAGTACAATTTTATGTTCCTTATCATGTTGGTATGTACACACATGAAAATGTATCGATGATATTAAATATCAATGTTCTCGATATTATTCCAGAATTTAGCGCAGTAGGAGTGGATCTGTCCAAACCCCTCACCTGCTACTGCAATAGTGGCATGTCATCGTGTACGTTGGCCTTCACGGCGGCTCTTTGTGGCAACGACAATGTTTCTGTGTACCACGTAAGTATCAACAAATGTAACGTTTACTCGACTGCTTTGGCCTTCTCCATGTCTCGGACAGCTCGCAACGAATTGAATGTGATATTCGGCATTCATAACGTTTTTGGTTTTTGCTGTAACAGTAATGGCTTAATGTATTATCATATCATCCATCAAAGGCAATGTCGATTGGCAAATTTCTATGTAGGGGTGAAGGACAAAGATAAATACGATTAAGTTATATCGGAAGGGGGGTCATTCAATGGTTAACAGACTTAAAAGTACTACATGTAATTTCTCTTCCAAACACTGTTACTTCGATGGTCTCTTCTAATTAGTCATTTCCGGAATATCACAAGTCGCAGAAATGGGAGTCGTAATGTTGCTGCACATACCCCACGGGAAATACGTTTGATGATGAGAGAGTGACCGCCTTTGGGAAGACCAGTTTTGTGAGACTAACGACGATATTATCGCTTTATTTCGCAATCTCAATCACTAACTTTCTACTCAACCACAGAAGTCCTTAGATGGTATTAATAGAAGATTTGATTTGCGTTTCCATGACAAACACTGCACACAGAACACATCAATATTTTATCAAGCCTCAGTCTACATTCTACATTACCGGGAACCCCAGCTACTGTGAGCACAGCGAGCAGACGACACCGTACATATTCTGTAGAGTTGAAACGAATACGTTGAAGAGGTTGCTATCGGTAGACGCTGGCGAGAAGTGTGAAGGGTTCAATAGGCTTTATCTGTCAGTTGATAGCCGTATCCTAGTTCCCTAGGTAAAGTAGGGTGAGAGATGGAATTATCAGCCGTAACGCCACCTACATCCTGTACGATTAAATGACATATGTTGAGATATGACCGTAACGCCACCTACATCCTGTACGATTAAATGACATATGTTGAGATATGATCTTTTTAAACCCAAATTTGGGTAAGTGTACATGTCTTGTTAACTTAACCCATTAGCCCCACTATTCTAACCTTTGAATTGGGAGAGCTCAAGTGTGTCTAGGGTAAATGGATTAAAACTACAAATGATTCTGTGCTAACACAGCGACGTAGTTCGGAGGTCTCTCCGAATCAGTAAATACTTTGTTGTTGTGTCCATATCACAACAACAACCTTACTTTTTTAGTATTACAACCTGTACTTTATTATACCGGTATTTGGTTATTATTTACTCTTAAGCATCCAATAAATGAATTGATATTATTTTGAACGCGAGATGATTTCGATGCAAAAACACAGATTCTCTGACTGTTTTTACAACTCTATCTGTCTTTTGACTGTTTGTGTTCAGTAGGAAAGAACATATGACCGAAACACCAAACATTTGCAATACAGAATACATATCCTTTCGCGTATGATGAACTTTTGTCCAACACGTTAGACGAGGATCAAGACTTGGCCAGACATTTAGATAACCCGGTGGTAGTTATTAACATACGATAATTGTATTTCACTAATTAGTTGGTGCCATGCTGTGCTCTCTTAGTCACTATTGATACGCTTCACTTAATCACATCGACATAGACTAAATGGACGTATCCAATACCCTATTAATTATCCCGAATATCCAAGGGACTGTTAAAATGTTTCACGTATTCATTGCTGTCACATTTAGTTGGATATAGGGTGGTATCATAAGTGTTTTTATGTTTACAGGGCGGATTCAATGAGTGGAGTAAAAGGTCAAACGGAGATCAAATCGAGAAGTAAACATATCAACCGAGCCTTAACTTGCCACCTTGTGCTGCATAGGAAGGTCAAATCAACTAGTCTTTACACGTTAAACAAGCTACTATATAACAATCTACGGATGCTAATGAACATTTTCAATTACACAAATGTCGAGTTCAGCTCTTTTGAAGCGGAAGTGAACATGATCAAATCCTGGAGTCGGGTTCTTCAGAAGCCGAATAGAACATACCACATTCTATAAATGTCGAGTCTAGTTTTTCAGCAGTCAAAATGGACATACTCAATTACACAAATGTCGAGCCAGGTTCTTTAGAAGCCAAAGTAACATTTTCGATTAATTAATGTCAAGTTCACTTCTTTAGAATCAAACATGAACATACTCAATTCTACAAATATTGACTCCAGTGATTCAGACACCGACGTGAACATATTCAATTCTACAACTGTCGCGTTCGGTCATTTAAAAGCGGAAATGAACATACTCAATTCCTCGAGTCAGGTTCTTCAGAAGCTGAAGTGAACATTACACAAATGTTGAGTCAGTCCTTCAGACGCCAAAATGACCATACTCAATTCATAGATGTGGTGGAATCGAGCTCTTCGCAAGTCAAAGCACGTACTCAAACGTCGAGTCTAGTTCTTCAAAAGCCAAAACTATCATACTCAATTCTGACGCAAATGACGAGTCCAGTTCTGTAGAAGTCACAGAGAGCATACTCAATTCTATAAATTTCGAGTGAATTTTTCAGAAGCCAAAGTGGACATACTCAATAACTCAAATGTCGAGTGGTTCTTTTAGAAGCCAAAACGAACATACTCAATTCTACAAATGGCGAGTCCGGTTCTTTAGAAGCCAAAATGAACATACTCAAATAAAAAAATTCGGGTCCATTTCTTTAGAAGCCGAAATGAACTTATTCAGAGTTCTACTGATATCGAGTCAGGTATTTTAAAAGCCGAAATGAACATACTCAATTACACAAATGTCGAGTTCAGTAATTTAGAAGCGGAGGTGTACTTACTCAATTCCTTGAGTCGGGTTCTTCAGAAGCCAAAGAGAACATTCTCAATTCTACAAATATCAGGTTCTGTTTTTCAGAAGCCAAAGTGAACGCCTCCAGTTCACAAATGTCGAATCCAGTTCTTTTTAAGTCAAAGTGGACCTACTCAGTTACACAAATGTCGAGTCAAGTTGTTCTTTAGAATGCAAATTAACATTCCCAATGAATTAATGTCGAGCCCAGTTCATTAGAAGCCAAAATAAACAGCCTCAAATCTACAAATGTCATTCCGAAACCAAAGCTAACATTATCCGTTCTAAAAACGTCAAACCAGTCTACAACATCCAAAAGTATTTCTACGCAACTTATTCTCATTATCAAAGCAAGTTACAGAAAACTCGAACTCAGAACCCAAATTTACAATCGCATACAAGATCTAGTCCAAAAGGTTCCGACTCTCTGATCTGCTAGATATTGGTGTTACTTGCCACCAACATATATATTCAGCCGATCAGATAGTCAGAACCTGGACTAACGAAGATCTAGCTTTCCTGGTTCAAACATATATAGAATCCGTAGAATTATGACCAACTGAGCCTGATTGAAAACCGTAATATAATGTATGAGATGCTCAAAGACTATTTATGTACCTTAAAAAATATATATTGTTTAATTTAAGGCCTGATATACGTAACTTCAGAAAATTGTTCGTGATTCCGAAAAGTTCTGGGAAAAAAATCCAGTTGATAATCATGCAAAAATAAGTTTAAAACGAAGTAAACATGAGCGGTAACTAACAAGAACCTCTTGACAGAAAAATCCAAAGAATTGAAAATAATTCAGGTGTCGCCAACTTGAACAACCAGCCGAAGGTAAAAAACAGTTCAAAATGGACGCGTGTTTACAAATACCGAGTTTCAACTACTGCTGTACCAGTAACCGCGTAAGAATTCATCTGGGATATTGCTGATATTACTTAATCTTAGATACATCTGTATATGTAATAAGTTATTAGGTTTAACTTTCGCTTCAAGTTTTGTCGAAAGTTACGTATACTGGGCCTTTAAAGTGATACTGTCCCGGTGTACAGGATATTTAGATACATTTCTATAGACTGTTTATATTTTCTCGAAACAAAATGTGCGTTTAGATAATGTTTTATTAATAATTCTTCAAAACATATTTAACAAAATTAATTTTGAAACCCTGAGGTAGAAACAAATATGAAGAAAAAGAAGAATAGTGTCAATATTATCACTTGTAATAGTTCATATTGATGTGTATACAGATAACTAACATTTTAACTCCTTTATCCAGTTTCTTCATTCTCTAGGACTGGTGCTATCAGGAGACAATGCCCAAATGTTATGTTTTTGTTTCTGAGTAAGGACCATAATTAATTATGTCTTGAAAAGAACAGTAAGGAGGGGAAAGAAAAAAATGAAGGAGACTGAACAAATTGCGCTAAAGAAAACCAACAGATGACTTATTTTAAAATTGGTACATAGTATATAACGCTCCAATGATTCTTGACATTGCCATAGTACTGCAGGTTTCACAACGATGTGTGTCGTTGTTTTCCCCTTTAGAAAATTTTATTCTTTATGGTAATTTGAACACTATATGCATTTAGTGATATAGTGTACGCTTAGTACAGTAATGTATAATATTGTTTGTATTGTGCCTTCACAATAAATCTGGATGAAAGTGATTTCTCACATTGCCTTTACTCTTAATTGATTTTGTTGCAATGGAACCGAACGGTATCAGGTTATTGACCTACATAAGAATCTTGAGGATAGACCCAGCAACAACTGCGTACATTATTTCCATTTGGGAACTAATTTCGTAAAATAGCAACAGAATACCTATTTATCACATAACTGACCTGTTCAATCATGCCATACGACAATGTCATAATATGGTATTACACACGTGTAATAACACTATTCTAACGTCATAAACAAATGACGTCGTATAATTTTTTCGGTATTGAAAATCGTACCATCAAAGTAGAAATTTGCCTATTTTATAGAGAATGAATTTGAGAATTTTAGTGTATTCTCTCATGAATATATAGGTTATTTGATAAATAGAATCTTGCACTCGTGTCAGTGTAATATGAAATTTATTTAACTCGTTGAATAATTTAATATGCAACTCGTCTAAATGCTCGTTTGATAAATTCCATATAACATCGACACTCGTGTAAGATCCTCTATATATGTATTATACAGTTTTGATGTGACGAAAACGTTAGAATCTGTGAGTTTTCCTTCTTTTAAATGTATAACACACCATTTACTTCCATATATATTTGTACCTATTGCGTATTAATCAAACATGTATACAATCACAAAAGAACAAATATCATTTCTGTTTAACGTTTTTTGTTTTAATAATTTAGTTAACAAAAAACATTTTCGTTGATTTTATTGATTGATGACAAATAAACATAATTTTCATCTCAAGTTTTTTTCGTTTGTATTATGAACTTTCCTTTTCTTTATAGTTACATCCATGCTTTTCAGGCGTGCATTTTGCATTTACTGAAACTTTTCACGTATTTGTTCGGAATGTGGGCAAGTGCGTGGATTCCATCATGTTATATTTATTGGTATCTGTTTCACCGTGCGATATGAATATTCATTCTTTTGAAGTGGTCTGCGTGTTTCTCAACCTTGTACCATATCTTGTTTTAGATTCAAATTTTTAATTTTATGATGAAATAAACTGCGGTATTTCCTACATCAGCAGAAGCATTATCTCAGAACGCATATGCCCGAATTGTCAATCACTTGATACACGGAAATATATCCCATAATATATTGCTAGAGTCGATAAACTTGACACATTATTGGTCAATTATATAAGAAAAGGAAATATTGTATTCTGTGGAATTAAAGTGTTTTATTTGATGGGGTTCAATATATCGTTGTGGAATACATGATGAAAATATAATTGCGGATGTTCATTGGTCCCTTATTATTTAAATGTACCAATTAGAATGGCTACCTGACTACTTTTGACTGAACATATAATTTCGTGGTTATTACAAATTATTACGCTGGAATACACTGGAAATAATACCGAACACATAGAAACCATTCTAGCCCCGAGTCCTTTCTATCATTATAAAGTTTTTAAATGGACTCTTGAGTGTTCAGACATGACTTATATGATTTCCCGATATCCTGTTGTTTTCATATTTACATTCTTATAAAAATCGAAAATAAATCCTGTTCATTAATTATGACATGTACACTGTCCTACCAAAGCCTGGACTGTGTTAGATCCAACAATGTGTCAGATAAGACGAGGTTTAATTATTGCACATCATTCTTAAATCTGTAACACTTCTAGTACTTCCACAATACTTCACAGCCATCATGGCGTCGCTGCGGTAACCAATTTGCTTCTGTGCTATGCTCCTTTGTTCGACTCCACGTAAAAATCCATCTCTGGCAGACCTCTCCGCGAGAGCAGGCCCCGCACTACCCATTGATAACACGTGCCGTTCGACTGACGTTGCTGCTGATTTGCACGGCAGATGTGAATCCTTGCCAACATATTAAACACTTCTCTGCTCCTGAGAGACTGCCGCAGATCTACTCCAGTGCAGCTTGCCTGCTGAGGCGTGTTACCGAATGTCGGATAGCTGCAAGTAGCCAGAACGCGCACGTGGATACAGTGACAAAGTATAGTTGGCCGAGAAAGAGCGTATCTTTTATGTCTGGTGTTCACCGTTACCGAGTGGTACTCAATGGGGTAAAATCCGATCTGTTCTAGTGTAAACGCTTTGAGCTGTAGACGGAAACCGGACGGAAGCCTTCTGATCTTGGCCAACATTTATATAAAGTTTTCTACGTTTCATATTTTCAATAAACACAATAGAAGTTTTTCCGGTTAAGTTTGAATTATTTATTGAAATAAACCGAATGTTGCATTTACAACTTTCCTTATCCGTTAAAAGAATTTTACTTTTGGCGTTTTGTATATATATATTTAGTCACGTTTTTGGTGATTTGGTCATATTTAAACGTATTCAATAGGAATTCTCAAATAAAACTATCACATTAGGTTAAAGATTCGATAAATGAATACTAAAGATATAAATATGAGAAATATTTGTTGATGTATTATATATGATAATTGATACCAGATTCTCAAATTCAATATATCAATATATTGTGATTCATACCTACATCAGCATTGAGAAATTACTTCACGACATGCTTGTTTCCCTTCTCAGAAAATATTTTCCGAATTGGGGTTCATTTGTGTTTGGACCGTCATTAGACACGGACTTTCATAAAATAGTCTAGTAGTAAATGCGCAGAAGGAGAAGAAGCAATACAATGAGAATTACCATACTGCGTTCAAGGCAGAATGAAATGGGGTTTTTAGCCCTGGTAATGTGCACATTATGAAATATAAAACGAATTCATAAATCTAATCATGATACCAATGTATTTATAGCTATTCAAACTTGTTCTGGTGAATATTCCTTGTCTGCCTCAAGAAAAACCACGTATAATATGACGATATACACTATAGCAGATATATGGTGAATAGAACGCACACCCTTTTGGAGCCCCTGTTACTTTTGTCTCCGATATGTTGAAGGAGCCAAGATGTCTTTCCTGGAAATATTCCTGTTATCAACTTTCCCTAGAACTCAGATTTTCTCTTTGTTGTATTTATGTCAATGATCCATAATCACTCTCAAGCTCAAACCAGGATTCTGTATTGAATCACAGTTACCGGTACTTCGCTTTGGGACCGTTATCAATACGATAGACAGACATTAAAGCGCTCAGTGTCCAAAATGACAGTTTTTAACTGTGTCACTCAATTGATTGCGAGTTGGAACACCATAAGCATTTTTGAACAAAATGTACTTTGGAGGGTTTCATAACGACGGCTTTTGTTTTTCTTAAACATTGAAATTATCTGAATACATGTACTGTCCAAGAGCTGTACGCTATCCGTATGGGCTAACCTGATACCGTCCCCAATTTCTCGGGAAAGGATAGGTACTTAAGTCACGTCCTGAGCAAATTTTAATTATTTTGAACTTTGGTCAAAATTACAAGTTTTTGAGCCCACCTGGCCCGAAGGCTTAGAGTAATCAGTTTATAATACATGTATGTCAACTTTAACAGAAGGCTTGGAGTATGATGCTTATAAAATATCAACTTTAACAGAAGGCTTAGAGTAATCAGTCTTTAATATGTTAACTTGAACAGAAGGCTAAGAGTAATCAGTTTATACTATGTCAACTGTAACAGAAGGCTGAAAGTAAGCAGTCTGTAATATGATTAATAGTGCAGTCCAAAATATGACAACTATAACAGAAGGGCCTAGAGTAATCAATATGTTATATGTCAATTTTAACAGAAGGCTAAGAGTAATAAGTCAGTAATATGTCAACTTTAACAGAAGAATTAGAGTAATCAATATGTAATATATCTACTTAAACAGAAGGTTTAGAGAAACATGGTAAGGTTTTGGTCAATTTTTAGGTCCGGTTATAGTTTTTTGACGCTTTAATAATCTTTCATTATTTAACCACTGGGTTAAACCCTCTGCTGGTGGACAGTTTGTCCCCGAGGGCACTCTACACCCAGGAGCGTTCTACCAGCATGGATAGAGAACAAACAATAATGCTGAATTAATCAGTGCCGAATCCATAAAGGACTCCCTTATGCGGGTACATGATCCATAATTGAAAGGCAAAGTAATCCACGGATAGTCTTATAGAACTGTAAATACTATATGTACAAAGTTGAAAAGTAGGCATTTTTATACAAATATTGACTTTTTGTTCTTTTCCGACCACGCAAAGCCAATCTTACGGAAGTGTTTGGCGATTCTGACAGGTCGGAATCTTATATCATTTCCAAATGTGGAACTAAAAACGCCAAGGCATGCGACAATGTACTCATTTCCGCAGATCACAGTTTCCTTACACAAAAATAGCATTCTACCAGAAAGTTTGAACCCTTGAATTGTAAAACATCCAATGTTGTGTTCGTCATTGAGTGTGTAATTTGTGGTTTGATTTGTATCGGTGCAACTAAATGCCAGTTGGGACAAAGAATAAACGGTCGTCGTTCGGCTGTAAACCGGGCGAGAATCAATTTTTATATCAGCATTTCAATCTCCCTTAATCTTCTTATGACAGTGTCTTCTGGAACAATTTCACCACCCTACAGATAATCCCAAACAGACCACTCCGTACCGTAGACAACGCGAGGAACACTATATAAGACTTATTAACACTGCTATGGCATATGGGTTCAATGATCGTATAGATTCGTTGGGAAATGTGTCCTTGGTGTTTTTGTATACTCTGTTTCATTATATACTGTTATTTATTACTAAATTTAAAAGGTGCAGCATATGTGTGTGTAACGTCATCTTTAATGATAGGGGGTGGCGGGCTGGTGGATTTTTAAGTCCCCGAGGTTTCCTGGAGCCTCCAAGCGACAGCTTATCTCATTTGAGTAGTGGCACGGTACATAATATACACATTTTAATAGTACACGATTTGAATTTGTATAGAACTAGTTAATTTTACTTTTAAATTCAAAACTTAAAGAGGTTTTACGTACCTGACCCTTCTGCTTCTACATTAGTTTAGAAAGTTTGGATTCCCTCCTTTTGGCCTCTAGCATCACTGAAGAGTCCTAGGAAGACGAAACAGCTGTAGTTTAATTCATTGTTCGGCCTACTGTATCTATCACTAAATTTGAAAGGTGCAGCATATGTGTGTGTTGCGTTACCTTTCTACAATACGATATTTTAGCGTGACGGAACTACGGCAACGTATTTAAATGACCACTTTCCTTTTAATAGCCAGGTATTTGTTTTTGTGAACAGAAACATACAAATGCAATTTAATTGTTTAAAACGGCCCAGACAAGATTTTCATGAAACTACAAAACCTACATGTCAGCAAAGACCCCACTCTTAAGCATATTGTTTGATACTTATATGTCTAACAAAATGTTAAGCAGTTACAAATTTAAAATTCGACATCGACCTTTCATTAAATGACCTTGAGAAAACCATATTCGTTTGAACCTTTATTCAAGGCTTGGTAAAATATTGTTACATGAAATTCAACAATGCGAGGGACTCGACTTGAGATGAAGATCACAATGACACTGTACTGCACATCATCTATGGGTGATACAGGTTTTATCATATCATTAACAGTTTAAAAGGTATCGCTCTAATTAAGAGCTATTGGACAATTCACACATTTTAACCTTGAAGTCAATGTCATAGTGAAATGACGACAGTTCATTGCACATTGTTATTACGCGATTCAAGTATATTGTACATTTTTTCAGGATATTTTCAATGGATCAGAAGTTATTGCCCGTACAAAAAGTATTAAAGAACCAGCAGAACCGTTACTAATACAATGACTTCCTTTATGCGAATGGGAGACACAATTACGAAATATTTCACGAAAAATAAAACACGTGGAACATTCAGTTAACATTAACAATTTAATAACATTTTTTACAAAAAAATAATAAACAATGCATTTCAGTTTCAATAACAAAATAATTGTGTTCATGATTTCAAACGCCCGCTTTCAATTATAGACATTGCATGCACAATACATACATGCACCAAGAAACATGCGTGATTATTTGTATTTTATATTAAACATTGATCTGAAAAAATATAACACCTGTGGTTAAATTGTAAATAAAGTAGTTGAAATGCTGAAGTCAACATCATGCCTTTTCTATAATTTTGAATTATTCAATTAAAGACAAAAACTCCCCGCTTGATTTGGTTTGAATCGTTTGGTCATTATCATACTAGAACATATGAACGTGTCGTTTAAGTGTACATTAACTGTAGGCTTCAGGGGAAACTTGATAGGATATTGATAGTAATTATCAATGAAATAATAATTAACGGGAAACTTAATTTCAAAAATAAAATCTAGTGAAAATGATAAAATTGATTCGGATGGCTACTTCTTATATTGATTAAATTATATTTGTGAAATACTGTTAAATACTTATTATATACTTCAATTTATACTCTTGATATATTACAAGAACTGCTCGTTTCTAAAGATCGTTCTAATCAGTCATAAAAATATGGAAACAAAAATAACTTTTAGAGAAAGATCCTTATTTCATTAAGAAAAAACAGCACCGTTATTCATACTTCTAAAACATACAAATGTGTTCTGTATAATACAAAATATTTCGCGAACAGATCTGGCTGGCAGAACAAACACACAAGGAAAAATAACACAAAATGAGGAAATAACAAGAATAAAGCCGACTCAACAACCGGAGATTCTCAAATCATACAAGAAATGGTTTGAATTGTGGTTGATATACCCAGGTTTTTTTTCATGGTTGACACTTATGATATGCTATAACAAATCATTTTCACTGCAAAGTGAATTTGGGCGATAAATACGCAACAGTTACATTGTTCATGGTTGACACTTACAATATGCTATCACAAATCATTTTCACCGCAAAGTGAATCTGGGCGATATAAACGCAACCGTTACATTGTATATTTGTAGGGAATGGACAAAACTATTTCCCTCGCTAAATAAGCACTATTATTCTGGACAACCGTTTACCACAAAATACAATAAACGAGAAGACATATTTGGCAATGAAAGTGGAAGGTAGAAAGTCATGGTTATGATTTGTAAACGTTATTCAAATTATGGTTACAACCTTTCAGTGGTCTAATTTGACACATTAAGCAATCTTAAATCAACATGATTTACACACATTTGGCATCTGACGTAACGGCGCGAATACTAAATACTGACCCTCAATTATATGGTCCACATGGTAAATACATTTTCTTATTACGAAACCCTATAATGTTTTTCATTTGGGAATTTCGGGCTTCAGTAGTAAAACAATATACCCGGTACTGTAAAACTATTTTAAGTGGGTTTTAATTTTAGCAAATTACGGAATTTTAAACTATTAGCGCTTTGGTGAATTGACATACTTCAACTATATACAAATACTAAATATTGAAACTCCAATAAGCGCAGTCAATTAAGCATATTGAGCGGTAAACTTTGAATAATGCTGAAATTTGTACGTTGACAGCATATGGGTGCTTTCATTAAATCAACTGTGGACTAACCGGCTGGCTTAAGAGACTAAACAGTACATGTTTAACAGTGAAATGGTTTTTCTATCATCTTATCGTTACCACTACATATACACATTTATATAAATTCAATCAGCACAAGAAAAAGCATAAGTTTTTCAATATAGTTTCTGTCAACATTTACGCATTCATGCTATTGGCATGTGGAAAATATTCCAACATTTAACGAATGCATTCGTTAACATCTCCAATTGTTGTGCCCTAATGTCAGGATCATCATAATATCAATTGATTGCTGTATACAACATGATCTACATATCAGCAGTAGGATAATGACCCTCTTACTTTTCCTTTGTCGACGTAATGAACTTAGAATTAAAGAGCTTCAATGATTTAATGTCAACACACAATACAAAATGTTGTCGTACCAGACAGCAGAGCATCATCGCTTATCATATCTCGTTTCTTTCCAATGACACGGGATGGGATGGCTGGCTGCCTGTGTGAGGAACTATACGGAGATCGTGAATACGGACAAATCAAAAAAGTCTTCATTTAAAACATGAAGTCATCTTATACGCCTTTCAATGAGAAAGTATCCCGCTATAGTTATAATCGACTAGTATATTGTAACGCTGTTTCTTGGAAAAATCTCAGACATAACATTATCATATTCTGCTACTCCAGACAATTTTTGCCAATACTGTACTTTTGAACCCGTGTCATCCTGAACACATCGTACCAAATTTGAATTCATAACTGAATCGATCATTGACAAAATTCCAGACAGAACATCAGTCTTCTAAAAATGAAGCTAATAATTTCTGTTTACATATTGAAGCTGAATTGTGTGTTCACACTGAAGATACTTCACATTCATTTCCAACTGTTCTTGACTAATGTTGTCCCACCGTCTTATTTATACTTCATCAATAACCTGAAATCCTTGTGATGCCCAAACCGGTTCACTGCTAGTATCAAGCTCGCTAGGTTCTTCCTCTTCAGTCGTCATATTATCCATTTCCTCGTCCGTTTTGTCCATTGGTGGTTCTTGTTCTTGATCATTCAATTCGTCCTCCTCTTCCATAGTTGACTCATATTGTACAGTAGCTTCTTCTTCTGTGTCAATCGCGGACTCAAGCAAAATGTTCTCATTAATTGATGATTCCGGCAAGGACTTGGCGTCAGCAGATTCTTGACTTAAACTTTCAAAGTCCAATTCTAATAAACTGTCGTCTGCGGTATCTACGTCTTCAGAGTCACCGTCCTGTGACAAAGGAGCATCACTTACATCACTGAAATCATTTTCCGTGCCCTTTTTAGCAGCTTCTGTTTTCTCCTGCTCGTCATTGCTTTCAGTGACTTCCGGCACATTGTTCATTATATCATCAGTAACTTGTTCAGGCTCTCGAGGAATATCCTGACTGTCGATGCTATTTTCTGCAGTGGCCACCATTGTACTAATATCCATTTCTTCGTGTGCTGCTACTGCCGGTTTTTGGACAACGCAATCAACATGTTCCTTCTTCACGACGTAGTCATCATACTGTTCTATACTTTTATCGTAGTCTTGATCCTCACTCTCCTTCTTCACTTGATACTCGTTCTCCATCAAGGAAACACCAAGATTGCTTGCTACTTCAGAAAACCGATCGTCTGATAAGTTGTCAAGGTCAACAACAGATACATTAGCATTAAGTAAGATCTTTTCGTACTCTGGCGCGCCCAATGACAGGAAGTCTACAAGCTTTACTGTGGGATCCATGCGCACTAGCGTAACAGAGTCTAGTTGCAGAGTGTCATCAATTAAACAGCTACTGCCGGATTCCCTGGAGACTTCCATTGGTTTATCTGGATGGGAATATGCCACATGGGTCTTTACCTTCCCCTGTGTGTATTGGGAGAAGTCGCAATATGGGCAGCTGAAAGGTCGTGTAGCAAGATGTTTCTCCATGTGCGAGTTGAAGTCCTTGTCACCAGATGCCAAATATGAGCAATATCCACACTTCAGACGAGACTCCAATTGTGTACCGGCCGTCAACCATTTGAAGCCCCCGTGCCCAGCAAGGTGTTGTCTGTAGTGGTAGAGGCTCTCGCTCGAGTAGCTACACATGTGGCAGGAATACTGGATTATTCCCGTCTCCTCTTTAACGCTGTCTGTAACAACAAACAAAACAAATGTCGTCAATATATGTCAAACTATCTTTCAACAAAATTATAATCTTGATACCTGATGCATGTTCTAGAGTCGAAAAAGTTGAACATACTTTAGTGACAAGTTTTGCCCGATAATACATTCCTAATTATCACATGCAATGTAAACTGTCGATGACATATCGAATATATCAAAACTACCATGCTTTCTCATTGTATTGGTTTTAATCAGATCAGCAGATACTACTTGTCCTGTAATACTTTTTACAAATTCCAGGTAAATTAGAAGCGCTGACTGACTCAACTATCACTGGAGCCTACTATTCCTTCAATATTCAATCGTTGAAAATAGAAGATTTTTAGTTTATTCACTCTTGTCTTTGTTATCAAAAGTAGAAGTTAAACATTATGCAGCCTAATTCATGATTGGCATGTGTATAGATTGCTAAATTTTATAGGTTGAAAGTATGTATCACGTTCACCTTTAAGCAGACAAAATTGGGTTAGTTCTGCGAATGAACTGTATTCTTGAAATGATTCCATGGCAAACTCAGATAATAATTAATGCTGTATTTCAATTTTGTGCGACAAATTCAGACTTATTCGTTATCATCTACATATTTCCATTAAAAATGAAATGCTGTACACGGTTTTATATCAACGTTGCAATAACATCAAGTGATAGTTACCTGCAAGTCTTTCAAGGCCAACAGGGTGAATTTTACTCACACTTTTTAAAACTGATCACATTTAAGGCAACTAATCAATACTTGCCAATTTTCTACAATAATGGATTAATTTCATAAAACGGCATATTTTGAAGATAAGTTTGAAGGAAGTTTTTGCGTAGGTATTTCTCTCCCCAAGAAAGGGAACGATTGACGACCAAGTTATCATCAACATACCTGAAAAACTTTCTGTGTATGACTCTTCCTCCGACTCGTCGGAGTTATAAATCTTTCTTCGTTTTTCAGAAGGCTCAGACACATCTGCAGACGTGATCGTCGACGAGGCCATCGCATTGGCTGACCCTCCTTTATTTTGCCTGTCGTCAATCACATACACTGGTTTGCCTGGATGTTGCTTCCTAATATGTGTCGTCACTCTGCTTCTGTAATTATGAAAAGGGGAAACGTGTAAACAAGTCATCCAAATTCTAAAGTTCTCTACATTAAGAAAAAAAGAACTTCCGAACCAAACCAGGCAAATGGCTTAGTGCTGTATAGTAGGGCACGATACATGATTAAGTACACAAACATTTTTATCTCATGAGATGCTCACTCATAAATATTGGCAACTATAACTGAACGACTTAAATAAATGCCATACATTAGTTCACTGATCGACTGACATACGGACGAAATTCGAAGCTTAGCTCTGCATCGATATATAATGTAACTGAACCGAAATTAATCGTTATAAAGAGACGGAAAAATATAACTTAAATGCTTTGTTATTGACTAAATTGAATAAATTTCGACTGAAAGAGTTTTTTTATCTTAATCAATGAGGTTCCAACCGAATATCATTACATACCTAGGATAGCCGTGGTTCGAACAGTAAGGACATCTGTAGATGGAGTCCATGTGATGATACACGTGGGAAATCATTGTATTCTGCATGAAGGTGTTGTATGGACACAGCAGGCAGGTGAAACCGGGCTTTCCAGCCTTGTTGTTGAAAGTCGGTTTGTACATCTTACTAGGAATGTAATCCTCCTTGTCAACATTTTTCATGTTCGCTAAACTCGGATAGTTCTTTTTGATAACTGGTAACGGTGCTGATTTTACAGCTGATTTTTCAGGTGATAAACTTTCTTTGGCCAATCTGGCTGCGTGAGATTTCTGGTACGACAGTTTTACCGGAGAGTTTGAATCCAGTAACATCTCGATCTCCTGTTCCTGTGCTGCATTTCTTTTGAATAAAATCTTCATAGGTTTACCTATATGTTGCTTCTCGATGTGACGCCGTACTCCGTCGTTCTTTTTTGTTTGGTAACCACAATGACCACACTTATAGGGCTTGTATTCAAAATGACAATACAGATGTTGCCGGACGGACGACCGCTTCCCAATATAATCACATTTGGCACACGTGTATCTTTCTGAGGGTCTCTTCTCTTCGTCAGGTATGCCCTTTTTGGTCCTCAAGTAAAACTTCAACGGCATGTCAGGATGGCTATCCCATGTATGCTGCTGTATTTTCGACACGAACAGGGTTCTGAAGATGGTACAGTGTTTGCATACCATGAGCATCCCTGTGTGCTCGGATTCCATATGACTTTGGAATATTTTTGCGTTTGAAGCTTTTAAATTGCAAACAGTACAAAACACAACTTGAGATTTTTCGCCATTCTGTTTTGAACAGTCTTCGTCCCCTTTTGTTTGAGTTTGAGTATTACTTGAAGTACTTGTCGCGCTATTGCTGGTGTCGTCAAACATGGAAGTGCTTGCCTCTGGTTTTTTCTCATATCCTCCAATTTTGATTGGGATGTGGTATTTCCGAATCTTGGCTGTATTTGGGCATATGGTAATTTGAACATTTTTGTTCAGATGCTTTTCGGTAAGATGAAACTCTACTGCTTTTCTATCGGTGTTTTTCAATTTGCATCCAGAACATCCATACAGAGTTTTCGTACAAGTTCCTTTTTTCAGATGTCTGTACGCATTTGAAACAGAGTGACTTTTGTTGCCACATTCAAGACATTTCCAGAAGTATCTTAGTTCCACGCGAGCCTTTGTTTTGATATCATTTTCCAGCTTTTCATCCGTTTCTGTAGCATCGCCCTCATTTTCGTCTTGAGAGGAGGTCGATGATTCAATTGCTTGGGTTGAATGTGCCGAGAAAGGTTTGCGACTGTATTTCAGGTCGCTTGCAATCGGTGAATACCACTGTGAAGGATCCAATCTTTTCACAATGACAGGTTTCCCGATATGTCTTCTTCGCATATGTCTTTTCGTGTTGCATTCATTGTTCGACCGATAATCACAATATGTACAACCGAACGGACGTGCATTACTGTGCTTTTTGACGTGTCGCATGAGAGCACGTTTGATCGGGTTGGTGAATCCACATTCCTTGCACATATACCGGTTTCCTATTCGTTTAATCAATATGGACAAGTTGCCAGAAGATACAGTTGGCGATTTTAACTTTGAATATGGACTTCGGGTGGTTGACTCCAGATCATTTGTCAGAGTGGTTGCCTGCTCTTGGTCCGCACTATCTGACTGTATACTCTTTACGGAAGTACTTTCAACACTTTCTTTAGAATCCTGTTTCCTAAATGTTGGAATGGTGTATTTTCTCATTTTCGCTTCCCTTTTCAAAGTAATTATTCTGGACATTTCACTTCCTGGATGCTTACTTTCGATGTGAAGTTTGACATTTCCTGGTTCCAAATCTTTGAATTTGCATGTTGAACACCCCAACATCGGTTGAGAGCATTCCTTTGAAAAATGTTTCTGTATAGACCAAATACTTTTGAATTTAGTGTCACAGACAAGGCATTTAAAAACATGTCTATATTCAGGAGTATTGTCTTGATCAGTTTCACTTTCAGTTGATCGCTGACTTTCAAGTGCTACGGGTGGTTGTTTTGGCTGAGGTGGTAATTTTGGTGTCTTCGGTACTGGTTGACTCACAGAACCTTTCTCGGGCTTGAGGGTAAGACTAGTATCAATATTGGCAGGAGGCTCGTCCATGGTTGGCTGGCCTTGTTTTCCTGGGTGATGCGTCCTGATATGTTTCAGACAATCGTGTCGCCAGTGTGAGCGGTATGGACAAAAAGGGCATCCAAACCTTCGGAATCCTGAATGAATTGTTAAGTGGTTAAGCACTGTAGCCCGCGATGTACTAGTATAACTACATATTTTGCATTTGTAGATATCTCCCATTCTCTGTATGTTTGGGTTATCTTCTATAGGTGGTTTATACAAAGATGTTTTCTGTACAGGCTTATTAACTAAACCTATCTTTGGTTTGCTTGTAGTCGACTTCTTCGCTGTCGAGGCAGATTTCTTCTTCACAATGTCATACGATGGCGATGTCTTGATAGTCAAAGGGGGTACTTTCACCTTAAAAGGTGAACGGAAGGGGGTTTCAGAAGATGATTGAAAACTATCCCCCGAGTCGTCGTCTCTACCTTCTGTTTGGGACTTAATACTTTCGCCTTCTTGCATTTTGATGAAGTACTCTTCCTCCTTGATGCTATGAATAGCCTTGTTGATTTTACTTTCGAGGTCAGTAACGTCCATCTGGACATGCTGTATTGGTTTCCGATGGATCTTTTGTATATGAACTACCATAGATGGGGATTCCAGTGTACCATGGCTACAGTACGCACATTTGTAGAACGACACATCCATGTGTTGAAGTATATGCTTGTGTAGAACATATCGTCCAGAAAATGTGTCTTGACAAAGTTTACATGTGAATTCAGAATTGGATTCCTCTTGAATGAAGCACGGCCTCAACTTCAAATGGAGCAGATCGCCTCCAAGGAAATACAATGGCGTTTTCGTTTTTGGTTTCTGCACTTCCTCCTGAACTAGGCTACCATCCTCTGCTAATGTGGGTTTCTTGTCTTCCATATGAGGACTAGGTGTATGCTCACTATCAGGGTCTGGTGATGGAGATTCGGAATATTGCTCATACAAGTGTGATGTGGTGGTCTTTTTGCCGATAGCAACTTTCAGCAATTCCCTTTGCTCTTTAGGTGGCGACTTCGAAAATGACTCGTATGTTGGACACAATGCAGGATGGGTCTTCAGGTGCCGAAGTAATTCAATCCTCCTCGTTGTGCTAAAAGAGCACTCTGTACACTCTACTGGTGATTTGAACACGTTTCCGCACGGGACAATAAACGTTTTCTGTGTTCCCTTTGAGGCATGTTGAGAGGTCTTATGACGAAGTAGTTCTGCAGCGTCTCCACAACTGTATGGACAAATGTCACAATGGTGGGAATCAATTGACATGTCAGAAACGTCCACATCTTCAGGATCGTCCATTTCTTCAGGAGATTCTGGCCATTCCTGTCCGTGTGGTGGAATATATTCGCCAGCCGCCGATACAATATCTACTCTGCGTTTTACTCGAATAATTTTCCCCGGATGCTTGTCTTCGCAATGTCTGCTCACAAATGACTTATATGTTGATGAATATGCACAGTAGTGGCACTTGAATACCATGACCTCTAGATCTGCATCAAGTACGTGTAATGACATGTGAGCCTTTAGTGCCGGTAAACGAGAACAATATTTCCCACATAGTTTACAGCAGAATCTCTTCTTCGAGCCAGGGTTTACCGAAAGCAATTCGTCTTCATTAGCGTCATCAACGAATGTATTTCTAACAGTCGCCGATTTCTTTGTGAGAGGTTTTGCTACGGACGTTGAAGATGTTGAAGGGTAAGATGTTCCCTGGTGGTCTACATGTGCTATCGCAGCAGTATCTTCATCGTCGTTGTGTCCAAGTTCATGCTGTCTAAAAACTTCTTGATCCCGCGTTCCAAACATGCATTTGCTACAGAAAAAAGCCGAAACCGACACTTTCAGAACTTTAGTTATGAAATTGATTCCTTTGGTTATCTCGCAGTTATGTGATTTACCCATGTGTGTACTGAGAAATTCTTTTACGTTCGTCTTGAATGCGCATAATGTGCAGAAGTAGACCTTCACCTTATGTTGTCCTTCGTGCAGGTTCATATGACATGACAGCTTGCTAAGTTTGTCCATGGCTGCAGGACAGCAGGGACAGGAGAAACGCCGTTTACGTTCGTCTTTGCCCTTTTTATGAAGAAATAGATGCTTACGTAGTAGACCTCTTCCTGACGCGAGATATGAGCATTCAGGGCAACGAATAATCTCAGCACTTAGGGACTTCAACTTCGACTTATTCAGTGCCATTACTTTCACAGCATCACGCATATCGCCTTCAGCAGCAATTTTTGTTAGGGACCCTTTAGCCTTAGACAAGTCCGACTGAATGTGATCCGGTTGTTCATCATCCACTTCTGTATCATCATTAGAGTTATTTTGCTCAGGTGAATCTGCATATCCATCATCGTCGTCATTCGCCGAGTCCATGTACACAGATGGCCATGGTTGAACGTCTGTTGGCTTATCGGGGATCCCAGGAACTGGAACTGCAAATTCGTTATTGTCTCTTTCCTGGCAGACAAGCTGGCTTGCAACCGTAATCTGCCGAGGTTTCCCTGGGTGAACTTCAATGATATGTGCAATAATTGTCTTTCTGTTGCTATCTTTAGCACTACAATGTGGACAGGTGACGAATTTCAATATGTTCGCCTGTATATGAGTAATAAGATCATCTGCGGAAGGGAACAGCATTTTACACGATCGACATTTGAACTGTTTTGTGTTTGGGTGAAACTTTTTCCAGTGGTCCCGAAACAAATCAACCACATTGGTTCCATACAGACAAGCTGGATGACTACACATATACAGGATGAAAGATGACGCTTTGGAGTGTGTAAGCATGTGTCGTAAATGACAATCTTCTGTTAAGCTCCTGTGTCCACAATGTGCACATTTATATTCCTCAGCATCCGAGTGCCAACACATCAAATGTTCCCTATATTCTGCAGAGGTAATGCAAGCAAAGCGGCAATCTGTGAAGCCGCATACATAGAAACTTCCGTTACAAGAAAATTTAGGAGTATTAGATTCAGAAGTTGTTTTGGTGGTTGACTCCTTAGGTGGTGGGGTTCCTTTGTTACTGTCAGCTAATACCGACATTGTTTCAGTACTTGATGCTCCTGTTAATCCATCAGAACTTACTGTTGCCGTAGGAGATTTGCTTCCATTTCCATTTGAAATTTCAACGGAAGAATCCTCTTTTTGTAGGTCAGAAGAATGTGGGCTTTCTATGTTGTCCTGTTGGTTTACATACGTCTGTTCGATTACATTGTTTATAGATCCTTGTAGCTTTTCAAAAATATTTCCAGAATCTTTCTTTTTCAAGGTGGATGGTGAGATGACCTCTTCCATTATTTCTTCTGTTGACATAACAGATTCCAACTCTTCTTCAGGACTTGCATCTTCCTGTGATTTCGATGATTCACTAAGACTGTATGTTGATGCTATCTTGATCTGCATACCATTGTCTTCCTCGACATTGGTGTTAGTTTTTTCCTGGTTTACCGATGCTTCCATATGACCCTCAGTACTACTGACTGGTTCAGCAGCATCTTCATCGTCAGACACAACTTCAATGATACTGTCTTTTACTTTGTCATTCCCTGCATCTGTGGCATTGATCAACCCTTTCATGACTTGAACGACTAGGGCACATTTTGCAAAGTCATCGGCTGAGGCATCGTTCGGACAGTTTTTACAGATGGGCTGCAGGGTATGTAAATGCCTCCAAATATGTCGACTGAAGCCTTCCTCGGTGTCAGCTGTAACTTTACAATAATTACAGGCATAAGAAGAACCTGCCTTGCGGAAAGAAATCTTACTGGAGTTTTGTGCGCTCCCTTCAGTTAAATCAATCACAGTAGAAGCAATCTTGTCTTCAGTATTCAAATCTTTCCCTGGATTTTCAATCGATGAAGCGTTAGACTTTTCTGCTTCATTGTACTGTATCGATATACATTGACTCGTTGAAGCAGAATTCGAAGATGACATCTGTAACTGAGAGGGAACTTTACCAGAAACAGTTGGTAGCTGCTGGGATGTCACAACTAATTGTGGCTGCACTGTTGTCTGTGTTTGATTCGGATTGATTTTTTGAGCCTGATTTCCAATGAAAATATTTGCTGAAGGATGAACAATCTTTGTTGTTGGCGTACTTGAGGTTGGAACAAGCATAAAGCGTTGAGAGGCAGTTGCTGGACGTGCAGGAGTCGCTTGGTTCATTACAATCATTTGCTGTCGAGGAGCGTTGAAGGACGAGTTGTAATGACTCAAAATAGACACCATTCCAGATGGTCTACTTGGTTGCATGACTGGAGGAGTTGGCTTTGGTGCCATTGTCACTGGCACAAGGATGAAAGAAGGAACATTAAGACCCCCTGTAGAAGTTGTGGCGGTAGTTATTGGTATCGAAGTAGTGGTAACGTTGGTCTTCGGCACTGATTTAGGACTTGCAACTGGTTTAGCAGCCGTTGTTGTTTGGGACAAAGATTTTTCTGTTTTCTCTAATGGTTCCAATATTAGTGGATCACTCTTTGTCGAGCTGATTTTTGTGGGGTCCTTCTTCTGAAGAATTGAAGGTCGATCAGTTCTCTTTTGACGAGCAGTGTTGGGAATTGATCCTGAATGGCCAAGTGTGTTTTGATCCTTTGTTGTAGACATTGACATATTCCATATTTTCTTATCCAGCATTCTCCCGACGAATGAGAATTTAGATTCCCTGTGCAGTGTCCCTATGATGTGACTTATCTTTTTTGATCCACGTAATCCACATTTTACAACTTCATCACAATGTTTAGTGCTGACGTGGGTCTCTATTGAAGCTTTACTCTCAAATGTTGCTACACATTTCAAACAGATATAGGGCTGAGCAAGAAGGTGAAAAGCCACATGCTCCTCAAAGTTACGCACACTCTTCGTTGTATAAAGGCACGCTTCACATCCATATCGATCAGCTTTGTACTTGAAATTGATTTCTCCTTTAACAACTTTACGTTTGCTGCATATGACTGTATGAGAGTTGAGCATTGCTTCCTGATCGGTTGTGAAAGAGCAATTCGCGCATCGCATCATTCCAATCTTTGACCATTCGTCATTTGCATTAGCTGTAGACAGTTTGACGTGGTCTTTCTTTGAACTTTCAGTCTGGTTAATAGTAGGCTTTTCAAAATCAGTAATACCATCTCCTTGCTTTTTTGACTCAACATCTTTGTCTAACTCGTCAGATGGAGCCACAACATTGTCCTCTTCAGAGGGAGCCAGTACTTTATCTTCTTCCTTTTCTATCACATCTTCATTGTCAACATCATTTTTTGGACCTTCCATTATGTTTTCAGACACAGCACTGGAGTTTTTCTCAGCTGAATTGGTTTTAACAATGCTTGGCTCCTTTGTGCTGTCTAATCCATTTTGTGCTGGAATATTCATAATTCTTTCTGCAGCATTTTCAGAATCTGATGATTTGTCTGGAACTTCAGTATTACCCGAATTTGACATTTGTTTCTCCAACTCGCGTAAGCTATTTTCAAGTCTTTCAAAATAATCCAACCCAATATCTTTACTCACTACTTCAATGACTGGTTCAGATTCTGACCCCTGACCTTCACTCGAGTTTTTTTCATCTGTATCCATTTTTTCTACTGGCAATCGGTCTACGTTTTCACCAACACTTTGGGATGGTTGAATAGGCTCTTTATTCAATTCATTATCATTTTCTGCTTCTGGCTCTTCTGGATTTTCTTCACAAGCTGTCAACTCATTTCCTTCTTCAAGGTCGATGACAAGATCTGTTTCTCCATCATCACATTCTGATATGCTTGTAGGATCAGATCTTAAAATGCTTTCATTTGGTTTTATTGCATTCGAAACATCAGGATTTTCTACCTTACTTGAGGTTTGATTGGACAGTGACGTTGAAGGACTCGAAGGCTGTGAAGATTGGTCTGCTGCACCGATAGTGGTTTCAGAAATGCCATCTGTTACTCCTAATAGGGGTGATCCATCAACTTCATCTTGCTTTGAATCCACATCTGTGTCTTGACTCATCGGCTCACTAGCACTACCGCTAACATCAGATACATCCATTTCACCAATTTCTGGAAAAAATACAAAAGTAAGTTTGAATGAAACATGATATAAAATCCTTCAATCGTAAATTTGGTATAATACACATACACTGAAATCAAATGTCTTCTAAAATTTGTATAACTATGCTTACCAGACATATTAAATAGTTCTGTAACCGTGGTTCCATTACACTGATTCTTTTAATAGTCATTGTTTTTCTCTTATAGGGATGTCAAAAAATTCAAAAAACTGTTTCTACGTCTAACATTAACTAAATAGTCTAGGAAATGGTCTTGGTACATTCAGTAAACTAACTACTGGTGTCAAATATAGTTTAAAATCTATTTGGTTAAAATGCTTCAGCTTCACACATACCCGACTGTTAAATATTTCATTATTTGTTATTATTTTGAACTTGTTTATTCCTTTTTTAGAACTTCTCAAAATCAATATTAGAAAGCCGAAGTGTCAACAAAAACATAATCTGAACAAAAAATCAATTAAAACTGAGGGCAAAATATGAAACAAGCTAATTCATAGAACTAATAACCCCGCTTTTCCCCCTTTCGTTAAGGGGTAATCATATTGTAGGTAAATATCTTTTGAAATTTTCATGCTGTTGATACCAGATGTATTGCTTGAAATTGAACAAAAACTAAAGCCTTAAACACAGAAATTGGATCAAATTTGTTGCCGTGATTGCATTGAAATGTTTATCAAGGGACCCTAACTCTACCAAATAAACTTCCCCAAAAGAGGTGATTGAACTTGGTCGAGCCTGTTAGGCAATTAACCTTATTACCAAATTTCAAGGAAATTGGATAATATTTGTTGCCAATTTTGCACGGAAACAATGAATAACATTTTCCGTAATTTAAAGGTACATAACTTGGCAAAAAAGCATCAGCCAAAAATGGTGATCAAATTTAGATGAACCATTTAGGTATTTTACCTTGTAAGCAAGTTTCAAGAAAATTGGATAATATTTGTTGCCGTTATTGCACAGAAACGAGGTGTGTGACAAACCCAAATAATATCTCTCATTTCCGTGAAAGCGGTGGATAACAAAAGAAAATTTTAATGGAGACCCTTGTAAAAGTACAATAGAATAAGACCAGGTGATCTGGAAGAGTAAGCATCATTTGAAGTAACACATTTCCACAGAATTAATTCATAGTCAAAGATGTAGAGCGATATAAGAGATGGTGGTAGAGCAATATCAGAGATAGAGTTCTAAATTATTTCATAAAGAAAAATAGTTTTGCCAGTGTGATATGAATGACACAACTGATAACCAAAGAGAAGTATGTATCTTTTAAGTGTCGTCGACTTTTTAATAGGAGTACTCGAACCTTTCATACTCTTGTTAAGTTCTGGTTGACCAAGGCTGGTTGATCATGTCCATAGATTATTGAAAGCCAAGAATCAGTATATAAACATTTTTCTTTTAATATTCTTAATCAAAGTTCATAACTATAGAAACAAGCCAAATGACACAATTGTTACTAGAGAATGCAAATGCCATGAGGGAATTTGTGTAGAATTGCAGATATGATAATAAATGTCACTTAAAACTAATATTCATTCCCTTCCTTTGCAAAATCAATATATTGGTATGTTAATAAAGTCAAATAACTAACTAGAAATTGTTTGCTAACAATTTGACAGGCTTTTCACACGTTTGACCAATTTTGTATTTTGGTAAAAGGAAGGTAACTCTTACATAATTTGCAAATTACTTCACTGATGGCCTTTTGAATACTAGGAACATGGGGCTAAGTCTATAACAGCAGGGTGGAATACAGGATCAATTCTGATAGATAATGATGAGAAAACATTTTTTGAAATGGGTTTTTTTTTTAAATGAGCAAGAGTCATAGAGACCCAGAGGAACTCAAGTTATCTGACTGAAACCTATGCCTGAACATCATTTCTATTTATAGTAACACTTAGTGACCTTAATCTTTGACCGCCAACCGTGAAGAGCAATCCCAACCAAGGACCTTCAGTAAGAAAGCACTGTAATAAATTTGAATTTGATAGGACCAATGTGACCTCAAGTTAATGCACTGAAACTTTTCTTTGGATGACGCAACTGACTATGATGACAAATGACAACCCATATAATATGTTGCCTTTTCAGGCGACACAATTATCAAGTTATTCGCAAAGCAAAGTTCATTTCTGATTGATCAGAATGCAGATAGTGGAATAAAACTGCAAGTACAAATTAATGATCGACCACATGGTCAAATATTTTCATTTGGCACATGTATAGGTAATGTATAATTATCATTCAGAGTTCATGACAATATACATGTACTGTCAGCAATGCTACAGTAACATTCACATCCAATACACTGATTGGGGTCTAAATATGTTTCGACTGGCGCATGCACATCCATAACATGTGTCTTATCTATGTACATATTGTCTGAATTTAATGACAACAAAATTAATGTCTCACTCACAGATCACGAGTAATACCCATTACCAAATACAGTGAAACCTCTCTATTAAGACCATCCATGGCAGGGCTTACTAGTGGGGTGGTCTGAATACCGAGGGTGACCATGCAGACAGATTTCTCTGAAATCCACTTTTTCACAAGTTTTCATGGTCAATTAAATAATATACAGGCTTTATAATATTAAACATACAGTAATTGTAACTGATTAGCTAATTTGACACCAAAATACAGCTTAATGATCTGACACTTGACAGGTGTACACAGTGGAATACACAACGGGTGACTTTTTGTTTTGTTGGTGGTCTGAGTAGTGAGTTGAAACTTAGTGCAAAAGTGGTATTTGGGACTTTTCAAAACTGGTCTTAATAGCGAGGTGGTCTTAATAGTGAGGTGGTCTTAATAGTGAGGTGGTCTTAATAGTGAAGCTTACAATACTAAGAAGCATTTTTTGGGACTGAAATGAAGTGGCCTGAATAACGAGGTGGTCTTAATTCTGAGGTGGTCTTTAAGCGAAGTTTCACTGTAGTTAAACATTCCATGTTATTTCAGTACTCAATGTACGTGTTTGAACAAACTGAAAAATGTGAGCATGTGAACAATCATAACTCAGAAAAAAAAGTGTGTTCCAAATGGCTGTCTAATCGAACTGACCAGGAGGTTTAAGTACTTATATTTTCTAGCAGAGCCTTGAGTCAAAGTTAATCAGTTTCAAAATTTTATTTTATTTCTGGATTTTGGATATCTTAACCACAGTTATGTATTTGGATATCTTAACCACAGTTATGTTTTGGGATATCTTAACCATAGTTATGTTTTGGGATATCTTAACCACAGTAATGTTTTGGGATATCTTAACCACAGTTATGTTTTGACATATTCACAAACTTTGATTAGCTCCTTTGAGCATTTTGACATATTTGACCCCTGTGACCTTGAAAGTAGGTCATTATTATTTTCTTTTAAACTTTGTTCGGCTCCTTCCAAATATGGTTCCAGTTAAATATCATGTGTCTAGACCTTTCAGTATGTCAAAAGTCATTTGTGAGTTTTAATAATTTTTGACCACTGTGACTTTGGAAGTAAATGTTTTGAGATATTTGACCCCTGGGACCTTGAAGTAGGGCTCAGACCCACCCTTAATACAAAATAGGTCCTGTCACTAAAAGATGCTGCAGGCCAATAATTCCTACAGAAGGAAAAGCATTTTACATTATTTGTTAAATTTCCCCATCTGTGGCCCAGCCCCTCAGGCCTCAACAACCACCATTTAATGGCATTTATACAAAAATAGTTTCCTCATTTGCCAGGATTTTTCTGACTAAACTTTGTCAAAATTTCTTTTATCCAAACAGACGTGGATGAGGTTTGTAAAACATCCTCTATTTCCCCTACAGGGTACCGTCCAAGGCGAATCTTGACTATTTATACGAAATTGGGTTCCCTTACCCTATAGATGCTTCAACAAAATTTGGCAAAATCCATTCTTACAAAAGTAGAATGATTTTAAAGAACTTACTAAATATCCCTTTTTGGGCCACCCCAGCCCTCAGGTCTATACAAAATAGATTTCTTTTCTGCCTTAACCTTCTTAGTCCAGGAAGGCACAGGGGCTATTTCATTTTATTTCCTGGACTTTTATTACCTAGCAAACTAAAATGTATCTGATAAGCAATCTCAAAAGGAAAAGCATTTGATATGATATCTGTATAACATGATGTATTTTTTTTTTGTTTCCATGGCTACAATTTGACATATATATCACACACAGAGTTCTTTATGTCTAAGCCATGGCTTTTTTTCCTATGGACGCTGAACAACCTTGATTATTTGCAATTAGAAATCCATGATGTGGAAAGTCAATGTCAATGGTATTTTAATCATGGTGACCTTTGACCTTCAAAAAGACCTTTTAAATGACAGTGCCTTGCACATCACCTATAGGTGATATAGGTATACAGCCTTGCACGTCACCTATAGGTGATGTAGGTATACAGCCTTGCACGTCACCTATAGGTGATGTAGGTATACAGCCTTGCACGTCACCTATAGGTGATGTAGGTATACAGCCTTGCACGTCACCTATAGGTGATGTAGGTATACAGCCTTGCACGTCACCTATAGGTGATGTAGGTATACAGCCTTGCACATCACCTATAGGTGATGTAGGTATACAGCCTTGCACATCACCTATAGGTGATATGGGTATACAGCAAGTGTCATTCAGATACATTTACCTAGTAATAGTTTAAAAATGATGAGGCTAAAGCTGGGTATCACAAAATCAAAAGTAGGCAAATACTACGGTACGTACCATTGTATACTACCTAGATTGAATGTCTCTCACTGTTTTTGTTCTGAAGCCAATTAAAAAGAGGCCTGTCATAAGTTTCTCTTTGTGGTATCCTCTTATATTGTTTGAGTGAAGCTATATCTGTCCTAGTTGATCAGCAAAGTTATAGGAAATTTCGTTGATAAGTTAAATGAAAGTCCCCCAAAAAAACGGTACAGGACTGATGTACCACGGTACATTTATGTATGTACCATCACAACTTTGTACCACGGTATACCGGTAAAACGCCAAGCCCTAGTGAGGGCCTGACAAGAAATTATAAAAAGAAGCTTCACAAATTTTAATTTGATACAATTATTTCATATCATACATATAATGTGTTTCTGCATTTTATGACCTATCAAGCTATGATTGAACGAGTGATTTGTATTGTTCACCTGTACAATGGTTTGACAACATAGTCAACTTTACACCTATTCAACTTCAGACTATTTTGCCTATGATAGGTGTGAAACTTCAGCCAAGTTTACCGATCTTGCAAAAAGTCAAAGCTGACAATGCTAGCCTTATATTGCAGAAATCCCTTCAAACAGGAATTATGCAAGCCTCTTAATGTACCATGTGAACACCTAATCATTTGTTTTTTTAAAGCTCGAATATTCTACAATGAGTTTAAGTACATGTAAAACATTTGTGTTGTAAGTTTTGTGGATTTTCAAACCCACAATATGCATAAATCTCGTTTTTAAGTACTGCTTTCACAGCGTTTCTTGCCTGATGGCCAGCCCAGGTACATATGTACATGTATGGCAATCTTCATTGTATCAGATCTTACTTCATAAAGACAATGATTTTATAATACAGTACTCACTTTTGGTTTTTCTTCAGGCTTTTCACAAAGTTTCCACAATGTCAGCAGACAGTAGTTTGACCATAGCCTTCATCTGTAAAATATAAAATGACTGTTGTAAACATCTACAGTAGTAATTTAAGTAAGCTAGTTTTCAACTTTTGTATTTTACTTCGGTCCCAAGCGATCAACATCATACAGACAATTCACCAAACATAACCTTAAATATGCCTTTAATTTCCTTTGAGTATTCCCTGAAATTGTATTGAATATTTTGTTACATTCCATTTTTTCAGGTATCAGCAAAAACACATTTGACCTTTGTGACCTTCAAAGTCTGTTATGGTCATTCGTTTAAAGTACTCCAAGAATGCTACTTGATAAAATATCACCATTATTGGCTTTTAGGTTATTCAGCAAAAGTTGATAAAAGTTTGAGTACATATGTGACATTGTAAGTCAGTTATTGTCATTCAAAGTCCTTAGTAACACTTCATCACAACAAACTACCTGCCAGATAGCATCAACCTCAGTCTTTTGGGTATAGAATGAGTTGTTAAAGATTTTAACATATTTGACCCATGTTAATTGATAATATTAAGAGATGCGACGTTTTATAGAACCTTACATAGACATAAAAATCAAACAGATCCGTCATGTCGTAACGTTTAATCAGGTACCAGGGGCTGTAATTAAAGGCCCAATATATGTAACTTCAGGGAAATTTTCGTGATTCTGAAAAAATCTGAAAAAAAATCCAGTTGATAACCATGCAAAAATAAGCCTAAAACGAAGTAAACCTGAGCGGTAACTAACAAGTAACTCTTGACAAAAAAATCCAAAGAATTGAAAATAATTCAGGTGGGGCCCACTTAAACAACAAACCGAAGGTAGAAGACGGTTCGAAATGGACGCGTGTTTATAAATAGCGTGTTTCAACTGCTGCTGTACCGGTAACCGAGAAGGAATTTATCTTGGATATTGCTGATATCATTTAATCTTAACTAAATCTATAAATATAAAAAGTTATCAGGCTTTATTTTCACTTCAAGTTTTGCCCAAAGTTACGTATATTTGGCCGTTAAGAAATTTATCATTGTGATAATTAGTACATTTTGTACATACAAACATTCCGAGCTGGGAAATAAACAACAAGGAACAAAATGAAAATACGGAGATAAGCGGGTGCGAACCCGAGACCCGAACTAGTTGACCTGGTTTTGTAATTCGAAATTCCTGATATATTGTTATGCAAGGTCGTGTCTCCACTTAACAATAATATCAACTGGTTCGGACCTTTTGGCCTGGTTTGAAATTTTGTGATATATTGTTATGCAATGTATTGTCTCCACGTAACAATAATATCAACTGGTTCGGACCTTTTGGCCTTGTTTGTAATTTCCTGATATATTGTTATGAAAGGTCGTGTCTCCACATAACAATAATATCTACTTGGTCTTATCTTATTTATTGCAATTTCACTATTTAAAAATCCTGAAGGTACATGTATAATATTCTTTTAAGAAATGATTTACGAAAGCTATACATCCTCATGCCAGGAAAAACAGTTTCTGAATTAGTGGTAGTGGTACTTGGATCTAAAATATACTGGGCTTTCTTTTGTGCTTTTGAGTCAGGTTTGTAGTTAATCTGTATGCCTTCATGTTTTTTTTTACGGTCAGATACTTTCTGTTCCATAACAGTATACAGAAAACCTACAGAGTAAACGGTGAAGGAGCCAGTATGCACTATTCAATCTATGCAGTATACAGGTATGATAGAAAAAAATATCCTACATCCTTGAATTGAATTTTCAATATCCTCGACTTAAAATGCACTCATAAATGAGATCTGTTATCAATTTTACCCTCTGTGATGTGGTTCAAGGATTCACAAGCTTTTGGGAAAATATTTTTCGTCAACAAAATGAAAATGGCTACGAAAATTATGTTTAGGCTGGGATTTGTCTCTTCAAATCAAAGGTGTTGCTATGATTAATCTGTCTGATCCTGCAGTCACAAGGATTGTTTAGTATTTTGTTCTATTTCAAAAATATCCTGTCATGGAGGCTTCAGATTTTCTATCCGAAAACCATTTTTTGAAGTGTTCAGAATAAAATATTCCCGAGTCAAAATACAACTCTGCCTTTTACTGACACAAATGATTGGCCATACTATCAATTTACTTGATCATCTATCAAGGGAACGGACGCTCAAAGACTGCAGACTTTAATGCTTTCAACAGAGCAAGCCAAATTTAAAAGAAAAGCTGGTCGAGGCTGCTGCAGGAGACACTCTACTGCAGATCATGATCAGTCTAGAAATAGTAAAATCCTTCTAGCACTTAGCACAGAAATCAATAACCCAAGTTTTCCTCCTCTCTGTGCAAGTTATCTGAATACATCATATGGTTGACAGATCGACTTACTACTCCCAATTTTCCCGCTATGCTTCACTGCCTACGAACTTAATTCAGTAAAATTTTAACACATCTGAAACTCAACTTGTTTAGAGCGTAAGAAACTCAGTAACACATTGTATATATATCATACATAC
Organism: Mimachlamys varia; assembly: GCA_947623455.1. NCBI lineage: Eukaryota > Metazoa > Mollusca > Bivalvia > Pectinida > Pectinidae > Mimachlamys > Mimachlamys varia. The sequence goes on along the minus strand of OX392532.1, from coordinate 28,017,088 downwards.
TAGATCAGGCAAATTATTACAGAAATGATTTTCTTCACAAAACGAAATGGACGAGATCTTTTTCTATCATTTCATATTCTGTCTTATACCTAACCAGTTCAGAATTCAAAACACTAATAAGCCATTGCAATTACACTTTTTTTCTTTCTCATAAAATATCTTATGAGAGAATATCAACCTTCAAATCCTCTTTGATTCAGTGATAAAACTATGTGTGCATCCTGCATACTGTACGCATAGAATTTTGAAAGGACCACTTAAATTTCTAAAAATGGTTAAATTCAACTTTGTGGGACCCATTGTTTCTCACAATACATATGAAAAGGGCCCAAGAAAAATAATTGTAGATTGATAACTGTACATTTAGTAATCTTGATGGGAAATTCATCAGTATCATATGTTTTTTTCTCAGTGTTCAACACCTTGCTTGGCATTTGACCTTCAATATCTGTGTCAAAACATCTTCAGGACCTCCATAACTGTCTATGATTTCTCCACTAGAAGTCAAACCCAAACCTCTGGCTACTTTAGTCTTACGCTCAACCGATCGAGCTAAAAAAAAACATCTCTTTAGCCAAGCGGTATATTGCAGCTAGTATTTACCAGGGTTGCATACAAACAATTCTACTACCAAGTTAAACTGACAACACCTTTTTTCTGTTTCCCCTATATGCTAAAGGTATGGACTTAATACCTGAAAGGAATCTACTGAGTACACCCGAAATGCACTCGGAGTGCACTTTGTGTAACCTTTAGTGTACACTCAACTGTATAAAAGACATGCAAGTTTGGGATTGGAGTAGCTACATGTAGTTTCCCGATCATACAGGTTTTTTGTATTCTCTGTACTGTCAGTCATTTTTGTTAACAAGTTTGATAGCTTTTAACCCCATGGGCTGTCTTCCATAGCCAAAATTTTTACCAACTTCTGCTATGCCCTTGGTCAGATCAAAACATCTCTTGTATAGATGAAATCTAATTTGATCAACGTACATTCAATTTTGTAACCCTTAACAATAGAAAAATATTAGATTAGTAGTTTTGCATTTAATACCTGACAGACATCAAAATTTCTAACACAAATGTTTGAAATGAGTAAAACTCAAAATAGATCAATCATATTGATCAAAATTACCTGTTTAAATAATAATAATTTTGCAAGAAGTATCTTCTTACCAATCAAACCTACTCCCACAATAAGTGTTGGAGCTGGACTATGTTTATGAAGACAGAACAAATTGTTATACCTTTTTATATACTTGTTTTGAAGACAAGTATAGTCCAGTCATTTTAGCAAAAAAACAGGCCTTACCTCAAACTACAATGTGTAATTGCAAAAGATTTATTTTTTGGTTTTTGGAATGGTTATCATTTGTACAATAACAGGGAAAAAGTCTACATCGATCAAAATTTGGGAAATTTATTTTTTAGCCATTTCTATGGTCCAGAAACGAGAAAAATTACATATATGACAGTTTTTGAAGTGAAATATTTAGCTATTTTACAATAATTTACATATGAAATTAATTGTATAGGAAGACCAAATTGAGCCGAGCTCAGAATAACCAAACTTTGTCACCAAAAGCAATCTATCAACGATTAAATCAACTATCAAATGGCTATTTTTTTTGTTTAATTTAACAATATTGACATTTTTGCTTATTTTGAATGGAAAAGATAAAAATATCTGATTCTAAACAAACTTAATCTACACTTAGTTGCTGAAACTAAAACATATTAACTAATTTTAATTAATAAGAATTGGTATATTTTTATGTTAACAAATAATATGACACTTCTTAATTGACCAGTTGAACCAATTTGGTGTTATTTCATGCCTACATGAACAATATCCGTATTTCTCTAACAAATATTTTGATAAAAAGAAAAGCAAATGCTTCCAATCAGTTCATATCCTTTTGTGTATTGTTTATATTGTTAAGAAACAATAAATTTGGCAAGTTCTCTCAAAAAGTATATTCAATAACTGACGGTAAAAACTTCAATTCGTGCATTTTTGCCTGAACACTACCAAAAAGTCCATCAATATGAACAACATAAATCATATTTTTTCGAATATGTCTTGTCCGATTTGAATATAATTTTGCCAATGGAACCACCATAAAACTTATGATTTCATGAGATTAATTTGAAGTTAAAGATTCCTTTACTTTTAGTATTTTCATTAAAAATAAAGTATCCCACCATTCATTTCCATTATCAGAATATGAAAAATCTATTCATTTAAAGTTGACATCAATCATAAATTTAAATTTACTTTTATCCAGAAGGCTACGTCATGGTTGTAATTACTGCCAAATTATTTCAAAATCCAGCAAAAAACAAGAAATATATTCACAATTTTGCTGTTGAAAAACGTGGACTTTTGGTGGTCAAGTCAAATTTGCACCAAATGTGGTTTTCATCTACCTAATTTCAAGTAATATAATGGAGGTATCTTGACAAATGTTTTAATTTTGTTAAGAATAACTTGCATAGAAAATAATTTAATGCACATTTCAGCATATGCTGAAGGTATTTATGAAATATTGTTCACATAAATCGATGATTCATTCAATTTTATTTAAAATCAGCTCCAAATCAGACCAACAGACAAACTTTGAGCAGCCATATAATTTAAAAGGTGTAAGTTAAATATGTCATTTTCTGAAATTTAAATAAGCAAACTATATGTGAATACATTCTCATAAATCAAGAATCAATAGTGACGTTGATTGATTGAGTAATCTTTCTTAAAATCCAACACAAGCTGAAATATTGATAAATTAACAACATTTAAGTGATTTTCAAGGTGTCATAATTTTTTTCGTAAAACCATTCAAACTGTTTTGTTATTGATTTTGTGTTGTACAACAAACAGGCTTGTCATACAATGCTTTTTAGTTATCCTGTATTACACCTGATGTTGATATTTGGGTTAAAAAATGGTCCATCAAGTAATTTTTATAATTTTCCGATTTTTTAGGGGTAGAAAAAACTATTTTCCCCAATTTTGATTAATGTAAACTTTTTTTCTGTTACAATGTATACTAAAACCTGTATGAAAAACCAAAAATAAATTCTTTTGCAATTAGTTTGAGGTAAAATCATAAAATGACTGGACTAGTATTCTTTTACTGTAAACAACATATATCCTACATATTTTAGCGGTTATCTTATTTTAGCAGTTTTCACGCTGGAAGCATGCTGTTAAATAACAAATGCGCTAACTACAGTTAGCAAGTTGAGTATGCCAAAAATAAGCATGTTTAGCTGTTTACAGTAGTCTATTAAAACAATGCTTCTGACATAAGAAGAAATAGAAACTTGATACAATAACAAATTTCTAACATTTTAAAACAAATACAAATCATTCCAACTTACATAAATCACTTTTGTTGGCCTGAATGTTTAAGAACACAGGGGGGGGGGGGGGGGATGGTCTTAATTTAGGAGGAAACCAGAGAACCTGGAGTAAACCCATGTGGCTGGGAAGGTGACGTGACAGACCCATACCAGTTCATGTCTAATCTAGGACTCAATTAAGCCCTGGTTGCCTTGGTAACAGGAAAGTGCACAGTGTTCTCAAGCTGCACCACCTGGGTACCCTATGATAATGGCTATGCTAGCATCAATTCTGACATTAATTGTAATAACAATATCAAGTCTGCTGCTATTTATAAACAATATAAAAAGCAGTAAGAGTGTCTATCACCAACTGAATAATCTATACGAAATTCATGAATGAAACATAAAACAAAACACCACAACAGCCCATAGTCAGGTCCTGTCGTGACAGGGATGCGAGGCCATGGGAATAATTTGTAACTGGAATGAAAGTAGTGAGCTGCCAGCTTCCACTGGGGTTTGAACCTGTGACACCAATCTTCCCAGTTGCCCCTTCACCGATTGAGTTTAGGGGGAAATTTCCTAAGCCTAAAACTTGCCTTTATAGTTGTGTATTAATAATATCTGTGACACTCCTTCCCCCCCCCCTTACATTTGTTTGCCCTTAAATTCTACCATATACATCCAAGGTTCAAACTCCTCAACACCACAGGGAGGCCACATACACCAACACTATATAACAGGAAAGAGAGGAGCGTACTTCAGTGGAGATTGAACCTGTGATACCGAGCTTTCCAGATCACTTCTTTATCAATAAGCAAAATAAAAAAAAATTCCACTCACATGAACCTAAAAAAAGAAACCCCGAAAAAAATTGCCACTCTGCACCAACCTGGTCGCCCAGGGTTTCCTATCAAATTTAGTATTATCTATGATTTAGGATGTCCGCCTAAATAGCTAATAAAGGTTGTGTATTTCTATGAATTTAAAAATATTGCCCTATCCTCTGAGCCGGCGTCATAACACCTACTCTTCTTCGAAAGACTCAAAGGGATTTTTTTTTCATGCAAGATTGGACAATTCTCACAGCGGCCACCATTTATAGTCCCATCTGCACACGGTATGTTAATGTAAGAAGGCATGCAGGTGATGTTTTTTTTTGTAATCCGTTCAGTTCTCCGTTCTTCTTCATTCGTCACAATATATACCTTTATCACTTTACAAATGTCCACCATTCTTATAAGTCTCATCATAGCTTTCACCTTGTACATTATGTACAAGTGTACCTATCATCGTTCATGCTTGGCATTCATTATTTGGCATATCATATTATATATACAAGATCTACCCAAGACAATATATCATGAACAGTGGACAAAGGGCCATAAATCTGAATAAAATTCACAAGATACCAGATTTTCGTATATGAAACTCCCCATACAAAATTAAGCAACTATAGGTAAAATGTGTATGATACCTCTGACAAAGTTGGCACAGATTGATAGTGCAGATCGACATATAGCGACCTGGTAAAGGCAGGTCAACATCCCTTATGACCGCAGTTGCTCTTGATCACAGGCATTAACATGGAAGATGATGAAACAGACAATTAACTGTAACAGTCTGTGACATATGCCGCTATAGTCCTATGCCGCCGAAAAGTAATTTTTGTTGCGGACTAGTGGAAATTCCTTGAATTTCAATATAATTTGTTTTAACAAATGTTGAATTTTGCTTGTATGGACTAGTGCTTAAAATGTTAATGTTACTGCTGTAAGAGTATCACATGCAGACCCATTTAGCATTAGGGCTGGGCGGTTTTACCGGTATACCATGGTATAAAGTTGTGATGGTATATACCGTGGTACATTAGACCTGTACCAGTTTTTTGGGGACTTCAATTTAACTTATCAATAAACTATTTGTTAAATAGGTCAGTTGGAATTCCAGTACGGTTTAATTATAATTTCCTATAAGTTTGCTGATCAACTAGGACAGACAAAGCTTCACTCAAACAATATAAGAGGATAACACAAAGAGAAATTTGTGACATAAGGCTTCTTCTTGATTGGCTCCAGAACAAAAACAGCCAGAGACCTTTAGCTAGCTCAAACATTCATTCAAGGTGGTATACCATGGTAGGTACCGCAGTATTTGCCTAAATACCGTGGTATACCCTTGTACATTTGATTTTGCGGTACCCAGCTCTATTTAGTATTCAGAGGCTGGGTGACATATATATATTCTACAGTATCAATGTGCTCCTGCAGATATGTCACTCAGCTATCACTGTTTATGGGAGGCTGAATTGGTAAAATCATCACAATTCAGTGACAGATGGGATTGAAAGCATTCATGGCTAACATTATGTCAAAAGTCCTTTTGAGCTTATATTTATTGTTCTAAACAATTGATGTTAAATAGTTTCTTGTATTAGGTACAGAGCAGTGGGGTAGCTAGGGGTATTTTGAAGTGTATGCAGATGTGGTGCCGAAGTGGCACCCAAGGCGCTAAGAGGGGGTGGGTACTGGGAGGGGATACGCCCAACTCCCGGAAGGCTCGGTGTGGAGGTGGCCCCCACAAAAAATTGATTGCCTAAAAGTCTTTGGAGTATTTTAACGCTTCTAGTGCCAATTTTCAGGTATAATTAATTAGAAAATAAATACACTCATTTTCTTGTACAGACTCTCATGTCTGATTTTTTTATTACAAATGTAATTTAAAGGGTTTTTTTTTAAGAAAAATTATGTGTATGCACCTGTGTACCTGCTTATAGGAAGCTATGCACCTGTAGAGTCCTATGTAGTAAAATACGATTTTTTTTTTCAATATTTAAATTATGAAATATTTCTTGTTATCATTTTCTAGATTGTGTTTATATATAAATGTCCATAGTTGTTATTTGAAATAGAAATGAGACAACATGCAAACCAAATTACTGTACTCTGAATTGATCTATTTGCTGCAAGTCCTACACTTTACAGAACTTTCTATAAAGGTTTGAGATAGAATAAAAGGGAAGCAACTCCGGGACAAAAAGGTCTCTTTTGTATCTGATTAATAAATGAATTATGTAATTATTGTCCATCTTCAAAATTTACAGAAAAGCAATCCTTTATATTTATCCTATTTAACTCTAAAAGTTTAACTCACAGAATGATCTATGAAAATAATTTAACTTATAGATGGAGTATGCTACAGGGCAGTTTCTGGAGATCCAACAGTGCCTATCATATAAGAAAAAAATTCTGAACGATAAGAATAATATTTTAAACAAATTGTTGTAACAAAAAAAAAGGAAATAATTAATCATGGAAACAAAAATTAAAATTATGAATTCAAGGAGGCAACAGGATAAAATATATGCCGACTTATATCATTATTATTAAAGATAAATTTAATACATGATGGAACAATGCATGAAGTTGGGGGAATTTTACCCAATATTTCTCCTTAATAATTTCCATTCTACTTTTGAAAAAATAACAGTTGTTAACTAATTTGAATTTTATATTACAATTTGAACACCTAACAAAGTCATTCTTTGACCACCATCTTCATTCTGTTTACCCAAGAAATACATGCAGAAACAGAGGAATGCAAGTAAAGATGCATTAAAAAAAAACACGACGGATCTGACTGAACATCCAATCTTCTTTTTAGGTATGTTATAGATTTAAATAATGTGTTAAATAAGATTCTTATTGAAATAATTTTTTTTTTAAATGATAATTATTTTTTTTGTAATTGAAATATCAAAATAATGTGATTAATGGCAAGATTCTAAACAAAAGAAGGAGCATTCTTTTTAATTTTAAAATCAAAACAAAGTATTTGTTTTGTTTTTTTGTTGAGTTCTCAATTTTATTTCTTTTGTTATATTGAGAAAATTCCATAAAATATGTGTTATATATCTAATAGACAATTGGGTCAAAATTTTACATCAGCCTCTTTCTGGAATGGTCATATTTTTATTGGTTAATGAATCAACCAATCAGAGCCCAGACTCATTTATCCTAGTAATGCAAGTCTAGATATGTTACTTGGCGTATTTAAACCTGTCTTTGGTGTGAATATAAACAAGTCAAAATTGGCTTTTACATCTGACTGAATTTCATAATAAACCTCGCTGTTACACATTCTTCAAAGGACGATGTCATGTATGTACTACACGTAAATCAGCTCAAAACCTTCCATCACATACAGCCAATATATACCAGCGGCCCACCTAGCTCTTCAGCTTGTAGCGAAATACACCACGCTGCTATATGAAGAGTATTGATGTGCCGTCTGATTATCCCATGTGGCTGGCGAACAGAGTATGGACGCTACAAGCAGACGACAACACTGTGCGTATACTGTAGCTAGCACGGCCCAGTGCAACGGCGTAATGGCGATAGCGGCTCTCACTGGTCGGTTATCCGTCACACTAGTTTTACCAGTTTCCGGTGGAATGAACACTCTTTACGCCAAAAAATATCTGACAACAGCACACAACATTACTGATGAAATGTTTCCTTACCTTAGAGAGCAAAGATATTAACGAGGCACGGCAAACAGGGATGACATTCACGGGATCATTCACGGCAGTACATCGACCATGTGCTCACAGCGAACAAAGAAGCAACTCCGGGTCTTTCGCGGTTTATATATCGATGCAATAACCACGTGACCGAGTACTTCTACAACGCGCGTCCTTACTGCGCAATATTTATTTCAGTCAACAACACTGGATAGTGTATTCACATGTTGTTGGATGTTTTTGAGCGGATTTATCGAAGAGATTCAACAAATTCGGATTTAGAAGTTGCGACCTACATCAGATATAATAGGACAACATATGTAGTTTATATATCGACTGTATGTACATAACGGTTAGACCCAATGTGGTGGATTGTAAACGACACTCCAGCTATGTGAGACTTGTCGATATTGAGATGTGATTTCTAGCTGGCGCAGCTAGCTTATTATAAATATATATATACAGAAGTTAGCTATAATTGTCTGTATACACACTTGATTACGGATATAAACTTCAGTCAGGCGGTCGCGGGTCAAGGAGAATCTATGAACGTAACTTGTCTTTATTTGATTTGACACGGACCCATCAAGAACCTGGTAAGTGATTATGCTTCCTTATGCTATTGTTCAACTTGAATTAAATAAAGAGTCACATGATTATATATATGATTTTTTTTATATGTTACTTTCCTGTTGACAAACGATTATGTTGGTGAGTCTAGACCTAATTCTATAATTATAATTATCTTTCGGCTATAAATAATTGTGACAATGATATTCTTCGAAGCGATTCTTGCATTTAAGCATTGAAACGATCGACAGACTTGTGCGGCATTTGTAGTGGCATAACTGATCCAAGCAATCCGGAAGCGCCCAACGTTGGTATGCGTAACCGGATGTAAACCACAATTATATCTACGTCTTAAATTTATCTTTACCATTCACTGACAGGTTATCCTGTGATGCAGCTTAAAATACATGAATATATGACATGACACGTCTGATCTAATGCGGCAAAACAGAAACTTTTTTTCTAAAAGGAAGTTCGGATGAGCGTAGGCAATCTTCACTTCCGGAATTCACTTGAATTAAAAAGTAATCTGTTTCGGTATATCGTGAAACAAGAAAGATTCTTTATATTTTATATACGGGAAGATATCGTTTGCATCTGATCACGTGATGAAACGAAACAATCATTGCATCTGATCACGTGATGTAATGAAACAATCTCCAGATGGCGTAGTTGATTGTTATCGATTGTCTTGGCATGCGCATCACGGCAGTGAATGTAGGCAGCCGTAGTGAAATTATGCCTTTTTATCGTAAGAAGAGATGCCACGTCATCGACATAAATAAATCAGACCCGGAGACTAATTTACCTGCCAGGTATGCAGAGACACTACATCCAGTGAGTGACACTCCACGTTCACCTATATCGCTAACGAGATTGCCCATTTACCTTCTATTTTATAAATTTAGGATAGAGCGTGTTGTAGACATCAGCACTGACATATATATACAGGGATCGACTCGGCGTGAACGACGCATGCCGCGGTAGAACGTTCCTATCACTCTAGGGCATATGAACGTGGCTAAATATCCAAGCGATGTCTGCACTTGAGTCAGCTTCATGATATGCCGTATCGGATTATATACTGTATAGTAGGGTCTCCTGGTTAAAGTGGCTGCCAAAGAAATTTTAGATAAGTGCTCGAATCACTTTCACTGTTAATATATTGAATGAGTAATCCATTACTTGGCGTCCTTTATGTTTCCTTGCTTTAATTGTTGGCGTAACTTCCGGTTAGGCTGAAAGGATTTATTAGGTTACGTATTGAATGGTGCCAAATGTGGTGCAAGGATTTGCTTACACTTCCGGGACAAGTATAAATCTCTTTCCATCTTTTTTTTAGATAGAAATGACTAAACCACCTTGAATGGTGCCGAATGTGGTGCAAACCTTTGTTTCCACTTCCGGAACAGGTGTTTTATTTTTATTGTAATGTTTTAATGGTGCAGGAGGCTATACCTAAAAGGTGCCAAATGTGGTGCAGAAATTCGTATACACTATTGGAAAAATTGTTGGCCGCTTTCTCTTTTTTGTAATGTTGAATGGATTTAGCAGGCTACACCACCTTGAATGGTGCCGAATGTGGTGCAAGCATTTGTTTACACTTCCGGAGCAAGTGTTCGTTTCTATTTCTCTTTATTGTAAGATTGAAAAGATTTAACAGGCTATACCTTGAATGGTGCAATGTTGTGCAAGAGTTTGTTTACACTTACAGAATAGGTTTTTGTCTCTCTCTTTTTACTCTCTCTTTTCATATCAGACATCTGCTGATGTGCTGTGCTTCTATATTGTTAGCAGATGATTGATTAGTTGACTTTCCGTATGTTTTTCGTCGTAATTGGTGAAACAACTGCATGACTCCTAAGGTTTGCCAGTATACATCACGAATGAGACGAACATGGTCCAATATAGGCTTGGTCTCATGGGGAGATATTCAGTATCTATATGGCTACTCGTTATTGAGAATGAGGCTTAAGTTCCCACTTTGATTATGTGACATTTATTTGGATAACACTTTAATTTACATGACGGGTGTCGTCGATGAATTAAAATACTCTTACTCTTCCGGAACCCTTGGTCTTATTCTTTTGTACTTTTGCAAGGATCTCTGTGTTAATCTTTGTTCATTTTTTTGGCTCTCGTTTAATCGATTTTGAGTTATGAATAGGGTATGGTTAACGCTTCTATGTTCTTTTTTTTACACTTCCACTTCCGAATTTGAAAGAGATATGAGAACAATGATTAAGCATCTATAAAAACATATCATATTTAACCTATGTAAAATCTCTTTTCGTGTTTATATAGACAATCACTTGGTGACACAGGGACTGCGTACATGCCTTGTCCAGTCACCAGTGTTTGTTTTCCTGATTGCATAAAATTATGCGGTATTACATGCCTTATCTATGTACTTCAGTTTCCTCTCTTACTATATCTGGTTACTACCATCCTTAGGTTTCCTCTCTTACTATATCTAGTTACTACCATCATTAGGTTTCCTCACTTACTATATCTGGTTACTACCATCATTAAGTTTCCTCTCTTTCTATATCTGGTTACTACCATCATTAGGTTCCCTCTCTTTCTATATCTGGTTAATACCATCATTAGGTTTCCTCACTTACTATATCTGGTTACTACCATCATTAGGTTTCCTCTCTTTCTATATATGGTTACTACCATCATTAGGTTTCCTCTCTTTCTATATCTGGTTACTACCATCATTAGGTTTCCTCTCTTTCTATATCTGGTTACTACCATCATTAGGTTTCCTTTCTTTCTTTATTTGGTTACTACCATCATTAGGTTTCCTCTCTTACTATATCTGGTTACGACCATCATTAGGTTTCCTCTCTTTCTTTATCTGGTTACTACCATCATTAGGTTTCCTTTCTTTCTTTATCTGGTTACTACCATCATTAGGTTTCCTTTCTTTCTTTATCTGGTTTCTACCATCATTAGGTTTCCTTTCTTTCTTTATCTGGTTACTACCATCATTAGGTTCCCTTTCTTTCTTTATCTGGTTACTACCATCATTAGGTTTCCTCTCCTACTATATCTGGTTACTCCCATCATTAGGTTTCCTCTCCTACTATATCTGGTTACTACCATCATTAGGTTTCCTCACTTACTATATCTGGTTACTACCATCATTAGGTTATTTGATAAGATTGAAAAATACCGTTTTTATTAAGGAATCCCAATTGCTTTTCCGAAGGCAGTTGCTATTCTTTTTCTTACTTCATTGAGTTTGGATTGAACTGCATCAAACTGTGAGGAATTTATGTTAACTTGGATGTGACCAAGACTTACATGGCGGTTGTCGTAGATGAAGCAACATCGAAACACCTGATCTTACTCTCTTGTATTTTACAGGGGTCTCCATGTTAATCTTTCCTTTGTTCATATTTTGCCTCTAGTTTCATTGATTTTGAGTTCGAACTATGGTTTTCTTGACGCTTCGGTATTCTCTGATGTTTATAGCATAATCGGTCATTGCTCTTGGTTTCATTTGGTCGAACAACTTACATCACGAAGGAGAAAATTCAATGGCTTGTATATAATACATATTCTTAACACAATAACTCCTTTCAAGGAGACACAAAAGGAAACCAACTTTGAACATTGGCATAAGCAACTCCAATCAAGAGACACACAGGAAAACGCCTCTGATTCTGCAGGGAGCATACTTGAACGCATCTAACGATGGAATATGCATTGGGATGAGGAGGTCCACTCATGAAGGAAAACACCCCTGATTCTGCAGGAAACGCATTAGTCGCCTCTTACGAATGCATTGGAACAAAGCATGCTTTTCCCCGAAATTGGCACTGGTTCCATCATTAAGAGATAACCGATACACGAAAAAGAGCTCATCGACGAATAAAGGCAAGGTGCTAATGCAAACCAGATAAAAAAAACAAATTCATATAGATCTTGATTAAACGGTATTCAATATTTTTTAACTAATTAACAAAGATGTCAGACATACATCTATAATCTTTCCTGAAAAGGGATGATATTAAAGATTGCATTATTCATTTGATTTATTAAATGGTATGAATTATAAGCCATGAACACTTCAAGATGTAATACACTCAAAGAGAACAGAACACGATTCCTATTAACATTTTAAGTGAGAAATATTCAAGATTAGCCAATGAGGGGATAAAACCGTAATTTGAACTAGATATTGATTAGAGAAAAATACAGAAAAATTGGAACAAAAGGAACATCTACGGGAAGAGCTAGAAGGAAAAGAAGCCGCGGAGTTAGGGAAGCCACTTTGGCTTAATCGACGCCATCGGCCAATAAATCTAGGTTCAATGTACTCAAAGTGAGAAATGAGATAATGGTAAAGAGACATTAAATCACAAGGCGAGCGCAATCAAAAACGTCGACCTTAATACCACACAAAGAAATAGATTATTTCCCAATGAGATCTAGTTAACAACCATAAACTTGTCTATATTCTTCATCAGCCTGTATATTTCGAAATTTCATATTTTAGATATGTACTAAATCAATCGACATCTATCACAGAAATATCCCAACTGAAGAATCAATGTGTTTGCTTTCAAGACAGGCAAACTCGCCAATAGTAAATCAATACCATCACTCTCACCATTCAAATAAGTAGTAAGCCCTACCTATAGGTCATCTTGTGAGAAATTAAATATTGACGTGAGCCACAAATGGTGAAGAGTCTAAAGTGTCATTTGGCTTCGAGTTCAAGAGGGTTGGCATGGCCAATAAATGGCTTTCGATCTTACAAAAGCACACTGTCAGCGTATGTAAAAAGAAAATTAATCACTTGTAAAGGTATCTGTTACCAGTTTTTAAAAAAGCCTCCCCAAACAAATTATCTTTTATTTGTGAACAAATAATCCGAAGGAGGAGCACATTTTTTTCACTTCTGAAAAAGGACGAAATTATTTTTAATTTCAGCAAGAGAAAAACAAGAGTGTAAATTGTCATATATTTTACAGAACGAATAATAAGGATGGCGCTATTTAAGAAATGTACATAATATTATGTGCAAAAAAATCGTAGATTATGAGTTGTTAGCGAAAAAAATCAACGACGAAGAGGAACAAATTAAAGACGACACATTTCAATACCATTAAAAATAGCTTGGCAGCAACTTCGGTCCTGCAAAAGATCATATAAGAGATCATTGGTGTATTTCCAAGATGCAGTGTAATTTATTGTTCAGCAAACTGTAGCTAGTAGCTACATAATGTATAAAGGTGTAGCACGTATCTGTGTATTAGGTTCATTTTCTAAGACTACTTTTTCATGTAAGACTATGCAAGCCATGGCATCTTATCAGTGGCATTATAGTTCAATGATGACGATTTGTGAAAATGTTAAATGTTAGAAAGCGATAATTATCTAGGGAATGACCTTATCTGTTTCAAACGGTTTAAACTTCTGTGTAACACATGTTATCACTGCCAACCATGAATGTGCACCATATAGGATGGGATTGCGATATGTAGAGCGTCGCAGGAACTACAACCATAGTAAGGTCGATCAACGGACAGTTCTTACGCTTGGGATTATGTTCATGTCAACTTGCAGCGCAGATGCTTGCATCGTAATGTTCAATAGTAATGATTTGTCCCTTTTCATTGAAACATTAACGAATTATCTTAACATTTATACTGCAATTTTAATTACGTGAAATATATACCTGGAATACATTACAGATACTGTAAAAAGAGAAAACTACACACATTTGGATATTATAGTCTAATTCTGTTATGCTATAAGTGACCATCAAAGCAATTAGCTTGGTGACAGCCTGACATGTTGTCTTTTGTTTACACATTTGGCATACGACTAAACGTTAACACAAACAAGGTGGGAACGATGGTGAATTATTTGCTATGTTGTGGTGGCATACATATTTCATCCTCTAAAACATTTCCCATAACCCATTAATCATTTTGCCATTTTCCTTTCTCCACGAAAGGAAACAACAATTGGGATTGGAGTTTTAAATGTGATTTTTTTTATTAAATATATACAAATGCAACATAAATAAGGGCATGATCTTACATTGCACTGATGATATCACTGCATATACGCCTAACAGTCGGTTCCAAAACCTAGATAAATGTATCGAGTTTTCTCATTTGCGCTGTGCTTTCAAGTGAAGGGTACCACCTTTAGGAAACAGCTTCAGATTGACGTCAAGGAAAATCGATAAGGCAACCGCACCCGCATAAAGCATCTGATTCTGCTCTTATAGAAGCCAGCCGATTGCTTATTCCTTATGGTACTGAGATATAGAAATGATCAGACATATTTGTTGGTATCACGACGTTTTAAGAACTTAAACCTTTTAAATACACAAAGACTCGACCGTTATGCTGCCCTGTCACCAATAATAATAACACATAAAAACCATGGTATGTAAGAAGAGCAAACGGCGTTGGTATTATTTAATCTTAATAAAGCTTTTTAATTTACTAAGTAATGTTGGTTAAGGAAAAATGAAATTGATACGTTTAAACACGTGGATTACAAATTGATATCATATTTAATGAGCTATTATATTGACAATATTGCAGAAATTTCGTCTCCACCACACAATGCAACTCTTTGGGAACTACAACAATTCGGTGAAATTGCTCACATGATTTAGGGATAAACGTGGTCCTTGACTCCTTTTAAATATTCATTAGAGCAGTTATCCTTTTCTATCATCTTATTTATGAAATAACGACATACTTTATTGACAGAAGACGGAAATATGTATTGTCCAGAGTTTATAAACAATCAGTTTATATACTTCCGGTTATAGTCAAAGTTACAGGAATGTCATTTCCGGTTTCATAGTATGTTTTCCTGCCGTTCCCGAATTAGTATGTTGTATCTATTCATTTACACTCGTGAGGTATATACCGACTTTATCTGAAACAGTCACTGTACAGCAGGATTGCAGCAATAACAATAGGAGGTCATTATCAAGCACGCCAGGACTAGGCGCACATGGCGGCAGGTACGGCAGATCGGATGATTACACCGCGTAGGAATTGTTCACTCTCTGGCGCATATGTCTACATTTAGGTGATTCTACGCACATATATAAGGGCTACAAAATCTACATTAGCAATGA
This sequence comes from Mimachlamys varia, assembly GCA_947623455.1. NCBI lineage: Eukaryota > Metazoa > Mollusca > Bivalvia > Pectinida > Pectinidae > Mimachlamys > Mimachlamys varia. The sequence goes on along the minus strand of OX392532.1, from coordinate 28,001,522 downwards.
AAGCAGTAGTTTAATAAATAAAATATGCGAAGAGGGCCTGAATCGCTCACCTGAATCGTGTTGATCAAAGCCATCATGGACACATTTTGACACTATCTTGTCATTCCTTTACACGATTTAAAATAATTTACTACATTCCTCCATTAGGTCCTCGGGGGGGGGGGGGGGGGCAGACTAATAGTTTATACAAAATTGATTACCCTTCACCAAAGGACAAATCTGAATAGTATTCTTTCGTTCCTATTGAAGAAGAAGGATTTTTAAAGAAATTGCTATATTTCCCCTATTGAGCCCAGCCCTTCAGGCCCCTTAGAGATCAAACTAACCGTATATGCAAAATTGGTTTACCTTCATCTATGGATATGATTTAGAACTAATATGGGGAAAAAATCCTTTATTTCTTACGGAAGAAGGAATTTAAAGAACATTTTGCATTTTGACCCCAACCCCAGCCCTTCGGGAGTTAGACCTATTATTTCTAACAAATTTGAATCCCGTTCACCCAAGGATGTTTCAGTTCAAATATGAAACAAATCCTTTCATTCCTACATAAGGAGTAGGATTAACAAAGAAATTGATATATTTCCCCTATTAGGCCCCACTACTCATTTTATAAAAAAAAAATGGTTTCTCTTCTCACAATGATGTTTCAGACTAAATTTGGTCAAAATGGGCCTTTTGGTATATGACTAGTAGGGAATTATAGAAACAGGTGACGGACGCTGCGTCATAGCATATATATAAGTTCACTTGCCCTTCGAGCAGGTGAGCTGAAAAGCTATGTCATTCATGCCAAGGAGAAAGGATGGTCTAGTGGTAGGACGCCGGGCTCGTGATCGAAGGGTTGCGAGTTCGGGTCCTGGTCACGGCGCTTGTGTTGTATCCTTGAGCAAGATATTTTACTCCGCTTGTTCCAGTCTACTCAGCTGTAAATGAGTACGTGGTTGGGCAGTGCAAGACTTGTAGAATTCTAGATTCTGTGAGCGCCGAGATAGCAGCAACGGTTGTATGCTCCCCAGGGAGTTGAGAACGATATTGGCTGGTTGCTAAGGCCCTCTTACCACGGATAATAATTTGTGAACCACTTTTAGGCGACCTTCAAGTTATGATAAAGCGGTATATTAGAACCTCAAATTATTATTATTATTATTCAATCTGAGTTATATTCATATGTATCTTTTTATCTACTAGCTGCACCCATTGATCATAAACTTTTGTCTCAAGCTCTACTGCAAAGCAGTACCAGTATATACGACATCATGAAATCACAATTTCAAATATTCGAATCCCGGAAGACGAAACGAAAACACATATCGTGAAATACAGGTCAAGATCCCCTACAGAAACCCCAAGGAGCAAAATGGTGACCATGATGGCTAAAGTTTCCCCGGACACCAAACGTTTCTGATCGGAGTTAATAGTTTTGTTGCTTAGTGGATCAGGGCGTAATATCAAATTCATGAAACAATGAACAAAATCTAATCGTTTGGCTTGTTATGGACCGTGCTATCCAGTACTTTCACCGAACGATTTTAATCAGGTCGGCACGTAGGGACCAACACTTACTAGACATGCCTGGCTAGGCCTGCAAACACTAAAACCTGACAGAGTCACGTGACCAGCAACCTTGTTTGTACACGCCCATTTGGTGGTCTGATCGGCTGGGTCGTGTCGTCTGCTACGCTGCTTGCTGGCAAAGACAGCGTAGTGTATTTCCTTTCCTTGTGGCAAACATTCCTGTCAGATCTGTGTTGGGCGAACGTGCTATTGATCTCGAATAGGCGACATAATTCTGCTGGGTTTCTCTCGGTTGATGTAAAGTATTTACGTGTAATTTTTATATGAATTTTCTTGACGTCTTGTACGCCAGCTTCCAGAGTTGATATCACCAAAGTGTTATAGGTTTTCGAAGTCGGCTTTGAATAATCCTGAATGTAAAACGCAAGTGAGGTTTTGGCTTTATGTTACCCCTTTCATAATTCTATTTTTAATTTCACAATTTCCTACATTCTGCCCTGAGCTGCAACTCGATCATTTTCTTAATCTTTTATTAACAAGTTATTATGGTATACAACGGCTACAAACAGTGAATCATAATCATTCTAGCATTGCATATATCACGTGTATGCATGACGTCATAATCTATGACGTCATGAATATTATATACATTTGACGTCACAATTTCTTGCAGTTATCAATTTCTATGGATATGACGTCACTTATTCACACTATCGATAGCAACAGTGTCTGTAAATAGTTTTCTTTTACTTCTTCTATTTAGAAATATTCACTATGATAGCTTTTTCATGTTAAAACAAAATTAGTTTCAATTGAACACAAGATAATGCAAAAGCGTAAACTAACGGACCAAGGATTGTACTAAATAACAATCTAAACCAAGAAAACAACTAATTCATCCGTCAAAACATATATGAACTCTCCAAATTGAAAGGTTTGTATAGTTAAAAGGGGAATGAGGTCAATCATCAGGTACGTGATATCTTCACTGTTTGACCGACATCATATTTAATCTTGAACATGACTGTACAATATGGATTACCTAACGGCTAATTCATATTTCTTAATTTTGGTGAAAACACGGTTGAAACATTTATTCAAATGTTCACTGAACCAAAGATCCAGAAGAAGATTATGCGTGATATTATCTGTAAGAGCCACTACCACACAAAGGAGACCCACGCCTTCATATCTGCTGTGTTTTCCCTATAACACCGCTGACGGTGAGTCATCACAGGCATTTAATACGGGAGAGGTTTTATAGCGGATCAATTGTTAGCGGCCCACGACGTATAGAACTCAAGTGACTGAAGGCACTACAGCCTATAGCATACCAGATGGTGAATGGTGGAATACCTCTATATAATTGGGATACAAGGGGTTTACAGTGGTACACCTAATAACATGTAGAGATACAGGCATCTATCTATTATAGACGTTTCTCCGTATCATTAACTACACGTTTATCATAAGGAAATATATTTGCTAGATTTGAAGTAATGTTCTCTTCAAGATCAAAACATAAAAAGATGGCGCGAATAGTACTGGTCAATATCAAAGCCAAAGTATATCCCAAAACATTTTTGAATGTAATTCAAATTGAAAGATAAAACACTATATTCGGTCCTATATAGATCCGCAAACATCCTTGTATTTCGTGGATCTACATTTACGTAACATCTGTCTGATACAAGTAGTCCTACGTGTAGTAGAAATTTTACTCTTTTTTTTAACTTTAACTTAAAAATGTACCGAAACACAACAAGAAGTATTCACTTACTTGTCTAATCTTATTTCACAAATTTGCTGCATTGAAATCTTCTAATGCAAGATTTATTTTATGTGCTAGTGTAATAGTCATGCTAGCCAGATTGTGTCCAGCAAGAAAACCAACAAAAAATACCAAAACATCAACAAAACAAAACTCACATTTGAAAACGTGCAAGAGAATGAAAAGGTGCTTTATCGACGACACCCGCCATGTAAAACTAGGTCAAATCCAAGTAAATGTCATGACCTCAAACTGAAGCATACTTCTCATAACTATCACAACAAGCAGGCATACTAATGAGCATATTATAAAACGCCCATCGTCATATCGTATAAGGATATTTCTCAATCTCTCAATGAAACCAAGATGGCGACCATGAAACTCTTTATCAACATGTATCTCTCGAATCCCTGTGCCTTGCGTTTGCTCGCCAGCAGCTGATATCTATAACAAAAAAAATCTAAGAAAAAGAACATGTCAAAAATCTGAGGAATACCCTAGAAATTAAGTATTCATTTTATCGCCTTGATATGTTGGATTTGCACTATAAATATCACAATGCATAAACTCGCCTAAAGCATGTTGCAAAAGCTCTTGCCAAATGTAACTTCGTTGACATATGAAGTGAAACCACGGAAATATGAGTTGCCATCTGGCAAAGAGAAAAACTGGTAGTTTTGGTGCCCTATCTAAAAAGATGACGTAACACACATTCACGCTGCGAGAGAATACCAAAGCGTCAACAAAACCAAAATCCGAACCCGAAATCGATTAAACTAGAGGCAAAATAGGAACAACGGAAAATTTACATGGAGACTCTCGTAAAATTACAAGATAATAAGACCAGGTGTTCCGGAAGAGTAAGCGTCTTGTGCTTCATCAACGACACCCACCATGTAAATATTTTTCACATCCAAGTAAACATCAAATTCTCAAACCGAGAACCGAGGATCATTGTCAATCACAACAAGTAAAAACACTAATGAGCATACTCAAAAACGTCCATCTTTATATCACTTAAAGAAACAGAATAGTTCTCAATGAGACAAAGATGGCGACCATAAAACTTAATGACACTGCATCATACAGCTGTTTCGTCCTTCTAAAACTCACGTTCACCATTTAAAGGGTAACGACAACTACTGGCTCATCAGCTGTCAGTGTAAAGGATCGAACGGAATGCCAGATAGGACTAGACAGTTGGCATCAGATCCGCGCATGGAGGCAAGTTCACCAACAAACCCTGCTTCTGGCAAACATGCATACATATAAAAAAAACCGCCCTTAACTGACCTTAGCTGTTTATAGGACGAAAAACAAAATTAAACCAAACTTAACCAAACATGGTGCCTGGTTTTGAATGTAATTTTTAACATAACATTTTTGTTACCTGTGTATCGCTAATGAACCCTGTATAAACGGAATGGTGCAATACATGGTTTATTTAGTTTTGCCTTTCACATTTACAAACAAACTTTACATGGTTTATTTAGTTTGGCCTTTCACATTTACAAACAAACGTTACATGGTTTATTTAGTTTTGCCTTTCACAGTTACAAACAAACTTATTTCAGGAACATTACAACTCAATTCACCTAGCCCCTTTTAAAGGAAGCGATGTCAGGATTTACTGTAGAAGTTAGTAATATAATGTTTGCATCCATTTCAAGATATAAGTGATTACTACTGGATCTACAGCCTTTTAAATATATTTTTGGTGTTACAGTGTAATAGGCAGCCGGAGCATTAATTGGAAATAGTTAACACATAACCCTTAGAGAAGAACCAATACTCTTTTGTATAGTAGCCATATTTCGATTATGTAACACAGTGAACTTACCATGTAAGCATGGGAAAGGAACAATGACGAGTTGAACTTGGAAGAAACCAACCATATTTTCTGAATTGAAACATGAGATACACACACACATCATTGCATTATGTGTTTTTATTTTTCAGACGTTATACATGCTTCGTCCTATATACAGAAGTGGAAATGTTAAGCAGACAACTCTTTAACAGCCAACAACGACGTAGCAGGCAAGTGAGGCTGGCGGGGTTGCCTAGCAACACCCTGCGGGAACGATCGAATGGTGATATCTGCACAAGTCATCCAAACGAAAGAGAATATTCTGATTAAACCTAAACACAGAGATGACCCATTGCATATTGAGTACAGGGTCGCAATGCCCATACAAAATGTGCCCATCTCTACAATAAAAGGATACCCACACAAACAGGCCGTTTAATATTTACATGGTGTCCTCCCTGTATCTTGGAGTAATTGCTCAACATCAAATCCAGGGTAAAATATAATCCAACGGCTTCGCAGGAGAGATATGAAATGCTACCAACTAGGTGAAAATTATGGCAATTTGTCACAGTGTTCAAATTTTACTTTTGATACTGACCAATCAGAATGGTTCCTTCTATTCATTTCATTCTAAGTTGCAGATTTTCTGCTCAGACGCAGATACAGTATACAGTATTTGGTACTTCTTGTTAGATATTCTGTGGTATTATTTCACATATATATATAATGTCATTTATAAACGTAACTCTTCTCAAATACTTGGAGACACCCGATAGAAATGTGGAAAGTGCATCATTAAAAAAAATCTGAGAATACCAAGAGAAAGCGTCGTCTGCTTCATCGACGACACCCGCCATGTAAATCTTGGTCACATCCAAGTAAGCATCAATCCTCAAAATGAGAAATCGAAATCGTCACGTTTATCATACAGCTTAGTAGTAAGTTTCCCGTGTTGGTCATAGTTTAAGTAAAGATCGAGGTAAGAAGCTGATGTAGGAGAGTCTGTTGTGTCTTTAATCTCAAGTTCAGTAGGGTATATACGATCGACTAGTATGAGTTATTAAGTGAGTAAGACATAATCGTTGGTGTTTTCTTTCGCAGATTTGCATCTGTTACAATTGCCAATTGGGTTTATGAATTTTACATTTGACCTTTGGTAAAAATGATTTACAAAACTGAAAAAAAAACACAAGAGTAAAACTCAATCAAATTATAGTGTTAGCATATAATCAGTATGGTGATGATTGAACCCAAGTCATATCTGCCAAAATAAAACATCTTATGACAAACGACAGCCTTTGGTTACTTTAGCTTGTGATATATATATTCAACAATTACTACCTACTTGGCGAGATTCCAGTCATTTTCTACACCCATTAGCAAAAATAAAAAATTCAGTTTAGGGTAGCGATGGGTCGTCACGTGACCTGCTTTGCTTTAAATAGTGCCTTATTGTTAGCGTTAAGACAGTCTGCGTTGTTTTTAAAACATTTTGAATATCTTGGTAGATATATCAGAACCTCTGTGTGCAGGAAGTTGTTTAAGATACATATCACCAATCTTATTCACTTTAGTATTTTTAATACTTTAAAAATGCATTTTTTATTTCTATTTTTTAATCAATTTTTGGGTTTTCCATGTTACCACGTAGTAGAACACAAAGGAGTTATAGGAATGATATTTCATTTGCATAATTATATTCTTGAAGAGCATCACTATCTCACAGAAAGTTAGAAACACAGTTGAGTGAAATAATCTTAGCTTAGACAGACAAGCTCGTGGGAATCAACATATGCGACATTTATTTGCCCGCATTGACAGCCGTTGGACCTGATGAAGGCAAGATGGGCAAATCTGAAGTCTGATATGAAGACGTCATGTAATTACATCCAATTATATATTAGATCAAATCATTCAGTCACCGCTGATCAAGGAAACAAAATGCATTCACATATCGTTGAATCGCATCTGGCTTTACTTTGTGAGACAGATAAATCCCAACTCGAAGGTTCAGTTTCTAAGTGCAATTAATCCAAGGGCTAAACCTCATCAATCTTAACCCGAGGGTTGATATTGCTTTTGCCTGTAAGGCACAGGAATGATTAATAACCCTATATCTTTCTACATGTTGAAATGATGAACCCAATGCATTACGTCATTATTGATGACACAGGTACATGTAACCAAACTGATGCTGCGATCCATTTGTGGCGAATTAAACAAATGTTGGGCCTTTTCCCCCACAAAAGTGTTTAACATCACTTGATTGGTTACTTTTATTTAGATTCGGAACACAAGGCCAATCAAAATGCATATATCTTACAAATCCAGGAAAGTACTCCAGGGATCAGCTGATGAGACGAGTAGGGCTAATGAGTGATATCGATAATATCAAAAGCGATCGGTGGGCATCTCTCAACCACTGCAACAAAACGTGCCGGTCTGCTATTCTAAAAACATATTGGTATTGATTTTGAAGTTTTATAAGATGTAGATCAAAAATATTGTATTTGGTCACTGTGTATTTTAGCTAGAAATGAGTCCATATTAATGAGATTAAATGGTCACTCATTCAATTTTGACACTTACAACCATGTGGGCTTCTAACAAACAACTTGAATATAATTATCTGTAATGCGTAGGATGAACTAAACGCAAAGTATCTGAAAACCATGTCAAGTTAATGATCACAGACGCTTTATTAAACATTCACCAACACGTTATGATATGAACATAGTCTTTGACATCATAACCAGGTTAATATTCGTTCTGATGGCCCACTCACTTGCAACAAATAGCAGGATCTAACAGAGGAAACTCCTGATTTCAACACCGGGTTTGAGGCTACACCACTATTCACCATTTAGTCATTGACGAAGTAAGTCTTGTATTAAGTCAAAGTCAACTTAGAAGTCTTAATTATTGAATCAATTATTGAACATTATACATGTTTATATCATGTCCGACAAGCAATGACAGGAAGACACATAGAAATGTAAAGCATACTTTGTTTTTTATTTAGTTCTACATAAAAGCCTCTTTACCTGCTAGACAGGGAAACTAAACACACAGTATGAATTACTTTACTACAGGTAAGTCGCTGTCAGGTTTTATGGAGTGTTTGACAAGGAAATCCTTACTAAAAGATAAATTTTCCATTCGACTATATTCTTAAGAAATATCTATGACACTCCCTTTTGTTGTCTTGAAGTTTATTGAACAATAATGAATGACCCGCTTTCGCGTTAGACCAAATGTACCGATATTTATATAGAAACACCTTATGTGATTACTGAAACCACGTGTTCTAGAAGGCAATCAACCTGTTTTAACAGAAACCAGGGTGTTACAGGTGAATTTACAACTGCTGTCGCAGAAAACAGGTGTCCGGGCGAGGGTTGAACTGTTCTTATGAAAAACCAGGGTGTTACATGTGAGTTCGCAACTGTTGTCACGGAAAACAGGTGTTTGGGTGAGGGTTGAACTGTTGTCATAGAAACAATGTGTTACAGGTGAAGGTTGAACTGTTGTAACGGAAATCAGGTGTTACAGGTGGGGATTCAACTGTTGTTACGGAAGCCAGGTGTTCCAGTTGAGGGTTCAATTGTTGTCACGGAAACTAGGTGTTACAGGTAAGAGTCCAACTGTTGTAACGGAAGCCAGGTGTTCCAGTTCCATTCAAAATCGATTAAGCTATAAACAAATTATGAAGAAAGGAAAAATTTACACTCTCTTAAAAGAATAAGACCAGGTGTTGCGGAAGAGTATGCGTCTTCTGCTTCATCGACGACACCTGCCATATAAATCTAGGTCAAAACCAATTAAATGTTGTTGCCTCAAAATGAGAACTGATGTATAATTCTCAATCACAACAAGCATTCATACTGATGAGTATATTTTAAAAAACTCCCATCTTTATGTCATGAAAGGGTGTTGAATATGTCTCAATGAGACCAAGATGGCGACCATAAAACTTGTCCATAGTCATCATCAATCTTTATCTTGCGAATCCCGCTGCCGTAAGTTTGTTCGTTTGCAGCTGATTTATATCACGAAAATCTCGATATTCAGAGCAAGCTCTAGAATAACGAATCAACTGCGACATGGAAACAGTATAGGATGAAGAAGTAGGGAAGTCACTGTCAAAAAATAGAAAGTTCACGATCGGAAAATCGAAATCTTCACGTTTATCATATAGCTTATTTGTAAGTTACCCGTGTTGGTCATAGTTTAAGTAAAGATCGAGGTAAGAAGCTAATTAGGAGAGTCTGTTTTGACGTTAATCTCAAGTTCAAGCAGGGTATATGCGTATTCGATCAACTAGGTTAGCAAAGTTTTGTTGTTTATAGATAATAAATCGTCGGTATACCTGAAACAGAAATTTAAGGATTTGGCAAGGTTTTTGTTACTCGTACTGATAAGCCCCTCGACAAATTCAGCCTCGTATGAAGTCAGTCTAAAGTGGGGCACAGTTTGTTCCCATTGGAATACCAACTGTCTATTAAAAAATCTTTCCTCCGAACTCTACAAAATAAATAAGAGAATATCGAAGTGTTAACAAAATCATAATCCAAACTCAAAATCGATTTAACCAGGGGCAAAATATGAACAAGGAAAGATGTACATGGAGACTCTTGTAAAAGTACAGAGAAAATAAAATACAAAAATAAAGAAACCCTCTTCTTGTTGTAGCCAATTTTGTTACATTTTGCAAAGCTAATGTTTATAGGAAAACAAGGCAATCCAGAAGAAATTTGATCTGGCATTATGGAAAACAAAATGTTTCATATTCCCCTTGTTGTAAAGAAAACACTAATTGCTTAATAGGAGAGACTTCCTGCTGTTATGAACGCCAATTGTCCAAGTGGGTGTTCTTCTACTTCAAGTAAAATTGCGGAAATGTTATGTAACGTTAGAAGGTGTACGATATTTTTTCGTCATACTGTATCAATTATTTATTTCAAAGGTGCAGCATATGTGTGTGTTACTCATCTTTCTAGATAGGAGGAGGCAGACTCTGCTGATGGACTTTTTAGTCTCCGAGGTTTTCTGGAGCCTCCACAGCCACAGTTATCTCATTTGAGTATTGGCAGAGTGCATAATATACACATTTTCGTACTACACGATTTGAAATTAAAACTAGTTAAATTTTACTTCTAATTTCATAAATTAAAGTGGATTTGTGAACATGAATCTTTTGCTGCTACATTAGTTTAGAATTTTTGGATTTCCATCTTTTTGCAGCTACAATTACTGAAGAATCCTAGGAGGACGAGACAGCTGTATGATGCAGCTTAATTCATTTTTCGGCATACAGTATCTACTACTAAATTAAAAAATGCAGCATATGAGTGTGTTACGTTATCTCTCGTTGATAATGGAAGCATGTTTCTTCAATAGTGGTTCATTTGTTTTGCATCGGAAACTATGAGTTGGGACAGAAGTACCACCTTATATTTTCGAGGAGAGGAACCTTCTATTGCAGCAGAAGCAAGCTGCTCCACTTGGCTATGAGTTATCGTCTCTTGTTTCAAAGGCACCTTTTTCGCTTCTTAACGGATGGAAAGGGCTCTTGCAAAGCATAAGGTCTTTCTTTTGTGGCGAAAACCAGCTCATTCAGTTTTCGAGCTCTTCTGTAGAGAACCTTTCTGTTATAACATTAAACAAGCTCTCCATGGAAATATAACTTGTTGTAACGGAAGCAAGGTACATGACTGGAGTGACCACCTCATATTGTAACAGAAAGCAATTCATACACTAGAAGAACTTCCGTTTGAAATGAGAGTCGTCAAGTCAATGAATTAACAACAATTTTGCTTTAGACACATCTCCTGTAAATAAACTCTTGTATTTTTCTTTAAAGCATTCATTTTATCTTACTACTTGTAAGAAATGTCCATGCGAACTGAACCACCTCGCGCACTGAATCCTATGTACATTAACAAATGTCTGCTTCTTTTCGATTTACTGTAGTATCTTTAAACTACATGTATTAACGAAACTTGATAAGAAAGATACATTATGTGGTTGGGTATCGAAAAACTGTCGTTTGCTTTCAGGCTTTCATGGACGCGTCCGCCATTTTTAAATCGCGTCGTTCTTCACGGAAATGTATGCAGTGCAGGGCAATCTTCTCTTTCAACATACGAGCTAGGCGATATCGGTATACTGGAAATAGGATCGAATGGTTACCTAGCAACGCCGGTAGTAATGCCACATGATACTAACATTTAACAGAGCGAAATGGGTCGTCTGCTATCCTGGTCGAAGGATATGAAGTCTAGTTATATTACATGAAAACGGAATTACAAAATACGCAAGTATCATCTGAAGCAGGTGCTTCATAACTTACATATTGTACGAGTTCTCTGTCATTAAATATGCTAAACAATAAAAATCAATTTTTCATTTCGCTTCCATGCAGTTGCAAATCCAGCAACAGCCATCTCATTGACAGGCTCTTGTGTCTAAGGATTCCTGTGGCTTAATCAGGCTTCAGAGCACCACACTGATATCTCCTAATCTTCCATTTCACTTTTGCATTTCTGATTGAATTTTTTTTTACCCGTTCCAGATTCCAGAAGCCCTACTACAGCTGCAGCCTGCATTAAATATATCAATATCAATATATAGCGGGGAGAAATGACTATGACCATTACCTCCATGTAAGACATTAAAGGGAACAGCACTTTTATAATTTAGAATAAGACAAACCGAGTCAATTAATAAATGAAATTGCACCATACGGCTGTTTTGTCCTTCAAGGACTCAACAGTGATGCTGCAAAGCCCTAAAACGTGAAGCACAGGGAAGATTGAGGAAAGAATTATATCTGAATACTTTTATCAAGTACATGTGTATAATCTGATCTATTCTTTATAATGCTCTTTCATTTCTTTGATAGCTATAGAAAAAGAGCACCGAGTGGAATTTTACCTAAATCAGTGATACAACAGAATCAATATCATGACGATGCCAGTCGTCAAAAAATGGCTGAGCTCAAAATCGATTCTTCAATACATCATATCACACATGTATGAAATCCTTACACTATGAACTGCTATTTGAAACTGTATAACTTCTCTTTATTTCTTTATTTGGTCGTAAATTGTAAATCCTATGGTGTAACCTTTAAAGCGTATCTGATATGCCGTAACAGGAACAGAGCATAATATGGCGTGACATCGTATTCGAACAAAATGTCATAACTGTATTTCTAAAATCTAAGCTTCCTTGTATACGCTTTAGCAGTGTTGTTTATAAATATATATATATTGTGTAGGCTCAGATAAAACGGAACGTATCTACGATATAACCCACAGATGTACCTGCTACTGCGCATGGGTACTGCACATATAGTGCTGTCATTTATCTTGCTTGCGTCATTTGAAGGCAATGAAGGTATCACTGGAGGCTGGCTGCATGCCAGCAGCCAAATCATAGACATTGTTATCACATCGTTCGGTATACCTCATTCAATGTGATAAAAGCGGTAGCATACTTGCATAGCTAAATGAATGACTGATCGAAGTACAACCCTTTTAGTAACAGCTGTTGTCTCTTTCTGTCATCAATAAAAGTTGATCGTGTTCGTATGTATGTAAACCCCTCTCAGCATTGAAGCGTGGCGTCCGCTAAAACAGCATGGGTGTCCGGTCATTCCTACCTTTGGGAAACGCGTATGTAATAATATACCATGGAGTATAGCTGATATGATCGAGTTGATGTACATGCCAATCTGACATTTGGATGAGACAAGAAAAATTACCCGGATGTTCATTTTGATGTTCATTATGTGATGTATAGAAAACAATAAATAGCAGTTATAGAACGAGGAATATTCCAATTAATTTTCTTTTTTATCAGCTTAATTATTGTTTAAATGTGGTAAACAATGGCATTTCGTCAAACAAACAATGTTAACATGACAGAGAATAATATTAATGTGAATTTTGTAACAACAAACAGTATTATGTTAAGCACTATCTGGGGAGAAAATGAACGCAAAACGAGATGCTATTTTAACAGATTCTGTCTGTTGACAAAGAGTATACGATCGGGCTGTGCGCAGACAAAGCCCCTGTCGGTCGGACCGATACGTAGAAGGTTCGCTCCACAGCGCGAGGCACATTAGTGTTGCATAGCAACGCTGATAAAAGTAAGGGATACGAGGTCACGGCAGTATGTTATAAGCCATGGCGAAATGTCGTCTGCTAGCCGAATGACTACTCGCCTTGGTAAGTGGTGTCCCGTCTTTGATAACTGCTGGCGTATGTGTTTGTTGAAGTAGGTTATAAAGTTTGATCTGAGACAACAAAACAATCGAAAGCATCACAGGATGATGTCACAATGAAATAGTTTTAAACTTTGGAAAGACATCATCATCTATTACGTAGATGCTGAATGGAATCGCGGTAACAGGGAAAGGATGATATATGATACATTTACACAATGTTATTAATCTACTAGGCTGAAACAAACCTACATTATATTTCGATTGGGTGAACATTAAGTTGTTGGGGCCTGTTTAACCACAATACCTGATGAAGATATAAGTAATCGAACTACCTCGAGAATTAACTTTCCGAGCTCCCTCTCGTTGGAAACCCAAATGACATTGCTTTACAGACGGAGAATCTCGTTTTCGTACTAAAAATAGAAGCCAATCATATCGCTTCTTTCTTCCATGGCTACTTCCGGCCAGGATAGCCCTCTGTAGTTATATACAATACAAACCTACATGGCGGGGACATCGCCTGCCATGAAATCCTATGGGTTGTGTTTGAACAACATACGAGACAATAAGTCCTACCGAACATTGACGTCGGTATCATGCCTACAGAAATTCCAAGATTTAAATCTCCGAATTCGAGCAGTGTCACGGGGGTTTCCGACGATGCGAGTCCCCCAGGTTTGCAATATTATATTACATCGTTGATGAAAAGGTAGTGTATTCATTCTCTTGTATGTAATGAGGTTTTGTAAGTAATCAGACTATATATGAAATTTTCAAATATAATACGAAAAGTTTCAGATGAAATACCATTTAAATAAAATGTGCTGGCTAATTCTCTGTTCTCTGATACCTTTGATCGATTCTGTCAGTTGAATGGTTCAGTGAGATCAGTGAAATTGAAATGGCTGGCTTCATGAGCAACAATAACTGTTAAACACAAGAACACGTCTCCCAGGCAATCAGTGATACAAATGTAGGTCATGAAGGAAAAGTATGCCTTAGCAAATTCGCCATGGCTGATTAATATTTATTAAAATATTTCACCTTTGTATTGAAACGAATGCAGCATGATGACTGATACTTAAAGACAGATATCAATGAAAACAACTGATAAGAATATCGATATACTTTTAACCCATTCATCCCTGAAATTCCATAACGAACTATTCCAATCTTTGATTTGGAAGAGTTTAAATGTGTCTATAGAGGTAAATGGTTAATGCATTATTTAAAACTTAGTGGGCATCAATGCACTGTCGTAGTATGAATATCTCTTGGCGAAAGGTCAGACATACGGATCACATGGGATGTAGTATAGCTGTGGCTGTTGTATAGATGTGGCTGTTTAGCCTTGGTTATTACTATCCTCCAGATGTAAACTCTACATAGCAACACTGCGTGAATGTTTGAATGGTTCAGCTAGATCAGTGAAGTTTAAATGGTTGTAGAAACTTGCAGCAGTAATAGGCCATAAAGAAAAAATATCTCATGTGTTACTTATGTTGAAACTAGGAGTTACCTTCTATTTCTCATGCAAGGGGAGATATAGTAACGGAAGAGCCGCTCTGTAGAGGTTCCCATCGTGTTCTCTGGTGCCATTTTTTTCTGATGTTTCAGTAAAGGACCCACACAACTAAATCATCCAATCAAAAAGTGTTTCATACGTTTGTTGTTCCTATATTAAATTAGTTCCGGCCAATTACTGTGTCACCGATGACGGTTAAGGGGGAATTGATGACATATATTTGCATAAATGGAATTTGCTAATACTTAACTTTTGAAAAATGTATACACTGTACTCTAAATATATTTCCATGTCTGTGTGCGGATGTATACGGGGTCAAATATTATGGGCGTTTCTGGTTTAGGCTACCGGTTTTGCATGTAAACTTCCTGTTGTCAACTTCTGGACATTGTGACAGCCCAGTTTGCCAGTAGATATTCCAAAAAACTCGTTTTGTAGCTTTTGTAAGGTATGTATCTTTGACTCTGGACAGTCGTCACCAGTGTTACACTTCAAATATTAAAGTTAATAGCTTAAATGTTTGGTAAAATATAAAGTAAAGTATTTAGTTGTGGGAGTCCAAAATCTAATCGGATATCTTCCGTTTCAGGATTGAAACTCCCATGATGCATTGCTATATGTGACGTCATTTCCATAAACAATAAACATACTTATACTTACCACGTACTACGATACACACTCTACCGGGTAATATGATACACACAATTACATGACATCACGGAATAAGTGACTTCGAAAGGCTTCGTCACGCTTTAAGCAGAATAAACTACCTCACACAGAAATAATGTTCTACCTTATACATATAGAACCAAGAATCAAATGACTGCAATGCCATCAATTCTTTTCACTCGTTGTGTTCATTAAAGATTAATAGCATTCGTTCAAAACTCTTTTGTGCAATATAAGCTCAATGTATTGAAGCAGGTTCAAACATCCATTCACTAACTGATCAACATTCAACAAAGATCGTATACGATGTATCACCCTTGTGTGAACAATTTATAACCAAAATCACTATTTAACCATGAGAAATGTTTCCTGTCATAACACACTGGGATGTCATTTCATACTGGATGAAATTAAAATCATACGAAGAATCCTAATCGATGAAACTGTAGCAAAATCCTAACAAACGAAAGATTCACCCGGAAACCTTTTGACATGTTGTTCAATGATAGGAACTGCAAACTTGATGACAAAGTGTATCACATGTGAATAATACCAGAGACATATAAAGCCATTTTACGTCTCTGATACTACCAAGAAAACGTTACGTCTAACTATAGTTTGTCAATTAGCAGTACTGAGTATGTCTGACAGTGGTATTGGGAGTGATTCAGACCGTAAACAAGCGAAGAGTAAAGTGTAGTTATAGTTTGTCAGTAAGCAGTACTGAGTATGTCTGACAGTGGTATTGGGAGTGATTCAGACCGTAGACAAGCGAAGAGTAAAGTGTAGTTATAGTTTGTCAGTAAGCAGTACTGAGTATTTCTGACAGTGGTATTGGGAGTGATTCAGACCGTAAACAAGCGAAGAGTAAAGTGTAGTTATAGTTTGTCAGCAGTACTGAGTATGTCTGACAGTGGTATTGGGAGTGATTCAGACCGTAAACAAGCGAAGAGTAAAGTGTAGTTATAGTTTGTCAGCAGTACTGAGTATGTCTGACAGTGGTATTGGGAGTGATTCAGACCGTAAACAAGCGAAGAGTAAAGTGTAGTTTTAGTTTGTCAGTAAGCAGTACTGAGTATGTCTGACAGTGGTATTAGGAGTGATTCAGACCGTAAACAAGCGAAGAGTAAAGTGTAGTTATAGTTTGTCAGTAAGCAGTACTGAGTATGTCTGACAGTGGTATTGGGAGTGATTCAGACCGTAAACAAGCGAAGAGTAAAGTGTAGTTATAGTTTGTCAGCAGTACTGAGTATGTATGATAGTGGTATTGGGAGTGATTCAGACCGTTTTAATTTGTCAGTAAGCAGTACTGAGTATGTCTGACAGTGGTATTAGGAGTGATTCAGACCGTAAACAAGCGAAGAGTAAAGTGTAGTTATAGTTTGTCAGTAAGCAGTACTGAGTATGTCTGACAGTGGTATTAGGAGTGATTCAGACCGTAAACAAGCGAAGAGTAAAGTATGATAGTGGTATTGGGAGTGATTCAGACCGTTTTAATTTGTCAGTAAGCAGTACTGAGTATGTCTGACAGTGGTATTAGGAGTGATTCAGACGTAGTTATAGTTTGTCAGCAGTACTGAGTATGTCTGACAGTGGTATTGGGAGTTATTCAGACCGTAAACAAGCGAAGAGTAAAGTGTAGTTATAGTTTGTCAGTAAGAAGTACTGAGTATGTCTGACAGTGGTATTGGGAGTGATTCAGACCGTAAACAAGTGAAGAGTCAAGTGTAGTTATAGTTTGTCAGTAAGCAGTACTGAGTATGTCTGACAGTGGTATTGGGAGTGATTCAGACCGTAAACAAGCGAAGAGTAAAGTGTAGTTTTAGTTTGTCAGTAAGCAGTACTGAGTATGTCTGACAGTGGTATTAGGAGTGATTCAGACCGTAAACAAGCGAAGAGTAAAGTGTAGTTATAGTTTGTCAGTAAGCAGTACTGAGTATGTCTGACAGTGGTATTGGGAGTGATTCAGACCGTAAACAAGCGAAGAGTAAAGTGTAGTTATAGTTTGTCAGCAGTACTGAGTATGTATGATAGTGGTATTGGGAGTGATTCAGACCGTAAACAAGCGAAGAGTAAAGTGTAGTTATAGTTTGTCAGCAGTACTGAGTATGTATGACAGTGGTATTTGGAGTGATTCAGACCGTAAACAAGTGAAGAGTAAAGTGTAGTTATAGTTTGTCAGCAGTACTGAGTATGTCTGACAGTGGTCTTGGGAGTGATTCAGACCGTAAACAAGCGAAGAGTAAAGTGTAGTTATAGTTTGTCAGTAAGCAGTACTGAGTATGTCTGACAGTGGTATTGGGAGTGATTCAGACCGTAAACAAGCGAAGAGTAAAGTGTAGTTATAGTTTGTCAGCAGTACTGAGTATGTCTGACAGTGGTATTGGGAGTTATTCAGACCGTAAACAAGCGAAGAGTAAAGTGTAGTTATAGTTTGTCAGTAAGAAGTACTGAGTATGTCTGACAGTGGTATTGGGAGTGATTCAGACCGTAAACAAGTGAAGAGTAAAGTGTAGTTATAGTTTGTCAGTAAGCAGTACTGAGTATGTCTGACAGTGGTATTGGGAGTGATTCAGACCGTATACAAGTGAAGAGTAAAGTGTAGTTATACATGATGTTGTGTTATAAAGCTGCTGACTGAAGGTAAAGATTGGACATCTGTCATATTAAAATCCCTAAAAGTACGGACAGCTTGATTTTTTTTTTCTCGTGGGAAAATGATAAAACATGAAAAACTACAACTGCGTCTGCCATCGAGCCTCAAAGCCAATACGAACAAACAATACTACAGACTGAGAAGGATGAAGGGGAATGGTTATTCAAGGGTAATCGAGGGGATGAAGAGGGGTGATGGAGGGGGTAAGGGTTCAGGGGCAATGGGGGAGATGTATGGTGAGGAGTTCATTGGTATTTGAGGGGATGGGGGTGATGTAGGGGGAGGGGTTCCTGTGTAATGCTGGGGATGTAGAAGGGGTGTAGGGGGTGGTGGTTCATGGGTAATTGAGGGGTCAGAGAGGGGTGATGTAGGGAGACGGTGGTTCATGTGTAATTGAGGGGTCAGAGAGGGGTGATGTAGGGAGACGGTGGTTCATGGGTGGAAGGAAAGGAGACGGCTGATGTAGAGGGAAAGGTTCGTGGGAAGGGAAGGAGGCGGATGATGTAGGGGAGGGGTTCATGGGTAGTGGAGGGAAACGAAACGGCTGATGTCGGGGGGGGCATGGGTAATGGAAGGGGACGAGACGGCTGATGTAGGGGGAGGGGTTCATGGGAAGGGAATGAGACGGGTGATGTAGGGGGGGCATGGGCAATAGAGGGGTCAGAGAGGGGTGATGTAGGGGGGTGGTGGTTCATGGGTAATAGCAGGGTCAGAGAGGGTGATGTAGGGGGGTGGTGGTTCATGGGTAATAGCAGGGTCAGAGAGGGTGATGTAGGGGGGTGGTGGTTCATGGGTAATGGAGGGGTCAGAGAGGGGTGATATAGGGGGGGTGGTGGTTCATGGGTAATAGCAGGGTCAGAGAGGGTGATGTAGGGGGTGGTTGGTTCATGGTTAATTGAAGGGAAGGCAAGGGATGATGGGGTGGTTCAACGGTAATGGAGGGGTCAGAGAGGGTGCTGTAGTGGGTGGTGGTTCATTGGTAGTGGAAGGGATGATGTATCTAGTGTCTTTATATCCTAAGGGCTGGGGAGAATGGAGAATTGGGTAATTTAGTCTTAATAAAAACGAAAACAAAAGTTACTATGAAATAATCAAGCGTATCTTACAGCCCAGTCGATTTATTGTTTTAACACATTCATCCCTGAAAACACATGTGAACTCTTCCAAATCAAATGTTGGAATAGTTCATATAAAATTTCAGGAGTGAATAAGTAAACAGTGTTAGCGTCCTTGGTAGTTTTGACAAACATTGACCTGTTGTTACAGACTCAGACAGGTAGTCTTTGATAGAGGCACTAATTAAAACTAACATGTTTGACCTGATACTCAACGTCTGGAAAAACTTTCAGTATTACATATTTGCAGATAAAACTGATATAAAGTTACTTCAGCCAATGACTCGGACATTGAACTACGGTCTGTGTCTGGCGACTACCCCAAGTAGGCCCCAAACCCGCGACTTAGTGGTGAAGGGCTAATGTTAGAATGTCGGGTATCTTGATCACTTGTAACAAACACTGGTCGTATAATGTTGTACCAGCTATTCTTATTGTTGTTGGGGGTTGTTGTTTTTTTTTTTTGCGGGGGGGGGGGGGGGTGTTGTTGTTGTTTTCTAAAACATTTTTCAATGTACCAATAAATATTTTATTTTATCTTTTTCTTACAACAGTTATGTCAACTTTAACCAGCGATTCTCGTTGGCCGGATGTTAACGGGGGTCTTGATGTGGGATGACACCGGAGAACCTGGATACAACTCAATTGTGGTCGGAATGGTGACTCATTACTTTATTACGTCCGATATGGGAATTGAACCTCTGTCGCCTCGATAAAAGTCAAATCTACAATAAATGCAATGATCACGTCCCAGTTTACTTGGTTAAAGTTAACCATTGATAAATACATAAATAAGTGCAGCAAATTTTAACTCATTCACCCCTGAAAATTCATATTGAGCTATTCAAACAGTTAAATTTGAATAGTTCAAATGTGTTGTTTAGATCTTATCTAAGTCCGTGGATTTATTAACTGACAACTGGTTAAAATTGACCTATTAATGAACAACCGCGGAAGGTCATGCGCATTAAATATGTCCAAATGTGTTTCCGCTTTTAACCTGATTGGGCTGATGCGAATAAGCGTCACGTGATTACGGCTTTTCGATCATAGTGTAACTCCGATTTGATTCATTATAATAAAATACCATATCATATCCTAGGTAAAATGTGAAATTGATATAGGCCTATATATTTATTAATAGTGTAGGAACAGCCTTGTGATTTCTTCGGGGAAATAGCAGATGACGCCATCATGAAACCATTATATTTTCTCGAAACCAATTTAGCACAGAGCCAACGGGCTTGACATCGATCAAGACAAAAATATCCCTCACCATCAAACCTAATCTGTACAGCATTTTCTTCCTGCAGTGTGTCATTCGTTAGCCGCGTGTAGCAGTTTTGGTATGCAGGCCTACATTACAGCGCGAGCATTGCGCTTGGGTCGCGCGCTCTGGACTGAAGATGTGTCGTCTGCTCTAGGCGGCTCGCACTGGTATAAAAGTAGAAACTCTACAATTTAAACTAGAAGAACAGAATAGCATTATATCTAAATAAATAGTTCTTTCCCCATGCTTACAATATGGGAACATATATCAGAACAATAGGACATATAATTTGAACACGTGATTATATAAGAATCATCAGAAAAAAAACCCCGCAATGTTTCATTTGTAAACCTCGTACAGCAGTTTTGAAAGCTAGACCTAGCAGAACGAGCGTATAGACAACTGACCAGTCTGATCAAAGCGTGAACAGGTCACGAAAGTAAGTGCACCTTCGTAAATCCCATACTTAAAGCTGACAATGCAAGTTAAAAAGCTTTATTGTTGATATTTTAAAAAAAAAACGGCCAAGTAAAAATTTTAGAAATCTTCTGAGATGCCCCCTTACAGGTTACTAAGGAATGGCAGACATTTTAGTTTTTGCCTTGCTTGGTAACGATAGTCGGCTTCCTTGGGTATAAAGGCACCCAGGCCGTCAAACCGGTTCTCATTGTCGTGATGAAACCGCACGGTGACACTTCTATAGACCTATATTGCTAGCCAACACATACTTTCTGATTTGTTTACGATATTTTCGATCAGTATCTGAAGAACGTTGACATGGATATAGAAGTTGTTATTATAACGATATTATACAATATGAGCAAAATTTAGAAAAAAAACATTAGATTACACCAAAACTCGTGCGAATAAAAAATAAGTACATGAATGACAACTGATAAACCTACCTTAGTATTCAATTGGAACATCATGTCGCTACGAGTAATCAGTTCCTGTGTGATAAACATTGCTATAACATCCATTTATTTTCGTCAAAATAAGTTCCCCTCACTCGCATGTGTTCGTGCACGTGTTTTACATAATCAAGACTATGCTCGCGTGTTACACTACATTTTCATTACAAGCGAGTACATATTCTGTTCGGAATGTTTCGCTCTGCTTCCGAATGTAAAATCAACATGTTGATGTCCATTACGTATACATAGGTAAAGGGACAGTTAGGGTGTTTTCAGTTTTATTTTTTTTTTCATTTTGCTTTGGCACACGATTTATGATGGTGGCTGAGAGAGTGGCCATCTTCATGTAACTTCAACTTCAAGGTAAGTGTGTGTTTGTCATTCCAGTTTTGTAACTCCAGTGTCACCTGTTGTGTCCGCAGGTGTGTTGCACTTTGCACGGCCAGTGTTCATGTAAAAACCGGTTTGACAGGCTGAGTGCCTTTTATACCCAGGGAGGCCGACTCTCGTTTCCAAGCAAGACAAAAACTAAAATGTCTGCCTCTCCTTAGTAACCGGTTAGGGGGCATCTCAGAAGCTTTCTGAAATATAACTTTGCCGTATTTTTTTTAATCTCAACAAAAAAGCTTTATAACTTGCATTGTCAGCTTTAACGATCTCGACCGGGATGTCGGCTATTTTCTGTCGTGATCGAATGTATGGCGGTAATAATGGACCCAGTGGCTTGGATAGTGGTGTGTTGTTTATCATCAGACCTGGCAACCGCGTACCTACTAATCGAGGTTAGCGGAAGGTCACGCAGTGTGAAGCTATGTCGTCTGCTCGGCGTTTGTGCGTCTTGTCCATGTACAGATCTAGAGCGGTCCATGTACAGAGCCCAAACACTACATACTGTGGACAAAAGAGCTAGGCACACTGAAACCTCGCTAGTCAAGATACTTGTATTTAGTTCATAGGTTCTGCTAACAGTGTGTGTTGCTGTTTAACCTATATTGAAATGTAATGGGACGAGCGAGGAAAAAGTGATAAAGATTAGTGCTGTGGCTGGACTCGAACCCGCGATCCATGGCTCTTCAGCCCGATACTCTACCACTGAGCTAAATGCACATTCCCCATTGCTCACAGGCTTATGAGGCAACATTATCAATGCATATATGTCCACTCTTTTTCCAAATCTCCAACCTAGGTTCCCCGCCAATGATTCTCCTACTTCGAAAGGAGGAGGGTCAAGGAAAAATGACAACGATTAGTGTTGTCGCTTGTGCTCGAACCCGCGACCCTTGGTTTTCCAGCCCGATGTTTTACCGCTGATATAAAGGGAAATCCCCTACAGCTCACGCATGTAAGGCAACCTAATTAATGCAATGTTAGCAAGATAAATTTGTGTTCTTACAATAAAGAACCACACACAAAGGAAACACCCGCATGTTACCACCACCATAAAAAGAAAGAATACCGAACAGAGTAAAAGGCAACATATATTTAAACTGAACTGCCAAGGTTCCAAACGATAAAAGCAACAACCACGGGACTTCTATTTAATTTTCTCTTATTTTTTCGCCAAACATCAATTATGGAAGATGCAATATGATTGACCACATTGTTGAATTAGGTAATGGGCTGATTTCATCTTCCATTTTGAAGGAATTGTGTAGAATATTAGGCCTATACCAGTATTTTGTAATAGATTAATGTATACAATACAACAGAATATTAACAATATACTAAATAGTTCGTGGGAGAAAATGTACACATCTTCAGCCACAAAATGTTTACAGACAGCCCATGGCGGTTGGCAAATGTGTTTTAGAGTCGGCTGGATGTCAGCCATTTTTGTTAGAAGGCTTACTAGCTGGCTGACTAGGTTCCCTTGGCATTCAGAACAGCTGTGTTGTGCCTTGGCTGATGGGCTTTTGTTACGATCGAGATTAGAATGAGGTCACGCGCTGTGAGATCTGTCGTCTGCTCAGTTTTACTGTGTAGTCAATACGCACACAATAAGCTCGTCTAATATTCTACACGACCGAAAGCTAGCAGGCCATCTACAGTTGTGAATGTTCTATTTAATAGAAGAGGTTTTATCCAACAAACAAATCCCAATCGTAAGACTTGCTCGATTTACGTAGTGAAGAGGAGATTGCTATACACAGCAGTAGTATCGCATGGTCAGTATTGACTATGCTGTTAGTTATCTTCGTTGCGGGAATGTATATATTGCCTGAGGCATGTAGAGTCTAGGTCTGAAACATGAATGATCACAACAAACCATCAATGTTGCGTTAACTTTTATAATATGTACTTAAACTCGATGCGTCCCAGGAATATAAGGTTATGTTCGGAAATACAGTTACTTTCCACATGCTGGGTTCGTCAAACCTTGGAAAACTTTAAATTTCACAACAGCTATAGAACCAGTTATACAACCTAAGCGTGTTAATCACTCTTAGTGGCCCGGATGTTAGCGTGCAGGGGGGGGGGGGGGGTTGTCTTATTGTGGGAGGAAACTATAATACACGGAGAAAACCCACATGATCAGGCTTGTGAGCCAATACCTTTTCCCTTTTGATTGGGGATGGCAACCCGACCGCCTCAACTTGGTGAAAGGCAAGTGCGTTATTGCCGCTGTGCCCACTCGTAACACTTCACATAAAGATTTAAAGATAAAAAAATATGGGTCATATAGATACAGTTAACGTACATACTCTGTCTACTGGCGGGAGGGGGTTTACATTTCATACATTTCTTTCGCCATTCGGTTTAGTTATGATGATAAGTATTCGAGGTTCATGTATACCGCTTTATCATAACCTGAAAGTCGCCTCAAAGCGGTTCACAAGTTATTTTCCGTGGTTATAGGGTCCTTAGCAGCCAGCCAATATCGTTCTCAACTCCCTGGGGAGCATACAACCGGTGCTGCCATCTCGGCGATCACAGCTAGCATTCTGCAATTTCTTGCACTGCCCAACCATGTACTCGTTTACAGCTGAGTAGACTGGAACAAGCGGAGTAAAGTATCTTGCTTAAGGATACAACACAAGTGCCGTTTCCGGGACTCGAACTCTCAACCCTTCGATTACAAGTCCGGTTTCCTACCACTAGACCACCGTGCCTCCACTGCTATTTAATCTATTATTATTATGGTTTTATTAAGTTTAAAGTTCAATCAACAGTGGGTTAGGGTGTTTTTATTGTACACGCGCAGGAAAAAAAGTATGTTGGTGTGATTGCTTCAATTCTGATAGTGCAGACTGATGCCAACTGCAGAGTGTATATCACTGAAATACCACTTTGAAGACAGTCCACTTCATTCCGCCCAGTTACATGTATATCATATTGACAACAGGTGACCCAGAACGTAGTTGCCATTTCCATAAATGGCAAAAGGTTTATTGGACTTTAGTATTTCCCTGTCTGGGGACCAAAATCTAGCTTCTTCGCCTGGGCGAACGCTGAAAACAGATCTGTGAAGGTCACCAGTGATTATGTTTGGGTTCATCAGGTTAGATCTACTCACCAACCTTTTATCTTTATTTACCTACTATGACCCCGTTGTTCATTACATAGTCATGTATGAATAGTACGCGGTGGTATAGATACGTTTGTGCAATACATCTTTTAAGGAGTGCTGGATAAGTCATCTAGTGTAGTTCAGATGGTTGCCATCACAGATCACGTGATACAGAATGGGGCTGTCCTCAACAAGGTGAAGAGGAAGGTCATGGCTCTTGAATCGATTAAATGCGTATTTCAAATCGTAGGAAAAGAAGACCCTCTTTAGTAACTTTATGACCCAATTTTGCCGCTGATGCAACAACCAACATTTGGTTATCCTCGATACCCAGGGGTTATGATCACCTACGCTCTCTACACCCCTGGAATATGTCATGGCAAAACCGAAGGCACGCTCAGGTAAGAAAAAACTGACAAATCGCTCGGTTGCATGCCTGTCCTTTGAATATTACACATGAGTCGCAACCGAATGCAAAGCCTGTCAATTTGTACCGTTATGTGACCACAAGATTTTTTTCATGAACATCAAATGGTCGGACCAGTCTTCTTGTCTCGTCAACAAGGTGGCGCACAATGAGGAGCCTTCAGTGTAACCCCTGGATACCGACGACATTGGAATTAACTACTCGATATAAGAGATAATAAAACCGATCACCTGTTACTGAGCGAGATCAGGTGATCTCGACCGAGAGCTTCTATAAAAGTCCCAACCCGTTACAGAATCTAATCCCGAGATTGAGATAGCCCGATCTTTCTCAGTTACAGATAATTGATTTTTGCTGCGGACATCTTTGTTCGAAATAAATTTGCAAAAGACAAATTGTCGGTATGTCGTCTGGGGCTTCAGCTAGAAATTACCTACACAATAATAAAGCAACATTTGATGATTCCGCGTAAAATTGTAGTATATTCTTACAACGAAGGCAAGAAAAAAAATGTGATAAATTCAAAACCGGTTATCTAAATTGATATGTTTTGCCGTCAAGGAAAGTCATACAGTTATTACGTTTCCCTTACTTCTTCTGATAATTTAGTGTCTGTGTCATAACTTCTTAACCATTGAAAATAGCATGACGAAACATGCAGTATACAGTACCTAAAACCAATTTGCAGTGTGATCTTGACCTTGAGGTCAAGGGTCAAATAATTAATGTGATTTTTCAAAATAAGTATTGTCCGAGCCATAACTTTGAACCATTAGAGATATCGATGCAATAAACCCACATCGGCCATAGACGATGTGTAATGTACTGTCATTAGGTCATTATGACCTTCACTCAAAGGACAGATGACAAAAATGTCTGACTGTTTCAAACATTCAGACGCATCGTCAGAAACCCACGTGACATTGCACAAACGTTAGAGCAGTGTCACGTGGGTTTCTGACGATGAGGTAGACGCCGATCGCGAGGTGATGTGAACGGGGCTTCGCTGTATCTAATTGCATGTAACAATGAATATCCAAACCTCGGATCAAAAGACAAAAAGCTCATATTTTATGTCCTTTTTGCAAGGTCATCGGATCCAATGTCAAGGTCTTAACTGCTTATATGTTTTTTATGACTTCGTCATTATCAAGTAACTGACCATCTGTCAAGGTGTTTGGATCAAAAGACTAGTTCAAACTTTATATTTTTAACTGTTTACATTTTGTTGTGACATTATGAAGCGAAGTTGGTCGGTATCAAACAAGGTGTCATTTTTTTTTTTACATCTATGCTAATCTCGGTCAGATACCAAAGTGGGGTCCTTCCTGGCGTGTCAGTGTTGTAATTTTGCTTAAACATTGTATGCAATATGATTGCATTGAAAACTATATCCAAGCTTCATTAGCGAGTATAATTGGTCAGTTTGTAGAACTTCTAAAGTGTTCTCCGACACAATTACAGCTTGTTCATGTATGCATTTTATAATTCAGCAGGAGGCAGTTCCACTACAAGTAAAGTCAAATATGTGTTAAGATATTTTTATGAAACTAAAATGTGTGCTTTTTTGGGGAGTAAGGGAGAGTTTATTCATAACGGCCATTGTTAAAGTTGTACATGTAATAACTGGTTTTATTTCGTTTGCCTTAACTTTTCACATAATGATTGAATCTTGCTTTTTTCTATTTCATGGGGTTGTGAATTGAGTTTGTCTTTAATTTTTTTAATGCACTGCGAACTGCAAGGCTCCAAGCACGCATTCAATATAGAGATAGAGGTCCCAGGCACGCATTCAACAGAAGAGATAGAAGTTCCGGTAAGCATTCAACAGAAGAGATAGGGGTCCCAGTACGCATTCAACAGAAGAAATAGAGGTCCCGGTACGCATTTAACAAAGGAGATAGAAGTCCCGGTACGCATTCAACAGATGAGATAGAGGTCCCGGTACGCATTCAACAAAGGAGATAGAAGTCCCGGTACGCATTCAACAGAAGAGATAGAAGTCCCGGAGCGCATCCAACATTATAGATAGAAGTTCCGGTAAGCAATCAGCAGAAGAGATAGAGGTCCCCGGTATGCATTCGACAGGAGAGATAGAGGTCCCGGTACGCATTCAACAGAGGATATAGAGGTCCCCGGTATGCATTCAACAGAAGAGATAGAAGTCCCGGTACGCATTTAACAAAGGAGATAGAAGTCCCAGTACGCATTCAACAGATGAGATAGAGGTCCCGGTACGCATTCAACAAAGGAGATAGAAGTCCCGGTACGCATTCAACAGAAGAGATAGAAGTCCCGGAGCGCATCCAACATTATAGATTGAAGTTCCGGTAAGCAATCAGCAGAAGAGATAGAGGTCCCCGGTATGCATTCGACAGGAGAGATAGAGGTCCCGGTACGCATTCAACAGAGGATATAGAGGTCCCCGGTATGCATTCAACAGAAGAGATAGAGGTCCCGGTACGCATTCAAATAGAGGATATAGAGGTCCCCGGTATGCATTCAACAGAAGAGATAGAGGTCCCGGTACGCATTCAACAGAGGATATAGAGGTCCCCGGTATGCATTCGACAGAGGATATATAGAGGTCCCGGTACGCATTCAGTAGAAGCGATAGAGGTCTCAGTACACATTCAATATTAGGAGCAGATCAGTCTTAGTCTATTTAATGATTCCTTCTCCCGTACTGAAGAGGTCCAATATCAGTCGTCTCGTACAGACATATAGTGGAGTGTACAGTGTAAGGTTCAGAAATGTAAGCTTGTCATCAATGGTAAGGGATTGACAGGGAACATGTACTCGAGTGTTCGTAATACAAAAGGAAAGAAAATCTGGAAAAAAATCGTAGTCTGGACTTTTGTTGTTCAAATGAAAAATGATAATGTCAAAAATAGAGGAAACGGCGTGGTTTTCCAAATTGCTATGACACTTCAATAGCGCCTTAAACCGTATCGAATGCCACTGTCAACTTGATTATTTTTCATACTTTTAGAAGATATTGATATTGCCAGTTCCTTGTCATCATCGAGCTATGATCTACGTACGGTACCCATTGAACAATCAGTACCTGTTTCATTCGTATTTATTTGTAGTTCCGTTTCTTAGTACCTTGCTTAGCAATTTCGTACTTTTTTCACCTTTACATTGGTCGCGACGGCCAAGTGGTTATAAGGTATCGGACTTTCTGCTATCACCCCTGGGTCGCGGGTTCGAGGCCTACGTTGGGCAGTTGCCAGGTACTGGCCGTAGGTCGGTTGGTTTTCCCGGGACTCCGGCTTTCCTTCAACAATAAAACCTGACACGTCCTTAAATGCTTGTAGCTTAAACAGAAACAAACTAAAGTTCCTGAAAACGGGTCTTCGTGCGAGGTCAGTAAAGCGCTAACAAACAAATATGAACATTGTTCCCCCCCCCCCCCCGAGTTATAAATTGACTCTTTATCTAAAACGTTTTATAGATGTACAACTTTGATTTGACAGCTTATCTTAAAGGTTTTAGATATGAACCATTTTTGAAAGTTGATTATGTACATTTGATATACACGTACGTACGCCGTTTAATAAAACGGCCATATTCAAATCCATTTGGTGTTTGTTGTTTACTTTGTTCAAGTCTAACTTGCTTGCCATGGTAATGATATGAATCATTTGTAAAGAACAGCTAGATCTACAGTGTATCTGAATGGAAATTCTGGCATATTTAATGTATATTTAACTTTTAATACACGTACTTATTTTTGATGTCGAACTATTTTTCCGGCTAAGATATGGCTGATATGCATATGATTGCGTTATGTTAAAACAACACTGAAGTTCTTATAGCATTAAATATGACATCGCGAACTCCCGAGATGGACTTATCCATGATTGCGCTAATAGTAATAACGGAAAACAATGACAATGTTGACATTTAAAGAATCCTGTCATTCTACATTCCATGTCGACCTGAATTTATTGTATAATGATATGTTGACGTTTTACATTCATTTATTATTTATATTTATCTTTCCAATTTATTTCGCAGGAAGAACGTACTTGAAGAAAGTAGATCCCGATGGGTTCAATCAAGACGACCGTCGTCGCCGAACGATCTTCACATGGCATCGAATTCACCCCTTCTGGATAACATTTTAAAAATAAATGAATAAAGAAGGATAAACAGAGTTGAATCTCTCCATACGAAGCAGTGTTTCGTCCATCTTCGCTAGCCAAGGGTTACGATCCGCACTCATCAGTGTAGATTACATAGGTGATCGTAACTCCTGGATATCGAGGATATGTTTCGTCCTGCCACTCAAAATCACGCGACTTCTGTCAGAACAGTTAAGATTATTAACCTACGCGATTGTATTGCACCCAGATAAATATTACATGGCCTTGGTATAGGAGCCTCCATAACACTGACGCCTATCGCAAATGCACACACCTGTGGTGCTATGTGTCGTCTGACAGACAGCAATGGCATAATCATCATCAGTCATCCCCCCCCCCCCCCCCCACCAAGATTTGAGGTTTATAAAGAGCGAAACTTAATCAAGCAACCAACACAATGGCGAAACGACCGTAATCCGGACTCCTGATAGTCTTTATCGACTGGATTTTCAAATGTCGTCTGCTGACTTGAAATCGTTACTTGTGTTTCGATAAATGCATCGTAAAACTTAGTACAAACACACATTACTATACGAAAACTATTACAATCCAATGGTGTCCCCACTATCCATTGATGTATTTCAAATCAAAACTCAAAACTGAGAGAGGGAGACATCACGAATCCGTGTTGGAGGACCCAGATGTACATGTACTGTACCACCCATCTTACTCCTTGCTGGAATCGACGCATTCATAGAAATTCACTTAATCTACTACCAATATGGGTTTTTCAATAGAAATATGAAGTATTGTAACTTAAGTATAAAATATATGAATATTTAGTGGTTATTATTAAGCTAGAAAGAAAATTTAACAAGACACATTTCGATCATAGGAATTGTAGATCCAGGGGAAATAACTTTGATTTACTACACCATAGGCGAAAAGTAGTGTCAGCTTAACCCAATTTCATAACACTATTTGGAAGCATGATAGTCCAGTCTAAATAAGGCTAACAAGGTATCCGGTAAAACACTTTCTTTTCTGCCAGGGAGTAATCACTGGTGTTTATTTAGAAACTGATATAAGTTCAAGTTGGTGCTAAATTGTTCAATGATTATGAAACTTCTTGTTTTAATGATATGGTAACATTTTGTAGCCATTTGAACCTTATTGAGGATCGAAGCCCATCAAATAAGCTTAGCATGAATTTTTGTTTTTAAATTTTATCAAATCAAATGATCTTTTGGACAACATGGTCTAGGCATGTCAACGCTTTCAGATGCTCTATTTCATGATTTGATCAGTTTTACATTACGTCCAGTGCTGTATCTAGCCCAAAGGGCTCTGACCACAGTTGCTGAGTTTCTGTCAGTATATAAAAAAAGTTTATATATGGAGCCGTGGCCCATTACAGAATGTAATTGGAGGCTCATTTCACACATGTATATTCATTATTTACAGACAGAAACTCAAGCAACTGTGCTCTGACCAACTAAATATTTGGATGGCTGCTGGGTGCAAGTCAGAATTCTCGTTATATAAAATATAGGTAATTTTACTAGCCTGTGCATCTGTTTTAAAATATGCAAAACATTTTCTATTACATGCAAATTAGGTATGGATTAAAAGAACAGAAATGTTTCTACTAACTTACACATTTTAATCAATTTACAGAAAGTCATAAACTAACTGTCATCTCCCACCTCTTAAAAATAAACAAGTTCCAGAGATCTCTTGTATATATTCGGAATATTCCTGAATATAGTTACATCATATTTGAATAAAAATTTAAAGATTAAGTTTGCAACAAGTTATGAACACTGACTGATAAATACAAATTCATTGGACTGTTGAAATTTGTTTTATTTCATTCCTTCTCCTTTCTCGCACACACATTCAATTAGTCTCTACTCTCTACCTACAACTCTCATTATGATCAAGGGTGTCTTATCCAAGTTTTCATGACAAGTACAATTTCAGTGTATCAAAAACAAACTCATTTTTAACAAAACATACTGACTTGTTGTGAATAAATGTATAGCAAGTCATGTACTATTACATACACGAAAAAGATGGCTGAACTCATTCACCCCTGAAACGTCATAATGACCTGTTCTAACCTTTGAATTGGAAGAGTTCAAATGAAACTTCAGGGGTGAACAAGTTAATGTTCTCTCTAAAACCTGGACAAGATCCTTATCAAGTAAGGGGTCTGTTATTACGCCCAGTTTTGTCTTTAGCACTTTTGAGATGTCATTACAAGATCAAAGACAGGCAGCTATAGCTATTTGATAGTTTTTATTCAACTCGTTCACTCCTGAAGACACTTTTGAACTTTACCAATTTAAAGGCTGGAATAGTCCATTATGAAATTTCAGGGGTGAATGAGTTAAAAAAAAACATGGAAAATGACATATAATTTCAAAGCCAGTCAACTTATGCTTACTGGTTTCGAAAGTTTGCATCATCTGTAAGGTAGCACTAACGGAGCCTTCAATTTTGTCACGACATATTTCTGGATTGCAGAGAATTTAAAACAACATAATCCTGGTATTTTGAAGATAGTCAAGGTGATGCTTTTCTTGATGTGATCCATGATGAATATATGTATCACTCATGTTATTTCTATTAAGCAAACACAAAACTGTCATTTGAAATGAAAATTTTTTTCACAAAATTGCTATGTCGTTTTCCAATGGAATGAAAATGGATATGCTTGCGTCTCCTAACACCATTGTCTTTAAATCAAGGCTGATTGATGAATATTTTATCCTTTCTCTGTCATGGTAACATTGTAACTCAGGTAGCCTCCTGAACTATAAGGTCTCTTGCTACCTGGAAAGCTGCTATTAACGAACTCAGCTGAATTTTTTCACTTGTTCCAGAAGCTAATCTGTACCTGAAAAATACAAAGTTGAAATAAAAAAGTAATGACCTGATCAAGGTATACTCATATATATCTTTATGATAAATTCCAAATAAAGCAATACCCTGGTATTCTAATTCAACAAGTTCAGGTGATAACATTCAAATTCAATAAGTACTGGTGATAACATTTTAATTCAACAAGTACTGGTGATAACATTCAAATTCAACAAGTACAAGTGATAACATTCTAATTCAACAAGAACAGGAGATAACATTCAAATTCAACAAGTAAATGTGATAACATTCTAATTCAACAAGTTCAAGTGATAACATTTTAATTCAACAAGCACAATTGATAACATTCTAATTCAACAAGAACAGGAGATAACATTCAAATTCAACAAGTACAAGTGATAACATTCTAGTTCAACAAGCACAATTGATAACATTCTAATTCAACAAGAACGGGAGATAACTTTCTAATTCAACAAGTACAGGTGATAAAATTCAAATTCATCAAGAACAGGAGATAACCTTCTAATTCAACAAGTATGAGCGATAACATTCAAATTCAACAAGTACAGGTGATTACATTCGAATTAAACATGTTCAGGTGATAGTATTCAAATTCAAGTATAGGCAGTTACATTCTATTTCAACAAGTAAACTAAAAAAACTCTATCTAATTCAACACCAATGAGCACTGTAAGTAAGCTGTAGTCCAACTCTCCCAATCTCTTAGACACACTTCGGTATTTCAAATGAGCAACAAGTCATATAAGCTACGAAACAAAATGTTGATATGCAGCACTTCATCATCCTCTGCTGTTCTCCACAAGGAAATTTGGAATTAAATGCCAATTTTAGGCAACACAATGTATGCAAATGAATTACGCCAAGACCAGTGTTAAATTCTGGTCCCTTTGCAGCTAACTAGGATAATTACCAACATCAAAAGGGAAAGACATTTTACTGTCATGCTACAGAAAGAAAATTAACGCACCTGACCGTGACGTATGGCTAACTTCTTATAAGAAAGTCTAAATGACTAGTTAAGTTAACAGATATACTAATCCTAGCCAAGTGCTGACATCTCTTTGTTTCAGACAAGAGAACAAGTGTTATGAGTTAATTAAAACATAATCTTACATAATAATAATTAGCTCGTGTTTGGACCAATTTTTAAATGAAATACATTTTCGGAAGGCAAATGTTATTCTAAGAAAAAAAATCAAGGTCTCAGTTGTGTCAATTAACCGGAAAGTACCTTAAAACGGCATTTTTCGCTAAATTTGTAGCTCGTCTGCTCAATTTCGCCGCCACCATTCAACTAATTATAGGAATCTGAACATGGTACGACATGAAACATTTTCTATAATTGTTTTAACCTTAACAGCTTAAGTTATCAAACAATAACATATTTATTTAATAACACGATTTGTTACTTAGCACATCAGTACCATTGTTATATTTTATAACGTTTTCTATGTTAAAAAACATTTCTTATGTTTTCTTGCGAATCGGCAAGGAACCGGGAGCAGGATAGTGGTCACATGATTCGAAAATAAAATCACGTGATTGCTCTTATAAAAATAGAACTGGAAGCGCAAATGTCAGGTAGCCGTGGTTAACAAATATTGGCTGACGTTCTTCATTCACGTACACAGTAAGATTATGTTCGGTAAAGCTTGTAATGAATAATAATAATAATAATTTGAGGTTCTAATATACCGCTTTATCACAACCTATTGGTCATCTCAAAGCTGTTCACAATTAATTACCCGTGGTTATAGGGCCTAGCAACCAGCAGATATCATTCTCAATTCCCTGTGGAGTATCAGTGGGATTACTAATTTATGACAACACACTAATTCAACACATCAAAACTTACTCAATATCAGCCATTTTTTCCAAGAGGTGCATTTTTACATGGACAGGTAAATCAACTGAAAAAGAAAAAAAAAATATTCATAATAGAATACAGTAAAAAACCCACTTACTTGAACCCAGTTTTCTCGAATACCCCTCATTAGACAAACAGTTTGTTTGGCCCCAAACAAGTTTGTACATATTCAACCAACCTCAGATTACTTGATTATGAGCAGGTCCGGTATGAGCAGGTCCCCACTAGTTCGAGTAAGTGCAGTTTTACTGTACTTGTATTTAATCTTAGGCATTGGTTTTTAATTCAGAGAATGAGAAGTAAATTTAACAGGAAAATGCATATATTAGATTTTTTTCAACTACAGAACAACCCAATTCTAATTGTCTTCCTTCGTCATTTGTGTTTCTGTGTTTCTTATAATATATTAAACACAATGTATCATATACACTTAGTGTTGTTGATCCGAAGGTTAAAAAGTGAATTTCCTGTCGTAATTGTACCCGTGCTTAATATATATTATCTTGTACAATTCGTATCCATGTATGTATATGCATTGCGATCCAGGTGTTCACATCACTATCATAGACTATTTCCACTATGATCATGTCAGAATAATGGACAGTCTATCACTGCGACTTCAAAACATCCTTTTTTGGGGATGTCGAGTTGGCGCAGTGGTAACGGCCGCAGGTATTTCTGGCTAGGCGATTTAATTTGGTGCCGGAGATCGCGAGTTCGAGGCCCGGATAGGGCACGAGTCAAAAAATTGTCTTCCTTTGTCATTTGTGTTTCCGTGTTTCTTATAATATATTAAACACAATGTATCATATACACTTTGTGTTGTTGATCCGAAGGTTAAAATGTGAATTTCTTGTCGTAATTGTACCCGTGCTTAATATACATTGCATATATATATATCAGTTAATATAATATTTCTATTTGTCAAATAGAATATCATAATAAGCGGGTTCCACTGTATCTGAAGTAAAGCTCCTTTGAACAGTAGTGAATTATTAGCGTTCCCAATAACCCCATGCAGAGAATTTTTGAACCCCTAACATAGGTATACAAACCCTAAATTACACGGGTAAACATTTTAATGTGGGTAAAACCTTCTGAAAATACTCTTAAGCGTTGAAGCAAGTGAAAATACTGATAATTTATATTCATATTCATATATGCTAAAGGTAATTACTACATGCAAACCTCGTTATCTCAATGTCATTCGGACAATCGAAACATTTTGAATTATCCGAAGATTCAAGATAAACGAGTTTGAATATTTAGTGCAAGTTTTGACCGGGACAGACAAAATACTTTCTCATTAAACAGAGTTTATGCGCAATACAAGTTCGATATAACGAGGTTCAACTGTATTTCATTAATAAAGGTAAACGTTTATAAGACAATTACTTACTTCTGTGGACATACAGGTGAACTTCTCTCAGGACGTCCTGTAAGGCTAGGCCTTTAGCAGTCTTTAAATCAAAAATATCTCGGCAAATCAAGGAAAAATAATAACTTCATATAAATAACCTATTTTCTTTACATAATAAATTTTGAATTGGGTGTTCAGATAAGTTTTTGATAAAGATTATTATAGATACTGTACATTTTTTTTTTCCTGAGTATGGAACTCTTTAGGAATGAAGATACATTACATCAGTGTTGCATTAATCCTTAAATAGCTCCACAATGAACAAAGGATACTATTATAGGCGACGGTGAAGCTTTCGTTGAGGACCCAGTTGACAATGTTTTCTATGTCTCGGCGTAGAGGATGGCCAACACAGGTATAGACATTGTCTTCTGACACACTGTCGTAGGCCATGTGTGTACACTGTAACAAAGAAAGGTTTATCAACGTACAGTATGTCAAGAATGCAAGAGTTATTCCCCTTATAGTTAATACTGAGTACATTAGTAGTTATCTCCCTTTTGCCTGATCAATTCCCAACTGCTGTACAGTTATAGTACACAGGTCAGAATTTATGTCACCATGAATTGGGCTCAATGACAAAACCAGTGCTTCATTTTTAATTGTGTATTGTCTCTAGATAATTCTGACACCTGCTCTGTGTTCTATCAGATAAAGATAAACTGTTACACAGCAACAAAGAGTTAACATTTTGCTGACATACAATGCGTTATGATACAAGGGAGGCAACTCATGTTCATGCAACAGTGATGTTACTTAACCTGGAAAATATTGAGAGCTTTCCTTATGTCACCACTGGCTAGTGTCACTACAGCCTTCATACCGTCACCAGTGACGTTAATTACCTGGAGAATGTTGAGAGCTCTCCTCATGTCACCACTGGCTAGTGTCACTACAGCCTTCATACCGTCAACAGTGATGTTACTTACCTGGAGAATGTTGAGAGCTCTCCTCATGTCACCCCTGGCTAGTGTCACTACGGCCTTCATACCGTCACCAGTGACGTTACTTAACCTGGAGAATGTTGAGAGCTCTCCTCATGTCACCACTGGCTAGTGTCACTAGCCTTCATACCGTCACCAGTGACGTTACTTAACCTGGAGAATGTTGAGAGCTCTCCTTCTGTCACCACTGGCTAGTGTCACTACGGCCTTCATACCGTCACCAGTGACGTTACTTACCTAGAGAATGTTGAGAGCTCTCCTCCTGTCACCACTGGCTAGTGTCACTACGGCCTTCATACCGTCACCAGTGACGTTACATACCTGGAGAATGTTGAGAGCTCTCCTCATGTCACCATTGGCTAGTGTCACTACAGCCTTCATACCATCACCAGTGATGTTACTTACCTGGAGAATGTTGAGAGCTCTCCTCATGTTACCACTGGCTAGTGTCACTACGGCCTTCATATCGTCACCAGTGATGTTACTTACCTGGAGAATGTTGAGAGCTCTCCTCATGTCTGCACTGGCTAGTGTCACTACGGCCTTCATACCGTCACCAGTGATGTTACTTAACCTGGAGAATGTTGAGAGCTCTCCTCATGTCTGCACTGGCTAGTGTCACTACGGCCTTCATATCGTCACCAGTGATGTTACTTACCTGGAGAATGTTGAGAGCTCTCCTCATGTCACCACTGGCTAGTGTCACTACAGCCTTCATACCGTCACCAGTGACGTTACTTACCTGGAGAATGTTGAAAGCTCTCTTCATGTCACCACTGGCTAGTGTCACTACGGCCTTCATATCGTCACCAGTGACGTTACCTACCTGGAGAATGTTGAAAGCTCTCCTCCTGTCACCACTGGCTAGTGTCACTACAGCCTTCATACCGTCACTAGTGACGTTACTTACCTGGAGAATGTTGAGAGCTCTCCTCATGTTACCACTGGCTAGTGTCACTACGGCCTTCATACCAGTGCTTCAGTGATGTTACTTACCTGGAAAATGTTGAGAGCTCTCCTCATGTCACCACTGGCTAGTGTCACTACAGCCTTCATACCGTCACCAGTGACTTTACTTACCTGGAAAATGTTGAGAGCTCTCCTCATGTCACCACTGGCTAGTGTCACTACGGCCTTCATATTGTCACCAGTGACGTTACCTACCTGGAGAATGTTGAGAGCTCTCCTCATGTCACCACTGGCTAGTGTCACCACTGGCTAGTGTCACTACAGCCTTCATACTGTCACCTGTGATGTTACTTACCTGGAGAATGTTGAGAGCTCTCCTCATGTCACCACTAGCTAGTGTCACTACGGCCTTCATACCGTCACCAGTGATGTTCACGCTGCAACAAACAATTGCTTTATGAAGATCAACGCTCTATACAAATGACATATTCCTTTTTAAGACAATATAACCGTAGAAGATCTGATCAATTGCGGAGGTACATGTCTCATTAAGAATGAAGAAAAAGAAGAAGAGAGTGATGGGGATACTTTTGTGATAAGTTAAATTTTGCTCTCCGCATAATCTCAAGCCAAAGTTTGAACATTTGGTTCCTAAGGGGTCAAGAAGGATATGGAAGTAAACAATTTTATGATTCTCATGATTTTTTTTTTTTCATTTCTGAATTAAGGATTAAATAACACACACATGCCAATAATTTGCTTACAATTCAAGGTGATTTTGCATCCAGAGTTTTTTAACTTGCAAATAAAGCAGAACGGTGAAAGTGCAACTGCATCTTTTTTTGACTCGGTCCTCCCAATATTTGACCTTAAATGATCAAAATGGTCCATTTGCCATATATAGGATTCAAAGTGACCGTCTCCCATTTTGTCAATGTCCCTCACTACATTAAAAATTTAAATGAATAAAGGAAGCCAAGTACTTAGATATTTGACAATGAACAAGATAACACTTTATTAGAGGCGAGAGACATATAAAATTTGCGAGATGTATACTGTCTACCGATGATTCATCTTACCCTTCCTCTGCGATAACATGTTCCAGTCGCGGCACCATCTGCTCCGTCCCTAGGGGGCCGAATCGGAACCGTGTACATCTCGACTGTAGAGCGGGGATTATCTTCGACAGGTAATTACAGATAATGCAGAAGCGAGTGTTTTCTGTAAATTTTTCTATCACTGCAATGAGGAAATGTAAATTATCGTATCATGCATCATTGGATTACAAAGGATATACTATCTGTGTTTTCGTCCTATTAACAGCTATGGTCATTTAAAGAGATGTACGCTTTTTGAAAGGGAGCAAATTGGCAACCTTGTAGCCAATACTTCGCAACAGTCTCACATAAAAGGCCTCAAATCTGCGACGCAGTGGTAGAAGATTAGTGATATGAACAGAAGGAGGGATATCAGCTTAAAATGAAGAGTGGTCAGGCTTGGAAATAAATCTATACATTTTGAAACTTGAAATTTGAAAGTGTACATTTAATCTATGTACCATCTTTATAACTACATTATGAGAAATTGGACGCTAGTCTCACCTCGTCTTAATGCGTTCTGTGCATCATTGGTCATGGCATCCGCTTCATCTAGTATCACAATTTTAAACCCTGACCTGTAATGGAATAATGAAAGAATGTATATAAATCATATACCTAGTACCTATTTACTGTAAAGCACTTTAGATTGGTTGATATTAGCAAGCCAGGACACAAAATCAAACTTTATAGTCCACAATATCACTCATGAAACGTTATTCCGCAAACTACGTGAGCATGTGCCAATATTTCTATGACGTCTACAATACATGTGGGTGGAGTTAACCATAGCTTATGCAAATGTTATGCTTTTACATTAATTGAACTGTTATCCAATATAAGTTTGGATATGAAATTTATGTCTTCAGATGAATAAAATAGCCATTAACTCACAGCAAAATTTAAGAAATAATTTTCTATTTTTGTGAGGTAATTAGTTGATTACTTAAGTTTAGCATGAGTAAATACCATACTGTGTGATGATTTATTTTTACAGGTTTTTTAAAAGATTTTTCATGAAAAAATGTTTTAAAATTTTGTGTTTTATATTTTACTTATTCAATGGTTTTTTTGATGATTTCGGCGTGCTTTCTACCGCTTTATCTATTTCCTTGATTGTATCTGGAGGGATTTTTTCTAGCAAATCTCCTGAAGGATTTGGACACAGGTTTAAAGTATTGTCGTATAGACATGGTGACTGTGAACGTGTATCTACAGTAAACACTACTCACGTTCTACTAGACAAAACTTTTTTTTATGAAAGAGGACTATCAGGGGAAATATCTATAACGTGCAAAATCGTTTCAAATTGATGATTTTATTTTTTACGGCTAGACAAAATTTGTAAAATAAGTGAAAATTAGCAGCGTGTACAACTAATCTGTTATATGGTAGCTGATGAAGCAATCACCTATAAGTTTACTCATACTCAACTAGAGTAATAACTTCATAACCTTACAAAAATAGAAAACTATTTCTTTAAAGGCCCAATAAACGTAACTTTTGGCAAAACTTGAAGCGAAAATCAAGCCTAATAGCTTATTATTTTTATAGATTTAATTAAGATTAACTGATATCAGCAATATTCAAGATTAATTCTTACGCGGTTACCGGTACAGCAGCAGTTGAAACTCTGTATTTGTAAACACGCGTCCACTTTGAACCGTCTTCTAACTTCGGTTTGTTGTTAAAGTGGGCCCCACCTGGATTATTTTCAATTCTTTGGATTTTTCTGTCACTTGTTTCTTGTTAGTTACCGCTCAGGTTTACTTCGTTTTAGACTTATTTTTGCATGGCTATCAACTGAGATTTTTTTCAGAATTTTTCAGAATGGGTAAAAAATTCCTGAAGTTACATATATTGGGCCTTTAACGTATATTTCAAATGTTGTATATTCCTATTTTTTTTTTTTAATCCACAATTTGGGCCTAAAAAGGGTCTACGGTAAACCTTCGGTCAGTTCGACCAAAATTAAATAAATATTGTCAATCCTGATCGAATTATACGAAATTATAGCCGCTGGAATAAAGAGGAGTTCGAACTATCCAGGGTGACATCCGAGAACTTTGACATCGGCAAAAAAAATCACGGCAAACAGTCAAATCGTTGTTCCTCAAAAATGATGGCCTATTAAGATTTATTTGTAAATCTGAAGATGAACAATGATTTATATAAGTAGGACTTAAATGTTCACTTTCATATTAGGCCTTATTATCAAGTTAATTCGCAAAAAAAAAAGAGAAAATATTTTATGCCGTAACCATCGTCGAAAGTAAATGTAAATGTGAATGTTGGATTGAAACTGCACGGATTAATACTTCGATCGAATACCTGATAGATTATTTGGTCTCGGCAGTTGTATAGGTAATATATCAATAAATCAGGTATCGGTGACCAGGCCGCGATTATATAATCAAAATTTAACACAGTAATGCCATGATAATACACATGTACACGTACCTGTCAGCATGTGTGACACTTTATTCCGCGCTTCGATGCTAATCTGGGTCATAAAGATGTTTGATTATTAGCGCGTGCACATGTTTATGTTTACAAGAAAGAAACGTCGGGAATGTGGCTTGTTTATGCAAAAAATGTCCAAAAAAACTGACAACAGTATCGCACATCATGAGTACTACACTTTATACTGTTGTTGAACATCGATGGTGTGAAAATAGATCAGTTTACGCAAGTTTTGAGAGGCTGTAAATTGCATCGCCGAGAGCAATCCATTACGTAAGTTCAGTGCACAGGCTTAATCAAATTCTGTGTGTTCGAACTATCCGAAACCTGTGTAAGCAAGGTTCGAACTTTTAGGAGTCAAAAAATTATTTTTTTTATTACTGAAATGCTTTGTTCGAACTATACGCCGATTCGAACTAACCGAAGGTTTACCGTAGATATTTTTTCAAAAGTTCTAGAATGGAATTTGTCAACAGAGCTCAATAGTAAGTTACCATATACACTTACAAGATATTTTGAACAGATTTATACCAGTGTTTTTGTCTCCTTGATTTTACAGCAACCTGTGCCTTATTGAATTAGGAACATTAAGTAGGATATTCGAATCAATTGGAAACATATTCTTGAATTTTGCTTCATTTTGGGAAAATAATACAAATTTTGACTGGGGGAAACAGCCTTATATCGACTTTAAAACTGGGCAAACAAAATGATTGAATACTTTCTACCTACCTGAATATTGTCCTTGTACTGGCAAAGCTTAAGATTTGTCCTCTAACAATTCCAATTCCACGATCATCAGAGGCATTCAACTATAAAGTTGTACAACATAATTATTGAAACAACAGCCTCAAATCAACAAATTAGAATATAAGTTATCACTGTATTTTCTTTTTGGGGTTGGGGGGTCAATATGAGGCTTCAACAGTCCTCTTTAATGCAAGAATGAGAAATCTTTCATGTATGCATTCTTGATATTTCTGTGTAACACTCTAGCAATCTCCGCACCCCTGGAAAAAGTCATAGAATGTTCAGGTAAAGGGCCTGACCAATCACTAGGCTGATGTGCCTTTTAAAGATTACAGTGGATCCCGGAGCCATACTGGACTTCAAAAGCCAGTGGACATTACCGTTCCAAACCTACAAATTCATAAGATGTACATTAAAGACCAAACCAGATTTTGATTCTTGACACATTCAGCAAGCCCGAGTATCATTTATTCAAAATCCCACAAGCCACAAAGAATTTGTCCAAATTATAGAAAGAAATAATGATCACATTTTGAACAAAACAAGCGATAATTATCACATGGACATCCCGTCTCCTCCTTTAAAACCCCTTTTTACCTTTTACCTTAACATTATTTTCTTAATGCCATGTGCATCCAAATTAGTCCTCTAAATCAAATTACGACCCCACATTTGAAAATTCTAGTGCTGTTGCTGTAAACCGGATTAATAATTGCAATGCAGGGGAAGTACTTTTCCCTCAACCATTGATACTTCCTAAAATTAGGGCCCAAATATACAATTGTTCTATAATACTGATTTCTGTTTATCCTGATTTGGATATGATTACGAGGT
The DNA here is from genome assembly GCA_947623455.1 of Mimachlamys varia. Taxonomy (NCBI): domain Eukaryota; kingdom Metazoa; phylum Mollusca; class Bivalvia; order Pectinida; family Pectinidae; genus Mimachlamys; species Mimachlamys varia. Next base: position 27,958,818 of record OX392532.1, on the reverse strand, counting down.
TATATCTACTTCTTCCTTGAACATTTTGACCTGACTTGACAACTACAGTAATATGAAAATGCATTATCTCCCAATTTTGTAAAGAATGAAATTTCAGCAGAATAAACGCACCTCCAACACCATAGAATTGAATTCCTTTGGGGAGTAGATCTGCTTTGCCACAGCCAATATGGTGCTGGTTTTCCCTGTCCCAGGAGGTCCATAGAACAACAGGTGGGGCAGGCGATCTTCCTTTACAAATCTGTCAACTGCAATGTACAGTATCTTTTATGTGTACAATAGAAATGATGATTGGATATTAAGATTTTAGTCATAAGAGAGTATAAGCCCAGACAACTGTTTAAGCAGGAAATCTTAGCCAAACTCAACGATCACTTTGGGGCGACATTTGGGGATTTTTACCCATATTTTTCCTGAAAATTTCATCAAAATTTAAAAACAGTGTTCCTTTATATAGAAAAATGTCATAGAAATTTTACTAATCTCATAAAATCCCTCAAATTCTCCCATAGCTTTCAGGGTTTGCGCTAGGTATTTTATAAATGTGGTTCTTTCCTAAATAAATGGGGTCCTCCTGCATAGTTTAAATGGGAATCCTAAAAATAAGTGGGGTCTTTCTCAGTTTCTATGCTTAAAAAATATATAGGGACGGCTTCAACACAAACCCTGGCTTTTAAGAGCCAGAATTATCCTTGCAAACTTCAGTTGTTACATTTGAAGGGAGATAACTCTTGCAGCATTTTCTTACTTGTGGTAATGATGTCTGCATGTGATATGAGGTCATCAAGTTGTTTAGGACGATATTTCTCCACCCTGCAATAAAATTGTTAGATATTATTGAGAAGATAAGTCAAATATTTTCAAATGAATTCAGATATGATGAATATATATACTAAAGCAAAAAATTAAAGTGAATTAATTAATTTGGAGATCAAAAATATTATACTTGTAGGAATTCAATTTCTTATTTTTATAAACTGCTTTATCTAAACTGCTAATATAATGACAACTTGATTTAAATTTGTTTATCAATTAAAAAAACAAAAACTTTTATATAAAATGTAGAACATGTTCTGATATTTTACGAACTTGCAGTATTATGATGTAATTTAGTAACAAAACATGAAGCCCTGTGATAAACAATTAGGATTTTTTTCAGATATGTCACAATTTGAAATTGCATGCTCCAGTGGTGGGGAAAATGTTGTTTTTTTTTCAAATGTTACTTTTTTTTTCATTTTGCCTGGAGGAGCCAAATGAATTACAGTAGAGGAAAATGCAATGACCTGACATGGATTAGAACCAGGACCCTAGTGAACGCTCTACCCATTGAGCTACCTATACTAGTTGCAGGCAACCGATCAAACCAGTGACTGTCTACAAAGTCTGTGCCTCCAGAGGAAAAAAAGAGACCTTATACCAGTTTAAACAGTTGCCTTACAAGTGTAGAAAGGGTACACATGGGTCAGTGTAGCTTTAACATAGTGTTAAACAGTCTGTCACTCAAAGGGGCCAATTAAGTGATATCCAATGTATTGTAACAGGATAGGAAAAATACACGGCCAGACCAGGGTTTGGACCTGGGACCCTCCAAACTCTAGACAGATGCTAAACCATGCTATGCCATCTGGTCACCAACTAGTGTTGGGAAATCGGTTGAAAATCATAATCGATCATCGGTTGGAATCGGATACCCTATTCGATCCGATAATCGGTGAAATAATCGGTTTACTTTTGCAATGCATTTATTATTTTGATATCTTTAAAATCACATTGAATATTAGTAATTTAGTATGGAAATAAACTTTGTTTTCAGTTCTCTGCCTTTGTTTACTTTATTTTGTGTTGTATATATGTGTACTGAGGAGTGAGGACCCATCAATCACACAAAAGCTACAATCAAGAAAAAATATTTTTATTAAAATTTAAAACCATTAACAATGAAAACAGCTTAATTGAGCTCACAGTGTTAAACTAATAACAATTTATTATAACAGTGCAATAACTAAACACTCTTTGACTAGACAATAGACGGTTCTTGACATTTTTGACACATCATTTTTTGACTAGAAAATAATAGTAAACATTTATTAAACAATAAACATATACAAGGGTGAAAAACTCACAAATTCAAATCTCCCTGAAAATGATTGTCTTTGGCTACTGGTGTAGCTAGAAAATGTTCTGTAAAATCAGACTTAATCAGTTAATTTCCCATTAATTAAAAAAGTGACAGGAAACCATAGAGTGGTGAATAACAGTCACCAAAAATTCTTCATATTTTTGTTCAAAAATATGAACAAATCAACCTGACTTGGATTCATACGATTACGTTTTTTTGAGACCAACTGGCCTGCCAAGCTGAACACGCGTTCAGAGGGTACAGAAGATGCCTGTACACACAAACACCTCCTAGCTAACACTGATAATCTGGGGAAAAACATAGCATTTGTTTTCCACCATTCAAGAACTGTCTTTTGACTGTCTGAATCCGACACTGTAGTACCAAGGTACCTTGAAATCTCGACTTGAACTGCATCTGCAGTTTCTTTTTTTTCTTCGCCTGTACAGATAACATCGTCTAGCCAATCCTCTGTATCTTTGGATTTGAACTTTTTCCGTGGACTTTCTTTAGATTCTGTTTCTTGAGTTTGTTTAGTTGTTACATGCTCAGGTACAGATGTCTGAGACTGGGAAGTAGCCGTAGAACTAGATTCATCAGTCATTTCATGATCATAGTCCCCCAGTGTTGGTAATTCAGGTACCTCTTTCGTGACTTGTTCAAGTTCTTGTTCTATAGGTTCCTGTTTCACTGTGACCGACACCTCGACATCAGTGGCAAGTTTTCGAAGTAATCCTTCTGCGGCTTCCTTTTTGTCGGGAAGGAACTCAAAACTCTTTGTAAATGGACTAAGAATACAACCAACTAGCGCAATTTCTTCAGCTTCGGTTCTAAACTCCATCTGATTCCTTATTGTAGCTTTCATCGTACGGATGGCTGGTAGGTCTCCTTCATTTTCATTCAGAGTTCTGTATAACTTTACAACCACAGGCAGCACTTTGTTTATTGTTGGGGTTTTCTCTGCGCAAACTACCTCTGTAGCCTTTTTGAAAGGCTCTAGAATAGATACTACGTTTTCAGCTAATGCGGTCTCTTCAAATGTGTAGACACAATTTCTGATTGTTTGTAGTGCACTCTTATTGATTTGTTCATCAGAAGCGAGGGCCATTAGAGCAGGGGTTTGTTCAATAAGTCTCTGTAGCATGGCCAAAGTTGAGTTCCATCTTGTTGGAACATCCCCGATCAGCTTATGACCGACAAGCTCCGGGTTGAGGAGAAGTTCTTGTTTCTCTCTTAACTTATCATTAACACTTGATGATGTGTGAAGAAGCGTTACTAAACGCCTGCCTTTCCCACACAACCTAGCTATATCTTTTGGTTCAAGAGACTTCTTCACTATCAAATTTATGCGATGACCATAACAGCCAAAACGGGTCCATTTCAGGATTTCGAATGCCTTTTTCTCATTAGCCGCATTGTCGGTGGTGGCCACTGTTTTTGGTAAACACCATTCTCCTTTTGTTTCATCAAGTGAAGCTGCAATTTTTTCTGAAGTATGAGAACCTTCCATTTTTTTTGTGCTCAAAACTGCTGCCTTCATGTCCCAGGTTTTGTCGATGTAGTGGATGGTAGTGGTTTGGTAACTCTCAGTGCTTGTGCTGGTCCACCCATCATGTGTGATTCCCACCCCATCACATGAACGAATATCCTGTTTTATCTTTTCCTCAATTTCCATTTTCTTGGTTAGAAGCGTGGACATAAGTTTTTTTCTATTTGGCAACTTGTATCTGAAATAATGAAACAGGTTTTTTCTTGTATTTTGAGCTGCTTGAAACATTAATTACCATTAGATTGTTTACCACTAGGTATTAGGGTACATGTCACTACATGAGTACATTCCATTAAGATTTAAAGTCAAGAATGTTTTCTGAACATGAAATATATTCTCAACTATTTTAACAAAGTATTGGCCTGTTTTCAATTAAATTACACATTCACATTATAGTTTATTTTGCTGCTATGACATAAATTTAAATCAGAGGCAGTCTACTACTTGCTACAGGATGATCATTAACAAAGGTTACGTTGGTCAGTTGGTCTGACAAAGTTCATTTAAATAACAAAAAGACAAATTTAAGGTACAAGTTTACCATGTAATGACATGTATCACTATTATCACTATACCTTGGATCCAATTCTTTCACAAACTTGATAAAATGGTCGCTTTCAACCAGACTGGGAGGCAGGACTTTCCCGACGACTAGTTGATATAGTGCATCATCGATCCGTCCTCTCCGTTCTTGGCTCAATACAGTATTTGAACCTGATACAACATCACATCTTTTGACAAATGCAGCCGATATTGATGGTTGAACTAATTTTGTTTCGCCTTTGTCTAATCGCGATTGTGTAGGAATTTCCGATGGTAACTTGTGTTCCCCGTCAATATGGGATCTGAAATTCGTAGTATTTCCTGAAACCGACAGAAGAAAACATTAAGTTGATACTTGTTGAAATTGAATAAATATCTAACTGACAAGCGTTACAAGCGTGCTTACTGCTGATACAATAGAATGAGTCTACAAATAAAACACGTGCTGCGTCTGTCGTATGAGTTTGTGAACTTGGTAAAACTTACCTGTGTTTCTGTAAATCTTGCGGCATAGACGGCAAACAGCCTGCGATGTATCCAAATTCTTTTTCAATGGTGGTTCATTTTCACTAATCTTATAAAATCCAAAGAATTTCCAGACATCCGATTTCGTTTTTGAGCCTGGGTTGGGGTATATTTCCCTTACGTTTTCTTCTGTGGCCGCCATCTTTATACATTGTTATGACTAGCTACGCCACCTGGCGGGCGCGTTCGATTACATATACACAGAGGTTCGTTCGGTTCGGTACCTTTTTATATATTTTACCGATGATCGATTGTTGATGTTTGCCATCGATCATCGGCATCGAGATGCTATAAACGATCGCTAATCGATCTTTACCGATCATCGTCCCAACACTATCACCAACGATCAACTGGTCTATAGATCTGTATTACATTCCTCCCTCCTTTAACAAAATCCTCCACCTCGAAGACATTTTTGCATCACTTATCGGCCGATTGGTTCTCATCAATAAATATACTTAAATTATAAACCAGTTCTGTCGATCTCCTTCCCTTGTAATTAAAATCCAAATAAAAAAATTGTTAAATATCAAGTTTACGTAATGGAGCATAAACTGAAATGAGTAGCGGTAGCCTGATTAAGACTTCAGTAAATTTCTTGGGTTTTTTTCTGAAGAGTATACCTCTAGATTTGTGAATGGGCACGCACATGCGGACCAAATAAGGAAGTTGTAGTAAGCCGTAGTAACTCCATATTTGGCCATGCAGGCCATATATAAAAAACTGGATTAAGATAACATCACACGTGAACTGTATGTCATGGTGGTAGTTTCTTGTGTTTGTCAAGAAGGACATTTCTGGTTCTGTTAATTTTGTGAAAAAATATTTTATCATGTACTGTACAGTAAACACTCAATATTTCAGCAATCCTCGGTTCTCATTCTGAGCATTGATGCTTACTTGGATGTGACCAAGATTTACATGGCGGGTGTCGTCGATGAAGCAGAAGATGCTTACTCTACCGGAACACCTGGTCTTATTCTCTTGTGCTTTTATGAGAGTCTCCATGTAAATCTTTCCTTTGTTCCTTTTTTGCCCCTAGTTTAATCGATTTTGAGTTCGGATTATGGTTTTGTTGACACTTTGGTATTCTCTGATTTTTCTTATATATGGACAACATTATGCTCACATGAGGTGGTAATGAAATGAAATGAAATATCCTACAGATTGAACATTTTTGATTTTGCTCCACTACCAGGCATGGGACTGCTTCGTAGCTCTAACGACGCAATATAAAAAAATTGTCTCGTCATGAAGAGCTACATTATAAAGCAGCTATAGCTAGGACAGACCAGGCTTCTTACCCGGGACCTCCCAAACTGTAAACACACACTCAACCAATTGAGCCAAAAAGATCTGGATGCTGACAATCAACCCAGTCTAGATCAATCCACTACAGACTGTACTAATGAAATTATTTTAAACGAACATAACTAAAATTAAAAGGCAAATGTCAACTTGGAAAGTTAGTTATATTTTTTAATAGACCAAAAGTTCCGTTCTATGCATTCAATTTTTTGGACAAAACATCAGGTACCGAATAGACCAAAAGTTCCGTTCTATGCATTCTATTTTTAGGACAAAACATCAGGTACCGAAACATCAATGGCTTTGTTTCATTCGTCTTGGGTCCAAAATATTTGTTCTGGTATTGTAATGGACTAATGAAAATGACCCCAAGATCATATCATAAAAAGTGTGACTGTGTGCTTGAATGCTTTCAATGCGAACCCCCCCCCCCCCTCGATCGCTCATCTATCGATGAATTAGGCATACAGACTGAATGGAACTCTGAAATCCGCGCTGCATACGGCCTGAACAGACCATAATATGGGTTTAACACACTATCGCCACCAACGGTGTCCAAAATAACTCACCATGGGAGATTCGAGTGCGTTTTCGTCTCTGTTGACATTTTTCTGTGCTTTCCCGGCAAAATTTGTGTTATCTCGTCTTTGGTCACATGATCAAGCGAGATTGCAATTATCCAATATGGCGGAAGTCATTTGCAGGAGCCTGTCAAATTACAATTGATTATTGTAAAGGCGAACTCCATACATCTTCATGTCAACCGGCAGTAAAACTTGAAGCAGAGGTAGAAGTATGTCCAAAAACAATATACATAGGTAACTTTGGCCAATATGTCGGAGTCCTCAGACACAGAAAATGATGCTGTAGAAAAAGCCATCGCTATGTGCAGAACTGCACAGGGAATGATCGACTTCACAGCTAAACACCTGGATGGATTAAGGACTCAGTGCGACCCCTCAGAGGAACTTACACAGAAGGAGATAAGAAACACCGAGGTAAACGCCCCTAGGGTTTCCATTTCCCCCAGGTAGGGGGTCCCTCCCGTTGGACAGGTGTGCTGTCATTCGGACTAGACTAGTACTACTGTCTATAGACGAGGCAGTTATGTAAAATTATGATGCAAACCTATGTATTGTGATAAGACTTGTGTATTGTTATACATGCCTGTGTATTGGGATTCAGACGTGTTTTATTATTATGCTTGTGTGATAAAGATTTGTGTGGTAAAAGATGTATGTTATGATGAAAACTTGTGTGTGAAATAGAAATGTCTATGTATTTAAAAAGACTTTTAAGATACATACAACACCTAAAGCAGACCTTCTGATCTCATTAAAAGGGGTTTGAAGGGAGCTAGATATATATATGCATTCGGAAGTGAGTAGTATTTTTGTTTAAAGGGGGTATCCTTTTTTATACATGTGTACATATTTATGTATTTGTACCTGTGCTTTGATTTCCCTATCTGCCTCTCTAGAGATTAAGAGAAATTCACCTGTATACAAAATCAAACCCGACACACTATACATAACACATATCCCATTTCAAAACTGGATTTGTTCAATCTCATTGGCAACCATAATAAAAAATCCAGGTCCTATAACTCCTTGCCACCAAGGGGAGGATCACATACAACTGATACTAGTGGAATCTTTCCGATAATGTTAATGGATTATCAGACCTGCAGATTGATCAATAATTGACTGAAATATGCAGCGCTCCAGGTATACTTTTATGTAAGGAGGAGGGGGTGAATCAACCCATAATTATATAATATATATTTAGGTTAAAATATTCGATGAGTTGAGTTTGACCCTAATGTTAACTTATGGTGAAATAAGCCTGTTTTCCCCGAGCCTGACATGGTACAGCATTCCAAATAGTATCAGTGAGTGACGTACTATTCCCCAAAAAGTCACGATCTGAAAATCTTCTGATCAGGACAAGAATATATTCCGTTTTCAAATTTTAGGGGGAAAAAGACTATTACCAGTTGGTTTTAAGTTTATAGCCACTAATTGAACCTTAAGAATCTGACTAATTTTAATACCCTGCTAAATCCATAAAACAAATATATAGATCTAATCCATTTCTGGGTTGTTTATTTCCATTGAAAAACTTGTCATCTGAGCAAACAAAATATGCATGACGTCATTATAAGTGGGTCCCAGAAAGTGTCAAAGGGCAATCAGATTATTATTTGATGATGAATCATGACAAGACAATGCAATCTTTTGATGGTTTGATTTGATTAACCTTTAATGAAAGTGTTTCCCTTACTGCATCTACACCATTTGAATACATCTTTTGTCTAATTCTGAGCAGTTTCAAAAATGACTGAGTAGATTACTATATCCTCAGCAGACAGGTCTTGAACACAATTATATCAGAACACAAATAATGTCATGTTTTGGGGGTTAAGTATTTGATAATTAATACATTTATTGTGAAATATTAAAAAAGTTAACGCATTTGAAATTGAGTTGGTATTCCTATATATAGTTTATGTTCATCATTCCACACTTGAATGCCAGCTCGGTTCAAGCGAGAATCTGATGGAAAGGATGATTTAATTTAGATTAAAGAAAAAAAAACTGTATCGCAAGAAGTTAGTTCTTCATGATCATCAGCAGTTCATGACAAATCTACAGAAGCAATCTTCTTCATGACAAAGTTGCAAAATTGATTATTGAATTGCCTTCATTCTTTGTCAAAGGCAAGCTAGATTTAATCATTGTTTCCAGTTATCAGTATCATCTCTCGTGTGCATGTCCATATATCCCTTCTTGGGTTTCATTCTTTTTCCCTTCTTTGTTTTACATCTGATTCAAATTGTAGACACATTTTCTTGACTGTCTTATATTCAGTGGCCTCATATATAAAAAAGTATAAAAGTATCTGCATGTGTTAATGTGTTACATAATTATTTATGTGTTTTCCTCGTCTTCACTTCAGAGTAAGCTGATCAAACTGTTCAGTAAACAGCTGGTAGCTAAGGATCAGTTAGCTACAGATGATGTCCACGACAAGTTGTCAGAGTACCCCAAGACAGAACAGTGGCTCACTGTGGTCGGTCTGGAGAAAGAAGTCATCAAGGTAAGCAAACCAAATCAAATAATAAGTTCGATAACAATATAGCCACATGTCAGGTATGTCATACAAGTTATTATACAAATAAAACAATCACTTGTGTTGTACTGATGATCCATAATGATCAATTAACTACTAGTTAGAGGCCTCCCGATTCTGGTCATTGATGATGTCATGTCATAATCAATCATCAGTAAAATGATGCTTTATAAAACTCTGGTACCTTAATGGGTTTTTTTATGGTGTCCCTTTTTCCAGCAAGACATCCTGATCTTTTCAAACTTGGAAAAAAACCTACAAAACTGGTTAAATTCAGAAATCAATATTAAATCTTGAGTTTCAGGTAATTTCATCTGTATTAATGTCTGAAAAGTTCTTGGAATCAATGAAAAGTTCCCTTCCATATCAGGATTTTGTTTCATATTGAATTGTGTTTTGTGTCTACTATTGTAAACTAAAGCCAGTTAAATCATAAGCACAATTTATTTCTAAAATTGAGGGGGAAAAACCCAAACAAACAAATGCAAAAACATGAATCTGGACCGGTCTATTCAACTTAAATTGGTTTCTTATCAAGGCATTGGTCAAATGTATTTTTACACTCCTGGCAAACCAGCTCAAGAATGTACATTACCATATTTGAAATTCTTGTCGTTATAATTGATTGAAATATTGTTTTTTTTCCTGATTTGAATAAAAAATAATATCCTGATCAATTTTTTCGTTTGATTGGCTGAAGAATTGAGGAAGTGCTTCGGTATTACATGTATATTGATATAAGCTTGATTAAAAGCAACAGATGTTGTGCTGATATGAACTTTCAGTCTATATCGCCCAGGAATTTTATTTATTGGAATATCCTGTTTAATATAGCTTTATCATCAGTATTACACTGTACTGAAGGAAAAATTGGGAAATCATTGTAGGTTCCCGTAGATGTCATACAAGTCTGTGACATGTTGTAAAGCTGAACTGTGTACCATGTACCGTTCTTCAACAATCCCATTCTCATCAAAGTACCGGGGATAATTCTGACTTTAAAAACCTATGGGAGAATTTGAGGGATTTTATGGGATCAGCTAAATAGTTATGAGATTTTTCTATATAAAGTAATATAATTGTGCATTTTTAATGAGATTTTCAGGGAAAATATGGGTAAAAATCCCCAAATTTTGCCCAATTTCACATCAAAATACAAAATGTATAGGGTGCTTCCTTCGGTAAAGTTGCTTTATTTTCCCAAAATGAAGTAAAAAAGAATTATCAATATAAATAAAAACAATGGGATATAAATTTACACTTTTGATATAGGATTATATAGCACTAAAGTTTGTTGTAACAGTGTTGCTGCATCTCTTGGGTTGAAAAACACTGACAATGATAAGTAATGAGAACTGAGTTTATCTGAACTGTTTATTAACTCTGAACACAGGTGCCTGAGAATATTCTATAGCTCTATATATTTGGACCTAAGTAATTAAAAAGGTTTTACGAGTAATTTTATATTTTCAATAAAAATGCCATCCCCAATGGTCAATTTTTTTTTCTGAAAGTTTACCAAGTGCTTTTGATATTGGGGGAAAAAAAAGTTATCTTCCAAAAATCATGTTTCGATGTGAATTGTTGGAAAGATGGAAAGCTTTAACTTTATGAAGCGCCTTTACATGTATACATGCCAAATGGATTTTTCTCCTTCAAACATAATCTCCATTCCTCAAAATTAAGAGCAGCTGCCACTTCCAGGTTTCAAAGTTTTCTGCAGTCCTCTTTCATTGTTCAACAAGGTGCTGACGTCAACCTCATCAGTATTGAAAAATAAAAAAATTTGCACAATGACTATGAACGACTTTTGAACCTGGCAATGGTGTTAAAAATAACCTCTGTTTCAAATGATACCAAGCATTCCTTCTAGTTTCCCTTAAATTTGCTTGTAAATAATGGCTCTTGCAAATTTGGTGATGGGGTTGTATTTGGCTACAAAGTTACTGAATTTTCAATTTTAAACAAAACATACTGTACATATGATCATTTAATATTATACGTAAGCTTGAGATGCTTTTAATCTCAAACTTAATATGTTTTTACATATCATATAAAAATATGCTGGCAAGTTTGTACTACCGGGTATATATCGGTGTTTTTGCTACCTTGATTTTACAGCAACCTGTGCCTTATTGAATTGGAGAAAATTTAGTAGGATTTTCAGATAAATTGGGAAAATATTCTTGAATTTTGCTTCATTTTGGGAAAATAACACAAATTTTGACTGGGGGAAACAGCCTTTAATCAACTGTAAAAATGGGCAAACAAAATCACTATAACAGTACATGTAGATTTATTTGTAAATGGTTATTTTTGAAGCAATACATGTAGATTTATTTGTAAATAGTTATTTTTGAAGCAATACATGTAGATTTATTTGTAAATGGTTATTTTTGAAGCAATACATGTAGATTTATTTGTAAATGGTTATTTTTGAATCAATACATGTAAATTTATTTGTAAATGGGTTTTTTTTTTCAGTCACAATGTACAACAAATCCATTAGTGGCATGTTAAAGGATTATTGTGTATATTACATGTGGTATACAGAACTGTGGCCTGCAGGCCTACTTATGATTACATGACGTATGCAATGTGATCACTGCACCAGTGGTTTATTAGGAATACAATAATAAAACTGTAATAACTTACATGATGTACGGGGAATATCAATATTACCCAACTTAGTACATACGTAGTGGCTATTGATGTGACCGACTCGCTCATCATTATCATTCTAGATGATGGATGACCAACATGTGCAGTGATTAATCTACATGGGCAACCTGAGTCCTAGGCCTGTACTCATAGAATTTCGAAAGGACCTATTGAATTTCTGGGAATGGTTCAATTTAACATTGTTGGACCCCTTGTTTTTACAATACAAATGAAAAGGCCCCATGAAAAATAATTGTAGATTGATCACTGCATGTGAAAAACGAGTACACATCTTTCTTTTTATACCATATATTTTGTTTTAATATAGAGATAGATTGTAATATTATTATTAGGAATGCACAATCAAACTCAACACTAACAATTGGTTTTAATTTCTTAGTCTTAACTTAATCTGTCAATATTTAATTAGGTTGTAAAGTAAATCCAATTAAGGGTTAATGTTTTATTTTCTAAATCTTTTTTCAACTTTTCAGAAATTTTATCTTTTTGTTAATTCTTAAAATGTTTAATTGTCATAATATATTAAAGTATCACAATGTCAAAATATTTAAACTCTGTACCTGTAAGCTTTAAACTCCTTTATCTTTACCTTAGAATTGGGGTTATGTTTATCAATGGATTGAATGAGTAAAAAATCATAAATATTTCTTGATTTTCTAAAATTTTAAATCTTTTTTACTTTTTTTAACTTGGCGGGATAAATCACTAGGATTCATGAATGTTGAAATCAAACATCTGTGAGATCCTGTATATTCTGCATGATATTGATTTATGTAGTTTTCACTTGTGATTGATAAGTGATGGAGCACAATTTAAGGCAAACAATTAATTTAACTTGACATCTATCAACTAAACTTGGATTTAATTCTATTAGGAAAATATTTGCTTTGTTTGACACTTATAAAAATTGAATCTTTGGAGTTTAATTCACATGGAAGTTTGTCTGTCCTTTGACAAAAATATGATGCTGTAGAAAATGTGTCTGTAATGTTATGGTATAACTCTGTTCATAATTTTAAGTGTGTTATTAAAGTTTGAACACAGTGCATATTTTACTTTTTAAAAACAATTTAACAGTTAGTCAGTTACGCATACTGCCATACTCGCATTTTCACTTCATTAAATGACAATTCATGTAAAAAATATTATGTTATGCATGATATTCATCCCTGAATTTACCATAACCATGTGAGAAATATTGTCTAGGGCGGTCAGGCCACGGAATTATTGCTGTTAGAGGTCGTGGTATAAAACGTGTTGGATAAAAGATAACCATGCTTTTTTTTCTGAGATTAGACCAAAGGTGTCACATTTCTACTTTTGATTTTCTATACACAATCCCTGTGAGGCATTTCAGGGCTTAGTTCTTGTTCTGTATATTTATTGTCAATTTTCAAAGGAAGATTTAAAATACCAGTGTTTCTATATAACTAGTGAGCATATATAACTTGTCACAAAGTACACCCCCCCCCCCCCCCCCCCCCCACCCTTTCTGGGAAGCTGATGTGGAGACAGTTTACCTGTCGCTTGTCATCTATCGTCATCAAGTTTTTTAATTGACATAACTCCTTGCAATCTGATTTTTAATGTGAAATATGATATCTAAATAATCAAAATATTTCATGATGATAATCATTTATATATTTATATACCCATGATGTTGGATCAAAATTGGGCAGTTGTGCAGTATACTAATTACAAAAATCTACATCAGTGAAGAAAAAAAATTAATAAGAATCAATTTATTTTAAATAAGCCGATATGATGAAATTTTAAATTATAGTTAAATTCATTTGTTTGTTTCTGTTTTTATTTTCATTCAAAATGAAATAAATTAGTATTGGTGTGAATTGTATTCAATATGGTCAGTGAGAAAATCTTCAGTTGTGGATTGCATTGTAAATACGTAGAATAGGGACATATAACTTTGTGGTCAGAAGGAAATAGATTCATGGCTCGTGATTGGTTTAATTAGAGGGCTATTTGAGGAAGTTGTATGATTGTGTGAGCACATACAATACAGACATACTTGTGGATCTGGTTGCCGGAATAATTGACATACCTGTGTGGGCACCGGTGTGTAAACTACTGTAAGTGTATATATATACACTTTACATACCTACCCCTCGTTATCTCACCTGAATCTACAGGTGATATTAACCAAATAATCCACAGGTTAACCCATACCAAAAAAAGGTACAAAAAGTCATAACTTTTTTGTACCTTTTTAGTGCTTTTTTTGTACTTTTTAAAAAAGTTACAAAAAAGTTATGACTTTTTTGTACCTTATTCAAAACTTGTAATTTACTAGTATAACTTTTTTGTACCTTTTCTGGACTTTGAAATTATCAAGTATACCTTTTTTGTACCTTTGTGGACTTTGAAATTATTAGGTATACCTTTTTTGTACCTTTTCTGGACTTTGAAATTATTAGGTATACCTTTTTTGTACCTTTTCTGGACTTTGAAATTATCAGGTATACCTTTTTTGTACCTTTTCTGGACTTTGAAATTATTAGGTATACCTTTTTTGTACCTTTTCTGGACTTAGAATATTTTCTGGACTTTGATATTATTAGGTATACCTTTTTTATACCTTTTCTGGACTTTGAAAATATTAGGTATACCTTTTTTGTACCTTTTCTGGACTTAGAATTTTTTCTGGACTTTGATATTATTAGGGATACCTTTTTTATACCTTTTCTGGACTTTGAAATTATCAGGTATACCTTTTTTGTACCTTTTCTGGACTTATAAAAATATTGAACATCTCTTAAAAGACTGGTCTTCAAAAATACTGACTTTGATTATTTTATGTTTAATGTTTTTGTACCATTATTTTTATTATCAATGTCAGAAAAAAAATTATACAATAGCATTTAAATAGAAATTCAACCATCAATTTACTAAATTTATCAGTTTCCAAAATGAGTGTCCTGTGGAGTTTCATCAATAAAATTAATAACTCGAATCCATGGCCACTTTGGTCTTTGGTAAAAGGGAGGTAACTCTTACATAGTCTACAAATACCTTCCCTTCCACCATTGATATGCAATAACCTTAGCATCTTTTCAAACTCTGTTACCCAAAGTAGCACTTTCTAAATTTGACCCCTACCAAAACCAGGGGTAGATTTTTCAGATGTTTTCTCAAAACAATTAAGAGAAAGTGTTCACAGTATGCTGCTGATGAAATATCATCACTGTATGTCTTCTGGTAATGAAGAAATAGCCATTTAAACGTTTGAAGTTTAATGACCCCTGTGACCCTGAAAGTAGGTCAAGGTCATTCATATTTTTAAACCTGATGATTCATGACCTTAACATTTGATGTGTGAAATATCAAGGCTCTAGGCTTTACAGAACTGGAGCAGAAGTTTGTCAAAGTTTGCCACCCAAAACAGCACTTTTCAACTTTGACCCCTACAGAAAACTGGAAGTTGACATTTTAGAGAAAAATGTTCCCTGACAAATGTTATTTATTTATTATTCCACATAATTAATATATCCAAAAATTAATTCTTAACATTCAGCTGTTAATGAGATATGGCATTTAGGGTTAAAACCAGAAAAGGTGTCATGGTGGCCATTTTGCTTTTTTTGATGAATTTAGGACCGTATCATCAGCTGACGGGGGCAACGTCAAGATAATATTTTGATATCAAGTTAACAAAATGGAAGCTTTAAGAACAAGTATTATGAAACAAGAACAAGTATTATGAAACATTATCAAAATGCAAAATGTCAGCCCATAGCATATATTGGGGAATTTCCAAAATGGCCTTCTTCCTTAACTAGAAATGCTACTGAAAAAACAGAAGGTATCAATATCGTTGGAATGACATGCTGCTTTAATCTGTAAAAGGGTTTTTTCAACAATGGCAAAAAATGAAAAATTCTAAAAATAGATTAACTTTGACCTCTGGTGAGCTTTTTTACTGGACATATTTTGTAATAACTTGTAAAAGTTTTCCCCTGATGTATTTTACAGAAATATGCCTTTTGAAAAAGCTACAAGTTTAACAGTTTTTTAGTTATAACCACTTACACATTTTGAGGTATGACATCATGGTGGCCATATTGAATTTCAGACCAACACAAAATTAACAACTTTTATGTAATTAGTCAGGAATGTTTAAGGATTTCTTCAGGTAAATTTGAGCTAAATGGTGGAATTTGAGGAGAAATTTGAAATGCGAGACTTTTTTTTTAACGGGAAGATCTATAGAATATATAGGGACATTTTCAAAATGGCGTTCAACCTTAAATGTAGTGCTTAAAAAAATGAAGACATCTCTTTTATGGGGATGATATTGTCCATTGTCCTAAAGAATAATTTTTAAGGAGAAAAAAAAAAGAAAACTAAATTCCCCCCCCCCCCATTTTTTTTAATTTTTGACCCAACAGCAAGCTTTATTACTTGAAATAATTTGTATTCACATGACATGAATAGGAAGAAATTAGATATTATCTTATAGTTTATCTACAAAAAAATATTATTACACGTACTCTGTACAATCAATATTTTTTGAGATATGGCTGTTTTGAGGTTTTTTGCAAATTATTTACTTCTATTAGAATATGAGAAATGGAAAAGATGTTGCATATTTTGCATGAATAGTACTCAATAATCTGTATAAGGTCAATTTACTGGTATAAACTACTCCCACAGTCTTCAAATAAACAGAACCAAAATTAACAGTGATTACAATTACCTGTATATTACAAGGTACCAGCCTTACCTGTATAAACTACTCCCACAGTCCTGTGATTAACAGAACCTGGGCCAGTTAACAATTAATAATTGGATAATTACCTGTACCTAACAGGTAGACTCAAGTTTACCTGTATGAACTACCTCCAAAACAGAACCCATGGCCAGTTCACAATGATAATTGGATTATAACAGGTAATTAGCAGGTAGATCCTAACCTGTAGATATAACACAGGTGTACTGGACACTGTATGGACAAACCCCATTCAGTAATAAATTGATAATACTCCCATTGAATTTATCTGGTAGTTGTTCTACATGGACATGGAGAAAAGCTGACCAGGTGTATACATTTTGAATAAACAAATAAAAAAATTCTAGCTGTTTTTAACAACTATTGTGGAATTTTTCTTTGGAAAAGACTGATATTGGCTTGTAAATGCTGCAATTAAGGCTGTATAATTAATGTGATTGTGTATATATGTGTGGCATTGACAATAAATTATTTGAAATTAAATTAAATTTAATTTAAAAAAAAAAAAAAAAATCACCAGTATATCCATAAAGGCCTAAGTATAGATTTCAATATTTTTTTCTCTATTGAAAAAAAAAAATCATATCATATCATTTTAATTATTAATCATGATTATTAATGATAGAATTCTAGGCCTGCATAATAATATTATTTAATTTTCATTACAAGTATATTTACACATCGAGCTGAAGACATATTTTTGAGAAATGTAAAATCAGATCTTTTGTAAAAACGCAAACAATTTAGTCTATGCATACGTAATGAAAAAAACGGTAACTGATTTTAGGACGAAACAAAATACATGTACACTGCAACCTGTGCTACCCAAGCACTAGCTAGGCCTAAAAGTTTATTGAAAATTTTCGTCCCGTAAAATCGTGAATTACGCCGAGTGGCTTCGTGGTGTATGACTTCGTTGTAAGTGATGAATTATCGTCAGCGACTAGCCAACAATAAGATAGCAATATATAATATATGTTGGTGTTCTTCTGATTTGATGTGATAACAAATCATTTTGATTTTGAAGTCGATGTGTGGTGGGATGTTTTCACCGAGTCCGCAATCGAACCCGGAAGTGTATTGAAGATTAGAGAAAAACATGTCGAGTCGCTACGTACGACACGATGTGCCTTTCTTGTTATATTTCTTTTCTGAAAATAATCACAATAATGATGTCATTCACTGATTCGATTCAATTAAAGACAAATGAAAACTAAATAACTAAGGGAGTTTTCGCTCGTCACCCTCCGTAAACCACATTTTTTCCCATGATGCAATAACCCCAAAATTTACTGACCAATCAAAACGTAGCGGGAAATTTATTCCTTATTTGATTCAACTTTGACCCACGACCTACGATTGCAAATGTAAACAAACGGGAGTCGGTCTCAAACCGATTCAATCTTACCGGAAAACAGTTGTATTATCATGTTACGCTGGAAATTAACGGTCCCCAGCAACTGAGAACAACACACGTAGATGGTGAAGGCAACACAGAATGTTTTCTACACAAACGGCGACGAATAGATTCTTCCAGACCTTGCGGCATACCTCGGCGTGGCGGCCATTACCAACGTAAGTTCATCGATATATAAGTTGTGAAAGTTTCGTCAATATTTAAATTGTTTTGCTGGATACTTCAAGAACCCAATTCATCATGTTCATTAGTGAATATTCTTCATCTTTTCCAGCTCAACGATCACAATTAACAGCTGCATAAACACATGGCCACGACTTCCTCACAACGACCTGACTTGATTTTTTTTTAATTGTAATGTAAGTTTTTCAATGTATTTGACTACATAAATACTGATAAATTGTCTAACGGTAACTATTATGCATTCGTTTGAAGATTCGCTGTGATATAATAACAATTAAAGGTTTTAAATGCTTGCATTGTTTATTCAAATCTGCTTTACGTGTTTTAAATTGTCAAAACTTTTTAAGAAATATAGTCAAACTAAATAATTAATTGTTTGGGGCTTAATACACAGTTGCTGAGATTAGGCAGTTTTGAAATTGATTTTAACTATATACGAACACTAATTAATTACATAATTATACCATATACATGAACCATACGTATATATGTGCATCTATCACAAAGTCAATGTGTTAAATAATGTTTTGCTTTTGAAATTCTTCAAATTTAAAAATTAATTATTTTTTTAGGGTATATTTTTTTTCTAAAATGTTTCCATCTTAACATTAATTCTCTATATTTCAGCAATTTTGTTTTCTTTTATACACCTTTCAAACACTCAACATTTTTTAACATTTCAGGTTCAATATATACATTGCAAATATTCTCAAATTTTCTTCTCATTTTGTTCCAATATTATTAATTAGGAACTTAAATATAAAAAGCCTAAATAGAAGCACGAATTTAGATCGAAATCCATGATTAAAGTTAATAGATATGTTTTTATGTTCAAGTTGGCTGACGCCAAGACCAGAGGATCCTCGGGCCAATATCATCTGACACATACCATCCAGAACAGACACTTACAGATCTGGACAGTACTCCTTCCTACCCAGAACCATCATCACATGGAATGGAATAGCAACAGAGACTTGATCCAAACCAACAATCGAGAGTGTCCAGTCCACATTTCAACCTAGCATATTTGACTTTCTTCAACTTCAATACATTTTCAGTGTGCGAAAGTAATTCTTAATGTTTCATAGACAATATGTTTATCGATATTCAAATTGCATAGACCAAACAAAATTTCTATAGACTGAATTGTTTCATCAGTGTCAACAGACCTCTTAAACAGAGTGATCATGATCTCTCCTCCTTCGACATTCATAATCATGAGCAATTAAATTCCTTAAGACATAAGGTCTACCATACTAGCATTTTGCATAGACTGACAGGTTTTCCTGTAGCCTCGGTCTACCAGTCTTTCGTTACTTTCGCACACTGCATTTTGTAGATACATCACCTGTTGTTTTTACCTATTATCCTTTTAACTTTAAATACAGAACTTTTTAGCTTGTGGTTCACCATGCGTTTCATAATGAACACTCTCCAAAATCCAATGAAAATTAGAACTTTTTAAAACCCATGGGTGCAGGGCCAGGGTCCAAGGAATTGCAGTGTAGTGCCATATTTTTCTAGAAAGAAGATTAGTGTGTAGTGAGTATAATGGTGTTAGAAGATTGTAATGTTTATTGATGTATAATTTATGATGTATGTGAAGTGATTTTAAATTTACAAATGTATGTGTTTTTATATGATTTAAGATTGTACTTATAATATTAATGTATATTTACTACCTACCTGGATCTACCTGGCATCAGTCTGGTGTAGATGTTTCCATCTCTGGACCACATTTAGGGCCTCATATTGGAGATACTGGTACCCTATAGTATTGTTTTCACTGTAACTAGCGCCCCTCCCCCATTCTACCAAGGTATACAAATTATACAAGTGCCCTTTTAATCGCAATGCAACTAAAAGATTCCATCTAACGGTGCGGTAAAACCTTGCTGTGTGCATGTTTACAAGACAAAACCCCACAAATATTGGTTATTTGTGTACAAATTATCCAAAATTGATGACATTTATGTCTCACATCATGAGTACTATCCATTCTGGTCATAATACATTGTACTTATTTACCTTATTAAAAAGACATTTTATGCCCCCGCCATGTCCGTCCTGTCGCGTCCCATCCCATGGTAATGTAACCAGCTAATTTAAATAACTACTTATGCATTCTCATCAGACTTTGCATACATAATAAGTATGATGTCTTGTTGTGCACCTTGCTCTTTTTTTTTCTCGGATCAAGTGTCCAAGAGGGCCGCCACCGCTTCTGATTGGCTAAAACATATCCTGTAATAACTTTTCTTCTATACTATACCAATCATGATGAAACTTGATGGGATGGATGATAACATGAAGGCGCTCATTATAAACAAAAAGCTGTGGCATTACGATTCAAGATGGCTGCCAACTAGAGGCTTCTGATTTATCGAAATTTAAATATTGTCCGATTTGATTGAAATTTAGTATGTATATGTAATCTGATGATACGAAGGCAATGACAGTATTCTTTTAATGAAAAACAAAGTGGGAGACATTTTATGGTCTCTGATTGGTCAAAATCCAAATATCCAAGTTTCATGAAATTTTGCAGAACTTATTTCATATGGATTTCATATTTATGTCTCATAGATATTTCTAGTTCTTGCAGGTCCTACTTTTGTTATCCTATTAAGCGCTCCCTTTGGGACATTTTTTAGGTGCCTAGTGGGCACTAATTAAGACAAATACAGTAATCACTCTATTCACCTGTCCAATAATAGCTCATAGCTGATACCTTATTTATTGACCAATTTACTTGAAACTTGATCAAGATGTTAAGTTGACATAAATACTTTCTGAGGTCAAAGGTCAAGGTCATATGGTTCAAAGGTCAAGGTCAAATTTTGTACTTTGTCACTAATGATTTTTTTTGTTGTGACATACAGTAATGAAGCAAAGTTTGTTGAAATTAAACAATGAGTCAGCTGACAATAAGTCAAAGTCACGGAGTTAAAGATAAAATCACCAGGCCAAGGTCAAATTTTGTACCTTTTCACTGATGAACATTTTAATATGACATTATGAAGCAAAGTTGATCAGAATTAAACAAGGATTCAATAGGCCAAAACTCATGGTTACCAGGTAAAAGGTCAACTCATGGGCAAATTTTGTAACTTTCCACTGATGAACTTTTTATTTTGACATTATGAAGTAAAGTTGGTTTTAATTAAATAAAGACTCAACAAACAAAAACCATCTTTTACTGATGAACAGGTCCGTATGACATCATGAAGCATGATTGGTCAGAAACTAACAAGGAGTTAATTGACTAAAGATCAATCTTGTTTGGTTTGACCATTGGGTCTAAAGCTCAAGATTTGATGATCACAGAAAAGAAATAGCACATGACAGGGCCCTTGCTGACCTGTCATTGTTATAGTTTGATGTATGTGTAGTGAGTATGATATAGTGTTAGAAGATTATTATTATATTTGTCAAATTTGTGTGTATTTGTATGATGTAAGATAGGTTTTTTTATTATCAAATTTATTTATATCATATGATGTATGTGTTGTGGGAATCTTAAGAAGATAATATTTATTACAATTTCATTTTAATGACAGTTCCTCAATAATGACATATTTGAAATAGTAGCTATACAAAAATAATTGCATACAGGTAGCTTAAAGGAATATTTCTACATATAATTTCTGCAAAAATTTTGATATAGTACTACAGTGGACTCCACATAATATCACACCTGTTAATATCACATTCCTCTTTAAATCATGTTTTCCCAAGCACCAATTTTCTCTCTATATAATCTATGTAATTGTATCTGGTTAATATCATGTATTTTGAGGTGAATTCCTCTTAATATCATCTTTTTTTAACCAATAACATAAAATATTCTGAAAATGATGTCATTTCTTTTGATTTCAGATACAACTTGTACAAAATGTTGCATAGAAAATACAAAATAACCCCAAAAATGATTTTTATTTGAAATAATGTTATCTATATATTGAAACATCTTCATATGTACATTGAATATCTTACTTTTAGGTATGGAGGTTGGAAATGCACTTGATTTAGACGGAAAAAAACATGTTTCTCTTAATGTCACATTCCTGTTAATATCATGTTTTTGTCTAAAAAATGCAACTTGATATAAAGAGAAGTGCACTGTAATAGGATAATATCAATGTTAAAGTAACCACAATGGATTATTTTTGAAATTTGATGTTCTGAAAAATAAAGATTTTTTTCTTCTAAATTTATACCTTTTTTGTACCTTTTTTGTAACTTTTTAATACCTTTTTTGTAACTTTGTTGTACCTTTTTTATACCTTTTAAAAAGCTATACCTTTTTTGTAACTTTTTAATACCTTTTTTGTACCTTTTTTGTAACTTTTTTGTACCTTTTTTGTAACTTTTAATACCATTTTTATACCTTTTTTGTACCTTTTTAATACCTTTGAAAAGGTATACCTTTTTAAAAGGTATAAAAAAGGTACAAAAAAGTTATACCTTTTTAAAAGGTATAACTTTTCTGTACCTTTTTTATACAAAAAAGTTATACCTTTTTAAAAGGTATACCTTTTCAAAGGTATGAAAAAGGTACAAAAAAGTTATACCTTTTTAAAAGGTATAAAAAAGGTACAAAAAAGGTATACCTTTTTAAAAGGTATAAAAAAGGTACAGAAAAGTTATACCTTTTAAAAAGGTATAACTTTTTTGTACCTTTTTCATACCTTTGAAAAGGTATACCTTTTAAAAAGGTATAAAAAAGGTACAGAAAAGTTATACCTTTTAAAAAGGTATAACTTTTTTGTACCTTTTTCATACCTTTGAAAAGGTATACCTTTTAAAAAGGTATACCTTTTAAAAAGGTATAACTTTTTTGTACCTTTTTTATAACTTTTTTGTACCTTTTTAATACCTTTGAAAAAGTATACCTTTTTTGTACCTTTTTCTTTGACAATAAAGTGATTATTTAACTGAACAAATGTGTTGAGTATAACTTTTTTGTACCTTTTTTGTAACTTTTTAGTGCTAGATTGAAACCTCTTTTCTGATAGGGTTCCAATCTAGCATAAAAAAGTTATGACTTTTTTGTACCTATAAAAATGTAACTTTTTTGTACCTTTTTTTGGTATGGGAAGCTTTCTGCACCGTACCTGTAACAGGTTATTATCAAATCTGATCGGAAAGTTAAAAAGGGTTTAATAAACGAGATTAATGCACAGCATAACTGACATTCCGGGAATCGCTGCGATTGTCTGCGGAGAGACATCGATGTAAAGGTGACAGGCTACTACTACCAACGGACAAAACATTGTATACATAAACAAGCACTACTTCAACAGACAATCCACTTTTATTGGCCCCCAGACATTAATGAATGAGCTGAAATTGTAAATACATTATACTGATATACACATTCCTTCTTCCAGTAGGTATAGCTGCCAAGTTATAAATTTGTTGAACAACAGAATTGAATTCCATTCTCAGCTTTTTGTGAAATTTCATGACTTGTTGTTATGTATTAATTCTACATAAGTGAAACTGAGGTGCCAAGTTAGAACAATTATTGCATTCACGAGTTCGTAATTTCTAAAGTAAAATTGTTGTTAATTTGACATAGTTATATACTTGTGCTATTGAATAAAAACTTATATCAGTCGATCTATAATTAGCAAACAACCAAATTGAAGATTTATTTTTTGAAAACACTTCAAAAACATGTTGGATTTTTTTAGAAAATAAGGCTTTCTGTAATTCCGTTTTTATGTTTTCAAATTGACCATTGAAAATTAATTGAGACGATTTAGAGGTGGACCAGTTGAATTGAATACCTCTACCCCCTACGACAACTGCAGGAATGATGATTGCACTTTAGGTTCATATTTGTTCATTCTATAGCTCTTCAGTCTTTAAATTTTCATTTTGACAAAAATCCCTTCAACTGTGTATATAGTGTAAACATGCTTAATTCGGCTCATTCAAATTTTAATAAATATGAAAAAACATTGTAAGCACAATAATGAATAGGCGCTTGCAAAATACTTGCTGTAGAAAGCAAACATACAGAAATTGTAATTTTCCCAAACACAATTTAGCGGAATTTTTAAATACAGAGTGAAAGATTACTGTCAAAAATATGTACATTTTAATAATTATAAAGATCTTAAATATTTGTCATGTTATAGACAATCTTGCTTATCATACATACCTGTATACAGTTTTCATTTTTTTTTTTTTTGTTAAACTATACAATACTTGTGCTTGTGAGACTGTTACTGGGTACCTCTGGAATTATTTTGTATTTGGAAAAGCTCTGCATTTAGACCCAAGTTTGTACAGAG
This sequence comes from Mimachlamys varia, assembly GCA_947623455.1. Classification (NCBI taxonomy): domain Eukaryota; kingdom Metazoa; phylum Mollusca; class Bivalvia; order Pectinida; family Pectinidae; genus Mimachlamys; species Mimachlamys varia. Next base: position 27,934,305 of record OX392532.1, on the reverse strand, counting down.
GAAATCATATGTTTATATTATGAAATTATATTATGAAATAAAATTGTAATTTACATCTAAATATTTTTCATTGCAACATCTCAAACAGTGAACCAATTCTTTTTCAGCAAGTACATGGATTTCTTATAGACATTATTTATGTCAAATAACAGTCAACAGAATTGATTGTACAATTTAATAGATAGTATATTACAGAATGTATAATTGCCAACCTTCCCAATTTGGGCGGGAGGCTCCCTAATTTAGACTCCCTCTCCCGCCCCTCGATCATATTTGTCAAAATTGGGAAATCTCTGGAGGGTTTCAAATCTGAGCTAAAACTATTATAATGAGTTACAATTTCCTTTAATAACCAAGTTTAAAGTGTTAATTTATAATCATATTGTTTTTGATAGGGTATACTTCAAAGAGAGATAACTCTAACATCACTACTGGACATGCAGGAAGATGAGGTGAGAAACCTGCTGCTGAGGTTTGATTCCAAAGAGGAGGACCACAGGAAGTTAAACTGTGCTCTCCGCAACCTCAAGAAATGGACAGGTTTGTTTTTCTTTGTCATTCTGTACTGTGACTTTGTGAATATCATTATCGACAGCTGAACAAGAAAGTAAGTTCAGCACAAAGTTCACAATTACTATTAAATTCAGTGCTACACAATATGGCAGTGTTTTTACTACCTTGATTTTGAGATGGCCTGTGGCTGATTGATTTGGGAAAATATAGTCGGATTTTCAGGTATATTGGGAATATATTCTTGAATTTTGCTTCATTTTGAGTTATACAGCAAATTTTGACTAGGGGAAACAGCCTTTTATTGGCTGTAAATATGGACAAACAAAATCACTGTATGGAAGTCTTTAGAATAGTGAAATCTCCAACTGGACTAAATACTGCTTGCTAGAATATTGACTAGTTCAAACTTGGTATTACTCATTATGTTGAATAAGAGTAGGTAATTGCATATGGACTGGCAAAGTTGGGGAAAGTATACTAGCCCAATTTACTAGTGGTATTTACAATTATTTTCTGGCTGTTTATTTAAAGCATACTTTAGACCGAATGGCTACTTTTACCAATATCGGTAAATCCTTACCACTTGGTATTTGTTGATAGAAGAAAAATAATTATGTCATTGCCAGTTACAATAGATAGGCTTCAGCTGTTTACACTGTGTAATATCTGCATGCTAACACCATATTATGCAAACATCGACTTAAATCCTGCTAATGTCAGAATGTAACCAGCTGTTGTGTGTTAGGTTCCCAGACCATGCATCAGATGGGTTGGTTGGTGCCCAATATTTAATGGGGTATGTTTGTTGGTTAATAGTTTCATACAACGAATATGCATTGACAAAAATGTGCATAATTTTTGGGAAGCTTTTTCAGTTAAATATGTCATAAGCATAAGGATACCTGCCAAAATGGATATTTTGCAAAAAATTTGATGAATTTAATGAAAAGCAACTTTTGAAAATTTCGTCATGTGTTGATGTTTGATGTTCCAGAGCACCTATTGGTGGGAGACACAGGCGGGGACAGTGATAAAGACCTGAGCTGGACGAACTACACACAGGCTTCCAGTAGTCCATACAGCGGCAGTTCCCCGGGCTACCACTCGGGACGGCCCTCCATCTCCTCTCTACCCCCAGAAAATATCCAGCCTGTTCCCATTCCCACGTCCCCACAGAGTACTCCCCCGTCACCGGTCCCCGCCACCCACACAGACAGAACCAGGTGAGGAAACTTCTCTTTCAAACCCTCATCAACATGTGCAAAGAGTTTTAAATTGCCTTGTCTTTCTGTCCAGATCTCTGATTTTATTGTGTCACAGTACACTTATGTCCATGATATTTTCACAAATGAAGGAAATTATTTAAATTTAAATTTATTCTGCAGATATGTATAATGTGGGTTATTTCCATTCTTTTTTTCTCCCAAAATAATGTAAATTTCTCATGTAAAAGCCAATTGTATTCAGAAAGATTTAAGACTTCTTTCCCTTTCCTCTAATTATTTCCTTTTGGTTCTAACATTTTCATTTGATTCTAACATTTGTTCTAGTCTTACAGCAGTTGACATGTGCATTGTCTGCCCTAGATACCATGCAAGATCACCTCCTACACAATTAGTTCATTTGATCATAACTTGGCAATTACCCTTTAAAAAAGTCTGCTTGATTTTTCGCCCTTGACAAAAAAAGAGCTGGTGTAAATGTGTACGTGTATGCTTTGGGCTAATAATGTAAAATTTTCAGTGCAAGTGCCTTCTTTAATTCAGGAAGATGTAAGAGTTTGCTCCCTTCTAATTGTAAGTGCCATCTTTATTCAGGAAGATGTAAGAGTTTGCTCCCTTCTAATTGTAAGTGCCATCTTTATTCAGAAAGATGTAAGAGTTTGCTCCCTTTCCTCTCTTCTGTAGGTATACGCCTCCTCCTACACCTCCACTGACCGGCAGATCGGGAGGCAACTCACGGATGACAGGAACCCCGCCCACAAATCGTCGACACATCCTCATTCCGGATTATCCCCTCACAAAGAGTCGATCCCACGAGTCTCAGCTGGCCAATAGAGTCACAGATATCGATGGACCTAAGTAAGTGGTCGCAAGGACATTTGTTTGGTCGGTACATGAAGATTATGGTAGCTTTTCAGCCTTTCAAGCTATGGAATTCTACGTTTGATTGAAAATAGGCATTGAAATAATCGATTCCAAAATAAAATATTTTCAGTTAAAAGATGAATATTGAATGTAAGTGTGCATGTGAAGATACCATTAATTAATGGAAAAGGACTTTTCGCTGAACTGATTTCTTTAAAAAAACCTTTCCTTATTGCTAAACCCCATTTTTCTAACAAAAAAAAAAAATAAATCAATAAAGGATGTCAGTTTTGCTTCATTTATTTTCTGTAAATATTGTTTTGGATCAACACATTTTTGCAGAGGTTTTGTTGATATGAAATTTTAAACCCCATTTTCCTATCTGATGAAGGATGGGAAAAGCTATTGGAGATTTATGTTGTGAACATAATTACAAAAGCTTAACTTTACAAAGCTGAACATGCTATGATCCTTTTTCTTAGTATTCTTGTTTTCTTTCACAGGTACAGTAAGAAGAAACCTACAAATCTAATTATTGGAAACGATATGCTGAAGATACGTCGGCCTTCCAACGAAGGCTCAGAAACGGGTGGGGGCAGTCGCGGTCCCTCAGGGCACACCTCCCCCATCCCTAACTCTCCCATACATCCATCACGGCTCAAGGCTATTGACTATTCCAAAAGTAAGTCAGGGTCAACTCTCGGTGTTGTGTTTGTGGTATAGTAGAGTTATCTCCCCTGCATGCCCATTCCTCGCGTTTCCACTCCTTCTGCTGTGGACAGGCTTCATGTCATACACTGGGAAACTTGCACATGAGTGCTGCTACCATATTGAATATGATAATTTGTTTCTCTAGAACTTTTAATTTAACCTACTTTGATTAAATTGCCATGAAATCTTATATTAATTAATACAAAATTTGTCGATTTTTTTTTGTAATTTTGAAGTAGATCATAAAATATTGTTAAATTTCATCTTTTGATTGACAGTCTAATGGAATTTAATTGAGTATACTTTGAAGGCAAATTTTTGAGTTGGTGGCTGATTATTCTGACAAATCAGAAATGAAAATTAAAATATGGAAGTGAATAGCTGTTCAAGTGAGATTTTCCAGTGAATGACATGAGTGGTATATGTTGTAGTGGTGGTTTTCTAGATACACAGACATGCAATATTTTGAATCTTGTGTTTGGTTGATAGTATTTAGCAATTTACTTTTCACGTCTGAACACTCCTAAACTATTCCCGCCAGTTTTGATATTTCCTATCTATAAATAGAAATACCCTTATATCAATATGTATTCTTTTGTACTTTTCCCTGCTGTCACATATAGGAAATACAAAAAAAAAATTAAAATGTTTATGCTGGTATGCAACAGAGTTTTGCTACGTATGTATTCCCTAATATTTGTAGTATAGCGTTAATATTTCTGTATCCTCAGTACATATAATGGAACAGTATAACTCCACATAAATGTTAGATTCTTTTATGGTTTTATATTAGGCTTATAGGGGATATTGTACTGATCTCGTCTAATTCATAGTTCTATAAAAGTAATGATTCTTTTTGAAAATATTTACATAAGTCAAGGACTTAAAAAGAAATGTTTTGATAATGATACCTTTTCATATAAATCATTAGTTTCAGTACTCGTGTAGCGATGAGTAAACAAATCTAGATCTGTTGTTCTTCATGTACCAGTGTAAATCTGTATCCTTCGAGGACTTTGGTGGTTGTGTGGTTAGGTCATCAGATCCTTACCACTAAAGCCTGCCTCCACTCGGCATGGTGGCGGTTAGTTCCCAGGTAATGGCGGCAGGCTGGTCGTTGGTCCTCTACCACCAAAACCTGGCATTTCCTTAAATGGCCATAGCTGTTAATTGGATGTTTAATATAAACCAAACAAACTAAAGTAAATCTTTCGTGAGAGCTATGTTGAAAAGTAAGTCAGGTTCAAAAAGAGTTCATATATTTTGTAAGATACATTTTGTTTAACGAAAACTAGGAAAGGAATTTGAGAAAAAAGGCATCAATAATTTATTTGAACATTTTACAATTAGAATAAGAATATAAAACATAATGATCTGCAGGGATTTTCTTACAATAACATTTGGGGCCAAAAAATGTCCCCTTTCTCCTTGGAAATTATTTCCAATTTGTTGTCATGAAATCCACAAGTGGAAGGTGTGATAAATTTGCAAAAAATTATGAGATTTCGCATTTTACTGGTTGACAAATTCCAAATTCAAGGGAAAAAATCCCTGATCTATAAAAGAGTAAAACCCAGTTTAAATATGTAGGAGTGAAAACTGTAAGATAGAATCTAACCCTTTCACCACTACAGACCATAATGGACTTACCTTAATCAATACATGGTAAAGTTTATTAAAGTTATATAGGGGGAAAGGGTTATTGAATCAATTTATGACACTTGCATGCTATTTAATGAGTATTCATACCAAACTGTACAGCTGTCAGTGTACTGAATCTTTTGTCGAAAATTTGAAGTGTTGGTATACGTAGACATGCTCTGAATTAAAGTTTTTTGTATTATTTTGACACAATTTAAGTCTGTCATGCAATGCACATGCATAGTTTTAAAATAAACACATGCTTTTACTACTGAATTGCACTTGTCATTAAGTATTGTCTTTTGTGTGGCTATTCTGGTCATCAAAATTAGAACACAAATTATACAGCCATTCACAAGTAGTTTCATTAGATAGAAAAATTACCTGTAGATATTGAATTCAGTTTGTTTTTCTTGCATGAAAATTTGCTAGGTGTATACATATTTGGAAATATAAGAAAATACCCCCATATTCAAAATCATCATCAATTTTAAAGAGGAAGACAAGCAAAAGTAAAGTCAAGTTTAAACAGTTTTCCCAAGACAGAGAGTGAAAAAAATCATTTGATTGATAATTAAAATTGGAAACACATAAAACAGCTGGGTAAAAATTGAATAGTTTGAAAATTTTAACACTGGTTTCTAGTTTTTGGGGAACAATAATATTTTCAATTTTCTTTGTTCACAGATATTTATCATTAATTAAAATGTTGGAAGTTCTTTGATAAATATTTCTAGCATTGACATTATATGCAACTTGAACAAATATTAGCTTTCCGCTAGGATCTAAATAAAAAAATGGAAAGCATTAATTTTTAAATAAACAACATTTGATCAAAAGAAATTAAAGAATGTAAATATTCATTTAGACAATAATTTACATATAATTCTAGTTTGAAACCGCAATGTTGATCTTAAATTGAATAGAACATTAGGAGATAAATAATGTAGACTATGAAGTGCATTGAATATATATACAAGTATAGATAACTTAAATTGTTTCTTGTTTACTGGCTTGTGTGCCAGTCTTAACCCAATTATCTCAGTAACAGGACTAGTTAGGACTGAACTGTCTGTCAGAGTCTATCAGAAGGAGTGGTAAACAATTTGTCCCCTTATCCAGTATATAAACCAAAGAATCAAACCAACAAAGTTGACTTCTTTTGGAATAGCCAATGGTGTATTATCTCCCTTTGTAGTGTGATGCAATACTGGTTTTGCTGCTACTTTTAGATGTATTTTGTTCTCTAAATGTGATTTTACTATTATTTTCTGTGTATGGAGAGGGACATTGTGTGAATTGTATGGGGAGGGACATGTTGTGTTGTATGGGAAGGGACAGGTTGTGTTCGGTATGGGGTGGGGCAGGATGTGTGTTGTATGGGGAGGGACAGGTTGTGTGTTTAGTAAGGTTAGGGACAGGTTGTGTTGTATGGGGAGGGACAGTTGTGTGTTGTATGGTAAGGGACAGTTTGTGTGTTATATGGGGAGGGACAGGTTTTGTTGTATGGGGAGGGACAGGTTGTGTTTTGTATGGGGAGCAACAGATTGTATGTTGTATGGGGAGGGACAGGTTGTGTTGTATGGGGAGGGACAGGTTGTGTTGTATGGTGAGGGACAGGTTGTGTGTTGTATGGGGAGGGACAGATTGTGTGTTGTATGGGGAGGGACATGTTGTGTTATATGGGAAGGGACAGGTTGTGTTGTATGGGGAGAGACATGTTGTGTTGTATGGGGAGGGACAGGTTGTGTGTTGTATGGGGAGGGACAGATTGTGTGTTGTATGGGGAGGGACATGTTGTGTTGTATGGGGAGGGACAGGTTGTGTTGTATGGGGAGGGACAATTTGTGTTTTGTATGGGGAGCAACAGATTGTATGTTGTATGGGGAGGGACATGTTGTGTTGTATGGGGAGGGACAGGTTGTATGTTGTATGGGGAGGGACATGTTGTGTTGTATAAGGAGGGACACATTGTGTGTTGTGTGAGGAGGGACAGGTTATGTGTTTAGTATGGGGAGGGACATGATGTGTGTTGTATTGGGAGGGACAGGTTGTGTTGTATGTGGAGGGACATGTTGTGTTGGTTGGGGAGGGACAGGTTATGTATTGTATGGGGAAGGACAGGATATGTGTTGTATGGGGAGGGACATGTTATGTGTTGTATGGGGAGGGACAGGTTGTATTGTATGGGGAGGGACAGGTTGTGTTGTATGGTGAGAGAAAGATTGTGTGTTGTAAGTGGAAGGACAGGTTATGTGTTGTATGGGAAGGGACAGCTTGTGTGTTGTATGGGGAGGGACAGGTTATGTGTTGTACAGGAAGGACAGGTTGTGTGTTGTATTGGGAAGGACAGATTGTGTGTTGTATGGGGAGGGACAGGTTGTGTGTTGTATGGGGAGGGACAGATTGTGTGTTGTATGGGGAGGGACTGGTTGTTTTGTATGGGGAGGGACAGATTGTGTGTTGTATGGGAAGGGACAGGTTGTGTTGTATGGGAAGGGACAGGTTGTGTTGTATGGGAAGGGACAGGTTGTGTTGTATGGGAAGGGACAGGTTGTGTTGTATGGGAAGGGACAGGTTGTGTTGTATGGGAAGGGACAGGTTGTGTTGTATGGGAGGGGACAGGTTGTGTTGTATGGGAAGGGACAGGTTGTGTTGAATGGGAAGGGACATGTTGTGTTGTATGGGGAGGGACATGTTATGTGTTGTATGGGGAGGGACATGTTGTGTTGTATGGGAAAGGACAGGTTGTATTGTATGGGAAGGGACAGGTTGTGTTGTATGGAGAGGGACAGGTTGTGTGTTGTATTGGGAAGGACAGGTTATGTGTTGTATGGGGAGGGACAGGTTGTGTTGTATGGAGAGGGACAGGTTGTGTAGAGTGAGGGAGTTGTAGTATGTTGTATTGAAGGAGATTTGAGCATTTTATATTTTGTGCTTTTAAGTTTAGCTAATTGTATTATAGATGTTGTTCATTCTTGACCGCAGATGTAGGAATGTATACAAGGCTTTAGTTAGGCATGGGGATGGTGTGTTTATTTCATGCAATACCAAACTGCATGAAACCTGCAACAATGTTGGTTAACAAATTTTGTCCCAATAATATGCATTGGTTATTTCTGACTTGTGCACCTCTGTTATTTTTACTGTAAATCTGTTCATTGATGGATATGTTTTGCAATTGTGTTTAAAGAAATAATTTGTAAGTAATGAACCAGTCATATATCTATTATTTGTTTTAATTTATTAAAAGAGGAAGTAGTTTGCAAAATGTAGGCTAGCAGATTAAAGCCGTTTATGATCCTGATCTGAAGAAAGTCAGGTAGGTAGAAAGGTAGGTATGTTAATGTATTTGTCTCCAGGGGCTAGGGCGGGGGCCAAATGGGCAAATTATCCTAAATTTCAAAAGTTTTCTACTCCAGACTCAAGAGGTACTACAGCCTATTTCTTTACATGGATAGAAAGATCATCAGGGGTTTTGTTTAATTTGTAAATTTCAGTACCCCCGGGCTCTCCTTTTCCCCACGGGGAGGGGGTAAATGTTACTATAGTTTATATAGGGAAATAGCACTTTTGGGTATATTTTTTCCATTTTAAACAGGAAATTATTTCTACTTTGTCACAATCATCCTTGGAGAAAGATGGAACCGATCTGTAAAATTTGGATTCCTGCCCCTACCCCGGGGGCCAGGGCGGGGCACCAAATGGGAAATTATCCAATTGTCCAAATATTCATCTTAGAAGATTATTCTTGCTATGTATGTATGAAGGGGCTGTGGTGGCCGAGTGGTTAAGGTGTCCCGACATTCTACCACTAGCCTTTCACCTCTGGGTTGCGAGTTCGAATCCCACATAGGGCAGTTGTCCGGTACTGACCGTAGGTCGGTGAATTTTCTCCGGGTTCTCAGGCTTTCCTCCACCTCCAAAACCTGGCATGTCCTAAATAACCCTAGCTGTTAATAGGACGTAAAACAAAAATAAACTGAAGTGAATGTATGTTATCTACATGTGTTGAGTACACTGTAGCAGAATGAGACCGGGCAATCTTTATAATGTAAACAATTAAAAAAAGATTAGATGACAGTTGATTCTGGGGTATTCATGAAGCGTCCTAATGAGCTGAATCTAGTTACACTGTGAATCTCTTTGAAGGAAGTTGTCTCACTAATAAGTTACCATACTTAAACATGTGAATATGTATAACCTAGTATGACTTGTTGTTGATTTTGTTTCATATTTGAAAAAAACATGTTGCTTTAAATACAATTGCAAAAATGTTTATACTTGATTTACAGTAATTTGAAAAAGTATGTACAATGTCAGATTTTATCATGAAATTGCAAACATGTCACTTTTATGATTAATATCACAGCATATCGCAATGAATATTAACAGTCGAACCTCGTTTTTTCGAACTCGTATAACTTTGAGACCCTGTATTTAGTCAGTCCTGGCCAGGCTTAGCTTCACATGTAAATTCCCTTAACTTAAATACTCAGAAAAACTTCATCCTATCGTCCCGACAACTTGAAATAGCGAGGTTCGACTGTGATTACAATGTCATAGGAGTGCAGTGATTTTTCAGTCAAATATAATTCATAATATCGTAAATTAAGAAAATAAAAGAAAGAATTTCAATTGAAATTAAATGTTGTTAAATTCGTTAGTAGATCAAATAAAACACTATGCATCAAAAAAGTTTGCATTACACTTTCAACATTATTCGTATAATGTATGATGCTTCAGTGTAATTGATTTAGTCATAAGAGACTTGTTTGGGTCTTAACTGTACATGTTCTAGCCTTAAAAGTATTTTTGGACCTTCAGTGTACTTATTTTAGCCATTTGTTTGGACTTTTAGTGTACTTGTTTTAGCCATTATGATTTATACAGGACATGCTGTTTTTCTGGTTGACTTAGTGATGTTGACAGTTATGGCCACTTGTACTTCCAGATACGCTAGCCGTGCCCAAGTCTCCCAAACAACATCAGCTCCACGGCAACCACAGGTAGGTATTGCTTTTCAGGTACCTGTTACTAGCATCTTACAATGAACTGTTCTTCAAACCTTCATACATATCCTTACACTTGTTTGTTCAAGATAGTTAAAAAAAAGTTATTGTATTCAAAGACAAGATATTTCTTTGGTTGGTTTTTCTGTCGTCTCCATTTCAATCAAAGCCAAGTAAGAGCATATCTTTAAAATTGCATCTAAATGAAGTGGGTTTACAGGTGCTTAGTGAATATGCTGAAATATTTCATTTTGCCCCACCCCATAATTCATAATGAAAGGGCTGTATGTGTATACCTCTTTCTGTACATTGGTTCTGTAAGAGAAAATGTCCACTCACCTTGTGAAGACTTGGTGTATAACTGTATCGTTTCTTAAACTGACATCTGTTTCTTTTCTTACACTGACATCTGTTTCATTTCTTACACTGACATCTGTATCTTTTCTTACACTGACATCTATTTCTTTTCTTACACTGACTTTTGTTTCATTTCTTACACTGACATCTGTTTCTTTTCTTACACTGACATCTGTTTCTTTTCTTACACTGACATCTGTTTCATTTCTTACACTGACATCTGTCTCTTTTCTTACACTGACATCTGTTTCTTTTCTTACACTGACATCTGTTTCTTATCTTACACTGACATTTGTTTCTTTTCTTACACTGACAGGTGTGTCTTTTCTTAAACTGACAGCTGTGTCTTTTCTTACACTGACATGTTTCTTTTCTTACACTGACATTTGTTTCTTTTCTTACACTGACATCTGTTTCTTTTCTTACACTGACATGTTTCTTTTCTTACACTGACATCTGTTTCATTTCTTACACTGACATCTGTTTCTTTTCTTACACTGACAGCTGTTTCATTTCTTAAACTGACATGTTTCTTTTCTTACACTGACATCTGCTTCTTTTCTTACACTGACATCTGTTTCATTTCTTACACTGACATCTGTATCTTTTCTTACACTGACATCTATTTCTTTTCTTACACTGACATCTGTTTCATTTCTTACACTGACATCTGTTTCTTTTCTTACGCTGACATCTGTTTCTTTTCTTACACTGACATCTGTTTCATTTCTTACACTGACATCTGTCTCTTTTCTTACACTGACATCTGTTTCTTTTCTTACACTGACATCTGTTTCTTATCTTACACTGACATTTGTTTCTTTTCTTACACTGACAGGTGTGTCTTTTCTTAAACTGACAGCTGTGTCTTTTCTTACACTGACATGTTTCTTTTCTTACACTGACATCTGTTTCTTTTCTTACACTGACATCTGTTTCTTTTCTTACACTGACAGCTGTTTTATTTCTTAAACTGACATGTTTCTTTTCTTACACTGACATCTGCTTCTTTTCTTACACTGACATCTGTTTCATTCTAACGCTGACACCTGTCTCTTAACTTACACTGACATCTGTTTCATTTCTTACACTGACATCTGTTTCTTATCTTATACTGACATCTGTTTCTTATCTTACATTGACATCTGTTTCATTTCTTACACTGACAGCTGTGTCTTTTCTTACACTGACAACTGTTTCTTATCTTACACTGACATCTGTTTCGTTTCTTACACTGACATCTGTTTCTTTTCTGACACTGACATCTGTTTCTTTCTTACACGGACATGTTTCTTTTCTTACACTGACATCTTTTTCTTTTCTTACACTGACACCTGTCTCTTATCTTACACTGACATTTGTTTCATTTCTTACACTGACATCTGTTTCTTATCTTACACTGACATCTGTTTCTTATCTTACTCTGACATATATTTCTTTTCATATGCTGTCATCTGTTTCTTTTCTTATACTGACATCTGTTTCTTATCTTACATTGATATCTGTTTCATTTCTTACACAGACAGGTGTGTCTTTTCTTAAACTGACATCTTTTTCTTTTCTTACACTGACACCTGTCTCTTATCTTACACTGACATTTGTTTCTTATCTTACACTGACATCTGTTTCTTATCTTACACTGACATCTGTTTCTTTTCTTATACTGACATCTGTTTCTTTTCTTACACTGACATCTTACAGCAACTAGCTTTTCACTCATTCACAAATTTGTTCTGGTACTTCAGTAGTATTATCAGCATTATCCTATGAACCAGATTCTGGTCACTTTCATTAACACATTCCATATATGGCTTTATCAGTTCGATTAGATCTAGAGTTGTTCTTGTAGGAAATCAAGCTTATTTTAATCTTAATCTGAGAAGATTTAAAATGACTTATATTTACTTTCATGAAGTACACAATGGTTTCCAAGTTAAATGAAATATGAAAACTTGAGAGTAAAACCAAGTAGTTGGGCAGTTGACCTGATACCTTTTCACATTTGATCGGAGAGTCCAGAACTTGTTGTCTTGTAGAGCAAATTATACACACTATCCGGGATGTTTATGTGGAAGGGAAGGACTTTGTGATCTAGTTTTGTTTCCCAATGAACATTGGCAATCATTTTCTTTGTTTAGATAATTGTAACCGTTTAGAAGGCCAGAACAAAATAATTATTACCAATTAGAAGTCAAGCTTTGTTCTAAAGGATGTAAAAAACAACACATGTACAGCATTGTTTCACATATAAACAAACATAAACAAGGCCCCTTACGTGTCCAAATTTTGGATTGCTTGATGTTTCTTCCATCGATAGCCTATGATTGTCTAACTTGTTGCTTTTCAACATTAGGTTCTGTAACACCTTTAAAATAACAACATGCGACCACTGTCACAAACAGATGTTTCTTGGATACAAATGCAAAGAGTGCAAGTAAGATTGTAGCATCTGTGTTGTCTCCCTTGGTTAGCCCTCTCCTGGGTTGCCCTGGCGACACAGATCATCATGTGATTAGTTGGTTGTAACAATGTTGTAACTTTTGTCCCATCATGCACTTTTGTAAAGGCTTAGGTTTGCACCTTTTGTCAGCTTTGTTTAAATGTCTATGATTTGTAGCTGTTTTTCAGTCAAATTTTATTTGATAAGGAATTTTCTGTTTTCTTATTGTATTCATTCTTTCCATATTGGTAAATGTTCTATATCTTTCAAGGATTACAAAACAAAATATTACGACTGATATTAATGAATCGCTGTTTTGGGTCAGATGTTAGGTTAGTGTGCGTGGGGTTTTCAATGGAAGAAATCTATTTCAGATTCTACAGCAGAGGAAGTTAGTAATGTTAATCCATTGACCCTATAGTCAAATTTAAACTGTTACAATGCAGTCTATAAACCACATTGTTAAATGAGTTAATTTAGATAAGGAAAAAAAACCAAATGGTTAAGGCTTTGATACAGGGATTCTTGTTATGCCCCGCCTTGAAATGGGGGCATATACGGGGTAGTGTTAGCCCATGTCCGTCCCGTCCTGTCCCGTCCCGTATGTAACCAGCTTATCTAAATAACTACTGATCCGATTGTCATCAAACTTGGCATACATAATAAGCATGAATAACTTATTTCATATGGGGGAAGGGGCATTTATGTCTCACAGACATTTCTAGTTTTCTGTTTCAATTGAATAACAAACACATAATCAGAAAAACTTCAAATTTTCCTCATGGTCACATTTAAGAAATTTGTAAAATAAAAAAGCATTTTCTTAAAAATGTGCTGCTCTAGCTTTTAATAAAAGAGAAAGTGTCCTGATGATAATGAATTTTCATAGCATACATGTACCTTTAAAAGAGCTGATATTTTAGTAAAATTTCTGTCAGCGAATATATTTTACTTCTGTTGATTTTTGCTGTTTTTGTATTAATTTATTATTTCATTTAATTAACATCTGGCTAACTCTGTCACTTTATTTAAATTTAATTTGATATTCTTCCGAACATATTTAGATGTAGTCTCCAAAATCAAATTTACACGGTAATCATGTGTTCCGTGATGCCAACAAGTGATCAGTGGTAGCCAGACTACTCTGTTTACAAGTCTCTACTACATGTAGTGCCACACAAGGAAGTTTGGTGAAAAATGGCTCTGAACATTGAACAAATCTGATTATTTCACAGAAAACTCTTTATAAGATACATCCTAGAACTTCATTGATTCAGCAACAATTTAATCTCATTTGTATACAAACAATAGAGATATTAACTCATTCAACCCTGAAGATGGTTTTGAACTCTTCCATTCAAAGGTTGGAATAGTTCATTATGAAATGTCAGGTGTGAATGAGTGAGGAAACTATACTTTGATTTATTCACAGATGCTGGACACACAAAAATGTTGTGTATATTGTATAACACCTGTGGATTTATGTAAATATGGTATATTATTAATTTATCATATGACTACCGTTATATGCGGTGTAATAAAGCCATTACATTAATTTTCTATATTACACACGTGTAATAACACCTTCCGCTTCGCTGATTGGCTGGTTCATGTTAACTGTATTAATACGCACGGGAACGGTCTACTTCTTTTTACAAGATGCATACAACTTGCTAGTAGAATGATGAAGTTCGGAGTTGCCGATGAAGTTAAGGTTGACAACGAAGACAAGGGTCGTTATAAAGCGTAAATAATTACAGACATGTAAACAGTTCTAGGCCTTATCTACACAAAATAGATATCGATCCGAGGATCCTTTCCCAACAACGGTATAGACAGGATAAGCTGACGTCAACAAACATGCCTTACACATTCCAAAACACTGTTAACAAATCTACCTCAAACGGCGTCTTTTAAAGATGTTTGAACAAAATGTTCATTTGAAACATTTTCGGTGCACAATCAACATCACTGTTGACTCCCGCGATGATAAGGATAATTCTCCATATGTAGGAAAATGCCACACATCGGTTGCGTACGACAGTGATATCGAAGCGGCAACGAACCAGTCATTGTCGCGCCAAATGACGTCACGATATCGTCACATCCGGCCGGATTCATGAATGGAATACCAGAGGACACTCGCCCAACACAGTCAAAGTTTAAGTTTTTATTCATTGTTTCTAATCACTAGGAACAATTTACAGTCATAATTTTAGTTGAAACTGTCTGAAAAATTGTAATAAGGTGTCTTTATTTTATAAAATACATCAATTGCAAGAGTCAATTGTGTTGGACTACTTCTTTGTTCGGCGGTATGTTTGACCTACTTCGAAGGTATGGGTTATTTGGTTCGACATATTGAAATAAGTTGACGAGCACGGCAAAGACAAAATCTGTTTATGACGGGGAAAGACGATAGAACGTCATATGATAAAAAGAATCTGTCATTCGTTTCTCTTTATATTGAATTTATGATATCGTTTAGAATTTTTCATTTTTACTCGCCAGAGGCTCGCAAAAATGAAAAATTCAAAACTCTATCTTTCAATTTTTTCGCAAAACAATAAATGAAATCACAGTCTCAAGAAAGGAAACGCATCCATACTGTTATCTTGAAGCTTATATGATTTTTGGAAATCCATCCCTGAAAACGTATTTTAGCTTTTCCAACTCAAAGGTTAGAATAGTTCATCATGAAATTTCAGGGGTGAATGTGTCATAGATCAATATGAAAATTGGATTGATTTGATATCAACATAATGGGAAAAAAGTAAACAGACAAAACAGAAACCAATGAGAGCCCTGAACCCAATATATTTTTGTGTGTACTACACGTACGTACAGCGGAGAGGTTGTCGATGTTGTGTTGTACTGTTGTTGTCACCTCCCGACTTTCTTCTCTTTGTAGATTTGAAAAAAAATCCTTTACCATATTTGGAAGTAACTGTGACGTTTGTTCTAAAGTCATCTACTTAAATGGAAAAGTTTGCAAGGATTGCAAGTAAGTATAGCGCGGGTGTTGTCTCCCCTTTCCAACCTCTCCTGTCAGTGTTTTTAGGTGTTGTGAAAATGTGTAAATAGTTCCTGTATTTCTTCTCCTGAAATTTTTCTCTAACATGTATTTTCTTTTCAGTTCACCTTTTACAAAGGGAAAGAGAAAAAATTACTCCGGACAGTTAGTCTTTCTTACATGTTGTCCACAAATATTTCTTTTACTCAACAGAAATTTTAGATTAAAACTGCATTCAAGGTTAATTGTTTACATTTCTTGGCATTAAGTCAATTATCCTGCTTTGTAAATGATACTGAGTTAGTGACATATTGATATGTTCCTGTTATCATTAATATTATTATTCAATAACATAAACATTTGAAAATATGAAATTAGACAGATTGTATATATACAATGTATATTTTTGTGCTGTTTAATAGATTATATAGTTAATTTTCATATATTTAAATACATACAACAAATATATAAAACAAATATCTATGTTCACATAATGTATAGATTATCGTCTAAAATGTAGTTGAAAGATATGGCAATATTTGTATACTTTACATATTTCTGTTGTTTTTGAAATGATATATTACATAAAATGTTTTAATATGATGCGATTTAATATTATCAGTGTTCTGAAATTGTTTATAAAAATATGCATATACAGCTAAAGAATATAATTATTATAGACTTGTTTAATTTGACTGTTCTATAACATTTATGTTTATATATTTCTGTGATGTTGTGAAAACATAGCTTTTACTGAATAATAACTACCTTGTACATACCAGTATATGTTTCATGAAAGATTAATTAAAACTTGAACTTCATGTATGTTGTATACCAATAGTATACCAGTGATAAACCCATTAAGATTTTACCTTCATTATCATAGCTGATTTCCTTAAACTCTGTTTTACTACAAATATTGCTGAGATATCCAATAGTGTGTCACTTTCATCCAAAATTATTGAGAGAGAGTGTATATGGGTCATAGTAATAATAATAATAATAATATACAATATTTGATATAGCGCCCTATCTAGCTAACATAAGCCACTCTAAAGCGCTTTACAGTACATAGATATACAATTCTTATACAATCACTACAATTAACACATACAATTCTATCATATACAATTCTGAGGAGTTCGCAGGAGCTGCCTTATCGGGCGCTAACTACTTGTCCTATACCACCTGGCTAATATCTCCATATGTGTGTGTATGTATGCGTGTGTGCTGGAGATGAATGGTGTTCTGTTTGTAGTGGGACCGTGTTTCCAACGGTATCTTTTATAGTGCCACCACACTTGAATGCTACATCACAGATACTGCAACATCCACCCCAGACCATTTTATTCTCCACCTGGGTTGTTGGAGTTGTGTGGGCAGAACAAAAACACTTTCTCTGAATGTCCATGCGTATGACGATTACGGGGATCGAACCCCGGCCGCCTGCATGGAAGGCCGGAGTGTTAACCACTCGACCAATCCGCCCATAGTACTGATGTTGTAGAAAATCGTGGTCATTTTTTTTTTTTTTTTTTTTATTTGTTTGACCAGAAAGAAACTAGGTAGTCTTACAAATGATTGTTATTTGTTCTCCTGGTTTATTTCGTCATCATTATAACTCCCTTCTGCTGCACAGTCATACATTTGTACAGAAAAAAAATCTGAAAATGGTCTTATCTTTCTATTTCTTATGACACAGTAGTTTGATAACTGAGATAAAAAATAACACCGTATCGCCTGACTGCTGATTGAAAACCACCTGTTACATGGCTCCGTTACTGTAACATGAAGATAAAAAGACACGAGCATCGTTAAGTTTTCTTGTCTAGACATCTCCACTGTCGATATTTATCCAGATGAATGATTCAGCTTTTATATTAAGAAAAACTAAAAAAAAAAGTAATTTTTTTTTCACTGGATTTCAGGAAATATGGAACTGAAATTTGATAATAAAGTTGGATAGATTACTATTTAGGAATTTAGGAAGGGCATAGCTTGATATGCTTACCAAGTCAATTTGTTACCAGGTTTAAATGTCATCGAGATTGTGCCGGGAAAGTCAGTGTGAACTGTGCAGGCGACTACCCAGACAGCTTCTGGGAGGGTAAGTGTTCTCGTAACACCGTTTTATTATGACACCGCAATTCAATATGTTGAGTTTCAAAAATAAACATCCAATCAACATTATTTGATAAGCATTCATTGACATGTTCGATTTATGTTTTTCGGTTAAAAGTACCAATAATTGGCCAAATTTGAATTCACATGTTTTGGTTATAAGTAATTAATCATATATATTTAATCCATTCGACTATTTGTGTATTTAACCTACTTATAAAATTTAAGAGTGTTCGGTCGTATTGTCACTTACTGTTGTATCATATATTGATGTTTTTTGGCACATTTATTTCTTTTGATATGATATCAAACTTGATATAATAAAGTCCTACATTCTAAAAAAAAAATACATTAATCTTAGTAATAGTCTTGCACCAATTTATTTTTCCTGAATCAATTAAAAAGTAATGATTCTCACAAAAACCATAAGAAAGTCATTAAATATTAATTTATACAATGTTTTAATGCCTGTTTGACAGATTAACTATAGTACATGTTTTTTTTACACGTAGTATTTTTCGGTACGACAGGATCACCTGTTCAGACGCGGAGAGATACGGAACCCTACTTAGATACCTACGGCGTGGACGGCCCAGGCCTCAAACCGAACCGCTCTGTTCCTGTGCTCAATTCCGACTCCAGTTCCTCCTGTAACTCCAGCACAACCTCCTCTCCCGCCCCGTACATCAACTCTCCCGCGGGGCACATCGCCTCCCCCTCCCCGGGGCCCTCACCTCACAGAAAAGGTCAACAGTTCCACTATCCAGGTAGGTAATCCTGTATTACTTCAACTTCATTGTTTTCTAACGTGATGTCTTTAGAGCACATTGCATTATGACATCATGAAAATTTCAACATTTGGAATATGCTACAACAAAATAGGTTTCATAAAATTTAGCTATTTGATTGGTTTCAGATGCGAAAATCTGACCAATCGCTAGGCGGTACTCTGCAAGTGAGCAGGTAGATTCTGTGTTTAGAATTGAAGTCATTATTATGTAGAATCCAGGTTGTACAGTTGTGGACTTTATACTACACTAATTTTTTGTGGGATTTTCAACTTCCTTGATTTCATGGGTACTCTTAAGTTTCATTCACAGATAGGTTTAATGAAATGAAAAGTTACATGTTTGATACATATTTATAAAGAAAATTTCCATTTGAATTCATATACCCATGGACATGGTGTTATGGCAGAAAACCACAATTTCAAAGTATATTTGCCACTGTCGGTGATGGTAAGATTTTCCCATTAAAAATATCATGTTGGATTAAACTTTTTTTAGAAACCTGTTGACGAAAGATTATTTCCTGAAGAAGAACATTACATGTGAATTGCATGCATATATTTCTTGTTTTCCAGATACCAAGCCATTAAAAGTCGACAAGGCTACAGAAACCAATAGTAGTGAACCTGTGAAAATAAGTGTAACTACGTAAGTACACCACAACATACACTCCAAAATATTATACAAGTTTATAAACAGTCAAAAGGGTACCATTATTGAATCTGCACAACACCTATCTTAGATTGGCTGAACTGAAATTTTAACACTATTCAAAGAATGTACAAACGCCAAAAATATTTACACAATATTCCTTTTTCGAAACAAAACATTCCTTGAAATACTTAGAAATGATGGCCTAAAGACTAAGAAGTGATGACCTTAAAGGGAAAACAAGTAAACATCTGTTATTTGTTTATCCAAAATCAAGTGAACACCTGGTGAGAAAATAATATTGAAGTGGCATAATCTTAAATGTGTTAATTTTTATTTTTCAGAGATACCAATACGTCAGATGATAGTAATAAAACCTTAGTAGATGTAAGTTACCTCCCTTTTATTATAATTTGTTGAATAAATCAAATTTATGAGTGAAGTATCCTAACAAATGAAACTGCAATGTAATTGAACTTCATATTACTCTAAGGTGCTATCAAGTATCATGAATCATTTTCACAAATGCGTTACTTGCTTAGCCATCCATTAAAAATAGTGTGGCAATAATTTGTCAGGTACATAATTTGAAATCAGAAAGTTTTGCAGAATTTTTCATTTGAATTCATAGGTACACAAATTAATTAAAAACTTGATAATTATAAAGCCATCATTTAGAGTTGGTACTCATAATCGGCAAATTTGTGTTCCCACAAAATGGCACTTTTTGGAGAAATCATAAAATTTCGGCCATCCCATGCCAAATGATCTGATTTCACATTATCTGACCACAAGACCCTCTGTCTTCTAATTTGACTATATGCAGCTGTCATATACAATATGTTTTCTCACTGTAGAGTAACACATCGGACAAAACTCTGCTGGACAGGGTGGACTCCATGGACAGCCAAGATGACCCGTTAGGTCACAGCTGGAATAGACAAAATAGCGTAAGTATAAGACCCGTTTATTCAGGTCACAGCTGGAATAGACAAAATAGCGTAAGTATATAAGACCGACTAGGTCACAGAATGATAAAAAGTGTAGGACCCTTTTGGTCACCATTTACGTCACAGTTATAATAGCCATTGGCCTCCATATACTTATATATATTTTCTTGTACAACATCTGATATAGCATCATAATTGTCTCCCTGGAATAAATATAATATACAATTCTTAAAATCAATCATTGCATTAAATACAAATACAGGTGAATCCATATAATGTAAGACATTTACAAGAGCTGACCTGGCTGGTGCTAACTGTAGTCCACCTGTGCATCTGCATGGGTTTATGTTTGCACGTGCTGTAAATGTAATAGTGGTGTGTTTTTTCCAACAGTACGGTAAACCTTTTGTCAGTTTGAACAAATTAAATAAATACCAGGTGTTGTCAATCTTGTTCGAATTGGAACGAAATTGTTGTCTGTCAAAATAAATATGAGTTTGAATTATCAGAGCAAGTTTGGACAAATTGGAATCAAATTATGAAATAGGAACGTACATCTGAATTTTATTTTTAAACTTGGGGAATACTTTATTGGCGTATATCACCACAATTTTTCCCTATTCAATTTACATTTAAATGATAGACAAGGTCTACAACTAAGATGCCCTTGTGTATAACTGCCGATACCAGAAGACCTATCATTCACATGTGCAAATGTGTACAAATTATGATATTATAGCTTATTCAAACAGATCATTTATTTACATTTGAATCTTTTTTGCCCAAAGTGTCAAATCATTTGAAAACTCATTCTATTTTATATTTCCCTTTGGACACTTGTGGTATGTGCAGGAGAAAAGTACTTCACTCAATAAAACATGCTTCTGTAACACGAGTGGTCCAGTGTTACTTGTACATAGTGATAAATACAGTCTCTGTCACTCAGGTGACGGAGCATGCTTCTTTGACTCAGTTGGTATAGCTGTAGATTATCACACCGAAGACCCGGGTTCGATTCCTGGTCAGGGCACTCGATAGGAATGTGTTTTCCCTGTGCTATTGCACTTTGCTGACTTAAGGTTTTAAGTCCAAATGTGTAGAAAGCAACAATGTTAACCACTTGATGAAATCTGTTCCGACACTGAATTTTGTATTCTATGGTAATCTTTTTTCTTTTTCAGTTATCAGTTACATTAAAAGACTGGATAATTCCATTTGAGGAGGTGAAGTTAGGGGACCTCATAGGGACTGGGTCCTTTGGTGCTGTATATAGGTAAGTGTGAGGGACCCTCATGGGTGCTGTGTATAGTAAGTCTTAAGAAACAGCATTGTCGGAAACCCACGGTACACTTCTCTGGCGTTTGCATACCGTGGGCCAGAATCAATGGAAACTCTCGTTTCGTACTAAAATAGTAACCGATCATATTGATAGTTTCATCCATGACTACATCCAGCCAGGACATCCAGCCAGGTTATCCCATTTGATTTGTAGCATCGCCTGTCTACAAAACCTGTCAATGTGATATAATTGTGTCGATTGTGATTAAAATATAAGGTCCTACTATAAAGAGATGACATCGGCGGCATGCCTACAGAAATATACTGGTCATGGTCACGGTAAAAGGATCTTACAGAGTATCACGAGAAACGACCATGCAATCTGATTGGTCAAAACCTCTGAATAAACTTCTATTAGAGGAAACAAAGATTAATATCGATTCTGGCCCACGGTACGCAAACGCCAGATGTAAGATGTATTTAAAACTTTCCTGAGAGTTGAAATGTATTATAGATGTAGTTTTTCTATGAAACTTCCACCTATTGAAAATTTGTTAAAAAAAATTTAAGGTCCAGTTGTGATACCTTGCACTCGATTTAAAAAATTCTTGGATTTGTTTGGAAAGAGTTGTGATTGAATCCTTGCAGGTCAAATATCAGAATGATTGACTATTAAATGTTGACCATTATATTAACCTCCATCCGACATTAAGTTGCTTCATTAAACAGTTCTTTTATTGATTTGTAATATATTGTTTTAAAGGAGTTCGAAGAAATTCCATTTTATGTTGGTAGAATATCAAAAAGAACTCAATTTTTTTTTTTTTTTTTAATTTTTTTTTGCTCCGAAAGAGGACATCATCTCTTTGATATGTAAATTACGAACAGAGTTTGTGTGTATATGTGATTGAAGTAATTTCCACGTTCCAGGGGCCTGTGGCACGGGGATGTAGCCATTAAGATGTTAAATATAGATTCTGATATGGACACACAGGCGCAAATGTCGGAATTCAAACAAGAGGTATGTAACGTTTTACCACTCCATAGTGAAACATTCTGATGTTTTAAGATGTTTTCAATATAACTGTGAAATTGGATATCTTTATGGGGAACAAATTCCATAATATTCAAAAAAAAAACATACTTAACATTTCTTGATACATGAATTTGTGGATCATAAGTACAGTGATCAATCTATATGCGAGTCCCGAGTCTTATATTCATAGAATTTTTATGGGACTCAAGATTTTCTGGAAGTTCTTTAACGTTAATGGATGTATTGTGTTGGCCAATACAGTCAAAATGGTCTAATGGAAATGAATTGTAGACTGATCACTGCAAGTATCCACACATATAAAGAATTGTTTGATGTCAAACTTGTCATTACTCTGTGGATCTATGAATTCATGGTTGAAGATTTCAAATGAAATCAAAAAAAAAAAAACAATAAAAAATGGTGTTTACACAAAACATCCACTGTAACAGTTGATATTTTCGCAAGTGGAAATTTTGGCTAGGTCAACTTCCAAACTGTTTACGGCATCAACATTTTTGTGTTGTCAGTCGTGCTGTTTTGTATCTAATACTATTCGACATTGCACAGTTTGAGAAGTGTTAAATATGTTCACATGTGGATATATTTCCAGAGATTCAATGCAAGCGAAAAAAGTGGAAAATTTTCACTCCACGAACAAAAAGAAATAGGATACTGAAAAAGTGGAATTGTTTGTGGTGTGGAAATTTTCGCTTATTTCACTGACATTAAATCTCAGCGAATATATATATCCACACGCGAACATATTCAGCACTACGTA
Source organism: Mimachlamys varia (assembly GCA_947623455.1). Classification (NCBI taxonomy): domain Eukaryota; kingdom Metazoa; phylum Mollusca; class Bivalvia; order Pectinida; family Pectinidae; genus Mimachlamys; species Mimachlamys varia. The sequence continues at coordinate 27,910,929 of OX392532.1, read as the reverse complement.
CAATCTACAGTTTATATTAGTATTACATGGACTGACAGTGCGAAAATTTCCACACTGCAAACAGTTTGGAGGCTGACTTAACAAAAATTCCACATGCAAAAATATTGGCTTTTACAGTATAACCTGGTTGTTTTTATGACATACTTAATATGAGATAAAAAATTTTATAATTCACTTTATGTCTGATGATATTTTACTGAACCTGTTTGTGTGGTTCTGTTACAGGTGGCTATGCTGATCAACAAGCGACACGATAACCTTATTTTATTTGCTGGAGCGTGTATGAAGCCTCCAGCTATTATAACTAGGTATGGACTACATGTTACATCAACATTAGCCGTCAAACTTTGTTATTTCGAGGTCAACCGGACCAGGGGAAATGTTAGAGTTATCCGAGTATTTGAGTTATGGTGAATATGAAATGTTTTAGCGTAAGGCTTGACCAGGACCAGGAAAATACTTCGAATTAAACAGGGTTTTCAAGTTATACGAGTTCAAGATAACTAGATTCGACCGAACTGATAAATATTGATATGACAAGTAATTGTTCATTGGGCAAAATTTTATACATGCTATGCATTAATTGCGCCTTTTGCCTATTTTGCCACCTACTACATCAAATATTCGTACAAATTGTGTCTTACATTTTAAGCAAAGTCATGTCGTTATCTTTTTTCACACATTTATATTTCAATTTAGAAATAAATAAACAAATCTAATAAAGGAAAAATGCATAGAAAGCAATCTGACTAAAGCTATTCAACTTTTAATGAAATTTAGATAAAAATATTAATATTACCCTGGGGCAATCCATGTTAGGGATCCATTGATTTTCTGGCAGATATAATATACTGTTAGGCCATACTAATTTGATTTATTGTTTTCTTAAGAACAAAAGAACAAATTAGTATTGCCTAATGGTCAGAGGTAAATACTATAGGGTCAGTTAGGTACCTGAATATCAGGAACTTAAATATTTATTTTCTATGAATAATGACTTGAGCTTCCAATAATTCCATATATTTTTCTCGTCCTCTGAACATGCTCACTTATAAGATTATTCACTAATTATATTCGCATTAATAAGTTATCAATTATTTTTTCTGTGCACTTGTCAAATTTTACCAGGCTATTGATCCTAAATGTTTGTTTTCATTTCCAGTTACTGTAGTGGTCAGACTCTGTTCAATTATGTCCGCAAGGAGAAGTTCCAGATGAACAGGACAATAATTATTGCATCCCAGATATTACAAGGGATGGGATTCCTACACGCAAGAGGGATCTTCCATAAGGACTTGAAATCAAAGAATATATTCCTGGAAAATGGCAAAGTTGTGATATCAGATTTCGGATTGTTCAACATTTCTCGGCTTTGTCACGGGAACAGGTCAGTTTTGTCATAGTAACAGCCCTATACAGAACATTTATACCATAGAAACGACCGCCATGTTATAGCTGTGATGTAAATTTTGTGGGTACAGTTGTCCACTTTCATCCACAGTCAACATACAGGGCTTTTGCCAGGCATTTTTAGGGTCAGTACAACTTGAACTACGAAATTAGAAGCAGTTTATCTTCCCCAATGCCCTTTAAGATTGAATGAGCTGATTTTTTTTTTTCATCTTGTTTTTAGTTGACAATGCAAAATCTAACATTTTAAATGCACAATGTATTATTTAATAGGGGTGTTTCAGTCTTTAAGATTATAATTTGTGAAAACTGAAAGTTTAAATTTTCCCCATTTTCTCAATTTGCAGTGAAATGTTGACCAATTTTTCCAGTTTTAGGACAAAATCCCATTCTCAAAATGCCTGGCGAAACCCCTGACCTCTTTTGTGCCCATTCCATTTTGATTATTCTATGTCGAATATTTTGTGTAAAATCTTTTTAAACGCCTCAGGCTACAGTAATTGATAGGTTTGGGATTTGATTTTATTTGTATGTAAAACAGTTTGTCTGTTTTTGCTTCCCTTGCCTGTCCTGTGGTCACAACTCTACCTACTTCATTGAAGTTCAAACGTTACTTATGAGAATACCTCAGATGATTTTATATTTCAGGGTTCATGGTCAATACTAAGGTCACTGTTGCTCTTTAGAGTCTCAATAGATTTACTTTTCGGGTAAGGGGATTGAGGAGGGGATGGGGGGTTGATAGGGGTCTATGTCAGGAGCCAGGGGAGGGGGTGTGGGGGTGCTGATATGGGTGTTTGTCAGGATCCGGGGGAAGGGGGGGGCTGCTGATAGGGGTGTATGTCAGGAGCCAGGGGGGTGGGGGGGGGGTGCTGATACAGGTCGTGTCAGGAGCCGGGGGTGGGGGGGAGGCTGATACGGGTCAATGTCAGGAGCCAGGGGAGGGTGGGTGCAGGTCTTTGTTAGGATCCAGGGGGAGGGGGGCTGCTGATAGGGGTGTATGTCAGGAGCCGGGGGGGGGGGGGGGGGGGGCTGATAGGGGTCTATGTTAGGAGCCATGGGTGGGGATTGCTGATAGGGTCTATGTCTCATAGCTTATTAGCTAAAGATGAAGTGCTACAACTCTTGAATTGTCTGGTCACTGACATTTGACAGAGTTATATATATTGTAATGTTTAGGAGTTGACAATTTCTGATTATAGTTTTGAAAAAATTGGTATCAGTTATAAGACTTTATTTAGGGTGTGGATGCTTATCAGCTTTAAAATCTTCAGTCAGGGCCATTTCCTTGACCGTGGTAGCAAACTGCTTAATCCAGGGATTCAAATTACTGCATGCAAACTTTCACAAAATAAAACTACTTATTGAAAAAAAAAAAGTTGATTATCTGCATTTAAATCTTCTCTCAGGGCCATTTCCTTCACAACGGTAGCAAACAGCAAACCTTTGGGGATCTAAACTACTTTTATAAAATAAATCAACTTATTTGAGAGAAAAAAAATACATCAAAACTGTTGTGATTTTATCTAAAAACTGTCCTAATAAATCTACTTATTCAAAAAGAACATCAAAACTGTTGTGATTTCATATTAAAACTTGTACATGACACTGATTTTGCGACATTTAGCTGGAACTTTTGTTGTAAATAGGTCTGTGCGTGAACTTTCTGAACAGCCTTCATACTGTCAGGAATTTGCTAGCCACAGGTTTGTGTGAGGATGTATAGTGGACTCTGCTGGCAGGAGTATTTGTAGCTATCCTGTGGGCTTCTAGTGTCTGTGTATGCCTGTTTGTATCTGTTATTTGGCTTGATGTGAACTCTGGTGACTGCATCAGAACTATTTATTCCATATGCATATCTCAGTATCTGCCAATTGGTACAAAAACTTATAGGATTTGGTACAAAAAATCATGTAAAACTTTCCAGAAAAATTAAAAAAAAAAAAAAAATCTTACAGGGCCGAACGATATAGCTATCTCGGTATCTGCCAATTAGTACAAAAAATCATGTAAAGCTTTCCAGAAAAATAAAAAAATTAAAAAAAAATTAAAATCTAACAGGGCCGAACGATAGAACAAAAGTATATCAAGATGTCACCGGAGACACAGAATAATACTGTAAAAAAGTGTAGGTTGAAAGGGTTAAAGATGGAAAAAATATAAAAAAGGATGCAGCGGATTGATAATTACTTTTTCCAGCAGCAGAAAATACAGTTTGAATCTTGGATTCATCAGGGGTTTCCATACTTTTTCAACTTTTATGATCTTGCTTGTGGATATAGCTGTTAACTGGCCGATTTTTTACCACAAAACTTTGGGAAATGTCGTTATAAGAAAGTTTGTTAAAAGGTAAGACCTTTTAATCATTGTCAATGCCGAGGGGTTTATGACTTACTAGAAATACTAGAAATACTTCAATAAGATGAATAACCTCTATTATTTGAGGAAGTAAAATTTGTAACAAGGTTTCTGTAGGTGGACCTGCAGTAGTATCAATACTCAGGGTCAATTACTGGTACGTAAGAAAATGTTTTCTTTAAATGTCACATTCCTGTTATATCATGTTACCCTCTGACAAATGAGGAGTGGTACTAAGTGGAGTCTACTGTATAAGGAAGCAAAAAAAATAGTTTTCTTGGGTGACACAAATTCTTGACTAAGGACTTCAGCCTAAAATATGTTAGATCATGTATATATTTCATCTGTATACTATTTGCCTTCTGAACTGTTAAATTCAGTATCGTTGAATATGCATGTGTGTTTATCAGATTGTCCATAGTATGACGGGATGGAATTCTAAGTTTCGCATGTACCTACAGTATTCACTATCAATTAGATCGCAGGGATATCCTCATTCTCCATTGGTTTGCTTACAGGAACATTTACCGCCTACCGGTATAATTAGAATGCAGATACTTCCTCAAATTATATTGACTCCAGTAAACATGATATGAAATTGCAGTTCTATCCTAAATTGTCATTGATTGACATTAAAATAAATATTATGAGGTTGCAAGAACATGTATATACCTGATATATAAATATGTATTCCTGTATCTCTCTATCGGCTTGCTTATCAGAATGTTCAGTGTTTTCAGCTTGTACATTATCAACCCTAATAGGCTAGATTATAAAAAAAGTATGGAATTTGGAACATATATGTTATGATTTCTTCAATAACATTCATCAGTCTAGAAATATGAAACTGTGTGGTGTGTTATATCAAAATTTTACTTTCTTCATAATGTAGGTACAATGGATTACCTAAATGTGTTACAACGTTTCAATAACATGATGTAGTATATATTCAGTGATAAATTTGCGCATGAGTCCCCAAGTCCAGTACTAAGATTATCTGGAAATACTTAAATTTAGCATTATGAGATCCATTGTTTTTAGCAATACAATGGAAAGAGAATTATGAAAATGAATTGTAGATTGATCCATTGATCAATCTTCAATTATTTTTCTGGGGCCTTTTCATTTGTATTGTAAAAACAAGGGGTCCCACAATGTTAAATTGAACCATTCCAAGAAATTCAATGGGTCCTTTCGAAATTATATGAGTACAGGACTCATGATGTGCACATAGATTTATCACTGTTGATCACTGATATCAGTTATAGGTGAAATGCTTGGTCGAGTGATATAACAAAATACATTTTCGTCACATTGTTGTACAGGTAAAAAGTACAATTCACTGGCCACTCAGTCATAGCTTGGCAAGGAGACTAGTCTGTCTTAAACATAGTGACATGTTTAAAGGCCCAATATACGTAACTTTCGGTAAAACTTGAAGCGAAAATCAAGCCTAATAACTTATTATATTTATAGATTTTGTTAAGATAAGCTGATATCAGCAATACTCAAGATGAATTCTTGCACCGTTACCGGTACAGCAGCAGTTGATACTCAGTATTTGTAAGCACGCGTCCATTTTGAACTGTCTACTTACTTCGGCTTGTTGTTGAAGTGGGCCCCACCTGAATTATTTTCAGTTCTTTTGATTTTATAGATTTTTCTGTCAAGAGTTTCTTGTTAGTTAACGTTCAGGTTTACTTCGTTTTAGGCTTATTTTTGCATGGTTATCAACTGGATTTTTTTTTCAAAATTTTTCAGAATCACGAAAAAATTCCAAAAGTTACGTATATTGGGCCTTTAATACATACATTATGTAGAAAGTAAAACTTTGATATGATATCGTATGTTTTGATTTGTATAACTGAATTACATGGAGAGTATAACCCGGAGTGCCACTGCTGTTCAGTTAGGTTTTCACATGTACAGTGAAACTTGTCTAAACTGGCACCTGTCTAATCTGAAACCCTGTCTGTTTCGGCCTTACTGTTTGATCCTGGCATTTCCAATTTAACATATAATTATATTCTATCTCTGCAAACTGGATATCTGTACATGTGTAAGCCAGCCAAATTTATTATCCCAAAGACTTCTGGTTTAGAATGGTTATACTGTACATGCATATCAAGAGAGCTACCAAGAGAAAAAGAATAAAGAAATAAAGAAATCAGTCTCTTTGAGATTTATTGGCTTTATGATGTTGGCAGCAAAAGATATTGTATTAATATCAATATGTTTTATCAAGAATGTTGTATTAATGTAGATACTATTGATTAATAACCTGCCAAGGGGTTGTACAGTGCTACTTGTTTTATGCTAGGGGCTTTTAGCTGGTGAAAATTTCAAATATTTTCCACCAAATACATTTTGTTGAGCTTGCTGAACTCTTTTTAAAGTCAACATGGAGGCTACTTCGATGTGACATTGATTACCCCTGTTGCCTCGTAGCAGAACATTTTTTGCTGTATGTTTGCATTCACCATTTCTAGATCAGTGAACCTGTAACTATCAGTACAGCAAATGTACAACCTAGTTGGCTTAATTTCACAAGCCTGTGCTGTTGAAATGGTTTTTGAGTATGAATCAGCAGATACACAGTTGAATCTCGTTATCTCAAATGTATGACTCAAAGACCCCGCATAATTTGAAGTATTTTGTGTATCACGGCCAAATTTCACTCTCCAAACATTTTATCTCTTAACTAATACCGGTACTTGGATAACTCATTGAGTTGAAATGATGTGAATTTTTCAGTCAAAACACAGCAATATATTTACTGGACTCATTCACCCCTGTAGACACATTTGGACTCTTCCAATTCAAAAGTTAAAATAGTACATTATGAATTTTCAGGGGTGTTGAATGTGTTAACTCATTCACTCCTGCATATTTGAATTAGACTCGTCCAGTTATTAATTTGGAACGGTTCAAATGTGACTTTAGGGGTGAAGGGATTAACAAACAGGTTAAAACAAGGCTTGTGATTTTAGAAAATAGTGTTTGTATAACTCGATGGTACATCAGAAATTTATGATTTCTTTCTGACTCCTCAGGAAAGGAGAATGGCTGAACATCTCGCCCGGCTGGCTGGTGTATCTCTGTCCGGAAATCATTAAGCGGCTGTACGCAGGGGGAAACAATAAAGACCTTCCCTTTTCAGAAAAGTCAGATGTGTATGCATTTGGGTAAGTTCAAGTGTATTGTTAAGTAATAAGTAGAAGTATACAAATGTTACAGGAACTTCACAAACAGATATTGAGACTGTGAAACAATGAAATAAAACAGAACTTTAATTTCTAGTATATATACACCACCATCCAAAGTTTTGTTACAAACGTTGTGTACATATTAAGCCATAAGCCAACAAAAATTTGCTAAAGCTTGTCCACTTATCAGTGACAATTGGCATTTTATTTCAAAAATACCTAAGTCCTGGAAATAATGCAGGGAGGGTCAAGGGAGGGGTCTATTCTTGTTAATGTTAAAAAATGAATAAAAACTATTTTTCTTTCATTTGCAAAATTACATTTCGAGGATTTGATTTTAATTGTATCAAAACCTATATACATGTAGTTGAAAAATAACAAAACATCATAAGCAGTTAATCATAACATAAAAATATTAATAGTAATACATACTTCAAAATTAGGTTTTGCTCAATTTCAAAGCATTTGCAGAAAAGATGTATCAGAACTTTTGGATGGCAGTGTATATAGAGCCCAATTATTGCTGAACTTGAGTGAAATAACGTGAGTTTAGGACCCTATTTGTAGAAAGTTGTCACTGCATGTTCTTTATCTGTGTTCGTGTGGCACAAAGGATCGTGCAGTTGCCTTGCACTAAGGCGCCTGGGATTTGATTCCCCGATCGGACGTGAAAAGATGTAAGGGTGTTTTCTCCAAGTACTGCCTCCAACGTTAAGACTCCCGCTAACATCCGGGCCGACAAGAGTGATTAATATATTAAGTTAATATAACTTGTTTCATACCTATTGCAAAAAAAATAAAGTTTGCAATTGTCACTGAAAAACAAGCATACTGTAAGAAGCCATGGCTCAAAATTTGATTTACATTTCTGTCACCAAACATTTACAGAGATTGATACAGAGTTTGGTAATTACAGGACGGTGTGGTATGAGCTGATATGTGGGGAGTGGCCATTCAAACACTACGCCCCCGAGTCAATCATCTGGCAAGTGGGTCACGGGCTGAAGCCCGCCCTTGTCTGTATAGGAGCCTCCAAGGATGTGAAAGTAAGTCACCAGTTCTCCATCCCAGGTATAATTCTGACTCTTAAAACCTACCGGGAAAATTTTAGGGATTTTATGGGATCAGCAAAATATCTATTTTTTCTATTTAAAATAATACAATTTTGAATTTTCAGTGAGATTTTCAGGAAAAATATGGGTAAAAATCCCCAAATCCTGCCCAAAAATGATTCCTGTGCCATCCCATTGGAAAAAAAAATAAGGATTAATTTTTAAAAAATGTGAAAAAAAGGTCTTTGTCAAAAATGTTTATCAATAACAGGATTACAGTGAAACATATTTATAACAAATCTCTTGGGACCTAGGAAATTAGTTCATTATACACATACTGTAAAAGTGGAATTGTCCGCTTATTTTTTTTTGGCAAAGCAAGCCCAACAAAACCTCAATCAATGATGTAGCATGGGTAGTGGAGCCTACTGCACTGAAAATATATATCTTTGATTCCTGCATTTATTTGGTGAAAATGTGGAATTTCTGTATCGTGGAATGTATACTTGAATGCATTACACTCGTTACTAGTATTTTAACTATTTTTGTCTCGCCCTCAACGATAGTTGAGAAAACTGTAATTCTTGCCTCTTACTTTAAAGTGCCCCCTTTGGAACAAATTTTTAGGTGATCTGTGGGCTAATTACTGCTGATAAAATACTTTGTCTTACCATGCCTTATTGCTGTTGTAGGATGTGCTGATGACATGCTGGGCTTATGATAGACAGGAGCGACCAGACTTTAGTCGGCTGTTGAAGTTGATGGAGCGCCTTCCCAAAAAGCGCCTGGACCGAAGCCCCTCGCATCCAATTCACCTGTCCCGCAGTGCAGACCCAGTGTTCTCAACATGAAGCGTGCTCTACATGTCTTTCTCTCAATCATACGTTATACAAAATCATCCCTATATGGACCCAACAGGGCACAGACAACTGTGACCGGGATACCTCTCGTCCAGAGATGGAACGCCACAGACAAAAGTTGTCTCCCCTGTGTCACCTGTGTCGGCCTAGTGACGGCCCAGAGTGGTCGTAGCCTTCACAGGTCGCGACCTTTATATCATTACCTGGATCCTGGTGTAGGATCCATCATAATCATGTGATAGGGGTCACCTGACCCCGCGTCTGTGACCTCCCGGAGGGCATTCCCGTGACGGAGTGGCACTAGATCCTCCCGACCTGCTACATAGGTCTCAGTGTCTACACATTATGTCAACATCAGTACATTATGTTAACAGTTCTTTCATAGATGTTGTGTCCACATTCATGTTAACACATTCTGTGACATGTTGTAGTACACATGTGTATTTTCATTGTATCAACATGATTTATTTTGATACCTGTTAACACTGTTTTATATGGTTACAAGTTGACATACTGTGAACGTACTAATTTTAGCGCATAACTAAATTTTACAGATAACTCTTTCACCCTATAAATTTCATTATGATTCTAATTTACTTTGTTTAACCGAGCATAAAGCATTTATCATATAAACTCAACACCTAAATATGGGCATGGCCTTTGACGGTCATCACTTTTCATTAATTTTCCGTATTTTTACATATAACAACAATATGCGTTCTTTCAGTTCCACGGCGTTTACTGGATCATCATTTGGAAAATTAGATTAGCCCTCTGTAATCCTGAACCATAAACAAAAAATATTTGATTAAAAACACATTAAAATTAACGTTTCCCACTTGTTTCACATGCATTGACACGTACCCCGTCCCAACAGCAGTCGACCTGACCTCATGCCACTTTGACCTCCCAAACAGACACTGCGATGTTTACCAACAGTGGTGTACCATGGCTATAATAAATATAAATGCACTATTCTAACCTTAGAATTGGATGAACAAGCTAACAGATTATATCAACACATCATGTCTACTGTAATAATTCAGGGACATCATGTGTTATGTCATCACTGATATGATAACTCAATAGCATATGTCCGTGTTTATAACAGATTTGTTACTTTTTAGTAAAAGCTGATGACATATAAACACCATACATTGCTACGTGAGACATAAACACCATATGTTGCTACATGAGACATATAAACACCATACGTTGCTACGTGAGACATATAAACACCATATGTTGCTATGTGAGACACATAAACACCATATGATGCTATGTGAGACATATAAACACCATATGTTGCTATGTGAGACATATAAACACCATATGTTGCTTCGTGAGACATATAAACACCATATGTTGCTACATGTGACATATAAACACCATATGTTGCTACGTGTGACATATAAACACCATGTTGCTACGTGTGACATATAAACACCATATGTTGCTACGTGCGGCATATAAACACCATATGTTGCTACGTGTGACATATAAACACCATATGTTGCTATGTGGTTTTTTTAACTCACTACGCCAGACATTTCCTATGAACTAATGTAAAAGTGGAATTTTTCGCGGTGTGAATATTTTCGCTTATTTCGCTGGCATTAAATCTCTGCAAATATATCAACACACTAACATATTAACACCACTCAAACTCTTGAGTGTATGATAGTAATACAGATACACTGTGCAAACAGCTTGACTGACAGCGCAAACATTTCCACATCGCAAACAGTTTGGAGGCTGACTTAGTGGAAAATTCCACGCGCGGAAATATTGGCTTTTACTGTATTCCAATCTTTGATTTGGGAGAGTTCAAATGTAACTTCAAGGGACCCATTGAATTTCTGGAAATGGTTAAATTTAATATTGTGGGACTCATTGTTTTGGCAATACATATGAAAAGGACTCATGAAAAATAATTGTAGATTGATCACTGGACAATATTTGTTTTAATGTCAACATAGTTATTTTGATACAAGTTAATACAGTGTGTACAATATGTCAACATTTTGTGTTATAACATTGTGTCAACCATTCGTGTCATGTTTAAAAAAAAATGTTTTCATGGAATTTCAGTCACATTTTAGCACAGTATGTCAACTTTGTGCTATATATCATATGTTATCATTTTGTCAAAATATGAACGGTGAACATTTCAGAAATATTTAATATTTTTCTTGAAGTGTTAACTCTTAACATTATATACATAATTGTGTTAACACACTGTTAAGATGTTGTCCATGCAATCAATTTCTACATTGTGTTAACATATCATTAATATGTGACTCGTATGTTTACACTCATCCTCGATATCCAGGGGTTACGATCACCTTCGCTCTCTCCACCCCTGGAATATGTCCGGGCAAAACTAAAGGCAAGCTCAGGTAAATAAACCTGACCGATTGCTAGGCTGCATGCCTGTCCTTTGAAGATAACAAAAGAGCCACAACCGACTTCAAAGCTTGTCAATTTTTACCATTATGTGACAAAAAGATTCTTTTGATGTACATCAAAGAGTTTAAGCAACAGGGTGGCACACACGGAGCCTTCAGTTTTGCCGTTACATATTCTAGGGATGTAGAGAGCGTAGGTGATCGTAACCCCTGGATATTAAGGATGATTCCAGGGATGTAAAGAGCGTAGGCGATCGTAACCCCTGGATATTGAGGATGGTTTACACTTTGTGTTAATGCAATATGTTATGTTAAATGTGTTCAGTTGTTAGAGAATAAAAGTTAACAGTGTGTTTGTATGGGAGTACATGTGTATGTAAATGAGGTACATATGTGTGTACATGAAGGTACATTTACCGGTAGTTGTATATGGGGGTACATGTGTATGTATTTATATTGTGTCAGATTGTTGACAAAAGGGTGACAGAAAATAACCTGCTGTGATACAGGGTTTGATCAGAGTTGTGTGTGCATAGATGTACAAATATGTATAAATGTCCAAACCATGTATAAATGTATGACTTTGTATAAATGTACAACTTTGTATAAATGCACGACTTTTTTATGACTAACGACTGTGTTATTTAACTTTGTGAAAAATACAAGACTCGATATGAGCAAATGATTTATAAATCTTTGACAACTGTACCTAAATATCCCTCTTTCAATAAACTTAAGTGAAAAAGGTAGATTTTTTTGTAAAAAAAAATCAACAAAATGTGTGAATTCCATATTGTATAAATGTGACTTATTGCTATTGTATAAATGTGTGACTAATTATAAGGACAAGACTTTATATAAATGTGACTAATTATATAGACATGACTTTGTATAAATGTGTGAATAATTATAAGGACATGACTTTATATAAATGTGACTAATTATATAGACATGACTTTGTATAAATGTGTGAATAATTATAAGGACATGACTTTATATAAATGTGACTAATTATAAGGACATGACTTTGTATAGATGTGTGACTAATTATAAGGACATGACTTTGTATAAATGTGTAACTGATCATGGCAAGCCTTTTATAGATATTTGACTAATGATGACAAGACATTCTATAAATGTGACCTATAATTAGAACAAGGCACATTATAAATGTGTGACTAATTTGGAGGACGACATTCTATAAATGTGGGACTAATTTGAAGAACGACATTCTATAAAGCTGTGACTTATTTGAAGGACGACATTCTATAAATGTGTGACTAATTTGAAGGATGACATTCTATAAATCTGACTTTTTTGAAGGACGACATTCTATAAATGTGGGACTAATTTGAAGGACGACATTCTATAAATGTGGGACTAATTTGAAGGACGACATTCTATAAATGTGTGACTAATTTGACGGACGACATTCTATAAATCTGTGACTTATTTGAAGGACGACATTCTATAAATGTGTGACTAATTTGAAGGACGACATTCTATAAATGTGGGACTAATTTCAAGGACGACATTCTATAAATGTGTGACTAATTTGAAGGGTGACATTCTATAATTGTGTGACTAATTTGAAGGACGACATTCTATAAATGTGGGACTAATTTGAAGGACAAGATTCTATAAATGTGGGACTAATTTGAAGGTGACATTCTATAAATGTGTGACTAATTTGACGGACGACATTCTATAAATGTGTGACTAATTTGACGGACGACATTCTATAAATGTATGACTAATTTGACGGACGACATTCTATAAATGTGTGACTAATTTGACGGACGACATTCTATAAATGTGTGACTAATTTTAAGGACATCATTCTAGAAATGTTTGACTAATTTGAAGGACGACATTCTAGAAATGTGTGCAAAATATGAGGACTTGACCTAGTATAAATGTTCAACGTAATGTTAAAACAGTAATATGTATAAATGTAAACTGTTAAAAGTCATGCAAATGTGCATATATGTGTTATGCAATTAGGCATATGTGTCAAAGTGATTATTTACTTAAGCGTACGGTGTTGATATAGTGTGTTATTACACCAACTGTGTTTTACTGATTGTGTTTACCTATCATTTTAAGTGTGTTATGAGATTTTAAATAATAGCAAACTACAGAACTGTGTAAAGACTTTGTATGCAAAGTTAAAATTTGTGTGACTTTAATATACTGTGAATCATAACAATGTGCTTTATATGTGGCAAAGAATGAAGGATTTCACCTTAGAAACTACAGACATTTTAACATAGTGTTGTACGACTACGTACACATAGTACATTTACGGTACACAACAGTGTTGTACGTACACTTATACTACATTTACGGTACACAACATAGTGTTGTACATACACTTATAGTACATTTACTATGCATAACAGTGTTGTACGTACACATATAGTACATTTACAGTACACAACAGTGTTGTACATACACATATAGTACATTTACGGTACACAACAGTGTTGTACGTACACATATAGTACATTTACAGTACACAACAGTGTTGTACGTACACATATAGTACATTTACAGTACACAACAGTGTTGTACGTACACTTAAAGTACATTTACGTTACACAACAGTGTTGTGTATGTATAGTACATTTACGTTACACAACAGTGTTGTACATACACATATAGTACATTTACGGTACACAACAGTGTTGTACGTACACATATAGTACATTTACAGTACACAACAGTGTTGTACGTACACTTATAGTACATTTACGTTACACAACAGTGTTGTACGTACACTTATAGTACATTTACGTTACACAACAGTGTTGTACGTACACTTATCGTACATTTACGATACACAAGTACACTCATACATGTATTACATTTAGGGTACAAAGGTACAAAACACAATGTCATTAATACATATATGGTATTTCAATAATACACATTCAACACTTTTTATCTTCACACACAATTAGAATCGACATAAACCAATACAATTGCTATACTTGCGCAGAATTTAAAGATTATGATACGTAATGTATATTTCAGTATACTTAACACAGTATAAAATTAGTATTCAGCTGTACAGTATGGCGTAATGTATTTATGATATAATAAATTATCAGAGTGATTGCTCTTATTAATCCCACTATCCTGAAATGAAATGACCTGTTATGTATACAGTGATAGGTACAGTTAAAGTACCTTTTCATTGCTAGGAAACTGACCTAACTGTGAAAGAAACTCGAAGCTCAAAACATCCTTTCTTTTAACAAACCAACGATGTCACAATGGTATTCAAGTAAAAACCTACTAAATGGGAGACAACTCTTGTTTACAAATCGCCAGATAAATATGGCAAAAACCTATGGTAGCAATAGTAGAATATGATTGTATCAAAATAGAGTATAAATGTAGTACAGTGCCAGTACCATAGGTACTATGACATGAAAACGGCATAGGTCGGAAAAGCAGGGATGTTTTATCAAGAAAGGGAAAGTTCATGATGATGCAACAGCAGACCTAACAAAAACATGAGGGCATATAAAATGTATTATCAAATTGTGTTTTAATCTCGGTTATGATTTACCTATGAATTTTGATTTTAACTATTTCATTTTAATATCGCTACTATCAATATATTGTTTTTAATTGAGAATGTATGTAATGTATCAATCTAAAGTTAGATGTAACGTAACAAGAATCGTTATCATATAATCAAACAAATCAAATCTGTGATACAATTTTGTATAAGAATAAAAATTTTACTTTTGGGTTATAGGTATTAAATTAAAATGTGCAGTAAAAATAAACAAGATTGACGCCAGGGGTTGAATTTCTGCACTTGATAATGACAACTTTTGACAACTGTAGCTTCATTGACTTTTTTTCCGCAAATTAAAGTATCTCCAGAAGATAATGGTATCACAACACCCAACACCCAACCATTGCACCCCAAAAAATACTAGGAAACATAAAAAGAAAAATTAGATACTGGAGAATCATCAAACAAATTTATGTAAACTTGAAGTGATGTTTATAACTGTCTCTACTCGACTTTTCTCCACCTCTAAAACCAGGCACGTCCTTAAATGACATTGGAAGTCAATAGGACCTAAAACAAAATAAACCTAACCTTCTACTTATAAGGATCCCTGTCCCAGTGGTACTTCAATTTTGAAAATACGTGCACAAATGGCTGCAGAGAAATTAACAAACAAAATGAAACCAAAACCTGTGTTAGTGGCTTTCCAAATAAAATCAAAATTACATGTTTGAAAAGTGGTAGCCAAGATTATCGCCCTCTATTTAGGTTGCTGGACTTCTTAGTAGATTAGGGGACTTACATAAACTATGCCTGTAGCCACAGTGAAATATTCTAAAATGAGTTTACCAAAACTTATATGCACTTGTGGCCAGCAAGACTATATTTAATGATTCCTAATTTTAAAATTATTTAAAGAAATTGAGTACACAAATCACAAGATTAATGTGCAAGGAAGCATTTAACTCCAGACCACTAAAATATATTCAAAATTGAAAACATAATTTAAAAATTTGTTTCACTAAAGTGTTTGTAGATTACAGACCCTACACAACACAACTTGTCTAGAATTTATATATCACAGACCTTACACACAACACAACTAGTCTAGTATTTATATATCACAGACCTTACACAACACAACTTGTCTAGTATTTATATATCACAGACCCCACACAACACAACTTGTCTAGTATTTATATATCACAGACCTTACACACAACACAACTTGTCTAGTATTTATATATCACAGACCTTACACAACACAACTTGTCTAGTATTTATATATCACAGACCCCACACAACACAACTTGTCTAGTATTTATATATCACAGACCTTACACACAACACAACTTGTCTAGTATTTATATATCACAGACCCCACACAACACAACTTGTCTAGTATTTATATATCACAGACCCCACACAACACAACTTGTCTAGTATTTATATATCACAGACCTCACACACAACACAACCTGTCTAGTATTTATATATCACAGACCTCACACACAACACAACTTGTCTTGTATTTATATATCACAGACCTCATACACAACACAACTTGTCTTGTATTTATATATCACAGACCTCACACACAACACAACTTGTCTAGTATTTATATATCACAGACCTTACACAACACAACTAGTCTAGTATTTATATATCACAGACCCCACACAACACAACTTGTCTAGTATTTATATATCACAGGCCTTACACACAACACAACTTGTCTAGTATTTATATATCACAGACCCCACACAACACAACTTGTCTAGTATTTATATATCACAGACCCCACACAACACAACTTGTCTAGTATTTATATATCACAGACCTCACACAACACAACTAGTCTAGTATTTATATATCACAGACCCCACACAACACAACTTGTCTAGTATTTATATATCACAGACTTTACACACAACACAACTTGTCTAGTATTTATATATCACAGACCTTACACACAACACAACTTGTCTAGTATTAATATATCACAGACCTTACACAACACAACTTGTCTAGTATTTATATATCACAGACCCCACACAACACAACTTGTCTAGTATTTATATATCACAGGCCTTACACACAACACAACTAGTCTAGTATTTATATATCACAGACCTTACACAACACAACTTGTCTAGTATTTATATATCACAGACCCCACACAACACAACTAGTCTAGTATTTATATATCACAGACCCCACACAACACAACTTGTCTAGTATTTATATATCACAGACCCCACACAACACAACTTGTCTAGTATTTATATATCACAGACTTTACACACAACACAACTTGTCTAGTATTTATATATCACAGACCTTACACACAACACAACTTGTCTAGTATTAATATATCACAGACCTTACACACAACACAACTTGTCTAGTATTTATATATCACAGACCTTACACACAACACAACTTGTCTAGTATTTATATATCACAGACCTTACACACAACACAACTTGTCTAGTATTTATATATCACAGACCTTACACAACACAACTAGTCTAGTATTTATATATCACAGACCCCACACAACACAACTTGTCTAGTATTAATATATCACAGGCCTTACACACAACACAACTTGTCTAGTATTTATATATCACAGACCTTACACACAACACAACTTGTCTAGTATTTATATATCACAGACCTTACACACAACACAACTTGTCTAGTATTTATATATCACAGACCCCACACAACACAACTAGTCTAGTATTTATATATCACAGACCCCACACAACACAACTTGTCTAGTATTAATATATCACAGGCCTTACACACAACACAACTTGTCTAGTATTTATATATCACAGACCTTACACACAACACAACTTGTCTAGTATTTATATATTACAGACCTTACACACAACACAACTTGTCTAGTATTTATATATCACAGACCTTACACAACACAACTTGTCTAGTATTTATATATCACAGACCCTACACAACACAACTTGTCTAGTATTTATATATCACAGACCTCACACACAACACAACTAGTCTAGTATTTATATATCACAGACCTTACACACAACACAACTTGTCTAGTATTTATATATCACAGACCTTACACACAACACAACTTGTCTAGTATTTATATATCACAGACCTTACACAACACAACTTGTCTAGTATTTATATATCACAGGCCTCACACACAACACAACTTGTCTAGTATTTATATATCACAGACCCCACACAACACAACTAGTCTAGTATTTATATATCACAGACCCCCACACAACACAACTTGTCTAGTATTTATATATCACAGGCCTCACACAACACAACTTGTCTAGTATTTATATATCACAGGCCTTACACACAACACAACTTGTCTAGTATTTATATATCACAGACCTTACACACAACACAACTTGTCTAGTATTTATATATCACAGACCCCACACAACACAACTTGTCTAGTATTTATATATCACAGACCTTACACACAACACAACTTGTCTAGTATTTATATATCACAGACCTTACACACAACACAACTTGTCTAGTATTTATATATCACAGACCTCACACAACACAACTAGTCTAGTATTTATATATCACAGACCCCACACAACACAACTTGTCTAGTATTAATATATCACAGGCCTTACACACAACACAACTTGTCTAGTATTTATGTATCACAGACCTTACACACAACACAACCTGTCTAGTATTTATATATCACAGACCTTACACACAACACAACTTGTCTAGTATTTATATATCACAGACCTTACACACAACACAACTTGTCTAGTATTTATATATCACAGACCCCACACAACACAACTAGTCTAGTATTTATATATCACAGGCCTCACACAACACAACTTGTCTAGTATTTATATATCACAGACCCCACACAACACAACTTGTCTAGTATTTATATATCACAGACCTTACACACAACACAACTTGTCTAGTATTTATATATCACAGACCTTACACACAACACAACTTGTCTAGTATTTATATATCACAGACCTTACACAACACAACTTGTCTAGTATTTATATATCACAGACCCCACACAACACAACTTGTCTAGTATTTATATATCACAGACCCCACACAACACAACTAGTCTAGTATTTATATATCACAGACCTTACACAACACAACTTGTCTAGTATTTATATATCACAGACCCCACACAACACAACTTGTCTAGTATTTATATATCACAGACCCCACACAACACAACTTGTCTAGTATTTTTATATCACAGACCTTACACACAACACAACTTGTCTAGTATTTATATATCACAGACCCTACACAACACAACTTGTCTAGTATTTATATATCACAGGCCTTACACACAACACAACTTGTCTAGTATTTATATATCACAGACCTTACACACAACACAACTTGTCTAGTATTTATATATCACAGACCCCACACAACACAACTTGTCTAGTATTTATATATCACAGACCCCACACAACACAATTTGTCTAGATTTTATAAATCAGAGACTTTACACACAACACAACTTGTCTAGTATTTATATATCACAGACCTTACACAACACAACTTGTCTAGTATTTATATATCACAGACCCCACACAACACAACTTGTCTAGTATTTATATATCACAGACCTTACACACAACACAACTTGTCTAGTATTTATATATCACAGACCTTACACAACACAACTTGTCTAGTATTAATATATCACAGACCTTACACAACACAACTAGTCTAGTATTTATATATCACAGACCTTACACACAACACAACTTGTCTAGTATTAATATATTGCATACCCTACACAACACAACTTGTCTAGTATTAATATATTGCATACCCTACACAACACAACTTGTCTAGTATTAATATATCACAGATCCCACACAACACAACTAGTCTAGTATTTATATATCACAGACCTTACACACAACACAACTTGTCTAGTATTTATATATTACAGACCTTACACACAACACAACTTGTCTAGTATTAATATATTGCATACCCTACACAACACAACTTGTCTAGTATTAATATATCACAGACCCCACACAACACAACTACCTAGTCTAGTATTTATATATCACAGACCCCACACAACACAACTTTTCTAGTATTTATATATGGACTACCCTTGATAACACTGACTGGACATATATAACAATTCTGCCTGTGAACATGTGACTTTATAAAGGGCTACCTTACATACTGTGTTCTGTTTGTAACAGAAAGGCTAATGCATTTTACAGTTTGTTTTTACCTTAGATTTTAAACATCATTCCATGTTTTAACTATGATAACAATCTTTATCTATACGACTCCTGTGATGTGTATGAATGGTGTACATATAATGTATAACTGTGTAACATGTATGACTGCCACTGTATGAATGCCGTCGTATGACTGCCACCGTATGAATGCTGCCGTATGACTGCCTCTGTATGATTGGACACTTTCGTGTGTACTACCTGTACAATATATGGCTGTTTTAAATCATATGTTCCAGTTGTTTTGAAATTTTTAAAAGGATGTGTGAAAGAAAACCTGCTGAACCTTAATGATCCAGATGCCATTGTTTCTACTTTACACCCACCCTCCTTTAAGCATTCATAAACGATTCTAAGCTGGATAAACCTGCCTAACTCAATCAATGAAAAAACATTGTTTCTGTTAAGATAACCCAGAATAACAGCTAGTAATTCAGTTTTAACAATGTTTCATTCAGTTGTAAGAGCAATAAACATAGAATACATGTAATTTGTAGTGAAAAGGGATTTCACAGCTTATATAGGTCATCTCCTTTGGTTTAGTCAGCATGCATTTTTATGAGTGATGTTTCAACATTGCATCTGTGAATCGTTTTAATTAAACAAGTAAATAACTGAGTTTTAAACAATTTGTAAACTATTTAACCAAATGTGGCTCATTGATAAATTCAATTTTATTTATTACATTTAAGATATATATGATAGTTATATTTCAATGATAATTTGAAATTAAAAAGCTGGAATTCACCCGAACCGTTTACTATTAACAAGATAGTTTTTAGACTGCAATGAGCTAGCATTTTAAGAATTATGTTTTAGCCAATCCTTTTCTCATTTCTCTTTAACAAAGGTTTTTCACCAATTTCATTTATGTTTAGTCACGCTGAGAAGAATAAAAGGTCCTTTTCAAAAAAATACAATTGTCTAAATCATTTAGATGAAGGGAAAGAATTTGTTCATTTTCATTTTTCATCTCGAATTATTTCTTAAAGAACTGATCTACTTTGGTAAGCTCTGATATATTCTCTGTATATAATATAAAAAAAATGAGGTAGAATTTGTTTATCTTTCTAGGTTGTTTGAAATACAAACTCGAACATTCAACAACACATTTTTTTAATTGCAAAACCAATGAAGTTGTTGCTATGATCATTTGATTTTGATGATTTTAATAAAGTACATTCAGGTGTATAAAACTTAGAAGTATGGCCTGATATATTATTTCTTAAAATATTTTTCTTTCCGAAAGATGAATATTTAAATTTGTAGAAGTAGTTATGTCTGGAGTACTAAGGGTCTGTAGGAAAGTGAGACTGGTCTGTTTCTAAATGTGAATTGTTTTATCCTGCGCAAAGCTATTATTATTGAATATATGTTACAATGAATGGCTGTTGATATGTGTATTCCATTGTGCGGATGTGGTACTTAACTACATGAAATTACTTGAATGTATATTCCAAAGTATGAATGTTGAAAACCTATAAATGCATATGAGAAATGCTGTGAATCATCCAATCTTCATGGATATGATACCAATTTTTACTTGAAATATTTAAACAAAATATCTGCACATTGGGAAATGCTCAGTAACAAAAGTATAAAAATTATCAGAATCAATGTTTGATAAAGATATTTGAACTTGTGATAGACAATCCTCAGTAAATTGATGCGAGAAATCAGGATCTCCCGAAAGTTTGGTGAGAAATCAGGATCTTACAAAAGTTTGATGAGAAATCAGGATCTCACAAAAGTTTGGTGAGAAATCAGGATCTCCCGAAAGTTTGGTGATTTACAGTTCTAAATGAGAAGTTGTTTGTGAATAACAGATGTGGATGTGAATTATTAGATTGTATATTTATATGAACACACTACAGGAAGCATCAATAAATTGTTCATGTATGAACTGAAATTGTAATCTGTGTCCTGTGAAAATCTGTTTTCAAGTTCTTATGAAAGTCCAAAACTAAACCAACTATTTGGCGGGTTTGCAAAGGTTATTTTAGGAGTCTGCCATCTCAGAGACATATGAGGGCTGGATAAGCACAAGACCTCTCCCTGTCCTATCACAAGCAATCTCCCTGTTTGCAGCTCGAAGATCATCAAAAGAGCATACATCCAACCAATTAGTAATGCAGGGATTAAGATAATTCTTATCTCGGCTCATCCAGGCTGGCCTGCAGACCTGTAACCTCCCTTTCCTAGCAACAACATTGGCCGTTTTTGTTCTCGCGATTAAACCTGTCGGACCAAAGTTGTTTGTTTATTGACCTAGTAATCTGATGATACGAACAAATCTGCTTTGTTCTGCATAAACGAAAATGGCCCTGGTAAGCATATAGACCCCTTTCTTTACCTAATTAATTGACATATCTGCCATTATTGGCTATTGGTCCTTACTAATAAGGTCAGTAATTTACGAGATCCAATCCTGGCATAATCACACGACATGTAGTCTTTGTTGCATATATACACCCTGCAAAAAAATTAGTGTCAGGGTTACCGGAATCAGCTTTTCATACCTTATCAGACAGGGGAGAGGTCTTGATCACCCTGTCCATCTGTAGAAAAGTACTGTTCAGACAAATGTTTCTCAAGTAGTATGCAGGTATAACTTTTTCATCTGAACCTTTGCTTCCAAATCTAGTGGGCCAATTTCACCATAACATTTTCAGCTATGATAACCATCTCCAGCTGATTTTGTGCATCCTAGCTTACATCAAATGTGTCCTTTCTTACAAGAAAAACAAACACAAATGGATATTCTCGAGTTGAATTGATTGAGGTCAAGGTCAAGAAATTTAACATTCAAGGGCAGACAACTCGAAGCATGTACTGGCACCACCAACATGAATATATTGTATTTCTACGATCACCTATGCTCTCTACACCCCTGAAATATGTCATGGCAAAACTGAAGGCATGCTCAGGTAAAAAATCCTGACCAATCGCTAGACTGCAGGACTTTCCTTTGAAGATTACAAGAAGCAACAACTGACTTAAAAGCCTGTCAATTTTTCCATTATGTGACCACGAGATTCTTTTAATGTACATCAAAGGGTTGAACCAGTCTTCGTGTCTCATCAACAAGGTGGCATACATACAGCCTTCACTTTTTTCATGACATATTCCAGGGGTGTAGAGAGCGTAGGAAGTGTAACCCCTGGATATTGAGGATGATAGCCCATAAGGTCCATCTGATCCGAGTAGTTTATTCATATCAACTAAATACACAAATACATTTTTGTTGCCATTTAATTTTATTTGATTCTACAACATATTCATACAAAAATATTCATTTGTTATTATTTGTATCAAGTACAACCACCGATATAAAACAATTAAAGAATAAACAACTGATGTCCTGTTGTCATGGTTACTGTTACTAAGGTAAACATGATTTGTTGCAATGTTACAATGTCCTGTTGCTATGGTTACAATGTTCTGTTGTTGTTAAGGTTATTTACTACACGGAGTTATTCTACTAGCTTGAGAGTTAAAACTTGTATGGCTATAGTGATCAAGCTAAGGCCAGGTTCTGGTAAATGAAATTCCTGAGGTTACTTTTTGACCAAAAATTAATGTAAACAAACAAACAACTGATGAACACTTTCAGTGTTCAATGTGTCAAACCATCATAGTTTCTTTAATTGAGGACATAATATGTTGAGAAACAGTTATCTTGACAAATTAAGACTAAATATATACTGAAATGAAAAGTAAACAACTTCAAATTAAAGGATTGATCACAAAATAATATCTTTGAGGAACATGTCTTAATTTTAGATGCAATAGTTCAATTTTCAATATTTACCTTCACATAATAAATAGTTAGATACAGTATAATCTGTTTAAACCAAAAGTCACAAGGGCGAAAACTTTTGGCCAGTTGACACATGTGTCTGGTTTGTAAAACCAACTAAGTAATGAGAGATATGCCATGACCAAAGAGTAATGCTGGAATAGACATAGTTTTGGATTAGACAGGGGCCAGTTTAGATAAGCTATACTGTATTTGTCTATTATGCCTTCTTGTCCATGTTCCACACAAAACAGAAAAGTTCTGATAACCATGAAGACCCCTAAGTATGTATTGTCTAGTATACTTTCTTGTCTGCGAAGCTCTCACTGTCCCACCAAGCACGCCACTCGTTAGCATTAAATAGGACGGGGTCTAAAGCCCAGCCCTGTTGTTCCAATCCCTGACGAAAAGCATCAATAGTAGAGTTTGTGTATGCTATGGAGGCCATCAGTGTCCCATGTACATCACCTAGAACATAGATTATAATCACTCTCACAACATGTGCACCAGCGACTTACCGTAAAAACTTGTGTAATCTGCGCGCTTTTTTAAGGGATATTAAAATAAAAAAAATTGGGGGTGCGTAAATTACAATGATATAGATGTGTGTCAAGTTTTTATTCAGTGAAAGATCTAGAAATCTGAAGGACGCCGCCATGTTGGAAAGTCGGGATTGTTTCCCTCTGTACACAAAATCCAGACGACACAAGCAGATTCATTTCAATAAATTAATATTAAAAGTGCCAGTCAAAATAACAGATTAGTGGTCCCTGGGTCTTGAATTGCTCACCAACATATAGTATAACCTGTCTTATCCGAAAATCACAGGCACTAAAATTTTTTACCAGTTTGCAAAGGTGTCCAGTTTGTAGAGGTAGAATATCAGTGTAGAAGGAAATGCTAGAACCAAACAGCAATGCCGGAATGGACAGGGTTTCGAAATAGACAGGGGTCTGTTTTGACAAGTTATACAGTATTTTGAAAGTTAACTAAACTTTTTTATCAAAATTTGCTCAGAAAGTTTGCAATTAGAGACCTTGGGGGCTAAAACCTACTGTCCCACAATTTAATGGAAACTTGCAAAATATTTCGGAAAGCGATCCATGGCTTGTAATGCTACAAGCAAAAGCCTCGACAACTGAAGAGTGTTAATGGCAAATGCAGAGGGACAGAAATGGCTGACGATGAACTAAAAAGCACCAAAACATAACCAAGACACCTAGGGCCTGTATTTGTTATACTGAGAAATATTTGCCCAATTTTGGTTTGAAAGCTCGAAAAAAAACTACCCTTTTCAGTTTTGCCCTTCAGTCACAGAGAAACTAAAGGAATCTATCTTTTAAAGACCCAATATACATAACTTTCGACAAAACGAAAATTAGACCTAATTATTTTTTATATTTATAGATTAAGTTCAGATTAATTGATGTCAGCAATATTCCAGATGAATTGTTATGCGTTCACCAGTACAGCAGCAGTTGAAACTCGGTATTTGTAAACATGCGTCCATTTTGAACTGTCTTCTAACTTTGCCTCGTTGTTGAATTATTTTCAATTCTTTGGAATTTTCTGTCAAGATTTTCTTGTTAGTAACTGCTCAGGTTTACTTCGTTTTAGGATTATTTTTGTATGGTTATCAACTGGATTTTTTTTCAACGTTTTTCAGAATCACGAAAAATTTCCTGAAGTTGCGTATATTGGGCCTTTAAGCAGATCTACTTGTTGTCAAGAATTTAGGATATGATAATAACCCTTCATAAGATATCAACTTACCATTTTCCAATGCTCCAACTATAGGGGCCAGAGAGGAATGAAGAGTCTGAAATATGAAACATTTACAGTATATGTATATAATATCATTGTGTTTGTTCAAATTACAATTTTTGAATAATTCTGATACATACTTAAGAATGCATTGAAGATTAAAATGGTCAACCAAAATACCACGGAATTCGATACTTCTCTGTACCTGGCCACTAGCTATATATAGGTTTCTCAATCACAAAGGTTCAAACTCATCTTAATACAACCTTACCTTATGATATATTTCAGTCAATACAAACCTTGTTTTTATACAGGTTTTCATACACATAGTTAATAACTTCCGCCTGGAAACAGCTCTGTAGCTGGTCCGCTGTGGTAGCCCTGTCCGACAATGCTATACATATCTCTCCTGTAACAGACAACGCTACAGATCATGACATGAAACCGCCAGTATTCTGCAATCTCTCACCTCTGGTAAAATGTTTTATATACAAAGGACCATAACTCTGTGTACAAGAGGACAATAGGACCCGTTATCTCTCACCTAAATATCCTTTCTACGGCTACACAAGGCTCTGATGTAGAGTGCTTTTTCTAATGTCCCTAAGAAAGAATATAGCTGTGAGGTCTATCATCTTTGGGAAGGGTATACTGTATATAGTTCTGTTTTTCTATTGGAAAGCTTATCGTATTGTTTGTGGAAACATGTTAAGTTGGTTGTATATGGGATAGCTTATGATTAAGTTGTCTAACTCTAAGGGAAAATGTATCATTCTTTTGTTTATAAAAAGGTTACTATTATGTTGTATATAGGAAAACATATGGTTCTGTAGTATATGGGAAAGCTAATTGTTTGTTATCTATGGGAAAACGTATGGTTCTATTGTCTATGAAAAGGCTTATGATTATGTTGTCTATGGAAAAATGTATGGTTCTATTGTCTAAGAGAAAGCTTACGATTATATTGTCTCTATGGGAAAATGTATGGTTCTATTGTCTAAGAGAAAGCTTATGATTATGTTGTCTATGGGATAGCTTTTGATTGTTGTCTATGGAAAAATATATGGTTTTATTAATTGTTAATGGGAAACTTATGATTATGTTGTCTATGGAAAAATGTATGGTTCTATTGTCTAAGAGAAAGCTTATGATTATGTTGTCTATGGGAAAGCTTTTGATTGTTGTCTATGGAAAAACATATGGTTCTATATTCTATAATAATGCTTATGATTATGTTGTCTATGGGAAAACATATGGTTTTATTAATTGTTAATGGGAAGCTTATGATTATGTTGTCTATGGGAAAATGTTTGGGTCTATTGTCTAAGGGAAAGCTTACGATTATATTGTCTATGGGAAAATGTTTGGTTCTATTGTAAAGCTTATGATTATGATGTCTATGGGAAAATGTAAGGTTCTATTGTCTATGGGAAATTTAATGGTTCTATTGTATATGGGAAAATGTATGGTTCTATTGTATATGGGAAATTTAATGGTTCTATTGTATATGGGAAATTTAATAGTTCTATTGTCCAAGATAAAGCTTTTGATTGTTGTCTATGGGAAAATGTATGGTTCTATATTCTATAATAAAGCTTATGATTATGTTGTCTATGGGAAAGTTTATGATCATAATGTCCAGACCATATATTTTTTTCTTTCTTTTGGTGTTAATGTTTAATAGAAAGCATATTATTTTGTAATATTTACATGAAAAGTGCAAATGTCTTGAAGGAAAGACATACCCGGTAATATTCTATTATCAGGACAGTGTTGAATTGGAAAGATTTGTTATTTCTATTAACTGATCATCCATTCTATGTAATAAAATGTGTCTGAAAGTTTTGTTTCTCACCTCGTTTAACATTGAGACTTAAAAGGTATGGCATCCCCTTATAAACGGACAGCAACATCTGTAAATCTTTGACACTGAAAACGTAACATTTCATGTTATTTAACACAATCAATCTTTACAGCTTAACAGAAGAGTGAAACAATGTTGACTTCTAGAAGAAATATTCTGATAACTACCACTAGGAATGCAAAAATCAGATGACTTTATTTTGTTAAGTTAGTTTTTGTGTTCCATTCCTTTAATTGCAAAATTGTATGAAATAAGATGCCGTATCCAGAACTTTTAGGACATTATTTTTAAAATTGAAAAAGAAATTACATGTATTTATTTTTTGTAAATTTAATTGACGGTGGGAAGGGGGGCCGGGCTTCTGTTATAAGACATTCATCACAGATACATGTATATATTTACCTATTGCATAGTTTCTCCACTGAACATCCCAGTAAAATTTCCAACTTTCTTCTTGTTTCTGAAAATTGTATATAGCTAGTTATATAAAGAAATGTAATGAGGTTTCCTTGCGAAGGTAAATATAAAAAACAACAAAAGACTGAGACTTTGCTGCAAGGCCTTTATGTCGTCTCAGGCTTCTTCACACGGATAATATATTTTAAAACATCGTCGGATACCCACAATTGATTACACTATGCTACACTACACTTTACACGGGTGATGAGTGTAACATAGCGCAGTGTAATCAATAGGTTCTTTTGAAATTGAAAAAGTGATCTTTGTTATTTGATAGAGTCCACTGTTAGGATTACAAATGTGAGATTGATACCAGGTGAGCGATGCAGGCCCATTTGGCCTCTTGCTTTTATATAAAATGGAAAGAACTGATGCACATAACTTGCGTGATTTTTTCATACATATCGCGGTATATATGATGCTTAGTGATATCAACAACATAACTGTCCATATGATTTGACCTAGTATTAGTGAACACTTAATTTTATTTTGTAGTTTTTTCAATGTTACGTTTTAACAAATCAGTTTAATTGCAACAGACTATCATCATTGATATATATGTTAAAAATGATTATTTTCATTCAGATAAAATCTCAAAAATTCTACTGTCATAAATATCTGTATATATATAATTTACATGCAGAATAAATATATGGCTTATTCAAATTAAATGTAGATATTTAAATGTCACTTACTGAATACCACTGGCTCCGAAAAGTTGGTACGCTTAACAGAGGGAATGTGGGAGGAGTCTAGGAGATCTTTCACAATGAGATTCAATCTAGATTGGTTCATTGTTTCCATGACAACACATTTGACAGCAGAGTAATTTGCATAGAGATGTAAACAGGTGAAAGCTATATACAGGAACCAGATGAGCCTGAGGGCAGAAAAAATACAAGAATGGTTGTTGATCTGTACCACAGTTTTTTTCTTAATAATGTGATAATTTATTGTCACCTTGGTACAAAATACTAGCCACTTCCAATCAACTCTAATAAAAGAATTCTCTTAAGCTCATTAGTAGGAGGGAAAAACCATGAAGCCAGGGGACAAAACTTTGGAAAAGAAACATTGAAAAAATAAAGACCTCTCTGACAGTTTTATTATTTTTCATTTTTGCTGTATTGATTCCATATCAATTTGATTATTTAATAATATTATGCTATAATGTACGATGTATACCTATATAGCAATCATATTCAATTATCAATAATTCTGTAACAAGGAAAACTGTTCCCTAACTTTTTTTCATTTATTAATTTTAAATTCTACTTACATTTGTTTGCCGGTGACTAGGGGAATGAGAGCTAGATTACACACCAGTCCTGCCAGGTTTACCAAAGTTTCCTGTAGTGTATGACAAACCAAACAGTATAAGCTGGGTTTTAAAATCCTGGTTTAAGTTTACATATTGTACAAACTCAGGTGTAGCTCTAAAATGTACACCAGATTTAACAGGTTTCAAAGTGAAATGAGCCTAGGTCAATTTCATGAATAGTAAAATAATCTAAGTCTTACTCAAAATCCTTTTCACACAGTGGAATTTTGACAAGCATATTTGATAATTGTTATTTTGTAATGTTGGGTAATCGGTTGAAAACACCAATCGATGATCGGTTGTAATCGGATGACATCACTAACTGATTTTACGATTATAATCGGTTGCTCTTTTAAAATAGAAAT
This sequence comes from Mimachlamys varia, assembly GCA_947623455.1. Classification (NCBI taxonomy): domain Eukaryota; kingdom Metazoa; phylum Mollusca; class Bivalvia; order Pectinida; family Pectinidae; genus Mimachlamys; species Mimachlamys varia. Next base: position 27,881,240 of record OX392532.1, on the reverse strand, counting down.
GTAAGAAAAATAGAATGTTTTTAGCAGAAAAAGCCACAAATTTACTTGGTATAAATATCTAAAATTAAATCATTGTATTAGAATCAATATTAAACTTGTGCTTTTGAAACTGGTATTTCATTTTACTAGAAAATGAAAATGCACATTTTACATTATAGGCAATGGTATTATGAATTTGATGTTTTGATATCAATTAAAAGGACAATATGACATATTATTCACACACCGATTAATCAATTATACAAAACATGGTCGATAATCGTAATCGGTAAATTATAATCAACCGTTAATCGATCATTTCCGATCATTGACACACCACTATTATTTTGTGTAAATTACCTGTGTATTGAAGAAGAAGAGACACATAGGGTCTGCCTCATTCACCTGGACATTAGCAAACAAATCACGGGAAAATATTCTCATTAAAATCAGATATTAGAAATATAGCCTTTCAGCTCCAAGGTGAACAAAAACCTTTCTTCATAAAGATTTCCTGATCCTAATTAGGATGCTTGAAAGCAATATTGGTTGAAATATTGTCAACTTTTCAAAAGAAAGAATCTTTCATAGATTCAGAAATCCAAATTAGTCTCTGTTTTGGAAGCAGTTCCAAGGGAAACTACTTGTCAACTGCCAACTCATTTACACTGTCACCAATTACCAATTAAATGTTTGTTTTTTTTATAAATAAAATCTTCAGACTTCCTGTTCCAGTAGATTACAAGTGGGTTATAGACTACATCAAAGGGTCAGTTCCTACATTTGTAAAATTTAAATCCAATCCTGAGCAAGTTTTTGCCTGATAGGACTCCAGTTAAACTCGGGGTGCACTCAGACCAGGCCCCAGGATCATGAAACAATCTGAGGTCTAAATTTGTCGTAAGTTTTGACTTAGCCAATCACAATTAGTGTTACGAAAAGTAACGTCATATGTGATTGGCTAAGCACAAACTTAAGTCTAAGATTGTTTCATGATCTCGGGGCCTGGAGTCCTAACAGAGCACACTCCAAGTACAAACAGAGCCCACTCAGAGTCAAGTTGATTAAAATACAGATCCTCACTATTACTATTCGGTGTAAGATCTGACAGCGACCAGTAGAAGGTCATAAGCAGATGACCTTTGTATTCCCCAATCAAAGCTTACTTACCAGATCGGAAAGTGAAAAGCTAATTTCGATTTGTTTCTACATTTGTCGTTAAAACAGAGTAAAGTAGCGAGAAACCTGAACGACCATATACAAAAATGGCGGCGCCCAGTTCAGCGGCCTCAACGCCAAGGCGTGTGTTCTTTTTAGACATTATCTGTTTGATTTGTAGTTTTTCTTTTGTCCCAAAAGAAATAACAACTGAATGTAAAGACATTATCACAAAACATACTAATCAAATTGTTATTTAACGCCCTGAATGCTTTTCTCTTCTTCACTTCGATCCGCAATCATTTTTGTTCGTCTACCAACAAAATTTACAAGGTGCATTTTGATTGGCTGTTCATTTCCTAGATATGGAAATAATAAAGGTCATCTGCACATGACCTTCTACATGTCGCTGTCAGTAATAGTGAGGATCTGTATTTTAATCAGATTGCATTCAGAGTGCACATTGTGCAACCTTTAGCTACTCATTTATACCATAAAAATATAGTAAAATCAACCATTTTATCAGTCCCTCGCAAGGTGGTTGGAGGATTGGATGAAAGACAAACCACTGATGCCACACTATAAGATAAGCTCACTGTGGTCCTATACTTTAACGCATAAACAGTTTTGTTATAACTCACCTGACTTCCATCTTTAGCTGAAACGTCAGCCATGTTGTTTCGTCTGGCCTGGTGTTGGGTCAAGGCAGCTCTGGTGGCGCCACCTGCCACACCTACAATCGACTAACCACACCAAGATATAAGCATTTGAACAAGACTAAGATACAAACACATAATAACATCCATAAGGGTTTTTTCTTTAGGCATGTATAAGTTGGGAGTACAGGTCACCTTACTAGCCTCGGATAGTGGGAATTTCCATTTAGTCAAGCGGTAGGGTGTCCGACTAGAGACCGAAGAGCCGCTAGTTCGAACCCCGTTGGGGACAGATTTTTTTTTCTTAACTTCTTCTTATTACAGATTTTGTGCAGGTGACCACTACCAAGGGTAGAAGACATAGGATATTGAGATGTTTTCTTGGAAATATTGAACCTGGGTTGTTGTTTTCTTCGGGGTAGAAGACTTTGTAAAGACGGGAGAAGTGTAGAAGTTGAGAGTATAGGTCACCTTACTAGTGTTAAGTGGAGGTGCGACCTTGCAAAACAATATTAGGAAATTACAAAACCAGGTCAACAGGTTAGGACCTTTTGGCCTGGTGGTAACGTCCTGGCTCCATAACCCAGAGGTCTCGGGTTCGCGCCCGGCTCATCTCACTAGTTTTCATTTCTGCTCTTTGTTGTAAAATATTGTTTATTTTCCAGGTCCGGATGTTTGTATTAATAAGAGCCCAAGTCTGGGTGTGTGCATGTACAATATGAACTAATTATCACATTAATTTTGTAAAATATAATTACAGCCCCTGGTACCCGATTAAATGTTACGTTGTGACGCATTTGTTTGAGTTGTATATATGCCTACATCAGGTTCTATAAATAAGACATCACATTTCGTATCACTAGCCTTGGCGAGTAGAGGGATTTTCCCTTTTGTCAGTAGTAGGGTGTCTGACTAGAGACTGAAGGGTCACTAGTTCGAACCCAGGTGAAGTGGGGGGGGGGGGGGGGTGTCAGATTTGTTTTTCATTACTCCCTCCCATTACAATCAATAGCTATCAGTTTTTTCTCAAACATACCCAATATATAGGCTTGCCTTATTCATAATATTTGCCACCAAGTCCAGGATATCCTGAATCAATTTCTGAATTACCTTGCACACCCCAGCAGTACATACTAAAGGCGTAAATATCTCCGGGAAGTTTGGTGCTAAGATCTCTATACAAATAGCCAAGTCATTCAAGATGTCTGCAAATAATCTGAAACAGAAACCTCAAAATTTTAAAATAATTTCACATTATATTCAGTATTAAAGTTAAGCATGATAACAAAGTAGAAGCTTAAGATTGTCCTTAATTCATGATAAATTTGAAATTTACTACAACGGCTGCAAAGATTGGAATGCATACAAAATTATCCTGGTACTATGCTTAATATACTTCAGGATACCAATACTGTAAAAGTTGAATTGTTTGCAGTTTGGAAATTTTCACTTATTTCACTTCCATTAAATTTCCACAAATATATCCACATGCGAAGATATTAAACTCTACAGTGTATTATTGGTAAGACAGTGCAAAACAATGATTAAGAGCGCAAAAATTTCCACTCCGTGAACTGCTTGTAAGTTGAATAAGCGAAAAATTCCATGCGTGAAATTATTGACTTTTACAGTATCAGCTGACACAGTCAAGATCTTATTAAGATTTTATGGCCTTAAATAACAAATAATATTAAAATATATTTGTGCATGAATTCTAGCACTTTTGGATAGGACTACACTGTGGACCACATCTTTACTGAAGAATTAAACAAATATTTTAATAATGTTTTTTAGAGTTTGATAAAAGGTAAGAAATAATTTAAGTTAGTGTATCACAAAACATGCAAAAAAACCTAACAATTTTTGAGATCGTAATATTATGAAAATGTCCATATTTACCTCCATCTCTTGGAGTTACAATCTAAACTGGATCCGCGCAGCCAGGCAAATATAATCCTTCCAAGCATCCCTGTACCATCTAGAAATAAAAATGTATTTTTATTAGGCCGAGTTTAGATACATTTGTTTCAAGTACCTCAACAATATTAATACAGTGGATTCCACTTAATATCACCCCTGTTAATATCACATTCCTCTTTATATTATGTTTTTCCCAACCACCATTTTTCTCTCTATAAAATCTATGTAATTCTATTTGGTTAATATCATGCATTTTGAGGTGAATTCCTCTTAATATCATGTTTTTTCAACCAATCACATAAAATATCCAGAAAACGATGTAATTTCCATTGAGTTCAGATAGAACATGTACAAAATGTTGCAGAGTAATTGAAATAATGTGATCTATGTATTGAAACATCTTCATAAACATATACATTGCATAGCTTAATCAAAGTTATGGAGATTGGAAATGCACTAGATTTAGTGGGAAAACATGTTTCTCTTAATGTCACATTCCTGTTAATATCATGTTTTTGTCTGACAAATGCAACATGATATAAAGAGGAATGCACTGTAGTAGTGACCATAAGAAAAGATAAATACATACATATTTCCTGCTAAATATTTACCATTACATGACACTGCCATTATATACCCCTACTGAATTCAGTTTGTATTCATAAGTCCATGAATACCATTGACCAATTGTTGACGTCATCATTATTATGATGTCATAATTGTTACGTTGGATGTCATTGATCGTCCCTGGGCAATTGAACATTGAACAAGCAGACACAATAGATATATTATTTGAGCTAAATGCTGAGAAATAAAAAATGCAATTGATTTTTTATGACATGAACAGATTCTAAAAATTGTAAATTTAAGTATTAAACTGCTTTGAGTTGGCATTCATAGGCATTATGAATTCCAACTGGACAAATCCAACATGAAGGGCTAGCATGTTTCATTGAATTTGTCTTTGTCCAGTTGGCATTCATATGGCCTATGAATGCCAGCTGAAAACAGTTCAATGCTTAAATGAACCTTTTTGACGGTCTAACTCTAACGATCTGGATAACAGTGGATGCCAAAAAAATTGATGGAAAACAAACTGTATATACAGACAAAACTCCTGCTGATACCTTTAAGTATCCAGGTCATAGTAGCAGCCAGGACGGTTGCGTTTTCATCGCCAACACCCACACCTTTCAGAACAGCCTGGGCGGCCAGTGTCCCTGTTATACTGCTGGCAAATGCCTGCAAACACCAAAAATGATAAGAAAAGAATCAAATTCATTATACATAAAATTATGTCAAAATGTTACATCACATTAAAAAGGACTTATGGCTGCATGTTCCAGTATTAATCATATGTAAGGGGCAGGAGGCTCTTTTTAAGAGACCCCACCACCACCCATCAAATAAAAAATGTATTAAGGAGATTTAATGCAGATCTGGTTTTAACCAACCACTCATGATATAATAATGTAGGTGCCTCCCACCTCCCCCCACCATTATTACAGACAAGACTTTAAGTAAGTAAAGCTTGTAGTTTAAATGAGTGTTTTGAAGACAAATTATGGCAGGTATTTTTTTTTTTAACAATTTACTGACAGAAGCTAGTATACAATAGTAGGCTTGGAGAGAGGAGGTTATCAGTATATTAAATGTAATGTCCAGCTAGGTATATGAGGGTGAAAATACTGAGTAAAAGGGTGACGGTCTGACGGGAGAATTTTAATATTGGGTAACTATAGATTTCAATACTCCATTTTATTCCAGCTTAACTTCACAGAGCAGTAATCCTATTTTATTCCAAATTATTCTATCATTTCCAGTACAAAGAACAGAAACTTTCACAATGAGTAGTGAGTATTCTTAAAGCTCATTCTGGCTGGTCACTCACCATAAGGAATTCACTATAACACTTCAAAGTTTTTGAGAAAATTCAGGAGCTGATACATGCATGCAGTAAACTTTTTTGGTGGAAAAAGATACTCACCATGCACTTTTAACTTCTAAAAGGGTTTTTTTTTTCATTTTTTTTTATCATTTTAAAATCCACCAAAAAACGCCCAAAGACTCCTCAGCCACCCTTTATAGTTTGCCACTGTTTGAAAACGAATTAAGTCTGGAAGTTCTGACTGTGAAGTCTGGAAGTTCTGACTATCTGATCCACTACATAATATTGTTGTTGCTCATGGCGATCAATCGTTGATCCTTCAGCGACACCAATATTTTGTTTATCAGATACTCAGGACCGTTTGGTCTATAGAATAATCAAGTCAGCTCTACTGTAAAGAATTTGTAACAATCTGGTTTTCCAAATTGTAAATCATTATAAAAGATCTGTACACTTCTAGATTCGTAATGGCATACCTGCACTGTGTCCCATATTTGATATTCTAGGTAATCCTGGCTTACACTCTCTGGGTAGCCTTGTGGTAGAAATACAGACTGTAAAACATAAAACATATATATCATGTTTATAACATTTTATTCATGTAATAAACAAAAACAAATGTTACTTAGTTAATTCATGACAGGTGTCAATACCGTTTCTTGTTATCAACATTTCAAAACTAATGTCCGATTGTTCCACGCAAAACAGCAAAAAAAACATGTAGTTGCAATTGTAACAGGACTGGGTGTTGCCACCTACCAAGTCCCACCGTCAACCCAGGTTCGATTAGGTTGCCCTTGGTATCTTCTGTTTAATTCACTAGCTCAACCTCAAAATACCACCAGAACACTCAGTCTACATCTCAAGATCTCTTTATTATGCAATACCCATAAAATATTCCCTGGTGTTCACATCTATTTAGCCTTAGTCAGAGGAACATAAAGGGAACGAGTAATCAGGAACCCAATCCATCCGTTACTCAGGGTCAAAGCTAAAACTTTGTCCAACTTTGTCTCACAAACATACTCACTGTATAATAAACTACATATAAAATAACAGGAGTCTTAGTAATTTGCATATTGTACAATAAGAAGTTAATTATTTATCTTATTCCTCATTCTGTATTATTTAATAGTACTATATACATTTATATCTTTACATAAGTTATATTTTACAAAACCCTAAAAATAGATATAATTATGGTACATCACACTAATTACAACATAATCATGATAAACATGAATAACAAGCAACAGGGGAAGTAACTCTGAACCTCTCCTGTTACACAATTGCATGTGCGCTGTGAAACATATGTATATATAGATATTTGCAACGAATCCACAAAAACATTTTACAATCAATAAATAATCCCGATCTTGTGGAGGGTCGACTAAATGGATGTAATATACTTCGTATATAATATTCTTTCCACAGGTGCTTGTGGACATGAATGTGACTATTTTTTCATTGAAAGTAGAAGGTAATTTACATATACAGTGTTTCTTTTATAATAATATAAAGTTAATTATTAAGTTCACAATAACAACCCATGCAGAGTAGCCTTATAAACAGATAAAAACCTGTCAGCAGGACTCAGCGGGATTACTGATTGTACCAAGTGCCTGTGAGCGGTAACAGGTCGTTTCGCCCTAAATCCCGTTCGCACCAAGGGTCGTTGCACCCTAAATCCTGTTCGCCCTAGGTTGTTTTGCCCTAATATTTTTTTTTCCAACAGATGATTATATACATACTGTTACAAGTTATTTTACATGTTTTGAGACTCACCAAACTGACATTGTGCGTACCAGAAGAATGTGAACGAATCTATTTATAAAATCACCTTAGTCAATGGCGGACATATTAATATCTGGAATACTCAGCACAGTAAAAGTCTTTATACAACGTTTTTTAGTAATACATGTAAAATAGTCATGATTAAATAATAGCTTTTAACATAACAAACAACAAACAAACACACCTTTTTCAGGGTTTTCCCTGACGCACAAAAACCTGCATTTTGACACCTAAAATTGTCAAAGGACTCCTAAAATGGATGAAGTTTTACTATATATCATTTGTGATGGGAGTCCCAGGGATCCTAAATTTATTAAATTTGAGGGTCCCAGGGAAATTCCTGCTTTTTATTATGATTTTTTTTTTAATGATATGGAAGACTAGAAAGATGTAATTGTTGACTAAAACTACTGAAAATGGAGAAAACAATACCAATGAAGGTTTCGTCATAAAATTTTGTTTTAGAGCGAAATAACCTAGGGATAACGCGATTTAGCGCGAAACGATCCGGAACCCTGTGAGCGAGCCCCTGTGTTTCGTCCCTGTACACACGAGACACGTGGACATCTATTTTTAGACTTACTCTGAAGAAGTGAGAGACGCTTGTGCCTTTCGGCGAATGATCAACCACCACTAATCGACCATCGTCTGTTGAAACATAGTTTTTCTTCACACGAGATGAACCATAGCCTTCTCTACAAAGCACCGTTTCGCCCATAACTAGGCGTAGTACTACCCTGCAACAAATATAAAGTAGCTATTTCAGACTAACAGGTGGCGCTTTAACGATCACTTCCTGTAAAACGAAAAGTGAAAGTAGAAATGACGCGAAACTGATAAATAAGGAATTCAAAACTGCTTTTTACTGTGATTTAAAATGATTTTTTCATAAAAACATAAGCATAATCATACTCAGCATCAAATTAGGATGACTCGTATTCCTTTGTGAAATTTCAAGTTTCAAAATCTCAATCTTTCAAATGTTTTGTTGCTAATGAAATACAAGCGTTCTTGAAACCCCGTACTGCGAAAAAAGTTGTCTGCCACGAATATTTGATTTATCAAGGCGACTGGTAAGTTGTTGGTGATGGTACCAATGTAAGTCATCTCTTTATCAATATAGCTTCAACTGGTAGTTCTTTATGTTTTGAAATACTTTTCCCAGATTGCGAAAGTTTGACAACCTCGTGTTGTAGGCCTAAATGCCTGCATTGTTGGCACGGAGGACTACAGTAGTCAGGCCTATTGGACTATAAATCATCAATGTCTTGCTCTCTTAAACCACTAAGAATGACGATAAGTGATTTGTGTGATTTTAATCTACTAGGCTAATCTATGTATATGATTTTCACTGTATGGATACAGTTAATATGTGATATTAAGCGTGTTAGGATAATTGAATTTTGCAAATTAAATAGGGCGCTATACAAATGTTGAATAAAGTTTTAAAAGGCTTGATTCTGATACATGAATTCTGGTAAGATAATCAAAAAAATAAGTTTGCAACTCATATATTGCTAATTTTATTGTATTTCGAGTAACTGATATTGATAGAAACATGGAAGTTTAATGTTTATAATGGAAATATTAAACAGTGATTCCTTGATCTTTTTGTCCATATCGGTATGTGTTCTCTATAGCAGTATATAGGCCTAACATTATTATTTAGAGAACACTTCATTTTTTGGTGTCCAGTGCTTGTTGTGTAGTAGGCCTATATCAAACATGGTCTAAATGTTAGCATTTTTCTTTGATTAATTTTTGACAGGTTCGCACTGACGATGGATCAAGATGAAAAGTCTTCCGAGAAAAATAAAAATGATAAATGCCTGGAGCTTGACTCCATCATCGACACATTCGATAACTGGCAGTTGGTTATTACAGATTTGGTGAAGAGCAAAACTGAGTTAACTGAGGAAACACAAAATTTGAAAACAGAGAGCGAGAGACTGAAGAGGACAAACACGGAACTTGAAAAAACCGTTTGTGAACTTCAAGGAATGATTGATACTCTACACAAGCAGCTTCACAACATGTGTGACTTGGAGGAAAACGTCAGAAAATGCCAAGAGGAAATAAAAAACAAAACAAAAGAGATATGTGATTCGAAAACGGAAGCACGTGCTCAGAAAGTAAAATTTACCGAGTCAATAGAGCAGATGAAAGAAGAACATTCTAAAGAAAGGAGCAAATTAATGGAAACATTAAATAGAGAGAAGGAATCTGAGGTAGACAAGTTAAGAGAAATTATCGAAATGAAAAACGACGAAATTTATCAGTTGCAACAGAAATTGGAAAAGTCACATGCTGAAAAGGAATCTGAAATCCTTAAACTTTCCATGGATTACGAAAATAAATTGTCAAAACTTAAACAAAAGACATCAATTGCGCCTGCTCAATCAAGCTCGTCGAATCAAGAGATTTTCCGTAAGAAGCTCCAGCATCTGAAAACGGAATATGACAGGGAAGTGAATAATCTGAAGTTCACTATATCAGACCTACAAGAGAAATTGTCTTCCCAATGTAGTAGCACAGGTCGAATGTCGTTGTCTTCTGGGAAAAAGAGACGAACTTAGTATCAACGCAAAGACAAGAACACTAATGTGATACACTTAACTTATATTCAGTTCACCATAATTTATTCAAATAGAATTGTTGACGTTTTTGTTTAAATAATCAAACAGAAAATAAATTAAAATTCGTTTTCAAAATCAATTTCTATTGTGATATTAAGATAGTATACACTAGTCCGAAGGGTTCTGACTCTCTTACCCAATACACATTTGGACGGCTGGTGGGAGTCTCCCTCAAATATTTAGTGGGTAAGAGAGTCAGAACCCTTCGGACTAAGTATACACATATACACATGCGTATGTGCGTGCAAATCCAACAAAACAATTGTACGAGCTTGCTAATCCAATAAGTTACATGTACGTACGTCTGAATCCTGCAAGACACTTGTACGTACGTCTGAATCCTGCAAGACACTTGTACGTGCGTCTGAATCCTGCAAGACACTTGTACGTGCGTCTGAATCCTGCAAGACACTTGTACGTACGTCCGAATCCTGCAAGACACTTGTACGTGCGTGAGATTCCAATACTTTTCCGGTACATTTTCTTTGCAAAACCTCTTGCACAATATTTGGTAATCGCTAAAAAGCTGTATATGCGGCGAATAAAAGGAATTACTCTGTTAGTCTTTGTTCAATGTCCTTTTAACAGTAAACAGTAATTTATCAGTCAAGTCATTTAGTACGTGTATCCCGTGTGTGCTGTAGAAGTATGCACGTGTGTGGTTTTGCCTCAGTGGTATCTTATATTTTACTATTCAAAATGCATTCCGCTTGGTCAGGCCCCGGTTTCATCAACGTTCCTTAACTTAAGGAAACTCCTTAACTTAAAAATCTCCATAGGAAAGCATTACGGAATTTAAGGAAAGTTCCTTAACTAAGGATTTTCCCCTTAAATTGTGTAATGCTTTCCTATGGAGATTTTTAAGTTAAGGAGTTTCCTTAAGTTAAGGAACGTTGATGAAACCGGGGCCAGAATAAGATTATACTGACTATGGGTGCACTAGTTGGATTGTCCTAATTGCTGAGCGTTAATAAGACAATAACATGTACCATTTAAGGCGTTAAAAGTATGTCCCGGTCTGGGGATAGAAATCAGTTCTCACCTGGGCGAACGTTCAACATTAGTAAAAAGTGAGGTAGGGGTCCTATTGACAAGCACTTTTGGGTGGTTTAGATCAATTTTGAATAAAAATGCCCCCTCATGGTCATAGTGAAAGGCCGAATATTGAGGGTACATTTTTATCGAAATTGATCTAAACACCCCAAAAGTGTAAAATTACTTTAAACATTTTAGTTTAGGTCCAAAACTAGCTGTAACAAATTCTCTGGTCCCCGTGGCAAGGCCTATAAGGACTTTAAGAAATAATATGAAGATAAAAGTAGAAAGAAGCATATAGACCTCAAATGTTGCAATGTTTGCAGTTAAATTGATTTAGTTCCTGCACACATGACGTTATATACACACATTGCGATTGCCACCCCACCTCCAACGAATGCTGGTCAGTTGTCTTGTTCTTTATATAATTACCTAAATCTGTAAGTCTGGTATCATGGCCAGACCTGACTCAGATACATATATTATATAATGTATATGTCTCTGTCTAACTCGATTTAAAGGCCCAATATACGTAACTTTCGGCAAAACTTGAAGCGAAAATCAAGTCTAATAACTTATAATATTTATAGAATTAGTTAAGATTATAGTGATATCAGCAATATTCAAGATGAATTCTTTCGCAGTTTCCTGTACAGCAACAGTTGAAACACGCTATTTGTAAACACGCGTCCATTTCGAACCGTCTTCTACCTTCGGTTTGTTGTTAAAGTGGGCCCCACCTGAATTATTTTCAATTCTTTGGATTTTTTTGTCAGGAGTTTCTTGTTAGTTACCGCTCATGTTTACTTCGTTTGAGGCTTATTTTTGCATGGTTATCAACTGGATTTTTTTCCAGAATTTTTCAGAATCATGAAAATGTCCCTGAAGGTACGTATATTGGACCTTTAATTATTTCAAGTTTACTAAGCTTAAAAAAATAGCAAGAAAAATATTATTGAATGGATAAAATTAAACATTTCACTCAAAGAATTTAACTAAGATATTTCAAATTTCTGAAATCGGGCAAAATATGGTAATAAAACTGAATGTGTTTGAGAATCATTTTCCATTACATTACTTAAAATATTTGGTAGTGTCCTTCCTAATGTAATGTCTTTATCCCCCTTTAGTATCTACTGCGCATGAATAGTTATACGTCAACACAACAACTTCCGGGACTTCACGAGTGGAGTATTTTTGACGTGATGATGGAATAGAAGTCTTAATTGCGTCTGATTATGTTTAAATAATGACACATATGGAATAGATTGAGCCAAGATCTGAGAGATAAAATTAAATCAAACATGGCGACGCCGACTGGAGCAGAGGGAGGTACCACGCCCCCCGGGGGAGCAGATTCAGCGGACACAGATGCAGGGACATTTTATGAGTGCAACATTTGTCTGGACACCGCACGCGATCCGGTTGTCAGCATGTGTGGACATTTATTTTGGTAAGATTATCAACCTGTTTGAAAAGAAAAACATTGTCCTATTTGCATTAATTTGCCAACCTTATGTCGTCTGAAATTAGATAGTACTACTACCCAATTAGGGCCCAGCAGTGATCAATTTTACAATTTATTTTCATGGGCCTTTTAGTACATATTTCTAAAAACAATGGGACCCACAATGTTAAATGAGAGTATTTCCAGAATTTCTACGAGTCCTATAACAATTCTATGAGTATATAACTCAGGACTCGCACGTTGATTGATCACTGCCCAAGTTTCCTTGGCTTGGGACCTAATACCAGTCTTTGACATTTTGACAGACATTGGTTTGTCTACAGTACGTGTTATTATTATGTCCTATTATAAATTATGGTCAGTTATGGTCATTTTGGACGTGCTAGGTTTTAATTGTGGAAGGAGGCTGGAAATAGAGGACATTATTGGTTAAAAGAGGGAGGATTGTAGCGGATCTAGACCGCGTCGATCGTCTGCGACCAGATAGCTCAATTCGTCCGTCTAAAGTTCGGAAGGTCCAGGTTCGAACCCCGGTCTGGCCGTGCATTTTCTCTCTCCTGTTACAATTGTAGTAGGCTTAGGCTAGCCGGAGTTTCCACTGGAATTTAGTTAAATATTTTGACAGTAATAGATATCTGGTGTTGTGGGGCCAGAGGCTATTAAAACGTGGAATTTTCTACTGATCCTGACTGAAAAAGGAAGATGATATTCTTGTTCAGATGTCTGGACAAAAAAAGTTAACCACTTTTGCTGATAAGTCACTCCCCGATACTGTTTGGTATCAGCAAATTCCATGTTTCCATATGGCAATGCGATCCGTCCCCAGACCAGAAATGGTATCGGGGAAAGAGAAAACTCGGGATAGCTTTGGCATGGGGTCCGGGCAAGAGGAAACTCGGGATAGCTTTGTCATGGTATCGGGGCAAGAGAAAACTCAGGATAGCTTTTGCATGGTGTCGGGGCGAGAGGAAACTCTGGATAGCTTTGGCATGGTGTTGGGGCAGGAGGAAACTTGGGATAGGTTTGGCATGGTGTACGGGCAAGAGAAAACTCGGGATGGCTTTGGCTAGTGGTAGCAGACACCCCTTTAACCAACTGGCTACCACCCACCACTGCATCTTTTCGATGGAGAAATGCCTAGATTTCTTTCTTTCTTTAGAAACTTTGGAAGTGTGGTATCTGGGCTTGCACATTCACATTCCAGCATATATACATATGATCACCCGTAACATGCTCACTTTCGTTGGAGGAAATATACTAGCTCTGGTCCTAACATCAGATGTGGACATTTTGACAGATAAATGGCTGTTAGCTAGCTAGGTGGCCTGGAAAATCCTGTCATGTATATTTTGGTGTATTAGAGTTGCATGTGTAGTGAAACTTGACTGGTTCAATTGGTTGAGCATGGGAGGGTCCATCTACAGTTTGATGGGTCCCATGTTTGAACCCTGGTCTGACTGCATTTTACCTCCCCTGTTACAGTGGTGCGTGTGACCAACCCTTTATCGAAGCATTTTCTATATGTTTTGCCAGTGATTACCTGAACCTGGGTTGTAAATAATTGCGTCTTTGGGGGCAATAACTGGAAAAAAAGAGAGACGATTGTAGCAAGAAACTTCTTGGGGAAATTTGTAGTGTAAACTTGCTTACCTGGTACTAACTTAATCCTGAGTTTATTTGTCAACTGCTGTGAGTGTCCCAGATACTAGGGTACGCAGTATGAGGTTAGAGTGTCTAACACCTGATCTCCATGTCCCAGACACTGAAGTAGGCAGCAGGCAGCTAGAGTGTCTAACACCTGATCTCCATGTCCCAGACACTGAGGTAGGCAGCAGGCGGCTAAAGTGTCTAACACCTGATCTCCATGTCCCAGACATTGGGGTAGGCAGCAGGTTGCTAAAGTATCTAACACCTGGGCCCGTATTCATGAAACCGTTCTCACACTCAAGCATGGATTCTGTGCTCAAGCCAGCTTTCTTTAAACTCTCCTTAATCATGTCGAAGAGTCAAAAAGTCAATGTATATTTTGAAAACAGTTTTTGGCTTCATGTCTCTTCAACTTTTTTTCCAAACTTTGACAAAGTTAGATTTTTTAAATAATTTATAGCCAGAACAAGAAATAAGGCTTGAGCACGAAATCCATGCTTGAGCATGAGAACGGTTTTATGAATACGTGCCCTGATCTTGATGTATTTCTGTTGTTTGGGTCATTGTTTCCTAGGCTGCATGCTTTCAAGTCAGCCTCCATACAGTCTCACCAAGATTTAATCAAGGCAGGCTTGATGCATGCAGCCTTGGAAACAGTTAGGCTGCATGCATTCAAGTCAGCCTCGATAAAGTCTTGTAAAAGGGTCTGAGTTAATGATAGAGGGAACCATGTTCCATAAACTGTAAATAATTGAATTTCTGTTTTATAATACATATTAACTTTTCTTACATTTTGTATTGCTACAGCTGGCCGTGCCTCCACCAGTGGCTGGAGACCCGCCCACAGAGACAGATGTGTCCAGTATGTAAGGCAGGCATCGGCAAGGACAAAGTTATACCAGTATATGGCAGGGGTTCCAGTAACCAGCAGGACCCAAGGTATAGTACACCTACATTACACCACAGTATACTGTTAACGTACAGATTGTAGTGGTAATCGTAGTAATTAGTGATTTTCAATTGTGCTGAAAGTATTCAACCAAATTATAACAGCGCTAATTAAACTTTCTGTGTGTTGCTTTCTACAGTAAGTTTTGTGAGTGCATCGATTCAACATTCTGCTTTCTATTTGTTTATGCACTGAAATTCGAGTGCACCAAAATGTATACGCTAACGGTAATCTGCCGAAATCATGACACCTAGGTCTAGCATTAGTCATCATTTAACTTCAAGATCAGAGAGTTGATTATACAGTACACAAGGGAATTGGAAGTGCAGCTTTAAAATAGGTCATTTGGTTAAAAAATGTATATTCTGCATTTATCAAAATCTGTCTTTCTTAATGTATATTAATGTATTTTCTTTCATCATATGATAATTTTCCTTTGCAGAGAAAAACTGCCACCTCGGCCAGCAGGTCAAAGATCTGAACCAGAAAATCAAGGAGGGGTATGTATAGACAGTCAAATATTTCAGCTGCTATACACTGTAAAGTAAAACATGTAAAAGTTAATATGTTACAATATGTTAATGATCTTGACACCTTGTGAACATTTATTTCCAAAATATTGTATTCTGAAAAAGCCCAAGTCTTTGATATGACTTTAAATATTATTTTCCAAGAAAGCACAGGTTTCTGATATGACTGTAAATATTATTTTCCAAGAAAGCACAGGTCTCTGTATTTGATAATACCGATTATCCAACATTCTGTAATCCTCATTTCATCAAGTGATCACTTCACATGAACTAAATTATTCTTCAAAATAATTACAATGTTGCTTTTTTGAACATGTACAAAAAAAAAAAAATCGTCTTCGGCTCTCAGCCAGAATGAACCATGCATGACTGGGATATTGAAATATTTCCTTCCTTCCCTTTGTTGACACATTTGAAGACCAACACTTTTAATGGGTAACTGAGTACACATTCTACTGAAAACTTGATTGTATTGGGTTATTTTAGTACTTGGAACAGTCATAATAAGAATCCCTAAAGTAATGGTTGGCTCTCACTATTCCCAGGGATTTCCAGGGTTTGGGTTTGGAGACGGAGGATTCCATATGTCATTTGGAATTGGTGCTTTCCCTTTTGGAATTTTTGCCTCAACGTTTAATTTCAATGATGGACGGCCAGGCCCAGGTATGTATAAGTGACAATATTAGGACTTTTCTACTGTCATATACCACATACTTAAGTATATTATTACCTTTACTAAATTTTCATTCAATTTTTCAAAGTATTTTCTTTTCTATCAAATTTTGTTCAATTCCCCACAATTCGTGTCATTCAAACATTGTATGACTGCAACAATGTTACAATCAACTAAAATTTCAGACAATGTTCATACATTTAATCAAATTTTTTATCAATATTAAAATCAACAACTGGTTCCAACAATAACGTTAATGATGAAACCTCAAATAATATTATGTTCTATGAGTATAATACATATGATGTCAAAATCTATGACTGTTTGAAATATTGTTAAAATCATTATTAATTGATTCAAACCATGTTGTGGAAAATTGCGAATGTTTCCTTATGAAATAGATTGATATTGTATATTTTTAATAATTGATAATTTCATACAATTTATACAAGAAGACCTTTCAACATTTTGTTTTCTAGCTCCCCCGGGATCACCACAGTACCGTGAGGAGCAATTCCTGTCTAAAGTATTTCTATGGGTAGCTGTTCTCTTCATTTTCTATTTACTCATTGCATAGTCAACCTATAAAATTTAAAAAAAACATTTCCAAGAGCAAGAACGGGATTACTCATTAGTGATGGAGCCTGTTAGAAGGGGAACTTATCCCATGCATCATTTAATGCAAGAACTGGCTTATTTATCAGTAATGGAGTCGGGGAGAAGGGAACTTATTAGACGCATCTTCAAGTGCAATGACTATTACCGGTATATGATATTTTTGGTGCCAGTCAGAAGGGGAAGGAGTGTTATTTATGGTGCCAGTCAGAAGGGGAAGGACTGTACAGTATTTTAATACAATTTACCCTTACTGTATATTTGACTATATTTCCCTTCAAACACTTTCTAAGAATCGCCACTAACAGTTCTGTTATCTTCGACATACAATGGTTGTGCTCATGTTAAACACTTCTTTTCTGCACTTTTTGAATATGTCAGGATGAAATTAAGGCTCAATATGTTCAAAACTCTTTGATTGGTTTAATTCATTATCATTTGCCCTTGAAGACACATTTGAACTCTTCCAGTTTTAAGGTTGGAATAGTTCATTTTGAAATTTCGGGGTGAATGAGTTTAGGTTTTAAAGCAGGTGATTCCACTGGGGATCAAAACCTAAATCTTGGACTTCCCAACCAGTCGGATGGTCTACCACTGTGCTAAAAGAAAATTTACTTATGGTGTAAAGCTAGAAGGTAACTGTTATCCTATGTAAAATTTAGATCTAGATCTGCCATGCCACAACAACCAAGGTTCTAACTTCCTGACAATGCAGGTAGGTAATAGCTGGGACACCATTTATAACAGGAAAGAAAAAATGTGTACTTCCGTTATTAAACCTGTGATCTCAGACCAATATTCCCTTATTGGGAAGCAAGAAGGCAACTGTATTGTATAGTTGTTAAATTTTGCAAGTGTACACTTTCACAATCTCTGTCTGAAAGTTATTTGAGGGAATTTCAATTTCCCAGATCACAAAATAATTGTTAAAGATACATAATATGGCCACCTTTTTCAAAATTATTATAAGATGTTAAATTTCAGCAAAATTAAACCCTCACAAACATTAGCAACAATACAGTAAATCTTGCACTTAATTAAAATCTTCACCAAAAAAGAAGTTAAATCAACCTGAAGCTTGTCAATTTTCACAGTTGCATATTGTGTATTTTTTTCTAAACTAGTTTAGAGATATCATGCTCAAATTGCGGCATAAAAAGCCTTCATTTTTTTGTGACATGTTCCAAGTGAGAAGAGAAGATACGTGTACCGAATGTGAAGCCTTCAGTTTCAAAGATTGGTGTCCGTATGTTTTCATGGCTACCCAAATATTTGTGATTGCCAGCAGAAAACATGAAATCCTTGATTGGTATTTGTTGTTATTGTGGTGTCCGTGGTGCTGGCAGATTATGTCTGTTGCAAGTCAAAAACATTTCTCATTTAAAATCCTTGTGTACTACATGTAGATCTCATTATGTGTTTGTCAGTTACTCAGAAATCGGTATAAGGTGTTGAGAATGTGTCGTATATAGTGTGTTGTACCAACAGGTACAATATTTGGGGTATGATATTATTCGTTTTACTCATTCGTACAAATAGTACTATAAGGTACGAAATCCTTGTTCCTGTTGTTTTTTCCCCCATCGGTACAAGTATGAGGTCACGTTATATTTTATTTTACAGTGAGGTACTTGCTCCATTTTCATGTTATTAAAAACTTAAATCAGCTAGTATGGAAAGCCGGTGTGCAACACGACATGCGAAATATCATATATGTGTTTTGCGTAATGCATCTTTTTAAGCATTTCCCATAATGCATTTCCCATGTCATGTAAATACTTCTTGCCAAATGCTTCATGGGAAATGCAAATTGTTGCATGTGAAATGCTTTGTATTATGCAAAAAAATAAACCTTAAATAAACTTCATAGCAAAAAGGTATGTTGGAAAACCTTTCTTTAGGAACATCCGGGAATGATTCTAAAACTGTACAGAAATACTGTAGTCGCATGTGAAAAGGCATCAAGCAAACAGCATTTCATATAACACATACATGTATGACATTTCACAAATATTTCAAAAGTAAAACTCTGATAAATATTTTCTTTGAAATATTCCTGCTGTACTATAACAACTATTTCAGGAATATTGAGCACCTTATTTTTACTGAAAGTAATAAAATTTCTTTTAGAAACTGTTGATGATTTTCTAAGCAAGTGTACATGTATCAGTGTGAATTCAGAAAGAATCATGGTAAAACAGTTGGAGATATCATTCACAAGGTAAATGCAATGTACGTTACGTATACCCATGCAGTTAAGCATTTTTACACAGTATTGATAAAAGTATTTGGCGATATTGTATTGGTGAATTTTTATTTATTCAAAATTTGTTCATGTAAAATTGTTATACCATTTTCTCATGTACATCCTTCAATAGATTGCATTTCAGTGAATAAACAGATTTTTCATTTACACAGTACCTATTCTTTACTGGAATATTGATTCTTCGAAACTTTAATGATTCCATTTGGACATATTTATTAGGAGTCCATCTAATTGTTTGTTTATGACACCTTAATAATAAAGACTTGTAATTCTTTTCTGTAAAGAAAATAATCATTCTCAGAGAGTTTGGTAAAACGTTTTTCCCATTTTATATAAAATCTCTATTTAATTATCCCCAACTGAATGTGCCATATACATATAAATGGTAAAATGTGGTGTATGACAGAGATATAAGTTAACCAGGAACTCTCTTTTCAAATTAATTTCTATGGATAACTAGTATTGAACTTCATTATTAGACTTAATATTTTGAAGAAATTTTTATACATGTACTGCGTTTCAGGAAAAACCACTACGTGTATTTGAAATTTAATCTCATGTAGAACAAGGTTTTCGAGAGTGTAGATCAGTCATCAGGAGAGAGAGTGGTACCACTTGTGTGTGGTTGGTGTACAAGTGTTACCTTTAGTGTATCGTATGTTGTACTACTGTGGCCAATTTTCCATTATATAGAGGCAATAGGCAAAATGATATATTTATTAATCACTGTTTTGTATTGATTGTTGCAAATAAATCATTCAAGAAACTTTTACTGGTATTTCATTGTTTTATGTGTTGGACCATATTTGTATGGAGATTTCAACTCCTCCCCCTGGAGATAAATTTGAACTTCTCCAATTCAAAGGTTGGAATAGTTCATTATACAATTTCAGGGGAGATGACAGCATAATACATTCTCTGAATTCCTCTCAGCCTTCATCCAAGGTCAACCCTATAAGAATTAGGCCTAGTTCGAAGGATTGGTGGAAAAACCATCATCTTCCTCAGGTCTACTAGCATTTCCAATGATGCTCCATCCAAGAGGCTAGTTGTTGGTGTTATGTTGATCTCATTTTCTCCCCCGCCTGGACGAAATTGAATAAACTGTGGTTTCCTTGATGTCTGTACTGTTTCTCTCCTACAATTTTACTGCTAGTAAGTGAAGGGCTAGGTCATCATGACAGACAACCAATCAAACCAATATATTAATTACCCATAATTCTCCAGATTAACTTTTTTCAATGATTGAGGTCAGAGGTTAAAGCACAAATCACAGTAACCTACTTGTACTTTTTTAAACATCGTGCTCTGCCATCATGTTTTTACATACTAAATTTGGTTTATCTTTGTGAAATTCCATAAAAGATATGCAATGATAATAGGAGTTATATGGATAATTTGTTCAAAGGTTAAGGTCAAGGCAGAGGTCACAGTGACAGTGAGTGACCTACTTCTTTTCTCTGCATTCTTTGATATGAAAGATTTGCTTGCATACCAAATCAGGTTATTCCAGGTGAAAAAGTATAAGCAGATATAGCTGGCATAGTGATGTACTTGTGTAAAAAACCTTCACAACCCGTGGGGTAATATTCTTAAGTTGCCATGATATCTCCCTGCCTCACTCTCAAGGGGGTGAATGATCATTTTTTTCTTATCGTGTTACTCTCTTGAATATCTAATATTGACATTACATCAAACCATGATTATGTTGGTGTGATCTGATTGTGTTGTCAACATGATGTCATTGTATTGTTGCAGTGACGTCATCATATTATTGGGATGACGTCATACAATTGTTGAAAATATGCAAATTAAAAGCATGTGTAGCTTGTCTCAACATTAGGGAGAGCTAAGAAAATCTTGCACCGGGGAAAATTGCGGATATCCTTGATCAAGGAAAGAAAAATATATACCGAACACAAAGAAAAATAAAAGATTACATACTTTCTGCAATGTTTTAATATCATAAAATTTTGAAATCTTTTCCAATATCTTATTATTACCATATCAGATAAATATCTGTCAAGTTTCAGGATGGCACAAAACACTTTCTCTTTATCATATAACATGTGTACTGCATATAAAACCAAATTTACCATACAAGTTGCCTTAAACAAATCAAAAACAGTTAAAATAGAGACTGATACATCCATTTTCCTAGTGCTGACAGCTCTCCAGGAAGCAATAAGCCAACTAGAAACACTCAAATGGATTTTCATGATTGACAATTAAATTTCTAGTAAATATTGACAAAACAGTTAACTTTACATAATTCTCCACAAGATTAGAGTATTTTCCTTTTCATTGTTGACTGTTATTAACAAAATAAACAAAAACAAAACTGATTTACGCAAGCTACAACGTATCGGGTAAGCACCGTCGTAATTGGTATTCTCTGAGGAACAAATTTAACGAACTGGGCCCAGTTGTTCAAAGGATGATTAGCTTAATCAGTGATTAGTGCAAATTTTAATAATCATCCTGTAACTTTAAAATGAAACCATAGATTTACTTAAAACTTTGCAGATATCAAATACCAAACAGTGTCAATTTACATACACAATTTTAAGATTGCAACTTGTATATTGACAGAATTATTCGTGTTTGAAAAATGTCGTTAAACAGTGATTAACCTAATTACCCTTGAACAACTGGGCCCAGAAGAGAAAAAAAGGAGAGTAGCTGGGATTTTAATATAAGCCTTGTGTTATAGTCACAGGGCAATTATTTTAGTTACTTGGAGCTTTGCATTATGGAATATTTAGCAAAGAAGAGTACTTTCAGAATGTTAAGTTTACGCTATGGAATTTTAACCTAAAACAACTTTGCTGGTACGAGATATAATTGTATCCCCTGTCTGTTGTTAGGATTGTCTTTCTATAGAACTGAACAATCAAATAGTTTAATGGTACAAATAAGAAGTTAATTATATTTGTTTAGAATACAAAATTATACGAAGAAAAAAAATATGCAAGTAGATGAAATATTAGCACTACATGAGCGTTGGTTAAAGAAGGAACAAAGTTTATGGTCTGTAAAAAGTCAATCTGTCATCATGTTAATCATCAAAGTTTTTCTAGCTCTTCATCTGATTATACCTGGTAATTAAGTCAAATTTGTGAGTAATTAAGCCAAGCACCTGTTTGACACTATGAAGAAATATGCATATCACAGACATGGAAAGCTCTGAATCAATATTCTAATATATTTTCAAAGATGCAAAAAGAAATTTAGAAAATATTGCCTTGGCTCAAATATTTCTATAGCAAATGGATGATCAAATTTGGGAAATAAATTAATTCAAATCTAATGAATCCGAAAAACAATTCTCAGTTGTCTATTACAGCAACTCTCTCTGACTTTTGAGGTTTCATCCTAAAAACGCACTGTTAATGGAGGCTATACAAAAAACTAAAACATATAGTGTATCTACAAAGAAAGCAGTTTAGATTGGAGTAGGTGGGGTGAGTGGGTAGGGGGCACAACAAGGTGTTGTATTATCTATATAATATTTACAACACCTGTTTTTTATATATACATGTCATTCTGAACGAGAAAAATAAAGACTGCTTAATTACATTATAAACACACAAATTCTCTATTTATAATAGTTTACAAATAAATAAATTTCAAAATAAAATCTAAAAATTGGCAACAAAAAATTATTCAAAGACAACCTTAAAAGGTTATACAGACATGATGTACACTGAATTCAACAATATTTCTGTACAGATAATTTGCACAATGACATCTGTGTTGCTATATCCATATTAATGGCTATTTCAGCTTTGGGTAGGTAAGTAAAAAGACTGCAATAAATGATCAAATTATTACTTAAACTCAGTGATCCCAAACAGTAAATTTGATTCTAACCTGGTACACGTATTCAAATAAATACTCATTTTATATACAAGTGATTTTTACTTTCGAAGTACCGGTATTTCAATCAGCATGAAATTACCATGGTCCAATTGTATTTTTATGAGAAAGAAACAAAGCATGTTCATTAACTCATTCACCCCTGAAATTTCGTAATGAACTATTTCAACCTTTGAATTGAAAGAGTTCACATGTAACTTAAGAGATCAGAAGTTTTGGAGACTTTGTCTAAAACTGAATATTTGTAACAGGAAGTGATTGACTACCAGCAAGCAACACAAGCAAATTTTGCAACAGTTGAGTAAAAGGCTTGATATTTGAAGATATTGACAAATCATTTTTTTTTTAATATAATTTCTACCTTAATAAATCATTTTCTGCAGCCATACAATGTTATTACATCATTTATAATGTTCAAACAATGTCATGCACAGGTTAATGTTTTATTCTAAATTTTATTGGACTTGTTCCAAGAAAAAAATCTTTCAGCACAAATGGCGGCCTCGATAATGTGTATAACAAGGTAAAATAATAATTGTAACTTCAGCTAAAACAGATATCTACATCTATAAAAAAAAGAATATCGGTACATTTGTACTACAATGATAATTTGTTATTAATGTTTTCATAAAAGAAAGGAAAACATGTTCAGAATAAAATTGCTCAAAACTACATGTATTTCTGGAGAAAAATGTTTGGAAACAGCTGTTAGAAGTAAATTGACATAAATTGGCAATGCTTATTTAAATACATTAAAAAATGAAAAACTACATAGTTAATTTTTCTCCACAAATAACCCCTCATCCCTGAGTTTGCATAATAGGCTTTGCTGTCTCGCAATTATGGTTCAGTCCATTCATCCATAAGGGGAGATGAGGTTATTTTATCAACAAAAACAACAAAAAGAAAATATATTTTATAACAATATTTGAAGATACTCTCTCTCCAAAATACTTTTTTCTTTTGTCGAGACACAAACACAAGCTTATGCATTAAATATTGACAAATATATATGAGACACAAAATTAATTCTCATTCAGTACTTAATAAACAATTGTCCTCGCTTCCATCATATTAAAAACACACCATTCATAATTGGACACTTCCAAATTACCTTCCCTCACCTTTGAAAGTTTTCCATATAACATACTCTTTTCATTATAAGATGTATTTAAGAAATTGCTGAAAAAGTTTAAGAAATTAAATCCCTGGTAACAAAAATACTTCTGTACTGAGACATTAATTGTGTCCATAGATATTCTTCTGGTCCCAATCAGTCAAACCTTAATTAATTAAATGACAAGTAAGCATGTACATGTACCTGTATAAATGGTTAACTCATTCACCCCTGAAATTTCATAATAGACTGTTCCAACCTTAGAATTGGAAGAGTTCATGTGTCCTCAGGGGTGAATGAGTTAAAATGTATATACATTTGTACAAACTTTTGAATATCTAGAAAAAAATCACCATTTGAGAATTTAGTTTAAATATTGACCAATTTTGCCTATATTCTATACACTACATGGCATACAGTTGAATTATTCAGATATCCACACAACTGGCCCTGGACTCAAAGTGTCTTTGGTGTTTAGTTTCAGAAGATAAAACCCCCGAATACAAAATGTGATTTGGTTCAGTACATTGGTTCAATATCTTTATTTGAATTTTTTTTTCTGTGCATTTCTTTGTATGTACCCAGGTAATTGATTTTAGGAACATGATCTTTTGTTCTTACACAGTAGATTTTATTGATAATTAAGGCAGTAACCGGTGTTTTATATTTATCATTTTACCTTTGAACAGATGGGTCGAAAGTTTAATTGGACAGAATTGAAAGCAATGAATGCCATATCATCTGATAAAATATGATATCTTGTGCAATTTATTTATGTGGACACACCAGTTTGTCTATTTTCAAATTTCATATTTTAGCAATAAGGCTTCATGAACCTACAAGGGTTGATTCAGAAGAAGGCAGTATTTACTAAGACTTGCAGAACAACAACATGTGATCTACAAATTCATCCTGATTTCATACACGAACAACTCTGTTCCAACTGATCCGACCTCATAAATGAAAGCAGCCCCGGGCCAACTGTTTTGAACATCATAAATGAAATCAAAACAGCCCATAGTTGAGTTATAAAGATCAGTAGGCAGGGGAGGTAATTTGGTAGCCTCCTATTTCTTACAGATAAGCATTATTAACGACAAAAACTTTAAGAAACAATAGCACATCAAACACACTTTCTTAAAATAACGAGTTTTCTATTTCCTTTGCTCTCGTAACAATACTGGCACTCTGATGTCAAATCTATATTCTCAATCTCTTACATCTATCACCACTCTCAGAATAAATATCATGTCCATACAGGACAACCCTATTTAACTTCCATCAAGGAATTATTTGTGCAGTTCTGTCAAACTTGCAAGTACATATACACATGAAATTAAAAACAATTTTCAAAATCACTTATTTTTCCTAGATTGCAATAATTCTGTTTGAATATTTGTTAATTTGATATATACATATACACACAAATTTTTGAACAACATAATCAGCATTTAATACACAATTTGTGGAAAAAAACAAGAAAATAATATGATTTATGTGAAGTGGCAATGGAAGTGTTTACAATTAGCTGAATGTTTGGAAGTAACACATGCTGAAGGAGTCTACCTTTCAAGAGAAAAAAAAATCTGAAATTATTAATATACTGCTTGATTAATATTTCAGTCCTTGTCGAACGAAGTAAATGAATAATTAATGTAACAGCGAATTATATCTAAAGCACTGTCCAAACAAGCCTTTGATATTAAAGTTCAGGCTGTTCCAGAATTAACCCCATTGGAGGGGTGGGATGCACATTTTCCAAGACCCCACCACCAATCAAATATCAAAAGTGTTTAATTATAAGGAATGGTAGGTAGATAACTTAGCATTGACTTGTTACAATGAACATGGAATATTGGAAATAGTTCAATTGTATTTTATCCATCAGGTTATTATTTATTAATTCATAAACTCTGGTATTATGTAATATTTACACACTGTTTGACGAAAATATAAACTGGTCAAGTGTACTGTACACTTAAGTTTTTAAAAATCTCACAGTATTTAACCAAGAAATAGTTTCCGTATGATCATAAATTAATGCTGAAAATCATGAGATGAACTGGAATCGAAAAAAAAAAATATGAGGCAGATTTCAACTCCCTTACGCAACATTGTTTTAAAATGAACAGCATTCACATGGTACTTTCATTCCTTGCACGCGGCAAATGCGCCTGGCATGCTGCATATAATTCTTTGAAGATTATGCGAAGTCCGCACACGAGACGAAACTTCCCCAACTTCACACAGAACAAGTTATAGCTGTAATCACCGTGAATCATTCACTTCTTTGCAGAATATGTTTAAAATCACAAGATGCTGGTTATGTCCGAACCAATAACATGATAACAAATGTGTTGTTGACACATGATTGTAATAAAGAAGCTACTATAAAGTGGACATAACACAAATGTTGTGTAGGAACAGTCAACAGTATTAATCAAAATCATTTGTCTCTATCATATAAATACATAAGGGTGAAGGAAATAAGCTAAATTCCTTAATTTTCAACTTAATTAATTCATTCGTAGATGCGGTGGTCGGTTCTGGCTTCCTGGAAATGCCGCCTGTTTGTAGGCGGTGTTTTTGGTTGCTATGGCAGGAGAGGTGGACCTCTTTGTGACAACAGGAGCTGTGGTATCCATGTCCTCCAGGTCGTCCAATCCATTCACATCCGAAGCCACGCGGAACCCTTCCACTAGCGACACCTGGTGAGGGCTGACAACAACAATAATTTCCGCATTAATTCACTATTGAGAAACATGTTAAATAACTATCTGTGTTTACATTCAATAATATATGAAAACAAACTATCTATATATGTTACCAAGTGAAGCTGAAATGTACTGTACATAAAAAGAACCGATGCGGTACTAGTGTAACGTAACACAGGCTAAGAAATTGTAGATTCACATTTGTAAAGAATAGTATACCAAAATACACACTGTAAGTTTTGTAACGGGATAATCTTGTAAGATTTTTTTGTTTGTCAACTTAATTTTCAAAGCAGGTAAAATTTTCACTTCGATTTATTAGTTGTACTTTTCAATGTTTTCATAACGAACGGGTCAGATTAAAACTTCGATACAACGAAAAATATGATTCATAGAAGTTTGATTCATGAAAAGTAAATCAATAGTATTACAAAATGAAAAAAATCGGACTTTGTCAAAAGTTCGACACATCGAGAAATTTGAATCATCGAAGTTCGATTAATCGAGGCTTGACAGAAAAATTGTTTAATTTAGTAAAGTTCAAAGTTATTCATAAAGGAATTAATTTCTAAAATAACCCCTTAGCAACACCTACACATATCTCAACAGGATAATAACTGGACCAGAAAATAATTTTATATACCACCAGACTGTTTGGCAAGAACTTTTAACCAGAACTTGTGCAAACTTTATCTAGCCAAATATCATATTTACTGGTCAATCTAGCGAGCAGTGTTTTGTGCCAGGAGTTCGGCTTGAAATTTTAATAGCCCCAGACCAGCAGACTACTTTAATGTCTAGACAAAAGAGGTCCTACTTCTCCCAAATCAAAATGTACACTATGAAACAGCTGTTTGCCCTACCTCATTCCACCAGTCCAGCTGGACCCGACCTTTCGTGGTGAGCGGGGTTCCTTTTCGGCTATCCATGGTTTGTTTAGCTCCTCCAAAACAGATGGTGCTACATATGTGAAACCCTGAAAACAACAAGGTCAATGTGATTCCTATATCACACATGAAACCCTGACATGGTCAAGGTCATTCCCATATCACATGTGAAATCCTGACAAGGTCAAGGTCATACCTATAATCACCCTTTGGTAAGGTCATTTGTGTCAATATAGAATATATGAAATTTATTTCAGCTTTGAAGATCAAGGTCTTAATGGTTTGGTTTTCATTCAATGTCAAGGTCAATGTGATTTACTATACCTTTAATTTCAATTTAATTTTCAGATCAAACTGCGGTTAACAAAGGGCCATAACTCTGTAAAAGGTAGGGGAAAATGCCTTATTCTAATAAACAACACCCTGTCACGAGTTACTTAGACATATTTGACAAACATAGGTGACACAGTATGACTTAATATCCGAACAAAGCAACCCACTGCCCAGCTAACAAGAGGAATTAAGATGGTTATTTAAGACTCGAGGAACTATAAAGGCATAGATTTAAGAAGGGCAGACAACTCACCAGGAACACTTGGTTGGCACTTTCGCTGAGGACAGTGTCGTCTGGAGAGTCAACAGGTGTCTGACGTGTGAATTTGGTGTCAAACTGACTGACATCCTCCTCGTTCATCTGGTGGTACAAAAGATTACATTTTATTTTATAGAGAGCTATGTTTTCACAGGAATATAAACCCAAAACTCCAAGCTGATGCTGGAGTTAAGGATAGAGGCCATGGGCCATATGTTCATAAAAATTCTCAATGGCCCATAAAAAATTTGAAATCTTACATAGACAATGAACAAATGGCCAATAGCCCATAGGTTTTTCTAGTGTGGTAAATGGCCCATACACAGTTCATCCTTCCAAATCCCTGGCTGATGGGGTATTTATTTATTTTAAAGCAGAGATTAGTCACGTTATTTACTTTTTATTGCTATATGAGAGAAATAATCATCCAACTGAAGATTATAGTGATATATATTCCATCTTCTGAGTTCATAGTGTTGCATTGGTTTTGGGGGTGAATTATCACAGATCTTGAGGAGCAACACGTGCAATCATTTTTTTCATAATTTATTCATAAATATAATTTAGGCTTGATTTTCGCTTCAAGTTTTACCAAAAGTTACGTTTATTGGGCCTTTAACACTTACCACAGATGGCTTAAATGGTGGCTCAACTTGTCTTTGAATCAACTCATTCCAATCAATGTGGCGGAAGAATGCATGATGCTAGAAAATAAAAAAAAATTAAGTAAAAATACTGTATTTATCATTGCTTGATACGAGTTTGTATGCTAATGGGTAAATACATACAGGTATATATATTTACATAAGTACATACCAAAGTTTCTGTAAAACTCATTCAAAACCTAACGGACATCTCTAATACCTCTCTTTAATAATTTTCACAAATCATCTTTGCACAGTTAAAGTGAAGTTTATTCATCACTAGAGGACATGAGAAGACAACATTTTTCACAACCTTTGAATCCAGCACTTGAAACAAGAATTCACCGAAGACAGAACTGTAACAAGGAGGAAATCAGCAATCGAAAACCTCCGTAACTCTCAAACATTCTGAACATTTGTACAGTAATTTCAACAAGATGCATTGCAGCAAATGCCTCTCATTGTATAGGCAGTAGTTTTGTGTAAAAAGGTCCTATGTGTTTGTAAGAGCTGGTGTACCATTTATTATTACCTTCAGTGGTTTGGCGTCGTCGCTACCTCCACCCAGTCGGTCAGCAGGAGACTTCTTCAACAGCTAGCAAGGGAAAATAATTCCTTAGTTATACGCGGAAACAAAGGCACTAAATATTCAAACATTAAGCCTTCTCTGATGGTGTGAGCAATGAACCTTTTGCTAATTTTGACTGAATTATCACGCCAGAATCACTTCCAATCAACACTGATAACAGAGATCATGGTGAGTTTTTCTTTTCCATTGGATTAACAATAAGCAGCTAGACGCAAGGTAACAAAATCATTAACTCTTTCGTGATGGCAGTTTTTCTATTATTTTGTTATGACTTTCTACCACTTTCACTGTAATGTTTAATTTTGGTGATTTTTCAAAGATGCTGAAAAACTTTCAAACTCTAAAATGATATCAAGGATTGATTTAAATTGTCAAGGCATTGTGGCTTAGACAAGTACATAACAAAACTTAAAGAGAGATATACATCATATTTATAATCAAGTGGTCCAATATGATATGCTCTGGTCAACTTTTCAAGCTATTTCATACTGTGTAACATTGTATTCCTGATCGATATACAAATATTTCACTTTACAAATACGAGACGTGGTAATACTTCTGTGAGGTTGTAAACAATCCTTACCTTTTTGATAAGTCCCCTGGCTTCATTTGTGAGGTATGGAGGTAAACTAAGTTTGGCTTTTAGTATCTGCGGAAAATACAACATAAATTTGTGAACAATGGATTGAGTATTGAGAGAATCATGAACGCAGGATTTTGTATTGAGAGGCTGGTGAACATGGAATTTCGTATTGAGAGGCTGGTGAACATGGAATTTCGTATTGAGAGGCTGGTAAACATGGAATTTCGTATTGAGAGGCTGGGAAACATGGAATTTCGTATTGAGAGCCTGGTGAAAATGGAATTTCGTATTGAGAGGCAGCTGGTGAACATGGAATTTCTTATTGAGAGGCTGGTGAACATGGAATTTTGTATTAAGGCAGCTGGTGAACATGGAATTTCGTATTGAGAGCCTGGTGAAAATGGAATTTCGCATTGAGAGGCTGGTAAACATGGAATTCCGTATTGAGAGGCTGGGAAACATGGAATTTCGTATTGAGAGGCAGCTGGTGAACATGGAATTTCGTATTGAGAGGCTGGTGAACATGGAATTTTGTATTGAGAGGCTGGGAAACATGGAATTTTGTATTGAGAGGCAGCTGGTGAACATGAAATTTCGTATTGAGAGGCTGGTGAACATGGAATTTTGTATTGAGAGGCTGGTAAACATGGAATTTCGTATTGAGAGGCAGCTGGTGAACATGGAATTTCGTATTGAGGCTGGTGAACATGGAATTCGTATTGAGGCTGGTGAACATGGAATTTCATATTGAGGCTGGTGAACATGGAATTTCGCATTGAGGCTGGTGAACATGGGATTTTGTATTGAGAGGCTGGCGAACATGGAATTTCGTATTGAGAGGCAGCTGGTGAACATGGAATTTCGTATTGAGAGGCAGTTGGTGAACATGGAATTTTGTATTGAGAGGCTGGTGTATATGGAATTTCGTATTGAGGCTGATGAACATGGAATTTCGTATTGAGAGGCAGCTGGTGAACATAGAATTTTGTATTGAGACGCAGCTGGTGAACATGGAATTTTGTATTGAGAGGCAGCTGGTGAACTTTGAATTTTGTACTGAGAGGCTGGTGAACATGGAATTTTGTATTGAGAGGCTGGTGAACATGGAATTTTGTATTGAGACACAGCTGGTGAACATGGAATTTTGTATTGAGAGGCAGCTGGTGAACATGGAATTTTGTATTGAGAGGCTGGTGAACATGGAATTTTGTATTGAGAGGCTGGTGAACATGGAATTTTGTATTGAGAGGCTGGTGAACATGGAATTTTGTATTGAGAGGCAGCTGGTGAACATGGAATTTTGTATTGAGAGGCAGCTGGTGAACATGGAATTTTGTATTGAGAGGCTGGTGAACATGGAATTTCGTATTGAGAGGCTGGTGAACATGGAATTTTGTATTGAGAAGCTGGTGAACATGGAATTTCGTATTGAGAGGCTGCTGAACATGGAATTTCGTATTGAGAGGCTGGTGAACATGGAATTTCGTATTGAGAGGCTGGTGAACATGGAATTTTGTATTGAGAGGCAGCTGGTGAACATGGAATTTTGTATTGAGAGGCTGGCGAACATGGAATTTTGTATTGAGAGGCTGGTGAACATGGAATTTTGTATCATAAACTTCGGATTTGGTATCAAATGATTCGTAAACTTAGGATTTGGTAATTACAGGTTAATCCATTTTATTCATCCAACATAGAGAAGTTATGTAAAGAGAATTATGTTTATAATACAATGGATTGAGTGGAAGACAAATTCTGTTTAATTTTGATTAGCAAAACAGCTGAGGTCATTCAAGAACACATTACGGAACAGATAGTACTGACAGTATCTTTAATGTCTTAAGTATTATATACACATGCTATTTATCTTACCTTGTCTATTGTTTTCTTTCTATTTTCAGCTGTAAATGGAGGCTGAAAAGACAAAAGAAATAAATTCAAAAATTTCAGATCAACAAAAAAATGGTTATTTTGGATTGATCGAATATAAATCAATTGACTGGATAAAAGAAGTAAGTTCTTTTCATTTAATTTAGCCAATCACCAAAACTGGTGTAATTTCCATTTTTAGCAGTTATCATGATTAATTTAAATATTTTCTATTGTAAGTTAATATAAAACAAGAAAATGTTTCCGTAAAACCATCCGACTGTGGTCCTGTATTAAACTCACCGCCCCAGTCAACATGTCGTACATGAGCGCACCCAGACTCCACCAGTCTACGGCCTTGCCATGGCCACTCCTGGTCAGTATCTCTGGAGCCCTGTAACCATGGTAATCATAGGTCATACTCTCACCAATGTTATTGTTTGATTCAGAGCAATAATGAACTCAGTTTTATCATGATGACAATTCATTTGTTTTATTCTTTTTCTTATTTAACGTAATTTATTTTACTACAATTATGAAACAAGGTAATCAACTTCTATATGTCACTCACTCTTGTTGGCCAAGATATTAATAAGCAAACAGGCTGTGTTGATTTATATACAATATGGATTAGACAATCAAATACTAAGTCTCAGATGTCCTTACATGGGTGGTCGGATTGTACAGTCGATATTGCACTTGCCTTTCTTCAAGACGGCCTGGGTTCGATTCTCTGACTGGACGGGAAAGGATATATATTGGGTCATATGGGTTTTTTGGTTTCCTCCTACAGTAAGACCCTTCGTGTGCTTACATCTGGGCCAACAAGTGTGTCAAATACTAATATACATTGTACTTACATGTACTCTATGGTCCCACAGAACGTGTGCGTAACAGCTCCCCCGTTAATTGATTCCTTACATAGACCAAAGTCCGTCAATTTAACATGTCCTGGAAATTAATTGTAAACCAAATATAACACATAAACATAACACTGACGAATTTGAAGAAAGTGAAGTGGGCTACGTACCCACCCTCTGTATGGAAAGTAAGGAAAAGTGGAATGGGCTTATTATGAAGCACTCATCCTTTACATGGAAAGCAAGGAAAAGTGGGGTGGGCTTATTAACAAGCACCCACCCTCTGCATGGAAAGGAAGGAAAAGTGGGTTGGGCTTATTAACGAGCATCCACCCTTTGCACGAAAAGCAAGGAAAAGTTGGGTGGGCTTATTACCGAGCACCCATCCTATGCATGTAAAGTAAGGAAAAGTGGAGTGGGCTTATAACCAGACATGGGTTTATCACCCCTACAAGACAGTATAGGTAAATCATTTAGGGCTTTTATGAAATCCAAACCCCATAAACAAGTGTGCATTTCCTTTAATGCAGTTTATTCCTCAAAACACCTCACTGCTAGAGATTTTATGTGTATTTTCTTGTACGGTATATACTTTCATGACTGAAACTTTAAACAGCCTTCACTAGATAAAACTCATTGATAGATACTGATGAATTTATCTGGGCTTAAAATCATTAACATGAAACTATGTCAGAAACGCAGAGTTGTGTTATAATAAATTGTATGACATACACATAGAATTTAATGACATTTTCAACAATGTTTATAAATTCTTAAATTATGACCCTGAAAGAAACTGCTATCTCATGTAAATTAAAGATTTCAACTTATTTCAGTCATATTAGTTTTAAATAATTCGTACTTACCTAAATTATCTAAAAGTATATTTTCTGGCTTCAGATCTCTGTAAATAATTCCCTGCGAGTGGAGATGTTCTATTGCTAGTGTGATTTCTGATAAATAAAAACTGAAAAAGACAACGACAAAATTCAATTTCTGCCATTTGATTTTAAACTTTACATGATTATGATTATCAACACCACTTTAACTTATTAGAGGCATGACCAAATTAACAAAGATTGTTGTTTTATTTGAATATAGACAGCAGTAGTGTCAAAAAGCACCTGCTCAATACCATCTACCACCAGAGTTTTTATTTCTTAAAAGTCTCAAGAGAACTTTCTGACAAAATTTGATCAAAATGTTTTGATTGTAAACAAAATTTACAACGTAAGATGATGAAATCTAAAACCTGAGGTAGGGCTTTGGTATGAAAGAGAAAAGAAAATATTTTCAAGGCAGGCCTTATGAAAGAAAAGGAAATATTTACCAGGCAGTGTCCTCCATGAAAATTCCTTCTCGTTCCAGCTGCATAAAGAGTTCACCACCAGGAAGATACTCTAGAATCAGGTACAGCTTCCCTCCCGTTTGAAATGCATAAATAAGGTCCACAATAAAAGGATGCTGTAAAATAACAATAAAGGTGTTAACAAAACTTTTCATGAAAACTAAATTATAAGTAAGACAAAAAAAAAACCCAAAAAACTAAGAGATCCTAGAGGGATCATGGCACCCACAATCAATGATCTTCATTTGTTCTTGAATTGTTGGATTTTTTTCCTTTCTAATCCCTTCTTTTCTCTTACTCAAACTATAACTCACAAATCCAAGATGGCCACCTATATATCGGCAATATTGTTTATCAAATCTAATCGGATCTTTTTTCTTCTTTTCTCTTCTTTCCTCTTGCATGTTTTTAATCTTAATCATATCCTAAATCTAACAGCCATTAAATTTCTAGATAAAAATTTCAAAATTTGTCATCATAATGTGATAAAATAATTATCCACTAAACCTTTGTGGCTACCGTATTTTACCGGAAATAATCCCCATCTCATGAATAAGCCCCCTCACCACTTTGGCAAAGGTTCTTGGAACAGGGTGGGAGCCTGTGAATAAGCCCCCACCCTAAATTTTGTCTTTCTCTCAATAAAAAGCATGTTAATTTCTTTTTAATTTTGTGTCTGAAGATAAAATATATCTAACTATGTGCAAAAAAAACAATTTATAAGGCTAAACTTGAAATAAAACATTTTTAAGAACACCCTACTTTCATGTTTGAACTGGTTGTGCATTTTGCATAATTGTTATTTTAACAAAACAAACAACTAGAATTACACTACTGGTATAATATAGACAGAGGTACTAGATCAAAACAGTAGAATATCCAAGATGGCGGACTTTTGTGAACAGGGGTGTATTCGTAAATAAGACCCCTCCCTACTTTTGATCAATTATTTTTCTCAGGGGGTGGGGGCTTATTCCCAGTCAAATACAGGCTATATTAAGTCGGGGAAGCTTACCTTGACTCCTTCTAATATATTCCTCTCTGCTTTGGTATGTGCTGTGTCTTTGGCATTTCTTGCAATAGTTGCCTATCAACAAAACAAAATATAAACACTTAGAATTCAGATTTATGAAATATTACACAAGATAATAAAACATATTGAAAGAAAATATAATCCTTATTGAAACTGTTTTAATTATATGCATTCAAGGTTAAACCAAGTTTCCATATCAAGTAGCTTTAGTAGTATAGTACTAACTCCTAACTATTTCTGAGAAAAAAACATACATGTATGTACAGTAGCTCACCTTCTTTAGGACTTTCATTGCAAATATTTTGCCATTATCACTACTTGAAATTTTCCGGACTTGGAAAACCTGGAATGTAAAAAAGAAACCATGCATTAAAATTGTGAGTAACGGTGTGATCATTCCCTTTTGAAGTATTTACCAGTAAATCATTAAATATTACCAGTATATCATAAATTTCAGGGGTGTACAGGTAGTAGAGTACAAAAGCTAGGGTCTCACATCTCTGATCAAGAGATGTTGCCATGGACACTGACAGTTGAGCCACATAGGACACAAACCATGATATATATAGAGTATCATTATGTATGTTTGTTACATTATATATTTTAGTTTGTGATGAATCTTGTACATCCGTGTGATAACTTACAAGAACATTGTAAGGATAACTTTGTTTTGAAGCACGGAGACTGGGTTTGCAAAAACATCATTTTGGATGGTGTCAAAAATATAATCATTTGATCAAAGATATCATCAGCGATATCAACAGAGATATCATCAGATATCAAAAGAGATATCATCAGAGATATCAACAGAGAATTATTATCAGAGATATCACCAGATATCAACAGAGATATCACCAGATATCAACAGAGATATCATCAGATATCAACAGAGATATCATCAGATATCAAAAGAGATATCATCAGAGATATCAACAGAGAATTATCATCAGAGATATCAACAGAGAATTATCAACAGAGATATCAACAGAGAATTATCAACAGAGATATCAACAGAGAATTATCAACAGAGATATTTATCATCAGATATAATAAGATACATGTATCATCAGAGATATCAACAGAGATATCAACAGAGATATAATTGAGATATTATATAATTCATCATCAGAGATATCATCAGATATAGACAGATATCAGATTTCATTAGAGATATTATCAGATTTCATCAGATATCAACATTAATCATCAGATATCAACATATATCATCAACATATATCAACATATATCATCAGATATCAACATATATCATCAGAGATCGATATATATCATCAGATTTCATCAGAGATATCCACATATATCATCAGATATCAGATTTCATCAGAGATAACAACATTTGTCATCAGATATCAACATATATATCATCAGATTTCATCAGAGATATCCACATATATCAAAATATACTATCACATTTCATCAGAGATATCATCAGATATCGTCAGATTTCATCAGAGATATCATCAGTGATATAGATATCAACAGAGATATCATCAGATTTCAACAGAGATATTATCAGATATATAATCAGATATCATCAGAGAAAACCACAGGGTGCCAGAGATATAATCAGATATCTGATATCAAACTTAAATGGCAATAATTCGTAACTATTATCCTGGTACATATTTCTGTTATTACACTGA
Organism: Mimachlamys varia; assembly: GCA_947623455.1. Taxonomy (NCBI): domain Eukaryota; kingdom Metazoa; phylum Mollusca; class Bivalvia; order Pectinida; family Pectinidae; genus Mimachlamys; species Mimachlamys varia. The sequence goes on along the minus strand of OX392532.1, from coordinate 27,844,250 downwards.
AATGTATTAACATAAAGTTACTTTCAAAATAATTATGAGTTTCAATTAAATATCTATACATGAATTAATCATATTATCAATATCTCTTTTAATTTAATCAATTATACATGTAATTACATATATCACAAAATAAATATACTTTTAATTTCATTAATTAACTATTTGATGAAAATCAATGATTTTACAAAACAGTTTCAATGTAAGCTGAATCAAAATTACAAAGCAGTTAATATTTTTAATAATAAATAGCAGAAATTATCTTTTTCGAAAGTATGCTTATAGCAGTTCTGTATGTTCTAGTAATTATGCCCAGGCAGTCAAGCTGTGTTTGAATTTAAACATCTATCATGCCTATCATGTATAAACAGTACATAAATAGTTTGTGTTTCCGTCAACTTTAAATTTTCTATCTACAGCAGCTGGATACGTTAGAATTATATCGTGTTCCATTTAACGGAACGTTCCGGTTGTACTAAGTTGGAACTGGTCTGTTAAATGGAACAGAACGTGCCGAAATCTGTTCCTATGTGTGAAAATCTAATAATCGAAAAAGAAACAATTTTTCCGGAATTCACCAAAACGGTTCAATCATATAATCTGCAAAACAATGCGAGAAATCACTTTTATTTACTTTTATTTTACACTATGATGACACTAGGAATCAGTTATCATGCAGGGTTTTCAATAAAAATATTTGTAAAAGGCTACAAATGAATAGTAACAGGCCATATGCTTGGGTAGCAGATGTTTTTAGACATTTTTTAAAAAGTGAATTAAGTCTTTTGAACCGGCCAAAACACCATTCCAATAGGTCAATTCTAAATGAAAACACGGTAATGATATATTTTACTAAAGACAAGAGGCCCAGGGGCCTCAACGGTCATCTGACTATAAAGATCTATATCATTTGTGTTTGTTTTTGCCAAGTTGTTCAAAGATATCTACATACATGTTTATAACCCCTGTGACCTTGAAAGTATAAGTGAAGGTCTATATGAGGAATCTTTGCACCAATCTGTCCCAGGTACCCATTGGCCAAATATCAGCACCTAGGGCCTTTTGGTAAGCGAGAAGACGTTTGTTAAAAGATTTTTACATGTTTTACCCTTGCGACCTTGAAAGTAGGTCAAGGTCATTCATACAAGGAAACTTTGTAGAACTCCATTAGAGGTACCTACTGGCTAAATATCAACACCCAGGGCCTTTTAAGTTGTTGAGGAGAAGATTGTTAAAGGTATTTTTACATGTTTGACCCCTATGACCTTGAAAGTAGGTTGAGGTCCATTGTATGAGGAAAGTTTGTAGCACTCTATCCCAGGTACCTACTAGCCAAATACCATATTACTCTGGGGGATTTGGTTAGCGAGAAGAAGATTGTTAAAAGATTTTACATATTTGACCTCTGTGACCTTGAAAGTGGGTCAAGATCATTCATATGAGGAAACTTGATAGCACACTATGCCAGGTACCTACCAGCCAAATATCAGCACCCAGGGCCTTTTGGTTATTGAGAAGAAGATTGTTAAAGATTTTTACATATTTGACCCCTGTGACCTTGAAAGTGGGTCAAGATCATTCATATGAGGAAACTTGATAGCACACTATGCCAAGTACCTACCAGCCAAATATCAGCACCCAGGGCCTTTTGGTTATTGAGAAGAAGATTGTTAAAGATTTTTACATATTTGACCCCTGTGACCTTGAAAGTAGGTCAAGGTCATTCATATGCGGAAACTTTGTAGCACTCCATGCCAGGTACCTACTGGCCAAATATCAGGACCCTGGGGCTTATGGAACTTGAGAAGAAGATTCTTAAAACTTTTTACCCATTATAGCCCCAGTGAACCTTTGACCCCGTCCAGCGCTTAAAGTTGAACTTTGACCTAAACACAATATATCAGAAAAAGATTTGCATTGCCAGTCTACATATAATATATGCAAGTATCATCGGTCTAGATCATTCGGTTCATTAGATAATGTTGTGTAGATATTTTAACATATTTGACCCATGTGACCTTGAAAGTAGGTCAAGGTCATTTATATGAGAAAACTTTAGAGTACTCCATCCCTGGTACCTACTGGCCAAATATCAGAACCCTAGGCCTTATGGAACTTGAGAAGAAGATTCTTAAAGCTTTTTACCTATTATAACCCATGTTAACCTTTGACCCCGTCCAGCACTCAAAGTTGACCTTTGACCTAACCACAATATATAAGAAAAAGATTCGCATTGCTGGTCTACATATCATACAAAAATATCATTGCTCTAGATCATTTAGTTCTTTAGATAATGTTGTGTAGATTTTTTAACATATTTGACCCCTGTGACCTTGAAAGTAGGTCAAGGTCATTTATATGAGGAAACTTTAGAACACTCTATCCCAGGTTCCTACTGGCCAAATATCAGAACCCTGGGCCTTATGGAACTTGAGAAGAAGATTCTTAAAGCTTTTTACCTATTATAACCCATGTTAACCTTTGACCCCGTCCAGCACTCAAAGTTGACCTTTGACCTAAACACAATATATTAGAAAAAGATTCGCATTGCTGGTCTACATATCATACAAAAATATCATTGCTCTAGATCATTTAGTTCTTTAGATAATGTTGTGTAGATTTTTTAACATATTTGACCCCTGTGACCTTGAAAGTAGGTCAAGGTCATTTATATGAGGAAACTTTAGAACACTCTATCCCAGGTACCTACTGGCCAAATATGATCACCCATAGCCTATTGGTTAGTGAGGAAAAGATTGTCAAACGCTTTTTTACATATTTGACCCCTGTGACCTTGAAAGTTAGTCAAGGTCATCGATATGAGGAAACTTTGTAGCACTCTATCCCAGGTGCCTACTGGCCAAATATCATTACCCTAGACCTTTTGGTTACTGAGAAGAAGATTGTTAAAGGTTTTTACATATTTGACCCCTGTGACCTTGAAAACAGGTCAAGGTCATTGAAATGAGGAAACTTTGTAGCACTCAATCCCAGGTGCCTACTGGCCAAATATCAGCACCTAGAGCCTTTTGGTTACTAAGAAGAAGATTGTTAAAGGAAAAGTTTACGGACGGCGGACGGCGGACGACGACGGACGAAGCATGATGGCAATAGGTCATCTTGACCCTTCGGGTCAGATGACCTAAAAATGCATACTAACTGGTTACAGTTATGTCTATTTACAATTTGTTGAACATCTGAAACGAAAACCTTTCACTGGCCGCCATATTGGATCCAACTTGGAACCCTTCCATTTAGCGGAACGTCCGGTTCGTTCTGGAACAACCGGAACGTTCTGCTAAATGGAACACGCTATTAATCTTTATATCCCCAAATCATTACAGTGATAAACTACGATTGTTCACTTGCAAACTTTGAAAATTTTAAAGGGACTTTAGGAGTGATCAATGTGTGGATAAATCATATGAAAAAACACCTTTAAATGGTAATTTTGAGTTGCTGTTTAAAAACTTTCACCAGATCTTAGACTATGGAATAGTTTAGCGAAATTGTGAGTTTCAGTCAAGCTCTCCACAACGTAAGGAGAGTTTGTGAGTATGGGAGAGTTTGTGAGTATGCCCTCAGTGTAGCTCTCCACAACATAGGGAGAGTTTGTGAGTATGCCCTCAGCCTAGCACTCCACAACATAGGGAGAGTTTGTGAGTATGCTCTCAGCCTAGCACTCCACAACATAAGTTGTGGAGTTTGTGAGTATGCTCTCAGCCTAGGGCTCCACAACATAGGGAGAGTTTGTGAGGATACTCTCAGCCAAGCTCTCCACAACATAGGTCGAGATTGTGAGTATGCTCTCAACCTGGCACTCCACAACATAGGTGGAGTTTGTGAGTATGCTCTCAGCCTAGCTCCACAACATAGGGAGAGTTTGTGAGTATGCTCTCAGCCTAGCTCCACAACATAGGGAGAGTTTGTGAGTATGCTCTCAGCCTAGCTCCACAACATAAGTTGTGGAGTTTGTGAGTATGCTCTCAGCCTAGGGCTCCACAACATAGGGAGAGTTTGTGAGTATGCTCTCAGCCTAGCTCCACAACATAGGGAGTGTTGGAAAGTATTCTATCTCTACCCTTATAAGTTAGCTACTAATTGTGATTTTAAACATCTATGCCACGTTCACTGTTGATTTTGATATATCTACAAGTGTCGGCTAATGAAGACCAGTTTCAGTGTTATAATTACCAGCTGTCTGTTTTGATGATTACCAATGAGAAAGCTACATTTTATAGCAAAGCGTTTGAGATACTTAAGTTGTATGTGAACAATGTAATAATTACGGAGTAACATTTTCAGCATGTTAAAGCCGTCATCATGGCAAAGTATCATGTCAGCAGCTATTTTTTGTTTAACTTGTGAAGTGAAACTTACCTAAGATGTCCATGGAGAGTTATTGCCTGCAGTTTTTAACATTTGAACCAGTTCATGCCCCAGTTTCATAAACGTTCCTCAACTTTTAATAAGGAAATTCCTTAACATAAACATTTCCATAGGAGCTATTACAGAAGTTAAGAGAAAACCTTAAGCTAAGGAACTTTTCTTATTTTCTGTTATGCTTTTGTGTGGATATCTTTAACTTAAATAATTTCCTCAAGTTTAGGAGCATTCATGGAACTTGGGCCTAATCATGAGAATATAAGGGGAGGTAAATCCAAGATAGCCACAATATTTTTCTAATCTCAAACTTTAGAAAAAAGACATATTTTAAAACGAAAAAAAAAAAAAAATCACTCATAAGATTAATACTCTCTAAGAAGAACTGACCTTTCCATAGCCGCCTTTCCCTAGAACCTTAAGCAGCTCAAAGTCCTTAGGTCCGACCTTCAGTTGACCGGGATTGACCGTGTTTTCCGTCAGTTCCAGGGTTTCCATGCCATCGACACTACGAAGAAAATTATATTGTTATTACAGGATAAAGAAGGTGACATTTTACCTTGTTATTACAGGATAAATAAGGTGACATTTTACCTTGTTATTACAGGATAAATAAGGTGACATTTTACCTTGTTATTACAGGATAAATAAGGTGACATTTTACCTTGTTATTACAGGATAAATAAGGTGACATTTTACCATGTTATTACAGGATAAATAAGGTGACATTTTACCTTGTTATTACAGGATAAATAAGGTGACATTTTACCTTGTTATTACAGGATAAATAAGGTGACATTTTACCTTGTTATTACAGGATAAATAAGGTGACATTTTACCATGTTATTACAGGATAAATAAGGTGACATTTTACCTTGTTATTACAGGATAAATAAGGTGACATTTTACCATGTTATTACAGGATAAATAAGGTGACATTTTACCTTGTTATTACAGGATAAATAAGTTGACATTTTACCTTGTTATTACAGGATAAATAAGATGACATTTTACCATGTTATTACAGGATAAATAAGGTGACATTCGTCAAAGAACTTTGCCGCGCCAAGATAAAGACGCATTCAATTGTTGATATAACTTTAACAAACAAATGTTAAATCATTCATCCCTGAAATTTTTAATAAACTATTCCAACCTTTGAATGGGAAGAGTTCAAATGTGTCTTCAGGGGTGAATGATCATGAGTTAAGGGACATCATCATCTATAATATACATGTAATTCTAAATAAAAAAGACTTCTGACTTTTTATTGATAAAAAATTGTCGCCCAAGTTACCTTGTGAATCTTCCAGTTTTAAAAATTGATCATTAATCATGGTCTTACTTCAGCTTGTAAGTTTGCTTATAATTACTGCACAGATTATTCTCAAACTCAAAAAAACATGAGTATTATACTTACTTTAAATCAAAACCTCCTCTTGTAGCTAAACTTGCCTGTGGAAAAAAACAGAAATAATATTAATAGATCAAATGTCGAGTAAATGCAATCCTCATTCTAATTTGGTTAATTTTGTTTTACGTCCTATTAACAGCCAGGGTCATTTAAGGACGTGCCAGGTTTTGGAGGTGGAGGAAAGCCAGAGTACCCAAAGGAAAACCACCGACCTTCGGTCAGTACCTGGCAACTGCCTCACGTGGGTTTTGAACTCGCAACCCACAGGTGGAGGCCTAGGGCTTATGGTAGAATGTCGGAACACCTTAACCACTCGGCCACTGCGGCCCAGTCCTCATTCTAACCATACCGGTAGGTACTATAGTTCAAACATTGAAAATAGTTCACTTGGAGCATTTATTGGTAATTTTATTTCTGCGTTGAAAGCATTCTGTTGTGATTTATGATTGCAGCATTGCACTAATTACAGTTTCTGTATATTGCTTTATACTCAAGTATTGTGAGTGTGCCAGTTCACCATCACACTTATCTGAGTGATTATTTAATTTGGTTATGCCCTATCATTCTCATCGAATTACCAAGAATGTATTCAATAAGTTTAAATCAATATTTAATCACATGTATATAAAGACAATTATATATTGTAGATCATATTTTATTAATAATAAATCATAAACTAGTTCACTAATTTATTATTCATATTTTTTACCTATAAGCAACTACCCGGCACATGTTGTGATGTACAAGATTAAAATTAAAGAAGACATTTACAATTTATTACATCTATAGATGTAAATTAGAACATAAAGTACATGTGCCAATAATATACTTGTAAGACATGTACATATATGTACATTGTACATTGTACAAGCAAGGAAAAGTTGTTCAATTTTGTTTCATGTCATATTATCATTTTGTGAAATCTGGATAAATGATTATCATTACCATCCAATCTCTGCAAAATTACCTATTCAGTACTTGCAAATTTAAACATCTGAAATGAAACATCTGAAACATTTTTTCATACCAAAACATTAATATTAAAACAATGAGGATATGGTTATTCATAATTAAACCGATCAGAAACTCATTTATAATTAGAAGGATTACCGTTATACATTTAACAGGCACACCCACTTTCATTTTATTTCAAATTTGTCCTTCACATTTGATTATACTCTTAAGTCATTATGTTGCTAAAAACTGTCTGCTTTAATTTATTATGATGAATTTGCCGTGATGATCAAAACAGATGGTAAACAAAGCGGCGAAACTTATAATTTAATTCACTACAGAGAAACTTCAGTGATTTGTATATATATATATATATATATATACATGCAGTGTATGTACACAACATTAACAGGTAGCAAAACTGTGATTTCAGACACTTTTAATTATCATAGCTGTACGTATGTTAAGTTTTTGTGTATTATGTTAATAGTGTAATGACTGTCATATACATGTAATGCATGTAACATTTGTCTTATCAAGAATTTAGAAGAAAAAACAGGTTTCTCCGTAAATCCAAACACTTATATGTCTGCACTATAGAGCTGATAGCTCTGTGCTGATGGGATAATGATCATATACACTCTTTACTGTAGCTACCTGGCACTTCCTTTTATGGTGATCATAGATAGGCTGGTACAGTATATACATAGTGTACATTTGTACATGTAGTAGTAGGAGTCATTGGCTCATATTTATCATTATTTATTGGCTATTACATATACATGTACAGCATTTGCCGTATTCAGTGCCCAGGTCACCTAAAAGTTGGTTACAAAGGGGGTGTTTTTCAGGATAACAAAATGTAAGATCTGACCAAAAAATATTGTTTAAAAATAGTCATTAAGTATAGTGTGACTATAGATAACATCTGTATACCTAGTCATAATGCTTCAACACTTTTACCAGGATTTAGACGTGCATAGTCCAGGAAACAAAAAGGAAATTAACAATTTACTTCTTTTATATCTATAAATTTAAATTTCCTCTATAAAATCATATGTTACAAGTACGATTAATAGGGGCACTTATATAATTTCAATAGCTCTGCAGAAAGGTGGGGTGTTTATAGGAGAGGGGTGCTAATTACAGTGAATACGGTAGGTATTTAGGCAGTGATTTATCTATACAACCTCTTTTTGAACAGGAATCTGTTTCCTGTGACTTTGAGAACACAAGAAAGCAAGATTTTGGAAAAATAAAAGTTTTTGAATTGAATTTGGTAAGTTTTAAAATATGAACATACTGCTGTAATATATAAATAAATTTATGATTTGATCTTACGTACCCTTACAGCTAAGCAAGATCTAAATGTTAAAATAATGGATGGGCTCTTATAATTAGCTAGTCTAGTCTGCTCCTGATCATTGACTTTCACTTTACCATGACTTATATTATTTGCATGAATTACCTGGTATCACATGTATACAGGTAAAACAATGCTATCAAATCACTTGTTACATTATCTATGATGAATCTGTGTCATTGTCTTAATTGTATTCCAGCTGTTATGCAGTGACTTTAAGCAGGATCATAATAATAATATGTGCATTAAAAAATTCCATAGCAATTTCGCTGACTCAGCAGCACTAGTGAATATCAAGAAAGTCTTAACGAAACCTCAGGATTAAGAACTTTAAATAATAATATTAATAATTCAAGGTTCTTATATACCATTTTACCACTTATTTACCAGGTCTCCTAAAAGTGGCTCACAAAATATTACCCGTGGTTATAGGGCCTTAGCAACCCGCCAATATTGTTCTCAACTCCCTATAGCTAGGGAGCAAACAACCAGTGCTGCCATTTTGGCGGTCACAGCTAGTATTCAACAATTCCTAGCACTGCCCAGCCACATACTCATTAACAGCTGAGTGGTAAAGTATCTTGCTCAAGGATACAACACAAGTGTGCTGTGACTGGGACTCAAACTCGCAACCCTTCGATCACGAGCCTGGTATCCTATCACTAGACCACTGTGTCTCCACAAAGAAGAAAATAGCCTCAGAAATATTTTTGGTATCCGTAAATTTTTAAAATCTGACCCCACTCACCTTTTAAGTAGCATATCATAAACAGTTTCAAAACAAACACTGGACAAGTCTTATACATTAATGGGGTGAATCACTTAACTAACTTTTGACTGATTTCCTAGTATCACAAACCAGAAATAAAACCGTACAGTGAGACATGGAGCTTAAACGCACAACAAATACTCAAGTACATGTACACTACAGTTTGTGTTACTATTGAGAAAAACATGATAATAATGAAGTATTTCTAGTACTTCACATTCTTGAATGCTGATGATAACATTTTGACCTGTTGTTCTTTATTTACTGCTGCGCAGATAAACACACTAACCTACATGTTTCTAGGTCAATTGTATCTCTACTATAGTCATATTAAACAAACATCAACCATTTGTATTCCAGGGCATGGGAACCCAGAGATAAAGATGGTTTAACTTAACCAAGAGCCATTCTGTAGTTTTCGAAATTCTGCTTCCATTAAAAAGGTCTAGACCTACAAATGATCATGTATTCGTTCTTTTTTTTTCTCAAAATTTTTAATTCATCTTTGAAGGAAAGATGTATACAATGATATGACCCATTAGCAGTGTTTTTGTTACTTAGATTTTACAGCAGCCTGTGCCTTATTGAATTGGGAAAATAAAGTAGGATTTTACGATAAATTGCGAAAATATTCTTGAACTTTGCTTCATTTTGGGAAGATAGCACATATTTTTACTGGAGGAAACATGCACAGCCTTAATGGGCAAACAAAATCACTGATTAGTTATTACCAGTTTATGAACCTTGCTCTTCCTTAACACTCAATGTTTTAAGTTAAGAGTACTTTTGTAGTTGCAGTGCTTTTCTACTGAATATTGAATATATCATAGCAGTGCACAGTTGATCATCCACTATGTCCAGGGGTTACACTCCCCTATGCTCTCTACACCCCTGGAATATGTCATGGCAAATCTGAAGGCTAATGCTTGTCTTTTGAAGATTATAAAGGAGCCGCAACCAACTTTAAAGCTTGTCAATTTTTACCGGAATGTGACCATGAGATTCTTTTGATGTACATCAAAGGGTCAAACTAATGATCTTGCCTCATCAACAAGGTGGCACACACGGATCCCCCCCCCCCCCCCCCCCCCCCGGAGCCTTCAGCATCTAGCTGTTTCATGATACATGTACAGCACACAGTGTTACTATTTTGAAGTAATTTCTAAACATTTGCTTCAAGTTGGAAAAGTAAGATTTATGTAAAGATTCTTGTTACACAAATATTTTCATAAGACATTTCAATGATTAGTATATATGGTATTTACTCTGTCTCTTTCATCAGATACCAGGTAAATGACTGGTAAAGTATATGTTCACAAAGGTTTAAAATGAGAGTTGTTCAATCAAATCAATGTTGATTTTTGTTATACTTTACTTTAAAACGATTAAAGTTCCGAAATGACTCTAATAAGTTACATTTGTTTGATACTTGTGCATATCCACAATCCAGCTGGCTTCTTTTATACGAGCTTCAGCAGATTGTCTTCTCAACTTCGAAACTATGGAGTTTTCAGAGTCAATCACATGATTTTTTATGTCACATGGTCTGTAATTGCTATTTTATTTATCTGGGATTCTGACTTATTCCTCTTTGATGAGATTAATTTCTGTTTTTGGAGGGTGGGGGGGTTGTATCTTTCCAGTGTTCACCAAGGAGGACCCCAATCAACACTGATTGATTTGTAGCCATTTTACACCTTTAATTTGTGTAAATACGCTTTACTGGTCATTTGTCTGATGAAGGCGACATTGACCGACTACATAATGTACTAGTCATTGAAATATCACAAGGAAAATTTTATTGGTTGTTCTTAATTTTCTAGTCCATTTACAGGGTTCTCATTAAAAGCCGGTTGCCAGCAAAAGTAGCCTGTTATTCATCAACTCTGATCCGGCTATTTTTCAGAATTTAATATATGTCAACATTACCGAATGTGAAAATTAAACAGGCTATTCTTTCGAAGTCAACCAATTATTGCAAAACTTAGTGAGAACACTGATTTATAGCAGCCCCATGTACTGAACTTTTTCTTAATATTTTTTACTTATTATCAGAAATTTCAACCTTCCTATTGAGAATACATTTTACTTCTCTTCAACCTTTTTTCTGTCTGGAGTAGTGATTTATAATTCAATTATCTTTATGCACTTCTGAAAATATTCTCATTTTACAAATTATGATATATTATTCATTTAAATTTCATTCCCCTGTGATCACTATATGTGACATTCCATTCAAAACTATAAATGTTATGGATGGACAAGTCATACAACGTCGTTATATTATACAGATCATGAATCTATCAATGAACAGTGAAAAATAGATACATATTTTAAATACATGTCTATAAATAGATTTTTCAATGATTGATCAACAGGCGGGTGTAGGTCTACTTATATGAAAGTCTGATGTCATCAAGTGATTCCAGGAACTACCAGGCAGCGGTCAATATTGAAAGAAGTTTTTTATCAATGACTTTATTTTCGAATATTTATCAATGATCATAAGTGAACTGAAAACCACAATTACTGTGATCATATGTGAACCTACCCGCGCGAGAACACATCTGTCAAAGACGAGACCACATGCTAGGAGGCCCAAGTCGCGGGTATAATACCTACACTTAGTCTACTCAATATATCAGACCAAGACAGGATATTCGTGTATATTTGTGTAAAAACTGAGTATCCAGGAAGAATGAATAATTTACTGGTGTTATAACCACTCCAACAATTGATAAAACAAGAATCTGAGTCAGCCCCTAGCAATGGACAAAACAGATATCAAAGAGGGAGACGTGGTTTACCTGATCGTCTGGTTCGAAGTATTCATCATCAGAAATCTCTTCTTCCCCTTCAGGGGTGTCGTGTAACTCCAAATCAAAAACTCCGGCCATATCGCTACATTTGTGTCCTTTAAATAAAAGTCTTGATTAAGTTTACGATCTTGAAAGTAGACTTCTACTTTACTACGTATTCGTTAACACACAGCCGGGAATCTGAGGGATTCCATATATGACGTCAGATATCACATGCATGAAAACCCACGACATATTTTATCCAATAGAAATACTTTATATCGGGGGCGGAAATGTATTGTACTTGTAAGACCATTTCTGATTGGTCAAATCAGTTTCAGCCGGGAATTCTTTGAACCATTTTCGGCATATTTACGGTGTAGACGGAATCACCACCCCATCTAATTTTTATACCACATCGATCATATTATAGTTCTCAATTTATTATACCATAGAATTATCAAATTTGAATTAAATTCAACAAGAAAGGCGTCCTAAATCAAAAGAATGGTTATACAAAATGATTTTAAAAATCTTGAATTTTTAGTGTATGCTAAAATCATTATATGTAGATTTTAGATAAATTGGGTGGATTTGAGTTATTCATAAAATGCCTGGTATCTCTACTAGTAGATAACTACTAATAGTTACAGCTAGTTACAGAAAATTACTAATAAAGCAATCGTAAGCGTATTGAAGAGCTGTAGACAAATATAACGTGTCATATCTTACATAGAGGGACTGTAGAATTTATCAAGTAACCCAAAGGCATGCATTTAATTAGTTATCTCACTCTTGACCTGAAAAACAGGGCATAGACGTTTTACATACAACACTAAATATTAAGTTAGTTTAGAGACTTACGCAGTGAGTGTAATATTCGTCTCCAGAAAGATGGACTTTTATATCGGTTTGAATTGAAATTCAAAAATTTATAAAAAAATTCGTTGAAACGATCTTTGAATTTAGCACATTTCCCATCGTCGGAAACCCACGGTACACTTTTCTGACGTTCTCCGACGATGCACATTTTATTGCATTAAACAATAGAATTGGGCGCAACAAGCTATAGCGACTCCCCAACCATAGCGACATGTACAATCTTTATTAGAATTATAGGATGTAGTTCAAATTAGAGTGAACAAGACCCAGAGCAAGAAATTAAAATTTAATACAGAAAGAAAGAAAGAAAGAAAGAAAGAAAAAAAAACCCAGAAAGGAGTGATGCACAAGAGGGTTAGAGTGGTTCTTCAAGACATAGCTAGGCTATACGTATGGCACGCACTTGCTCCACATTCAATATTTAAACGTCGACTGATAAATTCTTCGACACGTATCCTTTAAATTTATGTGAAGTTACATCAATACCATCATACAATATATTATTTACTATTTAAGTCAATGACAGTTCCATCCTTTTCCCATTTTCCCTTTATTTCGTGTTTTCCGTCCTATGAAGCATTCAATTTAGGTGGAAATAACACAGCGCCTCTCCTTTATTCTTTCACAACTGAATTCGATTTCAACGATGCAATGACGTCATGATTCACGCTACATGGCGGGAATCGTGGTATGACGTATATCGACTGCTGCTGACCTCGGTGTGCCTATCCTAATGCCCCCCGACGGACTCGGAGCATGCTGTTTTATGGAAAATCAATGAGATGATGTTGACGCTCAGCGCGGCATCTGTCTGACTGCTGAGAAGTGTCGTCTGCACGATGGCATATGTCAAAAATATTGAACGATAAAACTTCTACCAGTTTGATAGAATCTAACTATCTAGTCATTTTTTTTTGCGATACTATTTTCCATAATCAATTAACTTCCGCGACTAAGTAAGTGTGTAACATATATATACAGGTTGTCACCCATCCAACTACTGACCACGCTCACCGTTGCTTCACTAGCGTGAACCGGTCCCCGCTTTATACCGCATGATTAGAAAAGCCAGCTTGCCAGTTAGGCAGTATTTCCCCCTCATATACTAAGCTGGACATTACATTTGTACAGTCTAATGTATACATATAATTCATAATCTTAATTCTTAAACTACAAATAATTCAATTAGACCAGTCACCCTATGCAGCCAACCCCCAAACACAATAATTGTAATATCATATTCTTTTGGTTCAATATTTTGTGATAATAGAAAAAAAAACACTATTATTTTGCAATAAATGTTAATGAATTGCAACATGACTTTTAGACACGGATGCGACAAGAAAATACAGTATTTGTTGGCAATTTTTTGGGGGAATAACAATTTTTTTCTATAGCTTTTTTCTATAGCTTCTAAGTTCTGATTTTAATTGAAGTATGGCATTGTGTATAGCTTGATAGTGTCTTGTTTGAAATAATTCTGACTTTTTCAGGGACGTCCCTGTTTTTTTAATCTATTTTTTCATATACTAGTAAACAATTCACTTTCTTATTTTCATTGTCATGAAATATCACTCTCACTGAAATCGAAAGAGAATACTTTTTTTTATTAAATGCATTGTTCGATAACATTTGCCGATCGTGGAAAATATAATAACATTAGCCGACTATGAAATATATATAATGGGCATCTGAGACCGGAACTAATTTTCGAGCCCCATTGGGTACCCCTTCCAACATCATACCGTCTTTGGCGGAAATTCATACTTTTCTATTTTCATTTTTAAAGAGTTCTGCTGTATTGATGTACTATTACGAAAAAAAATATATGTGATAGAAATGTTTAAAAAAAAAGAAACTAATTTTTAGAATTTACAAAAACATTTTGAATTAGAATTTAAATGACTTTCAATAGAAAGTTTTGCGTGAGATACTTTTAAAATAGGTATTTTTAGAATAAATTTTAGCAGAGGTTATCGCGACGAGCCATTGCACAACAAGCATGGCGGAACATGCGGGAACGACGGTAAGTTTAATTTACTTCAGGACACGTGGAGGTGTCAAATTTCCTCCAATCTATAACAATAATAACATTTTTGAGTTGATTTTTCTTCCAGAATGCTGATATACTCAAAAGATTTTCCCAAAAGGTTTTCGTATCGAGCACAAAGGAGAGAATCGGGGTACTTAACGATGTGGCAGTGATCGCAGCTGCACCCGGTAAGTTGACATTTGGAATGGACATTGCATAGTCATTATTCATTGCTCTAAAAAAATTGCATCCATATTTGCTTAGGAAAACGATATTAAACGGATCCATCTATTTGCAAAATAGAAAATTCTATCATTAAAGAATTGTTTGCTCTTTTTTTTTCAAATTGAGGGGTGGTCTCAAACAATTCAAGTGACATTGATCATGATCATGACATGAGCCATTCGTGTTCTCGACGCCTACTTTTATTTCCGTTTTATATCCGTCAGGCATTTGCAATGGAGAGCAACCAAAGATATATCTATATATTCGACTCAATGTTGAAATTAATTTTTGAGAAGTGAAAAAATTAACTTTAATTAAGAACATTTTATTACTTTCAGTTTCGTGATTTCTAAATATAGGTCATTGTGAATTTCAAAAGTCATGTGAAATCAATTAATAGTTCTAGATGATCTTGGTTTGTTTATTAAAACATCAGAAAATTGCTTTTCTGTATAGAATCTAATTATTATGATTGAACATACAGTGATAATTCTGACTTTCAAAACTTATGGGAGAATATGAGGGATTTCATCATATGGGATCAGCAAAATATCTACGAGATTTTTCTATATAAAGTAAAACAGTTTTGAATTTTTAATGAGATTTTCAGGAAAAAATATGAATTAAAATCCCAAATCTCGCGCCAAAGTGATCCCTGAACCTAATCTCTCAATTATTACTGAACTATAAAACTGACATGAGACATAAACATATGGTAGATTTCTATATACAGTGTATGAGTCTATGACTCTGCAAAAGATATTTTCCGTTGCAAATTCTCTGTTTCCATTTATCAAGTTAACACATTTTTACATTTCCTGCTGATTGCGAGCTTGCAACAGATTTTATCAAAATGAATGTGAAATCTACAAAAGGTTGTCAAGGGCACGTAACATTATGCTTTTTTAACTTCATAACAGTAAATCTATAGACAACTGTGTTCATTTTTTTTGAAAGTGGATACTTTGGATACATATATCTTAACATTGTGATCTTGCTCAGTGCTAGTTGAAAGGAAATTAATGAAATTTTTTCAATTAAGATTTGAACATTTCTTTAAAGCTAGTTACTACTATTAATAAGTATGGATTTGCTGCCTTTGCTTACACACTGCATACCAGCTTTGAAATTTACATTTTCATTGGTTTGCTTTTCCACTAGAGTTTCCAGAGAATGCAGTACGAGGGATTTTCAAATACCTGGCTCCAACAATCCGTTACCAAGACAACAAATCTCGTCATGCTGTTTTAAAGGTCATTAGGGCAGTTACCAAGACCCATCCTGAGTCCACTGTCAAAACACTGTCCAGTACCTTGGAGTCGCATGCTAACTTTCACAAAAAGCAACAACATTCTTGGTATGAAACTTGTTTTTTTTAATTAATAAGGGAAAGAGACAATGTAGTGGTTCAAACACTACCAACTGAGTTACCAGGGCCCGTATTCATGAAACCGATCTCATGCTCAAGCATGGATTCTGTGCTGAAGCCAGTTTTCTAGAAACTCACCTAAATTGGTCGACAAGTTGATTATAAATATTGAGAACAGTATTCAGCTTCATGGATCCTCCATATTTTAAAACTCCGACAAAATAAGAGATATTTAATAAATCATAACCAGAACAAGAAATTGTGTTTGAGCATGAGAACGGTTTCATGGATATGGGCCCTGGTCTCTGATGATCCACCCAGTCTAGTTCTGCTACATTCCTTTAACCAAGTCTTCACCACTGAAGACAGCTATTTACAAGCCAAGTTTGGTTATCCCCAAGCTTAGTATACTCCCAATGCTTAGCAAAACAAGCATGCCAATTTTTAGCCCACCATCATCAGATGGTGGGCTATTCAAATCGCCCTGCGTCCGTCGTCCGTCCGTAAACAATTCTTGTTATCGCTATTTCTGAGAATGTACTGAATGGATCTTTCTCAAATTTCATGTGTTGGTTCACCTTGGTCCCTAGTTGTGCATATTCCATTTTGGGACCGATCTGAATTCAAGATGGCCGACAGGCAGCCATCTTGGATTTTGACATTTGAACTTTGTTATCCCTATTTCTGAGAATGTACTGAATGGATCTTTCTCAAATTTCATGTGTTGGTTCACCTTGGTCCCTAGTTGTGCATATTCCATTTTGGGACCGATCTGAATTCAAGATGGCCGACAGGCAGCCATCTTGGATTTTGACATTTGAACTTTGTTATCCCTATTTCTGAGAATTTACTGAATGGATCTTTCTCAAATTTCATGTGTAGGTTCCCCTTGGTGCTTAGTTATGCATATTGCATTTTGGGACCAATCCGAAAACAACATGGCCGACAGGCAGCCATCTTGGATTTTGACAGTTGAACTTTGTTATCGCTATTTCTGAGAATGTACTGAATGGATCTTTCTCAAATTTCATGTGTAGGTTCACCTTGGTGTGTAGTTATGCATATTGCATTTTGGGACCAATCCAAAAACAACATGGCCAACAGGCAGCCATCTTGGATTTTGACAATTGAAGTTTGTTATCGCTATTTCTAAGAAAGTACTGAAGGTATCTTTCTCAAATTTCATGTGTTGGTTCACCTTGGTCCCTAGTTGTGTATATTCCATTTTGGGACCGATCTGAATTCAAGATGGCCGACAGGCAGCCATCTTGGATTTTGACAGTTGAACTTTGTTATCGCTATTTCTGAGAATGTACTGAATGGATCTTTCTCAAATTTCATATGTAGGTTCCCCTTGGTGCTTAGTTATGCATATTGCATTTTGGGACCAATCCGAAAACAACATGGCCGACAGGCAGCCATCTTGGATTTTGACAGTTGAACTTTGTTATCGCTATTTCTGAGAATGTACTGAATGGATCTTTCTCAAATTTCATGTGTAGGTTCACCTTGGTGTGTAGTTATGCATATTGCATTTTGGGACCAATCCAAAAACAACATGGCCAACAGGCAGCCATCTTGGATTTTGACAATTGAAGTTTGTTATCGCTATTTCTAAGAAAGTACTGAAGGTATCTTTCTCAAATTTCATGTGTTGGTTCACCTTGGTCCCTAGTTGTGTATATTCCATTTTGGGACCGATCTGAATTCAAGATGGCCGACAGGCAGCCATCTTGGATTTTGACAGTTGAACTTTGTTATCGCTATTTCTGAGAATGTACTGAATGGATCTTTCTCAAATTTCATGTGTAGGTTCCCCTTGGTGTGTAGTTATGCATATTGCATTTTGGGACCAATCCAAAAACAACATGGCCGACAGGCAGCCATCTTGGATTTTGACAATTGAAGTTTGTTATCGCTATTTCTAAGAAAGTACGGAAGGTATCTTTCTTAAATTTCATGTGTTGGTTCACCTTGGTCCCTAGTTGTGTATATTCCATTTTGGGACCGATCTGAATTCAAGATGGCCGACAGGCAGCCATCTTGGATTTTGACATTTGAACTTTGTTATCCCTATTTCTGAGATTGTACTGATTGGATCTTTCTCAAATTTCATGTGTAGGTTCCCCTTGGTGCCTAGTTATGCATATTGCATTTTTGGACCAATCCGAAAACAACATGGCCGACAGGCAGCCATCTTGGATTTTGACAGTTGAACTTTGTTATCGCTATTTCTGAGAATGTACTGAATGGATCTTTCTCAAATTTCATGTGTAGGTTCCCCTTGGTGTGTAGTTATGCATATTGCATTTTGGGACCAATCCAAAAACAACATGGCCGACAGGCAGCCATCTCGGATTTTGACAATTGAAGTTCGTTATGGCTATTTCTCAGAAATTACTGAAGGTATCTTTCTCAAATTTCATGTGTTGGTTCACCTTGGTCCCTAGTTGTGTATATTCCATTTTGGGACAGATCAGAAAACAATATGGCCGACAGGCAGCCATCTTGGATTTTGACAATTGAAGTTTGTTATCGCTATTTCTAAGAAAGTACTGAAGGTATCTTTCTCAAATTTCATTTGTTGGTTCACCTTGGTCCCTAGTTGTGCATATTCCATTTTTGGACAGATCGGAAAACAACATGGCCGACAGGCAGCCATCTTGGATTTTGACAATTGAATTTTTTTATCCCTATTTCTGAGAATATACTGAAGGGAACTTTCACAAATTTCATATGTAGGTTCCTCCTGGTGCCTAGCTATGCTAAGAATAAGGAAATGACAATGTAATTCACAAAAAAAAAAAACAAAAAAATGCATCTGTGTCCCACCAGAGTCTCTGCTCACACTTAATCAACACCTAAGAGACAATCGAAAGAAGAGAAAAGAATCATCTTTCAAAAAACAAACTTAGATCATTTGATGGTGGGCGCCAAGATCCCTCTGGGATCTCTTGTTTAACAGGAGAATGAAAAAAATGTAGTGGTCAGACCGGGGTTGGAACTCTAGACTTAACCAACTGTGTTGCCTGGTCGCTGATGATCGCCCCAGTCCAGTTCATGTAGTGCTATCCTTGTTCGTAATCCTGTAGCATCCCTGTCCAAATTCAGTTATAAATCAAGTTTTATATCAAATACAACCCACAAAAATACCTTGAATGAGTCTCTATTTTCCAATATTCTAACGTCTAGGCTAATGCCACTTTTGACAGAACTTGGTAAAGCAATGTCACTAATTTGAATGGAAGCATGGACAGTCATGATGTGTTTATAGTTTTAATCCTTTTCAAGTTAAATGATGGTGGAATTGAAAAATAAAATAAATTGGTCAGTTATATCCTTAATTGGTGGCCAACTTTTTTACAGCTCTAATATATAGTATGTAACTAAGTAACAGAGAGTATTTTATTCGACACTGTTATAGATGATTACATGTATTTTGAGTTCTTTAGTAAGTTAGTCAAAATGTATCTGACTTCATACTAAAGTTATAAACAACATTTTTGTTTGTACAGTAAGAGCACGTCTGGTGAGGCCCTATTTGCGCTGACATGGACATGTGTTGTGATGCAGGAGACTTTCCTCAAGGGAAATCTGTCCAGGGATTCCTTCAAACAACTGGTAAAACCCACTGCACTGCCCCCTCCCCTCATCTCTGTTTAGGTATTACTGTAGCATACCCATAATTGGGCCAAGAGACTTCTGTTGTCGGCTTGGGATTTATATAGTGTATTAATTTGGCCCCGCTTTCACAAACATATCGGTACTCATTCTCAAAATTGAGAAAAACCAATCAGAAATGATGTTTTATAAAATGACATCATTTTCATTGGTGGTTCTCATATTTGAGAATGAGAATAAACTATGTTTGTGAAACAAGAGCCTGATTTTCAGGTTTTGAATGCTGAAGTTTTTTTGCTCGGATTACTGTTGATTATATTTTGTTTATTTCATCTTTGTCACTTCTCATAGAAATCCAAGTTTAGTTTTAGAATTTATTAATGAAAGAAATAATCTTGCTATAGTTTCTAGCTCTTGGTTACAGGTTTTAACAGTTGTATAGGTAATACATTTTGATCTTCATTGTAAATTGGAAAAAAACACCTTTACAAAAGTTTGAAAGTTTTCTTGATTCTTTTGCCTGAAAAAAAGTATCTGCTCCGATAGGATAATGGTTTTAAAAATCTGAACTTTGACCTTGTATTGATTTTATGTTGACCTTATAATGACCTTATGATGGACTGAAACAACTGATCTTTAAAATAGCCTTAGGCCAACCAATTAGGATGATAACAGATTGTTGAACCAGTTACTAAGTAAAACCCTCCTGTGTACTTTCAGTTTCTGTTTCCTTATGATACCAACTATGCATGATAAACTAGAACATTTATCCAGATAGTGTAATGATAGTGTTTGTTTTCAGTAATATTCTTTCAGGGTGTATGATACTAGAACGCTGCTCATTCCATTTGATTCTGTAAAACTTTAGTAATCAGATTCTTATGCCCCTGCCATGAAATGGGAGGGGGGGGGGGCATATAGTGTTACCCATGTCCTTCCTGTCCATCCCGTGATAATATACAGCTTATTTACATAACTACTGATCTGATTGTCATAAAACTTCGCATACATAATAAGCATGAAGATCTAATTTCATATGGGGGCGAGGGCATTTATGTCTCACAGACATTTCTATTTTTTCAATTTTAAGCTATGCTTGTTGAGCAGATTTTGTACCACTATTATGAACCAATGGTGACCAAGGAACATATAAGGGCCACAATCCAAGTTCTATCATTACCATAGCCCAAATGGGGAAAAAATTGCTAACCCTTCCTTCATTTATGTACCCTGAAGATTTTTATTGACATTTAGTGAAATGTGATGATACATGTACAGGGTAAACTTTAAACTCTTGCTCTATATAAATGAATTAAAGATATTTCCAAATGAAAAAACTTGTCTGCATACATTTTCTGTGTTTTCTGAGAATGACAGAGGAAACTTAAGTAATTTGTTTGGCCTTACCAATGCTAACCTTTGTATGTATAGGTTGGTGTACAATGTGGCCTTGTTTACGGAGCCCTGGCTGCAGGATGTAAGACCATCAATACTTCAGCTTATAGGAAACTCATCTGGATCTTCAAAACGGTAAGTGTCAACAAAAACAGGTCTAGGAACAACAACAGAATTTATCATTAGAATATTTTTAAATAAAAGGAAAATTAATACAAAATTTGTATGAATACTAAATCATTTAATACTATTTAAAAAAATATATATTCATTCATATGGTCATTCAGTAAAAACAAAATCTGGAACAACAACACAATTTTAATATCGTATTAAAATCATTTTTAGGTAAACAAAAAGTTAAGACAAATACAAAAACATTCATTGATACAATTTCAATAGAAGAATTTAAGCTTGAGCTCTCCTTCCAAATATATTCTGTTTCAACTATGATCAAATAAGTATTGAATAATATAACCATCCTATAGGCCGTAAGTTGACATCATACGTCAAAATTATGTAGGACCTTGCACAAAATCACACGACAATCCAAGGCTTTCAGCTACCGGACCAGAAAGTTTGTGTTTTTTACCAAAAATATAGTAATTTAGTAAAGTTAAGTGTTAATAATTACTGTTTTAACAAATCCTTTTTGACCAGAGTGACAAGGCAGTTGAAGAATATGCTCAGCTTTTGACGGAAGTCGAGTCGTCCATGTTTGTACTGAGTTCTGTTGGTATCCTGATGTCCTATCTCACCAAGACTAAAAACCAGGAACTTCTTAAAAAATTCAAGGTGGGTAGACTTTGAAAGAGTTGTGTTTATTGGAATAAATTGATGAGTTGTACAAAAGAACAAGATTAGCTAAGAGAACACCCTCAATATCCAGGAGTTGCGCTCATCTACGCTCTCTACACCCCTGGAATATGTCGTGGCAACACTGAAGGCAAGAAGATAGCAGTTTGATTGGCCTTGAGAAAAAAATATCTGACAAAATGCTAAGCTGGAGCGACACCCAACTTTAAAGCTTGTATATTTTCACCTTAACATAACCACAAGATTCTTTTAATGTACATCAAATAATCAAGCTAGTTACATAGTACAGAACATAGTCAGTTAGATATTGTATACATATCTACATTTATTACAAGTATTAGGAGATTGTTGTCAATGAAAAATTGTATAAAAAGTTATAAAGTACAGTACATAGTCAATTAAATATTGTATAGAGATTTACATAGTCAATAAAATAGCTTATAAAAATGAATAAATGTGTTTTATATTCATTAACTATGCTTGTACAGATTTATGTAGAAGTACCCATGTTTATATATTCTTGCCTATGTTTATTCCCCCTACAGGGCCCCTTCCTCGACATGTACACCAAGCAAATACTAGGATCCAGGAGCAAACCCTCGGTCCAGCTGCTGGTGAGTAATATATAAAGTATTGTCGGTTTTGTGTAGTTCATGGTGAGCAAAGAGTAAAGTAATTTCAGTTTTGTATTGTTCCTGGTGAATAATGTATTAAGTATTGTCAGTTTTGTGTAGTTCCTGGTGAGTAATGTATAAAGTATTGTCAGTTTTGTGTAGTTCCTTGTGAGTAATGTATAAAGTATTGTCAGTTTTGTGTAGTTCCTGGTGAGAAATGTATAAAGTATTGTCAGTTTTGTGTAGTTCCTGGTGAGTAGTGTATCAAGTAATGTCAGTTTTGTGCAGTTTCTGGTGAGTAATAATGTATAAAGTACTATCAGTTTTGTGTAGTTCCTTGTGAGTAATATATAAAGTAATGTCAGTTTTGTGTAGTTCCTTGTGAGTAGTGTATAAAGTATTGTCAGTTTTGTGTAGTTCCTGGTGAGTAATGTATAAGGTATTGTCAGTTTTGTGTAGTTCCTGGTGAGTAATGTATAAAGTATTGTCAGTTTTGTGTAGTTCCTGGTGAGTAATATATAAAGTATTATCAGTTTTGTGTAGTTCCTTGTGAGTAATATATAAAGTAATGTCAGTTTTGTGTAGTTCCTTGTGAGTAATGTATAAAGTATTGTCAGTTTTGTGTAGTTCCTGGTGAGTAATGTATAAAGTATTGTCAGTTTTGTTTAGTTCCTGGTGAATAATGTATAAAGTATTTACAGTTTTGGGTAGTTCCTGGTGAGTAATGTATAAAGTATTGTCAGTTTGTTTAGTTCCTTGTGAGTAATGTATAAAGTATTGTCAGTTTTGTGTAGTTCCTGGTGAATAACTTATAAAGTATTGTCAGTTTTGTGCAGTTTCTGGTGAGTAATAATGTATAAAGTATTGTCAGTTTTGTTTAGTTCCTGGTGAATAATGTATTAAGTATTTACAGTTTTGTGTAGTTCCTGGTGAATAATGTATAAAGTATTTACAGTTTTGTGTAGTTCCTTGTGAGTAATATATAAAGTAATGTCAGTTTTGTGTAGTTCCTTGTGAGTAGTGTATAAAGTATTGTCAGTTTTGTGTAGTTCCTGGTGAATAATGTATAAAGTATTGTCAGTTTTGGGTAGTTCCTGGTGAGTAATGTATAAAGTATTGTCAGTTTTGTGTAGTTCCTGGTGAGTAATGTATAAAGTATTGTCAGTTTTGTGTAGTTCCTGGTGAATAATGTATAAAGTATTGTCAGTTTTGTGTAGTTCCTGGTGAGAAATGTATAAAGTAATGTCAGTTTTATGTAGTGCCTGGCAGGGATTAATAAAGTATTTACAGTTTTATGTAGTGCTTGGCAGGTATTAATAAAGTATTGTCATTTTTTCAACAAAGCAATTTCAACTTTGTCTGGCGTAGAATAAGTTTGAAAAGTTCTCCAAACACTTGTTTAATTTTAGAAAGTTTTTATAAACAGCACATTCAAAATATATAATTTGACTTTTTTTTTTTTTTGATCATTCCAAGTATTGAATGTTAATTGACAAAGTTTAAATCAGAAAAGGAATTAATTCTACATTTAACCCTTATTCTAAAAACTGTAAGCACATTTCTTGATATTTAAAAATAATGTTTACAGTTATATGATAAATATATATCTGATCAATGCATATATTATAATTTCATTTTTGGTAAAATATCTAGAGAAACTAACTTGAGAATTTTTGTGTTAGATATCGTGTAACCACCTGCTGCGACACTGCACACATGAAGATTTCCAGAACCTTATGATGCCTGCCACTAAAAAGGCCATGCTGAGGAACCCAGAGAGTATTCTACAAGGTAAGTACTAACCCAGGGAGTAATCTACAAGGTTATCATAGACTATCGAAATATTTTCTTGTGAATTGTTCTGTCAATAGATATTTGAAAAGAAAAGTTTTCATGAATTAATGATGAAACAAATAGATGGTCTGGTTAGTTGAGTAGTAACACTCTGGCTTTCTACGTAGGTGCCGGGGTTCCGATCAGCAAAGTCATCGGACATATGGAATATTCAGAGAAAATGTTTTTCTCCTGTCCACACAACTCCAGGTGGAGTGTAAAATGGTCTGGGTTGGGTGTTTTGCTATATCAGTGCTGTAGTATTCAATCGAATTGGCACTGTAAAAGATGCCGTTGGAAGCATGGTCCCACTACCAACAGAACACAATACATCTAAAGTACACACACATATGGAGATACTAGCTAGGTGACTTAGGACTAGCAGTTAGCACCTGATAAAGCAGCTCCTGCAAATTCCTCCTAATTGTATATGTTGATTGTACAGTACACTCCTCTTTATATCATGTTGCATTTGTCAGAGAAAAACATGACATTAACAGGAATGTGACATTAACTCTTTCCGTACCGTTGTCGTATACAGACGACAAAAAAACATGACGTCTCCTCCCCGTTGTCGTATACAGACGACAAACAAACGTGACGTCATATCCCCGTTGTCGTATACAGACAAGCTACTTGACGTTACATACTTTTTGATTAGCTGGGTACAGCAGCCAACAGATGAGTTGACGAATAACATTTTACACAAAATCGACTGCGTCAGTTTATTACAAACAATTAGACAGGCGTAAAGTACACATTTTACTGTCATGTGACCCATTTAGATTGAAATTCCCGCGAGATAATGAGAAGTTTCATCACCAATATAAACATCATGGCGGCGAATGGTTTAGCTATACATAGCGGTACCACATGCTGCGAAAATAAAGCTATGTATGTCTTCTAACTGTAGAAGAACCGAAAAGAGCATTGGTTTACATTTACCTGCATTATTTCGGCATAATATCCACTACACAAACACAACAAAGAGACGCCATTTTGGCGGAAACGTCTGGGGGTGAGCCTAGTAATGACTTCCGGTACGGAACCCGGACCGGAATCACGGTACGGAAAGATTTAAGAGAAACATGTTTTACCACTAAATCAAGTGCATTTCAAACCTCCATAACTAAAAGTATGGTATTCAATGTACATATGAAGATGTATCAATCAATAGATAACATTATTTCATAAAAAAAAAAAAACATTTTTTGGTATATATTTTATTTTCTATGCAATATTTCTTACAAGTCGTATCTGAAATCAATGGAAATGACATCATTTTCTGGATATTTTACGTGATCAGTTTAAAAAAACATGATATTAAGAGGAATTTACCTCAAAATACATGATATTAACCAAATATATTTACCTAGAGTATATAGAGGGGAAAATGGTGCTTTGGAAAAACATGATATAAAGAGGAATGTGATATTAACAGGAGTGATATTAAGTGGAGTCCACTGTATAATGTATTGATTGTATTAAAATTGTATATCTATGTACTGTGAAGTGTGTTAGGGTAGAGCACAGGTCATTATATCCTTCCTGCATGTTTGTAGTGAAGGAGTGAGATTTGTGCGAATATTAAACAGAGGGATAATTAGCTACACTGTATCTCTGTAACAGTTGTAGTCAGTCCCCCTCTGACAGGTCCTGTCACATAAATCATATATACCTAAGAGAGGTTTCCTTAAAACAATTTAGGGCTTTTCCATAAAAGACAATAAAATAAATCACTTCCGTTCGTCTCTTCTTATTAATATAACATTTTCTATTTTAAACATGTAACAACAAGTGAAACTGCAAATTTTCTGCTGTCATAATCCTTACTTACTGGCCTATGCGAGTGATCCCTTCTGTTTACAATCATGACTATCTTTCTTGTGTTACAGCTGTGGAGTATATGATCATCGGTCAGAGTCTGGACCTCAGGCAGTACACACAAGAGTTAGCCAAACCACTAGGAGGTATGTATAACTTATACAGTAAAACCCCACTTACTCAAACTCGTGGGGTTATCAATAGTTCAAGGAGTACAGTATAACCCCACTTACTCAAACTCGTGGGGACCTGATCAATAGTTTGAGGAGTACAGTAAAACCCCACTTACTCGAACTCGTGGGGACCTGATCAATAGTTTGAGGAGTACAGTAAAACCCCACTTACTCAAACTGGTGGGGATTTATCAATAGTTTGAGGAGTACAGTAAAACCCCACTTACTCTAACTCATGGGGACCTGATCAATAGTTTGAGGAATACATGGTAATTGAGAAATCTGAGGTTTGGTTGAATATGTATGAACTCAGTCGGGACCAAACAAACTGTTTGATGAATGAGGGGTATTCAAGTAAACTGGATTTGAGTTAGTGTAGTTTACTGTACTTAACTCCTTCACCCCTGAAGATACATTTGAACTGTTCCAATTTAAAGGTTGGAATAGTTCATTAAGAAATTTCAGGGGTTATTGAGTTATTGTTGAAATAATAGAAAATAAAACTTGTCAGAAATGAACAACACCTGGACATGTTCATTCAGAACAAACTACCGTATATCAGGTTTTTTTAGCGTATGGTTAATTTTGTTTTCTGTACAAAATCACAGGTTTTATATTTTGCGTATTTTATTTTTAGCGTTGACCCAGCTTCAATTAGTAATATTAGCACATGTATCATATACAACACAAACAAATGAGTAATGTACAATTATATTTATTGAAAACCCTCAGGTACTGCATAAAATATTATCACGAAGGATACAGCATGACAATATGCCATAGTAGGGCCACTAAAGTTACATCAGGTCATGTTTTGAGGTGATCATACAGCTATACCAACTATTTTGCACCTAATGGTTTCATCTTTTACTGTATCTTCACACTCTATAATTAAACCAATTTTAGCGATACTTTTTTTTTCACAGAGTGTTGTCGCGAACTTAGCGTAAATGAGACACTTGCTAAATAAACCTGATATATGGTATCTTCTAACTGTGCAGTTTCCTAATACATAGCAAAGTAATTATCCACAGTAAAAGTTTGGTTTATGTCATTTCTAGTTTCACTTACAATGGGAGACTCAATTCATCAAACGTTCAAATGAAAAAAAAAATTAATATATTTATCCTGCAATAAGCCCAGGGGTTAAGGGGAAGGGAGGGGGGCACATATAGCTCTGACTGGAAGTAGATGAGCAGGCTCAATACAGGACTACAGGAGTATGAAATGGAATTGGTTTGCATTGATGGAGCTGCAGCAGATTTTGGGTGGGCTTATTACCAGACATTGGGTTTTTACTGGAAAAATACAGTAAGTTTTACCTTCGTTGATTAGAAGTGATGCCATGGGAATTGTCAATATTTAATGATTTTGAATTTAATTCATATTTTAATTTGTTTCATGTTTTGTCAATATACAGCTCTATTAATTTCAAGTCAATGTACCTAAACATATTTTTGTTTTTGTCCCTACTATATTTACTTATTCAGTATAATTTCACAGCCAGTTTTGAACATGCAGTGGTGATGAAAATTTGTATATTATTATTCTCCAGTCCAAATTTGCTCCAAGGATCCGGCAACGAGAGCAGAGGCTGTGGCTGCTTTCAAAAACCTGGCGATTCAGTGTAGTGATACAGAAGCTGT
Source organism: Mimachlamys varia (assembly GCA_947623455.1). Lineage (NCBI taxonomy): Eukaryota > Metazoa > Mollusca > Bivalvia > Pectinida > Pectinidae > Mimachlamys > Mimachlamys varia. The sequence continues at coordinate 27,816,145 of OX392532.1, read as the reverse complement.
GGAGAAACTTGTCTGTCACCTGTTCGGTATCCTCAATGGTACGCTTTAATCTGAACACGAGGTTTTTACAGAAAGATCATTCTAGAAATGCTACAATGGTGTCCAAATATAGAAATGTTTAAATCTAGAGATATCATAATTGTGTCCCTATAATAAATTTATGTTATAATTGTGACCTTTGTTAAATCTAGAGATGTTATAATGGTATCCTATGATAAATCTAGAAATAATGTAATGGTATGTTATGATAAATCTAGAGATAGTATAATTGTGCTCCTATAATAAATTTTTAATTGTGACCTTTGTTAAATCTAGAGATGTTATAATGGTGTCCCTATAATAAATTTATGAAGTTATAATGGTATCCTATGATAAATCTAGAAATATTGTAATGGTATGTTATGATAAATCTAGAAAATTGTAATGGTATGTTATGATAAATCTAGAGATAGTATAATGATGTCCTTTGATAAACTGAGAGAAGTTATAGTGGTATCTTATAATAAATTTAGATATTGTAATGGAGTCCTATGATAAATCTAGAGATAATATAATGGAGTTCCTATGATAAATCTAGAGATAATACAATGGAGTTCCTATGATAAATCTAGAGATAATATAATGGAGTTCCTATGATAAATTTATGATGTTATAATGGTACCCTATGATTAATCTAGATATGTTATAATGGAGTACTATGATAAATCTAGAAATATTTCAATTTTGTTCAATGTTTCAATACAATAGAAATGTCCCCTGGCTAAATGATGTACAAATGAAAACCTGTTCTATATAGTAAAACCCCACTGAATTGGATAATTGTAATAATTGACGGAGTAAAATAAGGGTATGTGCCTGGTGTAGAATCAGTATGTATTCTCATGTCTAGCACTGTTTGTTTACAGGGTCTGAAGGGAAGCTTACGTCAGCTGACCAGAGGATCAGTGTTCTACAGGCGATTGGGAGTGCCAGCCAGTGCACGGCCAGCGGAGCGTACGCCCTACAGACACTTAGTAACACTGTCACTGAGAAGTTCATACCCATGTTACAATCGGAAGGTGAGCTGTGACATTTAATAAAGAGTTTGGTTTCAGAATTAGCCATGTGTGAGGTACTTTTCTAGATACTCCACTACCCACCAAATGTTAAAAGGAGATTTAATACAGTCAGGTTTTAATATTTGATAGGTGTTGGGGTTTCAGAAATCAAAAAGTGTCTCCTGCCTCTCCCTCGTGGTTAATTCTGGAACAGCCCTAAAATAATAAAAGTCGTATTAAACAGAGAATACCAGTCATTACATAGTTAGTATACGTGAGGGATAATAGGTCTTCAGAAAACATCGGTAGTATACGTGAGGGATAATAGGTCTTCGGAAAACATCGGTAGTATATGTGATGGATAATAGGTCTTCAGAAAACATCGGTAGTATACGTGAGGGATAATAGGTCTTCAGAAAACATCGGTAGTATACGTGAGGGATAATAGGTCTTCAGAAAACATCAGTAGTATACGTGAGGGATAATAGGTCTTCAGAAAACATCGGTAGTATATGTGAGGGATAATAGGTCTTCAGAAAACATCGGTAGTATATGTGATGGATAATAGGTCTTCAGAAAACATCAGTAGTATACGTGAGGGATAATAGGTCTTCAGAAAACATCGGTAGTATACGTGAGGGATAATAGGTCTTCGGAAAACATCGGTAGTATATGTGATGGATAATAGGTCTTCAGAAAACATCGGTAGTATATGTGAGGGATAATAGGTCTTCAGAAAACATCGGTAGTATATGTGATGGATAATAGGTCTTCAGAAAACATCGGTAGTATATGTGATGGATAATAGGTCTTCAGAAAACATCAGTAGTATACGTGAGGGATAATAGGTCTTCAGAAAACATCGGTAGTATACGTGAGGGATAATAGGTCTTCGGAAAACATCGGTAGTATATGTGATGGATAATAGGTCTTCAGAAAACATCGGTAGTATACGTGAGGGATAATAGGTCTTCGGAAAACATCGGTAGTATATGTGATGGATAATAGGTCTTCGGAAAACATCGGTAGTATATGTGATGGATAATAGGTCTTCAGAAAACATCGGTAGTATATGTGATGGATAATAGGTCTTCAGAAAACATCGGTAGTATACGTGAGGGATAATAGGTCTTCAGAAAACATCGGTAGTATATGTGATGGATAATAGGTCTTCAGAAAACATGGTACCAGGTAAATAGCCTTTAAACATAAAACGTGTCAAAAATGGAGGAAATAGCAGGAGATAAACTAGGAGTAAACTGTCTTTTATACTGAATTTCTTATCAGAGAAGAAAAAAATAAACAAAAGAAAATATCAGGTATGTTGGATTGGTACAGCTTTGCCTTAACTTCAAAGTCTTGTGACTTTGGCTTCATTATTTGAGACTCAACGTGTAGTGGCGCGAGTTTGTATTTTGCTGTACGTTGAGGATATGTTATATCACCTGAACATGTCCTTGTAATGTGATTAAGATCATAAATAAACTATGGCTGTTACCAACAATTATATGTCTGTTGATCTGTTGTTACAGTCCACGAAGGAACCCTCGTCCACGCCCTGTCCATGCTGTCACTGTGGTGTGCTAAATTCTACACCAGTGTGCCCGACAAACTTATGGAATGGTTCAAGGTAAGATATCACTTCAATCATAGGTGTTAACCTCAGAAACCTCTTATAAGGGAAATTTCCATCATTCTACATTTCAAATATTAACGAGAGAAAGTGGGTAAAATGCAACTGAAATTGCATTTCTCAATTAATCTTTCAATTTTTATGCATCAATAAATAATTCTAAAAAGCATTCACTTGATCTAGACACACCTGTTATGGTCATTACACACACCCTGAGTAACGAGGATATCTTTTGACCACAGGATGTAGATTTTGAGTCTGCATGAGTTTAGATTTAAATGAGGGAGATTTCGAGGGAGATTGGTAAGTTTCACTCAAAATGAGGGAGTCTTCCTCCTAATGAGGGAGAGTTAACAAGTAACAGTATGCTTCAATGTCTCACACAAATTTAACATTTTTCAGACATGAATCGTGGATTTTTAAACTGATGTTCAATAATGAAAATTAATATTTACTTTTGTTAAGTAATGTTGGTAGAACATAAAGTACATTTAGAATCCATTGTCTTACAGAAAGGTGTCACCCTCAAATCGTCCACGTCTAGTGTCAGAAATGCCTACCTTCAGTGTATGAATACTGCTTTCCATGGTAAGTGATCTGCTTTACTTGAACACGATATTTTGATTATCTTCATTTCCTATTTCTCTTGTGGTTTCAACTTGCAATATGATACATATAGCTGGGTCTGCATTCCACTGAATCTAATAATAAATTTGCTCAGACATATTTATTGCAATATTACAAGGTATTTGATAGAAGCTTTGCACTTATCTCTTGCTCAGCTACAATACCCGACTATTTGACTCTAATGTACTTAATCTAATCTTTTAGTAACTGGTTCTCCTGACTTATGTTCAGCTGAGATATTGATGAAAAAGAACCCAGAAATCAGCAGCTGTATCTGTAATTCAGTAATAAATTATGTGTGGTATGGAAATGTTCACTTAAAATCTCGCTTTCAATCAATCTCCACATATATATTCACACGCAAACATTTTCAACACCACTCAAACTCTGCAGTGTATAATATTATTATAGGCACACACTACAAAAACAGCATGACTGACAGCACAAAAATGTCTACATCGCGAACAGTTTGTAGCCTAACTGAGCAAAACGTTCCACATGCAAAAATATTGGCTTTTACAGAGCATGATTTTAGATCCTTCAAAAAAGCCCTCATTATATCCATACTTGATAGGTTAACTGTGTCTTCAATCAAAGTTCTGCTCCCTTCTTCCTTTTTAGGTGATACCCTGCCCCAGGCTGTAGACATGGTACCGCTACTGATACAAACGATAGAGAAGGCAAACAGCCAATCAAGTCAGATCCCGCTTGTCACCGAAGCTGTTTCAGCTGCATGCATCCTTGCAAAGATTTCATTGGTCGATATTCAAACAGGTAAAAAAAATCTTGGGGGTTTTTTTCACCCTAAACTTTGAATTATATTTTCAGTCTAAAGTAAAAATTATAATTTTGAATTTGAGGTTAAACATATAATTATCAATTTTAGTGTATGTCTTTAACTCATTCACCCCTGAAATTTGATAATGAACTGTTCCAGCCTTTGAATTGGAAGAGTTCAAAATGTGTTTTCAGGAGTGAGTTAAAATTAAATTTTTGTTTCAGGTGATAAACAGTTTTTGACCGATTCTCAGGGTTAAACATGTTATTGGTTTGATCTAAAACTTGAACTGTTGCTGCTTCAAATGATTTTGTATTAAAGTTTAATAATGCTGGTTTTCAATTGGATTTGTACCTGAAGTTGTAACAAATATAATAATATGTAATTATGTTCAAGTCATGTTGAAATTTCATTGACAGAGAGCAAACTAGGACCGTTCTGGTCGACAGTGCTAGACAGTCAAAAACAGCTATTCCTAAATGACCGCTACCTACAGCAAGCCAGTGAAGAAGGTAGGTTTTGTTATCCCCTGCCCAACGAAGCTATGAGGGTGGGCAATTGAAAGCATATTATAACTTGAGTGGAAAAATGGAGCGATGAAGGCTGGCAATTGAAAGCATATTATAATGTGTACTGTCAAACTTCAATGTTTCATATTTGCTGGACAATCAAAAACAATTTGAATCACACCAAGACTCAAGAATTTTGAACTTTGACAACTGTGAAATCCTGTATATACTATATATGACCTTGTGTCATTTAAGAAATTGATTCATGTTTTGTGAAGTTCCCGATTAAATAACCAGAGTAGCATATTACACTGAGGAAATGGGATATTTTTTGAAGAATTCAAAAGCAAAGTTAAAACTTGACAATAACTACCGGTAGACATAAAGTTAATCTTTGAAGTTACGGTGTTGGTGATTATTAAAATAAAAAACAAAAAGATCAGTCGGGTCTGCAGTGAATTAAAAGTACTAGATTGAATGCTTCATATAGCCTTCTCTTGTTCACATCAGTGTTTTTTGGTCTTTTCAGCTCTACCGAGTGTTGTTGCCCTAGCAGAAAAACTGATCTTGGAATATCCACAGAAAATGACTGAAAAAGTATCAAAGTACGGAATCCTTTGTTTTTACAATAGTTTTAGTGCACATTTATTAAATACAACAAAAACAATAGTTTTAGTGCACATTTATTACATTCAACAAAAACAATAGTTTTAGTGCACATTTATTAAATACGACAAAAACAATAGTTTTGGTGCACGTTTATTAAATACGACAAAAACAATAGTTTTGGTGCACGTTTATTAAATACGACAAAAACAATAGTTTTAGTGCACACTTATTAAATACGACAAAAACAATAGTTTTAGTGCACTTTTATTAAATACAACAAAAACAATAGTTTTAGTGCACATTTATTAAATATGACGTTTATCAAACATGTTTTTTTATCAGCACTATTTTATGGCAGTTTGTATAGTTTTACCTGTATGTCTGTATCATCTGACCATCACCCAATTCATAGTCATCACTTAACGAAGTTTAATTTTTAACAAATCAACAAAGATTATAGAAATAGTAGCTCATTCACCCAAAACCAAGGGGCTTTCATGTTTACTGGTGTTTTCTTCTTTGTCGGAAAAATACACTCAAGTCTTCACCGCAAAGACAGTGGCATAAGTCATCTGGGCCGTTGTCGTTCAAACCAGTCGAACACGTCAGACCACAGTTGTTTAAGCATTGAACTGCTTTCAGTTGGCATTCATAGGCTAAATGAATGCCAAATGGTCAAAGGCAAATTCAATGAAGCGCGCTTCATGTTAGATTTGCCTTTGAACATTTGGCATTCATATAGCCTATGAATGCCAACTGAAAGCAGTTCAATACTTATATTTACCATTTTTAGAATCTGCTTATGTCATAAAACAATCAATAACACATTTTATTTCTCAGCATTTAGCTCAATAAATGTATTTGTCGCATATGCTTGTTCAATGAAAAGAACAGCCATCGCCCGGGGAAGGTCAATGGTATCCAACGTAACAAGTATGACGTCATAATAAAGATGAGGTCAACAATCAGTCATTGGCATTCATGGCCTGATGAATGCCAACTGAATTTGGTAGGGATATATAGTGGCAATGCCATTTAATGGTAAATATTGTTTATTGAATGTTATCGGACTTAGTAATCTAATACTTTTTTTAAGTAAGTCCAGAGAAAGCCTTCAAAGACCTGTTTTAGCATTTGCAGATCCACCAGAATTTTTACCCGAAAACGTTATAATATAAATTTAAAAGTGGACAAACCGGTTGTTCTGCACAAATGAAAACGGCCCTGATGTTTGAATGAACTAATTATAGAGAATTAGGGTTGATAAATAAAAATTGTGACAGGGTTTTGGTCTTGTGATTGGGAGAATAGTTTGAATCTGTGACATCAGCTGATACATGTATGATGTTGCAGGCCCTACTATAAAGCCATTGTACATTGTCTGATGCACAAGTCTTGGGAAGTGAGGAAAGCTACCGCGGCGTCTGTCAAACGTCTTCTTGGCCTACTGGGGAGTACAGCTATATCATTGGCTCTCCTTGACCAGCTGAACATATTCCTAGCCAATCACAAGGTAAGTAACATAATCTGCTGGACTTCTACAGTCTGTGATTATTACCATTTTCAAGCACTAGTCCAGACAAGCGAAATGCAGTGTTTATTATAACACATATATTCAGAAATTCAATGAATTTCCACTAGTCCAAACCAAAATTTAATAGTCGTGGTCATAGGACTAGTGGCTGCAATGTCGCAGACTGCTTCTAGCCAATCACAAGATAAGTAAAAAATTTGCTGGTCTTTTAGCCAATCTCAAAGTAAGTAATAGAATTTGCTGGATTTCTAGCTTATCACAAGGTTAGTAAAATCATTGGTCAATTCTAGCCAAGAGCAAGATCAGCTTATTTTTTTCCCTAGCATTACCTAATAAGGCCTTTTACTTTTTTGGAGCTAATTTGTGCTGTTATTTTTGTCAGTAGGTGGCAGTTTTCAAATTTTGCATGCTGTTTTTACTGTTACATCTTTATAGAAATTCAGTGACTTCTACAATTAAAGTGTTTGTTACCTTAATGAAATAATTCATTTAAACTGCTCTCTTTGTCTTTCTCTCTATATTCATGGCAAATAGTATAGTTTGTTAGGAATCATACCACCAGGGCTTCATGAATGCATTCTCATTCTCATTCTCAAGCATGGATTACATTATTTGCGTAAACATACATGTATTGTATGTATATATTAACCAACTTAAATCATGGTAAAAATGTCACGTGCAAACCTCTGTTTGAAGCTTCTACAAACTGTTATTTATTTATCACGAGAACAAGAAATTAGGCTTTAGCAAAGAACCTAAGTTGAGCATGAGAATGGTTTTATGAATATGAGCCCAGGTGCCTATATCAATCCACTATGACTGACTTTTGTCAATTTTCTTTATCAAGTTCATAGACCCTGAGACTCTAGACGATGAGAAGGAGAACTACGATCCCAATAAGTATGTATCGCCGACAAGAGTTGCTCGAGCACTGGTGACCTTGACATCAGTAGAGAAGGTTGACCTTAAGGATGCAGAAGCTATTGCCATGGCAACCATTTTATCATCACACCATCCCAGCATAGGTAACTACAGTGTTCTTTCTGAGAATGTTTATTCCGTGGTAATAAAACAAATATTTAAATGGCATAACATTTAATATGATTTTGTTTGCATTAAATATATGCACTGTAATTTACACTGTTATGTTTTCAAGAAAATTTCTTGTCTTTCAAATAGGACGCAATTTTACCATTGAAAAGTACATGCTGCTATTGAAAGATTGAGCAAAACTCAATGGGCAATTATGTAGTGATATTTTTGTTTCTTTATGTGTAGATGTGCAATACTAAGATAAATGATGACTAAGAATTTTAAATTTTAAGAATGAGAGTGAAAGTTAGGAGTCTCCCTCCTCCGTGATAGGGAGAACAGGTAGGAATGAAATGTCTGCTATGGGCACTTGCATTAAATAGAAAGTATACACAGATTTGGTCAAAGATAAACGTTTTGCCCAGTAAAATGTAGTATTAAATCCTAATGAAATACTGCTATAATTCCAGTGTATGCCAACGAGTCTGCCTGGACTGACATCATGTATTTCATCAAACTTGACGCCCGTAACTTTATCTCCAAACATCTGGACACCCTGCTAGCTATGGTGAAGACAGGAAAGGCATTGGACAAGGTAAGACTTTGGACATAGATAACACCATAGAACCATACTGGTGCTTCTAGGGGCTGTCCGCACCATGGACATGGATAATACCATAGAACCATACTGGTACTTCTATGTGCTGTCCACACCATGGACATGGATAATACCATAGAACCATACTGGTGCTTCTAGGGGCTGTCCGCACCATGGACATGGATAATACCATAGAACCATACTGGTACTTCTAGGGGCTGTCCGCACCATGGACATGGATAATACCATAGAACCATACCGGTACTTCTTGGGGCTGTCCGCACCATGGACGTGGATAATACCATAGAACCATACTGGTACTTCTAGGTGATGTCCACACCATGGACATGGATAATACCATAGAACCATACTGGTACTACTAGGGTCTGTCCGCACCATGGACATGGATAATACCATAGAACCATACTGGTGCTTCTAGGTGCTGTCCGCACCCTGGACATGGATAATACCATAGAACCATACTGGTGCTTCTAGGTGCTGTCCGCACCATGGACATGGATAACACCATAGAACCATACTGGTGCTTCTTGGGGCTGTCTGCACCATGGACATGGATAATACCATAGAACCATACTGGTACTTCTAGGGGCTGTCCGCACCATGGACATGGATAATACCATAGAACCATACCGGTACTTCTTGGGGCTGTCCGCACCATGGACGTGGATAATACCATAGAACCATACTGGTACTTCTAGGTGATGTCCACACCATGGACATGGATAATACCATAGAACCATACTGGTACTACTAGGGTCTGTCCGCACCATGGACATGGATAATACCATAGAACCATACTGGTGCTTCTAGGTGCTGTCCGCACCCTGGACATGGATAATACCATAGAACCATACTGGTGCTTCTAGGTGCTGTCCGCACCATGGACATGGATAACACCATAGAACCATACTGGTGCTTCTTGGGGCTGTCTGCACCATGGACATGGATAATACCATAGAACCATACCGGTACTTCTTGGGGCTGTCCACACCATGGACATGGATAATACCATAGAACCATACTGGTACTACTAGGGTCTGTCCGCACCATGGACATGGATAATACCATAGAACCATACTGGTGCTTCTAGGGTCTGTCCGCACCCTGGACATGGATAATACCATAGAACCATACTGGTGCTTCTAGGGTCTGTCCGCACCCTGGACATGGATAATACCATAGAACCATACTGGTGCTTCTAGGTGCTGTCCGCACCCTGGACATGGATATTACCATAGAACCATACTGGTGCTTCTAGGTGCTGTCCGCACCATGGACATGGATAACACCATAGAACCATACTGGTGCTTCTTGGGGCTGTCTGCACCATGGACATGTATAATACCATAGAACCATACCGGTACTTCTAGGTTCTCTCCACACCCTGGACATGGATAATACCATAGAACCATACTGGTACTTCTAGGTGCTGTCTGCACCATGGACATGGATAATACCATAGAACCATACTGGTACTTCTAGGGACTGTCTGCACCATGGACATGGATAATACCATAGAACCATACTGGTACTTCTAGGGACTGTCTGCACCATGGACATGTATAATACCATAGAACCATACTGGTACTTCTAGGGACTGTCTGCACCATGGACATGGATAATACCATAGAACCATACTGGTACTTCTAGGGACTGTCTGCACCATGGACATGGATAATACCATAGAACCATACTGGTACTTCTAGGGACTGTCTGCACCATGGACATGGATAATACCATAGAACCATACTGGTACTTCTAGGGACTGTCTGCACCATGGACATGGATAATACCATAGAACCATACTGGTACTTCTAGGGACTGTCTGCACCATGGACATGTATAATACCATAAAACCATACTGGTACTTCTAGGGACTGTCTGCACCATGGACATGGATAATACCATAGAACCATACTGGTACTTCTAGGGACTGTCCACACCATGGACATGGATAATACCATAGAACCATACTGGTACTTCTAGGTGCTGTCTGCACCATGGACATGGATAATACCATAGAACCATACTGGTACTTCTAGGGACTGTCTGCACCATGGACATGCATAATACCATAGAACCATACTGGTACTTCTAGGTTCTCTCCACACCCTGGACATGGATAATACCATAGAACCATACTGGTGCTTCTAGGTGGTGTCTGCACCATGGACATGGATAATACCATAGAACCATACCAGTACTTCTAGGTTCTCTCCACACCCTGGACATGGATAATACCATAGAACCATACTGGTACTTCTAGGTGCTGTCTGCACCATGGACATGGATAATACCATAGAACCATACCAGTACTTCTAGGTTCTCTCCACACCCTGGACATGGATAATACCATAGAACCATACTGGTACTTCTAGGGACTGTCCACACCATGGACATGGATAATACCATAGAAACATACTGGTGCTTCCAGGTGCTGTCTGCACCATGGACATGGATAATACCATAGAAACATACTGGTGCTTCTAGGGGCTGTCCAGACCATGGACATGGATACTACCATAGAACCATACTGGTACTTCTAGGGGCTGTCTGCACCATGGACATGGATAATACCATAGAACCATACTGGTACTTCTAGGGACTGTCTGCACCATGGACATGGATAATACCATAGAACCATACTGGTGCTTCTAGGTGCTGTCCGCACCATGGCCATGGATAATACCATAGAACCATACTGGTGCTTCTAGGTGCTGTCCGCACCCTGGACATGGATAATACCATAGAACCATACTGGTGCTTCTAGGTGCTGTCTGCACCATGGACATGGATAACACCATAGAACCATACTGGTGCTTCTTGGGGCTGTCTGCACCATGGACATGGATAATACCATAGAACCATACCGGTACTTCTTGGGGCTGTCCGCACCATGGACGTGGATAATACCATAGAACCATACTGGTACTTCTAGGGGCTGTCCACACCATGGACATGGATAATACCATAGAACCATACTGGTACTACTAGGGTCTGTCCGCACCATGGACATGGATAATACCATAGAACCATACTGGTGCTTCTAGGGTCTGTCCGCACCCTGGACATGGATAATACCATAGAACCATACTGGTGCTTCTAGGGTCTGTCCGCACCCTGGACATGGATAATACCATAGAACCATACTGGTGCTTCTAGGTGCTGTCCGCACCCTGGACATGGATAATACCATAGAACCATACTGGTGCTTCTAGGTGCTGTCCGCACCATGGACATGGATAACACCATAGAACCATACTGGTGCTTCTTGGGGCTGTCTGCACCATGGACATGGATAATACCATAGAACCATACCGGTACTTCTAGGTTCTCTCCACACCCTGGACATGGATAATACCATAGAACCATACTGGTACTTCTAGGTGCTGTCTGCACCATGGACATGTATAATACCATAGAACCATACTGGTACTTCTAGGGACTGTCTGCACCATGGACATGGATAATACCATAGAACCATACTGGTACTTCTAGGGACTGTCTGCACCATGGACATGTATAATACCATAGAACCATACTGGTACTTCTAGGGACTGTCTGCACCATGGACATGTATAATACCATAGAACCATACTGGTACTTCTAGGGACTGTCTGCACCATGGACATGGATAATACCATAGAACCATACTGGTTCTTCTAGGGACTGTCTGCACCATGGACATGGATAATACCATAGAACCATACTGGTACTTCTAGGGACTGTCTGCACCATGGACATGGATAATACCATAGAACCATACTGGTACTTCTAGGGACTGTCTGCACCATGGACATGGATAATACCATAGAACCATACTGGTACTTCTAGGGACTGTCTGCACCATGGACATTTATAATACCATAAAACCATACTGGTACTTCTAGGGACTGTCTGCACCATGGACATGGATAATACCATAGAACCATACTGGTACTTCTAGGGACTGTCCACACCATGGACATGGATAATACCATAGAACCATACTGGTACTTCTAGGTGCTGTCTGCACCATGGACATGGATAATACCATAGAACCATACTGGTACTTCTAGGGACTGTCTGCACCATGGACATGCATAATACCATAGAACCATACTGGTACTTCTAGGTTCTCTCCACACCCTGGACATGGATAATACCATATAACCATACTGGTGCTTCTAGGTGGTGTCTGCACCATGGACATGGATAATACCATAGAACCATACCGGTACTTCTAGGTTCTCTCCACACCCTGGACATGGATAATACCATAGAACCATACTGGTACTTCTAGGTGCTGTCTGCACCATGGACATGGATAATACCATAGAACCATACCAGTACTTCTAGGTTCTCTCCACACCCTGGACATGGATAATACCATAGAACCATACTGGTACTTCTAGGGACTGTCCACACCATGGACATGGATAATACCATAGAAACATACTGGTGCTTCCAGGTGCTGTCTGCACCATGGACATGGATAATACCATAGAAACATACTGGTGCTTCTAGGGGCTGTCCAGACCATGGACATGGATACTACCATAGAACCATACTGGTACTTCTAGGGGCTGTCTGCACCATGGACATGGATAATACCATAGAACCATACTGGTACTTCTAGGGACTGTCTGCACCATGGACATGGATAATACCATAGAACCATACTGGTACTTCTAGGGGCTGTCCGCACCATGGACATGGATAATACCATAGAACCATACTGGTACTTCTAGGGGCTGTCCACACCATGGACATGGATAATACCATAGAACCATACTGGTACTTCTAGGGGCTGTCCGCACCATGGACATGGATAATACCATAGAACCATACTGGTACTTCTAGGGGCTGTCCGCACCATGGACATGGATAATACCATAGAACCATACTGGTACTTCTAGGGACTGTCTGCACCATGGACATGTATAATACCATAGAACCATACCGGTACTTCTAGGGACTGTCTGCACCATGGACATGGATAATACCATAGAACCATACCGGTACTTCTAGGTGCTGTCCGCACCATGGCCATGGATAATACCATAGAACCATACTGGTACTTCTAGGGGCTGTCCACACCATGGACATGGATAATACCATAGAACCATACTGGTACTTCTAGGGGCTGTCCGCACCATGGACATGGATAATACCATAGAACCATACTGGTACTTCTAGGGACTGTCTGCACCATGGACATGGATAATACCATAGAACCATACTGGTACTTCTAGGGACTGTCTGCACCATGGACATGGATAATACCATAGAACCATACTGGTACTTCTAGGGACTGTCTGCACCATGGACATGGATAATACCATAGAACCATACCGGTACTTCTAGGGACTGTCTGCACCATGGACATGTATAATACCATAAAACCATACTGGTACTTCTAGGGACTGTCTGCACCATGGACATGGATAATACCATAGAACCCTACTGGTACTTCTAGGGACTGTCCACACCATGGACATGGATAATACCATAGAACCATACTGGTACTTCTAGGGACTGTCCACACCATGGACATGGATAATACCATAGAACCATACTGGTACTTCTAGGGACTGTCTGCACCATGGACATGCATAATACCATAGAACCATACTGGTACTTCTAGGTTCTCTCCACACCCTGGACATGGATAATACCATATAACCATACTGGTGCTTCTAGGTGGTGTCTGCACCATGGACATGGATAATACCATAGAACCATACCGGTACTTCTAGGTTCTCTCCACACCCTGGACATGGATAATACCATAGAACCATACTGGTACTTCTAGGTGCTGTCTGCACCATGGACATGGATAATACCATAGAACCATACCAGTACTTCTAGGTTCTCTCCACACCCTGGACATGGATAATACCATAGAACCATACTGGTACTTCTAGGGACTGTCCACACCATGGACATGGATAATACCATAGAAACATACTGGTGCTTCCAGGTGCTGTCTGCACCATGGACATGGATAATACCATAGAAACATACTGGTGCTTCTAGGGGCTGTCCAGACCATGGACATGGATACTACCATAGAACCATACTGGTACTTCTAGGGGCTGTCTGCACCATGGACATGGATAATACCATAGAACCATACTGGTACTTCTAGGGACTGTCTGCACCATGGACATGGATAATACCATAGAACCATACTGGTACTTCTAGGGGCTGTCCGCACCATGGACATGGATAATACCATAGAACCATACTGGTACTTCTAGGGACTGTCTGCACCATGGACATGGATAATACCATAGAACCATACTGGTACTTCTAGGGGCTGTCCGCACCATGGACATGGATAATACCATAGAACCATACTGGTACTTCTAGGGGCTGTCCGCACCATGGACATGGATAATACCATAGAACCATACTGGTACTTCTAGGGACTGTCTGCACCATGGACATGTATAATACCATAGAACCATACTGGTACTTCTAGGGACTGTCTGCACCATGGACATGGATAATACCATAGAACCATACCGGTACTTCTAGGTGCTGTCCGCACCATGGCCATGGATAATACCATAGAACCATACTGGTGCTTCTAGGTGCTGTCCGCACCATGGCCATGGATAATACCATAGAACCATACTGGTGCTCTAGGTGCTGTCCGCACCATGGACATGTATAATACCATAGAACCATACTGGTACTTCTAGGGACTGTCCACACCATGGCAAATATTTAATACCATAGAACCATACCGGTACTTCTAGGGGCTGTCCACACCATGGACATGGATAATACCATAGAACCATACTGGTACTTCTAGGGGCTGTCCACACCATGGACATGGATAATACCATAGAACCATACTGGTGCTTCCAGGGGCTGTCCGCACCATGGACATGGATAATACCATAGAGCCATACTGGTACTTCTAGGTGCTGTCCACATCATGGACATGGATAATACCATAGAACCATACTGGTACTTCTAGGTGCTATCCACACCATGGACATGGATAATACCATTGAACCATACTGGTACTTCTAGGGGCTGTCCACACCATGGACATGGATAATACCATAGAACCATACTGGTACTTCTAGGTGCTGTCCACACCATGGACATGGATAATACCATAGAACCATACTGGTACTTCTAGGGGCTGTCCGCACCATGGACATGGATAATACCATAGAACCATACTGGTACTTCTAGGTGCTGTCCACACCATGGACATGGATAATACCATAGAACCATACTGGTACTTCTAGGGGCTGTCCGCACCATGGACATGGATAATACCATAGAACCATACTGGTACTTCTAGGTGATGTCCACACCATGGACATGGATAATACCATAGAACCATACTGGTGCTCTAGGTGCTGTCCGCACCATGGACATGGATAATACCATAGAACCATACTGGTGCTCTAGGTGCTGTCCACACCATGGACATGGATAATACCATAGAACCATACCGGTACTTCTAGGTGCTGTCCACACCATGGACATGGATAATACCATAGAACCATACTGGTGCTTCTTGGGGCTGTCTGCACCATAGACATGGATAATACCATAGAACCATACTGGTGCTTCCAGGGGCTGTCCGCACCATGGACATGGATAATACCATAGAGCCATACTGGTACTTCTAGGTGCTGTCCACATCATGGACATGGATAATACCATAGAACCATACTGGTACTTCTAGGTGCTATCCACACCATGGACATGGATAATACCATTGAACCATACTGGTACTTCTAGGGGCTGTCCACACCATGGACATGGATAATACCATAGAACCATACTGGTACTTCTAGGTGCTGTCCACACCATGGACATGGATAATACCATAGAACCATACTGGTACTTCTAGGGGCTGTCCGCACCATGGACATGGATAATACCATAGAACCATACTGGTACTTCTAGGTGCTGTCCACACCATGGACATGGATAATACTATAGAACCATACTGGTACTTCTAGGGGCTGTCCGCACCATGGACATGGATAATACCATAGAACCATACTGGTACTTCTAGGTGATGTCCACACCATGGACATGGATAATACCATAGAACCATACTGGTGCTCTAGGTGCTGTCCGCACCATGGACATGGATAATACCATAGAACCATACTGGTGCTCTAGGTGCTGTCCACACCATGGACATGGATAATACCATAGAACCATACCGGTACTTCTAGGTGCTGTCCACACCATGGACATGGATAATACCATAGAACCATACTGGTGCTTCTTGGGGCTGTCTGCACCATAGACATGGATAATACCATAGAACCATACTGGTGCTCTAGGGACTGTCCGTACCATGGACATGGATAATACCATAGAACCATACTGGTGCTCTAGGTGCTGTCCACACCATGGACATGGATAATACCATAGAACCATACTGGTACTTCTAGGTGCTGTCCACACCATGGACATGGATAATACCATAGAACCATACCGGTACTTCTTGGTGCTGTCCGCACCCTGGACATGGATAATACCATAGAACCATACTGGTACTTCTAGGTGCTGTCCACACCATGGACATGGATAATACCATAGAACCATACCGGTACTTCTAGGTACTGTCCGCACCATGGACATGGATAATACCATAGAACCATACTGGTACTTCTAGGGGCTGTCCGCACCATGGACATGGATAATACCTTAGAACCATACTGGTGCTCTAGGTGCTGTCCACTTTGAGATGGTTCATCCGACTCGTAAATATGGCCAGCATGGTTGTTTGCAGTTGGTTGATCATGTCGGAGAAATGCTTATCTTTACATGAAAAAGTACTGCTCGAAAAAAAATAATGATAATGATTATAATCATGTTAATATATAATGTAAAACAGGTAAGATATTTTAGAACTTTGCATCTAAATTATTCATTTAGGGTTATTCCATAATTCTTCGTATAGGGAATGTAGATAGAGCCTGTGGTATTGTATATCTGACTTCCACTTCATATATCAAATTAGTTTGAAGATTTTAGGGATGTTGTGGTCTCTGGAAATAGTACCTCCCTCAGATAATTCTGGAACAGCCCTTATTTGATACTGTAGAAACGTAATGGCCAGGGCTTCATTTGACATCTCTATCCTCAGGATGAGGTTGTTGTAGGTATATATAGGGATCTGTCTGCACATACAGATCCCAAACACCTACAGACTTCATTTCTGAACCGATTGTTGAAAAACTTTATACAAGTGTTTACAAATGTAACCGGAGAAAGAGGAAAATGTAGCGTCCAGACCGGCATTCGAACCCGGGACTTTCCGAACTCTAGACAAACACTCTACCACTGAGCTACCTGGTCGCCGATGATCGACCCAGTCCAGTTCACTACACAAACATCACTTCTAGTACAGGTTTAGGTTTTAATTTCCTGCAGTCAAAAACTAGGTCGCTGTTACTATAAATAGAATTTTCTTTTTGTCACAGAGTTTGCAGTCTACTCTGTCTACCATGGTACGGATCGCTCCAGACCTGGTGCTGCCCCCTATCCTCGAATACCTGACAGATTGCCTGTGCCAGCCCGAGCTCACCACTATCACCGTGACAGAGTACCAGATTTTCCTGTGTCCGGAAGGTGAACTCTACAACAAGGCTCTCCTGGCTAGGTAAGGAGACTAAATATACATATTTTAGTGGTATTCTTATTTCAGGTCATACCTTGCTGAAAGTATTTTGCAAAATTGTGCTACTTGAAGTTTCTTTGTATTACTTTCTATAACAAGTTTTTTTAGTCTTGTTTTTGCACATATCCGTTTAAGTTCGGTTATGGGCTAAAATTTGAGTGTGTTTAAATATGTACGTTTATGGTATCATACTTCAATGCCAGCAGTCATGCCGTCTTCATGGTTCAGTGGGCTCAGCGCTGTGTAAACTTTGTCACGACCAAACAGTGTCTTTTTCACACCTGGCTGACTGTCGAACTATAAATCGACTCCACCTGCCTGTAAGGTCCACCAGTCGGTATCTTGTATGATTGTTGAGCACTGCAGGAATTATTTCAGTTTAGACAAAGAAAAAGTTGTGCAAGATATTATAAGACTCTTTCATCTGCGGCTATGTAGGATAGGGATATTCCACCCAAGGGGTCACAAAATGTGGTGAAACCCGAGGCTTGCCGAGGGTTTTTCAACATTTTGTGATCCCGAGGGTGGAATATCCCTATCCTACATACACACATAATGAATAATGAAAGAGTCTTTTTCTCTCATATCAACTACCCGAATAAGCTCAAAAACCATGAAAATATGTTTAAACAGGCTGCCATTTTGAAATTTTAATTTCCTTGAGCTTTTTTGACGAAAACGAATTAGACTGCGAGTTTAAGCATACCCTATTTTTGCAAACAATGTTTGCGCAGAAAAAATAATCTCCTCTTCCTGGTGTTTATGTTTAAATTTTGTGAAAGGTTTTTATTTTATCACGCCGTCATTTTCTCTTTCCGGCATCAGAGTTTACAGTATTCGTGACGTCACGTTATTGTTGAGCCATTGTGACGTCACGTCTCGTGAAATGCTATGTAAGATAGATTTTTCTTACATAGCTTTCTTACATGGGCAACCTCTATCCAACATGGTGTGATATGAGAGAAAAACATTTTCTTTACAAACTTCAATCGTTATGAAAATTTATTTTCTTTTTTATATCCTGCTCCAATAAGTGTAATCGTTTTTTTCTGAGAAAAGAGAAATGAGTTATTAATCAGAGGATACTTCGACAATTTGACCCAGTTCAATTTTTTTTCAGTTTTGAGAAAAACGAAACCAAAGAAACCAACATAAAGCGCGAAAACAAACTGTACTCTTACAAAGAACAAATGGCGGAAATCGAACTGAGAAAGGTAAGATATGCTTCTCTTACCCTGGCATCAGGTTGTTTACATATAATTTTTCATTCGTGAACTGAGAAAGGTAGGATTTAATTAATAGAATCTATCACCCCTGCATGATGTAGACTGAGAAATCTCAATCCGAGGGCAAGATTGATGAATTTCAGCATGAGGCTTTGCTAAATTGGGATGAAGGGGCTCACAGACACTCACACATCTATGACCAAGTCATAAACAAAAGCGTAGATGAATCTAGTCATTTCGGTACAATAACTTTACTATTGTACATACCGGTATGCCTAACAGCGTAGATGAAATGACCAATTCGTCATTTACCAATTCGTACAAGTTTTACAACTGTTTTATGCATACGCTTTGATTGTCATTAGTCTGAAGAAGGTGACAGGGTACATATCATACTAGTCATTGAAACGTCACATAAAAACATAATTTGGTTGTAGAAAATAATTTTTACATCAAAAGGTTACAGCTAGATTTTGTAATAATAAAATAATCTTGGAAGCCATAACATGGAAACATGAAACAGCCGTATGTTGCAGTTTATTTCAATATTTGTCTAGACTGTATCTCATTCTAAATCATAAGGTGATCTTCCCTTGTGTCTTTTGTAAAATCTTACATGATGATAGTTACCGAGATGTGCTGCTTAGGGATTATCTGTAGTATTGCTTACCCAGTTATTTACGTAAAGCATATATCCTTATGGTATAAGTTTTTTACACAGATTCTGTAAATAAACAGCCTTTCGTCTTTCGTCTCACCTGGCTGCTTAAAAGCATGCATGTATTCATTCCCACGTAAAACACATTTCAACTCTGAATTGAGTGCAATCAGTGGGAAGATAAGCCAATTTCTATGCTTACAGAATATGAAACAAGCTATTTCAGAAATGGAAAACCTCACAGAAATGCTTTTAAAACAGAAGTACTTAAGGAAATCCTACAACTAGTAGTAGTTATTTGTTCTGTGTGTTGGGTGGGAGGGGGAAGTCTGAGGTCAAGTAGATTCTTTACTGCTATATCCCTAATCTGACTGTTTTGTGGACTTAAGGAACTGGAGAAGAAAAAAGGGAAGACAGAGAAGCCCCCTGTGAAACTGACAAAGAAACAAGAGGAACAGGTCCAGGCTTGTCTGCAGAAAGAGTCTGACATACGCAGAAGATTGTCAAAGGTAGGAATTCACTGGGATCAAGTGTAGAAGTACTTGTTTATTGTAGGTGTTACTTATAGTAAGGGTGAAATTAACACTTGTCAAACATTGATTTTACGAGAAAAAGGGTGAATAGTAAGGATGAAATTAACACTTGTCAAACATTGATTTTACCTGAAAAAGGGTGAATAGTAAGGGTGAAATTAACACTTGTCAAACATTGATTTTACCAGAAAAAGGGTGAATATATTTAACTAAATGAAAGTTTCTTGGTATACAATAAACGTGTCTATAGTCATGCCCCTGTCATGAAATGGGGGGGGGGGGCATATAGTGTTACCCATGTCCGTCCCATCCCATCACGTCCCATGGTAACGTAACCAGCTGGGGGCGGGGGGCATCAATGTCACAGACATTTCTAGTTTTCTAATACAAGTTTCTCCTCCTTACAGTTTGACAGTGTGATCTGCTGCAGCTGTCACATCCTGGAGGCTTGTAACCAGGGTAACCAGCCGGCAGTCAGTGCCTACCTACGGGAGCTGTGTGGATGTCTGACCCCCCTGTTTGTGTCGCCACTAGCGGCGCCACGAGTAACCAAAGCTTTTATCCAACTGGGCACCTCATCATTTCAGGACAAACTACTCGGTAAGCTGTTAAACATTATGATAGCAATATCAGCTTTGTTAAAATGCAGTTAAAGTGTGTATTTATCAAGTAGTGTTATGAATTTGTGTAAACTTCACATCTTCTGTTTATCACTTTATAAAGTGAAGCAGCTTCTTTCCTTGAAATTTCTTATAGAAGATAAATATCAAAGTATAGCTTGAGCATGTTGATATTTAGACACATTTTACACCGAAGATCAAGATTATCATTACTACAATGTATAAATGGAAAAAAGTCATACCATTGCCATAACACTTACATTTGTAGTTGCATATACTCATCAAACAAGGTTTAGAGAGATAGATATGTGTCTTGCAGACCATTTTTATGCCTCCATTGATTTCTTACCTGCATTGATGCCTTCTCATTTTGTCACATCCTGTCCCGATTCAGTATCATCACTAAAGCAACCAAATTACCAAACAAATGTTGATCAAACTATTCGTAACAGTTTAGCAACAGAAAACCTCAAATTCAGTTGTATTTTAGAATTCCATAGTCAAGGTCTAGGCTAAGGTCATGTATTTTTTAGAAATTTAGAAAGGACATTCTAAAAAGTTTCCTTTCATCATGAATCATGATTCAGATTTATACAAAGATCATTTCTGATAATGACTTAATATCTCTCGGAGTTTGGAGTTGAGGGAAAATGTCATCATTAATATTCATAAAGAAAAAATTAACAATGAAGATAATTTATTTGGGTGTTATGGCATTTATGTCTTACAGGTATTTTCTAACCTTGTTATCAATATCATAATATTTACTGCAGGATCTCAGGTGTGTAACTCCACGGTACGTTTACTGGACCCTGCATGCGAGGTGCAATCTGGATGGGCCGTAGAGGCCCCCAAAGATCAGGCCGCCCGACTGGTCAGAAAACTATATGGAATCGCATCGAAACAGACCACCGAGTATGAGGACACTGCTCTGTTTCCCGTAGCAACCTTCAATATGATATTTTACCTGCTGAAGGCGGTGTTACGACGGGGAGCAGTACTGGTAAAAGGAGATGATCGCACACAAGGAGAAGCCATCAAACTCATGGAACTCCATGCTAATATGAGGAAGGAGGATCATTCCGATGAGGTCAGTAACTGATGATGTCATTGATAGGTACACATGAAGTGATGATGTCATTGTAAGTTTCACTGCGATGAGTTCATCATACAATTTTTTTTCTAAATTCAAGACATACAACAATAAAGCAATTTGAAGAAATACAAGAAATATGTAATTTTGGTAGAGAGTTACTCAATATATGGCAATTCTTCACAATTTAGAAGAGCAGAACTTTTATCCTGCCCTTGTGTAATCGGATAGTCTGTCTATAACAATTTAACAGTTCATCACATCATCTTCTATGTTGATTAATGCTTTATCAACACTGTTTAATCCATACTGTATCTTCTCTGGAAAATTTACTAAAATTGCCTATCAGTTGGCTAAGCCATCGATGGAACACCCAGGTTATTATCTGGTCTTTCCATTGTCCATAGTCAGATTTCCAAACTGCAATGCTTACGGTATTTGGAGGTAAAATATGATGTGTTAGATTGTTGAAAATTATTGGATCTAGCTTTGATAAGCACTAAAAATTGAATACTCAGTTTGTGGCTATTTTACCAAGAGGACTTTCAGAGAGACAGATAAATGTATATTATTGTTAATGATATGGCTTAAACCCAAATGAAAATCATTTTTGTACATACAAAATTAATATGCACAGCTATTATAGACTTGACTGAAATAAAGACATGTACTTTCTTTAGGTTAGGTACATCTTCTCTCTTTAAAATGCATGCTGATAACTTATTGTGTCCCATTTACAGTGTTTTAATGTCTGATATTAACAGTAAATTAATGTTGATTTTCAGCATGACCCCGCCTTACTTGATCACAAACAAATGCTCGGTCTCCTTATACATGTGATATCGACATCCGTCGCCAAGCTCGGTCAGTTGGCGTCCTCGGCTCTAGTTGCAGTCTGTGAGAGCATGTCTGGTGACGAAGGATGCAGTAAGGCCAGTGACAAGGAAATTCTGGTTCTTCTGGAAGCTTTGAAATCCCCTTGTGCTGCAGTGAGAGACTCAGCATTGCAGGTAAGGAGGAGGCTTGATTAATTACGAAACTCAAACCAGACATACACACCCCTATGCATACAAACATATAGCTGCTACAAAGATCTCCTACAAATACTTACATATATTCTGGAATCTCCTTCCCCTGGCAGCAGAACATGGCACGACCATACTTGCCAAGTTTTTTAAATTTCCATGGCAGAGATTACACGTCCTTAAAATTGAAAACATAAATAATATGTAAATATGTACTTTCAGAGGAAAAATAACACTTTTAACACTTTCGGATGAAATCGTCAAATCTTTTAAAATAGGAACAGTTAAGCATATTCCAAAGTTGAAAATGCAACATTTAAGGGTCCAAAATCGAGAGTCTCCCTTCTAAATAGGGAGGGTTGGCAAGTATGCACGACGCTCTAGGACTTCAAGGCACAAATACTCTATGCAGCCCTTGAAGCCCTTACACACTAGCATACAGCCCTTGAAGCCCTCACACACTAGCATACACCTCAACTTTTACCTTAAGAGTTTCGGGAGTGCAGTATTAAAGATTTTTTTTTTTGAGGATCTAAATATTCAAAGTATCTATGAAAACATTTTAGATATTTTGTGTTTCATGACTATGATTGTTTTTCAGGGGTTGATGTGCCTGGTCCCTGTACTACCAAACGTGGACGATAACTTTGATCTGGGAATCACCATCGCTCAGAGAGTGTGGGTTGTCAGCTTCGACAGTGACGACAATGTTAAAATGTTGGCAGAAAAGTAGGTTCATTCTTACATGTTTCTCAGGGGGTTGATAATTTTCATTTTAGTGTGGTGTTGTAGACTATATGAAAGTCTTAAAGGCAAAATCCATAAAACTGTAAGTTAAATAAGTATGTCATCCATCCCACATTTTAATGAGAAGAATCATGCAGTAAAAACATATTTTAAGCCCCTGCCATGAAATGGGGGGGGGGGGCATATAGTGTTACTCATGTCCGTCCTATCCCATGGTTATGTCCCGTCTCCCGTGGTAATGTAACCCGCTGGGGGCAGGGGCATTTATGTCTCACAGACATTTCTAGTTTTAATCAACTATATATCAGCTTTTAGCATCATCTTTTTTTTTTCTTTTTTTATTTTTCAGTATTTTTTTAGATTTCATTCAAGTTAGTGTTTATATCTGTGAATGAACATATAAAATTGTTTCTTCATCCTTACTTAATTACGTATGTCTCACTTACAGTGCATTTCGGACAAAGCTTTAGAATGAAATTACATGAATGTAATTATGATGATTCCAACCTCAAGGCTTACAATTGTCTGTATCTCTTTAAAATGTCAGTCTAGGTAGTGGTACTCTAGAGTCTGATTAAGAAGAATTATAAGCTCTCTGTTATTTTTGCTGCCCCAAAAGTTTAATTTGATATCCAGCAGCTGCAAAAAAGGGAGATCTGGTTCCGGATACGGTTTGTTGTCCGTCTGATGGCTCTGTGGTTTTCCCCGTGGGTTTTTCTCCACCTCAAAAAATCATTTGTTCCCTTAGCTACATTGTAATAAAACTCTTAAAGAACTTACGTTTCTTGTTGACAGTGTACACAGCGCTGAAAGTTATGTTTTTACCATTATTTTACAAATTCGTCACATTGCTCTCTGTTGTCAAGGTTACTACAGGAGTTGATGTTAGAGGAGCCGTACGAGGATATGGCCGGCCCTCTGATTGATGATGTCATTTCCACAGAGGAGGTTGTCCGTCTGTCAGCCTCCAAGGCGCTGGATAAAACACTTCAATGTCACGACGACTACGTCACGGCAACAATTGAACAACTCAAGGCGAAATACGAGGAGAAGCTATACGTGAGTACAGCGTTGGATAGATGTAAAATATGTTAAATCAGGACAAATTGTAAACAGTGTTAAATTATGGCTACCCAAGAAATAGATTCTGTTACATGTAGGATATGAGAACGCTACATCTGAAGATGTAAACTTTGAGTCCAATTCTAGGCTTCGGATCTGACTCCAATTCTACATCCCTGTTGTAGAAAATCCTTACCCAGCTTACATACAAAATGGTTAACCTTTCCCCAACCTAATAATTCAAAATTTAATGCAACTTTTCTTTTAAATTAACTAAGCCATGTTTTGAAAAAGCAGAAAAAGGGTTTGGTGCACCATAGGTTTAACACTAACTTGAATATCCATGCCTGTCCTTCAGGGCAAGCTTTTAATAATAAGTAGTTATAATTCTGATGTTCTTGAAGTTGATCAGGTAACACACTGCAACAGCCTAGAAATGTTAAGTCCTTTACACTTAAATCATGTCTGACGATTTCTGAAGATACATACTGGTTTTCAGGGTATGACTTTTAGCACCATGGTCAACAAAATGTTATATGCGCCATTCTTTGAAAGTGTTTATCTGCTGGTATCCCTTTGGAAATTTTTTATATTAAAAAATATTATACATGCAGGGATTATTCTGACTGTTAAAACCTATGGGAGAATTTGAGGGATTTTATGGGATCGCCAAAATATCTGAGATTTTTCTATATGAAGTATAATTTTGAATTTTTGTAAGATTTTCAGGAAAAATATTGGTAAAAAGCCAAATCTCGCCCGAAACTGATCCCTGTACATGTATAAATGAAATTTTATTGAAATGTAACAGGTGCCTCCACCCAAACTGGATGATTTTGGCCGTTTGTTGGAGGACCAGCCGGAGGAGGAGTGGCAAGCACGTAGTGGAGTGGCAGCCGCCCTCAAGGCCATGTCCCCGCTCATCCCATCCGACCAGATCATCGAACTCTTCAGCTTTTATGTCCCGAAGGCCCTCGGGGATCGGGTACCAGAAGTTCGAAGCCATATGAGAGATGCTGCCCTGGCCGCCATTAATGATCATGGAAAGGTAGATAAGAAATCATACCCGTTAACCCTCCCTCATTAAGAGGGAGACTCCCTTATTTTGACCAAAACTTACCAATCTTCCTCAAAAACTCCCTCATTTAAGTCCATACTCGAAATCTAAATCCTCTCGTCAAATGATATCCTAGTTACTGCATGGTGTGTGTAATGGCTATAACAGGTTATGTCTGCATCAAATGAATGCTTTTTATTTGATACATTAAAATGGAAAGATTAATAGAGCAATGTACCGGTAGTTTCAGTTATATTTCACACATTTTCTCCCTCATTGGAAGTACAGAATAAGGGAGAGAACTCTCATTGGAGGTTTCAGATGTTAACACCTATGTAAAACTGGAACTAGATATCCAGTAGTGTCATCTGGTGGATGCCTGCCAATGTAAAAATAGAATTTCAATAGAGTGTGGGTACTAGACAACAAATCACAATCTTGCCTGTAGATAACTTTATCCTAGCCTTGTTTCTATCACACATTATCTAAAAGATATTGAGCAATCTCATATCCAACATTTGTCTCAACTCAGACCTTTATTTGTACAGAGAAAATTCTTGCTTGCAGTATCGAACGCCTTCTAAGATGTTGCTTTTCCGACGGGACATCAATAAGTTAACTTATTACATTGTTATTAATTAAGTTTTGCAAGGTTACTAATATCATCATATAATATAATATAATATAATTATAATATAATATAATATCATCTTGTTAAGTGGAGACATGACCTTGTATAACAATATCAGGAAATTACAAACCTGGTCAACTGGTTCGGACCTTTTGGCCTGGTGGTAACGCCCTGGCTCCATTACCTAGAGGTCTCGGGTTCGTGCCCGGCTTGTCTCATAAGTTTCATTTCTGCTTTTTCTTGTAAAATATTGTTTATTTCCCAGGTCGGGATGTTTGTAGTAATAGTAACCCAAGTCTGGGTGTGTGCATGTACGATATGTACTGATTATCATCATAATAATTTCTTAAATATAATTACAGCCCCTGGTACCTGATTAAACGTTACGACGTGACGGATATCTTTGATTTGTATGCCTACGTTAGGTTCTATAAAAACGTCACTTTTCGGAACAATCATGCTGAACTTACATAATAATTATGTAACCCCAACTGGGACGAAAATTATTCATCGGTTCTCTATTTTGAGGCTTTCGGTAGATTTTGAGAATTTATGTTACAGTTCAATTTTCACAGTGTTATCAATGGTCATCTTGATCAAATTACTGATAGTGTTATATTGATCACATGTTAACATGTTAACCTCAGATTTTGAGGTAAAAATCATTGAATTTTGATAGATTGTGAAACAATTTATCAACTGCAATTTTATTTACCTTTAGTTATTATTTAGGGAACTCCAGCTGTCATACAATCATGTGACGTCATAAAGATGTCATTCTTTTTTGAGGTCACAATAGTAATATTACATAATGTCAGTGTTTTTGCTATCTAGATTTTACAGCAACCTGTGCCTCATTGAATTGGGAAAATTTAGTAGGATTTTCAGATAAATTGGGAAAATATTCTTGAATTTTGCTTCATTTTGGGAAAATAACACAAAATTTGAATGGGGGAAACAGCCTTATATTGGCTGAAAAACTGGGCAAACAAAATCACTGAATGTGTAATACCTTATTTGTGATAAAGTAAAATGGGTCAGTAATGTGATAAGGTACTGTATTACCTTTTCACAGGAGAATGTCGTCTTGCTGTTACCGGTATTTGAAGAGTTTCTCGCTAACGCGCCCAACACGGCCAGTAATGACGCAGTGCGACAAAGCATCGTCATCCTGATGGGCTCACTCGCCAAGCATCTGGACAAAAATAACCCTAAGATCAAACCCATAATGGCTCAGCTGATTGGTGCTCTATCAACTCCATCTCAGGAGGTAGGTCAAACCCATTCAGGTGATAGATTATTCTTTGAACGGTATAGATCATTCCCTGATTGGTATAGATAATTCCTTGAACGGTATAGATTATTTCCTGAACATTATAGATTATAACTTGAACAGTATAGATAATTCCTTGAAATGTATAGAAAATTCCTTGAATGGAATCAATTATTCCCTAAACGGTATAGATTATTCCCTCACATAGTGCAGATTACTCCCTATAAGAATATGTATGAATATGGATACATATTTATGTTATTATGCTTCACTAGAGTTTGAATTGGCAGCAACACCAATATTTAGCAGATTCAGACTACCTTTTTGCCATCTCGGATGTGACAGAATTTATCATTACAAAATAATGTATTGTAAGTGCGAAATTCAGGGCAGATAAAAAATTGATTTCTTTGCCAAAGTGTGAAAGTTTGACAGGTTGCTGATTACAGAATTATGATAGCAGTGTGTATTAACATTTTCTTCAGGTTAGAAAGTATGATTTAAGTAAAGATTATTTTATAGAACCAAATTTTGTTTTTATGTGACATTTCGATGACTAGTACAATATGTACCCTGTCACCTTCATCAGACTATGTTTTACCATTTCCACTAGGTACAAGAGGCAGTGGCTCATTGCTTACCTCCCCTGGTCCAGGGAATCAAACAAGATGCTCCAGAACTTGTTCAAAAACTGATGCAACTACTTTTGGAGTCTGACAAATATGGAGAAAGACGAGGAGCAGCATATGGACTTGCGGGGCTCGTCCGGGGGCTGGGGATCACTTCCCTCAAACAGCTGGAGATTATGTCCACATTGGAGGAAGCGGTCAAAGACAAGAAAAACCCACGTCGGCGAGAAGGTCAGTTCTCTTGTTGTCTCACCAGAATAAGAACAAAGGTTATTTAGGTATAGGGATTGAAACCTCACAGTCAATATACAGGGATGGCAGTCTCGCAGTAAATTCATATATGCCATAGGATCAGTGGGAAAGATAGTTTAAGTTTTGCAGTAAATAAAATGAAAAAGAAATAATAAGAAAAGCACTAACTATTGTCTCGCTGTAAATGCATATATGTCATCAGGTCAGTGGGAAAGATAGTGGTTTTAGTTTTGCAAAAAATAATTCATGAAATAGGAATAGTGAGAAAAGCAAGGATTGCAGTCTCACTGTAAAGACAACCATGACATGGGAATGGTCAGAAAAGCAAAGATTGCAGTCTTGCACTAAAGATATTATCTATCCTCTGAATGGTTAGAAATGGTATGTTATTGTCACAAGTACTCAAGTTATAGCATTAGGATTAAACACTAACATATTGATTCTCATTTATAATGCTGAGATCATAAAAATGTTGAATAATATTTTTGCTGACAATGACAAACATTGAGTGTGTTTGCTGTAGGTGCCCTGTTTGCCTATGAGATGCTGTGCGCCATGTTGGGGAAGCTGTTTGAGCCGTATGTGGTGAACATCCTGCCCCACCTCCTCCTCTGCTTCGGTGACAGCAGTCAGTACGTCCGTGAGGTATGTGTCAACACTGTTTAGGATTCCTTTGAGAGACTTTGTACCTCCAACCCCACCTCTAACCCTCCACCCCCACCTCTTAGAAATTATAATCTTGTAATCACCATCAAAATTTCCGAAGTACCAAACCATGAGGGTTATACAGGGATTTGAATGCTGGACTTGTTACACCAAGAGTACATTCTGTTGTGTTATTCACATAATTATACAGGTGAAACAGTTGAATCTGAAGATAAGAATTAAGTGTAGTTAAAAAAAATCCACATGTTGCAATATACCATGGTATATACTCCTACATGTGTCAATAGCTGTAGCTACAGTATAACTTGCCTAAACAGGCCCCTGTATAATCCGATACTCTGTTTAATTTGGATTAAGCATTTGGTCCTGGCATTTTCTTCTGGACTTACATTATAAATCTACAAACCTGTGTAAACCGGCCAAAAAATTTCGTCCTAGTGACTTTCAGTTTGGACAGGTTCCGCTGTACAAGGAACTTACATCATAAATCTACAAACCTGTGTAAACCGGCCAAAAACTTTGGTCCTAGTGACTTTCAGTTTAGACAGATTATGCTGTACAAGGAACTTATATCAACCTTGACAGTTAGCTAGCTGTTTACATTGTCCTCCTACTAACCAACTACACAGTCTGCTGGGTCGGTCTACATGATTCTGATGCACAGTATTTTTTTACCCCTAGGCAGCAGACTTTACTGCTAAAGCAGTGATGAAGATGCTGACAGCCCATGGAGTCAAACTTGTGCTGCCCTCACTATTGAGGGGACTGGAGGAAGACGCCTGGAGAACCAAAGCAGGTACGTCTTTGTTTGTGTTAAACGGTTCATCGACAACTAAGTTCATATGTGTGTAGTCAACTGTTATCAGGCATTTAAACAGTGGAAATTTGATAAATTTGCAGGTTACTCTTCTGTATTTAAAAGAAAAAAGAATATAAACAATATTTTTACCTGCAATTTTGATACTCCTGTCGGATTGGTCATGTCAGACTGTTGAGTTATACTTGCATTTCACATGTAAGTGGAATTTGGTGAGCAGATCTAGGTTACTTAAAAGGAAGGTAGGACTTCCTACAATAGACATGCTGTCTTGGATAATTTTTGATACATGTTAGTTTTCTTATGTGTCTGTACATATTTATCAAATAAAATAATTTATAAATAACAAATTTATCAAACCTTTGATCACAGGAGCTGTAGAGTTGTTGGGGGCCATGGCTTACTGTGCACCTAAACAGTTGTCAGCCTGCTTGCCGAGCATTGTACCAAAACTGTCCGAAGTTCTCACCGATTCTCACGTCAAGGTTCAGAAGGCTGGAGCTCAGGCTCTACGACAAATCGGGGCCGTCATCAGGAACCCGGAAATTCAGGGTAGGTAATCCCGTGATTACTCAAGATTAGCTTATTCACCCCTAAGGCAGATTTGAGCTCTCCCAAATCAAAGGTTGGAAGATTTCATTTTGAAATTTTAGGGGTGAATGAGTTAAATGTTCCTTCATGTAATCCCCAACAGCAGTTATTAAGTATTGCTAGATATATCTGAGGAAGTAATGAATAAATGTTATTAGATATCATAAAGCAAGTCACATAATGTTACTAGATGTTGCATAGCAACAGTCACATAATGTTTCTAGATGTCGCATAGCAACAGTCACATGATGTTACTAAATATCACATTGCAACAGTCACATAATGTTACTAGAATTTCTATAACTGTAGCTAACAACAGTCACATATTGTTGTTAGCTACAGTTTTAGAAATTTAAAGTCATTTTTCATTTCACTTGATATTTCTCTTAATAACATTTATAATATTTTGTGAAGAAGTAAAGAACATTTAACTCATAAAGCTTATTATAGAGGCACTGAACATGATATGTCCTAGCCTAGAATCACAACAGTATTGTACAATGCATTGAATCTTCTCTGTTTAAACAGAAATTGTACCAAACCTGCTGGATGCTTTACAAGAGCCTTCCAAGAAGACCATGGTGTGTCTACAGACTCTACTGGACACCAAGTTTGTACATTTCATCGACGCGCCTTCCCTGGCCCTGATCATGCCCGTGGTAGAGCGAGCATTCCAAGACCGCAACACGGAGACCAGGAAAATGGCTGCCCAGATCATTGGCAACATGTACTCTCTAACAGATCAGAAGGTACATAATCTTAGTACATAAAAACAATCAACCAACCAACCATGTGGATCTTTCTCCTTTTAGCTCACATGGCCAGAAGGGCCGGTGAGCTTATGCCATGGCACGTTCTGTTAGTGCGATGATAGGAAAGAGTCCATGTTAACTCATTTGCCATTACAATTTGATAATGAATTATCCCTAACTTTGAATCGGAAAAGATTAAACTTGTCTTTATGGGTGAATAAGTTAAGGTCATTTTTACATCAAATAGTAAAGATAACCTAGTTTAATGTCCAAAATAAACTTGTGAAAAAGATTTCTTTTAAATGTGAGTGGAAAATCCAAAATAGACTGTTGGAAAGAGGGCCACACCCACAACCAAAGGGTGAATATTTGAAATAGACTGTTGGAAATAACGCCACACCCACAACCAAAGGGTGAATATTTGAAAGAGACTGTAGGAAAGAGAGTCATTATAATGTTTAACTCATTCACCCCTGAAATTTCATTATGAGCTGTTCTAACCTTTGTATTGGGGAAGTTCAAATGTATCTTCAGGGGTGAATGTGTGATGACCATACCCAGAGATGAACATCTTAATATTCTCAATGGTAAAATACCTCAACGAGAAGGTGTCATTCGATATACACTTTCGCAATACCTTACCCAGAAGGTGTCATCCGATATACACTATCGCAATACCTTACCCAGAAGGTGTCATCCGATATACACTATCACAATACCTTACCCAGAAGGTGTCATCTGATATACACTATCGCAAAAGCTAATGCTTAAAATTGTACATACAATGTCATAAAGAGGGCTGTTTCAGGGTAACATGTTTGACAAATGCTATCGTAAAAACTACCTTACCATTTGATAGATATTCAACATACACTGCTAATGTCCAAAATTTTCATAGACAGAAATTGAAACAAGATAAAAACCAAATGAGTAATGTTTTGAGGATATACCTAGTATATAAATATTGGAATTTGTTTTAATACTTGTTCACACAGTTTAAATATAGAAAATTAATAAATAATGATTACTCCTCAGGACCTGGACCCGTATATAGAGAAGGTGATCCCTGGTCTACAACAGTCCCTGTTGGACCCTGTCCCCGAGGTGCGTACGGTGTCCTCGCGTGCCCTGGGTGCCATGGTGAAGGGAATGGGAGGAGCCAAGTTTGACGAGCTTCTGAAGTGGCTGATGGACACGCTTAAGTCCGAGAGCAGTTCTGTTGACCGATCGGGAGCTGCACAAGGTATGTAGATTGAAACCTGTCTAATTTGTCACTTTACAGGTACTTAATGCCTAACCACAATTTAAAAGAAATTGTGATATAAGTTCTGCTGTTGTGGGGTAAAAGTATGTGAATTTGGGGAACTTCCCTCAGCATCCACTTTTTATATAGTGTTATTGATATGTAATCTAACCATCTTGCTGTCTGTATTGACAGTGATTTTGTTTGCCAATTTTTACAGCCGATATAAGGCTGTTTCCCCCTGTCAAAATTTGTGTAATTTTCCCAAAATGAAGCAAAATTCAAGAATATTTTCCAATTTTAATTTATCTGAAAACCCTACTAATATTTTCACAATTCAATAAGGCACAGGTTGCTGTAAAATAAAGGTAGCAAAAACACAGATTTTGTCATACTATTATTTTCTGTTTGGACCTGAACATTATCAACATGGCAAGACATAAAATTACGTGTAATTCATATATGATTGTCTTTGTGACAAGTATCCTCCCTATAAATGTTGATCCTCCGTGTGTACATTGTGATGTCAGTGAAACAGTGTGAGTCGTAACACATGTATAAATAAATATACTGACTGCTTCTGTAGGCCTGAGTGAAGTAATTGGTGGCCTGGGTTTGGGCGAGCTGAAACGTCTCATGCCAGGCATCATACAGACGGCAGAGCGAATCGATATCCCATCCCATGCTCGCGATGGCTACATCATGATGTACATCTACCTACCCTCCGTGTTTGGAAAAGAATTCATGGAATACATTGGACCCATCATCCCATCCATTCTTCAGGTAAGTTCATGGCCTAATAACCCTTTCAATAAACAATGTTAGTCCATACCCTATCATCCCTTCAATAACCAATTTGAGTTCATGCCCCATCATACCTTCTATAACCAATGTTAGTTCATGCCCTATCATCCCTTCAATAACCAATTTGAGTTCATGGCCCATCATCTAATCAATGTAGGTTCATGGTCCATCATCTAAT
Source organism: Mimachlamys varia (assembly GCA_947623455.1). Lineage (NCBI taxonomy): Eukaryota > Metazoa > Mollusca > Bivalvia > Pectinida > Pectinidae > Mimachlamys > Mimachlamys varia. The sequence goes on along the minus strand of OX392532.1, from coordinate 27,782,258 downwards.
CAATGTAGGTTCATGGCCCATCATCTAATCAATATGAGTTCATGGCCCATCATCTAATCAATGTAGGTTCATGGCCCATCATCTAATCAATATGAGTTCATGGTCCATCATCTAATCAATATGAGTTCATGGCCCATCATCTAATCAATATGAGTTCATGGCCCATCATCTAATCAATGTAGGTTCATGGCCCATCATCTAATCAATATGAGTTCATGGCCCATCATCTAATCAATGTAGGTTCATGGTCCATCATCTAATCAATATGAGTTCATGGCCCATCATCTAATCAATATGAGTTCATGGCCCATCATCTAATCAATATGAGTTCATGGCCCATCATCTAATCAATATGAGTTCATGGCCCATCATCTAATCAATATGAGTTCATGGCCCATCATCTAATCAATGTAGGTTCATGGCCCATCATCTAATCAATATGAGTTCATGGCCCATCATCTAATCAATATGAGTTCATGGCCCATCATCTAATCAATATGAGTTCATGGTCCATCATCTAATCTTCTATGATCAATATGAGTTCATGGTCCATCATCTAATCTTCTATGACCAATATGAGTTTATGGCCAATCACCAAACTTTTCATGACCATGGCCAATTTGTCCTTTCCTTGACGGATATATGAAGTCTTGGCCTGTCATCCCTTCTTTCCTTAAAGTGATATCTCGTCATCCTGATTCTCTTATGATGATATCATAGCCAATTATAATGTTTTTGCCTATATATGTGTGTGCAGTTCATACTGTTTTCAGTCAAAGTTAAGAAACTTTCATGGTGATATATTGCTATATTCATGTGATGTGATGAAATTAAAAAAAAAAAAAGCTTGTATAAAATTTCCACTGAGAACTTGTACATTTATTATATGAAATCTGATTGATTGCAGGCATTGGCAGATGAGTCGGAGTACGTGCGAGACACAGCTCTGAGAGCAGGCCAGAGGATCATTAATGTATACGCTGACACGGCCATAGAACTGTTGTTACCCCAGCTGGAGAAAGGCCTGTTTGATGATAACTGGAGGATCCGGTTCTCCTCGGTACAACTACTGGGAGATCTTCTGTACCGTATCTCAGGTAATACTTTATTCTTAATACAGATATTAATGTGTATGGTAAAAAGCAGAATTCGCAACTACATTGATCAAAAAGAAGTCTGTCACGTCCCGTCCCATTGTAATGTAACTAGCTTATTTAAATAATAACTGATCCGATTGTCATCAAACTTTGCATATATAATAAGCATCAAGAACTAATTTCATATGGGGAAGGGGGCAATTATGTCTCACAGAAATTTCTAGTTTCTGTAAAACTTGCCTCCGTTCATGTGTGTCTGTGTGAAAACATGGAACATTAGAATGCATAAGCCTTCATTCACATTCATTTCATATTTACACCATACTTAAGTATATTGTATGGTGTTATACACCTGATAGATTTTGATTGTATTTGTTTGAGTAAAATTTATTACAAAATATGTCATGTCTGAGAAGAGGTGGGGTTTGTGTAGAAAAGACTCCCAGGGTGTAAAACATTAACAGACTACACAAATCTGTTACCGTTTTATCAACATCATCATTGATTGGTTTGACCGATTCTGTTTGCAGGCGTCACGGGTAAGATGACCACCGAGACCGCTCATGACGATGACAACTTTGGTACAGAATCTTCATCAAAGGTATCAAAGGCCTTGAATTATTTTCTTTGTGTGTCGCATAAAACACTCTATCACAGCACTATTTATTATCCGTATAGAACTGATCTTTGGTATTTATCTTGATATCTTACTGTTTAACTACTCCAACAATGTTAATGGTTCTACATGGTGAGATAATTTTGACAGACGCAGGAAGTCGGCAAACTCATATTCGATAAAAAAAAAAGGCCGACCAGCGGCCTCTTAAGTTATAAGAGTACCTGTTAAACCAGATATCTTTCATAGAACCCAGATTTTCTGGTTTTCCAAAAAAAAAAATATACTATTTGTACATGATCTTGTGGATTACAGGTACTGGATCATAAAGATAGAAGAGCTTAATTTCTACCATGAACATATTTTGTTCATCCATGGATTTGTGGGTGAAGAGAAATAACAAAGTCAACACAATTGAAAAAAACAAAAAAAATTGGTAGTTTTATAGAAAAAAAATCATTTTTATGATTCATGAAGCCCATTACTAGTTGCATAGGGTGCAAAGGTTATCAAAGATTTAATTTCACCTTCATTGTAACGAGCAGGCCATCACCCACCCAACTACTGACCATGCTCACCATTGCTTAACTAACTTGAGCGGGTCCCCGGGTTATACCGCATGACTGGAAAAACTAGCTCGCCAGTTAGACGTATAAACCCCTCAATTCTGTCATATACCTAGCTGGACATAACACAATGACTATTGCTTTGTAATCTTCAGGCAATCCTTCGAGCGCTGGGGAAGGAGAGAAGAGACCGAGTGTTGGCAGGTCTATACATGGGCCGATCAGACACAGCCATATTGGTGCGACAGTCGGCACTCCACGTGTGGAAGATCATCGTGTCCCACACACCACAGACTCTCCGCGAGATTCTGCCTGTATTGTTTACCCTGCTGCTGGGATGTCTTGCCAGTACAAGTCATGATAAACGACAGGTGAGTCACATCATAAGTGCTGAAATAACAGAAGAATATCTGTTACCTATGAATTTAAAGAGTCACATTATGAGAAACTGTGTAGCTTATAGCTTATTTGCCAACTCGGACTGGATGGTTTCAAAGATAAAAATATGGGTGTTTTTTTTAGGGCTGCCTCGATTAGCCATTTTTGTATTCGATTAATTGGCCATTGCTAATCGATTAGTAATCGATTAATCGTTTGCAGAATATGCTTGCATGAGAGTCGCCATGTGCGGTGGTCTGTTTGTCCAACTGACGTAATTCGTGACACTTGCTTTTTATAGACGTGTTTGTTGAATTGTTGTATGATGCAGTATAGCTACTTAAATTAAAAATGCAATACATGATGCTCAAATCTTTAGTACATACAGTTTAATAAACCCCCATACCTTGTTGTTGTCTTCATGACGTTTCAAGGTTAACTTGTAAATAGCTAAACACACAGGTGAGAATGATCGTAAGTTCATAACTGGTTAGTACATTTTATAAAATTGGATGGGTGCAAACTAACGGAAAGAACATATTTCTAAGAGAAAAGTCACATTTAGTTTTCAAAGCATAGTAGAACAACCCCTTTATTAGGACAAGATAATATTCTCACGATGTCAACTCATCTTCAAGTAAACATAATTAGAAAAATTTCCAAACTGTAGATCGCCTCAAGGACACCGGTTTCTTTTCGGTTTATTCATTCCGTAAGATAGTAAAACAAATGAAAAGATTTACGCCGTTGAATTTCTATCACTGATAACTTTACACAACCAAAATGAACCAATACATGTACATGATAAGGTAGGTGTATTCAGGTTTGTAACACATGTCTCCACTCGGTAATCCAAGATTTCAGTCATCATTATATCTCCTCAAACATCGAAATCATCTGAAAACAAACAACTCACACATAAGCAAGATTTTGAACAGGTACAAATATACAGACGATTGCAGGCCTATTTGATACTACGTGATTGAAACTACGACCACTCGACATACGATTCCAGCATCGTCAACAAACATGGATTTCAGTGACGATTAACGATTAATAAAATCTTTAATCGATTATGACCGATTAGGTCCAGTAATCTAATCGCCGCCGATTATCCGGATAATCGTTGAAGCCCTAGTTTTTTTCGTATAATGCTAATATAAGTCAAAAGTGAAAACTAAGTCTATCAGAAGAATAGCAAATTAACTGGTTTTTTAATTAGCATATTTTATGCAATTAATACCAGACCCCCTTGAGTTAAATAATATTTGCCCCTGTATTTTTATCGCAGGATAGATACAGTATGTAAATCATTTAACTCTATATTCAGGTCGCAGCACGAACCCTGGGAGACTTGGTAAAGAAGCTAGGAGAGCGAGTATTACCAGAAATTATACCCATACTAGAGCGAGGTTTGGGCTCGGACCGGCCGGACCAGAGACAGGGTGTGTGTATCGGGCTTACGGAGATCATGGCTTCCACAAGTAAAGAACATGTAAGTCCTTTAGTTCTGAGGTTAAGTGTGATTTCATTTTGACTATCCAATGTTTTGTTCCAAATTTCATATAAAAGTATTGTGTTGTGTCTAAATAGAATGTACCTTAATTGTCAAAAAATTGTTCAGGAATCAACTTCAGTCATTAATTGGAGAAACAAAATCGTGTTCTAACAGTCGAAATACATAGATATAGAAACAGATGATGTGCCTTAATGTGAAATTTTCATGCACAATGATAATAAAGTTGAACCTTGTTATCTCAAACTTGTTTGACTCGAAGACCCCACTTAATTCAAAGTATTTTGTCGGTCCCTTCCAAGCTTAACAATAACATTAAAACTCACGTAACTCAAATACTTGGGATAATTCAAAGTTTTCCAAAAGTCACATCGACTTCCAGATAAAGAGGTTTGACTGTAGTTTTTAATCATCGAGGATTTTACCTAAATGCTATTATATTCCCAGGTACTTGTGTACGCTGACAGCCTTATTCCAACCGTGCGACGTGCACTTGTCGATGATCTTGGCGAGGTTCGGGAGGCGGCTGCTCACACCTTCGACAGTCTCCATGCCAACATTGGGCCCCGTGCCTTGGACGAAATTCTCCCAGACCTCCTAAACAAGCTGGTATGACTGCACCGACTTTAAATCTTGCAAACCATCAATAAAGTTTTTAAAAAAAATATGAGCATACCTGGTATAGTTTCATACTTCATATATTTCGTGTTTGTTTCACAAGGGTTATGTTATTTTAACCAATGAGATTAGACACAGGTTATTACAACTAAGGAACGCCTTCTCCCAAAATATTATCCAAAGCTCAGAGAAATTACCTGGACAGATGGTATAAACTTAGGTAGATCAGTATAATTTTTAGAATCAAAGCCGTTTTGTATTTTGATTGACAGCGTGATCCTGACCTGTCTGATGTGGCTCTGGACGGCCTACAGCAGGTGATGACGGTGAAGAGTCGTGTGGTAATGCCGTACCTGGTACCACAAGTAAGTTTGTCTTTAATATAGATCAAGGTTGACTCAAGTGGTGTGTTAGAGTTTCACAAGACAAAATTACAAAAAAGATTGAAGACTACACCATTGGCATCCAGATCACTGGAGTAGATGTGTACAGTGGCATACACTTGAATATTAGGTATCTGCTCTCAATTGGGAGCCATTTTGAGTCATTCTTATGGGGAAAAAATAATGGAATTTAAATTTGAAATGTGTTGGTATATTTTCCATTTTCATTCTTTTTGAAAATTTTGATGTTGAGAAATTTGATTTTCCATTTTCATTCTTTTTGAAAATTTTGATGTTGAGAAATTTGATTTACATGGAACCATTGTGCAGGATAATGAAAATGAAACTTTTTCATCTAGTTTTGAAAAAAAAAAACAAAAGGAAGATGTGGCAGTAGAGTAGTCTGAATCGAGTTATGACCTGATAGGCCACCTTGCAAATTGAACTTACATAGCTAGTCATGGGATATTTCCAACTGAAACACAGGTACATGGCATCCCTCCACAGAGGAGGTCCTGTGCCTATGGTACCTGGTCAAGCCTGTTTCTGGTGTCCCACCCTCCTGCCCAGGAGGCCCCCTTCTCGAGGGTTGATGACTTTTGTCTCAGACCTTCCCAGGGGCTGGGAGAACAACTAGTGTCCTGTGTGTCACCCCTAAAGCAAGCCTTCCTGCCACATACATTTCTGTTAGATATGATGGTGCTTTATATACCACCGTTATTCAACAGACAGTTTTCAAGACTTTTCATCAATTAACATATGTAAATGTAATGCATATGATAAGAAAAACAATGTGTTGCATATTAGTTTTCTTGATGATTATGCTATGTGTTGTGTAATTTTGTAAATTCTAGTGCATTTTAATTTTGCTTTCTCATAAACGAAATGTAGATTTTTGAGCATTTTCTGAAAATAGGTAGAAATTTTGTAAATCAAGGGAGATAACTCTTTCAGATTTTATTTTTTAACTTTATAGATTTGCTGATTTTATGTAGAAATAATTTTATAACAAATGCTGTCAGAACACACTTGTTCTTGACATTTCTTTATTATAAGGTTTTTTATTCTAGACAAAAAATGAAACTGAAAAGTTTGAAAAATTGAGATTTTTCTGATAACTCTAGTATACCATACCTCTTACTTATAATATTTTGCTTTTGTACCCTGGTAACAAATTACAGACAAAAGTCTTCCCATGCAATATTACAGTTGAAGCTTATTTAGAACAGGCTTTGCATTAAGGGTAAAAATAGTGATTTATGTGAGATTAATTATGAATTTTCTTTTTGCTTTACTGTGAAATTTGGATTTTAGAATAATCACTTTTCAGAGACTTACTGTTAAACATGTTTAGAGACTTAATGATTCAATTTGTTATACATTTGTACAACCTCAATTTTCTAATGAAGATTACATATAATAATAACTGACATCCTTACAGCTCCAGATTTCACTTTGTTGTTCATGTGACCTTGACCTTGTGCTTTAGCTTGTGACCCCTCCTGTGAACACACAAGCTTTATCCCTATTGTCTTCGGTGGCTGGCGATTCTCTCACTAAACACCTTCCCAAGATCCTGCCGGCTCTGATGGACACGCTCAGTGAGAAGGCTGGCACCCCAGAGGAAGCCCAGGTGAGTCCAAGTTTTGTCATTCCCAATAGTTATATCCCAAAGAATGCTGAATCTCTACAAGTGTTGTGATTCACGAAGCAAAAGTGTTATTCCAAAAAAATGCTATTTCCAGTAGTAGTATTTTCTGCCCAAAATTAGACAAAAAATGCCCCATCTTCAATTAAAGAGAGAGAAACACTGATGTGGTTAACTACGAAATGTTGGAGGGACCTCAGGAAAAATAAGTATGTGGTAAACAGTTTTTAAACAAAAGATTTTAAACTACAGTAATTTGCGCATATAGTGCGCACTCGCATATATTGCTGAGGTACTTTTTGGGGACCAAAAATTGAAAGAAAGAAAAAAAAATTCTTCATGAAGTTTGAAGTAAATTATTTTTGATCTGTAGGAGCTAGAGTACTGTCGGAGTGTGGTGTTGTCGGTCCAGGATGACAGGGGTGTACGTACCATCATGGAGGAACTATTAGCTGCTATCAAGAACCCGTCGCCAGACCTCTGCTGTGCAGCTGTCGTCATTTTACAGGCATTCTGCGACAAAACACAGACAGATTACTCGGATTACCGGACAGATCTGTTCCGCGGTCTTATTGCGTCATTTGTACGGAAAGAGAGTAAAGTGTTACTGGCCAGCTGGGAGTGTCTCAACACTGTCACCAAGGTAACACAAGCAACTTCCTTAAAAATAGTTTCTCAAAATGGTAACCAAGGTGAGGCTAGCAACTTTCTCAAAAATAGTGTCTCAACATGGTCACCATGGTAACGCTAAAAATAAAAAAAAATACAAATTCAAACCACAAAAACAAATTACATCAAAAATGTCTTTGGATTGATTCATTTTAAAATTAATGTTTTTTAACATCATATTCAAATAGAAATTGATTCATTATGGAATGAATGTTGTTTACATCAAAATCAAATGGAAATTGACTCATTATGAAAGTTTTTCTGCTTTGAAATAAAATGATGATGGAGGTGGAAAACAGGGCTATCTTTCCAATCACGCAGTCTATTTTTCACAAAAAGTACATTTGACATTTGAACTTTTCTTCAGAAACTGGACGTATCTGAGATGCTACAACACATCCAAGACATCAGGTCGGCCATCAAGCTAGCCTCGGCCGAGTTAAAGGGAGCTAAGGAGTTACCAGGGTTCAGCATTCCAAAGAAGGTACTTTCTGACAATCAACATTATACTACAGTCTATTTTAGAATGACAGGATTCCTGAATTTCCAGCTTTATACAGAGTAAAGAACAATCTGCCCACCAACACTGCTGACAGTGTCAACCTCGCAATACTGAAAGCATCTCTCACCACCCATAAACTGTAAATGTTACTACTTTTTATCTTAAAATAAAAAAAAAAAAAAAAATAATATTGATGAAGTTTTAAAAATTTCAGCAAACCGTTCTCCCTGACGCCTCCGTAAAATGTTCAAAATATTGATTGTATCGGAGTAAACTATTGATGTTGATGTTGAAGGCAATAGAAACATATTGACTCATTCACCCCTCAAGACACATTTAAACTCTTCCAATTAAAAGATTAGAATAGTTCATTATAAAATTTCAGGGGTGAATATTAAATATCAAAATAAATATCAGGCTTGTGATATATTGCAATACAGAAACAATGCATTGCAATACATAACCTAATATATTGTCAAGAAAAATATGTTAATTTTAAAGTGACCTTGTTGTCCAAATTTTATCAAGCCCAATCAATTTTGACAACTTGTAATAACACTGACTATTGTTAAAACACTTAGCAAAGGAAAAAACAAAAGCTTTTGAAAAATTGCGATACAGCGATATTCCATTTCTGTATTGCGATACGATACTACATTCCTGTGTATTGTGATATACAATTTTCCATTATATTATGCAGCCCTATATTTAAGCAATAACTTATTATCTCTCACTTTCCCTGAAATAGGGGATATTAATGTGGATTTGTCTGTCTGTCTACCTGTCACAATTTGTTTCTGTACAATAATGGCAATAAATATTATCTAATTTTTTTGACATTTGGTTAAAAGGTAAAATGTCTACAGGGCTCGGCCAAGTTCAATCGCCACTTCGTCATTCCTTAGTATAAGGCTTAAGTTTTTGTTCAATTTCGAAGCAATACATCTTGTGTCAACAGCATGAACATTGCAAAACATTTTTACCTACAATATGGTTACCCCTTACGAAAGGGGGAAAGCGGGGATATTATTTCTACGAAATAGCTTTGCTTTCAGTCATTTTGGCCTGCTTTTGCTGTTAATTTTTAATGAAAACCTGAGCAAACTTTCAAACCAATCACAGCATTTACAACTCTTAGGTGTGCTCCCTAACAAAAAAGTCTCGCACAGCAATTATCACTTCATTCACACTTTCTTTGCCACAGCTATCAACACCATCTCCGCCACATACTATCCAAGCAATAACCAAAGAACTCAATACATGGACAACTGTCACATATGTCCACACTGTCTCCATAGCAACAGTATTGTGTAATCACTTGTAACCAAAATATTTCTCCATAGCAACAGCTTTATGTAATCACCTATAACCAAACTGTAAAATCACTTGTTTTCACAGGGTTTTTATTTGTCGATAATTGTGTATATATAACCTCCATTGAAGACTGTATATCTGATATGTATTTTCACAGTACATGTTGTACATTATATCAAACCTGATCTCTTTTTCGAAAAAAATTAACAATTAAATAATTAAATTTACAATCTGCAATATACATATATATTGTTCGCGGGTTCTGATTTTTGGTGGATTTTGAGATTTTACATTTCAGTTCAATTCTCACAGTGCTATTGTTAAGCCATTGAAATTTGGTCCCATTATTTGTACTATCATACTAAACACCTAACCTCGACTTACAGCAAATTGTGTTACAGGATTTGGTATCTTGGAGTTAAAAAAAACTAAATCACAAAGCACAAAAAGCGAGACATATAACTACATGTAATTCTTGTACTGGGTTTTGAAGTAAAGAAATAAATATATCTTTTGATGACAGGGAATATTCACAAGAAAACATCACAAACTTATAAGGAATATTATAACTATGTCAAGCTAACTTCTAGACTATGATGTTATATAAGGATTGACCTTCATTTTGTTAGCATATACAGTAGTATGAATGCAATTGTCAAGGAACATATTCTATGGTGCACAGGGGGCTGTGATGGCTGTGTGATTAAGGTGTTCTGACATTCTACCACTAGCCTTCCACCTCTGGGTTGCAAGTTTGAATCCCACGTAGGGCAGTTGCCAGGTACTGACTGTAGGTTGGTGTTTTTTCACCAGGTACTCAGGCTTTCCTCCACCTCCAATACCTGACACATCCTTAAATGACCCTGGCTGTTAATAGGATGTAAAACAAAATAAACCAACCAAAATATATGTTGCACATCAATTACAAAGTTGAAAAAGGGAGAGATGTAAATCAAATCTGTGTTAACGACTGATACTTACCAACATTTTGAGATTTCCATGGGGAAGATATATAAGTGTGTGTACACCCCATGGAGACAAAATAACTTTAAAATGGTCATTTTGAGTTTTTCTTTCGTGAATATAAAATCATTAGATCTTAGAATATAGGAACAGTTTAGCAAACACTGTTTAAGCGTGTGTGAAAATATTAAATTTAATGGTCCATAATTGGAAGTTTTCCTTGTATATTTGGGGAGTTGGCAAGTATGTGATTAAGAAGGGGTTGAACTGTGTAAATACATTTCAGGGTATCACTCATGCTACCTATTTTCCTTGAGGGGAAATCATTGGATCTTGGAATATAGGAACAGTTTAGCAATTTGACTAGTTGTGCGTGTTTGAAAATATTGAATTTAATGGTCCTAAATTTGAAATATTCCTCCTTTATTGAGGGAGTTGGCAAGTATTTGATCAGGAAGGTTTTACTGTATTTTATACATTTCAGGGTATTGCACCTGTGCTACCTATTTTCCGTGAGGGCATGTTGAACGGGTCTCAGGATGTTAAAGCCGTCGCAGCCAATGGACTTGGAGAGCTGATCCATCTAACAAGTCCGGAAGCCCTTAAACCATCCGTTGTGAATATCACCGGACCACTCATCCGTATCCTTGGTGACCGCTTCTCAGCACAGGTCAAGGTCGCCGTCTTGGAAACATTGACTTTACTACTAGCCAAGGTTTGTAAATGATTCTAAACAGTATTTGACAGATAACAAGAAGCTTTCGCTCCCTCAAATTTTCCCCTTCATTGTTAAATTTTACATTAACTCGGTTTTATTGAAAAATGAACTGTATCTATGTTTTATTGTAAAATGAGCTGTATCTAAGGAGGGGTGCCAATTTTAGTCTTTCTGTGGCTTATCAGTGATAGGCTTATATTTTGCAGGAAGATAAGTTAAGGTCAACTGTATAAAATAATATGTCCAAAACATTTGATTTTGGGTGGGCTCATAACATATCAGGGGGTCAACTTGTGCAGTGTGGAGCCTATATTGTGCTGTTTTCATCTCCATGGTTACCTTGTGCGATCTGAAGCCTATATTATGCCGTTTTATCTCCATGGTAACCTTATGCAGTGTGAAGCCTATATAATGCCGTTTTATCTCCATGGTTACCTTGTGCAGTCTGAAACCTATATTGTGTCATTTTCATCTCAAGGTTTCCTTGTGCAGTGTGAAGCCTATATTATGCCCTTTTTATATCCATGGTTACCTTATGCAGTGTGAAGCCTATATTGTGCCATTTTTATCTCCATGGTTTCCATGTGCAGTGTGAAGCCTATATTATGCCGTTTTTATCTCCATGGTTACCTTATGCAGTGTAAAGCCTATACTGTGCCATTTTTATCTCCATGGTTTCCTTGTGCAGTGTGAAGCCTATGTTGTGCCATTTTTATCTCCATGGTTACCTTGTCCAGTCTGAAGACTTTATTATGCCGTTTGTATCTTCAGGTTGGCCTTCAGCTGAAGCCGTTCCTTCCCCAGCTACAGACAACGTTTCTAAAGGCTCTGAATGATCCACAGCGCGCTGTACGACTGAAGGCAGCGTCTGCTCTAGGTCGACTTATTGTGATACACGTACGAGTGGACCCTCTGTTTACGGAGCTCCATGCCGGCATAAGGAACACCTCCGACTCATCCGTCAAGTACAAACTTAATCTTTTTATTCTTTGGGGAGGTTTTATCATAATATAGGTGATGATATTAGAATCATCTGTCCTGATTTGGAATCAGACAACATTATCCGTTTTACAAATAATCATGATCTAACCTTAACTATTTGAGCCCTATTTGAGGTCAAATGAAGGTTTGATAAGATTGAATTTTAGGGTGACAATTTCATGGTCTTCTAATATAGGTTCCTGATTCTTTTAAAAAATATTTGTGTTTTGGTAATTTTTGGAGAATTTTTTAAGATTTTTGCGAGCATTCCAATTTTCATATTTCCATAGAACTGTCTGATAAATTTATTGTCTACACAAGAGTTGGATGTCATCTGCTGTGGTTTGTGTCTTACAGAGACACGATGCTGCAAGCACTTCGATTCTGTGTGTGCGGAGCAGGACAGAAGATGGCCGAGCCACTGAGGAAACAGATCACTGCCACACTTCTGGAACTTCTCGGCTCACAGGAGGATGCCACTCGTGCTGTAGCTGCCGGTTGCCTTGGTGCCCTGTGTACAGCTCTCTCAGAGGCCGAACTTCAAGACACACTTATACAACACCTTCTAGGTACTTACACTTGAGTTTAACAAATTACTGTACTCCAAAAGCTAAATTTTGGAAATTAGTATAGTTTCATTGAAAATTGGTTGGGATTTACCTAAGACCAACAAACGTTTCAGAAGTAGAAACTGTTAAGATTTTATCCTCATGCAGTGAGATCTGTCATGTATTGTTGTATTTTGAATTTTGAAACTGGCTATTTCTCAAGAGGACTGAAAAAAAGTACCAGTCTGCAGGGTTCACCCTAGACCTTGGGCACAATGAGAGAAAAAATCTCCCTTACCTAATTTCAGGGAGATTTTTCATATATGGATGGGATTTTTGGTATTATGACACGTAATTTAGTATGAATTGATAGGAATGCTATAATTGGCCTATAACAATTAGATTTACTAAGTCAATAAATAAATAACACAAGGTACAGTAATTGGGTTTCCTGATCTTTTGTTTATTTTATTTCCTGGAGAAAATCGTCCTTGTTTGTGATTTTAACTCTGTCATATACAGGCCTAATTAAAGTTAAAATTCCTCCAAAATCAACACTTCCTAATATAACATTAAACTTGCTTCTAAACATCAATAGCATTGACATCGTCACGGATACAGTCAGTACCGTTGGCCTACTTGCCCCAGCACCGGTGGAATCGGTGGAGTCATTTCCTCTCTCAACCATCTACTTGTTTTCCATGTATTCATAATTGGTTAATGTTAATTTAATGAACTAAGACATCCCAGGCTGTTTGATCAACTTTCAATACTGTTTCTGGAGGCATTAACTACTTACATTTCCCCCCAATCGCAACCTGTCACAAATTTACAGACACCTGCACCTTTGTGTTTGCGTGGTGGCTTTGTCATCTAAACGTTTGAATTGCAAGTGATTGAGAAACAAGCGTCGTTGAGACTATGACTGGTACACACTATCATTAGGATTTTCAGAAAGGAATACTTCTGGAACTACGATCGGTATTATTGATCGATGTAGGTATCCACTATACCTGAATTTTGGCATGCACGATTTTTTCTCGCTTTAGAAAGGACTTTAACGCGATTTATATGAAAATACAGCGAGAATCTCGCGAAATCGCGCCCAAAAATGAACCCTGGCCTGAGTCAACCATGAAAGTTTTCATCAACAAAATAGTTTGTTAATTTAAAAAAATGTAGAAAGATGTAAAGAAGTTATATAATGTATATGCTTTTATGTAATGTTCAGTGTTGATATAGCATTGCATAACTTTGTAATGAAATATTGAAAAGCACAGCGGAAAATCAATGGTCAACCCATACATCTTGTGAATTATCCATCAGTTTGGTTAAATGACTGATCTTTCATTAAAAATGTTAAGGGCTATTCAATTAAAATATTTACCTTACCACAGGACTACAAAATAAATCACTTCTACCCATGGTTGGATTTCTTTCCTATTGCTACTGTGTAATTCATTAGATAAATTCTATGGGTGGTATCCCTTAGCAAAACCTGGAGTCATGGGGTGGGGTAGATATTTTAATGGAATAACCCTTATTTTTTAAGGACTTTCCAAAATTTAATGCCCAAATCTGTGAGAGTTTTTAGAAGCTGGAAACTGTCAAGATTTTATCCTCATACAGTGAGATCTGTCATGTATGGTTGTATTTTGAAACTGGCTATTTCTCAAGAGGACCGGAAAAAAAAGAGTTCAGTTTTAATGTACAATTTTGTGGAGAAAATGTGCTTCACATTCAATGTCATATACAGTAAAAGATTTGCTTCGTATGAAGGATAAGAGCCGTATGATGATGTATTGACAGACGCTGACCCAAGTCAAGACTGGATGTTAAGACAGGGCCGCAGTATGGCTCTAGGGGTGGCCTTGAAGGAAGCCCCAAGCAAACTGACCGGTACTGGACTAGAAGGAAGCATTGAGGACTATATTACAGAACTGGCCACCTCGGATAGGGTGAGTAGTGGGTAACAGGTGGTTGGTCAGGCGATGCAGTGGAAAGTACACTCACCTTTCACCAAAACATGTGGTTCAATTCCCCGATCAGACGTAAAACAAAGTATGAAGTCCCCTGCCTGACAAAGCAGGTTTTCTCGGGGTACTTTGGTTTCCTTCCAAAATATTTATCTTAGAGAAACAATGAGCTGTTTTCCAACTACAAGAGTAATAGATGTATAATATTAGTCCCTTGACAGGGAAATAAATAGAGGATATCTAACAATGTCTTCAGTAATACAAAATGTCAAAATATTAGCTGCACTAGTGAAATATGTTTTGTATTACTGGAGATACTGTTAGATATTTTGTTTATTACATTTTTATAGCAAAATCTACAGTGGCAGCTTTTGATTTTTCCAAATGTCATTTGTAAGCAGCATTCTGAATGGTCAAATAAGAAAAACTGATATTTTTCATTAGTGATATTTCACTGGTAAAAATGTAATAAAATATTGTATCACCCTCACATTCATGTTATCCGTTACTGTAAAAGTGGAACTGTTCGCGGTGTGGAAATGTTCGCTTATTTCGCTGGCTTTAAATATTAAATCTCTGTGAATATATCCAGATGCGAACATTTTCAATACCACTCAAACTCTACAGTGTATTATAGGTACACAGTGCAAAACAGCATGACTGACTGTGCGAACATTTTCACACCTCCAACAGTTTGGAGGCTTGCTTAGGGAAAAATTCCACACACAAAACTATTGGCTTTTACTATATCAGATATATGTGTTGTTTTCTGTTGACAGATTCCACTGTGTATAAGCGGGTATCGATGTATGGGTTTCCTGGTGAACTATCAACTAGCCGACAGTGATGGCAGGGTGCCTTCGTTATTGATGACTCTCCTCAAGGTCTGTAGGATAAAACCTTCACTTCAATTGCTCCTGGATAAGCTGTATTATTGTTTCTATGCTACAAACCTTAATTTGATTTATATTGGTTTTCACTGAGCATAAGTCGAAGCTCATTATCTCAATCTAGTATAAATTGAACACCCTGTTTTCTGAAATGTTTCACAAGTTTGGCCCAAACTTAAATAAATATTTGAACTCGCTTAACACAAATTCTCAGACTCCTCGCACGCAGTCTTACTGTCTTCGCGATATTGAGATTTGATTGTGTAATGTTTTAATCTCAAGAAATGTTATCACTTTGCAGTTTAATGCATTTAGGAAAATTGTGCGAGCAGTTTATGTGTAACCTGTAGATTATACTGTTTTCTCAATTATGACTGGATCTTTCTGGAATGAAAAAATTATCTAAAATGTGTATAGATTGTATTCTTTACCCAATTCACCCCTTAAGTGACATTTGAATCTTGATAAAGTTAGATCTTCAATCTGCTGAAAATCATATCTTCACGCTGTTCCATAAACTTCTCTCTGCTGTGTCAAGATCTGAAAACATCCCACCATGGGGGGGGGGGGCATATTCAAGTGACCTTTTGCATTAGCCAATCACATTGCCACTTACCGAATCTTCAGAGTGAATTTTTAAGGTGTCAAATCTTGTATGAATGTATTTGTACCTTTAGTCATTTTGTCACCAAAAAGTTGATGTGCAATGTTAAAAAATCACTTGCTACAAGGTGACAGCATCATTGGAAAATTCTACTAGTGTGAAGTAAAGAGGCGACAAAGGTCACCAGAACATGACCTCATACGGGATGTTGTGAGATTCTTGTAAAATGGAGTGAAAATAAGGATTTGCATTTTAACCAGGTTGGGTAGATCTGCTAGATCAAGAGGTTTTTTCTGCGGGTACTCCAGCTTTCCTCCACCGCTAAAACCTTGCACATCCTTCAATGACCCTTATAACTGTTAATAAGACAAAAAACACCAACAAGTTGTCCTATTGTTCATCTGACTTTCTTACATCCACAGGGTTTGAAGAATGACTCGAACGACGTGAAGCAACTGGTGACTCAGGTCCTTTCATTCCTCATCCACAGTCTCCAGGGGAGACAATCACTTCAGCTGGTCAAATGTCTGACTGGCCCACTAGTCATGGGTGCGAAGGAGAAGAATACGTCCGTTAGATCTAATAGCGAATATACACTAGTTGCTCTGCTCAAGTTGCGAGAGGGAGATGCTTTCTTAAACGTAAGTAGAAGTATTTCTGATTTCAGATTTTTTTTCGAGTTTGTTAACAGTAAGTGTACTAGGAATTTCATTATTTCTATTTTTATTCTCTTTTTAATTGCTTGCTTGATAAGCAGTAAACTATTTCGGTATATTGAAACGCATTTTCTACAAATTTATTTTCAGTTCTTGAAATGGAATTTGTATGCCTCTGCTTCCAACATTGGCCTTTTCCCATCCATCCACACAATATTCAATGCTATGATTGAACTCTGTTATTTTGATACTAGAAGTTCAAAAGTTATCAAAATATATGTACATTCTAATAAATCCTACACCATTTAATCAAATGTGGGTCACTGTTATATATCATTTGTTGCACCAACTTGGGTTAGAAATATCATTTAACATCAATTCTTCATTAAAGCTTTGCGTATAATTAAAGGCCTAATATACCTAACTTCAGAGAAATTTTTGTGATTCTGAAAAACATATAGTTGAAAACCATGCAAAAATAAGCCTTAAACGATGTAAACCTAAGCGGTAACTAACAAGAATCTCTTGACAAAAAAATCCAAAGAATTGAAAATAATTCAGGTGGGGCCCACTTCAACAACAAACCGAAGGCAGAAGACGGTTCGAAATGGACGCGTGTTTACAAATAGCGTGTTTCAACTGCTGCTGTACCAGTAACCACGAAAGAATTCTTCTTAAATATTGCTGATATCAGTTAATCTTAACTAAATCTATAACTATAATAAGTTATTAGGCTTTATTTTCGCTTCAAGATTTGCCGAAAGTTACGTATATTGGGCCTTTAATTTCTGTCTGTTAGGGAGTATTTTCTAGATTTTGGTATTTGAGTGAGTTTGTCTTTGAAGTCTTGTTCTCGCTTGTTGCAGGAGATATTGCCACTGTTGGATGCAGGCATGAGGGACTCGCTGTCGGAACTCGTTACTAAGACTTTATTGAAATTAAGCAAACAGGTGGAACCACCCCCGGACAACATCGATGACACTGTCCTCAAATGATTCCACTTATGTGATATTAATTTAATTTTTTTTCTGTAACTTTATTGCATAGTGCTATCGGATCATTACGAGGAGTTCTCGACAATGAAAGAGGAATTCTGTCACCATGTGCTATAAATCCAAACTCGACCAACAGCGACTGATAATTGATGAAGTGTATTAAGGATGTGTATTTTCCCCGTCGTAATGAACGAGAATCTGAAACATCAAGTTAATTGGTATTAAATGCAGTAAATAAAGTATACAGTTCTTTCAAAAATTGTTTATGATTTACACTAAACGGACAAGAAATCAAGTGACGACAACTAATAATTGACGAGGCGTGTTAAGGACAAGTTTTATCTGTTGTAATTAATGAGAATCGGAAACATCAAGTTAAGTAATTGGTATGGAATGCAGGAAATATAGTATACAGTTCTTTCATAAAATAGTTTTTATGATTTACACTCAACAGATAAAACATCGAGTGATATGTGTATGATTTATTGAAATGGAATTCTTTTAATATTGAACTGATTGTCTCCAGGAAATAATGGAACTTATATGAATTTATACATCCTTAGTGTCTTGATTTTCTGCATCTTGACATCATCAAGTTTTACTGAAATGTCGACGTGTGTTAGGTTACAAATATGTATCAGGTGTGATTTCAGTTCAATTTCTGTCTTTATTAACATTTTTTTACCCATGGAGTAAAAAATATTCCTTATAAATTCTGTTCCTGTTTCATGTCAGTCAAACTTGTAAAAGTGTATGTTCATCACCAGCTTGTAGACTGGTATGATATTGATTTCATAGGGTCAGGATAACTTAATAGGAACCCCGCATCGTCAGTATTTCAAAAATGAAGATCCTTTTAATGTAAATTCTTAAAGGATTTTTCAAACTTGATGATATATTGTGCTGCTACATATGTTGTAAAATTAAGCAAAGCATTAATCATTTAAAACTTGTATAGAATCACAAGATAACCTTTCTATCTACATGACAAAAAAATACATTTGTATTTTGATATATAATGTACATGTAGTTTCATAGCAAACTTTAGCATCAAACAAATGTAAGGACTTGCTGATTGGCTAACATACACATGTTGTTCCTGTAATTCCTTGAGTAAGTTATATCATATGTGTCATGATTGGTTGAGTATGAATTTGTATAGAATCGTGACAGATCTCCCGACTAGAGACTTTAATGCAGTGATGGGATATTAAAGGAAACAACTTTACAATGTAAAGTACTATATGCCAGTAGAGGATCATACAGTGTGATTTCAGTGTAAGTGGAACAGCTGGTGGTGCCAGCGATACTGGTACAGACATCAGTGTAAGTTAAGGATGGAATAGCTGGTGGTACCGACAGTACTGGTACAGACATGGAATACCTGAAGGTGCCAGCGATACTGGTACAGACTAAGGATGGGATATAACTAAAGGTGGAAAGTTCTAGCTGAAATATTAAAAATAGTCAAATATACAGAAGAATGTTTTGGTTTTACATTTAATAATTAAAAACTGAGCTTGACTTTCAAAACAGTTTTGTGTTGTTTTGCATTTTCGTGTTCTACTGTCATAAAAACAAAGAGGGACATTATGATTATATTAGCCTTTGAGGCCCTGACTGACACCTCCCTTAACGCTTAAGATGGCATTTCATCAAACTTTATACAAATGTCAAACACTAGCATATTTCAAATGAGTTAATGTTTTAGGATTTATAAAGCCAAAGTCATCTTTGCTATTGATTGAAAAACAACAATTTTGGTATCATCAATTTATCAACATACCCTGGTGGATTTGAATGGATTTAATCAAACAAACTTTTGTCAAATGTCACTTATGAAAACATCCTGACAATGATGTGTTTTAGGGTTCGAAAACCACTGAGCATATTGCAGCTTTATACGCTGACTTTTGCTTGGACATTTACTTCCAAACTGTACCAGAAAGGAATCAAAGTTGCTAAAAGGATTTTGTTGAAATCTCAGCACCGCTTAACAGATTTCAGCCAAGTTGATGTGGTAGCTTGCTTGGGCTGTGGGGATCGGAATGATTGAAACAAAAGTAGAAAATAAATAAGAGAATACCAAAGCGTTAACATAATCATAATCCAAACTCAAAATTGATTAAACCAGGGGCAAAATATGAACAAAGGAAAGATTCATATGGAAACCCTTGCAAAAGTACCAGAGAATAAGACCAGGTGTTCCGGAAGAGTAAGCGTCTTCTGCTTCATCGACGACATCCGCCATGTAAATCTTTGTCACATCCAAGTAAACATCAAGTTCTCAAAATGAGAACCGAGTATCATTGTCAATCATAACAAGTAAACACACTAATGAGCATACTCATAAATGTCCATCTTCATATCACTTAACGATACAGAATATTTCCCAATGCGGCAAAGATGGCGACCATAAAACTTGCCCATAGTTCTGATCAACCTGCATCTCTCGAATCCTTGTGTTGTTAGTTTGTTTGTCAGCAGTCGACATCGATCACGAAAATCCTGATATTTAGAGCAAGCCCTGGAATACCGAATCAACTGTGACATGTAGACACCAAAGTTTACCTTACTTAGGCTGAGGGATAGAGTAAAAGATGTTGATGTGGCTGATTTGCTATCAACTACTCTTTTTCATAAACAACTGTCAATGTTACAACCAGACTAGTTTAAGAATGATAAGCCCTTTGACGATCGAAAGTCATGGAAATAATAGGTTTTACTCTCCCTGGACATTACAATGAAAATACAGAATAATGAAAAATTGCAGATTTAACCAAAATGCAGATATTGTAAACTTAGCACATCAGTATTAAAAACGTAGAAATTAAAAGGACAGTTTCTTTTTGGAATTGAGGAACTGCATAAAGAAATCAAAGAGGCTGATTGTATCAATTGGCATAGATCTCCCTTCAGACACAGACTTATCTAAGACCGTGCTTCAGATTACTTTTTCAACCAAATGACTATAACAGCATGTTTCAACCCAGTGAATTGAGTATCTGCTCTGAGCTTTCTTCCCAAAATACCCGGAAATGAATACTCGTAATTGACGAAATTCCGATACAAAATATTGTATACAGATCCTGGTCAGATTCATAGCCATGTGGTTGATTTACGGCCCTAGGGTCTCTGTGCTTAGTCAATGCAATATCACAGGGACCTGAGAATTTGTTACAGCTAGATTTGGACCTAAAATAACAGTGTTTAGAGTAATTTTACACATTTGGAGGGTTAAGATCAATTTTCGATAAAAATGTCCCTCAATGGTCATAGCTGTTAAAATTGATCTTAACCCTCCAAATGTGTAAAATTACTCTAAACACTCTATTTTAGGTCCAAAACTAGCTGTAACAAATTCTCAGGTCCCTGTGTGCAATATTAGATGTTTAGATACAAGGTTGTACTTATGTAGTCAACAATGTGTGACTTTTGTCTAACCATTGTCTTTACTCATTCACCCCTGAAATTCATAATGAACTATTCTTCACTTTTATTTGGAAGAGTTCATATATGACTTCAGGGTTGAATGGGTTATCTCGATGTGACATTGGATGTTCGGACGAAACCTTGCATCTATTAGCTGTAACTGGCGACCTAAATATTACGGATAGTATAAAACTATAACACAGTTTCTTGAGTTTCTGTCAGTAAAGAAAAAATATATATATAGGCTTGTATAATATAAGGAGCCGCCCATTATAGACTATAATTATGTAATGGGCGGCTCCTTATACATGTATATATATTTTCTACTGACAGAAACTCAAGCAAATGTTGCTACAATAATATGTCATGAAGGTGTCAAAGTTTAAAGAACCCAACTGATATTAGGAATATTATTTTCAAGATAATTATGAATAAAATGGCCAGTTAAATCCAAGTCTACCCTTTTCATCCCAAGCAAAAGTTGTACTATAGATGTGGAGTCGAATATAACTCAACAAAAAAGAAGGGTTAGCATGTCACCTTGACGAATGCCAGTGAATGAATAAAAACAAAGTGACGGGTTTTTTTAACATACATTACCAAATCCAAGTAGGATTACCAACATCCAAACTATAGAAATAGAAGTCTAAATTGTATCTTCGCTTGAAATTCATTAAAAAAATATCAGGCCTGCTGAACTTTACCACTATGCCTGGCTGTCAATTTTTTTACAGGGCACAGGGGCTAGGCACAGACCTATGTCAGGTGGGAGGGGTTATATTCGCGAGAGGTAAAATAATTATCTGAGAAACATTTCATAGTGACATAGGTCTGTGCCTAGCCCCTGTGATACAGGGAAGGGCTATATATATGCGAGTTTCGGCGTTGAGTGGCAACGTCATTTTGGTTGCAATGTTAATACAATTTTCAAGTTGTCAAGTCGTTTAAATCAAACTTGGTAAATGCCTGTTCGTTCCCGAAGGCAAACTCGGGTGGGGATGTTCAACCTATCTTCAATGGCATTGAACCTATCTCAATTGAATTGTACCTATCTTCAATTGAATTGAAACCTATCTTCAATTGAATTGTACTTATCTTGAATTATTTGAAGTTGGTGCAATTAATTGAGTATGTGTTAATTTGGCGTTCCATATGTGCTAGCAATGGCATAATATAAGGTAAAAAAGCTTTATTGGTTGAATTACAGACGAAGGGCGATTTCATCTTCAATTATTTCAATAATGGTCAATACATAAATTGTAATATAATTATAATACAATGTGTATTTGGTGAAGTATGTAGTTTCTTCTGTTTAGTGGTATGACCGAGGAAACAGCAAGCAAAATCTGTACCCGCACTATAAGTGAGGTGTTGTGTAAAAAAGAGCATACCCAGCAAAGTCCTTGATTCGTATACAAAATGCTAACGAAACTATGGCGAAATATGGATACAAATAACGTATACCTGGATCAGATGATATCTAAAATATCAAAAGAAAGTAAATCACCAATGAACAATTAAACGAATATTATACAATTATCATTCTATCTTATCCAAAAATAGAAACGTCAGAACTGCATTAAAAATCGTGGCCGACCCAATACCGAGATATTGACGTGAAAACTATGATTTCCACCTGTCCTGGATTCTACTGCTAATTAGCAATTACCGTAACTCGTGGCTGTGACGTCACAAAATAAACGCCTTTCAAGGACATTAATTACAGCGTCATATGTAGATGTGAGAAATCGGATTCTGTCTGTAGTAAAATAGGTATACATTTTGAGAATAAGTGGGGGAGGGGGGGGGTAAAAATGCTGATTAAATAAGTCCATCTGAAATAATTTCCGACAGGTCTATTTTGATACTACATGGAGATGATGTTAATCTGTATTTGGCAAATTGCTGGCTGAAGGCCTAGTGATGGACCCCCAAATGGGTCTTATAGTGCAATTTCAGTTTCAAGTAACGTTTTGTCTTATTTCGATCAAACATGGAAGCAACGAAAGCAGAAAGGCCCAAATTATCATAGAATTTTTTTTCAGACAGCGACCCTATAGTTTCTGGGCACTGATAAGAATTTGTAAAATACAGGAGCTTCGGGGAAATAAAACATAAATACTTTTTCAATGCGTTGGTGGCGTATGCCACAGGATAGTGATATGCGTCTAGTGCAGTAGCATTTATGTCTGCTGCCGCTGGCTAGCTTTAGCGAAAAGAGAGCCAAGTGTGTAAGTCTCTCCTGCCAGTACATAGCCTCTTCACTATCAAGACTTCTGCAGTGCCTCCTCGCGACAATGCACGGCAACTGGGTATTCACGTTCCCAGGCTAAACTGTAGAGGATCTCGGAGCAGCAAGAGCCCTAGAGATGCAGCGTGTAGGCCCACCGGCGTGTGGGCATGCCCTAGCGCTCACCAATCTTGCCCCAGCTATGGGTAAATAGCTGGCCATATGGGGGTCGCAGCCTGGTCAAGGCAACTAATATAGGAGAAGACAAACTCCGAAGTGAAAACCGGGTAGATGGAGCTCGTTAGCCTTGGAAAGCAGTCGATCTAGGAGAAGGAAATCTTTGATTATAAAACCCGGGCAGCTGGATCTCGATAGCCTTGGAAGGCAATCCAGCTAGGAGAAGGAAAACTCTGAGCCCCAAACCAACTGGTCCTCCAGGTTGGGGGTTGGACACCGGGTTAACAACCCTGTTCCGGAAAAAAGTTCAAGTTACGGAAACAGCAACATGGGAAAACAAAACTACTGGGCGTGATGGGCTACCAGAGTCATCGCAAAATACTCGTATGAACGACAGTGGTGAAAGTCGAGAGGAAGCCACTGACGGGAAGATGGAAGTCCTGAGCGCCAAAACCAAGACCAAGATTGGTTTTTGGAATGTGAGGACGATGTATGAGACAGGGAAGCTGGCACAAGTGACGGCAGAAATGAGACGATACAACCTTCACATTCTGGGAATCAGCGAGAGCAGGTGGACAGGTTCAGGCAGGTACAGAACCAGCACAGGAGAAACAGTGCTGTATAGTGGTAGAAATGACAACCAACACCACGAAGGAGTTGCCATCATCCTAAAGAAAGGAATGGAGAAGTGCCTGATGGAGTGGAAGCCAATCAACAACAGGCTAATGAAAGTCAGAATGAAGGGAAAGCACATCAACACCACCATCATTCAGTGCTACGCGCCAACCAATGACAGTGAGGAAGACAGCAAAGATGCATTCTATGAGCAGTTGCAAGCTGAACTAGAGAGCGTACCACACCATGAGATGAAGATCGTGATAGGTGACCTAAATGCAAAAGTAGGGAACGATAACACCAACCATGAAAGAGCCATGGGAAGAGAAGGATGTGGCAGTATGAATGAAAATGGAGAAAGGCTATTAGAAATCTGCACAGCATATGACCTGGTCATCGGTGGAACACTCTTCCCACACCGGGACATCCACAAGCTCACATGGTGTTCCCTAAATGGAAGAGACAAAAACCAGATCGACCATTTGATGATCAATGGAACATGGAGAAGATCGTTACAAGATGTCAAAGTCAGGAGAGGAGCAGATGTCGGCAGTGATCACCATCTTGTCACAGCAACTCTAAAGCTGAAACTGAGAAGGAATGGGCCTGGCAAGATAAGACAACAGCAATTCGATGTAGACAAACTACAGGACCCAAAAACAAAGAGTGCCTTCAACCTCCAACTGAAGAACAAGTTTAAAGATCTAGCAGATATGGAGAACCACACACCACCTGATAACAATGAAATCAACATCATGTGGGAACAGGTCAAAACAGCCTACACACAAACCAGCGAGGCCTGCCTGGGACACAGACAGAAGATAAAGAAAGAGTGGATAACAACAGATACATGGAGAGCAATTGAGAGCAGGAGAGCCCTGAAGAAGAAATTCATGGACAGCAAGTCAGAGAGACTGAAGGAGAGAAGCAAACAGCAGTACCGAGAGGCCATTCAAAATGTGAAAAAGATGACAAGGGCAGATAAGCGGGCCTACATGGAAGACCTAGCAAATCAGGCAGAGGAAGCTGCCAACAGAGGAGAGCAAGGGCTGGTATACAAAATCACCAAGCTCATCAGCGGCAAATACAGGGGAACCACTGACACCCCTATTGAAAACAAGCAAGGGAAGCTTCTCACCACCGAAAAAGAACAAGAGGCAAGATGGGCAGAACATTTCAGCGAGGTTCTGAACAGACCACCACCACCAACAGAAGCAGAGGTAGAGGAGACCGGTGCCGAACTAGATGTCAACACCACACCACCAAAAAAGGAAGAAATAGTGGCGGCCATAAAATCCCTGAAGAACAGAAAAGCCCCGGGACAGGACAGTCTTAACGCAGAGCTCTTCAAAGCAGATCCAGAGTTTGCAGCACAAATTCTTCAGCCCCTACTAACAGCTATATGGGAAGAAAAAGAGCTACCTGAAGACTGGACAGAGGGCATCATTGTAAAGATCCCGAAAAAAGGAGCCCTAAGCAATTGCAACAACTGGAGAGGAATCACCCTTCTGTCTATCCCCAGCAAGATACTAGCCAAGACCATCATCAGGCGGATCTCAGAAGCAGTAGACCAGCGACTGAGACAAGAGCAGGCAGGATTCCGAAAAGGAAGAGGATGCATAGACCAGATCTTCACTCTGCGAAACATCATAGAACAGTGCACAGAATGGCAGAGGCAGCTTTACATCAACTACGTCGACTTCGAAAAAGCGTTCGACAGCATCCACCGAGAAAGTCTTTGGCGCATACTTAGAGCATATGGAATCCCACAACAGATTGTCCTGGTCATCAAAAGTTTCTACAAGAACTTCAAATGCAGAGTGGGCAACAGTGACATCAGCTTCAATGTAAAGACCGGCGTAAGGCAGGGTTGCTGTATGTCGTCGCTGCTCTTCAACCTGACAATAGACTGGGTAATGCGAAAAACAACAGCAGACCAACCACGAGGCATCAGGTGGACCCTCTTCTCGGTACTAGAGGACCTAGATTTTGCTGACGATCTGGCCTTGCTATCACACACACACCAGCAGATGCAAGAGAAAACATCCAGACTCAGCATGTATGCACAGCAAGTAGGTCTGAAGATCAACCAGAAAAAGACCGAGGTGATGATGCTAAATGTGTCCAATCCATCACCAGTGAAAGTGAACGGAGAAGTCCTCCCAACAACTGAAGAGTTCACTTACCTCGGAAGTACAGTCAAACATAATGGTGGAGCAAGCAGTGACATCAAGAATCGCCTCAGTAAAGCCAGGAATGCCTTCAGAATGCTGAACAATGTTTGGAAATCGTCCCAGTACAGCACCAAGACCAAACTAAGGCTGTACCAGAGCTGCGTACTTTCCACATTACTGTACGGCTCAGAATGTTGGCGAATGACTGAGAGTGACCTCAACAAACTGTCCACCTTTCACACCAAAAACCTCAGAAGGATCCTACGTATATTCTGGCCTGAGACCATCTCCAATCAAGAACTCCTCGCCCATTGCAATCAAGAGAGCATGGAAACCATCATCATGCGACGGCGATGGAAATGGATCGGCCATATGATGAGAAGAGATCCGAACAACATCACCCGCATAGCCCTTCACTGGACACCGGAGGGGAGACGGAAGCGAGGTAGACCCAAGAACACCTGGCGTCGGACTGTGGAAGGGGAACTCAGGACCCTACATCATACCTGGGGGACCGTTCAAAAGCTAGCCCAGAACAGACAAGAGTGGCGATCCTATGTTGCTGCCCTACATGCCAACTGGCATAACGGGCATAAGTAAGTAAACTTTTTCAATCATCAGTACCACATGAAGATGATATAATATGTACTTGGCAAGTTGCCAACTGGGGAAGGCTATTGGAGGGGGGGGGGGGGTTGCAATGGGTCTTATAGTGCATTTTTCAGTTATAATATTCTTTCAAGAAGCTGTTTGTCTAATTTCGATCAAACACGGAAGCAACGGAATCAGAAAGGCCCAAATAGAATTTTCAGATAGTGAATTTAATTGAAACCAAACAGACGACACTAAAGCTTTACCTGTCCAGCTTCTAAGCAATGATAAGAATTTGTCAAATAAACGAGTTTCAGGGAAATAAGATATAAATACTTTCAATGCTGTTGATCTAAAATGTGTTTCTTAACTTTAGCAGGAAAGTGATAAAAACACTTCCTCAAAGTCGTTGAAAAACACAACTTTTTGTCGAATTATTTATTGAAAAAATATTTACCGCTTCGTTCTCAAATTACCAGGAAATGCATCTGCCATTGAAAAACGTTAACAGGCGAACTTCAACGATTTTGGATAAAACTAAAATGTATGACAAGTTTATAATGACTGAATAGTGACAAATTAAAGTACCGACATTTACACATTTAATTTTATACAATACAGTCAATACAATCACAGGAACCTGAGAATTTGTTACTGCTAGTTTTGGACCTGTTTTGAGTAATTTTACTCTTTTGTAGAGTTAAGATTTTTCGATGAAAAGTGTTATAACTATTGATGGGCATTTTCATAAAAAATCTAACTTCTTAAAAGTGTAAAATTACTTCTAACACCGTAATCAGAGACGTTAATACGTCTCTGTCGTAATGTAGGTTCAAAATTAGCTGTAACAAATTACCAGGCACTGTGATAACAATTTGTATTATTGTGTGTAATTTTATAACTCATGTTGAACATTTTAATATATATAATTTGAGCACGGAGTTAGTCCGTGATTTGAGGAAAACAATAAAATTGCTGAAATCAGGGACATATACGTCCCTGCTGAAATACTGTAGACGAGATGCTAGATATAACCATGGACTTATATAGCAATCTAATCTAACTGATTTAGATACTTAGTAGGTAATCTATTCCGGTGATTATAATTGCAATGTCCAGCTAAATACGAAATTTTTTATAGAAATCTGAAACTTGGGAAAATTTTTGTTCCATGCCAACAGATTAAGATTGCATGTTGTGTTGTTATGTACTCTCCTATGTTATGGTGTGCTTCGTGTTGTTGTATTGTTCTACTGTGTGATTATTTGTATATATGATCTGTATCCAATGAGTCGAATGACTTCATGAATAAAGAACTTGAACTTGAAGCTAGGTATATGTGGAGGAAATACTGCCTACCTGGCGAGCTAGCTTTTACTAACCCGGGGACCCGCTCACGTTAGTTAGCAACGGTGGTCAGTAGTTGGATGGGTGATCGCCTGCAGGTTACAGTATAATTGGATAATGATAGGTATTCCTTACAACAAAAGTTATATAATGAAATCACGTTATCTACAGGTGTAGATAACACGTACTTATACGTCTCTGACCTAACCCACATGTGGCTGTTAACAGCAGACGACCCATGGTACGCCGCAGGGATGTCAACAGGTGGGCATTGGGGTACCTGAAATTGGTATGTTCCAAGTTTTTCCAACTTGGGGGGGGGGGGGATATAAGATATATATATATATAAAGTGTATGTAAGCACTTGTTCGTATCACCCCCTCAACCCATTCCCCTTGTCTTTCCTCCTTCATATTTTATCCCTTCTACTCTCTTTCCTATCTTTTCTCGTCCACCGAAGGTCGTAATGCCATGAGGACGAAAATCTCTCAAAATTAATAAACAATAAATAAATTGTTCTTATGGTTTCGACACGGTTTTAGTTACAGCACGGACTTAGATCTAATCTAAGTCCGTGGTTACAGCGATCATCCTATCAGCACCTACGACTATGCCATACCAAACATTTCGATGAGATGCGGTTAGTTATCTAATACATTGCAACCACAACTTTCGGACCCAAAGTCGCTCGCAAAATTAAAACAAAACAGAATAGGAGATAGGTATTGATAAGCGACTTCACTTCCCCCCTCCCCGCGGAGGGCAACTTCCCTCACGCCGGTCGTAACACGGATACTAACTAGTATTTGTCGGTGTCGGTAATGGCGTTAAACACGTAACTAACTGAAAAATCGTTCGTCCACCGAAGGCCGTAAGGCCATGTGAAGACGTAAAACTCTCAAATAAAAAAAAAACAATTGTCAAACACGTAACTAACATAAGCACTGTTACATTTCAACTGCATTTACCCGACAGATGGAAGCCGGAACAAAGTGGGTAATGATGGGCCGTGTTATGCGCATGATATTGGCTATACAATCATGAATATCTGTAACACTCGAAAGAAATCGTCCCTTAAAGCTATTTGAAAAACTGTTTATTAATAATAATAACACGGACTTAGATAGATCAGGGACGAGGTTCTTAAAGACTGCTTTATCACATAACTGACCCGTCAGTCATGTCATACGGCCATGTCATAAAAATGGTATTACACACGTGTAATAACACTATTGTGACGTCATAAACAAATGACGTCTTTATGATGCCATAAGATTGTCTCGGTAGTGAAAATCGTACCGTCACAGAAGAAATTTGCCTTTCTTATAGAGAATGAATATGGGAGTTTTTATGTTTTTTTTTCTCGTAAATATAAGTTATGTGGTAAATAGAATCTTACACTCGTGTTAATGTAATATGGAATTTATCAAACTCGTTACATAATTTATATGTCACTCGCCTAAAAGTTCGTGACATATTAAATTATCTAACTCGTTTAATAAATTCCATATTACATCGACACTCGTGTACAAGATCCTCTATTTATCACATTCTGTTCTCCAACGGAAAACTAATGACCACAGGGATAAACACAGATCACAAGACCAATTTCGCTGAAGCATATGTGTATTATAATGGTAACAGGGGTGGGGATTTCATATGTGTATAAATGGTTATGGGGGCGGGGATCTTGACTATTTCACAAGTAGCCGTGGGCCAGCTTACATTTTGCATAATTACATGACGTCATTTTGGCGCCATATTGACACATATATACGTAACGTCAACGCTTTGCACGTCGCCTCAGATAATACATATTATAACTTTACGTAAGTCATGAATGTGATTGAGATTTTCATTTTTTTAAAGCTCTTCTATGTTAACATGCATGGACAAAAACCTTTATAAATTGTAAAAAAAAAAATGGCATGATTATGTCTTACAATATATCTGAAATGTAAATATAACCACTGCTAGATGAATAGAATGTCCTACCTGGATACCATTCATGACGTCATTCTATTTATCTAACAGACTAGCACCCAATTTGCACAACTATTTCAAACCTGGGGCTCCCTAACTGGTTGACTGAGTTTGCAATGATGGGGAAGACCGCGGGATATAATTTCTTTATTCCAAACAAGTCATAGTTTTGAGGTGGATATCTCCGTCCATATATGACCGTCCATGCAGGGTCGAAGTATCTTAGGGTGGGGCATACCCTGGGACCATCCTGGAAGCATGCATGTTTATGATCTCCATTGCATTCCGCAGTTCGCGTAGTTTTGTTTTGATGTGGGGATCTCCGTTTAAAAGTCCTTCTTATGACCATATGGGACTAAATTAGTCTCGATCCATGGATGGGACTAGACCCAAAAGATGGTCATCCGGAAGCCCTGTGCATCTCTGTATGAAGTTTTATGGTCGCCATCTTGGTCTCCTTGAGAAATATTCTTTATCTTTGAGAACCCCCCCCCCCCCTTTATCCACTTTTTTAATCACGCCTCTGTGCAACCAACCCCTTCACTATCCATAATCATCAGTATTGATGGCGGATTGTAAATTTATGAAGATGAAGAAATTCTGTATCTTTGTGTGAAAAGAAGATGGCGTTTTTGACATGCTCATTAGTGTGCTAATTACTTGTTGTAATTGACAATGATGACTCGGATATCATCTTGAGGACTTGATGCTTAATTTGATTTGACCAATATTTACATGGCGTGTGTCGTCGATCGAGCTTAATGCTCAGGCTACTCTTCCGGAACATCTGGTCTTATTCTCTTGTACTTTTATAAGGGTCTCCATGTAATTTTGTTTCTTTTGTTCATATTTTGCCTCTAGTTTAATCGATTTTTGTTGACACTTTGGTATTCTCTGTTTCTTTTTTTATTTATAGATAATCTATAGCAGGGTCTATCCCTAGAATCTATTTGGACCGTGCTAAACGTACGGCAATATTGTAAATATGGTTGGGATCTCAACTAATATTCAAAACTATAAGCTTATGACTTAGAATCAAGTACTGGCTTTGTATATATATATCTGCTCATAATCTAATATATTTAGTATTAGGTCTGACTTACATGTAATTACTATTTAAAGTAAGGGGCGCTTATCAATGAAAAACTGTAGTAATAAAAGGCCTTATTTCACGTTAGAAATGATCTGTCCCTTACGGAAAGACCCGAGAAATCTCCCTGCGGTCTCAGCACACACAGGTCATGGTCATTCTGAATCTAACGAAGCCCAACATATTTGAGACTTTAAGTAGAAATGTACGTAAAACCATGTACAAGACTGAATAAATTCCACAGTGTCACCGAATGTTTATTTATAAACAGAGACGGAAATACCTTACAGCGCAGTGGTCTATGCGATACATAATTTAGGCGCAAATCGTCACCGGTTCGGTAACGATCATGAACAGACCTGCGTCTGTGCGCATGAATACATTAGCTATTGAATTTTTCAGGTGGACTACTTTCTAGGGGCCATTTCCTCTTATTCGCGAACTTCCTGTTATTTCCATCGGAAATCCAGCTTCATCCAGGAATTTAGAGCATCAAAATGGGCGAACGGGAGGAGTGTGTATATAGAAGTAAATTGGCTGAACAGGCCGAGAGATATGAAGGT
Source organism: Mimachlamys varia (assembly GCA_947623455.1). Classification (NCBI taxonomy): domain Eukaryota; kingdom Metazoa; phylum Mollusca; class Bivalvia; order Pectinida; family Pectinidae; genus Mimachlamys; species Mimachlamys varia. The sequence goes on along the minus strand of OX392532.1, from coordinate 27,750,418 downwards.
AAAAATTGTTCGGAGGTGTTCGTTGAATACCTTAGCTCTGAGCGACATGATGAAACCTAGTCCTCCGCTTAGCGACAGAAAATTTGGAAATGCATGTCAAATATGACGTTAAATATTCACTTTTGTCTTCCCCTTGTATCATTCAATTGTTGACACGAGCGAAAAATATGTCTGTGCTTCCCAAACCAATGTTTAAATTAGTGTGTCCATGGATATTATTACGGCAACTGACATCCGCCATCTTTAATGATACATACGAACTGTCATTCATGAATTTAGGAAATAAATACCGAAAATAAGAACTTCCTACTGTTTGCGTTCTTATATACGTCTATCTTGTAATGAATAAAGTACCTTGCAAGCGATCGGTGATATACGTCTTCTGCATTGACATGAAACATAGTTTAAATATACTGTGGGGGAGGGGGGGGTGGTGGAATGGGAAGGGCACTTGTAGTCGAGAAGACCTCCTAATCAGTCGTTTTCGCACATTTCCGAATGCATTTTAATGTGAAGTCCTGTATAACACACAGGTTATGCTCTTCCCCTAACTCTTCATTAGAACGCATTTTGTCGTGAGACAGATTCAGGCTCAAGTTGTATTGACTTGCGAGTTTTGTGAAATCATGTTCTGACTCATCCTTGAAATATGCGATAGTTCTTCAGCAAGACCGTTATCGCTTTATTCGACACTTTGATGCTGCTACCAAAGGAAGTTTGAAACAGTTAGGCTTAAATCAAAAATAAGATGCTTGCAGTTAATATCTGTCCTGTTACTGACTGTGATACGCTTAATATAGCATAACAAATGTTGATACACTTGCATTTGTAGAGCTGTCATTTGATATGATGGAATTCTTATATCTTGTTAATAAAATTATTCATTGAAAATGTTTAGATTTTTGGATAAGTATGTATAAATAGAAGGATCTTGAAGATTTATGACAAAAGTGCATGTAGTGCACCGATCAATTAACAATTTATTTTCATGTGTCCTTTTTGTAAATATTGCAGAAAACAATGGGTCCAACAATGTAAAATGAAAGTATTTCCAGAATTTCTACGAGTCCTTTCATAATTTTATGAGTACAGGACTCTGAACTTGCACATGATATTGATCGCTGATAGTGGAATATTTTGTTACTTTTTACAATCCAGCATAAATGTTAAAAGCTTTTATGCTGTATTATTTAGTGTTTTGAATACAGTGAATGACAAACAGTGCATTGGACTCCCAACAGGTTTAAATAGAAAGAGAAAGTCCATTTCTGCAAATGAATTATATTTGGTCTGTATTTTACAGTACTATTTTCAATTGCCTCCCCCATCCTTCTGGTAATTGAACGAAAATTGATGATGATAGCTCATGATCAGTCGTTGCTTTCAACTTCTTTTTTCGTGAAAACTACTGACGCCAGCCTCCTTCAACTTGTAGCAAAAGTTGCCAAAATCTGATGGACATCAGAATTGTTAGTTATTTGCTATTAATCACAACCCTTTGATGTATTTCTTCGTTGTTTCAATTGACCCATGTATCTGACAGTATGTTCCTTTACATGAAGAACTGTTCTAGTGTTTGTGTAACTGGTACTCGTCTAGTGGACACTGTAAGCGTCACTAGTTGCCCACAAATGACCCACTAGCAAATAATCTACAAGTCTCAGGGTTAGAAAGTAACTTTTTCAATATATAAGTCCAAAGGACTAGTAAAATTTTTAAGGTACTAGTCCTATGTTATTGTGACTAAGTCCTCAGGGCTTCAGCCAGTTGAAACACTAAGTGACAAACAACAAATTGGGAAGCGATGAGCCCGCGGGTAGGTGCCTAGTGCAAAAGAGAGGCAGGAGTATAAGGTGGGGGGGTCTCCCACAGAAAAAATTGTAATATCTAAATGCTCTGATATGAGTTTCGGTATATCCTGAGTGCTAAATTTGTACCATTTCCTCTCTTTGAAGAAGCTATGAACTAGAATACAAAAATGAAATAGTAAACACAATTTAACAGAGCATATTTACTAGTCCTTCAGAATTTACTAGTCTCAGACTAACAGACCAGTGTTAGTGTTGAACACAGAGTTGGAATTATCCATGTTTTATGTTTATGTTTTTTTTTCAAACAGATATGGTAGAGTGGATGCAGAAAGTGGCAGAGTTGGATCAAGAGATGTCAGTAGAAGAGCGTAACTTGCTTTCTGTTGCTTACAAAAATGTAATTGGAACAAAAAGGGCATCGTGGAGAATAATAACTGGAATTGAACAAAAAGAAGCTGATAAAAACAAAACTGAATCCGGTCAATCGGGCAAGCAATTGGGTTACATCGTCGAATACAGAAAAAAGGTTTGTTAAAAGCATGAACATACTGACTGTAACAAATAAAACAAAAATGTTTATATTTTTCTTTAACATCGAACACTCAATGATGTTCACATCATATTTTTGATTAGTCAAAGTGTTGAATGTTCACATGTTAGATATTTGATGTTGTATAATATATAAATTCTTAAAAGGTACTGTATTCAGTGTTGATAAATAGCCGACTCCTTTGAATCCTTTATTTTGGTTGTTCTGACATATGGCTGTGAGCTTATAAGTTCTATGTAGTGTCATCTTGTTTGGCATCAAGATTTGTATTGACCTTGATAAGACAAACTTACCTTGCAACCTGGAAAAACCTGTAATTCATTAGGGGCCTTGAAATGATGCTCTTTTGAAGTCCTTGGAAAATGTTTGTTTGTGTTTTACATCATTTAAAGAACTAGGGTTATCCACCGACCTACAGCCAGTAACTGGTCCAAGTATGTCCTGAACCTATGACCTAGTTTGATGGAGTAGTGATATAGCTAGTGTAGCATAATTTCAATTCAGGCACTTTGCTGTTCACTCATCCCAGTGATCAATTTACGATTTATTTTCATGGGTCCTTTTTGTACAAATTGCTGAAAACAATTGAAACATTTCTAGAATTCTTGTGAGTCCCTTCATAATTTTGTGAGTACTGGACTCGGGACTCGCATGTAGATTGATCACTGTGATCCATTATATATATATGCAGTGATCATTCGATGTGGGAATCCCAAGTCCTATACTCAAAAAATTATGATTGGACTGATAGAAATACAGGCACTTTAATATTGTAGGATCCATTGTTTTTAGCAATATGTACGGACTCAAAGGACCCATGGAAATTAATCGTAAATTGATCATTGTATATATGGCTATATAGTCTATAAAAGTGTTAAAAAAGCAGAATGAGATGCTTATCATTTTAACATTAATGTAGGGATCAGCTTTTCGTCTCCTAAGATGAGGAAATTAAGGTTCAGTTATTTCTCGCCACAAGCAGACGGAGGGGGGGATATGGCAATATACCCTCTGTCAGAGTGTCCAGTCCATTGGTCCAACATAATTGTACCGATCAATCTACAATCATTTTTCATTGATTCTTTTTACCATTTCCTGAAATTTAATGGGGCCTTTAAAAATTCTATGAGTACATGACTCGGAATGCACATGAATTTATTACAGTATACCTTGGGTAATAAAACTTGGTTAGCTTGTAAAGTGGATCCTATACCTACTCATGTGCCATGGACAAAAAATTATAGTAAAATGATCAGGCTGTTTTGGATGATTTAATGTTGTCTTAAAACTGGAACAGGGGATGAGATACAGGGCTTCAGCTTGATAGTGTGCCCGCGTCAATCCCGCATACATTTTGAATACGCCGCACGACTTTGTTGCCACATGGGTCCTCTGGCGCAAGGCAAATATATATGCTAAAACGAAAGTAATTTGCGGTCCGCAAGTTTATTTCCATTCCAAAAGATTACGCAATCCAAAGCATATGTTGCAACTTGCAAGAAAATGTTATAACTTGACAAATTTATCGTCAAAAGAGAAGAATAGGCAAGTAAATACTTTGAATTTGAGAAAGACGTGTGAATACTACTGTCAGTTATGTAGAGTGTCCGTGTCACAATTTATTATTTCGATTGAAAGTTGTAGCCATTTTGCCAATATGTACTGGCTGTGTTTTGGGGCCTCGAAATGCAGTACCTGTCAGCCAGCACAAAGCCGAATTTGCGAGACATAAAAAAAACCACAAAACCTTTTGTGATTTCAGTATTTTTTCCTTGAAAAAAAATTTGTTATATATTGGATTGGTTAAGTCCCTAAAGTATCATTTTCCAAACTTTAATTTTATCGTTACCAGTTCAATTCGCAAGTTGGCAGTACTTTGGATTAATGACAATTTTAGTATTATGTGACCTTGACTCTTTGCAGTACATAAACTGGCAAACTTCCCATGTTGTTTTTGACTCATTTCTACCATCAGGATTGAATCTTTCAGTATGATTTTACACAAGAAGTGCATTTTTAGCCTCAATGCTACAACGATCTAATACTTCCGTATAGTTCTTCATATGTTTTTTAATAAATTCATAACGTAGCATCAATACAATCTCGGTTCTGGCTTCTTTTCTCAATTTTACTTATCAGATTCTATCCTTTCATATGGTTTTCAATTGCAACTTTTCGTAGTTTTAAAAGTTAATGGAAATTGGGAATTATTTTTAAAAAATATCAACTGTTTACTACCGCAAAGATATTACAATAATTCTGAAAATCTCTGAAAAATTAACGATAGATGATCACGACCCAGTCAAGATTTTATTATTGTTCTTGCGCATAAGTCACCCCGTTCTTGACACTTTCTATTTTCTCTAAAAAGGTCGCACTATTTGCAAGAAATTACGGTATTTATAAATGTTGGTCAACCTTTTTTGTTTCTTGGTGGTATCCATATTCTGTCGCAGGGATTTTCCGACAACATATAAATAATGGGGGCCGAATAGGCTCTTTACACCTTGGGAAATTCGGTTCCTATCCCTTATTAAATTTCCAATGGGAAGGTGCAAAAATATTGATCAGCAATTTTTGGGTGAAAATAGTGCAATATTTCATTTTACTACGTTTAAAGTTTCCAATTCCATGGACCCAGGAAAAGAGTAAAATGAAAATTTGTGTCTTTATATATCATATTATTCTTAGTCACTTGACAACATACATATACACTTGGATACTGGTGAATCTCTTTGTGAGTTTTAGTTAAAATGTATGGCATGTTCTTTTTTCTTTTTAACAGATTGAGTCAGAATTGAAAGCTACCTGCAGTCAAGTGTTAAAAGTTTTAGCAAGTATCTTGGAGAGATCAGATGGTGCAACAGGAGAATCAAAGGTGTTCTACTATAAAATGTAAGTACTCTTTGGTCAAATTTTCAAAATTTTACAAAAGATACATGAAGCTTCGGTTTTCTTTTTTCCAGAGAAATTAATTTTATTGTAATGATTTATATGTGGCATGTAAGAAAATTTCTACCAAGCTCCTGTGAACAGCATGGTGTTTATGCAATAGCTTTTGCTATTGTTTGTATGAAGGTATATGAAAAGGTATTGTCATCAATGTTGGAAATGATATATTTCAAGGTGAAAGCAGATCTTGTGGTTGCATTAAGAATTAATTGTATGGGTGATTTTGAGACAAAGACTGTTGCCTCCAGTTTTCACTCCCGAACTAGTACTACATTGTAAAGGAAACATTACGGACTAGCACCTCAAGCCCCTCATTATATATACATCTTATACAGTACGCACTTAGGCCTATTGCTATAAAACGGTCACCAGACTCGACGCCACCGTATTTAAATTAAATCAGTTGTGGTCTTGATTTTTTAAAATTGAAATTGAAGATACCATAGTTATACGTTTGTTTAAATATTTGGGAAATTTGATGCATTTCACTTTAAGAAAATTTATCTATCTAAATATCAAATTATTTAAAATTGTACTACTTTTGCTTTTATAAATGATATACCATATTTTAATCTTGGTAATTCACTATAAACGAGTATTATTAATGTTGACTTTTATGCAATAAATATTCGTGCTCAGAATTTGAGACAAATAAAAAAAAAAGAGATTTTGTTAGGGAAAATATTGATATAAAGAATACAAAACATGAATATTGTGGCCTGGATTATTTTGTGATATTAAATTGGTGTGGTTTCTGGTAAGAATTTTCCCCATATTTAACGGTTTGGTGATGGTGGTGGGGGAATTGCTTTGAATGAAGCTTTCTAGTAGTAGCTTGTGAAATCACCTGGATACTGCAAAATTATTTTTCATGTTACAGACGATCTGTTGAATAATATCTTGTGTGATGCATAAAATTTACGGACAAGTAATTAAATAAGCTTAGAATTTGTCGTGGCAATTTGCATTTCTCCGGCCAGTAACCTTTACAACTCTCCCAAGTGAGAGTACAGTTAGATCTGTTGGAAGTGGATCTACATCAGTACGATTTTATGGTCAATTTAACGATGAAGTGTACTTCTGTAAGGAATTTGTAACTTTGTCAGTGACTTGGTACAGAAAACACCACAGACCACTGCCCACTGATGAACACATGAACTGTTTTAGCCGATACTGATGTCTATATGATAAAGGCATCAGCTCTATCATATCTAGTTGGACACTAAACATTTGTTTGAATAGAAAGAAAAAAAAATCACGTCCGACTACTTGTTAGACTGGAACCAGTCAGTGATAACAAAAGAAATCTACTTTTTGTTGCTGGTTTATTTTTCTTTTTTTTTTATGATTCATATTTGCACATGCTTGCATGTAGTTCTGTATATCATCTTGTCTGTTACACATTTTTTTGGAAGATTACAAATAATACCTACCGGTATATGATATACAAAAAGACACATATTTCTGAGTTCTTAATAACTAGTGAATACACTGTTCAAGCTTTTTGTAAGTCTTCAAAAAAGTTAAGACAGGATTTTTTTTAAGTTTTAACACTTTACACATCTAGACAAATATGCATTTGTAATATTTTTATGTGAGCATTGTAAAGAATATTTGCTTCTTGCAGCAGTTCTTATAACACGTGTAATGAAATAAAGTGGAATGAAAATGTTCAAGATTTATTGATCAGTCCCTTTTTAATCTTTTTAATCACTACAGGAAGTGATTTTTTGTGGTTATTAAATGTCAATGCTTCTATGTAGTAGTAAATGCATTAATTTCAAAAGTGTTAAGTTTACTTCAACCTTAAAAATTAAATTTTCATTGTTAAAACAACAGATTTTAAGTGTTAAATACCTTTCTAGCGTCATTAGTAGCGAATGTGCAGTGGTTGGCAGTATAAACCAGGTATTCACATTTTAATTAAAGTGTCGTGAAAGTATACGGATATGTTTATTAAGTCGCGTATCTACAAAGCTGCAGAGGACAAGAAAGAACCAGTTTGGATTATAAACCTTGTGAAGAGTCTCAATGAAAATACTTTGCTGCACAGGTAAGCATGTGATTAGTTTCACAATAATGTAAAATAGTAGATGGGCACAAATGGTCGAGCTTCTTCATTCTGCAAAGCCTGAATCAAAAGTGCGAAGAAGCTCCAAATTCAATGATCAGATTCATATGATGAAATAAGGAAAATGTACTGCTAATGAAATGTTTGTGTAATATTTTGTATTTTTTAAAATTCGGCATAGCTCAATGAAAAGCTGAGTGTTGAATGCCCAGCTACATCTCTTTGACAAGTGTGTGTGTGCCTGTAAGAATGCTTTAGACTGAGGATGGTAACGTTTATGTGCCTTATACATTTGCTTTCTGGGGTTGCTGTAATCTTATTAAATTAATTTAGTTCACGTACATGAAGTGTCCCTGTTTTGCAATGTTTGAGGTTCTTTTTAAACATTTATTCTGTATTGCTCTATGCTCCTGTCTTAACTGGTGCAATTTAACTACAGCTGCATAAATATATTTACCTGGTACGAGACAATGTCTTGACTGTATTGATGATACCAAAGTTCTTAAATTTGGAAAGGAAAAATTTTTCTTAAATGAACATTTATTATCTAAAGAATCTTTGTTGTATTATTAATAAGGAAATTTTTGCATTTTAGTAATGTGCTGTGGCATTATAATGCCTGTATTCATGTATGGAAACCCAATTTTGAAAATGAAGCAAACATGTTCCAACTCCTGAAGGCAATGTATGTATATGCACTGATCTATATATATATATACTTCTCCTAACACATCTGATCTGCAATACTTTTAATTATTGACATGTCCAAATAACCATCTGTGTTCTTTTGAATGATTCAAAGACTTTCACTTCCTATTAAAAAAGTATTATTAGTTGAATATTTTATTGCTCAAGATAATTTGTAATTTTAGTTTTTCAGTAGTTGGTAGCTAATATAGTATAGATCTTTATCTTATACAACAAAAGAAACAATTTGACAAAACTAGTAATGGCATTTTCACAGTCAAAGCACTATTCATAAAATTTATGTTACTTCCATATATTAAAGAAATTTGACTGAGAAAAAATATTCACTTTAAAGTGTTCTGGTTGCATTAGTTGATCCCACCTTTACCCTTGTCCTGCTCAATATAAGCTTTTTTTGAAGTAAATTTACCTTATTTTCATCATTTTGTAGTTTTTATACTCCTCTGTCAGATGGGAGAGATTTAGATGAAAGTGATCTAATTAGGGTGCGAAGACTATTTGAAATAATGAAAATGAGTCTGTATATAATTTCCAGGATTCATGTCGATGTCCTGGATTAGTAATGACAAATAGCGAAAAAAAAACACAATTATTTTGATATTTTTTGTGTTTGCCACTTCCTAGTACTACAACATTACGAACAGAGTGACTAGAATATACATGTGTTTAACAGTGGCAATTAGTCATAATTGACTGCATAAAATTATGGCAGTAGTTTCAAATAGTAAAATTGGTCAGCAATGGAAAGCAGGCATTTGAAAAGGCATAAACTTGCTTTTGCTGACATGCGAAATGTCGGAGTTTGTGTTTGTCAAAATTGAGAAGTTTGATATAGGTGGCATCCCTTAAGGCCAGCATGGTACATACCCAGGTAGACAAGATTTCCACAGGTCTTTGTATAGATGTTTAACATAGGTCAAGGTTTCGTGTTAAGTTGCATAAAGATTTTCAACACTTTGTTGATTGGAACTACACATTTCACTCACCATTGCATGACAAAAAAAAACTGAATAGTGTGAAGTTTTTTTGTTCCCTGAATCTCTCCACTTCCAGACTAAAGAGTTGTATGTTGCATTCCTCTGGCAAGGTTTCATTTTGGTACTTGCACCTAAATTTTCTACGAAAGTATTCTTCATGGTGAAGCTTTATAAAGTTCCATCACAAAAACGCAGGATGTTTATAAATGGCAGACTAAACCAGCCGCTTAAACTGCCGAGATGTTTGAAGCTTTCCAGTTCTGATAGAATTTTTGAAGATGCAAGAGAAAATATCTCAATTCCCAGGTAAAGATTTGGTAAGTATAGTGTTCTCTTTTTAATGTACTCTCTTGAAAAATTTATGTTGTGACTGCTAGTAGATAAGGTAATTTTATCATGATTATGACATTTGGAGTGGGGGGGGGGGGGGGGGGGGGGCAGGGGAAGGAGGTGTTATATTAAATATTGTAAACTCTAGATAACAAGGCATATATTTGGGCATCATAAGGTTGCAGCATGTTACCTGTTCTCCATCCAATGTAGGAAGTCTTACAATAAACTTGGTTACAAAACCCATTTAGTTCAAGATAATTTGGATTGCAATTACTTTCAAGGTCTGAACCACTTGCTGATTCTCAGAATAATCTTGGTTATTGGTGATTTTGTTCTAATAACATAATTTGTACTACATGTAATTTGATATTAAAAGAATTAAACTGACTGTGTGCTGTTTTCAATGTCAAATAAGATAATCACTCTGAAAGAGATTTGCAGAGCTGATAAACAATGTAATAACATGTTCACGGGATTATACAATTTTAGTATACAAGTACAACTGGCCCAATCCAATCATTTTAAATGGAAGAAATAAATTATACTTTAAATGAACACGAAATAGTTGTATTACCTGTATATGAAAGGGGACTGATCATACTTGCTTTATAGCTATGTTAAAATAAACAGAGAGGTGAAAGTCCGAAGTTCATTCTCCTGTTATAATGCTGGTTTTTTCAATCGGCAATAATTTGAGAGACTATGATGCGCGTAATTATTTTTATTCTCGGGTCGTGGAGACTGGTTGATCCCAACACCAACAATTCCGTGAGTTTTGGATGTCGCGTATGATTGAGTCAGGCTGACATCATGTGGACACGTGTCCAACAGGTAATATTTTCCTTTGACAATTACATACATTGTACATCTCCTGGGTTGCAAGCTTGTAGTAGTGTTGGTCTAATTTGATGTATATGTAGTCTTTTTGTTTGTCAATATCAAGCCCTGTTGCTGCTACTAAAATTTCATTTTAATTGCCAAGATGTTTAGCTGTAGTTTTGAAAATGTTCTGAACTTATATCATGTAACAAACTAAGTTGAAATTTTTTTTGACAAGTATTGTATTTTTATCTTGATTTAGCAAATAAAAATACATAACATGTAGGGATTTAGATTGTCTCAATGCTTGGGATGCTATGATAGAGGTTGGAGTTTCAATGTTTTTTTGAATGATCAATAAAATTTAGTTGAAATATGCTTGTTTCTTGCACCATGTTACACCATCCATTGCCTCTGTTGACCATCAGTTATTTTGTTCAAAACACCAGGTTCGTGAATTCTAAATGTATTTTGGCAGATATGGTATGGAGCACACTTTGGCCAAATGGCGTCATCATTATGCAAACAAAGCTAATTTTGGTACAATGCCCCCCCCCACTCCCAGTCATGGTACAGTGGACCCCCCCCCCCCCCCCCCAGTCAAAGGAGCCAGTCTGGGATGTTTTAGAGTGCAGAGCGAGGGGGATGTGGGAGGGGATTTCTAGCAAATATGAAACGGAAAAAAAAACACTTTTTTTTAAGTATGCGTAAAGAGATTTCAACCAATTATGATTTATGATATGAATAAGCATCATAAAAGTAAAAGATATACTGAGAGCAAAGAGTCAGTGATGATTCGAAGTGCACATTCTGCATCCTGTACTCGTAGAATTTGAAAGGATCCATTGATTTTTTGAAAATGGTTAAAGTTAACATTGTGGGGCCCATTGTTTAGCAATACAAATAGAAAGGACCCATGAAAAATGAGTAAATTTAGTGTGATTCTAGTGTTTTCAGTACAGATGATCAGATTTTGTAAAATCACCCTTATTAGTAACAATGATTCGAAGATTTTATGTAAAGCAACTGATTTGTTTTAAATCAAAATAACTTTTTAATAATTTCATTAAAAAAGGATCTTTTAAGAGTAAGAAAAATAAATTGTCAATAGATGTATTGCATTGAGCTACAATTTAGACCAAGATGAGTCCAGCTAATTATGCACTGGATACTATTTGTTAATCCTTTACCAAAGAATGTTGAATTTCTTACTAATGAAGTGCTAGTAGTTTATAAGATATCTCAGCAATTCCAGGGATAACTAATTAACGAACACCTGACCTCCTTAAGCTTACACCATCTAATATATTGATTGATTTTTTAACCTGAGTGGATTTATGTCTGAAGTACGTTAGTGTTGTTCACAAGCACCATCCTTCGAGTTTCCTGGATTGTTTCTCACAATGAAACTAACTACTGCTAAGTCATTTATGAACCCAATGATTGCATAGAAATATCTGTATAATACAGCCACATATTTGAAAGAATTTACTACATTAGCAATACATTGTAATTCAAGTTATAAGATGATCATAGTCTGCAAATAGACTTGGGGTTTTCACTGACTTACAGACCTAACATCTCCTGAACAGCAATCGTAACTAAGTTTCCTTTTCTCAATACAATTTGCAAATGGTTTCGGAAAATGCACATAAATTGGCTTGTAGATAAATGGAATCGGTGGATTGCAATTCAATTTCTTGCAATATGTAAATATTTGCAAAGTTTGTTCTTTAGTGTTGGTTATGATATGTTGATTTGGAAGGTTTTTGTGGTTTGTTCCTGTATTCATATATTTGTTATAAGCATGAGGTGGTTGGTGGTGGTGTGCTGGAGGTGTATCCCTTGGGGAATGGAACATTGTACACATATAGCTGAAGGTGACGGCCGTATATGAATTGGTACTACTGGTTTACTATAGCTTCATTGATCTATACACAAGTCAACTGCTGTCTGCAAACGGGGACTGCACCATGCTGGCATCATGTTCTCTTACGCTGTATATTGACTTCGGTAATATTGAGATACTGATTCAAAAACCAGAAAGAATACATTGGAATTTCGATTTTATTCTTGAAATGCTGCAGTAGTTTTCAGCGTCACTTAAAACTATCTACATAACATGTGCATGTCTTCATTATGTTATACCTCTTGCTTGTATAATGCAACCTTCATCTTGCTGATAGACTTTCAGTTTGTTTTGTTTCTGCCTGTTGTGATTTAAGCCTATATATATGCATATGCTTCTCATAATTCTTCAGCATTCAACTTTTTTTATCAAGAATAATCGATTAGTTGAATAATTAGCAAATAATTCTGAGAAGCCATTGGTGCTGTTTTCTGTTGCTTGGGTTTCATTGAAGTGGGTATTTTTTTTTTACCATTTTCCATTTGGGTTTTCATTTTTTGCATTTTTATGAACTGACTGGTTACAGTTTCACTGATTGGCTGTAGTGTTCAGGACCTAGGATGATGAAACAATCTTAAGTTTAAATTTGTCGTAAGTTTTGACTTGGCCAATCACAAATAACGTTACAAAAAGTAACATCATACGTGTTTGGCTAAGCACAAATTTAAGTCTTAAGATTGCTTCATGATCTTGGGGCCTGATCATTAGAAGCTGATATTTAAACATTATCGAACTGCAAAATCTGATCATAGACAAAACAAATAAAAATTATTCACATACATTGATCTGCAATAGAACTGTATGTATGAGTGATTACAATCTGCCTACTTAACCATAATTTTGAGCCATGGCGATAAAAGTATTTTGCTCTAGGTAGACATTCATTGCACAGATTTGTATGTCTCTAAGAAGGTGGTCAATCGAGGAGTCTGTAATCCCAAAAATCTCTAGACCTTTTCATCCCTCAAGATTTCATTGAATGGCCCATGATAAGTTGACTGAAGGTTCCATTGTGGTCACTCAAGGGTATGAAAGGGCAGGATTATCAATGATTCTAAACGACTGAAAGAGTGGGAAGGCTTTGTCGGTTATATAAAGGCTCCATAATACACATAATGTGCTGTTGTAAATGTAAAATCAATGTGTACTAATTGTAAACATGAAATCAATGGAGAGTGTAGAGACCCTAATATGGTCAGAGTAAACTTTTCAATATTTTCCTAGTATCGACAAAGTGAGGGGCTACATATTGTAATTGAAGACATTCAGAGTTTATAACTCGTATGTCGGTAGTTTCCTTTGATGGGATCAATCACAGGCAAGATTTTATGTTTTGTGTTTAAATTTGTGATTTTCAATGCATTTTTCTCCCAATATAAAATTGTTTTGTTGAAAAATTTGCAATATATTCAAAAGCCTTTTTAGGTAGAAAAAAAGTCACATAAATAGTTCTGTAAAGTTACGAAATTTAATTGATATTCTGCAATTTTGATATATTTGTTTCTGTACATGTATGTTTGAATTTCATTAGTTTGAGATTGTCATGTAGTGTTGAACAAAATTTCTTCTAAATTTCAAAAAAGTGAATTCACAAAAACACAGATTGGTCCGTAGCTAATACTTTGTCTACTAGAATGATGGTAATAGTGATGCTGTAGGTGACTAAATGTGATGTTGGGAGTGTGTGTGTGGCCGACTTGTAATGTGGACTGGAGAAATCAATATACGAGTAAAGCTGCTTGATATCAAGAGTGGATACTTGTGGCTGTAGCTGCACAGGCACTGGCAGGAGGCTCGCTCCACAAGCCAATAGAACATGCATTGACATCAAGCAGTCTTGTCATTAATACGTCACAACCTGTACTTAGTCTCGCATAGCTGCAAATGGTTATGATCATGTAAGGCTGGTATGGTAGTCCTCGGAAGGAACTGGGGCTGGACTTATTTCAAAAGGGCTGTGAATGGAAACTGTTTAGCCACCTGATCTGGTCAAACTGCCTTCTGTGTTGACTTCACCTTTGTTGTTGGCTACGTATTCCTGATTTATTGACAGCTCCACCTGTCACTGTCGGTCAATGTGTGATTGGGTTTTTTACACGTGTATATTAGTCACTTGTCCCTGGTGCTCTGTGTGTGTTTTCACTGTACACTACTCACTATAGCCAGCACTGCCTGTTTATTTACTCTTATTTACTCACGATAGTACTTTAATGTCTAACCTGGCTTGTTTCCTAGCAACTCTTACAAAAACCGATAGACTACAGCAATACATTTATTTAAAAAGATTTATACTGATTATGATTTACAAAAATCTTCCAAAATATAATGTCAAATGATTTGGTATTCTAGTTTGAAAAGATTGGTTGAACTAATAATTCAGGGATGAAAATCCTGATGATTTTTCTGTAATTAATGTTAATTCTTTAAAAATTCCAATTAAAACTCCTTAAAGTGTGAGCTTTCCTCCTTTTTCACAATTGGCTGTTTTCAACTCCATTCAAAGGTTGGAATAGTTCATTATGAATATCAGGGGTGAAAAAGTTGAGAAAGATAAGCCAGTTTGGAAGAAGACATTACATGCTTGTCTAACCTGACACACAATTTCAGTGTGTTTTTGCTATAACGCATATAAACCTTGTCATCAAATTTATTTTCCGTCAGCTTCTTGCTGTAGAGAAAAATATCAAATTTATTGTATGCTACTACTTACATCAGAGAACACTTTGACCCAGGGTCATGTCATGATATTTTCATAGGGTGAAAGTATGTCAAGACCGGTCATCAAATGGCTTGTTTCAAGGTCACAGGTCAGACTACAACAACTTTTGATGAATTGTTACCCCTAAAGTAATACTATATGTGGTCTGTTGCTTGATGGCATAATAGGCAATATATTCACAATTTAATAACTTACCTGAAAATGGAGATTGTAGTTTGCTGTAGTGAACCGCTATCAAAGTGTTGAAAATAGAATATGGGGTACTAAACTAAGCTTTTAAAATATACACAATTAAAAAGTGATCAATTTTATTAATATAAATGATTCCACAATTATCAACTTAAGTTTGTTATGAAGTTTGTTCAGAAAAATAAGATTGACCTATGTCGGGAATTCATGTGTAAAAAAAAAATAAAATTTGAATTACGAGAGCAGGAATTGTTAAGATGCTCTGATAAAAGTCAAAATTGGCGAAAATTTATCGTAATATTCAAAGGTAGAGTTCATGGTGAAATGTTGATCACTGACAATTTTATTCTGCTGACACCATCAAATACTGAAACAATTTAGCAATACTGGCCACTTGGTCTTCAATTTTTGCTGTCTATTTTGAGTTTCTATTTATTCCACAAATTTTGAATTAGGTCGTCATCATTGCATAAAGATGACAGTTTAAATCAAAATACCTAACCCATATTACAGGTTGACTTTCTGTAGCACTTTAACTCTTAACCGGGAGTATAAAACTAAGGCCCGTTAACCGGGAGTATAAAACTATTGCGGGCCTTCAGGAATACGTTTTTTCATGAGCTGATCAGTAAGATGCATGTCAGAGACTATCTGTGACACTGGAAACTTGGCCTTATTCTAATTCAGGATAAGAGCTATTTTCCCAAGGCATTATTTAACTCGAGTTTTCACCACATTTGCAGTCCAGATTTAGGATTTGACTATAATTACAGTAAAACCCCACTTGCTCGAACCCAGTTTCTCTTAATACCCCTCATTTATAAACCATCTGTTTGGTCTCGACCAAGTTTGTACATATTCAACCATCTGCTGATTACTCCCAATACCAGGTCCCCAAAGTTCGAGTAAGTGGGGTTTTACTGTATTTGTGTTGAATATGATTTCACTATCACAAGACAGTAATGTATATATATGGAAGTGAGATGTGCAACCTTTTTTTACTAAAAGAAAAAAAAATAGTACAAATATTGTAAATGAATTTCAGAAGCTTAATAAACCTTGGCAAGCAGCAAATAGGAATTATACTTTTGTTCTGAAGTGGCTTTGATTTGTTTGGTGTTTGTAGCAGTCTTACCTAATGTGTGTACTGTATAATATTTCAGCCCATCATAGATTTTTTCTGCATCATTGTCCCAACTTTAAATGACCCTGCTCACTAAATACTAACCGGCAGTTGTGATTAAAAAGAAAAAAAGGTCCAAGAAATTTTCTTTGTTCCTGGATGTGTCACTAATCCCTGCTTTACATCTTCATTTATGTTAAGACTGTTCTGTTGTCCATCAGTCTTGGTAGATTTTTCGTGATCACAAAATCTTTTGGGTTTTTTAATGTTATCACAATTTCTTGAGCACAATTTCTATTGCTTCGAAATATAATAGAGCAAAAAAATTAGTTCCATTGTAATTTTAAAGATTGCAAAGTTGAAAATCATGTGCACAATGTGACTAAAACATACACTGTTGATTTTCATTAGTATTTTTAGAATATTTGAGATTCCTTTTATTTTGCAGGTGTGGCGACTACTATAGATACTTGGCAGAAATATCTGTAGAGGATAAGGCAGAGGTGACAGAGAAAAGTGAACAAGCTTATTCAGAGGCAGTTTCATTGGCAAGATCAGAATTGCAATCCACTCATCCGATCCGGTTGGGTTTGGCCTTAAACTTCTCCGTGTTTCACTACGAGATAAAAGGAAAATACCAGGATGCTCAAGAAACTGCTCAGAGAGCTTTTGATGATGCCATCAGCGAACTGGATTCATTGGAGGAGGAAAGTTACAAGGATTCTACGTTAATAATGCAGCTTCTCAGAGATAACTTAACACTATGGAATCAGCAAAATGGTACGACCTTATTTCGATAGGATCCAATGAAAAAACTGGTCAAAGATTATTTTCATACTTTGAAGCGAAAAATGAAGCTTCATGAATACGCTGAAATGAAAGTAGAATTCCATTTTCATGACATTTGTTTATAATCGGTGACCAGATCAAATTTTGTCCATTAGGGCGGTGACCAATTATGAGATGGGGTAGTTAAATTCCCTGTCAATGGAACATTCTGATTTAAGATATTTCTAAAGGTTGGAGGGAAAATGTAACATCTTAAGTTTTAAATAGGATATCTATTGGTTATTTTTTTCGATTGGGAAGAAAAAGGGGCAATACGATAAACCTTCGGTCAGTTCCACCAAAATTAAATAAATATTGTCAATCCTGATCGAATTATACGAAATTACAGCCGCTGGAATAAAGAGGAGTTCGAACTATCCATGTTGACATCCGAGAACTTTTGACATTGGCAAAAAAAATTACAGCAAAGAGTCAAATCGTTGTTCCTCAACAATGATGGCCAATTACGATTATTTGTAAATCTGAAGATGAGCAATGAGAGGGCTTAAATGTTCAATTTCATATTAGGCCTAATTATCAAGTATCAATTCGCAAAGAAGAGAAAATATTTTATGCCGTAACCACCGTCGGAAGTTTATGTAATTTATCCTAAGGCCTATGCGGATGTTGGATTGAAACTGCACTTAATTACGGATTAATACTTCGATCGAATACCTGATCGATTATTTGGTCTAGGCAGTTGTATATGTAATATATCAATTAAGATATAAATCAGGTATCAGTGACCAGGCTGCGATTATATAATCAAAATTTAACACAGTAATGCCATGATAATACACACGTACCTGTCGGCATGTGTGACACTTTATTCCGCGCTCCGGTCCGATGCTGATCGGGGTCATAAAGATGTTTGATTAGCGCGTGCACATGTTCATGTTAACAAGAAAGAAACATTGGTAAAATGTGGCTCGTTTATGCAAAAATTGTCCGAAAAAGCTGACAACAATATCACACATCACGAGTACTACACGTTATACTGTTGTTATAATCGATGGTGTGAAAATAGATCTCTTTGCACAAGTTTTGCGTGGCTGTAAATTGTATTGCCGAGAGCAATCCGTTACATAAGTTCAGTACACAGGTCTAATCAAATTCTGTGTGTTCGAACTATCCGAAACCTGTGTAAGCAAGGTTCGAACTATTAGGAGTCAAAAAATTTGTTTTTTCTGTTACTAAAATGCTGCGTTCGAATTATCCGCTGATTCGAACTAACCGAAGGTTTACCGTATATTCTTCTTGGTAGCATCAAGTTTACATCAAGTTTTCATGTAAACTTGAACTTTATTTGACATCAATTTGTATCAGTTATGTATCAAAATCCATGAATCATGAGCAATCAGCTTATTAATCAAGTAAACCTAATACAAAATTATGAATTTGCTTGAATTCGTGTCAGAAAAATGTTTACCTGTTTTACTTCCGAATACAAATAATTAGACTTACAAAATTCAGAAATTTCCTCCCAGTAAATTGTGAATGATTAGGAAATCTTTTGAATAGCTTTGTGTGAATATTTTTGTTGGAGATATAAATCCTTACATGCAAGTTTGAGTCCATACTCAATTTGTGTATGAAATTAATGATTGAACTCTGAATGGGAACATTTGACGCCACTTCTAAAGGTTGAAGGAACAGTGCAGGGACACAATCTTGATGTAACTTGGGGAACATAATTTTGACAAACTCTCTAAAGCAGAATAAGAAAATATATTTTAGCCCAATATTTTCATATATGCATAAGTATACAGTTTCTCTAGCATTACATCCAGGTCTGGTAGATTTTATGTTGGGAAGGGAAAGAAAGATCCAACTTGAGTAATAAGCAAAGTTATTATGGTGCATAAATTCTCGTGTTTTCATGCTTTGTGTTTTCAATGTGCTTCTACCATAGTGTGTATTACGCTTTCACCAGTGCTAACCTGTGAAGTGAACACTAGTATCGATGATCTTCATGCTACATATAGGGATATACCGTAGTCTGAAAGCATTTAATTTTCATCCATTTCAAAATCAAGTTGCAACATTTTCTTATGTCTTTTATATTATTAAATTGAAGCTGTATTTTAATATCAATTGACATCATGATTTATGTGAGATTTCTTCTCCATTGGAAAGTAAGATATTGCTTTACAAATTGACATAAAAGGATGATCCAGCAAGTTTTTCAACTGGATATGGTTGGTTGTCATGTTTTAATGAATTCAAAAATAAAAATTTTATTGTAAAAAGATGTTGACAATTCATATATCTTGATAAAATAGGAGAAGACACATAAATCATACACCCCTGAAAACATTTAAACTCTTGTAATTCAAGGTTCATTATAAGGGTAATTGAGTTCAGAGATCAATACATATTATAATAAACCCTCATTCCTTGGAAAGTTGAACATCTTGTTTTGAGATTGAAAAGCAGTTATCTTTGATGAACAGTGCTGTTACATTTATTACAAAAAGGATATTATAACTTGCATTTCAGCAGTAAAATTAAGGTTTTGTTGTAACCCTATGCCAGGGAACAAAGGAGTTCTCTCGCCTTCTATAAAATGAGATTTCTAATCTACCTTCAGGTAAAACCCTGTTAGTCCGGAACAGTACAAGAACTAGTAATGATGTGACCTTGAGCTGGTCTTCGTGATTGACAATTTTGTGTTTTGTTCACAGGAGAGGAACAGGACGCAGAGCAGGAGCAGGAGCAGAATTGACCTGATCTCCATCATATGATCCCTCAATGCTGAGGACACTACGATTATTACATTCACTTCATCAACTAGCAAATAGACAGGACTATCGTATGGACTTTGGAATGGGAATGTGATGTTTACATTGTTGTAATAATGTATTGTGAAAATTTTGATCTAAACTTCAGCATTAGCCTAAGTTAAGTGTATGTATTGTGAGACTATGACAATTTCAAATCAATTTTCACATGAAATTTAAAGTTAAAAAAAAAAGATTTTTCGTCTTTGTTTTGTTAAAAATACAGATGATCTGTATGTTTGTATTGGATGTTCTACTAAAGTAATATTAAAATCTGTAATGTATATCGAATTATGAAAAAGTGACTTATTTAGTGGGATATTAAATTTTACTGCAAGTACACTAGAAAAATGCAAATGAAAAAAGTGGTGTAAGGATGGAATGGTTGTCATTTGTTGTTGTTTGCCTCGAGCTACCAGAAATATTTTTTGCCAATCCTTTGAACCTCCCAAACTTTTTTCTGTTTTTATCTTTTTTCTGATTGCAAGTTTCGCATAGTTTTATTATTGTCCAATATTGTGTAAGGTAAATATTTGTGTATCATTTTCATCACAAAATTCACAACAGTAAAACAGTAGTACTGTCTTTGCTATTTGTAATAATTGTTGCATTTCCTGTGTTTTACGTGCATGTTGTGCCTATGAATTTGTAAGGATGAAAAGCAGGATTTTATCTTTGTGTTTAAGCAATGACCACCTTCCTTCGACTTGCCAAAATGACAGTTATTTTCCTTTTCTGTTCTCCCATTTCTTCTTTTTTTTCCTTCCAAATATTTGATATTCTAAAAATCTTTTTACTTTTATATCTCTGAAGAAAGTGAACTAACATTGGAATTTTTCTTCAACAAATTAACAAAAAGTTGTCTAAAGGGAGTACAAAAAGTTGAGCCCCGTTTTTTTTTGGACAGGAAACCTCCTGCAGTTGAATAGTGGCAGAATGAATATACAAATGGCAAGAAAGTCTCTTAGGTGTAGCATTACAGAAATATAAGTAGTTCAATGACATATATATAGGAGGAGTAATATTACCATATTCAAAATGTAGCACAAGACTTAAGTGGATACTGGCTGTTGGTCATATTTGACAAGGTCCATGAAAAAGAATTTGTTGAAATAGTGTTGATCAATTGGTATCATTAGTTGTGTGATGAAATGTGTTGATTTATATAGTGGCTTGCTAAATGAAGTTATTTCGATCTGAATGTTGTGGCTGTGGTTCATTTGCTGCCACATTGGTTAAATTATTGATATTTTTAGCTGATAAAGGTGGAATTCTGGGTAGTAGTAGACTATGAACAATAGGTTGATTTATAATGGGCTATTTTAGTTCAGATATAGACAAATTTAAAACAAGAAAACTTCTAGTTACCGGGCTAACAGTCAAAAGTTTTACTGTACCAGATTTTGGGCTTGACTTCTTGGCCTTTGAAATTATTTATTACTGATACAAATTAAACATGTTTTTTAAAAAATTGATTCATTTTCAGTTAGATGAATAAAGATTAAATCTAAACAGATATATGAAAATACCTGTTACAAACATTATCAACATTTAAGCATGCAAATTCTAACAAAAATCAGCTTCAATAAAGTTATCAAAGGTGAAAAGCCCCAGAAAAAAAAATGTATACCAATACTATCATCAATCTAGTTTGTGCTTGTTTTTATAATTAATTATTACTCAATATCCACATAATCTTTATGTATTCCTCATTGTTTTGTTTTAACAGAATTAATGTGAAACCATTAAAATATACATATATATCTGTTGTTGTTCTGTCTTCTGTTCAAATGTGTGGACCTCAAAACAATTCCGTCCCCTGGTTTTCAAGTTCAGTGCATCATTTCGCACAATAAATAAGTGTTGGGGTGATGCTGATATCATAATTAACACCCTTGTTTATTTTCACATGTATCACTTGACCTTTTCTCTGGTCTCTTTGGGTGTGATATAAAAGTAGGTGTTAATTTATTGGGTACAAAGCTTTTGGCCTTGTCAAACCTTGTGCCTTTCACTATTCCTGAAAGGTCTACAAGTAAAGCTATCTCTTTAACAGGCAACAAATGTGTTAAACTAGGCTACCAATAGGAACTATTTTTTAAGCCTTTCAAAAGAGGTATTTCATAAAATTACTTCCTGTCCTGTATTTTACGCAGAGTTGATTGAAATGTTAGATATTTTTAGAAAATGGAAATGGCAGGGTTGGACTTTGGTACCTCAAATTTCAAATCCTGTCATTTCCTTTGTTGTGATGTTCGAATAGTAGTGCAAAGTGTAAATTTAGAAAATATAGACGGGATAATACTCGTGGAGTTCTTGGCAGTTATAACTATGCAGTGGTACCATTTACCTTGAGTTACTAATGTGCTTACCAAGAGAAAAAATGGCTTTAACACACATATATTGAAAAATCCAACTGCATTAAGGTGTATGGAATTGCAGTCTTGAATAATTACAAATTTTCTGATAATTTGAAAATTCTGCTATTGATTTACTATGAAAGAGATTTAATCTGAATTTTTGGGCAAAGGGCATTTTATTTGAAGAGAGGATGGGGTTTAGGCGCTGGCCCAAAAAGGGGCAGTGAGGGAAATTTCAACTGAATGTGATCTGGACCATACTTTGGGAAAAGGGACTCATATTCGAATAAACTGAAGCCTAACCCCTTCTTCGGGGCTAAGAGGTGTCAGTGGGGGCCCCACGTGGGAAATGTCAGGAAAATATCAAAATTTTTCTCAAATTTTGCGTAAATCTTTGTTCCGGAGTTGTACATGTCTACTTTCGAGTCTTATCGCTGACCTGTGGCCATTCTTAGATTTGGACATTTTCAGTAAGTTATTACTGGTGGGATCTCTCTCAAATTTCGTCTGTGGGTCCTTTGTTGTGTATGATTCATATTGAGACTTGTCTTAAAAACATGGCTACCATGTTGCCATCTTGGATTTTGAAAAGTTTGTTTATCGCTATTTTCTCAAAAAAGACCGGAAGGTTCCGTATTGGTTAAAATTTATGCATGTATCTTTATGGAAAAAAAAAAATTATGTAGCTATCTATGAATATTAATATTTCCCAGGGATAGTCCAACAAGAACCAATTTTATATGAAGCTTAGATTAAAAGTTACCTAAAGGCAGGGATCACTTTTGGGCAAGATTAGGTGATTTTTACCCATATTTTTCCTGAAAATCTCATTGAAAATTCAATATTATAATACTTTATATAGAAAAATTTCGTAGATATCTTGCTGATCCCATGAAATCCCTCAAATTCTGCCATAGGTTATAAGAGTCGGCATTATCCCTGTAAAGGTGCCTTTACTTTTACATGGCTCGATTAAGCAGATAATTACTGAATTGACAAAGATCTATTGCATCTACATAACATGTAGCAAGATGGTTGGGTAATATCCCTCTGGAATCCATTGTAAGCAATTCTGGTAAAGAGAACTAAAACTTGTTTGAATTGAAGGTGTTGGCCTGAAGGGCTACATTGTTCGATAAAGACGGTTTAGGTATTCATTCTTTGTTCAAGTTGCTGCAATACCCAAGCATGTTCAGAATAGATGGATTTTAATGCTATTTGGACCATACAAAGATTTATATAAACGACATGTTTCATGATACAAATTCAGGGATAATTCTGACTCTTAAAACCTATGGGAGAATTTGAGGGATTTTATGGGATCAGCAAAATATCTGAGATTTTTCTATATAAAGTAATACAGTTTTGAATTTGCAATGAGATCTTCTGTAAAAATATGAGTAAAAATCCCCAAATCTCGCCCAAAAGTGATCCCTGCAAACTCAAAAATGGCATCACTTAGGATAAACTGGTCATGCTCACAGAGTGTTGGTATTAGTAGTTGATCAATAGATATTTTTATAATGACAGAAAAAATGCTACAGCTTCTGGGAGGGACTAACTACATAGTCCAGGCCATTGACCTTATTGCATTATATTGTCTGCCTGTGATGTGGACTCGTTGCAATTGGGCAATTTCACTGTACTGTCGGTAGCATCCTTGAATCTTACCTCTGCTACGTATACCCCCCCCCCCCCCCCCCCCCCCAGGGGGATACACTCACTTGTGCTCCCCTTGCTCTGTTATAGCAAATCTGAAGACACAGAGATTGCTACCATATTTAACTGGTCTCGTGTAAAAATCCCCTGACCAATCACTAGGTTGATATCTGTCCTTTAGGGACATGTGACTTTCAGTGATCAATTTACAATTTATTTTCATGGGGTCTTTTAGTACATATTGCTAAAAAAGATGGGTTCCACAATGTTAAATTGAAGTATTTCTATGAGTCCCAGCATAATTTTATGATACAGGACTCTGGACTTGCACGTAGATTGATCACTGGACTGTTTACTGTTGAGTGATTGTGAGATTCTTTGGATGTTCTTCAATGGATCAAACTAGTCAATTGTCCCATCCACATTGTTTAGAACATGCTCTGAAATTGCAAACCTTCATTCGTAATTAAATATATTCCGGGAGTGCAGAGAGCGATTCAAGCAAGTCAAACCCAAGTAGTATGGAGAATGATTCCTTTTATAACATTATCGGATGATAATAAATTACATTACAAAGGAAGCTCTTCTGTAGATAACAAAGAAAACATGTACCTCTGACTGAACTACATGAACAGACTAACAGAACATGCAAAAAATGTTATATGATCCCCGGGTTAGGGAAATCTTGTATGCACAAAGATGGTCCCATAGACAGATCAGTGTTCTCACTTAGTTTTGCAATAATTGGCTGACTTCCAAAGAAACGCTGGTTGAATTTTCACATTCTGTAATGTTGATATATATAAAATTTTGAATAACAGGCTACTTTTGCCGGCAACCGGCTTTTAATGAGAACTCTGTTGAAAGGTTTAAAGACTATACCATAACAAGTTCCATTGCACAAAATAAAACATAATTATGCAGCATTCCAGGATATACAGTGTTTGGGTGGGGAAGAGATTTAAATAAAAGAAGCAACAGTCCACAAAAATGTCATCCTCAATATCCAGGGGTTATGCTCACCTGCATTGTATACACCCCTGAAATATGTTGTTGCAAAACTGAAGGCTCTGTTGATGAAGCGAGAAATTAAATGAAAATCGTAATAATCCTGCGGTCACATAATGGTGAAAAATGATGCGCTTTGAGGTGGGTTGCGTCTCCTTTGTAATCCTCAAAGACATCAGCCCAGTGCTAGGTCAGGTCCCCCCCCCCCCCTCCCCAGAGACCAACTGGTATCTTTGTGCCTTCAGTGTGTTGCCATGACATATTCCAGGAGTGTATTTAGCGTATGTGAGTGTAAAACTATGATGCGAAATTTAGTGCAAATATCCAGCAGGTTTTTGCTGGTCAATTTGAATCAAAGATTGCATTCTTGACTTCAGATCAGCTGAAATGGTTTTATTGACAAATTCAATCCTAGTTTGAAAAAACAACAATTTCCTTGATAAGGCAGTGATTCAGTGATATTTGTAAATGGTGAGATACCTTAACTTGATAAGACATAAAAAGAATTGCAATTTTTACAAAGTAAATAAATAGGTCGGAATGTTACTATGGATATAATACGCTGTTGTAAACATAAATACAATATATATATATATATATAAACCAGATTAATGCATTGGCTTTTGCTGGTTAAGATGACGGATATTAATCAGGAATGCTATTATGACATGCTTGTATAACTGAAAGGTGAAAGATGACATGATAAATCCTTGCGTTCATGTTTGTTCAGCAACAGGCTGCGAAGTATGGGTTTCCTGGCTTTTAAGTGTCGTACTGTGTAGATGTAACCTAAATATTAATACCTTATGGGGCA
The DNA here is from genome assembly GCA_947623455.1 of Mimachlamys varia. Lineage (NCBI taxonomy): Eukaryota > Metazoa > Mollusca > Bivalvia > Pectinida > Pectinidae > Mimachlamys > Mimachlamys varia. The sequence goes on along the minus strand of OX392532.1, from coordinate 27,724,808 downwards.
TTTCCTATTCCACCAGAAGTAAAACCACATTTAGTTTAAAAAAGGAAAAAGTTGGAATACATCTGATAAGATCTAGTAAGAAGGTTGGATGGGGGCAAGCTAATTAAATGCCATTGTTGCTATGTTATGTATGACATATAAAAAAATGTAATCCAAAGTTATGACAGATTCATGTGTTTGAAATTTTTTTACAGGATGGGGGATTATAACCGTTACCTAGCCGAGTTCTCTACTGGTGATGACAGAAATGTAGCCTCCGAAGCCAGTCTAATGGCCTACACAGAGGCTAAAAAAGCATGTGCCCAAGAACTAGCCTCCACTCATCCAATTCGCCTTGGCCTGGCCCTCAACTTCTCAGTATTTTACTATGAAATTCTCAACAACCCCAAAAGGGCCTGTGAGCTTGCTAGAACAGCCTTTGATGACGCCGTTGCAGAACTGGAACAATTGTCTGAGGACAGTTACAAGGACTCGACTCTGATCATGCAGCTGTTGAGGGACAACCTGACCCTGTGGACCACCGACATTGGAGATAATGAGGGTAAATTGATGATATGTTACAGTAAAAAGTTGCCATCGGATAGGATATCTATCAATGCACTAACTTGTGTATTGTTTGAATCTAAAAATATTTAATCACTTTCTTGTGTATTGTTTAAGTCGAGAATATTTAAAATCAAACGTTTTTGTATTCCATGTTGAATTAACTTATGGTAAAAAAATTAATACTTTCTTGAAATGTTACACTCAATTTTACTAAAATCATAAGTGTTTTGATCAAGATCTTTACTCCCTTGGTTTCCATCTACTCAGCTGTATATGAGTATGTGGTTGCTAGGTGCCAGAAATTTTAGAATGCTCGCTGTGAGTGCAAAAATGGCAGCAGCAGCTGTATGCTTACCAGAAAGTTCAGATAGTTGGGAAAGATATTGGTTGGTTGAAACTTGCATATATTGCCCTGTAACCACAGACTAGTTCTTGTGGGCTGATTGGCCTTCAGATGTTACATTCTTGTCGGGTCAAAGGTGAAAGTCATTTGTTTTAAGTTTAAAGTTAGTTTCCCCTTGAGTATCAGAATTTACTTGGTGATTAACTCTAGTGCCAAAGGTCAAAGTCTTTGAACTTAACACTGCTCAGGTAAAATTGTTTAGAACGTCTTAAGATGGCCATCATAGATATAGTCTGATTATAATAGAAACATATACTGAGATTGTTTTGTACACAAACAGGAATTGAAAACTTAATTTGCGAGCTTTCGAAAACGTCTGTTTCCTTTGTCAAGCAAAGAGTACAATAGCCGAGTGTCTGTGTTCTGACCGCTGAAATCAGCTCACTACCCAAAATAGGGCGAGTTAGAGAAGTCAGCTGTCAAAAATGTAGCTCGACATTTCGTCCAAATGTACTCTAGTACTACAGGTAGACAGAGGGACGGATAAGATGTTTACCCATTCCGCCCCTTATTCAGCGGTCAGAACACCGACATTCGGCTATTGTACTCTTTGCTTGACAAAGGAAACAGACGTTTTCGAAAGCTCGCAAGTTAAGTTTTCAATTCCTGTTTGTGTACAAAAAGTCTCAGTATATCATTCATACCAAACTGTGGAATCTTATTCCTAATATAATAGAAACAGTTGAACAAGCCTGGCAAAAAGACCTGAATGATTTAAATTCCTTAAAAAACTGTTAGATCTTCTATCTCTTGGAAATCTGGAAATTTTTGCTGAAGCTTTGAAGGAGAATGGATGTCTTTTCTGAGTGATTTTTATAGAAATTACTTTGATAAAAGCATAAGGGAATCTACTGTAACACAAAAAGTTTAAATTTGTGTGCAATTTCAAGTAACTACTCTGTTCATAATGGATTTTATAATGTAACTAACTATTTTGATATTTTCTTAATAGCCAAAAAGAACATCCCTTTTCTCGGGTTGATAAATCCTTATATTGACCTTTTAAAAAGTCAATAATTGTAAAATATTTTTGTTTACAGATGAGCAACAGCAAGATGGAGTGTTGGAGGACATTGAACAGCAAGAATCATAGTGTGACCATATAGCTGTGGCTGTGACGGATGCTTAGTAGCAACCTCTATTATCATATGAATGTAATGAAGGAGTCTTTTGATGAAGCGAGTACCAAGCATATTGTCTATAGAACTCTGGATTCTCTTTTAGGGTGTGCTGTTCTATCAAAGATGTAGTACAAAAAGACAAGCCCGATGAAAGACTTTGGCAGAAAATAATGATTGTTAAGGAGTTTTCACTTTTGACTACCAGGAGACGAATCATCTTGTACTTCTGGAGAAATATGTGACCTCCAATTTAAATATAAGCATGAAACTTGATCAATACAAATTTTTTGGTATGTTGGGTGAAATAGTAGTATGCTTACATGTATTTTGTACTTGTTACATCAAATTAGATTATGGAGAGGATCTGTTTCTATAGTAACCATTCCTGTAAGTTAAGGCCCCCTAGAAAGTGACATTGCCCCAGTTAAAGGCAGACCAACCCAGATTAAGTGTTAACTTTATTGGTCAGTATAAGGAAAGAATATTAGTGTGGAGAAATGGACCTTGATGTCCAAAGAAAATGTCACCAATATATATTTTAAATATAATTTGATAATAATACTATTTACTAAAAAACAGGTCCAGATATATGTATTGATATATGGTGATGGTATAAACGTAACCGGCCTGACCTTTATCATAATCTAAGGGGCAAGTCATGGAATTTATTTTGTTGATATTGGTAGTACTACTCTTTCTTAAGAATCTCGGGGTGTAAAGGTCTACAAGCCAGAAGCAGTGACAAAACTGTTCCAGTAACTTGAAACATTACCGATTGGTGACCAATTTTGCTGCATACTTATTTCTACCATGGCACCTGTATCTTAGTCAAAACAAAAATGCTTCAAATATGTTTTGGAAGTTTGTATTGAAAATACAAAAAAAGTTTTGGGTACAGTAGCGTGATCTCGACCAGAGTAGAACGGTAAATCGTTAAAGCACAACGACTTGATTTTCACACCCCAGAATCATTAAAAACATATTTCTTTGGTATCTTATGAAAACTGTGACGTAAAACTTTTAAACAAATCCATGAAAACTGTGACGTAAAACTTTAAACAAATCCTAGCTGTTAGAGACATCCAAATTCAAATTATTTTTAAATATTGAACTTGAGACATTGACTGATCAAATATTGTTGCTCAACATTGTTGTGTGTAATGTGTTTAATACTATTTACAAATTTACTATGTCCATTTTCCATTATCGCATGTCCTAGGGCACAGTGAGAGCTAAGACTGGTTTAAAAAAAAGGTTGTAATTTTATTGTTATAATTAATGCATGCCATCATTACATGCTTTTTTTTCATTCTTGTTCAAGTTTTCATTTGGTTTCATATAGATGACCAGGTAAACGCAGGTCTTGATATCAAAAGCCAAATTGTAGCTGTCACATTGCATTGTCCTATTTTTGTGACTTTTTTTTACACACGAGTGTGATTACTATGTTATTAATAAGATTTGATGCTGTTGCCATCTAATCTAGATGAGATCAGAAAATTCCAACTAAGTTGACATGACGGCATTTATACACAAACGAACCACGAACAGATGTTTATATTTCGGAATTGTTTAAATTGAAGAGTCGCAGGTCGGATTATGTATACATTTAGACAAATTAACAATCTAATACTGTCCGTAGCTAGTTTATGGTAGTAACTTATTAAAAGAAGTGAATAACTTCATTTCAAACTTAATCTTAAAAAGTCTGATGACTTCTCATCCACGGAAGATGAGCTGCATTACACAGCGTTTTTTTTTTTTTACTAGAAGCTGTGGATTGCACTGTCAGTTTTTCTATGTATAATAAGTAGTAGGCGAATTGAAGCAAAATTTTTGTAGAATGAATGTCTTGAATTATATGTCTCTGTAATGTGCTTTTCTAACAGTAAACCATTAAAAAGCAACAATATACTGCCACCCTTGTTTGTCGTTTTTCTTTAGCTTGCTATCTTGTCCATGGTCCATCATCTGTTGGTCAATTGTGTGTCCTTAAACAATTTGTTATTACTACAGTTGTTGCTCTCAAAATAAAAATGACATATCTCCTCAAAAAATTCTCAAAAAAGCCTGAACCCATCTTGGTCTCTGTAGATTAACATTTAAAAGTTGGTTGATACTATTCATCCAGAGAAACAGCTTTTTAAACCCGCTTGGCCAAAAGGAAATGTCCAGATTTAGATGAAATTGTGGTGGGATAAGAAAATTTATTGACTTGATAAGTGTTGCACTGCTGTCTCGAGGGTGCCCATTCCTCCACTCCCCCTCATCAGGGTTGAGAGTTGAATGGTACAATTTTGTCTACAATATATTGTAATCACATCTATAACAAGTCAATTTGACTAGGATATTTTTTCACTGCCAAAAACACTATGAATTAGAAACTGTTTTTTCTGGCATGACAAAATTTTAGCTTTGATAACTTATTTCTGGAAAGAAAAGCCAAACCTTGTGGAATTTTATCTTAAAAAGATCTTAAAAATTGGGGATGAGACCAGGAAATGAAAAAAATAAAAAAAAATATATTCAGCAGATGTGTACTGAATGCAAGAACATTAAAAGCTATGGTAGATACCCCAGCCATCAGATTTTCATAATGTTGCTCTGTCTGTCCTTACTATAGTCACTATCGTGTATATATATCCCAACAAACTATTAGGATGTTTCTCCATATCTGCAAGATACAGTTGTCCAGTGCAGAAAATTTTTATCCCATTTCATATGATATCACAATGGCTCGACAGCAATGTAATGTCACAAATTTGGAAATGTGATGCCACAATAAGGGAAAAGCAACATGGTGAAATAAAAACTCACAATAAATATTTACCGTACAAATTTGAAAAACCTTGAACCAGCTTTACGCTTAAAAAAAAAGTTGAAATGTCTTGAAAAAATTTGACCGTCATCTTCATAAATCATTACAGTTAAATGGCTAGAGGGGGATGGGTAGTGGACATTTATTGCTTTAGCAATACTCAGTATGCTAGTTTATACAACTGTATTGTCAATAAACTTTGTGGTTTGTCAAGAAAGATATGTTGACGGCCAAAGTTTGACCTTGGCCTTATCAGTAGCATCAGTCCCAGAAAATTCTTAATGTATTGCTTTATGTATTGCCTGCCCAAGAGATAAAGGGCAGAAATAGTGATTGTTGTTTATGTAACCAGTAATTTGACCTGACAACCGTGCATAAAGAGCAAAAATATGATTTCACAGCAGATCGCAGTACTTTCAAAGATGCTAGTATACCTTTGTGGTAAAATAGTATTCCCAGAAAACTCTTAAAATAATTATCGGGGTTTGCATTGAAGCCGTCCCTATATCTTTTCCAAGCATTGAAACTGAAAAGGACACTTCTTTTCAGGATTCCCATTTTAATTATGCAGAAGGACCCCATTTGGGAAAGGACTCCTTGCATTTATAATATGTATTATCTGCAACTTCGGGATATAGAACAGAATCAAAGTACTGAAAGTATTGAAATACTAAAACTTCTAACAATAATATTTATTTTTGACAGCAATTGAAGTGATTTTGTTGTATGGATTACTTAGTTTTGATAATAGGTTTCAGAATAGAGATTAAGTAAGTATTTAAGAGTAAACCCAATTACAAGCAAACAGGCACAACTAGGGACCAAGGGGAACCTACATATGAAATTTGAGAAACTCACTGAAGAAATTTTTAACACAAAAAAACTTCTGGTTAACATTATCGTTTGGAGGAAGGTGAATGAATCATTGAAATCTAAGCTGCTGGTAGTTAGCACAATGGATATTAGATGAAAAAAAATAAGGAATTCGCAAATATTTCTCTTCAGAAGCTTTAGGTAATGTCCCAGAAAAAGTATGTGTTATTTTCAATAAATTAAGTATTTTGCCAATTGATATGTACATTATGCAGGCTCTGATTATGTCTCGTTAAAAAAATGTATACTCGGTACAATATTAAGTAAGTTTGTGCATTCAGTATATGTATATCACAACGTTAGTGACGATCAGTGGAAGTGATTCGTAAATAACAATATCATATCCAAAGGGATTTACACTGTAATTACAGATCAATTCTTCCGACCGACAAATTGGTCAAGTATTTTGGTTTACGCACACGTATAAGGTAATACACCATTGAAATCAAAATCAGGATCGTTGGCAATGGTGCGATTATATAATCAAAGATTAACGAACAGTACACACTCCGCGACATTCCTCAATCCATATATGATTGTAAAGCACAGAGAGGTATACATGAATGTATGTATACACCAAGAGGTTTACCAGTAGCAGAGACATAATATTTAAATGAGCCGTGGAAGTGAAAATTGATTTCTTTGTTACAAATTGCACCTAGATTATTAAAGTCATCATAATTATTTACAATACCATGCGAACATCATTTCCTGTTATGTTTAGGCTTTCAAATAGTTCAGATATCATGCGATTGGTAGTATTCAATCTTTTCCGGAGCGGGAGGGGAAAAAATGACATGGGTCAAAGGTCACAGAATAGTCGCAGCAATAGACGCAAAAACTACTTGTAGTTTAAATGTTAAAAAACGTTTTTGTTGTTTAAGTTACCAACCTGTAATTTGACCTGGCAACCATGCAAAAGAGCAAAAACATGATTTTAGAGCAGTAGCACTTTCAAAGATAACCCTATACATGTATATCACAAGAGACTATTGCAGGGAAACAAATTTGTAAAGCTCTGAAGAACTTCATAAAGACGTCATATCTAATTAATTCCACATAAACATGTTAATTGCCTACGTAATAACTGGAGGCGTTCGGCACACAAGTGGTGAAATTGCTATCAGATTTCATGCCACATGTAATGGTTAACCACTGCTGACGCTCAAGAACAGATGTCCATCCATGAATAATTAATACATTTTGAAAGCTGTGTATAACAGCGGTATTATTGTAAGGTCAGGCGAGGAGTTATGTTTTTGTATCCATTCTATGTGGAGGTTCATTTACGAAAGTATAACTGCAAATAGCATTTGCAGTGTATGAATAAATAGCCTGAGCATTACTGCTAATTCATTCGCATGGCTATGCACTAAAAAAATATGATCTGTGAATAAGCATCATTATGATCTTTGAAGCGTAATCAAAAACATTCTCAACCTGATGATTTTTTTTTAATTTATTAATTTCTAATAAGAGTTGACTACTGTATAGTTATTAATAAGTTTCTCTTCTGTTCAGGAGACATTGAAGAAACTAGGAGTAGGCCTGTTGTATCCCACTGCTTCTGTGTGATAATAGGAAAAACATTGATCTGTAGGTAGCATTGCAATACCTATGCAATCTTCTTAATTCTATATTTTTCTTTTGTCTTCTTTCTATCCTGTCTTCATTTTTTTTCATGGTTATTTGATCCTGACTGTTGTGTCTCCTAAGGCACTCGGTCTCATGAGTATTTAACCCTGGCTATAATTTCTTCTTAAGACACCTGTCCTCATTTGACCCTTGCCGTTGTCTCCCTGGATACACGTCCTCATTTGAAACAGGCTGTTTTGTCTTTCTAGGCACCCATCCTCATTTGACTCTGTCGTGTCTCCATAAGCACTTGCCCTCATTTGAACCAGGCTGTCGTGTCTCCATAGGCACCTGCCCTCATTTGACCCTTGCCGTTGTCTCCCTGGATACACGTCCTCATTTGAAACAGGCTGTTTTGTCTTTCTAGGCACCCATCCTCATTTGACTCTGTCGTGTCTCCATAAGCACTTGCCCTCATTTGAACCAGGCTGTCGTGTCTCCATAGGCACCTGCCCTCATTTGACCCTTGCCATTGTCTTGCTGGATACACATCCTCATTTGAACCAGGCTGTCGTGTCTCCATAGGCACCTGCCCTCATTTGAACTAGTCTAGGCTGTTGTGTCTCCATAGGCACCTGCCCTCATGTGAACTAAGCTGTCGTGTCTCCATAGGCACCAATCCTCATTTGAACCAGGCTGTTGTGTCTTTCTAGGCACCCATCCTCGTTTGAACCAGGCTGTTGTCTTTTTAGGCACCAATCCTCATTTGAACCAGGCTGTTGTGTCTTTCTAGGCACCCATCCTCATTTGAACCAGGCTGTTGTGTCTTTTTAGGCACCAAGCCTCATTTGAACCAGGCTGTTGTGTCTTTCTAGGCACCTATCCTCATTTGAACTAGGCTGTCGTGTCTCCATAGGCACCCATCCTCATTTGAACCAGGCTGTTGTGTCTCCCAAGGCACCTGCCCTCATTTGACCCTGACTGTCTTGTCTCCCAAGGCACCTGCCCACATTCGACCCTCGCTGTTGCGCCTCCTTAGACACTTGATCTTATTTGAACCTACAACTACAAATTTGGACAAGTACATCATCTCTCAATGGTGTGTAGAATTCTACGATCAGCTGTCCGCACGGCAAAATACTATAAGGTTAAAAAACATTCAATTTCAACAATTTGCAATACAAAATCACAAATGTAATGGTGTTTAGGACAATAGGAACGGCGGTACTTGCCAGGTAGTAATGTGTATCGATTAGACCAGGTTCAAATTAGGACAGGTGCCTAATTATATAAGGAGACACAGCAGCGAGGGTCATAACCACAGGTATCTTAGGATATGCAACAGCCAGGGTCAATTGAGGATGGATGTAAACCTGGGGCAGTTGCCAGGTACTGACAGTAGGTCGGTGGTTTTTCTTCGGGTACTCGAGCTTTTCCCAATCTCAAAAACCTCGTACGTCCTTGAATTACCCTGGCTGTTAGTAGAACGTAACACAAAATAAACCAATACCAAACAGTCAGGGTCATATACAGTGGACCCACGATAATCTGGACGTCAGTGGTATGGAAAACTCACAATCTGGGTAGAAATGCACAGGAACAGATTTCCGTCACGTTATTTTTACTCATCAGTGCGGAAATATCGAATTCCGTTTCCGTCTCCTTTAACTCTACTTCATAACTCCATTCAACCGTTTTACCCCTGAAGTTTCATATTGAACTAATCCAACTTTTGAATTGGAAGGGTTCAAATGTATCTTTAGGGATGAATGAATTGAACACCTTTTGATGCCTTTTCAGTTCCCATGCAAACTTCATTAACACAATCTCATTGCAAGCACTTTAAGACCCCTACTATTTTAGCATCCTCGATAACCAGGAGTTACGCTCACCTACACTGTCTACAAACAGAGCATAGGTTATCGTACCCCTGAATATCGAGGATGCCGTTTTGGGTATATGTATACATCATGTAATTAAATCCTGAGAGAAAATGTTTTTGAATGAAAATGAACTATCAATATAAGAGGAACTGAAATAACCCTAAAGGAATGTTATCACCAAACTTTCTTGAATGAAAAGTATCATCCATAATTGTAAACAAGCAGGCAGGAATAAATATAATGTATTTGAAAAGAAAAATACAGAACATGTATTTTAATCCAGTCCCATATCAACCAAATCTAAGTTTTCCCAGTGAATAGCATTTTGGATATTTTGGTTTTACCTTGATAGCAAAATGTGTAAACTTCATATATTGACCTGCGCAAATTTACTTCACATATTGACCTGCGAGAATGTACTTCATATATTGACCTGCGAGAATGAACTTCATATATTGACCTGCGAGAATGTACTTCATATATTGACCTGCGAGAATGTACTTCACATATTGACCTGCGAGAATGTACTTCACATATTGACCTGCGTGAATGTAATTCACATAATGACCTGCGAGAATGTACTTCACATATTGACCTGCGAGAATGTTCTTCACATATTGACCTGCAAGAATGTACTTCATATATTGACCTGCGCGAATTTACTTCACATATTGACCTGCGAGAATGTACTTCACATATTGAACTGCGAGAATGTACTTCACATATTGACCTGCGAGAATGTACTTCACATATTGACCTGCGAGAATGTACTTCACATATTGACCTGCGAGAATGTACTTCACATATTGACCTGCGAGAATGTACTTCACATATTGACCTGCGAGAATGTACTTCACATATTGACCTGCGAGAATGTACTTCACATATTGACCTGCGAGAATGTTCTTCACATATTGACCTGCGAGAATGTATATCAATTTACAATAGTTGTGCGTAGTATACAAAGGTTTTGATTTAGACCTTATTTCTTCTTCTGAAGAAAGTGGCATTGCATTTTCTCGTATTTTGCATTCTTTTGCATTGATAGTAGAAGTTTCTTCAATATTTTTCTGTGTTTTGCAGTATGTCTATTATTGGATCTCTGTACCACTGCTAAAAACTGTAAATAAATAATGGAAAATGTTTTTTTCCACCATAAATATAGTTTTCATAGATAATTTTTGTAAAAAAACTGTACCTTGTTGGGCTTTATAAGAAATAATTTAGACAAAAATACTGTACTGTTTTCATGGTAATCTTATTTTAGCGATTTTTGCATTGAAAGCATTCTGCTAAATTATGATTGCGCTAATTACATTTTCTGTATATTGCTTACAGCGATTATTGTGTGTCAATTCATCATTGTGCTTAACCATTTAAAGGCCCAATATACGTTACTTTCTTAAAAACTTGAAGCAAAAATCAAGCCTAAAAATATATTTATAGATTTAGTTAAGATTGAATTATTTTTCAATTTTTTGGATTTTTCTGTCAGAGTTCCTTGTTAGTTACTGCTCAGGTTTACTCGTTTTAGGCTTATTTTTGCTTGGTTATCAGCTGGATTTTTTTCAGAGTTTTTTAGAATCACGAAAAAATTCCTGAAGCTACTTATATTGGGCCTTTAAATTCTGTGATGCACTAAAGTTATGTGCACCAAAATAAGTAAAGTATGTTTACAAGGTAACCACAATATGATCAATGACGATATTCACTATTCAGAATGTTAAAAGTATGTGGATCACGATATGGATTAAACCTGCTGAATTAATTAAAAAACACTAAGCCATTGATGCTTATTATGTTTTGTGACATTACAAAAAGGTCAGATAAATTTGATAAATCATACATCCTTAACTGGCCTCAGCTATGAATAGGATGTTAAACAAAATAAAACCAAATCTTCATCACTCGCAGCAAATGCTCAGGCCACGAAACATGTGTAAATTAAGATAACTCTTAGTGTTTCTACTAGCCTATACCTACTCTAGATTAGTGTGCCTTACCTAAAGTTTTTTCTGGCTTATAGCAAAAGGCACTGTTAAGTCAAAATTCCTTCTTAATATAAGCTGGGTACAAAAACTTTTCCCTAGTAAACAAAATATGCTTAGCTTCCTGTTATATTATTTTTAAAGATAAAAGCCAAAACACATTTTGTTTTTGGCCTTAACAGGCTTGGATTAAAATATTTTTAACTATCATCATCTAGTTGTACTTACGAGTGAATGAGAGAATCATTTTGACAGTTTTATTAAGGGTTTTGTACAAATGTTACAATGTGTTAAGACTGTGACTTGTAAGACTTTGAGCTAGTTTTAGTAGTTATTGATCTAGTTAGTGCGGTGTTGTTCAGAAAGAGAGTGGAGGCTTTACTGTTGGTGTGAGGTTGAAATTTGAATTCAAGAAGTTCTTAACTTTATGTGCACACTTTCTATAAAATGTAGATAATTGCTGTGTTGTAACAGGAAGCATTCCACTGTTTTTGTTGTAGGCGAGGAGACTACTATAGGTACATGGCCGAGATCGCAACAGAGGACGACCGAAAAAAGGTTACGGACTTGGCCCTGGAGGCGTACAAAGACTCCACCGCTATCAGTGAATCTGACCTTCCCGTGACCCATCCAATCAGATTAGGTCTGGCACTTAACTTTTCTGTCTTCTACTATGAGATACTCAACTCTCCTGACAAGGCCTGCAAACATGCCAAAATGGCCTTTGATGCTGCTATCAGGGAACTGGATAAGCTCCCAGAGGAAAATTACAAAGATTCCACGCTAATCATGCAACTGCTTCGGGACAACTTGAGTTTGTGGACATCAGAAAAACAAACAGATGACGATGGTGAAGGTGAGAGCTAATGGTGAACGTAGTGTCGATGGTCTATATAGAAGTGAATACATTGTCACTGATCTATATAGAAATACATACAGTGTCACTGGTCTATATAGAAGTGAGTACATTGTCACTGGTCTATATAGAAGTGAGTACATTGTCACTGATCTATATAGAAGTGAATACAGTGTCACTGATCTATATAGAAGTGAGTACATTGTCACTGATCTATATAGAAGTGAATACAGTGTCACTGATCTATATAGAAGTGAGTACATTGTCACTGATCTATATAGAAATACATACAGTGTCACGGGTCTATATAGAAGTGAATACAGTGTCACTGATCTATATAGAAGTGAATACAGTGTCACTGATCTATATAGAAGTGAGTACATTGTCACTGATCTATATAGAAATACATACAGTGTCACTGGTCTATATAGAAGTGAATACAGTGTCACTGATCTATATAAAAGTGAATACAGTGTCACTGATCTATATAGAAGTGAATACAGTGTCACTGATCTATATAGAAATACATACAGTGTCACTGGTCTATATAGAAGTGAATACAGTGTCACTGATCTATATAGAAGTGAATACAGTGTCACTGATCTATATAGAAGTGAGTACATTGTCACTGATCTATATAGAAATACATACAGTGTCACTGGTCTATATAGAAGTGAATACAGTGTCACTGATCTATATAAAAGTGAATACAGTGTCACTGATCTATATAGAAGTGAATACAGTGTCACTGATCTATATAGAAATACATACAGTGTCACTGGTCTATATAGAAGTGAGTACATTGTCACTGATCTATATAGAAATACATACAGTGTCACTGATCTATATAAAAGTGAATACAGTGTCACTGATCTATATAGAAGTGAATACAGTGTCACTGATCTATATAGAAATACATACAGTGTCACTGATCTATATAAAAGTGAATACAGTGTCACTGATCTATATAGCAATACATACAGTGTCACTGGTCTGAATGGAAGTAAATACAGTGTCGCTGGTCTAAATGGAAGTAAATACAATGTCTTCAGTCTAAATAGAAGTAAATACAAAATGTCTGGTCTATATAGGAGTAGCAACAGTTGCACTAGTCTGAATAGAAATGGTCTAGAAGGGATGGGCATATTATCAGGCTTCCCCCCCCCCCATGCATATGGGATGTCAAAAGTTAGGGTTTGGGTTTATTACCCCCCACCCCCAATGCATATGGGGAGAAATCAAAGTTAGGGTTGTTTTTTTTACCAGACATCCCTCCAATACATAGGCAAAAAGGGGAGATCAGAAGTGGGGTTGGGCTTATTACCGAGCATGGGCTTATTGCTGGAGAATATGGCAATGCAAAATATGATTTAGCCTTAGTTGATTTACCAAGTACAGTTTAGATTATTGTAATAAACTAATACTTTGTTTTTGAGGGATTTGATTCCTTTGAGCCTTCAATAACAATCAAAGGTGTTTTGTATTTTGTAAAAGTATAAACACACCTCTTGTCAAATATGTCCAAATCAGCCATTGTCATTCATGATGAAAATAATGTTTTTAATTAAAATGTACACAAAAGGACAATTTGAGAATTTTTTCTCTGACTACACCAGATATCCGAATGTTCATTTTAATGTGTTTTATGTCCACAGAAGACCAGCAGGAAGTGGAGGACATTGAGTAGAAGGAGAGATTAAATACCCACAAGACTATGATAAGTTTTATCATGGGACCATCTCCAAAAAAATGTCATCATCTCCATCTTCTAACTTCAACAACATCTACCTGGGAGTGTCGTTAGTGACAGACCACACTGGAGCTGTGGACCCTGTTCAGAGATTGAGTAGTTTGTTGTCAAAACAAAGCAGATTCAAAATTATATACTTCATCTTTTGATTCTCCTGTAATAAAAAAAAATCAGAAATTCTACTTAGCAATATGGCAGTTTGTTGTTTTTCACATGTTATGGGTATTGTCATAATTAGCTGTTTTTGTTTTAGAATGCTATCATATCCTTAATTGTCCTTTTCTCTGACATTTCTGACACAACTGGAAATTAATCTTGATTAGTCAGTGATACAATCAAAAACAATGTTCTTTTTCTTTTAAGAGAAAATAAATTGAGACCATCCTCTAACACAATTATGGGTAACTAATTTATAGTTTAATATGAATAATCCGTATTTTATAAGGTGCACTTGAAAATTGAGTGCTTTATATATAATTCTTAAAAAACATTTTGATTGGGTTGTTTTATGGGTTAATTGTTGTGAGTCATATTTTATGAACTTTTGTTGTCAAGATACAAAGTGTATTATGTTTTAAACATTACAAGCTACAAAAAGTGTACTTTTTGATATTTTATGGAATATGTACATGTTTAAATAAGTCATAAGAAAAAGCCTCCTATTAATTCTATCAGGCATGAACTTTTTGTAATGGTCACTGTTAGTTGTATTTGGTTCCAATTGATAAAGTCACATTTCTACTTTTTGAGATTTACGCTTTTCTACAGCCTTCTTTTTCAACCTTCTGGAAAGGTTTCCCCCCAAAAATATACATGTTATTTCTAGAATTTTTAGCTTCAATGAAATAAAAGGATGTTGCCAGAAATAGGTTGTAATCAATGTTTTTCTAGCTACAAATTAGTATCTTGATCTAATATGTAACAAATATGTAAAAAGAACTTAATACGGTTTTTAAAACAAAAATCCACTAAAAGCTTTTAGCTATTAACTTGAGGCATATTTATGGTACATATTATATAATTCCATGGTAACATTGTCAATTTGCTTAGGAAACAGGTTTTCAGTCTACAGTTTTCTGCTTATTTACGTTGATTTCCTAGCAACATAATGACATCACAATGAAAATGATGTTTAAACCTACTCAAAAGAGGTAACTCTTGTATTTCAATATGGCATTCATTATTGGCTAACTGTCAATGATAATGTACATCAGGCTAAATTCTATTCATCATTGACTCATTCACCCTTGAAATTTCATAATGAACTATCCAAAACAATGAATTTGAAGAGTTCAGACGTGTCTTCGGGGATAAATATTTAACTGTTTTGAGTTAGGGTCCTGCTCAATTCAGAGAAGTTGCAGTAGTAATAAATGGCAAAATTTCTGAAAAT
Organism: Mimachlamys varia; assembly: GCA_947623455.1. Classification (NCBI taxonomy): domain Eukaryota; kingdom Metazoa; phylum Mollusca; class Bivalvia; order Pectinida; family Pectinidae; genus Mimachlamys; species Mimachlamys varia. Next base: position 27,709,602 of record OX392532.1, on the reverse strand, counting down.
CTCGGGGACCCAGACAAATTTTTGGGGGCCATTGGCTACTGGAACACTACTTATCTGAATCCCTGGTCTTCAGGGGTGAATGAGTGTAAGATGACTATGTAAATTCTTTAGCAGCTAATATGTCTTCAGCATATTTCGTATTTGAATATTTTGCTATTAGAATTTCGACACAAGTATTACCTGTGTATTTCCACGAAAAGGTCACAATTTGGTTAATTGACTTGTAAGAATGATTTGATAACATGTGAAAATTACTGAGTATGTTCCACTTGGATATGTGAATCAGTAATTGTTTATCACTTTCGTTGTTTTGTCTGTTCATCTATTGTGTGTTTTTTTATTATAATTTATTGTAGAAAATTCCAGTAGATGTATGATTATGATACGTGTAACTATTTTCCCTAATAAGATTGAAGATCAAAGGTATCCTAGTGTATTGGCAGTGATCAATCTACATGTGAGTCCTGTACTCCTAAAGTTATGATTGGTCTCATAGCAATCGTGGAAATATTTAGATTTAACATTGTGGGACCCATTGCTTTTAGCATTATGTACTAAAAGGACCCATGGAAATAAATTTTAAATTGATCACTGTATTGGTAACATCAACGGGTGTTGAACTTTAAGAGTAGCCCTTCTGTAATCTTTAAAGGCCCAATATATGTAACTTTTGACAAAACCTGAAGCGAAAATCAAGCCTAATAACTTATTATATTTATAGATTTAGCTAAGATTAACTGATATCAGCAATATCCAAGATGAATTCCTTCGCGGTTACCGGTACATCAGCAGTTGAAACACACTGTTTGTAAACACGCATCCATTTCGAACCGTCTTCTACCTTCTGTTTGTTGTTGAAGTGGGCCCCACCTGAATATTTTTCAATTCTTTGGATTTTTTTTGTCAAGAGTTTCTTGTTAGTTACCGCTCAGGTTTACTTCGTTTTAGGCTTATTTTTGCATGGTTATCAACTGGATTATTTTCAGAATTTTTCAGGATCACGAAAAATTTCCCTGAAGTTACGTATATTGGGCCTTTAAAGGACAGATATTTGTTGAAGACTAATCTACCGAAACACCTGAAAGCAGTGAATTAACTTGCTGCAAGCTTTAGACTTCATAGTGACATATTCCAGGAGTGTAGAGAACAGAATCATTAAACATTATGTAGTCCTCAAAACTCGGTAAATTTTCATCAATGTCAGAAGATATTCGAGGTAGGTGAGACTTTTGTCACCATGTTGTGACTTGATTGAGACATGAAGCAACGTCTAAAAGGTCATCCGGTTATGAAACAGATTTAATAAAGCTGAGATATATTAAGGTGTTTCCTTGTTTTACTATAAGTTTTCCATTTTGTACCTGTAATGCCAATTATAGATCCTTAAAGGTAACTACCTTTCTGTCATAGCAGGCTAATTATACGGAAGATCCTTATCCATTCACAGGGCGCTAATTAATATTCAGGGTTTGGTTTCTTACTTCCAACTTTTTTTTTACTCGTTCACCCCTGAAAACACTTTTGAACTTTTGAAAATTGGAACAATTCATTATCAAATTCAGGGGTGAAAGAGTTCATATTGAAGAGATCATGATTATGTTAAGGCTATTGTGATTAAAAGGTTGAACATATAGTCAGATTTTTCATTTTTTTTCCCCTTTTGTTATATCTCCAGGATTTAGACAATAATATTTACACACATTATATATGTGTATGGTTCATAGATTAATTATATAAATTACCTGTAAGGAATTTTTGCCATGTTGTGTGAATTGAAAGAGCACAGTGTAATGTATTAGCTAGAATGTCCAAGATCTGTACAGCTTTGAATATTAAAGATTTCAAAATGAATTAAAATGAATGTGTGTTGTTTTTGCCATATGAGCCATGTATAGGTGCTTGTTATTGCTTAAGTTGATTTTAAAATAATTATGAAACAAGTCTTAGGTCGTGGGGGGGGGGGGGGGGGGTGGGTTAATATCCCGGGAGGTGGTCAAATGTTAATATCCAGTCAAACCTGCTGTGGATGCAGGTGATTACGCGAGGTCTCACAATAACCTACAACCTACATAATGTACTTGGTTGTAAAATCTATTAGTCACATTGAAACTACAAACATTGTCAGTGTTCTCGGTTGCCGGCAAAAGTAGCCTGTTATTTATCTTCTTTGAACCGGTTATTTGATAAGAATTTTATATAGGTCAATACTATAGCATGTGAACCTTCAGCCGGCTATTCCATTGAAGTCAACTAACAATTTCAAAACTTAGTGAGAACACTGATTGTTAAAATATGCAATTTTAATGAAGGGGAATAAGTCTATTGATCATGGACAGATATTTTAACCAAGGGGAATAAGTCTATTGATCATGGACAGATACTTTAACTAAGGGAAATAAGTCTTGATCATGGATAGATAATTTAACAAAGGGGAATAAGTCTATTAATCATGGACAGATATTTTAACCAAGGGGAATAAGACTTGATCATGGACAGATATTTTAACCAAGGGGAATAAGTCTATTGATCATGGATAGATAATTTAACCAAGGGGACATTGTCACAAACCCATGGTAAACTTCTCTGAAGCTTGCATACCGTGGGCTAAAATAGATGGAAACCCTCGTTTTTGTTCTAAAATAGAAGCCAATCATATCGATACTTTCAACCGTGACTACATCCAGCCGGGGTATCCCGTTTAATTTGTAGCACTGCCTGTCAACAAAACCTGTCAATTGTGATTAGAATATAAGGTCCTACATCGATGTCATGCCTACAGAAATATACTGGTCGTGGTCAAGGTAAAATGATCTACTAGAGTGTCACGAGAAACGACCATTCTGATTGATTGAAATCTCTGAATAAACTTCTATTCAGGAAACAAAGATTTGTATCTATTCTAGCCCACGGTATGCAAGCGTTAGAAGTGTACCGTAGGTTTCCGACAATGCCAAGGGAAATAAGTGTATTGATCATGGACAGATTTTTAACCCAAGGGAATAAGTCTATTTATCAAAAACAGATAATGAAACTATGTCTATAAGGTTCAACGCTTAACTGTTGAAAATTGCTTTTAAATGTTTTTAAATTTTGTGTAAGCAGTGGGTGTAGCCCCCTCCTACACCTGCCCTCCTTTGGCAAAGTGTCCTGGCCTAATCCGGAATTCAGGTATTATGAAGGGTTATGGCTTGGAAAAGACAGGCAAGGCCCAATAGCAATCTGATTAAAATCATATCTTGATCCCGCACCGTTCCGTGCACTTCTCTTTGCTGCATTAAGATCTGAGATAATCCCATAGGGGGTCATGTCCCGATGACCTTTTGCATTAGCCAATCAAATTACTACTGGCAGAATCTTGACAGTGAAATTTTGAGGCGACAAAACTTGCATAAATGCATTTGTCCGTTTAGTCATTTCGTCACCAAAAGGTTCATGTGTAATAATTAGACGAAATGGCTTGCTGCAAGATGACAGGTCTTTGGAAAATTATTTGGTGTTAAGTGAAGAGGCGACAAAGGTCATCTGGACGTGACCTCTTATGGGATGTTGTCAGATCCTTGTAAAACGGAGTGAGAACAAGGATCTGTATTTTAATCAGATTGGGCCCAATAGAGGAATTTGCGCTTATACTGAAAATTTTTTTCCTTAAATAACCTTTACAGGATTATAACCATATTTTGTCCATGCAGGCAGTCGGGGTTCAATCCACAAAGTCATCGTACACATGAAATATTCAGAGAAAGTGATCTTCTGCCAACACAACTTCAACAACCCATTTGGATTAAATTGGTCTGAGTTGGTGTTGTGGTGTTTGCTGTAGCATTCAAGTTAGGCGGCTCTATAAAAGATGCCATTGAAAGCACAGTCCCACTACTAACTAACAGAACACAATACATCTCCAGCACAGGCACACATGCATAGGGAGATATTAGCCAGGTGGCATAGGACAAGTAGTTAGTGCCTGATAAGGCAGCTCCTGTGAATTCCTCCTAATGGTATAGGTAAATTTATTAATTGTATCAAAATATATATCTATGTACATGTACTGTAAAGCGCTTTAAAGTGGCTTATGTTAGCTAAATATGGCGCTATATCAATTGTATATTGTATATTAAGTCTAGTCAGCATTCTGAAACATTATTTGAAAGTTGAACTCTTATTATTTCCACAGGCAGGGAGACTATTACCGTTACCTTGCTGAGTTTGCTGTTGGGAATGAACGAAAGGAAACGGCAGAGCAAAGCTTGACCTCCTACAAGTTAGCTGCTGAAAGAGCAAGTGATCTTCAAGCCACACATCCTATCAAGCTCGGTCTGGCCCTGAACTTCTCGGTGTTCTACTATGAGATTTTGAATTCGGCTGAACGGGCCTGCGATGTCGCAAAGAAAGCCTTCGATGCAGCCATTCAGGAACTTGATTCCTTGAATGAGGAAAGCTACAAGGATTCAACCCTGATCATGCAGCTGTTGAGAGACAACTTGACACTGTGGACAGCTGACATGTCCGTTAAAGATGGAGATGGTAAGGTGTATTAGAATTAAACTCCGATTACTCCAACTACCATTACTGGTAGGGACCCTACATTTTTGTAGTGCCATTGTGCTTTGTCCATCATCGGTAAACTTTTACTTTAAAATGCTTCTTCTCCCATATGCCAGAACAGATTTCAAATAAAGTATGGCCTGAAACATCATTAGGAGAGGGCAATCGTAATATCGAAAATGTAGGTGTTGCAAACCCAAGGGGCCAAGGTATGAGGCCCATTTAGGATAATTGGGAATTTGATTTTGAAATTATTCTCCTCGGATATAAACTTGACACTTTTCAACTCTTAATAATCCATTTGTGGAGGGCAATCATAGCTGAAAGTATTGCAACCCCCTAGCGGCCAACGAATGGGTGAGGCATGTTGGTAGATATTGGAAAATTAAGCTGTAATATTCTTTTCTTTAGATATGCTTGATCAGATTTCTACCAGCCTGAAACATCATTTTGGAAGGGTAATCATAATTTATATGAAGGGATTGCGATCCCTTGGGGTCAAGGGGTGAGGCTGGTTAGGGGAAATTACGGGATGAATTCTTCTGCTATAAGACTGGACAAATTTCAACTAAATTTGGCTTGAAACATCATTGAGGGAAGGGCAATGATGATTTATATAACTGAAGGTTTTGCAACCTCTAGGGACAAAGATAGAGGCCATTTGAGGGGAAATTGGGGGATAAGGCTTCAAAACTAATCTCATCTGTTGTGCCTAAACAGATTTAAACTAAATTTGGCCTGAAACATCATTGGGGAAGGCAATTATAATTTGTATGACTGGGGAACCTTGGGGCTAAGGGGGGAGCCCCTTAAGGGAAAATTTGGTCTGATGCTTTAAAATTATTCTCTTCCTATATTTCTCGGCCCTAATTGATCATAGATTGGCTGTTAAACTGAAACCAACAAATCCCATATTCCTGGAGAGATTTCAACAAATTTGGTCTGAAACATCTCTGGGGAAAGGCAATAATTTCCTGAAGGTTGCTGGATTGTTCAGTTGTATTTTCTTTTTTGCCATTCATCATTTTGTCCCACCTGATAAAATAAAATATGACAATGTTAAACTATATTCACATTTGTCCAATATAACATATTCAGTAATATTCCTTGAACAATTGATCTGGGCCCAGATTTCAACACCATTAGACCTAATTATAACCTGCTTGATAGGCACCCCTTCATTTAACCCCATTTCAATCCTTCAAGAGGCTGCAATGACCAAGTGGTTAAGGCATCCAACATTCTGCTACCACTAGCCCTCCGTCTCTAGGTCACAGGTACAAGACCTGTGGGGCTGGCAGACACCAGCTACCGGCTATTGGTTGGTGGTTTTTCTACGGGAACTCTGGTTTTCCTCCACTGCAAAATCTTTCACATCCTTGAATGACCATAGCTGTTGAGCATATGACACAAAAGGAAAATCCTTTCTGTCATCACCATTTATTAAGTATTGTACAGTAAAATAGGGAGTCGGTGGTGTGACCGTCATGTTAGACTCTTATTTTACTGTACATTACCTGGATTTTTGCGGGGAAACCTCATGTACATTGTATACACCTGTATCCACGGCAGGTTCGACAGGATATCTACAGTACGTTTTACTACCTCCCGGCACGTTGTGTCTCCACCCTCCCATATTGATTTATTAAGTATGTATGTAAGTACATAGTTCCTGTATTAAAAAAAAAACCAATAACACTGTAACACAGTGATCAATCTACTTGCGAGTCACGAGTCCAGTACTCATAAAATTATGAAAGGACTCATAGAAATTCTGGAAATACTTCAATTTAACATTGTGGGACCAATAGTTTTCGATAATATTTACAAAAAGGACCCATGAAAATAAATTGTAAATTGATCACTGTAACATGGGTTGTAAAATTTGGAAAATTTGTACTACATTGCAAGAAATAAAATATCAACATAACTGGTCCTTTTAGCAAGTTTGTTCAAAAGTACTGGCCCAAGGTTTAAACATAGTGGTCAAATTAACTCAAAGGAAAGGTAAAAACTGCAAGAAAATCTGCAGTTGCCGGTGGAGTAAGTGGTCACCAATATTTATTTACCATCAGACTAAATCTAGTGGACATGGGGTTATCCTCGCCCTATGTCAGTGTGCCTTACATACCCGTTAATACTCCCTCATTAGTTATTATGATGGAGAATCTCTTATTCTGATTAAAATTTACCAATCTCCCTCGAAATCTCCCTCATTTAAGTCCAAAATCAAAATCTACATCCCTTGGTCTAATGATCTAGTTTCTTCAGGGTAATGTGAAATGAGGGAAATCTCCCTCATTGGAACTGTGAAATGAGGGTGATCTCCCTCATTGGAAATGTGAAATGAGGGTGATCTCCCTCATTTGAATGTGAAATGAGGGAGATCTCCCTCATTGGAACTGTGAAACGAGGGAGATCTCCCTCATTGGAACTGTGAAATGAGGGTGATCTCCCTCATTGGAAATGTGAAATGAGGGAGATCTCCTTCATTGGAACTGTGAAACGAGGGAGATCTCCCTCATTGGAACTGTGAAACGAGGGAGATCTCCCTCATTGGAACTGTGAAATGAGGGAGATCTCCTTCATTTGAAATGTGAAATGAGGGAGATCTCCCTCATTGGAACTGTGGAATGAGGGTTATCTCCCTCATTGGAAATGTGGAATGAGGGTTATCTCCCTCATTGGAACTGTGAAACGAGGGAGATCTCCCTCATTGGAACTGTGAAATGAGGGAGATCTCCTTCATTTGAAATGTGAAATGAGGGAGATCTCCCTCATTGGAACTGTGGAATGAGGGTGATCTCCCTCATTGGAAATGTGAAATGAGGGAGATCTCCCTCATTGGAACTGTGGAATGAGGGTGATCTCCCTCATTTGAAATGTGAAACGAGGGAGATCTCCCTCATTGGAAATGTGGAATGAGGGTTATCTCCCTCATTGGAAATGTGAAATGAGGGTGATCTCCCTCATTGGAAATGTGAAATGAGGGAGATCTCCCTCATTGGAACTGTGAAATGAGGGAGATCTCCCTCATTGGAACTGTGAAATGAGGGAGATCTCCCTCATTGGAAATGTGGAATGAAGGTTATCTCTCTCATTTGAATGTGGAATGAGGGTGATCTCCCTCATTGGAACTGTGAAATGAGGGAGATCTCCCTCATTGGAACTGTGAAATGAGGGAGATCTCCCTCATTGGAAATGTGGAATGAGGGAGATCTCCCTCATTGGAAATGTGGAATGAGGGTGATCTCCCTCATTTGAAATGTGAAACGAGGGAGATCTCCCTCATTGGAAATGTGGAATGAGGGTGATCTCCCTCATTGGAAATGTGGAATGAGGGTGATCTCCCTCATTGGAACTGTGAAATGAGGGAGATCTCCCTCTTTGGAAATGTGGAATGAAGGTTATCTCCCTCATTTGAATGTGGAATGAGGGTGATCTCCCTTATTGGAACTGTGAAATGAGGGTGATCTCCCTCATTGAAACTGTGAAACGAGGGAGATCTCCCTCATTGGAACTGTGAAATGAGGGAGATCTCCTTCATTTGAAATGTGAAATGAGGGAGATCTCCTTCATTTGAAATGTGAAATGAGGGAGATCTCCCTCATTGGAACTGTGGAATGAGGGTTATCTCCCTCATTGGAAATGTGAAATGAGGGAGATCTCCTTCATTTGAAATGTGAAATGAGGGAGATCTCCCTCATTTGAATGTGGAATGAGGGTGATCTCCCTCATTGGAACTGTGAAATGAGGGAGATCTCCCTCATTGGAACTGTGAAATGAGGGAGATCTCCTTCATTTGAAATGTGAAATGAGGGAGATTTCCCTCATTGGAACTGTGGAATGAGGGTTATCTCCCTCATTGGAAATGTGAAATGAGGGAGATCTCCCTCATTTGAATGTGGAATGAGGGTGATCTCCCTCATTGGAAATGTGGAATGAGGGTTGCCCCCTCATTGGAACTGTGGAATGAGGGTGATCTCCCTCATTTGAATGTGGAATGAGGGTGATCTCCCTCATTTGAATGTGGAATGAGGGTGATCTCCCTCATTGGAAATGTGGAATGAGGGTTGCCCCCTCATTGGAACTGTGGAATGAGGGTGATCTCCCTCATTTGAATGTGGAATGAGGGTGATCTCCCTCATTTGAATGTGGAATGAGGGAGAGCTCCCTCATTTGAATGTGAAATGAGGGTTATCTCCCTCATTGGAACTGTGAAATGAGGGTGATCTCCCTCATTGGAACTGTGAAATGAGAGTGATCTCCCTCATTGGAACTGTGAAATGAGGGAGATCTCCCTCATTGGAACTGTGGAATGAGGGAGATCTCCTTCATTTGAAATGTGAAATGAGGGAGATCTCCCTCATTGGAACTGTGGAATGAGGGTTATCTCCCTCATTGGAAATGTGAAATGAAGGAGATCTCCCTCATTGGAAATGTGGAATGAGGGTGATCTCCCTCATTTGAATGTGGAATGAAGGTGATCTCCCTCATTGGAAATGTGGAATGAGGGTGATCTCCCTCATTGGAACTGTGAAATGAGGGAGATCTCCCTCATTGGAACTGTGAAATGAGGGAGATCTCCCTCATTGGAAATGTGGGAATGAAGGTTATCTCCCTCATTTGAATATGGAATGAGGGTGATCTCCCTCATTGGAAATGTGGAATGAGGGAGATCTCCCTCATTGGAACTGTGAAATGAGAGTGATCTCCCTCATTGGAACTGTGAAATGAGGGAGATCTCCCTCATTGGAACTGTGGAATGAGGGAGATCTCCTTCATTTGAAATGTGAAATGAGGGAGATCTCCCTCATTGGAACTGTGGAATGAGGGTTATCTCCCTCATTGGAAATGTGAAATGAGGGAGATCTCCTTCATTTGAATGTGGAATGAGGGTGATCTCCCTCATTGGAACTGTGGAATGAGGGAGATCTCCCTCATTGGAACTGTGAAATGAGGGAGATCTCCCTCATTTGAATGTGGAATGAGGGTGATCTCCCTCATTGGAAATGTGAAATGAGGGAGAACTCCCCCATTGGAACTGTGAAATGAGGGAGATCTCCCTCATTGGAAATGTGGAATGAGGGTTGCCCCCTCATTGGAACTGTGGAATGAGGGTGATCTCCCTCATTTGAATGTGGAATGAGGGTGATCTCCCTCATTGGAACTGTGAAACGAGGGAGAACTCCCTCATTTGAATGTGGAATGAGGGAGATCTCCCTCATTGGAACTGTGAAATGAGGGTGATCTCCCTCATTGGAAATGTGAAATGAGGGAGATCTCCCTCATTGGAACTGTGAAATGAGGGAGATCTCCCTCATTGGAACTGTGAAATGAGGGAAAACTCCCTCATTTGAATGTGGAATGAGGGAGATCTCCCTCATTGGAACTGTGAAATGAGGGAGAACTCCCCCATTGGAACTGTGAAATGAGGGAGATCTCCCTCATTGGAACTGTGAAACGTGGGAGAACTCCCCTCATTTGAATGTGGAATGAGGGAGATCTCCCTCATTGGAACTGTGAAATGAGGGAGAACTCCCTCATTGGAACTGTGAAATGAGGGAGATCTCCCTCATTGGAACTGTGAAATGAGGGAGATCTCCCTCATTGGAAATGTGGAATGAAGGTTATCTCCCTCATTTGAATGTGGAATGAGGGTGATCTCCCTCATTGGAAATGTGGAATGAGGGTGATCTCCCTCATTGGAACTGTGAATTGAGGGAGATCTCCCTCATTGGAACTGTGAAATGAGGGAGATCTCCCTCATTGGAAATGTGGAATGAAGGTTATCTCCCTCATTTGAATGTGGAATGAGGGTGATCTCCCTCATTGGAAATGTGGAATGAGGGTGATCTCCCTCATTGGAACTGTGAAACGAGGGAGATCTCCCTCATTGGAACTGTGAAATGAGGGAGATCTCCTTCATTTGAAATGTGAAATGAGGGAGATCTCCTTCATTTGAAATGTGAAATGAGGGAGATCTCCCTCATTTGCTGTGGAATGAGGGTTATCTCCCTCATTTGAAATGTGAAATGAGGGAGATCTCCCTCATTGGAACTGTGGAATGAGGGTTATCTCCCTCATTGGAACTGTGGAATGAGGGTGATCTCCCTCATTTGAATGTGGAATGAGGGAGATCTCCCTCATTGGAACTGTGAAATGAGGGAGATCTCCCTCATTGGAACTGTGAAATGAGGGAGATCTCCCTCATTGGAAATGTGAAATGAGGGAGATCTCCCTCATTGGAACTGTGAAATGAGGGAGATCTCCCTCATTGGAACTGTGAAATGAGGGAGAGCTCCCTCATTTGAATGTGGAATGAGGGAGATCTCCCTCATTGGAACTGTGAAACGTGGGAGAACTCCCCCATTGGAACTGTGAAATGAGGGAGATCTCCCTCATTGGAACTGTGAAACGTGGGAGAACTCCCTCATTTGAATGTGGAATGAGGGAGATCTCCCTCATTGGAACTGTGAAATGAGGGAGATCTCCCTCATTGGAACTGTGAATTGAGGGAGATCTCCCTCATTGGAACTGTGAAATGAGGGAGATCTCCCTCATTGGAAATGTGGAATGAGGGAGATCTCCCTCATTGGAACTGTGAATTGAGGGAGATCTCCCTCATTGGAACTGTGAAATGAGGGAGATCTCCCTCATTGGAAATGTGGAATGAAGGTTATCTCCCTCATTTGAATGTGGAATGAGGGTGATCTCCCTCATTGGAAATGTGGAATGAGGGTGATCTCCCTCATTGGAACTGTGAAACGAGGGAGATCTCCCTCATTGGAACTGTGAAATGAGGGAGATCTCCTTCATTTGAAATGTGAAATGAGGGAGATCTCCTTCATTTGAAATGTGAAATGAGGGAGATCTCCCTCATTGGAACTGTGGAATGAGGGTTATCTCCCTCATTGGAAATGTGAAATGAGGGAGATCTCCTTCATTGGAAATGTGGAATGAGGGTGATCTCCCTCATTGGAAATGTGAAATGAGGGAGATCTCCTTCATTGGAAATGTGGAATGAGGGAGATCTCCCTCATTGGAACTGTGGAATGAGGGTTATCTCCCTCATTGGAAATGTGGAATGAGGGTGATCTCCCTCATTTGAATGTGGAATGAGGGAGATCTCCCTCATTGGAAATGTGAAATGAGGGAGATCTCCTTCATTGGAAATGTGAAATGAGGGAGATCTCCCTCATTGGAACTGTGGAATGAGGGTTATCTCCCTCATTGGAAATGTGGAATGAGGGTGATCTCCCTCATTTGAATGTGGAATGAGGGAGATCTCCCTCATTGGAACTGTGAAATGAGGGAGATCTCCCTCATTGGAACTGTGAAATGAGGGAGATCTCCCTCATTGGAAATGTGGAATGAAGGTTATCTCCCTCATTTGAATGTGGAATGAGGGTGATCTCCCTCATTGGAACTGTGAAATGAGGGAGATCTCCCTCATTGGAACTGTGAAATGAGGGAGATCTCCCTCATTGGAAATGTGGAATGAAGGTTATCTCCCTCATTTGAATGTGGAATGAGGGAGAACTCCCTCATTGGAACTGTGAAATGAGGGAGATCTCCCTCATTGGAACTGTGAAATGAGGGAGATCTCCTTCATTTGAAATGTGAAATGAGGGAGATCTCCCTCATTGGAAATGTGGAATGAGGGTGATCTCCCTCATTGGAAATGTGAAATGAGGGAGATCTCCTTCATTTGAAATGTGAAATGAGGGAGATCTCCTTCATTTGAAATGTGAAATGAGGGAGATCTCCCTCATTGGAACTGTGGAATGAGGGTTATCTCCCTCATTGGAAATGTGAAATGAGGGAGATCTCCTTCATTTGAAATGTGAAATGAGGGAGATCTCCCTCATTTGAATGTGGAATGAGGGTGATCTCCCTCATTGGAACTGTGAAATGAGGGAGATCTCCCTCATTGGAACTGTGAAATGAGGGAGATCTCCTTCATTTGAAATGTGAAATGAGGGAGATCTCCCTCATTGGAACTGTGGAATGAGGGTTATCTCCCTCATTGGAAATGTGAAATGAGGGAGATCTCCTTCATTTGAAATGTGAAATGAGGGAGATCTCCCTCATTGGAACTGTGGAATGAGGGTTATCTCCCTCATTGGAAATGTGAAATGAGGGAGATCTCCTTCATATGAATGTGGAATGAGGGTGATCTCCGTCATTGGAAATGTGGAATGAGGGTTGCCCCCTCATTGGAACTGTGGAATGAGGGTGATCTCCCTCATTTGAATGTGGAATGAGGGTGATCTCCCTCATTTGAATGTGGAATGAGGGTGATCTCCCTCATTGGAAATGTGGAATGAGGGTTGCCCCCTCATTGGAACTGTGGAATGAGGGTGATCTCCCTCATTTGAATGTGGAATGAGGGTGATCTCCCTCATTGGAACTGTGAAATGAGGGTGATCTCCCTCATTGGAACTGTGAAATGAGAGTGATCTCCCTCATTGGAACTGTGAAATGAGGGAGATCTCCCTCATTGGAACTGTGGAATGAGGGAGATCTCCTTCATTTGAAATGTGAAATGAGGGAGATCTCCCTCATTGGAACTGTGGAATGAGGGTTATCTCCCTCATTGGAAATGTGAAATGAAGGAGATCTCCTTCATTTGAATGTGGAATGAGGGAGATCTCCTTCATTTGAAATGTGAAATGAGGGAGATCTCCCTCATTGGAACTGTGGAATGAGGGTTATCTCCCTCATTGGAAATGTGAAATGAGGGTGATCTCCCTCATTTGAATGTGGAATGAGGGTGATCTCCCTCATTGGAACTGTGGAATGAGGGAGATCTCCCTCATTGGAAATGTGAAATGAGGGAGATCTCCCTCATTGGAACTGTGGAATGAGGGTTATCTCCCTCATTGGAAATGTGAAATGAGGGAGATCTCCCTCATTTGAATGTGGAATGAGGGTGATCTCCCTCATTGGAAATGTGAAATGAGGGAGAACTCCCCCATTGGAACTGTGAAATGAGGGAGATCTCCCTCATTGGAAATGTGGAATGAGGGTTGCCCCCTCATTGGAACTGTGGAATGAGGGTGATCTCCCTCATTTGAATGTGGAATGAGGGTGATCTCCCTCATTGGAACTGTGAAACGAGGGAGAACTCCCTCATTTGAATGTGGAATGAGGGAGATCTCCCTCATTGGAACTGTGAAATGAGGGTGATCTCCCTCATTGGAAATGTGAAATGAGGGAGATCTCCCTCATTGGAACTGTGAAATGAGGGAGATCTCTCTCATTGGAGGTTTTAGAGGTTAACGGTTATGCCCCAATCAGTGTTAATGTTATAACTAAACAGGTTGTCAGAGGATGAAACTTTGGAAAGAGTTTCAATGTTAATGTATACTGACCAGATTTTGTATTGTAATTGTAGAACAAAGTCAGAGAGTAGAGGATATTGAAGGTGAACAGGAAGAGTCTTAATTTCACCGTCACCACCCTCGGCAGATTGCAGCGGTTTTCTAATGTTACTTCACCATAACGACAAACACTTCATCGTTTTATCAAGGAAGAATGTGGATTTGGGAAGTTGTGAAGTTATGAAGCTACCATCTGAAGCCAAAGGAACAGAGAACAGACCACCTATAGTCTTAATACAGTGGAATGTGGAGACTTAGTTACGCTTGTTAACATAAAACAATAATTTCTGTATATCATAAAAAATAATATGTTTGAAAGATTGTTCTGGAAAACCCCGAATATTTAGTGCTGAAAAGAGGCAGGGAGATTTCCCCCTCTAAACTTCAATCAGACATATACATGAATCTAGAACTTTCACTGTCACAAAGACAAGTTTGATGATCAGAGTCTTGTGTAAACGTATGGATATTTTCCCCTTACTTCGCCTGTAACATGTCATTGTGGCTTCTCTACTTGTATCACACTGCTTTTTTGCCAGGAGACTTAATTCTCTGATACTTGTTCTTCCAAACATTTTTAACTTCCAGCTGTGATCCCACCTTTTAATTACAAAAGAATATGAACTGATGTTTTCGATTGAAGGTTTTTATTCTTTTTCGTTCTTTACATTGCTACTGTTGAACACAACAGCAGGTGTTGTGTGCTTCACAATCAATCACATTGAAAAACGACTGCAGTATGAAAAATAAGTTTTTATCAAACAAAAACACTTGGAAAATTTTGAGGTTTTATTTTTGGGAGCAAGGAGGGCTAGAATTAGAACAAATGCCAAATTTTGATCATACAGTATATTTATTATGTATTTCAAATACTTAATAGGAATTAATGTGTTTGTGTTAGTTTCATGCTTTACCAAATCCCCGTTGACCTAGGTTAATATTTCAGTAAAGTGTTATGATACGACTTGTTGAGTTCTCAGGTATGCTTAGTGAAGAAACAAAGGGAAGTAACCCACAAACATTTTGTTTACACTGCTAATCTCTTTTCATATTTTTATAAAGGTTAGTTTTTTCCTACAGAAATTTTTAATCAAAAAAGTAAAAATTAGATAGAGCTAGCTGCCTCTCTATACATCAATATTCTTACAACTACTTCTTAATTTATATGCTGAAAACTTTTCCACATCAAGATTATATAAAAATTAGTGACCCTCTCTTATGTTCAGAAAATACAAATGGAAAGAGAGATAATTGTTACCACTGCAAGTATTAGGAAAAGCTGTTATGTATAAAAGTTCCATTATTTATATGTTAATCTGACCAAATATATTTCCATGGTTAAGATCTGATGAGACATAAATGCTTTGTTTTATTTAGTACATATATCAATATTAGCTACATTTAGTGACTTTATTTTCAGTTACGAATACTTGGTGTATAATTATCCCTATATATCTTGATAAACTAGAATCATTTTTCTTACGTGTGTGTTTCAGATTTAGAATCGGTCACGTTAAAGTGTGAAGTTGTACATTGTGGACACTAGAGCCTTACATATGACTAAGTGGTTATAATTGTCACAGTTTCAGCATTTCTTTACTTTCGTACATGAATTTTATTTTTTAAATATTTTATGAAGTTAAGATTGATTTTGTTTTTTGTTTTGTTTTTTTTTTGTTCCGTATCAAATTATAAAATGTTCACTTTTTTTTCCCCAGTTTTGATATTTTTCATTCCATTGAATAGTCAGTTAAATTCGAGATGCTAGATACACCCAGTAAACCTCTGAAGGCGTTTCTCCTTTGTGGTTTATTGTATCTTATGTACACTGAAAATCTGTAGGATGGACTCAGGCCAAACAAAATACATTCACTTTAGACTTGCACACCCCATGTTGTTTTTTTTTGATAAATAAAAAAAAAAGAAGAATTTTAACTCATTCACCCCTGAAACTTCATGATGGCCTGTTCCATTCTTTTCATTGGAAGGTTCCAAATGTGAATTCAGGGATGAACAAGTTTAAAATGTTCATGTTTATTTTAGATTTTAATTGATTTGTTGATATGTTGAACAAAATTGAGAAAACTTGAAAAAGAAAGAAAAAAAGAAAGCCTTCTGAAAAGTAATGAAGTTGCTTTGTCTTTAAAAAAACGGTTTTGATATGTGTCATCTATATCAATGTCTGTTTTTTGTTGTTTTTGTTATAGTCTGGTATAGAGGACTATAAAAAGTCATGCACCGGAAATAAACTAATCTATCTTTTCTTATCTTACTTCACTAGAGTATTTTAAGAACCACCTGTATTTAGTTTATTTAGGACGGCCTGCACAAGTCATAAGATCGGATTAAACACTTAATTGTGAATCAGAACTGATTCGGGAGCAATAGCACATGTCAACAATCTGTTAGCCCTTTCACCTTAATGGCCTCGTCCAGATAAAAGCTTGGTAGAGGCCACTCAAGTAATATAGGGTGGGAGGGTTAAAAGCCAATTCTTTTTCTTCTGCTGCAAATATTTATGAAAATTCCAATAGTGAATGAGATGTCAGTACAGTATAATGATTCAAACTCAACACAATCTACTTTCTCACCGTTTGAGAAGTGAAGTTCTAACAATTGGAAAAAAAATCTGAATTTTTGTTACAACTTGTTTGCTTACGTTACTTTTAATAAGTGATTTGTAAAATCAGTGTTTTGATAAAGTTTAATTTCTTTATTAATATATATATTTTCATATTTTTTTCTATTTAAGTACTATCAGTAAAATGGTTGTTGTGCTACTCTTATTGTCTGGAGTGTTGTGGTTCATGCAGTGAATCTGTTAAAAAGCTTTTGCGAAAAATGAATACCAAATACAACAACAGAAATACTTTGCTAAATAGCTAAGATTGAGTTTGTTTAAATCAAGTACATATATTAGCTGATGAGGTAGTTGTTTTCTTCTTGTTTTGATAAATTTTTGCCAATTGTAAAATTCTATTTATGACTGCTTTATATTAAGAAATATAAGAAAAATCCCAAAATTGAAATTGTTTTACACTATCAGTAAAGTTGTTGTTTTGGCATACACAGATTATTTTTGTATGAATTACTCTTGTTTTAAAATAGACTTTGTCTGTATGGTAAAATTGTGATTTTCTGTGACTTGGTAGTACATTTATGTAATTTTCAACTGATGTTCACACATTTTCTTTCGTATAGATATATATACTGGATTTGAAACATATAATATACAATGAAAACCAGCTGAATGCAAACCAGCTGAATTTCCTGTATCAAGATTCAAAATTCACAAAAAACACAGAGAGGGGAAATACAAACAGTAAAAAAAAAATATTAAATGAAAAAATCTTTTTTAAATTCTTTATATGTGTAAAATTCAAATGTTGTATTTCTGAGGCAATAACAATAGACTTAAAAAAAATTGGTGTTTTTTTGCATTATTTATTTTTAAAATTAAGAACAATCTGTTTTGTGAATTCTTCAAAATTGAATTTTTAGGTATTGAAAGACTGGTTTCATATACAATGTGAATGTCTATTTTTTGTGGAAATTAGTAATCTTACTTGCCCTTTTAATGACACTAGAAGTAACTTTGAAACTTTTGTATCATGTTATGTGTAGTTGGACATAGATATGGAAATAACCCTTCATTAGGGCCATGCTGGTCAATTTTTTGCTTTTAGCAAAAGTATTAAAATGGATCCAGTTCTAAACTCAGTGTGTTTTTGTTGTCTGTACACAATACTTTATAATTACTCATACAATATTGAGTCTTCTGACTGTGATCAGTGATGCTTCATTCTTAATTTGGTTAAAAATTTTGTTAGCTGTTCAGAGGGAGGAGTCATGGGTTCAAGACCTACTTGGTACCTACAGTCGCAATGCAGGTATGCTAACTGGCTGCAACTCGGTGTTTTTCTCGGGGGAACTCCAGATTTCAGCCAGCACTACAGTCAGGCTTGTCTTTCAATGACTGTAGCTTTAAATAGGACATAAAACATGAACCAAAGTGGTCATGCAATAGGATAGTTGACAAACAGACAACTGGTTTCAGTCTGAACTCGGTAAGACTACAATGCACATAGAATTCAACTGTGACAGAATCCTAGAGATGGCTGAAAGTCTAGCTACCAGTTACACAACGGAGAATGATGATATTACAACTGTAATAAAATCTGTATGATGACCTGCACATGAGATGATTTATTGGGACAGACTACATGCATTCAAGTTTAGCAAACAGGAACAAAATTAGGGCTAATACATAATTAATTGTGTGGGGGATGTCATTCTCGATATCCAGGGGTTACTATCACCAACGCTCTCTACACCCTTGGAATATGTCATGGCAAAACTGAAGGCTCTGTGTGCACCGACTTTGTTGATGAGGCAAGAAGACTGGTTCAACCAACTTATGTACATAAAAAAATCTGGTGATCACATAACAGTTAAAGATTAATAGGCTTTAAAGTTGGTTGCGGCTCCTTTGTGTGAGTGTACCTCAACTAGGTATTGATTGTTACTCCTGGATATTGAGGATGGGGGAGGTGGGTGGCACCTGCATTAATACATAATTGGTGATGAGTTTAAAACCAGATCTGCATACTGTTCCTTCTGTTCAATCTCTTTTAATATTTGATGGGTGGTGTGATCTCTGAAAAAGTGCCTCCCACCCCTCCCACACAGTTAATTCTGAAACAGCCGTTATTAAGAATTTGAAAGAGATACTGATGGAACCTCTTTAGAGGCTGATCAGGGTCCATCCTCGATATCCAGGGGTTACGCTCACCTACGCTCTCTACACCCCTGGAATATGTCAAAGCAAAATTGAAGGCTCGGTGTGCGTTAACGTGTTGATGAGACAAGACTACTGGTAATGATCCTTTGAAGTACATTAAAAGAATGTCAGTCGCATAACAGTAAAAATTTGATTTCGGTTGCGGCTCCAATGGCAGCAATGCAAGCTAGCAATTGGTCAGTTTTTTTTTACCTGAGCATGCCTTCAGTTTTGCCATGACATATAATCCAGGGGTGTAGAGAGTGTAGGTGAGCGTAACCCCTGGATATCAAGGATGATTCCAGGGGTGTAGAGAGGGTAGGGGAGCATAATCCCTGGATATCCAGGATGATTCCAGGGGTGTAGAGAGGGTAGGTGAGCGTAATCCCTGGATATCGAGGATGATTCCAGGGGTGTAGAGAGGGTAGGTGAGCGTAATCCCAGGATATCGAGGATGATTCCAGGGATGTAGAGAGTGTAGGTGAGCGTAATCCCTGGATGTCGAGGATGATTCCAGGGGTGTAGAGAGGGTAGGTGAGCGTAATCCCTGGATGTCGAGGATGATTCCAGGTATGTAGAGAGGGTAGGTGAGCGTAATCCCTGGATATCGAGGATGATTCCAGGGATGTAGAGAGTGTAGGTGAGCGCAACTCCTGGATATCGAGGATGAATCCAGGGGTGTAGAGAGGGTAGTTGAGCGTAATTCCTGGATATCGAGGATGATTCCAGGGGTGTAGAGAGGGTAGGTGAGCGTAATCCCTGGATATCGAGGATGATTCCAGGGGTGTAGAGAGTGTAGGTGAGCGTAACTCCTGGGTATCAATGATGAATCCAGGGGTGTAGAGAGGGTAGTTGAGCGTAATCCCTGGATATCGAGGATGATTCCAGGGGTGTAGAAAGGGTAGGTGAGCGTAATTCCTGGATATCGAGGATGATTCCAGGGGTGTAGAGAGGGTAGGTGAGCGTAATCCCTGGATATCGAGGATGATTCCAGGGGTGTAGAGAGTGTAGGTGAGCGTAACTCCTGGATATCGATGATGAATCCAGGGGTGTAGAGAGGGTAGTTGAGCGTAATCCCTGGATATCGAGGATGCTTCCAGGGGTGTAGAGAGGGTAGGTGAGCGTAACTCCTGGATATCGAGGATGTTCCAGGGATGTAGAGAGAGTAGGTGAGTGTAACCCCTGGATATCGAGGATGATTCCAGGGGTGTAGAGAGGGTAGGTGAGTGTAATCCCTGGATGTCGAGGATGATTCCAGGGATGTAGAGAGGGTAGGTGAGTGTAATCCCTGGATATCGAGGATGATTCCAGGGGTGTAGAGAGGGTAGGTGAGTGTAATCCCTTGATATCGAGGATGATTCCAGGGGTGTAGAGAGGGTAGGTGAGTGTAATCCCTGGATATCGAGGATGATTCCAGGGGTGTAGAGAGGGTAGGTGAGTGTAATCCCTTGATATCGAGGATGATTCCAGGGGTGTAGAGAGGGTAGGTGAGTGTAATCCCTGGATATCGAGGATAATCAGGGTCCTGACTGGTTATTGCCCCTGTTGGATTATTCTCAAGCTTCTGTCAACAAAGTAATAATAGCATGTCTCTGTTGGAGATCATAGCAAAGATATTACAACTCTTTTTCAAAACTACCCAATAATAACAGATCACTGCACCTGTTTTGTGTAATTTTTATGATCAAAAAGCTTTTATAATGCAGCTTAAACAAAAATGAAGACCTCTCCAAATCACACTCGTTTCTAGGCGGTGCATAAAAAATTAATTTTTGAATATAACCAGGAGCCCCAGAGTAATGATACATGTACTGGTCTTGTATGTACTACAACGGAGTGCACTGGAGTGTCCTCAAATAAGTTACCTTGAACTACTTTAATATCAAGGTCACAGCTAAGTGTCAGACATATATATATCTTCTTCAGCATTATCTAAGTAGGCCCTGGGTCATGATTACAGAGATATTAGTGGCTGTAAGCATGTTTGGATAAGGTAGTATGAAGATTTGATCAGTCTCAACATTCTTTAGCCAAGGAGACTCAAGATTTTGAAATATTTGAAAAGTACTGTTTTAAATGTCATATCTTTTATATCTAATAAAGCTAAGAGTTTACATGAACACTTTGTGTAATATTTTCACAAGATTGCACATTGAAATCTTTACATATAACTCACAACTCTGTCACCAACAGGGCTGATAACAAAATATATACAAGCTTATGGGCATTCCAAACCAAATTTGATATTGGTAAATTACTAATAAAAAAAACCCATCTCATTATCTATACAGTATGGAAAATGAAAATCACATGTTATTTAACACATGAAAAGCATCAATGCTGAAAAAAAACATGTATGACTGACCCTGGGTAAAAAACCAGCAATATATTACATTGTACAATGTAGCTCGATCACAGTGACCTTACTAAATTAAAATTAGCATAGGACTAAATTATGAATTCAATTACCTTTTGTAATGGTGTGTAATAACTTAATAAGGTGAAACATCTGAACGCAATAACAACTTTTATTGATAGTAAAATGTTAAGAAAATTAAACTACAAAAAGTTTTGTTAGTGGGATTTATTTTTCAATTTTACCTCATTATCAATATTTAATGTTCTAAATATTTCCAAATGGTTATTTTTTTTAACTTTGTTATATTGTACACACTAGCCGCCAACTGTCCAAATGTTTAGCGGATAAGACAGTCAGAACACGTCGGACTGTACACACTACCACAGATAGGGACTTGACAAGTCTACCCAGGATCTGTGTCACGGTTACACATGCGTACACACACACTAATTATATAATTAGGTCACTCACTGTACGAGCACTTGATGGAGGCCTAAATCGAAAGCGGGACAACTCTAATGAAAGCGATGTGACGTTATCAGGATGTCTATGGATCTTTGACCAGTTATTGCTCGGTAAGTCAATTATTTCTGTAGCTGGCATGTCTTTCTTATCTTAGGCCGGAAGAGTCCGTGTATTTGACGTTAGACGTCACCTGGAAATTTCCAAAATTTCAGACTCGTCATGTTAGCCTGTTTGTATAGGTTGTTTCTGTCACATGTGTCAGATATAATTTTAGAACTTCTTTTTAATGTGAATTGTAAAGAAAATGTTCTTCTACAAGGAATTGTGTATTTAAATGTGAAATATGTTTGATGTTCAATGACTCGGACCTCTGGGGTTTATACATGTCTACTATAGGCATATATGCTACCACGAGTTGTCGTTCGTTACACACGGAAATAACACTGTCAGTCCACAGGCAATCGTCTGTCAATACAAACAAATAGCTATAGCCTAATCTAGGTGTTTGACAGACGAGGCTAGTGCCTGTGATCCATCTAGGAGAGATCAACAATTTCTAGCAGTCATATGTAAGGCTCCACATGTACAGTGTACAACTTAACAATTTAACGTGACCCGATTCTAAATCTGAAACACACCACATCAGAAAAAATGATTCTAAAGGGTTTAGTAAATGGTAGGGTCAGTAAAGAGTTGGGCCCAATAACGTGTAAGGTCAGTAAAGAGTAGGGCCAGTTAAAGACTTCAGGCCCAGTAAAGGGTAGGGCCAGTAAAGAGTTCAGTCCTTTAAGTAAAGGGTAGGCCAGTAAAGATTTTTGGTCCAGTAAAAGGTAGGGCCAGTAAAGAGTTCAGGTCCAGTAAAGGGAAGGTCAGTAAAGAGTTCAGGCCCTGTAAAGGGTAGGGTCAATAAAGAGTTCGAGCCCAGGAAAGGGTAGGGCAAGTAAAGATTTTGGGCCCAGTAAAGGGTAGGCCAGTAAAGATTTTGGGCCCAATAAAGGGTAGGGTCAGGGAAGAGTTCGGGCCAAGTGAAGGGTAGGGTCAGTAAAGAGTTCAGGCCCAGTAAAGGGTAGGCCCAGTAAAGAGTTTGGTCCCAGTAAAGGGTAGGCCCAGTAAAGGGTAGGGTCAGTAAAGATTTTGGGCCCAATAAAGGGTAGGGTCAGGGAAGAGTTCGGGCCCAGTAAAGAGTAGGGTCAGTAAAGAGTTCAGGCCCAGTAAAGGGTAGGCCCAGTCAGGAATTCGGGCCCAGTAAAGGGTAGGCCCAGTAAAGGGTGGGGTCAGTAAAGAGTTCGGGCCCAGTAAAGGGTGGGGTCAGTAAAGAGTTCAGGCCCAGTAAAGAGTTTGTGCCCAGTAAAGGGTAGGCCCAGTAAAGGGTGGGGTCAGTAAAGAGTTCTGACCCCAGTAAAGAGTTCGTGCCCAGTAAAGGGTGGGGTCAGTAAAGAGTTCTGGCCCAGTAAAGAGTTCTGGCCCAGTAAAGAGTTCGGGCCCAGTAAAGAGTTCGGGCCCAGTAAAGGGTTTGGGCCCAGTAAAGAGATCGGGCCCAGTAAAGGGTAGGGTCAGTGAAGAGACTGCAGAGTAAAGGATTGGGTCAAGAAAAGTTTGGCCCCAGCTAAAAGCAGTAAAGAGTCCAGTAAGTTGCAGCGCAAGTAAATGTTGAGGCCCAGTAAAGAGTGGATCCCAAATAAGGACAAGGTCCAATAGAGGCCAAAATCCAATGAAAATTTGGGCCAAGTTAAGGGCAGGGTCATATAAAGGACACACAGTCCAATAAAGGATTTGGCCCAATAAAGGTTAGTGTGGGTCCTGAAAAGAATGGACCCGTTAAGGGTGGGATACAGTAAAGGAATGGGTCCTGTAAAGAATGGACCCCTTAAGGATGGGAACAGTAAAGGGTTGGGTCCTGTAAAGAATGGGCCCCCTTAAGGGTGGGGAACAGTAAAGGGTTGGGTCCTGTAAAGAATGGGTCCCCTTAAGGGTGGGTAACAGTAAAGGGTTGGGTCCTGTAAAGAATGGGCCCCCTTAAGGATGGAAACAGTAAAGGGTTGGGTCCTGTAAAGAATGGGCCCCCTTAAGGGTGGGGAACAGTAAAGGGTTGGGTCCTGTAAAGAATGGGCCCCCTTAAGGGTGGGTAACAGTAAAGGGTTGGGTCCTGTAAAGAATGGGCCCCCTTAAGGGTGGGTAACAGTAAAGGGTTGGGTCCTGAAAAGTAGTGGTGTGCCGATTAATTGATTTCGTCGACGATTGATCGTTTATTGTTTTCAATCAACTGATCGATCACAAATATCATGATCGATTTTCAGGAGAAAAACTGTGGTTTTTCAGAACAAGATTAAAATCTAAAAACCTATTCCCAGACATACGAAACTGAGACAATCTAATCTTATTTAAATGAAATACTCGTACTCCCTAACTAGTGCAGATGCCAATTGACACACAAAAAAAGCTAACTTTCACTTTGCCATGGGCCGCTTTGCCATTACGCCGTTGCTTATAACTTTAAAAAAATAAATATACACCATGAATATGTGCAAAACTATTGCCAACATATGATCGATTATTAATCGATGATTGATCGGTTTATTGAAACCAATGATCAATTATGAAATATAAACCAATTCCCAACACTACTGAAAAGAATGGACCCCTTAAGGGTGGGGAACAGTAAAGGGTTGGGTCCTGTAAAGAATGGGCCCCATAAGGGTGAGGAATAGTAAAGGGTTGGGTCCTGAAAAGAAGGGGCCCTTTAAGGGTGGGGAACAGTAAAGGGTTGGGTCCTGAAAAGAAGGGGCCCTTTAAGGGTGGGGAACAGTAAAGGGTTGGGTCATGTAAAGAATGGACCCCTAAAGGGTGGGGAACAGTAAAGGGTTGGGTCCTGTAAAGAATGGACCCCTTGAGGGTGGGGAACAGTAAAGGGTTGGGTCCTGTAAAGAATGGGCCCTTTAAGGGTGGGGAACAGTAAAGGGTTGGGTCATGTAAAGAATGGACCCCTTAAGGGTGGGGAACAGTAAAGGGTTGGGTCCTGAAAAGAAGGGGCCCTTTAAGGGTGGGGAACAGTAAAGGGTTGGGTCATGTAAAGAATGGACCCCTAAAGGGTGGGGAACAGTAAAGGGTTGGGTCCTGTAAAGAATGGACCCCTTGAGGGTGGGGAACAGTAAAGGGTTGGGTCCTGTAAAGAATGGGCCCTTTAAGGGTGGGGAACAGTAAAGGGTTGGGTCATGTAAAGAATGGACCCCTTAAGGGTGGGGAACAGTAAAGGGTTGGGTCCTGTAAAGAATGGACCCCTTAAGGGTGGGGAACAGTAAAGGGTTGGGTCCTGAAAAGAAGGGCCCTTTAAGGATGGAAACAGTAAAGGGTTGGGTCCTGTAAAGAATGGGCCCCCTTAAGGGTGGGGAACAGTAAAGGGTTGGGTCCTGTAAAGAATGGGCCCCCTTAAGGGTGGGTAACAGTAAAGGGTTGGGTCCTGTAAAGAATGGGCCCCCTTAAGGGTGGGTAACAGTAAAGGGTTGGGTCCTGAAAAGTAGTGGTGTGCCGATTAATTGATTTCGTCGACGATTGATCGTTTATTGTTTTCAATCAACTGATCGATCACAAATATCATGATCGATTTTCAGGAGAAAAACTGTGGTTTTTCAGAACAAGATTAAAATCTAAAAACCTATTCCCAGACATACGAAACTGAGACAATCTAATCTTATTTAAATGAAATACTCGTACTCCCTAACTAGTGCAGATGCCAATTGACACACAAAAAAAGCTAACTTTCACTTTGCCATGGGCCGCTTTGCCATTACGCCGTTGCTTATAACTTTAAAAAAATAAATATACACCATGAATATGTGCAAAACTATTGCCAACATATGATCGATTATTAATCGATGATTGATCGGTTTATTGAAACCAATGATCAATTATGAAATATAAACCAATTCCCAACACTACTGAAAAGAATGGACCCCTTAAGGGTGGGGAACAGTAAAGGGTTGGGTCCTGTAAAGAATGGGCCCCCTTAAGGGTGGGAACAGTAAAGGGTTGGGTCCTGTAAAGAATGGGCCCCATAAGGGTGGGGAATAGTAAAGGGTTGGGTCCTGAAAAGAAGGGGCCCTTTAAGGGTGGGGAACAGTAAAGGGTTGGGTCCTGAAAAGAAGGGGCCCTTTAAGGGTGGGGAACAGTAAAGGGTTGGGTCATGTAAAGAATGGACCCCTAAAGGGTGGGGAACAGTAAAGGGTTGGGTCCTGTAAAGAATGGACCCCTTGAGGGTGGGGAACAGTAAAGGGTTGGGTCCTGTAAAGAATGGGCCCTTTAAGGGTGGGGAACAGTAAAGGGTTGGGTCATGTAAAGAATGGACCCCTTAAGGGTGGGGAACAGTAAAGGGTTGGGTCCTGTAAAGAATGGACCCCTTAAGGGTGGGGAACAGTAAAGGGTTGGGTCCTGAAAAGAAGGGCCCTTTAAGGGTGGGGAACAGTAAAGGGTTGGGTCCTGTAAAGAATGGGCCCCTTAAGGGTGGGGAACAGTAAAGGGTTGGGTCCTGTAAAGAATGGACCCCTTGAGGGTGGGGAACAGTAAAGGGTTGGGTCCTGTAAAGAATGGGCCCCTTTAGGGTGGGGAACAGTAAAGGGTTGGGTCCTGTAAAGAATGGACCACTTAAGGGTGGGGAACAGTAAAGGGTTGGGTCCTGAAAAGAATGGACCCCTTAAAGGTGGGGAACAATAAAGGGTTGGGTCCTGAAAAGAATGGGCCCCTTAAGGGTGGGGAACAGTAAAGGGTTGGGTCCTGTAAAGAATGGACCCCTTAAGGGTGGGGAACAGTAAAGGGTTGGGTCCTGAAAAGAATGGACCCCTTAAGGGTAGGGTCAATAAAGGGTAGGGTCCTGTAAAGAATGGACCCCTTAAGGGTGGGGAACAGTAAAGGGTTGTGTCCTGTAAAGAATGGGCCTCTTTAAGGTGGGGAACAGCAAAGGGTTGGGTCCTTAAAAAAATGGACCGTTAAGGGTGGGGAACAGTAAAGAGTTGGGTCCTGTAAAGAATGGACCCCTTAAGGGTGGGGAACAGTAAAGGGTTGGGTCCTGTAAAGAAAGGACCCCTTAAGGGTGGGGTCAATAAAGGGTTGGGTCCTGTAAAGAATGGGCCCCTTAAGGGTGGGGAAAAGTAAAGGGTTGGGTCCTGTAAAGAATGGACCCCTTAAGGGTGGGGAAAAGTAAAGGGTTGGGTCCTGTAAAGAATGGACCCCTTAAGGATGGGTTACAATATATGGTTGGGTACACTAAAAGACAGGGTCCACTCTAAAGGACAGGGTACAGTATAGGGTGGGGTACACTAAAGGGTACAGTATAGGGTGGAGTACACTAAAGGGTACAGTAAAGGGAGAGGGGGGTCCAAAAAAGGGTGGGGGCCAAGTACAGGAGTTTAAGGTAGATAGGCCTGAATGTCAAACTTAATTCATCAATGTTACTTCATCATTGTAGAATTATTTATGTTGTATTGATGATGATTCATGCTGGTGATGATTTACAAATTATAGATAATAATGAGAGAAAGTACTTATGTGTAGTATATTTGAAATGTATAACAAAAATTACATCAGGTATTGAATACTTGTAGCTTTATACACATCGTGACCAAACAGTATTTTTTTGTGATAACTGATCAGAGATTAACGGATGGCTGCTTTTGACAACGTGACGCTTGTATCCAGTAACGTGATATTATTGTTGGATGACTTAACCTTGAAACAAAATATACAATGTATACATCCCTGATACATTATTACCTTCAACTCATAAATAACATGGGTGTTATTTCAGTGTCATGTTTTTGTGTACAAGTTCATTCAACCAGCAGAATGTTTTTAAAGGCCAAATATACGTAACTTTAGGGAATTCTGCGGGATTCTGGAAAATTCTGAAAAAAAATCCAGTTGATAACCATGCAAAAATAAGCCTAAAAGGAAGTAAACCTGGGCGGTAGTTAACAAAAAACTCTTGACCGAAAAATCCAAAGACTTGGAAATAACTCAGGTGGGGCCCACTTCAACAACAAACCGAAGTTAGAAGACAGTTGAGTTCAAAACGGACGCATGTTTACAAATACCGTGTTTCAAATGCTGCTGTACCGGTAACCGCATAAGAATTCATTTTGAATATTGCTGATATCAGTTAATCTTAACTAAATCTATAAATATAAGTTATATATAAGTTATTAGGCTTGATTTTCGCTTCAAGTTTTACCGAAAGTTACATATATTTGGCCTTTAAATGAAAGCTGGAGGTAAGTGAATGTTTTAATTTTTTGGGAATGCAGTGGGTATTATATATACAGTGCACTCCTCTTTATATCATGTCTAATTTGTCCGACAAAAACATGATATTAACAGGAATGTGGCATTAAGAGAAACATGTTTTTTTCACTAAATCCAGTGCATTTCCAATCTCCATAACTAAAAGTAAGCTATTCAATGTACATATGAAGATGTTTCAATATATAGATAATATTATTTCAATTAAAAATCATTTTTGGGGTTATTTTTGAATTCCTACGAAACATTTTGTACAAGTGGCATCTGAAATCAATGGAAATGACATCATTTTCTGGATATTTGATGTTATTTGTTAAAAAAATCTCTTGATATTAAAAGGAATTTACCTCAAAATACATGATATTAACCAAATAGAATTACATAAATTATATAGAGAGAAAAATGGTGATTGAAAAACATGATATAAGGAGGAATGTGATATTAACATGGGTGATATTAAGAGTCCACTGTACATGACTACCTCCCGTGATGTTGTGTCCCCCCCCCCTCCTCCTCCAATATATATTGAAAGGTATTTTCTTTTAAAGAATTTTAAAACATTAAGTAGCTATGAGTTAAGGTTCTATGGTTTGAGTATGTTAGCATTAATTAACTGTTGACACCAAGGAGTTATAAATAACACATGGAAAGTCGGTATCAACATAATACACAGGTTTCCTGGCCTAATTTACTCAAGTATTTGATGTCTCTCAAACTAGTTACTTGACACCACACAAATGATTAATCTCAACAAGTTAAAGTCTGAAGAAATTTTATATAAGATGTTTAATAACATAGCGTAAAGTAAAGTTCATATTAAATTGCTTTCTTAGCAACATCTTTTTGAAGACTCAGTTTGTGCCACCTTGTTGATGAAACAATGGCTAAGTGTGTGCCACCTTGTTGATGAAACAATGGCTAAGTGTGTGCCACCTTGTTGATGAAACAATGGCTAAGTATGTGCCACCTTGTTGATGAAACAATGGCTATGTGTGTGCCACATTGTTAATGAAACAATGGCTTAGTGTGTGCCATCTTGTTGATGAAACAATGGCTAAGTGTGTGCCACCTTGTTGATGAAACAATGGCTATGTGTGTGCCACATTGTTGATGAAACAATGGCTAAGTGTGTGCCACCTTGTTGATGAAACAATGGCTATGTGTGTGCCACATTGTTGATGAAACAATGGCTAAGTATGTGCCACCTTGTTGATGAAACAATGGCTATGTGTGTGCCACATTGTTAATGAAACAATGGCTTAGTGTGTGCCATCTTGTTGATGAAACAATGGCTAAGTGTGTGCCACCTTGTTGATGAAACAATGGCTATGTGTGTGCCACATTGTTGATGAAACAATGGCTAAGTGTGTGCCACCTTGTTGATGAAACAATGGCTATGTGTGTGCCACATTGTTGATGAAACAATGGCTAAGTGTGTGCCATCTTGTTGATGAAACAATGGCTAAGTATGTGCCACCTTGTTGATGAAACAATGGCTATGTGTGTGCCACATTGTTGATGAAACAATGGCTAAGTGTGTGCCACATTGTTGATGAAACAAGGGCTCAGTGTGTGCCACCTTACTTGAAACAATGGCTAAGTATGTGCCACCTTGTTGATGAAACAAATGCTAAGTGTGTGCCACATTGTTGATGAAACAATGGCTCAGTGTGTGCCACATTGTTGATAAAACAAGGGCTCAGTGTGTGCCACCTTGTTGATGAAACAAGGGATCAGTGTGTGCCACTTTGTTGATGAAACAAGGGCTCAGTATGTGCCACATTGTTGATGAAACAATGGCTAAGTGTGTGCCACCTTGTTAATGAAACAAGGGCTCAGTGTGTGCCACTTTGTTAATGAAACAAGTGCTAAGTGTGTGCCACCTTGTTTAGGAAACAAGGGCTCAGTGTGTGCCACCTGGTAAATGAAACAATGGCTCAGTGTGTGCCACATTGTTGATGAAACAAGGGCTCAGTGTGTGCCACTTTGTTAATGAAACAATGGCTAAGTGTGTGCCACCTTGTTGATGAATAAAGGGCTCAGTGTGTGCCACTTTGTTGATGAAACAAGGGCTCAGTGTGTGCCACTTTGTTAATGAAACAATTGCTAAGTGTGTGCCACTTTGTTGATGAAACAAGGGCTCAGTATGTGCCACCTTGTTGATGAAACAAGGGCTCAGTGTGTGCCACCTTGTTGATGAAACAAGGGCTCAGTGTTTGCCACCTTGTTGAAATTGAATGTTTATCATGTGTTAAGAAACAGTCAAAATTGAAAGTTTGTTTAGGAGTAAAAATGATATTCTTAATGTTGATAATGCTCTGATTTTCATTGAATATTTATGTTTTGTTCCTTTTTACAAATATTTTTTTTTTTGCAACTTTACACTAAGTCAAAGAATGAGCAAATCCCCTTTAAAACTGTAGGAATTAATGAGTTCGTATGTTGAACATTGAAAGAACAGTAAGTAATGGTGAACAATTTCTTGTGTATTTCAGGGAGCTTTTCCCCGATAAGAAAAGTGATGAGGTGAACATTTTCTTGTGTATTTCAGGGAGCTTTTCCCCGATAAGAAAAGTGATGAGCAATGGCGGACAGTTGCAAATCAAGCCGAGAACAAGAGAAGACAACTGGCATTGAGGATGACAGCATGCCAGTAGTTTCAAGGGGACAAACTGCTGTTGCACCTATGTCATCGGCAACACCTTCAACCTCACAGTGTTCACAAACTGGTAATGTATTTTATATGAAATACTGATTACTTTTATAATAGATTTCTTTTATGTTTGGTTTGGTTTAATTGTTTGTGTTTTACTTCCTATTAAAAGCTATGGTAATTTTAGGATGTGTCAGGTTTTGGTGCTGGAGGAAAGCCGGAGATCTTGTTGTTAAAAATGTAAATTCACTGTAGCATGGATTATGAAACAGGAATCTCACCTTTGGTAAATATTTTAAGAAATATTGGTGGGTACAGGACTTCTGAAACAGACTTAAAGCTAGTTTTTTTGAGGCAGTGATTTTGTTTGCCCATTTTTTCAGCCGATATAAGACTGTTTCTCCCAGTCAAAATTTGTGCTATTTTCCCAAAATGAAGCAAAATTCCAGAATATTTTCCCAATTTATCTAAAATTCCTATCGGTACTTTATTTTCCTAATTCCTTAAGGCACAGGTTGCTGTACAATCTTGGTAGCAAGCAAAAACACTGGGAGGGGTTAGAATATATGTGTTTGGTTTCTATTTTCTCTCTGCTCTGTCTTAAATCAGCATATCAAAATTATCACGGAGACTGAAACATTTCCTCTTCTTTTTATTTCAGTGATTAATATTGGTGAGATGTCCAACCAAGTCATACAGAAATCATCCAATGTTCAGAATGTTCAGATGACTTTCAACTTTGACCATGCAGAAAACATGGTTTTTGGTGAAGGAGGCAGTATCATCAATGCTGGTGGTATGTTGCAACAAATCTGATTAAAACAAAAACTAAAATCCTGTCCTCTCATTGTACAAAAATATAATATAGTTTTATGTGCCTGTCTATCCGCCCACCAGATCCCTCCCAAACTTTCTTTGTCTGGAGATCTCTACCCACAGTTTTTTTTTTATCTATTTCAAGCTATGAACATTTATGCACCATAACATTAAATTGTGTCAGTTAAATTCTACTATATTTGAAAGAGTTACTGCCCCTTGCACATTTCACAATCTATTTGCCTGGAGATCTTCACAATGGATTGAGTTTTTTTTTTTTCTGAAATAGAAGAAAATTGAAATGTGCTTTTCTTTATGACATTGCAATTGATCTAATTTTTTTCCGAATTCCATTATTTTTGCCTTCTGTAATTACAATCAACTCTTTCAATTTGGCATTGGACACTGGCATACAGTATTCTGCCCAGCAGCATTCTTGTTTTAATTTTGATATGTAAAATAAAGCATTGTACTTAAAACATACATACTATGAACTTTTCAAAATTTTAATATGAGTAGAAACAAATCTTGACCTTTGTCACAAAAAACTTTTAAAATATATGAATTAATGATGAGAGTTAATCGTGGCAGGTTGATCAAAAATGTTCTCAATATCTAGTTATTTTGACACGGCACAAAAATAACTTAACTTGATTCTTATTCAGGCATAGATCAGTAACATAATCTTTTGAATCAAGTGATGTGTAATCTGTATCATTTGTTTCAATTACAGACAGAAAAAATCTGGATTTATCAAAGCAGAGCTGCTTGATAGGTATGTATTATATAGAGGCTTACAGGTATCTGAACCGTTTGGAAAGTTTCGGGACATTTTGAATGGGGTGCACATTTTCATAGACCACAACGATAAAAAACTATCAGGATCGAATCTTTGGCATTGCAGTTATACTTAATTAATTTTTAATTGTGATGAAATAGAGAAATAGATGCATTCATGGCCCTTTCATTTTTAGGGCCCCACACAATGGGTGCTGTTTAGAGATCATGGTGTCCATCTTTCTGTTCGCGTCCATCTGTCAGTGCTTTCGTTTCCAGACATTATCTCGGAAACCAGAAGACATTCACATTTCCTGAAGCTTTACATGATGTAACACTGATTTGCAGATGAGCATGAGGGGTTTTGGAAAATCCTAAGGTCAAGGTCACTGTTTCTTAAATAGAACTTGTTTAAATTGTCAACTACATCATATATGGCTCTTAACTGGTAAACAGTTCATCATGACATTTTGAAGGAAAGTTACTTATAATATACAACAAGTAGTCAACTGATCGAAGTTCAAGGTCATCAAATCAAACGTCAAGTCAAATTTTGTATCTTTTTTTACTGCAAAATATTTTGTTATGACATTATGTAGCTAAGTTGGTTACAACCAAACAAAGTATCAGCTGACCAATGCTCAAGGTCATTGAGTTAAAGGTCAAGGTCAAATTGTATAAAGTTCTTAACTTGTTAACATTTCCTGTGATGTTATGAAGCAAAGTTAATCACAATGAATGTACAACAAGAAGTCAACTGATCTAAGTTTCAGGTCATCGGATCAAAATGTAAAAAAAAATAACAAAATTCTACTTTGCAGGTTATATGTTGACAGACACATCACCTGCTTGATTTACAAATCAAAAATGTCCATTGTACTTATTTGTGTTTGCCTTCATATCAACAAGATCTTACCTTGGTCCAACATTTAATATAAAGTTGATCAATATTTAGAAGAGTTATACTTAGTATTTTGAATACCAGTTTTATGTTTGCAGTTTTATGACTTTCCACACAGTACTTACAGTGCATATTCATTAATATCACACATGTTTAATGAGATCAAAGTCAGGATCTCTGCTACTAAAAAAGTCCAATAGTCATTTTATTGTGAACCTAATGTCTAATCATTTTGACATTGTACATTGTGATACAATGTTATATGTACATGTGAAATAAGGATTTAAATTTTTTTGAAGTTAAGGTTACTGTTCTAAGTATTAAAATTACTTGTAATGGCTACGAGAGAGGTGGAGGTGGGGGGACTGACAGACTAGGGCGGGGTTCTTGCTGACCTTTCAGTATTCTAGTTTTGCTAAGAATCAACTTGAGATATTGATATTGTAGTGATGTGGAGAAAACCAGGCTTTCAATTTTCAGTGGTATTTCCAGCCAAAGTAGTTACTGGTAGTGTTTAGGCATGGAGATTTCAGAGCAAATACTCTCTCCTCCCTGAAATGTTTTGGGGGTTGATCCTAGAAATGTGCCTTAGTTGGGTTACTATAAGCGATTATATTGTATTGCCTGTAGCTTGCTTTTTTCTGTGTAAAGCTAATTGATTATTCAGACCAATTTGCCCTCATATTAATGTAATGTCCAGCTAGGTATATGAGTGAAAAAATACTGCCTTACTGGCAAGCTAGCTGTCTAGTCATGTGGTTTAATCCGGGGACCCACTCATGATAGTTAAGCAATAGTGAGCGTGGTCAGTAGTTGGATGGGTGACCACCCGCACGTTACATTTGGTGGCAGCGGTGGGATTATGTAAGACCAGTTTCCAGTGGTTTGGGAAGGTGCATTGATACACAGAGAAGGACCTACATATTCCCAGGCTAGGTATATGAGGGGGAAATACTGCATTACTGGCAAGCCAGCTTTTCCAGTCATGCAGTATAACCTGAGGACCCGCTCATGATAGTTTTGCAACGGTGAGCGTGGTCAGTAGATGGATTGGTTACCGCCTGCACGTTACATTAGCAATAGGAGATAAATGTATTTAAAAGTTCTTCTTTAGAAACATAAGGCTTGAATGCCTGGACTAACTATTGTCCAAGTAAGATTCCTTGACAAATGTTTTCAAAGTCACACTAGTTTCAGTGCAATCTGATAAAAACCATCTGTTACATGGCTTCTTTAACTTCATAAGATGCCTGAACGTTCATTGCTTTCAACGATAATTTGAAAATGTTCCTCACAGGGTAAAAGGTTATGGAATTAGTTTTTTGATTAATGACAAGTCAAAAAGGATAACAACTGATAGAGATGGTCTTTGGTATAGAGTATAGACCATGATTAAAAGTAGGTATTTAGTTCTTTCTGTACTTTGATTAAAGAAAATAAATTGAAAGTGACTCAGTCTGATAATAGTTGATTAACTTGATTATGTCTGGGTATATTTGTAGAACAAACAAAAGCTTGGATTTTGGATCAAAGAGACAGCAAGCCCTACGTACCAACAAAAGCCATGTCCGTCGCCAAAGAGAAAATTTTGAAGAAAAAATGCTTGATAATTCGAGGAAACTCTGGAGACGGCAAGACACGCTTGGCTGTAGAGCTGCTACATTGGCTGATGAATGAACACGACAAGGACACGGGACAAACTGGGACGACAAGCTGTTTGAAAAAAGAACCGATTTGTCTGACAGACTTGATGACATGGGACAACACAATTTCACCGAATTCTCATTTAGCTATTTTGTTTGATGACCTGTTTGGTTATGGGTCGGAAATTCAAAAAGAGATCAATTGGTGGAAAAAGCGTGAAAGTTTCATCAGGCCCTGCTTACAGGGGGCGGGGAATAACTGTCTGATTATCACCGTGCGCAATGACATATATTACGAACACAAGTCCATGTTCGACGATCAAGACCTGTTCACGCAAGACAATGTCATCGATCTGAGCTCTCCTGAATTTTCATTGGACGATGAAAAGAAAAGTATTTTAAAAATGTATACGGCTACATTGGGAAACTTTCGGCATTTTTCCGAAATGGAAATTTCTGAAATTTTGAGGACATCTCCAGGAATTGGGTTTCCGGAGTGTTGTCGGGTGTTTGCTTCTACTTCAGAATTACAACACAAAAGGGTTAACTTTTTCAAACATCCGTTGAAATACATGAGGGATGTGATAAAAGGGAAATTTCATGAAGAGCAACAAAAAGCACTTCTCTATCTCTTTCTCTCTCATGGTCATGTGCCTGCTAAACATCTTGATTTGGAAAGTGAAAATATTGACCAAATAACGATTGAAAAAGTTTTCAATATGTCAATGTCGGAAAAAATTCAGGAGAGCTTGAATGGTGATCTAGGGTCAAAGCTGAGATGCATCAAGAAAGGTTTAGAGTCTTTGTGTGGGTCCTTTGTAAGGAAAGAAAAAGGTGTTTACCTTTTTTTTCATGATTCCATACATGATGCAGTTGCCATATTGTACGGAGAGCTCACACCTCAGGGCTTCTTGAAGTACTGTAACAGTGAGTGTTTGCGTTACATTGTCACACCACAGTGTAAGGAAACATCATGCAAGATAGTTGTGGATGAGGACATATTTGAATATGTGTATCAACGCATATTTGAAGAAATGAAGTTAAGGGATGGTGCAAAGTTGAGCGTCATAGCCTCTCTAACTCCTTGGAGTGATACTCAATTTTTGTCCGGATTTTTTGAGTGGATCGACAAACAAGTCAGTGTGCCAAAAGATTTCCCTTTTCGACGGAAAACAGAAAATTTGAATAGGACTAGTGATGACTGTGATAGTGTATTTGATTATGAGATGAATGAAGACGAAAGAAACTGTTTTTTCATTGTTGTCGCAAAAGTGAATTCTTACTTTTTATTAAAACAGCTGATAGACAGAAATTTTGCATCGGTGGGGCAAATGAAGGAAGCCTTAGAACAAGCTCTATGCTCAGGAAGTGCAGAAAGTGCATCTCTTCTGTTGGAGGCCGGTGTTGTACCTGATTCAAGGTCATGCTTTTCTGCAGTAGAGGGTGGGAAAACAGAACTACTACGCAAATTAGACCACTATGACATTATCCCGAAATCCAGAGCAGCAGTGTCAAGGTCAGGCTACCAGTTCGAGGACGTTAATGTGTTTCACGAGGCTTGTTTGTTTCAGCATCAAGAAATGGTGAATTTCTTGCTGGAGAAATATCCGACTCTGCTACAGGAGGATGGTGGATACAGTTACAGCAGCCTCCATTTCATCGCCAGGACGGGAAACCTGTCACTTTACGAGCAGGTGGAGCCACTGGTACTAGAGGGTTACACAGGAACAGACCACCACTACATCAAGTCACTGTTAGATGTGGATGCCAAAACTCTGCTACAAGCTGCATGTGCCTCTGGTAGTTTAGAACTGTGTCAACATCTCTGTACTAAATATACATCTCTTGTGTCGCAGACCGACAAGTTTGGACGACATTGTCTGCATTTTGCCGCCATGTCCGGAAATTTGGACTGCTTCAAATACATAGCGGCACTTACTCTGAAGGAAAAGACTGAGGAAGAATGCCAATCTTTCATGGCAGAACTTGTGGACAATAGGTATCAGAGAACAGTCTTACATTGGGCATGTGAGTCTGGATGTAAAGAGTTATGCCTCTTGGTATGTCAGGAATACCCTTCTCTGTTATCTCAAAGGGACAAAAATGGACTTCATTGTCTTCATTTTGCAGCGGTTTCATGTGACCCCACCTGTTTTGAAGCATTATCCAAATTTGTTCTGCAAGATATGAACAGGATCGAGATCAGACAATTCATGGACACCCTGATGACGAATGACCAGCGAACAGTTCTGCATGTGGCATGTCAGTCGGGAAACCAAGATCTCGCCTTGTACCTCTGTAAAACGTACCCTTCCCTGCTGTCTCTCAGAGACAAAAATGGACGCCATTCTCTTCATTACACAGCTGAACCTGGCAATCTGGAATTTTACAAATCCATTGAATTATTGGTACTTGCGGGTAAGACTCGCTCGGAGCGCCAGCTGTTCATGGAAAGTGTCACTAGTCATTACAATGGTACAGTGCTACTAAGGGCTTGCTGGTTCGGAAGCAAAGATATTTGCATGTATTTGTGTGAAAAATATCCGTCACTTTTGTCCATTAGAGATAAATTTGGCATGCACTGCATCCATTATACAGCCTTGTCATGGAATCTGGACTGCTACAAGGCTATTGAGGTCCTTGTCAAACAGGAGGAAATGGCCAGAGGTAACAAAAACTACATGGAGACTTTGTTAACGGGTCGCGGTGTGTCTGTTGTAGATTTGGTCCGGGGGGAGGTCGAGGATTACAAGAAGGACTTGCATGATTATGTTATGAGCTGTGCTAGGCCAACGTCTTCTTCAAACAGTAAAAGTTGGAGTAGTCCTTCGAGTGTGAGGACCCGGAGATTCTCCTCCCCGAATTACAACTCCTCACAGCATTAATTTGTACTAGTCCCCAGTAAAACTGGAGGAACCCTCAAAAACTATTTGGCCAGGTAGAAAAGTAAAACTGTTGGAGGACCATATTAGGGGAAGGGGGGAATTCATCTCACCCCTTGGGATGTAAAAAAATATAGGGTCACTTGTCCATATGTATTCCTTTTGAGGACACCAGTTTTGTTTGGTACTAAGACCCCAGCAGGCTTCCATTTAAGACTTTTAAATTATGAATTGTTGATTTCATAGAGATTTGCTCAAGTTTTGTTCAATCCTGCTGATAGGTTTTTATAACATTTGATCCTTATTTGCTCAGGTTCTAGTCATCACTTCATTGAAATAATCATATCTTTAAACCGTTTCCAAGACCAACGATTAAATACCAGATCCATAGTCTAGGTCACAGTTATCCCACTTCAACCACAAACATCTTCGTCTAGTATGTAAA
Source organism: Mimachlamys varia (assembly GCA_947623455.1). NCBI lineage: Eukaryota > Metazoa > Mollusca > Bivalvia > Pectinida > Pectinidae > Mimachlamys > Mimachlamys varia. The sequence goes on along the minus strand of OX392532.1, from coordinate 27,671,665 downwards.
AGTGTGGATTAGTCTAAATCAAGTCTTCCCTTTTCTATGTATAATGAAGTTTGTTGGGAGTGCTTGTTAAACATTTTCGCACATGTATACCACAGATTGTGTTTTGACAAATGATTTCTGTTATATAATTTTTGTTAATTTTTTTTTTAACAATGGCATTGTATATTTTTTTATGTTATGGATCTTTATCGTATGTTACTGTGAATGTGTATACCACTCAATTTGGAGTGTCTGTGACACCTGGCTGTGATACCTGATGTCAACATCTTTCTTGGTGCTTTCTTAAAGATGGTGATAACAATTGAGTTAAGTGGAGTTCCTCATTTCAATAGTTTCTTTACTGAAGTGATGACCTAATTTTGGGCTCGCCTGCTTGTGCCATGGTCTGTCGTCCCTCGTCCATGATCAGTCATCCATCCATCGTCTACTTTTTAATGCCTTCTTCTGAATAACCAGAAAGCCCAGAGAAGTAATATGTGGCCAATACATAGGTTCCTGCTATAAAGTCTCCTCTAATACATTATCTTGACCTTCTTTCAAGGTCAAGGGGTTAAATATGTAAAAACCTTCAAAACATCTTATGAATAATCAGTAGACCCAGAGTACTGATAATTGGCCAGTAGGTACCTGGAATGAAGAACTATAAAATGTCCTCAAATTATCGTGACCTACTTTCAAAGTCACAGGTTAAATATGTAAAGAAAACATTATGAAATATTCTGAATTACCAGAAGGCCCTAGAGTACTGATACTCGGCCTGTGATTACTTGAGAGAGAGTGCTATGAATTTTCCTCAATTAAATGACCTTGACCTACATTGAAGGTTACAGGGGTCAAAAATGAAAATAAAAGAATTAAACAACATATTCTTACCTTGGAGGCTAAGGGAAGTGATTCTTGACCAGTAGGTTCCTTGGACAGAGTGATGTAAAGATTTCTCAAATAATTGACCTTGACCTAGCTTCTTTCGTGGTCACTGGGGTTGGATATGTAAAGTGTTTTAATCAACAAATTCTAAAATACCAGGAGGCCTTGGGTGATGGTATTTGAACAGTAACATGTCAAGAGTAGTATTAAGTTTCATTAAATCTGAAACATTCTTAAACTGAGCAGACTTAATTATGTGGAAATGTTTGCAATGTGCATTTGTTACGAATCTTTTCTCATAATTGCACAAATATCTAGGTGAGTGAAAAAGACCTTTTTGGCTTCTTGTTAAACGTAGAATCACAAAATCATTTCATTAAATTTTTTTTATTCAGAAATGCACAACGTTTCTATTTCCAGGAATCTCGTACGTCTCTATTAAACTGTTTAAAGGCCCAATATACGTAACTTTCAGCCAGAAGCGAAAATCAAGTCTAACAACTTTTTATTTTCATAGATTTAGATAAGATTAATTGGTACAGTGTATCAGCAATATCAAAGATGAATTCTTACGCAGTAACCGGTAAGACAGCAGTTGAAACACGGTATTTGTAAATATGCGTCCATTTTGAACTGTCTTATATAACTTCAGCTTGTTGTTGAAGTGGGCCCCACCTGATTTATTTTCAATTCTTAGATTTTTCTGTCAAGAGTTTCTTGTTAGTTACCGCTCAGGTTAACTTCGTTTTAGGCTTGTTTTTGCATGGTTATCAGCTGGATTTTTTTCAGAATTTTTCAGAATTACAATATAATTCCTGAAGTTACGTACATTGGGCCTTTACCTCTTGAATAATCAATAAGTGCATGTTCGAAATAAAATGCTGAAATGTAAAAAAAAAAAATATTTTACAGCATGAAACAACAGTTCAGTTGTTCCCAATCTACCACTTGTTGACTGGAATATAAGATTATCAAAGGTTAAAATCTGAGCCTGCAGTCTTGACTTTTGGCTTTAGGTAATAAACTGAACTTCTGGTGCAAAAAAAAACTATCCATATCCCTCAAACCCATTCAACAGCTTTATAAATATAGTTCTAACATTATACTTTCAAATTTGTAGATAATCAGTGTGAGAAATTGCATATCATTTTGTTATACACATGTAGCTTATTGTACATATTCTATTTTTAAAAATCAGTAGTGAGAATTCTGATTTTGTGCATTGATAATCACAATGCCCTTTAAGTATACTCAACCTGAATAATAGCTCATCCATAAAAATATCTTCCTGTTCTTTGTCTCGCAACTCAGACAGAGAGAGATATATATATATATATACAGTAAAACGTGTTTATAACAAACACGCTTACAACAAATTCATGGTTATAGCAGAGTGTTTCTCATTCCCCGCCAAGGGCCATATCATCTGTATGTTATACATGTATAGCAAACTGTTCCTATAATGAACTAAGGTCCCCACAGACTTGTTATAAACATGTTTTACTGTATATCCATGTCATATCTAGTGCTAGCTTTTTCTCTGTCGTCCAATTCGCCAGCTGGTACGTACCTTTGTCTCATTTATGTCACATTACCTTATATATTTGTATATAATTGCTGTAGATTATAGAGAAGGCATCAAGGGAGAATAGTTTTGTAACTAATTGAGCTACCTTCTATGAATTAAGCATTGTTATTATTATTCTTCTTTTACGCAAAAGCATTCGAATGTAGCTTGACTTCGTGTAGAGAGTGTATATCTACCGTGGAACCGAGTTATCTCGAAGTTGGCATGACTGTGGAAAAACTTTGAGGTATATTCAAATTGAGATTGAACATTTAATTATCGTAAAGTTTTGCAGGGCCGATACAATACTTTGAATTAAACTGGGTCTTCAAGTTATACGACCTGGAGAAAACAAGATTTGACTGTATTTGATGCATCCCATAACATACTTTTCGTCTTTGGCAAAATTAAATGGCAATTTTCAAACTAAAAGGTGCGAATAAAAACCCATGCACCGACCTATTACTGCATAGAATTGGATCATTATTGAGGGCTAAACTGATGTAACATTTATGCCTTGGATGGGATTACCAATATGTTACAGAATTTTAGCCCTCAACTTAGATACCCCAGTCTCTCCACTTCAAGTGATAGATTTTATTATTCTAGTCGATCATTCTAAGGCAATAAATGACCAAGGTATAAATATTTAAAGTAAGAAATTATTTGTTAAAAAGTTCAACTTCTTACTTTTTAATTTGAATGTAATTAATATGACAGCTGTTCATTGTTATCTGTTTAAAAAATTATTTTATCATTTATTGCCCATCAACATTTAAATTATAAGAAAAACACTTGTCTGTTTCTATTCATACATTTCAATATATTGCGAAAATTAAAAAAAGTTATTTTATCTTGGTCACTTTCCCAAATCGGAGTGTCTAGTGCCATGGGCTCTTGCCATAACTATAGTAGCTAGTATCTTCTAGTCAAAGTCATACTTACTATACATATTTATATATATATGAACAGCTCCCTTTGATGGAGTGAAAATGTTAATGCTGCATCTGTGACATTTTTAACAATTTTCATATTTATTAAAGCTACCTACAATAAATGTACACCGTTATATGTTAGAGTCAAAACTAGGGCCTAGCTGTATTCATGAAACTGTTCTCATGCTCAAGCATGGATTCTTTGCTCAAGCCAGCTTTCTTGAAACTCATCTGAATCATGTCTAAGAGACCAAAAGGCTTTGTAAATGTTGAAAACAGCTTTCGACTTCATGCCTCTTCAACTTTTTATGAAAACTAAAAATTAGATTGTTTAAATAAATTATAGCTATAACAAGAAATAAGGCTTGAGCACAGAATCCATGCTTGAGCATGAGAACTGTTTCATGAATATGGCCCATAACTTTGTTTGTGAGAGTAAATAAGGGGAGTGTTTGCTGTGGGACTGAATACAGAATAAGATATGCTGGGTGATTGTAATGATTAAATGGCTGTTGGGAAGTCCTAAATAGGGTGAATATATAGTACACACTAAACCACACTGTATATATATACACTTGTCTCCAGGATAGTGGAGTGACTATCTTCCTTGCTTTATCTACAGTGTATATATTGTACAGTTTTTGTAATTGTGGCATTGTATATATATATTTGGAATGTGGTTACCCGCGGGTAATTTCTTCCTGGTTAGCATTATCTTTGTTTTGTAGGTGTTCAAGGCTTTCATTGTTTCTATTACTTATATCTAAGTTGTTGGTTATTTTTTGTTTACTTTTTCATGAAACATAGCTTTTTATGTTTATATTTTTATATAAATGCTTTTTCATTGATCTGACTAGAACATTTATGTAGGAGAGAATCATTTCAAATATTGATCTCTGTGCAGTATATAAACTATATATAATGATGTACATGTAATAAAGTTACAAATATACTATTTACCATCGTCGGAAACCCACAGTACACTTCCCTGACGCTTGCATATAGAGATAAGAGAAATTGTGTCAAAGAAGTGTATTGTAGGTTTCCGACGATGACTATTTACATGTAATAAATTAGGGTTATACAAGTTATATACATGTAATAAGGTTACAATAAACTGTATACATGTAATAAGGTTACAATAAACTGTATACATGTAATAAGGTTACAATAAACTGTATACATGTAATAAGGTTACAATAAACTGTATACATGTAATAAGGTTACAATAAACTGTATACATGTAATAAGATTACAATAAACTGTATACATGTAATAAGGTTACAATAAACTGTATACATGTAATAAGGTTACAATAAACTGTATACATGTAATAAGGTTATAATAAGTTATGTACATGTAATAAGGTTACAATAAACTGTATACATGTAATAAGGTTACAATAAACTGTATACATGTAATAAGGTTACAATAAACTGTATACATGTAATAAGGTTACAATAAACTGTAAACATGTAATAAGGTTACAATAAACTGTATACATGTAATAAGGTTACAATAAACTGTATACATGTAATAAGGTTACAATAAACTGTATACATGTAATAAGGTTATAATAAGTTATGTACATGTAATAAGGTTACAATAAACTGTATACATGTAATAAGGTTACAATAAACTGTATACATGTAATAAGGTTACAATAAACTGTAAACATGTAATAAGGTTATAATAAACTGTAAACATGTAATAAGGTTACAATAAACTGTATACATGTAATAAGGTTACAATAAACTGTATACATGTAATAAGGTTACAATAAACTGTATACATGTAATAAGGTTACAATAAACTGTATACATGTAATAAGGTTACAATAAACTGTATACATGTAATAAGGTTACAATAAACTGTATACATGTAATAAGGTTACAATAAACTGTATACATGTAATAAGGTTATAATAAGTTATGTACATGTAATAAGGTTACAATAAGTTATATACATGTAATAAGGTTACAATAAACTGTAAACATGTAATAAGGTTACAATAAACTGTATACATGTAATAAGGTTACAATAAACTGTAAACATGTAAAAAGGTTACAATAAACTGTAAACATGTAAAAAGGTTACAATAAACTGTAAACATGTAAAAAGGTTACAATAAACTGTAAACATGTAAAAAGGTTACAATAAACTGTAAACATGTAAAAAGGTTACAATAAACTGTAAACATGTAATAAGGTTACAATAAACTGTATACATGTAATAAGGTTACAATAAACTGTATACATGTAATAAGGTTACAATATTCTGTATACATGTAATAAGGTTACAATATTCTGTATACATGTAATAAGGTTACAATATTCTGTATACATGTAATAAGGTTACAATAAACTGTTTACATGTAATAAGGTTACAATAAGTTATATACATGTAATAAGGTTACAGTAAGTAATATACATGTAATAAGGTTACAATATTCTGTATACATGTAATAAGGTTACAATATTCTGTATACATGTAATAAGGTTACAATAAACTGTATACATGTAATAAGGTTACAATAAACTGTATACATGTAATAAGGTTACAATAAACTGTATACATGTAATAAGGTTACAGTAAGTAATATACATGTAATAAGGTTATACCTCTATACATGTAATAAGGTTACAGTAAGTTATATACATGTAATAAGGTTACAGTAAGTAATATACATGTAATAAGGTTACAGTAAGTAATATACATGTAATAAGGTTACAGTAAGTAATATACATGTAATAAGGTTACAGTAAGTAATATACATGTAATAAGGTTACAGTAAGTAATATACATGTAATAAGGTTATACCTCTATACATGTAATAAGGTTACAGTAAGTAATATACATGTAATAAGGTTACAGTAAGTAATATACATGTAATAAGGTTACAGTAAGTAATATACATGTAATAAGGTTACAGTAAGTAATATACATGTAATAAGGTTACAGTAAGTAATATACATGTAATAAGGTTATACCTCTATACATGTAATAAGGTTACAGTAAGTAATATACATGAAATAAGGTTACAGTAAGTAATATACATGTAATAAGGTTACAGTAAGTAATATACATGTAATAAGGTTACAATAAGTTATATACATATACTATGGTTACAATAATTTATAAACTACATGTACATTTAGATAAAGATATATACATATACCAGCCAAAAGTTTTAGGATATATTTTATTTAGATCATCCATTGAAGTTGATGTGTATTATACCTGAAGTCATTAAAGAATGATATTACAGAGAGATGTATTTTACAGAAAAGCGTGTTAATATGGGATCATAAACACAAACATATCACATACCTATTGTACACATACAGTATCACCTGTCCAAACCAGAAATATCCAGACCAAAATATTTGGTCAATTTATACAAGTGTCTGGGTTGTAGAGGTCGGCCATAATTGCCAAAATTATGAAATGTAAAGAGATTGAGAAATAATAAAAAACTGAAGGAATTAAGGTACAAAATTATGGAAGATTTAGTGATGTATGACTTAAAGTACAAAACTGATACAAGATTACAGGAAAAACGCCAGCTGTGACACTGAATAGTCGGTAATTGAAGGTCTGTGAAGTATCGCATGATGAACAATATAAGGATCAGAATGAACAAGTCATTTTTTAAGGTTTGTTTTCATACACTAAAGGATCAGTTGAACAAGATCAGTTTACAGAATAGACAGGGGATCGATTATACAAGTTGTACCGAAGTATACTAAAAGTTAGGAGGGAAAAGTGCCGGGACAAAAAGGCTGTTAATATAGACAGGGATCTGGATTATACAGGAACTGGTTTTGACAGATAACACTAGTTTAGAGAGGAGCATTGCTTTTGCTAATCTATTTCTCTTTTTTTTTCGAAATTAAGACTTTTAATTCCTCAAAGGCTACCTGGTAAATAATTGAATCTTATCAAATTTTACATACGTGTTATTTATAGCTGTGACGAGGCAAGTACTTTTCAATGAACTGGTTTTACTGTGTATAGCCATGAAGCCTTAAATATGTGAGAATTCTCAAACAGGTAGAGTGCATATTTTTGACAAAGTGATTAATTTTAAAAGCATACTGAAGTATAAACTGTCAAGTAAATATTTTGATACAATATTGTTGAAAGAATAAGCATTTACTGGTGTTTATGCTTGAAAGAATAAAATGAAATGTATTTTAAAATTAAAACTTCTTTGTTGTAATTTTTGCTCATAAATCAAGGCTTTATTTTTAGTTTGACTAAATATTGTCATTGAGTGTAGGAATGACACACTCAATTTCACTAAGAAAACCGTAAATATTACCCCAATAGCACTATAGCTGCCGTATTTCCCAACCTGGCATAAATTTCCCCCCAATTTCCAATTTTTTCGAACAAAAAAAGTATAAAAGGAGCCGTCCTTGGTCAAATAGAGGAAGTATAAAGGTTCTCTGGAAAATCATATACTGTTATCATACCTATTTTGGCTATCTCAAATTTTAGCGCACAACCAAATTTAAACGTGCGCAATGATGAATAGGGGCACTCACAATACTTACAAGAAATGGAATTATACAAGCGCAAAAATAATTTAGCGGAATGCTTTTAATTCAAAAATCGTTAAAATAAGATGACCGCTAAAAATGGCTGTATACAGTATTCTCTCAGTATAGATAAAACCCTTCTGGGGGCAAGAAGAAGGGTTCTTGACTCCCTTCTTCCCTCCTTGAGCGTAGACGACGGGCTTGGTCTAGAGGCGTGCAGTCCTCTCAGCTCAAGCTCCGGTCCTTTATACCATAATAGATATCAACCAAACAGGATTCAGAATCAAAAGGAAATTCTTGAGGACAGAGCAATGCAATATGGGCCTTAAGATACTGGATGTTGTGGATATAAATCATATAATAAGATATCAGTAGAGCAACATGATCATATAAATGTTGTGATCCCTGGACTGGAGGAATGAGGTCGTGGTATGAAATTGGAGTAAAATATAAATCCCCAGCCTAATAGCTAAGAGGCCTATAATCACAACACTTCTTATCTTGGAAACTGGCCAAGATCCCCATGTAAAATTTTATGTAACCATACTACTAGGATCAGCCTTGGGGCCAAGCCCTGTCCCTGGGCACTTAGTCCCATAGTTATAACAGGTAATTGACTGAGATCCCCCAGTATACCATGGAAACAGGTAAGATGTTCTATTTAAACCATTACATGCTATGAAGTACTCACTTTATCAGAAATTCAGTTATTTGATATAAAAGAGGTACAAAGAAGAAGCATTTTGTAACTATTTGTTTCAGAAAATAAAATTCTATAACTGTTTAATATTTAAAGTGGGTCATACAGGCCAATTGGGTCTCTTAACTCTCTTATTGTCAAGATGTATCTGTTGGCCAACACAGAGCTGAAACATTAAGTAACATATACAATTTATTCAAGAGAATCCTTTGAACTTGTTATCAGTGATACATTTGCTTTGTAATTTAAGTATCTTGAATAGCTGTCAACTTATATAGAGTAAAAAAATCAATTAACTTGTTACCCTGGAGACGGGAACAGCTTCCACTCAAGAAAAACAAATCTTATAACATCTTAAGGGAAGTTTAATGGCTCTCTCTATTAAAAAAATGATAATTTTTGGGGAGTTCCTCTTTTTAATATTATCAAAATATAGATCTGAAACAAGAGACCCAGAGGGCCTGTATCGCTCACCTGGATACAATGGTATTTAGGTAATCTTGGTAGAATGTTTTCTAAAAAGATCCCATGGACATAGACAGACCAAAAGTTGGTATCTCATTTGTTTTTGAGTTCAACTGATCGAGAAAATATAGATGTGCCAGACCCCAACACCAATGCTAATATCACGATTGTGCTCGTCTCTTTATGCCCAGCAATTGTATATATAATTTTTGGGTGGGGATCTCAAACCGTTTAAAAGTTATGACTCAATAATTAAGTCTGCAAGGGCGTGGTATACACTGGTGTCAAATCTAAAAACATATTTGTGATCGTTTCTTTATGCGCAGCAATTGTATGTATAGTTTTGTGGTGGGGATTACAACCGTTTCAAAGTTATGACTCAGGAGTAAAGTCTGGAAGGGCGTGGCAGACCCCAGGATCAAATCTAAAATAATATTTGTGCTCGCTCTTCATGCTCAGCAATTGCATATATAGTTTTGGGGTTGGGATCTCAACCCTTTAAATGTTATATGATATCAACCACCCATGAGGCCCCTGGGGGGTAAACTCAATCACTTGTATAAATTTGAATCCCAGTCACCTAGGTATGCTACCACTGAAATATAAATGTCATACATTGCTTATATCCAGAGAAGAAGTCGTTGATATCAATAATGGCAAGTTGACCCCTTTTGGCCCCACCCCTCAGGCCTCTGGAGGGGGTGGGGTAAGCCCCACCATTTGTACAATTTTGAATCCCCGCCCCATAGTGATGCTACCAGGCAAATATGAGTGACATACATTGCTCGGTTTCAGAAAAGAAGTCATTTATATCAATATAGCCGAGATTGACCTCTTTTGACCTCACCCCTCAGGCCCCAGGGGGTCAATCCGACCATTTGTACAATATTGAATACCCGTCCAATATTGATGCAACCAGGAAAATATGAGCGATATACATTGCTCGGATTTAGAGAAGAAGTCGTTTATATCAATATAGCTAAATTGACCCCTTTTGGCCCCGTCCCCAGGCCCCCGGGTAGGGTCAGCCCCACCATTTGTACAATGAGTTCCCACTACATAGGGATGCTTCTGACCAAATTTGGTCAAATTCCCTTCAGCGGTTATGAAGAAGTCGATTGTTGACGGACGACCGACGGACGCCACGGTATGGCATAAGCTCACCTAGAGACGTATCTGGCACACATCTGTCCTTTGGACCAGGTGAGCTAATAATCATCTGACACAATATTTCAAAATTTCTAGTTTTTCTTTCCCATCTATTTTTCCAGATTTTAAAAAAGTAACCTCATGTATTTCTTTTTAAATATTTAGAGTTCTTTTCCCGCCAAATTTGAAAACCCTTATAGCTTAGAAAGATTTCAATGACTTGGCAATAATTTCGCTATACTTTCTGATGTATTATATTTAATATTGATACAAAATTGATTTCAAGAAAAGTTAATCACACAAATACTTGTGAGTCAGATTCCTTAAAGTAGAGCCCGGTGCTCTGTTTAAGCATCTCCAATAAAGAAGAGTTCCACTTCGTTAATTCAAGGTAATGTCATAATGTAGATTTATGCATTTTACATGAAAAGAGCTAGTATGTCCGTTATATGTGTTATTTCTTTAATAAAATATGAACAAATAGCCCGAGCAGAAAAATAAGGCTTTGGTGGAATTATTCTCTGGGAGTGAAGTTTGCGAGTTGCACTAGAACAAACATGAAAATATAAATTGGCCATTGTGGCGTCAAATTTTAAGATACTTTTTCGTTACATCAGGTTGAATAATTCCAAGAATTCTTGCATGAAAAGGTATCAGTAACTTTGAATTGGTAGTTCTCTGACGAAAGAATGCAGTTTCAATGGTAGGTGCCTGATGAAATATTGATGTCCATGAATGATTTATTTGATATCAGTGACGTATAGACTTATAAATAGGGATTTTTTTCACTTTTCTCATCAAAGTGAGAGAATCACAATTTTATGATGTAAGTCTACACGATTCTTCGCTGCATATAGATATTAGAAAGTCATTAAGCAAGCACCTGGCTTTTCCTGTAATACATTATAAGCACAGCTGCAGGGAGAAATATGAACCGCAAATAGACGATCCGTGATTGGTTCTAATATTGCGACGTGGCTTTATCGGTGTAGTCAACACGCTTTGTAACGAAGTCCTTCGTAATAAAACATTTCGACGATTGATATCTTTCGAGTACCACATCGACGATCAAGATGGTGAATTTGAGACTAGCGGTGGTGCTACTCTTGCCGATTTTCTTCACGGAAATTTTGTCAGATGGCGAAGAACGAATCAGAACTGCAGTAGTCGAGGTAATATATATCTAGCTTCAATAAAAAAACAACACACGTGTGTTTATCGTACAGTTTTAGGGTTGCATTTTCTTGTGAAACGTACCGGCTGACAGGCCAATGACCAAAGGCACGATTTAGGTAGGGCCTATCACCGAGGGCAAAATTATAGGCCACTGCAGACAAAAGAGTGCTTGACCTTGTTCATCAACAGTGTGTAGTCTAAATTTGACTTTTAAAGCCACTGTGAAATATATTGTTTTGTTCTACGGTCATTGACAACTTGCTTGGGAACGCCCACAGGTGCTTGGGGTTGTATATGTACTATATAGCCTCTTTAAAGTTATAACTGTATACAATTTTATAAAGTAATAAGAGGACTAGGCTATATAGTACATATACTATATACAATATCTAACCCCAAAGCACCGGGAATGCCGAAACAATCTAACTACAGCACAGTACTTCAGTAGGCCCACAGGGACATGTGGTAGGCCCTCACAACCACAAGGGCACACAAATACTTCTTTATTGATATTGTTTGGGATTGGGATATAACACACCCAGCGACTGTAAGTCAAACAATGTCAATATAAAAATCTTTGCGTGTCCCTGTGTCGTATAACTAACTACAGTACGTATACATGGCCATACCTATCATCGCACCTGACAATTCCCCATAGACAAAGTGTATATTTTCCACTAATTTTAAAAATGTCATTATACAATAACAGTTTGGCTGATTTTAATCAACTTTACTTTATATGCATAGAATATTAGCAGAGTTTTTAATATATGTTTCTGAGTTAGGTAACATTCAATTAGTCCGAAGGGTTCTGACTCTTTGAGCCACTACTGTAGATCTATATTTGGATGGCTGGTGGGTGCGAGACCAGCCGTCCAAATATTTAGTGGGTCAGAGAGTCAGAACCCTTCAGACTAATATTTATCAATTTAATATTCGCTATGTCAAATTTTATATGAGATTAACGTTGATGTCAGGGGAGATGTGAAATGCGGTACACTATAACACTGATTTCATTTCACCTTTGAACACCTCAACAACATATAGCATCCGCACTACATCTGCACTCAAATATAGTTTGGAAACTCCAATCATGTATAAAATTTAAAAACAAAATTTAATAGAATCGGTCAAGCTCATGTTATTGTATGATGACATTTTCAAAACTGGTAGAAAATGCACTCAAGTCCATGGGAAAATGTTAGGTGCGACAATACTTATGACCAGGTACTGTAGTATTGAACCATCTGTGATCAGCAGTATCTTATAATTCACAGTAACAGTCTAAAAAAGATGCCAGCTATCAGGTTGAAACAAAAGTTAATATCTGGGGCACTGACTATACTACACTGGTGTCGGGTCTATACAATGTACAATCAATCCTTCTCATTACTTTAAGTTCTGTGGAAGAGGTATGTTAACAATATTGATCCTTACAAAATAGCCAGATTGACCTTTATAAAATAGAAATGACAGTTCACCCATTTGTTCTATATTTTTCATCTGTCTTTCTCTCTCTCCACTCTGCAGATAAGTTTCTACTTTTTTAGCTCACCTGGCCTGAAGGGCGAAAAAAGCTTATGTGATGGTGCGGCGTCTGTCATCCGTCCTGCATACCATCAACTTTTCCTTTAAATGACTTCTTCTGAAATGCCGAAAGGCCTAGTGACATGACATTTGGCTGGTAGCATTCTTGGGGAAAAAATCACTTTGACCTACATTCAGGGTTACAGGGGTCAAATATGCTAAAACCTTGAAAGACTTCTTCCGAAATACCATCAGGCATAGAGACTTTATATTTGACTGGGAGCTTCCTTGGATGAAGCCCAACAAAGTTTGCGAAAAGAAATTACCTTGATCCATATTCAAGGTCACAGGGGTCAAATCTGTTAAAACCTTTATATTACTTTTCCTGATAAACCAAAATGCCTAGAAGCATGATATTTGGCTGAAAGGTTCCTTAGATGAAGCCCAACAGAGTTTGCGAAAAGAAAATGACCTTGTCTTACTTTTGAGATGAAAGGGTTAATATAAAAGTAAGTTTACATCTTCTGAATGTCCAACATAATAGATTTTAGGCGACTTTAGGGTTACAAGTTAGAGATTAATACCAGGTGAGTGATGCAGGCCCATTTGGCCTCTTTGTTTCTTGTGATATGTTCAGAACAACCAGTGGTATTAAATAGGAAAAAGTGACTACTTTTGAAAATAACATGCATTGCCAATTTAGGTAACATGATAGTATAGCAAAATCAATGAGGTTATTTACATTGCATCATTAATTTTGATTGCAAATTATGCAGTGTTCGTGTATAATAATTTTATGAGACATGGCATTAAGAGATTTGACCACATTAATTAAGTAATGCACAGCATCATCATACCTGATATTAGTATTATGATATTTCAGGAAAACTTATTTTTTAATATGTATTTTGCAGAGCTGCAGTGGATGACGTTTGAATCGCTTTCCTGCGGTGAAAAGATTTGTGTACGAAGATGTCGACCGTGGATTTTAGTATCCTTCTGATTATTTATGACTTTTACAGATAGATTATAAAATATTATTACCCTAAAAACTTGTGTTATCAACGCACCAGTGTAATTTACGCCCCCTAAAAAACTAGATAGACTCAAAGGTATATGATTTGGAAATTCATTCCAAGAGCTTTCAAGAGATACTTTCATTCTTTTTTACTTTCAAGTTTTCGACACGAGAGAAGAGTACGTTTGGTTTTGGAGTAATTCTCAAATTGCCAGACATTAGGGTTTTCTTGTAAGTGTAAGAGAATTTCAACATAAAAAGGGTATTCCGTCATGCCAGTTTAGCGGATCTAGACCAGGTCGATCGTCGGCGACAAGATAGCTCACTTGGTTGTGCGTCTGTCTAGAGTTCGGAAGGTCCCGGGTTCGAACCCCAGTCTGGCCGTGCATTTTTCCTCTCCTGTTAGACCAGATTTGGGAGTCAAATATCAAAATATTAATTAGCCACATGAATAAAATTGATATGTCATATATTTTGGAAATTGGTATGTACTGAAGATAATGTTAGATATTTTATTCATAATATTTTTACAGCAAAACATACCTGGGCAGCTTTTCATTTTCCCCATTGTCATTTTTAACAGTGGTTTGATGGGTCAATTCAGAAAAAAGTGATATTTTTCATTAGTGAGATATATATCATTTTTTAGGAATGAGTAATTTTCAATATTTCACTCTTAAAAATGTAATACCGGCCGATTAGTTTTTTTACATGGACAAACTTGATCCAACATGGCGAGACATGTCTTGTTTATACACGCTCCTTAACAGCCCTACAGTCCCGGTGTTGAGTTCCGTAAGAAGAGTGGAGCTCCACCAGTGTTGATTATCGATGAGGGTTTGGAAAGTGAGGAGGTAAGATACAAGTGTCGATCATTAAAAATTTTTTTTAATATATATAAACTTTATTTATTTTACAACAATTATGAAACAAGTTATCCAACTTATATCAATCACTCTTGTTGGCCCGGATGTTAGCACGCAAGGGGTCTTATTCTGGGGGGAACCTGAGTACCCGTAGATAACCCATGTGACCAGGCCTTGTACCTTTTCACGTTCAGTCGGGGGATCAAGCCCCGGCCACCTTGGTGAAAGACATGTTCGCTATCCACTGCACCACCGGACCACTGTTCATAGTACAGAGCTAGATCTAACGATTCATACACTAATCAAGACCCTTGTTGATTTTGGTGTATATTTCATCCTAGTTAATGTAAAGAGAACACTTCTTGGAAATTCTGAGACTGGTCTTTTAATTGACACAGGTTGAACTAAACTTTAAAAAGTGCAAATTTCCTATCTTAAAGGAAACAATACATCATAGGCAAATCAGATGAATTGTATACCTACCTATATTGAAACCTACAGCATTAACACCAAAGAATAAAAGATACTAATAAATGTTCGTCTTACTTTGATATCAAAATGTTAGCTATTATTAGCTCACCTGCCTGAGAGATAGTGAGCTTACGTATTATAGAGGCTATCATCCGTGGGTTTCCATCAACTTTTCCTTTAAACCAGTTCTTCTGAAGAATGTCATTCATTGTTAAAATGTTTGTGGCCCAGTTATCGTACAAGGATGTTTATCTTTCTGGTTTATTTGGAATAATTTTAAGTAAACTGACCTTGTCCAATTTAATGCTTAACTTATTCACCCCTGAAATTTCAAAATGAAGTATTCCAGGTGAATGAGTTAAAACTTTGAAAATAAGAGCTTATGAGCGATACATGCCCTCTTGGCCTCTTGTATAATCAGAAAAGTAATGTAAAATTTTCATTGTTTTATAGAGAATAGAACTGGAGAAGTATGACTTAGAGGAATGCCGAGATTTGATGACCAAGAAGGGTTTCAAACGAAAGGAAAATGATTCAGCAAAGGAAGATTTATAGGGAGATACGTGTTTCAGGGACGTGTGAATAATTACTGCATATATACATCTGACCTGGCAGCATACGTATGAGTGAATGTTGTTAGAGTGGACCTTTAAACATTGATAGTGTTTAAGGAGTGTAAAAGAAACCAGTTACTTACTTTTAATAAGACAGTTTATTTTAATACTAAAACAATTTTAGAGAAAGTTATTGACAATTAAGGGAGTGCTGAAATAACAAAATTAATTGCTTGTTTTGGCTAGAAGTGTGTCAGGTTTGGTAAATTGAATACAAAAAAAAAGTAATCGATTTTGCCTCTTGAAAACTATCATATGTTGGCAGGGCCAACAGGTATAAATGATTTGTATATTAATACATTCACATAATTACATAGCATTGTCAATATGAAATGTTATACTATAAAGAAAAGAGTAAAATGATGAGCAATGGAAACTCTATTTATTTTGCAACTATTTTGAAACAAGTTATATAACTTATATTAATCAGTGATGGCCAGGATGTCAGCGTGCGGGGGGTTTGGGGGTCTTGATGAGGAAGGAAACTGAAGATAAACCCACGTGGTCCGGCAGGTTTTACCACCTACCCCATACGATTTATCATAGCCAAAACTGCATTATAAAACAGAAAACATATTTTTGTGTCCAGTGAAGATTTATATGTAATATCTACACAATATACATGTGCAATATCCCAAATGTTGTCCGTTAGAAATATCCAGGTTTGACAATCTTTTTATGTGTGGGTGTGGTTCGAATGCTTGTGTGTAAGAAACATCTGTAAAAACTGTTCATTGTCATAATGGTTGGTATTTATTTCAATCATTTGAAAAATATACTTTTATTGTCAAGATTCGTCCGACAGCAACTTGTCTCACCAGTCTCCCATGTGGGCGAGATTTTATGAAGTTAGAAACAAAAATTTCGCTGTTTCTAATGGATGGTCGACACTTGAACCTCATGATGGAAACTGGCGGCGACATTGCTGTAGAATGTCTCTTGACTGTATAATAGATTTTAATATCCATGTTTTACTGTGAAGAAATCGAATTAAAATCTATGATATTAAATTTTTATCTGTTGCTTTTCGTCTCTTTCCTTTGTTACACATCGGTCGAATCAGAAGGTACATTAATTTTGTATGAGCTACATTTGACTGGAAATTGCTTTATGATGAAAATCTATTATTGTCTTGAACACTCCACCTCGCAGACAAGATAATACCGGGTCCGGGAATATAACCCAGATCCCCCCAATTCAGATGGATATCGGACCATGGACCCAGAAAAGTTCCTCTACATTCCAACCTCCCCTTTTCGTAAGGATACACCAAATGCATAAAACAAAGTTTGGTTGCAGGCACCATTGTTACAGGAGATGGAAAACTGTATGGCCAGACCAGGGTTAGCTGATAGAGCTGCCTGGTAGCTGACAATCGAACCAGTCCAGTTGAAGTTTGGTTACAGGCACCACTGTAACCGGAGATTGAAAACTGTATGCCCAGACCAGGGTTAGCTGATAGAGCTGCCTGGTAGCTGACAATCGACCCAGTCCAGTTGAAGTTTGGTTGCAGGCACCACTGTTACAGGGGATGGAAAACTGTAGACCAGGGTTAGCTGATGGAGCTGCCTGGTAGCTGACAATCGACCCAGTCCAGTTGAAGTTTGGTTGCAGGAGGCACCACTGTTACAGGGGATGGAAAACTGTAGACCAGGGTTAGCTGATAGAGCTGCCTGGTAGCTGACAATTAACCCAGTCCAGTTGAAGTTTGGTTGCAGGCACCACTGTTACAGGGGATGGAAAACTGTAGACCAGGGTTAGCTGATAGAGCTGCCTGGTAGCTGACAATTGACCCAGTCCAGTTGAAGGTTGGTTGCAGGCACCACTGTTACAGGGGATGGAAAACTGTAGACCAGGGTTAGCTGATGGAGCTGCCTGGTAGCTGACAATCGACCCAGTCCAGTTCTGTTGCACATGTATAGTCTACACTGACATCCACTTATTAACCAAAGAGTTGTCTCATAACATTCCAAAAGACTATGAAAAGTTTCCAGTATGTTGACTGTAGTATATGTGGGGCAGCAGGCCAGGTTACGAAATCTTTAGCAAGAGACAGTTGTGTGACATCACTTACAGTCCATGTCGGTGGAAATAACCAAGGTGGTTACTTTTATCGCTAACCTGTTTCAAAGTATCAAAGTGAGCGTATACCATTCCCTGTCATTCATCAACAATGTTCAAAACCACTTCTTCTCGGTCACTATCAATTTGGCTGGACACATCCCCAGGTGCTGGGAATTCAAAATTATACAAAATGAAGGGTGGGGCAGAAAGGATATATTGATTGAAGCAACTTCTATGTCAATTGCAATGGAAACCTGCCATATTTCACTGGTCGCATCCCAAGTAAAAGTGTATATTGTGACTCTTCTCTTGATAAAGAGACACACCTCAACAATATTTTGTTCTATTGTGACTCTTCTCTTGATAAAGAGACACACCTCAACAATATTTAGTCCCCCACCGGAATCCGGGGGGGACTATAGGTTTGCGTTGTGTCCGTCCGTCCGTCCGTCCGTCCTTCTGCACACTATTTGTCCGGGCTCTATCTCCCATACTATAAGACACTGGAACTTCATACTAAGTGTGTGGGTTCCCTGTGGGAAGGCGGTGTGTCGCATACAAAAACCGGGTCACTGTGACCTATATTTTGACCTCTGACCTACATTAAAGAAAAAGCTTGTCCGGGCTCTATCTCCTACACTATAAAGCACTAGAACTTAATACTTAGTAGTATTGTTCCTTGTGGGAAGGCGGTGTGTCGCATACAAAAACCGGGTCACAGTGACCTATATTTTGACCTCTGACCTACATTAAAGAAAAAGCTTGTCCGGGCTCTATCTCCTACACTATAAAGCACTAGAACTTAATACTTGGTAGTATGGTTCCTTGTGGGAAGGCGGTGTGTCGCGTATAAAAACCGGGTCACAGTGACCTATATTTTGACCTCTGACCTACATTAAAGAAAAAGCTTGTCCGGGCTCTATCTCCTACACTATAAAGCACTAGAACTTAATACTTAGTAGTATTGTTTTCTGTGGGAAGGCAGTGTGTCGCGTACAAAAACCGGATCAATGTGACCTTTATTTTGCTATATTTTGACCTCTGACCTACATTAAAGTAAAAGTTTGTCCGGGCTCTATCTCCTACACTATAAAGGACTAGAACTTAATACTTGGTAGTATGGTTCCTTTTGGGAAGGTGGTGTGTCGCGTACAAAAACCGGGTCACTGTGACCTATATTTTGACCTCTGACCTACATTAAAGAAAAAGCTTGTCCGGGCTCTATCTCCTACACTATAAAGCACTAGAACTTAATACTTGGTAGTATGGTTCCCCGTGGGAAGGTGGTGTGTCGCGTACCAAAACCGGGTCACTGTGACATATATTTTGACCTCTGACCTACATTAAAGAAAGAAAAATTTGTCCAGGTTCTATCTCCTACACTATTAAGGATTAGAACTTTATACTTGGTAGTATAGTTCTCTGTGGGAAGGCGGTGTGTCGCGTACCAAAACTGGGTCACTGTGACCTTTATTTTGCTATATTTTGACCTCTGACCTACATTAAAGTAAAAGTTTGTCCAGGCTCTATCTCCTACACTATTAAGGATTATAACTTTATACGTGATAGTATAGTTCCCTATGGGAAGGCGGTGTGTCGCGTAACAAAACCGGGTCACAGTGACCTATATTTTGACCTCTGACCTACGTTACACAAATACCTTGTCCGGGCTCTATCTCCTACACTATAAAGCACTAGAACTTAATACTTGGTAGTATGGTTCCTTGTGGGAAGGCGGTGTGTCGCGTACCAAAACTGGGTCACTGTGACCTTTATTTTGCTATATTTTGACCTCTGACCTACATTAAAGTAAAAGTTTGTCCAGGCTCTATCTCCTACACTATTAAGGATTATAACTTTATACGTGATAGTATAGTTCCCTATGGGAAGGCGGTGTGTCGCGTAACAAAACCGGGTCACAGTGACCTATATTTTGACCTCTGACCTACGTTACACAAATACCTTGTCCGGGCTCTATCTCCTACACTATAAAGCACTAGAACTTAATACTTGGTAGTATGGTTCCCCGTGGGAAGACGGTGTGTCGTGTACCAAAACTGGGTCACTGTGACATTTATTTCGACAGTTATTCAAGCTATGCACAACACAAGCAAAGTTACATAAGTGTACAAACATTCTTGTTGTTGGAGATTTCAACATGGACTTCGCAAAGATGGACAGCCTTCAAAAATCTTGTAAACTTCACCAACAACTGACCACGCCTACCCATTGCCTTGGAGGAATTCTTGACTTGGTCTTCTCATCCAAATTATTCCCAGTGACAAACAAACCTGTGTTCTTCTCAGATCACCATTTAATCAATATACAGTACTGTTGAATTCAATGTCAGCATAACAAACAACATCTTGTTATTATTATTACAATTTCATGTCTATTGCAGTAAAACCTGTCTATAAAGGATACCCAATAGAAAAACTAAAGGTGTCCTTCATAGACTTGTGTCCTTTATATAGAGATCATTTATAGAGTATACCTACAGTGTACATGTATTTAGTGAGAATGGGATGGTTCCTGTATAGAAGCGGGTCTCTGTAAACTACATCTTCACCTTTCAATACATTGAAGAAAATACATGACCTTATTGCATCTCGAGATTCACACTCATTGCTATTGGATCTCGAGATAACAACCCGGTGGGGGACTGTAATTCGTTGAATTATCTTGTTTGTTCTATTGTGACTCTTCTCTTGATAAAGAGACACACCTCAACAATATTTTGTTCTATTGTGACTCTTCTCTTGATAAAGAGATACACCTCAACAATATTTTGTTCAAGCATCCTTTGGTGATAAGGATCCAAAATGGAAGCATATCCCGCACAGTGGGGATTAAGAATTGTGAGAATAGACTGGCTGACGTCCAAGGTTAAGGTGTGGTGCCAAAAATCATTTTATGACTTGGAATCAATTGAAATGCTCATCTTATAACCATAGATATATATACACAAGTGCCAAGTATAAATTTAAAAGATGTGTTGCTACTGGGTTGTGGCCTCGCCCTTAGAGAAAATGCAAAACTGGGGCATAACTTTGAAATGATTCAAATCCCCACCCTAAAACTATACAATTGGTGAGTAAAAAGAAATGAATAAACAAACATGCTTTCAGGATGAAACAAGATTTGACATACAATGTACTTATACTTCTAGATTACTACATGAAATATTTAAAGTAGGTAATATTATGTACCAGTAGTTCATAATATATTATTTTTCTCAATATTTTAAATTCTGACGTTGTATTAAGATTGTTTTTTGTTTTGAGGTAAAGCAAAGCACATGTACCTTTTTGAATTGCAGGTTAAATATTTAAACCTATGGGCCGATACCTTTGATATCTAAACAAAAACCCAACATCAAAGAAGTAAAACAAAACTATTTATTTTTTCCTTTTCCCTCCCTTTTTGCCTTTCTTTTTTTGCATTTTTATTTCTGCTTTTTTCTTTTTCATGTCCTTTTTCATGCGGCCGTCCACCACTTTGTAAGGCCCCTGTACACCAGCAGGACGCCGCACTCTCTTCCCGGCTCCTTTTTTAGCCACAACATATGTCACCTCCTTCTTCTTAGCTGTCAGCAGCCCAGCCTTCTTGTAAACTCTGGAAATAGGAATGAAACAGGTGTCACATTTTACAGAAAAAAAGCACTTCTCACAGTCTAAAGCCATAATAATAATTTTCTGATTTTTATATTCATTTAATAAAGTCACTTGATTCAAAATGAATTAAGAGAACTTAAAGGCCCAATGTCCGTATCTTCAGGAAATTTTTTTCGTGATTCTGAAAAATTCTGAAAAAAAAATCCAGATGATGGCCATGCAAAAATAAGCCTAAAACGAAGTAAACTCGAGCGGTAACAAACAAGAAACTCTTGACACAAAAATAAAAAAAAATTGAAAATGATTCAGGTGGGGCCCACTTCAACAAGCTGAAGTTAGAAGACAGTTCAAAATGGACATGTGTTTACAAATACTGAGTTTAAACTGCTGCTGAACGGGTAACCACGTAAGAATTCATCTTGAATATTGCTGATATCAGTTAATCTTAACTAAATCTATAAATATAAAAAAGCTACTAGTCTTGATTTTTGCTTCAAGTTTTGCTGAAAGTTGCGTATATTGGGCCTTTAAGTAATACTAAAACAGAAATCAATTTCTATTTACAATGGTATCAAGAGACAAACAAGAGATCTGAAATTACCGAGCATCCAAGATATTAATACAAGTGATTTGACTTCAAAACTTTTCCTATTAAGGAAAGACGAGAAAATTATTTATATTCATGAAAACATACATCATACTCTTTGCATTTTGCGCTCAGCCTAATTTCTCATTATATATTTCATGAACAAATCTATTTTGTCAAATTTGGAAAATGCTGTTTTTAATTTGAGCCGGATTGCATTAACTTGGCTTCTGTTCCTAATCACAGTGGGAGCTTTGACAGCTTTGTACATTGGTCATGGGGCCGCAGTGGCCGAGTGGTTAAGGTGTTCCAACATTCTTCAACTAACCCTCTACCTCTAGGTTGGGAGTTCGGATCCCACACAGGGCAGTTGCCAGGTACTGACCGTAGGTCAGTGGTTTTTCTCTGGGTACTCTGGCTTTCCTCCACCTCCAAAACCTGCACGTCCTTAAATGACCCTGGCTGTTAATAGGACGTCAAACAAAATAAACCAAACCAAAGCATGGGTCGTTCTTCTGGCACCCCACAAACACAACATGAACAACTTTGTTGTAAGATCATTATCTACGTACTGTTTAATTTGTTGCCATCTGTCCCTGTCTGTAATGTCTGCCGTATCCGATATCACCTCCGCCTTCTTCCTCGCTCGATCAAGACGTCTCATTTCCTACAAAGAATTGTAAGCAAATGTATGGGACTGACTAATGTCACAGGTATGCCAATAACCACGAACATTTCTCTTTGGTGCAATTATAGAAAGATATTGATGAAATTTAACATAATTGAAATTTCTGGTTAGGACCATTACAGAATTTACTGTAACCCCCCCTCCCCCACACACACACACACATCTAATCATCTAATATTAAATGGTGATTGAATATAAGGAATGGTAATATTCATATAGGTGCCTCCCACCTCCTCCACATAAATTATTATGGAATAGCCCTTGGAGGATAATAGCTTAACATTCAGGATTGATATCTTTTGTGCAATTTAGCTCCTGCCTCAATTTTTTTATTTATTTTGAGTCATCACATGGCCTTATGACCTTCGGTGGACGGCCTCAATTTTCTTAGGAGGCTATATATGTATGGGTTGTTTCAAAGCCCTGGTGCTTCCTGGCTCACCATAAACTCAACATAACCTATGGTATCTTTGATAAAATCTGCTTTGCCATGGACTCCAGAATTACGATACATGTATATTCAAAAGATGCTTTTGAATAGTTTTTACATGCAGCCCTATAGTATACAGAGATGAAAACAGCCAATTGTGAAAAAGGAGGAAACTCACATTTTAATGGAAATTAACATTACAGCAAAATTATCAAGAAGGAGGAATTCCTCCTTTTGGAGGAGGATTTTCATCCCCGAGTATCCAGATTGTCCATATTATTTGTCATATGTGTGCACTTTTTGAAAATGCATGCAAGCTATTAGCCAGCCTACCCCATTTCGTCCACATTTCAAAATCCTAGGACAGGTCATGTACAATGGAGTGCAGAACCCCCTATTTTGTCTAACATAAGTAAAAGCTTTTCTCCTTTGTTGTTAATGTTGTTTCAACACTTCCTTTGATTTTTAAGACAGAGAAGACGATATTTACCTTCTTCTTTTTCCTAGCCTTGGCTTGAGCAATTTTTTTGATGGGTCTTGCGTCGATGGATCTCATCTTCATCAGGTATTCCTGGACATCTCCCTGTGGTAAAAGTATGGCAGTATACAGTACATTGCACTCCTCTTTATATCATGTTGCATTTAATTTTGTCAGACAAAAACATGATATTAACAGGAATGTGACATTAAGAGAAATATGTTTTCCATTAAATCTAGTGCAATTTCAATCTTCATGACTAAAAGTAAGCTATTTAATGTACATATGAAGATGTTTCATATAGATAACATCATTTCAATTAAAAGCATTTTTGGGGATATTTGTTATTTTCTATGCAACATTTTGTACAAGTTGTATCTGAAATCAATGGAAATTACATAATTTTCTGGATATTTTATGTGATTGGTTAAAAAAAACATGATATTAAGAGGAATTCACCTCAAAATACATGATATTAACCAAATAAAATGACATAGATTATAAAGAGAGAAAAATGGTGCTTGGGAATACATGATATAAAGTGGAATGTGATATTAACAGGAGTGATATTAAGTGGAGTCTACCGTACAAGGAACACTGCAGTAGTTTGTGTATAGTGATTCAATGATAATAATAATTTGAGGTTCTTATAAACTGCTTTATCACATATGTATAGATCATCTCAAAGCAGTTCACAAATTATTATCCCTGGCCTAAGCAACCGGCCAATATCATTCTAAACTCCCTGGGGAGCATACAACCGGTGCTGCCATTTTGGCGCTCACAGCTAGCATTCTACAATTTTTAGCACTGCCAAATATCAATTAGCACAATAAAAAAATAGCAGAATGTTTTCAGCTTAAAAATTGCTGAAATAAGATTACCACTAAAGAGTTTCCACAAATTATCATTCATAGTTATTGGGCATTTGCAGCAAGCCAATATATATAATTTGTTTGTCAACTCCCTAGAGAGCATACTGTACAATCTTGCCGTTCCAGTGCTCACAGCTAGCACTCGACCATTCCAGCAATGCCCAACCATAAAATCATTATAGTAGACATGATAGATACAACACAGTGCTATGATGGGATTCGAACCCATGACCCTTCGTCACGAGCCCAGCACCTACCACTGGACTACCACTACAGATGTATCTGTTTGTCCTACCTTTGAAACAGGCATCTCCCGTTTTGTGTGTTTAGCTTCATCCTTCACAAACCATTCAGGCAAATTATCATCGTCATACATGTATCTGAAAAATGGAATTATTCAGAAATAAAGACATTTCTTCTGTTAAACAAAAACAATATCAACTTGTGGAGATTATTATTATGCATTCAGTGATAAATCTACATGTTCAGTGCACATAGAATTTGTAAAGGATTGCCAGATTTCCTGAAAATTTTAGAATTTAGCAATTTGGGACCTACTGATTTTAGCAATACAGGTGAAAGGAAGTAATAAACCCTGTCTTGATACATTATGGCAAGCCCTATCCTAAAACGTCATTAGCTAGCCTATGGTGCAATTACTTTATGCAGTGTTACCAGAGTAACAGCATCAATTTTGACACACGTTATATATATCTGCCATTGATGATGGTACAAATTACTGGATCATCACAGCTAATTTTATGGTAGTAAAATGTGGCAAAAAATAATCAATCACCCCTGTATATTAACATTTGCTCTGCATTTTCCCATTGACACAATGGTAAAAGGCAGTTGCTGTCATAAGCCTATTACACCCAGTGCCTCAGACTATAACAACATTTTCTATTGTGACGTCATCAATCTATTGTGACGTCATCAATCTATTGTGATGTCATCAATTTCATTGTTGTCTACTCTTGATTTACTGCTCAAAATTGGTTCAAAGTAACTAAATAAAGCATAAATTCTATCAAAATGTAAATATAATTAATGAACATTTTAGCAAACATTGTTACAGTCCTATAACACACATCGTTATTGCTGACAAACTTCCATAAAGCCCTACTGGGCTTTATTTAGTTTGTTATCAATAGCAATCATTGCTTAAATAATGTAGACAGAGAAATCTTAACCCTTGGGATAACATTTATGAAGTTTAGCACTCGGTAAAGCCTTGTGCTGAAATTCACAGATCTTACCCTTGGTTTGAGATTTCCTCAGTCTACATCACACAGAGGTGATAGACTCTATCAAACTTTACCTGTGATACCCGCCGTCCACTTTATCAGATTTCCTCAGTCTACATCACACAGAGGTGATAGACTCTATCAAACTTTACCTGTGATACCCGCCGTCCACTATCAAACTTTACCTGTGATACCCGCCGTCCACTATATCTCGTTTCCGTTTCCGTGACTGCACCATAGCAGCTCCAATGGCCAGCCCTGTAGCATCTATATAATCTAACAGAAAAAATATATTTTAGAATATAACAATTCATATTAATTTCTGTTCTAAATACCATACCATATTTTCATTTACAAATACTTTGTCTTGTTTTTACATAGTTTTCATCAAAACAACGACTGAATCACAGACAGATGTTTTTTCATGTAGTCAGAAGTGGGCAAACTATCTTTGCTACAGTAACACATGGTAGCAAATAATACTGATTTTTAATTTGGGTGTAAATATTCAACTTTCACATGACTATGTAATGGTATACCATGTACAGGATTCCTTTAGGATTACCAATTATGATCAAAGTATCTGTACAGTAAAACCCCACTAACTCGAACTCGTGGGGACCTGATCAATAGTTCCAGGTATACATGGTATTCAAGTAATACAAGGTTGGTTGAACATGTAGGAACTCGATCGGGACCAAACAAACTGTTCAATGATCGGAATGAGGTGTTTTTCTAGTAAACCAGGTTCAAGTTAGTGGAATTTTACTGTATATTTATTGACATATAAGGGATGCTTGGGGTTTAATGTCAAGTCTACAGTTAAAAAACACTATGGTAATGTCCACATATGGTCCTACACAACAAAAGCTAAAGCCAAATGAGGAATGGAAACAAAAGCCAAGGTTGTTTTATGTTAAGACAATGTCCGCTGATGGTAAAGCCACATAACAGTTAAAGGTCATGTGACAATGGTGTCCGCTGAAACACCACACAAAAGCTATTGTGGTATGGTAATGATATGTCCACCTCACTCTGGGACACAATAGAAAACTTTATAAGAAGAGATCTAAAACCAAATAAAGAAGATTTGTTTTATGTAACAGTGGTGGACAAGTGAAATTCCTTGCCGTCAACAGTAGTGAACGCCCATTCAAATTTAACCTGAACCAGGCGTGGAAGTACCATCCAGGGAAATTTGACTTAGCATGCTGTAGAGTAGGAGCTAACTGGGAGTCGGTACCAGTCGGTCAGGTAGATACGTCTTTAGCAGTAAGTGGTATTTTACTGTTTATATATTGACATAATTTTATAAGGGATGCTTGGGGTTTTATGTAACGTTTACAGCTAGGTAACATTCTGACAAAGTCCACAAATGACAGACTTACACAACAACAGCTAAGGCCAAATGATGATGGAAGCAAAAGCCAAAGTCGTATTATGAAAATGTCCACTGATGGTGAAGTCACATAAGGTCATGTGACAATGGTGTTTGCTGAAACACCACACAAAAGCTATTGTGGTACGGTAATGATATGTCCATCACACTCTGGGACACAATAGAAAACTTTATAAGAAGAGATTTAAAATCAAATGAATATGCCTTCTAGTACTGAGTGTTGGACAAGTGGAATTCCTTGCCATCAACAGTAGTGAACGCCCTAACATTGTACTCATTCAAATCTAGCCTGAACCAGGCGTGGAAGTACCATACAGGGAAATTTGACTCTGCATGCTATAGAGTACCGGGTAGAGGCTAACTGGGGGTCGGTACCAGCCAGTCAGGGAGATATATCAGTTTTAAACTAATGCATGACATCCACATAATTTATATACCTGTGTGGTAAGTTTGTCCACTGGAAAGGGGACCAAACAACAGATAAGGATATACAATGACAAATCATGGAATTGCCACCCAAAACAAGTTATCTCAACACCTACAGTAATTTTTTTTCAAAAACAGAGTAGATCAATTCGGGATTTTAAAAATCTAATTACTGCAATCATGATTTAGCAGAATTTTTCAAATGCAAAAATTTACGAAAATAAGAAAACCACTAAAATATGTACATTTACAGTATCTTAACTAAGAAGATCTTTTCAAACAACATATTTCAGCTGTCCGAGGGGGACTGACTACAACTGTTACAGAGATACAGTGTAGCTAATTATCCCTCTATTTAATATTCGCACAAATCTCAGTCCTTCACACATCAGAGTTGGAAAGAAAAGAATGATATGTGCCAGATCTATCTTTGTAACTTTGTCAAATTATACAAACTGCTAGCATGTAAATTACAATACCCTATTCATTATATAATTATAGCGGAGTATCGTATTTCTCCGGCAATAAGCCCAGGGGGCCAGTGCATTAAATAAAGTCAAAAGTATGTGTGTGTGTGTGGGGGGCTTATTGCCGGATACTGTAAAAACACTTATTCTGGCGCATTTAACATTTTCACACAGCATAAATTGAATAGATTAGGGCAATGATGAATCGCCACACTTATATAACTATCTGTAGAAAGTAATATACTGTAATAGTAGCTAACACTAGTGAGGGTTTTTATTTTATAAAATTTGGGATTGCATCAAAATTCACAAAATTAGCACCTTGTGAAAATTTGTAAAAATGGCCACATAATCTAGGTATTGTGATCTGTGAAATTAAACCCCTGTGAATAAGGTTAAGACAAAAATCGTAAAAAAAAATTTCACACCTGCAAAAATTTAACAACTAGACAGTGCAGAAATAGTAATTCATGCAATCATAATTTAGCAGATTGCTCTTGGTACAAAAATAATTGAAATAAATTTACTGCAAACATTTGAACGTTTACAGTATAACACATACCTGCAGGAACTTCCTCAAAGCCCTCCGTGGTCGAATGTTTCTGATTGGACGATTTTTTCATCTCTGTCGTATCAAAATCACTATCACTACTTTCACTGTCACTTTCATCACTATCATCATCATCCTTGTCATCGTCATCCTCACTTTCATCATCCCTGTCCTCTGTAGTAGATATTTCTGAATCCTCGTTTTCCTCTACACCACTATCATCCTCTTCATCAACATCTTTCTTTGGTGTCTGTTTACTTCTGTTTCCTTTACTGTCCTCTTTCTTTCCTGAATAAAAAAAATTGTGTTCACAAAATGTTATCGGAATTCATCTTTATTAAAGGATCCCCATACCATTGCCAAAGACCTTAAAGATCCCTGTACCACTGTCAAAAACTGTAACTTTAAAGATCCCTGTACCACTGTCCAATACGATAATTTTAAGGGTCCTCATACCACAGCCAAAATCTAACTTTAAGGATCCCTGTAAGGCGTACAACAGCCAAAATCTAACTTTAAGGATCCCCATACCACTGCCAAAAACTGTAACTTTAAGGATCCCTGTACCACTGCCAAAAACCGTAAATTTAAGGACCCCATACCACTGTCAAAAACAGTAAACTTAAGATCCACTACAACTGCCAAACACCGTAACTTTACGGATCCCTGTACCACTGCCAAAAACTGTAAATTCATGGGTTCCTATACCACTGCCAAACACTGTAACTTTAAGGATATTTGGGGATTTCATCTTATTGTTTTACATGTAAACAATACAAACATTGCTCACTAAGTCATAGCTTGACATAGGGACCAGTCTGCTTCAAAACATTGTTTCACCCCTGAAGACACACTTAAAAGCTCTTCCGATTCAAATGGTAGGATAGTTGACTATTCAATTTGAGTGGTGAATGAAATGAGAAGCCAGACACCAGACTGCCAGCTACCTCTGTTAGTACTGTACCTGTAATGGTGCCTCCGCGTCGTTTGTAGTCCTCTATCATTTCCTCAATTTCTTCATCCTCATCAACCTCGTCTTCCAAACCAGCAAAAGATTCCTTCAAACATAATACAACGAAATCTTAAAACCACTACCGGGTATGTCACAAAAGCAAAACCTTTCAAAATAATTACATTTTCAAAGAGAACTACCTGGTAATATGAATGCTGTCTGTGTTTGAATTTACATCATGTACAACTAGAACTGTCGCCAGGATGGCTGACTAATACCCCCGCAATCCACATGAGTGAAATAAAATCATGATCAGTTACCATGGCAACCAAAATTTGGGAATTTAAACAGCTGCATGCACATCTACATATGTTTTCTAACATACATTTGAAGTTTTATGAAAATTGGTCAGCATGTAAAGGAGTTGTGCAGAACGGATGTGCCTATAGACAGACAGACAACCTGATTCCATTATACCCCCTAACTTCATTGCAGGGGTATAAAAACTTCAGTGGTAAAATTACGAAAAGTACCCATCAGGCCACTTTTTGTAATGCTTGTACTACAATAATTCACATTTAATACGTAAAATTATCCCAATGACATATAAAGCTGTAACCTGTAACACCATGACAATCATCGAAGCATTACTGTCGATTTGACCTTAACTGCGCTAGGCTTTACCTTGTTGAACCAGGAGTTGAGTTTGCGTTCCACCTGAGTTGAAGTTTTCTCCAAGTTGACTATCAATGGATTGGCATCCTTTTTCACCTGCTCATCATCTTCAAACTCCATATCCCTACCATCAAGGAAAGCAATGTAAAATAATAAACATAACCAAACACTGGTCAGACAGGATTTAATTAAGTCAATAACTTCAATGACATCATTTTTATGTAGGAGATATTGAGAAATAATGAAATTTAATAAGGGAGAAAGTGTATAAAATACGTCTAAAAGTGCATTACTCAATTCGTTTTCTCCTTTTTATGTATCAAAACAACTTCAAAAAGTATTCATTTGATTCAGACAAACTTGTTTTGGTCATTATACACACTCTACATTAACTAGGATATCGTTTGACCACAGAATGTAGATTTTGAGTTTGTGTGAGATTGGACTTAAATGAGGGAGATTTCTAGGGAGATTGGTAGATTATGGTCAAAATGAGGGACTCTCCCACGTAATGAGGGAGGGTTAACGGGAACCCTAACCTTGCCTTGTGTCAGAAGGATTATATGTGCATGTACCCTTTTTTTTTTATTAAATATGAAATGGGCAAATGTATTTTAGGATTTGATTTTTTTTTAAGACACTTGACAACAATACTTTTGTTCATAAAGCCTATGCTCATTTTCTCGAAGTACACCATGGGAAAACTTTCAAGTTATCTGAGTATTTGAATGATTTAGAGTAAACTTGGCCGGGACCAATGAAATACTTCAAATGAAACGAGTCTTTGGTTTATTCAAGTCCGAGATAACGCAGTTTTGACTGTGTAAAGATAGCATGTTTCAAGCAGAAATTCTGCATTGAATTTTAATGAGTTATATTTTTTCAATACAATTTTTCAACACAAAATTTTACTTCTGCAAACTATGAAATTTCTAAATACTTTTTTAAAGCACTTTAACAAAGAAACCTGTCAACTCATGATCCAAATCAATTACTAATGACTTTTAAACTTTGTTTAATTTTAGTACAAATTGATAGAATCTTACATGGTATAAGCTATTCTTATGAAATTAATTCCTAA
Source organism: Mimachlamys varia (assembly GCA_947623455.1). NCBI lineage: Eukaryota > Metazoa > Mollusca > Bivalvia > Pectinida > Pectinidae > Mimachlamys > Mimachlamys varia. Next base: position 27,640,234 of record OX392532.1, on the reverse strand, counting down.
TTTTTCTGTTTCAAATAAAAAAAAACCTTACTCTTCCTCCGCATCTTCCACATCCTCCTCATCCTGTAGATCAGGCTCCTCTAGATCTTCCTCATTCTCCGACGATGAGTACATCTCGTCAATATGATCGTGACCGTCTCGGTCGTACGTCTTCCGTTTCTGGTGTGAGGTCGTTTCTGTGTCAGCTTCAAGTTCCTCCAACACAAACTCATCAGCAAAATGATTTTCGCCTGCCTCCACTCTGTCTACTTCCTGTAATGGTGACGAACCAGAGAAATGAACAAGTTTAATTAAGATTTAATTCAAGGACACTATGGAAAGTTTGCAACATTTTTTTAAACATAATAAATGTCGAACCACGTCAACAAAGCAAATGTATCTAAATGTTGATTGAATTCATAGATCAGTGTTTTCTCCAGAAGCCAGTATTGTGCACTTCCCGCTATAAATTCCACATTACCAATTATCCCAATTATTTTCAAACCCCGAGAAAACACTATTAATTTGTCAACTCTATATGTTTTTTCTCTCTTTACACAATCAAAGCGGTTTAACATACTAAAGATATTCTTATTGGCTGTTCCAGAATTAACCATGTGAGAGAGGTGGGAGGCACTTGTTCACCACCCATCAAATATTAGTTAAGAGATTTAATATGGGTAATAGTATGCAGATCGTTTTTAAATCCCACAAGGATTAATAATGAAATAGCCATAAAGCAATAAAGCCTACTTGACTTCATAACTCTATAATTTTTTTTCAAGATTTTCTCACAAATATGACATTTAATCTTCTGACAATTCTTCAGATTGTCAATCTTCAGTTTGTTTCCTTACATGACACTTGTATCAATCTGCAAAACATTACCAATCTTGAAACAACGATCTTTTCAAATGATTACGAAAGATGCATCAAATGATTAATTATTTTTGTTAGCCTTATGCAACTTTTAAACAACAGACAGGTTTAGAAATATCACAAAATCTACTGACCGCCCTGTTTTTCATTTTGTTGAGGTTAAATAGACCAACATCGTCTGTGAAATCGTACTTGTCGCCTGGTATCACCATCTTCATGTCCATCTTCTGTCGTAGACGAGCTTTCTCACGCCGCACCTTCTTCAGTTTCCTATGTAAACCAAACAATGATGTAATCAAGCATGCTATCAACATAAAAGCTACCAAGTCGTGTAACATACATGTGTTCCACTGCATTAATGCATTGGTGATATTTGTTAACATTTTCTTCAGGTTGGAAAGTATGATTTATGTAAAGTTTATTTTACACAACTAAAAGTTGGTAAATGACAAATCGGTCATTTCATCTACACTGTCATAAACAAAGCTTAGATGAGTGTAGTCATTTCGTTACAATAACTTTACTATTGTACATACGCCTAACAGCGTAGACGAAATGACCAATTTGTCATTTACCAACTTGCACAAATTTTACAAATGTTGTATGCATACGCTTTGTTGTTCATTAGGTCTGATGAAGGTGACAGGGTACATACCATACTAGTCATCGAAACATCACATAAAACATATTTTAGTTGTGTAAAATAATCTTTACATAAATCATTGGTAATATATCTGCACACTTGGTTTAATTTGGAGATCGCTGGGTGGCTTTGTTTTCAGATGAGTGAAAGGTGTGAATCTATCAGGGTCACTGACTTCATCATTTGCAAAATATGTACTTTAGCTCCAGATGACCATTTGTAGTGTAGCACCCTGAAGCCAAAGTCTGCAATCTAGACTTCTCGAGTCTTAATGTACATTCGGACCTTCTTTTCAGACAAAGTTGTAAACCAAAGTTTAAAGAGCTAAGAGAAGTTTTTCATGAATAGATATGAATAAATATATAAACTTGTATCAGAATTTGATCATGACTATATACAGTATCAATATATCTTGTACATGTATCAGTATTTGTTCATATCACTTTCTCAGCTTTAAAGAACTTTTTCATCTTCATATTGATAGTATGTGAAGTATATAATAATAAAAACACAAAAAATTTGAAATCATTTTTCTGATCTTCATCTTTTGATTTCAATATTAATATTCTCAGAATGTGATCCTTCACCTCCTGATGATACTGATCTCGGAACATGCCCTTTCACCTTTTGATCATACTGACCTCTAGAGTGTGCCCTTCCACCTTTTAATCATATTGACCTTAGAATGTGCCCTTTCACCTTTTGAATTACTGACCTCAAGAGTGTGACCTTTCAACTTTCGATGGTTTAACTGTGTAACTTGTCTAAACCTGGGCAGTGTCTAGTTTGTGGAGATATGGTTTAAGTAAAAAAATAAATACTGGGACCAAACTGTAAGACCAGAATAGACAGGGATTTGGATTAGACAGGTATTCGGATTATACAGGTATTCGGATTAGACAAGCTGTACTGTAATATCAGAAAGTGACCTTCACCTTTTCAGGACCTTCCTTTCCTCGTCCTTGGCCTTGGCCAGCTGGGCCTCTATCTGAGCTTCCTCGTCTTCACTGTCCTCTGCCACCTCCTCAACCCTGCAGCATAAGTACACAGATCAGATGAGAAACGAAATAAGAAATATCTGTCTGGAGTCAAAGGCTGGGAAAACTTGTCTCCAGGTCTCCATTTTCTAAAAATCTAAGTAATGAACATTGAGCTTCCATCTGGTAATGCAACTTTGGTTAAAATATACACATGGATTGGTTATGGACATGCAAGATAGATCACAGCAACACAAATAAACATGACACTTTCAAATAATCCAAAACTGTCACTGGCAGTCCCGCTTTTTTTTTTCAGATATGGTGAAAATCGAACTTTACTAGTTAAGTGATACCAAAGGTGCGAGTAGTAAGTTTCATGAAATCAAAGCATTTCTTCAACAAAACTGAACTTGAATGGGTAAATAATCTGGGCCCACTTGTTCTAAAGGTGATTAGCTGAATCAGTAATTAGCACAAATTTTGATTAAGCTGTAACTTTAAAATGAAACCATAGATTAAGTTACAACTTTGCCATATCTAGAAATGGCATTTTTATATGAAACTGTGGGATGGTACCTTTTTTATTGACAGAATAATCAAAGTTTGAAAAATGTCATTAAATAGTGATTAAGCTAATCAGCTTTTGAACAATTGGACCCTGATGATTCTCTGTAGAGAATTTTATAGAGAAATCAAAAAAATTTCTTCAAAATAAAAAAGCAGTGTGGCAAAACCAACACAGGAGACGGAGGAGTCTAACGTCCTATCGGTAAAGATAGGTTGATGTTTCGGTGGAGGAGTTCTAGGTGGATACCGAAGTATTCTAGCAGAGCTCCATAGACGACAGGTAATCACAAATAGATAAGGGATGGAGCATCAACACAAAGGATTCCTTAAACTTGTAGGTTTTAATATGTTTACATGTTTTGGTTCTGATGACGATTTGCCTAGCAAGCCAAAACATGTAAACATAATAAAACCTACAAGTTTGCGGAATCCTTTGTGTTGATGCTCCATCCCTTATCAATTTGTGATTTCTTCAAAATGTATCTAACTGAAGGCAAAATGCTGTCTGTATAACGTACTCCTACCGGTACAGTCTAGAGAGAGAAGATGGTCACTTTGATAGGTTTTAGACAGTATCAAATACTCCTACTGTCTAGAGAGAGAGAAGACGGTCACTTTGACAGTTTTCAGACATCAATGAAACAGTGACACTGTATCCACTTACTTTTCTTCCTTCTTTTCCTTTGACTCTTCGTCCTTCCCCAGACTCTTCCTAACTTGTGTTCGCCACTTGATCAGTGATCTGTAAAACAGTGAAATAGATAACATGGTTTTATCTTCTCATTATGTTTAAGTATAGGTTTCACGAAAGTCAACACTGATTCCCCTGTTACAATTTGATGTACATGTAACCCTGGTAAATACTAGCTGCAATATACCGCTCGGCTAGAGAGATATTCTCTTTAGCTCAATCGGTTGAGCGTAAGACTAGTAGCCAGAGGTTTAGGGTTCGACTCCTGACGGAGGCATTGAAATAAGAATGACCTCTGTTACATATGGCGCCCACGGTGGGACCCGGGAATAATACACTAGGGATACTTGCAAAGGAATCCCTATGACCCTGGAAAAACTCGGGACGAGTTCTTTCCTGGAGGGGGAGTATGTAACCCTGGTAAATACTAGCTGCAATATACCGCTCGGCTAGAGAGATCTTCTCTTTAGCTCGATCGGTTGAGCGTAAGACTAGTAGCCAGAGGTTTAGAGTTCGACTCCTGACGGAGGCATTGAAATAAGAATGACCTCTGTTACATACATACTTTCCAATCCTCCCTATTTAAGGAGGGAGTCTCCCGATTTTGGACCTTAAAATTATGCATGATCATTTGTTTTAAGATCTGATGATTTTATCTGATAGAACAGCTCAAAAGAAGCCATTTGAAAGTGTTATTTTCATTGGGGTATACATACATATACATAATTTATGCTTTCAATTTTGAGTATGCATATCCCTCCCCCCCCCCCCCCCCCCCCATGGAAATTTCGAAAAGTTGGCAAGTATAGATGTTTAGAACTAGTTTAGGTACAAGGAAAGGTTGACATTGACTATAAGACTTAAGGCTACATCAGATTGGAAACAACGTCAAAATTGAAATACAGTACACTCCTCTTTATATCATGTTGCATTTGTCAGACAAAAACATGATATTAACTGGAATGTGACATTACAAGCAACATGTTTTCCATTAAATCTTGTGCATTTCCAATCGCCATAACTAAAAGTAAGCTATTCAATGTATATATGAAGATGTTTCAATACATAGATTACATTATTTCAATTAAAAATCATTTTTGGGATTATTTCTTATTTTCTATGCAACATTTTGTAAAAGTTGTATCTGGAATCAATGGAAATGACATCATTTTCTGGATATTTTTTTTAATTGGTTAAAAAAAACCATGATATTAAGAGGAATTCACCTCAAAATACATGATATTAACCAAATAAAATTACATAGATTATATAGAGAGAAAAATCGTGCTTGGGAAAAACATGATATAAAGAGGAATGTGATATTAACAGGGGTGATATTAAGTGGAGTCCACTGTAGAAGCAAAGTTTAATGTGGGAAAAAAACATCTCTACAATACATGCTTGAAGTACCATATCATGGGAACATTTTGCCAGCTTTTGTTTCACTCTTCACCATAGAAATGATCTGTATAACATTCTTTGTAATGTTCTGGGTTTAAGTCCCAGTCACTCTTTGCTGATGTTTTCTTTAACCCATTCACCCCTGAAATTTCACAATGAACTATTCCAACCTTTGAATTGGAAGAGTTCAAATGTGTGTGCAGGGTAAATGAGTTTATCATTCTAATCAAGTCCCACTATGTTTGAATGTCTTTTAACAAACGGTTTATCATTAGACATACCGGGTATCTATAGTCATCCCAGAAAACATTTCTAACCCTTAGCTGATTTCAGCAGTGGTAGGAGGATTCTTGTGTTACCATAGTTACGTGATACACTTACTTGAGATCCTTTTTCCCAAGCACCTTTAAGTCCCCGAGGCATTCCTTGATTTCTTTCGTTGTCTCTGGTAACTTAGCAATTCTGTCATCATCCAATACCAACTGTCAGGAAAACAAGAGGTCCGTTTATTAAATGTTAAACTGATTTACTTGTCCCGCATTGTCAACTTTACACCAAACTAATTTAAGCGAGAGCAGTTATAATCAAATCCAAAAGGAAAAAGTGGCACCTGAAACTTTAAGTTATTTTTTATCATAAAAATCTCACATATTATTCATCAAAGTGTGTTTTCATTTCTTCAGAAAACTGTCAATAACTGAGATAAGAAAACATAATCGTATTCACAGTTTTCAATTATGTATCATAAACACTACATATGAAGATTTATTTAGAGAAAATTTTGATAACTGATTAGTGATATAAAGATGGTACGATTTAGCATTATATATCAGTGACAGACTTACAAAATCTTCCATACCTTGCATTGGAGTATTACAAAGAAATCTCTGACCCAAGGGTTATTTTTTGTTTGGTTTTAGAGCTGAGTCTTTGAGATCCATTATCCATCTATCATAAAACATAGGGTTGACAGAAAAATCTTATACAAGTAAAACTGGGGACAATCTGATAAGTACTCACAGCATTGGACTGGGCCATAAGGTCGAGGTGGTTTTCACTGTCTATAAACTCCGAGACTTTGAGTGTGTGATACAGAGTATAGTCCCCTTCTGCGTAACCATCACGCTGACTGCAAGGAAAGACCAGCACATCTTGCATACAATATTCATCAATACATATATCAAGAACAGAATGTGGTTATCAAAATTTTACATCAGAGAACTACATGGTTCAGGAGATCTTTATTGTGAGTCAAGTTGGAATATTATTTCATCGCTGGATTTAACATGTTTAAATTTGTTTTTAAAGATAACAGCACCGAGTGAAGTCTCCCCATTGAAAGGTGATTTTAATTGAAAACCTTTCACAGTAAAAAAATGTCATTATTGTTCATAGCAATAAAATTCCCACATGTATGAAACTTAGAAACTACATAATTAGTTATCAGAAACTAATATATTTATGGTATTAAAAATAAGAAATTAATATATTTATGGTAATCAGAAATAAATATGTTTATAGCAATCAGAAATAAGTGTAACTATGGTAATCAGAAATAAATATGTTTATAGTAATCAGAAATTAATATATCTATGATAATCAGAATTTCATATATCTATGGTAATCAAAAATAAACACATTTATGGTAATTAGAAATTAATATATCTATGGTAATCAGAAATTAATTTATATCTATTGCTATCACATTTATATATAAGGTGGTCAAATTTCTAGCTATGATAACATGTCTCACGAAACCTACCGTCTCTTTTTCTCTGGATGTATAAGGTTAATCATCTGTCTTGGCTCCGTATCAATATCCTTAAACACAAACTTGGGATCTAAAAACTTTGGGTCAATTCTGCTGGGCGCCAGGAACTTTTCACAGACGACAAATATTTCTGCTGACTCATTACGCGAAGCCTGTGGTTTTGTGGCGTGGACTTTTTGAAATAGTTGCTGAAACACCCATAGCAGGGAGTTGTAGTCCTTTGATCTGAAAACTTTAGTGACAAACCAACCGCCTTTCTTCAGGAATTCTGTGGCTAGCTTCAAGGCCTGCAGAGTGAGCTGAGCTGTACATGTACAATAATGTATGATTATGACGATGAGTAGGGGATGCAAATTTTATTAAAATGTAGCTCTATTTCTCACTAATGGAATGTCCATCACACAATGTATATGCACAAATGTACAACATTAAGAAATAAACAGCAACATATAATGCAAAATACAATTAGCAACCCATCTGAATTTTTTTTAATTTTAATTTTTAAATTCAAGAAAACTCACATTTTTCTGGGTTTTTTTTGTGCTTTTGTTTCAATTTATAGTTTTCGTTGAGAAAAACAGAAAAGGAAAGAATGTCTCTAAAAATAGTGTCTCTGTAAAACGAGACAGAAGAACAAGTCCCCAGCTCGGTCATTATAAATGTGTATATCCTAGCTGTGTTACCTTGTTGAAAAGCATCGTGGAGCCAGTTTTTTCCAACATTTCCAGCACCATCATGAATCACTGAATCAGCTTTCCAGGTCTGTAACTCTTTCTTTAATGACTGTTGAAGCAAACAAAATTCCCCAAATTACCGGTAAAAGTGAATTCATGTACATCAAATATAGATTTACCAACTGATGAAATTTACAATTGATCTTAGATCATCTAGGAATGTTTGTTGGCATGTCAGAATTATTTCAAAACTATCAGAATTCTACAACTGTTTTAATAAGCTTTTCTTAAAATTTTGTTTGCTCAATCAATTTTGGTAAATAAGTAATCAGTATGTATTACATGTAAAAACAAAGTATTAGAATATTTCTTCTTTTTGATAAATAACATTCACTGCCCCATAATTTGGAACAAGACAATCTATTGATTATGACGACATCAACATATTAATATACAGTAAACCTTTGATTAGTTCGAATCGGTGGATAGTTCGAACACACCCTTTCAGTAATAAAAAAAATAATTTTTTGACTCCTAAAAGTTCGAACCTTGCTTACACAGGTTTCGGATAGTTCGAACACAATAGAATTTGATTAGGCCTGTGAACTGAACCTACGTAATGCATTGCTATCGGCGATCTAATTTATAGTCTTGCAAACTTGCGTAAACTGATCTATTTTCACACCATCGATGTTAAACAATAGTATAATGTGTAGATGATGTGCGATATTGTTGTCAGCTATTTCGGACAATTTGTGCATAAACAAGCCACATTTTACCATGTTTCTTTCTTATAAACATGTGCATGCGCCAATCAAACATCTTTATGATCCCAATTAGCATCGGAGCACAGAATGTAATGTCACACATGCATGCACCCAGGTACGTGTGTATTATATCATGGCATTACGGTGTTAACTTTTGATTATATAATCACAGCCTGGTCACCGTTACCTGATGTATAACTTAATTGATATATTACCTATACAACTGCCGAGACCAAATAATTGACCAGGTATTCGATCGAAGTATCAAGCCGTAACTAAGTGCAGTTTCAATCAACCATCCGCAATATGATAAATTTCATAAACTTCCGACGGTGGTTACAGCATAAAATATTTTCTCTTCTTTGCGAATTAAGTTGATAATTAGGCCAAGTATGTAAGTGAACATTAGTCCTACTTCTTTAAATAAATCTTTTGCTCATCTCCAGATTTGCAAATTAATCGTAACCGTGATTTTCTTACCGATGTCAAAGTTCTCAAATATCAACCGGGATAGTTCGAACTCCTCCTTATTCCAGCGGCTATAATTTTGTATAATTTGAATAGCATTGACAATATTTATTTACTTTTGGTCGAACTGACCGAAGGTTTACCGTACTCCACACAACTACTGATGATGTCATGTTATAGAGTCTGTTCAGAATTAACCATATGGAAGGGGTGGGGAGACCCCTTTCAGAGACCCCACCACCCATCAAATATCAAAAGTTGATTTAACAAAAAAGTTGGTAGGCAGACCTAGATTTAACACTCCATTTATGATATAGTCATTCTTGACAGTGCCCAAAAAGGAATTTACAATACCTGTCTACATTTATCTTAAGTGATGTCCTGTACATTTATCTATAGAAAATTTCATAATAACTGTCTACATTTATCTGTAGTGATGTCCTCTACATTTATCTATAATTTTTTTCATAATACCTGACTACATTTATCTATAAATAATTATATAATACTTGTCTACATTTATATATAAATAATCATATAATACCTGACTACATTTATCTATAAATTATTATATAATACATGTCTACAATGATCTGTAGTGATGTCTTCTACATTTATCTATAAATAATCATATAATACCTGTCCACATTTATTATATAAATAATTATATAATACCTGACTACATTTATCTATTAATTATTATATAATACATGTCTACAATCATCTGTAGTGATGTCCTCTACATTTATCTATAAATAATCATATAATACCTGTCTACATTTATATATAAATAATTATATAATACCTGTCTACATTTATCTGAAGTGATGTCCTCTACCAGTGTCTTACAGTTCCTGACAGGACGTATAGGCACCAAGTCAACACCTACAAAACAATGTTAGAAAACTAACATACAGTACAACAGGTTTATAATGAACAAATTCATGGTTATAACATAGTGTTCTTCATTCCCCTTCAAGTCCTCAATCATCTACATATTATACACACAGAATGAACTATTCTTATAACAAAATTATTTCCTTAGTCCCCAGATATTCCTTATAAATGTGTTTACTGTAAATTAATAACATTATTATAACATACAACAAAGACATAATAATTATGTTATCTATCATAAATATTTTGGAGTATTTATACGATTTGTAGGAGGTTTGTATCCTTCAATTTAATAGAAAAGAAATAGTTGCTTTTTGAGGGCTTTATTAACTACTGCAATAAAATCATTAGCGGAGTTCCTTTCCCTGGTCTGCTTTGTATGGCCAATTTCTTTCTCTTTCATCGTCTTGAACTGGTGATAGCATAGAAGAACTGGCCTGGGATGATCAATGGCTACCAGGTAAGCTAGCCTGAGTTTCCTCTGGCCCCGAAACCATACCATTGCCAATACCAAATGGTTTGGGGGAGTGACAATTCAACAAAGAGACGCAGTCTGGAAATCTTACGTTTTCAGTCTGGATCAGTACAGTTTGCTGTTTAGTCACCTTTATGTCCTACTTACAAGGTAAAAACATGGTGGCTGCTCAGGTGGGAAATTTTGAACCCTTGAAATTAGAAGCTGTTGTGTGATAATCAGAGTGGATTTCGATCAATAAATAATCCATCAATTTTTGTTGTCAGCACCTCAAAACTCTCTGCCACCAAATGGCTGATATTTCCACATTTTCATATAGGAATTCCTTGGTCTCGCAAGATTCCTCGCAAGAATTGCACTACAGTGCTAATGTTATTATGTTACATGTATGCGACGTTAAAGAAAGCTTCTTGACTCTTGGGGAATGAGCTCTGGCCCACACCAGACATGTACCTGTAAAAAAGTCTGGTGTTAGGGCCAGAGGAAACTTGGATTACAGGTAACTATAATTGATTAAATTGTCCATTAACTTGGAGGTACGTAAAAGTTGTTCCTCTCCTATTACACTGGTGCCTCCCATGTGACCATCCCTAAATAGAATGTAGACTTAATATGAAAATACCCGCACTTGTAAATAGTTCTGTTTTGATCACGAGGAGAGGGGTGGGTGGGGGGAGAGTGTCATATATAAATACATACCAACGATGAGACTGGAGACAGGTGTGTTTTCTGCCACCACTTGTAGCCAACCTCCAGGGGCTGCACACAGGTCAATAACGACTCTTGATTTCTGTAGAAACTCATATTTCCTATTCAACTGGATAAGCTTGAAGGCAGACCTGGCTCTGTAACCTTTCAATAGAAATAAATGCTTTAGGTTAAATTACAACATTTAATCAAATAAATTAAAATATCTGGAACTTTGCAGTTGCATATTGATTTGTTCGTGTATCTCTGTTCACATATAATTATGCCACAGGAAAATGAAAACAAACAGCCTTTTTCTGTTTGTAACAGGGTTGTAACAGTGTAATGCGTAGACGACAGAAAATATATGTCCAATTCACAAAAATTGCTCTCTCGGCACACGTTTTAATACAGTAGTTACAACACAAAATACCTGTTTCCTTAGCCAAATGGTAGAACTTGTCCTTTCTCGACTTTCCTGTCTTCGATTTCTTCCCCATTTTGGACGACTGTCCTGTAAGCGAAAGATTATTAAGACATCAACACGATACACGTTATTCGCACATGTGCTTCTCTAATGTAATGTGTAAAACGTCACTTCCTGTCTGGAGAAAGATTATAAAAGCAGACCCGATATTAATTATTTCCGGATTTTTTTGTAAAATGTTATATTTTGTTTTGGAAAAATGTACTTTAGAAACGTTTAAACATAATAAATGAATACTTATTTTTGCTACACAAAATAGCTTGTTACAAAAAAAAAAAAAAAAAAAAAAAAATACCGAAACGTCGATAAACCATAATCAAAATTTGAAATCTATAAAAATTGGAAGAATATGAACCAAGGAAATATTAACACGGACACTTTAAAAAAAAAGTACAATATCACGTCCCTAAAGTGAGAACCGAGGCATCGTTATCAGTCACAATGATTAATCAGGCATACTAATAAGCATCTTTAAAGCGTCCACCTTCATAACATACATAAGATTAAGAAAAGTTCTCAATGAGACCAAAATGGCGACAATAAACCTTGCCCATAATCTACATCAACCTGTACCTTTCGAATCCCTCATGTACTGTTTAATTGTTCGCAGCAGATGACCTCTATTAGTAAAGAAATGGTATTTAGAGCAAGCCCTAGAATAACGATTTAACTGCGACTTGTAAACACCAAAGTTTTAAGAGTAGGGATGTTACTATCAAGAAATGGAAAGTTTACGATAATAATAATATTTATTCAGGAAAACGGCAACAATTAATACATAGAATGAGGTAATCTTTGGACGTACAATTGAATTTGATTTTAAAATATCACAGATGGTAAAATCACAGATTTTGACTTCTTAAGAACTTCCTTTCACCTGGGATAGCCCATAAAGCCTTAACGGCTTATTTCCAATGGGGTCCCTATACTTAATTAGGATTTAATACAATAATTCATTTAATAAATAATAAAATGTTATATAGATTTAAGAAATATTTGTATTAAATTGACTTATTTAGATTAAATAATTTAGATATACATTACTACTGCCTTTCACACACCTGATACATATATCAAGTAAAACATCAACAGATTAGACATCTTAACATATAACATCAAAGAGTCACCAACGGGGATAGCACAGGGAGTAATTTTGATATGCTCAGAGAACAAATTCTTGTTCATAATTAGTTTTTGCCAATTTTTTCAAGTGTTTTTTTATTTCTCTTTTAAATTTGATCTTGTTGTCTAAAGATTTTAATGAACTTGGCAAGTTGACTCAGTCCTTGTTGGCATTATAGAAAAATGTAGTGGATTCCACACCCTTAATGCAAGGAATATTAAAGTTCTAATCACTTTTTTTCTGGTATTGTGTTTCTTTTCAGTTAGAGTAAAATTATCTTTCATATAGGATGGACATTTATTATGTTGAATGTTGAAAACATGATTTAAACAGAATTGTTTCCCCCTGCTACCGATATCCAGCAAATTAGCTTGTTCGAGTTCCCTGTAGGTGATTCTTGATCTGTTGTGGAGATTAAGAACAAATCTTACCACTTTGTTTTGAGTAGTTTGGAGTTGTTTTCTAAGTTTTTTTGGATAAGCTTTCAAACCAGCAGCAAGAGGCGTAATCGAAATGGCATTGGGTCAGTGCTGACACAAGGGTTTTTCTAGATTTAATAGAAAGACAGCTACTTTGTCTGTAGAGAAATCTTAGTCTCTGATTCACTTTCTTCAAAATATTTTCAACAATTTGTTATCCAGATAGAACATTGTCCAAAATAATACCAAGGTATTTGACACATATCTGAGGCATAATTATATTACCATAACATGAAATAGAGAAAGAGCCTTCTGGTAATTTGTGAAGTTTCATTTTTGGGCCAAATAGAATACTCTCTGTTTTTCTCAGATGTAAGGATAGTTATTATCTGTAAGCCAATCATGACAGGATTCTAAGTTTTTAGATAATGTTTGAGAGATAACTTTTGGATCTTTGTGTGAGAAGATGATTGCACTATCATCTGCGTAAAGAAAAAGTTTACATCCTGGGTCAACACTGATCCGCATGTCATTTACATAAACTAGAAAAAGGAGGGGTCCAAGTAAACTTCCCTGGGGTACTCCACATGTTATGTTACAGATATCAGAATTTAATTTACATTATTGATATTTACAAATTGTGTTCTAATTGTAAGATAGGATGAAAACCAGTCCACCGACCCAATGCCAATCAGTCGCAGTTTATCACACAAAATCCCATGGTCAACAGCTGTATCAAATGCCTTCTGCAGGTCTAGTAATGCCATGCCGGTAAACAGACCCTTCGACGTTTGGGATTTTATGTGATCAACTAAAGGAATGAGACAGGAGTCAGTGGAGTGGGACCTTCTGAAACCAGATTGAAATTCATATAAAATATTGTTTTCCGTCATAAAATGTTCAAGCTGCTTGTATACTGCTTTTTCTAATATTTTGAAGATGATACACACGATAGGCCCTACTGACCAGTCTGTAAGTTTCAGCCCTCGGTTTATCTGTTTAGCTATAAAGCTTTATACGTCTCTGGCAAAAGTAAATCTCTGACAGGTCATACACTGTAGAAAAGCAATACTAAGTCATGGTACATAATATATCTTTGTTTTTGTAAAAGAGCTTTAGGTCCGCATTGTGTGACTTTGCAGATATTAGTACTCCGTCGCGCCAAAAATGCACCATGCCTTTGATTAGTACTACAATTTTTTTCAGAGATCACTTCCGGTAGAGGTTACAGTCGACGAGCACCTGTTTTCAGACAAGTACCACAGTGTTATCAACATGGACAGAGATGGTAATTCAAAATATGAAAAACAGCCAAATAATTCTGCTGTCTGCAAAGCATTTTCTCCATAAAATGTTGAATTTTAAAAGCAGACCAGCACATTTTAATAGAAAACAACACCGGGCTGGTGATATTGCATCAGAACTCGAAGTGTTACAGCTGTGTTTTACCACAGTAAAAATCTTATTATAAATAGTCTCAGGGGGTTAAGGTCCCAGCAGCATATGTCTTCTTTATATTTTAAAAGAAATTCTATTTTGAAAGTAAGAGGTTGTAGGGATTGCTTTTCCCTCGGTAGCATATGGTTATTTGACATGAATAATCCTTTACTCTGTTACTTGTTGAACCAGTTACATTTTGTATTTAAATTATATACAGATGTTAGTTAACTTGATTCTTTCCCCAAAAAACGGTCTTCTATTGTTTAAAACTGACAGGTAACCATTATTGTAGCATTAATGTTTTATTACATTGTCATACCTGTGTGATATTAGATAACTAGGCCTAATCATAATGCTGCATTTTAACTGATCTTCTTTTTCTTATTCTTCTTCCACGAAAGAAACTTGTCTCCTAGTATGGAGCGCTGAATGTTCCTGTGCACATGTACAGGAGGTAAAACATTAGGATTAAATTATATAAATATTAAAAAGAGATGGTGTATACATTATTATATATATTATATTTACATTTGCGCTGCAATTAACCCACTATATGAACATTACCATCAAAAATGCCTGTTATAAAAGTATGAAAGCAATGGTTCTCAAGACGTAGCATGTGGTTTAATTATGACATCATAGATCAAGCTTGTTCAATGAGAGTCTTGTCATGCCACTTCAAATAACATGGAAAATGCCCTTTATGACCATTGAGGGGGCAGCAACAAATAGCAAGAATGTGATATATATGTGTGAAGGAGTGAAATTAACAAAAACAAGATAGGGGAAGTGATATAATGAGGTGTTAAATCTTTGGCCCCTATAGGCGACTCAGGAGAAGCAGAAAGTAAACACACAGTGGTGGCCAATACTAGTCCGGTCCAGAAGAAATTCAGAATATATCGCCTAAATGTATTGTAGTGGGAGATCTCGCTGCTGCTGCTGCAGATAACACCAGATATGTTACCTGTCCTCAAGGTCTTCTTTATAGGCCATAGGCCTCTCTAACCCATCACATATGGAGTGGGGACCAGAGGGAACTTGAGCATCTTCCACCCCTCAGTGTTACAATGCCTATATCTTTGGAAAACCTCTGTCAGAATATTAAAGTTCTGTTTTAGATTATTGAACAATATAGTAAAATAGATAATATTTCAAATATGTCCATTCATGCTCACTCTTTGATCTTTCATGTTGCTTGATCACGAAGAATCGACTAATTACCTTCTTTTCTCCCCCAGGTATCCTGTCCTACTTCAGTAATCTGGTTCATGCTGATCCTGACATGTCTGCTGCAGTGGCTGCCATCAAGACACTCTTACACTTCCTAGAGGTCAACAAAGGTCAGTTAGAGGATATCCACAACGGGTGACCCTGGTAGCACATTTGGTAGAAAATCTGTATTGTGTGTGGAGGGTCCCAAGTTTGAATCCTGTTTTGGCAATGTATTTCTCTTTCCCCTTTTTAGCCGGTGGGCGAAACCCATTAGCTTATGATATCGTATCTTCTGAAAGGGCTTGTGGGCAGCTGGATAACTTAAAATCTAGGGGTCTGTTTGTCTTCATCTTTTGCAAATGTTGTCGCGTATAGAAAAGACAGTTTTTTAGGTTTGAGTGATAAAAAAATGATTTTTAATTAATTTATTTTGGAGTTTGTCCTCATCTACATTTTTGTATATATACATTTAGAGCTGTGCTAAAATAAGTTTTAGCAACACTGTTGTGTTGTGTGTGGCTGACACAGCGTTAGGTAAGTATATTATACACACAGCAGTGTCTGTCGTCGGCTTGCATTTCCAGGGTAGATAACTCTGCAGATAAGATTTAATAGCCCACCAGCTATGTGGCCATTGGCCTCTTGTTGAATAGGTGACAAAACTATGGTATATCTTCAACTTCAGTGTCTATTTTTATGGCGAAATAAACCTCATTCATTCAATATTACGAAATTAAGATGAATTGTTTTATCCATACCCAGTTGATAAGAAGCTGGGCTTATCATTTTGACTTGTCTTTAGACAAGGGATATTGTTCAAAATATTGCTTCTAGCAAACAGTTTCATTTCCTAATTTACCTTAAGATTTGTATCAATTGAAAGTTAAAAATCATAATGTTCAGATGAACATACAGGAGAGGTGTTTTATAAATAAGGGTGAACAACAGGTTTTAGAATTTGTCAAAAAAAGGAAAAAAGGGAACATTGGATTTAGTTAATTTTACTTTCTTCTGTATTTCATGTGTCTTTTCAAAATTAAGAAAGGTTTTGCGACATCTTGAACAAATATTTCTTTGACAAAAAACATAAATAATGCCTACCTGGTATTCATGAAATTAGAGCATAAGTTCCCAATTGATCAACTCAAAATCCGGCAGCTGATTACCTTTCATTAATGAACTCATTCACCCCTGGAGACCCAATTAAACTCTTCCCATTCAATAGTTGGAATGGTTCACTTTGAGAATTCAGGGGTGGATGAGTTAAAATAAGAGCTAAGAGAGTTACAACAGGAACACCTTATATTTGTAGTGGATACCTTGTCAGAGATGCGCGACCGTATGAAGGATGCTATACTGACGCTCACCGAAACAGACAGTAGTACAACTTCTATCTCCTCGGCAGGAGAGCTCTTCCTACGCTTTATCACGCTCGCCACACTTGAACATTCAGTAAGGCTTTCCAGTATCATGATGAACTGTGTAAAATGAAGGAAAATGTGTGAGAGGAAACAACATGCTTTTTCAAGAAATAAAACTCATTTTTCAAGATTTGAAATTATCAAAAAATTTGCTGAATGTTTTTAATAAAAATTTCAATATATTTCATACAAAGTAATTGTTTAGTAGTGCAAAACAGAAGTTTGAGTCAATGTCTCACTCTTGTGTGATCGTTCGGTTTTGACTCCACATATTTATTTTAAAGTTCTACTTTTAATATTGCTTGTGATTTCCGATTCAAAACATCTGTTTTGGATTCATAAAATTCTTCGTTTTTTTTCCAGACAATTCAAGAATGTCAGAGAATTCTAGTCAAACGAGGGAACTTATTCTTGCAGAAAGTTTCAGATTCTCGCCAAAAGATTGCAAAACAGGCCCATCCTTTCATACGAGATGGGGCAGTAAGTTGTTTGTGATAAGAAATGTTCACAGAGTTCAGAACAAAGAAAGTTTAACTCACTCAACCCTGAAATTTTGTAATGAACTATTCTAACCAGCAGTTGGTCAGTGCCAATGTGTCTTCAAGGGTGAATAGGTTTAAGGTGATATTTTTGAAATTTTATTTCAATTCTTTCAATCAAATGTTTTTATAGTATCTAGAAGTATAGGATAACAACTGTTTTTGATGAATGCACCAACATTTCTACGGGGTACATGAGAAAATAAGTTCAAAGGTTTTACTGTAATAATACTGAAAATTAATTTTAAAATCTTAATATTTAGAAATATGTTGAGTATACATGTATATTTTCTCGTACTGGTAAAACCCAAAGACCCTGTTTAATTTTAATTATTTTGTTTGTGCCTTCACACTAAACATTCAATATCACCTAACTCAAATACTTAAATGTTTTCCCATGGTACTGCATACCGGGTACGTAGAGGTAAAGATGTTTCACTGTTTCATTTTGTTTTCCCATTGCATCTCAAAGCTGCTTTAGTAATGAATTTGAAAAATAAAATTGAAATGAAATAAAACACACTAGTGGCCAGTTTTGTTTGATTACAGGGATTTTTAGTATTTTACACAATCTAGAGGATTACAACATTTCACAATACTGCATGATGTCATTGTAGAGAAATGACATATGATCCATGTTTTGTAGACAATCCTAACCCACTCCAAATCAAGAGTGGTATTACAAGTGTTAAAGGAGGCAGCAGAGGCCAAGAAACGTTTCAGTGTGTTCATCACAGAATCTCTTCCAGACAACTCGGGGTAAGTACAAATTCATTTTATGATTTGTGTGAGAGTTATCCCCCTTGAATGACTTTTATAATTAATTATGTGTGAATAACCAAGGTACTTGAGTTTAATAACTTGTTTCATAATTGTTGTAAAATAAATAAAGTTACATTTAAAAACACATAAAGAGGCTTAAGGTTCTGTTACAATTAATTTTTTTTTTTTTTTGACAGTCGAGAGGTATCCAAGGAGCTGATAGATATGGGAATCCCGACTACAGTGGTGCTTGACGCTGCTGTGGGGTAAGTGAAGGCTGGAGCCAGAATCTGTTTTTTAAATGTAAAGGCAGTTACACAGAAATGGAGTACATCCATAGACAAGAGGCCGAAGGGCCTTAGCGGTCACATGAGTAATGTTATAGGTAGCTCAATTTCAATATTGAAATCAACATATAAACCAGATGAATTACAATATTTGTCATATCATTAAAGGAAAAGAATTCTAAAACTTTTGGAATTGTACTGAAATTTACAAATTAAACAAAGCCCCTGATGACCTTTCTATCCATGTAGAGAAATAGGCTGTAGTACCTCTGAGTCTGGAAAAGAAATTTTTTGAAATTTGGGATAATTTTCCCTTTTGGGCCCCGCCCTGGACCCTAGGATAGGGGCAGGAATCCCAATTTTACAAATCTGTATCCTCATCAACTAAGGATCATGTTGGCCAAGTTTGAAAAGATTCCATCCACTGGTTCTGGAGAAGAAGTCGAAATTGTAAAAAGTTAACGCATGACGCCGGACGGAAGTGATTGGAATAGGTCACTTGAGACTTCGTCTCAGGTGACCTAAAAATGAAGGAATTTAGACTTGCCTCTGACTCTCAATATTTCTGGATGAGGGCTGTTCCAGATATGGGAGGGGCGAGAGGCACTTTTTCAGAGACCATGAAAAATTCAAAGTGATTTAATATAAGGAACATTATGCAGATCTGGCTTTAACCCAACCACCAAAGATTCTATGGAGTGTTTTTGTCTTGATTGACAGGTATGTGATGGAGAAGGTTGACATGGTGCTAGTCGGGGCGGAGGGAGTAGTAGAGAGTGGCGGCATCATCAACAAGGTAACTAATCAACCCCTGATCATGCATATGAACTCTTCCAATCCAACGGTTGGAACAGTTCATTATGAAATTTCAGGGGTGAATAAGAATTGTTCCCCTTTTTTGTTCAAAATGTTCCAGAAGTACAGTCAAACCTGTCTACAATGGACATCCAAGGGACAGAGCAAAAGTGTCCTTTATAGACAGGTGCCCTTTATACAGAGGTTAATTATATAATTAATTGCACTTTGGGTATGACAAATCTGTCCTTTATACAGAGGTCAATTATATAGTTAATCACACTGTGTGGGAATGATGAGTATGTCCTTTATATAGAGGTGTCTTTTATATCAGGTTTGACTGTAAATTCATTAATATATTTTTGTGTCATTTTTCATCAGCATTTTGCTATAAAAGTTTCCTCAAAAGAGATTCTGACTTTTTGCTGGTCTTGTGATATTTGGATCATGAAAAATTCTACCCGCTACTTTGTTAGTTGTTCCACTTGAATGCCTTGTTAGGCTATTAGAGGTCAGCCTTGATTCTGATATGTACCGGTGGTTTTCAAATTTTGCAAGCTAAACCCGATGCGATTTTGATCACTAACAGTGTGGTGTAATATACATGTATATATGGACATCTAATATTTTACTATGTACATGTATTTCATGCGTTTTGACAATTTTCAAAGAGGACTTATAGGACAAATATTATCAGAGGAAATAGTAAATAATTTCCTATATGTATGTAAAATTTCAATAAATTTCATTGAAATTTTACATACATATAGGAAATTATTTACTATTTCCTCTGATAATATTTGTATAGTTTTCTGTAGCCGAATTCAAGATATATTTATGTTAATTTTAAAAAAAAGTTAGCATTAGTATTATTAAGTATGATTAAAGAACAAATCATCACACTTTTGTTACAGTGCATATATGTATTTTTCAGGAAATTTAACAATGGAAAAGTATTTTAAAGATATCAGATTAAAGATTTATCCATTGTTTACTTGTGTATGAAACTTTAAGACAATCCATTGAAAAAAAATTGGTCAAAAATTCTTTGAAAATTTCTAAAATTCATGAAAATATTATGTGTCTAAATAATCATTTATTGTTTGATTACCAAGGGCCAAAGTGTACTACATAGTGCTTACAAGGCAAGGTTTCACAATGAATAAAATAAATGTTTTTCACATATTTTATTTGTAAGTACATCTATATGGTTGTTAAATTGAGTTTGCAGGCTTAATAACAGATTTCTTATCTTTTGTTTTATTTTCAGATTGGTACATATACATTAGCAATTTCAGCTAAAGCGATGAATAAGCCAGTTTACGTTGTAGCAGAGAGCTTCAAATTCACTCGTCTATTTCCACTCAACCAGCAAGATGTACCTAACCAGTTTAAGGTAGGTCGGGATCAAAAGTAAATTACTGGAAAACAAAGGCTTACCTTCATACCTGAAGTATACATGCCCTTGTGATAAACATTAGTATCATGTCATGTGACATTTGTAACAAAGCAAGAGTGACAAACTGTTGTTGGTAAAGTTCTGTAGTTTATTCATCCAGGTATTAGTGTTGTGTTGTCTGTCCATTTCCGTTGTCTGTCTAATTCCCAATTCCATAACCAATTTTATGCCTTCCAAAATCTAAAGGGCTGTGTGCAAAGTACAGTACGGTCCATTCCCAAGTTTACCTTCTATGTAAATCGATCTGAAGACAACTGCAATTACATTTCAACACCTCCAGCAGTCTGAACATGTGGATGATCTTCATAAGATCTTATCTGCTTTTAGATCATTGCCCCTTAGACCACCTATGAACCCTGCACGAACGTATTACCGCTAACTTATTTGATCGGTATGGTGATACTAATTGAAAGCACCTTGTGTCCATGGTTTTATTTTAAGTCTGATAAAACCCATTTTGTTACACATTTGTTCTGGAAACTTTTATACAACTCCTGCTTTGTATTTTTCAGTATCACGCGAGCACCCTGCGGACGACGTCAGACCTGTCTAAGGAGCACCCCCTGGTGGATTACACTCCTCCTTCTTATATCACACTTCTCTTCACAGACCTCGGCGTCCTGACTCCCTCCGCCATCTCCGACGAGCTCATCAAACTCTACTGCTGACATCTTATTAAGCTGTTCAGGATATGTGTTTTTCTAGGTCAGCGTTCAGTGAAGAACTCCATAAGAAATCATGGTTAGGAACTTTTGTCGTCAACCTTGGTGCAGATAGTTTTGAAAGTCAAACTTGGTTAAAAACTAAGGATTACATTCGATAATTCCATGTCTTTTTCTATGGCTGATACAAAAGGAAATGTGCTGGTCGGTTTATTTGTTGTATTATTTGTAAATAATATTAAAAGATTAAAAAAAAAGGTTATGTGTTAATTATATATGAAAGTCTTCACAAAGAAGACAACTGACCAATAAACTTCATACTTGTAGTTAAAAGAGTTGTTTTGATAATACCAAAACTAACACACTTTGGATATAACTTTCAAATTCCACCTGCACAAAAAAAAAAAGGTCAGTGAAATATTTACTTGGCTGCCTTCAACTATATATTACCATATTTCACAGTTTGATTAAAATTCCCAAAATAAACTGCCTCAAAATAGTTTCGATCAGAGGTATGCCGACTGTAGGAGAACTGTACATTTGACTGTACTGGATTTATGATTGTATTTATCGCGAAATTAAATCATCGCCAAATAGTTGTTTTTATATGAAAATGTGAAATTAAATCGCCACAAAAATGAAGTTGGTTTGCAGTAAAACTGAAAGGATGAGGCAACCATTCACTCAAGGATACCTTACATTTGGAAACTGTACCAGGTAGCCAAGTAATTAACGTGTAGACTATACAATGTAAAGGTTGCTGTGTTTGACCTGTACAGTTTCCCCCTTCTGTGGCTATTTACAAATGTTCTCTCCTGTAAAACTTCCTTATTTGCTATAGGTACGTACTTGATAATTAACTATTCAAAATGTTGCCTTTGTATTGTTCTTAACAAACATCCGTCAAAACGCATTTTAAAATCCAAAAAAAATCAAAACTGAATTTGGTGAGTCAAAAATTTACTTTTTATAATTATTTCATAATACAATATCAACAGTAATACATGGTAAATGTGTAAGAACAAAATATACTGATTAACAGTATGATTATATATTGTAGAATAACAACATTAAACTTGTAGATTCATACACTAAGTATTTATTCTATTATATTTGTGAGTTGTGCACTCAAATGTATTCCCTTTGCTGAAAACTACTATGTCATACCAGATGACAACAGAAACCTAAATGCTAAATGGCACATTTAATGAAATCAAATTTCAGGATTTCCAAAAGTAACACCATTTCATGGGTACATGAATTCGTGGATTAAGAGCACCAGCTTTTACAGAGAAAAGCTCGATTTTAGACTTGTAAAACTACTTTGTTAACCAACCAGTTTACGAATGAAGAGTACTACCCACTAAATCAACGATAATGAATATCTCTTCCAAATTAGAGGTTTCATTGTTGTATATGCATGAAAACCTATGGAAACTTGGTCTTGGTTGAGATTTTAAAGGTATGAAAACTATTTTTTTCACACTTATATCATATAACTAATTACACAAATGTGTTGATTACAATATTTAGTTTAAGCACCTTAATTACCTTAAAATCACAATAAGGTAAATTTTAAATCAGTGATATTTTCATGATTTTGAAAAGTTTAAAACAAATCCAACAAGTGATTGATGTCCATTAAATCAAAACGATCAATCTAGGGAAATTTACAAATATAAATTGTAGTCATATTTTTACATATCTTGTAAAAAAGTCATTAAAATACGAGACTCGACGTATCAATAAGGCAATGGCAGAACTTGGGTGGTTTACTCCACATATCATTACCCAGTACCTCCAAGGGCTAACATTCAGGACCTTTCCATTTATAGTCTGCAAAAATAATTCAAAACCAACCATAACTGACACACAAAAAAAAAAGAGAAGTTCCTCCTTACCATAGAGAGTTACCTCCCATTATGGTAGGTTAATAGTCCAATACTATTGTGACACCTTTAGTTTGCTAAGGAAACAACATTTTCAGGAAACAGTTTCTCACATACTTTAAATCTCCGCGACTACATCCACACGAGAACTTATTTACACCACTCAAACTCTACAGTGTATAATAATATTATATGCACACAGTGTGAAACAGCATGACTGACCGTGCTTAAATGTCCACACCACAAACAGTTTTGAGGCTGATTAAAGGGAAGAATTTCAAACACAAAAATAATGACTTTACAAATTTTGGATGGTCTCTTAGCAATATGATGATGTCACAATATAAAGGATGTATAAACTTACCTGGAAGGGAGTTAACTCTTGCTTAAAAAAAACGACCCAATGGCAAATATATTTCAGTCCACAGTATTCGTAAAACATCGACTTTGGACGAAAAATTCACAGCAGCAGTAACCCAACATGTGAGGACTTTTACCAGGGTAATGATATGTTTCAGTCACAATGTGTATAAGTAACTTTGATTGACTGGTAAATAATGTTTATTGCTAATAAGTTTCAGTCCCAAGTCTCAAAAGCAACATTGACTGACAGGTAAATAATGGTTATTACGTGAGAGTTCAGAGAACTGACTTTTGTCATCAAATTGACTGCAAATGTCATATACACACACTGATACAGTCAAATTCACGTGACTGACAGCTGTTTCACAAGAACCACTTTTACTGAAATTAACTTTTGTTTGGCTACAGCTGTCCTATCCACACAGCTTCAGTTATATTCACAAAGTGACAGCTGTTTCCACAGAACCATTTGAAATGACCTAGCCATTCACTTGGTTGTGGTATCCACATTTTAACAGTAAAACCGTCCATCAGAACTACTTGTCCTATTGGTCCTATCAATAGCACTTATCTGAACCTTGTTCCCGCAGGGCTTCTCCATACTAGACCTACAGCCTTCAGTCCTCCTTTGCCTTGTGTATAGTGGAAGCTTCTCCATGCTATACCTACAGCCTTCAGTCCTCCATTGCCTAGTGTATAGTGAAAGCTTCTCCATGCTATACCTACAGCCTTCAGTCCTCCATTGCCTTGTGTATAGTGGAAGCTTCTCCATGCTAGACCTACAGCCTTCAGTCCTCCTTTGCCTTGTGTATAGTGGAAGCTTCTCCATGCTATACCTACAGCCTTCAGTCCTCCATTGCCTAGTGTATAGTGAAAGCTTCTCCATGCTATACCTACAGCCTTCAGTCCTCCATTGCCTTGTGTATAGTGAGAGCTTCTCCATACTAGACCTACAGCCTTCAGTCCTCCATTGCCTTGTGTATAGTGAGAGCTTCTCCATGCTATATAATTACAGTCTTCAGTCCTCCATTGCCTTGTGTATAGTGAGAGCTTCTCCATACTAGACCTACAGCCTTCAGTCCTCCATTGCCTTGTGTATAGTGAGTGCGAGGGCCTGGGTCGAGGGCTCTGGACATATCTCAATGGCCTGAAGCACATTAGCCATAGCTTCCTCATACTGACCAGATTTTAAAAGTGATCTGAAAGGGAAAATGCACAATTCATTAATTTTTTACAGTGATCATTTATGCCTGGAAACAAATCTGTGAGTTGTACATTTATTTTAAAGAGATTAGAGTGAAGACTAGAGCTGTCTAAAGAGAACTGATACACCAGCATACTGCTTTTGTATAATGATTACCCCAGCATACTGCTTTCGTATATGATAACCCCAGCATACTGCTTTCGTATAATGATTACCCTGCATACTGCTTTTGTATAATGATTACCCTGCATACTGCTTTTGTATAATGATTACCCCAGCATACTGCTTTTGTATAATGATTACCCTGCATACTGCTTTTGTATAATGATTACCCCAGCATACTGCTTTTGTATAATGATTACCCTGCATACTGCTTTCGTATGATTATCCCAGCATACTGCTTTTGTAAAATGATGACCCTGCATACTGCTTTCGTATGATTACCCCAGCATACTGCTTTTGTATAATGATTACCCTGCATACTGCTTTCGTATGATTACCCCAGCATACTGCTTTTGTATAATGATTACCCTGCATACTGCTTTCGTAGAATGATTCTAATACCAAAACAGGACATAATTTGAATTTTCCCCATAATTTAACTCCATGAATGGATATTGAACCCCATGGGAATTATTATTGCTAAAATCAGCCCTTTAGTACAGATATTGAATTCTTGACAAGCCCTCTTAAAAGAACTTGACCCATATCACCCAGTTCTGATCGGTTACCATAACATATGCATCTCTATGTAATTTCCTTATTCATCAGACTTTAAACACATGCATTTTCCTTGTGTAGGAAATGGGATTTTCCCAACAAAGATGGCATAAATTTTAGTGCTTTACTTATTTAACAAGTTGTTTTCCATTGAATATCAAGGTAGGTAACTTTGTATTTCTATGCTATAAATTTTTGGTTCCCCTTCTCCTCATAAGACTGATTACCGGGTAAGTCTTTTAAAATTGAACCTTTACATTTGTACAAGTTATTGATTGGCAAAGCTATTTAAAATTAATTCAAGAAATTATGGCTTTAATTAATGCGTTATTTCAATAGGAGACTTGATCATGAATTCAAATTGACTGCAAACATTTATGTCAATATGAAATGCACTGATCTAGAGAAGCAGGCATCCCTTTCCATTATACGGTTGTAGTGATAGAACCAAGACTACTACAACACTCACCTGCCGGACTCGACAAGCTCCTTATACATGGTCTTCATGTCCTCGGACAGTCTATCAAACGCTGAAATAGGAGACATTAACAGTGATAATATTTCTGTCAATTATCAATTAATATTCTGTCTTTTAGGATCCATGAGTCAAACCTTTCTTATATTGTCTAACCCCAATATTCTGTCTCATTACAAAACTTGTCTGGTATAATCTGATCACTGACCTTCTGTTGAACTCATCCACAGACCTGTGTGATCAAACCATTGCCCTTTTTCCTTATTTATTTTGTCAGACGTGTTATTCTTTTGACTTCCCACTGAATCAAAGCTTTGACCTCTTGTCTTATATTTAATCTGTATACTTCTGCTGAATCCAACCCTGGACCTTTTGTCTAATTCTTCCCTGACCTGGCTATGCCTCATCCAATCACTTACCTTCCTGCTAAATAACCTGCCTATTCCAACCACGAACCTTCCCGATAATTATCATACCTTTACAGCCACTAACCTTCAGCCAATTAACCTGTCTAACCCAACCACTAACTACTCTGCTAACATTCCTGTTAGGTAACATACCTTATCCAATTCCTGAGTATATACACTTAAACCAATGTCTAACTACACATGTATAAACCCGGTATTTAGCTGACCCAACAATAAGGTACAATTCTCACCTGACGTTTTAGAACCTCTCTGTGTGGTCCTGGCCTCCTGTTCCTCTTCACTCGTCTCCCCCTCCTCTTCACTGTACTCACTCTCTTCCCCACTTTCCTCTTCTTCATCATTGATAAAACTGCTCATGTCCGTGTCCTCTTCTTCTTCTTCCTCTTCTTCTTCTTCTTCTTCTTCACTGTCCTCTGTTTCTTTGTCTACATATTTTTTGGCAGTTTTTTGTCTTGTTTTTGTATCTTCTTCATCAGAGGCTTCCGATGCTGAGCTGCCTTCAATATTTTTCACCAAATGTTTTCTCGGGGCCTGTTTTTCACCTGATGTGTTTTTATTTCTGAAATCCTTCAGATAACTTTCACTTTCATCTGAACTTTCCAATGCATTTGTTCCAGAATTTGTCTGTTGGGGAGATGTTTCATCTTCAGAATTGTCTGTTGCACTTTTCTCTGATGATTTTTCAGAATGATTATCACTTTCTACCGCGCGATCATAATTCTCTTCCTCGTCGGAACTCTCTATCACAGCCTTTCTTACCTTATTTTGCCTCTTAATGGTTGGCAAAGGACTGTCCGTGGACATATTGAGATCAGATCTATTAACTGACACGTTATCTATAGACGTATCACCACTCACTGTTTCCATGGCATCATCCTCCGCAGACATCGCTTCAGGACCATCTCTTCCTTTTAGAGGAGAGTTTTCTTCATCCGATTCAGCCACCACTGCGCTGTGACCAAGAAACAAAGATTTTCCTACAGCGTCTATTATACTTGGTGTGTTGTTCCCCGACACCTCATCTTCATCCTCGCTTGAATTCACCACAACTGTGGTATACATATCTCGCTTTAAGGGTTTCTGGATCTCAGGTGACGCTTCAACGTAGGTCATGTGGAGGTTGTCCATTCCTCCCTTACCTAGCTCAGATGAATGAGATGAACTGGAGCTGCTAGATTCGTTCTGTATATCAGGACTCTCTGTGGAGAATGCGGAGAAGATGGTTGTGTTCAACGACAAGGGTTTACGTGCCTTTGGTGTATTGGAGTCTGACACATTTCGAAATAATGATGACATGGGTTTGGGTTCCACTTTTATGATCGGGCGAGATGCGTCAGGTGATATAAATATCTCCTCGTTGACGACTGGGCTGCATTTGCTGGACTTCGGTGTCCGTGACAACCAGGGACTGTGGGAGACACTTTTCCTTTTGTTACTACGTCCCTTCGGTGTTGTCATCGCCATGGTTACAGGAGTTTTCTTTCTCAAGCTACCAGGAGTTCTAGAAGCATGGCTGTTGGGAGTGTTTGTATCTATTGTCCCATTGGTAGATGGTTTATCAGGTGTATATGTCATAGAATTGTCCGTTACACTAGTGTGATTCCTTACTTGTGATTTATTTGTTGCGATATCATTCTCTTCCATTTCATTATCACAGTTATCTCCCCTGTTTGGAGAGCTCTCTAGCCTCTCTAACTCAGCAGTTTCCTGTTTTATACTATGTGGAATATCAGTCTCCTGTTTAACAGGTATAATTTTGTCCTCATTACTGTTTGGGTCCTCTACGAAATCTTCAATATCCGAGTCATTTTCATCTCGAGCTGCCGGCAAATCTTCAGTGTCAGAATCGATTTCCAGCACCTCATGATTCTCCTCCGGGGGCTCAGTTATCTACAAACATACAACATACAGTTAGGTTTTATTGCAAATAGTTTCTGATGATCGTAATAATTTGTTTTTAGATTAGTAAAAAGAAACCACCATAGGGTTCTTCAAGGTCATTCCTACCTGATATGTCAACCTGAGAGGGAACAAGAGAACAAAAAAAAAGCTACTTATAGATGTCCACTAAATAAAAAAATAACTATACACAGTCGAATTTGTTTTTAACCATTACTTACACAGTATCTCTCAATGTGTTCATATTTATAGGTCTACCAAATGCTTCTTAAAGGCCCAATATTCGTAACTTTCGGCAAAACTTGAAGCAAAAATCTAGCCTAATAACTTATTATATTTATAGATTTAGTTAAGATTAACTGATATCAGCAATATTCAAGATGAATCTTTCGCAGTTACCAGTACAGCATAATTTGAAACACGCAATTTGTAAACACGTGTCCATTTTGAACCGTCTTCTACCTTCGGTTTGTTGTTGAAGTGGGCCCCAACTGAATTATTTTCAATTCTTTGGATTTTTTTGTCAAGAGTTTCTTGTTAGTTACTGCTCAGGTTTACTTCGTTTTAGGCTTATTTTTGCATGGTTATCAACTGGATTTTTTTTCAGAATTTTTCAGAATTACGAAAATTACCCTGAAGGTATGTATATTGGGCCTTTATATTTTCTCTGCTTTAGTTGTGTCCTCATTATAACTTTTGAAAATATTTTGATCATTTTATCTCAAATTACTTATTAATTATCCAATTTCAAAAATGAAAACACACACGCAATGATAATAGTTTCTTCTGTTTTTTTCCTTTTTGCTGTAAATACAAAAACAGGATGAAAATCAACTTTATGAGTGTTTAAATTTGACTACCCAAGCTCTGACCTACCCAAGCTCTGACCGCTGATCAGTGTAGATGGTCAATTAGGGCCTGGGGCACATGGCCCTAGCCAGCCTCAGGGGGTGCTGGGGCACTCCCCAGTAAACAATGCTGGGGCTGAAAGAGTTAAGAGATTTAAGAGCCAACTCGCCCATTTTCTTTAAATCAATGATTTTCTGACAGAGACAAAATAATGCTTTGGTATTATCACCTTTAAAAGCTTTGACCCAAGATTTCAACAATGGGTCATCAGTCCAATTGGTGTAAAAAAGGCATTTCCCCTTTTTGGCCTGCGCTAGCAGAAGACGACCATCAAACGTAAGCAAATAGTCAGCGGGAGTTATCTCCCCTCCGACACTAAAACCTATGCCAAGGCCACTGGGAGAAGACATCACCACACTACGTATTTCTATTTCATAAATCTATTGTTGATTTTTTATATAAATGTGAAAATTTAACGTGAAAGAAAATACTATGGATTATTATATACTGAATGCTGAACACCAAAATTCAAGGACTTTTCAAGGCCAGAGGCTAATTTTCAAGGCTTTTCAAGGCCCCAAGTGAAATTCAAGGCTTTTCAAGGCCCCAAGTGAAATTCAAGGTTTTTCAAGGCCCTGTGCAAACCCTGCACCAACAGGGATGCTTCAAATTTTGTGGGATCAAAATATTCATAACATTTTTATTGTCAGTTTCCAATACACGTAACTTTTGTCAAAACTTTAAGCAAAAATCAAGCCTAATAACTTATCATATTTATAGATTTAGTAAAGATTAACTGATATCAGCAATATTCAAGATGAATTCTTATGTAGGTATTGTTACAGCAGCAGCTGAAACATGGTATTTTGTAAACATGCATTCATTTTGAACTGTCGTTAAACTTCAGCTTGTTGTTTTAGTGGTCCACATTTAAAATATTTAAAATTCTTAGGAGTCAAGAGTTTCTTGGTAGTTACAGCTCAGGTTTATATTGTTTAAGCCTAATTTTTGCATGGTTATCAACTGGACTTTTTTTCAGAATCCTGAAAAAAACACCTGAAGATGCATATATTGGGCTGTTAAATAAGAGTTAGACATTTGTGGATTGTATAAAACAAGATGAGAAAAATCACCAGTAGGAGAAATTCACCCAAGAAATAATATCCTGCCAAGATCATATGTGTGTTTACATGGTTCATATACTAGCTGTCATGAGGATACCTAGTGAACCCTCTTAAAAAGTAAGCAAATAAATAAAGTAGAGGCAGTATGCCAATCAGTATGTTCTCTTTCCTCTACAGCTGGTTGCTGACATGTTTTGGCATGTTAGGCAGTCATCCGGGCACAGCTTACACAGTGATTTTTGCAATAGGAATATAACTGGTGGATAAAGATAGGAAAAGTCATTACCTGTATAGACATGTCTGCAATTTTCTCTTCTATGTCCTTGACCTCAGGGTCATCCACAGAGGTATCCAAGACGATAGGGTCGTCACTATCACCACCACCTGACTGGTCAGCTGACTCTATCGTCGTCAAGTCAACACTTTCAGGCTCCACTTTATCTGAAACATAGGAAATCTTAAGTCTGTGATCTGAAGGCTGTTAAATTCTGGTGGAATGTGGTAATGAAGTTCTAAACCTGCATTATCACCATTTGTCTTTCGGGTAATGAATTCCAAAGCCTGCATTATAAATATATGTCTGTCAAGCTTCATCTCTGGAATATTACATTACAGTTCTCTAGGAGTAGTGTGAACAATTTTTTTTAAAGGGACTTCATTGATAGGGGAGGCAACTCCAAATTTATATGTAACTTGACCCACAAGACCCTCAAAGTATTAGCTCAGTGCATTAGGTATCATTTGAAATAATTTAAGTTGAGATGAGAATTCAATGCAATTTTGGAAAGGAGCATAACTCCATAATACATGATGTACCTCTAAGTTGTATACTTGATTCACATCCCCTCAATTTCAGATTTACGTGTACCAATCATTAAAATCAATGCATTTTTAAGGAGGGGAGTGAAAAATAACAGCAAGATACTGTAACTCCAAAATGTGGAAAGCAACTTAATTTACTAGTATTCATACACACACACTTAATGTACAAGCTCTACATGTATGTACAGAGTATTAGTATAGTGGTTAAGAACATTAGGAATGAGGTATAATCAATAATTCATACAACTCCAGAAAAGGGGGAGGTAATTCCAACTGGTATATACTTCAATCCTATCACCACAGTATCTGTACCATGCATCATTTAAATCAACGAAAATGATCAGATAAAGAAGTCTAAACAAGGTTTTTAAACAAGAGGCCCAGAGGGCCTGTATCGCTCACCTGGATACATTGGTATCTAAGTAATCATGATAAAATATTTCCTTTTTGGCTCGCCCCTCAGCCCCCTAGGGGGTCAGTCCCACCATTAGTACAATTTTGAATGTTGAGGAGCTAGGGATGCAGTCTGCCAAATAAGGCTGATTTCCAATCAACGGTTATGGAGAAGAAGTCGATTAAACCAATATAGCTAAATAACCCTTTTTGGCCCCGCCCCTCAGCCCCCTAGGGGATCAGTCCCACCATTAGTACAATTTTGAATCTTGGGCACCTAGGGATGGTTCCTACCAAATAAGGTTGATTACCAATCAGTGGTTATGAAGAAAAAGTCGCTAATATCAATATAGGTAAATAATTTTTTATGGCCTTGCCCCTCAGCCCCCTAGGGGGTCAGTCCCACCATTAGTACAATTTTGAATCCTGGGCACCTAAGGATGCTTTCTGCCAAATAAGGCTGATTACCAATCAGTGGTTATGGAGAAGAAGTTGACTAAACCAATATACCGTAAAAACTCGTGTAATCTACGCACCAGTGTAATTTGCGCACCCTAAAAATCACCCCAAAACTGCTGGAAAAAGGTCTGTATCAATATAATTTACGCACCGAAAAAAATCGAAAAAATCGCAAAGTTGACGACCATTAATTTGTCTCGTTCTCATGTCATTCAATATTCTTTTTTCTCTTTTTAGGTGACGATTTTCTCCAGTAAATAAAAAAAACATGGATGAGTTTGTGTTATTCATTTATTAGAAAAATGCATAATTATTAGCAAGTATAAGAAAAACGTATTTTGTGTCTACCGGACCCTACACACGCCTGGTCGATCAAAAACCATCCTCGGTCAAGCTGACATGTAATTATCGACGACAGGTGTAATTAAAAGCACAATTATACTGATCTCATTGAGTAGGGTATCTTGTTTAAACGGTAATTACCTTAGAAGTGTTCTCCTGATCAATTAGACGATAATTACTTTCATTAAAACCCATTCTGACGGCTTGGTATAATTAGGCTACCGCAATCACACGGGTACAGGCCTAGGACAGTCCCACGGGTTGACCAATGAAAAATTGCCTTTTTTGACACGCTCTCAGTCCTCGATAATAGGCTACCTTTGATTGGTTATATCTAATGTAAACACAAAGGCGACCACGTGGAGACGGTGAAAGCATTGTCGCGATAATTAGCGGTAACAGCACAGATGATATGGCATACACGTTACGTTGCATTAATTAATAATATGTGTAAATGTTAAAACTCTTACGGTAAACTCCTCGGCCCCTGTTAACGCCTTTACGCGCTTTATTTGCTTCGTGTGGTCTCTGTTATTGCTTTTATGAGACATCGTCCGCCATCCTTGTGGTTCCGACGGTCGTGAAGAAGCGATTTTACGATTGGTATAGAAAACATGTTACGACGGTTTTGATTGGCCGAATGTATCACGCGACTCTGGCGACCGAAATAGTAATGGAAATTTCCATTCATAAAGGCATCACATGACACGATATTCCCGCGAAAACCAAAGAATTTACTACGAAAGTTACTCACGTAGAACGCAATGGCGACTTTCGATTTTGAAACGAGTTCCTGCGAATTCGATGACATTTTGAAATATTTACTGCCGAAGATGTTGCAAGTGCATTTGAAATGGCTGCAGAATTACGAGAAGAAAAGCAAGGAACTTAATTGGACACGCCTTTAGTGATTATTCGTCTGGAACTGAAAACGAAAGTATGTCAAAGTGATAATGAGACGAAACTTTTACCGTGGTCGGAATATTTATCGGCAATATCAATACCTGATTTTTCCTAAACTATTAGATAAACTATGGTTTTAGATGACCACACGAGTGAAATAGAATGCTTGTATTTGCGTTAAATGTTTTGTTTACCTAATTATAATTACTTGTCAAATAAACGTTGTACATGTATGCCGAGCGGCCGTCTCAACTCTGGCCTGGTCAAAATTACATCGGGACGTCAATCATAAATAACTTATCGCCAATTCCCGTGTAATTCATGAATAACAACACAAATACAGTATATATTTTGAATGTTTTTAATATTAATTTATTTATTCTGCTTGCGTCGTCTGGATCTTGTGTACAAAAGGAAACAATCCCGACTTTCCAATATGGCGGCGTCCTTCAGATTTCTCGATCTTTCACTGAAAAAAAACTTGACACACATCTATATCATTGTAATTTACGCACCCCAAACTATTTGATTTTAATTTCCCTTAAAAAAGTGCGCAGATTACACGAGTTTTTAGCTAAATAACCCTTTTTGGCCACGCCCCTCAGCCCCCAAGAGGATCAGTCCCACCATTAGTACAAGTTTGAATCCTGGGCACCTAAGCATGCTTCCTGCCAAATAAGGCTGATTTCCAATCAGTGGTTATGAAGAAAAAGTAGCAAATATCAATATAAGTACATAATTTTTTATGGCCCCACCCCTCAGCCCCCCAGGGGGTCAGTCCCACCATGAGTACAATTTTGAATCCTAAGCACCTAGGGATACTTTCTGCCAAATAAGGCTGATTTCCAATCAGTGCTTATGGAGAAGAAGTCGCTTAAACCAATATAGCTAAATAACCCTTTTTGGCCCCGCCCCCCAGGCCCCTTGGGGGCTAGACCCACCATCTGTAGAATTTTGAATCTCCACACCATAGTAATGCTACCAACAAAATAAAAGCAATATATATTGCTCAGTTTCAGAAAAGAAGTTGTTTATATCAATATAGCCAAATTTACCCCCTGGCCCCACCCCCCAGGCCCCTTAGGGGTCAGACCCACTATTTGTACAATTTTGAATCCCCACCCCATAGTGATGCTACCAGCCAAATATGAGTGATATACATTGTACAGTTTCAGAAAAGAAGATGTTTTTTATCAATATAGCCAAATTGGCCACTTTTGGCCCCACCCCCCAGGCCCCTTGGCGGTCAGACCCACCATTTGTACAATTTTGAATCCTCACCCCATAGTAATGCTACCAGCCAAATATAAGCAATATACATTGCTCAGTTTCAGAAAAGAAGTTGTTTATATCAATATAGCCAAATTTACCTCTTGGCCCCACCCCCCAGGCCCCTTAGGGGTCAGACCCACCATTTGTACAATTTTGAATCCCCACCCCATAGTGATGCTACCAGCCAAATATGAGTGATATACATTGTACGGTTTCAGAAAAGAAGATGTTTTTTATCAATATAGCCAAATTGACCCCTTTTGACCCCGCCCCCCAGGCCCCTGGGGGGCCAGCCCAACCATTTGTACAATTTTGAGTCCCCACCCAATAGGAATGCTTCTGCCCAAATTTGGTTGAATTCCAACAAGTTGTTATTAAGAAGAAGTCAATTGTTGACGGACGGACGACGGACGGACGCCACGGTATGGCATAAGCTCACCCTGGTCCTTTGGACCAGGTGGGCTAATTAAAAGTGTGTCGCAAACCCCAGGGCCAAATCAAAAACCATGATTGTGATCATCTCTTTATGCCCAGTAATTGTATGTATAGTTTTGGGGTGGGGATCTCAACCGTGTAAAAGTTATGACTCAGGGGTCAAATTAAAAGTGTGTGGCAGACCCCAGGGCCAAATCAAAAACCATGATTGTGATCATCTCTTAATGCCCAGTAATTGTATGTATAGTTTCGGGGTGGGGATCTCGACCATTCAAAAATTACGACTCAGTAGTCAATTTGCAAGGGTGTGGCAGACCCTTGGATCAAATATGAAATCATGATTGTGATTGTCTCTTAATGCCGAGCAATTGTATATATAGTTTTGGGGTGGGGATCTCAACTGTTTAAAAGTTATGACTCCGAAGTCAATTTACAAGGGCGTGGCAAACCCTGGGGTCAAAACATAAACCATGATTGTGATCATCTGATAATGCCCAGCAATTGTATATATAGTTTTGGGGTGGGGATCTCAACCGTTTAAAAGTTATGACTCAGGGGTCAAATTAAAAGGGTGTGGCAGACCCCAGGGCCAAATCAAAAACCATGATTGTGATCATCTCTTAATGCCCAGTAATTGTAGATATAGTTTTGGGGTGGGGATCTCAACCGTTTAAAAGTTATGACTCAGGGGTCAAATTAAAAGGGTGTGGCAGACCCCAGGGCCAAATCAAAAACCATGATTGTGATTATCTCTTAATTCCTAGTAATTGTATATGTAGTTTTGGGGTGGGGATCTCAACCATTTAAAAGTTATGACTCAGGAGTCAAGTTTCAAGGGCATGGCAGACCCTGGAGTCAAATATAAAATCATAATTGTGATTGTCTCTTAATGCCCAGCAATTGTATATATAGTTTTGGGGTGGGGATCTCAGCCGTTTAAAAGTTATGAGTCAGGAGTCAAGTTGCAAGGGCGTGGCAGACCCTGGGGTCATATCTAAATCCATGATTGTGATCGAGGTTACCAAAACATTTGTATAAATTTGAATTCAAGCAACCTTTGGATTCTACCACTAGAACATAGATGTCATACATTGCTTAGTTTCAGGAAAGAGATCATTTATACCAATACTGTCTAATGTGCCCCTTTTGGCCCCACCCCTCAGGCCCCTCCGTGATCATAATCATATAATTTTGAATCCTAATCCCATAGTGATGATACCAGGCAAATATGAATAATATCCATTGCTTGGTTTCAGAGAAGAAGTCATTTTTATCATTATAGCCAAATTGACTCCTTTCGGCCCCGCCCCTCAGGCCCCTGGGGGATCAGCCCCACCATTTATACAATTTTGAATCCACACCCCATGGTAATGCTACCAGGAAAATATAAGCGATATACATTACTGGGTTTCAGAGAAGAAATCGTTTATATCAATATAGCCAAATTGACCCCTTTTGACCCCGCCCCCCAGGCCCCTTGGGGGTCAGCCCCACCATTTGTACAATTTTGAATCCCCACTCAATAGTGATGCTACCAGCCAAATATGAGCGATATATATTACTGGGTTTCAGAGAAGAAGTCGTTTATATCAATATAGCCAACTTACCCTTTTGGCCCCGCCCCCCAGGCCCCTGGGGGGTCAGCCCCACCATTTGTACAATTTTGAATCCCCAACCCATAGTAATACTACCAGCCAAATATGAGCAATATACATTGCTCGGTTTCAGAGAAGAAGTCGTTTATATCAAATAGCCAAATTGACCCCTTTTGGCCCCGCCCCCCCAGGCCCCTGGGGGGTCAGCCCAACCATTTGTACAATTTTGAGTCCCCACCCCATAGGGATGCTTCTGACCAAATTTGGTCAAATTCCGATCAGTGGTTATAAAGAAGAAGACAATTGTTGACGGACGGACGACGGACGACGGACGCCACGGTATCGCATAAGCTCACCTTGGTCCTTTGGACCAGGTGAGCTAAAAAAAGGGCAAATTTCCATAACTATGGTGATTGCTTGTAGTTAAATACTCTATTCACATCCGTCCATTGTAAGGGTCCTTTGGACTAAATATAATTCAAACTGATGCTGTTATTTGGGAAAAGTAGTGCAAACAATTTTGTGTACATAGACAAAGATAGACATCTTGATTCAATCAGTATTAGTCAGTATTACATGACACAAGATTAAAAACAGCTATATTGTAAATGCTGTTTTCCCCCAAATCCTGCACCTACATTTCCTCTCCGTTTCCTCCTCCCCGGGGAGAGGATAGTTTGGTCTCTCACTTGGCCCGAAGTTAAACTGGGGCAGTTCTCTGTTTGTTGCTGCTCTGGGATACTTTGAGAAGCGTTCCTCGAGAGTGGATCCCTCTCCTAGCTCCGACTCCATTCTCAGTAATTGTTGGGCTTTCTGAACCTACCAGCAGTAAGAAAATATCAATGCTTGTAAAATGTTATAATACATATAAATGATCATTTCATGATTTGTTACTCCCCTCACTCTCCCACTATCGGTATTAGGAATGTACAAATTTTTTGGATCCCCCCACCCCCTCTACAAACTCCCCTTACTCTGTGCTCTATGAAACACAGTTGTCCCCCTTACCCTGTGCAATGTGTACCGTGGTTGTCTCCCTTACCCTATGCTCTATGTACCGTGGTTGTCCCCTTAGGCTATCTTCTATTTAACATAGTTGTCTCCCTTATCCTTTGCTCTATGTTCATCAGTTGTCACCTTACCCTATGTACCATAGTTGTCTCCAATACTAGTACTCTACGCTCTGTGTACCGTAGTTGTCTTCCTTACTTGTGCTCTATTTACTGTAGTTGTCTCCCTTACTCTACG
Organism: Mimachlamys varia; assembly: GCA_947623455.1. Taxonomy (NCBI): domain Eukaryota; kingdom Metazoa; phylum Mollusca; class Bivalvia; order Pectinida; family Pectinidae; genus Mimachlamys; species Mimachlamys varia. The sequence continues at coordinate 27,602,326 of OX392532.1, read as the reverse complement.
TTATATGTACCGTGGTTGTCTACCTTACCTTGTGCTCTATGTACCATGGTTGCCTCCCTTACCTTGTACTCTATGTACCGTGGTTGTCTCCCTTACCCTATGCTCTATGTACCATAGTTGTCTCCCTTACTCTACGTTATATGTACCGAGGTTGTCTCCCTTACCCTGTGCTCTATGTAGTCATTCCCTCCAAGGTGAGCCTTAGATACGGGTTCCTCCTGGTCCTCTGGCTGGTCATCCATTGACTCGCTTGCCTTATTAAACATCAGGTCATGATCACTAAGTCCAAATAAATCTACAACCGTTGATACATAAGTATAAGTTCATTTTTTAAAACTTGTTTATGAAACTTATCTATAGCTTAAATTCTTCATCATTATCATTTATTAGAAGTATCATTCATATGAAAATTTAATGTTACAAAGTATGTTTATTTGAAGGGATACAGTGTATATGTTTGGCTCTTTGTTAAAATCCTGACAATTTATGTAACCTTTGAAGTTCTTCACCTAAGGTATAATCTTACCCTTTGCAAAACGTGTGTGAAACATCACCTTGCAATTTCACATTATTGCTTTCTAAAATTTCATTGAGCTCTCTTCAAAGGGAAAAATTTATTGCCAAGACAAAAATTTCAGATTGAAAAGCAGAATCACTTTGCACTAACCCATAAAAAGGAGGAATGTTTCAGAGAAGGAAGGAATTACATGTTAAATAACCAATCTAGAGAACGAAGTATTTAATTCAAAATAACCCATCTAAATATCAGGGTATTAAATGCAAAATATCTCAAAAGTCGAGAGTTGAGAAATTAAATGCGGAAAAACCCATCTACAGAACGAAAGATTTAGTGTGTAAAAATTGAAGAATTAAAGGAAAAATAACACACACCTAAATATCCCAACAAGAGAGTTAAAGAATTACTTGAAGTGAAGGAATACACTCTGAATTATCAATCAACAGAACAGAGTTACTTAACGTTGAATAACCAATCTAGAGAACAAATAAAATAGATAACAAGACAATTTGACAAATTAAAGTCCCCCACTCATTGTGACTGCCTCAACAAGGTTAACCCCAGTATGAAGGTCCAGTGAGTAGAATGTGTTGGAAAAAGAGCCCGGAATTAATTTTGTTTTCCTTGATGAAGGTCAAAGGTCAAAATGATACAAGGAATACCACCTCCCAAAATGAACCAATATCCCAAATTTGAAGTTGCAATGAAACCTAGTTAGGATATAGGGCATGGAAAAACATTTTCTTTGATGTAGGTCAAATGTCAAAATGTAGGTCATAATGATATGATACTCTGACTCACCAACATGAACCCATTACCTAAGTATGAAGTTCCAGTAACTTATATTGTATGAGATGGAGCCAAGGCATGTTGGTCAAAGGTCAAAATGAAGGTCAAGGTGATCTATTTTTAATATGTGACCAACGCCTCACCAAAGTGAACCAATATATCAATTATTAATTCCAGTGACTTTTAGTGTATGAGATGAAGCCAGGGCAAACTCTTCTTTGATGTTGGTCAAAGGTCAAGATGAAGGTCAAGGTGATCTATTTTTAATACGTGACAAACACCTTACCAAAGTGAACCAATATACCGAGTATGGAGTTCCAATGACTTGTAGTGTAGGAAATCGAGTCTGGACAAAATAGCGGAAGGATAGACGGAAGGATGGACGAAGGATGGATGGAAGGATGGACGGAAGGATGGACGGAAGGCCAGACAGACACAATGCTAGACTACAGTCCCCTTGGTTTCCAGTAGAGGACTTATAACCTACCCAGGGAGTGAAGGAATGCAATATGAGCGTCGAGAGACGTGTCAGAAATACGACTGCCTTGGTGCATCTCCTGGAGCTGAGTCTGAGTCTTGGAATGACGAGGATTGTCCAGGATGAAGAGCTCCCTCAACTCCTGCTTGGTGAAGTATCTGCAATAGCCAAAACGTCTTATCTAGAGTCACCTTAATCAGGTCCCATTTATACCACAGGCACTTGTAGCCAGGACAATAACCATCTTACTGTTATATATATATATAATATATAATAGAATATAGCGAATTTTTTTTTAAATGTGATTAATCATCTAAAACCATAATGAAAATAATTGCCACATTTCAGCTTGGGGATACTGAAATTTACAAACTAACTAAACCCATGATGATATTTCTATTCATGTAAAGAAGCAGACTTTAGTATTAATGAGTCTGCCTAGAAGAACATTTTTGAAACTTTGCATAATTTCTTCTTGGGGCCCGTCCTGGCCCCAGAGTAGGGGCAGGAATCCAAATTTTACAATTTAATTCCATCTTTCTTCAAGGATGATTGTGACAATGTAGGAATAATTTCCTACTTAAAATGGACAAAATATACTTAAAAGTGTTATTTCCCTATATAAACTATAATAAACTTTACCCCCTCCCTGATGTGGACCGGATAGCCCGGGTGTACTGAAATTTACAAATTAAACAAAGCCCCTGATTATCTTCCTGTTGAGAAATAGGCTGTAGTACCTCTGAGTCTGGAGAAGAAAACTTTTGAAATTTAGGATAATTTGTTTGAAGTTTGAAAAGATTCCATCCACTGGTTCTGGAGAAGAAGTCAAAAATGTAAAAAGTTTATGCACGACGACGGACGGAAAGTGATTGGAATAGGTCACTTGAGACTTTGTCTCAGGTGACTTAAAAATCCCAATAAGCACAATCATATTTTAGCCCAATACTTTCAGCTCTAGAATAAGATTACCGTGAAAATATGTACATTTACAGTCTGATAAATGCTTCATTATCAACATATTAATTCATAAATTGGAACAGCCATTTTGACAAACCATCGCTGTTTCTATGCCAAAATTATGACGTCATAATCAATTCAACTCAATTCAATTCGTCATAAAAGTCACATGCTGGGTATTGTTTATTGTCTCTTAAATCACATGTTACCCTGGTAAGTTTATATAGGTATTGGCTTTGCCATGCAAATGTAAATATATAGGCAATACTAGATATCTTAGATTGTACCAGTGCACAATAAAAGCAAGGATATTTTATGGGTTATTTTTGGCCTCATAAAAAGTAAACAATTTAACTTTCATTCATTTACCAATTTCTGCTATAAATATCATATTGGTTAATTGTTCTGTTGGGAAACAGGTGAAATTTCATGACCGGTAATCCTTTGGTATGAATTGATAAATGATTGTTAACTTACATAACAGCAAGGAAATATTGTATTATAGTTTTCAGCAAAATATTGATATAATTTTTTTTCTACTTGACATTAATAATTCTTTATATATGCAGACAACATTTTCTCCAAACAATACTCATCATTACCATGATCGGGCCCAGGTCTCATCAACGTCCCTTAACTTAAGGAAATTCCTTAACTTAAAATTCTACATAGGAAAGCATTACAGAATTTAAGGAAAGTTCCGTAACTAAGGATTTTCTCCTTAACTTCTGTAATGCTTTCCTATGGAGATTTTTAAGTTAAGGAGTTTCCTTAAGTTAAGGAACGTTGATGAAACCAAGGCCTGACTAGATACCAAGTCAGTGCATCAATGACAATATTGACAACTTGTACAAATGATCGGCAATCTCTGAATACCATTCACGACTTGTTGTAAGGGTAAAATCGATGCCTGAATACAGAAATATGGAATGACAAGAAGCAAAATTCATTTGTATACCATGATGCCTTTTTCACGATGCAAAACATACTATTCAAATCACCCTGCATTTGTGGTCTGTCCTTAAACAGTTCTTAATATCGCTACTTCTTGCTGGATGGATTATTCTCAAATTTCATATGTTACTTAGTCTGAAAATGGGAAAAAAAAGTAATGCATAACTATGGAAACCTACATGTGAAATTGGTTCCTAATTTTGCATTGGATTTCGACATCATTGCAATTTTTTGAGAGGCACAGACAGGATGGATCATTTACAATTTTATATGGAGGTTCACCTTGGTCTCTAGTTATGCATTGTTTCATTTTCGGACTGATTTCAAAAACAATATGGACAGGTGGCGATTTTGATCATGAAATTAATAGTTTGTTCCTTCTGGAGACCAACTGGATGATTTTCGCATTTCATATATTAATTTCCCTTAATCCCAAGTTGTGCAATGTCCAACTTGGAAACTGATCCAAAAAACAATATGGCCAACTTGCAGTCATCTCTGAATTTGACTGCAGTGCACTCAGAGTTATATCATGTTTCATTTGTCAGACAAAAACATGATATTAACAGGAATGTGACATTAAGAGAAACATGTTTTTCCACTAAATCTAGTGCATTTCCAATCTCCATAACTAAAAGAGAGCTATTCAATGTACATATGAAGATGTTTCAATATACAGATAACATTATTTCAACTAATAATCATTTTTGGGGTTAGTTTTTTTTTTGTATGTAACATTTAATTTGTACATGTTGTATCTGAAATCAAAGGAAATGACAACATTTTCTGAATATTTTAAGTGATTGGTTAAAAAAATATGATAATAAGAGGATTTCACTTCAAAATACATGATATTAACCAAATAAAATTACATATATTATTTAGAGAGAAAAATGGTGCTTGGGAAAAACACGATTTAAAGAGGAATGTGATATTAACAGGAGTGATATTAAGTGGAGTCCATTGTAGTTTGTTCCTTCTGAAGACCAACTGGATGATTCTCGCATTCTATATATTAATTTCCCTTAATCCCAAGTTGTGCAATGTCCAACTTGGAAACTGATCCAAAAAACAATATGGCCAACTTGCAGTCATCTCTGAATTTGACAATAAGGTTCTACTATGGCTATTTCTTGAGAAAGACATGATGGATCTTTACCAAATGTCATATGAAGGTTTTCCTAGTTATTTTTGGTGCCTTTTTGATTTTGGGACAGATCTAGGTGGCTTTCTTGAGTTTTAACTCTATGAAAGATTTATATCTGAAGAAATACAAGATGGATCTTTCCCAAATTTCATATGTAGGTTCTTCTTGGTCTCTAGTTATGCCCTTTATATTTTGCAACTGGTTGGGAAAACAAAATTGCTGATAGGTGGTCATCTTGGATTTGACAGTTAAAAAACTATTACAATGTACTATTTTTATTTAATAAGATGAATTCTCAAATTTCATATATCAAACCTTCAAACAAAATTGATTGGAGTGAAAAATGGTGACTAGTAGAAGGAGCTACTCCTGAGTCCCTATCAAATAATGTTTCTTACAAATCATCAATCAATTATTTTTGGTCACACTACAGACTTATATAACTGTGTTTTACTTGCTATGTAATGCATGACCACAATCACGTTACATATAAAAACACACATAGAAATAAACATAAAAACAGACTTAGATAGCTAATCTAATTCTGTGACATTACTAAACAAAAAATGTTTTCATGATCAAAATTTCTGTAGCAATAGTTGACTTATGAGATCCTTTTTGATATCTTAATAATTCACACAATAAAATTTAGCATAAATGGTGATTCTTATTAGTGCTGAATTTTGTTGAAGTATTTAGTCAACTCATTGACCCCCCAAAGACGCATTTGAACTCTTCCATTATAAAGACTGGAATAGTTCATTACGAAGTTTCAGTGATGAATGAGAAATAGTTATGAAAAATATCTTAATGTATATGTTCGAACATGAGGATAATAATGATATTATTGGTTACAAGTTCCCTGTTGTCTATCACAGCCTCCCAGCTATCCAGTAGATAGATATGCTGTCCCGAATCAACAGATGGTATATTATCCCAGTTAACTCCATGCATTGTCAGCATGTCATCTAGCCAATCAGTGAACAGCCCGACCACCTGGGCAGCTAATTAGCATATCACTGTTATATACCACTAATTAGATGTAATATTAATCTCAATTAACTAGGTGCTCATGATCAGAAGCTTACAACATATTGCATTTTCTGGATAAAAGTATTATCAGCTTAATTTGTTCCATTTAAATAGTTTCATCTATTATTTTTTACTCACACATTTTTCTCAAATTAAATGGCCTTTCTTCCAAATTGTTTAAAGAAAAAACTATTAAGTCCTTTCTTCCAAATTAAATTTTTTTTTTTTTTATTAATTACTGCATTGTGAAACGATATATGCCTAAAACATTCAGGTTGTTTGAGAAGTTATTGAAGATAAAATAAATTGTTATGCTAACTAAACTTTCAATGACTAGGATCTGAGACCACAGTCTTGGTGTTATAACTCTCCTATTCAGGCTGAAGATTTGTCAGAATGTTAATGGTAACTGTTGACTTCTCTAATGTAACTTGCCATTGGAGCTCTAAGATACCCCCCCACAAAAAAAAAAAAAAAAAACCCAAACAAACAAACAAATTGTTTTTAAACTCCTGAAAAGTGAAATAAGTCTTTCCACACCCTTCTTATAATATTTTATGGTAAACTTAAATCAAATGTGTTGTTTTTTTCTCAATTGAGGAAAAATTGTTTTCAAACTTTTCAGAAATTAGTTGCTATAGAAATGAATATATTTACATAAATAATATCTACACAATAGAAACAATAAATAAGAATTGTGGAAGAAATGACACATGTGCATCAAACAATATTATAACTTATAACTTTTCTAATTCACGTATATCCCTAATTTTCTTAGAGTGATCGGCCAAATATAATAAAGTAATAATATTCACATACATTAACAACAGTTCCATAAATATACACTAAAACACTATCATATATTCAACACAATGAAATTACGACAGGAAATTGAAATTTTACCCTTCAGATCAGCAACACAATATCTTCAGATCATAAATTTTGTCCTTAATTTATTGGCTTTTATAAGCATATATGAATATTCTTATAACCTGTATAAATTCAATCATTTACACAAATTTCAATATTCCTTATTTTGTATGCAAGCAAACTATAAGTGTTTTTTTACATATACTAAATAATTTTGTAAAAATTTCATTGTATTGTAAACCACTGTTAAGTTTGATTTTTTTTACATAAGGTATTTTCAACTGATATAAATTGTGTCTACATGTCCCGTAAGTCAGTAATGATTAGGTGTAAAAGCAATTTTACCAGAATTTTTTAAATGGACTTGATTTTAATGTATGTATTGACATGTGACACTCTAGTAGAATATGAAATTGGTCAGTTGATTTGGTAACACAAATGTTCCCTCAGTTTCCATAACAACACTTGTATAATCAATTTGAGAAGTTTATTTTAAATCAATATGCTCATATGACAGGGCAATATTATTACAATTCAGACAATTTATGAATATTTTAGTCCTTCGCAGTAAATTGTTTAAAAAGTGACTAAAAAAACAACAAAGAATTATTATATTGATTATATAACTATAAATATTTTTTAAGAAATCCCTTTGTAAAAAAACATAATAAATAATACACACAAAATTATTCAATATTTTAGTTGATTTAAGGTCTTAAAACATGATTTTTTATTTCAGCTTGTATTTATCTACTTTTTTTTTACTGTTCAATGACTGAGAAAATCAAAGTTCTGTAATGCACATTGTGTTTACTTTGTTATCTCTAAGTAATCTCATCAGCCTTGGCCAGGTATATACATGTACCTGGTGACCACTAATTATAATCTGTTACATAACCAGGTATTTACAGGTAAGTTAATCTCTTTAACTTAAGACCAGATTACCTGGTGTTAGACAAGGTAATTATCTGGTGAAATCCAATGTTATGTAACTTGGTACCTCAAGTTTTCTGTTTTGGCTTACTAGGTAAACAAACACAAACTCCAAAGGATTTTTGCTACTTCACAAAAAAATCCTTTAAATTGGATTTTCACAGAATTTGCAGCCACATTTTTGTTAGTTTTATTTTATCATGAAAAAAAAATTACTATTTATTTTCCTGGTGTAACATATTTGAAAATACAAATTTGCAGAGAAAATATATAAAGACAGCAATTTTGGCATTTTTATTAGTTTTATTTTATCATGAAAAAAAATTACTTTTGATTAATTTTCCTTGTGTTACATATTTGAAAATACAAATTTGGAGAGAAAATATATAAAGTTAACAATTTTTGGCATATTTTTAGTAAACAATTCAGAATGTACAATTTGTTTAGTATGTTATTTAAAGGAACTTTCATCACATAAAATAAAGATTTTAAAATCATTCTCAGGCATTTTTTTCCTTCGGATTTCTATGTCTTTTAAAATTGTTTTAAGGCACTTCAATGAATTTTTTAACAGTAGTTTGCGGATTTTGTTTCTTCTCCTGATGACTTAATAGTCATTTAAGTGAAAGAGAAGTTATTGCAAAAAAATAAATAAATGTCATAAAAGTTACAAAACTTTCATTAAATCCTTGTTAACCTATGTAAACAACAAACTTCGATAATTCCCTTCCTGCTTGAACAGGATTAAGTTGCATTTTTTTTATTCATTTACATTAACACAGCTTTAACAAAATTTTACTTTACTTTTCCCTTGTTGATTATAATATTAAAAGTTTTTGACATTTGACACAAAAACAATGCCCGCTGTTAACGATGGTGGGTGGCATTCAGTGGTCAGAATAGATGTAAATGCTGTGTGTGTGACACTGAGTATTAGATGACACTAGTTTTAGGTATCCCAGACAACAAGAAATGGTAATACATATATTTACCAAGGCAGACATTGTATAGTATGACTAACAAGGGTACCAGAGGAAAATGTGGGGTAACATAAAGGGAAATCATGAAAATGAAATATTTGATATCATAAATAAGACAACTTAAATATTCTACTAAATGAAATTTGAAATATAAAACAAAATTTTATGATTTTGAAATTTAGGTATTTTAGGGCACACAAAATTTTTTATCCTATTTAATTTATTGATTTGGTGATAAACAATTACCCCTAATAGGCCCCGCAATATCCTATAGTAGACATGCTCTTGTTTTGACTGTCTTTACTTATAGCTGCAGGGGGTCACTAGTGTATGCATAGAAACTGACCCCTAACATCTAGTCCAGCTTGGCCAATAACAAACACCCTGGGATTACAATCAGGGGTGGCCCAAGCCAGCAGGGCGGTAGATCCTGTCCCTCAAGCTTACCAGGGGTGAAGCTTGACCACTCCAGCCCTAATCACCCCCATTGTTTCTGGGATCTCCTTGGCTGGACCAGGACAAGGTTTTATGCTTGGGTGTCATGGAAGGATAATACTGCAGAAGTAAGTAAGTAGGCATTGTTAAGGGGTATTCACAGACTACAATCAGACTAATTTACCAGGTAAGAAGTTGCTTGGACTTGTATTTGAAAGGGACTAGCAAGAGAAGAAAAACAGGGGGTCAGTCTGTAAACCTCCACACACTTTCCTGGGAGGACACCTGCAGTGGTCATAGACTGCAGCACAAACCAGAAAGGTAAGAACTTATACATTCTTTTCCAATGGTCATAGACTGCAGCACAAACCAGAAAGGTAAGAACTTATACATTCTTTTCCAAAAATGAAGTCACTGAGCATACAAAAAGGTAAGAATTTCTTCTCTTAATATTTTTATTCTTAGAAAAGGCAATAGTTACTTTTCCAAAAATAAATTTAAGTCACTGAAAATACAAGCAGGTAAAAACTTCTTCTCTATTTCTCAGAAAAAGGCAATAGTTAGCAGAGTTATCAAATGTGGAAGGGTATGATAATTTGTAAACATGACTTTCTAAATGGAGTATAATATTAATTTTTTTGCCATTGCAGAAAACATTCTATTCATCATTAACTTTGAAACTAATTCTTTATCTGAATTATCAATTGTGAATTTAAGGTTAAGATACTTTGTAATCATTACCATTTATATGGTGTAAGCTCTACATATAATTCAATGTTTAAAACCAGTGTAGAAAACGTTCTTAGATTGTATTCAACATTAATGTTGAAAATGATTCTTAGTATATATCCAATTTCATCAATGGCAGTGTGCATCTTTTGAATAGAATTACCAAAGCATGTTTTTCTTTTTATATTTAGACAAATTGTCAACATTTTGGACATATTCCACTTTTTATTATCTAAATAACATTATCGTCATGGGACATAAAAATGAAACTAGTTGTGTTCATAAAAAGATGATATGAAAATAGTTATATACTATGTACAAATCAAGTTGCTTTAAAATTCTTATTTTTGTTCTTTCTTGGATATTTATTATTTTGACAGAAGGCATGTCGATTTGGTTTTGTAATTTATTACAAGTCATGTAAACTATTGATAGAATAGTCCAATGGGAGATAATCAATTTTTTTTTTAAATGTGTATGAATATAACCTTTTATTTGTATTCATAACAAAATTCTCTATTCCTGGAAGTTTGATTGGGCAAATGCTGTGAGAAGCAGAGCTTTATCTAATTGCATAGACAAATAATGTACACTATACATTTGGTTTTAGCTAAACTTGATTTATGGCAGTTTCTTCCTTAATTTTTGGTAAATTGAGTACATATATTTTTAAAGAAAAAAAAAACGTTATTTTCCTTTTAATGTAAGTAAGAAATTGAAATAACTATTCTGATGTTGTTCAAGAAAATGTTTATAATCTTGCATTCCAAAATTTAATTGCATAGAAAATCAACAATGCCTAAATATTCTAGGAATTTCCTTTAATTATCAGTCAATCTACAAATTATTTGATGTTTGTAGGCATGTATATCTGGGGGCTCCTAATTGATGCAAGGGAAATTTAGATCAATTCATGTAAGAACATGTGAAAGCCCTGAGGGCCCCTTCATAGTATGGCATGCTTGTGATGTCTTTGTTATGACTTGGCCCTTTGAGTCCCTAAGAAAACACCTGTATGCCAGCCAGCTATTTACCTGTGTGATGTAATTCTCCAGGCCCCTTGTGTGTGGGAACTTAGGGGTTTGGTGCATGAGGTACAAAAGAGGGGCCTGCCTTATATGCTTTTGTTATCAAATTCTTTTTCTTAGGACTGAAATATCAAGTTAATGATATAAAAAATAGTTTTCTGTTTGAAGATTGGTCTAAATTCTGCATGAAAATTTATCTAAATTCTCAATAAACATTTTAAGAAGAAAATTCTTGGAAAGTCTCCACCCAATTCAGATTAATTATGAAAGAAATCAGCAGTTAGCCGGGATCAAGTTGTTGACTGAAAAATTTGAATCTGCACCAACTTGATGCCAGGCTGACTTTTGGTTTACAACATCATGTCACATTTCTCACCAAGTACTTGAAATTATGTAGATATATCAATTAATTTTCTTGTTTTAAATTATATGAAAAAATCTGTCATGTATCATTATAATTTTTACCCAAATCTTTAAAAATGAAGCGACAATATTAAACTAATACAAAACATCAAAATTATCTCCCTTGTGGGCCCCTGTGTGTCAGGACAGAGAGGACAAAGGTCATTATGTAATATATCTGCAGGTAAGCTAGGTAAGTGGTTGTCATGGTTACATACAGGCATGTAAACAACTGACCAAAACTCACACCTTTTATAAGTAAACAAATTACTGGACAAGTAAGTCTGGATGGGAGACAACTGCCCACAGGAGAAAAACAAGTTTAGGGACAAAAGAATGTTATGTATAGTGATAACTAAATTCCATCAAAGCTGTTATACCTGGTTTGCTTTGTCAATTATGTATAGGTATGACACACCTGGGTTGACTCTTTTATTACCAAAACAACAGAGATAAGTTCCACAGGTGTGCTGTACATAAAGCCTTTGGGTCCCTGACAAATTCCTGGACCCTGTTGCCATAACAATTAAGTAGTTAATTTGTAGTAGGACAAAGAAGGGATTTACAAAAGACCCTCTCAATAAAATCAAAACAACCCAAGCTCTAGGAATTCCTGTCTAAAAACAGGATTTGTTAGAAAACCCTGATTTCACATGTATTGTGTATAAATACATGACAGTTGCAAATTGTTTGTGCATATATACTTCCAATTCCGTCGGACAACATGTACATTGTACCTAATATATCCACTCCATGAAGGACGAGGGTGATTTAGTCAACTGTGGTAATATGTTTTAATCACATATATTTTTTATTAAGTTTAACAGATAAGTTTCTAGGAGTTCTATAGGTTGAATTCAAATTTGGTATTCCAAATTATGTGCTTTGGTGAAATAATTTGATTTGTACTGAACCATCTACGGACAATATCCTGAAAACCTCGGTATCACGTTCGGTGAAGGTAAACAATCTAAATACTGCACCAATGTGATGCCGGAGGGCTGTCAAGATATAACACAGCATCAGAAACCAATTTTTCTTACCATTGCCTAAAATGATTTTATTTCAGAGACCAGTTTTTATTTAATTGAATTTTTACTTTACAGAAAAATATAAATTTACAGCTTTTAATTTTTTTCTGATGTTTTGTCAATATTTCATCACTGCTTCCTTTATATTTAAGCACATTACCTGCATATCCAACCTATTATTACTGTGTGAATTGAAGTGAAAATTTAGTTGAATAACCGTATTGAAGTGAAAATTTAGTTGAATTACTGTGTGAATTGTAGTGAAAATATAGTTGAATTACTGTGTGACTTGTGAAATCATAGTAGAATCACTGAATGAATTATATTAGAAATATTAGTTGAATTACTGTGTGAATAGTATAAGAAATTTTAGTAGGATAATACTGTGTGAATTTTAGTAAAAATTCAAGAAGAATTACTGTGTGAATGGTCATTCAAGGCCCCTGGGATCTAGTTGTGTGCCGAAAAATATTTACATCTGCACCAATAAGATGCCAGGTGATGTTGGATGGCAGAGCTACAATCACGAGACTGAGATTCTGAACTTAAACTAACAATTCAAGCATTTCTTTAAACAGACTGAACTTTAACTAACAATTCAAGCATATCTTTAAACAGGCTGAATTTTAACTAACAATTCAAGCATCATCTTTAAACAGGCTGAACTTTAACTAACAATTCAAGCATTTCTTTAAACAGGCTGAACTTTAATTAATAATCAAAGCATATCTTTAAACATACTGAACTTATGAGAGTTATAGAACTTTCACCTAAAATTCAGGTATTTCTAAATAATAATGATGACTAAAAGTATTTGAAGGCAATGCAAATTTTTTTCTCACAATTTTCAACTACAATGTACAGAGAAAGTTGTCTGAGGTCAGAAAGGACACAAGAGGTGTTGACTCCTAGTATTTGTAATGTGTCTGTAGTAGTGACATAGAACAAGCACTTACGAATGCTGGGGGTCAACACTGAACCACAGAGTACCAACTGACCGATGGACCACTGCTGGACAGTTCAACATATCTAATTAAATGTTCTAATGTGTAAACAAAATTTACAATGTAAGTTAATATGCAGTGTGTATATCATATATATTTAGATGGTCAAATGCATGCTTTTTCATATCAATTATACACTCAGAAAGTTTTAGAGTTGATAAATCTTATAGTTTCTACAGATAAGTATTGAAAGAAAACTTTGAATTTCACAAAACTATTAAAAACCATTTGCCTATTCAATTTGCATGAATTCTGATTTCAAGTGTTTTTTTCTATTATTTTTTTTTTAAACATAATTTCCAACAATGTTTAATTATTTACATTTTCTATGATCTGAAATATCTAATTTGAATTTCACATGCTTTATATATGATAATGTTTCCTTCAGGAACATCCTGACTGAACTAGCCATTGTCTCCCACTATTTGTAATGTGTTGGTGTGCAAACAAAGCTAGCACTTACAAATGCTGGGGAACACGGGAAGTTATACTCTACACCTACTCTAGACACAAGCAATTTAGAAAATGTTTCAATGTAAGTTACATACATACCAACACTCCTTATTTAGGAGAGCGACTCCCGATTTTGACCCTAAAATTTAGCATTTTCAACCAGTGAATTTGCTTTAACTATTCCTACTTGTTGATGATTTCATCTAAAAGAACAACTAAAAATAAGCCATTAAAGTGTTATTTTTCCCTTGGGTGTACATATATACATATCATTTATGCTTTCAATTTTGAGCATGCATAATCCCCCACATAGAAATTTCAAAAGGTTGGCAAATATGTAGTTATATCATTGGTCAAACATTTGAATGCTTCTTTAAATTGAAGTGTACATCTGATAAGGTTACAGGATATTTTGGATGTGTAACAGTAGAGTTGGATGTCAGACTGTTATGGCACATAAATGCAATTATTTATTTATTAAATAATCCTTTTCTGGTTGATTAATATGGTCAGTTATATAAACTCTTTCACCCCTGAATTAAGACACATTTAAACCCTTCCAATTCAAAGGTACGAATATTTAATTATGAAATTTCAGGGTTAAATGTTCTAAAAAAAACCCTCTATTTTCAATGAATTTCATCATGAAATGTATTAGGTCCCCCGCCTGACCAGACAGGTTTTCTTCAGGTATTCCCACATTTTAATTAGCCAGCAAGAGTGATTAATACCAGCTGTCAGATAATCTGCTCATAATTGCATGATTTGATTTTGACATTTTTATGTCCGCTCATGATGGCCTTACGACCTTTCAGTGGTTGTTTAATTGTCATTAAATTAATGAAGTTTATGTGCCATAACAAAAAGCATACCATTTTAAGCCACAAATTCAATCTATCTGAATAAATTCTGAAATGATAGTAGTTTTGTAGACATTCCTAGAATATTTGGTCTATTACTGAATAAATCAGATATCACAAGAAGCAAGGGGGCTCGGATTCAATATAAGGAATACTAGGCAGACCTGGTTTTAACCCTATCACCCATAATATATAACTGCTACAGGTGCCCCCCAACTCCCACACATGATTAATTATGGAATGGCCCTAAGTGTTAATGGTAGTAGTGGAGTGGTGTTGGTGGGAGTCGGGGGGGGGGGGGGGGGGTAGGGTAGGGCACATCTGGGTGGGGGGTTGGTCACTTAACCAGGGGTCTCAACTTCAGGGTGGGGGAGGAAGGGGAGATGAAAAAAGCACACCAGAATTAACCATATGGGAAGGGCACTATAGGAGGAATGGGGAATGGAGTCTAATGGAGTCACTGTGGTGTAGACCCCCTATGTCTGACAGCTAGGGTAATACTCAGTAATACTTACATGAGAAACAGATAAGATTACAGCCTACAGACTAATCACAGACATAACAGAGGATCTCTGCTGGTCCCCAGGATCAGATTTGGGCTTGTGTTACCTAGCAACAAGCACTTACTGATGCTGGGGATGGACTGAGGTAAGAACTTCCAAGGTCTGAATCAGGTCCTATTTCTCTCTCATAACAAAACAGATTCCAAACATTGAAACGTCCTAGTTCAAATGAATAATGCATGTTGAATCACGATAAGTGGAGTGATAATGCCAGCACAGAAAAGGACATTTCCTTTTTTTTCCCTGCTTGAAATCAATACAGTAAGTAGGGTTTTTCTGAATGCTTATTTGCTGTTAAGTACAAATAAATTTTCAGGGCTTTATCAGGAGGTTTGGGGAATCGGACCCTGAAATCAAATTGGGAAAAATTGATCGACATAACAGCTATATTGACAACACTATCATAACAACTAAATACATTATTTCTTTTCATAATTACTATTTAAAGCACTGTCAGTACTGAGTACTCTTTATGACATTAACAGCCGATCTTTCTTGTTTCTTATAAAATTAATGTCACAAGAAGCTCCTCAAACATGTATTAAAAACCACCAATTTTTTTCAAGTGTCTGAATTGGGAATTTTTAAGAGGAAATTTGGGAAAAATCACACTTTTTTCATTGGGAATGGGTCTGTTTACCGGACCTAAAAAGAGGGGTGATAAAGCCCTGATTGTACATAATTATTGGTAATAAATTGAAAAACTAAATGAATATTGAGATTTAGTTCACTATAAGTATCAATTTTAACAGAGCAACACATTTAAAAATTGACATACATGTTTTATTCTATGTAAGCTGAAATGAAGCAGAAGTAATATCATTTTGCATTCAGTCTTCCAGGTACATTCTAGAAGGCCAGGTAAATACTTAATCTTTCTCCATCTTGCTTTAAATCATAAAACACATGGTAATTTAGATTTTTGAATGCTATGCAGGGGCAGCTAGGGGGTTTAACATTTCTTAAAAATATTTAAACATCCCTAAGCAGAATGACCTGGAAGACAGATTGAAGTAATGCATACATGAAGAGTCCTATTACATAAGTAACACCCATATAAGATTACATTGTGGAATATGTTTATAGTAATTGTAGGTATGGTACACACTTAATCCATGCCTAATTATTGAAGGAGTAACATAATATAAGACAAAGGAATTGGAGCTTGAGAAGCTGTTGAGAACATTATATAACCCACCACCTTCCCAGGATGTGTTATGTGCTGGTGAGACAGACCTACTAGCACTTACATATGCTGGGGATATAATGGGTACACAACAACATGGCCTCCACATATAAAGGTATATCCAGTTACCTTTAAGGAACATGGCATAGCTACCTATAGGGGTTTATATTAATTATTCAATTTTGTGATACCTGATACAGTGGACTCAACTTAATATCACTCTTGTTAATATCACATTCCTCTTTATATCATGTTTACCCAAGCACCATTTTTCTCTCTATATAATCAATGTAATTTTATTTGGTTAATTTCATGTATTTTGAGGTGAATTCCTCTTAATATCATTTTTTTTTAACTAATCGTATAAAATATCCAGAAAATGATGTAATGTCCATTGATTTCTGATACAACTTGTACAAAATGTTGCGAAAAAAATAACAAATATCCCCAAAAATGATTTTTAATTGAAATGAAATTATCTATATATTGAAACATCTTCATGTGTACATTAAAAAGCTTACCTGGTACTTTTAGTTATCGAGATTGGAAATGCGCTAGATTTAGTGGGACAACATGTTTTTCTTAATGTCACATTCCTGTTTATATAATGTTTTTGTCTGACAAATGCAACATGAAATAAAAAGGAGTGCAATGAAGTTATATCCATACCTATTAGAATTTTTGGTGTTGCCTGATAGTTATAGTAATACCTGTAAGGGTTCTTTGCTTTGCCTGTACTCTGGCGAGTTATCGAGTCTTTAAACACCTGTTTCTATAGATCATTACCTGTAAGGATTCTTTGCGTTGCCTGTAGTCTGGCGAGTTATTGAGTCTTTAAACACTTGACGTCTATAGATCTTCTCCTCCACTGTACCACACGTGATGAGGCGATAGATGACGACGTTTTTGTCCTGACCGATGCGAAACACTCGATCCACTGCCTGAGCATCTGTCGCTGGATTCCAACTGGGATCAACTGGTGTAAAGCAAAAATATATAGAAGGGGCTGGTTGAAATGTTTAATTATCATGCTGAAAAAATATGTAAACTGATAATTGTGATTGTACAAAAATGGATATTTACTACAAAACAGTTTCCCTTCTAAATATTTTAATTTATGAGTAATACGTACATGTACATGGTATTAGTTATTGCATTCTCCCTTAGAATATCATCAATAAAAAGTTTGACTTTTAAGGACAAGAGTACCCCCCCTATGGTACATTTTATATCTTTGCATGAATTTTCACGATATTTCAGAATCGTTAATAATTTACAAGATAAACACCTAATTATATCTCACCTTTCATGCTTTGTGAAGGTCAAAGTAAATATTACAACCATATTAAATTTCAATTCAATAACACATACAAAACTGGACTTTAATGTGAAAAAAATGCATATGCTTTTTCTCCAAAATACAAAAACCTGTAAAACAATTTGCTGTAAATTGAGGCCAGGTGTTTAGCATGATAATACGACTTACCAGGTATGTGACCAGATTTCAATACAATCGCATAACAATAACACCTAAAACTAAACTGTAACGTAAATTCTCAAAATCCACCAAAAAACAGAGTTTTACCCCCAAAACAACCCACAAACAAATTTCTCACTTTGGGAAACATGTGAATACTAAGTAAGAAGATGCTAGTCCTTATAGTTCTCTTTATATCATGTCCAGAGAGGTGCTGACAAACAGACACCCAGATGATGCTAGTCCTTATAGTTCTCTTTATATCATGTCCAGAGAGGTGCTGACAGACACCCAGATGATGCTAGTCCTTATAGTTCTCTTTATATCATGTCTACAGAGGTGCTGACAAACAGACACCCAGATGATGCTAGCCCTTATAGTTCTCTTTATATCATGTCTACAGAGGTGCTGACAAACAGACAAACAGATGATGCTAGTCCTTATAGTTCTCTTTATATCATGTCCAGAGAGGTGCTGACAAACAGACACCCAGATGATGCTAGTCCTTATAGTTATCTTTATATCATGTCCAGAGAGGTGCTGACAAACAAACACCCAGATGATGCTAGTCCTTATAGTTCTCTTTATATCATGTCCAGAGAGGTGCTGACAAACAGATACCCAGATGATGCTAGTCCTTATAGTTCTCTTTATATCATGTCCAGAGAGGTGCTGACAAACAGACACCCAGATGATGCTAGCCCTTATAGTTCTCTTTATATCATGTCCAGAGAGGTGCTGACAAACAGACACCCAGATGATGCTAGCCCTTATAGTTCTCTTTATATCATGTCCAGAGAGGTGCTGACAAACAGACACCCAGATGATGCTAGTCCTTATAGTTCTCTTTATATCATGTCCAGAGAGGTGCTGACAAACAGACACCCAGATGATGCTAGCCCTTATAGTTCTCTTTATATCATGTCCAGAGAGGTGCTGACAAACAGACACCCAGATGATGCTAGTCCTTATAGTTCTCTTTATATCATGTCCAGAGAGGTGCTGACAAACAGACACCCAGATGATGCTAGCCCTTATAGTTCTCTTTATATCATGTCCAGAGAGGTGCTGACAAACAGACACCCAGATGATGCTAGCCCTTATAGTTCTCTTTATATCATGTCCAGAGAGGTGCTGACAAACAGACACCCAGATGATGCTAGTCCTTATAGTTCTCTTTATATCATGTCCAGAGAGGTGCTGACAAACAGACACCCAGATGATGCTAGTCCTTATAGTTCTCTTTATATCATGTCCAGAGAGGAGCTGACAAACAGACACCCAGATGATGCTAGCCCTTATAGTTCTCTTTATATCATGTCCAGAGAGGTGCTGACAAACAGACACCCAGATGATGCTAGCCCTTATAGTTCTCTTTATATCATGTCCAGAGAGGTGCTGACAAACAGACACCCAGATGATGCTAGTCCTTATAGTTATCTTTATATCATGTCCAGAGAGGTGCTGACAAACAGACACCCAGATGATGCTAGTCCTTATAGTTATCTTTATATCATGTCCAGAGAGGTGCTGACAAACAGACACCCAGATGATGCTAGTCCTTATAGTTCTCTTTATATCATGTCCAGAGAGGTGCTGACAAACAGACACCCAGATGATGCTAGTCCTTATAGTGATATGACAAACAGACACCCAGATGATGCTAGCCCTTATAGTTCTCTTTATATCATGTCCAGAGAGGTGCTGACAAACAGACACCCAGATGATGCTAGTCCTTATAGTTCTCTTTATATCATGTCCAGAGAGGTGCTGACAAACAGACACCCAGATTATGCTAGTCCTTATAGTTCTCTTTATATCATGTCTAGAGAGGTGCTGACAAACAGACACCCAGATGATGCTAGTCCTTATAGTTCTCTTTATATCATGTCTACAGAGGTGCTGACAGACAGACAAACAGACACCCAGATGATGCTAGCCCTTATAGTTCTCTTTATATCATGTCTACAGAGGTGCTCACAGACAGACAAGCAGACGTTCAGCACTATACCATAATTTGTCTGTTTATGGGCACAAAAACGGTTTTATAATTGTTTTTAAATTGTTTATAAAAATTGTTGTTAATAAACTATACGTAATCCACTACAGATTTGCATATGAGTTTCAAGTGTATAATTAAAATAAGTCAGAGCCATTTAATCCAGCAAAAGTAAAGTAAGATCAACAGGTCTGTCTCGACTTACAGATGATCACACGATCTGCTGCTGTCAGTGTCAGTCCTACACCTCCCACCTGTAAAATAACAAAAGTAAAGTGAGCAGGGGCTCACTTAGATATACCCCAACCCCCCAAAAACGGTCAAGTGTGACCTTTGACCTTTCCCATGCACTGATGACCACCAAAATATAATCAGCTGTAGAACTTGATTGTGTGATGGTATGGTGTGAAAATGAACCAAATCTGTCTAGGGGTTCATGAGATATCTTGTACACAAGTCTTTTATTTCGAAAGAGGTCAGCGATGACTTTTGACCTTAAACGTTGACCGAAGACCATCAAAATCTAATCAGGAGTAGAACTTGACAGTGTAATACAATGGTGTAAATATGAACCAAATCTGACCTTGAGATATCTTGTACACAAAGTCGGTCCGTCTGGACGCACACACGGATGGACAGACAAAGTGATTCCGATAAACCCCCCTTACCTAAGAGGGGGGTATAATAACAGCCATGTTAAAGTGTGTCAACTGGAGGCATAAGGGGCCTGCATCGCCAACATGTTATCCATCCCATATCTGTGACCTTAATTGAAGGTCAGGATCAAAAAAGACATTTTCTTTTACATTTTTCAAATAATCTGACTTGTTTTGCCAATTGGTCATTCAACATGAACCCCCCACCATTTCATAATACAGTGCACTCCTCTTTATTTCATGTTGCAATTGTTGGATTAAAACATGATGTTAACAGGAAAGTGACATTAAGAGAAACATGCTTTCCCACTAAATCTAGTGCAATTCCAAACTCCATAACTAAAAGTAAGCTATTCAATGTACATATGAAGATGTTTCAATATATAGATAACATTATCTCAATCAAAAATCATTTTTGGGGAATACAAGTTGTATCTGAAATCAATGGAAATTACATCATTTTCTGGATATTTTATGTGATTGGTTAAAAAAAAACATGATATTAAGAGGAATTCACGTCAAAATACATGATATTAAAGAAATTAAATTACATAGAATATATAGAGAGAAAAATGGTCCTTGGGAAAAACATGATATAAAGAGGAATGTGATATCAACAGGAGTGATATTAAGTGGAGTCCACTGTATTTTAATAGAAGGTTCCCTGCTATTCAGAACATTAAATATATTATTTGACCTCTGTGACCTTGAAAGTGGGTTAAGGTAATTAATTGAAACAAACTTGATAGCTAGCCCTTCATCCCATCAACCAACTACCACATTTGATCCTGAAAGTGAGTGAAGGTCATTTACTACAAAAAATTGATTTCCCTTTTTCCTAGCATGCTTTTGGCCAAATATCATCACTGTTCATTTCGGAGAAAATGGTTTGGCAAAAATTTTGACATTTGACACCTGTAACTTTGAAAATGGGTAAAGGTTATTTTTATTTACAAATTTCTGGCTTTGTTGAAGGAAGCTACCAGCTAAACTTCATATATCAAAGTTTAGGTATTTTACAAGAAGTTTGTTCTGAGGTTCTGTTATACTTGACTCCTGTATGACTTTGGAGGCCATTCTTGTGTGTATAGATTGTTTAACTTTCCCTCCAAGTAACCGACCAGCTTAATATCATGTCTCTAAGACTTTCAGTATTTCAGAAATGTTGCTGAAATGTTTTGACATATTACACAGCAGTATGGGTTTTCATCCTATAAACTTTGATGATTTTCATCCAAAGAGTCTACAAGCCAAATGTAATTTTACACCTTAATATCATCAGTTTCTCAGAAAAAATGTTTCAAAGTAATGTTGACGGACACAGGGCCGATGAACAACAGATGCTGCACCATGGAATAAGGTCATCTGCCAACCCTTGAAATTCCAGATACCGGTATTTTGTTATTCTTTAAGGATCAATGTCAATATTAAACAAAGTATCAGGCCCTGGTTTCATCAACGTTCCTTAACTTAAAAATCTCCATAGGAATGCATTACAGAATTTAATGAGAAAATCCTAAGTTGAGGAACTTTCCTTAAATTCTGTAATGCTTCCCTATGGAGAATTTTAAATTAAGGAATTACCTTAAGTTAAGGAACGTTGATGAAACCGGGGCCAGATATTCTTTAAGCAAAGTAGTATTAAAATCTTATGTACATTTGTATTTTCCAAAAATTAATAAAAGAAAGAATCAGTTTCCAATCTGGTCAGAGAACTTTTAACAGGAATCATTCAGAAATACTCACTCATTTACCCCTGAATTTGATAATGAACTATTCCATCCTTTTAAAAAGAAGAGTTCAAATGTGTATTTAAGGGTGAGTGAGTTAACTAATTGTTTCCATGTTACCTAAAGAGAATTCACCAAATGAAAGTATGGGCATTCTGAAATTTAAAGCTTTAAAAACATGTTTTCAGATCACAGGACTACAAATATGCTTCATTGAAGTCATAGCACGACGTTATCACTAATATATCAGGTTATCAAATTCAAATAATTTTTGCACAAAGTTTTCACTTTCTAAAGCAATTTTACAACAATTAATTGTAATATAACTCACTCATCCCTGAAATTTCATGATGGATCATTCCAAGCTTTGAATTGGAAGAGTTCAAATGAATTTTTAGGGGTGAATGAATGAATCTCTGCCAGAATAAATTGATGTGTGACTATCAAACCTGTGTTGTGAGTAGGAAGAGTGTGTAGCTAGTGTCGGTCTGGAACTTATGTATCCTCTGATCCCGCTCGCTGATGTGGATAACTGTACCGTCTAGTCGCATCACCTTGTGACCCTGTCATCAAAACAAGGCAGAGACAATACCACAATTACATATGGAACAGGGCTATTTTTTTTTTTTATTTTTCAATTTTACCACTTTATCAGTTCATTGTGTTAAATGAAATATATCTGAAGTTATACCATATTAGACCTAATAATTGTACAACGTGCACGCTTCCAAAAACACAAAAGGGGTGCACATAATGAACCCATGTACATTCCCATTTGAATAAATAATGAAAAGTTTGTGCTTTCAAAAATTGAATGCCTTTCCTTCTTTCTATATGTACTCTCATGAAAAAGAAAGATCATGTGACTGAGATGTTGAGAAAATGTTGTTTAAGTTCAGAAATGTAGATTTCTTAGTCCTATGTATACTTACAAAGTTTCATTATTAACCCCATATGAAAGTTTCTCTGTTACTTTTTAAAAACTTTTTACTCACCCTGTTTGTTGTGACCTTCTCTATGATGTCCAGTATCTTTCGTGACTGCGAGAAGATCAGGGTGCGATGGCCCTCTGCCTTTAGCTGTGTTAGCAGCTGAACGATGAAGATCAATTTGCCAGACTCGTTTATCAGTGTATTGTCGTCCATGTTGTGGATCTCAGTAGCGGCACTGCTCAATCCTTCCTCAGACTCGAGCAGAGAGTTGTCTATCCTGAATCGGCAGAAATAAGATAATTATAATTATAAACAGAGACCAAGCCAAAGACAGACTAAGGGGTTTTGAAGTTATTTTCTGTGATTCAAAGACCAACATACAGTAAAACCCCACTTACTCAAACTTGTGGGGACTTGCACAATAGTTGTAAGATGATATGGTATTCGAGTAATATGAGGTTGGTTGACTAAGGTCGAACTCAGTCGGGATCAAACAAACTGTTTGACGAATGAGAGCTTTTAGAGTAAACTGGGTTTGAGTAAGTGGGGATTTACTGCATAAATGTCAGAAGCAAAACATGTCTGTGTTAACCTACAGAGAACGTAAGTGAGCGTAACACCTGGAGCATCAAGGAAGTAATTTGATACAATTGTACTAACGCATCTTCTCGATCAAGTCCGAGCTGAGCACACGCTCTTTTGGACAGGAGGCGAGGATGGTCAGAGATCTTCTTCAGTACCGTCAATGCCACCAGAGGGGACTTCTTGGTCATCAGCAGCTAAAAAAAGTAATTAAAGTCTAACCTCAGTCATATAAATGTTATGTATATACAGTATATTGTGTCAAAATTGATCGCTGTCTTAATTGAATTCTCGTCTATTCTGGCCTTACAGTTTGGTCCAACATTTCTCTATAAATCATACCATATGCCTATACAAACAAGACACCTGGAGAAATGGGAAAAATGTTTGATCCCAGTGATTAGACAGTTGACACTGTAGTATTAACTTGACTCTTGAATCTGTAATCTAAGTTACTTATCGTAAAAAATATATCCCAAAGAACCCCCTCATCCCTCCAGACACATTTAAATTCTTCCAATTTAAAGGTTGGAAAAGTCCATTTTGAAAATTCAGGGTAGAATAAGTTATTATTTTTTTATCTAAATGTCCCACCATTCTGTCATTATAATTCCATGGTAAAACAAAGCATGGCCCACCTCTTTGACAGAGTCCAGTGAGATAAAGTCCTGGTATATCTGTTGTTGAGTCTTGGTTAGGAAAAGCCATACAATCAAGTCATTCTTTCTCGTCATGGTTGGCATTCTGAACAAAAACAGTTTTTAAGATTAACAAAAATATTTTTCCTCATCAATATTATAAAATATTCCCTTTGTATAAACTTCCATTGTTTTGGTGGTTGCTATGGACCAGAGATATTTCTACAACCCAAAAGAAAATAAAAAATTTAATAATCTGTCTTATTTCTAAAATATACATGATTCAACAGTGAAAAAACCCTATAGAATATCCTTTGTCATACAATCTGATTAAAATCAAATCTTGATCTCCGTGCTGTTCCGTAAACTTATCTCTGCTGCGTTAAGATCTGATATAATCCCATAGGGGTCATGTCCCGATGACCTTTTGCATCAGCCAATCAAATCACTACTGTCAGAATCTTGACAACGAAATTTTGAGGTGACAAAGTTTGCATAATTGCATTTATCCGTTTAGTCATTTCGTCAGCAAAATGTTTATGTGCAATAATGTTATTTTAGTGTTAAGTAAAGAGGTGACAAAGATCATCTGAACGTGACCTCTTATGGGATGAGATCATTGTAAAACGGAGTGAGAACAAGGATCTGTATTTTAATCAGATTGTTTGTCATATATTTAATATTGTTGGAAACTATTTTACCTGAACCATCAAGAAAAACATTAACAGTTTATCCCAAAAGTTAGATTAAGTTGCTACTGCATAAAACATACTAAACTAGTTGCTAATGTTCGCAAGGGTCTTAAGTTTGCTAAATTTTGTAGGTGCATCAAAATTAATGAAAGTTAAAGCACTTGTGAAAAGTTTTAATGGTGACTATATAATCTAGGTTTCACAATTATTTTGTGATCCACAAAATTAAACCCCAGTAAAAAAGTCTCAAACAGAAAAAGGCAGAATTCAAACCTGCTAAATTTAACAATTACACAGTATGGACAATCTTACTTAATTTGTTTCCGCGGTTTGCCACCTTCTTCCTCCGAGGTTGGACTATCACCAAGGGTCTTCTCTTTTTTGGCCACCTCTGCCTTTGTTCGCCTGAGGAAGTACGGTGCAATGATTTCCTTCAAGCTGTCGGCCATCATAATCCCCAGTCTTCTCTCTCCGGCCGTTGCATCTCGTTCCCTTGCCTGAACAAATTTTTGAGTATCAATCTTTGGTTTTATTTTGCTTGCGTTTTCATGTCTTAAAACAGCTCTAGTCATTTACGAATGTGACAGGTTTTGGTCGTAGAGAAAAGAGAGAGTTCCTGGAGCAAAACCTCAACCGATGACCAATACCTGGTTTTTGTTCCTGGTAGGTCTCGAATCCACAACCTAGAGGTTGAGAGTAAGTGGTAACAGAATGCCCGACACCTTAACCAAATGGCCCCTTAATTATCAATGTACATGCATCTGAAACGTCATGTTTTTATCTACAGATGGCTGTAATTGTCAAGCCTGTTTTTCCTTTCACCTTTAAATTAATATCAGATAAAGTAATGAAACACATTTTCTTGGTCATAATTCCATGAAAACAGGTGAGGTTTTATTAACAATCAGTGAAACCAGTGAAATCACTAGTACAATATCCTTCTAATCATTTACAAAAAGCATAATCTTAGTTCAAATTTTCTCAATTATGATTGACCACATGACCAGCATGTCACCTACCCTTGTGATAGGTGTATCATATTCCATTTTGAATGTCCGCGCTGTACCCAACAATGTTCCCTTGTGGACGAAGTCAAACAAGGCCCATAATTCCTAAATGGCAAAACGAAAAAAGATGAAAATATGTTTTATGATATTGTCGAAGGCATCACCAACTTAAAGTATCCAACTTATATGTACATAAATATATAAGTAAGACTTCCGGTTTTTCATACAAACACTTTTTACGAACATGTAACACAAGGACCATATCAAAAGTTAAAGAATACACATTTTTTTTCTAGGTAAGCTAGCAAATATCTTTTGTCATTTTTTTAACAGGGTCCTGAAAATTTAATAAAATGAATGGCACTTTTTAAAAGATTGTACTGCGACAGACAACAAGGTTACACCTTTGATGTTTTCCAACATTGTAGGAGCATCAAGAAAAAACAGTTTAACTTACAAATATAGACCCTCGCCTATCATTGAGATACTATACACAAGACCAGATTTTCAAATGAATCCATCAGACTAAGAAATCAAACTATATAGAATTTGTATTTACTTCACAGTTAAAAAAAAGATGTATTGTATGTTCACTGTGGTTTGAGTGGTGATCTGATTAAATTTAACATTGCATTGCTGGGTCAATTAGAATGATAAAATGGTAACCTTGAGATTGTTCTGTACAGGGGTGCCTGTCAGGATGATGCGGTTCTTGGCCCCGATGGCGTGCACCCCCTTGGTGGTTTTAGTTGGATTCTTGATCTTATGACCCTCGTCCAATATCATGTAATCCTGAAATACACAGATAAGTTCTGTTTAAGAAACACAATTGATATAACACAAATTCAGTAAAATTATTCAATTTAGAGAAATTTCAAAAGCACTTTCATTTTAGTTTCAACGAATAGAATATTTATTGTCAAATGTAATTTCTAATATCAGATATACTTTTATTTTAATGCGAGTTGAACATGATAAATTACGGAAGAAATTTTTTAAATGCCAAAGAAAGAATTAAAAACTGACCCATTCAAAGTCGCGTCCCTCTTTTTGACTGAGCTGTTCGGAGCTGGTGACTACCAAACCGTAGGATGTGAGGCACACTCCCCCGCGTCGCTGGACCTTAGATAGCGCCCGCTCCTTCTCCCGTTTACTACTGCCATGGAATAGTGTTACCCGTATACCAGGTGCCCTGTCATGTCAAGTAACAATTGTATCAGAGAAAACCTTTAGTGTCAGTTCCAAGGGAAATTTCTTGTGTATTTTATACAGTAAAAAGAATTCAGGTACAAAAATAAACACACTTTGTGACAGAGATATGTGATAAGATGTGGTATTCATACATGAAAAAGCTGTCATTTTGGAACAACAATTTTTTTTTAATTGAGATGTAAATTTTGTCTTTTACAAGCCACTGGTAATTATTCTTCAAACAAAATGACCACACATACAGAGATTGCTTCTTTAAATGATTTCCATAAACTGCCTATGTTAGTTAAAATTGCCATTAGTTATTGCAAGCGGAAGCCAGGGGTGGGCTTATTGATGATCATGGGCTTATTACTGAGCATAAGGCTATCACAGGTAACAAAGTGTAGTTTTGTCCTTACCACTTCTTGAACTCCTTCTCCCAGTTGCTAATGAGTGAGACCGGCATCACAATGAGTACAGCGTGGACCTTGTCCATATCAAACAGGCCGGACAGAAAAGCTATCACCTGTATTGTCTTACCGAGGCTGAAACAGCATTTAATGGTTTTGTTCATTGTAGTATGCAATTAAATGATAAAAGTATCATTTCAGTCTTTCTTGATTTTATTTGTCTTAAAATTTGAAAATTGAAAGGCTTCTACACAAGAATATTAAAAATCCTGTTTTTCTCCATTCAAAATCATAGTTTACTGTGTAAGCTTTCAAATTTATCATATCGAATTTCATAACAAATAGTTTACATCTTTAATGTAATTCAACTGATTGCTTTTATAACTGCTCTCTTTATGAATAACAAAATGTGTGCTTAATGTTCCTTGAATAGTTTTTTACTTACATATATAAGAATTTGTTACACATTATCAAGAATATCCCCATATATCTACCATGTGATCTTACCCCATATCGTCGCCAAGGATACCACCCTTGCGTTTCTTATGTAGTCCCCACATCCAGAGGACACCTGCTTTCTGGTGGTCGTAGAGTTTGTTGTACAGATCCCTGTAGAGATAGAACCCATTTCCCACCAGGACCATTCCGTCATCTTCCTCTTCAGATTCTTCAGACTCCTCGCCATCACCATATTGCTCAAGATATGCCTAATTTCACAAATATATCTTAAATTGTCATATTTTCAATCCAATATACCCTTTCATAAGAAACACAGTCCAAAATCATTTATTCAGTTTTCGGTTTTGTAATAACATAGCCTTGCCACTCATCAATGAACAAATAGGGGTAGTTAAAGTTCTTCAATTTTTAGAGTATTGCTTGCTCTTTTACATAGCCTGCATGACCCAAAATATTGTTTAGGGGAAACAAGTTTTGCAGATTCCCCGTTATGGTACTCCAATACGTATAAGAGGTCTTAGTACGCCTTGCGTTACATTCATTATTCTGATGTTGTCTATCATGGTATATCTAGGACTTCCATGTAGAGAAATAAGTTATTTGATCAGGCCAAAAAACTAAATATGTAAGTTTCAGATAACATGCCTGAAAAATAGGGAACGTTGGTAGGTAAATTATTATCATTTTTTTATTTTTGTAAATTGATATCATGCCTTATTTCAAATTTAACAATGCACTTTCACACATTTAAGTGGCTATCAGGTTGTCCAGAATAAGGTCAGACTCCCAGAACAGGAAGGAAGCACATTTTATTGAGTTGCTATGAACTTTGTCAGGCTAATAGATAATTTTACATACCAGATAGTAATAAAATAGCTAAGGTTAACAATAAAATCTAGGGTTGGTCAGGATACCTGAAACACCCATATTTCTATTTGGGCTTAAGAGGTAGTCCTTTTATTTTCTAACGTCAAAATGGACATGATATCAGTGAAAACCTTCCTCAACCGAAACAATCATTTTCATATAATTGATTGGATGCATGTGGGGTCTCTGAAAAAAGTGCCTTCCTGACCCTCTGATGTGGTTAAATTTGGAACAGCCCTTAATTGTCTGGAATCATTTGCAACTGAACTGTGTCACTTCACAAGGCAACAATAAATCAATAAAACTCTTCAAAGAAAATGTGAAAGACTTGTTGGGGAGGGGGATATAAATGCAGGGCCTCTATAGGCCAAATCAAAAGTGGAATCCCAATAGGGCAATAATGACATCAAAATGTAATGTAAGGAATTGGTATTGATCCTTGTGGTATTTTTATTTGACTGATATTTGGATGCTTTGTCAATGCAAACAGAAATGAAATAAAGGACCTGGTTTAAGAAAAAGGCTTGTGTTATTTATCATTGCTAAGTATTCTTTTAAGACTCCATTTGCTAGGTATAGGTACTGTACCTCCATCTTCTGTATCCGTCGCACCAGCTTATCTTTGTGGTATATCTTCAGTGCCCGCTTGTTCAGCTCCAGAGCCATCCTCACCTGTCCTTCTGAGGCCAGCTGTGATGCCTTAGTGACCAGGCGATTAAATTTCACCTGGTCATCATGTCCTAAATCATCCTGACTTCCTGTACGAGGTTTCACATTTTCTGTTCAAATTGATTATCAGAAAGAATATTTACTTGTCAATCAACCAATATTTACGAGCATCATGAATGAATAAATACAACATCTAGATATTAGTGTTACTACATTATAAAATAAATTCATTTTATATTTGGTACTACAGAGGATAAGACTGTACATTTATAATAATATACAACTTACATTCACCCCAGAAATTTCATAATGACCTACTCCAATCTTTGAAATGGAAGAGTTCAAATGTGTCTTCAGGGGTGATTGTCAGAGTAAGTAATCACTCAAGACAAATGTTGATGAGAAATTTTAATATTTTTTAACTGTGTTTAATAGAATACCCTGATGTGCTTGTTAATTTCATAAACATGTTCTATTAAGATACCCTTTGATTCCGAATCTTCTTCTTTGACATGAGAAGACAGGCCATTTTTCAAATCAGGTTCGTCTGTGAGATGGATGTTATTTAGCTTGTTGGAGGTTTCTGTTAGAGCAGTTTCCATCCTTCACTGCTCAGCAACAACTTTACAAGATGTTTGGTGATCTATAACTGAAAAGTAGACATTATTGATTTATTATTTTGTTATGAAATTGACAGGTCATGAGCCTTTCATTATTTATATGATACAGTGATTTAATTGAATGACAAGGCTTTTTCTAGGTAAATTGGGAAAAAGACCCCTGAGTGAATTTGGGAAAAATCATTGCCATATCAGCAAAATAGTTCCTTGAAAAAAAAAAATCTGTTAATATACTCATGATATTAAACTGCAAAAAATACATTGTTTTTGTCTTCATTATTTGCAGTTCACAAGTTTTCACATAAATTTCAGAAATTTTGAGGAAATTACAGCCTGGAATTTAGCTTAGCTAACTGATTGGGAAAAAAAAAATCTGAAATAGGGAAAATTGAAGCCAAAATCTCATTGGGAATGGGGTCTTATATCGGCTCCTGAGAGACGCTAGAAAAAGCCCTGTATAATGAGCTTATCATTGTAAATAAATATCACAATATACTGGCTTAATCATTATCTATTTATATCTATCTAGTGATTGACCTTTTTCATCATATTGAAGATTATGTCAATATTAGGAAAAGAGAGTGAGAAGCAGAGCTAATTGGGTAGAGAGGAGAGACAGTTTTTGAAAGTATCTAAAGTTTGAGATGAGGCTAGGTCTGGTGGGAGGTTGTTCCAGTCTGGGATAGTTCTCGGAAAGAAAGAGTATTTACGAGTCTGTCCTGCAGTGTTGGATTTGATAGTAGTGTGTTTGGGTGTGAGTGTTGTCGTGTCTTTCCAGGTAATTTTCCTGTTTGATGGCTACAATTCCAGAAGAAATTTTATAGACGGACATAAAGGCGGACATCTTTTTGTCTTTCAGCAAGGCTAGGCAATTAAGTTGGTCAATCACGTCACTAACACTATACGAATTATCAGTGTTGCATCCAGGAAGTCCCCCATTGATTTAGACAAGAATTCCACGGAAGTGGATGTGTCGCCTGCGCAGCAAGTTGGGAGATTTTAGGAGCTATCTATTGGTATGCTTTGTATCAGTTCCAAGTGGAATAGAAACAGTGACCTTGACCTTTGACCTTTGACCCTGAAAAGCAATCCCAATCGAGCACTTTTGGTAAGGAAGCACTGTATGAAGTTTGAGTTTGATTGGCCAGGAAAAGTGATTTTCTATTTGTAGTAACAGTGACTTGACCATTGACCTTCGACCCTGAAAATCAATCCCAAACGAGCACTTTTGGTAAGAAAGTACTCTACGAAGTTTGAGTTTGATTGGCCCAAGGAAATTGAAGTTATCGCACGGAAACATAATTTCTATTTATAGCACCAGTGACCTTGACCTTTGACTTTCGACCCTGAAAAGCAATCCCAAGCGAGCACTTTTGTTTAGGAAACACTGTATGAATTTGTGTTTGATTGGCCTAAGGAAACTCAAGTTATTGCATGGAAACCGATTTTCCATTTATAGCAACAGTGACCTTGACCTTTGACCCTGAAAAGCAATCCCAAGTGACCACTTTTGGTAAGGAAGCACTGTATGAAGTTTGAGTTTGATTGGACCAAGGAAACTGAAGTTATCGCAGGGAAACATGATTTTTATTTATAGCAACAGGGACCTTGACCTTTGACCTCGACCTCGAGCACTTTTGTTAAGGAAGCACTGTATGAAGTTTGAGTTTGAGGAAACTCATGTTATCGCACGGAAACCAGTTTTCTATTTATAGCAACAGTGACCTTGACATTTGACCTTTGACCCTAAAAAGCAATCCCAAGCGAGCACTTTTGGTAAGGAAGCACTGTATGAAGTTTGAGTTTGATTGGCCCAAGGAAACTCAAGTTATCGCACGGAAACTGTTGGTGCAGACGCCGCCGCCATATTGATCCCTATATGTCGCCTTTTCAGGCGACACAAAAAAAGGGGGGCCTTGGGTGACTTACGAATGTGTTTTGTATTCCACATACCCTTACACAGACTTGATACCAAAAGTTACTTTTGAAAGGACACCCCTATTTCATCTGTATTTAGCTACTTATACGTCACTGTCCATAACTTTTGAAAATGTTGACATTTCCCCCCCTTTTAACGGTATTGTAGGCTTAGTAGCAGAGCTAGGAGATCTTTTTTCTGCACTATCTGTTTAACTTCCTGCACCATCTTTACGCTCACTTAATTACATTACTCGCGTCTCCACAGCCTTTCCATTGGTTACTGTTTATATTTCGAAGGGTTTCCACTTTAAAGAAACCTGTTATGACTTGCTGAGTAGGCCTAGCCTTTGGCATGACGATATATATGTCAACGTATTACAATACTTTGAATCCTCTAAGCAGAAATGTCTGTGCATGTCTCTATCAGATATCGCCAACTTTCGTTTTCTATATATATATTGTATAGATGAATTAACAGCATGATGACAATATTTTTAATGATATTGCTGCAGTTCCACAAGGATATTTGGTGAAGAAAAGCCCAAACATGGTTTTTAGGGGCTTTGAATATTCATTATCACGCAGTTGTTTAAAAAAACTGTGGGCCTTATTTATTTTTTGTGTGATTTCTCCCCCATCTTCTACAGATTTATGCGTGACCAATATATTTAATTGCAGAATTCCCGCAATCCGCGATCCTGCAGCCTGGATGCAACACTGCATTATTATATTTGTTAGCTGGGCAGCCCTACGCTGTACCATGTCCAATTTGTATGTCATTTTTTGGTGTGGGTCCCACAAGGTACAAGCATACTCCAAAGAAGGATTCACAAGAGATTTGTATACTTGTTCCTTTATAGTTTTAGAATTAAATTTGAGATTTCTCGGAATGAAGCCAAGTCTTGTTTGCTTTACTAATCATTTAAGTGATATTCCATTTCTGATATTTTTCAGTATAACACCAAATGAATTTTGCTGTATCAGTATGCTATATACAGTGACCATGAAGAAAATAGTTTATTTTAAAGTATTTTTATTTTTCAAAATCGATAAAATGTTACATTTTTGGGGATGGAATTTTCCACCTTTTTTCCCAAACTGCAAGTTCGTCCAAATCCCTTTGCAGTACTGCAGCATCTTGACAGAGGAGGATAGACCCAGGGCTGGGGGAGGTAATTAATTATGTAATGCAAAAACAAACTTGGGCAGAGGACTGACCTCTTAGGGACCCCCAACTCAACTAGTACATACAGTATGAAGATACATGTAGTTTTTGAGTACAACTGCTTGTGTTCTATTTGTCAAGTTTTTAATCCGCCTATTAACTTTTGATCCCAAAGTGATGACGGTTATGTGTAAGATGATGAGGAAAAGTGATAGTGCAATAGCTATAGCTGGGACTCGAACCTGCGACCCTTTGCTCTCAAGCTTGATGCTCTACCGCTGAGCTAAAGGGAAATTCGCTACAGCTCACACTTGTAAGGCCACCTAATCAATGCATATCTTTTACACTATTTCCCCCTTTTTCTAAATCTCCTGTTGGGAATAAGGATCCGCGGCGCGATTTAGCCTTTTGATCCAGCTTGCAGTGAGAGGCAATATATCTTACAACGACATTCTTCTCGTAACATTTCTTTATTCAACTTTTTTACAAAAGATTTACACAAGGGAGACAAATGGAACAGATAAGATGTATGATTATCTCCCTTTCACCGTGGATGGTTTACATTTACTAAAAAAAGTAGGAGATAAGGAAAATTGTAAAATAAATTGAAACACATTTGGTAAATAGCGGTTGATTATGTGTAAATCAATTGGCACGGTCATCTTAATTAGCCTGAAACTACAGTGACACTTATGACTTTGTACTATGAAAACTATGTAGTGTATTGGAATATAAGGTATTATTTGACTAACATCAATCCTTAACCAGCGAGATGTGGAACTCTAATATGTATACTGTTCAGTTACAGAAAATATTTCATTTTCTTATCGATAAGACATGAAGAACTTATTGTTCAAACTTCATACACACTCACATTCTTACTTGCAAAATCTGGTACCAAGAATCTAAAACTTGCATACACCTTAACAACATGTTCAGAACAAAAGTCATAATCTAGTCTCATCAACACCACATTTTTCTGGATAGTAAATCCAACATAGCTATTTGGAATTTCATCAAGTACAGCAAGATATCACTATTAGCAGTAGTTAAATGTAGGCAATTAATATTTCATGGTATGGGAATAAGAATATAATTCCAGCATAATTCAATTTCGTAAAGAATTCAATCCATGTAAATGCCATACAATTTATCTGATCAATTAGGATTATTCATTATAATAACACTGAACAATCTCCAAAATGGAATAACTCGAGAAAACTCATGAACTATGATAACAATAAACTGCAAGCTATATAAACAATGTAATGATTAATGTGTATACAAATAACACATCAAAATTATCAATGAAGGAGAACGATTAAATCTGTATAAAGTACCTTATTCATGAAATGACACAAAATTGACCATTAATTGAAAATGAGATCAAGAATTGCAAGGTCAAAGATATAATTTGTTCATAAAAAATTTGACCATTACTTGAAAATGAGATCAAGAATTGCAAGGTCAAAGATTTGATTTGTTCATGAAATAATGGTTATTAAATTTGATATAATTCATTAAGGAATTTTATCTTGCATGTATGAAACAGATTTTAACAGACTTAAAAGTTCATAATATTTGACTTAGAATATCCATCACTGGAAGATCCACAAAACACATCTTCAAAGGTCCCATTTAGTGGAGGAACTACATTATAAGTTCATTTTACATATTATCATACAAACGGCGGTGGCTTCACTTGGATGGCCTTAAGTGCCTTCTGGTTAAGTGAGGATGGCCTAACCCAGATAGCATTTTGAGCTGGTTCTCCACACAACTGAACTAAGTACATTGCACCACCATCCTCCCGCTTTTGAGCAAGAACACGTTTGATTTTGTGATAGCCATCATTATCAGAGGAAAGCGATGAATGTGTATCTGCTACAGGCGTCAAGTGATCACTATCTCGGAAACGTAGAGGTTTCTGACGAACACGAGATGGACGAATGATCGGGGGTAAAGCCACAGAAGAATTGTCAGTTGAACTCTGTGGGGAATTGTCACTATCCGATACTGAATGTTTATCAGAGTTCAGTTCTGAAGACTCAGCAGACATCTCTCCCTGAACACCAGAGGTCTGCACACCCACTTCCTCTGTTGCAACGGATCGATTTGAGGTGGTGACTGCGAAAAAAGAGTCTGGTGTTGGCTGTCGGACATATGCGATTTTCAACCGGTCTACATGAATAGGTGTTGGTAGTGTATGTTTGGTAAGGGGGTCCATTAAAATTACCATGTGCGAAGACTGAATTGTCTGAACGACATAAGGTCCAACATACTGATACTTCAGCTTCTGACCGACACCCGTTGGTGGTTTGTGTAGAAAGACGTAGTCATATTCTGACAGTACCAATGGCTTTGTATTAGCATTTGCCCTTTCTAACATGTTTGCCTGAGCATGTAAGATATTGGATTTCATTTCCGTACGAATGACTTCCAGTCGGTTTGCTTGAGTCTTCATAAACGAATGCATATTCGGAGGAAGGGTTTTAAAGTCTGGTGGGGTAATGTGACTTGAAAGTGGGTATTTTGGCCGCTGACCGTATAACACCTCAAATGCCGAATATCCTGTTGACGCATTGACCGACATATTCATTGCAAAAGTCACTGACGACAAGACCACCTCCCAATTTGTCCGACCCTTGTTCATGTAAGGTGTAAGTTTGGCAGCAATCGTTGCATGAGTTCGCTCACAAGCACCCAAACAATGGTGCACAAAGCTAGGTGTGAACTCCTGCTTAATATCAAGTAGACGACAGAGCTCCCTAGTGACCTTTCCTGTGAATTCTGTTCCACGGTCAGAGATCAAAGTATTACACACTCCAAATGTTGTGAACATAGTAAACAATGCAGATGCCACAGTTAAAGAATCATCACTTGCCATTGATATGGTATAGATGTAACGACTAAACATGTCCACAGCAGTGAGCACGTACGATTTTCCTGACGGAGTAAGAGGTAAGGGACCAAAGCTATCGACCTGCCAGACTTGGAATGGCTCACTTGGTGTTGGGTAGGCAATGATACCATTCTTGGTATGACTCTGAGTAAGTTTCCTTTGTTGACATTCCACACAGGAACGAGTAAAGTCAGATACTATACTGGCCATTTTAGGGAAGAAATAGCTCTCCTTGATTTTATCCAAAGTGTCGGTGATGCCTCCATGTCCTCCCATAGGACTATCATGATAAATGTGCAACACAGTAGACACGAAGGTTTGAGGGAGCGCGAGTTGAAATTTACTCATATCCTTGGTTCGAACAGCCTTACTCACCCGAGAATGATATAGCACCAAATCCATCAAGATAAAGTCCGCACTTTTGAGTAAGACACTTCGTGCATCTTTTTGCGATTCTGGTAAGGTACCATCCTGTAAATATACGTATATTGAGTGGAATTCTGGGTCTGCCCTTTGTAGATTACCCATCTCTGTGTTAGTTTTCCCAAACAGTTCAAACGATGACCGGGAATTGGAGCCTTCCCCTATGGAATCACCTGGCTGAACAGTTGCAGTGTCTGTTTCGCTAAGTTGTACATCCGATTCTGAATGCCTTGAATCTAAGTTAGTTGTAGACTTGTCTCTCTCCACTGGATGACGATCATGCACACTACTTCCTTCATCAAAATTGGAACTGTCTATATCAGTAGTAAACAGGTATTTCATTTCACTAGAGCTGTCTTTATCAGTAGACTGAAGATATTTGTCACACATAACACTGTCTATATCAGTAGACTGAAGTTCTGTTTCATCAAGCACATTGTCTACATCAGTGGATAAATTGTATTTGTCACGATTACTGTCTCTGTCAGTAGAGGTGTACAATGTACCAACAGTAGATGGTGAACCCTCATCAACACTGGGGTTCAAGTTCATTGTAGTACGACAACCCTCATCATCAACACAGGGGTTCAAGTTCATTGTAGTACGACAACCCTCATCATCAACACTGGGGTTCAAGTTCATTGTAGTACGACAACCCTCATCATCAACACTGGGGTTCAAGTTCATTGTAGTACGACAACCCTCATCAGCAACACTGGGGTTCAAGTTCATTGAAGTACGACAACCCTCAGCAACAACACTAGGGTTTGAGTTCTTTGAAGTATGACATGAAATCCGTTTAGAGCGTTTTACACATTTTCGATTTTTAGCACTAACCACATCCTCTTCAGTGTCAGCATCATAGTCATAGAGGGGGTCTGGCAAAAGCACACTAGGCATGGCTGGCATAACAATGTTGTTTGTTTGTAGTGGCCTATCCCGAAGAAGATTACTAAGGCTATAACCATCAGGTAGAGTAATGGCAGGAACCTTTTCCACTACCGATGGAAAATGGGGATCAGAATTGTCGGGACTTGAATCCATAACTTCCAATTTGTCTGCAGGGTGACACCTGGAAAGGGCGTCTGGCACAACCATCTGTTTGGCAGGTTTATATGTTATTTCCACGTCAAACTGTTGAAGTATGGCGACCCATCGTTCGTAAATTGCACCCTTTAGCCGATTCTGCAGAAGTGGGCGTAGCGCCTGATGATCACACTCAACAAGAACATGAGTTCCTCTGACATATGACGAACAATCAGTGACCGCTGTGACGACACCTAAAAGTTCAAGTTTGGTAGGTCCATATGACTGTTGCCATTTATTGAGGCCTTTCGATCCGAAGCGAACAACGTGTGATGATCCATCATAAACCTGGTATAACATGTAACCTATTCCTTTACTAGATGTGTCTACTGCAATACGAAATGTCATATCAAATCTAGGAAACGCAAGAGCTTTGGAATTGACTAACGCTTGTTTCAGGGATTCAAAAGCCGCACAATGTTCTGATGTCCATGAAAATTTCACACCCTTCTTTAAAAGCAGATACAATGGTGATGCTATGACACTATAATTGGGTATAAATTTCCGAAACCAGTTCAGAAGACCTAGTGCACGTTTCAATTCCTTAGCGTTCTTTGGTGAAGGATAATGTTCAATGCAGGCAACTCTGTCTGCTGGTGGCCGTATACCGTGTTGTGAAATCTCATGCCCCAAGAACACACACTTATCGACACCAAACTGACACTTTTTAGGCCCAAGTTTCAAGCCTGCTTGGCGAAATCTGTTCAAAACATTGTTAATATCAATAATATGTTGTTCAAATGTA
Source organism: Mimachlamys varia (assembly GCA_947623455.1). Taxonomy (NCBI): domain Eukaryota; kingdom Metazoa; phylum Mollusca; class Bivalvia; order Pectinida; family Pectinidae; genus Mimachlamys; species Mimachlamys varia. The sequence goes on along the minus strand of OX392532.1, from coordinate 27,563,805 downwards.
GGGGAAGTAATTAGAACATCATCAAGATAACATAATACAGACTTAAATGTAAGACCTTGCAACACTTTGTCCATTAACATTTGAAAACTATTTGGTGCCGTTTTTAAACCCATGGGTAACCTCAAAAACTTGTAGGTACCATAACATGTGTTAAATGCTGTGTACTGTGATGAACGTTCAGATATACCCATCTGGAAAAATCCAGAACTCAAGTCAATGGAAGTGATATAGCGAGGAACAGACTTTGTAAAAGATTCCGTAAGATCTTGTATGTCAGGAATATTATACCTAAAATCCTGAGTTTGTGAATTCAAAAATCTAAAATCACAGCAAAATCTGTAGCTACGTAAGTGACTTTCTTTGGTACCCTGCAACACATCTGACCCTGGTTTCTTACGTTTAGCAACTAGTACAATAGGGCTAGTGATGGGAACACTTTCACTCTCACTGACAGGGGCAATAACTCCCTGTTGTAACAGCTCATCTAACTGTGTACGTAGAACATCCTTTTTATCAGGAGGCAGGCGATAAGGCCTTTGATGTTTACTCACAAAGCCTGGTATAAGATGAATCTCATGTTCAACTAATTTGCTATAACCCAAGTTAGGATTCGCATCTGTGACAAAAACATCTTTGTTATCATATATACACTTGTTAATGTCTTTCACCTGAGTTTCTGACAAATTATCACCTATTGAAAAAATTGAACAAAACTTTTCAAAATTTGAACTATTTGGTTCATCAACATCAGCAGTACTTTCAGCACTTTGACCTGGTTGTACATTGTTACAGTACGCCTTTTCAACATTTTTCAAAGGTAAAATACAGTAGTCCTCATCTACTAATACAAAATCTGCAACCACCGTACCTTTGTAAATATGAATAGGAGCATTAGTAGGGTTTATCAACCTCAAAGGTATATCACGATGACAAGGTATGGTGCTGACTGATTTTGCGAGCAGTAGGCCTGACTTCAAAAAACATTTGCTGGCATGTGAGATACCTTGTAGCCCTGCTAACGTGTTCTTAGGTATTTTTCCCTGAATGATTAGTTCAGTGTTGGGTGGCACCTCGAAAGACCTTGAACATTTGACCTTGACCTTTTTCTTTGTGTTGCCCAAGGCAGAGTAGGTACTTTTACAAAAGTCAAGAACAATTCCCTTTGTCATCATGTAGCCAGTACCAACAATAAAAGGGTGAGAGGTGTTTTCTAGCAAATGTACATGAAAAGTATGTGTACCATAAGGTGTGCGACCCTTGACTCTGGCTGTACCAAACACATGTACCAAATTGTTATTGGCAACCAAAACAGATGTATTTGAAACAGTGACAGGACCTTTACAAACCTGAGGTAAATTATCAAAAAAAGATTTTGACATGACCGTGATGCTAGAGCCAGAATCCAGGAGAGCAGCTACCTTTACTGATTTAAAATCTACAGGATAATACATAAATTTTGCTTTCTGTCCACATGTAACCTCTGGTAATTCACCATCAGAAAATGAAGTAGAATCTGATGTGTTATCAGAAATGTCAGTCTGGATCGAGTCACAATCATCAGAACTATTCAACCGCTCATGATAAAGTTTCTCACGCCATGGTAACGGGGAGGGACTACGATGTCGCGGAGACGCGCGGTTTATCGTCCGTCCGAGGGAACGCGCCGGTCTGTCCTCGGAGGATTCCGGTTTCCCGAATGAAACCATGAACAGTCAGTAGCAGGGTGGCCCATCTGACAGCAAAGCTGACACTGTAATGGTGGCTGTGACGGACCATTGCGCGACCAACAACAATCTCTCTGTATGTGGCCTGCACCACCACAGCTGTAGCAAGGTTTGTCAGATAGTTGTTGAGGACGGTTTACTGGGAGGGAAGGCGGAGCAGGATGTAGTCTAGCAGTGTCTACCACCAACTGTTCTACAACAGATGACAAATGATTCACTTCCTCTGCAAGGGACCTAGAGTTCTGGGAGTTCTCCAAGGTGGTTGGCAATTGTCTATAACCCCAGGCCTCCCCAGTCCTTGCCACTTGGAGTGTCTCTTTAAATGATGTGCAGCGGGACAGTTGTACAAACATCGCCAACTTAGGGGTTAGCCCTTCAATGAATTTATTGATCATATCTCGTTCCGGCTTCAACAGTTTGTGACCTTTCTCCCAAATTTGTGAATGAAAATCTTCTATCAACTGAGTAGGGCCAAGTCTCAAGGAATCAAAAACTGCTGACTCTCTGATTAAAGATGGGTCAAGGGCAGAAATATTGATATATTGCGCCCGGAAGTCTGCTTCAATAGATTTCCATGAAAACTTGGAGACGTCAGAGAGCTGATTATACCACACAAGTGCTGGTCCAACCAAATGTAGATGAAAAGCGGCAATGGTACGTTGAGTGTCAGACACTAGTCCATTAAAGATGACATAAGACTCGAATTCTTTAAGGAATTTCTCCCCGCATTCATGTGAATAGCCTCCAAATTTTTTCAATGTAACACTGTCAGTTGGAAGAACGACTGAGGGTTGCGAGGAAATCTGTCGCTCCTCCATGCGATGGACAATATCCCGTAATGGTCTATATCCCGCCGGATATGGGGTGGACCCGGGTTGCGTAGAAATATTCCGCTGGGGCTGAATTGGTTTGGAAGTGCTGAAGTGGTCAACTGGTTCTGTATTCACATTATATAGTGGCCCATAATAGTCTGGAGTAGGCATGGTAGGAGTCTTGGGTGTTGTAAAAAGCTTACGGCCCAAATTGTAACAGTCACTGAAAGGAGCACTGAGCAGTGGATTAGAATTAGGAGAATTCATTTTGAGGGAAAAAAGTTATTTCTGTTCCTCACGTTGTATTTAATCCCATATATGATAACGGTGCAGCAACACTAATAGCAAATACAACACGAAGTCCAAAAAATAGTAGATGACATCACCGTCATAAATTGTTTACAAATAATGCATGGAGGCCGCCATCTTGTCGGTCACGTGAACGATTCCCAAAAAAATCACGTGGTCCAGAAAGGTAATGCGCACTTATTAGTTCGGCAAATAGGCCTACTAAACACATCTGATATATATATAACGAATGTCACAAAGATCGCTAAGTAGAATGCATCAAATGTCACAAATGTTAAATGAAATGGCAATTCACAATTTTACTGGAACATATATGATAAAGTCTACGCCAACAAAACCATGTGCCGATGTGCGGCAAATTTGGACCGCCGCCATTTTCCCACTCGAAATCGAGCATCACCTCTAAAAGTTCATATATAGAACACGATCGCCAAACAGTTGACCGAACGAAATTGTCGGAACGTCGTTTGTATCTTTGGGATTCTCCACCATGTTGGGAATAAGGATCCGCGGCGCGATTTAGCCTTTTGATCCAGCTTGCAGTGAGAGGCAATATATCTTACAACGACATTCTTCTCGTAACATTTCTTTATTCAACTTTTTTACAAAAGATTTACACAAGGGAGACAAATGGAACAGATAAGATGTATGATTATCTCCCTTTCACCGTGGATGGTTTACATATGCATGAACAAAATAATATATATACACACCTGTATATATAACACTCCAACCAATGTTCTTTTGACTCCCAGCAAAGGTTTCTCTTTCCTTGAATTGGAGGGTCATCTCCACCATTTTGCAATAGGACGAGGAAAAGTGATAAAGATTGGGATTGAACCCGCGACCCTTGGCCCCCGAGTCCGATGCTCTACCGCTGATCTAAAGGAAAATCACCTACTGTACTCTATTGAACAGCTTATTTTTGGTGATGATGCAGCCATTTTATCATCAACATTTTTTCAACATTCTGCACATTTTCTGTTATATCGATTCATGACAATATTTCCGTGTCACAGAAAAACAGATAAAGATACATCAGTTTACATACCAGACCAACGGATTACGACAAATTGTGGTGTCGATGTATTTTCTTCTTTGAAAATTCCGCCACTTTCCTCTGTGATGTCATGCACGGTTCTATCATCTAAGCGTTTGTCAGAAGAGAACGCTATTAAATCAAACGTTTTTGTGATTCTATATTTTCGGAACTCTCCTGCCAAAGAAGGAAGCAAATAGTCAGCTGTGAAAATAAAAAAAATGTTTTAGGCCTAGTTGATGATGAAGGAGGTTGAAACGCTGTAAAATTTCACTGACAATTGCTACGTTAACAACGAATGTTGATTTTAACAAATGCTATCCCATGTCCAAGTCAATTTACCTCGTTTGGTTAAGATTTGAGATAACCGGGACCAAAGAGGGATTGGAACATGTTCATTATTTAGGTGAGTTCAACTTTCTCGGATTATTACGTCTTTTTCCCCCTTGAATAATAATGATGACAAAGCTGTTATTTTTAACTTATAAATCAGACCTTTAACCCACAAAAAAAATATGAAGCGTGATTTCGCTTCTAACTTGTGTTGTAATTAGAGAGTTACACTGTTACAGACTGTTTGATGTAGTGTATTATTATATTGTGTTTCTTTTCTTCAGTTCTTTATTCTTAAAAAAACCCATTAACAAGGAAATATTTAATAGGGTGGCAATATACACAGTGTAACGCCTCTCGCCACCAGCTGTAATCGTACATTTGGTCAATTTTCAAGATTTATCGATTGATTTATTTACTGGCTTATGGTGTTTTTGTTCTGATTGTATCTTATGGTAGTACTAATATTCGGCATGACGAATTACCCAAATCTACCCAAATCTTACCCAAATCTACCCAAATCAACCCAAATCTACCCAAATCGTACAAGTACACCACAATTATAAGAAAACCAATAGCATTATTAATTAATTATACGGAAATTTTTGATGGTCGACGCGTTTTCTCCAGGTTTTAGTAAACCGAACATGAGTAAGGTTTATCTCCCCTGTATCACGCATGGCAAAGAAATTACCAACGTTATATATCTGTATTGGGCTTTAGGCCTATTATATTATCAATTTGTTAAATAATATAAGATCAAGAAACAATAGAAATGCAACAATCAATAGACGTTATATAAACATCACATCACCCAAATCTACTTAAACCTTACCTAAGTCTTACCCTAATCACGGACTTAGATAGCAATCTAATCTAAGTCCGTGCCCAAATCTACCCAAATCTTGCCCAATATGCAGTTTAATTCAATTGATAGGTATAACGTGACATGCATAAAATAATCCTTCTATATAATAATTCCTTTGATAAGTATAACGGGACATGTATCAAACGATCGTTTTGATTCGTTTGAAAAGTATAACGGGACATGCATGCATATAATGATCGTTTTAGTTCAATTTATTTCAAACATCATGCTTGTTAAAATCTATGACGGACAAGTATATATTTTTCGAAATTACGTATATATTTTCAAAGTTTCTGCAGTTTGTTTTATATTTTTACGATATATTCGTCTCTTTCATATAGTCATGCTTTACCTGTAAATTAACATGTATGTTCATAATTACGTAGATTTTCACTTGTTTCCACTCTTTGTAAAATGTATAATTGTCTGTCAGTGTAATCATTCGTTGTTGAAATGTTGATTGTATAATTTTTAGAAACGTATATATATACTCTGTGGTAATAGGTTATTTGGGAGATTTGGGTAAAATTTAGGTAGATTTGGGTAAGATTTGGGTGTGATTTGGGTAGGTTTGGGTAAGAATTAGGTAGATTTGGGTAAGATTTAGGTAGATTTGGGTTAGATTTGGGTAAGATTTGGGTAAGATTTTAGTAGATTTAAGTAGATTTGGGCAGGGACGTATATATGTCCCTGATTTGGGTAATGTGATTTTTATATTATGAAATATAAGTTTTTCCAGGACGACAATTTTCTATTGATTATTGCATTTATATTGTTTTCATAGTTATATAATTCAACATGATTGATATTATGATTAAGTACGATACAGATATTGGTCTATAGTCACTTTTTGCTGATAATATTCTTTGTCATGCGTGATACAGGGGAGATAACCCTTACTGAAGTTTGGATGGCTAAAACCAGGAGAAAACGACATCTATCATCAAAATTTGCGAATAATTAATTAATAAGGCTATTGGTTTTCTTATAATTGTGGTGTATTTGTACAATTTGGGTAAGATTTGGGTAGATTTGGGTAAGATTTGGGTAGATTTGGGTAAGATTTGGGTAGATTTGGGTAATTCGTTGCGCCCCTAATATTAATACGCGGCCTCCTATGGCTCTGCCCCGGCCGGGTATTAAATCGGTCCATGCCTCAGTGTAATTCACACTGGGGCGATTTTTGCATCACTTATCAGTCGATACAATACAATAGTACAATAATGACCATGTATATGAATGATTGTCAAAGGATTGTAATTCTTGTACATTTTTATCCCCTGCTTTCACTGCAACAGGGGATATTAATTTGGGTTTGTCTGTCTGTCTGTCCGTCCGTCCATCTGTCAGACTTTGTTTCCGTGCAATAACAGCAACTTGGTAACAAGGTTAAATGCTTAAAGGGCTTGGTGAAGTTTGATTGCCACATTTGGCTGATGTTATTTGGCGGAGTTATAGCCCCTTGATTAACGGTTCCGTGCAATCACACTGCTCAGCAAGTATTATCCAATTTCTGTGTACCAAGCAATATATCTTGATTTAACAGCATGAAAATTACAAAAATATTTTACCTACAATATGATCACACCCTTACGAAATGGGGACAAGCGGGGGATATTAATTCTACGAATTAGCTTGTTTACATTAATTGTGTGTCCAATGCATGATTATTTCCCATGCATTGTTGTGGCTTTGTATTAAACCTGTTTAAGTGGACAACTAAATTTTACATCGTACATGATAGTTTCAAATTGTAGTTTTGAGAATTAGTTATTTTTGAGTTCCTCCCAATGCAGGAATCTGACCGGCTACAAATCACAAGCCAGTCTGCATTCGGTCAAGGGTTTGAGATGTATGTTTTTCTCTGATTACTCCTGGTTTACTTGCACTACCAAAACCTAGTACATTTTGTAAGTCCTGAAATGACTGCTCTTGTTAAACGTACAAGCCAATCTCTGTAGCAAGAATGTTCCTATCATATTCGGGATTACATCAAGATGTTTCTGATACATTTTACATGTAATGATATTCTGGATAATTGTTTTTGTTTTCAGCTCCAGGTTATTCACTGAACGAGGATTCGGAACAAAAGCACAAGAAAACATACGCCGAGTCTTTGTCTAGTTCTTCTTCCTCACAAGAAAGAGAAGACGACCCACAGAAAAAGGAAGACCTAATCAAAGAGTGCCAAGGAAACAGGAAGTTCACTGATATTACAATAGAGACTTATTATTATGGTAGGTGATTATTAATAAGCATTTATTAATTTATCCCTATATTTGCGAACAGAAATGAAAAAAATGTACATTAAAATGTTTAGATTACTATTATCTTTATAAATGCATTCTTTACCTAGCTAAAAGATTAGTTTCTTAAGATTTCTACCATTTTTCTACATTGTACATACTCGTATGTTTTATAAAGTCAAACATCATTTGTCCAGTAAATGTTAGGGTAGACAATGTTACCAGTGTATGGTTTACCTTGTCTAAATAACCTACCTGTATGTGTGATGTGGATACATTGGAACCCGCTTATTATGATATGCTATTTGCCAGAGTAAAATATTATAATAACCGATGTATTATCAGGGGTTAATTTAGGATTAAGGGGAAACTACCCTTTTGTACTTTAGGGGGGGGGGGGGGGGGGGGAACCTCTTCAAAGGGGAATTTTTTAATAATCTCAAAGTTTCACTTTTTAAACTTTAAAGCAGGGGAAAAAAGAAAATAATTCTGAGGGGAAACTACCCATAAACGGTAGTAAAAAAGGCCTAGATTGACCCCTGATTATATTTGCTGATAAAGCTGTTTTTGTTTGTAGTGAGGTCAAAGTACAGTAGTTTATTTCTTCAAGTTTTGCATGCAGAAGTAGATAAATATATTAGAACTGCAATTATTCAACACATAGTCATTATGAGTTGTCAGATATAGAAAATAATATGTCAAGAGTAAATGTTCAGTTTTCCATATTCAACAGAAAATATGGAGGAAATCAAAGAAGAAAAGTCAGATTTACATGGGAGAAGAGTTAGGGAAGGATCTGACTCTCCCGATGTCCAGAAACAAGCAAACAGAAAATCCAGTTCTAGAGAACCGGAACTGACTTGGTCCCGAGAGGGATCAGAGTCCTCCACAGCTTCAGTGGGTGGAGCTACCAAGATGGGACCAAAGGAGGCTTACTTCAGACCAATCAGGTCGTATATGGATGAAGGACCCGGACCAGCACCGTCCCCGCCAAGGTCATATGGGGAGGAGGGTCCGGGACCAGCCCCGTCTCCTACTGGTGGCTCTAACTCTAGGCCTGGCAGTGGAAGGAAGAGCCACAGCCCTTCTGCCCGTTACCCGGCAACCATCCATTTCTACTCTGGCAACCCAGCTGTGGAGTGTGTTCAGGGTGTTTTGCATCTGTACAAGGACAAGTGAGTTGTTCCCCTTTGTGGTTGTAGCAACATAAAGTCAAGAATATTACATAATAGCATACATAAATATAACTGTCAACCAGTGAATAATATTTATGAACTAAAAAAATTGTTGATAACATTTTGAGTCGCTCAAATTATTTCACCAATTTATAGGTAAAGAAACAGATATAAATGGTCATTCCCTGTTTTTAGGGTAAAACAGTGTCGGGCCTAAAAACCTATTCGTGGACATTTATATGTAATTGAGGAGAAAATATATTTGTCTAGACATATTTATCCATTATAGACCTTTGATGAGGTCAATATGGTGTTATATCGACCTGGTAGAATAAAATATTAACCAAGGGCGTATTGTGGGACTTCTACGAGAATGAATAAGATAAATGAACAAAATATTATCATCAGCATAAAAAAAAATTGGAGTCTAGGCAGGGATTTGAATCCAGGATTTCAGACTGATATATATATCCCTCTAATTTATTGTGCTACCTGGTTAATGAAAGTTTCCTGGCTAAAATGTGTTAAAGTTTTGTCTAAATGGAAGTTAAAAGGAGCAAACTACAGACAGGAAAAACTTTTAAGTATATTTGGTATTAAGTTGGTTTGGGTGTATGCAGTTTAATGTCCTATTACTGCTGACGTCATTTAACTTAAAGGACGTCTGCTATTAAGTGATCAATATTTAATCTTAGTCAAAGACATTTGGAAGTACAGTAAAACCCCATTCCCCTCATTCGTCAAACAGTTCGTTTGGTCCCGACTGAGTTCATACATATTCAACCAACCTAAGATAACTTGAATGCATGTCTTCTTCAAACTACTGATCAGGTCCCCACAAGTTTGGGAAAGTGGGGTTTTACTGTATTTGGGTAAACTGTTATAATTATTAACTGTAGAAATTAATTATATGTACTGTTGATTGCAGTAAGCCGACACCTGTAAAGGGAGACCACCTTCGTAGTGAGCTGATCTGCATGCTGTCTGTGCCCGGGGCATATACAGTCCACGACCTCCTCAAGTTTACTGCTCCTGTCAGGTATACCAAGTAATAGAAAGACAGTCGTTTCAGTTGTCAAAAAATAAATGTTTCTTAAAACCTTAGTATTGTGATAATGGTTTGCTTCTTTTTGAATAAAATATCCTGAAGGAAACTGTCTTCTGAATTTTCAAATAGAATTGTAATTTTATATGACTTATTTTACAAGGATACTCTATACCAAGAACTTCAAATTTTGCCGTTATTTTGACCGCAACAAAACATTTGTCAGTAGGATAATATTTTACATATTGCATGAGGTTAATCTGGATAGTATTCGGAGGAGAGATGCAGTAAGACCATCGGCCAATAACATGACATCATATTGGCGCCAAGTTAACCTATGTTATGTCAATGCTTTGCACATCGCCTCAGATAATACATGTTATAGCTTAACATTAATCATTTAGATGATTATGATTTCAAAAAGCTCTTCCAGTATGATAATGTATCAGGAGAAAAAGCCTTTATAAATTGGGAAAAAATGATTTAATAATATATTATATAATATCTTAAATGTAACCCTGAATGTTTGTCAGATTGTATTTATTGTCAATATGATTGCAATCTGGGTGCCAGATAAATATCTATTCCATTTATCTTGCACCCAGATTGCATTCATAATGACAATAATAAGTCTTACAGACATTCAGTGGTTATATAGTTACATAGTTATTAAATATTAACAGTTTAACTCATTCACCCCTGAAGACACATTTGAACTCTTTCAACTCAATGGTTGGAATAGTTCATTATGAAATTTCAGGGGTGATACTCCCATGCTTTACATTAATTATGACCTTTGATATGCTTTAACTGATCATGTAAAGAGAGGTTAAATTTCTCTGTTTTGCAATATGTAGATAAAAAACTCTGTTTTGCAATATGTATATAAAAATCTCTGTTTTGCAATATGTAGATAAAAATCTCTGTTTTGCAATATGTAGATAAAGTTCTCTGTTTTGCAATATGTAGATAAATTTCTGTTTTGCAAAATGTATATAAAAATCTCTGTTTTGCAATATGTAGATAAAAATCTCTGTTTTGCAATATGTAGATAAAAATCTCTGTTGTGCAATATGTAGATAAAAATCTCTGTTTTGCAATATGTAGATAAAAATCTCTGTTTTGCAATATGTAGATAAAAATATCTGTTTTGCAATATGTAGATAAAGTTCTCTGTTTTGCAATATGTAGATAAAAATCTCTGTTTTGCAATATGTAGATAAAGTTCTCTGTTTTGCAATATGTAGATAAATTTCTCTGTTTTGCAAAATGTATATAAAAATCTCTGTTTTGCAATATGTAGATAAAAATCTCTGTTTTGCAATATGTAGATAAAAATCTCTGTTTTGCAATATGTAGATAAAAATCTCTGTTTTGCAATATGTATATAAAAATCTCTGTTTTGCAATATGTAGATAAAGAACTTCTAGAAGTGATAGTAATACAAATCTGTTACTTTATTTCCAGTGAAGGTATTGAGTACTTAAGGATTATAAGAGACCCAAGCCCAAACCAGTTCATGGTGCTCGTCAAGTTCAGAAGTCAGGTGGGTAATGGTATTACTTGGTAAACATACTTTAAACATATGATAAATATAAACTTTATTTCTTTTATAAAAATTATGAAACAAGTTTTCCAACTTATATTAAACACTCTTGTTGGCCTGGATGTTAGTGCACAAGAGGGTGTAAACATATTTCTACCACAATACCCCGAGTTATTCCACTCTCAGACCGTTGTATAAACATGCTGACTGTTGGATATATCTACCACAATACCCCGAGTTATTCCACTCTCAGACCATTGTATAAACATGCTTACTGTTGGATAAATATATGTTATATACCACTATTGGAATATGACCTTCCAGACTTTGATTGGTCGAGAAGTTGAACTTTGACTGGAAATCACGATTGTTGACGTCGTCACCGATTGTCCACGACGTCACAACTTGGCGGGAATATATGCGAGATGATGCGTTTTTGCGCAAATAGTCCGCAGTTCACTTCAAAAATCAACACTGACACTGCCGATTTAATATTGTGGTAAAACAGGTCACACGACTCGTGGTTATTGGATATGGAATTTATTTCACTCTCGTAATTATTTTTTAAAAGTTACAAAACACTCGCTAAAGCTTGTGTCTTTTGTAACTTTTAAAAAATAATTACGAGAGTGAAATAAATTCCATATCCAACAACCACTCATTGTGTAACCTCTATTTATTACTTTTTACCAGTGAAATATCAGAAAATATCAACTTGATAAAACATCACTAGTGATGATATAAGAAATCTTATATCATCACCCTTAGGCACTTGGTCCCGATCAGTTGTAACCGCAAATTTTAAAAATGAAATCAAACTTTTGGGAGTTTCTAAAATGTAATAAAAAGACAATTCAATGGTTTTCCGTTAAATATCAAATTCATTTCACTCGTATGGCAGATTTAAAAAATATTTTACACTCGTGCTACTCGTGAAAATATAAAAAAAATCTGCCATACTCGTGAAATATATATTTGATATTTAACGGGAAACTATTGAATAGCCTCTATTTATTTTGGGGCAGTCACATTTATTGCATTACCAATTTATAATTAGGGCAATCATGGCTTAGTGTAAATGACAAAAATAGGATTACTGCTAAACTGTGTATGTGATGTTTACAGTACCTGGAACTAAAAAAAAATGTATACTGATTCTTATTCATGAGCATTTGGTTTCATAAGTTGCTTATTAGTTCTTAGAATTACACTTTAATAGAGATTCCTCAGAACTAAGCATCACTTCCTAGGCCATTTTGGTGTTATAAGAATAGACACATTTTTCTTGAAATTTAGACAAATTTCAGATTCCTTTTGTTATAATTTATGATTTAATCTCGTGTTGTGTGCGTTTACAGGACCAGGCAGATGAGTTTTTCACCACCTACAATAATTCTCCCTACAACTCTATAGAACCGGACATCTGCCATCTTATCTACGTGGCCAGGGTTGAAACCGTGAAGGAGTCCGAGGTAAGGTCAAACCAAAATGAATTTGTTTCTAAGGGCTATTCTATTTGACTTTTTGATCACCTGACATTATACAAGCTAGTTATATGAAAGTTTGTTTGAGCACAGAATCCATTCTTGAAAACGAGAATGATTTCATGAATATGGGATTTGTCAGTTCAGAAAAAAAAACACTTTTGAAATTGTATTTAAATCGTAATAAATTTTTCAAAAACTTTAAGATTTGAAATGTTAAATTTTATGACAGGGTGCATGCCTACCCACCCCCGGTGTTACTGAACTTCCCTGCTGTCCTGTCTGTCTGGAGAGAATGGTAAATATAAACTAAAGGAAATTTATCATACCTGGTACCTTCTTTTGCCACTTTTCAGGCAGAAATAACATACATAATAATTGCATGTTTGGATCGGATAACCAATGCGGCTCATTCGCTACTCAGTACATGTATAATGAAAAAAACGTTTAGGATCCAGATGTCTATTTCTCTAAACTAATTTGTTTACCTGGTATAATCAAGGATAGATTTAGTAATTTTATCATATGAAAGATAATACTTTGAAAGTGCTTCCTTATGGTTAGTTAATATGATATTAAAAAAAGCAAATGAACAGAAATTGACCTACAAGGTACTTTAATTTTAACTCAAATAAGCTTGCACATATCACAGGATAGTTTTTCTCTGCAAGACATGTTGGAATATACCAGATTAAAATAAGCACTGTGTTTGTTTTTTTTTAGGATGAGTCTGTGGATGGGATTCTAACCATACTGTGTAACCACGCCTTCCATACAAAATGTCTGGAGCAGTGGGGAGACACCAGGTAATAGCCGTACAGTAAAACATGTAGATCTAAAGAATTCTGACCATACTGTGTAACCATACCTTCCACACAAAATGTCTGGAGCAGTGGGCAGACACCAGGTAATGGCCATACAGTAAAACATATAGATCTAGATCTAAAGAATTTTGACCAAACTGTGTAACCATACCTTCCACACAAAATGTCTGGAGCAGTGGGCAGACACCAGGTAATAGCCATACAGTAAAACATATAGATCTAGATCTAAAGAATTTTGACCAAACTGTGTAACCATACCTTTCACACAAAATGTCTGGAGCATTGGGCAGACACCAGGTAATAGCCGTACATTAAAACATGTAGATCAGTACAATGATACATGCTATGATGTCAAAGAACTTGGCTTGTTTCTGTGACCATATTTGCCGTAATTAGTGCCTGAGTGTCTAGAAATTTGGTCACAGTGGGGCGCTTATTAGGAAAACAAAGCTTAGTTGTGGATGACGTTTTTTTTAAAATAAAGTCATGAAGTATAATGTATTGTGACCAGAATGGGTAGTACTCCTGATGTGTGACACTATTGTCATCAACTTTGAACAATTTGTACATGGTTTTGGCCAAACCCATTGAATCTGAAAACAAATTACACCATCTCATTTTCACAGTTAGGGTATATTCTAACAAAAACAAGTTGGATTAACGCGTGATTATACAATTATTTCTTTGCCCCAGTTGTCCCGTGTGTCGGTACAGTCAGACCCCCGAGGAGTCGGCCAACCACAGGTGTATGAAGTGTTCCTCACAAGAGGTAAGTCACATGATCAGAAATATCTCTGATGTATGTAGGTTTTAAGTCACATGATCAGAAATATCTCTGATGTAAGTAGGTGTTAAGTCACATGATCAGAAATATCTCTGATGTATGTAGGGGTTAAGTCACATGATCAGAAATATCTCTGATGTAAGTAGGCATTAAGTCACATGATCAGAAATATCTCTGATGTATGAAGGTGTTAAGTCACATGATCAGAAATATCTCTGATGTATGTAGGTGTTAAGTCACATGATCAGAAATATCTCTGATGTATGTAGGTGTTAAGTCACATGATCAGAAACATCTCTGATGTAAGTAGGCATTAAGTCACATGATCAGAAATATCTCTGATGTATGTAGGTGTTAAGTCACATGATCAGAAATATCTCTGATATATGTAGGGGTTAAGTCACATGATCAGAAATATCTTTATGTAAGTAGGTTTTAAGTCACATGATCAGAAATATCTCTGATGTATGTAGGTGTGAAGTCAATTGGTCATAAGGACACAATCGAATAAAGGATTAGGGAATTATTTTATAATTGGTTAATAACATCACCAATGAAAGAAATGATACCCTTTAAGTAGGCAGAAGTAGCATACAAGGCAGGGAGTAACATAGATATTATTGTGGGAGTTAGAAAATATCCGTAGTATTAAATCAAAATCTAAGACCATTGGGTAGGGCCTTTAATGCGAAGATTTAATTTTGAACTATTTAGAACATTTATTCTGTGCTACAGTTATATGCAAATGAAAGTCAAGGGGAGGTGAATTAATGTATAGGAGAAGGCACAGTAATATGGTACAGGGACTCTTTAAGTCATACCCTTGCTTTTCCAACTGTCATTACTTGGACTGAATTTGCTTCGCTTGTTGCAAAACGTTATGCACGGTACAAAAATATTTCTTGATAATCTAACACACTCTGACTGAACTATAAGCAAAGCTAAAAATCTTAAGTTTTGGAGAATAAATAACAACATATCAAGGATAAAATGTCCTTCTTTGATGCGTTCACTAAATTTGATAATGAATATTAAAGGGGCATCCCGCGAAAGTAAGCTTTTTTCATATTTTTTTTTCAAAATATTACATACACATATCGAGTGGGTATTCTTATGGACTACGACGATCGGATTCCGCTGACATGTATTCATAAAATAAATAATTTCAAAATAACTAGTGGAATTCCAAACCGTCTGGCCAGACGTTCTGAATGGGATTTCCACCTACCAACGCATGCGCAGCGAGCGCCGTTTCCATTGTAAACACTCTATCTGTTATTACCGTTACACTACGATAAGGCCTAACTACTAAGCGAAAAGTTGCCGAATGGTCAAAATATGACACAAGACTGCGTTACGGAATCATATTGAGAGATGGGAAGTATTCTAAGGAAAAACTACCTGCTCTATTGTGTGTATGTTACATATTTCTTCTGTATAACGGTAACATGCACAAATAAAGCTTTGATTTGGTTTTGAGGCTACCCAAGGGGAAACTGTTTCAGTCTTCTGTTGCATAAAATGCGTGTGTAATATTAAACTTAAACGTTTGTTTTATAATATTCTCTTTATAAAATCTTATGTTCCAGTAAAACAGTATGATTGAATTATATTGCTGGATAGAAAGACATTTTCAAATACTTATATACCATAACAGAAAAAAGTCGTTTGATTACGTTGTAAAACGGGACGTGCGACCGAGGTACATACGGCTTCAATTTGGACAAAAGGAATATAAAAATTTGTTTTCACGCGTAAAAAAAAGTGATATTCATACTTAATCTATAAATTAGTGAAGGTACAAATATCATTGGGTTGCGACCCCGGTATTGAATTTGATACGAAAATATATACATAACTGGAAAAAAAAATTACAAAAAAAAATCCAAAGTTATACAACATATACTTATATGTATATTCCATTCCTGCAGGTTTTTTTTTTTAAGTCATCGTCCCTTTACAAGACGACAAAAAAAGATGTTAAAAGAAAGCGGAAATATCATAACATATTCATAACGTGTAGTTATAAGTGTTTCAACAGTTCCAAATCTGATATACATGTAGTCATGCTTATAGTGTGTCGTTATATGAGTGTGTGGACTTAAATATTCGCATTCCGTGATACGTGTTAACGTGTGAAGACGCTGAAAGTTGGATAGATTTTAAATGAACATGAATGTACTTTGTATATATAGTCTGAAAAAAAATCCTCAAGACGTTGAGTTGTAAAAAAAAATCGCAAACATTTTATGTCATTTTATTTTCGAACTTTTCAATGCATGCTACATACATTTTATGAAATCATCTGAAAAGTTGATTCGTGAATATTACCTTTTACATACATTAAGGTTTGTACCATGGCCGTATTCCGTACCCATGTGTACCGGTCTCGGTCAGGTAAATATAATATAGATAATTCCTGATGTCGATCGATATATAGTGCCGATATGCCGACAATTATTCTTCATTTGAATATCGGTATGTGTGCAATTGATGTCTAATTTCAATGTGAATGTGATTCAATAAGTTTATACACGGACTTTGTCTCTGTTTCATCAGCCGTATACATTACGCGTCCCCTCCCGTTTGGCCCCTTCCGTCAAACTGAGCAGGAAACTTGCGGCACACCTGTCACGTTGCGTCATCCCCGCTATTTTTATCTGGGCTTTCCCGAGGAATGCGATTTTGCAAGTGGTCATTATAGACATTTTTAGTGGACTTTTGAATTTGGGAATAACAGGAAAGTATAATTAGTAGTGCAGACGCCATGTATATTCAAGAAAAGGCGTTTAGGCTTTCGCGGGATGCCCCTTTAATATCAGCATCTGAATTGACATTATTTTAGAAAGCGCAAACTATCAATTAATTTTTGGTCAGGTACATCTCGACCCCTTAAACTACACATACTAGATTTACAGAAGTCAGCCTTAGTTTAAATCTGTACCTTGTATTTTCTTTCAGGTTCAACTGTTTCAACTACATACTGAATGTTCTCACTTTATTTATATATCCCTAATGACCTTGACCTTGTCAATTTGTTACAGAGTCTGTGGATATGCCTGATCTGTGGTCACATAGGATGTGGCCGTTATGTTGGTCTCCATGCCTACAAGTCAGTACGCCCATTATATGTATATATATATATATAATTTAATAATTTTGCCTATTCCCATAATGTTAAACTTTTTTAGGTTATATCGTATAACCTTAAAAATCAGACAATGCAAAAAGTAATGACGTCATATACCGCCATGTTTGGCGCAGTATTTCGTAATAAAACTTCTGATTGGTTGAAGTTGTTAAGCGGTGAAATGTATGCACATGGTTGTGCTTTTTTACAAAACCATTTGATTTTTGTCATAATTAATACCAAGTCATTGTATATATGTATCTTTAAAAATGAAATAATAAGGAATGACCACAATTTTTTTGAGGGTTATACGGTATATACCATATAACCATGAAAAAAATTGTGGTCATTCCTTAAGTAGTAAATTGTAGGAGTGTCATCATAAATTATGATTGATAAATTAGAACAGAATCCAGATAGTGCTAATTGATGGATCTTTTAGTGCTTAACTTATTCTTAATAGCATGTTACCCTTGAAATAATAATTTATTATGTACAGGACTTCACATGCAAGTGCCTGTTTTAGAAAATAAAGATTTGATGTGCAAATGAATAAATGACGAAGTTAGCAAAATTTTATGTAAAATTTCCAGTCTGTACACAAAGGGTCCATTTGATTTAAAATGGATGAATTTATGACTAATTTAATATCAAAATGACCTTTCTTTGACCTCAATCTTAAAGGCACTTCCAGGAAACCCAGCATACATACTCCATGCAGCTGGGTCACAACCAGGTGTGGGACTATGCTGGCGACAACTACGTCCATCGATTAGTCCAAAGTAAGGGGGATGGAAAACTCGTTCAGGTGGGGGAAGGCGGCAGCAGTCAGGTGCAGGGGGAGAAACTAGACTCGCTCAGTCTAGAGGTGGGTAGTGGCTCCACTGTGTTGTCTTAAATATGATTTTGTTGTTTGAAACCACCAGGGATCACTTTGAGGCGAGATTTATGGATTTTTACCCATATTTTTCCTGAAAATCTAATTGAAAATTCAAAATTGTATTACTTTATATAGAAAAATCTCGTAGAAAGTTTGCTAATCCCATAAAATCCCTCAAATTCTCCCATAGGTTTTAAGAGTCAAAATTATCCCTGAGCCACTATTTCTGAAAAATTACCAGTACTTATGGAGTGGAGGAAACTTTTTCCATATTTGTGCATGCTTCATTTTCAGATGGATCGACTAAGTAAAATGGCCACCAGGTAGCTATATGGCCGTCTTAAATTTCGAACTCAAGATTGTAACTATATTATTTACTTTTTCTCGAGAACAAAAGGAGGGGTCATAATGGAAACGATGTTCTTCATCCCTTTTATCCCTAGTTATGTCTCTGTTGCAAGTTTAGGCAAAATGGAGAAAAATGGCTACAAGGTTATCTTGTATTTTGTTTGGATATTGTTTGGATGGATTGGTACCACCAAAATAAAGTACAAAGTACTAAAGGGTTAATGATAAAACTGAATACCATTATGTACCATTCTTCTTCAGTTTTGCATGCTTCTATGTGAACTAAATCTAACAATAGTTAGTACCATGAGGATGCTAGAATTGACGTACCTGCTGCTTCACTGTAACGGTCATTTTAGAGACATCTACATGATATTATATTGGACAAGTTCAAGCGTCCACTTTAGTGGATGTAGTCTCCAGTAACTATAGTACGATCAAACTCAGTTTAGTTATGTGCATTGTACATGTGTATAGAAACAAGAGGTACACATTGCGCATGTCTGGCGACTATAGCACAAACTACCAATATCCTTTTGTCGGACTAGCGCAACTAGCGGTCGTCAGCACATGCCTGACTATTTGAAAGCTAGACAGTGATTGGTTGTCATTTACACGCATGTGTAATGCATCAGATGTAACAGCCTGACTATTGTAAATAGTTGAAGATCAAACTCGCCCAATATGATTTTGAGGAAAATATTGATGTCAATTACATACTGTTAAAGGCCCAATATACATAACTTTCGGCAAATCTTGAAGCAAAAATCAAGCCTAATAAGTTTTTATATTTATAGATTTAGTTAAGATTAACTGATATCAGCAATATTCAAGATGAATTCATATGCGGTTACCGGTACAGCAGCAGTTGACACTCTCTAATTGTAAACATGCGTCCATTTTTAACTGTCTTCTCACTTCGGTTTGTTGGTGAAGTGGGCCCCACCTGAATTATTTTTTCTGTCAAGACTTTCATGTTAGTTACAGCTCGGGTTTACTTAGTTTAAGGCTTATTTTTGCATGGTTATCAACTGGATTTTTTCAGAATTTTTCACAATTACAAAAAAATTCCTTAAGTTACATATATTGGGCCTTTAAAGAAGCATCCAATGTTGAACTTAGATCTCTAGTCTGACATCCTGTAGGATATATATAATAGTCAGGTTATAGACAGCTTGACAGTATACATTTAAAAACCACATTTGTCCACAAATAAGCCCACCCCAAATGAAAACAAAACGACCAAATGTAGAAAGGGAGATTAAAAGTGATTATGCCCCTGTTAAGAAATAGATTAATATTGTTTCCACATATGCCACTACATATCATGTACATGTATTTCTACCTGTTAAAGATGTAAGCATAACGACTTACCCTCAGAATATTTTATAACAGTCACAAGAAGTTGATGACATTTTTCTAAGTAGATTTTCTATAAGCTCTCTGTCTCAATATTTAAATTGATCAAATACCATTTTGTATAAATTCTTATTGATATTAAAGCCAATTAACAGTACTCTTTTAGTAAAAAACAACACTAACATTCAGTGGTGTGAAATATTTTAAAACACGACGATCAGCTCTGTGATGACTGAGGCCAGTACTAAAAAATTCTTTGTTTGACGTTTGCCTACCCACCTCTTTTAGGGTTGAGTAGGTAGTTAGGCATTTTTTTAGATATTCTAATACATACACATGCCTTTACATAAATTTTGCCTAAATCAATAATGCATTTTAAAAGAACTGCAATATTGTTTCAACATTAGAGCTTGTTTGACATGGCATTGATGTGATTACTGCTTTTCAATAACTGACATGGATAAAAAAAACGGAGAAAAACTGAATAAAAAAATGAGTAGCACACATTTGTATGAGTTGCTCGGCTGATGCTCGCGGCTGAAGCCAAACAAACAATTTTTTTATTTTTGCCTGAAAAATTTCATTAGAAATGAGATTATTTATGTTTCATGAATGTTTTGAAATTTTTCTGCGTGACATGATAATCAACCTTTTGAATTTAAATATATTGGTTTTCCTCCAGTATACATACCTGCTGACAAGTCAGTTAGAGTCTCAACGCTTCTACTTTGAGGAGAAGATGAATTTTGTTGAGCAGGAGGCCCTAGAAAGGGTAAGTGTGTAAAAAGATCAAAAATGAATTTTGTTGAGCAGGAGGCCCTAGAAAGGGTAAGTGTGTAAAAAGATCAAAAATGAATTTTGTTGAGCAGGAGGCCCTAGAAAGGGTAAGTTTGTAAAAAGATCAAAAATGAATTTTGTTGAACAGGAGGCCCTAGAAAGGGTAAGTTTGTAAAAAGATCAAAAATGAATTTTGTTGAGCAGGAGGCCCTAGAAAGGGTAAATGTGTAAAAAGATCAAAAATGAATTTTGTTGAGCAGGAGGCCCTAGAAAGGGTAAATGTGTAAAAAGATCAAAAATGAATTTTGTTGAGCAGGAGGCCCTAGAAAGGGTCAGTGTGTCAAAAAGATCAAAAATGAATTTTGTTGAGCAGGAGGCCCTAGAAAGGGTAAGTGTGTAAAAAGATCAAAAATGAATTTTGTTGAGCAGGAGGCCCTAGAAAGGGTAAGTGTGTAAAAAGATCAAAAATGAATTTTGTTGAGCAGGAGGCCCTAGAAAGGGTAAGTTTGTAAAAAGATCAAAAATGAATTTTGTTGAACAGGAGGCCCTAGAAAGGGTAAGTTTGTAAAAAGATCAAAAATGAATTTTGTTGAGCAGGAGGCCCTAGAAAGGGTAAATGTGTAAAAAGATCAAAAATGAATTTTGTTGAGCAGGAGGCCCTAGAAAGGGTAAATGTGTAAAAAGATCAAAAATGAATTTTGTTGAGCAGGAGGCCCTAGAAAGGGTCAGTGTGTCAAAAAGATCAAAAATGAATTTTGTTGAGCAGGAGGCCCTAGAAAGGGTAAGTGTGTAAAAAGATCAAAAATGAATTTTGTTGAGCAGGAGGCCCTAGAAAGGGTAAGTGTGTAAAAAGATCAAAAATGAATTTTGTTGAGCAGGAGGCCCTAGAAAGGGTAAGTTTGTAAAAAGATCAAAAATGAATTTTGTTGAGCAGGAGGCCCTAGAATAGGTAAGTGTGTCAAAAAGTGGTAGATGTTTGTACCAAGATACTAAGGGTACATTCGTGCTATCGGTTGAACCAGCACAGGAGGCACAGAAATATTCCATGATAAACGAACACACTTTGACCAAACCATAGGCAGGGCTAAAATTCTAGAGTTTCGGAGGAGAAATGAAATGCCGTTATTTCACATGTCCACTAAATTATATAACATATCTTTACATCTTAATCTGGATTGACATTATTAAAAAATAAATAACGCAAACTCGCAATAGTCAGCAATTTGCTTTCGGCCAGGTTCGTCTGGACCCCTCAAACCACACGTGCCAGATTTTCCAGAGGTCAGCCTCGGTCCAAATCTGTGCCTGGTGTTTTTGCTCCAGGTTCAACTAGTTCAACTGGTTAAACCATTAGCGAGTGTACCCTAAGTACCGCGGTGTCAGGTGTAAAATAAATAAGTCCTTCACTGGGATCCACAGGTGGAGGGGGGTGGGGGGTAGTTTTTGCAATGTGTCTGTCCGTCCTTCTGCTATTTCTTCTCTTTCACATTGTTTAAGAAATAAATAACACAAACTCGCAATAGTCAGCAATTGTTTTCGGAAAGGTTCGTTTGTCACTGGAACTTCATACTTCAGTAATTTGGAGTATGGGTTCATGTGGGTGAGGTGTTGTGTGATGTATACCCAAAGTAGGTCACTCTGGCATACATTTTGTGCATAAAAGACAAACATTGTCCAGACTCTATCACCTAAACTTCTAGTTGGTGTTGAACAAAATCAGTGTCTATGTAAGCAACACTTTCAAACTATCAGTCATTCTTTTGTTTACAGAGAATAGGAATACAAACCACCAGCTTTTGTTTACAAAGAATAGAAATACAAACTACCAGCTTTTGTTTACTGAGAATAGAAATACAAACTATCAGCTTTTCTTTACTGAGAATAGAAATACAAACTACCAGCTTTTGTTTACAGAGATTAGAAATACAAACTACCAGCTTTTGTTTACAGAGAATAGAAATACAAGCTACCAGCTTTTCTTTACAGAGAATAGAAATGCACACTACCAGCTTTTCTTTACAGAGAATAGAACACAAACTACCAGTTTTTGTTTAAAGGGAATAGAAGTACTAACTACCAGCTTTATGATTTTTTTCAACAGATTCAGCAGCTAGAAAAGCGACACCAGGAAAACTACAATGAGTACCAGGTAGTCCAACAGATGTTGGGCGACACTCGCAAGGAAAAACAGGGACTGGAGAAAAAGTCTTCTAATGTAAGTCTAACAGAAGGGGTCATTATTAGTCAGAAGTCTTATGTTTAGTTATTCTGTAGATTGGAATGTTTTTTAAATGAAGCAGGGTGACGTGGGATGGGTTAGGGTAGTTTGTTGTGATGTAATGAATAACGTATTAATCTGCAATATTAAAGCCATAATCTCTGACTGATAATAGGTATGGGATTATTAAAGGACAATGAACTGCAACTGCAATATATGGTGGGATAATTACCAAGCATAGGGTTAAGCATTCACCATTGTTGGAACTGTGGTGAGGAAGTAGGTATTGGGATGGGGGAGTGGACTAAGGTTTGATCCCATAACTTCACTTCTTCTCATCTTGAATTGTGTTTGATGCTTGTATGAAATCAATGTTAAAATGAATTGGAAGAGAATAAGGAGAAACACCTTTAGGGAGGGATTCCGAAAACAAAGTAATTTAGTATAAAACTGTCTTTTCCCTTTTCCCCAGCTGCACAATCGTCTAACAAAGACCTTAAAGGATCTCCAGGAGGAGCGTGAGATGAACAAGTGTTTACAGGAGAATCAGAGTGTATGGCAGAAACGGGTGGAAACGCTGGAAGGTCAAGTCAGAAGTCTTTCTGTAGACAAGGAGAGGGTTAGTGTTTGTAAAACTATAGATCAAATGAAATTTTCCTGCATTCTCAAGTGGAGGTTCGTGATTTATGGTATTTGTTGGTGTTACTACAGTAAAATCCCACTTACTCAAACTCTCGGGGACTTGAACAATGGTTCGAGGAATACATGGTATTCGAGTAATCCAAGGTTGGTTGAATATATATGAACTGGGTTGGTACCAAACGAACTGTATAACGAACAAGGGATATTTGAGTAAACCGGGTTCATGTAAGTGGGGTTTTACTGTATTTTGAAGAAAAAAAAACATCATTATGATGTCACTTCAGTTATATCTTCTAAATACTTCCTTCCAAGTGCAGTACTTTTCTATTGCATAGGTTGTATTTTGGATAATGAGAATGTCAATATTGCTTTTTCAGGTTTACAAAACTTTATATAAACCTCAACAAAAGTCTATAATTATGTAATATTTATATAAATAATCTTGTCTTCCGCAGGAGATTCAAGAACTGCGTGAACAATTGAGAGATGTGATGTTTTATCTTGAGGCACAGCAAAAATTGGCATCAACCACAGCAGTGTCTCAGGAGGAAATACAGGAAGGTCATGTCGTTGTCGGGGCAACAGCTGCTACTGCATCTCCTTCACACAAAAGAGGTAGAAAGAAGGACAGATAACTGTGATTTAACACTAATCAATGTGATATTCCCCTATTTTGTGACCAATAAACTCCATCATGATAATGGAGAGGCTAATCTGCAATATTTTATGTGTCTGGTGTATTTTAATTGCACACATGTGCTAACTGCCTGAAAATTATTTTCCAGTGTATTGATCAGTAGAATTTTTGGGCATTATCTTAAAAGCTTTTCACACCCTCTTGCCCATGATTGAATAGAACTCTTCCAGTATGTGTGAGTATGTGATTTCAATGAAAAACAAAATCAAGACTTTTTTTTTTAAATTGTGATGATTATCACAGCATTTCTCACGCCGAAGTTAGAAGACAGTTCAAAATGGACGCGTGTTTACAAATACCGAGTTTCATCTACTGCTGTACCGGTAACCACGTAAGAATTCATCTTGAATATTGCTAATATCAGTTAATCTTAACTAAATCTATAAATATAATAAGTTATTAGGCTCGATTTTCGCTTCAAGTTTGCCGAAATTGACGTATGTTGGGCCTTTAATACTATAAGAAAGGGGGAATCAGTAGATTTTGTCCAAGTGTGAGGAATGCAAACTTTGCCTTAACGAAATATTAAAGAAAGTGATTTATGATCTGTTATTATAGTGTTACTGAGTTTTGTAGATATAAGATGATATTCTTCCAATTTGTATACAAAAGATACATGTATTCCATACAGAACACTCATGTTTTTCCTCCTTAGTTGCCCTACTGATACTTCACAAGTAGTGTAGAATACCTTGTAGTCTTAAGTCATAAAGGAAGTAACTAATTCAGGAAAACTTTATATTAGAAAGTGTACTCTGGGCTGCTTTTGTTTATGTGGAACAACCGGTTTGCCGACTTTTAAATGTTAACATTTTCGACTGGAACTCCTTGCAGACTTGGGCATGTTTATACAGGTCTTGTAAGGCTTACTCAAGGCTCGACTGAAAGCAACATCAGATTACCAAGTCCGACCTTATAACATAAAACGAACAACTTTGATCTGACCGGTTCAACTGCTGTAACGAAAACGGCCCTAGATTGGGAAACTGATTCTTTCTGATGCAGTGGTCAAAACTCTACTCAATTTACTATAAAAAATAGTGTAAACTACAAAAAACATCTGTAGTTAATGATAGGGCAAGCAAAAACAATAAACACTATGGAAGACTTGTTGCGAATGAAGAAGTCCATGAGTGATCTTTTGTTTCAAAGACAGCTTAATTAATGTTGAAAAAGTATAACTCTATCAAGTGAACTATTTTTCAAGATGAAAACTCTATGAATACTATTTGATGTTGAGAATGAAGACCTCATTTAGTGATTTGTTGTTACATATTAAAAGCTTGATGTGTGATCATTTGTTGAGAATAAATACTTATAAGGGTATTTTATTGTTGAAGGTGAATATCTCTATAGGTAGTCTATTGTTCATGATAAATAAAAATATGCTTAATGTATTGTTAAAATTGAAAATTAATGACAATAAGTGATCTAATGGTGACTTAGTCTAAAGGGTTCTGACTCTACGATCTGCTGAAATATCAGGACAGCTAGCAGCTCATAGAGACTCTACAAACCGCTGACTGTCCCAATATTTCAGCGGATCATGGAGTCAGAACCCTTCAGACTAATGATGATGTAAAGATCGAATAACTCTATGGATGAATGGTTCTATGACTGAACTAAGGTTCTATGGGTGAATGGTGGTTCTATGGGTGAAAACCGTTATATAAATGTAATGTGGAGTGTGTAAATGATCGTCGTAAGCTTAGTGATAGCAGTTACCAAAGAGGATTTTATACTCTTGTAAAATATGTAATTATTTTTACAGTGCTTTTGCTAGGTGTTATACCGGAAACCTCTGGTTTGCTAGTCTTATGTTATTCCAAATGATCTTAAGAGAAAATCTCCCTAACCGAGTCGGTAGGTAGTTGTTAGTATTAACAAAGTCAGATGAATCACCATGTTTTCTGTGTCCTTAAATATTTAAGATACCCATTAAGGTTCAGTATTACATTTTGTTGTAAGACAGTGTTTGTAAACTCTATTGGTGTAATCTCATTTGGTGTATTTCATGAGATATTGTGTCTTACACTTGTATTAATGATATTTTCTCACTTCCGTTTAAATTATAATGCTAAGTCTGTTTAGAAAACAAAGAGAAATTAAAAACTGTTTGTGTGAGCTTTCAAAAAGTCCATTTCTTTTGCAAAACAAAGAGTGCACATGGCCGGTGTCTCAACTTTCAAAAGTATAATAGACCAACTCTCTAAGCCAATTGTGTGGGGTCAGTAAAATCAGCTGTCAGAAAAAAAACTGTTAAAAATAACTTGTCAATATGTTACAGAGCGACAAGTAATATGTATAGGCCTTTCTCGAAAGTGTTGTTATTCCCTTTGATAGGCCATAATGGTGGATACAAGATGGACTTCTGGGAAGTGTTTTTGTGATGATTTAACATCATGTGACAATCTGATGACGTAATTCTCATTATGACATCATTATTACATGGCACGAATTTCTTTCAAAAACACTTTCAAATGTAGCCATGAATTGGTACACAAGGGAGATAACAACACTTTTGAGATAGGCCTATACCCTTTTTATACGCCTGTCATGACGGGACGTATTATGGTATGGCGTTGTCCGTCCGTACGTACGTACGTCCGTCGTAAACTTTTGTTTGTGCGGAGATCTCCTCCTACAATTTTCAACCCATTTCTTTCAAACTTGCTAGGCTTAACCACCATAACATGAAGTTGTGTTTTCCTGAAAGACAATTTGATTCGAGAATATTCACTAGAGTTATGGCCCTTTGGGACGCAATTTTGGGCATTATTTAGAAAACGTCAGAACTTTTTTGTGTTTTCTTCAATTCCTCTAAAATTTGGTATGGTACTTCGAATAACTATAATATTAAACATATATTACGTGTTTTGTTGAGTAATTTCAACTTTTTGCCTAACAGCATTAATTTTCATAGTTAGATATAGGCATTATGTAGAAAATGCATTTCTGTTCTAAACTGTTGTTTTGTCCGGAGATCTTCTACAATTTTCAACTGATATCTTTCAAACTTGCTAGTCTTAATCATCTTGACATGAAGTTGTGTTTTCCTGAATAACAGTTCGTTTCAACAATATTTACCAGAGTTATGGCCCTTTGGAACTTTGTATCTGATACAATTTCAGACCGTATGTAAAAAATGTCAGAACTTTTTTGCTTTTTCTTCAATTCCTCTAAAATTTTGTATTGTACTTCGAATATCTATACTATTCAACATATATTACGGGTTTTGTTGAGTTATTTCAACTTTTCGCGTAACAGCGTTGCATAATTGCAATTGCAAAATATAGGCTTTATGTAGAAAATGCATTTCTGTTGTAAACTGTTGATTTGTCCGGAGATCTTCTCCTACAGTTTTCAACCGATATCTTTCAAACTTGCTAGGCTTGATCATCTTGACATGAAGTTGTGTTTTCCTGAATGACAGTTTGTTTCTACTATGTTTACTAGAGTTATGGCCCTTTGGAACTTTGTATCTGATGCAATTTCAGACATTATGTTGAATATGACAGAACATTTTTGTGTTTTCTTCAATTCCTCTAAAATTTTGTATTGTACTTCGAATAGCTATAATATTCAACATATATTACAGGTTTTGTTCAGTTATTTCAACTTTTCGCGTAACAGCATCGTATATTTGCAATTGCAACATTATGCATTTATATATAGAAAATGCATTTCTATTGTAAATTGTTGTTTGTCCTGAGATCTTCTCCTACAATTTTCAATCGATATCTTCAAAACTTGCTAGGTTTAGTCATTATGACATGAAATTGTGTTTTCCTGAATGACAGTTTAATTTGACAATATTTACTAGAGTTATGGCCCTTTAGGACTTTGTATCTGATGTAGTTTTCGAATATTATGTATAAAGTGTCAGAACTTTCTTTGTGTTTCCATACCATTATACTTCCGATAGGGTACGGCAGACGTATCATGCCTTCGCTTGCGGTGCTCTTGTTAGTGGATGTTGAAAACAAAGTTAGTATTTTATTTTAATGCACGTGTTCCAATTCCTGACCAAAGCAGCCTGTGGAGAAAGTTCTTCCTGACATCATATTGTACATGTAGATATGGACTGTCCTTTTGGTTTCCAGTTGTGTGTATTGTCCCATTTTTGGGCAATTCCGAAAAACAATATGGCCAGCAGTCGGCCATCTTGGTCTGAAGTGTAATTGTTTGTTATCACTATTACTTGACATGTACTTGATGAATCATTCTCATACTTTACACGAAGGTCTCCAGGTTCCCTGTGGGCCCTACATTGATATTTGGCCAGTAGCTTCCTTTGGTGGAACCAAATAAAATTTGCAAATTAGAAAAATAGTTACTTTGACCTTCTTTCAAGGCGACAGGAGTCAACCTTCCAATAATTTGTTTTTGCTGAAATACCCAAGTCATAGAAACCAGGAAATGGAGAAAAGGATCCTATTGTTGTACATATGCATTGCTTTCATAAATGGTATTTGTTTTTTTTTACAATATGATAGCTTTCCTTGTTCTGTCTTGTGCAATTAACAAATGTCAGTGATTATCAAAGTTGAAAGAAAAAAATTCTGATTAAGAATATGATATTGTAACATTTTGAAAGATATTGTTGAAGGTTTGCTTGTTTTGGCATTTGCCAGAGTGGGAGTTTGATGGGTAAGATCTTTAGAAAATATTTCATGTCATTGATTGGAGCTACAATTTCTATTTTGAAAAAAGAGTGAAGTAGTGTATCTTTTTATTATTTTTTTTTTAAAAACCTTTTCACGTTGAATATAATTATGATAACATAAATCTGGAGTATCCCTCCTGTTAAAAATTGCCTCTCGTCCATTAGCTCTAGAATTTCATTTAGGCTATATCTATGCTCTAAAATTGAGATGCACTCTATGTTGTACAGATAGACAGATTTAGTTAAGTTATCTCCCCTGTTGTAAGATAGTGGCCACAAGCCCAATAAGCCAAGGGCTTAACAGTATTAGTTAGGTTTATGTTGTAAACTCCCCCCCTTGTTATCAGACAAACTGCACATCGGAAAGGTGTTATGTAACATTGTTGGCTTTTGTAGATAGTTCGGGAGAAAAGTAAGTTTTACATTGTTGGCTTTTGTAGATAGTTCGGGAGAAAAGTAAGTTTTACATTGTTGGCTTTTGTAGATAGTTCGGGAGAAATGCAAGTTGTACATTGTTGGCTTTTGTAGAAAGTTCGAGAGAAATGTAAGTTTAACATTGTTGGCTTTTGTAGAAAGTTCGGGAGAAATGTAAGTTTAACATTGTTGGCTTTTGTAGATAGTTCGGGAGAAATGTAAGTTGTACATTGTTGGCTTTTGTAGATAGTTCGGGAGAAATGTAAGTTGTACATTGTTGGCTTTTGTAGATAGTTCGGGAGAAATGTAAGTTGTACATTGTTGGCTTTTGTACAAAGTTCGGGAGAAATGTAAGTTGTACATTGTTGGCTTTTGTAGATAGTTCGGGACAAATGTAAGTTTAACATTGTTGGCTTTTGTAGATAGTTCGGGAGAAATGTAAGTTGTACATTGTTGGTTTTTGTAGAAAGTTCGGGACAAATGTAAGTTGTACATTGTTGGCTTTTGTAGAAAGTTCGGGAGAAATGTAAGTTGTACATTGTTGGCTTTTGTAGAAAGTTCGGGAGAAATGTAAGTTGTACATTGTTGGCTTTTGTAGATAGTTCGGGAGAAATGTAAGTTTTACATTGTTGGCTTTTGTATATAGTTCGGGAGAAATGTAAGTTGTACATTGTTGGCTTTTGTAGACAGTTCGGGAGAAATGTAAGTTTTACATTGTTGGCTTTTGTAGACAGTTCGGGAGAAATGTAAGTTTTACATTGTTGGCTTTTGTAGATAGTTCGGGAGAAATGTAAGTTTTTCATTGTTGGCTTTTGTAGATAGTTCGGGAGAAATGCAAGTTGTACATTGTTGACTTTTGTAGGTAGTTCCACAGGGGCTAGGCATGGACCTATGTCACTATGAAATGTGTCACAGATATATAGTAGTAGGAGGGGCTATATTCGAGAAAGGTAAAACAATTATCTGACAATCATTTCATAGTGACATAGGTCCGTGCCTAGCCCCTGTGGATAATTCGGGAGAAATTTAAGTTTTACTGTGTGTGTGTGTGTGTTTGTGCTTATGTAAGACACAATTTTAGAGCTTGTTCCTATTCTTATCGGCAAGTGTTCAACAACACTTAATTTATATTTTATTCCTATGATTGTGTTACATAAAACTATGTTTAATATTTATAAACATTGCCAAAATATCTTTGTGTTTGTTGTTTTGTTAATTAACATGGAAACTTAACTGTATGTTTGCTCAGTCAAGACCTACCAGAGTCTCAAACAATGGAAGTTACTACTCCCTGCTTGACGCTCGGCATTGTGGGAATGGAACAACTGGTTTGTTCGTTGCAAGTATAATGTGACCGGTTGGGCCTTCGGTAGTATACTTCAGTGTTGTAGCACTTTAAATCGGCAAAAGATCCGGACTATCGCAAGATGGCTTGCACGACAATACCACCGCCTTCCAAATACACACGCATTCCAGTGGCGTAGCTAGATGTTAAGGGATGCCTGGGAGTCCAGGGGCGAAGCCTCAGTGGGGGGTTGGGGGAAGAAAACCCCTTGAAGCTGACGAAAAATTATCACAACGTTTAATTTTTGCATTCTCAAGCCTGCAAGCATGCACGGAAGCTACGCCACTGTATTCTAAACACAAGCCCAAACCCCATACACCGTGAGCCCCCCTGCTCCACTAAAAAAAAAAATCAAACCAAATTAAACCAAATCATCTTTCATACAAAGGCATTCCACTCATTTTCGTTGTCTCCACCCCTTGCCCTGGCATATGTCAAAACAAAATTGATGGCGCTGGGTTAAGTATTTGATTTGTCTCGGGTTAAAAAAAACATTGACCAATTATCAAGCCAATACCTGTCACTTAAAGATAAAAGAGCGACAACTGACTTTATGGCCGAGGAATTCTTCTGATATACTCCCAAGAATCAAGCTTGTCTTCCATAAACTGCAAGGTGGTTCACACTAAACCTTTAATTTTTCTATGACAGTGAGCGAAAGTAAGTTGATACCTAATCCCGGTTGAACTGTTGAATCAATGACTTTTTATATTAGGACTGATAAAAAATGTTATCATTGTTATACGTATACATATTAATTGGTAACAACCTTATTTTTTTCGTGGTCCTAACTCACAGTCACAAACCAAAGATCATACTCATACGCCCACTTTTAAGACATAAAAGGATGCCGAATGTGTTTGTTTTACGAGGGGTGTTCCATAAATAATGTCATCTGTGCTTTATTTCGCGGAAATCGTGCAATTTATGCACAAAACCACCTCGTGTCGATTGAGTGATCACTGGCTCGTGACACAGGTAAATATCTCGTCCACACGTTCACTGGCCTCGGTACAATGTACATCGTTTCATAGCCTATTCGTTAGACTAGACACAAAATGACAGAAAAACGAGGTGAAAATGTTCTTGAAATTAGAGCCTATATAAAAGGTAGGTCATTACTCGGCATAAAGGCTGTAGATATTCACCGCGAGGTGTGTGACATTTATGGGGAGGGCCAAATGTCTCACAGGACTGTTTGTAGGTGGGTAGATAAATTTAGTGCTGGGCAGCAGCAACTGAAAGATGCTGCTCACCCAGGTCGTCCTGCAACAACTACGATCAAAGGTAACATAGAAAAAATCCGAAATATCCAAACTGATGCTCGATTCACCGTAAGACAATTGGCTCGAATGACAAACTTGTCGTTAGCAAGAGTTCATGCAATTTTGAAGAAACACCTAAAAGTTAGAAAGATAAATGCAAGATGGATACCCCATTTGTTAACGGATGAGCAAAAGAAGACGCGTGTAACAATGGCAAAAAAACTTCTCAAAATGTACCCAAAATATAGTAAAAAGGTTTTTGATAATATAGTCACTTGTGATGAGACCTGGGTGTATTTTTTTTAACCAAAGCGGAAGGTTGCCAACCGAATATGGGCCACTAAAAATGCCAGACGCCCAAGTATTGCCAAACGAATACGGACGGTAAAGAAGTTTTGTATGCTTTTCTCCACTAGTAAGGGTCCAGCTATTCAAATCCCGGTGCCAAAAGGCAGAACGGTCACAGGCAAGTTCTATAAAAACGTTGTTCTGAGAAAGTTAAAGAACTACTACAAAAGTCGCCGCCCCAAAACAGGACTTAAGTATGTCCGACTTTTGCATGATAATGCAACCGCTCACAAGGCACGTATTGTGACTGACTTTTTGGAGTCAGAGAAGGTTACCGTCCTTCCGCACCCTCCGTATTCGCCAGACTTGGCCCCCTGCGACTATTTTCTCTTTCCAAAACTTAGATATCATTTATCTGGAAGGAGATACAATTCGAGAAATGCCCTTGGATCTGCTGTTTATCAGTGTCTGATGGGTGTACCCATTGAAGAGTATGAAAAATGCTTCCAAAAATGGATTGACCGGCTAAAAAGGTGTGTTCTGGCTGGCGGAGAGCATTATGAAGGGCAGAGCAAATTAAAATGAACAAAAGCACTTCCGCTATATGAGCACCGATGCAAGTGACATTATTTTTGGAACACCCCTCGTAATGAGACCAAGATGGTGAACGTAAAACTTGTTCATAATCTTTTCAACCTGTCTATCTCGAATCCCTTTTCCATAAGGTTATTCGTCAGCAGTCGACATCCATTACGAAAATTTGGATATGTAGAGCAAGCTCTGGGATAACAAGATAACTGCGCCATGTAAACGGCTGGAGAAGAAGGGATGTCAGGAAAAGTTCAATCATATGTGAGATGCTGGAGAGATTGACCACCAGTTGATAATACTGCCGAAGTCTATCGTACAACTAATGCCCCGATGATTAGTTATAAATCATTCATCTATCACCTTAATAGTTTTTCAAATTCCGATTAAGCCTATTTTGTAACATCAAATACACATTTTAGTTGTAACTTAACCTTAAATCTAGCAGGTATGAATGCATAATGAAAAAAAAAGAAAAAACTCAAGCAAACCACAATCGAAATGTATTACAGATATACACAGAGTCCCATGAAAAAGTACATGAGCATAAGATGAGGTGTTGCGGAAGAGTCTGGGATAAAGATAGCTTCCAGCTATCTGCATTTGTTTCTTCTGACAGAGATGATTCTGCAATGTACAGAAGACAACCTAAACACTTGGATAGCAAGGAGGTTTCAAATTAGGAATTAAATACCAAAGCGTCAACAAAACCATAATCCGAACTCAAAATCCATTAAACTAGGGACAAAATATGAAAAAGGAAAGATTTACATGGAGATCATTGCCAAAATACAAGAGAATCATTCTTGTTCATAGACGACACCCACGATATCAATCAAGGTCAAATCCAAGTAAATGTCTCGTTCGGGAAAAGTAGGCTATAAAGTAACGAGCTTATTAAAAAAGTCCACCTTCATGTGATACAAGGATACAATCTTAATTCTTGATTCATTTTCACTAGGTATTATTTCAGTTTCCTGATTTGATAAATCGATCGAGTGGCATCTCTGTGTAACCATTCCGTCATATATATATAGCCATCTTCTCCCATTACCAAGGGCAGATATAGGAGTTATCTGGGTTAGATACTGGGTCTGATGCCACATATACAGACTTTTATCCTTCAGAAGGACAATTGTCTTTAGGAGGTTTTACTTTTTGTTTTTGTTTTATATTCTGTTAGTACATGTATATACAATGTAGTAATTTTAAAGGCCCAATATACGAAACTTCGAGAAATTTGCTAATAAATCTGAAAAATTCTGAAAAAAATCAAGTTGATAACCATGCAAAAATAAGCCTAAAACGAAGTAAACATGAGCGGTAACTAACAAGAATCTCTTGACATAAAAATCCGAAGAATTGAAAATAATTCAGGTGAGGCCCACTTCAACAACAAGCCGAAGTTAGAAGACAGTTCAAAATGGACGCGTGTTTACAATTACCGAGTTTCAACTACTGATGTACCGATAACCGAGTAAGAATATATCTTGAATATTGCTGATATCAGTTAATCTTAACTAAATCTATAAATGTAAAAAAGTTATTAGGCTTCATTTTGCCGAAAGTTACGTATATTGGGCCTTCAATTTCCAAAATTTGACAAAATGCTGTTTAATTTATTAACTTCAATACATATAATCTTATAACATACTCATTGTTGTGAACGTCTTGTGAATGAAAGTTTTGTGTTTTATTCTTGGGAAACTAACCAATGTTTGAACAACTGAGCCGTATGTTGTTTGTCAGTAACCCATCTTCCATTGCCCTCATTTGTCGAGAAGCTAACCAAAGTACCACTGGGCCTTGTGTTGTTTGTCAGTTACACAACTTCCATTTACCCTCATATGTTGAGAAGCTAACTAAACAAAGTACAACTGAGCCGTATGTTGTTTGTCAGTAACCCATCTTCCATTGCCCTCATTTGTCGAGAAGCTTACCAAAGTACAACTGGGCCTTGTGTTGTTTGTCAGTTACACAACTTCCATTTACCCTCATATGTCGAGAAGCTAACTAAACAAAGTACAACTGAGCCGTATGTTGTTTGTCAGTAACCCATCTTACATTATCCTCATTTGTCGAGAAGCTAAACAAAGTACAACAGGGCCTTGTGTCGTTTGTCAGTAACACATCTTCCATTATCCTCATTTGTCGAGAAGCTAAACAAAGTACAACAGGGCCTTGTGTTGTTTGTCAGTAACACAACTTCCATTATCCCTATTTGCCGAGAAGCTAACCAAAGTACAACTGGGCTTTGTGTTTTTAACAGTAACATAACATTTTCTTAGAGGCCAAGATTCACCGAAATACTTTTAAGCTTATCAATGGCCATAACTGTCCATGGTCTTTCCTTGAACCTCTTTATTTCGGTCGATGGCAAGTGTCGGCTTCGACATAATGAAGTAGATTACTCACCGGAGCTGAAATATTTAACAGATCGCAATTCTATTGCAATCAACTTCATTTTGTTATGTTCCAAACTGATGGCATGTATGTACAATATGACTCTAAACAGCTTTTTTTCAAAATTTATTGCAATTTCTTATCACTTTAACCTACTTTAGCAGATGCAAAATCCCATTACAACGCTTCTTGCATGAGTTCTAATGTTTGCGACAATTGGTATCGATCAATATACCAATCCAATTATGGAACCCTCCACATGGAGGCTTGTAAACGAGCGGTCTATATCCCGGATGTCGATTTTGATTTATTTACAGCCTAATTGCTTACGTTTCATTACAAAGAAGAAGGTCAAAGGCCAGTCAATGGCCACATACCAACATCCTCCGTCCCTGGGTTGGGATTAGGGGGGCATGCTTGGACACAGTGAGTGTTATACCGAGATCAAGGCTAACACTGAATACAACAACATAGTGTTGACAGTCGCAGTTGATTCGTTATTCTGAGGCTTACTGTAAATATCGAAAGTTTTGTGACAGATGTCGACTGGTGATAAACAAATTTACTTGACAGGGATTTAAGAGATGCAGGTTGATCAGTACTGTGAGCAAGTTGTATAATTGTGTGGTATGAGTATGCTCATTAGTGTGTTTACTTGTAGTAATGTGTGTGAGGACTTGACGTTTGCATTGATGTGACCAAGATTAATATGACGGGTGCCCTCGACGCAGCATAAGACGCTTACTCTTCCGGAACACCTGGTCTTATTCTTTTCACCTTTACAGGATCTCCATGCGAATTTTTTCTTTGTTTATATGTTGCCCCTGATTTAATCGATTTTGAGGTCGGATAATGGTTTTGTTGACGCTTCGGTATTATCTGATTTGATGTCAACTCCTCAAAGAGTGGTCTTTTCAGAACACCAACCTTTTTCGAAAATAATTTATTGCGGTTATACAAAGATAGATATTGGTCGTCACCAAGAGTTAATAATAACGTACGGTTTTGGTAGACAGATTATCAATACAGCCTGTATGTACTAATTACTACGTTTCTCTTCAGCAACTGGATTATACATTGTAAATCTATCATTTGTGAATTTTACGTCAAGCAGGGGGGTAGAAGCTAACATTGTTGGAGACTCTGGTATGTCTTGGCCAAGGAACAACCCGTAACAACCCATAGCATTACTTACAGGGACGAACGCTCAACTAAAGGCCAAATGTGAAGCAGTGTCAAGGGAGATATTAGAAATAAAAATGGTTACATAAAAAAGAAGATAAAAGATAAGTTTCTAAATTTAATCGCCACTGACACAATTCTTACGATAGGACATATTTTGTCATTAAGGCTATAAATGTGCTCCATAAAATGAATGCCTGTCGATGGTATGATGATGTTTATACCACAATACCCCGTGTTATTCCACTCTCAGACCATTGTATAAATGTGCTGACTGTTGGATAAATATATGTTATATACCACTAGTGGAATATGACCTTCCGGACTTTTGATTGGTTGAGAAGTTGAACTTTGACCGGAAATGTGGATTGTTGACGACGTCATCGATTGTTGACGTCGTCACAACTTGGCGGGAATGTATTCGAGATGATGTGATTTCCCGCAAATCCGCGATTCACCCCAGAAAACAACACTGCAACTGCCGACTTAATATCATT
Organism: Mimachlamys varia; assembly: GCA_947623455.1. Taxonomy (NCBI): domain Eukaryota; kingdom Metazoa; phylum Mollusca; class Bivalvia; order Pectinida; family Pectinidae; genus Mimachlamys; species Mimachlamys varia. The sequence continues at coordinate 27,526,917 of OX392532.1, read as the reverse complement.
GTGGTAGAAATAGGTCACACGACTCGTGGTTATTGGATATGGAATTTATTTCACTCTCGTTAATTATTTTTTAAAACTTTTAAAAAAACAATAAACTCGAGTGAAATAAATTCAATATCCAACAGCCACTCGTTGTGTAACCTCTATTTATACCACATACTTGTTGCCGTGTTTTTACAGCATCGTATATGACAAAAGTTAGTCAGTGTTTTTATTTGCTATAATTACAATTATATGATTGTATTTACAATTTTGACAATATTAGGTCTTTTTATGCATAAAATATCCATAGTTTCTTATCATATTTTATTATTATGTTTATTTACTCTTCCCATATGTACTTCTGAAGAAATACAGAATTATCTTCAATACTAATTCCCGTGTGACGCTGTTTCTATATAACACTTTATAAAATGACGACAAATTGGTGTCCCAAAATATTAAGAGACAAAACAGGAAACAGTTAGGTAAACAAGGAACAAGTTAACAAAGAAGGATGCAAGAATCACCAGAATTGACATATAAACAAAACTAGGAAAATGCATTGAAAACAGTTTGAAATATAAAGAAAAGATAGGAAAATGAAAAAGTTGACTCACTTATATCACAGGCTGAACGTTAACCAAACCAGCACAGTGTTACATGATCAGTCTCCCATAGGATATCACTATCTGTCAAGTAGGCGTTATCATGGTATTTCTGGGTGTGGCTTTCAACACATAAAGACGGTGTTGTGTAGGTGTTATGATTGGTATTGAGGCCTCTAAACAGCACTTATGGGTTAGCAAGTCTCCCTGTTTTGTTTGTGTGTATTATACATTGGTTGATTAATTGTTTCTGATAATTTGTTTCCGTGTTTCTGTACTAAGGTCGCCAAGGAACCATCAACATATTATGAGATGATCAGTCGGAAGCTTCCAGAGACACACAGACTAGGTGAGAATCGGTTGGTGTGTGGAGGGTATCATTAAGCGTCTTATAGGTTTTAATCAAGTCTGTAATACCGGTACCCACATGGTGGTGTATGTGTTAGGGTGGGGAGGGGGCGGTGGAAAACGTCACAGTCTGAAAAGATAAATTCCATCCTCGCTGAAAAAATCACAATTCAGACTGGCATACACGCTTTTCATCATTAGAAAGATAGACATTTATCTTTTTTAAATAACACTCTTAAACTTAAAACGCACGCAAAGTGTGTTAAAAGGCACGCTTTCGGTTTCCTTCCATACCGCCTGTATTACCCGCCCAAGACTTTTCGATATCTGAAGCCCCGTAATGATGCAGTCACTTTTTTGCATCTATCTCATTAACTGGTTATTTAAGGTGCGGTTTTTGGTACTCATGGTGGCATATGTTTTTGACGTCACGAGAACACCACACTTTTCAAGCATTTATGATAACATTTTATGTGTTGGTAGATGTCCTAGCGTGGCGTTGTATACAAACATCAGCCGAAAAACCAAGTTCCAATTCCAGCAAATAATGCAACCATATGCAGCACAGTTGGCAATATGGCACCAAACATATCTTACTTTTTTGTTTTTTGAATCACTAATAGCACCTGTTTCATGGGTTTGGAATATAAACAATATTTAAAATTTAGCCACCATACTGTTTATCGACAGTTAGAGACGCCCATATAGATAATTTTGGGACGTAATTTTACTGCACTGAACTTAATTCCTAAAACGTTGAAAATATTCCCTACACATCCTAATAGGCAAGTGAAAATGGGGAATTTGATCCATTTTCGATCACAGGTGATTTAGCTGCATTTAGAATAATTTTTCATCTTTTAAATCGATTAAAATAGATTAAACTAGAGTCAAAATATGAACAAAGAAAATATTTACATGGATACCCTCGTTAAAGTACATGAGAATAAGACCAGGTGTTCCTGAAGAGTAAGCATCTTCTGTTTCTTCGACGACATCCGCCATGTAAATCTTGGTCACAACCAAGTAAACATCAATCGTCAAAATGAGAACCGAGTCATCATTGTCACTAACAAGTAAGCACATTAATAAGCAAACTCAAAAACGTCATATATCAATCAAAGATACAAAATATTTCTCTATGAGCGATAGCGACCATAAAACATGACTGTATCTCTTGAATCCCCGTGCCGTAAATTTGTTCGTCAGCAGCTTACATTTATCACGAAAATCTCGATATTCAGAGCAAGCCCTAGAATAACGAATCAACTGCGACATGTAAACTCTATAGGATGGAGAAGCAGGGAGGTAGTAGTAAGCTGTCCGTGTTGGTCATAGTTCAAGTAAAGATCGAGGTAAGAGGCTGATGAAGGAAAGTCTGTTGTGTCTTTAATCTCAAGTTCAGTAGGGTATATACGATCAACAAGGCAAAAGCTTTGCCACGTACTCGTGTCCTTATTTCGAGAACAACAGTAACGACAAGAATTAAAATTCCGTCATGTAAATCTAGTTCAAATAAAAGCTTTGCCACGCCCTCATGTCCTCACGGCCAGAACAAAAGTAACGGCAACAATTAAAATCCCGTCATGGAAATCTAGGTCAAATAACAGCTTTGTGATGTCCTCACATTGGGGACAAGAGTAACGACAGCAATTAAAATCCCGTCATGGAAATCTAGGTCAAATAAAAGCTTTGCCACGCCCTCATGTCCTCACGTCCAGAACAAGAGTAACGACAACAATTAAAATCCCGTCATGGAAATCTAGGTCAAATAAAAGCTTTGTGATGTCCTCACATTGGGGACAAGAGTAACGACAACAATTAAAATCCCGTCATGGAAATCTAGGTCAAATAAAAGCTTTGTGATGTCCTCACATTTAGGACAAGAGTAACGACAACACTTAAAATCCCGTCATGGAAATCTAGGTCAAATAAAAGCTTTGTGATGTCCTCACATTGGGGACAAGAGTAACGACAACACTTAAAATCCCGTCATGGAAATCTAGGTCAAATAAAAGCTTTGTGATGTCCTCACATTTAGGACAAGAGTAACGACAACACTTAAAATCCCGTCATGTAAATCTAGGTCAAATAAAAGCTTTGTGACGTCCTCACGTCCTTACGTCGAGAACAAGACTATGGACAACAAATTAAATTAACTTAATTATAAATCAAGGTCAAATGAAAGCTTTGCCATGCCCTCGTGTCCTCACGTTGAGAACAAGAGTAATAACAACACAATTATGAGGCGCTTTAATGAGCGAAATGAAAAATGGATATTTATATCAATATTAATACCACACAAAAAAGGAAAATTTTCAAGCAAATTAATATTGGCACCAATAAAAGTTGGCCTAATTTTTGTGCGCTTTGATGTAGCCATAGTGACCAGAAACTGTATATCAAAATGAGAACGGAGTAACACGGTTAAATTCTAAGACTATCCCGTTTTAATGGTGATTAATATGAACTACCTTTGTATAGGTATTCTATTACATGGATTTACCGAGCAAGTCGTTTAAAGCGTTGTTAACTTCATAATTATTTTTGTAAATCTTTAAAGCGTTGTTAAATTCATAATTATTTTTGATTGTGTAAAGCTGTTATTTGATTGAGTATATATATGTATAAATCCCTCGAAACAAATCAAATGTAAAACTAAGATAATTGTATAGAGCTCTCACAAATTGTCACGAGTTGTCTCCCGATTTACCTGTTCCACATTTCTTTGTAACCCTCTCAGGGTCTGACAGCTTGCAAGTAGAAAGAACAGAATACTATAGCTTTACTTGGACAATAGGATATAATGTCTTTACCTAATTGGGGAGTTTGTGTGAATATCAGGATAACGAATCAAAATAACACACGCTGGTTTAAATGGATATTTGGTCACAACCAAGTAAACATCAAGTCCTCAAAGGAAGACCGAGTCATTATCATAACCAAAGTGTATACGTTTTCTAGATTTTTTCTCTCTACGAAGTGCCTTAGCATTGTGTACATTGCATTTATCAAATACAGACAGGAATAAAACAGTTACGTCATCAAAATCTTCGGATCAGATTCGACGTCTACAGCATGTGGTAGTGACAGTTACTATATTCTACATTGGGTACATATGTTCAGGGGCCGCTGTGGCCGATTGGTTAAGGTGTCTCAAGGGTCCACCACTAGCCCTCCACATCTGCGTCGAAACCCACGACGGGCAGTTGCCAGGTACTGACCGTAGATCGGTGGTTTTTCTCCGGGTTTTCCGGCTTTCCTCCACCTCCCAAACCTAGCGCGTCATTAGATGACCCATGGCTGTTGATAGGACGTAAGAGAAAATAAACCAGCCTACATACTACATAAGTCAATCTATTTGAGACTCTGGTATATGTCCGCCGGGGGACAAAACCCAAATCCTTCCTCATTGGGGCGAAAGTGCCGAAGGTATCAAACATAGTATTCCGACACGCCATATCAGATAATGCGAAAACCACACATAGGATATGTCCCTTGCTTGAGAGTGTAATAGAACAATCACTCCCGGGAGGAAATTCTATGATTATCTCAACCGAGGCATTGCCGACTGCAAAAGATGGCGTAACACACATATATGCTGCACCTTTTAAATTTAGTTATAGATACAGTATAACAAAAACAAAAAAAATTAACTACATCATACAGCTGTTTCGTCGTCCTAGGACTCTTCAGTGATGCTAGGGGGCAAAGGGTAGGAATCCAAAATTTCTAAACTGATGTAGAAGCAGAAGGGTTAGGTGCGTAAAAGTCTTTTAATAGTCTTTTTCACGTTGATTATTTTTAACAAAATGGTGGTATTAATCCGTGTTTATACTGATCAATCCAAAATAAATGGCATCGCTTTAGGCCTTATATCGACACAGTTTAAAAAACCGGACTTTTATATCATTTTTATGATTGGCATCACCACAAACACGTTACAAAGATCTTTGACAAAGCACGAGTTGACACATTTCGATCGTCACACGATCTGATCATGACTCTATGGGAGATAACACCTGATATCGAAGTGTTGACTACATTATCCACATACAGAATCAAACTTGTAATATTCCTTAAAGAACTATAAACATTAAGTATATCAATGTACCCTCATAACTCCTACATAGATATCACCAACACAGGAACGAAAAAGATGGACACGATGACCTCAACAAATAACCCGAAGCATTTCTTTGAGCTACAGAGAAAAAAAGGTTGTACATCAATATACTTAATCAATAAAAACGAAATGCGAACTCAAAATATATCAGTAATCAAAATTAGCAGAGCAAACATCGAAATAAAAGGAGGGACATAGTAAATAACATTAAGCGTTTCTGTGAGCTACAAAAATGGGAAAATAGATGTACATTGATATACCTTTATGCCTCATAATCATACATCGCCAACACAGAAACGAAATGCCAACTAAACATTGAAATATAATTCATCAACAGTAGCAGTGAATTAGAAAAATTAGAGAATACTGAAGCGTCAACAAAATCGGTTAAACTAGGGGCAAAATACGAAACAAGGAAAGATCCACATGGAGGCCCTTGTAAAATACAAGAGAAGAAGACCTGGGCCCGTATTCATGAAACTGTTTTCATGCTCAAGCATGGATTTTGTGCTCAAGTAAGTTTTCTCGAAACTCGTATAGAAAAATGTAATGATCAAAAGGCCAATTGTTATTATTGAAAACAGCATTCGGCTTGATGGATCTTCAATATTTTACCAAAACTTTGACAAAATAAGAGTTGTTTAATAGATTATAGCCAGAATAAGAAAATAGGCTTGAGCACGAAATCCATGCTTGAGCATGAGAACGGTTTCATGAATACGGGCCCAGGTGTTCCAGAGAACGGGAGTTTGACGGGATTATTTTACGAAACGATCTTTTAAGTTGTTCCAGATGATAGTTAGAACTAATGTTTTAGTGGGTATAGTAAAATGACTATGGATATAAATAAGTATAATGACTTTTGGCCTTTCTACTTACCAGAATATAGTTACTTCAAGAATCTCGCATATTTGACTCATATAAACTTAAAAGATGGCCAAGCTCATTTATTTAAATTAATTGTGCTCGTTTTCCCTTCACATGACGTAGTCGGATATCATGGCCATCAGATTTTTCTTTACTCACAGATGTAAACAAATATAACTAATCATTATGGCACTGTTTTACATATGACATGATATAATACAGCACAGGAAGCATATCAGCTCGTTAGAGGTTTAGACTTGCTTCATGTGAACCTCGGAATGTTAACTAAAATAATCGTAACCAATTAGAAAAAATTATAGAACGTGGTTGGTTATTTACTTCTAAAACAATGATGTACTTTTATAAGTTTTAAAACTGTTTGTAAATGGAATAATGGATTGTGCTAAAAAGAGTTTAAATGCTTTTACAGACAGGGAACTATCGGTTTATTATATCCGTTCATCGACAACTTGAGTAGTATACTTTGACAAAGACTCATCATGCAGTCATTAGTAGCAATCAATAACCCATAAATACCGAAACGCGTGACGTCACTGATGTAAGATAGCGTTTCCCATTGTATACTTGTTTTGAACACAGTTTTTATGAATTCAATGTCTTTACTTTCGTGCACTTCAACAATAGCGAGTGTATAAACTTAAACGAGTGAATTAAGACGCGTTCAGTACATCGTAATCGAAAAACATCAGGTGGATGGGTTTATTTTTCGCGATGAATTTCCCTCCGTTTTTATATTCTGTCACAATCTAAGAACATATCTATTTTTGTTGCGACGTAATGCAGGGATTTGGACAAAGTATGTCCTTTTCAGCATTGTATTTAAATAAATTTCAATGCGATGCCTTTGTAAGTGGTTTATTTTGTTATTTGGTATACAAGCATCGGCTTATTAAAGATATATATGGTATGCCGAATAACGTTTTGAGTCGTGGTATGGTTCATTTAAGCATTAAACTGCATTCTTTTTCGATTTATAGGCGATATGAACGCCCACTGTATTACAGGAAAATAGCATGAACCGCGCTACCTTTCTGCTTCTACAGTACATGCAGTACAATGTAGCACAGGACGAAACAGCTGTATAATGCAGTGATATCCAATGTGTCGGCATACTGTACGTATAACTAAATTTAATGAAGATGGAGCACTTGTATGTTTAGCAATAACCTAATCTATATTGTGAGTATCTGGTTCTGATTTAGGAAATTATATGGAAAAGGAGATTTTAAATTTCATTCTGTGACTAATTACCATAAAGATATTTTAAAGTCTTAAGAAGAACTGACTTTAATTCTAAAGACATACTCTCTCTGTTGTGTCACATTATTGACACCTTAAGTAGAACGGACTTTAATTCTAAAGACATACTCTCTCTGTTGTGTCACATTATTGACACCTTAAGTAGAACGGACTTTAATTCTAAAGACATACTCTCTCTGTTGTGTCACATTATTGACACCGTAAGTAGAAACACATTTTGAGGTTGTCATAGGTACCTGTAATACAAATATAATAATCTTGATTTGTTGGTAAATATATGAAGGGCCGAAGACTTATCCCAGCTGTAACCATTTCTAACAGCAATGTAAATATTCACAAAAATAATCCGATTGTTATTGAGAATTTTAAGTAAGCAATGAATCGATGATGGTACGAGTCATTGAATGATGTGAATGTTTTTATTTGCCATGTTCTTGGACGCAATTTAGTGCAATGCTTGTTTCATGTTATATTAATGACTTACACGATTCTTACTAACGCTTCTGATACTGCTGATTGGTAATTGTTAATGATAAATTTACTTTACCCATTAAAATGTACAGATCTTACATTTTTCACTACTTTGTTTGTTTTCAAATGTCTTTAGTTGACAAAGACTTCTTTTTTTGCCATAATGATGATCGTTCGCCCGATGAAAGCTCTAGGTTCTGTCTCTAGACCAAGAAAAACAGATACATTAAATTGACATTAGATGCTGTTTGCTTGACGTTTAGTTTTACATTTCCGGCGGTAAGGTCGGGTTAGCCTGCCTTCCGTTGAGCTACCCAGTAAGGGTAGGCTGTCGGCACTTTCCATCAACAAGAATTTTCTCCAAACGCAACATCTCGGGGAAGTTTCTCCAAAATGTTAAAACACTACCGGAGAGTGCCGAAGGTTCCTGATTGCGTGCCACCATGATTTGAAGTAACACTGCCAAATACTGTAACTTCTTACCTGACTATAACATTGATGATTCAGTTTTAATAGAAAACCAATTTTACCAACATTAGCAACAGAGCTGCGTGGTCATTGAAAGTACTTTGACCTAACTTCGCTATAAGTTATTGTCATAGATAAATAAATAAATAAATACATAAAGGGAGGTAAGTGCACAACGACTTTCTGCAATGCAGAGGGACATTGATCCTTAAGTGGCCGTAACATACGTAGACAAACGCCTTTGTTACTACTTTGTTTCTTCTGCAGAAAAAAACATGATGGTGTCGTACTTCCGTAATATATTTATCTATTTTCCGATGTGCGTGGTTGATGTGATTTAAGCTCGTTCGGACAGACGACTCATATAACATTATATCTCCGTCGTCTGCCTTTTAAAATCACGATGTCGGCTTTTCTGTATTGGTAATGACAGGCTATGAACCTACCGTACTTATTATAGTTCATGATATCTTACGCGTCTTCGCCTGTCAGTAGTTCATTATGGTCTACAACAGATGATTTTGTTTGTCAGTAGTTCATTATCGTCTACAAGAGCGCTTGCAGCTTCTTTTTGAAGGTGTTAAATAACGTCGGTAAGGTTGTTTTGCCCCCTTCCTTCCTCCTTGCCAGGGTGTGGGCACATTTTGAAGAGATGCTTTTAGCTACTAAACGAATTGTTTTCTACAAAACATGCATTCGCAAAAACCAACGAACAGCCGAGCATATGCCGTTATTCTGTTTGGCCCGAGAAGTGATTTATAGGCTTATGCAGTTTCTACCGTTCGTCTATATAGATGACACTTAAACCATATTGGTTTATTTATCTTCAGGTTGTTTACATTTACATACATATACATATTTTATAAAGTATTGGCATGGCTGTGGGTCTGTGTGCTGGTGTCCTGGCATTTGCCAGGTAATGACCTTATCTCGGTGGTTTTTCTCCGGGTACTCCGCCTTTCTTCAACCCCAAAATTTGACACGTCCTTAAATGACCCTTACTGTTAACAAAATAAACCACAACCACAAATCACAAGTGCTGGTGAGTGACTTACTGTGGGAGTGGTTGGGGTGAGGTATAAATATGGCTTCCATTTCCGTTACCAATGAACTTTTCACAGGCGAAATAAAAATTAAACGTTGTGTTACAGAAAACAAATAATAGCAACACAGGAAAAGTAGAAGAAAGATAAGATCAGATGACCCAGAAGAACAACCATCTTGTGCTTCGCCGACGACACCTAAAATGCACACTTAGGCTTAATATTAGTAATTTCACATTCTGGAAGTGAATCTTGCCTGCTTTTACCTTTAAAAGTGTTTACATTTTGCTTTTATAGCAGCAATTGTTATACCGATTGACCAATATTTTAGATGATGCTTACCGTGGTCAGTAGAGGAATTTGTCTAATTATCGTTCTGAGTCAATGGCTACAATTTCGATGGTTGGAATAGGATCAGGATTATTATAAAACGATACACAGGCAAAATTTCTTATGTCAATTCAGGTCACACTGAGGTCAAATGTACCTAAGAATAGTCAAAATGTACATTCATGTCAAATCCTGAAAATTTCACCGGAATTCACATGAAGATTTTTTCAGGTCAAATCAACCTAAAATAGTTTTAATGTAAAATTTACCTCTATTTTGTTTTAAAAAGAACGGGTTCATTTCAAGTCAAGATGTTTTTAGATCAAATTTTCCTAATAATATTTTGCCTGTGTACGTAATTTAAGGTAAGTGTGGCTCCTTATGGAACATTTGAGTTATTCGCTGTTTATCTTATTGTTTTGATCATGCAGAATGTTGAGGGTAACTCAAGAATTCCCTTTACAATTGTTGGTAGTCCTACTCGCTAGATAGGTATTGCAATGTAAGCAGACGGACAGGGACGTACTTGATATTCTTTTTAATAGCTGTAACAGTGCTGTTTCTAACACTAACTGTATATATTGTTTGAACGCTTATTTCGTTTGAGATATGAATAACAGAGCAACCTGAGGGTTAGGGTTTCTTGATACATGAACCTAAAACACACATGTGCTGCACCTTTTAAATTTAAGTACAGTATTTCGAAAAAATGAATTACACTGCATTATACACCTGTTTCGTCCATCTAGGACTCGTCAGTGATGTTAGGGACCAAAGAATGGAAATTGAAATTTTCTTAACTACTGTAGAAACAGGGTCAGGTGCGTAAACCCCTAAAGGATGCAGCATATGTTACGTCATCCTTTGACCGGAATGAGTGCTGTGTAAGTGCTGGAGCCTCCATAGCCAAGGTTAATCCCATTTGAGTAGTAGCACGGTACATAATATACTTATTTCGTAGTACACGATTTGACATTATACAGCACTAGTTGAAGTTTCCTTCTAAATTCATAATTTAAAGGGGTTTTACGCACCTGACCCTTCTGCTTCTACATTAGTTTGGAAATTTTGGATTCTCACCTTTTGGCCTCTAGCATCACTGGAGAGTCCTAGTTGGACCAAACAGCTGTATGGTGCAGTTTAATTCATTTTTCGGCATACCGTATCTATTACTAAATGTAAAAGGTGCAGCATATGGCTGTGTTACGTCATCTTCAAATTGTGTAATATAAAAGTGTGTATATTGTGAACCATGTCACCACCCAAATGAGATAACTGTGGTCCTCAAGGCTCCAGCAAACATCCGGGACTGAAAACTCCACCAGCAGAGTCTACAACCTTGTATTAGATCTAACCCACCTGAATATTAATACAATTATTTATTTATGCCATCACTATACAGGAAGTCTTTTGAAAACAGTTGTATTATACCCTACACTACTATTCCTTCATGACGAACATATTCTACAAATGATTGGACGGTTACATAGCAGTCCCCATTGCAATCTGTAGTAATCCTAATAATGAAATAGGACATTATCTATATAATAGGTTTCGTCTTGTATTATAGAAGAAGCTCTGATATTTCAAACAGTCGCTGTACTCACCAGTTTGCAGTATTGTCTTGTACTTGTTTGTAATTTGATTTGGATATAGTTGCTAGTTAATGGTAAACAATCAATGCTCAAATCCAAATAGATCCTCTCTGAATTTGTTTTTTGATTTTGTTTACTTCGTTCCATTTATTTCAGCATTAAACATCATTAAGTTCCATGTTATAGGACAATAACAAGGAACTTAATGATGTTTAAGGCTTATATTTACATTTCCCCACTGCCTTTTTGGTTTTGATAATAAATTTATATTTACATTCTACTTTTGTTCTGAAAATTTAAGGTAGATTTCAAATAAATGGAACAGCCAACAGCAAGTATCGACCAGCTATTTCCAACGTTATGATTATGACATCACAATCGTAATGACGTCATAATAACCACACCAGTGTTATGGTCTCATTACACGAAACTGACCTTGGTAGTGTTATATAGTGGCAAGGCAGAGCAAATGTTAATATTAAAAAAAACATGAAGCCTTGCAGGGTAATGTTATCTTTCAAGGATAATCAAATTTATTGTCGTGTTGGATATGCAGTTTCTAAAGTGTAACAACAGTTTTTAGACAGTGTATGGATATCCTTAGACCCCTAATCCGGTCTATTTGTCTGAGCGGAATTTCGTCTTCGACTAAGACATAATAATCGTCGCTATCAAACACATATTTTACAAACTTACTATACATGGATGCGATAGATGATGGTTGTTTATGACTATGAACAAGTTTTAATGTTGGCATCGCTGTCTCATTCGAAAACATTTTGTAACCTACTATGAAGGTCGACGTTTTCTTCATATGGTCATTAGTGTGCTTACTTGTTGTGATTGAGTATGTTACCAAGGTTGACATGGCGGGTCAGTAGGCGCTTACTCTTTCGGAACACATGGTCTTATTATCTTGTACTTTTACAAGGTTATCCATGTAACTCAAATTTTGCCCTTTTAATTAATCGATTTTGAGTTTGGATTATGGTTTTGTTTACCCTTCGGTATTCCCTATTCTTTTAGTTCCCTTTCTACATATTTTGTATCGATTTCTTTGTGCACTTTATTCACATCGTCCAAGGATGAAACACATAAATGGTGCAGTTTAATTCATTAATTGGCTCGACTTTGTCTTATTCTTAATAAGAAAGTGGCAATACTCGTTTGCATATTTTGTACAGTCCTTCGATTTTATTTAACTATTTGGTAAAGTAGACGGAGGCCCAGATGATCGTCAATGCTTGAAGCTATTTTCATACAATCCGACATATATCATTAGACGGTCGCTTGTGCTTTTTTAGCAAGCAGGGGGCGGCAATATAACCTTTTAAGTGGCTTTCTTATTGTCACCAAACCTTATGTCCTCTAGCAGGAAAAATTTGATTGAGTCTCTCGCGAATTCTAATTTTAGTTAAGTTTTGTTCTATTTTCCCCGAAGATCTTTAACGTAATAATTGAAACGATATGTTGCATCCTACATTTCTAAAAATATACATCACTTGCAGGCGATTTTATGTAACATGATAATGCTAAATGATAAAATTTGGCATAAAAGGAATCGCTAGTCATACCCAAAAGAGAAAATCCGGCTACTGTAAGTTTAATGATGTCCGTGGATTTTAATTGTGATATATTATTTTTTCATGTTCCTGTCCCTTCTTTGCAAGTATACATTTATAGATAAGCGTGTTCCTCGATATAAATAAATCGACTATGTTGTTGTATATTTAGTTGAGAGATCGAGATAAAATCTGTCCGCAGAAATGGCTGATTGTTATCGATGGACTTCCACTCCTCTAAGGTTGTATTTCAATTGACAACTTCACTGAAACAAAATTAAATAAAATATATTTTGGTGACTGAATATCATTAGCTATGTCTTAGAAGAGAAGACGTAACACACATATATGCCGCACCTTTTAAATTTAGTAATAGATACAGTATGCCGAAAAAATGAATTAAACTGCATCATACAGCTGTTTCGTCCTCCTAGGACTCTTCAGTGATGCTAGGGGCCAAAAAGTGGGAATCCAAACTTTCTAAACTAATGTAGAAGCGGAAGGGTCAGATGCGTAAAACCCCATTTTATGAATTCAGAAGTAAAATTTAACTAGTTCTGTATAATTAAGTATATGATTACTTAAATATGCATTGATTTAACCTATCCTTTTTCATGTTGGAGTAGATCAGGCTTGTTACAAGTTAGATAAGAATCACCCTGTGTTTTGCGTGTTACAGACATATATAGCATCGGTCGAAATCCTGAATCAATAAAAACAACTCTTTCACTGCATTACAAAATAAAGACCCCCGTATTGCTTCGTAAATTGCAGATAGGCATTAACAAATTTTAGGTTTGATAAAATATTTCTTAAATCTTACCTTAACTTTTGTGCAAAAATTTAGACGATATAAGTAAAAATCAATTTGCAATAAATTTTGAATGTAAAATGAAAAAAATAAAACACAAAAACAATCAATAAAATAAATGAGCTTACTTAGACCTGGATTCAAACCCTTGTCAAATCGGAAGTTTTCTTCAAAAAAATAATGTTGACCAATACAAAGGACCTTTAACCGATTTAATTCAGCGGAAGTGCTCAGACCCAATTGTGCTACAGTTCTGTCTAAAACGAATCTAAAAGAAACATTACTGTATACTAAATATAAAAGAAAACAACAATGCCTTGATACAAACCAGGCGTAAATGTAGTTCTCGTGATTGTGTCCACACCTTCTTAATTACGATATATCTTTGTCTAACCTAACAATGGTATCATTGGTTTAGATGCATGAACTATTTTTTCTATCCGTATTGACACAAGCCTACACTATTTTATACTGAATTAGGTAAATAAGTGCAAGCAAACTCACCACGATACAGGATTAAATGCGTACTGTTGATTACTAAGCATGATCACGTGACATATGTCACCTATCAGTAATCAGTCGTTTATCGACTAGTTTTTTTCTCGTAATACTATTGGAACATGCTAGCAACACGAAGCTTTGGTCCAAATTGTGAAAATTTTGTTCTTGCAGATTCCCTCGACATTCAGAGCATTAGATTTATATGGGAACATTGTGATTTCGCCCACTACAGTGTAGAACTGCAGTTGAGAACTGCGGCGTTAACGAAAATTAATTGTTAAGAGTGGATCAATGTTAGGTAAGCGTCAAAACAAGTCCGTATCCCCGTAAGGTTTTAGGAATTCTTAGAGAGGTGTTTTTGTCTTTGTGCCAACCTTCATCTTCCCGATGTCGGAATCCAAAATCGTGTTAGCGTTAAAACAACTCCGTTGACAGGTAACCTAAATAGGCAGGTGTTAATTACATAACCTATCCTGGAAATTCTTTTGGTTGTAACCTTCATATATATAAGCTGTTGTAAAATATATAAAGTTTTTCTCCCTATATTTATGTCTCAAACGAAATAAGTGTTTAAACATTGTATACAGTTAGTGTTAGTAAATAAGCAGAAAAAGCATACACAGAAATGGATGTACACATTGAGAAAGTTATAGAAATAAAAAAAAATCTTGTAGGTCACAGATAGCTGCTCGAGTATGACAGTGTCAAAAGAAGTTATATTTTTGAAATAATAAGCAAATTAAAAATCTAGGTCACTGTGACCTATTTTTCGACCTTGGATATTTTTTTGATCAGTTTTGAGTTGTACTTTTTTGGAATGGAACAAAGCATTAAAACTATAAAGAATGATTAAAAAATATCATGTAGTTTTATCAAAATTGGGTCTATTATGATTTTGACACCCAACTTTGACCCCTCACATAACTCGTTTAGCGCTCCGAGCTGACTTTAATTTCATATCATGTCATGACCACCTAACCCATAGGTGTTGATATTAAAAAAATAAACTTATCAGTGATAGCCACCAGAAGGCCCAAATTGGCAACCCTCCTTTACATGGCGGGTGTCGTCGATGAAGCAGAAGACCCTTACTCTTTCGGAACACCTGGTCTTATTCTCTTGTACTTTTACGGGAGTTTCCATGTAAACCTTTCCTTTGTTCATATTTTGTCCCTGGTTTAATCGATTTTGAGTTCGGTTTATGCTTTTGTTAACGCTTTGGTATTACCTAATTTATTTTCGTATGTTTCGTTTTTTATCCAACTTATGAAATTACCACGTCTTTTATTAAATTTTCTTTTTCTTTTTTTGAAGGATCATACATATTCTGTTATTTAAAGGAGAAAATCTCTAGAGCTTTCAGGTTCCATTTTTAACATTAAAACGGACACCAGTTACTTACACGGCTCTATTTCCATTGTTACCCCGATATAATTAAATATTGTCATTTCTTGAACGGGCTAAAGTACATAACATGACAGAAAATGTGTTGCAAATATGGCACAGCGTCTCAAATCTTAGGTAATTGTAATATGACGATTTTCTTACATGTCGCCTCCATTTTTGTTATCGATAGACCTATGTTATTTCTTTGCCAACTATGGATTAGGCATGTGCACATGTAGCTATACATAGTACAGCGCGCCAATCTTTATTTAATTGCCATATGCTGGTTACCTTATAGAAAGATACGTCGCCTCCATTTTCTTCGCCAAATATGGCTAAGGTCTATGTACATGTTTCTATGAAAAAGATCTGTAATTGGTAGTTGTTTTAAACAATAACCCAATTTCCGTTCAGCTTCCGAAATTTAAGATCAAGTCGTTTGGAAAATTGCCCTCCACTTTTATAATTATCATTCCTTTCATGTTTGACCTTTGAAACTAAGTATGGTACAGTGGTAGTTTTTATGAGGAAATCAATCTTCAATACAAAGTCTTAAAAATACCAAGAAATATAATATTTTAAATAGTACTTGCGTAGTTGTAATCCTGTACAACTACATGAGCGTCATTGTACGCTCATTAAGCCTCATTAAACATGTGTCGTGTTTTAAATCCTGTTTGTGCCCGTGGTTACATGTAATCAGCTCTTTCATGCTTCCAAGGTCAAGTTACCAAAGAAACAGGGTAGCATAAACATCCTGTGATTAGGACATTTCAATATGAGTGTTTTGATAACTTGACTATATTGCAGTTTATGAGTTGCCACGTTTCAAACATAAATAAGATCATGATCAGCAGCTATCATGTGACTTGCAATGGCTGCAATTTTGAAGGAAACGTCTGTGAAGCCTGCCATTTAGAAAGAAATATTTGTAATACCTATCGTTAAGAAGGAAATAAGTGTAATATCTGACCTTTAAACGGAAATCATTGTGTAATACATGACATTTTAAATAGAATATCTTTATGGTGGTCTGGTGTCCCAGTGATTAGCACACCCGCCTTTCCGGCTACGATCCAGGTTCGTTTTCCTGATTTGGGTTTGCCAAACCGTTTGGATTTTCTCTGGGTACTTCAATGCCCTTCATTTAAACCCCGCGTGCTGACATCCGGGCAACAAAAAATGATTAATGTAAATTGAAATAACTTGTAACATAATTGTTGTAAAATAGTAAAAGTACATGTTTTTGTTTGTAAAGGAAAACGTTAACAGATTTATGTAATAAATGAACTTAACCTTATGCTATGATGTCACTAGTAATGCATTATCTTATAGAAGAAAACAACTGTATTGGCAGTACCGTAGGAGAATGCAAACTTCTCATTCGTCTTTTTCTCTTGTATTTTTGCAAGGGTCTCCATGTGAATCTTTTCTTTTGTTCATATTATGCCCTGGTTTAATGATTTTGAGATTATGATTTTTGTTAACGCTTTGGTATTCTCTTATTTATATTCTCAGTTAAATATTTATCATTGCAATGAAGAACACTTAACAGTGTAAGAAGAGAGAGACCCAGTACAATCAAGTCCTGCTGGTCGATGTTGAGCAATTTGAGAAATAGACGTAAGGGTCGATATAGCGTATTGAGCGGATCATAACTGCCCCCTCTCTTCCCAGACTTCATCTTCCTACATACTCGACTGAGGAATAGAATACTGCATGCTCTTTGAAGCAGGACGTAGAAATCCAAACACGAGGAGTGGCATTCTTATATTGTTAAAAAAATCAGAGGATACCAAAGCGTCGATCAACAAAACCATAATCCGAACTCAAAAAAGGTTAAACCTGATTTCTGTATTCTGAGATTTTTATACAAACTCATAGGTTTGAGTATACATTGAGATAGAAATTAAATGTTGACATCTTATTTAAGATGTCAAGTCAGCATCTGACATATATTAATACACGGAATTTGGTCTGAACTTTGTTCTATTGGTCTAAAGTTCAAACTAGGTTTCATGTTTTAATCGTAATATTCACTCAAAACAACGTACATCCCTAAGTTGAAAAATCGATATTAAGAGGAGGAATAAAAAAAGATTATAATTAAAGCTAATAATGTTTTCTGAAAAAAATATATGAAATCACTTCTTTTAGTGGAATATTATTCTTTCGTTGATTTGATCGGTTTATCTTTTTCTACGAGTAAATTGATCAACGGAGTAAATACACGGTTGCTTTAAAGCAATTCTTTGATTAATCGTAATCCACGAATTTATGAACACACGACAAAAACTGTTTTGTCAGTTCATCGGTTAAGACATTAAGACGGGAACATTTACATACTATACATACATTTACATTAGACATCGAATCAAAGCTAAAGGCTTATTACTAATGAAGTCATAAATTTTTGTTCTGAATTTGAGCGTAAATACCGACCCAGATGCACCAGAAGAGTAGGCGTGTATGTCAAACCTAGATAATGCTAAGTCCGGATATCTGATAACTCTTGTAGGAAGGACAACAGAACCATAAGGCACATCAGTGAACATTTTATTCTTCATACTACTAAGATATTTGTATGATGAAATCAGCTTTCATCTTTGGAAACTCTTGGGTTCACGTCTGTCCTTGAGCAGTCGATTTTTACATACCCTTTTTCCAAATATTTTCCAATAGGGATATGTAATTTAATCTCTCAATGTTTAACAAAAATAAAACTACTGAAACTCCTATTGACCCGGATAAAATCCCATAATGATTCTTAATGTGTGAGAAATCCTTGAAAAAGTCGGGATAGGTTTGATAGGCGACCACCATGCATTCAACCTCCCTATCAATTTGACAACCTATTTATGAAAAAGAAGGAGACGACGTTATATTAATGATATACTATCTTTTCTTCATACTTTTGCATAGGTTTCTTTATTTTAATATTGCAATAAGCACCTGTATTTTCCACGCATTGCACCACAAAACAAACATTTTAAACGCAAGGAAAACAAAATGTAGAGAATGTTTTACTTTAACTCTTACTTCGCATTATTACTCTCTGTAATGATAACTGTCATTACAACCCACTGTCACTGTTATCGCGACGATACTTAGATATATCAACGTGTGCTCTTTCATACATCCCTACATTCTGTGGTGCCATCTCTCCTCTCCAGGCTACAGATAATTACTTTTGCTGGGTCCCGAAATTGATCAACTGACAAGCCTCGCTTAAGCAGACGACACAATTTAACAGTCAAGTTATAAGTCAAACTGGACCGGAAGATGCGACTGGATATCCTAATTAATGCTGGACGCGTAAATTAATTGTGTTATTGATGAAGGACGTACGAGTAAAACCGTTTTACTTTATTGCACTCGGCCGTTTGTTTTCTTCAAACAGAGCACGCTATAAACCTACTGAAAATTGGGACCGAAGTGATTATTTGACTACAAATTAAGTTAGGCTGTATTGCGGTTAAATGAATCGATATTTTCAAAAGCATTGTCCCTCCTTACATAATTGTCATTTAGGCCAAATCTTCAAATCAAACAAATTCAAGGAAGCTTAGCGTATAACAATGTAAATAAAAACAAGAAAATAATAAAAAAAACCTTCAGAAGGACGTTTTTTTGTGTTAAAAAAATCAGAGAATACCAAAGCGTGAACAAAACCATAATCCGAACTCAAAATCGATTAAAATAGAGGCAAAATAGGAACAAAGGAAATATTTACATGGAGACAAAAGTACAAGAGAATAAGACCAGGTTTTCCAGAAGAGTAAGCGTCTTCTGCTTCGACGACTATCGCTATGTAAATCTTGGTCACATCCAAGTAAGTATCAATCCTCAAAATGCGTGAGAGTAACTCATACTCTCACCTTGAACTTATGACCTATGGACCTGTGTATATTATAAAGTTACCTATATATCTATTATTTTGGTACCATGTAAGTATTTTTTACCGAGTAAACTCTATAGAAATCACCATCAGTATTAATCACAAAAAATATTTTATCTTTTCATATACTGCAATCAGGTCAGGAGGCTAATGGAGATCGTGACATTTTTCATTGTAGATATTGATTGTACTAAGATATTCTCGCGAGACAAATACGTTGGCATCAGCGGTCATTTAATCAGTACAATAATAATGAAATAGGCCGTTAGCAGATATGTTTGACCACAAAAACGTCACAAATGGACACCCGTACACCATCATTGTGATGCAGATACAAACAAGTAACTATTGACGTCATCGATGCAAGATCGCCAGGATTCTTTGGATAAAGTAGCCATTTGGCAGCGCCACCTATTGGTGTTGAGGCACGTCATGTAAAATCTGAGTCGAGGAGAGCTCGGTCGATTCCGGATTGGTGGTATAAAACCGGTAACACTAGAGATCATCAGTCAAATACACACAGTTATTTATATATATCTGTATCTACTAAAGGGCTGCTTAATACAAAACCTGACAAATACTGATATCTTTTTGTGGTACGAAAGGAAATTTCCGAATTCCTAAATGTATACTGTACGTAACGGTAACGATTATTTATGATGTCCTCCAATCTAGGGAAAGTGCTTTATTACATTAGAAGTCACTCATTAATAGCACAAAACAAATGGCCAATAGCTTAGATCGATTGGTCAAAATAACTCCAGAAAATATACCTTCCGGAAAGGAAATCCATTTCTTTGGTATGCAATCTATATTTTGATTTACTGAATAAAAAAATATCTTAACTCTATTTTATAACTTCTTTTTTGGTAATAAATAAGTCACAGTTGAAGGTAAAACAATTATTCCGCTATTGTAAATTTATTTTTACGAAAAATGATACTTTGAAATATATATTTTGCAATCTATATTTTGATTTACTAAATGAAAAATATCTTAACACTATTTTATAACTTCCTTTTTGGTAATAAATAAGACACAGTTGAACGTAAAACAATTATTTCGTTATTGTAAATTTCTTTTCCCAGTGAATATGAAATGTGATACTTTGAAATCTGAGCCAAGCGTAACCTTGTTGTACCACTAAAAATTTCAGTTGTTTATGAAATATACTCGTTGAAAGCTTTATGACATTCCTACTAATTACATGTCAAAATAAGAAACACATAGCCACAGTTATTTCATTTGAGTAGTGGCACGGTACATAATAAACCAAAGTTTTAATTATACATAACTAGTTTAATTTTACCTCTAAATTCATAAATTTAAAGTAATTTGTTTTTACGCACCCGACCCTTCTGCTTCTACATTAGTTTAGAAGTTTTGGATTGCAACCTTTTGGCCTCTAGCACACTGAAGAGTCTTAGTAGGACCAAACAGCTGTATGATGCAGTTTAATTCATTTTTTTTCGACATACTGTATCTATTACTAAATTAAAAAGGTGCAATATGTGTGTGTGTTACGTCATCTTGCTCGCAAAGATAATGATGTTTATATAATAAACGTTACTTCTATAAACTTTTATTATTTTACAACAATCCTGAAACAAGTTATCCAACTTTTACTAATCACTTGCGCGCGAGAAAACCCACGTGGTCGGGCCGGTGACCCTATACCTTTTCCCCGTCCGGTCGGGTAGGCGAATCCCGGCAGCCTTAGTGAAAGGCAAGTGCGCTATCCACTGCGCCACGTGACCACTCTTAAGTATAAACCTTACTTCGCATGCTAGGAACTATAATCACCAACATTTCAACAAAGAAGCTTATTATTCTGAGCAACCAATGTAAAATATGGCTTAAAAAACAATTAATATCATTTTTTGTTTCTTTAATATACACATAATGATAGACGAGTCTTCGATTTTTGAATAAATCTCTCTTTCAATAGAAAACCGCAGAATGAGAGAACGTACTCCTCACAAGAACGGCAACTTACGCACATTCTGAACACCGATCACATCTGGATAAAATTTTTGAAATTTCCATCGCCGATCGACAAATGTATGTCGCACGCGCATAGCCAAAACAAAAATCTTTCAGAAATACACTAGGGGTTACAGATGACATGCTGGAGTCAATGCGAAACATTAAGTGTAATAGAGGGACGAACAAAAAATGATATAAGACCATGAATAAGAAAATGAATAAGAGAATACTGTAGCGTTAACAAAATCATAATCCAAGCTTAAAATGATTAAACCAGAGGCAAATATGAACAAAGGAAAGATTAACATGGAGACTCTAGTAAAAGTACAAGAGCATAAGACCAGGTGTTCCAGAAGAGTAAGCGGCTTCTGCTTCATTGACGACACCCACACAAATACCTAAAGTGCAAAACCAAGCAATCCACAAGGGAAAGCGTATGATTTATTCGCATATGATATCCTTCACAATTTATCAAATATCAGTAAGAAAATGATACTTTTTTGACGGAACGACATGCACTAGAATAGTAACCATGCTTGAATCTCATCTTTGTAAGTCTCCCTTCTTGTGAATTGTAAATCCATCAAGAGGGAAAACTTGTCATGACGATAAAGTAATCAGAATATATTGTAAACCTATATAAATATAATAAGGTAACATGATATGTAATAATTACAAGTGAAAACTAAATTTCCCTGTATCTCTAATGCACGTTAAAATATTATTCATATCAAGTATTTGTTTGGCATACGGCTTTTTTATTACTACTTATTATTTCCCACTTAAGAACACAATCTATTCCAATATGGCTGTATATATTCTATGATGATGAACAGTCGGAGATACGTTTGATTGAGCGCAGGTGCTTCTCTAGCAAAACGTTTTCAAGAAAATGGATGTGGTAGCTCCTGTATGGAATTAGGCGCTCCTGTATGAATAATAATACCCTTCTGAATAACATTGTCTAAAAGCATGCTGGCAATATTCGTTACAAAGAAACGATTTAAACGTTTTTGAAATAGATCATTAACCTTTTAAAAGCTCTGTGATGAGATTCAAGTATCGGTAAAATAAATTGCCAATTATCAAAATTAAACGGAATACTCGCTGGTTCATCGTCTATCGATCCTTCAAACAGAGGCCATCCTTTCAACCTATTTATTGAGAGCATGTTAGCAACTTAAAGTTTCCTGTGTTTTGTTTGGTTAGTTTGATTTTGTTTAACATTACATGCACATGCTACAGTCACAGTCATTCAAGGTGTCTCCACGTGTGTTGTGCAAGTGTGCACGCGTGCATATAGGTGGTTGTGTGTGTGTGTATGTGTATGTGTGTATGCAAATAAAACTCGAAGCGTCAACAAAACCATGATCCGTGCTGAAAATATATTAAACTAGGGACATAATTATGATAATAGGAACATGGAGACCCTTGTAAACGTACACGATAATAAAACCAGGTGTTTCGGAAGCGTAAGCGTCTTTTACTTCATCGACGACACCCGCCATGTAAATCTTGGTCACATCCAAGTAAACGTCAAGTCCTCAAAGTGGGAACCGAGTCATCATTCTAAATTCACAAGTAAGCACTTTGACATTAGCATGTTAGCATTAGCATAACTTATTGGTGCACTTGCCTCCTTACGATAGCGCAGATCTGATGGCGACTTTATGGTGCTATCTCACTGAAATACCACGCCGAGGGCACCCAGCACATACTTACCCCGTTTGCATTATACTTACACAGCTTGAATCATATGTTACCGATACCCTTCATGTTAATTGTTGGAATTATATTCATGACACAATAAAATTCATAGTAGGATGCTCCAATTTTGCAACCAAATTACAAAGCAGCATTTGCCTCCTTTTCGGTCATGAACATTGTTGATGTTACGTACAAGTATATTCTACTTATATATGGATAGTCGGTTGGCTTTCTTGATAGCATATTAGCCTTTTATCGATCCCCAAACGGGTGTGAACAAGTATTTGGAAATTGCCCGACCACATGGGGTTTCCACGTTTACTCTCGCACGAAAGAACAATTATGTTGATATAACTTGTTTCACGACCGTTTACATAAAATTTATAATTAATTTTTAACTTGTATTCGATCAAACTATAAGTTACATTTTCAAAACAGCTACACAAGAAAAAAAGTTAAAAAAATATATTTTATCGACACAAGACCGCGTTATATCTGGGTACTCGTTGGGAGGTCGTTGAAGAGGTAACACCTACAGCTTTCGGATTTTAGACTCTCGGCTCCTGTCTCATTGCGGACGATGTCTGCAGAAGAGGTGTTCGTTTTGAATTAAGCTCAGTGGGACCTGAACAGGAACGTAGCCTAGGTAAGAAGACCGACAGACTTGTGATTATGCTAGAAAAAAATCAGAGAATACCAAAGCGTCACCAAAACCATTATCCGAACTCAAAATCGATTAAACTAGAGGTAAAATAGGATAAAAAAAGGTTTTCATGGATGCTCTCCTAAAAGCACAAGAGAATAAGACCAGGTGTTCCTGAAGAGTAAGCCTATTCTGCTTCATTGACGACACCCACCATGTAAATCTTTGTCACATCCAAGTTAACATCAAGTTTTCAAAATTAGAACCGAGTATCATTGTCAATCACAACAGGTAAACACACTAATTATTATAATGAGCATACTCCAAAACGTCCATCTTCATATCACTTAAAGATACAGAATATTTCTCAATGAGACAAAGATGGCGACCATAAAACTTCAACTGCGACATGTAAACATCATAGGTTGGAGAAGCAGGGATGTAACTATCAAGAAATGGAAAGTTCACGATCGGGAAATTGAAATCATCACATTTATCGTATAGCTTCGTAGTAAGCTGTCAACGTTGGTCTTATTTTAAGTAGAGATCGAGATAGGCATCTGATGCAGAAGAGTGTGTTGTGTCCTTTATTTCAAGTTCAGAAGGATATATACGATCGACGTGGTCAGCAAACTTTTTGTTGTCTATAGACAACACATTAAATTACAATATTTGGCAAGGTTATTGTTATCTGTCCTAATTAGCCCTTCCACAAATTCAGTCTCGAATGAAAGCAAAAACAAGTCAGCTAATAGTGGGGGACAGTTTGTTCGAATGGGAATGCCAACAGTCTACTGGAAAATCTTTCCTCCGAACTCAACTAGAAGTTCAGGGTTCGACTTCTGATCTAGCCTTGTTTCCATTCCTTAACTTAGATCACTGTGTTTGAGTCTTTTCATCGATTTAATCTCATCTCCATTTTCAGAATCAAAGTGCCTGTATACAATAGCTTCTTTTCAGAAATGACTTATCAAAGGTAATTTGTCAGTGAAAAATGTTCTATGGTTTTCAACAATGTTACAGGAATCCATTAGTCTCTTGGTGCATTGAAAAAAACAAATAAGGACAGACGAAAAAGGAGAGAAGAAGAGGAAGAATATGAAGATGAGGGCGAAAAAATAGAGAAGAAAGGAAATGAATAAGAAGAAAGAACAAAAAACAAAGAGTAAGGAAAGCAAGAAGAATGAAGAAAAAAGGATAAGGAATAATTTTAAAGAAAAAAAAAAAGAAAAATGCTTTCCAGGAAATTCTGTAATAAATGTCAAAAGAAATAATAATCCATCATCGATAATGTAAAACAGTTTCACAACCAAGCATTTTATAACTTTCCGCGGATAGAAATCGATTTCTGTATCTTCTGTAATCATAAGTGATGCCCATCAGCATTATAACAGAAGAAGGCTTGCTAATTTTCCTGTTGCCCTCATTTAGAATCAACTGTTGTTAAAGTTGAAAAATTAACCAGATCAGCCTGTTATGGTGCAAATCCGTAGAATTTGGTTTAAATGACATTTGAAGTTAACGACCAGCATGGGGGTAATATTTGATTTGGCCTGTTGAGCACATCAATCGTTTCACCCCTAAATTGAAGGCATGACACGTAATGCTACACGTAATACCTGATTTACGTAATAATGCGTTTAATACCGAGCTAATGTGACGTCTCTATGCATAATTAAGTCCCGTCTTTATGGTTAATTAAGTCCCACAGTCTGTAAGGGGCTTCTACCATACCACAGGTTTCATAATACTTGACACAGAGGTTAGGTGGCATGTGTTTTAAAAAATAGTAACCTAATAATAATTGAACCAAGGTCTCTTTGGTGATTTCCTTTTATCTTCCTTCTTTATTTCGCCTCCCTCCTCCTCCTCCTCCTCCTCCTTAATTTTAGGTAGATAACGTCTGTCATTGAGGCGACATCATTTTTCGGCATACTTTATCTATTTCTAAATTTAAAAGATGCAGCACATGTGGGTGTTACGTCATCTTTAATGATAAGAGGTGGCAGACTCTGCTGGTGGATTTTTAGTCCCCAAAGCTTGCTGGAGCCTCCATAGCCACAGTAAATCTCATTTGAGTAGTGGCACGGTACATAAAATACTCATTTTCGTAGTGCACGATTTGAAAGTATACAGAACTAGTTTAATTCAACTCCTAATTTCATAAATTAAAGGATTTTTACGCACCTGACCATTCGGCTTCTACATTAGTTTAGTAATTTTTGATTCCCACTTTTGGGCCCCTAGCATCCCTGAAGAGTCCTAGGAGAACGAAACAGCTGTATGGTGTAGTTTAATTCATTTTTCGGCGTACTGTATCTATTACTAAATTTAAAAGGTGCAGCACAGGTGTGTGTTACGTCATGTTTTGGTATAGAGTTGGAAATGACAAACAACGCTACACCTTCTGCGATGTCGTCCTTTTTGTTTAAGATATGAATCAGTTGAGTTTTCTTTAGAATCAAAATGTGTATATTTTTTAAATCAAATATGCACTAAAACACTCCACTTTTTTCATTGATATTGTATGAAGGGCTTCACTCCTAACATTATGTTTTTATTTTAACCTGAAAGCTATCTTTCTCATAAGTTTGATGACAGAATCTGGCTAGGATCCAGAATAAATACACTGTGTCAAGACATCCCTTTTTTTATTTTTCTCCGATCCTCATCTTTATGTGTGAAAAAAAATTTCATGTGGTCTACTCAAACTTGAAATGGTTGAATCCTTCCGTTCGGTTTTGTTTTCACGTTAAAAATTGTGCAAAAACTACGTGATTTGTGATGCATCGCATTTAAGATCGATGATCACCAAAAGAAGTTTTGTTTAACCTTGAACCATAAATTGCTGTTACTTTACAAAATAAAAAAAATTCAGATTTTTAAGATAAAACATAATATTCAGTCATGAACCATCTTCGCTATTAAGATAAAAGCTTTATTTATCCTGGCGTTTTACTGTTACATCACACAAACTTTTATTTCCGGGAACGACGATCCTGTCGATTCATGAGTTCTAAGAATTTCTGAAAGATAACATCGATAGCTCCACACAAATGTTTATGAGCATGACATTTAAGTTTATTTGCAGAACTTTACTATTCCATTCTTTGTTCTTTTATTGATACAGCAAACATCAAAATCACATACACTATACGTTCAAAAGGACACATCAATACAAAGTGAATTAAAGTTGAGATTTACTCTATAGGCAGGCAGTTTACTGTTATGTCTATTAAAATAAAGCTTGTATGGAAGTTTGTGTGTATAAACATGAAAAGGGAAAGTGAATATTGAAATAACACAAAAAAATGGCTGAAGAAGGAAAAACAATACTTTTTTTTACAGATCACAAGACATTTCAATATTTAAACACTGTGTCTGTATAGAAATAGTTGTAGTTTTTTTCATAATATTTGTGTTGAGATAACACTGTTAAAAGTCTAGATTGAAGCGTTGAACATACCCATAAGAGTACAAAAGTGAACCTGATTAATGATTTACTATTTGGGCTTGTCTAATATGAATAAGTAACAGAGTGTCATCTTTTCACCAATAAAAGGCGTATTGTGTTCCTGTATAAACCTCAGCTATATGTTTGATAGGAAGTACAGTGGTGTGCAATAAGTATTCGTATACATGATGTTTCTGATATGTTTTTGAGTAGTGGCATGGTACATAATATGCACATTTTCGTAGAACATGATTTGAAATTATACAGAACTAGTTTAATTTTACTTATAAATTCATAAACTAAAAGGGGTTTTATGCACCTGACCCTTCTGCATTACATTAGTTTAGAAATTTTTGATTCTTACCTTTTGGCCCCTAGCATCACTGAAGAGTCCTAGGAGGACGAAACAGCTGTATGATGCAGTTTAATTCATTTTTCGGCATTCTATATCTATTACTAAATTTAAGAGGTGCAGCATATGTGTGTTTTACGTCATCTTTTTTGCATTTTGACAAATTTTCAATGAATATTTTATGATATCGTTTTTCTATGAATGTTCTTGAAATTTCATACACTTTTAAACAACAGTTAGTTCTTTCATCTGATGTTGTTAAAGTACTTTTCCAGTAATTTTCATGAAAAAGACGAATATATGCAATGTACACAAAGTGTGACCTCGTTTTGTTCTTTTTTCCCATTACAATACCATAGCTAAAACTATAATGTGCAAAACCTCTTAAAAACTTCTTCAGAAAAATTGTACAGATATTACTCATAAGAATTCTTTGAAAATGTTACATGCATGAAATGGTTAGTAAAATGTGTATGTGCCCGGATACTTATTGTACACCATTGTATATATGCCATATATCTACGTCTCTGTGTGTGCGATTGGGTGAGGGTGAGTATGTATGTTTTACTACCATTCCTGTTTTCACATTTCACATGTGATATGATGAGGAAGGCATGCGACAAACTGTGCTTAATGCTTGCACAAAATGATTTGTCAATAAAATATGTTTAAAAACACTGAGGAAAGGCATGCGACAAACTGTGCTTAATGCTTGCACAAAATGATTTGTCAATAAAATATGTTTAAAATAACAATTCTCAAACATAAATAGGATACAAATGGACGAAATAAAAAAAAAGAAAAAACTGAAAATGTAATCAAAATTACAAGGGTTTCATTAGGGGACATGCCAATTAAACCTTTGCGTTTTAAAATTTCATATTAACATTACTAAAAAAATATGGATGTTGTCTTTTAGATAACAACAAATGCTACCCGAAGCGGTGCAGGACCTATATATTGTTTCATGAAAATCAACAAAGCGTGGTTATTTTCATAGACAGAATATCAAAATGTTGGCGGGGAACACTGCCGACACCCTTCTATTTACACTCTTACTAACAATTTAATATAAGCAGCTTATGTTGGCCCTTCAGCTCGTCTAACATGGTAGACTGCCAGTGACAGATGATTTAGGAAACACTTCGCTGGAGGAATGTTCATACCGACATCGCAGCCAATCATTTGTAAGTAAAACTTTAATAAAAGCTGAATAAGTGAGGCTGTATTGAACCCGGACTGTATACACAACTTGACATATCCTGTCCTCGACTGGGATATACCGAAGACGGGGGTAATTCAATATGAATATGAATATGTCTAGCTGTGTTATTTGATAAACATTCATGTCTAGTTTGTTCCATAGAACTGACATTAGTGTAAAATCCCCGACGTAAATGCTATAGTGTATATTATATTTTATTGTCAAAGTCGTTCTTTTCAGACAGATATAGGAATCCCCAAGAGACAACATGACAGTTTTTTTTTACTGTGTACATGTGAACAAAAAAATCTTTACTTGGAGTCTACAATGAGTTTGATCTCTCGAACAATACTTTTTGTGATTGTAGCCGCCGTCTGAATTGAACACATAGACAAATGCCATTAAAGGTAAGTGATGTCTTTAAAGTTTTATCTTATCTCCTGTTCACAGTATCAATTCCCAACTGCAGACAACAAGTCACCATTCCCGAGAAGTGACCTTAAATGTAGACAGGTTTTGATAAAGTATCACGTAATAAATCCATTAATGCAATATCGTTAAGTTGGTTTAAGTTGACTCAACGTACGGCATTTAGTTTAGCAGCGAAACAAACGACACTTGACAATTCAGATTGTGAATATGTTATTTTCATGTTTACGTTTAGCACGGGAGACGAGCATCTTACTACCAATTGATTGAAATTACCATATTATCCTTATACTTTATATTTCAGTAGTCGATAATGTTTCACAGAATACTGTATACTTAAAAGTTAGCGTTTGGAAACATTTGATTGATATAGAAGGATAATTTATTACAACTCCTTAATCATTGGTGTAATACCTACATCAAGGGGTATTTGAACTTGTTCTGTTCGTCTATTCATTTCTCTCTCGCTCTCTCTCTAAATCTGATATAAAGCATAACATATCAATACTATATTAGAGTGGTCGGGTGATGCAGTGGATAGCGCACAAAGGCGGCCGGGGTTCGATTCCTAGACCGGACGTGAAAAGGTATCGGTCACCTGCCCGACCACGTTGGTTTTCTCCGGGTACTCCTGTTTCCTCCCACAATAAGACCCCTCGATCGCTAACTTACGGGCCAACAAGAGTGATTGATATAAGTTGTGTAACTTGTTTCATAATTCACAGATATTGTAAGTCACCTTACACTAATAGAGAGATATATTTAGTATCACTTTAAGGCCATAGGTTCACGAACGTTCCTCAAGTTAAAAAAATCTTGTAACTTATCTTCACTGGAAAGCATTACAGAGGTCAAGAAGAAATTCCTCAACTTTAAAATCCCCATAGAAAAACATTACAGGGGTGAAGGAGATATTCTTCAACTTTAAAATATCCATAGGAAAACATTACAAAGGTGAAGGAATAATTCCTAAACTTTAAAATCTCCATAGGAAAACATTACAAAGGTGAAGGAATAATTCCTCAACTTTAAAATCTCCATAGGAAAACATTACAAAGGACAAGGAATAATTCCTCAACTTTAAAATCTCCATAGGAAATCATTACAGAGGTCAAGGATGTTTCCCATTGGGAATTCTTAAATTAAGGACTGTTCGTGAAGCTGGGGATCCTTAATCTCTGTAAGATAACACATATGTTGCACTTTTAAAATTTAGCAATAGACACAATATTCCGAAAAAATGAATTAAACTGCATCATACAGCTGTTTTGTCCTCCCAGGATGCTAGGGGCCAAAAGGTGGGAGTCCAAAATATCTAGACAAATGATAGAAGCAGAAGGGAAAGGTTTAATTTATGAATTTAGAAGTAAAAATTAATTAGTTCTGTATAATTTTAAATCTAGGGAATTTTTTTAACTTAAGGAACATTCGTGAAAATGGGGCTAGATCTTAATGACAAGTAAACAGGGTTCAAATATAAACTGAAAAAAACCGATATTCTCGGCCTGTACATGTCTATGATAGATATGATCATTCTTACTATATTTCTATATTGGCAGCACATATATGAATAGAATTCATTTTAAAATGAAAACAATATGGAACTCATTTGTTAATTGATTGTTTCAAAGTGAAGACAATTTTGTACATAAAAACCCCACTCAGTTGACATCAAAATTATATTGATTAAACGTACTGGGCTCTCGCCCCCATCCAATTACACTTGATTTAGTGTCGTTACTAGCTGGTGAAGTGAAATAAAGAATGAAATATTGATTTCACTCAAATGTCAATAATGTTGGTAAAAAGAGCTAAATTAATTGAAGTAAAACTTTTAGTCTGAAATATTTTAATTGTTTTGATTACAGGTTATCGTGCATTATTGAGGATGCTGCATACAAATTTGCTTACTAAGTATATTACATAGAGGTTAAATAACTCGTTGTTGTTGGATATGGAATTTATTTCACTCGAGTTCATTATTTTTTAAAAGTTACAAAAGACACGAGCTTTTGGGAGTGTCTTTTATAACTTTAAAAAAATAATTAACGAGAGTGAAATAAATTCCATATCCAATAACCACGAGTCGTGTGACCTGTTTCTACGGCCATAATATAAAGTCGCAGTGGCAGTGTTGTTAACCGCGGTATATTTGCGCGAAAACACATCATCTTGTATATATTCCCGCCAAATTGTGACGACATCAACAATCGATAACGACGTCAACAATCAGCACGCTACATTGAACCATGCGATTTCCGGTCATAGTTCAACTTCTCAACCAATCAAATTCCGGAAGATCATAATCCTCTAGTGGCATATATTTATCCAACAGTCAGCACGTTTATACAATGACCTGAGAGTGGAATAACACAGGGTAATGTGGTAGAAATTTACTTTCCTTTGCACTCAAATATGAAATTTTCTTCACTCTGAACATCAAGTGTCATCCAACGTTTACTATTTTACCTATTGCTAATATAATATGATCGGGTGGGTTGCTGTTTTGGGTACTCTCAGTGAGTTATTTCCGTGCGATAGCATATTGAAGTCGCCATCAGGTCCACGATGTTACGAGGATGCAAGTACACCAGGCGTATCCTTCAGTAACCTAAGCTTATCTCGAGAAAAAGGCCCTAAAATATATGTAAAAATATTTTACATACACTGTTAATCCGATCGTGCATTGTGTTAAAATAAAAAATTTGGATTTGGATATAAACGTCAGACGTTGCAGTTGTGAAGTACGGACACACTTTTCATGCACAATGCACGACCTGTAATGCGTTTTATACAGTAGCACGTTGTATGCAGTAGAAAGTTTTATGCAGTAGCAAGTTTTATGCAATAGCCATTGCACGGTCCTACCATACAGGTACACCAATGACAGTGTTAACAGCCGTGGCAGGTTGATGATACCAATATACATTGATATTTGATTACTGTAAATTATTAAAATTTGCGAGGTATTCATTTTAGCGTTTATCTTCGTGAAGATTCCGTCTCGGAATCCCTATTGTATACACATAATACATAGATCTTTAATCAGTCGCCAGTTCTAACGTGATACGCGAATCAATCATGAGGTGCAAGCTCGTGAAATATGTAGTTTGATGACAACGTAAATGTACTGTACATGCCATAATCTCCAATATCTATTGCCTTCTCGACTTCAGCTGAACTTCATACATGTATAGCTAATCTACCTGAGACCAAACACAACGGGATGACTTTTTAATTTTGTGATTTATCATTTACATAGTATTAACATACAAACGAATTTAAAGTACCCAGAGTCTGTTATCAGGAGTTTCCTGACAGACTTAGCATGTACATTATCCGAGATGTGTACTATGATAAGATATTTTGATTCCCATTATGATATTTTTATCTATTATGATTAATATGTCTCATTTATTGACAAGAGTGATTTATATAACTGGATAACTTGTTTCATAATTGTTGTAAAATAAATAAAATTTATATAAAAAAAAAATATGTCTCTAATCTGCTGACCTACCCTGGTGTGTTGGGTGACATTATGGCGGGTTTTACAGTCTTCTTCGGTCCATGATTTTGTCTCTAGACTTTGACACTACACTGATACACCTTACGGTATACTAATGAGGTGCCGCCACATTGTACTGAATAGAATGTACGTTAAATAGTGTATTCCGAGGGAAACTTGTGTCTTGTATTTTATTATCAACACAACACATTGATTCTTAATGGTATATTTGTTTAAAATGTTACGCCATTTAATAATAATTTTCGAACATAATGTATAGCTCCGTTATACGTTAACGTATTCGATATTTTAGAGGCTTATTTCTATGATATCAATAAGAGCGTTAAATAAGATATAACCAAAACAAAACAATCTTCCAAAAATTATCTGTAATCGTATTTTATTCTTTGAAATACCTTTTTTTCTGTAATTCTATTTTAATATTACACATTCTTCTTTCTAAATGTGAGCTGTAACTTAAATGCCAACATCAACTATGAATACTATGTAGGATATGCACAAGTTACTTTTCAATATCGCCATAGCCCAGTCACTGGTGTTAGTTTTTAACGACTGAAAGAACTTTTATCTAGGGGTGTTTAGTTTACCCAAATCACTGGTGTTAGTTATTAAAGACTGATGATCATCTCCTTTACTTTCGCTTCGTAAATATGTCGGTCTACCACCATCGTTGAAATCATATGTTGTTTAGCGTAAAGCACGGATAAAAGCCTGACATTCACTGAAGCAGAAAATCTGAACATATTTAGTTTTTTTTTGACGTCACAATGAAGCTACAACTGTTTTTGTGAATACAACTCTACAAATATTAACTTAACCGGGCGGAATTAATTTCCAAACGGAAGCTTTCATTGACGCTATACACAGACAGAAGGAAAGTATCTAGTCGGTATCTTATCAAGCTTGTAAACAGTATTGTCACAAAAGTGAAATCTTTGTCACTTGAATATTTGACAGCAATGAGCATTACTGGCTTAACATTGTATAAAAACAAAAGCCGGTTCTAGTAATGACGGTATTTGGATGTTAATGTATACGTCCACAAGCACTCTTAGAATGGACATTGCATACTGAAATAGTTAACCATAATTGCATATCTCAGGATACAGGAAAACAAAATTTTCTGTAAATCAATTTCTTGCTTATTTAACATAAAATATTAATTTTTCAACAGTGTCTTGTCTTTATATATAACTAGCTCTACATTGACCATAGTGAACAATTCCAGTGTTTCCAGAATTTGGTTATGCCTCGTTCTGGACAGTGACATTGTTCGCTTCTTGTATTGTAATATACTTGCCGTGAATTCTTTTTATCCTGCAATCATTTAAAACAGATATTCACACTAAACAGAGCAAAAACGCCATTTGTTTACTTTTTATTTCACTGAAGCCATGCGCCGGATATGTCGCGTATGAAAAGCCTATTTACTACTTTCAGATTAAGAAAGTCAAGGCGCAATACGATATATTTCTATTTTATTTAAGTCTACTGAGAGTAACTTCACGGAATATGTGAATGTAAATATTATACCAATGCATATAGTTTCCGAAAATTAACCGTTTAACACTATGATAAAACTCATATGTCAATCAGGAAATACTTTTAAATTCCACAGTCCCTTCAGAAGCGGAAAAGTTCACGTGCAACGTATTTACGGATAAAACAATTTGTATCGACGAATAAATCACTGCTTTATCTGGAAGTAGTATGTGGTGGTTACAGGATAAATGACAATTGATAACATAAACAATTGTCTTTGATTTAACAAAGATGTGGGTAAAAAGAGGTAACGATCGATGTGCTTGTTCAAAAGAAACAGAACACCTTCTATGGCTATCATCTGATGGCCCTAAACAGTATTTAAACGTAACGGGTTTATCTCATTTCCGTTCAGGATGTGTTTGGCGTCGAACCTAAATGTCATACTCTAAAGAAATAACCTTACGTTCTGCCATGACATTTGTTTTACCAAGGTCAAAGTATACATAAGTTTATCCTTCTAGATTTTTTCAATCTAAATAAGGAATCTTCGATTCCCATACACGTTCTATTCTAACCTAACACAAATCGCGTTTAAATGTAATCTGTAATTGTACACGGAAATAAACGTGCTTTGCACTG
The DNA here is from genome assembly GCA_947623455.1 of Mimachlamys varia. Taxonomy (NCBI): domain Eukaryota; kingdom Metazoa; phylum Mollusca; class Bivalvia; order Pectinida; family Pectinidae; genus Mimachlamys; species Mimachlamys varia. The sequence goes on along the minus strand of OX392532.1, from coordinate 27,492,215 downwards.
ACCGTTAGAAGGTGACAAGGTGGTGTAGTATGCTCAGTGTAAACTTAAGACATTTCCCGGAAATTAGATGTCACAATGAGATGGTTTTGTATGTCTTTGGGAATGGTTTCAAGGAATTAGTCGATATGTGCACGCTTTATCCTCAACTAACGTCAATACTGGGACTGCTGCTTCCCAATCACTTTCCCGATCTCCCACCTTTAGGTTCGAGGACCTGTATCGGAGACCTAATTTTTAACTGTACAGGAGTTTGATTTTTAGAAGCAGTGGAAACTTAGTAACATTCTTACTATTCTCAAAGTCTTATTCTCTTGTACTTTTACCAAGGTCTCCATGAAAATTTTTCCTTCGATCATATTTTGCCTCTAGATTAATCGATTTTGAGTTCGGATTACGGTTTTGTTGACACTTTGGTATGCTCTGATTTTAGTTTACGAATGAATCTGACCCTTCTGCTTCTACATTAGTTCAGAAATTTTGATTCCAAACTTTTGGCCCCTAACATGACTGAAGAGTCCTAGGTTGACGAAACAGCAGTTTGGTGAAGTTTAATTCATTTTTTTTTGGATGCTGTATCTATTACTAAATTTAAAAGGTGCAGCACATGTGTGTGTTACGTCATCTTTGATCGTATTATCTGAAATCAAATTTTGCAAAAATAAATAAATAAATAAATAGCACTTTCTTGACCATACGAGTTTTTTTACAAAAAAAGTTGTGCAGAAACTTTTTAAAATCTAAATGTAATTCTCTATTACGTCTTCGTTAAGTATGAAATAACTACAGTCGAGTATATAATGTATACCATAAAACCACCACTGTTCCTGATATTATTCCACACAAACGAGCCGTTTGATTGATTATTCAGTCACTATAACTCCGTACTCAAACTGCAGTTAAATTTTGTTTTTGTTCTCTGTGCAAATAGTGCAAGCCATACCATATGACAAATATATTAAAGATGACGTAACAAACACTTTGCTGCACCTTTTGAATTTAGTAATACATACAGTATGCCGAGAAAATGAATTAAGCTGCATCATACAGTTGTTTCGTCCACCTAGGACTCTTCAGTGATTCTAGGGGCCAAAAGGTGATAATCCAAAATATCTAAACCAATGTAAAAGCAGAAGGGTCAGATGTGTAAGACCCTTTGATTTATGAATTTAGATGTAAAATCAAACTAGTTCTGTATATTTCAAATCGTGTACTACGAAAATGTGTCAAGTATATGACGTGCCACTACATAAAACGTAGTACACGGTATCAACTAGATTCAAGTGATTAGTAAACAAAACGGAAATTTTGTTCTGGCGCAATACAACAAAGCTGACTTCAGATTTACATATCTTTAACAGAAGTGCACTTTACATGCGTTTAATGTAAACGGATGTCGCCTTCAATTTTACCAATTATACCTGTTAACATACACAGGAGAGAAGTATTTACTATCAGTTTTTCTTTCTGTTTGGTTTTTATCTATGTTTATTTGCGTTTACAATATGTTAAAAGGAAATTATCTCGACATGTTTACCGTTGATGTGTCTATTGGGACAAGCTTTTTCTTATTTTTCTCTCTAAATATATACCGACGTTTCGTCTCTTGGGATTACTTTCTCCATAAATGTCTTTCAGCTGGTGATAATGCTGTCATATATAACATTTGAATTGTGCTGACTTGCTAAAATGACGACTTTCTCAAAAAACAAGAAGAAATCCTAAAACAATTAATGGCGCTCGCGAAAGAAAACAGTACAGGTGGGAATTAGAGTTTTTATACTCTATCAAATCTTTTCATATCAAAATGACGTCTGTAGGTATAAATGAAGAAAAAAACCCACATGTTACGTAACACTAGCCAATGTTGTATAAAAGCTAAAAAAAAAATCGTGATTGGATTATCTACTTTTAGATACTTCCTATGCAAAAACAATCCTGCCGACGTCAACGAAAGACCTCTCGATACAATGTTTATAAAGTTTATATTTGATTTTTAAACCCTTACTTTTTCATTATTGAATTATTTATCATAAAGAACGAAAATTATCATAATTTAAAACATCCTTGTTAAAAATATACTTGCACCAATTTCATACATAGTAATTTATATATACTGAAAAGCATTAGTAGGAACGGGCATGAGAGCCAGGTAGAACCATTTTATTCAAAATTCGAGTCGCAGTCAAACTTTAACGTTAGTGAATCGAATTTTCGGATTATCTTCTCGAGATTTCGCGCAAGGAGGCCAACATCAAATGAGTAGCTTTACATTTCCAGCTGATATCTTGAATGTTGGAGTAAATTTTTAAAGCATATCATACAAGAGTTATGGTGTAGTGGATAGTGCATTTGCCTTTCACTAAGGCGGCCGGGGTTCCATTTGCGATTGGACGTGAAAGGATATGTAGTCACCTGCACGACCACGTGGGGTTTCCCGGGAATCTTCGGTTTCTGCCCAGAAAAGGACCTCCCCTTTCTGCGCACATCCGGGCATACAAGAATGATGTTTATAAGTTAAATAACTTGTTTCATAATTGTTGTAAAACAGATCAAGTTTATAAGAATATCTAAATTAGAGTTATCAGACAAATACATCGAAGATCGGATGACTTATTCAATCATTTGTAATTCCTAGGAAATGTACTAGTCTCTTACCGTTAATAATAAATTAGTAATTTGTCATATTTTATGATGGACGCGATATGTTGACTTTTATGTAGACGGTATAAGAAATTGATTTTCCGTTTTTAGTGTTATTTACGGCGGCGGAATGTAGGTTATATGAACCAACACTATTGTAAAATGACAGTTCGTCGCTGTTGATGTCTATATTTTGTGATTGAGAATGATGACGCGGTTCTCATGTTGAGGACTTGATGTTTACTTCGATGTAAACAGTGTCGTCGTATGCAGAAGACGCCTACTCTTCCGAAACACCTGGTCCTTTTCGCTTGCACTTTTACAAGGATCGCCATGTACTTGTTCCCTTTTTTCATATTTTGTCCCTTGTTTAATCGATTTTGCGGTCGGGTTATGGTTTTGTTGACGCTTGGTATTCTCTATATTGAAGTCACAGACTACTTATGAAGTTGTCAAACTAGGAGACCGCGTTTTTCCCGAAATATCATTTATGACTTAAAATCCGTGTTCGCTAGCTAGATTTTACTCTTGCTTTGTTGTAATATTTAGGAAGAGAGAAACAGCCATATTCTATCAATTTGCTTTGTTGTAATATGCAGGAAGATAGAAACAGCCATATTCTATCAATTGCTTTGTTGTAATTTTCAGGAAGATAGAAACAGCCATATTCTATCAATTGCTTTGTTGTAATTTTCAGGAAGATAGAAACAGCCATATTCTATCAATTGCTTTGTTGTAATTTTCAGGAAGATAGAAACAGCCATATTCTATAAATTTGCTTTCTAGCAGAATATCACTAGCCCTTCATCACTGGTTGGTAGGATCGAAGCAGATGTCGTTTCCCTCCTCCGTACAGCCTTGTTTTGTCTCACCACTAAAACTTGACTCGTTCTGAAATTATTATTTTGTTAAAAAGGACGAAAAACACAAACCAATTTTCTCTTGCAAAAATATATATTTGATCGTTTTTATTTTAGGTTTACCAGTGCATTTACACTAAGATTTTAAGATTTTAATGTTTGGTCATAACACCGACAGTGTGTACCAGATGGGCGAAATACCTGTATGATGCAATACAATTTATATCTGACATGCTATATCTATTACCAAATTTTAAACCAGCTTCGCCTGTGTGAGTATTACATTCAATAATTTAGATTAAGGTTTAGCGGTATATAGTTTATGAAAATCCATTTATTCACATGTGACAGCATTAATCTTGTTCAGTACAGGTGCACTGATGAACCTTAATGTGCCCAATCTAAGCCGCAGTATGCTGTCTATAAATCACCATTTAGTCTACAAGCCTGGTTTCATGTGAACATTTGAACAGGACAAAAATGTATTTGCATGATATATGCAGTATTAAACAATGAAACAATTCTTTAAGATAGTTCCTGTGAAAGGATGTTGAAATCCTCCTAGAGTCATTAACCGATGTCCACAGTGATGTAAACGGCAAAACAACATCGTTCATTGACATCCAAGTTAATGACAAGTCCTGTTAGCATACTACTGGTTATATGCAGTACAGGTTTACTACGAATGTCTGCTTAAATACAAATGTGTTTTATGCGACGAAGTTGACAGTACTTAAACGTTTATAAACAGGAGGAAAGGCTGTGAAATCTGATGCTTGTTTTATACGTATAAGTACTTCAACATGACCGTTTTGTATTTATAAGTTCACAGAGCTGTGTGAGATTTGATCAATTCGACTGCAATATTTAGCTACATTGTTCCTTACTGGAAACATGATATAAGTAATAGAAACGAGATACAGTGTAAGGCAGCGAGTGATTCACGTACAGTATTGTTATGTCAGAGATTCGATTGGACTGCAAATAAAGCGAAACAATTTGAGCTGGACTGGTAATTAAGACGGAGGAACATCTTGAATTTGTTACATGAATATAGGAAATAGGATTGGGGAAGACATATCTATTTACTGTATATTTTCCTATTACTTGCTGGCAATTATCCAGAACTACCTCATTGTGTGGGTTGATTGAGTGATTCAATGGTACTAACCCACGAGGAAATCCCACTGTTGATTCAGAAAATTTCTTTGCAATAACGACTAATGCAATTCTAGAAATGTCATCAACATATTATAAACCCGCTACAGAAAAGAAATACGATTTTGACTGTTAGCTGATCTACATTTTGTATGTTGGATGTTTGGTTTGGTTTATTTTGTTTTACGTCATATTAACAGACAGGGTCATTTTAAGGACGTGCCAGGTTTTGGAGGTGGAAGAAAGCCGGAGTACCCGGAGGAAAACCTACGACCTATGGGCATTACCTTGCAATTTTCTCATGTGGGTTTCTAACAGGTTACCTTACAGTATCAGAATGATGATGCCACATGGCAAAAAGATACTCTTATAAAGGCCACGGTAGGCAAATGGTTAAAGTGTCGGACATTCTGCTACCACTAGCCCTCCACCACCGGGTCGCGGGTTTAAGGCCTACGTTTGGCAGTCGCCGTTGGTCGATGTTATTATTCCTCCGGTAACTCCGGTTTTCCTCCACCACTTAAGCCTGGCACGTCGTTAAATGACAATAGCGATTAAAAGATGTAAAACACAAACAAACAATGTTCAAAAGGCTAACCTTACAAATTCTGTTAGAGAACTATATTGCAGCCAAACTATGAAATGTGCAGCCTTTATTTCATTTCCAGTTACTCATTCCCTTTTTTACTTTCGTATCTACCTCCATCTTGGCATCGGTCCTCATATAGCCCTAGATATAGCAAGAAAATAAGCTTAACCATATTTGATTTACGTCTGTTGACTTGTTCAATTATGAAAATTGTTTTATTGATTTTTGAAGTTCAAATTACAACTTCTCTAAACCTATCCACTGTACAATATAACTTCCTCTGTACAATATCCAATGTGAAATATGATAACGGTGGTATCAGACTAGGGATTGGATAGTTTCTTTTTACCTTATTACTCGCATAGATAACCATATGTGTTGGATGTACTTAAGTGGGAGTTACTCCTGGGTCTAAAGTAATAACTGTTCGACGATATTTGATAAAAAAACCCTTGACCGGGTGCTTATAATCTATTTCTTTTGCTTCAATTTTTCATTTCTATTTTTATTTAAATCAAAACGAGCTTTTATAATCATGTTTTCTTTGTATCAGCTGATGTCGGGTTTACTCTGGGATATTGTCGATGTGATGTGTATTGTTTCTATCTAAATCCTACGATACTGATAGCGAAATGTCGAATTCATAAAAATAATTTAAAAAAAAAAAAAATAAATCCCGAAGCGTCAACAAAATCATAATCCGAACTCAACCTCGATGAAACTTAGGCAAAATATGAACAAAAATAAGATTAGCACGATTTACACTAGGTGTTCCGGATGAGTACTACTGCTTTATCGAAGACACCCATGAACATATCTAATAGGCATTCTACGACTGGTCCATCAGATATCAGTGACCAGGTCAGTAAAAATAATTATAAAAAATGTGACCTGGTCGGGTGTTTTGCTTTAGGCCTTCGGCAGTATACTACACTGTTGTAACACTTTAAATCGACAAATGATCCTGACTATTGAAAGTAAAGGCTTACAATATCATACCGCTGACTTCTTGTTACACACACACGCAGCATACACATCTACATCGCAAACACTGGGAGACCGTCCTTAAATTACCCTGGCTGTTCAAAGGATGTCAAACAATCAAACCAAACCAATTGAGCATATTCAAAATCGCCCACGTTAATATCATGGATGGAGGATACAGAATATTTCTCAATGAGACCAAGGTGACCATGTTACTTGTCATAACACGGAAGCGAACAAAGAAACGATGTAATTATCACCATCTTTAAAAAAAACGTAATTCTTGTTTAATCTGTACGCCTTAACGAAACAAGGCTTCATATCGATCTGATTGTGAATCAAAAAAGATTTCTATCTCGTTAAATGAAAGCTGAAAATCCAAACTAGTTGAGATGGATCAATGTAATTCTGGGTTCATAAAAACTAATTACACAAATCAAGGTATGGCTGTCATTGCAAGGTTTCCTTTACATCCGATCCTGTGTGTCCGTGGATCAAGGAAGTCCCGTCAATACATTCCGAAAATAGAATACGGAGACAGGCTGTCCATCAAGGCGGGAAAATGAGTGCAGCAATATTGATGAATTGTTGTTTTTAAAGTTTAAAGGACATTGCAGTGATTAACAGGTGGAAGTCGAATGATGAAATTTTGACTTTAATACCACAGTCAAATAAATTAATTGTTTTCACTATGTAATCATATCTTGGCAATTCCGAATTTTTTCCCGCTTGTGTGGGTTTTGAATTTGCTACCCTCCCTCCAAAACAAAAGTTGGATACAGACTACAAATTAACGAAAACATGAAATTTCGTCCTGAAATTTTGATTACTTATGAATAACAATTATGGATTCCACTAGCCTTACAATTACTAATATATATAGTGGCGTATTTGTCGTCTTGCTTTGCTAACACTAGTAGAGTGCTATTGTCTGAGACATTTGGCACTGTATTTAATTCGGTCGTGAAATGAATATAAATAATATACAACATTTGATATAGTGCCCTATCTAGCTAACATCAGCTACTCTCAAGCGTTTTACAGTTTAAGTGGTATACAATTTTAAAGAACTAATACAATTTATAAGTTCATCAATACAATTCTTGGAAATTTGTAGGAGCTACCTTATTAGTCGCTAACTTTTAGTCATTTGTCACCTGGCTAATATATCCCTATATGTGTACATTGTATGCCTGGATGTGCGCCAGAAAGAGTTTGTGGTATGCTGGTAGTGTGACCATACTTCCAAACCACATACTGTGTAATTACCTAAGGGCCATTGAATTACTGGATTGAGATTGCCAACGAAATCAATGAAATCAAATATAGATAAAAAAAAAATAGAAAAAAGAATGAAATGTATTTTATTTTTGTCATGCTTTGCCGAAGTTTCTTGTTCTTTATTTCAAGATGGGTTTTCCAACTTCGATAGCCAAGGTTTTCTATAACTTAACAGAAACTGGACTTAAGGTGTCGTCAAAGACCCCTGAGATTGCTCTGAATATGAAAACGCCAATCTGTATTATTCGATTACAAAAATAGTGAAACCCAGCAAAATTGCCACTATATAGCAAAATAAAACAACTATCAAATTATACAAGATGACAGAACACAAATGTTTTTGATACCTCTGAAATGAAATCAGGATTGCATGATTATTTTGGAATATATAGAATTAATGATGTTCAGAGGCTGGATTATAAAGGATATTGGGATTACTTGGAACGATGTAATAGAGAAGGCCAGACTACACAATGTGAGAATTAGACAGGTTCCAATGTCCCTAGATGCACCAGTAACTACTTTCGGTTCACAGTTTTTTCAGTCTACCATTACTCAGGTATTCAATTATTTATAAGAATATTAGCTTTTAAACAGTTTTCTTTCTTATTTCATGTTTTAGAGTTCGTTCTTTGCAACATCCCTTTGAAGAAAACGGAAAATTATAAATATTTTATAAATCACTTTTATCGAGAGAACATGTATCTATTTTACTGTAAAATATGAGATTTATATACATGTATGGTTGTTTTTCTTTAGAATGGGAGGAAGAGTTGGTATTCTCATTCAGATTTCAGATGTTTTCAATGTCGAGTCATTGATTTAAATGACTCAGAAGGGATTACTTTCTAGCTAAATTGACAGACCACTAAACATGTTTTCTTCAATCCTGTTTACACTTTTGATTAAAACACCTACGGAATGAGCTTCTTTTCATTTAATTTATTTCTGCTATTAAAACAAGTCAGGGAATACAGAAAGGCAAAAAAAACAAACATAATCAAAATCGATTGAACAAGGGGCAACATATGAGCCATGGAGATATTTACACGGAGACCTTTGAAAAGCACAAGATAATAAAACCATATGTTCCAGAAGAGTAAGCGTTTTCTGCTTCATCGACGACATCCACAAAATAAATCTAGGTCACAAGCAAATAAACGCCCTCAAAGTGAGAATTGAGGCATTACGAATGAGCATATTCAGAACGGTCACCTTCATACCATACAGGCATACAGAATATCCCTAAATAAGACAAAGATGGCGATCATTAAACTACTTCCTTGTATTCTTCAACAACCTTCATCTCTTGAAACCCTGTGTCGAAAATTATTTTTCGTAAGCAGCCGACATCCATCACAAACATTTCGGTATCTAGACCAAGCCCTATAACATGGAATTAATTGCGACATGTTAACACCATAGGCTTGAGAAGCAGGAATGCTACTCTCAAGAAATAGAAAGTTCACGATCGGAAAATCAATTTTATCACATATATCGTAAAGCATTGTAGTAAGCTGGCCTGGTTGATAATTTTTTAAGTGAAATTCTTGGTAAGCAGCTGATGTAGAAGAGGTTGTTGTGTCTTTGAATTAAAGTTCAGAAGGGTATCGACTAGGTCAGTAAAATTGAGTCTCTATCGAAACAAAAACAAATTATCTAAGTGTTGGGTACAGCTTGTTCCCATAGGAATGCCAACAATTATTCCTCCAAACTCAACAAATAAAGTGCCAGCCAGGAGTTATCTCATACGTACTATATCTTTGTTGTGCTTTATTTCACAAGGTATGTTTCTAAATAGCTCACAACCATATACTTGTATCGTCGTTCACCTTTCTTGAAAAAAACCCATCAAAACTCTCATTATGATGAGATCGAAGACGTTCTTTCCGTTTGGTATGTAGTATAGAAGAGTACGGGATGGACATATCAAATATTTTGATAGAGACAACATTTTTGAGGTAGAGTTGTTCTTGATTGTTTGGATCTTGGAAGCTTACTTTTTTCGGCATACTGTATCTATTAGTAAATTTGAAAGGTGCAGCATATTATATATTATATGTTCATGCTTCACGCCTCATGCCTTACACGAAACTCGATTGCTGATGCTCTTTTACGTTATCAGATAACTGTCACATTAGAATAACTAGATAACTAGAATACTGAAAATATACTTTTTTTGGGGACCCAAATTTTATCGCAGATAAGTGCAATGATGACATAACCCATTTAAAATACTTGCTATATAAAGCAATATACAGTAACTGTTATGAGCACTATCTTGATTAATCGGAATAATTTCATCGCGAAAAATGCTAAAATAAGATAACCGCTAAACTGTCTAAGTTTTCATTTAACTTACCTTTCATTTAAGAAGGAGACTACGTAGAATCTACTGGTTTGGGCCCTGATTTTTAAAGGGGTTTAATTATTCATCCATTACTTTCGATATCATTTTTTATTTTGTGTTACTATTTTCTGCAAAAAAGTTCTATTGTACATCTATGTTTCTCTTAAACAGAACTAACAATTACATTAACGCCAAGTCAATACTGAAAAATATTCAAATAACTTTATTTAACCCACAAAGACTCGTGGTCGGATGAACAAATATGTGAAAATATGATCTACATTTTCTTGTTTTAGAATACATCAGCGATATATCCAATGAACGTTGCTGATTGCCGTGCATTAAGTCTACAATGAACCGATGTTAGATTTAAATAAAATCTATGGGAAATGATTTCAGAATAAAATCATTCTACAAGAATTATTGATATCATCAAATCAATCTACTGTCTACAATATTACATTCTCAATATCCAGGGATTTCGCTAACCCACGCTCTCTACACCACTGGAATATGTTATGGCAAAATTGAAGACCGCTTAGGCAAAAAACCTGACCAATAGCTAGGCTGCATGCCTGTCTTTTGAAGATTACAAAAGAGCCGCAGCTGACTTCAAAGCTTGTCAAATTTTACCGTTATATGACCACGATATTCTTTTGACTCATATAAGGGTCAAATCAGTCTTCTTGTTCCATCAACTAGGTGAACCTTCAATTTTGCCATGACATATTACAGGGCTGTAGAGAGCCTAGGTGAATGTAACCCCTGGGTATCAAGGATAACAGTTACGAAGGGTTGATCAAATCAATCTTAAGTACAGAATGAACTGGTGTTGAAACTAAATCAACATGTAATACACAGGAAATGCCGTTATATAACCTGCAACGTGTTTCTGAAATCGAGCGAAAAAGAAAGAAAATTAAATTGAGATTTATTTGTTATTATGTCGTGAAAACCGCTTTTGATGAGCTGTAATCGATTGAAGTGAATGTCGATACGACAATTTGAGTTGAATGACGTAGTTTTATATCTTTAAACGTCTAGCAGCCAGGAAATGGTCCCGATATAGCTGAAAAGTAAACAAACATGTTTGTCTATTGCTGCATCTAATATGCATTTAATTCTAAAAAAATAAGTTTGTTAGGCTGTGCACGAGTTTTCTTAACAATATTTCTCGGGGATTTAATAGGGATGTCCTGTTTAGTGTACCGTCAATAACATGTTATCTTCAAAGCTGCAAATACATACCATGACATCAAAAAGTTCGGATACTCCTCTTACACAAAAATGCTTTTAAATTCAGCAAAGACAATTTCGAAGTTCGTATTGCAATTTTGTAGATGATATAACTTCTTAGAGGAGGACGAACACTCTGTATTATGCAGTGTATCTCAATAATCGGCGAACTGTATATATTCCTAACTTTGAAAGGTGCAGCACATGTGTGACTTGTGTGTTTTTGCTTTGTTTTACTATTTTTCAACAGTATATGGGTGCTGATAAAATAGAAATGACATAAGACACACATTTGCTGCACATTTTAAATTTAGTAATAGATAAAGTATGACGAAAAAATGAATTAAACTGCATCATACAACTATTTTGTCCTCCTAGGACTCTACAGTAATGCTAGGGGCCAAAAGTTGGGAATAGAAATTTTCTAACCTAATGTAGAAGCAGAAGGATCAAGTGCGTAAACCACTTTCATGTATGAATTTAGAATCCTGAAAATACATTTTTTCACAATTTCATATTTTCGTAATTTTTATGTATATATTTCAACAATGTATTTCTTTCTTATATGTTTGAGAGTTGATCATTCTATAAATGTCATTCAATTGTGCAAATAAAATAAAAACTAATTTTTATTCTTTTTATAAACATTCTCAAAAATTAGCCCCTCGCATGACCCTCCCTGCAACTTCCATTTTCTTTTTAATTGCCTAACCGCTTAATATACAAAGCCAGTGGCTCAAATTGTATCATGACGTAACATATTGTATTGAATATTCGTCTGGTGCAATGGATACGGGTTTTCTTGCCGACAACATGGGTTTTCTCCGGGTATTCCGAATCCTCCCACAATAAGATCTCTCGCGCGCTACATCCGGGCAAACAGGAGTGATAATAAAAAGTTGGATATCTTGGTTCATAATTATTGTAAAATAAATAAAGTTATTATTTATGTCTGCAAACAACAATAAGTAACATCACAACTTCAATACTTGAGCGTTACGTTCATTCCAGCCCTGAAATATACCAAATCATGTCTAAAGTTTAGTCTGTACTACCTTGTACATGAGACAGGAAGAATAGGTTATCAAGTAAGCGGTAGCGTAACGGTGAAATTGACAGGCTTAGTCAGCGATGTTTTCCTGTGACCTGTCAAATAGTTAATACCGGGCCGTTTATATTCCTGTGATATCCAAAGAGTATAGAGAGCGAAAGTGGTCGTAATCCCTAGAGTAACGATGATAATACATATATTCGGGATACTTTGATTTTTTGATTTTGAAAAAACCCAAACAAACAAAAACAAAAATTAAAAAACAAAGCAAAACTCTAAAAGACATAAACAATTTAATTGTTTTGAATATACATTTTAGAGAAAAGATGATTTGCTGAATAAATCTAACAAAACAACCACTGCGAATGATTCCGTGGGTTTTCAGTAAACTGTATAATGAAGTACACTCATCACTTTTGCCCTATCTATATCTCGTCCGTAAGGGTGCACTCATTACATGTGTGTTTACCTATACACTAGAGGTTAATAGGTTTAATCATTACTCAGGTGTAAAAAATCTGTTCTACAGATTACATGAATGAACACACATTTTCCTGTCACGAAATGAAAATAACCATTGTCGTCAATTAAAAAGGGATGATTGTATTAAGATTAAAGGCACTAGTACACGGAACTGTGGAGCTGTGACGTCAAAATTACATTGATATTTACACGTATATATCAGTCAACAGGATCGTTTTCCGTGCTTTGTTATTGACATGGGTATAGGCTCAAAATCCGTTACAACTTTTCCAATTCATTCCCAGATTAAAAATATTGACAGCAAACCTATCCACGCTTTTATTGCAAACGCGGAATCGATTTTAACTTCGCAATATTGCTGCTTTTTTCATCATAGGATAAAACTGTATCGAGTGCTTTTATAAAATACAATAATATGATTACATAGAATGTTTATAGTATGTTAGACAGGCATGGGGTAATTAAAAATATAAGGTAATGCATTGCGTTTTTTTTTTAAAGTAATTGAATGTAATGTGTAATTGAAGGTAAATTCAATTACATGTAATGGTAATGTAATTCATTACATTATTTCATCTTTTTATTTTGAAAAGAAAATTTAATTTCCAGATTCATTTTGCAGTTGTCCGTGTTAGAATTTAGTATACCAACAGTAGTACTGTAGTCACGTGACTCCTTTGTTTGGAGCGATCAGCCAGCAATCACGTGACACTTGTTTTGATTCTGCAGGCAGACTTTTCTCAAGCCATTGTAAAAGTTTTATATCCCTCCTCCTCCCCAAATCTCCCGCCTGTGTAAACGTATGACATTATTGTACAATAGAATGTTTGTAGCTATTTGATTCAATATAATGTATGTTTAATATGTATGAATTATTACATTACACAATTCCTGTAATACCCTATTACTTTTCAATTACATTTCAATAACACGTATGTCTCTGACACCTCGTTTGGAAATGGACCATAGCGGATATCAATAGTACTCAAAAAAATTGTTGTAAAGCACAATTAAAAATCAAGTGAAATATATTTACTATTTTTTATAATAATTATCAGCATGTATTATACCTCAATGTCTATTTCATTATGTACACAAATGTATAAAAATACAAAGGATAAAGATTAAATCTTATTTTACAACAGTTATGAAACAAGTCATCCATATCATAAAAATTACTCTTCTTGGCCCGGATGTAAGCGCGCGCGGGGTCTTATTGAGGAAGGAAATGGGAAACCGGAGTACTCAGAGAAAACCCATGTGGTCGGTCAGGTTATCGCATACCATTTTATAAACGGTCAGGGAATCGAACCCCGAACGCCTTGGTGAAAGGCAATTCCGCAATCCACTGCAGCATGAGGTCATGAAATAGTCAATAGCTAACCCTTGGCTACCAAAACCGATGCAGCCTTCTCATATTTGATGGGAGTAAATTGACATTTGGACGCATCAAAATAAATTTTAAAAAGTGCCAGAAAAACCGATAAGTTTAATGTATCTCGGTAAGTTCTGTGACGTATATACTGGCCTGCTATAAGATTCAGATCATTGTAAGTGTGGCTACCCTCCACAGAAAATACGGTTGCCTTTCTAATTGGGCGACACCAAACAGACCCATTAGTCAACTGTTGCCATTTAATGACACACAGGGAATCGATCTCTTCCTCTTTGTGATCTTCCGTCTTCTTTAAGGTGTGCTAGCACTGAAATAGTCCCATATCTCCGTGGACGACGCAATTATATGTTGCAGCTGTTAAAATGTAACGCGAGATTTTTAAGGGTAACACCATTACTTTAGCACAGACGGAGGATGCAGACAAATAGGGTAACAAGTACTAGCTAACTTATTATGCTTGAACTAGATGATAAGTGACTGAATATAACAAAACCTCATTAAACCATCATAAATACTGTTAGTAAGGTTATTACTGAGAACTAGTAAGCTCATGCCTCCCCCCCCCCCCCCAAAAAAAAGAAAGCAGAATCGATAAATTCAACACATAATTGTCGCTAAGAATACTAGGGATGGGGATACTACTGTATTACAGTATAACAGAAAGATGACGTAGCAAACACATATGCTGCACCTCTGTTTTTTTAAAATTTAGTAATAGATACAGTATGCCGAAAAAATTGAATTAAACTGCATCAAGCAGCTGTTTCGTCCTCCTAGGACTCCTCGGTGACGCTAGGGGCCGAAAGGTGGTAATACATATATTTTCTAAACCTAAAAGGATGACTCTGTCCTCTAAGATTACTTGATGGAACACTTCGTCAATTCTTTTTGAAATGTTTATTTATTGGCAAAGTTCGTAAAATGTATATAAACAATGAATGATAGGACACAGATGTTGACGTCATCATTTTATGGAATCTTCGACGAACAGACGTCATTTTGTGTTTGTTTTTACCTAACGCAAATTAAACGGTTAGTCACATGCCTGTAATTGTTTTACTATACTGTAAATCACTTTAATTTCGCGAGCTTACGTTTTCAGACATATTCGCGAGTACATGATTTCGCGAACGTCTACCTAGAAGTGACGACGGCGATAAAATAAACACGAGCATCTCTAATGATAGAAATAGTCGCGAGGTATTTGAATTTGCGTAGGTTAGGCTCTCTCATTTCCTCTGTACCCTTGGGTATGTTATGACGAAATCGAAGGTTCAGGCGTGTATCACGCCGCAGAGTAACGGTAAAGTTGACCAGATTTAAAGCCGCATGACCAAGTCAATAGTGCAACCTTCCGTTCATGAACCTTGTGCATACACATTCGTTCACTAAGGAAACTGTGTGATTTTGAACTTGATATGTTGATGATATACACCATTTGATATAGCGCCCTATCTAGCTAACATAAGCCACTCTAAAGCGCTTTACAGTACATAGATATTTAATTCTTATACAATCAATACAATTAACACATACAGTTTTATAATATACAATTCTGAGGAGTTCGCAGGAGCTGCCTAATCAGGCGCTAAATACTTGTCCTATACCACCTGGCTAATATCTCCATATGTGTTTGTATGTATGTGTGTGTGCTGGAAATAAATTGTGTTCTGTTTGTAGTGGGACCGTGACAGTTCTTGCATAACAAACAGCAAACGAGTAACCAATGTGATGATTGTATCATTGGCTTTATGCATTCTATACTTTAGTACGGACAACGTATCGCAATGTTCTACTCCTTTATAAACTTTATTCATGTCTACATGTTTGTACCACCGTTTGTTTCTTGAGGAGATGACTTAAATAGGCTATGCCTGCTGTCCGATCCTTTTGTCAATTTACTTGTCAATAAAATTTAATGAAATGAAATGAAAACTTAATTTATTTTACAACACTTATGAAACAATTTATCCAACTTATATTAATCCCTTTGGCCCGGATATTAGCGTGCGGGGGTCTTATTGTGTGAGGAAACAGATGTACCCGGAGAAAACCCACGTGGTCGGGCAGGTGACCCCATACCTTTTCACGTCCGGTCGGGGAATCGAACACCGGCCGCCTTGGTGAAAGCCAAGTGGGCTATCCGCTGCACCACCCGACCATTCTTGCATGACCTAGTCACAGTTTGGTGTTGTTTTGATGTTATGATGGTAACCAGATTGGCCCCCTCCAACATTGTTTAGACGACTCTCAAATTAGTATCATGAGTGACAGAGACATCGTTTCTTGTTAGGAGTTGTCATGGTTCTTTGTAAGTTATGTCATTTTCTGATCCCGAATACCCTGTCGCCTCGAGTGATGATCGAAGATGTTCCATCCAAAAATTCAGGTCATCGTTGATTATGGTATACAGGCGGATTTTCTAAACAAGATTGCCAATCTGCCATCGCTTATGCTAGGTCTAGCACTGTGCAGGAAATCGAAGTCATGTTAGTGCAAACTCAGATATGACTGGTCCATCAAGGTGTGCACCTTACAGTGTCCCTGTCAATACCATAATAGCAATGCCCTATCGCCGACAGACGGTAACCTGTCCTTCACTGAGTGACAGGTCGGAGACATTTAAATCTGTGGATGAAATGCCTTTTAATACATGTTGTAAATGACTGTCTTTGTCTCAATGGAGTGCCCAATTTTGTTCAATACCGATAGTATTGGAATCCAGGTCGATAATAACGGAATTGTGCAAAGATTTTAATGTCAGACATTTGTGTTAAACAGCTTCTGTTAATATACAGTGTGTGCATGCCATTTATATATATACGACTTGGCATTCAGCTTGCAATACGATTAACCCGTCTCATAATTGTAATCTTTTGGATATTCATACGACGAATTTAATAAATAGAATTATCATTATAATTTGTTAAGGTATATAATGGATTGTTTAGCTTGTATTTTTCTTCCTTGCATTCGAATGATATCAACATGCATCTAATCAATATCTAAATAATTTTTTTCTTCTTTAAATTTCATCTCAGAAGCTTTCTAAAATATTACTTTACCTATTTTTTTATTCTCAACAAGAAAGCTTTTTAACTTGCATTGTCAGCTTTACCAAATTTTACACATAAGATAATAGCTTTACATATTTTACCTAATCTTAATGTTTCAAACAATTTGTTTTCAAAAATTGATATAAAATCATATGTCATTTTTGGAGATAAACACAATTAGACAGAGGAGCGTATACTTGAATCAAGTGTAACAAGCCAGGTCGGAGTTCGAACCCGGGACCTTCCGAACTCTAGACGGACGCTCAACCAATCGAGCTATCTGGTGCCGACGATCTATCCATTCTAGATCCGCTACATTCCTCCCTTCTTTAACAAAGTCTTCGACCCTGAAGACATCACGATTTACAGCCCAGGTTCGGGTATCCCCTTGCTAAGTATGCACCCAGGCCAGTACTTGAAACAAGGTTTGGTCACTGGCACCAAATTTCACAGGAGAGAAACAGGGATCTTCCGAACTCTAGACGGACACTCAACCAGTTACGTTATCTGGTCGCCGACGATCAACCCGGTCTAGATCCGCTACACAAGTATTAAATCATTCATTGATGTCAAAGGTCTTAAATGAGATGTATGCCGCTTTACGATAGGATGCTAAGCTTATAACAATTGTGATTGATTGTAAATATTTCCTTTGTTCACATTTTGTCCATAGCTTAATCGATTTTGATTTCGGATTAAGGTTTGTTTACACTATTGTAATCTCTGATTTTTCTAAGTACTAAATTTGGAAGCATTTCTAAAAAATAATCAAACGCAATGCTTCGGTAAGTCATATTCTCCATTGGATGACCTTAAACGTTCTATAAGCCTGCACAATTATATTATTCATACATGGCAAACCCCGATTTAAGTCCGTTAGATTCGGCGCAGATATGAAACAATCCTATTTTGACAAATGGCAGAAGATTTAAAGACGTCTTGTGTATATTTGATTAGCGGCGATTTATCCAGGCCCAAGTACATACGTCTTCAGTATTGGTTACCGGGAGCTAGCCAGGCCCAAGTACATACATCTTCAGTATTCGTTACCCACAAACAAACGCGCTTCTTCATCGACATTCATAACCCAATTATAACAACTTACAACTTTCCGATTTTTATTTACATTTCTTCCAAGAAAAACGGCCATTGTATTATTTTTGTGACATGCCCATATCAGATTTCAGCCTTAGTTGAGCCATGGTGATACCATTCCGTTATAAAGTCGCCAGGAGACCGTTACAAATCGTTTTGTTGGTGACCGTAATTGATCTCTTCCGATAACCGTCAGATGTGGCCACGAAATTATCACAGTTTTCAGGATAGTAAACGGCTGTCCCTCGTTACTGTACTGAATCATCATAGGGGGTACCAGGATCAAATCCAACTATCTACTCAATTGTGTCATTTCCTGTAGGGCTGAGGGCGAGTTATTTGTAAGGCTCTGTTACCAGGTCAAGGTTAAATGCTAATTATAGAACAGTGGCTTACTTAAGTGGTTCCAGCGTCATGTTCTATGTGTTTTTTAAGGATTTTACAAAAGACACACAAGAGAATATCGTCTATAGAATTTTAAATAAGTGAAATAAGAGAAAATCAAGCCAAATACTGAAGTAAGCTGCACCATGCATCTGTGTCGACCTTCTATTTCTACCACAATACCCTGTGTTATTCCACTCTCAGACCATAGTATAAACGTGCTGACTGTTTGATAAATATATGTTATATACTAATGGTATATGACCTCCCGGACTTTTGATTGGAAATCACGATTGTTGACGTCGTAATCGATTGTTGACGTCGTTACAACTTGGAGGGAATAGATATGAGATGATGTGTTTTTGCGCAAATAGTCTGCGGTTCACTCCAAAAATCAACACTGATACTTCTGATTTAATATTGTGGTAGAAACAGGTCACACGACTCGTGGTTATTGGATATGGAATTTATTTCACTCTCGTTAATTATTTTTCAAAAGTTACAAAAGACACTCGCTAAATCTCGTGTCTTTTGTAACTTTTTAAAAAATGATTAACTTGAGTGAAATAAATTCCATATCCAACAGTCACTCGTTGTGTAACCTATATGACTTGCCAGTGATACTAAGTAAGGGTCTAAAGAGTGAAACCCCGAGAAAGCGACTGAGGACACTAAATCGGCCGAAAGAAATTTCCAAATCCATAAAGAGAAGTACACTAGTCATATGGTTTAATAAATCTTTTATTTTTCAAACAAAGAATAATTTCAAATGAATATAATGAACACGTACATATTAATATGACTAACCGCTCCATGTTTTCTAAAACAGTATTCGCGATACCAGCTCTTACTGCTTACTGTCAAAATCATCATCTTTCATAGATGTGCCAAACAATAATACCATTTAAACCAACCTCCCGCTAACCACTAATATATATCCTTTGATTGTCCAAAACATCATCCACATTCCTGGGAATACTGAAATTACCTAGGAATATGACATGACAAATTCGGAACGTTGTAAGCTATTTGGTTGGTTTCTGGTGCGGCTTCAAATCTGGCCAACTTTACCGTTACTTTGCCGCGTGATAAACGCCTAAACTTTCGATTTCGTCATGACATACCCAGCGGTTCAGATGAAGTGAGAGTTTAACCTTTGAAAGATAAACGTACAACCCATACATGTGATGCGAACTGAAGTGAGCAGCAGCCTCGCTATTCGTTATTGGAGATTCGAATAACGAATCCGCTTCCAGCAGCGGATTGGGGTTAGATATTTATATATGTAAGATATTAGGTATTTCCTTTTATTGACATTTTGATGTTAGCATTCAAATAACGAATCCGCTGCAGTGGATTTTGGATGCAGTTTCTTACTTTTAATTGGTATCTTTCTTATAGAATATGATTGGAGTTTCGAATAATGAATCTGCCGCCAACAGTGGATCAGGGATTCAGGTCTTTATGTTTAAATGATATTTCTTATCATTGACATTTTTATGTTGGGATTCGAATAACGAATCCGCGGCCAATAACGAATCCTCTACCAATAACGAATCCGCGGTCAATAACGAGTCCGGTGAATGCACGTATAGAATTTAATATTCTGTATGAATCGCATTGCATCATAATGCTGTTTCGCCCTTCTGTAACTTTTCCATTATCATGAAAATGTTAAAAAGGTTCTAGGATGATTTTACAAACATGGCTCTGATACTAGTCAGCTAAGCTGACAAAGCAAACATTACGGTTAAAATCCGATGTCCTTGATACCAGACAATTGCCTAGCACTCATGCTGGCTCGTAATATTTCAGGACATCAAAACTCCAGCAATTAAATATCAATTAATAAATTGAGAAGGGTTAATCTGGTTCAACACCTTAATTTGACTTTGAGCGTCCTTTGGGTCCGCTTGGTTGAATGTTAGGGGTCATGGATAAAATTGTGTGGTTATAAATAATTTTTTTTTTTAGTATTCGAATTTTAATTTGATAATTGGAATTATCATGTAAAACCCCGTTTAAGAAAACAATGTTATACATAAACGTAAATAGCAAAGACATTTATCTCAAATTGTGCCTAGATCTACAAAATAAAGGATCAATACAACAGACTTTTGGTAGAACACTTACCAGTCAAAACGACGGTTACATTATATCGTATATGGGATATTGCTAAAATTGATTGTAACATATAACTTTTATTTTTCAAGAAAGCAGGTAAACCGGGAAAGTAGCTATTCAGTAATGAAAACAAATACATGTACTAAAAATTGTAAAAGTTAATATGACTGGTCTCCCTTTGATACCAGAAAACTGTTCCTGAATGACGGACGGCGATTTCCGAAAAATATATATATGTAAAGAGCTTTATGGACCTTGATTCCCACGTGGGCGCCTATTGGTTCTCATATAACCGATCACAATAAATGTTTGTCTTTTATGTGTTGTATAACGTTAATTTTATAGACAAATCTGATCATAAATCGTCCCGACAATGACCAGAACTTTGAATGTCCATTTAGCTTGTGGTACCGGTTTGTGTGGTGGACATAGGATGAACCAACGATAAACGGTTGCCATGACAGCAATAACAAATAATGATTTTTCTGCTTTCGTTCTTGATCTATATGATCGTGTGACTCTGATACTAAAGCGGATGTCATTAATTCAAATGTTGTATGTATTGAATCTTGTATTTTAAATAACTGTGAATAAAATACTGTTTAAACCAAAGCGAATGTCGCAAAAACAGTCTTCATGTGTAGTCGGAGGGAGTGAATCTCCCTAATTTACACACTTTAGAGGGAGACACGGTACAGTCCATCACTCATTATAATAAGGTAAATTATACAAACAATTATTCGAAGGAAATGATCACTTCCGGTTTTCCCTTGAGGCGATTATCACAAACGGTTTTATTGGAATAATCAAAGTTACAGACTTATTGAGATTGACAACTTCATCAAAAGTACACATGAACTGAATCGCAAATGGAATCAGATGCATAGAATGTGAATTCGAGACAAACTCTCAGGGTTGAACTACATGTCTTTTTACGTTTGATCACGTCTTCTTTCAATACCGACTTTAAATATGATAACCCATGATAAAGTCCGACAAACAACCATCATTTTAAGTATCTATCTGCAGAAACCAACGATCGATCGAGCTATGTAAACCAAATATATAGGTACATAACTCCCATACATGACACGTTCACTGGTTAATGAAATCTACTGGTTATGAAAGCTGGTTTTCGCTTTGTCATACTGATTGATTTTTGTTTTGTTAATTTCCCTGTCGGTTTAAATGAATAAAGGCCCCACCCAGCTAAGCTACATTTTTACTATAGAACAATTGCTTAATTGTATTTATCATTTCTTGAATTGATGTGTACATATTTTACTCGTAGTATAGTGTTTGTTGGGTTCAGTTGATAATTTCATATAGAGAAGAAACAAGCAGAATGTAAATATATGTCTATGAACATGCAGTTATCGAGGTACAAGTGTACTGTCCAATTAGACATAAGTGACTTCACAAGTTAAAGAACAAACAAGTTTGTTTGTATAAGTTTTGTAAAAGTGTGACAAATCATAGTTTTAAAATATGCCTGTGTCTATTTCTTTGAGATATAGTAAATAAATATCCTCCCCTTTCCGTGTATTTTTTGTTACTGGAAAATCCTGATATAAATCAATGTCATCTGAGCTATTGACTCAAAGCCATTATACATGTTATCTGAGGCGGAGTGCAAAGCTTTGTTATTACGTAGTCCAACATGGCGTCACAAATAACGGTACATTTTATTTGTTTATTTTGATACCAGCAAGATGCTACGACAGTACTTTTTACTGGAATCATTACTTGAAAATCTTGAATGTGAACTCAAACCACATGTCAAATGAAGTTACTTTATGTATAGTGGCTCGATAGAAGCTGGTGAATGAATATGGCTCAAATTAACACTCTTAAAACCATCATAACTCGTGACCATTCGACCGTTACAATGTCAGGACAGATACTACACCTCCTTACCAGAATTTAATTAGAGGATATGCTTTCAGCGTTTTAAGGATTTGACCTCTTAAAATTTTGAAGAAAAGGTCAAGGTAATTTGTTTATCGAAGGTGATAAATATTCACAATCACTCAAGCTACACATCGTCTGGCCCCTCGTGACAACTTCAAAATTCTCAATAGGAAAGCATTACAGGAGTTAAGGAAGCCTCTTAACTAAAGATTTCCCTCTTTGCTTATGTTATGCTTTCCTAGGGATATTTTTTTGTTAAAGAATGTCCTTAAGTTAGGGAATATTCACTAAACTGGGTCTAGATGGGCTGATAGTGTGTTCTTTGTTCCTTAAAGACCCAATATACGTAACTTCAGAAAAGTTTTCAGGATTTTGAAAAATTCTGAAAAAAATCCAGTTGATAACCATGCAAAAATAAGCCTAGAACGAAGTAAACCTGAGCGGTAACTCACAGGAAACTGTTAAAAAAAATCCAAAGAATTGAAAATAATTCAGGTGGGGCCCACTTCAACAACAAGCCGAAAGCAAAAAACAGTTCAAAATGGATGCGTGCTTACAAATACCGAGTTTCAACTGCTGCTGTACCGGTAACCGCGTAAGAATTCATCTTGAATATTGCTGATATCAGTTAATCTTAACTAAATCTATTAATATATAGAGGTTACACAACGAGTGGCTGTTGGATATGGAATTTATTTCACTCGAGTTAATTATTTTTTTAAAGTTACAAAAGACACGAGAGTGAAATAAATTCCATATCCAATAACCACGAGTCGTGTGACCTGTTTCTACCACAATGAAATTTAGTCGGCAGTTGTAGTGTTGTTTTCTGGAGTGAATCGCGGATTTGCGGGAAATCACATCATCTCGAATACACTCCCGCCAAGTTGTGACGACGTCAACAATCGATGGCGTCGTCAACAATCCACATTTCCGGTCAAAGTTCGACTTCTCAACCAATCAAAAGTCTGGAAGGTCATACTCCACTAGTGGTATATAACAGATATTTATCCAACAGTCAGCACGTTTATACAATGGTCTGAGAGTGGAATAACACAGGGTATTGTGGTAGAAAATAAGTTATTAGGCTTGATTTTCGCTTCAAGTTTTGCCGAAAGTCACGTATATTGGGTCTTTAATAAGCTGTAAAAAGACATCTAATATTGGTATGCACGGGAGATTACTGTCTTGTTAACTTAAACAAAAGACCAACTTTCAGACTCGTTGCCAGGCAGCCCGACCAAAGCATTGATATAATTAGCTATCCGTCTCTCTGACCTTTTCTCAACACAGGCTTCTGTTCAGCTCATCTTCTGTGAATGATATACCACCAATTGGACCTTTTGTTTGACCTCCTTTTTCATTATAAACACGTATTCAATCAACTCAGTTATAATATATCTCTTCCTTTCCCGGTAGATCCCATGAATGCGATAGATTATGGCCTTTGTACATCTGTCTTAGTAATTAAAGGCCTTTCAATTGACCTTTCGACCCGCATGCGGTCCTACATGCGGACATTTAAGCATTTGTTTGGACATACTAAATTAAACTTATATGAAGAACATGGCTGTCGGTATCATTATGTTACAATGAAAGTTCTAAATGAATCAAAATGAATCCAAAGGACACAGACTGATACCCGGGTAAAATTGTGTAGTTATCAGAGAAGAGTCTAAGTGACTAGCAAGGTCAAAAGGTTATATGTTTCCATGGTAAAGTCTAAATGAATTGCGAGCCCTTGGGGTTATATGTGGTTTCAATGATAGTGGCTAAGCGACGTTCGGAGTAAAAGGGCTATGTTTGGTAACTCAGAGAAGAGGCTTAGTGACCCGATAAGAAATATGGTTTATATGCGGCTCTCAAAATAGAGGCTATATCACTCGTGAGATCATAGGTTTATATATTGTTCTCTGGGTATAGGTAAGGTCGATCGAATTGCAATAAAGTTTTACGTTGTTTTCAGAACCCGAACAAGTTGTTTAGGAGGACGTCGGGTTAGAAATAGTTCTTAGAACCAAACTCTTGTTAACTCACGAGATTATAAGGTAAATGATGACTCTTACAGACTAATGATACAATATTTGGTTTGGTTTTATTTGGGTTTACGTCCTATTAACAACTAAGGCCAAATAAAGACGGTATCCTGGTGTAGCGATGTAAGTGTATGTGTGGAATGCGTGTGTATTTTTGAGGCTTCGATATGTTCGTGTTAGCATCCTTGCGACAGTCCGGAGATTGTACCGATTTAATGTGCTACCACACTGAAGTATACTGCCGAAGGCTCAAATCAGAACACCCACCCGGTCATATTATACCGACAACAGGTGAGCCAGTCGTTCCACTCCCAACATTTTGTGGTTCATTGACTTTCAAAATGCAGCTTACTAGTTAATACTATTGTATTTATATGGAAACCTTTTTGTGCTGTTAGTCAGGAAGTTTTCGTATTTTATAATAATAATAATTATTAATATAAAACATTTATATAGCGCTCTATATAATTTGTAAAATTTCTCGAAAGCGCTCCACAGCATGTGGATAATAGTTTGATACTTACAATGCATAAATAAAGAAGTTATTACAATCTAAGCTCACACTTGATAATATAAAAATGCATAAATACAAACTAGATAAACAATTGTCATCATAAATACATGTCGTCTAAGTTTATACAATAAAATGCAGACGTGATATTGAATGACGTCACAAAAAGTTATTTATTAGAAACAATGTTCTATTTACGTACTGTTGCAGTGTGTATAGATGAATAGATACACTTCATAGGCTCGTCTCATTGCTCAGCCATTATCAAAACTTGTTACTACCATTCTTAGTACCGTTAAATCAGGGCTTCAGTCTTATTGTGACACTGTATACTCTAGAAGTGGCATTAATGGGATGTAGATTATGAAAAAACTCAAAAGATCTTCTGATCAGTCTTGAGCACCCCCTTCTCAAAAATGTTTCGTCCGTCAAAACATTTGATTTTTCCACCCTTTACATTACCATACCACATGCCAAACTGAAAGAACGTCTTCGGTCTCTCAATATGAGAGCTTTCTTTTTCCAAGAGAGGCGAACGACGATACAAATACATGGTTGTCAGCTATCTTGGAGCATACTCTGTGAAAACACAACAAAAGCTAGATTGAAATATACTGAGGAAAATATAGTACGAATAATTGAATTCCTGGTTGACAATATCTTTGATGAGTTCTGAGGATAGATTTTCCAACAAACTGTTGGCATTCCAATGGACACTAACTGTGCACCACTTTGTGCTGACTTGTTTTTGTTTTCATACGAGGCTGACTTTGTCGAGGGGCTTATCAGGACGGATAACAAAAACCTAGCCAAATCTTTCAATTTCACTTTCAGGTATATCGATGATGTGTTGTTTATAAGCAACAAGAAGTTTGCTGACCTAGTCGATCGTATATACCCTACTGAACTTGAGATTAAAGACACAACATACTCTCCTACATCAGCTTTTTACCTCGATCTTTACCTGAGCTATGACCAACACGGGCAACTTACTACTAAGCTGTATGATAAACGTGGCGATTTCGATTTTCCGATCGTGAACTTTCCCTTTTTTGATAGTAACATCCCTGCTTGCTCTGAATATCGAGATTTTCGTGATAGATGTCAACTGCTGACGAACAAACTTACGACACAGGGATTCGAGAGATGCAGGTTGATGAAGACTATGGGCAAGTTTTATGGTCGCCATCTTGATCTCATCGAGAAATATTCTGTATCTTTAATTGATATGAAGATGGATGGTTTTTGAGTATGCTCATTAGTGTGGTTACTTGTTGTGATTGACAATGATACTCGGTTCTCATTTTGAGAACTTGATGTTTACACGGATGTGACAAAGATTTACATGGCGTGTGTCGTCGATGAAGCAGGAGACGCTTACTCTTCCGGAACACCTGGTCTTATTCTCTTGTACTTTTAGAAGAGTCTCCACGTAAAATCTTTCCTTTGTTCTTATTTTGCCCCTAGTTTAATCGATTTTGAGTTCGGATGATGGTTTTGTTGACGCTTTGGTTTTCTCTGATTTTTTTTCATAACTGATATCCGAAATACATGCCTTTGTGAGTTTGTATATTTTCAAGTTACTGGAGAATTGGAATCAGTTAAGCAACTAACAAAACATTAATTTAAAATTTGATTTAAACACAGACACACTAGCTTATCAATACTCCAATCACTTTACAACTATAACCAATAAACACAGCGTATACCGCTATAGCATGCTATCGGCAGCCGCTAATGTCCTGTTGCAAATCATTGCATACGTATTTCAGCAACTCTCGTCATAACGATATCTCGCAGGAGTTGATGTATGGGGTATGATTGTATTTCTATACATATTTCACTGTTAGGAATGCATGTGTATCATTAAGTAAGGGAACACGACATCAGGTGACGAAATAGAGAAAACAAAACACCAAATTAAACGAGTCAAATCTCTTCACCGAGAAACTTTTCTTCACGAAAGGTAATGAAGTATTCGGATTGTAACGCTTGGAAAGGAAACGGTGGTTTTAGTTAAGATAAGTTAATGATAATGTAAATTCGGATACAATCGTAGAAAATAGAATGAACAAGAGGTATTTCAATATTCTTCTAATTAATCGAGTTTGGGAAGATACAGTATATCTGTCCCGTTAGGTCTATGTTTCCATTGTCTGATTTCTGTTTTGTTTCTTTTCGTGTTGTTGTTTCTATACTTGCGTAATTTTATTTTGTTTTGTGAATGCAATCGTTTCGCTTTCATTTTCACGCTTCTTTTTTTGCTTCTCTTTACATGAAATATTAGTAGGAAGCAAACATTAATGTGACCTTAAGCTTATCATTTACACTGACGAAGTAGTCGTTTCAATAACGCAAAAACGGTTTGTTTTTTTTTATATCCAAGCGAGTATGAACGCATTCACGAATCGATAACTCTTATATTTTACATGCGGGATTCATGTGATTTGTACTATCAATCTGCGTTTGTTCCGAAATAATTTTTTTATTTTATGATATCTAAGGGGACGCCTGCTTGAAAAGTTAATCATACAGCTAAAATAAATTTCACAAAAACTTACTTAATTGCCAGCACCTTTTTTATTTTTTTATGTTTTACCCATTGAGTTTGACACATAAAGGATTCGTGTTTTTTATTTTTCAAAATTTTCGTAAGTCCCATTACCTATAACAGTTCTACTCAACTTATATGTGGGCCAGGCTTTTCTGGATGATGAAAACATGAGTAGTCTACCGAAGATAAATCTCAGACCTGCAACTGGAACCTGACGACTTCTTGTGTCGGGCCCCGAACCCACGACTGGTGATCGCTAGTGAAAAATGGAGGGCCCGACACCTTTACCACTCGGCCACTTCGGCCCCTCTTCCTCAGATAGGTTCCAGGATATAGCTACACGTTACAGATACTGCTGTGCTTCTATTCTTGGTACTGAGCTTCATTGCGGCCAGTAATTTACTTGCCAAACTTTTAGATCTTTTACAGTAAATTAGCATGATGTATGCTTGGCTTAAGTACTGAATTCTGACTCACCAATGTTTACAGTGATTTCGTTGTGGTTAAGGCCCGGGTGACTGCCACGCGGCTCCGGATTTTAGGCCTTGCCTCAAAGGACGCTGAGGGAGCCTCGTGCTGGTTTTGGAACACTAAATATAGACTTGGAATATGGAATACAGCTCGAGAACCTATTTCTTTACAACGGTTGACTTTAATTGAGTGCATTTTTTATGACATGGAGAAAAATGCATGTTGACTATAATAACACGACTAAAAGAGGCTTGTGACAATATCGACACTTGAATATTTCCCTACATGAATCAAAGAGTTTTACAAGGGTTTGTGAGCTAAGAGTAAGACAGCAACTTCAACAATGCATTGACATCATTGATTTAATCAAAACAAAATCCTAACTTGAAGATTATCATCGATGTATTATCATTTAAGTAGACGCATATTTAACTGTATATATAGAAATAAAACATGTTAAAAACATTTTAGTATGATGTTGATAACATAATGTCAAAAATTCTCAAATTTTGATTCAATATATATGGCTTTATTATGCCGGAAGTCATATAAAAACAGGATGACGGTTAAGGGTAGCGTGACGGCTAGATTTTCAATGTCCCACCGCACGCACCAACAACTAATTGTATATTCTACTTTGATTTCCAAACGACAGATCCGTATATCTCTGCTGACCTTATGCACATGATCACGTGACCAGTGACACTTGGGAACGTACTTTTAACACATGCAAGGGTTTCCCTCAAGCCAAGTTTTACCGAAATGGCAGATCCATATCAGCCCAAAACGGACACCAGCCATAAACCACAGACTGACCGTTCCATTTCTGTCACATTCAATTCTTGATTTGCATAGACTCTGTCCGATCAACAAATTTCTCCACTATCTGTCGATGTCCGAAAAGCATGCTCTGTCAGCGGCGAGTGGCTGCCTATCCGTCCGGAAATATTAAGATGGATGCGGCTTGTCATATTAGGTATACCGTCGGGATTTCCTGTTATCGCCGCTCACCATATAACGAGACACCGGGAACTAATACGATTGTGAAGGAAACTCGATAGAGTAGGGATCGAAATACAGCCAACCTATCTCTGTCACATGCATTTCCCCAGGTTTGAGATACTTTTAATGTTTGGTCAAGCACGCAAGCGACGTATCACATGGATAGGGTTTTATTAGATCAGACAGCGGAGAGGATACAGCATATGACCAACTTAGGCAGTAACAGATTGTCATCCATACATGTACACAAGTCGTTTAACTCACGTGTCTAAATTCAATCAGTCCCAATCAAGTTTGACACAAGTTGTTCGAGCTATGGAGAACTTAAAGTAAAAATAAAATAATTTAATAAAATCACTAATGGACGTATGCTTGTATCACATGGATTATCAATTATTAATTTAAAAGCCAATTCTGGTATATACTCCTTTTCTGTTCTAGTTCTCTCCTGTTGTGGTATAGGAGTATGTGCAGCTATTGGTGGTTCAATCTTTTACGAATCTCTTTGAAAAACTACTGTAAAAGCCAATTTTTTCGCGTGTGGAATTTTTCGTTTATCTAGCCTCTAAACTGTTCGCGGTGTGTGTGGAAATGTTCACGCTGTCACTCGTGCTGTTTTGCGCTATGTGCCTATTATTTAAGGAATTAGGGTTGTACGGTATAAACCGAAAAACATGTGTGCACTTTGCATAAATCCGCGAAGCAGTTTATGCAAAAAAGTACACACAGTTTTTTTCGGTGTATACCGTATAATCTTCAAAAAGTTTGTAGTCATTCCTTATAATTTCATTTTTAAAGATACATATACATTTGTATAGACATAAATCGTATACAATGATTGCGTATTAATAATAACAAAAATTGAATGGTTTTCCATAATACACAAACATGTGCATAAATTTCACCGTAAAACAACTTCAACCAATCAGAAATTTGATTACAAAATACCGCGCCAAAAATGGCGGTATATGACGCCATCAGTTTTTGCGTTGTCAGATTTTTGAGGTAATACGATATAACCTGAAAAAGTTTAACATTGGAATTATACTATTATATACTGTTGAGTTTAAGTGCTGTATTATATTCGCCGCGGAGATTTAATACAAAGCGAAATTAGCGAAAACTTCTTCACCGCGAACAATTCAATTTTTACAGTATTATTCATCATAAGCTAATGTAACCGACAACGTTGGTTTTTAAACAATATTTAACGTTGCTCGTCCTCTTGACGATAGATCGAAATAAAAATTGGCCCTGCTGTGAGGCCAGTATCAAAGGCTTATTTCTTTTTAAGTCTTATATCTCCATATGAGAGCGAAAAGATAAACAAAACTACATGGACATATTCATTATATGGAACTTTGTTAAATGGACATTTTATCATCAACAATATTAATGTTCATCGGCATTGACCACACTACAAAATAACCTACAATTCATTATTTCGCCACCATTCAGAATTGTGTAGTCGTACCATGAAAAACGTTCCATTTCCGTATGCAGACTTTTCCAAAACCTTTCCAATCTGTTAACCCTGTGTGATGCTATACATCTGCTGTACGGCATTAAATGGACCATTCAAGGACTGTGCCCTATACTTGATTAAACTCCATTAATTTACCCTCCTGCCAATGGACCACAGTCTGAGCACGCCGGTCCATATTAGAATTAAGAGTATTTCAATAAGAAATAGATTGATTCGATGTTGATCAATTAACCAACGGCCAAATATTGATTGAATGGTATGCAAATGAACTGGACATCAATGCTTGTAAACATCACTAGAACCAAGTGCAGTGTAACAACAATTAATTGCACGTTTTGCACAACAAAGCTTATTGTATTTAATATACATGTACAGCGAACACAACCGATGTTTCCTAAACATAGAATAACGTTAGAACTGGCATATTTTTCTGATTTCTGTCGAATGAAGCCGGGTGCAGATTGGAAGGTATCTTTACAAATGTATGCAATAAATCAGAAAGTCGAGCATGCAGCGGTAGCCGATTGGTTAATGTGTCCCGACATTCTACCACTAGTCCTCCGCATCTAGGTTTTGGGTTCGAAACCCATGTGGGCAGTAACCACCTACTGACCGTAGGTCGATGTTTTTTCTTCGGGTACTCTGGTTTTCCTCCATCTCGAAAACCTTAAACGTCCTTAAATGACCTTGGTTGTTAATAGGATGTAAAACAAAATAAACCGTTGAAAATAGGCATCAATACCTTAATTGGTTCAACAGACTGGATAAATAAATAGTATTTCACTGGGTAAATGACAGCGTTTTGGAAGAGTGTTACTAGATAATAAACTAAACATAAAATCAATGTCTTTTGAAAACATCACGATACGCAAAAGACAATTTCATAAATAGTTTTGGGGCCGGCGGCAAACAATGTCGATATGCACGCTGACATGTCTTTTGGTTTTCATAAATAAAATTAAGGTCGAAATCTAACATCGTTGTGACGTGACACAAACATACTGAATACATGCTCAGTAGGTGAGCGGTACATTAAAAACACGGTTGTAGAAAAGTCTTCAGAAAATAAATATGGGTTTTACTCGTTAAGTAGGAATGAGTCATTTTTATTTGGAAGTGATTTAGTCGAAATAAACTGTTTTACAATAGCGAAAAAAAATCTTTTGCTGACAAATCAAAACGTGGGGCCGCGGTGGCCGAGCGGTTAAGGTGTCTCGACATTCTACCGCTAGCCCTCCACATCTGGGTTGCGAGTTCGAATCCCACATGGGGCAGTTGCCATGTACTGACCGTAGGTCGGTGGTTTTTTTCTCCAGGTACTATGGCTTTCCTCCACCTCCAAAATCTTGCACGTACTTAAATGACACTGGCTGTTAATAGGACGTAAACCAAAATAGACCAAACCAAACCAATCAAAACAATTGCAGGAGGTCCATGTGATCACCTGATAAGCTTAACATTATGCACACATGGAGAAATATCCGTCCGAGACAACAACCCGTGTTACTGTCCAGTATAATCAGATCTGTTACTTATCACAGGAAAACTAATTCCAGTTAACGTTCTTTTAAGGAAGCCGGCAGACTATGCAGTTCAGCAATTCTGTTTTGTCAGAGGAAACACATGCCACATGAAACACGGTATCAGCGTCTCCAAGTCCCAGGTTAGGTAAATGCGGTCGACAGAAAGGGCACTAGGGTCATCTCTAACGGTGATTGTGATTACGTAAACTTTTAGTGTTGAAATTTGACCATGAGAATGTATTTCCATTTACATTGCAACCGACTATATGAACATTACAAAAATAATGCTTTCCACACGAATATGAAAGCAAAGGTTCTCATGACGTACCACTTGGTTTACTTATGACGTCATAAATCAACCTTGTTCAATAAAAGTCTTGTCGCTTCGATTCGATAAAACATGGAAAAATACCCCGCGTCAAACGCTCGAACGACTAGTATTAATTATTGGCACGAATGGTATTCAAATTAGGGCTGTTCCATCAATGTCGTGTTAATGACAAGCACATGTACTAAACTGATGATTTGAGAAAATATAAATACCGTTAAACAATCATAACATAGTAACAATGTAAATATATGGATTGAAATAGAATAAAGTTCAGCTGCTGCATCCATATTTAACATGAAGCCCTACTTTCAATCCTTATTAAGGAATTTGAGGATAAGCGGTAATAAAACTTATTTTCTTTCAAACCACACCATTTTAGATTCGATACCCATCAACGACGCGTAGTCATTACCTGAGTTGATATGTGTGGACTTTAATCAAATATGGGCGGGTTGGTCGAGTGGTTAACACTCCGGCCTTCCATGCAGACGGCCGGGGTTCGATCCATGTAATCGTCATACGCATGGAACATTCAGAGAAAGTGTTTTTCTCCTGCCCACACAACTCCAACAACCCAAGTGGAGTATGAAATGGTCTGGGGTGGGTGTTGCCGTATCTGTGTTGTAGTATTCAAGTGAGGTGGCAATCTAAAAGATGCTGTAGGAAACACAGCCTCAATACAAACAGAACACGATTCATCTCCAGCACACACACATACATACACACATATATGGAGATATAAGCCAGGTGGTATATGACTAGTAGTTAGCGCCTGATAAGGCAACTCCTGCGAACTCATCGGAATTGTATATGATAGATTTGTACGTGTTAATCGTATTGATTGTATGATAATTGTATATCTATGTACTGTAAGGCGCTTTAGAGTGGCTTATGTTAGCTAGATAGGGCGCTATTTCAAATGCTGTATATATTATAATCTTGATATGAACACCATTTCGTTTGGGAGGCCATTGGTACCATGTCCTTGAAACTTCAGTGGTAAATTTCTTTTATGTTTTTTTGCACCATACTTCATGCAGGTAGGACGTAAGAATTGTACCTGCTGCCCCAATGGCATGATCGTAAGAGGCGACTAAAGTTGGGATATTAACTCTTCCATTCTTTCTAAACAACTTCCTCCTTCTATGATCGCCATCTTGATATCATCGAGAAATATTCTGTATCTTTGTGTGATATGAAGATGGACGTTTTTGAGTTTGCTTGTTAGTATGTTTACTTGTTGTGATGGCAATGATGACTCGGTTCTCATTTTGAGGATTGATGGCGGGTGTCGTCGATGAAGCAGAAGGGCTTTACTCTTCCGGAACACCTGGTCTTATTCTCTTGTGATTTTACGAGATTCTCCATGTAAATCTTTCCTTTGTTCCTATTTTGCCCCTAGTTTAATCGATTTTGAGTTCGGATTATGGTTTTGTTGACGCTTTGGTATTCTCTGATTTTTTCCCCAAGTGTTTCTCTTGACACAACCTCACTTTTGGCCAATAGTTGAGCGTTCGCCCGTGGGAGGAAGGCTTTGGGTTCTGTCCCCAGGCCGAGACATACACTGACTAGAGTATCTAACAACGGTACATGTAGTTACTACTCCCTTCTTGGCGCTCTGCATTATGTGAGTGGAACGACTGGTTCACCCGTTGTAAGTATAAAGTGACTGGGTGGGGTGTACTGTTGGGGACCTTCGGCAGCATACTTCAGTGTTGTAGCACTTAAAATCGGCAAAGGATCCGGACTATCGCAAGGAGACTAACACGACCATATATCAGCTCCCAAATATGTTTCGCACACAAAGTTCATGCAGTTGATTGGGAGAGAGACGATTGCATATTCTTAAATTATATTATTAACACACAATGAATACATGCATGCGCACATACATGATTCCAATCTTCACTGCAAGGAAGGTATTGGTTATACTTCCCTAAGAACATGCAGCATGTCTATCTTCTAGTGTAAAATATCTGGTCATCATGGTGTGCTTGTAGATTAGTAGATCTGATGGTAAAATATAATTTCAGGGATTATATTATTTTAACCTTTTCTGCTCCAAAGTAATACGCCTTCAGATCTAAAGCGTAACATTATCAATATCATCATTTCAGGGACGACTCGTAGAAATTAAATTTCGTGACTTAACAATCAAATCCTTTTCAATGTAAATTGCATTTAAAAAACTTAATCTATTTTACAGCAATTATGAAACAAGTCATCCAACTTATATTAATTACTCTTGTTGGCCCGGATATTAGCGCACGATGGTCTTATTTTAGGAGGAAACCGGAGTACCGGAGAAAACATACGTGGTCGGGTCGGTGACCCCATAATGTAAAATAATATTCGGCATATGAACACATTGTGCTAATATGGAACGATGAAATACCACAAGCCTTTGTATTCAATTGAAAGTTTACGTTAACAAATAGGTATTTTAGCAATCTGTCTTTCGCGTCAGTTTGAAAGCCGTTGTTTCGCCAGTGGGTGTCAATTATAAACACATTAGTACATATATTAAAGAATATACACAGAGCCAAAAGAGTCATTTACCTGAGGGTAAGAGGAAAACCATTGAATACACGTACGATGCTGATATACAATGTATATCGTTTCATATTTTATTTTTTTTAATGCTTGGTGTCAAGGGAGGCTTATAGTCTTGGGCAAATATCTGTTTTCTCTCGAATTGCAATGCCAGTTTTGGTAGCGAATTGTCCCGCTACGTAAACTAAACCTGTAAAACACATATCATTTCCATCACTTTTTTGTCAAAGCTAGATTCGCCTTTTCCATTTTTTTAGAATTCACTATTAAATGTCTGAAAAGTGAGGTTAACACTAATTTAACTATGTAAGACGTGCAGACTCTGATAGTGAGAACCGCAGCATTATGCAACATTTAATTTTTGTCATTTAACAAGTTAAAACCAATGTTGAAGACAAAATGAATCAAACAAAAGCAAAGCATCTAGTCCATTGTCCATGTATTGGTGTTTGGCAGACTGTTGAGGGGTTCATGAAGCCCTTCCCTCCACCCGCCTAGCTCAAGGACTCGTGCCTGCTCCCCCTGAATATGGTCGGCTGGCAATGACCAAGTAGCATTTAAATAGTTTCATGAAAAAACGAGCTGTGCGGGTAATTCTATTGTTAATATATTAATTTTGTTTTAAAATTCCGTGTTTTTGTTTTAATTCAAAGTTCTTAGATATAAAGTATTCGTCGTTTGAGTCATCTCCACACAAGATAAACACGGCATAGACAAAGCAAACTCTTAATCAAATTTCGGTCAAGATGGCCGTCGAGAGCAATAATTCATTTATCACTTATCCATCTTATTCCAATATTCTCCTGCGAAAGAAAACAAAAGCATGTTATTAGAGATATGTTTCAATGTAATGTATGACTTCAGCTTAAAAAGGGACGATAGGCGCTGGGACGCTGCAGACAGTTTATATCGGCGACCCGGTAATGGACAATATCAGGCTCAGCAGGTTAAGCCTGGTTAGCTTAACCAAATCAATATCATACATATATCTCATCACATATTTACATCAATGATAAAGTTAAAGACTGGGGTTACATTTTGATTGACAAATAAAAGATTACACAGAATAAGGAATTCAATTATACCAAATGGTACGAAATTGTAATTATATATTTCTGAATATATTTCTGTTGTTTGAAGTTCTAAAGGTGACTGTACTCTGGACTGTCTAGTCCTGATGTAACAAGATTTACAAGTCTACCGTAATATAACCAGTCATTTATCATGTATCTGCGATACACGTATTACGGATATTTATGTGTGCCTCAAGAGAACTGTACTTCTAAAGAAATGACCGGTACACGTCTTATCGAACTGACTTAGAAATACAGATTTTGAAGAAAAAATGTATTTGAACCACATTCTTTAAGAAACCGATATTAAAAAACTCAAATGAATAAAACGTACAGGAAGTGACCCAGTTTGGTTTGTGGTTGTCGTTAACACCTTCGTCAGGAAGTGACACAGATTGGTTTTTGGTTGTCGTTAGCCACGTCATGTAACGATAGTGCGCGGCGTATTGGTTTTAAGTCAGTAGGGATGTATTTACTATTTCCGTTTGTAATTATAATACAACCTAGTCATCCCTCGGGCCGACAAACGAAGATTGTACGTGCTTTATAGCGCCCTACATCCGGGATACTGAGGGGGTGTCGATAAATAATGTACGTGTACGTAATCTGATGTTCATTTCATAACGGAATTGGAGTGTTTAAAATATAAGGATAATTAATAACAAAACCGAAGATATGTGAAGAGCTTCAACAAAATCCGGTAGATCAATGCAATTTATTGTATTGTCCTATTTCCCCCTTTTAATACTCTTTGTGAAAGGGAAAAGCGAAACCTTTTCGTGAGACACCTGGAGTCGGCTAAAAACGATGCCCTTGTTCGCTGTCGTCACTTCCGGAAATTTCACCCTGATTTATCGTCGTTGGTTTTTAACGTAGAAATAAATAATGTAATCATCACCCCTACCGGATAAAACCCTTCTTAAATGCTTTTTTTCTTAGCTTTGGTATCCCCGCTGTTTAAATTAATCATGTTCATCTGTCTTAATTTCAAGACCTAAATTTGATATTTAGCTTTTAAGCGATGGAATCTGGTTTTGCTATATTTCACCAAATTTCGCTATAAATACCGAAAATAGACAAAGGAAACATGATCAAATGTTAAGAATGAAAATAAATGCTTCTTCTCATAAACGATCGTCTACACGTGGGTTTCGTTTGAACATCTCTGTAACAAGGTTCTTAATACATTGGGTTCTTTATCCACACCTAACCATCCTCGATATCTGGGTTTGCATACAAAAACTCAATAATGAGAATGCAATTAAGAAAAGGGAATTAAGATCGAAACAAATAAACGAACATAAAGCTATAAAACTTAATGAAAAACAGAGCGTGCTACTTGCATACACGATCGAGAATCTGACCTACTTTGTCCTACTCTTTCTCTTTTAATTAACACTTAGGAATTAAAGAAGGTTCAATGCGATATATATGTGAATCTTATTTGGCTTTAGGTATTTAACGCACAAATTTGTGTCAAATTTGAATAAAATGGAAGTTTCAAAATAAAATTTAATTATCATCCCTACACCACAGGCATCGTATGAGGAAGCTATTTACTTGATCTGGCGTCAGTCGCGACTCTTAATTGATCTTACGATAAGATTAAATGTGTTTGATGCCGTCTCTGTATCCTTTCTGTACTTCTAATGATAACGAATTTGATATCCGTTGTATAAACGGCCGTTCTCTTTTGCATCTGTTGCGCTTTTCAAATTACTAAGGATTGCGACAATAGTGTGATTTGAATAATACACAGCGAGATCAAGGCGTTGGGTATTGAAGACTTGGAATCATTAACCAGAAATTGGTATATATACACACAAAAACAAATCAGCAACATAAATCATTAACCAGAAATTGGTATATAAACATACAAAAACAAAACAGCAACAGTAAGATTTAAACGAGAAAGCGTTGTTTGCAAATACAAATATCTTTGTTCGTAAATATGCCTATGAAAGGCATATCCGCGTAATAATGAAAAAACCCAACATTGAATGATTTTCTTGCCCGTGGAAAGCGATCAAAATATAATATTGTGAATCGTTTCATATATCAAGACGATGGCTTTTATCAAGTATAGATATACATTGGTGGTAGTGCTAAACAAAAAAAAGGAAGATGTTCTCTTATTTCTATGTGTCTGGTGTCATGTATTAGATAAAGTTAAATCAAATTTCCGTGTTTTTTTTGTTTTCAAAGAATATGCAAACACAATATGCTGAGATTAAAAGTAATGAACAAAGAGAAATGTTGAAGAAAGCTCAGTTTAAAAATAAATAAATACAAAGTGTACGGAGAAATGACGTTTTGAAGACTAGGTTCGCACTTGACTAACATCTAACCATATAATTTTCAGAAATGTCTTCCTTGATTGTCTGTGGTGTTGGTGTCTGGACAGACGCATCGTTTACGCATGAATCAAGAGTAAAAACCCGGCTATCACATCGGAAATGGCGAATCATACGTTCTAAAGAATTTAATTCAAGACTTGGACATTCTAGCTGGGTTCCTTTGAGATGATTGTGGCCCATCTAACCAGTAATTCTTTGTGCATTATCTCAAACCTAGATAGAAACTATACGGCTGACCATCGGTCAAACGCGCCGACATCGATACCGGCAAGTTTTGATAAATTATTGTTATTTGTTATCTGAAGCCGCAGGGAGCAAGCTTTTCGGAGACCTGATTAAAGACACGTTCGCGGCTTCTTAGATTCTTGGTCCCAACAAACTCTGCTTTCGTCCCGGTAGAGATTGGGGAGATTCTGTAAGTTTGGCTGTTAGAATCAATTTATCATATCACGACAAACGATTAGCAAGCAGATTTGATGTTTATCCCTGGGTGTTTCCCGTTAAATCCGACCTCGTTGTGTTTTGATTTGAGCTAGTGTCTACTCATAATGCATTTCTAGGCTACCTTTCTTTAACCAATTACAGAATAATGTCAGATTTATATATGGCCTCTCATTGTTTTCTGGAATTGTCTTGAGAACATTTTTCTCATCACGAGCACGTGGATAAAATCGTAAGAACACGTGATAGCGCTTAAAAACTTGTTTGAACAACGAACACTGAAAATAACGTGTCATACTCTATAAATGATAAATATATCCTACTCAGTCATATATTTTTCAATTAACTGAACTTTTATCTTAATGAAATGAAACACAATATTTTCCAAATGACGTCGGGGCCGGGTTGGCCGAGTGGTTAAGGTGTTCAGACATTCTACCACTAGCCCTCCACTACTGGGTTGCGAGTTTGAATCCAACGTGGGACAGTTGCCAGATACTGACCGTAGGTCGGTGGTTTTTCTCCGGGTACTCCGGCTTCCCTTCGCCTCCAAAACCTGGCACCTCCTTAAATGACACTGGCTGTTAATAGGACGTCAAACAAAAATAAACAAAACAAAACCGAATGACTTCTTGGTTCGATGGTCTTTGTTTGCGAATCACTGGTCCATGACACAAGGATCGTGATACATACAGCTCCTTATGCAACGTTTTTTGAAGCTGGATTCTCGTGTCAAGTGTTTTATTTGTTTCTACATTGTTTTACAGACCACCAAAAACATACCAAGCTGAAACGTTTTACCAATTGAATGTGATCGTGTAAGTGCACGCCTCGATTGTCTTACAGCTGTTCTGCGCATGTCTCAGTATATTCCTCAGGAACCATATAACAATTTGTCGCAGGTGGCATTGCCGAGTCAGGAAGAATAAAGTAATTTTTACGCCAGCCTTTGGCGTATCTATGTTTTTGTTCATGCTGTAAGCGATAGATACGTACAGTTGTGATCCCTGGTTCTTTACAACATCAGAACACAAGTTCTTGTCAACACAACTGAACTGAAAGCTTTAAGAGATTCTTTAATAATTAATCGGTCAGGTCCTTGTTTCATCAACGTTCCTTAACTTAAGGAAACTCCTTAACTTAAAAATCTCCACAGGAAAGCATTACAGAATTTAAGGGGGGAAATCTTAAGTTAAGGAACTTTCCTTAAATTCTGTAATGCTTTCTTATGGAGATTTTTTAAGTTAAGGAACTTTAATGAAACCGGGGTCTGTATTTCTATGATGGTCGTCTTTTCACTTTGTCGCCTGCGACATTGGCGTCATTTCGTTATTTCGGTTTAGCGACTTTTCGTCTTATCGATATTTGGTTTTTTATTGGTGTTATTTCGTGGCCGACAAAGCGAACAGACGAACTTCCATCATCATTTAAGCCACCATACTTTTCCCTACCAAATGATGGGGGACGGTGTTGTTGGCAAAGGGTAAGGTGGTTTTGTTTTCGGTTTGGTTTCCATTTTGTTTAACGTCCTATTAACAGCTAAAGTCAATTAAGGACGGCCTTCCAGTGTAAATGCGATGTGAGTGAATGTGTTGAATACGTGTGTATTTGGGAGATCTAGACTGCGATATGTTTGTCTAAGCCTTCTAGCGATAGTCCGGAACCTTTGCCTATTTGAAGTACAGACACAATGATGTATATACTTCCGGAGGTCCTAAGCAGAATATGTTTCGTTTTAAGTTTCATAAGCATATGTCCAGGAACACTTTTTTTTATATCTTTAGTTGCCCTTTCCTGTATGTATACGCACACCGTATCTCTGATACCTTGTAATCTATACAATAATTTTTATCTTCACCTCAAATGGAAAAAAAAATATTAGAAGAAAATTCTTTGCTTTACTAAAAAGTATACTGCAAAAACACTAGTATTGTGTTCTTCAATTTTGAAAGGATACGGTGTTTGTGATATCATATACATGTAAACATAATATATAGATATTGTGTTACGTATACTAACACGCAGATGTTTATCGCGTGCTCTCAGCCCTTCCCTCCTTAAATCCTGATTACACCTATTATATTGACAAAGCAATTCAAGATGGCGACTGAAAATAATCACTACATTACTCCTCCCCATGATGATGTATAACTAACAATGGTTTATACACTTAAAGACCAAACTACGATATTCGTTTTTCCCTTGATTATAGTTTACATCGCCTTAAGTCACCACCTGCTATGATTTATACCATCGTCGAAAGAGCAGAGGCAAGAACAGGTCGAAACAGACACCAATATCAGGCCATATACAAAGAGATAAATACATAGGCTGGATTCTGTACTTTCAGTACCTATATCTGATTTAGTTTAGAAACGGATGATACATACACGTGTCCATATATGCGTTTACCCAGTCCTAAATCGTAAAAGACAATAAATGAGGAATAATGTTGGTCTCTAGTTATATATATATGGCGCGTTAGCAATTTTGCTCCCTCTGCTGTTCTGGTCAGTTTTTATTTGTAGCTTGAGTGTTCCAAATATACTGTATGTTTTTTTTGATTTCATTTTCTGTCCGTTCCGATTTGTTCTCATTCAAAATCACCACGCCATAAAACCAGTACGTACGCCATTACTTAAAGACAAATCAACCCATGTCTCTTCTAGCCTCTATCCATGTCATCTTTACAATACGTATATATATATTCGACAAAGCTGTTTAGAAGCTGGAATCTAAGCACGTGCAAGTTAGTATGTTTCTGCACCCTTTCTTGGATATGATAAATTGACTTATATAAAACACCACTATAGTTTGCGGTAGAGAAATGCACGACGAAAACTGGTCCCAAGGCAGAACCAAGCTCGACAATTACCTTCCTCGTGTTGCGTGATCTCGGAAAATAAACGAGATTTCCTATTGCTGATGTGTCACAAGTGGTTTAGTGTTTATACCGGTTTAGAATCGCATGTGGATCGAGTACAAAAACCTCGAACGTACCTTTAACGGTATAGGTTTACGGGACGTAAAAGTCCGATCCTTCCCGAATAGAGTGCATAACGTCAGCATCGATGATTTTAAGTAAATGTATAGATCAATAAAAAGTACAAATCAGGAAGGTTTATTATCATTAAACCAGTTTAGAGGTAATTGTCTGGAAGACTATTAAAGCAATTTAAATAAGGAAATAATCAGATGTGTTCATTTAAAATTCAAAACGATGCCTTTTACGGTGAACTTGCTTTCCGTTTCTGGAGAAATATAGTTTCCCTTAATGTAATAAGTGCCTATAGGGAACTTTTTAAGTTCAGCTAAGGAAGTTTTGTGGATAAAATGCCGGAAAAGAAACATTGCTTATTTTTCAAAACATGCCTTTCAAATATGCATTTCAGAACATGCATTTCGCATGGAGTAAGCGATCACGACTACATATAACTCACAGGTCTCTAGTAAATGCAAATTTTGTTTTTTGAAGAATGAAATTATCAGTCGAATTTAACATTGTTTTTATCAATAAACCACATGA
Source organism: Mimachlamys varia (assembly GCA_947623455.1). NCBI lineage: Eukaryota > Metazoa > Mollusca > Bivalvia > Pectinida > Pectinidae > Mimachlamys > Mimachlamys varia. Next base: position 27,449,753 of record OX392532.1, on the reverse strand, counting down.
AGTGATTCAATACGAAAATAGTCGGTGTACATAGAGAAGTTGTGTTTGCAAAGAACTTGTTTAGTTTTAAACATTTTTCATAATTACCAAATTGGTACTTTTAAAATTTGACCAAATATTTTGCAGTATTTCTACTATGCAGTAAACTAGACGATCGTTCTAGTAGACATATTCATAGAAATTACGTGAGAAATAAAACATTTTTGGACACAGATTGATTTGAAGAATACTCTGCTTATTAAAAAGCCTCTGTATAAAATATCTGGGGGAGGGGGCACTCTGAAAGATTAAAACAATATGCTTGTTTCAGCATCATCAGAATCAGCTTCAGCATCACCAGATGAACCTCCTGTGTCAATTATGTGTTATTTCCCAAGAACTTACATTGGAAATTGTGACATTGTACTCCTCCAATGTTAACTGGTGGCTGTTCTTCCTCTTGATTTATCCTAACATTGAAACATGCTTCGACTAAAACCATATGTACATGACAGCATCAACTATATATTGGTTGTAAAATATTGATGTAAGAATTTGTTGTTATATTTGACATTCATTTGTATATATTAACATTCTGTTTGTTTCTTTACTATATGAATATACCAACTGAAACAACAAACACTAGACTATGAATACAGCATGAATACAGTATGAATACAATTATTCACGTGATTTATTTATGACGTAATATATTGAACTTGCTCAATGCAAGTCTTGTCGCTCCGCTTCGGATAACATAGAGAACGCCCCAGCGTCAAACGCTCAAATGACTGCGATTAATTATTGACACCAATTTGATTCAAATCAGGGCTTTTCCGTTAATGGCGTTTAAAGGACGACACAGAAACAAATGCAGTTAATTACAAAAGTTTTCAAGAAATAGTAAATAAAAATTAAAAACTGTTCTGTAGTTAAAATGTAAATATATGAATTGAACGGCGGTTTTTAAATGTTTATGCCGGTATGAATGCAAAACGGGTACATTCATATTGACTATGAAGCCCTATGTAACATAACTTGGCTGACCAACATAGTCAACATGATGCGCGCTTGCATCAATGGATTAAAATAATATGACAGCAAATTCTTAAATACGTATGAAAAATAAGTCGCTTTTTTCACGTCACTGAAATACTGGGCAAACTAGTCCATCATATATAAGTATGTTACAATCCCTTACCTGATACACAATCCATGGTCAAATTTGAATGAATAATTTTCTAAACTAATGAAAGTACAGAGTTTTAGCGCTACAATAATTTCCATATTTTAATTGAGTCATGGTGTGGTCTAATACATCGCTACATCTCCCGTCCGTGCTCCTCCGGGCTTTTCTCGCTCCGATATTCATCGGGGTCATCATCGACCACCATCGTGCCGGTTTTCATTCGATGTAACATGTACTCCCATTGGTCAGCTGATTTTGACGATGCTGATGATAATACTTGTCGTCAAAAATAGTCCGACCAATGAAATTACAGGTTACATCTTATGAAAACCGGCAAGATGTTGGACCGTGATGACCCTGATGATTCTCACTGTGAATCAAGCCCGAGGGACAAAGGACGGGAGATGTACCGATACAATTGTTCAGTAAATGAGGATGTCTTGATATATAATTTAACCGCTTCTTCTCGTATATTCACCGCTATGTAACACATACGTTGAACAACTTGTGTCAAGTTTCTCTCTGCTCTGTGCCGGTTTGTCAACGTTGTGTGAGGCCTGTGTATATCAGAAAAACACCCCTGTGGACATAAGGATAGCGATAACGTATCTCGTCATAAAATTGATAAACATCGGTCTATATTCTGACAGTGACAGTCTATTTGCTCCGGTTCCCGTACGTTTGTACTAACGACGCTGATGTACAGTCTAGCATTGGAGACCGCTTTGGTAGTCTAGCCTTACTTACATAAATTGTCCGATTTTCTGATCTGAATAAGATTTTCATGTTAACGAACCCGTACTGTTTCATTGCGAAATGTTTCAAAGGCTAACGGCTTTTATTTCCTATTGTATTAAATGACTTCCAGTACTTTATTTAATTAAAATGTATTGGTGCGCGTACTTCTAATGAATTTACGTCGTCGAGAATGAATTCAGATTCTATATAAATAGTACAGACTCGCGGCTTTTACTATTTAAAAGCACAAGGTGAATTTCAAAGCAAAACAGAAGATATATAGCTTTTGCGCTTCATCGTGGATTGTGTTTTGTATCATCGGGAATGACAATGAAGTCGCTTCCGTAAATGCTGAGTGCGCATGGTTCACACGAACAACATCCGGACCAACACGTTTGTAGCGGATCTAGATCTTGTCGATCGTCGGCGACCAGATAGCTCAATTGATTGAGCGTCTGTCTAGAGTTCGAAATTTCCCGGGTTCGAACCCCGGTCTGGCCGTGCACTTTTCCTCTCCTGTTACGCGTTAGCTGACGCTCAATTGACAATTATTGTTATTCTATACCTGCACTGATGTGTCAATGATTGACTTTTCATAGAGGTAAACACAACTAAAATTAATGCAGTCAAAGTAGACTTTCACTGAAGGCGGTAGCGCAGCTAAGAATTTTAACGCAATTATGTTGCGGCTCTGCACCAAGATGTCACTATTACATCTGTTCAAGTCATGGTTAATATAAACTTTATTTCATTCCAACAGTATATATACAACATTATAGACAGAGAATATGCAGGAATAGGATCCGGAAACAAGTTTTAAAAAAAACTTCTATTAATCCGTTTCCATTAGATAAATGATTAACTAAACAATAATTGGACATGATGGCATAATTGTGGAAAATATTACACTGAAAATTGGGAGGATATATTGAGTATGAATGGAATATGAGATGGGGATGAGGTTGGGTATGAGTGAGTGATGGGGTGGGGAAGGGTTTGGTGGGGAGGGGTTGGGGTGGGTTAATGGATGAGGAAGATGTAGGAATTGCCCGTGCCAATGACAATAGAAAATATAAGGCATAGAATAGATTAAGGATGACTGAAAGAGAAACCTTAGCTAAACCGTTTGGAGTTAACAATGAAAGACTGTACGCATGAAAATATTGTTATGTTTTCATCATATGATAGCTCTTCATTCCCGAACAAAAATAGATTGATTGTTAATGGATGATTTATGTTATTAAACATACGCAGACGTATTTGTGAGAAGAGACGACAGTGTAATAGATAATGCTCATTGGTTTCATTTGATTCCATACAGGGACATATAGGACTATCAATAAGATTTCTTCGGTGAAGGTAAAATTTAAGAGAAGTCATGGTTCTACTAGTAGAACCCGGGTCTACAAGCGCTCGTAACATCAGTTATATATAGAGGATCTTACACTCGTGTCAATGTAATATGGAATGTATTAAACGAGTTAGATAACTTAATTAATTAACATATTAGATTATTTAACGATTGAATAAATTCCATATTATATTGACACGAGTGTAAGATTCTATTTATCACATAACTTATATGTATGAGAAAATACACAAAAACTCTCCAATTAGATCTGTATAAGAAAGGCAATTTCTTCTGTGACGGTACGATTTTCACTGCGAGACAATCATATGACGTCATAAAGACGTCATTTGTTTATGACATCATAATAGTGTTATTACACGTGTGTAATACCATTTTTATGACATGACCGTATGACATGACTAAACGGATCAGTTATGTGATAAATACCGATCTGAAGTGGTGAACAACAGCATCGTACATATACAAAAACAAAAACGAATTATATAGCATAACCTGCCGAAATCGGAAGTCGCAGGGACCAAGGTTTTAGTCGGATAATACAGGTGTCCAGTTTGAAGAGGTAGAATAGACGTTTAGAGTGAAATAGAGACAGTGTGTGGGATTAGACAGGGGCCGTTTTTGACAGGTCATATTTTATCAGTTTAGGATGTTATGAAAGTACGTTTGTTTGTATAGTATGTAATGAACGTGTTACACAAAATTACGTTCAATTTTTTAACACCTTGGGACCATAATTCTAATAACAATGTAGTGTCAAAAACTCCGATGATTAAAATTCGCGAAAAATCTTAATTCTGAATTATTTCCCGGATATTAATTTACCTGGCCCTGACCTTCTGGTTAATTAGAGGTAATGACAGAGTCGTGTAATGTCATCATCAATCTTAATGATACCGGAATCCAATCGTTAACTATTAATTAACGTTATCTAAAATCAAGTTTAATTAATTAATATTTCTTTTTTAATCAGTTCCAAAAAATAGGAAATGAAATTCATCATATATATTGTTTATAAGTGGTGTATTTGAATTCGTATTTTTAATCGAAACATGAAAATTATAAAATAAATGAAGATATGTTATAATAAAATAATCAAGCAATCACAAACCCCCCACCAATGGGTCACGGTGGCCAAGTGGTTAATGTGTCTGTCATTCTGCTACCACTAACCCTCCACCATTGGGTCGAGGTGGTTAAATGGTTAATGTGTCTGACATTCTCCTACCACTAACCCTCAAACACTGGCTCGCGAGTTTGAGGCCTACGATGAGCTGTCACCTGATACTGGTCATTTGTCGATGGTTTTTCTACTGGAACTCCAGCCTCTGCCATCAAAACCTGGCCCGTCCTTAAATGACTACAGCTGGACGTAAAACAAAAACAAACAAAACCAAACAAACCTAAGAAACGCATGTGCGCTATCGATTGCGCTCCGACCATCCATTACCTTTTAATTATTGTGTATAAAACATCACATGACCTGGGATTTTGGGATTCCAGTAATTAAAATGTTGCCAAGCGTATCGCTAGGCTGTCCCAAAACTATCGTTTGCTTTTACGGCGAAGACTCTCGCTATCGAAAATATAAGGGAATAATCAGCGCAGTTAATACTATTTTCCTGTAATGCAGAGGGCGTTCATATCGCCTATAACTCGAAACAGAATGCAGTTTAATGCTTTAATGAACGCAACATCGTTCATATTATTAGGAAAGAGAAAGTTGTTTAGAAAGTAGTCGCCTCTTACAATCATGCAATGAGGGCAACAGGTACAATTCTTACTCCTTACATGTAAGGCTTTCTCTGGGTACAAAGCATTGTATTTCTGAAAAAAAGACTTGGCAAACAGGTTCTGCGATTTGATTCTGAATACAATCAGCACGACCAGGAGAAACACTGACGACGTGAACTATAAAGCTGACAATGGTGTCTCTGTAATGACTGCTGCCATTCAATTTGAGGGGGAACCATTGTTAAAGCTTGCATTAACTACCCCGGACGAGTTATGGAGGATCATTCTGACATCGGCAGTGTTAACATGTAACTGCAAATGTATGCACGATTTTGGTGCATTCACTTGTTACTGTACCTCACGGCTGGACCATGGTAATGCCCCGCTCTGTTGTATATGTGACAGAATAACTAGTTCAGGACACTGCTGTATGTATGTTTTCTTCAACTCGAAACAAATAGCATATTACTCCTGTGCTGTATTCATTGCACTGGTTACCTGTACAATACAGGTCACAGTACAAGATTTAGCTATACACATACAAGGCACTGGATGGAACAGCTCAACGGTACATTAGGGAGCTAGTTACCCTGTGTCAGCCGTCACGATCACGGAGGTCGTAGACAGAATCAATGTTGTGTGTCCCCAAATTGACACCTATTGAAACCGGTGATTTTGGAATGTTCGGCCTCACTGTGGAATAGATTACCATCCGCTACCAGAAGAACGACAACACTAGAAAATTCAAGGAAAAGTTAAAGACACATCTTTTCACATCTCTCTACGCAGACGACATGCATACGCTGGATTTTATTTATTATGTACACTTATGTGCACATTGAAATTATTATATTTTAGCGAAAGAAATGATGGTGATTATACGAGTTTCTCTGTGCTTTTAAGAATTACTATTGTATCGGGGTCAGGTTGTCTATTACGTTTGCTATATGTTCTTCTTGAAGTGCTAGGTATTCTAACACTACCAATCATGCGGATAAGGAATTCAAAACAGTATCTCTCATATCTTGATCTCTTTGTCTCCCAGACGAATGGTTTGATGAGACGTAAGATCTAGAGGTGTTCCGCGAAGAGGCCAATGCGGGTTTTGGGGAGTATTACTGAATCAATAATGCATGGGTGACGATTACGGGTTCGTAGTTTTGACGCTATAATGCATATGCAAAACACATGTATTTATTACTAAGTATACAATGAATATACATATCAGATGTGAAATTCTTACATTCTCAATGTTTATGTGTAACATATACCAAAATTGGTACACACTTTCGGCTGTTGAAAATTGTTGGCAAAAAATTCAAGAACACAATTTGCAAATTATACTTAAACATCATTATTGAGTACTTGGCCTATTACTGTCAAATATATTTGATGAAGAGTACATCTGCGATGATATATTATGACAAAAATAGTCTATGTTGTTCTTACATATTTGTTTTACAACGCTGATAATGGAACGGTTGGGCCCGAAGGCCCCATCAGAAATCCCCCACGAGTCCTGATCATCAAACATGTGATACATAATGTCTACACACTGTCATTTATACAACAATAAACTATACGTACACTTATACAGGAGATGACGAGTCATTAGAGTTATGTAGAACTGATTGTATTCTTATCGTTTATATTATCTTCCCAGGGAAACCGGACATCAACACTGGGATAATTAGTCACTGGGGACAACAACGGATCGGAGTAGGTCGTTTTAGCATTAATAACGGTCTGAACCACAGCTCCATTCAAACCTATTCTTAAAGAATCTCTATCCAACCCTTATAATTACTGACTTGTCGTCATGCGATGTTCGGAGTTAGTTTTTGTCGTATTGTGGGGGATAATCTGTTATCTTATTCATTATTTCTAATCTGTTGTCTTTTTTATTTTTCTTTACTTCCGGTGATTCCCCATGCGCCAAAGCCTTCTGGGTAATTGCCAATCAACAAAAATATGAAAGCAATCACGATATATCATGAAATATCCATTTGATTAAAACACGTGCAATGAAGAAAAACGTAATGTGTATCTTTAATATTGTCCGGCATATAAAAAAGTAAATATTTTAGCCGATACGTTGCGTAGCAGTTTCACGTTTAGATAAAAGTGATTTTTGTACCACCTTTGCAATATACAAAAAAAAAAAAAAAATCACTTTAGCCGATACGTAGCGTAGCAATTTCACGTTTAGATAAAAGTGATTTTTTTAACCACCTTTGCATTAAACAAAAAAAAACCAAACAACATAAATCAGAGAATACCAAAGCGTCAACAAAACCATAATCTTTACATTATGACTTCTTCACATATTTCAATTGTTACATATATTATTTCTTTTTGGATATCTTTTTGGATATCTTTTATTAGCAGAAGAATGTAATTAGCGGTGAAAAATTCATTCGAAACATCACTATCAATTGTTGTCAAACTTGACTTCATAAGAATATGATATCGAAATTTACGCTAAAAATCTAGCGTATTTCCGTTGTAGGAGTATTTGCGTCGCGTAATGAGAAAAAGTGTAATGAACCTAGTGCTTTTCTAGCTATATACGACATCAAGTATTAAGGCAGCATGGAAGTACTGTGCGTCTTAGGAAATAAAGACGATAGGCTATGTATACTTATTTTTGAAAAATATCCTAGATCAGATATCAACATTTTGTATATTTTTCAATCAATAAACATGGATACGTTGACAAATTTGTCAAGGAGTAAAATATCAGATAAAATATTTGTAAAAATTTCTTAATAGATATTTTATATATATCACATACGATAACCTTTCTCTCAGAAAATGACGTCAAAATGTTGGAAATAAAGGCTGTTGTCATGGGACAATCACCGAGTGACAATGATGCTACATTTTAGGATATTAGCATTGGACAGAAAAGTACTACGGTAAAGATAATGCCGTTAATATCTATTAAGAATATGTTCAAGTCTGTTTCTCTTGTATCCTCGATATCCAGGGGTTGCGCTCACCCAGGCTCTCTATGCCCCTTGAATAGATAGTTGATGGCAAAACTGAAGACTCAAACGCAGCAGTTTGATAAGTCTCTGCGAAAAAAACAAAAAACCAACAATCGCGAGGCTAATGCCCGTCTTTTCAAAAATTATGAAGGGACGGCAACCGACTTTAAAGCCTGTCATGTTTTGACGTTTTGTGACCGCGAGATTACTTAAATGTGCATCAAATGGTCGAACCAGTCTTCTTGCCTCATCAACAAGGTGGCCTGTACGGAGCGTTCAGTTTTGCCGTGACTTATTCCATGGGTACAGAGAGCGTAGGTAAGTGTTACCCTTGGATATCGAGGATGTTGGACTTGTCAGTAAATCATTTTGATGAACAGATCTGGTGATTTAAAAAAAAATTCTCCATACTTTTACGGATATGTTTCCTCATTACCCGTTCTTTTTATCTCTGCCATCCTCCTTGGGGATGATTTCTGTCACTCCTAAGGTGTGACATATACCAGTTGCTATGACGTGCTCACCATAGGGAAACGACTTTAATTTATGTAGCATAACCATGACGCAAATTAATAAGATCATCTTTTTCAACGTGTATTTCATGGGACTTTTATAATTGCAAGATGTATACGGTTCATCTTTTCTTTTCCGTATGGTTTTGCAGATATGAGAGATAAATATTCAAACATGGTTCTGTTTCTTGGACAAGGATATTTCAACCCTCGTATCAGAGTTTGTCTGACCAACACTCGGCGAGCCTTGTGCTGACCCGCTTACACTTCCAGGTTGAGATATCCCTGTTGATGGAACAGACCAATAAAAGCTTGTAATAGTCCTAAAAGGACGAAACAGCTGCATGATGCAAGTTAATTTAATTAATTTTTCGGCATTACTAAATTTAAAAGATACAACAGGTGTGTGTGTTACGTCATCAATCACTAGTTCCATTTGCACAGAGAAAGAACAACCATGCACAGTGCCCGATATTACTTAATAGATTTCATTAATATTCCATAACCTCTCACTCTTAACGTGAGGCGTGTTTGTGTGGGGGTGGTTTAATGCGTGAACGCATGCGCGTCAACTTGTCATTCGGGAGTCTTAATGTAAAGCATTTTTAGCTTGCCGTCATGAAGTTTTGTTGTTCTGTTTGATTGTATTTTGTACAGAAATCGCTTGAAAGAAGTTATATAACTTTTGCAGCAGCCATTTGTATTGTGTGAACACAGTATGTCTAAATCAACAGATCTTGTGTACCGGAGCTTTGGCCTTTCTTACATTTGGCCCCTAACATAACTGACGAGGCCTAGAGGGACGATACAGCAGTATGTTGCAGTATAATTAATGTGTTCGGCATACTGTATCTATGACTTAATTAAAATTGCGCAGCACATGCGTGTGTGTTAGGTTCATCTTTGATGTATTTCAATGTCGAATTATCCACACAACATTAACAACGATGTCATTATTCAATATATTCTGTTGACGTATTATAAGAATCAGGATATATTTAATTTGATAACCTTTCTTTTCCTTCATTGATGCTCCGTTTGTATGTAAGAAAAGGCTATATGTTTGAGAACTGATGTGACGCATTAGAATTAACAAGTGATCAATGAAACTATGAACGTTCTGTTCCTCTCCTCATTATATGCAAATAAAGTCACAATATTTTTATTGGATGTTATGAGACCAGACACGCGAGTGGCTTTCATTGCCTTGAAAGGCTGGTGAGTAGGCGCACGAGAGCCTAATATTGCAATTTACGCAACTTCAAAGCTTAATGATTTTAAAAAGATTTTCATTAAAGCAATGTGTAATGAATTTCTTAGCTGTAGCTCTGAGTTATTGCGTATTTGAATTACACGGCTTTGGAGAGGACTTTCAATAGAGTTTTGTTGCGATGAGAAAAAAAAGCTGCTTGTATGAAATTTGAAGACACTGCATTATGACATGGTGGCTTTGATAATATAATGTTGTTTTCCAACTAAACCCATTGTGATGTTACATCCACAACATAACCCCGACTTTTATTACGTTAAGAATTACTTCCCAACTGCATAGAGGCTTTTCGTTTGAACAATAAATTTCTCTCTTAACTTCATTTTGATATATTTACAGTCTACACGGACATTCACTCGATAATGACGTCGGAAGCAATACCTGTAGGCGAAGCTATGTTAATCCTCCAATTTGAAACACAATTGCGTGACGTCACCAACAATAAACATGGGCGGAGCTTGCAAATTTCATGCTGTTACACTTATTGAACCATTCTCACGTTTATTAGTTTTGAAATGAAATTTGTTTCCGAAGATTGGATTATAATAAACAAAATAGTTACGACCATTTCACAGAAAGATACTGTAAATATAAGGATATTTAGGTTATCAGGGGATAACTACAATGGAAAACGGGTAAGTTATACATAACAGGCTTCGCCGGTTATTGAAATAACCCGTTTTCAATTGTAGTGATCCCCCGATAACCTACACAAAATAGAAAGTTAATCCTTAAATAATAACTTGGTTGGGTCAGGGAGATCAACCTAACACACACACAGATGTGCTGCACCTTTCTAATTTTAAATTAGTTATAGATATAATGTGCCGACAGAATGCACTCTTTAGCCCGTCTTTCTATTTATGTAATACATGTGTATATAGTGTACAGGAGGAATTGTTGGACTAAGCCAGCTTCCTGGTCACCTGGGCCCAGTTGTTCAAAGGGTGATTAGCTTAATCACTATTTAACGACATTTTTCAAACTTGAATAATTCTGTCAATATAAAAGTTACAATCTTAAACTTGTGTATGTAAATTGACAATATTAGGTATTTGCTATCTGCAAAGTTGTAATTAAATCTATGGTTTAATTTTAAAGATACAGGATAATTTAAATTTGCACTAATCACTGATTAAGCTAATCATCTTTTGAACAACTGGGCCAAGAAGGGATCAAAACGAAAGGGATACAACTGCTGTAACTGAAGATGGACGTTTTTGAGTATGCTCATTTGTGCGTTTACTTGTTGTGATTGACAATGGTACTCGGTTCTCATTTTGAGAACCTGATGTTTATTTGAATGTGACGAAGATTTACATAGCAGGTGTCGTCGATGAAGCAGAAGACGCTTACTCTTTCGGAACATCTGGTCTTATTCTCTTGTGCTTTTACAAGGGTCTCCATGTTTATCTTTCCTTTGTTCATATTTTGCCCCTGGTTTAATCGATTTTGCGTTTGGATATGTTTTTTCTCAAATTTATTAACTGCATATAGGCAAAGCCAAATAGCGATCTTTAATACAGTCGTGGGTTTCCTTCATGCCTTTAATAAAGGGTCCTGGTAATTGAATACTTTCGAAATAGCCATCGTATGAACAAAACCATTTATTTCAAACAGCCCCTGTAAGATACAGCTTGAGTTTCCACTGTGTTAGCGAACAGGAACAAACAGCATATATATCAATATCACCATATACGATAATTGAGCATGTTTTCGTGCTTTTTGTAACCAGCCTAACCCCAATTTGCTTTTGCCAATATCAAATGTATTCCTTGTCAAAACACAGCATATCTAATGAAAGAGCAATACAGCCGCAGAGCCGGGATTGTGTATGCGATATCAACGCGTAATGGATTGCCCAGTCTAGCTGGTATCCACGGAAGCGCGCTCTAGTCGGCAAGTGTTTTATATGATTTATATTTCAACTTATGTTCTGGTACAATTAATATATTCCTCAGAGTGACATGGCCTGGTCTTGGGGGAAAGCTCTTACATTTATTAGTTGTCACGTGGGCGGTACGATTGACCATGCACTTACTGACCATAACGGTATTTAGCATGGTTAGCTTTTTTCAGAAATCTATCAACATTACGGGAACCCGTGTCTTAAACATTGTAACACTACATTTATTTTTAGGAATAATTAAGAAACAAGTTCTTCCCTCGCATATTAGTCCCTTGTGTTGGCCCGACGCTTTCGTGCGGATAGTCTTTTTAGTGGGATTGTACAAAAGACATACACGAGAAAAGCACCCCTAATAGTTCAGAACAAGATAATGTCGAACCAAATAACGAATTGAACTGCGCAATACAGCTGTTTCGTCCTTCTAGATCTCGTCAGTGATGCTTAGCAATGACCTAAAAAGTGAAGCCAAGGAGGCGACTGAGGAAGCAAAACTGGCCGAAATAAATGTCCGAACCCAGATAGGGAGATGCACTAACCCTATGTTTCAAGATGAAGATTCACGTTTTTGAGTTTGCTTGTTAGTGTGTCTACTTGTTGTTATGACAATGATGACTCGGTTCTCATTTTGAGCATTGATGCTTACTTGGATGTGACCAAGATTTACATGGCGGGTGTCGTCGATGAAGCAGACGACGCTTACTCTTCCGGAACACCTGGTCTTATTCTCTTGTGCTTTAACGAGATTCTCCGTGAAAATCTTTCGTTTGTTCCTATTTTGCCCATAGTTTAATTGATTTTGAGTTCGGATTATGGTTTTGTTGACGCTTTGGTATGCTCTAATTTTTTTTCAATATTGTTTTTGTTTTTCCCAAAATATTAAATGTTTCAAATGAGCACATAATGTACATGTGTATATTCTTAACCGTGCCACTATTCGAATTAATTAAAACGTGGCATGCATATTACGGCAAACCTTGGGGACTTAATGTCTATCATTGGTATCACATTAAGCACGAGGAAACCGCAGAACCCAGATAAAACAAATCTATAAACGCATTTCAATCATTTTGAACCCTTTCCCTGTGCCTAGAATTTAGCATGATACGGCCGTTTGATGCAAGCGTTTTGGTGACGTAAAGCATTTCTACGAATCCTGTTTGTACTGGCGATAAGGGGACATATCTACATTTAGATCATTACCGGTAATAGTATTTAGAATGTCAATGTATGGATTGCACGGCAAATTCTCAGGGATCGTGTCGACATATGCATGGCGATGAGAACATGTCGATTAATCCGGATATAAATTATGATGGTGTATATTGATATAGACAATGATTCCAATAAAGCCAATGATCTTTCTTTGTCATCGATACAAAATAAAAGATTCAAATCTTTATCATAATATTAAAAGTTACTTCAAAAATGTCAATGCATTGGAATCGAGCGCTAACAAAATGAATGAGATCGAGTGCCAGCCTCAAGTCTACAATTGACCTGCTCTTTGATGCCCAAGACAGTATATTTATCATATAATTACTTACACATGGATTCACATCCGCGCTTCGTAGACAATAATTAAATCAATGTATTCGTCCATACATGAAACAATTTTATTTACATGGTGACGTCTTGCACCAGATACGCAGAACAAATGCCAGAATTTAGCTAAGAAGAATACATTATATTAATAGTGTGTTATTTATTTTGTTTAGGTAGTCAATCAATTGACAATTGTATAGTTCATATAGGGCCAAATGTGTCGTTTGTATCGTACTGCTAGTTACTGAGCAGATTTCTAGGGTTCATTGGAGGGGTAAACAAACCATTGCTGTATATATAATGTGACATGATCTTACTACGGGCTGACAAATTTAAGGCTGTGGGGTGTTATTTGGAGTAAAAAACTGGCCCCTAATAATTAATGATTGGACTTGTTAAGTGTCCTCAGAATATCTAAGATCATAGGCGAAGTATCAAGGTAAAGCTGATTTAAGTAAAGAGAACATGGATAACAAATAATATTGATTTGGTATCAACAGACAAAGCTTAAATAAAAAAATGCTTTAAAAGAATGGATGCTGGTTTGGAGGTTTGAGGCGTTTTCTGAAAAAGGCTCAGAACCGAGAAAGCATTACAGATTAGGGAAATTACAGAAAGGCCTGAATCTCGTCAATACGGTAAACCACTTAGTGTAAGCCAGCTTATCTTTGCGGTGACTTAATTTCGCGTTTTCATATTAAACAACTATTTCGCGGCAATTTAATTTCGCGACAAATACGATCATACATCCTCTGTATAATACAATACTGTACTCCTTAAGTTTATTTACCTCTGAATGAAACTATATTTCGCGGCGATTACTTTTCGCGAATTTTAATCCACCGCAAAATACGCGAAAATTAATCGCACGCGAAAATCAATTGATTTACAGCATTAAGTAGTAATTACTGTATATATAAAGAGATATGGTCAAACGACAGAGTGACAACTCGTAGGTTGTGGAGTAAAGAATTGGTCACATGTAATTGATTCTAGGAGTTGTAGACTGGACTTTACTGTTTAGTGCCCTCATGGTATCTAAGATCATAGAAGAGCGGAAAGCAGAAGGCTATGTGTGAAGTTAAGGTTTATACCTACCCCGATTCTATTATAACCACACATACGTTCTAAGTGAACCTTTATAATAAACTAAAAAAAAAAGTTGGTGTCCCAAGCCCCTTATTTACCCCTTTTCTGTTCCCCCTATCTGTAAGATTAGTTTTGTTTTGATATAGAAATTCCATACAAATATATTTAGGCTATTGCGAGACATGTTAACTTTGTAAATATGAATTTATTTGTCACAGAAAGGACGTCAGTTAAATCATAATCAGCTAAATGATCAACGTAAAGCTATAACGCGTATTATCTGAGGCGACGTGCAAAGCGTTGACATAACGTAGATCAGCAATATGGCGCCAGAATGAAATCCATCATCTATATTCCAATAAATTAAATACATATATCATTGATTATATGAAAGGACACAATATAAAATATAAATATTACTGTTTTGAAACATTAAACCCAATCCAATAAAACGTCTCCGAATAAGCAACAATCATTGAATGTTTCAATGCCCCCACCCAACCCACCCGCAAACATACCTTGTTTTCTACCACTCGCGCAGGGTTTCCCCCCCGACTGACTTGAACACGCCTTCGTCTGAAAATTACTTTCGCCCGGTCTTTATTTGTATCGTTTTTGTTCAGTTTTATCATTTGGCTTCCTATAAGTACGTACGTGCTGTGGTTATGATTTTAAACTTGATTTTTGTTTTCATTTGTTGTCCTCTTGCGTTGATAATTTTGTGATATGTATTATCTACTCCATTTAGATAGAATTTTCTGATTTGGTGATATATTGCATCAAATTATTTTCTTATTTGCAGTTCCTTTCGAATCATCCTGAAAAACAATTTTTTTTTCTAAAATCTTTTTTAACATATACTTTTTACATTTCAAACCGTTTTGCAGTTCACTTGATTCAAACTGTGTAAGATTAAAAACAAAATAACCATATATGTTTATACAGTCTATGTTCTAGTTATTTGAAACCATATTATGTTTAACAAATTGATAACACATATTTTAATGTGTTTACTTTACCACTGGGTTTAGTATACTCGAAATATCGTTTTTGAACCTTAAAAAAACTTATTAATTAGTTTCAAGAAAAAAGACTAAATGTAATGTTTACGGAAAATTTATCTTAAGCCAACCATACTTTAAATATGTGGTCGTTTTATAGGTCTGATATCAATAGGGTTATTTGTTACGGTAAAGAACACAAGCAAAAAAACACAAAGAAATACATATTCCGTATAATTGGTTTTTATGAAAACATATCGGTAAAATAAGACAGTGTGTTGTCGTTATACATATTTTCATTGTAGCAGGGCTTTGCATTCCATGCATAACTATGTGAATTCGTATAGAAATGATCGGATTTTAGAAAATGACTAATATATCTCTCTTGGGATACTATTTCGTAATATTATTCAAATCCCTCTCTTTGTCGCAAATAAATCACCGAGGAATTTCTTTATTAACAATGCTGACTAACGATTCAACGCTAATTCACGTATAACCTAATCTTTAGGAAGAGTTGATTAGCGATCTATAGGGGGTCCCGCCTAAACCTTCGTTTATGTAAACTTGATATTGATCCTGATGTAGCGATCTATGGATGGTATCGCTATAACTTTCTTAATGTAAGCTTGGAGTTGATCATGATGTAGTGATATATGGGTAGTATAGCAATACCTTTCATAATGTCAGCTTTGTGTTGATCCTTATGAAACGATCTATGGGTGGTATAGCAATACCTTTGTTTATGTAAGTTCCATGTTGATCCTGATGAAGAGCTGTATGGATGGTTCTCTATACCTTTGTTTTAACAGGTTAGACGTTGATGTCCAATGTGGTTATATAACGACGGGCACATCTTTGAATATTAGAAATAGAATTGTAAGGCAGATTGTTAAACCCATTGTCTTGCTGTGGCATTTAAACAGTTGTTTAGTTTTCTTCCTATGTGTCCATTGGCGGAAGACACTGTCGGTGGAGTTCAAGTCTCCGATATTTGCCATAACCTGCATGCCACATTTTCATTCGGTTATGCATGTACACATAGGGTAGGCGCACCTCCCATTTTTGATTTGACATTTCGGTCGCCTACTAGGCTTCCTTCACCTTATCGGCCCTTCCTTTGCATCACTGACAGTTCAACTAGTTATTTGGCTAGAATGTATCTTATTTTGAAATAAAATGGCGTTCATCTTTAGTTTATCTTTGGATATTATTTATCTTTTGAGACAGATTTTGGTGAAGTCATCGATTGATGCGTGTGAATGTAAAATGCCTTGTGGATTCTAAAATATAGAATGTCGTCAATGTTCTGTAAAGATATCATTCTTTTCAATATTGCTTACACGTTTTGTTTTGATTTGATATATATCAAAAACATTTCCTGTATTGACATAGCTTATAAAAACAGAAAAGTGTCAACAAAACCATAATCCGAGATCAAAATCGATTATACTAGGGACATAATATGACAAAAGACATAATTCACACGGAGACTTTTGGAAAGTTACAAAAGAAAAAGAGACTATGTGTCTTGTTAGAATAAGGGTATTCTGCTTCATTGACGACACCCGCTATGTAAATCTTTGTAACATCCAAGTAAACATCACGTCCTCAAAGTGAGAACCGAGTCATCATTCTCATTCACAACGGTTAAGCACACTAACCAACGTATTGAAAAACATCCACTTTTATATTATACTAGACAAGTACTGATTGTAATGTGGGACCATTACGTACAGAAGTTCCCAAAACACCCCTTCAGTCGTACATAATGTTTGTATTCCATAATAATCGACTCAATAGGGCAGCCATTTTGTGAAATTTGAAAATGGATGTGACTATCCTGCTCCTGATGTCAGACAACACCTATATGCAACACCTATATGCACATTTTCATCGAAATATGGCAATATTTACATTTTGACCAATGACATTGTAGGAATTGGCGGCCATTTTGTTGTGTCAGTAAATTGGAGTTGCAGTGGTGTTGTGGCTGCCATAAGACAACTAATTGCCAAATTTCATCGAGTTTAAGAAATATTGGAAATATATCGGGTGACAGAGCGGCACACTGGCCCCACTTTGTTTGGGGGACTTGAACAAAAAAATACATCTAAATGAGACCAAGATGACGACCATAAAACCTCTTCATAGTCTTCATCTACCTGCATCTCTTGAAGCCCAGTACCGTAAGTTTGTTTCATAGTCTTCATTTACCTGCATCTCTCGAATCCCAGTGACGTGAGTTGTCAGCAGCTTAATCTAAGATGGAGGCTTGCTCTCAATTATTTGACTGTACACTATGTGAAGCAAAATGTCAAATCAACTATCATGTCAATACGAAGTAATGTAAGAATTCATCGGTAGTTAAAGCAACGATTATATCCATACACTGAAATACAAAATAAACTAAAATATCATTTGACCTTGCCATTGACCTTGGAAACTTAAAATAAAATCGGATCCGATGTATCTACATTTTACCTGACTTTTTGTATAAAGTATCACGAATATGTACTGAGAAATGGTGTCTTTCCACCCATTGAAATGATTTCGTTGACACAATAGCAATGGTTCATTTATAAAAAGCAATGTTTTATCCTTAAATAATATGTTTCGTCTATAAAAAGCAATGGTTCATCTATAAATAACAATGGTTAATATATAAATAACCATGATTCATCTATTGATAACAATGGTTTATCTATAAATGATAATGGTTTATCTATAAATAACAATGGTTTTTCTATAAATAATAATTGTTCATCTATAAAAAATGATGGTTATCTTTTAATAGCAAGAGACGTTATAGTTGATCTGCAAAACGAACATGAAACACTGACTGACGACTCAACTGCTGACGAACAAACTTACGGCACAGGGATTCGAGAAATGCAGGTTGGTGAAGACTATGGGCAAGTTTTATGGTCGCCATCTTGATCTTATCGAGAAATATTCTGTATCTTTGTGTGATATGAAGACGGACGTTTTTTGAGTTTGCTTGTTAGTGTGTTTACTTGTTGTGATGACAATGATGGCTCAGTTCTTATTTTGAGGATTGAAGATTTACATGGCGGGTGCCATCGATGAAGCAGAAGACGCTTACTCTTCCGGAACACTTGGTCTAATTCTCTTGTGCTTTTACGAGAGTCTTCATGTAAATATTTCCTTTGTTCCTATTTTGCCCCTAGTTTAATCGATTTTGAGTTCGGTTATGGTTTTGTTGACGCTTTGGTATTCTCTGATTTTTTTTTCAGATGAAGTCGATAAATTAATGACAGTGAGTTACGACAAGACGGCACGTGTTGGATACGGGATAGTCCTGCACACCTGCTCCGCCCATTAAAGTTTGAGGCATAAAATTAAGTTAATTTACGGTCATATCATAAAAAAACAGCGTGATAAAAAACACTTCACATATTTATTGTTACAATGTTTATTCCAAGACGATTTAGATTTATTCATCGGTATACAACATGGACATGTGAATGTGAAATATTGCCATTTTACACATTAAAGTTTCGTCCATAGCCATTACAATATCCCTCATATTTACATTATTTATCATAATCTTTAGAAAGTGGTTTCAACATTAGAAAAACAAAACAAACAACGTGCATGCTCATATGTAGGAAATAAAAAATATGTCTCCATTAATAATTTGTTCGAAATTGAAGTGGAATATTCCAACAATATTATGTTGTTCAGATTAGCTTAATTCTATTGTGGCTCTTTCAGACCACTCACCTTAATCACTGAAGGGAATCTACAGGACAAGGTGACAAGCCAAATGCTTAATGGATGTATGGCTATTTACCAATATTGTACATTCCAATTTGTTTTATCACAATGAAATATGACAAAATAAAGAACGCATCCAAAAAGCAATAGTGATATGTATTGATGTTTTATAGGAATATTTGATAAAAGCTGTCGCATGTGTTGTTGCAGTTTTCAGTGAGAGATTGCTACGCCTTTCATTGTCATCTTGGAAATACAGTGTAATGACATTGCACATTACAAGGCCAATTATAAAACAATAAAACAACTTGAGAATTAAAATGTTTGAATATTTATTGGTCTAAATATTGATATGGTAAGATATCGTTGCATTGAATGATATGCCGTGATATGCGTTTTTACATTAAAATTGATATGGTTAGGTATCGTTGCATTGACTGATATGCCGTAATATTCGTCGTTACATAAAAGTGATATGTATTATATGTGTAAAAACAAAACGAACAATATCAAAGTGCCAATAAAGCTATAATCCTAATTAAAAATCCATAAACTAGTGACAAAATATGAACAAAGGAAAGATTTACACGGAGACCCTTGACAAAAATGCAAGAGAATAAAACCAGGGGGTTCCGAATGGAAGCGACTTCTGCTTCAATCTAATTAAAATACAAATCCTTTTTCTCACTCCGTTTTGCAAGGATCTGGTAACATCCCATAAGAGGCCACGTTCAGATGACCTTTGTCGCCTCTTTACTTCCAATGACCTGTCACCTTGCAGCAAGTCATTTCGTCACAATATTTCACATGAATGTTTTGGTGACGAAATGACTAAATGGACAAATGCGATTGTGCAAGCTTTGTCGCCTCAAAAATTCACCTTCAAGATTCTGACAGTAGTAATTTGATTGGCTTATGCAAAAGGTCATCGGGACATGACCCCCTATTAGATTTTCTCAGATCTTAACGCAGCAGAGAGGAGTTTAGGGAACGGCGCAGAGATCAAGATATAGATATGATTTTAATCAGATTGCTTCTACTTCATTGGCGATATACGCCATATACATCTTTGTCACATTCAAAATGAATATCCCGTTCTCAAAGTTACAATTGAGGCATTATTCACAACACGTGATCAAACCAATGAACATATTCAAAACTGTCCACCTTCTTCTTATACAAGGTTTCATAATACCACCCAATACGACCAAGGTGGCGACCATTAAACTTCGTAGTCTTCATCAACTAACATTTCAGGAATTCCTATGTCGTAAGTTTGTTCATCAGCAGCCGAAATCTGTCACAAAAATATCGGTATCAAGAGCAAGCCCTAAAAACTGATACGTAATACATAAACATCATAGGTTGGAGAATCACGGATGTTGCTATCAAAAAAGGGAAAGTGTATGAGTTACTTTTTATAAGATTAGATTCAATATGTGTTTGTGTATATAGTGATGTGTTAATATATCTCCCTTTGATGTATCGATACATATTTGTTATATAATATTAGTATATGACGTCGTGTACCAATGCTATTTAATTACATGTTTGTGTAGTTGTAAAATTGAGATAAAACTTATGTATTGTTATATAATGACATACAGTTAATGTCGGTGTTTGATAGTGATAC
This sequence comes from Mimachlamys varia, assembly GCA_947623455.1. Classification (NCBI taxonomy): domain Eukaryota; kingdom Metazoa; phylum Mollusca; class Bivalvia; order Pectinida; family Pectinidae; genus Mimachlamys; species Mimachlamys varia. The sequence continues at coordinate 27,429,057 of OX392532.1, read as the reverse complement.
ATGTAAATAGCTATGACTTTTACATGGTAGTAGTGAAAATAAATGAGAGAATATCAAAGCATAACAAAAGCATAATCCAAACTCAAAATCGATCAAACCAGGGGCAAAATATGAACAAAGGAAAGACTCACATGAAGACCCTTGCAAAAGTACAAGAGAATAAGACCAGGTGTTTCGGAAGAGTAAGCGTCTTCTGCTTCATCGACGACACTCGCCATGTAAATCGTTGTCACATCCAAGTAAACATCAAGTTCTCAAAATGAGAACCGAATATCATTGTCAATCACAACAAGTAAACACGCTAATGAGCATACTCAAAAACATCCATCTTCATATCACTTAAAGATACAGAATATATCTCAATGAGACATGGATGGCGACCATAAAACTTGCCCATAATAATGTCTCGTTGTATAATGGTAATATACGATAATATTTTACTGTATAATAGTGATGCGTAATTAAGTGCCGTTTTATAATAGCATTACTAGTACAGTCTTACTGGTAATTATATAACCATCTAGTGAGATATTAGTATATCACTGAGTTTGTTATATATAATAATGAGTGGTAATTACAATATAATATGTTTTAATATTGCGATGTAAATAAGTACTATATAATTATGTGTGGTTATTGTTTTAGTGATATAAAATAATACGAATTAATGTTTTACTATTTTGTAATTATTTGGGGCTGTAATATATTGATATACGGTAACATATCTAAATTAGTGCTATATAGCTATATGTGGTTATTTTATAGTTATCTGTGAAACTATGTCTTTATACGATAATGCTATTAAATTGTGCGTGGTTATTGTTTAACGAAATGCAGTGATATGTCCGTGCTATATTGCGGTTATTGTATATTTATATGCAACAATATGCCTATATAAATCAGTGTTATAAAGTTAAATGTAAAATATGTACATTTACAGTAACAAGTTGTGCGTCGTTATTTCATAACCATATTCAGTAATATATCCGTGTAAATAAGTGTTGTATTTAGGTTATTTTGTAATGATATGCGGCAATATGTCCGTTTAAATTGGTGCTATATTATAGTTATGTCGTAGTGATATGCGGCAATATGTCAGTGTAAATTGGTGCTACATCCATGTTGTTATGTGTGGCTATAGTATACCGTTATACGGTAATATGTCCGTTCAAATCAGTCCTATATTGGCGTAGAAGTAAGTTAGGCGGACTTTTGTATTGTGGTCACTACGCATCCTCACTATGACTGGGCTGTTCTGTATTGTGACTACTGACACTTCCCATTTATTGCGAAGCCCGATATATCCTGACGGTTGTTAGATAGAAGGAATCTCTGTTACATTGTTAACGCACACAATGGCTGTTCACGAGATCTTACTCCAATTCATCACTGAACAGTTGAGGATCTGGGATTAGCAGAATGTGTAACTTGTGAATACAGAAATCTCTTTTATGAGGACAGAATAGCTTCGGATACCCTTTGCTAAGGAAGATTTGTCGCTTAATCAAGTAAGTTGGTTTTCCGTTGTAATCGTCTTTTATTGAAGCTTTAGTATTTCGATTCAAGAATAAGTTACCGATCCCGAACATATAATTTTTCATTAGACATTCATTTAGATTTTAGCCAACACTGTAGCATCAGTTTGTCTCCACTGGCGTTGGAAAGATATATTTTTTTAATCTAAGATCTATGTCCTGTGTACTGAATATTGTATTTCTTTATTTTATTAATAAGCCATCGACTTTGTTTTGCATTTTCAAGCTTTATGAAAGTTGTAAAACATCTAATATGTTGGGCTTCAATTACAATTGACACTTTTTATTTCGCCCCACATATCAAACGCTTTGATAAAAATATGTTTAACGTTTAACAGCATACTCCAGAATAGTGCTTTTCATTCAGTCAATAAATACGTCATTAAATAAACCATTGATTGATTGAAGTGGATGATCAGTGTCATTATAAAGATGGGGTCTAGGTTTATACAACGCTTGTAATGTTTACAAGTGGCGCCTGTTGTGACAAAGCTTTCTAAATGCAATGTCCTGTTGTGTACATAGAGACAATCACCCCCAGAAATCGATGTCCTTCATCATTAAATACATTGCGTTATGCGGTGAATAAACGGCATTCAACGCATTCCTTCCGTATTATCTAGCTTAATACCATCATACGTTTGTTTATTTAAGATAAAATTATTAAAGTCACAGCAGTGAAACTTGTCACTTTGAGGACCTGACATTTACTTTGATGTGATCGATATTTACATGGTGGGTACCGTCGATAAACAGAAGACGCTAACTCTTCCGAAACACCTAGTCTTATTATCTTGTTCTTTTACAAGGTTATTCATGTAAATTGTATGTTTATCTCTCATTTGTTTTTATTTTTCTTCAGGTTTTGGTTGACGTTTTAGCATTTTCTTGTATTTTTTTCTCCACGTGTGGCATCTTCAATAGTGGAAACGTTTTTACTTCCGGGTCACTAAGATTTTACTCCGATGGTGTCTTCTCACGCAATTTTCATGTCACATTTTATCCTGAGTAATGTTATAATTTTTTTATCAAACTTAATTCTGATTCGTCTATTCTGTATAGGAATTGATGTAAAAGTTTTTTTTCTGCTTACCATTTGTTAACATTCAGAAAAAAATCTTGGTTTTTACGACTGGCATATACTGCACCCTTTCCAGTACACTCAGCAGCGTAAATTGTTTATTTTAGTAACGTAATCTGAATCAAATTTCCACATGGAAATGGTATCATACATGTATACAACCTTTTTGTTTTGTTTTGTTTTAATATATTTGATACATTATGATGCATAAAATGTTCACTCAAATTGATAATTTTTCTTATTTTGGTCTTTTCAATATTTAACTCAAGAACAGTTACACTATTAACAAAAAAAAAATCTACATTTGTTTTCCATAAAACTATTTATTTAACGTTGCGGTTGATTTAGTAATGATATACTAAAATCAATCATAAATGGAGTGTGGGAAAATATCTGTTTCTTTAAAACGAATTGAACGAGGATAGATTGTGTAATTATCTACAGTCACATCCAGTATTATCATTGTTTTCATACCATAAGTATTCTTTTCCTACTTACCTATCACATGCTTTAGCATATAATATACAAATCGTTAACAAGCTTTTTAATTTAACCTTTGTTAAAACAGTGGATTCCACTTAATATCAACCCTGTTGATATCACATTCCTCTTTATATCATATTTTTCCAAAGCACCTTTTCCCCCTCTAAATAATCTATGTAATTCTATTTGGTTAATATCATGTATTTTGAGGTGAATTCCTCTTAATATCATGTTTGTAATTAATCACATAAACTATCCAAAAAATGATGTCATTTCCATTGATTTCAAATACAACTTAATAAAACAAAATATTACGTAGAAAAAAAAACCCCAAAAAATGTTTTTTTTTTTTATGAAATGAAGTTATCTATAGATTTATACACCTTCATATGTACATTGAATAACAAACTATTACTTATGAAGATTTGAAATGCTCTAGATTTAGTCGGAAAACATGTTTCTCTTAATGTCACATTCCTGTTAATGTCTTGTTTTTGCCTTGACAAATGCAACATGATATAAAGAGGAGTGCACTGTATTTCATCATTCACAAGGTAATATAAATAATATTTACATCTGTCATTCTGTGTATGAGTTAGGTGTACCCAATAAACTGTGGTTCGCGGTAAGTGTATGATGGTAAATACTGATTGGTTTGTTCCGTGACCACGAAAACAACTCACGCTGATATATTTCTGATATCTGTTCATCTATAAGTCTGTTAAACTCACATTTCCTACCCCCTTGTACTTTCATTCGATACATACAAAAATGTACGACAATTGCCTATTGTGAATTAATACATTAATAAATAACAATAAATACATTTCAAATAATTCAATTTCAATGTTAAATAGGGTTTTGTGAAACCAACAGGGGGATTTGTACTTGGCCTGAAATCTTTGTGTATATAGAAATAGGACATGTAATAAAACTGTCAAATACTCTGTGGAAAAAACAGGTATGCATTATGTATTAAATATAAAAATGATGTTAATACATGACTATATCAACCTGATAAAGTGATACTGACCGAAATCCCAAATTCTCCTAACCAATGCTTAATAGTTTTAAAATCATTCAAAAAGATATCACATACAAATATTGTCAGGAAGAAAATATGTTTGTGGTGCAGAGCATAATTATAAGCGTCATGAATGAAATGTGCAGTATTTATGGTCGCCATCTTGATCTCATCGAGAGATATTCTGAATCTTTGTATAATAGGAAGGTGAACGATTATAGTGTGGTCATTAGTATGTCTACCTGTTGTGAATGAGAATGATGCCTCAGTTCTCACTTTCAGGACGTGCTATTCACTTAGTTGTGACCGAAAGTTACATGGCGGTTGCAGTCAATAAAGCAGATGACACTTACCCCTCCGGAATATCTTGTATTATTCTCTTTTTCAACGGTTTCCATGTAAATATTTCCTTTAATCTTATTTTGCCTCTAGTTTAATCGATTGTTAGTTCCTATTATGGCTTTTTAGACGCTTCAGTATCATCGGATGTTTTTATTAGTCTTCTGTTTCGAAAATAAGTGAGACCTACTCAATATAAAAAAAATCATTGATGTCCACGTGATTAAGATTCAGCCAATGAGGATGTACGGACATGTGCGTCATCTGATAAAACATTTTATATAGCTGTTTGATATTATCATTATAACACTTTGAATGTATGTACAATTGTTCTACTAATTCCTCGGCCTACCTCGAAATTCTGACCAGAATACATCTTCTCTAGAACCATAAATACTTTTTTGAAATATTTCCGATAAAGGAAATAGAAATAAATGCAAATTGATTAAATATCTTAACACGCCTACCACAATAATGAATTTATTTTTGAGCTATGAGTTACAGTGTAGGGGGTCCAAAATGGAATGAATACATACATTGTTAGACAAAATAAAAGAATACAATCCCTTACAAGTAAACAAGCGAGGATATCACACAACGTGATGGTGATCAGTAAACATGCTGCCTCAAGGCTTGGTCTGTATCGACCAGTGTTATCAGGACAGAGCATGGCATTCTACAACACAGCAATATCTGTTAGCGTACTAGACATGTCAACTATCATAGCTTTGCATAGGCTATTGTCACACAACAAAAGTACAGCAATACTGAGTACGATCGAATAAATCTATTATATTCTGTCCTCGGTTCAAAGAATTCGGAGAGTCATCATATAACGGTTGCTTAGATTTAGATCTGAAATGTTTCACTGAATCCCTAAAGTTTAAAGTTTTCCATTTGTAAAATTGATATTTTTATTCCTCTAGATAACCTTTATCAACAAAGGTTGAAGAATTGAAATACATTTTTGCTTGTTATTCAACCAATCATCAAATTGAGGAAGTAATTATTTCACTTGTCATACTAAACATAATGTCATGTTAACGTACGTCTGCTGGGATTCCACTATTTCTACATGCAGTTCCAAGTATATGAACAACTGGAAACTCCTGAGTAAGATCCTGTTTGAAATACGTATTCTACAAGAATGTCACAGATATTGAGACACGTATCTGAAGTCTAAGGTCACACAGGTAATGAGACGGATGTCTTCAGTCTAAAGTCACAAATACGGCACAGGTAATGAGACAGTTGTCGAAAGTCATCTACACTACACAGGTAATGAGACACGTGTCTGGAGTCTAATAAAGTCACATACACAACACAGGTAATGAAACACGTGTCTAAAGTCACATACACAACACAGGCAATGAGACACATGTCTAAAGTCACATACACAACATAGGTAATGAAACACGTGTCTAAAGTCACACACACAACACAGGTAATGAAACACGTGTCTAAAGTCACATACACAACACAGGTAATGAAACACGTGTCTAAAGTCACACACACAACACAGGTAATGAGACACGTGTCTAAAGTAACATACACAACACAGGTAATGAGACACGTGTCTAAAGTCACACACACAACACAGGTAATGAAACACGTGTCTTAAGTCACATACACAATAGAGGTAATGAAACACGTGTCTTAAGTCACATACACAATAGAGGTAATGCAATACGACAGATGTCTCAATATATAATCACACACAGTACAGGTAGTGAGATACCAATGAAGTCTTGAGTCACACAAAACACACGGTAATTAGGCACGTGTCTCAAGTTATAAATAGACAGGCTGAAGTGTTGTCACAAAGAATATCGATAGTCTCTCTCTGTTTATGTAGTCACACACACTATTTATAGTCATCAAACAATTTTAAACTTTAAACTCTATAAATTTTATAGAAGCACATCGCATGATAGTCATAATATATAGTAGTGATAGTCATAATAACAATTGTAACACTAAATTTTATGTCATGTCAATTTTGTATATACAGTCCAACCTCGTTATCACGAAGTTAATGTTTGTATATACAGTCCAACCTCGTAATCACGAAGTCAATGTTTGTATATACCGTCAAACCTCGTTATCACGAAGTCAATGTTTGTATATACAGTCAAACCTCGTTATCACGAAGTCAATGTTTGTATATACAGTCAAACCTCGTTATCACAAAGCCAATGCTTGTATATACAGTCAAACCTCGTCACGAAGTCAATGGGACCGTTTGAAACATCGAGTTATCCGAATACTTTAGTTTAGGGAGTTCGAATGCTTAATGTAAAGTTTTGTCGGCACCGAAGGGATACTTCGAATTAAATGGGGTCTTCGAGTTTTATAAGTTCGAGGTCACGAGGTTCGACTATAGTTACAAAGTATATCACATATAGTTACATCATCTAAATCGTAATGATATACAGACGTATGATATCCTTATTTGACAATAGCAGTAATAATACGTAACATATTATTTAATACACCAATAACAAATTACAATCCAGAGAGCAGATGAATGACGCACTGACGAAGAAATAGTCTACTTTTACTCTCAAGATTGCGTTACAGTCTTTAAATAGCAAATGTTAAACGTTCAATATATTAACATGTATAAGTACAAGTACACTTGATTTCGTTTTGTAGTGCATCCCGCCCTGTGTATCGGTAACATTATCCAGGCCTATCATGACAGAAATCGCATTTATAATACCAGCATATCATTGTTTGTTCTTGTAAAATTTGAATCAACAACTTGCGCATCATATACAAAAGTAAGTTAGTCATTTAAAAACTATAGATAAACTAAGTTTAAGATTCGAAAGTGTGAAATATTCAGTTTACCAAGTGAACTAATTTACGTGAACTAAGAATCCTTATTTATCTACGGTAAGTACAATACCAGTGGTTTTCAGTAGGATAAAAATTAAATGACTTAATTAACACGTACTTTTCGGATAACGCAGACTTGGGGAAGTACTAGTATGAAACGATGAATGCGTAGCACCTGCTTTATAAATGTCATATTGGATGTGTTGTAATACATTTAAACTTTGATAGAAGTAGCCAGGTAGTGGTACACAGGTAGCGGCCACAACAGAACTACACACATGTATGTATAGAAAGGTTACTACCTAGTAATAAGAGTTTGATGTAGGAATGAAGCTTTCGTTGTATTGCATGGCTGGATGTCGTTCGGCTGTAAGGACTGCGGAAATACGCTATGCAGAAAGAATCATACGGATCAATGCCTGTAAATAGGTGTTAAAGTGTTGATATTGTGTAATGGAATGCTAGCACAAGAAAACGGAAGAAGCATACGTTTTAAACAAAACACGTCGATCACGAAAGTTTCCATTTGAGGAGTTATTTTTGTTGTGATTCCAGGAATACAGCGGACGATACACAGGTAAACATATGCGCAATTTTCAAAGAATGACTAGTATTTTATTTATATTTTGTTAATGTAATCATCTCATAGAAAAGTTTTATTAAACCTGTAACGAATCTTTAAGGGAAAACCACGGTAGCCGTGAGTGACAGTAGCAGTTTCGAATGAAAGGTAAGTCTTACGTCACAATTTATTGTCATATATATGTGTAATGTAAACATATTGGGTATATATATATGTATTAGCTTATGTAATTGATGGTATAAACTAGTGGGATTGTATATAGAATACTTATGAGATAGATAAACTAACACTTGTATTCAAATCATTAATATTAAGGTCCCTCAAACAAAGTGGTTTTACCCCAATTTCTTTTTCTTCTTCTTCTTCTTCTTCTTCTTCTTCACCTTCTTCTTCTTCCTCCAATCCTCCTTCCTCTTCCACAAATCTTCGTCATCATCATAAGTAAATGACCTCTCATTTTACAATCGGTCAGCAAAGATGGTCTTCAAAAGGTCAATATGCCTCAAATGGTATGTTTATGTTATATTCTGAGAAAGAGTCTCAACACTTTTAAAAGAAAATAAATAAGAGAATACCGAAGGGTTAACAAAATCATTATCCAAACTCAAAATCGATTAAACCAGGGGCAAAATATGAACATGAAGATGTACATGGAGACCATTGTAAAAGTACAAGAGAAGAATACAAAAGAGCAACGTTTATCTAATTCAAAGACACATATCGGTATCAGCTTAAGAGCGTTCTAATATGATACCTATTGTTTAAGATACATAAGTTTATAAGAGGGTTTATGTGTATTATTTTATCATTTTAATTTAAGATAACATTTTTATGAAAATATGTAAATCATTATTATTCAGCTATATATCTATAAACAAGGATATTTTGAGATATATAAATGGTTTATTAGATATCTGATATGTTGATATATACCACAGGGACACGTAACAATAGTAATGTATGTATACAATTTAGGGGGGGGGGGGGGTGTCAAATAAATAGTTTATACACGCATTACTATTATAACGTGTCCCTGTGTATAGACGGTGTTTCACATATTAATGATTAAGTTGTCTACTATTTTGGTTCTGTGAAAGTGATATGTCATTCAAGAAAAACGAGGATTGACTAACACTGTTATAATGAAAAATAGAACAAAATTTATGAAAATACACTTAGTGTGAATGAGAGAGAGCATTGTATGGAAATTGTTAAAAATGAATTTCACAGCTGGTTATGAAAAAACTAGCTTGTTGGCCTTTTAATGAAAAGAAATGAAAGTTATGTTAACATTGATTCATGACCTTTATTGATATGATTGGATATTTAAATGTAACTTATAAAGCCCCTAGGTACAATAGCCTGTATTTGTATTTAAGGTATATGTGATCGATTACAAACCTTCATTGATATTTGACCGATTGTAGGGGTATGAGTTGACTGGTGTTGGTTTCGGGCGTCCAACCATGTATATACCTATATATAAAAGTATATTATAGCTAGTGTACACAACTTATATACAGAAAGGTTTGTAAACACGTAAGGACAATGTTGGCTCTGTAAACACAATCAACAACCATATTGTAAACTTGCATCCCACTGTGCTACCAGGGGGAAAGTCTGAAATACAATCTATGTACGAACTGTCAACAAAGTAATTTTTACTTAAATTTATTCTCGAATATTCAATAAGGAAGGCCCGTTTCTCCTCTGACGTTTTACTTGCCTGACGTATTGTGGACATTAGCAGCTATAGTTGATATGGGATGGTGGAAATACTTGACATTTTTTTGCATCTTTAAACAAGTGGTTCCATTTCTTTATAACGGCACTGAACCGTTATTATACAGGAATATACCAGTATTTTTATGATAATAATAGAAATATCTCTTTAAATGTTATATCACTTATAAGAAATTGAAACAAAATTATATCATTGCTTCATTTAGTATTATGATACAAGTTCTTCAATGATATGACCTCAATGACCCCAGAGTTTATAACAGGTGCCGATATGTGTGTGTGTGTGTTACGTCATTTTTAAATTGTAATATCTATGAAGCCGATATGCATTCATACCGATATGATTTCTGTGATTATAGTATCTTATTTTCAATTTAAGTATTCCCTGCAAAAACTTCAGCAAATGTCGTTGGTTTAAACATATCCTTAAAGATGACGTAACACACACATGCTGCACCTTTAAAATTTAGTAATGTAGTTACAGTATGCCGAAAAAACTGAAACTGCATCATACAGCTGTTTCCTCCTTCTGGGACTCGTCAGTGATGCTAGGGGCCAAAAGGTTGGAATCCAAAATTTCTAAACGAATGCACAGTAGACCAGAAGGGTCAGATGTGTAACTTTAAACTCGTTTTTAACAAATGTGATTGGTGATTTTCCACATCTCCAAAATGTTGTTATGGTCCTATAACACATATTGCTATTGATGACAAACCCGATAAAGCCCGTTAGGATTTTTATAAGTTTGTCAGCAACATGAATGTGGGTTTTATGACTATAATAATATTTGCTAAATATTCATTAGTTATATAAAAAAACAACATTTTGATAGAGTAATTATGCTTTATTTAGCTAAATCGAAAGACAAATTAAGTGATGACGCCAATATTAATTGATGACGTCAAAGCAACATTTTCCTTCTCAATACATTGCAATGAAAAGCTGCAGAGCATTGTTAATATAGTATTCTGATAAAATAAGCTTCCGCCAATGTGCGATGACTTCGATTATTTTCTAATTTTCACAATGGTGTTAAAATGCGTTCACAAACAATACTTGTTAAAAGGGAAACATGCTATTCAAATCGATCTCCCTGCTTCGTTCATGACAAGGGACATCTTGTCCAATCCTTTTATAATTTATTCATTAAACAATACCCTTCCGTTGTCATTTGTCCGTTAATCACCCCCTCCCTATCAATGCGTGCTTCTATCACTTTCCCATTAATTCTTTGATTATCCATCTATCTAGATATCCAACCTCATTTATCTGAATCTGTTGCTCCTACCAGCTCGATTTGTCCACCCTTCCATTCCAGTCATCACGTGACGTAAAGTTTAAAGTCATTTGAATCAGTTGCTTTAACTGTGACCATGCAGTTACCAAGGAGATGCTACCCCCCTTCGTTCATTACAAGCAATTAAAACATCCAATAACCATTACTTAATTGACGGTATAAAACACCGGGATATGTAGTCTGTAACATAAGTAAACAGCGTCCTCCCTTGATATATAAAGTGAAGTCAGTTTGAAGCCTTGTGATGTAAAGGGTATTTTAACAAGCATCTAATTTCTCTATTGATAACCCCGATCTTTAAAGAGATACACACCAATAAGGAAATTGCTTTTTGTTTGATAATTGTCCTGGTAATTGAGTGATTTTCATTTCGTTACCTTTCATCTCATCGACAGCGTTGTTTTAAAGTACCAATGAATTACATTGCTATCTTTTGCAATAACAAGTAATAATATTTCACTTCAGAAACCAATCTTGTTTAGTTATGTTAAGTGTGAGGCCCATCACGAGATTTTGTCATGTAATTAGTTTGTTAGAAAATATATTTCCCTGAAGCCTAATTGGAATGCAAACAATACATATGTTTACATACTAAACTGCTTACACCAAGATGTTTAATCCTACACACTGAGAATTATCCTGTAAATGTCTGACATAACGTGAGTTCTATATCTTCGCTCCAAATTTCGAGGCTGATTGATTGCGAATTCGAATATCTAAACAATCATATTTAATAAAGAGAAATATGTCTGTAATCGCTCCTATTAAATACTTGTTAGCGTAAATTTGACATTTGAAACAATATCATTAGAAGGACACCATGTAAGGGCTTCCTTGGAATTAAACCATTATGTGGCTCTACGGTTAATCATATTACGTAAATATCCCACACCTCTTTGATTTTTATAAATATAATATCTAAGATATATTAATATACTACATCTACGAGAGCTACCGATCTCATTTTATAGTGCTATCTGTTTGACTTTTATAATGCAATGAGTCTTTAAATAATGTGATATACGATGAAGCAAAAGACGCTTACTCTTCCGGAACACCTGGTATTATTCTCTTGTACTTTTACAAGGGTCTACATGTTAATATTTACTTTGTTCATATTTTGCCCTTGGTTTAATCGATTTTGAGTTCGGATTATGATTTTGTTAACGCTTTAATGTTATCTGATTTATTTTCTAACTTCAATCATGTGCTACAATTGTAGCTATTGCATCACATACAGAATGTAGTTAAACCTCGAATTTCCTAGCGTAAGATTTGATATTATTGCTTTTATTTCTTATTCACTTTTTGCACACAGTTTATATTACTTAGTATAAAGTTGCTATCACTGTTTGTGTGCTATGTTTATCTATGACACAATATGGTACAATCTGCTGGTGTCTTTTGTAAGTATCGGAGGTTCGATGGCATAGATATTCAGTATAAACATGGTTCAAGGTATGCACACTTTGCAAAATATATATCTGAAATCAACCAGTTTCCCTTGTTTTTGTAAAATATATATCTGAAATCAACCAGTTTCCCTCATTTTTTAAATCAATAAATCAATGTATACGTACCCGTCCCTCTGCGTCTCCAAGTGTTGGTGTCGACTTAATTCCAAATAAAAGCCGTTGATGATAAACGTTTTATTGTAAAAATTACTATACCAATCACATGCAAGGTGATTGAATATTTCATTGTTTTTCATATTTTTCCTATGCAAAATCGATACGTTCCTTTAACTAAAAGACGTATGCGCATAACAGTGTCACGTGATCCTGCGATATAACATTTTACTACTCGACAGATTTTTAAATATACTTCCGGTCACGTGGTCCAAGCGTTACAATATTTCAGAAAGACATTAGTTTTAAGCGTTAGATGGCCATTGACTGGATTATTGTTTGCATGTCATATTTGTTTGTTAAAAGGATTTACTTCCGTTAGTATAATTCCAATTTTCGACAAGTACATTGTGTTACAGGTATTGAATATTTATCGACAAAACCAAATTTGAATGGGAAATAATTCGTTTTCATGCTGTTGTCTTTATGAAAGAAAATAGTTATTTGATGGCATCCCGTGAATAAGATAGATAGGAGTGTATATTGATTTATATTTACATTTGTACTGCAACCCACTACATGAACATTACCAGTAGAAATGATTTTCATAAACGTATGAAAGCAATGGTTCTCGAGATATAGCACGTGATTTATTTCTAATATCATAGATCGAGGTTGTTTAACGAGAGTCTTGTCGTAAATATATAGATTTTAAATTCATAACGATTTTTATTAAGTGTGTATATTATCAGCCGTGCCACTGCTCGTAAGATGTATTTGCGGCCATCAAAGTTTGGACAAACTTCAGGGATTAAAATATCTACCTGCAGGCCTCAGCTTTACGAAATTCCTTAACTTAGAAATATCCATTGAAAAGCATCACAGAAGTTAAGGAAAGTTTTTTACTTAGAATGTTTCTTTAACTGCTGTAATGCCTTCCTAAAGAGAGGTTTAAGTTAAGGAATTTCCTTAATTTAATTTAAAGAACGTTCATGAATTGGGGCAAGAGGCTACAACCTTTTATCTAGAAGAAATGAACGTCACACATGTGACTGGTTTCTATCGATACAGCATTCCAAACCTGAATAAACACTTCACTATTCAGAGGTTTCGTCCTTCTAGGACTCGCCGAGGATAAGTTGTGTTAATTAAACATTTGTAGTTATTCTGTTAGTCATAATTTGTTGTCTCAGAACTGTAAACGAAATCAAACATTTGACTACATCTAATGCGCAATTGTTTTATAATTTGTGATTCCAAAATATTTATGTTGATCAAGCTACAAGAAATCCCAGGGCGGAGTCAGGATAAACCGGATATTGGTGGCGGTATAAAAGTGTATACCAGGAAATATAAAAACACGATGCTTTATCTCTGTTCTTAAGAACCTTCTTTCACAAAATGTGTTTTATAGTTATAGACATCAAATAGCAACGGTTTGTTATGAGAGTGACGTCTTCAAAATCACATACCTTTGGTGATATAGGTCGTCATGAAACATAGAAATATATATAATTTCCGGCTTTTATCATTTCCTTTAAAAGAAATATGACATCACATTTATTAATCAAAGAGAGCAACCTCTTGTTCTGATATGCTTTTATCCAACTTTACATGTAATGCATGCAGGAGTTTAGGGAATATTGATATTTTTGTGCTATCTCCACAAACTTAATTTAGGACTATCCTGGTTATACTACAACAAACTTTTCGCTTTCATCATCAATATAAAAATAGAAAAAAAATTGAATAGGGTTGAAACAAAGCTCAGTCAGGCGAGATTCCAGCTCGGGCACACGGGTAAGTTTTCAAGTTTTATGGTTTGACTTTTATAATCAGTTTTCTTAGCAAATCTGTCAGATGATTATAAAGCTTCAATAAGCTTTGGTGGGCATGCGCAGATGTGCGTAAAGAATACTATTTTCTGATTAGTAATTAAACATGACCCCAAGAACTGTGTTTTTTAGAAATATGTATTGGTAGACGCCAAGGTGATGCCAACGCCCCCTCTCTGATTTTGATAAAATATTCGTTTATCATTTATTTTTCGCGGCCATATATATGTGTGTAGTATTTGGGGTGTTTTGTTACAATTGTTAGCATTTTAATTAAAACTTGTTTCTTTTAAAATTATATTATGCCACGGTTAAAATCCTTACTTATAATGACTTTTTACGTTTAAATGTATCAATATTTCGGTTTACGTAACCGAGATCACGCCTTTATTTTGTACAGCTAGAACTGATAATTTTGTTTTGCAGATTTTTGTTTCTAACGTAGAAATTACGCAAATAATATTACCTAGTACATTTCCCTGTTTCCTGGAAAACGATGACTCGGTTCTCGCTTTGCGGACGAAGTTTACTTGGATGTGACCAAGATTTACATGGCGGTGTTGTCGATGAAGCAGAAGACGCTTACTCTTCCGGAACACCTGGTCTTACCATCTTTTATTTTACAAGCGTATCCACGTAAATGTTTCCTTTGTTTATATTTTGCCCCTGGTTTAATCGATTTTTATTTTGTATTATAGTTTTGTTGACGCTTCGGTATTCTCTGATTTTCTTTTATATCATAACTAATTGGTATGTTGGTGCATTCTTAAATATCATTTACACGGTGTTATGACAACTCATGTCTTGTGGCTTTTTGTGTTTATAATATAATTTTGACAAATCGATACAACAGACTGCATACTTACTGCATGCTAACGTAATTCAATACTTCCGAGAATGCCGAGAAACTAATTACATTAATGATCCACATTCCATCACCATTCCACTTAATAGCTGTAGAAATACACAATGATATAGATTGCTTATTTACATTCAAAATGGAACTGTTGCCGTGCGATCTAATACGATATTTACCGTCCTTTCTCGTCTATGTTTCCTAATGTTATTATCCAGCATTGTCAGAGTCGTTCGGCTGTGGTGGCTGCGTAATAATTGTTCTCTAACCTCTTAAAATGTCAGCCGTATAAAGCACGTTATTCCTTAAAAGATGTTGTACTATAACGGGTTTAATTCGGTGTTGCGTACCTTCGAATAATTCTCCGTCGATAAACCGCCGGCTGTTCACTTTGAAAACAGACCAACATGAATGTGATTTTTAAACACGAAAGAAAATTACTTTATATTTTTTTTTTCTAAAGCGATGTGTGAATCATGACAGGCCAACATTACTAAAATCCGATGTATTTTTTAGCGAACCTGTTCAGCTTTACCTATGCTGAAATTGTTAGCCCTATGCAGTATATATAATCCATGTTATACCGTCAGTATTTGTATAATGCAATGCCATTGAAATAAAAAAGAAAATTAGGATATTTCGAGAGAAACATTTTTTCCATTGAAGAAAAATAAAACATGACTGTTAGCTACAATGGTAAATGAAACGAAGGGCATTTTACCAGGGTTTTCATTTATTATTATACGTATCCTTGGGGGTATGATGCTTCCAACCTTTGAGAGGTATTGTGTGAGGCAGTCGCCATATACTAGCCGCAGGTCGGAGTATGCTCTCCGGGTACTCCGGCTTTCCTCCTCCATCAAATCTGTATAAGTCCTTATGTATCTTAAAATGGCTGTCAGCTGTTAATGGGACGTTTAAAGGCCCAGTATACGTAACTTTCGGCAAAACTTGAAGCGAAAATAACGCCTAATAACGTATTATATTTATAGATTTAGTTAAGATTAACTGATGTGAGCAATATCCCAGATGAATTTTACGCAGTTACCGGTACAGCAGCAGTTGAAACTCGGTACTTGTAAACACGCGTCCATTTGAACGGTCTTTTAACTTCGGCTTGTTGTTGAAGTGGGCCACACGTGATTTTTTCCATTTTTTTTCTTTTAAATGTTTCTTGTTAGTTACCGCTCAGGTTTACTTCGTTTTAGGCTCATTTTTGCATAGTTATTAACTGTTTTTTTTCATAATTTTTCAGAATCACGACAAATTTCCTGAAGTTACGTATAATGGGCCTTTAAGCAAATACAATAGATGTATAATGGCTAATTATTCGTCTTCAATAATGAAAAATAAAGACATGAACATTTCTCCAAACAAAACCATTTGTGAAACATAATAGAGTATACGTGTATATCTATCGAACTTTATTTTGGAATTGCTGATATTAAACTGTTTTGACTGTGTATAATTGTCTGGAAACACTTTGAAATATGTTTACTTCCAAAAGTTGTTTTATGTCCTTTTAACAGCCACAGACATTTATTAAGGACATGCCAAGTTTTGGCAGTGGAGGAAAGCCGGTGTACCCGGAGAAAAACCACCGACCTACGGTCAGTACAGTACCTGGCAACTGCGCCACGTAGGTTTCGAACTCGCAACCCAGAGGTGAAGGGCTAGTGGTAGAATGTCGGGACACCTTAACCACTCGGTCGCCGCGGCTCTAAAAAAGGAGTATATTACATGTAGAAGGTCCGAATAGCTATAGTATAATTGGATGGATGATGTGCTTTATATTTCCTATGCTTGCCACCGTGCTAATACCATGACACGATGAAGTTTCTGCTTTGGAGTGTTTTTCATTCCCTCTCATATGCAATTGCGTGCACGAGATGAGGTCGTGTCCTTTGTAAACAAGAAGTCACTTTTAATTATTTCTGGAGCCTGAGTTAAGAAGAAAAATCTATCAAAAATGCGTTTCAGAAGCTTTGAGATTAAACCTCATTGTAATCGATTATGTTGTCCATAGAAATAGAAAGCGGACTGGTGCACCGGTGAATGACGATTAAATGCACTGCTCTATTATAGCATTCAACTGATCCATTGCATGTACAGACAATCTTCAAATGACATTCGATAAAAATACCTTGGTCTTTATAAGAAATATGCAAAATCGTTCATGTGTCAGAATTTTAAGAATTCTGAAACCGTATGACTTGTCATGAGACTAAATTCACGATTTTTTCTACTCTTTTTTTTTCAAAGCCGGATTCCACACAAAATTGAATAAGCACTTTCTGAAGAAATATTGTCCATTTCATCAAGAGGGGTGATGCTATTTCGACTTAAATGGTTGCGAAGCTATAGTTGAGGACATGTGCAAGTCATATTTCATTAAGTCTGTGATGAGCGTGTTGCATAAAACATGGGTATTTTAGTAAGTTTAAACACCCACCTTTGTACGATAAAATATACAGGATGCAATTATACCGAAATCGACACATTAAATTGCAAAACACTCGATTTATTACAATGAATTTAGATAGGCTTATTTAAAGTATTAACTCACTATTTCCGGGGAGGAATACTGATGAATGTACTCTGTAGAGAACATCTAACATACTGAGTTTAGTGCGTTAAAACCTATTGGGATTTTTACAGACATCCTGATATGCAAACTGATGAAATAGGTCTTCAGTATTACGCAAAACTGAATATTGTAATGTTCGTTGTATAGTTAAATTAATGCTGTTTTTTTCTTAGTGTCATATATCACAATCACATCGTTTAAGTATATAGCTATACGATATAAAACACAAAGTTACATAAGGGGGGGGGAGATCAATCACCTGATTAATATGATTAAAAAAAACTCATCATAGACTCAATAATATCTCTTTCATTTCATTTTTGAAGTAATTCTTTGCCGTTAACATGGCTTTATAGGCATTCTCAACACTGTGACGTCATAACATCCCGTCACACACGACGTCAGAAATTGGCCACTTGTGACGCAACTATACATACAATAAAAATGTATATAGATAACGTCATCAGTAAGCCTGTACAGTCAAATCATTTCACCATTTGAATGTGTCACAAAACATGTAGGTGTACCATACCGCCTTAAAGTGATTGTGATACAGTACATAACGATAGTCACTACCTATATAGTAATGTACCATACCGCCTTAAAGTGTTCGTGATACAGTACATAACGATAGTCACTACCTATATAGTAATGTACCATACCACCTTAAAGTGTCTGTGATACAGTACATAACGATGGTCACTACCTATATAGTAATGTACCATACCGCCTTAAAGTGTTTGTGATACAGTACATAACGATAGTCACTACCTATATAGTAATGTACCATACCGCCTTCAAGTGTCTGTGATACAGTACATAACGATAGTCACTACCTATATAGTAATGTACCATACCGCCTTCAAGTGTCTGTGATACAGTACATAACGATAGTCACTACCTATATAGTAATGTACCATACCACCTTAAAGTGTCTGTGATACAGTACATAACGATAGTCACTACCTATATAGTAATGTACCATACTACCTTAAAGTGTCTGTGATACAGTACATAACGATGGTCACTATCTATATAGTAATGTACCATACCGCCTTCAAGTGTCTGTGATACAGTACATAACGATAGTCACTACCTATATAGAAATGTACCATACCGCCTTAAAGTGTCTGTGATACAGTACATAACGATAGTCACTACCTATATAGTAATGTACCATACTACCTTAAAGTGTCTGTGATACAGTACATAACGATAGTCACTACCTATATAATAATGTACCATACCGCCTTAAAGTGTTTGTGATACAGTACATAACGATAGTCACTACCTATATAGTAATGTACCATACCACCTTAAAGTGTTTGTGATACCGTACATAACGATAGTCACTACCTATATAGTAATGTACCATACCGCCTTAAAGTGTCTGTGATACAGTACATAAGGATAATATCTACCTATATAGTAATGTACCAAACGCCTTAAAGTGTTTGTGATACAGTCCATAACGATAGTCACTATCTATATAGTAATGTACCATACCACCTTAAAGTGTTTGTGATACAGTACATAACGATAGTCACTACCTATATAGTGATGTACCATACCGCCTTAAAGTGTTTGTGATACAGTACATAACGATAGTCACTACCTATATAGTAATGTACCATACCACCTTAAAGTGTTTGTGATACCGTACATAACGATAGTCACTACCTATATAGTAATGTACCATACCGCCTTAAAGTGTCTGTGATACAGTACATAAGGATAATATCTACCTATATAGTAATGTACCAAACGCCTTAAAGTGTTTGTGATACAGTCCATAACGATAGTCACTATCTATATAGTAATGTACCATACCACCTTAAAGTGTTTGTGATACAGTACATAACGATAGTCACTACCTATATAGTGATGTACCATACCGCCTTAAAGTGTTTGTGGTACAGTACATAACGATAGTCAATACCTACAATACTGTATATAGTTATGTACCATACCGCTTTTAGGTGTTTGTGATACAGTACATGACCTTTAAGTGTTGTTTTTCATACTTCAGCTTGTTTGTCATAAAACTATTACGTCTTATTTGGCAAATGTTAGCACCAGGCCCAGGATAATAAAACAATAACGGGATTGGCTATGCAAAAATTGAAGTCTAAGATTATTTCATGATCTCAGGGCCAGAATTGCGGAAAACAGTTGGCATTTTCTACATACCTAAGCTCTTGATGACAAACGATATCCTGTTGGTGACGTATAAATACGTTTTTTCCTCATTGATAAGTATACTTCTCATAGTGTAATGTAAGCAAATACTTAATCATTACAGGAGTAGGCTCTCAAATCTCATGCAAAGAAAATACAATGTGATGCATGTTTTCGAAACTAAAGGTGAAACTGTGACACTATATAGCAAAAATAAGTGTATTTTGATTGAAAAGTGACGTATATCTCAGGTAAATCTGTCTATTGTCAAAATTCCTAGGCATGTACCACTTTATGTCACGTTTCTCGCTGTTTAAACTCAACCAATACGGGTAATATTCAAATATGATTTTGCAGGGTTGCCCGGCCGTATATTGCATGTCATCCCGTTTGATATAATGTTTAGTGGTAGTATACATATTCATTCAGTTTTTATACACTGATAAATGAAAGTGAGGTGGACCTGTGATTTTCGCAAGAAGTTTCTCCGGCAAGGGACGTTTACCTAAAGTAGTATACGCCAACCCATAATTTACATAACAAACATGGGATGTACCTGTATTTTAGAAGCTTTCGTTTTTGACGGTTGACATGGCGGATTATAAATGTAAAAATACCACTGCAAAATTTATCATTGTGGACGTAACTGCTCAGGTAAGTAGTATCAAACACCGATATATACATTGTGCTAGTTTAATATGCGACCGTTCTTGAGCCTTTTCTAGAGATTGAGTGACAGCGGTAGTTAGAACACACTGTGTGTTTATTTCTTAACCGGAGTTATTGTAACTTGGTGTTAATCGGTCGATATCATTGCACTACCTTAATGCTTTACGGTAATACTCAGCTCTATAGAATGTAGTATTTAAGCATTTAACAGCATTCTATTCCATGGTATGGTCCTATAACATCAGAACACGCTAACGCGCGTTATTTAGTTATAGGACCATAACACAGAACATAATGCTGTTTAATGCTTATATTTACATGTTTCCATTGGTTTTGGTGGTAATAAATCTATTTAATTTATATTTATATTCTACATTTGTTCTGGAAATTTAAGGTAGATTTCTAATAAATGGAACAGCCAACAGCCAGTATCGGCCAGCTATCTACAACTTATGGAGTATGACGTCACAATCGTAATGACGTCATAATAACCATTTCAGTGCACGTGTTATGGTCTCATAACACGGAACTGGCCTTGGTAGTGTTATAAAGCGGCAATGCAGACCAAATATATATATTAACACATACATGATTAGAGTGTGTTATTAAATAACCTGGAGTTGTCCACCATCTTCTTCTCTGTGCTAAATTATTGCTAATTGTGAAAAGTAGGGTAATTTTGCAGATATGCAAAATGCTTAATTTCCACGGACATTTTTGCATTATATTGATACAAGATGTAAAATATTTACTTATACATTTTTGCATTATATTGATACAAGATGTAAAATATTTACTGGTACATTTTTGCATTATATTGATACAAGATGTAAAATATTTACTTATACATTTTTGCATCATATTGATACAAGATGTAAAATATTTACTTATAAAAAAGTGGAATTTAAGAATTCCACCGAAAGTTGTATTGAATTTTTAGAAACAAATTTATGTAAATGAAATAATTGTTAGAGTATATGTTTAAATATTGTATGCATTTTTTATGAGTGCGTTTTAATTGGATGAATATTGAACGAGAATATGATTTTCGTATGAAAGTTGTATGAGCGTGTATGAATGTGCTGTATTTTATGAAAGTTGTTTGGACGTGTTGTTATTGTATAAATGTTACCGTTAATGTCTTACTCTACAGTATCACTCTGAATGATTTTAGCCATAACAAGTTGGCGATATTACTTGATATTATACAAATCCATCACCTATTTAATCCCGTACAATGAATGCAATTTATAAAATGGGCGTGGCATTTCCCCTTGTGGGAGTTCCCGCCAGTGGCTATGGTCACGCATGTCCTGCCTCAAGGGTTATGACGATGAATCTCATTTCATGATTGATTTGACAAATCTGGTTCAAACCTCTGAATGAGACCGATTACAAGCGCCTCTTGACATAGATCATTGGTTCAAAATATTTGTTTTTGTATACGGGAAATCGGGCTTCCCTGCTCATTTCGTTATAGGGGAATTTTGCATACCATTTATTTGAAAGGAAGGAAAAACCTTGAATAAAACCAAGCCAACATATTCGTCGTAGGATAAAAGAGTGATCATGGAAAACATTTAAACCTTACATGATTACACATAGCGTAGAAGCTACGAGAGAAAACAAATTATAAGTTGTTTAACTTGTGACTGATCCCATTTGTATATTTGCAAATAAAATATGCTTAAAGGCCCAATACACGAAAATTCAGAAACTTTCGGGGTTCAGAAAAATTATGAAAAAAATCCCGTTGATAACCATGCAAAAATAAGCCTTAAACTAAGTAAACCTGCGCGGTAACTAACAAGAAACTCTTGACAGAAAAATCCAAAGAATTGAAAATAATGCAGGTTGGGCCCACTTCAACAAGCCTAAGGTAGAAGACAGTTCGAAATTGACGCGTGTTTACAAATACCGTGTGTCAACTGCTGCTGTACCAGTAACCGCCTAAGAATTCATCTTAAATATTGCTGAAATCAGTTAATCTTAACTAAATCTATACGTATAATACGTTATAAGGCTTGATTTTCGCTTCAAGTTTTGCCGAAAGTTACGTATATTGGGCCTTTAAATAAAGCTCAACATTTCCTATTATGATTTCAATCAAGTGTCGCTTTACACCGCTTCGCAGCTGTGCAATACTTAAGATTGGTCAAAATTATATTCATTCATATTCCAACTTAAAGAATCCGACAAGTAAAGATTTCGTTTCCTAAGCATAAACAGTAACATTATTGATATATCGCGTATATTAAGATACATTGTCAAAAATCTGACACTATTGATGATATCTAAACCTTGTCAGTCAAGTAATTTATTCATTAATTTAGTCCAATGTAAACAATTTATGCGTTCCGTGCCTCGCTCTTTACCTCGATCGAGTTGGCGCCGTTGACGAGGGCGGCCCAACTCATCACAAACAAATATGTATGCCATTGTATTCAGTACGAATGTGTGGCCTTGTAGTGAAAGCTTGTAACTTAGTGCCTTATATTCTAAATAGACGATACGGCAGTATGAGCATGTGAGGGATGCATTCTCCAACAAAGTTTGATGTGTTTTATAAAAAGGAAATGAAATCAATATAATATATATATATAAATCAATTAGGCCGTATAGCAACTTTCTGCTGTAACGCCTTCGGAATTCTCATTTCATCCAACCCCGAAATATTAAATCCTTCAACGCTCTATTAGCCTTGTTCAAAATTCACTTGTGCCTGGATTAGATATCTTCTATCGATATTCTCTGTAGTTTTCCCGGTGCTGATTTCCGACAGAACGCTACAGTGCATCAGACAGTGCCATTTCTGAGCCTGCGGTGTCATGTCATCGAGAAATCACATGCGTACGTACTCGCTGTATAAAATATCTTCACAATCCTAATGTTGTGTTCGATCATATTATATATCTCTTATTTTTAAATTCGTTTAAAGGACTGATTAATAACGGTTGGCTTATGTAAATATGTTAAACCCCCATTGATCGTCTACATAAATTGAAGTTTTATTCTGCGTGGAATTTATATATGTGTTGAACTTATAGCTTATGCCTGGACTGTTTATGTGGTTAGGAAAGTTCGGATTATGGTAAGTACTTTTCACCTGTGGTTTTTAAAAGTTTTTGAAAAAAAAACGGGTTTCCTTCGTCTCCCGTGTTAAAAAATCTCACTTACGTTTGAAAACATTTTGATATGTATAATCTTGTGGGAATATAAACCATGTATTTCCAGACGCCGATGCATTTTTCTCGTAATGACATTTGCCTTCAAAATATTTTCAGAAATATGAATACACGTGTTAATCTTTTTTTTATAAACTATTGATTAATTAAATGACGAAATCAATTAGCGATAGTGAACAAAATAAAAAGCAGAAAATCACGGCAAATGATGTAAAATGCTCACCGTTAGACATTAATATACTATATGTTTAAGTACCTGTACACTCCGAGGATTAAGTCAAACTTGAAAATAATCGATATTGTTCTTAAAAAAAAAACTCGGAGTAAGACATTTTCCAATGGATTATGTAACTATGGTGATGATTTCTTTTTCTTTTCAGATAACTAAATTTGTGATTAACTCAACGAAATGACTTTTTTCTGAATGCACACTTCTGAACATAAAAAATCTTTTCCTTTTTATTATTTTCACGTCTTTGTTTCCACCTTTCTATCTTATCATACAGTTTTGTCTCTATATTGTAGATGTGAAGTCATACCGTTTTGTCTCTATATTGTAGATGTGAAGTCATACCGTTTTGTCTCTATATTGTAGATGTGAAGTCATACCGTTTTGTCTCTATATTGTAGATGTGAAGTCATACAGTTTTGTATTTATATTGTAGGTGTGGAGTCATACAGTTTTGTATTTATATTGTAGGTGTGGAGTCATACAGTTTTGTCTCTATATTGTAGATGTGGAGTCATACAGTTTTGTCCCTATATTGTAGATGTGGAGTCATACAGTTTTGTCTCTATATTGTAGATGTGGAGTCATACAGTTTTGTATTTATATTGTAGATGTGGAGTCATACAGTTTTGTCTCTATATTGTAGGTGTGAAGTCATACCGTTTTGTCTCTATATTGTAGATGTGAAGTCATACACTTTTGTATTTATATTGTAGGTGTGGAGTCATACAGTTTTGTCTCTATATTGTAGATGTGAAGTCATACCGTTTTGTCTCTATATTGTAGGCGTGAAGTCATACAGTTTTGTATTTATATTGTAGGTGTGGAGTCATACAGTTTTGTCTCTATATTGTAGATGTGAAGTCATACCGTTTTGTCTCTATATTGTAGGCGTGAAGTCATACATTTTTGTCTCTATATTGTAGATGTGAAGTCATACAGTTTTGTCCCTACATTGCTATGTTGTAGATGTGAAGTCATACCGTTTTGTCTCTATATTGTAGATGTGAAGTCATACCGTTTTGTCCCTATATTGTAGATGTGAAGTCATACCGTTTTGTCTCTATATTGTAGGTGTAGAGTCATACATTTTTGTCTCTATATTGTAGATGTGAAGTCATACCGTTTTGTCCCTACATTGCTATGTTGTAGATGTGAAGTCATACCGTTTTGTCTCTATATTGTAGATGTGAAGTCATACCGTTTTGTCCCTATATTGTAGATGTGAAGTCATACCGTTTTGTCTCTATATTGTAGGTGTAGAGTCATACAGTTTTGTCTCTATATTGTAGATGTGAAGTCATACTGTTTTGTATTTATATTGTAGGTGTGAAGTCATACAGTTTTGTATTTATATTGTAGGTGTGGAGTCATACAGTTTTGTCTCTATATTGTAGATGTGAAGTCATACAGTTTTGTCCCTATATTGTAGATGTGAAGTCATACCGTTTTGTCTCTATATTGTAGATGTGAAGTCATACCGTTTTGTCTCTATATTGTAGATGTGAAGTCATACAGTTTTGTATTTATATTGTAGATGTGAAGTCATACCGTTTTGTCTCTATATTGTAGATGTGAAGTCATACCGTTTTGTCTCTATATTGTAGACGTGAAGTCATACCGTTTTGTCTCTATATTGTAGGTGTGAAGTCATACAGTTTTGTATTTATATTGTAGGTGTGGAGTCATACAGTTTTGTATTTATATTGTATGTGTGGAGTCATACAGTTTTGTATTTATATTGTAGGTGTGAAGTCATACACTTTTTGTCTCTATATTGTAGATGTGAAGTCATACCGTTTTGTCTCTGTATTGTAGATGTGAAGTCATACCGTTTTGTCTCTATATTGTAGACGTGAAGTCATACCGTTTTGTCTCTATATTGTAGATGTGAAGTCATACAGTTTGGTCTCTATATTGTAGATGTGAAGTCATACCGTTTTGTCTCTATATTGTAGATGTGAAGTCATACAGTTTTGTATTTATATTGTAGATGTGAAGTCATACCGTTTTGTCTCTATATTGTAGATGTGAAGTCATACCGTTTTGTCTCTATATTGTAGACGTGAAGTCATACCGTTTTGTCTCTATATTGTAGGTGTGAAGTCATACAGTTTTGTATTTATATTGTAGGTGTGGAGTCATACAGTTTTGTATTTATATTGTATGTGTGGAGTCATACAGTTTTGTATTTATATTGTAGGTGTGAAGTCATACACTTTTTGTCTCTATATTGTAGATGTGAAGTCATACCGTTTTGTCTCTATATTGTAGATGTGAAGTCATACCGTTTTGTCTCTATATTGTAGATGTGAAGTCATACCGTTTTGTCTCTATATTGTAGATGTGAAGTCATACCGTTTTGTCTCTATATTGTAGACGTGAAGTCATACCGTTTTGTCTCTATATTGTAGGTGTGGAGTCATACCGTTTTGTCTCTATATTGTAGATGTGAAGTCATACCGTTTTGTCTCTATATTGTAGATGTGGAGTCATACAGTTTTGTCTCTATATTGTAGATGTGAAGTCATACCGTTTTGTCTCTATATTGTAGATGTGAAGTCATACCGCTTTGTCTCTATATTGTAGGTGTGAAGTCATACAGTTTTGTCTCTATATTGTAGATGTGAAGTCATACACTTTTGTATTTATATTGTAGGTGTGAAGTCATACAGTTTTGTCTCTATATTGTAGATGTGAAGTCATACACTTTTGTATTTATATTGTAGGTGTGAAGTCATACAGTTTTGTCTCTATATTGTAGATGTGAAGTCATACACTTTTGTATTTATATTGTAGGTGTGGAGTCATACAGTTTTGTCTCTATATTGTAGATGTGAAGTCATACCGTTTTGTCTCTATATTGTAGGTGTGAAGTCATACAGTTTTGTCTCTATATTGTAGATGTGAAGTCATACACTTTTGTATTTATATTGTAGGTGTGAAGTCATACAGTTTTGTCTCTATATTGTAGATGTGAAGTCATACCGCTTTGTCTCTATATTGTAGATGTGAAGTCATACCGTTTTGTCTCTATATTGTAGATGTGAAGTCATACCGTTTTGTCTCTATATTGTAGGTGTGAAGTCATACCGTTTTGTATTTATATTGTAGGTGTGGAGTCATACAGTTTTGTATTTATATTGTAGGTGTGGAGTCATACAGTTTTGTCTCTATATTGTAGGTGTGAAGTGATACAGTTAGAGTCATACCGTTTAGTATTTATATTGTAGGTGTGGAGTCGTACCGTTTTTGTCTCTATTTGGTAGCTAGGCGTACAGTGAAACCGTTTTGTATCTATATTTTAGACATGCGGTCCAGGCGTTCTATCTTAACATTTTTGTCTCTATATTTTAAGCGTTCCATCTTAACGTTTTTGTCTCTATATTTTAAGCGTTCCATCTTAACGTTTTTGTCTCTATATTTAGGCGTTCTATCTTACCGTTTTTGGCTCTAGATTTTAAGCGTTCTATCTTACTGTTTTGTCTCAATATTTAGACTTTCTATCTAACCGTTTTTGTCTCTATATCTTATATGTTAAGCGTTCTATCTTACCGTTTTTGTCTCTATATTTTAAGCGTTCTATCTTACTGTTTTTTTGTCTCTAGAATTTAAGCGTTCTATCTTACCGTTTTTGTCTCTAGAATTTAAGCGTTCTCTCTTACCGTTTTTGTCTCTATATTTTAAGCGTTCTATATACACATGTAACCGTTTTTGTTTGTATCTTGCAGGTGTTGAGATAAAGCAGCTTTACCAGTGGAGCTCTGTCACCACGGAACAGTGATTTGGATGTATAAATAGACCGCCATGCGACTGAACTTCGTTCAATCTGTGATCAGTTCTACTGATGTACCGCCTGTTCACACGGTATCCTGAGGCAGCACCACAGTGTTTTAAATAGACATTTCAAAATATGTTACAACTCCGACATTAATTTCCCCAGAAATCCTTTTCGTCTAATAATTTCACTTAAATGAGGCCTTTTTCTATGGATACTACTCATATACGCAAGCCTTCCAATCTGGAATTTATATAAATTGAGCGAACCAAAAGAGAATTATGACTCTCTCATAATTTTATACGTGATTAGAATTAGAAATGAATAAGATAATATATTGCGATCGATTTGAAAACTATCCACGGAAATAGTAATTACAATACAACGACGGGAGAACATATATGCATTACAAGAATGTGATCTGGTATTACCACTAGTTATTTATGTTTGGCGAAGGTGGTCAGCAATGTAATTATATTGCCTTCTATCACGCCAATGTTTGTCTACCAGACACAGGAAAACAACGAGACAAGACAGGGTAAGATGGCCCCTGATACGGGTAAACAACGACCGAACATTATCAATAGGTGATACATCTGCAACAGGCAGCCGACTGAAAGGTTTCTAAAATTCACGAGGAGTTGAAGTTCCTTAGTTATACGATGAAGTCATCAAGGTGACATTCTGACGCTTTCAAGATTGCCGTTATACATCAGTGTAGATCCTATTGGATAGATATTGAGACGAACAAGAGCTAGATGATTGGAACTTTAAATACGAAAGTAACATTTTCGACAGTTATTTCTATTATGGAATTGGAGATCAACCCAAGAGAAATACGCGACTTCGATATGGACTCACCGGAAGTAGAAACTCCCGCGGGATCACCATTCCCGGAAGTTCGATCGAAAAAGGAAACAAGAAAGACAAGCACGTCTTCTGTTACGAGTGCTTCGTCAGGGAAGTCAAAGACTCGACTTAATTTGATGCCCCGATTAGGGCGCCGCACGGGACAAACAGCGTCCCTGGGTACGGGGGAGGAAGAGGATGTAGGCAAAGGATGGCGCAGTCTTCGGCACGCGGTCAAGGTCACGAACGCCGTCACAACTAAGAAAAAGTCAACTGTGACACGAGAGGATTCATTTCTCAAAAAGTTCTCCACACGATCGCCTTACAGGGAAGAATCGAACTGTAATCCCGTGGAAAACCACACGGAAAACATCAGTAAACACGAAACAAAGGAAAAACATCGAACAGTGTTTCGGATGGACGGTAATCTGATGTTATATTGGACAGGTATAGTCACGGTCGCCGTATTGTATAACCTATGGACGTGCATCGCACGTGAGGCCTTCAGAGAAATACACGAGGATCATTTATTCGTGTGGATCACGTGTGACATAATATGTGACATTGTGTACGTTTTAGATATCATTTGTCAGTTTCGCACAGGGTACTTAGACCAAGGGCTAATGGTATTCGATTCTGTAAAACTTGCTAAAAAATATATGTCAACAAAATATTTCTATTTGGACTTAGCATGTTTATTTCCATTGGATTTTCTACAATTTATCATCGGAATACACCCAATGGTTCGATTCCCGAGATTTATAAAACTGTATCGGACTTTCCGGTTCCTATATATGCTGGAGTCACGGACGGCGTATCCAAATTTCTTTCGTGTAGCCAATCTGACCCATATACTGTTCCTGGGCTCGCATTGGTTTGCAGCCTTTTATTACCTTATATCAGAAGCAGAAGACTTCAAAGGAGACTGGTCATACCCAAAACCTGTTGGAGAGTTCTCATCGGTGACCCGGAAGTATTTAGCTTCGCTGTTTTGGTCGACCTTGACCTTAACTACAATAGGTGACCTTCCACCGCCGGAAACTAACTGGGAGTAAGTAAAAATTTCGTTTTTGTAACCGTTATTTTATCATATATGTGTTAGTAATCAATATATTTATATAATTTTAAGTTCAGAGCTGTAAATATGCCTCTTCTTTATCAGGAATGCATTGCTATTGTATATCATTGTACTTTAGAAAAGAAACTATCTAATGTTTATGGGCCAACAGAATGTTACCGCACCTGAATAAAAACGATACTTTTATCCGCGGTCCTCTCAGTAAAATGAGATGCACTCATGACCACAATTTTTTGCAATTTCCTTTTTTATCCATAATTCGTTTGTGTTGGTTTGCAATTACCTTTAAAACAAGAAATGTATTAATGTGATTACCGCTTTATAAGGTAGATAAATGGTTATTTAATTTTAAAAAGAGCAAGCATATATGACGAAACATACAAAATATTCTTTTTGAGTATTGATTTGCAAACCCCTCCCCCCACTTATTTCAAAGATATCTTATCAATTTCGAATTATATCAAAGGCATTGATTAAAACGGGTTTTTTTTTTTTTGCAAAATAGTAAATGATATGCAAGCTTACTGGGAACATTTGTATAGGGCTTGCTACAAAATGTATCAGAAAATCTAAGATATCACAGTCAGGTTTGTACTGTATACTGGGATTGTCACTGATATAGACAACATCACACAGATATCACAGTCAGGTTTGTACTGTATACGGGGATTGTCATTGATATGGACAACATCACACATATATCACAGTCAGGTTTGTACTGTATACGGGGATTGTCACTGATATAGACAACATCACACAGATATCACAGTCAGGTTGTACTGTATACGGGGATTGTCACTGATATAGACAACATCACACAGATATCACAGTCAGGTTTGTACTGTATACGGGGATTGTCACTGATATAGACAACATCACACAGATATCACAGTCAGGTTTGTACTGTATACGGGGATTGTCACTGATATAGACAACATCACTCAGATATCACAGTCAGGTTTGTACTGTATACTGGGATTGTCACTGATATAGACAACATCACACAGATATCACAGTCAGGTTTGTACTGTATACGGGGATTGTCACTGATATAGACAACATCACACATATATCACAGTCAGGTTTGTACTGTATACGGGATTGTCACTGATATAGACAACATCACACTGATATCACAATCAGGTTTGTACTTTATACGGGGATTGTCACTGATATAGACAACATCACACAGATATCACAGTCAGGTTTGTACTGTATACTGAGATTGTCACTGATATAGACAACATCACACATATATCACAGTCAGGTTCGTACTGTATACGGGGACTGTCACTGATATAGACAACATCACACAGATATCACAGTCAGGTTTGTACTGTATACTGGGATTGTCACTGATATAGACAACATCACACAGATATCACAGTCAGGTTTGTACTGTATACGGGATTGTCACTGATATAGACAACATCACACAGATATCACAGTCAGGTTTGTACTGTATACGGTGATTGTCACTGATATAGACAACATCACACAGATATCACAGTCAGGTTTGTACTGTATACGGGGATTGTCACTGATATAGACAACATCACTCAGATATCACAGTCAGGTTTGTACTGTATACTGGGATTGTCACTGATATAGACAACATCATACATATATCACAGTCAGGTTCGTACTGTATACGGGATTGTCACTGATATAGACAACATCACACAGATATCACAGTCAGGGTTGTACTGTATACGGGGATTGTCACTGATATAGACAACATCACACAGATATCACAGTCAGGTTTGTACTGTATACGGGGATTGTCATTGATATAGACAACATCACACATATATCACAGTCAGGTTTGTACTGTATACGGGGATTGTCACTGATATAGACAACATCACACAGATATCACAGTCAGGTTGTACTGTATACGGGGATTGTCACTGATATAGACAACATCACACAGATATCACAATCAGGTTTGTACTGTATACGGGATTGTCACTGATATAGACAACATCACACAGATATCACAGTCAGGTTTGTACTGTATACGGGGATTGTCACTGATATAGACAACATCACACATATATCACAGTCAGGTTTGTACTGTATACGGGATTGTCACTGATATAGACAACATCACACTGATATCACAATCAGGTTTGTACTTTATACGGGGATTGTCACTGATATAGACAACATCACACAGATATCACAGTCAGGTTTGTACTGTATACTGGGATTGTCACTGATATAGACAACATCACACTGATATCACAATCAGGTTTGTACTTTATACGGGGATTGTCACTGATATAGACAACATCACACAGATATCACAGTCAGGTTTGTACTGTATACGGTGATTGTCACTGATATAGACAACATCACACAGATATCACAGTCAGGTTTGTACTGTATACGGGGATTGTCACTGATATAGACAACATCACTCAGATATCACAGTCAGGTTTGTACTGTATACTGGGATTGTCACTGATATAGACAACATCATACATATATCACAGTCAGGTTCGTACTGTATACGGGATTGTCACTGATATAGACAACATCACACAGATATCACAGTCAGGGTTGTACTGTATACGGGGATTGTCACTGATATAGACAACATCACACAGATATCACAGTCAGGTTTGTACTGTATACGGGGATTGTCATTGATATAGACAACATCACACATATATCACAGTCAGGTTTGTACTGTATACGGGGATTGTCACTGATATAGACAACATCACACAGATATCACAGTCAGGTTGTACTGTATACGGGGATTGTCACTGATATAGACAACATCACACAGATATCACA
Organism: Mimachlamys varia; assembly: GCA_947623455.1. Classification (NCBI taxonomy): domain Eukaryota; kingdom Metazoa; phylum Mollusca; class Bivalvia; order Pectinida; family Pectinidae; genus Mimachlamys; species Mimachlamys varia. Next base: position 27,396,514 of record OX392532.1, on the reverse strand, counting down.
ATCAGGTTTGTACTGTATACGGGATTGTCACTGATATAGACAACATCACACAGATATCACAGTCAGGTTTGTACTGTATACGGGGATTGTCATTGATATAGACAACATCACACAGATATCACAGTCAGTTTTGTACTGTATACTGGGATTGTCACTGATATAGACAACCTCACACAGATATCACAGTCAGGTTTGTACTGTATACGGGGATTGTCACTGATATAGGCAACATCACACAGATATCACAGTCAGGTTTGTACTGTATACGAGGACTGTCACTGATATAGACAACATCACACAGATATCACAGTCAGGTTTGTACTGTATACGGGGATTGTCACTGATATAGACAACATCACACCGATATCACAGTCAGGTTTGTACTGTATACGGGGATTGTCACTGATATAGACAACATCACACATATATCACAGTCAGGTTTGTACTGTATACGGGGATTGTCACTGATATAGACAACATCACACAGATATCACAGTCAGGTTTGTACTGTATACTGAGATTGTCACTGACATAGACAACATCACACATATATCACAGTCAGGTTCGTACTGTATACGGGGACTGTCACTGATATAGACAACATCACACAGATATCACAGTCAGGTTTGTACTGTATACTGGGATTGTCACTGATATAGACAACATCACACAGATATCACAGTCAGGTTTGTACTGTATACGGGATTGTCACTGATATAGACAACATCACACAGATATCACAGTCAGGTTTGTACTGTATACGGTGATTGTCACTGATATAGACAACATCACACAGATATCACAGTCAGGTTTGTACTGTATACGGGATTGTCACTGATATAGACAACATCACACAGATATCACAGTCAGGGTTGTACTGTATACGGGGATTGTCACTGATATAGACAACATCACACAGATATCACAGTCAGGTTTGTACTGTATACTGGGATTGTCACTGATATAGACAACATCACACAGATATCACAGTCAGGTTTGTACTGTATACGGGGATTGTCACTTATAAGAAATTATCAACAACATTAATGGGAAGTATTAATTTAATCGTTTGGGAGATCTTGCCTTACAAATACAGTAAAAGCTTCACACAGATATCACGGTTAGATCTTTGTGTTACAGTGCTCGCCTGTCCTTTTCAGCGTAAGTATTTATTGTCTCACAGTGTTTATTTTTCCGTGACCCTGGATGTATGATGGTTTATATTTGACATTTCGTCTTTTCTTTTTTTCGTCCGCGAAGTAATGCCAAGCGAGAAAAATACCTCGAAATTACAAGAAGACGAAAACCCGTTAAAGCGAAAAAACCGCAACTCAAACCTATTTGGTTTATTTTGTTTCACGTCCTATTAACAGCCAGGGTCATTTAAGGACGTGCCAGGTTTTGAAGGTGGAGGAAGGCCAGAGTACCCGGAGAAAACCACCGACCTGCGGTCAGTACCTGGCAACCCCCCACATGGGTTTCGAACTTACAAACCAGAAGTTGAGGGCTAGTGGTAAAATATCGGAACACCTTAACACTCGGCCACCGCGGCCGCATTACGCGCTAAACCTAAATATCGAAATAACAAAAGAAGGTAGAAACGATGCCATCTTATTTCTACGCTTTGGTGTTATTTTTCCTTCGGTTTGGCGTTAACGATATTTCGTTATTTCGCTTTGGTGGGTTTTCGTCTTTTCGTTATATCTTTTTTTAGCCAGGCGTTATTTCGCGGGCGCCAAAGCGAAAACACTACATGTCCTGTATAAGCCACCATATGAATGGCAGTATCAGCATGAGCAGATCACATTTCCCTCTGTCTAACACTGAATTACGTTCGTTGTTTTGTTTAGTTGGTATACATCTGCACCTCTGGATTTCACACTTATGTTTAGTTTCGTACGCTGTGGTAGCTTGTTTTATTTTATGATGTTTTTATTTTATCGTTTTGTTGTAATATTCATTTTCTTTGTCACCAGGAAATTGCTATCAATTGTGTAGGAATGAGTGTATCTATAATCGAATCGACTTCTTTCGTTTGACTGCTCGTAGAGTTATATACCGGTTGATTTATACATTACAAAACACGTTCAAAGTGTCTGATATGTACTTCAAGGTGCTAATAGCTGTACTTTTCTATTTCAGTTAAAAGCTAGTTACAACTTTGATTTTGCGATGTTTTATAAAGTTAAGCTCTATGTGATCTGTATCTGTAAGGTAATCAGCTTCGTCAATTGAATATCTCGCTGAACTTTAAATTTCTAAAACCATACATAATCTGTTTACTGTGCTTGTTAAAGGCCCAATATACGTAACTTCAGAAAATGTTTTCGTGATTCTGAAAAATTCTGAAAAAAATCCAGGTGATAATCATGAAAAAATAAGTCTAAAACGAAGTAAACTTGAGCGGTAACTAACAAGAAACTCTTGACGGAAAAATCTAAAGAATTGAAAATAATTCAGGTGGGGCCCACTTCAACAACAAACCGAAGTTAGAAAACAATTTAAAATGGACGCGTGTTTACAAATACCGAGTTGCAACTGCCGCTGTACCGGTACCCGCGCGAGAACCATCTTGAATATTGCTGATATCAGTTAATCTTAATTAAATATATGAATATAATAAGTTATGAGGCTTCATTAACGTTTCAAGTTTTGCCGACAGTTACGTATATTGGGCCTTTAATGGGAAAATGAATTGATACCAAGCTGCACTATATGACTGACTTAAATCAGGAGTAAATGTTGTATTTTTTCTGAATTGAAAAATATATCAGTATTTTTCTTTTTTTTTTCTTTTTGCAATATCATTTAATGTTAATAATATTTAACTAAATGGTTACACACACACATAATGAAAGAGTCTTTTTCTCTCATATCAACTACCCGAAGAAGCTCAAAAACCATGAAAATATGTTTAAACAGGCTACCATTTTGAAATTTCAACTTTTTCCATGAGTTTTTTTGACGAAAACAAATTAGACAGCGAGTTTAAGCATAACCTATATTTGCAAACGAAGTTTGCGCATAAAAATTAATCCCCTCTTCCTGGTGTTTATGGTTAAAATTTTGTGAAAGGTTTTAATTTTATCACGCCGTCGTTTTCTCTTTCCGGCATCAGAGTTTACCGTATTCGTGACGTCACGTCATTGTTGAGCCATTGTGACGTCACGTCGCGTGAAATGCTATGTAAGATAGATTTTTCTAACATAGCTTTCTTAAATGGGCAAACTCTATCCAACATGGCGAGATATGAGAGAAAATGAGATACTCGAGTTGTACGAGATCGAGACAACGAGGTTTGTCTGTACTTATATTTAGACAAGTCGATCCAATTGAAAGTTTTGTTTTATAGAATCAAGATCTTAAAAATAGTTAATTAACAAATTATATTTTTTATATTACGTTTCCTGAATTCAGATCCAAATAATGGAACTTGAACATTTCATAATTGTTATTGCAGTTACATATTTTTGGATATACAATTTCTTAACGATTTGTCATTACCAATACGTGTCAGATGCACTGAAAAGCCGACCATGGTATTACGCATATATGCAGCTGTACTGCATACTTTCCGCGTACTATAGAGAAGCAACACCTCTATTGACGAACTTCGCTTAACTATAAGGATACTGGTTGCTATTTCGTGTTTTCCTATATTTCCATGCTTTTCGCTTTAGATCTTATTCTAACATTTGGTGTAGTAAATGATGTACAATCTATATTAAAACTATTTGAAAATACTTCAAAGTGGAAACATGAGCTAGAATACATTATCATGTAAAACCGTTACCTGCTATCAATTTATTTATTTTATTAACTTTCAGGTATGTGTTCGTCATAGTCAGCTACCTCATTGGTGTTTTCATCTTCGCCACAATTGTGGGTAAGTACATTGACTTATTGTATTTTGTGTGTTACGTATCTTTCATGGTAAGAAGTGGTAGAATCTGTTGGTGGAAATTTAGTCTCCGAGTTTTGTTGGAGCCTTCATAGCCATAGTTATCTCAGTTAAGTAGCGACATTGTTCATATTTATATACACACTTTCGTAGTTCACGATTTGAAATTATACAGTGCCTATCACATTTTTTTCTAAATTCATAAATTAAAGAGGTTTTACGCAGCTGACCCTTTTGCATCTACATTAGTTTAGAAAATTCACGTTTTCGACCCTATTATCACTAACGAGTCCTAGAAGGAGGAAACAGCTGTATGATGCAGTTTAATTAAGTTTTTCGGTATATTGTTTCTATTACTATATTTGAAAGGTGCAGCATGTGTGTCCTACGTCATCTTAACGATTACTTGCCAATATCTTTAATTTTTTAACTAAACTTAAGTGGTTATTGGTCAGTCTGTCTACCTAGGCTTTCTACGTTCAAGTGCCTGTTTCGATGAAATTTTACTGCGAATAGACTAAAGAGCCTTTACTGAGAACTAGATAATGATGTAAATGTGACCATACACAGCCATCAAAGTTAAACTGGCTGTTTTATAGTATACTTTCATAACATTAACATGATGATTACACATAAATAGACACACAAAATGTTAGTGATAAAGTCACCATGAGCATTAACAACAAGTGAGAGTGGAAGAGAATGGAAAACATGTCCAGATACAAAGTAAGAAAGTGTTCGATGATTGTTAGTGAGAAAGGGATTTAAAGAAATTAATTACATAACTGATCCATTCGGTAAGGTCATAAGGCCATGCCATCAATATGTTATAACAAATATGCAATAACTCTGTTGAACTATATTGTGACGTCATGAATAGATGATGACTGTAAATGACGTCATATAATTGTCTCGTTAGTGACCGATAAGAATTTTTCGTTTCTTATAAAAATATAAATTTGAGAGTTTTGGTATTTTTTTTTATTAACATAAGGTTTGTTATAAATATAATCTTACAGTCGTGTCAATGAAATGGAATTGATTGAACTCGTTATATAAATTAATATGTTACTGGCCAGAAGGCTCGTGACATATTTAATTATCGATCTCGTTTAATAAACTTCATATCACATTGACACTCATTAAGATCCCTATGTACTTAAGGATTGAACTGTAGCTTAATATTTATATTAACCATTTGTTAGAATTCGTTCATCCAAAAAAAACTCACCCTTTTGGTTTCACTGCATTTAACTCAATGTATCTATCATGTATGCTTATTCATTGAAAACAACAGTCATCGCCCGGGGATGGTCAATGGTATCCAACGTAACAATTATGACGACATAATAATGATTACGTCAAAAATCGGTCAATGATATTCATGGCCTTATGAAAACCTACTAAATTCGCTAGAGTTATAACGATAGTGGAAATGACACCCAATGGTAAATACATGTATAAGTTGATACAGTTTGTAAAATAAAATGATGGTTCAGATAAGACAAATTAGAAAAATGCATATTAACAAGTGAACATATTCTCATAAACCAATTTTTTTAATTGTCTTGTTTATATAATTATAGTCAAATAGAAAAATGGCTGATATATCACTTACATTCTCACGAAACGTTATTTAAGGTGATATAAAACAATGTTTTACCATTATGACATATGTTACGACCAGTCTCGATTAAAGGAAATAAAAAATACTTGATTGAAAAGATTATCTTTTAATTATGTACAAAATAAATCCTACATATTTTTAATTTATCGTTTGGATGTGTTTACAATTCTCAATAAGTTAATTTCACGTTAATTTCGAAATTCCTCTTTGTTCGATATTAATGTTTTCCAATTGGCGTGTACAATAACATTTGTTTATTCAATGTTCAATAAATTCTGTTCTAAACGTAATATTCCAAAACGTACGGAACCGCTGTGGTGCATCTGAATCAATTGTGTTTGTATTTTACTGTAAGAATGATTAATAGAGATAAAACAAAGCCGAGCCGACATGAATGACAAATATCAAACCTTAGACATTTTAATCAACAAAAGCAATATAGAACGTTTCAAATACATCTGTTCGAAAGCATATGTCGTGGAAAATAAGCTCGAGTGAAGTAAAATACTGTCTCGAAGATTAAAATTAATAATGATAATCAGATTGTAAAATAATTATATCAATGGAAATTGAATTTCTTTGTTGTTATATTTAGAAACTCGTGTGCGACTGGATTAGGATAAAAACCTGTTTTTGTTGCCAAAACTAACCTCCTGTATTGTAATAGTTTTTGGTTTCATGGCAAAATTGATAGTTTTGCAAACTACGCAGGTCCTCAGTTTCTAGGACGTAAGTTGTTACCTTAAGTAAATTCCATTTAATGAGAGAGGAGAGAAAAGATGACATTTAATTATATGTTTCGCTATTGTGATATTTTGTGAATTTGCTCTATAATTGAACCGCTGAAAATAAAGACCCATGACAATTAGAACACGTATAATAGCACCCAATTACACACGCGCTCATACATCAGAATGGACCTAAAGATCTTCTGTTCTTCTATCTTTATTGTTTGTAGGATAATACCCTGCTACTTTAGCTAATAACAATCTTGCTATGATTGAGTTTAATCATACACAGCATTGTCAGGAAAGTCATTAAGTCAAATAAAGTCTAAATTGGTTGTGTTTTCTTTTTTTAATATCATGTTGCATTTGTCAGACAAAACATGATATTAACAGGAATGTGACATAATGAGACACATGTTTTTCACCACTAATTCTACTGCCATTCCTATCTCCATAACTAAAAGCTATTTATATAAATTGAAAAATAGACCCAAGATTATCTGTTAGACTTGATAAAGGTGAAATAAAAAAAATATAATAAAATAAGACGAAACACCACCAACCCCACCCCCCATCCCCCACCCCCACCCCCCAGGAAATTCAAGTGCAGTAGGTTTGTAATAGAAATAAGAGAAAACAGAATCGTCAACAAAAACATAATCCTAACTTAATATCGATTAAACTCGGGGCGAAATATAAATTTCAATATAAAATAAGGAAATATTTACGTGAATGTTGAAAATGTATAAAAAAAAATGAGATGTCTTTAAACATTACATGTGTATACACTGTTGATCCAATCTATCGCAAAGGGAACAAACTAGAAAAGAAAATACCGAAGCGTCACAAAAACCGTAATCCGAACCGAATCGATTAAACAAGGTGCAATATATAAATAAAAAAATCTAAGCGGTTGAAAAAGGTACAAAATAATACAACAAAGTGTTCCAGAAGAGTAAACGTCTTCTGTTTCATCGACGACACCCACCGTGCAAATCTAGATCACATTGAGAACTTGGGCGTCTTTTTCAATCACAACAAGTAGACATACTTGATATAACGTATTTATATAGCGTAGAACGATTATTTTGGTATTCGGAACATGATGTCTCGTCCTTTTCAAATGGAATTTTAACATGATTGCCCAATCTTATTTTGCAAAATATTATAATCAACATGGATATGATTAACAAGGTTGACAAAACATCGATGATTTGAGAGCACATGATATAAAGTTAAAATGTGTATTATTCTTATCACACGAGTGTAACAAACTAAATATTTAAGTTTTAAATTACAAATATGGATATTTCAATTAGATCATATTTGTTTTTGATTTCGAAAATGTGTCATGAAATACATATTAGTATGATTAGGAAACACATCTACGTGATTTACTATTATTATATACAGTTTCCTGTGTTACTTTAGTGTCTCCTGTACTTTAAAACAAAGGTAATGCTTCTTCAAATGGTAAGAACTATATGTCAATTATAAGAGAATACCAAAGCGTAATCAAAACCATAAACCGAACTCAAAATCGATTAAAGTAGGAGCAAAATATGATCAAAAGTGATATGTTTACATGGAGACCATTGTAAATGTACAAGAGCATAAGATCAAATGTTGCGGAAGAGTAAGTGTCTTCTGCTTCACGATTTGGACTTTTCCTGAGATAAGATAGAAAAAGTGAAGTTTGTGATAAAAGTGAGTGGATAGTAGGATAAGTGAACGGTTATAAGAGAGATAATGAGAGTTTAACGTTTTGTGAGAAGAGGTCAAGAGAAAAGAAGTTTCCGAGGCGAATCAAAGGGAAATATTTATATGAAGACCATTGTAAAAGCACTAGAGAATAAGATCAAATGTTTCCTAAGAAAAGATAGAAAAAGTGAAGTTTGTGATAAAAGTGAGTGGATTATAACGTTCGCCGTTGTGCATTATGATTGAGTAGCCTTTCTTAATGCATTCAGATATTCATAATAATTAAATTGTTGTTTTCAGGACAGGTTGGAAATGTTATAACAAACCGAAATGCGAGCAGACAGGAATTTGAGAGACTGTTGGCAAGTTGAATTCGAAATCTTCAAATAAAATATTCAAAATTAGTAAAAAATAAAGCATTATCAATTCTTGCAAACAAATCAAACAATTATTGAACATTATTTACATGATGATTAAATATTTAATTGTTATGATTTAAGTACTGATGATTACTCTGTAGAACTGTATAACCTTCTTGTTAACAGATTTAGAATATGAAGTTTTATATATAATTCAGGATGATTACTGAAGATTACTCTATAGAACTGTATAACCTTCTTGTTAACAGATTTAGAATATACAATTTTATATATAATTCAGGATGGGGCTAAATTATACATGAGGATGCATAACGTTCCGCCACAGCTTCAGAAACGGGTACAACGATGGTACGACTACGTCTGGAAACGGTAAGTTCCCTACACCTTAGAAATGTCTTCATTCAAGGGAGCAGGATTACGTTAGGAAAAAAATCAGAGAATACCAAATCGTCAACAAAACCATACTCCGAACTCAAAATCGATTAAACTAGGGGTAAAATTGGAACAAATGAATGATTTACATGAAGACTCTCACAAAAGCACAAGAGAATAAGACCAGGTGTTCCGGAAGAGTAAGCGTCTTTTGCTTCATCGACGACACCCGCCATGTAAATCTTGGTCACATCCAAGTTAGCATCAATCCTCAAAATGAGAACCGAGTCATCATTGTAACCAAAACAAGTAAACACACTAACAAACAAACTCAAAAACGTTCATCTTCATATCACACAAAGATACAAAATATTTCTCGATGAGATCAAGATGGCGACCATAAAAATTGCCCATAGTCTTCATCAACCTGCATCTCTCGAATCCCTGTATGTACAGTAGAACCTCGTTTTCTCAAACTCGTATAACTCGATTTTTTCAGTCCCGGTCAAGCTTTACACTAGCATTCAAACTACCATACTCTGATAACTCGAAGTTTTCCAATGGTACAGTCAACTTGAAGATAGCGAGGTCCGACTGAAGTATCACTTTTACAGAGTTTCATCAACTGTATAAGATATCAAGATATGTTTATATACTGCAGATTTTGTTTTTCATTTGTTCATTACAAATATTTTTAATTGTTTTCTTTTACATTAATGATGACGCAAGACATTTCAATAGCCATTATAACGTCATTCTGAATAATTTCAATTTTATGTTGTGATATTCCATTATTCTTTTCCATGAATTTGGTGCAAACATTTTACTTTATTTGATGTAGAATATTTCTAGATTTAGGAAAATGTTGATTTTCAAACTTATATAATATGAATCAAAGGATGATTCTTTAAAGAACATAACCTGAGATTTTGTTCATCTGCAAGATGACTTCAGAATGCCATTTATACTAATTTTTTATCGTCACTATCATTTATAGGAATGCACAACCTATGCCATCATTGGTTAGGGTTTACTAAAAGACATCCTGAAAAGATATACATGTACTATACGGTCGCATATAGCTATGGAAATTCAAACTGTATGTTACAACTGATTGGGAAGGAGTGCATAAGGCTTATATAGAATATTAATTACACCACAGGATGGAGTTCTATTTTTTGTTCTAATAAAGTCCAAAATACTATAAAGGTTTTGAATGTCCTAACTTCATATGATCTGATTCTAAAATAACAAAAAAAAAAAAACCCACAAAATAGTGCGCAAACATGTAATACAATTTTTTATTGAATACGTAATTATTGCTACAGTGGCAGGATGAAGGGGTCAGACATCAACTCTCTTGGCATGCTACCTGATAAGTTTAAAACTGAGCTTGCCATCCATGTAAATCTCGAGACGCTGAAAAAGGTACGTGCCAAGTGAATAAATTACTATCAATATTATCTAAAAATGAGCTTTTATGAAATTATTTGTCATGTATTTTTTCTTCATACATCGAAATAAGGAGGTTTATTTAAAAAATAATTACAATGTTTTGCATGTTTACAAGGTTGAAAAATACTAACATGTACGTTTACGCATAATTTTACCTTAACTTAATTAGATTCACTGAGGTACAGATGAATATCAAAATCTTTAAAATGTTTAAATGACTTCACGAAAATGCATATAAATTCAGGTTACCATATTTCAAGAGTGCCAGCCAGAGTTTCTACACGACCTGGTGTTGAAGATGAGGGCGTACATTTTCACCCCAGGCGATTTGATTTGTCGGCGCGGAGAAGTTGCAAGGGAGATGTTTATTATAGCCGATGGACTCGTAGAGATTATCAGGTGATAGTTATTACCGAAACAATGCCATCTTCAATATATATATATAATTAGTACATCTTTTGTAATTTCTAATTTTCTAATTGTCACTTGGTGAATCTGTTCAACAAATTCTCCAGTTATTTTATACAAAGATAGGTAACTCTGGTTAATACAACAGAAATTGCAAGATCTAAAACAGCAATGTAGAAGAAAAAACAAAATCCAAGCAACATTTTGTACAAAATACAACTTTTTACATTATTAAATGCATTGATTTGAATTTTAAAAATAAAGAATATAAAAAGATTAATTAGAAATATAATTTTTACATAAATAGTCATACGAAAAAGCATGTGTGACATAGAATTATAAGGAGTCATTTACCCGAACAAACTATATGTTTATATATACTGACAAAGGTGAGATAAAGTAAAGAAAATTAAAGTTTTTTTATCATTACTTATCTATTTTCAGTGAAACAGGAACAGTACTGACTCAAATGGGAACTGGAGACTTTTTCGGAGAAATAGGAATTCTTAATCTAGATGCTGGTATCAACAGGTAACTCTTATCATACTCTATGTAATGGGGTATATAGTTTACGTCCTATATAATTTCAATTTTGTTTCTCTTTAAACAAAATGACAAAGGTTGTGCTTGATAAGATAATGTGTGTTTTCTAATGAGCAAAAGAAAAGTGTTTGATTAATAAGATATTTTGACATAACAGCTTTATTCATCTCCTTATATAGCTTATACAATTAGTCAGATCCCGATGGACTTTAAGGCATTGAGGAACGTTTTAAGTCCACGCGATATATCATTTCTGCAATTTTTGCACATTTTCTATAAGCAGTGCATTGTTTTTATTTTTTTCTGATTTGATTTCGACAAATTGTTTTAAAAATAAGTTCATTACCAAGGATACTTTATTATAAGCTTCCTATTCGTTATGTTCTCCTTTCAGTAAGGAGTAGTGTCATTTGGTGACAGCATAATAATAAATGTCGCCTATACCCCAAATGGTAAAACTTTTTAGGTTTTATCATATAACTTCACAAAACAGACAACGCAAAAAAGTGATGACGTCATATACCGCTATGTTTGGCGCGGTATTGTTATAATTAAACTTCTGAATGGTTGAAGTTGCTTAGGGTTGAAATAAATGTAAAATGTTGTGTTTTTTTGTTTTGTTTTTGTGTTGGAAAACCATTTGATTTTTGTCTTAATTAATACAAACTCATTTTATAAGACCTTTGACATTATTAGGAATAACAACAATTTTTGTGTGGATTATACGGAATTATACGCTTCACGGATTAATGCAAAGTGCACAAGTTTTTCGGTATATACCACAAAAAAACCCCTGGTTATTCCTTAAGTAAAGGCTAAGCAAGACGTGTTTTAAAAGGTTATATCAAACTTCATCACCTTGCTTGATGTATGACACAAACACTACCGTAATCATCCTATCAAAGGGTCCGAGCGTCAATCAACATGGTCTGAGCATGTCATTTTACTAGGTAATAAAGATAGTGATATCTGTTACCGTAAACTATTTTCCTCCCACACCTATTGTCTATGAAAACTATTGAGGGTTTAACAAATCAATAAAATTATGATAATTATGAATTATGTTTAATGGTGCGTTCTTATCTGCCGATTTGATATCATGTTATGGAGCAGAGACAGCCTGGCCTTCCTTTAGGTCTGATGTTTTTTGCGATGTCTCTTATTTCTTTTCCTTGTTTTAACACATGACAATAACCAATTGCAATCCAAACTTATTGAACATACAATGTTCACATAGCTTTCCTAACATCAACAATCAAAGCAAATTGCTGATTCTAATTGAAACTTTATACGAACTTTCAGACGAACGGCGGACGTGAAGTCAGTTGGCTATTCGGAACTATTCGGGTTGTCTCGGGAAGATGTGTTAGAGGCCCTGAAGGATCACCCCGAGGCAGAGGTAGGTACCTATTTCTACTGCACTTTGGAAAATTATACTTGATATAGAAAATAACTCTAAATTTTAATTTGAATTAAGTCAATACGCCATTTCCGGGATACAACTTTCAGTCGGTTAAGTCATGTGACTTTCATCACCACTTGACTTTATTTAGTGCACTGTTAAAACAAAATGGCGGCTAAATAAAAGTTATCAATGACGGTAAGCGAGTTAAAGGTTTTTGGTCGAAAGAAGGATCACAACTTCAAATAAAACAAAAGGGCTATTAGTAGAAATAGCTGAGATCACTGATTAACTGAATTTTTCTTGTAACGAGAAATATGAATGCAATCCACAGTGCTCGTAATCGGGATTTCTCTTTGCTTTTGGAAACGATCTGAACGTTACATTTTGCCAGATTGTTGCTTTTACGACTGACAGTTACACATCTAGGTACAACACACCATGACTTAGTTTTAGAGCGTGTATCTTTGTTTTGTCCCCTTTTTACCTAAAGCGACTAAAAAATCGAATCGAATTTAGCTGTCATTCGGTCGTCAATGCCGCCATTGTGAAGTGCCCTACATTTTTTGCGGTCACTTCAAAAGAGTTCTTGTATCTCGGAAACGGCGTATTTCTATCACGAGGTGATCGGCTTTCATGTAGTTTTAACTTTTTGAAGTGTACAACATGAAAATAATATATGTGGCAATAGCTTCAATTTGCAAGTACTTGAGATGTTTTTCTCGCATGTATACAGAGGCTACCTTGTGGCATTTCACCGAAGTGTGAGATTTAAGGATCATTCATATAAAAGTCATGCTACTTGGTCATATGGTTTAAAAAAAGGATGGAAAAAGACGAAGAAAAGGAGATAAGGGGAGCTTATAAGCACCTCGTCATCTTTGGTTTTTCGATCATTCGCCTTTAAATCTTGAGACACGAACGAATGAAAACAATTACCTTTCGTTCGCTTTTCGTTTACTGTAATAAAGAATAACAAGGACAGGAAATGGCACAAATAACCAACAATCTAATTTGCGGTTTGATTAATTAGAGTTGACTATATTTACATTTATATATAAATATATTTTCCATTTAAATCATATATTAAAGCATCAAAACATATTTAATTCGTTTAGTTCCTGTAATATGCTCTTCCAAGTGTGGATGTTTTAGTGCAGCAAATATGATTTCTTAACACAATATCAAGAGAATGTTGATCGCATCAAAGTAAAACGACATTTGCGTCGAATCGTAAATTTCAATTGCAGGAAAATAAGGTTAATACACACGAGGCTACCATGCACATGTACATAAAAGCTTATCAATCCCCAGACTATTTTAGTGGAGTATGGAAGAAAAAGATTGAAATTTTCTGCCAAAGACAATACGAGCAATGGAAATGTCATAAAGGACATTGATGATAAGAAAACCAAGAGCAATATCAGGTATCTAGGTCACGTGTTTTAGGCTTAGTAGTAATAGAGTGTCGTGCCCTGCAAATAGATTCACCCGGAAGTTATACGTCATAGTGAAACAGGAAGTGACACGGACGCTATAGCAGATTGTAACTAATGAACGTTTGAATTTTGGACTTCAAAATTGAAAAAAATTCGAATAAATCTCCTAAGGTGGATAATTTTTTATTCAAGTTTTAGTTTATCGTTTTTTGGCATTCTGTAAAGAATGCCAAAGATGTCGATATTGTCCGACTTTTTTGTTCTTCAAATTTTGCACATGCATACTTATTGCAAATTACAACCACCCCAGTGACTGAATACGTCGGTCTGCTATTGCGGCTTGTCGCTTTCGATCAAACTCGTAGAAGCCTCGATTTAGTAAGCATACTAATATATATTCCACGTTTGTTTCAGCAAGTTAATGTTGGTGTAGCTTTCACTTCATGATTTCCCAAATACTAACTAAACGTAATGAAGGGTCCATTGCACAGTCGTATTTTGTCATTACACTTTTTCTCGAATTGTCTTTCCTCTCTTAGGATTGAAAAAGAATGTAAAAGATGACCAATACAGCTACAAAATGTCAGTTATATTCTAATTTGGTGTTCTCATAGGAAATAAAAATGAAACACCAATATATTTATTGGAGGAATCCACTGAAGCAAGCATAGATTTTGTTGTGTTTTGATTCTAGTGGCTGAGATCGGGTGTAAAAGATGACAAAGAGAGCCAAGGAGTTTTATTTTTCTTTCATGTTTTTACTATTTTGAATTCTAACTGACAGATTTTGAAAGATCCATGTAAGATTTCTCTCTTTTTTTCTGCTTGCTATAAAGAGAATAAAATATACAATGTAAAATAATTTTGGTCATTACGAATCAAAATTTAGAAATGTAAAATTGTCATAAAATATTACTTCAATATTTCAGTAACGACAAACTATGATTGTGTGGACTCCGGGTCGACAGAATTATCCACATTAACATCGACTAATATCCCTGTAATATACTTTTCTCTTTACACTGTAAACATAGAAATTTGTTATTGCTTTACAGCAAATTATCCGATGTTATGGACAAAGACGGTTAAAGGAGATAGAAAAGCATCGCAAACAGACAAAACTAGCATCTAACACAAATCTATCACCTGGACATCTTTGGTCACCAAGCTCCCCATGCAAAGGACTTCGTGCGATTATAACCGCCTCACAAAAAGCGTCGCCCAATAAGCAAGGAGGGCTGCCTGGAATTCGAATATCAAATTTTGATGAAGAAAATGAAAATCGGTTGAATGGAAAATCAAAAATTGTTAATAGTGTCAAAAGATTAGTAGGCAAACGTAGTAGAAGAAAGAGTTATAAGGGTCAACATAAAACCCACCAGACAAGTTTGGTACATCCGGTGGATAGTTCCCATACCAGTCCCATGTATCCAGGTTATGACACGGAGACAAGTTTATCAGCAAACGTCAAAGGCAATCCGAACGGAACTTTGGTTTGTGAATCCATAGAAAACGATAGTGGTAAGAAACCATCAGGTGTCGATTCAGCCGAACTACTCGCACAATCATTAAATCTAAATCCAAACGACTCTTGTCAGAGGCAGGGTTCAAACGAACATAGCACTAATGTTGCCACCATGGGAATCGTGGAAGAATGTGGGATGTGCTCAAGAACGAATTCCAAGAAAATACAGACTGGAGACAGTGCATCATCGACGAATGTGATTAGTGCTGATTTGTTATCGCCTGTATCAAATACTAATACTCAAAACCTACTTATGCAAGGACACCCTACAGCACAGCCACCCGTTACCATGCCAACTAACAGTCACGACAATTGTGCCGACACCGTTACTAACCCTAACAGTGAAAACTCTTCCAGGTATAATGCGTGACTGGCTGATGTAGCAACGCTATTATATTTATACGGTGTTTTAGTTACAATGTTTTTGTTAAACTGCTTTTAATGAAATGGCTATTGTTTTGACAAAAGCGGAAAACATTTAAGAATTTCCTTTTTAATCCTTTTATGTTTTGACCTTAACCAGAAATGTTCTGATTAAGAAGAAATCGCCCCTTTAATTGATGAAATCAAATCGTAGTATGGTTTTATCTGTTTGATATTGAATACTATGACTTATTATATGTGGTCCATTTTTTTTGTAAACTGAAAGATGGAAATGATTGTTTGTTCGAAAATGCTCTGTAGGATCATATACAACTTCAATTATTATACATGTAAAACTTCCTGAAAAAATCAAACTGTTCCGATTAATATCGATGCATGAGTTCCTGTTTACTTTTGAAACTTTTTAGCCATTCAATAAATGATTGTACAAATTACATTTATACAATCTGTTTAATATTGATTGCGCGATCGCATATATTCTTTCCATGAAATGGATAATGAAATAAGTACATGAAACTTGCCAGTTTCCCATACTCTTAAGTTTAACATCCTTCATGCACTATTTTATGTTTTGTAGATGTGCTAGATAGTATACTTACAATTAGATAATTCCGAAATAATCCAGGATAAATTCACTTAGTATACAAATATGGAGATATGGCCCCGCATGTATACAACCTTTTCTCTGCTCAGATAAGCAGTCGTATAACTGAATGAGATTGACTAATTCGGTCAATATGTTTACGGGAAGGGAAAAGAGTTCAGCCATGTTCGTTGGCTACTGGCAACAATTTCTGGTTTATATTCAAATATATGAGCTTGATAACGGTTTTACGAATACGAGGCTTGGTTCTTGCTAAATCCTTCATCATCTCATCTTATTATCACCTTCGAAGTGAGAAAATTATGCTAAAATATTTTTCAAGATATATTTATGTATGAGATGTTTTCGTTTAACCAGTGTAAAACTATATAAACAATTAATTTTAAGTTGTAATAGTTCTGTACTATGGTGCCATGATTCCCATTTGATCAATCTTGTATATTCTATACCTATAGTGGACTGTACCAACCACCATATCGAAATTACATCCGGGTACTCCAAGGTACATCAAAATGGCCAGAATCCTTCACATTACCGGATAAAATCACAGAGTGAGTATAGTTTATTACAGTTTTAGTGCAAACACAATTGCTAGATTTATGTTTGTGAGTTATATTTGTGATAATCTTAAATAATTACATTAGCGGATAAAATCACAGAGTAAGTACAGTTTATGACAGTATGAATGCCAATATTACTTCTTGATATATGCATGTGTACTATATATATTCTGATATTCAATAATTACTGAGTAAGATTTATCACATTTTTACCAGTGAAATATCAGAAAATATCAGCGCGATAAAACTTATATCATCACTGCTTATATCATCACTAGTGATGATATAAGTGATGTTATAAGTTTCGGTCCGATATCATTGCGCACTATTTTGTGTACTTTTTCATTATTCTATAACTAAATCATGTTATGGAATTTTTTTAGTATGTTTTTGTATTTTTACCAAATTTTGAACAAAAAATAGCCTTAGGCACTCCGTCCCGAACCGTAGAATCGGCGAATTTAAAAATGAAATCTGACTTTGGGAATTTCGAAAAAGATATAAAAAGAAAATTCAATGGTTTCCCAATTAATATCAAATATATTTCACTCGTATGGTAGATTTTAAATATATTTTCACTCGTGCTACGCACTCGTGAAAATATAAAACAAAATCGGCCATACTCGTGAATATATTTGGTATTTAACAGGAAACCATTGAATAACCTCTATATATTACATGATTACTTACGCATGCAAACATGAAGAAATATAATGAAACTGTAATAGTAAACATTTCGAGTCAATACCTTAATGTCACTTTGTGAATATAATGATATTGTGGAAACATTACGAAAGCATAACGACTGAGTAATTTGGAGCTACTGATGCGTGACTTTGTTCCAGTATTGAAGAGGAGCACTCGCCCTGCGGCTCTCCCCGGATATGTAGTCGCCGTACTTCCGTTGGATCTGCTACCCACGATAGTCGGTCATCGTGTTGCTGTTACAAATTACGACATCACTTTAACGACATGGAACACAAACTGGTGGGTTGGTAATTGTATAACACATCTTTGTTAACACATTGCATCATTCCACACGCTCTACTTTTAGCGAAGTTGAATCTAGTCATGTCGGTACAATAGCTTAATTAACTGTACATACGCTCAACAGCGTAGACGAAATGACCGAGTTGTGATTTACCAACTCGTACACCATTTACACCTGCTGTGTGCATACGCTTTGGTGGTCATTAGTCTGATGAACTTGACAGGGTATATACACCGTATTAGTCATCGAAACTTCCCATTAACCATTTATCGGTAGTGTAAATAATCTTTACATAAAAAGCGCCCATCTTTAATCTTTACATTTCTTTTACATTTGTATTCAAAATTCAACGTTGTTGCGCTTGCATTGATTGATTTTTTTCAAAGGGAGATAACCGCTTTATGATAAATCATTTTGGAATAACAAGCTTTCAAAATGTCAGTTTTACTGATTTACATGCTATTATATTAAGATATGTTTGAAGGTAGCCACGAAACCTTTAAAAAATCGTCTTTCATATAAACAATTCTCTTCATATATGGATATAATATTATCAAATGTATGGTTCACTAATTTACAATATACACAATCATAGTCCCGTATTGTCTTGAATTCATTTTAATTTCAATTTAAATCCAATTTCGTGTTGGTGGTGAAACATGAATTTATATCGTGTATAAATGTGCGTCTTATTTTGCAGGGGAACATGGAAGAGGTGTATAAAAATACCCTAAAAATGCTTAGTGCAATTTCGGAACAACAAATTTTAATGATGAAAGAAATGAGTAAACCAAAGGTCGTTTTGATGGAGGTAAGCACCCTTGATTCAAAGCTTTAAGTTATACGTATATGTAAAAGGCACTATCATACTGAGAATTGTAGACCTAAATGAAGTTCACTACAACATATATTGTTCGTATCTATTCTGTATATTTATCACAGAAATCAAAAACAGGTTTTTGGGATGTGTTACGGCAAAAAAATAGAAATTTTTCATAACGCCATTCTATCACTTTCCCTTGTCGGCAATCCTTTTTGATAGTTGAGTACATGTGTATTTAAATAAAAACTTAAGACTATCGCAGCGTCAACAAAATCATAATCCAAACTCATATCGATTAAACTATGAACAAAGGAAATAGCTACAAGGAGACCATTGAAAAAATCCAAATATCAGCTGCTAAGTTTATCATTCTTTGATAAGCTAGTAGCTAGTGTTAAAATGCATACTTCAAAGAATGCATTTTATCATTATATAATTTTAATGTTTAAATTTCCCGGTTTTTTTTTTAAAAACTTTTAACAACTGTCATTATTGATGCCGCATTGTAATAAATATATTCGTTTACATGTACAGCAAATACATGTTTATAAATCTGATGAAGTTGTTAAAAAGTTTTCTATGGTCATTAAAATAGTTTGTAAATGTTTGAATAAATGGCAAAGGATTTATGTAACCAATGGGAACTAATGATGATAAGCTTTATAAACATGACTGAAATACATTGAACCAAAGAAATACAATATAGCGAGGCACATTGTATTACAGCTTATTTATTACAGTAGCTCAAGCAACGAACACAAGACGCCCATTCTTTATTATTGGAGTCATTAAGTATTTGTTTCGCTCGTGTCATATACAATGTACGTAAAATTTCGAACTTTGTGTATTTTTATTAGAGTACAATTAACTACAAAGCAAAGTAAATAATCTATTTAAAAAAAATGTGCAATGCATATGCATTTACAAGACACGCAAAATACACACATACTCTCACATGCAGGCAAAGGGTTAATTATAGTCACTTAACATACACAATAGCAAGCACAATTATCCATATATATAAAATTGATAATCATCATCATCATCATCATCATAATCATCATATTTAAACATTAGTTGAACTCCATTTTTCATAACTGTATATGACGAATGTTGTTTTTGGTTCTTTCAGGACTCAGAGGAACGAAATGACTCTGACCTGGAGATTACACGCTTATAGAATTTGCTCACATTATCAAGCGGTAAGAATTGACATTTTATTGTAAATGAAAAAAATGTTATACAAAGAAATAGTCGCGTATTAAATATACGTTTTAATTAATTGTAAATGAAAAAAAATGATAAGCAAAGAAATAGTCGCATATTTATGATATTAAGCGATATATTTTTCTTTTTGAATTTTGGATTTTAGATACTTTGTTGATAAAAAAAATCATTAGTAGATTAATTATGGTGTAGAATACAGGTATATCGTAATCTAGTTTTAACAACTTTTTAACGTGTCTTCAGAACGTTTATGTTGCTTCCTGTCTGATTTTAAACGATATTTATGATCAACAATGTTTTTTTTTATTTCAGAAGACGATATACGCCTTTTACAAAATAGCGGAAACGAGTAAGCAGAAATGATAAAATAATGAAAAGGAGAATGGGCCAAGTGATAATTCATTAAATGAAAGATGCTGATATACTTCTCCGTTACCGAATGTTCACGAACTTTTTTTGATAACAACAGTATGTTAGATAAAATAACCGCTATAGGTTTTACAGCATGGATTATGAAGCAATGGTTGTCGGGGTAACACTCGGGATAACCTACGGAAGAGATTACATACAAACAATGATAAGGCATTCCAGCAAATCTGTAAATCTTAACCATATGATGGAATCTGTTAGGATTTCTTTCCGTGAAGCCTTACGTGACGCGATAATGAATTCCCTCTTAAGGAGAAGTAAAGGTATTTCGCTCAAATTCACATTATGTAATTTTTGTGTTTTGTTACTTTATTAAAATTTCATGACATTTAAATAACAATGTTGGGTTTAATTATTTATTACTCAATCCAGGTTAGATAATGAAATAAACTTATACCTATATTCATGTGATATGATTCTTTATTTATAACCTTACTATATCCAAAAAATTTAAACCAAGATGCCAATTGGCAATAACAAATATTCAAACAATTATTGTAGCTGTGCACTCTATAAACCGAAGCAGTAAAAACTTCAAAACCGGTCACTGTATTATTCGAAACCCTGTCTATCCTGACCTTACTGTTTGTTTCTCTGTGACTTCAGGTTCAGACAGGTTAATTCAGAAATGGCCTGACTCAATATCAAGATAAAAGGACGCAACAAAAGTCAGTGGTATGTGCATATGCAGCACTAAACAAATAATATTTGCGCGTATACTCTATCGATAGAAAAAAAAACTTCCAGGTCCAGAGATAGATAAAATATACGATACACATACTAGTACCTGTGACAATACATACTGCTTATTCAACAGAGGTATCTTTTTGAAGACGCAGAATGATAAAAACATAGGCTATTTGAAAAACACACTTCCTTTCACCGAAATAAAGTTTATATAAAAAAATGATATATTGTGTTTAATATATTCATAAATAACACAGAATCACAAGCGACGAAGGAAGACCATTTTTATCTCGTGGCCTGTCTGGGCCTCAAACTCACAATCTCCAAATCGCCAAGCCAGAAATATCTGGGGGCGCTTCCACTGCGCAATATCGAATGTCACAGTGATAAACTTCCGGTATTCTGACATGAGCAATGCGGCAAATCGTCTATTATAGATGATGTGAATACCTGGATATCAATGTATATGTATAAATTGATACGAATTGTACAAATATTGTATAAATTAAACACGGTACAATTACGACAGAAAATTCACATTTTAATTTTCGGATCAACAACACTAAGTGAATAAGATACATTGCGTTTCATATATTCATAAATAACAAAGAAACACAAATGACGAAGAAGGACAATTTTGACAATGACGGATACTGCAAAAGTAAACTGTAATATCAGAATCGATATTTGGAAGACTGTAACATGTATAAAAACAATAATTCGAAAGGAATTTCTGAAGATCAACAATAAGGTATTCCATTAAGGATTTTCTCTTGAGAATAGTCGATATTTTCTGACGACTAACTTTTTTCTTATGCATTTTGAGGAAAGGGAGTTAATTGTATAGCTGAAAATGCAAAAAGAAATAGATGGTAGTTAACTCGTGTTTGTGCTATGCTCGGTCAAAGATACTAAAATGAGAAAAACACGTGATTTATTTTAAATGTTGTTTTGGCCAATTGCAGGATAATTTCATTCATCTAATTTTTTGCTACATTTTTCAGATGCATATTTGCTATTCAAATTGATAAGACATTGAGAATATAAATATCATGAATTATCCGGCACTTTACATAGGTGATGTTGGGGGCAAAAATAGTGGCAAATCCAAATTCTCTAAATTATTGTTATGCAAGAAGTGAATGATTGTCGTCATTCATTAGAAACAGACGTGTTGTGTTTTGCAAATGACAACGAATCTTTATCATGCACTTTTAAGATAATTCCATCAAATGTCTGATGTACAAACGCACTTTAAGACGAAGTGGCTGTAAAATGTCCAATTCAGAAACCTTATTGAACGAATATGATCCGCGCAAGTAAGTGTTTGATACTCTTATTAAGTATTGAAGACAATTTTTTTTAGATTCTTTGGGGTAGGAAAAAAATGTTTGCAAACGGTATGAATCCGCGTAGCGGATTCTTAAAAAAGTTTGCAAACAATTTTTTGTTCATAACCCTATGAAACTAAAACAAATATTGACATCAACGCTTATAAAGAAATCAGAGAATACCAAAGCGTCAACAAAACCACAATCAGAACCCAAAACCGACCAAACCCGGGGCAAAATAGGAACAAAAGAAAGATTAACATGGAGACTCTCGTAAAAGCACAAGAGACCATGAGTTCCGGAAGAGTAAACGTCTTCTGCTTCATCGACGACACCCGCAATGTAATTCTTTGTCACATCCAAGTAAGCATCAATCCTCAAAACGAGAACCGTGTCATCATTGTCATCACAACAAGTAAACACACCAACAAGCAAGCTCAAAAACGTCCATCTCCATATCACACAAAGATACAGAATATTTTCCGATGATATCAAGATGGCGACCACAAAACTTGCCCATAGTCTTCATCAACCTGCATTTCTGGAATCCCAGTGCCGCAAGTTTGTTCGTCAGCAGTTGACATCTAATACGAAAATCGCGATATTCAGAGCAAACCCTAGAATAACGAACCAACTGCGACATGTAAACACCATAGGACGGAGAAACAGGGATGCCACTATCAAGAAAGGGAAAGTTCACGAGCGGAAAATAGGAATAGTTACGTTTATCATACAGCTTAGTAGTAAGTTGTCCGTGTTGGTGATAGTGTAAGTAAAGATCGAGGTAAGAAGCTGATGAAGGAGAGTCAGTTGTGTCTTTAATCTCAAGTTCAGTAGGGTATATACGATCGACCAGGTCAGCACACTTCTTGTTGTTCATAGACAACACATCGTCGATATACCTGAAAGTGAATTTGAAAGATTTGGCAAGGTTTTTGTTACCCGGTTTTTATTACTTATAATTAATTTTTGAAACTTATTTTTCAAATTTAAAACATGTCTATGTACAATTTGACTGATCTAAACGGATTGTTTTTACAAATTAATATGCAACGTCGATCGCCGCATTGTGACGTCACATTTTTCGCGCCATTTTCGGATTTTCTTAAAAATGAAAAGAAAATCTCAACCAATCAGAAAGTCGCTTTCTGCAAACAATCAATGGGAAATTAATTATATGGTTTTAATAATGATGTATTGATATTATTATTCGTCTTATTAAAAATTGATATGGGGTTTGAAGCTATATCACCGTCTAATAGCCACCTGCGAATCTGTTTGTTCATACAGTATAATATCAAAATCAAGAAAAAATAATAGTTCTTAACATTTAAAATTGCGTTCATCCTAGTTGATCGAACGTATGTCCGAATAGATAAACTGATAAGTACTTTAAGAGTCTGATTCTTTTTTGGGGTGTGCCGAAAACGGGACGATGAACTACATGTTTATTCATTAACTTAGTTCATCGTAATACAACTTTCGTTTCATTAACATTGCTAAAACAATTCGACACTTTCTTACCATAACGTAATTGATTTAACTTGACTCTGCGCCCTTTAAAGTCGTACAATACCGCTTACATAATGCGGTGACCGAATAGTGTAAGGCATTTCCTGTCCTGCCTTAACATTTAAGATTTCTTTTTGACATTAACTGATAACCTCTTGTGTGTATTACAGTTGTCATACTTCAGTAATTTACTGACAAGACAGACATACAATGGTGACCGTTAATATTTTAGTCCGTTTGATGGTAATCATCTCGTTTGTTTTATTGTGTAACGTAAGTGGTGCTGAAGAACCCCGGAAGAGAATTCTCATGACTGACCCCGACTATATCCAGGACCAATTAACCCACATGCAGGCAGAGTTGCAGACTCTACAGACAACAGTGCAGACACAGAATATTCTACTCCAGACACAGGATGGTAAAATCTCTACATTGGAACAACAACTCTCAAATGCCAATAAAGGTAAAAACAAATATTTATTTTGTAGTGGTCAATGTTGTATGATATTTATTTGCAACGTTCAGAAAATTAAAAGGGATAATCATAATGAATTTCGATATCTATTTGTTATATTCAGGAAATTAAAAGGGGCAATCGTAATGCATTGTTATATTTATTTGTAATGTTCCAAAAATAAAGCAATAAACTGCATTTTGTTTTGAGTTAAAGACAAAATAAACCCCCACTTCATTACAGGAATATAGCACGGACCGCGCTAGATGTTTTATATCCAAGTAAACGTCAAGTCCTCAAAGTGAGGACCAAGTCATCATTGTCAATCAAAAGTAAACACACTAATGAGCATACTAAAACAGGCCAATTGCAATTATTTACATTCTGTGTATTTTTCCCGATTTTAACAGTTTATTTTTGTCTCAGTTACGTTTGTTAATTATTTCAGGTCAAGGGGGAGCAACTTTTGTCCGCTGGGGAAGAACCGGCTGTCCTACAAATTTAACAGAGCTTGTTTATTCCGGTATGTCAGACACAGATGTATGGTATTTTGGATAATTGACTTATTCGGATTTGCAATAATGTGTTTATTAAATATGGATTTTTATATTTTTACTCAAAATTCCATCCTATTTTGTTATTAAACATGTAAACATATTCAAATGAGATATATACTGTCTTAAATCGAAATCTATGTCGGAGTGATTAATAGAAATATTTTCGAAAGATTCCAAAGTCTTACTCTTAATCTTATTTCAATAAACTGCAGGCTATGCAGGCGGGTCTTGGTATGATCATTCTGGGGGAGCGGCAGACACGGTTTGTTTACCCGAGGACCCGGTGTGGGGACCACACAAAGATATGCACAACACTGACTATTCCTCGAGAATATACGGCGCTGAATACAGTTCCCCCGATTCGGCAACACCATTTGGTTATCATTCCCACGACAAAGACGTTCCTTGTGCCGTCTGTAGACCTACGTTCTTTGCCTCCTCCGTGATGATACCGGCGAGGACGACCTGTTACAGCGGCTGGACAAAGGCGTACAGCGGGTCACTGGCGGCGGGTTACTATGTTCACAAAGCTGCTACCCAGTACGTTTGTGTGGATGAAGATGCCCAACCATTGGCCGGCGGTGGAAACGCCAATGATGATGGTGTGATGCTTTTCGCAGTCAGAGCACAATGTGGTTCCCTTCGTTGTCCTCCGTACGAACAGAATAAATATCTCTCTTGTGTTGTTTGTATGAAATAGAGTTGAAATAAAATTGATATCAATAGCAAGAACTTGTGTATCAAACTTTATTTTTGTAAAAAAGATTTACTATTTGAATAAGCGACTTTTTAAATAATTGAAAGGCAGTCCCACATGTTTGTTTCATCAAAAATGTGTGTATTTAAAGAGATCTAAGGAGAAACATTAAGAAAACGTTTCGTCTCATTGTCCTTATTTTTTTTTATCACCAAAAGACCTTGTCTGGTACCAGTGTAACGTCATTAGTACTTCCTATCTATAACATCAATCACCAGGTTCAGTTCTGAGCATTTCTTTTTCTCGTAAAAGAATAATATTCATAATTTTGGAAAAAGCAGTCCATAACCAATTAGAAAAAAAAAACTTTTGGAAAAACAATTTATTGTATGAGTGACCTTCAGTCCGACTTCAGGAAGTAATACTCTACAGACTCTAGTTTGATATATCTCATTGACTTCACAAATTTCAACAGCTGCATATGTATTCACTGGTAAGGCCATCCTAGACTTGCAGAAAAAAATTGACACAGTCAGTCATTCCATATTTTGTAACAAATTAAAAATTATTGGTGTCGAGTCCTGCAACTGGTTAAAAAATCCCCCTTAAAAATAAATACACAGATCCGCCTTGCTGTTGGTTATAACACATCCTAAAGGAATGACTCGACAAGAAAAGTTGAAGTGGTACTTTATATTTCAAAAACAAATCTCAAGTGACAATGCAATACAATACAAAAGTACACTCTTCACCGCAGCCTGAAAGGTAACAAGTACGAGTGTGTTTCTTTTTTATATGAGTTGTCTCCCTTTGAATAAATAACAATGTGCATTTAAGCAGATTATTTGAGTTTAGCACAATGATGTTTATTAAGTACAATAATAACAAGTGCAATCAAAGACTGCTTAGCTCACTGGCGGCAACCAGTGCAAAATGCTTACAAACTTTTCTTTTTAGACTATAAAATCTCGATGCGAAATTAATGCATTTTGTACAAAACAGTTAACATATATGAAGTTGAAACAAATTAGCAATCTCATTGAGTACACTTTTGATGTGTAACAATTAACTCCAATGTATGAGACTATTAAAAAAATGTGAATATTCTATTAGCATCTTTTAATGTAAAAATATCAAGTAAGCGCGGTTGAAATTCCATATCATACATGGTCGAAGATACCACGTATATGGTCAATTTTCTCCAATCATATCGTCTAATCTGTTCTCTAATAAAGAACATAAACTTCCAATTGAGTGGGTCGTAGATTATTCAGCCAAAGCAGTTCGATCTAATACCAGAACAAGGTTCGACATAGATATATATGGTTTTATATAAACATGACACCTATCAATATCTATTGGCTTTTCTTTCCGATATATTACTGACAAACGTGCATTGCCTATGGAATTTATAAAGGTAATGGTTAGTTGCCCATGTGTCAAACATCGAAGCGACCGACAGGCTGAAGGCATAACTGGATTGACTGCAGAGTCCGTAGGTGGTCGATGTTTGGTGATACATTCTTATACACAGTTATCTAATTGCGATAATTTATTTAAATCATTTGGCAGAAGGAGCATCGTTTTTATCAATACCATCCTCATTAAATAAGACATACTACGTAAGTGTAGTTACTGAATATGTGTACGATCCTTATGATATACTGCTTCTGACGTACCACTACATATATGTAATAATGTTCAGATAAGAAAAACAATTGTTTAGGCCCCTGCCTTGTATCACTGACGAGTTCTTGGTGGACTAAACTGCTGTATGATGCAGTTTAATTCAATAATTGGCTTGAGTATTTTCAGAGGTAGATGGTAAGTGGAACATGTAGCAGAATGTCAGATACTTTAAGCACTTCTTTTATAATTGACAAAAAAAAT
Organism: Mimachlamys varia; assembly: GCA_947623455.1. Lineage (NCBI taxonomy): Eukaryota > Metazoa > Mollusca > Bivalvia > Pectinida > Pectinidae > Mimachlamys > Mimachlamys varia. The sequence continues at coordinate 27,368,887 of OX392532.1, read as the reverse complement.
ATATTAATCAGTTATAGATTTTACTTTAAAATGCACTTTTAAAAGTTATAAAACATAGCCAAAGATATAAGGCACTTTTCAACCAATCAGTTATAGATTTAACTTTGAAATGCACTCTTAGAAGTTATAAAACATAGCCAAAGATATAAGGCGCTTTTCAACCAACGCACCTTTAAAAATGTTATAAAGTTTAACTACTTCTCGTGGTGACCGAATTATGTCTCGTGCTTTCTGTCATTTATTTTCTGATAACCTCTTGTGAACACCACATAAGCCATACGTGTGGAAGTTAACTGACAAACAAGAAGTGAAATGGTGTCAGTTAATGCTTTAGTCCGTTTCATGACTATCATCATCTCGTCTGCTTTATTGTGTTATGTAAATTGTTCTGAGGACCCCAACAAGAGAATTCTTATGATTGACCCTAGCTACTTCCAGGACCAGATGACCCACCTTCAGGCAAAACTACAGACCCTGCAGACGACAGTTCAGACTCAAGCTGGGGAATTACAGATCCTACAGACAACAGTACAAACATAGGATGTTACGATTCAGACACAGGATAGACAAATGTCTTCACTGGAACAACAACTTTCGCGGGCCAATCAAGGTAAACTCTCTGTTTACAGACAATATTTTTATCTAAAGGAGGTAAGACATTACAACAAAACCGTGACGAGCCCCACTGATTTGTCATCATGTCTTTTTGTTTTTAAGAATTATGTTACTTTTACAATTGGAAGATCGAATGGTCGAATGAGTTCGGGGGCGCCATTATGTATGAATCGCTTAATTATGACGTCATAAAGAATACAATGTCAGATCTTCCCGTCAACTTTACGAACTTTTACGTATTGTACAGCCAAACCTTGCCCGGTAATGGGTCAAACCTGCCCGGGCCAATACCAATATTTAAATCAAATCTTTATGTACAGCAATATGATAGTAGCTGTTTTAGGTCCCGTTTTTTGCTTGATACAACTTTTAAACAACATATGAAGCCGCCGCTGTTGTACACGTTTGAGTGTAAAACAAGTAGCAATTCCTCTTCCAGAAAGTCCGGATTTTCTTTCATAGTGCTATAAAAGTTTTAAACAAATCTTTAATCTCCAATAAAAGATTTTCAACCCCTATATAGGGGATAATTATTAAAACCAAATTAAATGAGTACATTGTAATACTTTGATGCTTACTTGGATGTGACCAGAATTTACATGGCGGGTGTCGTCGATGGAGCAGAAGACGCTTACTCTTCCGGAACACTTGGTCTAATTCTCCTGTGCTTTTACGAGAGTCTTCATGTAAATCTTTCCTTTGTTCATATTATGCCTCTATTTTAATCGATTTTGAGCTCGGATTATGGTTTTGTTAAAGCTTTGGTATTCTCTGATTTGTTTTTTTATGTTAAATTGATGAGTAATCTCAATACATATTTCATTCTAATTGTAATCCTAAATTTATCTATTACTAGATTTCAAAGGTGCAGCATATGTGTGCGGCACATCATCGTTTATGATAGGGGGTGGCAGACTTTGCTGGTGGATGTTTTTGTCCCCGAGGTTTGCAGGAGACTCCATAGACACAGATATCTCATTGGAGTAGTGACACGGTACATAATATTCATATGTTCGTAGTACACGATTTGAAATTATACAGAACTAGTTTTGTTTTTCTTTAAAATTTATAAAGTAATGGGGTTTTACGCACCTGACCCTTCTGCTTCTACATTAGTTTAGAAATTTTGGATCACCACCTTTTGGCCCCTAGCATCATTGAAGAGTCCTAGGAGGACAAAACAGCTATGTGATGCAGTTTAATTATTTTTTTTCGGCATACTGTATATAACACTAAATTCAAAAGGTGCAGCATATGTTTGTGTTACGTCATCTTATATATATTTTGACTTCAACAGGAAAAAAATGTCGTAGTACTCTGATATTTTTAGGGGATCTATTTCAAATAATTATATTGTCGGTATAAGCGATATCATAGGCTCACCATGCCTATAAACTAAAGAAAATGAATGCCAAGTGACATTATATATTAAGAAAACAACGGTAACATTTTGCTCATTCTATGTTTGTGTTCCAATAGTTTAATATGATATAACCAGTTTTTCCTACAGATCGAGGGGGAGCCACGTTTGTCCGCTGGGGAAGAACCGACTGTCCTGCTAACTTGACAGAGCTTGTATATTCTGGTATGCAACTTCACATCGAATACTTTCGGTTTCTCTTTCGGATTCAGAAAATGTGAAATTAGCTACGTCGGACAAAATTAATACAAATATTTCCAACTTCAATCAAATTAATTATATTTGTTAAATGATAAGCTGTCAGCTAAAAGCATTCATTTAATAAGTTAGTTATATTATTATGTTTTTAGGATATGCAGGCGGCTCCTGGTGGGATCACACTGGTGCGGCAGTGGACTATGTATGTTTACCACGGGATCCAGTGTGGGGACCATATGCAAACATGCGCTATACGGACTTTACTGCACTTATGTACGGTGCAGAATATGAATCTGAGAATACAGCTTCACCGTTCGGGCCCCATTCACGCAATGAAGAGGTTCCGTGTGCCGTTTGTAGACCTACGTTATTTGCCTCCTCAGTGATGATACCGGCGAGGACGACATGTTACAGCGGCTGGACCGAGGCATACAGTGGGTCACTGGCGGCAGGGCACTTTCGTTATAGGACTCACACAACTAAATCAGCCTATCACGAAGTGTTTCATACGTTTGTAGTCCCTACTGAAAATTTGTTCCGGCTAAGTACAGTGATTCTGGGTAATTTAAATAGGTAATTGTTGACCTATTCTGCATTGAATGAAATCTGTAGATATTTAACTTTACAAAAATATATACTTTTGGTAGATTTCGATATGTGATGGCGGATTGATATGGGGTCAAAAGTCAGAGGGTGTTCCCGTCCCATTTCACTGGTTTGACATGTAAATTTCCGGTTGTCCGAAGCAGACGCCTGTAGCAAGCTAATATGCCAGTAAACTCCTCATTAAATGCCCCTTGAAGCTTTTGTCATGTATGTATCTGTGAATTTAGGAAGTTTTCACAAGTGTTGTACTTCAAATATTAAAGTTATTAGCTCGAAAGCTTAGTAATAACATATAGTAAATTATTTAGTTGTGTGAGTCCTTTATAAAGCTGCTACCCAGTATGTGTGCGTGGATGAACACGCACAGCCGTTGGATGGAGGGGCCGACACGAATGATGATGGCGTACTATTTCTTGCAGTCAGAGCACAATGTGGTTCCCTTCGTTGTCCTCCGTACGAACAGAATAAATATCTCTCTTGTGTTGTTTGTATGAAATAACAAAATAAAACGAATACCTGATACAGGTGTTTTCACCATATATGCGTTAAGAGATAAATAGATTTAAACATATCAAAGTTGCCGTTGCATACACACATCCGGCAGATTTTAAATTTTTAATAGATACAGTATTCCGAAAAACTGAATTAAACTGCATCATACAGCTGTTTCGTCCACCAAGGTCCCGTCAGTGATTCTAGGGGCTAAAAGGAGGAAATCAAAATTTCCTGAACTGTTGTAGAAGCCGTTGACCTGGGCAAAATACAAAGTAAAATTTAATTCATGTATTAATCTTGTTTCCGGATTTCTTTTAGAAAAGTGGTCCCCAATTAATTTTCGCGAAAGGCATTGGATATTCAACGCTGGCTTAACATGGAGCCTTTAGATAGTTTCCGTGGTACAAACTTTGGTGGTTTCCCAATATAAACCAACAATTGTCATGTATACCATTTTTTGTATATAATTTCGTGTTTTCGTGATTCTACGAAATCCACGAACGGGTTATAAAAAAAGAAAAGATTTTATGGTATACAGCTTATCACTTATTTATATATGCTTTTTCTGTGTCACCCAGATAAAATTTCGTTCGTGACAAAATTCACTCTGCTGTGTTAAATTTCTCGTAAATTTATTTCATAACGGACTATCAGTCAATGTAATATGGCGTTTGTTTAACTTGTTGAATATTTTATTATGTTACTCGCCTAAAAGATCATGATATATCAGATATTGAATTAGTTTAATAAATGCTTTATTACATTGACCCTTATCTGAGATCCTCTATGTAAAAGATACGTTCTGTAGGGGGTGTCGTAATAGCAATATATATTAATGGATGCTATCATCCACCATTGTCCCGGAATATTCTAATTCATCAAATGTTGCAGAAATATAACTAAAGACTAGGCAAACAAGTGTTAAAACTGATTTAATACCCAGGTCTAACAAAATAATGTGCTTATGTTAAAGATAAGGTTTTTCATTGAGGATATCACCAAAAGTTATATTCAAATCTTGGAAAAAAATTAGAAATGAATTCATTTAGTCTAGTGAAATTCAAATTCTGAAATTATAATTAAAACATAATCGAAATAAATTATACTATATTACGTCAGTTCAATTATCATGAAAAGACAAAACAGATATTTTGTTCAGACATTCTACAAAATTTAATTACAAGGCTTTAATAATACATATTATTGAATGCAGATCATATGATAAACGGTATAAATATTTCATATTATTTAGATGTTCACGATCACAGCTGGATAGATTAAAATTTGTAAAACCACAAAATGTCATATATATCACAGTAACCAACATTTGTTTGGCCGCTAATACATGAACATGTATCACACAAAAAGTTATTAATGAAAACTCTATTAAAAGTCTTCTTACTCTACTACATTGTAGGAATATCACGAAATTCAATAAAGTTCAATCATATTTTTTGCACTTGAATTCTAGAAAATTCTAGAAAATACAATTCAATTTGTACATAATTCTAGAAAAAAACAATTCAATTTGTACATAATTCTAGAATATACAGTTGAATTTGTACATAATTCTCGAAAATTCAATGAAAAAAAGAACAAATCTCAATCTTACAGTATATTACGAAAACGGATTGATCTGTACACATTAATCAAACCATTGATACAACCACATCATTAAAAAAATATCAAAAATAGTTACGAAAATGACCAAAATAAGTATCAATTTGACCATATGTATGAAGTAGAAGCAGGATTTTATTTATATTAATTTGCATTTATTTAAGCTTTAAACAGCATTCTGTTCCGTGTTATGGGCTTATAACACGGAAAAGGATTGCAGACAAATAAACATAACGCGCAATAAGTTATTCATTTTGTACATGATTATTTGTCTGCAATCGTTTTCCGTGTAAGAGGACCATAACATGGAATAGACTGCTGTTTAATGCTTATACATTTTGTATTTTCATTTTTCCAATGGTTTGATACTAAAGTTATATTCATATTCTACTTTTTTGTTTTGAAAATTTAAGGTAGATTTCTGATAAATGGAACAGCTAATATCGGCCAGCTGTCTTCAACGTTATGATCATGATGTCACGATTTTAATGACGTCTTAATTACCACTCCATTATTGGGCGCCGTTTTACTATTTATGAACAAAACTGGATGTCCTAAATTCGAATGATGGATAACCATAATTCATTTTTGGATATCCATAATTCAAATTTATGATATCATTACATAATTTTGGATATCTTAAATTAATTTTGGATATCCTAAATTAATATTGGATATCCATAATTCATTTTTGGATATCCATAACTCGATTTTTGGATATCAATAAATGAATTTTGGATATCCAAAATAGAATAATGGATATCCAATTAAAGAATAATGGATATCCAAAAATAGAGTTATGGATATCCAAAAATAGAATTATGGATATCCAAAAATCCAAGCATTAAAAAATATCCAAAATTCGAATTATGGATTTCCAAAAATGATTTATGGATATTCATAATTCGAATTTGGGATATCCAGTTTTGTTGATAAATAGTAAAACGGCGCCCCATACTCCATCATTATGGAACTGGCCTTCGTAGTGTGATATAGTTGCAGTGCGGAACAAATTTAAATATTCATATAGATAACTTCGGTATAGCTTATCTTTAATAATGTGAATGTCTTTACATTAATGTTTCTTGGCACTCAAACAAAAGGGGGTTTTGTGTGACCTTTCAGTGAATAGTACGTTATGGAGTCTGTCTTGTACACGAACGTCAATTTCCCGACATGGAGAAAATATTCAGAAATGTAATTACATTTGTTTATATAGGGATAATGAATTGAACATGTAATCGAATATTAAGTATAAAATACGAAAACAAGTTGTACTTTTATTCTTGAAAATTCAATGGGAAAAAGGTTTGCTATACTTGGACCTAAAGTTCGTGGACTTTCTGAAACTCCCGAGACTTTCAGTTGATAGTGTTTTTATATCATTTCAACAAATTCTATTAATCAAATGATGGAAGATATTGTCAACGGATTCAATAGCAGGCTCCGTTTTAATAATTCTTTCCTTCGGTTGCTTATAAGGATGAACAATATACATGTAATAAAAAAATATTGATTAAATCAACATTTTGAAATGAAATAAACTATAAGTCAAAGGGAGGTAACTCATAACAAGCATATCTTTACAAACAGACAATATACACATTATTATTACCTTACATAGATAGTCCCTTTGTTAATATACATGTACTATATATTACAGGAATACATAACAAAATTACAAAATCACAATCTGTTCCAAAAATAAAACAAGTGGCCCCGAAGTTGGAAGTAGATAGTTTCCTGTGAATGTTATCGCATAAATCAAGTTTATAATGTCAAAGATTTGATCCGATGCTAGCTGCTGTAGAGAGGCGTCGTGTGACACTTATCAGTGAATCATGACATGTTTGCGTCTTGATATTTTGCAAAGTCCACTGCAGTGTGGTAAATCTTTTCATTCAGCGTCTTATCGTCTAGCTTGCGAACCAGTTCAAAAGCGAATCCCACTGATGGAAAGAAAAAAAATAACGAAGAATATTTCAAACGAAAAGATACCAATTCATAATATAACGATACGTATCAACAGTGACTGGTGAAGTATCAACAGGAGGTAAGTATAATGTGTCATCTACTAGACTATCTGTGCAAAATCTCATAATGAATTATTCCCTCTCTCTCCGGGTTACATAAATACAGATATAAAGACGAATACAAATGGTAAACATGTTAACAGGCGTTATAATGCGGTATGTGAGTCAATACCGAAATCAAGCATAAACATTCTGAACAGCTATACATGTGCATTAACCGCAAATGAAAGTACATTTTTTTTTACTATAACATTGATAGCAATTTGACGAAATGTCAAACCTGCCTTAATCTGTCAGTTTTAAGAGAATTCCTGTCATATGCGACCGTGTATTTCCCTCGCAATGTAATTCACTATAAAACTGATTTGAATTAACCTGTCTGTCGTGACCAGCGACTATCATTTTGGCGTCCAAAATACCATTTTAAAGCAATTTTCTGAATTGAAAATGGAAGTTAGCGAACCAGACCGAAACAAGAAAATAAAATTTTGAAGACTGAAATCCTTTAATTCGGGGAAAACTACTCGCGTCGCTTTCAATGGCTGGTTGGATAGCTACATTTAAATGAGCACCATCGATTTTGGGGAAATGAGTGAGGAAAAATTATGATGCAAGTGATATATTCAGAATACTTTACTTGTAGGTAAAGAAGAATAGAATTTATCACCCCTGTGTGATGTAGACTGAAAAATCTCAACCCGAGGGTAAGATTGATGAATTTGAGCACGAGGCTCTGCCGAGTGCTTAAATTCATCAATCTTATTCCGAGGTTGACGTTACTCTGGTTAGACTGTAGAAAGTGATGACGTCACAATGATCATGGCGTCACAATTAGCACGTGTGAGCTGTCTTTACCCAGTAAAAGACAGGTTTATCTTTTCCCTAGCATAAAATGGGAATTAACCTGTGAAGTTTTGGAGAAAACAAAAACAATCGAAATGATGTGACGGGTATCACTTTTTCAGTTTTTAATAAATATGGAATATTGGTTTTTGATGGAAGTTTATAAAAACAATTACATATGTATCCATTGATTATCTTTATTATCATATTTCACTATGCATACTGATTTATGTATGAGAAAATCAAAGAATACCAAAGCGTCAGGAAAACTATAATCCGAACTCAAAACCGATTAAACTAGGGGCAAAATAGGAACAAAGGAAAAATTTACATGGAGACATGTATAAGGTAAAATATGTATCAAATAGTGTCTCATAAGACAGTTTATCTTTTGCTGGATCAATGTATGACACTATTATAAAATAATCTTATTATTATCACTATTATCTTATTTTCTAATACAAATGTAATGTAAAGATATGAATGAATATGGTAAAGTGGTAAAGCGGCTTGTATAATATAACAACGAGATATTCTAAGATGTCGAATATATAATTTTATGCTTCAATTGCATCAGAATTTGATTAATTTACTTACATGCATTATGTTCCTGTTTAGGCGATTGTAGATGATATAGATTAAGCAGAAATTGGTCGTTGCTATTTCTAGACAGCCGCTCGTCGGTTTCGTCAATTCCCGCCTGCCTAAGTAAACTTGTTCGCTGTGCAGGATTCAACATTTTGGATATTTCTTCCAAAGCTTTTGCAACTAAGAAAACAATATAGAGCATATATATACATTACATACTAAATAAAATGCAATAATTGAATAAAATACTACTGTTTTCACACATAGTATTTAAGCATTTCTTTTCATATCAGGCATGAAACTTTAATAATAGCGGTGGCTTTGTAATTGGACATGTCAGTAATTAGGGGGAAAGTCTGGATTTAATATGTTCCAACCTATTTGTCAATAAATATTATTACAAAAAGATGCCACATAGGTGGATGTGTTGCCTTTGTAACCAGCAGCAGAAATAATTTTATTGGACATATTCACGTTTTGATTAAGTAGCAATATTATGTGATTATAAAAAACCTTTCCACTAAAGCTACACAATTCTCTATAATCTAGGAAATACCAATATTGTGAAATTTTATTAATATGTTTAAAAGAAAATGCGGCCAAAACCAGGTTTGTAAGACACTTATTCAAGTGCCTATAATCCCTATAGCAGGCGACACAACACAAATCAGATATGTCAATGTGACGCGAATGTCCCCGCTAAGAACCAAATATATAACTTATTTTGTAATTTATAAAATCCACTGGTGTTAGACAAGGCTCTAAAATATCAAGTTAAATTTGGTCATTACTTATAAATAAAACAATAACCAGATCTATATCAAACTGAACTTCAAACCTGCATATTATCATCATACAACTTCATAACGAATAACAGTTCAATACTTTAAACGTTAAAGAAAAAATATGCGGAAACAAATGTAAAACGGAATGGCGGCCTAAAGCCACACAATATACCCTGTAATTGTCAAAACAATGGCTTAAAATGTGTATATTTTAATACCCTTGTATCAATAATTAGCCATTTTAAGAATTTTATGCTAATTCATAATCTTACTTGATTATGTTACTTTGTTGTCTGCATTGAAACCATATGTACTCACTACCACAAATTCAACCTACCTTTACTGTGATATGCATTTTCGGCTTGTACCATTGATACGTCCTTTCTCACGTCCACTGTCTGAACCTGTTGGGTTACCATGGATACACCGACTTGGATGGTTGCATTTTGATGGGTTCCGTGACCATTAAGATACAGACTCGGTGGTTTTTGATTGTACCGTATACCTTGCAAATTGGTAATTTCCATTGTGTGGCTAATCATTAGAGCATTTTTTTCTAGTTGGTTGAGGAGTCTCATCGAATCGATGTGTTGCTTCCATGCATCCCTTTCAGCCTTGCACGCAAGTAGTTCCTTTGCCTCTAGCAGTGTTTCTATGGCATCCATCTCATTGGGAAATTTCGACCTAAACGTTTGAAGGCGATGTTGAAGATATACTAAACCACTCTTACTGACAAGCGATTCAATTGGTGCCGTCTGCCGTTGGTTGTTCATGAGCGTCAAAAACGCAAGGACAGCTTGGTCTCTGCCTTGTTGCATACTTTTCTCATTTGATTTAGCCTGGCGTACCTCTTCATTTCTTTTCAGGAGTAAAGTCTGTAGTCTCTCTACTTGGGTTCTCAGTTGTTTTTCATCTGCTAGTAGTTTTGAAATTGCCTTAATCTGCGATATAGTTGTAGGTTTTTCCATTTTTTCACCTGTAAATATATATTTAATCTTAATCATTATGTTTTTATCAATCAAATTATCACAAATTAATTAAAAGCCAAATCACGAATTCCTCTTCTTTATTCAGAAGAATTAGGGGCGGAGCAACGTCTTGCATTAATGATATCGATTTATTAACAAAACAAAAAGTAGGTTTCAATTGCTACATGTATGTGGAAAAACGGGTAAGTTTTGTATGATCAATGTCATAATTACAATCCATAATTTGTAACTCAACACTCTTAGCCAATATCGGCCGGGTTTTTAACAACAAATTACAATTTACTTAATTAATATCAGTTCAAACAATATTTTCATCACAACAATTAATTCTTTAAGGAAATTAAAGATATGTTTTCTATAACTGCTCAAGAAATAAATTAACCTTACTGACTCATATTGTACTAATGTAAGAACATATCCTGAGTATATTTATATATGTACATTATCTAGATTTACTATTGTAGATACTTAAACGTGTATATTGTTATTGTTGTACACATATAAGTATTTGTCTTCTATGTCCGACATGGACGGAAAGGTACAATGAAGCCCCGTGCCCCCCGAATTAGTGATCATTCGATATGAGGCAATGGCATATCCAATCAGCATTGACCTGTTTACGTGTCAGGAATGAAATAATCATCGCTGCAGTCAACAAAGACAAAGTAAACAGTTAAACAATGGCCCGTTACCGTAAACTCAAAAGTACATCCGGACCTAATGTATGTATGTACAAAACATTTTACACTGCCAAAGAACATGTATGGCGGGTGTCGTCGAGGAGCAGAAGACGCTTACTTATTCTCATGACTTGTACTTTTACGAGGGTCTCAATGTGGATATTTCCTTTGTTCATATTTTGCCTCTAGTTTGGTCGATTTTGAGTTCAAATTATGGTTATATTTTGTTGACGCTTTGGAGATATTTTTGATTCTACCTTGATATTGGCGAAAGGCCACACGAAGCCTTCAAAAACTCTGTAATTGATGTTTGCGTATTGACTTAGAATGACATAGAGTGCACACAAGCCAATTATGGAGCATGTGTACACATCTAACAAGGCAATATACATGTACTTATATAGATACAACATTAGTCACACGCAAATATGACCATGAACATCATGAACTATCATTATACCAAATGGTTTTAATTAAGCAATGTGTTAACATTTGAAAACATGCCAGAAAATTCGTCGTACTTTGACAACTATTTTGAGGGATAATGAAGATATCGTTACAACCAGATAATAAATAAGTATATATGGCTATGTAATTTAGTACTGTAACGATAACAACGTTATATTTTGTTGCAATTTGCAAATTAACTGAACGATAAAAACCCAGTAAAATGAAGTTAGTAGCTATTTTAAATAGTGTGTTTTATAATATAATAATAATATACAACATTTATATAGCGCTCTTTATAATTTGTAAAATTACTCTAAAGCGCTTCACAACATGTAGATAAAAATTTGATTCTTACACTGCATAAATAAAGAAGTCATTACAATCTAAGCTAATGTCATAATATAAAAAATGCATATAAATACGAACTACATCGACTGTAGATAAACAAATGTCAGTATATACATGTCGTCTAAGTTGGTACCCTAATCTGCAGACGTGAAAAGGTACGTCTTCAGATGTTTCTTGAATTTGGCCAGAGTATTTGTTATAGACTTTCTATGAGTCAAATTCCATATTGACATTTCCCCGATGGTACCTACCAATCAAGGGTATTTCTTGTTCATCAACGAATATGTAGTCAACGTTCATTGACATCAGCACGCTTCTGTCTTCTGCCATGAGATCATGCAGGGTTTCAACAGCCTCTTCGGGCAGCATAAAGGTGATGACAATGCTGTTTGAAGGCTCAAATCCCACTAGTGCCACATCCTCGTGTCTTACACAGAGTAGCTCTGCCACAACGCTCCTCAAGTTGTCCACTTCTCGTCTGTTGGTCTCAGAACCTCCGATGTGAAATTTCACATGTTTGAATCCATTAACTGGAAGCAATTATGCAAAGTATAATTGTAATTGTTCGTAAATGATCTACTACAATGTACTCGAATATAACGTTTTAAATGAATACGTATAATTTGCCAAAATTCAAAATATATACATGCCTGGCGTTGACTTTGGTGAGAAGAAATACAGTGGTTGTCTTCGACACACTCTAGCAAACGTGACCATTTGCTTGTGTAGGTCTTTTCTGCCGATGTGCCATAACATGGCTTGTAAATGTAGAAGATTGTTGCAACTCAGAAAGTCCATGTCCATCATTAACTGGAAGAACATGAGTGGACTGGCGGCTGCTGTCAACGCCTTGCGTCCCAGACATCCGGCTTGAATTGAAATAATATATCAACATTGATAATGATCCATAGATATAGCCTTATATAATTTGGTCATTTAAGGACTGGTTTCTATGAGCGAATGGTAGGCTCCTCTGGCGCCCGTGCAGAAATGCAGATTTGTAGGGTTAACGGGTAAAATAGAGTGGATGTGATAGCCACTTGTGGTTGGGGACCACGTGTTAGAGATTTCTGCTTTGAGTAATGTAAGTAGAAAATGACTTACCTGTACAGTAAAATTTCATTCTCGGCAGGTCTTTTTCTGTTAGTGACTCTGCGATATCATCCAGCAATTTATTAAATTTCCACTGGGTTGATATCAAAGAAGGTTCGGTCGCAGAGAGGGCAATGTCCATCTTTGTTTCTAGGTTTATATAAAAGTGAATAATGAATGTATGTAATGTTATGTTGTCATTCTTAATCTTTTGATGTAAATGACCTTTACAGTTTGAAATGATACATAAATATTTTTTTCCACATTATCAATGTCGGAATTTAAAATATGCATATACCTTTCTCTTATATCCAACTTACTTATTTTAAAAGACTTTTTAAAGCATTTGTTTATAGTTTTAAATTTAATAATATCTATGCTGGCATTTATTTATGGTTTTTTTTACTATTTCGGAAGTAACAAACCTACGATTTGCATATACAAACAGATTCTAGATTTTCCAGTCAGGCGATATAACCCGGGACCCGCTCATGATTGTTATTAAGAAATGTTGGGCGTGGTCAGTAGTTTGATGGGTTACCGACTGAATGCGTCATATTTGCTGGCAGCGGTGGGATCATGTTAGGCAAGTTCCCGGTGGTTTGGAAGGGGCATAGATACACAGAGAAGGACCTACGGATTCTCAAGCCAAGCCTAGGGAAGAGAATTCTTGGAGAATAGAATAATGTAATGTCCAGCTAGGTATACGATGGCAAAAGCCGCCTTACTTGCAATCTAGCTTTTCCAGTAATGCGGTATAATCGCTCACGATAGTTATGCAACTTCGAGCGTGGTCAGTAGTTAGATGGATACAGAAAAAATGTCTGTGATAGCAAAACATGTACCTTCATTATACTGGTAGTCATGAGTAGGCTTTGTTTCCACCCGGCTTTCCTCTGTAAGTTCTCTTACAGGCGGCAGTTCTCTCTTTTCAGTTTTTTCATACGGCTTGGTTCTAACTGTACCAGACGATTGTCCTTTTTCTTTAGGCATCTTTAGGAGTTACTGCTGAAATTATATGAATTCAAAATTTCTTTTTAGCGTCTGTTATAGTGTGGAATACCATTTTCTTTTTATCATACCATGTACATTTTCAACAAAATCTGAACAAAGGAAAAACTTACATGCAGTCACTTAAAATTTACTTAAGAATGGGACCAGTTGTTTCGGAAGAGTAAGCGTCTTCTGCTTCATCGACGACAATCCACATGTAAATCTAGGTCACATCAAAGCAAATTTCACGTCTTCAAAGTGAGATCTGAAGTAAAATTCTGAATCACAAAAAGTAGGCATAGTGATGTGCATATTCAAAAACGCACATCTTCATATCAGATATATACAGAATATTCCTCGATGAGATCAAGATGGCGACCATAAAACTTGCTGATAGTTGCCGCAAGCGATGATTCAGTTCTCACTTTGAGGACTTGATGTTTACTTGGATACACTGTATGACCAAGATTTACATTGCGGATTTCGTTGATGAAACAGAAAACGCTTACTCTCCCAGAACACCTGGCCTTAATCTCTTGTACTTGTAAACATTTTTTTTTCATATTTTCCCCCTTGTTTAACAGATTTTGAGGTCGGATTATGGTTTTATTGACATTTTGGTATTCTTTCTTTTTATATCAAAGACGCCCTATCAGGAATCAACATTGCAGTAAAAAATTCAAAATTAAAAATAATTAAATACTTTTGTAGCACTGTCGGAATAAAAGGTAATGTAAACAAGTGATTGAATTGTACTGAAACGCCCTAGGAAGGTCAAATACCCATGGAAGGTCATAAATCATTTCATTACCTGACTGTGTTCGGATAAAATTCTATTTTGTATTGATTTCTATATGACAACTCGCAGACATGCCCGTCCCTTTAGTTATTTTAAAGCAAGATAAGTATTTACCTTTTTCAGAAATTAAAAGAAAACTCATTAACTCTATTTATATTTCTTCTTTATACAAATGTGTTTCTTCGACAAGTAGATTTTTTAGTCAAAAGCAATCAAAATGTTTTTTAGAGAAATGGAATATATAACATGGGAGATTATGTAAACATGGTTGTTTCATTGTACAATTAGAAGGTAACATAAAATTCTAAAGAGCTAGAAAATATAACAGATAGCGTCCCAATTTGCTTTTCGATCTAGAATGTATGAAATATTTGGATCTTCAGGTTTTAAGAAAGAAAATATTCATGTATCTGTTGTTCTTATTATTACAGTGCTTAGAGGATACTTAACATTGTCATCAGTAATGCCGAGTATATATCACGAGTGGGCTTTTATTTTCATATTTAAAATGTTAACTCCAAGAACGACATTTATTTTGTACAACTGAAGCTATTGTTAGACATTCTATCAAGTCAATTACATAAAGATATATTGTCTTTTAATTTATATAGCATACTGGTAAGTAATTCAAATTAATATGAAATCCTTTTAGTTTCGCTTTTACATTGTTTCCCAGAACTCGATGAACAATCTAGATGCGGAAGTCTATTGCGCCTGTTTGAAAGTAAGGTATATTCAATATAATTTATAGGTTTTACGTTTGTATAAAAGATGTGAAACAAACTAAAGTGTCAATTAATAAATCATGTTGAAATGTCATTTAAACACGTTCATATACGGACATTTAAATAATGTACGTGTGTACAAATTTGCGCATGCGTACTCATTTCATGATTGTTGAGTAATACTTCATTTGATTACACATGTGTCACTACTATACGATTTGTATTGAAATTTAAAATGAAATAGCAATGTTTATTTGAATTTCAAAAACAAAATGAAAAAAAAATACAAATCTTTGTATAATTGTATGTATTTATTGTTTAAAGATAACTTGATGGAATTAGAAACGACATTGATGTGATTATACTAGATAAGTTAATAGAAACAGTGGGTACCCATGTACTGCTTGATTAGTTTCTGAAAAATAGTTTTGTTAATGATTTTAGTCGAATTGAAAGATTGAATAAAACTTTACAGATGCAGAGGTAAAATTCATGATAAAGACAGACAGCATAATGATGACGTTACCTTTCCCTTTGAATGTACCGCTCCCAGGTTAGGAGACGTTGTTCCGATATAACACTCTTACAGCTGATCAGGCGGGATCCAATTATGTAAATTCATGTTTATGCTTCATCACGATGTTCTTCGAAATGAAGATGTAAGATATGACCAATATGTATCATAAATCTGTATTTTAGATCCCTTGTTTTATTAATATGATGAGTTTCAATATGGCGATTTATTTAATGCGCATGCTCAATCGTAAAGTTGTAACTGTTGGGTACGTCACTATGACATAAACATATTTCAAAACTTTAATGCGAAGAAAAATGTCAGAATCCGTTCTTTTTAGATTTGTGAACTAGAATTATCCTTTAAGTGCTTGATACGATTCCAAATTCAAATGGTTAGGCCCATTATTTAGGTAAGTAAGTTTATTACGAAAAACTTACTTTCACTTTCGTTTATTTTTCAGGGAAGTGAACTGATAGGACGCTCTATTGAGCAGTGCCTGTTGAGCCCGTGTATAAACATGTGTAGTCGTCAATAGTGCTACACAGGTATGCGAATTGTGATTAATCGAAAAGGCAAGGTGCAGTCACTAACATAAACATCCTTATGCGGTATTCATATAATAAACATATTCTAAATAGTTTTTCTATGTCACATGCACCTCTTGTATCAGTTATTGTTCCATTTCATTGTGAAAAATATTAAAACAATTATAATATAATAATACATGTATCTATGAAACAGTGAAATAGTAGCAAACTGTTTTGTTTTGTTTTTGTTTTTTATGTTTGATTGTTTTTAACTTTTCATCCTTTCTTGTTTGACAAAGGCACATACCTTTGCAACTACATGTAAAATTAAAAAAAAACGAGGTTGGTTCTTAAGTTGTTGTATATTGTAAATATTATAATGGGATAATTGGTCAAACACGTACATTATAATTATACTAAAAGTTATTAACAAGCAAAACTATAATCTTAAGTTATATTGATAATTGTCAGATCTTAAGTACAGCAGTATACATTTTTCTAGTTTTCGTCAAACTGAGAGTTTTATCGCGAATTAACATAAATATCGACTTGTATTGAAATTGACCAATCAATAACAGGTATGCGGGAATAGGGAGAAAATTCTAGACGGAACAAGATGTTCCTAGTAGACGTCGAAGTTAATGTTGGTGACGTCACATCATATACGGAAACAAATGCTTTTGCAATAAGTATAACGTGTAAGACTTTTACAAAAATATTTAGATATCAATCACAAAATATTTTAGATTGAATGTTTAATTAATATGGATTTTTTATTGTTTTCCTTCTAAGTACGCATGGATTTTAACTTTTAGATAAAAAAGGGGTAAGTCTGAACGGTTTGATCTAGAAAATTTATAGACTTTGTGAAACTCCATGAAAACCTGGTGGGGATAACTCTGCAATAGACCGCACCTTCGGTTCTATGCTTCTTTATCGACGATTATGTATAATTACGATAAACAGCTGATTTATTTTCAGAAAAATAAACGAAAGTGAAAGTTGTTAAAAGTAAACGATCAAATCATATGCTTTATTTGTAAATTTAATTATTTCATATTTTACCAAAGTTCGATTATTATCACAAAATGGTCACAAAATATTTTATAATGTCAGCTCTATATCTACATAATATTACTCAAACACAAATTATAGAAAACGATATGTCAATGAAAATTGTCTTGATATGAATGGTTCAGTAAATAATAGCAGCATACATTGACGTTCATCTAGTGTCAAATTGTAAAAGAAGAAATTTCCAGAGTTTCATAATTTTAGATCTTATAAATATAGGCCTATTTGTGACGTAACATCAGTGGCTATTAGATACGGGAAGGACATGCGCAATCTTAATCTACATTTCAGTACAGCCGCCATATTGAAATTTTCCATACCAAAACGGATTTTAAGTGTTGGGTCTAAAATACAGATTTAAGATATATGGTGGTCATTTATCTTAAATGTGTATTTCAGAGACCATAGAAGTGAAGCCCAAATGTAAAAATATATAACTAGAGTTCCCCAGCTCTACTGTTATCGTGTTAAAGAGAAGTCGACCTACTGGACAAGGGGAGTAACATTCAGAATAGCAGGTAAGGTCACATTCTCTGAGCGTTTCAGTATACCTCCATTGATTCAAAACTTGATACATACTATGTTATGAAATATATACATTTGAACTACACTTTTTTATCTTCTGTCAGAGTATACATTCATGAAGGTGAGCTATAAATGAATTCTTAAATCATTTACAACCAAAACCGAATGAGTATTGTACATTAACACACCAACTATAGACAATTGTAATACAATAGGATGATTAATTTTGTTCTGATTTAATAAGATTTAAAATCGGATATATATTTTTATGTTTAAATATGTTTATTCAACCCGAATCATAAACTATTTTTAGGTATACATCCATTATGTTACGTGATAAAATACTTATCATCTGCGCAAGCGCTGCCATAAGAACCAATCCTAAAGTTAAAGAAAACGCGTGCGCAGTTTTTGTAGATGCTTGCATTTTTAAAATTTCCTTTCTTAGACAAGTAATGTTATTTTCTTATCGAGTCATATCACACAAATTCATCATATATATCATTCAAGTTGGAGTTGGAGGAATAGGACGTGAACATTCAAGTTTTATTGTTTTATATTGTTCCTGGAAACACCGTGAAAGCGAAACTGAACACACATTTCCGCGAAATATCATTTGATATATTCTAAAACCTTTTTTTCGTGTAAATATTTAGATAGAGCAGAGCAGTGTGTTCATCCATTGGACGTGACTAGCATCAACCCTTTCTGACTAGTGTTCCAGGATTAATACGTTAAAAACAAGATCGGGGCGTCAGTTTGATAATGTAATTTGACTAAAGCCTACATATCTTGTACTGAATATAAATAAGAGAATACCAAAGCGTTAACAAAATCATAATTCAAACTCAAAATCTGATTAAACCAGGCGCAAAATATGAACAAATGAAACATGCACATGGAGACCCTTGCAAAAGTACAAGAGAATAAGACCAGGTGTTCCGGTAGAGTAAGCGTCTTTTGCTTCATCGACGACACCCGCCATGTAAATCTTTGTCACATCCAAGTAAAGATCAATCCTCAAAGTGAGAACCGACTCATCATAGTCAATCACAACAAATATGCTCATGCCCTAATAAGCAAAGTCAAAAACGTCCATCTTTATATCATACAAAAATACACAATATTTCTCGATGAGATCAAGATGGCGACTATACAAATGGATTATTATCTAAGTCTAAAAAAAATGATTAAATAAAGTAAGAGGTGACGATATAACCAATTAAAACCTTCCACAATTGAACATTCGTTTATCATTTTTCATTTTTGAATTTATATACTCATGTATTGTAGTCTTATAACAACTGGTCTGCTTATCTTGTACTTTTATAAGGGTCACCATGTTACACTTTCCTTTGTTCAGAGTGTGCCTCTAATTTAATTTTAGTCCCCGAGGTTTGCTGGAGCCTCCATAGCCACGGTGATCTTATTTGAGTGGTGGCACGGTACTTAATATACACATTTTCGTAGTACACGATTTGAAATTATACTGAACTAGTTTGATTTTGCTTCTAAATTCATGAATTAAAGGGGTTTTACGCGCCCGGCCCTTCTGCTTCTACATTGGTTTGGAAATTTTAAATTCCTACCTTTTGGCCCCTGGCATCACTGAAGAGTCCTAGGAGGACGAAACGGCTGTATGATGCAGTTTAGTTCATTTTTTCGGCATGCTGTGTCTATTACTAAATTTAAGAGGTGCAGCATATGTGTGTGTTACGTGATCTTAATGAGTTATGATTATTGTTTCGTTAACGCTTTGGTATTCCATGACTGATTTTTCAGGTATAGTGTGTACAATACGTAAGTGATATTTAATTCGAGGTATTTACTAAATAATTGTTAATTGTCACTTCAACTTCGTATCTGATTTTGTTTTGTTTTGTGGTCTAGATTTAGTTTTTAAAGAAATAAACATTAACGATAACCTTACATGCATCACTGCATTAAACTTATTCCATTTCCTGAAACTTGGTGTGTCCTTAAATGAAGATATCTTATTTCGCAAGCTGAAATTATGAAGGTGTCCCCTTATATATCTTATGTCAAAATTTAAAAAGTTAATCTGAGTATGGTTTCTATTATACCAAAAAAGCAAAACGTGCCATTGGTATCTAGGAAATGTTTATTATTTTTTTTATCCTAGTGACACGTGATCAAGAATCAAGAAGAATGATGTAAAATAGAAATAACAAACTTAATAGTCGAAAAAGGGAAGCTGACATTATTATGTGACGTCTGGGCATAAGATAACCTTGAACCATATAGGCCGATAACATATGATGTGAACTTTGAACCCGTTCACGCGGGTTCTCAGAAACAGACTGAAAGCGAAACTTGACATTTAATATTAAACCGGGTATCGACCGTATTATTATTCATTTCGTCATATCACATTTATTGATTATCACGATCAATAATTTATGCCAGCATAGGCAGTACTTGAGCAGTTATTCCAATAGCATTTATAAACAACCACATTTTCCCCTACGCTTCTCTTGTTCAACCCTGACACCTCCTTATAGGACAGCAAGCTATGTTTACTCAGAGAAAATGACACCATAAGGTATTGGCGGAAAATGGCTCATCTCTTCGATGGCCCAATATTTATTTTACTTATATTTTAGAAAATTTTAACACATTTTAAAATAGTATTTTTTATGAGTAAAGGTGCGGCCTATAAATAAAGAGCCTACAGCTATAAATAAATCATAACATATAAAATGTGCTGCGAGCCGGCTTCCCCAACCTGAATCAGGGAGGTAGGTTTATCCAATGCTCAGACCAGCTGGCCAGGTGTTGTCTCACCATGAGGCCTATACACTAACCTACAAAAAATGTATTAAGGTAACTAACTTAATAAGGTAACAAACATACATACACAACATATAAACGTATTCATATTATAAAGTGTGAGGTGGGAGGGTTCAACCAGTTTTTTCCAATACAGGTAAACAAATAAGAGCCTTTTGATTGTCTCGATAGTGTAAAGATGCCGGTTAGCTAGATATTTGATCTGGCCCCAATGGGGTTCACATGATGAAACAGGGGTCAACGATCACGTGGTACAGACTTGGCCAATTAAACTGTGCTCCAAGATAAAATGCCGGGAAGTTCAAAATAAATAGATACGGTTGTGAAAAAAGTCGTCTATTGCTTGACTTTTTATTTTTTTCCTGCACTTCTCTTGTTCAACCCCTTTATAGGACAGCAAGCTATGTTTACTCAGAGAAAATGACACAACAAGGTATTGGCGGAAAATGGCTCATCACTTCGATGGCCGAATATTTATTTTACTTTTTTTTTTAAGAAACTTTTAACCCATTTTAAAATTGCATTTCTTATGAGTAAAGGTGCGGCCTATAAATAAAGCGCCACAAGACATCATAAAAGTGAAACGTTATGGTGACGCCGTCACGAAGGGACAATTCATTTGCGTACCGAGAAAGCCAAGCTATAAATTAAGAATGCTATAAACGGGAGCTGTGCATGGCCAGCTTTACCCACCACAGACACAGTTTCGTATTCGTTAAACCGGAAATGAAATCTGTGAAAGTAGAAGTTTAACGCTACGAAATATACGACTTGTTTATCTATATTTACGTAATTTAAAATTATTAGTTACATTGGGTAAGTGGTGGAGAGAGGGTTATTTCGTTGTATTTCTTAACGGAAGGGAAACGATTACTGTAAACTTGTATAACTTACAATTCAGCCATTAAAATGTTTTTATCTTTATTTTGTTCATCAATTTAAATTTCTTCTCAATGTTTTAAAGATAATATTTATATAAAATTATATTATTATCCCTACAAAAACCCCCACAACCGTCTATAGCGGACTTCAAATTTGAATTCTAAAACCTTTACAAGACTTTGAAAAATAACTAGTAAAGTTCTATCTTTGTAAAAGTGACTAGATAAGTTTTGACATATTTTCTTTACAAATGTACCAGTATACAAAATGTAATACACCAAATGGCAAATGTCACTATTGATTAATTTATCTAACATGCAATCCAAAAGAATTCAATATAATAACTATAACTATCACAAACATGTATGGAACATTTATTTTATTCTTTAAGGCTGATATACATGTATACCACAGTTGCTTGAGTTTCTGTCAGCATATAAAAAAAATGTTTATATACATTGTGTATATGGAGCCACGGCCCATTACAGAATGGGAGGCTCATTTCACACTTATATATTTATTATTTACTGACAGAAATTCAAGCAACTGTGGATATACATATATCTGGGTATTTTTGCTATCAATGCCACATATTGAGCATACATTAGTAGATATCTACATATCTGTATTATTTGTTTCAGACTGGTCATAGATTTACTTGTTTTTACTATCACAAACAAAATAGGAATAACCAGAAAAAAAATCTGAGATGTTCACCTGCTGTATTCATGATAACAGACAAGCTATATTTTAATGGAAGACATTAAGGAACATTTACTTTAATTCAAGACTTAATGTGTTTGTTCTATGGTCTTATCAATATATATATATCATGCAAAGAACAGTAATTCAGTGTTTCTAACTTGTACAAGAAATGATATTTCATCATTTGCCATATGTATTACAGATAAGATATTTCATTATCAGGTGTTGTAACTTTAAGAGTCTTAAATATACACAGTGTATCCATAAGATACATTTCACACACTTAGCCAGATACATGGCAGTGTGAACTTAATGTAAGAAAATGAAATACCTATGCTGCCCCAACAAACAAGAAAAAAGTCATAGGTCATCTAAAATGATAAATAGTAAAAACACACAGTACCTATCTATGATAATAATGCTTCGGTTGTCTCTGAGAGTGACTGTACATGTGTAATATCTGTCTGTTATAGTGTGTACTTGTATAATACCTGTCTGTGATAGTTTGTACATGTGTACAGCTGTAATATCTGTCTTTAATAAGGTGTACATGTGTAATATCTGTCTTTTCCAGTGTGTACATGTATAATACATGTCTGTTATAATGTGAACATGTATAAAACCTGTCTGTAATAGTTTGTACATGTGTAATATCTGTCTTTTCCAGTGTGAATATTTATTATACATGTCTGTGATAGTGTTCACATGTATAATACTTGTCTGTTATAGTGTTTACATGTATAATACCTGTCTGTTATAGTGTGTACATGTTAATACTTGTCTGTTATTGTGTTTACATGTGTAATACCTGTCTATGATAGTGTGCACATGTGTAATAATACTAATAACTGTCTGTGATAGTGTTTACATACATGTTTAATACCTGTCTGTCACATGGTGTATAGAGAGTAGTATACAGGTATAAAAAGGGTTGTATACAGGGTATAAATGGGTTATATACAGGGTATATAGGGAGCTGTTTACAGGGTATATAGGGGGCTGTGTACAGGGCATATAGGGGGTTTTATACATGGTGTATAGGGGACTGTATGCAAGGAATATAAAAGGCTGTATACAGGTATAGAGGGGGCTATATACAAGGAATATAAAGGGCTGTATACAGGTATAGAGAGGGCTGTATATAGGGGACTGTATACAGGGTATAGAGGGGGCTATATACAAGGAATATAAAGGGCTCTATACAGGTAAAGAGGGGGCTGCATGTATACAGGGAATATATAGGGGACTGTATACAGGGTATAGAGGGGGCTGTATACAGGGAATATAGAGGGTTGTATACAAGGAATATAGGGGACTCTATACAGGGTATAGAGGGGGCTGTATACCGTTGCGTGAGGGTATAGAGTAGTAATTATAATTATTAGAGTGGTAAACATAGTTCATAAAGGGCGGTATACAAGGTATATAGATTGGTATACAGTGTACAATTGTACATAGAGAGTTAAGACAGGTAGCTGTGATTAAGAGTGGTATTCATGTGTGATACAAGGTATTTAGAGAGTGATAGACAGAATACATGGAAGACTGTACAGTGTATATAATGCATAGTATAATTACATGGGTATATAGGTGTCTTACAGGATATACTGAAGTGGTTGAGTATAAAGAAAGGTACACATGATTCATAGAGAGTATGTGATATACAGAACTTATGAAGAGACTATACAAAGTGTATGGAGAATGGTATACATGTAGATACTGGAGAATAAATATATAATTGGTATACAAAGAGTAATAGAAAGTGATATACCTGAGGAATTGACTATACCTGATATACATGATGTGTTACATATTAATGTATAGCAGGTGGTATACCTGATATATGGGGAATGTATATATACCTGATGTATATTATGAGGTGTATTATAACTTAAATTTTTGCTATATTAATAACAAACAGATAATACATAATTTATGTACAAAGTACAAACAATAATAAACAGGTAATACACTTGTACACACTATAACAGACAGGTAATACACATGTATACACTGTAACAGAGTAACAGACAGGTGTTACACATGTAAACACTATAACAGACAGGTATTATACATGTAAACACTATAACAGGCAGGTATTACACATGTACACACTATAACAGACAGGTATTATACATGTAAACACTATAACAGACAGGTATTATACATGTAAACACTATCACAGACAGGTATTATACATGTACACACTATAATATACAGGTATAACACATGTACACACTATAATATACAGGAATTACACATGTAAACACTATCACAGACAGGTATTATACATGTAAACACTATAACAGACAGGTATTACACATGTACACACTATCACAGACAGGTATTACACATGTAAACACTATAACAGACAGGTATTACACATGTACACACTATAACAGACAGGTATTATACATGTAAACACTATAACAGACAGGTATTACACATGTACACACTATAACAGACAGATATTATACATGTAAACACTATAACAGACAGATATTATACATGTAAACACTATCACAGACAGGTGTTATACATGTACACACTATAATATACAGGAATTACACATGTAAACACTATCACAGACAGGTATTATACATGTAAGCACTATCACAGACAGGTATTACACATGTACACACTATCACAGACAGGTATTACACATGTAAACACTATCACAGACAGGTATTACACATGTAAACACTATAACAGACAGATATTATACATGTAAACACTATCACAGACAGGTATTACACATGTACACACTATAACAGACAGATATTATACATGTACACTAGAATATTACTAGAATTATAGGAGCTATGATTAAAAAAGACTGTTAAATGATCAAATAATGATAAATTGAATATATTTGTATTTTGAAATAAAAATTTGTCAAAATATTATTCTTGAAAAATTTAAACTAATATCCATCCATAAATTTGTTTATTTTGGACCCAAAGTAAGTGTCAATAGGCTGTTTTTTTGCATGAAATCTGTTTCACATTTTCAAGAAAAAAAACCCTTTTTATCCCAGTGCATTTAACTTAATATGGAAATGGATATAAACATTAGACAATCTTCAAATTTACAATGATCATGATGTCTTAAAGTTTATCTAAACATAAATGAGAATGAGAGGGCAGTGTTTTCCCTGGGACCCTCAAATTTGATAAATTTAGGAGTCCTGGGACTCCCATCACAAATAACATATAACAAAACTTCATCCATTTTAGGAGTCCTTTGACAATTTTAGGAGTCAATATGCAGGTTTTTGTGCGTCAGGGAAAACCCTGAGAGGGTATAGTATAGTATAGGAAATTGGATTTCACCAGAAATATTTTCTGTGTATTTTATATTGGATTAGACCTGATTTAAACAGTAATTGATATCTGTAGGGTAACTGTAATTTGTAAGCAAGCAGCTAGATAAATGAGGTACAGTATTTATACTGTTGAATCAGCTAACTCAGCTTTCTGACATGAAACTGCAACTACCTGTATTTTCACATCAAAACTGCTCCATACATGGCATACTTGTACACTTTACAGGTGGACACATGTCAAATAAACAGGACTTTCTATTGATAATTATAATGTAAACAAATTAACAATTTCATGAACATACTGCGGCATACTCTTCCCTAGCCTGTGTACATAAATCGAGATGAATTTTGAAATCTCACTTTATATATCAGCACAGGTACAAGCCTTTTCTGTAAATCAACCTCAAATATCATAGTATATTTAGGCTATTGACAAAATATAATTCTGCGCTCTTACCAATGTCCTGAATCCACACCTACATTTTAAGCAAACAGCTACTTTAATTTGTCTCATTCTGACTTAAAACATACGTGAAACAAGCTTATAAACGACAATGGTTCTCACCAGTAAGAATTATTCCTTTTAAACCATTAAAACCAGTTATAAGTCGAATAATTATTCCCAACAACTTCACGAATATTTTCTAAGTCCCAGCGGCTTTTCGGAACACTCGAGTGTCGTTCGAAAATTGTATGACTCGGGATCGATTATACCTTGTAATTTTAGTGTATCGTAATATACGCTTTCTTATACAAATCTTTCAAAACATATCCATTAATATGAAAATTTATATATAAATATATCAACTAAACTTGCTGATAATATCTTATTTAAGCGTGCGCCTATTTACTATTTTTAAATACGGAACTAAGCTTCCTGTAAAGCTAGTTTTACACAGCTCCCGTTTATAACATTCATAAATTAAAGCTAGGCCTATATGACTCAAACCAGAACTTTGTTACTGGGCGGCGCAGTATATTGTCACGCCTTGTTGAGTGAAACACGTGCTGACCTACAGATGTAAACAAACATTTAGGCTAGACCTAACATAGAAAACAGTAAAAAAGCACTCACCCGGAATCTTAGAAGGGTTGTCCCATAGTCACAAATGGTTTCAACCAGTTTTTTTTCTAATACAGGTAAACAAATAAGAGTCTTTTGATTGTATCGAAAGAGTAAGGATGGCGGTCAGCTAGATAATTGATTTGGCCCCAATGGGGTTCACATGTTGAAAGAGGGGTCAGCGATCACGTGGTACAGTCTTTGCCAATTAAATTATTAAATAATTTATAGAGAAAACATGCCAGGAAGTTCAAAATAAATAGATATGTTTGTGAAAAAAGTCGTCTATTGCTAGACTTTTTATTTTTAGCGCTAAAACTACGAGTAGTTTTGCGTCTATTGCTACCACTATTCTGTGACCTTTGACCCATGTCATTTTTTCCCCTCCCGCTCCTGAAAATCTTGAATTGCTACCAATCGCATGATATCTGAACTATTTGAAAGCCTTAACCTAACAGGAAATGATGTTCCCATGATATTGTTAATAATTATGATGACTTGAATTAATCTATATGCTATTTGTAACAAAGAAATCAATTTTTCACTCCCACGGCTCATTTAAATATTACGTCTCTGCCCCTGGTTGACCTCTCGCGTGGTTGACCTCTCGCGTGTATACATGCATTCGTGTTATAGGCCTATACCTCTCTGTGCTTTACACTCGTATACGGATCGTGGAATGTACTGGCATGGTGTAGTTTGCTGTTAAACTTTGATTATATAATCGCGTCATAGCCAAACGACCCTGATTTGGATTTCAAAGTAATATTACCTTGTACATGCGCTTAAACCAAAATACTTGACCAATCAGTCGGAAATATTAATTCGTAATTACAGTGTAAATCCGCCCTCTGGATATGATAATGTTATTTACGAGCTACTCCCCCTGATCGTCACTAACGTTGTGATATATACAATGTATATACCACGGACTTGGATAATCTAAGTCCGTGGTATATACTGAATGAACAAACTTGATCGATTTTCTTACTTAATATTGTAATGAGTATACAATTTTAATGAGACATTATCAGAACCTGCAGAATGTACGTGTACATATGAATTGTCAAAACACTTGATTTATTGAAAATAACACTTATATTTTTTTATGGCGAGAAAAAGCTCGTGGTTTTATAATTACGTTATCTGTGCTTCACATATCACTATACACTGTCAAAGGTTCACATTTTTGTTTTAATGAAACTTGATCAAAACCTGTATAGTGTACATAGCAATTGACACAATATAAGTTATTAAGTGGAAATACACTTATATTATTTCTCTGATATGCAATAACTTTTATCGTGTAAATTCCCGTAATTCTGTGCGGCCCTATATACATAGGTCACGGCCAACATACATGTAATTTTCATTGCTTTGTAATTAAATTAACTTGATAATTGATAATTAGGCCTAGAGATGTAAGTGAATATGACATATTTGCATACCATTATTTTTCTCCGGCTTGGTAAAGATATCGTAATAGGACTTATATAGGCTTTAAGACTGTTGTCCAATCCTTTTGATTTTGTAACATCTTGTAAATAAAATTTAGAGAAATTTCCTCAAGCTCAAAGCTAGAAGACGACCTAAATCCTATGTACACTTAAAACCTGCCACTCATTAATCATACTTTTAGGTTGCTATGATATGTCTACGTCATAATGCAAACTTTTATTACCTAACAATAACATCTATGTTAATATTGAAACAAACTAGTACATTTGTTAATGTATATGTCTCTGCCAATGCTCCCGTAATTAATCGTCATCTTACATTTCCATCTAGATCTCGGATATGATTTTTTGCAAAACTTGAAGAGAAAATCAAACCTAATAACTTATTTTATTTATAGATTGTAGACCAACAATATTCAAGATGAATTCATATGCGGTTACCGGTACAGCAGCGGTTGAAACTCTGTATTTGTAAACACCTGTCCATTTTGAACTGTCTTCTAACTTCGTCTTGTTGTTGAAATGAGCCACACCTGAATTATTTGGAATTTTCTGTCAAGAATTTTTTGTTAGTTACCGCTTATGTTTACTTCGTTTTAGACATATTTTTGCATAGTTATCAACTCGACTTTTTTTCGTAAATTTTCAAAATCTCGAAAACAATTGCTGAAATTACGTATATGGAACCTTTAAAGCACTGCACTAAATTGTACATGTAGCTTGAAATACAACTCGTCTAGCTAAACAACTGGTGTGTTATTGAGTTTACTCTAAATATTTACTTAATCCTTATTCTGAAACTTTCTAATATCGAAACTTAGTAACCCTACAACAAAAACACTTCAATAGCTGTCGAAATATACAAACTATTGTTTGAAGTTTTAGCGTTTCAGTACTTTCAGTACTTTGATTATGTGTTGTAATTAATTTGTTAATTTAAAAAATCTATAATGATTACGTCTGTTAGCTTTAACTATTAATGAAGTTCCCGGTAAGCTTTCCTTTTTCATACTTTGTCCCTAGTTTAATCGATTTTGAGTTTCGGATTATGGTTTGGCTAAAGAAGCGTTATTCTCTATTTTTTATCTAAGTGTGTATAATACTTAATACGAGAAACATTACAGATGCACCAGGCAATAACAACTGTGTTTCAATTTCAATTAAATTTTTTTCGCTTGTGCATGAGGCTCTTTACACCTGTTCTGCTAATAGCATACTATCTACTTACAAAATAATGTCGTCCCTTGTAATTGTACTCAGAATGAAAAGCTTTTTAAAAAATCAGAGTTCATTTTTTTCTGATATCTCCTTATAAAACAGTATAATATCATATTACTAACCAAAAGTAAGGCAAAAAAATATTTGAGAACTTACTACATCACTAACAAAATACTCTATTAAGGTCTCCTGTCACAGGTGGTTATAGTCGATAATGAATTAGGCATACTAATTTAGTTTTGATGAAGATTATCATGCCTTCACGCAATATACATTTGATTAATACAGAAAGATTCAAGTCAATGATTTTGGATTAAGGTGTTAAATTAAAAGAAAATCGATAAATATTTCATAAATTCTATTGATTAATATAGTCTTCCCCTACTTTAAGGGTGTGCCAGAGAAATATCCGACCCACGGGGTGCTATGCTTGGTTGTCTAACCCGAGGCTCTGCCGAGGGTTAGACAATCAAGCAAATCACCCCAAGGGCTGGATATTTATCTGTCACAACATCGATGTAGGGGATGATAATTTTGTCTCCCATCATTTTCTATTCTGTTACGAAAGTACCATGATCAATGTAACACAATGCTCAGGTGACATGATTGAATTGTTGACTTGGCGTGATGGCATTGTTGTCGTGACGCCATTACATTGTTGCCAGCTCGTGCTGTCTGTCATACCCTAGGGGTGACAAAGAAATCTTGAACGGGTAAAAGAAGAGAAAAATCTGTGAATGATTGGAGAAAACAACATTTCAATACATAGGTATTGAGTCATTAAAATGAAACATGTATAGTTTATAGTATTACGGATGATAACATGCACCTGTCAAATAAAATATAAAGGTAAATCAAGTAAAACAGAAATAGATCTATTTGGCTAATTAGTTTTAATGATTAAATAAAGTTATAACAATTTTTGAGGAAAGGAGTTTAAAATCTTACCTTCATTTAAGATTTCTGAAGGTTAATAACCAAGTTTTTTTTTTATTTTTATAGTTTTTTTTTCTTTTTTTTGTTTTCTTTTATAAATAATAAAGACTAATAACTACATTATCTTAAATATTTCTAAATAGTGCATTAGACTTAAAAACGTTTTTTAAACGCTTGATGAATACCTTATTTCGAAAAATAGGCAAACAATATACTTCCAGACAAATTATTCCTATTCAGTTGTTAAAGAGAAGATCTCAATAAGCTATACAGAACTTATATGATTGTAATTGTTGATAGTAGCTAATAGTAATATACGTAATACTTTCAGAAATATGTCTGTGACAACAATGGAAACCATGAACACGTCTGACGTTGATGATGACGACAACAACTTGGATGAAGGTGACCTTGTTTCACCTATGTGGGGTTTCAATGTTTTCCTTGACAAAATCGGCCAGGCTCTTGTTGAGGAAGATATTATCAGAATGAAATCATACTGCGTGGGTGAGTATTTTTTTTAATCACATTCTGATTTGTTTTATTAGATTGTGTGTTTGTAAAATAGGTTTATCAGGGAGAGCATTTCAGACTAGGTAGATGAAAGTGATCGGAAAGTAATTAAGTCCCCCCCCCCCCCCCCCAAAAAAAAAAAAACCTACCGACAAACTGACCAACGGTAATCTCGAACCACCTCGCGCATTTTAATAAAATGAAAAGAATATATCATTTAACAGTATCCATAGCTTACTGGCATGATACGGTTCGTTATTTTGCAGTTTGTTAACCATGTTTCGTTAAAATATTGTTTTTCAATTCAGAAAATATAATGACACAAGTTTCAGTTCTCTTTTACCAAATAATGGATAAAATGATTTCGAATAAGGAGTTGTCGTCTACCCTGATGATGTTACAGTGCATGGGTCAATCATTCTGGGCATGTTGTGTGCCAAACTGTAAACTTTTGTGAGAGTCTGCAGATGTGAATTGCTACCTATGCCCAAGTACCAATAAAGAAGGTACAGGTACCATCAAATTGTTATAATGGCCACTATTTCAAGAGAAACCATTGTGCATTTTAAACAAAACACATGCTGCATAGGTTGACACATGATGAAGTTATGTCTAGCTTAGATGGGGCCCACAACAGGGATTTCATACAAGGCATCCAACTCAGGGAAGGGGAGTGTGTTGTCACACTTCACGAGGGGAGACATACAAGTACGCATGCCTTATTGGCGAGTGGTATAATCATCAGAGATCTCTACTGCAGGATAAAAAATAGAAAATACCGAAGTGGTGACAAAATCATAATCCGAACACAAAATCGCTTAAACTAGAGACAAAATATGAACAAAGGAAATATTTACAAGAAGACCCTTGTAAAAGAAAATAAGAACAGGTGTTCCGGAAGAGTAAGCGTCTTCTGCTTTATCGACGACACCCATCATG
The DNA here is from genome assembly GCA_947623455.1 of Mimachlamys varia. Lineage (NCBI taxonomy): Eukaryota > Metazoa > Mollusca > Bivalvia > Pectinida > Pectinidae > Mimachlamys > Mimachlamys varia. The sequence goes on along the minus strand of OX392532.1, from coordinate 27,337,116 downwards.
AAGATCTTGGTCACATCAAGTAAACATAAAGTCCTCAAAAAGAAAACTGAGTCAGCATTGTCAATCACAACAAGTTAAAACAATAATGAGTATACTCAAAAACGTCCATCTTCATATCACTTAAAGATACTTGCCCATAGTTCTGATCAAACTGCATTTCTCGAATCCTTTTGTTGTTAGTTTGTTTGTCAGCAGCCGACATCGACATTGATCACGAAAATATCGATATATAGACCAAGCCCTAGAATAACGAATCAACTGCGACATGTAAACACCAAAGGTTGGGAAGCAGGGATGTTACTTTCCAGAAATGGAAACTTCACGATCGGAAAATTGAAATCGTTACGTGTATCGTATAGCTTTGTAGTAGGCTGTCCATGTTAGTCGTAATTTAAGTAGAGTTCGAGGTAAGCAGCTGATGTAGCAGTTCAGAAGGATATATACCATCGGCGTGGTCGGCAGACTTCTTGTTGTTTTTAGACATCACATCGTCGACATATCTGAAAGTGAAATTAAAAGATTTGGCAAGATCCTTGATGTGAAAACAACTGTTACCAATGTAACCATCAAGGATGCCCCTATCGAATTGCTTGATGGATAAGAATACAATTTTTAAAAGAAGAAAAATCAAAGGAACAGAGATAGAAACAGGAACAAGATACATACAACTAGTGAATGCGAAAAGAATAATTCCGAGAGAAGACACATTGTTTCAGTATGTTCGCTGACGATAATTGAACTTAGTGTACATATTGTAGTCAAACTAACCATTTGTTTTTACAATTGCCCAAACAAGCTAAGCCAGAGACAACAAAGGCAGTATTACCTGTGCGGGAGTCTGGAACACCTGACCAGAAATTGCACAGGTAAGGTCATAACCATCACACAGCGATCATGAACAGGTAAACTCTCAGCAGAGTGAGGGGAACGAAGGGGAAAAGGACATACCCCAATCAACATGTGACTGTATTGATAATACACTAGAGGTAATTAGAGGATAAACAAAAGAGAGGACAATCCAAGCATATTGAATCTTTGAACACTACAACAAAGTCAGTTAACTCTTTTATGCAGAAATGGTTTAAAATTGTCAAAGAGTGAGTTACTTAGAAATATTTTTCAAAAAGAATGTCCCTATCAAAAGGATCTATGACCTAAATAATAGGCAAGGGGTTCACATCAGTTCCCAGGAACCTGAGATGATTGTGGCATCATACAAAGGAATATTAGAGCAGAGTAACAAGCAAAAATGACTCTTCCCTGGATGGATAACATTCCAGATGCTGATTCGATGTGGTGAGCATTTATTCGGAAAATGATAAGTATGCAGTATTGAAAACATGTTTCCAAGGATCTTCTGTCATGGCTCTTTCAATATAAACCATCAATGCTAATGGTCTGAATAATTCTGGAAAACGAAGGAATTTATTTTAATTGTTTTATGCAGATATAAGTTTATGCCAAGTAGTTAATTGAGGGAATGAACGTACTATGTCTTAATGGAAAAAGAGAGTGGGATGGAGAATGTGTTGCTTTCGAGAGGTTCCTTTCCTCTAGAGGACTTGCAATATTAATTAAACGTGGTTGGAATCAAGAATTAGCGAAATTGTACAAATTATTTAAGGAAATTGACAAAAAATGAAAATATGAATATATCAGTATGTGACATGCATGCTAGTGGTGTGCCGATTAATCGATTTCGTCGACGATTGATCGTTTATTGTTTTCAATCAACTGATCGATCACAAATAGCATGATCGATTTTCAAGAGAAAAACTGTGGTTTTTGAGAACACAATGAAAATCTAAAAACATATCACCAGACATACGAAACTGAGACAATCTAACCTTATTTTACTGAAATATTCCCTAGTGCAGATGCCGATTGACACACAAAAAAATCTAACTTTCACTTCGCCATGGGCCGCTTCGCCATTACACCGTCGCTTATAACTTTAAAAATAAGGTTGTTATGTGTAAAGGGGGATAACTCTAACACTTCAATTCTTAAATGACACAAGATGGCGGACGATGTCGCTGTTCCACTGTATCCCCAAAAGCAAGCCAGGCCGTTTGTTTGGAAACATTTTGGCTTTGTTACTGTTGTTTCCAAGGAGGAGATGAAATTTATATTTGTTATGAACTGACAGTTTGCTGAGTTTTATTTCAAGAATCAAGACAGTACGTACTGTACAATGTTACTGTTAGATAAAAATAAACCCAACAAGATAACATTGTGTAAAAAGTTTTAATATCTGCATCAAAACACAATCCATTCATAATGCAATTCAATTACTGGCGATAAACAATATAAATATAGCTAATGATGAGCTAATACATGTAGCTAATAGCTACAAATTACACACAAAAAGTGTCAAAAAAAGTAAATATACTAAATATACACCATGAATTCGTGCAAAACTATTGCCAACATATGATCGATTATTAATCGATGATTGATCGGTTTATTGAAACCAATGATCGATTATGAAATATAAACCAATTCCCAACACTAATGCATGCACCGAATTATACTAAAGGTAAATATACTTTATTTAATTGAATTAAAGGATATACCAAAGTCTAATAAAATTTACAAAAAATAACTGAGAAAATTGTAATGGTAGGAAGCAATGAATGTAATGCAATAATAAACCTGTTTATCTTTACTAAAAGCAAAAAATCAGATAAAATTTGATGACAACTATGAGATGAATGACTTCAAAATATGTGTTTTGAAGTGTCCAAAACAGTATCTTAGCTACGCAATCTTTCCAACAAATCAACAACTGGGAAACAATTACAGGTAATTATTGCTAGAAGAATAAAGTAGAAAGAGAGAGAATGAATAAGAATGAAAAAGGAATTTTACACAAAGAGAGTTAGATGATCGACATATCAAATGAGAGAGTGAATAAAGGTGATTTTATATGATTATGTACAGGAATAGGCCAGGCCCCATCCTGGTATTCCTTACTGTATGTGGGAAAATAAATCACAAAAAAGAACATACAAAAAATGCTTGTGGAAAGATGGAACTTGTGGAACATTTTTACTTGTGAAATATCTAAAATTGTCAAACTGGCAAACTGATATTTGCACTGCCGTGATGAGGAGTGAAACTGAAACATTTTGCAGTGGAAATGTACGGTTTTGCCTGAGCTACTTTCCTTTTGTAGGATTGACCTAGCTCCTTTCCAGTAAGCAGGTAAAGGAAATCAATAATATGTTAAGGCCTCATATGAAATGTTATAAAAAGAAAATTCAATGGTTTGCCGTTTAATATAAAATCCTCTGTGTATGGAGACCATTGAAAAGGTAGTATATAGTTATCGTGTTCAAAATAACGGAATGACGGCTTGGATAAAACTTTTACACAGAAGGGTCGATCAAATTGTTGGAAACCTGGTGTTATAATTATTATTTTTGTAATTGGCATTTTATGTTATTCGCATCGTCAGAAACCCACTATACACTTTTCTGACGCTAGCATATCGTGGGCTAGAATAGATGGAAACTCTCGTTTTCGTACTAAAATAATAGCCAATCATATCGATACTTTCATCCGTGAATACATCCAACCTGGACATCGAGCTGGTTTATTCTGTTTAATTTGTAGCACCGCCTGTCAAAATAACCTGTCGATTGTGTTATAATTGTGTCGAATGTGTTAGAATATAAGGTCCTACTATACTCAGATTGACTTCGGTGTCATACTCACAGAAATATACTGGTTGTGGTCAAGGTGAAATGATCTAACAAAGTGTCACAAGACACGACCATTCTGATTGGTCGAAATCTCCGAATAAACTTATATTCGAGGAAACGAGGAATTCCGTCTTTTCTAGCCCATGGTATGCAACCGTCAGAGAAGTTTACCGTGGGTTTCTGACGGTACGTTATTCGTGGCAATAGGGAATTCAAAATATCTTGTATTTCCTTTTCAGAGGGATCTATCGGAAGAGATGCATTAAGCAAAGCTAAAACAGCTACGTCATTTTTCCAGTTACTAAGAGACATGGAGTTTCTGAATTGTAACAATCTTCTTCTTCTACAAGCCATGTTATGGCATATTGGCAGAAAAGATCTTCATCAAGATATGGTCGCGTTCGCGCAGGAGTGCCGAAAAGAGCCTTTACACTTTTTTACACCAAAAGCAAAACCAGGTACATACAAATGCATCTATGTATTATCAGATGCTAAATAATTATTTATATTTCAATTTGGTTGTATTGAATCTCATATGTTCAATATCAACAGTCACCACTTATACTTTCTTATTGGCAATATTGTTTTCTTATAAACAATACACTCGTGTTTTACAATGAATAACAGATTGATCTTTTTAAATTTAATTGAACATTCATCATTTTCACAGAATAAAGAACTTGTCATTTACACTAAATATACTTTAATACAATCTTTTATTATGAAACAGTTGTATAATATATATCAAGTTTAAGACATGAAAAAAATAAAACAATATATGTGGCCAATCTGCTTTTTTCCAAAATGTCGTATTAAAATACTGTTGTGAATATATATATTAAGCAAAAGTTAAGTAGAACAGTAATGTGGAAGTATATGATATAGATGCGATATTGATGAACTATTTCAGCAAATGGATTTAGGCATGTAAAATTCCACGTTGGAGGCTCCAAAGTCAACAGACAACAAATGGAAAATCTGCGAGGATATGTAGCATCTTTGCTGTGTGTCAAAAACACAGATGTCTTCCTTGTTGGCCACAGCCCGTCCAGCAGCAGTGTGCTGACATTTATGGTTCCTGAAAGAGCTATTGGTGTTTTTCATTCTCTAACATCTGAAGACAAGGAAATATTTACAGCAATGAAGGTCGATATCATTTTCTTAGACGATGATGAAATACCAATAGTCGGTAAGCAAAACAAAACAAAAAACAAAAAAATAACGATTCTGCAGCGATTACAATCAGTACCATGGGTTGTTCGTTCCAATATAATTTACCACGTGATAATTATTTAAATGAATGACCCTCTACTGTTTACGAGTAAGGACTAACTCTACGCTCATATGCTCCCATAGAAAATAAAATAGGATATGTCGTTATTTCAACTTCAAAGACTTATAATACGATTTTTGAATGTTGTTTTTCATTTAGATAATATTGTTGATTTTGTTATTCTTAAGTTTAAATATATCCCTTCGAGTATTAAATCGCATTGTTATAACATAAACAAAACATTTTAGAGGGACAAGTGGAGAAGTCAACATCAAAGCCAGAGATGAATGAAGTCGCACGTGTCTTAAAAGAGAGAAATAAGATCAAGTCACAGCTGGAAAAGCTACAGTCCTGTCTGGTAGAACGTACCGAAGAACTTCGACAAGCCAAGAGAAGCGAAGAATGTATGCAGAGATGTAAAGACCAAGCTATAGTCGCCTGCCTGACACTTCTGTACAATCACCGCCCAGTTACACGTCTGATCGATTCTTTGGTGAGCAAGAGTGCAATGGTATACTTCAAACACTGTCTCCAGCAATTCCAGGCGAAGTTTCCAGAAGAAATGGACACAATTGAGATACTGTTGGAAGCTAAAGAGCTGGTCGCATGCAAGACTGAAAGAGAGTTATGGAAAAAGCGTGAAAAAAACCTGCAACTTGTGTTTGCGTTGGAAAAGAATGTGCACGAAATAAAGGAAACTGAAATGATGGCCAGTAACCAAGGGATGCATCACAACTCACGTCTGAAATTGAATGAAACGGTTGTGCAGCATATGAGGGGATTTATTGAAGTCGGCGTCAATTTTCACACAGGAGAGTCACAGTTGTTTGGTATGTATTTAAACCTTCAAATATATTATTACGGGACAGCAAGAATGTAATACTAGTACTTAGTGAATTCAAGACTTAGCAAGTTCAACGTAGTTTCTTCAATTAAAAGAGTCAAGTTTAACAAAGCATAAAAATTGGAAACGCTTGACTTTTATTTTTTGACTTTTTGTTTTCCAGTGTATGATTATGAATTGTCTCTGGGTTAAATTTAACGGAAGAGAAAGACATCACCATAACAAACGAAAGACCAGTCAAGTAAATGAGGGACTCGAAATCCAGATTTAAACATTACAAATGAATTTAAAAATACAAATCAAATTACGTTCATAGTATAATACCATTTCCATTTATTTCAGTTACAAAAGCAATGGAAGACCTATCAAAGATGATCAGCCAAAAACAGAAGAAAGTTATCTTGCGACTCCTCGGGATCCAAGAATCCCAGAAACAGCATTATCTTAAACCTTCTGAGGGTTTTTTCTCGAAACTGTTTGACATGCAGCCACGTAGGGATACCCCATGTGAGTATTTTAACAGCATGAAACTTTTCTATCGTTAACCATGTTCATGTAATAAGCCAGATATCATTTATTAATATTTAAATTCGCATAATCACGATAGTGGTCACATGGACAGCGCAGTCATCGTATATATACTTGAGCAATATGTCACTTCAATTATGACGTATCGCTTACGCCAGCTATTCGTTGTTCATTAAATAAAATTTCATAATAGTTATAGCATAAGCCCAAACGAATGAACGAGTGTGCATGAGAGTAAAAGTTTGAATTAAACCGTTGTTTTTGTCTTTCATATTACGCTTATATGTATCTTAACATATACTGGATCCTTTTTTACAGTAGAGTTTGTGGTGGAGACGATACGCCTGCTGAAAGACAGAAACCTGGAAACAAAGGTACTTGAGACCATCCAGAACGTCCAAAAAGCATTTGAACAATATCAAGTAGCAGTTCAACAGAACATCATGTTAACACCTCAAGTCAGATTCCACGAGGGACTACAACGACGCCCTATGCAGCCAGACGTTTTGATGCGTCTACAGAGTAATCCAGAGAAGTTAAAGGAATGCATTAGTGTATTACAGGATATAGCAAATGTCGTTGAGATGTAGCATGCTCGTTAATGTTGTTAAGATAAACAGACTGGAGAGCTATAGCGGTTTTAATTTCGCTATATTTGCAAACTAGAATTAACAATATTTGACAACAATTATAAGGCATACGTAGAGTGGAATTTCGCAAAAGGAAACAGTGTTAATTTGAACGTTTTCGTATCCTTGTCGAATCCATGTCAGTTAAACAAATTACGAGCTCAGGTATCAGTTCCAAACGATTCGTATTATATCGTTATTAATTCAACCTTGAAGCGAACTCTACAATCTTTTTAGTTGTTACTGGGGAAGAGGGATTTCCCTAGAATATGACGATGCGTCTAAGTATTTCAGAAACAGAGAAATGATTGCATGTAAAAACGAATGTAGTTGATGCGACAAAAGTTAGGCTGACCCCAGATAACTGGATAGTATTGGAAGGCTCAAGGAAATCAAATATTACTGTGTATGTAACCATATTAAAAACAGCAGAGAATGACATTTATCGTATATGAAAACAAATATTATATTCCATTAACGGTATATGACTAAAAATATGACATTTTCGGTCATTTTTATGTGTGAATGATTAACAATAATGATGCTTTGTCCTCAGCATAATTACAGGTATTGACGATTTCTATGTATAAAGTTTATGTACTAAATATTTGATGAACTCTAACAGGAAATATACGGACGTTTTAACTTCACCAAGATAATTGTTCATGATCAAGGTCTATACAGCTATTTTGTTTACAGACGGTTTTTTTTGTTTTATTTCGTCTGCTGTGAATTAAGTTTTTAAGTTTCAATCTTAACATGTACTTGGAATTGAAGATTCGAGTTTGCGATAGGTGAAGAATGCGTTCTCATGATTCGAGTTTGCGATCGGTGAAGAATGCGTTCTGATGATTCGAGTTTGCGATAGGTGAAGAATGCGTTCTCATGATTCGAGTTTGCGATAGGTGAAGAATGCGTTCTTATGATTCGAGTTTGCGATCGGTGAAGAATGCGTTTTCAAGATTCGAGTTTGCGATAGGTGAAGAATGCGTTCTGATGATTCGAGTTGGCGATCGGTGAGGAATGCATTCTTATGATTCGAGTTTGCGAATGGTGAAAAATGCGTTCTCATGATTCGAGTTTGCGACAGGTGAAGAATGGGTTCTTAAGATTCGAGTTTGCGATAAGTGAAGAATGCGTTCTAATGATTCGAGTTTTGCAATAGGTAAAGAATGCGTTCTGATGATTCGGATTTGCGATAGGTGAAGAGTGCGTTCTTAAGATTCGAGTTTGCCATAGGTGCAAAATGCGTTCTGATGATTCGAGTTTGCGATAGTGAAGAATGCGTTCTCATGATTCGAGTTTGCGATAGGTGAAAAATGTGTTCTTATGATTCGAGTTTGCGATAGGTGAAGAATGCGTTCTTATGATTCGAGTTTGCGATCGGTGAAGAATGCGTTCTCATGATTCGAGTTTGCGATCGGTGAAGAATGCGTTTTCAAGATTCGAGTTTGCGATCGGTGAAGAATGCGTTCTCATGATTCAAGTTTGCGATCGGTGAAGAATGCGTTTTCAAGATTCGAGTTTGCGATCGGTGAAAAATGCGTTCTCAAGATTCGAGTTTGCGATCGGTGAAAAATGCGTTCTCAAGATTCGAGTTTGCGATCGGTGAAGAATGCGTTCTCAAGATTCGAGTTTGCGATCGGTGAAAAATGCGTTCTCAAGATTCGAGTTTGCGATCGGTGAAAAATGCGTTATGGGAGAGCCAATGATTATTCAGGGACAAGCAATGGGTGACTGAATAGTCTCCGGGTTGTTATTATTATAATATGGTATCTGAACAACATATGTAGAAAAGTCATTGATATACAGTCCAGGATATTGTTTTACAGCTGGCATGGTTCTTTATGGTATCTTTTTACAATACCGTAACATATACAAGTATGTACCGAGTTATACTGAGTTTTTAAAGGCAGACATATACCAATTAGCAACACCTTTATAGAAATCATTAGGAATTGACTTTTTTGCATAAATACTCCGGTATCATTTTACAATACCGTAGTATACCACCTTGTTAAGCACAAGAGGAAGCATTGTATAAGGAGCAAGGCTTTTAAGAAAATCAATTGCCGATGTTGTTTACTTTTAACACTATCAAGTACATGTTGCAAATCACTGTATTTTTGTTGATTTCATCTTACGAAATTGTACTAAAATTATACCATCAGTTGAATTAACAAATAATCTACGTTAAATAACAGTTTCTTTTATGCACATACTTTGAAAATGCCGCTTTGTCTTTATTTGTTATATGCTATACACAATAGTTATTCTAAAGTGCTTTTTGGTGAAGTTTTAGTGTTTTGCCTCTAGTTTAATCGATTTTGAGTTCGGATTATAGTTTTGTTGACGCTTTGGTATTCTCGGATTTTTTGTGTAAATTTGTATATGGAAACGTGTTTTGTCGATGGAATAGCATTAAAATCAAAGTTTTCGAGATTTGCGATAGCTGTAGAATTCGATATGACCGAACGTATTATTGTATTATTGTGCATGGCTTTCTTTATACAACATATGCTTTTTATACATTTCTGTTTTGTTGCTGGTCCAGAACTTAATATATGTTCAATGTTACGGAGATTTGCGACAGGTGTAGAATGTGATATAGAAAAGCCTTTGATTGTAAATGGACTTATAACACCATCTCTGGTGTAATAATGGAGAATCAACATTATCAGTGTTATGGAGGTTAGAGGTAGGTGTAGAATTGGATATGGAAGAGCGTTTTGTACATGAATTATAACATATGGTTATATACATCTTTGGTTTATTCATGGAGCATCGTGAGGGCAAAATTTATGGATATTTGAGATAGGTATAGAATGTGATGTGGAAGAGCGTTTTGTACATGAATTATAACATATGGTTATATACATCTTTGGTTTATTCATGGAGCATCGTGATGGCAAAAGTTATGGAGATTTGAGATAGGTGTAGAATGTGATGTGGAGGAGCGTTTGATTGAACATGGACTTATATAATATATGTATATATCTCTAGTTTCTTGCTTGAGCATCATAATGATAGAAGTTATTGAATTTTGGGTAGAATTTGATTTTGCAGAACGTTTGGTCGTATATTGATTTATGTAAAACATTTAATTGTGTATTTCTACGTATAATGTGTTGATGCAGCTCTAAAATGAGCCGTTTTATAGGGAATTGCGAGATATAATCATTTATTTTACAATTGTGAAACAGTTAAATAATCTTTAATATTCAATATTGTTGGCCGGATGTTAGTGCGCGAGAGTTTTTATTGTTGGAGGAAACCAGAGTACCCGGAGGAAACCTATGTGGTCGGGCAGGTGACCCCATACCTAGTTCATGTTCGATTGGGAAATCGACCTCTGGCCGCTTTGGTTTAAGGTCATATAGGAGATATATCACATGACTGTATACATCTCTGGTTTTGTGATCGGTATTATCATTGTTATGGCGATTTGCGATAGGTGTAGGATGTGATATTTGAGAACGTTTGTTTGTACATGGCATTATAAAATGGGATTGTACACATCTTCGGTTTATTTATGGAGCATCATGATGGTAAAAGTTATGGAGATTTACGGAGGGTGCTGAATGTGATATGGAAGTCTCTGAATTGTTTTTAGTATAGTAATTTTTCCGAAGGGTATATTTGGAAGATTGACTAAGGCACTCATACATACAAAGCATCGCATCCTTATCTGCTCACATAGGCTTAGTGGTATCGATTTACAATACCGTTAAAGAACAACAAATTAACATTGAATTTTTTAAAGACACACTGGTATCAATTTACAATACCGTTATAAGATCATCATTTCAACAAAAGCTGTGCCATAATTATAAGGATTAATATATTTTACTCTATTATACATAAGAAAGTTTTAAACCATAACAAGAAATGTTTAATTGAAAGACTATCGAATAAAAGTTGAATTTCACAGTTAATGTTTTTGTTGATTTCGTCACGTTGAATTACATTGCATTGTAAAAATGTATCATGTGATTTTTCCCCCCAACAGGTAATGACGGTGTCAACAATATGGGTAGCATTGAATCACCTGTTTTCCAGTCAAAGTTCAATTTCTTAACCAATCAAATAACCGGATGGTCATGTACCACCAGTCGTATGTCGGTAACATCTATCCAACTGTTACCACGTGTATATATACAATGGTCTGAGAGCGGAATAAGTCAGCGTATTGTAATCGAAAGTGATCCGAACTTGGCGTACATATTCATCATAATGTAATTGTCGTCCTTATCTAAAGCTCTTCAACAACGTTACCTTCATGGCATATTATCTAGTACTGTCTAAAACTATTTCTCAAATGAAAAATATGTGTCATTCATATTTATATTCATTTAGCATAAAAGGAAAATGGTGAGTTTGTAATTTGTATAGAAAAAAACAACAAACACACAGAAACGATTTATAAAATCATGTTTTAATAAGGATAATGTAAGTATGACAATATTATAAGGGACTAACAATGTATATTGCATAACAGAATATATTTGCAATTACAATGCTATAAGTGAATTAAGTAGATGAGTGATCAATTTATAATCATTTAGAGGACATAAAGTTTAATATCGAAACATAACAAGGTGCCCGTTTGGATATTTTCCATCCTTGTAAGGACAGACTATAAAAGGATACGTTAACTGATAATTTTAAAGTATTATATATATTAGTCATACTCCAATTAATACAATATACAAAATAGTGTCCTATTCAATATCACAGTGACTTTGTTACTGGTAAACAAAGCATGACGGTTGCCGTGCATGCCGAGTTAGTATATACATGTACATGTAATATATAATTTAATATAAAATAATTTCTCGATAAAAACACCTTCTGTTCATTCAAAAATATAATTGTTGAAATTTACATTTCTGCATATACCAAAAACACATTAATTAACACTTTCCAAATAATTTGAATAAGAAATTAGATTTCCATATGGCTTGTTACAGTATCAATACGAACTAACTCAGTATAGCTCCAATATTTCAGATACTTGAAATGCCCCCCGCCCCCCCCCCCCCCCCCCACACACACACCAAAAAAAAAATAAAAAAAAGAATGAAGAGCTGCTCCAACGTTTCAATGAACAAATATATTTTAAAAAGTATACACGTAATACTAGAATTTGAAATTAAAATTTACAACAACATCATCCGCCTATTTCAGGCATTTGTGACATAAGTTATCTTCTCCTTTAAATTAATCCAATAGGATAAACAAAACAAACACATAAATGTATTTCACAGCGACAGAGGTACCGCATGATTTCAGGCATTTGTGACATAATTTATCTAACACCGGGCTTAAGCTTAAATTCAGTTGATTATCATGACAGGAAATCAAACACTCTTCTTATGTTGATATACATTGTACCACAAAAAATGGTCAAAGTACTGCAAACAATGTCAAAAAAATCTTCTTAAATTGATATACATTACACTACAAAAATGTTTCATTGTACAAACAATGTAAGAATGTTGTTTCATACAGTATTTTGTATTTTCTGCCAAATTCCACTTTTGATCCATTAAATTATTCAGTAAAACCCCATTTTGTAATATCACGATGTTGAATACATGCTATCCTAACAAATGAGTGTCCTCCTGCACCAAAACACAAGCTGTATCACTATAGCATTATACAATGAGTAGGCAATATTAATGCATCCTCAATATCCAGTGGTTATGCTCAACTGTGATCTCTACATCCCTGGAGTCATCCTCGATATCCAGGGATTATGCTCAACTGCGCTCTCTACACCACTGGGATATGTCATGGCAAAACTGAAGGCACGCTTAGGTACAAAAAACCTGACCAATCACTTAGCTGTATGCCTGTCCTTTAAAGATTACAAAGGAGTCGCGATTCTTTTTTTGTACATCAAAGGGTCGAACCAGTCTTCTTGGCTGATCAAAAAGGCGGTGCACACGGAGCCTTCAGTTTTGCCATGACATATTGAAGGGATGTAGAGAGCGTATGTGAGCATAATCCAGGATATCGAGGATGGTTATACTGTGTCTATCTTTATGTTTATATTAAGACATCAAAAATCACAAAAACAATCATATCCCCAACTTGAAACATTGAGGTGACAAAGCCTTACCATGAAAGGCGAAACTTGTCGGACAAAGATATTAAGAAACCTACTGAATGGATAATGCTCGAGCATGGTGTGAATGTAACCCACATTTCTCACATCTTCAACATCGGTTATAACAACAACAGCGACTAAATGAAGACAAAGGAACCTTACTGGAACAACAGTTACCCCAATCGTGTCATATTAAGCGCTCGTAATGGCTGCACAGGAATCTGACTCGACTCCTGTAAATCATCTGACACCTTCAGCTAAAGTTAAGTTTCACATTTGGTATATTATAAAAGCACTTCCACCAAAGAAGGACTTTTTTTAGTCAATGGATAAATGATATTCAATATCCATTGAAAATATGTTTTGAGTTCTTAATGTGCATGAATATTTATGAAGTTTCAAAATATATTTTTCACTACATTTAAAAGAAATAAAAAACAATAACATGATAACGATTTTCAAATTATAAAAATATTTAAAAAAAAGCTGATTAGATGGACTTTTACAAAACCAACATATTGTTGATCAGTTGCCTCTTTTCACAACCAGCAAATAGAGTCGACCAGTTGTCTCTGTTAACAACCAACAACATGTTAACCAGTTGTCTCTGTTAACAACCAACAACTTGTTGACCAGTTGTCTCTGTTAACAACCAACAACTTGTTGATCAGTTGTCTCTGTTAACAACCAACAACTTGTCGATCAGTTGTCTCTGTTAACAACCAACAACTTGTCGATCGGTTGTCTCTGTTAACAACCAACAATTTGTCGATCGGTTGTCTCTGTTAACAACCAACAACTTGTCGATCAGTTGTCTCTGTTAACAACCAACAACTTGTCGATAAGTTGTCTCTGTTAACAACAAACAACTTGTCGACCAGTTGTCTCTGTTAACAACCAACAACTTGTTGACCAGTTGTCTCTGTTAACAACCAACAACTTGTTGACCAGTTGTCTCTGTTAACAACCAACAACTTGTCGATCAGTTGTCTCTGTTAACAACCAACAACTTGTCGATCAGTTGTCTCTGTTAACAAACAACAACTTGTCGATCAGTTGATCAGTTAACAACCAACAACTTGTCGATCAGTTGTCTCTGTTAACAACCAACAACTTGTCGATCAGTTGTCTCTGTTAACAACCAACAATTTGTCGATCAGTTGTCTCTGTTAACAACCAACAACCTGACGACCAGTTGATCAGTTAACAACCAACAACTTGTCGATCAGTTGTCTCTGTTAACAACCAACAACTTGTCGATCAGTTGTCTCTGTTAACAACCAACAATTTGTCGATCAGTTGTCTCTGTTAACAACCAACAACCTGACGACCAGTTGATCAGTTAACAACCAACAATTTGTCGATCAGTTGTCTCTGTTAACAACCAACAACTTGTCGATCAGTTGTCTCTGTTAACAACCAACAACCTGACGACCAGTTGATCAGTTAACAACCAACAATTTGTCGATCAGTTGTCTCTGTTAACAAACAACAACTTGTCGATCAGTTGATCAGTTAACAACCAACAACTTGTCGATCAGTTGTCTCTGTTAACAAACAACAACTTGTCGATCAGTTGTCTCTGTTAACAACCAACAATTTGTCGATCAGTTGTCTCTGTTAACAACCAACAACCTGACGACCAGTTGATCAGTTAACAACCAACAATTTGTCGATCAGTTGTCTCTGTTAACAACCAACAACTTGTCGATCAGTTGTCTCTGTTAACAACCAACAATTTGTCGATCAGTTGTCTCTGTTAACAACCAACAACTTGACGACCAGTTGATCAGTTAACAACCAACAATTTGTCGATCAGTTGTCTCTGTTAACAAACAACAACTTGTCGATCAGTTGATCAGTTAACAACCAACAACTTGTCTATCAGTTGTCTCTGTTAACAACCAACAACTTGCCGATCAGTTGTCTCTGTTAACAACCAACAATTTGTCGATCAGTTGTCTCTGTTAACAACCAACAACCTGACGACCAGTTGATCAGTTAACAACCAACAATTTGTCGATCAGTTGTCTCTGTTAACAAACAACAACTTGTCGATCAGTTGTCTCTGTTAACAACCAACAATTTGTCGATCAGTTGTCTCTGTTAACAACCAACAACCTGACGACCAGTTGATCAGTTAACAACCAACAACTTGCCGATCAGTTGTCTCTGTTAACAACCAACAATTTGTCGATCAGTTGTCTCTGTTAACAACCAACAACCTGACGATCAGTTGTCTCTGTTAACAACCAACAACTTGTCGATCAGTTGTCTCTGTTAACAACCAACAATTTGTCGATCAGTTGTCTCTGTTAAAAACCAACAACCTGACGACCAGTTGATCACTTAACAACCAACAATTTGTCGATCAGTTGTCTCTGTTAACAACCAACAACTTGTCGATCAGTTGTCTCTGTTAACAACCAACAATTTGTCGATCAGTTGTCTCTGTTAACAACCAACAACCTGACGACAAGTTGATCAGTTAACAACCAACAATTTGTCGATCAGTTGTCTCTGTTAACAAACAACAACTTGTCGATCAGTTGTCTCTGTTAACAACCAACAATTTGTCGATCAGTTGTCTCTGTTAACAACCAACAACCTGACGACCAGTTGATCAGTTAACAACCAACAATTTGTCGATCAGTTGTCTCTGTTAACAAACAACAACTTGTCGATCAGTTGATCAGTTAACAACCAACAACTTGTCGATCAGTTGTCTCTGTTAACAAACAACAACTTGTCGATCAATTGTCTCTGTTAACAACCAACAATTTGTTGATCAGTTGTCTCTGTTAACAACCAACAACCTGACGACCAGTTGATCAGTTAACAACTAACAACGTGTCGATCAGTTGTCTCTGTTAACAACCAACAACTTGTCGATCAGTTGTCTCTGTTAACAACCAACAATTTGTCGATCAGTTGTCTCTGTTAACAACCAACAACCTGACGACCAGTTGATCAGTTAACAACCAACAATTTGTCGATCAGTTGTCTCTGTTAACAAACAACAACTTGTCGATCAGTTGATCAGTTAACAACCAACAACTTGTCTATCAGTTGTCTCTGTTAACAACCAACAACTTGTCGATCAGTTGTCTCTGTTAACAACCAACAATTTGTCGATCAGTTGTCTCTGTTAACAACCAACAACCTGACGACCAGTTGATCAGTTAACAACCAACAATTTGTCGATCAGTTGTCTCTGTTAACAAACAACAACTTGTCAATCAGTTGTCTCTGTTAACAACCAACAATTTGTCGATCAGTTGTCTCTGTTAACAACCAACAACCTGACGATCAGTTGATCAGTTAACAACCAACAATTTGTCGATCAGTTGTCTCTGTTAACAGACAACAACTTGTAGATCAGTTGTCTCTGTTAACAACCAACAACTTGTCGATCAGTTGTCTCTGTTAACAACCAACAATTTGTCGATCAGTTGTCTCTGTTAACAACCAACAACCTGACGATCAGTTGTCTCTGTTAACAACCAACAACTTGTCGATCAGTTGTCTCTGTTAACAACCAACAATTTGTTAAACAGTTGTCTCTTTTCATAACCACAAAACCAACTGATCCGATTAGATTTTTAAGCATACAATAGGAGTTAATTTCTATACACTACAACCTACGACATGATTCAGGAGACTACAAAACTGTGAACATATCTCAGTTAAAACATATATCGCAAACAAAATCCTCCAATATGATATTAACAAACAATGTTGCTAGGTGAGGTAAACTCACACTTAACACTTACAGCCTTGATTAAGGGTAATGATAAAAAAATATCATAATATGATTTGTATTACACCTGTCATATCAAATTCCAAAAGTGTATAAGTAAACTGTTTAAATATCCTGAATGGTGACAAGTTTGGCATAGGACAACCATGTTTTTTACCTGTACACTACAGCCATGATTTGTACCTGTAAACCACATTAACATGGTTTTTACCTGTGAACCACTTGCCAAAGGCTTTACCTGTAAACCACATGGACCTGATATGATATTTACCTGTAGACTTCATGTTTATGCTTACATGTAGTCTACCATGACATGGTTTTACCTGTAAAATGCATGGGAATAATTTATTTGTAGACTCAATATATATGGTTTTTACCTGTTCACTACAAAACACATCTAACAATGTTAATTATCACCCTCTCACATGTGAACTTGCTTAACTCATGTGCATAACTGCCATGTTAGAATTATAAATAGTTGTCATCCAATGGAAATACATGTCAACATTATTGTTATTTGAAGAGTTTCCTGACATTTTCACAATATATTTATAACTATTTGTAAATGGCTACTTAAAAAAGCAGTAATAACATGTTCAGACAAAAACAAACAAAATGTTTGCAGAAAACAATTTCACCAATGTTCAAACTGTATAGTTGTTTAATTTCACGGGAAGAAAATTTCACTTTTTTTTTTTTCGGACATATTCATGGGTATTAAATTTTGCGCTGTGCTGGAATTATTAGGTTACAGGGTGTTTTAGTACACGGTTATTTAATTTTGCGGAATTTTATATGACTGCAAATACAGTGAAATTGAATTCCCACGAATAATTAAGTTACTATACAGTACAGGATTATTGTGTAGCATTATATAACAGTTTATTCCACTGGCACTACACTGACATACTATGGAGAACTACATGTATACTTTAAAAGTTAAAATGAAAATGACTTTTAATCTAATCTATGTTTTTATAAAATTGATCTCTCAGGAGAAATGGTCTCTTTTGCAGATTTTGATTTTACTTATTAAGATCAATGTTCTTCAGGTTTAATTGCATTCACGATTCAAAGGAGCAGAAAGAAGAACCTCATCAGGGTCAGATATTGTTGAGACAAAACCATTCAATACCTGGTATTTGTGAAAATAGTTGTTGTATATAAAAAAAATCTTATTCTATTGTTCTATTATCATCCAGGTGAGTGAATCCCCTTTACCTAATACCTTAACTCGTTCACATCTAAAATTTCATAATAAACTAGTCCAACATTTGAAATGGAAGAGTTTAAATGTGTTTTCAGGGGTGAATGGGTTATAACTCTATATATTCCAGAAGAGGAAAAATTTATGGCGTTCCTCTTTTTGACGTGTGTTTTCAGTAATTCACCCATGTACAATCACAAAAATGCTGATGCATAAAGCCATTTAATCACATAATGATCAATTGATACAATGGTATTTTCTGATATATCTTTTTGATTTCTCGGTATTTATACCCTTTCAAAAATAAAACACTGAATTTCTAGCTGATTTTCGGGATCGATCCCGAACATTTATACAAAAAACTGTGCTACAATAAGAATATGATTTTCGGGATCGATCCCAAAATTTTGCAAGAAGTCCTTTCTCGGGATCGATCCCGAAAATTATTCTGAAAAAAAACTGTGCTATAATAAGAATATGATTTTCGGGATTGATCCCAAAAATTAGCAAGACATCCTTTGTCGGGATCGATCCCGAAAGTTATTCTGAAAAAAAAACGTGCTATAATAAGAATATGAGTTTCGGGATCGATCCCAAAAATTAATTAGCAAGAAGTGCTTTTTTTGGGATCGATCCCGAAAATATTCTGAAAAAAAACTGTGCTACAATAAGAATATGATTTTCGGGATTAATCCGGAAACTTTATCTGAAAAAACTGTGCTTCAATAAGAATATGATTTTCGGGAGTTTTGATACCAATATCTTTTCGGGATCAATCCAAAATAATTTGACATTCATGTCTTTAAAAGGTATTCTCTTATAAATTATGGATGTTGAAGCCATCCATACTCCCATAAAGTTCCCATGCAGCCCTAAATTGCATTTGACAAACGTAGAAAAGTCTTCATTCTTTGCATCAGTCTCTAGTTGATCTCATTCTTTGCATCGATCTGTTTGGTCTTTTAATTGATAATTAGGTTGTAAGGATAAAGTCTAAGTCTGTTTCTTTGTGACATATTTTGCTATATATATATATATAAAACCAGAGATGTGCAGGGATGCTGCACGACTTTCCATTCTTTGATTCTGGATTTGAATTTAGTCAATTATTGATGACTGATCATCATATACTTAGGCCATACCATTTGATTTATTGTTCTTCTGAAAATGAGATTTTAAAATTGGAGCGAGCGGGCGCAATTTCTTTTTGAATTTCTTAAAATTTCGAGCGAGCGGTAGTTTTCAAAAAACTAAATGTCAGAATAATTGTTTGACTATTGATATAATGTATCACAAAATAGAACATGTATTTAAACTGTGGTAGCGTTTTTTTTAAATAGTTTCCATGGTACAAACTACTTGCATAATGCTGTGCAATAAAACAGCATTTGAGAGAAAAGCTTTCTTGAATTACCTTATTAGAAGACCCAAGGTCATTCATTCAAGTTAAGTGATTGAACCACATCCGTAGGAAACACCTTTTAGCAACCACATTTTTTTCTTGTAGGTATTAAGATGCTTCTTTTCATGCAGAATGCATATTTGATTGAAATGATATAAATTAATGATGACAAAATATATGTATGATCACGGACTTAGAAAATCTAATCGAAATCCGTGGTATGATGTACCGCTATATAAAACAAACCCTGAAGGCTAGATGTATGACACTAGGTGTTTTGCTGACATAACCTTTGAGTTGCAGTAACATTAATAATGATATTAATGGACACAAGCATTATCTGTGTACTATATATCCAAATCAGAAAGATTAATATCAGTTCATAAGCTGACGTCCCATATATGAATAACTTCATTATTGTTTATCTCTTGGTTGAATAAGCATCATGAACCCAGTGTTCATCCATTCGGGATTTAAATGTTCTGACCACTGATGACTAAGTAACTACGGCATCTGGAAGAGAGTTCGAATGGTAATACCTACAAACATATTTCAAAATAGGAATAACAAAAACGTTTTTTGACTATCAACTTCAGGCCTTGTCTACTAAAATAAGACTGATGAAATGACATTGATGTCTGCCAAATTGGGTCGATTGCTTGAGAAGAGTATCGATTTGAAATTCAATATAGAGGTGTTATTATAGTCGTACATTTGTATTAACAACATGTCTTCTGATGTTGTTTACTTAATTCAGGATTTTAAAAGATATTTGATTGAAGTCGCTTTTTAGTGAGACCGCTTGAGTTCCGTTTTTTGTTTATTTGATCAAGATATCTTGGAACAATAAGTTATTTATTGCGGTATTTTGCAATACATTATGGCGACCGGATTATGTAGTGATCAACACGATAAAAGCAATTTTGACGCATTCTCAGTTTTCTTAATACACAAGTGAAAAAGCCTCGTCGCGCATTTCCCTTGTGTTGCTGCCGAAAAAAAACTGCTTAAAATACCATTTTTACCTTCATTTCAAACATTCCAATGATCCAAAATGGCGTTTCTAAATTTTGAACCATTGTAAAATATATCCAGATTCGTCATTTTTCATTGACGCTAAAATAGGAGCGGTAAATCCGACGAACAATAAATCAAATTGGTATGGCCTTACATATATCTTTATATTAGTTTGCATGGATTTGGGTCTACTCGATCAAACCTTACTGAATCTTAAGAAGACAGTATAAAAATATACTACATGTATATAAAACAACAGTATTGCAGTTTCGTTCCATTTATTACCTATTTGACAACGACATACATTATGAACATTGTTTACCATAACGGCGCTACATGTATATAACGACATGAAAAAAACTAATTTTCTGAGAATGGAATGGCGGCCCCAATTTGGTGATAACGGTTGCTAACACCACAGAATTGTTAGGTATTGCAATAAGAAATAACAATAAACAACGTGGTTAAAGGTGCTTCCTTAGAGACAACAGATAATTAATTATGGCCTCTTACTTACTTTACTTTGGCAGTTATTTATGGACGCTCTGCAAACTTAGGGACTAAGCCTTTTTGGCTTCTTATAATTACTGCTGAATATTTTATGCTTGGGCCTGATATAATTTTTTCGGGTATTTATGTCATTAACTGGTACTTCACGATTTTTTAAACTCCTTACAAAAGAGAAGAGACCGTGGGCAGAAGCCTTTGTATGGGAGAAACTTTTTACTCAGAGACGGCCGAGCTGCGAACCCTCGACCTTCCACACACAGCATGTCAACACGATCTGGTCAAATGGTCTAGACCGTTCAGCTAACGAGGCATCTGAGATAGATGAACATCTTAACAAGGGATGATATTGGGAGCTTTCTCAACAGATTATCAACGATTGGCCTATTTTAGAATAATTGCTGTCTAAATACATTATATGATAAAGGGAACCTAACTAATTTTCGTATTAATGAATGAAAGTAAATAAAATGTTTAGGTTTTGATGGCAAGAAAGGCTGGTATTGATTTCATCAACAAATCTCTTCTGCACATTTCATTTTTTAAAATCAAAAGTTTATTTCCCGTTACAGTCATTATGCATTTTGGTATTGGATTAATTACAAAGTGTTCATCAAGACAATATACCTTTTCTGCATATACCTGGTAAGTGCAAATAAACCTAAACAATTTCATTCATGGACAGTGGATGAACAGACAGATTTTCCTTAAGCCAGAAATCCTCATCATCTTGTGGGCACCATTAATAAAATCTGAAAGAAAAGAAAAATATTTAGAGCTACCTGTATCCTTCTCATATGCATATTATGATCATTTAAGATTTAAATACCTGGTAATATTACAGACGTTATAATGTTAAATAAAACTAGATGGCGCAGACATGGAAACTATTTCTAAGGCCCCGCTATGGCAGCATTAATTCAATATGTAAAGAATCTATCAACGAGTCTAAATGAAAATAGAATAAAAGGTAGATATGCAGCTCTAAACATCTGAAAGTCACAATTATCAATTAGTTACAAGTTGGTTGCACACATATACAACACTGACACATCAGGAAAGGCCCCAGTTTGTTATTTAACCCTTATAGTTTAGCAGTTAATTAAGAGATATTATATTTGACTTGCCCTTTGATCCAATGACCTTGACATTAAGTGGGTTGACACCTTGTTTGGTTACTGCCAACTTCATAACGTCTCAACAAAAATAGAACTGTACGCCAATGGCCTTATACCTCCTGCTACCACTCCCTTAGCAATAAAAACTTTATCAGGCAATTTTGATGACAAACAAACTTTTATCTGCAGATCACCTCTTCACATCATCCCTAACATTCCTGCGTAGTTTCATTGAAATTGGTGACAGGTTAAGAAGAAGTTTTCCTGACAAACATTCCAACAAAAACCTGTTTATAGTGACCTGGTAACCATTGGCAACCAAAAGTCTGCATAAAAAAACCTGCATGCATATCTACACTTGGTCTCAATCATTCATGTGAAGCTTCATTGAAATTGGTTTACTGGTTTAGAAGGAGTTGTGTGGTCTACATTTTCCAAAAAAAAACCCTGTTTATAAGAGCTTATTACCATGACAACCTAAATTTCTGTTAAAGTAAAACCTGGTTACCATGGCAACTAAAATTAGATGGGGGGGGGGGGGGGGGTATAATGTACAATGATGCAGGTATCAAGTTTCATCATTATATCTTCAAAAATTGCACTTGTGACCTTTGGAAATTATAAAAATAAAACAAGAGGCAGAAATTGAAAAACAAAATATTACTGTTTTCTTAATTGTTTCAGAATTAACATCCGACTTTGTAAAATATAAAAAATGTGAATCCTGCTAAATTCATATCTCTATAGGCAAGCTAGATTAATTGATGGAAGTTGATATTTTAAATTTGTCGCATATTTGTTTATGAATAATTTTGTTATTTATGATTTTTTTCCAAGCTTTATGGCTAAAGGACTTGTTTTTGGTATTGTGGGGGCCCTAAAGGACTCACACAACTAAATCAGCCTATCATGAAGTGTTTCATACGTTTGTAGTTCCTACCGAAAATTTGTTCCGGCTAAGTACAGTGATTCTGAATAATCTAAATAGGTAATTGTTGACATATTCTGCATTGAATGAAATCTATAGATATTTAACTTTACAAAAATGTATACTTTTGGTAGATTTTGATATGTGATGGTGGATTGATATGGGTGTTGAACTTCAAATATTAAAGTTATTAGCTCTAAAGTTTAGTAATAAAATATAGTAAATTATTTAGTTGTGCGAGTCCTAAATGGGGTCAAAAGGGACTTTTTTTGGCTTCAATAAATTATCTAGTCAAATTCTTACCATTCTTTAAAGTAGTTAATGATCCCTTGTTACTGTGTGCTACCAAGTTGCAGTAACATCAATTCTCCTCTCCCCTTGCTGGGGATCATATTTCCATGTTTCATCAAAATCAGGTGGTTTTGAGGCAGAACATTATGAAACTGAAAATGCACCATGTGACCAATGTCACCGTCCCATCATTAGGTGTCAGATAAAAGAACCCTGTGGTGTTACTGTAATTAACAACTTAAATGATCCCCATGTGGTTGTAATCATTATCATGAATTTATTTAGGGTTAGTTATAATAGAACTTTTTGGGAAATTCTCTCACGAGTACCAGTCAGAAATAATGTGAAGTTGAACGGCTTTATCAGCGTTGTTTTACTTTTACAGTGGCTTTTTTTTTAAATTTGACTCTTAAAATCTGCTACTCATTTAGCAGAAACCATTTATTACAATAAAACTCAACTCCCCCCCCCCCCCCCCAGCCACACACACACCACACATAACATCTGTGTTAAAACTTGATGATAATAATAGTTCAAATAAATTGTTGCTTATTTCTTGAAAAATAGATAAAGTTTTAATTTATTTTGATATTCCTTTTCCTAACAGATGCATAAATATATGGTTCTTTTTTAATTAAACTTCATACTAATTTTGTGTTTGAAAACATATTTTTACTGGATTTCAGCTTTATATACAAATATAATTTATGATATAATTATAATGTTTGTCTGTAGTCACCATGCACAATATACTAGTATGTGTATTCAAATGCATTCATTTTGCAATTATTATTATTATCTACCTTAAGTTAATACCTTTACATAAACTGTATTCATTTCCTGGATTTTTCAAATTGCTAATACATGTACTTACATTGATACTGCCAAGTGTACACTGTTATGCTGGCAGATATGGCCTCTATCTTCCAATTCAAGCTGTCTTTCCATTTTTTCTTAGTTGATTCCACTTCTTTGGACATAATTAAAGTGTACCAAGATGCCATAGTTAAAAATATCAGTATGTGTCCGAGCTATCTAGATCATGTACATCACACATTTGCCAATCCCACTTTTCCTTACTATAGTGTCAAGTGTGTAAATAAAGGAGGCGGTTTGCAGCTGGGCACCTGAGGCACTGTATTATAATCACAGTCACATGGAGCTTGGCGGGATCTGATAGGCTAGATGATAGGTCAGTCGCCTCCTGCTGTATCATGCCTCATTTTGTATGATAGACGGCGCTACCAGCCCCTAAGTTTTTATGGTGAATTTCTCTACCTGAATTTTACTAATAGCTTTATATAATCTCCCCTAGTTTAAAACTTTAGGATTTAGTCTAGCATCAGACATTAAAGTGATCAAAATTATTTAGAGTTATTTTGTTTCCAAGTAACACAAAATCTGTATACATGTAAAAGATGTGCATTGATTAGGTTGCCTTACAAGCGTGAGCTGTAGGGAAATTCCCTACAGCTCAGTTGGTAGAGCATCGGTCTGGAGAGCCAAGGGTCACGGGTTCTCGTCCTATTACATAACATCTAGAGACATTTAGGGCCAGCCTAGCTGTGAGGGAGCACTTTCACTGTACATAATGTTATACCTTTATTACAATAACGATTCTGTATACATCATAATAGGTTATAATTTCAACATTTCCATCAGTTGTTTGAAAATTTGTGGAAATTAAATGTCATGAGCAACGATAATATCCTATTAGATGTTAAAATTGTTTCTCTTTGGTACAATGTCATCAATGACAATAGGATCAATGAGAGAAATAATTTAAGAACCATTGATAAGATTCATTCATGGGCAGATATAGAAAGTTATTTACTAAACATATGAGATAACATAAATAACCTATTACATCAGTGACCTTTGTTGAAATTGAATACTTGCAACCTTTGGGTAGCATTTCCGAATAGGTATCTTGATTTAAATTATTGAGCTAACACTTCCTGATCCAAATGTTGTATCAGTACTACAATGCATTCTTTTTATATCATGTTGCATTTGTCAGACAAAACAATTGACATTAACAGATATGTGACATTCAGAGAAACATTTTTTCCACTAAATCTAGTGCATTTCCAATCTCAATAACTGAAAGTAAGCTATTCAAAGTATATATGAAGATGTTTCAATCTATAGATAATATTGTTTCATCCAAAACATTTTTTTTTTTTAATTTTAATTTTATTTTCTATGCAATATTTTGTACAAGTTGTATTTGAAATCAATGGAAATGACATCTATGATCTTACACAGATTATATAGAGGGTGAAATGGTGTTCTGAAAAAAAACATGATATAAAGAAGAATGCGATATTAACAGGAGTGATATTAAGTGGAATTCACTGTATTATGACTTCCAAATGTATTTGTTTAATCAGTAAGCCAACAATACTTCTGCTTGAATTGTGGAATGTATCAACAGCAGTGACATAATGTATTAGCATGATTGGTGTAGAAAGTTCCCCCACAATTAAACTTCCCTTGACCCCACACTTAGGCATGATGCTGGGCTTGATATAGCCTGTAACACAGCAGTCCATAACCATATGCTTAGTACTTCTTATAAATTTATATAATTTGAATGATGTTACCATGAAAAGGCTCTGGTTGTATTCATATATCTGTATTCAGCACTTCATATATGTGATATATGTAAGTAGAATGCAGGTGTTAAGCAATTCTTAATGATACATTAAGTTGTAAGTTGTATCAGGAGAGTTCCTCCAATCCCCTGTTTACCTTTTACTTACATTGTACATCACATGTAGATAACTAGACTACAGTATATAGGGTTGGAAATATAGAAAATATTCTCTAAAAATGAGTTGTAATTAGTCACATTTAATTGCTATAACTTGTCAAATTTGCTGGAAACTTTGTCACAAAATGTTACTTTCCAAGCCTAGAAGTTGCTTTCAAAAGTCCCTCCGAGTGAGCTTACCCCATCAACCAAAAAAGTTACATTTTTACTTGCAGTTCACTCAGTAAAATCTAATGAAACACCTAGTTTCCAATAAGTACTCGCATAAATAACAGTGCTGTAATAAAACAATCGTGATAAGGCGGGTTGAATGACAAGCCGTTTGGGGTTTTAACTATTAAATACAGATATCTACATTTTAAATAGAGATATCTACCTTTGAATATATGGAAAATAAAGATTTTTCTATAACAACTACAGATATTTATTAAAATTAGAGAGATCTCCATTAGAAATACAGATATCCATTTGAATTACAGATATCTTAATCTTAATTAAGTATATCTTTATTTCAATTACAGATATCAGCATTTCATTGTAAGTAGAGACGATCTGTATTAAGATAGAGATATCTCTGATTCAAATAGATATCTCTCTTTTAATAAAGAAAGCTGTAATTGAAATAGAAATATAGGTGTGTTATATAATTTAATACAGATATAAATCTTTAATTTTAATTTTAAAAAATCTCTATCTGACTAGAAATAGAGATATCTGTATTTAATCACAATGAAGGGGAAAAGATTGCTCCCTTTGTCTAATTATTTTGCGCAAGACAGAAGCTATGTCACAAAAAATATTTGAAATAGCAGGAAATGCTAATCAATTTGGGATACAATCCCTAATTCTTTCATTCCTTTTACCAGCCCTTAACCTCAATAACTGGTCATCTGTTCTTTCTATGGTACTCTGTATAACCGCAACAGTTCTCTCTACTTTCTGCAGTACAGCTGCCATGAAAGTCTCCTGCCGACTGGCCACAGGCACTTATTACACTCGGTATTTCAGGTCTTGTCTTGCTGAGGGTCCACTACGTACTGTATATGTAACATGTATGTAGATAATCCTTGTAAAGACTGTGGTTATTCATTTAATAAGTGCCTGTGTGGCCAGCGCTAGATCAACAGCCGTTTATGTATCCACAGGTTGGAGAACAATACTTTTTTCTGTGTTTTAAATTTTAATTCTTCAGACTGAGACAAACATATATGAATAAAGATATGCTTATTTAGAATAAAAATATCTGAATCTAAATTAAACATACCTTAATTTTCAAATAATTACATATATCTCAATTGAAATAGCAATATATGTTTTTGAATTGAAGACAACTGTGAAATTATACGATTATGAAATAGAGACATCAGTATTTTAGTTGGAGATATCTATTTCAAATAAAGCTTAGTAATCTTTATTTCAATTAAATATATCTTCATAAGGACAAGAAATAGATATCTCTGATTGAAATAGAGATATCTCTTTTTCAATTAGAGATATATGTTATTCAAATATAGATATCCCTATTTGAAATACAGATATTTCTAATTTAATTAAGGAATGACCACAATTTATTTCAGGTTATATGGTATATACCGACGAAAATGTGTGCACTTTGCATAAATTCGCGAAGCAAAAAAGTGCGATATATACCGTATAACCCTGAAATAAATTGTGGTCATTCCTTATAATTTCATTTCTGAACATTCATAATTATATAAGACATAGGTCTTATAAAATAATTTGGAACTAATTATGACAAAAAATTGAATGGTTTTGCAAAAAACACTACCGTGTACATAAATTTCATCTTTAAACAACTTCAAACAATCAGAAGTTTGATTACAAAATACTGCGCAAAACATGGCGGTATATGACGTCATCACTTTTTGCATTGTCTGATTTTTGAGGTTATACGATATAACCTGAAAAAGTTTAACATTGGGGTAATAGGCAAAATTAAATTATATAAAGATATTTCAATTTCAATTTCTGAAATAGAGATATCTGTATTTGCAATAGAGATATTGTTTTTAAATTTAAATAGAGATATTGTTTTTTAAATAAAGATATCTTTACCTAAATAGGTTAAAACCCAAACGGCTTGTCAAAGGGATATACTGGTGGAAACATAAACTTTGGCTGAACTTAGAAGGCCCGAAAGCAAACTTGCATGTTTATACCTCCGTGTTGAGATTACATTAATGACCGTACAAGTGTAATTGAAACAATGTTATGTTCAATTATAGAGTTTCCTGTTAAAGGTAGAGATTGATTGCTTCCTGCTGGTGCACCGATGCTGGCAGGTGAACTAATTGTTTTATGTCAGATAAGGCCGAGATTCAGAGCATTTTGTTGTCCAGGCAAACCACCAGCTAACTAATCTCTACAGCTAATTTATGTGACAAGTCGGCAGCCCAAACCTGGCTGGTATGGGGAGGGGTGCTGGTCTGTACTGTAATGTGTAACATGATACCCCTCCAATCATGATAACTGTGAATTGAAAGTGTGCTCACATCACTTAGCTGTGAAAAACAAAACAATACATGTCATATCGTTCAATATTATTCCTAGGATTTATTGATGTAAAATTAAATTTAAAATATTTATTTGACAGAGTATTATGTCACACAATATATGAAGATTTATGAACATTTTGTATAAAACCTATTCCCATCTATGACCCATGTATGGGATTAAGGATTTGGGTATAAATTCCTCACACATGAAAGTACACACACCGGCATAACTTCACGTTGATGGGTTACAACCCATTCACCTTCTTCCATGCTGCGTTTTTTCAAAACATATCTAGGATCATTCCATCCTCCAAGATTGCTTATCACTTTCCAGTATTTAGAATATCTATCTTTTCTGATGACACTGTTCTCAAGACATGGCGCTTGTCCATTTCCCAACCATTGGTGGTTATGTGATGTCACACATGGAGTCTGGAAACAATGGGGACAATCAGAATCTTGTAATTTAGACACAGACGGACTACCATCTTGCTGTAGTGCAGATGTGTCCATTGATATAGTTGAACTCCCTGATTGATGTGGTGCAGATGTGTCAGGACCACATTTCAGCTAAATCCACCATAACAACTCGTCACAACTATCCTTTTTTTCTTTGTTATAAATAATTAATTGTTATGTATAAATCGTTTCATTGGTGTATACTTTTATGGAAACGTTTATATTTCAAATATTGAAATTTGCATACCATGAGCAAACTACAGACCACCACAAAGATCGGTCCTGTTGACATCTGGGTTGGACAAATTGTATTTTTGATTTACAAATTATACTATGATATGCCCAAAAAACATTTTTATTTTTATATATATTTCAAATTATAATTTCCAATTGTGATACAATTTTTCTGATGCAAAATGCTTGGAATATTTATAGTATGGAATGAATTAATGTACAGTAATTAATGTGTCAGTGATACTGATTATAAATTGTGTAAACCACATTTGGTATGAATTATATAAATAACTTTGTCTTATATTTTCATCAATTCTTCATTTAAATCTTAAAATTTGATTACTTCAAGCAATGCAATTTATTTAGTTTCTTGCGTTCAAATCTACCTGTGTAGCAAGACAGAGGTATTTGTAAACAAACACATTTATGGCTTACAGCTTGTCCCCACACTACACTGTAGAGCACTGCAGGCACATGTGTGTGTTTCCCCTTCAGTGTAAACTAGACCTTAGGGAGCTAGGGGTGTAGCTCTGCCTGGACAAAATTAATTGATACTGTCAATGGTCCAGATAACACCAAGATACTCAAATTGCACTGAATCTCGGCCTTTATCGTACCTGTTGAGGTGATGCTGAGCTGTATATCCTACCAATTTGTCACCTGATAGCGATGTGAAATGATATTAGACTGCACCCATATTATAAGTCAGTCCCAGATCAGGCCTTGAGGTATGTACACGTCTATATATGTTAACCCTTGAGGACTAATACAACAGCACCTTATCATAAGTTTAGTAGAGTCATTCTGAGAGATCAAAGGAGATATTAACTTTAATTTTACCCCATTCATAATGGCGAATGTTTTTTGCAGAGTTTTCATATCAAATATTTACACCCTCCTATTATTAATGTGTGGTAAGTATGTGGCCCTAGCAACCCATGCTGTAGATAAGCCCTGCCTCCCTCCTCCCCCTCCTTTATTGCTGTCCGGTGGGATTTTAAACTAGGTCTTCCTTTAACACAACATTTTGAGTTTTGTAATTTGTATCCAAGAGACTTTGAGGGTAACACTTCGTAAGTAATATGCCTTTAGAACATTGAACGTCATTGTTTGACATGTACAGTGCATGACAAAATTAGAAAAATTGCTATCATATACAACCAGATTATAGGGCCATAATAATTTATCTCCAGACCTAAAATCCTATAGTTTACAAAGGGCTTGTGAGTCCAGACACTGATAATATCTATAAGCTGATGGTTCTGCAGAACACAAGAGGAGGGGGGGCATGCGGTGGTCAGCAGTGAAACCATCCCTCTTGTTTATTTATCAATTTCGTATGGTACAGTGTATAAAGTTTTATCAGTGATATTCTATCCCGTCTCAAGAAGCTGATAAGCTTAATGTCCTGTCTTCTATGTGAACTAGAGTATATAGCCTTGAAGAAGAGGCAATGTACATAGCACAGATTTTAGAAGTGGGTAATTTTGTATTTTGTATCAATACAAGGAAATTTTGAGCTTCAATATGATCATTACCCACTGTCAAACTGCGAGAGACTACCAACTATTTTGATCAAGCCATGGAAGGAATTACTTAGGAACAGACACCACACCTAGTGAGTATAACGGGTACACGTGTACATGTCACAGCTGTGTTCCCATTTTCCACATGAGGTAAAATGAAATAAAATATGATTATCTGTTTACTTTGTAGATAGCAAACTCAAGTAGCATGAGTTGTAATTATTTATTGACATGCAAACGTTTCCAAACAATTGATGAATTCCTGCATTTCAGCCCACCATCATCATTGGCATATCAAATTGCCCTCTGTCCATCATGGTCAGTCCAAACAATTTTTTGTATAATTTCTTATTCTAGTCATCTTTTGATTTAGGGAATGATAAAAAAAAATGGCTGACAGGTGGCAACCTGGGATTTTGACAATGAAAGTAAGTTATTTCTATTTCATGAAAAGGTAGAATTTTATGGATTTTTTTTTTCAAATTTCATCAGTAGATTGCCTCTTTGTCCCTGTATCAGAATAAAAAAAATTGGCTGACCAGCGGTAATCTTAAATTTCGATAATGAAAGTTTCTTCCCGCTCTTTCAAGAATTTTTATTCTCAAATTTTACTGAGAGATTCCTCTTAGCTGTACCCTTTTGATTATGGGACGGATCATAAAACAAAATGGCCGACAGGTGGCCATCTTGGATTTTGACGAATGATCGTTATCACTATTTCTTGAGAAATACTTGATGTATCATCCTCCAAATTCTTATAAATATGTAGCTGATCTAGACTGGGTTGATCGTCAGCGACAAGATAGCTCAATTGGTTGAGCATCCGTCTACAGTTACGAAGGTCCTGTGTTCGAACCCAAGTCTAATAGTGTATTACTTTAATCAGAACGTTTCAGATGTCCTAACTTGGAAAAATCTAATAATGGAAAAAGAAATGACATTTCCAGAAATAACCAAAACGGTTCTGTCATATAATCTGCGAAATGATGCGAGTAAATGTTTTTTTATTTACAAGTTTTTCACACTATGATGCCACTAGGAATCCGTAATGATGTATTTTACTAATGAAATGCAGTGTAACTGGTTACAGTTATGTCTATTTACAATTTATTGAACATCTGAAACGAAAACCTTTTACAGACCGCCATATTGGATCCAACTTGAAACAACCGAAACATTCCGCTGAATGGAACATGCTATAACTGTGCTTTTTTCGTATCCTGTTACAAATTGTTAGGTTTCCCTTGGCTTTTTTGTGCTCTGTCTTGTATGTTGTGCTTGATAAACTTTCATGTTTTAATTGTTTTCTTGAAAAAGTGGTCGATCACCCTTATCATTTAAATAATTTCTTTTATGATCTCCCAACGCTTTGTTGTTATTACATCTTTGCCCATGTATACATGACCACAACACCAAGGTTTGTGTCACATGTCCCCATTTTGATATACAATGTAGCACATATTGTATTCAGACTCTGTATTTAGGTAATTATTGTCCACTTTTCACTCTTTATCTTTTAAATAACACTCTCCAGCCATTCTCATATTTATGCAGTCGGTCAGCGCAGACACTCCTATCTGATCAAATTTATCCTTAATCCCAGCAGACTCTCTAGCTGTCCCACAATCTCATTATTTCCCACCCCATACATTTTCACCAAGATTGCACCCCTTCATAATGTAAATCCTCATATGTATCCAGGCCTACATGCAAACAATAGCAGCTCTTATACCGATCTAGAGAACACCTAGGTCTGAAGCATTGTTAGCTTCATAATTATACAGATATTAGTGATTTATTATAATTAATACACTACTACAAGTTATGATTTCACAGTAAATGACATGTAGGAATCATTATTCAAAAGGATTACAGGATTTTTAAATAACAGTGACATTAGTGAAAAAAATGAAACGAAAATGAAATGAAGCTTACAATCACATTTAATCTGTAATTATAGGAGTTTGCTTGGTAGTGTTGCCAGCTAGGTATGTATATATATGGCTAATTAAAGGTACAAAATATATATATAAACATATTCATTAAATAGTGGAGAAGTTATATGCCAGACACTAACTTTTAAGATATTTGTCTTTTGAACATATTATATAAGTGGCTAGGACAAATCTTAAGGAGGGGGAGTTATAATGTGCAGGTTGGCAGCAATAGAAACAGCCTCAGTTAGCTACTGTGTTTGACTGTTTGTAATATTCAGGGTACCCTCAGAGGCAAATGACAGTAGTTACTCAGGGTCTGATATTGTCTGATATCTGTGAGCTCACAATTACCATGTACAACAAGGAGACATTTCCCCCATTTAATGTAGATGAGAGGAGGGACTCAAATTGGTTAAATTGTTTAAAATCTCAACAACCTTCTTTTGACCCAGATGATGTGCTGGAATCAAATCATCTTCATAGGTCGATTGGCTTTAAGGTGTTTTATCAAGTTGTGAATTTCATGTCCTCTGTAATTCACATTCCCTAGTGGGGAAGGGGCAAAATTTACTATATTATTTTATTCAAGAAAATGATTTTTTTGTAAAATTTGTGAAATGTAAACTTTATTTTTTCACAACAATTATAAAGAGGTTACCTTACTTTGACCACTCTTGTTGGCTCAGATATTAGCACAAGCCACAAGGGCTCTTTATAGTGGAAGGACAGCGAAGTTCATTGAGAAAACCTATGGATCCAGCAGGTTACCCCATACCCTTTCATGTCCGATCAGAGAATCCAACCCACAAACCACTGTGCTACCCCATCACCCTATAAATGATATTTTTGGATTTTTTTTTCATTCTCAGCTAAATATCATTCAATTTTTGCATGTACATATGTAGTAGTATAATGATTAGCAATATGTACTATTAACAATGATGGGGTCATAAAACAAAATCTGAACACAGTTTTATCTTGAATAAGTGCATATCCAAAGGTTCACATTATATTTTTATATATACTGTTTAGGTGTAATTAATATAACAATAATAATATTGTCAATTTTCAGCTTAATCAGACAACATTTTAATTTTGACCAATCAGAAACCTGCTTTGTTTTCCCATATGTAACAGTTTCAGAAACAACTGATCTGTGGTGTCATTGAAATCCATTCAGCAGTTCTTGAGGACACTTTTCTACACAATCTGTAGAGGGACCGTCATGTACAGCTGACAAACCAGCTCATTTAAGTACACATACACATTACGTTAAAATAAAAATTATTTATTTGCATTTTCAGCACAGTAATGTAAAAAAAACTTTAACCTTGGATTTGAGCCTTGGAAAGTTAAAAAAATCTTGTTTATCTTTTTTTTTGGAAAAAAAATCCTCTTTCATTCCATATATTACATTCTTGTGTCCCTTAATTAAAGTCCAAAATACCAAATTACAACTTTATAGTACAAATATTGAATGATTTACAGAATGTTTCCAAACTTTGTCAACAAATTTTAACATTGGCTATGTTGACACGAGTTGACAACATAAGCCCCTCTTTTTTCGAATAGACAAGGTAAAAAAATCATAATCAGGGCAATATATTGCATTTCAAATCTTGTTAGAAAAAAACATAAATCTGTTATAATGTTCAAGACAGAACACAAGTTCTACCAGTCATTACAATTTATGTAATTTCTATTGAATGCCCAAAATTATCTTTGTACAGGTTCATCTTTCATTTCTGATGGTCGGCCATATTTTAAGCGACTATAGATGCTACATTTAGCAAAATAACAGACACCTTGAATTATAACTGATGCAACTTTTAGACTTATACATGTAACCTGAAGAAAAGGAAATCATAAGCGTTTCCAACGTAAAAAATTTGATGACCTCAAATCTGAACAACATCTAGAAGCATACCAGGCCTCTTCATTTTCAATTTCAAAGGGACCTTTTTTGGTCTCTTTACAAGAGAAAGGAATTGGATGCATGGAAGCCTCTAGCCTGTGTGCTAAAACAACATCTTGCAGGAAAGTCTGGTTCAGTGGCTACACATTTTGGGAATATACACCTTCCACACTGACAATGTCTTTTTACTGATCAGATTAGTCATTCAGAGATGAAATGCTGGAAACAGTTCAGATAACTCGCATAGTATCAACAAGATTGACATATATATATACATTTGGAAGATACGGATATTGAGGAAATCCAAAAATTGATAAGCCAGGACTAACAACATCCAAAGGTATATGAAATATATACATATCAAAATTATAAGTTCATGCAATTACATGTCTAACCTGTGTTACTCTTTATGTAATTGCTAATGGTAAGAATTTGTATTAATGTCTATTGTGAATCTTGATCATAGCTAAATACAAATATGTCAATGTTTTGACATCAGTGTTTCAGTAAAAATCAAATTGAGTATTAAGCTAGTGACAGCTTATAACCTATATGTTTTCTCAATCATATCATCATTTTTGGGTACATTCTGCAAGTTTGTGTGTTATAAAGAAAAAAGGATGGCGATCACAATATGTAAGCATACATGTATATGCCTTATTCATACTGCACTAAAACACAATAGTACTAAAAAGCTTTGTCAAAGATGACATAACACACACACACAAAATATCTTGTATTAGGTTCCCAACAACGTACATGTATGATGTTCTGAAGTCCTAAGAAAGTTTGAATATTCTCCTCTTAACTCATTTGCATAACAGTATAAATATATATCATGTTAAACATGCAACATTTAATCAAAACTTTGTAATGCTGTGCTCATTTTGTTCATGCATTGCTAGGTGTTATTTACCCAGTAAACACTTAAGTTTAAACTTAAGTCTGATTTCATTTTTTCAGATATATAAAGAATACCTAACAGCCCTAACAACAGAAATGCATGATTTCGGCAATGCTGAATGATTAACAGTGAAATGAAGTAGCAATTAGAAGACCAATTGCAAATTAAAGTGCCTTCAAGAGTTGCAATGCACATTTTGGTGTACATAACTGTTTCCTTTGCCTCAGCAATTCCTTTACTATATTCCATTTTAATGGCTGGTTAGGCCTATAGAGGTGTCGCATGTGTTTTCATATCAACAATGAGAGCCAGTCAGACCAGTTGAGTGCCTTTTATACCCAAGGAAGCAGAGGAACTCACAACATTTATATATAATAATATATAATATGTATCATGTCTTTTTACGGAATTAATTACAAGGTTGGTATCACAGTAGATAAATGTTAATATGAAAGTTCTCATTTTCATTTATTTTACGTCAACTCAGAAATACAAACAGTTTTAAGATGTGATTATTTTAAATGTGTTATGGAACATTCCCATCTTAGATTTGTCTCAGAAAAACTGGACTTTCGATAGTATTCCAGTGTCGGTCTCTGCGTGGGATAATTCATATTTTTTCCACTGAATACAAAACATATGTATATTGAGCGTAATAATGTACATAGCAATGTACATTTAATTATTATCTGAGATAATTTGACAGGGTTTATAATATTATAATTGCATGTACCGATTGTCTTTTTACCTCCACTTGCCGCGCATCCCTTTGATATCACAGGTAAGTCATTTCACACCTGTGATGACCTCGGGGGGTTATTTGCATTAGGTAACTAGCAAAGATGAAGATGAAGAATTTATGAAATATCTAAAAGCTCACATTAATGTTAATATTAAAAAAAAGTTTACTAATGTAACTCGGATATAGACACTCTGGACGTTCCGATCGCCCCCAACCCACCAAAAAATAAATAAATAAAAGAATTCCTTAAAAATTATAATTCGGTTATTTGCTTTCTATAACCCACATATAAACATACAACCAAGGACCTAGATAGCAAAATCTAATCCAATCCAATTCCGTGATACAACTGAACACTTAATAAATTAAAATAATGTTGGATTTACATTCCATCTTCTTTTCGGATTCACAGAACAAGTAAAAATTAGGCCCCGATTACATACATGTTCTACAAGTACCGTAAAATGCGAAAATAATTTGGAGATAAACATTAATTCTTGTTATTTTCGTCAAATTGGTATACATATAAATTTGGTTGCCTGGTGTACATTGTACATATGTATCGTTTTTATGACTCTGGTACAGGTTTCGTCGTCCTGACTGATGTCAGTATATATGTAGCAGTATAAAGGTAAAATGTTACCATCCACCTGTCTTATCGAGGTGAATTCACTGACCAATCAACTAATTAGTGTCACGTTTGTGTTAGATCACTAATCCCTTGTGAATGGCACGCCCATGATTTGTAATGTTTCGACAGGGTGTCCATCTCTTGACTACTGTATACTTCGGGATGACGAAAGAAATTAGCATTCAAATGCCCCACAAAACACTATTTTTGCCATTACAAATTAAAAGTATGCATGGACTTTCGTTTTAAAAAGTATATTGTACGTATATGCATAATTTAGAGGTCGGCGAAAATGACCTTATAATTGTGTCTACACAAAGTAACCAGACCACGCTTGCAAGCAAAGATTGGGTGTTTGAATATGGTTTTAAAACATGACTTTAACCAAACATAAAATTTTCACTTTTCGTTGCACAAATCCTTTTAGGAAATAAAATTTTCGGGAACGATCCCAAAAATCACATTTTCACTGTACCACAGTTTTTTTTCCAGATATTTGGGATCAATCCCGAAAACAGACTTTTTGCTTATTTTTGGGATCGATCCCGAAAATCATTTTCTTATTGTTGTACAGGTTTTTTTTTTCAGAATAATTTTCGGGATCGATCCCAAAAAAGCACTTCTTCCTTATTTTTGGGATCGATCCCGAAAATCATATTCTTATTGTAGCACAGTTTTTTTCAGAATAATTTTCGGGATCGATCCCAAGAAAGGACTTCTTGCAAATTTTTGGGATCGATCCCGAAAATCATATTCTTATAGTAGCACAGTTTTTGTATAAATGTTCGGGATCGATCCCGAAAATCAGCAAGAAATTCCAACAAACAGTGTTTTATTTTTGAAATCAAAAGGATATATCAGAAAATACCATTGTATCAATTGATCATTGTGTGATTAAATGGCTTTATGCATCAGCATTTTTGTGATTGTACATGGGTGAATTACTGAAAACACACGTCAAAAAGAGGAATGCCATAAATTTTTCCTCTTCTGGAATATATTCGGTTTTATATGATAAGCGATATATTTTAGTTCATGACTAAAACTTATCTGTGTACATATCTTTGTAATTACCCGGTATGCATTCTAAATGTTTATCAATCAATTTTATCTGCTGATAAACAATTTGGTGGATTTGGATTAGTCTACCACATAAATAGTCTATTTGTCAGCTACTGATAAAACACTTCTGATTATGGAACAATTCAAACTCATTCAAATTTACTAACACAAGATTTAATACATGTTTGATACATGTACATGATATATACTACAAAAAATTCCAAATCATATTATAAAAATTACTACAATGAATAAGTAAATAAATACACTTACTCAACCATTATATTTTACAGCCTCAAAAATGTTCTTCAGGTTTTGAACCATTTCCAAACATCCAAGGCATTGTCAGAAGTGAGGTAAAAACAATCACAGAAAACAGAAGTGTCAGTAAAACAGGAATTGAAAATTTATAAAACTGGAGCAAACATAATCAAAGGAAAACACAGAGAACATTGAAAAGGTACAAGGATAATGGCTATAGTGTCGCCTGCTTCATAGATTATACACCTGCCATGTAAATTTAGGTTAAACTCAAATAATGTCATCTCCTCAAAGCAAGAACAAGGGTAGTGATAGTGAAACATAATCACACTCATTACTCTCTTTCCTTTGGTTTATTTGGTTTATTTTATTTAACGTGCTATTCACAGCCAGGGTCATATATTAGGACGTGCCAGGTTTTGAAGGTGGAGGAAAGCCTGAGTACCTGGAGAAAAACCACCAACCTATGGTCAGTACCTGGCAACTGCCCCACAAGGGATTCGAACTCGCAACCCAGAGGTGGAGGGCTAGTGGTATAATGTCAGAACACCTTAACCACTCGGCCACTGTAGCCCTTTGACTCTCTTTCCCATAATTGACTTATCATTATGCTTGGTAGAAATCATTTTAAGTTACATACTAGGGTTTAAATGGTTGATAAAAGTTATTAAAACGTTGACCTTCATATAAAGACAACGATTGAAATTTGGTACTTTTACAATGGCACAAAAACTGCTAAATTTGAAAAAAAAATACCATTATTGCTGCTAAATGTACATTGACAGATTAAAATATTAAAGTTCTTGATAAAACACAGTTGCTGATATCAAAGTGTTATATTCAGAATGAATATAAACCAATATAAAAACAATGAAATATATCATCAGAGCCAAAGTTAATTTTTTAACAATTCTAATTTCATCAGAAGAAAATTTTGTACCATTTCAAGCATACAACATTCAAGCTCTTATTTAATACACCATCTTTTATATAAGAGTGTTTGTAATTTATTATAGTTTAAGATATTACTTCACCCAATCCGAAACTTTTCCAGGGAATCAGAAACCGATTCTTTCCAGAGAAAAGTTAACAGTGGGAATAAAGAATAAGCTGTTACAAGGGCATAAAAAGAGGATATTTAACAGTACTAGTGTAGTAAGTAAAACCAAATACATTTCACAAGTGGGGCTAATATTTTGATATTTTTCACGAGTGGGTAGTGGTATTACTTAAGATACTATTAGATATTCTGTTGATTACATTTTATAGCAAAATCTATAGTAGCAGCTTTTGATTTTTAACCCAAATGTCGTTTGTATAAGCAGCATTCTGATTGGTCAAATCAGAAAAAGTGATATTTTTCTTGTGAAAAATAGTGAAAAATATCATATTTCTCACTAGTGAAACATATTACTTTCATAGAATGAATAATTTTTGATATTTCACTGGTAAAAATGTAATGAAATATATCATTAATCCAGACCTCTCACAATCCAACAACTTTTTCCGGGTAACAAAAGTGTCCGCTTTATTGATACAGTCATGTAACTGTAGGGATTTCTTCTAATACAAGTCTGTTGTTGGAGAGGGTAAATGAAACGGTCTTGCACCCATTCCAACTGGTGACTGATACAATTTAGCTTGATTCTGCAGCAACATTTTTACATCTTCAACCTCTGACAAAAGTTTGTCTAACTTTTCACGCACTTCATCACTCGAGTCAAGTCGACGGAGAGCTGATTCGCTGGCACTTTTATGTACACCTTGCACTTCTTGCTCCTCTCCCGGAGCAGAAACACCTGCAAGCATATCTCTTCTATATCTTTCACCTGGCTTGTACATACTTGTAGAAAATAAATCTTTTCTTTTCTTCGATTCTGAGACACCAGATTTACCTCCCCTTTCTTCAATTTTTTTAGCAACATTTTGGAACTGGTCAGCATCGGCTGATTGAACAGACTTTCCTATAGGTGTAGCTGATTTGTGCTCTTTTCTTCCAAAGATATCTGAAGTCTTTTTACCTGAAGAGCTGCTTTCTACATCTTTTTTCAAATCACTTCTACATTTTGATAAAAGTTTGTCAGCTGAGGACTGTAAATCATGATCTTCTATCACACGAAGCTTTCTCAGGACATGATCACCTGTTCCAAAGGAAAAAAATAAACAAACTGAATGATCAGGTACATTTTGGTATTTTAAAGTGGTTCAGCAACACCTAGCAATATAAAGTGGTTCAGCAATACCCTAGCAATATAAAGTGGTTCGGCAAAACCCTGACACTAAAAAGTGATTCCGCCATACCCTGGCATTATAAAGAGGTTCGGTAATACCCTGGCACTAAAAAGAGATTCGCAATACCTTGGCTTTATAAAGAGGTTCAGCAATACCGTAATTGGCATTATAAAGAGGTTCGACAATACCCTGGTTTTATAAAGTGGTTCGGCAATACCCTGATATTATAAAGTGGTTCTGCAATACCCTGACATTATAAAGTGGTTCGGCAATACCCTGACATTATAAAGTGGTTCGGCAATACCCTGACATTATACGTAAAGTGGTTCGGTAATCCCCTGACATTATACGTAAAGTGGTTCGGTAATCCCCTGACATTATACGTAAAGTGGTTCGGTAATCCCCTGACATTATACGTAAAGTGGTACGGTAATTCCCTGACATTATACGTAAAGTGGTTCGGTAATCCCCTGACATTATACGTAAAGTGGTTCGGTAATCCCCTGACATTATACGTAAAGTGGTTCGGTAATACCCTAGAAGAGATGCATTAACAACCTGTTCAGGATCCTTGTACCATTTCTAAAAACAGAAACTTTGCATTGGACTATAACATGGCATTGATAAATCAATTGAAGTTATTGTAAAGAAAATGATATATTGTGTACCAGGACACGGCCCGAGTCCTGGGTTCGATTCTTTCTAGAATCTAGATACTGGCTCAACTAACT
The DNA here is from genome assembly GCA_947623455.1 of Mimachlamys varia. Taxonomy (NCBI): domain Eukaryota; kingdom Metazoa; phylum Mollusca; class Bivalvia; order Pectinida; family Pectinidae; genus Mimachlamys; species Mimachlamys varia. Next base: position 27,295,867 of record OX392532.1, on the reverse strand, counting down.
GAGCTATATATTTAAATACTGACCATCAACCTGGTCTAGATCCGCTAACATTCCTTTCTCTTTCAACAAAATCTTCGACCTCAAAGATACATATGAGACTTTAATTATACTATCTTCCATGGGTATATTTTGCTTGGCATAATGTAACACGAGAGTAAAATGCAAGGCCAGCTGACAAGGGTTCAAACACAGAACCTTCAACCTCTAGACAGACGTTTAACCAATTGAGGTTTCTGATCACTGACAAATGTTTTCTGAGCATAGAAATTTGGCATGGCTTAACCTGGAAATGAACCCTAGAATTTATATTATTGACATTTGCTCTGCTTCCTTCCAATGTTACAGCAACACTTTATCAAGTTTGTCACCAAATATCAATGTGTGTTATTGGACTCTAACAACAATGCTTAAACATTCATTGCTTAAATATACTATCACTCTAACCAACTCATATGTGCTAACCTCTGAAACCTTCAATGAGGTAGACCTCATTCATTCCACATTTCTAATGAAGGAGCAAATGTGTGAAATGCAACAGAAACTGCATTTCTCAATTTGTCTTTCCATTTTATGAGTGAAATGTGACTGAAACTGCATTGCTCAATTTGTCTTTTCATTTTATGTGTGAAATGTGACTGAAACTGCATTGCTCAATTTGTCTTTCAATTTTATGTAACAAAATTACTTCAGAAAGTATTCATTTGATCCAGACCCACCTGTTATGGTGATTACACACAGTGACCCTGAAGAAACTAGATCATTCGACCAAGGGATGTAGATTTTGAGTTTTTTCAAGGGGGAGATAAATTTTGGTCAAAATAAGGGAGTCTCCATCGTAATGAGCTCGAGGGAGGGTAAACAGGTATGCTAACTGAGCATGCGCTTCAGATTTCCTGCTCAACCGAACTGCATGTCCTTCCCCAATTATATGCTAGTCCTTTATATCATTAACAAAATTAAGGGGAGGTTACTCAGTATATATGGAATTTCCAGTGTTATGTCTGCAGTAGAACAGTTACACCTGTATCTAAACGTATGACCGGAGGAGAACTATTACTTCAGAACTTGAAGAGTTGGGCTACACATGGGGCCAAGGACAGAGGAAAATGGAGGCAGCTTGTTGTGGCCTTATGCCCTTCGCGGGATGAAGAGGATAATAAAGTAGGTAAGTAAGAACAGTTACACCTATATCTCAAGAACAACAGACAAGAAGAAACTGGAATAATTCAGAAGTAATTGAGATGGACAATAAATGAAACTAAGGGAAGCATTGGTACATCATACAGGTAACAGTGTTTACCAAAGGAAAAGACTAGAAATTAATCAAATTATACTTACATGGGTCAGCAGGTATCCCGCCAAGCTCTTTCTCAAACAATAAATGTAAAAACTTCTTTGGTTGCTTGGCAACTTCACTTTTTTCGACCTTATTGAAGGATATATTGCCGAGGAGTTTCTTCTTTTGACTTTCTGTGAGCTTTAAGGAGATCTCCATGAGAACACTGCTGTACGGATGCACTGAAAAGAAATATATTAAATTAGTTTTAAAAAAGTATTGTACTTTCTGAACAAGAGGCCCAATGGGCCTGCATCACTCACCTGGAATTAATCTCTGACTTGTAACCCTTAAAGTGCCAAAATAGCCCCTTAGGGGTCAGAGTCACCATTTAGGCAAAATCTGTTCCCCTTCCCCCAAGGATGTTTCTGACCAAATTTAGGCAAATCCATTCATAACTTTTGGACAAGAAGAGATTTAAAGGAATTACCTCTATTTTCCCTATTGGGCCATGCCCCTCTAGCCCCTTTGGGGTCAGAGTCCCCATTTATGCAAAATATGTTCCTCTTCCCCAAAGGATGTTTCTGACAAAATTTGGACAAAATCTATTCATAACTTTATGACAAGAAGAGATTTAAAAGAATTACCTCTATTTCCCCTAATTGGCCCCGTGCCTCTGGGCCCTTAGGGGTCAGAGTCACCATTTATGCAAAATCTGTTCCCCTTCCCCCAACGATGTTTCTGACCAAATTTGGACAAAATCTATTCATAACTTTATGACAAGAGAGACTTAAAGGAATTACCTCTATTTCCCTTATTGGGCCCCGCCCCTCTGGTAGCTTTGGGGTCCGAGTCACCATTTATGCAAAATCTATTCCCCTTCCCCCTACAATGTTTCTGACCAAATTTGGACAAAATCTATTCATAACTTTATGACAAGAAGAGATTAAAAGGAATTACCTCTATTTCCCCTATGCGGCACCGCATCTCTGGCCCCTTAGGGGTCAGTGTCACCATTTATGCAAAATTTGTTCCCCTTCCCCCAACGATGTTTCTGACCAAATTTGGACAAAATCTATTCATAACTTTATGACAAGAAGAGATTTAAAGGAATTACCTCTATTTCCCCTATGCGGCACCGCATCTCTGGCCCCTTAGGGGTCAGTGTCACCATTTATGCAAAATTTGTTCCCCTTCCCCCAACGATGTTTCTGACCAAATTTGGACAAAATCTATTCATAACTTTATGACAAGAAGAGATTTAAAGGAATTACCTCTATTTCCCCTATTGGGCCCCACCCCTCTGCCCCCTAAGTGTCAGAGTCACCATTTATGCAAAATCTATTCCTCTTCCCCCAACAATGTTTCTGACAAAATTTTGTCAAAATCCAATCATAACTTTTGGACAAGAAGAGATTTAAAGGAATTACCTCTATTTTCCCTATTGGGCCCCGCCCCTCTGGCCCCTTTGGGGTCCGAGTCACTATTTATGCAAAATCTGTTCCTCTTCACCAAAGGATGTTTCTGACCATATTTTGTCAAAATCCAATCAGGACTTTTTGACAAGAAGAGATTTAAAGGAATAACCTCAATTTTCCCTATTTGGCCCCACCCCTCTGGCCCCATGGGTGTCAGTGTCACCATTTATGCAAAATCTGTTCCCCTTCCCCAAAGGATGTTTATGACTAAATCTGGAAAAAATCTATTCATAACTTTATGACAAGAAGAGATTTAAAGGAATTACCTCTATTTCCCTTATTGGGCCATGCCCCTCTGGCCCCTTAGGGGTCAGAGTCACCATTTATGCAAAAGCTGTTCCCCTTCCCAAAAGGATGTTTCTGACCAAATCGGAAAAAATCTATTTATAACTTTGTGACAAGAAGAGATTTAAAGGAATTACCTCTATTTCCCTTATTGGGCCACGCCCCATTGGCCCCTTAGGGGTCAGAGTCACCATTTATGCAAAAGCTGTTCCCCTTCCCCAAAGGATGTTTCTGACCAAATCGGAAAAAATCTATTTATAACTTTGTGACAAGAAGAGATTTAAAGGAATTACCTCTATTTCCCCTATTGGGCCATGCCCCTCTGGCCCCTTAGGGGTCAGTGTCACCATTTATGCAAAATCTGTTCCCCTTCCCCCAATGATGTTTCTGACCAAATTTGGCCAAAATCCAATCAGGACTTTTTGACAAGAAGAGATTTAAAGGAATTACCTCTATTTCCCCTATTGGGCCCCGCCCCTCTGGGCCCTTAGGGGTCAGATTCACCATTTATGCAAAATCTGATCCCCTTCCCCCAACAATGTTTCTGACTAAATTTGGCCAAAATACAATCAGGACTTTTTGACTAGAAGAGATTTAAAGGAATTACCTCTATTTTCCCTATTGGGCCCCGCCCCTCTGGCCCTTTGGGGGTCAGAGTCACCATTTATGCAAAATCTGTTCCCCTTCCCTCAACGATGTTTCTGACTAAATTTGGACAAAATCCAATCAGGACTTTTTGACAAGAAGAGATTTAAAGGAATTACCTCTATTTCCCCTATTGGGCCCCGCCCCTCTGGGCCCTTAGGGGTCCGAGTCACTATTTATGCAAAATCTGATCCCCTTCCCCCAACAATGTTTCTGACTAAATTTGGCCAAAATACAATCAGGACTTTTTGACTAGAAGAGATTTAAAGGAATTACCTCTATTTTCCCTATTGGGCCCCGCCCCTCTGGCCCTTTGGGGGTCAGAGTCACCATTTATGCAAAATCTGTTCCCCTTCCCTCAACGATGTTTCTGACTAAATTTGGACAAAATCCAATCAGGACTTTTTGACAAGAAGAGATTTAAAGGAATTACCTCTATTTCCCCTATTGGGCCATGCCCCTCTGGCCCCTTAGGGGTCAGTGTCACCATTTATGCAAAATCTGTTCCCCTTCCCCCAATGATGTTTCTGACCAAATTTGGCCAAAATCCAATCAGGACTTTTTGACAAGAAGAGATTTAAAGAATTACCTCTATTTTCCCTATTGGGCCCCGCCCCCTGGCCCCTTTGGGGCCAGAGTCACCATTTATGCAAAATCTGTTCCCCTTCCCCAAAAGATGTTTCTGACTATATTTGATCAAAATCCAATCAGGACTTTTTGACAAGAAGAGATTTAAAGAATTACCTCTATTTTCCCTATTGGGCCCCGCCCCCTGGCCCCTTTCGGGCCAGAGTCACCATTTATGCAAAATCTGTTCCCCTTACTCAAAGGATGTTTCTGACAAAATTTGATCAAAATCCAATCAGGACTTTTTGACAAGAAGAGATTTAAAGAATTACCTCTATTTTCCCTATTGGGCCCCGCCCCTCTGGCCCTTTGGGGGTCAGAGTCACCATTTATGCAAAATCTGTTCCCCTTCGCCCAAGATGTTTCTGACCAAATTTGGTTAAAATCCAATAAGGACTTTTTGACTAGTAGCGATTTGAAGAAAATGTTGACAGACGACGGACGGACGACGGACGACGGACGCTGCGCCATGGCATAAGCTCACCGGACCTTCGGTCCAGGTGAGCTAAAAATAACTCCAAGAACTGCATATGGTTTGTTTAAATTTTATATTTTTATTACATTTGACCCCTGTGAACTTGAAAGTGGGTCAAGGTCATTCATTCAAACAAACTTGGTAGCCATTCATCCTAGCATGCTACATACAAAATATCAGTACCCTGGACTTTTTTGTTATTGAGAAGAAGCTGCTTGAAGATTGCAAGACATTTGACCCCTGTGACCTAGAAAGTAGGTCAAGGTCATTCATTTTAACTAACTGCCAGCCTGGGCCTTTCAGTTACTGAGAAGAAGTCATTTGAAGCAAAAGCACAGTGCTCTACACACAGTACACAGCAGACAAAGGCAGATATTGCATGATTGCTATAAGTCATCCTGACCCATTCCGGCCAGATGACCTAAAAAGAAAACCATTTCATAAAGACATTAAAACGAAAATAAAAATAATTTTTTTTACAGTGTAATGACCTGATAATTTTACTTTGAAGATATAGCTACATGTAGGTGTATTAAATAGGATGTATAAAATTTCTTGTTTTTTTTTCTCAATTTTTATATCATAAAAATTATACAAGAATACACCTATAAAATTGTAACAAGACAATTTCTTTCAATGAACTATTGATATACCCATCAATATTGGTCACATTTAATTACATAAATAAGATCTGTTGCTCAATATGTGATAAGAAATTAAGTTGAAATGATAATTTATCCACTCAAGAATTTTTTGAATCTTTTGAACCTACCTGGTTTCTCTGTCCTTCTTTGATAAAGTTTCTTCCTAAATGGTGAATCTTTACGTTGAAGACTCGGAGTGAGAGTTAAAGGCCGAGACGGTTGCTGTTGACTTTTGGTGTTGATGAACTGCTGACGAACAACCTCTGACGGTTGCTGGGCCAGATGGTCCGCGAGTGTGTGTACTGGCTGCACTGTCTGACATTTGTATTCTAATGCTAGTTGATTGATCTGTAATCGTTCAACATAGTTCTTATGCAGATCTCTCTGCGTTTTTTGCACAACCAAAGCATTTGCATCCAGCAAATCTCCAACATGTTCTGCTGCCTCTGGATATTGAAGCTGGAATTGTTTAAGACAAAATTTAAAATAGGTCAGGATGCTGAGTCTACTGAGGGAATCTGTAGGGCTGGATTTGTGAGTCAGATCCTGATACACAAGGGTGGCCAGAATCATCATAGCTTGGTCGTTGGACATTTTTAGCTGTTCGCTTGTGACTTTTACTTTGGCCAGCTCTTCCTCCGACGAGGAGAGTTCTTTCACTCGCTCTATCAGCCTCGCCTGGCTTTTATCTAGTTCAGATGTTAGAATCTCCTTCTTCTTCAAAATACGTTGTATTTCTTCTTTTTCGCTCAGAGAGGCTGCTTTTTCAAATTTGATATCTGAGAAGAATGTCAAGCAAATTAAAAAAGATATTAAAATTCAGATTTCCAGCCCACTATTAATTAAATCTCAACAAGATGCTGTTTTATTAGATTTGCTTACTATACAATATTTGACCCTGTAACAAAGAGGCATGATAATTCTTTTATTCAACACTTGAAAATGCATGATTTTTTTTTTTAACAATTTCGAAAAAAATTGACACAAATTAAAATAACATGATTGTATGTCAGACAGGGTTGGCCTGCACTGTTTATCTTATTTTTATAAGCTTTGATAAGACTTAAGACTCGAGTTCCCTTTGTAGTTTTGAAATAGCAAAGCTGTTCAAATATGACCATGAAACTAACAAAACAATGTATTGTATTTCTTGACTATGTTCAAGTACTGTATAGCATTGTGATTTTACGACTTCAATATTTTACTTTTTTTGTTTACAGAATAAATTTATGGGAGTTTAAATACAATTGTACACTCGCGTACGATATTTCGCAGATCACTCATGAAAGTAATAAAATGTTCAGCCTGCTAATTTATTCCTGTTTGCTACAAAATAGTGTTATATCTACAAGTAAATTCTTTTTAAAACAGTTACTGTTTGTCGATGTGTACGTACATTTTCGTTTAAGTGTACAATAAATTATATCCCAAGGGAAATATAATATGCACCATGTGCACTGACAAAATATGGTACAATGAAGGAAAATGTGCCTTTGGTAAGATATCACAGACAGATAAGTACTTGGTATTCCAGCTTGACGTTTTTTCCCCTATTTATTTTTCAAAATTTTTTTTTTCAATTTTTGGACCCCAAAAAGTACTTGTGCAATATACGAGAGTGCGCAAAATACGTGAGAAATTACGGTAATGTAGAACGTGTAGGGAACTGGAGTGAATTAAAATCTGCAAAATGGTTCACTTTATACAATTCTCTTTTAATCTTTTGTTATACATGTACACACATATGCCTTGATCAGTTTAATGTTGATTTTAGTTGACAATTAATATGTCAATGATGTACTCTTTTGTTTTAATAACTCTGGCAATATCCTCTAATTTGAGCAAATGAAAATGCTCTTTATAATTAATTATCAAAGTGTATGCAGTGATGTCAAGCTATAGTGACATGCCGAAAGTCTTTCTTTTATTTTTATTTTGCTATACCGGGTATATTCTTTGTATTTCCAACTTTTTTCAATGAATTTTCCTGACTTTGTTTATGGATGGATTTAGACAAAGTTTGGACATAAGGTCTGTAAATGTCCATAGTTTCTTATTTTTCTGTGGTGTATTTTTGCTAAATATATTATGGTATCTCTTAATTGTCATGCATAACGGACAACAGTGGGAATATTATGAGGTGAAACAGGAAACAATTCTCTATAAGTATACAAAATTTCATTAAAAATGATCCATAAACAAAGACAGGAAAATTCATTGAAAAAAGTTGGAAATACAAAGAATATATAGAGTGTAGCAAAATAAAAAAAAATTGAAAGACTTTTGGCATGTCACCGTATATTTTCATCAGTTTTAGTTGTGTCTCAATTAGTGGCACTTATTATGGCAAATATGCATACATGGTATGCTATAAGGGTTTGTACAAGAATGGTGATCCATTATAAAATTGGCTCTGCATGTGTAGTTACCGGAATATGAGTAAAATTACAGAAAATAAGTGCGGAATAAACGAAAGTGAATACTTACTTGCCAGCACCACACGCTTGTCTCCCACTCCGAACGAATCAATTCTTAGGCTCTGTAGTGTGGACTTCTCAACTTCTGAGAGTTCAAACAGGGCAAATACTGCTGCGGCTGGCACCATCAGCGTCACAATCAGACTATGTAGGGGCTCTAAGCCTTTGATGAAAATGAATCTGGGAGGCACACCTATCAGTTCCGCGACTTCTTTTCTTAGAGTTTCAAGTTCCTGTCTAGATGTGGTCTCTAGCTGTTTTCCTCCAATATGGAAGTCAGCATATTTATAACCATTTCCTTCAAACAATTGGAATCAGTAAATAATTTATGAATGAATTGTGACAATTTTCTACATAAATTAATGTACATTATGGACTGATAATTAATTTCATGAAAGCTAGATGTACAGTATATGGTTTTCAGACACAGAAATGTTTATTTGATATACTTTATAATCAAATACAATAATACCATGCATTCCTTACACTACTGTATACATTGTCAATTAAAATGTCATTAAAAGGCAATTAACTCTACACAATTAAATTATGTATTAATTTTCCATTAAAATGAGAGGTTTTAATAGCAAATTTTGCAACTAAAAAACAAGCAAGGGGCTACAATATCAATAGAAATAGCAATTATGAACTATGAAAATAATAAACTGGTAGGCACAATATTGTATTAAATGTTTACTGTAATAGCATTTAGCCTTGTTGTTCTTTAGAAGAAGTTGTTTGAAGATTTTGACATATTTTTACTAATGTGACCTTGAAATTAGGTCAATGTCATTTGTATTCACAACATTTTTAGGGCCATATCTCAGGAAGCTACCAGCCAAATATCATTAACTCTTTTGGCTTTTCGGTAAGGAAAAGTTGAAAGAACAGTCGATAATTTGACACAGCACAACTAATATACCAAACAAAATTAAAAAGAATATACCAGTACCGGAAAATTTTGACTTTATACTTACTTGGATTAGGGTTAGGCGTAAAGAAGTGAAGTGGGCTATTCCTGTACTCTCTGGCAAATTCTACAAACCTGGCATGCAGGTCTTTCCTATGTATTTGCCAGAGTAAGTTCTGTAGTTGTAACAGGTTATACTCATCCACAAAGTCAATTTCCATCAAATGGCTGAAGAACTGCTTGACAGTCGTTATTACGGATAGGGCCCTCTTACCCATTCCACACTCACCTTGGAAACAAAACAAATGGTTTTTCGTTATTTGGATTTTAAAAGGAGATATGTATTTTAAGTTTTTACATCAGAGACTAGAAGTAAAATCAATTAAATGAGCTATTAACCAACCGGCACGTGCATAGAAAATATAAAAAAAATTGCCATATTCGTGAAATATATTTGATATTTAACAGGAAACCATTGAATAGCCTGAGACTATGTATCTATACCAAATGTGTTACATAAATACTCCGAAAAAACTAAAGATGTCTGTATTAGACATAAATGCCGCCATTTGAAATTGACTTTTTTATCCTGAAACATATGAACTGGTATGCATGCAAAACTGTTAACAAATTAGCTGATAGTTTTCTACAAATAGCAACTGTGACCTAGTTCACTTCGGAACCCTAAAACATATAAAAGCAATGTCCGAGGTATTCTGCGCATAAACTTTCATCAAGCCCTTTTAAGAAATGAAGTATCTAGAGTGATATGACACTGAATTGGTTGATAATTTTTTTATTCATATTGCAAGTTAGCAACTGTGACCTTTAACTGGCGCCTCTAAAACACAAAGATGTAAGAGGTATTGTACCCATATTTGACCTAACAAATTGTACAAATTTTGACCAAAAAAAGTAAGTGTTTACCGGTAAATCGATTCAGTTGATGATTTTCTATATTTAGAGCAACAGTGACCTTGGCCTTGACCTTTGAACCCTCATGCTCATTATATATGATGGACTAAAAAGTAAGTCATCTGTGTGTGAAAATTTTCTTTGGTGAGTTAAAGTTTGTGTAAGCATACACCATGCCAAATAGGTTCCCCTTAAACTGCCAAGAAAACTGTCGACTATTAGAGGTACATGTATAGGGTCCAGAAAATATAACATATCAGCTGTGATGTCAGTTTGTTGGTGAAATAAAAAGGGTTAATCAACTGATCTAACTGATGCACATTCACCTGTGTGAGAAACATACATATGATGGCGGTCTAAATACATTTTGTATATATGGATCACAATGCCTTGTTAACATTTGTAAGTATAAACACCAAATGACATTCAATGTTTCCATAAGCTTCCTCTGGAATAAATTATATAATCATGCAAACTACTTTTGAAACACAACAGGATTCAAAGATTATCATACACAAATGAAAACCTGAAGTATACATAAAGATAAGACTTTTAAACAATATACTTTTATTAGATTTATAATTACTCTACAAAGAAAGACAATATAATTAATCATCACTACCTTTCATAAGGAATTTCATTTCATTCAAATCTTCCTCATCGATGTCCCTTGCAATATCCATCAGAAACACTTTCAGTTTCCATTTACTAGATATTGGTGTCAACATTGATGTAAGGGAGGACCTGCCCTGTACTCTGTATGTCTCTAATTCAGAACCGGTGTCAGACGACTGGTCTGGATGTACTTCCGCTGTCTCTAATTCTGAACCGGTGTCAGACGTCTGGTCTACATATACGCCGGATGTATCTGGACCAGAACCAGTGTCAGCTGCCTGGTCTGGATGTACTCCGGATGTATCTGGACCAGAACCGGTGTCCGACAACTGGTTAGGATCACTTGAGGCCTGATCATCAGGATCATCAGATGAGGCAGTAATTTCAGAATCAGGTGCCGGAATTAAAGGTGTGTCCCCTTGTCTATCCGTGTCGACAGGTCGACCAGGATCTGGGAGTCCCCCGGACGCCACTGAAGACATGTCAATGAGGCATTGTTAATTGTGAGTTAAAACACTGTAGTCACAACAAACTCAGGATTTTAGCAATTGTAACATAAGAATAAAGTGCTATGGACCATATGTATACTTGTAACAGGAGAAAGACAAAATGTAGCAGTTAGACCGGGGTTCAATCCCTGGCCCTGGTTTCATCAATGTTCCTTAACTTAAGGAAATTCCTTAACTTAAAAATCTCCATTAAAGCATTACAGAATTTAAGGGGAAAATCCTTAGTTAAGGAACTTTCCTTAAATTCTGTAATGCTTTCCTTATATGGAGATTTTTAAGTTAAGGAGTTTCCTTAAGTTAAGGAACGTTGATAAAACCGGGGCCAGGACCTTTCAAACTCTAGACAGACACTCAGCTAATTGAGCTATCTTGATCTGTTGGCCAACGATCGACCTTACCCAGGTTAGCTCCATTCCCCCCTCCCTTTTTAAAGTCTTTGCCCCTAAAGGAAAAATTAGTTACACACCAAGTCCATGTCTCCCCCTACTAAGCATACTCCCAATGCTTTATAAAACAAGGGTTTGCAAGCTTGTCAATTTTGTACTAGGAGAAAATATAGCAGCCAGATCTAGACCCCAGGGTTCCAGGAATTTTATATATTATTACTTTATTCTTTTTCTTGACAATTACTGACTTTGTTCCACTGAAAAGTTAAGATAAACAATTTCACTCAGGCTAAATATGATTATAATTCTAAACAAATAAAATGTTTGTGCACAATTGTATTTTGTAACATTATCAATGACACATACTAGCCAACTTTTTGAAATGTTCATGGTGGAGATTCAGCATCCTCAGAATTGAAAACATAAATTTGAGTATACATGTACATTCAGAGGAAAAATAACACTTTTAAATGGCTTATTTATAAACAGTTAAGCAAATTCAAAAGTTGAAAATGCAACATTTTAGGGTCCAAAATCGGTAGTCTCCTTCCTAAATAGGGAGAGTTGGCAAGTATGTTGACAGATTGTGTTGAAATAATTACTATGATCCTCTTTTCAAACCCCTAAAGAAGTTAAAAATTATTGTTTTATGTGATTTCATTTTTAACATGCAAAAATAAGCCTAAAACTAAGTAAACATGAGCGGTAAGTAGCAAGAAACTCTTGACAGAAAAATCAAAAGACAGGGGTGTAAAAACATTTTTCAGTGTACTAGCCCAGGGCTAGTAGGCACTAATAATCCACTAGCCCGAAAAAAAAACCTGAAAGAATTGAAAATAATTCAGGTGTGGCCAACTTCAACAACAAGCTTAAGTTAGAAGAATTCATCTGGGATATTGCTGATATCAGTTAACCTTAACTAAATCTATATAAATATAATAAGTTGTAAGGCTTGATTTCTGCGTCAAGTTTAGCCGAAAGTTACATTTATGTACATTTTGTACATGTACATGTACTGTGTCACGATAGCGTGTATACTGTGTGTTGTATTTGTCGTGTTTGTTTGTGTTGATTGTGTTGTGTCGTTACTAAGGTGACAGTACCCAAATCGGATCACCAAACCATCATTTTATTCATTCATTAAAAAATCTGAGAATGAATGATATCCATTAATGGTTGCATCAAAAGAAGAACATCGATGGGTGTTCTTACAAAAAAAAATAGCACTCGAGGTTCACGTTGGATATTTATAGAACGCTCTGACGTCACCAATCAGCAGTTCGAGATTTTGCGAATTTGAGGACCCAAATCGGATCAAGACTTGAATTTTGCAGTATTTTACATTTCAAATTAATATTTTTGTTGTAGCATATCAACATTTAATGATGTCCTTCAGAATTTATATGAAAACAAGTATTTCTATCAGGTGGATTTATTTTTATAGTTCAAAACAGAATACATAGTCGTTGCACGTGCCATTTCTTTCAGAAACGTAACAACACGCAAAGTTTTGAGATTTAATAATGTTTATGGCATATTTAAACTAAAAAACTAATGATATGTGGACATAAAATAGTGTGTGACTATCTATTCTCAGACTATATTATTGTTATAATTAATCTGTTGACACTGTTGTTGATTTAGAAGTATTTTTTGAAAAAGTGATCCGATTTGGGTACTGATCCGATTTGGGTACTGTCACCTTACCTGTATGGCGCAACGGAGGTTCCGTAGAGTGGAGGACAGGTAAACAAGAGCGCACAGGTAGGAGCCAATTGTTGTTGCTCCGCCAGGCCGTGACTTTATATTAGTGTTTCGCAACCATTACGGGCACAGAAACAATACAGTCTGTGGTAAGTACTAATTTGGGAGTTGCTGTAATATATTTGTGGTTAATAATTGGTTATTTCGGGTTAAAAATTGTTAATAACCTTGGAATGTTGTTCACGCATTATTCCAACGTGCGGTCCACTCATGCATATCGTTTCATGTTTTATAACTATTTATAACAATTTTATGTACATTCTATTTTTGATAATCGTACTTCAAAATATACACATACTGTATGTTTTAGGTATTTGGAAGGTATTCAGGTTTTATGTTCATTCTTTATAACTTAATTTATATAATACTTCAGTGTTAACGAAATTTTAATTACTCTATTTTTAGAAGTTTTGAAAAAACTCTTTTTTGATAGTTGTAGAAAAGATCTCCATTTATAAATAGTAGAGGATGTGTCATCATTGTTACTTGACCTCTATATACAAATGTATACATTGTAGGTTAATGATTTGGATGAAATATTTAATTTGGAGTAGATTATTTATGTAAGATACTGTAACTCATGAACTAAAAAAATAACATTAACAAACTGTTTTTAATTTAAAAAAACATCAAATTTTCGAATAAATCTACCTCAAATCAATTAAAGACAAATGTTATCTAAAAATATATCAGCTGAATGTGACAGATCTAGATCAGTCAGAGTATCTCTCGCCCTCGATCGCGTCGGGTCTCCCTAAAATACGCCATAGGAGAAAATACGCCATAGGTACGCCATAGGATATTTTCGGCGCCATAGATAAATGTACGTAATATAACTTCAAAATACATCATTTTATTCCTTGATTGGTGCATATTACACCATCTGGTGAAGTTTCATTGAAAAAAAATGTGTACTTTGTACCAAAAAACGATCTTATGTCGGAGGCTCTCAGACACTAAAATACGCCATAGGAATCTAGTCAAGCAAGCGTTAAATATCACTGTTTTAAGCAACAAATAACTAATTTATTACAGTAATATATGTCATTTGAAAGTTATGGTTAAGTTTTTGTGTTAAAAAAATGTGTACTTAGTAAGAAAATCGGTAAAATTACCGTGACGTGAAAGTCCGAATCAAGGGGCGTAACTCTAATTATACGCCATACAGATGTAAACTCACTCTCTCTTTATATACTATTGGCAATCCTATGGCGTATTAAAGACTATATATTTTTGATATTAATATCTATTTTGTTCATTAATACACTCAAACATATCATTTGATACTAAAAAAATATATATACCTAAAAAGCACAACAAAAGCTTTCTATTTGATACCATTTTCTATGTTATATTAAGACTATGTATTTTTGATATTAATATGTTTTTTTATTCATTTATTTACAAAAACATTATTTTTGTTACTAAATATATATGATATAAAAACATGTATGCATACATAAAAAACACAACAAAAACTTACATTTCATACACTTTTATATATATTTTTTTCATAAAAAAGTATTCAAAAGCAGTAATTAACATGAACATATATAGTTAAACATTATGTATAATTTTGCAAATAATTAATATTCATCAAATTCACTATATTGAAAATTCCATTGATATTTCATATCATGCAGGTACATATTTTAGATAATAGAAATTATGTTATCTAGCATTCACAAATATATATCCTGGAATAAAAATAGTATTTTCATGAATATAATAAAAATATATAGTGTAAATTTGTATAATTGTAAATGAATGGAAAAAATGGAAAAATTTCATTGAAACTTCCTGATCATGTCATAAGCTGATATATATCACACTATCAAATTGTACGTCTTATGATAGTATTCTTCATGTATGTTTATTACTGTTTCTTTTCTTTTTCTTTTCCTTCGTTTTCTTTCAAAATCAATACCTTTCTTTGTCTTTTCTTTTTTTCTGTTTTTTTTTTGTTAATTGTTTTGCCTCCATGATTCCTTCTTTTTCTGTTTTCACTTCACTGTTTTTTGCCTCTTATTTCCATGATTTCTTATAGCAATACAGTAGAAATCTTGACAAACAACAATTGCTTTTTAAGTCAGATATCAATATAAGGTATTTATTTATAATGGATGAACATTGTTCCTGTATAATATTGTAATGTGGCCATATTTAGTTTGCATTGATATTGATGTACACAACTGGTACATATTGTAGTACTGATAATGTATGAATATTGGTATGCTAAGGCGTTGTTGTGGTATATACCGGTCACACTAAAATACGCCATAGGAGAAAATACGCCATAGGTACGCCATAGGATATTTTCGGCGCCATAGATAAATGTGCGTAATATATCTTCAAAATACATCATTTTATTCCTTGATTGGTGCATATTACACCATCTGGTGAAGTTTCATTGAAAAAAAATGTGTACTTTGTACCAAAAAACGATCTTATATCGGAGGCTCTCAGACACTAAAATACGCCATAGGAATCTAGTCAAGCAAGCGTTAAATATCAGTGTTTTATGCAACAAATAACTAATTTATTACAGTAATATATGTCATTTGAAAGTTATGGTTAAGTTTTTGTGTTAAAAAAATGTGTACTTAGTAAGAAAATCGGTAAAATTACCGTGACGTGAAAGTCCGAATCAAGGGGCGTAACTCTAATTATACGCCATACAGATGTAAACTCACTCTCTCTTTAGTATGTGGTGTTGGAAAATTGGTTAAGAAATTCTAATCAATCATGCGTTAAAATTGGTTGTAATCAGATTGTTAACATAATGAAATTTAGATGTTTTTTTTGCCTTACAACAAATACCAATAATCAAGTCTGTACTGGTGGATCATCTCCTGCTGTCTGACTGAAAAACCACAACACTTCTATGACTCTAGACTATACACAGCTTTATGCCCTCAGACAGCCATTTCTTAGACATTGGTAGATTTCTTTTAATTTGCAGCATCCAAAATAGATTAAGTAATGTTTGTGTGAATTAATGTAGTAATACCTTTTAAATTGAATACACATAATTATGTGAAAATGAATTTGATAAATATATATATGCTGAAAAAGAGTATAGATATGTAATAAATGTGATGAAGAAATAATTCAAATTTAAATATAAATTTAATATAAATTGTTTGTTTATTGAACCCTTCACTAAGAACAATTTTTTTTTTATATTTGAATAAAGATATTAATATCAATGATATTATGAGATGAATGTTTTGTGTTTATGAAATCTGTCATAATGCTTCACAGTGAATATATGTATAGAAATTTTTATTGCAATTATATGAATTTAAAAAAATCTGAATGAAATCTGATGTATGCAAAAATGATCAGTTAACGTGGAGTTTTTATTTTGTGCGTGTACCATATTGTTTATACACTGTATTTATTAGTATGAAATGTATTGTTTGTGCACAGGGGTTTGTACTGAATGTTTATGATAAAAATAAAAATATAGCGGTGATCAGCATAAATATATAAATTCTGGTCACAGCTGTATTGTTTATTTGTATCATAAACATTCATTACAAACCCCTATGGTTTGTGTAAAAAAAAACAAATAAAATAAATTGATATAAAATATACCGGGTAAATAAATATATATTATATATTGATTGACCAATCCATGGGAGAGAAAATACAACATAGGTAAAGATATAAATTGGCATTTTTTTTTATAAATGTGGTAATTTAATAAAATGTGTATAATGATGAATAAAATCATTATTAGTAAAATTATACATAAATAATAATTTAAAAAAAAAAAATTCCCTTATCTTTTTTTATTTTTTTCCCTTATCAATTAAACTTTTATTATTTTTTATTCCATTTTTAAAATATGAATGAAATTTTCCCTTTCAGGGTTGATATCTGTATGGCGTATTGTTCATGTCATTTACTGCTTATGAATATATCTTTATGAATAAAATAGCAACATAGGTATTATTAAAAAAATTTGTTGTGCTTTTTATGTATGTTTATTTGTTAGCATTAAATATAATGCTTGAGTGAATTAATGAACAAAATAAATATCAATATAAAAAATATATAGTCTTCATTATTTATTGGTCACTTAACAGGAGAAAATACGCCATAGGATTGCAAATAAATAGTATAGATAGACTGAGTTTACATCTCTGTATGGCGTATAATTAGAGTTACGCCCCTTGATTCGGACTTTCACGTCACGGTAATTTTACCGATTTTCTTACAAAGTACATATTATTTTAACATTAAAACTTAACCATAACCTTCAAATGACATATATAACTGTAATAAATTAGTTATTTGTTGCATAAAACACTGATATTTAACGCTTGCTTGACTAGATTCCTATGGCGTATTTTAGTGTCTGAGAGCCTCCGATATAAGATCGTTTTTTGGTACAAAGTACACATTTTTTTTCAATGAAACTTCACCAGATGGTGTAATATGCACCAATCAAGGAATAAAATGATGTATTTTGAAGATATATTACGCACATTTATCTATGGCGCCGAAAATATCCTATGGCGTACCTATGGCGTATTTTCTCCTATGGCGTATTTTAGTGTGACCGATCGCGTCACTGTCAATTAAACCAGCTGGTAACCGAATTAATGGGACGAGATTGTGAATAATATCATCTGTATGGGCTAAACAACCAAGTAGATACATAAAATACTTACTTTCAAGTCTTCATTTGTTGTTATGGACTTTTACAAACATTAATTAAGATCTAAATGACTGAATGACACCAATAGGTACATGTAATTACTTCCTCTTTATGAAAGAACCGAAAGTAGAAAAATCTATGTCATGTGAGTTCTTGTAACTAGCGTATTTTACAATGCAAGTAAATGTAACTCATTTATTCCAATAATTGTTAATTATGCATATATTGTAAAAACATATTGAAGTATGAGTCTCTTATAAAGAATAAACAGAAATAGGCCTATCAGCTGGGTGGCGGTGGCAAAAAAAAATATCCGTATTGCAACTTCGGTTTTTCTTTTATAGTTTGTTTTCACCGGAAGTTGCATGTGGACGTGCAAGGAAACTCGAAAGCTAGATCGAAGATAAATCTGTTTGTGTTTTGGCCAGAGACAGTGGATATCGGGTTATGAAGATCTACCTACACAATGAATAACAGTTCTATTTCCAGAGGTAAAATACATAGTTGGAAATCAATACTATGAGTACAAAAAGTAAGGCCTTCGATAAGGTGAGCCATGCTCTACTTATCCACAAACTTCGGGGCTATGGTATTACTGGGGAAGCTAACACCTGGATAGCAAACTTCCTCAATAGTAGAACCCAAACTGTAATGGTAGACGGGGAAATGTCTGATCCTGCCCCAGTAAGATCCGGGGTCCCCCAAGGCTCGGTCCTCGGGCCGAGTCTTTTCTTATATTACATTAATGACATAGTTGAGGGTATTTCATCTTCCATCAGACTCTTTGCAGATGACACCATCATGTATCTGGCTGTAACATCACAGAGAGAAGCCCACATCCTGCAAAGAGATCTTGATAAACTTGCCCTTTGGGAGACAAAATGGAAAATGGCTTTCCACCCAGAAAAATGCCAAGTCCTCTCTGTCACGAGAAATAGACACTCCATCCGTCATCCATATATGCTCCATGGTCAAGAATTGGAACATGTGACAGCAGCAAAATATCTCGGGGTCACCATTAGGTCCGATCTGAAGTGGGACACACACATAGATAACATTAGTAAAAAAGCCAATTCTACCCTAGGCTTCCTGAGGCGCAATTTTAAAATTTCATCTAGCTCCATCAAACAAAAGGCGTATAAGTCTCTGGTCCGCCCTCAGGTTGAATACGCCAGTCCGGTGTGGGACCCCTATTTGAAAAAGGACAAGGACAAGCTTGAGATGGTCCAGCGCAGGGCTGCCCGTTTTGTTGCCAACCGCTACCGTAACACCTCCAGCGTTGGCAACATGTTAGACCATCTAAAATGGCGCAGCCTTGCAGATCGCAGGAAAGACGCTAGACTGGTCTTACTGTATAAAGTCCACCATGGAAAGGTTGCCATTACATCCAAACATCTAGCTCCTACCACCAGACAAACCAGACATAGTCACCATCTTTCTTTTCAAACCATTTCGTGCAGGACGTCTGTTAGGAAAGAATCCTTCTTTCCTCGGACAATCACTGATTGGAACAACCTCCCCTCCAAAATTGTTTCTTCTGACTCTCTCTCTTCATTCAAATCCGCCATATCCGACCATCATTATTAATTCTGTTCTCTCCCTTTCATAGCGCCACATCCAATCCATTTGACATAACCTTCACTATGTTGAAGTAGGTCAGTAATAGGTAGAAGTAGAAGTAGAAAAGTACCTCTTCGCCACATGAGTGGCATGGTTATTTTACATATTCAAAGGTAAAATAATAAGATTTTGCCAGCCAAGTTAATTAGTTTTTCAGTCTTTTTAAGGATAAATTACCGTAAAAACCCCACTTACTCGTACTCGTGGAGACTTGATCAGTTCGAAGAATACACATGTACGTAGGAGTATTCCAAGGTTTGTCGAATCAGAGACTTATAAAGTCTAGATCTCTGGTTGAATATATACGAACTCATACTTGTAAGCACTGACTTAGATCGAAGTCCGTGTTGTAAGTAAATATTTAAATGATATAATTGATAATGCAATAGATTAAAAGGAGTTTACAGCATTCATTTTATTATGAATACAAAAAGAGCTGTTGTACTATACGACCGTCACCACTAGTGGCTTCATTAGATTGATAATCAAAGGTACACTATTTGGAATAAATTAAATAATACCTTTATAAATGTAACAGTGAATTAATTTCCAGTATTCTAAAAAATGACACACAAAACAACAGGGAAATGCAAATAAAGTTTGGTTTAGGGACAAGCAGAAAGGGGCTACAGTCGACGTCGTTCCCATTCACGTAGAAACATGCGCGATTCACGCATATTCTAAAAAGATCACCTACAGATTTTGGCTACCTTATAATTACTCGACCTGAACGTGATAAAAAGTATGTGTCTCGCAATCAAAATTACCTTATAATAATTCTATATAATTTCACTTCGCTTAAATGTGAATTAAAAAAGTTGAGAATGCACTGTGGTCACTAGGGGTTTTTAAATTTTCTCAGATGGTGGTCTGCTTGCTCATGAAAACACTTTAATACAAACTGTGTGTCTATCTAGTAAAGCGCCTCAAAGACCAAGAATAATACTCAAACAAAACAGAGGAGGCATGGTTTAGCTTCAGTCTGCCCAAACTCCGATGACACAGTAGAAATAAACAGACAGCTCTGATAAATGTAAGCCTGGAGAAAATGGGACTTCCAATTACTAATGCTAAACATGAAAGTATTAGAACATTTAAAACCAAATGCCATGAGGATTTCGGATATTTGAGGCCAGATAAGCAGTGGAAATATGGACTATATAATGTTATTACAAAGATGATTAAATTATCATACATATCGATATCATACAAATTACCAAACATCTGGTGCTGTTACGTCATATGTGTATTAAAAAATAATTTACTCTATCGGTAAAAGAAGAAGTAATTAAACTAACTATTAACATATAGGTGACAGTCATCATTTTACAAAATGGACCTTGTTACATTGTGTCTTGATTACAAAATATTGACCATAAAAAATGAAAACAAACACTGAATACAGGTATAATAATTGTTTTTATTTCGTTTGTACATACTTTGAGACTAAATAAATGGTACCCCCAAAAAATCGTGCATGTACCCCCAAATTTTGCTGTGTACCCCCATTTTGCAAACCATGGGGGTACCAAACCCCCCAAATAGAAAAATGAGTGGGAACACTGGGCTAAAAGGTGATTGTGTGTGGGGGGGGGGTCTAGGTTATGGGGCTAAACGTTGTGCAATCCATTTTGTACATGTCCCTGTGGGTGTAAGGACAATATACAGTTGTATAGGCCTAAATATATATACATTCTTATATTGTACCCAAGTGGTTGTTCTTCAGTGTACATACATGTACCAGGATTTGAAAGAAGGATGATGCTAGTATTTTATTATATACAGATCTATATAGACTAGTGAGTATATTCATTATCATCATTCATCTTACAAATCCCTGTGGTTGATATCTTTGTTTATAAATCAGAAGCTTATATGATTTGTAAAAATATAGGTTACTGATATCAGAAGGCTGTAACTTATAACAGTGTTCACCAAATAAAATGGTTTTTAGAGAATAGATCCTATATCTTCATTAAGGACTTGTCAACTTTGATTGCCTATACACTCCTGGTATTGGGGGTATAACTCAGGGTGCCCCAGATGTGAAGATCCTTTCTTGAACTGAATATGATCAGTCTCATCACCAATCAGTTTGGTATCCCTCGTATATTTTGCAGTTGTAGCAATCTGTTCATTAAGCATATACTACATCCTTCCTGTGCCTTTTGAAGTCAGCTTCTGAATGCATTACAGGAGATGCTGTTGTACATGTTCTCCTCATAAAATTAACGACAATTTGTTCTGAAATGTATCAAGTAAAATTCTATATAAGTTTTGCGGCAAGTGAGAATGGTATTCACATTTTGTCTTCATTTCAGAAAAATAAAGCACTTTGTATAACAATAAGCAGCCTGTATTCCACCAATCTGATTATAATACAGATCTTCACTATACACTAAGCTAATCAAGCTTCATAGTGTAGTACACATGTATAGTGAAGATTTGTATTTTAATCAGATTGGTATTCCACTTAAGTACAAAATGTACAGTGTATTTTGCAGATCAGACTTTATGTTATTTAATTGTATATTTCAGAGTGGGATGTCTGACAACAGCTGAAAACCGTAAAAGACAAAGTTTAATTGTATAACACTGCTTGACTATAAGATGTTGGAGAGGATTTTAACGGCGACTGTGTCAGAATACATACAGCTCCCGATATGGACAGTGGCCCTAGCTACAGGATGTTTAGTCTGGCTTCTACACACCGGCAGGAAAGGAGTAAACCCAAAGGTATATTTAGCCAAAAACTGAAAAAGGGAGGTAACTACACTTAAGTTATATTGTGAAGTCATTAAGAGTGTTAACGTACCCCAGGGTTATGTGTATTGATTTAGGAAGGGAGGTAATCCACATATGTATTAAGTTATCAGTGATTAATCTACAATTATTTCATGTGTCCTTTTCATTGTATTGCCAAAAAGAATAGGTCCTACAATGTTAAATTTATAACCCTTTCCGAAATTCAATGGGTCCTTTCAAAATTCTATGAATGAGGGATCCAAATGTAGATTTATCACTGAGTCATAAAGAGAGAAAATTCAAAAGTATATGAACTAAGGAATGTATAGCTAACACAAACCTGTATCAAGTGATGAAGAGAGTAAACCAAATAGTATAAATTGAGTCAGGAAAGGAGATAACCTGAACTTTTATCAATGTGTGAAGGGAGTTTACTCTAAAATGTATTACTTCTTCGAGTTTGGAAGGGAGGTAACCAAATTCATAAGGGTCAAGGTCATAAGAGAAGTTAACCTGAAGGTAAGTTGAGTCAAAAGGGGCATAACTCTAAGATATTTTTGTTATGAAACTTGAAAGGAGTTAATACCGAGGTATATTGATTCAGGAAGAGAAGTTTCCCAACTTAAATAAAGTCAAGAAGGAAGGTAACAATCTGAAAGTACATGGAGTCAGAAATGGACTTACTGAAGTATATATATAGTGGTGTCATTAAAATTAAGTTTTATTCAGCCAGAAAAGGACTCAAATCTTTGGTATATTTAATCACAAAGGGATTTAACCTGGAGGTATAAGGAGTCAGAAAGGGACTTGAACCAAATTATATAAAGTGTCATAAAAAGAAATAATCTAAAGGTTTTTTGAGCCAGAAAAGGACTCAAATCTTTGGTATATTTGATCACAAAGGGATTTAACCTGGAGGTATAAGGAGTCAGAAAGGGACTTGAACCAAATTATATATAGTGTCGTAAAAAGAAATAATCTAAAGGTTGTTTGAGCCAGAAAAGGACTCAAATCTTTGGTATATTTAATCACAAAGGGATTTAACCTGGAGGTATAAGGAGTCAGAAAGGGACTTGAACCAAATTATAAATAGTGTCGTAAAAAGAAATAATCTAAAGGTTTTTTGAGCCAGAAAAGGACTCAAATCTTTGGTATATTTAATCACAAAGGGAGTTAACTTAAAGATATAAGGAGTCAGAAAGGGAATTAATTCAAAATATAATAGCATTGTATATTTTTTAGGCAAGGATTTCATCAAACATCGTATTAAATAAGGATTGATTTCAATCCAGAAGTATATGCTTGGTGAATAGATACATCATTACTTCACCTATTGTGTATTATAGAAGGGATATAGAGCTTTCACTTATGTGCAAGGGATATAGTCCTCAACGTAGAATAGACACATCAGTGGTGTATTGTAGTTTTAGGGATATAGCCCTCCACTAGAAAGTACTCAAAGTAGACACATGTCGATATTACCTGTTGTGTGTTTCAGAAGGGATATAGCCCTCCAATAGAAAGTACTCAAAGTAGACACATGTCTATATTACCTGTTGTGTGTTTCAGAAGGGATATAGCCCTCCACCAGGGAGTAGACACATGTCTATATTACCTGTTTTGTGTTTCAGAAGGGATATATAACCCTCCACCAGGAAGTAAACACATGTCTATATTACCTGTTGTGTGTTTCAGAAGGGATATAGCCCTCCACCAGGGAGTAGACACATATCTATATAACCTGTTGTGTGTTTCAGAAGGGATATATAACCCTCCACTATGGGGTAGACACATGTCTATATTACCTGTTGTGTGTTTCAGAAGGGATATCGCCCTCCACCAGGAAGTAAACACATGTCTATATTACCTGTTGTGTGTTTCAGAAGGGATATAGCCCTCCACCAGGGAGTAGACACATGTCTATATGACCTGTTGTGTGTTTCAGAAGGGATATAGCCCTCCACCAAAGACAGTGACTGACAAAGCTGGGCCCACAATCACTACATCTGATACCACACAAACGAGGCCAAAGAAACTCAAGGTCTTGTTTGGTACACAAACAGGGAAGTCCAAGGTATGACTACCAAACTTGTTAGCGGGAACCATTAAAATCAAATATCTAAATAAAAAGAAAATCTAAACATTTTTTGGCTCACCTGCTCAAAGACAAAGTTTGTCAAAAAAGGAGGAGTTGTTTACTTTCAAGGTCACAGTGGTCAAATATGTCAAAACTTACAAACCACTTCTGAAATGCGAAAAAGCCTAAAGACATGATATTTGGTAGGTAGATCTCTTTGAAGAGCCAAACAAAGATTGCAAACAAAAATCACTTTGACTTACTTTCAAGATCAGATGATCTTATGTGTCTAAAACTTTCAAATGACACCTTCTGAAATCCCGATTTGCCTAGAGATATGCTGTTTTCCTGGTAGCTTCCTTCAAAGGAAGCAAACTTTGTTTTGGAAAAATTCCCACTTTGACCCTATTTCAAAGTCATAGGGGTCAAATCTGTTAAAACCCTCAAACAACTTCTTCAAAAATGGAGAGAGAAAAAACCTAAGTGACCTGATATTTAGTTGGTAGGGTCCTTGGAAGGAGCGAAATAAAATTTGGTAAAAAAATTACTTGACTTACTTTCAAGCTCACTGGCGTCAAATGTGTCCATAACTTCCTAACAGCATCTTCTGAAACTCTCAAAAGGCCTGAAGACAAGGTATACTACTTGTAGCTTAATCCTTCACAGCTGGGGTCAAACAAATCAAAACCTTCAAACGGCTTCTTCTAAAGTACCAAAAGGCCTAGAGACATGATATTTGGCTGGTAGCTTATTATTTGCAAAGGAGCATACTATTGTTTAAAAAAAGATTGCTTTGACTTAATTTCTATGTTGCAGGGATCAATTATGTCAAACCTTGAAAGGACTTTTTCAGAAATCGACATGTTATTTGGCTTGTAGCCTTCTTGGGTGTAGCTGAGCAAAATGTTAAGAGTAAAAACTACATTGACATACTTTTATTATCACAGGGGGAAAATATGTTTAAATCCTATGTGTTCTTCAGAAAGACTAAATCATAAGTTTCAGACGAAGATATAAATGTGAAATTAATATTAGGTGAGCAATGCAGACCCATTAGGCCTCTTGTTTCATTAATTAAGAAAGTGACAGGGTGACTCTGTTATTTATATATTGATTTGTCCAATATTTATGTTCGATGCTTCCTTTTGAAGACTTTTGCTGGACTTCTAGCCAGTGATGCTGAACGTAAGGGCTTTACGTCAGAGGTACAGGACCTGAAAGACTATGACCCTGAGGATACCCTGGCAGATGAGGTAATTAAGACAAAACTTACATGTATAGTGGAGATATTCAATTAATCTTGTGTATATTCACAATTTAATTTTTAGTTCACCTGTCTAAATGAAAAAATCAGCCTTTGCACAGCATCTGTCGTCCATCCTTTGTCTGTCTGGCAACTTTTTTTTTTCCTAATTATTTGACCATATTCAGTCTAAAGCATCTTTTTGTGAAGGCTATCCAATGTTGTATAAATAGTAATTGTGAACCCCCCCCCCCCCTCTTCTCTTGAAGAAATAACAACTTACTGTCAAAATTTGATGTGGAGCATCCTTGGGTGTAAGGGAATCAATTTTGTATAAATGTTGGTTCAGGTACCTATTATTTGGTCTATTATTCAAGAATACATTTAAATCAACTCCGGAATAAACCTGTTTTTCAACAGTTTACTAATTTCTTATTGTAAATCTTTCCCCAGGCAGATGACTGTTACCTTGTTGTGATTATCTCCACCTACACTGACGGTCAGCCACCAGAGGGAAGCGCCTGGTTCCTGAAATGGCTGCAAGACACATCCTCAGATTTCCGTGTACAAAAAACACTACTGAAAGATCTCAATTATGCTGTTTTTGGACTGGGAAACTCACTTTACAAAGAACACTTTGGTGTGGTAAGCTTTTTTTATGAAAGTATATTAAGGAACACTTAAGTGCATTTAGTATATAGTAAACACAGTGCATTTATGTACACTGTAAAAGATCTTTTGTACAAAGCTGCTCTGATTGCTTGAACAGAATATATATGTTCATATTTGGACTATAGATATAAATAATAAAAGTATTTTAATAACCTGTCATATATTTACAAGACGTAATTATACAGATATTCCCTATTGTACTAGCAATTACCTAATCTTAAAACATCCAGCCGAATTTGGCCTATTAGACACCAGTAAAGAATTTTTATAACAAAACAAAAAATATTAAGCATTGATGTCAATTTTTTTTTTTCAGTTTCATTGGGATATGAAAAAGTTTTTGTTTGCAAACTCTATGATTCTGCGTAGCGGATTCTTAAAAAAGTTTGCAAGCAAAATTTGTTTCCTTAACTCTATGAAACTAAAAAATAATTGACATCAACACTTATAATTAATTTTTTAAACTTATTTTCAGATTTAAAACATGTTTATGTACAATTTGCCTGATATAACAACAGATTCTTTTTTACAAATCAACACGCAACGTCAATTGCCGTATTGTGACGTCACATTTGTTGCGCCATTTTCGGGGTTTTTTTCCATAGAGATATGAAAAGAAAATCTGAACCAATCAGAAAGCCGCATTCTGCATACAATTTGAATCAATAGAAAATTAGTTATATATAATATGAACACATCAAGTTATGCACCTGGTATTAATTCAGTGGTCATTAGTCAAGGTTAAAGGGTACATCAAATGACATGTTTGACCAGTGTTGAATTCAGAAGTCTGAGTACAATAATATGTATTTCAAGCAAATCTGAACACATTTAGAGTATACATTGTATGTATGCCTTAGTTTGGTTACATCCAGTTCTTTTACTCTAGTCAGGGTTCTCATTAAAAGCCGGTTGTCGGCAAAAGTAGCCTGTTATTCACCAACTCTGAACCGGCTATTTTTCAGAATATTATATATGCCAACATTACCGAATGTGAAAATTAAACCGGCTATTCTTTCGAAGTCAACCAATTATTGCAAAACTTAGTGAGAACACTGCTAGTTAGGTGGTCATATGTCAAGGTTACATGTCACGCTTAACCACTATTCAGATTTTTGCTCGCATTGTTTTATTTGTGCTGTACCATGCATGTTGGGTACAATTTATACTTTAGAATGAGTTTTTCATTGAATTCACAGAAATTATTCTGTACATAGTAAGTTCATTTAGGTTTTTAATACATACAAACACACGTAAACGTCCATTTTCAAACTGTATTACCATACTTTTGGATATCGTTATAAATAAGTTTATTTGGCGCCTGCGGTGAGTGAGCCAAAATTTTACAAAAAAATCGTCGGAACAATTTCCGAATCTCAGCAACCGTCTTTCCGTTCATTTACTTACATCCTCGAGTTGTCCACGTGTTTGAATATTGTTTCTCGTCAATGAAGGTATGTCAGGGTTATTGAGACACTTTATTTTCGTAAGTAATCGGAAATTGATATGTAGCCTATCTTAATGTAATAAACAAACAGATCAATTACATAACTACATGTAAACACCAAAATTTTACACACATGATGGTAAACGCCAACATTTGGCGCACCAATATTTAACCACCCTATTTTGAGCAAAAAAATGCCAAATTTTGGCAAAGCTAAAATATCCCAAAGTACGGTAGTATGTTTGACATGCAGTTATAGAACATTTCTTGATTCCCCAGGTTGGTAAGAAAGTCGACGGCTTACTACATCAGTTGTCTGGCAACAGGATTGTGAACACAGGTGTTGGAGATGAGAATGTTGCTGAGAGTAAACATGGAGGTAGGTTACAAGGCCAAGGTTACACTCGACCTGTTTTAAAAAATTGATGTTATGATCATAGTTTTACCTTATCTCATATGTAGACCCAAGAGCAGGTTTGATACACAATAGCTCATTCATTGCAGGATGTTGACAGTGAACTAATACCCACCATTTCATTCCTGGTTGGCCATGGTTGGGTGGTGCAGTGGATAGCACGCTTGCCTTTCACCAAGGCAGCTGGGGTTCGATTTTCCGATTGGGCATGAAAAGGTATGGGGGTCACCTGCCAGACCACGGAGGTTTTCTCTGGGTATTCAGGTTTCCTCACACAATAAGACCCCTCCAGCGCTGACATCCGGGCCAACAAGAGTGATTAATATAAGTTGGACAACTTGTTTCGTAATTGTTGTTAAATGAATAAAGTTTATATATTCCTGTAGTTAGTATAACATTATTACTGTTGATAATGTATCAGGTAAAAATATTACATAAGTGTCACGCACGACACTTGTTTTTGTTTCCTTTTCTATTACGTAATTATTATTGTACAATTGATATTTCTTTGTATCGTTGATATTTGAATAAAACAAAGTTTAAACTAACCACTGTAGAAAAGTAAAACTTTCTCAAAACATAGTAATTGTTGTTTCTTAAAACATAAACATTGATTTGTTGCTTAAAACACAAAAAGTATTTTTGATGTTTAAAACATAAACATTGTTTCATTTCTTAAAACACAAATATTATTTCGTTAAAAGGAACGGAAGCTGATTTTGATGCATGGCGAGCAGAATTCTGGAGAAAAATGAAAACTTTGAAAAACTTACCTTTTACCAAGAAAGTCAGTCAACAAAAGAAGAATGAGAAATGTTCAGATGGAGCTAACAAGTGTGGTGGAAAGTGCAAGTGTAAGGACTCTGGGGAGGCCTGTAGCAGTGAAGAGGTCTGTACCTGTACATTAGGGGTGACTATTGAGCACAAATGTACCATTGCGATAGTCTGAATTACTATTATGATACTGACTAACCATTACGATAGTCATTGATACCCAAAATATTTAAGATATTGTACTTAAACTGACACAAGTACTTTCATTTATTAAATTAAGGTCAAAATATTTATCTTTTGAATTCATTAAAGTTTGCATAATGAGTAAATTTATACTTGTAGTTGTAATGTTCAATAAATTGCTTCATATTAACAACATTAAAAGTTCTTGATGATTATTTGTTTAAATGATGCCATTTAAGTCATAAAATAATACTGATGAAATGATAGATACTATTGCGATAGTCACATACTATTGCAATTGTCTATCGTATTGCCTCTTTACTATTGCGATAGAACTATTGGGCGGTACACTATTGCGATGCATCGATTGTTCGATGCATTATTACACCTCAATTGACGTAACAGTGGACAGGTTCAATTTGAAATTGAAAACTTACAGACTTTCAATTTGGAAAAGTATAGCATTAAATCTGATCAAAGAAATACTGAGAGTTTTCCTTACCTTCTTGTTGAGTATGTATTTATGTTCATCACAGATTTGCTGTTAAACTGTGTGTCCAAACTTTCACTTCTTCAGATTTAATCAAAGATTTTGACCTCTGCCTCAGAAATTTATGAACAAAACTGATGCAATTTCCTAAAGATAGTACACTTATCACTGACAATTGGCCTTTAATTTAAAAAAAATACCCAAGTCCTTGAAGTTGCATGGAGGGTCAAAGGAGGGGTCTATTTTTGATTATGTTCAAAAAAAAAAAATGTTTTTCTTTATTTTGCACAATTAAATGGAATTAATACAATGGGATCCACTGTCAAAAATATAAGAAAGAAATATATTGATGAACTGTATGTATTAAAAACGTGAAATTGCAAAAAATATTGCATTTTGAGACTATTAATTGTATCAAAAACCATCCATACATGTAGTTGAAAACTAACAAAACATTGTAAGCAGTTAATTTTATACCATAAAAATATTAATAGTAATACATACTTCAAAATTGGGTTTTGCTCAATTTCAAAACATTTGCAGAAAAGATGTATCAGAACTTTTGGATGGCAATGTATATAGCATGAAAGTATTGAATTGCCCATGCCCTTCGGACATTTGTCATAAAGTATCGTTTTCGGTGCCGAGATTCCCTTTTTAAGTACATCTCTTATGACAACACTTTTGAAGATTGTTTGTCTCATTATACAATGATAAAGGCAGCAGGAGTGTTTTATGGGGACCTGAACCTGTTTCTGTATGATTTCAGGAGCTGTACGAGACGACAAGTGAAGAAGAAGAAGATGATGAGGAAGAGGAAGAAGCCAATGAGGACGGCAATGATATGTCACTGCAGAAGAGCAATGGTGTTGTGGATGTGGAGGACCTGGGAAAAGTCATGAAGAACATGAAAAAAGCAAAGGTATTCCAAATGTGTACGCTTCTGTTGGGCTTTTTTTACAGGGACACACAGAAAGATGTGTATGCAATTTTAAATGTCAGGAAGCAGTGATTTTTTTACATTTTCATTTAAAGTGCCCATGCCCTTTTTCATTGGGAATTTTTTTGCGCGAAAAGTTCAAATTGGGAATTTTACGACGATGAACCTACCATAATATGCTAAGTTACTAGAGTATACCATCAGACAGTTATTTTATTTGTGTGCTAATATAATACATAAACAAACAAATTCATGATAAAATTTTTTATTGAACAGTATACTGTCTGTCACAGTAACTGCACTCATATTTCAAACGAACCTGTGTCCCTTTATCACTGGCTTCTAGCTATAGGTGCACTTTCATTGACTGTGACTCGTCATGACGATATTCGGCAAGTTCGGGTTCCTCAGGCACTGGCTTTATGTAATTGTTGGACGTTTCAAATTTATCTTCAATGCTTTGCAAGTCGTCAAAGTATCACAGGAACCACTCACGCTGATCGCAACAGACTCATGATCATTCTCTAACAAAACATCAGTCTCGCACTCTCACTAGTAACTGTAACGTTAGGACTAGGTTCACTTACTGTGCTGGACAGTTTCTGCCGATTAAAGTGCTGGTCAATTAGCAAAAGGCATTGTAAGTCACTTTTTTTTTTATTTTCTCCGTGTAATACTTGGAGTTGTGAGAGATTTTGTCTCGGTGACCTTGACTCGTTGCGGTGGTCTTGGTCTTAGAGAAGCTTAGTATTTACGTAGTAGTATAATTTGAAGCGTTTTGGTGACCGAGATGTATGAAAGCTTGTATTCGTGTGGAAGCGACAGATTATAAACAAACACGCTATGAATAAATCTGAAATATTTTATTGCTTCCGATGACGTTAAAACACGGACATTTCAGGTATTTTTTTTAATCTTTCATTGAACTATTTTACAAGCCAATTGGGAAAAAAAGGGTCAGATTGGGAAAAAATCCAAGAGGGGAAAGTACCGAAAGTCGGTACTTTAACAGGGGTAAAAAAATCACTGGGAAGATAAACAGGAATTTTGATTCTGTAAAAGTTACAGGTTTTAAATGAAACGTCTTTAATTTGGGTTTTAATCTATGGACCTGAAATTATATTATGTGTTAAAAATATCCAAC
Organism: Mimachlamys varia; assembly: GCA_947623455.1. Lineage (NCBI taxonomy): Eukaryota > Metazoa > Mollusca > Bivalvia > Pectinida > Pectinidae > Mimachlamys > Mimachlamys varia. Next base: position 27,264,442 of record OX392532.1, on the reverse strand, counting down.
ATAATTTGGAATATTAAAAAACAATATAATTTGTTTCATAAAGTATCTTTAATATATAGGATTTCAGTCAACATAAGAAAGTTTGTATCAGCATAGCAATTGATATGTTCTCCAATGCTCCATATAAAGTGTTAGTCGCAAATTGGCTGTACCAATTAGGTCACTCTGACCTACATTTCAACCTTTGACCTACATCAAAGAAAAAGATTCTCCTGGCTCTATCTCATACACTGCAAGTCACTGGAACTTCATAGTTGAAGTATGGGTTAACTTTGGTGGCGAGGTGTGTCATGTATTGAACGAAAGCTACTCTGGCCTAAATTTTGACTTTGTGTGACTTGTTTTCGAAAAGTTGATCCACATTCATTTGTATTTTCTAAGGTCTTGTTTTTCAATTTCTGAAATTTTGTACCAAAAGCAGATCATTACCAAAATGTCTTTTGCAAATGTGCTGTATTTTGAATGTTTAAGGTTTGAAATATAATATTTGTTAAAGTACATGAAAAAATGAACGAAAACTTTAACCGTGATATTTTGTCTTAGGTACGAAGGAAAAAAGAGGACCTTGCCAAAGGAAGTGGTGAGCCTAAAGAAATGGTGACTCCAGCCCTTAGGAAAGCACTGGAGAAACAGGGGTATCGACTGATTGGGTCTCACTCGGGTGTCAAGTTGTGTCGCTGGACCAAGGTAGGTTTTGGTTGGTTACAGTACTAGTCCTAAGCTCTGATGCTCCCACGCACTGTTACCTAGTTACTGCATTATCTTCATTTCTGTCCTAAGCTGTAAAGAATATCTATGTGTTGTTGTCTGGTTACTGTATTAGTCGTCAGTTCTGTCATAAACTGTAAAAAAATTGACGAGCTGTTGCCTGGTTACTGTATTAGTCGTCAGTTCTGTCCTAAGCTGTAAAAATATCTACTTGCTGTTGTCTGGTTACTGTATTAGTCGTCAGTTCTGTCCTAAGCTGTAAAAATATCTACTTGCTGTTGTCTGGTTACTGTATTAGTCATCAGCTCTGTCATAAACTGTAAAAAATATTGACGAGCTGTTGCCTGGTTACTGTATTAGTCCTCAGCTCTGTCCTAAGCTGTAAAGAACATTTTTGTGTTGTTGCCTGATTACAGTCATAAGCCCCTGTGTGTTGTTGCCAGTAACAGTTTTCTATCCCTGCCTCTGTGTGTTGTTGCCTAGTAACAGTTCTGTGCCTCTGTTTGTTGTGTCCTAGTAACAGTTCTATGTCCTTGCCCCTGTGTGTTGTTAACTAGTAACAGTTCTATGCCCTTGTGTGTTAATGCCTAGTAACAGTTCTGTGCCCCTGGGTGTTGTTTCTTAGTAACAGTTCTATGTCCCTGCCCCTGTGTGTTGCTGCCTAGTAACAGTTCTATGCTCCTGCCCCTATGTGTTGTTGCCTAGTAACAGTTCTGTGCCTCTGTTTGTTGTGTCCTATTAACAGTTCTATGTCCCTGCCCCTGTATGTTGTTGCCAAGTAACAGTTCTATGCCCTTGTGTGTTGTTGCCTAGTAACAGTTCTGTGCCCCTGGGTGTTGTTTCCTAGTAACAGTTCTATGTCCCTACCCCTGTGTGTTGCTGCCTAGTAACAGTTATAATGCTCCTGCCCCTATGTGTTGTTGCCTAGTAACAGTTCTGTGCCTCTGTTTGTTGTGTCCTAGTAACAGTTCTATGTCCCTGCCCCTGTATGTTGTTGCCAAGTAACAGTTCTATGCCCCTGCCCCTGTGTGTTGTTTCCTAGTAACAATTCTCTGTCCCCGCCTCTGTGTATTGTTGCCTAGTAACAGTTCTCTATCCCTGCCTTTGTGTATTTTGTCCTAGTAACAGTTCTATGTCTTTGCCCCTGTGTGTTGTGAACTAGTAACAGTTCTATGCCCCTGTGTGTTGTTGCCTAGTAACAGTTCTGTGCCCCTGTGTGTTGTTTCCTAGTAACAGTTCTATGTCCCTGCCCCTGTGTGTTGCTGCCTAGTAACAGTTCTATGCTTCTGCCCCTGTGTGATGTTGCCTAGTAACAGTTCTATGTCCCTGCCCCTGTGTGATGTTGCCTAGTAACAGTTCTATGTCCCTGCCCCTGTGTGTTGTTGCCTAGTAACAGTTCTATGTCCCTGTGTGTTGTTGCCTAGTAACAGTTCTATGTCCCTGTCTCTGTGTGTTGTTGCCTAGTAACAGTCCTATTTACTATAGTGTACTATATATCTTGTTGTTTTTCCTGTGAACAGTCGATGCTGAGAGGAAGAGGAGGGTGCTACAAGCATGCCTTCTATGGTATTGAGAGTCACCGCTGTATGGAGACCACGCCCAGTCTTGCCTGTGCTAATAAGTGTGTGTTCTGCTGGAGGTGAGGCCAACATTCTCCAAATCTATAAATAAAAAGTTTCTTATGGACAAGTTAATCATTACTATTATTATTATTGGTGATGTCAGTATGATAAGATTGGCTGATGACTCCTCTAGATATCGGCGTGTTCTAATAAAATAAGAGAATACCGAAGCGTCAACACAATCATAATCCAAACCCGAAATCGAATAAACCAGGGGCAAAATTTGAACAAAGGAAATATTTACATGGAGACCCTTGCAAAAGTATAAGAGAATAAGACCAGGTGTTCCGGATGAGTAAGCGTCTTCTGCTTCATAACTTATTCCTACCAGAGAACCATGTCATCTTGTACAGTGGTTTGTCTGGGTGTATATCTGTCCTTCATCATCTTTTTTTGTTTGATATATTCATGTATTACTAGTTTAAAACCACAAAAGAATTATTTACAAAATTTAATATTTTACATATTGAGACAAAAAGGATCATGTCATTGATATTTTTTTAATGAAAAATTTAACTGTTGAGGTGGAGGATGAAAGCTATAATCTTAAGAAATAAGTTTCTTCTCAATTCTAAGTACTAATTGTCTATTAACTACCTAATGGTAAACAAAAGCACCAACTTTATCTATCTATCTGTCTACATAAAGGTTATATTTTGTAGGGACCAGAAAGGCTTTAATGCATTATGTGTTTAGAATGAGGAAGGATCTGCAATTCCATTTAACTGTTTTGATGAAATCCCATGTTTCGATTTTCAAATCTTTAAACTTTAAACTTTTATACTTTATCCTCAGGCATCACACAAACCCAGTCGGGACAGAATGGAGGTGGAAAATGGACGACGCTGAGACTGTGATAGACGGGGCCATCCAGAATCACCGGGGTCTTATCAAACAGTTCAAAGGTAACGGTCTCCTGATTGTTGTAATTCTAAAGAAAGAGTCAGGATTCAGAACCATTTAACTAATTTCAAACAGTCCAAACTGTCCTGATTGTTGTAATTCTAAAGAAAGAGTCGGAATTCAGAATCATTTAACTCATTTCACACAGTCCAAACTGTTCTGATTGTTGTTATTCTAAAGAAAGAGTCGGGGATTCAGATCTGAACCCACCTTCAACAGTTCAAACATAACTGTCTTCTGATTGACCAATCTACAATTATTTGTCATGGGTCCTTTTTATATGTATTGTGAAAAACAATGGGTCCCACTATGTTGAATTTAACCACTTCCAGAAATTCAGTGGGTCGTTTCAAAATTCAATGCTTACAGGATGCAGTATGCACACATACACTTGCATGTAGATTTATCACTGGGAGGGGTGGGAGGCACTCTTGCAAAGACCCCACCACCCATCAAATAATAAAAGTGGTTTGTTAATAAATTATAGGAAGCAGGTTTCAACCCTACCACCTAGGATATACATGAACTAATACAATAACCTCCCAACTCCCCCATACGATTATTAAAGAATCAAAAATGATAGTTGAAAGTAAGAGATATTCAGGCAATTGTCATTTAAATTAATTGACAAAGGTGAATTTTTTTTTGATAATTTTCGTTTGAGCTTCATATTTAGCGACCCCTGACATTTCATGACAACTACTGAATCGGAAGATTTCAAATGTGTCTTTAGTGGGGACTGATCCTATAACATGGCTAACCCGTTGAGGTTGACGGACATGACATACAAAATGTCATAGTTAAAGGGTCTCCTTTCCTTTGAAAATTTTAAATACAGTGTACCCTCGACCTATCACCACCCGAATCTACTGCAACCCTTGCATACCGCCACCTAAACCTCTAGAACGGATTTCTCTCCTTTATAATTACCTCGTTAAGTTTGCCACCCTCGCATACCGCCATCCACCACACCCTTTAAAATACAAATGTCCCGAATCGCTATATATTTCCCTAGACGATAATGCCATATTGTTCTGTTTTTGGAGATTGAGGAACTCTTTAGTGTTCCTTTTAGAATGGCATGCAGTAAAAGTAGATCAATCACTATTTTCAGATATAAATTTGTGCCAATGTAGATCTATATGAGGATATAATACTGAGCTTGTTTTTAATAAAATGTTGGAAATGCAATCTATTATGCAATTTATTTCATGGTTATAATTTTCACAATTTGATACTATCGCCACCCTCGTTATACCGCCATTATTGCTTTGTTTGAAAGGTGGCGTTATAACGAGGGTACACTGTACGTTACATGTATATCTATGACTTGTTATCAGGTGTGCCTGGTGTCCTGCCGGAGAGATTACAGGAGGGTCATGACATCAAACACTGTGCCTTGTCCCTAGTCGGCGAGCCGATCATGTACCCACAGATTAACAAATTTGTGGATCTGCTTCATGACAAAGGCATTTCCTCGTTCCTCGTCACAAACGCTCAGTTCCCAGATGCCATCAAGTAAGTCATGGTGTCTGAATTTTAACACATGATAGTTTAATCTTCATTTAATATCAAATCTTAAGCAATATTGTCAATATTCAGAATATGAAGTTTGTAACTTTTCACCTTTGTGATCTTTGCCTTTAAAGCCGAGACTCATGGACATTTTGCAAATTAATTCTTTAAAGGCCCAATATACGTAACTTCAGGAAATTTTTCGTGATTCTGAAAAATTCTGAAAAAAATCCAGTTGATAACAATGCAAAAATAAGCCTAAAACGAAGTAAACCTGAGTGGTAACTAACAAGAAACTCTTGACAGAAAATCCAAAGAATTGAAAACAATTCAGGTGGGGCCCACTTTAACAACAAGCCGAAGTTAGAAGACCGTTCAAAATGGACGCGTGTTTACAAATACCGAGTTTCAACTGCTGCTGTACCGGTAACTGCGTAAGAGTTCATCTTGAATATTGTTGATATCAGTTATTCTTAACTAAATTCAGTTATTCTTAACTAAATATATAAAAAGTTATTAGGCTTGATTTTCGCTTGAAGTTTTGCCGAAAGTTACGTATATTGGGCCTTGAACATAAGACAATAAATACCCAAGTCTCTTGTCGTCTCTACACCACAATGTGGAGGAATCGTCACATTTTTTTGTCATCTGTGTACCACAATGGTACTGAAAGAGTTAACAAAATGATAATATAAATTACCACATGCTTATGAGTTCAGAATAATTTTGTTAGTGCTTTTTATGCTCTATTGTTATTTGACTTATAGGTTGTCATGAATTCTAAAATATTTTTTTGGTTCCGTTTTATGCCATACACTAGTAACTTGACATAAAATTGTCAATGTTTGTTTATCTGCTGTTGTTGATAAACACACTCTTTAAGATAATAATAATAATAGACTTTATTTAGAGTCGATAACACTTTGAGTCGCAAGACTTTTTCTCCAAGTGGTCGACATTTAAAATGTACAATATTTACAACAAAAGAAAGCTAACTTTGATTTTAATATCATTATAGGATTATTATATAGTTTAGGGTAATTTATAACATAAAGGACAATACAATGCAATCCTCTTTATATCATGTTGTATTTGTCAGACAACAACATGTTATTAACAGGAATGTGAGATTTAGAGAAACATGGGGTTTTTTTCTCACTAAATCTAGTGCATTTCCAATCTTGTTAACTAAAAGTAACTATTAAGTTATTCAAAGTATATGTGAAGATGTTTCAATATGTAATCAAAAATGATTTTTGGGGTAATAGCTATTTTTCATTTTCTATGCAACATTTTGTACAAGTTGTATCTGAAATCAATGAAAATGACACCATTTTCTGGATATTTCATGTGATTGGTTAAAAAAACATGATATTAAAAGGAATTCACCTCAAAATACATGATATTAACTAAACAAAATTACATAGATTATATAGAGAGAAAAATGGTGCTTGGGAAAAACATGATATAAAGAGGAAATTATGTGATATTAACAGGGGTGATATTAAGTGGAGTCCAATGTAGGAAGTTTATAAATAAAAAATCACTTCCTGACCTCATTTTGTTATTTTGCCATGTAATAGTGCCTTCAAAAGACATTTGAGGGTATGTTCTTATTTTACCAGAAATATTTACTTAATCTTAATAATTTTTGTCTCAAAAAATGGTTTTGTTTTAATATTTAAAATATGAGAATTTTTCACTTTTAGTTTGGTTGATAAATTGTTATGTGGACTCAATGGAACTCAAATGAACACCTACATTGTTTTCGTTCAATAATAACCTGTCAGGTCTAGATATCATTGTGTCAACCTCATCTGAGGGCACTGATAATTAGATTCAGGGGCTGATAAAGTTCAAGTTTAAGAAAGTGATGGAGGTTTTTAACTTTGATAGGAACATGTCTCCAGTCACACAGTTATATGTAAGTGTGGATGCCAGCACCAAGGAGAGTCTGAAAAAGATCGACAGACCGCTCTTCAGAGACTTCTGGGATAGATTCCTTGAAAGTCTGGTTGCCCTTGGTGAAAAACGACAGAGAACAGTGTACCGACTGACCCTCGTAAAAGCATGGAATACAGAGGAGATTGAGAACTATGCTAAACTTGTCTCCAAGGGCAAACCCGACTTTATAGAGGTCAAGGTTAGTATTCTTTAACATAAGTCACCAGTATAGATATTGAATACAGAGGAGACTGAAAACTACACTAAACTCCTCTCCAAGGGCAAACCTGACTTTATAGAGGTCAAGGTAAGTAATCTTTAACATAAGTCACCAGTATAGATATTGAATTCAGAGGAGATTGAGAACTATGCTAAACTCGTCTCCAAGGGCAAACCTGACTTTATAGAGGTCAAGGTAAGTAATCTTTAAAGGTTACTTAACTCATTTACCCTGAAGACACATTTGAACTCTTCCAATTCAGAGGTTGGAATAGTTCATTATGGAATTTTAGGGTTGGATGGGTTAATGTAGTAAACACAAGTCACCAAAATTAATCTAGATCCTGTTTATATTTTTGCCCAAGTCGGTTTTCTCCAATCCTCCAAACTTATGCCCGAGTGAACTTTTCTCCCGTCCTCCATAATATAAAGTTTTATAGATGTAAATAAAATTGTAGCAATTTTTTTTGAATACTGTATTACAAAATATGATATACAACATTTACTGCACTGACTCAAGTTTTGTGTAAAGATTGTTTTACTGAATTGATTTATTGAAATATCTCATCCTGGGTTAAAACATGTATTGGTTGTGTTACAACTTAACATAAATCATACTTTCCAACCTGAAGAAAATGTTTACAAACTGACTCAAGTTCACATTAATGTACATGTTAAAATTTATCTCAAAATGTTACAGGGTATCACTTATCATTCCAGTTCACATTAATGTACACACTAAAATTCATCTCAAAATGTTACAGGGTGTCACTTACTGTGGTGAGTCAAAGGCCTCCACCCTGACGATGGAAAACGTACCCTGGCACGAGGAAGTCATCAGGTTTGTCAAGATTCTTGAAGATGATCTTGACGAGTATGAGATTGCCTCGGAACATGAACACTCAAATTGTCTACTCATGGCTCACAAAAAGGTAATACACAGTATTCAATTTGTCCAGTACAGTAAAACCTCCTTTTAATCAAACCCAGATTACTCGAATACCCCTCATTTGTCGAACAGTTCCTTTGGTCCCGGCCGAGTTGGTACGTATTCAATCAACCTGGGATTACTACAATACCATGTATTCCTCGACCTATTATTCAGGTCCCCAAGAGTTCGAGCAAGTGGGGTTTTACTGTTTATTAGTATATCATGCATTTCGATTCCAATATGATCCCTAACGTAAAACTGAGCATGCAATAATATACTTCATGATTGTGATGACATCATAAAATAGGGACTGTGTGGTTACATAGTGATTCATTTATATCAGAATACAGTAGTACAAGATATTTAAAGAAAAAATGTGTGACACTTGTAGTTATATTGAGGATTTATTTAACAAATTTTCAAATTTTGGGTCAACATGACAAAAATTTTAGCCTACATAAAAAGCCTGTTAAACCCCTTTCTCTGCATTAAAATGCCTTTCTACAACAATACCCTGTGTTATTCCACTCTCAGACCATTGTATAAACGTGCTGACTGTTGGATAAATATATGTTATATACCACTAGTGGTATGTGACCTTCCAGACTTTTGATTGGTTGAGAAGTTGAACTTTGACCGGAAATCATGATTGTTGACGTCATTGATTGTTGACATTGTCACAACTTAGCGGGATATTCACGTTATGATGATGTGTTTTCGCACAAATAGTCCGTGGTTCTCTCCAAAAATCAACACTGACACTGATGATTTCATATTGTGGTAGAAACAGGTCACACGACTCATGGTTATTGGATATGGAATTTATTTCACTCTTTTTAAAAGTTACAAAAGACAACATCCAGTCCACGTGTTGTGTAATCTCTAATTATCCCTGAAATTTCACGATGAACTTAACTAACCTTTTGTATTTGAAAAGTTCAAGGGTGAGCGAGTTGAAAGGAAATTGAGGAAAATGATTAAAAATATTTGAAACCTTAATTCTTTCTTTATATTTTCTAACGTAATACATCATCTACATAATTACATTGAAATACATCATTTGTAGGGGTAGGTATTGCAAGATGTTTTTATATTACAATAGTCAAAGGTATATTGCAATATCTCATGATGCATTTTATTTTAGTATATTTTATATAACTTAGTATAGACAAATATGAACAGAAACAAGCTATAGCTTAGTATATCAGTGTATTGAAAACTAGTACTGCTCTTGAAATTATATAACACCACACAAGATTTATATTTACATGTTATAGGGTAAAAGTATTGCAATATTAAAAATTATATTGCAATAGTTGTCACATATCAAAAACTGTGACATATTGACTGTTATGATATTATTGCCAATGCCTAATCATTCGGAATTTCTATTTTAAGTTTAAGGTAAATGGTGAGTGGTGGACCTGGATAGATTATGAGAAGTTCCACAAACTTGTACAAGCATTCCGCTCTAGTAACGGACAAGAGACTTTCAGTGCGGAGGACTACATGGCTAAAACGCCTTCCTGGGCAGTGTTTGGGTCCAAGGAACAGGGATTCGATCCCAGTGAAACAAGATTCCGAAGGAAGAAGAGGAAAGACATAGGAGGATGCTAACACAATACATTAACGATTGAATAAAATGACTCAAGTTTATGCTTCTTATCGGTAATTGAGGACTGCAGAATACAGTGTAACTTGTCGAAACTGGCCCCTGTCTTAATCCGAATCCCTGTTTATTTCTGGCCGTATATTTCGGTCCCAATATTTCCCTCTGAACTCATATCATACCCCTACAACCCGGACACCTGTATAAACTGGCCAGAAAAGTTGGTCTCAATAACATCTGGTTTAGACAAGTTACACGGTATAAACTTCAGGAAATCACCTGAAACTTCAGCTCATGTTATATTGTGACTGAAAATTATGTAAAAAAAAATATTCTTAATCTTGAAAAGAAAAGACTTATTTTTCTTTAAAGATATTTTTTAGTACCATGGAACTTTGTAGACACATTTTATAAAATTTGTGGCATTATTCAACGCTGGGAAGGTATTATTCTTATTACTGATCAGATCAGACTCTGTATTCTGCGTGTTCACCAACAGTCCTGTGATTTAAGGTTTCTTTTCTCTGTCTACGTAAAGGATTTAAAGGGAGTTGCACTGTCACTAAAAGGCTAATGTTGATGAATTTGATCAACACTTTTGTGTTTGTCCAAATATTGTTGTTAAATGATGATAAGACTTCGGTTTAATGCACATTCCTCAACTTGATGTATTCTTTAACATGCTATTTTACCCTCTGAAGATGAAAGCAATACTTACTCCAATTTGAACAACTTTTAAAGATGCCTCAGGCTGAGCTCAAGCTTACACTAAGACTTAAGGAAGCCTCATATGGGTGATAAACCTTTTCGCCCCCATATAACTTTAGTGGACTCTACCACCCATTGATATGGGTGAGGTCATTATAGTCTGCAGTGGTGAAAGACGTAACAATATCAGACGGGTAATTTCACACTTGGTATCTAACATTGTTTTGACATGATGATTAGGACCTGATTTCCATGAGGTTTCTTTAACTCTAAAAAGCTTCCCAACCCATGAACCCAGGAGCTTGTTATATTCTGGTTGTTACCTAGTTCAGACATTTTCAAGGTCATTTAGTGAACCTCTAAAACTTTCAGGATTAGGAACATAAATTGGTGTACCATCATTTCATTTGCAGTGCTCTTGTTTTTAAGCAAGAAAATTGTGTATATGGTAGTAATATTTTCAGTTTGACCACTGAACACTGCATATTATATGTTTTCATAATTTTGCTGTATCTCGTGTATAGTAAAGTTCTATAACTCTAAATTTGTAAAAATATAGTTTTATCTGTGAAGAGATACAAGATTGTTTTGTTGTAAATATTTCATTTTGAAATAAAATCTTCATAAAAGATTTTTGGAATTATTATTTTTTTCCTTTTCTCAATTCTAGATGCAAGCAAAATAAATTTGTACAATACCTGCTGTCAATACAAATTTTATGAACAATTTTAAAGGCGAATAAAGCATTGATCTCGCTATTGAGAAAATCCTGACATATTCTTAAGATCTTCAAATTTGTTCTTTAGATCAAATATATGATCAATGTTGTAAAGACTTATTATGATGCTATGAAAGTATGATACTGTTAATGCAGAGTCATTTAATCCTTGTTATTTTGAAGCTGACTGAAGTGTGTGTAAACTTCCAGTTAAAGAAGTTCAAGATGACAATATTCAACTGAACTTTCTTGGCACACTCAAATTTTAGTGCATACAATGTAATTGAATTCAGAAGGACGGAACAGCTGTATGGTGCAGTTTACTTCATGTTTTCAGCATGCTGTATATATGACTACATTTAAAAAGTGCAGTATGTGTGTGTGTGTGGGGTACGTCATCTTTAGATAATGCAATGATGAGTTGGTGCACTTACAAAACAATAGCTATTGAAAGCAATATACAGGAATTAATTAGCCCAATAATAATGTAAATAGCATAATGCTTTATGTACGGAAATAGCTACAATAAGACAACTGGTAAAATTTGTACATTTATAGTAATCTGGTCATTTATAAACTATATATTTACATTTGCGCTGCAACCCACTATATAAACATTACCAGCAAAAATGCCTTTTATAAAAGTATGAAAGCAATGGTTTGCGAGACGTAGCACGTGGTTTCATTATGACATCATAGATCAAGCTTGTTCAATGAGAGTCTTGTCGCGCCGCTTCGAATAACATGGAGAATGCCTTTGCGTCAAACGCTCAAATGACTAATTATTATCAGGTGCCAATTTGATTCAAGCTGGGCTGTTCCGCCCATGTCGTTTAAATGATGACACATATACAAACGTGGGTAATAAACTTTTAATTGGAAAAAATGTAAATAAAGTTAAGCAATTGTTCTATAGTGGTGGGCTTCATTCAATATGGATGTAACACCTGACCTTTCATAGCACTATGAAAGTTAAAAAAATGACTTTCAATCCTTATAACAACTGACATTTATTTCCGAACTACTCTGTAAATGGTAGCCTTAATATAATTGTGGCACATTTTAGCTTGAGGGTAACAGAGGATAAACAAGTTATGGGGATGGCTCTCCTAGAGGCTAGGATGGAGAACATTAAAAGTTTCAATTGGCTGTTGTGGCAAACATTCAAAGTAAATGATTGCTCCGTTAACGAATAGGCTTGCTTTGGATGGTTGTTCAAGGTCATAATTATTGATACTGATGTTTGCCACCCAGTGGCAGGTTTAATGAACAGCTTTAGTTTAGTCAAGTCAGAAGTCCAGAGGTTAATATCACTTGCTAAAGAGTGAACTCCCAATGTACTGTTTTTGCTTTTTGAGATTAAAATTGAAAAATAAGTCCATATCACTTGTCCAGTCATATCTGCCAAATAACAGACATTTTAAGAAAAACAAGAGCTGTGGAAATATTATTTGACCACTCCACTTGTAAAGGGCTATCATCAGTAAATATGGCTCATCATATTGTATGTAGAAACTTGCTCCTATATGATAACAGGTATTGTGCATCTGATTGCATTGGCAAATCTGCGACGACACCTGTAAAAAGTTTCTCACTTAGGTGAACCCCTAAAATAGCTATGGAATCATTCCAAATGACACTAACGTTGCTGGATAATAATGTAAATCCCATTATTAAATTTGTATAGAAGTGCAGATATAGGCAAGCTATTTCCTGAAGCCAACACAAGTCCCGTGGTCCGTCCGTGCATCCTTGATTTCTTGAGAAGTTCTGGATGGATCGGTCTCCAATTACAGATGCAGGTGGCCCTTGGTTCCTAATTGTGCATATCAAATGAACAAATGAAAATCATGGATGATGGGTGCCAAGATCTCTCTGGGATCTCTTTTCTTTCTTCAGATTCATTTCATACAAACTACACAAGCAATGTATTTCTCTTGTTGGTATGGAGGACATTTTAAGAGAACCACAAAATGCTTTAACGCCGAGAAACGATTTGCCATTGTCATCTCTATCGGCTCCTCCAATGAGGGGCTCTGTGTTGCCGTCCACACATTCATACTGGGTAGCAGCTTTGTTTCCGTACCACCCTGAAGCCAGTGACCCGCTGTACGCCTGTGTCCAGCCGCTGTAACAGGTCGTCCTCGCCGGTATCATCACGGAGGAGGCAAAGGACGTAGGTCTACAGACGGCACAGGGAACCTCTTCATTGTGTGATTGTGGTCCGAATAGAGTATGCCCGGTGTTAGACTCGTATTCTGCCCCATAAATCCTCCCCGTGGTGTCATCCGGTACAACAGTTGTCGCTAACCATTCTGGATCACGTGGGAGGCAAAGATTATAAGACTCTTTCATGTCCAGGGGTGTAAGATAAGGAAATTCAACCCGAGGGGTTTTCAAATTCGGTAAAACCCGAGGCTTTGCCGAGGGTTTTGCCAAATTTGAAAATCCCAAGGGTGGAATTTCCCTATCTTACACCTTTGGTCATGAAAGAGTATTTTTCTCTCATTTCAATTACCTGAATAAGCTCAAATACCATGAAAATACTTTTGATTGGCCACCATTTTGAAAATATTAACTTTTCCCTTGAGCTGTTTGACGAAAACAAATGATACAGCAAGATTAAGCATACCCCATATTTGCAAACATAGTTTGCACAGATTTTACCGAACTCGTGACGTCACGTCCTTGTTGCGCCATTGTGACGTCACGCCGTGGCTATATTGCATGGGTAGGTGTGTAATACAGCCACAGCGATCATAGGTGTATTGCCCTAGACAGGCCAGTATTACACACTTAGAAATGAGAGAAAATTATATATATATAATCAGCTCTGTGATCATACCAGGAACCTCCTGCAAAACCTTAAAGAGACATGTTTCGTTTAGTAAAATGTTTCTGTTTATAAGTACAGAAATTATATTGGAAAACCAATTGTTGAATGAAAAGATCAAAAACATAAAATCTTCGGAGATTATCTTATCTTAAATTAAAAGTAAGGGCACATTTAGGAATAAGCGTATTTTACTGTTTCAATTTACTTTGGTAATGCCAGGTGGCCTAGATGAATTAAAAGAGGGAAAAGATCCATTTTAGCTCACCTGGCCCGACGGGCTAAGTGAGCTTATGTGATGGTGCGGCGTCCGTCGTCCGTCCGTCCGTCAATCGTTCCTTTAAATGACTTCTTCTGAAATACCAAAAGGTCTAGGGAAATGAAATTTGGCTGGTAGCTTTTTTTGGGGGGGAAAAAGCTGAACAAAGTTTAAAAGATTTACCTACTTAAAAGATCACATGAGTCAAATATGTCAAATGACATCTGAAAGACCATCAGGAATAGAGACTTTAAATATTTGACTAACAGCTTCCTTGGATGAAGCCAAACAAAGTTTGCGAAAAGAAAGGATCTTTACTTATATTCAAGGTCACAGGGGTAAATTATGTTAAAACCTTGTAACAACTTTTTCTGATAAACCAAAATACCTAGAAGCATAATATTTGGCTGAAAAACCCCATAGATTAAATCATACAAAGTTTGCAAAAACTTGGCCCATAATCAAGGTCATATGGGGTCAAATCTGTTAAAGACTTTAAACGACTTCTTCTGATTAACCAAAATGCCTCCAAGCGTAATGTATGACTGAACGGTCCTTAGATGAAGCCCGACACAGTTTGCAAAAAGAAATAAACTTGACCCATATTCAAGGTCAAAGGGGTCAATTCTTTTAAAACATTTAACCGACTTCTTCTGATTACCATTGTTTAAATGCCTATACGCATTATATATGCCTGAAAGGTCCCTTGATGAAGCCTGACAAAGTTTGCAAAAAGAAATGACCTGACACACATTCAAGGTCACGGGGTCAATCTGGTCAAACATTTTAACAACTCCTTCTAAATGACAGAATGCCCAGAAACATTATATTTGGCAGGTAGCATCCATGGAAGAAGCCAAACAAATTTTGTGAATGAAAAATGACATTTTCTTACTTTCAGTGACAGTGATAATATATGTTTAAATCTGAACATGTTCTTCTAAATGTTTTACAATACTATATTTTAAGCGACTTTAGGGTCACAGGTAAGAGATCGATACCAGGAGAGCGATGCAGGCCCAGTGGGCATCTTGTTTTAAGAAAAAAAGAATATAATCGATGGTGGGCGTCAAGATCCCTCTGAGATCTCTTGGGTTTTATTTCATACAAACTACACAAGATATGTATTGATCTTGTTGGTATGGAGGACATCGTAGAGAACCACAAAATGCTGTAACTCCAAAAAACAATTTTCCGTTGTCGTTTGTATTACCGCCACCAATGAGAGGCTGTGGGTTTTCGTCCACACAAACGAACTGGGAAGCTGCATCATGACCATAGTAACCTGATGCCAGTGATCCATGGTACGCCTGTGTCCAGCCGCTGTAACAGGTCGTCCTCGCCGGTATCATCACGGAGGAGGCAAAGGACCTAGGTCTACAGACGGCACACGGAACCGCTTCATTGTGTGATTGTGCTCCGAATAGAGTATGTCCGGTGTTAGACTCGTACTCTGCCCCATATATCCTCCCCGTGTAGTCATCCGGTACAACAGTTATCGCTTACTAATCTGGGTCACGTGGCAGACAGAGATAGTCAGCTGCCGCTCCGTAGTGATCAAACCAGGAACCTCCTGCATATCTTAAAAGTGTGACGCTTCATAAGATCATCACTATAAAAGTCCAGGAGATTATCTGCTCTACGGCGCCGTCAAATACCGCGCAAGCACAACCAATACATTTCTTATTTGCAATAATGAGAATTTGAAAATTCGCTCGAACTTTATTTTGCACTGCGAATACCTCTTCATGCAATAAATCAAAACCGAGAAAGGTATCTTGCCTAGTAATTCCCGCTAAGAGCGGGCACGGACCTCACACAGAAAATAAGTCTCGCAGCCAAAGATATTTTTATATTACATAATGTTTAAATTCACAGAAAAAAAGCTGACCGTAAGTAAAGACACGCATGTGATTATCCCTATATAGCCTTGTAATCGATTCAGCATGCCATACAGAAATTACGCTTAAAAAGTCGTCGTAGGACAAACCGGCGATGCCATGGGCCAACAAAGTTGACATCCAAATTGCACTAAGCTACTGTTAAAATAAATCACTTTTTATACGGCTTTCACAAAAAGGTGAGGACTATTTGTTAGTTAAAAAGGAGTTAATTGTTTATGTTAGGAACCGTGCCACAACTCATTAGAGATAACGTTGGCCCCATCGGTTACGGAAAACCTCAGGGACAAAAATGAAAATCTACCAACAAACATTTCGTTAATTGCACCCCGTTCCGCCGTACCATTTTATATATCCTATTTTTGTTTGACCCCGATACTCTGCTTAAATCGACAATTACATTATGACGAAAACACATTTGGTATTTTTATATCTGACTAACTAACCCTTACTGACTAACTACCTGATGTTCACGTTGACACAATTTTCATGAACAAATACTTCACATAACATTTTAATTTAATTTGACTTGGTATCTGAGCTGATGAAGGAAGCAGTGCTACAACGATACCGAGGAATGTATTTGAAATATCTGACATCATTAGGAACCTAGTACCTCTTGAAGGTCTGTATTTAATATTTTCGAGAATCCACTCGTTATGATAAAAATGTTTTGATTCTTTACATATGGTCGCCTGTAGGGTCTATAGTTCACCAGTCTGAGTCTGTACAGTGGACTGTAGGGTCTGTAGTTCACCAGTCTGAGTCTGTACAGTGGCCTGTAGGGTCTGTAGTTCACAAGTCTATGTATGTACCGTGGACGACTGTAGGGTCTGTAGTTCACCAGTCTATGTATGTACCGTGGACTGTAGGGTCTGTAGTTCACCAGTCTGTGTCTGTACAGTGGCCTGTATGGTGTGTAGTTCACCAGTCTGAGTCTGTACCGTGGACTGTAGGGTCTGTAGTTCACCAGTCTACGTCTGTACAGTGGCCTGTAGGGTCTGTAGTTCACCAGTCTACGTCTGTACAGTGGCCTGTAGGGTCTGTAGTTCACCAGTCTACGTCTGTACAGTGGCCTGTAGGGTCTGTAGTTCACAAGTCTATGTATGTACCGTGGACGACTGTAGGGTCTGTAGTTCACCAGTCTACGTCTGTACAGTGGCCTGTAGGGTCTGTAGTTCACCAGTCTACGTCTGTACAGTGGCCTGTAGGGTCTGTAGTTCACCAGTCTACGTCTGTACAGTGGCCTGTAGGGTCTGTAGTTCACAAGTCTATGTATGTACCGTGGACGACTGTAGGGTCTGTAGTTCACCAGTCTACGTCTGTACAGTGGCCTGTAGGGTCTGTAGTTCACCAGTCTACGTCTGTACAGTGGCCTGTAGGGTCTGTAGTTCACCAGTCTACGTCTGTACAGTGGCCTGTGGGGTCTGTAGTTCACCAGTCTACGTCTGTACAGTGGCCTGTAGGGTCTGTAGTTCACCAGTCTACGTCTATACAGTAGCCTGTAGGGTCTGTAGTTCACAAGTCTATGTATGTACCGTGGACGACTGTAGGGTCCGTAGTTCACCAGTCGACGTCTGTACAGTGGCCTGTAGGGTCTGTAGTTCACCAGTCTACGTCTGTACAGTGACCTGTAGGGTCTGTAGTTCACCAGGCTACGTCTGTACAGTGGCCTGTAGGGTCTGTAGTTCACAAGTCTATGTATGTACCGTGGACGACTGTAGGGTCTGTAGTTCACCAGTCTACGTCTGTACAGTGGCCTGTAGGGTCTGTAGTTCACCAGTCTACGTCTGTACAGTGGCCTGTAGGGTCTGTAGTTCACCAGTCTACGTCTGTACAGTGGCCTGTAGGGTCTGTAGTTCACCAGTCTACGTCTGTACAGTGGCCTGTAGGGTCTGTAGTTCACCAGTCTACGTCTGTACAGTGGCCTGTAGGGTCTGTAGTTCACAAGTCTATGTATGTACCGTGAGCGACTGTAGGGTCTGTAGTTCACCAGTCTACGTCTGTACAGTGGCCTATAGGGTCTGTAGTTCACCAGTCTGAGTCTGTACAGTGGACTGTAGGGTCTGTAGTTCACCAGTCTGAGTCTGTACAGTGGCTTGTAGGGTCTGTAGTTCACCATTCTGAGTCTGTACAGTGGACTGTAGGGTCTGTAGTTCACAAGTCTGTGTCTGTACAGTGGACTGTAGGGTCCGTGGTTCACCAGTCTGTGTCTGTACAGTGGCCTGTAGGGTCTGTAGTGCACCAGTCTATGTATGTACAGTGGCCTGTAGGGTCTGTAATTCAACATTCTGAGTCTGTACCGTGGACTGTAGGGTCTGTAGTTCACCAGTCTGTGTATGTACAGTGGCCTGTAGGGTCTGTAGTTCACCAGTCTATGTATGTACAGTGGCCTGTAGGGTCTGTAATTCAACATTCTGAGTCTGTACCGTGGACTGTAGGGTCTGTAGTTCACCAGTCTGTGTCTGTTCCGTGTATTGTAGGGTCTGTAGTTTATCAGTCTGTGTGTGTACAGTGGCCTGTAGGGTCTGTAGTTCACTAGTCTGTGTCTGTACCGTGGACTATAGGGTCTGTAGTTCACCAGTTTGTGTCTGTTCCGTGTATTGTAGGGTCTGTAGTTTATCAGTCTGTGAGTGTACAGTGGCCTGTACTCTGCAGTTCACCAGTCTGTGTATGTACCGTGGACGACTGTAGGGTCTGTAATTCACCAGTCTGTGTCTGAACTGTGGACTGTATACTCTGTAGTTCACCAGTCTTTGTCTGAACTGTGGCCTGTAGGGTCTGTATTTCACTAGTCTGTGTCTGAACTGTGGCCTGTAGGGTCTGTAGTTCACCAGTCTGTGTCTGAACTGTGGACTGTAGGGTCTATGGTTCACCAGTCTGTGTATGTACTGTGGCCTGTAAGGTCTGTAGTTCACCAGTCTGTGTATGTACCGTGAATTTTAGGTTCTGTAGTTCACCAGTCTGTGTATGTACCGTGAATTTTAGGTTCTGTAGTTCACCAGTCTATGTCTGTACCGTGGACCTTAGACTCTGTAATTCACCAGTCTGTGTTTATACAGTGGACTGTAGGGTCCGTGGTTCACCAGTCTGTGTCTGTACAGTGGCCTGTAGGGTCTGTAATTCAATATTCTGAGTCTGTACCGTGGACTGTAGGGTCTGTAGTTCACCAGTCTGTGTTTTAACCGTGGATTGTAGGGTCTGTAGTTCACCAGTCTGTGTCTGTTCCGTGTATTGTAGGGTCCGTGGTTCACCAGTCTGAGTCTGTACAGTGGCCTGTAGGGTCTGTAGTTCACCAGTTTGTGTCTGTACCGTGGACTGTAGGGTCTGTAGTTCACCAGTCTGTGTATGTTCCGTGGACTGTAGGGTCTGTAGTTCACCAGTCTGTGTATGTTCCGTGGACTGTAGGGTCTGTAGTTCACCAGTCTGTGTCTATACAGTGGCCAGTAGGATCTGAAGCTATAGTTTACCAGTCTGAGTCTGTACAGTGCCTTTAGGGTCTGTATTTCTCCCTGGAAGTGGGTCATCTGTTGTTGGACATAGTCTGGGTCAGTTAAGATAATCCTCTTATCAGGGTTCTTACTCCAACTTACACAAACTATCAACGTATGTAAGACGAAAACCCTCAAACTGGCAAGGACATGGCTAAACACCATTTTATGCTTATACTGTATCCCGTGTTATACAACGAGCATGCAATGCATTAATCCATATGTTATCAACAAATGACAAATGCATGTGTCACCTAAGTTCAGTATAAGAACATATACATTGTAACAGGATTCTACCCAGTTCTCTCTTGATAAAATATATACTTTAGAACACTTTCGGTCTGTCATAACAGTAAATGAATTTATTTTGGCGCAAACAAATTGATGTACATAGCTGAATTCAAGGAGATTGACACAATAGTAAAATGACGCAAGCACAATGCTTGCCATAGAAAGCAGTAATAATAATAAATAAATAATGTACAACATTTGATATAGTGCCCTATCTAGCTAACATAAGCCACCCTAAAGCGCTTTACAGTACATAGATATACACAATTCTTATACAATCAATATAATAATTAACACATACAGTTATATCATATACAATTCTGAGGAGTTCGCAGGAGCTGCCATATCAGGCGCTAACTATTTGTCATTTACCACCTGGCTAATATCTCCTTATGTGAGTGTATGTATGCGTATGTGCTGAAAATGAATTGTGTTCTATTTGTAATGGGACCGTGTTTCCAACGACATCTTTCATAGTACCACCTTATTTGAAAACTACAACACAAATACCGCAACACCCATCCCAGACCATTTTATACTGCACTTTGGTTGTTGTTGTGTGGGCAGGAATAAAAACCTTTTTCTGAATATGGCATGCGTACGACGATTTCGGGGATCGTACCCCGGCCGTCTCCATGGAAGGCCGGAGTTTTAATCACTCGACCAATCCGCCCATAAGCAGTCATTGAACAGAAGTTGCAATTAGGGCAATCATAATTTATTGGAATGTTTTAAGCAAGAAAACCGCTGAAATTAGACTACCGCTAAAATATGTACACTTACAGAAAATATATCTTCATTGTTTTCCAACTATTCTTTCACGAAAGTTTGATCTAACGAAAACATCATAAATAACTTTAATCGTTTCTCAATTCAATACCACGACATACTTGCATAAAAATGACGTATCACACACATATGCTACACCTCTTAAATTTAGTAATAGATACAGTATGCCGAAAAAATGAATTAAACTGCATCATACAGCTGTTTCGTCCTCCTAGGACTCTTCAGTGATGCTAGGGGCCAAAAGGTTTCCTGAAAGTAAGTGATTGGTATCGACCATATTTGACTGAAAGTGTCCGTTGCTGGTGGTTATTAAAACTTTGGCTTTAAAGGGTTTTAGATTTCCGAAAGTGACCTAACCGAATTGTATAAAATACACACAAGACTAGATGTTTTGTACTTTTGATCATACATTTGTCTATGAAATGTCTGAAAATTTCCCCTGGAAATACAGACCCTTTCAATTTTTGTAATTAAATGTGGCAATAATTCTGTAAAAAAATAAATCTAACTTGACCTACATTTAAGGGTCTTCTCTTGTGAAAAGTCTAATTTTCTGACGTCTAACTTTTTTCTGATGTACTTTTTTGAAAAGGGGATTTCACTGCATAGCAGAAAATGCAAAAAGAAATATATGGTAGTGAACTCGTTTTTGTGCTTTGCTCGGTCAAAGAAACCAATATGAGCAAAACACGTGATTTATGTGAAAAATGCTGTTTTGGCAAATAGCAGGACAAATTCATTCAATATCTTCAAGATTTGTGATCAGATATGTATAATTGCTTGCAGAATTGACAAAAATAGTATTTTCTTATTAATTATGGAAGTAAAATGTCTTTAAATTATTCTTTTAGCTCAAAAAATACATTTAAGTTACCCCTACCACTTTTCCATGATAGTTTGCAAATTTAATGCTTTAAACAAAAATAAATTCTGGCGACAAACTTTTTGTTAGAAATTTTGCAGTTCAAAAGGAAATGGGTCTCTCATTCTAAAGCACTCAAAAAAACTGGGGGATAGCGTGCTTGTTTTTTTGTCCCATTATCAAATGTCTTATTTTCACTATTCTTGAGTCAAAAATCAATATATCTTCAGTTAAACTAAATATCTAAAAATAAAAAAAAATATCAAAAATGTAAATAAAATATCTTTGTTGCATATTATGTGTTTTATAATGAACATAAAGAAGTTGTACTGTAAAAATGAACTTCTATGATGAAAAATGGCGACACACTGACGTTTTTAAATGATGAATCAAGCTAAAGAAACCCATAAAATTATGGTCATTCGTGAAGTGCAAGAAATACACAGAAATACTAATTTTCGAAATGGCCGCCATTATTGTCATTTTTTTAAATTCGAAAAAAGTTCTATAAAAACAGACATCTAATTTTTTACTTCATTTTTCAGATGCATATTTCCTATAAAAAATACATTGTTGGATATCGCAAACATAACTCACGTGAGATTAATACGAGATTTGAACGTGATTGAAACATCACAAGAGCAGATCCTTAATCATTATGCAATTACATTTTTTAAGTATAGTTCATTGTTCACACACTTGATGTGGTCATAACAAGGGAAGAAAACTCTGTCATTCATGGAGCGATTTCAATTATTGATCCATGTCTAAGTGATGTAAAGGGAAACCCCTCTGGTGATCATTTTATTATCCGATCACCACTGAATTGTAGAATGCCAGCTCGTATCAGGAAAAAGTTGAGCTTCCGGAAATTCCGCGAAATTTCGATACCACATATCAACAACGATATCCAGTCTTCTTTTGCCCTTCAATCTAACGAAGGTGGGGTTGATGAACTTGTTGAAGCATACGCGTCTGGTATAGAAGCCTTTATTGAAAAGCATGCACCTCTACAAATTAAGGTGATCACCATGAGACCTAAATCACCGTGGTACAATGAAAATCTGCGCGAGGAAAAACAGAATCGCAGAAGAGCAGAAAGACGTTGGCGAAGGACCAAATTGGCCGTTCACAATCAGATTTATAGGGACCAATGTCGGTAAGTTGGTTCACTTCTCGTTCAATCAAAGAAGACTTATTATTCAGAAATGATCGAAGAATGTGATAAGGCTAATGGGTCAAAAAGGTGAAATCATTCTGCCAAGCTGTACATCTGACAAAGACTTGTCAAACAAGTTCAGCGATTTCTTTCTGAATAAGATCAACACGATCAGAAGAAACATTGACGAAGTGAATTCGACAACTGACAACGATGCATCTGTCATGAGTGCTGACATTCAATTTGACAGGGAACCAGAGTTCACTCCAACAACTCCGGATGAACTACGCAGAATCATTCGGACATCGCAATCAAATCATAAATCATGTGAGCTTGACCCCCTTCCAACAGACCTTCTGAAAAAATATCTTGAAGCACTGCTTCATTTGATAACCTCAATCATGAACAAATCATTGGCTGAGTCAAAGGTTCTATTGTGTTTCAAGCAAGCACATGTAAGACCATTGCTGAAGAAGCCTGGATTGGATATGGAGGAGTTGAAAAACTACCGTCCAGTGTCAAATTTGCCTTTTCTGTCTAAGATCTTGGAGAAGGTTGTGTCCCGGCGTTTTAGGGCTCATCTCCATGCAAACAGTCGCCATGACAACCTGCAATTGGCCTATCGCATTGGACACTCAACAGAGACGGCCCTCCTACGTTTGCATAACGACATAGCTTCTGCATTGGATAACAAGTGCAGAGCGGTGCTCGTCATGCTAGACTTGTCAGCGGCATTCGACGTCATCGACCATAGCATACTGCATAAACGTCTTGAGTATTCGTATGGAGTGACTGACGATGCCCTATGCTGGATACAGTCCTATCTAAGTGATCGGCGGCAACGTATTGCAATCGGATCTTCTGTTTCACGTGACAGCATGCTGGATTTCGGGTTCCTAAAGGGTCGTTTTTAGGACCCCGTAAATACTGCATGTATTCAAAAGCAATCGGTGAGATTTGTCATCGACATAACCTTTGTTATCACTGTTATGCTGATGACACACATATCTACATGGCCATCAGACCACAGGACAGCTGGGACACCATATCAGACAATCCTGAAGCTTGTCTGACAGACATCAGAAGCTGGAAGAATGCCAACATGCATAAGTTAAATCAGGAAAAGACGGAACTGATCGTCGTTTCTCTAAAGTGTAAGCAATCAACGACTCTCCACCTCAAGGTCGGAACAAGTACTGTAGAGGCTGTCCCAACTGTTAAAAATCTAGGGGTGTACTTTGATAGTTCACTGAACTTGGAGAAAAACAGTAAATGCTATTGCCAAATCCTGTTACTACCAGATCAGGGACATCGGCTGTATACGGCAGTTTATAATCACGGCTGGATTATGGAAATGCCCTACTCTGTGGTATATCTGACAAATTCACAAGCCGCCTACAGAAGGTCCAGAACACGACAGCACGTCTCGTTTCTCATATTAGGGTACCAACTTAGACGACATGTATATACTGACATTTGTTTATCTACAGTAGATTTAGTTCGTATTTATATGCATTTTTTCTATTATCACATTAGCTTAGATTGCAATAACGTCTTTATTTATGCAGTGTAAGTATCAAATTATTATCTACATGTTGTGAAGCGCTTTAGAGTAATTTTACAAATTATATAGAGCGCTATATAAATGTTGTATATTATTATTATTATTATTATTATTCAACACATTTAACTATAAAGGCATTCCTCAGCCTCCTCACAAGAGTCATATTCAAGTGCGGGGCATTCAATCTCCCAGACATAATATCATAAAATTTCTTCGTGACTATGAAGACTTTCAAGGGGCAAATTGGGTTCTCATTTGTTAAACTGAAATTGTCATAATTAGATTAGGTAAATCAAACCTCGTTATCTCGAAGCGGGCTGGACCAAGTTAAAACGTCGAGTTATCTGACTGTTCGAAGTCACGTTCGAACGTTAAGTGTGCAGTGTCGATTGGAACGAAGAAACACTTCGATTAAATGGTATTTTGAGTTCGAGATACAAAGTTAGACTGTATTGAAAGTTTTGGAATAGTTATAATTAGATTATATCACTTCAGTTAAAAGGGCAGCGGTGGTCACATCATTCATTGATTGACACTTTACAGATACAACGGACAGAAGGGACTGAGTGGTCAATGTGTCCAGACATTCTACCACTAGCCCGCCACCTCTTGGTTGCAAGTTCGAAACCGACGTGGCAGTAGCCAGGTAGGTACAATGGGTCGACTGATTTGTTCATGGTACTTCGGATTTCCTCAACCTCTAAAACCTGACACGCCCTTCAATGACCCTGACTGTTAATAGGACGTGGAACAATATTAACCTAATAGTCCAGTCATTTTATGATTTCACCTCAAACTAATTGCAAAAGATTTTATTTTTGGTTTTTCATACAGGTTTTAGTATACATTGTACCAGAAAAAAAGTCTACATTTATCAAAATTGGGGAAAAATAGTTTTTTCTACCCCTAAAAAATCGGGAAAATATAAAAAATTACTTGATGGACCATTTTTTAACCCAAATATCAACATCAGGTATAATACAGGATAACTAAAAAGCATTGTATGACAAGCCTGTTTGTTGTACAACACAAAATCAATAACAAAACAGTTTGAATGGTTTTACGAAAAAAATTATGACACCTTGAAAATCACTAAAATGTTGTTAATTTATCAATATTTCAGCTTGTGTTGGATTTTTAAGAAAGATTACTCAGTCAATCAACGTCACTATTGATTCTTGTTTTATGAGAATGTATTCACATATAGATTGCTTATTTAAATTTCAGAAAATGATATATTTAACTTACACCTTTTGAATTATATGGCTGCTCAAAGTTTGTCTGTTGGTCTGATTTGGAGCTGATTTTAAATAAAATTGAATGATTCATCGATTTATGTGAACAATATTTCATAAATACCTTCAGCATATGCTGAAATGTGCATTAAATTATTTTCTATGCAAGTTATTCTTAACAAAAAATAAAACATTTGACAAGATACCTCCATTATATTACTTGAAATTAGGTATAGTGGAGTCCCTAAGGGCAGAAATTTTGCTCCCGTGGGCATTTTTTGAAGGAAGCAAGAGACCATGAAAAGTTGATAGTACAGATAGAGTACTTAAAGAAAACAGTTGTTGTCAGTCGCGCATGCGCGTGGTATCGGTTTTATGACGTTATCAAAATGGCCGCCGAGAAATTCGGCCCATGAATTAATTCATCCTTTTTTGTGTAAATTACCCATGTTTAAGGTGTTGTGACAAAAATTGACATAAAATAATTAAAAAAAACACATATCTTCATGTTTTCAAATATTTTTTTTACCTTTTTAAATGTTTGTATGCAACTTTGTGCTTATTTTAATCCATTAAATATATAAACTTTTGAAAAAATATCAGATTAAAAGTTAAACAAACGACGTTATATCTGATAATTAAAATAAAAAATTGACAAGAACGACTATAACGTTTCTTTCAGTCAAAATATCACACAATAACGAGTCTCAGGCGACACAAACTGACAATAAATTAAATAATAGTCTGTTTTTTATTTAAATTCCGGAACTCTTTGTTCCGTTTTTTAATCGTAAACTTTTATTAGAATAACTTCCGGTCAAAGTTTTTCACCGGGAAAATGTGAAAATACAGAAGAGGAATGCTTTTCCAACTGTTATTCTTCAGTGTGCTTACCTCAGCAGACACTATGGTAGGACAGTTATATGAAATGTTTTGTTAATTCAAAATCATAACTTAATATAAGACTGGATACACTCTAAAAATAGATACTGTGTGCTTGCTCAGCGTCCGGATTTTTGCCAGCATCAAATCTATCATATAATTGCAATGCACTTCAGTAAGTTATGTCTGCATGCAGGTATTTTAAATGTTAGATATGAAATAAATGCTTTATAAGCAAAATTTGGTTCATGTCAGGAAAACAAAGCTGTTATAATACCGTTTGTGGCGGCGTAAGTGAATTATGTGGGAGATTGTAAAATTAAAACCAATGTCGGTCATGGATAATGGAATTCCGGATTTTCCCCACCTAAACTCCTTCATAATAAATGCTATATTAAATGATTTAACAACGTGTTTTAACTTTTTCCTTTTTTTTCTTTTAGTCAAAAAGACGGTTATTTGAAGACAGTCTGTTAATTTCCAAACAGAAACGTTTGATTGACTATACATCCTGCATAATATGTCAAAGTTATACTGAAGAACCCTTGGTTGAAGCCCCCAAAAACCACGAGAAGGTGTTGGATGTTATTAAAGAAAGAGCAGGATACTCTGATTGTATTTATCCTGAAGTATTTTCCAGATTGTCATCAGAAACCTCGTTTTCTCTGTTTGATAATAATGCAACATGGCATCGTTCGTGCTATCAGACCACAGTTAACAAAACACTCATCAACAGAGCAAAAGAACGATATAAAAAAGACATCTCTAAAAAACGAGGTGTAACGTGTGAGGAGGCCATTACTCTCAACAAAAGTTTCACAAGATCCTCAACAAAACCATATGAAAAAGACGTATGCATCTTCTGTCAAAAATGTGGAACAAAACGATTCCCCCTTCATCAGGTATGACTATCATATAATATTAACATTGATTTTTCGCCTTTTATCAATCATATAATTATGAATATAGCAATAAAAAGTTGATTTACACGATACACAATCTTCTGTTCACTGTTAGTGTTACTATCATTAATATGAATATTCAATAAATACATGAATATTAGTACCGGTTTTAATATTATAGGTCATTAGTCATGCAGCATTTCAGTTAATGTCTTAATGTAATAATCAGGTATTTAATCACTTTGTCATGTCATCAGCATGACTTTATACATTATTGTATATTTACAATTTGTATATTTAGGTTGCTACCATGGAAGCTGGGAAAAAACTACAGACAGCTGTAGAGAAATGTACAGATGCTGCATTGAAGGTAAGACTAAGCACTTCAATAGATCCGGCCGATGCCCACGCATTAGATGTAATGTATCACAAAAACTGTTGGACAACATCGGTATCAAATGCACTACGAGAAAGGCGTCAAACAACAGGTGGTACCAACACAGAGATTGCTGCGGAAATAGAGTTCCTAAACTTGGTGGAAGACCTCCTAAACGATGGGCATATAATCAGTATCGCAACACTTCAAAAGACGTTTGAAAACATTAGACAGTTGAATGGCGTCCCTTCTCCAGATGTTCCACGGAAGTCGCTGAAAAAACTGCTTATCAATGAGATCACAGATTTAGAATTCAGTAAGCCACCTAAGATGAATGAGTCTGAACGTGTTTTCCGTAAAGCAACCAAAGCAAAGGCAATATTTGAAGCTGAAAAGTTTGATGAAAACATACACATGAAAGACATTTACAATGTATCAATGAACATAAGGAAACGTATTCTTTCGTCAGACCCATGGCATTTTTCTGGAAGTTTTGATGAAGATTTGCTTGCAGGAAAACACATTCCTTCAGAACTTTATTGTCTGTTTCGGTGGATCATTTCTGGTCCTGAACGAGCTGTGACAACTGACCCGAGATGTACAGTCATCGATTCAAAGGCAATGGCACTATCACAAAGTACCATGTTTGCATGTTTGTCAGCAAAGCAAGTTGCAAAACCTTCACCTGAGCACAAGCCAAAACACACCAAGGAATGGCCTCTACAGTTAGCAGTTGGTGCAACTGTACATCAAGCAACACGTAGTAAACGTTTAATTGAATTTCTTCATGCAACGTCACTTTCAGTGGACTACAAACGTGTTCTTCGACTCGAAAATCAGATAGCAAACCAAGTAATCAGAGAAATAAATCAGTCTAATGGATTGTTTGTCCCTTCTGACTTTGTAAAAGGCAGGCACGTCTTCTTCGCTATCGACAACTGTGATTTCGCCGAAGATACACCTGACGGAAAGAGGACATTGCACGGAACAGCTATGGCATTGTATCAACGCAAACATGAAAATGACAGTAGACATATTTTCAGAATTCATCCAGATGTAGACTCTCACCATCTCGACAAACTGCCCACTACAATGACAGAGGTAATGCCATGTCCAGTACCTGCTAATTCCAAACCGGATTGCCCTGTGTTCCCTTTGACAGAACCACTGAAGCAGTCTTCCTTTTCTCAAATGCCAGATGCAATTACTGATATTACATGGTTATTGGCAAAATCTCTATGTCGGAAAAAAGCGCTAGATTCAAATACAACGGAACCACGTACTCCGAGAATCCCAACATGGAATGCATACAATTCATGTATAGGCGATGGCATGCCTTTAACTGCTGTGGCTACGCCACCTATTCTGACTGCACCAGCGCATGAATGGTCGACATTGTTCACCGTGTTGACACAGGCACAAGGAATCAACAACTGTATTGTTGGCGAAGGTCGAAGAACTGTTATAACACTTGACATGGGACTGTTTAAGCCAGCCACCCAACTAGTTATGCAGAATGTTGACTTCCACAGAAAATATGTCCTTCGGCCTGGAGAGCTCCACACCGTAATGGCAATGCTGCGCACAATTGGATCTTACATTGAAAACAGTGGACTTGATTCTTGTTGGGTTGAAGCTAATATGTATAGTTCTACAACGTGCAAGCAGATTATAGACGGTGGACATGTCAAGCGGGCCGTAGAAGCTCACACAGTCACCTTACTTTCTTTGTTTGATCTGTATGCCGAGGAACTGTTTAAGGCATATCCGACTCTCCAAGAAAGTATACAAACAAAGGTTGAGGATTTGGACAACGCATTTGAAAAGCGACAAAACATCAAACTTTGCCATGAGGCACTTGTCTCTGACTTGGTCAATCTCAACATTATGTCGAAGATACAAGAATATGACAAACTATCTGCAAGTAACCCAATGTCTGTAGTAATACGACAGTATATGGAGATGGTATCGATCATGCTCCAGTTCATACGGTCGTTTCACACTGGTAACTGGGAGTTGCATCTTGAGTCGCTTGAGATTTTTACCAAGTACTTCTTTGCCCTGGATAAATCAAATTACGCTCGGATGATTCCATTGTACCTTGCCGAAATGCGAGCGATCAAAGAGGACGATCCCGAGCTGTGGACGCAATTTTGCAGTGGGAACTGGGTAGTGAACAAAAACGAGATACCGTTTTGTGCCATTGGTGCCGACCACGCGCTTGAACATGTTAATAGATGGATGAAGGTATCTGGCGGCATAGTGGGCATAACGCTGAATGATGCAGCTCGCTCCAGGTTCTTTCTCGTCTCCCCTCAGCTTTCCCATTTGGTAAACAATGCACGTGACACTGAAATCCGGGAAAGTTGTATCAAGACTCTTCATCATCAGGACAACAAACCATGCCTTTCTAGACAGGACAAAAATGTTGTAGCTCTCACTGAGGTCATGAAGACATTTACCAACCCGTTTGGCTATGAAGGAGAAGATGTCATCAACATCGTTACCAAAGAGGTTATGACAGAAGGGGTGAAGACAGATTTGATGGCACTCTCAGAGAAAGGACAACATCTGCACGATCAGTTCATAAATCAACGCATCAGGACAAATGAGGTGGGTATTTGCGCCGTGCTGAAGAAGAACAAACTTAGAACATGGAAAGAAAACTGCAAACGAGTGAGAATTACAGCAAATAAAACTGTTGTAGAGCTTCGTGAAGATCGGGGATTGTTTGCTCGCATTCTCATTGCAGCAAGATCCCGGCCAGAAGTAAACGCTCAGGAAGTCATTGCTAAGTACGAATTATCTGTGATTCCCCGGGCTTTATTTTCATCCGACGGACACTTATTACATTGCTCTGTGAAAAGTCAGCTTATGAATATCCTAGAAAACATGGCCACCGATAGCGCGATTGAAATTACGAACGAAACGAGCCCAGAAGATAATACTACTGCTGTCGTAGATGGTATGGTGGAAGTACAAGCGATGGGGAAACCGCATTGGGTGAAAGATTGTAATGACTTGGCAGAACACTTCCTACAAGTCATTTCAAGAAAGTACATGTTAAAATACAATGAAGTACATCTTGTATTTGACAGGTACGATGTTCCAAAATCACTGAAAGACGCCACAAGACAAAGACGACTAGGAAAAAAAGGAGTCAGTTGCTTACCATATAACTGACAATACCAATCTAGCAAATATATCTCTAGTGAAGTTACTGTCGCATTCATCGACGAAGGATGAACTGTCAACATACCTCTCGATAAAAGCCCTCGGGTATGCAACACAAAGGAACCTGCACCTAGTCTGTGCATGGAGAGACCAAGCAAGGTCGACGTTTTTTGATGCTGGGTACTTGGCCAGTTCACAAGAGGAAGCAGATACGAAACTTGTTCTGCATGCTCTGGATGCAACTCAAAGAGGCACATCCAACTTGTATATCCACTCTCTGGATACAGACGTTTTCATTCTATTTTTAAGAAGGTATCCACGTCTCCCAAATTGTACAAAATTCTGCACTGGAACTGGAAATAGGCAACGTGAAATAGATTTGGGACATATCTATAGCAGTCTGTCGCCTTTAGAAATAGAGGCACTACCTGGTTTCCATGCTTTTTCGGGCGCAGATAATACGGGAACTTTTTCTGGTAAAGGAAAGCTGTCATTTTGGAAGGCATTCCGATCTTCAGACGAATCGGTGAAACGCGTTTTCGCAGACCTCGGAAAGAATGAACTCACAGAGGACATGGAAACCAAGATCGAACAGTTCACTTGTTCGTTATATTGTCCAAAATCAACTCT
This sequence comes from Mimachlamys varia, assembly GCA_947623455.1. Lineage (NCBI taxonomy): Eukaryota > Metazoa > Mollusca > Bivalvia > Pectinida > Pectinidae > Mimachlamys > Mimachlamys varia. Next base: position 27,233,217 of record OX392532.1, on the reverse strand, counting down.
CACTGATATTGGCCATCTACGCTGGTGGATGTTTAAGCAAAAACAAGCCGAGGCTGAAAAACTTCCACCTACTAGGGCTGCACTGAAACAATCAATCTTGCGAACTCAGCTTCAGGCTATAATTTGGTTCAATGATGACGTCGCATGCCCTGCACTTCCATCTCCTACTTTGTTTGGATGGAAAGAGGAAAATGATAGTTACGTTCCAATCATGACTTCCCTGCCTCCTGCACCAACTGCAATGCTTGAACTTATTTTATGTAAGTGCAAAACAAGTAAATGCTCATCAAATAAGTGCAAATGCAAATCGAACAATTTGTTTTGTACAGAACTTTGCGAGTGTGAGGCAGATGATGACACTTGTGAAAATACACCATTCGGCCGACTGATGTATGAAAACAATGATATGGAAGAGATTATGTGAACTTAACTACGGATAAAAGCTTCAAAGACTTTCTGAAATTCTCACTTAGTTAGTGACAAAGTACTGTAAATATGTTTCTCTTGGGGGACGTTAATCCATAAACGATTTTAATATTTTCTATACTAGCTGACTTAGTAGATGTCAGAAACGTATGTGTTGCAATGGCCTCAATTTTGAATTTTTCTTAGTTTTTAAAATCGACTGCAAGCTTAATTTCTTCTGCCGAAGAACACAACTAAGGTTTATTATGTAATATGATAACACCACAATTTTTATGCTACTTATGAGGATTTTTTCGAAAAATAAACATATATGTATATTGTTTTGACAGAGTTTAATTTGAAAAATCTGGTTGCTATGGCCGCCAATTTGATTCATTCTGAAATATGACACCTTCCGGGATAGCAAGAACCTGAATAAACTGCAGGATTTACTTGTCACCTCATTGGGAAACAACCGTGTAACATTCAAGGCGCCATATTGGCGACAAACTGTATGAATGTGTTATTAATGTAATTTTAAGTGTTAAACATATCGGTTGCTATGGCCGCCATTTTGATTCATTCTCAAATATGACAACTTCCGGTACAGCAACAACCTGAATAAACTGCAGGATTTACTTGTCACCTCATTGGGAAAGAACCGTGTAACATTTAAGGCGCCATATTGGCGACAAACTGTATGAATGTGTTATTAATGTAATGTTAAGTGTTAAACATATCGGTTGCTATGGCCGCCATTTTGATTTATTCAGAAATATGACAACTTCAGATATAGTGAGTCATTGATGAAACTGCAAAAATTACTTGTCACCTCACTGGGTAACAACAATGCAACATTAATGGCACCATTTTGGCGACAAACCTGTTCATGTACATGTATTGTTTATATCATTTAAAGTGTTAAAAATTGGTTGTTATGGCCGCCATTTTGATTTATTTCCTAAAATGAAACTTCCGGTGGTGCGCAGAACTGAATAAACTGCAGTATGTGCTTGCAACATCTTTAGGCAACAACCTTGTACCTTTAGGCTGCCATTTTGGCGACATATCATATGAATGTGCTATTTATGCTATTTTTTAGTGATTAAAATTGGTTGCTATGGACGCCATTTTGTTCATTTTTAATTTTTACCACTCCCAGTGAAGAAAAACTTTTATATTGATCATTCCCTAACATGAAAACACAAACTGAGCTCTTTATACAAACAAATTTTGCGAATAGCCTACTTAAATGTACTAGTTTTGCCAGACCTATGGGGCAAAATATGGTTGCTATGGCCGCCATTTTGATGACGTCATTAAATTGACCAGACGCGTTTGTCAGAATGACAACAAACGTTTTTTTATTTAGGACATCATAAGCTATCAGAAAATCATCACTTCTAGCTTCCTTCAAAAAAATCCCACGGGATTCCCGTAGGGACTCCACTAGTAGATGAAAACCACATTTGATGCAAATTTGACTTGACCACTAAAATTGGCTAAGTCCACGTTTTTCAACAACAAAATTGTGAATATATTTCTTGTTTTTTGCTGGATTTTGAAATAATTTGGCAGTAATTACCACCATGACGTAGCCTTCTGGATAAAAGTAAATTTAAATTTATGATTGATGTCAACTTTAAATAAATAGATTTTTCGTATTCTGATAATGGAAATGAATGAATTGAAGTTTTTACCGTCAGTTATTGAATAAACTTTTTGGGAGAACTTGCCAAATTTTTTGTTTCTTAACAATATAAACAATACACAAAAGGATATGAACTGATTGGAAGCATTTGCTTTTCTTTTTATCAAAATATTTGTTAGAGAAATACGGATATTGTTCATGTAGGCATGAAATAACACCAAATTGGTTCAACTGGTCAATTAAGAAGTGTCATATTATTTGTTAACATAAAAATATACCAATTCTTATTAATTAAAATTAGTTAATATGTTTTGGTTTCAGCAACTAAGTGTAGATTAAGTTTGTTTAGAGTCAGATATTTTTATCTTTTCCATTCAAAATGAGCAAAAACGTCAATATTGTTAAATTTAACAAAAAAATATCCATTTTGATAGTTGATTTAATCGTTGATAGATTGCTTTTGGTGACAAATTTTGGTTATTCTGAGCTCTACTCAATTTGGTCTTCCTATACAATTAATTTCATATGTTAATTATTGTAAAATAGCTAAAGATTTCACTTCAAAAACTGTCATATATGTAATTTTTCTTATTTCTGGACAATAAAAATGGCTAAAAAATTAATTTCCCAAATTTTGATCGATGTAGACTTTTTTCCTGTTATTGTACAAATGATAACCATTCCAAAAACCAAAAAATAAATTCTTTTGCAATTAGTTTGAGGTAAGGCCTGTTTTTTTGCTAAAATGACTGGACTATAAACCAATCAACGATCAGATAGGTCAGTCAGGGGTGGACATGAAGTATAAAAATATATATCTATGTATTAAAAGATCTTTATTCAAACATTTATTTCATACAAACTGCACAAGATATGTATTTCTCTTGCTCGTACGGAGGACATCTTAGAGAACCACAAAATGCTTTAACTCCAAAAAACAATTTGCCATTGTGGTTTGTATCACCTCCTCCAACGAGAGGCTGTGGGTTTTCGTCTACACAGACGTACTGGGTAGCGGCAGAATGTGCATACCACCCTGACGCCAGCGACCCGCTGTACGCCTTAGTCCAGCCGCTGTAGCATGTCGTCCTCGCCGGTATCATCACGGAGGAGGCAAAGGGCGTAGGTCTACAGACGGCACAGGGAACTTCTTCGTTGTGGGAATGAGGTCCGAATAGAGTATATCCGTTGTTGGTTTGGTACTCTGCTCCATAGATCCTACCCGTGTAGTCATCCGGTACAACTGTTGTCGCTAACCATTCTGGGTCACGTGGCAGACAGAGATAGTCAGCTGCCGCTCCGCTGTGGTCATACCAGGAACCTCCAGCAAAACCTTAAAGGGAGACGTTTCGTTTAGTGAAATGCTTTGGTAAAATGAAAAAAAAAGAGAGTTAATGAAGAGATCATCAACATAAAAACCAGGGGGGTCATTTACTTGTCGGTACCGTGAAATACTGAGAAAGCACATCGGAAGAGTGAAATAGTGAGAATTTGAAAGTCTTCATTAAATTCAAATTCGATCACACCTTATTTTTCATTAAGTCTACCTCTTCATCTAATCAATCGACACCGTGTTTTCATCAAAGAGAACATACTCAAAATCTACGAAGGTATTTTGCCAAGCATTTCCCACTAGGAAAAGGGGGCACCTTACACAAGCACCTTGGCCCAAGGATGTTCCGTGTTAATTATGGTTAAAATTCATAGAAAAGGTAAGATTAACGTCATTACAGTCACACAGAAAAGGCCTTAAATAGTTTGTTTTGTAATCAAACAGAATGCCAAACAGAACTTACACTGCATTATAGAATTATTTTGGCTTTTAAGGTGGTGAAGCTAACAAAAAAATAAGTTTACATTGCACTAAGCTAACGCTAAAATTGATCACGTTTTTATACTGCTTCAAAAAAGTTGAGTACAATTTCAAGTACAAAAGAGAATTAATCGTTTATGTTATGACCATGCCAATACTTATAAGAGATAATTGTGGCTATAACGGTTACGAAAAACCTCAGAGACGAAAATAGAATCCACCAATAGACTTTTCGTCTATTGCATTCCGTTCCTCCGTACCATTTTATATTTTCAATTCCATTTTGACTTCTACACTCTGCTTAAATCGAAATTTTTTGAGTCAGCAATAACCTGTATGACGAAAAGCACTTTGGTATTAGTGCATCAAAAAACTGCACCTTAATTATTTAATGTCGACACAAAGTTGTCAGGGAAACATATATCACATATTTTTTTTGTTTTTGTTTGTATCTGAGCCAGTGTTATAATGATACGGGGTATTAGTATTCAACATATCTAATCATCAGTACCTGTTGATTATCTGTATTGATTTTTTTCCAATAACCCTTTCGTTATGACAAAAATGTTTTGATTCTTTTAATTTGTTTTCTGTTATTGAAGCGAACAAATCACTTACGCTTTGTTATTCTGATTTTTTTTCGGTGCAGTACGAGTTGAAATTCAAAAAGAAAATAAAAGAATACCGATATGTCAACAAAAGCATGATTTCAGCATCAGTAAACCATGAAAAAAAATATGGACAAAGAGAAGATTCACACGGAGAACACTGAACAAGTATAAAAGAAGCAGACCATTTGTTCTGAAAGAGTAAGTGTCTTCTGCTTCATCGACGACCCCGCCATGGAAATCTAGGTGACATTCCTATAAATATTTCGTCCCAAGATCTAGAGTGACTGGGAATTCAACCCGTATGATTTATCGAACCCAAATTATTAATAAAACAATAAAACACATAGAAGAATCAGAAGTTAGTAACAAACCTACCAGTATACACGAGTATAGTAACAGAGTTAGTAACAAACCTACCAGAATACACGAGTTCCGTCACGTTGGAGGGACAGTCGGACCTTCCCCAGCGGACAAAAGTGGATCCACCCACAGCTAAATAACAAAGGAAATTTACATTTTGAGTTTTATATCGAATCCATGTACTAGTACCACAGGAAGTTTGCCTCTGGATGTTGTTTCATAGAGATTTTTTCGATAGTATGTGTTTGTAAGTTTTCAAATATATCAAGAAACTTTCTATTGTTTTTTTCTATGAAAGTTGCTGTTTCAGAGATGACATTTCAATAGATTGTGTCAGTACGGTTCAAATATTCTAAGAATCTTACCATTGTTTATGAAAGTTGTTGTTTCAGACAGGACATTTCAATAGTCTTTGTCTGTACGGTTCAAAAAAATATCAAGAAATTTACCGTTTCTTGCTTGTGGAAGTTGTTGTTACAGAGATGACATTTTAATAGTCTTTGTCTGTACGGTTTAAATATATTAAGAAACTTACCGTTGTTTGCCTGTGAAAGTTGTTGTTTCAGAGAGGATATCTCACTAGTTTGAGTCAGTACAGTAACTTGTAGGCTCTGTAGCTCTCCCTGAAAGTGGGTCATCTGTTGTTGGACATAGTCTGGGTCAGTTAAGAGAATCCTCTTATCAGGGTTCTTATTACAATTTGCATAAACTATCAACGTATGTAAGACGAAAACCAACAAACTGGCAACGATATGGCTAAACACCATTTTATGCTTATACTGTATCCCGTGGGTCCTCATACAACGAGCATACAATGTATTAATCCATATGTTATCAGTAACTGACAAAGTGTCACCACAGGTCAGAATAAGAACAGTTGCAATTTAACATGATCTTCCCACGTATACAGTTCACTTTAGATAAACTACATACATGAGAACTAGTTCTGTTCGTTATTTACGGCAAATGTACTTATTTTGACTCACTCAATTATGCGCATAGCTGAATTCAAGGGGATTGGTTCAATAGTAGTTCGAACAAATTCTGTCCGTCATAAATGTAAAGATACAAGTATATTTTAGCGCATAGCTGAATTCAAGCAGATTGGCACACTAGTAAATTGGCGCAACCACAATACTTGTCATGGAAAGCAGTGTACAAAAATTACAATGAGCGCAGTCATAATTCTACGTTATATTTTCAAGAAGAAAAGCGCTAAAAGAATATTACCGCTAAAACATGTACACTAACATGATTTATGTCCATTGTTTGCCTGTTTTCATATGTGTTCACGAAAATTTGAATTAACGAAACAACATCAATAGCTTTAATCGGACATACATGCATACAACTCGCAAAAATTTGAATTGCAGAATCCCTAAGTGATCATAGAATTTTTTTTTCAAATGTTGGGTTCATTCATAGACAATTTCTTCTCTGGAAAAAGGCAATACCTGTCAAGATTTGGTTAAACGTTTTTCTAGGTGGTTGAGAATCAAATATGTATTTTGTCGAGCAGATCGTTTAAGGTGGGTCAGAGATGGTACGATATTGCTTTGAACGAATTTTGTTCTGAAACTAAGTTTATTGGCCATATTTGACTTGAAGTGTCCCTAGCTGGTGATGATTATAACATTGGCTTTAAATGATTCTATTTATGCAGTTTGTCTGTGGTTCAACATTATGTGTGCCTGTTCTACGGCCACATTCTTTGCCTGTACCGTGGTCTGGAGGGTCTGTATATGTAGCAAGATGACGTAACACACACATATGCTGCACCTCTTAAATTTAGTAATAGATACAGTATGCCGAAAAAATGAATAAAACTGCATCATACAGCTGTTTCGTCCTCCTAGGACTCTTCAGTGATGCTAGGGGCCAAAAGGTAGGAATCCAAAATTTCTAAACTAATGTAGAAGAAGAAGGGTCAGGTGCGTAAAACCCCTTTAATTTATCAATTTAGAAGTAAAATCAAACTAGTTCTGTAAAATTTCAAATCGTGTTCTACGAAAATGAGTATATTAAGTACCTTGCCACTACTCAAATGAGATTAACTGTGGCTATGGAGGGTTCAGCAAACCTCGGGGACTAAAAAATCAACCAGCAGAGTCTGCTACCCCCTATCATAAAGATGACGTAACACACACATATGCTGCACCTCTTAAATTAAGTAATAGATACAGTATGTCGTAAAAATGAATTAAACTGCATCATACAGCTGTTTCGTCCTCCTAGGACTCTTCTGAGATGCTTGGGGCCAAAAGGTAGGAATCCAAAATTTCTAAACTAATGTAGAAGCAGAAGGGTCAGGTGCGTAAAACCCCTGAAAAGTATGGTATTCCAGACGGGGTACCATTATACAGTGATCGGGTATCCCGCCTGAATATCTGGAATCTGTTCCTGTATTGGCAAAATTGACAAAAAAAGTTTGCCTTCGTAATGATCAGCTCTAGGATTTTACTTTCACTTTAAAATAACTGTAATGTAAAAGTCAATACGATGAAAAAAATATAAATGTCATATATTGAGATAAAAATTAACCTTATTTTGCTACAAAAATACTTTAATAACATTTTGTTCCACAAGCTTAATTATTGTTCCGCATTGTATCAAAGTATTACGATCACGTAATCAGATGCCCAGCTAGTGTGCGGTGAAGTCGTCAACCTAGAAAAGTAGTAATCTTTATAAGTGTCTGATCAAATCAATAAACAAAATCATTGATTTTAAACAAAAATCAAACACGTTTCCATCAAAAACGGCATGCATTGGGAATAAAGCAGTCGTCCTCAGTTGTTTGCGACAATAAAGTGAATTTTGAATCGACTTCCGGCATCATGCTTCCGGATGCATTTGTATACTGATTTTGACACGTTTTGAACGGATATACGGGGAAATTAACTGCTCATACAATAAAGAAACTAATGATTAAATGATTGAAAACACAGGTCTACGAAGTAATATTTTCGTTGAAATCGGCTTTTTCTTGCAAGACATCATTTTTTTATGAATTGCATTCTGTCTGTACCGTGGCCTTTGGGGTCTGTTTACGTAGTCCATTTTTTTTGTCTGTATGACAGTCTATATACATAGTTTATCATTTATTGTCTGTACCTCGATATTGAGGGTCTGTATACGTAGTTCGCCGTTCTTTGTACCGTGTTCTGGGGAGACTGTATACGTAGTTCGCCGTTCTTTGTACCGTGTTCTGGGGAGACTGTATACGTAGTATTCTGTAGCGTGGTCTTGGGGGTCTGCTATTCAACATTTTGTGGCTGTCGCGTGGTCTTGAGGGTCTGTAGTTTGCCATTCCTTGTCTGTAGGATGGTTTTTGAGGGTATGTAGTCCACCATCACTTGTCTGTAGGATGGTTTTTGAGGGTATGTAGTCCACCATTACTTGTCTGTAGGGTGGTTTTTGAGGGTATGTAGTCCACCATTACTTGTCTGTAGGATGGTTTTTGAGGGTATGTAGTCCACCATTACGTGTCTGTATCAAGGGGGTCTATACGTAGTTCAACATTTTTTGTCTGTAGCGTGGTCTTGAAGGTCTGTATACGTAGTTCACCATTCATTTTCTGTACCGTTGTTTTTAGGGTCTGTGGTTCACCATTCTTTGCTGCACAGTAGTACACGAGTTGAAATTATACAGTACTAGCTCCTCCCCCTAAATTTATAAATTTAAGAGGAAATACACACCTGACCCTTCTGCTTCTATATTAGTAAAGAAAATTTTGATAAATATTTTTTCCACCCAGTACACTACCATACCTCATACCAAATTGAAGGAACGTCTTCGGTCTCTTGTTATGAGAGCTTTCTTTTCCAGGAAAGGCGGACGACGATACAAACATATGGTAGTGAGCTCTCTTGGAGACAATTTGTGAAATATATGACAAAAGCTAAGAGGAAATATACTGAAGAAGATATTGTAATGATGATTTAATTCTTGGTCGACAATATTTTTGTTGAGTTCGTAGGACAGATTTTCAACAGACTGTTGGCATCCCAATGCGACCAAACTGTGTCCCAATCTGTTTTTGTTTTCATACGAGGCTGAATTTGTGGAAGAGCTAATCGGGACAGGTAACAGAAACCTTGCCAATTCTTTTAATTTCACTTTGAGATATATCGACGATGCGTTGTTTATAAACAACAAGAAGTTTGCTAACCACGTCGATCGTTAATACCCTTCTGAACTTGAAATAAAGGACACAACAGACTCTTCTACATCAGCTGCATACCTAGATCTCTACTTAAACTACAACCGACATGGACAGCTTACTACTAAGCTATACGATAAACGAGATAATTTCAATTTTCCTATCGTAAACTTACCATTTCTTGATAGTAACATCCCTGCTTCTCCAACCTATGGTGTTTACATGTCGCAGTTGATTCGATATTCTAGAGCTTGATCTAAATATCGGGATTTTCGTGATCGAAGTCGGATGCTGACAAACAAACTTATAACACAAGGATTAGAGTGATGCAGGTTATTCAGAACTATGGGCAAGTTTTATGGTCGCCATCTTTGTCTCTTTGAGAAATATTCTGTATCTAAAGTGGTATGAAGATGGACATTTTTGAGTATGCTCACTAGTGTGTTTACTTGTTGTGATTGACAATGATACTCGGTTCTCATTTTGAGAGCTTGATGTTTATTATGATTTACATGGCGGGTGTCGTCGATGAAGCAGAAGACGCTTACTCTTCCGGAACACCTGGTCTTATTATCTTGTACTTTAACAAGAGTCTCCATGTAAATCTTTCCTTTGTTCATATTTTGCCTCTAGTTTAATTCTTTTTGTTTTCGGATTATGGTTTTGTTGACGCTTTGGTATTCCATCATTGTTTAGCCCCTGGCATCACTGACGAGTCCTAAAAGGACTAAACAGATGTATGGTGCTTTATACTTTATTGTACTCTGTATAATGTATCTACTACATTTTAAAGGTGCAACATGCATGCGTGTTGCGCCATCTTACATCATTCTTTGTCTGTACCTGGGCATGAATTTAGTTCGCTTTATTTGACATGGAATTTGAATCAACGGATCAATCTTATTTAGCCCCTACTAATTGTTTTTGTCCATAGGAACATTACATACTTTACCCTCTACACTACCATACCTCATACTAAACTAAAAGAATGTTTTTGATCTCGATTTTTTCCAAGAAACGTGGACATCGATACAGATATTATATTTTATTGAGATATCTTGAATCATTTTTTCAATTAACAAAATCCAAGCTAACTGTGCCCCACGAATAGCTGACTTTTGTCTTCATATGCAATTGAATTTGTCCAAAAGCTTGTCAGGAACGGTAACATAAACAGTTGCAAAATCTGTCATTTCGCTTTCAAGTTTATTGACGAAGTGAAATTTGCTTACCAATTCGATCGGATATTCCCTTCTGAACTTAAACTTATATACCAGCTGTTAACCTCGATTCACTTACAATATGACCAATATGGACAGGTCGCTTCTGAGGTATACGATAAACGTGACGACTTCGATTTTCTTATCGCGAACTTTCCCTTTCTTGTTGCTTACACCAATGCTTCTCCACCTATGGTATTTACATGTTGCAGTTGATTCGTTATTGCAGGGTTCCTCTGGAAATCGAGATTGCTCAAGAGCAACCTTACGACACATGGATTCAAAAGATGCAGCTTGATAAAAACTATGAGCAAGTTTTATGGTCGCTATTTTGGTATCATTGAGAAATATTCCTATCCTGAATGATATAAAGGTGGACGTGTTGGAATGATATAAAGATGGACGTGTTGGAATGATATAAAGATGGACGTGTTGGAATGATATGAAGGTTGACGTGTTGGAATGATATAAAGGTGGACGTGTTGGAATGATATAAAGGTGGACGTGTTGGAATGATATAAAGATCGACGTGTTGGAATGCTATGAAGGTTGACGTGTTGGAATGATATAAAGGTGGACGTGTTGGAATGATATAAAGAAGAACGTGTTGGAATGATATAAAGGAGGACGTGTTGGAATGATACAAAGGAGAACGTGTTCGAATGATGTAAAGGTGGATGTGTTGGAATGATATGAAGGTTGACGTGTTGGAATGATATAAAGGTGGACGTGTTGGAATGATATGAAGGTTGACGTGTTGGAATGATATGAAGGTGGACGTGTTGGAATGATATAAAGGTGGTCGTGTTGGAATGATATGAAGGTTGACGTGTTGGAATGATATAAAGATCGACGTGTAGGAATGATATAAAGTTGGACGTGTTGGAATGATATAAAGGTGGACGTGTTGGAATGATATACAGGAGAACGTGTTGGAATGATATAAAGGTGGACGTGTTGGAATGATATAAAGGTGGACGTGTTGGAATGCTATAACGGTGGACATGTTATAATGATATAAAGGTGGACGTTATGTAATGATATAAAGGAGAACGTGTTGGAATGATATGAAGGTTGACGTGTTGGAATGATATAAAGATCGACCTGTAGGAATGATATAAAGGTGGACGTGTTGGAATGATATAAAGGTGGACGTGTGGGAATGATATAAAGGAGAACGTGTTGGAATGATATAAAGGTGGACGTGTTGGAATGATATAAAGGTGGACGTGTTGGAATGATATAAAGGTGGACGTGTTTGAATGATATACAGTTGGACGTGTTGTAATGATATAAAGGAGAACGTGTTGGAATGATATGAAGGTCGACGTGTTGGAATGATATAAAGATCGACGTGTAGGATTGATATAAAGGTGGACGTGTTGGAATGATATAAAGGTGGACGTGTTGGAATGATATGAAGGAAAACGTGTTGGAATGATATAAAGGTGGACGTGTTGGAATGATATAACGGTGGACATGTTATAATGATATAAAGGTGGACGTGTTGGAATGATATAAGGATCGACGTGTTGGAATGATATAAAGGTGGACGTGTTGGAATGATATTAAGGTGGACGTGTTGGAATGATATAAAGGTTAACGTGTTGGAATGATATAATGGTGGACGTGTTGTAATGGTAAAAAGGTAGACGTAGTGGAATGATATAAAGGTGGACGTGTTAGAATGATATAAAGGTGGACGTGTTGGAATGATATAAAGATGGACGTGTTAGAATGATATAAAGGTGGACGTGTTGGAATGATATAAAGATCGACGTGTTGGAATGATATAAAGGTGGACGTGCTGGAATGATATAAAGGTGGACGTGTTGGAATGATATAAAGGTGGACGTGCTGGAATGATATAAAGGTGGACGTGTTTGAATGATATAAAGGTGGACGTGTTGGAATGATATAAAGGCGGACGTGTTTGAATGATATAAAGGTGGACGTGTTAGAATGATATAAAGGTGGACGTGTTGGAATGATATAAAGGCGGACGTGTTTGAATGATATACAGTTGGACGTGTTGGAAGGATATAAAGTGGACGTGTTGTAATGATATAAAGGAGAACGTGTTGGAATGATATGAAGGTCGACGTGTTGGAATGATATAAAGATCGACGTGTAGGAATGATATAAAGGTGGACGTGTTGGAATGATATAAAGGGGGACGTGTTGGAATGATATAAAGATCGACGTGTTGGAATGATATAAAGGTGGACGTGTTGGAATGATATTAAGGTGGACGTGTTGGAATGATATAAAGGTTAACGTGTTGGAATGATATAATGGTGGACGTGTTGGAATGATATAAAGGTGGACGTGTTGGAATGATATAAAGGAGGACGTGTTGGAATGATATAAAGGTGGACGTGTTGGAATGATATAAAGGTGGACGTGTTGGAATGATATAACGGTGGACATGTTATAATGATATAAAGGTAGACGTGTTGGAATGATATAAAGATCGACGTGTTGGAATGATATAAAGGTGGACGTGTTGGAATGATATTAAGGTGGACGTGTTGGAATGATATAAAGGTTAACGTGTTGGAATGATATAATGGTGGACGTGTTGTAATGGTAAAAAGGTAGACGTGTTGGAATGATATAAAGGTTAACGTGTTGGAATGATATAATGGTGGACGTGTTGGAATGATATAAAGGTGGACGTGTTGGAATGATATAAAGTTGGACGTGTTGGAATGATATAAAGGTGGACGTGTTGGAATGATATAAAGGTAGACGTGTAGGAATGATATAAAGGTGAACGTGTGGGAATGATATAAAGGTGGACGTGTTGGAATGATATAACGGTGGACATGTTATAATGATATAAAGGTGGACGTGTTGGAATGATATAAAGATCGACGTGTTGGAATGATATAAAGGTGGACGTGTTGGAATGATATAAAGGTGGACGTGTTGGAATGATATAAAGGTGGACGTGTTGGAATGATATAAAGGTGGACGTGTTGGAATGATATGAAGGAAAACGTGTTGGAATGATATAAAGGTGGACGTGTTGGAATGATATAAAGGTGGACGTGTTGGAATGATATAACGGTGGACATGTTATAATGATATAAAGGTGGACGTGTTGGAATGATATAAAGATCGACGTGTTGGAATGATATAAAGGTGGACGTGCTGTAATGATATAAAGGAAAATGTGTTGGAATGATATGAAGGTCGACGTGTTGGAATGATATAAAGATCGACGTGTAGGAATGATATAAAGGTGGACGTGTTGGAATGATATAAAGGAGAACGTGTTGGAATGATATAAAGGTGGACGTGTTGGAATGATATAAAGGTGGACGTGTTGGAATGATATAACGGTGGACATGTTATAATGATATAAAGGTAGACGTGTTGGAATGATATAAAGATCGACGTGTTGGAATGATATAAAGGTGGACGTGTTGGAATGATATAACGGTGGACATGTTATAATGATATAAAGGTTAACGTGTTGGAATGATATAATGGTGGACGTGTTGTAATGGTAAAAAGGTAGACGTGTTGGAATGATATAAAGGTTAACGTGTTGGAATGATATAATGGTGGACGTGTTGGAATGATATAAAGGTGGACGTGTTGGAATGATATAAAGTTGGACGTGTTGGAATGATATAAAGGTGGACGTGTTGGAATGATATAAGGATCGACGTGTTGGAATGATATAAAGGTGGACGTGTTTGAATGATATAAAGGTGGACGTGATGGAATGATATAAAGGTGGACGTGTTGGAATGATATAAAGGTAGACGTGTAGGAATGATATAAAGGTGGACGTGTTGGAATGATATAAAGGTGGACGTGTTGGAATGATATAAAGGTGGACGTGTTTGAATGATATAAAGATGGACGTGTTGGAATGATATAAAGGTGGACGTGTTGGAATGATATAAAGGTGGACGTGTTGGAATGATATAAAGGTAGACGTGTAGGAATGATATAAAGGTGAACGTGTTGGAATGATATAAAGGTGGACGTGTTGGAATGATATAACGGTGGACATGTTATAATGATATAAAGGTGGACGTGTTGGAATGATATAAAGATCGACGTGTTGGAATGATATAAAGGTGGACGTGTTGGAATGATATAAAGGTGGACGTGTTGGAATGATATAAAGGTGGACGTGTTGGAATGATATAAAGGTGGACGTGTTGGAATGATATAAAGGGGGACGTGTTGGAATGATATAACGGTGGACATGTTATAAGGATATAAAGGTGGACGTGTTGGAATGATATAAAGATCGACGTGTTGGAATGATATAAAGGTGGACGTGTTGTAATGATATAAAGGAAAACGTGTTGGAATGATATGAAGGTCGACGTGTTGGAATGATATAAAGATCGACGTGTAGGAATGATATAAAGGTGGACGTGTTGAAATGATATAAAGGTGGACGTGTTGGAATGATATAAAGGAGAACGTGTTGGAATGATATAAAGGTGGACGTGTTGGAATGATATAAAGGTGGACGTGTTGGAATTATATAACGGTGGACATGTTATAATGATATAAAGGTGGACGTGTTGGAATGAAATAAAGATCGACGTGTTGGAATGATATAAAGGTGGACGTGTTGGAATGATATTAAGGTGGACGTGTTGGAATGATATAAAGGTTAACGTGTTGGAATGATATAATGGTGGACGTGTTGGAATGACATAATGGTGGACGTGTTGTAATGATATAAAGGTAGACGTGGTGGAATGATATAAAGGTTAACGTGTTTGAATGATATAAAGGTGGACGTGTTGGAATGATATAAAGGTGGACGTGTTTGAATGATATAAAGATGGACGTGGATGATGGGTTTGTTGAAGCTTTTGTATTCTCTGATTTATTTCTCCCTTCAGGGGAGATGGAAGTGGATGCCAATAAACTAATTGAATCCCCTTAATCCAAGGATGCTTCAGACCAAATCGGAAATGTATAGGCTATTCACTTGGATATGTATGTCAGTGACGGATTAGACAGAGTGCCAGCATTCAAATTAAATTGAGACGCAGGTAGTTGGGTGTGGTAGTGGTTAACATACATGTCTTATAATTAAGAGAGCAAGGGCTTGGTTATTCATTGATATTGGTCACTTCGTAGAATTTCACTGTGCTATAATCCCAATTTAGTTACTTTACCTGCTAAAATTAATCGACAATTAACCAATTAAATTATTACTAAGGTTTACCCCAAAACGTTGATAGCAGAGTCTTGTTACTCATTTTTTGTTATTGTATTTATTTATTTCATTTTTATTTTGTAATAAATTTCTCACACTGTCGAAACTTCAAACTTTTGAATATTAAGTACGTTCTAACATCTTACTCAGAGTATATATATCAGGAAAAAACATAATGTTTACAGCTGTGAAATCAAATTTGCAATTGAAATTCGTCGTCACTGTCCTTTTAATGTAAGTGACTATCTATATTTATTATTTTTGTCCATTTACAACTGTGCCAAATTTACGTGGATTTCATACTCAATGTATAGTAAAAACGCTGATAGTTTGTCTGTAATAATAATATATATAGGGTTGCAGCTGCAACCCATAAAATAGGAACACTTTTAGATATACATTAATTGTAATGTCATAAACGTCACTTTTTAAATGTGTTTCAGATTTCAGATACGAAGGGGAGATAACAACATACCATTTTAAATTGCTTTAGTTATTACCTGTGGTTTTGATCCTAGAATGAGATTAATTTCTGAGAGTTTAGCTGTAACTCCTGTTTGAAGTTTTGTTTTCTCTCCGGATTCAACCAGCTTTGAAATGCACATGTCATGTGTACTCCCGGTGTATCGCTTAAGCATCATTAAAGCAAAAGAGCCGTTACGAGTTGTTTCCATACATCATGTCTGTCTACATGGTTCTGGTCAGTAAAAAATCTTCTTTTTTTTTGAGCAGCCTAAAATATCGGTCAATTTTTGCCATGATGTACCGACGTTTGACCCCTAAAATTGGTTAGGTATCGGTTTACCATTTCACCGTAAGTATACATGCCTATTGGTATTTGATATACTACGAGGCTGACAAATCACTTGACATTTATTCCGAAAGTTGTATCTCAGAAACAGCGTGTTGCGTAACTACGGGTATGGAAAACATTTCTTGGATAGCCTTATCTAAAACTTTCTGAAAAATTGTAATTGGATTTTAGATAAAAACGAGTTTGTAATTCGTTTATATATTTTTTGAAAATTAAAAACAAAAAATGATCGGAAAACAGAAAGAATCATTTACTTTTCTCTGATTCTATTTCAATTTAGAAATTTTAGATTCCAACTTTTGGACCCATGCATCACTGAAGAGTCCTAGGAGAACGAAACAGCTGTATGATGCAATTTAATTAATTTTGTTCTGCATATTTTATCTGTAAATTTAAAAGATGCAGCATATGTGAGTGTTTCGTCATCTTAATAGTCTGGGCCAAGCTGGTTCCAAAACGGAATTGCGAATTGCGTCAAACCTAACTCAGATTTAATTTGAAACCCCACAAAAACAAAACAAAACAAAACCGTAAATCATAATTTTACTGCAGATTCATGGGTATATTTTAAATGGTTTATAAGGAAAGCATATGATTCATGAGTGACATTAAATTTCCAGAACAAATGAATAATGAATTTACTGCATAAATGACGACTAATAAAAAGCTTTTTCAAATATTTAAACCATTTGTTTTACACCTGCCATCCATACTGTAACATCTGCATCTGATGCGTGTAGCATTTGATAAAAAGTGGTGTGAGTATAAAAACTGTTCCGTATTTATAAACTGAATTTCAATAGGGTGTCCCAACAAATTTGAATTAGTTTTTCGCAATCAATTTCTCACAATGTCGCACCTTCACACTCTTACATTTAAAGTTAGTTCTATCACCTTCTCAATCTTTAAATATATTTAATCACAAAAATGCATAATATACACAGCCTCAAAATATTGACACAAAAACCAATATGAAATTTTCAATTGAAATTCGTCGTAACTTTAAGTGTCTATCAATATGATAAGCAGATTGTTTCGTTCGTTAACAAACAAAACATAGAATACAAAAGCGTCAATAAAACCATAATCCGGTCTCAAAATAGAAACGAAAGAAAGATTTACATAAAGAATCTCGCTGTATAGTCACTTCATAAAACGGTGTTGAAACGAATTTGAGTTGCTTTCCTTCAAAAAGCTATCAGTCATAATGGACATCACTTATACAAATTTTTCAGCAATGACTTTTATTGTAATCAGTTAGTCTTTTACAATATAAACGTGTTGAACAAACGTACATTTTGTGTTTATTGCCCTAATGGGTTTCAGTAATAAGGTGCCTGTTTTCATTCAGAGTTCACGATACGATAGATGATTTTTTTTAAAGAAAATTGTGTAAATAAATCAAAACATGTGTAAACATGTATGGAAATATGTGTAAAATTAATTAAAGAATAGCCAAGCGTCAACAAAATCATAACCCGAACTCAAAATCTTGGTCACATCGACGTAAGTATCAAGTCCTCAAAATGAGAACCGAGTCAGAATTGTCAATAACAAGTTAGCAAACTTATGAGCATACTTAAAAAAAGCCCATCTTCCTCTCACAAAGATAGAGAATATTTCTTAAAGAGACAAAGATGGCGACAATCTTAACTTAATATAATAATGTGTTAGCTACATTTATCATATTACAACGGTTTCAAATACAACATTAAAGGCCCAATATACGTAACTTCAGGAAATATTTCGTTATTCTGAAAAATTCTGAAAAAAAAAATCGGTTGATAACTATGCAAAAATAAGCCTAAAACGAAATAAACCTGAGCGGTAACTAACAAGATACTCTTGACAGAAAAATCCGAAGAATTGAAAATGATTCAGGTGGGGCCCACATCAACAACAAACCGAAGTTAAAAGACAGTTAAAAAAGGACGCGTGTTTACGAATACCGAGTTCAACTACTGATGTACCAGTAGCCGCGTAAGAATTCATCTTGAATATTGCTGATATCAGTTAATCTTAACTAAATCTATAATAATAAAAAGTTATAAGGCTTGATTGTCGCTTCAAGCTTTGCCGAGAGTTACGTATATTTGGCCTTTAATATAGATTTACTTTAATACAGATGTTAAACGGATGACACGTGTTTCACGTTCTACATCCATTGTCTGAATCACACCGGAGTTAAACTCCACGTGTTTTATACATTGTTACTGGTCATAGGTAACGCTACATTGTCCTTGGGTAAAACTGTTACCCAGGACAAATCCGAGTATCCAGTAAGTGCAGAATAATCTCGAGTTAGTCGCTGAACTGACGTCATCGTATAATTATAGCTAGCATGTATCATATATAAATAAATATGCCTTAACAAAAATGCCGCAGTGACATTTTCTTGGAAAATAGATTTAAAATAGCGGGGGTCTTTGATGAATCATTATACGTCTTATTCCCTTGTACTTTTTCAGGGGTCGCCGTGTAATCCTTTCTTTGTTCATTTTGTGTTCCTAGTTTAATCGATTTTGAGTTCAGATAGTGGTTTTATTTACGCTTCGATAATTTATCTGATATATATTAACATTACATGTAAATATGTTCCATGAAGTATGTTTGAATAACACAAGTTACAATATAAAAGAAACATGAAAGGTTCGTATGTGTCCGTTAGTGCGAACGACCCAACGCCTATTCCTAGAGGCCATAGTCGATTGTAGTTTCAAGGGTTTATCATATAAACAGTCACCTAATCCACCAAGAATCGTCACATCTTGTAACTGATAAACAGCATGGCAATAGCACATACAAAACACTATCTATATTGGACGATCATTACCACTCCTATCGGTGTGCCAAGTTGGCATTTCAGGTTTCGTAGAGAGGGCACATCCTACTCATCAGTTCTTCTTGTACTTGTAATTTCTAAAATGACAGAAAACAAAATGTATGTTGAAATGAATTTAAAATGAAAAAAATATTGTAGCATAAGTTTTGTATCATTTAAAGATAAGTATTTATCTCTTAATTATAAAGTAAATGTATAGCTAAGTATCTATGTGACAATGTTATCGACAATACATTTCAGTAGCTACTTAAACATTACCATTATAAAAGATAGTTACACGCATTAAACCCGTAAGCTATGCATACGGATGTTTTAAAAATACTTTTTCACATGTAGAAGAACGTATAATCTTAAGGAATGGACATATAGTTAATGATAAATGATTTTTCAGTAATTATGACAAAATAAAATGGTTTTGCACGAAACACAACATTTTATTTCACATCTAAGTAACGTTAACCAATTGGAGGAATACCAAATTCCACTCCAAACATAGCTGTATGTGACGTCATCACGTTTTGCGTTGTTTTAGTTTTTTCGTAGTACACGATTTGAAATTATACAGAACTAGTTTAATTTTACTTCTAAATTCATAAATTAAAGTGATTTACGCACCTGACCCTTCTGCTTCTACATTAGTTTAGAAATTTTGGATTCCTACCTTTTGGCCCCTAGCATCACTGAAAAGTCCTAGGAGGACGAAACAGCTGTATGATGCAGTTCAATTCATTTTGTCGACATATTGTATCTATTACTTAATTTTAAGAGTTGCAGCATATGTGTGTGTTACGTCATCTTTTCAGGTGATAACCTTGAAATGTTAAGCATTGGAGGAATAAGCAAAATCAGATTATTTAATGTCATTCGATATAACATAGCGTGAATCGACTTCTTTCAATTAAAATAACTTACCTTGCCCCTGCTGGTTCTTTTCAAATTCTTTTGGTAGTTGTTAATCAAGCGGGACGTGGGTAACCAGACAGCTGTAGTTAGTCTCCATGATCTGCATTCTACCAATACAAACATTAGGGGCTTTAGTGACGACGTAAAGGTGGTGAACTAGTGCATTTATTTATATCTATTCGCAACGACGTGCCCAAACTTATCATCGTGTTTTATGTGTGTGGAAAAGTGACCATAGTACTGTAATTTTGATAATTACATAAGCCAATGCTTTGATATACGTTTAGCGGATTTGATATCAATACACTGAAATACAAAATTCTTAAGGATTTGGATTATTATCCAAATGATGGCATGTGTTTACTTCAGTTATGTTCATATCATCTCGTATTGCACTATCGCCAAAAAATATTGAAATTGTGCCACCTGTCTTTCTCTACACTGTTTACTGTACAGTGATAATAAAGCGTTTGTATTTGAATTTGATACCGCTTAAAGAATAAAGGTAATCATTTGCATCTAATTCTTCACAGGCACTAGTATGGTTATATAAGATCTTTCAATATTTATGTGACAACATAAATTATCTTGTAAAAAACATTATGCTTTTACCTTCATGTATAGCTTCGCTTTTTCTAATATTGCTCAATTAAAATTCACATCAACTTCGGATTTCCCAGCTCTGAACAGTTCTTCATATCCTTGGATTGGTAAAGAAACCGCCAAACAATACAAAACAAAAACACAAGAGACAAGTAGAAAATAGCAAGAAATACCTCACTTGTATAAGCATTGAATGACATGTAACCAATCAAAGGAATTATTGAAGACAACTTATTATACAATAACATTTCTAGACCAATCTATCCGACGACATGTAGTAGGAATTTCCTGTGTAATTCTCATTTATAGCATAATGTACTCATATGTTCATGTCATAATATTTTGGATAAATATGAAAATTCCATGCAAAGAAACAAATCAAGCAATTTAATTGCTTGATTGCTTCATTGCTTCATTATATATTTATGCGTTATATTTTTTCATATCACTTTTTTCTTTAAAAAAAACTTATTCATGAAATAAACATGGTTTATATATATTGATTTAATCTCATGTACAGATTTTAGAATAACACGTACCTTTACCTGGCTGTTAAGTATGCCATCATCCAACCATAAGGATCAGTTGGAATGCTGATTCATCTGATACTGATTTCTGATGTTTTCGTGAGTTAAGATATGAAATTTCTTTGACACCCTTCTTACAAGGACATGATTTCTGATGTTTTCGTGAGTTAAGATATGAAATTTCTTTGACACCCTTCTTACAAGGACATGATTTCTGATTTTTTCATGAGTTAAGATATGAAAATTTCTCTCACACCCTTCTCTCAAGAACAACATCACAAAGACATATGACAGGACAATTGAAACTTGTAAAAGCTTACTCTACATTCACATATATTTATATATACATATTAGACATGAAAGTAGGAATGCGTTGTCTAGGAACAAAGTATTCGTTTTGTTAGTTGGTACTAGATAATACATATATATTGTTGATATCACAATGACAATGGAAATATCACAAATAACCTCACCCAAATCATCTGAAGAATGTGTACAGTATTCCATACATATAGGTATCACGGGGGTTGTATTAATTACAACTTTCTATTGTCTGGTTTATGAATAGGACTTTTAACTAACCTTCCTTCTCGCAAATGAATCCATGTAGTATGGTGCAGATATGATCATTCCACAGAGTCATTGACCAATAATTGACACAATCCTCGTTACCGCCGCCATCATCAGGCTGCGCGGGATTCCAGTCTGTAAATGTTACTGTAGAGTTGTCTGAAATCCACCTCCACTCCCCTTCTTTATATCGGTCATTTGCTCCAATCCAAGGCCATTCTTTTCAACATATCAAAACCCATACACGTGGCCATTAATCGGAAAGAAATATATCTTATTAAAAAAAAAACGGGTGAATCTGCTTCCGAAGTAACAATAATGTACTTAAACAGTGCATTTTATGGAGATAAAACGCAATGACCTATCAAAGTTAGAAAAAATTAGAACAAGTATGTTTTATAATGATATTTTATACCTGATAACGTCGCAAATGTTTTCAGCCATGAGTTTTCTTCCGAGGTTTCTACTTTGACGAGGTTGCTCTCATAGCTTTGACAATACTCCTTAAACATAAAAAGATTGAACCCGATTATCAAATATTTTCTCCACAGTTATCAGATTATATATATATATTAAACATTGCATTGGATCATGATTGTTCTTTACTATGCTCATTAATGTGCTTGCAGTGGTGATTTGGTTCTCATTTGAGGACTTTGATTACTTGGATTCGACCAAGATGTGCATGATGGGTGTCGTCGATGAAGCAGAAGACGCTTACTCTTTCGGAACACCTGGTCTTATTATCCTGTATTTTTACATGTGTCTCCATGTAAATCTTTTCTTTATTTATATTTTGCCTTTAGTTTAATCGATTTGAGATCGGATTATGGTTTTGTTGACGATTTGGTATTCTCTGTTTTTTTATTCTAACCATATTCGTGATAGTTTTTACCTGTGCATCTTCCCATGATTTCAGTAGACCTGGTTGTGACCAGTAACAGTGGTTTCCATGTTCTGTCCATCCCTCCTGACACGTGGTACTCTGTGATTGCACACCTGTGAACAATTTAATTAAGTATCATTAAATATAAAATGACTGTTACACTACTTACAGCTTCATTCTAACAATCAAATTTCATTTAGGTATAGCAAAGCTGTGCGTGAATGCAAGCAACAGGAAAGCAATTATAAAATGCTAAAGATCGAGTTGGATTCTTAGCAAAAACAAAAAATCATCCAAATCTTTTCATTTAGGTAATCTTTTCTTTTTTTTTTTAAATATTTATTTACATTGAGTGATTACAATATGGTCAATTTATTTCATTTTCATAAGTGACCACTATTTCATTCACAATACCATACCCCGAATTACCACAGGGAGGGCCGCAATTTTCTGTACAGTGTGTATATATACCGAACTATCATTTTTTGAAATGAATATTCAAAAATTTTAAATCTTTATTTATTAGTCCCTTTTTATATTCTACTCAATGTAAACGGATTGGGTGGTCGGGTGATTCAGTGGATAGCGCACTTGTCTGTCACCGAGGCGGCCGGGGTGTTCGATTCCCTGACCGGACGTGAAAAGGTATGGGGTCACCAGACCGACTACCTGGGTTTTCGCCGGGTACTCCGGTTTCTACCCACAATAAGACCCCTCGTGCGCTAACATGATGACCAACAAGAGTGATTAATATAAGTGTATAACTTATTTCATTGTTGTTGTAAAATAAATAAAGTTTCTATTTTTATTTTTGTTTTAACGGATTTTCAGCCTGTTCTTGTTTCTGCTTATTACAAAGTGTCTGGAAGAGCCGTACTCCATACTCACCACTTGAGTTGATCATTAGACGAAGTAAGAGGGTGAGCATACCGAATAGAAAATGCATTTCCGTAGCCATTGCTACCTTCTTTTTCTACAAAGAAAAAATAAAAAATATCAAAACTGATAAGTATTTGTAAGTTTTGGGATCACACAACGTTACACGATGTGTGAACGGTGTGTGCGCGTATGTGGGTGAATGTTGTGTGTACAATGTGTGAACGGAGTGTGTGCGTATGTGGGAACGGTGTGTGCGCGTATGTGTGAACAGGGTGTGCGTGTATGGCTGAACGGTGTGTGCGCGTATGTGGGAATGGTGTGTGCGCGTATGTGGGAACAGGGTGTGCATGTATGGGTGAACGATGTGTGTACGATATGTAAACGGTGTGTGCACGATATGTTAACGGTGTGTGTACGATATTTAAACGGTGTATGTACGATATTTAAACGGTGTGTACGATATTTAAACGATGTATGTACGATATTTAAACGGTGTGTGTACGATATGTAAACGGTGTGTGTACGATATGTTAATGGTGTGTTTACGATATGTAAACGGTGTGTGTACGATATGTAAACGGTGTGTGTACGATATGTAAACGGTGTATGTACGATATGTAAACGTTGTGTGTACGATATGTAAACGGTGTGTGTACGATATGTAAACGGTGTGTGTACGATATGTTAACGGTGTGTGTACGATATGTAAACGGTGTGTGTACGATATGTTAACGGTGTGTGTACGATATGTAAACGGTGTGTGTACGATATGTTAACGGTGTGTGTACGATATGTAAACGGTGTGTTTACGATATGTAAACGGTATGTGTACAATATGTAAACGGTGTGTGTACGATATGTAAACGGTGTGTTAACGATGTGTGAACGATGTAAACGTATTTGCTAGATGTTAGAACGAAAACATTCTGAGCGGTTATTACTAACAAAGATGTGAATAATCGTCCTTGTTTTAAACATATTTTTATATTTCAGCTACGTATATCATATATCATTAGTTTACTTTGAATAGTGTTTTTGTTGTTTTTTAAACGATCGAAACAGACACATGTAAACTTTTAACACACTTACGTATTCTCCTTCAAATTATATTGCCTGTTTATACATAAACCATATTCGTCCTCGCCTCGGGCGCCTAGACGTGAAGGAAGGGGAACTTTAACCTAACGCGTATACAAATAACAAATGCTAAGCGTCCAGTTTTATTTCATAACGGTCTCACGGTAACACGTATCGACTGTCCTTGCCTGACACCGATGTGATACTGCGGCCAATGATCAAACTGTTATTTACCTGTTCTTTTACCTGGGAACTATTGCATATTGTAAAATTAACACAATCGCAATAAATATGATGCGAATGTATAGTGTTCATATTCGCCAATATAGTTTCAAAGTTTTGTTTTCATTCCGTAATATTCATCCAGTAATTATACCAAATTGTGTGTAAGTTTGTGTTCGTGTGTGGAGTCAAGCGCACAATGACACGAACGAATATTAAATGGCCAAGTTGTGTGCACCATATGTGCACAATGTGTGAACGGTCTGTGCAAGATGTATGAAAAAAATAAACATTAAAAGGTCAGGTTTTGGAATACAAATGTTAAAAATATAATATTTATATGTGTTATTTCCGAAAAAATTAGTTCGTTTATTGCAATGACTATTTTATTAGATGACTAGAAAGTTGCATTATTGCTATTTGCAACTTTCGAGGGGGTTTTCAAAAAAATCCGTTTTTGACATAGAGCGCATCGGAGCACCAACGTTTATTTAGTTTTATTTATTCTTGTACTAAAAGACTACTTTAACCATATTCTTTAAGAGTGGTCCTCTGAAGCGCTGATATCCGAAAATGGAAAAAACGTTTTTAATGAAATATTTTAATTTTCATATCAACTTAACTGACTACAAATTAATATAAGAGAGTTTAAGGCCATATAGTCTACTTAGCTCAGGTGGTTGAACTGCCGTGTAGCAACGCAAAGGGTCGGTGTTCGAATAACGAAAGTGTCACTTTTTCACATCTTGTCGTTTTTACGACATATAAAACATCTATCATGTTTTAAAACGATTATTTGTTTTTAGTTTTCAAGAATATTTGTTTTAAGTATGAGGTAAAACGTTGATATACAAAATCTTCAACGGGATAGATTAAATTAAAGACACTGTATCCATTCCGTGTAAAATGTAAAAAAAAAAAATAGCCAGGTCGACTGAGTCGTGCACACGTGTGTTATATAGATAAAATCTCCCCTACAAATGTTGAATCTTAATTCATTTTGTGTGTTATATCAATATATTAGTGGTTTAGTAGACATAAACATTTTACGAGAACATGTCACGTTTCAATATTGCGTATCAGACATCTATAGGTTAAAATTAAGACGTTTTAGTATTTATCTGTCTGTCAGTGAAACATATTAAATGAATGAAACGGATTGTTTTTCGATATTGACTATATTTGCAGAAGGTTTAAGTTCAGCAACAGATAGGAGATTAAACACAGAGAGTGAAAATCGTATACTTGTAACGACTTCAGGTGTCTGAAAAGATGACGTAACACACACATATGGTGCACCTTTTATACTTAGTAATAGATTAAACTGCTGTTTCGTCCTCCTAGGATTCTTAAGTGATGCTAGGGGCCAAAAGAAGGGAATCCAAAATTTCTAACAAAATATAGAAGCAAAAGGGTCAGGTGCGTAAAACCCCTTTGATTTATGAATTTAAAAGTAAAATTAAACTCATTCTGTATAATTTCAAATCGTGTACTACGAGTATGTAAAGTTCAGCATTTACATTCATATTTAGCATAAAACTCTAGCGGTCTCCATGCAATATGTATGTAAAGACTGACCGTTCAAAGCACCATGAAGATTTATAAAAATCCAAACTTAGCATAATCTATCTTGTTGAAGCGACGTTTATTTGCATGCGACTAATATTTACATAGTGAGTATTGTCGAAGAAACAGGGGAGAGCTTTGTTAGTAATGTTTCAATTGTCGCCGTGTAAACATTTCCTTTGATAATGTTTTTTATTCTTGATTAACAGATTATGGTTTTATTGACTCTTCGGTTTTTTTTATCGCGCCTTCCTTTTCGACAACACTCATATGGATCGTTTGCGTGCGCGTTGAACCTTCTCAAACGGAAAGGTATTATCCTCTTTCGAGGGACTGAATCAAATTCTTGCACGTAATAACGTAATACTATATTTTACATTCATCAGACCTATTCTTGTTCTTTGCACACCTGCAAGCCTGCAAATATTTTGTGAGTATTAGTAAATGGTTAGGCGGTAAAGGTGGGAAAGGTTTGAATCGACAATGGAAATTTAGTGGTGTATTGTGTTTTTGATGTGAGTTAAAGATATAACTGTAAAGTGTATGTAAGGGAACGATAGGCTACATATATATGCATCGGGAGTGGGGTAATAGGAAGTTGTATTGTGTTACTTTATCGAAGGCATAGTTCAGGGGTTTTTATTCAGGATTACTCTCAAAGGAAAGATAGATAATGGCAGTGAGTAAGAGGGTGCGTTTCCCTTTCTTGATAGTAACATCCCTGCTTCTCCATCTTATGGTGTTTACATGTCACAGTTGATTCGTTATTCTAGGGCTTGCTCTGAATATCGAGATTTTCGTGATAGATGTCAACTGCTGACGAACAAACTTATGGCACAGGGATTCGAAAGATGCAGGTTGATGAAGACTATGGGCAAACTTTATGGTCGCCATCTTAATCTCATCAAGAATATTCTGTGTCTTTGTGTGATATGAAGATGGACGTTTTTGAGTTTGCTTATTTGTTAGGATTGATGCTATCTTGGATGTGACCAAGATTTACATGGCGGATGTCGTCGATGAAGGAAAAGACGCTTACTCTTCCAGACCACTTGGTCTTATTTTATTCTCTTGTGCTTTTACGAGAGTCTCCATGTAAATCTTTCTTTTGTTCCTATTTGCCCCTAGTTTAATCGATTTTGAGTTCGGATTATGGTTTTGTTGACGCTTTGGTATTCTCTGATTTTTTCCCCATTAAGTCAAGTTGGTGTGATTACGGGCTTACCTGTGTGGTGCCAGCTGTCGGTTAGTTTACTCCCAGCATAAACGATGGATGGATGGAATGGAACTCACCTATAACTCACCTATTACTCACACCTATAACACACATATATAACACCTATAACTCACCCATAACTTACCTATAATACTCCTATAACTCACCTATTACTCAACTATAACACATGTATAACTCTCCTATAACACATATAGCTCTCCTATAACTCACTTATAACACACCTATAACTCACCTATAACACACCTATAACTCTTCTATAAAACACCTATAACTCACATATTACTCACTTATAGCACATGTATAACTCTCCTATAACACATATAGCTCTCCTATAACTCACTTATAACACACCTATAACTCACCTATAACACACCTATAACTCTTCTATAAAACACCTATAACTCACATATTACTCACTTATAACACATTTATAACTTACCTATAACACACCTATAGCTCACCTATAACTCACCGAAAATGATATATATATAATAATGTGTGTGTGTGTTTAATTAAAGCGTACTGAACAATCATATGTATTTAAAGGCCAACAAATGTTTATCGCGAAGGATAGTAACACTACAATATCCCGCTGTAGGGGCACTGGTTACGTCGGTATGTAAAGATCTTGCATTTACCTGCGTTGCTGAATACGTTTTTGATAACATCAGGTCGTGTTTGATCACACAGTTTACCAACCATTTTACACCTAATGGTTTCATTTTGTACTGTACCTTCATACTGTATAATGAAACCAATTTTAGCCATATTTTATAATTCGCGATGGAGTGTTGTCGCGAAAATTAGATATACAAAAACGATATAGGGTATAAGCAAATCATTTACAAGATATACAATTGTTGAGTTTTTATTTGAAGCTGAATCAGAATTATTTGGAGCAATATATTGGCTATTCACTGCATCAGTCATAGCAGGGGGTATTTGATCACCACGTAGAAAAAAGTTGATTAAAACACTTCAACTGTTACTTTACAATAACGTCATAACTTATATAAATATATGCGTGATGTGAACATGAGAAAGTTCAGGTATTCTAGATAGGAATAAGAAAGTCAAATGAATATCCATAAATCAATTTTAAGTTAAACAATCATTGTGCAATACTTGAAAGCTAATAATAAGCCATGTAAGGCCTGTATAGGAACGTGAGTGTATCGATTTATGGTGACCAGGTAGCTCAATCGATAAGTGAAGCAAAGAGACATTGTGAAGTTTATTATCGTATACATTCTGAATTTCGGAAAATTAATCATGGCCTTGTTGTTCAAAAGGTGATTAGCGCTAATATTAATTATATTGTACCTTTAGAAGGAAACCATAGTTAAGCTCAAACTACATTAAGCAGATATCAACTATCTATTAGCAAAAATATGCATGCAAATTTGTTAGATTTCTCCATGTATATTGACAGAATTATCAAACGTTGAAAAATATCGTCGTTAAATAATGATTAAGCTAACATTTGTTGGAACAACTTGGTCCAGATTGTTTAAAGGGTGTCATCTCTAGACATCTGTGCGAAAATGTGATCAGTTGAATATGGAGACATTGTCTAACTATATTAATTACCCATAAAACGGATGGCAAAGTGCATTGCGCACGTACCTAGTTCTAAATCGCTGGTTGGGGCTTGAGGATAAATCATCAAAACAATTATATATAATGATCATTGTAAAATAAGTCAGTAAATGTAGTCGACAAAACTTACTTTCTGAGTCTTGTTCCACCGTCACCAGCTACATCACATGAACTGGCAGTCTTGACAAACTATGTTGTGTAGCGGCTGAACAACCAGCCTAACAAAGCGGTTTACATTGACGTAGACGGCACTGTGTATATATTGAAAAGATCCCTATTCAAATCATTTTTGAAAGATCAATAATACTTCGTGCCGATATTACCTGTTTTCTTTATCATGGATTCCTAACTTCCTGGTTTGAGTGTAACTCCGTGGAATCTATGGTGGTATATATCAGCCATAAAAAGTCGACATGATCTGATAAGTGTCGTGGTATATGTCTTTTGTCGAGTTTTCATTTACCAGGCATATATGCCTAGGTCGACATGATATTGAAAACATTACTTAATAAGAAAATGTCGATATGATCTATGAATTTTTCGCAATATCGTTTAACTTATTCGACATGTCTTTTCTTTTTCACATTTATCATGAAAGAGGTACCTCGGCATTTTCTTTTTTCTTTTTGCTCAGATGCGACATCGACTTGTCATCTATTTACGCGAAACAGAATGAGTAATTAGTGTGTTAATTTAGGTTTATTAGAAAAAGGCACAATCATTGTCGCCGGATAACAGTGATAACTGGTATTTAAAACAGGAAGTCTATAGAAGATATATACTCTACGTTTATCACAGCAGGGAATGAAAAAGGAATAACGTTCCGAATGGAAAACTAGATGCTTTCAGGTATATCTGATTGTTAGACTTTTATGAAGGTATATACAAACATAATAATCACTGGTATCAGATAACTATTCTCGGTACAAGTTGTCAATCTCTGAAAAAAATAGTTATATTAATTATTGTTTAATTATTTCGCTGCAATCCACTGGGGTTTTTTTATGTTGAAAGGAAGGTATAAAACAAAATATTTAAATGACCTAAAATGTCACAATGGATATTTGTCATGGTCGACATTTAAAATCTCGAAAAGTGCTTGTAGTGTATTATTGGACTTCATGGTGGTTGATTACGACCATGTTGTGTTGTGCTGACAACACGACAACACGAGATGGCCGTAATCGGCCACCATAGGATTTCGGTTTTTTTATGTAGGCGTTAGTTAAAAACCGGATATACGGAGTTTGAGACACCTAGCGGTAATTTCCGCAATTATTGTAAATAAGAGAGACAATTTTTATTGTATCGGAGTATAGTATTTATCAAATTTTGCACAAGAGATAATTCGAATGATTATTTTGTGAACCTTCTGTACGTTTCAGATAACACCTATCTAAATCTGAATTTGTTGTGAGATAATATATAATATGTAAAGATCGCTTTCCTTTATGCTAAACAACCGGCTCATCCACCTTTAAATATAACTTTTTGGGTGAAAATCATGGCGGACAAGCCAATGCTTATGTAGGCCTTGCAAGGTTTTAAAAGTTTTACCTTTCACATTTCATTCTTTTAAATGTACAAACATCCGAGTAACGCCTCCTTCAGTACTTCCAGTACTTTTGATTTAATCAACAAAGTCGTCGAGGTATAGTAAAACTGCCCGAGGTATTTGTTATGGATATATGGGCGGTCGGTGGTGCAGTCAATAGCGTATTCGTCTATCATAAAGGCGGCCAGGGTTCCCTTCAATAATAAGACGTGAACATGATATTTTGTCAACTGTCCGACCTCGGTGATTTTCTCGACGTATTTTGTGTTCCTCCCACGATAAGATACTCTGCGCGCTGATACCCGGGCAAACAAACGTGATTTTGTTTTTAGTTTTGATAACCTGTTTCATAATTATTCTAAAATAAATAAAGGTCATAATATATGTTTAATGATGTGTTTGTTACTGAGAACTGTACGCATCAACAGTAAGCAATTTAAGAATTATAATGTAACTATGGTATGGATGTTTTAATATGTCTTTTCTAATGTCAGTGTTGTGACCTATATACGTCAACAGAATGAATTAACTTCTTGATATGCTTTCTTCATTCCACGATGAACTTTCAATGTACCTTTTATTTGTTTTCTGCGTAATCTGATTAATGTTAAATTGACTTTCTGGTTTGTTTTCTTTAAATGTTGGACGATAATTTAATCATCATAATTGCTTTCTTTGTCAAATAATGAGTCGTTGACTCAGATGTTTAAAGGCCCAATATACGTAACTTTGGGCAAAACTTGAAGCGAAAATCAATAAAAATAACTTATTATATTTATAGATTTAGTTAACTTATTATATTTATAGATTTAGTTAAGATCAGCAGTATTCAACTTTGGGCAAAACTTGAAGCGAAAATCAATAAAAATAACTTATTATATTTATAGATTTAGTTAAGATCAGCAGTATTCAAGATGAATTCTTACGCGGTTACCGGTACAGCAGCAGTTGAAACTCGGTATTTGTGAGCACGCGTCCATTTTGAAAGTCTTCTAACTGCGGCTTGTTGTTCAAGTGGGCCACACCTGAATTATTTTCAATTCTTTGGATTTTTCTGTCAAAAGTTTCTTGTTAGCAACCGCTCAGGTTTACTTCGTTTTAGACTTATTTTTGCATGGTTATCGACTGGAATTTTTTTCATAATTTTTCAGAAACCCGACAAAATTCATTAAGTTACGTTTATTGGGCCTTAAGTGTAGCATGATGCACTTTTAACTCATACCTATAATTTTTTTATTAAAGTAATGGACGTTCGATTGTCTCTCTGATATTTGTTGTCGTTCTTTGTTCGGTTACCGACATGTTATCACCGCGGATGTCAATGAACTGCAAACATTATATGCTATCCTATATACAACCAAAAACTTGACATATTCCGGAACACTCATTCCGACAGATGTGTACATATTTTGTTACTGATATTTATTTTATCGTTTCATTTATATAATAGATTTGTTTTATTTATTAATATTTTTATACCACTTTATTTCAAAGTAGTTGTTTTTGTACAACTGCAGCTGACATCATATGTGACCATAAAAAAGGAAAAGTACACGGTTGATATGAATATTCAAACGAAAGTTCAAAGATACGGGTCGTTGGTTTTACTATATATATATACCATTGTGTAGTAAGGTGTCTAATACACTCATCGGATAACTGATATTAACAGTTTGTCTATCGTAACTAGGGGAAGTGTATCTGGTGACTAGAGGGCGTAAAACCTAACTGAAATGTAAGTATTGACCTACAAGTAAAATATGCTATGACAATAGGCAGTGTCCAACAAAAGGTTTTCTTAATAGTTCTATATAAGGACTTTTGTACGGTTTGTCCATAATTTAAGTGAGTGTAGCTCACTTTCTGATGTTCACGAAGCAGGGATAAACCTTCCTTGAACCTGAACAAGTGGTAATGCCAACACTCTACATTACAAACATCCGGATCTGGATGACAACAGCAGTGTTAATTTATAAGTGGCTTATTTGTGTATAAAAGCAGTGTTGATTAATAAGTGGCATTAATACTTTCGTTATTTAAACAGATCATGGCTGTGCTGCTCAAGTGACCTCAGTTTTGGATTGATTTTCATTCCAGCATCGATTTCCGTATACTTGATTATTTATCACTTTAATTAAAATTGTTTCCTGTTATTATTATTCCTTTATAAATGTCGATCCTTTTTAAAAATTGATTTGGTTCACAAAAATAGGATACTACATATTTAATAACATGTTTTGATAATACGATAAACTACGCATTTTACAAAACAATAATATATGCTATATATAAATAATAATAATAGTGAGAAAAAAACAGAGAATACCAAAGCGTCAATAAAACAATATTCGAAATCAAAATCGATTAAACTAGAGCAAAATATGAACAAAGGAAACATTTACATGGAGAACCTCATAAAAGTACAAGATAATAAGACCATATGTTCCGAAAGATAAAGCGTCTTCTTTTTCAAATCAAGATCGCATGCCCAGTAATGTATGAACATCAATAAACTTGCTTTATCTATAACAAATCATTGCAACCATATCCAATCGTGACGTCATATGTCAGAAGATCTATTCACCTCGAGTTGCAATTATACTCATTACTAGTAAAAGAACAGCTGATAACTGTGCACTTTACACGTCAATATCTTAGTTCATTCAGGGTATCATGCTTACATAACATAAAACAGTTTAAAAGTCAAAATATTCTCTGATTACTGTATGTAAATTAAACGTACATGTATCAGCCTGATAGGACATCTCTAAATGTTATGGTTCTCGTTGCACGTTATGAAACAACACTGATAGTTGGTTCTTTTTTGTTTTCAGACAAAGCCTGAAAAATAAAAATGTCAAAACTGAGTTATATATCTTCTCCTAACTCAAATCCACAACAATATGTGTCTATCGGTGACGTACTGATGGAGAGAGCTAACGCTGCCCCAGATAAAGAAATCTGCATACACAGATTACCCGGAGGAGGGAGGAAATCTCTCACGTACAGTGAGCTGACACAGAAATCTATAAAAGTAGCTAAGTACTTAATCTCTAAAGGAGTCTCTGTTGGAGATAATGTCGCTATCATAGGCTCAAATACCCTGGAATGGATCATTGGTCAGTTTGCCATTTCAATTGCCGGAGCTGTAGCCGTGCCGTTTCAGAGAACGTCCGAGGTTTTCAACGAAACAATTGTTTTCCTGAAATCTGCTCAATGCAAAGCTGTTCTTCTTGATCCTCCGACTGATTCACAGTATCTTTCAGAAATGAAGCAATATTTCCAAGACGAGGACACGCAGAGCAATAACAAAAAGCCGGCTTTGGTATTATTTAAGAAACCAGTGGGTATAGCATTGCCCTATATTGGCAATATACTATCAGTGGATGAGGGGCCTACTATAAAATTGCCCAGAGTTCAACCGGAGAGTTCAGCTGTAATTTTTACAACTTCCGGTTCCACAGGTCTCCCAAAATGGGCTGAATTTACGCATTTAGCGATAACAAATTATCCATATATCAATCTTTTCTGCACGAGAAATGATATTTGTTTTTCAGATAGACCTTTCTCATGGCGTGGAGGAACGCCACTCTGTGCTATACTTGGAGGATATACTCGAGTGTTCACTGATCCAACGATAGAAGAAGATAAAATCATGAATGTTTGGGAAATCATGAAAGAAGAAAAATGTACTGTAGGATTCCTCTTTCCTTACAGTTTGATAGATCTTTTACAACATCAGGAAGATATTCTACAGCTGAGATATAAACCTACGTCGATCGCCACTGGTGGCCAAATGCCTGGAAGTCACTTGAGTGCAATTCGTGGACACTTCTGCGAGGACATATACAGTGTCTATGGTTCCACGGAAGCTGGTATCGCAGCAGAAATATCACTGACAGCGGAAACTGCTGTGGGAGATGTAGGAGAAATATTACCTGGGTATGAAGCCAAAGTTATCGGGGACGACGATCAAACATTGGTCCGGGGTGAAAGTGGTAGCATTGTTCTAAGATCTCCATGGATGTTAAAGACATATAGAAATTCTCCAGAACTCAACAAAATTTCTTTCGGTGATGGAGGCTGGTTCCTCACCGGGGATGTTGGTTATATCACAGAAAATGGGAAATTATATGTCAAGGGGAAGTCAACGGACATACTAAAGAGGGGGAAGATAAAGATCTTTTACAGAGCTATTGAAACAGAAATCAACAGCTTTCCTGGTGTAAAAGAGGCAGTCGTGGTCGCTGTACCAGATCCACGTCTTCTTGAGGAGATGTGCGCATGCGTCATTATGGAAACCAATACAAATATTACAGAAGAGAGGTTGCGACAAATATGTTGGGATAAGCTAGGTGATAATATTTTGGGGGATTCTCCAACGTATTATCTCATATTCAAACATTTTCTCCGACTGAAAAATGGAAAAATTGACAGAATCAAAACGAAGATGCAAGCTATGGAAATGCTGAACCTTTGTTGAGAAAATATCGACTCTCTTACGGTGATAAAGTCCATCGAAGTCATAGGAGTTAAATAGATGTGTTTTATCTTTATCTTCCACACAAACAGAATGAAATAATAAGCAGAAATACTACATCGTTAAATATTTAAATATTACATCAGTATTTTAATGTTAAATTAGTTTGTAAGTCCAATAAAGTTATTAAGTCAAAGATTGAAGCACTTTTAGAAGTACTACGTCAGACAGGGCACAGTTGCTTGAGTTTCTGTAAGTATATAAAAAAAATGTTTATATATATTGAGCCGCGGCCCATTACAGAATGTAATGGAAGTATTCTAACGTTATTTTTCAACTATTTGTAAACAATGCACATAACTTACTTGTTGTGAGGTTGCCGTGCAATTCTTAGATTAAACACCGACATTTCAGATAAGTTTATATATTAATCCACCACTACATGCTAATTTCGTTTCATCTAACGATAATTTCTCCGTCGAATAGACGCTTTTTTATGACGAGCGTACCAACAAATTTTAAGCAAGCGGTCATGGCCTCTACATATGTGACGTCACGTTCTGAACAATTCAGTGCGGGACGAAACATTAGGAATTCCTCGGATTTTTCAATTTTTTTTCTGAGAGTTAGAGTTATCTCCCTTATCACTAAGTAAATTTCAACATTTATAAGGAAATCTCTTCGTGTTTAAAAAAATGCAATTTACGTTCCACGTGCTCATCTATAATTTGATGGACTCAATAATCCTCAGCATGTATTTTATTTGAATAAAAAACATTATTTATTCTCTTGTATTCCATGCGCCTTCGTGACCTCACATATGTACAGGCCATGGCCACTTGCTTAAAAAGTTGCCGGTACACTCGTCATAAAAAACCCGTCTATGCGACGGAGAAATCATCGTTAGATGAAAAAAAAAACTAGCATGTAGTAGTGGATTAATATCTAAATTAAACGGAAATGTCGGTGTTTCGTCTGAGAATTGCACGACAGACTCGCAACCAGTAAGTTATGTGCATTGTTTACAAATAGTTGAGAAATAACGTTGGTATACTTCCATTTCATTACTGAAATGGGAGGCTCATTTCACACATATATATTTATCAATTACTGACAGAAACTCAAGCAACTGTGGACATGGTAAGCCAATTCCAGGTAAGCTTCCAACTGAGGTATCAGAATTTCGATTTGATGAAATTCCAATGCGCTCTCAAATGCGCAAACGGACTTCCTTGTTGTTAATATTTGAATTTTTTAGCGGTCTGGCCCGTGTCACACGAAGGAAAGTATGATTAATTGGTACACTGTTCTACATCTATGCAGACGCAGTTTTGAAATGGTAGTCATCCTGTATAACATTCTATTCATCATGTTCAATTTTGCATAAACATCACAATGCATATTTATGACACATATTGCCATGCCAAGTAACGCATAGAGTAAGCGTTTTTTTATGTAATCAATATTAAATAAGATATGTTTCTTTGGAATATAACACAACACTATATACAACACCGGGAACTGTAACTAGTTTCTGTGTTTTCCGGATGTAGTGATGTTTCTGACAAGCTTTGTTAATCAGTACAGTGTTTATGTAATCTCATCGATGTAATGTTTGAAGAACAAAACTTCAATAAAATTGGTTGCGAAATTCCTGTTGTTTTTTATAATCTTTACTTTAAAAGGTTTTAAACGAAATGACTCATATTCCCAGCCATAAATCAGATTTCCTAATGAAATACTATACAAAAGCGACAACAAACCCATGATCTGAATGCTAAATCGATTGAACTAGGGACAATATATGAACGAAGGAAAGATGTATAAGGAGACCCTTTAAAAAGTACAAGAGAATAAGACCTTGTGTTCCGCAAGAGTAAGCGTCTTCTACTTCATCGATGACATACGTAAACCATGTAAATAGTCGTCACATCAAGGTAAATATCACGTCCTCAAAGTGAGAACTGCGGCATCATTCTCAATCACAACAAGTAGGCATACTAATGAGCATATTGAAAAACGTTCACCTTCATATCATAACTTTATAATTTTCTATTTTATTCAAATTCTTTCTACCATTCTGAAATGGATTATCCCTACGATGTGAAAGAGCTTGGGGTATATAACATTTATGTCCCTTTTAATCAGTATACAGGGACATTTTCCAGTAAATCTACGAGCGAGGGGAAACTATGCAGTCGTTATGATAAAAGAAGTTGAAGAATTGAAAAGACATAACTATTTTGTGGGACCCTTTCTCATTTTAAAGTTTCATTCATATGTATGGGGGTATGATGTAAGTACGCATTAAATTGATCAGAGATAGTATATATACGTTACTTATTATGAGTACTACAATTGTAGTGCTACGAAACGTCAATTTCAAATGTCTCTAATATATAAAATTCAGTAGGACCATATCCAAGATTTGCTCCAATCAAATCAAGGTCATGAAAGATGAAGGTAATGAATGCATATGAATTCACAGTTTTACACTGCACCGTACAGAGGCGTTACTGAGATCGCCCTGTCGGCCAACGTACAAAAGGGACATCGGTTAGTAAACGTGCTAGATATATAATATCTGTGATACAAGCATTATCAGCTTACGCCTTAATTTACTAATTAAAAAGGAAACACGTTTAACTTTGCTAAAAAAAAAAAAAACCCAATCTAAAAAAACACAATCAGAATTAAGTTCTGGGCTGGTACTCATGAAACCGTTCTAGTTCTCAATCATGTATTCTGTGCTCAAGCCAGCTTTCTGGTATCTCACCTAAATTACGTTTACAAAAACAATGTTAACAATGTCCTGTGGTGTTAGAGGATGAACACAAATTTACAAACGGGAAGAGAGTGCCAGAGTTAAATTGTAGATGAAACAAGAGAGTAAACTGTTGCCCCTCTATCTCAGCGGTAGACCATCAGGTTGTTCGAAGGCCGAGGGTCACGAGTTCGAGCCCAAGCGACGGTTTCACGCTATTCCTCGGTCGAGTATATATTTACATGTATATCACACGTGTTAAACGAAAAAACAGCAATAGCGTTTAGGCAAAATGGATCAGGGATAATAAATAGTATTCAAATAGGGACGCTTTAAGCCAGAGAACGGTTGATATATTATTAAAAATCATTGTCCAAAGAAATATTCTGGCAAATTGCTGTAATTTTGATAATAAAATAGATAATATCGATTTTTTTTATATAATTAACTAAAAAAATATAATAAAAGAATTTCTTTATGTCTCCACATATAGGTTGGATGTGGTTTGTCCTAGCAGACGCAACCCGATTTGTGAAATACATGTATTGATTACATCATAGTAACCGAGCAATATGTCAGTTATTGTACGAGAGGGGCGGTGCTACTTCTCGAGCGCGACAGATGTTAGCTACGCCCTTCGAGTACGATAACTGGCATATTGCGCGGTTCCTGTGAAGTAACCGACTTGTCGCATAAAGTGTCACGTGGCAATTTGCCATTTGTCATAAAGGCTATTTGAGGGGGCATATTTAAAATTGATCTATACCCCAAAAGTTTAAAATTAATATTAAATACCTTAAGATCCAAAAATAGCTGTATCAAATTTTCGGGTTCCTGTGGTTTGTAATGGCGAAATGTATTGAATTTTTTGCAACAATGTTGCAGAACGTTTTGAAGGTCTAGGTGTATTTGTAGTTATTTCCCACGGAGTCCATTGGCCATGTTTCACTTACTTAGACTGACCAATGAGAGTTCCAAATTCTATTGTACTCGGTCAAGGGGAGGAGCCTCACTAATACCATATAGTATTAGTAAAACTGTTGAAAATTAGTTAGTTATACCATAGCTAGATCACAGGAAAAGTGACACGTCTATGCGAAAAATATATGCATAAAACATAATTATTTAAGGATCGAATAATGTTATGTTGATGTCTATTGGGGTACAGCTCTTGTGACAAATGTTATCACTAAATTGTTAGTTTCCTTGAAAGAACATGAAGAATGTTTGCAAGTAAAAATGACATTGACCTACATTCAATGTCACATAAGAGATAAGATTTATATAAAAAAAACAACATTTAAACGACCAATTCTGAAATACCGAAAGTCTTGGAGACTGGACATTTACGTGTGGTTTACATCGAAAGACCCGAACAAAGTTTGCGAAAAACAACTTAGTTGACTTAGTGAAAGTCAAATATTTAATCGAGCTCTCCTGAAATACCGAAATAGTATTTTGCTAGTAAGTTTTTTAATGAGCTAAGCAAAATTTTGAAGAAAATTGTTTTTTGAATTATTGTCAAAGTTACAGGAAAATATGTAGAACACTTTAAACTTCTTCTGAAACACCGAAAGATCTAGAAACACGATATTTGTCTCGAAGCTCGCTTGCAAGGGGCCTGACAAAATGTATTATCAATAACTGCGATCTACTTTGAAGGGCACAGGGGTAAAAATGTTAAATATGAAAGACCTAAAGAATTATTTAGCTATTATTTTCCTTGAAAGGAGCCAATCAACGCTAATGAATGAAAATGACGTTGACATCTGAAATAGTCATAAGTGTCAAATATGTCAAAATCTTCAAATTTAACGAACTTCTTCTGAAATACCAAATGCCCTATACACATGTTATTTGGGTGGTAACTGGGTGAAAGGAACCGTAGAAAATGTGCAAATAAATCTTTTTAACAAGTTCTCTCGAATGAAATGTTACAGCTATGATACCATTTTGATGTTTGAGAGATTAATTCAAAGTGAGCGATGCAGGTTCAATGTGTATCTTGTATTACAAAACATGTCGTCTAAGTACCAATTTATATATAAATACAAATTGATAACGCCATGAATTTTGAGCTGGCATTGCAGACACGTTGCTTATAAAGATTAACCTTCAGATATAGGACAAAAACAGATGTTGTGTTTAGGAGTATCTCAGTCATGGAATGTAACACCTTTACCTCACCAGGTGAACTAAAGGTGTTAATGGTTCGGCGTTAATAGTTCACCCTGAATACCTTGTAAATAGAGGGTTGTTGGTTTATATTTGATGACTATCGGTTATGATGACTCGGTTTTCATTTTGAGGATTGATTCTTACTTGGATGTGACAAAGATTTACATGGCGGGTGTCGTCGATGAAGCAGAAGACGCTTACTCTTCGGAACACCTGGTCTTTTTCTCATGTGCTTTTACGAGAGTCTCCATGTAAATCTTTCCTTTGTTTCTATTTTGTCCTTAGTTTAATCGATTTTGAGTTCGGATTATGGTTTGTTGATGCTTTGGTATTCTCTGATTTTTTTTTGGCCGGCACCATGCTAGTACGAGGAACGTTAAACTGTATTCAAGTGAATAACTTTGACCAAGTTTCAGAGTTACACAAGTTAAGAATGTATACAACGTTTCAAGATTCTCTTCTTAGAAATCAAATGTTCAACGGAATTATGATATTAAGCTAGTAGAAGATTTAACAAGTAGTGCCAATTTTATAAAATTAAATGACATTTTTAGACTGTCAAGACCACGTGTCACACCTTTGACATGCTTAAAGGCAATGCTATTGAGCTGTTAACTTCAATTAGTCCATCGATAAATATTTTATATTTTCGCCTATCAAACATGCAATGACTACCAGGAGAGGGCTCATACCATTTGGTTCTCATGCCTAGGTTATTCAAGGTGTTTTGATAATACTTCATGGAACAGCGGGGTGCTAGTAGTGAATTCGGATACCATTCCTACTATTAACTATCATGACATTAACGTGTTAAGTTTTGATCTGACATCTATTTGTTTTTACAGTTGCAAATAATGTATCGACATGTTAACAAAAAGAACTATATCAGACTTAAGTTAAATTTTATTGAAATTCTTGCTATAAGTTCCCCGATATTTTCGCGAATATCATTTCATACAAACAACACAGGACATGAATATGTTTTGTTTATATGGAGGACATCGAAGGGACCCACAAAACGCTTTAACTCCATAAAACAATCTCCCATTATCGTTTGTATCACCTCCTCCGGGGAGAGGCTGTGGGTTCCCGTCCACACAGACGTATTGGGTAGCAGAGTATCCATAGTACCCTGACGCTAGTGACCCGCTGTACGCTTGCGTCCAGCCGCTGTAGCATGTCGTCCTCGCCGGTATCATCACGGAGGAGGTAAACGACCTAGGTCTACAGACGGCACAGGGAACTTCTTCGTCTTGTGATTGTGGTCCGAATAGAGTATGTCCGTTACTAGACTCGTACTCTGCTCCATAGATCCTACCCGTATCATCCCCCGGTAGAGGATTTGTCAGAACCCATTCTGGGTCAAGTGGAAGACAAACATATTCAGCTGCTGCGCCTTTGTCGTTATACCACGAACCTCCCGCATAACCTAGCCAAAACAAATTAAAGTTCCAAGGTAGAATTATCCTGACAATATACTGTATTGCTGTTCAGATAACAGCGTTTAATAACGTGTAATGGCCTTTGCTTATTTTCCATTTACTTTGAAGTTGTGGTTTAACAAAATCTGAGAAATGTGTGTCACAGCAACTAAACGCATAAAAAATCGCTGGATTAGTTGGATATGCAAAAACAACAGGAACTGTAATGACATCAAATAAAAAAAACAAATGTCTACACAAACTGAATTTAACTGCTTTTTATTTGTTTTCTTCCTCTTTGTACAAAGAATAATAAATTTCGTCACTGAAGATATATTGTCTTAACAGTTCCTTATCTTAACTCGAAGCATTTCTAACTAACAAAATACCTTGGAAGTATTTACTGGTTAATAAAAAGGATACATATGGGATATAATGACATTAATAATAACAATTCAACTATGATTTGTAACAGGTCAGTAATTTTAGGAATGATAAAATCATTGAACAGGAAATAAGATCACCATGCCTGCCAAAAGCTTGAGATTTGAGTTTAGCAAGATGGTTAATCTATTGTTTCATCTCAAGGTCAGGTAAATCACATATTTACATACGGTCAACTAAAAAGTAACAAATCATTTGTTATTGAAGAATCACTGAATATTATGGAATAGAAGAGATTGGATGAAAACCAGCCAGAATACGGAGTTCAGTAAGAGAGTAACAAACCTACCAGTATACACGAGTGCAGTAAGAGCGTTAGTAACAAACCTACCAGAATACACGAGTTCAGTAAGAGAGTAAGTAACAAACCTACCAGTATACACGAGTTCAGTAAGAGGGTAAGTAACAAACCTTCCAGTACACACGAGTTC
Source organism: Mimachlamys varia (assembly GCA_947623455.1). NCBI lineage: Eukaryota > Metazoa > Mollusca > Bivalvia > Pectinida > Pectinidae > Mimachlamys > Mimachlamys varia. The sequence goes on along the minus strand of OX392532.1, from coordinate 27,190,794 downwards.
AGTAAGAGCGTTAGTAACAAACCTACCAGTATACACGAGTTCAGGAAGAGAGTTAATAACAAACATACCAGTATACACGAGTTCAGTAAGAGGGTAAGTAACAAACCTACCAGTACACACGAGTTCAGTAAGAGGGTAAGTAACAAACCTACCAGTATACACGAGTTGAGTAAGTGAGTAAGTAACAAACATATCAGTATACACGAGTTCAGTAAGAGAGTTAGTAAAAAACCTACCAGTATACACGAGTTCAGTAAGAGGGTAAGTAACAAACCTACCAATATACACGAGTTCAGTAAGAGGGTAAGTAACAAACCTACCAGTACACACGAGTTCAGTAAGAGGGTAAGTAACAAACCTACCAGTATACAAGAGTTGAGTAAGTGAGTAAGTAACAAACATATCAGTATACACGAGTTCAGTAAGAGAGTTAGTAACAAACCTACCAGTATACACGAGTTCAGTAAGAGAGTGAGTAACAAACCTACCAGTATACACGAGTTCAGTAAGAGAGTAAGTAACAAACCTACCAGTATACACGAGTTCAGTAAGAGAATTAGTAACAAACCTACCGGTATACACGAGTTCAGTAAGAGGGTAAGTAACAAACCTACCAGTACACACGAGTTCAGTAAGAGAGTAAGTAACAAACCTACCAGTATACACGAGTTGAGTAAGTGAGTAAGTAACAAACATATCAGTATACACGAGTTCAGTAAGAGAGTTAGTAACAAACCAACCAGTATACACGAGTTCAGTAAGAGAGTAAGTAACAAACCTACCAGTATACACGAGTTCAGTAAGTGAGTCAGTAACAAACCTACCAGTATACAAGAGTTCAGTAAGTGAGTCAGTAACAAACCTACCAGTATACACGAGTTCAGTAAGTGAGTAAGTAACAAACATATCAGTATACACGAGTTCAGTAAGAGAGTTAGTAACAAACCTACCAGTATACACGAGTTCAGTAAGAGAGTAAGTAACAAACCTACCAGTATACACGAGTTCAGTAAGTGAGTCAGTAACAAACCTACCAGTATACAAGAGTTCAGTAAGTGAGTAAGTAACAAACCTACCAGTATACACGAGTTCAGTAAGTGAGTCAGTAACAAACCTACCAGTATACACGAGTTCAGTAAGTGAGTAAGTAACAAACATATCAGTATACACGAGTTCAGTAAGAGAGTTAGTAACAAACCTACCAGTATACACGAGTTCAGTAAGAGAGTAAGTAACAAACCTACCAGTATACACGAGTTCAGTAAGTGAGTCAGTAACAAACCTACCAGTATACAAGAGTTCAGTAAGTGAGTCAGTAACAAACCTACCAGTATACACGAGTTCAGTAAGTGAGTAAGTAACAAACCTACCAGTATACACGAGTTCAGTAAGAGAGTAAGTAACAAACCTACCAGTATACACGAGTTCAGTAAGTGAGTCAGTAACAAACCTACCAGTATACACGAGTTCAGTAAGTGAGTAAGTAACAAACCTACCAGTATACACCAGTTCAGTAAGAGAGTTAGTAACAAACCTACCAGTATACACGAGTTCAGTAAGAGAGTTAGTAACAAACCTACCAATATACACGAGTTCAGTAAGAGACTTTGCAACAAACCTACCAGTATACACGAGTTCAGTAGGAGAGTGAGTAACAAACCTACCAGTATACACGAGTGCAGTAAGAGCGTTAGTAACAAACCTACCAGAATACACGAGTTCAGTAAGAGAGTAAGTAACAAACATACCAGTATACACGAGTGCAGTAAGAGCGTTAGTAACAAACCTACCAGAATACACGAGTTCAGTAAGAGAGTAAGTAACAAACATACCAGTATACACGAGTTCAGTAAAAGGGTAAGTAACAAACCTACCAGTACACACGAGTTCAGTAAGAGGGTAAGTAACAAACCTACCAGTATACACGAGTTGAGTAAGTGAGTAAGTAACAAACATATCAGTATACACGAGTTCAGTAAGAGAGTTAGTAACAAACCTACCAGTATACACGAGTTCAGTAAGAGGGTAAGTAACAAACCTACCAGTATACACGAGTTCAGTAAGAGGGTAAGTAACAAACCTACCAGTATACACGAGTTCAGTAAGAGGGTAAGTAACAAACCTACCAGTATACACGAGTTGAGTAAGTGAGTAAGTAACAAACATATCAGTATACACGAGTTCAGTAAGAGAGTTAGTAACAAACCTACCAGTATACACGAGTTCAGTAAGAGAGTAAGTAACAAACCTACCAGTATACACGAGTTCAGTAAGAGAGTAAGTAACAAACCTACCAGTATACAAGAGTTCAGTAAGAGCGTTAGTAACAAACCTACCAGTATACACGAGTTCAGTAAGAGAGTAAGTAACAAACCTACCAGTATACAAGAGTTCAGTAAGAGCGTTAGTAACAAACCTACCAGTATACACGAGTTCAGGAAGAGAGTAAATAACAAACATACCAGTATACACGAGTTCAGTAAGAGGGTAAGTAACAAACCTACCAGTACACACGAGTTCAGTAAGAGGGTAAGTAACAAACCTACCAGTATACACGAGTTGAGTAAGTGAGTAAGTAACAAACATATCAGTATACACGAGTTCAGTAAGAGAGTTAGTAACAAACCTACCAGTATACACGAGTTCAGTAAGAGGGTAAGTAACAAACCTACCAGTAAACACGAGTTCAGTAAGAGGGTAGGTAACAAACCTACCGGTATACACGAGTTCAGTAAGAGAGTTACTAACAAACCTACCAGAATACACGAGTTTAGTAAGAGAGTTAGTAACAAACCTACCAGTATACACGAGTTCAGTAAGAGAATTAGTAGCAAACCTACCAGTATACACGAGTTCAGTAAGAGAGTAAGTAACAAACCTACCAGTATACACGAGTTCAGTAAGATAGTTAGTTACAAACCTACCAGTACACACGAGTTCAGTAAGAGAGTAAGTAACAAAACGTACCGGAATACACGAGTTCCGTCACGTTGGAGGGACAGTCGGACCTTCCCCAGCGGACAAAAGTGGATCCACTGACAGCTGTATAACAGGAAATATTATGTTTAGGAGTTTTATACCGGATATATAACCACCAATACCGATCATTGGTCATATAAGAACAAGCTAACTCGCTAACTTGTGAAGGTTACTTGAATTATTAAGACTTAAAAAAAAAAAAACAATTAGTGTATTAACCTACATTTCATAAGAATGCTTCCAAAAATGTTCACATTGTCAAGGTATCCAAACGAAACCGCAAAATATTTTTCAAAGGCACCGAATATTTATTTTCATCAAAAGTGTTTACTTGAAAAAGTGGAGGTACACTTGGACAATGAATGGTTTAGCAAATATTGTGTAACGTGCAGGCGGTCATCCATCCAAACATTGACCACGCTCAAAACATATATCGTACTGTAGCAAGGTGTAACAAACAGGTACGTCACCCGTTCCTGTCCCTGCGCGCGCTAGCATGAATGCACACAGTTAGCACGGACTTCTGTACGTGTCACCTGACCACCGTCACGTGGTCAAGTCTAAGCCTCGGCTACGGGTGGTGAGTAAATTCACTCTTGAAGCAACCGTTGATGGGTACAGATGTCGTACCACAGAAGCTAAGCATTAGACTCGGTAAGTTATCATATGTACTCGTATCCGTAGTGAGTAAGATGGGTGAGAGAAATGAATAGGTATGAGTCCGGAATGCGAGTGTCGAGCGAAAGGTAGTAACATTGTTATATTAACATTAGTAGGTTGTCCCTTCATTGGAATAAACCTAAATTTTAAATTACCAAAATCTTCGACTTAATTGTGGGATCGAGGCATGATGGTCTACAGTACGTTAGCAATTACGTTGTGGCATTAGAGAGTTGCTTTTATTATTCTGAATCACAGCCAATGAAACAAACGGGAGGAATAAAAGTGAACAAAATATATATATACATGTTTTCTCTGATTCTTAGCTACGAGCGAAACAGGAACAAATAAACGTTATTTGAAAAAGAAAAGTCAATATGGTGGATAATAAGGATGAAATTAAAACGCACTTATAAAACTTACTATATGATCTTATAAAAGAATACGTTATTACATATTAGAGGATGTGTATGTCCAGCTTTTGCTAATCAGAAAAAGATGCACGCAATTTGTTTATCCAAATGAATACGTTCAGTATTTTACCTTTGTTTGCAAGTGAAAGTTGTTGTTTGAGAGAAGATATTTCTCCAGTCTGTGCCTGGACCGTAGTTTTCAGAGTTTGCAGTTCACCACTTTCTGCAAGATCTTTAGCGTTTATGGACTGTAGTTCTGCTGACTGTGTCTGTAGTTCGTCATGCTGAGTCTGGACGGTGGTCTTGAGGGTCTGTAGTTCACCAGATTGAGTCTGTACGGTGGCTTGTAAGGTATGCACCTCTCCCTGGAGATGGGTGATCAACTGTTGGATGTAGTCTGGGTCACTCAGGAGAATCCTCTTGTTAGAGTCTTCCTTACAACTGGCACAAACTACCACCATAAATAATACTATCACCACCGAACTGCCTCGGACATAGCTGAACATCATTTTACGTCTAAACTGATTCCTGATAAACTGCACAATCGTGCCGACAATACATGAATCCAAAAGATCAAAGGTTATCATGCAGGAACTAATACAAGAACAGGTCAGTATAGGCGTACGTTATTCCCAATCGACCTTGTTGCCGATTTCAGACTAATATGATAAGATAGCTAGCAGTCAGCACTGAAAAGATTAGTTTAAAGGATTTTAACACTGAATATGATACTTTCACTATCTTAATTATTCTTTCTAACAACTCAAAGATATATCTAATATAATAATGATATTGGCTTTAAACTGTTTCAAAGGATCTTATAAAAAAAAGACTACAGAAAAGGGGTGCGACGTGCGTTATCTGTTAGTCCGTTGTTCACTTTCCCCTTAAACAATTTCACATGAAGGGTCTAGATGTATAGGGCTACATTATTTGACGGGAATATTCTTGTGGTTACACCCAACAACTTCTGCGACAAAATTACTTAAAACCAATGTCCAAAGGGGTAAAATATGTCAAAACCTTCTAACATCTTCCTTGGAAGGAGCCCAACACAGTTTGTAAAAAACGATCATTTTGATCCATTTCAAAGTCACCGAGTCGAAATTGTCAAATGCTTCAAGCAAGATCTCTTGAAATGTCAAAATGCTTATAGATACTTATTTAATTGTTATTTTCCTTTGAATAACATGAAAAATGTTTTGCGAATAAAAATGACATTGACCTTCATTCAAGGTCACATAAGCGATAAGATTTGTATAAAACAACAGCATTTAAACGACCTATTCTGAAATACCGAAAGGCTTGGAGATAGGACATTTACGTGTGGTTTACATCGAAAGACCCGAGCATAACTTAGTTGACTTAATTAAATGAAGAGTACGTTTCACACACACATGCTGCACCTTTTAAATTTAGTAATTAAACTGCACCATACAGCTGTTTTGTCCTCCTTGGACTCTTCAGTGATGCTATGGGCCAAAGGTGGGAAACCAAAATTTCTAAACTATTGTAGAAGTAGAAGGGTCAGGTGCATAAAACCCCTTTAATTTATGAATTTAAAAGTAAAATTAAACAAGTTCTGTGATGAAAGTCAAAAATTGTATCGAGCTCTCCTGAAATACCGAAATGATATTTTGCTGGTAAGTTTTTTTAATGAGCTAAGCAAGGTTTGTAGAACAAAATTATTTGAATTATTGTCAAAGTTACAGGAAAATATGTCAAACAATTCTAACTTCTTCTGAAATATCGTAAGCTCTAGAGACAGGATATTTGTCTCATAGCTCGCTTGCAAGGGGCCTGACAAAGTTTGGGATTAATAATTGCGACCTACTTTGAAGGTCACAGGGGTAAAATGTTAAAACTGAAAGACCTAGTGAATTATTTGGCTAGTAGTTTCCTTGAAAGGAGCCAATCAAAGATAATGAATGAAAATGACGTTGACATCTTAAATAGTCATAAGTGTCAAATATGTCAAAATCTTCAAATTTAACGAACTTCTTCTGAAATAACAAACGGCCTATAAACATGCTATTTGGATGGTAAATGGGTGAAAGGAACCGTGCAAAATGTGCAAATAAATCTTTTTAACATGTTCTCTCGAATGAAATGTTACAGATATGATACCATTTTGATATTTGAGAGATTAAAACAAGATGAGCGATGCAGGTTCAATGTGAATCTTGTATTACAAAACATGTTGTCTAGGTACCAACTTATATTAATACAAATTGATAACATCATGAGTTTGGAGTTGGCATTGCAGACACGATGCTTATAAAGATTAACCTTCAGATTTAGGACAAATAACAGATGTTGTGTTTAGAAGTATATCAGTCATGGAATATAACACCTTTAGTTCACCAGGTGATCTAAGGTGTTAATGGTTCGGCGTTAACAGTTCACTCTGAATAACTTGTAAATAGAGGGCTGTTGGTTTATATTTGATAACTATCGGTTATGATGACTCGGTTCTCATTTTGAGGATTGATGCTTACTTGGATGTGACCAAGATTTAAATGGCGGATGTCGTCGATGACGTAAAAGACGCTTACTCTTCCGGAACACCTGGTCTTAGTCCCATGTGCTTTTACGAGAGTCTCCATGTAAATCTTTCCTTTGTTTCTATTTTGTCCCTAGTTTAATCGATTTTGAGTTCGGATTATGGTTTGTTGACGCTTTGGTATTCTCTGATTTTTTTTGGCCGGCACCATGCTAGTACGAGGAACGTTAAACTGTATTCAAGTGAATAACTTTGACCAAGTTTCAGAGTTACACAAGTTAAGAATGTATACAACGTTTCAAGATTCTCTTCTTAGAAATCAAATGTTCAACGGAATTATGATATTAAGCTAGTAGAAGATTTAACAAGTGGTGCCAATTTTATAAAATTAAATGACATTTTTAGACTGTCAAGACCACGTGTCACACCTTTGACATGCTTAAAGGCAATGCTATTGAGCTGTTAACTTCAATTAGTCCATCGATAAATATTTTATATTTTCGCCTATCAAACATGCAATGACTACCAGGAGAGGGCTCATACCATTTGGTTCTCATGCCTAGGTTATTCAAGGTGTTTTGATAATACTTCATGGAACAGCGGGGTGCTAGTAGTGAATTCGGATACCATTCCTACTATTAACTATCATGACATTAACGTGTTAAGTTTTGATCTGACATCTATTTGTTTTTACAGTTGCAAATAATGTATCGACATGTTAACAAAAAGAACTATATCAGACTTAAGTTAAATTTTATTGAAATTCTTGCTATAAGTTCCCCGATATTTTCGCGAATATCATTTCATACAAACAACACAGGACATGAATATGTTTTGTTTGTAAGGAGGACATCGAAGGGACCCACAAAACGCTTTAACTCCATAAAACAATCTCCCATTATCGTTTGTATCACCTCCTCCGGGGAGAGGCTGTGGGTTCCCGTCCACACAAACGTATTGGGTAGCAGAGTATCCATAGTACCCTGACGCTAGTGACCCGCTGTACGCTTGCGTCCAGCCGCTGTAGCATGTCGTCCTCGCCGGTATCATCACGGAGGAGGCAAAGGACCTAGGTCTACAGACGGCACAGGGAACCTCTTCATTGTGTGATTGTGGTCCGAATAGAGTATGTCCGTTGTTGGATTCGTACTCTGCTCCAAACATCCTGCCCGTATCATCCCCCGGTACAGGGTTTGTCAGAACCCATTCTGGGTCAAGTGGTAGACAAACATATTCAGCTGCTGCGCCTTTGTCGCTATACCACGAACCTCCCGCATAACCTAGCCAAACAAATTACAGTTCCAAGGTAGAATTATCCTGACAATATACTGCATTGCTGTTAAGATAACAGCGTTTAATGACGTGTAATGACCTTTGCTTATTTTCCAGTTACTTTGAAGTTGTGGTTTAACAAAATCTGAGAAATGTGTGTCACAGCAACTAAACGCATAAAAAATCGCTGGATTAGTTGGATATGCAAAAACAACAGGAACTGTAATGACATCAAATAAAAAAAATGTCTACATAAACTGAATTTAACTGCTTTTTAATTGTTTCCTTCATCTTTGTACAAAGAATAATAAAATTCGTAACTGAAAATATATTGTCTTAACAGTTCCTTACCTTAACTTGAAGCATTTCTAACAAACAAAATGCCGTGGTAGTATTTACTGGTTAATAAAAGGATATATACGGGATATAATGACACTAATAATAACAATTCAACTATGATTTGATACATGTCAGTACTTTTAGGAATGATGAAAGCATTGAACAGGAAATAAGATCACCATGCCTGCCAAAAGTTTTGAGTTTTGAGTTTACCAAGATGTTTAATTTATTGTTACATCTCAAGGTCAGGTAAAAAACATATTTACATACGATCAACTAAATAGTAACAAATCATTTGTCATTGAAGAATCACTGAATATTATTGAATTGAAGAGATTGGATGCAAACCTACCAGAATACACGAGTTCAGTAAGTGAGTTAGTAACAAACCTACCAGAATACACGAGTTCAGTTAGAGAGTTAGGAACAAACCTACCAGTATACACGAGTTCAGTAAGAGAGTAAGTAACAGACCTACCAGTATACACGAGTTCAGTAAGTGAGTTAGTAACAAACCTACAAGTATACACGAGTTCAGTAAGAGAGTAAGTAACAGACCTACCAGAATACACGAGTTCAGTAAGAGAGTAAGTAACAGACCTACCAGAATACACGAGTTCCGTCACGTTGGAGGGACAGTCGGGCCTTCCCCAGCGGACAAACGTACTTCCACCAGCACCTTTGATTAGTAATGGAAACATATATCGATTTATAACCATGATGAACACTTGTTGGCAATAGAATGCTTAAAGTTTTCATAAATGTAAAACAAGACAAACGTTGTTCTTGTTGCATAGTTGGTGGTTGAGTATAGATATTCAAAATTTGTCCAGTGCAGACATTTTTTCTTGTGCTTTTGCTAGAAGTCCTTTTGCAAAGGTCTTTGACACTTAAAGACTATCTAATAAGGATATATCCTGCAATGTAGATTTTAAGTACCGAAATGCAAAATTGCGACAGGTTTGCCTATATATTTAAGGTTACCGTAAATAACAAAAATTATTAACATTAAAAACCGGTTCATATCATACTGCATATATCATCGGCATGACCAATAAGATTCGCCAAACTGTGGAAAATCATTATTCTGTATGGAGCTGTGCAGTCTTTGGCCAGAGGTACCTTTTGACCGAATTGTTGTGTTTATTATTACTAAGTTGAAAGTGCTGATTAAACATCTTTTTTTTTTTTACTTTGCACTACTTAGAAAATGTGAACTTTAATATACGATGTAGGATTTATTAGACCAATTTTGGAATATGCAGATATAATTTGGGATAATTGTACGCATCAGGCTAAAGATCTTTTAGAATCAATACAATTAGAGGCAGCAAGAATTATTACAGGGATGAGATCTGGGACATCACATAAAAATCTTTACAATGAACTGGGTTGGGAAACACTATATGTAAGAAGAAACAAACCCAAACATGTAATGATGTATAAAATTATGCATGGTCAGGCACCACAATACTTACAAGATATTTAAGAACCCTTTACTAACAAACAAGATGACACCTCCTACACTCTCAGACATACTAGGCTTTTTAATCCATCATTATGTAGAACTAATAATTACTTTTATAATTAATTATTATGTGTCGCACAATTAACACTGTTAGTACTGATCTCCTCAACTCTCCCTCTACTGCTGCACTGAAAAGCTATCTGAATAAAGAAACTATTTCTGAGAAGGAATCCTCTATAATCTACGAAAGCCGATTAGTACCACATGAACAAAAAATAGGTTTATCTCGTTATTACGAGTTACGCTAAGTCGTTATTACGAGATACGCTTTACTTAAGTCGTTATTACGAGAAGCGTTAAGTCGTTATTACGAGATACGCTAAGTCGTTATGACGATATAAGTTATCTCGTTATTACGAGATACGCTAAGTCGTTATTACGAGAAACGTTAAGTCGTTATTACGAGTTACGCTAAGTCGTTATTACGAGATACGCTATGTCGTTATTACGAGTTACGCTAAGTCGTTATTACGAGATAAGGTATCTCGTTATTACGAGTTACGCTTAGTCGTTATTACGAGATACGTTATCTCGTAATAACGAGATAACGTATCTCGTAATAACGACTTAGCGTAAGTCGTAATAACGACATAACCTATCTCGTAATAACGAGATAACGTTTCTCGTTATAACGAGATAAATATTTTTTTCGTGTGGAACTAATCGGCTTTCGTAATAATCCTTAAAACTGAAGGTAACAGACTACCTAATACCAATCTTTGTCAACTGAGAAACTCGTGTATAACGTAGTACCTTAAATTTGATTTATATTGTGATCACTTAACTAATAGTCCTGCTTGTAACTGTTCAGCTGAATATGAAACAGTGTCTCATTACAATCTGGAATGTCCCATGTATGATTACCAAAGAATTACATTATTTTCTTCTCTTAATAGCCATGGTAATCATAATCATATAAATATAAGTGTACTACTCCAAGGCTGTCCTGATTGTGATGGGCTTACAAACAGAATCTTACTTGAGGCTGTTCAATTCTTCATTGGAAAATCCCATCGTTTTAATTCATATATGATTTAGGAAGCCAAGATGTATCAAATATTTTATCAAATATTTTTTATTGTCTTCTTAAAGAAACATAGGATTACTCGTTGAGCATGGCTGATGATCAATTCATGTAGCCCGGAGTTCTATGGTATCGCGGTAGTTAACATTTACTCAAACAAAACACAGCAGCTGTATGAACACACAAACAACTATTTTGGTGTTTTTATCCTCAGTATTTATTCATTCCATGCACACATGAAAAACTCTTCACCGCCTACTTTATTCAGCGTATCGGCTGCTAGTTCGCGAACATGATGTGTTACGTCATCCAAGGTAGAGTACTATGATATCGCAGTATCGTTGTATGGAAGCCCAGTAACGTCTAAATATTGCTAACATGATGAAATAATATCACATCAAATAAGTCCACGATAATCGTTCCAATTTCAAAATGTAATATGAATAAAAGATGATGAGATTTTAAAATGGATACACTTTAAAGGGTTTTTTTTGTTTTTTTGTATCTTGTTTTTTCAAAAATTATCATTGATTAAATTATTGCATTAAAAAATCATAAAAAAAATGTTTTCATTGTTATTTTTTAATTTATTATAATTGTGGTTATTTCTTATTTTATAAATACGCCTTTTAATATCGGCAAATTTTGGCATTGTACAACTTCATACCAAATTACTGCTTAATATCTCTATCCGTTGAAGAGTAAATGAGCTGAAACAAACTTATGACGAAACAATGAAATAAGTGAACAATGAAATAAGTGAAATAAGCCATGGTTATAATAACATGCATTATAAGGCGCAATGAAATCCTACGTATTGCTCGGCAATCTTTGTAAGCACGTGGGTGTCATTTATAGAAACCCTGAAACTTGATATTTGAGACTCAAACCGAAAAAGAACTCAAAATATCAGAAGGAAACTATTTGTTTAAGATTAATGGAACTCAAAGTTATCACATGGGAACATTTGATACATGTTCCATTTATAGAAACCGTGACCTTAATCTTTGACCTTCAGCTCAGAAGAGCAATTCCAAGTATGGCCCATAAGTACGGAAGCACTGTATGAGGTTGAGCTTGATATGCCCAAGGAAACTCAAGTTATCGCATAGAAACCTTTGTTCAGAAAAAGGGATCCCTATATGACGCATTTTCGGGCGACACAAAAAGTAATTCAAAAGCTAAAAACGTATCAATTATGAATGCAGGTATTTGGTAATAAAGTATATCAGTAGTCAAACACAGTGATTTCACAAACAACACCAGGACAAAGGGAAAATCTGCATACAATACACTGTAAGTCATTGTGCCTTCACACTAGGTTTGTGAGCTTTTTCTTTTTCTTTTCTGAAATTCCCTTTTAATCTGTATCATCGCTAATCAATTTATAAATAGGTAGCACATAAAAAAGTCTTTGTAACGCTTGTCAACTTTTGAAATCTCACTTCGTTGTCCTTCATTTGTTGCCTTTGTAGATTCAGACGTAGCCTCATTTCACACCCGGTTTGTCCGATATAATATTCACCATATTGTTTACATATTAAATAGGAAAGTATGTCAACCAACGGTTTACTTTCAAATCTATTAGAATAAAAACTACATATATCTAGACAAAAAGAATCAGTATTTGATAATTAGATTTCATGAAGCCATTGCCAAGTATGGCCAGTTTAATTATAGGTAAACCCCGGGTCAAATATAGCGACATCAGATCATTAAAGATCATTATAACCTTCTTAACTACAGTAAATATTTGATCTAATTTCTATATGCTATCAGCCTCATAAGCTTACTTACCACTGTTTAATTGGAACAGTTGTTGTTCAAGAGAAGATATTTTCGCACTCTGTTCAGCATTTTGAGTCTGTACGGTGGCTTGTAGGGCCTGCACCTCTCCCTGGAGATGAGTAATCAGCTGTTGGATGTAGTCTGGGTCACTCAGGAGAATCCTCTTGTTAGGGTCTTCCTTACAACTAGCACAAAATACCACCATAAATAATACTATCACCACCCAACTGACTCCGACATAGCTGAACACCATTTTACGTCTATACTTATTCCCGGTAGACTTAAGAGTGGTACCGACTATACACCAAGAACAGATAAAAGGTTATCATTCATTTCCACAAGGTCTAAAATGGAAAGGTCATGATCAGTGTATACATAGTGGTATAGATAAAACTTCCCATGCAGTTGTACATAACATTATTTTTGTTAACATTCGTTATTTTCTTGGCTTTTGTTTGAAAACAGTTCAATGGATCTCAACAAAACTCGTTTTGTTTAAATCAATTTTATTTTAACGTAAGACAAATGGATTGGACAAAAGTAATTACAACTTACTGACGTCCTTTCCGTGACAAATAAGTTTATATTTACAGAGTTAATAGCGCACTCGTGAAAAATATCAAAATATTAGCCCCACTCGTGCAATATATTTCGTATTACTGAAGATACTGTTACATGTATATTCTGTTTATTGCATTTTTGTTGTAAAACATCACATACTTGCTGTAGATACTTTTGACACTAGCAAGTCTAGACACTTCGATGGGACAAAATGTAGTCTTAGATCTGTAAATATTTCAATAAAATGTGAAAATTCGTCACTAACTTCTTTTGATCACTGATTTTAATGAAGAATGTATGTGTCTTCATATTTTAAATAAATATGTCATTTTACTGAAATTATGTAAAATATCTTGAAAAAGTCCCGTCATCAATGCAGATCATTATGCAATGTTGATAACAGCCGAATCTACAGTCAGTATGATGGTGAGAATATAAGCGAGGGAAATGATGAGTTGTTTTGTCATAATTTATCCAGATTATACATATCAGTGCCGCCCAGGCTTGTGTGAGTTACACTTTGTCCCTATCTCTTATACATGTACTTTTGGCTATGTTTTGCGACTTGGAAACCCTGTGGATACTCGGTGTTTCGTTTGACACAAGTTTCCTTCGATCAAACAGATAGAATTGCTGACTTGCATAGTATAACAGGTTCCTCAAATGAAAGGTAATTGTAGAATTAAATGCTGTGTTTTTACAGAGAAAAAATCCCAAACGAGGTGACAAATCTGATAATTCAGTGCAGTAAAAGGAGGCTTTCGGGTCATTAAGCTAACCAGCATTTGAACAGAAGGGTAGCTTGAAGTTTTTCCAAAGCTAGATTGTAAACTGTGTTTTGATTGGTCAAATCAGCAAAAGTGATATTTTTGACCATGATATTTTCACTAGTGAAAAATATCACTTTTAGAGAAAGAATAATTTTCGATTGTTCACTGGTAAAAATGTGATAAATTTAAATATATTTTCTTTAGCAAAACAAAACTAAATTTACATATATAGGGGAATTACAAAAGAAGTAAAAAAGGGACTAGGGACACCAACGTATACTTTTGGTTGGTGTAGTATAAAAGTTTAATTAGAACGTGTGTGGTTTTCCCAATCGAGTCGGCTTAAGTATCAATCTTATCAACACACACATATCCTTCTACTTTTCTAATGTTCAGTTGCATCCCGTGCTGCGTTTGCCTTTCTCTATTGTCAATCTGCAAGCTTGTGATAAAAACAGATGGAAAACGTTGGAAGGGAGAGGGGCTGGAATGAAAGCGGGGGGGGGGTTAAAAGGGAAAGAACATAAGAGTAGCCTCGTTATTCGATATGAATGATTGTAAATTACATGATAAATCGTTTAGCGTTGGAAATATAAGATTGAGTTTAAGACACCTAGCGGTAATCTCCTTAAATACTGTAAATATGGGAGACAACTTTTACAGTTTGGGTAAATACGGACAGGCGGAATACTTCTTTCGTTCATCATACGTTATCATTTACATATGATTAGATAAAATGTTAAAGTTTGTAAATATGGGCCGATCTCAATATTACAATGTTTTTGGAGGACAAGTTTTGTGAGAACACGAGTCAGTGTTAAACTTTGTTACATGTAATTGCCCAATCTTTGTCCGTAGTCACCCTACACATGTCCGTATCAAAATTTCTTTCATACAGACCATCTGTGATATATCGCACACACCACGTTGATTAATTGTATCAATAAGCATGTATTAGCAGTACAGGCACTTGTAACAATCAATTATCCAGGTGTGTTACATAGTCGGCCCTCACCAGGACCATGCTTGTTGTTTGTTACAAGTGCCTGTGGTCAGCAGTCATCATTAGCTAAGTGTCTGTATTCACCCGGCTCTCTCCGTGTATATTAAATATGCACTCGATTGATGTGCATAAATATGGAACATATATTTTGATTAGTTTCGCCTAGTCTAGGCCCTGTTTAATATCCATTCAGAAGTGGTTTAAGTAGAATGAGAACTAGTAGATTGGATTGGAGAGTTGGGTGTAGTATAAGCAAGTATTTGAGGATAGTTTTGGTTGAAACTTATCTTCGTTTATTCAAAAGTAGGCAACTCTAGTTTCTAATTGTTAATACATGTATATCAACAGTTGTGTGTTTGCATCTATAATTGCATTTAAAACATTGTCGCGGCGTATAAGGGCTGTCGTGAACTTTTGACCTAGTTTTGCCTCTTACTATTGGCTAGTTTTATTTTGGATATTCTTTTATTACTATGAAAACAATGTCAGAAATATAAAATTGCTGTTTTCTATGGGTTTTTTCCGGACTACAACTCAAAATCCGTTTAACAGATCTCAACAAAACGTGTTACACATATTAGACTAAGGCCAATGCTCTGCCTCTTGCTAATGAAGAAGTTTCATTTTTTATCTTTTCTTTGTTATCATAGAAACAAAGTTAAATACATAATTACTGCTCTTTCGGGAAACAACCTAAAAACCGTTTAACATATCTCGATAAAATTTGTTTTACTATTTAGCTGGTACCTCCATTGTGCTTAAATTTTGTGTAATAGGCAAAGCTTCATCTATGACATTGTCTCTGTTTCCATGGAAACAATTCAGAAATACAACATTACCGTTTACTTCCTTTCAAGGTTACACGTCAAAAACCGTTAACAAATATCAACAAAGCCTTGTATACATGTTAGGCTATTGTCCTTGTTGTCCCTTTTTCTTTTGGCGAGCCTCCATTTTTGATATTTTCTTTTGTTACCATGGAAGCAAAGTTAGAAATACAAAATGACTGTTTTTCAGCTTTTCATGCTCCAACTCAAAAACCTTTCAACGGATCTCAACAAAACCTGATAAACATATCAAACAAGTGACCTAGTGGTGCCGTTTCTTATTGGCGAGGACTGAGTTTTAATGTTTCTTTGTTACCATGGAAATAAAGACAGAAATGCAAGTTTACTAGCTTTTACGAGCGACAAAAATGTACAACATGAAAACTGGTTAATGATCTTGAGAAAGTTTATGATCGTGCTCTAGTTGTGCCTTCTGATATTGGCACTGCTATTTTATCGGTTAGAATTTTAAAAGTCGCTTTCCACCATCTGTGTATCATTAATATGTTCATTAGAATTCTCCCCTTCAGATAAGGCATACAATCCTCATCACCTTGTAAGAATACTTGTATATTCATTTTTAATTCTTTTTTTATTTTGCATTACCTTTTCTACCTCATAGTACATATATATATATTTATGATTTTAGTATTTCAAAACAATTGTTTCTTAATTCTACAGTGATATACATACTTTTTGAACAGCAGTGACACATTTCTCCAGATTTCTCCATAGTTTCTCCAGAAGCCACTTCTCAAACCCATTTTCTAAGTTTGATTGACCTAGAACATTCATAAAATAGATGTATATATATATGTTTCATTTCCTTCCATATAGAATGTACAGAACGAAGAATAAACTGCTTTAATTTTGAATAGAAATAAAATAGTTGGTAATACCCGATGGACGAGACGATATGGCAGCAACCATAGTTTTGTATCATTTGTACCGGGGTTCGATTCCCCTATCGGATGTGAAAAGGTATGGGGTTACCTGCCCAACCACGTGGGTTTTCTCCGGGTACTCCGGTTTTCTCCAACAATAAGACCCCCTCGCGCGCTAACATCTGGGCCAACAAGAGTAATTAATATACAAATGTAAGTTGGGTAACTTGTTTCATAATTGTTGTAAAATATTTTTTAGAGAATACCGAAGCGTTACCCAAACCATAATCCGAACTCAAAATCTATTAAACTAAGAGAAATATATGAAAAATGGGAAATATTTACACGGAGACCCTTATAAAAGTACAAGAGAATAAGACCAGGTGTTCCGGAGGAGTACATTTGTAAGTGTCTTCTGCTTCATCGAGGACACCCGCCATGTAGATCTTGGTGACAGCAAGTCCTCAAATGAGAACCGAGTCATCATTGTTAATCCCAACAAGTAAACAAACTAATGAGCATACTCAAAAACGTCCATCCTGATATCACTTAAAGATGCAGAATATTTCTCGATGAGACAAAGATGGCGACCATAAAACTTGCCCATAGTTCTGAGAAACTGCATCTCTCGAATCCTTGTGTTGTTTGTTTGTTTGTCAGTATTCGGCAACAATCACGAAAATCTCGATATTTAGAGCAAGCCCTAGAATAACGAATCAACTGCAACATGTAAACACCATAGGTCTGAGGAGCAATGATGTTACTACAGTATCTAGAAATTAAAGGGAAAGTTCACGATCGGAAACTTGAAATAGTCATCGTTTATCATATAGCTTAGAAGTAAGCTGTCCATGTTGGTCGTAGTTTAAGTAGAGATCGAGGTAAGCAGCTGACATAGAAGAGTCTGTAATAAAGTTTAAAGTTATATTACATTTGTATTTATCATTTGTTTGTTTAAAATTTCTCAATCGGTTTCTTCCACAATGCTCATCATCGTCAAGCAGTTTAAAATCACGGGCCTATTTTACCTTCTAAGAACTAAGATAATATAATTTGCGTTATTTCGCGAGCAGCATCGGTCGCGAATTCAAATCCCTCGCAAATATAGAACTTTAGCTGGTGCAATCCCTATGATTTTTTAAGGTAACCTCTTTCGAAATAATGTATTCGCGAATATCACAATGGTTTACCTTTCCCGATATTAAGTCCTCGCGAAAATAAAGTGATTTACAGTAGTACTCTTTTCCCAGGATTAAGACGATGCTTTCTAAGAAATATGGGAAAGTGGGGGTATTCGTCACATTGTTCTTCTTATTCATAACTAGAGAAATATTTTATCAACGCCTCCTTCATACTTTTAAATGAAGTGAAGTAGGATTAAAATGATATGATAAAACTTGCAAAAATCTAGATATGTATTGTCTCCATTCAATAAACTCCTAGCCGTTTCTTATCATGAAAATAGAGAATACCGAAGCGTCAACAAAACTATAATCCGAACTCAAAATCGATTAAACTAGGGGTAATATATGAAAAAAATGGGAAGAGTACATGTAATCATCTTCTGCTTCATCTACGACACCCGCCATGTAAATCTTTGTCACATCCAAGTAAATGTCAAGTCCTCAAAATGAGAGCCGAGTCAACATTCTCAATCATAAATAATCACACTAATGAGCATACTCAGAAACGTCAATCACACAAAGATACAAAATATTTCTCAACTAGACAATTAAGATGGCGACCATAGTATTTCTAACGGGGCGTACATGATTACGCGGGGTACTGCGAACAAAGCAAGAAGAACTGGCTTCCAACTTGTATGTTTAAATTGTCAGAATTGTTGTCATCAGTTATACGAAAGTTAAAGCAAATCTTGTTTAGTGGTTTGTTAAAACGCTAATAAGAGACCGTTATGTACCTCCTCGCAAAGAAGTGATCGAATCACGAAGTTTTAGAACTGTCTCGGCGTCAAATACTGTGGCTGCGGGCCAGCTACTCCACACAACAGACTCGTCAATAATTATATTCATATAACTTTTAAAGTCACATAGTTTCTTGGATATAGGTCGCCAACAAAAGTATCCATAAATGGTACATATTTCAAATGGATCAACGTTACATCAGGGATCCCACAAGGCTCGGTACTAGGGCCTTTAATGTTTGTAATTTACGTGAATGACCTCCCAGGAACGGTTCTATCCGATATGTACTTATTTGCAGATGGGATTAAGATATTTAGAATAATAGAAAAAGAACAAGACAGTGTAGAGCTTCAGAAAGACCTTGATATTATGTGTACATGCATCCAAAAAGTGCAAAGATATGAGGATAGATAAGATAAGAAGCTGGCCCCGGTTTCATCAAAGTTCCTTAACTTAAGGAAATTCCTTAACTTAAAAATCTCCATATGAAAGCATTACAGAATTTTAAGAAAAGTTCCTTAACTAAGGATTGTCCCCTTAAATTCTGTAATGCTTTTATGTGGAGATTTTTAAGTTAAGGAATTTCTTTAAGTTAAGTAACGTTGATGAAACCGGGGCAGGAGGTCACAATATAGCTGAACCAGTATACCTTCTCAATGGGAACTGTATGAAGAGAACAAACCAAGAAAAAGACTTAGGTTTAATTATAGACTCAGTTCTAACATTTGATGAACATATATCGGAATAAGTTTTTTAAAAAATCTACATTCGTACTTCCAAGGAGAACATTTCAGTATATGGATAAAAAAAGTCTTTCATTCCACTTTATAAATGTTTAATAAGTTAGTAAACTCGACTATTCTATATACTTAGTTTGTTTTGTACATAAACAGGAATTGAAAACTTAGTTTGCAAGCTTTCGAATCCAATAAGGAACGGAATGGGTAAACATCTTACCCATCCCTCTGTCTATCTGTAGTATCAGAGTACATTTGGACGAAATGTCGCGCTACGTTTTTGACAACTGACTTTTCTAACTCGCCCTATTTTGGGTAGTGAGCTGATTTCAGCGGTCAGAACATCGACACTCGGCTATTGTACTCTTTGCTTGACAAAGGAAACAGACGTTTTCGAAAGCTCACAAATTAAGTTTTTAATTCCTGTTTGTGTACAAAACAAACACAGTATATATCATTCATACCAAACTGATGAATCTTATTCCTAATACTTGACTATTTTAGTTCTGTTTGAGCACTACGCGTACAAAACAAATTGATAAAATGGAGGGTTTTCACAGAAGAGCGACAAAGTGCCTTCCGGGAATGAAGAACCCGACCTACATTGAGAGGCTGTATTACGTCACTATGCGTAATGTTGCATCAAATGAGCGTGGAATATGAAATTATGAAAAATCGTGGCCAAAATCCTTTAAAATCTACCAACACTGGCCTTCGGGAGAATCATGGGCCATATGATCGAACTGTACAAAATTACAACCCAGATTTATGATACTTCTTTTGTAATGAATGCTTTGATGCAACGAAAAATAAAAACTATTTTGAAAAATGTAACAATTACAAATGTACGCGCGAAAAATGCAGCAATTTTTCGTTGCATCAATGCTTTTATGCCATATCACTCTGGAAAGATGCAACCGATCGTCACTGCTGTAGAGAACACACAAAAAGAATATTCCCTAAACGATCAATTACTATGCTAAGCAAAAAAAAAAAAAATCGATCAGAAAAGTAGCGATTTGGAAGGAACTGCCAGAAGATATACAATGTAGTGTTAGTAATAAATGTTTACTGTTTTCAAAATAAGTTAGATAGTTAATGAAAAAATCGGGTTTTTTTTCAATTATAAAGCAAAAATCATGTCATAGAGAACAATGTACATTAAAGATTAAATATTAAAAAGTCAGTTGCAGGTGGCAAAGAATAGATGTATACATTTCATTTGTAATTTTGGACAAAGAGAAAGAGTTGATGGAACTATTTTTTTTTAACTAGATATTTTCGATGTTGAAAACCGGGTGAAACAGTTAGGGCTTAATCATATGTTTAATGTAATGTTTTCGCGAAAAAAGCCAAAGTTTAATACATTTATATTACAGAACATTTCAACCGAGTCAGTGAACGCCGTGGAAACAGCACACGGAGCCCTCCTTTCAATTTTTGCGTACCGTGTGGAAAACGCCAGCAATCAAAAACATTTTTACAGTGGAATCAAATCCTAGAATAACTTATCTTCTGATACCAGGTCTGCTCCAACAAAATCAATTTTAAGAAAAAGGTAAAGGCATTCTTACAACAAAGCTCATATAGCATAGCTCATACCTTTTACATAGGTCATCAAAAATGACTCATCAAAAATGACTACATGTACATTTGGTGGTTATCATATATAGTTCTCTAGTATAGGGTTGTGATTTCAAAATTCCAACGAGTATCTTTATAAAATAATAGATATAATTTTTTATGTCTGGCGATCATTAATCTAAAATATAATTCAAACTTGTGATAACACCACAGATATTTATTTAATGTGATAATTAGCGTATGAATCTGTGATATATCTTAACCACGTATTAACTTGTGATAAGTATTTCATATTATATGTTAAGTAAAATATTCGTATTCATGTCTCATGTTAAGGACCACAGTGGAAATAAATCTCTGACTGTTCTGTGTTCTCCTAGTAAAACATGTATTGTATTGTAAATGTACTGAACTTGTATGCGTGTATGCAATGTTTTACCAAATAAACCTATCTAGTATCTATCAACCGGATTAAGTAAATTTGATGTACTTAATGTTTTTAATTTATGTATCTATACATTGTATGTGAGTCTGGTATAGAGGAATAATTCTGATTAAAATCAGATTGTAGAGGGCTATGAAAAGTCCTGAACCAGTATAAAGCTTTTCTTATCGTAATTACTCCTCATGTACACATATAATATATTGTTTTTCTTGTTTTCACTGTGTTGCATGAGTAAACGATGTTGTCTATAATTGAAGTTGTATCAGTTTTGAACGTCTCACTTTCTTACAATGGTTCACAGGCTTATCGAAATCCATAGCTGCTCAGATAGGTCGGTCTGTCTCGGTGATACAGACATGCTCGGTATAGACAGTTTCATTGGTGCACTGCCATACCTATGGCCTCCCCTCTCGTCGATAACTTTAGACGGGATACCGGCACGGAATTAATTAGATTAGATAGTCCGTGATACCGGTATAGACAGGTTCATTAGTGCACTGTCATACCTCACCTAACGAGTATGGCCTCTCCTCTCGGCGATAAAGACAGGCTACCGTTAAAGACAGGTTTCTTTTGTATCTGTCATACCATCCTCGATATCCAGGCGTCCCCCCCCGGTCCCCTCCCCCGCGCGCGATCACCTAGCTACGTTCTCTAGAACGTAATGTAGGTGATCGTAACCCCTGGATATCGAGGATGCTGCATGTCATACCAGAACAATTATGCCCTCCCCTATCTATGCCGATAAGGCGGGTTACTGGTTTAGACAGGTTAATTTGTATGTCATACCAGCACAAGCAATTATGCCCTCCCCTAGCCTCTCTATGTCGATATCGGAAAACATATGTTCATCGCTATGATGTAATTGATATATATATATATATTGTTCCTCTCTAGATCTGAAGTCGGTATAAAGGCAAGTTTAGTAGTTAGTTGCAATTGGTGGACCCATAAACCGTTCTATTGGCTATAATACGGCTTGGCCGCGTTATGATACGGATAGTAAATGATCATATTGTAGGTTTTATGGTCAATCTGCCATTTTCGTTCACAGCCGAACGTCATTTCAACTAACTCCAATTTGATCTAATTATACACCCAATACAATTATGCCAAATTTGAAATCAATTGTTTCATCATGATCATCTTTGTATATAATAATGATAATGAAAACCTTCATAAATGTGTGCACAATTTAATATTTCTAAAATCACATGAAAATATGTTTTCCTTCTTAAAAATATGGAATTAATGTGCCATCTTAGTCCGTGTTAAAATTAAAACTAGTTAAGTTATCTCCAGAGATAAATAATAATAATAATAAAAATGTTAACATCATATGTGCAGAAAATTACGGAAAATCGGTAATTACGACTTTTCATTCCTACACTCTACCACGGAATTAGATTAGTCCGTGAGTAGGCCTTATATCTAATATTCTGTGATAGCCTCGAGCTCTAGGCCTAGATCGAGGCCCAGTTACAGCAGCATGACTCCGAGTCTTGCTAACGCTTTCTCAGGTGAGTCATCAACACTGGTGACATTATGCTTTTTCTGGTGGTTGACTCATTAACAAAACATGTCGACAGATAAACTAGAGTATAGGTCTACAAGAATTTAAATAATAGCATCATCATATATAAGACTAGAAGTTATTTGTTTATAAATTTATATATATGTAGTTCTACAACTATTTAGGCCTACTGGAGGCCACTGAGATTTTTTTTGTTTACACCGGAACTCAAAGAGACAGCGCATGCGCATTGTGGAAACTCTCATCTCTCTTGCAGCCATGATTCGTGGTGTAAATTTGGTAGCAGGGTAAAGGTACGAACACGCGCCACGTAAATAGGTGAGTAGATTGAACACCTGTTTACCATTCAAATGAAAACATGAAAATCTGCTTTATCTATAAAATATAACCCCAAAGTCATCTGTGCTTTAAAGGTGACGAGACAGCGAAAAACTTTCGCAGATGTGAGGTCGGATGAGGAAACGGTATCGTCGGAGTTCACTGAGGTCAATGGGAAATCTTGTCACGTTAAAATTTAGCATACTATTATTCAATAAGCTTATTGATGTGGATTACATGTTTTTTCTGTACAAGTTAAAGAGGTTTGAGGTATCTTCGTTATTTCTCTGTAACTTGTGACACTGTTGGGAAAGTAAATAAATGTGCTGGACAGTGAAGTGACAGTTGTGACGTCAACTTGAAACTGTCGTCCTGACATTCCGATCTGACATAATGTCAATATTCAAGAACCTACAACGATGTCCCGTAACTGTGTCCACGATTGTATATTACATATGTCCGTAACCAGTTCGTGTCGTCCAACAGAGCTGTCATGTTAGCCCGGCCATCATCCTGAATTTCCCTTTAGGTGCCTCAGGCCAACAGTAGATTGATGCTACCGTGTAGAAAGCATGCCGTTCATTGAGGAACAGTCTCCAGCTCTGTTTGTTAATTAACCCCACAACAGATGCTAGGAAGCATCGCCTTAAAAAATAAAAGTTTTTCACACGTTCATTTGTGGAGTAGTACATGTGTTTTGGATGAGTCAAAAGTCTAAATTAGGGCCATACGAAGTTGTGTCTGTCTGTGTAAGACATTGTGTTTAATGTGTGTATATCTTCTTCTAATGACAGTCCATCGAGGATAGAAAGCACAGAAGCTGTTAGCATCACAGCGTCATTAGTCACTCGTATACATAAAGGTCTACTTGACTTTTCAAATGTTCATCTCTTATGCTTTATAGTTATGTATACACTGCAAACTGCATTGAGTGATTCATCTGTCGACTGTCTGTAGTAGGTCTTTTTGTTTCTAGCATGTCAACATGCATGTGCTAGGACTATTTGTATACATTATAATCATACTATTTTAATGTATGAATAAACATTTACAGAAAGGATATACATGTATGTATCAAAGGAAACACTCAAATATATTTATCAATAGTTACTAAATATACATGTATGTATATTGATCAATTGTCAGATATTCTGTTTTAAATGTTTTGACAGATGAATAATTAAAAGATATACATGTATGATACATAAAAAAGAAGTTACCTATAGGCCGAATATTTACCATACATTATGTAATTAGTGTCCAAGACGCAAAGTATAGTTATACCTAAGGGTGCTTATGAGGGTAACAAAACTAAGATCTGGACGAAGAATTTTGTTTTTATAAAGTTGTAAAGTATGATGAATTGTGACCAGGATGGGTAGTACTAGTATGAACATTAGAGAGGTCGAGCTGACTTCTCTGTATGCTGGTGGAGAAGGACAACTCGCCCCAAAGGTGATACAGAGCTGTAGTACGAGTCTCAGTTTAGAGTGTAGTCTATACTTGGTCAAGCCGATATATATACAGACATATTTACGTACTGTTTGGTCGGATCGAAGATTACACTTGCCGTTGCTGACAAATTACAGAATCATCATATATACGTATATTAGTTGTACAGTGTAGCTTCTCACTACATGTACATAGTACTCGTGATATGTGATCATGACATTGTTGACAATTCAGATTCGATTGTCGTTTGAAACATAGACTTTAACTAATTAAATTTTGCCTGTTTAGATACTGCAGAGGCCGTAAATGAAGCATTGAACTGAGATTTAATGTTAATATGCATTGATGTTAATGTCGTAGCAATTTTTTCATAGTGTTGTGTAGGGCTTCAACGATTATCCGGATAATCGGCGGCGATTAGATTACTGGACCTAATCGGTCATAATCGATTAAAGATTTTATTAATCGTTAATCGTCACTGAAATCCATGTTTGTTGACGATGCTCGAATCGTACGTCGAGTGGTCGTAGTTTCAATCACGTAGTATCGAATAGGCCTGCAACCGTCTGTATATTTGTATCTGTTCAAAATCTGGCTTATGTGTGAGTTGTTTATTTTCAGATGATTTCGATGTTTGAGGAGATATAATGATGACTGTAATCTTGGAAAGTCGGTCAATGTATTACCGAGTGGAGACATGTGTTACAAACCTGAATACACCAACATTATCATGTACATGTATTGGTTCATTTTGGTTGTGTAAAGTTATCAGTGATAGAAAGTAAACGGCGTAAATCTTTTCATTTGTTTTACTATCTTACGGAATGAATAAACCGAAACGAAACCAGTGTCCTTGAGGCAATCTACAGTTTGGAAATTTTTCTAATTATGTTTACTTGAAGATGAGGTGACATCGTGAGAATATTATCTTGTCCTAATAAAGGGGTTGTTCTACTATGCTTTGAAAACGAAATGTGACTTTTCTCTTAGAAATATGTTCTTTCCGTTAGTTTGCACCCATCCAATTTTGTAAAATGTACTAACCAGTTATGAACTTACGATCATTCTCACCTGTGTGTTTAGCTATTTACAAGTTAACGTTGAAACGTCATGAAGACAACAACAAGGTATAGGGGTTTATTAAACTGTGTATGTACTAAAGATTTGAGCATCATGTATTGCATTTTTAATTTAAGTAGCTATACTGCATCATACAACAATTCAACAAACACGTCTATAAAAAGCAAGTGTCACGAATTACGTCAGTTGGACAAACAGACCACCGCACATGGCGACTCTCATGCAAGCATATTCTGCAAACGATTAATCGATTACTAATCAATTAGCAATGGCCAATTAATCGAATACAAAAATGGCTAATCGTGGCAGCCCTAGTGTTGTGAATGTGTTGTCTTTGTCGTATTCCTGGAATACTTGAGCCCAATCCCACTTTCATTACAATTAATATACAGACATTTTATTGGTATCCCATAAACCACTCTTCATTCTGGTTGATCAAGTTTTAAATCAGTCCAATAAGTGGCTTTGAAAGTCACTAGAGTAGCAACATGTTTCTGTTCAACCCCTTTTCCTGCTTGTCTGCCATGATGTATATAAGTAATGCGGTAAGGGAGATAACTCATTTCAGGTATCATGATACCAAACAAAGTCAAATGATGCATCCATGCTATGTCCTGCGATTTGATACATCGATGAATCGTTACAGCTCTAGTTGACTATGATATCGATGATTAGAGCTGGGTACCACAAAATCAAACGTACCACGGTATTTAGGCAAATACTGCGGTACGTACCACGGTATACCACCTTGTTTGAATGTTTGAGCTATATAGCTAGCTAAAGGTCTCGGACTGTTTTTGTTCTGAAGCCAATCCACAAGAGGCCTGTCATAAGTTTCTCGTTGTGTTATTCTCTAATATTGTTTGAGTGAAGCTATATCTGTCCTAGTTGATCCGCAAACTTATAGGAAATTATTATTAAACCATATTTGAATTTCAATTGATCTATGTAACAAATAGTTCTTTCAAATTGATAAGTTAATTGAAAGTCCCCAAAAAAGCGGTACAGGACTAATGTACCACGGTACGTACCATCAAAACTTTATACCACGGTATACCGGTATACCGATAAAACCGCCCAGCCCTATCGATGATGTCACCAGTCTCTTCCTGAAGAGAAGTGAAACTTCTGACAAAATGAATGACAAAATGACAAAATTTCCAAAAATCTAGGGACGCAGATAATTTTTAGGGGCCATTGCCTACTGAGCCCTTTCATATTTAATTTGCAATCCAGGAAAGGTTGTCGATTCATAGCATTTAATATCATAAGCTTTTTGCAATGTTTACAAGTTCGAAATTTGTTTTTGACAGTATGATGTGAAGACACTGGAGCGGGAGACTTTTCTACCATTACATTGTGTAGACAAAAACAACAAGATATTTCCAAGTGCTTACAGTGGAAGACTGGGACCTGATGATGATCTAGATTCAGATCTAGTTTACCAGATTATAGGTGACAGCTAATGCTGCTGTAGAAGTTAAAAAATTGTTTATTTCTGCCCAACATCTCTGAAGTGGTGATGTTTTGATATGATGGAATAACAAAGAAAGCTGAAAAGGTAATTGTGTGTGACATGTTATATATTCTGTGAATAGATGATTTTGTGTTTGTTTATTGAATGATCACTATTTGACTCACTCAAGTTCACTATTTATTGCTGTAAGTATTTGATATCTTGAATCATTCTGATAATTATTATATAAGTTAATTTCAAATTATGATTTTTACTTTTCTTGTGTATATTCAATGTTTTTGCTATCTCAATTTTACAGCAGCCTGTGCCTTATTGAATTGGGAAAATAAAGTAGGATTTTCAGATAAATTGGGAAAATATTCTTGAAGTTTGGTTCATTTTGGGAAAATAACACAAATTTTGCCTGGTGGAAAAAACCTATAGATATCGGCTGTAAAAAAAGGCAAACAAAATCACTGTTATATATTCATAATTGACTTGTCAATAAAGTATTGTGATGCTTTTTACATGTATATTCATGATCATAATGGACTTTTCAATGAAGAAATGTGATTACAGGTATATTTCTGACATTAAATAAATTGTAAATGATAAAAGGGAATGTTTTTGTTTGTAGATGAGTTTACCTCGACCATCAGGGCTGAAAGCGCCCTCTAAGATCGGCAAACCCTCAGGTGTGCCGACCCCGCGCCCATCAGGTACAAGCATTCCATTGCCTGGTTCTGTGCAAAAAGTGCAAAGTAAGCTTGCTCCACCCTGCTTCTGTCTTTCTATCCTCTGTTGGTTCATTTGCCTGTTATTCCTTCGTTTGTATCCACATTGTGATTTGTGTGTAATTCCCTTGTTGTGCTCACTACGATCTGGTTTTGAAATTAATAAGAAAATATTATAGCAAATTTTCGGTGATGAAAAGTCAAACTCATTATTTGTTTAAGCACTATGGGATTGATTTCTATTAACTTTTTACAAAATGTAGTTAATATTTAATTGAGATATTTCTAAGGTACCTGGTAATCTAATTTATCAATATTAGCAATAAAATCAGTTTTTTAGTATATTTCAAAATGTTGAATCTTGGGGTACATACATGTGTTTCATAAAAACACAAAACTGTTCTGTTTTTTGTGTGTGTTACAATGTGATGATAAGGTGAACTGGTATTGATCAATTTTGTTGTTTAATGTACATCATATCATGAATAATGGAATAATAATTTTATATAATTAACATATACAATAGGTGACACAACTTCGTAAACATGGGAAAAACTGAACAAATTTTTCTTAATTACTAACTGGTATATAATATTAAGTCTGTTAGATGAATATATATTTGTAACGTCTATTATAAAATGGATCCTAATTAAGTCAGTATCTTGAAAATGAAATGAACTTAATATTCATATATGAATTATTTTTGTAATATAAATGATAGATAGGAAAGTATTATGACACCACCCATGTGTAATGCTCGCCACAAGTACACAGCAAAACAAAAATTTGGCACCAACTTTGCACCAAATGACCCTAACACACCCTTTTACGCACTTGTAGGCAAGTCAATGAAAAATATTGTTCTCAAATTAGAACTCTGTATGAAAAATTTATGAGTCATATATATTATGTAGTATTTTTAATATAATAACTATAGAAATTATTTTTCACTGATTACATAGTAAAGTATATGTATAGTCATTATCACATTTTAAAAATCTGTAAAATGGCAAAAATTCTGCCATGGTCTAAATAGATGTTCCTATATTGTACAATGTATTCTGCTGTGGTATGTACACTGTACTGACAGTACCTTATTTGTTACTGTACAGAATTGAGAAGTGAAGATGATCCGAAATTTGGGTAACTGGACTGATTTGAAAAACGAATTGAACAATTCTGCACAAATATTTTAATAAAAATACCCGCAGACATAAATTACATTCTATGAGGATGGTTAAATTTGATTCCTATTAACAGCATGGTAGTTTTGACTGTTTCATGGCCGTCCTTTGGTAGAAATATACCAGTACTTTTAATTAAGGTGATTGAACAGTTAGCCACAGTAGACAGTGCTATCGTATCGATTGCTGTGTGATTTGATGGTCCGTCACTGAACTACGATGTTTGGATTGGTGTTGTGATCTATATTGTATGTGTTAACTGTTATGTCATATAAAATGTAAGAAATGATCAATCAATATGAAGTTTTTCAGTGTAGTGTTGTTTAGGAATGAGACTTAGAAAGGCCCTGTAATTTTCAGAAAGTCATTGCTATGGTGTAATTTGCAGAAATACATTGTGATAGAAATAAAAATAATTAGAAAGGAAATATTTTACCATGT
Source organism: Mimachlamys varia (assembly GCA_947623455.1). Lineage (NCBI taxonomy): Eukaryota > Metazoa > Mollusca > Bivalvia > Pectinida > Pectinidae > Mimachlamys > Mimachlamys varia. The sequence goes on along the minus strand of OX392532.1, from coordinate 27,161,353 downwards.
TACAGAATAGATATAAACTTCCTTAATCTTTAGAGATTTAAACAAAAACAATGGGGTTAGAAAAACATCTTCAATCACCGTTGGTAAATTGTCAATTTAAGATGAAAAGCACATACCGTATATATGCTAGCCTCTACAACGGTTATTTGAGTATGCTAGGCTATACTGTTATTTGAGTATGCTAGGCTATACTGTTATTTGAGTATGCTAGGCTATACTGTTATTTGAGTATGCTAGGCTATACTGTTATTTGAGTATGCTAGGCTATACTGTTATTTGAGTATGCTAGGCTATACTGTTATTTGAGTATGCTAGGCTATACTGTTATTTGAGTATGCTAGGCTATACTGTTATTTGAGTATGCTAGGCTATACTGTTATTTGAGTATGCTAGGCTATACTGTTATGGTCAATTGAAGATGGAATACTCATATGCTAGGCTAAACATATACTGTTATGGTCAATTGAAGATTGAATACTCATATGCTAGGCTATACAGTTATGTTTTCTATTGGGTCTGACCAATTTCAGGATTGAAGATGTGCATGAATATACTGTTGTATCACTGTTTCTCTAATTTCCCATCATTTTTTGTCAGCAACCTTTCAAGACTGATCGCTGCTCAACCATTCTGTCAAAGTCAAATTGATTCCTGCATTCAAAATTTTTACAATCTGAATGAAAATCTGATATATATATCCATGTGGACATTCAAATATATGCATTCAGCCATTTATCCTATTGGGTTGTTTAAATGTTTTAATAAGTATATCTAGCAGTTTTTTGGATATGATGGTAAATGCCACAGTTGCAAGCTAAGTTACTTCATATTTTCCTTTTGGATCAGTATAGAATTAATTTTAAAATCAAAGAAAGATATAACTTGCAGTTGTATAGCAGTAATACATTATGTATTTCTAATGTAAATCTCTCGAGATTTATTTTATTGCAATTTAGATTTTCAAAACACATTTACAAACACATTAAAATGTTAGGTGTATGTTAAGAACACTTACTGCGGTATCCAAGAACTGAAAATGTAGTTAAACAAAATCTGCACATATACATGTAATTTAAAAAAGGTAATTGGTTGATTGTTTCCCTGCAGTTCTTTAAATGAAAATACTACAAGATTCTGCCCATGGTATTGGAAAAGTTAAGTTTTTTCTATCCATTTGGGGACTCTTTTTAAATAAAAGAAATTATATATGAATTTTTTTTTCTAAGTTTGATTGTTCCACATGTATCTCGATTAGATAATAGATTCTTTGTATTTCCTGCTAAAGTTTCCTCTTTAGTTTCTATATTTCACAGCAGATGATGAGTGTGACTTTGCCAGGATTGTTTTGCAGTAGTGTTTTCTAACAGTGTCTAACTCCTGCTGTATGTGTGTTGCTTGATTTTGATTAATTCAGGTGCAATTGCTAAGAGTGCTCGCGCTGCAGGTATCAGTGCCGGAATTGCAGAAAAGTATGCTGCCGACGTCATACATAACCTCAAAGGTAACCCTGTCACCAAAAGTAGTACACAGTACATGATATACAGTGAAAGGTGATCCTGTCACCAATAGTAGTACACGGTACATGATATACTGAAAGGTGACCCTGTCACCAATAGTAGTACACTGTACATGATATACTGAAAGGTGTCCTGTCACCAATAGTAGTACACAGTACATGATATACTGAAAGGTGACCCTGTCACCAATAGTAGTATACAGTACATGCTATACTGAAAGGTGTCCCTGTCACCAATAGTAGTACGTATACACTGTACATGATATACTGAAAGGTGACCCTGTCACCAATGGTAGTACACAGTACATGATATACTGAAAGGTGTCCCTTTCACCAATAGTATTACACAGTACATGCTATACTGAAAGGTGATCCTGTCACCAATAGTATTACACAGTACATGCTATACTGAAAGGTGACCCTGTCAACAATAGTAGTACACTGTACATGATATACTGAAAGGTGACCCTTTCACCAATAGTATTACACAGTACATGATATACTGAAAGGTGTCCCTTTCACCAATAGTATTACACAGAACATGATATACTGAAAGGTGATCCTGTCACCAATAGTAGTACACAGAACATGATATACTGAAAGGTGATCCTGTCACCAATAGTAGTACACAGTACATGATATACTGAAAGGTGACCCTGTCACCAATAGTAGTACACAGTACATGATATACTGAAAGGTGATCCTGTCACCAATAGTAGTACACAGTACATGATATACTGAAAGGTGATCCTGTCACCAATAGTAGTACACGGTACATGGTATACTGAAAGGTGACCCTGTCACCAATAGTACACAGTACATGATATACTGAAAGGTGATCCTGTCACCAATAGTAGTACATAGTACATGATATACTGAAAGGTGTCCCTGTCACCAATAGTAGTACACTGTACATGATATACTGAAAGGTGTACCTGTCACCAATAGTAGTACACAGTACATGATATACTGAAAGGTGATCCTGTCACCAATAGTTGTACACAGTACATGAATTACTGAAAGGTGTCCCTGTCACCAATAGTAGTATACAGTACATGATATACTGAAAGGTGTCCCTGTCACCAATAGTAGTACACAGTACATGATATACTGACAGATTAACACTCACTCATTGTACACAGTACATTATATATTGAGAAAGGAAGCCCTTTTTGTAGATTTTGATTTTTTTATCAGTATTTTTTTTTAATTATTTGAATTTGATGGAAACTAAGCGTATAATTTACTGTGGTCAGTGAGCTTATTATTATGATAGAATAATAATGCAGGTTGAGATTGCTGGCTAGTGCTTTACTCAGTGTCTAGACCTACTTCTCCTTCTTTGCATGCGAATGCAGACTTGAATGCGTTATATTTATTGATGCTGATAAATGTTTACTCTCGCAACTGCACAGACCAAATATTGTGATTTGACATATTGAATGAAAGAAATTAACTCAGCAATATGTTTTGACCTTTCACATCCTTCCAAAATGACTATCATTAACACAAACTAATAAAAGGTATTTGATGACAAAACAAAAATATTTTTGTGTGTTATTATGAACCTAGAAGTCATTATCAGTTATCTGAAGTAAATAGGCAAAGTCTATCTATACAAAGTCAGGTGGTTTTTAGTGATATCTAAAGACAAGACCAGGGCTTTTTCTGAGTAAATTTGGAAAAGGCGCCTGAGTGAAATTAACGACGAATCGACAAATAATACAATGTTACTTAATCAGATAAAAGCAATAAAATGACAATATTTCTTTTCAAACAGCTTCTTTTTCAACTGATGCAGATGTTCAGTTTTAAAATGCACAAAAAAAAGTAGATCTAACATCAGATTGGGAAAAAAGTCCTTTAATTGGGAAAAATGAAGCCTAAATCTCATTGGGAATGGGGCAGAATTTCGGCCCCTGAGAGACCACAGAAAAAGCCCTGAAGACTGAGTCTTGTACTCATAGAATTTTGATCATGATGGGTCTCTTAGAATTTCTGAACAAAAAATGATTGTAACATCCCAGGACTCATTGTTTTAGACTTGATAAAAAAGTTGTACTCTTACTTAGATACATGTACTGTATGTCACAAACCTGTTACATGCTGGTACTATTAGGGCTCCGGTTCATAGGAAAGACTTTGAAGTGTGTTTGAAACTAAAATTAACTTTAAACCATCTGTTGTCATTAAGTATATGTATAGTGGTTTCTTGTTAAAATGTACTACAGAAATATCATCCGAGCACTTCAAATCATTATAGCAAAGATGAAAGTTTGTAAATTGTAAAACATAAGTATTTTGTTTTTGTAGTGGTACATATTAAAGGTAAGTTTGACCTAAAGCATTTGTGGATTTAGATTTTATATGCATTTGATTTAATATTTTGTATAGGTTGCAATTTACATACATTTCTTTTTATAGTTAGAGATTGCAATTTACAAAATGTGAGATGGTAACAGGGTTCTATAAGTGTTTATTTTATTACTTACCTGGGTACCTGTTGGTTGCAGGTCCCGAGTTGCCTAACCCCCCGCCTCCAGCTGATGACTTTATCATTGGGGACAGGATCTGGGTATCCGGAAACAAACCCGGATTTATTGCTTTCCTGGGGGAAACACAATTCGCCGCCGGTGAATGGGCAGGAATTGTGTTGGACAAATTTGAAGGAAAAAATGACGGATCAGTTCAAGGTGTTCGATACTTTCAATGTGAACCCAAGCGGGGTGTGTTTGCGCGAATCTCAAAACTGTCACGGACACCAAATCTGATGCAGTCTACAACTCCAAAGCCAGACGAAAACATGTCCGAATCCGGACAACATTCTGTGAAAGCAACACCAAATGGTTCTCAAATGAGACCAACAACTCCAAAACTAGGATTAACAGCAAGTAGAGGACCTTTGGGTTCAGCATCCAGTCTGACCAAGGCACCTGCAATGTCACTTGGAGGAAAGCCTGCCTCTGCTGGTGGTAAACCTGTATTAAAGATGGGTGACCGTGTATTGGTCAGTGGGACTAAGATGGGCACTCTCCGATATGTAGGGTCTACAGACTTTGCCAAAGGCGACTGGGCTGGTGTAGAGCTAGATGAAAAGCAGGGTAAAAATGACGGTGCTGTTGCTGGTAAAAGGTAAGATACGTTTTTTCTGTGCGATATTTCGAACAGATACAGAGCGATTAATTATTCTGTTTATATAAACATACATGTACGTATGTATATACCTCAACTATTTGGTTGTCATTTGTACATTAATTATTCTTTACCTGAGTTAGTGAAATAAACTACAAGTAAAAGTATTTTATTCCAAATGAATTTGCAATGTATTTGAAATAAACTACAAGTAAAAGTATTTTATTCAAAATGAATTTGCAATGTATTTGAATTAAGTCTGTAAATACCTTGCAATAAGTTAAGCAATATGGTATAAACATGTTTATGTAGAGTGTAACTTGAAGTCCCAGTCCCAGCCAGACTTCACATAGATATTCCATCTGGCCTAACTCTCCCAACTCGAATGCTCAGATAGCTCAAAGTTTGTGTGTGGTTCTATGGACTTAGAGATAACTAGTTTTGACTATATATATATATATATAAATATATTACTTAAATGCTTTTGCAGATTCGTGAGATGGAACCCATTGATTTTTCAGTAATAGTCTTTCAAAATTTACTTGAATATATAGAAAATTGTTCTTGTGTTTACAGATATTTTGATTGCCGCCCCATGTATGGACTATTTGCTCCATTACACAAAGTTACACGCCTCACATCAGGGTCTGGGCCGGGAGTAGGGACAGGAAGCACCACTCCGAGCCCTCAGGCACGTTCTCTAATGAACACTAGTCTACGGTTGTCACGGGAACGGAGCGGGAGTCAGGAGTCGGTCAGCTCCATCAGTTCGTCTGCGTCCAGTGTGTCACGAAGTCGGGTAAGACTGGGAGTGACGTCGTTGAATAATCAGGTACATGCAGCTTTACTGATGCTTCTTCATCAAAATTCTCGAAAAAAAATTTTGAAAATTTAATTTTGATCTGTATGACATCATTGGTTGTCATGATTAGATCACATTGGTTCTGTGAAATTTTAAAAATTTCAAAAATTACGAAAAAAATTAAGCAATGATCTGTGTGACATCACTGGTTGTCATGACAAGATCATACAGATTTTTTGATCTGAATATATGCCTCACACGTATGGATTTCGTTTTATGTACGTTGATACAACACCAAACGTTTAGTTTCTAATACCTATATTGTTTCTGTTGATGTGGAAGTAAAGATTTGGTTCTGAACAGTAGTAGGTTTCTTTGGCTTGTGTTCTACGGAAAATGTTTCTACCCGTAGTCAGCTAAGTTAGATGTGTGGTTTATATATATGGTGCTTACATGCATGTTACTACATGTATTTCACATTACAACTACAGTTTGGTGTTTTCTATATATATCATCTAACATAACCCAGATCATTAATCATTATATCACTTTTCGACAGAAGCTCAAGAATCCATCTTGTAATATCATGCATGTGGGATTTCTTTTAAATATTTTTTTTCTGGGAAATGGCAATTTGTTTTAAATTCATGCTACAAGTGATGAAAAATTAAATTAAAGACCATTGTAAACATACTTATTTTGGCTTGCTCAAATTTTGCGCATAACCAGATTTAAACAGATTAGCGCAAAGACGAATTAGTGTACTTGTCCATATTGCTGTAAAAAGCATTATACAAAAACTAATATGTACGTTTAAAGTACCAATATTAAACTAAACTAAAATATAGTGATTAACCACAAGGGATTCAGCACAGACAAGGCCATAATTAGTCTACTAATCTGTCTATGGGACTTTTTCGGGTCTCTCAGCATATAGTGAGGACACAGGACAGATTTTACATTTTATTTCACAACGAATATATTGTCTGCTGAAAGTCTGAATTCGGCTTTTAACCAGACGTAGAATCAGATAAATAAATCTACAACAATCATTAACCAAATTATTCAACATATATTAATCACATGTTAGTCTGGATGTTAACACACAGGTGGCCTTATTGTGGAAGGAAACCAGATTACATGGAGAAATCCCTTATAGTCAGACATATGACCTTATTATATTTTTTCACATCTGATTGGGAGAATCAAACTCCGGCCACCTTGGTGAAGGCAAGTTTGCTATCCACTGCACCTCCAAACAACCAAGGACAGATGGAATAGCAGGACTAAATTTGAATACTTGATAAATTAACTGACTTAAGGCTAACTGGTTCTGGTACATGAAATAATTTTGGGCTAATGCTGAAACATTTGACAAGATGACACAGCACAGAATAGAGAAATGATGTTATACAGTAATGTACTACATCAACTGTCAAACTTTTGATATAATCAAGTAGTATATATTCCAAAATTTGTTTTATATTTTAAATCTTGTGACAATATATGTAGAAATTCATCTTAGCTCGGGTAGCTTGCATTATTGTTAACAATCTATGTATAGCCCGGATACCACTTTATACTTACATACAAATGTATGATATTACCTGCACACAACAATCTATAACCACATTGTATACAATTAATTAACCAATGTAACTAATTGGTGCTGATGTTTGATAATCATTACTAATGAGTTTATCCCTCAGTCATTTAGTGCAATAATATAGCTATTGATATAAGTTTCAATCAAATAGTTCAAAATTAAAAATCTGTTGATGCATGAATGACTTTTAAGATAAACAAAATAAATTCAGTTAAAAATAATGCATGTAATTTCCTTTCATTTTCAAAGTCAATGCAACTTATTACTTGTTTGAAATGTTGATTAATCACATTTATGGTAACTCTTAGTCACTAATAGTGAACTTTAAGTACATTTTCATAAGATAACTCAAATAGACCTTGCAAAAATGAAAGTAGAAAATTTAATTTCCTGTAAATTCAGTTAAAAAATTCTGCATGTAACGTTATTTCATGTTCAAAGTCAATTAACTAACTACTTGTTTGTTAAGTTGATTAGGCATATTTTAAGGTAACTTTGTGTCACAAATAGTTGAAGTACATTAATATTTCAATAAGATAACTCAAATAGATCTTGCAAAAAATTCCATAACTTAAGTATTCTGTATCTAACATGAAAGTAGAAAATTTAGTTTCCTGTAGCTATTTATACACACTTTCACCATAACCATTTATCACTTGTAATTATACATGATCATCATTTGTATTTATTATACTAAACCACTATCATCATTTCACTTTACCTACTGTATATATATATATATAGTATATCATCATCACTGCTATAGACCAGTGGAACCGGTGTTTGTTTTCCCCGAGACCTACAACTTGCCGAGCCAAATCTCTACTTCCACATTATGTTGTAACCCTAAGATTATAAAGAATTTATTAATTGCAGTCAACCTCCTCTCACGTTTTGTGAAATTTTGATTTGCGAAATGACCGTGTGTGTGTGGTGTGTGTAGACAAATCTCTCCTCACTTCTGGCCTATTTCTCATCTTTCGACTGTTGCATTAGTAAGCTGCATGGCATTTATGTTGTCTTGTCACGTACAGTAAGCTCTTCTCAATATTACACTTTGTGAGAAACATGTTTATTTTATTTCACAGCCTAGCGTGTCTGTATGTTGTGATTTATTTGTCCTATATATACCCTCCTACATACATGTAATGATATAATATATATTATGTATTCACAAGCCATGAGTCCTCCCAAGAGTCTAATTCATAATGCACATGCTTATTCCGGATGATTGCATAAACTGGCATGAAATTTACTGGTTTTAAGGCCATCTACCAGTACGTCTATTGCAGTTCAATAGAAATCTCAATGAAATGCTGTTTCATATATTATCCTGAAAAACCTCGATATAGGCAATATTGATCAGTTACAACAAGCTATAGTATATACAAAAATGTATATGCATTCAGAATAATGAAGAAATATTTCTGAATTGATTGGAATGATGCATCATGATAAATCTGTATATCAGTTTTCCCAATCGACATAACACTATTTTGCATACAGTACATTGTATATAGTCAAGTCTTTATATTTAATCACTTTATCCACCTAAAGTATACCAGTGATCATAAGTTATCATATATTCAGCTCCAATCATAATGAACTATTATATAACTATAAAGAAAACTATACATTCCTATAGCTATGATGTATAATGGTTTATATATATAGCTACCTGATGCGTTTTCAATTTCTCACTTTTTAATCTTTATCATGAAACTTGTAAAACTTCCTATTGAATATACATTGTATAGTATATGAATGGAACAAGCTTTTGTGATAAATTTTCTTGAAAACTGCTTTGAATGTTACACTCCTAATTATATTCATTTAAATTCATTTCTGATTTATTCTTGAAAGATCTTGCCTCACTGGTATGAAATGTGCGAAAGAAAAAAGGTTGACAGCTCAACTGTTAAACTTTGTAATTTATTGATATCCTTTTACCATTGTAGACTATGAAATAATGGACTGGGATAAATCGCATGGTACATGTAGTTTCCTGAAGTTACATAACGGTGAAATTAAAGTCAAAGGGTTATAGACATAATAAGTAATAATTATAATATGATTTTAATGTTGTTAGTATATATATATAGGATTAAACAGATCTGTATTTAAAAAATGTACAAGTCAAAATTATAAATTTACCTTTGTACACTTTAATGTATACTGTATTCAAAACCAAAACTACTGAGCACCCAGGGCATTTACCAATTTGGAAAAAAAAGTTAGATTATTGAAAGGTGAAAATTAAATTTAAATTATGATTGAAATTTATATTTGTATACATAAATGTATACTGTATTCAAAATTAATGAGAACCAAGGACATTTACCAATGTCGGAAAAAAATTAAAGTGATTCTTGAAAGGTAAAAGAATTGTGTGGAAAATTCTCAGAAATTCTAAGGTAAAGAGATAAAGTTGGATCAGAAAAATAGAAAGGGGCTAAGTTGTAAGGAATGGGTTACTTTCTAAGTTTAAATATGGTAATTATAACTGACTCTCGCTCTGTGCAAATATATATAAATATGTACTGTATTGATCATAATACATTGCATTGGTATCGGATGTATATTACAATACATAGTTGTATAATTTATAAACAGTAGATGTTCATTTCAGTTTGTGATGCCCTGTATTGTATGCTTCTCTAGCTTGATTTTTGGTTTATGAATGTTTTCTGTTTTATAAATCAGTTGCCTCTCCGTCGTATCCAAAAAAAGTCGCCGTCACCGGTAACTACACTTGTGGATTCTCGACTGCTCGCGCTCTATCGGAGCAGTTTAATTTTGTTCCTCTTATCTGGTTGCTTCTCTTATCCAGCAATCTGCTTTATTTTATACCTTTACGGATCAACTCTTTCACCCCTGGCGACATTTTTGAACTCCTCTTATTCAAAGGTCGGATTAGTTCATTATGTGATTTCAGGTGTGGAGGAGTTCAAAGACTGGTTTGATAAGGATACTGTTGTGATGTAATTTTCAGAGATTTCAGTGATATAACTACTCACTTTTATAGTTCTGTTTAAAATCCCATTCTTGATTGAAAATAATCATTCTTTTCAATTTCTCAAAATCATGAAGCCTAGATTCCCCCCAAAAAAGCAGGTTATTCGGTTCTTTTTGCTTTCAATAATTTGGCAAAAGAGTAGGGTACTAGATTTAGATGGTCATTTAAATTAACTTTGGTAAAATATCATGTAAATAACTGCCGATCAGTGAATTTTTTTGAATAATAAAACTTTTAACAAATGTATCTGGCTCTCCCGGCAGACAGGGTTTGAAGTAATGATTAGCATCTGGCAGACTTACTGACAAACGTTTAGGTCCTTGTAGTTGAAACGGTATGTTCAGGAACAGAACCCCAAATATCTGGCAATATCATACAAACCATACTTCTTTTCATTTCAACAAATGTCCCTGCCTATAGCTTACCACATTGCATAAACAGAATTTGAAACTTTGGTAGTCTTTTAACCCTTTTGGGTAGAATTTTGTAGTCATGGTTTTATATGAAATCTTTATAAAAGTTTATGACAATACAAACTTTGACTCACCCAAACAAGTAGGTGTATTTCAACAAAGTCTATCATAATATTTAGGGAAATCCAAAAGTTTTTACAATTATATTAAAAAATGGAAATATCCTGGCTTAATATTTAGCCCATATTGTATGGTTCTCAGAAATAGGGTACTCCTTGAAGTGGTCTAGCAAAGCTGCGTAACTGCATTTGTTAGTATGTTTAGATGTATTGACGACATAATTAGGTGGATGTTTGTGTTGTGGTATACTTAATTGTGTATACACTCCCCCGCCCCAGTACATCTTTATCTCAGATAAGTCCTATCAGACATAGAAAATGTCAGCAATGTAATTAGTTTAGAGAGTTTTGGAACAGAATCTATACTTGAGACAAAACTATGTTATTTACTCCGCCAGACAAACGATTGTGTACATCTACACACCTGTTACGTATACCTAGTACAATAAAACCACCACAGTATCCTTACTTCTGCATGGAATTCTTTTATGTGATAGATTGGTGTTGTTGGCAGATCCTACCCCCCTCCTCGCCTTTGTCGGCTGTGGACAGACTTATGCTAGCTATTTATTCAGTGCTTTTGATTGCGGAATGGAACCTACATAATATATACCTTTCCCCCAATGCTAAAGCTAGCGTACAAATAAACGTTTTAATGGTACATTTTGTATACGTGACTTGTACATTTCTTGTCTGTGCTGGGTAGTCTTCATCAAAGGTTGGATGCCTTGACGAGTGGAATGGAACCTTCATGTATACATTTGCCCCTAGTGCTAACGCTAGCGTATACGTACAAATGAACAATAGGTCTGGGTACAGAGGTTGAGTCACTTTTGATATACAATGTTTACATCACTGGTACATTTCTTGTCTGTGCTGGGAAGTCTCCATCAAAGATTGAGTGCCTTGACGAGTACAGGTGACCTAAGATGTTGTATAGTAGCCTATTGATCCTAACAGGAAACAGCTACTTCATATTTATTTACTACAAGTTCTGGGCAAGATTAGTACTCTTGGGTCTTATAATGATGTACATCTGTAGGGTATTAAAGTTCTTTGGTTCAGATTAAGTGTGAAGTCGGACATATTTATGTTTCGCTTGATTGATCAGATGCCCAAAATCAATAATATTTAAGTAGCCTTGCCATCATGAACTGTTGTAGACGTTGCTTGTTTTACACAGTGTTATATATAAGTATTGTGCAATAATTGATTTGTGGAACAAGGTGACTAGAACTGATAGATGAGCTGCAGACTGCCTACATGAGCTGCAGACTGCACACACGAGTTGTAGACTGCACACAAGAGCTGCAGACTGCACACATGAGCTGCAGACTGCACACACGAGCTGCAGACTGCACACACGAGTTGCAGACTGCACACAAGAGCTGCAGACTGCACACACGAGTTGCAGACTGCACACAAGAGCTGCAGACTGCACACACGAGTTGTAGACTGCACACAAGAGCTGCAGACTGCACACACGAGTTGTAGACTGCACACATGAGCTGCAGACTGCACACACGAGCTGCAGACTGCACACATTGAGCTGCAGACTGCACACACGAGCTGCAGACTGCACACACGAGCTGCAGACTGCACACATGAGTTGCAGACTGCACACAAGAGCTGCAGACTGCACACAAGAGCTGCAGACTGCACGCTTACAAACACTAGGGAAAGACATAAATACTTCAAAAGATTGAAACAGATAAAATACTTGAAAAAGTTAAAAGGCAAAGACAAATGTTTTAAAAAAACAAATCATGTTTTTAATTTTTAGGTCAGAACAATAACATTGAATGAAAGTAAATGTTGCAACATTGTTTTTTTTATTTTTGTAAAAGAAAAATTCAGGTATGTGTGAGGCCATCATTGGAAAAATTACTCAAAGTTTTTCTACAATATAGAGCTATTTATCTCCTATAAGAACAACTGATTAAAATGTTTTATAAGATTTACAAAATGATATTCAGCTAATTCTGCCTGCTAAATAAACATAACATATATCTGGGCAGGATGTCCTGATTATTGTATATATATATACCTGTCTCTATCCCTAATCTGATCCCGCTATAAACAACATTTAAATGTAACACTGGGGTGTTAAATCTCGGCTTCCTGTCCACTAAGAATTGTTAGCTTAAGTTGAAATATTTCGCAAATAAAAGAAAAACGACCAGGAACTTGTTAAAAAAATTATGTATGCTTTAATAAAGATTTAAGCAGAATTCAATGTATCCCATGTATCCAAACAAACAGAAAACAGAGCCAACATCTATATTTTGAAAGAAAACAAGATGGAACATTTCTCAAGTGTTAAGTTGTTTAGTCATGTGTTCTAAATATATTTTCTTTTAGCTCCGAGGGGGACAGACTTAAACCAAGCCTGTTGATTTTTTTCTGCTGTATACAAAACTTAATATAGAGTCAAGCTGATTATGTGTATAATATCATGATACCCACCAGCCAGTTAATACTATCTTTACACAACCAGTCACAGGGAAATCTTATTTAAATTCATGTTAACTTGTTGAAAGAAATTGCCCACATGGATAATATTGGTATAGAATGTTAGCGATGTGTATACCTATATATCCTGTCTATGTAAGCAAGCCTAGGGTTGTTTAATTATCTGACGAGGAATCGGGGTTCATTTTTTCGTTACACTTCGATACAAGTGTTTTTAGTTGATCATTTAAGCGTATATGGGTAACTAAATAACTGGAAACTCAATAACCGTGTGTTAAATAGACAAACACCAGGTAATTTTCTAAGGTGTTGAAACTTGATCTTCATAATGGTAAAAAGCGGTCTTTATTTTTTTCATTGAAGGGAAACTTGTTTTCATGCCAAATTACTGTTGCATTATAATCTAGTGGAGTTATTATTGAATGCAGCCAATAGATATTTTGAAGAAAAATAACTCATGAATTTAAAAGGAACTTAAACTTGTTAATGTTTCAAAATATACATGGTTTCACACATAGAAATATGCTGAAGAATGTTAAGATAAATAATTCAGGTGTATGAATAATAAATCAGTTTAATAATCTGTTTACTGAAAAATGAGACGTGGATTTGGATGGGGGAGAGAGAGGTAGGGGGTTTTTAACCTCCAGATAATAGAGTAGCGTTATATGGCTGAACTCTATACTAAATTAGTATACAGGTACAGTACGTATACATGTAGAGGAGAAGAAAGTGGCTGCTGTGCTAGCACCCTTGCTGACAACAGTTTACAAGGGCACAGCATGGTGTAATTATCCATAGGGTATCACACATACAAAGGTAGCACACATGTCCAATTCCATACTTTATGGCAAAGGTCCGTGGAAATTGAAAATGTCAGGTGTATCATTATAGGTGCTGTGTTCATGGACACCTGGTTTGGGTGTGGTGTTGATAGACAGGAGAACTTTTTGTAACAAAAAAGACTATTTCTACAGTGTATCCAAGGTTACAGCAGCTGAATGTTTTAGGGCATTCAAATTCATAATGACCAATGTCTGCCTGGTTTCAAACAGGTTCAGTAGATTATTTATTCAATGGCTTTTATACATGAACAAGCACAGGAATTTGGCCTGCAAACAAGAAATAAGTGTTTCCAGTAACTCTAATTTAAAAGTCAAATGATTTATATACTTAGTAGAAGACTGATCCTGATTTAAAAGTGCTTCTTTGGAAATTTTCACAAGTTGTGTGTAGATACTTTAATTCAGTACTAGTGTAGGGAAGCTTAAAAGTTACCCGACACACAAGAAGACTTTGCTTGGCCTTATTTGTTTACTTTGATGAACACACAAGAAGACTTTGCTTGGCCTTATTTGTTTATTTTGATGAAGTTTGCATGTACAGGCAAATCAGTTTTAAAAATTTTTGTTCATTTAAATAGCGTGGGAAATAGAACGTTAATCTTGTGAGATGTGAAGATCACTCCTTTAGGGTACCCATTATATAGATATGATGAAGCAAGAAGTGACCCTAGGTAGGATAAAAAACAGCTCCCTGTCAATGTTATCTTCCCACAGGTGTATGTATACCTAGCTTACACTCAAAGATCATACCACAACATTGTCTACCTGGCCCTCATCATGCAGACATGTGTCAAACGTTCAAAATCAATTGTAGAGTAAGGAAAAAAATATGTAAAAATAATAAAAATATCATTCACTTTCGCAATGATTTCCTGTGGAAAATGCAATGTATAATGATATCACATTTATAACCATTGTTTGAATGATCCAGTTAATTAATACGTCTCTCGACAGAAATCTTGTCAAATATCTTTTTAAAAGAATTTGAAAAAACCAACTATTTTTATACAGTAGAACCTCGTTATCTCAAACACATATACATGTAACTCGAAGACTCCGGTTTACTTCGAAGAATTTTGTCGGTCCCAACCAAACTTTACACTGACATCCGAACTTTGGACTCTAATACTTGGTTAACTCCAAGTTTCCGACCTCAGTCCCATCAATTTCAAGATAAGGAGATTCGACTGTAGTTCCTGAGCAGAAAAATGTAAAAC
Source organism: Mimachlamys varia (assembly GCA_947623455.1). Lineage (NCBI taxonomy): Eukaryota > Metazoa > Mollusca > Bivalvia > Pectinida > Pectinidae > Mimachlamys > Mimachlamys varia. The sequence goes on along the minus strand of OX392532.1, from coordinate 27,146,215 downwards.
AATGTTTCCCACATACAAACTTAAACATGATTTAATTTAATGAAGCAGAACTTTAAAAAAAAAATCCATTATACTAAAATATACTTATTTTTGTCAACTCAAATTTTAGCGCATGATACCGAATTTAAACAGATAAGGGCAATGATGAATTGGCACACTGACAATACTTACTGTAGAAATCAATTTACATAAACTGTATAATTAGTGCAATCATTATTTAGTAGACTGCTTTCAGTCTGAAAATTACTTAAGTTAGATTACCATGCAAATCATGACAAAAACAAAAATTACCACAAAAATATGTTGTTTTTGTAAGCTAGATGACACGAACAAATTATACATCAGTTGTGAATGGTCTGAATGGAGACTCTTGAGTAGAGAAGATACCTCTAAACTTACATGTGTGTATTGTGTACATAGAAAGGAGGCAGGTATAAATCTCACAGTGTAGTATATATACATTAACATACTTATGTGAGGGGAGATACACACAGATAGAAATAAAATGTCAAGAATGTTACTGGAATGTCTTTATAAGTCTACACTATAGTGACCCTAACGCATTCACCCCTGAGAGTATATAATACACTATTCCAACCTTTAAACTGGAAGAATTCACTTGCATCTTCAGGGGTAGTTGAACTAATTAATGTCTAATATCTAAAGCTAGGTGGCCTAAAGAGGAGATAGCATTATAAAGCATGTAGAAGTAATGTGTTACTTTAGAATTAGTATTTACAAAAGTCACAGCATAAATTGTAAATATCCATTGGCATATTCATTATTGTATTAAGACAAAAAGAAACAACTTTAAAAAAGTCTTTTGAAAACATATCTATTGCATAACGAAATTCAATTGTCTTTGCTCTGAAAGTGCATCAGAGATTTTTTTTATAAATGAAATGAATGAATATTGTTGGCATTTGATCCTGTTGTCTGACAATGCGTGACTGGTGTTGTCAGCTACCAGTCTAACTGCACTGTGATACAGAAATGCTTGGTGTTAAAGGGTTATGGTTGAGTTTATCTCAATACATCAAGATTTTCTGCTGCTTTGTCATATCATGAGTGGTACAAGAGAAGATAATATTGTGTTTAATATTAGGAATGGTAGTATCTGCCCAGGCCTCAACAATGATGCTTAATGAACGACTACCCCCCCCCCCCCTCATCTATAACCCATACACCTCCTTATAATCAGTTTAATGACAAATTCATTACAAGATCATTCCTAGTCCATGACATCTATTACAATTCCCAGACACTAGAAACAGTGATAGAAATCTGTCTGTTGTAAAAATGAATCATCTCTAACACCAAGTTGTGATGTCAACAATATGGAGCTGGTTGTATTATAATCAATGAAGTTATCATCGTGGGATTACGGGACCAGAGAGTGATTCACATGTCGATTCATTGTCGGGCCCTATATTAGACATTACAGTGCTCACGGTTCTGCTCACAAACTGATAGCTCTCTACATTTGTAGTGTTTTTCATTAAATTGGATATTTCACACATGCAGAGCTTTTACATAATTCAGTAGAATCCTGGTGTTGAGTAACAGCACTCTGATAATTAAAAATGTGATTTTAAATCAGTCTCACTGAATTTGTTTTATGCATGCCTATGATATATACGGAGATGTTTTACTGGTATTGTTGATGAATTTCGGGGAATTTTCGTTGATGTACCATAAATGTGTATCAGAACATGCGGTTTTCATGGTGTTTACGTTTTGGCCTGAAATGCTTCCTCCACGCTTCACTACCTCGTATTTCTCACCTCTTTGTAATCTTGTAATCTCATACTATCTATATATTTTACACAGACGACAGTGGAACTGTTCAAATCCTACATAGCTACATATTAATAGAAGCAGTATACTTTTGCTCATCGCCCATTAAGTCAATTTTTCGCTCATGAAATTTCCAAAGAATGTGATTGAAATATTTGTCAATGAAATATTTGTCAAGAACCCAAAAGTCAGTTGTACATTATTTGGAATTGGCTGTTTTGGAAAATTGAGCAGTTCCACTTTAAAAAAGCTTATTTTAATTCTCTGCAACTTTCTCTTTTAACTTGGATACTTAATATGTTTGTATAATTGCATTCTGTCTCACAATAGACAAAGCTGAAGATAAAATGAAGTTTGCATATGGATTCAAAGAAATCAAAATTCAATATTTTCTTTAAGATGTATGATGTACCATTCATTTGCTATTTATTCTTTATTACTTATAATTGTATCTCTGACATCGCACATGCCAAGACAAATCTTGCTGTTATAAAATTGGTGTTGTGATTATGTTTGCTGAATTATAAAGGCTGACCTTTTATTTGCTTTTTTTTTTTTTAAGTATTTTTCATAAAAACATTATGATTTACCTGGTATGTTTTTCTGATTTGATTGATTTTTTCAGCATTAAACAATTTTTATAAAGCTCAACATTAAATGTTCTGATTAAAAGTGATGTTGACCAGATTGAAGCAGCTAATTGTTAAATCCTGTTGAAACTTTGGTTTTATAATGTTCAGAAACTACGCTAACAGTTTGGATATCATTTATTCCTTTCCAGCAATGATATGCGATTCTTATTTAAGTGTACGCTGTCTCCTATAATATTTATCTCGGGCTCATTTAATTAAGCCATAATATTACAATTTTATCTGTGTAATCTCATTCACAATAATCTTATGATTGGCATTATGGAATATTACTTACAGATCATTTATCAGTCATTGAGTTTGCAATATCTAATATTGTCTTTAAAGCATTTAAGTGATGAAAAATAACAAAAATATTATGAATAAAAAAATTCTGCCTTTTAAAAATTAATGTGATGCAGAATAACGAAAAATATTATAAATTAGAAAATCTGTCTTTCAAACAGTTAAGTGATACATAATAATGAAAATGTATCTATTTTTATAGATTAAAAAATTCTGTCTTTCAAATATCAAAGTGATACAGAATAATGAAAATATTATAAATCAAAAAATTATGATTTTTAAACATTTAAGTAATACAGAATAATGAAAATATAAAAAAATTTAAAGCTTATGTCTTTCAAATATTTAAGTGATACAGAATAACAGAAATATCATAAATTAAAAATCTAACGTGTTTACAGGTTGTGTGGACTATTGCTGTTCTTAATTCCTTTGTTTCACAAACTGATGTTAATCATTTGACTTTTCTGTATTCATAACAACATTCGAATTTGGTGGTAGAGGATGCACTCAAATATCAATATCCTTGTCGTTTATAAAGACGTAAACATTTCCTTGCTTCAGAAACGTAAAATACCAATATTGTAGTCGTTTATTTAGGCGTAAACATTTCCTAGCTTCAGAAATGTTAAATATTAATATTGTAATTGTTTATATAGACGTAAACATTTCCAAGCTTGAGAAACGTAAAATATCAATATTGTAGTCGTTTATATAGACGTAATAATTTCCTAGCTTCAGAAACGTAAAATATTAATATTGTAATTGTTTATATAGATGTAAACATTTCCAAGCTTGAGAAACGTAAAATACCAATATTGTAGTCGTTTATATAGACGTAAACATTTCCTTGCTTCAGAAACGTAAAATACCAATATTGTAGTCGTTTATATAGACGTAAACATTTCCTTGCTTCAGAAACGTAAAATACCAATATTGTAGTCGTTTATTTAGGTGTAAACATTTCCTAGCTTCAGAAATGTTAAATATCAATATTGTAATTGTTTATATAGACGTAAACATTTCCGAGCTTGAGAAACGTAAAATACCAATATTTTAGTCATTTATTTAGGCGTAAACATTTCCTAGCTTCAGAAATGTTAAATATTAATATATTGTAATCGTTTATATAGACGTAAACATTTTCTAGCTCTAGCTTGAGAAACGTAAAATACCAATATTGTAGTCGTTTATAAAGACGTAAACATTTCCTAGCTTCAGAAACGTAAAATACCAATATTGTAGTCGTTTATATAGACGTAAACATTTCCTAGCTTCAGAAATGTTAAATATTAATATTGTAATTGTTTATATAGATATAAACATTTCCCAGCTTGAGAAACGTAAAATATCAATATTGTAGTCGTTTATATAGACGTAATAATTTCCTAGCTTCAGAAACGTAAAATACTAATATTGTAGTCGTTTATATAGATGTAAACATTTCCTAGCTTCAGAAACGTAAAATATCAATATTGTAGTCGTTTATATAGACGTAAACATTTCCTAGCTTCAGAAATATCGGCCACATTACTTCAACCGCAATACCAAAATCACATTCACGAAATATTTCCTTTGCCTAAAGGTATATCTTTATAAATATTTTCAAGTATGATGAAATTAAATTTGGACACATTTTAGTCTAGTTTGATTGGATTAATAAAACTTTTTGGATAAAAATAAATGAAATAGAAGCACAGGCTTTTATATATTTCTTGTTAATTTGTCTTTACGATATCATTATAATTAGAATAGTTATACATGTACATAGCTTAGTTCTGTTGCTTTCATGTACTTATAGTTCTGAGACCTTTATATATGTCAGTTTAAGTATTTACTGTTTAATATCTTGCTTAACTTATATTTGCTACCACTTTTTTTGCACTTCAGATTTAATATATTTACTATGATATATATTCATTAGTTAATTCAACCTGTATATGCATGAATGCAATCAAATCTAAATTTAAATAGTCCTATTTTAAAGTTTGAAAGTAAAATTACAAAATGTGAGTTTGAAAATGTAAATTTTTTAATTGGGGAGTCGCTAAAGTTATGTAAAAAATCAATTTAAGAAGAGCAAAATTTTAGGTATTATTATTAAATCAAGTTTTTAGAGTTAACATTAAAAGGTTTCTAGAAAATTAGAATTTCTTATCCTAAGTTTTATCCTGTTGACTTTAACAAGTTAATGAAAAACTTATAATCTTAGGGAGGAATTAATAAAAAAAGGTTGATTTTAAGGTCGATCATTATAAAATATAGAACGATTCTTTATCTTTCAAATTGATTGTTTTTAGAAACCATTAAAAACAACAATGCCGTGTACAGCCTGAAATGTACAAATTAAAATTATTTTTTTTTTATATAACGAAGAAAGTAATCAAGGTTTTTTTTTGGAATTAAGTGAAATTCACCTAATCAAGAGCACAACGTGCCGAATAAACTTCTGAAATGTTCTTTTATAGAATATTGCAATAAATTTGTCCAAGATGACATTTATATGTTGAACTGAAAAATTACAGTAATAAAAAAAAATGCAATAGTTTTTATATAGGGTAAATAATTTTTAAAATATTAAAAAAAAATGTGTACAAAATCAATAAAGATAGAAGCGATTAAGGGGAGATAATATTGTATTTTTAACGTGCCCTCTGCCACCTGTATTAATGCCACTGCTACTAATGATTGGTGTCTGATGGGAAGTCTCTGGTATTAACACAGGCCAAAACCAGCCAGCGGCCCAGCACCCTTAACCTCTCCGCCACTACCACGGCCCTACAGGTGAGTCTCGTACACGGTCCAGCTCCGGGGAGCTCCATCTGTTCGTAAAATATTTACCTGCATGTTATGGATGTCTGTGGTATTAAACGTACTGTATCCTTCGTACATTGTCCGTAGTTGATTGGATGGTAAATATTTAAAGTTTCCTTTGTGTATGTGTTGAAGTGGTATACACATATTTGCAACGTATTTGTAACAGATCAAAGCATGTGTATTACAGTAAAACACGTTTATTACAAATCCCGGGGACCAAGGAAATAAATTTGTTATAAGCATAGTTTGTGATATGGAGTAGTTTTGCACTACTGTAGTTGTCTGTTCCTGATTGGTAGAAGTCAAGTCTAACCGTTAATTTGAATTTCTGAAAATACGAAATTCTTGGATGGATTTACAGACCCTGCTATTCTATATAATACTTTGAATCTATACATGCATGGTTGTACTGATCAAATGAGATCTCCATCTTCTTGGTCACTTATGTCACTGATGGATCCTAGAAGGGTGAAATATTTATGGTGCTTTGAAAAAAATTCTTGTAGACCCTACCAAAACTTAATTTGTGTGTGCTATGTTCTTACTTGGTAAGAAAGCTATAGGAAACCATTATTCATGCAGTGTATCATTAATTTTGAAGAAATGACCCCCCCCCCCCCCCCCCCCCCCCCCCCCCCCTTCACATAAACACATGGTTAGGTTTTCTTCCCAGGGAGAGTAAAAATTCACATTCCCTTACTCTGACTGTCTGTTGACAGATCTAGATGTTTTACAACTTCAGGCAACTTCTCCTTAAACAAAAAAGTGAAAATAGGAAAAATAATTTTCGCACTTGAAGGTAAATTGCAATTCCTGAAATTGCGACCAAAAAGCATCTTTTATATCATCCCAAGCATATATAAGAAGAATTAAATTATAATTATTGTCGCATGATTAAGCAGCTTCATCTTTATTTGAAAGTAGGAGATATGATGAGTGCATGTGTCCTCCAGTTAATACACTGTCTTTGTAATAAGGTCCATTTTTAGCCCCTATTTGGTTTGTTGTTTCGTCTGTCATCAGTCAATGCTTCTTTTGAGCAACTTCTAAAGAAGAACTGGCGACTCTTTAGTCATTGTGTTTGGCCAGTACCTGGTTTAGCTAGAGTGCTATAAAATCTCATGAAATGAATGGCCTTGACCTTTTTTCAAGGTCACAGGGGTCAAATATGTGGGGGGAAAACTTGTTTAAGATATTGTTATTGTACTTGGCCAGTAGTTACCTTGCATGTACATAATGCATAACATTTTTCCAAATAACTGACCTTGACCTATTCAAATGATCATATATGGGATCAAATGTCTTAAAAACTGTAAATCTTCTTCTGGATAACCAGAGGGCCCAGCTTACTCATATTTATTGTCAGTAGTTGCTGGGCATGAAGTACTGTAAAATTCCCTCAAATAAATAACCTACTTTCAAGGTCACAGGGGTTAAGTATTTAGAAAAAAAACTTTTAAAACTTCTTCAGAATAACCAAATGACCCAGAGCAATACTATTTAACCAGTAGCCACCTGGCATTAAGTACTTCCAAGTTTGCTTCGATTTATTTCCAAGGTTTCAAGGGAACAGACTTTGGGGGAATTTTTACTTAAACTTCTTCTGAAAAACCAAGAGGCCTATGGCAATGAGATTGAGCCAGTTTGTACATGAGACAGTCTGCTGTAAAGTTTCCTCAAATAAACAACCTTGACCTTCTTTCAGAGTCACAGTTACTGTAGGGTGTCCTTTGTGTATTGGATCCTGTAAATTTACAAAGACATCTTTGTGTCCTCTATAGACTAAACCATAATCTGATATTGTAATAGTGTGACACTCTTTATATAGATGTATTCAAAGATACAATGGCATGCAGTAAACTAGATTGAAACTTTTCATACCTAATGTAGACTGAATGTACATGTTCTTTGATGTAATGAACATGATAGAAATTGTCTGTTAACATTCTTGTATGTGTATGTCATGTCTGTAAGTGATCCTGCCACGTACAATGTATACTAGTGTACTGCTGTCTATATTATGATGTTTATATTTTCATTATTATGCATTTTTAGTGTAGATTAAAACTTGCAATTTTAAAACTTCCAATAGGATTTCCATTAACTATAATGTGTTAATAATTTGCCTGACATATTATTACTGCCCATTCACTTATTTGTAAATTATTTTTTTGCCAGAGAATAAACAGCACCAATTAAACTCAAAATAATACAGTACCTGTGAGGGTACATGTAAAGTGTGTGCTCACCCTGTTTAACAGTCTTGTAGGAAAGGACATTTTGTACTTATAATATATTGTACTAATAAATATTCCTATGTATCTTCATTTCAAAGAGGATTTATTTGGAGAAAATAACTTAAAGTCCTTTTGTTAAAGTGATAAATCAGATTTGAAAAATGAAAAACAATTCAATTAGCATTGATTCTTTCTAAAATTATTTACCCAAGGGGTATGTGGGTGTGTGGTGTAATGCTGATGGTTTATGGAGTAGCTATTGTCGGAAACCCACTCAACACAGCTGTTAATGTTTGTGTCCCGTGGGCTAGAACAGATAGATAATCTCATTCTCATTGGTATTTCGACCAATCAGAATGGTTGTTTCTCGTGGCACTCGGTTAGATCATTTTACCTTGGTATATTTCTGTAGGCATATTGCCGATGTAAATAAGTCTGACAGGTTTTCTTGACAGGTGATGCCACCACCTTGTTGGTTTGTGTTGTATAGTTACAAATGGATGTCCCAACTTGATGTAGCCACAGATGAAATAAGCGATATGATTGACTACTATTTTTAGTATGAAAACAAGATTCTCTGTCTGTTTTAGTCCTCGGGACACACATGTAAATGCAGTGTCACGTGGGTTTCCGCCGATGTGGAGTAGCGTTCAATGTTTTTTGAGTAACAATTAAGATTTTAATTCATTCTCTCTCATATATTGTATTACATCAAGTATAGAATAGACTGAAAGAAACTCCTTAAGAATGAAAGTTTTAGGCAATGTTTGGTTGTGACAGACCTACATTGCATAACTCTGTTCTTTGTTCCTTAATTATATGAATGATAATCACATGAACTGGTGATGAATCAGTTATTTACCTTTTCAACAACATAACCTGGCTGTCTGACCGGTGAGCACATTCACACACTTCCACAACATAGGTGGAGGCTCACCCCTAAATTAACTTCGCTGTTGATAGGATGTGTAAATACACTAAGCCCTTTCAATGAATGAAGGGTCATACCTGTCAACCCTCCCTCATTAGGAGGGAGACTCCTTCATTTTGACCAAAATTTACCAATCTCCCTCGACAACTCCCTCACATAAGTCCAATCCCACAATGACTCAAAATCTACATCTTGTGGTCAAATGGGATCCTAGTTACTGTAGGATATGTGTAATAATGGGTGTATCTGGATCAAATAAATACTTTGTGAAGTTATTTTGATGCATAATAAGGGAAAGACATTTTGAGCAATGCAGTTTCAGTCGCATTTCACACACTTTTTCCCTCATTGGAAATATGGAAAGAGGGAGATCTCCCTCATTGGAGGTTTCAGAGGTTGACACCTATGAATAGGGTTCTGATATTGATAATGTTGTAATAAAGACGAGTACATATTGTGACATTGTTTGATAATGTTTACTGTTTGTTGTCCATCATGTAGTAGAAGAAAACAATATGTTTTTTAACTCTGGAATGTCAAGCTGTATGGACTATATTTCAGTATTTACTGGTTTTTGTTTAAGATGTTTATTAACCAAAAGTAATGTAGTCTAGCTTTGATCATCCAAGTGAAGGATATGGGACTAATTCTTTAATCAGTGTTTGTTTTAAAAAATTTCTGTTTTCTGTCATTTGTTCTTAAATCATGGAAAAAGACCGGGTAAATGGTACACTGAATCATTAAAATGTAAATACACTTTATAAGTTATTTAAACCCACTGTTAACTGCATCAGAGAATTATACGCAAGTCACTAATTAGTCCCCTGTGTCCAGTCTTCACTGACCAAATAATGTTATACATGTTTGATGTCACTCACAGAAAGCTTTAAAGGAGAAGGAGGAACATATAGAACAGCTGCTTAGGGAGAGAGACCTAGAGAGGGCAGAAGTCGCGCGAGCTGCAGCTCATGTAGATGAGGTGAGTTGTCTCCTCCGTAGCATGCAGCTCATGTAGATGAGGTGAGTTGTCTCCCCTGTAACATGCAGCCAATGTAGATGAGGTGAGTTGTCTCCCCTGTAACATGCAGCCCATGTAGATGAGGTGAGTTGTCTCCCCTGTAACATGCAGCCCATGTAGATGAGGTGAGTTGTCTCCTCCGTAGCATGCAGCTCATGTAGATGAGGTGAGTTGTCTCCCCTGTAACATGCAGCTCATGTAGATGAGGTGAGTTGTCTCCCCTGTAACATGCAGCTCATGTAGATGAAGTGAGTTGTCTCCCCTGTAACATGCAGCCCATGTAGATGAGGTGAGTTGTCTCCCCTGTAGCACGTTCACACAGAGCTGTGTGACAATACTAGCTTGTTCTCAAATAAATATACGTTGATCTCTTGTTCTAATGACATAATTCTATATATATTTCTCATACTTGAACAAACATAATTGTACTGAAGTATAAACAAAAGTTTTGTTCTAGTTTGAAAAATATACATAGAAGTGCTTGTTCTGATCTCTCTGTGTAACTCGTATGGAATGTGTTGGAATTTTTTTAGGAAAAATGTACAGGATATTGTAGGTAGAATTAATTGAAGCAAGGAATAGAAAACTCTAAAACCATTCAGGTATTTTAAAATTTGGATAAGAAATTCTGTAAAAGTTATTCAGAATGCATAATACTGTAAAAGTGGAATTGTTTGCGGTGTTGAAATGTTTGTGGTGTTGAAATGTTTGCTTATTTCACTGGCATTACATCTCTGCGAAATATCCTCATGCTAACATACCTAAAACCACTCAAACTCTGCAGTGTACAAAAGTATTATAGGCTTGCAGTGTAAAACAGCAGGAATGACAGCACGCAAATTACCTCTTAGCAAACAGTTTGGAGGCTGGCTTGTGCTCATCCTATTTTGTCTTATTTCATTACCAGGCGGAGGGCGAACTCACCACTATGCGGGTCCAGAACGAACGGCTGAAGGAGGATACAGACGATGCTGTGATCAAGATGAAGAGCCATATACAACAGCTGGAGAAGGAGAAGGCAGAGATTCTTTGTAAACTGGAGGATGAAAAGAGGTACCATAGCTTATTTGTTGAAACGAATAGGAAAAAATATTTTAGATTATCAATCACATCTCGTAATATCAAAGAATATGTCTGCACAATTTTCACTTCAAAATTGTATATTAAGTATAAGAAACCTAATAACGGCTATGACAATACTTAAGGATTTTCTTATTTTCTTACTTACTTAATCCTGAGTTTTATTTGTCAACTGCTGCCGGTGTTCCAGATACTTGGGTAGGCAGCAGGTGACTAGAGTGTCTAACACCCGATCTCCATGTCCCAGATACTTGGGTAGGCAGCAGGTGGCTAGAGTGTCTAACACCTGATCTCCATGTCCCAGACACTGGGGTAGGCAGCAGGCGGCTAGAGTGTCTTAACACCTGATCTCCATGTCCCAGATACTAGGGTAGACAGCAGGTGGCTAGAGTGTCTAACACCTGATCTCCATGTCCCAGATACTGGGGTAGGCAGCAGGCGGCTAGAGTGTCTAACACCTGATCTCCATGTCCCAGATACTGGGGTAGGCAGCAGGTGGCTAGAGTGTCTAACACCTGATCTCCATGTCCCAGATACTGGGGTAGGCAGCAGGTGGCTAGAGTGTCTAACACCTGATCTCCATGTCCCAGATACTGGGGTAAGCAGCAGGCAGTTAGAGTGTCTAACACCCAATCTCCATGTCCCAGACACTGGGGTAGACAGTAGGCGGGTAGAGGGTCTAACCCGATCTCCATGTCCCAGATACTGGGGTAGACAGCAGGCGGCTAGAGTGTCTAACGCCTGATCTCCATGTCCCAGAAACTGTGGTAGGCAGCAGGCAGTTAGAGTGTCTAACACCTGATCTCCATGTCCCAGAGACTGGGGTAGGCAGCAGGCAGTTAGAGTGTCTAACACCTGATCTCCATGTCCCAGATACTGGGGTAGGCAGCAGGCAGTTAGAGTGTCTAACACCTGATCTCCATGTCCCAGAGACTGGGGTAGGCAGCAGGCAGTTAGAGTGTCTAACACCTGATCTCCATGTCCCAGATACTGGGGTAGTCAGCAGGCGACTAGAGTGTCTAATACCCGATCTCCATGTCCCAGATACTGGGGTAGGCAGTAGGCGGCTAGAGTGTCTAACACCCAATCTCCATGTCCCAGATACTGGGGTAGGCAGCAGGCGGCTAGAGTGTCTAACACCTGATCTCCATGTCCCAGATACTGGAGTAGGCAGCAGGCGGTTAGAGTGTCTAACATCTGATCTCCATGTCCCAGAAACTGGGGTTGGCTGCAGGCGGTTAGAGTGTCTAACACCCAAACTCTTTGTCCCAGATACTTGGGTAGGCTACAGGCGACTAGAGTGTCGAACACCCTATCTCCATGTCCCAGAGACAGGGGTAGGCAGTAGGCGGCTAGAGTGTCTAACACCTGGTCTCCATGTCCCAGATACTGGAGTAGGCAGCAGGCGGTTAGAGTGTCTAACACCTGATCCCAATGTATTTCTGTTGTTTGGATCGTTGTTTCCTAGGCAGCATGCATTTAAGTCAGCCATGATACAGTCTGACCAAGATTTCCTTGCAGTACGCCTTCTTGAACTGGGGATGATCATAAGTTACAAGAAAAAAAAATTAAGGAAAAAAAATTAATCATCATTTTATATCTTTTCAAAGTTTGTGGAAACATGTGAGTCTTTAACACCATTTCATGTACACAATGTAGAGATGTTCTACAGAGGTTTCATGAAAAAACTGTCCATATTTATGAAATGTACTTTTTAGCTTGGTTGGATGGTACTGTCCAGAAGAATGTTACAGGAGATTGTTGAGGAATATGTCCACACTATAATAATGTATTTTGTATTACAGGAAAGTGGAGGACCTTCAGTTCCAGATAGAAGAGGAAGCTATAACCAAAGATGATTTAGAGGTAATTTATTTTATTTTTTTTGTCCCCCGCTTCCGGAGGAACGGGGGATATTGATTTGGGTTTGTCCGTCCGTCCGTCCGTCTGTCCGCTCTTAGGAGAAGTACATTCTGGGGTTTATCTTTTGTCCAAGTATACATTGTGGGGTGGTTTTTGTATGTGGGGTCGACCCCACAAGTGTATAATGAAAATCTGTCCAAATGGTCATTCTGGGGTTGCTTTTCATTATAAATAGCAACCCCACAATGGTTTGTCCAAGCGTCCAAAACTGCCACGATTGTGAATATGGACTCCCCCAGCTAAAGTCCGAAAAATACCCACTTCCGAATGTGCATATTAGTTTTGATACTGTCCGCTGGGCGCGCTGCAATCAATTGAGTTATCGACGATAAATCACGATGTGTTCCGAAACGTTAATTTTCTGGTTTTTGGCGGCCATTGTTGTAGCCGATTCAGAGGTAAGATTTGCATTAGTTTTAAAATCCGTTATCATCGATGTTAAATATATGTATATTTATTTTATTAAAGATGTATCTGTTAGTGAAAATGAATTTCAGCTATTAAAAAAGATTATTTACTGAGCGCTACACTTATATGAAACGGAAAGTTGGACAGAACATGTGAGGTTTGAGCGTATGGGGTTCTCTCCGCGTATCTAGAATCGCAATAAACGTATCGTTTTGTTGGGAGTATTTCAAATAATAATAAATTAATAATTTTACCATTTTATACTTTTAAAATTTAAAATACTTTTAAATAATAGTAACCTTTTTAACCATGACACCGACAGATAGGACCGCAGTAAATATCAGAGTTGTGGAAGCGTTTGCAACACGTTTTGTCACATAAACGGTGACATGTCAGTTGTCTAGTTTTCTTTTACGTTGTCTTTAGTTCTTGGTTAGCTTAATATGAATATGTATTGGTTCTTAACATATCATTTATGAATTTCTTCGCGTAGGACTAATAAAAAGAGATCAGAAAGAACCCGGAAACGTCCGTATCATCGGAACGCTTGTAAAATGGTCAGGATATTGACTTTCGTTTGTTGATCATGGTTGTAATTCTGGTTACGGCGTGTGCGAAATGTATCGCAAATGTCATCTGATATGTGGATTTACAACAAGAATAACTAATGAAATATCGTCACTTACAAAAGAAGATATGTTTGGCAATGGAATTAGTAGGCCGTGTTGTGATGTCGCACCGGTTGGTCCGGTATTTTCGGAGATCGATCGGGCAGAAATATATTTCATTGGGCCCAATGATAAATGGAACTTCAGATCAGTGTTATCATATTTGTTGTTCAATAATCGGAAGTGCATCCTAAGTTTCAAGATCGTAGATTATCGGATGTGTTGTGGTCTGAGTATAGGAGAAATGTGGCTTTTCTCGGACTTGCTTTCATACTGTAGATTTAGAAATTTCCCTGTTGTGTTTTCCCACAGCGAGAAACTTACACAGGTATTTATGAAATATTAAGAACAAATAAATAGTTCTAAGATATAGCTCTGCATGTTGTGCAAATTTATTTTAATGCTGATACAAGTCATGAATAATTATTGAACAACTTTAGTGTACTATTAATCTATTATCCAGTCTTGCTTCATTAAATTACAAATACCATATGTATATTTCTCAATAGGGATGAATTTTAAAACATGCATAAAATATTGGACCATCTTTTATTGCATAGGAATGGGTTTTTTTTGTTATTTTTTTTAGTGAACAACATAGTTTCTTAACATCATTTTGTATTGCTATACATTTCTTATGAATGGGTTATATTCTCCATTGCAATGAAGTTTAATATTCTAGAGTATTTGGATTAGCTGATTGTAATGGTATGCATTGTGGCATAATTTGAACAGACTTTCATAATGTCATGATATGACAAATCCCTAAGTATTTTACACCTGTAATTACAAGAATATCGTTTCGTTACAGATGGCGTCCAACTTTGTCTGGGCACAGCTAAAACCACATGACAAGTGCCTGTGGCCAGTACTAGTGAAACTCTGTGGTCATGATACAACTATAGTTTACTGCCATTCCGACAACGCTGAGTAAGTTTTCACAGTGAATTTCAGTGCTGCAAGTCATATTATTTTCAACATTTAATCCACAACATAATGTACAAATTAATGAAATTATCTGACTTATCAGTATGGTTTCAAATACCAAGATCTCTTTGAGCAAAACACAATTCAGGTATTCATTTCAGTTTTTCAATTCAGTAAGCAAAATCTTATTGCTTTGATAGACTGAGCTTTAAGATGCTGTTAATTCTTCAAAGATTTTATGAAAAAAAAACAAAGCGATATTGTTTTACTCCCCTACTCAACACTTATATGTCTTATATATAAATCTGTTAGCTACATTTATAGTACTGCATGGTCTCTTAGTAACAGTATTAAAATTTGGATTGACAGGTTTCGTCTGACTAAAAAATGTCAAATTTTACCATTTGATCATGACAACATTGAGAAATGGAAGACAGCTGGATCATGTAATAAAATTGTTGGTTTTTGTTATTTTTGTAGTGTGCAATGATAATGTGTAACCTTTCTGGAGAACTGAATGGCAGTGATTTTTCAGCCTATTTTGGGAAAAAATAACTTTCCTGGAAATTGGGAAAATCTAACGCGGAAAATGATATTTTGTTATTGAAAACTCCATTGTTCTACTTGTTTAGACTAGTCATTAGTGTTAGGATATCACAGCTTCTGACTTTTTAATAAAAACTTATGATTGGCCAGTGCGATACTGAATTTAGCCAAGGTCATTTGATTTTAATCATTTTCAAGGGCAATATGAAATTTGCTGTTGAACATTGAAAAACAATGTAATCTAGTAAAACAAGGCAAGCAGTTTGTGAAGATTCACTTCAGCTCTAGTCAAGTCAGTTGGTTAGTTAGTTGTCATCAGTTATTCAAAATATCATTGTAAAAACAAAATTTAAACCTTTCTCTGATAATTATTACAGCACCATTTTACATTTTTGCAATTTTTTTTCCCAAGACCAAACCAATGGCCTCAAGTTTGATGTACAAAATCCATTTGTCCTCCACTGTGATAGCAAATTTGATATTTATGTAAATAATGACAAAATGATCAAAGTGAAAATGTTAATTTGTGTCTTTGTCATTTTTAACAGATTTCAATATAAATATAACACAGACCATTTGATCATGTTCTGTATTATCATTGCACATTATCTATTCATTTCGTTTTTGAATTGAAATTGTCATCATTTTGTTTTTGTTTCGTTTTTTTCACTGGTTGGTCTCTTTTCATGTATTTGGACGAGCATTTTAAGGGCAAGGGGTGAGGTGGGTTGGCAGAGTGTGAGTCCTGTCTTGGGATAACACTGACAATAGGCCCAGTGCATTTTGGCCTTACAGTTTTGGGGTTGATATTTGGACTGGACATGTTCCACAAGATAAACAGTATATATGTACACACACGTTTTCCAAAATTCATTTAATCACAAAATAATACAGTTGTTTACATGTACATTTACATATATATAGATTGACATGATTAAAGTCTGATGCTTTATTCTATTTCTCTATGATATACTGCAAAAATAATATGTTAATATGAGACAGACTGTAATTTTTTTGTTGCTTTTGGGTCATGATTATTCTATATATTTACTTTATCCTATTATTTTTGTTACAGGGGTCCTGAGAAGAAAACCAGCAACTTTAGCTGCGTTTTTGGCCGATATACAATGGGCAGAGGAAGGAATAGCAGCGGAATCTGGAGAGGGCAGAGAAGTAGAACAGGAGGGATCTGGAGAGGGCAGAGAAGTAGAACAGGTTGGATCTGAAGAGGGCGGAGAAGTAGAACAGGTTGGATCTGAAGAGGGCAGAGAAGTAGAACAGGAGGGATCCGGAGAGGGCAGTGAAGTAGAACAGGAGGGATCCGGAGAGGGCAGTGAAGTAGAACAGGAGGGATCCGGAGAGGGCAGTGAAGTAGAACAGGAGGGATCCGGAGAGGGCAGTGAAGTAGAACAGGAGGGATCCGGAGAGGGCAGAGAAGTAGAACAGGAGGGATCCGGAGAGGGCAGTGAAGTAGAACAGGAGGGATCCGGAGAGGGCAGTGAAGTAGAACAGGAGGGATCCGGAGAGGGCAAAGAAGTAGAACAGGAGGAATCCGGAGATGGCAGTGAAGTAGAACAGGAGGAAGCGGGAGATGGCAGTGAAGTAGAACAGGAGGAATCGGGAGAGGGCAGTGAAGAAGAACAGGAGGAATCCGGAGATGGCAGTGAAGTAGAACAGGAGGAATCAGGAAAGGCCATTGAGGTAGAACAGGAGGGATCTGGAGAGGGCAGTGAGGTAGAACATGAGAGATCCGGAGATGGCAGTGAAGTAGAACAGGAGGAATCAGGAAAGGCCATTGAGGTAGAACAGGAGGGATCTGGAGAGGGCAGTGAAGTAGAACAGGAGGAATCAGGAAAGGCCGTTGAGGTAGAACAGGAGGGATCTGGAGAGGGCAGTGAGGTAGAACATAAGAGATCCGGAGATGGCAGTGAAGTAGAACAGGAGTTATCCGGAGATGGCAGAGGATTAGAACAGGAGGAATCAGGAAAGGCCATTGAGGTAGAACAGGAGGGATCTGGAGAGGGCAGTGAGGTAGAACATGAGAGATCCGGAGATGGCAGTGAAGTAGAACAGGAGTTATCCGGAGATGGCAGAGGATTAGAACAGGAGGGATCCAGAAATGGCAGTGAAGTGATACAGAAGGTAGAGGATATCGGGTTCGAAGTGGATGATATGATGGAAACAATGGAGGCCAGTCCAGCTATAGATGGTCGTGGAAAGAAAAGGAAGAGGGCCATGGTTATTTCAGACTCTGATAGTTCTGACGCTTCAGAGGTATTTCCCATGTTGTCGCAGACATCAGCACTGGCAAAGGAAAAGTTTGATGAAATGAATAAGAAGAATGCATGCATTGCTAAAGACATAAACAACAAAGAAATTTATGTCTCTGTCACAAGTCTCAACCATGGCAAAAGGGTTTATGATGCCAGACACCCTTGTCCCTATTGTCCGAAAAATGTAGCAAATTTTTCGCACCATGTCCTCTCAAAGCAACATCAAAAAGAGGTGGAAGTACAAAGTATAATGCTTAAAGAAGGAAAAGAAAGAAAGCAGCTCTTGACAAAACTCAGACTGAAAGCTGCTCATAGCAGAAATGTTGACGTTCTGAAAGAAAAAAGAGGAGAAATTTTTCTATTAAGAAGATCAAGGCGTAATGACAGTGAAACTGAGAGCGAGGATGAGAGCGAAGGAGGGACGCAATATAGTGTAGACCTGATGAAGTATGGCCCTTGCCCAAAATGCTTAGGATGGGTTTTACTACGATCAATCAAGCGTCATGAAGCAACCTGCTGTGCTTCAGGCGGTACAACATCGACTACCAAAACTTCCCTTATTCTGCAGTCTGATATAATTGTAGGCAAAATTTCTGAAGAGGCTTCACAGATGCTAACAAAGGAAGTATTTCCAATGATGCTGTTGGATGATGTAGCAAAGGCGGCCAAGAGAGACAGTCTGATAATTAGTATCGGCAACCAATGGATGATGAAGAATCGAGGGAATGAAGTTAACAGAAAGTATTATACAAGCTCGATAATGAGGCTTTGCGCAAAACTTAAATTGGCATGTCAAGAACTGACAAAAACAAAAGAGGACATGGAATACTACCTTAAACCTAGACAATTTGACTCAGTCTTGAAGGGAACACTTAAGTGTTGCACTTTGGACGAACTTGTGGATGAAGAGAACTTGAAAGCCCCGAGCAATGCTATCAAATTGGGCCATGAAATAAAGAGAATGCTGGATGCAAAACTTGCAAAAGCTATCATAAATGATGATGAACAAAAGAAAAAAGAAGCTGAAGAGTTCAGAAAACTCATGAATATTCAGTGGAGCCTTCGAGTAACGAAGTTAGCTAGGACTCTGCTGAATCAGCGATCATTTAATGCAAAGAAACAACTGCCACTCCCAGCTGATATACAGAAGTTGGCGAAGTACCTCCAGACAGAACTGCGAAAAGCAGAAGTTGATATCAATGGTGATGCTTCATACGAAAACTTCCGGAAGGTAGCTCTTCTCACCCTCGTTCGAATTACCCTCTTTAACCGTCGACGTTGCCATGAAGTGCAGGCAATGAAGTAAGTGAAACTAATAATTCAATAAACTTATTGGGTTATTATTTTGTGGTATTAAAAGTAATTAATATGGATTTCTGTTTAGATTTTTGGGTGTATAAGTAACCCAAAACTCTCATTATATAATCTCATTCCTTTTGAGACAATACTATCTTACAAGTGTCAAGAAAGTGAAAATGACAGAAAATTGCTCCCCAAAATATGACGTCGCAATCACAGGAAGGTCGGAATATCATCCTTTAACGGTGTTAATTTTACTGTCTGGAAACGCACACATTCAATTTTTTTCTGTTTGGTTTTATCTGTCCCAGGACTTTTTAAATTTAAATGTGAACGTTTTTCAAGTAGTAAATCAGATTATTATCTTAAAAAGGGTGTTGATCATTAGCCCATTTTAAAAATTGTACTCTTTAAAAAGTCTTTTTAGCTTGTGTTAAATGTCAGTGTTGAAAAAACCAATTTTATGTTGTGTGTGTTTTTTTGTTTTTTTTTGTAGGATCTCTTCATATGCTTCTAGAAAAACAGGAGTTGATGAAATTGGCCTTGAATTGAGGGGAGAACTAACTAAGTTTGAATGTCAACTGCTGGAGAGACAAGATATGGTGGTTGTCCGTGGAAAGGTATTTATTTCTTTGGATGCAATAAACTCCAACCTGAGATGTTTTAAGAATATCAAGTTACTGACTTTGTATGGCCTATTATTGGCATTGAAATACTGACTTTATTTCTGTTCTTTTCCATTTCTGATACTTCATCGAGAAGTTTAGGTGTATCTTTTTACATTGGATTTCTGAAGATACAGTACAAGTTTATGTTTTAGAAAAATAAGATGTCAAGCTATCTGTCTTTCATAGCCCCGAAAAACTTCATTTGTACGATAAGAATCGTGTATTCAGGTTTGCGCTGGGTATTTTACAAATGGGGTCCTTTTCAGATATCAGGGGTTCCTCTGTGTAATTTTAATGGACTTGCTTGAAAAAAGTGGGGTCCTTTCCATCGTAATACCGTCCTTATTTTGGATAGATGGTCCACCTTATGAAATGATTTTGAGATACATATATATGCGACTGATTAGTAGAAGTCCAACTTTTGTAGTTTGCCACTATTGTTAAAGAAAACATTGAGTTTGCAGTTGAAATGGTCACTGCCATTAGGTACCTTTTCATTTATTTTTTAATTTTCTTTGTTTCAGAATGGCAAAGGAGTTCCCGTTATACTTCCACCTGATACGAGGGCACCACTGAAATACCTGACTAATCATGGAGTCCGAGGAAAAGGTGGTATTCTACCTACAAACCCTTACATATTTGCTGGCACAGGTTAGTAGTAAACACTAGATACAAAGAGAGAGTGTAATGCTGATATGTGTTTCAAATAAAGACCGATTCAAAAAGATAGATGTTTGAATTTATCATAAGAATGCAATGTCATTTATTATACTGAAGTTTTGCTATTTTTAGCCTTCGATGGTTTTAAATTATGTATTTGCATCTTTATTGTATTATCAGCTTCAATCAATCTTCTGTGATTTAGTTAGGCTTACTATATACTAACTGGTTTTACAAAATGCCTTCTTTGTACAGGTGCAGGTGTACTCCGGGCATACGATGCCATCAGAACCGTAACAAGAAACCATGATGTCGGATTACAGCTGCCAGATTTGATCAGAACTTCAAACATGAGGAAGTACATGGCAACAATGTTACAGGTAATCTATTTTGGGTGAAAAAAATTGGTTATCACTTGTGCTATAATAACCAATTTTTTTTTTTTCAAAAATGTTTACATTGACATGTTATCAAATTGTTTCTACATATGACTATATTTAAAGGTTTTAAAAGATGGTGCTCAGACAAACCTTGCATTTGGAAATGACTCGTCCTTCAATGTACTTGTAAGCACTTACTTTCAAAAAAGGTGACAGATATATTAGCTAACCATGATGGAAATTTTCTTTCTTTTTTTTCCGCAGGCCTTAAATACTACTGAAAACGAAAGACAATGGGTGCTGGACCATTTGGGGCACACCATGAATGTGCATAAAATCCACTACAGACAAACTTCTGACATATTGGAAAGAGTAGATGTGGCAAAGATTCTTCTACTGCAAGACATGGGCCAGGTTGGAAAATATACTGGAAAACGCTTGCAAGATATTCAAATAGATGGTAATTAAATTCCATTTTGTATTTATTTACTTATACATTGTATTTACATTTGCGCTGCAGTGTCACTATGTAAACCTAGTAAGTTCTGTTTCGGTACATAGGACTATGAACCGAAATGAGTATGAATACGAACGTGAGATGGAGGTTAACAAACAATGCATATCATGCCGAACTCTCGTTTGGACGAGAAGTTATAGAAAACGTCTTGACTTTATTTATTTCATTTAAATATTCATATCCACTTTTTCAATAAAATCTAATGAACTTATTTAAACAAGTATAAACTTTCAATCACTTACTTGGCGCCATGTAGATGGTCCCCTCCCTGATTTTCGGAATGTGCAGTACTGACACTACTGTTTCAGTAGGCATAATGTCCGAAATAATGTAGGCATTGTTACCAAACTGATACTACATACATACAATTGTATATATGTAGAAAGACGATATGTACCCCTATCACCAGTGAAATCGACCAAAAATAACATGCATACATTCGGGTTCATATGCAACGCAATATTATATATCAGCCGTATCTCCACCAACAAAAAACAGGACGATGACAACTTTTTCCATGGCGGACCACATTACTCAGTTTTCAAATTCAGCGGACATGCCTCCACAGTATGAGGTCATAAATTCATGATGTCATTTATGATAACGACAATTATTCTAAGTGTGATATTAAAACACATTTCGACAAGAACAGTGTAAAAGAAGAAAGGGTTGCAACGTATTCTTGATAAAATCCTTTTTACCGTAGCTGTTTTCAACAGACTATATTTCAAAGTCTCCGTTCCAGGAGAAAGCATGTGAAAATTATCCGTCGCTGGAAAAGGAGCGCGCGCTGGGGGCTGTTCTGTCAACCCAACATTCCAGAGTTTCTTGGGAGCTATGTTTTGTTTAATTTTCGGTCGTAATTATTTTTTTCGTATATGGTAAGAAGTGGAAATGTAAATATAAGCATTTAACTGCATTCTGTTTCGAGTTATAGGCAATAGCGCGGTTCATGCTATTTTCCTGTAATGCAGTGGGCATTCATATTGCCTATAACTCGAAACAGAATGCAGTTTAATGCTTAAATATTGGCATTCTCTTTGCACTAGCCTTATGTCACTATTTTCCAAATTGTATTCATGAGACTATATATTTTTGTTTTCATTCTTGATAAAACAGATATTGTATCAGCAGTCGAGGAAGATGGTAGGGCACCCATGGAATCTGACTTGGCCATAGAGGATGTACCCGTAACTAGTATTGGAGACATTCAAGACACTGACGAATATATCCCCGACATGGATCAGGAACAAGAGGAGGATGAGGAGGATGAGGATGATCAAGAAGTACACTTGAAACGGAAGAAACCATCATGTGCATTTACAAGAAAGAAATGGTCAGCAGAGGAAGAAGATGAACTTAAAGAACTGTTCAAAAAAGAATTCATGCATAATAAATTGCCAGGTCAAAAAAAAATTGAAGATATGATGGGAAAAAGTAAGGAAAACAAAGGGTCAATCCATGAAAGAAAAAGGGACACAATCAAAAAGAAAATAAGCAACATGATGATAAAAAGGAGGAGGACACAAGACCAAGCGAAATGATCATCTGACTTTTCAGTGTTTTTTGTTACTGAAATACTGTTAATATTGTTTTGTGAATTTTGGAAAATGATACATGATTGGACTGCATGTACTCTGTTGTTTCTCTTAAGTTTATGATTCAAGTAATCACAACACATAAGCAATGTGAATAAACTTTCAAAAGTGATTATACAAGGTTCAGGAAACTACATGATAGTTGTCCAATATACAATTTTAGCCTACCATCATAATACTTACTAGGTAGAGAAATTTGAAATTATGATGAGAAACGTTAAGGATTACATAGTAGGTTTTGAAATTTCATAATATTAAAAGAGATTTTTTTATAGTACATACATGCAGTTGTTACGAGTTACAGAATTTATACCAAAATGCGTATTTCATAGTATTTCAACTAATATTGTGTCGTATAGAATTATATTTGTTTCTGTCAACATCACTTCCACAAAAAGTGATGATTGATTATCTTTTTGTGTACATTTCAAAGTTATGAAATATCCGAAGGTTTGTCGAGTTGCTAGAGATCGCATGATGCTGTCGTTATAATGTTTCTATAGAAGCCATTTGTCATCCAAGAAATTTGGGGAAAAAAACAAAACAAAACATGGCTTAAATGATGGCTTTCAATGTAAGAGTATTCCAGGAAAATGTACTGGTAATTGTATTGAAAATGATTCTTTGAGAGCACAGTTTTTGTTTTTTCATAATGAGAAGGCAAAGTAAATTTCTTTGTTCTCGAGCAGAGTTGAGACAGTGAGGTAACTATTTTATTATTTTATTAGTGAAGTAACAAGTGTCGGATAACATTTTGTTTTAATTCTTTATATTTACAATCACATAAAACCATTTCACATACATTTTGCAGGAAATGATTTATCAGATACTTTTGATTCGTTACCATATTTACTTCACTCAAAATCCTAGCGGATACTGTTTTCCACGCATTCTTCTTCCAGAAAATTATGAGGGTGGTATTTCTTGGTCACCTGACCATAGGTCATGGTGACCTATAGTGATTATTCTTGTCTGTCTAGCGCTAACTTTTTCTTTTTCTTGTGAACAAGATAAATGAGTAAATGTGATCAGATTTTGATGAAACTTTGTATGCAGGCATATCCATAAGATTTTGGATGGGTTTGAGAATGGGACCCATTTAATCATAACATACAAAGTAAAGGCACCTTGTTTTATTACCATTGGACCTTGAGAACATGATAACTTGAGTAAATATAAATGGATTTTTAAGGAATTTTGGTATGCTATGAGCCTTTTATTAACAAGATCTTGGGACAGCTATGATCCTAAAAATTATGGCCCTTTGCAGTTTTATGTATGTAATGGCTGGTCATCTTGGAAATTGTGGGTTTAACATATTAAAGCCATTTCAAAAGAATATACTACCATTTAAGTTCGGTTGAGACTAGTCAGTTAACCGTTGAGGCCTATGTGCCTCTTGTTTTAACTCTCCCAGGAAAGAATATTACCGTTTTTTAATACACAGCCTTAATGAATTACAAAATTAAACCTTCAAAGATAATGCAAAATACAGTTTAATTTGGACACTTTCAGGTGTTGCTAGTCTTAGTGGTTGGGAGTGATAATCTGCTCAAAATGGCAGGGGCAGTGATTACAGAAAATACTAATTGTAGATAAAAACGTATGAGTTAATTTATGTGTTGGCAACCATACGATGGTACACATATTTACAATATTATATATATATTTACTGTGGATGTGTAATTTTTGTCGAGGGAAGTGAGACAAAGCTGTCAACATTTGCGTTGAAGTCCACTTTTCACAGTGTTAATGGTATCTGATTGAATTAAACTTGGTCACATTACTTGTACTATCATACTGAACATCTAACCTTAATTTACAGGAAATGGTTTAATTACGCGTAATTCTTGTCTTTTTTTAACTTTAACATTACACTTGCATAGTCCATAAACAATGTTCTGTGTCAAGTGGAAACCAATTCTTTCAAATTGGAAGTAACTGCAGTATTTCATAGCTTTATACTTGATATTATTTTTTTATCGTAAAATTTGATTTATTTTCCAATATCTGATGTCAGTGGGTGGTGATCTTAGCAAATGTTGATTGCACCTGAACATAAAAGCTATAAGCGATATTCATTTATGCCGATACACACTATCTCATTGGACATGTACTTGCATTAGGTTGCTTGTTATTTGTATGAAGGTTCATGTGAGATCTGCATTTTGTGCTGCGGCCTTCCATTGGAAAAAATAGATTAACATGCATAGGATATATATTTTAGAATTTTGATATGTTTTGAACCGACTCTTGCAATATCTCGATGCAGCGTATTTCAGCAGAAGAAAAAATGGACCATCTAAATCTGTATCATACAGTAATTATGATTTGACTTTTTTAAAGGTGGAGTTAATTTTTCAGAATATTTCGGTGTAAAGCTTATTCATTGTTTCATAAGAATGAGAAAAATGATTAAACTGGGATGAAGTAATAGTTCACAATATCAGAAAGCCTGAATATCAATTTTCCAGGGAGCTTATGACAGATGGCTATGAGGAGGCCTTTTTTTCAACAAAAACTTTTTGTCGCCTCAGTTAAATAAGTTAAATTTCTTGTATGTCAGTAAATAGTCGTTCTCGGGTTCTGAATATCATGAATAATCATAAGGATTGATGACTGGTTAAGGAATCATGTACCGAGATTTGTTTTTCTTTCTCATTTATTATTTGACTTTTGACCTGTTAGCTTTAAATCTGTTGAGCTTTATATGAGTGGAGAGCTATGTTGTACACTTGCAACTCTTTTTGGTGCAGTGATTTCTGATAAAGTTTATTACTGAGTTTGAAAAATTGTCAATATTGGATGAATTAAATGTTTACTGCATGATCATTGAAGATTTGTAGTTTTCCTCAAATAAACATAATTTCGGTATTTTGAGTACACTTTTTTTTTCTTTGTTTTCTAGCAATTGACTCCAAATTTAAGACTAGTGTCTACAAAGTTCTGCTGGGTACAAAATTTGAGCATTGAAAAACCTTCAGGCTGCAGCAACTTCGTACCAGATATAAAATTGATATAATTATGGCATGTCTTACATCTTTCCTGAATTTACCAAAGCTTGCACTTGGGTAACATTTTAAAATTAACACTAGCCAGTATAAACACTGACTACATACAGTAGCCAGTCTAAATTCAGTCTACAGTATTTCCACAGACACTGGGTACCTATGTAATTAGAAAGATTTATTTTCAGAATTAGATTCAACTTTAAACAGCTTTCGTCGCATTCTATCTGGTAAATGTTCTTTATAGGAAGATGTGAAATATCCAAGTAAATGCATGAGTATTTGCTTTTTGCATGATCATATTTGATGGTATTTGGAGATGGTGCAGCTCGGATGATTAGTAACTTGTTGTCCATGACATTGTGGACAATGTGTCTATGATAAGATGAAGTTCATGTATTGCTTGATGTTAAGTAAGAAGATAGACACATTGTTTGCTTTGTTCTCCATAAATAATATCGTGTCCTTGACATTGTGGGTTTGTGTGTCCAAGACTTTGTACATGTAAGGTTCATGCCTTTCAAGATGGACACATTGTGGTACTTTTTGCCCACCATATTGTGGATTTACCATTTGACAATAACCAAAGATTATATTCAACCCCACATGGTGACGGACACCCAGCCCCACAATGTATCCACTGATCATATCCAAAGATGTTCAACCCCACATGGTGACGGACACCAAGCCCCACAACGTATCCACTGATCATATCCAAAGATGTTCAACCCCACATGGTGACGGACACCAAGCCCCACAACGTATCCACTGATCATATCAAAAGATGTTCAACCCCACATGGTGACGGACACCAAGCCCAACAATGTATCCACTGATCATATCCAAAGATGTTCAACCCCACTTGGTGACGGACACCAAGCCCCACAATGTATCCACTGATCATATCCAAAGATGTTCAACCCCACATGGTGACGGACACCAAGCCCCACAACGTATCCACTGATCATATCCAAAGATGTTCAACCCCACATGGTGACGGACACCAAGCCCCACAATGTATCCACTGATCATATCCAAAGATGTTCAACCCAACATGGTGACGGACACCAAGCCCCACATGGTATCTGGTAACGGACACCCAGCCCCACAATGTATCCACTGATCATATCCAAAGATGTTCAACCCCACATGGTGACGGACACCCAGCCCCACAATGTATCCACTGATCATATCCAAAGATGTTCAACCCCACATGGTGACGGACACCAAGCCCCACAACGTATCCACTGATCATATCCAAAGATGTTCAACCCCACATGGTGACGGACACCAAGCCCCACAATGTATCCACTGATCATATCCAAAGATGTTCAACCCCACATGGTGACGGACACCAAGCCCCACAATGTATCCACTCGTCATATCCAAAGATGTTCAACCCCACATGGTGACGGACACCAAGCCCCACAATGTATCCACTTGTCATATCCAAAGATGTTCAACCCCACATGGTGACGGACACCAAGCCCCACATGGTATCCACTGATCATATCCAAAGATGTTCAACCCCACATGGTGACGGACACCAAGCCCCACAATGTATCCACTGATCATATCCAAAGATGTTCAACCCCACATGGTGACGGACACCAAGCCCCACAATGTATCCACTGATCATATCCAAAGATGTTCAACCCCACATGGTGACGGACACCAAGCCCCACAATGTATCCACTGATCATATCCAAAGATGTTCAACCCCACATGGTGACGGACACCAAGCCCCACATGGTATCCATTCTCCATTTTTAACCCCACAGGGTGATGGACAATCAGCCCCACAAAGTGTCCATTGACGGAAACCCCATATGCATGGACGGAACCCCATAATGTACCTCTCCTAAATAATCTTGATGAAACCCCACAATGTACCATTTTTAAAAAATTCTTAACCCCACAAGGTTTTTGGACATTTAGCCCCACAATGTACCTCTCGTATGTACGTCCGTCCCTCTGTCCGTCCCTCCGTCCGTCCCTCTGTCTGTCTGTCACACTTCGTTTCCGTGCTCTATCTTTTGAAGGAATAATCCGATTTTCATTAAACTTGGTCAGGATACTTATCATCCAAGTACCTCGGATGAGTTCGAATTTCGTGAAATTCCGCGCATATTTTATGGAGTTATCCCCCTTTTATCACCAAATATAGGCATCATGTACAAAATGCCATAACTCTTATGTTTTTTATTTAATTCACTTTAAATTCTGTAGAATATTATATAAGGTAATGATGTTTAACATATATTACGGGTTTGGATGTCGTATCTCAACTTTCTTTGGAATCCGACAGAGTTTTGTCCCTTTCATTGCCAAATGAAAGCATTATGTACAAAAAATTGCTTTCCGTGCTCTATCTTTTGAAGGAATAATTCGATTTTCATCAAACTTGTTGAGGATACTTATTATTCAAGTATCTCGAATGAGTTCGATTTTCGTGAAATTCCGCGCGTATTTTACGGAGTTATCCCCCTTTTTATCATGAAATATAGGCATCATGTACAAAATGCCAGAACTCTTATGTTTTTTATTTATTTAATCTACTTTAAATTTGGTACAATATCATATCAAGCAATGATGTAACATATATTAAGTGTTTTGATGCAGGTATTTCAACTTTCTGTGGATGAGTGTGTCTTTATTTCAATCAGTACACTTTATTTCATAGTACATGTACAATACAATATATAACCAATATATACATTTTCAATTTCTATTCAATTCCCTCATAATACATCTTTGTATTCCATTCACATTTTGTAAGGTGTCACAAGAGGAAATAATATTTTACAAATATTACACGTTTTCTGATCAATTTTTAACTTTCCATATAATTCATTATGCCCTTTCCCTTGCCCTAAACCAGTATTATGTACAAAAATGACTTCACACACGATATTATTTGCTCTAATTTCCTCATAAGACAGTCAAATGTTTAATGCATAAACGGCTCAGCCAATTTCCATTGCCAAATTTCGCACATGATGTTTCCCCCCAAGTGGCCCTGAAGCGGGGGACATAAATTCCACGAATTAGCTTGTCTTGGCTTTTTTTTTCTTTCAAATGAAGAAAGTAGGCAATTATCAAAACACAACATAAAACCTTGCAATTTTTAAAGGAAGTTTTCAAGTACAGTAGAATCTCTTTATCTTGAATTCGTATAACTCGAAGACTACGTTTAATTTGAAGTACTTTGTTGGCCCGGCCAAGCTTTACACTATCATTCATACTCTTATAACTCAAATACTCTGATAACTTGAAGTTTTCCTATGGTCCCGTCAACTTCGAGATAACAAGGTTTCACTGTACTAATTGTACTTTTATAATAAGTCATATCTGTCCATTGTTAGGTTTCCCGCCTATTACTGTTCAATGTAAATTATTACAGGGATGAAAATCCTCCTCCAAAAGGAGGAATTCCTAATTTTGATAATTTTGCTGTAATGTGAATTTCTAAAATTTCCTATTAAAATCTCTTCAAAAGGTGGGTTTCCTCCTTTTTCACAATTGGCTGTTTTCATCTCTGATTATTAACGAAATTTTGTTGGTGTTACCCCTAAACAGGGTAGGATAGATCCTATATAGAATAGCCCTAACCAACAAGTGTGTTTGATCATTAACTGTTTATTTTACGACCCCCTTCAGTCAAGGACGGAGGAAGAGGAGGCGAAGCTGAAGGACCTGGAGAAGTCTCTACGCCGGGAGAAGGAAAGGGCAGACAAATTTGAGCAGGAGTTGTTCGGTTTGAAGGTTCATAAATTCATTACTGGCACTGAATTGTATTAATATTTGAGGCCATGAATTAAAAATAATATTAATTCATATTAATAGATAAAACATTATTATTATTAATAGATCTCTTTAGGATTTTTTTTTAATACAACATTTGCGATTACCTGTATTTTCTCCACATGTGCTTCGATGTAAAATGGGGAAAAATATCAATGACTAAATGTGAGTATGTATGGATTTGATCTCATCCCTCAACGAAATTTACTCCTTTATTTGGAAAAGATTAATAGTTTGTGATATGAGGTTCTTTTTCAAACATTTTGAAATAATCTTAAATTATTTTAACTTTTCCCAATTTTATGCTGTCCGAGTGCACAGGGCATATTATTGGAGTAGCGTTCAGTCCTATATTATCATGTGTGATTCATTCTGTCTGTTGTTGTATGCCAAACACAGGCCCTGATGAAGGACAAGGCAGAACGACTGACCGAAACCGAGGATCAGAATGTCGTGTTCCTCGACCAGATAGAGGAACTCACACATAAGTTATCTCAGGCTGAAAACAAGGTCAAAGGTTATGAGTCCTCAAGATTGGAAGAAGGGGCCAAGGTACATGTTCTGTTGATGATTGTGTGAAACCTATTTTTTATGCCTTCGCCATGAAATTCGGGGGCATATAGTGTAACCTATGTCTGTCCCGTCCCGTCCCGTCCCGTCCCGTCCCATCCCATAGTAATGTAATCAGCTTATTTAAATAACTACTAACTGATCCGATTGTCATCAAACTTCGCATACATAATTGACATGAAGAACTAATTTCATATTGGGGCAGGGGCATTTATGTCTCACAGACATTTCTAGTTTTTAATTAGAAATACATGTATAATTATTCATTTTCCTATTAACATCACTTTACAATGATATCATTTGTAAATAACATGTACAGTAAAACCCCACTTACAAAAACCTGGTTTACCTCTCATTGGGCAAACAGTTTTTTTGGTCTCGACCGAGTTCGTATATATTCAACCGACCACGGATTACTTGAATACCATGTATTCCTCGAACTATTGATCAGGTCCCCACAAGTTCGAGTAAGTGAGGTTTTACTGTATATACTTTTGTCTATCCCGTACATGAAAACCTTGGTCGTGACATTGTCATCATAAATATTGTTCCTCCGCTTCCCTGGCCAGTATGTACACTGTAACATATAACTATGGGCCGAGTGACATCCTAATGTACAGTTATTGTTGACCTACATAATCTCATTGTCGAGTATCAATTTCCTTCCTTGTTGTCGTAAAATACAATATCCGGTACATTGGCAAATCATTTCTGGAAATACAGATAACATCTATATAAAAACTTTGTTTGAAGTTATCAAGGTTTCGATATTCAAAATTCACTAAAATGATATATATACATTGGATTTCTGTAAGTCAGTGCACTCATAGGCATTGCTTGTCGCCTAATCCATTGTATCAAATAACTGAACAAGAAATAATCTGAAATGAAAAATTGAAAAATGAAAGAACAGTATCAAATTTCAAGTCTGTTCAATAAGAAATAGGAAAATAATTTCTCTATGTGTAATATTTCGGACTAAATATTATAGCATGTCTAATTTTCTATAGGAAAGATTTTGTAACGAAATTAGTTTTATTGCATCTTCCCCAACTAAATATTGAGAAATTCTCAGACAAATTTGGTATTTTCACTGAAGTTGTAGAAGAATGAGGTATCTTCACTATAGTACTGGGATAAAAATGATGTCACATTGATTTTGACATCACAATAAAAAGCAATATCTTATTTTTACGTGTAACAAATGGGAAAACTTGGGACTTTTCTTTTGCTCTTCACTGACAATCCTATGTCTAATGATGGAAAGTCACCGTCCCCTGTCTGTTGTTGTTATAGTTAGACCACGGCTCCTCACTGACAATCCTTTCCTATGTCTAATGATGGAAAGTCGCCGTCCCCTGTCTGTTGTTGTTACAGTTAGACCACGGCCCCTCACTGACAATCCTTTCCTATGTCTAATGATGGAAAGTCGCCGTCCCCTGTCTGTTGTTTACAGTTAGACCACGGCCCCTCACTGACAATCCTTTCCTATGTCTAATGATGGAAAGTCGCCGTCCCCTGTCTGTTGTTGTTACAGTTAGACCACGGCCCCTCACTGACAATCCTTTCCTATGTCTAATGATGGAAAGTCGCCGTCCCCTGTCTGTTGTTGTTACAGTTAGACCATGGCCCCTCACTGACAATCCTTTCCTATGTCTAATGATGGAAAGTCACCGTCCCCTGTCTGTTGTTGTTACAGTTAGACCATGGCTCCTCACTGACAATCCTATACAATGTCTAATGATGGAAAGTCACCGTCCCCTGTCTGTTGTTGTTACAGTTAGACCACGGCCCCTCACTGACAATCCTTTCCTATGTCTAATGATGGAAAGTCACCGTCCCCTGTCTGTTGTTGTTACAGTTAGACCATGGCTCCTCACTGACAATCCTATACAATGTCTAATGATGGAAAGTCACCGTCCCCTGTCTGTTGTTGTTACAGTTAGACCATGGCTCCTCACTGACAATCCTATACAATGTCTAATGATGGAAAGTCACCGTCCCCTGTCTGTTGTTGTTACAGTTAGACCATGGCTCCTCACTGACAATCCTATACCATGTCCAATGATTGAAAGTCACCGTCCCCTGTCTGTTGTTGTTACAGTTAGACTGTGGCTCCTCACTGACAATCCTATACTATGTCTAATGATGGAAAGTCACCGTCCCCTGTCTGTTGTTGTTACAGTTAGACCACGGCCCCTCACTGACAATCCTTTCCTATGTCTAATGATGGAAAGTCACCGTCCCCTGTCTGTTGTTGTTACAGTTAGACCATGGCTCCTCACTGACAATCCTATACAATGTCTAATGATGGAAAGTCACCGTCCCCTGTCTGTTGTTGTTACAGTTAGACCATGGCTCCTCACTGACAATCCTATACAATGTCTAATGATGGAAAGTCACCGTCCCCTGTCTGTTGTTGTTACAGTTAGACCATGGCTCCTCACTGACAATCCTATACCATGTCCAATGATTGAAAGTCACCGTCCCCTGTCTGTTGTTGTTACAGTTAGACCACGGCCCCTCACTGACAATCCTATACTATGTCTAATGATGGAAAGTCGCCGTCCCCTGTCTGTTGTTGTTACAGTTAGACCACGGCCCCTCACTGACAATCCTATACTATGTCTAATGATGGAAAGTCGCCGTCCCCTGTCTGTTGTTGTTACAGTTAGACCACGGCCCCTCACTGACAATCCTTTCCTATGTCTAATGATGGAAAGTCGCCGTTCCCTGTCTGTTGTTGTTACAGTTAGACCACGGCCCCTCACTGACAATCCTTTCCTATGTCTAATGATGGAAAGTCGCCGTCCCCTGTCTGTTGTTGTTACAGTTAGACCACGGCCCCTCACTGACAATCCTTTCCTATGTCTAATGATGGAAAGTCGCCGTCCCCTGTCTGTTGTTACAGTTAGACCATGGCTCCTCACTGACAATCCTTTCCTATGTCTAATGATGGAAAGTCGCCGTCCCCTGTCTGTTGTTGTTACAGTTAGACCACGGCCCCTCACTGACAATCCTTTCCTATGTCTAATGATGGAAAGTCGCCGTCCCCTGTCTGTTGTTGTTACAGTTAGACCACGGCCCCTCACTGACAATCCTTTCCTATGTCTAATGATGGAAAGTCGCCGTCCCCTGTCTGTTGTTGTTACAGTTAGACCACGGCCCCTCACTGACAATCCTTTCCTATGTCTAATGATGGAAAGTCGCCGTCCCCTGTCTGTTGTTGTTACAGTTAGACCACGGCCCCTCACTGACAATCCTTTCCTATGTCTAATGATGGAAAGTCACCGTCCCCTGTCTGTTGTTGTTACAGTTAGACTGTGGCTCCTCACTGACAATCCTATACTCTGTCTAATGATGGAAAGTCGCCGTCCCCTGTCTGTTGTTGTTACAGTTAGACCACGGCCCCTCACTGACAATCCTTTCCTATATTTAATGATGGAAAGTCACCGTCCCCTGTCTGTTGTTGTTACAGTTAGACCATGGCCCCTCACTGACAATCCTATACAATGTCTAATGATGGAAAGTCACCGTCCCCTGTCTGTTGTTGTTACAGTTAGACCATGGCTCCTCACTGACAATCCTATACTATGTCTAATGATGGAATGTCACCATCCCCTGTCTGTTGTTGTTACAGTTAGACCACGGCCCCTCACTGACAATCCTATACTATGTCTAATGATGGAATGTCACCATCCCCTGTCTGTTGTTGTTACAGTTAGACCATGGCTCCTCACTGACAATCCTATACTCTGTCTAATGATGGAAAGTCGCCGTTCCCTGTCTGTTGTTGTTACAGTTAGACCATGGCTCCTCACTGACAATCCTATACTCTGTCTAATGATGGAAAGTCGCCGTCCCCTGTCTGTTGTTGTTACAGTTAGACCATGGCCCCTCACTGACAATCCTATACTATGTCTAATGATGGAAAGTCGCCGTCCCCTGTCTGTTGTTGTTACAGTTAGACCATGGCTCCTCACTGACAATCCTATACAATGTCTAATGATGGAAAGTCGCCGTCCCCTGTCTGTTGTTGTTACAGTTAGACCACGGCCCCTCACTGACAATCCTATACTATGTCTAATGATGGAAAGTCGCCGTCCCCTGTCTGTTGTTGTTACAGTTAGACCATGGCCCCTCACTGACAATCCTATACAATGTCTAATGATGGAAAGTCACCGTCCCCTGTCTGTTGTTGTTACAGTTAGACCATGGCTCCTCACTGACAATCCTTTACAATGTCTAATGATGGAAAGTCACCGTCCCCTGTCTGTTGTTGTTACAGTTAGACCATGGCTCCTCACTGACAATCCTGTACTTTGTCTAATGATGGAAAGTCACCGTCCCCTGTCTGTTGTTGTTACAGTTAGACCATGGCTCCTCACTGACAATCCTATACAATGTCTAATGATGGAAAGTCACCGTCCCCTGTCTGTTGTTGTTACAGTTAGACCATGGCTCCTCACTGACAATCCTATACTATGTCTAATGATGGAAAGTCACCGTCCCCTGTCTGTTGTTGTTATAGTTAGACCACGGCTCCTCACTGACAATCCTATACTATGTCTAATGATGGAAAGTCACCGTCCCCTGTCTGTTGTTGTTACAGTTAGACTGTGGCTCCTCACTGACAATCCTTTCCTATGTCTAATGATGGAAAGTCGCCGTCCCCCGTCTGTTGTTGTTACAGTTAGACTGTGGCTCCTCACTGACAATCCTTTCCTATGTCTAATGATGGAAAGTCACCGTCCCCTGTCTGTTGTTGTTACAGTTAGACTGTGGCTCCTCACTGACAATCCTATACTATGTCTAATGATGGAAAGTCGCCGTCCCCCGTCTGTTGTTGTTACAGTTAGACCACGGCCCCTCACTGACAATCCTTTCCTATGTCTAATGATGGAAAGTCGCCGTCCCCTGTCTGTTGTTTACAGTTAGACCACGGCCCCTCACTGACAATCCTATACTATGTCTAATGATGGAAAGTCGCCGTCCCCTGTCTGTTGTTGTTACAGTTAGACCATGGCTCCTCACTGACAATCCTATACAATGTCTAATGATGGAAAGTCACCGTTCCCTGTCTGTTGTTGTTACAGTTAGACCACGGCCCCTCACTGACAATCCTTTCCTATGTCTAATGATGGAAAGTCACCGTCCCCTGTCTGTTGTTGTTACAGTTAGACCATGGCTCCTCACTGACAATCCTGTACTTTGTCTAATGATGGAAAGTCACCGTTCCCTGTCTGTTGTTGTTACAGTTAGACCACGGCCCCTCACTGACAATCTTATACTATGTCTAATGATGGAAAGTCACCGTCCCCTGTCTGTTGTTGTTACAGTTAGACCATGCATTTATACCCACCACATTATGATCAGTATGAATAAACAAAGAACAATGACAACAATACTTTGTTTGCAGTGTTCTTACTTAATTTCAAAACTTGCTATTGGAATTCTGTACAACTGGAAAAATTTGCTCTCATTTAACTTTTGCCCTTTTCGCCCAACAAGGGAAGGGTAAATTTAAGACAAGGCGAATATATTCCCCAACATAGGCTTGCGTCTTGTATTAGATGTATATTTGTAATTTTCTACATTTAAAAGGGCAAATTTAAGACAGGGCAATTTCAAATCTTTTCATGAGAGAGCGAAATAAACACGGTGAAAGTTTCCCTTAGTGGACAGTTAGACTTTAATGAGAGACCTGAGTTTGTGAGTTTGACCATGATATTGTCTTTTCTACAGACCAGCCAAGTAAGCATAGAACTCGAGGAGAAGTCTTCCAAGGTGACGGAGCTTGAAGACACGCTGTCCTTGCGTAACCGCGAAGTGAAAGAGCTTCAAAATAAACTAAGTGAACTGGTAAGTAGAAGAGAGATGTACAGATCTTTTATATACTGCTGTCTGTTGTATACACGTGTCGCAAATGTTGTCTGCCATTGTATAAATGGTAAAAAATATAACCTTATTTGTCCCCATTTACAAATATATGTGTACTTAGTTAAAACCAATGTATAGCTTGGTGATATACATATATCTATGTACAAGTAGGATTATCCAAATCAGTCAATCAGCTATTTGCAAAGTCACTAATTAAAAGGAATATTCAAAATTAAACAAGAAGAAAGAATGTATTACTAAAGTATGAGTGATACATTTTCTGTATTAATAAGTCAGCCAGTGAAATGTGGCAAATCAATTGTTATATTAATGAATGCCCTATTTGATTGGTTGAGTTTGACCCCAAGGTCAGATTTATGACAGTATGGAGGTCTGGCTTGATGTTTGTTTTGTTTTGATTTATATTACTGCTTTGTTTACTTTGCTTATTTTGTTGTTTCATATCCTGCTCTACCAAGACTGATATTTACTGATCTGTTCCTCATTTTTGGAAAATAACAAATTGCATATATTTGATATGTTCTTAGAATGCAAATATCCTGAATATAGTATGTTTATAATCAAAGTTGTTGTATTTTCTGTGAAATTGAATGTTTACAGAGGAACTATAAGTATTTCTCACAGGTATCTATGCTAGGAGACCTAGCCGAATCACTTGTCCTAGGGTGTTCTTGTAGACACAATTGTGATAACATGTCTCTCAGGGTGTTTGTAAAAACCACGTGGAGTTATCTCCCTTTGGAAGTTGTCTGCCCTTCTTTAAGCTGTCTGCATTTTCCTTCCTATCTCTCCTTCGTGATTGACCACATTTCTCTTACTGTTACATCCATGACGAGACTGTTTGTTTTGCTTTGCTTGTTTTTGCTATGAAATTTACAGGTTTAGATTTAAAGTTATGTCCAGTTATTTAATTTTATATATTTAATGTAGATTTTGATTTTGCTACAGTTATTTCAGCGGTTTGTTTTTGCTTTTAAGCCGTAGAACTGTCAGAGTTTGCACTAATGAAATTAATGTAATTGCACATTAGTGTAATTAATTTGATTTTGCTTCATAATTATTTTTCTTTTTTAAGGAAATAATATTATTACTGCAATGCATGAGCATCTTGATCTAATCCTACAAAGGTTGTTTAAACTGGTGTAAATGTAGGTGTTTTATTGTTGAATAAGAAAAATATTTAAAGGTTGGATGAGGATATTTTCAGCCAAGTTTAACATAAATAGTAATGAAATAATGCTATTTAATTGAAAATAAGAAATGGATTTAGCCTTATTGTAAAGATGAAATAGCATATAACCTTATTAATGTGTTACAAATGTTGATTGACGGAATGATATCAAGGATTCTATGGGGGAATGTTGAAACACACTTCTTGTCAGCACTGATGGTACTATTCCTTTATAATACTACTTCTATATTCTTGGGGATTTGGAGATAAGTTTGGGATCAGCTGGTGTGTTTTTTGTTCTTTTGAATGAAGTATGTGATGTTGAATCTATATAATATGAAATCAGCTTGGAATCATTTTAACTTTGGTAAAGATTTCAAAAAAATTAAAAACAGACAGAAAAAAAAAGAAAAAAAAAATTGATGAAGAAATTTCAGTTTTTTACAATTTTCAAGTTTGACCTCTGTCAAGTGTAATATTTGGTGACAATTTCCAGCTGATTTGCGATTAAACATGTACGTGTTGGTTTGATGGGTCCACTTTTTATTTCGCCATCATTCCTCACCACAACCTAATGTAACTGTTATGATCTCTGTCAAATCAAAGCTCCTTCTTCATTAAGGACATTAAAAATATGTATTCCGTCAAAATTATACCATATAAGTACTTGATTCAAATTATTGGTGCTGTATTGTATGATATCTGATATTTTTTTTATCAAATTGTCAATATTGCAGAAGTTTATAGAAACAGACAAAGGAAGAAAAAAACCCAGTTTATATGTTTTAAATAATTTGTTGAAAATATTCCACAGAGATTTATTGAAAAAATTTAAAAACAATAATTTCATTGCAAATTATATAAGATATTAGATATATGGTATAATTTTTATTACACATTTAAACTTGTTATAGATGAAACAAAAAGGAGAAATTACATTCAAGCTTTTATCTAATAAATAAGCTAATTGTCCTATAGTCTATGTCGACTGATCATATTGAAACTTTTGAACAGGATGATATTTGTAAATTTTGGTGTTTTTTTCCTGTCTCTATAGCGATATGGTCTGTGTCGACTGGAGGCTTTACTTGACTGGGATCATGTTAGCCCTTAAGTGTGTGTATATACTAATACTTTGTCAGCACAAAAGGCAAGGTAAGGGAAAGACCACAACACTTTCCCTGCACGGCACTGCACTTTAAACAGGTCCCTTGTCTGGCTTGGAGTAACTTCCCCTTATTTTTTGGTGTATGCTGTTTTTAGTTAATTATTCAGTTAATTTTTGTAATTCGTTTTTACAGTCAAACTTTTTTATTGACAAGTCTCCGGGACCATGAGTAAATTTCTGATTATTTATATAATAGATATATTTGATATTTTCTTGTATGAATACTCGTTGAAATATTTAAGACAATACATGGGATGGTGTGGTTGTCAATAATGAAGTTTGGTTGTAATTTAATCATGCTTTCTTTGCGTATTAGCCAAGTAATTATCGTGACTAGTACAGCTTGCCTACATAATTTGGGAATATGCTATTCTGAGATCATAATTTATCAAAAGAAGGAATTTTTTTTTTTTTTTTTAAATATTTTGTCAATATATGTAGAGTGGTTGTCATAGTTATATTTCATTTTGCAATCCATTTAACGGTAGAAATGATATAGTTTTAAGAATGAGGCAAGACCTACATGCTGAGTAAATCTGAAACAAATATGTGCTTTGTATAATGTTGAGTGTAGATTGTGGTTTTAGTGGGCCTGAATGTGGTAGTAAGATTAGCTATTTAGGGAGGTTGGTAAACATAGATAGGACACTACTTAACAATTGACAAATGACAAAGGAATCGGTGGAAAATCAAATTAAATTTAAAAAAAAGAGTTAAAAAAAAATTGAATTCCTAAGTACAAATGAGCTTGTTCCTTTAATGCATTGATTGATAGAAAAGTTTTATAAGCGATTTGAAAGAGAAACTAGTATATATAATACAAACTATAATTTGTGATATTCTTGTTAAATTGTATATTGTACTTTTCCTTCTCTGTATTTTTCTCCATTTTCAGCTGCAGTGTCTTTTTACGTGACTTACATGGCTGTTGATATAATTTTATATTTTACGATATGATTTTATGATTTACAATTCGATTTTCTGATTTATGATACAAGACTTGATTTTATGCTTTACGATTATGATATTTTATGATTTAAGATTGTAAGACTTTATGATTTAAAATTGTAAGGTTTTATGATTTAAGATTATAAGATTTTATGATTCAAGATTGTAAGGTTTTATGATTTAAGATTGTAAGGTTTTATGATTTACGATTATAAGACTTTATGATTTAAGATTGTAAGGTTTTATGATTTATGATTATAAGATTTTATGATTTAAGATTATAAGATTTTATGATTTAAGATTATAAGATTTTATGATTTAAGATTATAAGATTTTATGATTTACGATTATAAGATTTTATGATAAGATGATAAGATTTTATGATTTACAATAGACTTGTTACGTTTCCACCTAGTGTACACCTGCGCTTGTTATGCTGAAAGACTATATACTGTCATTGATTTGACCTTTGCTCCTGTCAATTATGGATTTCTTTGTTAAGTTAGTGATCTCTGGACGATAGCATTGCTACAAAAACACCAATTAATTTACTAACCAGAGATATTTGCTTGTTCAAAACCTGTTTGTTGTTGCTTTAAACTTAATTACTTCTATAAATTATGAAATGCCTTTTACAAATTCTTGATAAATTTGAGACCTCTACAAATCAATAAATATCCTTCTGTTTAATGCAGAATTAATGGTCTTATAAAAGTCTGTAACTTTTAAGCAAATAAATCATATACAGGCATTGAGTTGGATGTTCATGAATCTTTAAAAGTATGAATAATATGAAAGTGAAAATAGTAATTTTGTTATCTGTAATGCTATTACATTAGCTATCTATTAAAATATCTATTAAAACAACATTGTCATGATTACAGGTGTAACATATTTGTACAAAACATATTTGTTTGGAGTGAAAATAAACAGTATTTGAACAAGCAGTACTTTAATAAGAGACTAGTTTGGTATACAATAAGGCTACAATATATTTATACCTTTTTTGTGATCTGAACAAAAAACAATCTTTTCATTTATGAATTTATATAATAGATAATCTGTCATGATTTTTCAAAGGAGCAGGTGAATATATGATAGGAGTTTGGAAAAAGAAAAACATTTGATTTTCAATATTTTTTTATTTTCAAATTAAGAATAAACTCAAGTTCATCATGTCAAGTTTGTGTAATTAATATCAATTCTCTTCAAAATGTTAAAGTCACCAGCCTAGAATACTTTTCTTATTTCACGATTTGTGCAAATATTCTATATTATCATACTATCATGACACAGAATAAAAAGTTAATCATATGATCACATTTTTTCTGATAAATTTATTTTCACCTGCTTTTGCAATTTAATGACACGATAAAAATGCCTTGCCGCTATATTCTGTATTGAGGGTGTTGGGTTGGCCAAGTTAAAATTACCTGTATTTAGTATGAGATGTCCACAGAACAAGATGATCAGTATTTAAAAATAGACAAACAAAACTATTTCACATACCTACCAGTGCTTGTCCAAATTGACAGCTCATGTATCAAGTCTAGAAAAATGAAAATAACAATCCACTCAACATACGTGTAGCTAAAAATGTATTATGATTTAGATGTTTAACTTGGCCTTCATATCAAAATAAAAGTCCAGAGACCATTAACATTTTAACTAAAACAGACATGTTTCCTTGCATCCAGCTTAAATAAAGATACCCATGTGAGATTTTTACTTTTAACTATACAGTTTCATTTCATTCAAGTTTGAAAATATACTTGCCATAAAGCTTCTGTTATTATAATCATGTTGGTATAAAATTAAGTTTGGGGAAAAAAATAGGAATAAAAAAAATCTCATGAATTTTTTACTTTCTCTATTCTTTTATTTTTGGACTTAAGAATAATTTTGTTGATGCAATTCAAAACAAATTTGATAAGCAATTGTAGGAAGGAAACTACTGAAAATTCACTGCTTTGATGCAAATTAGAAATATGTATATGATTAAATATTTCTAAAAATTTGGTATTATAAACTTTTCTTAAAATCTGTGTACTTTCTTATATGATTTTCATATAAAATTTGGAGTGCTATCTAGAACTTTGAATTTTGTATGAAGAGAATTTGCATGATTAGATGGTAGTGGAATTAACAGATAAAAATATTGTTGAAACCAAACATTAAAAACTTTTTGATAAAATATAAAAAAAAATATCCTACCATTCTCACATGATATTTATTTAATTTATGTAAAGGATAAAAAAAATCTATTTTTTTTTATATTAAAAAAATATTGTTCTCATTGCTTAAACGTAAATGAAAGCCGATCAGTGATATATGATTGTGTTTCACTGCCAATCATGTAAAAAAAAAAAAACAGGATAAAAGCATGAACAAAATACATTTTATAGGACATTTCCATGAAAAAGTGTTAATGATTGTATTCGCTGTCATGGATACTCTTATTATAAT
Organism: Mimachlamys varia; assembly: GCA_947623455.1. NCBI lineage: Eukaryota > Metazoa > Mollusca > Bivalvia > Pectinida > Pectinidae > Mimachlamys > Mimachlamys varia. The sequence continues at coordinate 27,104,497 of OX392532.1, read as the reverse complement.
TTTCAATTTTTGTTCCCCAGAATGAAGAAGTTAAAACCAGCACAATACGCAGACAAAAATTGCAGGAAACTATTGACAGTAAGTGGGAAGATAATACTTTTTTTTGTTAATTTGTAAGGTACAGTGTACAACTTCAGATTATTTGCGTCAAAAAAGTGTCTTAATATCATGTAAAATATACCTGGTAACAATATCAAATACATTCCCCTAAAGTCACGGTCAGGGGTATCATGTACCTTGTAACAATATCAAATACATTCCCCTAAGGTCACGGTCAGGGGTATCATGTACCTTGTAACAATATCAAATACATTCCCCTAAGGTCACGGTCAGGGGTATCATGTACCTTGTAACAATGTCAGATACATTTCCCTAAGGTCAAGGTCATGGTAAGAGGGATCATGAACCTGGTAACAATATCAGATACATTCCCCTAAGGTCAAGGTCAGGGTAAGAGGAATCATGTACCTGGTAACAAATCAGATATATTCCCCTAAGGTCAAGGTCAGGGGTATCATGTACCTAGTAACAATATCAGATACATTCCCCTAAGGTCAAGGTCAGGGTAAGGGGTAACATGTACCTGGTAACAATGTCAGATACATTCCCCAAAGTTCAAGGTCAGGGTAAGGGGTAACATGTACCTTTACCGAAATTACCCTATGTTCTTCATCAATCCGGTTTTGTTACAGCCTATTGAGTGATTGCATGAACTTATTTCAATCATTGTTTTCTATCAATTTAACAGATTTATCAGCGCAACTTGCAAACAGTGGGGATGCATCCAACAGTCTTAACACAGAAATACAGAAACTCAAATCACAAATCTCAGGTAAGTTACACAGAAATACAGAAACTCAAATGATAAATATCAGGTAACACAGAAATACAGAAACTCAAATCACAAATCTCAGGTAAGTAAGACAGAAATACAGAAACTCAAATCACAAATCTCAGGTAAGTAAGGCAGAAATACAGAAACTCAAATGATAAATATCAGGTAACACAGAAATACAGAAACTTAAATCACAAATCTCAGGTAAGTAACACAGAAATATAGAAACTGGAATCATAAATATCAGGTAAGTAACACAGAAATATAGAAACTCGAATCATAAATATCAGGTAAGTAACACAGAAATATAGAAACTCGAATCATAAATATCAGGTAAGTAATACAGAAATACAGAAACTCAAATCCTTTTTCATGAGTATTTGTTTTAGTAATTATGATTATTTACTCGTTGTAGATTTACAACGACAAGTAGACTCGAGTAAAGACAAGGAACAACAACTGACAGACGAGAAGAACCAGCTTGTAAGTACAGCGCCCATTTAACACCTGTATCTTCACACCTGTATCACCTGTATAAGGCATCATGTATGTACTAAGTAGGGCTACGGTCAACACCTGTGTACTATACTTAGGCCAGCGGTCATTCTAATGTGCACTGACCTTACCATAATCATCCGTGAGGCTAGAAGTCTCTGTATTATATTTTCATTTCTGGCCCAAGTTTCAGCAACTTTCCTTAACTTTAGGAAATTCCCTTAACTTAAAAATCTCCATAGGAAAGCAATACAGAAGTTGTTGAAAGTTCCTTAACTGAAGATTTCCCCCTTAACTTCTGTAATGCCTTCCTATTGAGATTTTGAAGTAAAGGAATTTCCTTAAGTTCAGGAAAGTAGATAAAACTGGGGCCAGATCTGGTAAAGAAATAAAGCAAAATAGATTTTTTTTTCTACCTGAGCATACAAATTTTTACCACTTTTGTCATTTATTTGATTCCATATCTCATAGAAAGTGTTGTATTTTGTATTCTATGTATTATATATTCAGTAGTTGTTTCCTTCCTTCCTTGCTATTCCTGTCTTTATTGTACGGAGGGGTGCTTTTGTGTGTCATTCCGACCCTAGCAGTAAACAACTTCAATATACTGAGGTATCGTCTCGGACATATATATAAAAAACCATGTTAAATATTAAACATACTTTTTTTAATTCATTCAACCCTGAAGATGCAATTGAACTCTTCCAATTCAAAGGTTGGAATAGTCCATTATGAAATTCCAGGGGTGAATGTGTTAAAATGTGACAATGTGATTCTGTCTTGTTCAAAAATAATAAAAATGAATATAACTTCTTTAAAATAAAAAATATCAAAGTAGCTAAAAAAAGATGCATATATTTTAAAGTGTTATATTCATAATAAGCATGTAATAACTTAAAGGTAATTTGTGGAATGTATAAACTCATTCTTCCCTGAAAATATAAATAAACTCTTCCAGTTCAAATTTTGGAATTGTGCATTATAAAATTTCAGGGATGGATATTTCCTATTTCAACGTGTTTAAACTCTTTGTATAAATGAATTGTCTGGAACTTTTTATGAAAAAGGCTAACAAATTATTTTCACAATACACATAAAACAAAATAAAAGTCATCAGTATTTATCTAAGTTGTGAAACTGTTTCTCTTTTCTGTAAACATTTTGAAATCTAAGTCTTTATCTGATATTTTCTCTGGAACTTTTTCTATATCAATATTGAAGTAATGGTAGAAAGCTCCTGGCTGTGGTCTAGAATTTTAAATCTCCTGTAGATAAACTGAAATTCATATTTTTATCCATCTTTCAATTTTTTTTTCCAAATCATTAGTATGAATATTTCAAATTTATGTACTTTTTTTGGATTTTGTTTGAATGTTTCATCATTCTTCACTTCATTTACTAGGTATCAATTTCTGAAAAATTAAAGTCTTAAAAATTGAAAACACAACCTGATGATTGTTTAAAATTGTTTAAAAAAAAAGAACAACTTTTTAAATTCTAATTTGATGTAATTTTCATCTGATATAAAACAATACAAAAATTTACTGTCAAAAACTTCATTCTAAAGGAAAATTAAACTTATTAAATTGTTATTCAAATATAAAATACAAGATGAGATGAAAAAGTAAATAAAAAAACATTGACAATACAAATATTGATAAGCATGAAACACGGGTCACCTCTACCGTTGTAAGGGTCATATAGGGACACATACATTGCCTGCCTTGTTGTCAGCGGTGTTGTCTTTTATGCATCTGTGACCATTTTATACATAAATTTGTTCCATTGTATGGCCGTTTGAATTGTCTGTGGTCATTTGTATTCTTCATCCACGAGTCTGCTATAGTGTATGGCAATTTGTCTCAATGTTTTTTTTTTCGTATGGCTTATCTACTTTTCTGTGAAATTCATTGTAAAGAAATACCCCATTTTGGTTGTTTTTTTTAAATTTTGTCATGAAAATCTTTAATATTTCGAATTTGTCCTAGAAAGAAAATGCTCGTCTATTTCTGTAATTTCTTGTAATGTTTCAAAGCTATTTGAGCTTCAATTGATTTTGCGGATTAATGTATGACTATATAAAGAAGATGCTTTTCCTGATTTATTAAATATAAGAAAATTGTATTTAATTTGAAAACTATTTTATAAAACATTGTATTACAGAAATAGAAATGCATGTTTGTTTGTCAAAATTCTTTTCAGCATATATAAGTTATATTTCAGATATTTTCTTCACCAATTTTTTTTTATTATTATTTTGCTTCGGTTGAGTTTTGGAGTTTTGGTTGGTGTTTTTACTTTGCCAGCTTTTGTTGAGCTCCTGTGCCCATGAATGGTTGTCTCCCCTTACCTGATCATCCTCAGCTATATGTTATGGCTTATAGCATTTTACATACCTTAGGCCATGATTATGTTGATGTTATTTTCATTCACATGCAGTTTCACTTTAGCATATATCGCAAGTTAACTTTCTAAAAAGGAAAAAAAAAATACGATTTTGTTTTTAAAGAAGAGGAAAACTTTAAAAGTTTCAATAAAGTTATTTCACTTTGAGGGTTTAACAAAAGAAAAACAAAGTGTTAAGTATTGATATATTTTTTTCATTAGATAGATAATGAAATTTAAATGCTTGATGGCTTAAAGCAAAATCATGAATATTCATGAACATTTCATTGATGATTTATTTTTATTAAATAAAACAACAAATAGCTTACAAGGATAATAACAGACAAAAAAATGAAACTTCCCTTGAATTAAAAATTTTAGGCTAGAAATCAACATCTAAACTGTTGATTTTCCTTTCTTAAGCATGTAGAATCTATACCTATCTGTAGCTTAGATAAATATGTACCACTTTTTCAATGTATGTACCCCGTTCTTCAATTTCTCAGCAGAAACCAAAGTCTCATTACGACCCTTCCACACGCCATTTTATCAGGTAACCAGTGAAAAATAGATCTCTCTTTGTAGTTTCACCTGTAATCAGACTTCTCTTGTTTTTTTTTATCATCAAAAATTAACACATCATTTTCACTAAACATCAGTCTGGGCACATGACCTCATTTTCATAGCTATTAATCCAATTTTCTAATATATATTTTTTTATGATTCATCATTATGTTTCTCCCCTGATCTTTGCCGTTCAAAGGAACTACAAATGAGCGATATGATGAAAAACTCCGGAGATAGCTCAAAACGTCTTTCTCTGATGAACGATCAACTCACAGAGAGGAATAGGTTAGTCTTGTTTTTGTGCATCATTATGTTTCTGTTTCCTTCCTTTGTTGGTGTTTGTTGATTTTCGTTTTGCAGTGGCATTGTTTGATTCTGTTTTAAAACCTATGCAAAAGAACATCCATCGCTTGCTTTCAGGAAAAAACTTCCTTTCATCTAATAATATATCTTCTTTTTTTTTAGTTTTGTTTCTGTTTTTTCTTTGACAACAAAATTGATTATTACCAAAAATCCAGACTTTGATAAATAATTATCTATCCTATTTTTATTTATTTATTTAACATTAACAGATCAACAAAAATGACTTGGCAAGTAATGGAAATGAAAATAAAATTATACATAGAGAGTTAGCTCCCTTATATAGAGAGAGTGACCTCCCTTATTTATTGGAATCCATTTAGTTATGGGTTCTTTTGCAAAGGTTGTCGTGGCTATTGGCTTTGTGATGTATTTAATTAGCACATACAGAGCTGCTTATTTCAGCTGCATGTTAGTATGTGGTGTTTGATTTTAACGTATATCTCAATGCCTATGTTGTCATGATTTTGTTGTGCACCTTGTCTTGAATTGTTGTGTATAGTTTATGTATGTAATGTATCATTGCACTATCAGGAAGAAAATATCAAAAGGAAAAAAAATCAGAGAGAATTTTATTAAAGGAAATAAAAGTAGAAATAGCTGATTATCTGAACCTGGACTGGTCTTCTGTCATCATGGTATTGTCTTGTCTTTGGACTTCAGCAAGTCTACAGGCACACACATATATATATATAAATATACATACCATATATGGTTAAGACCTTGCAGTGTAGACTTACTCAAGTCAGTCTTTAGATGGGAGTATAATTGATAGCCAGTCTAAATCTAACCCAACCAAAGACAGGTTAATGTTTCATACCAGCACATAGCCGTTCTGATAATTGATCACATATAGTATTAAAGCAAGCTATTAATTTGAGGTCACAACCCACATTTGAATTGTTGGAGGTTCAGATAATCAACATTTCATTGAAATACTTTAACTGAACACTGGAATATTATACAAATAATAGTCTTTATTTTTACATAAAAAAATCTTTATGATTAACTTAAATTCAGTCCATGGATTAAAAACAAACAAAATTGTATCCACTTTGAAAGTTACAAGTTACAACATCAGGTGAAGGCATTGACTTTGATTTTACTGATGAAATTAGTGCTGAAAAGATACATTTCAGACTTGGCTTTGTTGTTGAAATCTAACACTGAAATACTAACTCAATACTAACAGTTAAACTGAAATAATACTCCTAATATTGTTGTTGTGAGACAGAAAAGAACCGTTGTATACTACAGCCAAATCTAACTGTGACATCTTTTCTTAACCTTTTATACTTAACCAATACCAGGTAAATCCAGGGCGGTATACATGAAACCGTTCTCATGCTCAAGCATGGATTCTGTGCTCAAGCCTTATTTTTTATTCTGACTACAAATTATTTAAAAAATCTAATGTCGTCAAAGTTTTGGAAAAAAATGAAGAGACATGAAAAGGAAAGCCTGTTTTCAACATTTACAATGACTTTTTGACATGATTAAGGAGAGTTTCAAGAAATCTGGCTTGAGCACAGAATCCATGTTTGAGCATGAGAACAGTTTCATGAATACGGGTCCTGGAGCCAGGTTATACAGCGAAAGTTGGATAAACTTAAGTATTCACATGTTGCAATCGTTGAATAAGTGATGAGCGGACAGGTTGTATAAGGTGTACCACGCGCACAGAAATTAGGAGTGTGACTATCAGCGAATCTCAGAAGATGAAGATGGAAAGGTTACTTATATTGGGAAAAGCAAAAAAAAAAAAAAAAAATAATAATAATTGCCTTGTACAAATAATTGCATGTTACAATTGAAAATCAACAAGTGAAATTGGTTAGCACTGAGTTTTTACAGCACAAAATAACAGCACATATTTAATAGCTTACAACTCATTTTATCAATATACAATATAATATGCCATTAAAGAATGCATTGATGGACTGCAGGTATGAAAATATTTACCCAAATTTACATACTGGTATATATTGCACTGCTTATCTATTACATAATCCATTGGGGGAATTTTACAACTGTACTGCTCCCTAATCTGTTGATGATTGTAATAATTGACAATGATGTGGAGGTGTTGGAAAGGTTGTATATGTTTGATAATAAAGGGATATCGTATATATCCTAATTAAGACAAAATCATTAATTAACAAAAATGCATAGGACATGGAATTATGTGCATTATTTGTCTAAGGGTATGTTCTTATTTAAAGTCAACCCATAAGGCACATATAGTTACTCTATGTTGACACCATAAAAAGTAGGCCAGAAGATATAGTCAAGGGTATATAGGATTTCAAGGTAGGTCACATGAACACAATTTTTCATTTCTGTAAACACTTATATATGTAAAAATATATATTGTTTAAATATTCTGGTTGGTGGCATTAGTCTGTAAGTTTCATAGAATAATATTTATCAGGCTTGAGAATTACATTCAATTTGTACAGTCTATTTTGTATAGGCCTTATAGCTTAATTACATGAATGTGTCATGCTTTTCAAGTCTAAAAATTGTATGTAATGGCTGGACATTTTGATGAACTGGAACTATTTTGCAGGTAAATTCATCATAAGTGTAACATCTAAACTGGCGTTAAGCGTGAAGGAAATTGATCTGATATCGAAACATGTTAATGAACTTTGAACAAGTTTTCATGACAATAGTAAACCTGAGATTTTATCATCACCGAGGCTTCACCTAAAGCTTCAATATCTAACATCTACAACTGTTATTCAATCAAAGGGCTGTCCTGTTACATGTTTGGACTGTGGAGTATACAGTTAAAACTGAATCACTTGGGATACCATGGTAAAGGCCCGTATTGATTTTATACACAGACTCTCCGTGTGTACTGTATTGTGTAAGATTACTGTCTGCATGTGACCTCATTCCAGCAAAAATCACGTGCAGAAAGCTCGTAATTAAAACAGGGAAACGGTGCTGTACATGGCCTTGTTAAATGGTTAGAAAATGTGAAGGCTGGAGATACATCTTAATCAGAATGTTTGGTTAGAAGTCGGAGCTTCATCTTGACATATATCCATCATTCTTTGATGCCATAATAAAACTCGTTGGATAATGTTCAAGCAGAAGATATCTGACTGTCCATGATCTGATAAAGAGTTGGCTAACACTTGCTGTAGATATCTGACTGTCCATGATCTGATAGAAGAGTCGGCTAACTCTTGCTGTACATGTAGTTATCTGGCAGTTCATGATCTGATAAGAGTGAGCTATACGCTTGCTGTAGATATCTGGCAGTCCATAGTCTGATAAAAGAGTCTAGCTGCTAACTTTTGCTCTACATGTCTGACAGTCCATGATCTGATAAAAGAGTGAGCTATAGTCTTGCTGTAGATATTTGGCAGTTCATGATCTGATAGAAGAGTTGGCTAACTCTTACTGTAGATGTCGGGGTGTCCATGAACTGACAGAAGAGTCTGCTAACTCTTGCTTTAGATGTCGGGGTGTCCATAATCTGATAAAAGAGTTGGCTAACACTTGCTGTAGATGTCTGGCTGCCCATGATCTGATAGAAGAGTGAGCTATACTCTTGCTCTAGATGTCTGGCTGTCCATGATCTGAAAGAAGAGCCAGCTATACTCTTGCTCTAGATGTCTGGCTGTCCAAAGTCTGATAGAAGAGTGAGCTATATATACTCTTACCCTAGATATCTAGCTGTTCATAGTCTCGTAAAGAGACCATTATCTTTATCATAATATATGTATATCTGGATTTTTATGATCTGAAAATGAGTCAGTTATACATTTGCTGTAGATATCTAGCTTTTCATTAGAATGTGTCCTAACACATCTTATTGGCCAGAAGATACTTTGCTTTACTGAAGCGAAACATCATGGTAAATTATCTTTTGCATAGAACAAGTATGGAAAGATTGTCTCTGATCTGACAGCTGGTAAGGCTTGTAATGAAATTTAGAATAGATGAGTTCCATCTTTTGAAAAGTAATAATTTGCTAGGATAAAAATGACACAAGGGGTATATTGTTTAATGGCATAATAACAAAAGATAAACCGAGACTGGTTCCAAGTGCTGTCTTTGTGCATGCTAACAGAGCAGCGTGGTAAACCCCCGGAGGAAATACAGTTTTATAGTGTAATGTATCCTCACCGAAACCACACAGTATCGGGTGTGTTTATATGTATCATTCCACTGGTGTTAGAGAACATTTAGCTTCCAGATACAAACGCTGATTACGCCTTGTGATATAGTGCAATATAGCTGTAACATGCAATTTATACAAATGTTGTTTTAGAAAACTAGCACAACGGATCGATAACTGAAACTTGACTGAATTATAATTGATTATATTCAGGAGTAAGGTTATAAGATGTGGCAACTTATATTTAGCAGGGTGCTGTTAAGCAATCATTGTAAACATTTTTGTCTTTGGACATACTGTGTAATTAGCAGGCAATGAGATCATGTTATTATTTGGGTTTGATTAGAACCAATCACATCATTTATATTGTTTACCATGACAACAGGGAAACAGTACAGAAATCCTACCTCATGAGGGAAATTTATTGGGTCAAAAAAAAGAACAGTGGAGTCGATCATATGCGACATCAATTCTACTAACAGTTATGGACTTTGGACTTGAAGATTAATACTGATAATTCTAGTGACAATTTATAATACATCTCAGGTGTAGTACACTGACATAGAAACTCATGCCCATTCTCGGTTAAGAAGACATGTTGTTAGATGTCCATGTAAAAAGCATTGAACCCAACTGAATAATCTCAGCTCTGTAGAGTCTGGTTCTCTTCTGGTGACCTAGAATGGCGGGTGTCGTCGATGAAGCAGAAGACGCTTATACTCTTCCGGAACACCTGGTCTTATTCTCTTGTGCTTTTACGAGAGTCTCCATGTAAATCTTTCCTTTGTTCCTATTTTGCCCCTAGTTTAATCGATTTTGAGCTCTAGTTTAATCCATTTTGAGCTCTAGTTTAATCGATTTTGAGTTCGGATTATGGTTTTGTTGCCTCTTTGGTATTCTCTGATTTTTTTTCAGCTCAGGGAACATTTACCGAAACGAAATTGATGTGCTGCTCACAAAACTTAGCAGTTCTAGATCTTGAGGCCACTGATCTGGGTCTGAAGTATTTTCTCCAACATTGTATTTTGTCTTTGTTTTTGGAACGCCTTCTGAATCGCTCATGATATTCCTGGACAATCCATGGAATTTACATGATTGAAGCTTGTCTGACTTGATTGATGATAAACAGACCACTGTATTGGATATTTCACGATTTGACAGTATTGATATTGAATGTCTGTTGAACTTATGAATAAATGTCCTGAATTCCTACTTTACAGTTAAGTTTTTCTTCAGGAGATAAAATACGCTAGCTACACTCGGTGTAAGTATGTTGACAGGATGGATGTGATAGTGTATACCAGAGTTGGATATGAATCTTGAAAGTTCCCAAAGACAGATACAAAAGTAGCGGCTGTTCCTTTGCTTTAGGAGGTTTAACCCTGGTGAAATACAGAAATTGAGATAGTTTGTATGTTAGAGCTAGATTTAATGTACAGTAAACCCCCACTTCCTCGACCTCATGGGGACCTTATAAATAGTTTGAGGAATACATGGTATTCGAGTAATCCGAGGTTGGTTGAATATGTATAAACTGGGTCAGGACCAAACGAACTGCATATGTTCGACAAATGAGGGGTTTTGAAGTTAACTGGGTTCGAGTAAGTGGGATTTTGCTGTAGATCACTGTATCTAGGTTATTGTGTCATGAGTTACATAGCAGAATATATAGGGTGTTAATGAGTAAGTTTTCGAATAAAAAGAGGAAAGAATATTATTTTAACGGCAACTCAAATTTTGATAATTGCATTTTAGAATTAATGACAGTTAAAATTTCAACAAGTGTATTTTAGCTGTAGTGATGATGCTTCAGATTAAATTATTTCATCTTATATATTGATGAGGGTCGTTGGTGCAGATTTTGATAATTACATTTTAGATATTAATGAAAGTCATTCGCCACTAATTTAATTATAAACATATGTATTAACTTGCCTGTGAAAATGTAATTTGGTGTATAATGTAAGTTGCCTTGAATTTTTTCATTTTAATTACATTAAAGGGTAGCTATATAGTAAAGCGTGACATACATTTAACTTGTACCTAACAATATGTATTGATGATAGAAACAGTAACCAATTGACATCTTGGTAGGAGCATGTATCAGTCACCATGGTTACCTCCTAGGAGCATGTTTCAATCACAATAGCTACGGATGCTGCTGAAGCATTACTTCTGTGCGATGCAGTTGATATTGGAAGTGCATTTTGAATTAATAGTCAGAACTCCCAAAATATCTGAGAAGGCAGTGTAAAGGTTTTAATTTTGTTCAGTTATAAGTGAATAAGTTAAAGTAGACAATTAAACACATTTAACGACTATATACCTATTTTAGTGAATGGAACAAAATGACCTAGTTTTTAAACTGGTTTATGTGAAAAAGAACATATATATAGAATTGTCATGGATTTAAAAAGTATATACCAGGTCAGTGCTATAGATTTAGAGAAATAGTCTGATGTACAAGATTCGGTGCTGAGTTTAGCACAGTCAGAATGTAGTGTGACCTTAATACTGGCATGGAGATTTAGGTCAGTAGTACAGTGTGTTTAGGATAAACGTATAAAGACCATAATCTGATCAGCACTGCATTCATTATTTATATCACATAAATAGATTATAGAGTGTTTGTAATGGAAAACTTTTCATGTTTGAAAAATTATGTTATGCGTGTAATGGAAGGTATATACAATGTATGTCTGCTTAGATTCGAGTACGAATATGAAACTTATTAGCCTGGAGACCAGCATGCAATATAGAAAAGGGTCATTTTCAAATTAGATAGTGTCCTTTTGCATAGTTAGATGAAATTAATGAAAAATGGGATCTGTTGGAATTTCCATGCTTGAAAATGATAAGAATACAATTCAAATGTAACTGAATTGCTTTAAATAACTTGACATGTATGTCGATCATCCTGATGATTTCAGTTCAGTCATTAATTGCTATATTATATATAATAATGCAGTATTCTCATTAAAAGCCGGTTGCCGGCAAAATTAGCCTGTTGTCCACCAACTATTTTCCCCACTTGTGTTCCCATTTGTAACACCAGAATGCTTGTGTATCAGAAAACAAGTAAATCTGTTGAATTAAAAACAGTTTCAATTAAATATCAGCTATCTTATACATTGTGACCAACCTACAGAATGGTTAACCAGTGACATGTAATGAGTAGGCCTAATGTACATGTAGGTGGATTCAACAACATTGATATATACTTTATCTAGAAAGCCTTTATGTTTCACTTCGGAAAATAGATTCCTTTCCGATTGAGAAAACGATTATGAACCATGGCAATGTAATACTTGCCAACATTTTGCAATTTTCATAGGGGAGATAATTACACATGCTCATAATTTAAAGCATAAATAATTATGCTGTATGTACATCCAAAGGAAAAACAACATTTTCATTATGGCTTCTGTTGAGCTAGTCTTTTAGATGAAATCATTAGATTTTAAAAAATAGAAACATGCAGACAAGCAAATTCACAGGTTGAAAATGCAATATTTTAGGGTCCAAAATCGGGAGTCTTCCTCCTAAATAGGGAGGACGGGTAAGTATGCCAGGACAATTTAAGACAATGTCTCGAAGCATTGTTACTTGATGAGGTCATTATATGTAATTAACAGAAGATTGACTGATGTAGTTATGTCCAGGGTGTTCACAAACTGCCTAGTAGGTTTATCAAATGAGTTGGGAGGAAGATACACCTTAGTGGTTGAAGGAAAAATGTTGTTTTAAGAACTTGATGTGTATCTTAATGATTACAAAATAATACAAAAGATGTATAAAAATCATCTATTTTCACTGTTTCCTAGACAATTGCTTTGTACAGAGAATCTTACAACACTGTCAATTTCATGGTGGGTTAAATCGGCAACAGATACAAATGTAACTGCCCAGTCTCATTGTACTTTCATTCTAGTGATTACTTCAGAAAATTAATGATCCGTTTTATGAGGCAAATTGAACAATAACTAATGTAGACTTATCCTGTATGTAATCTACCCTCCAAACCATACATTGTTTTTAATGAGAATAAAGTAGAGTATATTATATGTAGTTAAGATGTAAAACTTTATTATAATCAGTTGTGAAATATTTTTTCTAAAGGATTCAATTTTAAATTTAATGGGTCTCCTCAGGATTAACTGATGTGAAAATTCATCAATTCCAAAAATAAATAAGATATTTCACCTAAGTAATAGTGTAATATTAAATTAATATGAGGTCTGAAAGAACACGAGTAAGACATAGTAGCGTATCCAGACTTGATGATTTCATACATCAGGACAAGTCGTTAAATTTTGGTTGTGCGCTGTTTTCAGGCCTGTAGCCGAGCAGGATCCACAACGGTATGAACCTCATATGTGTGTGTGCACTTCTCCCATCTGTCTTTTTGCAATGTTCTACTTTGCTGTAGTCTCAAGTAAAAAGATTCTTTAGTTAAAAAGTTTCATTATATTTCCTGACAATTTTGCTCAAATTTCTCTCCAATTCTTCACCATGATTTTTGTGTAATTCGTATAATTTCTTGACCCGAACAGAACATTCTTCAAATTTGAATTTCCTACCTGTGGTAATAATGCACGATTGACACCAAAAACATCACTTATAAAATGTTCTCTTCTTTTGAAAATTTTCCTTGATTTTTTGTGTAGTTTTCAATCACGATTTCACAGTTAAATAACACTATCTCCAAAACGGTTTTGATGTAGATTTTAGTTGATGTGTTCCAACATTATCCTGAACTAAATGGCTGTTGGTTGGATTTTAAATAAAACAATTAGAGCCTTTCTTTCTAACCCTGTTTTGATGGATTTTACCCATTTACAGATGTTTTCGGGGTTTGATGATAGCAAGACATCATAATATAATGCAGGGTTTCATTGATGGTAACCCAAGTTGTACGTTTTTGTTTTTTTTCCAAATATCAATCAAATAATCTGCACCGTAATTTGTTGAAACAGTCTGCATTGAATCGTTTACTGAATCCAAATAATGAGGATACTTTGTACTGTTTAGACAGAAACTGTATTTGTATCAAGATAATTAAAAATTATTTATTTAATTAGCGGTGAGAAAGCATCAAACACCCACATTGACGCCATTTCTGATTTTACTTGATGTGGTCATACATTGTTGTACATAACATCAACTTTTTTCAAAACCCTGTTCTATTGACCCATTTTCAAATTTGAATCATTTGTAATCATCTTTACGAGCAAAATTTCTGAGATTAATAACAGATGCAGTTTTATTTCAACATAAAGTACTCTATTATTGTATCTTATATGTATGAACGAAAAAATCATAGTCTGTATTAATGTAATTAATCATTTAGATAATCAAACATTATAAGCACAGGAAACTATAAATGGCCTCGCTATAGAATCTCAAGTGTCTTGAACCTTCTGTCTGTTGGAGATGAAGCTGTGATATATTGATCCCAGTGCTACGTTGCTGGGTTTCATCAACTAACAATGTAAAATTTCACATTCTCTCGAGGATGGAGGGGTTTTAATTTTTGTTGAAATAGTCAGAATAAATGAGCTCATTAACGCAAAGTAACATGCAATGGATGTTTATACAGACTGTTTGATCATCACTACGTGTTGGATTTCCCCTTCACTATCACTGTTTTTGAGTGAAAATACAACAGGAGAGCAATTTGATGTAATTGTAACGTAGCATTAGGATAAATTGATTGCATTGTTACCGATTTTACCATCTGTTGAAAAACAAATGGCATCATCAAAATGGAAAAAATTAACAGTCACCTAATTCAGAATGAAGAACAAGAATTTTCATCATAGGGCAGCTTTATAATAATCAAACTACCAAAATTGATGGATTTGATCAAATATGATTGGATGAGAAAAAAACCAACATCGCCATAGTTTTTGCTAGATACATGTAGTCCGGCAATTTTGTATTTTCTCCAAAGAGCCGAATGAGATATCAGCTATTACTGTATGTGTGCACGTGTGGAGACTCGATTAGCCGAAGTTATTGTTCGGGGGAAGTTGTGCTTGTGGTGAAATAACTTTATTGGCGTATCAGTACCAGCTACAATAATGACGAGAGTGATCCTCGCCTGACATGTCTGTAACTGGATTTCTTATTGACAGACCAATGAAATTAGGGGGGAGAGGCTTTCAGCTAGGGATGATTTCTTCAAGGAAATCTGCCGTTTTAATTCTAGACAATTCTAAAGTCATCTGAACAGATTTCAGTTATCGTTTAAACTGACGGTGACAGAAGGGGTACAAATATCATCAAGGATTTTATGGCTCGGCGTATGTGTGTCTCCTATCTTTTGGATTTTATGAGAGAATCGGATGTGAACTAATGGAATAGTTTTGATTTCTATCTCCTCTATGCCGACTTTTCAAATTGTGGATGTTCAATATGGATTTCTGTGCTTATTCAAATATAGCAGTAAGTTTATTGGTATAATAATAAAAATGTATTTCAATCTTGACCTTTACCAGTACTTAAGAATCGAGGAATGAATTCTTTCAAAAAATTTTTGATATACATGTATAATTTTATACAAGGTTTGCTGTCAATGGGGAATACATAATTATATAATATTATTACTGTTTAGAAAGTTATACCTGATATATATTTCATATAGTGTGTACATGTCCTTACACTGATCAAGAAATACTTAAATGTTAATTAGTACATTGTAGTTAGATTGTCAAACCTGTGAGCCTTTTTGTCCAGTACTGAGTAGCCAAAAGCAAATGTATATTTGCAGTTATACTTTCAGTGAATTAGCCCATGATTCAGACTCTCCGGTCAGTCATCAGTGCTTTAAATCATCTTTACAATTTTCATATTTTCAGTCAGCACAAGATAATTTTGAGATATTAGTAGAGTGTTAAATTCATATAAAAAGTCTTGTAATCAGAGTTTAACTGTAAACATTTATGTACAGAGTTATGACCCTTTGTTTATCAAGAATTGCTTTGTCTGGGGCCTATTTCATGTACATGTGTAGTAGATGTCAGCTTCAGTTTTCCAATTTTGTAGGTAGGCCATTTTAGATAGCCTAGTGTCAGGTATGTACTGTGCTCCCTAGTGTGTACAGAATTTTTTGTCATTCATACATTTTTATTCCAAAACTTTAGGGGGGAGGCGGAAGGGCTAACATTTGCTCATAGCACATTGGCTTGTTTAGAAAAGTATTGATAGAGTACTGTCAGTACCAATCGGTAGTAAGTTACAACTTATCTTTTCATAGAAAAAATCTTCACTTTTACACAATATTGAATGATATTGATGAATTCTGTGTCCCAGACTTACGACCTTAAGCCAAGTATTGTCAACACTGCTGATGGATTAACCATTACCGAGTACATAAATAATTGGACAAGATTTAGTCTTTAAAGGACAGTCAGTGTGAGATTTGGATGGCATTAACGGTGGTCAGAGAATTAGACAGGATTTGTGATCTAATAGACTGCTCTGTTGAGATTTGGACAGAATTAGCATATATATATAATAAGGACTTTTACTGTAGTAGAGCTGAACTGGATATTGTTCACTTAAGAATAGGTAACTAAATTGTTTGTACGTCTGACTGACGTTTTGGAGTCCCCGAGATTCAGATTGTGAGTCTGTCTCGAGTTTGGAGAGTCCCTGGGATTCAGATTGTGAGTCTGTCTGGAGTTTGGAAAGTCCTTGGGATTCAGATTGTGAGTCTGTCTCGAGTTGGGAGAGTCTCCGAGATTCAGATTGTGAGTCTGTCTGGAGTTTGGAGAGTCCCTGAGATTCAGATTGTGAGTCTGTCTGGAGTTTGGAGAGTCCCTGAGATTCAGATTGTGAGTCTGTCTGGAGTTGGGAGAGTCAATCATGTGATTCAGATTGTAAATCTGTCTGGAGTATGGATGTTCCATGAGGTTTAGATTGTGAGTCTGTCTGGAGTTTGGAGAGTCCATGAGATTCAGATTTTGAGTCTGTCTGGAGTTTGGAGAGTCCCTGAGATTCAGATTGTGAGTCTGTGAAAAGTATTGAAGTTCCATGAAGTTTAGATTGTAAATCTGTTTGTTGGAAAGTCACATATTATATCCCAGAGGTTCAGATTTTAATATTAATTTGACCATGTGTTTTTTCCTCTCCTGTTACATAACTGTGAAGATAGGATGCAGAAAGGCTCTTCCCTGTTACTCTGTCTTGCGTTTCACACAGGCAAAGAAATTATTTGGGATAGGTCAAATGCTGGCTGTACGTGTCAACAGACATCAATTTGATGATTCTTGGAATTTATAAAATTGTCATTTTGTGCCAGTTATCAGTCTCAGGTTTATGTTTGCTGCAATTAAATAAGGGTTTGGGGGATCAGTTGTCATTACACATTGAAAGAGAAACCAATTTGTTTTTATCATCCTGAAAAAGTGTAAAATCTGAAATTAATTTGATGTGCTAATTGTGGTTTCAATCATTTCATAACAATTATATACTGTTGTTGATTAAGTGCTCATGGTCGCTTACTTGAGCTTCCTAATATTAAGCGATTTGACTTGCAAACATGCACCACATTGGATTGTGAGAAAAGAAAACTGCTTTCGAGGGATTTCTTTAATATTAGATTTTGGAAACAAATAATGTTGTTTTTCAGGAATTGCTCAAATTGCAATAAGATTTTGTGTTTATAAATTATATTTATAGGTCAATTTATTAATGATTGTGAATATAGATTACGATGCAAAAAGTGACAACTTTGATATGATTACCTGTATGTTATACATACCTTGGCTGTCTTACCTGTATACATGTACACCTGAGTTAATCGGGATGTTACCTACATTACCTACAAAATAGATGTTGGAATGGCTGATTCTACACGAGGAGTTGAATGTATGGGGCATCTAGCTGTTCTCATTTTGTGTTCAAAGGAATTATAGTTGTAATACAAACTTTGTGACTTAGTATCAATATCTAAGGACTGTATATCTATCAGGTATATATAGGCTTATAATTAGACAGTAAGAGATGGGGAAATGGTACCAAAGTGTAGAAATGTGAAACTTAAGCATGAACAAATAATAATCTTCAAAATTAAGGTAAAAATATTGGAAAATGAAGTAAAAATTATTGGTACTATTGTATACATGAAGTTCTAAGGCTTAGCTGAACAGCAAGAGGCAGGAAAATAGTGCCTAAATTGTAGAAATGTAAAAATATCATGAAACAAAACAAAAAATAATGATTTAGGTAAAAAATATATGAAGTGAACATTTCATTTTGTAAAAGTAAGGAGAATTACAATACCCCAGTAGCAAATACTTGAGAAGCTTGATAAAACAATTTTTGAAAATTGTTCAACATATTCAAAGTTAATTAGGGTATACACAAACATAATTTGATAGAACAGCGTTTTGTTGGTACCGGTAGTTTTTAACCATAATCATATCCATAATTTTGAAAGGTAAGTTAACCCATAAAATGTTTTAAGACTTGATACAGACAGGGGAAGTAACTATGTTATGAATGTATGTTATCTAAATGTTTCTTATGTTGTATAAATATGTAATATCATTATATCTGTTGATAGTGTTTTATTTAATATTCTATTGATGTCATTTTCAGAAAAATTCAGGAGCTACAAACAGACTTGTCGAATTCTACTCAAAAATGGGGAAGAATTAACGACCAGCTGACACAACTACAGTTAGAGAGAGAGAGGGAGAAAGAGAATTTAATTAGTAAACATGAGGAAAATATTAGTTCATTTAGGAGTCAAATTGAAGACATGGTAAGTACAAGGTTCTAGACTCAATTTCATAAACATTCTAAGTATGTTTCCAACTTAGTTTAAGCCTGTTGTTGATGGGCCATTAAGCTCAAACAAACAAACAAATAGTTTAAGCCTTCATTTCTCGGATTCTTCAAAGTTTAAAATTCTCTGCTGTGTAAACTGAATGGCAAGCTTCATGTTCTAACTTAAACTGACACTAACTGTTTATGATGTTGAGACAGCTATTAGCCTGATGCTTAGTATTTATATAATGTTGTTGAGCCAGCTAAGACTGATGCTAAGTGTTTATATAATGTTGTTGAGCCAGCTAAGACTGATGCTAAGTGTTTATATAATGTTGTTGAGCCAGCTAAGCCTGATGCTTAGTATTTATATAATGTTGTTGAGCCAGCTAAGACTGATGCTAAGTGTTTATATAATGTTGTTGAGCCAGCTAAGACTGATGCTAAGTGTTTATATAATGTTGTTGAGCCAGCTAAGCCTGATGCTTAGTATTTATATAATGTTGTTGAGCCAGCTAAGACTGATGCTAAGTGTTTATAATGTTGAGCCAGCTAAGCCTGATGCTAAGTGTTTATATAATGTTGTTGAGCCAGCTAAGCCTGATGCTAAGTGTTTATATAATGTTGTTGAGCCAGCTAAGCCTGATGCTTAGTATTTATATAATGTTGTTGAGCCAGCTAAGACTGATGCTAAGTGTTTATATAATGTTGTTGAGCCAGCTAAGACTGATGCTAAGTGTTTATATAATGTTGTTGAGCCAGCTAAGCCTGATGCTAAGTGTTTATATAATGTTGTTGAGACAGCTAAGACTGATTTGGCATAAGAAAGTTATTTGAACATGAATGAATTTTTAAATTCTAACATTAAAATTTGAAGCCATCTTATTTATGTAAAGTCCATGAAATGAATTATCCCAAAGAGGACGAGAAATAATGGCACTACTTATGACATAGTATAACTATTAATGTTTCTTATAACAGTGCAATAAAACTGATAATCTGTTCAGCTGTCAGGGCTTTATCAGCCCTCTTTTTAGGTCCGGTAAACGGACCCATTCCCAATGAAAAAAGGTGGGATCTTTCCCAAATTGTCTCTTAAAAATTTCAATTCAGATATTTGAAAAAAATTGGTGGTTTAACATGCTTGAGGAGCTTCTTGTGGCATTAATAAGAAACAAGAAAAATGGGTGGAAATGCCATGAGTATTGGCAGTGCTTTAAATAGTAATTTAGAAAAGAAATAATGTATTAAGTGTTTGTCAAAATTTTCCAAATAGCTGTTATGTCGATCAATTTTTCCCAATTTGATCTCTGGGTCAGATTCCAAACCCCCCCCTCCAATAAAGCCCTGGCTCTGCTGGCGACATGAAAAACAAATACCTTTATTGTAGCTAGAAAGATACTGATCCATTACCAGGCAGTTCTTTATTAGAGTAATTGAAGTTAGTGTTACATCAATAAGAGAACTGTAAATTTTCTTATTTTTGGTCACTTAATTTCAGTGCAAATACGAAATTTCAACAGAAATTAGCACAATGATGAATTGGCACATGCATAAATACTTGCTGTAGAAAGTGATATACAAGAACTGTAACTAGTAATCTTAATCTAGCAGAATGATTTCAGTGTGAAAACTACTGAAACAAGATCACCTAGAAAATATGTATATGTACAGTTAATAATTTATTGGTAAACAAGAATAACACATGATGGGTTCCATTATTGCAGCAAAGAGCCTTGGATAAAGCCAACAATAAAATGAAAACAAAGTCCGAAGATTTTGAAAAAGAAAAGGAAGAAGCCATTAAACGCAAACAAGGGGAAATCAACAGTCTTAAGAAACAGCTTGATCAAAACAAGGAGGAACTGGACAAACAGGAAGTACAGACACAGGCACACAAACGAGTGTTAGACACCATCACCATAGAGAAAGATGCTTTACAGGTGGGTCAAAGGTCAGATACTGTGTTAGATACCATCACCATAGAGAAAGATGCTTTACAGGTGGGTCAAAGTGTCAAAGGTCATACACTGTGTTAGACACCATCACCATAGAGAAAGATGCTTTACAGGTGGGTCAAAGGTCATATACTGTGTTAGACACCATCACCATAGAGAAAGATGCTTTACAGGTGGGTCAAAGGGTCAAAGGTCAGATACCATGGCAGACACCATCACCATAGAGAAAGATGCTTTACAGGTGAGTCAAAGGTCATATACCATGTCAGACACAATCACCATAGAGAAAGATGCTTTACAGGTTGGTCAAAGGTCATATACAAATGTACCATGTCAGACACCATCACCATAGAGAAAGATGCTTTACAGGTGGGTCAAAGGTCATACACTGTGTTAGACACCATCACCATAGAGAAAGATGCTTTACAGGTGGGTCAAAGGTCATACACTGTGTTAGACACCATCACCATAGAGAAAGATGCTTTACAGGTGGGTCAAAGGTCATACACTGTGTTAGACACCATCACCATAGAGAAAGATGCTTTACAGGTGGGTCAAAGGTCATACACTGTGTTAGACACCATCACCATAGAGAAAGATGCTTTACAGGTGGGTCAAAGGTCATACACTGTGTTAGACACCATCACCATAGAGAAAGATGCTTTACAGGTGGGTCAAAGGTCATATACCATGTCAGACACCATCACCATAGAGAAAGATGCTTTACAGGTGGGTCAAAGGTCATACACTGTGTTAGACACCATCACCATAGAGAAAGATGCTTTACAGGTGGGTCAAAGGTCATATACCATGTTAGACACCATCACCATAGAGAAAGATGCTTTACAGGCTGGTCAAAGGTCATATACCATGTCAGACACCATCACCATAGAGAAAGATGCTTTACAGGTGGGTCAAAGGTCAGATACCGTGTTAGACACCATCACCAAAGAGAAAGATGCTTTACAGGTGGGTCAAAGGTCAGATACTGTGTCAGACTCCATCACCATAGAGAAAGATGATTCACAGGTGGGTCAAAGGTCATATACCATGTTAGACATCATCACCATAGAGAAAGATGCTTTACAGGTGGGTCAAAGGTCAGATACTGTGTTAGACACCATCACCATAGAGAAAGATGCTTTGCAAGTGGGTCAAAGGTCATATACCATGTTAGACACCATCACCATAAAGAAAGATGCTTTACAGGTGGGTCAAAGGTCATATACCATGTCAGACACCATCACCATAGAGAAAGATGCTTTACAGGTGGGTCAAAGGTCATATACTGTGTAGCACTATTACCATAAAAAAGGATAAAATAAGGTAGGTTAAAGGTCATAAAATGTGTTACACCAGGGAATGTTGAGTGAAAGATAAAGTAAAATTTGTAATAATTGTTAAGGTTAAGTATGAATTCTGGTTTCACCTATAATTTCAACTATCAGCAATTTGGAAAATGGAATAAAAAAACATGATGGTATGATGATTGTATTACTCTTATTTGTTGTTCTCTAGTTTGAGAAAGAGAAGGCGGAAAAACAAGTGAAGCGTCTGGAAGGAGAGAAGGAGACGATCAACGGCAATCTGATTCATGCTCGTGTAGAGGTCACCAAGATACAATCCACCAACGAAAAAATTGAGGCAGATCGTGACAGTCTCATGGAGCAACTGTCCGACCTCAAGTCGGAGATTGAGAAATCTAACAAGTCCAAAAAGGAGGTAAGAGTTATATTCAGTCCAGCAGTGTCTATCATAGTATCATTTTGATCTATTTGCTTGATAGAGTGAAACAGAGATCATTATACACAAATTTTTCTATGACTTTTCATGAAAAAACGTGTATATAATTTAGTTGACTTGTTTGACTATAAGTTTAAATTTGAATTTGACTTATGACATACTTTGAGAATTTTTCTGATTCTTTGTATGGAATATTAGAAATAAGTCTGATAATATTAACTCATTCACACCTAAAATTTCATAATGAAGTATTCCAACCCCTGGATTGGAAGAGTTCAAATGTGTCTTTATGGGTGAATGAGTTAAGTAAAATGTGGAAGTCCATCAATTTACATGACTGTATATATGCACCAGTGTCTGCCATATGGGGCTGCGGTGGCCGAGCGGTTAAGGTGTCCAGACATTCTACCGCTAGCCCTCCACCTCTGGGTTGCAAGTTTGAATCCCACGTGGGGCAGCTGCCCGGTACTGACCGTAGGTCGGTGGTTTTTCTCCGGGTACTCCAGCTTTCCTCCACCGCCAAAACCTGGCACGTCCTTAAATGACCTTGGCTGTTATTGAAAGTAAAACAAAATAAACTAAACTGCTGTGGTAATATTGTATAAATGAATTCAGTTACAGAAACAGAAAGACAATGCTCAGTCAGAGAAGGAAGCTGCTATTGGTGAGCGGGAGAGTCTACAAAGGGAGGTAATAGAGGGCAAGGTCACACTACAACAGAAAGATATGCAGATTGAGGAACTACAGAAAAAGGCGGAGGATTTACAGAGAGAGGTATCGGTCTGTTTTTTGGCAGATGATCTAAACTCAATATGACAAGAATAGTTTTCAGTTATTTCGATGTATGTAGAGCCAGTCGGTATCCAGACCTTATATTTGTAATTTAATTCGATTCCATTAAATACTTTGTCTTAATGGTCACTAGTCCTGTTACTCTGTGTAGATCTTGTATATCAGATGTTTCAGCTTCATGTAAACAGGTTCTATCAGTCCCTTCCAGCATCTGTCCTTTTTTCTCAAAAGGATTTATCTTTAAAACTTAATCTCCATCTAAATCGAGATGAGGGGGCTCACAGACTCGAGCAGACTTATTACCAAGTCTTAAACAAAATGTAGCTGAATTGAGTCATTTCAGTACCATAACTATTGTTCATCTGTAGAGGAAATGTGAACGATTTTCATTTCCAACTCTTACACAATTTACATTTTGGTGTGCATATACTTAGCTTGGCATTTGTCTGATGAAAGTGACAGGGTACATAGCCTACTAGTTATCACAACTTCACATAAAAACATTCATTGGTTGTGTAACAATAATCTTTACATAAAAAAAATTAATCTCTTTCCACTTTTTAGTGGATCTCTTTCAAACTTTATACATTTATTCATCATGACATCAAATTGTAGTTGGATTTGACTGTGTTTGGAAGAGTTACTGCCCCTTACTAATTTTACAATTTTAATCTTATCTAGAGATTTGTCCAGTGATCTCTTTTAAGTTTTTAACCGATCTCTTTTAAACTTTGTACACTTTACAACATTGGTTCAGTTTAACTATATTTGACAGAGTTACAGCCCCTTACTTATCTCACTATCTAAAATATTGTTTGGAGACCTTCTCCCACAGATTTTAACTGATGTCTTTCAAACTTTGTACATTTATTAACCATGGCAATAAAAAAAGTCATGAAGTTTTGTTTTCCTGAACACCGTATGATTGGACTTTATTGGGAGAGTTATTTCCCCTTCCCATATATTGCTCGGAGCTTTGAACATTTATTCATCATGACTGGAAATTGAGTTTTCCTGAACTTCGATTTGAATCAAGTATATTTGGATGACTTATTGCCCCTTACATATTTCACTATCTAGATCTTGTCAGGATGTCTTCTCCCACAGTTATCAACCAATTTCAATCTCTGTATGTTTTAAAGTTAATGACTGATAAATGTGCAGTCTTTGTGACTTTGCATTTGAACAGAATATTTTTTCCATATTTTCAATACTTTTGCATTCTGAAACAATAACATCTTTCACTTTGGTATTTGTGCGGGTATCTATTGTTCTTCCCTGCAGCACTCTTGTTGCCTTGCCGACAAACTTTTTGGTTAATGACTGCTTTTAAAAGTTATTGTTCTGTTGTAGACTGACAAACTGAAAATGGAGTCAAGCCAACACGAGGAGACAATATCACAGTTATCTGTACAAGAGGTTACAACAGGGGCGTTACAGACACAGCTGTAAGTCTATGTCACTCCTCTATTGAGGGATTTCACTATTTTACTCCGGATAGATGTACATGTATATTCACTATGGCATCAAATATGCCAAATATTTACCTATATAACATATCCATACAGTGTGCGTAATAGGAATTTGTCACCAGATTTTCATATAGGTAGAATTGACAGCACTACTACTACCTGGTATTTTGACTTAATGGTTTTTTATCATATTTTGATTATTGGTATTAGACAGAAGAAAATGAAATGATTGTGTATGATATATGATAAATAGTACGTACCCAGGCATTGAAATTTTAAGTTGAGGTAAGTATTTTCTAGTCCTCTATCATATGGTTATTATGATTATCAGATAAATGATCTTAATAGCAAAATACAGAATTCATGATTTGCAGGATGCAATTAATAGGTATTATATTTGTAGTATTAATACATCAAAACTTATGGAAGAATTTTAAGAAATTTTTCATAAAGTTTTCTAGTGATTGGATATGATTTGTGGTCTTCTGTTTAAACGTTGGTTGGAGTCTCGGGTATCAGGCCTACATGGAGCAAATGCCAGGTACTGTACATGCTGCGGGTCGATGGTTTTTCCTCGAAAGCTCTGGCTTTCTTCCACCAACAAATCCTGGCATGAATTAAAATGACCCCGGCAGTTTATAGGATGTGAAACGCAAACTAAACAAACCACAAATTGGTACAGTGACGAGTTAACGTTTGATGTTGACAGTGATGAGAACAAGGCCCAGGTGACCCAGCTCCAGACCAAACTGAAGGACGTGGAGGGAGAGAGGGACTCGATGAAGGCACAGCTGGAATTCTCTAACCTGGTGGCTGAGGAACGCAAACGGGTAGGTACTGTTATAAACACGGGAAATAGTTCTATTTCAAACGGGTAGGTACT
This sequence comes from Mimachlamys varia, assembly GCA_947623455.1. Taxonomy (NCBI): domain Eukaryota; kingdom Metazoa; phylum Mollusca; class Bivalvia; order Pectinida; family Pectinidae; genus Mimachlamys; species Mimachlamys varia. Next base: position 27,079,095 of record OX392532.1, on the reverse strand, counting down.
GCTATAAACACGGGAAATAGTTCTATTTCAAACGGGTAGGTACTGTTATGAAAAAGGGAAATAGTTCTATTTCAAACAGGTAGGTACTGTTATAAACACGGGACATAGTTCTATTTCAAACGGGTAGGTACTGTTATAAACACGGGACATAGTTCTATTTCGAACGAGTAGGTACTGTTATAAACACGGGAAATAGTTCTATTTCAAACAGGTAGGTACTGCTATAAACACGGGAAATAGTTCTATTTCAAACGGGTAGGTACTGTTATAAACACGGGAAATAGTTCTATTTCAAACGGGTAGGTACTGTTATAAACATAGGACATAGTTCTATTTCAAACGGGTAGGTACTGTTATAAACACAGGACATAGTTCTATTTCAAACGGGTAGGTACTGTTATAAACATGGGAAATAGTTCTATTTCAAACGGGTGGGTACTGTTATAAACACAGGAAATAGTTCTATTTCAAACGGATGGGTACTGTTATAAACACAGGACATAGTTCTATTTCAAACGGGTAGGTACTGTTATAAACATGGGAAATAGTTCTATTTCAAACGGGTAGGTACTGTTATAAACACAGGACATAGTTCTATTTCAAACGGGTGGGTACTGTTATAAACACAGGAAATAGTTCTATTTCAAACGGGTAGGTACTGTTATAAACACAGGACATAGTTCTATTTCAAACGGGTAGGTACTGTTATAAACACAGGACATAGTTCTATTTCAAACGGGTAGGTACTGTTATAAACACAGGACATAGTTCTATTTCAAACGGGTAGGTACTGTTATAAACACGGGACATAGTTCTATTTCAAACGGGTAGGTACTGTTATAAACATGGGAAATAGTTCTATTTCAAACGGGTAGGTACTGTTATAAACACAGGACATAGTTCTATTTCAAACGGGTGGGTACTGTTATAAACACAGGAAATAGTTCTATTTCAAACGGGTAGGTACTGTTATAAACACAGGACATAGTTCTATTTCAAACGGGTAGGTACTGTTATAAACACAGGACATAGTTCTATTTCAAACGGGTAGGTACTGTTATAAACACAGGACATAGTTCTATTTCAAAAGGGTAGGTACTGTTATAAACACAGGAAATAGTTCTATTTCAAACGGGTAGGTACTGTTATAAACATGGGAAATAGTTCTATTTCAAACGGGTAGGTACTGTTATAAACACGGGAAGTAGTTCTATTCCCAAGTCAGTGTATTTAAATATTGTAGAAGTAAATAAAGTTATCAATGATCCAAAATTTGGTTGGATTTGAAAGCAAAGTCTGTTGTATTTGATATCATATGAAGGAGAGAAATGAAATTAGAAAACTTTTTGTGAATTAATTATATATAATTCTGTTATGACATGCATTTATGCAGTTCAAATATAAATTTGGGTTATTTATTGGTGTTCTTATAAAACTTCAGGATTAAAGCCTACGGAAGTTGTTTTTTTTCCCCCATAATTTACGAGACGGACAGTTTTAGGTAAAAAAACTGTTCCTGCTTGCTTCTTATCATGTTCCATATCTTTGCTAAAAATGTAAGAGATCTACAATTAGCATATACTCTATCTGCAGCTTGAGGACCAGAACGTCCAGCTGACCAAGGATGTGGAAACACTACAGACACGGTACGTATCTCTGTTTTCTTGTATCACCCTGTACAACCCTTGTACTTCTACTAGTCACCCGTGCGCCGTCACCCATACTCTGTCACTCATACTCCGTCACTCGTACTCCATCCGCGACCTATCACAGACCATTCCCCAATTATTATCATAAACCTATCATTACATGATAAAAGATGTGTTTATATGTAATAATGGGTAAAAGTTTCACAAACATATCTTATCCTTATATTTCATAGATTTGCAGTAGTTCTAAATTGCTGAGCCTGCAAAATGAACATGAAATTGAAACTTTAATTTTTGCACACAGTTTCTGGTTAGGGTGATATAAATTATTGCCGAGTAACATTAGATTAAAATGAAGCTGTGTCGATCATCCTTGTCTTGTTTCATAGCCTCCGTGTATAGTCATTTATAAACCATCTAGTAAATAAAATCATATAGCTTGCATGATGTGGCTTATTTATATATAAATCATATATTTATAATTATTGAGGATGAACTTCACATACAGGATTTTAAATGTGATTCATAAAACAAGTTGGCCAAAATTTTAATTTGGCAATTTATCTTAAGATCAAGAAATTTTGCAAAAATGTTTTTTTTTCCCAGGTCTTCTTCAAATCATAATTTCTGTTAATTTTACTCATCCATAAGGAGTCGTTCTATAACTTGAACATTGGTGATTACATTTCAATATTTCACTGTATGGTGTTATAATCAACTATGTTAAACATCTTCATCAAACGGTTACATTAAAATGTGTATAAGGCAATTATAGAATAGATTTGTAGTTTAATGTTTATTGTAAATATTCTTATCTAAGGACTAAAAAAAAAAAATCCAGAATATTTCTTGAATTAGACCTCAGTAGCATCCTTAAGAATTGATCATCAAACATATTGGCTAAATAAGACAAATTCATTGCATGAATTTGAAGATTTTAATATCAGAAGCTGTCAGATATAAAACATCTTGAAAAAGCATTGTCCTATTACTTTCTTCCCTAGCAAGTCATGAAGGAATATCTTGAATTAATTATGTATGGATAGATCATTGGAACTTCAGCTTAATGCTGTTGTATGTAACATGTATACAGAAATATATAGTGCCTACTAAATAGTAGCCTGTATTTGAAAAGTGATAAGTCTATGAACATTAATAGAAAAATAGTCTTATTTGGAATTTAGAACTTCAACTATAGCTACATGTTATTACACCTGGTCCAGTAGTGAAGGTCTAATATATAACTTCAGGCAATTTTATGAGATTCTGAAAAATTATAAAAAAAAAATCCAGTTGATAACCATGCAAAAATAAGACTAAAATGAAGTAAACCTGAGCAGTAACTAAGTAGAAGCTCCAAAGAATTGAAAATAATTTAGGTGGGTCCTAATTCAACAACAAGCCGAAGGTAGAAGACAGTTCGAAATGGACGCATGTTTACAAATACTGTGTTTCAACCGTGTAAGAATTCAGCTTGAATATTGCTGATATCAGTTAATCTTAACTAAATCTATAAATGTAATAAGTTATTCGGCTTGATTTTCCTTTCAAGTTTTGCCGAAAGTTACGATATTGGGCCTTTAAAGTTTGGGGGGAAGAACAATCTAATGAGAGTTATGTCCCCCTGGACAGTGTAAATGATGTTGATATTTATATGTACTTATGGATTTAGTGATGTTGTAGTTTGATTGTTATTTGGTTTTAAGCTAGTTAGTTTAAATTCATTTCAGTTTTAGAAAATCATTCTCAAGGTAATGAAAGTGAGAGCGTCTTCATAGTGCATATCCATCTATACTGTCAATGTGTGACTGTCTTTCTGTGTTGCCATTGGGATATTCCTTTGTGAAATTTTTAGCCATAATACTTTCAGGAGAGTTCCAATTTCAGATTTCTCCTGATCTGATATCAATTCATTGTGTATTTAAGTATTTCTTTAAATTTCACACGAGAATTTCCCTCCTTTACTGATGTAGTTTTGTATTCACAAAACCAGCTTGATGTGTAATGTAGAAACAACAATTATGTGTCTGTTCTTCTCACAGCCTCTTCATGTTTACATGTGACATCAGTGTTGACTCACATTTACTGTAACTCATTCACCCCTGAATACACATTTGAACTCTTCCAATCCAAGGGTTGGAACAGTCCATTTAGAAATTTTAGAGATGAATGGGTTAAAGGTGTCATTGGGTGCAACTTTTGAGACTTGAAAAACTCATCTTTTTGGCCGTTGGATAGAGAAATTCTGCTCAGAGTTTTTAAATTGGAGACAACCTAAGACTTGCTAAGAGTTTTTGACCAAGTTTAGAAATTCATCTAGTTTGGGATCTTTCTGTTCCAATCTTCTTGTTATGGAACAATATTTCTGCTTCCAATTCGCTTGAGTTTCATCATATCTCCATTTTCTACATCATGGCATCAGAATTTTCCTGATTTTTCTGACATAATCAAATTGTTGTTATATATATATATAAAAATACAGTGATATCAGTCATAAACAGGAATGGGAAACAATATTTATGTATATACGCTACAAGCACACAATTTTTGTGTCATTATGTACCCTACTTCAGTTGGCTGATGTGAACAATATGACACATTGTTCTCTGTATTAAATGAATTGATATAAATATATCTTGCTCTCAAAAGTTGCTCCAAATGACACCATACAAGACTTTGGGACTTTCCATGCTCGTAAGGTCCTGAAGGACTTTGTGACTTTCCATGGTCCTAAGGTCCTGTAGGACTTTGTGACTTTCCATGGTCCTAAGGTCCTGTAGGACTTTGTGACTTTCCATGGGCCTAAGGTCCTGAAGGACTTTGTGACTTTCCATGGTCCTAAGGTCCTGAAGGACTTTGGGACTTTACATGGTCCTAAGGTCCTGTAGGACTTTGGGACTTTACATCGTCCAAAGGTCCTGTACAAATACATGTGAGTGTTAGATAGTTCGTAAAATATGTTTGAATTCATTTAATCATTAATGAATTGTGTAATATGGGTGACTTGGAATATATTGATTTATAAACATTTGACAATAAAAAATAAAACTCGCCCTAATACTGTTTAACTTTTAGCTAGTACATATATTATAACAAGTATTTTGTTAACCCACTCATCAACAGGAGTTTAAACTTTTGCTTTCATTTATCCATTGATAAGGTATTCTTCATGTTGTTTGATGAAAAATTTACTGAATTTCCTGGTATTTATCTTATTGAGAGAAATTTGTGTTGAAATGGAAAAAAAGTGAATTGGTGCAGAAATATTTGTTGAAAAATTAGAAAGAAAAAGCAAACAAGTTCTGTGTCAGTTTAGTTATGTGGACATAGCCTCAATGTTTATCTATCCATGTCTGTCCTGAAACTTTACCCCTGGTACACAAAATAATTAAAAAATCAAGAGGTGAAGCATTCATGAAATTTAGAAGGTAGATCTTTAAAAAATGAAAAGCTAGTAGGTATAAGTTAACTTTTGGCATTTGATATGAACTGCAGAACATCTAACGGTATGCTCCTTACCGTAAAATCTAATGTAGGGCAACAACGTTACCATGTATAAACTATCTCAAAACTCTTTTCATTTTTCTGAATTAATCAATTCAATTCAATTCATTGTTTTATTTCTCAAAAAAAAAATATATATTTTTTTTTAGGATACGTAGCTAGTCTATAACAAGGACATTCATTTTATCATTTTTCTTTCTTTCTAAAAGAAATACAGAACATTCTCATTTTGCAACTGTAGAAATTTTCTGTTTTAAGGTGTATCTACCACAGACTTTATAGAGTTTTTCTCTATAAGCATAGATTGGCTAACACTGTATAAGAGACTACTAACAATGTTACATTAGTACTTGTCTGTGATGACAGCATTATATCTATGTACTGTAGTAGTAATATGTCTGTATACAAACTGCGGTGCTGGGATAATCCTCTCACCTCATCTTCACCATCTGTCGGAGCCATGGATGTGTAAGATTTGAGAATTAATTCATTCTACCCTGACATTTCATAATGGAGTACAAGTATCCCGACTAAAGGGGTCAAATGTGTCGTCAGGCCCGGAAAATCATTTTTTTTTTTTTTAAGTCGGAGATCATTGGCTTGTTAAAATAACATGTAAGGTTTAGGTGTGTTTTAATCTAGACATTTTCAAAAAATTATTGAGATCGTGTTCTGGTCAACCAATATTTGTTATCTCATCTTACTTTACAATTAATGTAATTAATGAATATAACTTAAAGTTTAAATAATATATCATGCCCACTCTTCTGACTTGTTCTTTATCAGGAACTCAAACCAAATATCCTTTCTATAACTCTGCCTCCCAAGAAAAAATCCTTCATAACCAGCTTGTACAGTATACTGTTATCCTAGATCTAGATGTTTATGCTGATTAAAAAATAGACCATGTCAGTAAATTTCTGAACATATTCTTTGTGAGACAGTGCAAATTGGTGTATTACTGAATTTGCAATTTTCAACATTTTCTAAATCTTCTGTTTTATTTGATGAGAAATTATCATTGTGTATCGAGTAAAAAGATTCACTTGCGGTTTAGTCCCAACATTTCCATTGAAGTTTAAGCTTTGCTGTTTGCTGAGAGCTTTAGGTATGGCTGACATTTCACAGATTTGTGTGTCTAGCACACTGGATTAAAGTATTCCACTGCATTCATAGTTGTTTTTCTGTTTGTTCTATTGCCTCGGGTCGTCACCTCTCCCAACCATTGCGGGTAAGACACGATCACCTTACGTATTGTATGATTGTTTCTCTGCCTGCGTCACTTTTTTGTTCATTACTTAAAAGTAAAAATTATATTTTTTGTTTATTGTTTATGCATCAGTGCTGTAGTTATTATTATTTTCATTATTTATTTTCAGCATGTCGTTTTAGCCTACTATCATCAATCTGATGGTGGGTTATTTCAAATCGCCTTGGTCTGTCATCTATTCGTCATCCGTCAATATTAAATAATTTTGCACAACTTCTTAAGATCGAAATATATGCTGAATGGATCTTTCTCAGATTTTTTTTAAGGTTCTCCTTGGTACCTGGTTGGGTCTTAGTTTTAAGTCCGATAAAAAAACAAAATGGTTGACATGTGGCCATCTTTGATATTGACAAGGAAAGTTTGTTATCATTATTTCTTGAAAATTAAGTACTGGTAAAATCTTTCTCAAATTTCATATGTAAGTTCCTTATGGTGTCCTTCAGATTTTGGAACTGATAGAATGAAAAAAATTGCAGACAGGAGACCATCTTTGATTTGACAATTAAAGGCTATTATTACTGTTATTAATTTCTCAAATTTCATATAATTGAGAGGAAAGAAGACAAAAGCAGGGAAAATATTCAATATTTGGAAAATAGATGAAGATCAAACTATGGTGGGCACCAAGATCTGTCTGGGATTTCTTGTTTAAATTGCCTACTAGGTCTATAAGTGCTAGAAACAAGACTTTATTATATGTCATCCTTTGTGTATACCTACCTGAATAATTCTAAGTGGCTTAATATTTTGTTCCAAAGAGAAACTAACTTATTGCTGTATTTCCTTTCTAGTGTTTTAAACTGTGCCCTTTTGTTGCATGGAGCTACTCCTTGTAATAGGTTTCATGTTGTATCATTTATTTCTACCCCTTATCAAAGAAAAAAGAAACTATTCTGTTGTGTTGTCAACTTATAACAAGACTGAAGTAATACTTAAAATTTAATAGAATTTTAAAATTTTGTTAAAAACTCTTGAGCTAATTACAGTAAGATTGAACAACTGAAACTAGAAAATTTCACGAGGTATTCACTGATTTCCATCAGTATTTTGTTATCAGTTTATTTTCTGATTATTTTGCTATTTGATGAGTAAATTATTCAAAGTTTATATGCATGTCCCTTGCTGTGGTGTCTTAAATCAGTTTCTAACAAGTTTATATCTATCAAATGAATAGAATTGGTCTGTTTCAAATACTCTTTAGTCTACTTTTGTGTAATACAAGTTCACAAATTATACACTGTTTTACTTAATTCTCTATGGGAAAATACAGTTAGTGTCATACAAATGTTCACATATGGTTTATAAACAGCAGGAAAAGGGAGACTTTAAAACATGCTGGAACTATAAGCAGGTGTAATATAGAACAACAGAATTGAATCTCAAAGTTTTAATATAAGTTATAATGGTATATTTAAGTTTTAATGGATATGGGTTATAATGTTAGCCTAAAGTTTTAATGGATGTATGTTATAATGGCATTTTAAAGTTTTAATGGATGCATGTGGATGTATGTTATGGTTCCTTAAAGTTTTAATGGATGTAGGTAAGTGAAGTTTTAATGGTCATAGGTTTTCATGGTGTGATTTAATGGATGTTTGTTATGAAGGTATCTTTAAGTTTTAACGGATGTAGGTTATAATGATATGTTAAAATTTCAAAGGATGTCATTTGATTTGTTGTTTTAATTGGAATTCCAATAAAGAAATATTTATCGTTATGGAAACATATGTTTTATATTGATTTCGGTTATTGCTCTTGTGGTGAAGATTGGCATCTTATATCACCTTGAATTATATATCTATAAGTACTTAAGTACTATATACAATATAAACTGATTCCTAATGTAACACTATATGGTGTATGCCAAAACTATATTTTCTGTAATAGTATAATATCCTGGAATGACGCATAGTTCTCATATTAAGTAAAACATCTCAAATATGCATAATGCATTTTATCTATATATTTTATACAAAAAATAAAATTGATCACATCAGATCAATCAAACCACAGATACTTTAAAGGACATTTTTAAGTATCATTGATATTGTATAGTGTTAACAAAAAAGAAAAAGAAAACAAAAACCTGCTTAGGATTCCATAGAGTACCAAAAAGCATCTGTAAACAAAATGGGTTATTATATTCACCCCTGAAATTTCGAAATGAACTCTTCCAACCTTTGAACTGGAAGAGTTTAAATGCGTCTCCAAGGGTGAATGAGATAACTTAATGGTGTGTGGTTTTCTGACCAAAGAAATACATCGGGTAGAAAGAGATTGCTGTTTCTGATTTTTGATCATCAGATTTCTGTTGGAATTGCTTTAATTCATTCAATTTTATTTGTGGAACTTGAATTGGACATTTACGACATATACAAAAAAGTTGAGACTCTTTGGCAGTTTATTGATAAATGCATTTTGTGACCCCTACTTGTTACTGTGAAAATGTATATTTGCCATGTTAAACTAATTAGTGGATCATTATTCATTATTAGTAGTTAGTGTTCTTGAAGTAGTCTTGTTCTACAGTAGGGAATACACTGTAAGTTACACACTAAAACATGTACATACCATGTAGACAGTTACTTGTATACCACCACAAATTGTGATGCAATGTTTTGGATGATATTCAGCAATTTAAATTTTTTTTTTTTTTTTTTTCATGAAATAAAAATTCATACTCCTTGCACATTTACTTAAAATAGTGTTAAGTAGTGCTAATGGTAACTTGACAGATTATGGAAAATATTTGGTTGATGGAAAATGTATTTCTACGTGTATGTTGACTTAGTGTAATATAGAATTGACATGGTACTCAGATAGTGTGGTATCTGTTAGTGTAATATAGAATTGTCAATTGGTACTGATAGTGTGGTATATCTGTCTCCAGATTCAGTAAGGAGCTGGAGAAACACGATGCGGCTAAGACAAGTCTACAGACGGAGCTGGATAACTCTTCTCAGCTGTTAAACCAGAAGGTGGAGGAGGTTGAGGCCTACCAGAAACAGGTAACCATTTACATCTATCTGGTGTCACAGTGTACAACTAACCCTGGAGGGTGTTACGTTAGTTACTAGGATGCCAGGTTTTGAGCATTAACTGTTAGTTTAAATCCAGCTTGACTTCAAAAGAATTTTCATTCCTATTAGTGTGTAGGGATGGAGATATTATTTAAAATTAAGGCATTCAGATGTTACTTTTGAGTCCAGGGTTGCAGAGTTACTTGGGGATTCACATGAGATGAAGGGGGAAGATAGTTTTTCTGCAATTAAAAAATCACAGGAAGTTGTCAGCATAAAATCATGTACAATATCATGGGAGATATTAAATAACTGCTTCAAAATAACTTACATGTCTAATTGTTTCTTGAATAGATCGCAAACCTGAAGAATGAAAATTCATCACTGGAAGTGTACCGATCGTCGGTGGCAAGCCTGGAGGAGGAGAGGTCGGAGCTCCGAGACGTGGTCCGGAGTCTGGAGCAGGCTGTCAAGGACGCCAAGGCAGAGGCTAAGGCTGCTGTGGCTGAGGCCAAGAACGCAGTCGCACAGGCTAAGGCTAACAGTGTACCAGTCTCAGGTAGGTCAGCAACGGTGTAAAGGTCACAGGTTAGAGGTCAATAACATAGCCACACTACAGGTAGGCCAAAGGTCAGCAACAGTGTAAAGGTCACAGGTTAGAGGTCAATAATACAGCCACACTACAGGTAGGCCAAAGGTCAGCAATGATGAAAAGGTCAAAAGTTAGAGGTCAATAACACAGCCACACTACAGGTAGGCCAAAAGTCAGCAAGTGTAAAGGTCAAATGTAAGAGGTCAGTAACATAGCCACACTACATGTAGGCCAAAGGTCAGTAAGTTTAAATAAAGCCAACAAAGGTGCAGCAGTCATAGGTAGGTAAGCAAAAGTGTAAAGGTCAGAGGTTAGAGGTCAATAACATACTCACAAGTTTAATAAGGTAACAGGCCAACAAAGATGTAGCAGTCCCAGGTAGGACAGCAAAAATATGAAGGTCACAGGTCAATATAGCCACACATTCCCAAGTCAACAGTGTAAAAGTTACAGGTGCATATGTAGGTTAAAGGTTAATGACACTGTAAAGATTGGACGTCATGAACAGTCACACACATTCCAAATTGTGAGTGTAACATGTAGGATTTATAATAATGATTTATTAGGTATTTCAAAGGTTAGAAACTCATTCATGCCAATGCGAACAAAGCAGAGGTCATTCTAGGGTCATAGAAAGATTAGAAACAATGGTATTCTGTATCACTAAGACGGCATCAGTTATATTACTCGGTGAGATATTGGAGGGGGGGGGGGGGGGGCAGACATCTGAAACCTGGGTTTAAAACAATAACAAATAACCATTTGTAATATAGAATTAGCACTGCCTTTGATTTAGAGGTAGGACATTTTAATTCCACATTGAATATTTACATTTATTATATACAATAATAATAACAGTATTGTTTTGCTTTATGGTTGCTGATCTATGTAGTCGGTGACATGATTAATTGTGCTTGTAACTATTCCCAGATCTTTGATCAGGTTGATGCCATAATTCAATTTGATTTTCAATTCTCATAATCAAATATTGTTTTATTAAAGGTGATGCTTTAACTGCAAAACTCCAGGAGGAGAAGGCAGCCTCTGAAGGCCAGGTAAGTGAGCATGAATCGTCCACAAACATGATTTTAAAATTAGTTAATGTCTTAACACCTAGCATCACTGATGAGTCCTAGAAGGACAAAACATCCTAGAAGGACAAAACAGCTGTGCAATGCTGTATAATTCATTTTTGGCATGCTGTATGTGTTTATGTCCAATTTTATGCTTTATCGCTAACTTTAAAGGGGTCAACACTTTCTGTTATCCCATAAAACAATAAATATAGTTTATGCTCGGCTAGTTGACAGCATTGTGTCTGTCTGTCCACTTGAGTGAAGTGACAATCAAAAAGGCAAGTCCAACACCGGACAAAATTGAGACATGCAAAAAAAAAAAAAAAAAGCAAAACACTGGAGTTTAAAGTTTGTTAAAAGGATAACACAATCTTTAACATGTATGTAAGGTAAAACTTAGTTTATTTCCTGTGATAAAAGTTTGTAATGTTGCTAAGAAGCTAGACCTGATAGGCAAACTGAACCATGACTACTGAAAAAAGAAGTTACATCAGAGAGTATTACACAATGAAATGATCACCATCATCTTGTTCTTTACAGGTTGATTTCCTCAACTCTGTCATCGTGGAGCTGCAGAAAAAGAATTCCGAGTTGAAGATTCGTCTTGAGGCCATGGAAGGTGGTATTGTCACCAATGGCAACAGCAACAACACCATGGAAGAGTGAGTATATGAGCTGGATTTTGATATTGGCTATAGATGTATTTCATTCAGATGTCAAGGTCACAGATAACTCTAGTTGGAAGGACTCTATAGGCCTATATCCCAAAAGTGTAGTTGTCTCCCTTGTTTGCCATATCATGGCTACAAAGAGAAGACTGTTTGAAACTAATTTGTGCCATGTATTTATGACGTCATAAATTGGAATGACGTCATCTGATTGTCACATGGTGCCAAATCATAACAAAAACCCTTCCCGGAAGTCTATTTTGTATCCACTATTGTGGACTAAAAGGGGAATATAACTACACTTTTGGGAAAGACCTATAACAATAGTCATGAGTCTAGCCTAGCATCTAAAAGGCACCTGTGGATAAAGTATTCTACAGATTTTGTTGTCCATATTTTGATAGTACCAGAATTGTTTGATGTAAAGATTCTTTTCCGCAACCAATTAATGTTTTATGTGGTGTTTCGGTGACAAGAACATTTTGTTACCACTTTGTGTCAAAAAAGGAGTTAAGTCTGCAAGGGCATGGCAGACCCTGGGATCAGATTTAAAATCAAATTTGTGATCGTCTCTTTATGCCAAGCAATAAGTTTTGAGATGGGAAAGTGTAAGTACACAAAGGTGTAAAAAGGGTACTAGTTGTTTATTTCTAACAAAACATTGATTAATTTTTCTGATCTTCCCTTTTTATTCATTTGTTCACTGAGCTGAAATTGAGGAAACATTCTGTTGTATGAATCATCCATTTTGTTATATTTCCTGACTGTTATGTGTGAAGTCAGTTATATATACATACCCTTCAACTTGCAGAACTCCAAAAGCCAAGGCGCCCCCGCGTCTGTTCTGTGATATTTGTGACGTGTTTGACGAACACGACACGGACGACTGCCCACTACAAGCAATGGACTATGAGGAACCTCCGCCCTCCCAACACCATGGCGACCGCAAACACATGCGCTCCTACTGTGATATCTGTGAAGGTAAAGATCGCTTTAGTAGCTGTGTAATAAGCATAATGTGATAGAGAATGGCTGGTAGTAAGCTGTTTAAAAGAATAATATATGTAAATGAGCAGTAGTGATACATAGATGATATCTATCCATTTGTTGATGAACGAGTGTCTCTCTTCGGAGTGTTGCCGTTTATGTGGCGGGTCCTGATACTCTGAATGTCCCTCTGTTGAGCTTGGGCACTGTGTAACATTACAGTAAACTTCCTCAGTCCGAGTTCTCACTTCTTGTTAGGAAATTGTAACATTTGTCTCTACACAAAAACAATGTAATAATTCTGTGAATGTCTTTCTTTTGAGTTCCGTTATTCGATTTTGCCGATTGGCATGTTTTCGGGTGTGTTTCTCAGGTTACGCATGGTGTGTCACTGCATCCTATACTTATAACCAGCTGTCATCACCATCTCATTCTTCATACCGTAACTCCCACTTTCTCATTCTTCATTCACCTACTCCCACCAGTTACTGGGCTGTAGTCTGATCAGTAACATACAGTTAACTCCCACCAGTTACTGGGCTGTAGTCTGATCAGTAACATACAGCTAACTCCCACCAGTTACTGGGCTTTAGTCTGATCAGTATCATACAGCTAACTCCCACCAGTTACTGGGCTTTAGTCTGATCAGTAACACACAGCTAACTCCCACCAGTTACTGGGCTTTAGACTGATCAGTAACATACAGCTAACTCCCACCAGTTACTGGGCTTTAGACTGATCAGTAACATACAGCTAACTCCCACCAGTTACTGGGCTTTAGTCTGATCAGTATCATACAGCTAACTCCCACCAGTTACTGGGCTTTAGTCTGATCAGTAACACACAGCTAACTCCCACCAGTTACTGGGCTTTAGACTGATCAGTAACATACAGCTAACTCCCACCAGTTACTGGGCTGTAGTCTGATCAGTAACATACAGCTAACTCCCACCAGTTACTGGGCTGTAGTCTGATCAGTAACATACAGCTAACTCCCACCAGTTACTGGGCTGTAGTCTGATCAGTAACATACAGCTAACTCCCACCAGTTACTGGGCTGTAGTCTGATCAGTAACATACAGCTAACTCCCACCAGTTACTGAGCTTTAGACTGATCAGTAACATACAGCTAACTCCCACCAGTTACTGGGCTGTAGTCTGATCAGTAACATACAGTTAACTCCCACCAGTTACTGGGCTGTAGTCTGATCAGTAACATACAGCTAACTCCCACCAGTTACTGGGCTTTAGTCTGATCAGTAACATACAGCTAACTCCCACCAGTTACTGGGCTGTAGTCTGATCAGTAACATACAGCTAACTCCCACCAGTTACTGGCCTGTAGACTGATCAGTAACACACAGCTAACTCCCACCAGTTACTGGGCTGTAGTCTGATCAGTAACATACAGCTAACTCCCACCAGTTACTGGGCTTTAGTCTGATCAGTAACATACAGCTAACTCCTACCAGTTACTGGGCTGTAGTCTGATCAGTAACATACAGCTAACTCCCACCAGTTACTGGGCTTTAGTCTGATCAGTAACATACAGCTAACTCCCACAAGTTACTGGGCTGTAGTCTGATCAGTAACATACAGCTAACTCCCACCAGTTACTGGGCTTTAGTCTGATCAGTAACATACAGCTAACTCCCACCAGTTACTGGGCTTTAGACTGATCAGTAACATACCGCTAACTCCCACCAGTTACTGGGCTGTAGTCTGATCAGTAACATACAGCTAACTCCCACCAGTTACTGGGCTGTAGTCTGATCAGTAACATACAGCTAACTCCCACCAGTTACTGGGCTGTAGTCTGATCAGTAACACACAGCTAACTCCCACCAGTTACTGGGCTGTAGTCTGATCAGTAACATACAGCTAACTCCCACCAGTTACTGGGCTGTAGTCTGATCAGTAACACACAGCTAACTCCCACCAGTTACTGGGCTTTAGTCTGATCAGTAACATACAGCTAACTCCCACCAGTTACTGGGCTTTAGTCTGATCAGTAACATACAGCTAACTCCCACCAGTTACTGGGCTTTAGTCTGATCAGTAACACACAGCTAACTCCCACCAGTTACTGGGCTTTTGTCTGATCAGTAACATACAGCTAACTCCCAGCAATCACTGGGCTCTGATCTCATTATCAGTTTCAAAGGAAACTATTAAAGCCTTTTCAGGGAATCTCCATATCAACGCTCTGTTTCAAGTACATTCGAAAGATTCTTTCCGCAATTTTCAAAGCCAGTTAAGCTAGATTTTCCCAAAATCAAACACTTGATATATGCATCCAAGGCCTAGGGTGTAGACTATATATATTCTCACTATTTTTAGCCTGTTACAATGTAGTTCCCATCATCTGTAAGGGATGGTAGAATATTTAAAAACTATTTATGCATTATGCCATGTTTTTTTTTACATAAATATATTTGATATATTTGTATTACCATTATTCACAATATATTTATATTAATTAACAATGATGATGGGATTTCATTTCATTGAAAACACTCTCATTTACTCTGAACTGTTTGGGTATTTCATGGTGTAATTATCAAGTTCTCTAATGTTATTTTAATAATTTTGGAATTTCTTTATTCTTTTTTCTTTTATGGAAAATACATATCCAGTATCTGTTGGGCTAGAATTAAGATAAAAATTGTTCAATTAAGGTACATAAATATATTTTACATATTTGTATTACCATTATCTACAGTATATTTATATTAATTAACAATTATGATGGGATTTCATTTCATGGAAAACATTGATGCTGGGGTTAGATTAAACATTTTCATTCATTATCACTCACACTGACAGCATGGGTTTGAAGTTTTAGAAACACTGTACATGGAAACTAATCTGGACGGTTATACCAGTGATTTTACTTTTAAAGTTATTCATTCTCTTTTGAAACTTCAAGGATGTTTATCTTACTGTTTATTTACATAAAGGAAAAAAAACAATTTCAGAAACTTTGAACATTTTGGTGATAATATTAAGAGTATGATTTGAATTTTTTCCCTGTTTTGTAATTTGTCACAAAAATATTGTAGAAACTAGGTTTGAAATTAGGGATACTTAGTCCAACCATTAAGGTAAAATTGATATTGATATTGTATTAAACTTATAAATATCACTTCACAATTACTTGGTTTCATGATTGCTTTCTGGGTTAATATGTTTAGATAAATGGTTTAGAGTCATTCAAACAAAAAATCTTTTTAGGTCAAAATGGAAAACATGAAATTTGTGAATTCTATGTGATACCCAGATTCCTTGTGATAGATACAATAAATCACTGGTATTAGCCAACCCTGCTGGAGGTGCTCTATAATAGATTGTGATTGTACCCTGTATTTATGCATACCTTGTACTACTTTTGCCTTGCAGTGTTCGGCCATTGGACAGACGATTGTGATGACGAACAGACTTTCTAATTGAATCAGATGAGATTTCAGAAATTTATTCCTTGCTCCGAAATAGGAAGAACGAGACGAGCAATGCTAAGCTGTATGAACTGTACTGACTGTGTCACCTAGTCATGTGGTCAGGGACCTATGATTTGTTTGTAATGTGTTAATGTGCTGAATACACCAACAACATAACTCATTATGCAATTTGCGCTAGTTAATAAAATTGTCAAAGAAAAAATAAAATACAACAGCTGAGCTCAAATCCAAGGATTTTTTAAAGATGAACTTTATACTCCTGAGCTCAGCTGTTGTAAATTACCTGTGAAATACAATACGGGCTGGTGACTTCCCCGCGGAATTTAACGGTTGTTCTGATCTCCGTGCTGACACCTGTCTGTGTTTTGTGCTGTTTGACTTCCCCGTAATTGGTTGATGACAACTGTATTGTTATACAAACAGACATTGGACAACTGTTGTCTTTTATTGTTGACTTTTATATACCTATCACAATTCAATTAACAGCATGTTAGTATGTGTTAATTTTGTTTCAGAAAATATGAAATGAGACCGGTATTAAATTATTTATTTATGTAGATGAAGTGCCATGATGTTTGTGATATTTTTGACAAAAGTTTTGGGACATTTTTTGAGGCTCAATAATTAACAAGTTCAGAACATTCCAGTGTATGGATTATAGTTAGTAAGTAGACAAATCATTTCCTGTTTCTGAAACAATTTTATTAAAAAAGCATTTAACAGATATTGAATGTACTGTTGACTGAATTTGTCTTACATTATAATGCTGTTGTAACTATGGTCACAAAACCACAGGTTGTGAAAAGATATTTTACAAGAGTAGCCTATTTAGAAAAGGTTTCTGCTAAGCTGTATATAAATACATATGAAGATTTCTATGACGTTTAAACATTGATTCAAACATAATTTTCCTCAAGTAATTATGTCAGTGTTTATTTGTAGATTTGATTTTAACAACATCACTAGTCTGACATTACACATCAAGCAATTCTAGATTAATATAAGATGTAACAAGAAATAAGATTTGACCCCTTCTCTTCAAAACTTCATAGGGAAAAAATCCCCATGAACAAAAATAAATCTGCTGTCATTGTTTTGGATGTATGAAATTTCACGTTCTTTCTCACAAATGAAATAAAGAAAAAAAAAAAATTCAGATATTTCAACGATATCAACATTAGTTTTCGAACTACAGACACATTTCCCTCATGGTATCAATTTGAAACATTTTTTTGCCAGACAAAAACTGTCAATTTTCAAGAGTTTTCTCCCCTTGATTAAAGATTTGATCCAACAGATCACCAGTCGTCAACACTTGTACCAGTATTATAATTTATATGGCTTATTTATTGTAAATAATGCTTTATTTAAACACAATATCCTATATATCATATATCTCTGCTGTATTTTTTTAAAATGGATCATGCATGACAAACAAATATTAGAATCTTGTCGGCCTGGGCATATTTTCTGCAAAAGTTATCAAATACAAGTTTTCGGAATGAATTTCCAGAATAAAACAAACAAAATAATAAAATTTTGCAGTGTATGTCGAAACTTTGCCCTGAAAATCCAGAAATAAGTTTTATTTAATGTATTCTAGTGTTAAGGTATTGGCTGCTCAATTTCCAATAGTTTTGGGATCAGGGGATGTACCGGGTATTGTAACAGTTACAGAAAAGTTACATTGTGTAATTAATTGAAACATCATAATCATTATTATCATCCTTCATGTTACTGCCTGAACTAGAATCTCTCTTCAGCAGAATATCGCACTAGTTACCTTAAGGGGATAAAATATAACACAAAGATGAATAATGGAATGGCTACAGGGGTTTTACAGAGTTCACAATGAAAACTGCCATAATATATACATTTTGCATTTTAAAAAGAATGACATAGCTACCTATATTGCACCCTCTGTACTCTAGGGATACATTGAAATACTGAACTTTCTTTCCCTGTACCCCTAGAGTGTGTCATAGCAAACTTGATGGTGTGAGATACCTATTTGATATCCTTGTGGGGATCACTTAGCTAATGTCCTTTGAAGGATGAAGAGGAACACCAAGTTTCAAAGCAGGCCATTTTACCGTACAGGACTGCAAGATTCTTTAAATATACATCAAACCTTAGTGTACATCAAATTGTCACATTGTCCCCATAATTTTGCTATGATAAGATCCAGGGTGCAGAGAGGAAAAACCAAGCATTTTATATTCCTGAAGTACAATGTATCAATACTTATCTGAAATGGTACATTGTATGCAACTTTAAAAATGAAATAAAAGGATATATTGAGTTTTATGATTTTTGTAGTATAATACGTTGAGTGATTTAAATGAAATTTAACAAAACCAAATCTTTGCATGTCTTCAGCATGTTTTTGTGACCTTTGATGATATGATTGTGTATATATGTATAAATACTTGGCCCTTTCATTTCTTAGTACAACAGAATACACATATGTGGTTGCAAACATTATATATTTATACTAAACTATTTTTGCAAAGTGGTTTGCAGTCTTATCATTATCCCAAACTTATTTTTTTTTATATACACCCCCCATTTTTTTTTTGGAAACCAATATGTAGATCATAATATTAATTAGAAAAATATTCTTTTACAGTAAAAGCAAAAATTATAAAAGAATGTAAATTAGAAAGAGCCTGTAAAAAGTAATAATAAATATATCATTGTCATTGATATTTTGTAGATATAAGAATGAAAGGGTCAAAGTTGAAAGGGTTAAAGTTGAAGGAATGTATGTGCCAATATTCTCCCTATGATTATGATGATATTGGATTATGATCTAGCATTATGTTGGCTGTTATATAAACACGCCTATGTAGTGTTTTATATTAATTATGCACACATCGTAAAATATCTACCTGTACTCTGGCATATTAATTATTCACACATTGTAATATATCGCCCTACACACTATAGCTTATCAATTTGCTTTCCTAACTTGCAATATGATATGACCTGCATATAAAACTCCAGACATTATAAGATAAATGGGGATATTTCTTCACAGCCATTAATTTATTAATTCTTAATGTGTATACATTTAGTCTTTATTTGAAATTGTCAGTTATTAGCCTGTATTATAAAAAACCTGTTCTATCGTGTATTTATAAAACGTATATCATATATCAAATATCAGTAGCATCAATTACGTATAATACAACACAACATGGAATATTGAACATCATACATAAACTATTTAGATTATTGGCGCACTGATTACTTAGTGGAATGTAAAAAGTGCTGAGATATGACTACCACTGAAATGTGTATGTTTTGCAGTATATCAAGAACTAGTTACGTACACCACAAGGTCGACATTTCAATTATCACTTGGGTATTTCTTATTTAAAAGTATTGGAAAACTAGTAATATTACTTATGTATTACACTCTAGGGTAGATAGATCACTGTTACCTGTGTATTCCATGTAAAAATATATATCAGAAACATTAATAAGTTATTACACAAATTATATGTAGCTTTATAGTCATATTCTACCTCAAAATATATCACATTCTCTGCTGTTCTGAGGACCATATTAAACTAATACATGACCACATCTTCACCTACCTTACCCATCAGTGCGTGAAAGATACTCATTACAATTGACATCTACTTAACTGCATGATTGGACACTTAATATCTACATTTTCACATAATTTTATGATGATGAATAAATTAACTGCGCTGAACCACAGCAGGCGATAGTTAATGATGTAGCTATGTACGAATAGTTTAGTAAATGTTCTTGCATGATAGCTACGTATATGCTTGAAACAAAATTTTAGAAGTAATAAGACAATAATGAGGTGCAAAAGAGTATATATATAGAAACATATGTTAAATACAATTGCTTTGATTGCTGATGAGATGTATACAAATACAGATAAAATCAGTACTAATTGGTATTTAAATCTACCACTTATTTGGACGACTAAAATAGCATGTGCATGCTTGAAGAAAATTAATTATATTATCTTAATGAAAGAAAACTGGATAGGTCTTGTAAGCCACCAATCTAATAGACACCTGTAGATTTGTGAAGTAATTATTATCAGTCCCTATATACCACAAGAAAATAGACCTATTTAAATATCTTGATTTTATATATTGAAACGTAAGTAAATTCTTGAATAAACAATCAGAGTTTGTCTTTAAGCTTTTGAAAAGGGTGGATTTCTAAGTACCATCACACCCGGTAATCTGTTGTTAAAATGTTTTCAAGACTCTCTGCTATGCCATTAAACCTGATCAACTGAGCCATTTCTATACATACAACAAAGTGAAAAAAGAACTTGTACTGTAGGACAGAGAGATTACTTGAGAATTTCAATATAGCAACCGACACTCCCATTACTTGATCTAAATTGAATAGTTATAAAATAAGACATTAGTGTCAGTGTATGCAATCCCCCTCTAGACTCGATCCATTAAGAAACATGTTTTGTATAATAAATATTGGCAGTAAAATCAATATTTTATATCGCTGTATGTAAAAAGTTGTCCGCTTGCACTTTAATATATAAGGAAAAAAATAAGAGAATACAGAAGCATTAACAAAATCATAATCCAAACTCAAAATCGATTTAACCCGAGAATCATTGTCAATCAAAACAAGTAAACACACTAATGAGCATACTCAAAAACGTCCATCTTAATATCACTTAAAGATACAGAATATTTCTCAATGAGACAAAGATATCGACCTTTAATGGAATGAGCATTGACTGTCCATATTCTAGTGGACATTTTTTTCATTCAATTTCTTTGAAGCCTAGTAAATTAGACAGTCACCACTTTAGGTTGTTCCCCCGATAACGTTCAGTGGGGATTAATCCTCAGCATAGTTTTATGTTTTTATATAATTGGAATAAGAACCTTCCGAAGAATTTTAACTCCTTTCATCCCAAGAAGTGGAATTAACTATAACTGTTAAATGGTGTTTGTGTAAAACTTTGTACCTTCAGGTACAATGTAATTATAATCCGTTGGTATATCAGATTAACATTAAATACTGAGTAATAATCTTTTCCACTATATAATGTAAGCAATGAGGCAGAAATGTGGGTGTTGCAAAATTAGGTCAAGGTTATTCTCGAGCTTACTGTTTTGGTTGGACGTTTTGTGGGGCTATTTCAGTACCTTTACCTGAGGTGAAGTGTGTTCACAGGTATTGTAGTATATTTACCTAAACCTTAAACAAATGTACGAGACGTCAATCTTTTGTTGAGGTATGGATTTAAATGTTGGATTACGGATTTGAACTTAACATGTATTAGACAAAATTCTTACTACAACTACATAACACGAATAACTTATGTTAGGTGTTTCCCCAAATATATGTATGGGTATTTCTTCATAGTGGATTTTATGTGGTGTTAAATGGTTTAAAACAACCTGATTTATATGAAGTCTGAAATAAATCTTTGTTAAAATGAAAAATATGATCGTCATATTAAAATGAAGGTGAACGGCTAAGTTCAAAACGTTATCCGTGAATAATGCATTTGAATCATATTGTTACCCAGAAGAGCTTGTGCCTTGAAAGCCTCGTTTGTTTAGTGAAATACAGTTTTATAACGCATATAAGGTTTGATATATTTGCCTTAATTTCCTGTGTAATTACCAATATACTGTTGACAAGAGAGTCGAAATCAGTAAAGCTTATATCTATGAACTATATGGAATACACATTTTACATGATTTGAGGTTGTTTTGATTGATTAGAGAGGTAAGTTTGATTGTAATGAATCATAAATATGATAAAATTGTAGAAAAATAGATAATGCGATGTAAGCATCGCGAGTCCAAGTGAATACTAATCCCTTCATATATCTATTGATGAACATCAGTATGCTGCAATAAAAAAGGCCATGTCATAGTCTAGTGTTAGGTTGTAGAACGACTATAAAACTTCAATACACTAGTTTTATATTTAATATACATAAAAATGAATCCAGTAACAATTAGAGGCACTTGGCCTTTCTATGTCAAGTAGGTAGGGGGTAAAGGTTTGTAGCGCAGAAAACCATATACAATTAGAAATATTTTATCATTGTCTTTAATCACAGTTTGTCAGTTAATTTTAGTGAGAATTCTCTAATATGCTAAATTATATTTCACTGATTTGAAATGAGTAATTTAGGTCCTAGCATGTATATGTTTATAAGGTATAATCAGTTGGAACAAGGTTCAGAACAGTATACCTCAATTATTAGGATTTATAATGAAAACACATTCCATGACAATGTTAGACAAAAACTAGACATGGGGACATTACAGGGAGTTCTTGAAAATGCAATATCCGTTCTGAAGTATGCAATGCAATATTTTCATAACTGATAAATCAGTTTCGGGATGAAATGAGCAGTCTACTTAAAATAGAAGCTTTGTCAAAATCAATAACCACAATTAACAAAGTTATCTTAGCAAGAATTATAACATTTTCAATGAATGAATTTACAGTATTCCGTATAGATCACTACATCACAAATATGTTGTTTTGTTTTCTAACATTAATAAATTCCAGTGTTGCAAACAAAGGAATGACTATTTGTATTTATTATTGGGCGATACGGCTTTTATTGGGTACAGTTGGTGAACTCGTTAACAGTATACACTTCTTTATACTAACCATGCATATAATTATCAGTTTGTTTACTTTTCCAAAACAATGTTTGTTTTTGTCATTTCAAAATTGTAAACTGTAATATAAAACAACGCAAATGAATTTGTTCGTAATTATGAAAAGTGATACTTGCTTGTTTTTCTTTGATCGCCAGTTAAACACAGAAAGAAGAGATTAAACTTGTTTTAAGGAATGCATGCATGCGACATCCGCTGAATGCCTTCCAGTCTACCAGTATGCGTGCGTGGGGTTAAGCTTTTCGCCTTGTTTGTTGTTGTTGACTAGAATTGATCTAGGAAGCAATATGCCTACTAGTATATATAATATTCTGACTGTGATTTGAAGGGTGACATGTGCTGGAATTGCCCTTATGTTGCTGAGTGTATTATTGACTAATGTTTTATGTGCATGAGTACCTTCAGGTTTTATTATAAACTTGTGGACTGTGGTACAGTATATAAGTTTTTAACATATTTTTTATGTTTTTGACTAACACATTGTGTGTAGGATTTCGTTATGTATAAAGAACCATTGGTATAATTGTGGCATCTGCATTTGTATGAAAGCTCATATATGTATCGTGCATGGAAAATGCATAAAATATCATCTGAAATAATGACGATGTGTTTTGTGTTATCTTTTATCCTCTGTCGAACTTCAACCTTCAGACACATGTTCCAAATTCACTGACACCCTGCATTTGTCCACATTTCATTTTACAGAAACATCTTTACAATAAAAATATTAAAGCTGTAAATAAAATCGTAAACACTCGCACAGGTAACTGCGTCTTTAAACAAAAGTTATCATTCAAAAATAAATTGCACTGCACTTCGGTGATTCAATAGGCAATAACGTGTGTTGTTACAGTAGGGGAGACGCATACGACCCATAATCTATGACTTTATCAATTTCCATTTACAAAGTGTGCATATTATAAACGATTCTATCAATAAAAATAAACGAGGATTGTACAAATGACACAAAGAATAAACATTTTTTATAATTCAGGATAAGATAAGAGTCGAGCCAAATAATGAATTAAACAGCAAAATACACTTGTTAAGTGTTTTATGGGGCAAATTCGTGATACTAAGCAAAGACCTGAAAAGTGCAGGCTTTGAGCTAGGCGAGAAGCAAAACCGGCGGAGAGAAACGTCCAAATAAGGAATTGCACTAGCCATATGCTTGAAGAATTTGGTCATTTTCAAATAACATTTCGGGTAATATAAGGTAACGCCAAACCATGAGGACTTATATTCCACCATTAGGGTATACTGTCATACTAACACATAGAGGTCAGACCGATAAATCATTGTTACGGTAAGGTCATATGGTTACAGATATTTGTAGGATTTGGATGTATGATGGTAATAATTGTTAAAAAATAGGGCTTTCAGGTACTGCAAACAACGTTCTTTTCACGAGGATTTGAATGTATTTACTGTCGGAATATATTTTTTTGTCGAGACATTTTCATAACGTTCCAAAGTATTAAAAAGTGTCACGGATAACCAGTTTCGCCAATGTACCTATTTTGGCACAACTTGGCAATGGCGATATCCACTGCTTTGAATGTATTAAAGGTTCATGACCAGACTTTCAGTAAATATTATTTTGTATTGAAATAGTTTGTACAAACACCAGGGTGTTTACGAGAGTAGCTATGGTTTTACCTGTGTTTCTTTTGAAAATGGAACACTCTTGTATTCACAAATGCCTACCAACTCTTCCTAATAAACCAAATTGTTGGTTTGTTTACAGAGAGAATAAGTAGAAACTTCAAAAAAATCTATCTCAAAACAGGTAACAGGTAGAAAATTATACCTTTCTATGAATAACCATGACATTTACAAAGGTACTCCTATGCTTGAATTCCAAAAAAACATTTTAGATTTTGACGTTCAGTGTTGCAAACTCACCTACCCTATGTAACATCAGACCACTTGAGGGGGTAGGTACATGTGCCAATGAATTTTTGGTATTTATAATCAATACTCAGGTAAAATATTGATAGCAGTACCTTTCAGACAAATTGATAATCAACTTGTTTTATTTTTATGATGATGCTAGTTCCACAAATGGCTCTGTATTATTTTGAAAGGAAATAAATTTTGCCGTTGGATTTGCTAATATTGGGCAATGTATAGGTGAAATACATAGATAGTATGTCCTTGGATTGTAAAGTGCAAGGTAACCTGGGGTCCAATTCAGGTACAGTATACATTTTCAATGGAATCTTAAATAACAACATGTTTCAGTTTCGTTAAATACCCAATGTAGTACCTCCTCATCAAAACCTGTTTGGAAGCCAGTATGGTGTCTGCGGTCAAGCATGACGGTCTTACAATATGATTCACCGATAGTGTTGTCTCAGTAGCCCTGGGCTTATACAGCAAGGTGTGATTACCGTAGTTGCTTCGAAAAAAAACCTTGGTTTAGAGGTAAAATAAATCTGAACTGAGTTTTTATGTCAGAAGTGTGGTCATGTACCTTAATTCACGAATAAACCTCACAATGGTCTCGTATTGCCGTTCGCTACTCCAAAACGTTCTCTTGTCAAAATATTTCATTATAAAGACAGTTTCATGGTTATCATACGTTGAATGTATAAATAGGACTGTGCTAATGAAGCGTTTGAAAATGAGAATTCTTCTCGCTCACAGTAGTTTGAATTTGATCATCAATGCGTTTGTTTTGGACCCCGAGTATCGACTTTTATTTTTGCGGCTATCCATCGTAGTCCCCATGTATTTGAAGAATGCTTTCCTGTACTTCATAGAAAACGTGCTTGTTCAAGGTTTCAGCGTGCTTGGTTTTTGTATGTGAAGGCGTTTCCTTTCCTTTGATGTTTGCGATTGATATAGGTGATATGAATAGGTTCCTGTTATTAATAGCACAGAAACAAACAAAACAAAATTTTTTAAAAATATAAATTCTTGTTTGAACTTAAATATATTAATATACATCTCCGTCCATTGCACGTGCAATGGATACACATAAACACGTTTATCATATCTCTTAAAATTGTAGGCGTCGCAATTTCTGCCTGATAATCGGTTACTGGTATGTTTTAAACTATTCAAAACATCTGAATGATGCATGGATTATGGATCTTATCTCACAAGCTAATGAGTGTATTTATCAGAAAACTGATATGTTAAACATATGTTTAGCTTGCCATCATTTATTAGATGGTGGACTTTTCCAATCGCCCTTCGTCTCTGGTCCGTAGTCTTTGAACAATTTTTGTTAGCCTTATATATATGTTGAGAAGTGCGAGATAGATAATTTTCAAGTTTCATTTTAAGGTATCCCTTGGTCCCTAGTTCTGCCCTTTAGATTTTGCAACTGGTCAGTATAATAAAATGACCATTAGGCAGCTATCTTTGATTTTGACTTTGAATGTTTGTTATCTCGATTTTATTATTATCATTATTTTGAGAAATATATGGATATTTTCCATATGTATGTTCCTCTTGCTCATACGTTATGCTCTGATCAAAAATACATGATTTCCGCTAGGCGACAACCTTGAGTTTAACAATATTTGCCATTTTTAAGAGGTAAGCCTGCATATAATAGCGGTTAAAAACATGTTACAGGAAAGAAAAGATATAAATTTTCATGAACAAATAGCGGCGAGTAATGGGTGGGCGCCAAGACCAATATGGGACATCATGTTGGAGGAAAGAAAAGTGAACTATCGAGTGTCTTTTATCAGTTATGAAATCGTTGGTCTAACCATTCTCTTTCCATCAACTTACCGAATTTATCAAATTATCTGTTAAAAGTCCAATACACATTATAGTATCCTGACTAGACAAACAAACGTGTTAATCGGTCGTATGATCGCATAACTAATTTTTGCCGATCACACGGAATACGTGACTTGGAAAACGTAATACAAAAATAATAGTAATAATAGCACATGCTTCAGTCACATAATTATGATAACAAAATCATGAAATTATTAACATAAGATTGTTTACAATTGTGTCTGCACATAATGTCGACTGGTGTTTATTATTGTTCCAGAATATGTTCGTACCGGTTTTAAACTGTTTATCAAGCCGCTTAATACGTGGCATGAACAATGCAAAACACATGATACGATACAATTAAGAAACAACTGGTTGTCACAATTATGACTTGTTCCCTGAAGTTAATCTATTTTATGTTTCCAGAATTTCACGAACCCTGTGTCCTTCCTGATGGCATCATTGATGATGTATTGAGTCCAATAAAAGTCAATATCACAGAAGCACAAGATTTCGACGAAAGCAACGATCCTCCTGCTGGGATCCCTTCTGTGTGCGCAGACGCAAGTGTTCTGAATCAAGTGATCATGGAAGAACCTTGTACAGATGACGATACAGAAATGAAATCTAGTGATAAACTCACTGACCATGATAATGACGAAAATCGGGAGACGATCAATAATGAGGATGTTTGTGATTCTCTGTTGAAACCAGAGGATCTGGACGCGCAGTATATCTCAGACGAAGATTTGATTGAAAAAGGAGACTTTGTTAAAGGTTATAAGGATTTCAGCGACGAATATTTACAGGAAGCCGAAGAGAATAAAACAATATTTGATCTTCCTGGTGAAGCAGACGGTAATGAGGTAGACGTAGAAAAGTCAGAGCACAAAGAAGATGAAATTATCGAATTAGATGACACAACAGAAAACGTGGATGTTGACTTGGATGACTCTGTAGATGAATTTCTTGAGTTAGAGAAACAGTTAATGGCAGAATGTGAGCAAGGGAACACCGGAATTCCATCGGATATTGGATCTATGTCGGAGGAATTGAATACAGGGTTCGACGAGTATATGCAAGCAATCCAAGACCTATCGAGCCATGAAGACCAGAAAGGGAAAGAAATGCAGTCACACGACTCTAATGATGAAGCGGAAAATACAGAGGGAACTGAAAGTGATGTAGATAAACAGCCAGACTTACCCCTGGAGCAGGTGACAGAAACCAGCAATGTTCAGTTGAACAAAGCCAGGGTTGAATTGCCAATTGGCGAACCAAAATCTGCTTCAGATACAGAATGCTTAACGGGGCAGATGGGTACTGGTGTGGATGAACAGGAAAATATAGCAAATGATGACTTGACCGAGTACGACAGCAAGACAAAGGAACCAAGAAGGCATTCGTCGACGTCAGACGTAGACTTTCAGTCAGGCGAAGAGAACATCAGTACAGACGACCCTAGCGAGGTTATCAAGGACGACGATCCCGAGTCAGAAGATGATGACAAGGCCTACGAATGTACTTCATCAGACTTACCAGAAGGCGCTGTGACGCAGCCGGAATGTGATGAAACGGTCAGCGTTACGACAAAGGTCGTGAAAGATGATAAAGCATTTGGTGACGAACAGTCGAGGAGACAAGAAGATCAGCATCTTGATTCAGTTGACGAGAGGAATAAAGACGCTTTTGACAGCAATGATAAAACTCCAGGGGCAGACGAACAGTCGGAGCAGCAAGAAGGGCATCTCGATGTAAATCAAAGGGCAGACAAAGAGTTGGAGAAGCCAGAAGACCATATCGCTGCAGGTGACGAAAAGAATAAATACGATTTGGAAAGCAATGATGAAAAACAAGATGCAGACGAAGAGTCGGAGAAGCTAGAAGGGCATCTCGATGCCGCTGAAGAAAAGAATAAAGACAATTTAGAAAGCAATGATGAAAATCAAGGAGCAGAAACGGCGATCGCTGGAATGCCTGAATTTTCATCCGATGATAAGGATGAAAAATGTAAAATTAGCTAGATTCTGTTGATGAGCGTTGTACCTCCTGTTGTTAAAATTAGATTTTGCTCAAGTAGGAATAACTATATTCGCATTTGTTATTTTGGTTGTATCTACTTGATCAATTCCATGAATTATAAATGAGCTGTTAGCGATTATAACTGCGTCGTATATGATAATTATGTCATCCTTTGATTCAATGTTTTAACCTATTCCATAGTTGTATATGTTCCATCGTGTGGCATTGCATCTTTATAACTGTACCACGTTTTGGTGGCATTCATAAAGGTTATGAATGACACCCTAAATCATCGATTCAATACATAAATAAATCATTCATTAATGTACTGTAAAATCCAATTTTCCGCTTAGTCATCCTCTAAACTGTTCGCGGTGTGGAAATTTTCGCGCTGTCAGTCATTCTGTTTTGCACTGTGTGCCTATAATATAATGTGTACCTATAGCACTAGCGACTGAAGAGATTGAGTAGTGTTAAATATGTTCGCGTTTTAGCCATGAGACATGTCCATTTGTATATGTTTTTCGTATATGAATATGTCACTGCTATAGATTTTTAAATGACGACATTTTATGTATTTCCTACAGATATTACTGTACCGCATTATGTTACAAGGATCCTTTATCACATTTACGTATACTCACACAGATGTATACATCGATATCTACTAACGCGTTTGATTTTCGCTTTTAAATCTAGTAGATCTAAAAATCATATGTTTGTCGTGAATATATCGTATAATCATGCCTGCTAATCAGCTATTAAACTTTAAGTACCAATACGTTATTGAGATACCGCACGAATTTAAATTTCTGCAAAAAGTATTTGCGTGATGAAATTCTGCACAAAAATCAATATGGCCAGATGTTGCAAAACGGAATTATGGGTCGTTAGATATGATACACAGTTTGTTTTATGCGATTCATGTCCAACCAACAATACAATGCCATTAAGATGATTTATCTACATTTATGTGTATCACAGTCTTTCGTGTATGTGCATCGTATTCTGTATATTGCTTCCTCGGAAACCCTCGGTACACTTCTCTGACGCTTGCATACCGTGGGCTAGAATAGATGGAAACCCTCGTTTTTCGTACTTAAATAGTAGTCAATCATATCGGTACTTTCATCCATGATAACATCCAGCCGGGGTATCCCGTTTCATTTGTAGTATCGCCGGTCAACAAAACCTGTCGATTGTGTTATAATTGTGTCGTTTGTGATCAAATATAAGGCCCTACTGTACGGAAATTGACATCGGCGCCATACATACAGAAATATATACTGATCGTGGTCAAGGCAAAATGATCACTCTGATTGGTCGAAATCTCCTTATAAACTTTTATTCGGGAAAACGAGTATTTACATATATTCTAGCCCACGATATGCAAGCGTCAGAGAAGGGTTTCCGACAATGGTATATTGTACTCTTTATGTTTCTGCCAAAATGTATTCTGTTCTGTAGCATTCTGTGTACATTTGTATTTTACCTATATATTTTACTATAGAGTTTTTTATGTTCATTCCATGTTCCCCCCCCCCCCTCCCCTCCTTTTAAGAATATGCAAACGTATGCAATGATCTATAAAAATGACACTATTTATTTGTTTCGCATATACATATTCATGTGAGAATAAGATGTTTTCTTCAGAAAGATATTTGCTACGTGTATGCTATGCACAATGGAGAAATACGAATATTTTGAAGTGAACGCTGATAGCGACTCCTTGGGTAGTAGATATATACAGACAGTACTGTAAAACGTATTTGTAAATAGTATGTCTATCTATTTTCATACATATACTTGTATATCAGATTATTTCCCCTCTCGATTTCTGTTATCCCTTGTAAGTGTGATATAAACATACATTCGTCTTATTTTAAGTTTTTTATTTTCCCACTAGTGTGATATTACAGCTCAAGTACCTAGCCTACTGTATTGATTCTTCTATATTACTTTAGCTTTCTCTCACAAAGTCTATGTATAAAATTTATCTGAGACTCGCAGTCATATTTTATATTGATTCTTATTGTATTGATGCCTTCGTATGCATACCCATAATTCAAAAGATTTTCAATTGAATCTAAACTGCGTTCATGCTTATTAAAAAATGTACATGAGAATGTTTGACATGAAAAAAAAATTTCAAAAGAAAAGAATAATCTGTAAAGACACTTTTTTAAATCGTGTCAGTACCAGGACCAGATTGAAGTAAACTAAATTCAGTATTCTAATGTAGTAAAGTAAATCACAAAACGGGTAGTGTGTATCCCGATGTATTGCGATACACAAGGAATGAATCGTGACACATATCCAATACATATTGCCACATGGAAAAGTTGCTCATTATTTTCGAAAATATATCGTCTTGAGAATTTAATTAAAGTTAAACATATATCTTTGATCACGTAGATTTAGATTCCCTCTATCATCTGATATGAAATGTATAGAAACAGATTAAATATAAGTCATAGTATCACTATGTATAGAAAACATGGATGTTTATCTCTCGAATATTTCAAGGTGACCTTAATATTATTGTATATCATAGATCACGTAGATTCCTTCTATCATCGTATATGAAGTGTATAGACACAAATTAAATGTTAAATGTATAAAAAAAAACATGAATTGTAGATGTTTATCTCTCGCATATTTCAAGGTGACCTTGACATCACTATAAAGGTTTACTATAAGCCGGTTTATTGTAACTCCTTCTATGGAACATAGCTGATACACATGTAACATCATTTGGTTGAAGAGTGACCATTTATATCTACTTTATCTCTTACATATATAGTGGTATTGAAGCACAAATATGTGTAGATAAAGGTTAAATGCATCTGGGTGTTATTAAAGGCATCCGATCATGTTTAACTATATTCATAAAGTAATAAAAGACATGTTGAACTTTCTTCATAAAGTAATAAAGGATAAATGCATCTGGGTGTTATTAAAGGCGTCCGATCATGTTTAACTGTATTCATAAAGTAATAAAAGACATGTTAAACTTTCTTCATAAAGTAATAAAGGATAAATGCATCGGGTTGTTATTAAAGGCTTCCAATCATGTTTAACTTTGTTCATACAGTATATATTAGTTTGATTAACCATGAAATCAATTAAAAGTAATTTAAAATATTAATAAACTTTAAATTCAATCTACTATTTATTAATTTATTAAATTCAGAATTAAAATGTTTTTACAGAGATTCGGGGTGCATTTAATAAGCAAGAGCGCGCGAACTCTAAAACAAGGTTCTTCAGATTGCTCACAAATAGGTAAGCTTTGTTAACTGGGAATATATGTATTTTAATGCTGATGTATATACATTTTGAAGGTCGTAATCAATTAAAGTAAGTATATTACAACAGGAAACGCATGACAGTGATGGTAAGAAAAAAGCAAAAACATTCAACATTAAGCTAAAGCATTAGAAATAAAAATGTATTATTTTACAACAAATACGAACTTTAGCTTCCTGAAAAGTTTATTCGTTAAGGAATGAAGTTAATTGTTATAACTAAATGTCGAAATCATGTGTGTTTGATATAACATAGATTAAAATAAATGTAAATCATATATATATTAAATCAGGATGAAGAAATAATATGTATTGATATCTACTACTGTCGATTCGAGAGATACAGGTTCATCAGAATTTTGGGCAAGTTTTATGGTCGCCATCTTTGTCTCATTGAGAAACATTCTGTATCTTTAAGTGATATGAAGATGGACGTGTTTGAGTATGATCATTAGTGTTTACTTGTTGTGATTGACAATGATACTCGGTTCTTATTTTGAGGACTTGTTGTTAACTTGCATGTGGCACAGATTTACATGGCGGGTGTCGTCGATGAACCAAAAGACGCCGACTCTTCCGGAACACCTGGTCTTATTCTCTTGTACTTTTACAAGGGTCTCCGTGTAAATCTTTCCTTTGTTAATATTTTGCCCCTCTTTTCACCAAATTTGAGTTCAGATTATGATTTTGGTAACGCTTCGGTATTGTCAAATTTATTTAGTAATGTTAAAGATATTCAATGGTATATGTAAAATTGTATAAAAGTCATGTTCACTATTTAATTTTATTTTGCTACAAAATACCCATGCCAAGTGTATGCAAACACCCTGTCACTATACCTTGTGTATGTACAGGCCTAGTTTATATTTGATATTCTGCTTCTACATGTATTACTTATTTAAGTATGTATAGCGTGTGATGTAGTATTGCTTGATTTGATTATCCAGGTGAACGTCGATTGAACTATATGCAAATGTGCTTCACGATGTCTTTAACGTTAGTAGGTGTGCTAAATAACTCTGGTGTATGCTATTTACCTTCTACCAAATGGTGTTCCATGGTGAGAAAGTGTTAAGATCGTTTTATAAATGGCAATGTGAATGTGGTGATTTTTTTTCTGTGCTAGTGCAATAGCCCACGGGGCCATTCTAGTACAAAAGCACAGGTAGATATGTATGTTTACTCAGCGTTTCTCTTGTGTTAACACAGTCTTGCTGATCAATCAGTATCATCAGTAAAGTACATAAATGTCAATTGTATGCACGATGGATTCAGCTAGTTTAACATACAGCGCAGACCTTCAGACAAAATCAATAATAATCTATTTATTTCATTATAATAAAGAGACGCCAGACTATGTGAAAAATGTACATGAACTACGGAGTGTACTTGGTGCTGAATACTAAGAATACAGAAGCATCACCAAAATCCAAAATAAGAACACAAAATCGATCAAACCGCAGGAAAGATATGACCAATGAAAATATTGACACGAATAATAAGACCAGGTGTTCCTAAAGAGTAAGAGTCTTCTGCTTCATCGACGACACCCTTCATGTAAATCTAGGTATCTTGAAACATTGCAATGTTGATATATAGTTAGATAGTATTTAATCATTCGAAAAACCGGTCACTGTGCAATTAGGGTTAGTTCTATAGATAGTTATAAGATGTCTTGTCTGCAGACACAACTACATACTTAACATGTAGACTGTTAGCTGTTGTTCGAACATCTGGATCAAGAAATATCTACTTTTGTCGCAAAAAGTGCTTATTCTTTTCTTGATAGAGGACTTTTTAGACTTCACCTATTCTGAAAGTGAATCCAATTCAGCATGTTCACGTTTAGCCCATTGTCAGGGATAATTTTCAATAGTCCATACGTATGTTGAAATCCTCATTCCATTTGATTCAATTTTATCCCTCCATACTTAGAACGTACCTTTTGTGAAAAAGGTTCCGTGGATTTATATTGGAGCTGATATTCAGATTACCAGTTACAATGTGCCAAGCTGGACAATAGCAATATGAAAATAAAGAACATGAACATGTTGTAGGATGGGTCATTCTTAGGTCATCTGTATTCAATTGTAACAGCGTTTGATTGTAATTGAAAAGTGCAGTAGGTACTTAATAACTATAGGAAACGATAGCTGTAATTCTACTTACCCAGTATAGGAAGAAGGGGCTGTACAAATCTATACCCTTTGTGTTACTGGAATAAACATTGTATGACACGTTGAATCGATAAGCTGATATCAATTATGATATAATGGTATTAATGATTATAAATATGTCATATTAACTATCTATTTTAAATACTAATTGCGTGTGTCCGATTTCAAATTAGACCCTTTATTATAGTATGTGATTAAATACATTTGTATATTTAAACAGTAATGTATGGTAGTTAAGGAAACGTCAGAAATAAATATCGTTTCAGACAGTTATATATCATATAGATAATTAATATATCAATTATGATGATTGTATATAAATATTAAATGGTAGAAGCTTTAATCAGACATGTGTTTGCTTATTTTTTCACGGAAAAATACATAATAGCTGTTTAAAATGAACTACTTTTCCTCTTGGTAATTGGTTACAATTAATAAAGTAAAATGAGTTTATTTAAAAAGAGGAAATTGAAGTTATCGAAGCTGGTTTGCTAACTTGGGTAGTATTTGTTCAGATGTCTGCCTAAACGTATTATTTGAATGGCTTCTATAGATCAATTCCCTTTCACGTTAAATCCCGATAAACACGAACCGTGTGGCAGATTCGCTAATTATGCAATCCGGCGGACTAAGACCTCTTATACGTATAAGAGTAAAATTCAAGGTGTTCACAAATATTTATCAAACATGCTTAAATATGTAGACATACAACAGGTGTTGCTTTACGAAGTTAAAAGTTGTTCTTAGAAAACATTTACAAAACTAAGCAAAACGCCAGAATAGGATCAGGCACGAAAAATCACACACATTCGCTTGTCACTTATAGTTTTCACTACGACTTAACCCTATGATATATATACATGTACATGTACACGTATCGGGTATTTTAGGAGAAAGATCGAATTTTATCATATTCCTGATTACAGATGTCCGTGCTTCAATAAAGTGTAGTGTATGTTAACTATTGAGTTTGTCTGTAGGACGTATCCAGTATATCATCCTCCATATCCAGGGGTAACGATAACCTACGCAACCGACTTCAAAGCCTGGCAATTTTACCGTTATGTGACCACGAGATTCTTTTGATGTACATCAAAGGATCGAACCAGTCTTGTTTCATCAACAAAGTGGCGCACACAGAGCTTTCAGTTTTGCCATGACATATTCCAGGGGTGTAGATGAGCGTATATTTTCTTTCAAGCACCTAACGTTGCTGGTACTCTGAGTATTACATCGACAGGAAAAAAATGAAAACATTAATGTTTATTAATGATGGGGAAAATACCACCTTAGGTCATATCAAAATTTCCTAAGTACAGAAACTGATTCAAGCTGTTCTCCCTTTATGTCTTGGGCCATGTTTTTGCAAACTTATCGTTACATTATAAACATGTCAATTGTGAAATGTCTACTGGTTTTAAAAGGGTGAATAGAGATAACCTTTTCAAAAACATGATTTACATTACATAGAAAATCACTTAAACCTTAATGTAAAGGCTACTGATATATACAAAAATATCGATGAATGTCCCCAGCTGTGCACACCCCGATTTCCTTCACCTTCTTTTATACTATTCTATACGCTTTTTTCTGGTTACACTCTAAACCATCAGACCTTAGAACAATGAGAAAAGTTAGATATGCTCGGGGGCTCAATATTTCTGCACGAGAATAGACTCGGGTGTAACAGTTTACTGTATTCATATAATTATGTACACTCCATTATGGCTACCATGGTATATTAACCCACATTAGCATGCATACCAGAGTAAAGGAGCCCAGTCATTGTAGCAAAACATTCAATACGTCTCTACATAGAGAAGAGTGAAGTTTGAACATCATTCCGCACCAGATATGGTGTCGGGGCCAGAGGAAACTGGCGCTAGGGCCATTGCAGCTATTAGAAATGGTACTAATACCAATAATATCTTCTTTTTATTCATGGTTACATATTCGGGCATGTCTAATTTGCAATATGGCCCTTCTAAAATAAATATATACAGATCCCACAGTGATAACACATAAAGTATTAAGGCAGAATATATTAAAAAAATATTGTACTCATAATTTTGACCGTTCAAATGTAAGTATCACAGTTAAAGACATGACATTATCAAACTAGTTATGACTTTGGGAGAAATACTTTGAAAGCACATTTTCATTTACTCAGCTAAATAAAATATAACTTGTGCACAGAAATGAGCGTTAAAGTAATTTGTTCAGGCGGTGGGAATA
The DNA here is from genome assembly GCA_947623455.1 of Mimachlamys varia. Taxonomy (NCBI): domain Eukaryota; kingdom Metazoa; phylum Mollusca; class Bivalvia; order Pectinida; family Pectinidae; genus Mimachlamys; species Mimachlamys varia. The sequence continues at coordinate 27,042,708 of OX392532.1, read as the reverse complement.
TAAAACTTGGAGACTGATGATCAAATACCTTTAGTATATCTTTATATGGAATTGTGTAGGCAAAAACTGTTTTTTTTTAAAATAAAATACTCCTCAATAGGTTGCCATTTTAACAGGTTAAAAGTTATTTAGAAGGGGTGAAAACATCTGTTACGTTAAATAAAGCTCTGGCTGCCCTTTTCTAATGTTTAGATATTTTACTTATAAATGATTTAATGCACACTTCACCCTAAACTATTGTAAAGTAATGTTCATTCCATCGATAAGTTTTCGTAACGACAACAATTATTATATACCTTGTATGATCACATAAATTTCTTTGTCGGAGTATTTCTCCTTCTCTTAAAACTTGTCGGGCATCGAAATTCCCAAAGACGTTCTTTTACATAACGCTACATGGTGGCCATTTTGTATCGATACTTTGTATGTAATTGTAAATAGTTTAATTATTTTATGATTCAGAATGTAAGATCTAGCAGAGTTATTCTCCCATGTGGTTGCATTACTAGCTAGCTACTTTGGAAAGATAAACGATACATGTATTAGGACAATATCAACTTATAATTATCTCCCTTGTTAGCCCAGATATTTTAATCATTTCATATAACATAAAAAATTAGAGAATTATCAAAATGGAGGAACTGGAGGATTTTCATCCCCGATTATTACACATAAATTGTTTAAAGACCCAATATATGTAACTTCAGGAAATTGATCCTGACTCAAATTCTGAAAATAAAAATCCAGTGTATAACCCTGCAAAAATAAGGCTAAAACGAAATAAACCTGAGCGGTAGCTAACAAGAAAGCCGAAGTTAGAAGACAGTTCAAAATGGACGCGTGTTTACAAATACCGAGTATCAACTGCTGCTGTACCGGTTACCGCGTAAGAATTCATCTTGAAGATTGCTGATATCAGTTAATCTTAACTAAATCTATAAATATAAAAAAAAAATATTAGACTTGATTTTCGCTTCAAGTTTTTGCCGAAAGTTACGTAAATTGTGCCTTTAAATTAACAGTTTGTGATATCATTGAGCATTCCATACGATGAATCAAAAACACAGTAAAAGGTAGGTACGAAGGAAAAGGGAAGCTGATGGAGAGAGCATGCTGTAAAAGCCATTTTTTTCGCGCGTGGAATGTTTTACTGAGACATCCTCCTAACTGTTCGTGTTGTGGAAATGTTCGCGTTTTGGAAATGTTCGCGTTGTGGAAATGTTCGCGTTGGACCTATAATACTATTTTACTCTGTAGAGTTAGAGTGGTTTAAAATATGTTCGCTTGTGGATATATTATCGGGGCATTTAATACCAGCGAAATAAGCGAAAATTTCCACACCGCGGAAAATTCCACACCGCGAAAAAATCCACTTTTACAGTAATCCTTTCCACCTTATCAAATATAAGTATATTTTCACCTCATGACAGATAAGGCGTAGGTATTAGAGCACTGGGAGTCTAAGTGTTTGAGGAAGTCAAAGTACCAAGAAGAAAAAGTTATATTGTCGATCAAGTGGCCTGAAGTCTTTTTACATCTGACCGAAGAATCAAAGCGCTGGTGGTATATACCTTGGTGAAATTCTTTATCCGCCGCGCCACCCGCCGAGCGGGTTATCCAATATAATCCTAAACACAACAGTATTCCGTATCTTAACACATACGTCAATGTACTTTTGAGTGTGTTAATACTCATATTAGAACCTGTACCAGATTGAACCCGAAAATCAATTGACGTCTCATCGACAAATGTTTATTACAGTATATCCGAGGTGGATAGATTGTAATATAGGTCTAGTCCAAGGAAACATATATTGGGAGAATATATTGTACGCAACGAAATAGTTACCTGAGAGAAATGTGATACGTTTACGACAGCAGAAAGAGCATTTAGATCAGAATTGACAAGGGTTAAAATAATGGTTTAAGATTGTTAGTACTAAATACTCGTTTACCTTACAATCCTGATCGCATCCTCGATACCAAGGGGTCCCATCCACCTATCTACCCAACGAATCAAGGCTAACTAGATTCGGATGTTGAATGTTTCAGAACTTGGACATTTTCTTAATGCATTCCTGACCGGATTTCTTTTGATGTAGTTGAAGTAAGACAATATCAGAAACAGACTAACAGGTACAAGCATGTTGTTTTTTTTTTTAAATCAGCGAAACCTCTTGATATCGTGGAAGTCATTGTCGTGCTCGTTGAGCATCTTGAGGTGTTCATTTCATAGACAGCGACGTTTGACGATTTTCCACTTTTAAGAATTGATCATGGGTGTTGCAGTATCTGTGTTGTAGCATTCAAATGTGGTGGCACTAATAAAGATGCCGTTGGAAACACGGTCCCACTACAAAAAGAACACAATTCATCTCCAGCACACACGCAAACATACATACACATATGGAGATATTAGCCATGTGGTATAGGACAAGTAGTAAGCGCCTGATAAGGCAGCTCCTGCGAACTCCTCAGAATTATATATGATAGAACTGTATGTGTTAATTGTATTGATTTTATAAGAATTGTTTATCTGTGTACTGTAAAGCACTTTAGAGTGTCTTATGTTAGCTAGATAGGGCGTTATATCAAATATTGTATATTACTATTTTTATTATTATTAAAGGTTTTTTTTTAATTTGATTGTATACATTTGTTATTCCCGACAAAACATAATGTGAGTTTACTTTTAAACGGTATCAAAATGATTGTATAACACAACCTTGATATATCGTCCAAAGTAATATATCAATATGTCTTAATTATTACAACGACAGCTGGTAAACACAGGGGCCGCAGTGGCCGAGTGGTTAAGGTCATAGGCACTGGTGGTCAGGATTATAGCCATCTATATATACATGTAGATAATATGGCGAAATATGAATAATTAAAAAAAAAAAAAAAAAAAATTGTCCAATTTTCTTTTTACGCCAAGCGGTGAAATTTCACAAAAAAACGACTCTTTTTCAGTGTCTGATAGTCGATGTTTTGTGACATTTAACCGCTTGTCGTATCAAGCTGAAATTTGTTAATTGTTTTCATGATGATTTTAGATGATTAAAAACATTAAAAGAAAATTGGGAAATTTTGTTTTTATATATTTTTTTAATTATTCACATTTCGCTATGTTTTATATAGATAGTTATAATACTGGCCACAAGTGCCTGTGGTTAAGGTGTCCCGACATTCTACCCCAAGTCGGAGACCTCTGGGTTGCGAGTTCGAATCTCACGTCACCACGTTGGACAGTTGCCAAGTACTGGCCGTAGGTCAGTGTTTTTCTCCGGGTTCCTCGGCTTTCCTCCACCTTCAAAACCTACAGTCCTTAAATGACCCTGGCTGTTAAAAGGACATAAAACAAAATAAACTCTACATGGTAAACACCGAGGATTTGTACGACTAGATAATAAACTAACAGAACAGTTTGAAAATCAACGAAAAAAAAATATGCTTGACTCAAGTTTGAAAATTATTTGTTATAATGTAATAATTTTCTTATAGTACATGACCTAACTTAGTTTTTTTAATTGATTACTCTGTAAGCTGATACCAACGAAGGTACGTGCCGTGAAGAATATAATAACAAAACACTTGTAGAGACTGAACATTTACTTAGATGTTCTAGCCCTGAGTACAGATTTATCAGCACAATTAATCAATACGATCGATCTATCTGTATGCTGAAGACGCCATGGTAGATATTGGCTCGACGCCAAAAGTGTTCGTGTACAAAACATTTACTTTTTTTTCAAAAGAGGATTTAAAAATACACTTATTATGTGGAGTACTTCAGTAGTTTAAAACGTCGATATTCATTTAAACATATATATATAAGTACACCGTGTATATGGTATAATTAGTCAGCCAACCTCTCGAGTATTTGAATTACAGTGTATGTAATCTAGGCACTTGTGGCCAGGAGAATAAGCATCTAGGTATAGGTTCTATAGATAACATAGCGAAAAATGAATCATCATATCAAAAAAATATATAAAAATGAAAAGGTTCATTTTTTCTTTTTATGTTATTAATTTTCTAATACCCCAATGAAAATAATAATAACCAAATTTCCCATTGATAGGTTAAATTTCACAAAAAAATCGACTATCAGACACTGAAAAAGGGAGATGTTTTGTACATAATCTAGCGCATGAACACTTTTGGCATAGAGCCAACATCTACCACGAAGTCTTCACCATACAGATAATAGTATAACAGCAAAGCACCAATTCATCATCGAATATTCGTCGCGTCTTCTTCGATCAACTCTTGTTAAAGTAAATCACATAGGTTGGTATGTTGGTTAGAAAAAATGGTGTCCCTGTCCTACAGTAGGCGACTAATGTATTGACATCTACTGTAAGTAATAAGGTTGGGGCAATCAATTTTAGCCTAGGTAAACGGCTTGGGTGACCTAATACCTATCTCAAAATATGGTATTTAAATGTTTATGATTGAAATGTTTACACCTTTTAGATGGGAACTTAATTTAAAATGTCATTTCTCCCGCTTTGCTTACTTTGTCTTTTCCGCTGATAACTCAATAAGGCCAGCAGCGGAAATGTGATTGACTTTTTTATGGGATTTTCGGACTTTTGGAAATTGATGACTATCTACAGTATTACCGTCAAACATCAATAGGGTTCTTGTGATAGTAATGCATCATTATAAGCTATTCTGTCGGGTGTCAAAGGCGGGCATTAAATTGTACATATCATGTCGCTTAAGCTCACCCTATATTTTGTAAAATTTCGTTCGTTTTTAACGACATTTTCACTAAATGTATTCCCATATACAGGATAAACGCAAAGACAATATTCCTGCTTAAGTTATAAAATTATCTCTATGAAAACATTTTTTTATAAATTGCTCTCTTTCATTATCATAAACTGTGGACACAGCATTATTAGGACCGTGCTGTTTATTACATTCGAGTTCAGTAGGTACGAGGGCTTTTTAATAAGATGTGATCCTTATAGTGAAGAAGTTAAGCAGGGACGTCCTTATTTAAGGCTGTGTATCCGAAAACTGGTGTCATTTGGTCAATTTATGTCGAAGAGATCGGACTTCAAAGTAAACAAGGCAAGTGACCTTTTCGAAATGTACAGAATCGCTGAAAGAGCAATGATTCAATATTTGCATTAGAATGGTAGAGTGAAATGGTGGATTGTGGGATTAAAGCCTGGTAGGCAGAGCCTTGGGGATGACGCCCGTCCTGGAAGGACTGTCATTGCTGCAACCCCAGAAATGGTAATAAAGTCTAAGGTATCGTATATAGCTGTCAGTCTTACGTAAGATCTTGATGTGAAAGCTATGAGTCCGTTGCATACCAAGATTTCTGACATCGATTCTGGCTTTGAATCGATTGAACATCCAACTTGTTCGCCTGATCTCGCTCCATTAGACTTTCATCTATTTCCAAAATTGAAAACAAAACTTTTCCGGTACCTAATTTCGGTCAGATGTAGTGGAGGACTTTCTGAACGGTCAAGCAAATGAATCCTTTAAAAGCGGCATATGGACTAAATGTCGCTGACAATAGAGTATAGATACTGAAGGGGATTAAGGTGACAAATATTGCAATATATCCGCCAAAATTCTAACCACCCTTAAATATGAGGCTCACAACTTATCAATGAGCTCTCGGATGTACAATTTATTGAATATTGTCGTATACCAGATGCATACGAAGCCGTTGTCCGTACACCTTTGGTACAATGAACGATAACACCAAAGGTGGGTAATAAAATTATTTAATTGAAAGTGTTTATCTATAAGCCGTCTTGTCTGTATTGGAACCTGTAATAAACATGAAAGCTTATCTGTCTAATAAGGGGGTCTCTTGTCCTTCAGGGTAATAATTTTAGCGGATTCACTGATGCCATTAAGTGGCCTGAAGATTTAATATTTATGATTCTGTCTGCTTTATGATACTCCGATAGTATGAAGCGACCCCTACAGTAATTGTGTCCTTTGCTTACTCCCAACATGGTTAGGTTTATTTTGTTTTACGTCCTATGAACAGCTAGGGTCATTCAAAGACGTGTCAGGTTTTGGAGGTGGAGGAAAGCCGGAGTACCCGGTGAAAACCACCGACCTTACTGACAGCCGGAGTACCCGGTGAAAAACCAACGACATACGGTCAGTACCTGGAAACTGCCCCAAGTGGGATTCGATCTCGCAGCACAGAGGTGGAGGCTAGTGTTGATATATCGGAACACCTTAAACAATTGGACACCGCGGCCCCTTTCTCCCAGCAAGACATTTGCCAAAATGATTTCAATGCGAGGTACAATGTATATTGATGCTCAACACCTTTTTCGGGGAAGTTTCATCCTTTTGTAAAACTTGCCACGTTACTGTATGCTTTTCCCCGCTTTCTATCGTCATTTTCCCTAATTTGTTATTGTTCGCTTGTTTCCAAGGCCGTTGCCACTGGCATTGGCGGTCACCAAAACAACAATATTGGGGTATTAATTAAAATGTTAACCCTGAGATTTCAGGATCTATCTGATTAAAATGCAGATCCTTGTTCTCACTCCGTTTTAAAAGGATGTGACAACATCCCATAAGAGGTCATGTTCTCGTGACCTTTGTCGTATCTTTGCTTCATACTCTAGTAGATTTTTATTTGATTACAATTGACGCTGTTATCTGCAGAAAGTCATTTCGTCACATCACTGTACACTAGCTAGTTGTGACGAAATGACTTAACGGATAGATAGGATTATGCAAGCTTTTTCGCCAATCAACTTCCACTCCGAAGATTCTGTAAGCGGTAATTTGATTGGCTGTTGCAAAAGGTCACCAGATTCCTATGGGATGTTGTCAGATCTTGATGCAGCAGAGTGAGATTTATCACATAACTGACCTGTTCAGTCATGGCATACGGCCATGTCATAAAAATGGTATTACACACGTGTAATATAACACTATTGTGACGTCATAAACAAATGACGTCTTCATGACGTCATATGATTGTCTCGGTAGTGAAAATCGTACTGTCACAGAAGAAATCTGCCTTTCTTATAGAGAATTAATTTGAAAGTTTTTGTGTATTTTCTCATAAATATAAGTTATGTGATAAATAGAATCTTACACTTGTTTCAATGTAATATGGAATTTATTAAACTCGTTAAATAATTTAATTTGTCACTCGCCTAAAGGCTCGTGACATATTAAATGATCTAACTCGTTTAATAAATTCCATATTACATGTACATCGACACTCGTGTAAGATCCTCTATTTACGGAACGGCACGAATATCAAGATATGATTTTAATCAAATTATTTCAGGATGTCCTATGTTAATTTTTGAATTAGAATACTACAAATGTGTCTTCAGGGATTATGAGGCGAAATGAGAGTAAAATAATGAGCTTCGAAACGTTTCATCATATAATTGAAAGCAAAAATAAACTATTCGTTTAAATCTCAAGAAACTAAGACTACAGTTACTAGTTTATTTTGTTGTCTGTGTGTCACTCCAGGAACCACTTGTCCAGATAGCGATTAGCTGTGTTTTGGGTATCAATCATGAAAGGTACTCGAACGCGTCTAAACAATATACATGTATTCACTTTGGTTAAGAAATCCCTGTATACACAAGTTATGGTACACACTGACAAGTATGGCCATCCATTACCTGATAAAGTGATATCGGCTGGGTGGTATATAAGGTATATAAGTATCTGTATATTTATATCTTAACTCACGACTTCACAGTATTTCCCTATACAAACGCACTTCAGACTTGGCTGAATCCACCGGTGTTCACCTCGTGAGGCGTGGTGTTTATTTAAGTATTGAATTGAATTCAGCTGGCATTCAAAGGCAATATGAATGCAAACTGGAAAGGGGCATTTTTTTCTTTGCAAAATAGTTTTATTCATTTTTTCAACATATATAAGTATACAGTAATAAAGACACAACTTTCACTCACACTAACCACTTCATATGCTGAATAAATATCCAATGTATTATAATACGCGATATTGAAGATAAGTATTCGGGAACTTACACAATTACATTAAGCAGGTATTTGGACATTATACCATGTATTAATAAATTGTAATTATACTGTTCTAGATATCTGTCACTAAATTTGATAATAATCTCCATCTTTGTTGGAAGGCTGCCAATTTACTATTGTTTGTACATTGTAAATATGGACATTTCAGTATTTTAGTGATTCTTAATATCTCTCTTCACACTTTCTTTAAATAGCATGCCACCTTTCACACGCAGCTTATAAATGTAATGTTCTACAATCAAAACAGTTAAGGTGTTGCACCTAAAATTACTTAACATTTTTACCAAAGCGAATCTCTTGGCAAAGGCAATTTAAATGAAATGTTGGATTTGCCTCTGTCTGGTTAGAATCCATATTGTCTTTGAATGTCAACTTAAAGCAGTTCAATATTTACATTTACCATTTCAAAAATGTGTTCATATCATAAAATTTAAACAATCACACATTTCATTTCTCAGCATTAAGCTCAAATAATGTATTTATCGTGTATGCTTGTTCATTGAATATAACAGCCATCGCCTGGGGATGATCAGCGGTATTCATGGCCTTATAAATGCCAACTGAATTCGGTAGAGTTATATAGTGGCTATGCCAAGCAATGGTGAATATAACTCATTCACCCCTGAATACGCATATGAACCCTTCCATTTCAAAGGCTGGACTAGTTCATTATGAAATATCAGAGGAGACGGATTTATATAAGTTTCAAACTTTTTTTCTGAATCCTTGTTGTATAAAATGTATGTTATGAAATGTCATTGTGAAATAAAATACAGTTTAAACCAAATATCAGAGGTGGCCGAGTTAACCCAGCTCCTTCCTGTCCCGGTAGAGGGCGGACATGTCGATCGTGATTTATCGAACAGTCTGGTGTGTGTCTACACTGTGGCCGGGATATGTTAAATACTTTGATCAAACACACTCTTCTGATAAATTAGCTGAAGTGATGGCAGTCATGATCCAGATGTGTGCATTGAGCGATATTAATATCTATTATAAACAAGAGTCTGTAAAATGATAATCAAAACTTATTTTTAAACAAATGAACAATTTCGTTCGACAAACTGGTCTTGTGTTTATGAAATGGTTCTCATGCTTAAACACGGATTTTGTGCCCAAGTCTACTTTTTATTCCCTTTATACATTTAAAAAAAACTATTTCTGGTGTTTCCAATGATTTAAAAAAATCTTTCTATAGGCTTAGAGCCAAATCCCCCTTTCAATATTTTTCATTTTATTTTTTTTTTCATTTGACAGGATAAAAGCGAGTTAAAAAATAGTCAGCACATTAAATCATTGCTAGAGTATAAAAACAATAAACTGCTTCTCTTTTCGCAAAATAAAATATGACGTAGTGTTGGTCCCCACCGCTACGTATTATGAGCTGTGTGGTTAAGTCGATATATATCGATCCCTGTACTTAATTAGTGATCAATAACGACAAGTTCTCTTGTCACAGCTTACAACAGTACAAGAAGTTGTACATTGGTGATTGGGTCATGGAAATAAAATGTCGAGCATCGCTTTCTAAATTTAAAATTTTAGAGAAATGCATTTGTCATATATGCGAATGTTATACTTTGTTGAAAAGTAATATATGTACTATAGCTAAGTCGTTCAATAATATTTACCATTGCATGCTATTGCCACTATATAACGCTACCGAATTCAGTTGGCATTCAAAAAGCCATAAATGTCACTGACGGATAGTTGACGTCATCATTATAATGACGTCATAATTGTTACGTTGGATACCAATGACCATCCCCGGATGACGGCTGTTATTTCACTGAACAAAAACACGACAGATTAATTGTTTGGGCTAAATGCTGAGAAATAAAAAGGGTCATTGATTGTTTAGGTGATGAACATGTTCTAAAAATGGTAAAAATAAGTATTTAACTGCTTTTAGTTGGCATTCATAGGCAATATTAGACAAAGACAAATACAAAATGAAGCGCTAGCTAGCGCGCTTCATTGAATTTGCCTTTGTCCAGTTGGCATTCATATTGCCTATTGATGCAAACTGAAAGCAGTTCAATGCTTAAATAAAATAGATATACAGTAAAAATAAGTATTAAATCAAGTAAGCATTTACCACCGTAAAATAAAAGCGCCTTTAATGCAGGCATTTTTCTGTTCTCTTGATACTCCAGGGCAAATTAATCCGTGGGTGGTATGTTACCGATGAAGCTGGATGTTAAACAAAATCAGATCATGACAAACTACATATGAGAATATTTAACAGAAAGTGATGCATTCGTCGTTCTGCTTACTATAAATCTATAAAACATTGTTAATATAAATATGGATTATCCATACAGGCGCTTCAGTGGAATAAATTAATCTAAGTCCGTGGTAAAACTGGGTTCGTAAAAGGGTGTGTAAAAGTCCAGACTTATCTTTATATTTATTGTATAAGTATTTTAAAAAATAGACATCCTCGTTATAATTGATCAAGTGTTTGTTCCTGATATATTATAACATTTACATTTTTATTTTTCTATGGGTATGGCAATATAAAACTTTCCTACAGACCCACGCCTACAGTGTACCCGTACAGAAATAAGGGATTACACTAATACGCAAGACTGACTGAATGAAGACAAGGGTTATGAAAACGAAGCCAAACAGCGTCACCGACGTTACAAATGTAGTATGTACACTTCATATTCTATTCATGGTTACGTTGTTACGGGGAAGTAAACGATTTACATATCCCTTGACACTTCAGCACAGAAAAGATTTAGGTCGCATAAAGTTCAACTGTATAACATTGAGTATTTGTTGGTTTGTCGAGAAAAGGATCGGATTTTAAAATAAAAAAAAATAAATAGAGATAACAAAATTGCGTCTTACGCCGGGTACTCATTGCACTGGTTTATAATTTCGATATAACAGCTAGTCCGGAACATCTGATACCAAATATCTATTTTCGAGTGTTAAATGCAGTGTTATGCATTAAATCTGTATAATGATGTTGTAATGCAATATTTACATATACCCTCTACAAAATTGTATAAGACATTTTACACAGTCGACCGTGATTTATAATACCACACCCCTGAGAGGTGGTTAGGATTGTTCAAACCACAGACTTGAATATCACATCTAAAACCTACATGTAAATACTGGATTTTTTTTATCTCGCCGGATCTGTTTTGTACCTCTACGTGACAATTTACAGAATGTCTACACTGCGATGAATTTGCCCACGCGTTAAATGCTTGAAATTGACAGTTTGTTATGTTTTGGTGTTGTTAAACATGTGTGCTATAAAGATAAATATAAACTACATTTTGAAATAATTTATCTTCATTGGAAAGACGGGCTTTATTCTTTAGTGGGGTCTGGATACTTGCTGTTTTCAGCAAAGTTAAATAGTTTTTCTAACTTAATTATGCAAGATTATCGGGTTAATATTCTGTAACATCGCGACCTCGGTTAAAGGCCCAATATACGTAACTTCAGGAAATTTTTCGTGATTATGAAAATTCTGAAAAAAACCCAGATGATAACCATGCTAAAATAAGCATAAAACGAAGTAAACCTGAGCGGTAACTAACAAGAAACTCTTGACAGAAAAATCCAAAGAATTAGAAATAATTCAGTTTTGGTCCACTTCAACAAAAATAACCCGAAGTTAGAAGACGCGTGTTTACAAACACCGAGTTTCAACTGCTGCTGTACCGGTAACCGAGTAAGAATTCATCTTGAATATTGCTGGTATCAGTTAATTTTAACTAAATCTATAAATAGAAAGAGTTATTAGGCTTGAATTTCGCTTCAAGTTTTTGTCGAAAGCTACGTATATTGGGCCTTTAAGCCTCGGTTCGGATTTTATCAAAGAGTATTAATTAACCATCTATCGGAGATAATATAGTATATTAGTCCTTTACAACGGTGACATTATCATGACGTCATGAGAGATAGCGGGTCGGTATTGACTTTTGGCTTTCCTATTTATTGAAAATCTACTCATTTCAGAAAAAAGGTTGAATTCAGATAATGTCAAGTGATATGTTGTCCGAAATGTGATGATGAACGATATTCGACGCAGAAATTGTCGACCAATCCTATTCATATCGCGCGTTATTCAATATACGTTCACAAGCAACCAATCAAAGCCGTAAAAAGGTGATATCTTCGCTTACCAAATGTTATGATTACATTTCTAAAACATTATCTAATTTCATGGAGCGGAAGCTCCGATACGTGTACCCACACTTACTTCAATAGACCAAACTATGATAGCAAGGTTATAAAGGGAGGTAATTGATATATTCAGGTGTGACAGCATGAAGTGTTGGAGGTACATTCCTTCAATCATAATACATGTAAGATTTATTCGGGTAAAACAGACATATCACATGTTATCACAATATTTAAAATACCTTAAACATTATATAGTTCAGATCACAATGCATTACTCATCTAAATAGAATATAGTTCTGTACCCTATTCGATTATCACATTTTTATTGATAAAACTTAAAGGCCCAATATACGTAACTTCAGGGAAATTTTCATGATTCTGAAAAAATTCTGAAAAAAAATCCAGCCGATAACCATGCAAAAATAAGCCTAAAACGAAGTAAACCTGGGCGGTAACAAACAAGAAACTCTTGACAAAAAAATCCAAAGAATTGAAAATAATTCAGGTGGGGCCCACTACAACAACAAACCGAAGGTAGAAGACCGTTTGAAATGGACGAGTGTTTACAAATAGCGTGTTTCAACTGCTGCTGTACCGGTAACCGCGAAAGAATTCACCTTGAATATTGCTGATATCAGTTAATCTTAACTAAATCTATAAATATGATAAGTTATTAGGCTTGATTTTCGCTTCAAGTTTTGCCGAAAGTTACGTATATTGGGCCTTTAAGTATAAAAGTAATTTTCATTGAAATGCATTTCATAAATAAAGGTTGGTCGGTTGGTGCAGTGGATAGCGCACTTGCCTTTCACCAAGGCGGCGGGGTTCGAATCCCCGACCGGACATGAAAAGGTATGGGGTCACCTGCCCGACCACGTGGGTTTTCTCCGGGGACTCCGGTTTCCTCCAACAAAAAGACCCCTCGCATGCTAACATCCGGGCCAACAAGAGTGATTAATATAAGTTGGATAAAATGTTTCATAATTGTTGTGAAATACATAAAGTTTATATTTATATTTATTTCACAATAAATTGCACAATAAAAATCGGACAGCTATAAAAAGAGATAGATAGCTACCTATGGTATTTTCATTTAAAAAAAATATTTAGAAAAATATGTTATACCAAGGATGATTCATAAAACCACATAGTGGCTCATTTCCAACGAGTCCTACTTAGGGTGGCACTTAGGGTGCAGTTGTTGGCCGTAAAGTATAGAGGTTTACGTAAGCGTTATAATTAGATAGGCTATGCAGGACGATGGAGAGCAAGGTAAGGAATGTTGGCGATGGAGTAATTCTACAGATAACATAACCAAACACGACGATTTAATGTTATTTTTAATTTGTTACATTTGATGTTATTTTTGTACTTTTCAATGAATACTACATACCAGGGACGTATCTCACATATATGTCACTGTACATATCTCTTATGAAATCATCTGAAAAGTTGGATTCGTGAATATTACCTTTTACATAAATTAAGGTTTGTACCATGGCCGTATTCCGTACCCATGTGTACCGGTCTCGGTCTCGGTAAATATATGTAATATAGATAATTCCTGGTGTCGAAAAATGGTGCCGATATGCCGACATTTATTCTTCATTTGAGTATCGGTATGTGTGAAATTGATGTCTGATTTTAATGTGAATGTGATTCAATAAGTTTATACACGGATTTTGTCTCTGTTTCATCAGCCGTATACATTATACGCGTCCCCTCCCTTACGGCCTCTCTTCCGTCAAACCGATCAGGGAACTTGCGGCACACCTGTCACGTTTCGTCATCACCGCTATTTTTATCGGGGCTTTCCCGAGGAATGCGATTTTGCAAATGGTCAATAAAGACATTTTGAGCGGACTTTGAATATTGGGATAGCAGGGAAATATGATAAGTAGTGCAGACGCCATGTATATTTAAGAACAGGCATTTAGGCTTTCGCGGGATGCCCCTTTAAGTCCTGCAACGGGACCAACAGAACAACGCGAATTACTTCACTGGATAGTATATTGTCTTACTATGGCCAACTACTTTACTGGATAGTATATACCGAGTATGTCTTATATTGTCTTACTGCGCAGTAGAAAATGTTACCTTATATAATTACATACAATCGAAAAACTCTCAAAGCAAAGTCAACTTATTATATTTTATTAAAATATCTTCGATATGTCGCCAGGCATTTCTTTCTAAGTTATGAAATATATTTTGTAAGGTGTCCTCTATAATATTAATATAATATAAGATCTCATATAGTATTCTTAACACAGCACTAGCATTGCCAAGAAAGGGGAAGAGCGGTAGGATTATTTAGGGTGGTCGGGTGGTGTAGTGGATGGGCCAAGGCGTGAACACAGGGACCTGAGAATTTGTTACGGCTAGTTTTGGACCTAAAATAGGGTGTTTAGAGTAATTTTACACATTTGGGGTGTTAAAATCATCTTTCGGTTAAAATGCCCCCTCAATGGTCATAACAGCTTTTATGACGCTTGAGGGGGCAATCCACTGCCCCACCCAAAAGTGTAAAATTACTCTAAACACTCTATTTTAGGTCCAAAACTAGCTGTAACAAATTCTCAGGTACCTGTGGACGTGAAAAGGTATGGGGGTCATCTGTCCGACCACGTGGTTTTTGTCTGGATGCTCCGGGTTCCTCCCACAATAAATGATAAATATAAGTTGGATAACTTGTTTCATAGTTGTTGTAAAATAAATAAAATGTGTATAAGTGTAGGATTCTTTTGCTATGTTATAAACATAAAAGTCCAATATACAGCTAATTCCTATAAAATTGTTTTCACTTTAGGCCTTTCTGCATGTATATTAATTTTATCACTTAAAACGATGTTTCGTTTTAAAGGCCCAATATACGTAACTTCAGGAAATTTTTAGTGATTCTGAAAAATTCTGAAAAATATTCCAGTTGATAATCATGCAAAAATAAGCCTAAAACGAAGTAAACCTGTGCGGTAACTAACAAGAAACTCTTGACAAAAAAAAATCCAAATAATTGAAAATAATTCAGGTGGGGCCCACTTCAACAACAAGCCGAAGTTAGAAGACAGTCCAGAATGGACGCGTGTTTACAAATACCGTGTTTCAACTGCTGCTGTGCCAGTAGCCGCGTAAGAATTCATCTTGAATATTGTTGATATCATTTAATCTTAACTAAATCTATAAATATAATAAGTTATAAGACTTGATTTTCGCTTCAAGTTTTGCCGAAAGTTACGTATATTTGGCCTTTAAGTGAATAACGGCATTTGCCTGAAAACGTTCCAACAATTTATTATAATACAATCAATAATCTCCCCTGAACTTTAAGCTTCATGAGCTTACATCAAAGACTATATTGTCTCACACAGGTTGGAAGGTTATTTGGTGGGCAGTAAAACAACAATACTGGCTCATCTTATCCCTTTTAGTTCTGCTGGTCAAAACTCTAAGCACATATATTGCGACGACAGCTTCATCACCTTCTCAAATTAGTTTTGGAGAGGGCTTAACTTATAGGCTATACCTGCAGCCCGATTCATTATCTTTTTGACAATAAAATTTATTGAAATTGAAAAAAAATCTCAAATTAAATAGTCAATCATAATAATGAAGAAATAATGGAATTTTTCTGTTTTTGAAATTCTGAAGGCCATTCTCGATACTTCATAGCTTAAGATCACTTTCGTTCCTCGGTAATCTTTTCCACTTTAAAAAACTCAAGAGTGAAAGTGAGCGGAATCCCAAGAGTATCGGGAAACGAAAATGAGCGTAAAACCTGGATAATCGAGTAACGAAAATTAGCGTAAAACCTGGATAATCGAGTAACGAAAGTTAGCGTAAAACCTGGATAATCTAGTAACGAAAGTTAGCGAAAAACCTGGATAGTCGAGTAACGAAATTAAGTTAGCGTAAAATCTGGAGAATCACACAACTCCAACAACTCAGTTGGAGTATATTTATTTGGGATGTGGTGGGTGTTGCAGTATCTGTGCTGTAGCATTCAATTGAGGTGGCACTATAAAAGATGCCATTGGAAGTACGGTCCCACTACCAGCAGAACGCAATACATCTCCAGCAGACAAACATACATACACACATAGTGATATAGTAGCCAGATTATTTCATGAGTACTCCTCATAATATTATATTTTCTAATTATATTGATTGTATAAAAATATATCTATATACTGTAAAGGCTAGAGAAACTTATGATAGGTAGACAGGGCGCTATATCAAATGTATATATTTCATTACCCCCTAAGATAGGGATTACCTCTATGTTCTACAGACCCTATGATAGTTAATCAATGCCTTTTTATAATTATCACAGTGTCCCCTTCGTCAGAAAAACACTGCGGTTTGCCCTATATTTAGGTCGTTATCACAAGTTGGTTACACCACTTTTCATAACGCCATAAAAGTCGGCTCTAGATGTCAACACCTTCTTGTGTATTTAAAGACATGTCACAAATATTCCCCTAGATGTCCAACAGTTTCATTAACGCCGTCTGATAGACTTGCAACATTTCGTCTGACATTTGTGACATGTTGCCATTTAACCTTCAGATAACTAAGGTCGGGGTTGTTAACCTGCAGTAAATGAGTATTGGACTCAAACTGAAACAAATCTATATCAGTAAGTAGTGACGTAACATCATTGCTATAGAAATACAAACTCCTTCCCGAAACACTGCAGCAACACGCATACTAAGGGTGACTTTTATGTGCGTATGTTTTTGGCTGAAATATAAAGGTATACATGTATCTTAGCCCGAGTTTCCTCTGTCCCTGAAATAAGACTTGGACCTTTTAAAAGATAAATGCGTGGTACCCGAGTTTCCTCTGGCTCTGACACTAGTAAGAAGTTTTTACAGATCGAGGAAACTCGGACTACGACATTTCATAATAAAAAAATATAGTTTATAATAAGAAAAATATAGTTTTTCCTTGATGGAATAAGTCATCATTGTTATCTTTAGACAGTGGGCTACCAACCTCGCATCCAAAGGTTACGCTCATTTGCGATCTCTACTCCCCTGAAATATGTCATGACAAAAACTGAAGGCACACAGGTAGCAGTTTGATTGGCCTAGGGTTAAAAAACTGACCAATCGCTAGGCTGATACCTGTCTTTTGAAGATTACAAGGAGCCTTAACTAACTTCAAAGCCTGTTAATATTTACCGTTATGTGACCGCGAGATTATTTTATATTTATGTTTATCAAAGAATTGAATCGGTTTTCTTGCCTCATCAACAATTTGGCGGTGCACAGAGCCTTCAGTTTTGCTACGACATATGTATATTTATATATATTGTAGGGGGTCTAGATAGCGTACATTGTAGACGGCAAAACTCCTGGATATCGAGGACAGTGGACTTAACGTTTTAAAACATAAAACATGTCTCCTTCGTGCTTTTTGATTGTAAAATTTCATTCACGTTTTGTCTTCCTGTGTCCAGAGGTACTATTATAATAATTGAATCACTATTAGAGTCAAAATCATTTGTAATATATGTCTTCTAAATGATGTTTAAGCATAACGAATCATAGGTAATTGATATATATGTATATAACTTCCTTTATAACGGTCCCTTCGTTTTAGAGGTGCAACAGAATTTCAAAAGTTTTCGTCACCCCTTCAGGTGACACGAAACTTTTCCTCTCAAGGGGGCTGTTTACAAATTTTTACAAAAATGTCACGCACAACCTTAGCTTCTGACGAAAAACAGGAATGAGTCATTTGAAATGCGTGTATAGACTTAGAGTAAAGCCTCTGTTTAGATTACGTAATGTTCCTCGTCACCTTGTGTGGTGCAGCATTTGGTCACTCTAGACCTCAGTACAGGTACAACAGCCTTCCGAGCACACGTAACCCTCGCCCACAGCATACCTTAACTCCACAGGTCTCTGTTTTAAGATAACAATCACTCCTGCACACATCCCAAGTACCGTGAACAAAATGAAATTAAATTTGAATATAAGAAATTACTCAGTACTTTTGGAACGGTATCGCTTCTCCGCCTTATTGCTAAGATCTAAGAGTAATTTTACACTTTTGGGGGGATTAGATTAATTTTCGATAAGAAAATGCCCCCTCAATATGACCATCGGGGAGCATTTTTATCGAAAATTGATTTAAACCACCAAAACGAATAAAATTACTCTAAACACCCTATTTTAGGTCCAAAACTAGCTGTAACAAATTCTCAGGTCTCTGCGCATTTATAACGCAAAATTCTTATACTGGAGTCATTAGTCTTGTTTTAACCCGTTCACCCTGACGACTCATTTGAACTATTCCAATTCAAAGGTTGGAATAGCTCATGATGGAATTTCAGTATCTCTCGCTTGTAGCTGGTCGATCACTAAATACTGTAATCACAGGGACCTGGGAATTTGTTACAGCTAGTTTTGGACCTAAAATAGGGTGTTTAGAGTAATTTTACACATGTGGGGGGTAAAGATCAATTTTCGATAAAAATGCCCCCTCAATGGTCATAGCTTTTATGACTATTGAGGGGGGGGGGCATTTTTATCGAAAAGTGATTTTCAGGTCTCTGTGTCTGTAATCAGTGGCGTAGCAAATCTATTTTGAAAGTGTATGCTTTGGTTTAGGGATTCAGGAGCGAAGCCCTTTAATTGAAAGTTTCGGGTTTTAAGTGATCAAAAATAAAATAACCTTTCATTATATAATATGTTAATAAATAACAGTACTACAACTATCATTTGAAAGCAATTTCACATTGTTTCGTTGAATTTGAAAGGAAGAGGACAAACTGAAATAAAATGATTGGTCTAATAACAAAATTCCCGCGCGAACCTCTTTCTTTGTGGTTAAGTTTACACAAAGGTAAATCAAAAACCAGAAAAGGCAGAGAAGAGATATGTGGGTGGAATTAGAGTGCATGCTTAATGTAAGCATAAAAGCATATATGATTGCTACGCCTCTGGTAATCTGTAGCCCTTCCTCCTTGTAGCACTCGCTAACAGAAAATCTCCGTTTCTTTACCATCAAACCGGTTTACCATACAAAGACAAATAAATAACAAATAACTAAACGTCAGTAAAATCTTCCATTCAATAGAGATAAAAAAAATCCTATAACACACCTAAAATTATAATGACTTCCAAACAATAATCTATGTAACTGTGTACAATTTTCTCGTATATCTAATCATCTATTTAAAGTAGTCCTCTTTCTCTCATTTTCATCCTTACACTTCCTCATTTCCAGTTTGTTGTCTTCATAATCAGGGGTCTTCGTCAAAACGACGAGGTAAACATGTTTCATTGTGTGATAAATGGTACAGTCGTAGCAGGCTGTCTATAAACCCCGGCATTTATTTGTTAGCTTTAGTTTCCGTGATGTTTTCATTTATTATGTTTGAAAATGCCTCAATGATAAATAAATACAACATTTAAAGTATATATTTTCAAATTCTTTCGGTTTTTTTTATGTAAAAATATTCAGAAATCTTAAGAAATGTTTTGAAAATAAAATCTATTTTCAAATATTTTTATCACTAATCGGTAAGCTGTGCAGACTTTGCCCGTGGGATAGAAGGAAGTGTTGACAGCCTTACAATGGAGGAGGGTATTTAAATCCCGACCGAGTTATCATATTACAATAGCACCAAATATTAACAAAATACCCTGGTTTAAGGACGATAGGGTAAAAATTTTAAATGAAGAAAAGCAAAGACTCTATACATTTAACTTTAAAAAACCCAATGCGCTGTGAGGTAAAGCCCGAGTTCCCTTTGGCCCTAACACCAGACTTAGACTATTTTGACACATTGATATGTCTGGTGCGGGTGAACCAGATAGTGTCGGAGCCACACGTTACAATAGCAATGCATGTATAAATTGTTGTTTATATCGACCCCCATACATTTTATACATACATGAGGCAAGTGAGGTACATTCCCTTCGTTTTATTACCTGGAGATAACTTCTAATATTTCTTTTTTGCTATCGACCCCCCCCCCCCCTTTTTTGTTCATTTTCACGGACTTTTTCCTGTCGATTACAAGTTCGTTTTACTGCAGCGAAAATAATGCGAGACTGAACTTTCTTGGGAATGATCTATTGTGTAGTTACATTTCGGACATATTGGCGGAAAAGGTTTCCGCTGCATAAAGTAGAATGCTAGACTAATAAATGACATTTCCAACTGTGGTCTTCGAAAAAGCTATTAATTTAACTCTGTCGCCCAGAAAATTAAGGACTACCAGGTTTTGGAGATGGGGGAAAGCCGGAGTACCCGGAGAAAAACCACCGACCTACGGTCAGTACCTGGTAACTGCCCCACGTAGGATTCGAACTCGTGTTACGCTGTCCACGAGCTGCTTTGGAAGTTGGTTTCATATCCTTATGGTGTCAGGAAAAATTTAAACGAATCATGTTTCAGACTCGGTTGGATTGAATTTCAACCGTTCTTTAAACCATGTGTACATTATTTATTTATTTTTAAACATATATATACACTTGTACAAGCTAATGATTTTAAAGTATATTCTGATATAGAAATAAATAAAATGCACTTAAAAATCATTATGTGTTTTAAACAAGTTTTCAATTACTTATTATAAAAATGACTTTAAAGATAAATCATTTGGTTTGTATAATTAAAAATAGTGTATGCGTTTTGAAAATATTTTCATTTACTTATTATAAAATCATTTTAAAGATCAATGGGTAGAGTATTATCGTTCTATTAATGGTAAATACGAGCTTATTACGAGCTTACCGGCAGTTACATTAACGATGTTTAGTTTGTGGCTGTTGTTGACGACAAATGTAAGAGGATGTACAAGTTTATTGGTCCTTGAACTTGAACTTGCGTGCGACACAGTACATAACAGTAACATCATAAAATAATCACTGACCTTTGACATCTACGTAGTACAATAGATTGGTCGGATTATATTGGATTTGGTTACGACAACTTGGGGAAGATATTAAGATCGAACTTAGCCGTTATCCGAATTGTATACATGTACTTGTATATCCTTTTTTATACATCCTCATTGGATGAATTATAATCACGTGGAGGTCATGTGATCTGGTCTTAACTCATTCACCCCTGAAACTGCCTAATGAACAACTCCAACCTTTGAATTGGAAGAGTCCAAATGAGTTTTCAGGGATGAATGAGTTAATACTCTAGGTCAGTTACAGTGCATTCCTTCGGACAATATTCATCATATAACGATACGGACTTTTATTTCGGTTAATATGTGGTTGTATAAACCTGAGGATGTAATATTATCCGAAACGAACCCATGCGAAATTGATATATCACTTTCTCAAGTTTGTTCACCCCAATAAATGCCCGCAATTAACTGATAAATAGTAGACGCGTCTTAAGATAAAAGTGCAGAGAAGGGCAATTGAGGGTCCTTTTTTCAACATAAACACACACACACAAAAGAAATTACTACAATTGCTTTCGGACTTATGTTTAAAACAGAACCTATTACGCTGTTGTCTCCTAAGATTTTATTACCTCTAGGCGAACTTTTTCAAACAAGTTACGGAAATAAGTTCGTACAAACATTTTACAAGTCTGTACGCCGGCTGATGAAATTTCTATGGTAGATAGAAACACATGACTAATTTTACCTACAACAAGAAAGAGGATGGTCTCAGATCAGTTGCCGTGAGAAAGTCCAAACTAACAATGACCTGTGTATTACAGCTATAAATGTAACACGAGTTTCGCTACTGTACCTGGGAATACCCCGCCCCCATCAAAAAGCTTTATCAGCTTAATATGATGTTTATAAAAAAAAATTTCCTTCATATTTTTTTATCATTAAGAAAATCATCATTATGAAAACCTACAATAAAAAAGATACGCTGTGGTATTAAAATTGTTTACATTCTGGAAAATCTACCATATTTTTCTATCTGCAATTTCGTTGAGTTTCTAAAAATGTGTGTATCATTAAGCTTACTCAGCTCGACAGTGGTCGAGATAAAGTACTAACGTAGCTGTACCGATAAATTTTCGATAAAAATGCCCCCTCAATGGTCATAAAAGCTAAGCTATGCCCACTGAGGGGGCATTTTGATCGAAAATTGATCTTACCCCCCCCCCCTCCCAAATGTGTAAAATTACTCCAAACACTCTATTTTAGGTCCAAAACTAGCTGTAAAAAATTCTCAGGTCCCTGTGGGCGGGAGCGGGGACAGGTGGGGAAGAAGGGGGGGGGGGGGCTATAAATGGTAAGGAGGGGGGAGGAGATATAAATGGTAAGGATCGGCGATCTCAATAGGGACATGAATTTCAGTAGACCTACTATGAGAAGTTTCCTAATGAGCTTTGACCCTTGCCTCTTCGGTATTAAATGATAGGTCTGTTGACTAGATATTGACTATCCGAAATTCAGGAAAACTATTTGCAAAGGCAAAGTTCAACTGCAAGCCCAATGGGGGTCGGGATATGTTACATGTATCACGGAATTGAATATATAGTGTGTATAAATATGAATTGTTTGCTTAGAAAATTTATGGAAGGGATGGAACGGTTTGAATTGTGCTATGATTTTGCGTCATTTTTTTGTGTAAATAAAAAGTTAGCGTATTTGTTGTTTTTGTTTATAAAGGCCCAATATACGTATCTTTCGGCAAAACTCGAAGCGAAAGTCAAGCCTTATAACTTATTATATAGATAGATTTAGTTAAGATTAACTGATATCAGCAATATTCAAGATGAATTCTTTCGCGGTTACTGGTACAGCAGCAGTTGAAACACGCTATTTGTAAACACGCGTCCATTTCGAACCGTCTTCTACCTTCGGTTTGCTGTTGAAGTGGACCCCACCTGAATTCTTTTTTTTTTTTTGATTTTTTTTTGTCAAGAGTTTCTTGTTAGTTACCGCACAGGTTTACTTCGATTTAGGCTTATTTTTGCATGGTTATGGACTGGATATTTTTTTCAGAATTTTTCAGAATCACGAAAATTTCCCTGAAGTTACGTTTATTGGGCCATGTAGCGATGTAATAATGTCCATTATATATGATACCGTGTCTTTATCCAGCGATTGTGTAAATGTCCTATTGGTCAGTGGTGATGCACACTGTACTGAGTGATGACCGACTGGGTAGTGTCACAGCGTTGAACTGATATGAAGCTGTAAGGATAATGACCGGCACGAACTAGTATAAATAATACTTTTGAATAAATCTAAAAACTCGTAAATCAAAATTATATTGTAAGTTTGGGTGTTTTTTGTTTTGTTTTCTTTTTTTTTGTAAAAAAATATTCCCGTGAAAGCCATGCATTCTTCAAAGCAAATCGATTTTCTATTGTCGTATGTTTTCAATGTTATTTTCATTTGAAATTATATATTTTTCCCGTGAAAACCATAAAGTGAATTAATGAAATGTTTAATTTAAAGTTTTATCTTAAAGATATCAATTTTCTGAAATGATATATATATTGAGTTTTTATATATATATATTGTACCTATAGTTGATTCTACTTCAGTACATATGTAGTGGCGAGGCATTGACTTAACATTTTAATCCAAGACCAAATGGAATATATTTGGTTAGAAGCTATGTGCATTTGGGAGTGCATGTTCATCCTACCCGTGATTAAAAAAAATAGACACGTACGTTTAGTATATTGTTCTCTTTCTGAAATAAAGATACGTTTGTTATGCGTCACCTTGTTATGTAGATCTACATCATTAAGATTAAGATATCGTTTAATTTCATCAATGGGGGATTTAATTTGTTCAACCGTTAACGTTGCTGGCAACAAGACACCTGTGTATCGTCTTTTCTAATATATATATATAACGTTACACATGCCTAGTCTATGAAGTTTGGTACAATTATAAAGAAAATATGCACAGATTACGATTTTATTAGTAAATATTGACACAGTTTACCATTGTATTCAATATGACGCAGAGTAACAGCGACACAATACTGTTCATGTCAAAGCTACATGCTAAGGTCTATGTTGATCAAAACTAAACCTTGGAGACCGGCTGTCAATAGATTTCAATACACACCCACGACGGGGAGCATACATTATTTTCTTATGATAATTCAAGGTTAATTTTATATGCTGTATTTAACTATCTTTTTTATTTTCAATAATAAGAATATATATATAATAAAGCAACTTCATATCATGAAATATTATCCCAATGTAGTATATTATTATTTTTTTAATAATGCACTGCGTAAATAGATAACGAGTACTCACATATTTGCGCATGTACCGGTGACGTCACGAATACTTGTTCCTGTTCGATTCAGTCGAGGCAAAACTTTAACGAGGGCATAATGTTATGATGTCTATAGCAGAAATTTTTGTAACTATCATCGCTATAGGTGTAGTACTGGGATGGTTATTTGTACTTTTAATGCATACAGTTGCCCTCCTGTATGGGTAAGTATATTTTTGCTTATTTACATGAAATACACGATTTATCATGACAGTTGAGCCCTTCGGCTTCGGTACCGGGAAGTATTCTCCATGTCAACGGCTATAATATCACGGATAATGATATTGGATTTATGTTATTATTTAAGAAACTGTGGTCTAAACATTCTTTTCATGTGCTTTCAAATGTCAAAGACGTTGTGTTGAATTAAATGTTTGTACATAAATGCTTTGAATATCTTGATTTATCGTTGCTGGAATGCGTATGGGCGGGGACACCGGTACAAGACGAAACGTATACATGTATGATGTAGGAGTGGGTCATGGCTAGTTACAGGATAGTTTCAGATAAACTAGACCTATATTCAGTATTTCGTAATAGTATTTAATTGCTAATATATTAATTTTTAAAAAGAAATTATATGATATGTCTTGATCAGCAACCGAAACAAGTCTTGCAACCCGCGTTCACACACCTTGGATTTGTGACCCGACAACCATCTTGCATGCTCCACTGCACAGTTATACTACACAGTGTCAGAGATGAAGTCCTTCACGCTAGACTGGGCTTTCTCATTACAAGCTCTTAGCTGGCTGTATTCATGTAACGAATTTCCAGTATAATTGTAGTATTTTTTTTATTCCAACTCCAAGCTTCTATATGCATCATCTGTGAAATAAGGATGAGTTGCTTAAAGCTTCAGTAAAGATAGCAGCATAAATTAATTTTAACAGCCTCTAGATCTAATTTCGTTATCCAGGACAACTGTATCCACTTGTTTGATCCAAAGGGGTGAGAGTGTTTGGCCTCACTGGCCGGGGTGTCCCTTAAAAAAACAATTGTATGCTGACATTGCTTTGTAAACATCAACATTAGTAGTCATTACATTAATACATGATAAACGACATTGTTAACAGACTGCATAATTAATGTTTCCCTCTTTTTAATTTTGAAATTGACAGTTCAACCGTTAAAGAAATATAACTTAATATAGCTGGTTATAAGACTCAACCAGTGTGCGAAAGTAATTCACAAAGTTCCATAGACAATAGGTCTATGGACATTTCAATTTGCATAGACCTAACAAAATTTCCGTAGATTGAATTTTTCATCAGTGTCAACAAACCAATTAAGACAAAGTGATCTCCCCTCCTTTAACTGATGTTTGAAAAAAAATGATTTCCAATAACAAATTCAGCCAAACAAATCAGGAAATGAACAGCAGGCAAGAGAAATGCAATTGATATGACTTATTCAAAAAGTTTTGATACTTTTTGACATTCATGAGCAATTAATTTGCTTAGACATCAGGTCTACTGTACTAGCATTTTGCATAGACCGACAGGTTTTCTTGTGGCCTCTGTCTATCGTTCTATCACTACTTTCGCACACTGCTCAACAGAGATGAAAAACTACTTATTTAAATCATAATTATCAACAGGAACACAGCTGATATTTTTTACGACTTCCAAAATATATACTTGCTAGTCTTTGTATCGTTTTTTTTCTTTCACATATTAGATCATTTGATGTTAATATTTACCGATTTCAATTATTGATATTATTATGATTTCAATTTTCTATAAACTTTTGAACTTCCAATTTGTCAAATAAGATACTTGATTGATATTGTAAATCTACAAGGAAATTTATCGCGGTAACATGTACAAAGTGCACCATATGACCAGTCATGATGTTGTTGTACAAGTTGAAGTTTTATCGAGAACATTTTTATCGACAATGTCATCTGAGGTTACCTGTCATATATGTTGTTGATAATGATAACCAAGATATTGTACCTACCTGTCTGGCTGTGTAGTACTGTACTGATGTACAGGTTTGCATTGGGTTGATACCAGTTATCAGACTTGTGTATATAATGATATACATGTGTAACTGGTCTACAATCGTGTGTAATACTATGTCAATGTCAGCATGCAGCCATGTTTACATATATAATTTACAACTAATTTCATTCATGTTGGCATGCATACATTATCCTAAATAAATAAGTTAGGGTCACTTTACAGTCAGTTAAGTTGTAATGTTCTGCCTGGAACCAGATTTTTGTTGAGACAAATTTTTAGGTTCACTGGTTCGATGACTTCTCTTGTTTTATTTTAATGCAAATGTATATATATATACAGAAATGTGGAAACTGTTTTCATGATTATTAAATATAAGAATTAAGTCGCATCTTTTTAGAATTAATATTTGAATTGTTAGAGAGAATTTCAACAGCATAAATTTATCACATCAATGCATACAGTAGGTAGCTATATAGTCTACCTCTACACAGATTTGCCGAAAATTATCATATAAACAATACTTGCATTTCATGATTTTGCCATGTGCCTTATATTTCATGTGGGAGGAAATGAATCATTCTCCACTTCAGGAATATGGAGTAAGACAGAAAATTCTTTCATCTTGGACAGGTTTACTTGGTACACTTATTTTACAGGTGGAAGATTTACTCCTTTTTGTGCATTCTCCTAAAAGCATAATGTTGTGTCAGCATTGAAATGACATCATGCATATGCTGTTCCATAAATGTCACGCTAACCGTGAATGAAGCAAGTGATGGTAAACATTTACTTGAGCATATGATAAACAATTTGGTGGATATATAGGGTAAGGGAAAAAGAAGGGGGAATCTAAACCCTCAGTGATATATTCCTAAGAACTTTCCAAACACTCGGCAAAGCCTTGTTTGTCAACTTTAAAACCTTTCCTGTAGGCTTGAGATTCCCCTTTAGTTAATCTATCTTGCCCCTAACAGGGTGGAAGACTCTATATAAAGCTCACCCTAGCTACCCGGCCTCTAACAATGGTTAAACATTGAAGAATCTTTATACTCCTTTAGGTGATTTGTTTTGTCTAAGCCCTAAGGTGAGGGAAGATTTGATATCAGTCTCACACTGGACAGTTGTAGAACCAGTGTTCTCACTAAGTTTTGCAATAATTGGCTGACTTCGAAAGAATAACTGGTTGAATTTTCACATTCTGTAATGTTGACATATATATATAATTCTGAAAAATAGCCGGTTCAAAGTTGTTGAAAAACAGGCTACTTTTGCCGGCAACCAGCTTTTAATGAGAACCCTGAGAACACTCACTGACTCAGAAAAATGGATTTTTGGAATTCATTATCAAAATGTTGATAATGCATGTAAACACATGTATATATATCACTTCTTCCTACAGTTAGAAAAAGTACAGTAGTGAAGAATTTGTCACAAGGAAGTAATCCATTCTTGTTTCACGTGATAAGACTGGGTGATGGTCACGAGAGTTTCCTTGTCTTTATTCTCGCTATGGTTGAGCAAATGCTTTGTTCCTTTTCAATGAGTGAGGGAATTTTTGCTTTTGTCAGTAGAGTATCTTTTTCAGTGTTTTATGTTCACAACAATGTTTATGTAACATAAACTCTACCGATATCCTTTTAAAAACAAAAGATTGAAATTCACAATTTCATTTACAATGGAATGTGTAAACTCTGCTTTTCCACAACCAGAAATTCCAAAAATGATTTCTTATTATCATGGTTGGTATTGAAAGCAAATTACCAAAGTATGCATGTACATGTGGGACTGTGTTTGATACAGGGACATTTAATGATTTATATATATGTGAGACACAATTATAAGTCCCTGGTTTGATAAGATGTGCACCACCTCAGGGATAATTCTGGCTTTTAAAATCTATGGGAGAATTTGAGGGATTTGATGGGATCATCAAAATATCTTGAGATTTTTCTATAGAAGGTGATATCATTTTGAGTTTTTAATTAGATTTTCAAGAAAAATATGGGCAAAAATCCCCAAATCTTGCCCAAAAGTGATCCCTGTCACCTGCAATAAACCCTCTAAAATTTGAAATCAAAAGTCAGGGATGGACTCATTGAGCAGGGATATAGATAAGATTGTGGAACAAATTCTTTATTGCCCTGAAACACACGGAAAGGATTTTGTTGGCAATTCATATTTGCAGGCATATTTGTAGAGGCATTAAAACTGTCTTCAATATATATGTGACTGTACATTTAAGATTTATTTTAATATAATTAATCATAAATACTTGTGTTTAGCATGTTGCCAGTCTCTATACATAGAAAATATTTTTAAAAAATCAGTTAAATTCATGACATTCGTATTGTAAACTGAAACTGATAAACTATTTATTGACTATCTTGATTGAACTTGAACTTCATGTCTGCATGTCAACTACATGTAAGCATTTAAAGTGTTGGGTCCCATATGTAGGTAGGCAATAAATACTACTTAGGGGTTTCGGGGGATGCTTGGATTCCCCTGTTGGAGTATTTATTTTATATTTATTGAGTATCAACATGTGCTCTATAATAAATGCGATATAATGAAAATGATTCACACCTGTCATATGACTCATACATGACAGCGTGCGAGTTGAGATACTGAAGTTCTAAATATAGCTTATCTTGTTCTACCATCTCCATGTCATGTCGCCATGTTAAAATATCAATAATTTTAACAACAATTTTATTGAAGTGATTTGGACCTGGGCTGAATTAATTTAGCTATAGTCAACTTTAATTTATCTTGTTCTGTCCATCAACATGGTGCTATATCTCCAAAGGCATAATTTCTCTCATTGAATCGCCTTAGATCTAGAGTTACATGTAGATGTTATCATATTAGGACATTAAATTTCTAAAGTCGAACAAAGCAAAAACAAGAAATCATGAAGATGAATTGAACAGGTATTTTATTTTTTGATCGTAATATCATGTAAATACATGCATGTCAGCTCTCGGTGTGCGACCCAGTTTTTACATACAATTCTTGAGCTGAAATTTATGACAAGATACCTATGTAGCCAACATAAAATTTTCTGGTTACCTGCTTACTGAGTAATCAGGTCACTGTGAACTGGTTCAGGTAAACATTCAGCCCTGATATTTTATTCCTGTAGACATTTGTTTACTTGTATCGCGAGGTAATAGTGACCCAGCTTTAATTAACCCTAGTTATTAGCCCTACTTGAAAAAATATCGTTTAGATGTTTTTAAGGTTAAGTTTTAAATTTTAAGTTGGATAAACATGCAAAACTGAGCATACTTTTCTGTTCTTCATATTGTTTGGTAACTCTGTGAATGATTTGGGTTTTTATTTGTAATTTAAAAAAGAGCAGAAGCATATTACTTTGTCAAAGTTTCCACTTAAATATTAATCTAAGCATATACTAAACCGAACTATCATACAAGTTCTTGTTGTAATTAAATTTATTAAATATTCTTGAAATCAAAGAGTAAAATCTGAATCTGATATTTAAATAATAATCAGAAATGAGGAAAAAACTTTTAAGTCTTCGTTGTTTCAAATATTGGATGGAAATGGAAAATGGTCATGAAGTTATTTTGGGGGATTCATAGGAAACACTGTATATCTTTTCCCATGGGAAAATGCTCATCTGAAATTGAACATTTAAATTCTTAAATTTATTAGCATTAATTATAATATTTCAAAATATCCTTTACTAACTTCTCAAACTGTGTGTTTTTTTTTACTCATTCATAGCTAGTGTGATAAACATGATAAAATGCCTTCCCTACTTAACATTATATACAAAGTGTAGGCCGTAACTATGCATTATACTGTGAAGGGCTTATTTGGGGCTCACCTTACAGTGACCAACTACATATTACCACCATAATTTGTGATATTGACCGACTTATTGGAGCAAAGCATTGTGTACTGGTGTTACTATAAACCTACCATTCATGTAAAACATACCGTATTTAATTCCTGTAATATTTAAACACACCTAGGTCATGGTCGGTTAAATTACAACTACACATAACCTACCTGTATATTAACTTACAAGTACTTCACTACCTGTACAAAATATATGTGTTAAAGGACAGTCGTAGCCAGTCAGTCCCATTGTATTTTTAGGAGATTATTATCTCGACCAAGGTGGCCGTTCTGTACTAGACCAAAGGAATGTATATTTAGTTGGTAGTCCATACCAACTAGTAACAGAGAGACTTAAACAACCTATACAAAGCTATCATTTACAGCATTCCTGACGTAAGCTTTATACACCACCATACACGATTACGAGATATAATAGAATTAATCAATTTATAAACAATAGAAAAATTGCAAATGACCTGGTTCGCTGTCAATTAAAACCAGGTATACAAAATGTATGAAGTGCAACATTAGTGCATGCACACCGATACATCAAGTAAAATGCGGTTAAAATTCAAAGTGAGAAAAATAAGGTAGTACTAGTGTTAATATTTTTTCTGAAAAAGTAAATAACAATTGAAACATTTTATGGCATTGCATACATACATTGTACATGCATTAAGTTCATTAGTTAGAAGTTTATGTTTTTTTAAGTTTTAAGCAATTGGCAATCATGAATGAATTGATATCATCGACCCGTATATAAAAATGACTTAAGTTTGTCATATCTGAAATATTAAATTTGCTCAATTTTACTTTCATAAGTTACAAGCTTAAGCCAATTGATGTCTTTACCATTACTGTACATGATCAGATTCAGAACAGATATCTGCACTATTTCATGATATTCTGAAGGTGTCAGCCCATACGTTAAATAGGGCTATATCGGTCCAACCAAATTCCTTTTCGTTGTGTGTATATATGTAATTGTGATAATCATTTTGGAGTTTTTCAATAGAAGATATATATGTTTTGTTTGTTTCAGACGATACCTGATGCACCGCCCTGTGCCTCCGCCCGACCCAGAGAACCTCCATGGGGTATCCATCCTTAAGCCTCTCACAGGAGTTGATCCTAACCTCTACAAAAATTTAGAAACTTTCTTCAATCAAAAGTATCCAGCAGTGAGTATTGGTACACAATAATTCCTGAATATTGAAATTCCCATAAAATATTGTGTTCATATAATTCAAATTTAAATCTTGTGATGAAAATTGCTTTAAATTTCAGAATTTTACTAATTATTTAAATGTTGTTCTCTTTTCAGTATGAACTTCTTTTTTCGGTCCAAGATGAAAATGATCCTGCTATTATGGTGGTTCAAAGTCTGATACAAAAATATCCAAAAGTTGATGCAAAATTATTCATAGGTAAGTTGTATAGATGTTCTTCTCAGAGTTAAGTCAAAGTGTAGATCAAATTACAAATTTTAAGGACATCCAACCCCTTACAATACCATTTCAATATAGTTCTTGCTATAGTCTGAAGTTCCAAAAATTAACTGGGATTTTGATGAAGATCTTTAACTCTTTCACACCTGAAGTGTTGTAATGAACTGTTTTAATCATTGAATCGGAAGAGTTCAAATGTGTCTTCAGGATTCAATGAGATCAAAAGAGTGTCGTATATATACTGATCTTGATAAAAGATGCAAAAAAACTTATTTAAGAAAGCATTTGATAAATGATATTGAAACAACTCTTCCATAATGAAATATGTCAGTCTTAAGAAAAAAAACTTTATTTCGGCCGTTAAAGTGTCAGCTGTGTGTTAATTTGTTGTTTTATGATTCATTGTCTTCTTTGAGCAGGTCTTAGATATGTTGGTCCAAACGGGAAAATTAACAACATGGTTAGAGGTTACGAGGCAGCCAAATACGACTGGATCGTCATCTCCGACAGTGGTATCAGTAGTAAGTACTCCTGGATCATAGAGTCTGTCTTTATAGCCATTAACCTGTGCGTTAAACCAAGGTTGATAACAATGAAAGGAAGTGTAATAGAAGTCATTTTTTTCAATGTCTCTGCTAGAAGTTGAATTGGGGACCTCTTGCTTACTAATCTCACCCTCAACCAATCTAGCTGAGGGCTGTTCCAGAATTAACCATGTGGAAGATGGGGATGGGGGGCACTTTTACGGACCCCACCACCCATTCGTTATTAAAAAAAAATATTGAACGTAAAGAATAGTATGGAGATCTGGTTTTCGCCCCACTAGCCATGGTATGTTGATACAGGTGCCTCTCACCTCCCCCACACAAATAATTATGGAATAGCCCTTAAGAGAAAATCTCACTAGCCAAGTGGTACATGTATAATGCAGCTAGTATTTACCAGGGATACAGAAGCTTATGTAGCAAGAAGGGTGTTTGGTTGTTAAAGTTGTTAGTATATATATAGCTAATCATTTTTTTTTACGATTCAGTGCGTCCGGACACCTTGCTGGACATGGTGAGCTACATGAAGCCAGATGTGGGACTTGTTCTACAGATGCCGTACACATCGCATAGAAAATATGGATTTGCCTCCGTATATGAGCAAGTGAGTAATCATCCAATATTTCTTTAATGAGCAAGAGGGTAATTAACTAATCATCACTGTGTTTTATAACGATAGCAGTGATAAAACGAGAATATATTTAGCAATATATTTCGAAATATTTAATTATGATTTAAGTTTTGATTAACTGAATGAAGACATACAATAGTGAACATGTTGATGGTTTTATCTTTTTGTTGAGGTTGCAAATATGAAATAGTATTTTTTTTTTTCCAGGTATATTTCGGTACATTTCAAGCAAGAAACAGTCTGGGAGCGAATGCTGTTGGGATAAACTGTTCCACAGGCATGAGCTGCATGTTTCGTAAAGAACTCCTAGAAAATGTAGGAGGGCTTCAGGCCTTTGCCAAGTACCTGGCCGAGGACTACTTCATCAGTAAAGAAATCGTTAAACAGTGAGTAAAACATTCAAGTTTTATAACAAATGGTGAACATTGTACATGTATTCTAAATCTAAAATCTTATTGATCAACCAAAGTGTTGATTAAATAACTTATAACCTGATATGAGTTGTAAATAATCTATTCAAAATGCTTAATTTGTATGTTTTAACTTACATTTTGATGTTTTGGATATCTGGATCACAGTTTGATAATGATTTTAATACTTGCATTTGTTTGAAATTGCAGAAAATACAAAACTGTGTTATGCAGTCAGCCAGCTATGCAGAACTCAGGAAACTGCACAGTAGAACATTTTCACAAACGCCTTATCAGGTAAGATATTAAGTATACTGTAAAAAGTCAATATAATGCCTCGAACTACAGTTAAACCTCGTTGTGTAAAAGACGATGGGACCAAAAAAAGTTTGAATTATCCCAGTGTTGAGTTACATGTAAGTGAGTTTGTATGTCTAGTGTAAGCTGGGCTGAGACCAACAAAAGACTTCAAATTAAATGGGGTCTTTGAGTTAGGGGTGGGCTAAATACCATTCTGTTCTGTACTCCATCCAAAATATCATATTTAAACTGTTTTTTCGCCTTAGCTTGCAGGACTTTCAGTACTTTGATTATAATATATTGACTTGGTTCTTTGTAGGTGGTCACAGCTACGTGGAGCCATGTTGCCCCACCTCATTTTATTGGAGCCCATGTCTGAATGTATGTTAATGGGTGTGCTCATGTCGTGGGCAATGGACTTCCTGTTCAATGTGAGTCCCATGGGTGTCTTCCTGCTGCACTCCCTCATGTGGTTTCTCAGTGACTACTGTCTCCTCCGGATAGTAGAGGTAAGTTCTCCTCCCCTGTCATTGCTAGCCATTTCATGGCACTTGTATTCTGCTGTCCGCTGTAAACTGACTTTGATAGAAGATTCTGCTGTATATATATTCTAAAGCATTGAGTTTTCATTTGTAAAAAGGCCATCTATGGCGTTTTATAAAGGCTAAGGAAAATGCTAGAAGAATTTGGTCATTATTCTGGGAAAAGTGCTTGAGTAAAAATCCTGGCAACAGTCAATATTTTTTTCTGATTGAAGGATTGTTTCAGTTAAGGCATTTTTGACGATATGTATTCATGACTTTGTAAATAAAAGTTTCGTTTTTTTTTTTTTTTTGTAGAATGGACCATTGCCGTTTTCCAAATTTGAGTTTTTCGTGGCGTGGATTACAAGAGAATCACTTGCGTTCTGGTTATCCCTTAGGAGTCATAAAAACAGTGTTATTCAGTGGAGACATAAACGTTACAAAGTGCACTGGGGTGGGTCGGTTTCCGAGATTTAAGTTTGTAACATCATTTATCATCATCATCATCATCATCATTTCATTGAACCATTGAGGCCTGTCTTCGCCATTTGTGGAGTGCTTCGTCATGACCAACACATGTATGGAGAGGAGACTTTTGGGATAATAATCGGATTCTGTGTGACTTTTTGGATGTTTTAAATCAACAATTTAAACCACTTTTAGAAAGTTTTTATTCGCCGACTTTGGATACTGAGGACTGGACAAATAATACTATCTCTTGGCCCTTTATAGCTGTGCTCTTTTGATTTTGGGACTGATCAGGCAAAAAATGCTGGCAGGCGACCATCTTGCAAAGTAATCTGTCAAAATTTGTAGTTCATGTAGACAAGTGTGACTTATAGAGAACATGTCTGCTTGTCTACGGAAAGAAATTATTGATTTAACAGCAAGATTGCAAAGCTAAGTAAGAGTTAAATACTGTACACCAGAATTTATTACTTCGAGCAACAAATTTATCTCCTGTATCAAATTATTGAAAATGCTTGTAAACTTAAATTAATTAGTGAATGAAGAAATTAATGATGGTAAGTTTTTTCATAATGTCACATAGGATCTGGTTGTATCTCTGACTGTTGGTTGTACTTGGTTTCACTCCAGAAACTTTCCTTGTTAGTTGATATTGCACATTTTGTGCCATATTTGTAATTTTGAATTTGCATGTATTTAGTTTCTTTCTTTCCCCCCAAAGCATTATTGTTTTTCATGAATATACTTTCAGATCTTTTGGGTTATTTTCCTCGATAATGTGTTGAAGGCTATAAAAGGTAACAAATTATGTTTTAATATAATACTATTCAAGAAATTGTTAATTCTTTATTGATAAACACTCTAGCATCATATCAGGAGTGACTGAAAAAAACAGATGAAAAAAAATCACATTATCCTGTAAGCAGATTTGAATAATACTCAGAATAACGAATCTGAAATAGAAATGCCAAAAGGTTATTAAATGTTTGCAAATCATGTAGGTACCGAAATGTTGTTATTGTGAATCGAAGGTCGAAGGGAGGCAACTTCGATGCAGGATCCCAGAAACAGTGCTATGTAGAGGGTAAATTATAGAGAATCGTTGTTTGAATTATGTTTGCTACCAATTATCTCCCTGTCTGATTCTGTTGGTGAGGGCCCAGTAGAGATATGACGACAGTGTAATGATCATCGATCAATGCAATAATACAGGACAGTTTCAGTAAATAACGCACTTTTCATGTATATCCACTTCAATTAAAAGTGTTTTCTTTCAAAATATTTTACAGAATTTTGAACCACAAAAAAAATCTTTTTTTCTATTGAACCTTGAACAAATTTCAAAATTACAGGCGAGATTTCATAGTTATTTTTACCTAGTTTTAAACACTCATTTCAAAAGTGATATGGAAAAATTTTCCTATTCTTGAGATAAGTTTTTCATTTGAGTTTGAAATACCAAACCAGTTAATAACTACATTATGGAAAAATCTTGAGTACCGCTTACATTATAATACAATTACTGGTTATGTTAATATCGTGACTACGTCACCATTTGCTGGCACTGTCCTATACTAGTCCTCTGATATATAATTAGACATTATGTACTGTGTGCGTCCTATTATGTATATCCCCTGTCTCGACTTCTCTTCATTATATTGTGCCCAGTTTTCTCCCTTTGTTCACAGATCTACAAAAACTGATCATTTGTTTTTGGTGAGATTACTGTCTGAAAGGAATTATTCAAATGATGAAATATTTTGGTGAAATGCAGCATGATATGATAACTTTTTACTCATCATATTAAATTTTGTCTTTATCAGAGATGTGCAAAAGAGAAAAAATTTGACAAACGCCGTGTCCACTTGGGAATTTAATTGGGACAAGGGAGTTAACTCTTGTGATGTTGCAGAAAATCCATCCTGTCAAATTTTTGTGAAAATTTTGGAATTTCCCAATATCAATCAGTACTTCATGTATAATTAGTTCAAATCTGCTCAAATGCAAAAGATAAAAGTCACAAAATACATTTATTAATGTTATCACAAATTCATACTACTTTTTTTGAGGTTAACAAAATATTATGTGTCTAATAATAATAAAAAAAATGTTATGTTTATTGAAAAACATCTGCTGATTGATCCCTTTCAGATAGAAATTGATAATGCTGTTTTTGTTCCAAGTATGATCATGTCACAATTTGATTTGATATATAAAGGACTATTTTGTTTGACCGAAAACATAGACCCCTATATGTAAGACTCCACACTTCCATATGTTGATAAGATATTATAAAGTTATTTGAGTTTTGAATTTCAATTGGAGTCTCCATCAAGGGCATTGATCTTCAAAATACTGGCACAGAAATTTACAACAAAATTATGTTACTGAAGTACTGGAAATATGAATTGTTTTGAAAATGTTTTTTTTTTATATCATATCATGGAAATGTTTGTTTCATGCTGTTAGCTTTACTTGTCTTTGACAATAATCATGTATTGCTTTTGAAGATTCTACCTAATTCATGATCACTGTGTGTCTTTTTCAAGCCATGCAAGTTTATTGTTGTGATCTATATTTCAAAAGGGTACAAGATGTGTGAGTCTAAGAGGTTCTTTCACAGTCAATACTTCTATGATGTCTTTCCAACTGCTTCTTAATTAAGACGGTGTTAATTTATGTGTTAGACGGTCAAGGATGGAAAAGGGTACTCGGGCAATAAATGGAGATACAGTTTATAGCAGGAAATTACAGCAAGATGATTTCGAGGTTTGGTTGCAGTTAAAAAGAAATCAGAAATGCAAATAAAAAAGGACAAACAAAAATTCAAGTTTGTAAACTTTTTGTGAATTGAAAGTTGGGGATGTTTTATTTTGCCTGTTTCCTGTTTATTTGACCCAATTCTGAGTATTTTACTCCTTTTCCATCACCAGTGCCATCACATATAATTTATAAATGCCCTGTATTACTGCCCTAGTAGGAAAACGGAGAGGTATTGAATTGTGAATGTAAGGCCCAACCTATAGGTATTACTGATTATAAGTGTACATGTTATCTCAGGAAGTACATATGGACACTGGTTTGACTACAGCCGTGCCCCCAAGGCTTATGACTGGCCCAGACCCCAGCCCCGGGGTGGGACACGAAGGCTTGAGTAACGTGTGCTGGACTAGTTTTAATTGTTAAAATAGAATTATACAAATTGAAGACTGATGATCTTACATATATGTCTCAGCTTTTGCTGAATATTTGTTTACTCCCTGTATTGTCCCTTCTGTTTGTTTCTACATTTTGTATGTTTTAACAATGGATGATTTAATTCAAAGCTTTAAGAACGAAAGAAAAAAAAACAGATGCTTTAGCACTGAAAACTTTTTATTTTCTAACTTTGGATATTGTATCTTTTTTATTTTAAATAAATGCTGACTGGTTATTTTGCGTGATAAGGGTTATTTTGAAAGCCTATTCATTTTGTGCAAAAATTGTTAAAAGCATTTTGATATTTAAAAAAATTAAAGAATATTTAGATTATTCCTAAAGGCAAAAGAAAGTTAAAAAAAGATTTAAAAGAATTAAATTTCAATTATAATTAAAAATGTTTTTTGTGAATTTGTGTGATGACAATAACTGTATAACATGCTACTAAACTTATCCTGTGTGGACATGGCACTTATCCTTGAGGTGCTGTGCAAGTGTACAATGTCATCTCGGATATTTGTTATCCATAGGGGATTTTAGATGGTATGTCAAACACAAGTTATTTCACATCTTAATGTATATTTTTTTGTTTAAACTTAATCACCTTCTGCCAATCCTTCTTGGCTTCCAAAAACAATTCTGAAAAAACTCCGCTATTTGGAAATAGTGTTAAGTCAATTTTGTTTGTTTAAAAACCTTAAAATAGACATGATACCTTAAAATAGAAATCATCGTTTTGGTGCATATATCATAATTATTAATTAACTCATACTCCCCTGAATGTACATTTGAACTCTTCCAATTCAAAATATGGAATGGTTCATATAAAATTTCAGTGGTAAATGAATGAGCTGATTTGATTAAATGATAGATTCAACATGATTTTTTTTAATATTTCAAATTATTTAAGTAATTAGCCAAAATTCCTGTAACTTTGAAACTATCAAGTCTCTCATTCTATTGTAATTGTTACAGATTTTTGTAAAATTTAAGATTACTTTACCTTTTCTTTTGTATCTAATGTTATGGGGCATTGTTTATTGTGTTAACTTTGTCTGTCTTTGAAAAAAATATTGATGTAACGAATTGTAACAAGATTTTAAGACATCTTTACATTCAGCAGCTAATTTGTTTGTTTGTCATATTAGGGATAAATTGATAGGTCTGGCTATGATTCGTTGATTGCACTAATTCAGCAGAATTTCAATAATTAGAATATTTCAGCGGTGATTTAATACATAAACATTATTGTTTACCACATAGTCTGTCTACTGGGAAAGTACTTTGAAAACGTATGCTGGGAAAATAGTTTTAAGTTAGTAAGTTATATGCAAAAAGATTAAAAAGAAAACTGCTTTTATACCAAACATTTTTTTTATGCAATAAAAAAAAAATGAAATATTCTTTTGTTTTAAGAATTGTCATTATCATTGATCATGGTGTCTGCGGGAATGCTGTCAACCATACAAGAGAAAGGATAGAAATGCTGGTGAAGAAAACCTTTTTGTTCCGGTTCCTGTTTTGTATACATGGAGACCCATGTAAAAGTTCAACAGAATAAGACCAGGGCCTGTATTCATGAAACTGTTCTCATGCTCAATCATGGTTCCCTGTACTCAAGCACGATTCCTGAAACTCGCCTAAAACATGTCAACGATCAGAAAGCTAATTGTTAATGTTGAATTTAGTATTAATTCTGCTTCATGGATCTTCATTTTACTTTAATACTTTTACAGAATAAGAGTTTTTAAATAAATTCTAACTATAGCTAAGACAAGAAATCAGAGTTGAGCACAAATTCCTTGCTTGAGCATGAGAACGATTTCATTTATACTGACTCGGGGTTCTGCTTCATCAACGACACCAGCCTTGTGAATCTTGGTCACCTCTAAAAATTTCTTATATGTGTTACTGGATCCAAAATGACCAAACTATATGCTGTATAATATCCGTTGGTGATGCTCTTCGTGGTTTGAGGCCATTTTGTGGTACTGTACAAACTTTCGTGGATATCCA
This sequence comes from Mimachlamys varia, assembly GCA_947623455.1. Taxonomy (NCBI): domain Eukaryota; kingdom Metazoa; phylum Mollusca; class Bivalvia; order Pectinida; family Pectinidae; genus Mimachlamys; species Mimachlamys varia. Next base: position 27,002,891 of record OX392532.1, on the reverse strand, counting down.
TATTAACAAACAGCTAACACGTATATTCAAATTCTTAGTATTTGTAACCATAGCAACCTCGAACAGACATCTATCTGTCAAAATGTCAAAATCTGGTGTTAGGGCCAGAGGAAACTCGATTACCAGACATCTATCTGTCAAAAAGTCCAAGTCTAGTGTTAGGACCAGAGGAACCCACACCAGACATCTATCTGTCAAAATGTCTAAGTCTGGTGTCAGGGCCAGAGGAACCCACAACAGACATCTATCTGTCAAAATGTCTAGGTCTGGTGTCAGGGCCAGAGGAACCCACAACAGACATCTATCTGTCAAAATGTCTAAGTCTGGTGTCAGGGCCAGATGAAACTCGTATACCAGGCATCGGAACAATTCATGTGTACACAGTATATACTTTGCACAATTTCATGTAAACAATCTCTGGTCACTTGAAAAATAACATCAGACGAAAACAGTATGTTAACGACACAGACTTTATTGTATCATCATCACACACATGATAGCGAGCTTTATTGATTGGCATTTTTTTTCGGACGATTCGTAGAGCCCATCTCTCTACCGACCGACCAATACTGTTGAAAAATTGATATAAAAACTTTAACCACTTTAGGATTCACACGGAGCGATACATGGATAGCATTAATGTTCAGAGAATACCTACCGAGGCGTCAACTAAACCATAATCCGAACTCGAAATCGATTAAACTAGAGGGAAAATGAACAATGAAAAGATTTACATGGAGACCGCGAATGAAGTACAAGATGATAAGACCAGGGCCCCTATTCATGACAGCGTTCTCATGCTCAAGCATGGATTCCGTGCTCAAGGTTTCTTGTTACTCATCTTAATCATGTCAAAGAGTCAAAAAGTCATCGTGAATGTTGAAAACAGCTTTTGACATCATGTCTCTTGAGCTTTTTTCCAAGAATTTGACAACACATGTGTGTTTGTGTGTTAGATTCATCCTTAAATTGCTACATTTTCATTAATATTGATTTTTGACACAAACGTAAGTTTGAGTCATTGGTATTACCCTGGGAGGTAGGCGACAAAATCTACGATGCCCTCTGGCGGACACTTCGTTTTGACCAATCACAACATTGCTCTACAGTAACTCCGTTATTTTATGCAGTAAATATATGTTAAAACTTGTTCAACTTCATGATAGAAAAAAATGTTCAGTAAATTTGTTCTATCAAAAAAAATCAGCTTTTAGTTCGTAGTATTTTTGAAGCGAACAGGACAACGATTGTCTTTTTTACATTTTCTCGTCTTGGCTCAAGCTACCATTGCCACTTCACAAACATATGTAATCGCAAAAGAAAATAGTTCCTTTTCTTGCTGACTGAAAAGTCACGCTTTCGTTTCGTAAAATATATGACAAAGCAATAGAACATCATTTACAAATTGCATGTTCAGAGTTATGTAATTTGGAATTATTCTATCGAGGTTGCGTAACACATGTGCGCGTTGCATTTCCCGCGGAACGATATCCCCCTATCCGCTTTTCTCTGGCGCCATATTGCTGTTTACCTGTGACCCGGAAGAAAAATCTACTTTCCCTCAAGCTCTTTTGCATCATCGACATCTAGAAACGTAAGTGTTGAATTTCTCGGTCTCATGTTACTAGACAGGTTATAGATTTTTTGTAAGTTTCAACAGAATGTCGTTGTTATTTTGTACATTTGAAATCACCAATCCAGCATCCTTTTGTGTCCGCCATCTTTCAGTTATGTCAACAAAATAAAAGGAAGATAAGTAACCCTAGATCTCGGACTGTCAGATGTGTCGTTCTTTAAAATATGTACTTGCATATGATTTGTGAAGTTTGTATATAAAGACCCTGGTATAAAAGCGCGTCCCGTCAATATCACGGTGACGGCATACACAGTGCAGTACGCATAACACGATTGTTGTTTGTTTACAAGTTAAAAACGTAACGACTTTAGCCCTAATTTCCCACTCTATTGAGTTTCGAAATGTCAAATGGACTGCTGTATACTTACGATAGCCTTTTAGAACTATAGATTATATGCTTTTACAGAATGCATATCGGAAGTTTTCGCTTTTACCGTGGCTGTCAGTTTTAATTTGATCCTCTTCACGGATGGTCAAAGGGCAGTAACTCTTAAACAACATTTTGCAATAGAAATGAAGGAAGTGGTATATCTATCGACTGATTGCTGAATTTAACCAAAGATATTAAAGGAAATGGAAATCATATATTCCCACTTTTACAGTGTGTTTTGAACAACTTTTTGATTCATTTTTTTTATCCAGTTGCATGACAATTTGACAAAATTATGTCCACCATTTCATTTCAGTTAAAAAGCTATGCAAAAAAAATTATAACAACAAAAAACATAATGTATTGATGTAATAGGAACAACTGTTATAACATTTCTTTAATAACATATTAGTCGTAATCTCGGACAATTTTGTAATACAAAAATAAACTGAAATTGATGGCTGTTGTTTTAGTTGTGGTATCGTTCTCTGTAGGAAATCATCTGCAGCTTGAGGATAACAAATAATAACATGTAACATATTAGGTCTAGTAACATACTTTGACAATATATAACCACTTCTTAATATCAAATACATTTGGGTTGTAATATTTAATAAGACAGTTCAATGGTGAACTTCGCCGCTGTTCTTTTAACTTTTGCAAATTTTTCCCCCTGGATGATTGAATGTCTTAGACCTGTTCAGGCTGTTTTTTGTCCGCCGTTTTCTTTTTAAAAATGTACATGTTGATAGGAATGATCTCCCATTAGGTGCATTCAAATGAAAAAACAAAAGGCGTGTTCGATCAGTACTTTTTTTTTACTGATGGTCAATTAAAATGAATGAAACACAATCGATTGTCGCAATCTGCAAGTGTAAATCGACTGATCAAAAAGTGATTATGACAACCCGGTTCATCGTAAATGCATTTTTCTTTTGAAGGCCCAAAATACGTAACTTTCGGCAAAACTTGAGGCGAAAATCAAGCCTAATAGTAATAACTTATTATATTTATAGATTTAGTTAAGATTAAGTAATAACTGATATCAGCAATATTCAAGATGAATTCTTATGCGGTTACCGGTACAGCAGCAGTTGAAACTCAGTATCTACATCGACCTAGATTATGTGACAGATATGTTGTATGATGTAAACCATCGTTATATTACAAACCTGGTAATCTATATGAAATTAAATGGAAACATGTCTTTTCTGTCTTGTCTTCTGTATCAATTAATAATATTTTCATTTAATTTACAGGTGACAAGTTGACAACAGCCATGGAACCACATTGAGAAAGAGCTTCGAGCTCGAGGGCGACAACAAAATGAAATACAGAAATGCCAAATGGACAGTTTAAGAAATCCACAACTGTAACTTTTTCAGCAAACTTCATTATATAAAATTAATATTTACATTACTAGGAGCAATTCAGGAAAGTGTTACATAATCTGCCAATTTCATACTAGAACAAATTAATAGATAATGAAAGATGTTTGCATTCTTGAGATGATCTTGAGAAATTGACAGATTCCGACATGAAAACAAAACTCTGATTTTAACTGTTACTTGATGTTATTTATTGCTAAATGTGAAAATAAAGTGTATGGTTCATGTATTGATGTTGTTTGTTTCTTCAAAGTTATAGCCATTCATTTGAATTTATGAATTCTAAAAATAACATCATTATATATGCATCTTAATTAAGTTGGTTTGGTTTATTTTGTTTTGCGTCCTGTTAACAGCCAGGTTCATTTAAGGACGTGCCAGGTTTTGAAGGTGGAGGAAAGCCTGAGTACCCGGAGAAAAACCACCAACCTATGGTCAGTACTAGTACTTGTACCTGGCAACTGCCCTACGTGGGATTTGAACTCGCAACCCAGAGGTGGAGGGCTAGTGGTAGAATGTTGGAACACCTTAATTAACCCCAGGGCCACCACAGCCCCTTTCTTAATTATAAATAGTGATTATGTAATCTTATAACTATTTGCTAATAAATGTTGCAATGCAGACTGAATAGCATTTGGAGGGATGACTAGTCGGGAACGACTGGAGGCAGTGAAAAGAACACTACTGTTGAAAATAATTGGCTACTGGAATCACCCAGGTTGATTTTGGTATTCTGTGATTATTTCTTAAATATTTGACTTGTGCAAGTCTATGCAGCGGAAGGTGCCAAGACGTGATGTCATCATTCACTGTGTGACGTCATCCCAATGAAATTCATAGTTGTTTTCGTATTGAAAACAACTATAAAACAGTACAACACAAACACTTATTTGATCTGAAAACTGAAACAAACCCAAGGTTGTAAACAGTTTGGAAAAAGGGACTAATTCCTTTTAGTAAAATAAGTTTTGGTAAAAATGCCTCTGCCATATTGAATTGCCCTGTACCTAGTGCTTAATTTGAATCGCCTGTCTATAAACTAGGATTCAGATCATTTTCTATAATATACTATGGACATATACTGGTCCAATTCGTTTGTGTCTTCAGTACTTTCAGTACTTTGATTTAATTTGTTTTTTGAGTGAACAACCTATGACAAAACATGCCACATTCCATATCTATGTACATCAAATTTGTACATGATATTGTTTTGTATGAGTGCTAGATAAAATTAATGTTGCTATTTTCCCGAAAGCATACTTCAAGACAAACAAATGAAAAAATAATCACCAGTGAAATTACTGTAAAAGCTAATATTTTCGCATATGGAATTTTTCGCCTAGTCTGCCTCCAACTGTTTGCGATGTGGAAATTTTCGTGCGACATTTTTACTTATACACCGTGGAGTTTGAGTGGAGTTAAATACGTTCGCGAGTGAATATATTCGCGGCGATTTGATGCCAGCGAAATAAGCTTAACATTCCACACCGCGAACAATTTCACTTTTACAGTAAAACTACATTATACACAGATGCTGTATTGATGTTATCTCCCGAGCGAAATAAGCGAAAATTTCCACACCGCGAACGATTTCACTTTTACAGTAAAACTACATTATACACAGATACTATACTGCTGCTATCTCCCGTGTGGCACATTCATCAATTAGTCAGCGAAAGAAGCGAAAATTTCAACACCGCGAACAACTTCACCTTTACAGTACATTATACAAAGCTGCTATACTGCTGTTATCTCCGGAGTGTCACACTCATCAATAAGCCCAATCCACACGGCACAGTGTTTTGCTCGTTCTCTGATCTGTCTCTGCATCAGATCAAAGCACATGGCGAGCATGGCCATGCCGACAAGGAGATATATTGTACATATAACCTGTTTTTCTTGACTCTGCCATGACTCTATGCTATGTCCTGGTACAACATCACCGAACCCAATGGTCGACAGCGTGATAAAACAAAAATAAAACCCGGTGAGAAATCCCCAGCCTTCCTCCCATAGTCCAAACAGTAGACTCCCTAGCAGGTTGTAGCCTATCACGACAACTAGGCATACCCATATTGGTACGTCCTTCTCCAGTTTCTTACGCTGCTTCATCGACATCCCTTTATGGCCACGCTTTAGTTTTTTACACTTTGTTTTCGGCCCCGTGTTGTCTGTGCTCTGATTCCCTTGCTGTAACGTTTGACACCTCCCGGCCTGGTACGTCTGGCCAATGTCTAGACTATCGAAGGACTTCGATACACTTTGTTTTTCAATACTATCACAGGAAGAATCAATACTGCCAGTCGTGTTAAAACGTAGATGTTCATTCTCACACGACACGTCGTCTTGACTGGCAAAACACTTTGAAGAGCTATGTGCTTTTAAGTATTCACAAGGGAATCTGGCATCAGGAACACCATGGCAGAACTCGCTGTCAATTTTTCGATATTTGCCTTCGTGTCTTTCTTCAAGTTCAATTTCTGATTTACTGCTTTTGCTGTTTTTGCATGGCATGTGACAATTACCAATTATGCTGAAAAGACTACGTCCGTGCCTGTTATTCTTTGATATTATGTATTGCCCTTTCAAGTACGAGAATAGATTTTCCACCTTGAACTCTAGTCTGTAAAATAACTGTCGAAAAGTTTGTGCCATGACGTTACCGAGGTTTGCTAGACAAAGTAGTGTCAGGGGGATTCCTAACATAGCATAAAACATGGTAGCGATACGTCCGCCGGGCGTCTTCGGGGTGATGTCTCCGTACCCTATAGTGATAAAGAAACACTTAGATTACCAAGGAAAACAAACAAATTAGCATAAAAAATGGTAGCAATCCGTCCGCCGGGCGTCTCCGGGGTGATGACACCATACCCTATAGTGATAAAGAAACACTTAGATAACCAAGGAAAACAAACAAATTAGCATAAAACATGGTAGCGATACGTCCACTGGTCATCTTCGGGGTGATGTCTCCATACCCTATAGTGATAAAGAAACACTTAGATTGCCAAGGAAAACAAACAAATTAGCATAAAACATGGTAGCGATACGTCCACTGGTCATCTTCGGGGTGATGTCTCCATACCCTATAGTGATAAAGAAACACTTAGATTACCAAGGAAAACAAACAAATTAGCATAAAACATGGTGACGATCCGTCCACCGGGCGTCTTTGGGGTGATGTCTCCATACCCTATAGTGATAAAGAAACACTTAGATAACCAAGGAAAACAAACAAATTAGCATAAAACATGGTAGCGATACGTCCGCCGGGCGTCTTCGGGGTGATGTCTCCATACCCTATAGTGATAAAGAAACACTTAGATTACCAAGGAAAACAAACAAATTAGCATAAAACATGGTAGCGATACGTCCACTGGTCATCTTCGGGGTGATGACACCATACCCTATAGTGATAAAGAAACACTTAGATTACCAAGGAAAACAAACAAATTAGCATAAAACATGGTAGCGATACGTCCGCCGGGCGTCTTTGGGGTGATGTCTCCATACCCTATACGTGATAAAGAAACACTTAGATTACCAAGGAAAACAAACAAATTAGCATAAAACATGGTAGCGATACGTCCGCCGGGCGTCTTCGGGGTGATGTCTCCATACCCTATAGTGATAAAGAAACACTTAGATTGCCAAGGAAAACAAACAAATTAGCATAAAACATGGTAGCGATCCGTCCACTGGTCATCTTCGGGGTGATGTCTCCATACCCTATAGTGATAAAGAAACAACTAAATTACCAAGGAAAACAAACAAATCAGCATAAAATATGATGACGATCCATCCACTGGTCATCTTCGGGGTGATGTCACTATACCCTATAGTGATAAAGAAACACTTAGATTACCAAGGAAAACAAACAAATCAGCATAAAATATGGTGACAATCCATCCGCCGGGCGTCTCCGGGGTGATGACACCATACCCTATAGTGATAAACAAACACTTAGATTACCAAGGAAAACAAACAAATCAGCATAAAACATGGTAGCGATACGTCCGCCGGGCGTCTTCGGGGTGATGTCTCCGTACCCTATAGTGATAAAGAAACACTTAGATTACCAAGGAAAACAAACAAATTAGCATAAAACATGGTAGCGATACGTCCACTGGTCATCTTCGGGGTGATGTCTCCATACCCTATAGTGATAAAGAAACACTTAGATTACCAAGGAAAACAAACAAATTAGCATAAAACATGGTAGCGATACGTCCGCCGGGCGTCTTTGGGGTGATGTCTCCATACCCTATACGTGATAAAGAAACACTTAGATTACCAAGGAAAACAAACAAATTAGCATAAAACATGGTAGCGATACGTCCGCCGGGCGTCTTCGGGGTGATGTCTCCATACCCTATAGTGATAAAGAAACACTTAGATTGCCAAGGAAAACAAACAAATTAGCATAAAACATGGTAGCGATCCGTCCACTGGTCATCTTCGGGGTGATGTCTCCATACCCTATAGTGATAAAGAAACAACTAAATTACCAAGGAAAACAAACAAATCAGCATAAAATATGATGACGATCCATCCACTGGTCATCTTCGGGGTGATGTCACCATACCCTATAGTGATAAAGAAACACTTAGATTACCAAGGAAAACAAACAAATCAGCATAAAATATGGTGACAATCCATCCGCCGGGCGTCTCCGGGGTGATGACACCATACCCTATAGTGATAAAGAAACACTTAGATTACCAAGGAAAACAAACAAATCAGCATAAAACATGGTAGCGATACGTCCGCCGGGCGTCTTCGGGGTGATGTCTCCGTACCCTATAGTGATAAAGAAACACTTAGATTACCAAGGAAAACAAACAAATCAGCATAAAATATGGTGACGATCCGTCCACCGGGCGTCTTTGGGGTGATGTCTCCATACCCTATAGTGATAAAGAAACACTTAGATTACCAAGGAAAACAAACAAATTAGCATAAAACATGGTAGCGATACGTCCGCCGGGCGTCTTCGGGGTGATGTCTCCATACCCTATAGTGATAAAGAAACACTTAGATTGCCAAGGAAAACAAACAAATTAGCATAAAACATGGTAGCGATACGTCCACTGGTCATCTTCGGGGTGATGTCTCCATACCCTATAGTGATAAAGAAACACTTAGATTACCAAGGAAAACAAACAAATTAGCATAAAACATGGTGACGATCCGTCCACCGGGCGTCTTTGGGGTGATGTCTCCATACCCTATAGTGATAAAGAAACACTTAGATTACCAAGGAAAACAAACAAATCAGCATAAAACATGGTAGCGATACGTCCGCCGGGCGTCTTCGGGGTGATGTCTCCGTACCCTATAGTGATAAAGAAACACTTAGATTACCAAGGAAAACAAACAAATCAGCATAAAATATGGTGACGATCCATCCGCCGGGCGTCTTCGGGGTGATGACACCATACCCTATAGTGATAAAGAAACACTTAGATTACCAAGGAAAACAAACAAATCAGCATAAAATATGGTGACGATCCATCCGCCGGGCGTCTCCGGGGTGATGACACCATACCCTATAGTGATAAAGAAACACTTAGATTACCAAGGAAAACAAACAAATCAGCATAAAATATGGTGACGATCCATCCGCCGGGCGTCTCCGGGGTGATGACACCATACCCTATAGTGATAAAGAAACACTTAGATTACCAAGGAAAACAAACAAATCAGCATAAAATATGGTGACGATCCGTCCACTGGTCATCTTAAGGGTGATGTCACCATACCCATCAGCGATAAAGAACATCTTAATTACCAAGGGAAAACAAACAAATTAGCGTAGCGTCTTCGGGGTGATGTCACCATACCCTATAATAATGAAGAAACACGAGTTTTAATTTACTACAGATAAATACTGAGGTAATTATTAGAGAATACCGAAGCGTTAACAAAATCATAATCCGAATTCAAAATCGACTAAACCAGAGGCAAAATATGAACGAAGGAAATATTTACATGGAGACTCTCGTAAAAGTACAAAGGAATAAGACCAAGTGTTCCGGAAGAGTAAGCGTCCTTTGCTTCATCGACGACACTCGCCATGTAAATCTTTGTCACATCCAAGTAAACATCAACATCTCAATATGAGAACCGAGTATTATTGTTAATCACAACAAGTAAACACACTAATGAGAATACTCAAAAACGTACATCTTCATATCACTTAAAGATACAGAATATTTCTCAATGAGACAAAGAATGGGAAAATAAGAAAAACAAACTATCAATTATACAGTGGTATATATTTAATACCTATTACTTAATTCATTCTGTATTTAATTCTGTGTTTACTCTCATTTAAGATAAGATACTATTCCCATCGTTTCCTTGTTATTCATGTTATTTATTATAATGTTGTTTTTTATAACATCGACGTTTATAGTACTAAGCTATCATTAAAGACTCCTCACTACAAAATGTGTATGTCTGATATAATACTTATTTAGTTTTATATTCAAATTTACAATGGTGTTATTATTTACTTTTTATTTATTTTATTTGCATTTCTACAGTTTGTGTATGCTATTTATTTCTTGGAAACTGTAGGGACTGACAAATGTATCTCTGTTTGTTGTTTCAGTGCCAAATAAGAAACTGTAATCTTCATTTTAATCATAGCATATCAAATTTCTTTTTATAACATTGTTATATGTCCGTTTGGGTGAACATTACTCTCTATATCGTTGTCATGCTTTCCCCTTTGTATCGAGGTAGCTGACAATTAATGTGGAAAGGCAAAATATATTGATTTTATCCAAATTTAAATAACTTTTCATTATTTTATTATTGGTTGTGAACTGAAGCATTTAATTTTGGCGACTCGTTAGGATATTTAACTTAATTGTTATTCACTGAAAAAAAAAATGCAATTACTGAAATGAACGATTTTGTATATAATTTGCCTATATGTCAAGATCAGGTAAAAACGTCCCTTTTGCAGATGCATGTATAGATGCACGAATGAACTGTAAACAGAAATTTTCGTGTTTCGCGATGTCAGTCATGCTGTTTTGTACTGTGTACCTGTAATACTATTACACACTGTAGAGTTTGAGTGGTGTTAAATATGTTGACATATGGATATCTTCGCGGATATTTAACGCAAGCGAAATAAGCGAAAATATCCACACCGCGAACAATTCCACTCTTACAGTATTTAGCTTTCTTTTGCTGAGATTTGTATCATAGCTATTCTTGTGTTATTATATCATCGATTTATTTTGTTGTGCATGCTTGAGAACGTTCACCCATGTTTTTATATTTTTCATAATTTCTGTATGTATATTAAAGGATTTCATGCAGGGTTTGTTGTCGATGGATACTTTTTATAAGTATTAGTTTTTCAGATGGATGATATACAGACGAAAACAAGGCTTTCTACCAAACTGAAAAAAAATCGACAGGGTGTCGAAGTTTTCATTATTGAGCTTTCTGGTTCTTATAGCTTCGTCCCTACTTCTTCAGACACTTTGCATTTGTTTAGATATTCAAGACGACCTTGTTCCAGATATCATGATAACCATGAACTGCTCACGGACGATGAAAACATGATTTTCAGAGATACATGTTGATTTAGAATGTTGACAAGCTTAAAGGTCTTCATCATGATATCAATGCGATATATGCAATTTTCTGTGGTTTGAAAGTCGATAATTTAATTAAGGATCTTAACATGTCTATTGTTTCATCGGTACTCCCTTGAATACTTAGTATATCAAATGACATTTATAGGTTATATTTTACCATAGTTTTACTTATTTTGACTTCGAATTGTCACTTCGGTGTTCCATTCCTTCAGAAATATATGCATTTCATGAACCATAATTTCGCATATTAGCACACTCATCCATAAAATTTCATAGATTGACTTATGAAATTTCGTAGATGAACTATTCCAAACTTTGCTTAAGAAGAGCTCAAATGTGTCTTCAGGGATGAATAAGTAAATGCAGTGATATAATTCTACTTACCAATAGTAGTAATTAACGTTACAGAGTAGAGGAGAGCTCCTACAAACGTCCAGTCCCGCTCCCCCTCTACGACATCGTCGACGCCATCCCAGCCATGTCCTTTCGTCTTCGTGTACAGCTCGCGCTGGAATGTCTTCATTATTTTATCAGCCTCTTTTGTCCAGGCCTCCTTGCTCAAATGGTTTAATTTGTTAACAATATCCCTGATTTCTTCCATTCTGGTCGATCGAATTTCACTGATGGAGGACCTTGTATTCTTTTCATTCCAGGCCTCAAGACTCTGGAAAATGATAGCCCCTAGTATTGCATATCCCACTACAATACAAGCAAGTCCTACGTTGGAGACTGAGAAAACTAACATCTTTTTGCATACTAACATGCAGGTATCATGAAGGTTGCTTTTTCCATCATCAGAGTTACTGTTCTTACCTGTATCGACAGTTTCTTGTCCATCTTTATCAGTGTATACCTTCTCTTCACACCCGTCAGGAAGAAGTCGTTCTCCCGTGATTGTGTTGAAAACAACTAGACTGTCTACAGTGATGTCCTTAGAGGAATTCATTTTTGAGGTATTGGCATATAGTTCATCCAAAAACAAAGTCTCTGAAGAATGCTGACCTTGCTCATGTGATGAAGTATCGCATTCTTTACAGCGTTTCCCAACATAACCGAGGATGACTGTCTCGGGTCCTAGTCTCAGCGGACTTCCATCACAAGAGTAAACAAAACTCCCTTTAGGAGACTTGCACCGACTTCCATAGGAACTAGATCGTAAGAAATATCTACTTCCGGTCGCACTGTTACATTCCTCCTCATTTTCCTCGATGCTTTTAACCTCACGACAGCTTTCCATAACGGTATTATTCGCATTTGTAATGTTATTTTTATCTTTTGTGTTATTAGCAGTAAACACTTTTTGTTTGAGAACATACAAAGTAGCGACGGAATCATTTTGTGTATGGGCGTTGTGATTTGATACAGTTGGATCATCGGCGTTAGTTTTCCCCCTTTCCAATGTATCCGTCTGTGAATCGCTATCTGTATTCCCCAAGGAATCTGTATCACACTCATACAAGTCTGAAAACTCCTCTTGTGAAGCTATAGGTGCCGGTGTGGAATGTGACGCCATTTTGCCGGTGTCGATTCTGTCCCCAAGATGAAAGATTAAAGTAATTGTATTGCTACGTTTGAAATGCTACTGCTTAATGCTGCCACGAAATAAACATGATCATAACGCACATTTATTATTTAGAGGATATATATATATACAGACAGCAGCGAAGCCAGAAGTTTATTTCTTTCGTATTATGTAATATGGAAATTGGAGTAAAATTTCAAAAGGATCTATGATTACCCGTGTTGACACACTTCATAGTTGTATGGGATGCTGATAAAATCATTAATTAGCATTACCTTACGCTGACAATAACAATTCTACACAATGGTATCAGTAGCTGCCATATTTAATGGAAAATCGTCCTGACAATTCATTAATAAAATTTTGGAAGGCACGTAAATGAAATAATTCAATGTCTGCGTAAAGGATTCGCTACATTAATGCAAAATTAATAATTGATAGTTAGCGCTTATTTCAAAATGAGATTGATGATTATCTGATTATTAGGAAGGAAGGAAATTGTCGAGAGTACACAAAATGTTCAAATATGAACTGCTTGAGGAGTTGTGGCATAATTTCATTTGTTTATTAGATTATAGGTATATACGACATCGAAAATCAGCGCGACGTTAAAAAAGACTAGCATATTGTAATTCTATGAAAAAAACCCACATTTCAATATAATTGCCAACATGATAGTTTTCGAGTTACATGTATGTTGTTATGAAAAACAAGACTAAAAAAATCGTAGCGTCAACAAAACCATGATCCGAATCCAAAATCCCGATAATCTCTGAACCAGTAAAAGTATACAAATTAAAGTAGAGTTAAAACCTATTTTGCGACTTTTGCGAAATAATTTAATAGTTATTTAAAGGTAATACTTACATTACAATGCTTGCTCCAGTGTACACAGTGAAAGAGGAATCGCGACTGTCTTTGTTTCTTCCTATTTTTGCTGTACCTCGATCTGTCGCTCAGTCCACAATGTTTGCTGCATCGACATCAGTGTAGACACCACATATCATAGAACTCCTCTGAGATACGTACTGCATTTCAATTACTGTCATTTGTATCTAATTATACCACTTGTTGCACGAGCAAATGCACGTCCTATTGGGAAATTTCATACAAATAATAGTTTTCATCCGTTTATCAACAAAGCTCATTCACTATTCATAATATAAGCACGTAATGCAATTTTGAAAGTGGATATATATTCCTTAATGTACGATCTAGACACATGAGGCTTCGTGACAAAATTGAACCAACGCCAGAACCAAATGAAAATTGTCATACCATGAATAAATCATTTGTCTGTTCGCTGATACTAGCACTGTGGTTTTGACCTATGCTGCGACCTTATCACCACCGAACTATATCTATCTCACATGTATAGTCAATTCATGTTGTGTTTTGACCTATTTTACAATTATTGTATTCTACCGTCAAAATAAAGTAATAGCTTTGACATTATCCTCTATCGTTGGTACCCATTCGTGACGATGGTCATTTATCCCCATAACTTCTCATAATAACATCAGTGTTATAACTGATGGAACCATTTTATCGCATACGTGTTCAAGTATCCTCAGCCTCTGTACCAGATTATGTATTAGTCATTAGAGATGCTTGCAATGCAGTAATGTAATATCCGGAGAGAGATATGATCAAAAACGTATTCCGTATGAATTGTACATCGCGTCATCCATCCTTTCATCATATTAAATCCGATTATACCGTGACTGGACAGTGAACACGTCCAAATTATAATGGGATCGATTAATACATAACTCTAAATACCTCTTATATTGAAATCATTCATGTATAAAATGATGTCTTCCTGCAGTTATAGTGAATAGATTCACTTCAATCCTGTTAAAATTGATTATTAAATATCAATAAAAATGACATTTTCCTGCTACTATGTAATGGAGTTGTTTTGATTTAATTATTTAATTTTACTTAATTCTTATTACATAATATTATGTATATTTTTTTATCTATAATTTTAGAATAACGAAGTTGATTGATGAATATACATTACTAATATGTTTTCATAATCTTGTCACATATGCACGGGTTTACTCCTAGATATTACGAAGAAACAAAAACCATATATTCAGAGCTATCTTTATGAACATAGATAGAAATTATATATGGTATATGGTTTAGGTGCTATAGCGAAATATTGTGGATATATTCTATGAATATGAGATATACGCTCGGAAGATAATTATAGCTTATTCCCAACCTTTGGATATATTGAACTATATCGCGTGTACCTGTTGAAAGTTTTATCAAATAGTTTCCAGCTGATGAGTAAAACTCCACTATCTTCCTTGTATGACTCAATATGATTCCTCCTTTGTAATCCGTGTATATAACAGATCGTCCATAACACAATGAATCTCTGATATCTTGGGTATTGTAAGTCCTTCAATTTCTGAAAGACTGTTTGGAAATTATAACAACAACATGTACATTGATTGTACCTCAAACATTAATCCATCTGCAGCCGTTTTCACTTCTTTTCCATATATTCTAACAATACATGTTATGTCAGATTCCAATCCTTGTGCAGCCTTTCTCTGTTATTTAATCAATCATAAACGACTTTTGACGGATTCCAATCCTTGTGCAACCGTCCTCTGTCCATTTATTCAAACATTTACATGTTTTGACAGATTCGAATCCTTTTGCATCTGTTCTCTGACCATATATGTAATCCTTGTGCAGCCGTCCTCTGTCCAATTATTGAAAAATTTACATGTTTTGTCAGATTCGAATCCTTTTGCATCCGTTCTTTGTCCATATATGCTATCATTACCCCGTGGTTGACAGATTCCATTACAATGATTTGGAAACACCATGGAATGCTTTGGTCCATACCAGCTATGCTTCAACTCATGTATGAGACGGCTCTATGTACATTATTGGTAACTTCCTTCCTATGAAGACGTATGATACAGTATCTTTGAATTACGATTTCCCGTGGTTATAAAAAAACAAACTGCATGGTAAAATGTGATAGAAACAGGTCTCGGTGCACAAGTGTCTTTTTTGTGTTAAAGCTGTATCGATTTGGGATCTCCCCACGACCCGGTCCTGGCTGGAAGTTGTCATTACAGCTATATCAGTTTAGAGACAGATTTCAGTTCTTCGCTAGTCCATTAGTCTAACGAGATGTAGATTTAGACACCTCAATAGATTATTGTCAGAAAATAATGGTATCGATCATGGACAGAAATGGACCCGGAGAAACGTTATGGCTCAACATCAACTATTCAATAATTATAAATATATCCGATACATCGTTATGTATTTCGTTACTATTTCAACATTCGATGCTATAATAAGCTGAACTACGAAACTCGAAATGCACCCTTTTGATAGTTATACATATAACTCAAAATTAGAAGGAAGATTACCCAAATTCTCATTAATGGTTTTTGATCCTATCTTTTCCTTAATCGCCGTTCGAAAAAAAACGAGAATAGAAAAAAGTCAACAAAACAACAATCCAAACTTAAAATCGATCAAACTAGGGGTATAATATAAAAAAAGGAAAGATTTACTTAGATACCCTTGTAAAACTACAAGAGAATACGACCAAATATTCCGGAAGAGTAAGCGTCTTCTGCTTCATCGACGACACCCGCCATGTTAATATTGGTCACATCCATGTAAACATCAAATCCTCAAAGTGAGAGCTGAGTCATCATTGTCAATCACAACGAATAAGCACACTTATGAGCATACTAAAAAACGTCCATCTTCATATCGCACAAAGATACAGAATAATTCTCAATGAGACAAAGATAGAACCAATTTCAGTTCATTAAATTGATTATAACGATAGGAAAAGCTTCGAACGTGAATGTACTTCGATTAAGGAAATATGGGGATGGCTGTGAGTGACATAATAACATAATTTACATAAAAGTTCTTCCATTAAATATTGAATTTAAGACCCCAAGTAATTTTAATCTTTCGAGATCTATGTAACTGGTATCAGTATACATTTTGGTATTAATAACGCACTCAACCAGTCCTTAACCTTAACCATTTCCTATGTTGATGTGAGTGAAATTAGTGTGAACGCGTATGCCAAAAAAAGTACATGTGAAATGGAAATACATGCTTTGTATCCACATTATTGAAAATCTTTCGAAAAATAAAAAGATGGAAAATAAAAACACTTAAAAAAAATACGTGTCATCAATGAATGATTTCACACCTGGAGTAAGGTTATGCCAGAGTAAGGCTTTGACGTTAGGATACTACTCTCTTTCTTTATACACTGTATATACACATACAATTATCATATAAAAAAACCCTGATATAATTAAAAAAAATTCAAGTACGTTGTCTCTTATACTGTCAATTAAATTTATTGATATCTTTTTATATCCTTTTCAAGTTTTGTTATAATCTTCATTTCTTTAAAATGATTTCAAATTTAACGTTTGTAATTTGTGATGTGTCGATGCGACTGTACTGTGATTATTTTGTTATTAATTCACTTGGCATGACCGAACTGCTTTTCATGCATTTTAGCAGTGCTTGAGAGGTTTGAACATGCTGGAAAACGAGATAATTTCCCTAGATTAACGAGAAGCTATGTACCGTAAAGATTCATTCAACATTGCATTAAACGCTTTCTATACAGAACCTGGCATAACATCAATTTACATTTCTATATATGCTATAATCAATATATTCTCTTGTTCACATGTGGCCGTTCCATACAATGTCATGAGCTTGGAACTAATGGAAATGTAGTAGGATCATGAAGAGCATATGCTATACTTGAATATCATACATGTAGCTAGTTTAATTGGCGTATGGTTTAGGCGTCACAGCAACGTTAAAAATCTTGTTTCCACAAAGTGTTCAATATATCAATAGTTATTTGCCAAAAGAATAAATTTACCTTATGAACCCAAAACCTATGATTACAAAATCAAGTCTTGGACACAATCTTCATAATTATGTACATAGTACATAAAAAACGTGATGAAAGCAATATCATTAATCGCTTCTGCTTTGCAATTTCCGCCAGAATACCTACAAAAACTTACCACTAATGGATTTGCTTAGGCCACGCTAATTACTTTTCGGCGTTGAATCTTCATTGGAACATCAAACGTAATTACCGCTGATTTTCTGCGTTGTTTATCAGAAGCTTAAATCTCCAATTTTGGTAACGAAACTATTAACACTATCTCCACCATATTATCAATTTTTCTGATGAATATTTATAATATACAGTATTAACGCCTTACTAGGGTGTTATAATTGGTTTAGCCATACATAGAGATATTATCCTCTTGGTCAATCAGCTAGTGTATCATACAGTACACATATCGGTTAATGAAATCAACAAGGCAGGGCTATTTCGTACTCATGACGTCTGTCGTTTCAGGCACGTTAAAGCCGGTCTGTTATAATTACTACCTCAGCGGTTTCTTTTTAATGATCGCAATCATACAGAATCTATCCGGGGAAAATGCTTGTTTTTTGGAAATGTAAATAGGAAAGATGTTAAGCAATATACTGCACATGATTTGAAAAATATTAGAATTATTCAAACGATGTAATGCATTGTTTTCAATTGTGATTATGTACAACATATTGAATGTGGATGGGGATTATGGCATTGTTTCTTGTTTGTTTTGGTTTTCGTAGATACATAATCACTCTATTTATTCAATTTCGTTTACTTTAGAATATTGTAAAAATTAAACCGAATTTTGAAGTGAAATTGGACATGTCTTATCATCAAAACTATCAATTCTTTTGAGACTAAATTCAATACGACACATATATAATCAAGTAAAATATTAACGATTGAGATTTTTCCAGATTTAACAGTAATTGCGCTGATTTATTTAATTATTTATCATTTTTTTATGTTTTACAAACTATAACAGTTGAAGTCTTATTCTCTTGCACTTTTTCAAGGTTCTCTAAAAATAAATCTTTCTTTTGTTCATATGTAGTCCCTAGTTCAATCGATTTTGAGTTCGGATTATGATTTTGTTGACGCTTCGGTATTCTCTTATTTTGTTTTTCATGTCTCCACTTGATCTGTTCCATATTTTAAGTTATATTTGGAATGCTATGTTTTTACCATATCTATAATGCAACTTTGGTGTTATACAATGTACAAATCATGTTTACGAACACACTGCTTCGTGTGACAGAGTGGACAATTCAGTGGCGTTGTTAGCCTTGTTTTATTAAGGAGGATTCAAGGGCGGGCCTTGTTTGGTACAAGAAAATACCACAACCAGTAATCTTGTTTTTTCTTTAGCAAATTGTTGGATTCACTTGCTAACCTGTGTATAGGCAGCTACCAATAAACAAAACAAGCCCAATATCTTGCGCTTCGTCTCAGCATCCTGATCAGTAACACCGTTGACACGATCCCTAACAAAATTCGCAACACTTCGACATCCACAGGTAAAGATTCAGTTGCCTGATTTGTCAGTGTATTGCATGTTTGCTGAAATTAGTCGGTCGTTCCTAATAATACACGCTAATTTTACGATCATTTCTGACAACCCTAAGATTACCATCGAGCTAAGATAACTATAGATTTTAAGCATGAGTTAATTGTTTTTGATTTGATATTGTGTAGTCCTTATCACCGATTCAACTGTTTGCTTCATATGTCTTTACTGTAGCTATATAGACGCCTGACTGGTTGATGTGTGGGTACATATTGTGTATATACTAGAGTTTCTAACAGATCAATACTAGTATAGAGGTGCAGCATTTGTGTGTGTTACGTCATCTTCAATGCTATAAATAATATAAAGGTAATATAAAATAACAGTAATACCTAATCTAAAATCTAAACTTTTTTGCTTTACATTTTATAAACATCTAAGGTCAGTTTCAGTGCATATATCGAATCGACATGGATGATCTTTCCTTCTCCCAACTGTTTAAAGATCACGTAACACACACATATGCTGCACCTCTTAAATTTAGTAATAGATACAGTATGCCGAAAAAATGAATTAAACTGCATCATACAGCTGCTGTTTCGTCCTCCTAGGACTCTTCAGTGATGCTAGGGGTCAAAAGGTAGGAATCCAAAATTTCTAAACTAATGTAGAAGCAGAAGGGTAGGGTGCGTAAAACCCCTTTAATTTATGAATTAAGAGGTAAAATTAAACAGATGAATTGTATATTGTGCTGATACCTCAGCACGACGAACTTTGGGTATTTGAATAAGAAGACAGTAATATCTGCAAACTTTTCTTCGCCGTGTACCCATGGCTGAACGCATTATTCTAACTCAGTCATAAGTGAGTAATCAAATCAACCCTGGGTATTCGGCGATTAAGTGTTTTCTATAATTGTCGCTTACCCTGTGTATGTGTTTAATATCAAACCTATGTGAAATAACAGGAATATGACACAGCATGAAACTGGCTATGTTACAAAAAAAAAAGTAAATACAGTTTTACCAGCCCGCTATTCGGATGATAAGACAACCATAAAACTTGATGGTTGGGTGAACTAGGCTGGACTTCACTTGAAAATACGATATAAATGGGGGTTATCTTTCTTGAATTGAATTTAACGTAGTAAGATATTAATGAATTTCATCAATGAATTAAGATGTATGGCACTCAAATATATTGAAACATGTTTTTGGAACCAGAATAAACAGCTTTTTCGATATATCCGTGTGTGAAAAATAAAAAAATTAAAACAAATAAAACAAATAAAACGACATTTGCTGTATTTTCAACACTGTATTAAGTAATTTGTTTGATTCAATTCACATACTGCTGACTTTCTCCATCCATACATCGCGTGTGTTAAATACATCCACTAATATAACAACACGACATACTTCAGTCACTTGGTATACAACTTTCATATACTCCGTATTCTTTGAACACCAAGGGCGACAACTGAGAAACAGGTACACGAGTTCCAGGTAAACGATGTGGAATGAACGATACACGGTCTCATTCAGTTCCAGAGATACAGGTAAATTGTGTACACTTGTAAAATCCACTCAAACATTTTTTTTTCAGTCCAGAAAAACATGTCCATTCTACACATTTTTTTTAGGATGGATCTTCGATACGGAAATTTCAATAAAACAATGAATGTCATTTCACGATATTTATGAGTTATACAAGATATACTGGGAATATCATGCATTATCAAGATACTTTGATACAATGATGGCTCTATGGAGTAGTGGAAACTACGGATTAAATAACATTATCGCATGTCCATTTCACTATTCTCTGAAGCAGCCATGCGTGTCGAAATAAGGAACTCGTTTATTTTCTCTTTGTATTTACACGTTTGGTACAATCGCAACAACTCGGGGAAAGTTCCGATAATCTTCGGAAATCTACTCCCTCGAATGCATGTATAGAGGATCACATGGTGTAAACGTCATGTTCAAAAATGGCTGCGCCAATGGCCATAACGAAGAAGACATTGTTATATATCCGTAGTCTCTCGTCGATGACTTTCCAACTGTGTGATGGTTTTCAGACGTATGCATTCGAAGAAGTAAAATTCCGAAGATCACCGGAAATTTTCCCGAGATGTTGCGATTGACTTTTGGCAGTCGTCCGACATCTTTGATACTTCCGGCGTATATATATATTACTAAATCTATCTGACATGCAGCTGTATGGACATGCGTTCTACTGAATTGTTACAGATATTAAAGACATAAGCTTGGCGACATGGATTTTATGGTTTGGTTTAATGTTTATATGCATGGCATGATGTAGAAAACATTGAATTTGAAGTGATTTGTTAATAGCGGAAAATACATATACTGAGACCGTGTTTATTAATACAGTGTGTTAAGTACCGTTTTACAAGTTACTAACAGAAATGTACGAGGCAAAACAGGAACTGATCATCACAGTTGTTTCATTGAATTGGTGAGCTGACCGAGTCAATATATAACTTAACTACGTGAAACCGGTGAGTGGTATGTTGAAATTTAACAAACACATGAGAACAGAGAGGCAGAACAGATTAAGTAGGATGATCTTATTAACAGGTAAAGAAAGATGATCTAATTAACAGGTAAAGTAGGATGATCTAATTTACAGGTATATCATGCTGGATAGTATTGGTTAGACTCTCGGATCTGTCCCAACGCTTAGCACGTGTACTGAAGTATGATATAATAATTAATAACTAGTTACATCTTTGGATACAAAATAATGAAAACAACATGCTTCGAACGTCTGCTTCCAAATAAACTTTGACGCCGTCACGTTTTGAACATACAGTAAGACAAAAGTAGACTTAATTGCCATTCAAATAATATTCAAATGTTCAATAACGATTCTTCTATCTAAACACTGCCGTATATAAATAATCAATATGGTTGAGGATAATAAAAAGTATATAAAAATGACTGAGGAAAAATAATAAATAATAAGCGTACATCGTTCAGTAGCGCTTCACAGAATTAAACTAGTAGTTTGAACGAAAGCAAAATACAAAAGTGTATTTATGATAATGCAGTTTGGTCATACATAAAGTCTAGAGTTATCGGCCATTACATACTTCCGCTTTAGTCTTGACATCCCTTTTGTAAACGACGTCAAGTGGGTGATAATGGCCGATAACTCCAGCCTTTTCCATGCAAGTTCATTGCCGCCGTCTTGAAGGTCAAAATTTACGTTGGTCTCAGACGTTCATAAGTCACGTGCCACAACCTCGGTTTGGGTATGCATTTGGAGTTCGGGACAGATCCTTGGTGAACTAGATCCTAGCTATCTCGGTATATATCTGGTATAAGTCGGGTTTTCTACTGCATACACCTGTAACGAAAAACAGAGGGCCAGTGAGTTCAAGTACTCCCATCCCATACCATAAAACACGGAGAACTATAAACATAACTGTATTATGTTTAACGCATATCTGTATAAACGCAAAAATGACGTAATATATCTGTTAAAACTCAATTGCGTGTATTGGTTTTCTTTTGCTTATAATTTTAAACAGGATTTTATTGTGTATTTTCTGGATTAGATAGATATTAACGAATGCCTCCGAATCCTCGAATAGAAAATTCAAATAGATTTTATGTTCAGAACACCTTCAAGTTTAACAAACATACATGTTTATTTAAGAACCGAAATGAATATTAATGTAATTAATTAATTCCATGTAACAATTATTAAGTTATTAAGTTCGACACTGTTTCCATTTGTATATATATACAGACACATAAAACATAATTATGTATCAACATAATTGTAAATGTATATACAAAGAATTGAATTTATACAAATATATACACAAAGAAAGCGAGGGTTGAGAAATCATCTGTAGATAGTGCATCAAATGTATCTCAACTAGAAATTAATATATGTATACAAAGGAACCTCTTTAACTCTTCACGCACGAGATGGTTGGCAATATAGATACTCCATTACGAACCATTTTTCTCTAGATTTCGAAAAAAACCAACTTGTAAATTGATACTCTTGGGAGTATTCCGAAATGCAAAAAATTGAACGAGGTCCCTTTGCATTGACACATCGTATATACTGTATAATTGAACAAAATTCGCCATTTCGAAAATAAGAATTTCCTCGGAAAAATCGACAAAAGCCTTCACTTAGCGTTTCGTTACTTCGGGACATGAAAACAACGAAAATCAATTTACGGCGAAGATTTCTCAGCATACAGTATCTACGAAAACTTCATATTTTATACATTTAATATACAACAACACACCAACTGTAAATACACATGGGTGATTGTATGTGTTAGTAAGGGATACAAGTCAATAGTGAATGGCATTTTTATATTCATATATGGAAAATATGGCTGAATGGGGCATTTCTTAAAATTACTGAATACACCACAGTGCTTGCTATACATATAATGATGGAATGACGTTTAGACACACGGCTTGTATATGCTATAATATGCATACTATATGTTATATTAAATACACGCATGTAGATAGATGCTAGTGACAAACCCTAGTTCTAGGAGAGAGGATAACCTCTGAAGGTATTATAGTATTACGATGTATTAGTTTAAAACGTCTAGACGTCAAACACACAGTATATTGATCTTGACAGTTGTAAGCATTTTGATGTTAGAAACTATTCTGTAGATTACAATACACACCCAGTTAAATGATTTTAAAGAATGAATCAGATGAATTTTCTATGGACAAAATGGATAGAACGGGAGAGATTTGTAATGTATGTCATTCAGTTTTACTTCAGAAAATGAACTTTGTCAACTAAAATTTGCATAAGGCTCCCATGATTATTTTAAGTGTGATAGATTTAGGTATGCACATTTTTATTAATTTCAGCGAAGGGGTTGTAAGTGAGAAATGATATCCTCAAAAACTTCTTACATAAAACTAATTTAGAGTTTTAAGGACCTGATCATATTGCAATTAGTTGCTAAGTTTGCGATAGTAAAATAACAAAGTTCTTAAAAACAGAATCTAAAAATAATTAAAACAAGAGCAGAATGTCACTTCAGCCAAAACGCTGTCATGTGGTACTCAGGTAGAAGGGTGATTTGTTTTAAAATAAAAAAAGGTAGACACATAAATAAGATCCTGAATTTAGTCGCCTCTTATGATCATGCAATGGGGGCAGCAGGTAAACCTTCTCGCGCCCTACATGTAGGTCAGGAATAGTTAGACATACTACGACAGCGTATGATCTATATAAATAGCCACACTTGCACGACTGACTTTGATTCGAATGTCAATTTTTAGAATGTATTGACAATAAAGTGAACGAAATGAAACTAAGTTTAGTAACGGTAAATATTTCATAACTCATCTCTGATGCTAAATACACGATATCATATTTGTTATTTTTACCAGTAAACTGTTAAATGTGGATGCTTTGAATTGCAACACTGAATTTGGAAATGCCCATTCCGAATTTTCCAAAATTCAGTGCGAGTACTTTAGATGAAGACAATATAAGGATATATCTACGAATGTTTGAGTGATAGTGTTAAATACACTCTGACATACTACTGACACGAACATAACAACATCGAGCCGTGGAGAACCATTGATTCTGAAAGGAGAAGAATGCTTATTGTCGCTTACAATTCCAAGTGCCAGAGCAATCAACTGAAAAATGTACATGGGAAACAACAAAAGTTGGGATTTTACGAAAAAATGGGAGTTGAGTGAAAACAATCATAAATATAAAAAACTTAAATTACAATTCGATGTGCTTAAACAAGTAACTTAAAATAGAACTTGGAGTTACAGTACAAAAAGTGATTGTTCTAAAGGATTTTTAAAATTCAAGTAAAATAACATTTATCATCAGGCATTAAGGTGTGGGATATATCAACATTGGAAGTGTCAAAACAATCAACTGAAAAGGTTGGTAAATAAACAAAGAGTTTTCAAAAACGATTTCACAATACTACCATGTAAACTATTAACATCATTTGAAATTGAATTATTACTACCATGTTATAAATCTGATTAATTATTGGTTTGAATACTTTTCCTTTAGTATTTATTTTGCGAGCTGTTCGATATTTTAACAATGTCTTTCGCATTAAATCAGTTCTGATTTAAATAATGTTTTCATTAATAAGGACTTTCTTTATTTCTATTGAAGACTTAGCTTAGCTTTGAATAATAAGTACACTAAGTCTGTTAATCCTCAAACAAATGCCTGGGTTCAAAATCCTTTTGCTACTAAGCAACCGTTTTTATGAGGTGTCGTTTTGTTATTTAAAGATTGTCATCTATTCGTAGTTATATTAAACCACTTAACTATTTATCATCAGTTAAAGTATGGACACGTAGACTATTTGCATGACTTTCTTGTCGGTTTTATAGATCCATTATCTGTAAAGTTCACAAATGCGACTCATGTATTGTTATAAGGACAGTAACCTATAATTTTGGCATCGTCTACTTATATATATAATTATTACTCTCTGTCTATTAACAAGTTTATAGCCTATTTTCATCACTAACTATCCATCTATGAGTGCATAGCCTATTTTGATCACTCACTGTCCATTTTTAGGTTCATTGCCTATTGATATAGTTCCCTGACAATTTACAGAACTTGCATCTATCTGGTGCATTTTCTGTGAGTACCTAGGCCTGATACCTATCTTCCTTGCTCCACAATGATCGTAAGATAACACACTTCTTTGAATTAAAACCATTACACCGTTTTTTGATTAGTCTACTCTGCTACATAGTTAACCATACTGCCTCTAAAAATCTAGCGCCTGTATTCGACTAAAGAACGGCCCTGATTCATCTTGAAGTGAACCGGCTGACCGGTGACCAGGGCTGTTCAAGTTTCGTTATTGCTGCCATCGGGCGAATAATAGTGCTCATCAATACTACTACTATAGGACAGGAGGGGGCCACCTTTACCAGATGCCATTACTAACATGGTATTAGATGGGTTGTTTGTCGTGGGCCGGGACGAAACCTCAACCTTCTGTCTCTCCCGACGGCGACGATTTCTTCGCGCTTCCTGTCCTGATGACGAAACCGGATCTGGACTAGTAGCTTCCGGACTAGCGACATCTTCAGAGTTTGTCCTCTGCAGTTGTGACGTCAGACTTTGAAGACTTCGAGATCTGGTGTTAACACCCTTTTCCAAGGTTTCAACGTGCTCAGTTTCGGTCGATTTGGAGTCATAGTTGTTCTTAGCACTGCCATATACATCAGTCTGAATGTACTGATTCGTCAGAGCCGGTTTCTGAGCCGACTTTTCATCCTCTGATTCTTCTGTCTGCGTAGTCACAGTGCTGGTATTGACTTTTGGCGCCGGATTTGGCGCAGCGCCAGAGTAGGATCTTTGTGGTTTCGAAACAAGTGGCTTATCTGACTCGTGTAGCTGACCCATATCCAAATGTCCAGCAGCGAAAGATATTTCCTTCAAAACGGTATTCGGCAGATCTTTCAATTCAATTTCAGCAAGACAAGATAATTTCTCTTGGACCTGTTTCTTCAAAAGAAGAAGTTCTATGTCCTTTCCTTTCAATACAAGCTCTGTCAAACTGCATGTACTTTTAAGACTGTCAACATTTACCTGAAGGTCGCTTCTTTTGTTGACATAATCCATCACCATTGGTCCATATTCAAAATGCAAGTCATCAATAAGTTGCTTTTCTCTATTTCTGATGTCAGATATGAACTGAATAGCGGTATCGCGAATCTTCTGCTCGGCAGTTTTAATGGTTCCCTCGCATGCAGTAAGAGCAAGAAGTTGACGATCGTACACCTCCAGTTTGGTTTTACAGCAGTTCAAGAGCTTTTGAATACTTTCCTTATACTTTTCTACGGCATCCGAAAACTGGGAGATTTCGTGATCTTTGTGCTCATTGAAGGTACACAGCACACAGATACAAGCCTCACACGGTTCACAGTAAAACCTGACCACCTCCTCCTGGTGCTCCTTGCACTCAATATCTTTCTCTATATCCACATCAAATATGCTGTGATTCTTCGTGACTTTCGTTTCTCGATGTAACTCGACACAATTTTTACACAAAAGTTTGTTACAATCAAGACATTTGGATGAGGCCTCGCGATGCTTTCGATTGACAAGTTTACAGATGTCACAGAAAGGAAATTTGGAAGGTTTTTGCCTTGCTACCACCTCCCCAAGGCTCGACACAAGAAAGTTGTCCGGCAACTTCTTGACGCCTCCGAGCGGAAGTTGAGTCCGCTTTCGGCACAAAGGGCATGTAAATTCCCGATAATCGCTATATTTCTTATACGTGCATTCCGTCATAATATGATTGTCGATACATTGCTCGCAGAACGTATGCAGACAATCTAGGCACTTGGGGCTCTTGAATCCTTCAAGGCATATCTTGCACGTGAGGAATTCGTCGTTAATCTCTTGCGCAAGCTTCCCGCCAGTAGATGCAGTTTGGTTCGTCATACTGTTGAGTGTGTTGTAGTCAATGGACGTGGTGTAGTATCTGTCGCGTTCAAGTCTCCGTCGATACCTGGAACATAATAAGACAAATCGCATATGAAAAGACCACCGAAAAAAAAAGACAATCAGAGAATACCAAAGTGTCAACAAAACCATAATCCAAACTTAAACTCGATAAAACTAGGGGCCAAATATGGTCAAAGGAAAGATTTACATGGAGACCCTTGTAAAAATACAAGAGAATAAGACCGGGTATTCGATAAGAGTAAGCGCCCTCTGCTTCATTGACAAGACCCGCCTAAGTATGAATAAGGAAAAAATTGACATGGAGACCCTAATAATAGAAAAAGAGAGTAAGATCAGGTGTTCCATAAGAGTAAGCGTCTTCAGCTTCATTGAAGACACCCGCTAAAGGATGTAAATTAATAAATTATCAATTTAAGTGTTACAATATCAGGAATTAAGTCTAGAACTTTATCATAGAGTATACATAGTACATCTGAAAGAATATCAATTTGATCATATATATCTTCTTTGATCTCCCATATTCAGGAACATTCATAAGATTAAGACTTAACATTATTCCTATGATCCCAATTATTTACAATAATCAATATCCAAATGCAAAACCGTATAAAATGTCTATAAACTAGTATGATTGTTGATATACTTAATATACTTTATGTTATAAAGTTAATACACTAACGTTATTATACTTTACACACAGTATTCATACATTTCAAAATATAGACGACATACGCAGACAAGAACACGTAATGTTAGTATAAATTAAAAAATAACAACGGTACATTGAAACACGCACTAGTATCAATAGTTTGCTCTAAAAATTAAATGCCTGGGGTGAAATGCACTTCAAAGTTAGCATGATGATTTTTAATAATGATTTCCAAACACAAAGAGAAGTTTCTTAAGCCTACAGACAACCAATGAGATGCGCATTATAGTTAGTATGATAATTTGTTATAAAGATGATACACTTCCAAACAATCAGTAAAATATATTTAGACTGGAGACAAACAATTATCATTGTTGGTACATTTCATAATATTAACGCTATGGTTAACACTTAGCATCATTTAGCAAATGTTATTCCAAAAGCTTCACACTCTACATTCAATCTAAATAAGTTTTCCAGTTTATTTCACTGTTTCAACTGGAAATTCGTTTCCATTTTCCTGTAAAATTTCAACGTTTGAACGTAAAACATAAATCCATATTTAAAGCAAGGGGAGCATGGAATGTAGGCGTGAATCTTCCAACCCAGGTTTATACTGCACACAGTTATCATAATATACCGTAAATGCCAATATTTTTTGCGGGAGGAATTTTTCGCTTAGTCGGCCTCCACACTGTTCGGGGTGTGGAAATATCCGCACTGTCAGTCATGCTTTTTTTTGCATTGTGTACTATACTGTTATCATACACTAGAGTGTGAGCAGTGTTAAATAAGTAGTTCGCGTGTGGATATATTCGCTGAGATATCATGCCAGCGTAATAAGCGAAAATTTCCACACCGCGAACAATTCCACTTTAACTTTTATACCTGGAGTACAATATTCTACTGAATAATGCAGTCGTGGTATTATTTACGTACGACAGGAAGTGAGTATTGTGCAATATCTATAAAAAATGATCGCTATCAGACGTAATACGGTTTAAACTTCAACTTTAAATCACATGTTAACATTATGACTCAAACAGGTCTAATGCTTTGAAACATAAAAAACTTAACGAAAATATCCTGTTACAAAAATAGCTCCAGTAGCTTACTTGTTTGATGCAAGCACTTTGCCAAATACAACAAACATCGCGAAGTTTGGCCTAGACTTAGTTACCTGGCATGTTCTTACTAGGATGTACTTATAGTGCGCGTGTAACAGTTTTCCGAATTTTACAATGAGAAACTAAAAACTTAGTTATTACACATGTATACATGTTTAAGGTTTCCATCGAAACACCTTGATGTATGGCATTCTACATCTTCTTTTAATGACAGTCTAGTGACCCTTTTTTTTATAATTTAACGGGAAGTTACGCCTATCTGGCATCTTTTGCCAAACTTATCGGTTATAGTACATAAGAAATAAATATTTTTGTTAATGAGTTGGATGGTGTCTATTGAAAATGAATGATAACGAGAAAATGTTTGATTTTACAATACATTTTCTTATTAGTAATATAAATTCTTAAGAAAAAACACATAAAACTGAACTTTTTAAAAATCGTATCAATACTTGGTTTTATGCACATTCCCTTCTATTTCATCAGTTGTTTAGAGCAATTAAGATTGCATTAGTACCACACTGAGAAGTCCCAGGAGGACGAAACAGTTGTATGTTTTAGTGTCGTTCATGTTTGACATACTGTATCGATTACTAAATTATGCAGGTAAATAATGCTTTACTGCGTTCATACTGCGTCGTAATATACAGCCAACTTCGTTTATAAAGAGTTACTGGGGACCATGAAAAACATTCTTTTATATCAGGAATTCGCTATTCCCGATAACAAGGTTTGATGTATAAGCAATGATAAGACATACATAAGTAACGACATGAGTTTATTTTAAATTGATACGTGTATATGACTACCCAGGTGTTCTATTCAAACGCACCGCCAACTCGTGGTCACAAAACCGAGACAAGTGAACACAGAACGTAGCTTTGTTTTGATTGGAATTTCTGTCGACCCAGGTCATTATTTCGTTATTACAGGTAAAAATACGCATGGGGACTGCAAAATCACTTCGTTGCTTCAGTTAATTCGCTATTTCAGACTTCGTTGTTTTAGTAAAACAAAACATAAGATATATAAGAGTGAAAATCGGGACTTTAACTTTACTTCGTTGTTGCCAGAATTTCGTTGTTCCCGACTCCGTTATTTTCGAAGTTGACTGTAATATCAATACATTGTTCACCAGAACGGGACAAAACGTTACATGTGAATAAGAACTTAAGACTTAAAGCCCATTCGAATTTTCAAGCGGTATTTTTCCACTAGATCTGCTCCTCTATATTTGAAACTCTAAAGGCATGTAACCAAACGATCGCAACTATTATACTAACGTTCCTTTTCCGAGAAAATTGAAATGTTCTAACAGGGACTACTCGATCTATCCTAACCATTGCCCCGTTTGTCGCTGTTTGGGTCACTTTTTACGCAATCTAACTTCATAGACTGTTTCGCTTTATTCATGTTACCAAAATGAAGAAGTTGGCAGATTATACAAAGCACGGAGAGAAGCCATTCGTCACACGTTAAGCATGCTAATACGGCCAGAACCTTTCAAATATTTGTGGCTTTTGGATCAAACTGGATAGTTAATCTGAGCCCAAAACATACGTCTAAGGGTTGCTAGGGATATCAAATGGTTGCCGAGGTAAGACCTTCGGATAAGTAACAGTGGGAGGTTATCACGGGATTGTGCGTCAGGCATTGAAATATGAGAAGCAGAGGAGACCGAAGTATATGTATATCTATGTGTATCGCCTAGTTAAAGACCGAATTGGAGGAGTCAGCTGTTCGGAGGTAATGGCGGCTAGCGTCTTGTGCCAATCTTGTATTAAGATGATGGGATTTTAAGCCGCTTGATGGAGCGTATCTATCTGGGTAACCAATGGCCATTCACTAATGAGTAGATTTGAAAACCAAACCTTTAAACATGCTCTGAGAAACTAGCAAAAGATCCAAAGATTGTTTATAATGTGTTGCCGATGCTATAAGATTATTCATTTTTGATAGAACACCTATTAAATGTCTAGAAAGTTTTCATTGCTACAAAACTGACAGTAAGCTAACTTATTGGTCAAGTAGAAAAAATCAAACTACAAAACAAACTATACAGTCCTGCATGAAGTCCCCTTGTGTACCAATACAAAGGAGTGCTGTAAGCTGATTGGCAGGCTATTGA
Organism: Mimachlamys varia; assembly: GCA_947623455.1. Classification (NCBI taxonomy): domain Eukaryota; kingdom Metazoa; phylum Mollusca; class Bivalvia; order Pectinida; family Pectinidae; genus Mimachlamys; species Mimachlamys varia. The sequence continues at coordinate 26,971,504 of OX392532.1, read as the reverse complement.
TATACCCCGAAGTTAACATACAACAAAATGTTCATCTACTTGAGTTTGTATTCATTACATAACTGGATTTATTACTGATAATTTTGTTAAACATTTCAAAGTACAGTCGAATATCGTTATCTAAAACTCGTGTAACGTCTCGTTACCGGCAATACTTCATCAGTATTCGAACCCATTTAGCTCGTTTTTTTTGTCCATTCGACTTCGAGATAACGAGGTCCTACTGTAGTCCTTTGTTATGTCTTCCGAATTGTACAACACATGAATGAGATTATTGACAGGGGTAAAGGATGGAATGTTTAATTCGGCATATGTAAACAGTATACGAGATTATTACAAACATTTGTGCGTAGTAATAAGTTAACTAGTTCATTGTGACGCGACGCGTATTAATCTGTGAACTACGTCATACAATACACAAAGTAAACAAGAAGTTTTAATGTCTTGATGTCTTATTATAACCATTGGATACTGATACCTCTGGCATGTAAATTATTGCTAATTATCTCTTATATTTATCGAACATAAACACACAGAGAGCGCCATGTTAAACAAACGAAATCTTCAGAATACACAAACGGGATACCTAAATATAGCTTGAAGGACATCCCAAGTCTACAGGAACATGCGTTTTTATTAGGAAATATGTATAGCATGAAGTAATCGACTGCATAGACTGGCGTAGCGATAACCGCTGATGTAAGGCAGAACTATGGATGGGAGTAGACATTGGACATACAAAATGTGGAAAGTACATGTACATGATATAACGACCTACGAAAGAAAGGCGGAGAAGGCATTGCTTGTGAAAAATGGTGATAAAAATGCAAGGCATTGTAAAAACTAAATCACAAAAAAATCCCCAACTAATGGTAGTGTCAAGCATAACCGATAAAAGTGACATTGAAGTATGATAACACGTCTGGGAACTGGAACAGTTTTCGTATCAAAGAGAATATATTTCTGGGCTTAAACGTATTAACAAAGATCATCTGAAACTTTGTATATCTCTTGCTTCAAGATTACAATTCAATTATTGTTAAGTTTTATTTTCTTTTTCTTTTCTTTTTGATAAACTTTTGGTTAACTATGTATAAACCATGGGAATAAAATATACAATGATATCTATTTTTAATATTATGGCCATAACAAATACAGTATGTTGCACATGTTTTTCAAATCATGGAACATATATTTTAGGTTTATGTTTTAAATTACAGCACCCTAAACAGTATTCACCGAAATGTTTCATCCTTAGTACATAAAGATAAATCTTTCCATCATTTTAACAAACTAATTTAATATGATAAGGTCTGGAATTTTTTCTGGACCTCCTCCACTCAAAATCACAGCACTTTTTATAATTTATTTAGCTATAATATGATTCGGTGTGTGCTTCTTTAACTATTTATTAAATATGGCGTGTGCCCTTTTAATCTCTCAGCACGTGTCGGATGAACCGCCACTCCCCTGGAATAATGGTTCCAGTCTTCCCTCCCCTACCGTGCACCCCATACATATATATCTTAAAGCATGTGTTTCTGATGGTTTTAATCATCCCCTGGATCAGAAGTTGCTGTAGAGGTAGAGAGGGCCTGTGACGTTATACTTACTATGTATATATATAAACAACCTCACAATGTCAAACCGACAAAGTCTAGTCAGGTTAGAGTGAGTAGTGAGATATAAATCTCAACCCACTGCACATTATGATGGAATCACCTTGATCAATGCTTAGCATAGTCTACTGACGTTATATAGGAGTAGCAGGATTAACCAGCTATATAGATATGACTTTGTTCTTCAGAATTTCCACATTTTTCCTTGTTCAGAAAATAATTACACGACTATAAAAACATTTTTAAACATCACAAACGCTATGTAAAAACATGGTAATCGATTACTCAAAGTCGATTACATAGTTCTAATTCAAAACTTTGCTTGCCTTTTAAGACAGGGGTATAGGCATGGGAATTGATTGACACTTATAGATCAATATAAAACCATACACAATACAATATACATAATATACTACTTGCAAATGTTTAACAACCTTCAGAAAGTCAGTTTTGTAATACAAAGATGAAGTACGTATGGCATACGAACTACATTGCTCAAATGTTTCTTCTACCCTAACTGATTTTCTCACAAATTTCTTTTCTAACCTTCAGCATTGGGTATCTCAGGTATGTTGTACCCTAACTGTTTTTCTCACAAATTTCTTTTCTAACATTAATATTTTGGTATCTTACGCAAATAGTCGGAGTATCTCAAGAAAGTGGTATCCTAAGTTACTGTTTTTCTCTCAAATTTCCCTTTCTGACCATTAGCCTTGGGTATCTTAGGAAAAGGGCATTAGGTACAGCCGATGGCAGTTGTACCCTTAACGATTTACGAACTTGTTTACCATCGGTACATATTTCTCTGATAACTTTTCGCCTGTGATATCTATTGTTCCTTGCTTGACCTGCACCCCATTAACTTATTAACTTGACTGAGAGAGTAACGGAACTCCATTGATGGTAAGGAAAACCAGTAATGTTCTTGTGTTTTTTACGAAGCCATGGCAAAGAAGTTGTTCTCTATAAAGCTGAAGCTCAAAGGTTATATGTTATACCAAAATCCACAACAATCATGCTATTATTTAAAAACAGGGAGTTGTTCTATTTGGTTAACACTTGCATGTGTTTATGTGCAGTAATGTATTTGTTACATGTATTCCATACTGTATACATACAGGAGTGTTTGTCAGTGTACCAACGGGTTAGAGAGTTCTTCGAACTAGTATAGCACTGACACGGAAACGATTGATATCCCCAATATATTTGTTTATAAATTCACTGACGTTCATAAACTTATATTGGTTTTTGTAAACGATGATTGTGAAACATGAAATGTTATCAGATTCTATTGACTTAGATTCTTCATTAGTTTAAAAATTTTGGATTGCCACCTTTTGGCCCCTAGCATCACTGAAGAGTCCTAGGGGGACGAAACAGCTGTATGATGCAGTTTAATTAATTTGTTTCGACATACTGTATCTATTAATAAATTTAAGAGGTGCAGCATATGTGTGTTACGTCATCAATAAACGAACAGGGAAGTACTAGCCTAGGTGAGATAAAGCTAATTTTGCATTTTGAGGAATTGTAAAAGTTATTCAAAATATATTGGTATATATGTACAAAGGCCTTATGTGCCGACGGGTACAAAGATGAAACAAAGGATATGTCAAAGGGTGAATCATAAATATATTTGATATCCATATTATCTTTAAAAAAAATATAAAAAAAATTGTCACCTTAATTGAAACTATGCTCTGACCTTTTATAAGTAAGAGCATATTTTCCCACCCAACGTCAGTGGGGCTACATGTAATGTGGCAGTAGGCATGTTAAAACGAAATCGCAAAACATGAACCAGAAAAGAGAAATTCTAGACAAGAGGTAGTTTTCGCTGATTGTTTTAACTTCATAAAACTGACAAATCACATATATTGTTGAACATTAACACACGTGCACTGGCTGGCACGTGTGGGTTCCTTTTGTAACAATATATCAAGTAATTTAATAGTCCAATCATATACTGAAGGAAACATGTCTGTGGAACTGACAACTTTGCACTGACCTATGTATTGGTAGGGTATTAAATAAGGTTTATCGTGATGGTTGGTAATATCTATAATGTATCACATCCTGTGTGTAGGTGGTACGGAAGTGTGCTATCGAATCCAAAACGTTTAATACTGTAAAAGTGGAATTGTTCGCGGTGTGAAAATTTTCGCTCATTTTCGTTGACATTGAATTTCCGCGAATATATCCACACGCGAACATATTTGACAGCACTCAAACTCTACAGTATATATTATTATTATAGGTACACAGGATAAAACAGAATGACTGACAGCGTTAAAAAATTCCACATCGTGATTTTCAACAGTTTAGAGGCTGCCTAAGCAAAACATTCGACGCGTGAATTTAACACAGAAAAGGTTTACATCGAATTAAGACCTACTAAACAGCCGCAACATATGAGATTTTAAATTAACAATTTTCACTGAAAAAGTGTCGAATTCAACTTAACGTTTCACAGTTTCTGTTTCTCTGGGACCGCTAACGAAACATAGTTTTCTAAGTAAAAATGGGAAATACCTCTATGCTTAATTAATTCCGTATCAAATATAATTTCTTTTCTAGAACTATAATTTGATTATGATACATTGCATAATGTTTACATAAGTAATAGTATTATCAGCATTCGTGCAATGTTTGCCTTTGACCATGCTTAATCTAGAAAGAAATATTCTTTTATATTTCATGCCTAAAATTCCGTTACTACAAAGCTATTTCGGCGAGGTATGTAATGTTACATATATTGGTAATGAGGGGAAGGTTTGCTAACAAGATCACGGATCCTTTGATGTTAAGTACTAAAAAGGCCTGCAGTAAAATATCGCGTAGTCTCAGTTAATCAGAATCTGAAGATACTAGCCTCACCCTGTTGTTGTAAAACAGTCATGAGGAACACATCCCATGACCCAGTTGTTCGTACCCCAAGGTTGGCACCATTTCAAACAGTCCGACTTGGAGCCAAACAAAGAGGAGTCACCCTGGTCCTGTTTTTGTAGCGTCTGGCCTAAAACGACCTCCGCCTTGGACGTACTTCAACTATGTTCTTTTGTCTGAAACTGGACTCATGCTGACCCTACCGACATGGCTTCGATACGACAACAGGCCAAGTTTCTAATCATGTCTGTGTTACTTGGACCTCAGCAAAACCAGTCTCTTTGTTTCAAAGGTCTTGGGTGTATAATCCTATACCATTGTTGGCGTTGCAGTTTCTTTGCACGCTGATTAGGGGTGTGAAAAGGTCGGGGGCAAGGCACCAAGTCAGTGCATGCCCTTCCTCACTCCACATTGTGTAAACATTGCTGACATTTTTGTTTTGACAGAAATGAAGAGTTTTTGCTTGGTGCATATAGTAATCGAAACAATTCCAATGACAATAAAATTGGTTCCGAAATTTCAAATGCTAGCTTTTTGACGAATTATATCTTTACAAACATGACAAGTCCTTGAATACTCATAGCTGTCCATATGACGTAAAACACAAATTAACCAAACCAAACCGATGCATTACCCTATTCACTGTTTCGGCAAAAGGCTAAGTATAGGGACGATTGTTAGGCTAAGCCTGTTTTTGTGAATGTCAAATTTTTTTTTATTAGTTTTTCCCTGCAAATTTCCCCCCTTTTACAAACACAAGTTCTTTGTATCCTTTGATTTTTTTATCATGCTTCTTTGACGTGTAAACGAGCTTCTTGATATCACAGTTCGAAATTGATAAGTAAGTTCTTTGAAGATCTTCAACATTCTAACCGACAATTAAGAGAGCAATCACTACAAATAAAACTAACACATATAGGTAACTGTATATATCTAGAGATTGTTCTCATACAAAGTACATTTACATCAGACATCAGAACATTCTAGACAGAAACGACAACCGAAAGTGTTGTATTACGACACAGATAAAGTATTTCGGTATCACTACGCAGCATGTGACGTCACGTAACCAAGGGCAGTGTCTGTATAACTCATTAAGATATGACCCTCCGCGCACGTAACATGGCTGAGATCACATTAGATCAGCACGTTGCTGATGGTACGGCGCATGAGAGATGTATGGTGGTCCAATCTAATTATAGATAAACATGTACACATACACAAGCTTACGATGGTTTTTGAAAACAATTTTATGCCAGATTCCATATTCCAAAGCAAAATCGCCACGAAGACATCCGCGAAATCTGTGTTATTATTGTACTATTTAGAAACAGTAGTTAAAAAACAAATCTCTGCAATTTATTTTCCATCACTTTATGTGTTCGTGGTTTCGAAAATTGTGACATCACTACGATTTTACTCCGATTTACGTTCGGGTTTGTCGATGTAGTAAAGGAGAACTACTCTTCTGGTGGAGTGGGTGCATTCTAAAACAGTCTCAATATCTTTAATATATTGCTCTCCATATTTGGCAATAATTGTTAGGATTACGGTTTTGATGACACTTTTGTAACTACATGTATTTGTAATCTGTTTTGAATAGTAGTCCGTTTGGTAGAATAAGCTAGATTGAAATAATGATAATATAATTCTTTAATCTGAACCTCCATAAACCGTTTCCTCTGTTTACGTCGTAGTCCTAGATATTGGTGATTCAAAGGTAGAAATCAAAGTTAAGTAACACTGCTGACATCTAAGCATGTTTGGATATATTCGATATTTCGTACATGTTTCAGCGACACATAAATGCATGACGTATACAACAATGACACTCCTGTTTAACTTTCAAACCTGTATTACCAAGTCTATTGATTGCTGTATAAGTATACGCAAAATTTTATTATCAATATTATAGTATTGTGATAATATTTCTATGACTGAAGATAAAAAAAGAATACCGAAGCGTTAACAAAATTATAATCCAAACTCAAACCCGATTAAACACGGGGCAAAATATGAACAAAAGAAAGATTTACATGGAGACCTTGTAAAAGTACAAGAGAATAAGACCTGAATTGAAGGATTATTTTTGTCTGATACTCGATACTAATTGTGATATCTTATATGAGCTTGCAATATCCATTAAACATTTTCTTCGACTGCAAGACACTTGTTAGATTGTAAAGCCTTTGGGTGAAGGAACATTCTACCTAACCTGTTTCAGTGGTAAATCAGCCGGTTATAATTATTGTTGTGGCTTCAGGGCAGAACCAAGGTGTTTCCAACTGATGATCGGTATGAATGGTTCCTTGAAGCCACGTGCACATCATAGACGACCGTTTATGTGTCTAACCCTATGACTAACCCGTAAAGAATGATCTGGTCCACCGGAACCGTAATGGTGTAGTTTGAGCAATATATTTACATCATATTTTCTTTCATCGACCTCTAAACTTTGTTCTAGTTATTATTTATTTCTCAGTAAATACAACTCTTGATTGAATTTCTAACATATCAATCTAATTTCACTTACAATTTTATTCCATAAATTCAAACATTTGTTTCACATAGAAACATCCCATTAAGCTAACAAACCAACACAGGCCAATGTTAATATCAGAACGCGTCAAATATAATCTTCAAACATGAAATAGTAGAAGTATAAAGACATGTTTATTATTTTCTGTGAAAAAATACAGACATGTTTCTATTTCTGGAACAAGCTGGCACCTTATCTGAGAAAGGAGGGGTATCAGAACCTATTTACAAATGATCAAGTCAGCAGTTCAAGGAATGCTGGTTAAAAGATTATATAATGACGTCACTGCGAATGCAACAGCTACAATATTATACACATTCATATAAAACACTTTGTTTTGCATTGTGTAGAACGTTACTATGATTAATATATCATTGTCTTCATTTGTCATTTGTGTTTATGAGTGATCTAGCATTGATATATATCTGTTTTATACTGTGTAACTAATGTAATTGTGCTGTATGGTACTTTAATAAAGAAACAATTGTTTTTTTATACAATGTGCATGCATATTCGAAAGTAAATCTTGAATAAATAATGTATATATACCATGATGCCCAATTGTTTTATTATAAACCTAGCTCTTAGAACAATCATATTTAACGATCCTGTTTTACCTCCCCTTCAAACCATCACAAATCATTAGACGTTAGCTTTATCTGTCTTTTTACCAACAAACCCCCTAATTACTCCCAAATAAAAACACAGAGTATTGAAACAGCAACATTAAGGTATGTGCATGTACAATGTTCCGCGCCATAAGTATCAGCACTAAAGTTAAAGGAGATTATTATTACTTAACCAATTACCACTTTCTGTAATGCGACATTTCATTAATTCTGCCGAGCTTATAAATTCTTACACAATTCCCGTGAAGAACGTTCTCCCCGAGCATTGGTTAGATATCCGAAGTGGGAGCAGCCACAACAGCGATGCTTTATTATGGAGAAGAGATGTTATTTCAGACAACATAAGATATGTACACCATGTACGAAATACCGACGTTGTACTTAATTATGACCTCCCCCTCCACTATATCACGTGACCAGACATGTGGTATCAATAGATGCATCATAGGAATCAGTGCGATTATCTATAGAACATATCTAGACATACACAATCACGTGTTTCAATCAAGTCAACACTTTGAAGCGGTCGTTGATCCGGAGGTTTACTGGCAAAATTGTACTATGACATTGGGTAATGGTGGTTTGACACCTACATGGTTAAGGTTTAGAGAGTACATTCCCCTTGCAGACTAGTCACAGACCTTTTGATTACATTCTGTGCCAAAAAAGTGATTAGGAAAATAACTCATTATCAGCGCAGGCATTCTAATGTCCAGATACTATTGCTGGAGATATTGACAGAATGCCAAATTTTTATTATTGTAGTCACAAGTATAGAAAATATAACTAAAAACTATAGGCTGCTTAAATCGATTAATTGTAATCTTCTTATCTATGTCTCACATTTGTCACACAGGATTGTCACTTATTCACTTCTTTTTGAATAAAAGTGGAGAATACCGAAGCGTCAACAAAACCATAATCCGAACTCAAAGTCGATTAAACTAGGGGCAAAATACGAAAAAGGAAAGATTTTCATGGAAACCCTTGTAATATTAGATAATAATACACTCTTAAAAGTACAAGATAATACGACCAGACGTTCAGGCAGAGTAAGCGTCTTCTGCTTCATCGACAACACTCGCCATGCAAATCCATATTAAAAACAGCAACATCTTCAATAAACCTACGTAACGTTCTACACTACTGTTTGCAACTGTTCTAAGAAGTGCTTTACCCTCAGTATGCAATGAGGGTGGGGTGTCTGTACGATTCGGTTGACTTCTGCAATCTGCACCTAAGTTAAACGAAGCTTATCTGACAGAGTCTATTACGTCGGCACAGCTACCACTTTAGAACGCTGTAACAACAATGAGGTATTGCTAAGCCAATCTAATGATTATGTATTATTAGATAACAATTCCTAATTGACCAGACACAAGGTGGCACCTTCGTATCTATTTTCATCCGACAAGGAATTCTAGATATACACCAACATTATAATATATCAACACCAGAGGCTGTGTAACAAAGGAGGGCGACAATACAAATAGACGACTATTAAAGTTTACTAACCCAAAAACAATGTCAATAAAATTGGAGATAGCCAGGAAAAATATGATGACGCCGTTCATAAATCAAATTTGCTCCATGACGTTTACAGTCGAACATGGAAAGTCTTAAACAATTTGAATCGATTTCACATTTCAACGATCAGCTGTACATTTTAACTATTGTTCCATTCGATAAATGTTAGGTATACTAGCATTGATTGCATTACTGTAACAAACCTTTACGAATATTTAGTTTCAAGTTACCTTTGTTATAAATGAAAACAACAGTCCTGAATTGTCCAATGATAATTCTATGCCAAAATGAAACACAAATGGAATTTATGACAAATGGAATTATAAAAAAAACGCGCATGAACAGAACGGAAGCAGATAACTTTTAGTTTCCTAAGTGTGCCCAAAGAAAGCTGACCGGCGACAAATATGCCCTTATCATCATGCTCTCAAATTCAACTGGCCATTTCATCTATCCGGAAAAAGAAGAAACTGAAATGATAGCAAAGCAAGCAATCGAAACACTAACGATGTTTCATTAAGTTTCACCAATTTTACAACGCTGCCTTACTCAAGTAAAACACTATAGTCACTATAGCCTCAAGCAAAAAGCCAAATTGACAAATCACAGACCAGGTACTACTATAAGCAGACTAAATAGTTCTATACTCTCACCTGTATCTAAGGTTAGACATTCTGAATGGTTTCATTTGACCTTTAGTAACCAAAGCAAGTGGAGAAGAACGACCGAAAAGCCACCATCAGGCACTAGAGAGAGACGGAGAGAAAATAAAGTGGTCTGATCAGGGGAGCCAATATGTAAGGCAGTTATCAAAGCATGTCTCGGCTATTTTTGGGCTAGTGTGTTTGCACTGCATCACACATCCTCCCTCTCTACCCCCTACAAGCCCCAAGAGGTAAACGAGATATACAGGCCTGCCATCTGCCAGAATACCGAATGTGACGTCATAGGCAGCAATAACCTTCGGTATTATAGAATAATTTTCTTTCTTATCACGTGGTAGGTCTTGCCAATTATGTTGTTTCCATTTAGGACCATTTTTTTTCAATTTGTTCAATTTCCGCTCGATGTTTTCATTAATCGTCACAACTAAGAAACTATCAGCGCAGGTGTGAGATGTACAACACACTGCAGTATGTAGGTATAACGCTTTGGCAAAATGTTCTCTGCATTGAATCCCTGACAGGTGTTTGAGAAGATTAATTGTGCTTGTGTTTTGTACGTTTTTTGAATATTTCCAGACAGCGATGTAAACGTGTTATAAACTATACTGAGGGTTACTCTTTTAAAAACGAGGAGGGAACCGGAAATTTGAGTGTGTGTATTGTGTCAGATAATGGGTGGCAGGTTACGTGGTAACACAACACAGGCCAGGGCTTTCAACATCATTGTCTATTTTTAAACGAATAAGTTCAAGGCAATATTCTTTTAAAGTACATGTATGGAAAGTATCCATAGAAAATCATGAAAATAAAGTAATGCAACTAAGAAATCTGAAAACAATATTGGTTCATATTGATATATAAATGATTAAACTCTAGATACAAAAAAAAAAAAAAAAAAAATCCTTAAACGTAGTAATTGAAGAACCGTTCTAAGGAAGGTCGGGTGGTGCTGTGGATAGCGCACTTGCCCTTCACCAAGATGGCTAGGGTTCGATTCCCCAACCGGACAATTGGTGAACCACAACCAGGGGTCTCTAGGTGACCGGACAGAGCGATAACCACAACGTCATCTTATAGTTTAACTAAAATATATTGCCTGACGAGTTTCCCGCCTGTATTCCATTACTGGGACAGTTGTTGATACAGAACAGTTTTTAGGTCTTAGGAGACTGCTTGTATAAGGAATACAAAAGCATCAGCGGTCTCTCATTATGGATAACTTAGCTAACCAGTATGTTAAGAACTACCACGATCACAACCACGTAAAAGTATAAAAGAATAATATACAGCAATAACCACATACGAGGAGAGCAGAATAGTGTATAACAAAGGCCACATACGAATACTATCAATCACTTTGATTTACTTTTTCAGAAATATTCGCGAACACATAATTTTGCGAACATCTACCTAGAAGTACCGTCACGATGACAATAGAATAAACACAGGCGCCTCTAAAGATATAAATAATCGCGAGGTGTATGAATTCGCGATTGAATCTCTTCGCGAATTAACGCGGAAATAAATACCTCACGAAATATAAGTCATTTATATTAGTGGAATAATGTATAGCAGAGACCAAATAAGAGTCGAGTACAGTGGAACCATACACAGCAATAGCCATATACGAGTACAATGGAATTGTATTAATACGGCAACGGCCACATACGAGTAGAGTAGAAACATTTACAGCAACGACCAAAAACTAGTACAGCAACGACCATAAAGGAGTACAGTGGAAACATATACAGCAACGACCAAAAACGAGTACAGCAACGACTACATAGGAGTCAAAAGCATTCAGGAATGAGCCGACATCGTAAATAGCTAGAACATCGGATGGCAAGGGAAATTACCAACACAGACATATACTTGTTGGTGTTACTAGAGAGTTCTACATAGATCAGTTGTTCTGATAAAACGCAGATTTGTGTAAAGGCCGAGTTCTGGCCATTCACTGGTACTGCTGCTCTGGGAAAAAATGGTTATCTCCCACGTTCTAACACACTTGTGGTGTTACTACATAAATTAATTTTATATTTCGATATACCGCCAAATATTGAAAAGTGTAGGTAAAATGTCAGCATTCTGTGTTCTTGTAAGGACAGTGACAAGTCTTGTTGTCATGAACAGAACTATGGTAATGAAGGTTGACCAGAACCAGTACTAGGCAGTCAAATCATAAAAAACTGGTTCTATGTCGTTGTGAGAACTATATAAAATCATCATCCTTACTGATCATTATATATAAGGTATAAGCATGCCTATCTTAGCCTAAGTAACTATTTATTCAGATTGTAATAGTATCTAGGAGGAAATACCAAATGCTTAAATCAAGATTGAGAATTAAACAAAATAAAGTTTTAGCTTTCAGTACATCTTCAGCACTTTCGCCTTAGTTTTAGAATGAACCAGAACCGTTAATGTATATCCCATAACGGCAACCTGTCTGCAAAGAACCGGTAAACCATTCCCAGGTGCTCCACAGGATAATTTCTCTACTTTCCCGTTATTTTTTATAAGATAGAACCGTTGCCAAATGTTTCTGTGTGGTTAACGTAGAGAATTATATCCAGAATTCAGCAAGCATTGCTTATAGATTATTACATAATAACTTTGTGAAGAGCCGACGATAAAATGTTCATAGGGAGTCCGTAGTCAGTGAAATATCCACCTACCTTTTCTTTCCTATTTTTTGTATTATATCCGCGTCGTCCATTGTACAAGTTAAACAATCCCACAGAACCGGAACAGGATATTTATAAAAAAAAAACCTGTTCCTATTTATTCCATTGAGACGGCCATGTCTTTTGCCGAGCTCAGACGGATCTGTTACTTTGTAAGTTTGTTCCGAAGGGTGTGTTACGAAAGTTGTAGTCCCGGCGCAGCGAAGATAAAACACTCCTTCTGGTTATCTATGTTAGCTCAAACACACTAACAACACTCGCTACTTAGTCATGTATATGGTAGAGAGATGATTCACGCTATACCGCAGCCATTTTGCCTGGTATATATACCACTTCACGAGCACTGCACGCGCGCAAAACAAAATGGCTGTCGTACGGCACACGGGAGAGAGAAGAAAATAACTTGTTATTAGGACGAATGTTAGGATAAGACTGGCAGTGATGGTATAGACACCCTCTGTATGAGTGTTGAAATAAGTATACCCACGGATGGGGGGCATATCTACTCGATACCGGTATGGAGGGGCCCAGCAGGGGACTATCTAGTTCCCGAAAGTTGGTAGCAAACATATGCAAATGGCAGATTTTAGCCTTGGTGCATAAGGCAGAACACCACGCCACCTCCTCAACAGATGTGATCCGCCTCGATATATATAGATTCACGATCGTGTACAGGATTAACGGGACACAATTTTGCCATCACCCGTAAAGAGAATTGCATCAATATATAGAAGACGATTTATACGAGGTACTGTGGGTCTCTTGGAATCTCTGCTGTTTTTTTGAGTTTCAATCATGTCAAGATTTGGAGCTCACAAACGTATGCTTTGTTTTTTCATGTCATATTTTTCTATTTTCTATTTAATTGTCGCACAATATTCATAAACAACGTCATTTCATCGTTAAGTTAAGGTAAATAATACCCATCTACATACAATATGTAAAACAAATATATGACTCAATCCCCGCGGAATCCGTGATGAACTGTCTTCTTGGGTTGTAAAAGAAAAAAAAAGATCTGCCACCAAATTTTCACCTCTTTACTATATACTTTTTAACGTTATTTGCCGTTCCATGTAGAAATATATTCTTTCATGCTGTAATTTTGTGATTGTTTCGATAGTAAATAATCTACAGTGATGCTATTTTTTCTAAATTTGGCAAGTGATTCTTCACGTAGTTAGATTAGATAAACACGTAGTTGAACTGATCGTTTTTTACAGCCTTTGAACATCAGTTAAACTGTAAGGAAATGACGAAAATAATGAATACTGTACTAAACTATCGCTTTCGAAAAACAAAACTGATTTACAAAGAAGCTTAAGATCAAATCGTACTAAAATTTAATATTGATAACAATACTTTTTTTTTAGTGTTTGGGTATTTTATCGAAGCATGGTAAGATATTTATAATATTGTTTATTATATTCTTAACTCTAAACTATATCATACTTTTGAAACTATACAAAAATAGCAATCGTACCGAATTTGCACAATGATCAACAAGGCAAAGAGGGTTAGTCATGGCGTCAACAAATAGAGACAAACTCTATACTTCAAAGGACAACCAATTACATCGAAGTGAAATAAAAGTAATCCTAGAGCCAAGCTTTAGACTCTCCAGCCCAAACTGAAAAGACGACCGTCCCGACTCAATAACCTAAAGAGGGCATTGTTCAATGGAAAGGAAATATTCACGAGCAAAATCAGTCAAAAGAAAATAGTAATTCCTTTAATTGACACGCATCGAAAATTAAATTTGTAAGTATAAATACTATGAAAAATCCTCCTATTACGATGAAAGTAAAATGTTAATGAATTATGCATAACTATTAAAAGGTGAATGCAATTTATATATATATCATACGTAGTTTGATGGGACAATTCATAAAAATGAAGATTTTAATTTCATGGTAAAGCTATTTATCTTCTTTCAAATATTCTTATTAGTTATTTCCAAATTGAAATTAGCACATTACATAGAAAGGATACATGGACACTATGAACTTATAATGGAATCTTCCAATAAATTGCACTAAAACATATATCATAATATATGGTTAGTATAAAGTTAACTAGAACATAGTAGAATGACTTAAATACCACTAGATAAATGAGTGCAGTGGGAAGCCAAAAGTAGTCGATAAAAAATATTTTACCAAGTTCCTATATTGGAATATTCTCTTGAATCATAAAAGAATGAAATTCCTAACGGTTGAACTAAACGTTCTGTAAGAGGTATTCATTAGATACAGGTGCAGTAAGGTACTGATGTTTTCACTTGATTCTAGAGAACAAAAAAACAACACACTAGCCGGAATACATACTTTTGGGTCGAGTTACTCCCACACACAGCGTTAGGGCTCGATATTGGTCTAATGAATACAGGATCAAATACTACAGGTAGGTCGTTCAAATTATCCAATTACATTGACCGTACCATCGAACTCTTGAGTATATCTGTTAAAGCATAAATTATTGGCTGGCTGGTACTAGGCATGATCTGAATAATTCGAATGCTTTGAACGGATAGCTTGTTAACTGGAACTAAAGGAGCTTACTTTCAAACGCCATCTAATTGATTGTCACGGAATGGTAAAATTATGTTAGGAACGCATTTATTTCGGCAGTTACATTATCACCAATGTTCAATATATAAGTATCTAAATTAATATTATATGACTTCCTCAAATAGTTCATTAATTTCCTTTTCAATTTCCGTTACATGTATTAAAGTATATAAACTATCCTCGCGGTAAAAGTTTTTTTTTCAGAAAGAGGAAGTTATCTATCATCAACATAGCAACTGACATCAGAACGAAATTCGAAAAGTGTTTATTTTCAGCGAATTTTGTTTTTATGTACACTTTCAGAAATGAGAGCTGCCAACATTGTTAGACAAAACAGACCTTTGGGTTAGACATGCGCGTGCTAGTGATCTCATGACCTTTGACCAACGACCACACAGAATGTTTATATATTACAGGTGAGTAATACGACTCATCCCACTAGCAGTAATTACGTTATCCCACGATCATCATTCCAAACTTGATTAAAATAACCATGCTGTAATGGGGAAACCATTTCTCAAGCTCAGACTACTCATTTAACCTCAGTTATTTTAACTTTCTCTGAAGAACAAGTTACAATAATTAACAAATCACATTTATAATATAGTTTAGAAGCACATCGATTTATTCGAGTTTGATAAATGAACCTAACACACACAGACATGTGATGCACCTTTTTCAATTAAGTAATAGGTACATTATGCCGAAAAAATGAATTGAATTGTATCATACAGCTGTTTCGTCCTTCTAGGACTCGTCAGGGATGCTAAGGGACAATGGGAATCAAAATTTCCTGAGGTACCGTAGAAGCAAAAGGGCAAGGTGCGTAAAACTTCTTAAAACTATGAATTAAAAAAAAAATAGTACTATTTCATTGCAAATCGTGTACATAACTCATCATAAAAATGTTATATCTATTTATGTTTTAATATAATTTATTTATCAAGTTTATAACAACATCATTCATCATAGACATATTATATCTATTTATGTTTTAATATAATTTATTTATCAAGATCATAACATTAAAATGGTTCTTATTGGTCGAGATGGCAGCGTGGAAGAGAACGGAAGACACCCTAGTTGTCTGGGAAATGGCACAGATTAAATTAAGCCACAACAGTGCAAGAAGTGGGCGAAACCAGTGTACCACCTGGCCAACTCACATATTTGTATATTAATATGTTACATATATATTTGTTTATGATACAATAACAGATAATAATATATAGACATAAACATGCAAATAGAAGTAAAGACAATATCAAGTGTATCAATTTCAGTTCATGTGACGTCATTGTTAGTCTTGACCGATATATACAAAAAATGAAAACAAATATTCACGTAATATTTCATCTTATCGTTTGAGTAATGAAGTACCTTTCTGTCATAACAATACTATAATATACTTGAAATGACAAAATACTGCACAAAAAAGTGTTATAATGACTAATTCAAATAATATAATTCCACCAAGAAATGTTTTATCATTTCACATCATAATTCGATTGTTAACAATATTTAGATTTATACGATATCCGCGAGGCGTAACAATCTTCAAACAATAACAATTTAACTTACGCCGTTGTATCAGAATGGTCACTTTTAGACATCGTATCTGCAGTTTTCGACTTCATACTGGCTATTTTCTCCCGACGACAAATTCCCCAGCACAAAATGTGATTATCTGCATGAATAAGCCTTGTTGTACGAACTATGTATATATAACCGACGGTGCCTACGTAACTCGAACATTCCCCGGACAGTGATACAGACTGCAACGATGCAGCTTCAGCAACTGGTTATTACTTAGGAGTGTTCAGAGATCCCCTTTCTGACCCCCCTCCCGAGGAATTGCATATTTATATAACTCATCTGTATAAACATCATGGTGTGAGTCACGTAGCTCAGGTAAATCATAAAAATCTGGATTTTATATTTTTATAATTAATAACACAAAAGTCTTGTACTGGAGGTCTATGTGGTGTTTGTTATTAGTGAAGTTTATTATATTAAATTCACTGTCGTTTGGTTTTCTATAATGAATGCAATGATTGATTTGGTGTGATATATTTATGTGAATTAATTTTTGTTGTTTTGTTTTTCATTTTACCTTTAGTGTGAGAGATGTGGTACATATTAAGGTCTTGATTGTAATTTTTTTAATATTTCACAAAAGAGTGGCCAGTATACTGAAGAATATTTAAACCCATCGGTGTATCAATATGAAACCAATTAAAGCAAGAAAATATATATATATAATTTATAACAGTCCTTCGGTTATATTGGCCCATGAATTAAACATTATTATTACAGGTATCCAGTTAATATACACAAGACATAAGATGATAAAAATGTTTAATAAATGGGATGCTATATATGAAACATAGATAAATTGTACGTTTTACATT
Source organism: Mimachlamys varia (assembly GCA_947623455.1). Classification (NCBI taxonomy): domain Eukaryota; kingdom Metazoa; phylum Mollusca; class Bivalvia; order Pectinida; family Pectinidae; genus Mimachlamys; species Mimachlamys varia. Next base: position 26,953,971 of record OX392532.1, on the reverse strand, counting down.
AAGAAATTGGCTATAAGAGAAAAGGTATATTCTTTATTGAAATATTGGCTAAAGAACAAATTATGTTTTACATTAAGAAATTGGATATAAGAGAAAAGGTATGTTCTTTATTGAAATATTGGCTAAAAGAACAAATTATGTTTTACATTAAGAAATTGGATATAAGAGAAAAGATATAATCTATATTGAAATATTGGCTAAAAGAATAAAATATGTTTTACATAAGATGTTGGCTAAAAGAGAATAGGTACGTTCTACATGTATATCAAAGTATTGGCTATAAGAGAATATGTATGTTCTATATTAAATTATTGGCTATAAGAGAATAGGCGTTCTATATTAAAGTATTGTCTATAAGAGAATAGGTATGTTATATATTAAAGTATTGACTATAAGAGAATATGTATGTTCTATATTAAAGTATTTTCTATAAGAGAATAGGTATGTTCTATATTAAAGTATTGTCTATAAGAGAATAGGTATGTTCTATATTAAAGTATTGTCTATAAGAGAATAGGTATGTTCTATATTAAAGTATTGTCTATAAGAGAATAGGTATGTTCTATATTAAAGTATTGTCTATAAGAGAATAGGTATGTTCTATATTAAAGTATTGTCTATAAGAGAATAGGCGTTCTATATTAAAGTATTGTCTATAAGAGAATAGGTATGTTCTATATTAAAGTATTGTCTATAAGAGAATAGGTATGTTCTATATTAAAGTATTGTCTATAAGAGAATACGTATGTTCTATATTAAAGTATTGTCTATAAGAGAATAGGTATGTTCTATATTAAAGTATTGTCTATAAGAGAATATGTATGATATACATGTATATATATTAAAGTATTGGTCATAAGAGAAAATGTATGTTTTACATTAAAGTATCGGCTGTAAGAGAAAATGTGAGTTTCACATTAAAATATAGTTGATAAGAGAAAATGTATGTTCTAAATGAAATACGTAATAAAAGCGAACATGTATCTTGTAAAGTTAAATGTTGGACAGATGTAAAATATGTATATACATTATTATGGGTATGTTTCAGATATTAAAGGGTGTTTTTGACTTAAGGGTAAACCTACCTATAAGGATAGGTACGTTTTATATATTAGATGAATCAATTATTCCAATCGCCAAATAAAAGATAATGTGTGTCAAGTAAAATTCCACAAAGATGAAAGTTAATTAAATAAGTTATGTGTCATTGAGTTTCTCAACAAAAGAATATTTCTGAAACGCTTTTAGAAGAAAACGTTGTATTCAAATAGACATATCAGAATTATTTGCAAGAACAGAAATAGAAAACAATCAGATGATATTCTGTGGCTATCATATATCATAGTGATTTCCCATACCTCAACCAAATAATTTACAAAACTCTACATATTCACGTATTTTTACACCTTATTTATTCACAGACAATAAACGTATATAAATATATATATAAATCACATTTGCATTCCATGCGTATTAGCTGTAAATAGTATAAATACCTGTCTTATACACAGGTAGGTATCTGCGAGGTTAGGCATCGCTATAGTGTTAATAATCAGATCTATCACGTACATAGCAATAACTGACTTACCTAGTTCTCTTTTAAATAATTTCTTATCGTGACGTCATTCAATTTCTGAAAAGAGGTTGTAGCATATTTGAATCATGTCAGTCAATGTATCAGAACATAAAACCGTTGCATGCAAATAACTAGAATTGAATTTAGAAGTAAGGAAAGAATATTGAATTTTGTGACTGAAACAAACATTTGATTCTTGAAAAGGTTTCCTCTGTTAAGGACACTGATTTTTACCATCTGAAGAAACCATCCCAAGTACAGCTAAATTGCGCCATGACAATGTCATCCCCGCTTACCAGTTATAACAGCGATAGTATTGCAACCGAAATTCAAGGGGAAATAAACCCGGTTTAACAGGGATTCGGGAAATGAAGGATTATGAAGACTATGAGTTTTATAGTCGCCATCTTTGTCTCACGGAGAAAGATTATGTATTCTTGTATGATATTATGAAAGTGGACGTGTTAGAAATATGCTCATTAGTATGCCTACACGTTGTGATTGAGAATAATGCCGCAGATCTCACTTTGAGGACGTGACATTTACTTGGATGTGGCCTAGATTTACATGGCGGGAGTCGTTGATGAAGCGGAATACGCCTACCCTTCCAGTACATATGGTCTTCTTCCCTTGTAACTATTCAAGGGTCTCCATGTTGAATATTTCCTTTGATCATACTATGTTGTTTCTACTTTGTTTTGATTTTGAGTTCGGATTATATTTTTGTTGACAGGTCGCTATTCTTTCGGGTCCCCCTCCCCCCCCACTAGATTTTGTATACATCCAGAGCACTGCTGTTCACTATATTTTGTTTATTTTATCTTTAGTATGTTCATAATATTCCTGAAAAGTGTAATGATTAGAAATGACTTTAAAATATATATAGTCAGGTTTTTTTAAGACAAACTTAAATGCAGAGACGAAAGATCAAACATACATACTCTCCATGTAAAGCACACATAACTCATTGCATTGTATTCAAAAACAACCAGCAAAGGGAAACATTATTTTGCTTTAAAAGAAAGATTGTTCGTATAGTGTTTCGTTCATAAGCAATACACACCCCTGCGGTCTTCATCTCAAAACGAAAAGTAGTACTATAAACAAACTTTATCACGTACATGACTGACAGGAAATGGACAATGGTGTGTGTTTCTCTCCTCAACTGAAACGCTAGTAAAGCTACACAACAAACCTCACCATTGACACCAATAAACAAATACTTATTGTATCGCTGTTGTCGGTAGCTTGGGAGAGGACCCAGACCTTGTGAGATTTCATTCTATCTCTACATACAAGCTGCGTAAGTATAAACTAACACTGATGGAACAAGTGCTTGTTTGAAGGCTGAATAAGATAAAAGAAAATTTGAGATATACTTAGAAGGTCCATAAAAACGTGTTGATAACAACTATCTATATTTTTGTATTACTTGATTTAATGTTATTTTATATATAAATGAAGTAATTGTTTAACATATGAAATTAACTCTCCACTTGAATATCTCCTACGGTGTAACTCTATCCCTTACAATCAGGTGTCAACCATCCGATTTCAATCCTACGGTGTAAATAAGGGAAACTCTATCCCTAACAGTCAGGTGTCAACCGTCCGATTTCAATCCTACGGTGTAAATAAGGGAAACTCTATCCCTTACAATCAGGTGTCAACCGTCCGATTTCAATCCTACGGTGTAAATAAGGGAAACTGTATCCCTAACAATCAGGTGTCAACCGTCCGATTTCAATCCTACGGTGTAAATAAGGGAAACTGTATCCCTAACAGTCAGGTGTCAACCGTCCGATTTCAATCCTACGGTGTAAATAAGGGAAACTCTATCCCTTACAATCAGGTGTCAACCGTCCGATTTCAATCCTACGGTGTAAATAAGGGAAACTGTATCCCTAACAGTCAGGTGTCAACCGTCCGGTTTGTATCCTACGGTGTAAATAAGGGAAACTGTATCCCTTACAATCAGGTGTCAACCGTCCGATTTCAATCCTACGGTGTAAATAAGGAAAATGTATCCCTAACAGTCAGGTGTCAACCGTCCGGTTTGTATCCTACGGTGTAAATAAGGGAAACTGTATCCCTAACAGTCAGGTGTCAACCGTCCGGTTTGAATCCTACGGTGTATCTAAGGGAAACTGTATCCCCAACAGTCAGGTATCACCGTCCGGTTTGAATCCTACTGTGTATCTAAGGGAAACTGTATCCCTAACAGTCAGGTATAAACCGTTCGGTTGATATTTTGCCGAAAGATTTGTAAGCCCTTTTTTGAAGTATTACATGTATGTATACGAGCAGAATGTTGTACTACTGAGCCCAATTTGGGACACTTTGGTCACGTGACACTGTAATTGAGTCTGCCGACAGTCAAACGTACTAGTAACATTGTTTACCCAAACAAAAACATAAAGAATATCTCCAACGATTTTTGGAGACTGACTTAACTGATTCTTCCATCGGTTTAGAATTGAGATATTGGTCACTTAATGCTTGACAAAGAAAGTATACAGTTTCAAAAGTTTATCAAATAACAGCTCTTCTTCAACTCCTGTTTGTTTTAAAATCAAACTAAATCTTTTCATTCATTCCAAACTAATTGTTCTTAGCTGTTTGTTATGATAATATGGATGAACATATGATGATAACGAATATATGACATTTCGAAAAACAAAAACACAAAAGCGCCAAGAAGACCAAAATCCGAAATCAAAATCACTTAAACGTAAGACAATGTGAACAAAGGAAAGAATTACACGAACAAGAACAGAACAAGAAATAAGATCCTTTGTTCCTGAAGGGTAAGCGTCTTCTGCTTAATAGACGACATCCATCATGTGACCACATCCAAGTAAAATCACGCCCTCAAAGTTAGAAATGGGGTATTTACAAACATACTTAGCATGTTCAAAGAGATAGAATTGTAATTGTATGACCATAAGGTGGCATCATTGTCATCTAACGTCATCTTCGTAGAACTAAAATTACATGTAACAATAATTTGACTATTCGGCATGTTGTACTGCCGTGTTCAGTATAGTGTAACGAGGTCGGACTTTGAAATGGTCCTTAAACTAGGTCAGTGCCGTCACGTGACGTTATCTGTTGCGAGGATACAAAATCACGGAAACGTCAAGTACCTGTTCTTCGGATTCAGTTCTACCGACTTGACAAGGACAATTGAGTATGTATCGTAAAGCTTTTAAAACTGGATAGCTTAATGAAAACGTTAAGCGTTACTCCAACGCACATTTTGTTAACACTTTGCACGTTTTCTTCTGGCTAGAATATTCTTTAGTTGTTAAATTAATAGAAACCTTATCAAATTAAAATCAGTATATTTTTTCACGACAGAATGTCAATATATTATCTTTACGATAGATGTACTTGTGTAATTATACAGCGAGGGGTCAGTGAACCGGATCATGGTACAGATAAGAGATCAAGGTGAATGAACCGTGCCACATACGTCACGACCAGAGGCTGAGCACACGCTGCAGGTATAACCGATTCTACATCTGCTGTATGTGGGTCTATGATATAGAACATTGACCTCATTATACGTTATTATACTAATTAAATAAGAAATGTAATACCGTTATATTTCATATTCAATTAGTGACAAACAATCATGAAATGAGCTGAACTGGCAATGAGTTCTTTGATATCATTATTTAGCAATGCCATAGTAATTTTACCCGAAACCTTAGTCTTATCTTCCACAATTAACCCATCATGGTCATCTTGATCTCGTAATCTTAAATGCCAAACTGTGATTGCTCTTACAGTTCAGCTTCTTATCATTATGGATGAAACGGCGATGTGATATAATGAACTATTGATTTTAATACAGGTGTTTAAGGCCCAATATACGTAACTTCAGGAAATTTTTCGTGATTTTGAAAAATTATGAAAAAAAATCCAGTGGATAACCATGCAAAAATAAGTCTAAAACAAAGTAAGTTTGAGGGGTACCTAACAACAAACTCTTGACAGAAGCATCCAAAGAATTAAAAATAATTCAGGTGTGGCCCACTTCAACGACAAGCCGAAGTTAGAAGACAGTTCAAAATGAACGCGTGTTTACAAATTCCGAGTTTCAACTGCTGCTGTACCGGTAACCGCGTAAGAATTAATCTTGGAATTGGCTGATATGAGTTAATTTATATATAAATCTATAAATATAATAAGTTATTAGGCTTGATTTTCGCTTCAAGTTTTGCCGAAAGTTACGTTTATTGGGCCTTTAAGTACATTAAGTTCCTAGTAAGCATTTTACGTAGTACGGCTGTTCACTTTGTATGTTTGGTTTTGGTTTGTTTTATTTTGTTTAACGTCCTATTATTAGTAAGGTCAAGTAAGAACATGCCTCAGTGTGTTTTGTGTCAGCGTGATTGTGTTTGTGTGTGTCGGTGACAGGGTATGTTGGTGTACTTGTAGTCTTATGATAGTGCAAACAGATGCCGACTTTATAGCGTTATCTCACTGAAGTGGCATGCCGAAGGCGCCCAACACAGCTTCCTGCTATGTAACATGTTGTCATTACCTTTGATACTGAACGTAAAGGAGGAAATAAATGCTATCAATTCCTGGGGTTTGCTGGAATCTTGTAGATGATATTTCTGACACATTTTACTGAAGGATAACGGTTTAAGAGTCATAAGAGTAAACCATCTTTGAAGTGAAATATTCAAAATTTATAACGCCATGAAAGATATCAGTAACCTTAATTTGCCCTATGTTATATTTCTGTTTCACAACGTTTTGGATATAACTATTTCATGCTTTTAGCCATTTGGTACCAGTAATGAGTCCTGTAATGACGACATAGCGAGGTGGTGTAGTAAAAAGCTCACTTTGTAAGAATGTCTGTATCGGTAGACTCAACAACAGTTTAGTTGATGTCTTACGTTTTTGTAGGGTACTTCTAGTGACAAATGCATCACCTCTACTCATTGTTTTCATAACCAGTATTTGACTAAACATCGTGCCACTTAGGAATAAATTTGTTAAAATGTGCGAAGGACATGCCCGACTCATTAACCATGTTCATATATGAGGATCATTCAAACATATTCGCATAGTGGGATTCGACCCATTGTATCTTATGTGCTGAGTCGTGTCTTTCGCCTTGTAATGTAACTGGCATTGTGACATCATGCGCATTGCAATAGCATTGGCGTTTTAGCATCGTGCGCCTAGAAATCATATTGATTTTTTACAACTGCTCTAATTTGCCTTGTAAAATATGATGGCTTTGAGTATCATTCTCATATTGATATACCTGGTATTTAATTGTATAATCAACATTTAAGCGAAATTGGCACTTTGGAGAAAATATTTGGTTACAACTATGAATACATATTTGACAGATGATAATTGAGGTAGATAGACTACACGAAGAGTGATCGTATATTAACAGAATTCCAATCAACGTTACAACGCAGTCATCAGCAGACGCCATTTCTCACACCGCATGTACCGCACCTAAACTAATAACCTGTCATAGCGCGTGCTGTCAGTTTCACAGACGGGCGCGTGCAGTCAGTTTCGCAGACACACATGTGTACACATGTGACTATAATACCGTCTTTGATCATAAATAACCTAGATGATGTCTTCGTGTATGTATACTGACGACAAAGGACCAATTCCTACATTCTCCATGTAAACAGTACCACGTGGACCGTCTCGATATAATGTATATATACGTATGTGTTTAAATTCCGCAATCGACACGACATGCTTGTTTTTCACGGTTCCATTGTACGTATCCTACTTTAATCACAAATCTACGTAATATCTTATCACCTCACATAAACTTTTTTGAAATTTAATTTTTCGTTTCAATCAATGTTCATATCCGCCTTGTTTTTATTAAGTTCCGGAAATAAGTTTTAAATCAAATAATTAATTCACTTAAATTTCACGTGGTCATGTTACATTGTTGACCAATATAACTCTTTGTTTTGTATGCATGGAATATTGACGATGTGCCAGGTATTTTGATGAGCCATAAGAAATAGAATAACAAGATGATCACATAGAAAGGTTACGTAGAAAACATGTGTGACACGTAACACACGAACATACTGCGCAGTACTTCCACGGCACAACACTTAACACATTAGTTCCGTTGTCTATTTCTTCCGTCAGGCATGCAGTGCAATGGGGCTTAATTCGGGCTAGTGTGGTGTTCGATAGGTTTGGACAGGAAAGGTTGATTAATAATTCATATAACAGCATATAATATCAAACTGTGGTCAGCACGTGGTTTAAAATTACAACAAAAAAAAAAAGATAAAAACACTGCGAGATATGAAAACACCGGATGTTCAATGTTTTAGTCAACCCGTTGTACAAACGAAAACGCACGTGCATCTACGTCATAACAGAGGGTAGAAGTCAAGTGCACCTTTCGTGTATATCTTTCTTCTTGTCTGTAGGCGCACGTGTATACGTACGTGCGGGAAGTAATTTCCCCAAAATGTTCGAACTCATCGCTGTTCGTTCGGGACATTTGTTTAACCTGCCCGAATGGTAGCGCCATCTGTTTTCTATCAGAGTTGTTCCGGACTGGGCTGATTCGGTATTTATATACTCATACGATTGACATCAGTGTCACGTTGACGCTTTGGCTGTACAAACACATCTCAACACATACAAACGAAGTCCTGTACGTGTCAATACATCTACTGACATAGACACTAAACTAGAAATGTCTTCTCAGAAAAATAATGAGTCTCGAAAAATCTCAAATACATAATTCCACATTTCCTTTCTTTTCCTTTCTAAGTTTTGAATTAACTTTAAATATCACCATTGGAAAAAAGGAAATTTTATATGCGACATTGAATTTACACAACATGATTTCCACAGATAAAAATCTGAATTAACACACAGCCGAGCAAAGAATATATATACTTAAAATAAATAAGACTATACCGAAGCGTTAACAAAATCATAATCCAAACTCAAAATCGATCAAACCCGGGGCAAAATATGAACAAAGGAAAGACTCACATGGAGACCCTTGCAAAAGTACAAGAGAATAAGACCAGGTGTTCTGGAGGAGTAAGCGTCTTCTGCTTTATCGACGACACCCGTCATGGGAACTTTACCTATTTTTTAAAAGATTATGGAACACAAGATATCAACTTATAGTATAACTCGTACTAACATCAATGGTACATGTAACAAACCGACGATTTTTAAGTTGGAGGGAAACTAGAGTAAAAGGTTAAAAATAAACTACGGGATAAATAGAGTTAAAATCGTCATGTACCTGAAACTTAAATGGTATAATTGTGAATCAATACCAACACACCAAAATGGATATGTTATCTATAATAACAGGAAATTCAATCCTTGGTCCTACAGGTGATTCCATTTAAATCTTTATACATGTACACGACCATTACGCCAGGAGGAAACACAACGTCTAAGGTGACAGTACCCAAATCGGATCACCAAACCATCATTTTATTCATTCATTAAAAAATCTGAAGATGAATTATATCCATTAATAGTTGTATCAAAAGAAGAACATTGATGGGTGTTCTTACAGAAAAAAATAGCACTCGATGTTCACGTTGGATATTTATAGAACGCTCTGACGTCACCAATCAACGGTTCAAGATTTTGTTAATTTGAGGACCAAAATCGTGTCAAGACTTGAATTTTGCAGTATTTTACATTTCAAATTGATATTTTTGTTGTAGCATATCAACATTTAATGATGCCGTTTAGAATTTATATGAAAACAAGTATTTCTATCGGGTGGATTTATTTTTATAGTTCAAAACAGAAAGCATAGTCGTTGCACGCGCCATTTTTTTCAGAAACGTAGCAAAACGCAAAGTTTTGAGATTCAATAATGTTTTATGGCATATTAAAACTAAACAACTAATGATATGTGGACATAAAATGGTGTGTGACCATCTATTCTAAGACTATGTTATTGTTATAATCAATCTGTTGACACTGTTGTTGATTTAGAAGTATTTTTGAAAAAAGTGATCAGATTTGGGTACTGATCCGATTTGGGTACTGTCACCTTACAGGGCGTACAATTCCACTAGCCCGACCCCGGGGCTGGTAGAGTCTATGTCGGGCCAAGTGATTTATTAATTATTTGTATAACATGTATATGAAAATACATATTCGGTTAGTAGAAGTTTTGAAAATATTCATAACGACTTTAACTTAAAATATGAAATTGAGCATCCATTATACAGAAGAGGAATTGGTATACCATGTAGTAAAGATATAGGCCTATACAAGGGAAATGGTATATGTACAATAGTTAAGATATACATGCCCGCCTTCAGGCGTGTTTGGGAGTTTAGATAATAGAAACATCACATGCTCTTTGGGATCCGGCCCTCCGTTCAAATCTCTGATCTGAATAAACAGCGATAACATATAATTCTCGAACCGTTACAGAGAGGCATGTTTTAAGCACAAGCTTGCCATTGCACCTGTTGACCACTCCACAGAGATCTACGGCTCGGAACAGAGGAATGTGGTATACTGATGAATAAGTGGAACAGCCAGTGCAGAAAATCATCTAAATAAACCCGTTGCCTTACCAAGTCACTAATGCTAAACTCAAACGCATTTTATTTCCCACAAGCTACAGGTTCGGCATGGGACACCAATGTAGATATTTGTCAAGTTGTTGGAAAGACATTTGCAAAAATTACTTTAAAATGTTCAACAAAATATTCGACATTTCACAAAAAGCTGAAATTGAAAATAAGTAATGAATCTTTATAAATTCTTGTTCTCAATGCTGTTTATGGAATATGTAATAACTTTATTCTTTGAGTCGTAGGTAATAATTATCACATAGCATTTCAAAATCCCAGTCAACTTAAAGATGCATATTCTGGACAACTCTATTGGCATCTCATGTACATGTACCATAGATGCAACAAAATCAAAATCGAATAGACGCATTAAAGGCCCAATATACGTAACTTCGGGGAAATTTTCGTGATTCTGAAAAAATTAAAAAAAAAATCCAGTTGATAACCATGCAAAAATAAGCCTTAAACAAAGTAAACCTGAGCGGTAACTAACAAGAAACTCTTGATAGAAAAATCCAAAGAAATGAAAATAATTCAGGTGGAACCCACTTCAATAACAAACCGAAGGTAGAAGACGGTTCGAAATGGACGCGTGTTTACAAATAGCGTGTTTCAACTGCTGCTATGCCGGTAACCGCGATTGATTTATCTTGAATATTGCTGATATCACTTAATCTGAACTAAATCTATAAATATAATTAGTTATTAGGCTTGATTTTTCGCTTCAAGTTTTGCCGAAAGTTACGTATATTGGGCCTTTAACTAAATGCTAAGTATCCAGTTGACAGAAAAGCTAAAACATGAGGGTTCTCTTGAGAGACAGAGTTATCAATAGCTTCATCAAATGCATCATGGGAAATTGTGTTCGAAGCGGATGTAACTGGTTGCCATATTTGTTTACCCGATCGCACGTGGATTTTATGAAGGTAATTTAGACTTGTAGTTTAACATAGATAGAATCTTAATAAAATCTGATATCCAATTAAGTTGATTCGCCAGTATCGTGATGTATAGTTTGAACAACCCAAACATTGACGTCACAAAAACATGAAACGGCGCCAAATATTCGTACAACACTGGAATTTTCTAAATTTTGATTCACGCCATTATCGACAACAAAACCTTAGATTCAAAACTGTTTGCTCTAATGTCAATAGGATAAATAAGACATTGTTGTGATTAATAATCGTATTATTCGTTCACTTAAATGTAGTTAAGTTGACAAAATGTGAACCATCTCTGTGAGAACCTTACTACACTTGTCGATATTATGATCTGCTATACAAAGCAATCAATGAGGAGCGTGACGTCATAACAGTTTCAGAAGAAAAAACCCCTTCAAGCTCTTAATCCTTGCATAAGTATAAAAACTTAGTCAGTTGTCTCATTGTTAATTGAAATAAAATCATTTCAAGTTACATGTTTTTCAACTGTATTTATTTTAAATTTTGCAACTTGAAAAAAATATTAAGTACAAACTCATAAAACATATACCAGCCAAATTTACTATTACAATTTTAACATGAAGCAAAATTATGTTTTTCTTCCTTCATAAAAATCCCGCCATTTCAATCATTTCAAAAGCACGTCGGGGACCAGACGCAATACGAAATTAGCAGCTGCACATCGAAAATACCATCCGACCCGGGGGTCTACCAGTACATTATCGCCAAACGCACGTTATTCTATACAAAATACGGATCAACTACATGCGTTACGATGCATGTTTCGTCCATTTTCTCCACGAACGCTCAGCGCCACCTTCTGGGAATAAGTGCAGTGACAACCCGCGCACCTGTTACTAGGGGTGATTGGCTTCCTGCCAACGGCTCGCTTTGTGTCCGGCGCCAAAGACGGGAAAGTTTTATGTCGAAATTATCTTTAAGTTCTGAAGTTTCTTCCCAACAAACTGCCACAGACAAAAAGCAGAACTGAACATTTTATTTCATGTTTTAATTTTTTCGCGGATATTAAAGTGCTGATTACAAGATATGTCTCATCAAAATATTTAGCTGTAGCCTCATTACCTACTTAAATCAGTGTCTGGCTCAGCCGTGGCACAGCACTGTCAACTTATACACGGTAAAATCAGGCGTTCTATCGTATTGTGTTAAATTTAACTGTTAATTTTCCATCTCCGTTTTCAATCTCCACATTATTTTACTGCACATAAAAATAAATGACGTATGGTGTAATTTTAATGCTAAGTGGAACATTTTTAACGAAAAGAAAATACTTTGAAAAAAAATAATTCTTTTAAAGATTGAAGATACATGTATGATAATATGAAGCAGTATTTCTCGATTGGAGGGCAAGCAATACCATTTTTATTACAGGCATACTATCATCAGCGCTGTATCCTTGTTTATCCATTTTATGTTCGTTTTGGGGCCAATTTGTCTTTGTGTTCGGCTTAAAAGTGCACACAAGACTCAGTCTACACGTAATTGATGCTGATCACATACATAAAACACACAAAATATCTCAATTATTCGAAAACGTTCCTTGTGTGTATCATTAAAGAAACTTCGTCTGTTAATGAAAATTCCATATACTGATATGATAAAAGAATGTTTACATCTGAAAAGGCTTACTTTCATCTGTTTTACCCGATAAATACTTCAAAATGTTTCGTAAAAGAGCGAGTTGTTGTGATTGTAGTAACATGATTAATACAATTTACGTACTAAACAGCACCAATTGTTATGTCAGTTATAAACATCGAATACAGTATTTTTTTCTTTCCATAAAACAGCTGATTGAATTGGTTTGAGTTTTAATAACACTTACAAATATCATTTAAACGTTTCCTCTCGCGCTTATGCCCCCCTCCTAACTCGAAATAATTCGCCCTGGTGAAGCTTTTTCATTGGAAAGCATGACATGCTGCTGATGAATTTTTTTTTCATGTCTCATAATTTATTGACAAACACATCCCTATCACATGGCATACAACCTTACTGTTGCGTGAGACATTAGGGCATGGATTTACTTCCTGTTGCGTGGAGACTTGGAGAAATAATTGTATGCCTGCTTGTTATTGCATGGAGACTTATGGACATAATTGTATGCCTGCTTGTTGTTGCATGGAGACTTAAGGGCATATGCCTGCTTATTGCTTAAGGGCATAATTGTATGCCTGCTATTGCTGCATGGAGAGTTAAGGGCATATGCTTGATTATTGTTGCATGGAGACGTTAGGGTATAATTGTATACCTGCCTACTGTTGCATAGAGACATCAGGGTATATATGCTTGCTTGATGTTGCGCGGAAACGTAAGGGTATATGCCTGCTAACTGTTGCATGATGACTTTAGAGTATATGTTACTTGACTGTGGCATGGGGACTTAAGGATGTATACTACTTTAATGAGGCATGGAGACTTCAAATTCACTTTGAAATATACTTTATTTACGAAAGAGTTCCAATTTAAGAAGACGGTCATTTATACTATCAACAAATGCAAAATCAAGAAAAGAGCACATTTTTACGACCAAAATGTGGAGAAGAGAGACAGCCAACCAAAGTCTGAATCCGATGAGGGTTGGATATTGAAACATGTACAATGATAAAAACACTCAATATCACTCAGATTTGATTATCAAACAAATACTGCTCTTACAATTAATGAAAACGAAAAGGATATCAGCCTTAGACAAATTAACATGTACATGATATTCCCATTTACATTCAACAGAACACGTTACACCAACAAAGAGCACTGAACCGTTGACATAGAAAGAAGGTTAAGGTAACCATGGCAATTCGTTAATTAAAAAGTACATTTCAATTACTTTGACTCATCTTATGTGTGCCGAAAATACAATAAATCAGGTGTCAGTTTGGAGGAGTAGCGGTATGCTATCTTTATTAAACAGACTAATTTAATTTTCAAGCCTTCAAAAGCTCTGAAATAGATTTCGCATAGTTCGAATAGCACGTTCTGAAATTCAGGGCGAGTGTGATGTCTAAATATACATCGCTCGTCTTTGGCACTCCATCGCGGTGTAACAGACGGTGTGTCGGGACTTAGTTATACATATCATATATCATGGGCTTTGAGAGTATCAGAATAAAATAAACTTTGGACTGCCAGTAACACAGATTGTGCGGAGTAGAGGAGACCATATAAGTAGTTGAAGCTACCAAAGTCACGGAGGAGGCGTCTCCTCGTGCTTACCCATTGAGAGAAGGGGATAGGGGGCCCTCCTGTGTTTCTATGATTAGGAACGATAATACCAGGGAATTAATGGTTGATACTTGATTAATAAAGTAAAAATTGTCTACTCGTGGATGATGTACTATGTTTCTTGGTACCGACCATCGCCGACAAGCAAGAGAGATAACGCCGTGATACATGAGATAAAGTAAAGAAAATTTGATGAACGTCTTAAAAACTGCACACTGTCAAAGTATGCTTGCCAGTGTAAAGTTTTCAGCTAGTCATCCTGAAGAACTGTTCTTAAACGCTTCTAAACAGGAACTCTAAAATCTGGATTTGGTATAAAAGAATCGGTAAGGCGAAGAAAACTTTCCGTTACGTCGAAAGTTCTACAAGGTCGAAGGGGGAATTCGACGGTAAGAGTGCCTTCGACATACGGTAAGGCAAATATTACATAGTTAAAGTAATGAATATATAGTTATTCTTTAGGATGGATTTGGACATTCGGTAAAGGGCCTGTTTCCAGTAATGTTAATTCTCCATAGGAGCCTGCCCCCGTATAATTTCTTATCTAGCTCCACTACAGTTTTTTTCTTTTCCGAAGAATAATTTTACACCTTTCCGACACCCGGATATCATAATTTCAGTAAAAATGTATTTTTATAAAGTTGTCATTTTGAGCTTTAAAGACATAAGGTCGTAAATAAAAGAAGGTCATCTCGAAATTGTAATTAGCAACATAGTATAATTTTTTTTGATAAATATTTGCAAAAACATGGTGTTTATTCATAAAACATAAAAAAAAAATTCTCGGATGAAAATGCTCTTGCAGAGACACAATTAGGGAAAAAAATGCCATAAAATTGCAATTTTTTCCCGTTATATAGTTTTGGATGCAAATTTCCATCACAAAATCGGATAGAGCTTAACTTGTTTCATATGTGTACCAAAAATCAGCTAATTCCATGTGGTGGAACGTTCTCATATCGCCGCCTGAATGTGGTTGTAAATTGAAAGAAAAGGGGAAATGAGTAACAACCTTGTCTGAAACCCTATTATATAGTCTATTATATACAAAATTTTATATTGAATATCAGAGCGATTATTTTCATGACAGTTTTATGATATCAAACGACTAAATAAACAGTATCGATATAAAGATTTAAACTGAGGACACCCTGATACATGAATACTTTTCTATCTCAAGTTGTCCTCTTCTGAATTTTCTGATCGTGTGACCTTAAACATTTATCCGTATCTTCTTGTCTTTGTCTATACATCTACGGAATCATTGACTCGACACTAGCTATTCTTGTCTCACTTTCCTTGTTTTATTGTCCCATCTCCAAAGCGTTGTGGCTCTGTCAGGGTTGGGACCCTGACTTGTTTCACTTTCTTTGTGCCTGCCGACCACGCCACATCGATTAGATAGATTATCCATATGAAATGCTTTATTTTGTTCTAAGTAATCAATCAATTCGTTATTATCACACATTTTCGCATAATTGTTCCACACTACTAAGTATAAGCTGTTTACAGCAATCATCGGTGGCTTGCTATTTTGTTACTTTATCGACGCTTCATAAACCAATCGTTATTGTTTCAAGATAGAGGGTAAATGTGTTGGAGAAGGCTGTCAAATATACTTCAAGAAACGTAGTGGCAATAAGAACAGAAGTGCACGCAATGTTAATAGTTCACAATATTAATGGCTCCTAGATACGCTGGTGCAACAAGGATTGTTGTCAGCAAAGGAACCAGCACTCATTTGCCAGAAGTGCTACATGAAGTATCTTCGGAACAAAAATCAGTCGAACCTGAAACCGAGGAGAACCAGGAAATAGAGGAAGAAGACGACTCCCCGTCCCATATCCTGCCGTTGCTGACCCTTCATGATCTTTTGAATGGATCATCTTCACACAAAAAATGCTGTCTCTGTCTTGTTACCTTTGCAATAAATGGAACAAAATCAAAGACATCACCTGATCTATTCACACAATCTGTGGTGCCCCACCTCATCCCGCGTCTGCTCCATTCACCTTATTGGTAACGGTTTAGATCCGTCTACAGAGGTAGTCCTTGATGGTAGAGGTTCCTTTGAATCTTAGTTACCATCAAAATCGTCCGAAATCATTAATGACCTCTTAGAAGTGTCGCACGTCCTTTCACAGAACCAGTCTGTGTTTGCAATAAGCTTTTCTTCTCTTGATGACTTGGCATGCATGGCCTCGACAGGTTGGTCCAAAGATCAGTTCCTCGAAATCCACTCGCACTGTTCCCCATATCTTTCATCTGGTATATATACCAAGACTACACACGATGCTCTACTACTGTTCTGGGTAAAACTGAAAACCGACATTTCCTGGAGTTAGTGTTCTTCTCCTTTTGGAATTTCCAAGTCAAGTGTGTCCAAAACTTTCCACTCCATAGTACAGGCATTAGACACATCGATAGACCCACAATTGCTAGGGCCGGATCACTTGACAAGAGAACAGTTGCTCGGGTACAATACTGTCTTTTCAGAAGCATTTTTTGGAGATAAAGCCAATGCCATATTAGATGGCACCTATATTGATATCCAGAAAAAGCTTCAACCACAAGCTCCAGAGAATGTCCTACTATAGCCAGAAGAAGAGAAACTATCTCAAATTCATGAGCATCGCCTTACTAGATGGCTTCATTCTGGACACAGTAGGACCATTCACTGGCAGCGAAAATGATGCTACAATTACAAAAGATGTCATGGACAAGCTAGTTACTTGGCTACAACCAGATGACAATGTTGTCGTTGACCGAGGTTTTAGAGATGTCCTACAAGTTCTCGAAGCCTCTGGCCTCAATGCTAGCATGCCGTCATACCTAAAACACGGTCAAAGTCAACATTCTGACGTCCAAGCAAATCTTGACAGAACTATCACCAAATCGAGGTGGATTGTGGAATCCTATCATGGTCGTCTGAAACACTGGACGTTCTTCCAACAGCTTTATCAATGTCATTGAGGCTTTGCTTCGAACCGTCACAGCCTGTCTGAATGGTTATAGAGGACCGATCTACCAGAGATCTACAGAGAGAGATGCCAAAGATAGGCTAATGGCTGAACGTATGAAGGACCTTTGACAACACCGAATGGTTTAGCTCAGAGAGTTAAGACAGATCCGGATCTATCTAGACGGGCAAGGTCCGATTTTGTCAAGATGGATGCATCTTCCGTACTGTTTCCCCGTCTCGATCTCGATTACTTGAGAACCATTACGTGTGGAACGTATCAGATATCTCTGGCTCCTGGTTACATCGCCGAACATTTAAGGACTCACACAACTAAATCAGTCTATCACGAAATGTTTCATACGTTTGTAGTCCCTACTGAAAATTCATTCCGGCTAAGTACAGTGATTCTGGGTAATTTAAATAGGTAATTGTTGACCTATTCTGCATTGAATGAAATCTGTAGATATTTAACTTTACAAAAATATATACTTTTGGTAGATTTTGATATGTGATGGCGGATTGATATGGGGTCAAAAGTCAGAGGGTGTTCCCGTCCCATTTCACTGGTTTGACATGTAAATTTCCGGTTGTCCGAAGCAGACGCCTGTAGCAAGCTAATATGCCAGTAAACTCCTCATTAAATGCCACTTGAAGCCTTTGTCATGTATGTATCTGTGAATTTAGGCAGTTTTCACAAGTGTTGTACTTCAAATATTAAAGTTATTAGCTCGAAAGCTTAGTAATAACATATAGTAAATTATTTAGTTGTGTGAGTCCTTAAGTGATGACGGAGACTATGAGGTGCGGCTTTACCAGCACTCCCCAGACCTTCTCCGATGTCAAATACATTCGCGATACAAAAGCCAAACGAAATATAACGTTTGGGTACGGTTCACCGTTTCATCTGATGATGAGGCCCCAAAAAAATACTACTACTGCCAGTGCCCAGTTGGAGAGAGAACGATGGGAATGTGTGCGCATATCTCCAGTATCTTGTACTAAAATTGTACCTTGGGTATTACAGGGCGCTGGAAAACCTTCGACCATTACAACCACAGGTAAAGAAATTCCGATAAAACTTGAAATAGTTTTCCATGCGGCAACATGTCAAAATGTCATATGTCATATGTCAAAAGTATGTTTGGGGCTCGATATGAAAGATCCCCGTTACCATGTGACTCACCAAACTTATAAATATAGGTATTATACAATCGCCCGTAGCTATGAACACTCTCGTAAATGCAAAAACCAACCAAAATGATAAGGAACACGTTTTGTGTGTTGTTCTGTCTATTTGTCAGCCAATGTCTTCAACCACGGGGACTTGTGAAGTAGCCATCTTGGATTTCTTTCATGAAAAAAGTGTTTCTCTCACTTTTTTTCATATCTGTGTACATATTCTCAACATACCAAGCAAATACTCTCGTGTTTTTGTTAATTATCTAAAGAAAGTCGAAAATCGGCAATTCAACCATAGGCTAATTCAACCCAAGATTTGAAAATGTTCCACCACTTACATTTTGATGATTTTTCCTCTCATCAATAGCATATTACGTACTGTTTGATAGGATAAAAATTGGTTTGCATCCAACGCCCATAAAAGGGTGTATTCTCTAAAAAACACAGTTTTTGTGTCTAAAATGTTATCATCGAAAATGGCATTTTTGAGATTGTTTCTTCCATAAAACAGCCAAATGGCGCAATGGAAACATGATTGTTTGTCACAATCATGCCATGAATGTATTCTTTACGGTGACTATCATTTGATTAGATTTTCATTAATATTTTACATAACATGCACATTTTATCAACACTTAGACAGCTTCTGAAAGGTACAACTTTGAGGAGCCATAAAAAACAACCCAAGTGACCTAAATCTTTATACTTCATAGATTTGTGACCACAACGGCATGGGCAATGCACCACCAACAGGAAATTTGAATCAGAGAAGGGGCCATTTTGGAAACAGGCCCTTTATAACTATATAGGTCATTCTTAAGGATCGATTTAGGCATTCGGTAAGGTTATAAATATGTACGATATTTCAAAGGATGGATTTGGACATTCGGTAAATTTATAAATATATAGGTCATTCTTAAGGATCGATTTAGGCATTCGGTAAGGTTATAAATATGTAAGTCATTCTATAGGATATATTTGGGCAATTATATATAGGCCATTCTAGAAGATAGAGGTAATAAATATATGTGTCATTCTATAGGATAGATTTTTTGTTACAAATATGTAGGATATTCGATAGGTGGATTTGGACATTCGGTAAGGTTATAAATATCTAGGATATTCAATATGTAGGTCATTATATATGATAGATTTGGGCATTCGGTAAGGTTGAAATTTAATTATTTAAGTTTATTCTATAAGAAGAATGTATGCATTCGGTAAGGTTATACATATGTAGGTCATTCTATAAGATGGATTGGGGCATTCGGTAAGGTTATAGAAATATATTAAAGAACATTCTATAAAATGGCGTTTTCAGGTCAGTCTTCAAGGTGACCATAATATTTTCTAACGCTAGGCAGTGTATCGAATTACGCAGTGTGCATTGCAACGTTTTGTGTCCGAAGGGAAGTAACTCCAACAAAGCTGAGAATTTGTTTTTCAACAATATATCATGTAAACACAAATACATACGATTAGCATTGATATTGAGCTAAGTCGGGATATGGGCACCTGGTGTCAGGTGACGAAACAATTAGATGGCAAATTAATGCTTTAGAGAGATGGACAGACGAACGGATAAAAAAAGGACACATATGACAGGAACAAAAAAAATATCAATATAATTGTACGTCACCTTTCAAAAAACGTATCCTCTTCATTAAAATCTGGACAAATATTTTCCGTCATGGCGCTGTCACCGATAATTTAATATCCAATTTGTTCCCTTTTCTTCTAACTATTGGAATAGCATTTAAAACTTCTCATTAATCCGGATTAGGATACACCGAGAAACTTGCAGCCTATGATCATATTAAAGTCGGATATACAAGATTATAAATAAATCCTGCTATATGCAATACACCACATACATTCTGAAGGGTTAAAAACTTCTCAGTGCCGATTTGCAAAAGGTTTGTTACTTTGAAGACAATACAATATGATTTCTGTGTACTCAACTGGCATACTATAAAACACGTTGAAATGTTCACTGCTGTATTTTGGAGCACATACAGGGATTTACATACATTGCTAGAAATTTACAAACATACAAGCATACGAAAATAAAGATGTTATTTTCAAAAATGTCTAAATAAAGTTCTGACAACTATAAACAAGTATAGACTACTCAGCACATGCCAAAAAGCATTTAAGGGGAGATAATAACGAAATACTGAATAAGAGTTGTCTCCACTTCTATAAACCGAAATCAAAACCCGTCTCAACACTGAGAATTAAAATTTCCATAAACACTGTTTAAAATGATTTAACTCTGAACCGCCATCGATCTCCCTATCACAGGCATACCTTCACGTTTATTGAATTTTCGTGGGAAAATATTAATTTGGTCTTGACTAAGTAGTCACTCATCCAATTTATTTTAATCTTTTTAAAGCTTCAATTCGAAAATATGTCTCGCGCACACTCGAAATTGGAAATGCTGTACGATCATTTCCCGTGGCACTGCAAGGTTATTTTTATCATAATTATAAAGATCGGACGTCACAGTGCATTGCTTAATATCCATTTCCTTTCAATATATGTATCTACAAAATAAACTCCGAGCACCTTTGTCATCGTCTCGTTGGTAGTAAAGTACATGTACAACAAATAGACCCCGTCTATAGTTGTCACATAATGATCAAAAAGATATAAGCTACCCGCTCTCAATTATGCACAATAGCATGGATGTTTATACAGTACCGTGCCTTCAATATGGAAACAATTTTTATTTTACTGTAATTATATTCTTTGTATCTCTAACCTTTTTCAATTATTTTTCCTGACTTTGTTTATAGGTTGATTTTCACAATATTTCGATATTTTGTAGAGCAATATCAAAAGTTTCTTCTCATTATTATTATTTATGGAGCAACACAGAATTATCTACACTAAAAATTTCCATGTGACGCCATTTTTCTATATGACGTTACCAAAATGACGTCAAAATGGCGTCCCAAACAATGGATGTTGAAAATAAATTATGATTTTATTTGGTGATACACAATGGTAAACAATGAAAGTATTATAAGATGAAGCAGAAAACGTTTCTTTATAAGCATATAAAATTTCATAAAAAAATGATTCATAAACTAAGTCAGAAAAATTCTTTGAAAAAGATTAGAAATACAAAGAATGTATAGCAAAACAAGCACATGTTTCCATACTTTTGGTACGGGTCTGTATATTACTTCAGAAACTATGGTGTTTAAAAATTGTACCAGTGCTCTTCAAGAAAATATCGAACGTTGGTTTAATATTTCATTTGTTTTAATATAACCGAGAAAACATACCTAGGGTAATCTGGGAAAACACACTCTGCCAACCACATTCTGAGAAAGCCCCCGAGACATTCCAAGAAAACCATTTTCTCCAAGATATTTCGAGAACTGGCTTTAAAACATTCCGAGAAAAAAAAACTGTCCCCATATGATTCCCTTTTTTACTATGTAAATGAAATGACAATTTAATATTTATGATAATTTCTGGTGTTGTTATTGCAACATAACCACCAAAATAGATAAACAACCAATGCATACGAGTTTGAAAAGTCTTGTATCAGGGACAAATACTCACAAACAATCAATGATACATTGTATACCAAGTAAGTTATATTTTCATTGGGAATACAGAGTAAAATTAACTGTAATAATCAAATGTTAAAAACGAATGTATACACCCTTTTTAACTTCACATGTTGACAGTGACTTTAAAATGGCACCTGCCTCTAGCCATACGCTAAAATGTACGTTCTCTGCTACCCTGAGATTTGTCATTAATTCACACAGGAAAAAAAAATCTTCATGTCAATTCAGGTAAATATCAGGTCAAAATGTTCAGGTCAAATTGACATGAAAAGAGAAAAAAGTCGATTCATGTCAATTTTTTTACCCGAAATTGACCTGAATTTTTCATGTCAAATTTACCTGAATTTCAGGTCATTTTCAGGTCAAGATTTTATAAGGTCAAATTGACCTGAAGACATTTTGCCTGTGTACATTTAGAGAAGCGACAAGCGACTTCACCGCTAGTCAAATTAACCGTTACGCGACCGCAATATTATTTCCACGCATCAAATACGTATCCTCGTCTGACCCACAAGGTGATGTATCCTGAGTCAGGACATATTTCAGTGATGCATCAAGTGAAGGTGACCATACCCCTAGAGTATCCAGAGTATGGTACGGTTAAAATGAGGCATATCGAGGATGGTCTGTAACTTGAAATCCTTCCAATCAAGTTATTCGCTGACAGATTGTTTACAAATGAAGGACACAAAATAATTTTATGAGAAACTTATAATCTGTTTTTTATTGTATAAACAATGCATATACTACTTGCTCTATTTTTAGGCTATGACACACATTATTCTAGATCCGAGGAATGTTTGGCAGCAGACGATGTCAGGCGCATTACAGAGTCCATTACAGTGGTTATCTACAGTCACACTCAATATCACGCGAACTGCGTCATTGTCAGTACATACAGATGTGTATACTTATCTGTGTACATACGTCAGCAGCGTACAGTAAGTACTCGTCTGTGTAAACGTCAGTGGGGTACAGACGTACATGTACAGTAGGTATACTTATCTGTGTATACGTCAGTGGCGTACAGACGTACAGTAGGTACACTTATCTTTGTATACGTCAGTGGGGTACAGACGCACAGTAGGCACACTTATCTGTGTATACGTCAGTGGTGTACAGACGTACAGTAGGTACACTTATCTGTGTATACGTCAGTGGTGTACAGACGTACAGTAGGTGCACTTATCTGTGTATACGTCAGTGATGTACAGTAGGTACACTTATCTGTGTATACGTCAGTGGGGTACAGACGCACAGTAGGCACACTTATCTGTGTATACGTCAGTGGTGTACAGACGTACAGTAGGTACACTTATCTGTGTATACGTCAGTAGCGTACAGACGTACAGTAGGTACACTTATCTGTGTATACGTCAGTGGTGTACAGACGTACAGTAGGTACACTTATCTGTGTATACGTCAGTGGTGTACAGACGTACAGTAGGTACACTTATCTGTGTATACGTCAGTAGCGTACAGACGTACAGTAGGTACACTTATCTGTGTATACGTCAGTGGTGTACAGACGTACAGTAGGTACACTTATCTGTGTATACGTCAGTGGTGTACAGACGTACAGTAGGTACACTTATCTGTGTATACGTCAGTAGCGTACAGACGTACAGTAGGTACACTTATCTGTGTATACGTCAGTAGCGTACAGACGTACAGTAGGTACACTTATCTGTGTATACGTCAGTGGTGTACAGTAGGTACACTTATCTGTGTATACGTCAGTAGCGTACAGAGTTACATTAGGTATATTTATGTTTACATTTCAGGTGGCAATGACAGTCGATTTCGTAAAGCTGAC
Organism: Mimachlamys varia; assembly: GCA_947623455.1. Classification (NCBI taxonomy): domain Eukaryota; kingdom Metazoa; phylum Mollusca; class Bivalvia; order Pectinida; family Pectinidae; genus Mimachlamys; species Mimachlamys varia. The sequence goes on along the minus strand of OX392532.1, from coordinate 26,930,061 downwards.
GAGTCCGAGAAGGACAGTTTCATGATGTCGTATAATTCATTTTTTGGCATACTATTATGTACATTTGTATATCTATTACTAAATGTAAAAGGTGCAGCATCTGTTGTTACGTCACCCTTTTCAGGTACATACTTTTTGTTTTACCGTGGTCCTCATTACAACAAGGTTACAATTTGTAGTTGACAGGGCGTTTGGATAAAAAGGGAATTTGACTGAAAAAAATGATGATGAAATGATGCAAATGGATGCAACAAGACGATATGTATATATGTATAATGGTGTAGTTATTTACTAACCAAATGTAAACAACAAACCTGGGTCGATGTAAACATGTTGAGAGGCAACAATAGGTATTTCATGTACAGATTATACAATATAGGACAATAGATCAAACTGACCATCTTAAAAATGCTTTGTGGAAAATGTTGCGCCAATGACGGTTGTGGAGAAATATGTTTTTTTTTTTTATATTTAAGAGCTAAGTTCGGAGACAGGGTATGTTGGTGTACTTGCCTTCTTGTGACAGCGCGGATCTGAATTCCGACTTTATAGTGCGACCTCACTGAAATATCATGCCGAAGGAACCCAGCATATACTTCCGTCCGTTCAAATCATACAGATAGCGGGTGAACCAAACAGAACGTTTTGAAATACATTGTATGGTTAGCTACTTTGAAAAATACCACATCACCTGATAATTTTGACATGCTTAGTGGTCGATCATCACAGAAAGATCATTAGGGTCATAAAAGTGTTGTAAAGGGAACAACATCAAAAACACAAACAAACCGACCAGGACAAACAAAATACTCAAATGACAGAAAATTGGTATGGTACTTAGACTACATACAGAGTACCCATTTGTGTAACAGGATAGCCTTTGCTAAGACAATATAAAGAGTACCAATTTATGTAGCAGGGTAGACTATCCTAAGACTTTATAGAGAGTACCCATTTGTGAAGCGAGGTAGACTATACTATTCTGTATAGAGAGTACCCATTTGTGTAGCAGGGTAGACTATCCTAAGACTTTATAGAGAGTACCCATTTGTGAAGCGAGGTAGACTATACTATTCTGTATAGAGAGTACCCATTTGTGTAGCAGGGTAGACTATACTAATACTTTATGGAGAGTATCCATATGTGTAGCAGGGTAGACTATACTAAAACTTTATAGAGAGTACCCATTTGTGTAGCAGGGTAAACTATACTAGACTTTATAGAGAGTACCCATTTGTGTAGCAGGGTAGACTATACTTGACTTTATAGAGAGTACCATTTTGTGTAGCAGGATCGACTATACAAGACTTTATAGAGAGTACCCATTTGCGTAGCAGGGTAGACAATACTAAAACTTTATAGAGAGTACCCATTTGTGTAGCAGGATCGACTATACTAGACTTTATAGAGAGTACCCATTTGTGTAGCAGGGTAGACTATACTAGACTTTATAGAGAGTACCATTTGTGTAGCAGGGTAGACTATACTAGACTTTATAGAGAGTACCCATTTGTGTAGCAGGATCGACTATACTAGACTTTATAGAGAGTACCCATTTGTGTAGCAGGGTAGACAATACTAAAACTTTATAGAGAGTACCCATTTGTGTAGCAGGATCGACTATACTAGACTTTATAGAGAGTACCCATTTGTGTAGCAGGGTAGACTATACTGGACTTTATAGAGAGTACCCATTTGTGTAGCAGGGTAGACAATACTAAAACTTTATAGAGAGTACCCATTTGTGTAGCAGGGTAGACTATACTAGACTTTATAGAGAGTACCCATTTGTGTAGCAGGGTAGACTATCCTAAGACTTTATAGAGAGTACCCATTTGTGAAGCGAGGTAGACTATACTATTCTGTATAGAGAGTACCCATTTGTTTAGCAGGGTAGACTATACTAAAATTTTATAGAGAGTACCCATTTGTGTAGTAGGGTAGACTATACTAGACTTTATAGAGAGTACCCATTTGTGTAGCAGGGTAGACTATACTAGACTTTATAGAGAGTACCCATTTGTGTAGCTGGGTAGACGATACTAAAACTTTATAGAGAGTACCCATTTGTATAGCAGGGTAAACTATACTAAGACTTTATCGAGAGTACCCATTTGTGTAGTAGGGTAGACTATACTATTCTGTATAGAGAGTACCCATTTGTGTAGCTGGGTAGACTATACTAGACTTTTATAGAGAGTACCCATTTGTGTAGTAGGGTAGACTATACTAAAACTTTATAGAGAGTACCCATTTGTGTAGCAGGGTAGACTATTCTAGACTTTATAGAGAGTACCCATTTGTGTAGCAGGGTAGACTATACTAGACTTTATAGAGAGTACCCATTTGTGTAGCAGGGTAGACAATACTAAAACTTTATAGAGAGTACCCATTTGTGTAGCAGGGTAGACAATACTAAAACTTTATAGAGAGTACCCATTTGTGTAGCAGAGTAGACTATACTAGACTTTATAGAGAGTACCCATTTGTGTAGCAGGGTAGACTATACTAGACTTTATAGAGAGTACCCATTTGTGTAGCAGGGTAGACTATACTAGACTTTATAGAGTGTACCCATTTGTGTAGCAGGGTAGACTTCGCTAGGGCCTTATACAAAGTAACCATTTGTACCCAGGGTTGACTTTACTAAGACAGTATACAGAGTACCCATTTGTGTAGCGGAGTCGACTTTACTAAGAAAATGTACAGGGTACCCATTTGAGCAGAAAGAGAGACTCGATTTAACACATATTATCCGTGAAAGTATATAAGGTCCATTTTTAAATAGTGTGCCTCGCCATCTCGCGTTGAAGTCATATATGTCCCATCGCAATGTAAAGCTTGAACGACTAATTAACTATTCTATTGAAAAGATGATAAAACAAGCCAAACATACTAAAAGTATATTGGCATCAAATGCAAGTCACAAATCAAAATAGCACTGAAATCGATTAAAAATACCTTAAACCAACCAATTCAATAGCTACCAACCCGGTACTTTTCGGAACTATGACGTGTACACAGATAAAGGTGACGTTTACACACTAAACGTGTTTGGTTTGGTTTGATTTATTTTGTTATACGACCTATTAACACCAGGGTCTTTTAAGGACGTGCCAGGTTTGGTTTTTGAGGTAGAGAAAAGCCGGGGTACCCGGTAAAAAACACCAACCTACGGTCAGTACATGGCAACTGCCCCACATGGGTTTTGAACTCGCAACACAGAGATGGAGGTCTAGTGGAGAATGTCGGGACACCTTAACCACTTGGCCACCGCGGCTCCGAAAAAATGTTCAGAAACAAAACTTCGAATATATAAATACACAATCATATAAAGAGATATAAATTGGCTACATTAGATGACTGCGTACGCCGTTATGAGTATACAAGTAATTGATGGACAAAAGTGTAAATAAATATTAAACAATATTTTGCATAATTTGTCAAATCGACAGAATAATACCAATACCCTGTACCATTTCTCACACAAAAACGGGTCAGTCCTACTATTAAAAATGATATTTAAGAAACACGTCAGATAAGTATACCATTGCAAACTTATAATTGTACTTTTGTTCTTCCTCCTGCTTATATTTAAATATATATATTAACTATATACACAAGAAGACCTTTTTCGTGTTAAGTGCACATTCATTTTTTGAGCACGCATTAAAACCCAAATATTTCTGCAATCGAGTTAATACGAATAATCACATGAAGTATAATATGCTGTATGTGTACATGCCGGAAGTTAAATACCGGAAGTACCATACCGGAAGTATGGCGTGTTCTTACCTTGGAGAACGAGAGCCTTTATCATGTGTTGTATCGTTTTCGTCCTTTGTCCGGGGCATGCCTTACAGGACAGAGTGGTGCTAGGTCTGATGACAGATATAGAGGAAATCCAGGAGGATCTGAAATGAACAAAATAATAAAATTTTACATATTACAATATGTGCCAAATAATTAAGGGCCCATTATACGCATCTTCATGGTGTTTTTCGTGATTCTGAAAAATTATGAAAAAAATTCCATTTGATAACAATGCAAAAATAAGGCTATAACGAAGATAACCCGAGAGGTAACTACCAAGAAACTCTTGACAGAAAAGAGTTAGACGACACTACAAAATGGTCGCATATGTTTACAAATGCCGATTTTCAATTCCTGCTGTACCATTACCCACGTAAGAATTCATCTTGAATACTGCTGATATCAGTTTCTCTTAGCTAAATCTATAAATATTATACAATTATGGCATTTTGATGAGGTCGAAACATGGTTTTATCGACCGGAGAAAAAGTATCAACCGAGGACGAAGTCCGAGGTTGATTTTTTTTCTCAGGTCGATAAAACCATGTATCGACCGAAATAAAAAAAAAACAATAATAGTTTTATCGTAAATTTATCTTTTTTATTTGACTACAAAAGAAAAAAAATTTCAACGACATTTAATCAAATTCTCAAACAATACAATGCTAAATACTTCCTGGACACTTTTACAGTTGCTGATGTTTTCCATTTCATATTGTTAGACTCCATGCTGTTGAGAATAGCACCTTTTGGATTATTTGTAAGAACGGCGAACCTGCCGTCTGACATTACTGTTGTTGTTGTCAAGCAGTGCCAAAGTCTTCGGAGCTCTTGACGTTACGTCATATTTTTATTTTTAGAAACACCCAGTCAACCACGACTGGTCAATATGATTTTTTATCGGGAATCAGGTGGCGCTATCTTAGCCAATCAGAAAGTGTAAAAATTATCAATTTAAAATGAAATAATATATTTGGCTCGATTTTCGCTTAAGCATATGTCGAAAGTTACGTATATTGGACCTTTAAACACGAACTCATTCTGCGCTGCTGATTCAGTACCTTGTAAGGCTACCATAATGTTTTGTTTATCTAAAGTATTCTAGAGGATATATATTTGTAAATATACCTTTACTATGGCTACCATGTCACCAATCGTCATGTTTATATTTCTGATAGTTTAATAATACATGTTAGTATTCCCCAAGAACAAAATACTGGTTGAAAACGTCCAACTTTAATTAAGCTTCTGAGCTTCCCAGATGAGTCGGTCTTCCTACTTTGGAGTACAGACGCGAGAGTGGGCGTGGCCGAAGTGTTCAGGTTCATTGATATACCGTTACACTTTGTATTGTTAAACACGACAAATTACTTTTTGAAAGCAACCACCACTGAAAAGGCAGGAAACAACAGAAATAACAAAGTAATTTATCGTAACGCTTTAAGCAATAAGAGTTGCTGAGGATGCAAATTTTGGTCGTCTCAGCAGTCAAAGGTCTGCGTTGTTGCAACCCTTATTGTAATAAATGGCCAAATGTTGTACCTGACATTATAGGATTATTCCCAGCAAATGGTCTTGTCCGAAAAATAATGTCAAAACCCGATAATTGGTAATTTGTTTTATCCCATACAGGATTTTTTACTAAATGTAACTGTCTGCTCTTTATGTAAAAGTTCTATATATCCCCAATATTAGCTTCAAAAGTTATGGGATAGGTTTTGTCTACGGACGGGGACAGTCGGGCCTGTGTGTACCCACATGGGCTAGGCACAGACCTATGTCACTATGAAATGATTGTCAGATAGTTGTTTTACCTATCTCGAATATAACCCCTCCCACTACTATATATATGTGACATGTGGGAGGGGTTATAATCGAATTATCCGACAATCATTTCAAAGTGACATAGGTCCGTGCCTTGCCCCTGTGTATGTACCTTCCCTACCCCACCCTACCCACAAAACACCGTTGCCATGGAAATGGGACAAACAATAATTCTGCTAACCATTCTAGTCAGTAACGACCTTGACCACAAGTAGAAACGAGACTACTGCACGCGCCCACCTCGCGGTATAATGTTATGTCGTGCAGACTACAGCTGCCGTAGTAAGGGTATGATTTATACCCACTCTGCAGTCTCAGATGTGCTATCGTTCTCTCATTCAGCATTCTCGGTTTTTATCCTGCCATAGTGCACTCTTCTCAACAAACGAACACAGATGAGGAAAACTGCATGTTTGTCGTCTATAACAATGTATACAAGCTTTTTCTCAAAGCGTGTCTCAAGGACATCAAATGAATGCCAGCCAATGAAAAACTCTTGAATGATACGGTATATATACGTGTTAATACTATATGTCAGCTTGTCTAAAACATCAAATTATACAAACGGAATAACAAGTAATTAACCATTACAGAAACGTTTGGTTTTTATTAGTTTTTTGAAGTTATAGTCTAGGATTTGGACCTCTAAATGTACATGGGAAGTTAACAGTAAACTAAGCTTTTGAAGTTATACCAGCAATTATCTTTAATTTTGAAATTTACGTATGGAATTACTCATAGAAATATCTCAATGAGAGCATTTTATACATATATTCAAATACAAATATATACCGTGGAACTAAACATGTCAAAGTAGTGTAACTGAAGTTTTCTTAAATACTACTTCTTAAAGCAGTGTTCATTCATGTATGTATAGTTACTTGATCAATTGAAACAATTACATATGTAGAATAAAATATATAAAATATATGTAGAAGTATGCTACGAAAACAGTTCTGGTTTATTTCGTTTATGCATATGGTCATATTTACAGATGTGGCTATTTAAAAAAAACAAACATGCAAGGTTTTGTCGAAGGAGGGAAACCGGAGTACACAGACAGAAAAAACACACCGACCTGCGGCAAGTAACCGGTAAATATAAAATCGTCGTAAATATTCGAGAACGTGTATCTCAGCAAATCGTTTGGGCCAAAGAAGTAATATAAACGGCAGTTTTCCAAATAACACTGGATTCCTACAAATGGATATTTATCAGATACGAATTACTTAAAAGAAGTAATTCCAACAGTGTAGACAAACTGGTGTTGTCAAATATTTTCCGGAGAAATCCGCTCCTTTGTCAAGACATAAAATCGTTTGATGAACGAATTACATGTATCATTGGTGCGTGTAAGCTTGATCGTAAAATTACATAAAATATTCCTGTGTATATATGCATGCGTCTGTGCATGTGTTAGCCTCTGTTTAAACACACTATGTGTCCGCTAACGATACATGTGCATGCACAACACTAGAGAAACAAAACGTCTTACACTGACCCGAGTTCTTGTTAAGGCATCCACCGCATCCGCGCTATCTTCGGGATCCTAACTTAAAACCCTACAGTCAAATGACGGCACTACATGTATGTCTTGTCACAGGGACGCAAGAATTAATTGCACCTAGTTTGGGACATAACTTAGGTGTTAAGAGAATTTTTTTGGGTGGAGTAGATATATTTTCGATAAAAATGCCCACTCAATAGTCATGAAGGCCATGACCAATGAGGGGGCATTTCCATTGAAAATTGACCAATGACCATTGAATGCATTGACCATTGAGTGAGGAGGGGGGTATCAAAATGATCTGATCGAAATGACCAGTCTATACATAAGCAGCGTTTGTGATGATCTTGCATAGCTGATACTAGAATGCAAAATACAGAAGTCGAAGAGAGAAACATCGCATACGTCACGTTGACAGCAAAAATTCAAAGCTTGAAAAGTATTTGTGTTTGAAAAGACATAAATAGAACCACACGGGGATAAATACAGATGTAAAACGTTTAAGAATGGCTGATCAGCAACACTGGTATTTCGGACACGTAGTCAACAAGATATATACAAAAGCTGATTTATTTTTCTTCTCTCCCTTTCACTGACAGATCTCAAAGCAATTAACTGCTTTATCAAACACGTGCATGTACGTGTAATTGAAACCGAACGAGCCGTAGACAACTGGAGGATGTTTCTGAACACGTGTAGCAGACTTCTGATAAAATTCTCTCGCTTGGACTTTCGCCGACGCTGTTCATTTCATTCATGCCAATATACATATGAGAAGTCGTTAAAAGTACGTGTTAGCTTTACATATTACATTCTTTTGTAGTTTTGATTTTGTGGAGATTGTTTGAGTTTGCGGGAAGTCTTGTGAAGAATGTAGTTTCTAGACTTTATCTTTATATTGTTCGTGCCTTGTATAATGATGCTGTATGCACCAAACACAGGCTGGCACTTTGTTTTGTGTGCAGAAAATGCGTTGCATCTCAAATGGGCGCCTTTCATCAAAGGAATGTTATGTTATATACGAAATAGACAAGCATCATGGAAAACAAATTTGCTACACTACGTGGTAGTCTAAGAGAGGTTTATGACTTATATGTACTTGTAAAGTGTATATCACTGTTTTTTGTTTCGAACAACTGTTTCACACATTTTGGTATTGTATTCAATCTTGTTCGTTATTTTTATACATATATATGTACAGGATACATTATACAATTGGATAAGTCGAAATATGTATCCAGGTCAATATCATAGGAGGCAAGAATAGGATGGCATTTCTATTCATATGCTATACATCATCAAACTGATTTATAATGCCATATATATTTCACTTTGCAAATTGAATTCAAAATCATTATTGTCAACAAAATAAGTGACAATAGACTAAGCTAGTAATAACACTCAAAAGGCAATTTATCAAAACTTATCCGTTTTATTTTTTGGTTTTGCTCAAATATAAATATGTTGTTTTATTTTTTTATGAATATATTTAGACAAGGGAATACCACGCTACCTTTGAGACTATGGCAGTTCTTCTGCGAAATAATTTGTACGTACACTATTGCATATATTTCACCAGAGGGGTACCAGTAACCCGGACTAACCCTTCTGTTCCAAGAAGAGCTTAAATAAAGTTAAGCAGGAAATAAGCACAACACAAGTTTATTCGATACGAAAATAAACACAACGCATCCGCTACCGACTACATTTGCTTTCGATGACGCAGAAGACGCTTACTCTTCCGGGACACCTGGCCATGTCACTTGTACTTTTTAAGGGTCTCCATGTAAATATTTCTATTGTTCATATTTTATCCCTAGTGTAATCGATTTTTAGTTCACATTATGGTTTTGTTGACGCTTGGTATTCCCTGTTTTTTTGTTTCTATTACGAAACTAAACATATCACATCCGCAACAACACTACAGACTTAAGCGCAGCTGATGCGAAACTAAACACACCACATTTCGTTACAGACATTGAGAATTATTTTGAGGGTAGCCATCCTGTTTTACAACCGTTGCCAAACTGACGGCAGCCCATTACGACGCGTGCTGTCAGTCCAAACACTGTCTGTTTAATAGTTTGTGAGGAACACTCGTGTAAAACGTGCAACTTACGTTTCATGAGTCAGCACTTCGCGTTCATTATCGGCTATCAGGCAATGTTTTACCATATAACTTGTAAAGAGATAAGATTGTACACTGATATCGTCTGCTCCAGATTGGCCAACGATTTTGACGGTGGTTGGAAGCCAACGATCTAACATTATCAATGTCACACGCAATCCCCCCCCCTCCCCACTTCGTCCCCTACAGATATTTTTTTAAAGGACCAACATCTCTACGCGATACGTTTCCTGTGGATGTTTGTTACTTCAATTAAGGAAATATAGTAAGGCCATACCAATTTGATTAATTGTTCTTCGGAAAATGAGATTTTAAAATTGGAGCGAGCGGGCGCATTTTTTTTGTTTTTACAATAATTTTGATTTCCTTAAAATTTCGAGCGAGCGGTAGTTTTCAAAAAAACTAAATGTCAGAATGATTGTTTGATTATTGATATAATGTATCACAAAATAGTTCACGTATTTAAACTGTGGTAGCGGTTTTTTTTAAATAATTTCCATGATACAAACTACTTGCATAATGCTGTGCAATAAAACAGCATTTGAGAGAAAAGCTTTCTTGAATTACCTTCTTATTAGAAGAACCAAGGTCATTCATTCAAGTTTAGTGATTGAACCAAAGCCGTAGGAAACACCTTTTAGCAACCACATTCTTCTCTTGTAGGTATTAATATGCTCCTATTCATGCAGAATGCATATTTGATTGAAATGATAAAATTAATGATGACAACATATATGTATGATCACGGACTTAGATAGCCTAATCTAAGTCCGTGGTATGATGTACCGCTATATAAAACAAACCCTGAAGGCTAGATGTATGACACTAGGTGTTTTGCTGTCATAACCTTTGAGTTGCAATAGTATTAATAATAATATTAATGGACACAAGCATTATTTGTGTACTATATATCCAAATCAGAAAGATTAATATCAGTTCATAAGCTGACGTCCCATATATGAATAAGTTCATTATTGTTAATCTCGTGGTTGAATAAGCACGGTAATATTTTACTTTTATTTTATTTTTCCAAAATAGGAGCGGTAAATCCGACGAACAATAAATCAAATTGGTATGGCCTAAGCATGTATACGCTGGTATTGAGAAAATTTTGTCCATTGCGTATTTCTATATTTCATTCATTTACCACAATAATGCTCAAGTTCCACTGAACTCTAACCTCAAATGTTGTCGTTCAAAACCCACACAAAAGACAAAAGGCCCACAAGACCTGTTCCTAACACCTGGACATTAAAGCAATATTGCAAACATTCTCGATGAAAATACTGAGTTAATGTTCATGTTTTTCCATACATGTAGCTTGACAAGAGACGATTTGAGCTGATTAAGGTTGCTGTCTGACACAGCTTCCTCTGTGAGGCGGTAACAGGTGTTATACACAAATTGGACATTACTGAAGGACTAAGCCCCATGGTCTTTATACGGAAGTATTTCAGATCCAAATCCTAACGATGCTGGGCATGCTGGCTGGGCACGACAATTTGGATATGAATGTGCTTCCAGGATTGGCACCCCGACTTACCCCTGTGGAGTTCTATAAGGAGGATTTTATTTGCAATCGTATTTTCATTTTACAAGTCATCAAAACGTAACATTTAAACACCTACCGGATGTGCTACATGTACACCAGTCTTTCACATGCGATACTTACCAACATGAAGGATTCATTAGAAATGTTTCTAAAATATTGAAGCATTATACTCCTGCCCTCCTACGATTTGTATAGCCCTACTATACAGTCTCCATATACTGGCTGACGGCTTTCTTTCACCATCTTAACCTTGGCACGTCCTGTTCAGACTGATACCATACCGACCGGAACCGGAAACTATGTCGTTGGACAGAGAGACTGACGTATATGGGAAATACATCGATGACAGGTACCTGGTAACATTTATGTACCTCAGGGACTATGTCAACCGGCGCGAGGCAATCTCTTAATACACAACGACATACATGTTTAAATATGACGTTTTGATAATTGGCACAGGATGTTAAGGTGTTTGACCGTCTACGATCATTATAGCCCTCCACTACCGGGTAAGGCGTCAATGGCCTATAGGCCAGGAGCTCCCGGCTACTTTCCTCCACTATAAAACTTGGATCGTCCTTAAATGACCTTACCTATAGCTAGCCTGTTACTACAATTAGTGTTTATATGTGAGGTTTCCATAACTACTGCGGTATGTTTTCCGTCACCTTCATCAGACAAACGGAAGAAATTGCTTTTTGGCAAAGACCTTCGGGTGGTCGGGTGATGCAGTGGATAGCGCACTTGCCTTTCACCAAGGCGGCCGGGGTTCGATTCTCCGACCGGACGTGAAAAGATATCGTGTCACCTGCCCGACAACATGCATGGTTTTCTCCGGTTATTCCGGTTTCCTCCCACAATAAGACCCTTCGCGCGCTAAAAGCCGGACCAACAAGAGTGATTAATATAAGTTGGTAAATTTGTTTCATAATTGCTGTAAAATAAATAAAGTTGATATTTTTTGGGCAAAGTCCTTAAAGTTTAAAAGTGATGACCCCAGACTTAGTCTACAAAGTATACCTTTACCCTGCTCCTGACTCAGGTATAGATCATAGCGTTCTATTCGTATTGCGCAATGTGGCTAAATCCGTCGGGTAGTTCCAGTCTGGACAGCGTTTTAAGCAATTAAACTCAATTTTTTGTACCGCCCCCAAAGTAAGCACTTCCAATAAAATAATTTCGAATTTCCACAGACAATTTTCAAACCAAATGCACTTGAAATATATCCTTCATTTTCAAAAAGGAATTTCGAATATACAGTCAATATTGTTATTGTCGCATAAAGATATGTCACCAAATTTCCATTAATGGCCGTGATCATCCATATGGGCCAGCCCCCTTTTTTTTGTAAATAATGAATCCGCGATGACCTGAGAATTTTCCAGCTGGTATTCCAACAACACCGTCTACCTCTAGTATCTACATTGTATCGATATACAGTCTACATCGTTATCTCGAAGTCGATGGTACCATGACAAACCTTCGAGTTATCCGATTATTCTAGTTAGGTGAAATTGAATATTTAATATAAAGTATGTCAGGGACCGACGAAATATACTTCGAAATAAATTGGGGCTTCAAATTACACAAGTTCGAGATAACGAGGTTCTGCTGTACTCGTGCATCAGTTATTATAGACCCATGTAACCGAGTTTTGAGATATGGCTGTTTGGCACAATATATACATTCTGATGAGGTTATCACAAACTCCATCATCGCCCAATCCTACCACATTCTCTATCTGTACTCCAGCATGTGCACGTCTGCCGAGCGATGATGTATGTGCCTGTAGGGAGGTTACGTAGGGGCCACATTGCGAGAAAAGTGCATGCATATTTATCTAGCCCTTCGGGTATTTGGGTTATTGGACTTTTCGTTTCCCAAGCAGCCCAAATAATATGAGCACTGCGTAAACTGAAGATGGGGCTTCTTAAAATAGTTGATACCGAACAAAGCCATAATCCGAACTAAAAACTGACAACACAAAGAGGAAAAGTGAACAAAGGATTTACCCGGCGTTCCTTGAAAAAGTATAAAAGAATAAAACCAGGAGTTCCCAAAGGATAAGCGTTTCCTGCTTCATCGACGACACACATGAAAACCTATGTCGCATGCTATAACATAACGTACACAATGATACCATGGGTGGTCTGGTGGTGCAGTGGATAGCGCATTTGCCTTTTGCCAAGGCGCCCCGGGTTCAATTGCCCAACCGGACGTGACATTTGCGAAAAGGTATGGGAGGTCACCTGCCTCACCACGTGGGTTTTCTCCGGGTATTCATGTTTCCTCCCACAATGAGACCCCTCGCGCGCTAACATCAGAGCAAACAGGAGTTTTTAATATAAGTTGGATAACCTATTTTATAATTGTTGTAAAATAAATAAAGTTTATATTTTTTAATGATACCATGTCATCCGTCATGGTCACATGATACTGACAGTTGGCAAAGCAGCCCTAACCCTAACTCATTCAAAGGTGAACGTCAAGTAAGAACCTTTCTTTCGGCTTTGGTTTGGCCTACCCAGTTGCCCGAACGCTAAACGCTAATGTCATCAAAGTACTGGAAGAACTGAAACGCTAAAACCTCTAACATTTGTGTATATTTTTCGACAGCTATTGAAGTCATTGTGTTGTACAGGTTGCTAAGTTTCGATATCAGAAGGTTTTAGAATAGGGATTAAGTAAGTATTTAGATTAAACCCAATAACACACAAGTTGTTTTGATTGACGAGTTGCATTTCGAGCTACAAGTACAATTTAGTGCGGTGCTTTAACAATTTAACTAAAATATCAATTTTTATTACAAAAGAATATTGAGCAAATGTGTTTATTTTAATATATGCACTGAAATAAACGGTATTCGTGTGTTAAGCACAAAATGAAACAAAGCAAAAAATCACATCCGAGATCTAGTTGGAAATGCAAGATGGCGATTAATTACCGGAGCAATGACAGATCAAAACGACATATACTGGTTTGTTTCAATAATAAAATGTATGTTATTGTAAGGTAATAAAAGTTTGCATTATGACGTAGACATATACCAATCTAAAGGTATGATTAATGTGTGGCAGATGTGGCAAAAAATTGCACTATTTATTGACAGATGTTAGCCTGTTAATTAAATTTCCAAGATGGCCGTCGGTCGGCCATTTTGTTTTTTTCTGATCGGGCCTTAACACAACATGTTTTGTTATATACGTATATGCAAGTCAAGTTTAAACTCTGAGGTTAAGAACATGTTCTATTCTTACGTCCAAATCAGGCCCAGCTGACCTTTTTGACCCCCAACTGACCAATCCAAATAGACATCAAGAGTACGATAAGGCAAACAGTAGTTGTATTGCTCGATTTAGGAAAGCCCTTCTACAGAAACATAATTTCTGTGTGGTTATAAAGAAATAAAAAAGAAAACTTACTAAATGTCCCAAAAAGAGAAGTTTTACATTTAATTGCTTGCAGTGTATACAGTAATTTAACTTTATATGATATGTTAACGTTACTGCTTAATTGCCGAAAAACGTTTTCGGTTGACTCCCCTTCAGGTACGGCGTCCGAATTGTACCTTCTGCCCCCATTTTATGATCGTCGACTAAAGGCGATACATTTGAATCGTATCTTTTACTTCATCAACACCTTTCTCCTTCTTAATATCCCTTGACACAACCTCCGTTTTGGGCTTAAGTTGAGCGTACGCCCCTGTGAGGAAGGCTTTGGGTTCTGTCCTCTGGCCAGGACATACCATACAGTTGCTTCCTCCTGCTTGACGTACAGTGTACATCATTGTGGGATTGGAGCGACAACTTGTTCACCCTTTGCCAGTATAATGCGACCGGGTGGGGCTTTCGACAGTATACTTCTCAAACGAACATACCGCTTCCCCACAAATACACACACATCGCATACAGCGGGAAGTTTTAATGACCTTATATTCTTCGTTGACACAAATGTCTTCATCAATTGGTTTGGTTTATTTTGTTTTACGTCCTAATAACAACCAGGGTCATTTAAGGGCGTGTCAGATTTTGGAGGTAGGGGAAAGCCGGAGTGCCGGAAGAAAAACCACAGACCTAAGGGCGGTACCTGGCAACTGCCTAACGTGGGTTTCGCAACCCAGGCGTAGGGCTACTATGATACTTGTAGAACGTCGGGATACTTTAACCACTTGGCAACCGCGGCCCCTCATCGACACCACTCTATAACAACCGAATAGACAGACACAAGACCAGTGTGCGCCAGTCTACGTAAACAAACATACAACCGTTTTCGTGTACCTGTCCTGCACAGAAATGTCTGGCAGGAAACCTTTGACGGTCGTATTGCCTTGGTCACATACCTAAAGGTGGATACACAGTCTAGAGATCAACGCCTCTCGTATACAGTATACATCGCTGTCAGGTATTAAAGATAAAATCTCACTCTACTTTCCCGTTACAACTTCAGACACATATATTTCCCATTATAATTATACACGCCTACCTATTGGTGGCACTTCAGGTGACTTGTCCCAGTAAAGGACCGTTACTAGCCCACTCTATGATGCTGCTGGATCATTCAGCATCATGACGAAAGAACGGTAAACCTATGAATCAACAGCAGAAACATTAGGGTTACATTACACGGACTCGGTATTTCTTCATACAAATGAAAGTCAATAATGGCAGGCCTATGAATAAAATAAAGCTTTGTCAAAGACGAATGATACAATGAGTATCATAGAAAGAGAACTAACTCAACAACCCGGCGCGAAGCTGTTTGTACGCTGGTGAACCAAATACAAACTGTAAAATGATGATGAGCACAGGAAGTATCGCTACATGACATTGATATTTCAGATCATACGCTAAGGGTCTTACGACGACAATGGCGTCTGCTAATAATTGGGATACACTTAAGTTCATCCACATGACAACACCATCCACTGGAGATGGAATACATGGTTAAGGCCCAAGGCTTCCAATGATATAGGAC
This sequence comes from Mimachlamys varia, assembly GCA_947623455.1. NCBI lineage: Eukaryota > Metazoa > Mollusca > Bivalvia > Pectinida > Pectinidae > Mimachlamys > Mimachlamys varia. Next base: position 26,914,263 of record OX392532.1, on the reverse strand, counting down.
AACAGGAATGCTCAGGTTCGATGTCAACAGTGTCCACTGAAGGCGAGACATACAAAAGTTTTGGTCACGTGACAACGGTGTCCCGACTGCCACTAATGATGAAGCACTCAAAAGCTCATACCACGAGACAACAGTGTCCACTGATGACGAGGCACATACAAGCTTATATCACGTGAAAACCACAGTGTCCACTGATGATGAGACACATACAAGCTAATACATGTATCACATGACCACGATGCCCACTGATGATGAAGCACAGAAAAGCTTACGTCACGTGACAGCGGGACAAACAAAAGATAAACACACATGACGACGGTTTCCGTCGATGAATGGACAGACATGGTAAGGTCGCGTAACAAGGGCGCCAGCTGATGCTTGGACAAACAAGTGATAAGGTCACATGATGATGTCCATATGTCTGTTATTGTTAACATGATTCATTATGAATTTGTAATATACATACATGTATGTCTACTCTCCGAAGTGTTTTTGCACAAGGAATAAATAAATCTGAATATGAAATCTGACCAACGACAACATATGACAGAGTAACATATCTACCCAATGCATTGTCCTGGTATGACGAACGCCACAAGTTCATTCCATATAATATACTGCCAGATCGTTCACAGTTGATGGCGTCACGCAAAAAGAATACATAATGTCACGTGACAGGTAAGCTTATATTATGTCACATGTTGGCAATGATATGGCATAAGTTGCTCCGTTCACTTACCGAATTATGTCAGATTTTAACCTATTCATGATTATTGTTACATATATGACGTCAAAAGAAATGAGATATGACGTCACGATGAGCCCTCGACGGGACAGATATTATGCAAATCAGGATAAAATAAATATTTTTGGAATGCTGAAAGAGAAATAAACACCAAAACACCCTTCGGATATTGAGATTTTTCTGTCACACCTTGAAGGCATGAAAAATTGATTTAGTCAACATGAAATGACCAAATAACAATTCAAGCATGAAGTGTCCACTTATTAATTTCCAAATGCTAGATACAAGGTCATGTGGCATGTTGTAGTTTCACATGAGACTGTCCATGCATATTTTTACAACATAATTTTCCGATAACATTTGGATGTTTTCAAATCAAAATGAGCCCAAACAAAATATATTACCGGCGCAATGACCGGTCAGGAACTGTCCAATCAAATATCGTGTAACAAACAGGCGTCTGGTATTCATCAAAATTACCATCTCTCAAAGTCAGTGAGCGTTGATAAAAATCCAATGTGCCTAAAAAAGATACTTGGATGGATTTTGGGACGATTAACTTACGAACGTTAAAATGCTGTTATTTATGGAACGGGTTAATGACTTCCTACCGACAAGCTATAATGGTATATCTATTTATAGTACAGGCCGAAAGTTCTCGTAAAGCATTCTATATCGAGAAGGTACTTGTAAGCCATTTTTCATCTGTTGGAAATTAAAAGAAAATATAGCCAACATTTAGATTTTTCATAAACAATGTATAATTTACTGTAAATCCACTTTAAGGCCCAATATACGTAACTTTCGACAAAACTTGAAGCGAAAATCGAGCCTAATTATTTTTTATATTTATAGATTTAGTTAAGATTAACTGATATCAGCAATATTCAAGATGAATTCTTACGCAGTTATCGGTACAGCAGCAACTGAAACTCGGTATTTGTAAACACGCGTCCATTTTGAATGGTATTCTAATTTAGGCTTGTTGTTGAAGTGGGCCCCACCTGAATTATTTCAATTCTTTGGATTTCTTTTTGTCAAGAGTTTCTTGTTAGTTACCGCACATGTTTACTTCGTTTTAGGCTTATTTTTGCATGGTTTTCAACTGGATTTTTTCAGAATTTTTCAGAAACACGAAAAATTTCCTGAAGTTACGTATATTGGGCCTTTAATATTTGACAACAAGAAATATTAACACGGTCGTATGAGTCAAATTAAAATAATAAAACAGGCGGCTCAAGTTGGCCTAAAAATACTGACTTCATCAGATTATAGTTAATGGGACTGAAAGCATCTTGAAACAAATCATTTTCATTTTTTCATTTATATATAGGCCATAAGCCCCCCGAGACATTTATCATGACCTACTTCTGTAATTCCACACAATAAACATACAATGCATTAATTACAACATGTTAACACAATTACAAATGAGTAATGCGCCGGTACGAGTTTACACTAATAGGGGTCTGTTACCATACCGGTGTACCCAGAAATATTATTTTTAGAGTGTGAGGATATTCAATTATTGGAGATAAGCTTTTGTCAAAAATAAGACGTAAATCGTATTTTAAAATAAATACTTTCATCAGAATGTCTTTAGCTCGCTCATTTTGACGTAATGATTAGAAGAACTGCCTCCTGGCCAATCACAAACTGGTTCCGTAATTGGAAATGATGTTTGGATAGAGTTTTCAATGTAATGACATTGTATGAAAGTGAAGCAAAACTACATATTGACAAATCAGGAAGGCACCAATATGTTAGTTGATACTAATGATTAAGCAGTTGAAATATGTAAAATTTGACCCTGACCTTTGATGCGATGATCTTGAGGTTCAGACAGTTAATTGCACATGTAATTAGACACAGTGAGTGACCGTGGACATCACCTTGGCGAACACCATTGTTGGAAATAAATCAATTGTATAGGTTATCGCATCGCACCCCATGACCTTTGACCTATCGACCTGAAAATCAATAGGGTTTATCTACTACTTATGATCAGCTCACATATAAGAAATCTTTACATTACAACATGTGGTCTACTGACCGACATAATGCAAACCACTATACCCCCTCTTCTTTGAAAGGGGTTGGAGTGGGAGGGGGTTGGGAGGTTGGAGTGGGTTTGTTGACTATAAAGCATACCCACTATACGGTTTTCTAGCATACATTGCATGACTAGACCCATAGACATAGGTTTTAAACCTGTCCCATCCACTACTTTGTTTGGTTCACAAAATTACCCATGCACTATTTCATTACTATACAGTTTTTAAATATAAGCACTTTTCGGTTCTTTAACATATCTACCTGGTTCCAATAAAAAATTATTTGATTTTTACACATGACCAATATTTAGATATGAAACATATTCACACAATGATGTTGTTAAATCATCAAACTTGCCTGGGCTGATTAACAAATCTTATTGAAAAAAAAAATGTGTTGTCAAAATCAGTTCACGTAGAAAATATTGCACGTAAACTTCCATACACATATTGTATTCTCATAACACAAGTATTTACATATACATATATTTCCCCTCACGTCACGTAATAATATACTGTATAGTGCACAGGTGTCCACCACGTGCGAGGTAGGCGTGTCACACACGATATGTACGTGCGCGGAACTCTCGGTGAATAACAAAACGTATTATTCACGTTACCGTGGCAACACAACGAAAGTTTGCCAATTTTAAACATGATTTAGGTTTTAATAATGAAATAATAAAAGTGCAAATTCCATATGACTGAGGTGTCTATTTCTGGTGCAAACATGTACAGTTACGCTCGCCAATTTATTCCAAGGAAATACCATCTTACTCATTGATAATTTAATTTTTAAAAGCTAGGCCTTATAAAGTGCTACCAAAGGTCCAAAAACTGAAGTATATATATATCATAGTATATAAAGATGAGTTCTTCCTGGTTTTCAGCAGCAGCAGCAGCTGTACTACTTAGAAATGTATCCGTGTACATAATACAGTGTTGAGGTTATTTTGAAAGAATCAAAACACTTTTTAATTGTTAAATATGTATCACGAGGGAAGTAAAATAATAACATGTTTGTGGTTGTGTATTTAAATCGCTTGTATACATGTACATGTCGTCGAAACAGGGTAAATACTGCGAATCCAATAATTTGAAAGTTAGATGTACTTTTTAAATATTTAGTTTTTAATTCACCGTTGGATTTTTTGGACAGATGACAAATACAGATGATGCTAGATGTGTCAAAATACATTTTGGAAAGCGAGTGTTCTATAGTGCATACTGTGCGAATGATTCGAAATAATAACAAAAACAACTTGACCTTGAAAAAAAATGAAAAGTAGGGTCGAACATGAATATATATCGGGTTTGCTCTTTTGAGCACATACCGGTAATAAACATGTAGACAAAAAGTATATATATATGCCCCCATCTCAAACCTACAACAGTTAGAAATTATAGTGTTCATATGCTCTCAGAACAACCTAACAAACTTCTTACCTACTACAGCAACGTGTAACCATGACAACCTGAAACCCAATCCGACAGGAATCTTGGGCTTCAGTCTGCGCTACGAGCGGTGTGCATCAATGTCTGTATGTCTGGGTGTTGATAGAGACCCCCTCCCCCCGCTCACTTATCTCCCTGGGGCTCATCAATAGGAGGCAGGGGGGGGGGGGGGGGGGGGTAGCCCGTTAATTAATTACGAAATAACAGCGCCGTGCTGTTTGTTCATTGACGTATGCAATGAATAACATGTGTTAACATTTAATCGTCTGACAAATGATCAATTTGTAACTTATTATAATTAAACATAGGTGTATGTGGTATGTACATGGTTTTACAATTAAATATTTCGGGTGTTTTATAGGTACCGATTGTAGGTTTATTATAGGTACTTGGGGGATCAGGAAAATGGTACTTAAATCGTACTACGTTTACACATCGTAGAACATGTCTGGGATTGGGGAGGGCGCCGCACCGGATCACGAAAGATTCTTATCTAAAAGCGGCCGTGAAAACTGTTTGAAACTAAAATTAGTACACTAAGCTTATCAGCGTGTTAAGGAATATCAACATACAGCTTATAAACATCTCGTTCATTGATGAAAAAGGCGAAAGCTTGATGTTGACGTCACAGACTGGACGTGAAAACTTATTAAAGTTTGCCGTTTTCTGATTGTTGATTATTTCTGAATTGAAGATGTCTGTAATCGTCATGTTATGCTTGTGTAACCTTAAATACATGTTCTATTTATATCTATATAAGAGACACAAGTCATTTTTGAATCTCAGTCATTTAGAATAAAATTAAGTTATTGTGAATGTATGCCCAGTATTTCAACTGAAATAAACTTGTTTACTTACGGTTAAAGATCAGAAAGTATATTCCAACAAGTCTCGAATGCCGACCACGAAACGATGCAAAAATAATCACACTCGAGTTTCACAGGATAAGCTGAAATATTTCCTTCTGTTATCTCCGAGGGGTGTATCTGCGCATGTGTCGACAGTTACCGGTAACGATGAGGAACCAGGCAGTGATGAACTGGAAACGTAAGTAACATATCTAAAAATAGCCCTGCGTGCTAGGTTATACACGCGCCACAATATGACGTCATGTACTTTGACTTTGCTCAGTGATTGTTATCGTTGGACAAAACAAAATGCAAAATATGCTATTATGATAATAAACAATAAAAGTCAATTAGTATAACTGTTGTGCGTTTGATTCGGTATCACGGCTGCCGAGTAGTGTTAATTGACCATCCAGTGTTTGCGAAATAATTATGACCGGGGCCAATCGCATCTGTGACGTAATGTAGCTTCACTGTGTGTTACCCCTCGCCCCCCTCCCGCCGTCCCCCCTCCCACTCCCGCACCTTAACACCACACAGATCCGAATCTTCTATTGTCCCTCCCATTCCTCACCCACACACACCTTCAGTAGATCAGAGATCTATACGCTCCTATCTCTGTTCTGTTATGTATTTAGAGAGATTTGGAATACCAATGACATATATGTGATATAAATATATGTCCGTATCTTTAATCTTGTTTTTTTCAATAATCGCACTTCTTTTTATAGACTAAAATAGATTGTGTATGTACGCCGACAGATTTCAATGAACGTTACATCTTATCAACAACAGGGACCTGAGAATTTGTTAAAGCTAGTTTTGGACCTAAAATAGGGTGTTTAGAGAAATTTTAAACATTTGGAGGTTTAAGATCAATGTTCAAAACTAGCTGTAACAAATTCCCAGGTCCCTGTGTTATCAACTATGTTATATTGGTGTAAGATTTAAAATCGAAATTTATATTATCCTAGTGAATTTAAACAAACTTGTATGTCCGTACCGATATATGTTACACCTACAATAAAATCTAAAGTTGTCTCATTACAACACTGATATGTTCAAAACCATTTATCTACATTTTAGCCTTATTATATGCTAGTCGTGATATCGTTTAGTTAATTGCAAAACGAAAGAAACATCTCTTTTTGTACGTAGTGATAGGCCTATATGCTGAATTAATCTTGTCAATATTACACCAATCTCTATCCGAGGACCTGGGTAAAGGTTACTCTATTCCATGGTGTTACTTCTTAATCACGAAAACAAACACATTAAGATCTGCTAACTTTATAAAATATAACATGAAAAATTAAAAGCAAGAAAAGAAAAACCATTGACTCAACTTTTCGTGATTCTGCGATTCCATTTTCTTAACGTCGACCAATTATAAAATCCCATAATCAGTTTTTTATTCTCAGAAAAGTCAATTGAACAGCTTAATTTATATTTAATTTATATCCCGTCTATGGAATCGTATACAGATATTATGATTTATTTAGACACTATAAATTTGATGCTACTTGCTCAAGTTCTGAACAAGTGGAGATAAGCAAGTAGTAAAATTGAGTATAGGAAATGTTTCATACAAAACTTAGGAGCCTGTAGCCAGTCTACCTTATAAGAATTTTTGAACAGGAGATCAGGATTTCGCATTACTCGTGTTTTAATCTCAAAGATGCATGCTCGAAAGAGGAAACCTTGGCTTAGCGAAGTTAGAGTTGCAAGCCATGATGGGAGTTGTGTCCCTTTGATGCTCTCGCATGAGAAGATCAACAGCCCAAGGAATCTTCATTCAACAAGCGGACACTTCAACTGACCATTATCTAGTTGGCCTAATTGTTTTGGACAATTATGTCAACATATTACTACTTGTAAATTACTGTAAATTTTGAACCACTCAATCACATCCACGTTAAGTATGCGACACCTTACGCGTGTGGTTAGTTAGTTTTAAGTAAGAAAGATGACGTAACACACCGATGCTGCATCTTTTCAATTTAGTAATAGATGAACATTATAGTATGCCAAAAAATCAGAGACATTTCTGTAAATTCAATCAGTCATAATGTAAATACCACAATTTCCGACTCGCAACCTTCTGGAATGTCCTGTGTTGGTATTGCCATAGATATATTTATCGGAGGTACACGAATTGCTTACAGCTTTTAAATAATACCCTGGTCATTTCGATGATTAAACTCTGTTAAAAAAATATACTGTTTCAGTTCCATAACTTCCATTGTACTTCTATAAATCCTATGATATTCTAAACGTTATTTACATATTTTTCAATTATGTTTTTGTTTAATGAATCAATCGATTTCAGTATTGACTTTCTATTCAATGATGTTTTGGGGAAATGAAATATTAAAAAAAATGCCAGTCCGTGTGTTTAAGTTGCGTCGATTTTACGAGCTTGCATTTGCGCAACATTTTCACTTAGCTTCAACTGGCAGATATTTTAGATGAAAATGTCATTATAATCTATTACCGCCACAAGACTTATCAGCTGATCGATATACAGGTATATATCTCGGTAGATAAAGTACCCTATAGATAGAAGGTTATGTAACCAAGGCAATGACACATACTATATCTCTAGATGTTATCACCCTGGAAAACTACAACTTATCTGCACTTAGATTAAATTTGATGGTTCACGCGCGCATAATTTGGCATAATTCAACATCCATGTTTTAGATGAAAATGTCTGTTCAGAAATAAATGATTATAATTTAAATCGTTATAAAAAAAAAAGAAAACCTTAAGTGGAATGGTTTTTGAGTTAAAAATAAAGTAATTACTCATCAGTTGAAATTGAGGAAGTCGCGTACTTCTAAAACTCGTGAACATTGCTTTATTATATATAGTTAGAAATAAAATACCCACTGTATTGTTTGAAATAAAGAAAAACAATCATGTTGTACGACAAGAGTCGATTGCTGTTTTATGTTATACTTAGTAAAAAAAACACACAAAAAAAACACGGGGAGTATCAAAACTTTAACAAATAATAAGAACTAAAAAATCGACTAAACGAGGGGAAATTATAAGCAAAGGAAAGATTAACACGAAGACCTTTGAAAAAAGTACTAGAGAATAAGGCCAGGTGTTCCAGAAGAGTATGCGTCTTCTGCTTCATCGACAAGTACATCAGAGGTATACTATACTTGACCCTCCGAATTCCTGTCTTGCAATACTTAACCGACTCGATTAGGTCAACCAGACACACGCTCTTTATTATATAGTAATTGAATGAAATTTATTATTAGATTAAGTATACATTTAATTGGTAATCTGCAAACTTGTGATAAAAGTTAGAAAACGTTGGTGTTGGAAGGGAGGGGCTGGGATGAAAGCGGGGGGGGGGGGGGGGGGGAGGATAAACGGGGAGAAAACAAAAGAGTAGTCTGGTCGTTCGATATGACTGATTGTAAGTTATATGAAAAACCGTTTAGAGTTTGAAATAAATAATTGAACAGATCTACAAATTTGAATATTTAAATTAGTATCTAGATTTGGATCTGATCTCCGAATAGAAGGTGTTCCACAGTGATTATGATTGTAGTTAGGGAAGTTTGATACAAAAGGTGGTAAGATTGTAGTTAGGGAAGTTTGATACAAAAGGTGGTAGAAGAGATTTAAGATATGAAGGAGCATTGTTATGATAAATATTATGAAACATTGATACTTTTCTATTCTTCCGCCTATCTGTCAATGATTTCCAACCGAGCTCTCTGTATATAAATTCTTTTTTTCGTAAAGGTAGGTAAACCGGTTATTATTCGACCTGCTTCGTACTGCATGTTTTCTAATTTATTCGAGAGTGTAATATTACAATTGTCCCATACTTCGCAGGCGTATTCAAAAAGTGGCATAATAAAGACAAGGTATATTTTTTCTAGATTTTTTCTATTTAGGGTGTATTTTAGTTCAATGTACTTGGTAATGTTGGTAAGTATTTGTTCAATATGAGTGTTCCCTCTGCCGTTGTTGCTGATAGTGACCCCTAAGTGTTTGTGATTTCTAACAATAGGGATAGGTGTGTTGTTGAAAATAAATTGGGGGTTTGTAGGAACATGTGTGTTAGAGATTAAGAGTATTTCTGTCTTGTTAGGGTTAAAGTTCATTAGCCATTTCTGTGACCAGAGGTTTAGTTGTTCCATGTCAAGATTTATTACTTGTTTTATGTCGTGTAAATTTTGAGAGGAATGTGCTAATGTGGTGTCATCGGCTAAAAGTCTAGTAATCGACAATAATGTGTTTGAAATATCATTAATGTAAACAAGAAAAAGAAGTGGCCCTAAAACTGAACCTTGAGGAACTCCTGCTTTGATAGATACTTCAGAGGATATAGTGTTTTTTAGCACGACTGACTGGCGTCTATTGCTTAAGTAATTTTTTATCCAATCTAACAATTTACCCTTTATCTCATATTTTTTCTAATTTAATCAATAACCCTTTATGCCAGACACGGTCGAAAGCTTTAGAAAAGTCACAAAAGACAAGAGCGGTGTATTTACGATTCTCCATTGCTGTAAGTATAATGTGATAGAGTTCTATAAGTTGGTGAGTGATTAGGTAGGTTTTGGGAGTAAGTTTACACTGTAAGGGGTTTAGATCAATTTTAGATAAAATGCCCCTTCAATGGTCATAATATTGAAAGGCCCGCTACCGTTTAATGCAAAAAAAAAAAATAATAATAATAACATACACAATTTCTGTGTGTCAAAGTTTCACGTCAACCTCATTAACATTATGTGGCTTGGTGACTGCGAAAATAATTGACACTCTAAAATGGCGTGTTTTAGGAGGAAATGGAGACCAAGTCTGCGGAGGCAGAATCTATCGTACGTGCATATCTTAAGAAAAAAATATATCAAAGAAGATAAAAAATATATTTTTCCAATTGTACAAAACAATTCCTGCGCATCAATTTGAAATGTTGTATTAGATTCAAGAATTCTAGGAACAGTTGATTTTTCCGACACCAAGGTATTCCGCCATTACATTATACATGTGATCATTGAAGGGGGGCATTATATCTTAGATTTATACTACCCCCCCCCCCCCTGCATCTTTTTTCTTCTCCTGACAATCGGTTTTATTGGTAATATTTCCAAAGAATACCACAACTCTTACATGTATTTAAAAGTTAAGCTGTTGATAACTTTACCAATCGCTATAATAAATAGAATAACAACATTACCCCACTTGGGCCTCACAAATAGCACAGTGTATATATGATGACCTCTTGATTGACCTTCTAGCGCGTGAAATTATTCAAAGTTAAATCTTATAGATACAGGTACCAAGTTTATGATGTTACATACATTGATCTGGTTACTCAAAATATCACTTGATCTACGGGACAGAAAAACGGGCGCGGAATACACGTGTAAACAGGGAAGGGAATTCAACCAAAACAAGCGTGGCGATAAGTGGCATGCAGGAACGTCGATTACACGTTGGTAATAGCTTTTGCTTTCTGTTTACAATGTCCCAGAAATAGAAAGAATCAATCGTGCTGGAGCCTTGTGATGAGTCAGAGAAAACAACACCAGAATGTCGGTGTATGTTAAACACATATAATCGTTTTCTGTAGATTTCCCGTTAAAGGTTCTTATTACCTGATGCTTCATAGGTCATTAATATTTCGGACATGGGAGTGTTATGGACATCTTACGACCATTTCGATGCTTTTATCCATTGATTTCACTCCAACCGGACAATGCATCAAAGATATTTGAGTACACTCACCGAGTAATCACACAGCCGGAAACTAGATCGCTCTATGTTTCACTTAGGATCATATTGTGATCGTCAGGAAATTAATTAGAAATAAGTTAAACGTTATAGCCAATTGTTGTTAAGTTACTTTATTATATTTACATTTGCGCTACAGTGTCACTATATAACCAAGTAAGTTCCGTTTCGGTTCATAGGACGTAAACCCGAAACGAGTATGAATATGAACGTCAGATGAAGATTAAAAAACAATGAATACCACGCCGAACTCTCGTTTGGGCGAGAAACTAAAGACAACTTTTTGGCTTATGTATTCAATTTATATCACTTATTGGGTAAGATCAAATTAACATAATTAAATAGCGCGGTTCATGCTATTTCCCTGTAATTCAGTGGGCGTTCATATCGCCTATAACTCAAAACAGAATGCAGTTAAACGCTTAAATAATACTGGACACATCTTTAACCTTTCGGAAGACCCCATATATATGGAATGTCATTCATTTCACCATAAGTACCACCGCTGAGCCCTTAACACATATACCCCTGTAGATACATTTGAACTCTTTCAATTCAAAGGCTGGGATAGTTCATTCTAAATGTCAATGGTGAACGAGTAAGCTGCTTAAACCGAATCAGTTTCAATAAAGCCGGACATATTGAATGTACATAATAAATGCTATTGTTGTGATCATTCAAACTAGGTGACACATTTTAACTTTTCCAAAGGTTATCTTCAAGGTCAGAGTTCATTTGGGTTATTTCGGGGGTGAATGAGTCCGTGTTGATCTTTCGTACCATTGATAAAACCCCTAATAGGACAGTGGTGTGCGTTTGACATTCCAAAATACTTGAATAGGTGACTCTTTCTTCCCATTCTTTATGATCTAATTATGTTGATTCTGCTAGCGGACCATAATCCCACGACGTCATAATAACACCAGTAAACAGTACACAAAATAAATAAATAAATAAAATACGAGAATAACATCTGAATAATATAATTAATTTTCCATTGATTGTATGCAGAAAGCGGCTTTCTGATTAGTTGAGATTTTCTTTTCATACCTCTATAAAAAAAAAATCCGAAAATGGCATGAAAAATGTGACGTCACAATCCGGCTACTGACTTAGTGTGTTGATTTGTAAAAAGAATCCGTTCTTTGATCAGTCAAATTGTACATAATCATGTTTTAAATTTGAAAATAAGTTTCAAAAATTAGTTATAAGCGTTGATGTCATTTTTTTTAATTATATAGTGTTATGAACAAAATTTGCTTGCAAACGTTTGTAAGAATAGAAATAAGATACGTCATTTATAGTAATATCATTATGCAAATTAGTGAACAATGCATCGCAACATATTTTGGTATGCGTCGAGGATAAATGTTACTTGAAAGATGGCGCCGAAATTATTATAGTAACAATGACCTAGTTTATTTTCACGAAGAAGTTGAAACGTGAACTTGTACTAGATGTGATGGTTATGTGAACTTATGTGAACTGCCGCCTGTACAGAGGTGACATCCAAATTTCTGTTTATAGTAACTGCGCCCTAGCTTTTGCTTATAGAAGGTTGAAACTATAAGATAAACGTGACGATTTCAATATTCCGATCAGGAACTTTCCCTTTCTTGATAGTAACATTCCTGTTTCTTCTACCTTCGGTTTGTTGTTGAAGTGGGCCCCACCTGTATTATTTTCAATTCTTTGGATTATTTGTCCAGAGTTTCATGTTAGTTACCGCCCAGGTTTACTTCGTTTTAGGCTTATTTTGGCATGGTTATCAACTGGGTTTTTTTCAGAATTTTTCAGAAACACGAAAATTTCCCTGAAGTTACGTATATTGGGCCTTTAACACTTGTATAATCGTTATTGCTCCAAGCGTTCACATCATTTGCACGTGATTCTAGGCAGCCTAATTACCTATTACATACATGTAGTGGGATATATTTGGTATCACCTGAAAGATTAAAGTTTCGCCTTTAAAATGAGGCACGCATGTAAAAAATTGAACTTCATTCAATGACGAAATCGAGCTTAGAGTAAAAATAGGTCGATTTTCTCTCCCAAGCTAGTTCTTTCCCTTGTCACAGGTATATAGTAGTGGGAGGGGCTATATTCGAGAAAGGTAAAAAAATATCTGACAATAATTTCATAGTGACATAGGTCCGTGTTTAGCCCCTGGGGTCATTTGGAAACATGTATCGTCTAGTTAAAACATAGTGTTGCTTTAAAGTAGTCGGTTATTGCGTACCAAACTGGAATACAATTTTAGTCTGAAGCATGGCGTAAGCTCATCTGTCGCTCGGACCAAGTTGGCTAAGACGAACTAGACTTTTGTTCATATGAACAAAAGGAATCAACAAAACACTACCATGTTATTTTCTCATCAAATTTACTGAAGAACAACACCATTTGGAGACAACGGGAAATTAGATTTCATTTCAAAACAAATCGTTTATTTTCATAATAATTCAAACAATTGAAAAGAAACATTTTAGGTATAAATAATTTGCATATATCACGGACATACACATATTCAAATACATTTTTCCATAACAAAATTTTTCCCTAGAATCAATCCTAATGTCCTTAGATCATATTTGATGACTGAAATACCTCTCTATATTGTTTTCTTGTGTAATGTTATTCTCAACCGCCATTTGCATTTCAATGTCAAAATAAAATAAAAATGGCATTGTTGTTTTTTCCATGTGTCACTTTATTCGAGTATCTCAATATAAATGTCATATACAGTTTATGTTTGAATATATATTAAAGAAAGTCCATGTGATGACAAACATTTTGGTATATCACATGGCTATATTTGTGCCATACTTTGTTTTCTGTCGTTTTATCCATAATACAGTGTATGCCTTTTTAAATGACATTGCTTTGCAACACAAATATTTCCTCAATTAGTGTCAAAGGCAAACTAGTTCTAACGTTATTGTAAAACGTGTGATGGCCCATATCTGTTGACAGTAATTAAACAAGACGTGAGCAGAGAATACCCACACTTTCTTAGTTTACAAAATTTCGATTCCCACGTCTTCGACCCCAGCGTCACTGAGAGTCCCAGAAGGACGAAACAGCTGTATGGTGCAGTCTACTTAATTTATCGGCATACTGTATCTATTACCGAATTTAAATGATGCAGCATGTGTGAGTATTACGTCATCTTTATGTTTGTTTATAATTGTGAATTTAAATACTTAGTTAGAACTCACCTAACACATGCATACCATAATACATTGCTACTTTTGTGGCAATATTACCCAGTCAGCAATTTGAAAGAAAAACTAGCTATAGAAATGTCGGTGGGACATAAATGCCCCCGCTCTCCACACGAAATAAGTTCTTCATGCTTATTACGTATGCGAAGTTCAATGGCAATCGGATTAGTAGTTATTTAAATAAGCTGGTTACATTACCATGGGACGCGACGCGACAGGACAGACATGGTTAACACTATATGCCCCCCAATTTCATGGCTGAGACATAAAAAATGAAAATAAGGTAGTAGGAGGATTGAGCTTTCCAGACGCATTAAACACTCAATCATTTGGGAGATGGCTTAAAATAAGATTGAACTCTTTTTGCCAGATCCCAAAATTATATAACAAAAATGTAAATCTTGACCTATATGTACTGTATATAATTGATAATAAAGATAACACACGCATGTACTGCACCTTTTAAATTTAGTAACAGATACATTATACCGCAAAAAATAATTAAACTGCAGTACAGAGCTGTTTTGTCCTCCTAGGACTCTTCAGAGATGCTAGAGGCCGAAAGGTGCGATTCAATTTTTTTAAACTAAAGCAGAAAAGTCAGGTACGTAAATTCTCTTTAATTTATGAATTCAGAAGTAAAATTAATAAAGAAAAAAAACTAGTTCTCTATAATTGCAAATCGTGTACTACTAAAATGTGTATATTAGGTACCGTGCCTCTACTCAAATGAGATAACTGTGGCTAAAAAAATACTTTTAAATCCAAACACTGTAATATATGTAACACATATTCTACACACATTCCATTAAATATCATTTAATCAACAAAACATTGAGCAACATTTCAAAAAGTTTAAAATAAATATCAATGCTCTCTCACTTTCTCTGTCTTACTCTCTCTCTCTACCTTTTTCTCTCTTTCATCGTATTTGAAATATTGAAGACATTGTTTGGTGTATCACAGATTGTTTGATTAACAATAAAAATACATTCGAACTTTCAATCTATATAATGGGTTTTATACGTGTTTTCCCCACTGTAAAGTTTAATTATCCAACACAAAAATTAAAAACATAAATAGCAAGAATCATTGACGCCTATGGCATACATTTGTTAAGTAGCACATAAACCATTTCATACGATATTTAACCATGAAACAAGAGATTAACAAGGCATCGCAAACGATACAAATCCCCTCGCGTGCTAACACACGTCTGACATAAAATAGGGGGTGGGGTTATTGCAGGACATTGAAATAACATCAGTTGTCATTTGCACTGAACTGCAATAGACATGGATGGACTTATTATCAGGCATGGGCTCATTGCCAGATAAATATGGTATATATTGTTATGCATTCAACAGTATCTGGTTAAGCATCACACTAGCAACTTCGAGGTATTCCCATGCTGGACCCATATATGAAGTTTGGTCAGGATCCGTTCAGAAATGAATTTGCAAGAGTGCTGACAAAAATTTTCTATAAATAGTAACGCTAACCTTATCCTTGACCTAGGCACCCTGAAACCGGAACTCATTCGAGGTATTACCATGCTGGACCCATATATGAAGTTTGGTCAGAATTCGTTCAAAAATGAAGTCGCAAGAGTGCTGACAAAGATTTTCAATAAATAGTAACGCTGACCTTGACCTTGGCACCCTGAAACACGAACTTGTTCGAGGTATTCCCATGCTGGACCCATATAAGAAGTTTGGTATGGATCCATTCAAAAATGAATTCGCAAGAGCGCTGACAATGATTTTCTATAAATAGTAACGCTGACCTTGACCTTGGCACCCTGAAACACGAACTTGTTCGAGGTATTACCATGCTGGACCCATATATGAAGTTTGGTCAGGATCCGTTCAGAAATGAAGTTGCAAGAGTGCTGACTAAGATTTTCTATAAATAGTAACGCTGACCTTATCCTTGACCTTGGCACCCTGAAACCAGAACTCATTCGAGGTATTACCATGCTGGACCCATATATGAAGTTTGGTCAGAATTCGTTCAAAAATAAAGTCGCAAGAGTGCTGACAAAGATTTTCTATAAATAGTAACGCTGACCTTATCCTTGACCTTGGCACCCTGAAACCGGAACTCATTCGAGGTATTCCGATGCTGGACCCATATATGAAGTTTGGTCAGGATCCATTCAAAAATGAAGTCGCAAGAGCGCTGACAAAGATTTTCTATAAATAGTAACGCTGACCTTGACCTTGGCACCCTGAAACACGAACTTGTTCGAGGTAAACCCATGCTGGACCCATATACGAAGTTTGGTCAGGATCTGTTCAGAAATGAAGTTGCAAGAGTGCTGACAAAGATTTTCTATAAATAGTAACGGTGACCTTGACCTTGATTTTGCCACCCTGAAACACGAACTCGTTCGAGGTATTACCATGCTGGACCCATATAGGAAGTTTGGTCAGAATCCGCTCAAAAATGAAGTCACAAGAGCGCTGACAAAAAGTGAACATACCTACGTACGTACGTACGTACACACGTACGTACGAACGGAACGCTATTTCTTCTCCCCGACTTTCATCGCGAGGGTATAATAAGTATAATATAAAGAAGCCATAACCGGAATACCGCGTATCCCATCAACAGGACTGAAAGAAAAAAAAACTAAAAAACTGAAAATAAATTAGGGTAAGAAAAAAGCTGAAAAACTTAAAATAAATTTATTGACAAGTCACGTGTCAAAAAACGGAATTCCGTCACAAAACCCATGCATTAATCAATTAATCGAAAAAAACCTGAATAACCATTACACAGCCAAACATTTGCTAGAAAGACCGATTAAACCATTGCCATAGGTTCGGTTCCTTGGTAAATTTGCGAGGCAACACTCCGCATTGTATACCGTTATACTAATCAGCAAAGGAGAAAGTGTTGAGATCTGTACAAATTTGTCAGAAGGATTATTTACACTGGGATAAGAGCACTGGTAACTAGATTTCATATTCCATGAACGTTCATGATAAATGTTTATGTTTCAAAGTTCATGATAAATACCTGCTTAACCAAAAACTATGAAAAACATAATATCCCAATAATTTTTTTAACAATTTAACAAAATATCTTCCTATTCATTATGAATAAAATCTTGTAAGATGTAACTAATCCGTAACCACGAGCAAAATGTTCTCAATGTTAAATATTTATGTTTTAGTTTAGTTTAGTATTAGCAACGTTTCTCTGTAGTAGTATCCAGATATGATTGAAAAAGAAAATGAAAAACAAAAAGTCAACCGTATATTATATAAAAAAGGCACAATACATTCAAATCATTTGACATTTCATCAATTTGTTCAGGTTCTACTCAAAGATGAATCAAACGCCATACAAACGACGTCTTCGTATCGTCTTCTTTCATCAGCCACGTTGTGATTTTTGGAAACATATTCTGTCGAGTTCGACACCAACTTTGGTCGCATTGAAGCATCATCCAGTAGACTCTCGCATTTCTGAATGAATTCCTAGCAATAAGAATAAGATAAAAAGCCACATGTACCAAACTATGTTACGCACAGCATCGATAGAAATGTCTAAAAAGTCACTTTGTTTCTTGCACTACATTGATATTCGAATAAGTTTACCGCTAAATTTTGGTTTCCTTCCCTATGAAGCCCTTGTGCTAATAAGGCCAACACGAGTGATAGCCTGTTTCACAATTGTTGTTTAAATAAATAAAGTATACATTACATTTTATATGAAAACATCGTCGTAAGAACGCAGATATCTGAGAGGTTCATGGTTAACTATCTATTAGATTAACTTAATTTTGTTTAAAGCATAACCATTTCCCGCGTAGGGGGCAAGACATGCTGCTAACACTATCTCTGCCCATCTGGAGCCTACATTTGGCAATTGCCAGGCACTGGCCTCAGATCGGTGGGTTTTTATTCGGTTATAAACGCAAATGTAGCCAAGTTTTGCATACGTACCTCTGGGGAAGCATATACAAGTCCATTACATCCGTCTGTCACTATACAGCGGTTACCTGGGATATCCCGCACCACAACAGGGACACACAAATCCATAGCCTTCAATACAAATACGCATTCACCAGTGCAGCATACATAATACTTGATAAGAGGATAAATCATCTTTATCAAAAATATAAATTTGAATATATGAAATATAATATCATTGAAAGGTACTTAATAGTGAGAGTTCGTAGCGACGCTATAAATGAAAAATATAAATTGAATGAACATGGTGACCATAAACCTGTACAAGGATGTTTCTCACACAAGAAAAAACAACATTGACACAGTATGCATGTTTTGACATATTACAGCTGCCGAACTATTTTACGGTACAGGGATTCGCGAGATGCAGGTTGATGAAGACTATGGACAAGTTTTATGGTCGCCATCTTGATCTCATCGAGAAATATTCTGTTTCTTTGTGTGATATAAGGTTTTTGAGTTTGCTTATTAGTGTGCTTACTTGTTGTATTTGACAATGATGACTCGGTATTCATTTTGAAGATTGATGCTAACTTGATTGATGACCAATATTTACATGACGGGTGTCGTCAATGAAGCGGAAGACGCTTACTTTTGCGGAACACCTGATCTTATTCTTTTGTGCATTTGCGAGAATCGTCATGTAAATATTTCCTTTGTTCCCATTTTGCCTCTAGTTTAATCGATTTTGAGTTCGGATTATGGTTTTGTTAACGCTTTGGTATCCTGTTTTTGTTTCAAATACAATGATAAAAGCCTTAAATCATACAGGATATAGAGGATCTGTCATGAGTTTCTCTTCATATTGAATTTATGATACGAGTTTTGAATTAGGCGAGTAAAAATGAAAAATTCTAAACGAGTGAGATTCTTTTTCTCATATGACATTTTATCGCCTTTCATCATCCTAAACATATTTTGTCTTCGCCGTTCTCGCCAACTGATTTCAATATGTCGAACCAAATAACCCAAACCTTTGAAGTAGGTCAAATGTACCTTCGAACGAAGAAGTCCAACATAATTGACTCTTGTAATTGATTAATTTGATCAAATAAAGACACCTTATTGCAAAATTTCAGACAGTTTCAACTAATATTATGACTGATAAATTATCTCTAGTGATTAGAAACAATGGATACAAAATTAAGTTCGGTTGTGTCGGGCGAGTGTCCTCTGGTATTCCATTCATGAATCCGGCCGGATGTGACGATTTCGTGACGTCACTTGGCGCGACAATAACTTGTTATACCGTTGCTGGAAAGGATCCTCGGATCGATATATTTTGTGTAGATAAGTATTGTTAAGATGTCTGTAATCATTTACGCTTTTTTAACAACCCTTGTCTTTGTTGTCAACCTTAACTTTATCGGTAACTCCAACTTCATCATTCAACTAGCAGTCGCAAGTTGTGTTCTTCGTAGTAAAAAGAAGTAGATCGTTCCCGTGCGTATTAATACAGTTCAAAAGGAACCAGCCAATCAGCGAAGTGGAAGGTGTTATTACACGTGTGTAATATAGAAAGTTTATGTAATGGCTTTTTAACACCGCATATAACGATAGTCATATGATAAAAAACTTTATCGTCAATTTTTAAAAATTTCTTATCTATAGTGATCTCGCACTTGTGCAATATCAAATATATCAATAGTATAAGTCATCAAAACATATCGTGACTTGAGTTCAGAAAGATAGGAACAGTCTTCTTGATAGATAAAAATGTGCATTACGTCAGATTCTTAAAACAATCCAAGATAAAGCGAACAGATCAATGTTAACGCGAGTCCACAACCAGACGATCACATAAATCGTTGACGTACCTCTAAGATCGCCACGGCCATACCCTCACTCCGGGACGAGTTGACAAGGGCGAAGCTTCCTTTAATGGCGGCATGGGTGTCGTCTAAACCGAGGCCGGGTAAATATACAACGCCGGGAATTCTGAGACAACAAAACCCAGATATGACAAGACTTATGGGAGAGATGGAAGGACTTTGTATATCATTTTACAGATAAAGGCATACAGTGTTGGAAATTTGAATGACATATGGCTGTAAAAATACTAAATGAATCACTAACGCCCTGAAAATGACGCCATTGTTCTTCAGCAGCGACACTGACCGTTGAGTAAGGTAAATTCTTACACTTTCATAAATGTTTTACTTTACATTTCTCTCATTTCTAGGTGTGTAATACTGGCCTGTCCAGGGCAATACACCTATGATCGCTGTGGTTGTATTACACCACTACCCATGCAATACAGCCACCGCGTGACGTCACAATGGCGCAACAATGTCGTGACGTCACGAGTTCGGTAAAATCTGATGCCGAAAAAAGAAAAATGGCGACGTGATGAAAATTAAAACCTTTCACGATATTTTAACCGTGTACATTAGAAAGCTGAGATTATTTTTTCTGCGCAAACTACGTTTGCAAATATGGGGTATGCTCGATCTCGCTGTATCATTTGTTTTCGTCAAAAAAATTCAAGGAAAAATTTGATATTTTCAAAATGGTGGCCAGTCAAAAGTATTTTCATGGTTTTTGAGCTTATTCAGGTAGTTGAAATGAGAGAAAAATACTCTTTCATGACCAGAGGTGTAAGATAGGGAAATTCCACCCTCAGGATTTTCAAATTTGGCAAAACCCTCGGCAAAGCCTCGGGTTTTACCAAATTTGAAAACCCCTCGGGTGGAATTTCCCTATCTTACACCTCTGGTCATGAAAGAGTCTTATAATCATGCTATGATCGAGCCTACATAAATTTTCGATTCATAGTCAATGAATAGTTTACGATGTGGAGAAGTGTACTTCTCAAACAAGCATATCAAACGGCATGATAATTTCGCTCGATATGCTATCATCGTTTCGTCATACTTGGCACAATTTCAACGCAAGAAAGAGTTATGTTTCCAGATGTATAAATAGTATTCAATATGTAAAAATGAAAAGATTGCATAATAAATAGAATCCAGGGTGAATGTTTGAAAAATACAGGATTTTGGTTCTGGGCTGAAAACATATAGCTTAGTAGGCTACGGTCGATCCTCACTAATGCTCAAAATAAACATAGTTTGTTATGGCCGAGAAACGAAGACCGTGTTTGCTGAGTAACACCGACTCTCGACAAAGTAAGAAGGGCATGTGGGAAACAGTTCAGTTACATAAGAATGTTAAAGAAGAAACTGAATAGAAAAGCACACGAAAGCGAACGATTTGCTGCCAAAACATACCCGCAGATACCAGCCACGAATTCGTCTTTATAACTAACATCTGCCTGTAATAAAAAGAAATATAGCGAAATACAACATTGACGGGAAAACCATAAATGAAGCGTTTGTGATAAATTAAATATATATAAATAGAAAAATAATAATAATACAGCTGAAAAGCAGTTGTAACATATACATGAAATGACATTACATACAATTTCAATCTCATTTAAAACAGTTCTGAAAAACATCTTACCATGGACCCTAGAATTACATAGAAGACATCCTTTCTTCTGGTATGCAGTTCTGTAATGAAACATTTACATTGCCGTTTAAAAACAACCATTCTACCTCATTATTTATTGCAAAATAGCAATTGCTTCGATCAGTTTTACAAAAACCAGATGTACAATATACCATAGCTCAGAGCCTTAGGCTTAATACACTTCCTCCAATTACATACTATTACTGCAATATTGCAGGTATTCAGCTGTGAATATTCGTATGATGAACATGTATTTTGTCATAGAGTTTGGCAAGATAGTTGGTTTGAAAGCCTTAACTTCACAGTCTGTTCTAAAAGGGTTGATCACAATGTGTAATGACTGACGTTTACATGACCCAATAAATGTTCTTTGACATACCGTACCGGTCATACAATTTGGCGATTTGGTCATGAAAAGTGAAAGATTAATTGTGGCGGGTTAAAATTTAGCGATTTTCAATAAATTTAAGGTTTTAATTTGGTGTTGAGCATATACATTACCTTCCGGGATATACAGATTAACATTTTTTGTCCATATATCCTATCAATGTTGATTAAATTTGCTGTGTATTATACTGTATCAACAATACGCATCATTCGTTACTCTCGGGAGTAAACGGATCAACAGGAGTAATCGAAGGTAAATGACGGTTGGAACGAAAACTATTGCTGAAGTTGACATTTTGCGTTTGTTTAATTGGCGGTGTTAAAATTTGACGGGTAAAAGTTTGGCGATCTATATATGGACCCGCCAAATCGCCAAATTAAAGCCCTGCTAAAATTTCCCGCTATACGATATGAAAAAGCAGGGCAAAGAAATAGTAAAAATTAAGACCATCAGACACAGCTCTTGGAAATCTTGTATAGTTAAAGCGTTATATGTATCCTTTATCGTTGAGATCAAAAAAATGAATTAAACTGCATCATACAGCTGTTTCGTCCTCCTAGGACTCTTCAGTGATGCTAGGGGCCAAAAGGGGTGAATCCAAAATTTCTAAAGTAATGTAGGAGCAGAAGGGTCAGGTGCGCAAAACCCCGTTATTTTATGAATTTAGAATAAGAATTAAATAAGTACAGAATAATTTCAACGTGGAAATGTGTACATGGATATTATGTACCGTGTCAATACTCATATTAGATAACTGTGCCTATGGAGACTCCATTCAAATTTATGTGTGCGATTCAATAGTAACAATATTTTTAGGTTAACCCCACCTTTTGGCCTCTAGCATAACTGACGCAGTGCAGTTTACTTTTTTGCATACACGTGAGCGTGCTATGTCATCTACCAATACTGCTGAACAGCAGGTTTTGACGAAAACATAACCCAATGACTGAACTACCCAATACTCATTTTTTTTTTATTTCTGTCTCACTTAACACTAATCTTTCTTAACGCAACCGTAGAACCAAAGAGTTGTTAAGCCACACGTAAACATTCAACATGTTAATAAGAGGCTATAGAAAATCTGTTGAGATATCAGGATAAAACATGGTGTAGCCATATGAACAGACACAAATGCACATTGTTCGCATCAGCAGCATACCTGTGGATTACATACGGTATAGCTTCCTCCTGGCAGTACAGTGTACCAGTGACGACGACACACAGTGTACGTACAATGTACTTGCTACTTATGACATATCGCCTTCCCGTGACTCCCATTTATCATCATCTGAGTTGATACACTTATACCCAGTGATACACAGACAGATAGTAGGAGAGGGGTACAGAAGTAAGCGCAGACTGCAATATGTTTTAATTTAAGCTGGCTAGTCAGCGATCGGGTTAAAGGTCCTACTAAGAGCTGATAAAAGGTCACTCACCCGTTTTTAACGTGTATCTTTTTCTATTACGTGTATCGTTTCTATAACATGTAGCTTTTCTATAACATGTAGCTTTTCTATAACGTGTAGCTTTTCTATAACATGTAGCTTTTCTATAACGTGTAGCTTTTCTATAACGTGTAGCTTTTGTATAACGTGTAGCTTTTCTATAACGTGTAGCTTTTTGTATAACGTGTAGCTTTTCTATAACGTGTAGCTTTTCTATAACGTGTAGCTTTTCTATAACATGTAGTTTTTCTATAATGCGTTGCTTTTCTATAACGTGTAGCTTTTCTATAACGCATAGTTTTTCTTCAACGTGTAGCTTTTCTATAACGTGTAGCTTTTCCATAACGTGTAGCTTTTCTATTACGTGTAGCTTTTCTATAACGTGTATACACATTTTCGTAGTACGCGATTTGAAATTACACAGAACTAGTTTTAATTTTTACTTCTACTCTCATCAAATAAATGGGTTTTATGCACCTAACCCTTCCGATTCTACATTAGTTTACAAATTTTGAATTTCACCTTTTGGCGCAAGCATCACTGAAGAGTCCTAGAAGAACAAAAAGCTGTGTGATGCAGTTTAATTCATTTTTTCGGCTTCCTGTATATATTACTGAATTTAAATGGAGCAGCATATATGTGTGTTACGTCATCTCTCTTAGCAAACGTTGTTACAGTCCTACCAGATTTGTCATTAAAAGCAACTTTTGCTGAAAGGTTTATTACATCATGATTGAATTATTGTGCTTTATTTTGTTGTTTCTAACAGTTGTTTTAAAAGTATATCAGGTGAAGACAACAATAAAGTGATGATGTCACAACAGCGAATTCTTGTAATAACATTTGCCTTCACAATGCATTACACTGAAGGGATGATTGGTTTAGTTTGGTTTATTTTGTTTAATGTCCTATTAACAGCCAGGGTCATTTAAGGACATGCCAGGTTTTGGAGGTGGGGGAAAGCCGGAGTACCCTGGGAAAAACCACCGATCAACGGTCAGTACCTGGCAACTGCCCCACATAGGTTTCGAACTCACAACCCAGAAGTGGAGGGCTAGTGGTAGAATGTCAGGACACCTTAAACACTTGCCCAACGTGGCCCCTCATGGAAGGATGAACATTGCTCTTCATGGAAGGACGAAGAGCAAATGTAAATATAAAAGGACACCATTGATAACGGTATCTTCTATCACGATATGTCAAGAACGTCAGCCAGTAATTCAATAATTGAGAATAATTCCTAATTAACCTTACCTCCAAATTGTTTTACGAGATAAAGGGGATCCTTGACTGGCCTGATTCCACCGACAAACAAAAATATTTTGGGTTCCACTTCTGAAGGGATTTCTACTCCACCATTCCGTCGTACGTAGTCGATAATTGAGAAATCTGATGGATTGGTCACGACAGCTGAGATAGAGATGAATATAGAAAACAATTTGAGTTACAATAATTTGGAGTGAAAACAGGTATTCATGACGTAGAACATTTGATTGATGGGGCCAAATTTTATGTATTCTTTGTGTAAGCTAGCAAACTAAATCTTTGTTTGAGGTTTCAATATTAGTAGTAGTAAATGCAGTGATGCTTGATGTTAATAGGTGGTTTTAACTGGCAGGAGATAGGCCTTAATATACGATATCTTTATTCACGTGAACATCGCGTGAATTTCACATGAAATTCGAAAGAAAAAAATATGCATGTAACTTATAAATTCACATGAACGTGAAATTCACGTGAAGATATACACAGGGTATTTTCTGTGTAACTAGTTATAGATAGGTGGTTAAATAAAAAAAGAGGTGAATGTAAATCATGTTATAGACAGTTACATACAGGTGGTTAGTATGGGCAGGTGGTACTTACAGATAAGAGAAGGCTAAAGACAAATGATAATAAATGACATGTTACCAAGATGCAGTGGTTATACAGAGACAGTTATTATGAATATGTGGCTGTTATAGACATGTGGTTATTATTCTAAATAGTAAGTATTTAAAGGTGGTGATTATTGACAGGTAAGAGTTATTGACAGGTGGTAGTTACATATACGAGGATGCTATAGACAGATGGTAATAAATGACATGTTATCAAGATGTGGTGGTTATACAGAGACTCCGACGGTCGATATTGTTATTGACAATTGTTATACATTTATGGTTGTTAAGAACATGTGATTATAATTCTAAGCAGTAATAATTGACAGGTAAAGGTTATTGACAAGTGGTAGTTTCAGATGAATGGAAGTTATAGACAGGCGGTAGCAATATCCAGGTAGTTATTAATGACAAGTGTTTAATGCAGACGGAGACAGTTATACACAAGTGGTAGTTATCGCCAGTTGGTTCTTACTGACTGGTGGTGATTAAAGATACTCTGTAGGTAAATGCTATTGATAAATGGTAAGATAGGTGTTTGTAATCAACAGGTTGTATTTAAAGACACAGGAACTTGTGGCCAGGAAAATAACCATGCAATATGATCTATGTATAGATAATATAACGAAATCTGAATAATTAGTATTAGTTGAAATAGGTGGTTCAAAGATAGGTGGTTGATAAAGACAGATGTTAGTTACCAATACACATGTAGGTGGTTCAAAGATAGGTGGTTGATAAAGACAGATGTTAGTTACCAATACACATGTAGGTGGTTCAAAGATAGGTGGTTGATAAAGACAGATGTTAGTTACCAATACACATGTAGGTGGTTCAAAGATAGGTGGCTGTTATAGACAGGTGTAAGTTACCAATACACATGTAGGTGGTTCAAAGATAGATGGTTGTTATAGACAGGTGTTAGTTACCGATACACATGTAGGTGGTTCAAAGACAGGTGGTTGTTATAGACAGGTGGTAGTTACCGATACACATGTAGGTGGTTCAAAGACAGGTGGTTGTTATAGACAGGTGTTGGTTACTGATACACATGTAGGGGGTACAAAGATAGATAGTTGTTATAGACAAGTGTTAGTTACTGATACACATGTAGGTGGTTCAAAGATAGGTGGTTGTTTTAGACAGGTGTTAGTTACCGATACACATGTAGGTGGTTCAAAGACAGGTGGTTTTTATAGACAAGTGTTAGTTACTGATACACATGTATGTGATTCAAAGATAGATGGTTGTTATAGACAGGTGTTAGTTACTGATACACATGTATGTGATTCAAAGATAGATGGTTGTTATAGACAGATGTTAGTTACTGATACACATGTACATATGTAGGTTGTTCAAAGACAGGTGGTTCTTATAGACAGATGTTAGTTACCAATACACATGTAGGTGGTTCAAAGATAGGTGGTTCTTATAGACAGATGTAAGTTACCAATACACATGTAGGTGGTTCAAAGATAGGTGGTTGTTATAGACAGGTGTAAGTTACTGATAGACATGTAGGTGGTTCAAAGATAGATGGTTGTTATAGACAGATGTTAGTTACCAATACACATGTAGGTGGTTCAAAGATAGGTGGTTCTTATAGACAGATGTAAGTTACCAATACACATGTAGGTGGTTCAAAGATAGATGGTTGTTATAGACAGATGTTAGTTACTGATATACATGTACATATGTAGGTTGTTCAAAGACAGGTGGTTCTTATAGACAGATGTTAGTTACCAATACACATGTAGGTGGTTCAAAGATAGGTGGCTGTTATAGACAGGTGTGAGTTACTGATACACATGTAGGGGGTACAAAGATAGATGGTTGTTATAGACAGGTGTTAGTTACCAATACACATGTAGGTGGTTCAAAGATAGATGGTTGTTATAGACAGGTGTTAGTTACTGATACCCATGTAGGTGGTACAAAGGCAGGTGGTTGTTATAGACAGGTGTTAGTTACTGATACACATGTAGGTGGTACAACAATAGGTGGTTGTTTTAGACAGGTGTTAGTTACTGATACACGTGTAGGTGGTACAAAGACAGGTGGTTGTTATAGACAGGTGGTAGTTACTGATACACATGTTGGTAGTACAAAGATAGATGGTTGTTATAGACAGGTGGTAGTTACTGATACACATGTTGGTGGTACAAAGATAGGTGGTTGTTATAGACGGATGCTAGTTACTGATTCATATGTAGGTGGTACAAAGATAGATGGTTGCTATAGACAGGTGGTAGTTACTGATAGACATGTAGGTGGTACAAAGATAGATGGTTGTTATAGACAGGTGGTAGTTACTGATACACATGTTGGTAGTACAAAGATAGATGGTTGTTATAGACAGGTGGTAGTTACTGATACACATGTTGGTAGTACAAAGATAGATGGTTGTTATAGACAGGTGGTAGTTACTGATACACATGTTGGTAGTACAAAGATAGATGGTTGTTATAGACAGGTGGTAGTTACTGATACACATGTAGGTGGTTCAAAGATAGATGGTTGTTATAGACAGGTGGTAGTTACTGATACACATGTTGGTAGTACAAAGATAGGTGGTTGTTATAGACAGGTGGTAGTTACTGATACACATGTTGGTGGTACAAAGATAGGTGGTTGTTATAGACGGATGCTAGTTACTGATTCATATGTAGGTGGTACAAAGATAGATGGTTGCTATAGACAGGTGGTAGTTACTGATAGACATGTAGGTGGTACAAAGATAGATGGTTGTTATAGACAGGTGGTAGTTACTGATACACATGTTGGTGGTACAAAGATAGGTGGTTGTTATAGACAGGTGGTAGTTACTGATAGACATGGAGGTGGTTCAAAGATAGATGGTTGTTATAGACAGATGTTAGTTACTGATATACATGTACATATGTAGGTTGTTCAAAGACAGGTGGTTCTTATAGACAGATGTTAGTTACCAATACACATGTAGGTGGTTCAAAGATAGGTGGCTGTTATAGACAGGTGTAAGTTACTGATACACATGTAGGGGGTACAAAGATAGATGGTTGTTATAGACAGGTGTTAGTTACCAATACACATGTAGGTGGTTCAAAGATAGATGGTTGTTATAGACAGGTGTTAGTTACTGATACACATGTAGGTGGTACAAAGGCAGGTGGTTGTTATAGACAGGTGTTAGTTACTGATACACATGTAGGTGGTTCAAAGATAGATGGTTGTTATAGACAGGTATTAGGTACTGATACACATGTAGGTGGTTGTTATAGATACACATATAGGTGGTACAATGCGAGGTGGTTGATATAGACAGATATTAGGTACTGATACACATGTAGGTTGCTGTTATAGACAGGTGGTAGTTACTGATACACATGTAGGTGGTTCAAAGATAGGTGGTTGTTATAGACATGTGTTATCTATATGTAGGTGGTTCAAAGACAGGTGGTTGTTATAGACATGTGTTATCTATATGTAGGTGGTTCAAAGACAGGTGGTTGTTATAGACATGTGTTATCTATATGCAGGTGGTTCAAAGACAGGTGGTTGTTATAGACATGTGTTATCTATATGTAGGTGGTTCAAAGACAGGTGGTTGTTACAGACATGTGTTATCTATATGTAGGTGGTTCAAAGACAGGTGGTTGTTATAGACATGTGTTATCTATATGCAGGTGGTTCAAAGACAGGTGGTTGTTATAGACATGTGTTATCTATATGTAGGTGGTTCAAAGACAGGTGGTTGTTATAGACATGTGGTAGTTACTGATACACATGTACAGTAGGTGGTTCAAAGATAACTTTAATTTTAGAAAGGTGGTCGATTTTTGCAATATCTTAACATGATTATGACTGGCTATTTATTATTTTATCTTTAAACTAATAGATACCAATGCAACAGTATGTTTTCATAATATTATTAACCTGTTAATAAAGATCTTTGATTATGTAATAAAATATTGCTATTTGATAAATGGTCTGAACGCTTAAATTGAGTTAAAACATACCTTGTTTGATTTCAAAGCATTTCTTAGTATTCAGGGTTGGCTACAAAATAGACAAAATGTCTGATTTTAATTTTTAAAATAAATATACTATCATATCAAAGCTTTAAATTTCATACAGAAGTACATTTACTCAATCATAAGCAATGATTGCTTTGGTTTAACAGTATTTTGAGCTTTCATAGAATTAATTTATAGAAAATAATGCAAACCCACCCATAGTTTCTTGGCAGCATCAAGAAGGGACTGGCTGAAAGAAATTATGGCCCTGGAACAGAAATATGATCGCAAATGACATTCCTCAAATAGATTTGACCTCCATTAGAATATCTCTTCTATTTTATCTATGTACATTGCAATGTTCTGTGTAGTAACTCAAGAGTAGTGTCCCTTGGTTTATGGTATATTCTTTACCAATATACATTACAGAGTTCTGTGTAGTAGTGTCCCTTGGTTTATGGTATTTTTTTTAACCAATATACATTAGAGTTCTGTGTAGTATTGTCCCTTGTTTTATGGTATTTTTTTTACCAATATACATTACAGAGTTCAGCGTAGTATACGTAGTGTCCCTTGGTTTATGGTATTTTTTTTACCAATACACATTACAGAGTTCTGTGTAGTAGTGTCCCTTTGGTTAATGAAATTATTTTTACCAATATATACATTACAGAGTTCTGTGTAGGAGTGTCCCTTGGTTTATGTTTTTTTAACCAATATACATTACAGATTTCTGTGTAGTAGTGTCCCTTGGTTTATGTTTTTTTTTACCAATACACACTACAGAGTTCTGTGTAGAAGTGTCCCTTGGTTTATGGTATTTTTTACCAATATACATTACAGAGTTTTGGTAGTAGTGTCCGGTTTATGGTTTTGTTTTACCAATACACACTACAGAGTTCTGTGTAGTAGTGTCCCTTGGTTTATGGTATTTTTTACCAATATACATTACAGAGTTTTGCGTAGTAGTGTCCGGTTTATGGTTTTGTTTCACCAATACACATTACAGAGTTCTGTGAAGTAGTGTCCCTTGGTTTATGGTAATTTTTTGTTTTGTTTCTTGCAAATCATGTTTATGGATTTCCCATTATAAAATTCATGCTAAGAAAAATATATATTATAGAATGTACCAATTATACTTACTTTGCTAGAAACACAACCTCTGTCATAACTTTCAGCTTCTCAGCATCTGTAGCATAGATATTAACATCTGTGCCACCAAATATCAGAATGAATGGTAGATTGGTACCTATAAAAAATAACAGGCTTTGTTTCAAGTTTATCTTAATAAGATATAGATATCCTAATTTTTTCTTTCACAATTGTTCCATACAGTTTTGTTTTACTCAAATTCACTGATTATGGTGCTATATTTCTATTGAGCATTGACAAACACAATAATAATAATAATAAAATGTCTGGCATTACATAAACATCTTAACAGGACTTGTAATTGAAGCTAGTGACCAATAATCATGTTAAACCTGGTCTAATGAGCTATAGGGGAGTAATGATGGTGAAGTTTCATGTCATGACATTACAATACCTCGACATGACATAACAATACATGGACATGACATTACAATACATGGACATGACATTACAATACCTGGATATGACATTACAATACCTGGATATGACATTACAATACCTGGACATGACATTACAATACATGGACATGATATAACAATACATGGACATGGCATTACAATACCTGGACATGACATAACAATACCTGGATATGACATTACAATACATAGAAATGACATTACAATACATGGATATGACATTACAATACATAGACATGACATTATAATAATAGACATGACATTACAATACATAGACATGACATTACAATACCTTGACGTGACATTACAATACCTGGACATGACATCACAATATATGGACATGACATTACAAAACATATACATGACATTACAATACATAGACATGACATTACGATACATAGACATGAGACTACAATACATGGACATTACATTACAATACATGGACATGACATTACAATACATAGACATGACATAACAATACATAGATATGACATTACAATACATATACATGACATAACAATACATAGACATGACATTACGATACATGGACATGACATTACAATACATGGACATGACATACCAATACATATACATGACATTACAATACATGGACGTGACATTACAATACATGGACATGACATTACAATACATGGACATGACATTACAATACATGGATATGACATTAAAATACATGGACATTACATTACAATACATAAACATGACATTACAATACATTGACATGACATAACATTTCATGGACATGATATTACAAAACCTGGACATGACAGAACAATACATGGACATGACATTACAATACATGGACATGACATTACAATACCTGGACATGACATTACAATACCTGGACATGACATTACAATGCATGGACATGACATAACAATACATGGACATGACATTACAATACATGGACAAGATATTACAAAACATGGACATGACAGAACAATACCTGGACATGACATTACAATACCTGGACATGACATTACAATACATGGACATGACATTACAATGCATGGACATGACATTACAATACATAGACATGACATTACAACACATGGTCATGACATTACAATACATGGACAGGACATTACAATACATGGTCATGACATTACAATACATGGACAGGACATTACAATACATAGACTTGACATTACAATACCTGGACATGACATTACAATACCAGGACATGATATTACAATACATGGACAGGACATTACAATACATGGACAGGACATTACAATACATGGTCATGACATTACAATACATGGACAGGACATTACAATACATGGACATGACATTACCATACATGGACATGACATTACAATACATAGACTTGACATTGAAATACCTGGTCAGGACATTACAATACATGGTCATGACATTACAATACATGGACAGGACATTACAATACATAGACTTGATATTACAATACACTGACATGATATTACAATACCTGGACATGCCATACCAATACATGGACATGATATTACAATACATGGACATGATATTACAATACATGGACATGACATTACAATACATATATATGAGCTTACAATACATGGATATGAATTTCAATATATGGATATTACATTACATGGACATGACATTACATGGACAATATATTACAATATATGGATATGACATTATATGGACATGACATTACATTACATGGACATGATATTACAATATATGGATATGACATTACAATACAAGGACATGACATACCAATACATATACATGAGCTTACAAAACATGGACATGGAATTTCAATATATGGACATGATATTACAATATATGGATATGAAATTACATGGCCATGACATTACAATACCTGGACATGACATTACAATATCTGGACATGACATTACAATACCTGGGCATGACATTACAATACATGGACATGACATTACAGTACATGGACATGACATTACAATATATGGACATGACTTATGACATTATAATACCAGTGACATAACAACATTAGACGTGACATTATATTATTTGAACATGACAATTCAGTACCTAGGAGATGACGTCCTGCCTTGTAGGCATGTAGACCTAGAACCATTTGAATTTTGTGTTGACCGGCTATGTCCTGTAACTCCTTTGGGTCAGTGATAGTATCCGGATCCCACAGGACACAGGAGTGACCAGACCCCTCTAGGTGGGAACTGCGGTAGAGTTATGTTGTTATTGATAATTTTTATTGAAGCAAAATCACAACAAGATACCATAGTTTTGTTTTGAATGAAATCAATGAATCTCTGCAACTATATTTCAGCATTCAGATAGCAGTATACATTCATAGCAAGTAAAAATGCTAACTTGAACATTATTTTTTGTTGTAACTAATCTTAAAGGGGGAGTATTTAATATACATAATGACTTCAATATCAAAACATTTTTTTTACAATCATGTGCATGCTCTGTGAGTATTCCCATTTCCTCCCACAATAACACTTTCTACATACTTATATCACAGCCAATAATAACAGTAATATTAATAGGCAGTTCTTATATACCGCTTTATCACAACCTTTAGGTCGTCTCAAGGTGGTTCAAATTACTATCTTTCGTAATAGGGCCTTAGCAACCAACTAATTTCATTCTCAACTGCCTGGGGTGCATACAACTGGTGCTGCCATTTCGGTGCGCACAACTAGCATTCTACAATTTCTAGCTATGTCCTGTCTAGCACTGCCCAACTACACTGTTGATTAATTTACAACTGAGTAGACTGGAACAAGTATCTTGCACAAGTGCCATGAGTCCAGTCCCATTTAAATCTATTTTTTTTTAACTTTTTTTCAAAACAAATTGCCTGAACATTGGTTGTCATATTAGATGAATAATTCCAAACTATCATGTGTAATTCCTCACGCGGTACTTGATAAGGAAGATGCTGACAATAACAACTGGTGATAATTACCATATCCTCTGGATAGTGCTAAAGTTTCCGCATCCCTTGGTAAGGGGAGATAACAACAGGAATTTCGACCCCATCAGTAAAGACAGTAGCCATTCTTCACATCAAATAAGGACTGGAAAGAAAACTGTGGACTTCATACATCTTGTCTGTGTACAGAATTATGCTCATCCTTTATATCCAACAGGGTTACAATCAACTGCATTGTATGCTTTCTACACCCTTGGAATATGTCATGGCAAAACTGAAGGCACTCAGGTAAAAAAAATCCTCGCTTGGCTGCATGATAAGCCTAGATCCAGATAGTTTTTAATGTTAACTTGTGTGACCAAAAGATTCTTTTTGATATATATCAAAGGGACAAACTAATCTTGCCTCATCAACAAGGTGGTACACAAGGAGCCTTAGTGTTGCCACGACATACAGTAACATGTAACACAAAATATATGACACTACAGTAAGGAAATTATATTACAAATCAGAATATACAATACAAAATCTGACATGAATGTTTCATTATTATAATAGTGCAATATACAGTGAAACCCTTTTTTTTGCTATAAATTCTTTGTATTGCAAACTTTTTTCAAGGAAGATTCCTGTTGTTCTTTATGGATTATTTGTAATGTATTTGTTTAGAATCTTTCACATCTTTGGGGATGACACAGAGGAAACTTACCCTGAAGGTTAAGATCCCCATGACTCAAATATTTGTAGTGAGACAAGGGGATATCAAACCAAGGGGTAAGATAACCCTGTCACATTATACTAAAGGGGGTGAGTGATTATGGTGTTAAAAAACAGGGGATATAGGCACAGACCTACATGTACGTCATCACTATGAAATGATTGTCAGATAATTATCAAACCTGTGTCACAAATATATAAGTGGGAGGGGTCACATTCAATATATGTTAAATAATTATCTGACAATCATCTCATAGGGATGCAGGTCTGTGCCTATAGCACATGTGATTTGAATCATATAATCAACTAATTGTCTGATAATCATTTCATAGTATAGGTCAGGGTTCTCATTAAATGCTGGTTGCCAGCAAAAGTAGCCTGTTATTCACCAACTTTAATTTGAACCAGCTATTTTTTCAGAATTTCAAATACATGTACAGACTTTGTATGTATGTCAACATTAAAGAATGTGAAAATTTAACCAGCTATTCTTTCGAAATCAACCAATTATTGCAAAACTTAGTGAGAACCCTGTAGGTCCGTGCCTAGCCCCTGTGGATTTAAATATGGCATAAAACTCAATTTAGCAAAATATTCAATATAACAAAAAATTTCTTTAGGTTAGTGCGAGCAGTCATTAAATGTATTTTTTAACATTTGTACCAACAGGTAAAGCAATCCTTACCTACATTTGTGCAATAGGTGCAAAAATGCACTGGTTAAAATCCCGGTCAAGTTTTGATAGCATTGTTTGTGTTCCTATCCACTGATCCTTGGTCGCTATCTAGCTTGACCTAGATTTTATTGAACTTGACCTATCAGTTTATATCACCATACAAGATATGCTTTGCCGTGATTAAATGCTTTCATACATACAGGACAAAACTAAATAACAAAAACATACATCGCTGCTTCATTGTAGGTCCATGGTCCGGACTCCTGTCAGCTCCAGTTGTCACCGTGTGAAATTAAAGTGAAACTAGAACGGAGCAAACACAAGGGAGATAA
Organism: Mimachlamys varia; assembly: GCA_947623455.1. Taxonomy (NCBI): domain Eukaryota; kingdom Metazoa; phylum Mollusca; class Bivalvia; order Pectinida; family Pectinidae; genus Mimachlamys; species Mimachlamys varia. The sequence goes on along the minus strand of OX392532.1, from coordinate 26,878,802 downwards.
CTCTATGATATAAAATTGTATGGTGTCAGTTCACAAAGATTTGCATCCAACATTTAAAACAGGTTTTGTGCATTCTTGTAGGAAATTAGTACATACAGTATCACGTTATTAGTATACACAATAACGATAGTTGGTAATATAAACAATAAAAATGATAATATATTAAATGTTAATCCAAATATTGTTTTCATGCATGATGTTAGACTAATTAACCATCGTACACACTTACATTTTGTATGTACTACAGTTTATACCCTATGTATCTATGTGTATATGTAACTAGCCTGATGATACAAGTCGTTGGTTAATTTGTTTTCAAAACATTTTACGTATATATTTGCTTAGTATGACATTACGTCTTTTTCGCTTTGTCGCCTGCAAAATACCACCAAGGGAAAACAAAACGACATAACGAAAAGACGAGAACCCACCGAATAGCGCCAAATCTCCCAAGATACATGTATAACTAACGAAAAGTTATATTTTTTTTTTGTATAAGTAAAATAAATCCATAATTATGAAGTCATACAGCCTCATCACTCTTGGTCCGAATATTAGCGCACATGATTTATTATATTGAAACGAATCTCGCCTGTCGTCTCTACTTTCAAGGGTTCCCACTCAAGTACACTGTATGTCCTGAGTTAGAGTTGATCACAGATCATCTGATTAGCCAATTTGAAAGAATACTCAACGCCACAGTTCAAGTGCCATACATATATTCTGGTCAATAGTCAGATACAGAGGTACAATGTTTTTACACACTCTCTCTATAATTATTTCACTATATAAGAGGATATTCCAGTTTAGTAGACTCAAGTTAATTTACAAATAAAGATCTCAATGGTAGCGTATAAGAACTATTACAATAAAGACTGGTAGCCGAGTCAAAACGAGTGTTTCGTTAAAATGAAATAGCTTATAATATCACAGAGATATTTGACACTATAATTATATTACTGTAACAATAATACTTTGCAATAGCAAAATAAAGATTCTTACACAACCACTTGTTAATGGAATAATTTGTGATGTACTTTATGTTTCCTTAATCAGAATCTAGAGCAGGATACAATAATGATCCATACAAACTTATTTACCTACAAGTGAGTTCAAGATTTACAATATTATATTTACATTCTGATTGTTTCTTCTCTATATGAACATACTAACTGAAAACAACAAACACTAGACTATGAATACATCATGAATACAGTACGAATTCATCCATTCTCGTGAATTACTTATGACGTAATATATTAGTCTTGTTCAATGGGAGTCTTACGGCTCCGCTTCTAATAACATGGAGAACGCCCCCGCGTCAAACGTTCAAATGACTACGGTAGATTATTGGCGCCAATTTTACGCAAATTATGGCTGTTCCGCCTTTTTCGTTTAAAGGACGGTGCAATAACAAACGCAGTTGATCAACCAGTTGTTCAATAAATAAGAAAACAAATTAGACAATTATTCAGTAGTAAAAATGTAAATATATGAATTGAACGGCATTGTTTTAATGTTCATGCCGGTATGAATGCAAATCGGTTACATCCATATTGACCATGAAGCCCTAGCGGGCTTCATGCAATATGGATGTAACCGCTTTGCATTCATACCGGCATGAAAATTAAAAAACGCCGTTCAATCCCTATATAACCAAACATCTTGTAATAGAATATACAAGATGATACTAGACTCTTGTAGTAATATTATATAGTTAATTGTAATTATTTATGGAAATTGATCAATGCATCAATTTCTTAATTACAAGATTATAATCAAATATCTTGTAATAAATATACAAGATGATACTAGACTCTTGTAGTAATACTATATAGTTAATTGTAATTATTTATGGAAATTGATCAATGCATCAATTTCTTAATTACATAATTATAATCAAATATCTTGTAATAAATATACAAGAGGATACTAGACTCTTGTAGTAATATTATATAGTTAATTGTAATTATTTATGGAAATTGATCAATGCATCAATTTCTTAATTACAAGATTATAATCAAATATCTTGTAATAAATATACAAGAGGATACTAGACTCTTGTAGTAATATAATATAGTTAATTATGATTATTTATGGAAATTGATCAATGCATCAATTTCTTAATTACAAGATTATAACCAAATATCTTGTAATAAATATACAAGACAGTATTAAAGTCTTGTATAAAATTCCTAGCTTCATTATTATGGAAATTGATCAATTCATCAATTTCTCTATTGCAAGATTAGTACCAAATATCTTGCAATCATACAAAGGTAAATAACTCCTACGAACACAGTGGTAAGTTTAACGGTGCATTAATTATATCCGATGCCGGGACGAGAGAGCTAAAACTGCTGATGTTGCTCCGCTATTTATACTCTAGGCGCCTCCAAATTACCATAATTATAAGGAGATTTTGAAGCAATATGACGACGTCACTAAGTGAAGCAACCGAATTACTCCCAAAAACAGTGTCATGTCGCCAAGAGCACAATAAAGTGCCGAACATGTAAATGTATAAAAATACTATTGTTTGCGTTTCCCAATTAATTATTAATGCGAAAATGTTTCATAAATACCCAGTCATCTGTAATAATTAATAATATCCGTTTCTGAGCCGTATTTAAAAAGTACACAGAATACGGCCGAGACGTCATCCTCAACAGTTTTCCGTGGGAGCAGCACGACTGAGGAGATTGTCTTAAAATCAACAGTTTTAAACACCAAGTACGTACCAAATGTGTAATTTACATTTATCTCAGAGAATCATTGTGCATTCCAACCCTGAATAAAGTCTTATAACTTGCTGAGAAACTTACAATGACGATAAATTGTATTTTGAGTTTGCCCGCTCAGCCAAGTTCAAACAAAGATGGCGGCCGTCGTAGCCTATGATAGGCTACTTATAATTACTAACTATAAAAATTCCTACAAAATCAGCCGTTTAGCTAATGGTAGATCTGATATCATGGTGTACACGAGAAATATATCCTCTGTCGAGTTAGACAACTCCCGATTAATTAATTATACGCGCTCTACATTTATAACAACTTTGTGAAAGACGGTACGCTATCCATTGCACAACACAGCCACCCACGTACCATCTCATGTAAACTACATGAGATAGACAATTTGCATACTTTTCGATCTTCTTCTTCTTCTTCTAATTAGGTAGATTCCATCAATATTGATGATTACATCACCTGGTCTGTTGGTTTAAAAACACAGTGGCGTGAGAAAAGTCAATTATAGTGTTGTATTTTTCAGTGCATATAGGATAAAAGGGGGTAAAAGCAGGTGTGGTGTTGATGAGGGAAGCAAAGGCTACGTAGGGAATACGTGCCTTGTACAGTGTAGTCCTCGAGTGTAGTGCAATGTACTGTTGCTACAGTAAGGAGATTCCACTGTGTTATTGTGTGTGGGAAAAATGAGTATTTGTAAGTATCCTTCGTAGCAAAGTTTTTTTTTGAAAGTGTGTGTACGAGGGGTGTTCCATAAATAATGTCATCTGTGCTTTATTTTGCGGAAATCGTGCAATTTATGCACAAAACCACCTCGTGTCGATTGAGTGATCACTGGCTCGTGACACAGGTAAATATCTCGTCCACACGTTCACTGGCCTCGGTACAGTGTACATCGTTTCATAGCCTATTCGTTAGACTAGACACAAAATGACAGGAAAACGAGTTGAAAATGTTCTTGAAATTAGGGCCTAAATAAAAGGTAGGTCATTACTCGGCATAAAGGCTGTAGATATTCACCGCGAGGTGTGTGACATTTATGGGAAGGGCCAAATGTCTCACAGGACTGTTTGTAGGTGGGTAGGTAAATTTAGTGCTGGGCAGCAGCAACTGAAAAATGCTGCTCAACCAGGTCGTCCTGCAACAACTAAGACCAAAGGTAACATAGAAAAAATCCGAAATATATTATATAATATAAGAAATATATTATATAAAATAAGACCTGGGTGTATTATTTTGAACCAAAGCGGAAGGTTGTGAACCGAATATGGGCCACTAAAAATGCCAGACGCCCAAGTTTTGATATGCTATTATTTTCACTAATAAGGGTCCAGCTATTCAAATCCCGGTGCCAAAAGGCAGAACGATCACAAGCAAGTTCTATAAAAACGTTGTTCTGAGAAAGTTGAAGAACTACTACAAAAGTCGCCGCCCCAAAACAGGACTTAAGTATTTCCGACTTTTGCATGATACGTATTGTGACTGACTTTTTGGAGTCAGAGAAGGTTACCGTCCTTCCGCACCCTCCGTATTCGCTAGACTTGGGCCCTGCGACTAGTGTCTCTTTCCAAAACAGAAATATCATTTATTTGGAAGATACAATTCGAGAAATGCCCTTGGATCTGCTGATTATCAATGTCTGATGGGTGTACCCATTGAAGAGTATGAAAAATACTTCCAAAAATGGACTGACCGGCTAAAAAGGTGTGTTTTGGCTAGCGGAGAGTATTTTGAAGGGCAAAGCAAATTAAAATGAACAAAAGCACTTCCGCTATATGAGCACCGATGCAAGTGACATTATTTTTGAAACACCCCTCGTATGCGCGTGTTTGGTTCTAGAATCTGCTGGGGTGAGGATAGATGTGTGGTCGACGGCTACTGTTTGGTGCACTATTTTGTAGAAGAATATTAGTCGTGTTTGCAGCCGTCATGTTTGTAATGTTGGCCATTGTAGTTGGTGTAGCATGTCTGTTACTGAGCTAGTGTTGTGGTATTTGTTGTTGACGTATCGTGCTGCTCCGCGTTGTGTTTTTTCTAACTGCTGAATTCGATAGTGCTGTGTATGCATGGTTTTTTATGTGTGGTGAGTTGATTTTTAAGTTGCGTTTGAGGAACCTTGGTGATTTGTTTGCGTTTGGCGTGATGTTGTTGTTATGTTTGTCCCTTTTTAAGTTATTTTGTAATGTAAGTATTTGGCAGGGTCGACTTGTTGGAGTGTTGTATATTGTTGCGTTTTGGTGAGATGTTGATGATGTTGCACTTGTCAGGGTGAAATTTCATTAACCAGTCAGTTTCCCAGTGTCCCGCTGCGACTAGGTCTTGATGTAGTTTTGTTGTGTCGTCCTCGTCGTGGATCGGTTTGTATATGATGCTGTCGTCTGCGAATAGTCTTAGTGTTCTGTGTTGTATGTATTCGTGGAAGTCGTTTATGTATATTAGGAAGAGGATTGGGCCCAAACAGGTTCCTTGGTGGACTCAGTTGTTACATGTATTTTGTCTGATTGTTTGTCCTCAAAACAACTGTTTTGGGTGCGTAGTGAGAAGAAGTCTGTAATCCATGCATGTGTGTTTCCTGTTATGCCATAATATTTAAGTTTGTACTGTAGGCTAGGTCGTGTATGAATATGGCGGGGTGTGTCGCGCAGGACTCTGTCGAGTTAGACAACTCCCGATTAATTAATTATACGCGCTCTACATTTATAACAACTTTGTGAAAGACGGTACGCTATCCATTGCACAACACAGCCACCCACGTACCATCTCATGTAAACTACATGAGATAGACAATTAGCATACATTTCGATCTTCTTCTTCTTCTTCTAATTATGTAGATTCCATCAATATTGATGATTACATCACCTGGTCTGTTGGTTTAAAAACACAGTGGCGTGAGAAAAGTCAATTATAGTGTTGTATTTTCAGTGCATATAGGATAAAAGGGGGTAAAAGCAGGTGTGGTGTTGATGAGGGAAGCAAAGGCTACGTAGGGAAAAGGTGCCTTGTAGTCCTCGAGTGTAGTGCAATGTACTGTTGCTACAGTAAGGAGAGTCCACTGTGTTATTGTGTGTGGGAAAAATGAGTATTTGTAAGTATCCTTCGTAGCAAAGTTTTTTTTGAAAGTGTGTGTACGAGGGGTGTTCCATAAATAATGTCATCTGTGCTTTATTTTGCGGAAATCGTGCAATTTATGCACAAAACCACCTCGTGTCGATTGAGTGATCACTGGCTCGTGACACAGGTAAATATCTCGTCCACACGTTCACTGGCCTCGGTACAGTGTACATCGTTTCATAGCCTATTCGTTAGACTAGACACAAAATGACAGGAAAACGAGTTGAAAATGTTCTTGAAATTAGGGCCTAAATAAAAGGTAGGTCATTACTGAAACTGAAAGATGCTGCTCAACCAGGTCGTCCTGCAACAACTAAGACCAAAGGTAACATAGAAAAAATCCGAAATATCCTCCAAACTGATGTTCGATTCACCGTAAGACAATTGGCTCAAATGACAAACTTGTCGTTGCAATTTTGAAGAAACACCTAAAAGTTAAAAAGATAAATGAAAGATGGATACCCCATTTGTTAACGAATGAGCAAAAGAAGACGCGTGTAACAATGGCAAACAAACTTCTCAAAATGTACCCAAAATATAGTAAAAAGGCTTTTGATAATATAGTCACTGGTGATGAGACCTGGGTGTATTATTTTGAACCAAAGCGGAAGGTTGTGAACCGAATATGGGCCACTAAAAATGCCAGACGCCCAAGTTTTGGTATGCTATTATTTTCACTAATAAGGGTCCAGCTATTCAAATCCCGGTGCCAAAAGGCAGAACGATCACAAGCAAGTTCTATAAAAACGTTGTTCTAAGAAAGTTGAAGAACTACTACAAAAGTCGCCGCCCCAAAACAGGACTTAAGTATTTCCGACTTTTGCATGATACGTATTGTGACTGACTTTTTGGAGTCAGAGAAGGTTACCGTCCTTCCGCACCCTCCGTATTCGCTAGACTTGGGCCCTGCGACTAGTGTCTCTTTCCAAAACAGAAATATCATTTATTTGGAAGATACAATTCGAGAAATGCCCTTGGATCTGCTGATTATCAATGTCTGATGGGTGTACCCATTGAAGAGTATGAAAAATACTTCCAAAAATGGACTGACCGGCTAAAAAGGTGTGTTTTGGCTAGCGGAGAGTATTTTGAAGGGCAAAGCAAATTAAAATGAACAAAAGCACTTCCGCTATATGAGCACCGATGCAAGTGACATTATTTTTGAAACACCCCTCGTATGCGCGTGTTTGGTTCTGGAATCTGCTGGGGTGAGGATAGATGTGTGGTCGACGGCTACTGTTTGGTGCACTATTTTGTAGAAGAATATTAGTCGTGTTTGCAGCCGTCATGTTTGTAATGTTGGCCATTGTAGTTGGTGTAGCATGTCTGTTACTGAGCTAGTGTTGTGGTATTTGTTGTTGACGTATCGTGCTGCTCCGCGTTGTGTTTTTTCTAACTGTTGAATTCGATAGTGCTGTGTATGCATGGTTTTTTATGTGTGGTGAGTTGATTTTTAAGTTGCGTTTGAGGAACCCTGGTGATTTGTTTGCGTTTGGCGTGATGTTGTTGTTATGTTTGTCCCTTTTTAAGTTATTTTGTAATGTAAGTATTTGGCAGGGTCGACTTGTTGGAGTGTTGTATATTGTTGCGTTTTGGTGAGATGTTGATGATGTTGCACTTGTCAGGGTGAAATTTCATTAACCAGTCAGTTTCCCAGTGTCCCGCTGCGACTAGGTCTTGATGTAGTTTTGTTGTGTCGTCCTTGTCGTGGATCGGTTTGTATATGATGCTGTCGTCTGCGAATAGTCTTAGTGTTCTGTGTTGTATGTATTCGTGGAAGTCGTTTATGTATATTAGGAAGAGGATTGGGCCCAAACAGGTTCCTTGGTGGACTCAGTTGTTACATGTATTTTGTCTGATTGTTTGTCCTCAAAACAACTGTTTTGGGTGCGTAGTGAGAAGAAGTCTGTAATCCATGCATGTGTGTTTCCTGTTATGCCATAATATTTAAGTTTGTACTGTAGGCTAGGTCGTGTATGAATATGGCGGGGTGTGTCGCGCAGGACTCTGTCGAGTTAGACAACTCCCGATTAATTAATTATACGCGCTCTACATTTATAACAACTTTGTGAAAGACGGTACGCTATCCATTGCACAACACAGCCACCCACGTACCATCTCATGTAAACTACATGAGATAGACAATTAGCATACATTTCGATCTTCTTCTTCTTCTTCTAATTATGTAGATTCCATCAATATTGATGATTACATCACCTGGTCTGTTGGTTTAAAAACACAGTGGCGTGAGAAAAGTCAATTATAGTGTTGTATTTTCAGTGCATATAGGATAAAAGGGGGTAAAAGCAGGTGTGGTGTTGATGAGGGAAGCAAAGGCTACGTAGGGAAAAGGTGCCTTGTAGTCCTCGAGTGTAGTGCAATGTACTGTTGCTACAGTAAGGAGAGTCCACTGTGTTATTGTGTGTGGGAAAAATGAGTATTTGTAAGTATCCTTCGTAGCAAAGTTTTTTTTGAAAGTGTGTGTACGAGGGGTGTTCCATAAATAATGTCATCTGTGCTTTATTTTGCGGAAATCGTGCAATTTATGCACAAAACCACCTCGTGTCGATTGAGTGATCACTGGCTCGTGACACAGGTAAATATCTCGTCCACACGTTCACTGGCCTCGGTACAGTGTACATCGTTTCATAGCCTATTCGTTAGACTAGACACAAAATGACAGGAAAACGAGTTGAAAATGTTCTTGAAATTAGGGCCTAAATAAAAGGTAGGTCATTACTGAAACTGAAAGATGCTGCTCAACCAGGTCGTCCTGCAACAACTAAGACCAAAGGTAACATAGAAAAAATCCGAAATATCCTCCAAACTGATGCTCGATTCACCGTAAGACAATTGGCTCAAATGACAAACTTGTCGTTGCAATTTTGAAGAAACACCTAAAAGTTAAAAAGATAAATGAAAGATGGATACCCCATTTGTTAACGAATGAGCAAAAGAAGACGCGTGTAACAATGGCAAACAAACTTCTCAAAATGTACCCAAAATATAGTAAAAAGGCTTTTGATAATAAAGTCACTGGTGATGAGACCTGGGTGTATTATTTTGAACCAAAGCGGAAGGTTGTGAACCGAATATGGGCCACTAAAAATGCCAGACGCCCAAGTTTTGGTATGCTATTATTTTCACTAATAAGGGTCCAGCTATTCAAATCCCGGTGCCAAAAGGCAGAACGATCACAAGCAAGTTCTATAAAAACGTTGTTCTGAGAAAGTTGAAGAACTACTACAAAAGTCGCCGCCCCAAAACAGGACTTAAGTATTTCCGACTTTTGCATGATACGTATTGTGACTGACTTTTTGGAGTCAGAGAAGGTTACCGTCCTTCCGCACCCTCCGTATTCGCTAGACTTGGGCCCTGCGACTAGTGTCTCTTTCCAAAACAGAAATATCATTTATTTGGAAGATACAATTCGAGAAATGCCCTTGGATCTGCTGATTATCAATGTCTGATGGGTGTACCCATTGAAGAGTATGAAAAATACTTCCAAAAATGGATTGACCGGCTAAAAAGGTGTGTTTTGGCTAGCGGAGAGTATTTTGAAGGGCAAAGCAAATTAAAATGAACAAAAGCACTTCCGCTATATGAGCACCGATGCAAGTGACATTATTTTTGAAACACCCCTCGTATGCGCGTGTTTGGTTCTGGAATCTGCTGGGGTGAGGATAGATGTGTGGTCGACGGCTACTGTTTGGTGCACTATTTTGTAGAAGAATATTAGTCGTGTTTGCAGCCGTCATGTTTGTAATGTTGGCCATTGTAGTTGGTGTAGCATGTCTGTTACTGAGCTAGTGTTGTGGTATTTGTTGTTGACGTATCGTGCTGCTCCGCGTTGTGTTTTTTCTAACTGTTGAATTCGATAGTGCTGTGTATGCATGGTTTTTTATGTGTGGTGAGTTGATTTTTAAGTTGCGTTTGAGGAACCCTGGTGATTTGTTTGCGTTTGGCGTGATGTTGTTGTTATGTTTGTCCCTTTTTAAGTTATTTTGTAATGTAAGTATTTGGCAGGGTCGACTTGTTGGAGTGTTGTATATTGTTGCGTTTTGGTGAGATGTTGATGATGTTGCACTTGTCAGGGTGAAATTTCATTAACCAGTCAGTTTCCCAGTGTCCCGCTGCGACTAGGTCTTGATGTAGTTTTGTTGTGTCGTCCTTGTCGTGGATCGGTTTGTATATGATGCTGTCGTCTGCGAATAGTCTTAGTGTTCTGTGTTGTATGTATTCGTGGAAGTCGTTTATGTATATTAGGAAGAGGATTGGGCCCAAACAGGTTCCTTGGTGGACTCAGTTGTTACATGTATTTTGTCTGATTGTTTGTCCTCAAAACAACTGTTTTGGGTGCGTAGTGAGAAGAAGTCTGTAATCCATGCATGTGTGTTTCCTGTTATGCCATAATATTTAAGTTTGTACTGTAGGCTAGGTCGTGTATGAAAATGGCGGGGTGTGTCGCGCAGGACTCTGTCGAGTTAGACAACTCCCGATTAATTAATTATACGCGCTCTACATTTATAACAACTTTGTGAAAGACGGTACGCTATTCATTGCACAACACAGCCACCCACGTACCATCTCATGTAAACTACATGAGATAGACAATTAGCATACATTTCGATCTTCTTCTTCTTCTTCTAATTATGTAGATTCCATCAATATTGATGATTACATCACCTGGTCTGTCTGGTACATCGTTTCATAGCCTATTCGTTAGACTAGACACAAAATGACAGGAAAAGGAGTTGAAAATGTTCTTGAAATTAGGGCCTAAATAAAAGGTAGGTCATTACTGAAACTGAAAGATGCTGCTCAACCAGGTCGTCCTGCAACAACTAAGACCAAAGGTAACATAGAAAAAATCCGAAATATCCTCCAAACTGATGCTCGATTCACCGTAAGACAATTGGCTCAAATGACAAACTTGTCGTTGCAATTTGAAGAAACACCTAAAAATTAAAAAGATAAATGAAAGATGGATACCCCATTTGTTAACGAATGAGCAAAAGAAGACGCGTGTAACAATGGCAAACAAACTTCTCAAAATGTACCCAAAATATAGTAAAAAGGCTTTTGATAATATAGTCACTGGTGATGAGACCTGGGTGTATTATTTTGAACCAAAGCGGAAGGTTGTGAACCGAATATGGGCCACTAAAAATGCCAGACGCCCAAGTTTTGGTATGCTATTATTTTCACTAATAAGGGTCCAGCTATTCAAATCCCGGTGCCAAAAGGCAGAACGATCACAAGCAAGTTCTATAAAAACGTTGTTCTGAGAAAGTTGAAGAACTACTACAAAAGTCGCCGCCCTAAAACAGTATTTCCGACTTTTGCATGATAATGCACCCGCTCACAAGGCACGTATTGTGACTAACTTTTTGGAGTCAGAGAAGGTTACCGTCCTTCCGCACCCTCCGTATTCGCCAGACGTGGCCCCTGCGACTAGTTTCTCTTTCCAAAACAGAAATATCATTTATCTGGAAGGAGATACAATTCGAGAAATGCCCTTGGATCTGCTGATTATTAGTGTCTGATGGGTGTACCCATTGAAGAGTATGAAAAATGCTTCCAAAAATGGATTGACCGGCTAAAAATGTGTGTTTTGGCTAGCGGAGATTATTTTGAAGGGCAAAGCAAATTAAAATGAAGAAAAGCACTTCCGCTATATGAGCACCGATGCAAGTGATATTATTTTTGAAACACCCCTCGTATGCGCGTGTTTGGTTCTGGAATCTGCTGGGGTGAGGATAGATGTGTGGTCGACGGCTACTGTTTGGTGCACTATTTTGTAGAAGAATATTAGTCATGTTTGCAGCCGTCGTGTTTGTAATGTTGGCCATTGTAGTAAGTGTAGCATGTTTGTTACTGAGCTAGTGTTGTGGTATTTGTTGTTGACGTATCGTGCTGCTCCACGTTGTGTTTTTTCTAACTGTTGAATTCGATAGTGCTGTGTATGCATGGTCTTTTATGTGTGGTACAGTTGATTTTTAAGTTGCGTTTGAGGAACCTTGGTGATTTGTTTGCGTTTGGCGTGATGTTGTTGTTATGTTTGTCCCATTTTAAGTTATTTTGTAATGTAAGTATTTGGCAGAGTCGACTTGTTGGAGTGTTGTATATTGTTGCGTTTTGGTGAGATGTTGATGATGTTGCACTTGTCAGGGTGAAATTTCATTCACCAGTCAGTTTCCCAGTGTCCCGCTGCGACTAGGTCTTGATGTAGTTTTGTTGTGTCGTCCTTGTCGTGGATCGGTTTGTATATGATGCTGTCGTCTGCGAATAGTCTTAGTGTTCTGTGTTGTATGTATTCGTGGAAGTCGTTTATGTATATTAGGAAGAGGATTGGGCCCAAACAGGTTCCTTGGTGGACTCAGTTGTTACATGTATTTTGTCTGATTGTTTGTCCTCAAAACAACTGTTTTGGGTGCGTAGTGAGAAGAAGTCTGTAATCCATGCATGCGTGTTTCCTGTTATGCCATAATATTTAAGTTTGTACTGTAGGCTAGGTCGTGTATGAATATGGCGGGGTGTGTCGCGCAGGACCCGGAGGATCTAAAGCCTTGTTGTAGGTCATATAGTATATTGTTGGTTTAATTGTAGCGTTTGATATGATATGTTCCATGAGATTGGTCTGTAGTTGGTGAGGCTGGAACTGTCGCCTTTTTGTGTATAAAGGATGAACGTTTGCATGTTTCCAGTCTGCTGGTAGTGTGCCTGTAGTGAGTGAACAGGTGAATATTTTAGTGAGGATTGGTGCTGTCATGTCACGTAGTGTGATCTGCCATGTATGTTATCTGCTTTCTGTGGGTTGATGTTACTAAGAAGTTTGTCTATTCCTTGTTGTGTTATATGAATTTCTTGCATGATTGGGTGTGGTTTGGGTCCTTTGTCGGGTATGAGGCATTCTTGTTCTGTTGTGAAGGCAGATTTAAATTGTTCATTAAGTATGTTTGCCTTACATGTCGTGTCCGTCATCAGTTGTCCGTCTTTGCGTAGTGTAGTTCTTTTCTGGTGGTTTTGATGTCGGAAAATAATTTTTTAGGGTTGTATTTTTTGCCAGAGTGTCGTGTTTGCTGTTCGTCTTCTATGTAATTTAAGTTTCTAGTTTGTTTTTGCAGTTTTGATTTGGTTGTTTTGTATTTCTGTATTAGTTCGTGTTTTACTTTGCTTTTTGTGTGTAGTCGTTTGCATTTCTTAATGAGCAGACGGATAGAGAATGTTATCCATGGACGTTTTGCTTTGTATGTGATATGTTTTTTTGGGTATTTTTGTTGTCAACTGAGGTGTTGAGTGTTCGTTTGAATGATTTCCAGAGGTCATCTGCTGTTTGCTTCTTTTGTCCGTCAAGTTTTCTGTTAACTTGTACTAGGCCTTTCTTATATTGTCCCAGTCACCTTTATTGTATATAAGGATGTCTCTACGTTTGAGTCGGACGTCTATTTCGGTGTACACAATGTCATGGTCAGCTTTTCCTATGGGTTGTGCAGTTCTTGTTTATGATTGAGGGACGGCTTGTTAGGGTTAGGTCAAGGATGTGCCCCCCACCCCCCCCCCCCTCGTGGGTGTTGTCATCATTTGTGAAAGTGAGTTGTCGTCTATGATGTCTAATAAGTGCAAGTGAGATTTAATTGTTTGTTTTGCTAGGTATTGTTGTATTATTTTGCCAGTTTATGTGAGGTAGGTTGAAATCTCCGCTGATGAATGTTATTGTATTGTTGTTCTGTCCTAATCTATTCAGGGAGAACTAGTGGGTGGGCTTTGTCTGAGGGTGGTCTGTAGTAAGCTCATATAGTGAGGTTGTGTGAGTTTGTCATGGAGATGTTTATGTAGAGGGAATCGTTGTCTGTGTCTAAATTCTGTTATTTGTTTTGTTTGGTATTTGTTAGTGACTGCGATGAGTACGCCTCCATAGCTTTGTCCATGTTTGTTGGGTGTGCGGTCTTTTCTGTATACTGTGTATTCTTGCACTGGAAAAAATTCGTATGAGGATATTGTGTTGTTTAGCCATGTTTCTGTGCCTATGGCAATGTCTGGTTGTAATGATGTGAGTATTTGGTCTAGGTCTGGTTTTGTTTGTTATCGATTGGAAGTTGATGGTGGCTATGCGAATTGGTTTGGTGAATTTGTTTTTGGTGGTGTCGATAGTTAATAGTCTTGTTAATAGGTGTGGAGGAAGCTGTGGGTGGTCGTGGTCGTGGGTGTTGAGGAATAGTTTGGTAGCCCACAGTTTAAACAGTCCCAGGACACCCCGCTGTGGTCCAGGTATTTGAGGAATGAAGGGTTCATTCCTTGGCAATCGACATGGAACCAGGCATCACATGACTCATAACAGATAGCACTAGATTTCCACGTGACTGTCTTGCCACAGGAGCCACAGGGAGTATCATGGGACTCTCGGACCGGGGTCTGATGATATTGTGAGTATATAAAGATATGAACAGGTTGATTTGTGTGCCGCGAAGCAGTAGTGGGGCGTCTGTATGTGTTTTCGTGTAGGTGCGAGATCGTGATGTGTCATACGTATACCTGTGTGATCACTGTCAGTTTTGTGTGTTATCCAGAGAGCCGTAAGGGATGTGAACTTCATTCTGGTATGTTTTGGGGCTTACTTGTAGCAGAATGGATAGGTGAACGAGGTTACTAATCATGGGATGATCGTTTGGAGAAACCGTAAGTTGACAAGAACGGGTATGCAAGATGGCGGGAGATTGGGTATGAGGTTTGAGGAGGGTAAGGAAATTTAAGGTGAATTTACCGTGCTCGGAGAAAAACGTCAGGGTTGTCACGTATGCGCCAACAGACGCTTTTGATTTGTGCTGTATGTGCGTCACATAGAAACCCTTGCTACATATGTGCAATGTATCTCGTTGAAAATTTTCTTACTTTCTTTTGCCAAATGTTGAATGTTTTTACTTGTGGGAGAGCCCTGATAATGGTTATGTTGAAATAACTCATGCCCAATCCTATTGCTTTGTCTTGTGGCAATAAAATGTTTTCAAAATAAAATCAAGAAACACTTATTGATTTTATGTATAGAAGAAACTGTATGCTGAAATCGTTTGTGCTTAATTTTGATTGTGATACTTCTGGTAATTTGTTCTGATGGCTGTCGTTTTTTCAATTATGAAATAATGGGCCGTTGTCCAAAATGTGTAAGGAAGGCATCCACTGATCTACGCAAAATATTTGTGTATTGACAAAAAACACTTTCTTAGTTTCATGTCTTTGAAGTGAAATATATATACATTTGCGACCAGTGCCAGCTAGAATTAAGTTGAATTGGCTTCCATAACAAATAGTGACTATATGGGTAGACATGTGATGTATAAAACGATCCTGATCAGTCCATCTAGCTAGAGGCACGGTGGTCGTGTGGTAGGACGCTGGGCTTATGATCGAAGAGTTGCGAGGACGAGTCCGAGCTATGACACTTGTGTTGTATCCTTGAACAAGATTAAAAGAATCTTTCATCCCCTTGGGGGTGAGACAATGGAATCTCAAACCCGAGGGGTAGGATTCTTAAGTTGCCAAACACGAGGCTTGCCGGTTGTTGGGCAGCTTAAGAATATTTCCCCGAGAGTTGAGATCTCCTTTCTCACTACCAAGGAGGTGAAAGATTATTTTTCTCTTACCCTATTATCCTCATGCATAATCTAAAATTGACGTTACATAAATGCAAGATGTTGATGTAATATGATTGAGGTGTCGACGTGACGTCATTGTATTGTTGACGTGACGTAATCATATTGTTGCTACGACGTCATACAATTGTTGAATGCATGTCTCAACCTAGGGTGAGATCATTAGACTCTTTCAAGCATACCCTATACATGTGATACAGAAAATCTCATCTTTCTAATGTACACGGTTAAAATATCGTGGAAGATTAAGATTTCATCACGTAGCCTTTTTCTTCTTTTCGGCATCAGATCAGTGACGTTACGTCATTGTTACGCCATTGTGGCGTCACGCCGTGGCTGTATTGCATGGGTAGATGTGTAATACAACCACAGCGATCGGTGTATTGTCCTTGACAGGCCCGTATTACACACATAGAAATGAGAACAAGAAAATCTCACACCGGTAAAAGTGTGGATATCCCTGTCCAGGGTAAGAGAAAAATTACTCTGCTTGATCCCGTCCATTATCAGCTGTAAATGAGTACATAGAGTCGGTAGTGCTAGAAATCGTAGTATGCTAGCTGTAAGCTTTGATCAGTCAAAGTTACCAATTTAGCATACCAATATTATTTTAACTGCATTTTAAAGTTTTTAAACAATCGCAGAACATCTTCAATCAATATCTTATAAATGTAATCCAAAATGTATGGTGCTAGGTTTCCGCGATTGCTCAATCGAAATCGCTATCCTCGCTGTGCAAAATAATTGAACAGACACTTGCACGGCCAGATTTTAACTTTTATTGATATCAACGTACATAATATATACAGTTAGGCATACCGCTAATACCATTGACTTTGCCATTAAAACAATTACTTTTATATTAATGATTAACAATAAACAATCCCTAATACAATGTACATACAGAAACTAGCTGTGTTCATTACGTACATTACCATAAGTTACATTGGGAGATGTCTCATTTTGCACCGCCAGATTCTAACCGGCCGGCGGCAAAATCAAGCATTCTATCTATTTCACATATTTGGCGGAGGAAAATGCTTGATCAATCGTCTTCTTGTTATCGAGACTCGAGACAAATTTGGTTCTATGATGGGAGCAACTACATACGTCATGTGCTGCGTCCGAAACCATATATTATTCAAAATCTGTTACCCTCCCCCCAGGGATGTTTCTGACCAAATTTGGTTCAAATCCATTGAAAACCAGAAGCGATTTTTTGACACGAGAAGTTCTTAACGCAAATGCGCAATCGGCAACAATGCAAGCGATACTCGTTGCGAAAAAGCTGTGTAAATTGTTCCCGTGAAATAATTAGGTCATCGAATATGTTCATGGTTATTCGGGCCATTCTAGCTAAAGCTGTAGCTAACGTTGAAAAGTCCAGTATGTGGTACATGATCCATAACCTATAATGATTGAACATTGGAGTGGTCGCCTTCGAAAGAGTAATATATGGTACAAGATCAAACATTCTCTAGCCGTTTCTGGTTTCGTAATTTTGGGCATTATTTGCGAGACAACCATATGCTCGGATAAACAGAGGAATGAAACTAATCTAGCTAATTTGCAGACGGTGTCCTTCTGCTGTGAGACATCAACATAGCCCTGGATAGTCTGTACAAAGAACTGAAATGTAGCCCTGTCTATACACGGGGTACATGGGATGTACACGGTAGGCTCATCGCAACGAGGGAGCATTTGGAGGAATTCGCTTGTTGGAAGGAGGGATTCTGGACGGGTCATGTGATAGGTTGAACTTTCCTGAAATGATAAGTGGAAAGATGGCTCCAATAAAGTATTAACACTTTGTTTACACAAATAATCAATGGATGTACAGGACGTAGAAAGTGACATCCACAATGCGGGTGTTTCGTTGCCCACATGTTTATAGCGGGCTTCATTCAATATGGATGTAACGGTTGACCTTTCATAGCACTATGAAAGTTAAAAAAATGACTTTCAATCCTTATATGTTGCAGGTCCCTGGAAAGATCGGATAGCGCCAAGCAGGTTGGACACCTTACTGGCGGCCAAGGAAACGCCCCTCAGGTTCAACAAAGAAAGTTGGTACCAACAGAAGGGATTTTTAGTTGGTACCAACCAAAGGGTTTTTTGTTGGTACAGAACTCTTTTATAACGACTTAGCTCCAAGCCGGAACGGGAATCAGGGTCTGGTAATATTTATATCATTGAGTCGGTTGACCGCTGAAAAACACAATTCGTCCGAACGACAGTTACATGGATCTTTAGAGTGCAATAATTGCAGTCTTGAATAACCTTTGTACCGTTTTGAGTTCTATAAACGTGAATTGAGGTGGTAATATACATTTTGTATCTAAAATATGGGGATCAATGTTATCGTGTAAATAGCGGAAATTTCTCTCTAATTTATGCCGCTTGGTTGAAGTAAATATTTGAAAGACAATCTACATTAGCTCTTGGGAAGAGTGCCGCTCGATCACGGCATACGAGTAGTGAGCTACATTTGCACATCGATATAGATGTATATGACATATAGTTATAATAATCTTGATCATGTGTAAGTAGAAGGTAATCTGGTAAATCTAGCAGTTGTGTTAGACGCTGCTGGCTACCCGTCGTCCGGTAGACAGCGTCACAATGGGCTGAAAGATGTTGTAGCTCAGGAGTTTTTCTCTGCAACCACTCGTGAGAACCGGATCTCAACCACTTATTACGGTGCTATCAGACCATGATTACTACTCTCCGTTGTGCACCTTTTAAAGAATTGAACGAACACTTGTACGGCCAGATTCTAACTTGATATCAGCATGGTTGGTAGACGCTGGTGGCTCCGTTGTCCGGTAGTCTCCTGTTGGTTACGAGGTGGACTGGCCAATGGTTGGTGGATGAAGGGTGTGTGAGTACGCCGTTGATGTCTGCAAGGCAGCGTCACAATGGGCCTAAAATTGTTATGGTTCCTGGGCCTTTCATGTGAGCCCGGTTCTCCTCCACTTATCACGGTGATAGGTGTCCGTGATTGCTCATTTTGGAATCGCTTCCCCCGCTGTGCACCTTCAAAAGAGTTGAACAGACACTTGCACGGACAGATTCTAGCTTTTATTGACATCAAAATAATGTGTACAGTTAGCAGGAAACATAGGCACAACGCTCATACAATTTACTTTTCCAATTGAGTACCTTTATATAAATGATTTACAATTACTTATTGATTATTGATTGATAATAAAACAATGAGTCTATTTCTACACTGTGTATACATATACGTTTGGAAATATGTACGTTTTAATTAATATAAATTATGATATAACTTTATGATCCATGATTAAATTAAATCCTATTATTTCACATTTAAAAAAAATGATTCTAAGTAGAAGGGCCTGCCAGAATATACCTAGTGTCCCAGAGTAGGGGCGTGGTGGAGACCATATCGTGTTTGTAATTTAACATGCGTCCAAGAGTATTCAGTAATAGAGCCCTATCGGTCCTCCCTGATCCGGCGCCCTAGGTATGAGCCCGAGTCAACCATTGACTGAAACCTTGTTGTCTAGTGTAAGCATGTCGATATGGTTTTTGTTAGAAATTGATTTTGAATCTCCAAATTGATATTTTCTCATTAACACTGTTGGCGACCGCTGGCGTAACCCTGTAATTCTATTTTCCTTGGTACTACTGCTAAGTTGGTATGTTTGTATATTTTATTCGTGTTTCTTCAAAGAATGAGGGCAGTTTTAGTTTCTTTAATATCCACAACAACACAGATCATTCACTTTTACAAGCGCACCTGACGAGGTGAGAAGCTGTGGCTGATGCAGGTTTTCATTTAATTTAGGTATTATGATTTACCTGACTTACCTGAATTTGTCTCATTCGGTTTGAGGTTGCAAAGAGATGGGTCACAGAGGAGGAGGTTAGAGACCTCCTGGGACCTCAGTATACACCAATTGATGGATGGGTCAGCCAACCTGGTGTAGTCTCCCTGGGTATCCGGGGGACCTATAATACCGAGTTCTTTTATTTCGTTTTATTGTTGTAATTAAATTTAAGATGTGATTTATACGGATCTTGGAAAAAGTGTTATATTTGTTTACATTTGTAAAAATGATTCATTTAACTGGATTAATAGTAAACTTATTATGAGGATGCATTCCTTTGATAAGACGCCGGATCTCTGTGGGATATGAGACAGGTCTATTGAGCGAAACGTTTGGAAATATGTACGTTTTAATTAATATTAATTAAAATTGATACAACTTCATGATCCATGATAAACAATTGAATACCATTACCATTCTATTGTTGCTATTTTTTTTGCTCCTACCGATCCTATACTATAATTTAGAAAACGATGTTGACGAGGTCTAGCTCTAATAGAATTGGGAAACAAGCGTTAAGGATCGATGTACTCTTGTGAGGTCACGTTCAAGTCTCGTTTATGTCTCATTTAAAGTCTTTGTGTTATATTGAAGAAAGTATGATCAATTTTAATAGCATACATGTATTTGCATCTGAAAATTGTGTCAAAAATATAAGTGTCTGTTGCTTGAAGAACTTTTTTTACGTGAGTTTTAAAAAAATCACCAATTTGGCGGCAATTTGAATATGCGTATTTTATGCACTTCCCGAATGGGCAGAATTTCACCATTTTGATACTAGATTGATGTCTTAAAAACATCTGTAACAAAGCAAGAGTGACAAACTGTTGTTGGTTAAGTTCTGTAGTTTATTCATCGGTTCCTCCAGGTGTTAGTTATTGTCGGTCCGTCCATTCCCGTGGTCTGTATCGCTCTGTCTCATCCCTTATACCAAACCCCTTTTTATCCCTCCCAGAATCTAGAGGGTCGTGTGCAAAGTGCAATCCCCTCCCGAGTTTACCATATATGTAACGCTCTGAAGATGACTGCAATTACATTTCTACTGCTCTAACATCCTGATCGACATGTGGAAGCTGTTTGATAGATCCTAATCTTACCGTTAGATCACTGCCCCATAGACCACCTATGAACCCCGCGCGAACTAATTACCGCTAACTAATTACTATTGGTACGGTTATACTAATTGCAAACACCTTGTGTCCGGTGTTTCATTTTAAGCCAGATTTTGTACAACTTAGCAGTAAATCTAAGTCCCACTTTGTTACATTCGTCCCCTTTTTCTCAAAGAAATATAATGACTAATTATAGTTCTTTCAAGGCTATACAACTATCATCCCTTCTTTTTTTTTTTTTTTTTTTTGATTTAATTAACTACATTCAATCCATTCCCACCTCAGATAAATCTATATTAACTTCCCTTCGACACTGTATAGGCCCCACTTTGGTATAGATTAACATCTTATACTGCCCCCTAAATGACAATAGGATGTCAAGTCATTATGTAAGGTTACATATATGTACTTCAGTCAGAAAGGTCGGTTAGTGGGTACATATACATGTAATTATCAACATATTTACAATGACAAATCAATACACAATATCTTCTTAAAATTCACCTGTAATAGATGTACATATCAAAGTTGTTATTTTATCCCTATCAAAACAAGATAATTATAATAAAATCCACATGGTGATGTGAATTATAAGTAATTAATCTCCATAGTATACATTAAGAAAAAAACACTTATGTCGCGTCCGACATGGAAGAGTCCTCACAATAATGTTCAATTAATCAATTAGTCACACAAATTATATTCCGGAAATTAAATAAAATAACACACGATCGCGATTGTCACATATGTACACACTTATAATTATAAGAGTTTGTAATCACGGAATTGTGGTTTCCAGGTCCTCACCCTATATGGAATGCCACCTCCAATATGCGCATTAAACTCCAAGTTACCTTTACAACAGTTCTAAAAATATCAATTTTAACAGAAAAGTAATTTCCTGTCCGATGTAGAAAGTGGATTCCGGAAATCCTTCCTTAAGTTGAATTCCACCTCATAACTGTTTACGTTTGCCTAGTCATTCAAGGTTGTTTACGGAAAAGTTGGTCTCAGATCCTCATCCGTTTGTTGTAGACCACTCTCACAACACTTTGTTCATTTAATAACATGAAAAGCCAGTCTCGGATCCTCACCCGTTTGTTGTAGACCGCTCTCTTTTTACACACAACACATTGTTCATATATACGTTATGTATATCCGTTATGAAAAACTGTCCAAAATCGTGTTGATTTCTATGATTATCAACACTGTCTGTCTTCTTACTTCGTTAACGTTGTCAACATGGGGAAGGCGGGTTCTACGATGTCTTCTTAAATTAAGAGTCCACTTCCGGTTTTCTTGTTACAATGATTTTGTATAGGAGCACAATTGTAATGTTCTTGATTTTGCCCCTTACTCACACTGTCATCAATATTTGAGATTGTTCCCCAGGGCGTTGTTTGGATTGTTGGTTGAGAGGGAATTCCCTGCAAGGGGATTTCCGGGTACACAGGGGTATATCTTGTGGACGGCATCCTGTTGACATCTGTCGGTGACCACAGGTGCTGTTGGTTTGTGGAACTTCAGTGTTGTCCACTCTCTTTTCAGTCAGCGTCACCAGTTGGAGACGAGGTTTGGTGATTGGCTTACCTGACCTTTTTCGCTCTCTCATGACTAGTCGATCCCTACATAACCTCCCTAACCCATATAGTATATATACATATAAATAACAGTAAAATATTTCCTACTCCTACTATCCCATACTAGTTAACTGGTATTTTCGTGGTCATAATACATATAAGGGAATCAATATTGGAATTTAATCATCAGTGATAACTAATTTTTTTTTAATTCGACTTCCTCGTTAATATCAATCAATAGAAAATGGTTATAATCATGATCTTATCTTTTAACATTTTGGTTTTACAGGTAAGAAACTTATAATATTCCCACAAGTTTGTATTTTATGTCTAACCCGACTAAAAATTCGTGTAGATTTATTTTCGAAATGACGCTAGGTGACAGGTGTCCGAGTGCAAACATATCTAATTGTGTGCGCAAATTTCCAGTGTAGAATGTTGCAGTTTGTAACCTGTACGAAAGCCTCATTTTGAACGAGTGGTTGTAATTTCGTTAATTTTCCTAAATTTTAAACAGGAGTGCATTCAACTAGCCCAGCGAGTAAAAGTATCAGTAAAATCAATAGTCTCCTTGTGCCCTGAACATATACATTTTGGATAAACATTAAACACGGAGTACCGGGGGGGGGGGGGGGGGGTAATTAATTTAAAAGATTTCCGATTGGCAAAACTATTTAAAATTGTTCGATCTCATCGACTGACATGTTTTCATCTTCACCGCCATATGGGTCCCCTATGACATCTTCTGAACTAACTACACTATCTAACTCGTCAGATATTATTTGAGATTCTAGCCTAGACCTTTTGTCTTTTAAACGTTTGGCTAATTCCATCAGAGGAATGTCCTCCTCATCGGATGAAGTTTCTCTTTCCTGACGGAATTTGTTTGTAATTCTATCTAGGGGAGGTAATCTACCACTATCTGAACACGTCTCGGTATCAGAGCTATCATCGGGGGGTACCACAAATAGGGGTTTTCGAACAGGACGTCTGAAATCACCTGTTGGTACCTCCCAATCATCAATATCAGCCAGTCTGATATGTTCAGCATGTGTTTTTGTACTGGTACCGTCCAGCTGGCTTTTGACTATAAAGCTAACTGGTGACCTTTGCTCTACTATCCTATAATATGGCCGCCATTTGTCTTGTAGTTTGTTTTTTCGGAGATGTTTTTTTAAGTAAACAGGGTCCCCCACCTCGAATTTAACCTCCTTACTATTTTTATCTGCATATTTGGCTTGTTTTCGTTTCGATCTTTTCATTTGCCTATGCACTAAAGCGAAGGACTGGTGTTGTTTTTCTAATGCAATTTTGTGTGCTTCGTCCCCCAAATACCTGCGACGGGGTTTAAGCAAGTTGTCAATAGGCAACACCACATCACGGTTGTATAACAGAAAGAAGGGAGAGAACTTTGACGATTCATTAATGTTAAATCGAACTGCTGCTAGAGTTTGGTTTAGGTACACATCCCACGTGGCTGTGTCATTCTCATTGTTTTTTGGCTAATATATCATGAAGAGTTCGATGGAATCGTTCAACTTTTGCATTACTTTGTGGATGGTAGTAAGAGGTCGTAACATGACTTATATTTAATGCTTCTAAAGTCTCTTTCATAACCCTGTTCACATTTTCTGTACCGTTATCTGTTATGATTTGTAATGGACAACCAAACCTAGGCACAATATGTTCTAAAAGTAAATGTGCTACATTCTCCGCCGATTTATCTGGAACAGCAAAGGCCTCCGGCCAACCACTGTATATATCTACAAAACTAATTATGTATTTATTTCCCGAAAGGGTTTCCGGGTAAGGCCCTGACAGATCTTATCCTAGTTTCGCAAAAGGATATGGGGGCACATCAGTTTCCTGCAGAGGAGGTTTTGTTTTCCTTGAACTACGTCTCTGACAGGGGACGCAACTCGAGACATACTCGTACAGTTGCTTGTACATGTTGGGCCAAAAGTATTTAGACCTAATAGCGTCAAATGTCTTGTCAATGCCCATATGTCCATTCTCGTCATGATATTGCGTCACCACTCTGAACCGTAAATGATCAGGTACATATAGTCTAACTACGGGGTCAACATCTGGGTTGGAGATATAATACAATATATCATCCATTATCAAGTACTTGTTCTGTACTGACTTCCCTACTTTTTCATCTTCTAACTGTTTTTTTAACCGTACAAGATCTGCATCTTTTTCTTGTTCCACTACCATGTCTAAGTCTCCCGGTTTCATGGTAGCTGTTTCTGGCATTACCAAAACGGGTTTATCAATTTCACAACTGACAAAATCTTTTGGATTGAATTTGTTTGAATTTAATGCATTTATTTCTAAAGCATGATCACTAATGTCCGGTGTCACTTCCGTAGCTTGTCTGTCTGTCTCTAGAGGGGATCTCGATAATAGGTCAGCACATGTATTTTCAACCCCTGCTATATACTCTATCTTGCAGTTGTATCCTGCTATTCCTAAAGCCCAAAGTTGGATTTTCTTGTTCTGCATAGGTGACTCTAACAAATACTTTAAAGGCTTATGATCTGTTCTAATTACAAACTCTGCATTGTGCAAAAAGTGGTCTAGTTTTTGAAGGGCATAATGAATAGCATATGCTTCCTTCTCTATGGTAGACCATCTAGTTTGTGTATCAGATAGTTTATGCGAGAGATAGTACAACGGTTTCTCATTCCTAACATTAGGTAATATGTTCTGACCTTCATCACACGGTTGAGTCAAACATGCCCCAATACATGTGTCGCTAGCATCTGTATATAGCACATACGGCTTTGTTATGTCAGGGTAAGCTAACAGTGGTACTACAGTGAGACTATCTTTTAATTGATCAAACGCTAATTGGCAGTTATGGGTCCAGTGAAATTTAGCATATTTCTTTGTTAGAGTGATTAAAGGTTCCGCAATTTTCGAAAAATTTGGTATAAATCTCCTGTAGTAACTACACATTCCTATGAACCCTCTAACTTCTTTAACACAACTGGGAGCTACCATTTGACGCACAGCTTTTACTTTTTCTGGATCAGGCTTTACACCATTCTGATTTATCACAAATCCAAGGTATTTTGTTTCTGTTTGGAAAAATTGACACTTTTTTAATTTCAATTTTAACTTATGCTTTTTCAATCTCGAGAAAACTTGTTCAATGTTAGCCAAATGTTCCTCCTCTGTTTTTGAATAGATTAAGATATCATCTAAATAAGCTTTATTGCGTTTCCCAATAAAGCCAGAATGTCATCTATCAATGGTAACGGATAGGAATTTGCTTTAGTAATTTTGTTTAGGGCCCTAAAATCAACACAGAATCTCTTGGAGCCATCTTTCTTATCAACTATTACCACGGGGAAAGCCCAGGGTGATTTAGATCTGCTAATTATTCCCGCATGCAACAACTCATCAATAGTTTTGTCTACCGTCGCTCTCTGACTCAGTGGGGTTCTGTACGGCCGAAGTCTAATAGGATGACTGCCACCTGTGTCAATTGTCATTTTTACCGTATCTGTGTGCCCCAAATCAATGTCTTTGTCTGCAAATAGTTCCCTATTGTTTTCTATCAAACTTTGAATTTTACTGCGATTTTCCTCGGGTACACTAATTTCCTCTAGGTTTGCAGATGCTACTTCCTGGGGGGTCCCGGAATTACATGCGTTAATAGCTACTACACATTGTTCTTCTAATGAATTTACTTTGGCAATTACGGTACCCTTGTTAAGTTGGAATGTCTTATTAGTATTGTTAACAACAAACACAGGTACCTGACGGCCGGGTTGAAGTTTTGCTATGGAGCTGGAAACCATTAATCCGGGTTCTTGACTAATTTCTCCTACGTTAATAGCTGATATTTCACACAGGCTTGTTTCTGAAAACCCTGCTGTGGCCTTAAACCTTCCCATACAGACATGCGCAGTTTGGGGTTTAAGAATGGATTTTGATGTTAGCCTAACGAGGGAGGCGACGTGTATATCATCTTCTAAAGGAACATAGTTTTCCTTAACTCGTAGACAACCCAAATCATAGTACAACCTGACACCTTCTTTAATTAACCAATCCTGCCCCAGAATAACATTTCTTTTAACTCCAGCTACCACATAGAAGGTGTGTTGACATTCCACCTTGCCTATAGCGAACCTTACGCTTATCAACCCGTCTACCTGAATACCTTTGCCATTTACCGCCTGTAAGTTGACTGTTTTTCTAATTAGTTTCGGTTTGTTTTTTAAGCTTTTATAAACTCGTCTGTTCATTAACGATACTTCCGCCCCCGAATCTACTAGAGCCCTTAGCTTCTGATTTTGCAATTTTATTTTACAAGAATTAGGGGTACCTGCTAGTTCTATCTTATACCTAGGTACTTCCCTTACTTTTTCACTTCTATCCCTAAGTTTGGTTTTTGTTTGAGTTTTTCTATTTTTCGTTTGCCCGTTTTTTCTATCCCATTCTACCTTCTGTCCCCCCTTTTTCGTTCCTCTCCCTTTACAAGTTCCCTTATAAAGGGAGGCCCTTAGTTTCCCTTTCTATATCCCCCCTGGGCGCTATACGAAACATTTCCACAGTTTCTCTGAAAATGTCCCGCCTGCCCACACCCGTAACACAATGTTTTTGGACAGTTAAATTTGATGTGACCCTGTTGCCCGCAACCCCAACATTGCCCATTTTGGCTCCCATTGGTCTGACTCCTAACCTCATTAACCTGTCGTTGTTGTTTGTACTGTCTACCTTGGGTATTGTTTCTACAGTTTCTCGCTATGTGTCCCTGTTGTTTACATTTAAAACAGATTTTTGTAGGCCTTAAATGATCTACTTCCATTGGTTCTTCCCCATTATCACTTGATTCATTGTAACCCATGCCCGTATGCCCAGTTCTTAACTGAAATCGTGCCCTGATGTTTTGTTCTTTCATTACACAGGTAATAGCGTCCTGAAAAGTTTGTGGATTTTCTCTCATAAGTTTCATTTTCAAATAGTTTTGTCTCAATCCATCTGTGAAAAATCCTATTAGTTGTCCTTCTATAACTGCTTTCCCCTCATCCCCGTGTCCTACAAATGCTTCTTCTGCTATCGTTAATAATCTCTCTGCAAATACTTGAATACTTTCACTTCCCCCTTGTTTTAGCTGTTTTAACAGTGCTAGCGCGTGCTGTGGGTCAGTTATTTCCGCGAACCGCGATGTTAACTCTTTCTTTAGCGAATTCCAGTTATTTGTTTCTGTATTATTTAAGTATCTCTGAATGAAATCGCTAACAGGTCCTTTACTAGCTTGAAAAGCTACCAAGTTTATTTTTTCCTTATTGAGATCTATGGAATTTGCATATTTCTCTATATCCCTTATCCAAGATTTAAACAATGACGGTTCCCCAGAAAAAGGTTTAATTACCTGTGCTATCCCTTGAACCCCTAACATAGAAAATATCCTATTCAATTGTACATTAAGTTCCTGAAACAATGGTACTGGATCAACATTTGCCATCATGAGAGCTACTTAGGGTCTAAATTAAAAGCCAAATCACCTACCTTTTCTTCTTTTTCAAACGTTGTGTCTCGGTTCGAATCCTGGTCCACGTGCACCAAAATCAGCTCTTGTAACAAAGCAAGAGTGACAAACTGTTGTTGGTTAAGTTCTGTAGTTTATTCATCGGTTCCTCCAGGTGTTAGTTATTGTCGGTCCGTCCATTCCCGTGGTCTGTATCGCTCTGTCTCATCCCTTATACCAAACCCCTTTTTATCCCTCCCAGAATCTAGAGGGTCGTGTGCAAAGTGCAATCCCCTCCCGAGTTTACCATATATGTAACGCTCTGAAGATGACTGCAATTACATTTCTACTGCTCTAACATCCTGATCGACATGTGGAAGCTGTTTGATAGATCCTAATCTTACCGTTAGATCACTGCCCCATAGACCACCTATGAACCCCGCGCGAACTAATTACCGCTAACTAATTACTATTGGTACGGTTATACTAATTGCAAACACCTTGTGTCCGGTGTTTCATTTTAAGCCAGATTTTGTACAACTTAGCAGTAAATCTAAGTCCCACTTTGTTACACATCAGTGTTTAGCAAATTTTTAATTATAGCAAGCTAAGTTTTGCTGTACAAATTTATAATGTTCAATTTTGTAGAAATATTATGCTAAGTGGATAATTATTAGTTTTGTACTTTTTTCATATATTTAGTGTTACTGGAGCAGTTATTTTTTAACCCGAAACTGTGAAATATAACACAAATAATAAAGGGACAAAAAATTAAGCGCACTAACCCCCATTTTTATGACGGTTTTAGAAAGAGAAACCAATTTTCTTTTCATCTGCCAAATATTAAAAAAAAGTTATCAGAACTTTTTGTATTAAGCATTAAATCTGCAACAAATGGTGAAAAAAGGATTTTCTCATTAAAAAATAGGGGTAGGGGTAACTCAAATTACTTTCCTGTGTAAAAATATTAAGTTAGAGAAATTTTACCTCCATAACTTAAAAGAAAACAATATTTGTCGTTTCTGCAAACATTCATACATTTCAAATTACAAATACGGAAGATATTGTATGAAAATGTCCCACAATTGGTCGAAACTACAAAATTGTCATATTGGTATCTTTGACCGATCATAACACAAAAACGAGCAAACTGACATATCATTATTTTTGCATTTTCTGGCATGCCTTGAACTCCCTTATCCAAAAAAGTATATAAGAAAAAAAGTTACCGGAAAATTTTGAGGTGTACATCCTTAATTAACCAGAGCCAGAGGTTCTGTACATAATCGCAACTGCAGATGAATCCTTTCCTTACTCCGTTTAATTGAATGTGGACTAATTATTTTCTTGTTAAAATAATTAGTTTTAATGGTTATTGAGCATCTGAGACATAATCGCACAAGGCGGGCAGCAGATGAATTCTTTCCTTACTCCGTTTTAATTGAACGTGAGGCTTATTATTTTCTTGTTAAAATAATGTTTGGTTTAAATGGTTATTGAGCATCTGAGACATAATTGCACAATGCGGGCAGCAGATGATTTCTTTCCTTTCTCCGTTTTAATTGTATATGAGGCTAATTATTTTCTTGTTAAAATAATGTTTAGCTTTAATGGTAATTGAGCATCTGAGACATAATCGCACAAGGCGGGATGCAGATGAATTCTTTCCTTTCTCCGTTTTAATTGAATGTGAGGCTAAATATTTTCTTGTTAAAAATTGATCGCACAAGGCGGGCAGCAGATTAATCCTTTCCTTACTCCGTTCAATTGTATGCGAGGCTAATTATTTTCTTGTTAAAATAATGTTTAGTTTTAATGGTTGTTGAGCATATGAGACATAATCGCACAAGGCGGGCAGCAGATGAATAATTTCCTTTCTCCGTTTAAACAGTATGTGAGGCTAATTATTTTCTTGTTAAATAATGTTTGGTTTTAATAGTTATTGAGCATCTGAGACATAATCGCACAAGGCGAGCAGCAGATGAATCCTTTCCTTTTCTCCGTTTTAATTGTATATGACACTTATTATTTTTTTGTTAAAATAAAGTTTGGTTTTAATGGTTATTGAGCGTCTGATAATCGCTCAAGGCGGGCAGCAGATGAATCATTTCCTTTCTCCGTTTTAATTGTATATGACACTTATTATTTTTTTGTTAAAATAAAGTTTGGTTTTAATGGTTATTGAGCATCTTAGATATAATTGCACAAGGCGGGCAGCAGATGAATCCTTTCCTTTCTCCGTTTTAATTGTGAGGCTAATTATTTTCTTGTTCAAATAATGTTTGGTTTTAATGGTTATTGAGCATCTGAGACATAATCGCACAAGGCGGGCAGCAGATGAATCCTTTCCTTACTCCGATTTAATTGTATGTGAGGCTAATTATTTTCTTGTTTAATAATGTTTGGTTTTAATAGTTATTGAGCATCTGAGACATAATCGCACAAGGCGGGCAGCAGATGAATCCTTTCCTGACTCCGATTTAATTGTATGTGAGGCTAATTATTTTCTTGTTTAATAATGTTTGGTTTTAATAGTTATTGAGCATCTGAGACATAATCGCACAAGGCGGGCAGCAGATGAATCCTTTCCTTACTCCGATTTAATTGTATGTGAGGCTAATTATTTTCTTGTTTAATAATGTTTGGTTTTAATAGTTATTGAGCATCTGAGACATAATCGCACAAGGCGGGCAGCAGATGAATCCTTTCCTTACTCCGATTTAATTGTATGTGAGGCTAATTATTTTCTTGTTTAATAATGTTTGGTTTTAATAGTTATTGAGCATCTGAGACATAATCGCACAAGGCGGGCAGTAGATGAATCCTTTCCTTACTCCGATTTAATTGTATGTGAGGCTAATTATTTTCTTGTTTAATAATGTTTGGTTTTAATAGTTATTGAGCATCTGAGACATAATCGCACAAGGCGGGCAGCAGATGAATCCTTTCCTTACTCCGATTTAATTGGTTATGTTTGGTTATGTTGGGGTGGGAGACAGTCCTATTGAGCGGAACTCCCCGCCTGAGGTCGGAACAAAGACGTTGCAGTTATCCTTTTTCCTCACTACATTTCAAAATTTTAAATTTTTGTTTTTTCTTTTATTAGAACCGCGTCATATATACTGTGACGGATAACCAGATCTATATTTTATTATTAGATCTAATTATCCCCATAGTTCCTTTCCTAACTTTTGGAGGGTCCCGAAACACTCAAGGACATCCCCTCATACCCGCGTCAACTTAACTTAAGTCACGCCGATGGGGGAGGAGGACCCTCCAATTAGTTATGTTTAAAACAGTTTAATTCTACGGCTTAATAAATGGAAATTAATTTTATTATCTGGTTTGATAATTATATAGTTAACGTATTCTGGGTTTTGTCTGTTATGAATTTTATCTTTAATAGACTTTTGGTATTTAATTGTTTATTTTAACTTTGTTTTAATCGCCTGATCAATTCCGGATAACTGTGGGATAGGAGACAGATCTATCGATCGGTAACTCCCCGCCTGAGGTCGGAACAAAGATCTAATTATCCCCATAGTTCCCTACCTAACTTTTGGAGGGTCCCGAAACACTCAAGGACATCCCCTCATACCCACGTCAACTTAATTTAAGTCACGCCGATGGGGGAGGAGGACCCTCCAATTGGTTATGTTTAAAACAGTTTAATTCTACGGCTTAATAAATGGAAATTAATTTTATTATCTGGTTTGATAATTATATAGTTAACGTATTCTGGGTTTTGTCTGTTATGAATTTTATCTTTAATAGACTTTTGGTATTTAATTGTTTATTTTAACTTTGTTTTAAATCGCCTGATCAATTCCGGATAACTGTGGGATAGGAGACAGATCTATCGATCGGTAACTCCTCGCCTGAGGTCGGAACAAAGACGTTGTAGTTATCCTTTTTCCTCACTACATTTCAAAATTTTAATTTTTTGTTTTTTCTTTTATTAGAACCGCGTCATATATACTGTGACGGATAACCAGATCTATATTTTATTATTAGATCTAATTATCCCGATAGTTCCCTACCTAACTTTTGGAGGGTCCCGATACACTCAAGGACATCCACTCATACCCGCGTCAACTTAACTTAAGTCACGCCGATGGGGGAGGAGGACCCTCCAATTGGTTATGTTTAAAACAGTTTAATTCTACGGCTTAATAAATGGAAATTAATTTTATTATCTGGTTTGATAATTATATAGTTAACGTATTCTGGGTTTTGTCTGTTATGAATTTTATCTTTAATAGACTTTTGGTATTTAATTGTTTATTTTAACTTTGTTTTAATCGCCTGATCAATTCCGGATAACTGTGGGATAGGAGACAGATCTATCGATCGGTAACTCCCCGCCTGAGGTCAGAACAAAGACGTTTCAGAGATCCTTCCTAGATCATTTGATATTAAAAAATGGGATTTGTTGATTTTAATTTGATAAATGAGTTATCGGATAACTGTGGGGTGGGAGACAGTTCTATTGAGCGGAACTCCCCGCCTGAGGTCGGAACAAAGACGTTGCAGTTATTCTTTTATCTTTCGTTAAATATTGAGTTTCTGGAGTCTATAGTTTTAATTTATTTATTCTTTTATTAAAACGGGGCATACGTGTATATACTGAGTTGGATAACCAGATCTATATATTATTATTAGATCTAATTATCCCCATAGTTCCCTACCTAACTTTTGGAGGGTCCCGAAACACTCAAGGACATCCCCTCATACCCACGTCAACTTAATTTAAGTCACGCCGATTGGGGAGGAGGACCCTCCAATTGGTTATGTTTAAAACAGTTTAATTCTACGGCTTAATAAATGGAAATTAATTTTATTATCTGGTTTGATAATTATATAGTTAACGTATTCTGGGTTTTGTCTGTTATGAATTTTATCTTTAATAGACTTTTGGTATTTAATTGTTTATTTTAACTTTGTTTTAAATCGCCTGATCAATTCCGGATAACTGTGGGATAGGAGACAGATCTATCGATCGGTAACTCCTCGCCTGAGGTCGGAACAAAGACGTTGCAGTTATCCTTTTTCCTCACTACATTTCAAAATTTTAATTTTTTGTTTTTTCTTTTATTAGAACCGCGTCATATATACTGCGACGGATAACCAGATCTATATTTTATTATTAGATCTAATTATCCCGATAGTTCCCTACCTAACTTTTGGAGGGTCCCGATACACTCAAGGACATCCCCTCATACCCGCGTCAACTTAACTTAAGTCACGCCGATGGGGGAGGAGGACCCTCCAATTGGTTATGTTTAAAACAGTTTAATTCTACGGCTTAATAAATGGAAATTAATTTTATTATCTGGTTTGATAATTATATAGTTAACGTATTCTGGGTTTTGTCTGTTATGAATTTTATCTTTAATAGACTTTTGGTATTTAATTGTTTATTTTAACTTTGTTTTAATCGCCTGATCAATTCCGGATAACTGTGGGATAGGAGACAGATCTATCGATCGGTAACTCCCCGCCTGAGGTCAGAACAAAGACGTTTCAGAGATCCTTCCTAGATCATTTGATATTAAAAAATGGGATTTGTTGATTTTAATTTGATAAATGAGTTATCGGATAACTGTGGGGTGGGAGACAGTTCTATTGAGCGGAACTCCCCGCCTGAGGTCGGAACAAAGACGTTGCAGTTATTCTTTTATCTTTCGTTAAATATTGAGTTTCTGGAGTCTATAGTTTTAATTTATTTATTCTTTATTAAAACGGGGCATATATACTGAGTTGGATAACCAGATCTATATATTATTATTAGATCTAATTATCCCCATAGTTCCCTACCTTACTTTTGGAGGGTCCCGAAACACTCAAGGACATCCCCTCATACCCACGTCAACTTAATTTAAGTCACGTCGATGGGGGAGGAGGACCCTCAATTTTGGTGTTTTAGATCAGTTGTATTATACGGTTTTAATAATTTGGGATAGTGTCATTATTTGTTTTTAGGTGGTTAATTTCTTGTTGTTGGTGTTTTACTTTGGTAGATAGGTTTCCGGATAACTGTGGGGTGGGAGACAGTTCTATTGAGCGGAACTTCCCGCCTGAGGTCGGAACAAAGACGTTGCAGTTATCCTTTTTCCTCACTACATTTCAAAATTTTAATTTTTTGTTTTTTCTTTTATTAGAACCGCGTCATATATACTGTGACGGATAACCAGATCTATATTTTATTATTAGATCTAATTATCCCGATAGTTCCCTACCTAACTTTTGGAGGGTCCCGATACACTCAAGGACATCCCCTCATACCCGCGTCAACTTAACTTAAGTCACGCCGATGGGGGAGGAGGACCCTCCAATTAGTTATGTTTAAAACAGTTTAATTTTACGGCTTAATAAATGGAAATTAATTTTATTATCTGGTTTGATAATTATATAGTTAACGTATTCTGGGTTTTGTCTGTTATGAATTTTATCTTTAATAGACTTTTGGTATTTAATTGTTTATTTTAACTTTGTTTTAATCGCCTGATCAATTCCGGATAACTGTGGGATAGGAGACAGATCTATCGATCGGTAACTCCCCGCCTGAGGTCAGAACAAAGACGTTTCAGAGATCCTTCCTAGATCATTTGATATTAAAAAATGGGATTTGTTGATTTTAATTTGATTAATGAGTTATCGGATAACTGTGGGGTGGGAGACAGTTCTATTGAGCGGAACTCCCCGCCTGAGGTCGGAACAAAGACGTTGCAGTTATTCTTTTATCTTTCGTTAAATATTGAGTTTCTGGAGTCTATAGTTTTAATTTATTTATTCTTTATTAAAACGTGGCATATATACTGAGTTGGATAACCAGATCTATATATTATTATTAGATCTAATTATCCCCATAGTTCCCTACCTTACTTTTGGAGGGTCCCGAAACACTCAAGGACATCCCCTCATACCCACGTCAACTTAATTTAAGTCACGTCGATGGGGGAGGAGGACCCTCAATTTTGGTGTTTTAGATCAGTTGTATTATACGGTTTTAATAATTTGGGATAGTGTCATTATTTGTTTTTAGGTGGTTAATTTCTTGTTGTTGGTGTTTTACTTTGGTAGATACAATAAGTAGGTTTCCGGATAACTGTGGGGTGGGAGACAGTTCTATTGAGCGGAACTCCCCGCCTGAGGTCGGAACAAAGACGTTGCAGTTATCCTTTTTCCTCACTACATTTCAAAATTTTAATTTTTTGTTTTTTCTTTTATTAGAACCGCGTCATATATACTGTGACGGATAACCAGATCTATATTTTATTATTAGATCTAATTATCCCGATAGTTCCCTACCTAACTTTTGGAGGGTCCCGATACACTCAAGGACATCCCCTCATACCCGCGTCAACTTAACTTAAGTCACGCCGATGGGGGAGGAGGACCCTCCAATTGGTTATGTTTAAAACAGTTTAATTCTACGGCTTAATAAATGGAAATTAATTTTATTATCTGGTTTGATAATTATATAGTTAACGTATTCTGGGTTTTGTCTGTTATGAATTTTATCTTTAATAGACTTTTGGTATTTAATTGTTTATTTTAACTTTGTTTTAATCGCCTGATCAATTCCGGATAACTGTGGGATAGGAGACAGATCTATCGATCGGTAACTCCCCGCCTGAGGTCAGAACAAAGACGTTTCAGAGATCCTTCCTAGATCATTTGATATTAAAAAATGGGATTTGTTGATTTTAATTTGATTAATGAGTTATCGTATAACTGTGGGGTGGGAGACAGTTCTATTGAGCGGAACTCCCCGCCTGAGGTCGGAACAAAGACGTTGCAGTTATTCTTTTATCTTTCGTTAAATATTGAGTTTCTGGAGTCTATAGTTTTAATTTATTTATTCTTTTATTAAAACGGGGCATATATACTGAGTTGGATAACCAGATCTATATATTATTACTAGATCTAATTATCCCCATAGTTCCCTACCTAACTTTTGGAGGGTCCCGAAACACTCAAGGACATCCCCTCATACCCACGTCAACTTAATTTAAGTCACGTCGATGGGGGAGGAGGACCCTCCATTTTGGTGTTTTAGATCAGTTGTATTATACGGTTTTAATAATTGGGATAGTGTCATTATCTGTTTTTAGGTGGTTAATTTCTTGTTGTTGGTGTTTTACTTTGGTAGATAGGTTTCCGGATAACTGTGGGGTGGGAGACAGTTCTATTGAGCGGAACTCCCCGCCTGAGGTCGGAACAAAGACGTTGCAGTTATTCTATTATCTTTCGTAAAATATTGAGTTTCTGGAGTCTATAGTTTTAATTTATTTATTCTTTTATTAAAACGGGGCATATAAAATGTATACTGAGTTGGATAACCAGATCTATATATTATTATTAGATCTAATTATCCCCATAGTTCCCTACCTAACTTTTGGAGGGTCCCGAAACACTCAAGGACATCCCCTCATACCCACGTCAACTTAATTTAAGTCACGTCGATGGGGGAGGAGGACCCTCAATTTTGGTGTTTTAGATCAGTTGTATTATACGGTTTTAATAATTGGGATAGTGTCATTATCTGTTTTTAGGTGGTTAATTTTTTATTGTTGGTGTTTTACTTTGGTAGATAGGTTTCCGGATAACTGTGGGGTGGGAGACAGTCCTATTGAGCGGAACTCCCCGCCTGAGGTCGGAACAAAGACGTTGCAGTTATCCTTTTTCCTCACTACATTTCAAAATTTTAAATTTTTGTTTTTTCTTTTATTAGAACCGCGTCATATATACTGTGACGGATAACCAGATCTATATTTTATTATTAGATCTAATTATCCCGATAGTTCCCTACCTAACTTTTGGAGGGTCCCGATACACTCAAGGACATCCCCTCATACCCGCGTCAACTTAACTTAAGTCACGCCGATGGGGGAGGAGGACCCTCCAATTGGTTATGTTTAAAACAGTTTAATTCTACGGCTTAATAAATGGAAAATAATTGTATTATCTGGTTTGATAATTATATAGTTAACGTATTCTGGGTTTTGTCTGTTATGAATTTTATCTTTAATAGACTTTTGGTATTTAATTGTTTATTTTAACTTTGTTTTAATCGCCTGATCAATTCCGGATAACTGTGGGATAGGAGACAGATCTATCGATTGGTAACTCCCCTCCTGAGGTCAGAACAAAGACGTTTTAGAGATCCTTCCTAGATCATTTGATATTAAAAAATGGGATTTGTTGATTTTAATTTGATTAATGAGTTATCGGATAACTGTGGGGTGGGAGACAGTTCTATTGAGCGGAACTCCCCGCCTGAGGTCGGAACAAAGACGTTGCAGTTATTCTTTTATCTTTCGTTAAATATTGAGTTTCTGGAGTCTATAGTTTTAATTTATTTATTCTTTATTAAAACGGGGCATATATACTGAGTTGGATAACCAGATCTATATATTATTATTAGATCTAATTATCCCCATAGTTCCCTACCTTACTTTTGGAGGGTCCCGAAACACTCAAGGACATCCCCTCATACCCACGTCAACTTAACTTAAGTCACGCCGATTGGGGAGGAGGACCCTCCAATTGGTTATGTTTAAAACAGTTTAATTCTACGGCTTAATAAATGGAAATTAATTTTATTATCTGGTTTGATAATTATATAGTTAACGTATTCTGGGTTTTGTCTGTTATGAATTTTATCTTTAATAGACTTTTGGTATTTAATTGTTTATTTTAACTTTGTTTTAATCGCCTGATCAATTCCGGATAACTGTGGGATAGGAGACAGATCTATCGATCGGTAACTCCCCGCCTGAGGTCAGAACAAAGACGTTTCAGAGATCCTTCCTAGATCATTTGATATTAAAAAATGGGATTTGTTGATTTTAATTTGATTAATGAGTTATCGGATAACTGTGGGGTGGGAGACAGTTCTATTGAGCGGAACTCCCCGCCTGAGGTCGGAACAAAGACGTTGCAGTTATTCTTTTATCTTTCGTTAAATATTGAGTTTCTGGAGTCTATAGTTTTAATTTATTTATTCTTTATTAAAACGGGGCATATATACTGAGTTGGATAACCAGATCTATATATTATTATTAGATCTAATTATCCCCATAGTTCCCTACCTTACTTTTGGAGGGTCCCGAAACACTCAAGGACATCCCCTCATACCCACGTCAACTTAATTTAAGTCACGTCGATGGGGGAGGAGGACCCTCAATTTTGGTGTTTTAGATCAGTTGTATTATACGGTTTTAATAATTGGGATAGTGTCATTATTTGTTTTTAGGTGGTTAATTTCTTGTTGTTGGTGTTTTACTTTGGTAGATAGGTTTCCGGATAACTGTGGGGTGGGAGACAGTTCTATTGAGCGGAACTCCCCGCCTGAGGTCGGAACAAAGACGTTGCAGTTATCCTTTTTCCTCACTACATTTCAAAATTTTAATTTTTTGTTTTTTCTTTTATTAGAACCGCGTCATATATACTGTGACGGATAACCAGATCTATATTTTATTATTAGATCTAATTATCCCGATAGTTCCCTACCTAACTTTTGGAGGGTCCCGATACACTCAAGGACATCCCCTCATACCCGCGTCAACTTAACTTAAGTCACGCCGATGGGGGAGGAGGACCCTCCAATTGGTTATGTTTAAAACAGTTTAATTCTACGGCTTAATAAATGGAAATTAATTTTATTATCTGGTTTGATAATTATATAGTTAACGTATTCTGGGTTTTGTCTGTTATGAATTTTATCTTTAATAGACTTTTGGTATTTAATTGTTTATTTTAACTTTGTTTTAATCGCCTGATCAATTCCGGATAACTGTGGGATAGGAGACAGATCTATCGATCGGTAACTCCCCGCCTGAGGTCAGAACAAAGACGTTTCAGAGATCCTTCCTAGATCATTTGATATTAAAAAATGGGATTTGTTGATTTTAATTTGATTAATGAGTTATCGTATAACTGTGGGGTGG
Source organism: Mimachlamys varia (assembly GCA_947623455.1). Lineage (NCBI taxonomy): Eukaryota > Metazoa > Mollusca > Bivalvia > Pectinida > Pectinidae > Mimachlamys > Mimachlamys varia. The sequence continues at coordinate 26,840,305 of OX392532.1, read as the reverse complement.
GAGACAGTTCTATTGAGCGGAACTCCCCGCCTGAGGTCGGAACAAAGACGTTGCAGTTATCCTTTTTCCTCACTACATTTCAAAATTTTAATTTTTTGTTTTTTCTTTTATTAGAACCGCGTCATATATACTGTGACGGATAACCAGATCTATATTTTATTATTAGATCTAATTATCCCGATAGTTCCCTACCTAACTTTTGGAGGGTCCCGATACACTCAAGGACATCCCCTCATACCCGTGTCAACTTAACTTAAGTCACGCCGATGGGGGAGGAGGACCCTCCAATTGGTTATGTTTAAAACAGTTTAATTCTACGGCTTAATAAATGGAAATTAATTTTATTATCTGGTTTGATAATTATATAGTTAACGTATTCTGGGTTTTGTCTGTTATGAATTTTATCTTTAATAGACTTTTGGTATTTAATTGTTTATTTTAACTTTGTTTTAATCGCCTGATCAATTCCGGATAACTGTGGGATAGGAGACAGATCTATCGATCGGTAACTCCCCGCCTGAGGTCAGAACAAAGACGTTTCAGAGATCCTTCCTAGATCATTTGATATTAAAAAATGGGATTTGTTGATTTTAATTTGATTAATGAGTTATCGGATAACTGTGGGGTGGGAGACAGTTCTATTGAGCGGAACTCCCCGCCTGAGGTCGGAACAAAGACGTTGCAGTTATTCTTTTATCTTTCGTTAAATATTGAGTTTCTGGAGTCTATAGTTTTAATTTATTTATTCTTTTATTAAAACGGGGCATATATACTGAGTTGGATAACCAGATCTATATATTATTATTAGATCTAATTATCCCCATAGTTCCCTACCTAACTTTTGGAGGGTCCCGAAACACTCAAGGACATCCCCTCATACCCACGTCAACTTAATTTAAGTCACGCCGATTGGGGAGGAGGACCCTCCAATTGGTTATGTTTAAAACAGTTTAATTCTACGGCTTAATAAATGGAAATTAATTTTATTATCTGGTTTGATAATTATATAGTTAACGTATTCTGGGTTTTGTCTGTTATGAATTTTATCTTTAATAGACTTTTGGTATTTAATTGTTTATTTTAACTTTGTTTTAAATCGCCTGATCAATTCCGGATAACTGTGGGATAGGAGACAGATCTATCGATCGGTAACTCCTCGCCTGAGGTCGGAACAAAGACGTTGCAGTTATCCTTTTTCCTCACTACATTTCAAAATTTTAATTTTTTGTTTTTTCTTTTATTAGAACCGCGTCATATATACTGTGACGGATAACCAGATCTATATTTTATTATTAGATCTAATTATCCCGATAGTTCCCTACCTAACTTTTGGAGGGTCCCGATACACTCAAGGACATCCCCTCATACCCGCGTCAACTTAACTTAAGTCACGCCGATGGGGGAGGAGGACCCTCCAATTGGTTATGTTTAAAACAGTTTAATTCTACGGCTTAATAAATGGAAATTAATTTTATTATCTGGTTTGATAATTATATAGTTAACGTATTCTGGGTTTTGTCTGTTATGAATTTTATCTTTAATAGACTTTTGGTATTTAATTGTTTATTTTAACTTTGTTTTAATCGCCTGATCAATTCCGGATAACTGTGGGATAGGAGACAGATCTATCGATCGGTAACTCCCCGCCTGAGGTCAGAACAAAGACGTTTCAGAGATCCTTCCTAGATCATTTGATATTAAAAAATGGGATTTGTTGATTTTAATTTGATTAATGAGTTATCGTATAACTGTGGGGTGGGAGACAGTTCTATTGAGCGGAACTCCCCGCCTGAGGTCGGAACAAAGACGTTGCAGTTATCCTTTTTCCTCACTACATTTCAAAATTTTAAATTTTTGTTTTTTCTTTTATTAGAACCGCGTCATATATACTGTGACGGATAACCAGATCTATATTTTATTATTAGATCTAATTATCCCGATAGTTCCCTACCTAACTTTTGGAGGGTCCCGATACACTCAAGGACATCCCCTCATACCCGCGTCAACTTAACTTAAGTCACGCCGATGGGGGAGGAGGACCCTCCAATTGGTTATGTTTAAAACAGTTTCATTCTACGGCTTAATAAATGGAAATTAATTTTATTATCTGGTTTGATAATTATATAGTTAACGTATTCTGGGTTTTGTCTGTTATGAATTTTATCTTTAATAGACTTTTGGTATTTAATTGTTTATTTTAACTTTGTTTTAATCGCCTGATCAATTCCGGATAACTGTGGGATAGGAGACAGATCTATCGATCGGTAACTCCCCGCCTGAGGTCAGAACAAAGACGTTTCAGAGATCCTTCCTAGATCATTTGATATTAAAAAATGGGATTTGTTGATTTTAATTTGATTAATGAGTTATCGGATAACTGTGGGGTGGGAGACAGTTCTATTGAGCGGAACTCCCCGCCTGAGGTCGGAACAAAGACGTTGCAGTTATTCTTTTATCTTTCGTTAAATATTGAGTTTCTGGAGTCTATAGTTTTAATTTATTTATTCTTTCATTAAAACGGGGCATATATACTGAGTTGGATAACCAGATCTATATATTATTACTAGATCTAATTATCCCCATAGTTCCCTACCTAACTTTTGGAGGGTCCCGAAACACTCAAGGACATCCCCTCATACCCACGTCAACTTAATTTAAGTCACGTCGATGGGGGAGGAGGACCCTCCATTTTGGTGTTTTAGATCAGTTGTATTATACGGTTTTAATAATTGGGATAGTGTCATTATCTGTTTTTAGGTGGTTAATTTCTTGTTGTTGGTGTTTCACTTTGGTAGATAGGTTTCCGGATAACTGTGGGGTGGGAGACAGTTCTATTGAGCGGAACTCCCCGCCTGAGGTCGGAACAAAGACGTTGCAGTTATCCTTTTTCCTCACTACATTTCAAAATTTTAATTTTTTGTTTTTTCTTTTATTAGAACCGCGTCATATATACTGTGACGGATAACCAGATCTATATTTTATTATTAGATCTAATTATCCCGATAGTTCCCTACCTAACTTTTGGAGGGTCCCGATACACTCAAGGACATCCCCTCATACCCGCGTCAACTTAACTTAAGTCACGCCGATGGGGGAGGAGGACCCTCCAATTGGTTATGTTTAAAACAGTTTAATTCTACGGCTTAATAAATGGAAATTAATTTTATTATCTGGTTTGATAATTATATAGTTAACGTATTCTGGGTTTTGTCTGTTATGAATTTTATCTTTAATAGACTTTTGGTATTTAATTGTTTATTTTAACTTTGTTTTAATCGCCTGATCAATTCCGGATAACTGTGGGATAGGAGACAGATCTATCGATCGGTAACTCCCCGCCTGAGGTCAGAACAAAGACGTTTCAGAGATCCTTCCTAGATCATTTGATATCAAAAAATGGGATTTGTTGATTTTAATTTGATTAATGAGTTATCGGATAACTGTGGGGTGGGAGACAGTTCTATTGAGCGGAACTCCCCGCCTGAGGTCGGAACAAAGACGTTGCAGTTATTCTTTTATCTTTCGTTAAATATTGAGTTTCTGGAGTCTATAGTTTTAATTTATTTATTCTTTATTAAAACGGAGCATATATACTGAGTTGGATAACCAGATCTATATATTATTATTAGATCTAATTATCCCCATAGTTCCCTACCTAACTTTTGGAGGGTCCCGAAACACTCAAGGACATCCCCTCATACCCACGTCAACTTAATTTAAGTCACGTCGATGGGGGAGGAGGACCCTCAATTTTGGTGTTTTAGATCAGTTGTATTATACGGTTTTAATAATTGGGATAGTGTCATTATCTGTTTTTAGGTGGTTAATTTCTTGTTGTTGGTGTTTTACTTTGGTAGATAGGTTTCCGGATAACTGTGGGGTGGGAGACAGTTCTATTGAGCGGAACTCCCCGCCTGAGGTCGGAACGTTGCAGTTATCCTTTTTCCTCACTACATTTCAAAATTTTATTAATTTTTGTTTTTTCTTTTATTAGAACCGCGTCATATATACTGTGACGGATAACCAGATCTATATTTTATTATTAGATCTAATTATCCCGATAGTTCCCTACCTAACTTTTGGAGGGTCCCGATACACTCAAGGACATCCCCTCATACCCGCGTCAACTTAACTTAAGTCACGCCGATGGGGGAGGAGGACCCTCCAATTGGTTATGTTTAAAACAGTTTAATTCTACGGCTTAATAAATGGAAATTAATTTTATTATCTGGTTTGATAATTATATAGTTAACGTATTCTGGGTTTTGTCTGTTATGAATTTTATCTTTAATAGACTTTTGGTATTTAATTGTTTATTTTAACTTTGTTTTAATCGCCTGATCAATTCCGGATAACTGTGGGATAGGAGACAGATCTATCGATCGGTAACTCCCCGCCTGAGGTCAGAACAAAGACGTTTCAGAGATCCTTCCTAGATCATTTGATATTAAAAAATGGGATTTGTTGATTTTAATTTGATTAATGAGTTATCGGATAACTGTGGGGTGGGAGACAGTTCTATTGAGCGGAACTCCCCGCCTGAGGTCGGAACAAAGACGTTGCAGTTATTCTTTTATCTTTCGTTAAATATTGAGTTTCTGGAGTCTATAGTTTTAATTTATTTATTCTTTTATTAAAACGGGGCATATATACTGAGTTGGATAACCAGATCTATATATTATTATTAGATCTAATTATCCCCATAGTTCCCTACCTAACTTTTGGAGGGTCCCGAAACACTCAAGGACATCCCCTCATACCCACGTCAACTTAATTTAAGTCACGTCGATGGGGGAGGAGGACCCTCCATTTTGGTGTTTTAGATCAGTTGTATTATACGGTTTTAATAATTGGGATAGTGTCATTATCTGTTTTAAGGTGGTTAATTTTTTGTTGTTGGTGTTTTACTTTGGTAGATAGGTTTCCGGATAACTGTGGGGTGGGAGACAGTTCTATTGAGCGGAACTCCCCGCCTGAGGTCGGAACGTTGCAGTTATCCTTTTTCCTCACTACATTTCAAAATTTTATTAATTTTTGTTTTTTCTTTTATTAGAACCGCGTCATATATACTGTGACGGATAACCAGATCTATATTTTATTATTAGATCTAATTATCCCGATAGTTCCTTTCCTAACTTTTGGAGGGTCCCGATACACTCAAGGACATCCCCTCATACCCGCGTCAACTTAACTTAAGTCACGCCGATGGGGGAGGGGGACCCTCCATTATTTGGTTATTTGGTAGTTGTATTCTACGGCTTTAATAATTGAATTCATGTTGTATTCTGTTAGTTGTTTTCGATGGTTTTTGTATTGTTTTTGGTTAATTGTTTTTCATAAATTTTGATAGTTATCATGGACGATTGTGGGATGGGAGACAGTTCTATTGAGCGGAACTCCCCGCCTGAGGTCAGAACAAAGACGTTGCAGCCGTCCATCATTTATCTTAAAATACTGTTATGATTTGATGTTTTGTTTATGAACGGACTTGGGATATACGTGTATCGCGTTGTTGCTCCAGATGCTGAGTGATTATGTGTTTGTGTTGATTTCTCTGTTCTTTTTACCCCTCACCCTCCCTTGTTTATTTATTACGAGTGACTCGTCCCGTCCTGCAGAGTGTAAACTACCTACGATTGAGTTTGTATTAATCGCGTAGCTACGAGTCATTCGTTTTGGGAGTTGTCTCCCTTTAATGCTTAGGTTCAGTTAGTTCAGTTGCTTTTTTTTTCATTTTTGAGTGTTTCTTATTAAAATTGTATTCGCATTTAGTAGTTGTAATATCCGAGAGCTTGTTATTTATGTTGAAAACAGAAATGTTAATATTTAAAAGTTTTTGAATATATTGATTAACTGTCTGATTCAGATTTAGGGGTTATTTCCTTTTTACTACTGTCGATGCCTGAACAGTCGCACGGATGGAGAATACGACGTTTTCATCGTTGAAGCAATATTCTGTTTATATTTTGTCTAAACAATCAATTTCTTTTAGGTATTTGATAATTAACCGATGTATTAACCTCTCTGATTCCTTACAAGCTAATAATTGATGTATGGAGTTAAATTGAATTTGGTTTTTTGTAATTCTTCCGTCAATTTGGCCCTGGTCGTATTATGCCTATTACATGAAAGGAAAACATGATCTATTTTCATCGATGTAACAATGAGTACATTCCGGAGATATTGCGCGTATCATAGTGCTGATGTTGCTTTTCAGTTTAGTTTTACCCAGTCTGAGTCCAGTTATTACAACATCCTCGCGTTTACTGTAGTTATATAATTTTGGCTAGAGTAGGAATTTGCATGATCTTTCTAAGGTCGTTGTTGATGTCTGTTTCTTTCCATGTTTTGAACCATTTAGTGTCTATCGATTTATTAATTAAGGAGTATTCTCCCTCTATAGTGTCCAATTTAAAAGCATTTTTGGCCAATAGGTCTGCTTTATCGTTGCCCGGGATTTCTACGTGGGCCGGTATGTGTTCAAATGTTCTACTTATATTTTGTTTTTCTAGTATATTGAACGAATTGAGGATGGAATTCATGTTGTGTTTCTAGTAATTTTCCTCGTTGATTGGATAGACGAGAGATCTATACTGTCAGTTTATATTACAGCTCTAGCTGCAGGTTTCTGTATGTCTATAATTCTGAGCGCTAGACCTATAGCTATTCATTCGCTTGTATATACTGAGCAGTTATCTGTTATTCTCATGGAAAGTTCTATATTGTCTTCTTTACAGTAAATACCTAATCCTACTCTGTTGTTATCCGGGTTTTTAGAACCGTCTGTATAGTATTTGGTTCAATTTTTATATTATCTTCGATTTTCTATTATGGCTGTAGCACCTGCAGGATTTTCTTTTTTGTTTGTTACAGTTTTGTTCAAAATTTCTAGACTGGTTGTTGGGTTTATAAGTAACCACGGCGGTATTGGGTTTACATGATATCAATCCATTTGGGTCTCTCTTAAAAGCGTCTACAAGCGTCTTCAAGCGTCTTCAGAAAATATCTTTTAAAATACTGAATTAAGTAAGCGACATCAGAAGATATGTTGTTGATATGATCATAATACACCTGTATACCAATTTTTAGCTTTAAATTCGAAAAATTGACCGAGTTATGACGATTTTAATGTTTGCAATTTATGTTCTTTAATTTATTAATTGGCTTTATAATTATACGGAGCTTTTTGATATTGTTAAGTGATCTTTTGTTTTCCAACATTCATAAGAAGTATCGAAACGACTTTCGTAAGTACCGAAACTACCGAGTGCCAAAACGACTAGAATTCAATCAGATAGGGGAAGACGTCTTTACTTGGAATGAGGGATAAGGGGGGTAGGGGGGGGGGGGGTATGCCGCCGTGTGTAAGTACATGTATTCCTATAGTACTTACGTTTATTCTGTAGCTGTCGGTGAACATCATCTTTTCTTTCTCTTTTTTCATTCTGTTCTTTTTTCTGAAGTGATGGTATAATCCAAAGAATCGCGGTACACTGATAACACTATATGTCCTCTAGTAAATAAAACGCCCTATATCCTCCAGGATATGTTCAAAATACTTTATTAATACGCTATGAGGTAAAGATATAAATAACTACGAAGTAGTGTTCACTTAACTACATGTATACGAATTCTATATTAGTAGGTAACTATACTATAACGGAGCTAACTTTTGACAGGTAAGTATATCCTTGGTCACAGGTTCGAGAGCCATCCCGAACTTGTGGACGGCCCAAGGATGAGGATCGAGTGTGACCTAACGGGGGTTCACCAGTGCTCTATACAACAAACTGTCGGCCGTGATAGAAGACCTGTCCAATTAAATTTGTTAGCACGGTTTTGATTGGTCACAATTCGCAGTTGTAATGTTTGAACAACATGTATGGGTCAATAATTACATCGATATGTTGATTATTGCTTTTCTGACTTTCTTTTCATGGTACTTTTCAATTATCAACTTTTATGATTTTATCAATTTTCCCCTGGAGGTTTTTTTTGATTTTTGTAGTCTTTTGTTGTTTTGTAACTGATTTTTTTATAAAAAAAATGAATTCCGGTACAAAAATATACTCATTTAATAATGTATTGTTTTCTGAATATTAATTGGGTTATTTTGTTCATATGTGGTGTTTTCAAATAGCACGTGAACATTTTTTTTTGATAACCGAGTTTTAACAAAAACATCATGTAAGAAATTTAAGATCAGACGGCTTCAATAACAACATTTATTTATGTACAATCCAGATCTGTTCTCTCTCGGTTTGGTTGAATATTTTTGTCTACCCTAAATTTAAAAGGCTATAAACAATGAATCACTTTTTAAATCAATATCTCCCTCCTAAATAAAATATTTGTCATCTCTGTCAAAATATTATCTATATTTTCAGAAATATCATTTTAAATCTTATGATATCAGTTAGTTTGGTTTTAACATTATAAATTGGGACTTTGTTGTCCGGGTATTGTCTATATCTCATCGACAAGATTCGTTTGATAAAACGCTATAATGATACAGAAGAATAACAGAACAAAGATGTTCACAATTGTACCTATATGATACATTTGCGTTCATGATTTTATTTGAATTTGACGGTGAAACGTCAGAGTTATAACGTGTTCATTTCGCGTTATAACGTGATTAAGTTGCGTAATCACGACTTTTACTTCAATTTCAGTTTCTTAATATTCTATTATTGATACTTTAAACAAATTAACAAGAAAAACGAAAGAATTAGTAAAAATTCGTATCAATAAATGGATTAGACAACAGGCAAAGCCTATATTAGTCTTTTCCAAACAAATAACCGGTATCCTTATATATATATATACACGAACAGAATACTGTAATTAGTTAAGTAGGAAAGAAGCAGTATGATTTTTTGACTTTTACTTCGCCTTCTTACGAATTATAATTTCGCATTACAGATTTTACCTTCGCGTTATAATGTTTGTATCGTACGTTATTACATGTATGTGTTTATTTTACGTTATTTTACACTTAATTTTGTGTTAATTTGTGTATTTACGTGTTTATTCGCGAAATAACTATTTTGTTAGAGTAATTATGTGGGTTTTTTTCTGTTTATAACTACTTTTCAGTCTTTCAATGTCATATTTCGAAGACACTATCTGCAGATTTTGTATTTATTTCATTCTTTACCGATATTTCTTCTACTTTAATTCCTATTGCATAGTTTACAATCTTAAATTTTCCTTAAATTTCGTGTTTGTTAACAGAGAAAGATATGAAATGCCGTGGTGGTTACAATGCCTTAGTTAAAATGAATACATATAAACCATATTACAACAATTATAAAACATATTAATTTGCAGCACGTGATTGTCTATTAAAAGGGACGTTTCGGTTATCATATATATCTATAGCTGGTACCACCGCGTTATTTACCCTTCCACCATTATAGGCTATTATAGACTCGTCCAGTTAAAGCATGGATGAGTCTACTAAAGTAAAATAGGGGTGAAATGATTCATATTCGTGTATAATATTGATTTCCATTATCGCTGCTCATTATATATTTCATATTAATCTAATTATGTCGAACATGTATTTTTTATCTCTTTATTTTCAATGTTTATGAATATATCTCGAATGCCGACATGCTGTGTGAATTTCCAGGGGTTTAGAAGTAAAACAAAGGTATTGATATTTAATTGGAAAAAAAACAATGTAATTTCGCATGATCTGCAGTGTTCGGTGATCCGTAGTCCGTCATTTTATTTATAGTTCAGCCTTTTTTCGAAATCTTTGGTTAGATTATGTAACTACTCATTTTATATATACAAAGCAGTCGTTATGTTTCATCAGAAATAAAATTTGTTATTGTTAACATAGAGTCAATGGTTTCTTAAATCTGTGTTTGAAATAATATTATCTCAAAATATCTCAAAACACGTTTAAGTAAAATCAACATTGTACCAGATGGCCTTTGGACCCCTCCGCCAGGGTTTCACACCTGGTTGATTGGCTGATACCACCCCCCCCCCTCCCCCAGCCGACAGGTGTCACAAAAATAACAACTCACCTGTACAGTGACACTAATTAGGTAACTCTCATCAGGGACACTAATTAGACGACACACCTGTATAAACAAGTCGGATGAAGTGTCAAGAGATACCTATCTATTGATATGTGACACTAAAACAAAATAAATAATTATAATCTAAACACCAAATTTCAACATAATGATATCCAATTTGCTGAACTGTTCTTTTTCTCTTTTAATTTGCTCAATAAATTTCTCAGTTTTTTATTTTCCTATTTTCCATCACCTCGACACACCAAAATTTAACGCATAAGGTACACGTAAATAAAAGAAATATTAAAAAATTATAATAAATAAAAAGAAAAGGACAAGTTTATATGAAAACATTGATAAAGCGCAAACGTACTCTTTTGGGCGCAAACGTACTCATTTGGGCGCAAACGTACTCATTTTGGCGCAGAACCAAATTGAAAGCGCAATCATGAGTTGGTTTATTCACAATTCCTGCTGTAGTAGCAGTAAACAGGAGCTATAATATTAATTAGCTCAGTCATAAGCTACCGGGACGTCTTAAGTTGCCGACCACCTCGCTAAAATAAAATTACCATTAAAATTCGCACACTCACAGTATCGGGTAATATGTTTTAGAACTGAGCTACCAGGTATTTCACAGTAAGACTCAGAAATGCAGACATATATGTGGATACTATCCATTGTCGGGTTGGAGTGGGAGGCGGGGGCATACTCGGTATATGACAATAGTCAAAACCCCCTAAAGTTATGGAAGACCCATAAATTCTATATATCTCTAACAAATTGTCTGGCGCGCAATTTCATAAACCAGCTAGACTAAGTGTTATTAAATTCAAACCTTGCATTTGTAAACATATATTACGTGTGTAATAAGTACGTGTTAAACTCTGTAAATTATATGCTAACACAAGACAACTTATAAACGTTTTTAAATATTGAGCCTCATATGTTTTCATCATCTCCATTGTACATTCATAGGAACAATTTATAGCTGTAAGAGTTACTTTCCTTATTTCATTTTTAAGATGATTGGTGATGTACACGTATTAAAAGTTTTGGACTGTTCGAAAATTGCAGATAAAATGTTTCATTATTTGTCAGAAGGTTGAATGGTGTGAGGGAATAATTATAGCTGCGGTTAATAAAACACATATTTAAAAAAAAAACCAACATTATTGTAGTTTATGCTTTTCTTTCGAGTTGAAGGTTTAGGTAATTATTTTGGACATAAACCTTGGAAATGATATGCTTAATATGTAAAGTTATTTTGTATTAAGACTGTAAATCAGGTATACATGTAGCTTCCAAAAGGTAATTTCCGTTTGAGACGTTTTAATCAGCAAATAATGACAATGGACGCGAAAAAGACTAATTAACGAATATCTTAATCCAGAAACGATACTTAATCAAAATCATGAACCTCAAACAAATATTACACTGTATGATTGTTTTACAGAATCATGGCGGCGTACACGTACGGCTTCATGTTTCATTCAAAAAACATTGAAAATTAATATGAAACGTTTAAATATAGATAAAAAAAATTCATAATATCCGCTTCATTGCAAATAAACATTACATAATTGATGTATATATATACGGAATCAGATAAACAATCATCGTCGAATGTCCGTACCGAATGGTACGGGGATCGTATTCCGTAGATTTATTCGGCCTGTCGCCATTTTGGGATGTCCCTAACGTATCGTGCGGACTTCGTATCCTGAGACAGCATTGGACATGTCCCCATTTTAGGGATCTCTGTACCGACTAAAACAGACATGTTATTCTCTGGTTTAATTGTCGCCATTTTAGGACGTACCTACATCATGGAGTGGAATCCATGGTTTAATTGAACATGTACGTATTAGGGATGCACGTACCCTATAGTACGGACATCGTATTCAATGGTTCAAATGGGTCAAAAAATTACCTTTTGGTACGGACATCTCAAAATAGTGACCCATTTGAACCATTGAATACGATGTCCGTTCTATAGGGTACGTGCATCTCTAATACATGGATTGTAATCCGGAGATAAATTGGATCTGTCACTATTTTGAGATGTCCATTTCGAATGGTACGGACATCTTATTCCGTATTTTAATCGAACCTGTCCCGGTTAGAGGATCTGAACACGGAATTGTACGGACATCTAATTCTGTTGTTTAATTGGGTCTGTCAGCATTTTGAGATGTTCGTATCGAATTGAACAGGGATCATATTCAGTAGAATAAACAGATTTGTCGCTATTTTTTTATGTTCCTATCAATGATATAGACATCTTAATCTGTAATATAATGGTCGCCATACTGAGATGTTCCTACTGTATGGTACGGGCATCATTTTCCGTGGTTCAATTGGACCTGTCCCCACTGCGGGATGTCCGTACCCAATAGTACTGTATAGACATCTCATTCTGTGGTTTAATCGTCGTCATTTAGGGATACACCTACAATATGGAACATACATTGCATCCCGTATTTTAATTCGACCTGTCCCCATTTTGGGATATACGTACATAATAGTACGGATATCGTATTCAGTGGTTTATTACGGTCTGTCACTATTTTGAGATGTCCGTATCGAATGGTTTGGGGGATCGTATTCTGTAGATTTATTGGGGCTATCGCCATACTCAGATGTCCCTCTCGTATGGAACGGATATCACATTCTGTAGTCTAATTGGACCTGTCATCAATTTGGAGATCTGCATATCAAATAATACGGACATCTTATTCAGTGGTTTTATTGTCGACATTTTGAGATATACCGTATGGTACGGACATCATTTTGCGCGATTCAATTGGACCTGTCCCCACTGCGGGATGTCCGTACCCAATAGTACTGTATAGATATCTTATTCTGTGGTTTAATCGTCGGCATTTAGGGATACACCAACAATATGGAACGGATATGACATCTCGTGGTTTAATTCGACATGTCCCCATTTTGGGATGTATGTACCTTATAGTACGGATATCGTGTTCAATGGTTTAATTGAGTTGGTCACCATATGAGATGTCCGTGACGAATGATACGGGGATCGTATTCTGAAGAATAATTGAGCCTGTTGTCATTTTGTGATGCCCGTAAGTATCATCCCGACATCGTATTTCGTGGTTTAATTGGACCTTTCCCGGTCAGGGGATCAGCATACCGAATAGTACGCATATCTTAGTCAATGGTCTAACTTGGTCTGTCTCCAGTTTGGGATGTCCCTACCTAGTGGTACGGTCATCGTATCCCATGGTTTAATCGAACCTGTCCCGGTCAGGGGATCAGCATACCGAATAGTACGCACATCTTATTCAATGGTCTAACTTGGTCTGTCTCCAGTTTGGGATGTCCCTACCTAGTGGTACGGTCATCGTATCCCATGGTTCAATTGGACCTTCATTTTCGCATCTACGTTCCGAAATATAGACATCTTATCCTGTGGTTTAATTGTCGCCATTTTGTGATATACCTACAATATGAAATGCACATCGTATTTCGTGGTTTGATTGGACCTGTCCTCATTTGGAGATGTACGTATCGAATAGAACAGATATCGTATTCAATGATTTAATCGGACAACGATTGGGACCTATCCTCCTGTGGAGATCCTCTTACCGTATAGTACGGAAATCTTATTCTTTGGTTTAATTTGGTCTACCATTATTTTGAGATGTCCGTACCGCATAAAATGGAAATCGTATTCAGTAGGTTAATGGGGCCTGTCGCCATTTTGGGATGTCCCTAGCTACCGTACGGTTCTGACATTGTACGTATTTCCGTGGTTTAATTGGACCTGGCCCCGGTTTCATCAACGTTCCTTAACTTAAGAAAATTCCTTAACTTAAAATTCTCCATAGGAAAGCATTACAGAATTTAAGGGGAACATCTTAAGTTAAGGAGCTTTCCATAATTTCAGTAATGCTTTCCTATAGAGATTTTTAAGTTAAGGAGTTTCCTTAAGTTAAAGAACGTTGATGAAACCAGGGTCTGTTCCCATCTGGAGATGTCCGTACAGAATAATACAGACATCTAATTCCATGGTTTAATATGGACTGTCACCATTTGAGGTTGTGCGTACCTGATAGTACGGACATCCTAATTATGCAATGGTCTATTATGGTCTGTAACCATTAAGATATGTCCTATCGTCACTTAGAGATGTCACTACATAATAGTACGGGCATCCTATTTTGTAGTGTAATTTTCGCCATGCTAAGATGTCCCTAATCTATGATACAGACATTGATTCCGTGGTTTAGTTTAACCTGTCCCCATTTGAAGATGTACGTACCTCATAGTACTGACATCATATTCCTTGGTTTAATTGGGTCTAATTTTTTAATTGTCCGTACGTACCCAACGGTACTGGGGTCGTATTACGTAGATTAATTGGGCCTGTTACCATTTGCGGATGTCCCTACCAAATGGTACGGATTTAAATGGCATTCTTTAGATTTGGCATTGCGATAAATATAGAATCAATTTATGAAACGGAAATATACATTTTACCTAAATTGAAACGATAGTGTTTTATTAAGATTTAAATTGCGAAGTTTAATTAAGGTATTTTATACTTTGTAATTAACGTTTTACTCATTGCCATATATCTATATATAGTGAGTCTAATACATTTATATAAGAGCTTTCTTTTACTGCTTAACCATAGTACATTTTGTATCTGCATCTTCAAGAATTTTAGTATTGACATTCAAATGATTACTTTAATTTTTGTCAAGTGAACTGTGTCATGGTGTGCTACCGGCTGACTATTGGGCACGGAGACGGACCCCCAGACCCCTAGAACCTCATTATACACCAATTAAATGAAGGGTCGGTAGTATAACCAAACTCGGTGTTGTCTCCCTTAGAATCCGGGGGTTCCTTCTTACAAAAATATACACATAGGCCTACATTTATTCAATTTGTACCTTGATTTTGAGACAAATAAAGCGCACCTGACGAGGTGACGAGTCTGAAATTGATTAGGTCGCCAGAGGTCGCCACAAAGACGTTGCAGAAATCTACCGGAAGTGTTTCATTTTTCTTGATCCTGTCAGTTTGAAGATTTTACTTTTCTTGTGAAAGATGTGTTATGTGTAAGTGATGAGGGGATGATACATGGAGGAGAATGCCCCAGATCTCCTGGGACCTCAGTATAAAACTATTAATGGGAGGGTCAGTAGTAACCCTCCCTGGTGTAGTCTACCAGGGTATCCCAGTTCTCCTGGGACCTCAGTATAAATCTACTAATGGGAGGGTCAGTAGTAGCCCTCCATGGTGTATGTAGTCTCCCAGGGTGTCCCGGATCTCCTCGGACCTCATTATAAATCTACTAATGGGAGGGTCAGTAGTAACCTTCTCTGGTGTATCTAGTCTCCCAGGGTGTCCCGGATCTCCTCGGACCTCATTATAAATCTACTAATGGGAGGGTCAGTAGTAACCTTCCCTGGTGTATGTAGTCTCCCAGGGTGTCCCAGATCTCCTTGGACCTCAGTATAAATCTACTAATGAGAAGGTCAGTAGTAACCCTCCTTGGTGTATGTAGTCTCCCAGGGTGTCCCGGAACTCCTTGGACCTCAGTATAAATCTACGAATGGGAGGGTCAGTAGTAACCCTCCCTGGTGTAGTCTCCCAGGGTGTCCCAGATCTCCTCGGACCTCAGTATAAAACTACGAATGGGAGGGTCAGTAGTAACCCTCCCTGGTGTATGTAGTCTCCCAGGGTGTCCCGGAACTCCTTGGACCTCAGTATAAATCTACTAATAGAAGTTCAGTAGTAGCCTTCCCTGGTGTAGTCTCCCAGGGTGTCCCGGATCTCCTACTGAAGAGTTACATATACGTGTATTTAGTTTTGTAAATGAGTCACCTTGATTTAAAGAAAATTATCAATTTATTCATAAAACCGAATCAATTTTTAGAATAAAACAAGTCTTTGGAAGATATCAAAGGAACGACTTCTGACTACAATGTGGGTAGTTTTTACCGCCACGCTCCGGCGCGATTACCGTGTTATGTAGAGCCTCGTTTTCGTTATGACATATTCCACAGTGTATACTAGATTTGTACTATCAGCTGCATACATGTAGTTTGAGTTCATTCGTTCAGCTTTGAATCGGGAACAATGGGATAAAGCAGGGACAGAGCATGTGTGTTAAAGTAAATTCTATTCGTATTTTCAGTGACACATGCTGATAGGTTGTTCATATGTATACATATAAACATCTTCGTTGGTGCTTCTTATAAATTTCATATACATATATATATATGTACGGCTAGCGAAATCAAAAAGGATTTTTTTCTAAAGCCTAAGTAGTTATACTCACAGTAACAATCCAGCGGAGATAACGGAAAACAACGCTATATACTTATTATCAAATCCGTAAACATTAATATGTTACTCAACATGTACTTTAAGAAATGAACTCATCTTGTAATTGCCATTTTCTAAAATTTTATTTAGTCATATTCTCATTCGTAATATGTACGATCAACTGCCGGGTTCGGGTATACATGGAAATGTGGTTTGTACTCTAAGCTGTGAGTTGTGTGTACGATGAGCTACGGACAAGGCTATTATAAACCACTTTCATTATTGCAGGATTATTTACTTAATGAACGACTAATCTAAAATAGAACCAATAGAAGAAAGTGTCCACAAAGTAACGTTGGCTATGGAGTTAAGGTGCAGTTCCTGTAGCTACACGAGTAAGAGAAGATACAATTTGAAATGCTTATTTTAATAAATATTTCAAATATGTTGTGAATGCTTTGTTACGCGTGTTGTTTCATAGTATATAATGTTATTTATTTTAAGTCGTGCGTCGTGGTTATTATTTTATTATTTTATAGATTTTTCGCTATTTTCCCTCATGTCCTGTTGTCGAAATTTCACTTCCTGTAAAGCTAGCGTTTCATGTGTAGACACCAGTTTCAGAAAGACCAAAATGTTAATCTCTAACCGATTTGTTTTCTTTTTTTTTCACAAATGTGAAGCCCATAAAATCACCTTTATCATGTTTATGCCAAGTTTTACTGCTTATTTTATTTTAAGACTTTGATAAACATAATGTTATAAGGTTTATTCATTGTACAAAATATCACCCACGGCAACAGAATCCTTCTGTACACTGCCACCTAAGTTAACTTCTGCTTATACAGTATGAAAACAATACTGAATCCCTGATTTAATGGTACTACAAATGGAGTAAGACGTTTTGGTAAAGGCATGGTTGAGCAATAAGCAGAGCTAGCGATGAAACGTTGCTTATAACAATCCTGGTGTTGTTTCGGTATCCAATAAAGATGAGGTAGATCAGCGTCTAGATTGTAATCCTAAAGTACGGTTAGATAGCAATTTATCAACCAAAACACCGATCAGTGTGTACGAATGGTTACTTTGATTATTAAGCAGGCCTAGCTCGTTTTGCAAGCAATAAATGTAAAAGTTTTTGCGAACAATTATAAAGTTGTTTGAAATTTTGTTTGCAGACACAACCACATACTTTTGTAGATTCTACAGTGTTGTTCGAACATTTATGTAAAAATTATTTTACAAAACCAATATATGTTTCATGAGACGTTTCGATGGCTAGTACTAAATCATACTTTCCAACATCAAGAAAATATTTACGACTTATGCTTCATTTTAATTTTGAAACGCACGAGTGAAAAATATCGAGAGCCAGCGATGGTTGTCTCTTATTGTAGGTGCCGGAGGAGCCACATTCGTTCGCTGGAGACGGTCCGACTGCCCTGCCAATCTAACGGAACTCGTGTATTCTGGTAGGTTTATCTCAATCAATTTACAGATCTAGGAATTTCTTCAGTGTTTCAGATTTGTTTCATTTTCTGTATTGTTTCACAACCATTTGACTATACTAATAGTAAGAGCCGAACAAAAATGAACATAGAAGTAAAAATATTTACACATGTAAAAGGTGCTCAAGTATAAACATATTATCACAGGGAACGGATTGCTTGTACATTAAGGATGTATTCTTTTGGGGGTTCAGTCACGTCCAAGTCTCGTGTTTATGTTAAATTAAAAAAAATGCATCTGAAAATTGTGTCCAAAATATAAGGGTCTGTTGCTAGTAGAACTTTTTTAAATCAAAATTACTGGAAGTACTGAAGGCGGCGCTACACGGATGTTTAGACTTGGTAAGAGAATGAAATGTGAAAGGTGCATTTTTTAAAATGCAATTATAGATGCAAACAGAAGCAACTGTTGATATACATGTAAAAACAAATATCAACTTTATCCGAAGATGCTCGTTTCAGTGCATCTAGACATCGATGGACTCGACAGTGTATGTGTGTACTAGGATGAGTGTACATAAAGCAGTCACTCAAACTGGCGTTACGAGGACCGCCTACAGCAGCGGGACATAATAATAATAATACAAACTTTGTGTTTTCAGCATTTCTGAAAAGGAAATGTCGATATGTATTGGACTGTTTGAGTCCTTAAACGAATATTTTCCAAATCATAACTTTTATCGTTACCAGGTCAACTCGCATGTTTGCGACACTGTGGATTACTGCCGGGTTTTAGTATTATGCGACCTTGACTTTTTGTATTACACAAATCGGCCAAGTTCCTATGTCGTTCTTGACACATTTCTACCGTCAGAATTGAATTTGCAAATATGATTTGACACAAGAAAGGCATTTTGAGCCTTAGAGTGCTAACAACGATCAAATACTACGGTATATTTCAACATATGCCTTGTAATAAATTCATAACGTAGCGTCAATGCAATCTCGACCTGAAAGTTCAGGCTAAGTAGTTTATTTATCAGATTTTATCGATTTTACCTACATACGCATTGGCGTGAAAATACGTATACAGTCAACTTCGAAAATAACGAAGTCGGGAACAACGAAATTCCGGCAACAACGAAGTAAATTTAAAGTCCCGATTTTCACTCTTATATAACTTATATATTGTTTTACTGAAACAACAAAGTCTGAAATAGCGAATTAACTTAAACAACGAAGTGATTTTGCAGTCCCCATCCGCATTTTCACCTGTAATAACGATATAATGACCTTGATCGACACAAATTCCAATCAAAACAAAGCTACGTTCTGTGTTCACATGTCTCGGTTTTGTGACAACGAGTCGGCATTGCGTTTGAATAGGTCACCTGGGTACTCATATACACGTATCAGTTTAAAATAAATTCATGTCGTTACTTCTTTATGTCTTATCATTGCTTATACATAAAACCATGCTATCGGGAATAGCGAATTCCTGATATAACGAAATGTTTTTTATGGTCCCCAGTAGTTCGTTATAAACGAAGTTGACTGTATTTTGAAAGGCCGAAATTTTAAAATGATCTGTATTATAGAAATTTTATGCAACAAAGTGGATTATTATATCATTTTGGCATTGTTTGTATATATTAAGTGTTACTGGGGCACATTTAATTTTTGAACCAGAAATTGTGAAAAACAAAACAGATAGTATGGGGACAAAAATAAAGCATGCTATTCCCCCTTATTATGATGGTTTTATACGATATGCGATAAACGTGACGGTTTAAATTTTCATATCTTGAACTTTCCATTTCTTGATAGTAACATCCCTGCTTCTCCCACCTATTGTAATTCTAGGGCTTGCTCTAAATATCGAATTTCCTTGATCGATGTCGACTGATGACAAGCAAACTTACAACACAGAGATTCGATAGTAGCAGGTTGATCAGAACTGTGGGCAAGTTTTATGCAGCTTTGTCTCATTGAGAAATAATCTGTATCTTTAAGTAATACATGGAGTTTTTGAGTATGCGTTTACTTGTTTTGATTGATAATGATGACTCGGTATTCTCTATTTTTCATCCACTAAATATTAAAAAAAAGTTTAAACGCAGAAGGTTTTGTTTATTTAACGTAAAATCTGCAAAAATCATGAAAAATGAGGCTTTCCTGATTAAAAAAACAAGATGTAGGGTAGCTCAAATTGCTTTCGGAGTTAAAATATTCAGTTAGAGATATTTTAATTCCGTGGCAAATAAAAAAAGTTTGCTTTTGCAAACATTCAAACATTTCGGATTACAAATTCGAAAGATATTGTACATGTATGTCCTGCAATTGGTCAATACTGCACAATTCACTAAAATAACTTATTACATATATGTCATATCGGTATCTTTGACCGATCATAGCACAAAAACGAGCATATTGACATATCATTATCTTTGCATTTTCCGCCATGCCATAAACTCCCCTTTTCAAAAATGTGTACGAGAAAAAAAATTCAATTTGACTACTCAGAAGATCACAACCTTAAATCTGATTATATTGTAAAGTTAACGTGAGCAACGGCAAATAATTTGAGGCATTTCGAATGCATGCGATGATAGTAAACACCCGAAACATACGTCTTAGGATTTTCGCGGAATTTTTGAAAATTCACATCATACTCTTTTAGGCATACTTTGGATTTTAACTTCCATCTTATGCTTTCCTTTCGGGACCTCTCAGATAATCTGTCTTGTTCACGATGCTTGCCATCAGGAACGCTAAACCACAGCTTTCGTAAAGCTTCACTAGATGGCATGATAGACGTTCGATAGCGTTTTAAATAAGTGATCTCTGGATAAAACACAGGGGTTCGATACAAAATAAATATGCGCTGTGTAAGTTTATGTATACGTACTGTGGTCCATATCAATCAGTATAGCATATGTGTATTTAAAACATTTGTAACGAATCCCTGAGGATGTAGGAATAATCCAATATTGAAAATCCCTTTTATAACCGTAGGTTATCCAGGAGGATCCTTTTTCGGCCACAGTGGAGCGGCAGTTGACCACCTTTGAATTTGCTTGCCTGCTGATCCAGATTGGTAAGAGACGACCGTGGCTCCAGATGACTACACGGGGAGGATATATGGGGCATAGTACGAATCCTTCACCGGACATACTCTATTCGGAGCACAATCACACAATGAAGAGGTTCCCTGTGGGGCTTCTGTAGACCTAGGTCCTCTGCCTCCTCTGTGATGATACCGGTGCGGAGGACATGTTACAACGGGTGGACCAAGGCGTACAGCGGGTCACTGGCGGCGGGTTACTACGGTCATGCTGCTGATGGTCATACGTCTGTGTGGATGAAAACCTAAAGACTCTTGCAGGAGGAGGTGATACAAACGATGATGGTGTTTTGTTTTACGGGGTTAAAGCATTTTGTGGCTCTTGAAGATGTCCTCCGTACGAGCAAGAGAAATTCATAGCATGTGTAGTCTGTATGAAATAAATCGGTTAAAAGCAGGTGTGAGATATATTGTATTTAGAAATTTACGTTTAATCGTTTGCAATCAACCTTGACCAGATATCACAAATACACTGTAAAACAGGACACGTTCGCCCTGTCTTCATTTCGCTCTCTCATGAAAGGATATGAATTCGACCTGTCTTGAATTAGCCCTCCTCTCAAATGTAGAAATTATATATACGAACGAGACGACGATTTGGTTAACATACAGGGGATTTCCTTAATCTAAAAAATAGAAAGTCTGTACACGCAGTGTTGCACCGGGTACTTATCGGATTAAACCGGAGTATACCTCAGCAATATAACGTAGATCCTCATCTTACAAGTAATGTGAGACGCAAGTCTGTTTGATAAAATATCCGCCCTGTCATAAATTAGCCCTTCAGTTAAAAGGCGAAAAAGGCGAAAATAATAAAATTCGCTGTGAATATATAATCATGCAGTCTTAACATACGCTCAGTCATACTCAAAACCAACATCGATTCTGTGACAGTGTTTATGACACGTTTTTGTCGTACCTGAGCCAACACAAATCACACAAAGATTTACAAGCTTTAAACTTCACTTGAAAGATAAACAAATCGCAATTGAAAATTGAAATGTCTATCATTCTACGTTTGTAGATTAGATATTTGTCAATTGTCACATTACATTTAAAGAGAAAAATCTGTCATTTGAAAATCATATAAAAATCAAAATAATTACATGAGATAAAACACTACTGTCAAAACTTAAATGCATCATATTGCTGTTAACTACACATTCGTCAAAAACTTGTCAAAAATATTTTAATTTGCATGGCGGATGTCGACGATGGAGTCAATGACACTGATCAGCTCTTCCGGAGCGCCTGGTCTTGTTTTCCTTGATCTTTTCTTTGTTCGTGTTTTGCCCCTTGTGTGGTCGACTTGAACTCGGATGATCATGGAATCGTATTGATGTCGTTCCGACGTCAAGTTTTATAGTGTTTATGAGAGCGATATATGTCAAGGATGATAAAATCCGAGCCATTCTTAAAGCAAAGGTTAGAAAAACAGTAATTCAGGCGAAAGTCATAACGAGCAACATGATTTTAATGGTCTTTCAAAATATCTGTTTTGTTCATTGATTAATTTTGGTAAGTGAAAACAGTACGTGGGAAATGTCATATGTCAAACCTTATAACAATCCTGATAGCTGCCAAACCTGAACTGTGTCAAATCCCGATAACATTTTAATGTTTCGTTGTCGCCACATAGCAATTCATTAAACGCACACAATGGCACGGAACTCAACTCGAGTGCATGTGGCGGTACTCGTGTTTTGTGTGTTGATACTACATGTTTATTGCGACGAGGGACACAAGAAGAGGATCCTCTTAACTGATCCCGACTATGTCCAGCAGCAGATGATCCACCTGCAGGGAGAGGTACAGAGTCTGCAGGCCACTGTACAACATCTGTTACATTCCAAAAATGGTAAGTTGACCTTACTACTGGACTAGTACTAGGTTGTAACTAGGAATGTAGCATACAGTGAAAGAATATTAAAGTTAATAAGTAAACACATTTTCAGATTTAGATTTTAAAAAAAACCATATACGTTATACTGACATATTGTAAATTTATAAAATGAGTCAGGCTCACATATATTAATTTTGGACTGCTAATTTTCCAAAAGAACGGAAGAGCGTACTTATTCTTTAGCGGGAGAGAGTCCTTATCGTTCAATGAATGCATTTATTACATTTCTAATAAGAAAAGAACGAAGAAGGGAAGCATGAACTGACAAATCGATAAACTTGTTGTACATAGATTTACCTTGTATGTTTGGAGGGCTGTAGATAAAAGATTATAGGCAAAGGTTCTAAACAGACTCTACTCGAGGGAAATAGATATTTGACCTTCGTGTGACAATGTTCCCACTGCTTCAGTACCTACATGCCTAGCATGAGCATTCAAATCCGAAACGCAACATTTACATTTAGTAAATGACATGTGTCGATCATTTCATCAAGACAGAAAATCATACAATTTGATCCAAATTTGCCTGCAAATCTGTTGTGCTATGAAATACTTAACCATTGGTGCGAACCCAATTAACCTGCTAATAGTCGTTGTCTTCCATTTTCCCTGACCATATTACCTCAAAGATGACGTAACACACACATGTTGCACCTTTTTAATTTAGTAATAGATACTAATAGATACCCATGTCACGTCAGCTTTCTACTAAGATATGCGATTTACGTGACTATTTCAATTTTCCGATCATGAACTTTTACCTTTCCTGATAGTAACATTCCCCTTACTCTAATGTATGGTGTTTACATGTCGCAGTTGATTAGTTGTTCTAAGCCTTGCTCTAGATCTGAATATCGAGTTTTCGTTATATATATCGGCCGCTGACAAAAAAACTTACTACACAGGAATTAGAGAGACAGAGAAGCAGGTTGGAGAGGACTATAAGCAAGTATTACGGTCGCCGTCTTGGTTTCACTGAGAAATATGTTGTATCCTTGTATGTTATCAAGAAGGGCGTTTTTGAAATGTTCATAAGTGTTTGCTTACTTGTTGTGATTGAGAATGATGACTCGGTTATAATTTTGAGAGCTTGGCATTTATATGGATGTGACCAAGTTTTACATGGCGGGTGTCGTCGACGATGCAGAAGACGCTTGCTCTTCCGGAACACCTGGTCGTATCTCTCGTACTTTTACATGGGGTTTCCATGGAAGATTAGATTTAATCATCTTTCCTATATCAACATAAAATCATTCATGCCATGTATAATACAGCTCTTCATCAATGTTTCTCAATCGTAACCTTTCCAACAACTCCACACAAGTAGAGTGGGATGGTAACTTACATGCTATCTTTTATAACATTTACCGTAATTCGAAATCAAGAATACAAATCTTGTTGCCTGTGATTGTAGGTGCCGGAGGAGCCACATTTGTTCGCTGGGGACGGTCCGACTGCCCTGCCAATCTGACGGAACTCGTGTATTCTGGTAGGAT
The DNA here is from genome assembly GCA_947623455.1 of Mimachlamys varia. Taxonomy (NCBI): domain Eukaryota; kingdom Metazoa; phylum Mollusca; class Bivalvia; order Pectinida; family Pectinidae; genus Mimachlamys; species Mimachlamys varia. The sequence goes on along the minus strand of OX392532.1, from coordinate 26,815,988 downwards.
TACCCCTATCCTGTTCTATAAATCAATTTACAAATCAAGGGTTTTCTTCAGTGTTTTGATTTGTTTTATTTTCAGTATTGAGAATTCACATTAAACTTCATTTAAGGAATACTTTGGATTTTAACTTCCATCTTATGCTTTCGGTATTCTCAGATTATCTGACTTCTTCACGTTGCTTGCCATCAGGAGCGCTAAACAACAACTTCCGTTAAACCTCATCACATGTAGATGGCAGCTGTGATCAGAGCCTAAATCGAGTTTGAATATAAAATTCCGACCGATTCGTGCATGTCAAAACACATATAATGACCGATTGTATAGAAAAAAACCGTGAATCGACGATACAAAGGCGAAGCGGTAATGTTTGCCTATTTGAGAGAAAACAAAGCTTCTGACGAGGAGATAGACAATGACCCAGATTGCCTACCAATTAGACATTTATATTTTAGTTTCTATTTGGCTACTGTATGTTTTTCTATCATGTTCTTTTCAAATAAAGCATTTTATTGTTACACAATATTGTTTTCTTCGGTAACCTACTGTTTGAAATTTTAAGATACCAAATGCATGTCCACAAACACCGGTGATGTCGTCAGAAACTATGGAAACCGGGAATGATAAACGCTTGATAGCGTTTTACACGATTGATCTCTGGACAAAGCACATGCGTTCGATGCAAAAATAAATATGCGTTGTATAAGTTTATATGTACGATGCAATGTGACCCATATCAATCAGTATAGCATATGTGTAATTCCAACACTCGTTACGAATCCCTGAGGATGCAGGAACAATCCAATATTGGAAATTTTTTATAATCTTAGGTTATGCAGGAGGTTCCTTTTATGGCCACAGCGGAGCGGCAGTTGATCACCTTTGCCTGCCTACTGATCCAGAATGGCTAGAGACAACCGTTGTACCGGATGACTACACGGGGAGAATATATGGGGCAGAGTACGAGTCTAGCAACGGACATACCCTATTCGGACCACGATCACACGACGAAGAAGTTCCGTGTGCGGTCTGTAGATCCACCTCCTTCGTTTCCTCCGTAATGATACCGGCAAAGAGGACATGCTACAGCGGCTGGACAAAGGCGTACAGCGGGTCACTGGCGTCAGGAAGGTATTCGCATGTAGCTGCTACCCAGTACGTCTGCGTGGACGGGGACGCACAGCCTCTCGTTGGAGGAGGTGACAGAAACGATAACGGTGTATTGTTTTACGGGGTTAAAGCATTCTGTGGCTCTCTGAGATGTCCTCCGTACGAGCAAGAGAAATTCATAACATGTGTTGTCTGTATGAAATAAAACTGTAAAAAACAGGAATGCGATATGTTTTATTTATAGATTGACGTTAAAACGTTTGTATTTAACCTTTAACCTGATATCATTCATATACTGTAAAACGGAAAATTTTCACTTTGTCTATTTCGCCCTCTCATGACAGGTTTTGAATTCGACCTGTCTTGAATTCGCCCTCCTCTCAAATGTAGATATTATATTTATCATATGACTACCGTTATATGCATTGTAATAAAGCCATTACATAAATGTTCTATTTAACACACGTGAAATAACACCTTCCGCTTCGCTGATTGGCTGGTTCCCTGTGAACAGTATTAATACGCACGGGAACGGTCTACTTCTTTTTACTACGAAGCATACAACTTGCGACTGCTATTAGAATGGTGAAGTTCGGAGTTGCCGATGAAGTAAAGGTTGGCAACAAAGTGTCGTTACAAAGCGTAAATAATTACAGACATGTAAAGAATACTAATCTATACAAAAGATATCGATCCGAGGATCCTTTCCCAACAATGGGTTAACAGGATAAGCTGAGGTCAACAAATATGCCTTACATAATCCAAAACACTGCTAACAAATCGACCTCTTTTAAACAAAATGTTCATTTTAAACATTCTCGGTGCACAATCAACATCACACCCACGATGATAAGGATAATTCTCCAAATGTAGGAAAACGCCAAACATCGGTTGTGTACATGTACGACAATGATAGCTAAACGGCAACGAACCAGTTATCGTCACATCCGGCCGGATTCATGAATGAAATACCAGAAGACACTCGCCCGACACAGTAAAACTTAAAGTTTTTATGCATTGTTTCTAATCACTAGGGACAATTTATCAGTCATAATATTAGTTGAAACTGTCTGAAATTTTGCAATAAGGTGTCTTTATTTTATAAAATTAATTAAATGCAAGAGTCAATTGTGTTGGACTACTTCTTCGTTCGCCGGTATGACCTACTTCGAAGGTTTGGGTTATTTGGTTCGACATATTGAAATCAGTTGGCGAGAACGACAAAGATAAAATCTGTGTAGGATTGAGAAAGACAATAAAGCGTCACATGATAAAACGAATCTGTCATTCGTTTCTCTTCATATTAAATTTGTGATACATGTACTCGTTTAGAATTTTTCATTTTTACTCGCCAGAGGCTCGCAAAAATGAAAAATTCAAAACTCGTATCATAAATTTAATAAACAGTTTGGTATGGTAGTGTACAAAGTTGAAAGATTTAACGGTACTAAGAATGGTAGTAAGAAGTTTTGATATTGGCTTGGTTGAGCAATGAAACGAGTCATCGATAAAACGTTGCTTATAAGGAGCCATTTGAAGTTTCTGTATCCAATATAGCCGAGGGAGATCAGCGTCTTTATCATTAACGGGCATTTTGAATTATTGCAATACTGATGCATGGTTAGAAAGTATTTCATCTTTCGAAAAAGCGAGTCTATAAGAATCTTGAAATTCACTTTCCATTTGATGAATGGAGTCTCGCGATACTTAGGACCTTTTACGAAAAGCTCCTGTAACTTTATGTTGGGGATGATATTCAGAATTCCGGTTACTATGTATCCAGCTGGGCCATAGCAAAATGGGAATGAAGAACATGAACATGCTGAAGAAGGAGGCGTTCCAAGGTCATCTATGTTCAACTATTATGAAACAATCATGAAGCATCCATGTTTCTTTAGTATGTGATGTTCACATGTCGCAGTTGATTCGGTATTCAAGGCTTGCTTTAGACACTATATGATTTTCGAGATAAATGTCGGCTGCTGACCAAAAAAAACTAGAAGTTAGATCAATGAAACTAAGTGCTAAATACGAACAAAGAATATATTCACACGAGGGCCCAGAAAAAGTACCAGATATAAAAACCAGGGGTTCCGGGAGAGTAAATGTCTATCCCTCATGGACACCACCCACAAAGCAATTTATAGTCCTTGCTGGTAGTGCTTTAATTGCACACCTTCTCATGGTATAGGCCCATGGACACCCTCCTTGCTCTCCAAACTTTCATAGCCAAAACCAAGACATTTTGCAAATGAAGTCTTATTACTCTCGGTGAAGAAGTATAGAGGAATTATGCATTGCCACTGAAAAACGAACATTTTCAAATGATTTGTTGATCTCGTTTAATAAAGTCAATTTGGCAAGAACACCCGTGCATTAATTTTAACAATAGTCATGCACTGAAACCCCCCGATACTGTTCAGCGTCCTCTTTACAAGGGGTGATAAGGGTGAAAAGGGGATTTTCCCTCTTTTTGAGAGAGAACAATATTTGAATTATAGGGAGAATAATTTCGAATGTGTTCAAAGTGGTACTGCTGCATCATAATCTCGTTGGAAGGTCGTCTCAAAGCGATTCATAAAACACGGATATAGGGCCCTTGCAGTCAATATCTTTCTCAACTCCCTGTGGAGCAAACATTACATTGCTGTTAGTTCGGCGTTTACAATTAGCACCCAACAATTCTAGCACTACCAAAACCACATCTCATCCATAGCTGAATAGACCGAACAAGCGCATTAAATATCCTGTCTAAACAGGCAACATTACCGTGCCTTGACTCGAACCCGCAACCCCTTGTTCATGAAGCAAGCTTCCTACGATTAGAATACCGTGCTCCTATTATCAGTGAAAATGTGTTCGTTTATCTAAAGTTAGCTTTGGAGAACATGGAGGTCGAGGGCGTCGCTTTGGTCATAGTTATGAGAAAAGTTTGTAAAATAAAAATACATTATGAAGCGGAAGGTCTTTTGTTAAATCGATTTAGGAGTTCGGATAATGTTTTTGTTGACCCTTCGGTATTACCAGATTTTACATATACGATGAAAAAAACATTTAAGGATTTGGAATGAAAAAAAACAACAGTTTTCAACTTCCAAGTTTAATGAAGTTAATCCATGCAGTTAATCCTTCACACTTATCATATGCTTAGCGCTCTATAAAGTGAGAAACTATGATCCACCGATAATACATATATCGCTTCAATCTGTTCTTTTCTTAACATTTCACCTTAAACACTTTAAGTGGCTGGCATGATTTCAGAACAGTATGAAGTGGTTGGATTTCTTACGTTACCGTGTGTCCCGACAAGTCGAAGCTCTTGGAAAACAAATATTGATGTTCTCTATGACGAGGTGACCAATGTGGAGGTCTTTGTGGAAAACGTGGGAGTTCTCGAGTGCTGATTAAAGAAATCGAAAATACCTCGCAATTTAAATACAGTATTTGAGACTTTTTCATTTTTTTTGAAACGTTTCTATTCTATGTTCTATTTAAGAACCTTACATAACTCGTAACGTGACCTTAATGCTTTTCAGCAACACATATTGATTCACAGCGTAGCTTTTATAATCAACGCACCATTGTGGCCATTGGAACAAAGCTTGAAAGAAAAACCAATATGTCTCCTGAAGAATCTGACGGATTAGTGGAGACTAGATTAACAAGGCTTGGTTATATTTGTCGTTTCCTTGATCTTTGATTTTTAATGAAAATAACTTTGATGAACAGTTACCGGATTAAAGAAGATTAACGAAAAGGTTAGGAAATAATTATGTGATTGCTTGTCAAGTCGTAGATTGTAGTTGGATATATTACTAGCTATCTATGTGCCGTACAGATTTGTGATTGTTAAGGGATGTGATGGACGGCAATGTACATCAAAGGGATATCTATTCAGAATTTTAGATTGAAAATCGAATTTATGTTCTCTGATGCCCTATAGACCTATGCATACATGTTTCTTATTATTATATCATGAAACCAATTTGATTGCAATATATCTCTTGGGAGATCATAGAAATAAATATTCTAATAAAACAATGAATGTTTCACCAAATGCTGCTCTGGTCATATAATGCACATTGTTTTTGGTGGCAGACTTGATAAATTCTGATAGGGCTTTTATGTAAGTGTATCACCTGTAGAATATAAAATGTAGGTTGAGAGCAATATCATAGTTGTTTATTATATACTACAAAGAGACAATGACCTTTAGTACCTTTGAAAATCCAGTGCCACAGGGAAGGAAATGTCCAGAACGAAACGTCTAGTTTAAAAATGGAGGTTTGTACAATAAAATAAAAACGTTTCTATTACCTACAAATACTCGCGATAGAGGACGTCGTTACCGGAAATAGCATCCTAACAAAAGTGATCCGCGTAAGGAAATAGTCCGTCATATAATAATGAATACAGCATGATGTCATAACATCACAAGAAGAGACACTTTCACCATATGCGAGCGTATTCGTGCTAGCAAAAACAGCAACAACAAATAACGTGCTGTCAGCAAACTCACACTTAATAAAACAAGAATTAAAACCTTAAAAAAACATTGATAATGGAACTTACAAGCCAAGAATCATGAAACGATCTTATTTCTTTTGTCGTAAGATTTGACTTACCCAATCATTAATAGCGATACGAAATGGTACGTCATAAATGGTTAGCTAAGCAAATAATGAAGTCCAAGGTCGTCCCAGGATCTCGGTTCCTGGTATTTAGTGAAAGTAAATATCACCTATATACTGCTCCATAACATGATAATTATTGAGGGCATACATGTGTGAGAAGAAGTTGAGAACGACTTGAGAAGAACTCGAGAACGTATGTTCCCATTTCAAAGCAATTAAATGAAACAAGACACCATATAAATAGAAAGTTCATGGTAATATAATCAAACGCATCAATATTAACTGACCGTATATGTTATGTCGAAGGTAAAGATCGAGGAGTCCTTGAGTTCGAATTAATAAGGTTATATGCTGTCGACGTGATCAATTATGTAAACTCTCTCATTATCTTATATTTACCATTGAATGGCGTTGCCACTATATAACCCTACCAAATTCAGTTGGCATTCATCAAGTCATGAATGCCATTGCCCGATTGTTGAAGTCATCATTATTATGAAGTCATAATTGTTACGTTTGATACCATTGACCATCCCCGGGCGATGACTGTTCTTTTCATTGAAGTATACACGACAAATACATTTTTTGAGCTAAATCCTAAGAAATATAATGTGTTATTGATTGTTTTATGAGATTAACAGATTCTAAAAATGGCGCGCTTCATTGAATTTGCCTTTGTCCAGTTGGCATTCATATATCCTATGAATGCCAACTGAAAGCAGTTCAATACTTAAATGATTGCAAATAAACAATTTGTAGTTAAATGGATAGCCTTTCATAGTGCTTCACTCAAACAGTTGTCCCTTCAATTGCCAAGAACAGTTTAATAAACAATTCATTTCTAGTATAAGCAAAGATGTCAGCTACTTATGAACAAACCTACTGCACAGGGAATTGAGAGATGAAGATAATAAGCATGTTTTACGTTCGCTATCTGGGTATCATTAAGAAATATTCTACACTCTTGTATGGTATGAAAATGGGCATTTTTGAATACGCTCATTAGTATGATTTAGAATTATGCCTCAATTCTCACTAATTTCAGGCCACGACATATAAACACGCACTGTATCAAAGGAAATAACACGAACCACGGTAGTGCTTGATTTATTCAATAGACTACAACTTGTGCATGTATACCGTCGAAGTTAAGAACCGCTTAGCACCGAGCCAGAATACCGATGAAATTGACTGGTTTTACGTGGACGACAATGTTTGCGAATGTGTCAGAGAAGTCAAAGTAGGGTTTGAACGTTAATATTTGTACAATTCTTTCATTCATAGCAACACCAATCATCAACGTTATCAGCCAACTAGTTAGGATTCTTGACCAAGAAAACATTCCGTTCAATAGTTGATAATGCATATAATTTCAGCTTAATAGCATGCCTCTAGGCATGTTGGTTAATTAAAAGACGTCGTATAAATGTTTCAACATATGTGTCCTCTTTGACATTGAATACGGATGAAGCTCTTCTCGCAAATTTTGTCGGGGTTCATCCAAGAAAACGTTAAAAGTTTTGGTTAATCAACAGAACTTGTATAAAGTATTTTTAACATATTTGACCCCTGTGACCTTGAATATAGGTCACGGTCATTTCTTCAAACTTTGTTGGAATTAATCCAAGGAACCTTTCAGCCAAATATCATGCTTCGAGGCCTTTTGGTTAATCGAACAAATTTTTCGAACAAATTTGGCGGGCTTTTACCTTTCAGCCAAATATGTTTCTACTAGGTCTTTTGCTTATTAAGAATAAGTCGTTTGAATTGACAGCGCCATGGCATAAGCTCACTTGGCCAGGTGAGCTAAAACTCAACAATAAAGTTGCTATGTGCTTATATTGAATCAGGACGCGACGGAACGTGGGGGCATAAAAACCCTGCTCAGCCATAAGACATTTGTAATGTTTAAGGTAGTTCATAGTTAAATTGCAAACATATTGCTTCGACACTACAGTGACGTTATTGAGGCATCTAATGTATAATCACTGATCGGTAGAGCTAGAGAAAAAGTAATTTACATAGATATTACTGCTAGCGAAAGGTAAAACAATCGGCTAATGATACCAAGGATTCGACCAAAGCCGCAGGTGTAACATTTACGATGTAGATGACGCTGGTGTAAGTCATGTACGATTCACCCCGTAAACACAGGCGGCATTTCTTGATTAATGAAACCTGATCACCTTTACATTGGACATTACATTTCCACGGTCGATATTACACGTTCATACCAATAAGAACAGAATCTAACAATATCTAAATCTCACCGATTTCAGGTGAGTTATACGATAGCAATGTGGTGAAATCAGTTACGGGAAAGTCGCCGTGATGAATGTGTAACAGGAGATGAAAAATGCACGGCCAGACCGGGGTTCGAACCCGGGACCTTCCTAACTCTAGACGGACGCTCAACCAATTGGTCGCCGACGATCGATCCGGACTAGATCCGCTACACATGCACAAACTAAATTTGAGAAAAAACTAACAATACCTAGATTTCGGTCTATCATCCTAAATTTCGGCCTACCAGTCTAAATTTCGAGATATCGAACGAAATTTCGACCAATCGGCATGTCAGAATGTCGTGTTTGATATATGTCCGATGAGAAACATGCGTTTAGGTTATCTTAATAAATGTACCTATTCGTATTGAAGTTGCATTCTTTATGGGATTTGGGTCTATAAGAAAATCATTTGTCGTTGGACATTATCATGATAATAAGTTTTGAGGATTGATGCTTACTTGGATGTGACCAAGATTTACATGGCGGGTGTCGTCGATTAAGCAGAAGACGCTTACTCTTCTGGAACCCCTGGTCTTATTCTCTTGTGCTTTTACGAGAGTCTCCATGTAAATCTTTCCTTTGTTCCTATTTTGCCCCTAGTTTCATCGATTTTGAGTTCGGATTATGGTTTTGTTGACGCTTTGGTATTCTCTGATTTTTAAAAAAAAAAATTTGTTATTAAAACTTATCAGCAGACTTCGGGACAAAATGGTCCTACAGCTGAGTAAACTGAATGATAAACACGAAGTAAATTTTACTTCAGAAATGAAAGTTGGAGCAAATGTTGTTACAGTCCTATAACACACACCGCTATTGATGACACACTTACATAAAGCCCTACAGTTGGATTTATGTAAGCTTGTCATAAATAGCAATGTGTGTTCAAGGGCTGTAACAACATTTGCTTCAACTTTCATTACTTTTCAATTCATTTTGCTTTATTTAGTTATTTAGAACAAGTTTTGAACAGCAACACAAATGAAATAATGACGTCACAACAGCAAATATCGTTATAGTCCTCTAACAACATTTGCCTTCACAATGCATTGAAATGAAAGGATGCAGAGCAAATGTAAATGTATGTAATTGCAGATTAGAAATTTGGTATCAAAAAGATGTATAGCCATAATTACAGACCGCATTGTAGTGAAATCGACTAATGTTTAAAAAATAATCAGAGAATACAAAGCATCAGCAAAACCAAAATTCGAACTCAATGCCGATGTAAAACATGAGCAAAGAAAATATTAACATGCAGACCCTCGTAAAAGTACAAGAGAATAAGATCAACTGTTCCGGAAGCTTCATTGACGACAGCCGCAATTTAAATCTAGGTCAAATCAAAGTAAATGTCATAGCCTCAAAGTTAGAACTGAGGCAGAATTCTGAATCACAGCAAACAGTCATACTAATGGGCATATTCAAAAACGTCCATCTTCATTCAGTATCATGCAAGGGGTGCAGAATATTTTAATTGAGACAAAGATGGCGATCATAGTCTTTACCGATCAAAAGTCTTTTAGACGGCAGTCGTCCTGCCTTAAGATTAAACGGAGGCCGTCATTTAGGTTTTAGTTTCAGTAAACAATATACACTGTAATATTGTATACACCGGGTTGAACTAACATTGTAAAATTTTGATCTATCACAAGGCAGAATAGTTCAGCAAAACCGCTTTGATATTAATCAAAATAAATGCGTCGAAAATTACCATGAAACTAGTTTATGAGAAAATATCGCATGAAATATTTATATACTGATATATATAAACTACTAGTACTTAAAAATGCGATTAAATACAATCGCATTGGTCTCGTACACTGTCCAGGCTAAGGGTCAAAATCACGATTCGTGGACCAAAATTGCATAGCTTATAAATATCCACATTTAGTTTTGATGGTTAAAACATGAAGCCCGGTAATCTTAGCAAGACCATCAATACAAAACAAATCACTTACGTACCCTGATGGCAATGTATTATGGATATACATTAAGATAATTGAGACATATGGAGAAACCTTTGGGTCGATATAGGCTCGTGGCTATGATGCATTGTATCTTTAATTGGATATGTTGCACATAAACTCAATTTATAAAGGAAGATAATGTTTGTGTCGTGTCCTGTAATGATCCCCGAGCTGGAATCAAATCGCGTTGTGGAGAACATCATCCGGTATGACCAACATCTTATGGAGGAACATTAGAATCACCTAGAAAAGAAATGTATTTACATTTCATCTGTTTGTTTCTGTACGAGTATAACAAGACGAAACTGTGTTCATAAAGGTATGAACGCAATTCGATCATTGTCATTTTCAAGCTTCTCCTTCCATCTCGATTAGCATTAGACCACCGTAAAAATAAAACATTCCTGTGATGTAAGGCAGTTTCATGAATGCTGTTTGTGCTGGCATGGCAGCACTGATAACATCAAAGAAATGTCTATATTAAGGTAAATAAAATCTCATAATCGAAAAAGTGTAAAAAGGTTTTTAAAAGGTATTGGCATTAATATTGACCATGAGACCCAAGTATGTGATCAATTTGCGTTCGTACCCGCATGAAGTTGAAAAATGCCGAAACTTTTAACGTGGTAAGATACATTTGAAGTCCTAAACTTTTTCATGTGCATGCAAATATCTGGATCAACGAGAATATGTATCAATGCTACCGAACTTTTAATTCCTACAAATAATGAAGTTTATAAAACTATAAAAAGGCAAAATCCGTAGCCTGTGTTAACGAGAATTCAGTTGATCCATTTGTATGTCGGAATACTGGCAAGCCCGGGCTAGCTTCATATTTTCGTTACAGTAAAACAGAGATTGTTTTATAGTTTTAAACAAGTGAGACTTTTGAGATATTTTTTAAGGATCTGACCTACATTTACATGGCAGGTGTCTTCGGTGAAGCAAAAAACGCTTACTCTTCGGAACACCCGATGTTATTCTCTTTTACTTTTACAAGGGTCTCCACGTAAATCTTTCCTTTGATAATATGTTGCCCCTAGTTAAATCGATTTTGAGTTCGGAATATTGTTTTGTTGGCGCTTTGGTATTCTCTGATATTTTTTCTCCATCACGTCTAAGAGCTTGGTGTATCAACATATTATTGATCATATCTGACTTTGACCTTCCTCAAGTAAACATTTCCTTGTAAAGTAAAAGAGCAATTTTAAAAATACGACTGTCTTCCCACAATCTTGGAATTAAAACTGGAAGGTATAGAAAATTCCCTATAATTTAAAATTCTGTCCTTTCTGTAAAAAAAGGCATAAAAGACGAATTCCGCTTTATTCTAAAATGCTCATCTTTCAGTGAACTAAGAAGTAGATAAATCAAAGTATACGTTCGTAATAAGCCCTCTGCCTACAAATTAATCCAACTCTATCAACCAGTAATATCAAATATTTAATTGACCTAGGTAAGTTCATATCATGTATATTTCAATGTCCAGTGTTCTGTATTCCTTCGGCCATACGGCCCATAAGTTACAACAATGACATACATATATACAATGTATACAAACAACAAATTATTGACAGTGAATGTATTTTGTATCATACAATTGTACATAACCCCTTCAGCTTTTTTCTTCTTTATTGAACTCATTTTACCGTTTTATTTAGTTCCTTAACAAAATAAACACCTAAAAACTGAAGTAGCTTGAATACTCTAGGTTTTCGATAATAATAGCTCTACTTTGTTGGCTTCGATTAAGAGTAAACAAAAAGTTGTTAGTGTATGAAACACTGTTTCACAAAATTCATTGCCTTTGGTGATACATTAACTTACAGTCTATGTGGATTTTAAGTGTACATTATTATGAAATTGCAATTGAAGCGATGATATGAATCTGCTCAAAAGAAATAAAGACTTTAACTCAATCCTTTCTTTTGAAGTGAGACTTGTCCGCACATTCCCATTTATCAATGAACATGATAAAATAAATTATAGAATTCCGCAGCGTCAACTAAACCATAATCAGAACTCAACTCAAAATCGATTTAACTAGGAGCAAAACATGAAAAATGGAAAGATCCAGATGGAGACCCTACAAGAGAATAAGACCAGGGGTTCCGGAAAGGTAAGCGTCTTTTGTTTCGTCAACGACATCCTCCGTGTAAATCTTGGCCACATCCAAGTAAACAGCAAGTCTTCGAAATGAGACTGAGTTATCATTGTCAATCACAACAAGTAAGCTCACTAATGAACATACCCAAAAAACATCCATCCTCATGTCACACAAAGATACAGAATATTCAATGAGACAAAGACGGCGACCATAGAACTTTCCCATATTTCTGATATTTGTGGTTTCGCAAGAAATGCTCGTATCATGAAATCGTAGAGAAATCATCTCGAAATTTTGAGTACGTTGAAAAATCAAGTCATTGTTTTAATTTTAAGTTAATAATTCAAAATGTCAAGGTATTATCGCGGCGTTTCTCCTTATTGTTTCGAATTGCAAATAATTCCGAAATTTCAAGTTATCATACGAAATTTGAAATGATCAAGTCTAATTTTCTATGCAGTAAACAGGAGAAATGAAGTTATTATTTTTTGTATTTCTCAAACGCACTTCCATACTGTAAACCTATTTATTTCCTGACAATGCGTGTGTCAGTATTCCAATTACTTCACATCACATATATTTCTGTTTTTCGTTTTTTAATTAAGGGCTTCCAGAGCTCATCATCTTCACCTCAAGCAACACAAATCACTAAATATTTGACACATTATCCCTATTAGTGTGTGGTAAAAACAGGAACTGATCTACATAGGCGTTACAAAGCAGTGTTGATGGTTGGTCGATAATTTATTAATCGAATGTATTACACTTGGATTAATGTATCTTGCTTTCATAACGAAACATCACGTGTCATGGAGGCGTCTATAAAAGACGACTCTTATGAAAATATTCGCCAACCTATGCTCCGTATCAGTTCAATCGTACTATATCTAAAATGGTCACCACTATTTCTTCATTGGTGTCTATTGCAACTGGGAATAATTCAACAAATTCAACAGCAGTGTTTGATAACTACGATAATGCGACTTTAGATAATGATAGCAATAGAAACAGTTTCTACGTCATCGATGAGTCAGTGATGGAAATTTTGCAGAAAATACTAGCGTGTGGACTAATTCCACCGATGTGTGCCTTCGGGGTCGTCGGTAATATCCTAGCCCTGATCATTCTGATCCGACGGAAACCTATTAGTTCTACTACAATTGTTCTCGTCGCCATCGCCATTGCTGATCTTGCGTTCATTACTACAACAATCGTCACCCTTGCCACTCTGCTTATCAAGGTCTTCTACCCAGAACAAGCGAAAGAGGTCTCGATAAAAACCATTATTCCTTTCTCCGTATATCTTGGTCCACTTCCGGGCAGAATTTCTAACTGGTTAGTGGCTCTTCTGTCCCTCGAACGTCTCGTCGCTGTAACGCTTCCTTTCAAAGTGAAGCAAATCTGTACAAAGAAGATGATGATAATAATGTCGATAGTTCTACCATTGTTCGTTGCCGTTATCACCAGTCCAAAACTTTGGTTATATGAGGTAAAAGATGTAACCCTACCAGACGGTAATACGACGAAGATCATCGCTCTCGGTTTTATTGGTCGACAGAAGGAATTCTTAGAAGTGTACTATCTTGTTTCGGAAGCTCTCACACGGCTTGTACCAATGGGCGTCATAATCGTCTCAAATTGTGTAATCATTGTCATTACCTGCATACATGAGAAGTGGAGAAGGCAGAAACAGAGATATTCTATGGGGAAAAAACCGTCCGAGGATACAAGACAAATAACAAAGACGCTACTTACTATCACCTGTATATTCGTCGTGTGTTTGTTGCCGTCAACCATCTCCCGTCTGATGATTCTCTTTGACGACAACAGTACCTACGTAACCTATAGTTCCAATATACACAGTCTGTTAAGTTTAATTGGACTGCTCACGGAAACAACCAACTCCTCTATCAACTTTGTCATCTACGTAACCATGAACAGTGCATACCGCCAACAACTTTACCTTATATGCGGCAACAGATGCGGCAATAAAACTACTTTATCGACAGCTGTTTCAGATTCGCAGCGAAAAATGGACACTCGCTCCACAGATCAATCTGCTTTAGATTCTTCATCAATGGAGGACAGTGGGAGAGTTCACATGTGACAATGAGATCGGTTGGTGTAGAATAACATTTTTTTTGTCATGGTAAGATAATATAAAATATATTTACATTTTAACATTTTAATCGATTTTGAGTTCGGATTATGGTTTTGTTGACGCTTCGGTATTCTCTAATTTTCTTTAAACATGTCGATGAACATAGACTTTTAAATGAAGTTATCGATAAAATAACATAAGATGAAAACGAATCGGGTTTTATACGACCATTTTTTCGGGTGTAATAGAGAAACTAGTAAAATGAAATGACTGACAATTTCTTTGTTTCTCTTTCTCCATGTAGAAATATTGTCATTAGAGGTATGTTTACCTAACGAGAGGACGATAGTAAAATCATATTAACAACAGATGTTCGGTTCAAAGGAGACAAGTGGTATTTCTACACAGATGACTCAAGTCTAAAGGAACGAGTTTACAATCCTTCTTAACCTGTTTCCCGCAATTAAGAGAGGAATCTATCCAAGCCATGTTTATTTGGACAAATTGAATGGACCTTTGATAAATGATTGTATCCTTTAATTTTATTTATAAACTTTACTTATTTTACAACAATTACGAACCAAGGCACTCTTGTTGGCCGGAGTGTTAACGGGCGGAGAGTCGTATTGTGAGACGAAATCGGAATATTTAGAAAAACGTACGTAGCCAAGTAAGTGATACTGTTTGATTTTACTAAAATCTCATTTACATTTTCACTTAAGCAATAAGCTCGCAATGATACGCCCTGAGTAAATAATGCTGTCAGAAAATATCTATAAAAATTGCATGCAGATTCGGGTTCAGAGAAAAACAAACTAAAGTCAATTCCACAATAATAGAAATAAAAAAATTGAAGTAGCAAGAAAAACCCAAAAAAGAAAAAAAATCGTTCTGATAGTTACAGAGATCACCGAATAATAGGGCTTTGGATATCAGTGTTAACTTTCGTTTATTTGTGAATCACGTGAATCACGTCCGAGAATGACATTGCACAGACAATGAACTCTACTTAAAGGCCCAATATACGTAACTTCAGGAATTTTTTCGGGATTCTGTAAAATTATGAAAAAAAAATCAAGTTAATTACCATGCAAAAATAAGCCTAAAACGAAGTAATCCTGAGCGGTAAATAACAAGAAACTCTTGACAAAAAAATCCAAAGAATTGAAAATAATTCAGGTGGGGCCCACTTCAATAACAAACTGAAGGTAGAAGACAGTTCGAAATGGACGCGTGTTAACAAATACCGTGTTTCAATTGCTGTTGTACCGGTAACCGCACAAGAATTCATTTTGAATATTGCTGATATCAAATAATCTTAACTAAATCTATCGACATTAAAAGTTATTTCGCTTGGTTCGCTTCAAGTTTTGCCGAAAGTTACGTATATTGGGCCTTTAATGATGTAAGATGTTTACATGTTAACATATTCATATGTGTGCCTATAATATTAAAATCACATTTGATAGCTCACATTAAATACATTTTTATTTGAAATATGCCGTGAAAGGAACCAAAGTTTTATCAGTCTCCAAAGGAACCTCATAAGATGTGAGCGGTCTAAATAAATACCACTGTCTTTGTTGTATGTTTTGTTATATACGTATATATATATTGTAAAACTGTATCATATCTGTAATAACTGTTTAGTATAAAATAGTGTATACATCTTGCTTTTCAATGTATTTTACTTGTGTGAAAAGTATGATTACCACATCATAAATTAACAAAAACTATTTTGATCCACATTTTGACTTTTGCAAACAATTGTTCCGTCTAAAAATAAAAATCAAGTATATTCTAGCAGATGGAATTTTCACTTTTTGTTTCCAATGTGCAAAATTTCACCTCTGTAAAGCTAACTTTTTATGATAAGACAACCTTTCCGAAAAATAGAAAGAAGTTAACACTTACCAAATATATTTTTTACAAATGTTAAGCTCAAAATGGTCCTTTCAGCATGCTAGTGCCAATCTCATCACAGTTTTATTCTATTTTTTTCTCTCCATTTTAAACAGACATTATTTAGATATTTTTTAAACAATAACACCATCCACGGCAACAGCCCTCTGCTACACACTGCTACCTTAACTTTAATGATATTTCAGGAATAACTTCAATCTATTTTTATGTTATTGAACCATAACACAAAAAAGGTCTGAATGTACTGTAACTAAACCGCAAAGCGGTTTATGATGAGAGTGCAATCCTATTTGTATGTTATGGCTCAATTACATAAAAATAGATTGAATGTAATCTTAACAATTTAATCTTTTCTACATGATCCTTGTGAAAATCCACTTTTATTGTGGAACTCTTTCCTCTCAGAAATTGTTGCGCTGTTGTATCACCAAATCAAATGCAACGATAACTGCACATTTGCTTTTTTCCTGGAGATTTGCATTCCATTGAAGATAAGAGCACAAGAAGTCCCCGAACGAAACTCTGGAATAGTAACACCTAAGTGAGCAAAAATAGTTGTTTCCCCTTGTTGCTACCCTTTGGCCTCAGACCACAATTAATCCTACTATATGTTACTACTACTAAAGGAAATAAAAAAACCAAATATTTTGAAACATTGCACGGGGACTGATTCCTATTTCAGATTGTAGATCTATTCAAGCTGAATCTACAGTGAGCTGGAAAGTACCATGTCATTACCCTTTATTTATAGGTGAAAATACCAAAAATCACAAAATATTAATGCGCAAGCCTCATCACTCAATGTGTCCTACTGTCAAAACAAACTTGATAACTGTGTCAAATAAAATTTTATCACTAGAATATATATTGTTAAACAATTCTATGTAAAGAAATAACCCATATCTGTGGTAGATCAGTCAGGAAAACGACTCCGAAGTTTTATTGTAGTCTGAGGCCTGTATCTTTGCCTTTGATTATTTTTTCCACAAGTAGTCCTCCAGTTGAGTAAACGGAAATAGTCACAAAATAATGTAACGTCACACTCGGCTTTCATCGGAATGTTGAAAATAACCGGAATATCTTTCTGCTGATGTATGTTGCATTTATCTCTGCCGTTGCTTGAATAGCTGTTTTTTTTTCACTTGCCGACTTTAAATTAGGGATTTTAAAAAAATCTTTTTCTGAACCAGTACACGTATGATTCTCAGTATATATAAGAAATTTACTAAAGCTACGCTCTTTTAAGGCTTGGCTTTGTCATATTAAGATCATTTTTTAAATAAAAATTCAATTGCTATTAACATCTATCAGGAGAAAATGATCTTTGTCTATATTGTTGATCGATTTCTTTCACGTGTACTTTTTTAAAATTCAAATGTAATTCAAATGAACTTTAATGATTTGAAAATAAATCGGTAAATTCTGGACTATATATAACGCTTAACATATACAAATTTCTGCTAATGCTTCTTTTTGTGATGTTCTTGCTTCTGCAGAAAATACATGAAATACACAATCCGTAAATGATCGGCGTTTTTTTTTAAAATTAACTTAGTATTGCTGAGTGTTCACAGTATGTTGCGAAATTTGCACTTTGCATTTGTTTATCAAAACAACCAAAAATAAAATCAAAGCAAAAGGTTTTGTGTTCCAAAATTGGACACCTAATTGTTAGATTGGAAGCCTGACACGGAAGCAATAGATACAGTAAGAAAACCGAAATTGTTCAATTTGTTTTGATGTAATGACAGTTTTTACGAGTTATGACATGTAATTTTGAACGACAGATCATACACGTAAGTGTACAAAATATCCCTACAGTCCAACGCTCTGTTTAAAACCTCCCGACAAATTAATTTGTTTTTGTATGAAATTGCATATTTAGCAGACATATTTTAAAATAACGTTTGTAAATACTGATATCATATATTGTATGTTGACGATCGATTAATATATTTGATTGATTGAAATAAACAGCTGGTAAAACAATACGTCAGCGTTCCTCGTTTATCATCTGTCGACCAAAGTTCGACCGAAATAGGAAAAAGATATCCCAGAATATATTTAGACTATTTCGAAAACAAACAAAAACACAAAATCAGAATTGAGAAAAAACAAACTCACGACTTCTTGTTTATCAAAGTTATAGGGCATCAATGAATGTTTGCATGCGCAGAAGAACAGAGTAGCGTAACCTATTCGACTGTTTTGGTCTGCTAGTAAGTAGAAAAGACATATAATCAAGCTCATGCGATAAGCTAGAAAATTACTCGATGTAAACGTGTTCGAAAAAAAAGAAATTGTTTCGCTATTATTACACATTTATCGACATTTTTTTATTCAAGCCAAATTTCCAAGATGGACCGAAAGGTTCAGCATTATCGTTAAACAGATGGTCCGGAAGGGTTTGCAATGATGCTTACTAGAAGGTCTAGAAGTGTAAAACTCGTTGCTAACCATACGAGCCGGAAGGGATAGCGTCATTGCGAACAAGATTGTCCTGAAGAATTAGCATTATCGTTACCCAGCTGGACCCGGAAGGGTTAGCAATGATGCCAAGTAGAAGGTCTAGAAGTGTAAGCATCGTTTGCTAACCATATGAACCGGAAGGGATAGCGTCATTGCTATTAAGATGACCCAGAAGGCTTAGTACAAATGCTAACATGATACGCCGAAAGAGTTAGCATTACTGATAATATTTTTTATCGTCTTTTACGTCTTTTGGCGGCTAGGGTCATTCCAGGACGCACAAGGATTTTAATAGAGGAGGAAAGTCGGAGTTCCTAAAGAAAAACCATCGACCAATGGCCAGTACCTAACGCAAGCCCCCACATAAGCCTCTAAAGGTTGATGACTAGTGGTTACAGCAAAGGCATATGAAAAATATGAAATAAATTAAATTTGAGTAACAATTGTCTAACACTGTTTTTCAATTTAAGAGATGAGCTAAAAATAACAAATCTGTGCCATCTGTCGTTTATGAAGTGAAAATGACCGTAATATCATTTTCATTACAATATTTGAGGAATTTATTCGAGTAAAGCGACACTTTACATACAACATTGAAATATAGTACGCCGTCATTTTGACTCCTGTTCGGAAGTCGATGACGACATGGATGCTATTGTCATAGGCGTGACATCCCAAAGAGAACAATTGAAATCTACACGCAGTCAAAAGGGCCGATAAGTCATTTTCACAGGTATAATACGCAAATAATGACAAAACACCGCAATAACATGATGAAATGTCCTTTCAGAGCTCTCAGCAAAAATTATAATTCGTTTATAATCAAATTCTTGCCAGAACTACTTATATTTCAATTCCGATGTAAACATTCATGGGCAAGCCTCATTACCGTCAGGAGTTCTAGTAATTTTAGCAGTACCATATTGTTGAATTTTGTTTTGAAAGAGTCATTTTGACCATTTGCTATATATATGTTGTAATGCACTTTTATACTATTTGCGAAAGAATTGATACTTAAATATTTATTAAAACATCAGGTGCTATAGGTGAACTGTTTGATTATCAAAATTATGACATTGTCAACTGTAGAATAAACACTGTTATTAGTAAGCCCAAAAAGAAAAGATTGTATGTTCAAAGCAAAGGGAATATAAAGTTCTTCTAAAAGAGCTTCACAATTTTGCAATAGATTTTGTACTTCTTGTCATTCCCACATCAAATGGATTATTGTCTCTCATTCAGAACTACATAAAGTACACATAGGTTGACAACTATACCATATTTGAATAATTTGGAATTTGTGGTTTAAAATAATGAGAAATGCGACATTGAAGCCATTGCAGTTTAGTATTTTTCGATACTTTGTAAGGAGTTTCGTATATTTTATTCTATTCTCCTTCATTGAATAAAAACTCTTCTTGCCATTTGAATTTACCAGTAGGTTCAGTGTCTGTGTTATTTGGAATAAGTAATATTTGGAAGGAAAACCTGTATATTTGGAGGAACAAAACATGGTAGAATATTTTGCGGTAACGGGTTTGGTGGCAAACATTTACGAACAGCAGATATTTATCCTTGAAATTGAAGAAAGTTGGTATGTAATTGAAATTTTTGTGAAAATTCTTCAAAAGAATAGAAAGTAATAGTGTCTGAATCATTCAAAAGATCTGCAATTGTATGTATTCCTGATTTATACCATGTTTTGTAGAAAATAGGTTTACCGCCAACTGTTATGTCTTTGTTATACCAAATGTAAATGTACTTTGTCAAAAAAGACTTGTTCTGTAGTTCTTTCATTTCTTTTGTGTTATTCAGTTTGTACCAGACTTTGAATACATCTTTCCAAAAATCATTTTTGCAAAGGTTACTACTATTCAATGTATATTCACCACCAATATTCAATAAAAGGTCCATATCAATATTTTCCTTTAAGATGGATTTCCATTTCCCTTCAGTTTTATATAATCTTCTAATCCACCCTAATTTAGAGAGTTTATAAAAGCATTTTAAACAAGCATTTTCGAACCAACTTAACAATAATTTTTAATAACATTGCCTCTTTTAACTTTGTCTGTTTTATTATCCCATAAATATTCGAATAAAATTGTATTTATTTCCTTTATAACTTTTTCAATTGGATTTGGAAGAGATATAAAAGATGGTTAAATTGGGAGATCATTAATGACTTGATGGTATGGACCTCACCAATTGGAGAACGTTCCTTTTTTCCAGGTATTGATTAAACTTTTTAATTTTACTATTTTTTATCAAAATGTAGCTTAGGAATATTGTTTAGATTAACATCAAAAGAAATACCAAGTAGTGTAAATTTAGCTTCCCCCCCAATTAAAATTTAATTCTGGAAGCATAGTTTCTTCGCTATATTTCATACTACCAATCCAAATTATTTCAGTTTTATCTACATTCATTTTTAACCCATATATTCATTGAAAGGAAGTTAATTCTGTAAGAGTTTCATGAAGTGATTTCTCTGACCCATCTAGTGCAAGAAATGTGTCGTCTGCATACTAAGATGTAAGAATATCAAAGTTGTCTGTCTTAATTCCAGTTATGTTACAGTCATTCTTAAACGAATTGCTAAAAATTCAGCATCATAAAGTAGACGCGTATTTTCCCCAATATACCTCCCTGATAGAAACCCTGTTTGATCATGACAATTACGTTTATTTAAAACACTTTTATGAGGTATGGGATTACTCCAGAAGCAATTTTATATGTTATATTCAATAAGGAAGTTTTTAAGAAATGTCTAGAATTTGTTGAAAGTGTGTTGTTTAAAGTGGTAAATATTTATCTATTATGGCCTTGTTGAGAGGGCACTATTGCCTCATAGTATTGTCGAGGGATGGAATAGTACCTGGGCCGAAGGCGAGGGCACTATCACATCACGAGAAATACTATGAGGCAAAATTGTCCTCTCAACAGGGTCATTATGTGTTTAGTACATCACCCTTCCATTTGAATACACACGTATACACCAAAACTCGTTTTATTGTACTAGACCATGGCCAGCTTTGGGTCGTTTCCAGAGTCAGCCATTTTCTAGCAAAACAGTAGCACGACGTAATGGCGACGTAACTTAATAAAGTGACGTCATAATAGATTCACGTTGAACATCGCGCCCAATTTGATAGTGCCCGGTTGGGCGGGCACTATCGCTTTATAGTACCCATGTTTATAACCAATGGGAAGGCAGCATTCAGTCACGTGATGTACTTATACGTTATATCAAACAGTAGCAGCGAGACAACAAAACATTGTCGAGGCAAAAACAGCACATACTTACACTACTATAAGGTCAAAGGTTTGTGATATCGTTAGTGATTCTAAAACATCTGATTTATATATCCAGTTATATACATATGCTAAATTAAACGCTGATGTCATTGTTTGAACTTGTGAATATAGATTTACAATTAAAAATTTATATATTGAATGGCCACGTTAGCAAAATCATGGACTAAGATAAAAAAAAACAAGGCGTAGGCATTTTTGAAAAAAAAACAAAAACAAAACAAAAACAAAAACAAACAAAAACAAAAAGTTTTCGGAATGATTATTCGTTCGAGCTACACAAAAACATAGCACAATACACTACGATTGATCTTCAACCCATTTACAAGGCAGGGTTGGCGAGAAATCGATTATTTATTAGCGAAAAACATCAGATGTGCATAAATTTCTCCTTTTTCATTAAATCAAACCACGTGATAGGGAAGCGTCTTTATAAGAGGATACTTCGTGAAGGTTTGTCCACTGCATGTTCTGTATCAGTTTCTTATTATATCAACAATGTTTACAACAGAAACGAACATGGCGTTTGCTGGAAATGTCAATACTACAGCAAATGCAACATTTATTTTCGAAAATTACGAAAACACGACCACCATGAGTACTGATCCTAATTCCAGCAAAAGGAATTATTACGTCATAGATAAGTCAGTGATGGATATTTTCAGGAAAGTGTTGGTTTGCGGAGTTATTCCACCGATATGTGGCTTCGGGATCGTCGGTAATATCCTGGCTCTAATCATTTTGATCCGACGGAAACCTATTAGCTCCACTACAATTGTTCTCAGCGCCATTGCCATTGCTGATCTTGCGTTCATTGCTACAACAATCGTCAATGTTACCGCCCTGATTATCAGGATTTATTACCCAGAAAAAGCAATGGAGGTCATAATTAAAACCCTCATTCCATTCCATGTATATCTTGGGCCATTGCCGGGCAGAATTTCTAACTGGTTAGTAGCTCTTATTTCGCTCGAACGTCTCGTCGCTGTAACGCGCCCTCTCAAAGTGAAACAGATTTGTACAAAGAAGATGATGATCGCCCTGTCCATTGCTCTACCATTGTCGGTTGCCATTCTCACCTGTCCCAAGCTTTGGTTGTACGAGATAAAAGAAGTGACCTTTCCTGGCGGGAAAGTAATGAAGACCATTGTTCTCGGTTTTATTGGTCGACAGAAGGAACTCTTCGAAGTTTACTATCTCGTGTCAGAATCTCTGTTACGATTTGTACCTATGGGTTTGATAATAGTCGCAAATGCTGTTATCGTGTTAGTGATATGTTTACAGGCGAGGTGGAGAAGACAGAAACAACGTTACACAATGGGTAAACAACCGTCAACAGACGAGGCCCAGATTACGAAAACACTCCTCGCTGTCACCTGTATTTTCACTATCTGTTTGTTACCATCAACAGTTGCCCGTTTAATGGTTCTGTTTGACGCCAACAGTACGTACTACAGGTACAGTTCCAATGTTTACAGCTTGTTAAATTTGATTGGACTGACCACAGAAACAGTCAACTCGGCCATCAACTTTGTGATCTACATCACCATGAACAGTGCATATCGTCGACAACTCTACCTTATTTGCGGCAAGACATTAAGAAAGAAAACAATGCCGGTTTTTAGTTCCATTGCCGATTCCACCCCATCCGTGTACAGAGGTCAAAACTCCAATAAAAATCTTTCCGCGACCGATGTGTCAACGGTTGAGAACGATGGGGACTTTCATATGTAATGCCCTATCTGAAGTGGTGCGAAACTTAAAGAAAATGACCGATAATGACAAAGTGAAAACATTTATGTGCTTAACAACAGCAGCGGGACTTTACGGAGAATTTGCCAAGTACATGTATGTATTAAAAATATATACCGGTTTCTTTTGGAATGTAAGACGAAAAAAAATCAAATAAATCAAGAAACTCTTATTTTTATCTGATGTTGTTTATCTCATTGGATTTCTCGTTGTTTAATGACAGGTTATACCATTGGTTCATAGCAGATCACGATGAAAATATAACAAAAATCTATGTTGTATTACTTAAAAGTGTAATTTAAATACCTTTCCGGATTCCCACCTTTTGGCCCCTAGCATTACTGAAGAGTCCTAGGAGACCAAAACAGCTGTATGGTGCAGTTTAATTCATTTTATCGGCATGCTGTATCTGTTACTAAATTTGAAAGGTGCAGCACAAGTGTGTGTTACGTCATCTTTTAGGATGTTAGTTGATATACGCATGTGTTTTAATCTAACAGTTTCGTACTATTGTTTGCTGGAATTTTGCCATTAAGTATAGTTCCATTTGCTGTTTTTATCATATAATTTGAGTACTCATTTGATTCATAGGTGCTCATTTTTCAGTCTTGTTCCGCTGATTAGTGTAGTCATCACTGTAACATTTATGTTTATTATTCCTATAATAAATATATATATTTTATTTCATTGTCAAATTATTCATTAATAATGTCAACATCAGGAGGAAATGACTTTTCACATTTTGTTTTATTATTGGTTTTGATTTGTACATTTTACATGTTATGTTACATTTGTTATTTGAAGCTTCCTGCTGAAAATCTTTTCTTATTCCATCCAATGCCTTTCTTTATCGATGGGTGTTCAATTCTAGATGCACACAATCATGGAATAATCAATCAATTTTAAATTAGACGTTATATATACAGTTAACGTATTGTTTTTTAGCGATGATCTTATTTAAGCGATTTCGCGGTAAAAACATTCCGCTAAAAATGATTGCGTTAATTCAATTTCTGTATTGCGCTTTTTACGACAAGTATTTTGAGTGCGATCGTTCAACAATACGCTAATCAGTTTGAATTCGAGATGCGCTAAACTTTAGCACGTGAAAATAAGTATGTCTGCAGTATTCTAAAGGAGTCCGTGAATCATGACCATGCCATTTGTTTTTCCTTTTATATGTAAAAGGCAAAGCCTTAAAAGAGCGTAGCTTTATTAAATCTGTGATATTTCCTGAGAATCATCCAAGTACTTGTTCAGAAAGAGATAAAATGTCCATGACTTAACGTTGGTAGTTCGATAAAAATACAATTTCTCTAGCAACATTAGAGATGTAAATGCAACAAACATCAGCAGAAAGATCTTCAGTTTATTTTCATCAATCCAGAAGTAACCGATGAAGGCCGAGTGTGACGTAACATAATAGTGTGAAATGTTTTCGGTTTTCCCACTGGAGGGCTACTTCCGGACGAAAAAAATAAAAGGCAAAGGGAAGCAATAAGGGGGAACTTACGCACACATGTGTTTTAATTCAAAAGCTTCGCTCGGGGGCTTTCTGCGCCTGAGAGCTGCACTTCTATTAATCAACATTTAGCCCTCGAGCTTCGTATCTAATGTTACCATTGGGCAGGACATTTCCTTTCCTTGCACAAACCTCCTTTCAAATTTTATTGCTTCGAAAATTATGTTTAAAGCGATATTATCTCCTTAATCCTCTGTTTGGTTTTAATCCCATACATCAACAAGTATATGCTCTTAGCTATGCGTTTTAAGTAAGGCACTTAACTACCATTTGAATAAATGTGTATGCATTTCAATGCGAGAATGATCGACTGAATGTTATAAGCAGTGATTTGTGAAAATTGTATAATGAAGTATAGTGACTTTCAACAAATAAAGTGATTAGGAGATTCGACACCAAACCTCAAGATTATACAGAAATGGAAATCGTCATCAGACAAAAATGTACAGCTGCAACAATGAACATTGAGTTTTAGAAGAGTACTGGAATCCAAACATTAAACAAAGGGAAAATGTATAACACAAAAAAATCCTGCTTCTCCCATGACAAAAGAAAAATCTAGCATTTGTTTTTATCAAAGGAATTTGACATATACTAGAACTTCTCTAAACAAGCCTGACAGTTTTTGTTATCTTTGAACCAGTCATAATTTTCCAGGTAATCATAGATACTTAGCATTAAATTTATGTTTGGACGAACATCAGATAACACACACGTACACAAATACTGATCGATCCATACTTACATATACATATACACTTTAAAAGCAATCAACCTCAATCAACTAATGAGCTTTTAAACTCTTTTCATAATTCCATTCTGCTTTATTTCGTTACCGATGATTGCAAACAGCTCGAAGCACGAAACATTTTTTTACGAAAAATGGCGTATTTTGTAACGATTAGAAATAAACGTTTCTGGGATTTGGGAGAATTAACACTTATATATTACAGAATTCATAACAAGATGGTTTCTATTGATGGATGTTTAGCTCAATCTTGATATATAACTATCAGAAATTTAAGTATTCTTACAAATGATATATATTACTATATAATAGCATATGTTTGTTTAGAACACCGAGATCCAATTTTATTCTCCAATGATTTATTTGATCTTTCCTATGTCCGTACACATCTGAAAAGGATGTCGCTAAAGTTGTGCGATCATCAGGAGCTCAAGGGAACAATTTCAGTGTTAGACTATTGTGCACTTGTATAGCTTAATTGTTTCAATAATCTCGTACTGATTTTTGAAAGAAATATTCATGGAAGAAGACGTTTTTTCTAGAAAAAAAAATCAGAAAATCCCAAAGCGTGACCAAGTCCATATTACGAACTTAAAATCGATTAGTCTATGGGCAAAAAATTAACAATAGCATTGTTTATACGGAGACCTTTGAAAAAATAAAAGCGATTAAGATCAGGTGTTTCTGCTGCATCAACGACATCCGACATGCAAATCTTGGCCAAATCAAGGTAATATATAGTTTCCTAATTATAATACATGATTCAAATATAAAAAGAAAAATATCTAAGTTACTAACTTTATAATTTTTTAGTGCAGAAGAAACAGGTAAGGTTTTATTTTCTAAAGCATTTTAAGCAGAGAAATTCCTTCTGTCACTGGCATTCACAGTAAAGTTTCTATAAAATCATATCCATGCCGACTGTAGTTATCTAATAATATAATGCCGTATTCTAAAATTGACGTCACAACCAGTTGGAGATGCTTGGGATGATATAGGTTAGTAATTATCTTATGTTTGATATGTTTTATTTGCTTTTCCAACGATTTCTGATTATATTGAAAATACATTTTTATAAGATAAAATCAATTCAATCTTAAATTAAGTAAATATAACCCGCCATCGTTTTTGTCCATAAAGATAACGCGGATGAATACTTATTTGGTTTATTGAAAGCATCACGAGTAATTATGACAAAAGACAAAGTATTAAAAGAGCGTAGTTTGTAGTTAAGCTCTGAAATCATCGAGAAATATTCTGTATCTTTGTGTGATATGAAGATGGACGTTTCTGAGTTTGCTTGTTAGTGTGTTTACTTGTACAATGACAATAATGACTCGGTTCTCATTTTGAGGATTGATGCTTACTTGGATGTGACCAAGATTTACATGGTAGGTGTCGTCGATGAAGCAGAAGACGTTAACTCTTCCGGAACACCTGGTCTTATTCTCTTGTGCTTTTACGAGAGTCTCCATGTAAATATTTCCTTTGTTCTTATTTTGCCCCTAGTGTAATCGATTTTGAGTTCGGATTATGGTTTTATTGACACTTTGGTATTCTCTGATTTTTTTTTACTGAGAATCAATTATGAACTGGTTCAGAATGAGATGAAATTTACATTCTGAAGTCAGAAAGTAAAAAAACAGCTTCTGAAGCAACGACAGAAATAATTGAAGCAGCCATCAGCGATAAGATATTCCGGTTATTTTCAACCTTACGGAAATAACCGATGAAGGCCGAGTGCGACGTAACGTCATTGTGTGACGTGTTTCAAAGGAAAAGAGTAGTACGCATGTGTTACCATGGGATGGAACTCTGAATAACTCCTGAGTTGATATTTCTTCATTAAAAGCTTGACTATTACAACCTTCAAATGATTTCTATTAGATATCAAGATTTTAAGCCAGCAAAGTATCGATAGTCATCGATATCACTATCCTCCATTTATTAAAAATTGCAAACATTTTATCAAATGCTTTTTAACACACCGAAAAACTGTACACACATCTTTCTGCCCTTAATGTAGGGCGTAAAGATTTTAAATGCTTTTCCCATTACATGATCGACTATTTGTGATCTGATCATTTATTATTTTTAGTTGAGCGTTCGTCCCTATGAGGAAGGCTGTTTGGATCGGTTCTGTCCTAACTACCGAGACATACGACAGTCTCAAACAATGGTTATTACTTCTCCTTTCTAGGCGTGCAGTACTATTGGAATTAAACAACTGGTTCACCCGTTGTCAGTTTAATGTGACTGGCTGAGGTGATATGCTGGGGGCCTTTGAAAGTATAGTGTGGTAGCACTTTAAATCAGCAAAAGATCCAGACTATCTCAAGCAGGCTTACACGAACATACCACGGCCTCCCAAATTCACATACAGATTCAACACATGCACCCACATCACATACACCGGGAGACTGTTCTTTCATGACTCTAGCTGTTATTAGAGATTTCGCATTAAGCATTAAGTATGAATCAAAATCCGTAAACGCATCCGTATACGTATCGGACAGGGAGAAGCGTTTAACTTGGGAAATCATAGAATAATTAATTCATTCCCCCATTTTAAGATTTTAAAGACTTAAAAGTGTAAGAAATTCTCTTCTCAATTCATTTGCCTTGATCAAAAACATGTTTGGTTATATTGATGCTTGGGTACGTGTATTTCGAATGTGTTCGTCACGCTTCATGCAATACATACAGCCTTTTACGCGTGGACACGAATCCGAATCGATCTACACATTTTCAATTGTTGGTCAATGTTATACAGGAAACCCATATCTATGATCAATATGAATGCAACATTCCTAACGAGCATGTATAATACCAAGGTAAGCTTACAGTGTAGTTCAAACGAATTTCATTTAAATAGTTCAAAAGGAATTGGACACGTTATAACAACTTAAACTTATAACCCCACCTACTCAATCCACTGTGTGCGTCCGTCCGTCCGGACTTTGTATATTTTGGTTGTCATCGGTCAAAATTTGTAAATGATCAATTAACACAATCGACCTCTTTGGGAATAAAAAAGCTTGCGTACAAGATATATTATCATGACCCCCTGTATATATTTACTCCATATACATGCATGCAAATGATTTACAGACCAGTTATGTTGCAAGAATTGGTATTAAATAAAGATGACGTAACACACACACATATGCTGCACCTTTTAAATTATCTTAATGTTGAAACATCGCATGATTGCTATATTATGCATTAAGTTTACATCGCTGTATGATAAACAAGACGATTTCGAATTTGCAGTCGTAAAGTTTCACTTCCTTAATAGTTAAATCCCTGTCGCAGTTGAATTGTTATTCTAGGGCTTGCTCTGAATATCGAGATTTTCGGGATAGATGCCAGCTGATGACGAACAAACTTACGGCACGGGGATTCGAAAGATACAGATTTGATGGAGTCAATGACCAAGTTTTATTGTCGTCATCTTGGTCTCAATGAGAAATAATCTACATCCTATGATATGAAGATGGACGCTTTTCAATATGCTTATTAGTCATGCATGATTGTTGTGATAGAGAGTGATGACTTATATTTAAATTTAACCTAGATCTTTATTGAGAGTGTCGGACGGACGAGTTGATGGAAGTCGAGCGATTGGTGTCCTGGTGCGGGGCGTGCAATCGAGTTATACTAGTAGTCGAGTGATACTTACTAAGTATATTGTATTCGACACTTGCAACATTATCTCAGATGGCCCAAGTCTGAGAGAGAAATGATTACATCTTTATAATTTAAAACAGCTTTATTGGATATAAAGTCACATCAATGATTTCTCCCCGCTCGATACCGATACCGATACGGATTCGGATTCGTGCTTACTGCGAAATCTCTAATAGGACGTAAAATCAATCGAACAATAGCAAACAAGCATCTTTACCGTTTTCTATATATTGGTATTGACTATGAATCATTATCAACAATCGATTAATGGTAATAAAAATGCCAGTCCTTAAACAAAGACTGACAATTGTCGGCCATCTTTAGTGATTTGCAACAATGTTTGTAGGCTATTTTGTCATTTTCCAGAACCCAGCTGAGTCGGAATAGTATTTTTTATCACGGATTTGATTCCGTGCTTCGGTCACTAATTGCATATCAAAACTTTGTAAATAATGATAATTAAATTGATTTAGTACGACCCCTCTCTCGATAAATCTTTACAAATAGCAAAATATGTCACCTTAATCATATAAATCAACAGAAACAGGTAGTTGTCCTAACAGAACGGAAACGCAATGTGTAGCATTGATTAATTAACTTAAATAAACCTGGCCTCCAAATTGAAATAATTACGAAATACAAACTGTTTTCCTGTTTTCTATAACACACACACAAAAAAAAAACAGGGGATAATTAACGACATGATGAATTGACGTCGACCTTATTTCACCGTTTTAATTTAATTAAAAACAAACATTTCCTGTTCTCTATTTAAAAAACTGGAGATAATTATGATGCTTAGTCTTAACGATATGATGAATCGACCATATTTCTATGTTTGAGATTAATAACTTTCTTTTATCTCCTACGATTTCTAACAATCGACTTAATTACTTAAATAAGTCGCCTTCACACAACATCGTTATCCCGACTGTGATTGAATGTGTGGCGTAATATGCTACCCTAGATCAGAAAAAAAAGTGTATTCCCCTTTTGGCCCCTATCATCACTGAATAGTCCTAGGAGGATGAATATCTATGTGATGCAGTTAAATTCATTTTTCGACAAACTGTATTTATTACAATCTATTGCAATATTTAAAAAGTGAAGCATGTGTGTGCGGTACCTCATCTTTCTGTAATATTATGTATTATTATATAACTGCAAAATCTATGTGCTGTGATTGGACGACAGCACTATAATTTTCCCTTTCAAAATAGTATGATCACCGCGCAAAAGTTCACGCGAGCTAACGAGGTTGACATAACATTTGCACAGGCTTGCCGTGTACCCAAATATAGTAACAGGAAAAACCCAAGAGCACTGTTTTAAATTATAAGTTTTGATTGGCTAACAGACGATCCTGCACCCAATCAGCGGTGTCGATGCAATCGTCTTTTGGCAACCACTTGAGCATACGTTTCCGGTATAAACAAGGGAAATGTCTGGAGAAGGTTCAGCAGCAGACAAAAAAAAAAGGTTTGCAACCTTAAATGAGAACGAATTTAAGAGAATTTTGGAAGACAAAGATGCAAAAAACACAAGGCGGGCCACAGAGTCTGCAGTTCGAACTCTGAAGTGTTACTTACGTGAAAAACGCTTACCTGAAGCGTTTGAACAACTGCCAAACCAAGAACTTGACAGCGTGTTATCCAAGTTTTACACTGAAGTTCGAACTGAAAACAGCGAGCTGTATAAAAAATCTAGTTTGTTTTCGATCCGCCATGGAATAAAGAGATTTTTGGCAAACGTTTCTAGCGGGAAAGACATAATTCGTCATGATGATTTCAGAGAATCCAACAAAATGTTTACAGCAGCAACGAAGGAACTTAAACAACAAGGTAAAGGTGGCATTAAGCTTTACCGTCCGATTGAAATTTCTGATTTGAAGAAACTTTATTCATATTTCGATGTCAACAACAATGTAAAACTACATTTGTGGACCTGGTGTTGTATTTTGGTAGGAGGGGTCGAGAGAACATACAGTACAAACTCTGAAAATTACTGACTTTGCTGCCACTACTGCTGCAGATGGACGGGTATATGTTTACATGACAGCTGATGTGTTGACAAAGAATCATCAAGAGGACAGTAACACCGCTGATGGCCGAATGTTTTCACGAGATGGTAAGTGGGGTGGTCCTTGACTTGTAGAAGATCAACTGTTATCGTGTCTATACATTTCTCATAGTTTGAATAGAAAATTCTATTACAAAGATCATGCCAATATCTCATAAGTACAAATGTATTATATTCGCATCTGAGCAGTACTTAACGAGTCTCAAAAATCAATTGTGTTTTTTAATTTCATATAATTTCAGATGAATTATGCCCAGTCAGGTCATTCATGAAATACACCAAACATCTTCGTGGTAACAAATGCAACCCTCTCTTCCAGCGTCCAAGTTTGAATATCGCTATTTTCGTGATAGAAGTCGACTGCTGACGAACAAACTTATGGCATAGGGATTCGAGAAATGCAGGTTGATGAAGACGATGGGCAAGTTTTATGGTCGCCATCTTGATATCATCGAGAAATATTCTGTATCTTTGTGTGATATAAAGATGGACGTTTTTGAGTTTGCTTGTTAGTGTGTTTACTTGTTGTGATGACAATGATGACTCGGTTCTCATTTTGAGGATTGATGTTTACTTGGAGACCAAGATTTACATGGCGGGTGTCGTCGATGAAGCTGAAGACGCTTACTCTTCCGGAACACCTGGTCTTATTCTCTTGTGCTTTTACGAGAGTCTCCATGTAAATCTTTCCTTTGTTCCTATTTTGCCCCTAGTTTCATCGATTTTGAGTTCGGATTATGGTTTTGTTGACGCTTTGGTATTCTCTGTTTTTCTTTTTTTTTTGAAAGAAAATTCGCTGAAGTGGTATGATAGTGAACCCCTAGGGCACAATACTATTGGAACTTTAATGACAGTTTTATCAGAAAGGCAGGATTATCAGCTCGCTATACTAACCGTTCACTGCGAGCCACGTCAGTACATGTGTTGGATAACATTGGGAAATTTGCAGGACGACATATTATGTCTGTAACCGGACACAAAAGAGAAACCAGTCTTAAGACTTACACTGGTTACACAGGAGAAGACATTAAAATGAACCTGTCAGACACAATATCTGAAACATTGCGAAAATCACCCCTAAAAAACCCGTTCTCCTCCAGTCGACAACAATGAATTGGAACTTTGTCCGATGACACATTCCCAGCTTCAGGAGTTTGTTGATGATCTAAGCAATGATGGATTTGATGATATTTTATCATCCACTCTCGATAGTGTTTCAACAGTTAAAGAGATTGTACCAGTACCACAGAGCAGTTTTCTACCCGAGTGTGTCTATAAAGGAACAATGAACTTTATGTCATCGCAACAACAGCAATCTCATATGCCAGTGTTTAACAATTGTGCAAATTTCACAATTAACTACAACTTTAAATGAATTTTTCCCTCCCTGGCAATAACAAATACCATAACAACTAATTTGTGTGTGTGTAAATACTCTTATGTTATGAAATACCCTAAATGTTATATTCTGATTGATTAATAAATAAATTGATCCTAACCTTGGTTTTATAGTTTTCTTGTGCAAGGATAAAAAATCTTTGTCTTCCAAAATTCTCTTAAATTCATTCTCATTTAAGGTTGCAAACCTTTTTCTGTCTGCACCGGAACCTTCTTCGGACATTTCCCTTGTTTATACCGGAAACGTATGCTCAAGTGGTTGCCAAAAGACGATTGCATCGACACCGCTGATTGGGTGCAGGATCGTCTGTTAGCCAATCAAAACTTATAACTTAAAACAGTGCTCTTCGGTTTTTCCTGTTACTATATTTAGGTACACGGCAAGCCTGTCCAAATGTTATGTCAACCTCGTTAGCTCGCGTGCACTTTTGCGCGGTGATCATACTATTTTGAAAGGGAAAATTATAGTGCTGTCGTCCAATCACAGCACATAGGTTATGCAGTCATATAATGAAAGACATTGGTTATGGTGGCGTGTTTCTGTCATCGATTTTAAACAAATAACGAATATATATGAAAAGATATCAATATACTATATCAGTATATCGTGATTAGGTAAGTAAGCCTGGCATTTTATCATGTTTATGCTTAGATGTTGCATCAACATGTCATGTATTTTAGCAAACATCTTCGTCTCCATCCATTTATTTCCCGAGACATTAGCATGTGACCAATATTGCTAATATAGTATGATTAGCTAAATAGTTTATAATAAGAGATGCCTTTATGAAATAACACAATTTAATCGCTGTCGATGGAGAACGGCATTCAAATCGTTACACGTTTCTTTTGAAACGGAGAACTGTGATGTCATCGGAAGTTTGTGGATAGTAAAGGACCCTCTTTGGCCCTAGCAAATTCGGATTTCCACCTTTTCAATTTGTTCGAGATGTCGTATTGTATTGCAATCGAAAAAGCTAAGGTGAGGCTAGACAGAAAGTTAGTGATGCTTTGATCCATACATGTTTATGTAATCCTAACTGTTGAAATCTAACACCTCCTTCCTCCTTCATAACGGTTTTTTTAATGGGGAAATTTCGACGTCGGAATAATACAATAAGGGTATCCTGGGCATGACCGTTTTGGCGACCCAAGGGTAGAGCGAACTTCTAAATTCTAAATTCCAATTCAAACAATCAGCGCAAATCAAGGAACAACAATATAGAGGTCATCAGCGATAGGCAGAGATGTGTAGAAATGGAAAAATGATTTAAGACTGCATAAGGCTACTAATGGGGGATATGAATGCACAATAAAAGCGTTGAAATCAAGTTTTATATTTACACTAATGTTTTTGTCTCAGACACTGCACACACAAAATTTAAGCTTCCTCTGTTATATCTGAATACCATTTTTATGATAAAATGCCTTTTAAAATAAAGACTGTTTAGGATTCATTCGCCCTTAAATTTCATCTATGAAAAAAGATGCTAACCATATAAAGTATATTGGTTTTAGAAGTTATTGTAAGTTGCACCCCGCCATGAAACGGTCGCAATCTTTGTTCACTCCCGCTGAAAGTTTGGTATGCTATTTTGCTCCAAAAAGGATTGTTTAGGTCTCTGGAATTTTTGTGTCTACCCAAAAATTAAAGACTGATGTTTTGCAAATATATCTACATACATATTACCTAGAAACTTGCCTCGGTGTGACAAACGATTCACAACGCTGCATAAATCTGAATATTCCATCATTACGAATACACACTAGCATTGTCTATAAAAACTTTTAACATTTCAACTAGTAGATTTTTGTTTTAATTTGCAACGGATTCTTTCATGAAAGGTCCCAAATATCGAGAGAATCCATTCATTAATTGGAATGTGATTTCAAGATTCTTATGTTGGAAGATTATGCCAAACAATGAGCTAAACGTTTACATGCTGAATTGGATTCACTTTCAAAGTGTGTGAAGTCTATCAGGTCCTCTATTCAGAAAAGAATGAGCAGTTTGCGTTACAAAATGAAAACTAAACATCAGTTGATATTTCTTGACCCCAATGTTCGAAAAACACTCTAAGACCTACATGATAAGTATGTGGTTGTGTCTGTAGACAAAGCATCTAACAAATTGACAATCGTTTGCAAACACTATTACATTTATTTCTTGTAAAAAGAACTAAGCCTGCTCAATAACCAAGGTAATCCTACTTACACATTGACCGGTTTTGCGGAAAAAACCTATCTAACCAATGTTCAGTATTGCTGTCTTTCGAGATATCGGTTAATGAGCATGACGGTGACCTTCCTCGTCTTACACAAGGATCCTTTGAGCAACGTTTGATCGCTGTCTCTACTATTGCGCGACCAAACCTTTATCAAAACGTCTGACTACCATTCTTAATACAATTAGATCAGTGCTTCAGTCTTATTGTGACACTCGTTACTCCATGAGTGGAATTAATGGGATGTGGATTTTGAAAAGCTCGAAAAATCATTTAATCAATCTTGAGCACCTCTCCTTAAAATTATTCTTCGATCAAACCTTTTGTATTTTCTATCTTGTACACTAACATACCTCATACAAAACTTAAAGGTCGTCTTAGATCTCTCGTCATGACAGATTTCTTTTCCAAAAAACCTCGGACGACGATACAGACATATCGTAGTGAGTAATCTTGGAGCATGCTTTGTGAAAACACAACAAAAGCTTATAAGAAATATACTGAAGAAGATATAGTATGAATGATTGAATCCATTGTTGATAAAATTTTCGTGATTCTGGAGAAAGATTTTTCCAGCAGACGGTTGGCATTCCAATGGGAACAAACTGTGCTCCTCCACTCTCAGTTGACTTGTTTTTGTTTTCATACGATGTTGAATTTGTGGAAGAGCTAATCAGGACAGTTAACAAAACCTTGCCAAATATTTTAATTTCACTTTCAGATTTAACGACGATTTGGTGTCAATGAACAATAAGACGTTTGCTGACCACATCGATATCGTATATACCCTTCTGAACTTGAAATAAATAAATAAATGACACAACATACTCTTCAACATCAACTGCGTACTTCGATCTTTACTAAGACCAAAATGGAAAGCCTTCTATAAAGGTATACGATACACGTGACGATATCAAGTTTCCTATCTGTAACTTTCCATTTCTTGATAGTAACATCCCTGCCTCTCCAACCTATGGTGTTTACATGTCGCAGTTGATTCATTATTCTAGGGTTTGCTCTCAATATCGTGTTTCGTGATCGATGTCGACTGCCGACACCCAAACCAACAACACAGGGGTCCGAGAGATGCAGAATGGGAGGAACTATGTTCATTAGAGTGCTTACGTGTTGTGATTAACAATGATGACGCGGTTCTCATTTCGATGACTTGATGTTTACTTGAACAATATTTCTTTTGTTCATATTTTGCCCCTAGTTTAGTCGAGATTTAGTTCGGATTATAATTTTGTTGACGCTTTGGTATGTTTGCAACAATTTTAATAAAAATCCTCATAAACTATTCTTTCAAAACTAAAAAATTCAAAGCGACCATCAAGCGCTGAGCTAACATTACTTTAAACAGTCAGATCCATAAAACCTTCCTGATGCTCGTCCCTGTTTATTCAAGCTATGGTGTTTTACCTGTTGTAGTTAAATCGTTATTCTTTGGCTTGCTCTTGGTATCAAGATTTTTCTCATAAATGTCGGTTGCTGTCGAACATACGAAGTGCACAATGATTCGAGTGATGCAGGTTGTGGAGATTATGAATAAGTTAAATGGTCGCCATCTTGGCCTCGTTAAGAGATGAAGGTAGGCGTTTTTGAATATGCTAATTAGTCTGTGCTATTTTGCAGTACTGCAGGTAATGTAATGGTGTAAAAAATAAAATCGGAGAATACCGAAGCGTCAACATCATCATAATCCGAAAGCTGATATAAGACATGACTACCAACTTATTTAAACATTACAAATACTTAAATACTTACAGCATGAGTGAAATTGTTTTCCTTCAGAGAGAAAAAGTATGTTTATATTATAAATGTAAAGATCGATTAAAGAAGATGCAAAACATGTACAAAAGGGACAGATTTATATGGAGACCCTCGTAAAAGAAAAAGAGAACAAGAAACTATGTGTTCCTTAAGAATAAACGACCTCTACTTCATCGACGTCACCCGCCATGTAAATCTTGGTCACATCAACGTAAATATCAATCCTTAAAAAATGTGAGCTGAGTCGCACACTAATAAGCAAAAACAAAAACATCCATCTTTCTATCACACAAAGCTACAGAATATTTATCGATGAGATCAAAGGAGTTTGAAGAAGTTGGCTTTGTCTGTTTGAAGAAAAGGATCATTATATCTAGACTCTTCTGCCTTTTCCCTTAACAGCACATTTTAAAAAGAAGTCCAGTTACCCTTATTTTTGGTTGATATTATCCAAATTCAGATACTCGACACCCTCTAGACACAATATATAAAAAACAAAATCTTCCCATTTTGTTTTAGATATAAGAGAACAAAATTCCACCTGAATGCAAAATCTTAATTTCTTTTCGAGTCGAATCTTAAAACTCTTCAAAATAAGCCCAGGATAATTAAGATAATTACACAAAACATTATGAGACAGCGTCCTTAATTTCCATGTTAACGTTTACATGAACGTGGTATTCCTGTTCTGTGTTCATAAAGTTTCTCTTGTTGTTTATAATGCTAGACATATAGCCACAGTGTTGATTATAATATTTATATCCCCCATACGAATCTCAGTGTCGTGTAACAGTTAAATAAAAGAGAGTTGCTTTTTTGTTTTAACTGATAGTATTTTTTGTTTTCAGAAAATTTTATTGAATATCAATAGGATTGCACAACAGGCTGTGCCTAAATTGGTCCTCTCCTAGCCAGAATTACAAAAACACATATGATATATTGAGAGAAAGAGAGAAAGTATTGATATATATATGAACATTTTTACATTTTTAATACGAAGCTACAGAAATAGTGATACAAGGGAAGTAACTCCCACAAACGTTTCATTATAAATAAATGAGTAAGTAGATAAGCCTTATTTGGTTAGAATAAGTATCCCCAGTGTAACATAGCAACTAAATCCCGATAGTTTGTACATCACAGTCAGCTATCACATGGTTCATGGGATACTTTACCAACAGTGACATTTTCTTGACTGTGAAATCGGTTGGAAGACTGGTACAATCGGCGATATCTTGAATGAAATAATAAGTCCCTCAGCAATTTGAGCAAAGTCTTGTGGTTTTTCCCTATTGTTATTTTTTTTTTTTTTGAGAAATGATAACAGAATCATAAATCCTATACATTGTTTTGAAAATTACAAACATTTATCTATGATCAAATTCCTTTCTATGATGCTCAATAGAGTTGACGTCCGTTGAAATACGTATAATGATATGGCGTTCACGGACACGGGGTTAATTCGGCCACCTGTTCTGGCTTATTGAGCAGTACAGCAAGATTAACCTAAACATGAGGTCATCGCAACGACGGCTATATTTGTATCACTAGCTTATGAACATAAATATTCAACAACTCAGACAACACCTGAGCAAATAAAGGATGTGGGAACAAGCATAAAATGCGATTATTTTTACTTTAGATTCTTAGGAAAATATGCTAAAATGCAAGTGCTGCCTTAAGACACTTGCTGGGTGGCTCAAAAACCTCTATAATCGTTTGCAAACATGTTATTTCGTTCCCTAATCGACTTATACAAAAATGAGTCAAAGCATTATTGCCGTATAGTGTTTTAATTGCTGACGTTATGCCTAAGTTTGTCCCGTGGTATGTTTATCAAATGTTTAACAAGGGAAATTGTAACAAGACATTGTTTCGATTTCCAAACTCTTCATGTAGAACAAAATGCTTAAATATGTTTTCAACTCATGGTATATCTAAAGCTAAAACATCTGAACCGAAATTGTTGACAGTAAGGTCTTCTGTCCAAGGTTGGTAAATTTGCTTCCCCAAAACTTGAACTAAAATGGTAGTCAGATAAGCCGACGTTTCTTTCGTTCGTGCAAGTGTTGGTAATTCATTTATGTTTCAATGAGTGGATTTGGTAATTGGCAACAAACAACAAGTTACGTTCTTCAAAAGGGAATTTAAAGCATCATTTTCCATGAAAACAATTAGGCATTCTAATGAGCATATTTCAAATCATCGTCCACCTTAATATCAGCTAGGGCGTTTGAATGGAACCTGCTGCCCTCATCGTATGATCGTAGGCGACGTTTAATTTAGCGATATATTTTTGTCTTCTTTCTAGGCATTTTCCCCCTTCCTACTATATCCCTTGACACTATAACACTTGCGGCCTTTAGTTAACCGTTCGCCCCTTGCGAGGAAGGCTATGGGTTCTGAACCCTGACCGAGGCGAACCAGTGTCTCAATCAATGGTAATTACTACTCCCTGCTTGACGCTCATCATTATGGGAATGGAACGACTGGTGCACCCGTTGTCAGTATAATGTGACCGGGTCGGGTGTTTTGCTGGGGGCCTTTGGCAGTGTGCTTCAGTGTGGTAGCATTTTAAATCGGCAATAACCCCGGATTATCGTAAGAAAGTTTGCGCAAACATACCAAAATTTCTCAAATAAACATACACTCAACACTGTATCACTGAGCAAGATGTGTTAGATGTGTTACTATTTTGTGATACATCGATAAAAGCTGGTTTACAGTTGAGTCACCTGGTACAAATCCAGATTGGTGTTTAGAAATGATTTCACTATCAACAAGGTAGTTATACAAATGTTTAAAAATAATCTGTTCAATAATTTTACTAAAGCATGATGTGATTGATATCGGTCTGTAGTTTGTAACTTCATTCTGTGACCCTTTACCCTTATAAATAG
Organism: Mimachlamys varia; assembly: GCA_947623455.1. Classification (NCBI taxonomy): domain Eukaryota; kingdom Metazoa; phylum Mollusca; class Bivalvia; order Pectinida; family Pectinidae; genus Mimachlamys; species Mimachlamys varia. The sequence continues at coordinate 26,775,993 of OX392532.1, read as the reverse complement.
CATTCACATTTGCCAGTTTCCAGGATGTTGGTATTTTTCCAGTTTCTATTGTTTTTTTAAATAATAAATAAAGAGGTAATGAGATTGGGGAATGAAGCGATGCAGGTTGATCAGTACCATGGGCAAGTTTTATGGTCGCCATCTTTGTCTCATTGAGAAATATTCTGTATCTTTAAGTGATATGAAGATGGACGTTTTTGAGTATGCTCATTAGTGTGTTTACTTGTTGTGATTGACAATGATACTCTGTTCTCATTTTGAGAACTTGATGTTTACTTGGATGTGACAAAAGATTTACATGGCGGGTGTCGTCGATGAAGCAGAAGGCGCTTACTCTTTCGGAACACCTGGTCTTAGTCTCTTGTACTTTTGCATGGGTCTCCATGTAAGTCTTTCCTTTGTTCAAATTTTGCCCCTTGTTTAATCGATTTTGAGTTTGGATTATGATTATGTTGACGCTTCGGTATTCTCTTATTTTATTTTAGACCAGTTGCAAATCCTTAATGATAAAAAACCGCCAGGTCCAGATGAGATGATACCAAAAATTATCAAACAGCTTCATTCCTTAATCTCATTACCTCTTTTATTTATTATTTAATAAAACAATAGAAACTGGAAAAATACCAACATCCTGGAACCTGGCAAATGTGAATGCTGTTTATAAGGGTAAAGGGTCACAGAATGAAGTTACAAACTACAGACCGATATCAATCACATCATGCTTTAGTAAAATTATTGAACAGATTATTTTTAAACTTTTGTATAACTACCTTGTTTATAGTGAAATCATTTCTAAACACCAATCTGGATTTGTACCAGGTGACTCAACTGTAAACCAGCTTTTATCAATGTATCACAAAATAGTAAGTAATTTAGACAGGGGTAAGGAAATTCGTTTGTATTTTGTGATGAGAGCAAAGCGTTTGATAGGGTATGGCATGAGGGCCTTATATTCAAACTAGAGTCATATGGAATAAAAGGTAAATTGTTAGCTTGGTTCAAAGACTATCTATTGGAAAGAAAACAAAGGGTATTTACGGAAGGACACTATTCAAATTTCACTACTGTTAATGCCGGGGTTCCTTAGGGATCAATTCTTGGGCCTTTTTTATTTTTACTTTACATAAATGATATAACAGACCAAGTTAATAATTATATTAAACTATTTGCTGATGATACGTCTTTATAGGTAATTATTGATAATAATCCTATTGAAGCAGCAGAAAGTCTAACAAAAACGTGGGATTTGAAATTTAATGCTGCAAAAACTGAAACTGTTATTTTCAGTAGAAAAAAAGAACCAAATCACCCACCTATTTCTTTCCTTAATGAACCACTAACTAACAGTAGATCACATAATCATTTTGGTCTTACTTTTACTGAAGATGGCAAATGGGCAAAACACATACAAAGAACTTATGAAAAGGCATATAAAAGAATTAATATGTTAAGAAATTTAAAAAACCTGCAGATAGAAAATCACTTAATATAATGTATATTTCTTATATAAGACCAGTACTGGAATATGCAAGTGTAGTATGGGATAATTGTACAGAGCAAGAAGGAATTCTTCTCGAATCAGTTCAATTAGATGCAGCTAAAATTATTACAAGCTTACGTCGTGGTACTTCGTATAAAAAAACTTTGTAAAGAATTAGAATGGGAATCACTATCCGAGAGAAGAAATAAACAAAAATTAAATTTAATGTATAGAATTCTGCATAATGACTCTCCATCATACTTGTTAGATATTGTAGATCCATTTATTAATGATTCTTCAATTTCAAGATACCAGCTAAGGGAAAATAGAATATTTAACTTGCCTCTCTATCGAACAGATATTATCTTAACAGTTTCTTCCCTGCCACTTTAAATATGTTTAACAAATTAGATACTAGCATTATAAACTCTGAGTCCCTATCACAGTTCAAAAAGTATCTAAAAGAGCCTAACAAAGCCCAAAATGATGTAACACAAATATTTAAAAACTCTGGATGTAGACAAACTAATATCATATTATGCCAGCTGCGTAATAATGTCAGCAACCTGAAATTTGACCTTTATAATGATAACTTATCTGATTCACCTGCTTGTGAGTGTGGACAGGATCAAGAAACACCCTATCATTATCTTTTTGATTGTAAAAGTTTTAATAATCAAAGACGTGTTTTGATGGCCTCGTTGCAGAATGAAGACCATGAACATGTTAACCCAAATGTCCTACTAAAAGGTTGTTCCCAATGTAGCGATGATATTAATGCCACTATACTTGAAAATGTATCAATCTTTATCACCGATACAAAAAGATTCTCTAGCCGAAATAAGCTGCTATATACACTTTTTAAACAAATCTATTCTATTTATAAGTCTTCACATAAAACATATTTTATACTTAATAAATGCAGGTACCAGTTGGATGATGATGAAAAAATGATGACTTTGGCTGATAAAACTTATTTTAAATTTACAAATTAATAATTACCATACATCTCCTAGTGTTGTATGGCATTGATCTACTAACTGCTTGGGTGAATGGCCGCAGCCAGTGTATGGCTAAGGACATTTTGGTCAGAAGTCCTAGTAGTGTATGGATCTAGTTGCTGTGTAACACTGGAGAAAATTATTCTAAAAAGTGAGGCTTATCTACTTACTCATTTTTTTATAATGAAACGTCTGTGGTAGTTACTTCCCTTGCAGTACTTTCTGTAACTTAATATTCTATATGTACATATATATATATCAATACTTTCTTTTTCTTTCTCTCAATATATTATATGTGTTTTTGGCTAGGAGCACAGCCTGTTGTCCAATCCTATTGTTATTCAATAAAATTTTCTGAAATGAAATACACTCAACACATACATTCGTACAGCAAACACTTAGAGACCGTCCTTAAATGACCTTAGCTGTCAATAGGACGTAAAAACAATAAACCAAACAAAAATGATATCAAACAGCTGCATGAACTACAGAGTATCTCTCTACTAGTCTAAGATGGTGACCATAAAACTTGCCCATAGTCTTCAACAGCCTGCATCTCTCAAATGCCTGCCTGAAGTTTGTTCGTCAGTTGCCGACATTATACAGTGATATGTACAATGTGCAAGTTGTCTTTGTTAAATAATACATTATATCATACCGAAATGTTGGGCTGATACGGAGTAGGATCAGTACATATTATTGGGAAGCCGTGTTTATAAACATGGAAATCATTAGCAATAACACAAGACATACAGAAGTATGCATTTCATCGACGTAATACTTTTAACTTCTTTAAATTCAGACAAATATGCAGTTTGTTAACTATAAGAAAAATGTGAATGTTTTCTGAAGAAGTGTTGAACAAGAAGACAAGCGGATTTGATACCATAGCCATACTTATCTCGTTGCACGGTACATAAGATACTCTTTTTTATAGTACATGATTGATCATTATACTGTACTTATCTATTTTATATTCAAAATTCATAAATTTAATGGGTTTTACGTTCCTGATTCTTCAGAAAAGTTCGATTCCCATCATTTGGCCCCTAGCATCACTGAAAAAAACGAAACAGCTGGCTGATGCAGTTTAATTTTTTTCTTCGACATAAACTTTCTAAATCAAAATTTAAGGGTGCAGCATATGTGTGTGTTACGTCATCATGCAATAGTAAAAATGAAGTCTTAACCCAGACATAATTTATCAATTTACCCTTTAAGGTTCACCCCAAATTCTTGCTTTACAAATTATTTTCTGCGAAGTAATTTAAAAATATTCTTTAATGATATTTGGAATGAAAATCATTAAAGAATACATGAAATAACCGTGTTGGAATACGACTCTTAATAAAAGAATAAATTGGAAGCAAAGAAAAAAACTAAACAAAATTAACACACATACAAACAAAATTAGAGAATACCGAAGCGTCAACAAAACAAAAATCCGAACTCAAAATCTTGACGTTGTTACATGAACCCGATAAAGTAAGATTGACCGAAGACGCTGTCTCAGATTAAGAGTATTCGTTTGACTTTCTGTTAATAACAGCGTAATGACCGAGACAAAAATACTCGACTGTGTTGTATATTTAGTAATAAATACAGGTTTCTTGCATATGCATTGTAAGATATCGCGATAATGAAGAGAAAGTTTTGAATTCCTAAGCAGCAAGTTTGGTAGAGTTGGAATACCTAGCAGATAAGAAAGAATGATAGCAGAGGAAATTGATATTTGATCGGTGACAATCACATCATAGGTTTAAAATTTGTTTTAATATGACAAATATATAAAACATATATAGACCTCAAACACTTGTAGCCTTCGGCTCTTGGGCAAACAGTGAAACAGTTTCAGTAAATCCAACAATTTATATTTAGATTTGCGCTGCAACCAACTATGAATATTATCAGCAGAAATTATATACCTCTCTTGACGTAACACGTACTTTACTTATGACGTTAGAAACTAGCCTTCCTCAATGAGAGTCTTGCCGCTGCGCTTTAGATAACATGAGGGAACGCTCCTGCGTCAAACGCTCAAATAACTACTTAGTTCTGATTATGGTTTTGTTAACGCTTTAGTATTCTCTGAATTTTGTGTTGTCCATAAATGTTTTCATTAGAAAAAAAACCCACGAAAACAAGACCGGATGTTCCGAAAGAGTAAGCGTCTTTTGCTACATCGTTGACATCAAACATTGGAATATGGGCTATATCCAAGTAACTTATATGCCCTGCAAGCAAGAACTTATGATTATTTTGATTGAAAATAGGCAGGGAAATTCCCTCTAGCTCGAAGTTAGAAAGCGACCTAAATCCTATGTACAATTCAAATCTGCCGCACTACGAGTATTCCCCCCTTTTAAATGTGTTCGCCCCCCAAAGAATGAATGGCATCGTTCGGCTGTTAACCGGGACGAGCATCAATGTTTGTATCAACATTTCAACCTCCCCGACCATTCTATTCTTTCCATGAAAGTCCGTATTCTAGAAAAATTATCACCCTACAAATAATCCCACACTCAGCACTCCTTACCGTAGACAGCGTGAGGAATACCATATAAGACTTCTTGGCACTGCTATGCCATATGGATGCAATGATCGTATAGATTCAGTGGGAAACTTATCGAGTCCTGGATGCAGTCAAACAAATGTAACGTCTTTGTTTATCCCTCAAAGGAGACGCCAGCGTAGTCATGGCAATCGACATTACAATACTCGTGACGGAATACAACGTAAAGTTCTAAGATCTGATGGATACTTTAACTGGACCATTAGGTGTACATCACGTCAGGACAACGTTGTATTCACTTCCCCGGGCTACATTACGAACTCTGCAAATGACTCAAATAAAACATGTTTCTGGTGACCTGTAGAAACTAGCGTCGAGATGTGATTGATGATGTGGCATAAATTCTGTTCAAGCTAATATACCACCGTACTTCCTATATAAAAGTTCACTGATTATTTCCTACAGTTATTCTATACCTATTACACCAAAGCTTTTCAATTACAAGCAAACATTGCAACAATTGAATATAGATGACCTTAGAATGACTCCTCCTTCAGCATGTCCCTGTTCTTCATCTCAATATTGCTATGATCCAGCTGGCCACATAGTAATGGGTAATCTGAATGTTATCCCAAATATAAAGCTCCGGGAGCTTTTCATGAAAAGTCCTTAGTATTGAGAGACTCCATCCATCAATTAGCATGTGAATTTCTAGATTCGTACGGACTCGGTGGAAGATTACGCCAGACAATGGACTAAACGTGAACTTGCTGAATTGGATTCACTTTCAGAATGGTTGAAGTCTATCAGGTCCTGTATTCAGAAAAGAATAGGCAATTTGCGTCACAAAATGAAAACTAAACACAAGTCGATATTTCTTGACCCCGATGTTCGAGCAACATTCAACGATCTACATGATAAGTTTGTGGTTGTGTTTTCAGACAAAACATCTAACAACTTGATCATTGTTTGCAAACGCTATTACATTCTTTGCTTGCAAAAAGAACTAGGCCTGCTTGATAACCAAGGTAACCCTACTTACACATTGACCAGTTTTTCGAAAGATGAAATACTGTCCAACCATGCTTCTGTATTACAATCTTTCCAAGTATCGGTTAATGAGCAAAATGCTGACCTACCTTGTCTTTATTGCATACCGAAACTACACAAGGATCCTTATAAGCAACGTTTTATCGCTGGCTCTGCTAATTGCTCGACCAAGTCATTATCAAAACTACTTACTTCAATTCTTTGTACCATAAAATCAGGGCTTCAGTCGTATTGTGACACTATACACTCCAGAAGTGGAATATATGGGATGTGGATTTTGAAAACTCGAAAGATCTTTTGATCAATCTTGAAAACCCCCTCCTAAAAAATGTCTTTTCGGTCAAAACAAATGATTTTTCCACCCTGTACACTACCATACCTCATACACAATTGAAGGAACGTCTCCGATCTCTTGTTATGAGTGCTTTCTTTTCCAAGAAAGGCGAACGACGATACAATTATATGGTAGTGAGCTATCTTGGAGCATACTTTGTCAAAAACACGTCAAAAGCTAACAGGAATTATACTGAAGAAGATATAGTATAGTTGATTGAATTCCTGGGCGACAACATTTTTGTTGAGTTCGGAGGAAAGATTTTCCAGCAGACTGTTGGCATTCCCATGGGAACAAACTGTGCCCCAATCTTAGCTGACTTGTTTTTGTTTTCATACGAGGCTGAATTTATGGAGGAGCTAATCAGGACAGGTAACAAAAACTTTGACAAATCTTTTAATTTCACTTTCAGATATATTTCAGATATATTTCAGATATATCGACGACGTGTTGTCTATAAACAACAAGAGGTTTGCTGACCACGTCGATCGTATATACCCTTCTGAACTTGAAATAAAGGACACAACAGACTCTTCTACATCAGCTGCTTACCTTGATCTCTTCTTAAACTACGACCAACATGGACAGCTTACTACTAAGCTATACGATAAACGTAATGATTTCAAATTTCCGATTGTTAACATTTCATTTTTTGATAGTAACATCCCTGCTTCTCCAACCTATGGTGTTTACATGTCGCAGTTGATTCGGTATTCAAGGGCTTGGTCTAAATATCGGGTTATCGTGATCGATGTCGACTGCTGACAAACAAACAACACAAGGATTCGAGAGATGCAGGTTGATCAGAACTATGGGCAAGTTTTATGGTCGCCATGTTTGTCTCATTGAGAAATATTCTGTATCTTTAAGTGACATGAAGATGGACGTTTTTGAGTATGCTCATTAGTGTGTTTACTTGTTGTGATTGACAATGATACTCGGTTCTCATTTTGAGAACTTGATGTTTACTTGGATGTGACAAAGATTTACTAGCGGGTGTCGTCGATGAAGCAGAAGACGCTTACTCTTACGGAACACCTGGTCTTATTCTCTTGTACATTTGCAAGGGTATCCATGTGAATCTGTCCTTTGTTCATATTTTGCCCCTGGTTTAATCGATTTTGAGTTTGGATTATGATTATGTTAACGCTTCGGTATCCTCTTATTTATTTTCCTAGTCGGACGCTCTACCACTGAGCTAAAGGGAAATTCCCTGTTGAGCTATTAACAATAACAACTATAACAGTTACGTATAGTTATATATTTAATCAAGGCGACTAATGCTGTATTTCCTTTTTTGTAATGAACTATGGCAATTAATGCTGATTACGTATAACAAAATATGCAGTGTAGTAGAACTCACCTGTTCAACGTTAGTGCTAGGATCAAATTACTTGTGCCCGTAGCTTAATATAATTTTTGACCGTGATAACTTCTTCAGCATCTTTTACAGCATTTTGAAAGCGCAATTAAAAGAAATTGCATAAAATCGATTAGATTCCATCGAAGATCTCATTAGAACTGTTTTTGTGATGATAATTGATTTCATTACATTGGCTGTACGTGTCATCACGGTACAAAACTTCCGCAGATACAATTATCTAACAAACAAGCTAATGAAAATACTTTCAATCAATCGCTCAACTGTCTTCGTGGTCATTTGCATGACAAGAGTCGTTTACGTAACAGACTGATTAAAGACGTTTTTGTACCAATTAACACTTGTAGGTTATGAAACGAAAAAAAATCTTTCCTTTTTTTTGTTCATTCAATTATGGCCATGATTATTGACTTTGCTGATTCCACGCGCCACCGACCAGTTTGAATAATTTCGTGAAACATTTGTTGACGTAAACGCCTCAACGCATTTCTCCACAGTTTAGAAACGCAAAGTTCAATATCCTGCTGACAACATCATGTGACCCATATAGTTTGATATTGATTGGTTATCACAAGGTGTTTGACAATTTTTCGCGGTTTAAATGACAGTGATATAAGACGTACGATAAACAACAACATCAGTCAAATATTCACAATGCTTGGTGTCGTCAGAAATGAAAATAGTTTTTATACAGAACTAGTTTGATATTACTTCTAAATTCATAAATTAAAGGGGTTTTACTCACCTGACCCTTCTGCTTCTACAATAGTTTAGAAATTTTGGATTCCCACCTTTTGGTCCCGACCACACTGAAGAGTCCCAGAAGGACGAAGCAGCTGTATGATGCAGTTTAATTATTTTTTCGGCATACTGTATCTATTTCTAAATTAAAAAGGTGCAGCATATGTGTGTTACGTCATTTTTAACAAAATATGGCAGTAGCCAATATTTTGCAATATGTCATATTTGTTGTGTTTCCTTGGGTTCGTTTAATTGAAAATGTCAAATATGAAATTAATGTTCAACCCGATATCGTAGTCGCCATTATATTATTTTGCATTTGTTCATACTTTTGTGTTGCATTGGGTTTACCTGAAAGGAAATATAAAGTATAAACTTTATTTTTGTTACAAATATAAAACAAGTAATACAAATTATATCACTTTATCATTTGTCACTTTGTTATATCCAACTCCTGTAGGCTTGGATATTAGAGCGGATTGGTGATGATCTTGATGTTGATGGACACTGATTTTAAGTTATATATATATATTTTATAAGTTCGATGGAGGGAATTAAATCCCGGTTGTCTTGTCGAATGGCAAGTTTACCTCCCACTGCACCACCCGACCACCTTTGCTTATTTCTGGTAGTGCTCCTAACAGATAAATAACGTTTTTGAATCCAGATGCTTTATCCACAATTATAAAAGTTTTTGTTTGACCAAGCATTTCATTTTTTTGCGTGTCCCATTTGGTTTGTATTTTGGATGATATAGCTACATGTATTACTACACTACTAATACATCTTGTTACGTATTAATATAAGTTGGATAACTTGATTCATACTTGTTGTAAAAATAAATAAAGTTTGTATTATACACGTATTACTAAACATGTAGATAACCCCACGCGTTTGAGTAACAATCGTTTGTCTTCCAAGCTAAAAAATGTAGTTTTCACACCTTGTTAATTGACTGGTCAAGTAGGTTTGGATTGTGATTGAAATCAAAGCGTGCATCTCAAATTCGTGTAAACTCGTTGTATTCAGGGTTTAAACACATCGACCATTTATTCTAAATAGAACTCACGCCCGATGTCGAACTTAACTTTCTGAGTCCTTGATATATCCCTGGTAACCGATCCCCGACCCTAACAGCTCTGATGTACAGTGTAAGACCTTCTCCACATGTTATATACAATACCACATAATATTACAGAAAGATGAGGTACCGCACACACATGCTTCACTTTTTAAATATTGCAATAGATTGTAATAAATACAGTTTGCCGAAAAACGAATTTAACTGCATCATACAGATTTTCATTCTCCTAGGACTATTCAGTGATGCTAGGGGCCAAAAGGGGAATAACTTTTTTCTAATCTAGGGTAGCATATTACGCCACACATTCAATTACCGTCGGGATAACGATGTTGTGTGAAGGCGACTTATTTAGATAATTAAGTCGATTGATAGAAATCGTAGGAGATAAAAGAAAGTTAGTAATCTCAAACATAGAAATATGGTCGATTCATCATATTGTTAAGACTTAGCATCATAATGATCTCCTTTTTTTTAATAGAGAACAGGAAAATGTTTGTTTTTAATTAAATTAAAACATAGAAATAAGGTCGACGTCGATTCATCATGTCGTTAATTATATATATCTCCTGTTTTTTTGTTTTTTTTTTTTTTTGTATGTGTTATAGGCAACAGGAAAAAAGGTATTTCGTAATTATTTCAATTTGAGGCCATGTACATATAAGTTAATTAATCAATGTTCCACAGTGCGTTTCCGTTCTGTTAGGACAAATAGCTGTTTCTGTTGATTTATATGATTAAGTTGACATATTTTGCTGTTTGTAAAAGATTTATCGAGAGAGGGGTCGTACTAAATCAATTTAATTATCATTATCTACAAAGTTTCGATATGCAATTAGTGACCGAAGCACGGAATCAAATCCGTGATAAAAATACTATTCCGACTCAGCTGGGTTCTGGAGAATAACAAAATAGCCTTCAAACATTGTTGCAAATCACTAAAGGTGGCCGAAAATTGTCAGTCTTTGTTTGGACAAAGAATGTTAAATACGTGAAAAGGACAAAACGATGCAAGGAACTTAAGGCCAATCTCTGGATTTAGGAGTAATGGTTCTACCATTAATCGGTGTTGATAATGATCCATAGTCAATACCAATAAATAGAAAACGGTAAAGATGCTTGTTTGCTTTTGTTCGATTGATTTTACGTCCTATTAGAGATTTCGCATCAAGCACGAATCCGAATCCGTATCGATCGGGGAGAAATCATTGATGTGACTTTATATCCAATAAAGCTGTTTTAAATTATAAAGATGTAATTATTTCTCTCTTAGACTTGGGTCATCTGAGATAATGCGGCAAGTGTCGAATACAATATACTTAGTAAGTATCATTCGACTACTTGTATAACTCGATTGCACGCCACGCGTCAGTACACAAATCACTCGACTTCCATCAACTCGTCTGTCCGACACTCGCAATAAAAATCTAGGTTAAATCTAAATATAAGTCATCACTCTCTATCACAACAATCAGGCATGACTAATAAGCATATTAAAAAGCGTCCATTTTCATATCAGGCAAGGATGTAGATTATTTCTTAATGAGACCAAGATGGCGACAATAAAACTTGATCATTGACTCCATCAAATCTGTATCTCTTGAATCCCCGTGCCGTTAGTTTGTTCGTCAGCTGCTGGCATCTAAACCCGAAAATCTCAATATTCAGAGCAAGCCCTACAATAACAAATCAACTGCGACATGTACTAACTATTGGATTCGGAAGCAGGGATTTAACTATTAAGGAATTCCAATAATACTGCACGCCTAGAAAGGAGAAGTAATTAGCATTGTTTAAGACTGTCGTATGTCTCGGGAGTTAGGACAGAACCGATCCTCACAGCCTTCCTCACAGGGACGAACGCTCAACTAAAACTTATAAATGATCAGATCACAAATAGTCGATCATGCAATGGGGAAAGCAGTTACAATCTTTATACCCTACATTCAGGGCAGAAAGATGTTTGTACAGTTTTTCGGTGTGTGTTAAAAAGCAATATCTTTTCGTTGATGGCGCTACATTTATTTCTGCCTTTGCTTCAAAAGCTGTTTTTTTACTTTCTGACTTCAGAATGTAAATTTCATCTCATTCTGAACCAGTTCATAATTGGTCCTCAGTAAATAACAGAGCTTAACTACAAACTACGCTCTTTTCATGATTTGTCTTTTGTCATAATTACTCGTGATGCTGTCAATAAACCAAATAAATATTCATCCGCGTAATCTTTTTGGACAACAACGATGGCTGGTTATGTTAAATTTATTTAAGATTGAATTGATTTTATATTATAAAAACGTATTTTTAATATAATCAGAAATCGTTGGAAAAGCAAATAAAACATATCAAACATAACATAATTACTAACCTATATCATCCCAAGCATCTCCAACTGGTTGTGACGTCAATTTTAGAATACGGCAATATATTATTAGATAACTACAGTAGGCATGAGTGTGATTTTATAGAAACTTTACTGTGAATGCCAGTGACAGAAGGAATTCTAGACCTCAAATGCTTTATAAATAAAACCTGTTTCTTCTGCACCCAAAATCTGAATGTGTCATTCTCACCAACCGCAAAAAAAAATTATAAATTTAGTAACTTAGATATTATTCTTTTTATATTTGAATCATGTATTATAATTAGGAAACTACATATTACCTGGATTTGGCCAAGATTTACATGTCGGATGTCGTTGATGCAGCAGAAACACCTGATCTTAATCGCTTTTATTTTTCAAAGGTCTCCATGTAAATATTGCTTTTGTTTATATTTTGCCCATACATGTAGGTTAATCAATTTTAAGTTCGGAATATGTGGATTTGGTCACGCTTTGGGATTTTCTGATTTGTTTTTTCTGGAAAAACTTCTTCTTCTATGAATATTTCTTTCCAAAATCAGTACGAGATTATTGAAACAATTAAGCTATACAAGTGCACGATAGTCTAACACTGAAATTGTTCCCTTGAGCTCCTGATGATCGCACAACTGTAGCGACATCCTTTTCAGATGTGTACGGACATAGGAAAGATCAAATAAATCATTGGAGAATAAAATTGGATCTAATCAAACATAGGTTATCATATAGTTATATATATCATTTGTAAGAATATCAAATTTCTGATAGTAGAATATCAAGATTGCGCTAATCATCCATCAATATAAGTGTTAATTCTCCGGCTCAAAGCCTAGAAACTTACAAAATACACCATTTTTTTGTAAAAAAAAAATATTTCGTGCTTCGGGGTGTTTGCAAACATCGGTAACGAAATAAAGCAGAATGGAATTATAAAAAGAGTTTAAAAGCTCATTAGTTGATTGAGGTTGATTGGTTTTAAAGGGTACATGTAAGCATGGATCGATCAGTATTTGTGTGCGTGTGTGCTATTTGATGTTCGTCCAAACATAAATTTAATGCTGGTATCTAATAGTATCTAATAATTACCTGGAAAATTATGACTGGTTCAAAGATAACCAAAACTGTCAGGCTTGTTTAGAGAAGTTCTAGTATATGTCAAATTCCTGTGATAAAAACAAATGCTAGATTTTTATTTTGTCATGGGAGAAGCAGGATTTCTTTTTATGTTATACATTTTCCCTTTGTTTAATGTTTGGATTCCAGTACTCTTCTAAAACTCAGTGTTCATTGTTGCAATCTGTACATTTTGTCCGAGGACGATTTCCATTTCTGTATAAACCTGAGTTTTGGTGTCGAATCTCCTAATCACTTTATTTGTTGAATGTCACTATACTTCATTATACAATTTTCACAAATCACTGATTATAGCATTCAGTCGATCATGCTCGCATTGAATTTAGAATACTGTAGACATACTTATTTTCACGTGCTAAATGTTTAGCGCATATCGAATTCAAACTGATTAGCGCAAAGTTGAACGATCGCACTCAAAATACTTGTCATAAAAAGCGCAATACAGAAATTTAATTCTCGCAATCATTTTTAGAGGAATGTTTTTATCGCGAAATCGCTTAAATAAGATCATCACAAAAACAATACGTTAACAGTATAGATAACGTCTATTTTAATATTAATTGATTATTCGATGATTGTGTGCATCCAGAATTGAACACCCATCGATAAAAAAAGGGATTGGATGGAATAAGAAAACGGTGGATATTGTAGCAATGTAACTGAGTTGGTTTTCAGCAGGAAGCTTGAAAACTTTTGTTTTCATTTTTCAAATAGCAAATGTAAAAAAAACATGTTAAATGTACAAATCAAAACCAATAATAAAACAAAATGTGAAAAGTTATTTCCTCCTGATGTTCACATTATTAATAAATAATATGACAATGAAATAAAAAATATATATATAAGACTAATAAACATAAATGTTACAGTGTAGACTACACTAATCAGCGGAACATGACTGAAAAATGAGCACCTGAATATACCCAAATTATATGATAAAAACAGCTAATGGAACTATACTTAATGACAATATTCCAACTAACAATAATACGAAACTGTTAGATTAAAACACATGCATAAATTATATCAACTAACTTCCTAAAAGATGTCGTAACACACACATGTTCTCTCAAATTAAGTAATAGATACAGTATGCTGATAAAATGAATTAAACTGCACCCTACAGCTGTTTCGTGCTCCTAGGACTCTTCAGTGATGCTAGGGGTTAAAAGGTGGGAACCAGGAAAGGTATTTAAATTACAGTTTTAAGCGATACAACATAGATTTTTGTTATATTTTCATCGTGATCTGCTATGTACCAATGGTATAACCTGTCATTAAACAACGAGAAAACCAATTAGATAAACAACATCAGATAGAAATCAGAGTTTCTTGATTTATTTGATTTTTTTTCTCGTCTTACACTCCAAAAGAAACCGATATACTTTTCAATACATACATGTACTTGGTAAATTCTCCGTAAAGTCCTGCTGCTCTTGTTTAGCACATAAATGTTTTCACTCCTGTCACTATCAATCATTTGTTTAAACAGTTTCGCACCACTTCAGATGGGGCATTACATATGAAATTCCCCATCGCTCTCAACCGTTGACACATCGGTCGTGGAAAGATCTTTATTGGAGTTTTGACCTCTGTACACGGATGGGGTGGAATTGGCAATGGAACTACAAACCGGTCTTGTTTTCTTTTTTAATGTCTTGCCGCAAATAAGGTAGAGTTGTTGACGATATGCACTGTTCATGGTGATGTAGATCACAAAGTTGATGGCCGAGTTGACTGTTTCTGTGGTCAGTCCAATCAAACTTAACAGACTGTAAACATTGGAACTGTACGTGTGGTACGTACTGTTGGCGTCAAACAGAACCATTAAACGGGCAACTGTTGATGGTAACAAACAGATAGTGAAAATACAGGTGACAGCGAGGAGTGTCTTCGTAATCTGGGCCTCATCTGTTGACGGTTGTTTACCCATTGTGTAACGTTTTTTCTGTCTCCTCCACCTCGCCTGTAAACATATCACAACCACGATAACAGCATTTGCGACTATTATCAAACCCATAGGTACAAATCGTAACAGAGATTCTGACACGAGATAGTACACTTCGAAGAGTTCCTTCTGTCGACCAATAAAACCGAGAGCAATGGTCTTCATCACTTTCCCGCCAGGTAAGGTCACTTCTTTTACCTCGTACAACCAAAGCTTGGGACAGGTGAGAATGGCAACCGACAATGGTAGAGCAATGGACAGGGCGATCATCATCTTCTTTGTACAAATCTGTTTCACTTTGAGAGGGCGCGTTACAGCGACGAGACGTTCGAGCGAAATAAGGGCTACTAACCAGTTAGAAACTCTACCCGGCAATGGCCCAATATATACATTGAATGGAATGAGGGTTTTAATTATGACCTCCATTGTTTTTTCTGGGTAAAAAATCCTGATAATCAGGGCGGTAACATTGACGATTGTTGTAGCAATGAATGCAAGATCAGCAATGGCAATAGCGATGAGAACAATTGTAGTGGAGCTAATAGGTTTCCGTCGGATCAGAATGATCAGAGCCAGGATATTACCGACGATCCCGAAGCCACATATCGGTGGAATAACTCCGCAAACCAACACTTTCCTGAAAATATCCATCACTGACTTATCTATGACGTAATAATTCCTTTTGCTGGAATCAGTTTCCGTACTCATGGTGGTCGTGTTTTCGTAATTTTCGAAAATAAATGTTGCATTTTCTGTAGTATTGACATTTCCAGCAAACGCCATGTTCGATTCTGTTGTAAACATTGTTGATATCATAAGAAACTGATACAGAGCATGCAGTGGGCAAACCTTTACAAGTATCCTCTTATATAGACGCTTCCCTATCACGTGGTTTGATTTGATGAAAACAGGAGAAATTTATGTACATCTGATGTTTTTCTCTAATAGACTATCGATCGCTCGTCAACTGCCTTGTAAATGGATTGAAGATCAATCTGCTTGCTTCCAATACTGTCAATTAGACATGGTTTGTTGAATAAACTGTAGTGTCGTGTGCTATCTTTTTGTGAAGCTCGAAAGAAAAATCATTACGAAAACTTTTTGGGTTTTTTTTTTTATCAAAATGCCTACGACTTTTTTTTTTTTAATCATAGTCCATGATTTTGCTAACGTGGCCATTCATTATATATTTTTTTAATTGTAAATCTATATTCACAAGTTCAAACAATGACATCAGCGTTTAATTTAGCATATTTATATAACTGGGTATATAAATCAGATGTTTTAGAATCACCAACGATATCACAAACGTTTGACTTAATAGTAGTGTAAATATGTGCTATTTTTGCCTCGACAATGTTTTGTTGTCTCGCTTCTACTGTTTGATATAACGTATAAGTGCATCACGTGACTGAATGCTGCCTTCCCATTGGCTATACACATGGGTACTATTAAGCGATAGTTCCCGCCCAACCTGGCACTATCAAATTTGGCGCGATGTTTAACGTTAATCTATTATGACGTCACTTTATTATGTTACGTCGCCATGACGTCGTTATACTGTTCTGCTAGAAAATGGCTGACTCTGGAAACGACCCAAAGCTGGCCATGGTCTAGTACAATAAAACGATGTTTGGTGTATACATGTGTATTTAAATGGACGGGCGATGTACTAAGCCCATTATGGCCCTGTTGAGAGGGCACTATTGCCTCATAGTATTTCTCGTGATGAGATAGTGCCCTCGCCTCCGGCTAAGGTACTATTCCATCCCACGATGATACTATGATGCAATAGTGCCCTCTCAACAGGACCATAATAGATAAATATTTACCAACAAATTCTAGCTTGTAGCTGCTGTCATTACGCAGGGTCATTAAGGCAATAAACCTTAAACCTACTATGTGTAAATCATAACACCTGCGTTCATGTATGTCCTTACTACTAATAATATCAAAAGGCGTTGCTGAGATAAAAGCTATGTTTCGATATGACTTCATGTACTTACGAACCTCACGATGTGTTTTATCTATTTATTGCTATGCAAGACCGACCAGCATCGAATACATGTCTAATTAGCTGGTACAGTAGAGCCCAAATATACTTGAATGGCTTCGAAATTCTGCTAAGCTGCTAATACAGCTAAGTCTGCAGTACACATTTGGGGGTGGGAATTAAAGGGTTTTGATTTTGTTTATTTGCTTCTTTGTTTAAGGGTTGAGGTTGGCGCTGCTAAAATTACCAGAACTCCTGACGGTAATGAAGCTTGCCCATGAATGTTTACATCGGAATTGACATATAAGTAGTTCTGGCAAGAATTTGCTTATAAGCGAATTATAATGTTTGCTAATTGCTCTAAACGGACATTTTATCATGTGATGCCATGGTGGATCATCATTTGCGTAGTATACAGTCGAACCTCGTTAATACGGACAACTTGGTTCCATCACAATTTTTTCCGGATTGCGAATCATCCGGATTGTCGAATCATGCCCCCTGACGATCGTTAGAGATCGTTTGGTAAGCCTATGAAGACTGGTTCCTGTTGCCTCAATGTAGTCGATGTTCAGATATTCCTGCGCAGTCATAGTTGGTTTTGTTGGACGTTTCCTCATCAGCTGTCGAAGTTGGTTTATCGGAATGTCGTCATCGCCGTCGCCTTCATCATTTAAGAATCTGCTGAGGGGTAGTTCATCCTCCTCGTCGAAGTCCATAGTTGGGGTGAGCTGTGGTATAATCTGCACGTGCTTGTAACAGTTGTTGATTGTAGTCGGCGCAACAGTGTCCCCAGCTGTCTTCACCATCTGTAGTGCCTGGCGAAGGTCAACTCTCTGTGGGTCGTCGTTCTCGGCGCAGTTGATGTAGTGACGAACAAGCTGTTTCCTGTAGTAGGCCTTGAACACAGGCACTTGTGGCCAGGAGAATAACCATCTATATCAATAATATATTTCTATATATTATTAATATATATATATATATGTGGTGAGGCGATCACATTCGGTGGGGTACATATATATACCAGGTATATAGCGAAATTTGAAACAAAAAACTAAAGAAAAAATATAAACTAAATTTTCCAATTTTCTTTTTATTTTATTGATCATCTAAAACCATAATGAAAATAATTGCCAAATTTCAGCTTGATACGTCAAGTGGTTAAATTTCATAAAAAAAAACGACTATCACACACTGAAAAAGAGAGAAGGTATGCAACTCCGAGGCAGGAAATACCTCGACCACGTTACAAAACAGTCATAAAAACTTACTTTCCGTTCATACTAGAGAAAAACGAACAGCTTCCATCCATTCTCTATATATTTCCCTTTCTAAAAAGCTATAATGATCCACACTTTTATTTATCGATCGCAAGTGCGGAGTCGTAGCATCTCAGAAACCCCCGAAATTTTCGATATAGGAATTACCTGTGACGGAAGTGAGGTTCCGAACAGCAGTAGACTTATGGAAAAGCCAGAAAGGTCTCGATGTTCGTTTTTGCGCCAAAATACAAACATCGTTTTTGCGTCAAGTTAAAAACTTTTGTTATAAATGATTTCCGACGATGGCAGCATCGGATTTCACTACTAAACATCTTAGGATGGCTTAATGGTAAGATAAACTTAAGTCGTTTGTACACTAATGATTTGTGAAATATATTAACATTTTAGAAGTACATAAAGATAATCAGAATAATCTCCCCTGAGACGTTAGCAGTGACTTCCGTCACAGGTAATTCCAATATCGAAGATTTTTGGGGTTTTCTCAGATATTACGACTCTTCGCTCGCAATCGATAGCGTCATCCAGGCCTTGGTGTTGTTTCGATAGTGAACGTATGTGTCCGGGTTGTAGGTCTTTTTGAAGCATTTGGGCCGACGAGGTTTGGCGATCACAAAGGGTTTCAGTTTCGTAGTACCGGTGGCGTTGGCGGTGAGAGCTACGGTGATGCGGTCTTTCGATATCTTTATCCCTTTGGTAGTTTGAGTTCCGAGTGTGTAGTTGGGTGCAAATCGGTAAAACAGTCCGGTCGCGTCCATGTTAAAGATGTTGCCCGGGTCGTAGTTTTTGAGTAGCTGCTGTAGAACCTGTCGTCCAGACTGTACTGCTGTCATGTCGGCGCTGTCGGCTTCTCCCTCGTACTTTCTCTTCTTTATCCCCCGTCGTCCTTTGAAGCGTTGTATCCATCCCCGAGAGTAGCCGAAGTCTGTCATGCCTAGTTGTAGATTTAAATTATTTACTTTCGTTATGTTCATGCATACCATGTGTCACGATCGCATATTGACGGAAAGATTATTGTGTATATATTTATATATGTATTAATTATGTATCATGTTTCATCACTTATTTGTATGTGAGTACGTATCTCGGTTTTTAAATATTCCCGCTTCGAGGTAAGTATGCGTTTGCGAGAGCGTCCGAGAGTGGTCACGGTACTACAGGAGAGCCAGTCTGACCACGATGGACGTGTATGTCATCTTGCCAAAAACCACTCGTTTTGCAGACGCCTGAAACACTACAAACACCTGAAATGTGATAAGTCACTATTAATTTATAGTTATTTAGATTTAAATTGTATGCTATATATGATGCATCTTTTAATGGTGAATGACCGCAATTGGCTAATTCATGTGCATGTACCGAGTATGTGTGTATCGTTAGTGTGTAGATGCGGTTCGTTCATGCGGAACATTGTTCGCATTTATTTTATGTATCGATATGCATGTTATACCATAGTATATCAACTTAGTATCCATATTATGAATATGCTTATACATATGATTTAGTATTGGTATGTGATACTTGTATAAAGACAATGATGTTAATTCATAGACAATAATGCACGTACCTAGGCGTTACGCATTAGTGAGTGTATAGGTAAGCGTGAAGCGCTCTCTGTAAGATTACGGTAGATATCCATTAATTTTGATAGTCAATATTGTTACTGAAAATATTCATCATGATAAGTTATGTACTCGATTATACTATAATTAGTCAGCATAATTAGTGTTAACTGAATACATGCACGTCATTTGTACTGAAGAATATGCAGTGATATTATGTTCCATATATAAATAGATTTAGGGAGTCGATATGTAGTTACATATAACATTTGCAGTTATTCTATAATTAAGTTTTGTGAGTGTATGGACAATAGTGTTAGTATGTGTGTTCGTTATTTCTAGATATTCCTTCAACGGGTTGGTAGGCACAGACCATGCGGACAGGACAACTGACATACAAATAGAGTCTAGTTCCACAGTTGAGTGAACGTTTGGTACTGACATCATTCAGTCAGTTAGACAGTAGCCCTCAGGTCATCTGCGCAGCCGGAGGTCTGCATTGCAGCACATCGGTGCTAGCACACCAGTGTTAGCCCTTCTGCGGAGGGAAGTGTGAGCCAAGACCCATGATCAACAGACGTGTCATACATGGTGAACGTATTGGCTTCATGGGTTATAGATTAATTCTTTCGTGATGACGTAGTGCACATATGGAGTTTGAACTGCTGTAATTGCGGACGTGTTACCACCAGCCGGAATACATGACATTTAGCTTTGAATATATGAATGTGTGCTAGTGAGTGCGTGTACATACTTATGGGGGTTTTCTTTTATGTTAATTGTAAATAAACTTGTAAATATTGTAACAAATCGTTCTGTGTTCTCTCAGCTGCCGACCGGTCGTCCAACGTTACACCATGTAATCCAAGAAAATTATGCTTTTCCGGAACACCTGTTTTATTCTCTTGTAGTTTTATAAGGTTATCCATGTAAATATTTCCTTTGTTCATATTTTGTCCCTATTTTAATCGAGATTTAGTTCGGTTTATGATTTTGTTGACGCTTTGGTATTTTTGCAACAACTTTTACAAAAATCATCATAAACTATTCTTTCAAAACTATAAAATTTAAAACGACTATCAAGCGCTAAGCTTATATTACTTTAAATAGTCAGATCCTGGAATCTGAAGTCATAAAACCTTCATGTCGCTTTCTGTCGAACATAGGTTGTGGTTGTGGAGATTAGATTATGAACAAGTTAAATGGTCGCCACCTTGGCCTCGTTAAGAGATGAATGCGTTTTTGAATATGCTAATTAGTCTATGCCATTTTACAGTACTGCAGGTAATGTAATGGTGTAAAAAAATAAAATCAGAGAATACGTAAGCGTCAACATAATCATAATCCGAAAGCTGATATAAGACATGGTTACCAACTCATTTACACATTACACATACTTAAATACTTACAGCATGAGTGAAATTGTTTTCCTTCAGCGAGAAAAAGTATGTTTACATTATGAATATAGAGATGTTACATATTAGTAATCTACACTTAGACTGCTTGCTTCATTTAAACATTTTTAGCATGAGTGAAATTGTTTTCCTTCAGAGAAAAAAAGTATGTTGACATTATGAATATAAAGAGTTTACATATTGGTATTCTACACTTGGACTGCATGCTTCATTACTAAACGCATTGAAATTTGAACATTTTTAGAAAATGATCTAAAACAAAACAAAAAGAAAGAAAACAAAAACCATAATCCGAACTCGAATATTTCTCGATGAGATCAAAGAAGTTTGAAGAAGTTGGCTTTGTCTGTTTATATCAAAAATCTTCTGTTGATGACATACTTCAAAAGGATGGTGAAATTTTATGCTATACAGATTTTAAAGATAAGTATAACATTACCACTGGAAACTTTTTACGATACAGAAGTATCTGTGAATCAAGTACAAAATTAATGAGGAAAAATGATATAAGAGCAACTGATTTATTTTTTCAAAGACATTTTACTCCATTTCACATTAATACAATTTTACGAAACAAGAAAGGAAGTAGAGACATGTACAATATTCTCATTAAAAATACAAATCCTATAAACACAGCAAAGAAAAAGTGGTTATCCATCAACCCAGTTTTTTCTGCTATTAACTGGAAAGCTATTTTTGCTCTCCCATTTAAAATAACCAAAGATAGTAGCATTCAATGGTTCATTTTTATTTCTAAAATACGTCCACTTAACCACTATTTAAAAATAATTGGAATTAAACAATGGGAGTTATGTAATTTATGCCAAGAAAGCAAAGAAATTATAGAACACCTTTTTTACGATTGTCAAATAACACAAAACTTCTGTCATGACATACGCAGATATGGATAAACTTAAAAATTTACCAACCTTTTGAAATTAAAGATGATATGATTTTATTTGGAAAAACTTCTGAATTTCAAAAAACCAATTCCACTCAATACCATTATGATCCTTGCTAAATTCTTTATATATTGTAGCTCAAGACAGAAAAGAAAACCCAATTTGACAGCATTTAAGAAATATTTATGTAAAGATATGAAATTGACAAAGTTGTAGCGCAAGTGAGTGGCGAAACAGAAAAATTTGATAAAACTGGGTAGCATGGTGTAGTATTTTTACACCATGAATAAAACAATAAGTACATTATAATGTTATAACAATCCTCTATGTATCAAGATATATAATATTAATACCACCTAGCAGACATAAGGATAACATCACTACTATCATTATTATAGTTAAATTGTATATTCTATATCTAACATGTACATGTAAGATGAGAAGAATCTGGGCTATTACTTTCAGTTTGAGTATATAAATGTAATAATGTTTAAACATTGAAACACTGAGAATACAGACGTATATATATATATATATTATGTGCTTGTGTTTTGTGTGAGCTTATGTTTGTATCTATGTTTTGTGTATGAAACAAGTAAAGGTATTGCATATTGCCCCCCTTTTAATGATTGTTAACTATATATGGAGCATTTGGTATGAGAACTCATAAATCTAATTATTTCTTGATTTGTGTATATACATGAACTCATTGACATGGCTAGACATCAAAGTACTGCTCTCCCTAACGCACCAAGTTACCTTCACTGGAGTCTCATTAAAAGTGAAATAGGTCGAGTGTTTATAAGTCATTAAGTATAGATCTTTACCCTGACTGTTGATTGTTTTTTATTGATGTTTTTTCTTCATCAAATTTTGAAAAATTCAAACTTTATTTTGCTTGTGTCTCGTGTCAAAAGAACCAAATTCACCCCGTTTAATAAATGATAAAAGTAAATATTACTTTACTAATTTTTCGCATTTGACCTTTCATTATAACCTTTCAAAAGTCTATTTCCTTCGTTTAATTGTATAAGCATATATTAAGTAAACACACTTTCCATTTCTGAGAGTCTCAGGATAATAAAGTAGAAATAAGACAGAAGTATTGGGATATTTGAAAAAAAAAATATATATATAGTTGGTAAAGTAATATTCTGTATCTTTAAGTGATTTGAAGATGAAAGTTTTTGAGTATGCTCATTAGTGTGGCTATTTGTTGTGATTGACAAGGATACTCGGTTCTAATTTTGAGAACTTGATGCTTACTTGGATGTGACAAAGATTTACATGGCGGGTGTCGTCGATGAAGCAGAGGACGCTTATACTTACGAAACACCTGGTCTTATTCTCTTGTACTTCTACAAGGGTCTCCATGTAAATCTTTTTTTTTCATATTTTGCCCCTGGTTTAATCGATTTTGTGTTCGGATTTAGATTTTGTTAACGCTTCGGTAATCTCTCACTTATTATAACTGCAGGGTATGGATTTTTTCGATGTATGGTAAGTAGACTATTGTTTGTGATCTTTAATAAAATCTGATAAATGTTAATTGTAATCAATGGTAAATTTTAATCAATTAAAGACTTTGTCGAGGTCTTGACCTTGTTATATGAACCCGATAAAGTAAGATTGACCGAAGACCCTGTCTGAGGTTAAGAGTATGCGTGTGGGTTTATGATAAAAACAGCGTATTGACCGAGACAAAACTATTTGTTTATGGTATACTTATTAATAAAAACAGGTTTCTTGCATAATGCACTATAAGATATCGAGATAATGGACAGAAAGTTTTGAATTCCTTAACAGCAAGATTGGTAGAGTTGGAATACCTAGCAGATAAGAAAGCATGATAGCAGTGGAAATTGATATTTGACCGGTGACTGTAACATCATAGAAAAACGTTTTTAGAAAGAACGTTAGTGTTTAAAGTTATTTTTAATATGATAAATATATAAATATAAAACATATATACACTTCAAACACTTGAAGCCTTCGGCTCGTGGGCAAACAGTGAAACAGTTTCAGGAAACCCAACAATTTATATTTAAATTTGCGCTGCAACCAACTATGAATATTATCAGCAGAAATAATATACCTCTCTTGACGTAACACGTGTTTACTTATGACGTCAGAAACTAACCTTGCTCAATGAGAGTCTTGCCTCTCCGCTTTAGATATTATTGGAGGAACGTTCCTGCGTCAAACGCTCAAATGACTACTTAGTTCTGATTATGGTTTTGATGACGCTTTAATATTCTCTGATTTTTGTTTTGTCCATAAATGTTTTCTTTAGAAAAAATACCACGAAAACAAGACCGGGTGTTCCGAAAGAGTAATCGTCTTCTGCTTCATCGTTGACATCCGACATGTAAATATTGGTCAAATCCAAGTAACTTATATGCCCTGCAAGCAAGAACTTATGATTATTTTAATCAAAATAAGCAGACAGACTAATGTGCATATTTAATAGCTCCCAGTCACAAATTCCGAATTTAAAAAGTAATGTCTAAGAATATTTCTGCGGCAAAGCAAATAAGCTTTTATACGCATGTATAAATGCAAGATGCTTTCTTCAAAAGAAAAAAAAATATTTACAGTAATAATTACATTTAGAATAGATGCAATTACATAGTGATAATTATATACATATTATTATAATTTTAAACTCCTTTTGTTAAAGTGAATTCATATTTATTTTTGGTTAGTTATCAATACGGAGCACTGTATAATTAGGCTTAGTATGCTTTCACATTTATAACATTTGAATCTGCTTACAAACGTTTTTCATGACTTTTGAAACAGTTTAGGACATTGTACATTGTCTAAGGATATGCAATAGGATAGTTTGTGTATATTGTTTGCCTAATGTGCATACATCATTTTCTGAAAGGTATTGAATTGAATTATAATATTTAGTATTGAGATACATGTAAGTATAACATCTAGCATTGGTCACATGTAGCAAAAGTTTTTTAAGCTTTTAACAATAACACCTATAACTGTTACGCATTGTTATGTATTTAATCATAACGACAAATGCTGTATTTCCTTTTTTGTAATCAACTATGGCAATTAATGCTGATTAGATATAACAAAATATGCAGTGTAGTAGAACTGACCTGTTCAACGTTAGTGCTGGGATCAAATAACTTGTGCCCGTAGCTTTAAGAGGCATCACGGTAAAACTATATTTTTTATGCTTATTTAGAATTATTGTTTAATGAATTAAACGTATTATCTTGTGGAAAATCAATGGGTGATTTATGCTGAAATATGTTCTCAAAAACATTAATTAATTATTAAAAAAAGGGAATCACTATTTGTTGATCAACGATTTGGACATGTACATTTTTGCGTCACATATGATAACGCATGCGCATTACAAGCCACATCGGTAAACAAAACAAAAATGGCTATCATCGTTACCTACATGTAACTACCAAGCAAAAAGTTGTCGAATACACTTAATGGTCAAAAAATAACGCAAGGATTATATTACGGAAGCACAATGAGGGATGGGAAGTATTCAAGGGAGAAACTAACTGCCCCACTGTTTGCATGTTACAGTTTTCTTCTGTCTGACCGCGCGGCCGCGAGTTCAAATAGCTTTGATTTGGTTTTGGGGCTTTCCAAGGGATTACTCTTTCATTCATCTGTTACATGAAATGCGTATGTAAAACTTGTTTTGTAATAATCCCTGTATACTATTCCACTAAAACGGAATTATTGAATAATATTGCTGGAGAGAAAGACCTTTTCATATACAAGATAAAACGTATCGGGGGGGGGGGGGGGGGTCTTTTGATTACGTTGTAAAAGGCCGGTCTAGGTGCGACTGAGGTTAGAGTGTATATGGCTTCAATTTGGACAAACTGAATTTATTTATATCATCCTGCGCGGAAAAAAATACTTTTCATACCTAATGTATAAAATATGGAAGGTACAAATATCGGGTTGGGACCCCAGTATTGAGTTTGATACGAATCAAAATATATGCATAACCGAAGTCATTAATTAAAAAAAAATCCATAAACATGTATGTCCCATGCCTGGAGTTGTGTTGAAAATGTCAACGAACCATTTAAAATTAAAAATAAAATGAAAACGAAGCTATCATAATATATTGAAATGAATTAAGTATTGGACAATTATATAAGTATCTCGAAAAGTTCCAAATTTGATATACATGTATTCTACATGTTTAGTTTGTGGTGCGTCATATGGGTGCACGAACTTCTGTGATATTTAATTGTAAGTGTTAATCTATGCTGACGCTGAAAGTTGGATAGATTTGAGAAGAATATATAAATAGTCTGAAAACAAAATCTTCAAGACATTGAGTTGAAAAAAAATCGGAATCATTTCATTTTTGTACTTTTCAATGCATGCATACTTTTATGAAACCATTCTAAATGAGGATTCGTGAATCTAACGCTTTTTACAGAAATTATAAGGCTTGCCCTATGGTTGTCATCGTCGGAAACCCACATGACACTGCATTTAGACGTAAGAGTGCAGTGTCATGTGGGTTTCTGACAATGCAATGTTGTATATATCCCGTACCCATTTGTACCGGTGTCAGTCAGGTACTGGTGTCGATAAATGATGCAGATCTGCCGACATGTATTTCTTCATATACATATCGTGTGTAATTAACGTATGATTAATGATGTGAATGTGATTCAATAAATGTATGCACAGACTTTGTCTCCGTTTCTTCATCGGACGTATATACCTTACGCGCCCCTCTTGGGGCCCCTTCGTCAAGTTGACCGCGAACGCTGTCACTTGACGCATGCTCATCGCTATTTTTATCGGGCTTTCCCGAGGAATGCAATTTTGCAAGTATAGCTACTTGCAAAATTGCATTCCTCGGAAATAAAAGATAAAATAAAGACATTTTGAGAGGACTTTGAATATTGGAATTAAAGGAAAATGTAAATGGAAGTGCAGACAGCATATACATTCAAGAACTTCACTGTAGGTTTTTCCGGGATGCCCCTTTAATAGAATTTTTGACCGTGATAACTTCTCGAGAATCTTCTACGGCATTTTGAAAGCGCGATTAAAAGAAACTGCATAAAATCGATTAGATTCCATCTAGGATCTCATTAGAACTGTGTTTGTGATGATAATTGATTGCTTTACATTGGCTGTACGTGTCATCATGGTACAAAAGTTCCACAGATACAATTATCTAACAAACAAGCTAATGAAAATACTTTCACTTAACCGCTCAGCTGTGTTCGTGTTCATTTGCATGACAAGAATCGTTTATGTAACAGACTGATTAAAGACGTTTTTGTACCAATTAACACTTGTTGGTTACGAAACGAAAAAAAAATCTTTCCTTTTTTTTGTTCATTCATTTATGGCCATGATTATAGACTTTGCTGATTCCGCGCGTCACCGACCAGTTTGAATAATTTCGTGAAATAATTGTTGACGTAAACGTCTCAAAGCATTCCTCCAGAGTCTAGAAACGCAAAGTTCAATATTCTGCTGACAAAATCATGTGACCCATATAGTTTGATATTGACAGCGTGAGACGGCTATGTTTACATGCTGCATTCAGATGGATACCGTGACTACGAGCGACACAGTCCGTAAACACAATGCTTCACCATTGTACAGACAAACTCAATAAACCTAGTCAAAGCTACTTCTGTCAATGCATATGGCTCCGTAAGCATGCGATTGTTTGTCCGACCCGGAAGCGCCTTGTGAGTTGGACAAGTCACGTGATAAATTAGCCTTGCTTGGTTTGCTTATCATTTCAGTTGTGGATCTGTGTATTGACAATTTAATACTGTTTTATTTTATTTTTTTATTTACAGGTCGAGCTGAACTTCTTTCACAAAAGATCGATTTAAGGCCATACCAATTTGATTATTGTTCGTCGGGCTTACCACACCTGTTTTGGAAAAATAAAATAAAAGTAAAAGTAAAATATTACCGCTCCACTTTTAAGGACTCACACAACTGAAGAATTTGCTATATGTTATTACTAAGCTTTCGAGCTAATAACTTAAATATTTGAAGTTCAACATTTGTAAAAACTGCCTAAATTCACAGATACATACATGACAAAGGCTTCAATAGGCATTTTACGAGGAGTTTACTGGCATATTAGCTCGCTACAGGCGTCTGCTTCGGACAACCGGAAATTTACATATCAAACCAGTGAAATGGGACGGGAACACCCTCTGATTTTGACCCCATATCAATCCGCCATCACATATCAAAATCTACCAAAAGTATATATTTTTGTAAAGTTAAATATCTACAGATTTCATTAAATGCAGAATAGGTCAACAATTACCTATTTAAATTACTGAGAATCACTGTACTTAGCCGGAACAAATTTTCAGTAGGGACTACAAACGTATGAAACACTTCGTGATAGGCTGATTTAGTTGTGTGAGTCCTATAAAGGGCCCTAAACCTTTCAGATGTTGAAATAAAGTCACTTTTTGAAAGTATATACATTTCCGGGTAAAATGGTGAAGTTTGGTTGAAATTGAATAAAAAATTATGAAGAAAACCCAAGTTATTGCACCTAATGTACATTTGCTATTCAGAACTAGCACCAGAAATTTCTCGTTTCTTTTGCATAACATTTACCTCTAGCACCTCAGTTAAGCACACACTTAGCAATTTCATATTTTGCACAAAGATCAAATACGCTTAGTGCTCAACTGTTTTTCAAAAGAAATCGTGTTACCTCAGTTTCTGTTAATTTTAAAGTCTCTGCAGTATTTTTTTATTTAATTTTAACAATTAAACACACTTAGAATTCACACACAACTTCAAACTTATACAGAAAACATGAGTCCATAAAAGGTTATCAGATATCCACATTAACTGTTTATCTATCAATTACACCAGCTTACATTTAACACTTCTACCTCCCCGGGGTGCCTCCATTTTACAGGGAGAATATTGGGGGTAGGGGAGATATAATGCTATAAACGGCTTATTGTATGAGTAAACAAAGATTACAAACACATTAAATCAATTAACAAGATGTTGAACAGGGTATATGTTGTGACAGGAATAAAGTAATATCTACAATTTACTGAAAATATGGAATATAAGTTGGATTTAGTCACCAAAACATGTACGTGACACATACACATATATAAACTTACATGTGCAATATTTATACAAGCTTATTTTGTGATTGTTCTAGTTATAGCTTTCTTCTGACTATAAAACGCACATACATTTATAATTTGTATGAAAGAAGAAGCCTGAGAATGACTGGGCAGAGTTGGAACGGGGGTTCGGGAGGGGGGGGGGGGGGGGGGTGAAGACAGCACATTAGATCTTTGTTCTATCAAAATTTGGATGCTAAAACCTGGTGCACATATCAGTTAAGTTTTATTAACACGTACGCAGATTAATTATCACAGTTAATTGAACCAAACTTAATAAAAAACGTGAGTATGAGGGTCAGTCCAACAATACAGGCTTCTACACAGGGCCATGTTTAGCCAGATTTTAAATAATTTTGAAGTTTTTTTGTCAAATTAAATATTTTTAAACACTGAAAAATGTGCAAACACTCAATGACAGTGGCTGTCTTTGAAAAGGAAATATTCGGAAGCACAGAAAATGTTCCATAGGTCAAGCACATGGCTAGTTCCATTAAAGTCAATGAAAAATGACTAATCCGGATATATTTTACAATGTTTCAAAATTTAGAAAGCGCCATTTCGAATCATTTGAATGTTTGAAACGAAGGTAAAAATGGTATTTCAAGCGTTGTTTGGCAACAACACGAGGGAAATGCGCGACGAGGCTTTTTCACTTTTATAGAAAACTAGGAATGTGTCAAAATGGCTTTCTTATCGTGTTGGCCACTACATAATCTGGTCGCCATAATGTATTGCAAATTACCGCAATAGATGGTTTATTGTTCCAAAATCTTTTGATCAAATAAACAAAACACGGAACTCAAGTGGTCTCACTAAAAAGGGACTTCAAGCGTCACCAGAAAATTTCTTTAAAAGTCATGAATTAAGTAAGCGACATCAGAAGATATGTTGGTAATTCAATTGTACGACTTAAATAACACCTCTATATGGAATTTCAAATCGATATTCTTCTTAAGCAATCGACTCCATTTGGCAGACATCATTGTCATTTCATCAGTCTTCCTTTAATAGAATAGGTCTACTATTGATAGTTTTAAAAAAACGTGTTTGTTATTAATATTTTGAAATATTTATGTAGGTACATGTAACACCATTCGGACTCTCTTCCAGATGCCGCAGTTGGTCACCTAGTCACCAGAAGTCAAAACATTCAAATCCCGAATGGAAAAACTATGGGTTCATGATGCTTATTCGACCACGAGATGAACAATAATGGACTTATTCATGTATGGGACGTCAGCATATAAACTGATATTACTATTTATGATTTGGATATTTTGTACACAAAGAATAATTGTGTCCATTACTATTATCATTATTGTAACTCCAAAGTTATGTCAGCAAAACACCTAGTGCCTAACATCTAGCCCTTCAGGGTTTGTTTTATAGCGGTACATTACACATATATTTTGTTATCATTAATTTATACCAATTCGATAAAATATGCATTCTGCATGAACAGAAGCATCTTAATACCTACAAGAAAAAATGTTGTTTTGTAAAAGGTGTTACCTGCGGCTTTTGTTCAATCACTAAACTTGAATGAATGACCTTGGGTCTTCTATTAGAAGGTAATTTAAGACAGCTTTTCTCTCAAATGCTATTTTATTGCACAGCTTCATACAAGTAGTTTGTACCATGGAAATGATAAAAAAAACTGCTTCAACAATTTAAATACGTGTACTATTTGGTGATACACTATATTGATAGTCAAACACGTATTCTGACAATTAGTCTTTTGAAAACTACCGCTCGCTCAAAATTTCAAGGAATTCAAAATTTTGTTGAAATAAAAAAATTGCGCCCGCTCGCTCCAATTTTGAAATCTCATTTTCCGACGAACAATAAATCAAATTGGTATGGCCTAAAGAGCGGTATTCTACTTCGGATTGGCCCATTTTCCTACTTCATTTACTGCAGTGCTACCCGAACTGAGAACGGCCCATGTGTATAAACTCCTACCGCTCAGCCGTTCACTTGTATCACAGCGATGTCGAACTCCTATCGGTTCTATTTTTAGATTAGATGTAGCGGCTGCACAATGACAGCGTACACGTAAAATTTTCAGTGTTGAGAACGACAAAACGTCTTTCTATTTTTAGATTGGTATAGCTGTGACCAGTCCCTGCGCGCTGTGACCTTTCATCTGTTGGATAATCGGGCTACTCAGTAGTGAAACCACTCAAAATAAAAACAATATGAATATGAGTTGAGAAAATCTTAATATATTTGTACAAAAGGTTACAGTCAGATATTTGGATCATTCATCGACAAATGCTGGGGTTTTTCATAATAGTTAAACAGTTTTGAATTACACATAGCCACACAGGCTAAAATAATTCCCCAGTTCCCGATTTGGAATGTCCCCGAGGGCCGTGACTACGGACAGCTCCGAAAAAGTCTCTGCAAAAATGGGATTGTTTCGGAGACGGTGTCTCATTGCATGGGATACATATTCAACGACGTTGAACTATGGGGAGTATGGTGGCTGAAAAACCAAGCTAATGCCTTCGTTGTTTAACATGGCCCTTAACATTCTTTCACCGGCACGATTGTGGTGAAACCCGTAGTTGTCCATAACTACTACATCCCCGCAGAAAATACAGGGTTTCCAATGTCTTTTGTTTCTTGCAGAGCTACGTCGAAAAAGTTTACCATTTCCATGGCGATGGATGGTCCTTGCATGACGTCGCAATAGTCTAGTCCGAAATAACCACAACCCGCATTAACAGTCAGTGTCGTATTACTTCCATATCTCTGGATTTCGTACGCTCTTGCACCACGCGGACCGTGTCCATACGTTCTGTTACCAGCTGTTGTTATTGCGGAGGCCTCGTCGAAAAAATGCATTTGATGAGGGTTATAGTTAAGACGACTGGCAATAAAGTGTGTAACAACATCATCATGGTTAATCCTCTGGGTTTCGGCAGTCACCTGTGCAATTTTCTTGTAAGTCATGTCCAAGTCCCGATTTTTAACTCTTGATCAAACACCTCGACGGAACGTTATCTGCAGTACAGACATTTTCCTCTAGAAGTTTCATTCGGATTTCCCGGTCATACATGCTAGGCGTTTTAACTCTTTCATATTCAATGAATCTCATTACTTCTTCTGTAGCGTTTTTAGTTACTGGTACAACTGGCGTTCTCTTCACTTTAGGGTTCGATAGATTACCATTCGCAATTTTGTGACACGCAGATTTCGACACTCCCGTCCGTTTTGATATTTCCCCGAACGAAAGACCTTCAGCATAAAGACGGATAATGGTGTTCCTTGAATTAGTATCCAAAGGTTTTCCGTGTTGATAAACACGACCGAAAGTGTTTTCATCCATTACTGGCAAGGTATTAACACAAGTGAATATATATACGTCTACTGCAGCTACAGCTGTGTTGGTGAGAGCGAGGCACTTCATAAATAGAAAATGGATTCCTAGAACTAGGTTGTTTCGTATCAGAACAAAATAGGCCTAAAGGCTAGAATTGTTTGTGAAACATACATGCATCTATACGTTCACAGGGACCTTAACTAGGGTGTTTAGCATAATATAGACCTTTTTTTATAAAAATGTCCCCAAAACTAGCTTTAACAAATTCTCATGTCCCTGTGACAGGGACTGGAGAACTTGCTACAGTTATATTTGGACTTGAAGTAAGGTGTTCCAATTTTTTTTTTTTTTTTTACATGTAGGTTTTGGTCGAATTGACATCTACTGGTCAATATATGAGATATGACAAATGGGGTATGCATTTTTTTACTGTAAGTTGATCTTGTCACCATCTGAATACATTATCTCCAAATATAACTGTAGAAAGTGTTCAGTCAACCATGCCTCTCTGATGAAAATGAAGCTAAACAATTCAACACCTACACGTAATACATTTCAATTTATTTTTTAAAGTGTTTTAATTCAATTCAATCGCATTGATGTTTGACCCCCAGAAATATTCTTTCATCAGTGTTGTACTGAGTGTAACCGACAACACGCATCCTTGGCAGGCAGTAGTACATGTGCGTTCAAGATCAGGCACTTCAAAGAGGGAACATTACAAAATGTAATATATTTCTGTGGTTCTGTTTCTACAGAGACATTTCTGCCAATCGTTTCAAGTACACATTTGTTGACAGGGGCCCGATACAATAATAAAGACTACATAGCATCTGAACAACTGTGTCCCTGTGGTTTAATTCAATAATGAAGTATTTGTTGTTGTTTTTTTCAAATTGAAATGAAATTTTGAGAATTTATTTTGTAGTGCTTGCAATGTTGAAGCATTCTGTATTGCCTTGTCAGGATGCAAGAAGTACATTGGTAAAAATCCTGTTGTATAAAATTATAAACAGTATTTCTGAAATTAAGAACCAAATACCCACCAGAAATCATATGAAGTGGTTTAAAGTTGATTTTATTGATTAAAAGTTAATTAAACCATATAATTTCAGAATGTGAGAATTTAATATTTTTCTGACTCTCAACAAAAATAACAGCATTCATAATTTTATTCAGAAATAATCACATGTTGGGCATGCAATTATTAACAGAATTACTTGCTTTCCAGTCTGTCAATTTGTAACCGTACCTGCAGTTTTGCTGAAACGGAGAGCAAATTGTTTCAAGAATATTTCAAACATATCTTAACTTTTTTCAAAGTCATTACTGTAGGCAGTACTATCTTGTACTCGGAGGAAAAAGTCATACATTTTCAAAATAAAATTCCACACACATCTTGTACTTGGAGGAAAAAGTTATACATTTTCAAAATAAAATTCCACACACAAAATAACAAGGAGAGCATCATGTTTTGCAGTCCATGTCAATTTGATACCAGAATTAAAAGAAAACCTGCCTCGTTTTGGAGCTGGCAAACCCATGAATATTGCCAGTATCTAAAATACTTTCAAAATAAAACTGTTTGCAGTACTTTTTGTACCCAGAAAAAAATATACATTTAAAAAAATGAAATTTCACCTCACAAATTTACAAGTCATCAAGAGGAAGAGGTGGATTAATAACAGCAGGCTCCTCAGCAGGTAATGGGGGGGACATCTCAACATCTGGAGAAGTGGCTGTAGCTGCTGGCAGGTTGTGACCCCATGTAGGTTGCATTACGGGAGGGTACCTGCCATATTGTTGTGGCATTTACATGTAGGACCAAGGCCACCAGTTATAGTTGGGCGTCATTTGTGGCATACCTGTGGACTGTACTGTACCACACGGCACATCAGAGCATGGAGCTGACAATGGAATTGGTGGCGGAAATGTAGCAGTAGCTGTGCTGGGGGATGACGTACACCTGTCTTGCTTTACTTTGCCTACTTGGGTCCTTCCATCATTAAGAAGAATTTCAATTTTCTCCTTTGTCATATTTGATGGGATACGCCCATTACATGCAATTTTTATGAGTCTTATATCCTTTTGTAAGGATTGCTGCCCTTGTTGACCATTATATCGATCAGGAAAAAATCCTTTCAAACATGGTCTTACTGCACTCACAAAGTTAGTTGTGTGGTGTTGCAAAAATGTGTTGATACTTGTTATTTTTTCACCAATGCTTTTAAGCCGCTTCTCAATCCCGACAATTTCTTTGTTGGCCTGTTGAAAATAAAACATGACATTTTTGTTTATACTTGTAGGCTATCTGTATTCATATACATGCAAACAACACGAAAGTATACCGATATATTACAGTACAAAAAAGTTGACTGTAGACACAACCATAGAAAGAGCAATGTATATAATTTGAAAATCAATTTATTAAATGAATTTCAAACAAAATATAATTATACTGCCCAATTAGGTCAAAGGGGGTATAAAGTAATCACTTTGACTGTGCTTGCATGCGTGCGTTCAGACATTGCGTACAAGATATCTCATGAACCCCAGGTCAGATTTGGTTCATATTCACAACACACATGTAGCATCACACGGTGAAGGTTTACATCTTATTAAGATTTTGGTCGTCATCAGATAACGCTAAAGGACAAAGGTCACAATTGACATTTTCGGTAATAAGAAACGTATTCCAGATATCTCCTGAACTCTAGGACATATTTGGTTCATATTCACACGTCATACCATCACATTATCAGATTTTGGTGGTCAATAGTAAACGTTAAAGCTCAAAGGTCACACTTGACCGCTTTGTGGGAGGTGGTGGTATATCTGCGAGACCCTGCAACTGCTCACTTCGCTTTTATTTTTATATTTTTTTTCACAACGATTATTATTTGTCCCTTGTAAACTAGCCTTTCAGCTTCTGTTTATTAAATTACATCTGTGACATGTATCAGATGTCTTATTTTTAGCCAATTGTTTTTAAATGAATAATGTCATCGTAATCACCATGTTGCAACATTAAATTACAATACATAAAATTGACATTTACCATTAAAATCAACAACAGTCTGGCAAAGTAATTGATCTACATTTCTTTCATTTTGTTAGCATGATGATCCCCCCCACCCCCCTCAAAACATTCTTTTCATGAGCCTAGCCTCTGTTATATAATGACTGTATTCTGGGTGTTTGGACTCGAGACCACAAACACCAAAGCCTTCACAGTGCAGGAATGGACAATCCTTGTTCCCCTTGTTGCCGTGTGTGCGGTGTCCTCGTCGGTGACATCTGTCACATATAAACTTTGTAACGGGGTTACTGGGTATTGGGAGTGGCTCACGTTCTGTAGGCTTTACGTTTGTCAGCGTCTTTAGTTCGTCCCTTTTGTGTGCAAGAAGAATAGTCAAGGTATCTCGTTCATCTTTTAAACGAGACTGTTCCGACAACAAATACCCGCTTGACTTTTGTTTATCTTCTGCAGTAACATCAGGTTCCTGGTCATGAATATCACGCGCGCCCCCCCCCCCCCTAAAATTTTCTAAGTGACCAGTTTTTCAAGATTTAAACTATGAATTTCAACATCAGATTGCATTGCAATGCATATAATTGACTAGATATATATTTTTTTTTAAATCGGGGCTACGCCCCATATAAGACTTCTACAGTTTATAATACCAATATTCTGTTTTGATTGAGTGTAAAATATAATATACGTCTGATTATTAACTACCCCCTCCCCACGTCTTCTATGTTTCTTTCTCCTCACAATTTGGCTGATATCGATCAAACGATGACATACGAGGGGTGTTTGAAAACATTTGCAAATTACCTGTTTTCTCAGAAACGCTTATCAAAATGTGAATGCATTTTATCTACTTATCTTCAAGAATATCCCTCTTTTGAAACAATTTCCATACTCATCTTTGTGTACACTAATCAGAAACTGGTAAACTGCAGATTCCAGATCACGTATGGACCTATTTCTCCTACCAGATAGCTGGGCTACTTTTAATTTTGGAAAGAGGAAACCATCACACGAGTCAAGGTCTTGACTGTATCGAGGGCGTGGTAATACATTGACCTTTTTGACCAGCAAAAACCTGGACTACAGTTGCTGATTTGTGGGCTGGGGACATTTTCACATAACAATATTAGACATGCCAAAGACCTGCTTTAGGACGAATATTTCGGTCACCTGAGACAAAGTCTCAAGTTACCTATTCTAACCGATTTTTGTCCGTCGTCGTGCGTCGTGCATCCGTAAACAATTTATATTTTCAGTTTAACCCTTAACCAATTTGAATGACATTCGGGATGAACATTCCCTAGCCAAAGATGCACTAAATTGCGAATTATATGGCCCTAACCCCATAGGTGCCCGAGGGAGGGCCAAAGGGGGGGGGGGGTCAAACTGGTTAAAATCTCGAAAATCTTCTTCTCCAGACCCAGATACAAATGTATGCTGGAATCAAATACATTAATGGAAAGGTCTAAGGCTCTTTATCAAAATTGTGAATATCATTCCCCCAGGCTTCACATCCCCTCCCCCGGGGAGGGGGTGAAGTTTTCTATAGCTAATATAGGAAAATGACACTTTTGGATATACTTAGATGTCAACTGCTGACGAAAAATCTTAAGGCAGAGATGCAGGTTGATGAAGACTATGGGCAAGTTTTATTGTCGCCATCTTGATCTCATCGGGAAAATTCTGTATCTTTGTGTGCTATGAAGATGGACGTTTTTTAGTTTGCTTATTAGTGTGTTTACTTGTTGTGACGACAATGATGGCTCGGTTCTCATTTTGAGGATTGATGCTTACTTGGATGTGACCAAGATTTACATGACGGGTGTCGTCGATGAAGCAGAATTCACTTACTCTTCCGGAACACCTGGTCTTATTCTCTTGTGCTTTTACGAGAGTTTCCATGTAAATCTTTCTTTTCCCCCTAGTTTAATCGATTTTGAGTTCGGATTATGTTTTAGTTGACGCTTTGGTATTCTCTGGGGTTTTTTTATCATTTAAGCTGGAAATAATTGAAACGTGGTTGGAATTATAACCAGGAAATGACGGTTTGACGTTGAAAGATGTTTGACTGGCCCATCGCCGGGTCAGTGGGGAGGGGCTCGAAAGGGTCGAATTGGCTAAAATTTCAACAATTTTCTGCTTTAAAGACCAAGATATGCAGTTATATCAAAATTCAGGTAACCGTTAAGGCCATTGGGCATCTTGTTCTCATTTTTGTTCGCTATTTTTCATAACTACATTCTTATAGAAGCTTCCAGACACATCCCTACATTTTTGAACATCAATTTGCATGATTGGTCCACTATTTCACAAAAAATATTGCGTATAACATACTTTGCTATCAGTGTTCGTTTAGCACTACTGGGACTTTTGACATGTTTCAAAGCCCATAGCATATTACTGGTGGAGTTTGTAGTCCCCGAGGTTTGCTGGAGCCTCCATATAGTTATAATTAGTTCATTTGAGTAGTGGCACGGTACATAATATATACATTTTCGTAGTTCACGATTTGAAATTCTACATAAAAACGCACCAATGTCTCATCACCCATTATGAAACTATCGAATGCCCTTTTCTGATATTTTGGGTATTTCTTCAGCAGTTTCTTAGCCATTTGTACCCGTGTTCGTTGCTGCTCGTCAGTGAGTTAATGTGGGATCCAACGCACACTTATTTTCCTAACCTTAAGATTTTTCTTCAGAATGAAGTAAACATAACAGATGGATGCTTAACCCAAGTTTGTCATTCGTGCTAGCTGTCTGACCGTATGAAACGCATCTTTCTCAATGATTGACTTGGTTTTATTGACGTTCAATTTGGTGGTAACAACAGACCAGATATTCCTTAGTAAATGGCATCTTAATTTGACTGATTAGTGACCATAATGCAATTTCGTAAACCATCTATAAACTGAGGAAAATGACATTCGTTTATCCCCATAAACAGCACATATTTTATCATGTATGTTTTTGTCGCCCAATCCCAACTTACATTTTTTTCTAATTATTTTCAACACAGTGTTAAGGCAAGAAAGCCGGTAAGTGGATTTCAATAAAATGTATGCACACAATACAGCGATGAACGGTCAACAAGTTGGTACTGGTTTAATGCACGTACATTACGTGATACTCGAGTATACAGTGCGTTTGCAAAAATTTTCGAGCACTCCTCGTGTGAACAACAAAGATGCAATCATAATGTTGTTGTGAACTCAATGTGGATGAGAGACCGAACATTTAGTTCATTAATTACTATGAGTTCGTAAAAATACGTGTAATAGTAAGGTTTATTTAGAACTTAGTCGATTTCCATTGACACTATTACCAAAAAAGAGTATTCGAGTAATGGATGAAAGGGCCTGTTTCCAGTAATGTTAATTCTCCATAGGAGCCTGCCCCCGTATAATTTCTTATCTAGCTCCACTACAGTTTTTTTCTTTTCCGAAGAATAATTTTACATCTTTCCGACACCCGGATTTCATAATTTCAGTGAAAATGTATTTTTATAAAGTTGTCATTTTGAGCTTTAAAGACACAAGGTCGTAAATAAAAGAAGGTTATCTCGAAATTGTAATTAGCAACATAGTATAATTTTTTTTGGATAAATATTTGCAAAACATCGTGTTTAT
The DNA here is from genome assembly GCA_947623455.1 of Mimachlamys varia. Taxonomy (NCBI): domain Eukaryota; kingdom Metazoa; phylum Mollusca; class Bivalvia; order Pectinida; family Pectinidae; genus Mimachlamys; species Mimachlamys varia. Next base: position 26,736,670 of record OX392532.1, on the reverse strand, counting down.
TCATAAAACATAAAAAAAAAAAATTATCGGATGAAAATGCTCTTGCAGAGACACAATTAGGGAAAAAAATGCCATAAAATTGCAATTTTCTCCCGTTATATTGTTTTGGATGCAAATTTCCATCACAAAATCGGATAGAGCTTAACTTGTTTCATATGTGTACCAAAAATCAGCTAATTCCATGTGGTGGAACGTTCTCATATCACCGCCTGAATGTGGTTGTAAATTGAAAGAAAAGGGGAAATGAGTAACAACCTTGTCTGAAACCCTATTATATAGCTTATTATATACAAAATTTTATATTGAATATCAGAGCGATTATTTTCATGACAGTTTTATGATATCAAACAACTAAATAAACAGTATCGATATAAAGATTTACACTGAGGACACCCTGATACATGAATACTTTTCTATCTCAAGTTGTCCTCTTCTGAATTTTCTGATCGTGTGACCTTAAACATTTATCCGTATCTTCTTGTCTTTGTCTATACGTTTACGGAATCATTGACTCGACGCTAGCTATTCTTGTCCCATCTCCAAAGCGCTGTGGCTCTGTCAGGGTTTGGACCCTGACTTGTTTCACTTTCTTTGTGCCTGCCGACCACGCCACATCGATTAGATAGATTATCCATATGAAATATTTTATTTTGTTCTAAGTAATCAATCAATTCGTTATTATCACACATTTTCGCATAATTGTTCCACACTACTAAGTATTAGCTGTTTACAGCAATCATCGGTGGCTTGCTATTTTGTTACTTTATCGACGCTTCATAAACCAATCGTTATTGTTTCAAGATGGAGGGTAAATGTGTTGGAGAAGGCTGTCAACTATACTTCAAGAAACGTAGTGGCAATAAGAACAGAAGTGCACGCAATGTTAATAGTCCACAATATTAATGGCTCCTAGATACGCTGGTGCAACAAGGATTGTTGTCAGCAAAGAAACAAGCACTCATTTGCCAGAAGTGCTACATAAAGTATCTTCGGAACAAAAATCAGCCTGAACCTGAAACCGAAGAGAACCAGGAAATAGAGGGAGAAGACGACTCCCCGTCCCATATCCTGCCGTTGCTGACCCTTCATGATATTTTGAATGGATCATCTTCACACAAAAAATGCTGTCTCTGTCTTGTTACCTTTGCAATAAATGGAACAGAATCAAAGACATCACCTGATCTATTCACACAATCTGTGGTGCCCCACCTCATCCCGCGTCTGCTCCATTCACCTTATTGGTAACGACTTAGATCCGTCTACAGAGGTAGTCCTTGATGGTAGAGGTTCCTTGGAATCTCAGTTACAATCAAAATCGTCCGAAATCATTAATGACCTCTTAGAAGTGTCGCACGTCCTTTCACAGAACCAGTCTGCGTTTGCAATAAGCTTTTCTTCTCTTGATGACTTGGCATGCATGGCCTGGACAGGTTGGTCCAAAGATCAGTTCCTCGAAATTCACTATCACTGTTCCCCATATCATTCATCTGGTATATATACCAAGACTACACACGATGCTCTACTACTGTTCTGGGTAAAACTGAAAACCGACATTTCCTGGAGTCAGTGTTCTTCTCCTTTTGGAATTTCCAAGTCAAGTGTGTCCAAATCTTTCCACTCCATAGTACAGGCATTAGACACATCGATAGACCCACAATTGCTAGGGCCGGATCACTTGACAAGAGAATAGTTGCTCGGGCACAATACTGTCTTTTTAGAAGCATTTTTTGGAGATAAAGCCACTGCCATATTAGATGGCACCTATATTTATATCCAGAAAAGCTTCAACCACAAGCTCCAGAGAATGTCCTAGCCAGAAGAAGAGAAACTATCTCAAATTCATGAGCATCGCCTTACTAGATGGCTACATTCTGGACACAGTAGGACCATTCACTGGCAGCGAAAATGATGCTACAATTACAAAAGATGTCATTGGCAAGCTAGTTACTTGGCTACAACCAGATGACAATGTTGTCGTTGACCGATGTCTTAGAGATGTCCTACAAGTTCTCGAAGCCTCTGGCCTCAATGCTAGCATGCCGTCATACCTGAAACATGGTCAAAGTCAACATTCTGACGTCCAAGCAAATCTTCACAGAACTATCACCAAATCGAGGTGGATTGTGGAATCCTATCATGGTCGTCTGAAACACTTGACGTTCTTCCGACAGCTTTATCAATGTCATTGAGGCTTTGCTTCGAACCGTCACAGCCTGTCTGAATGGTTATAGAGGACCGATCTACCAGAGATCTCCAGAGAGAGATGCCAAAGATAGGCTAATGGCTGAACGTATGAAGGACCGTTTGACAACACCGAATGGTTTAGCTCAGAGAGTCAAGACAGATCCGGATCTATCTAGACGGGCAAGGTCCGATTTTGTCAAGATGGATGCATCTTCCGTACTGTTTCCCCGTCTCGATCTCGATTACTTGAGAACCATTACGTGTGGAACGTATCAGATATCTCTGGCTCCTGGTTACATCGCCGAACATTTAAGTGATGACGGAGACTATGAGGTGCGGCTTTACCAGCACTCCCCAGACCTTCTCCGATGTCAAATACATTCGCGATACAAAAGCCAAACGAAATATAACGTTTGGGTACGGTTCACCGTTTCACCTGATGATGAGGCCCCAATAAAAGACTACTACTGCCAGTACCCAGTTGGAGAGAGAACGATGGGAATGTGTGCGCATATCTCCAGTATCTTGTACTACAATTGTACCTTGGGTATTACAGGGCGTTGGAAAACCCTCGACCATTACAACCACAGGTAAAGAAATTCCGATAAAACTTGAAATAGTTTTCCATGCGGCAACATGTCAAAATGTCATATGTCATATGTCAAAAGTATGTTCGGGGCTCGATATGAAAGATCCCCGTTACCATGTGACTCACCAAAATTATAAATATAGGTATTATACAATCGCCCGTAGCTATGAACACTCTAGTAAATGCAAAAACCAACCAAAATCATAACGAACACGTTTTGTGTGTTGTTCTGTCTATTTGTCAGCCAATGTCTTCAACCACGGGGACTTTTGAAGTAGCCATCTTGGATTTCTTTCATGAAAAAGTGTTTCTCTCACTTTTTTTCCATATCTGTGTACATATTCTCAACATACCGAGCAAATACTCTCGTGTTTTTGTTAATTATCTAAAGAAAGTCGAAAATCGGCAATTCAACCATAGGCTAATTCAACCCAAGATTTGAAAATGTTCCACCATTTACATTTTGATGATTTTTCCTCTCATCAATAGCATATTACGTACTGTTTGATAGGATAAAAATTGGTTTGCATCCAACGCCCATAAAAGGGTGTATTCTCTAAAAAACACAGTTTTTGTGTCTAAAATGTTATCATCGAAAATGGCATTTTTGAGATTGTTTCTTCCATAAAACAGCCAAATGGCGCAATGGAAACATGATTTTTTGTCACAATCATGCCATGAATGTATTCTTTACGATGACTATCATTTGATTAGATTTTCACTAATATTTTACATAACAAGCACATTTTATCAACACTTAGACAGCTTCTGAAAGGTACAACTTTGATGAGCCATAAAAAACAAACCAAATGACCTAAATCTTTATACTTTATAGATTTGTGACCACAACGGCATGGTCAATGCACCACCAACAGGAAATTTGAATCAGAGAAGGGGCCATTTTGGAAACAGGCCCTTTAAAAAACACTGATAATATTGAAGTCATGCGATGACGATATGTTATTGAATAAAGATAAATGGGTTTGAACATCAAAAACGAATTATACAGTCAAGGGTTACGCTATATTTGGGAGACAGAAAATTGTGAAGATACCTATATTAATATAATTAGAGAAAAGATTTTTGATATTTTTAGACAAGATTGCAAAGAAAAAATTAGAACATGTTCAAAAGGATTTATTTATTCGCATCTTAACATCGATTGTGATTTGCAGTGTTACATGAGAAAACCAATACCGAGGGATTTTTTGAAAGAAATTACAAAAATTAGATTATCGTCAACACGGACTTAGGTTAGTCTGCTATCTAAGTCCGTGATCGTCACATAATCTGAATATTGAAAAGAGTCACTACCAAAATATACAGAGAAATTTTAGAGTTTGTACAATTTGTAATGCAGATGATGTTGAAGATGAGTACCATTTTATGTTGAATACCCATGTTACTCTGAATTACGAAACAAATTTTGAAAAAGTACTATTTTAAAAAACCGATTACGTTCAAATTGATTGAATTGTTTTTAAATGTTAAAAACACAAAAGAAATTGAAAAATTGTCCAAATATATGAAAGCTGCTAATACGTTGAGGAATCATTTAATGTAATTGTTTGCTCTCTCCGAGTGTACATTCTATGTGTAATAACTTGTAATGATGTACAGAATTGTATACATGTATGCTAATATTGTTTAATTCATGTTGCTACTTGAAAACCGATGAGTCAATAGACTCAAGGTTAATAAAGAACTTGAACTTGAATTGCAGAAAAAAAGTACGCCCCCTCTAACCCAAAATCCTGGATCCGCCTATGGTCCATAGAGCTGATACGTTCCTTCATTTTGGTTTTTGTTTCCGGTGTTTGAAGATTTACTATCTTGTCAATGAGCATCCTTTTGTAGACAACCGGTAAACCGATTTCGTTAACTTCATTTGGCCGCAGGAAACGTAACGTTTCATTATTAGTTACCGACATCTTTGAAAATTCATCTCGATATTTCAGTAGTCCGGGATTGATATCCCGCAAAAACGCATCCATATCTCCACCAGTCTCCATACTTCACCTTTTGACGAATATGTAAACCCCACATCCCAAACATGCTCGGTACTTTCGGTTTCGATCAACCAATCAGAATCAAGCGGCCGGAGCCTGAGGCACCTGTTTTTATCGATATACGTTTTGTCGTTCTCAACACTGAACATTTTACCTGTACGCTGTCTTGTGCAGCCGCTACATCTAATCTAAAATAGAACCGATAGGAGTTTGACACCGCTCTGTGATACAAGTGAACGGCTGAGCGGTAGGAGTTTATACACATAGGCCGTTCTCAGTTCGGGTAGCACTGCAGTAAGAGGTGCAGCATATGTGTGTGTTACGTGATTTTGATCTCTAGGTTGCGTAACTGTTCGTATATACCACAACATACCTGGTCGTCGTGTATCGGTGTGTCGATAGTATATTATTTTTGTGCCTTGTGCAGACCTGACAATGGCCAACCGTGTGTTACAATGTCTTTTGGCGGTGGTATCTGCCATGGCACCGGCTATAATCACAATACATATAATGCAAAAAGGTAAGTAGTGTAACTAGCATTTGTAACACTGTCGATGGATTTCTGAGCTCTTGGACAAACAGGTCATCAATTAAGATTTTGCAGGTAAAGAAAACTCAGGTCGAAATCATATATTTAACTAGGAAGTCAATACGATTCTGAAACCAGCAGGTCATTACAAACAACACTCAGCGCATATCAATTTCCAAACTACTATATATGGCAACATTTATTACAAGCTGTACGTCAAGCCTCGTATCACTGTCTATATAGATAACAACACTACAATGTGTATGTAAATACTAACTCCACCGTATATAGATAATGCATGGATAGTATCTTACAATACAAGGTTTATTTTTGGCTTGGGACCCTCGCCAAAATAAACCATGCATTGTAAGATACTTACCGTGTATTCTGTTTATCCTGCAATCATTTAACACAGATATTCACTTTAAACAAAGTAAAGACACCATTCGTCAACCTTTTGATTCATTGAATCCATGCGCCGGCTTTGTCCTTCAGCCTAACGACAAGAACAAAACATGAGAACACGTACTCGTAATAAAATATCACACCATCTTTTAGGTGAAAACAGCGGGAACAAAGATTGCGGCAACAATGTGATAACCAGTGTATGGATTCTAATGTGTGCAATCAGTTTTTAATTACAGATTTTTTTGTATTTATTAATTAAAGTTTACATTTTGGTATTTTACACTTAATTAATTTATTAACCTTTCGTCGTTATATATCCTTTCACGAACGCGGAAAAGCCAAATCCTCAACCCTGAAGGACAGGTATGAGTCAATTACATAATTATAACTTTCTAATTGTAAAGTCTGTATTTTTGTTTTCTGTAATCAAAAGGTAAACTAATCTTGCTACTTATTCAGGATTAGGGGTGGTGGTGGGGGGTGGGGTGGGTGGGGGGGGGGGGGGGGCACAGGCAACCACCCTCGACGATATACTTTGGTAAGGTGAGCGTTACTCGCAAATCACCCAATATGTGGTTAAAAACAGTTTCACTTATTCAGAAATGGCAAGCTTCAATTTTTCCGTCATCTTTGTTTGTTCCTGATTCGTTGTTATAAAAATTGTTTCGTTTGTGTTCACCACTGTCTTCAGTATTGTGAACTTACCGCGTTGTGCTAGTGTTTTGGTATATTTAACTTAAAACTTGATTAGAATGCATCAGATTTATTCATGGAATAATAAAGATATATTACAAATGACAGTGAACTTACATGTACAATTCTGACCACTGAACAATATAAATGAAATACTTGGTAGCGTGAATAAATATTCAGCAAGTCAAAGTTATCACCAAAATATTACGAGTTGGCCTGTAATGTAATCTACTCTACAGTGAGTCTGGCTATTATCTAAATACGCTCTAACAACTTAACGTCAACAAATGAATAAATAGCTATGCGCTTATATTATTTATAACAACCTTATGTAATAAAAGTTTTCGTGTTCACCAAAATCACGACCGATACAGGTTATCAGACATTTAATTATCTTAGATTCTACTAATATATAGGCTATATAAAGTTTTCCTGTATCAATCTTATTCAAAATCCGACACACGTTATGATATGGTATCGTTATTTATAGCTACAATAAAACACTAACGAGATTTCTTAAATTATTTTACAGACTGTTCACACTACTTGACTAAATCTGTATACAAAGATATTTACATGGAATTATCAATAATACTAAACTAACGTTATTTTCCGTCACAATATCCAATTCAGGACCATTATAACAGTTAAAAAGTTACCCGCTAATACGAGTTGTCTCGCCTGACCCAGTCTCAGTCTCAGATCCAACTCATTGATTCAAAAATACGTTGCCTTATATAGCATCATTTGCTGCATTACACAATAACATAGCAACGATCATACAAGCAACGCAAAATGACAATATGAAAACAATGTAATCCCGGAACTATTCCTTTACTTTTACAATATATAATATAATTTCTATCCATATAAATAAACTAGAATATCGATCAAACGAACCGGAAGTGACCCGCAGTCAAAGTAAACAACTTTAACGGACATGTTTGCGAGGGAAACTACACAACGTTATTTACCGGCATAATGGCTACACTTCACTAGGCGCCAATATATGAATTATGTTAACGAATATGGATAATTATACGTAAGTACAGATAAGATTCTACATTATACAACAGAATACGGAAACGAAAATACATTCCAACTGGTATGAACCAACAATAACAATGCTAACAATGTTTTCACAACATTCGTTCGAGCTGTTAGAGCGTCACTTCACAAGGAGAAATAAGAACATGTTCTCGGGCTCGCCCAAAGACATCACAGGAGTGGTCTTTGTTGGCAGCTCGGGCCAACGCGGCTTCCTTCTCCAGATGCTTACATCCTCTCTCTCCAAATATTGACTTTCAACTTCAATTGCCCTTAATAGCACAGTTCTACACAACATCTATCTACCTACACACAGATTATAAAGCGTTACAATATCAAACATTTTTAGTTCTAAAACACACGCAGTGTTCTATCAGGGACCTTCCCTGGCCTCCTACTCCACAGGTTTACATCATCTCTCAAACGCCGGCCTCGTGATCGAAGGGTTGCGAGTTCGAGTCTCGTTTACGGCACTTGTGTTGTATCCTTGAGCAAGATACTTTACTCTGCTTGTTCCAGTCTACTCAGCTGTAAATGAGTTCGTGGTTGGGTAGTGCTAGAAATTGTAGAATGTTAGCTGTGAGCGCCGATATGGCAGCACCGGTTGTATGCTCCCCAGGGAGTTGAGAACGATATTGGCTGGTTGCTAAGGCCCTATAACCACGGATAATAATTTGTGAACCGCTTTGAGGCGCCCTTTAAGGTCGTGATAAAGCGGTATATAAGAACCTCGAATTATTATTATTATTATAAACATATTGAATCTAAATCTCTCTATACTATTCTTACCAAGTAATTTTATCAATATTTGCAATATCAACTATTTTTGAGAAGCTACCGCCGGTTGTTCATAAGTAATGAGTCACTTAAAGGAATGTATATAACGTTTTTAACTGACTTCAAACCTAACTTCCCCCTGATAATATATCAATACCTGATGCATCATTTGGAAATGACAGTTACGTCTGTCAGGTTTTGGGCGCTATAACCTTTCGCTCCTATCTCTATATCGCTGCCTCGTAGCACTCTACTATCTAATGCAGCAGCCCATTGTCCGCCAAGGCACGGTGCTACCTAAGTCACAAGACCTTGACCTCAGACCTACTTTTGACTGCCGCTCTCTATTGATACAATTTTCGGTTTGATTTTCCTTATTAATTACCAAATAACAGCCCATATCTTTACAAATGTATACATTAATAACAACACTGCACTGTCTATGTATATCCTCATTACATTGTATATATCAATAACAACACTTTAATGTATTTGTCAACACTCAATACCTGTACATATTTAATCAAACAAACACTATAAGTCTTTCATTATTTATTATACTACTTATATAAATATACCAATACAATGTGTGCTTTATTCATTATAAAACGTTTATCAATAATTACAAAATAATATATACTCTACATACAAGCATCCAATGTGTTGAAATAAACATATTATTAAATAAACACATGTACATATAGATAAACATTGCATTTAGAATACAATCCATGAATCCATGTAACAACATCGGAATGTGAAAAGTGCACAAAAAAATCATGAAATGTAAATGGCTGTTTACAACGAAACATTTGTTGTTGGCGAATGTACTTGAAATTAGTTAAAATTTTTCATTATTTTTGTTTAATACAATCCAGTGCCTTCTCCTCCTGGTGCACTAGACATGCAAAACAGTCACGTGTTGACGACACGTGTGGAGCTGAGGTGGGATGCTTCACCAGGCTACGTGGACAATTACCTTGTGATGCTGAAGAACTGTGCTGGAGACGTAGTGGCAAAGAAAAGTACCGAATCGACACAACCGTCCGTGTTTATTGACAATCCTCACACTGGGACTACTTACGAGGTAGTGATATGGGCGGTGGCTGGCGGAAAATTAAGTGATCCTGTGACGGCGACTATACGGGTGAAGGGTGAGTAACACAAAGTCTTGGAATGATTGTTGGTTAAGCAGTTTAAAGTAGCACTACGTTTTATTAAAACTATATTCTTATGCTTCTTTAAAATTAGTGTATATATGAATTAAATGTTTCATCTTATGAAAAAATAATGGGTGATTTACGTTGAAGTATGTTCTCAGGTCCTCTATTCAGAAAAGAATAAGCAGTTTGCGATATAAAATGAAAACTAAACACAAGTCGATCTTTCTTGACCCATATGATCGAACAACACTCAACGACCTACATGCCAAGTATGTGATTGTGTCTGCAGACAAGGCAACTAATAACCTGATCCTAGTTTGCAAACACCATTACATTCATTGTTTGCAAAAAGAACTGGGCCTGCTTAATAACCAAGGTAACCCTACTAACGCATTAACGGTTTTTCGAAAGATGAAATACTTTCCAATCATACATCAGTATTGCAATCATTCAAAATACCCGTTAATGATACAGACGCTGACTTACCTCGGCTGTATTGGATAAATAAACTACACAAGGATCCTTCTAAGCAACGTTTTATCGCTGGTTCGTCTCATTGCTCAACAAAGCCATTATCAAAGCTTCTTGCTACCATTCTTAGTACCGTTAAATCAGGACTTCAGTCTTATTGTGACACTGTATACTCCATAAGTGGCATTAATGGGATGTGGATTTTGAAAAACTCTAAAGATCTTCTGATCAGTCTTGAGCACCCTTTTCTCAAACATGTTTCGTCCATCAAAACGTTTGATTTTGCCACCCTGTACACTACCATACCACATGCCAAACTGAAAGAACGTCTTCGGTCTCTCATTATGAGAGCTTTCTTTTCCAAGAAAGGTGAACGACGATACAACTACATGGTTGTGAGCTATCTTGGATCATACTTTGTGAAAAACACAACAAAAGCTTGATTGAAATATACTAAGGAAGATATAGTACGAATGATTGAAATCCTGGTTGACAATATTTTTGTTGAGTTCGGAGGAAAGGTTTTCCAACAGACTGTTGGCACTCCAATGGGCACTAACTGTGCACCACATTTGGCTGACTTGTTTTTGTTTTCATACGAGTCTGAATTTGTCGAGGGCCTTATCAGGACGGGTAACAAAAACCTTTCCAAATCTATCAATTTCACTTTCAGGTATATCGACGATGTGTTGTCTATAAACAACAAGAAATTTGCTGACCTAGTCGATCGTATATACCCTACTGAACATGAGATTAAAGACACAACATACTCTCCTACATCGGCTTCTTACTTCAATCTTTACTTAAACTATGACCAGCACGAGAAACTTAAAACTAAGCTGTATGATAAACGTGACGATGTCGATTTTCCGATCGTGAAATTTCCCTTTCTTGATAGTAGCATCCCTGCTTCTCCATCCTATGGTGTTTACATGTCGCAGTTGATTCATTATTCTAGGGCTTGCTCTGATGCAGGTTGATGAAGACTATGGGCAAGTTTTATGGTCGCCATCTTGATCTCATCGAGAAATATTCTATATCTTTGTGTGATATGAAGATGGACGTTTTTGAGTTTGCTTGTTAGTGTGTTTGCTGGATGTGATGATAAAGATGACTCGGTTCTCATTTTGAGGATTGCTGCTTACTTGAATGTGACCAAGATTTACATGGCTGGTGTCGCCGATGAAGCAGATGACGTTTACTCTTCCGGAACACCTGGTCTTATTCTCTTGTACTTTTACGAGAGTCTCCATGTAAATATTTCCTTTGTTCCTATTTTGCCCCTAGTTTAATCGATTTTGAGTTCGGATTATGGATTTTGTTGACGCTTTGGTATTCTCTGATTTTTTACTGATTATCGCGATTTTCGTGATAGATGTCAACTGCTGACAAACAAAGTTACGGCACAGGGATTCGCGAAATGCAAGTTGATGAAGACTATGGGCAAGTTTTATGGTCGACATCTTGATCTCATCGAGAATTATTCTGTATCTTTGTGTGATATGAAGATGGACGTTTTTGAGTTTGCTTTTTAGTGTGTTTACTTGTTGTGATGACAAATATGACTCGGTTCTAATTTTGAGGATTGATGCTTACTTTGATGTGACCAAGATTTGCATGGCGGGTGTCGTCGATGAAGCAGAAGACGCTTACACTTCCCGATTACCTTGTCTTATTCTCTTGTGCTTTTACGAGAGTCTCCATGTAAATCTTTCCTTTGTTCCTATTTTGCCCATACATATGTAGTTTAATCGATTTTGAGTTCGGATAATGGTTTTGGTGACGCTTTGGTATTCTCTGATTTTTTTTTCTCTCAAAATCTTCAATTGATAATTTAAAAAGGGAATCACTATTTGTTGATCAACGATTTGGACATGTAAATGTTTTGCGTCATACATACAGCGAAAAGTTACCGAATGGTCAAAACATAACGCAAGGATTACATTACGGAAGCATAATGAGGGATGGGAGGTATTCAAAATAACTGCCCAACAGTTTGCATGTTATAAATTTGTTCTATGACATGAAGCCGGTACAGGCATATAGAGCTTTGATTTGGTTTTGGGGCCTCCCAAGGGATAACTCTTTCATTCCTCTGTTACATGAAATGCGTGTGTTAAACTTAAAAGCATGTTTTGTAATATTCCCTTTATAATTTTCCAATAAAACGGTATGATTTATTTAAATTTCTGGAGAGAAGGACCTTTTCACATACAAAATATAACGTATCGAAAAAATCACTTGTTTACGTTGTAAAACGGTTTGTAGGTGCGACTGGTGTATACAGTATACGGCTTCAGTTAGGACAAAAGGAATACATTTATGTCATTATGAGTGGGTGAAAAACTGTTTTTCGTACCTAATCTATAAAATAGGGAAGGTGTAAATTCAATCGGGTTGTGACCCCGATATTGAATCTGATATGTGCATAACCGAAGTCATTAATTAAAAAAATAAAACATACCCATGTATGCAGTTGTGTTTTTGAAAATGTCAACGTTCACGTTCCTTTACAAGAAGATGAAAAAAAATGTTAAAAGGGATTTGTATGGTACATTTACATTGCATTATGTTGTAGAATCGCAACTGAAATTCAGAGACCTACTTGTAAAGGAAATAAGAACCACATCTGTTATGTTGGAGTGGACCCGCTCAGCATACAACTTAGTACAGAACTATAAGGTAAAATGGTATCCGGTAAATTCAAAATCCATCCAGATTAAAAATGTGGCCCCAGACGAGACATCAATGTACATTGAAGATTTGACTCCCGGACAACTGTTCAAGTTTATTGTGACATCGTATATACCAAGTCAGTGTGGAGACGAAGAACGCGTCCAGTCGGAGGATATATCGGTCAGAACACGTAAGCGGACAATTTCATTAAAACCGAAAGTAAATTATTAAACGGATAACACACCAGCCAGTTTGACAAATGTTATCTTATACATGATTCCTTTGTACTGCCATAAATCCTTAAAAAGATATTTAAATATACTTTTGATATTATATATTGTGAATCTCGTTTGGGAAATGTATGGGATATTTACCGCTTTGCACATCAATCGCATAATTTTGATATCTGATAATCGTAAGGAGAAGTGTAGCATACCCTTTGGTTATACGTTAGTTAAAATAATGAATAATTTAAGTTTACAATAATGTGCCTTGCTACTACTAAAAACCGGTTGCGGAAAACCATACAAATGATAATTTTAGACTTCTAAAGTCATGAATTAAAGGAGCTTTACGCACCTGACCCTTCTGCTTCTACATTAGTTTAGAAAGTTTGGATTTCCACCTTTTGGCCCCTCGCATCAATGAAGAGTCCTAGGAGGACGAAACAGCTGTATGATGCAGTTTAATTCATTTTTCGACATGCTGTATCTATAACTAAATTTAAAAGATGCAGCACATGTGTGTGTTACGTCATCTTTAGATAATAATGATGAATTATTCATCGTAGTAAACAACCAACCGATAACACGTTGTATAGATAAGTAAATGTGTCATGACAATACTATAATATTTATCTGTACACTCATTACAATGTATACATCAATAACAAACATTACATTGTGTATGTCATTACACTGTATATATAAATAACATACTACAATGTTTATGTCTATAAACATTACACTGCATATATAAATAGCAAAACTACATTTTGTTTGTCTACACCCATTTCAATGTATATTTCAATAACAACTACAATGTTCATATCTAAACGCATTACACATATAAACTAGAAATTGTTAGTTAACAACTTGACGGGCTTTTTGTTACTCAAAAATATTTGGACTTTAAATGTCCCTTCACAACAAAGCATTTGTATATGGTGAATAAACCGGTAATTGGTAGTTAAACTCTTTATCTTTGTTTTCCGCCAACCAGCGCCTGCTTCACCCGGTGAACTAGACATGCAAAATAGTCACGTGCTAACGACACGTGTGGAGCTGAGGTGGGAGGCTTCACCAGGCTATGTGGACAATTACGTTGTTGTGCTGAAAAACTGTGCAGGAGACGTAGTGGCAGAGAAAAGAACCAAATCGACACAACCGTCCGTGTCGTTTGACAATCCTCATACTGGGACTACTTACGAGGTTGTGATATGGGCGGTGGCTGACGGAAAATTAAGTGATCATGTGACAGCGACTATACGGGTGAAAGGTCAGTAAAATAGATTCTTGGAATGATTGCTGGCTAAGCAGTTTAAAGATTATACATCGCTCAAATAAGAATCAATTAATTTCTTGCTGATTCCCTTATCCGGTATTTGTATGGTACATTTATATTGCATTGTGTTGTAGAATCGCAACTGAAATTCAGAGACCTACTTGTAAAGGAAATTGGAACCGCATCTGTTGTGTTGGAGTGGACCCGCCCAGCATATAACTTAGTACAGAACTATAAGGTAAAATGGTATCCGGTAAATTCAAAATCCATCCAGATTAAAAATGTGGCCCCAGACGAGACATCAATGTACATTGAAGATTTGACTCCCGGACAACTGTTCAAGTTTATTGTGACATCGTATATACCAAGTCAGTGTGGAGACGAAGAACGCGTCCAGTCGAAGGATATATCGGTCAGAACACGTAAGCGGACAATTTCATTAAAACCGAAAGTAAATTATTAAACGGATAACACACCAGCCAGTTTGACAAATGTTATCTTATACATGATTCCTTTGTACTGCCATAAATCCTTAAAAAGATATTTAAATATACTTTTGATATTATATATTGTGAATCTCGTTTGGGAAATGTATGGGATATTTACCGCTTTGCACATCAATCGCATAATTTTGATATCTGATAATCGTAAGGAGAAGTGTAGCATACCCTTTGGTTATACGTTAGTTAAAATAATGAATAATTTAAGTTTACAATAATGTGCCTTGCTACTACTAAAAACCGGTTGCGGAAAACCATACAAATGATAATTTTAGACTTCTAAAGTCATGAATTAAAGGAGCTTTACGCACCTGACCCTTCTGCTTCTACATTAGTTTAGAAAGTTTGGATTTCCACCTTTTGGCCCCTCGCATCAATGAAGAGTCCTAGGAGGACGAAACAGCTGTATGATGCAGTTTAATTCATTTTTCGACATGCTGTATCTATAACTAAATTTAAAAGATGCAGCACATGTGTGTGTTACGTCATCTTTAGATAATAATGATGAATTATTCATCGTAGTAAACAACCAACCGATAACACGTTGTATAGATAAGTAAATGTGTCATGACAATACTATAATATTTATCTGTACACTCATTACAATGTATACATCAATAACAAACATTACATTGTGTATGTCATTACACTGTATATATAAATAACATACTACAATGTTTATGTCTATAAACATTACACTGCATATATAAATAGCAAAACTACATTTTGTTTGTCTACACCCATTTCAATGTATATTTCAATAACAACTACAATGTTCATATCTAAACGCATTACACATATAAACTAGAAATTGTTAGTTAACAACTTGACGGGCTTTTTGTTACTCAAAAATATTTGGACTTTAAATGTCCCTTCACAACAAAGCATTTGTATATGGTGAATAAACCGGTAATTGGTAGTTAAACTCTTTATCTTTGTTTTCCGCCAACCAGCGCCTGCTTCACCCGGTGAACTAGACATGCAAAATAGTCACGTGCTAACGACACGTGTGGAGCTGAGGTGGGAGGCTTCACCAGGCTATGTGGACAATTACGTTGTTGTGCTGAAAAACTGTGCAGGAGACGTAGTGGCAGAGAAAAGAACCAAATCGACACAACCGTCCGTGTCGTTTGACAATCCTCATACTGGGACTACTTACGAGGTTGTGATATGGGCGGTGGCTGACGGAAAATTAAGTGATCATGTGACAGCGACTATACGGGTGAAAGGTCAGTAAAATAGATTCTTGGAATGATTGCTGGCTAAGCAGTTTAAAGATTATACATCGCTCAAATAAGAATCAATTAATTTCTTGCTGATTCCCTTATCCGGTATTTGTATGGTACATTTATATTGCATTGTGTTGTAGAATCGCAACTGAAATTCAGAGACCTACTTGTAAAGGAAATTGGAACCGCATCTGTTGTGTTGGAGTGGACCCGCCCAGCATATAACTTAGTACAGAACTATAAGGTAAAATGGTATCCGGTAAATTCAAAATCCATCCAGATTAAAAATGTGGCCCCAGACGAGACATCAATGTACATTGAAGATTTGACTCCCGGACAACTGTTCAAGTTTATTGTGACATCGTATATACCAAGTCAGTGTGGAGACGAAGAACGCGTCCAGTCGAAGGATATATCGGTCAGAACACGTAAGCGGACAATTTCATTAAAACCGAAAGTAAATTATTAAACGGATAACACACCAGCCAGTTTGACAAATGTTATCTTATACATGATTCCTTTGTACTGCCATAAATCCTTAAAAAGATATTTAAATATACTTTTGATATTATATATTGTGAATCTCGTTTGGGAAATGTATGGGATATTTACCGCTTTGCACATCAATCGCATAATTTTGATATCTGATAATCGTAAGGAGAAGTGTAGCATACCCTTTGGTTATACGTTAGTTAAAATAATGAATAATTTAAGTTTACAATAATGTGCCTTGCTACTACTAAAAACCGGTTGCGGAAAACCATACAAATGATAATTTTAGACTTCTAAAGTCATGAATTAAAGGAGCTTTACGCACCTGACCCTTCTGCTTCTACATTAGTTTAGAAAGTTTGGATTTCCACCTTTTGGCCCCTCGCATCAATGAAGAGTCCTAGGAGGACGAAACAGCTGTATGATGCAGTTTAATTCATTTTTCGACATGCTGTATCTATAACTAAATTTAAAAGATGCAGCACATGTGTGTGTTACGTCATCTTTAGATAATAATGATGAATTATTCATCGTAGTAAACAACCAACCGATAACACGTTGTATAGATAAGTAAATGTGTCATGACAATACTATAATATTTATCTGTACACTCATTACAATGTATACATCAATAACAAACATTACATTGTGTATGTCATTACACTGTATATATAAATAACATACTACAATGTTTATGTCTATAAACATTACACTGCATATATAAATAGCAAAACTACATTTTGTTTGTCTACACCCATTTCAATGTATATTTCAATAACAACTACAATGTTCATATCTAAACGCATTACACATATAAACTAGAAATTGTTAGTTAACAACTTGACGGGCTTTTTGTTACTCAAAAATATTTGGACTTTAAATGTCCCTTCACAACAAAGCATTTGTATATGGTGAATAAACCGGTAATTGGTAGTTAAACTCTTTATCTTTGTTTTCCGCCAACCAGCGCCTGCTTCACCCGGTGAACTAGACATGCAAAATAGTCACGTGCTAACGACACGTGTGGAGCTGAGGTGGGAGGCTTCACCAGGCTATGTGGACAATTACGTTGTTGTGCTGAAAAACTGTGCAGGAGACGTAGTGGCAGAGAAAAGAACCAAATCGACACAACCGTCCGTGTCGTTTGACAATCCTCATACTGGGACTACTTACGAGGTTGTGATATGGGCGGTGGCTGACGGAAAATTAAGTGATCATGTGACAGCGACTATACGGGTGAAAGGTCAGTAAAATAGGTTCTTGGAATGATTGCTGGCTAAGCAGTTTAAAGATTATACATCGCTCAAATAAGAATCAATTAATTTCTTGCTGATTCCCTTATCCGGTATTTGTATGGTACATTTATATTGCATTATGTTGTAGAATCGCAACTGAAATTCAGAGACCTACTTGCAAAGGAAATAAGAACCACATCTGTTATGTTGGAGTGGACCCGCCCAGCATATAACTTAGTACAGAACTATAAGGTAAAATGGTATCCGGTAAATTCAAAATCAGTTCAGATTAAAAATGTGGCCCCAGACGAGACATCAATGTACATTGAAGATTTGACTCCCGGACAACTGTTCAAGTTTATTGTGACATCGTATATACCAAGTCAGTGTGGAGACGAAGAACGCGTCCAGTCGGAGGATATCTCGCTCAGAACACGTAAGCGGACAAAATATTAACAAAGCCATTGAACGGATAACACTCCAGCGAGTTTGACAAATGTAAACGCATGATCTGTTTGTATTGCCAGAAATATTAGCGCTAATACTTAAATATGTATTGAGGATCTCGTTTGGTGATATTGCTGGTAGTATCGTTAAACTATGTGTCTCCTTTCCCCTTAACCGCAAACATGAACATACAAAGTAAGAAAAAAACAGTAATACAAACATTAATAATTTACACGAGGTCAACAATGTATAAGATATATTTACCCCTTTTCACAATAATTGTGGTAATTTGATATATGAATTTTTCACACAATGCCGAACGTAAAGAATACATATTTAAAGGAGTTTGGCCACGATTTTTCATAATTTCATATTTCAATCTCATTTGATGCAACAATACGTGTAGCGACCGATACCCCGTCTCCCTCGGTGTTGGGAAAAATAGACAGGCTAGGTGACGCCCCATTTTTATCAGCCTAGTGAATATGCATATTTTGACCGGGATTCCAGGTCACGTGATATGTGACGTTATTGAGGCACAACGTATTCGATACATGTACTTATTCTGACACGCCCATTACATATTGATGTATTATCTGTGAGTGTAAGCATTCCCTTGTTATCTAATTTCTTGGTGCAAGTAATGACAGTAACCAATACATGTTATGTGGTTAAAATTATCAATCGCCATTAATGATCTTGTCAGAAAAAATAAAACTTATCTAATTCCGATTTTTGCATAAACTCCATTAAGTTCGAATCTAGTCCGTTACGTCTCAGCAACTCCAAGCTTAGAGAAAGTGATACATTTTACAAAATCCGATTTTACAGCTATGTAAATTACCTGTACCCTTACCTGTCACACTAGACAAAGGGCATTTGTGGTACCTACCTGTGAGTCGTGGCAGGTGTACTAATTACCCTGTAATTACCAAGAGGTGTAAATGATATGGCCAGTGAATTCGAAGGGCATTCATGATAATATAATTACTGATCCTCTAAATAGCAATATACACCGGCACAATTATTTTTATCCCTAGCCGTTCCTAGTGTTGGAAGATAAACTATTCTTAAAAAGGATTAAAGAAGTTTTGAACAGAATCTAACTATATTTTAACAATACTTAACATTAGGCTAGTAACCTTAGCAAAATCTGAAACTGCTAATTAAGTTAAACTATATTTGTATCATATATATACGATGTTCTGAAATTTCTAAATTTCTAAGTTTTATATTTTTGTAAATATGGTGATGCTGATACTATGACGTTTTTTTAAGTATTGCATATTTTAAAATATCAGCATAAACATTTGGTTATTGGATTTTTCAGGAACGTATATGTGTCCCTGGATTTATGATATATCTTCAGGGCGGACCAAAGAATTGTAGATGCGTTAATGTGACACACTTCTACTTTCAGATATAAACACAAATTTATCCGGATCTTGTTTATTATATTGTGTTGTTGATGAAAGCTAATCAATATATTGTATATCCTTCTTCTTATTTTTTTTTCTCGTAGTCGAGGAAGGTCTCCCACAACCACCTTTTATTGAAGGAAGCTCCGCCAAGTCTACAACAATAAACCTGAAGTTTATCAAGACGTTACAAAATATTATGAAACAAATCATAATTAGAAAAACTGATGATAACAGTGAAGTGGTTCGGCTTGAAAGCAGGAAAGATAGCGTGCTTGTTGACGAGGGTCTAGAGATCAACACATTGTATGAAATTGAAATTTACGTCAAAACTGGAGGCAAAATAAGTGGATCACAATTTCTTCACATGAGGACGAAAAACGTGAAAGGTGGTAATAATACGATAAATTATAAGTTCATAACGTTTGTTATAATATGTTTGACGGTTTTGTCTTTTATTTGTACCAAATAGTTTTTGTGAGAATCTTTGCAAAAAATGTATAAAATATTAAACTAAATTAAGGAAACGGTACAAAAATCCATATATATCGTGCGTTTATCAGAATTACCCTGGTTCGGTTAAAACGACATTAGCTTTATGCTCCATAAATAGCCTATATAGATTTATTTTTGATAATCTCCATGGTGACAACACACATACAATACAGGAAATACAGCTTTAAGATTGAAGTTGTTTACAATTTTATGAATAAAACAAAAACAAATATTCAAAATATGGATTTTATTATCTAAATCATAATAGTGTTCAATAACGCCTTTAAACAATTGAAAGTTATCAACTTGTCTTTGTTTATTCACAGTTTCAATGCCATGTCTCATCGGAGGAATATTAGGAGGGACTATCGCCATCGCAGGTTTTGGTCCACTTCTTTGTTTACTTGGGTTCGGTGGCGGTGGAATTATCGGAGGATCAATGGCGGCCTTGCTAATGAAATTGGGGACCATTAAGGCCGGAAGCCTTTTTGCAATCCTACAATCTGTCGGCGTTATTGGCCTGAGTGTAGCCGGTAAAGCTAAATTGATAGCAGCGGGTATTGCTGTTGGATGCATGGTTGAAGAACTCATATAATGCTGATTTCATTCTATCAACAAGACTAAACATGTAACCATCCCCATCAACATGTAACAACCTAAATGTTGACAAGTGATATGATACCTCAATTTGCCAAACATGTTAGTTACATTCGGCACAATACACCAAGGACAGCTCTAAAATTACAATGATCTCAGTCTAATTCTGATGGAGTTATCTTTCCAGGAAGAAGTCTGTCGTGTTGATATCTAGCGAAAGTGGTAAACAGTCGAACCTCGCTATCTCGAAGTTGACGGGACCATAGGAAAATTTCGAATTATCCGAGTATTCGAGTTATGCTAGTTTGAATGCTAGTATAAAGCTTGAACCAGACCGCCAACATACTTCGAAGTAAACCGGGTCTTCCAGTTATGCGAATTTGATATAACGAGGTTCTACTGTATTAAAAAAACAATATTCAGAGGAACAGCACGCATTATACAGTGTATCGTGTGGTTATTGAAGACTTTATTTTGTATATATATTGTAAGTGACTGCAGCTAAGATGAACGAGGTGAATAAGGTAATCAACATCACATGACAATCATATGATACATTAGAAATAATAGACATTGGCCGGCATGCTGTCTGCGAAATATACACTGTGCATGTAATAATTCATTTATAAAACAAATAGTTTTTTATCAAACGCTTCCGGATGTCCCGCACCTTGCAAGACATGAGTCAACTGTATTTATTTTGTGTCTTTTCTTTGTATTTCCAACATGTTTTCCTGGCTTTGTTTATGGATCATGGGTATACTTGTAGAGATTTGTGTCCTGTTTCTTCTAATAATAATTTTACTGTTTTCCGTTTTGTTAGACCAAGGAAATCACAATATATTAACAACATTCAATTTTTGGGACGTAATTTTTAGCAGAGATATGCAGAAAATTGGCGTAAAACCGAGGTTATCAAGTCCCGTGGTTCTATAGCATACATTTCGGTATCACTTCATTCATCGCCCTTGCTCATCTGTTATTCAAGGAATCCCACCTAGTTACAATAAACGGACGACGGGTAAACCAATCAAGCATGAAGTAAACATCGCTTATTAGTGATACACGTGTACTGCAAGGTTCATCAATAAAGGTAATTGTATTCATACTAATGTGTTGTTTAAATATTGATTTTTTATATTAACAGAACATCTAATATATTAAATTTTATTTTTATTTAAGGGTACGAAACAAATCTAATACTTTAAAAATGTCTTATATTGGATCATTCGAATGCATCACTCGTGTTAAAATAAGAAACGCAAATACTCAAATATGTTTTGTTTCTGCTACAAGCAGTTGTAGAAACAAACAGCTAGACTTAAACAAGCTTAGTAACTAGATACTTATATTTATATATATTCAACTTAGTAACGCTGATTACGTATAATATGGCGCTGTTCACGCTTCAAAAGGATAACTATTCAATGACAGGCATTGTTAAAACATGGAACATCTTTGGGATTCATTTTGTCTTTTTATACAATATATGGATGCTTGCAAACTTCCTATTTGTCATCTGAGTAAATTAGTTTGCTATCTAGGGTTTGTCTAATACGCAATCGAAACACCTTTCGTGTATGAAGTTAAATAGGTCGGGAATCTGGGGAGAGGATAATTATTAATACAAGTTAATATGGTCGAAGGGACAGTCTTGCCCGAAGAGACAGCCAGGGGAAAGCCAGCAGTCTTGGCCGAGGGATACAGGAGAGTATTTTGACTAGACTAAATAAACTATAACGGGCAATAGTAACAAAACAAAGCTGAACTAACGGTACCTAAAATGCAAAAATTGAGTAATTAAACAATAATAGCATTTATGTAAGTAACCTTTTCTTTAACATAGTATAAAAAGCTTTCAAAAACAAGCTGATATCACGGATATAACACGTTTTTTTTCAGTAGTAGTCTTTAGTAGACGTTGAAGGTACATCAGTAGAGTCATACCTGTAGGGTTAGGGTTAGTCATACCCTTTCAGCAGTCAACTCTCTTAAGCACCCAATTTTCCTTGATCTCAAAAGTGGCCGTTTAATACAGGTTGCATTGTTTCTGATTTTGAAACTAATTAATTCTGATGGTCATTCTGCTGTTTTATTAGGATTATGTATTTGATATAACAGTATCTAAATAACTATCTTTTATTAAGCACGGGTACACTTACGACAGGAAATTCACATTTTAACCTTCGGATCAACAACACTAAGTGTATATGATACATAGTGTTTAATATATTATAAGAAACACGGAAACATAACTATCTTTTATGTATTCGTATACCAAAGCATGGTCCTTATTTAGTTTCCATGCCCAAACCTCGATTATGTGCTCAAGCTAAATTCCATTGTCCGGAAATACAGTTATAAAGTACGCGAAATGTATTCCAGTTTCGTCAGTGATCTGGAAGAACTTGTGAAGTGTTTGCGATGAATACCGTTTTAAATGTTAAGAAGTTGGCATTTCGATTATGTCACGTGATTTAAGCAAGTTACAAAACATTAGCTTTGCTTGACCATAAAAATAAATCAGAGATTGCCAAAGCGTCAACAACACCATAATCCAAACTAAAAAACGATTCCCTGAACTCTGGTAAATTTGTAATTTCAAGATCGACACAGAATAAAGCATTTATTAGAGAGGTTTTATGCACTTTTTATGCCAAAATAAAACTACGTTTGCTTTCAATTTCAACGTAAAGTCTGCTCTCATTTTTTTTTTTTTTTTGGAAACACATATAAAAAGTTAACGTTTTAATGGAAATGTACACAATGTGTGACATTTATTAATAAAAGTAATAGCATAACAGTAATTTTAACATTTTAAACAACTTTATAGATAACGAAAGTATCATATTCTATCGCATAAATAAATCTGTATCTATCATGATAAAACAACGGAATTAAATCTAAAATTACATTCATTATAATCGACGACACCCGCCATGTAAATCACATATTACCTTACCTGTACTGACTAAGATATCCTCCGACTGGATGCTTTCTTCATCTCCACACTGATTTAGTAAAACTAACGTAACAGCAAACACGAATATTTGTCTTGGGGCAAATCTAAGGGGATGTCTTGTTTGCGCCGACATGCTCAATCTGAGCTGATGTCAAATTCATCGAATACCATTGTAACTCATTGTTCTTTAGCCTGCTGTTCACTGGTCGGAACCACTCCAACATTACAGATGTGGTTCCTCGTTCCGTTACAATTAGACTAGCGATTCTTAGATTTGATACTAGAACACAATATAATATTTCACAATAAGATATTGGATTCTGAGAGAATCAACAGGGGAGTGAGTTTATCTAGTATTGGAATTACTTATATATTACTTATACTTCTTTACAACTTCACTTTTTTAAAAGCACCTTCCCGATTACTTTTGCTGTTTTATTGCAATCCATTTTAGAAATCTTATAGTTTTTATTGTTATTTAAAGCAGAAGACATATAAAAATGCATTTCTAAATTTTATTTTCTTAAACATAAATTATCTGATATTTATATTATTTAATGAAATCAAGCAATAGTGCACAATGGGAGCTTGCGGCAAAACAACGTTTGAATAAGTTTTTTTAACAATCCTTCATAGAAGACAACACCGACCTTCCATCTGTAAAATCGCTGTCATGTGATTACTTATTGTTCCGTCAGCCACCGTTCATATCACCACCTCGTACGTAGTCCCAGTGAGAGGATTTTCTAACAACACGGACGGTTGTGTCGATTCGGCACAGTTCTTCAGCATCACAAGGTAAGTGTCCACGTAGCCTGGTGAAGCATCCCACCTCAGCTCCACACGTGTCGTCAGCACGTGACTGTTTTCCTTATCTTATGTTCGGGAGGAGACGGCACTATTACGTAGAGAATAATCCAAAGTTATTCCACGAGCAAAACGATTCACCTACATTGTGCAGAATTGAGCGGTAAGTATTTTAAGCTACCATCAATAATTTGTTTTCTGCTGTTTTAGCTTTGCTGAGAGGCATTAAGTTCTGACATTATTTTAGCTGACGTCATGTTTTGATGATAACGTCATTGTATAGAAGGTGTTAATATTTCAGGACTAACGCATCGTTGAGATATACATGAAACTAAAATCAAAGGACTTGGATGATTTTTTCTGTATCTGTTTCCTTCAAGATGACTTACATTTATAGCGCAAACGCGATATTTTGATTTAGACTTTTTCGCTCATACTGGAACCCATTGACACATTTGTGCTGTATAACAGAAATATCTCACGTGTTCTGACTAGAATATCCTCCGAATGGACGCCACGCTGAGTTTGTACTACTGGCTTCACAAGAAATGTAAACAGTTGTCCAGGAGTCAAATCTTCAACTCGGAGCAATGTCTCGTCTCGATCAACCTTGAAAGTCTGAACTGATTGCGAATTACCGGATACCACCGTACGTCATAGTGATCCACTAAGTTGTATACTGGGCGGGTCTACTCCAACATAACAGATGTGTTTCCTCGTCCCTTTACAGTTAGGTTTGTGATTCTTAATAATAATGATATTTGACTCTCAAAGACGCAACAGGCAAATTCATTTTACTATTATGGTCTTACGTATTGCGTCTTCAGCTACAATACCGGTATCTGTAACGCTAACTTCGCTGTTTTCTCTTCTCGACAGGATAATTTGTTCCCTTTTCTCCCTTACAAAAGACATTTACACACCTTATATTTTTTGAAGTTAAGCCATGTGAAATTTCTTCCGGATAAAACAAATAGTTTTTTATCAAACGTTTTTCGGATGCCCCGCACCTTGCAAGACATGAGTCAACATTTTTTATTTTGTGTCTTTTCTTTGTATTTCCAACATGTTTCAATGAGTTTTACTGGCTTTGTTTATGGATCATGTGTATACTTGTGTAGAGATTTGTGTCCTGTTTCTTCTCATAATAATTTTACTGTTTTCCGTTTTGTTAGACCAAGGAAATCACATTATATTAACAACATTCAATTTTTGGGACGTAATCTTTAGCAGAGCTATTCAGAAAATTGGCGTAAAACCGAGGTTATCAAGTCCCATGGTTCTATAGCATACATTCGGTAACAATTCATTCATCGCTCTTGCTCACCTGTTATTCAAGGAATCCCACCTAGTTACAATAAACGGACGAAGGGTAAACCAATCAAGCTTGAAGTAAACATCGCTTATTAGTGATACAGGTGTACTGCAAGGTTCATCAATAAAGGTAATTGTATTCAAACTAATGTGTTGTTTAAATATTGATTTTTGATATTAACAGAATATCTAATTTATTAAATTTTATTTTTATTTAAGGGTACGAAATAAATAAATACTTTAAAAACGTCTTATATTGGATCATTCGAATGCATCACTCGTGTTGAAACAAGAAACGCAATTACTTAGATCTATTTTTTTCGGCTACAAGCAGTTGTAGAAACAAACAGCTAGACTTAAACAGGCTAAGTAATAAGATACTTATATTTATATATGTTCAACTTAGTAACGCTGACTACGTATAACATGGCGCTGTTCACGCTTCAAAAGGATAACTATTCAATGACAGGCATTGTTAAAACATGGAACATCTTAGGGATTCATTTTGTCCTTTTATACAATATATGGATGCTTGCAAACTTCCTATTTGTCATCTGAGTAAATTAGTTTGCTATCTAGGGTTTGTCTAATACGCAATCGAAACACCTTTCGTGTATGAAGTTAAATAGGTCGGGAATCTGGGGAGAGGATAATTATTAATACAAGTTAATATGGTCGAAGGGACAGTCTTGCCCGAAGAGACAGCCAGGGGAAAGCCAGCAGTCTTGGCCGAGGGATACAGGAGAGTATTTTGACTAGACTAAATAAACTATAACGGGCAATAGTAACAAAACAAAGCTGAACTAACGGTACCTAAAATGCAAAAATTGAGTAATTAAACAATAATAGCATTTATGTAAGTAACCTTTTCTTTAACATAGTATAAAAAGCTTTCAAAAACAAGCTGATATCACGGATATAACACGTTTTTTTTCAGTAGTAGTCTTTAGTAGACGTTGAAGGTACATCAGTAGAGTCATACCTGTAGGGTTAGGGTTAGTCATACCCTTTCAGCAGTCAACTCTCTTAAGCACCCAATTTTCCTTGATCTCAAAAGTGGCCGTTTAATACAGGTTGCATTGTTTCTGATTTTGAAACTAATTAATTCTGATGGTCATTCTGCTGTTTTATTAGGATTATGTATTTGATATAACAGTATCTAAATAACTATCTTTTATTAAGCACGGGTACAATTACGACAGGAAATTCACATTTTAACCTTCGGATCAACAACACTAAGTGTATATGATACATAGTGTTTAATATATTATAAGAAACACGGAAACATAACTATCTTTTATGTATTCGTATACCAAAGCATGGTCCTTATTTAGTTTCCATGCCCAAACCTCGATTATGTGCTCAAGCTAAATTCCATTGTCCGGAAATACAGTTATAAAGTACGCGAAATGTATTCCAGTTTCGTCAGTGATCTGGAAGAACTTGTGAAGTGTTTGCGGTGAATACCGTTTTAAATGTTAAGAAGTTGACATTTCGATTATGTCACGTGATTTAAGCAAGTTACAAAACATTAGCTTTGCTTGACCATGAAAATAAATCAGAGATTGCCAAAGCGTCAACAACACCATAATCCAAACTAAAAAACGATTCCCTGAACTCTGGTAAATTTGTAATTTCAAGATCGACACAGAATAAAGCATTTATTAGAGAGGTTTTATGCACTTTTTATGCCAAAATAAAACTACGTTTGCTTTCAATTTCAACGTAAAGTCTGCTCTCATTTTTTTTTTTTTTTTTTGGAAACACATATAAAAAGTTAACATTTTAATGGAAATATACACAATGTGTGACATTTATTAATAAAAGTAATAGCATAACAGTAATTTTAACATTTTAAACAACTTTATAGATAACGAAAGTATCATATTCTATCGCATAAATAAATCTGTATCTATCATGATAAAACAACGGAATTAAATCTAAAATTACATTCATTATAATCGACGACACCCGCCATGTAAATCACATATTATCTTACCTGTACTGACTAAGATATCCTCCGACTGGATGCTTTCTTCATCTCCACACTGATTTAGTAAAACTAACGTAACAGCAAACACGAATATTTGTCTTGGGGCAAATCTAAGGGGATGTCTTGTTTGCGCCGACATGCTCAATCTGAGCTGATGTCAAATTCATCGAATACCATTGTAACTCATTGTTCTTTAGCCTGCTGTTCACTGGTCGGAACCACTCCAACATTACAGATGTGGTTCCTCGTTCCGTTACAATTAGACTAGCGATTCTTAGATTTGATACTAGAACACAATATAATATTTCACAATAAGATATTGGATTCTGAGAGAATCAACAGGGGAGTGAGTTTATCTAGTATTGGAATTACTTATATATTACTTATACTTCTTTACAACTTCACTTTTTTAAAAGCACCTTCCCGATTACTTTTGCTGTTTTATTGCAATCCATTTTAGAAATCTTATAGTTTTTATTGTTATTTAAAGCAGAAGACATATAAAAATGCATTTCTAAATTTTATTTTCTTAAACATAAATTATCTGATATTTATATTATTTAATGAAATCAAGCAATAGTGCACAATGGGAGCTTGCGGCAAAACAACGTTTGAATAAGTTTTTTTAACAATCCTTCATAGAAGACAACACCGACCTTCCATCTGTAAAATCGCTGTCATGTGATTACTTATTGTTCCGTCAGCCACCGTTCATATCACCACCTCGTACGTAGTCCCAGTGAGAGGATTTTCTAACAACACGGACGGTTGTGTCGATTCGGCACAGTTCTTCAGCATCACAAGGTAAGTGTCCACGTAGCCTGGTGAAGCATCCCACCTCAGCTCCACACGTGTCGTCAGCACGTGACTGTTTTCCTTATCTTATGTTCGGGAGGAGACGGCACTATTACGTAGAGAATAATCCAAAGTTATTCCACGAGCAAAACGATTCACCTACATTGTGCAGAATTGAGCGGTAAGTATTTTAAGCTACCATTAATAATTTGTTTTCTGCTGTTTTAGCTTTGCTGAGAGACACTAAGTTCTGACATTATTTTAGCTGACGTCATGTTTTGATGATAACGTCATTGTATAGAAGGTGTTAATATTTCAGGACTAACGCATCGTTGAGATATACATGAAACTAAAATCAAAGGACTTGGATGATTTTTTCTGTATCTGTTTCCTTCAAGATGACTTACATTTATAGCGCAAACGCGATATTTTGATTTAGACTTTTTCGCTCATACGGGAACCCATTGACACATTTGTGCTGTATAACAGAAATATCTCACGTGTTCTGACTAGAATATCCTCCGAATGGACGCCACGCTGAGTTTGTACTACTGGCTTCACAAGAAATGTAAACAGTTGTCCAGGAGTCAAATCTTCAACTCGGAGCAATGTCTCGTCTCGATCAACCTTGAAAGTCTGAACTGATTGCGAATTACCGGATACCACCGTACGTCATAGTGATCCACTAAGTTGTATACTGGGCGGGTCTACTCCAACATAACAGATGTGTTTCCTCGTCCCTTTACAGTTAGGTTTGTGATTCTTAATAATAATGATATTTGACTCTCAAAGACGCAACAGGCAAATTCATTTTACTATTATGGTCTTACGTATTGCGTCTTCAGCTACAATACCGGTATCTGTAACGCTAACTTCGCTGTTTTCTCTTCTCGACAGGATAATTTGTTCCCTTTTCTTCCTTACAAAAGACATTTACACACCTTATATTTTTTGAAGTTAAGCCATGTGAAATTTCTTCCGGATAAAACAAATAGTTTTTTATCAAACGTTTTTCGGATGCCCCGCACCTTGCAAGACATGAGTCAACATTTTTTATTTTGTGTCTTTTCTTTGTATTTCCAACATGTTTCAATGAGTTTTACTGGCTTTGTTTATGGATCATGTGTATACTTGTGTAGAGATTTGTGTCCTGTTTCTTCTCATAATAATTTTACTGTTTTCCGTTTTGTTAGACCAAGGAAATCACATTATATTAACAACATTCAATTTTTGGGACGTAATCTTTAGCAGAGCTATTCAGAAAATTGGCGTAAAACCGAGGTTATCAAGTCCCATGGTTCTATAGCATACATTCGGTAACAATTCATTCATCGCTCTTGCTCACCTGTTATTCAAGGAATCCCACCTAGTTACAATAAACGGACGAAGGGTAAACCAATCAAGCTTGAAGTAAACATCGCTTATTAGTGATACAGGTGTACTGCAAGGTTCATCAATAAAGGTAATTGTATTCAAACTAATGTGTTGTTTAAATATTGATTTTTGATATTAACAGAATATCTAATTTATTAAATTTTATTTTTATTTAAGGGTACGAAATAAATAAATACTTTAAAAACGTCTTATATTGGATCATTCGAATGCATCACTCGTGTTGAAACAAGAAACGCAATTACTTAGATCTATTTTTTTCGGCTACAAGCAGTTGTAGAAACAAACAGCTAGACTTAAACAGGCTAAGTAATAAGATACTTATATTTATATATGTTCAACTTAGTAACGCTGACTACGTATAACATGGCGCTGTTCACGCTTCAAAAGGATAACTATTCAATGACAGGCATTGTTAAAACATGGAACATCTTAGGGATTCATTTTGTCCTTTTATACAATATATGGATGCTTGCAAACTTCCTATTTGTCATCTGAGTAAATTAGTTTGCTATCTAGGGTTTGTCTAATACGCAATCGAAACACCTTTCGTGTATGAAGTTAAATAGGTCGGGAATCTGGGGAGAGGATAATTATTAATACATGTTAATATGGTCGAAGGGACAGTCTTGCCCGAAGAGACAGCCAGGGGAAAGCCAGCAGTCTTGGCCGAGGGATACAGGAGAGTATTTTGACTAGACTAAATAAACTATAACGGGCAATAGTAACAAAACAAAGCTGAACTAACGGTACCTAAAATGCAAAAATTGAGTAATTAAACAATAATAGCATTTATGTAAGTAACCTTTTCTTTAACATAGTATAAAAAGCTTTCAAAAACAAGCTGATATCACGGATATAACACGTTTTTTTTCAGTAGTAGTCTTTAGTAGACGTTGAAGGTACATCAGTAGAGTCATACCTGTAGGGTTAGGGTTAGTCATACCCTTTCAGCAGTCAACTCTCTTAAGCACCCAATTTTCCTTGATCTCAAAAGTGGCCGTTTAATACAGGTTGCATTGTTTCTGATTTTGAAACTAATTAATTCTGATGGTCATTCTGCTGTTTTATTAGGATTATGTATTTGATATAACAGTATCTAAATAACTATCTTTTATTAAGCACGGGTACAATTACGACAGGAAATTCACATTTTAACCTTCGGATCAACAACACTAAGTGTATATGATACATAGTGTTTAATATATTATAAGAAACACGGAAACATAACTATCTTTTATGTATTCGTATACCAAAGCATGGTCCTTATTTAGTTTCCATGCCCAAACCTCGATTATGTGCTCAAGCTAAATTCCATTGTCCGGAAATACAGTTATAAAGTACGCGAAATGTATTCCAGTTTCGTCAGTGATCTGGAAGAACTTGTGAAGTGTTTGCGGTGAATACCGTTTTAAATGTTAAGAAGTTGACATTTCGATTATGTCACGTGATTTAAGCAAGTTACAAAACATTAGCTTTGCTTGACCATGAAAATAAATCAGAGATTGCCGAAGCGTCAACAACACCATAATCCAAACTAAAAAACGATTCCCTGAACTCTGGTAAATTTGTAATTTCAAGATCGACACAGAATAAAGCATTTATTAGAGAGGTTTTATGCACTTTTTATGCCAAAATAAAACTACGTTTGCTTTCAATTTCAACGTAAAGTCTGCTCTCATTTTTTTTTTTTTTTTTTGGAAACACATATAAAAAGTTAACATTTTAATGGAAATATACACAATGTGTGACATTTATTAATAAAAGTAATAGCATAACAGTAATTTTAACATTTTAAACAACTTTATAGATAACGAAAGTATCATATTCTATCGCATAAATAAATCTGTATCTATCATGATAAAACAACGGAATTAAATCTAAAATTACATTCATTATAATCGACGACACCCGCCATGTAAATCACATATTATCTTACCTGTACTGACTAAGATATCCTCCGACTGGATGCTTTCTTCATCTCCACACTGATTTAGTAAAACTAACGTAACAGCAAACACGAATATTTGTCTTGGGGCAAATCTAAGGGGATGTCTTGTTTGCGCCGACATGCTCAATCTGAGCTGATGTCAAATTCATCGAATACCATTGTAACTCATTGTTCTTTAGCCTGCTGTTCACTGGTCGGAACCACTCCAACATTACAGATGTGGTTCCTCGTTCCGTTACAATTAGACTAGCGATTCTTAGATTTGATACTAGAACACAATATAATATTTCACAATAAGATATTGGATTCTGAGAGAATCAACAGGGGAGTGAGTTTATCTAGTATTGGAATTACTTATATATTACTTATACTTCTTTACAACTTCACTTTTTTAAAAGCACCTTCCCGATTACTTTTGCTGTTTTATTGCAATCCATTTTAGAAATCTTATAGTTTTTATTGTTATTTAAAGCAGAAGACATATAAAAATGCATTTCTAAATTTTATTTTCTTAAACATAAATTATCTGATATTTATATTATTTAATGAAATCAAGCAATAGTGCACAATGGGAGCTTGCGGCAAAACAACGTTTGAAAAGTTTTTTCAACAATCCTTCATAGAAGACAACACCGACCTTCCATCTGTAAAATCGCTGTCATGTGATTACTTATTGTTCCGTCAGCCACCGTTCATATCACCACCTCGTACGTAGTCCCAGTGAGAGGATTTTCTAACAACACGGACGGTTGTGTCGATTCGGCACAGTTCTTCAGCATCACAAGGTAAGTGTCAACGTAGCCTGGTGAAGCATCCCACCTCAGCTCCACACGTGTCGTCAGCACGTGACTGTTTTCCTTATCTTATGTTCGGGAGGAGACGGCACTATTACGTAGAGAATAATTCAAAGTTATTCCACGAGCAAAACGATTCACCTACATTGTGCAGAATTGAGCGGCAAGTATTTTAAGCTACCATCAATAATTTGTTTTCTGCTGTTTTAGCTTTGCTGAGAGACACTAAGTTCTGACATTATTTTAGCTGACGTCATGTTTTGATGATAACGTCATTGTATAGGAGGTGTTAATATTTCAGGACTAACGCATCGTTGAGATATACATGAAACTAAAATCAAAGGACTTGGATGATTTTTTCTGTATCTGTTTCCTTCAAGATGACTTACATTTATAGCGCAAACGCGATATTTTGATTTAGACTTTTTCGCTCATACGGGAACCCATTGACACATTTGTGCTGTATAACAGAAATATCTCACGTGTTCTGACTAGAATATCCTCCGAATGGACGCCACGCTGAGTTTGTACTACTGGCTTCACAAGAAATGTAAACAGTTGTCCAGGAGTCAAATCTTCAACTCGGAGCAATGTCTCGTCTCGATCAACCTTGAAAGTCTGAAATGATTGCGAATTACCGGATACCACCGTACGTCATAGTGATCCACTAAGTTGTATACTGGGCGGGTCTACTCCAACATAACAGATGTGTTTCCTCGTCCCTTTACAGTTAGGTTTGTGATTCTTAATAATAATGATATTTGACTCTCAAAGACGCAACAGGCAAATTCATTTTATTATTATGGTCTTACGTATTGCGTCTTCAGCTACAATACCGGTATCTGTAACGCTAACTTCGCTGTTTTCTCTTCTCGACAGGATAATTTGTTCCCTTTTCTCCCTTACAAAAGACATTTACACGCCTTATATTTTTTGAAGTTAAGCCATGTGAAATTTCTTCCGGACTATTTCCTTACCTACTAGCAGGATGGTTTAATCCAAGTTGAGGCAGGTGCTATGCAAACGGAAATGAACAAGAATCCAACATTATTGACAAAAACGGTATTTAAGAACGTTGAATTATTAATAGCGTGTTCCATTTAGCGGAACGTCCCGGTTGTTCCGGGACGAACCAGAAGTTCCGATAAATGGTACACGACGTTCCGCAGGAACGAACCGGTTCGTCTGGAACGTCTCATTTGAGGGTACCAAGTTGGATCCAATATGCCGGCCAGTGAAAGGTTTTCGTTTCAAATGTTCAATAAATTGTTAATAGACCTAACCATAACCAGTTAAACAACATTTCACCGGTAAAATATATCACTACTATCTCCAAGTGGCATCATAGTGTGTAAAATGTGTAAATAAAAGGGACTTCTCGCATTGTTTTGCGGATTTTATGACGGAACGTTTTTGGTTATTTCCGGAAAAGTTGTTGCTTTTTCATTTTCGATTATTAGATTTTCACCCGCAGGAACGGAATTCGGCACGTTCTGTTCCATTTAGCAGACTAGTTCCAAGTTGGCACAACCGGAACGTTCTGCTAAATGGAACACGCTATACGTTTTTTTTCCTTCTGTTTTATTTATTTTTTCACATTATAATAGCATCCACATTACATTATTAACAATAAATTCCACTTTCACAGACTTTTATAATACTTCATTCACTCTTTTCGTAAGTGACATTTTACCTATTGTAAGGCTATATAGAAAAGGAAAATAAAAACAGATAAAAAATAGTAAATATTTCAAATGGATTGTCTAGAAGGACGAAACAGCTATATGATGCAGTTTAATTATGTTTTTCGGCGTACTGTATCTAACACCAGATTTAAAAGGTTCGAATGAGTGTGTGTTAAGTCATCTCCCTATATGACCTTACCAACGAAATTCAAGTTTACCCTTTCATAAACGTTAGTCCAGTGCGTAGGAATACAAACTGGATCACTATAACACTATGGGTATTAATGAGTATTGCTAATGTTTTACTTATATTTCTAACATTTGATAAACTTAATAGGCAATATAAAAACTACTTGATTAAATCACAATTATTTGGTTACTAGGAGACGGAAAAGTTGTATGATGCAGTTTAATTCATTTTCTTGGCATACTGTATCTATTAGAAAATTTAAAAGATGCAGAATATGTGTATGTTACGTCATCTTTCTTTTACATTGTATATAAATCATAAGGATTGAGTAACATTTGTAGACGTTCAGCCCGGTAAGGTTTCGTATTATTTGGATGTATAAAATGTATAAATGGTGTTCATACATGCATGAATATTAATAAAAATCCCCTTCAATTGTTTTATTTAATCGAATTCTTTTCTTGCAAAATTGATTTATTAACCTTTTCTTGCATAATTGATTTATTAGCCTTTTCTTGCATAATTGATTTATTATTGCATTCGTGTCGTCTGTTAAACAACATTGGCAATCCACAGAAATGGGTTTGTTTGCTTCAGTAATACGGAGAAGGTTATCACAACGAGAGTGTAAAAGTATGCATGGCCAGGTATTAAACGTTTCTTAGTCGTGATGAAAAGAGCATTGAAAAACAAAAAGTAGGCCTATAGCAACGGATATAGCTTCATGTTTTTATTTATGAAATGATAGAATGTTTTGAGTCCATTTCGTTTCAATGTGCTAATTTAACAGATGGCTGTAAAAACAGACTCCCTATTTTAAAGAAAATACAACTCACCATCAATTTGCACTTTTCATAACCTACTCTAAGCGTAAGCTGACTCACTGAAATATCACCGACCAGGATTGTAATGAATATGGAACGATTGAAATAGTTATACCACCTCGTTCGAGGGTATCAGTTTAAACAGTGTTATTTGAAACTCAGACCTGTAGGTACACTGTAAACTTTACGCTTACATACAGACGAATGTTTTTTTAAAAATATAATATGATAGGCGTTTGCTTGAAGCAGTATCTGCTGATTACTGAAACCAGATGCGGCTTTATTATCATATATTGAGTATGATCTGGTGTTTTATCTTTGTGATGTGTAAACACTTAAGATATCCAGGATGTCGTCAAGTGTTCATTTCTCGAAATCGTACACTGTATCAGGTTTCGGGGGAAGAATTCCTTCAGGCTGATACACACACACACACATGTGCTGTACCTTTCTTTATTCAGTAATAGATATAATATGCCGAACAAATGAATAACATCGCATCACACAGCTGTTTCGTCTTCAGTGATGCTAGGGAGCAAAAGGTGGGAATCTTAATTTTCTATTGTTTATATATTTTTTTTTTGTAGAAGCATAGGGATCATAATCATGAAACTCTTTTAATTCATAAATTTGTCATAAACTTATTCTCGAGTATTTAATATCGAAGATCAAAAGTTAACTGTGAAACTTGGACTTCTTAACCCCTAAAGTAGAGATAGAAGTTAAGTTTCACGAAGTTTGATGCATTCGCGGAATTATCGAAATTTAAACCATCTCGAATATAAATCACTATACAGTCCATATTCTAATAGCGTCATAGCTTCTCATCTACATCAGCTGGTTTAATTTAGATTTGATCATTGTGTAGATAACATAAGCATATCGTGCCCCGATACATTTTGCATAAAGATGTAGCCTTTGGCATTCATCGCCAGTAATTCGTAATGTTTCTCAAATAGAAATAGGATTTGTATCGCATGTTTCTCAAATAGAAAAAGGATTTGTATCTCTCTTGAACAGATAATATAAATGCTTAGCAGAATATTGCAATTATTTATGTACACCTTATTAATGTAACCACAAGGAGGTTTAACAATGCTATCATTTGGACCGAAAAAATTATCAGTTAGGGAAGGAAAAGTAACTATGGGTGTGGGGTGATAGAATTTCCCCCTACTTTTAGCGGGTGACAGAGAGACAGAGGTGTTTTACGAAAGTAACAATGGCACACAATGCTGACATGGCGTGATTGACTTGTTGACTTGGCGTGATGCTATTGTTATCGTGACGTCATTATATCAGAAGAAATAAGGAACAACACAAGAAAGGACATCAACAGCAAACGGCATCTAAGCTGGCAGCTAACATTGGGCAGACGATGTAGAAGCTCGGCAATCATAGACTTCTCGGATGTGACAAAGATTTACATGGCGGGAGTCGTCGATGAAGCAGAAGACGCTTACACTTCCGGTACACCTGGTATTATTATCTTGTGCTTTTCACAAGGGTCTCCATGTAAATCTTTCTTTTGTTCCTATTTTGCCTCTAGTTTAATCGGTTTTGAGTTCCGATTACGTTTTGTTGACGCTTTGGTATCCTTTGATTTTTTTTCTTAAATCAGGACATGATCAGCAAAGAGAAATAGGCGAACTGAAATAAGCATACGTTTTCATTATATACATACGTATATAGCATTTACAATTGCTTCGGAAAGGGGCTCGTGGATTCATTTGTGGCTAATCAACTGGCTGGTAACTTGATTGCAAAGGGACATGTTCTTATTGGTCAAGTGGAATCACTGCAAAGAAAAACGTATGGAAGTACATTGTAGAAAAAGGTAGCATGTGGAATTATGAATTATGTAAAATATTTCAGTCAATGAAAACTAATCTTTGATATGTTTTGTTTTGCTCTTCTTTAATCTTCTATGAGCCAGATTAAGCTTTAGCCTTTCCTTTAATCTGGTGTAGTGGAAATTATATAAAGAGGCTTAGACAGAACATTTATGATTTTTAGAATTTGGTAATAAACTGTTGATTTTATTAAATTCCTTGTATCATTTTCGCCAAATGTCTGCGACTTAGGTAACAAATAAATAAAATATCTCCCTGAAAAAAAAAGTTACACGGAAACTCATAATTTAAACCTGATAAAACTCAACAGCTAACAATGATATGTTACACTGATTATTAGCCATCCAGCTATGTGGCATTTTTCCTCTTTTATGTTATTAAGAATTTCACAAATACAAAATGTAAATTAATTCTTAAAAAAAAAAAAAAAAATATAATGCAGCATCTTGCTCGAATAAATGTATTGGACGTATACGTGATTTATGTTAACGGAATCATAGCATTACA
Source organism: Mimachlamys varia (assembly GCA_947623455.1). NCBI lineage: Eukaryota > Metazoa > Mollusca > Bivalvia > Pectinida > Pectinidae > Mimachlamys > Mimachlamys varia. Next base: position 26,699,141 of record OX392532.1, on the reverse strand, counting down.
ATAATGATAAATGATCAAAATGTCAACAAGCAGCCAATGTCATTCATATATGTAGCTACAGTGATGCAAAATGATAGAAAATATAGATACGTTACTTAGTTGTTTTTGTTCCAGTTGTTGTACATACAGTCTTCTTGTCTTTTTTTCGGTAAATAGGTAACCATACACTGAAAAAAGGAAAATAAATACTGAGGTAATATGGATTTATTTAACACCAAATAAAACAGACACAAATTCAGGAAAATTGAATCTTTCACTAGATGAGAAAACAAACAAAAACACAGATTTCCATCAATATCAGTACGATTGAAATGTGGTGTTAACCAAATAAAACAAATATAAAATATGAGATCACAATTGCTTTTTACGTAACTGTATGAATAAGCATCGTAAAAAACTAGTATGTTTAAGCTTCCCTTCGTTTATGCATGTAACTCTTTTTACAAGACCTTTTGCAGAAAACCTGTTATAATTCCTATCATACTTAGATCTGGATATTGCATGTATTTAATAGTTGTTTGGTGAATACCCTGACTATACTTGGACCCCAAAAAAACGGATATGCAAAAGTCAATACAAATTGTGTCTGAATGTTTACCTTATAAAATTATTAACAGCAAAAACAGTATGATGTACTGAAAAATATTCTCCCTTCTTCGATGATCTTAAATTTCTGAAAATCAGTCATGATACCTTTTCGTTCTTTTTCTTCTGTTGGTATTTTCAGGATATTTGAACTTTAACTTTATTAAACCTTTATTGTTAAAATAAAAGGAATTATAATCAATACATGATCGCGGAAAGGACATGTGCAAATCAATCAGTCATGACCACGAGATATTGAAAAGGGACAGTATCGATCCCCAAAACTGTGATGCCTGGACACTGAGCCTGCTAAAAAACGTCGGACCCCTGACTAAGGGCACGTTGACGTTGAAAAGGATAGTGAGTGAGTTTCAATATCATACTTCACACAATTGTAATTGTATATACTTATTTCTAACATGAAAAAAAAACAAAATGAGAAAAAACTTATTTGTTCAACCAATCTGTCTGCTGTTTAGTAGTTCATTTTTTTCAAAACATCAGAAATTTCATACAGATTACAAGTTTTCGCAATCTAAGATAGCAACATGACAACCACGTTGTTTTGTAAATATTTACATTTTCACTTCACTCCGCCTCAATGAAACTAGTAAACTCTGGTTGCTTCATTTCCCGATGAAACAAGAGGGGCACGCGCTTTTTCGTTCCTGGCGAAGTAATACATTTGTTTATTGTGTACAATAATGAACGGGTGTACTACAAACGTAAAACAGCTATTTTTCATGCCAATGAGTTATGCCAATATCATATCACATATATCTTTAATAATACTTGATATGACAAAATTCTGACATTTCCGAAAGCATTTATACAAGATATGTTGGTCCTAAATTCCTCATTGATTCCCTCGATGATCGTGCGTTTAATGCAAATGGGATCATTTGCCCGTCGGCAGATTTCGCATTTTTTTCATTTCATGTCAATACTAAAATAAAATGTTTGAGCTTGGTCACAGAAATCCGTTCTCTTTTAAGAAGTTACATATATTTTTCTATTATTCGACAAATGTAACATGTTCACGAAACTGATAAGCTAGCTAGACTAGATCTACGTTAGGGCCTAACCTAGCTTGCTCATAGAGGCCCGAGAATGTGTTGCACTTACAGCGTAGTTTTTTTACCTAAACCACGGTGTCTTGAATAAATTTATACTCTGAGGAGTTTTGATTAGGGTGGCATATTTATCGGAAACCTTCAAAAGTGTAACATACTATAAAAACCTTAGTTTATGTCCAAAAGCAGATGTAACGAATTATCAGGCACATGTGATCTTGTCAGTAACTGTATCATGTGCTTACCTTTAAAGCTAAATATGTAGTTTTCTGTTAATGTCGCAAATTAAAAATCGTCAAATTACTAATCCAGTTGATTACATGTCACCAATACCATTCATCATACCTTCATCAATAAGCTATACATGCCTAAATCCCTAAATCCACTGACTGTTATGAGACGTTTTCAATATGCTTAGGCCTAACCGAAATCTGACTTCCGACAACTTGATTCGACTCGCTTCAACGGTGACCAAATCACAACGTATTCTATTTACTGCTGCGCGATGCAAACTGCTCTAAAAACACTCTAGTAATTCATTTCATACTGGAAAGGTATTTCAATCAATTCTTAATGAAAATAAAAGTTTGAGAGGTATGATAACAGCACATATAAAAGCCAAAAAATAAAAATCTTGTCTCTGGACTACATTTTTTCTGTTGCCAAGTGATGAATGAAGCTAGCTATCAGCTGTTCCGCGTATGTACATACATGCCGATAAGTGTGCAACAATGTAACAAAGGTAAAGCACCGTGTGACACCGGCAGGTTAAAGTACATGCGAATGGCGGGGAATATTTAAAATAGCTAACGTAAATATAAGGAATGAATGTCTATTTTGTTGTTTGCATCGGCTGATGAAGTCAAATGAACCTCGTGCAAATGGTACGTACATGAACTGCTTCGCAGTTCACTTCATTTGCGCGAGGTTCACTTGACTTCATCAGCCGATGCAAACAATAACATAGACATTCAATTTCTTAAATGAAGTAAAATCAAGACAATCTTGGGACCACAGATACTCAATAAATCACAAATCTCCTTTCCGTATTTAAGACAAATTACAGTTAAATTTGAAAATGTCTGTTAAGCCGGTGGTTTTCGCTAGATCTTTAAGTACAGTGAAATCTCGCTTAAACACCACCTCAAAATTGAGACCACTTCAATTCAGTTTAAATCAAGATTATATCAATTAAGGAGACAGGAGACTGGCAGATGAAACTATGCAATGATCTAAATTATATAGTTTAAATAAAGTCATGTTTGCGATCGCCAAGTGCATTATGTACTTGAGTTGTACTGGTCTAGATTCAATTAAATTCAAGATAAAGACATTCTGATAAAACAGTCATCATGTGGTGTAAGGAAATGGGACACCACGTGTTCTTAAGGTCTGCACTTGTTTAAGGACGAGATTGTTCCTATTTTACCCCATGACGCAATAACAATAACATACTGAGTTCTAACTTTTGCTTTTCTTGGCGATATGAAAATTATACGTATCGTTATTAAATTTTATTCATTTATGATAATTATTTTTAAAATCAGGTGATTGTGTCAAGCATTTAACTTCTTTTAAATATGAGAAAAACAAATATGTTCAGCAATTATAAGAAAGTTTGTTCTATTGATGATTAAGGTAAATATACACAAACAAATGATTGAAAAAGTATCGTAAAATACAATTCTTACACAAGTCCGACTCAACGCAACTGCCAAATCTAACCTGTTTCATTTGCCGATAATTTGTCCAGATTAGCATTGTCTGTGCTTATGCTTTCGCTTACGGAGGTTGCTAATACCACGATGAAGAAAAAACGTTACTAATTAGGATTTTAAATTTCTTTTGAAGCCACACAAGACATAGAATTTTTTATACAACAAAAGAAACGATCAATTAGCAGCTCAAAGTTATAAGCGGTAGTGACCAGTTCATGTACTGTTCTAGAAATCTTCATTCCTCCTCCTTTTTTAGCATCTACCCCCGGTAGTCTACACATGAGAACAGCGTAACGTCAGATCCATCTAATCACGTCTTGAATAAACTTATTTCGAATATTAAACTGTTTTTTTTTCTTTCTTTTCGAACCACTTATTGTTTCTCGTATACATGTCCTAGTATATTTCGACGATCAATTTTATCAGCTTCACATTCAAAAATATGTAGAAAAGCATAGTAAGACGGCTATTAAAAATAGCTGCCGCAGATGAGCCAGTACACTGCGTCTAAATGTCATTCTTCCGCGAAAACAAAAATTGACATGTTATAACTTCATGGAAGGCCATATACAGTGTACCCTCGACCTATCGCCACCCGAATCTACCGCCACCCTCGCAAACCGCCATCTAAACCTCTAGAACGGATTTCCCTTCTTTATAATTCCTTCGATAAGTTCGCCACCCACGCATACCGCCATCCGCCACACCATTGAAAATACAAACGTCCCGAATCGTTATTTCCCTCGACAATAACGCCATATTGTTCTGTTTTTGGAGACCGAGGAACACTTTAATGTTCCATTTGGAATGGCATGCGGCAAAAGCAGTTCAATAACTATTTTCAGATATAAAGTTGGGCCAATGTAGATCTATATGACGATGTAATACTTAGCTTGTTTTTGACAAAATGTTGGAAATGCAATCTATTATACCATTCAAGTCATGGTAATAATTTTCATAATTCGATACCATCGGCACCCTCGTTGTACCGCCATTATTGCTGTGGACGATAGGTGGCGGTTGACGAGGGTACACTGTACTTCTAATGGTATATAACATATAGAATTATATCAAACAGTCAGCATATTTATAAAAAGAGTGGAATAACAAAGGGTATTGTGGTAGAAACTAGTTCATCTGTAAAGCAGCATGACAGAGACTCGCTTATCTAGAAGATTATCAATAATGGCATTTTGATGTAATTTTTTAAACATTTTGGTGGAACACATAGGAGGGACAGGTTAACAGGATTTGGAGAAGACATTCATAACACAGTCTTAACGGAAGGGAAATGGAAATAATATTTTTGAGTAACTTGAGTAATAAAAAAAAATAATTGAATAATTCTTATAAAATTGATGACGCTCGTAGGTATATGATTCAACAAAGATAAATATAAACTTAAACTATACATATTTACCAACAATCTCCTCTTTTCACAAAGAAATGTATGCGAGGCCTGCAACTCATTTATAACCCATTTTATTCTCTCTAGCGAGTTGTTTATTTGTGTTTGTGTTATTTCGGCCAGGAAATAATAATAATAATAATAACTTTATTTAAACGCCGATGACCCATTGAGCCAGAGGCTCATCTCCCAGGAGGTCGACATAAGACATGCATCACATTGTACAAACATATTGAGATAACTATACTAAAATTAAATCTATGACATCAAGAATCATGACTACTACTAGTCCCATACTCTATAGAAAATAAATAAGAGAATACCGAAGCGTTAAAATAATCATAATCCAAACTCAAAATCGATTAAACCAGGGGCAAAATATGAACAAAGGAAAGATTCACATAGAGACCCTTGCAAAAGTACAAAAAAATAAGACCAGGTGTTCCGGAAGAGTAAGTGTCTTCTGCTTCATCGACGACACTCGCCATGTAAATCTTTGTCACATCCAGGTAAATATCAAGTTCTCAAAATGAGAACCGAGTATCATTGTCAATCACAACAAGTAAACACACTAATGAGCATACCCAAAAACGTCCATCTTCATATCGCTTAAAGATACAGAATATTTCTCAATGAGACAAAGATGGCGACCATAAAACTTGCCCATATTTCTGATCAACCTGCATCTCTCGAATCACTGTGTTGTTAGTTTGTTTGTCAGCAGTCGACATCGATCACGAAAATCCTGATATTTAGAGCAAGCCCTGGAATACCGAATCAACTGCGACATGTAAACACCATAGGTTGGAGAGGCAGGGATGTTACTATCAAGAATTGCAAAGTTAACGATCAGTAAATTGAAATCATCTCGTTTATCGTATAGCTTAGTAGTGAGCTGTCCATGTTGGCCGTAGTTTAAGTAGAGCTCGAGGTAAGCAGCTGATGTAGAAGAGTCTGTTGTGTCCTTTATTTCAAGTTCAGTAGGGTATATACGATCGACTAGGTCAGCAAACTTCTTGTTGTTTATGGACAATACATCGTCGATATATCTGAAAGTGAAATTAAAAGATATGGCAAGGTTTTTGTTACCTGTCCTGATTAGCTCCTCCACAAATTCAGCCTCGAATGCAAACAAAAACAAGTCAGCAAAGAGTGGGGCACAGTTTGTTCCCATGGGAATGCCAACAGTCTGCTGGAAAATCTTTCCTTATACCTTTACACGTTAAATCTATCTAATACTAATTAACAAAATAATAATTACATACATGCGCATATAATATTCCTCTGGACAGAATTATGCACATGAAAATGTCAATTTGATAATACAATTTAAACAACATTAAACATTGCGTATCAATACGACAGTAAAGTATAAGAATTAAAAAGAATGACTGTAATAGATAAGTTTTAAGACTGCTCTTAAAAATCAATAATGGTATGCTGTCTTTAATTTCGCTAGGTATAGAATTCCATTTGACAACTGCTGAATAACTAAACGTTTTTTTCATTAACTCTGTACGAGGTTTGGGGAGTTTGAAAGCTTCTTGTGAGATTGACCTTAAACCATAGGAAGTTTGATATATAATCGGGAGCCATTCCGATTGACTTGTATACTAATATACAAATATGGTATTTTCTTCTATATTCGAATGGTAGTATGTTAAACTCGTTGAACATTTCCTTTGATCATGTAAGTATTGGTTTGTTTAAGATAATTCTCAGTGCCTGTTTTTGAACCTTTGTTAATCTATAGATTTGTTCTCTATTACAACTTCCCGTACTATTGAAGCATAGTCGAGAATGGGTGAAATATATGCATGATCAAACATTAATTTAGCCTCTTTTGATAAGTATGTACCCAGTTTTCTTAGGAGAGCTTTCTCTTGTAGCCAGTTTTGAAAATACTTTATTAACCTGTTCAGTCCAGCTGAGGGTGTGACCAATGTGAGTCCCCAATATCTTTCGATTGTGAACTGAATTTAAGATGAAATCATGTAATTCAAGTTTTAAATCTCCAACTTTTTGTAGTGTACGAAGTTTACCAACTTACATGCAGGTTGCTTTATCTTTATTGAACGGCATATTGTTAGTAATAAGTAATTTATATGGTTAAGATCAGCTTGAAGGTTTGACTGAATTTGTTATAAGGAGTCATCGGCGTACATGTCAATATTTGATTTTTTTTTTTGTGTACAACGGAAGGTCGTTGATATAGATAATGAAAAGAAGAGGACCCAATATGGACCCCTGTGGAACACCAGTCACAATTTGTTGTGAAAACGATGTGATGTTTTCTATTCTTATTGATTACATTCTTTGGTTAAGGTATGATTCAAACCAAAGCAAACTGTTTTGATATTTTCATCAGTTGTAAGTTATGCAATAGAACTTGATGATCAACGAGATCAAACGCTTTTTTAGATTTAGAAAAATGGTGCCAACCATATTATCTTTATCAATATTAGATATCCATTGGTCAATTAATATAACTAGAGCTGTTTGGCATGAGTGATTTGCTCTAAGAGGTGCAGCATATGTGTGTGTTACGTCATCTTTATGATAGGGGGTGGCAGACTCTGCTGGTGGATTTTTTAGTCCCCGAGGTTTGCTGGAGCCCCCATAGCCACAGTTAATCTCATTTGAGTAGTGGCACGGTAATTAATATACACATTTTCGTAGTACACGATTTGAAATTATACAGAACTAGTTTAATTTTACTTCTAAATTCATAAATTAAAGGGGTGTTACGCATCCGACCCTTCTGCTTCTACATTAGTATAGAAATTTTGGATTCCCACCTTTTAGCCCCTAGCATCACTGAAGAGTCCTAGGAGGACGAAACAGCTGTATAATACAGTTCAATTACCTTTTTCGGCATACTGTATCTATTACTTAATTTAAGAGGTGCAGCATATGTGTGTGTTGCGTCATCTCTAAAGCCAGATTGCGCAGAGTGGAGGAGTCCATATTAAAGTAGGTATCTGTTGAAGTGATTAGTTACGTGTCTTTTGAATATTTTCGCTGAAGTCGGTAGGACAGAAATAGGTCTGTAGTTTCCAGCTTCATCAACATGACCCCCTTTAAATAAAGGAGTAACTCTAGCCCATTTTAGTTGAAAGGGAAATATTCCTGTTTGTAAACTTAAATTGATTATATGACCTATGTGGGGAGCTAGCAGAGGCACGCACAGCTTGAGAGTTTTAGGTCCAACGCCATCTATACCTATTGCCTTTAAAGAATTTAGATCGTTCACAAACTCCGATTCGTTGACAACAGTAATTAGAGGGATGGAAAAGTTTACATGACTTGGAACTTGTTTCTCACAAGGTTTTCAAGTAATTTATGATCTTGATCATTATGAGGAGTCCTTGTAATGTTTTGAGAGACAAGGTGTTTATTGAGATGTTCTACTACATCCTCCTTTGTGTCAAGCATAACATCACCTATTTTGAGTGTTGACGGTAAAGAGGAGATGGATGTTTTTGGACTAAACGATTTTAAGTAATTCAATAGGACATCAGTATCTTTATTGTTTTTTTTACGACATTGTTGAAGAAATTTCCTTTTGAGGTTGTTAAGATGACTTTAGCTTTACTTCGCTAATACTTATATTGATCCCAGTTTCTTTGTTTGTGGTGATAGTCACGCTTATTTCTTGCTTGCTTTATATCGTCATTATACCATTCTGGCTGCCTGTACTTCTTGGCCCTTTTCGTTTTAACAGGGGCGTGCTTATTAAGTAGGTGAATAATAGTTATTAAGAATATTTTCACAGCTTCATTTACCATATTTGAAGAAAGAAAACTATTCATGAGCGTTTCACTAAGCTCCTGCATGAATGCATTATCATTATCAAAATTCTTAAAACATTTGTATGTTATTTTTTTATGAAAATTAGTTTTACAGGTTGAAGTTGATTGCTTATTACATGTTTTGGTGACAAATATCGGGTAATGGTCACTTAAAGCAATATATGGTACCACGACTTCACTAATTATATCTTTATTTGTACAATATACATGATCTATCATTGTACTTGAGAAAGCAGTTGCTCTTGTGGGTTTATCAACAAGTTGAGATAAGTCATAGCAAGTTATGAGGCTATTCCATCTGTTAACGTTGTTGTTACAACCATTGATTAGATCTATATTAACATCGCCCATTAGTATAACATCTACATTTTCTTCCATGGTCCTTTCTATTTGAACATGGAATAAATCAATCCACGGTGTGAGTGAGCTAGGTGGCCTATATACATAACATAATACAAACTTTTTTTCAGTTTGGGATACTTATCTGTAACAAAATCGTCTCTATCGATGGATCTTCAATATCCACTCTTCTCAAATATTGAATTTCATCCTTCAAATAGACAACTATTCCGCCACCAATTTTATCTTTTCTATCTTTTCTCTCAATGTTGTAACCATCAATGCTAATAATGTCATTTGAGATTTCTGGGGTGAAAAATGTTTCATTAAGTCCAATAATTTATATTTGGTCATGTTGAATACAGAAGAGGGATTCTAATTCATCTAATGTTGGAAGTAAATGCCTTATGTTCCAACTACAAAAATGTATTCCTCGATTTTTCAAACCTAAGTTATTATTAGCATTGATTGTATCAATAGACATTTCAGGTTCATGTCTTACGTTAATCGACATATTATCATTTTGAGTATATTCTAAACAAGAAACACATGGTACAACGATTGTCATCTGTACGGCAATGCCGTTGTTCATACAACTTGAACGACTCCTCAGATTCAATGCCACAATAAGTATTACAGTTCGTACATAAAGATGATTAGACATTGAACTGATTGTTTGAAAAGTCGTCGGAATGTTGGCAAGACCTGTCCGCGCGGTCCTAGTATACATGTACGTAGTTAACACATTCGTATGATAGGTGTCCAATTTCAACACAGTTAAAACACTCCATGTTCCGATTACCACGAAATTTGTGTGGTCGTGGACTGTGGGGATGTTGAGACCATCTTTTATACGTGACATCATCGCGCACCTGTCGCCGGTCATTACGATAGGTAGGCCTGCTCACCCGCTTATTTCTTGACATTGGCGTGTGATATTTCGGTATAGGCTTAATGGAGTCAATACACAGGAGAGTTGATGTTCCCGCTGCTGTTAGGTGTATACCATCAGCTTGTAGAAAATAATTTACATGAGCTCCATTGCCGAAAATGAATTTAGAAAAAAGTGTCAAGAAATTGACATCCCAATTTTGATGCCAAGTCCTGAATAGCAATGTTTAAATGTTTCGTCCATCAAAACATTTGATTTTTCCACCCTGTACCCGACGATACAAATACATGGTTATGAGCTATCTTGGAACATACTATGTGAAAAACAAAACAAAAGCTAGGTTGAAATATACTGAGGAAGATATAGTACGAATGATTGAATTCCTGGTTGACAGTATCTTTATTGAGTTCGGAGGACTGTTGGCACTCCAATGGGCACTAACTGTGCACCACTTTTGGCTGACTTGCATACGAGGCTGAATTTGTCGAGTGGCTTATCAGGATGGGTAACAAAAACCTTGCCAAATCTTTCAATTTCACTTTCAGGTATATCGACGATGTGTTGTCTATAAACAACAAGAAGTTTGCTGACCTAGTCGATCGTATATACCCTACTGAACTTGAGATTAAAGACACAACAGACTCTCCTACATCAGCTTCTTACCTCGATCTTTATTTAAACTATGACCAACACGGGCAACTTACTACTAAGCTATATGATAAACGTGACGATTTCGATTTTCCGATCGTGAACTTTCCCTTTCTTGATAGTAACATCCCTGCTTCTCCATCCTATGGTGTTAACATGTCGCAGTTGATTCGTTATTCTAGGGCTTGCTCTGAATATCGCGATTTTCGTGATAGATGTCGACTGCTGAGGAACAAACTCACGGCACAGGGATTCGAGAAATGCAGGTTGATGAAGACTATGGGCAAGTTTTATGGTCGCCATCTTGATATCATCGAGAAATATTCTGTATCTTTGTGTGATATGAAAATGGACGTTTTTGAGTTTGCTTGTTAGTGTGTTTACTTGATGTACAATGATAATGATGACTCGGTTCTCATTTTGAGGATTGATGCTTACTTGGACATGACCAAGATTTACATGGCGGGTGTCGTCGATGAAGCAGAAGGCGCTTACTCTTCCCGAATACCTGGTCTTATTCTCTTGTGCTTTTACGAGAGTCTCCATGTAAATCTTTCCTATTTTGCCCCTAGTTTAATCGATTTTGAGTTCGGATTAGGGTTTTGTTGACGCTTTTGTATTCTCTGATTTTTTTTGTATGGTACTATATCGGCGTCAATACGCCGGGCGAGTCCACAGAGGATTGGTTGTTTAATAAAAGAGTTATTTTTGATGACATAAAATAAGTCTTCATAGGAATTAAAGAATTCTGTGATTGGGTGTTGGTCTGCCGCGTTGTTACCACCAACGTAAATGATGAGATCCCCAAAGTCATCCAAATCCATTGAGCTTACTCTTTAAGCTTAATCAGAACTCTTGGCTCCGCGATTTGTTGATGTTTTTACGTTTTCTCTCAGACCTCTAGCATTAACTCCTTTAAGAATGGAGCTTCCAATGAAAAACTTTTTATCGCTTTTTTATCCCCTCGCTTTTTGTCGGCACTCTTGTGACTTCATTTTCGAACGGATTCTGACCAAACTTCCTTTATGGGTCCAGCATGGTAATACCTCGAACGAGTTCGTGTTTCAAGGTGCCAAGGTCAAGGTCAAGTTCATCGTTATCATTTATAGAAAATCTTTGTCAGCACTCTTGCAACTTCATTTCTGAACGAATCCTGACCAAACTTCATATATGGGTCCAGCTTCGGAATACCTCGAACGAGTTCGTGTTTCAGGGTGCCAAGGTCAAGGTCAAGTTCACCGTAATTATTTATAGAAAATCTTTGTCAACACTCTTGCAACTTCATTTCTGAACGAATCCTGACCAAACTTCCTTTATGGGTCCAGCTTCGGAATACCTCGAACAAGTTCGTGTTTCAAGGTGCCAAGGTCAAGGTCAAGTTCATCGTTATCATTTATAGAAAATCTTTGTCAGCACTCTTGCAACTTCATTTCTGAACGAATCCTGACCAAACTTCATATATGGGTCCAGCTTCGGAATACCTCGAACGAGTTCGTGTTTCAGGGTGCCAAGGTCAAGGTCAAGTTCACCGTAATTATTTATAGAAAATCTTTGTCAACACTCTTGCAGCTTCATTTCTGAACGAATCCTGACCAAACTTCATATATGGGTCCAGCTTCGGAATACCTCGAACAAGTTCGTGTTTCAGGGTGCCAAGGTCAAGGTTAAGGTCAGCGTTACTTTTTATAGAAAATCTTTGTCAGCGCTCTTGCGACTTCATTTTTGAATGGATCCTGACCAAACTTCATATATGGGTCCAGCATAGGAATACATCGAATGAGTTCCTATTTCAGGGTGCCAAGGTCAAGGATAAGGTCAGCGTTACTATTTATGGAAAACCTTTGTCAGCACTCTTGCCACTTCATTTTTGAACGGATCCTGACCAAACTTCATATATGGGTCCAGCATGGTAATACCTTGAGCACTCTTGCGACTTCATTTTTTAACATATTCTGACCAAACTTCATATATGGGTCCATCATGGTAATACCTCGAACGAGTCCGTGTTTCAGGGTGCCAAGGTCAAGGATAAGGTCACTGTTACTATGTATAGAAAATCTTTGTCAATACTCTCGCAACTTCATTTCTGAACGGGTCCTGACCAAACTGATAATAAGCCCATCCATGTCTATTGCAGTTCAGTGTAAATGACAACTGATGTTATTTCAATGTCCTGCAACCCTGCGTCAGAGTTCATGTGTTAGCACGCGAGGTGATTTGTATAGTTTACGATGCCTTGTTCTTTTTTGGTTCGGCGATTTTGGATTTTGTGAGGCATTCTTCAATTGCTTCTTAGGAAAGTCAGCATTTTCTTTAATAGCTGTTTGTGCTTGATCTTTTGTTTGTACCGGTTTCGCGGTGGAGTCAGTATTTTCCGTAACTGAAGATGGAGAAGTTATAGAGTCTGAAAGTGTTAGAGGTTTGGGTTAGAGGTTAGAGTTTTTACAGAATCTGCGAAGTACTGGGTTGCTTTCTCAGCGGAATTACCCAAGCTTTTCAAGTCTGTTTGAACATTGTCGATGGTGTCCTTCACATCATTTATGTCTGCTCTTGTGTGGCTAGCGCATACGGTCACATGAGAGGTTATAGCCTTTATTTCAACTTGCATTTCACTGCGACGCCTATTAGTTGATTCGATATGGTCAGTAATGGTCGCCGAAATGTTGTCCAGAATGCTTTGAACACCTGCCATAAACTTGTCCAAATGACCCGCGGGATCCGCTGTAGTCGATTTACATGTAGCATCACTGAAAAGGAGGGATGCTGAATGTAGATGTGGGCATGAAAATGAAAATGCGTTTCATTTTATAATTGAATGCCCACTCTATAGTGACATTAGAAGGCAATTAATACAAAACATTTCTCAATTTTATTCAACAGATAACCATGATCATTATAACGTAAAAACTATGTTAAGTGGATGCATGATATGTAGTGTTGATACCAATAAATACATCTTACCAAATACATGTGACTTTATTCGAAAAACAAATAGACTAAACAAGTAATCTCACTCTCAACTCAATTTACTAAAATTGATACTATACTTATAGTATCATTTTTTTTATAATAATTGCCACTAGTGTAATATATTCTATATATTTAAGTATACTTTCGGAACACCTCTGGAATCTGACTGCACTGAATTGGAACTTGTGATTATTACTGCTTCTAAATTTTAAGAGAACCAACTCCAATAATAGATCCTTATATCTGCAGTGTCCATTTTGAATCAATATCATATTCTGAAATCCTACAAAATGTATATTTCTTGGTAACCTATCTTACATATCCAGTGGGTGGATGGCCAACGTGTTGATACACAAGGACTTTTGGGCCTGTATCCCTTGAATTATGTGGGATGGGTTCTCAACAATTGTACATAATTTTAATAACGGAAATTTTCTAAAACATAAACAGAAATGATTGAGTGATAATTAAAAATGAATATTTATTTCATTATATAAATTGGAGTTATCTCCCTTCCACTGTGTATATGAATTGCTTTGACAGAATATGTGTATTATTGTAAATGTAAATTTGGAAAGGACTTAAATAGGCAAAGCCTGATGTCCAATCCAATTGACATATTTAAAGTCAATAAATTTGTTGGAATTGAAATTGAGGGATGCTAAATTATATTTGGTCTGTTGGGCAAAGATCTTCCGTAGCATCAACCTCAATACGTCGAATAAGGGTCGAGGTGCTAATGGGTCTCGAGCCACTCATCATTGTGTCGGCGTTGATTGTTTGTAGTTCCTCAGAAATCTCGCTGGGAAATGATTGAAATGATGCACTGTCAGATGTATTCAGTGTGGTTACATCACGTATCACTTTGCTAACAGGGCTCACAACACTTTTTACTCGTGTGTTGTCTACAATGATGGTCTTGTAGTTTTCATAAACGCTGTTACCCAGTTTAGGTACATGGATCCCTGAACAAGTAAAGTACCTGTTGCTTGAAATAAGGTTGTGGTAACGGAATCATCGAGTGTCTTGTAAATATCCCCACTTTGTCTGCTAGAGTTTACAAAATGCATACAAATAGAAAGATGGTCTGAAACAGCATTCACATGTGAAAAATCCAATTTGATGGCAACACTTTTTTTTATTATAGATAATAGTTGGCTGGTCTTGTACCTCCGGATGAATGTCATCATTTTGTTCAAAAGATAAAGAGTTATTGACATTTTCAGCATTCTCTGCGGGTGTTGGGGAGTCCGTTTCAAAAAGAAATGCTGTTAACCAGTCAGAACTGGAGTCTTTGAAAGATATGCCCGCCATTTTTTCACACTGGTATCCGCTGGTATCCGCTACTTAGTAACTGTTGTTATAAAATGACACATTTTGATTATAATTTCCAAATAGTATAAGGGTCCAGTATCTTCTGTTAAAGAATTTCGTGATTGTAAAATCCATTGTTCTTACACTGAGTATGGTGAGGAGCTCTGTAACAACACGGCAATCCCCTTCTGCCTACAGGCCATATCCCCGATCCATAAATGACTAATATATATTCATTTTAATTCAATCCAAACCTTTGTGAACAGAGATATCACATATAGGTAAATATAATGATTCTGATTGATCTGGCTTGCAGTGTTTTGTGTTAATACAAGACGTATTGACCACACTTAACGCTGGCTACAGGTCATGTCATTTACGTATGATATATTAATTCATTAATCCATTTCCAGATTAAGTATCAGCTTTAATTATTGTTCAATAAAAACACTGAATCGATATTGACTGACCACTTATTCATGCTAATTAAAATGAGTTTGTCAACCAATAATTTTCTAAAAGGATATCAAGTGATGTACAATGTACTAATAAAGAAAATAAATACATTTTTATCATGTGTTGGCTACTGATAACACCCTCTTTATATATGCGATAAGCCTAAGTTTCTCAAAAGCTGATATCAGCCCGATGATAACACACACCCTTGAACTTATATCACACCTCGAATGTCATATTTTGACCACTCGAAAGTGCTATCACACCCCTCCAAATTTACGAATTTTCTGTTTTGCTTGTTGATGTTTGCTTCTAATGTACAAAAAAACATATTATTAATCTTAATGCCAATAGACGTCAAAAGACGACTCAGCAGCCAAATCAGAACGCTGAACATACAGCACCACAACGATGACGTCAATGATGTCACAAAGGAAGGGAAATAACTCTGCCTTGCCATTCTCCATCAACAGCGATAAATTGTATCTATATATTTCATAAAGGCATTATGGGATGTGGTATCAAAATGTTCTTAATCATCTCTAATTAAAAAAAAATAACTATTCATACTATATTAGCAATATGGATCACATGATAATGTCTCGAAAAATAAATGGATGAAGACGAATTTGTTTGCACAAATTTATGACATGTTGATGCAACATCTAAACATAAACATGATAAAATGCCAGGCTTACTTACCTAATCACGATATGCTGATTTAGTATATTAATATCTTCTCATATAAGTTCGACATTTTTTGAGAATAATTCGACAAACTAACGCGTAGGTTAAAATTCGATGACAGAAACACGCCACCATAGCCAATACCTTTACTATGGCCTTGACTTTTGACCTTTACTTTTTTACTGAGCTATATATTTCCTTGATTTTCGCGCAGTAACGACTGATAAGAGAATCGTCAAAATGATGAGCATTGTAAGTTTTGCATGTGCTTTTAATATTTTGCTATGTTTTGTTCGTTGTAACGATAGCCATGAGAAGAGGCTTCTTGTTGATGACCCAAACGCTCTTCAAGACCAAATTAACCACATTCAGGAAGAACTGCAGGTGCTACAAACAACGGTACAGACACAGGCTGGGAAAATAACCTCGCTGGAACAACAACTCTCTCATGGTAGATTTTATGTATCACAATTTTGGGGTGAAGTTTTGATAATCAAACTGTATTTCGTTAAAATCAAAGTCTATATTGAAATGCATCGTGTCATATTAGGATATTTTAAATATGAGATAATCTTTTTCTTCCGAAATTAATACAAATATCTGTATGCTATTCGATTCATTTCGACTCATTTTCATCATTTTCTGATAGGGAACTTTGAGGAAGTAACATTTACTCGAATGTGACCTAGATTTACAAGGTGATTGTCGTCGATGGGGCAGAAGACGTTTGCTCTTCCATGACACATGAGCTTTTTCTCCGGTGTTCCGGAAGAGTAAAAGTATTCTGCTTCATCGACGACATCCGCCATGTAAATATAAACCTCATTCAAGTGGTAACACGTCTTCAACGTAACACAGATATTTCTCACCATGACAACAAGGCATACCAATGATCAATTCTAAAAAGTCTGCCTTTATATCATGCAAGAATACAGGCAAAACTCTCAATGATACCAAGATGCCGAGCATGAACTTTACCAAAGTCTATATCAAACTGCAGCTGTCGAATCTTTGTGCCTTAAATTAACTCGTTAGCAGTAAACAACTTTCTCGAAAAGACTCTATATTTAGAGCAAGCCGTAGAATAACGAGTCAACAGAAAAATTGCAAACGCCATTAGCTGAAGAAGCAGAGCTGTTACTAACAGGAAAGACAGGTTAACGATCAGAATATTGAAATTGTCATGTCTATATTATAGCTTAATAGTAAGCTTTCAATGTTGATTATATTATACGAAAAGATCAAAGTAAGCAGCTGATTCAGAAGGGTCTGCTGTGCTCTGCTCTTGCTTTCACGTTTACAGGGGTTCATAAAGTAAAATTGGTCGGTAAACGTGTTGGTCGATTTTATAGACAGTATTTTCCATAATCCTTAATATACCTGAAAGTGAAATTCAAAGATTGTACAAGGGTTTTGTTACTATTCCGCACAGGCTCCTCGACAAATGCAGCCTCGTATAAAAAACAAAAACAAAACAGCTTAGAGCGGGGCACATTTTGTTTCCAAAGGAATACTGAAATTCAGCTGGAAAAGCATTCCTCAAAACTTAACATTATCTTTTGCAGGATGTTTTGTACTATGTCTTCTGTCTTCTTCAGTAGATTTTTTCGAGCCTTTTATTGTGTTTTTCGCAAAGAATACATACACATACACAGTAACCATATATTTATATCATCATCAACTTTTTCCTGAATAAAAAAAAACCCATAATGAAAGTCGAAGAATTCTTTCATTTTGGTATGAGATATGACAATGCACTGATGTACAAGTCAAGGGTTGATCAGAAAATCTTTCGAGTTTTTTCTTTTCATTTTTTTTCTCTAAATTTATATTCCGTTTATTCCACTTTCTGATTATATAATAACACAATATGACTTAAGCCCTAGCTTTATGGCACAGGAAATGGTAGTAGGAAGTTTCGATAAAAGTTTGGTTGAGTTATTATTGATGCATGGTTAGATATTTCATTGTAAATATGAAATTACCGTTTGCTTTTTTATAGAATGATGTCTTATTTTTCTTTTCTTTTTTTTCTTATTCTTTGTATTCTTTTTCAATTAAAAAATGTTGAATTCAATTGGGAGTTTTAGCAGAACCATCATAGTGGTGTCATAAATTGGTTAACATTTCAAAATGTATTTACCAAGTAATAATGTAATAAATTAAACAATGGATTATTGAATATGTGGTTATTGTATATGTTTGATTACAGGTACAGGAGGAGCCACATTTGTCCGTTGGGGAAGGACTGACTGCCCTGCTAATTTAACAGAGCTCGTTTATACCGGTACGTTTCTTTCAAAATTAGACTTTCAATATTTCATTATGGTAAAAGTGGACATGCACGTATGCACATTTTGGTAAAATAATGCAGCATGTTAACTTCCATTAGTACAGTAAATAAGATAAATGTAACTCTCGTTTATCTCTGAGGAATTGATTGGTACAGCATTTTTCATAGGATGAATTCACCGCTACTCAAATGTTCAACAAACGATCATCCAAACACGTTATATCATTGTCTAGACCAGTAAAAACACATTTTTTTATCATATAACTGTCATTTCACTGTCGTTATTCCGATTCTTTGAATGAAGAACTTGGCGCAATTTCTGGAAATGATGATAAACCTAGACTGGCAGTATTTCCGTTTACTGACGTGATATTACAAATATCATTCTGCTATGCATTTTCTGATGATGTAACATATGTCGCCTCTTAATCAGGCCCCCATTTCCATTCCTTCAAACTTTCAAATTGAGTCTTATCTATGTTTTGAAGATTTTTTTAAAAAGAATATCGCATACAGCTTTCTCCAGAACTTATTCACAATTATCAACAAATTGTCCCTTTGCTAACCATTAATAAGTTGTCTGAAAAATTTAAAATGAATAAAAAATAAATTTAAAAAAAAAAAAAAGTTGTCTGAAAAAAATGCCGTTCAATTTTTTTTCAGACCCATCATTGTTTTATTTGGGTGTAGCTTTTATTAAATAGTTCTGACACAAATCGTTAAGTATGTCCCTCTTCTATTGATTTCTAAACATTTCTAGTTATTTCTTACAATTTTCCCAATCTCAATTTAGAGGTGACAAAAGTCATAGACCTACTGTTCATTATGTCAATTCATTAGCCTTCTGTATAAACGTTGATCAATGTTTGTATATCAAAGTATCATAAGTCAGAAGGAAACAGTGGTCTGATATGAGTGTATAAAAATAAATGAAGGGGGGGGGGAATAAACACATTCCACATATAAACATATAACTGAAAACAGCTTTTATCAAACAAATACATTAAAGTTATGACCAAGAGATGCAAAAAAAAGTAAACAAATCACGTTTCACAAAATGCATGATAAGAGATAAAGCAACTAAGCATTTCTTCTCACAAATCAAAGAATAAATGGAACATAAAACAATCTCAAGCTACAAAATATAAAAACTCAACAGAGAAAACCGATGGCTTTAGTGTATACTGACGTTAAAGCATATCCCTTCGTCAGGAGTTAAGCTAGTTAAGGAATGACCACAATTTTTTTGAGGGTTATACGGTATATACCGAAAAAATGTGTGCACTTTGCATAAATCCGCGAAGCAGTTTATTCAAAAAACTGAACATAGTTATTTCGGAATATACCGTATAACCCTAAAAAAATTGGGGTCATTCCTTATAATTTCATTTCTAAAGATAGATATATAAGACATAAATCTTATACACTGATTTCGTATTAATTATAACAAAACTCGAATGGTTTTGCAAAATACACAACAATGTGCATAAATTTCACCGATAAACAACTTCAACAAATCAGAAGTTTGATAACAAAATACCGCGCCAAACTTATATGACGTCATCACTTTTTGCGTTGTCTGATTTTTTGAGGTTATACAATATAACCTAAAACAAATTAACATTGCGGGACAAGGCAAAATTAAATTATGTAAGATAATGAATGTGTGCGATTTTTAATATCTCATTATCTTCAAACTAGTAATAATTGAATGAATAAAGAGGCATCTAGTCCGAAATCACAAAATCTGTTACATACTATGTACCTCTGTACGCATTCACGTCATTTCGTAATTCATCCACATTTCAGGTTACGCCGGTGGATCTTTTTACACTCACAAAGGTGCAGCGGCCAACTATGTTTGTCTTCCACAAGAACCGGTGTGGGGACCTTTCGAAAATTTACCAAACGATGACTATTCCGCGAGAATGTATGGTGCTGAATACGAATCCCATCCTTATTCAACTCCTTTTGGGTCAGGATCTCGTGACAAAGACGTTCCCTGTGCGGTCTGTCGATCCACCTCCTTCGTCTCCTCTGTTATGATACCGGCGAGGACGACCTGCTACAGCGGCTGGACACAAGCGTACAGCGGGTCACTGGCGGCAGGAAACTATAACTTTGAAGCAGCTTCCGAGTATGTCTGTGTGGACGTACAGACAGAGTTTGTAGGAGGGGTTGACGCCAACCTAAATGGGGCTTTGTTCTTCGCTGTAAAAGCTGAATGTGGTTCACTGCGATGTCCGCCATATAAACAGAATAAATATCTCTCTTGTGTTGTCTGCATGAAGTAACGGCCATGAGGAGCGGACACGTTTTCTCTACAAAATCCGAACATGGCTTCATTTGCACTATCAAAAGAAATGTGTCATATTAAAGAGCACAATTATGTTGAATTATAAATGTTAAAATAAGATAAACTCATTTACCAACTTTATGTTCTGTAACCTTTATGAATAAAGGGGCTGGCATAAACTGCAGTACCGAAAAAAAACTTTGTTTTTCGTTTGTTTTTTTGTTTGTTTGTTTTTTGTAAATCAAAGAACTGAATATCCTTATGCACAAGTAAACAGTTCTAAAAACATGGAAAGTGATTTTTACTGTTAGATTTTCATAAAAGTTTGTCAAGATCTTTCATTTAAACCAACATTAAGCCCTTCATCCATGAAGGAATCTTGCCAGATATCATAAACCTAGGTGTACTTCCCTTATAATCAATAATCAAATCGCTGCTTACCAGATTCTGAAAGTGAAAGCTAATTTCGATTTGTTTCTACACTTGTCGTTAAACCAGAGTAAAGTAGCGAGAAACCCGAAAAATGGCGGCGCCCAGTTCAGCGGTCTCTACGCCAAGGCGTGTGTTCTTCTTAGACATTATCTGTTTGATTTGTAGTTTTTCGTTTGTCCAAAAAGAAATAACAACTGACGGTAAAGAAATGATCACAAAATATACTAATCAAATTGTTACATAACACCTTGAATGATTTTCTCTCCTTCGATTCGATCCGCTGCCATTTTTGTTCGTCTACCAAACACCGTTTACAAGGTGCATTTTGATTGGCTGTTCATTTTCTAGATATGGAAATAATAAAGGTCATCTGCACATGACCTTCTACTGGTCGCTGTCAGATCCTACACACGATAGTAATAGTGAGGATCTGTATTTTAATCAGATTGGAAATTTAGCACACACACATCCCTCCCCGCGCCCCAATAACTTCTCGAAAAGGGGAGATAACTCAACCTGATAAAGACAATGCACCACATCTACAGATTATAGTGATGTGTAAATAAAACTGAGTCATTACTACAAAGTTTTAAATATATGGAAGTAAATGAATGAACAATTATTCATATTTAGTTTTCTTTATTTTAAAGTTCCTACTTAAAAGCGTTATACCGTCTTGATATTTACACTGAATACATTTTGTTTTCCAGCTGCAATTTCATATACAACATAAACCAAATGTCACTAGCACTTGGATCTTGAGCAAAAAACATCCAGGCAATCCAATTCAGAAATAGTTTGAAGAAAGATCAAAACAAATAACCGCATTATTACGAACACTGTCAATAGAGATGTTAAAAAAATTGTATGACTTTTTTCTAAACATGCTTTTGAATTTGCAGGCAATATGCAAATTACATGTCTCCTCCGTCTGGACCGAAATATACCATTTTGCTCCGAGTGGGCATCATCTGTCATCTCTACAACTTGATCAGTTGCACTTCTAAATTGTTGTGCTGAGCTGTCCTTGACAGTGACTATATATAAACTGTTTCTGGTGTGCCTGTAGGGAAAAAGATCAATTACAAAATGAATTTCACATTGATAACCATTAAACAAATAATAATAAAATAAACTGTTCTAATTTTTTTATGCGTATAGAGAAATTTAAAAAAATATATTAGACTTGTCATTATTATACAAGTCCAATCAGTCTAACCACTTGCAGTTTGATCTATAAATGCCACTGTGGTTCTATAGTTTGCATTATATCATAGCCAATAAGTCAAATGATATTGATCAAACTCACCAGTTGTCAGATGTGGTCCTGGCCTGTTTAAACTCATCGGTGATAGCATCACAAGGGCCAGGGTATTCCTCTGACGGACCATATCCGTTATAGAAGTGCTAAATATGAAACAAAAAAGGATAACCAATCACTGATGGATTATTAAACAGTATTGGTTAATTGTTTACATTCTTACAGTCTAATGCTACTTTGAAGTCTTACATATACAGCTATGTTACTGTATTGTGAAATACTGTATACATATGTTACCTATTATTGTTAATGAAACAACAAAATCACAATCATAACCACAAGTATATGTGCCACGATTTGCACTGAATTGCGGAATGCTCCAAGTGACTGTAGACAGTGTAGTGTAGACTGGCCATAAATGATTGTGGAATGATTTAAGAACAATAGAAATTAATATTTATTGTATACAACTATACAACATCGCATGATATATAGCTGTATACGTCTCCGATCGAAATGACAATTTGGCTATATCCAAAAGAGGTTTATACGAGTCAAATGTTGACGGGGTGTCATTTACTGATTTAAGGCTAAACTAGTGGCACTTTACAAAATCGGGGGTAAAAATACTGTTCATGCCAGGATTTGAAATTGGTGGGTTAAAACTATAACTAAATTCATCAAACATTAACGAACAAATGAATGTGTGC
The DNA here is from genome assembly GCA_947623455.1 of Mimachlamys varia. Classification (NCBI taxonomy): domain Eukaryota; kingdom Metazoa; phylum Mollusca; class Bivalvia; order Pectinida; family Pectinidae; genus Mimachlamys; species Mimachlamys varia. The sequence continues at coordinate 26,676,247 of OX392532.1, read as the reverse complement.
TTTGTTATCTTCTTAGGCGTAAGACGACCACTGAGCGATATCCACCTCAAACACTTCTGTAAATCTTGTGAAGGCTTCACAAACGTGACTCCGAGCGACATAGTCCGTAAACACAATGCTTCACCATTGTACAGACAACTCAATAAACCTAGTCAAAGCCACTGCTGTCAGTGCATTGTCCGACCGGGAAGCACCTTGTGAGTTCGACAAGTGACGTGATAGAGGAGCCTTATCGTTTCAGTTGTGGATCGGTGAATTGACAATTAATTCTGACTATTTTATTTTTTTTAATTTACAATTCGAGGTGAACTTCTTTCACAAAAGATCGATTTAAAGAGCGGTATTCTACTTCGGATTGGCCCATTAGCCTACTTCATAATTATCTCTAGGTTGTGTAACTGTTCGTATATACCACAACATACCTGGTCGTCGTGTATCGGTGTGTCGATAGTATATTATTTGTGTGCCTTGTGCAGACCTGACAATGGCCAACCGTGTGTTACAATGTCTTTTGGCGGTGGTATCTGCCATGGCACCGGCTATAATCACGATACATATAATGCAAAAAGGTAAGTAGTGTAACTAGCATTTGTAACACTGTCGATGGATTTCTGAGCTCTTGGACAAACAGGTCATCAATTAAGATTTTGAAAGTAAAGAAAACTCAGGTCGAAATCATATATTTAACTAGGAAGTCAATACGATTCTGAAACCAGCAGGTCATTACAAACAACACTCAGCGCATATCAATTTCCAAACTACTATATATGGCAACATTTATTACAAGCTGTACGTCAAGCCTCGTATCACTGTTTATATAGATAACAACACTACAATGTGTATGTAAATACTAACTCCACCGTATATAGAGAATGCATGGATAGTATCTTACAATACAAGGTTTATTTTTGGCTTGGGACCCTCGCCAAAATAAACCATGCATTGTAAGATACTTACCGTGTATTCTGTTTATCCTGCAATCATTTAACACAGATATTCACTTTAAACAAAGTAAAGACACCATTTGTCAACCTTTTGATTCATTGAATCCATGCGCCGGCTTTGTCCTTCAGCCTAACGACAAGAACAAAACATGAGAACACGTACTCGTAATAAAATCTCACACCATCTTTTAGGTGAAAACAGCGGGAACAAAGATTGCGGCAACAATGTGATAACCAGTGTATGGATTCTAATGTGTGCAATCAGTTTTTAATTACAGATTTTTTTGTATTTATTAATTAAAGTTTACATTTTGGTATTTTACACTTAATTAATTTATTAACCTTTCGTCGTTATATATCCTTTCACGAACGCGGAAAAGCCAAATCCTCAACCCTGAAGGACAGGTATGAGTCAATTACATAATTATAACTTTCTAATTGTAAAGTCTGTATTTTTGTTTTCTGTAATCAAAAGGTAAACTAATCTTGCTACTTATTCACGATTAGGGGTGGTGGTGGGGGGTGGGGTGTTGGGGGGGGGGGGGGCAGCACAGGCAACCACCCACGACGATATACTTTGGTAAGGTGAGCGTTACTCGCAAATCATCCAATATGTGGTTAAATACAGTTTCACTTATTCAGAAATGGCAAGCTTCAATTTTTCCGTCATCTTTGTTTGTTCTTGATTCGTTGTTATAAAAATTGTTTCGTTTGTGTTCACCACTGTCTTCAGTATTGTGAACTTACCGCGTTGTGCTAGTGTTTTGGTATATTTAACTTAAAACTTGATTAGAATGCATCAGATTTATTCATGGAATAATAAAGATATATTACAAATGACAGTGAACTTACATGTACAATTCTGACCGCTGAACAATATAAATGAAATACTTGGTAGCGTGAATAAATATTCAGCAAGTCAAAGTTATCACCAAAATATTACGAGTTGGCCTGTAATGTAATCTACTCTACAGTGAGTCTGGCTAAATACGCTCTAACAACTTAACGTCAACAAATGAATAAATAGCTATGCGCTTATATTATTTATAACAACCTTATGTAATAAAAGTTTTCGTGTTCACCAAAATCACGACCGATACAGGTTATCAGACATTTAATTATCTTAGATTCTACTAATATATAGGCTATATAAAGTTTTCCTGTATCAATCTTATTCAAAATCCGACACACGTTATGATATGGTATCGTTATTTATAGCTACAATAAAACACTAACGAGATTTCTTAAATTATTTTACAGACTGTTCACACTACGTGACTAAATCTGTATACAAAGATATTTACATGGAATTATCAATAATACTAAACTAACGTTATTTTCCGTCACAATATCCAATTCAGGACCATTATAACAGTTAAAAAGTTACCCGCTAATACGAGTTGTCTCGCCTGACCCAGTCTCAGTCTCAGATCCAACTCATTGATTCAAAAATACGTTGCCTTATATAGCATAATTTGCTGCATTACACAATAGCATAGCAACGATCATACAAGCAACGCAAAATGACAATATGAAAACAATGTAATCCCGGAACTATTCCTTTACTTTTACAATATATAATATAATTTCTATCCATATAAATAAACTAGAATATCGATCAAACGAACCGGAAGTGACCCGCAGTCAAAGTAAACAACTTTAACGGACATGTTTGCGAGGGAAACTACACAACGTTATTTACCGGCATAATGGCTACACTTCACTAGGCGCCAATATATGAATTATGTTAACGAATATGGATAATTATACGTAAGTACAGATAAGATTCTACATTATACAACAGAATACGGAAACGAAAATACATTCCAACTGGTATGAACCAACAATAACAATGCTAACAATGTTTTCACAACATTCGTTCGAGCTGTTAGAGCGTCACTTCACAAGGAGAAATAAGAGCATGTTCTCGGGCTCGCCCAAAGACATCACAGAAGTGGTCTTTGTTGGCAGCTCGGGCCAACGCGGCTTCCGTCTCCAGATGCTTACATCCTCTCTCTCCAAATATTGACTTTCAACTTCAATTGCCCTTAATAGCACAGTTCTACACAACATCTATCTACCTACACACAGATTATAAAGCGTTACAATATCAAACATTTTTAGTTCTAAAACACACGCAGTGTTCTATCAGGGACCTTCCCTGGCCTCCTACTCCACAGGTTTACATCATCTCTCAAACGCCGGCCTCGTGATCGAAGGGTTGCGAGTTCGAGTCTCGTTTACGGCACTTGTGTTGTATCCTTGAGCAAGATACTTTACTCTGCTTGTTCCAGTCTACTCAGCTGTAAATGAGTACGTGGTTGGGTAGTGCTAGAAATTGTAGAATGTTAGCTGTGAGCGCCGATATGGCAGCACCGGTTGTATGCTCCCCAGGGAGTTGAGAACGATATTGGCTGGTTGCTAAGGCCCTATAACCACGGATAATAATTTGTGAACCGCTTTGAGGCGCCCTTTAAGGTCGTGATAAAGCGGTATATAAGAACCTCGAATTATTATTATAAACATATTGAATCTAAATCTCTCTATACTATTCTTACCAAGTAATTTTATCAATATTTGCAATATCAACTATTTTTGAGAAGCTACCGCCGGTTGTTCATAAGTAATGAGTCACTTAAAGGAATGTATCTAACGTTTTAATCTGACTTCAAACCTAACTTCCCCCTGATAATATATCAATACCTGATGCATCATATGGAAATGACAGTTACATCTGTCAGGTTTCGGGCGCTTTAACCTTTCGCTCCTATCTCTATATCGCTGCCTCGTAGCACTCTACTATCTAATGCAGCAGCCCATTGTCCGCCAAGGCACGGTGCTACCTAAGTCACAAGACCTTGACCTCAGACCCACTTTTGACTGCCGCCCTCTATTGATACAATTTTCGGTTTGATTTTCCTTATTAATTACCAAACAACAGCCCATATCTTTACAAATGTATACATTAATAACAACACTGCACTGTCTATGTATATCCTCATTACATCGTATATATCAATAACAACACTTTAATGTATTTGTCAACACTCAATACCTGTACATATTTAATAAAACAAACACTATAAGTCTTTCATTATTTATTATACTACTTATATAAATATACCAATACAATGTGTGCTTTATTCATTATAAAACGTTTATCAATAATTACAAAATAATATATACTCTACATACAAGCATCCAATGTGTTGAAATAAACATATTATTAAATAAACACATGTACATATAGATAAACATTGCATTTAGAATACAATCCATGAATCCATGTAACAACATCGGAATGTGAAAAGTGCACAAAAAAATCATGAAATGTAAATGGCTGTTCACAACGAAACATTTGTTGTTGGCGAATGTACTTGAAATTAGTTAAAATTTTTCATTATTTTTGTTTAATACAATCCAGTGCCGTCTCCTCCTGGTGCACTAGACATGCAAAACAGTCATGTGTTGACGACACGTGTGAAGCTGAGGTGGGATGCTTCACCAGGCTACGTGGAAAATTACCTTGTGATGCTGAAGAACTGTGCTGGAGACGTAGTGGCAAAGAAAAGTACCAAATCGACACAACCGTCCGTGTTTATTGACAATCCTCACACTGGGACTACTTACGAGGTAGTGATATGGGCGGTGGCTGGCGGAAAATTAAGTGATCCTGTGACGGCGACTATACGGGTGAAGGGTGAGTAACACAAAGTCTTGGAATGATTGTTGGTTAAGCAGTTTAAAGTAGCACTACGTTAAAACTATATTCTTATGCTTCTTTAAAATTAGTGTATATATGAATTAAAAGTTTCATCTTATGAAAAAATAATGGGTGATTTACGCTGAAGTATGTTCTCAGGTCCTCTATTCAGAAAAGAATAAGCAGTTTGCGATATAAAATGAAAACTAAACACAAGTCGATCTTTCTTGACCCATATGATCGAACAACACTCAACGACCTACATGCCAAGTATGTGATTGTGTCTGCAGACAAGGCAACTAATAACCTGATCCTAGTTTGCAAACACCATTACATTCATTGTTTGCAAAAAGAACTAGGCCTGCTTAATAACCAAGGTAACCCTACTAACGCATTAACGGTTTTTCGAAAGATGAAATACTTTCCAATCATACATCAGTATTGCAATCATTCAAAATACCCGTTAATGATACAGACGCTGACTTACCTCGGCTGTATTGGATAAATAAACTACACAAGGATCCTTCTAAGCAACGTTTTATCGCTGGTTCGTCTCATTGCTCAACAAAGCCATTATCAAAACTTCTTACTACCATTTTTAGTACCGTTAAATCAGGACTTCAGTCTTATTGTGACACTGTATACTCCATAAGTGGCATTAATGGGATGTGGATTTTGAAAAACTTTAAAGATCTTCTGATCAGTCTTGAGCACCCTTTTCTCAAACATGTTTCGTCCAAAACGTTTGATTTTGCCACCCTGTACACTACCATACCACATGCCAAACTGAAAGAACGTCTTCGGTCTCTCATTATGAGAGCTTTCTTTTCCAAGAAAGGTGAACGACGATACAACTACATGGTTGTGAGCTATCTTGGATCATACTTTGTGAAAAACACAACAAAAGCTTGGTTGAAATATACTAAGGAAGATATAGTACGAATGATTGAAATCCTGGTTGACAATATTTTTGTTGAGTTCGGAGGAAAGGTTTTCCAACAGACTGTTGGCACTCCAATGGGCACTAACTGTGCACCACATTTGGCTGACTTGTTTTTGTTTTCATACGAGTCTGAATTTGTCGAGGGCCTTATCAGGACGGGTAACAAAAACCTTTCCAAATCTATAAATTTCACTTTCAGGTATATCGACGATTTGTTGTCTATAAACAACAAGAAATTTGCTGACCTAGTCGATCGTATATACCCTACTGAACATGAGATTAAAGACACAACATACTCTCCTACATCGGCTTCTTACCTCAATCTTTACTTAAACTATGACCAGCACGAGAAACTTAAAACTAAGCTGTATGATAAACGTGACGATGTCGATTTTCCGATCGTGAAATTTCCCTTTCTTGATAGTAGCATCCCTGCTTCTCCATCCTATGGTGTTTACATGTCGCAGTTGATTCATTATTCTAGGGCTTGCTCTGATGCAGGTTGATGAAGACTATGGGCAAGTTTTATGGTCGCCATCTTGATCTCATCGAGAAATATTCTATATCTTTGTGTGATATGAAGATGGACGTTTTTGAGTTTGCTTGTTAGTGTGTTTGCTGGTTGTGATGATAATGATGACTCGGTTCTCATTTTGAGGATTGCTGCTTACTTGAATGTGACCAAGATTTACATGACTGGTGTCGTCGATGAAGCAGATGACGCTTACTCTTCCGGAACACCTGGTCTTATTCTCTTGTACTTTTACGAGAGTCTCCATGTAAATATTTCCTTTGTTCCTATTTTGCCCCCAGTTTAATCGATTTTGAGTTCGGATTATGGATTTTGTTGACGCTTTGGTATTCTCTGATTTTTTACTGATTATCGCGATTTTCGTGATAGATGTCAACTGCTGACAAACAAAGTTACGGCACAGGGATTCGCGAAATGCAAGTTGATGAAGACTATGGGCAAGTTTTATGGTCGCCATCTTGATCTCATCGAGAATTATTCTGTATCTTTGTGTGATATGAAGATGGACGTTTTTGAGTTTGCTTTTTAGTGTGTTTACTTGTTGTGATGACAAATATGACTCGCTTCTAATTTTGAGGATTGATGCTTACTTTGATGTGACCAAGATTTGCATGGCGGGTGTCGTCGATGAAGCAGAAGACGCTTACACTTCCCGATCACCTTGTCTTATTCTCTTGTGCTTTTACGAGAGTCTCCATGTAAATCTTTCCTTCGTTCCTATTTTGCCCATACATATGTAGTTTAATCGATTTTGAGTTCGGATAATGGTTTTGGTGACGCTTTGGTATTCTCTGATTTTTTTTCTCTCAAAATCTTCAATTGATAATTTAAAAAGGGAATCACTATTTGTTGATCAACGATTTGGACATGTAAATGTTTTGCGTCATACATACAGCGAAAAGTTACCGAATGGTCAAAACATAACGCAAGGATTACATTACGGAAGCATAATGAGGGATGGGAGGTATTCAAAATAACTGCACAACAGTTTGCATGTTATAAATTTGTTCTATGACATGAAGCCGGTACAGGCATATAGAGCTTTGATTTGGTTTTGGGGCCTCCCAAGGGATAACTCTTTCATTCCTCTGTTACATGAAATGCGTGTGTTAAACTTAAAAGCATGTTTTGTAATATTCCCTTTATAATTTTCCAATAAAACGGTATGATTTATTTAAATTTCTGGAGAGAAGGACCTTTTCACATACAAAATATAACGTATCGAAAAAATCACTTGTTTACGTTGTAAAACGGTTTGTAGGTGCGACTGGTGTATACAGTATACGGCTTCAGTTAGGACAAAAGGAATACATTTATGTCATTATGAGTGGGTGAAAAACTGTTTTTCGTACCTAATCTATAAAATAGGGAAGGTGTTAATTCAATCGGGTTGTGACCCCGATATTGAATCTGATATGTGCATAACCGAAGTCATTAATTAAAAAAATAAAACATACCCATGTATGCAGTTGTGTTTTTGAAAATGTCAACGTTCACGTTCCTTTACAAGAAGATAAAAAAATGTTAAAAGGGATTTGTATGGTACATTTACATTGCATTATGTTGTAGAATCGCAACTGAAATTCAGAGACCTACTTGTAAAGGAAATAAGAACCACATCTGTTATGTTGGAGTGGACCCGCTCAGCATACAACTTAGTACAGAACTATAAGGTAAAATGGTATCCGGTAAATTCAAAATCCATCCAGATTAAAAATGTGGCCCCAGACGAGACATCAATGTACATTGAAGATTTGACTCCCGGACAACTGTTCAAGTTTATTGTGACATCGTATATACCAAGTCAGTGTGGAGACGAAGAACGCGTCCAGTCGGAGGATATATCGGTCAGAACACGTAAGCGGACAATTTCATTAAAACCGAAAGTAAATTATTAAACGGATAACACACCAGCCAGTTTGACAAATGTTATCTTATACATGATTCCTTTGTACTGCCATAAATCCTTAAAAAGATATTTAAATATACTTTTGATATTATATATTGTGAATCTCGTTTGGGAAATGTATGGGATATTTACCGCTTTGCACATCAATCGCATAATTTTGATATCTGATAATCGTAAGGAGAAGTGTAGCATACCCTTTGGTTATACGTTAGTTAAAATAATGAATAATTTAAGTTTACAATAATGTGCCTTGCTACTACTAAAAACCGGTTGCGGAAAACCATACAAATGATAATTTTATACTTCTAAAGTCATGAATTAAAGGAGCTTTACGCACCTGACCCTTCTGCTTCTACATTAGTTTAGAAAGTTTGGATTTCCACCTTTTGGCCCCTCGCATCAATGAAGAGTCCTAGGAGGACGAAACAGCTGTATGATGCAGTTTAATTCATTTTTCGACATGCTGTATCTATAACTAAATTTAAAAGATGCAGCACATGTGTGTGTTACGTCATCTTTAGATAATAATGATGAATTATTCATCGTAGTAAACAACCAACCGATAACACGTTGTATAGATAAGTAAATGTGTCATGACAATACTATAATATTTATCTGTACACTCATTACAATGTATACATCAATAACAAACACTACATTGTGTATGTCATTACACTGTATATATAAATAATATGAAACTATCGAATGCCCTTTTCTGATATTTTGGGTATTTCTTCAGCAGTTTCTTAGCCATTTGTACCCGTGTTCGTTGCTGCTCGTCAGTGAGTTAATGTGGGATCCAACGCACACTTATTTTCCTAACCTTAAGATTTTTCTTCAGAATGAAGTAAACATAACAGATGGATGCTTAACCCAAGTTTGTCATTCGTGCTAGCTGTCTGACCGTATGAAACGCATCTTTCTCAATGATTGACTTGGTTTCATTGACGTTCAATTTGGTGGTAACAACAGACCAGATATTCCTTAGTAAATGGCATCTTAATTTGACTGATTAGTGACCATAATGCAATTTCGTAAACCATCTATAAACTGAGGAAAATGACATTCGTTTATCCCCATAAACAGCACATATTTTATCATGTATGTTTTTGTCGCCCAATCCCAACTTACATTTTTTTCTAATTATTTTCAACACAGTGTTAAGGCAAGAAAGCCGGTAAGTGGATTTCAATAAAATGTATGCACACAATACAGCGATGAACGGTCAACAAGTTGGTACTAGTTTAATGCACGTACATTACGTGATACTCGAGTATACAGTGCGTTTGCAAAAATTTTCGAGCACTCCTCGTGTGAACAACAAAGATGCAATCATAATGTTGTTGTGAACTCAATGTGGATGAGAGACCGAACATCTAGTTCATTAATTACTATGAGTTCGTAAAAATACGTGTAATAGTAAGGTTTATTTAGAACTTAGTCGATTTCCATTGACACTATTACCAAAAAAGAGTATTCAAGTAATGGATGAAATTTAAAAAACACTGATAATATTGAAGTCATGCGATGACGATATGTTATTGAATAAAGATAAATGGGTTTGAACATCAAAAACGAATTATACAGTCAAGGGTTACGCTATATTTGGGAGACAGAAAATTGTGAAGATACCTATATTAATATAATTAGAGAAAAGATTTTTGATATTTTTAGACAAGATTGCAAAGAAAAAATTAGAACATCTTCAAAAGGATTTATTTATTCGCATCTTAACATCGATTGTGATTTGCAGTGTTACATGAGAAAACCAATACCGAGGGATTTTTTGAAAGAAATTACAAAAATTAGATTATCGTCAACACGGACTTAGGTTAGTCTGCTATCTAAGTCCGTGATCGTCACATAATCTGAATATTGAAAAGAGTCACTACCAAAATATACAGAGAAATTTTAGAGTTTGTACAATTTGTAATGCAGATGATGTTGAAGATGAGTACCATTTTATGTTGAATACCCATGTTACTCTGAATTACGAAACAAATTTTGAAAAAGTACTATTTTAAAAAACCGATTACGTTCAAATTGATTGAATTGTTTTTAAATGTTAAAAACACAAAAGAAATTGAAAAATTGTCCAAATATATGAAAGCTGCTAATACGTTGAGGAATCATTTAATGTAATTGTTTGCTCTCTCCGAGTGTACATTCTATGTGTAATAACTTGTAATGATGTACAGAATTGTATACATGTATGCTAATATTGTTTAATTCATGTTGCTACTTGAAAACCGATGAGTCAATAGACTCAAGGTTAATAAAGAACTTGAACTTGAATTGCAGAAAAAAAGTACGCCCCCTCTAACCCAAAATCCTGGATCCGCCTATGGTCCATAGAGCTGATACGTTCCTTCATTTTGGTTTTTGTTTCCGGTGTTTGAAGATTTACTATCTTGTCAATAAGCATCCTTTTGTAGACAACCGGTAAACCCATTTCGTTAACTTCATTTGGCCGCAGGAAACGTAACGTTTCATTATTAGTTACCGACATCTTTGAAAATTCATCTCGATATTTCAGTAGTCCGGGATTGATATCCCGCAAAAACGCATCCATATCTCCACCAGTCTCCATACTTCACCTTTTGACGAATATGTAAACCCCACATCCCAAACATGCTCGGTACTTTCGGTTTTGATCAACCAATCAGAATCAAGCGGCCGGAGCCTGAGGCACCTGTTTTTATCGATATACGTTTTGTCGTTCTCAACACTGAACATTTTACCTGTACGCTGTCTTGTGCAGTCGCTACATCTAATCTAAAAATAGAACCGATAGGAGTTTGACACCGCTCTGTGATACACGTGAACGGCTGAGCGGTAGGAGTTTATACACATAGGCCGTTCTCAGTTCGGGTAGCACTGCAGTAAGAGGTGCAGCATATGTGTGTGTTACGTGATTTTGATCTCTAGGTTGCGTAACTGTTCGTATATACCACAACATACCTGGTCGTCGTGTATCGTTGTGTCGATAGTATATTATTTTTGTGCCTTGTGCAGACCTGACAATGGCCAACCGTGTGTTACAATGTCTTTTGGCGGTGGTATCTGCCATGGCACCGGCTATAATCACAATACATATAATGCAAAAAGGTAAGTAGTGTAACTAGCATTGGAACACTGTCGATGGATTTCTGAGCTCTTGGACAAACAGGTCATCAATTAAGATTTTGCAGGTAAAGAAAACTCAGGTCGAAATCATATATTTAACTAGGAAGTCAATACGATTCTGAAACCAGCAGGTCATTACAAACAACACTCAGCGCATATCAATTTCCAAACTACTATATATGGCAACATTTATTACAAGCTGTACGTCAAGCCTCGTATCACTGTTTATATAAATAACAACACTACAATGTGTATGCAAATACTAACTCCGCTGTATATAGAGAATGCATGGAAAGTATCTTACAATACAAGGTTTATTTTTGGCTCGGGACCCTCACCAAAATAAACCATGCATTAAAAGATACATACTGGTATTCTGTTTATCCTGCAATCATTTAACACAGATATTCACATTAACCAAAGTAAAGACATCATTTGTCAACCTTTTGATTCATTGAATCCATCCGCCGCCGGCTTTGTCCTTCACCCTAACGACAAGAACAAAGCATGAGAACACGTACTCGTAATAAAATCTCACACCATCTTTTAGGTGAGAACAGCGGCAACAAAGATTGCGGCAACAATGTGATAATCAGTTTATGGATTTTAATGTGTGCAATCAGTTAATAATTTCATATTTTTTTTGTATTTATTAGTGAAAGTTTACATTTTTGTATTTTACACTTAATTAATTTATTAACCTTTCGTTGTTATATTTCCTTTCACGAACGCGGAATAGCCAAATTCTCAACTCTGAAGGAAAGGTATGAGTCTATTACATAATTATAACTTTCTAATTGTTAAATCTGTATTTTTGTTTTCTGCAATCAAAAGTTAAACATATCTTGCTTCTTATCAGGATCGGGGGGGGGGAGGGGGGGTGGCACAGGTAACCACCCACGACGATATACTTTGGTAAGGTGAGGGTTACTCGCAAATCATCCAATATGTGGTTAAATACAGTTTCACTTATTCAGAAATGGCAAGCTTCAATTTTTCCGCCATCTTTGTTTGTTCTTGATTCGTTCTAGCTGTTAGAGCGTCATTTCACAAGAAGAAGTAAGAACATGTTCTCGGGCTCGCCCAAAGACACCCCAGGAGTGCTTTTTCTGGGCAGCTCAGGCCAACCCGGCTTCCTTCTTCAGATGCTTATATCCTCTCTCTCCAAATCTTGACTTTCAACTCCAATTGCCCTTTATAGCACAGTTCTACACAACATCAATCTACCTACACACAGATTATAAAGCGTTACAATATCAAACATATTTAGTTCTAAAACACACGCAGTGTTCTATCAGGGACCCTCCCAGGCCTCCTACACCACAGGTTTACATCATCTCTCCCAAACATATTGAATCTAAATCTCTCTATAATATATGCAATATGAACTATTTTTGAGAAGCTACCGCCGGTTGTTCATAAGTAATGAGTCACTTAAAGGAATGTATCTAACGTTTTAATCTGACTTCAAACCTAACTTCCCCCTGATAATATATCAATACCTGATGCATCATATGGAAATGACAGTTACGTCTGTCAGGTTTCGGGCGCTATAACCTTTCGCTCCTATCTCTATATCGCTGCCTCGTAGCACTCTACTATCTAATGCAGCAGCCCATTGTCCGCCAAGCACGGTGCTACCGAAGTCACAAGACCTTGACCTCAGACCTACTTTTGACTGCCACTCTCTATTGATACAATTTTCGTTTTGATTTTCCTTATTAATTACATAATAACAGCCCATACCGCTACAAATGTATACTTTAATAACATCTGCACTATCTATGTATATGCTCATTACATTGTTTATATCAATAACAACACTTTAATGTATTTGTCAACACTCAATACCAGTACATATTTAATAAAACAAACTATAAGTTTTTCATTATTTATTATACTACTTATATAAATATACCAATACAATGTGTGTTTTATTCATTAAAAAAAGTTTATCAATACTTACAATATAATACACATAAGCATCCCATGTGTAGAAATAAACATATTATTAAATAAACACATGTAGACATAAATAAACATTGCACTTAGAATACAATCCATGAATCCATGCAACATCATCGGAATGTGAAAAGTGACAAACAATCATGAAATGTAAATGACTGTTCACAACAAAACATTTGTTTTGACGAATTTAAAATCATTTTCATTATATTTGTTTAATAAAATCCTCCAGTGCCGTCTTCTCCTGGTGCACTAGACATGCAAACCAGTCACGGTCACGTACTGAGGACAAGTCTGGAGCTGAGGTGGGATGCTTCACCAGGCTACGTGGACAATTACCTTGTGATGCTGAAGGACTGTGCTGGAGACGTAGTGGCAAAGAAGAGTACCGAATCGACACAACCGTCCGTGTTTATAGACAATCCTCACACTGGGACTACTTACGAGGTAGTGATATGGGCGGTGGCTGACGGGAAAATAAGTGACCCTATGACAGCAACTATACGGGTGAAGGGTGAGTAACACAAAGTCTTGGAATGATTGTTGGTTAAGCAGTTTAGAGAGGCACCACAGTAAAACTATATTTTATGGTTATTTAGAACTATTGTATATATGAATTTAATGTGTCATCTTATGAAATATTAATGGGTGTTTTACGCTAAAATATGTTCTCAAAAACTTTGATAATTTAAAAAAGGAATCACTTTTTATTGATCAACGATTTGGACATGTAAATATTTGCGCCACACATGATACCGCATTCGCACAACAAGCTACATCGGAGGTTAACAAAAAATGGCTTCCCGCATGACTTTATGTCATCTTGAGTGTGTGAAAAACTGCTTTTCATACCTCATCTAAAAAATAGGGAAGGTACAAATATAATCGGGTTGCGACCCCGGTATTGAATTTGATATGTGCATAAACGAAGTCATTAATTAAAAAATACATATACCGTATGTCCCATGTCTGCAGTTGTGTTGAAAATGTCAACGTTCACGTTCCTTTACAAGAAGATATAGAAAATGTTAAAAGAAAACGGAGCTATCATAACATATTCATAATGGATTAAGTAATGGACAAATTATAAGTATCTCGACAAGTACATGTTAAGTGTCTTGTGCGCAATATGAGTGCACGCACTCAAAGTATGCAGACGCTGACATTTGGGTAGATTTTAGATGAATATGCATGGATATATTGCTAATCTGAAAAAAGTCCTCAAGACATTGAGCTGTAAAAATATTTTCGCAAACATTTCATTTCATTTTTTCCGTACCCATTTGTACCAGTCTAAGTCAAGTAATAAATCTATAGATATTTCCTGATGTCGATAAATAAATGGTTATGTGATTCAATAAGTTTAAACACGGACTTTGCCTCTGTTTCACAAGTCGTGCTTTACACGTCCCATCTCTTACGTCCTCTTCGCTAATCGGCCAGGCGACGTGTGTTTATTTTCGCCACAAATCTGTCACGTTGCGTCATCGGCTACGATTTTTATCGGGCTTTCCCGAGGAATGCAATTTTTCCAAGTGGTCAATATCGACATTTTGAGCGGACTTTGAATTTTGGAAGAGCAGGAAAATATAATTGGTAGTGTAGACACAATGTACATTCAAGAACAGCCATTTAGGATTTCGCGGGATGCCCCTTTAAAATCGTAAAATTATTCATCGCTCAAATAAAATTCAATTCATTCCTTGCTAAATGTCCTTATCCGGGATTTATATGGTACATTTACATTGCATTATATTGTAGAATCGAAACTGAAATTCGGAGGCCTACTTGTAAAGGAAATAGGAACCACATCTGTTATGTTGGAGTGGACCCGCCCAGCATATAACTTAGTACAGAACTATGATGTAGAATGGTATCCGGTAAATTCAAAATCAGTTCAGATTAAAAAAGTCAGCCCAGACGAGACATCACTGTACATTGAAGATTTGACTCCCGGACAACTTTTCAAATTTATTGTGACATCGTATATACCAAGTCAGTGTGGAGACGAAGAACGCGTCCAGTCGGAGGATATATCGGTCAGAACACGTAAGCGGACAATTTCATAAATTATAAACAAAACCATTGAACGGATAACACTCCAGCGAGTTTGACAAATGTAAACGCATGGACTGTTTGTATTGCCAGAAATTTGAGCGCTAATACTTTAATATATATTGAGGATCTCGCTTGGTGACATTGCTGATAGTATCGTTAAAAATTTTGTTAATTGGTACCATTTTCTGCCCCGAGTTATCTGTATTACAGACCTCATCATCCCACAGACAGCTCTACAAACAACGGTGTTTGGAGACTTGGATCACCAGTGTGTTTTGTTGTGCTGTGAACTGTGACTTGCTTTACTTCGATAACACCATCAATTATGGACTTGGACAGTGCTAGCCAGGAGAGGTACTTTGTGACACGTGATTACGAATTGTGAAGGCAACCGATTAAATTTGTCCGTGAAGGTATTTACACCATATACTTGGGTGTGTGACTGCTAATATTATTTTTGTATAGGCCGTTGGGGCTTATCCTTCATATAGAGGAGGAAGTGAGCGGATAGGTGGTGTACACCTACACAGCTACAGTGTATGAACTATGTTGTTTCATTAATTAATGCAAGTCAGGGACTGAATCAAGCTTGCATAAGTGAAATCGCGTGTAGTAAATACTTTTAAGACATCATCATGGTTATAAATTATGACTAGTGCTGGTCTAGCTGTATTGTGTACATCCAACATTGATTCATGTTAATACTGTCAGTTTTTAATAAAGAATGAAGTAATGGGGTGGTAACAGAGTTACCTCCCTTACGGAATGATAAACACTGAAGGTTGCAGCTATTTGACCGGCTATATCAGCGATTTGTGCCGCAAAAAAACAGGTGGACGAGTTTCGCTAAAAGTTATCAACGTTTGTAAAACACGATTCGATCTACCTTCTTGTGTATTGGTTATACCCAGAATAAATCTAGTTATGGATATATTTGGTGTTAAAGAGGCAAAAATCGGCATTTTTACTGCTAGACTGAAAAGTTTCTGTATAATTGATACTGGAGAATTTATGCTTTAATTTAATTAACTGAAATTCCATACATAAGTAGTTAAGGTAATTCCAAACAAAACGGTATTTTTAGTTTTTCGATATCTTTAGCAGAACGGCCCTAATAGTGCTTTAAAAATGAGTAGTACTCGGAGGTTGGCCGAGAGCTATAAATAGACCTTCCAGAATGTTCTTCTAGCTGTGTTCGAAACGGAACTCCTCGCCCATGTCTGTAGCGTTAGATTGAAAACTCTGAGGAGTTCCGATAAAGGACTTCCGGTTTAAATGAAAACCCGCCTGTCTGGTTCAACTTCGTACGGTAGGGACTATTACTATCAGTGTCAGTCTTGCTAGCGGTAAGTTTTACAGTCAGCACCAGTTATATTTATTTGATAACGATATCAAAAGCCATGTTCTGGGTTTATAACTGTTGTACAACGGTCAATTTCCCTTTGTTTCTTCGCTGTCAGGACTCCAATCACAAGATTAAAAATCTCGATGGGAAAAATGCTAAAATCAAAGAAAATGAACTTGTGGACCATGACAGACAGACAGACAGACAGACAGACATTCTTTATTTCCTCTTTTTGAGATTAACATTGTCTTGTCAATTTATAACATGAATATTACATAATAATGTACAGTTTCCTTCTTTTTCATTAGATGTTTGTCAACAGTTCTGGAGAAGTGTATTCATTTCATTTATCATCCCAGCTACCGTTTCGCTTAAAGCAACCATGAGATTGTCCCATTCTCCGTCATCCAAATTTATATTATTTCTTCCACCGAGAATGAAGGAACATTTTTCATCTTCATTTAGCATATCATATTGTACATATTTGTCAACGCTTATCAAATTTACTATTTGTTCAAGCAAGATGTCCCTACTTCTGAATAATGCAGGACATTGTATGACGAAATGTTTAACGTTATTGTCTACAGCGTTTTTGCACAGCTTACAAATAGCGTTTTGAAATTCAGTTCTGTAGGAAAGCTTAATCAGTTCACAAATTTTCCATGTGTTTTTCGGAAACTTCAGCGTTAAAAGCCACAGAGGATTGGGCCCCATACATTGATGAACTGCTCTATAATACAACAGATCGGAACGATTTTTGCACATTTTACACCACTCCTCAAAATAAAAGTTCGTTACTACTTTCTTGATAAATGACTTCCATTGAAACTCCTTACAACAGGTACCAGAAAAAATAAATTCAAAAAAGAATGTCTCGACTTTAAGTTTCACCATTGTGTGCAGAATGTCTACAATGAAGCTCACGTTTAGCAAAGATTGCGAGGTGAACATAAGTGTACATAAACGGATAATAAATAGAGCTTTCCAAACAAAACACGATTTAGCATTACACAACTTGTTCCAAAGGTATAGTTTTCTGGTTTCCACTTCAGACCATATATCATCAGGTAAGTCGATAGCCCTTGTAGTTATGGCCGATGACGACGTTTTCTCAAAGCCCTGGCACCTTCGAGCAGCATATCGAATAGTTCTGTTTAACGTATCAATAGACTTCTGTGTAGTATTCGCCCACAGTTCACAACCGTATATAATACTCGGTATTATAATTGTCTTAACAAGTTGTGCACTTTTTAGAGGATTCAGACCGTCTGGATGAACACCTATACTCATTAAGCTGTTAAGATTTCTCCTCCCTTTACCGCACGCGCTCTCTATAGCGACATCGGGTTTCAGATTCGAACAAAATGTTATTCCCGCGTAAACTTTTGAATCAGTCCATTTGATATCTGTGCCTCCCAGCGAACATCGAGCTGATTTATGTCTGGCGTTTCGTCTCTTATATGAAAATTCCATCAATGACGATTTAGCAGAGTTATAATTCAGCCTCCAGCGATTAGCATACGCGTATACAGTGTCTAGTTGACTTTGCAGATTTGTTATACTGCCAGCTAGTAAAAGCGTATCGTCTGCTAGAAACACACAGGGGATGTGCAATTTTTGAACTAACAATCCCTGTCTCTCATCATCTAGATCACATACAAGATCATTTATCATCACGAGAAATAACCAGGCTGATAAAGTTCTTCCTTGACCGACCCCTTGCCTAACCGGATAGGCTTCACTAAGCTTCCCATCAAACATCACACGCGAAGTCACATTTTGGAATGAGCCTTGTAGTATTCTCCAGAACTTACCACTAAAGCCGAGATTGTACACTTTATGCAGTAATCCGTCTATCCACACACTATTAAATGCTTTAGCATTATCCAAAAATGCAGCAAATACCTTCGATTTATTTTCGATATAGTGGCATATTGATTCTTTGACAGTGAATGCCGCCATGATGCTTCCACATTCCGGTCTGAACCCCTGTTGTAATCTATGCGGAAACTGTATTTCACCACATCGAGCCATTAACCTCTGATATATTACTTTTTCGAACAGCTTTTGTAGAACTGGTGTTAACGTGATGTCTCTATAATTGTTTTTATCCAGTTTGTCTTTGTTACCACCTTTAAATAATGTGATAACTATGCCCTTTTTAAAATGTACGGGATATTCCTCCTTCTCTAGGATTTTATTGAAGAGTAAAACGATACAGTCAAGCAGACTTTTACCGCCAAAGCGAATGTGTTCAATGACTATATTATCATGACCGCCCGCCTTACCGTTTTCCATACTTCTGATTGCTATCACGATTTCACTTGTTGAAATATCCCGATCACAAATGCCATCGTTATTTGCAAAACTATTGTGGAACATATCACGGATATCTAATTGTACCTTAGCCCGATGACTATCGTCGAAGTTGGCCTGCTCTGACGGTAGAGCTAACTTACTGTAGTGCTCAAACCAAACCTTTCTCAGTTCATCTGAATCGCGGATGATTTTATTGTCAACTTTCAGATCTGAACATCTAGGACCATTACACTTTCTTGCCCGAACCGCCTTGTAGAATGTACCGATGTCGAGTTCAGCTGATTCTAGCAAACGTTCAAGCTGCTGTTGTTCATAGAGCTCTCTTGCTTCTTTTAATGCTTTTCGGAAAACTTTTTTTGAATCTTTATACTCTTTGTAAGAATTATGTTCTACACCGCGCGGACGACCCTCAGATTTCCACACACTGCGAAACTGTCTCATTGACGAATGGAGTTCCTTCACACTTCCGAAATTCCAGTAAGGTTTCAAATATTTACGATACTTTTTCACTGGCAGTGTAGTTTTGGATGATTCCTTTATTGTGGAAACAATGATATTTATAAAACTGTCCAGATCATCGCAATTTTCCGCCTCTCGGAGAATTGATCTATTTTTGATCAGTTGCGTTACTTTGCTGGAATAGGCAGCCTTTTGCTCGGGAGACGCTTTTCCCCAGTTAACGGCCTGTTGTATCGATATATCTCTGTGCTTGTTCCTCAAAATGCAACAAAGTTCAATAGACACAGGCAAATGATCTGACGCATTGATAAAATGATCATCGTGTATTTGACAAGTTTTTACATAATCTATAGTATGTGCTCCTATAAGAACGTGATCGATCAATGAGCTGTTCAAGCCGTCCCATGATATATAAGTCACATCACCTCCTTTCGCCCATTGTTGCGAATTAACAGAGATAAGATCGTTATCTACAATAAACGACTCAAGGATTTTACCTCTTTCGTTTGCCTCGTAGCGATTCTTTTTACCGAACCGTTCTGATAATCGCCCGTTAAAGTCACCAAGAATAACGACGGGTCCTTGTTCACTATAACATTGGTATAAGTCCGACAGCGTTTGTAATGTTTCTCGGTACAGAGACATGGGAAGATTAGTCGATGGCATCAATATCCCGAATATATACAAAAACGACTTGTCGGCCAGTTGAACAGACACCCCTATTATGCGATCATTTCCCTCATTAGTTAAAGGCGATACCTTCAGGGTTTTCTTCCAAAGAATCGCGATTCCACCAAATCCTCTCTTGTGCGTCCTTAGTTCAAGTTCTGTAGGTATACGTTCATCACTTCGTCCGAACGCGTCAAAGTTACAATCGATACTATTCAGGAAATTAAGCTGTTCTGGCGGTAACCAATGTTCTGTAATAACAGCAATATCTGTACTAAGAAGAATCTCGCCTAGTAAAGGAGTGCCATACATAACCCCTCGAGTGTTCCATGTAAGCAGCTTCAAGACAAATATGACTAGGAACGATATAAGCCACACAGAGTTCATCACCATGTATCTTGATTGTTTGAACGACTATCGCAGCCACCTTCCCATTCCCTGTCGCGATTTCTGAACCGATTATCAGGGCGGTCCTCCCACTCGCGTACAAGAACTCCCTCCGGCCAGAAGTATGGGTCGGTTGCCGCTGCGAAACTTTCTTCAGAAACATTAATGCGTGCCGTGTAAGTAGGATAGTCTGTGTCCCAGAGTTTAATGATGCGCATCATAGTTACTTTTACTCCTCTGTCCGCTGCGTACGTCTTTACAGACCACACCACTTCTTCTTCAGGTGCATCCGCAGTAATGCGCGACATAAGGAGTCTTTTACTTCTGGGTCTTCGACGAACGCCACGGAACTCATATGCAGATGTCTGACTCTGCTCACAATGCTGTTGAGTATTCTCTCGATGAACAAAAACATTTGACTTAATGCGCTCATCACGGTTAACCTTAGAATCAACATCTCGAGATAGACGATTGGTTTGTATATTTTTTATCGGTTCGTCGCGATCGGGTACAGTGACATGTAACGGTTCTACTGTTGACTCGACTAATCTACCAATAGGAACGTCGGTACGCGTGGTAGAGTTGGAATCGGCAGACACGTTAGTACGCTTTTTACTCGCAGCAGCATCTGCATAGGTACTTTTTGTATTATGTTCTATATTCTGGTCCAGAGTGTTTTGTACAAATGCCACTCTTTGTTCTAGAGCATTTATCGTTTTGTCTTTCATTTTAACCGTTTCACGAAGCCCGCGTATTTCATCGCGAAGTTCGCGTATCAAATGTCGATTAGCAGTGTCTATTGCGTTTAACTGTTCCATAATCTCTCCTCTCATTCCAACGATTAATACAGCTAGATCAGCAAAGTTCTGTATCCCGTTATCGGTTGAAATCATACTCTCTCCCGTAGTAACGTTTGATATATTGTCATTCACATTTCGCAAGCCAGGGGAAGATGCTTCTACGCCCTCATCAGAGACACTCATATTAAGCCCAGACTCATTAGCTTCGCATATTGAACGATGTCTGTCTTTATACGTCAATATATTGCGGACTTCTCCTACATCAACACTTCCATCTACGTAGTGAAACAGCGTATAAATATCTTCAACATATTTTTCAACTGCCGTCGAATTACCAGCATTTGTTCTTTTCACAAGAGTGCCTAATGGTGTTTCGGGTTTCCTTGCCAAGGCAGTGTCGTATAAAGATTGTCTAACATATGAAAGACTATCAGAGTTACTTTTATATATCGATCGTACTTTTTCCTTAAATTTTTGTTTGTCGCGTCCTCCGGCTATTTCTGTCAACAGAGTGTACACACTTTTATCTATCTGAGTTGAAGTCATACTTGTATCGTCTATCTCTTCATTGAATTCCACTGATTTTTGCGGCAGTTCCTTATTTTTCACCATAGTAAACATGTAAAAAAAAAACACTGCTCATTAAGTCAAATGTTTTTGTTCATCGAGAGAATACTCAACAGCATTGTGAGCAGAGTCAGACATCTGCATATGAGTTCCGTGGCGTTCGTCGAAGACCCAGAAGTAAAAGATTCCTTATGTCGCGCATTACTGCGGATGCACCTGAAGAAGAAGTGGTGTGGTCTGTAAAGACGTACGCAGCGGACAGAGGAGTAAAAGTAACTATGATGCGCATCATTAAACTCTGGGACACAGACTATCCTACTTACACGGCACGCATTAATGTTTCTGAAGAAAGTTTCGCAGCGGCAACCGACCCATACTTCTGGCCGGAGGGAGTTCTTGTACGCGAGTGGGAGGACCGCCCTGATAATCGGTTCAGAAATCGCGACAGGGAATGGGAAGGTGGCTGCGATAGTCGTTCAAACAATCAAGATACATGGTGATGAACTCTGTGTGGCTTATATCGTTCCTAGTCATATTTGTCTTGAAGCTGCTTACATGGAACACTCGAGGGGTTATGTATGGCACTCCTTTACTAGGCGAGATTCTTCTTAGTACAGATATTGCTGTTATTACAGAACATTGGTTACCGCCAGAACAGCTTAATTTCCTGAATAGTATCGATTGTAACTTTGACGCGTTCGGACGAAGTGATGAACGTATACCTACAGAACTTGAACTAAGGACGCACAAGAGAGGATTTGGTGGAATCGCGATTCTTTGGAAGAAAACCCTGAAGGTATCGCCTTTAACTAATGAGGGAAATGATCGCATAATAGGGGTGTCTGTTCAACTGGCCGACAAGTCGTTTTTGTATATATTCGGGATATTGATGCCATCGACTAATCTTCCCATGTCTCTGTACCGAGAAACATTACAAACGCTGTCGGACTTATACCAATGTTATAGTGAACAAGGACCCGTCGTTATTCTTGGTGACTTTAACGGGCGATTATCAGAACGGTTCGGTAAAAAGAATCGCTACGAGGCAAACGAAAGAGGTAAAATCCTTGAGTCGTTTATTGTAGATAACGATCTTATCTCTGTTAATTCGCAACAATGGGCGAAAGGAGGTGATGTGACTTATATATCATGGGACGGCTTGAACAGCTCATTGATCGATCACGTTCTTATAGGAGCACATACTATAGATTATGTAAAAACTTGTCAAATACACGATGATCATTTTATCAATGCGTCAGATCATTTGCCTGTGTCTATTGAACTTTGTTGCATTTTGAGGAACAAGCACAGAGATATATCGTCACAACAGGCCGTTAACTGGGGAAAAGCGTCTCCCGAGCAAAAGGCTGCCTATTCCAGCAAAGTAACGCAACTGATCAAAAATAGATCAATTCTCCGAGAGGCGGAAAATTGCGATGATCTGGACAGTTTTATAAATATCATTGTTTCCACAATAAAGGAATCATCCAAAACTACACTGCCAGTGAAAAAGTATCGTAAATATTTGAAACCTTACTGGAATTTCGGAAGTGTGAAGGAACTCCATTCGTCAATGAGACAGTTTCGCAGTGTGTGGAAATCTGAGGGTCGTCCGCGCGGTGTAGAACATAATTCTTACAAAGAGTATAAAGATTCAAAAAAAGT
This sequence comes from Mimachlamys varia, assembly GCA_947623455.1. Classification (NCBI taxonomy): domain Eukaryota; kingdom Metazoa; phylum Mollusca; class Bivalvia; order Pectinida; family Pectinidae; genus Mimachlamys; species Mimachlamys varia. The sequence continues at coordinate 26,652,856 of OX392532.1, read as the reverse complement.
TTTCCGAAAAGCATTAAAAGAAGCAAGAGAGCTCTATGAACAACAGCAGCTTGAACGTTTGCTAGAATCAGCTGAACTCGACATCGGTACATTCTACAAGGCGGTTCGGGCAAGAAAGTGTAATGGTCCTAGATGTTCAGATCTGAAAGTTGACAATAAAATCATCCGCGATTCAGATGAACTGAGAAAGGTTTGGTTTGAGCACTACAGTAAGTTAGCTCTACCGTCAGAGCAGGCCAACTTCGACGATAGTCATCGGGCTAAGGTACAATTAGATATCCGTGATATGTTCCACAATAGTTTTGCAAATAACGATGGCATTTGTGATCGGGATATTTCAACAAGTGAAATCGTGATAGCAATCAGAAGTATGGAAAACGGTAAGGCGGGCGGTCATGATAATATAGTCATTGAACACATTCGCTTTGGCGGTAAAAGTCTGCTTGACTGTATCGTTTTACTCTTCAATAAAATCCTAGAGAAGGAGGAATATCCCGTACATTTTAAAAAGGGCATAGTTATCACATTATTTAAAGGTGGTAACAAAGACAAACTGGATAAAAACAATTATAGAGACATCACGTTAACACCAGTTCTACAAAAGCTGTTCGAAAAAGTAATATATCAGAGGTTAATGGCTCGATGTGGTGAAATACAGTTTCCGCATAGATTACAACAGGGGTTCAGACCGGAATGTGGAAGCATCATGGCGGCATTCACTGTCAAAGAATCAATATGCCACTATATCGAAAATAAATCGAAGGTATTTGCTGCATTTTTGGATAATGCTAAAGCATTTAATAGTGTGTGGATAGACGGATTACTGCATAAAGTGTACAATCTCGGCTTTAGTGGTAAGTTCTGGAGAATACTACAAGGCTCATTCCAAAATGTGACTTCGCGTGTGATGTTTGATGGGAAGCTTAGTGAAGCCTATCCGGTTAGGCAAGGGGTCGGTCAAGGAAGAACTTTATCAGCCTGGTTATTTCTCGTGATGATAAATGATCTTGTATGTGATCTAGATGATGAGAGACAGGGATTGTTAGTTCAAAAATTGCACATCCCCTGTGTGTTTCTAGCAGACGATACGCTTTTACTAGCTGGCAGTATAACAAATCTGCAAAGTCAACTAGACACTGTATACGCGTATGCTAATCGCTGGAGGCTGAATTATAACTCTGCTAAATCGTCATTGATGGAATTTTCATATAAGAGACGAAACGCCAGACATAAATCAGCTCGATGTTCGCTGGGAGGCACAGATATCAAATGGACTGATTCAAAAGTTTACGCGGGAATAACATTTTGTTCGAATCTGAAACCCGATGTCGCTATAGAGAGCGCGTGCGGTAAAGGGAGGAGAAATCTTAACAGCTTAATGAGTATAGGTGTTCATCCAGACGGTCTGAATCCTCTAAAAAGTGCACAACTTGTTAAGACAATTATAATACCGAGTATTATATACGGTTGTGAACTGTGGGCGAATACTACACAGAAGTCTATTGATACGTTAAACAGAACTATTCGATATGCTGCTCGAAGGTGCCAGGGCTTTGAGAAAACGTCGTCATCGGCCATAACTACAAGGGCTATCGACTTACCTGATGATATATGGTCTGAAGTGGAAACCAGAAAACTATACCTTTGGAACAAGTTGTGTAATGCTAAATCGTGTTTTGTTTGGAAAGCTCTATTTATTATCCGTTTATGTACACTTATGTTCACCTCGCAATCTTTGCTAAACGTGAGCTTCATTGTAGACATTCTGCACACAATGGTGAAACTTAAAGTCGAGACATTCTTTTTTGAATTTATTTTTTCTGGTACCTGTTGTAAGGAGTTTCAATGGAAGTCATTTATCAAGAAAGTAGTAACGAACTTTTATTTTGAGGAGTGGTGTAAAATGTGCAAAAATCGTTCCGATCTGTTGTATTATAGAGCAGTTCATCAATGTATGGGGCCCAATCCTCTGTGGCTTTTAACGCTGAAGTTTCCGAAAAACACATGGAAAATTTGTGAACTGATTAAGCTTTCCTACAGAACTGAATTTCAAAACGCTATTTGTAAGCTGTGCAAAAACGCTGTAGACAATAACGTTAAACATTTCGTCATACAATGTCCTGCATTATTCAGAAGTAGGGACATCTTGCTTGAACAAATAGTAAATTTGATAAGCGTTGACAAATATGTACAATATGATATGCTAAATGAAGATGAAAAATGTTCCTTCATTCTCGGTGGAAGAAATAATATAAATTTGGATGACGGAGAATGGGACAATCTCATGGTTGCTTTAAGCGAAACGGTAGCTGGGATGATAAATGAAATGAATACACTTCTCCAGAACTGTTGACAAACATCTAATGAAAAAGAAGGAAACTGTACATTATTATGTAATATTCATGTTATAAATTGACAAGACAATGTTAATCTCAAAAAGAGGAAATAAAGAATGTCTGTCTGTCTGTCTGTCTGTCTGTCATGGTCCACAAGTTCATTTTCTTTGATTTTAGCATTTTTCCCATCGAGATTTTTAATCTTGTGATTGGAGTCCTGACAGCGAAGAAACAAAGGGAAATTGACCGTTGTACAACAGTTATAAACCCAGAACATGGCTTTTGATATCGTTATCAAATAAATATAACTGGTGCTGACTGTAAAACTTACCGCTAGCAAGACTGACACTGATAGTAATAGTCCCTACCGTACGAAGTTGAACCAGACAGGCGGGTTTTCATTTAAACCGGAAGTCCTTTATCGGAACTCCTCAGAGTTTTCAATCTAACGCTACAGACATGGGCGAGGAGTTCCGTTTCGAACACAGCTAGAAGAACATTCTGGAAGGTCTATTTATAGCTCTCGGCCAACCTCCGAGTACTACTCATTTTTAAAGCACTATTAGGGCCGTTCTGCTAAAGATATCGAAAAACTAAAAATACCGTTTTGTTCGGAATTACCTTAACTACTTATGTATGGAATTTCAGTTAATTAAATTAAAGCATAAATTCTCCAGTATCAATTATACAGAAACTTTTCAGTCTAGCAGTAAAAATGCCGATTTTTGCCTCTTTAACACCAAATATATCCATAACTAGATTTATTCTGGGTATAACCAATACACAAGAAGGTAGATCGAATCGTGTTTTACAAACGTTGATAACTTTTAGCGAAACTCGTCCACCTGTTTTTTTGCGGCACAAATCGCTGATATAGCCGGTCAAATAGCTGCAACCTTCAGTGTTTATCATTCCGTAAGGGAGGTAACTCTGTTACCACCCCATTACTTCATTCTTTATTAAAAACTGACAGTATTAATATGAATCAATGTTGGATGTACACAATACAGCTAGACCAGCACTAGTCATAATGTATAACCATGATGATGTCTTAAAAGTATTTACTACACGCGATTTCACTTATGCAAGCTTGATTCAGTCCCTGACTTGCATTAATTAATGAAACAACATAGTTCATACACTGTAGCTGTGTAGGTGTACACCACCTATCCGCTCACTTCCTCCTCTATATGAAGGATAAGCCCCAACGGCCTATACAAAAATAATATTAGCAGTCACACACCCAAGTATATGGTGTAAATACCTTCACGGACAAATTTAATCGGTTGCCTTCACAATTCGTAATCACGTGTCACAAAGTACCTCTCCTGGCTAGCACTGTCCAAGTCCATAATTGATGGTGTTATCGAAGTAAAGCAAGTCACAGTTCACAGCACAACAAAACACACTGGTGATCCAAGTCTCCAAACACCGTTGTTTGTAGAGCTGTCTGTGGGATGATGAGGTCTGTAATACAGATAACTCGGGGCAGAAAATGGTACCAATTAACAAAATGTACAGTAAAGGTATATTCCTATAACCTAACTATAGACTACCGAATCAGGGTCTTGAAGCTGCTTTGATTATCTTTAAGGGAACTTGATCCAGTGATTTTAGTCTTAATGTTACATGCCTCCCCCCCCCCCCCGCTAGTATGGGACAGCTTATAATTAAGCTGTCCCAAGAACTGCTTATTTTAAAATGCATTTATCATATATAATTGATAAATGCGATTAGTTTTTGTATTACTATTTTATTTCTTCCTTTGTATGTTCATGTTTGCGGTTAAGGGGAAAGGAGACACATAGTTTAACGATACTACCAGCAATGTCACCAAACGAGATCCTCAATACATATTTAAGTATTAGCGCTATTATTTCTGGCAATACAAACAGACCATGCGTTTACATTTGTCAAACTCGCTGGAGTGTTATCCGTTCAATGGTTTTGTTTATAATTTATGAAATTGTCCGCTTACGTGTTCTGACCGATATATCCTCCGACTGGACGCGTTCTTCGTCTCCACACTGACTTGGTATATACGATGTCACAATAAATTTGAAAAGTTGTCCGGGAGTCAAATCTTCAATGTACAGTGATGTCTCGTCTGGGCTGACTTTTTTAATCTGAACTGATTTTGAATTTACCGGATACCATTCTACATCATAGTTCTGTACTAAGTTATATGCTGGGCGGGTCCACTCCAACATAACAGTTGTGGTTCCTATTTCCTTTACAAGTAGGCCTCCGAATTTCAGTTTCGATTCTACAATATAATGCAATGTAAATGTACCATATAAATCCCGGATAAGGACATTTAGCAAGGAATGAATTGAATTTTATTTGAGCGATGAATAATTTCACGATTTTAAAGGGGCATCCCGCGAAATCCTAAATGGCTGTTCTTGAATGTACATTGTGTCTACACTACCAATTATATTTTCCTGCTCTTCCAAAATTCAAAGTCCGCTCAAAATGTCGATATTGACCACTTGGAAAAATTGCATTCCTCGGGAAAGCCCGATAAAAATCGTAGCCGATGACGCAACGTGACAGATTTGTGGCGAAAATAAACACACGTCGCCTGGCCGATTAGCGAAGAGGACGTAAGAGATGGGACGTGTAAAGCACGACTTGTGAAACAGAGGCAAAGTCCGTGTTTAAACTTATTGAATCACATAACCATTTATTTATCGACATCAGGAAATATCTATAGATTTATTACTTGACTTAGACTGGTACAAATGGGTACGGAAAAAATGAAATGAAATGTTTGCGAAAATATTTTTACAGCTCAATGTCTTGAGGACTTTTTTCAGATTAGCGATATATCCATGCATATTCATCTAAAATCTACCCAAATGTCAGCGTCTGCATACTTTGAGTGCGTGCACTCATATTGCGCACAAGACACTTAACATGTACTTGTCGAGATACTTATAATTTGTCCATTACTTAATCCATTATGAATATGTTATGATAGCTCCGTTTTCTTTTAACATTTTCTATATCTTCTTGTAAAGGAACGTGAACGTTGACATTTTCAACACAACTGCAGACATGGGACATACGGTATATGTATTTTTTAATTAATGACTTCGTTTATGCACATATCAAATTCAATACCGGGGTCGCAACCCGATTATATTTGTACCTTCCCTATTTTTTAGATGAGGTATGAAAAGCAGTTTTTCACACACTCAAGATGACATAAAGTCATGCGGGAAGCCATTTTTTGTTAACCTCCGATGTAGCTTGTTGTGCGAATGCGGTATCATGTGTGGCGCAAATATTTACATGTCCAAATCGTTGATCAATAAATAGTGATTCCTTTTTTAAATTATCAAAGTTTTTGAGAACATATTTTAGCGTAAAACACCCATTAATATTTCATAAGATGACACATTAAATTCATATATACAATAGTTCTAAATAACCATAAAATATAGTTTTACTGTGGTGCCTCTCTAAACTGCTTAACCAACAATCATTCCAAGACTTTGTGTTACTCACCCTTCACCCGTATAGTCGCTGTCATAGGGTCACTTATTTTCCCGTCAGCCACCGCCCATATCACTACCTCGTAAGTAGTCCCAGTGTGAGGATTGTCTATAAACACGGACGGTTGTGTCGATTCGGTACTCTTCTTTGCCACTACGTCTCCAGCACAGTCCTTCAGCATCACAAGGTAATTGTCCACGTAGCCTGGTGAAGCATCCCACCTCAGCTCCAGACTTGTCCTCAGTACGTGACCGTGACTGGTTTGCATGTCTAGTGCACCAGGAGGAGACGGCACTGGAGGATTTTATTAAACAAATATAATGAAAATGATTTTAAATTCGTCAAAAACAAATGTTTTGTTGTGAACAGTCATTTACATTTCATGAGTGTTTGTCACTTTTCACATTCCGATGATGTTGCATGGATTCATGGATTGTATTCTAAGTGCAATGTTTATTTATGTCTACATGTGTTTATTTAATAATATGTTTATTTCTACACATGGGATGCTTATGTGTATTATATTGTAAGTATTGATAAGCTTTTTTTAATGAATAAAACACACATTGTATTGGTATATTTATATAAGTAGTATAATAAATAACGAACTTATAGTTTGTTTTATTAAATATGTACTGGTATTGAGTGTTGACAAATACATTAAAGTGTTGTTATTGATATAAACAATGTAATGAGCATATACATAGATAGTGCAGATGTTATTAAAGTATACATTTGTAGCGGTATGGGCTGTTATTATGTAATTAATAAGGAAAATCAAAACGAAAATTGTATCAATAGAGAGTGGCAGTCAAAAGTAGGTCTGAGGTCAAGGTCTTGTGACTTCGGTAGCACCGTGTCTTGGCGGACAATGGGCTGCTGCATTAGATAGTAGAGTGCTACGAGGCAGCGATATAGAGATAGGAGCGAAAGGTTAAAGCGCCCAAAACCTGACAGACGTAACTGTCATTTCCAAATGATGCATCAGGTATTGATATATTATCAGGGGGAAGTTAGGTTTGAAGTCAGATTAAAACGTTAGATACATTCCTTTAAGTGACTCATTACTTATGAACAACCTGCGGTAGCTTCTCAAAAATAGTTCATATTGCATATATTATAGAGAGATTTAGATTCAATATGTTTGGGAGAGATTATGTAAACCTGTGGAGTAGGAGGCCTGGGAAGGTCCCTGATAGAACACTGCGTGTGTTTTAGAACTAAATATGTTTGATATTGTAACGCTTTATAATCTGTGTGTAGGTAGATTGATGTTGTGTAGAACTGTGCTATAAAGGGCAATTGGAGTTGAAAGTCAAGATTTGGAGAGAGAGGATATAAGCATCTGAAGAAGGAAGCCGGGTTGGCCTGAGCTGCCCAGAAAAAGCACTCCTGGGGTGTCTTTGGGCGAGCCCGAGAACATGTTCTTACTTCTTCTTGTGAAATGACGCTCTAACAGCTAGAACGAATCAAGAACAAACAAAGATGGCGGAAAAATTGAAGCTTGCCATTTCTGAATAAGTGAAACTGTATTTAACCACATATTGGATGATTTGCGAGTAACCCTCACCTTACCAAAGTATATCGTCGTGGGTGGTTACCTGTGCCACCCCCCTCCCCCCCCCCCCCCCCCCCCCGATCCTGATAAGAAGCAAGATATGTTTAACTTTTGATTGCAGAAAACAAAAATACAGATTTAACAATTAGAAAGTTATAATTATGTAATAGACTCATACCTTTCCTTCAGAGTTGAGAATTTGGCTATTCCGCGTTCGTAAAAGGAAAGATAACAACGAAAGGTTAATAAATTAATTAAGTGTAAAATACAAAAATGTAAACTTTCACTAATAAATACAAAAAAAATATGAAATTATTAACTGATTGCACACATTAAAATCCATAAACTGATTATCACATTGTTGCCGCAATCTTTGTTGCCGCTGTTCTCACCTAAAAGATGGTGTGAGATTTTATTACGAGTACGTGTTCCCATGCTTTGTTCTTGTCGTTAGGGTGAAGGACAAAGCCGGCGGCGGATGGATTCAATGAATCAAAAGGTTGACAAATGATGTCTTTACTTTGGTTAATGTGAATATCTGTGTTAAATGATTGCAGGATAAACAGAATACCGGTATGTATCTTTTAATGCATGGTTTATTTTGGTGAGGGTCCCGAGCCAAAAATAAACCTTGTATTGTAAGATACTTTCCATGCATTCTCTATATACAGCGGAGTTAGTATTTGCATACACATTGTAGTGTTGTTATTTATATAAACAGTGATACGAGGCTTGACGTACAGCTTGTAATAAATGTTGCCATATATAGTAGTTTGGAAATTGATATGCGCTGAGTGTTGTTTGTAATGACCTGCTGGTTTCAGAATCGTATTGACTTCCTAGTTAAATATATGATTTCGACCTGAGTTTTCTTTACCTGCAAAATCTTAATTGATGACCTGCTTGTCCAAGAGCTCAGAAATCCATCGACAGTGTTCCAATGCTAGTTACACTACTTACCTTTTTGCATTATATGTATTGTGATTATAGCCGGTGCCATGGCAGATACCACCGCCAAAAGACATTGTAACACACGGTTGGCCATTGTCAGGTCTGCACAAGGCACAAAAATAATATACTGTCGACACACCGATACACGACGACCAGGTATGTTGTGGTATATACGAACAGTTACGCAACCTAGAGATCAAAATCACGTAACACACACATATGCTGCACCTCTTACTGCAGTGCTACCCGAACTGAGAACGGCCTATGTGTATAAACTCCTACCGCTCAGCCGTTCACTTGTATCACAGAGCGGTGTCAAACTCCTATCGGTTCTATTTTTAGATTAGATGTAGCGACTGCACAAGACAGCGTACAGGTAAAATGTTCAGTGTTGAGAACGACAAAACGTATATCGATAAAAACAGGTGCCTCAGGCTCCGGCCGCTTGATTCTGATTGGTTGATCGAAACCGAAAGTACCGAGCATGTTTGGGATGTGGGGTTTACATATTCGTCAAAAGGTGAAGTATGGAGACTGGTGGAGATATGGATGCGTTTTTGCGGGATATCAATCCCGGACTACTGAAATATCGAGATGAATTTTCAAAGATGTCGGTAACTAATAATGAAACGTTACGTTTCCTGCGGCCAAATGAAGTTAACGAAATGGGTTTACCGGTTGTCTACAAAAGGATGCTTATTGACAAGATAGTAAATCTTCAAACACCGGAAACAAAAACCAAAATGAAGGAACGTATCAGCTCTATGGACCATAGGCGGATCCAGGATTTTGGGTTAGAGGGGGCGTACTTTTTTTCTGCAATTCAAGTTCAAGTTCTTTATTAACCTTGAGTCTATTGACTCATCGGTTTTCAAGTAGCAACATGAATTAAACAATATTAGCATACATGTATACAATTCTGTACATCATTACAAGTTATTACACATAGAATGTACACTCGGAGAGATCATAAACAATTACATTAAATGATTCCTCAACGTATTAGCAGCTTTCATATATTTGGACAATTTTTCAATTTCTTTTGTGTTTTTAACATTTAAAAACAATTCAATCAATTTGAACGTAATCGGTTTTTTAAAATAGTACTTTTTCAAAATTTGTTTCGTAATTCAGAGTAACATGGGTATTCAACATAAAATGGTACTCATCTTCAACATCATCTGCATTACAAATTGTACAAACTCTAAAATTTCTCTGTATATTTTGGTAGTGACTCTTTTCAATATTCAGATTATGTGACGATCACGGACTTAGATAGCAGACTAACCTAAGTCCGTGTTGACGATAATCTAATTTTTGTAATTTCTTTCAAAAAATCCCTCGGTATTGGTTTTCTCATGTAACACTGCAAATCACAATCGATGTTAAGATGCGAATAAATAAATCCTTTTGAAGATGTTCTAATTTTTTCTTTGCAATCTTGTCTAAAAATATCAAAAATCTTTTCTCTAATTATATTAATATAGGTATCTTCACAATTTTCTGTCTCCCAAATATAGCGTAACCCTTGACTGTATAATTCGTTTTTGATGTTCAAACCCATTTATCTTTATTCAATAACATATCGTCATCGCATGACTTCAATATTATCAGTGTTTTTTAAATTTCATCCATTACTCGAATACTCTTTTTTGGTAATAGTGTCAATGGAAATCGACTAAGTTCTAAATAAACCTTACTATTACACGTATTTTTACGAACTCATAGTAATTAATGAACTAGATGTTCGGTCTCTCATCCACATTGAGTTCACAACAACATTATGATTGCATCTTTGTTGTTCACACGAGGAGTGCTCGAAAATTTTTGCAAACGCACTGTATACTCGAGTATCACGTAATGTACGTGCATTAAACCAGTACCAACTTGTTGACCGTTCATCGCTGTATTGTGTGCATACATTTTATTGAAATCCACTTACCGGTTTTCTTGCCTTAACACTGTGTTGAAAATAATTAAAAAAAAAATGTAAGTTGGGATTGGGCGACAAAAACATACATGATAAAATATGTGCTGTTTATGGGGATAAACGAATGTCATTTTCCTCAGTTTATAGATGGTTTACGAAATTGCATTATGGTCACTAATCAGTCAAATTAAGATGCCATTTACTAAGGAATATCTGGTCTGTTGTTACCACCAAATTGAACGTCAATAAAACCAAGTCAATCATTGAGAAAGATGCGTTTCATACGGTCAGACAGCTAGCACGAATGACAAACTTGGGTTAAGCATCCATCTGTTATGTTTACTTCATTCTGAAGAAAAATCTTAAGGTTAGGAAAATAAGTGTGCGTTGGATCCCACATTAACTCACTGACGAGCAGCAACGAACACGGGTACAAATGGCTAAGAAACTGCTGAAGAAAAACCCAAAATATCAGAAAAGGGCATTCGATAGTTTAATAATGGGTGATGAGACATTGGTGCGTTTTTATGTAGAATTTCAAATCGTGAACTACGAAAATGTATATATTATGTACCGTGCCACTACTCAAATGAACTAATTATAACTATATGGAGGCTCCAGCAAACCTCGGGGACTAAAAACGCCACCAGTAATATGCTATGGGCTTTGAAACATGTCAAAAGTCCCAGTAGTGCTAAACGAACACTGATAGCAAAGTATGTTATACGCAATATATTTTGTGAAATAGTGGACCAATCATGCAAATTGATGTTCAAAAATGTAGGGATGTGTCTGGAAGCTTCTATAAGAATGTAGTTATGAAAAATAGCGAACAAAAATGAGAACAAGATGCCCAATGGCCTTAACGGTTACCTGAATTTTGATATAACTGCATATCTTGGTCTTTAAAGCAGAAAATTGTTGAAATTTTAGCCAATTCGACCCTTTCGAGCCCCTCCCCACTGACCCGGCGATGGGCCAGTCAAACATCTTTCAACGTCAAACCATCATTTCCTGGTTATAATTCCAACCACGTTTCAATTATTTCCAGCTTAAATGATAAAAAACCCCCAGAGAATACCAAAGCGTCAACTAAAACATAATCCGAACTCAAAATCGATTAAACTAGGGGGAAAAGAAAGATTTACATGGAAACTCTCGTAAAAGCACAAGAGAATAAGACCAGGTGTTCCGGAAGAGTAAGTGAATTCTGCTTCATCGACGACACCCGTCATGTAAATCTTGGTCACATCCAAGTAAGCATCAATCCTCAAAATGAGAACCGAGCCATCATTGTCGTCACAACAAGTAAACACACTAATAAGCAAACTAAAAAACGTTCATTTTCATAGCACACAAAGATACAGAATTTTCCCGATGAGATCAAGATGGCGACAATAAAACTTGCCCATAGTCTTCATCAACCTGCATCTCTGCCTTAAGATTTTTCGTCAGCAGTTGACATCTAAGTATATCCAAAAGTGTCATTTTCCTATATTAGCTATAGAAAACTTCACCCCCTCCCCGGGGGAGGGGATGTGAAGCCTGGGGGAATGATATTCACAATTTTGATAAAGAGCCTTAGACCTTTCCATTAATGTATTTGATTCCAGCATACATTTGTATCTGGGTCTGGAGAAGAAGATTCTATGATATTTTTAATAGTTTTTATGAGTACTGGACTCGGGACTCGCACGTAGATTGATCACTGCAGTCGGAATAGTAGTATTGTGAATGTGTTTGAAATCACAAAATTGCCTGAACACATTTAACTGTAACCGAAAACAAATAGAATACAGTACTGTGTATATGGCGCTGGCTTTACTCAAACATTGTAGATTGGAATGAGAAACTTATCACAGGTGCCATATTGATTGGTATCAGAATCTGCTGTAAATATATAATTAGCTACAGCTGAAAAAATGTATCACGGTACCACAGGTACGTACTATACCGTTTCATTTGCCTAAAGATCTTGATAAACTGTGGTCGTGGTCCTCTTTGCTCACTGTGAAACTGTTCTACAACAAAAGTTGCTTAAACCCCATTTTTTTTTCTTGAGCAAATAAGCAATTAAATTGTCTTTTAAATTTATAGCAAAATTGACAAATACACCTATAATATAATCACTTAGCAACTTTGGGAGAGATGAACTTCATTTCTCTTCACCACATGCTTCAATTAAAAAAATGAAATTATTTGCAACCTAGAGGATAATTTTCCTGGCAATACACTTTCAATGATATTTAAGCTGTGAACGGTTGATACAGTACATACCGGTATGTCACATTTATAACATGAACGTTTCATGTAGAAGACGAGGTAAAGAGACGAAAGAGTTTGCCACCGAAATGACTTTGGGTTTTTTAATTAAAAATGTTGTACAAAATGTACCAGAACTGTGACATAAAACCAGTGGCCAACCCTCAACTCCTAAACCCACTTTCCAGTTCTTTTTCCTTCGATGAGTCGATCAAAGGGTTTGGAAATTAAGGCCCACAACAACCCTACAGTAAAAGTTCTACAAGGTTATCATGAATTCAGATGAGTTTACATTTACAGGGGTCTATTTAGCCGTTGGCCCTAGGCCAGTTGATTTAGACTTGGGCAAGTTGGGTTTACAGTTAAGAAGACTGCCAGGTTAATTTTTAGGGTCGTAGATATTCCTTGTGTACTGTGTACTTTCCAAGCCTTGTTAATTGGTTGTATTGCTGAATAATATCGGTATTATGTTTTTGTTATGTAAATCCATTTCCTGCCATCTAGGAAATCAAAATGTTCAGGGGAAACCCCCCGTACCCCCCTTACGAGAGGGGGGCATCCAGCCTCCCTCTCATGCTCTTCCCTGGCTCGTGCCTGCGGCCCTCACCACTTCGAGCCTTCGGCCCTCGGACAGGCCTGTCTGAGCCAGTTGGGCCATTTCATTCCTTGTGCAACTGGCATAAAGGACCAGCTGCATTACAAATGTTAAGTCTACCCCTTATTTACAAATTAACACAGCAAAACAACCAAGTTCATGTTAAATGAGATGTAAAACCAGAAGTGATGTTAGAATGTAACAAGTATATCAATGGTAACAAAATGTATACCAGGAAATCATACATCCAAATAATTAGCTACCAAGATTATGACAAGCTACACACATGTACATGTAGGAGACAATCCCTTGAGTCAGTATTTCCATGTAAAGTGACTAGAACTTAAATGTTATATAAACTTTATTTATTTTACAACAATTATGAAACAAGCTATCACTCTTGTTGGCCCGGATGTTTGCGCGCGGGGGGTCTTATTGTGGGAGGAAACCGGAGTACCCGGAGAAAACCCACGTGGTCGGGCAGGTGACCCCGTACCTTTTCACGTCCGATCGGGGAATCAAACCCCGGCCGCGTTAGTGAAAGGCAAGTGCGCTATCCACTGCACCACCCGACCACCCTAAATGTTATTTCCTATGCTAAGTTGTTCTGGTTTTAGAATATATTCCCATACTAATTAAGCTCTGTTCTGTTTTTAGGACATCTTCCTATAAGCTGTTTTATTTTCAGAATATGTAAACATGCATGCAGCATGAGCCACTGTGTTTTTCAATTTTTCAGAGTGTCGGCTAGGCCTATCTAAAATATGTAAACATGCATTATAAGCTGTTCTGTTTTCAGAGTTTCACCTATCTAATAGACCTAAGCATGCAGGAGCCGCTGTGTTTTATACAGTGTCAGATACCTATCTAATTAAACTTTATAAACATGTATAGCCGCTCTGGTTTCAGAACATGCCGTATCACTCGGCTAAGTCACTTTGTTTTCAAAGCTTGATGACCAAATTCCGGAAGGAAAGTGGTGAGGTGGTTCCTCTCCCGTATACTACTTAAATAGCCCTGACCTTGACCCTTAGTGTAATACCCAGGCCAATACCCGTAATGTAGAGTAAGAGACTCGGTGACTGGCTCCACCACTATTCTCGACCAATGACAGCGCAATTACACAAACTGTCCCCGGCTCACCCGGCAAGATGGCAGTCATAACAAATAAACTTTAAATACCCAGACACACGTTTGTCAGACCAGAGAGAATATCCCCCATAAACCGACCATGCAAGGCTGTACCTTTTCAGAGTATAATGGTACAAACACCTAGAAAGAGCCAAACCCTCTACAGTCACATAACACTACAAATTCCGTACAGATTCCCAAGTAACTGTCTTAATCGCAGATGACAAAAATCCTATACGACATTGTAAAGAATATTGCAAGGAATTTATTATTTACATGTTTAAAATGTAAATTTCACGAGTCTGTGCAAACTCAATTAATATCTTGTAGCCCCAGGCGTCGGGCAAATGGATTGTTACACACCGTCATTTGTATGTACTTCCGGTTTCATACAATTTACACATCAGCATTCACTCAAGCATTATTAATTTCACCTTAATCATGAAGTACATTATTTGTAGCTGTTACTGATGTTGTGAGTAGTTGAAGTAAAGATACAAGTAAGAGTTTATTTGCAATCCAGATCTTTTCTTTGATTTAGGTAAATGTAGTTTTGCAAAAGTCACAAAAATGATCAAATTCATTAACGCTATCAGTGATATAATTCACAAGGTGCAATCAATAGCCTGAGCAATTATTGGTCCTTTTCACTGTATCATAGGACTCTCCATCTGTCTTCAGCTTTGTTACTCTGAGGACCCAATAACATATTATTTAGTCCAAAGCAGTAGCAAAGTTTGTGAAGGAAAACTAAACTTTGACCTATACTTTCAAGGGCACAGGGGTAAATATATATGTATGTCAAAACCTTTAATTATGTCTTCTGAAATACGAAAAGGCGTGGAAACATGATTGATATGTGGCTGGTATAGCTTATTCCTTTGAATTTTGGAGTGGTCAACAGAAGTG
The DNA here is from genome assembly GCA_947623455.1 of Mimachlamys varia. Taxonomy (NCBI): domain Eukaryota; kingdom Metazoa; phylum Mollusca; class Bivalvia; order Pectinida; family Pectinidae; genus Mimachlamys; species Mimachlamys varia. The sequence goes on along the minus strand of OX392532.1, from coordinate 26,637,683 downwards.
ACCTTGACATACTTTCAATGTTTCAGGACTTAGTGTTTTAAACACGGCCTTTTTAATTTTTTGTTGTTGTAGTCATAGATTTTAGTCCACTCTAATTTTAGTGAAAGATTAATAGCATTTGAGTGATGCAGGCCCACATGCATGTACTGCATGGATATGTTTTTGACTTTTAATTATTTTTTTGATTGTGAGCTCTTTCAGATTATATGTACATATGGGGAGGGGATTATCCCCGATAATTTTATTAATTATAACATATAGGTGGAGGAGGTCTACAATAATATTGTAGACCTCCACCTATATGTCATTATAAAATATTGTGGACCTCCTCCACCTATATATATGTCATTATAAAAGTATCCCCTCCCCATAATATAATCTGAAAGAGCTCACAATCAAATGAATAATTAAAAGTCAAAACATATCCATGCAGACAATAATTACAAAAATAGTAGCAGGATACAAGAAAAATGTCACAAGTATTTGGGATGGGGGTCACAAAAATGTGCCTCACCTTCAAGCTTCCCCCTGATAGTTATTTTCAGAATAGCCGTTAACTATAAAATTGCAGACTATCGATCAATATATATATTTATGCGAGTATTGAACAAGATGAACACCCATTTTTGTCAGTTATCTCCCCTTTGGCAGTCTTTTTGTATTCTTAGTTTCATTAATAATTGGTAATTAGACTAATTGCTGGAAATTAATTTGGTTAATACATTTAGTGTCAATTATATGAACTTATTTCTGGTAAAATTTAGTAAAAATATCGAATGGCTGCAATGTTATCATGTCGACATGTCTCGTATCAAAACTTGTGCTTCCTTCAATTGCAAAGCCTGGAACGGAATATTAAGGGAATACTGGTCTTTGAATTCTATCACAAGTGAAGGCGACGAATGTCACTCGGAATGTGTCAGAAGTTTTCAGAAAGATGACTACAAGGAGACAAAGCATTCCAGACAGAACATGCAGGGGTGAATCAGAGGCAAGAACATTTCATCATGACTTATAAGTACATATAATAGACACAGCTCGGTCAAAAACTCAGTAACATATATTGTCAAATATTTTGTACGTCTAATGTCTTTCTTTATACAGCTGCAATTTAAATTGGACATGCCGGGTTCTGACAGAGCTGAGTACCACAAAATCAAATGTACCACGGTATACCACGGTATTTAGGCAAATACTGCGGTACGTACGACGGTATACCATCTTGCTTGCATGAATCAGCTAGCTAAAGGTCTCTGGCTGTTTTTTTCTGAAGCAAATCAACAAGTGGCCTGTCATAAGTTTCTCTTTTTATTATCCTCTAATGTTGTTTGAGTGAAGCTATGTCTGTCCTAGTTGATCAGCAAACTTATAGGAAATTATAACTAAACCATATTGGAATTCAAATTGATCTATGTAACAAATAATTCATTGATAAGCTTAAGTTAAATGAAAGTTCCAAAAAACCGGTACAGGACAAATGTACCACGGTACGTACCATGACAACTTTATACCACGGTATACCGGAAAAACAATAAGGCTGACAGCTGGTGGCCATTTAAAATTTGGCTTAAATAGTCTGTTACCACTTACTAGGGAGAAGTGTTGAAATTTCTTATGCGGTTCTCTCTGTCCCAAATTGTGCATTGTTCAGGTTTTGACCATCTTGGATTTTTACTATGAAATTTGTTTTTGCTATTTCATAATACTCCCATTAATTTACAAAATTTACATGTACTGTATATGGTGCCCTTGATCTCTTGCAGTGTCCTATTTGATTTATTTGGGAATTATCTAGAAAATTGAATTTCTGAATAGAGTGGCATATGGGCGGATGTGGTCGAGTGGTTAACACTCCAGCCTTCCATGCAGGTGGCCGGGGTTCGATCCCCGTAATCGTCATACGCATGGAACATTCAGAGAAAGTGTTTTTCTCCTGCCCACACAACTCCAACAACCCAGGTGGAGTATTAAATGGTCTGGGGTGGGTGTTGCAGTATCTGTGCTGTAGCATTCAAGTGAGGTGGCACGTACTATAAAAGATGCCGTTGGAAACACAGTCCCACACAAGGCAGCTCCTGCAAACTCCTCAGAATTATATATGATTGGACTGCATATGTTAATTGTATTGATTGTATAAGAATTGTATATCTATGTACTGTAAAGCGCTTTAGACTGGCTTATGTTAGCTAGAGTAGATAGGGCGCTATATCAAATGTTGCATGATTAAGATACATGTAAGAGAATAGGAGGGAAAAGATCCAACTTTTTAAGAACAAATGAAGATAATCAATGGTGGGTGTCAAGATCCCTCTGGGATCTCTTGTCAATATTAGATTCTTGTGTAACTGGCCTTTACGGTAATCCTTCCTTATTGAGAATTTCTCCTATACGTCGTACACGTCGTAAAGCCAACAACAACCGGTTACCCGAAGTTGATCAATCCACTGTATTTAGTATCCTTAAACTGCCGCTCGGTGAAGAATAAGTCATCGTCCATCAGAGATTTTATAATATCTCAGGACATTGACATTCTTGCCCTGACAGAAACCTGGTTAGGTTCAGATATCGATGACCAAGTTCTTGCTGAGCTGATACCAACTGGTTATGGATTCATCCACAATGCTCGAGACGGCAGACGTGGTGGTGGTGTGGCTGTTCTGTTTAAGAAAGGCCTGAGTGTGACAAATCTCTCTCCTAGCCATGATGAGGTATTCACACATTTTGAGCACTTGACTTGCTCTGTCATTGCCGAGGATAAACAATTCAGGTTGTGCATCATTTACAGGCCTCCTCCATCTAAACAGAACGGACTCAGAAATACTGTGTTTTTTGACGAGTGGTCTACCTTTATAGACCACCAGGTTGTTGTGCCACAAGAGATAATTAACACGGGGGACCTTAATTTTCACTTGGACAATCTTTCTAATGCTGATGCTCGTCAGTTCTCAGGGCTACTTGAGTCCAGAGGTCTGATTCAGCATGTGATAGAAGCTACACACACCCGCGGCCACACACTTGATGTGGTCATAACAAGGGAAGAAAACTTTGTCATTCATGGAGCGATTTCAGTTATTGATCCATGTCTAAGTGATGTAAAGGGAAACCCCTCTGGTGATCATTTTGCTATCCGAGCACCACTGAATTGTAGAAGGCCAGCTCGTATCAGGAAAAAGGTGAGCTTCCGGAAATTCCGCAAAATTTCGATACCAGATTTCAACAACGATATCCAGTCTTCTGCCCTTCAATCTACCGAAGGTGGCGTTGATGAACTTGTTGAAGCATACACGTCTGGTATAGAAGCCCTTATTGAAAAGCATGCACCTCTACAAACAAAGGTGATCACCATGAGACCTAAATCCCCGTGGTACAATGAAAATCTACGCGAGGAAAAACAGAATCGCAGAAAAGCAGAAAGACGTTGGTGAAGGACCAAATTGGCCGTTCACCATCAGATTTATAGGGACCAATGTCGGTTAGTTGGTTCACTTCTCGTTCAATCGAAGAAGACTTATTATTCAGAAAAGATCGAAGAATGTGGTAAGGACACCAGGCAGCTTTTTAGACTCACAAAAGCGCTAATGGGTCAAAAAGGTGAAATCATCCTGCCAAGCTGCACAACTGACAAAGACTTGTCAAACAAGTTCAGCGATTTCTTTCTGAATAAGATCAACACGATCAGGAGAAACATTGACGAAGTGAATTCGACAACTGACAACGATGTATCTGTCATGAGTGCTGACATTCAATTTGACGGGGAACCATTGTCAAAGCTCACTCCAACAACTCCGGATGAACTACGCAGACTCATTCAGACATCGCAATCAAAATCCTGTGAGCTTGACCCGCTTCCAACAAACCTTCTGAAAAAATGTCTTGAAGCACTGCTTCCTTTGATTACCTCAATCATGAACAAATCATTGGTTGAGTCAAAGGTTCCATTGTGTTTCAAGAAAGCACATGTAAGACCATTGCTGAAGAAGCCTGGATTGGATAAGGAGGAGTTGAAGAACTACCGTCCAGTGTCAAATTTGCCTTTTCTGTCTAAGATCTTGGAGAAGGTTGTGTCCCGGCGTTTAGAGGCCGATCTCCATGCAAACAGTCTCCATGACAACCTGCAATCGGCCTATCGCATGGGACACTCAACAGAGACGGCCCTCCTACGTGTGCATAACGACATAGCTTCTGCATTGGATAACAAGTGCAGAGCAGTGCTCGTCATGCTAGACTTGTCAGCTGCATTCGACGTCATTGACCATAGTATACTCCATAAACGTCTGGAGTATTCGTATGGAGTGACTGACGACATATTATGCTGGATACAGTCCTATCTAGGTGATCGACGGCAGTGTATTGCTATCGGATCTTCTGTTTCACGTGACAGCATGCTGGATTATGGGGTTCCTCAAGGGTCGGTGTAAGGACCCCGTAAATACTGGATGTATTCAAAACCAATCGGTGAGATTTGTCATAGACATAACCTTTGCTATCATTGTTATGCTGATGACACACAGATTTACATGGTCATCAGACCACAGGACAGCTGGGACACCGTATCAGAAAATCTGGAAGCTTGTCTGACAGACATCAGAAGCTGGATGAATGCCAACATGCTAAAACTAAATCAGGAAAAGACGGAACTGATCGTATTTTCTCCAAAGTGTAAGCAATCAACGGCTCTCCAGCTCAAGGTCGGAACAAGTACTGTAGAGGCTGTCCCAACTGTTAAAAATCTAGGGGTGTACTTTGATAGTTCACTGAACATGGAGAAACAAGTGAATGCTATCGCCAAATCCTGTTACTACCAGATCAGGAACATCGGCCGTATACGGAAGTTTATAACTGCCGATGCATGCAAGATTTTGGTTCATTCACTTGTTACCTCACGGCTGGACTATGGAAATGCCCTACTCTGTGGTATATCTGACAAATTGACAAGTCGCCTACAGAAGGTCCAGAACACGGCAGCACGTCTCGTTTCTCGGGTTAGAAAGAGAGAACACATCACTCCTGTTCTGTATTCATTGCACTGGCTACCTGTGCAATACAGGTCACAATACAAAATCTTGGTATACACATACAAGGCACTTGATGGAACAGCTCCCCAGTACATACGGGAGCTAGTTACCCTGTATCAGCCGTCACGATCACTGAGGTCGAAGACAGAATCATTGTTGTGTGTCCCAAAATCTCGTACTGTGACCTATGGAAACCGGTGTTTTGGGAAAGTTTCGGCCACGTTGTTGAATAGATTACCATCCGCTATCCGAAAAACAAATACTCTGGCCAAATTCAAGAAACTTCTGAAGACGTACCTTTTCACGTCTGCATATTAGGGACAACTTAGACGTCATGTATATACTGACATTTGTTTATCTACAGTAGATGTAGTTCGTATTTATATGCATTTTTTATATTATCACATTAGCTTAGATTGTAATAATTTCTTTATTTATGCAGTGTAAGTATCAAAGTATTATCTACATGTTGTGAAGCGCTTTAGAGTAATTTTACAAATTATATAGAGCGCTATATAAATGTTGTATATTATTATTATTATTTATAAAAAATTGTCAAGTTAGTTTTCTTTTTTAAATTATGTGCACGCACAGTCATTTCGTTGGTTCTTGTCATATGAAGTATAATGTATTTAAGTTCATAGTTCATTTGTTTCAGGACTTTGGCACACTTATTTCCCCTTGGCAGCAGACACAGGGCATGTTCAAGTTTTGTCAATGCATAAATGGAATTCATCCTTCCAAGCTTGTGAGCAGTAAAAGACATTGATGTATTGGATAGCCATTACTTGTCAATTTCGAGATTATTTTGAAGGACCAAGGTGAGTTTATGCCATACATGAAGGTGACAGGGTACATATCGTACTGGTCATCGAAACATCACATAAAACATTTATTGGTTGGGTAAGATAATCTTTATATAAATTACAGAAATGCTTTAAGGATTGGTCTTCGGGGCTGTCCCTGACCATGGGATCTTATTGGAAAATATTGTACCATGATCACCTAGATACATTTGTATGAATGTATCCAGGTGAGTGATACAGGCCCTCTACATTATACCCCTCAGAAGACAACTTTTTCCGTCAATGCATTCACTCAGTTTTCAAGGAATCTTTTTTTTTTGTGGGAATAGACAGTACATTATGGTATGTGCCTTTGCATTTTCGAACCTTTGAAGAGGGTTATCTCCCTTTTATGTTAAAACATGAACACCATTTTCGGCATTTTGTCTGGCTATGCATTTGCTCAGTTTTCAATGGGTCTTTATACATTTTCATGGGAATAGCCAGTATAAAATGGAGATGTGCTGGTCCCTGCAATCACTTTTCCATTTTTGACACTTTACAAAGAGTTAGCCCCCTTTAAATGAACACAGTTGTCTTGTCTGGCTATATTCAATCTTTCGAGTTTTCCACATGTGGAAAGGGTTAGTGCAATATGGAGTTTCCCTCTGAAGTTATTTTGCATTTTGACTCCTTTTGAAAGATTCATGCACCTTTTATTAATTTTTCATTAATTGTATCTCATTGATTCAGGGGTTGCAGGGGAATTAGCCATCCTGGCAACTGTTGCTGTTATTTGCTATTTAAATACTGCCATGCAAGCAATTGGGAAAAATATAGACGTTGCTTTTCTGGGATACAACATATTGCGAAAGATTATACAACACTTTGTGACTCTTTCTTATAGAGCAGCTGCTGCATGATCTGGGGACAGGAAATATGTACATAAGGAGACAGAGGAACAAATTATGGCATCATTTTACTCTGGGTTGTTATACGATCGCTCCCACTCAAAACCTACTTTGAGGTGATGAGGCCACCTCCGAGCTACCGGGGGGGGGGCGGGGGGGGGGGGGGAGTTGCTCATGTGCCATATATGTATTGGAGAATACAGGCGGTCAGTTCTGAATTTTTAGGATCCTGTAAGACATTGCTATGGCCTAGTATTTAGAAATAATGGGTAAAGTGGTAAATGTATAATTATATATCAGCATGTCATTTCAGTGACATCTATATCTGTCAATAAAGTCTAGTCTAATGATCTTATTTCTTATTGCCTTGTTTTAATAATTTACACGAGGTCAAAAATGTATAAGATTTTATCCCTTTTCACAATAATTGTGGTCATTTGATATTAGAATTGTTCACACAATGCCGAACATAAAGAATACATATTTTAAGGATTTTGGCCACGATTTTTCATAATTTCATATTTCAATCTCATTTGATGCAACAATACGTGTAGTGACCGATACCCCGTCTCCCTTGGTGTTTGGAAAATAGACAGGCTAGGTGACGCCCCATTTATATCAGCCCAGTGAATATGCATATTTTGACCTGGATTCTAGGTCACGTGATGTATGACGTCATTGAGGCACAACGTATCCGATACTTGTACTTATTCTAACACTCCCATTACATATTTATGTATTATCTGTGAGAGTAAGCATTAGCTTTTTTTCTAATTTCTTGGTGCAAGTAATGACAGCAACCAATACATGTTATGTGGTTAAAATAAGCAATCACCATTAATGATCTTGTCAGAAAAATAAAATTTATCTAATTTCGATTTTTGCATAATCTGCATTCAATTCGAATCTAGTCCGTGACGTCTCAGCAACTCCAAGCTTAGAGACAGTGATGCATTTTACACAATCTGATTTTACATTTTACAATTTCACACCTTTCCGACACCCAGATTTCATAATTTCAGTGAAATTGTGTTTTTATAAAGTTGTCATTTTGAGCTTTAAAGACACAAGGTCGTAAATAAAAGAAGGTTATCTCGAAATTGTAATTAGCAACATAGTATAATTTTTTTTTGATAAATATTTGCAAAACATCGTGTTTATTCATAAAACATAAAAAAAAAAATTCTCGGATGAAAATGCACTTGCAGAGACACAATTAGGGAAAAAAAATGCCATAAAATTGCAATTTGCTCCTGTTATATAGTTTTGGATGCAAATTTCCATCACAAAATCGGATAGAGCTTAACTTGTTTCATATGTGTACCAAAAATCAGCTAATTCAATGTGGTGGAACGTTCTCATATCGCCGCCTGAATGTGATTGTAAATTGAATATCTAACGACTAAATAAACAGTATCGATATAAAGATTTACACTGAGGACACCCTGATACATGAATACTTTTCTATCTCAAGTTGTCCTCTTCTGAATTTTCTGATCGTGTGACCTTAAACATGTATCTGTATCTTCTTGTCTTTGTCTATACGTTTACGGAATCATTGACTCGACGCTAGCTATTTTTGTCTCACTTTCCTTGTTTTATTGTCCCATCTCCAAAGCGTTGTGGCTCTGTCAGGGTTGGGACCCTGACTTGTTTCACTTTCTTTGTGCCTGCCGACCACGCCACATTAGATAGATTATCCATATGAAATACTTTATTTTGTTCTAAGTAATCAATCAATTCGTTATTATCACACATTTTCGCATAATTGTTCCACACTACTAAGTATTAGCTCTTTACAGCAATCATCGTTGGTTTGCTATTTTGTTACTTTATCGACGCTTCATAAACCAGTCGTTATTGTTTCAAGATGGAGGGTAAATGTGTTGGAGAAGGCTGTCAACTATACTTCAAGAAACGTAGTGGCAATAAGAACAGAAGTGCACGCAATGTAAATAGTCCACAATATAAATGGTTCCTAGATACGCTGGTGCAACAAGGATTGATGTCAGCAAAGGAACAAGCACTCATTTGCCAGAAGTGTTACATGAAGTATCTTCGGAACAAAAATCAGCCTGAACCTGAAACCGAGGAGAACCAGGAAATAGAGGAAGAAGACGACTCCCCGTCCCATATCTTGCCGTTGCTGACCCTTCATGATCTTTTGAATGGATCATCTTCACACAAAAATGCTGTCTCTGTCTTGTTACCTTTGCACTAAATGGAACAAAATCAAAGACTATCACCTGATCTATTCACACAATCTGTGGTGTCCCACCTCATCCCGCGTCTGCTCCATTCACCTTATTGGTAACGACTTAGATCCGTCTACAAAGGTAGTCCTTGATGGTAGAGGTTCCTTGGAATCTCAGTTACCATCAAAACCGTCCAAAATCATTAATGACCTCCTAGAAGTGTCGCACGTCCTTTCACAGAACCAGTCTGCGTTTGCAATAAGCTTTTCTTCTCTTGATGACTCGGCATGCATGGCCTGGACAGGTTGGTCCAAAGATCAGTTCCTCGAAATCCACTCGCACTGTTCCCCATATCTTTCATCTGGTATATATAGCAAGACTACACACGATGCTCTATTACTGTTCTGGGTAAAACTGAAAACCGACATTTCCTGAAGTCAGTGTTCTTCTCCTTTTGGAATTTCCAAGTCAAAAATGTGTCCAAAACTTTCCACTCCATAGTACAGGCATTAGACACATCGATAGACCCACAATTTCTAGGTCCGGATCACTTGACAAGAGAACAGTTGCTCGGGCACAATACTGTCTTTTCAGAAGCATTTTTTGGAGATAAAGCCACTGCCATATTAGATGGCACCTATATTTATATCCAGAAAAGCTCCAACCACAAGCTCCAGAGAATGTCCTACTGTAGCCAGAAGAAGAGAAACTATCTCAAATTCATGAGCATCGCCTTACCAGATGGCTACATTCTGGACACAGTTGGACCATTGACTGGCAGCGAAATTGATGCTACAATTACAAAGATGTCATGGACAAGCTAGTTACTTGGCTACAACCAGATGACAATGTTGTCGTTGACCGAGGTTTTAGAGATGTCCTACAAGTTCTCGAAGCCTCTGGCCTCAATGCTAGCATGCCATCATACTTGAAACACGGTCAAAGTCAACATTCTGACGTCCAAGCAAATCTTGACAGAACTATCACCAAATCGAGGTGGATTGTGGAATCCTATCATGGTCGTCTGAAACACTGGACGTTCTTCCGAACGCAATTGGTGTCTAACAGCTTTATCAATGTCATCGAGGCTTTGCTTCGAACCGTCACAGCCTGTCTGAATGGTTATAGAGGACCGATCTACCAGAGATCTCCAGAGAGAGATGCCAAAGTTAGGCTAATGGCTGAACGTATGAAGGACCGTTTGACAACACCGAATGGTTTAGCTCAGAGAGTCAAGACAGATCCGGATCTATCTAGACGGGCAAGGTCCGAGTTGTCAAGATGGATGCATCTTCCGTACTGTTTCCCCGTCTCGATCTCGATTACTTGAGAACCATTACGTGTGGAACGTATCAGATATCTCTGGCTCCTGGTTACATCGCCGAACATTTAAGTGATGACGGAGACTATGAGGTGTGGCTTTACCAGCACTCCCCAGACCTTCTCCGATGTCAAATACATTCGCGATACTAAAGCCAAACGAAATATAACGTTTGGGTACAGTTCACCGTTTCACCTGATGATGAGGCCCCAATAAAAGACTACTACTGCCAGTGCTCAGTTGGAGAGAGAACGATGGGAATGTGTGCACATATCTCCAGTATCTTGTATTACAATTGTACCTTGGGTATTACAGGGCGCTGGGAAAACCCTCGACCATTACCACCACAGGTAAAGAAATTCCGACAAAACTTGAAATAGTTTTCCATGCGGCAACATAGTGCATATGTCGAAAGTATGTTTGGGGCTCGATATGAAAGATCCCCGTTACCATGTGACTAACCAAACTTATAAATATAGGTATTATACAATCGCCCGTAGCTATGGACACTCCCGTAAATGCAAAAACCAACCAAAATCATAAAGAACACGTTTTGTGTGTTGTTCTGTCTATTTGTCAGCCAATGTCTTCAACCACGGGGACTTTTGAAGTAACCATCTTGGATTTCTTTCATGAAAAAGTGTTTCTCTCACTTTTTTCATATCTGTGTACATATTCTCAACATACCGAGCAAATAATCTCGTGTTTTTGTTAATTATCTAAAGAAAGTCGAAAATCGGCAATTCAACCATAGGCTAATTCAACCCAAGATTTGAAAATGTTCCACCACTTACATTTTGATGATTTTTCCTCTCATCAATAGCATATTACGTACTGTTTGATAGGATAAAAATTGGTTTGCATCCAACACCCATAAAAGGGTGTATTCTCTAAAATACACAGTTTTTGTGTCTAAAATGTTATCATCGAAAATGGCATTTTTGAGATTGTTTCTTCCATAAAACAGCCAAATGGCGCGATGGAAACATGATTTATTGTCACAATCATGCCATGAATGTAATATTTACGGTGACTATCATTTGATTAGATTTTCATTAATATTTTACATAACATGCACATTTTATCAACACTTAGACAGCTTCTGAAAGGTACAACTTTGAGGAGCCATAAAAAACAAACCAAGTGACCTAAATCTTTATACTTTATAGATTTGTGACCACAACGGCATGGGCAATGCACCACCAACAGGAAATTTGAATCAGAGAAGGGGCCATTTTGGAAACAGGCCCTTTCTAAATTTTTAAGTTATATATTTTTGTAAAAATGGTGATGCTGATACTATGACGTTTTTTTAAGTATTACATATTTTAAATATCAACATAAACATTTGGTTATTGGATTTATCAGGAACGTATATGTGACCCTGGATTTATGATATGTCTTCAGGGCAGACCCAAGAATTGTAGAAACGTTAATGGGACACACTTCTACTTTCAGATATAAATCCAAATTTATCCGGATCTTCTTTATGAAAACTGGTCCAATGTTTTGAGTCCTAGTTGAAATGAATTTAGATTAATTATTTCAAACTGCAACCACTTCAACCCAAAACTGGGTGACTAAGAGATGATGTAAAAACGTATGCAGTAATCGTAGGAGAACAATTTTCAAAATATGTTTCAATAATCATAAGCGTATGTTATTTGTTTTAATCATGGCCACAGACTTTATCCTTGGAAAATATTTAATTATTCTACACAAATAGACTGGTGTGTTACTGAATTAATTAAGTGAAATAAAAAAAAGTCGGGAAGAGACTTTTATTTTTGCAAACCGATTTCAGTCAAAATTACTTCTGAAGTACTAACGAAAAATTTGGATTGTACAGCGTAAACAGTTTGTATTAGCAAATCACATGATTTTAAAATCACCAAGATCAAACACGGAGTATATTACCGGACACTATATGCAATCAAGGGAGATTTGATGTTTGCTAATTTTACCTGTTGTGGGTATAACTTGGAACACATATGCTGTTTTAATTCAATTCCAGCTTAATAAATTCGATACAATCAAACGTTTGAAAAACAAACCCTGCTATTTCAAGAAAATGGCTCAATCCGTAATATACTCACAACCACTCTATGCGAGTCTGTTGCTATTGTTTCCATATACTTTCTATAAAACCAATATGTAACGTGTCTGTAAAAATCATAAAGTCATTCGCAGGCTTTACTTATTCCGTGGTCCTTTGTAGAAGCATTATTGTTAGAATGCGGTGGATGTGTAATACACACTAACAACACGATGTTTTTCAATGGCATTTCCTATTTCCTTTCTTAAGTTTACAATTACATAGCTATATCTATTTAAAGATATTTTATTCGTAAATCAAAAGAATTAGACAACAATCAAGATTGACATGCATGTCGAATCCAATAGGCGTTTTTCTACTAAACTTCTTCGTAAATGTACCACTGATCAGTTTACCTGAGTCAGTCAGTTGTACGTCACAAGTACCACGTGACCGGTCAGCTCATTAAAATTCTCGCCAGTCGGGAGCGGTCAACTTTGACTGTCACTTACTAGAGCCCGGGACACAATCGAATGCTCGTTGATGGGCTAATCAGTATTTATTGAAATGTGCTGCAAGTTTCATAACTTTTTACAAGATTTTCAAAATAGTGGCCAAAACCCTTTAACTGAGCATTGCACTATGTGGTATAAACTACTGTAAAACGCAAGGGACAGTGTGGCATACACTTTGGTTATACGCATTCCAAAAACGGATAAGTTAAAATGAAGAATAATTAAATATTACATATAATAAGTCTTGATAACACAAAGTCACAAAAGTTAAGATGCTTGAAACAAATATCGCACTGATACATTAAAATGACATAGAATTGAAACAAACATATGTCCATATAGTGGTGCACACATGACTGAAACATGGCAATCTTTTGAGTATTAAGATTATAAATATCTTAGTAAACAACCAGCCTATGCAAGCGACAATGATATAATGCATGTAGCAATGAATCCAGCGGCAGTGCCAAAGTGAAGGGATTTTTTGTAGGTGATCCTCACACATCTTTGTATACAGTAAGATAAACAAAAATGAAAGCAAGACTATAGACCAGTTGCTTAATTACAAAAATAAAACAATGGTGTTTAAGAAAAAAGTGAATACTAAAGCGTCTACAAAACATTCATCCGAGTCCAGAATATATAAGAAAAGGGCCAAAATATGAACAAAGGAAACAAAAACTTACATGAACACCCTTAAAGGCAGGAGGGAAGAAGACCATGTGTTCCGGAAGAGTGAGCCTCCTATGCTACATCTGCCATGTCAATCTAGGTCACATCAAAATGGAAGTCACGTCCTCAAGATGAGAACTGAGGCAACAATCTCAATCACAGCAAGTACGCATACAAATGAGAATATTTATATTTCCACTTAATTCAGGCTCGATGAAACTACCACAATTAACTCAAGTCATTTTTCAAAGAACTTTATCAAGTTTGGCGTAGGAGTAAATGATTTGTCATTCTAAAAGTAGGGGTTACCTCCCCTTGTACCAAGTACTATATGCACAATCTCGTTCATGTGTGATTTTTGTTAAAAAATTATATAATGATTAAAAAACCTTTAAGAATAAATTATATACAATCACGTTTTGGTGTCATTTGTATCTTGTGTCGTCTGCTAAGAAATGTCCAGCATCGGGAATTTGAGCTCCTCAGCGAAATACAAGATTTCACAGGATTACCACATTATTCACCAAATATGAACTTGTCAGATTCGGACAATGACATTCTGATGAGCCTTCTAATGCCTAATGCTATTATTGAAGAAACAATATCTGGCACAAAGTGAAGTTGCTGGGGATTTAGTGTCAATGGTTGAAATGGAATCTGCAATTGAACTAGAAAACAAGCAGGATCTGGGAGTACCTGAAACACCCATGGCCACTAGCCCAAAAACGGAGAGCAGGTTTAAAAAAGTAACAGAGGCTGACTTGAAAAAATATGAAGCCATGACTCAATCCAAATCAACTAAAAAGAACACCAATTGGGGTCTCAAACTATTTCAAGGTAATTAATCTTGTGTTGATATAACTTGATTGATTGTTGATTGTTGCACAATGAAAAATACAAATACAATGTAGACACTACTTTAATTTCATACCTGCAATCGTATCGACACTTCACATTGTACTTAAACATATGATTCCATTAAATCCATTTGCAAGGTTATGGCTGCATCCAGTTCACATATTTCATTGCTACAAAGTTGTACAAAAGCAATGGAATTAAATTCTAAGCTACCACTTATCAAGGATCAAACAACTCGAACGATTTAAATCGAACTTTTTTTAGAGAAAAAGTGCACGAAATGTGAATTAAGAGAGAATTTAATTTTTTTTTAATTCTATATAGTGAACCTGTTGTTTGCAATGATATAAAGTGTCACTCATGATACTTTAAATACAACAAATAAATTTAATATAATTGTTATAATTGCAGATTGGCACAAAGAATGTTACGGTACAGACCTAGATACAGCAGCAGCGTCCAAAGAAATATTGGCTGAACAAATGGGTAAATTTACAACGAGGCCAAGCCAAAACCAGGAGAGTCCAAACCAAGTGAATATCACAAGAATACACTAACAACATCAGGGCAACAGTCAATCGGCATTTTCAGGACATAAGTAGAGTCGACGTTGACATCGTGGTGAACAACAGTCCGCACACCGCTACAATTCTAGCAACGGAAACCACGTAACTGCTTGCCCTATGAACTTAATGCCGACTGCTTCGTTCCAGAATATGGCTTGATTCTTGTCAAACTCGACCTTCAGCCATTGTTCTTTCCATTTCGAAAGTACAAACTTTATTCAATCCTTAGATATACTCAAAAATGTCCACAACATATAAGATAAACTATAACAATGTTTAAATATTGCTTTATACGATAAGCAGATCTGGTATATGAAGAATATATAGCAAAAAGTTACAGGAAATTTGAAAAGATTTTTATGGATATTGCACTGTTTCTTAAAACTAATCATTATATTATATATCCTATTTCTGATATCAAATTGTTATGTTACATAAAGCTAATCAATATCTTGTTTATCCTATTTCTGATATCAAATTGTTATGTTACATAAAGCTAATCAATATATTATATATCCTATTTCTGATATCAAATTGTTATGTTACATAAAGCTAATCAATATATTATATATCCTATTTCTGATATCAAATTGTTATGTTACATAAAGCTAATCAATATATCATATATCCTATTTCTGATATCAAATTGTTAAGTTACATAAAGCTAATAAATATATCATATATCCTATTTCTGATATCAAATTGTTATGTTACATAAAGCTAATCAATATATCATATATCCTATTTCTGATTTCATATTGTGTTGTTAATCAAAGCTAGTCAATATATTGTATATCCTTCTTCTAATTGTATATCTCGTAGTTGAGAAAGGTCTCCCACAACCACCTTTTATTGACGAGAAAGGAAGCTCCGCCAAGTCTACAACAATAAACCTGAAGTTTATCAAGACGTTACAAAATATTATGAAACAAATCATAATTAGAAAAACTGATGATAACAGTAAAGTGGTTCGGCTTGAAAGCAGAAAAGATAGCGTGCTTGTTGACGAGGGTCTAGAGATCAACACATTGTATGAAATTGAAATTTACGTCAAAACTAGAGGCAAAATAAGTGGATCACAATTTCTTCACATGAGGACGAAAGACGTGAAATGTGGTAATAATACGATAAATTATAAGTTCATAACGTTTGTTATAATATGTTTGACGGCTTTGTCTTTCATTTGTACCAAATAGTTTTTGTGAGAATCTTTGCAAAAAATGTATAAATATAGTTATATTCGGCACAATTCGAGGACAGCTCTAAAATTACAACAATCTCAGGCTTATTCTGATAGAGTTTTCTTTCCAAGAGAAAGCCTGTCGTGTTGATATCTAGCGAAAGTTTTAATAAGCTCGTTATCTCGAAGTTGACGGGACCATAGGAAAACTTCGAATTATCCGAGTATTCGAGTTCTGCTAGTTTGAATGCTAGTATAAAGCTTGAACGAGACCGCCAACATACTTCGAAGTAAACCGGGTTTTCCAGTTATGCGAATTTGATATAACGAGGTTCTACTGTATTAAAAAAAACCAATATTCAGAGGAACAGCACGCATTATACAGTGTATCGTGTGGTTATTGAAGACTTCGTCGTTATTTATTTTTGTATATATATTGTAAGTGACTGCAGCTAAGATGAACGAGGTGAATAAGGTAATCAACATCACATGACAATCATATGATACATAAGAAATAATAGACATTGGCCGGCATGCTGTCTGCGAAATATACACTGTGCATATAATAATTCATTTATAAATCAAATAGTTTTTTATCAAACGTTTTTCGGATGCCCCGCACCTTGCAAGACATGAGTCAACAATTTTTATTTTGTGTCTTTTCTTTGTATTTCTAACATGTTTCAATGAGTTTTACTGGCTTTGTTTATGGATCATGTGTATACTTGTGTAGAGATTTGTGTCCTGTTTCTTCTAATAATAATTTTACTGTTTTCCGTTTTGTTAGACCAAGAAAATCACAATATATTAACATTCAATTTTTGGGACGTAATTTTTAGCAGAGATATGCAGAAAATTGGCGTAAAACCGAGGTTATCAAGTCCCGTGGTTCCATAGCATACATTTCGGTATCACTTCATTCATCGCCCTTGCTCATCTGTTATTCAAGGAATCCCACCTAGTTAAAATAAACGGACGACGGGTAAACCAATCAAGCATGAAGTAAACATCGCTTATTAGTGATACAGGTGTACTGCAAGGTTCATCAATAAAGGTAATTGTATTCAAACTAATGTGTTGTTTAAATATTGATTTTTTATATTAACAGAATATCTTAATTTATTAAATTTTATTTTTATTTAAGGGTACGAAATAAATAAATACTTTAAAAATGTCTTATATTGGATCATTCGAATGCATCACTCGTGTTAAAATAAGAAACGCAAATACTCAAATATGTTTTGTTTCTGCTACAAGCAGTTGTAGAAACAAACAGCTAGACTTAAAGTTAAACAAGCTTAGTAACTAGATACTTATATTTATATATATTCAACTTAGTAACGCTGATTACGTATAATATGGCGCTGTTCACGCTTCAAAAGGATAACTATTCAATGACAGGCATTGTTAAAACATGGAACATCTTTGGGATTCATTTTGTCTTTTTATACAATATATGGATGCTTGCAAACTTCCTATTTTACCTGAATAAATTAGTTTGTTATCTAGGGTTTGTCTAATACGCAATCGACTCGCCTTTCGTGTATGAAGTTAAATAGGCCGGGAACATGTAAGTTCACTACAGACAGCGATCCGGGGAGTGGATAATTATCAATACATGTTAGTATGGTCGAAAGGACAGTCTAGCCCGAGGGATAGACACTACGACAAGAAGGCTACAGACAAGGACATGTCAGGATACAGGAGGGTAATTTGACCAGACTGAAAAAACTATAACGGACGATAGTAACAAAACACAGTTGAACTAACGGTACTTAAAATGCAAAAGTTGAGTAACTACGCTTCATTTTTTTTTTTTAATTTATTTTTTATTCATTTTAAATAGTATTACAAGACATACATAAATACATACACAAAAACATACATGCAGGTTGTTACATCATATCATTATATAAATGATTAATACATTATGATGATATTTTATCACATTTTTCTTTTTTAAATAATGGTGGTAAATTATATATAAATTTGAAATAAACATACCCTTGAATGAATAAAAGTGACAAAACAGAAACAGAACAAAAGGACAAAAGAAAACCAACAACAACAACAACAACAAGGACTTGTACATAGACACACAGACGTAGACATGAGACGAATATTGTCGACCCTGGTCAGTTACCTTTCTATAATTTATATAGTAATGTAATTTATTTGAAAAAATATTGTTAATTAAAATGATCACCTACTCCACTGACTTCTGAAACGATCAATAATGACGGAAATTAAAGTTTATTGAACAAGTGGTTTTAGAAAAGAGAAACAGCGACTACAAAGGTAAAAGTAATAATAATAATAGAAAATAATTCCATATGTTCATTTAAAGATTTTAAAATTGTAGCCATTCATTTATTTGAGCTATAAGCTGTTCTTTATTTTTATAATTAGTAGTGGATATAAGAGTTTTGTGTGCTCTTAATTCAAATTTAATATGATTTTTTAAACTGCTAAGATTAAGATCCATTTCTAAACATTTACTTTTGTATATGTACTGTTTTATAGTTAATATAATAAGATTCTCTAGATTGAACTTTTGGTGTTTGTTTATGTTTTTGCCAAAGATGAATTCTTGTTTATCAAATCTTAAATCTAGGTTCTTAATTATTATATTAATTCTAAAATTTTCAATCAGGTTGGATACATTATCACGGTCCCATAGTATATGTGTTATTGTTTCGGGTTGTATTTTGCAGAAGGAGCAGGCAGAGATTGCTATTAGATTTACCAATTTTGAAAAGAAAAGAGTTAGTAGTAAGGATTCTATGATTTATTCTGTATTGAAGCCAATGAAGTTTTGAATTAGTGGTGGTGTCCAAAGGAGAAATGTATATGTTTTTCCATGTTTCTTCATTAAAGTTAAAATTCTGGTTCCATTTTCTTTGAGCTGTAGGTTTTAGATTGTTTTTGCACAGTGTTTTGTAAAAAATTTGAGCACCTTTGTTGTTTTTAAGAATTAGTTTAAGATTAAGAGGAATAGCTGGTAATATGATAGTGTTTTCATTATCGAATGTTTGTTGATTTTTTTTTATAAATGCCTGAACTGAGTTTTTTAATCCTTGATAGTTTAAGAAATCTGTTCGGATATTATATTTTTCTCTAAATTCTTCGAAACTGTAAAAAGATTTATCAATTTTAATAATATGATGTATAAATTGCACACCTCTCTTATACCACTCTTTATAGAAGACAGCTTTTTTATTAATCTTTATTTCATTATTACACCATAATGGATTTTCAGAAATATTTGTTTTATATATGTTGCTTGCAATAATAGTTTTGTACCAGGCTTCTAAAACTTCCCTCCAAAATACATTTGTGCAGTTTCTTGACAATTCTTTTAACTTTTCTATTCCTATATTTGAAAGGATTTGTTTATCAAAATAAGTTTCCATTACAATGCCCCAATTACCCAGTTTGTTATAAATTCGTCTTATCCAAGTTGTTTTTAAAGCTAATATATAGGATTTCAAATGAATCATTTTTAGTCCCCCTTCAACGTATTTTTTAATGATTATGTCTCGTTTGACTTGATCTGGTTTGCCATTCCACAAGTAGTTGTATAGTAAAGTATTGATTTTTTTAAGATATAGATCATCCGGATTAGGAAGAGAAAGAAACAAATGATTGAACTGAGATATTATTAAAGTTTTGATTACAGTTATTTTGCCAATTGGTGTAAGTATTCTTCTTTTCCATGTAGATATTAGAGACTTCAGCTTAGCAAGTTTTTTGTCAAAGTTTAGTTTAGTGATTTTGTGAAGATCAACGTCATATTCAATGCCTAAAAATGTAAATCTTGTGCAACCCCATTTTAAATTGGAGTCAGTGGAGTAGGTATCATCGCTGTATTTTTTACTGCCTATCCAAACTACCTGGGTCTTGGAGAAGTTCATTTTTAGACCAGAAATATTAGCAAAGTAAGTAAGGTTTTTGAGAGTTTCATCTAAAGATTTTTTGGTGCCATCTAAAATAATTGTTGTGTCATCTGCAAATTGAGAGAGTAATGTTTCTTTTCCCCTTATTGTTATTCCTTTAATGTTGTTGTTATTTCTTAAGATTATTGATAAAATTTCTGCGCACAAAATAAAAATATAGGATGAGATGGGGTCCCCTTGACGACAACCACGCTGGACTTCGAAGAAGTTTGATAAATGCCCCCCAATGTTTACTGCAGATTGAGTGTTATTCTGAAAAAGTTGTATCCATTTTACGATGTTCGGGCCAAAATTAAAAACGTTTAAAGTTTTTGAAATGAAACTCCAAGAGACAGAGTCAAAGGCTTTCTCAAAGTCAATTAAAAGTAAAAGTCCTGGCAAATGGTTATCTTCAGTATATTGCATAATGTCATAAATTAATCGAGTGTTTTCACCTATGTATCGACCGGGAATAAAGCCTGTTTGGTTGTTGCTAACTAATTTATTGATATTTTTTTTAAACCGTTCTGCTATTGTTCCTGATGCTATTTTATATATGTTATTAAGTAGTGTTATTGGACGCCAATTAGTTAATTTATTACGTGGTTTATTACCTTTTGGAATGCATGTTATAATTCCTATTTTTTGTGTAATTGAGAGTTCTGAAGTTTCGAAACTATAGTTTAGTGATCTTAAAATGAAAGGGCCGAGCTGTTTCCAAAATATTTTTAAAAATTCAACAGTGAAACCATCAGAACCAGGACTTTTGTTGTTTTTCATTTTTTTTAATGTCTTTGTTAATTCATCTAGGGTAATAGGGCTATCAATGTTTAATGATTCATTAGGTGATAATTTTGGTATAATGTATTGTTGTAAAAGTGTTTCAATGTTTACATTTTCAAGAGACTGATTTTCTTTGTATAAAGATTTAAAATAGTTTTCTGTTTCTTGTAAAATTTCTTTTTGGTTGGATATTACTGCGCCATCTTCTTTACTTATACTAGGAATAGTTTTACTGGTATAGTTTCTTGACTCAAGTCCACAAAAGTAATTGGTTGGTTTTTCCCCCTCCCCTATCCATTTTGCCCTTGAGCGAATCATGTTTCCAGTTATTTTGTTTTTTCTTATTTCTTCTAATTCTTTCTTTTTATGTTCTAAATCGTTTATCATAGATATATCAGGTCCTGTTTTCTCGATATTACTAATTTGATGAATTAGATTTGTTTCTTTTTTGTTTCTTGTTTTCTTTATATGACTTGAGTATGCAATTGTCTTACCTCTAATTTCCATCATAAGTGTTTCTAAAAATAATTGATCGTTAATATAAAATGCTATGTCTTTTAAAGGGATATCTTGTAAGTTATTTATATTGTAGACTGGCACAGTGTATAGTTTTATGGTGTCATTTATTGTTGATTTTATAAGATTGACATAGTCAGAATCAAATAGAAGCGAGTTGTTAAATTTCCAAAGACCCTTTCCCCGTTTAAAATTTGTAAAAGTTAGTTCTATTATTGAGTGTGAGTGGTCTGATCTATAGCCTGGTTTTATGTTTGATGACGAAAGACTTGGTAATAAACTGTCTGAAATTAATATGTAATCTAGTCTTGCTTGTTTGAAAGGTGTTTTTCTGTGCCATGTGTATCTTTTATTGTCAGGGTTAAGTTCTCTAAATGTATCTATTATTCCATATTCTTTGTTTAATTCTAGGACTTTATCTCTAGCATTGGGATTGTTTATGTTTTTGTAATTGTGGCAATATAATGTGAAATCGAATGTCATATTAAAGTCCCCGCATAATATGTATTTGTTATTACCCATTTCCTCTATAATATTATAAAGTCCCTCATAGAAGTCAGGCTGGTCTGTATTAGGTCCATATAATGTAATTAATGTCAGCTTCTCCCCTTCTATTTCAATATCTAATGCTAATATGTTACCATGATCATCTTTTCTTGACTGTAATACTTTATATTCAAAATTATTATTAAAAAGAATAGCTACGCCCCTAGAGTTAGAATTATACGAGTTAAATATGCAATCGAAACCCCAGCTAGAACGAATTGTGTTTTCCTTGTCATGATTAAAGTGTGTGTCTTGAAGGCAGTATATATTGTATTTTTTGGATTTCAAGTAATTGAACACGTCTTTTTGTTTAACAATATCTCCAAGACCCTGGCAGTTGGCAGATAAAATTCTTATACTATCGACGACGGACGCAGGTCATGGTAGATAGATCGTATTGGCCGTGTTTTGCAGCACTGCCCCATAGAACGAGCGTACTGCCAAACGAGGCCCTAAGCAGATGAAGTAACTGACCTAGGTCAACGACATGTATAAACAAATTAACGACAACACTTACATTTAACTGGTAACAACATGTAGACATATATACAGGCTATAAAGTCAGCAGGAGGAACTCGAATAACTCGCCCAATGTAAGCCACATGTACTTTACTAGTAAGCATTAGTATGACTGTGATTTGAGGCGCATTCGTTTGTATATATAAAAAACATTACTTTTTCCCTTCGTTGAAAGAGTTTGTATGAATTTGATTTTACAGCGCATTCGTTTGCAATCATATTATTAACAACAAAATATTATGAAATTCTAACCTAAATAAATGGGAGATTACGATGTTTTCTGGAAGCAATATACAATGGATATTGTTACAATATAAACAGGAGAAGGATACGTATGAATTCTAATTAAGTTAAGTTCAGAAGGACATCAAATAATATCGCTGAAACTTGTGAAAGAGAGATTGGAGATTAGGCTATAACTATATAAATTGCGTTAATAACATTCAAAATATGCGAAGATTGATCAAATATGTATAGAATTCGACATTCTTCTTTTCTTTTTGGGGATAAATAATTTAAAGTGTTAAAAGATCGATGTCTATGACTTGTATTCAGATATTGATCCAATGCAAAGGGGGGTAATCTTTACTATTATCACGGACTTAGATATATGATGATTCTTGAATTATGAACAGTTGCTTATTCAACAAAGTCTGATATTTATTGATCGTTGAAGAAGAAGGGGGAAAAAACAACATAATATACGTAATGCAAAGATAGAACATGACTGATGTATATATGTATATCCACTGCAAGTATATAATTCTGAAAGTTTGTTAAAAAAAAAAAGTATATGACAAATATATATAGTACGTATACATGTACATCGTAACAAGCATACATTTTAGCAATATCTTGTGCGTAATCTTGCTATTGATATGCAATAAAGAGCGAGTTTGCTTAAAACTAGCTTTGGTATGCTATTGGTTTGTAACAAGATGTTCACATAGAGTTATCTACCTTTGATTCGACTCTCTACATTAGATATACAACTATATATATAGCATTAATAAATATCAAAACAATATTATGAAGGGGAAAAAATGTTGGATAAGTAAATGGAGTCGACAAAATACTTGCGCCTATCTTATCTTATGTGTTATATTGTGCATTAATTATAACATAGTCGTTGCATTTACAATTACATACATGTTTTGTACATGTAAACTTTTATATCGATATTAATCAATGAGTACCCGGTATACGTTATGACACGTACATTTTGTATAATCAAAAGTACAAGTGGATTTAATATTCACCATGTAAATTGTCTTTATGGCATATTGTAAATAATTGCTAGAATTCACTATATTCTAGCTTATGTTGATTAGAGTTTCAATAATACCATATTAACAACAGGTCATTAACCCATGTCATAGTTATAATATATAATAAAAAAAAATGAACAAAACAACATTGGAAGCATCTTATATACATCTAGGCTGAGAATGAGGTCATGTTAATTGGGAAATTACGTCACATATTGTAATTGAAGCGTTGCTTGTGTGTGAATAGTCAATCAAATGTTTCACTGTATCGCCACTAACATAAAAAGACTGTCCAGGTGTCAGATTAGTGGCGATGCACAGGAATAAATCAAAAGAATGATCGCGGGTACGTATACGTACACTTCACACGTGTTTTTAGAGTTTGTTCACTAGATTGTCGATATCGACTCCTGGTTGGATTTTGTGAACGGAATTGTCTCTTAGCTGAACGTATAATTTCCCGTTATCTGTCCATGTTCTCTGAACCCTGTCATCATATCTACAGATGTCCAGTAGATGTTGATTGTCCCTTGTAAGGTCATCTCTGATGACAACACGCGATCCTTTCAGTTTATATCTATTGGCAATACATTCCATTTTCTTTCG
Source organism: Mimachlamys varia (assembly GCA_947623455.1). NCBI lineage: Eukaryota > Metazoa > Mollusca > Bivalvia > Pectinida > Pectinidae > Mimachlamys > Mimachlamys varia. The sequence continues at coordinate 26,613,457 of OX392532.1, read as the reverse complement.
TCTACACATAAATTTAACGATGACCGGTCTGATTTTTTTGCTATCATAACGGCCCAAGCGGTGTGCTATGTCAATGTCACTATTCTGAATGGTCATTTTAAGTTTCGACTGGAGAAGTTCATGAACTTTTTTACACGTGTCATCAACTTTTTCGACTTCGTCGTCTTCGAGTCCGAAGATACGAACGCTGGATTTTCTTGTGTACTGTTCAAGTTCATTAATATCATGCTCGGCCTTTTCGGCCGTGTAGCCAACCTCAGTTACGATGTCTTCCATTTTGGATAGTTTTGTTTCAAGCAAGTGTACTTGCTTTTGGAGATTGTCATTATGAGTTTCTAGATCAAAAACTCTACTTTCTAGTAAGTCTACTTTGGTGTTCAGTTTGTCGACGATTTCCGCTGTGGCATTAGCTAGATCTGACTTGGTGGCCATTCAATGGTAACCATTCCTGACAGTTTCTGATCGATTCCACTTACTTTGGATTCTAGATTGTTTATCGCTTGCATCATTTCCTGGCCGAATTTTTTAAGTTGAATGTTGTCTAACTTGAATGCTGACAGTGTGGACTGATCCGAGCTAATACCAGTTTTAGCCTTTTTCACGACCTTTTTGGTGGACAGCTTTGAGGGATTGGGATTATCCTGTTGAAAACTCTGATCAGAGCTAGACGTAAGCCTTTTTCACGACCTTTTTGGTGGACAGCTTTGAGGGATTGGGATTATCCTGTTGAAAACTCTGATCAGAGCTAGACGTCGAAATAGTTTTCCTTTTGTCGGCCATTGTGGATGTATAAGTTCGATAGTATATACCAACACGGGGTAATTACAAACAGGTGCCCGAATATGGTTGGAATGTACGTATATAAAGCACAGGTATATGGTGAGTAGTGTTCTATCGTCGATAGTGGTATCAATAATATGTCTTTTTTACTCACATTTTAGGCGGAATTCGAGTATAAGTCCTTTCCTTTAGTCACATATTTGTAACAATTTCCAGAATAGATAAAGGATTTGTCACGTGACCAGTCAATGCAGGTGGACGATGTTTGAATCGCTCCCGTGATTTACCAACTTTTTTCCTAATTTCCAATCGGATTTACACTACCCTTTATCTATTCTGGAAAAAACTACGCTTCATTTCATGAACATAAATAAATGCATTATTCAAACACTATGTTGTCATTTCGTGTCATAATTAGCAGACAATAATAACGTATGTCAATAACATTTTCTTTACCATAGTATAAAAAGCTTTCAAAGACAAGCTGATATCATGGATATGGCACGTTTCGTCAATAGTAGACTTTAGCAAACTTTGAAGGTACATCAGTACAGTCATACCTGTCATGAAAGTCCAAAGCGTTCGGTTGATGGTCCTCTCGAAGAAAAACACTGTTTGTAATAAACGTTATTTCAGTGTTATGCCACCTGTCTTATGTGGCCAATGGCGACTTAAATCTTATCTCAATTACGATTGCTCGTAAACAATGGCCAGTCGCCGCCATTTTGTCAAGAAGGAACACTGCGATGATCACGTGACTACGCGTTTATTAAGTTGCAGTCATGTCATTGCCATTTCTCAACAAATTGTGAGATTATATTTAATATAGACTGTGTATATGTATTTGAAATAAAATACAGTTGAATCTTAACACACCTATGTATGATTTTTTTAAGTCACGTGATATAATTGCTCTTGATTTCAGCAGTCATTTCTCTTAAGCTGCCAATTTTCCTTGAACCCAAAAGTGGCCGTTTAATACAGGTTGCATTGTTTTTGATTTTGAAATTGATTCTGGTGGTCGTTCTTCTGTTTGAAAGGATTATGTATTCGATCTAAATAACTATCTATTATGTATCGTATACCGAAGCATGGTCTTATTTAGTTCTAATGCCCAAACCTCGATTAAGTGCTCAAGCTAAGTTCCATTGTCCGGAAATACAGTAATGAAGTACTAAATGTATTCCAGTTTCGTCATTAATTTGGAAGAACTGTTGAAGCATTCGCGGTAAATACCGTTTTAAACATAAAGAAGTTGGCATTTCGATTGTGCCAGGTGATTTAAGCAAGTTACAAAATATTAGCTTTGATTGACCATGAAAATAAATAAAAGAATGCCAAAGCGTCAACAAAACCATAATAAAAAAAAAAAATAAAACGATTCCATGAACTCTGGTAAATTTGTAAATTCAAGATCGACACAGAATAAAGCACTTATTAGAGAGGTTTTATGCACTTTTTATGCCAAAATAAAAGTACGTTTGCTTTCAATTTTAAAAGTTAAGGCGGCTCTCATTTTTTTATTTTTTTTTTTTGGAAATACATATAAAAAGTTAACATTGTAATGGAAATGTACACAATGTGAGACATTTATTAATCAAGTAATAGCATAACAGTAATTTTTCATAACAACTTTATAGTTAATGAAGGCATCATATTCTATGGCATAAATAAATCTGTATCTATCATGATAAAACAACGGAATTAAATTTAAAATTACATTCATTAGGAAATTAAGCTTTTGTTAGAAATACATAACATAAGCATCCCAATATAGACAAATTACTCATAACATGCTGTGTAAAATGTCGGAAGTGTGCCCTCATATTGTTAAACGGTTTAAATTTAGTTATAAAAGATTATGCACTCCACGCTTACTATACGTTAGGGTACTCGGATTACCTTACCTGACCTGCGAATAAAAGAGTGTGACACCGGTGAGGAACACCAGTAGTTACCTGTACGGGATATAGGCCAACACTATCTGGCGTGTTGCCATCTTGTGTTCAACATTTGTTGTTGTTCTACTGCGTTATCTGTCTGTTTCAAAATCACTACTTTGTTTTCCTTTATTCAACAATATTCAATTTATATTTTCAATATTTTGAATACTCTCTACGTACACATGTTAGCGGTAATCTTATTTGTCCGATTTTTTGAAAGCTTTCCTGCTCTAAGTAAAACGTATGTATATTGTTTTCTAGATCAATTTTGAACACACAAGTTTATTATTGCTTTATCTATTAAGTTATACGTGAAAATGGCAGTGCGCTAAAATTTCGTTTATAGTTTTCATTCTCTTTGATATTGGTGTATACATGAATAGTTAAAAAATTCAATATTCAATAATTTGCTGAATTTAGGTATTCAATTTGAATTGGACACAATTTATTTCGTATTTGGTCATTACCCTTTTATTCTACAACGTTTGTCAACAAAACAATGCAATGTGTAACAATGAATTAGTTCTAATTTGTATAAAAATCCCCGTAGTGTTGACACATATGAGAAGCTTGTTCACTGACTTCCTGTATTGTGTGGTTGCTAGACTAAGTGTAAACATTATAAGTCGTCTGCCTTACACCGCCGTCATAACATAGCCTGACCGTATTCTACAATAGTAACAACGAAACTCATACGGGTAATACCAGGTACTCTACTGTGAATAAGCATTGAGTTAAAAATACTATATAGGTCATATTAACGACTTAGTCACATGGCTTTGTTGTGAAAATCCCAATCGGTCTGTATATAACACTGCGCAGTCGAATAGGCCTTATACGTACACTTATCATTCTAACAGGACACTTCGTGTAAATTTCTGTAATGGCTAAAGGCTACATGACGTACTGTGATCATATTTCAACCAAACAGATGGGACAATTCCTCCGCCAAGTGGGGGATGAAATGTACTTTGATACGCTGAAGAAACGAAATATAAGAAAGGGTGCTCAAATTCAAACCAAACCACCTAGACTTGTCAAGTTTGGACTGACGGTGACACACAGACTGGCACAGCTAATGGAATATACAGGAGGTTAATAGGGTAGGTATAATATGTTAAGGTTGAATTGATTTTTAATCGTCTTAAAAATTAATTATTAATGTATCCATTGCCGAAATGAAAGTACATATATTCAATTTATATATATGTATATGTATATCTATTACATTGTACTGTGAATTGTTTTCACTTTCTTCAATTATTGGCACAAAGACATTTCTGTGGAATACGAAATAAAAACGAGGGGAACATTTATAGCACTTTCCGATACTTTCTGATACATAACTTCGAAATTAATTCAATTTATCCTATTTTCTTCTTACAGATGACATTTAGGCCTGCCGAATGCTGCTGTATAATTGATAATGACGTATGCATCACCCTGCATCCCAAAGGCTCGTATCATGGACATCAATCCCTAAGGAAAGACGATGATGTAATCGAAGTATGATCTGTCCATCCGCACGTTCCTTATCTGTGGTAACTACAATGAGACTTGGAGATTATCAACAGAGATTCGTCAATTCTTTACCGGAGATACCCGAACATCTTCTGTGGACAAATTCGTCCGTGAATTACATACGAAACTTATCACTGCAAATGTGAGGAAGTTACATGTTCTTCAATCGTGACTTTGGATGGTAAACCAAAAATAAAACTGACACAAAGCCATTGATGGCTCAATATGCAAGTGTGAACAGTATAGATATGTGCACTGATACAATTCCAAATCGAGGACAAACACACTACAGCAATAACATTACGAAGACTTTTATAATGTACTGATTGAATAGTAAAGCTATGTAATGAATCAATGTGCTAAGTATGTTAATGAGCTTGACTACGGAATAAAATATGAAAATCGCACAAAGCTGTTTGAGCTTTTATTTTACATTTAATTTGAATATGTGAAAATATACCATGGTCGATTTATAACGTAACAATTTTACTACAATTATTATTATTTCCAACGAATGACTTTTGCTTTGTTCTTTTGCTTACCCATAATGCACTATCGCGTTTTAATGGTAGGCATGTATACATGTAGTACAATATACCTATATCAATTGCTGGAAAAAGATCAGAGAATACCAAAGCGTCAATAAAACCATAATGGATTAAACTATAGGCAGAATAGGAACAAAAGATTTACATGGAGACTCGTAAAGGTACAAGAGAATAAGATGTTCAGGAAGGGTAAGCGTCTTCTGCTTCATCGACGACACCCGCCATGTAAATCCATGTCACATCCAAGTAAACATAAAGTTCTGAAAACAAGAACTGAGTATCATTGTCAATCAAAACAAGTAAACACACTAATGAGCATACTCAAAAACGTCCATCTTCATATCACTTAAAGATACAGAATATTTCTAAATGAAACAAAGATGGCGACCATAAAACTTGCCCGTAGTTCTAGTTCTGATCAACATGCATCTCTCGAATCCTTGTGTTGTTAGTTTGTTTGGCATCAAAAATCACGAAAATCACGATATTTAGAGCAAGCTCTAGAATAATGAATCAACTGCGACATGTAAACACCATAGGTTGGAGAAGCAGGGATGTTAATATCAAGAAATGGAAAGTTCACGATCGGAAAATTGAAATCATCACGTTTATCGTATAACTTAGTAGTAAGCGCTGTCCATGATGGTCGTAGTTTAAGTAGAGATCGAGGTAAGAAGCTGATGTAGAAGAGTCTGTCGTGTCCTTTATTTCAAGTTCAAAAGGGTATATACGATAATAATAATAATAATAATTCGAGGTTATTATATACCGCTTTATCACGACCTTAAAGGGCGCCTCAAAGCGGTTCACAAATTAGTATTCGTGGTTATAGGGCCTTAGCAACCAGCCAATATCGTTCTCAACTCCCTAGGGAGTATACAACCGGTGCTGCCATTTCGGCGCTCACAGCTAACATTCTACAATTTCTAGCACTACCCAACCACGTACTCATTTACAGCTGAGTAGACTGGAACAAGCAGAGTAAAGTATCTTGCTCAAGGATACAACACAAGTGCCGTGAACGGGACTCGAACTCGCAACCCTTCGATCACGAGCCCGGCGTCCTACCACTAGACCAACATGTCTCGACCATTCATCATTTGATATTTACCATCGTATAGCATTTCCACTACTCTATAAGACAACACAAAAAGTGATGGATGTTGCACCATGAAGCAGTACAGTTATAAACAGAGTTCACATCCAATGATTGTATTTGCTTTGGATGACGCACCAGCAGGCGGATGATATATTGTAATAGTACATCAATAGCGTATTAAGGTTTAAATAAATCAGCAAGAAAATAGTCAGGAATGGTGATAATGTGTTTCCGCTTTACTTTGATTGTTGACAAGCTTTTAAACATCACTATAAATTATCTTTCGATGAGCATGAATATCAGATTTAAAATGTCACAACTTGTCAGGTTTACCGTAAGTATTTGTCGAGGCACCATGTGTCTGAATATCACTGAATACGGTTTATATTGATAGAATATCTAGAGAATAGCGCCGCGTCAACAAACCAATAATCCGAACGCAACATCGATCAAACTAGAGGCAAAATATGAACAAAAGGGAAAGATCTACATAGAGACATTTGTAAAAGTATAAGAGAATAGGACTAGGTGTTTCGAAAGAGTAAGCGTCTTCTGCTTCATCGACGACACCCGCCATGTAAATTCAAGTTAACATCTAGTCTTCACAATGAATTTGAGTCATCAATGTCAGTCATAACTAATAAGCATAGATTTTAGTAATATGTTGATAAAATGCCAATTCTGACAAAAATGTAAACGTTATGTGTAAAATATATTCACATATCTGTATAGCTACATCAATAAAGTGTAATGTAGTAAGCAATTGTCTCTGTCTACCTTTTTTGTTTTGAGTTGCTTGTTATCGCCATACAAATAAGTTTCCAAGATGGCCAGTATTGCTAAACAATAACTAATGGGAATTTTTCTTATCAAATTGAAAATATCAAACTGTTTCAAAGTATCGACTGTCACTTATCATCACCTATATTCTTCATTAAATCTTTCAATCTGCCTATAAGAATTCGGATGGATTTGTCACATTTTTATATCACGGTCCTTTTTTGTCCCGACTGTACTGATATAGAATAAACTCCCCGTTTGCCACAGGAAACTCTACACAAAATTTGCTTAGAATTCTTCAAATCTTACTGAATGAGAAGGATTTCATTAATTTATATTAACGGGTTGGTTTTACCCTTAACTCTTGCTTCAAGGGTGTTGGGGGTCACAACTTTCGTTTTCACAAAATCTAATAATTTTTGCCCAAGTATGCTTCAGGCAAAATCCCTAAAATAGTACTGCAGAAGCATTTCGAATGTTAAAGCCTCAATCTTCCCTATCCATATCTGTATTCATACACATTTTAATGCCTTGTCGTAGGTGAGCTAAAAATGAGAGAAGTTTCCCTGATACATAATGCAATGCGACAAATCAAATGTCATGCTGTTTATGGAAATTCCTGTTTTAGCGGAAAGTAACGAAGCTTAAATGAATGAATCGATGTCACTGTTTTTCATTTAATTGAGGTTTATTCATATATGTATTCAATTACATTACATATTCAATAATTTGAATATTGAAAAAAATTAATTTGTAAAATAATTTGAATAAGAAATCATTTTTTTTTTCGATATTCAAATCAAACTAAAAATCAGAGAATACCAAAGCGTCAACAAAACCATAATCTGAACTCAAAATCGATTAAACTAGGGGCAAAATAGGAACCAATGAAAGATTAACATGGAGACTCTCGTAAAAGCACAAGAGAATAAGACCATGTGTTCCGGAAGAGTAATCGTCTTCTGCTTCATCGACGACACCCGCCATGTAAATCTTGGTCACATCCAAGTAAGCATACATAATATCACTCATTATCGTAAATATTTCCAAGCGTTTTATGCTATCACTTTAGTCAATTAAGCAAAGATTTCCGGTTGCAACCTTGACACACTCAATGTATGACTCTTATCATGCAATGTATATGTATATTTAAGTATGAATGAAATAAACTTAATTTTAATAAAACAATGCAATCAGTAATCGATCAATCAGTTATAATTCCAATAATCAATAATCCCTGACTTAATTCTCAGGAAGCTCACTGTATAAAAGTCCGCGTAGTATCACTGACTTCCTGTATCGTGTGGTCGCTAGTGTAAACATTATAAGTCGTTTGCCTCCCTGAGCCGTCATAACATAAAGTCGTCTGCCTCACTGAGCAGCCATAATATTGTCTGACTCTATTCTTAAATAGTGACAACGAAACACGTACGAGTAATGTTTTACTGTGAACAAGCATTGAGATAAAAATACTATCTAGGTCATATTTATACTTCAGTCACAGGGTTTGTTGTGAAAATCCCAATCGGTCTGTATATAACACTGCACAGTGTATTAGGCTTTATACATACACTAATCATTCCAACAAGACACTGTGGAAACTACTTCTAATATATCGGCAATGGCTTTAGGCTACATGACGTACTGTGATCATATTTCAACCAAACAGATGGGACAATTCCTCCGCAAAGTAGGGGATGAAATGTACATTGATATGCAGAAGAAACGACATATAAGAGAGGGTGCTCCAAATCAAGCTTATCCACCTAGGCATGTCAGGTTTGGACTGAAGGTGACACACATATTGGCACTACTGATTGAATACACCGGAGGTTAATCAGGTAGGTCTAATATGTTGAGGTTATTTCAATTAATTTGAAAATTATTTATATAATTATTGGGATTAATGATAATTTTTAGATATAACAAATTTCTCCCGATGCCAGATTCCAATAAAATTCTAACAGTCAATTCTATTTTATTCTTCCAGGTGACGATCGGGCCTGTCGAGTGCTGATGGAATATGACATTTGCATCACCCAAAGGCTGGTATCATCAACATCAATCCCTTGGGAAAAAATCAGAATACCAAAGCGTCAACAAAACCATAATCCAAACTTAAAATCGATTTAACTAGGGACAAATCAGGAAGATTTACATGGAGACTCTCGTAAAAGCACAAGAGAATATGACCAGGTGTTCCGAAAGAGTAAGCGTCTTCTGCTTCATCGATGATGCTGTGATCGGAGGATGATCTGTGCATCCCTTCGTTCCATTCCCGTGGTAACTACAGTGATATCCGCAGATAATTAACAGACACAATGAGCAACAGAAAATCGTCTATTCTTTACTGGAAATATCCGAACATTTTAAATCTGTGGACAATTCTTCTGTGATATTACAGACGAAACGACTGACATGAAATGTGTAGTGAAAGTTACTTGTCCTTCGATAACGGACGATAGACCACGAAATGTAATAGCCACAATCCCGCAACAAACTCAAGATGTGATTTTGAATAGTAATTTGCATATTTGTATTGTTTTGTTACGCGTACAAATCATGGACAAACACACGACCATCTCAGCAATAGCACACATAAGACTGCTTTAAAAAATAGAAGAATAGACTGTATATCTAAACTGTTATTGAATCATTGTATCTTTATATGCTTAATTGCGGAATAAAATATGAAATCGAGTAATGCTGTGTGATTCTTTTATTATCCCTAGTAGTTGTGTAAACATGTAACATGGTCGAATCAAACGGTAAACATTTCACTACAGTGATAACGTTAACAGAAGCCTTTTGCTTCGTACTTTTGCTGAACACCCAATGCGCCATCGCCCCTTAATCTAACATCACTTGTACACAGAATATCAACAGATGATTCACAACCACGTATTTAATTGTTCAGACTTTCAACCGTAGGTAATAAAATATATAAATAAAATATTTATACATGATTGCCGAATAGGAAACAAAAATAAAATTTTCATTTTTTGAATATAGACATGGTTTTTTTCAGCTATAAAATTCACTAGTACTTCCATTCTTTGAAACTACTGTCACTGTGTGGACGCCCTTCCTCAGAACAGACTATATTGTCTACGTAAAATCTCAGGGGCGTGTAACCATCATTAAGAGGCCTCTCGTTACATGAACGAATAAAACAATTAGGACTGACCCTAGATTACAGGAGGTTGAGGCCCAATAGGCTTACTGTTTATATGCTATTAAATAGCAGAGTCTGTTAATCGCTATCCTCCCAGCCCTAACTACTAGAGGATATGTAAGAAAACTATAAGATTAATATACAACAAAGTCAAGACTAGTATTAAGGGTCGAACATTCAGAAAAAAGAATTGTAAATACATGGAACTGTTTAGCAAATAGTGTTGCAGAGGCACTATTCCTCAAGTGTTCTAACTTTATAAAATAAATAAGCACTGTTTGTTACTAGTGTGCTCTAAATTAAGTAAATATTCGACTACACTCTGCAACCATGACGTCACAATGGCAAAGCAATCATGACTCTTCAAAGATGACGTAACCCACACACATATGCTGTACCTTTTAGATTTAGTAATAGATACAGTATGCAAATAAATTGCATCATTCAGGTGTTTCGTCCTCCTAGGACTCGTCAGTGATGCTAGGAGCTAAAAGGTGGGAATCCAAAATGTCTAAACTTATGTAGAAGCAGAAGGGTCAGGTGCGTGAAACCCCTTACATTTATAAATTTAGAAGTAAAATTAAACTACTTCTGTATAATTTCAAATTGTGTACTACGGGCAAAAAACGAGAAGAGGAAATATCCACAAGGAGATCCCTGTAATAGTACAAGAGAATCAGACCAGAAGAGTAAGCCTCTTCTGCTTTATCAACGACACTCGCCATGGAAATCGTTGTTACATCCGAGTTAAAATCAAGTCCTCAAAGTGAGACCGAGTCATCAATCTCAATCACAGCAAGTAAATACATTGATGCTCATATTAATAAATCATCCATCTTTATATCACACAAAGATACAATTCTTTTTCTCAATGAAACAAAGATGGCGACCACAACATTTGCTCATAGTTCTGCTGTGAAGTACATGTTGCACCATGAAGCAGCACAGTTATATACAGAATTCACATACAGTGATTGTAATTGCTTTGGATGACGCATCAGCAGGCGGATGATATATTGTAATAATAGCAATAGCGTATTAAGGTTTAAACAAATCAGTAAGAAAAACTTCAGGAATGGTTATAATGTGTTTCCGCTTTACTTTAAGAGTAGACAAGCTTTTAAACATCACTATGACTTATCTTTTGATGAGCATGAATATCAGATTTGAAATGTTCAAAGCCACAACTTGTCAGGTTTACCTTAAGTATTTGGTAAGGCACCATATGTGTATAATGTGTTCTGTATAATTTCAAATCGTGTACTACGAAAATGCGTATACTCAAAGGATGCTTACGAGGAGGTCGAAAACTAGGAACTAGGACTATATGATACGGTCGAAATGGTAGGTCGAATGCGATACTACCTTGTTGGCCTAGAATTATGATTTGAATCAACTAGAACAGTGGGGGCTTTTTACGTCCTATATTAACAGCCAGGGTAATTTAAGAAGCGTGCCAGGTTCTGGGGGTGGGAGAAAGCTACAATACCCAGATAAAAGCCACCAACCTATGGTTATTACCTGATAACTGCCCGACGTGGGTTTCGAACTCGTAGCCGTGAGGTGGAGGGCTAGTGGTAGAATGTCGAGACACCTCAATCAATCGGCCACCGAGGCCCTAACAACTAGAACACTGACTCGTCAGGAAAGGCCCCGTTATGTATATGACCCTGGAAGTAGATAAATGCAGCGATATAAAATATGAAAACGTCCTTTTGTTCCGACTGACCTTGAGGTTTGATCAGTCGATACCTTTTTGACAAATTTGCTTCTCATTCGAAAATTGATTTTGGTATATGACCCAGTGACCTTGATGTTTTGTAAACACCAAACTTATTAGAACATTGCTGACGTTATGGAGACTTGTTCGGCCAATGGCTATAGTTATCCTTTCTTTGTCAAAATATCGCTCGACAACATTACATAAATTTGAAGTACACTTTAGTCTACTGAAAAGTAGAAATTGGAGTATTATATGCATTACTGCATTTAAATAATGGATAAATGTCACTGACCTGCTCGCGACCTCTCCTGATCAAATTCGATTCCAATCATGCGCGAATTCCCTTTTCAGTACTGGTGCTGCTGCTATTAACCATTGAAAGGACAATGGGTTAATAGCGGCCATGCTCAAGTCTACAAAGACTTCTTTTACCGACTTACATTGCAAGTCAGCATTGATGTAAAAGTATGTGATCTGTAAAATTTTGGAAGCAGGTGTACAGCAAAATTTAATCCTCGCGAATATGTTCCGTAAACGAAAACGCAAAATATTGACCCCGCGAATTTGAAGCGCACTATGTCAGTATGTCACGAGAATATGTGTCTATAGGTCAGTGTTAGAATTATGAATAAATGTATGGAGTTTATAAATGTTAATTTGCATTATAGATATATAGATGTGAAGATTTGTATGTGTGTGTGTCATATTAACCAGCGAGTGGACAACATATTGTGCGGAGACTGACCCCGGGCACCCAAACCTGGCAGTCGTCCATACGCGTGTCATGTGATGAGAAAATAAAAAGAAATTTAAGGCACTAGGTTAAAAATACTACCCAGGTAATGAAAATTCCAATCAGTTCATATACATATATATAGAGCGTTTGGCTTTGCCTCTTGCAAATAATGAAACAAATCAACAGGACACGTTATACTTTACTTGTAATACATGCGATGTCAAAAGGCTTAGAACCACACTACCAAACTATTCAAACCAGACAAATAGGAAGATTTCTCCAGCACGCGGGAGATGAAATGCACACTGACACTCTGCTGAGACAAAATTTTCGTCAGAATTTCCAAAATAAATCCCTACCTCCACTTGTAATGCTGGGACTGAAGGTAATTTATTGCCTGGCACAGCTACGGACGTACGCCGGAGGTTGATAAGGTAAGGGTACAATAAGTTTAAAATGTTTTGGGTTGGCTTGAAAATCAAATCATAAAAAAGTTGTTTCCTGCATAAAGCTTCCACGACAGCAGCTCATATCCAGAACTTGTTTGAATATCGCGATTTACGCGATAGAAGTCACCTGTTGACTTACTATTCGAGAAATGTGGGTTGATTAGGACTATGATCTAGTTTAATGGTCGCAATCTTGAACTTATTGAGAACAATATTTTGTATGCAGTGTGATAGGAAGATGGATGTTCTCGAATAGCTCATTAGTGTGTTTACTTTTGATTGATAATGATGACTCGATTCTCACTTTGATGATTTAACGCTTACTTGCATATGACCAGGATTTACGTGGCGGGTGTCGTAGATGAAGTATTATACGCTTACTATTCCGGAACACCTGGCTTATTCTCTTGTACTTTTTTCGTGGTCTTCATGTAAATATTTACTTTTGTTCATATGTTGCCTTAGGTTTAATTTATTTTGAGTTTGGAGTACGGTTTTGTTAAGGCTTCGGTATTCTCTTTTTTTACTTTAACGATGATTTCTTTGTAATCATTCCTTTTGTTCATATGTTGCCTCTAGTTTAATTGAATTTGAGTTTGGATTACGGTTGTGTTGATGCTTCGGTATTCTTTTTCTACATTTAAATTCACATTTAAAATCCATACTATTTAAAAATTTTTTCTTTCAGGTTGCCATGACATTACATATGTATGCTGCACCAAGCATCACAAATGCTTGTATCATCGACATGAATCCTATTGAGTGTCAATGAAGAAGTCAGTAACAGCACCGGTTATTCTGGAAACCGATATGACATCAGCATCAGGAACGAGCGAACTTCAATCGGTGTGTGGAAAAGTTTTCTAACTACGTCGGAAAGTACCATGATATTGATATTCTGTCCCGTCATTAAGACAGCAGACCACAAGTATTAATAGAAAACTTCCGCCTATTACACAATGTACGTTGGAAAACTGTACTGGGACGTCTACAATACACCAGCAGTCACACTACAAACTGAACAATGGCTCTACGGAGTATATTCTATATACGGCATATCGTCATTCATAGGTCAAATAATTACTGATGTCTTTGTTTAGATAATCACTATTGATTTATTGTGTTGGATATCTTAATTTGAGGCGTTTAAATACCAAATAAAAATAAACAACCCGAAAAGCCATGTTAGTTTCTGTTATTTTATATAGAAGATATATGTATTTGTTGTTTTGTTGAAATCAATCAGTATGTGTTGAGACTACAACCATAATCTTGGCCTGAAAATCCCGATCGTTTTAAGTAACAAAGTGCGTCTTGTAATTAAGGTTAAGTATAAACGCTTACTAACAACATACTTCCCAAGCTTACCGAGACTTTTCGATGGCCATTGTCCATCTTGATCACTCTAGTGGTGGACGCGAGGTGGCATGGTTACGTCACTTGAAGGAGTGCGTTTTGGTTAGTACTGCATGTGAATGGTGGGTTTCTACCCTTTTATAAATGTATTAAGGAATATGCTACATATCGGTAACAGCTGTTTCTATGTGCGATATTATCTGTATATCGAGTTAACTTTGAACGTATCAAATTAGTTTGCGATTGAAAAAATATTTTAAATATTTTAACGTTTTATCAAACCAAAATATTGCATCCTTAAACTATTTAATCCAATCGGATATTGAGAGAAAGAAAAAGTATTGAATAAATAAACTCGATCTTCATTGAAGTTAGACTGTTACACATATCCCGTTTGAGGTTACTTGATCAACCATGTGTATCTTCCATGTCATTCACAGCTGAATTACACTATTACTAACAATGGTTCAGAAAATGTTTATTTTGATAGGTGAGAGTTGCTATAAGAGTAATTGAAATAATACATGAAAAGACGAAAACATTTAAAGTCTTTTAAGTTTGGTTTGTTGTTGGATCCGAATTTCTGTAAAATGCCGCATTAAAGATCCCGCCAAAAAAACACCAATTGCATTTATTACTTTCACGAGTACAATATCAACAACATAGACACTGTTGCCACATTCAAGTAGCATAGGAATGTTTAAAAAGAAGCTTTAGATGCTGTAACTGTAAATAAATTACTCAGCTTGACACACGGCGCATTTCACCAACCAGTTGTATTTAATTGAGATAAGACTCGCTTGCACGGCTGACATCATCCTCGTAGGGACATAGTACTATGTATACAACATGACTAACGCAAAGGGAGGTCACCCAGTTAAGTCATGAGATGTAAACAGAACTCCAGTATCAGGTTACTATGTAAATATTGGATGTATTCCAGGTCGTGTTACAGCGACCAAAACTACCTGTAAATGCAATATGTCGAGAATAAAAATTGATAAAACTAAAATATGAAGGCATCAATGTATGTGGTTTTTAGTATTTATTAGAAAATGAACTCGCTTAATTATTGCTTCATTTATAAAAAATTAGTTATTGATGTTATTAAATAAAAATGGATGGATTTCTGACAGAAAACTGATCACTAATGTGAATTTTGAGTAGTTATAACGTATGATGAGTTAAAGATTTGAACTAATAAAAAAGATAATGGGAGCATAATATGTGGTTCGGTATATATATGTACCTTTGCTATACACCGGTCGTGTTTACAAGGTAGGTCCATATCGCTGCACACTTCAGTGATCCGAGTCAATATAAGAATCAATAACATGAATTGTATGCTTAACGGATCTTTGTGCGTATGTCATACACCATTGTTAAAACATGATTTGTTGAAGTGTATCATCTCAAAGTGAAGCTCTCGATTCCAATGCGGTCGTTTTAGTTGTTTTATTATTATTATTATTATTTTGATATGGTATATTGAATACCAAAGAATAGCTTTTTTTGAAATGCCAAAGCTTTCTGTGCCTTTTTACACCTAGCGTCATTAGACTTATACTATATTACTATGTATATTATTGGTCTTAGTACTTTGCCTAATTTAAGATAAGCCGGTAATCTATCACCACCGCCAATACTGGTTGGGTCATCGACCAGGCCAGGGAAACAAACATATTCATTGATCACGTGTACATACAATGTGTCATTTAATATTATAGGCATCTAGTTGTGATTGTTTGCCCAATCTAGCTCGATCAGAGGTAGCATACATGGAGCTTCTCGATTCGGATAAAACGAGTCATGCTAAACAAGTCGGGCTGGTATTTAGGGAGGCTGGGGACAAAATGTTTCACGAACAAAGTAAGAAAAAGCGAACACTTAAAAGTTCTAAGGCTAGAGCTGATTTCATGCGACTTGGTCTGAAGGTGATGTGTGTTCTTGCCTTCATGAAGAACTGAAACAACCTGCATCGCTACTACAATGTAGGTAGGTACCTCAACGAGTATAGTTATCATTCTAGTAGGTATACATCGTTATACGTTTGTTGAACGAATTCAGGGTTTTCATTTAGCTCAGATAATGTTTGAACTTGATATGAAATAAGAACTCAAATACATATTAAATGACGCTTACTCTTCCAGAACACCCGGTCTTATTCTCGTGTACTTTTACAAGGGTCTCCATGAAAATATTTTCCTTGTTTAATAAATTTTGAGCTCAGCTTAAGGTTTTGTTGACACTTCGGTATTCTCTATTTTTTATGCTATTTGTAACAAGTTGAAAACTTTTATAATTCAATAATTACATATGTTCGCTATAAGCATCTATTCACCATTTCGTTTTTTTTTCGATAATTGCCTGTAAACTACATATGTGTTCTTATGTTTTAAAACTGAAAAAATATAACTGCTGATTTAGCGCTGAGTGGTGCATATGTAAATCCGGCTCATTTTGTTTCATCTGTTTATTGTAGGATCTGAAGTAATCGCCTCAAGAAACGAGGGTTACCTAGTGGTGGTTACCTAGTGGTGGTTACCTAGTGATGGTTACCTAGTGATGATTATCTATTAATGGTTACCTAGTGATGGTTACCAGTGATAGTTACCTAGTGGTGATCCAATCCATTGAGTTTTACACAACATACTACCCCAGGACACTTGCCTGACTTTTAAAACCAGGACCCCCATACCCCTATCGAGTAAATGACATGATGCTTGCCCCTACAGATCCATTTAATGTGTTTAAGTTGCTAGTGAAAGAAGGACGATACTAGCTAGATGAAACACGATGTGTGTGAGATTGCAAGGAACTTACCAACAACAATAGTTATCCAGAGACATTCGTTCAAGACTTCGATGATTTCTATCTGTTGTATTTAAACGTCAAACTTTTTATGTATGGTATACAGTGTGAAGTACTAACATAAAGATATCGAGTTATTTTGTGATAAAGACTAAAAAATGATTTTGTATGGATCAAAATAGATATATTTACGATTTATAACAACACATCTGACGGAGGAGGTGAAATATCAAATTTTGTTATGATAATGTGCTTTAAAATAATCATGTTTAACTTGATAAATAAACATACAATTTGATGGGGTTTTTTTTGCTTTGTTTGTCTTTTGGTTTTTTGGGGGTTTTTTTCTTTGTTTTTCATTTGTAGTTGTGTAAAGTTCAATAATTGTACACGTACATATTTTAGTGGAGTTCTTAAAATATTTTTGTGAATTATGTGGTCGAGAAATTGAAATTGTTTCCATACATACTCCTCTTATGCAATATCATGCATTTGCCAACTCATTACAACTTATAACCTGCTAGTAAAATAAATGTTTTATTGGAAATGTCTGGAATAGAAACAAAACAATTTATCACAAGAGACAAATACAGCAAACAACAGACACATAAATATATGTTGCACTGCAGTGTTACCATAGCAGTGTAATGTTCACGTTGAAGTTTAAAGAACAAGAGATCCAAGAGGGATCTTGGGGACCACTGTAAGTTGATGTTAATTGCCATTAAATTTGGTTGTATAAAAGTTGGTTCCTTTCTGTTCTTTTCTGTTCTCTTCTTTCCTCCTGTTTTTACTTTTCCTGTGTGAAATTTGGGATTTCCTCTGATGAAAAGCAATAATATTATTTAACTGTCAAATCAAATAGGGTTGATTATCAATAATTCTGTAATGATATTTGAAAAAGATCCATCAAGGGCTTTTCAAGAAATACTATTACAAATATTCAAACTCAAAATTCAAATGCCGCCTGTTAGCTACATTATTTTTCTGGACAGTTTAAATAAAAGGTGTGCAACTGGCACCAAAATGAACGTACGTAAGAACTTTTAGAAAGATATATCTAGAACCTCTCAAAAATTGCGATGACAAGAATTGTTTAAGGACTGACGACGGACGGACTGACAACGGACAGACAACAGACGAAGCCACCATCTGATGTTGGTAAGCTATAAAGAGTAAAAAAATCACTGCAGTATAAATTGGTAAAAGTTATATTCAAAGAAGGAATTGTAAAAAATTCTACAATTACTTTGCAATTACTTTTTAGTATTGAAATTAATATCCAGCAATAGTATTCATCAGATAAATAATATTTTCAAGGCAAGCAACACCGCTGCAGAGGATTTCTCCGACATATCACATCACATATATCACGTGATCACAGCCAATAATTGGCTTTTGGTAAACATACCAGCCAAAATATAGATATTCTTTTAATTTTCCAGGAAGGATTTCAGCTGCTTTTCTATATAACATGTGCAGTGCCATAACGATCATAGTTTCATATTCTTTCGTCACTGGAATTCTCAAGCCAGCATTAAAATATGATTGACATAAAAACAAATCATTTGCAATGAAGACTTTGTGTGCGGTGTCGGTAAATAGCATCACAGATAAAACGTGACTGATTTTTAATTTAAAGATTAACTCGCGTTTGCCAAATATGATAATTAACCGTTGGGGGAACCTCTACATATATATCGCTTGATAATGTAAAAGAGTTTATTCCCATATGTAGGTATACAGATAAAATAAATGAAAACAAGACGGCATTAGACAAATTGCGCCATTTTATAAACTTGCTTTATGAATATATGTATATTATGACGTCATTTTGTTTATGATGTCATGATATTGTCTGTTTTGAAATAAAACTTTCCTTTTATGAAAGTGTTTAATGATAGGACTGTATCCTAAAGACATACACTACTGAAAGTCTTTACATAATGTCGTTTTGTTTTATTCAAGCAAAATATTAATAACGTAAAAACAATCTACGCAAATTATGAACCTATATTTGATTATTGCATTATTATTCATTAATAACATATGAAGGCGTTAGATAGTCTGGCCAAAGCCCAAAACACCGCGCACTTCGACCTATAAACTAGAAAAAGTGTGTGGGTGGCAGGAGTCATGGGCTATTATCGACTACATGGTGATCTAGTTTCTTTTGTTGATATACAGGGATCAGTGCGTGAATTGTTCTAATGATTACAGCGTAACCACCAGTTGCCCAATCGTGTACCAAAGCCTTCAATCAGAAGCAGATCTAAATTGTATATACAAATATATAAGGAAATCATCCATGTATGTGATTAATTGATTGTATGATAGAATTGTTATTTTGTTTGTGAATCTTCATTTTGTGGAGGAACTACTAAATATAGAGAGTAATGATAACGATATCATCATAATCCATGTTTAACCGTTTATATTTACGAAGCATTAGATATAGGTAATGATGCACTGACGTATGTAAATAACGACGAAAGACCCCATGCGAACTAAATCTTCCGCGTTCTAGCAATTAACTGCAGTGTATATATGTGTCAATACAAGCATGACAATTATATAATGATAGCACTGATGAGTAAACTATAAGACCATTCAATCATATAATCCTTATTTATATTGATTGTTTCATATGCATTACTATATATATAATTTTAGATGAGGAGCGATAATGTAATACAAGAAAGATAAAGCCCTATCATATTTCTTTTAATTTGAAATTTTCCACCTTACATTCAAGTATAATGTAAATGACGTAATGGGAACATTTGGCTCAGATAACAAAGCATCTATAGTATTATGCGTAATCAATTGAAACATTAGATCCATATTTAACGAAAGAAACACATCACTGTTATTCTAAGAAATACTTTATATTATTTACACTTAACAAATCCTAAATTAATTAGCCTTCCTATACTGCTTCACTAGAATGTTTGATTGCTGTTCATATGACGTAATGTTTCACGATTTTAGGTCTATTAGATGTGAACGTATGATGTTAGGCATTATTGCAACATTAATGTGTAAGTTCTTGAATTTGCGGATCGTTATAAAAACGCCAATTTACGCGAAGAAATATCTTGAAAAATTGAAATTAGCATGAATTAAATACTCTATATCATTAGTATGCTATTATTTAATTTGAATACTTGAAGAAGTTACATAACAGGAACGTTCGATGAACAATAATTGTGCAATGGAGGGATATTGACTGAAGAGTTCTAGAAGGACGAAACATCTGTATAATGCTTTAATTCTCTTTTTTTCGCCAACTGTATCTATTATAAAATTTAA
This sequence comes from Mimachlamys varia, assembly GCA_947623455.1. Lineage (NCBI taxonomy): Eukaryota > Metazoa > Mollusca > Bivalvia > Pectinida > Pectinidae > Mimachlamys > Mimachlamys varia. Next base: position 26,593,224 of record OX392532.1, on the reverse strand, counting down.
AAGGTGCAGAACGTGTGTGTTACGTTCATCTTCCTAGTACTTATTCAAATCATTTTTAAAGCACCAGCACCAAAACTAACTTATTTGTTATATTTAATGTTTAAGCATTCAGAAAGACAAGCAGATAAAGAGAAAGATATAAGCATTATAATAAATCAATAAGTAATCAATAAAAATATACTATATTAATTATATAATCACTTTTGTTTGTTTGTATGATAGCGCACGGCGTGAAATTAGAGTGGCAGAAAACAATATGCATGGTCGAGATTGGGAAATGAAACTGCGATATCAACTGAACCCTGTAAGATATATTACCAATATATTTATTATCAAGACATAAAACTGTTCAATGAATGAAAATAAAATGAACGATAATTGCGGTAAGTAAAACAACCAAAACTGCATTGCAACTTATGGCAAAATATAAAGCTTGGATGGAAATTGTGATTCCACAATTCAGAAATGCATTGTATACTGTGTTGTGTTTTGTATACTAAAGTCGTTTACTAGTATATTCAGAATATATTCTTTATTTTTAGAATTTTTAGTTGCGCATTACCAAATAACAGGCATTGTTCAGCACTATTTATGGATTGTGTCATATTATATAACTGACCGGAGTTTTCCGTCTCACAGAGTTTGTACGCAGAGTTTACTTCCGTGTTTCAAAGGAGTGTCGTCAGTTTAAGTGGCGACATTTCATAAGACCTGATGAGATGTAGAACTAAATACAATATGTGACAAACTGATGTTGAAATCGTGTTCCGCTTCTCGAATATTGTGTGTGGCTATATCTGGTGTCTGGCGTGCATTTCGTTGATAAAGATAGAATTGACGACATTGACTTTGATGATTAGCATCCTAACGAAAACATCTCTTTTAAAAAAACCTCTTGTATACATATATTGTACACCGTATATTAAAGTATTACGTACAGTTTATCGATAAAAATATGAAACACTTGATAGCGACAATGAAATGCAACACTAAAGATGACGTAACACACACATATACGGCACCTCTTAAATTTAGTAATAGATACAGTATGCCGAAAAAAATGAATTAAACTGCATCATACAACTGTTTCGTCCTCCTAAGACTCTTCAGTGATGCTAGAGGCCAAAAGGTAGGATAAGAGTTTACACAGGGAAGTATAATATATATCTGTCCTTTAAATACACACTATTTACTTACTTGTACTACAACAGGTAAAACAGTACAATCTGAAATATCAAATAATCAACCTGTCATATGCTCAGACCCTTTGTGAATCTTCGCGAATCTTTCTGTATTTAAAAGGTGACGTAACACACACATGCTGCACATTTTAAATTTAGTAATAGATACAATATGCCGAAAAAAAAATAATTAAACTGCATCACACAGCTGTTTCGCCCTTCTGGGACAAACCTGCAATTTGTGCATGGTTTAAATTTGAAATAAAACACAAATAATGGATGATATCGGTTATTTAAAATTTATAATAACGTTAAACCTCTTCAACTTTTCGAACTGACTTACGTATTTGTATATCAATTTCAAATATTTTAAATTTATTGAGTGTATTTGATACGGACATCATCCAAGTTCTACATTACTAACGATGAGTTCACAAGATCTGAAGCTTGTTCGTCGATGAAGCAGAAGACGCTTACTCTTCTGGAACACCTGGTCTTATTATCTTGTACTTTTACAAGAATCCCCATGTAAATCTTTCCTTTGTTCATATTTTGCCCCTGGTTTAATCGATTTTGAGCTTGGATTATGATTTTATGATAACGCTTCGGTATTCTCTTGTTTGGTATTAGTATTATAGCGACTTTTATTGTGTTTTACCTAGTACTATTACCCTTAAATCTTTTGTATTAATTCGTATAACATTTTCTATAAAATATCACACACAAATAAAAGGACATTCTAATATGAATATAACACATGAGTATCAATATGTATACGTACAAGTACTAGGTTTTCACTACAAAAAGTGGGAGGACTGCTATTGAGCTTTGTGTGTTGGATTATCAAGCGGTTTAGGTATTGTTCAATGACGAGTGTCGTTGATGACGCCGAAGACGCATACACTTCCGGAACATCTGGTCTTATTATTTTGTACTTTTACAATGGTCTCCATGTAAATCTCTCAATTGTTCATAGTTTGTCCCTGGTTTAATTGGTTTTGGGTTCGGGTTATGGTTTTGTTGACGCTTCAGTATTCTGTGGGTTTTTTCAACCTCTTATAAATGTATTTCTATACCGATTGGTAGCCCTCTAATTTCTATGACGGAGCCATTAAATTGCATCACTAGAGCTTATCTGATTAAAGTCCAAGATTCATCTAAAGATGGAAAAAAGGGATTTATGTAGCTTTTAAATGAACGAAGTCAGTCAGTAATGGATATTTTAAATAAGGCTCTTCAAAAAGCTACCCAAAAATACCATGACATGCGGATGAAATATTAAATCATAGCTGTGGTTTTCCTGTTTTATAAACAGATCGTTTTTTAAATTTATGGCTGGAAATCTGAAATGAGACCATTTTGAATATTATAAACATTCTTTTTAGAGATAGGAATATATGTCTATTATTCGAAGTGATTAATTCAAGCTGCTTTTTTGTTGGAAATCAAAGTCAATTCTCAGTGTCAAAACTCAAAGCCAGTTCTCAGGATCATGTCTTTGGAATATAATTGCAAAACAAATATCCCATGGTGATTTTCCGAACTGAGATTTACTTCCTTACTTGGAGGACGCGAAGTGAATCCTTGATTTCATATTATAACAGTGTTCCTACCCGGATGTGAGAATATACAATATCAATATTTAAAAAAAGGCAATCCAACCAACAAAAAATATCATATCTTTCATTCTTTCATTCTCTTTTAGATTATGTTGAATAGTTTTATTTTTGACAAAATCATTCTGTTCTGCAGCTCAGCTATGAATCCTCAACACAAAATATTAGTCTCTAATACTGTAATTACGGTATATTAAGAATTGTTATGATTTTCAACCATAGATAAAACATTTATCAGTACTTAAAATAGATATTGATCGGTAAAGATAAAATTAGCAACTGGTTAACCCACTCTAAAAATAGCGGTGCATGATACTTCAGGGTATATTTCCGTGTACTTGATGCACAAGTCTGTCGACCTGATATTCTAATACGCATTATGTAAGTACTGTACGTGACTGGACTAAAATGGTTTGGTGACCATGAACCTGATCCTCAAGAATATACAGTACATCGATTTTATCACGTAACAACGTGATAAAATCAGTAAATGTTATACACTGGGTTTTTTCCGGGTGCTTTGTTCGGGCGCGTATTGACATATGTCACTAACGCACTGCGATGCCCACTTTCATATTAGAATATCAAAACACTTATGATATCATACAATTTTTGAGATTTTGTTTACGGACAAATTCCGATTTTATTTTTGACATGCAGTATACATTTACGAATGTCAATGGTTCTTTTATCTGTGTATTGACTTACGTTATTCCATAATTTATATAACTGCTATATATGTATGTATTACTTTGGTTTTTCTCTTTATATAAAAAGTTGCGTTTCTAGGATGAGTTAATACTTGTTGATATTGGCGGTATATGCATATAAACACGTACATTATGGCCTAACCAATATTAAAAATAATGGATGTAATGATGTACTTATGAAAACATATTTAAAAAATATCCAATTCGAAAAAAAAAAAATCAGTGAATACCAAAGCGTCAACTAAACCATAATCCGAACTCAAAATCGATTAAACTATGGGCAAAATAGGAACAAAGGAAAGATTTACATGGACACTCTCGTAAAAAAGCACAAGAGAATAAGACCAGGTTTTCCGAAAGAGTAAGCGTCTTCTGCTTCATCGACGACACCAGCCATGTAAATCTTGGTCACATCCAAGTAAGAATCAATCCTCAAAATGAGAACCGAGTCATCATTGTCATCACAACAAGGAAACACACTAACAAGCAAACTCAAAAACGTCCATCTTCATATCACACAAAGATACAGAGTATTTCTCGATGAGATCAAGATGGCGACCATAAAACTTGCCCATATTCTTCATCAACCTGCATCTCTCGAATCCCTGTGCTGTAAGTTTGTTCGTCAGCAGTTGACATCAATTGAAACCGTATTTCAAAATTGTAATGAAAGTGTGTTTATCAAAATAATTATGATAAACTCATAATGCAAGTAATTAAAATGACATAATCGTAAAGTTTTTGTTTAACTTAGGGTTGGTAAAACTTGTCACGAGTTTTCCATTTTGTCTCACTAAAAGTGTCATCTATTCATTTAATCAAATAACAGTTCACGGAAAACTCCTTCATTGCTATAAAGTGTTCCATTAGCTAAGGGTTGGTAAAACTTATTTTTCAATTTGTCTAACTAAAATCAATTCATTTTATCAAATAGAAGTTCATGGAAGACTCCTACATTGCTAATAAAACTAATTATAGAACACTGAGTAGCCTGTGTGTTTGTTACTCAAAATAGACATACTCCATATATATAAAATCAATTGATAATGCAATATTACTTAACATAGCTGGAGATTTTCCGATCAAGGTAGACATATTATCTGGGATAAAAAGTGTGTCAGTAGAACGAGGACAAAGATTAGATAGCGTGTCCTTTATATACGGGAAGCTTATGTCATAGCGACTCATCGAACCTAACGAACAACACTGCATTACCTGTGTGCAAGACATTTAATAGAGATCTGCATTCGATTGTTAATACAGAAAACAAACTAAAATGATTATTGGTAAAAAAAACAGTACAGTTCACATCAAAAGAACTAGCTGTTAGGAATCTATACGTGAGATTTCAAGGCGGTGGGGTTCAGTAATTTGTAAACGAAAAAGGTTAAAACAAAAATGTGACCGACGCCGCCGACGACGACGCTGAAGGCGTGATAGCATTATTAGTTCTACAGAATCTGTTCTTCAAACGGGCGAGTTATGAATATGGCAACGTTGTTTCCTAATCAATCAGTGACTTTCCCTTAGTTTCTATTTATATAATATTATCTAGGAGATTATATATATACTGTATATAAATGGGTCAAAGAAGTAATATAAATGGTAGTTTTCCAAATTACACTGGATCCTTACAAATGGATATTTATAGGATACGAATTACTTAAAACAGTGTAGACAAACTGTACTGTATATATATATATATGCATGGTCACACGATCACGATTCTAATTTAGACATGTAATTCGATAAGTTTTGCCGAGTCATGGATAAGAATAGTCGTACCCGGAAAACAAAAAGAAAGCAACAACAACACAAGACGCCGTGTACTCACCATACCCGGAAGTATTACGCTGGGCTAGAAATCTGACTGTCGATCAGCAGTATGATATTTGAGCAAACGAGAGAAGCCTCATGCAACACTTCTGTGAATAATCGTTATCCATAGCTTAAAATATATATTGCAAAAATATTAGATATAATAGGCTATGTTTTCATGACGTTGTGTATTAAAATAATCTAAGGTACTTAATAAATCATTTTTTTGAACATTTACTTTTTTAACTTGGAAATTCATTTTGATTTAAAATGTTCCATTCTTTTTCATTTTATCAGGGAACGAACAGCAATATTGCGTAAATGAAAAAGTAGGTTATCAAATATGTCTAACAATAAAAGAACATGAAGGAAAAAAACTACCGCGCATCACACATAACGTTTCCAAATTATACTGTTCTAATTTAATTCTTATTCTAAATTCATAAATTAAAAGTGTAGAATGTATGTGCTACGTATCTTTGACGGGTGCCACGCGTACAGGAAACGCTGTTTTTGTAGACGGAAGTGGGATAGCTTTTGTGTCTCTTCCCCATATGTATAAGTATGTGTTACTTTTGTTTCTGTTTTTCTTTAAAAGAATCCCGAACTAAATTTCTTTTCACATAGATCTCAATAAGTGATATAGCTGAAGTACCCAAGTGATATAGGGAAAGTACCCAAGGCAGAATAAATTAGAAAAACATGGAATCAAACCTTGTTTTAATAGTGCCATCAGTGTATTGGTTTTTAAGAGTTTTTTAAGATCAAATGCAGAAACAGTGATAGCGTTATAAGCTTTTCTGTTCTTTCAACGGGTGAGATAAATATGGCTTTGTGTTGTTTTCCCCAATTAATTAGTAACATGTCCCAAGTTTCCATTTACATAATATTATCTAGGATATATATACATATAATTATAACAAAGGTCTATGTTTGTGTATGCACTATCACAGTTGTAATCGGTTCTATTTTAGATTATATAATTCGATATGTAATCCAAACTTTTGCCGAGTCATGTACGTATATAAGAATAGCAGTCTAGTCGTACCCGGAAAACCAAAACAAACACACACACACAAGACGCCGTGAATTCATACCCGGAAGTATTGTGGTGTACTAGAATCGGACAGTAGATCAGCTATATATATTTGAGAAAACCAAAGGAAGCCCCATGCTCATTTCTGTGAATAAGTACGGTAATTTATCATTATCAAACCTTAAAATAAATATTGCAAATTATTAAATATAGCAGACTACGTTATCCTCGCCTTGTGTATTAAAATGAGCTAACATACTTTATTAATCATTATTTGGAACATATTTATCTACCCTAGAAATCAATATGGATTTTTAATGCTTGTTTTTTTTAACATCTTCATAAAGCTACCCAAAATATCATGACATACGGATAAAATATTGAAGCATAGCTGTGGTTTTCCAAAATTTACATGGAGGGTGTCTTCGATGAAGCAGAAACGCTTACTCTTCCAGAACACCTGGTCTTATTTTCTTGTTCTTTTTTTACAAGGGTCTCCATGTAAATATTTCCTTTGTACATATTTTTGCATATTTTGCCCCTAGCATAATCGATTTTGAGTTCGGATTATGATTTTGTTAACGCTTCGGTATTTGTTTTTTTTTTAAGATTGGAATATATGTCTGTTGTTCGAAGCGATTGATTCAAGTTATTTATTTTGTTGGAAATCAAAGTCAATTCTCAGTGTCAAAACTCAAAGCCAGTTCTCAAAAGCAGAAGACAAAGGCAGTTCTAGCTTAGAGTCATGACTTTGGAATATAATTGCAAAACAAATATTCCATGGTGATTTTCCTGACTTAGATTTATTTCCTTACCTGGAAGACACGACGTTTTGAATCTTTGATTTCATAAAGCAGTGTTCCTATCCGAATGTGAGAATATACAATATCAAAATCAAAAGCAATACAGACATTCACAAATAATAAGCAGTTCAAAACATGCATCAAGTGGTGAATAATGTTTATTCCTTTTTTAGCCAAAGCGATATGTAGAATATAAAAAGGCAATCGGTAAAATCCAAGTCTAAGTCAGTCCTGATGTCATAATACACATTATGTTAATACTGCACATGATTCATAGTGAACCCGATTCTCAGGTATATACAGAACATCGCGTTACGTGATTAAATCAGGCCATCTGTTTTATGTTACGTGTTGATAAAGGTAATATTCTAAGTAATTGTTGTACACTGGGTTTTTTCCGGGTGCATTATGTACAGGCCCGTATTGACAAATGACACTAACACACTGCGATGCCCACTTTCGTATTGGAATATCAAAACACTTATGATAACATATAATTTTTGAGTTTTAGTATACGGACAATAGTTTGATAAATATACTGTATGATGCATAGCCCCGAGTGTCCTCTGGCCCTAGCACAAGACTTAGACATTTCGACAGATAGATATCTGTTTGGGCCCAAACTAGATATGGTGTCGGGGCCAGCAAATTCGGGCTATATGATGCAGTGAATCACATATTTGGCATGCTGTATACATCAATAGATTTCAAAGGCTCTTTCACCTGTGTATTGTGTTAAGTCAGTTCTACTGTCTATACAACTGTTATGCATGTGTTTGTTACTTTGATAAGTTTTTCTCTAGTTTATATATTAATAGTTAAATTTCTAGGATGAGTTACTTTCTAATTGTTAATAGTATTGGTAAATGCATATGAACATATGACAATGGAAGAATATCATGATATTCCACATGATAAATGTTATGACGTTATTATGAAAACATATTTAAAGAGTGTCCATTTCGAAACCAAATCTCAAAACAGCGTGATGAAATAATCATGAAAACATGATTACTCAAATAATTGAATGACACTGACTCATAAATTTTTGTCTTCGTTTAATTTGGGGTGGGCATTGTCCTTGTCAGGTGGAATCATTTAACACGCCTTTACTGCGCTTGAGTTTAATATATTCTTTCAACTGCCTAATAAGTGATGCATGCTAGGCCTATGTATCATTGATTGCTTTCCCCTTTAGCAGATAATCTACTAACAGACTACTTTCAGCATTCTAGAAAACCGGGGCCATTTGGCGGGGTGAACCAGGAAGCTTCCATTGTTTGGCCTCTGGGGTGAAATGATGGACCAACATTTCATCCTTAGAAGCAAACCTTGGCAGAAAGTTTGCAGGACCCACCTCTAAAAGGTTAATTAGGATTAGCACGCAAACAAAGTCTGCCTGGTGTGATTTTGGTCAACTGTCAGAAGCCATCAGGTACCCAACGGGCCGAGAGCTTCCATGGTCTTTCGTAAGAATAGAATGTATTCTTTCCTGTGAAATCTCAACTGTACTGGCTGTATATATCTGTAACACTCCTGTCAGCCACAACAATATCATTGACTTCATTGGCCATTTCTGAGTTCGAAACAGTGACAGGCCTTCCAGGACGGGTGTCATTCCCAAGGCAACGCCTGCCATTCTATTCCGCCTTTTCACTGTAGCATATGAAGGGGCATCATTTACTAGTGTTGCTACCATGTCAGTATGTATATCCTTATATCAAGACCTAATGTTTAATCACTGCTCTATCAGTTTTTAAAAGTCACTTGCTTTGGTTTACATTAGAGTGCTACCTCTTCGACTTGTTAAACAAACCAAATGACACTAGTCTTCGGGTATGCATCCTTAAATAGGCACGGAATAGCAGGGCTGAAAAAAGGACATCACTGCTTAACTTACTCAATAAAAAGCTCACAACTTTATCAATTGGTGGATCCTCTGTCTATAGTTTGAATGGCACTGTTGTAACCCCAGTTTAGCCGTGCCTTTTCTTAATCATACAACAATGCAAATATGGCCATAGGATTTCTTTCAGAGACAGACTTTGCATTATGTAGCAAACAGGGATAGCGTTTATGGAAATAATCAAACGCAAGATGTTTTATACGAATTTGTTACTTTTTAATAGTTTCATTTTCTTGTATTCCATTTTAAAAACGACATTACAATGTACAAACTACGATTATTAATGAGAATATTTAATATATGAAACCTTTCACTGGATATAAACTAGAGTGATAAATGACATATCATCCAACCTATCAACCATTATATTTGGTACACTATAGTAAAAAACAATATACCAGTAGCTGGACCTCTTGTAAATAATATCGCCAAAGTGCAGAATTTGTAATGTCAACTTAAAAGACTTCCGTTAATATTGATCATAGTTGTGAAACAGATTAAGAATCGATATCTTTTAATAAGTGTGTTTAATTTAAATTGTAGCTGGTAGAAAAAATTAACGGTTATTGTTGACTATTACCTGAAAGGGAAAATTATGACAGCGGTAATACCACAGGTGCTTGTGGACATGAATTTGACTATTTTTTCATTGAATGTAGAAGGTTATACATATACGCATCCTCGATATCCAGGGGTTACGATCACCTATGTAATCTACACCCCTGGAATATATCATGGCAAAATTGAAAGCTCCCGGGTCTGCCACCTAGCGGTCGGTGTGCGTTGTGTCCCTTTGAATCACGTAATCACCGACCAATCAAAATTGCGTGTAACAGAACGGCTTCTGCAATGAATGCAAACAAGGAAGAACATCTCATTCGGTTGATCTATGAAAAATTCAAGCTTGATCAAATTAGACAGCATCAGGAAACGGCGATCGACGGCGTCCTTGCCGTAAATGTGTCGTTGAAGATTGTTCTTCTCTGTTTTACTGGTAAAGATCCATGACACAGTCGACACTGTGCCATGTTTGTTTACATTTTTTTCTGTCAAATAAGAAGAGCGTGTGATCAAATGTAAGGTGCGCTCTGATTGGACGCAGCCAGACCTAGCTGCATCCAATGAAAATTCTCGTCGCGGGATTTACGAAATGTGGTCTATATATGCCAAGGGTGAAGATGAGTGTGCGGATCGTAACCCTTGGCTAGCGAAGATGACATATACGGTGTTTCATAATAATATAATGCTAAATCATAAAGTTTTCAATAACAACCTATGCAGCGTAGCCTTATAAAAACCTGTTTGAGAGAAAACAAGGATTCCCCCGAGGGGGTAGGCGGTGACCTAGATTTTTCTACCGGTTAGTTGCTTACCTTTATGTTTTTATAAGGCTACGCTGCATAGGTTGTTATTGAAAACTTTATCATTTAGCATTATGTTATTATGAAACACCGTATATGTATATTACCTTCTACATTGAATGAAAAAATAGTCAAATTCATGTCCACAAGCACCTGTGGGTAATACATGTATACCAGTATCTACCAGTCGACAAATGCCGGTATCCTACAACTGGTCAAATGTTGTTTTTAAATTATCTTTTATATCATGTAAGTATAACTGGACTAAGTATAAAATTTCTGTTTTCAATAAATAGGAAGATTACAAATTTGAGTACTGGATGCTAAAACAAAAGCACAGCTTCATCATTCTTTCTCGCATCATTTTAGGATCTCGTGATTTTTTTCTACATCATGCAAAAAGCAGGCAACTCGTAAAAACGGCCATGAATGTAAACAGGAACAAATACAACATTGGTATTACATCCTGATAACACCGTAATTAGGGCCCCGAACTGCCAAACATTTCATTTTGAACAAAAATATTTCATTATCTCTATTAACATTGAATTCATATTTTGGATTTTCCTAGTGAAGACAAATACTGAAAATTTTATAATTCTGTCAATATATAAGGTACAGTCCCAGACTTGGCATGTAAATTGACACTACTAGATATTTGATATCTGCAAAGTTGTAACTAAATCTATTGTTTCATTTTAAAGTAACAGGATAATCAAAATTTGCGCTATTCACTGATTAAGCTAACCCCTTTTGAACAACTGAACCCAGAGGTAAAAGAGATTTAAGTTGCCAAACACGAGTGTTTGGCGTCTTAATAATCTTCCCCCTCAGGTTAAGACTCCCCTAGGGCTGATAGATTCTATTAATCCAGCTTACTCATTAACATTGAATTTCTCCCACAAAAATACTTCTGTCAACTCATCTGATTAGAACTGTGTCAGGATTTCAAATCTACACAAGATCAGGAAATATTAGCTGCCATTTTCTGACAATAATGTAAATGTGAAACTTTCAAATGCATAAACATGAAGTACTTCCCACTTAATAGGTTTCTGATATTTTGTTCTCAATATGTTTTTTTATGATCCTGATATTTTGTTAGATGTGGATATTTATACGCAGCTGAAATCAATCATACTTATGAATCTGTTAAATGAATTCCATTAAGAAAGTAGCTACACTGTTATAGTGGCATTATGTTTACAATAACTAATTGATGAACCAGGAAGTATTCTTTCAGCGTTCTATCTAATACCCATTACATGTCAATGACTACCATTACAGATCAAAGCAGTTTCCTCTCACAAACTAATAAAAAAATATCAAACAATCATGTTTAGGACCACTGTAAAACAGGAAAATTTGTCCTCATTTTATTTTAGCCCTTTCGGCCAAGTAGTGGCAGGGCGAATTTATAAAAAAAAATAGGCTTGCGTTTCATATTACATGTACAATGAGGATCCAAGTTATACCGCTGTGGATCACACATTTGATTAGATGAATTCAAGGCAGGATGAATTCAAATCTTTCCATGAGAAGGGGGGATTTAGATAGGGTGAATTTCCTGTTTTAACCTTTATAACCAACTCAGTTCAATATATTAACAATTGATGAAAAAGTATGACAAGAAAATGATCCATGCAAAATATTAAGTATAAATATAAAGTATGATTTTGCTTAGATAACAAACTCTGTAGGAGTAACGCAAATTTTAAAGTAGGGTTTAATAAGGTGCCAGCCTTGTGATTGGTAACTTAAATTCTTCTCCCTTTGGTTGAATTCCATAAAAGTCATCTAAAGATATGTGCATGCGCTATTAAAATATGCAGGATTCTTGAGTGTCATACATGATTTTTAGCAGAAATTGGCATAGACAAGAGATGATATGTCACAACTCCGACTGAGATTTCTAGAGTCATATTTTCATGAAAAGGGACGATTATGGGAGTCTCGACTATAAAAATGTTTAATTAGACCATGACATATAACTGTACTCGCTGTAATTAGTGCCCCTCCCCCATTCTACAGAGGTATAAAATTATATAAGCGCCCCTTTTAATTGGGACAAAACTAAAGGATTATATTTAACAGTGTGGTAAAACCTCGCTGTGTGCATGTCTACAAGACAAAACCCCCCAAATATCGGTTGTTTGTGTACAAACTATCTTCAAACGATGACAATAGTAAGGCATATCATGAGTAATACCCATTCTTGTCATAATATATTGTACTTATTTACCTTAAAAAAAAGACATTTCGGTCCAGATCGGACTATTGTTATGCTATTAAGCGCCCCCCGCCCCTTTTAAAAATTATTTTTTAGGCACCCAGGGTGCTAATTACAGCAAATACGATAATAGTTTTTGTGTGATGATGAATGTTTTTTTTTCAATAATATCTATGACAAGGTTGATAAGATAATGATACGACATCTATGGATGTCATTTGTCTCTGACAAACAACAATATATATATATATATGACCTCCATGCTATCACTATAAGATACTTAAACAGTCGTCAATGATCCCTCACATTTTACGGCAGAAAATATAAACCTGTCCTTACCTACCCAGGAAACGACGACTCACACATTCTATCACTCAAAAAATGTCACCATCACATTTTCAATTTTTGTCACACATTTCATGCATAATTGATGATTCATAATTACAACAATTTTTTTTTCTTGTAGGAAAGTATTTTACAAAATAGACCATCACTCTAGTGAGAAGCAGAATCAAATCTCAATCCTCGGGATGAAATTGTTACCCTAACTCATTCACCCCGGAAGACACATTTGAGCTCCTCCAATTCAGAGGTTGAAACAAATCATTATGAAATGTCAGTGTTAAAATTAGATCTGCATACTATTCCTTATGTTAAATATCTTAAAATATTTAATGGGTGGTTGGGCATCCCGTTTCTCCACACAGTTAGTTATGGAACAGCCCTAACTTAAAAACATTTAGTACCCTTGGATTGAAATTTCTCTGTGTCACAATGGAATGACAGATTTTATCTATAAGTCTATATGACAATGACTTGATTCAAGTTTAAATGACACTTGGATGTCAAAATTGGTATAATAACAATAATCATCACATCTACGATCAGACATTCATCTTTGTGATATCATACAATGACAATTGATGGGGACGAGGTGTGACACATGCGTAAGGCTACAGAGATATACACTATACATGTTGGTCAAGACTTTTTCTTCCTGATACTAACTTTACTCCGAATTCTATCAATAAGTCCACGCATTTTTTCAAATGTACCAGTGGCCTCTGGGAGATTTTCGTAGGGGATGTGATCCATTATTCCTTCTCCGAATTTGTCTGCATCTGGCAGATCACTAGCAACACCTTGTCTTTTTTGTATGGGAGTACCGTAGTCACGGGATATAGACCCAGTTGAGGACTTGAAAGAAAAGTTCAGTTCTGTTAGATCACTAACTGGTCCCACAACCGGTGTGCCAGGGAGGGAGGAAGGTGGACTTCCTCTCCCCAGTTCTCCGAATGACGTAATGGAAGCAGTGGAACTCATCCTGGACATCTGGCTTTGAGAGAGTTCCTGTGTGCTACTGCTGCTGGCAGACTCCACAGAGCTAACCTTCGACATCTGACGTTTAGCATTGCGAGCATCGTCGTCTTCATCTTCTGGTCCGCAGCTGTCCATTACCTGTAGCTCCACGTCTTTGTCTCCGTCAGCTTCACACAACTTCTCCTGGAGTAGCTGGTACTGCTGTTCCAGGTCCTCCAGTGACGGCGAATGCTCGCGTGACACCTGTTTTACCTGAGTCACTCCTTTAGGAGTAGGCGGTGGGGTTTCTGCGGGGATGGGCGGTTTGCCCGGAGGAGTGTTGAGGGGAAGCGGAGGCTCTCCAGGGAGAGGTAATCGCTTTGGTTTTAACGTGTCAGGTGTAACAGGAGGGGTGCTGTCTGGAGGAGGAGGCTTGGAAGGAGGTGTATCAATGGGTAGAGGTGGTACAAAACCATCACTGTCAAGGGACTTGTTCCGTACTGTAAAACAATAATATAACATATTATGCATTTCAAGTTGTTCACAATAATACAGTATAATGAGTCCAATCTGGCCCCTGTCTAATCTAAAACCTCTCTATTCCATCCTTACTTTTTACCAGTTTTTGCTCCCAGCATTTTCCTCTCTACTGATATCCTACAAAACGGACACCTATGTGAATCAGTCAAACATTTTTTTCAGTTTTGACCTTTTGTAATAAAAATTCAATGTTCCTATATACCAATTTATCATAACCTAGTTCATAGATTATCTCTAAGCATACATAATTATCCCTGGTTATTGGGTCTTTGCAACCAGCACTGCCCAATCACATACTTATTTACAGCTGAGTAAACAACAACAATCAGAGAAAAAATTTCTTGTGCAAAGACACAACACAGTACCGTGCCAAGACTCAAACCCACAACCCTTCAGTCAAAAGCCCGGCATCCTACCACTAGACTATCATATCTATGAAAGGTATAATTTTATTGAAGATGGGTATGGGGATTTAAAATTATACATGCCCCTCCCCTTTTTCTGCTTAGCTTATTCTTTTATTACCATATACCATGATATATTACCCTTCCTCCCCAAACATATGCAGACCCCCACCCACCCACCAAACATATCCTGGGTGCTAATAACAATGGATAAGACAATATGACATTACTTTCCTATATTAAAGACTGGTTCTAATTAGTTAGACAGTCTTGAACTGTCATCTTAATGAATGAATTATCTTTATTCTGACTCAAATCACTATATACAAGACATAGAAAATCCTGTCGTTCTTGCCAGGTATACTTTGTATACTTACAATCCTCCCCATCTGATAGGTCCATCTCCTCCATGCTAGCTCTCTCCATCTTCCTCCTCTTCCTACGGGACTCTTCCTCTATTTCTTCGTTCTTTCTCTTCTGTTCACAGACATAACACATATCAATGATTTTTCTAAACTTTGACTATGACGTTCACAATCTCCCTAGGCCTATAAAAAGGAAGTCATTCAGGTTATGCCTTGCTGGTGTCCTGATTTGACAATCAATGTACTTGTCAAGCTTGATCGGCTTTAATATTGTTTTTCTTTTCATAGAAACTAATGTAAATTAAATACGAAAACTGAATGTTGATCAAGATATTGACATGATAGTTAATGTACTATGTGAAAGGTAGGCCCTACAAGTAGTACATCATTGTTCTTTATATGGACAGATGATAAAGAGAAAAGATATCTGTGACCTACCATGCCAGACAGCTGGGCTGTGAGGGTACTCTTCAGCTGGTGCTCCTGTAAGGGTGGGGCTCCTAGCTCCTCGTATTCCTACAAAACACTCTTTGTTAACAAATAAAGAAGAGGAGCAGCAACTTCTGAAACTAAATTTCCATTCTACTTTCTTCTACAGCTGGTGCTCCTGTAAGGGTGGGATTCCTAGCCTCTTGTATTCTTACAAAACACTGTTTGTTAACAAATAAAGAAGAGAGGAAGCAATACCTGTAACTAAATTCCCATTCTTCTTTCATCTACAGCTGGTTGCTGACATGTTTTGGCCTGGTAGGCTCTTTATTGTTTAGTAATAAGTATGCTTTAGAATTATACATTTTTCACCTCCCCTGATTTGTCCATCAATAGTGTATAATATGAGAAGCATGAATAAATACAGAAGGTTAATTTTCATAATGAGGTTAAAGCTGGAGAAGACAGATTCGGATCTACATGGCATATACCTCCTCGATACTCCAGGGCCCAGTTGTTCAAAAGATGATAAGCTTAATCAGTGATAAGCCCAAATTTTAATTATCCTGTAACTTTAAAATGAAACCATAGATTGAGTTACAATTTCTCAGATATAATTATCTAATAGTGTCAATTTACATGCAAAGTTCTAAGATTTTACCTTGTACATTTACAGAATTATTAAAGTTTGAACAGTATCGTTAATGGTGATTAAGCTAATCATTCTTTTAACAACTGGGCCCAAGCTCGTGCTCTCTCTCTACACACCTGGAATATGTCATAGCAAAACTGAAAGCATGCAGCTAGTTATTTTATAGGTGATATATAAAAAATACTCTATTAAGATAGTTCACACTAACATTCAGTTTTGCTGTGACATGTTGAAGATGTGTAGAGAGAGAGGGTAACCTTAGGATGCTAGGAATAATATATACAGCCCTAGTGAATGTTAACTTACAGATTTTCAATGAAATCTTAACATTCAGATATAATACAAACCCCGATCAGATATAATACTAAACACTATTTCATAAGTTCCCCTTCCAAATAAATACATAGCAACAAATCAGCAGAGATACAATGCCCCTCCTTATAGTGACAAGAACAATCGTATTGAAACACAAGAAATATGCGTAACTATAGGTCTCGCCTTTCCCATTTTGCCAATAATGTGACACAGTGACACAGATAATCATATAAAAACAAAAAAATCCATTCCCTCCTTAAAGCGACACAGACAATCATATTGAAACAAAATCAACATCCCTTCTTATAGCGACACAAACAATCATATTGAAACAAAAAACAACATCCCTCCTTAAAGTGACACATAGACAATAATATTGAAACAAAAACAACATCCCTCCTTATAGCGACACAGATAATCATATAAAAACAAAATCATCCATTCCCTCCTTATAGCGACACAGACAATCATTGAAACAAAAACAATATCCCTTTTTATAATGACACATAGACAATCAGATCGAAATAAAACAACATCCCTCCTTGTGTCGACACATAGACAATCATATTGAAACAAAAACAACATCCCTTCTTAAAGCCATACATAGACGATAACATTGAAACAAAAACAACATCCTTCCTTATAGCGACACAGATAATCATATAAAAACAAAAATAACCATTCCCTCCTTATAGTGACACAGATAATTATATTGAAACAAAATCAGCATCCCTCCTTATAGCAACACAGATAATCATATTGAAACAAAAAACAACATCACTCCTTATAACAACACAAAGACAATCATACTGAAACAAAAAACATCCCTCCTTATTGCAACGCATAGACAATCATATTAAAACAAAAACAACATCCTTCCTTATAGCGACACAGATCATTATATTGAAACAAAAGCAACATCACTACTTAAAGCTACACATAGAAAATCCTATTGAAACAAAAACAACATCCCTCCTTATAGCGACACAGACAATCATATTGAAACAAAAAACAATATCCCTCCTTATAGCGACACATAGACAATAATATTGAAACAAAAACAACATCCCTCCTTATAGCGACACAGATAATCATATAAAAACAAAAACATCAATTCCCTCCTTATAGTGACACAGATAATTATATTGAAACAAAATTAACATCCCTCCTTATAGCGACAGACAATCATTGAAACAAAAACATCCCTCTTTATAATGACACATAGACAATAATATTGAAACAAAAACAACATCCCTCCTTATAGTGACACAGATAATTATATTGAAACAAAATCAACATCCCTCTTTATAGCGACAGACAATCATTGAAACAAAAACAACATCCCTCTTTATGATGACACATATACAATCATATCGAAACAAAACAACATCCCTCCTTGTGTCGACACATAGACAATCATATAAAAACAACAATGCCCCTCCTTATTATGACAAACAGACAGTTTTCCAGTTTTAACTCACGTCTATGGTGTCTGGGGGCACTGCCACAGTGAAGCCAGGATATGCTATAATCTTTTGAGGATCTATCTGGCCTGAAGTCAAACAGAAAATGTCAGGTGTAAGTTCTATAAATATAGCAATACATATCTTCATTAAAGGGGCATCCCGCGAAAGCCTGAATGCCAGTTCTTGGATGAACATGGTGTCTGCACCACTTATTATTATAATATTTTCTTGCTATTCCAGTATTCAAAGTCCGCTCAAAATGTCTATATTGACCACTTGCAAAATCGCATTCCTCGGGAAAGCCCCGATAAAAATAGCGGTGATGACGCAACGAGACAAGCTTGTTGCAAGTCGCTTGACATGTTTGATGGGGGAGGCCATACGAGAGGGGACGCGTAATGTATACGGCTGATGAAACAGAAAGTTATTGAATCACATTCATATTAATAATCAGACATTAATTGCACACTTACAGATATTCAAATAAAGAAATATTTGTCGGCACATCGGCATCATTTATCGGCACCAGGATTTATGTATATAATATATATATACCTGAGCGAGACCGGTACACATGGGAACGGAATACAGCCATGTTACAAACCTTAATTTATGTAAAAAATAATATTCACGAACCCAACTTTTCAGGTGATTTCATAAAATGTATGTAGCATGCATTGGAAAGTACGAAAATAAAATGACATGAAATGTTTGCGATTTTTTTTACAAATCAATATTTTGAGGATTTTTTTTTCAAATTTTGCGATTTTTTTTACAAATCAATATTTTGAGGATTTTTTTTTCAAACTATCTATATATATACCATGTACATTAATATTCATTTAAAATCTATCCAACTTTCAGCGTCTTCACACGTTAACACGTATCACGGAATGCGAATATTAGTCCATACACTCAATTTTTTTTGTCCTCTTGTAAAGAGACGTTGACCTTTTAAAAAAAGCGTGCAGGAATGCAATATACATATATCATTTGTATATGTTGTATAACTTTGTTGTTTTTTTTCTCTTGTTATGTATATATTTTCAGATCAAATTCAACACCGGGGTCGCAACCCAACGATATTTGTACCTTCACTAGTTTATAGATTAAGTATGAATATCACCTTTTTTTACGCGTGAAAAACATATTTTTTATACCTTTTGTCCAAATTGAAGCCGTACGTACCTCGGTTGCACGTCCCGTTTTACAACGTAATCAAACGACTTTTTCTGTTACGGTATATATTGTATTTGAAAAGGTCTTTCTATCCAGCAATAACATTAAATCATACTGTTTCACTGGAACATGAAGTATTATAGAGGGAATATTATAAAACACACTCTTAAGTTTAAAATTACACACGCATTTATGCTACAGAAGACTGAGACAGTTTCCCCTTGGGTAGCCCCAAAACCAAATCAAAGCTTTATTTGTGCATGTTACCGTTACGCAGAAGAAATATGTAACTTACACACAATAGAGCAGGTAGTTTCTCCTTTGAATACTTCCCATCTCTCAATATGATTCCGTAACGCAGTCTTGCGTTATATTTTGACCGTTCGGCAACTTTTCGCTTAGTAGTTAAGCCTTATCGCGATGTAACGGTAATACCAGATAGAGTGTTTACAATGGAAACGACGCTCGCTGCGCATGCGTTGGTAGGTGGAAATCCCAAGCCGGGCGTCTGGCTAGACCGTTTGGAATTCCACTGGTTATTTTGAAATTATTTATTTTATGAATACATATCAGCAAAATCCGATCGTCGTAGTCCATAAGAATACCCACTCGATATGTGTATGTAATATTTTGAAAAAAAATATGAAAAAAAGCTAACTTTCGCGGGATGCCCCTTTAAAATAGTGATGTTATTCCTCATTTTTTTTTGTGTTTGAAAAACAGGACATAAATCTTTTTATTAAGAGATGATCTCTTTTTCAGATGTAAATTTAGGCATTACAAGGTAACAATCAAGACTAAGTAACAAGTTTGTTGTAACAGTTATAATATTTACACTTAAGATAAGTTCCAAGAAAGAAAACGACAGCACAGGGCTTTATCAGGGGGTTTTGGGAATCGAACCCTGAGATAAAATTGGGAAAAACTGATCGACGTAATGGCTATCTTGGGATATTATTACAACTAAATACATTACTTTTTTTTTTTAATTACTATTCAAAGCACTGCAAGAACTCAATATACATTTACAACTCGGAAAAAATATTTCATTATGCACAATTTGTTTTTTAATAATCTGAATTGGGAATTGTTAAGAGGAAAATTGGGAAAATCACACATTTTTTTCATTTGGAATGGGTCCATTTACCCGATCTAAAAAAAGGGGTGATAAAGCCCTTCAGCAATAACAAACAGTGAAACATTTATGAAAAATCATAGTTTTTCAAAATTTTAAAGTTTCTGTTTTCTTCTTATTCTATATATAATATATTTCACAGAATGGGTTCTTATTTAATGCAGAAACTGTCCAATGAACACACTAGAAAACTTCTGACCTTTGTTGGGCACCGTGTCGCTGACCTCGCCGTCTTCCATACTCTCACCAGTTACATCCACCTCTGTACAGATAGAAACACATAAAAATTGTATACAGAAGATCTAACACAAGTGTTCATATTATATTGAATTAATTTAATGAGCTTATTGATTTCATATGAAACAAGTCTTTAGCGATAATTTCTAAACAAATTTATACATTCAATATTACAAGAACACAAGTGTTCTATTTCATTTATTACCTGGTATATCGCTTGAGAAAAATGCTTACTAAAGGATTTTCAAAGATTCTCTTCTATGTTCCATATTATTTACACTGCACCCTTATATTGTACGAAAAATGACCTGTGCTATATAATTATATAGATCTGTGTTATATCTACCTCTTCAGGGAGGAATATATATAATATGAATTTAACTGGATCTACGTATACCTCATAAAAAAAATCCACAGAAATATCATTCATTATAAAATAACCTGTGTGTAGGTATAAAATAACATAATGTCTGGGTTAAGTGCAACATTGTAAGAAAAATACTTTCATTTATATATATCTATGACAAGTCTACCTCTGTCCATTTTGGTAAAATTGTCAGTTGTCTTTTGTCTAAAAATGATTTCAAATAAAAAAAAAACATTAAAAAAATTTGACCTCTGCATGGATACAAATATACACCCAGAGATGTAAAATGTAGATTCCTAATTATCGGTTAAACCTATAAAATTGGAGACTCCTGACAAATGAATATTTTAGAAGGATTAGCCTCGTATAATTTTGATTGAATTTATTTGAAAAATGCCACATTCTGGTATATTCCAGGTTTAAATGATCAAGAGTGGATGGGTCTATTAAGAAATTCTAATATTTGTATTACGGACACCCCAACGTAATTGTTTCTAGAAAAACTCACATCAATATATAGTTATAGGGACAATGAAATTGATTACTGTAAAACGCGAAGTTTTTGCTGTGTCTTTATTTTGCCCTCTAATGAAAAGATTTGAATTTGCCCGGTCTTGAAATTGCCCTCTCAAACTTGGATCCTCACTGCACATGTAATATGAGATGCAAGCCTATATTTAGAAAAACAACTCCATCAACTGTTTGGCAAAAAGGGGGAAAATAAAAAGAGGGCAATTTTTTCCAGTATTACAGTATATCATTCTCATGATAAAATTTCAAAGTTCAACTTCAAAAGTTTGAGCTTCAAAGCAATGAAAGTGAAAAGACTAATATACACAGTACAAACCATTTCCTTCACCGTCAAACATCACCAGTCCAGAGCCCTGTACTTTGGCCTCCTCTAGCCAGCCTGGCGGGTATCCCAGGACCCTCATCTTGTAGATATAAGAGGGAAGGTAGCGGGAGGTGATCCCGAGAGCATCCATCAGTTCTTCACTGTAACAAGTCAGTACAATTTACCTTACAAATGTGATAACATCATGTGCTTAGTTACCGCACAGAACCCAGCTGAACATAGAGAGTGCCACGGACGTTTTCAACAACTACCCATGCACAGGGTCTAATGTAGAAAATACCAAAACAGGAATATACTGAGCAAGATTATTCGATTTATGAAAGATAAACCAGCCATTAAGAAAGTTAAAAGAAAACCAAATTCTACAAAAAATGTAGATAAAGCTATCAGGAGAGCCCCAATATTTTTCTGTCTCAAACAGTTTCGCAGTTAAGAGATGCAAAAATGACCTTGACCTTTGTTCTGATTGCATTGGTCACTTGACACCTTGTATGATTCTGACTAAGTTCGCCTAATAATGTCATAAAATCATTCTCAGTTGTTGAGAAATGTGAAATTTGACCTTGATCTTTACCCCAATAACCTTAACCTTGAGTTCATCTAACTATTTCTTACTTCAGAATACCAAATACACGTGTTTCTAAACTGACAATGCTTAATTCAACAGATCCTTACTGTCCCTTACCTCAGAACACCTCAACCAATTGTTCAATGCCTCAGAACATGTAACTGAACTGTTCTTCACTGCAGAACACCACAAATGTTTTTACTTCCATATACAGCAAAGCACGTTTATAATATATAATAAATCTCTAGTGACCAAGAATATTAGCTCATTATAACTATAAATTTGTTGCAAGCACGTTCATTATAAACTTGTTTATTGTACACCTATAAAAGCCACAGTTACTTACCTTATAACACCAGGTACAAAACTGCTGTTCTCTGGCTCGAATGAGTTGTCCAAGTGGTATCTCTTGGACCTATTACATATAAATTATGCTTATAAACAATCTCATTTTGTTTTCTGCACCAAAAAGATTTCTTTCAATAATGATAACAATTATAAAATTCACTCATATATATATGCATGAAACCAGACCATGAAATAGGTTTTTGAAAGATACAGCAAACAATATTCATGTCAGAGATCACAAAAAGCTGTGGCTGATAAAGCATTGAATCAAAAGATCTAAATATAATATTACTGTGGTCCTTTATAATCACAACACATGAAACTTGAAAGGAAAACGGGAAAACATTGTAATGAAAATTAATATTGCATTTCAGCAACACCCAAGCCCCCCCCCCCCCCTCCCTCTGGGATGTATGGAGAATTCATATCATTATCGTTAATTTCCTTTATTTGACCCGCCCTTCTCTTTTAATACATGATAAAGTGATCTAGGCGCACCAAATCAAATTTTGCCAACATTTACTGTAGTTTTCAGAACTAGTAACAATTTAAAGAAATGAAAAAGTTTAAAAGGAGCCGCAAAGCATGGCATTATCCACCGTGAAATGTTGTTCCATGGAATAGCCCCTCAGGACGATGGACAAATGTATACACCAACATAGCCGAATTTCATATCCCCCGCAAACGTGTTTTGTGGGAGATTATGAATGACAGACGACGGCTGCTGTGCCATAGAATAAACTCACCAAACCTTTGGACCAGGAGAATTAAAACTGACATTTATATAAACTCTTATATTCAACTTACGCTGGTTTTTGTGATCCACTTTCTTGGCGGAATTTATCTCTGTTTTTCCTGATGCGTGTGAAGTCTTTCGGATCTGGACAGTCTGCTATCATATGTTCACCACAGCAATTGAAACACTTAGGCTTTTGTCTGAAAAATAATATTCTTCTTTTGAGAAATGAAATAAGCCTTAAAAATTTGGATTTAAATTCGTTTTCCAGAACTAATATTTTCTGCATTGCTATATGCTACATACATTTTATAAGCCATGATCACTTGAATAAAAAGTAATTGGATTTGTTTGAAAATTATGGAATCAATGTTTGTATGCAACTTCAGGGATATATCTGACTCTTAAAACCTATGGGAGAATTTGAGGGATTTTATGGGATCAGCAAAATATCTATGAGATTTTTCTATATAAAGTAATACAATTTTGAATTTTCAATGAGATTTTCAGGAAAAATATTGGTAAAAATCCCCACATCTCGCCCCAAAGTGATCCCTGAACTTAAAAACACATTTTTAACTTGTGAAAGAAATGTCCCAATCTATGGTTAGTGTATAGTATACGTACCTCTGTGGTTTACTGGGACCACTATCCGACTCCTCCTCAGGTAATGGGAGTGGATCTGTGTACACTTGTTCATATCTGATAGTATAGGAAACTTCATATAAATCTGTTGAATGTCTAATCATTAAGTCCAACATACTTATACAAGAGACCAATGGGCCTTAACACTTATCCGAGGAAAAGACATGCAGTGAGGAAGTTAAGTTGCTCTCCATAGAAAATTATAAAATTGAATGTCTTTATACTTCTAAATTATGCTTTTTGGAATTTTGCAATGTTGTTACATGGATGATTATGAATTATTTTTTTTTTTAATTTGACCTTCAACTTCATTTTTTCTTTCTTTTTTTTTTTTTTTGTGTTACCAACCAAAACACTTATTTAGATAAAGGTATGTACAGGAACTTTACTCTCATGACTGAAGTGACCATCAGTTTCAAAAGAAATAACGAACAATACACAGTATGTTACTACAGTGCACTCCTCTTTATATCATGTTGCATTTGTCAGAAAAAAACATGATATTAACAGGAATATGATATTAAGAGAAACATGTTTTTCCACTAAATCTAGTGCATTTCCAATCTCCATAACTAAAAGTTGGATATTCAACGTATATATGAAGATTTTTCAGTATATAGCTGACATTATTTCAACTAAAAATCATTTTTGGGTTGTTTATTATTTTCTATACAACATTTTGTACAAGTTGTATCTGAAATCAATGGAAATGACATCATTTTCTGGATATTTTATGTGATTGGTTAAAAAAACATGATATTAAGAGGAATTCACCTCAAATTACATGATATTAACCAAATAAAATTACATAGATTATATAGAGAGAAAAATGGTGCTTGGGAAAAACATGATATAAAGAGGAATGTGATATTAACAGGAGTGATATTAAGTGGAGTCCACTGTATTGTGAAATCAGCAAGGATACTTGGGTGCCTCCCAGCTTTCTGTGAGGGAGGGGTTATCACCCACCAGCGGCCAGCCCAACGGGTCAATGACAAAGTCCCTGTGGAACTGACTGCTCCCCAGGATCTACACAATAAATAAAATTCAGTAATTAACACTGCATTTTGGCAATCTCTCATTACATTTAGTTTTTCCCTGGAAAGTTGGGTACATTCGCATTTGCAGTTGAAATAGTTAAGCCTAAAAGAAAACACCTGCAGGCACAGAATTGAGCTAAATCTAAGCTCTAGGAAATCCAGTATGTGCTATTATTAGGCCCAGGGGCAAGACACTTTAATAGTATTATTACCCCAACATACTATTATTTTTCAAACAATGTCAATTCAGATGCAGATTTTAAGATATGGTATATAAGTCAGTGGAGTCGTTAACAACAGATATTTTACTCTTGATATGTTGTTATGTAACTTCTGAAACTGAATTGTAAGCTCTGTCTATAATTCAGTCCAAACGTGTTGGTTAACCGTGGAATATTTCTGTAATTGCAGTACAATTTCAACTGGTTATGTGAATGCAGTCCAGTTTTTGCCCTCCATAATGGGTGAAAATACAGAAAATGTGAAGAGAACAAATAACTGTTATTAACACAGTATGAATATTGATTTATCAGGGAAGAATAAAAGTTTGGTTCGGTTTGGTTTAATTTGTTTTACGTCCTTTTAACAGCCAGGGTCATTTAAGGACGTGCCAGGTTTTGGAGATGGAGAAAAGCCGGAGTACCCGGAGAAAAACCATCCACCTATGGTTAGAACCTGGCAACTGCCCCACCTGGGATTTGAACTCGCAACCCAGAGGTGGAGGGCTAGTGGTAGGATGTCGGAACACCTTAACAACTCGCAGCCCCAGAAGAATAAAAGTGTTGGCAAAAGTTTCCTGCAATCAAGTAACTACAGTTTGAACAAAATGAGAAAAACTGCAGGAAAAAAGACATAGCAAGTCTGTGAAGTGTAATTAACTAACAAAAAATATTTGGGGACCAGTGAAACATCAGACAAATTTAGCGACTGATGTACATTCTCTACAATAAATATTCTCTAATGAAATGGTAGGTAACAACACATTTTGATCTAATGAATAAAATATTTGTGTTGCAATACCCATCCTTTTTTGTATGATTTAGACACATGAGGTTGATATTGTGATATGCAAAAACAAAAGTTGAGAATTCAAGTTTGGTTTTATTTTCTTCAATATCCTATCAGCTGTTAAGGTCATTTAAGGATGGAGAAATACTGGGGTTGATTAATAGAAACTTCTTCTACCTTGAGGGTGTGACAAAGAAATCTCCAACCCAAGGGGTGGTATTCTTGGTTGTCTAACCCTAGGCTCTACCGAGGGTTAGACAATCAAGAATATCCCCTTAAGAGTTGGAGATTTCTCTGTAACAAAATCAAGGTAGCTAGGAGATGATTATTTTTCTCCCATCATTTCTTTTTACCAATGTATCAATGCAACACAACGCTGACGTGTGCCATGACTGAATTGATGACTTGGCGTGACATTATTGTTGTCGTGACATCATTATATTGCTGTAGTGATGTCATAACATTGTTGTCAGCTCATGTTATCTGTCCTACCCTTAGGGGTGACAGAGAAGTCTTGAACAGGTAAAAGAGGAGAAAAATCTGTCAATGATGGGAGAAAAGACTTTACATCAGCCAACCTGAAATCAAGGATTAGCCAATCAGAATCAAGAAAAACAGATCATATGTCATAATGTAGCTATAAGGTGATAAACCAAATGTGTATCTGTCGTACCGCATGAGAAGACCACATTTTCATGGTTCGTTGGCTTGCGGTCAGCTTACTGTTCAGATCCACGCAGGTAAGATTGGAACTCTGAAACACACAGAATAAGATTTCCTCGTTGAAATAATAATGCAAAATCAAGTAAGAACAGAAATATTTCAGAATAAAATTGCAAGTACAATGTATATTAGAAAAATTCAAGATTTTACACGTTTTGAATCTTCACTAAATAAATGACAAACAGACTTGCATACTTTCAGATACTTGCATTCTTTTAACTGGATGGTCAATTCAATCTTGTAGCGAGAATACAGTTTGGTCAAATTACATATGCAAAGTTACTGGATAGATAATCATTTGACAATTTCAAAATATTTAGTCTACTCTGACTTTCACTAGATAACCATTGTTCTGCAGACTAGATTTGTCATCCAATAACTATACTATAGCATGTACCAAATTTCTATGACGTCAACAACGTTAACAATACATATGGGTGGGGACATTACTCCGGTTTTTACAAGTATCATTGTGTTACTTTTATCGAACCACTCTCACGTTCATTTGTTTTAAAATGAAATGTACCGGGGTAGGTCCAGCCACAAATAGGACTTTTATTGACACAATAGTTATGAACTATTCACAGGAAAATACTATAAATATAAGAATTGACCTTTTACTCTTTTAAGTTCATCAGATCATAAATCCAATGGAGCATGAGGTAAATTGCATTTACAATAAATTAACCGACTGGTTAATCCTTAAATGAGATAGGATTCAGAGAATAACTTCATAGTTTAAAGGCCCAATATTCGTAACTTCAGGGAAATTTTCGTGATCCTGAAAAATTCTGAAAAAAAATCCAGTTGATAACCATGCAAAAATAAGCCTAAAACCAAGAAAACCTGAGCGGTAACTAACAAGAAACTCTTGACAAAAAAAATCCAAAGAATTGAAAAAATATTCAGGTGGGGCCCACTTCAACAACAAACCGAAGGCAGGAGACGGTTCGAAATGGACGCGTGTTTACAAATAGCGTGTTTCAACTGCTGATGTACCGGTAACCGCGAAGGAATTTATCTTGGATATTGCTGATATCAGTTAATCTTAACTAAATCTATAAATATAAAAAGTTATTAAGCTTGATTTTCGCTTCAAGTTTTGCCGAAAGTTACGTCTATAGAAAGTGTCACAGTGACTTACCTTCAGCGTTAGCTCTGGCAGTCGTTCCCTCTTGTTCTGTTCCTCTCTATTGATTAGATGTGAGATATACTGTTCAATTGCAGTACGGTACTTTCTAAAATAGCCAAGAAACAAAACAACCATCAGTATGTTCTAAAAACGTGTATACAAAAACTATCTGACAATGAACAAGAAATCAAGATCAATGTATAACAGTTTACACATACATATTACAATATCATAACATGCTAACACTAAAATAATATTTATGAATTTCACCAAGACAGGTAGATCTAGTGATCAAATGAGGTGGGATCCTAATTAATTCAGTATTCTCAATCCAGTGTTGTATCATTTAAGAACAAATACTTATAAAGGACGTGCATAACAATAGATCCCAGAGGGATCTTGGCACCCACCATAGACAATCTTCATTGTTCTTAAAAAGTTGGATCTTTTCCCTTCTTTTCTATTCTTTTCTCTTACATGTATTTAATTTTAGTTATATTAAATAATGTTGGAATACCTCTTAAGGAATTAGGCAATACTAATTGAGAATATAACAGCCCATTAGCAATTCTTCTTATTTTTGATCAGTCCCAAAAACAAAATAGCACAAATATAAGGACCAAGAGGAACATACATAGAATTAAGAAAATAAAGAAACTTTCATTGTCAAAATCTAAGATGGCTGTCTGTCAGCCATTTTGTCTTTCTGATTAGTCTCACAATCAAAAGGGGACAACAAGTTAAGGCACCAAGGTCAATCTATATATGAAATTTGACAAAGATCCATCAAGTATTTCTCAAGAAATAGTAATAACAGACTTTAATATTGATATCTAAGATGGTCGCCAGTCAACCATTTTTTGCAGGGTATAGATTAAATTATAAGGATTAACTTGAATTTATTTTTTATGTTATGGGGTTATAACACAAAAGACCTGAGTGTACTCTAATCATAAACCACTTCGCAGTTTATTTAGAGTACACTCAGGTTTTTTGTGTTATACCCGCATAACATTAAACTTAAAGTTAATCCTTAAATAACTGTCAAAATCAAAGATGGCCACCTGTCATATTTTGTTGTTTTTTAATTAGCTTTAATGAACTGATCTGTGAATTTAAAGAAGAAATACCTGGAGAAGTTGTTATTCTGATATATAATCTGACATGCTGGACTGCCGATGTCACTAGTAAACCTGGAACAGAAGGAGAAAATTAAGAATAGCAAGAATTTTAAAAACTTAATAAAATGCAATTTGTAAATGTTAATTCATGTAATTTGCAAAATATAGTTTTAAGAATTATATTTTATTTCCAATCTGTACTACTGCACTGTATGTATGACTGTCTAATTTACATAACTTTTGTACATTTTGTAACAAAAACATCAAAACAATTTAATCCCTATATCTCAAAATCGTTGGGACCATGAGAAAACTTCCAGCTGTTTGGATATTCGAGTTCAGCAAGGTTGAAACAAAAAATAATACTTTGAATTCAACCTGGTCTCCAAATTATATGAGTTTGAGAACTGTATTTGAATTTGATTTTGCATTAACATAATACACATAAAGTATATATGTGATCTTATACATCTGCACCAATCATTACATTTCACTGTATTTTTTTTAAATGGTTATTAAAAACGGTGAAATTTGGGCCTTTCGCGAAGTGCAAGAAATCCACAATTTAAAAATGACTGCCAATTTGGTGATTTTTAAAATAAATTGCATGAAAAAAGCTCTACAAACAACAAACACTATATTTGTGGCCCTTTTTTAGATCCATATTTGCTTCTAAAATTCATCATACTTGATTAAATACAACATGAAATCCATAAGTGAGATCAAAACAAGGCTTTAACGCGACTGAAACCTAAGAGGTGTACACACATTTACCCCTGAAGACATATTTGAACTCTTCCAAATTTACGGTTGGAATACTTAATTATGAAACTTAGGGGTGAATGAGTTTAACAGATGTCAATTAAGGAAAACATTTACCTGGTAAGTATACTATTATGTACTTACCGTGTAGAGTCGATGATCTTTGCATATCTCTCGAACTTATTGCCTGTCTCTTGTTAAAGAATTTTGGTAGAATCTATACATAAACAAACAACCTTATCTTAAAAAGGCATCAGGTGCATGCCATAATGACTCACTTAAACATTTACTTTTTCAATCTTTTAGTTTATACACATGTAATGTTAATAACAAAGCATTATGATGTCATGATCAATATGTTACGTATAGAAAATACTTTTATTTTTAATTTACATTTAACTGTTTTCATTTGAAAAAATTTGCATCAAAATTTAAATTGAAACTTTGTAATTTTTATTTCTCCCCTTTATAAGAGTTTACTTGCCCCTTCAGTCAAGAAAGGCTATATATATACGTAATGTGATCCAATTCCGAAATTGGTAATAAAAAATAAACATGTTAGACTGTCTAAATATTGATTTTGATGTAAAATTTCTAAAAACTTTAAGGGAAATATCCACTGGCATTCCCTTTCAATCAATATACCAAAGTCAGCACTGGTCAGGAAAAACAAACTATGTATACTACAGTACAAAAAATTGGCAAATGAGTTTTATACCCAAGCTGATATATATATCATAGGCAAGTTTGCACATTGATATGCATATATACATGCATGTTAGTGGTTTTACCAGATCTGCAAGATTTTAACCAAACATGCAATGAAATGTACATAATTCACCGTCCATATTTACTTTAAAGGAATTCTACATTATGTATTGCTGGTCTGTTTAGCAATTCAAAGACAAGTAGATTTATACAGTCAAACCTCGTTACTCTGAAGCGGACGGGACGGTAGAGATCGGAACCATAGGAAAACAAAGTTATCCAAGTATTCAAGTGTGTATGACAGTGTAAAGCTTGGCTGGGACCGACAAAATCCTTCGAATTAAACAGGGTCTTCGAGTTACACGAGTTCGAAATAAATCTACTATATGACTAACATTGCACTTTAAAGTCAAACGTCCTCTATAACAGGAATCACTTTGGGTCGAGATTTGGGGATTTTACTCATATTTTTCCTGAAAATCTCAATGAAACTTCGCTTTTATATAATTTTATATAGAAAAATCTCATAGATATTTTGCTGATCCAATAAAATTCCTCAAATTCTCCCATAGATTTTAAGAGTCAGAATTGTCCCTGCTATAAAACTTGGCTTCGTGGATACATCAAAGTGAATTACCATTTTATCATTCAGATTTAGTAAATGCCATTGAGCAAAGACAATATTTGACAAATATTTAGCAAGTGATCATGACAATCAACAAATAACAATGGACTTCGATTCCATTGTTGAAAATGTTGAGTTTGATTCATCCAAATAAAAAAACATTTTGGCATTTTTAGACAACAGGATACGTTCGTGCGTCAGCTTAAATACTGTGTTTTTATCGGCAGACTGTCGGTTCTTAGGTTGGCAATTCTGTCCATTAACAATATCACTTCCATCAACGTGATCATGAGCCGATTTCTCTTCTGCATCATCGTTTTCATTTTCACTTTCGCCGGAATCATCGTCAGATGAAGATTCGCTCTCCTCAGAATCGCCCATTCGGAAAAGAATTTTACTTTTGTCTTCTTCTCCTTCTTCGTTAACCTTATACAATATGAAACTCCCTTTAGCATCACGTTCTTTTTCGAATTCGTCGAATAGCGAGGAATCGCCAAACATATCCTCCGCCATCTTCGAGGGTGGAGTCTTAATGTCAACCCGCGAGAAGAGGTAACCCGCGAGGAGAGTAATGAATATTAATGAGCTGCGAGGATGATTGACAGCTACACTATACAATGGTACAGACAAGCTCGTCGCTGACTCTGATAAGTTATACATTTAAGAATCGGTCTTAAAAAGAGTTAAAAAAAAGCATAGATCTAGAGCAATAATAATAATGTTTATTTTAACTTCAGACTTAAAAATATATACTTAGCAGACAGTATATATGCACTCAGGAACGTCTCACATACGTCAATAAATGCCCCCGTATATGTCAAAGGCCTAAAGGTTTTATTTGGTAACAGCCTAGGTGAGGAACATGCATATGTTAAAAATAAATCTTACTTGACAAATAAACGAGGAATAAAAATTAGGTAGCCACCGACGTGAGGTACATGCGAAATATGTATTATTGGACGGGTAGGGGAGGTATAAAGATGGGGTAACCATTGAGGTGAGGTACATGCAAAAAGGGTCTTAATGGACAGGTAGGGGAGGTATAAAGATGGGGTAACCATTGAGGTGAGGTACATGCAAAAAAGGGTCTTACTGGACATGTAGGGGAGGTATAAAGATTCGGTAACCACTGAGGTGAGGTACATGCAAAAAGGGTCTTACTGGACGGGTAGGGGAGGTATAAAGATGGGGTAACCATTGAGGTGAGGTACATGCAAAAAAAGCCTTACTGGACATGAAGGGGAGATATAAAGATTCGGTAACCACTGAGGTGAGGTTCATGTGAAATAGGTCTTACTGGGCGGGTATAGGGGAGGTATAAAGATTCGGTAACCACTGAGTTGAGGTTAATGTGAAAAAGGTCTTAATGGACGGGAAGGGGAGATATAAAGATTTGGTAACCACTGAGGTGAGGTTCATGTGAAATAGGTCTTACTGGACAGGTAGGGGAGGTAGAAAGATTCGGTAACCACTGAGGTGAGGTACATGCAAAATAAGTCGTACTGGACGGGTAGGGGCGGTATAAAGATGGGGTAATCACTGAGGTGAGGTCAATGTGAAATAAGCCTTACTGGACGGGTAGGGGAGGTATAAAGATTCGGTAACCACTGAGGTGAGGTACATGCAAAAAGGGTCTAACTGGACGGGTAGGGGAAGTATAAAGATCGGGTAACCACTGAGGTGAGGTACATGCAAAAAGGGTCTAACTGGACGGGTAGGGGAAGTATAAAGATCGGGTAACCACTGAGGTGAGGTACATGCAAAATAAGTCGTACTGGACGGGTAGGGGAGGTATAAAGATGGGGTAATCACTGAGGTGAGGTTAATGTGAAATAAGCCTTACTGGACGGGTAGGGGAGGTATAAAGATTCGGTAACCACTGAGGTGAGGTACATGCAAAAAGGGTCTAACTGGACGGGTAGGGGAAGTATAAAGATCGGGTAACCACTGAGGTGAGGTACATGCAAAATAAGTCGTACTTGACGGGTAGGGGAGGTATAAAGATTCGGTAACCACTGAGGTGAGGTACATGCAAAAAGGGTCTTACTGGACGGGTAGGGGAGGTATAAAGATGGGGTAACCATTGAGGTGAGGTACATGCAAAAAAAGCCTTACTGGACATGAAGGGGAGATATAAAGATTCGGTAACCACTGAGGTGAGGTTCATGTGAAATAGGTCTTACTGGGCGGGTATAGGGGAGGTATAAAGATTCGGTAACCACTGAGTTGAGGTTAATGTGAAAAAGGTCTTAATGGACGGGAAGGGGAGGTATAAAGATTTGGTA
Source organism: Mimachlamys varia (assembly GCA_947623455.1). Classification (NCBI taxonomy): domain Eukaryota; kingdom Metazoa; phylum Mollusca; class Bivalvia; order Pectinida; family Pectinidae; genus Mimachlamys; species Mimachlamys varia. The sequence continues at coordinate 26,559,618 of OX392532.1, read as the reverse complement.
ACCACTGAGGTGAGGTTCATGTGAAATAGGTCTTACTGGACAGGTAGGGGAGGTAGAAAGATTCGGTAACCACTGAGGTGAGGTACATGCAAAATAAGTCGTACTGGACGGGTAGGGGCGGTATAAAGATGGGGTAATCACTGAGGTGAGGTCAATGTGAAATAAGCCTTACTGGACGGGTAGGGGAGGTATAAAGATTCGGTAACCACTGAGGTGAGGTACATGCAAAAAGGGTCTAACTGGACGGGTAGGGGAAGTATAAAGATCGGGTAACCACTGAGGTGAGGTACATGCAAAAAGGGTCTAACTGGACGGGTAGGGGAAGTATAAAGATCGGGTAACCACTGAGGTGAGGTACATGCAAAAAGGGTCTAACTGGACGGGTAGGGGAGGTATAAAGATTCGGTAACCACTGAGGTGAGGTACATGCAAAATAAGTCGTACTGGACGGGTAGGGGAGGTATAAAGATGGGGTAATCACTGAGGTGAGGTTAATGTGAAATAAGCCTTACTGGACGGGTAGGGGAGGTATAAAGATTCGGTAACCACTGAGGTGAGGTACATGCAAAAAGGGTCTAACTGGACGGGTAGGGGAAGTATAAAGATCGGGTAACCACTGAGGTGAGGTACATGCAAAAAGGTCTTGCTGGGCGGGTATAAGGGAGGTATAAAGATTCGGTAACCACTGAGTTGAGTTTAATGTGAAATAGGTCTTAATGGACGGGAAGGGGAGGTATAAAGATTGGGTAACCACTGAGGTGAGGTTCATGTGAAATAGGTCTTACTGGACAGGTAGGGGAGGTATAAAGATGGGGTAACCATTGAGGTGAGGTACATGCAAAAAAAGCCTTACTGGACATGAAGGGGAGATATAAAGATTCGGTAACCACTGAGGTGAGGTTCATGTGAAATAGGTCTTACTGGGCGGGTATAGGGGAGGTATAAAGATTCGGTAACCACTGAGTTGAGGTTAATGTGAAAAAGGTCTTAATGGACGGGAAGGGGAGGTATAAAGATTTGGTAACCACTGAGGTGAGGTTCATGTGAAATAGGTCTTACTGGACAGGTAGGGGAGGTAGAAAGATTCGGTAACCACTGAGGTGAGGTACATGCAAAATAAGTCGTACTGGACGGGTAGGGGCGGTATAAAGATGGGGTAATCACTGAGGTGAGGTCAATGTGAAATAAGCCTTACTGGACGGGTAGGGGAGGTATAAAGATTCGGTAACCACTGAGGTGAGGTACATGCAAAAAGGGTCTAACTGGACGGGTAGGGGAAGTATAAAGATCGGGTAACCACTGAGGTGAGGTACATGCAAAAAGGGTCTAACTGGACGGGTAGGGGAAGTATAAAGATCGGGTAACCACTGAGGTGAGGTACATGCAAAAAGGTCTTGCTGGGCGGGTATAAGGGAGGTATAAAGATTCGGTAACCACTGAGTTGAGTTTAATGTGAAATAGGTCTTAATGGACGGGAAGGGGAGGTATAAAGATTGGGTAACCACTGAGGTGAGGTTCATGTGAAATAGGTCTAACTGGACAGGTAGGGGAGGTATAAAGATTCGGTAACCACTGAGGTGAGGTACATGCAAAATAAGTCGTACTGGACGGGTAGGGGAGGTATAAAGATGGGGTAATCACTGAGGTGAGGTTAATGTGAAATAAGCCTTACTGGACGGGTAGGGGAGGTATAAAGATTCGGTAACCACTGAGGTGAGGTACATGCAAAAAGGGTCTAACTGGACGGGTAGGGGAGGTATAAAGATGGGGTAATCACTGAGGTGAGGTTAATGTGAAATAAGCCTTACTGGACATGTAGGGGAGGTATAAAGATGGGGTAACCACTGAGGCGAGGTACATGCAAAATAAGTCGTACTGGACGGGTAGGGGAAGTATAAAGATGGGGTAATCACTGAGGTGAGGTACATGCAAAATAAGTCGTACTGGACGGGTAGGGGAGGTATAAAGATGGGGTAATCACTGAGGTGAGGTACATGCAAAATAAGTCGTACTGGACGGGTAGGGGAGGTATAAAGATGGGGTAATCACTGAGGTGAGGTACATGCAAAATAAGTCGTACTGGACGGGTAGGGGAGGTATAAAGATGGGGTAATCACTGAGGTGAGGTTAATGTGAAATAAGCCTTACTGGACATGTAGGGGAGGTATAAAGATGGGGTAACCACTGAGGCGAGGTACATGCAAAATAAGTCGTACTGGACGGGTAGGGGAAGTATAAAGATGGGGTAATCACTGAGGTGAGGTACATGCAAAATAAGTCGTACTGGACGGGTAGGGGAGGTATAAAGATGGGGTAATCACTGAGGTGAGGTACATGCAAAATAAGTCGTACTGGACGGGTAGGGGAGGTATAAAGATGGGGTAATCACTGAGGTGAGGTACATGCAAAATAAGTCGTACTGGACGGGTAGGGGAGGTATAAAGATGGGGTAATCACTGAGGTGAGGTTAATGTGAAATAAGCCTTACTGGACATGTAGGGGAGGTATAAAGATGGGGTAACCACTGAGGCGAGGTACATGCAAAATAGAAAAAAGAAGTGTGCGAGTTCGAGTCCCGGTCACGACACTTGTGTTGTATCCTTGAGCAAGATATTTCATTCCGCTTGTTCCAGTCTACTGGCTGTATATGAGTATGTGGTCGGGCAGTACTTGAAATTGTAGAATGCTTAGATGTGAGCGCCGAAACGACAGCACAGGTTGTATGCTCTCCAAGGAGTTGAAAAAGATATTTATAACCGGTTGCAATGTAGGTTAAAACATAAAAAAGTTGATGAAAACTGCTTTCTTTGTTGCCATTTTGAACAAAACAAAACTAAAATATATCCATTATCTGTGTATGCCTATACATTCATGTCTTTCATTTTGGCAAGGGTCGGGCGTTGGATACAGCCGGTCAAAAATCCAAAATGGGTGCAATGACCGCCATTTCGAACATATAAGAATACAGAACAGAGTGAAACAATAATTCCAGTTAGCGTTATCTCAGTCTCATTTATGGAAGGTTTAAGATCAATCACACCAGAACATTTATATTGTTCAGGGAAAACCATAAAAGCGTAATCATTTTACAAAATGGAATACTGAAATACGTACTCGTTTAAGATATTTTGACTCTTAAATTTTGCATGAAGGACCGTAACTCCATTAAAATGGTTGAAATCTTAAAATTAAAATGCTTGTGTGTAACTACATAACGTACTGGATCATTAAAATGAAGTTTCAATAAAATCTGTTTGATCTCCGGATAACTTACTGACGACAGACAAGACAGAATGATTCCAGTGGATTTAAAGCTACATGTATAAAATGCCTGCCGTGAATTAGACAGTAACCCTGAAATATTAACTCATCTGCAAGGTAACTGTCATTGCATTAATTGACGATTTTCTGTATATAACAACTGTAATATTGGGACACTGAAACCCACAAAAAGCAAGAGGTCCAGAGGGCCTATAAAACATTTTCCAAAAAGATCCCATGGACAGGGACAGACCTAAAGCCCAATCATTGAGGCATATCTGTATAAATTAAAGTTTGGTGAATGTTTTTAAGTTCAGCTGAGAAACTGGGTCCCTGGGGGCTGTGATCAGACCCTGACATCAATGCTAATATCATGATTGCATTTGTCTCTTTATGCCCAGCAATTGTATAGTATTTGGATAGGAAGTCTACAAGGGCATGGGATCCAATCTATATCAAGATTGTGATCGTTTCTTAATGCCCATCGATTGTATTTATAGTTTTGGGATGGGGATCTAAACCGGTTAAAAGTTATGAGAAATTGATTCTGCAAGGGCTGGGCTCACCCCGGGACCAATGATAATATCCTGATTGTGTCAGTCTCTTTATGCCAAGCAATGGTATATATTTTTATAGGATGGGGGATCAAAACCGTTTTTCCTCTATCTCCCTTACTGGGTCCCAACTCTCCAGCCCCAAGGGGATCAGAAGCATCATTTATATAAAATCTGTTCCCTTCCCCCAAAGGATGTTTCTGACTAAATCTGTTGTGTGGTTGAGGACTAGTAGGGATTTATAGGAAAAGTTGACAGACGGACGACAGACGCCGCGCCATGGCATACAAAAACCCGATGTCTGGAGTGTTCAGAGTATAAACTTGCATCAAGATCTATTGTGACATAAACAAGGCCTCAGTTACTTATTGTATTGTGCTGGTATGGAGGGATACCAAGTTTGTTCAAAGACATTGACCAACGTTCAAGGTCACAGCGGCCAAACATGTTAATTTATTTAAACAACTGCGCAATATCGAACAAAATATAGTTAGATGATCACTACTAAGACCATGATCACCGCTAAGACTCTCTCGGTTATGAGGAAGAAGCTGCTTGAGGATTTATAAACCATTTGACCATTGTGACTTTGAAAGAGGGTCACCCAAGGTCAATGGCATTCATTTGAATAAAAATGATTAAAACGAATGACCTCGACCCACTTTTAAGGTCACAGAGACCAAATGTCTCAGGTCTCCTAGAACCTTATCAGTAACCGAAAGGCTTAGGGTACTACTAACATTGGGCATACTTAAATGACGGGCTACCAAGTTTGTTCAGAAATCTTCCAAGAAACTTCTCAGTAACCGAAAGGCCATGGGTACTGATATTGGACTTGTAGCATGCTTGAATGAAGGGTTACCAAGTTTGTTCAAATGAATGGCATTGACCAACTTCCAAGGTCATAGGGATCAAATGTGTATAAAGATCTTCCAGCACCTTCATTCCATTAACACAATGCTCAGGGTTGATATTTTGCTGCTAGCATACTGGGATGTAGGGATACCAAGTTTATTGAAAAATTCGAGTTTCTTATATAGCGCTTTATCACAACTTGAAGGTCGCCTCAAAGTGGTTCACAAATTATTATCCGTGGTAATTGGGCCTTTCCAACAAGCCAATATCGTTCTCAACACCCTGGGGAGCATACAACCGGTGCTGCTCACAGCTAGCATTCTATAATTTCTAGCACTGCCTAACCACGTAATCATTTACAGCTGAGTAGACTAGAACAAGCGGAATAAAGTATCTTGCTCAAGGATACAACACAAGTGCCGTGACCGGGACTCGAATTCGCAATCCTTCGATCACGAGCTCGGCGTCGTACTACTAGACCACTGTGCCTCCTTTGACTCTCTTTAAAGGTCAGAGGGGCTAATGTGTCCCTTTTTTCAAGGTCACAGGGCTCAAATATCTTACAATCTTCAAGCAACTTCTCAATTACCCAAAGACCAAGGGTACTGGTATTAAGCAGGTATAATGTATTTTGTTCAAATGAACGGCATTGACCAACGTTCAAGGTCATAGGTGTCAAATGTGTTAAAAATCTTCCAGCAACTTCTTTTCATTAACAGAAAGGCTCAGGGTACTGATGTTTTGGTGCTGGTATACTTCGATGAAGTGATACCAAGTTTGTGTATTGGCCCTCACAAAGGTCAAATTTATTAATATTTTTAAACAACTTCGCAATAACCAACACAAATGCTATAGGTGACTGTCTTTATAGCCAGATGACCGTCCTCTTGTTGATCATAGATATATTAAAACCTAATTTTATTAGTGAACACACAAGATGAAACAGAAAATGCATACTATGGTACTAAAAGTAAGGTTTGTTTTTTTAGCTCGACTCCCCAAAGAGAAAGTGAGCTATTACGATGGTGCAGCGTCCGTCGTTCCTCCATCCGTCCATCGGCTGGCGTAAATATTTTACTTCAAAGGACTTCATCTCAATAACCAAAAGGCCCAGAGTATTGATATTGGGCCTGAAGTATGTCGGGATAAAAAAATACCGGGTTTGTGCAAGTTAATGACCATGACTCATGGTAAAGGTCACAGGGGTCAAATATTTTAAATTATTTCAATAACATCTCAGAAACAAAAACAGGTCTTGGCAACTGACATTAGGCCTGTTGCATGCTAGAATGAGGGGCTACCAATGCAAGTTTGTTTAAATGAATAACCTTCTGTAGCCACTTTTGAAGTCATAGATGCCAAGTGTCTTAAAATCTTCAAGTAACTTCTTATCAATAACAAAAAAACGCTGTTACTTAATATTTAGTCTGTAGTATGTTTTGATGAGGGACTACCAAGTGTAAGAATCTGACACATTTTCAAGGTCACATGAGTCAAATATATAAAAATCTTCAAGCGACGTCTTCTCAATAACCAAAAGTCGTTGGTTACTGATATAAGGCCTGTAGCATGCTGGCATGAGGAGCTTCTGTGTTTGTTCAAATGAGTGACCTCTCCCCAACTCGATTCGAATGAATGACCTATACGCACCTTTTAGGTCGCATGGGTCAAATGTCTAAATAGGAGCTTCTTCTCAATGACTAACAGGTCCAAGGAACTGATGTTGGACCAGTAGCATGCTGGGTTGAAGGACTACAAAGTTAGTTCAAATGAGTGACATTGACTCATAATATTATTTTTTTATATTATTAAGTTCTCCTTGTCAATACCAGAGGGTCTTGTAAACATTTTTTCAGGATGTAAAGTAAAGTACTATTTTACACACCTAATGACCAGCTAAGCGTATGCACACCTACATTGTATGCTGTAGCTGTAAATTGTGTACGAGTTGATAACGACAAATTGACCATTTCGTCTACGCTGTTACGAGTATGTACAATAGTATTCTACATAGATGATTCGATTCACATTCGCTTTGTTTAAGACCTGGTTAAAGATGTGCGAGAGTCTGTGAGCCCCCTCATCTCGATTTAGCACTGCAACGTATCAAGATAGCTTTTTAAATCAGTTGTCTCCTCAAGTACTTTGGAGTTTTTCCAGTCAATCACATGATTTTCATGTATGGCATCACAGACCATATACAGTGCACTCCTCTTTATATCATGTTGCATTTGTCAGGCAAAAACATGATATTAACAGGAATGTGGCATTAAGAGAAACATGTTTTTCCACAAAATCTAGTGCATTTCCAATCTCCATAGCTAAAAGTAAGCTATTTAATGTACATAGGAAGATGTTTCAATATATATATAGATAACATTATTTTAATTAAAAATGATTTTTGGGGATATTTGTTATTTTCTATGCAACATTTTGTACAAGTTGTATCTGAAATCAATGGAAATGACACCATTTTCTGGATATTTTATGCGATTGGTTACAAAAACATGATATTAAGAGGAATTCACCTCAAAATGCATGATATTAACCAAATAAAATTTACATAGATTATATAGAAAGAAAAATGGTGCTTGGGGAAAAACATGATATAAAGAGGAATGTGATATTAACAGGAGTGATATTAAATGGAGTCCACTGTATTACCTGTACTTCACCTCGGTGGTTACCCAATGTTTGTAACTCACTTACACGTGCCGTATAACCCATATTACCTGTACCTCACCTCGGTGGTTACCAAATGTTTGTAACTCACTTACATGTCCTGTATAGCCTATATTACCTGTACCTCACCTCGGTGGTTACCCAATGTTTGTAATTCTCTTACTTGTCCCGTATAACCCATATTACCTGTACCTCACCTCGGTGGTTACCCAATGTTTGTAACTCACTTACATGTCCTGTATAGCCCATATTACCTGTACCTCACCTCGGTGGTTACCCAATGTTTGTAATTCTCTTCCTTGTTCTGTATAACCCATATTACCTGTACCTCACCTCGGTGGTTACCAAATGTTTGTAACTCTCTTCCTTGTTCTGTATAACCCATATTACCCGTACCTCACCTCGGTGGTTACCCAATGTTTGTAACTCACTTACATGTCCTGTATAGCCTATATTACCTGTACCTCACCTCGGTGGTTACCCAATGTTTGTAATTCTCTTCCTTATTCTGTATAACCCATATTACCCGTACCTCAACTTGGTGGTTACCCAATGTTTGTAACTCTCTTACTTGTCCCGTATAACCCATATTACCCGTACCTCACCTTGGTGGTTACCCAATGTTTGTAACTCACTTGCATGTCCTGTATAGCCTATATTACCTGTACCTCACCTCGGTGGTTACCCAATGTTTGTAATTCTCTTACTTGTCCCGTATAACCCATATTACCTGTACCTCACCTCGGTGGTTACCCAATGTTTGTAACTCACTTACATGTCCTGTATAGCCCATATTACCTGTACCTCACCTCGGTGGTTACCCAATGTTTGTAACTCTCTTCCTTGTTCTGTATAACCCATATTACCTGTACCTCACCTCGGTGGTTACCCAATGTTTGTAACTCACTTACATGTCCTGTATAGCCCATATTACCTGTACCTCACCTCGGTGGTTACCCAATGTTTGTAACTCTCTTCCTTGTTCTGTATAACCCATATTACCTGTACCTCACCTCGGTGGTTACCCAATGTTTGTAACTCACTTACATGTCCTGTATAACCCATATTACCTGTACCTCACCTCGGTGGTTACCCAATGTTTGTAACTCACTTACATGTCCTGTATAGCCCATATTACCTGTACCTCACCTCGGTGGTTACCCAATGTTTGTAACTCACTTACACGTGCCGTATAACCCATATTACCTGTACCTCACCTCGGTGGTTACCAAATGTTTGTAACTCACTTACATGTCCTGTATAGCCTATATTACCTGTACCTCACCTCGGTGGTTACCCAATGTTTGTAATTCTCTTACTTGTCCCGTATAACCCATATTACCCGTACCTCACCTCGGTGGTTACCCAATGTTTGTAACTCACTTACACGTGCCGTATAACCCATATTACCTGTACCTCACCTCGGTGGTTACCAAATGTTTGTAACTCACTTACATGTCCTGTATAGCCTATATTACCTGTACCTCACCTCGGTGGTTACCCAATGTTTGTAATTCTCTTACTTGTCCCGTATAACCCATATTACCCGTACCTCACCTCGGTGGTTACCCAATGTTTGTAACTCACTTACATGTCCCGTATAGCCTATATTACCTGTACCTCACCTCGGTGGTTACCCAATGTTTGTAATTCTCTTACTTGTCCTGTATAACCCATATTACCTGTACCTCACCTCGGTGGTTACCAAATGTTTGTAACTCACTTACATGTCCTGTATAGCCTATATTACCTGTACCTCACCTCGGTGGTTACCCAATGTTTGTAACTCTCTTCCTTGTTCTGTATAACCCATATTACCCGTACCTCACCTCGGTGGTTACCCAATGTTTGTAACTCACTTACATGTCCTGTATAACCCATATTACCTGTACCTCACCTCGGTGGTTACCCAATGTTTGTAACTCACTTACATGTCCTGTATAGCCCATATTACCTGTACCTCACCTCGGTGGTTACCCAATGTTTGTAACTCACTTACACGTGCCGTATAACCCATATTACCTGTACCTCACCTCGGTGGTTACCAAATGTTTGTAACTCACTTACATGTCCTGTATAGCCTATATTACCTGTACCTCACCTCGGTGGTTACCCAATGTTTGTAACTCTCTTACTTGTCCCGTATAACCCATATTACCCGTACCTCACCTCGGTGGTTACCCAATGTTTGTAACTCACTTACATGTCCCGTATAGCCTATATTACCTGTACCTCACCTCGGTGGTTACCCAATGTTTGTAATTCTCTTACTTGTCCTGTATAACCCATATTACCTGTACCTCACCTCGGTGGTTACCCAATGTTTGTAACTCACTTACATGTCCTGTATAGCCTATATTACCTGTACCTCACCTCGGTGGTTACCCAATGTTTGTAATTCTCTTACTTGTCCTGTATAACCCATATTACCCGTACCTCACCTCGGTGGTTACCCAATGTTTGTAACTCACTTACATGTCCTGTATAGCCTATATTACCTGTACCTCACCTCGGTGGTTACCCAATGTTTGTAACTCTCTTCCTTGTTCTGTATAACCCATATTACCTGTACCTCACCTCGGTGGTTACCAAATGTTTGTAACTCACTTACATGTCCTGTATAGCCTATATTACCTGTACCTCACCTCGGTGGTTACCCAATGTTTGTAATTCTCTTACTTGTCCCGTATAACCCATATTACCTGTACCTCACCTCGGTGGTTACCAAATGTTTGTAATTCTCTTCCTTGTTCTGTATAACCCATATTACCTGTACCTCACCTCGGTGGTTACCAAATGTTTGTAACTCTCTTCCTTGTTCTGTATAACCCATATTACCCGTACCTCACCTCGGTGGTTACCCAATGTTTGTAACTCACTTACATGTCCTGTATAACCCATATTACCTGTACCTCACCTCGGTGGTTACCCAATATTTGTAACTCACTTACATGTCCTGTATAGCCCATATTACCTGTACCTCACCTCGGTGGTTACCCAATGTTTGTAACTCACTTACACGTGCCGTATAACCCATATTACCTGTACCTCACCTCGGTGGTTACCAAATGTTTGTAACTCACTTACATGTCCTGTATAGCCTATATTACCTGTACCTCACCTCGGTGGTTACCCAATGTTTGTAATTCTCTTACTTGTCCCGTATAACCCATATTACCCGTACCTCACCTCGGTGGTTACCCAATGTTTGTAACTCACTTACATGTCCTGTATAGCCTATATTACCTGTACCTCACCTCGGTGGTTACCCAATGTTTGTAATTCTCTTACTTGTCCTGTATAACCCATATTACCCGTACCTCACCTCGGTGGTTACCCAATGTTTGTAACTCACTTACATGTCCTGTATAGCCTATATTACCTGTACCTCACCTCGGTGGTTACCCAATGTTTGTAACTCTCTTCCTTGTTCTGTATAACCCATATTACCTGTACCTCACCTCGGTGGTTACCCAATGTTTGTAACTCACTTACATGTCCTGTATAGCCTATATTACCTGTACCTCACCTCGGTGGTTACCCAATGTTTGTAATTCTCTTACTTGTCCCGTATAACCCATATTACCTGTACCTCACCTCGGTGGTTACCCAATGTTTGTAACTCACTTACATGTCCTGTATAGCCCATATTACCTGTACCTCACCTCGGTGGTTACCCAATGTTTGTAATTCTCTTCCTTGTTCTGTATAACCCATATTACCTGTACCTCACCTCGGTGGTTACCAAATGTTTGTAACTCTCTTCCTTGTTCTGTATAACCCATATTACCCGTACCTCACCTCGGTGGTTACCCAATGTTTGTAACTCACTTACATGTCCTGTATAACCCATATTACCTGTACCTCACCTCGGTGGTTACCCAATGTTTGTAACTCACTTACATGTCCTGTATAACCCATATTACCTGTACCTCACCTCGGTGGTTACCCAATGTTTGTAACTCACTTACACGTGCCGTATAACCCATATTACCTGTACCTCACCTCGGTGGTTACCAAATGTTTGTAACTCACTTACATGTCCTGTATAGCCTATATTACCTGTACCTCACCTCGGTGGTTACCCAATGTTTGTAATTCTCTTACTTGTCCCGTATAACCCATATTACCCGTACCTCACCTCGGTGGTTACCCAATGTTTGTAACTCACTTACATGTCCCGTATAGCCTATATTACCTGTACCTCACCTCGGTGGTTACCCAATGTTTGTAATTCTCTTACTTGTCCTGTATAACCCATATTACCTGTACCTCACCTCGGTGGTTACCAAATGTTTGTAACTCACTTACATGTCCTGTATAGCCTATATTACCTGTACCTCACCTCGGTGGTTACCCAATGTTTGTAACTCTCTTCCTTGTTCTGTATAACCCATATTACCTGTACCTCACCTCGGTGGTTACCAAATGTTTGTAACTCACTTACATGTCCTGTATAGCCTATATTACCTGTACCTCACCTCGGTGGTTACCCAATGTTTGTAATTCTCTTACTTGTCCCGTATAACCCATATTACCTGTACCTCACCTCGGTGGTTACCCAATGTTTGTAACTCACTTACATGTCCTGTATAGCCCATATTACCTGTACCTCACCTCGGTGGTTACCCAATGTTTGTAATTCTCTTCCTTGTTCTGTATAACCCATATTACCTGTACCTCACCTCGGTGGTTACCCAATGTTTGTAACTCACTTACATGTCCTGTATAACCCATATTACCTGTACCTCACCTCGGTGGTTACCCAATGTTTGTAACTCACTTACATGTCCTGTATAGCCCATATTACCTGTACCTCACCTCGGTGGTTACCCAATGTTTGTAACTCACTTACACGTGCCGTATAACCCATATTACCTGTACCTCACCTCGGTGGTTACCAAATGTTTGTAACTCACTTACATGTCCTGTATAGCCTATATTACCTGTACCTCACCTCGGTGGTTACCCAATGTTTGTAATTCTCTTACTTGTCCCGTATAACCCATATTACCCGTACCTCACCTCGGTGGTTACCCAATGTTTGTAACTCACTTACATGTCCCGTATAGCCTATATTACCTGTACCTCACCTCGGTGGTTACCCAATGTTTGTAACTCACTTACATGTCCTGTATAACCCATATTACCTGTACCTCACCTCGGTGGTTACCAAATGTTTGTAACTCACTTACATGTCCTGTATAGCCTATATTACCTGTACCTCACCTCGGTGGTTACCCAATGTTTGTAACTCTCTTCCTTGTTCTGTATAACCCATATTACCTGTACCTCACCTCGGTGGTTACCCAATGTTTGTAACTCACTTACATGTCCTGTATAACCCATATTACCTGTACCTCATCTCGGTGGTTACCCAATGTTTGTAACTCACTTACATGTCCTGTATAGCCCATATTACCTGTACCTCACCTCGGTGGTTACCCAATGTTTGTAACTCACTTACACGTGCCGTATAACCCATATTACCTGTACCTCACCTCGGTGGTTACCAAATGTTTGTAACTCACTTACATGTCCTGTATAGCCTATATTACCTGTACCTCACCTCGGTGGTTACCCAATGTTTGTAATTCTCTTACTTGTCCCGTATAACCCATATTACCCGTACCTCACCTCGGTGGTTACCCAATGTTTGTAACTCACTTACATGTCCTGTATAGCCTATATTACCTGTACCTCACCTCGGTGGTTACCCAATGTTTGTAATTCTCTTACTTGTCCTGTATAACCCATATTACCCGTACCTCACCTCGGTGGTTACCCAATGTTTGTAACTCACTTACATGTCCTGTATAGCCTATATTACCTGTACCTCACCTCGGTGGTTACCCAATGTTTGTAATTCTCTTACTTGTCCTGTATAACCCATATTACCCGTACCTCACCTCGGTGGTTACCCAATGTTTGTAACTCACTTACATGTCCTGTATAGCCTATATTACCTGTACCTCACCTCGGTGGTTACCCAATGTTTGTAATTCTCTTACTTGTCCCGTATAACCCATATTACCTGTACCTCACCTCGGTGGTTACCCAATGTTTGTAACTCACTTACATGTCCTGTATAGCCCATATTACCTGTACCTCACCTCGGTGGTTACCCAATGTTTGTAATTCTCTTCCTTGTTCTGTATAACCCATATTACCTGTACCTCACCTCGGTGGTTACCAAATGTTTGTAACTCTCTTCCTTGTTCTGTATAACCCATATTACCCGTACCTAACCTCGGTGGTTACCCAATGTTTGTAACTCACTTACATGTCCTGTATAACCCATATTACCTGTACCTCACCTCGGTGGTTACCCAATGTTTGTAACTCACTTACATGTCCTGTATAGCCCATATTACCTGTACCTCACCTCGGTGGTTACCAAATGTTTGTAACTCACTTACACGTGCCGTATAACCCATATTACCTGTACCTCACCTCGGTGGTTACCAAATGTTTGTAACTCACTTACATGTCCTGTATAGCCTATATTACCTGTACCTCACCTCGGTGGTTACCCAATGTTTGTAATTCTCTTACTTGTCCCGTATAACCCATATTACCCGTACCTCACCTCGGTGGTTACCCAATGTTTGTAACTCACTTACATGTCCTGTATAGCCTATATTACCTGTACCTCACCTCGGTGGTTACCCAATGTTTGTAATTCTCTTACTGGTCCTGTATAACCCATATTACCCGTACCTCACCTCGGTGGTTACCCAATGTTTGTAACTCACTTACATGTCCTGTATAGCCTATATTACCTGTACCTCACCTCGGTGGTTACCCAATGTTTGTAACTCTCTTCCTTGTTCTGTATAACCCATATTACCTGTACCTCACCTCGGTGGTTACCAAATGTTTGTAACTCACTTACATGTCCTGTATAGCCTATATTACCTGTACCTCACCTCGGTGGTTACCCAATGTTTGTAATTCTCTTACTTGTCCCGTATAACCCATATTACCTGTACCTCACCTCGGTGGTTACCCAATGTTTGTAACTCACTTACATGTCCTGTATAGCCCATATTACCTGTACCTCACCTCGGTGGTTACCCAATGTTTGTAATTCTCTTCCTTGTTCTGTATAACCCATATTACCTGTACCTCACCTCGGTGGTTACCAAATGTTTGTAACTCTCTTCCTTGTTCTGTATAACCCATATTACCCGTACCTCACCTCGGTGGTTACCCAATGTTTGTAACTCACTTACATGTCCTGTATAACCCATATTACCTGTACCTCACCTCGGTGGTTACCCAATGTTTGTAACTCACTTACACGTGCCGTATAACCCATATTACCTGTACCTCACCTCGGTGGTTACCAAATGTTTGTAACTCACTTACATGTCCTGTATAGCCTATATTACCTGTACCTCACCTCGGTGGTTACCCAATGTTTGTAATTCTCTTACTTGTCCCGTATAACCCATATTACCCGTACCTCACCTCGGTGGTTACCCAATGTTTGTAACTCACTTACATGTCCCGTATAGCCTATATTACCTGTACCTCACCTCGGTGGTTACCCAATGTTTGTAATTCTCTTACTTGTCCTGTATAACCCATATTACCTGTACCTCACCTCGGTGGTTACCAAATGTTTGTAACTCACTTACATGTCCTGTATAGCCTATATTACCTGTACCTCACCTCGGTGGTTACCCAATGTTTGTAACTCTCTTCCTTGTTCTGTATAACCCATATTACCTGTACCTCACCTCGGTGGTTACCAAATGTTTGTAACTCACTTACATGTCCTGTATAGCCTATATTACCTGTACCTCACCTCGGTGGTTACCCAATGTTTGTAATTCTCTTACTTGTCCCGTATAACCCATATTACCTGTACCTCACCTCGGTGGTTACCCAATGTTTGTAACTCACTTACATGTCCTGTATAGCCCATATTACCTGTACCTCACCTCGGTGGTTACCCAATGTTTGTAATTCTCTTCCTTGTTCTGTATAACCCATATTACCTGTACCTCACCTCGGTGGTTACCCAATGTTTGTAACTCACTTACATGTCCTGTATAACCCATATTACCTGTACCTCACCTCGGTGGTTACCCAATGTTTGTAACTCACTTACATGTCCTGTATAGCCCATATTACCTGTACCTCACCTCGGTGGTTACCCAATGTTTGTAACTCACTTACACGTGCCGTATAACCCATATTACCTGTACCTCACCTCGGTGGTTACCAAATGTTTGTAACTCACTTACATGTCCTGTATAGCCTATATTACCTGTACCTCACCTCGGTGGTTACCCAATGTTTGTAATTCTCTTACTTGTCCCGTATAACCCATATTACCCGTACCTCACCTCGGTGGTTACCCAATGTTTGTAACTCACTTACATGTCCCGTATAGCCTATATTACCTGTACCTCACCTCGGTGGTTACCCAATGTTTGTAATTCTCTTACTTGTCCTGTATAACCCATATTACCTGTACCTCACCTCGGTGGTTACCAAATGTTTGTAACTCACTTACATGTCCTGTATAGCCTATATTACCTGTACCTCACCTCGGTGGTTACCCAATGTTTGTAACTCTCTTCCTTGTTCTGTATAACCCATATTACCTGTACCTCACCTCGGTGGTTACCAAATGTTTGTAACTCACTTACATGTCCTGTATAGCCTATATTACCTGTACCTCACCTCGGTGGTTACCCAATGTTTGTAATTCTCTTACTTGTCCCGTATAACCCATATTACCTGTACCTCACCTCGGTGGTTACCCAATGTTTGTAACTCACTTACATGTCCTGTATAGCCCATATTACCTGTACCTCACCTCGGTGGTTACCCAATGTTTGTAATTCTCTTCCTTGTTCTGTATAACCCATATTACCTGTACCTCACCTCGGTGGTTACCAAATGTTTGTAACTCTCTTCCTTGTTCTGTATAACCCATATTACCCGTACCTCACCTCGGTGGTTACCCAATGTTTGTAACTCACTTACATGTCCTGTATAACCCATATTACCTGTACCTCACCTCGGTGGTTACCCAATGTTTGTAACTCACTTACATGTCCTGTATAGCCCATATTACCTGTACCTCACCTCGGTGGTTACCCAATGTTTGTAACTCACTTACACGTGCCGTATAACCCATATTACCTGTACCTCACCTCGGTGGTTACCAAATGTTTGTAACTCACTTACATGTCCTGTATAGCCTATATTACCTGTACCTCACCTCGGTGGTTACCCAATGTTTGTCATTCTCTTACTTGTCCCGTATAACCCATATTACCCGTACCTCACCTCGGTGGTTACCCAATGTTTGTAACTCACTTACATGTCCCGTATAGCCTATATTACCTGTACCTCACCTCGGTGGTTACCCAATGTTTGTAATTCTCTTACTTGTCCTGTATAACCCATATTACCTGTACCTCACCTCGGTGGTTACCAAATGTTTGTAACTCACTTACATGTCCTGTATAGCCTATATTACCTGTACCTCACCTCGGTGGTTACCCAATGTTTGTAACTCTCTTCCTTGTTCTGTATAACCCATATTACCTGTACCTCACCTCGGTGGTTACCAAATGTTTGTAACTCACTTACATGTCCTGTATAGCCTATATTACCTGTACCTCACCTCGGTGGTTACCCAATGTTTGTAATTCTCTTACTTGTCCCGTATAACCCATATTACCTGTACCTCACCTCGGTGGTTACCCAATGTTTGTAACTCACTTACATGTCCTGTATAGCCCATATTACCTGTACCTCACCTCGGTGGTTACCCAATGTTTGTAATTCTCTTCCTTGTTCTGTATAACCCATATTACCTGTACCTCACCTCGGTGGTTACCCAATGTTTGTAACTCACTTACATGTCCTGTATAGCCTATATTACCTGTACCTCACCTCGGTGGTTACCCAATGTTTGTAACTCACTTACATGTCCTGTATAGCCCATATTACCTGTACCTCACCTCGGTGGTTACCCAATGTTTGTAACTCACTTTCTGTCCCACATAACGCATATTTCCTGTTCCTCACCCCAGTTGTTACCAAATCTTTGTTTGATTTTCATCTACAATTGTACATGTCCTATAGTACCAATATAATTATTATATCACCTGTACCTCACTTTCATGCATGGTTACCCAAACTTTATACCTCATGTACCTGCTCGGTATAACCTATACTACCCAGTAATTAGTGGATATAGCTTAACTAGAAAATATGGTTAATTGGTATTTTATCATTGCGAAAAGTAATTTTATGTCCGATCATTTGTATTCGTATAGATTATATATATGATGGCCACCACTGTAGTGTAGTCTGGAAAATCAAATCAAATAAAACACAATTATTTTACTATTATTATATGCAACACAACTGATATGCAATGATGTATGACCACGGGAACTTGTAACAATAAAAAAACAGTTTGCTCAGAACGATCGCGATTATGACGGTGACCTAATTAGAAATACCTAATTTTACTTTTAGCAGCCCGAGTTTCCCTGGCCCTACTGCCAGTAAAGTTAACACCAAACTTTGACATTTTGAAAGCCAAAAATTAAATGTATAAGCGAACGGGTACTTAGTTAACTCGTTCGTCTGCTGGAAAGCCGAATAAGTCAGTTGTGAAACGGACATCAATCCACTCCACATGTATACGTACGTTGCAGAACAACAGAAAGTAAGAACGATATGCCTGCTTTTCTTACCTCACTTGCAAAAGAGTGCTGTAGGCGGTACTTAATTTATGGGCGTGTCTTTATATCCTCGCCTCGCGAGTTACCACCTCCTGCGGGTTGACATTTAGCATCTACGATCTTCGAGCCGGATGTGGACAAAAGGAGTAAAGTCAAGGGTTTATATTGATTGATGTAAACAAAATTATAGAGTTAAATCTTTACGTTACAATAATCATAACTTTTTAAGTGTTTTTGTTTTTTAAATACGTGTAATCGACTGTATTTATTCCATTGTAATTATTTTGAAGCAGAGCAGACTCGGAGTAAATCATGATAGTTTAAACATGGCGGACAAGAGTCAACAAACGTCTGCCACCATCAGATTATCGTCAGTTTGTCTCGGTGGCAGATCAATAAGGTTTCTTTTACTCCAAGACAAGAAATTCGTCACAGCTCCTAAAACTTTAAATGAGGTATTTTGCACAGTGACAATATCCTACCGACAGGTTGTTGACTTACATGTGGTCAGATAATTAGATTGGCTACTGAACGATGTACTGCAGGGATTAGGTCCTACTCATATTCATCCCTGGAGACAAATTTGAACTCTTCCAATTCAGAGGTTTGAATAATCCATTACTAAATGCAGGGTTGATTTAATTAAAAGATACATGTGTAGCGGATCTAGATGAGGTACTTATGGCAGGTCTCTTGTTGATTGGCTTCATAACAAAACTGTCAAACCTTTAGCTTTAGCTAGCTGAAGCTTTAATCAATGCGGTATACCATGCCACGTACCGCAGTATTTGCCTAAATACCGTGGTACTTTTGATTTTGTGGTACCCAGCTCTAGATCCCAGGTTCGAACCACGGTCTGGCCCTGCATTTTTCCTCTCCTGTTACATTTAATTTGGAGCCTGTGACCTGCCACACCTTGTTTCAAGTACTGGCCTGGGTGCATACTTAGCAGGGGGTTGATCGAACGTGGGTTGTAAATCGTGATGTCTTCGGGTCGAAGACTTTGTTAAAAGATGGAGAAATGTAGCGGATCTAGACCGGGTCGATAGTAGGCAACCAGATTGTTACTAGTCCTTGGGGCTTTGGCCTCAGCTGAATGAATATAGCTAAATGACGATTGGCGATGTGATGAGCTAGGGGTACGGGGAGTCTCCCATGGAAAAAAGTTATTATCTAGATGCTCTGAAATGAGTTTTGGTGTAATATCCTGAGTGCTAAATTTGTACCATTTCCTCTCCTTGAATAAGTTATAGATTAGAATTACAAAAACTATCAAATTGGGAAATGATCACTGATTTTTTCAACATTACTTTTAGCAGTCATTAACCTCAATAATTAATTTAACAGAGTGAGACCATATATCCTTTCAATGGTACTGTGTATGACTTCAACAGTTCTCTTCACTTCCTGCAGTACATGACAGCCTCTTGCCGGACTGGGGCCACATGCACTTGTTACATATACTGCATTTGTTACGGATTTGACCATCTGCAAGTGCATGTGTGACTAATAAGAGCTAGATTGACATCATTTCGCATTAAGGGCTTTAATGGCACACATACATGGATAAATAGAGAAATCTTTGTTTAAAATAGAGATATCTGTATAAATTTAAATTGATATATCTGTATTTTCCAATAGTTACTGATATCTCTAATTGAAATAGAGATCTCTCCTATTGAAAAAGAAATATCTCTAATTGAGATAGAGATATCTGTAATTTAAATATAAATTTTATGTCTTTATTTACTTAAAATAAAGATATTTCAGAAAATTCTTTTTCAAACAAAGATATCTCTTATAAAAAGATAAAATAGAGATATTTTTATTTGAAATACATATATACTGTATATCTTAAATTCAGCTAATTAGATATCTTTGTAGAAAAAAATACAGATATTTTTATTTGAAATAGAGATAGCTGTATTTGAAATAGAGACATCTCTATTTTAATGCAGATTTCTTCACTTACAATAGAGATATCTTTATTAGCTTTTTTGATGCTTACTTTGATGTGACCAAGATTTACATGGCGAGTGTCGTCGATGAAGCAGAAGACGCATACTCTTCCGGAACCCCTGGTCTTATTCTCTTGTGCTTTTACCAGAGTCTCCATGTAAATCTTTCCACAGTAGATTGAGTTTCTGTCAGTAAATAATAAATATATCTGTGTGAAATCAGGGTTCACCCTAGACCTTGGGCACAATGAGAGAAAAAATCTCCCTTACCTAATTTCAGTGAGATTTTTCATATATGGATGGGATTTTTGGTATTATGACACGTAATTTAGTATGAATTGATAGGAATGCTATAAGTTCATAACAATTAAATTTATTAAGTTAATTTATAAATAACACAAGGTACAGTAATTATATTTTATTTCCTGGAGAAAATCGTCCTTGTTTGTGATTTTAACTCTGTCATATACAGGCCTAATTAAAGTTAAAATTCCTCCAAAATCAATCATTCCTAATATAACATTAAACTTGCTACTAAACATCAATAGCATTGACATCGTCACGGATACAGTCAGTACCGTTGGCCTATTGGCCCCAGCACCGGTGGAGTCATTTCCTCTCTCAACCATCTACTTGTTTTCCATGGATTCATCATTGGTTAACGTTAATTTAATGAACTAAGACATCCCTGGCTGTCAGATCAACTTTCAATACTGTTTCTGGAGGCATTAACTACTTACATTTCCCCCCAATCGCAACCTGTCACAAATTTACAGACACCTGCACCTTTGTGTTTGCGTGGTGGCTTTGTCATCTAAACGTTTGAATTGCAAGTGATTGAGACTATGACTGGTACACACTATCATTAGGATTTGCAGAAAGGAATACTTCTGGAACTACGATCGGTATTATTGATCGATGTAGATATCCACTATACCTGAATTTTGACATGCGCGATTCTTTCTCGCTTTAGAACGGACTTTAACGCGATTTATCTGAAAATACAGCGAGAATCTCGCGAAATCGCGGCCAAAAGTGAACCCTGTGAAATGAGCCTCCCATTACAGTAGTGTAATGGGCCGTGGCTCCATATATATAAACTTTTTTTTTTTCTACTGACAGAAACTCAAGCAACTGTGATATTTCATTTGTTCCTATTTTGCCCCTAGTTTAATCGATTTTGAGTTCGAATTATGGTTTTGATTTTTTTTTTTAAACCCCAAACAACTTTCAGCTCAGGCCTTGGTGGAACACTACCATGTATACAGATTTCGAAATATTTAGGGACAATTACATATTTACAGCCCACAACTTTTCCTGCTCGATGATCTAAGCCTATTTTCTCACCTTTTGATTGTCAATAAATTAACTTAAATTGTATTACAGTCGCATGGTGTACCATTATTTTTGGCAAGTGATGTTTTGTGTGGCTGCTCTCAAATGACCAAGAATTTTACCAGGATCCATGCACGGTACTCCAAAGATGGGATGGCAACAAAACTAGTATTGAAAGGTACATAGTATGCATTTGATCATAAAAGGTATTTTTTTCACTTTCAATGATAAATAACCAATAGTATATAATCATATACAAAATAAATAATTAAATTAAAAAGAAAATATGTTAATTACAAAGATCCTTTGTTAATAATGATTATCTTGGTTAGGAAGTAAAAAAAAAAAAAAATTAAGTTACAAAAAAGTTCATAAGTAATGAACAACCAAGAAACTTGAGCTAACAAAGCTACGACTTAAAAACCTAGTAGTTGATCACTTTGAAACAACCAAGGTACTATTTAAATAAAAGTCAAATTAAACGGGTATTTATATTAGTATAGTTAGGAATAAACTTTTCCAGTTAGCACCAATATGATAAACAGCATGACTTTAACTATACTGAAGCTAAAAACTTAGTGAAAACTGAATTAAATAATTATGCAACTAAGTATTGAAACCCTGTTAAAAAGATTTTGCTAATTAACAAAGTTAAATAGCAATTAGTGACTGATTACTGACCAAATAAACAATTAAGTTAAGCACTATTATAATAATTTAATGATTAAGTGAAATAAGAGCCTAGAGGAAGATATTATAGATAAACATTGAACCATATAAAAACGGTAAATACCAAATGAAAAAAAATTGTAATCAATTTACCAAACAATTGACTTAGTCTCCCAAACGTTTTCTTCTTCAGACTTCCGAGTGGTTGGAGTTAGCCACAGTACTACTGTATGGTTCTACAACATCCGCGGAGTGTTCCAAGTGGTGTTTGAATACCAGGAGAAGATGGTACAAAGAGACTGCCTGTCAAAACTAAAGGTACCCAAGTACAGTGGACTCCTCATTATATCATGTTGCACTTGTCAGACACAAAAATGACATTAACAGGAATGTGACATAAAGAGAAACATGTTTTTCCACTAAATCTAGTGAATTTCCAATCTCCATAATTAAAAGTAAGATATTCAATGTGCATATGAAAATTTTTCAATATTAAGATGACATTATTTCAATTAGAAATAATTTTTGGGGTTATTTTTTATATTCTAGGCAACATTTTGTACTAGTTGTATCTGAAATCAAAGGGAATGACATCATTTTCTGAAGATTTCATGTGATTGGTTGAAAATATGGTATTAAGAGGAATTCACCTCAAAATACATGATATTAACCCATTAAAATTACAATGATTAAATAGAGAGAAAATGATGCTTGGGGAAAAGGTGATGTAAAGAGGAATGTGATATTAACAGAGGTGATATTAAGTGGAGTCCACTGTATTCATTTTCATTTTTTCTTCAGTGGAGTCTCAGATATCCATCCACCTTGGTTATACTATCCAGTCGTCATCATTCCCAGTATATTAGCCTGTCACATTTGTTCCCAATAAAAAAATCAATCCACTTTATTCCAACTAGAATTCCACTACTTTTACTCCCAGTAGGCATTTCAGAAATAAAATGACAGCAATGCTTAAGTTTGCCTGGACTCTGTCACATACACTACAAGTCACTGGAAATTCATACTTGGGGTATTCGTTCACCTTAGTGAGGCAGTATGTCATACATCAAAATTAGGTCACTTTGACCTAAACTTTGACCTACATTTAAGTAAAGTAAAAAAATATTTACATTTTATTTTTGCAGGATATTTGGCTCTGTAGATATCAAGATGAAAACCTTCCAAACAGTCTTGGTGTTACTCTGAGTCTGGACATACATGTTCTTCACAACAATCCAAGCTCTGTTGTACAAGAGGACCAAAAAGTATTACCAGACATTGGGAGGGAATATGGCCTAAATAAAGAACAGGAGTTGTTCCCCCTGACAGATGGAGAGGTTGTCATAGAGCTGGTTAAACACAGCAGGAACACATGTAGGGATGAAGCGGATGAAAACACAACTTCTGACAACACCGTGGAAAAAGAAATTAATGGGAATTCACTGTTGAATAATGTAAATGGTGTGCACACATTGCACACTGAAGATAATGCCCAGGTGACATTAGGAAAGAAGCTCTATTCAGCTAACAATGTCGACAGCCACACTTCCAGTAGTGAGGACACTGTACAGGTGTTAGAGGGAAATGAACTCCTGACAGAGGATAAAATCCATCCCCACCACAACTCTTACAAAGCAAGGGAGGAGTGTGAACAGAATATCCCAGAACAGGATCTTCTGTTAGTTAACAAAAAACAACCCAGCAACGCTTCCATTAAAACAAAAGTAGAGAGTGGACAGGAGGTCGGAGGACAGAATCTTCCTGTAGCTGACAGCGTTCATCTCTGTCACTCATGCGGCTCGTTAAACTGTCCGTCATTTCAATCAGTGGTGAATGAAGATGGTGAAAGAGTTTGGGGAATATGCCGTGCACCTGGGTTAGAACGGAGCCTACTACACAGGCCACTCTGCTGTAGTAAGGCAACACAGATTGACACAGTGCCGAGAAGTGTAACAAAGGTTTCTGTGGGTGTCCAGACTGATCATTACATCTCAATATTTCAAGATCGTCTCAAGACCAATTCCAAAGCTACAACATGTAGAAACTCTGGCCCTCAGACTGATATCACCATGGAAACATTTGCCATTCTTACCCCCCCTTGTTTGTTTTGTACAAAAGGTGAACCTGAATTTCATGGAAAATGCTGCAGAACAAATTGTATGAAAAAAACTCTTTCAGGAACAGATGTGATGAAGGAATGTGTTCATGTTCTGGAAACTTTAATACGAAACCTTGTTGAAATGCAAGTCAATTTCAACAATCTTGACCTCTCTTCTGTTGTGAAAAGGTTCCGTATTGTACTCCAGTTATTAATGCAAGAACTACATTTTGAGGAAAACCAAGGATTTCCGTTCCAGTTAATTCAAGAATACCTAGTTATGTTAGGAACAGTGACAAACACTGACAATGCATATGACGCTTGGGGAAATACTCCCCAAAGGAACACCTGTTTACACATCATCAGTCAGTGGTTGGGTCAAGAATTCCACAAATTTGAACCTAAAATTTCTCAACAAGTTGAGGACTTTAAACAAAGGCATATAAACTGTATAGACAACTTGCCTCCCGCCGAGAGCATCATTGACCGAGTGTTTCCCAGTTGTATGAAAGAGTTAATAGTGAACTGGACCAGCAGGACTAGCACAGCTTCTCCACGTGGACTCCGGGGTAGTGACCATGACTACAGTCCTCCGGTGAAGAAGCTGTGCGTGAGTGATGAATCATCACCAGCATACCCACTGGTACAGCATATCCTGGAGTTCGCTAACCATGCCCTAGTGTCTGGTGTGGCTCATGTTGTCTACTCCAGGCTTCGGCATTCTACATAGCATTACGCTATACCAGATATATGTTTATAATCTGTAAATATCACAAGATCCTTCATAAAGTTTCTCTGTATTAAAGGATTCTTTCTCAGAACAATTTTGGCTTTCTGTGATAATCATATTTTTGGTTGATATACAAACATAATGCTGCAATCATTAAGGTGCCACAAGTAAAATTTGAATATTAAATCTATGTTAAGAGGACAATTTAGTGAAGTTTATTTTTTTTATTAAAATTGTAGTTATACACTCCTTATGAACTATATATCACACCAATATTTTGACAAAAGGTGATGTTTTCCTTGCTTTTTTTTTAATTGTTTACCAACAAATAACATTCATAGGAGACATGCATGTTTACAAATATCTCTGATCACTTTGGTCGCACAAACATGGGCAGATCAACCTATCTTATGGATGTCAATGAAAAACTGCAGAGTAGAGCTGTCAATACAGATTAAGTCAGCATGTAACCACTCATCTCATTACGTTCCAAGTACATGATGAACTGCTCATTATCGGTAAAGCACTCTCTTCCACGGCACGTCTAAAGCTCAACTTATGATGAGTTTTTATTTTAAGCAATACTGCCAGAATTATGCAGTGAAATTCCCCTTCAGTGGGGGTTCCTTTCTGTGCAAGTTCTCAATATTTTTTTTTTTTTGTTGATTTGAAATGTAACAAAATAATTTCTTGTGGATTCTATAATTATAATTTATAGCAACATATTTCGTAAATTCAATATCCTTAGAAAGAAGTGTGTTTGAAATCAAACTTGCCTTGTTCCATTTGTTTACAACACACTGTACAGTCAGTGATTGTGCTAGGGGGGCACATTTATTTAGTGCTATATTTGATGTCTTTAATATTTGGTGCAGGCTTTCCCGATAATTAAACTGACCAAAATGGGCACTTGCTGTGAGATTCTAATGATCAAGTTTGGATTCTTTTGTCTGGGTATATGTATATTCGATTCTGGTTAACTGAAGAGTCCCTTTGATATCAGTTACATTGCCAACTCCTCATTTTTAGTCCTAGAGTAAATAGTGTAACATAAATGATGATCATTTGGTTGTTAAAAAGTATTTTGCCAAATATATTTCAATACTATGCAGTTTCCTGTCTATAATTCTCTTATTGGTCACTATTACAACTACTGAAATGTACACAACAAAGACACTAACACTAGTGTTCTTTCCTTCTTTATTACATAGCCTTACAAAGGTCAATATATTTACGAAGCACCATTGTTACACAATGCTAGAAACTGGGGCCGTCCTAGACAGGGAACTATACACTACACACACAAACACTCACACTTTCCAAATATTCTTCCAGCACTGCTTTAAAAACTTCACAGGATACATACAGTGTCTCTCATTCTAAACCCACTTGATGCATGTAGCATATCTATCAAAGCTATGTATCTTACTTTCCCACAAAAACATCTTGCACACATGACTTTTCCATTTGATATCGTGTATACTACTAATGCTAGTGCTTGTACACATTCATCATAAAACTATTACTTCAAGTTACACTCAACACTAGTCCAGTGTCTCTCACTCAGAAAAAGACCCATCTCAAAAGTGTTGTTATCTCCCTTGTTTGTCATATCATAATGACTACATTGGGAAGTGTTCTTGAAACAAATTCGCGCTATGTAATTATGATGTCATAATGAAAATGACGTCATCCGGTTGTCACAAATCATCACAAAAACACTTCCCGAAAGTCGATCTTGTATCCACCATTGTGGCCTATCAAGGGGAATAACAACACTTTTGGGAAAGGCCTATCATTAATATTGTTGGCATCTAGCTTTCACAGAAAGCATCGATTTAAACAAGTACATATGTATTCCTTTTAAGAAAGAAACAAACATTTCTGAAGCCTTGTTAATATCTCTCTTATAGTTCAGCGCATTCAGTTGTATATACACTGAAGAAGACAGCAAATACTATATACCGGTAGTGGAGGCCCATCAAAAAGCTCAACTTTTTTTCAGTTATAAGAAGGAAATGATAGGTATCTAAAGTTCCATCTGACAGATGGAAATAACAAAACAGTAACTGTATCAGTTATACAATTGAAACAGAGAAGACAGCCTTTTAACTGATTAACACAACAGCATTCATACAAGTTACTGGTACATTTGAGATTCAGAACACACTGGTGTGACAAACACTTGTACAGACACACTTGACCCTTCAATCATGCTTCCCTCATACATGTTTATGTATACAGTTGAAAAAATAACGGAGAAAGATCCTCTGTCAATGGATGAATTACTCTAATCCTGTACCCTGTATGTAAACAAAACTACAGAAAATATATAGATTAATGTTATACCAGGAATTAAATATACAAAGTTGTATCATTGAAGACATATAAATAATACATAAACTATTGATGAACACACAACATTAATGACAAGCCAGAAACCTCATCAACTCATTCACCCCTGAAATTTTATAATAACTTTTCCATCCTTTGAATTGAAAGAGTTCAAAAATATTTTCAGGGTTGGATGAGATGAAAACCTACTTTCCAGGCTGGTGAAGATAATAGGTACTTGACCAAGATGGGAACAAATTATGATTTGGTCATTCAACATTTTCATATTGACATGCACATACATAACATATAGGTGATAGGTTATAAATTTATATATATTTACAAGAGCAATGTCTACATTGTCAAATTATGAAGAAATATAAGTGAAGTACCAGTAAAGTATACCTGGACCAAGGTCCTATAAAAGTGCCATTTATTTATATCTCAAATTTTTGAAATATACAATTTCTTATTAAACCAGTGATATATCTGCATGCGCATCTCAGGTCCTGTACTCATAGAATTTTGAAAGTAACCATTGAATTTTAAGAATTGGTTCAATTTTACATATATATATATAGTGGGACCCATTGTTTTGGCAATACAAAAGAAAAGGACATGAAAAGTAATTGTAGATTGTCACTGCTCAAATACTGTATTTCAAACTAACATGTTTTTGAGCCTTTTTACTTTTGAATACATTTCTGGAAAATATTTGAGATTGCAAATTGTAGTTAGTTAATGCCCTATGAAGCTAACACTACTTAAAACCGGGTCCTGGTCATCAAAATCTCCCAATATTTATGAACACAGTTTTAGAGATAATGACTACAAAATGTGAATACATTTGTGTGAACATGATAGATATTAAACATTTTGAATACTAACTTTTATCTAGTTCTAGTATTTATGACTAGAGACTAAAATGTCTTCATTTGAATGTGGTATCCATTCTTTGAAAGACATCCACATTATTTTTGGATTCATCAACTTATGACAATAAATTGAACAAATCAAGGACATTCCCTTCTGCATTGCAGTGATAATTTGTTTCTAACTTATCATAAATCTCATATAAAAGTTGTCAAGTCTTGATGAACTCAAACTGCATGAAAATAATAGATATTTTATACACATGAAATGACAGATATAATATATATATATGAAATGCATGTCTTGGTTACCACGACTGTACCAGGTTAAAAATAGGACATCTCTGCTATCTGTCAAACTGGAATGTATACAAGTGAAATGCTTTGACTAGAGCCACACCACACAACATTAAATCCAGCATGCTCACTCATCAACTCAAAGAGTCTGACACGGCTGGTAGCTTTAAAGGACATCAAAACCATGTATGATATAAACCTCATTACAGATTGAAGAAGGTGTTTCAAGCTAAATATTTCTTTAAGGTGCTTACTTTAGTGTAAGGAAACATACTTTTTTCCTCCCGTTAATTTAGTGTGTTATGTGAACCTACCCACATTACAATATCACCATAAAACTTAACATATACACTCCGGCTTCTTTTCTTGCCAACACAAGACGTTAATTAAATTGTTGAATACACTTTATGGTTGCAGAACTATAACAATATTTAAGTTGCAATTAAAAACATTTTAGCACTTTTAAAGTGATTTCACACCATGCAGGACCATATATATATATTAGCATTCATTTCCACTGTCTGACAGAAGTCTGATACAGGAACAATGTATTTATAATTTACTAAGTACATTTGGAAGAGTGCCAGGCAACTCGGCTGTGAAAATGAGTAAACATACCTGGTTAACTACTCACTACTAGTAAATATATATATATTAAATCTTATCCTTCATCCAGTGTTCTCGCTATGTTTTGCAATAATTGCTTGACTTCGAAAGAATAGCTGGTTGAATTTTTACGTTCTGTAATGTTGACATATGTAAAATTCTGAAAAATAGCCGGTTCAAAGTTGGTGAAAAACAGGCTACTTTTGTCGGCAACCGGCTTTTAATGAGAACCATGTGATCAGAACTGCAATACCCACAATTTGACACTTGCACAAGTCCTCTAAATCCAAACAGTATTTTAGTAAGGACTTGAAATAAATAAGCTATCTATTTAATATCTAGTGTCTTTTGGACTTGTGAAAAATATCTAACCTAAATATTGTTGACTGATAGTTCACTAAAAAAAAAACCCAAGAAACTGGTTCACCTGAGAAGTCCTGGGTTTGTCATGCGTATCTACAATAGAAGGCTTTATGTCCCATACTGTTATCTCCTTCAGACTCGGGATGAAAACCTACTTCCATTCCTAACATATCTACGTGTATTAACAGAGAGAACTTATAAATATTGTATTCAACTAGTTTAGCCCTTTTGACAACCAAACAAAATAGTAACACCCTGTTATAAACTTGATACCATTCATACCTCAGGGTGGTCGGGTGGTGCAGTGGATAGCGCACTTGCCTTTCACCAAGGCGGCCGGGGTTCGACTCCCCGTCCGGACGTGAAAAGGTTTGGGGTCACCTGTCCGACTACGTGGGTTTTCTCCGGGTACTCCGGTTTCCTCCCACAATAAGACCCCTCGCGCGCTAATATCCGGGCCAACAAGAGTGATTAATATAAGTTGTATAACTTGTTTCATAATTGTTGTAAAATAAATAAAGTTTATATTTTACCTCAGGGAAACTGATCACAATAGTATAGCATGATATTTGGTCAGTTTTTTGTCAACTGTATTGGTCATAAAATGTTTATTATCATGACATAAAATCAGCTACAATATTGATATAACTGCCACATACAATAATGCAGATATGCTATACTTTTAAGTTCCAAATTACAAAGATGGTTCAAATGTAGATGATTTCTTACGACGCAGTACAAAATATGAGGCGTCAATACTTTTACAATAGCCTTTGTGAGTTACATATTCCTTCTGGGTACTGTGCATCTTGTGGAGAAACAGAGCTATGTTGTGGTGTTTGGGACCTCAACATTCCCTCCAGGTCACTGTGCTGTTTGTGCAGAAACAGAATAACACTTCCATGTCTGGATCATCATCCTCTTGTTAAGTTGTAACATCATTGACGTAAAGTGTATTTTAGGGATCGTCAAATCCTTCCTCCTGTAGAATGGCTTGTCGCGAGGCCTTGATGATGGCACGGACTCGGCTTAACATGTACTGGAAACAGAAAACATGCTTTGGTACGAGATTTGTATTATTAAAGAATGAACTGTAATGTGCAGACACAGGGGTTAAGTATCTATCTCTTCAAAAGGCAGTCATTACACGAGACACATAGACAAACTGTTAACCCTAATACCTACCCTGTAAGAGACAATAATGTAGAACAAGCTCTTTTGAAAATTTAATTGAGATGTACCATGGTCTAAAAACAAACAAACATTGTGTAGCTTCCAATCTGGCTGATAAAAATCGGAGAAATAATCAATCTTTTAAATCAATAAATAACAAAATGTATTTCAAATTGATCAAACACATTCAAATTTGTGCTTTCAGCCATATAAAGTTTTTATATATAAAGTGGATTGTTACAAAAGCCTACCTTAGATACGGCTTTCTCCTCGCCCTTTGACTCTCCTGGTAAACTACAGCTATTACTGTCAGAGTCTGGTGGTAATGGAGGTAGTGGAGGGAGGGGGGCCCGCGAGTCTGAAGGCGGCTCTGGGGGCAGACAGTCCGGCAACGGGGGTCTGTAAATATTTTAAAAAGACTTGTTAGTTCTGTCTATCTATTTCATGGAATATTTAATTTGCAAACAGGAAATTCGTCTTATATTTCATAATAGAGTGTCACTAAATTGGCCACTTGCAAGAATTGTTGATGTTAAGAAGTGATAGCTGCCATCTGGCCTGGCAACACAGAAATTTTCCTCAATGTGTGCCCTGCCTGGGATAGTGTTACAATGAGCTAATGTCATACTCTGAACAAATATTGCTGTTGGAAGGAACTGTCAGAAAGCACAAAAATAGCCAAAATAATATTGAAATTTTAATTTTTGTTCTTTCTTCACAATTTTGAAACCATTTGAAAAGTAAACATATGATAGATATTTCAAAAAGGAGAATTATTATGAACACAACAATACCATTTAACAGTGTTCTATCATATTTCAAAGAAGAGAAAATCTGAAACCCTTGCTGGATCTGCCAGCTAGTTTAGAGCATCAGTACTATTCAGCAACAGTTTATCAGTCGTTAACCTTCCCACCACTGTAGAAAATTATAGACTCATCCAACAATGCATTGGAGTGTCTACAAAAAGCCACATGGGGGTCACAGGGTTAAAGTGCTACTGACACTCTTTATAAACTACCAGCGACTCTCTTTCCTGCCCAATCCAGTGAGAGGTAACCGAGACTACTCACAAGTTAGAGAAGTCTGTAAATGTGTATGTTTTGGCTTTGTCGTCAGTGATATCCATGGCCGATTGTGACAACCCTGGTTCCTGTTTGATAGCGAGATCACAGCTCTGGACGGGACCTATTACATCACTAACACTCTTACTGCTAGATGACTTGTGACGGGGGGACCTGTAACAAACAACCACCAGGTGTCAAACTGTTGACTAAAAAAACTATTGAGATCTTAATGTAATAACATGATAACTGATGAACACATTTCCCCTGTAATCTATTAGCTTAAGCTTGGAGGCAATTGGTTTACTCCAAATCTGTTACCAATAAAAACTTAAATGATTTACTAATTTGCATAATAAAACTTTTAATGATTTACTTATTTGCATAATTAACTTTGATGATTTACTAATTTGCACAATTAACTTCGAATGATTTACTAGTTTGCATAATTAACTTTAATGATTTACTAATTTCCATGATAAACTTAAATTATTTACCAATTGCAACATTCATAATAAAACTTTCATGTCTTAATTATGGTGAAGGTTTTGAAATTTGGTTTCCCATCCCATCCCTCCCATACCATATATACTGAAACAGCTTTGTTGAGTAAGAATTCTTGCCAATCTTTATGGTATACAACATCATTACCTACACAAGGTTTTTGCCTCACATTCCGTGGAATCTATTTAAAGATAACACTTACCTAGAACGTGACCTCTTCTTCTTTTTCGACTTCCTGACACTGTGTGTTGGTGACCTTCGACTGGACTTGGAGGAGCTTTTGGAAGGTGATGGTGATCGTGACCTCTTGAGAGACTTTGACCTGCCTGGAGATATAGAAGGACTGGCCCTATATCTGGGCGACCTTGACCTGTCTTTCCTGCGTGGACTTTGTGTCCGTTGTATATGCCTTCGGTGTGGGGACTTTGATGATGACCTGAAACAAAAATCAGAATTTTTCCTTTTAGTTTTCCTACTTCGTTGATGGCCGAGAGAACAATTCAATGGACAATACATAAATCACAATCAAGGAAATCTACCTCATACACTTAGACACAGTACAAGATGTAGACATTTATTTGGTACATGGAAATCCATGATGTTTATAATTGAAGATGTGTACTCGTTCTGTAGCCCTATTGCATGTTGTGGATAATAACATGAAATACTGATAGCTTATAGGAGAGACTATCAAATGAGCCGTCTGAAACCATTGCCCATTTCACTTTTCCACAACACAGTTGTATGTTAAAGCACTAGTTCCATATAAAACTAGAAATATCTGTGAGACCGCCCCCATGATATGAAATTAGTTCTTCATGCTTATTATGTATGCAAAGTTTGATGACGATCGGATCAGTAGTTATTTAAATATTAAAGCTGGTTACATGACCAAGGGACAGACATGGGTAACACTATATGCCCCAACCTATTTCATGGCGAGGGCATAAAAGTTATCTTATTTTACTATGCTCATTGGGTCATTCTATTTAACTTTCTCTATTTACTGTAACTATGGTTTCAAGTGAGGTAGCATGATTAAAATGTCCAAATGACATGTCCTTTTTATATCAGTGTTGTAGACTTCCTAATTATTCATGCATCATTTTATCAGACATGCTTGTACTTTCCTTGGAAGCCCATGTCAGTGCAGTAAAATGAGACAAAGTTTGTAAAACTGTGTGGAACACTGACCAAGCAATCAGCTACGTAAAAGCATATCAGTGACAAAATATTAAAAAAATATATAATTATATTAAACAGGTATTTCTCAAGCAATTGAAGACCAACATAACTGTGATATTCAGTGGTCTTGTCTATAGAATATCTGAAGAATTTCTTCCGCAACTGTAACCACCAACTACTCTGAGTCACAGATATGCTTACCTTCTACTTCTAACATAAGCACTTGGTGGTACTGGGGAGCGTTTCCTCCTAGGTGACCTTGACCTTGATGGCGGGCTTGGCGACTTGCGTGATCTTGATGGTGGAGATAAGCCTCTATCTCGAGACTTCTTAGATGACCTTGAGGACCGGTCCGAGTAGTCGCTGAGTCGATCTTCCTCCTGAGTTATGGGTGTGTGTGAACGGCTGCCTAAAGGTGTACCTGATGAACCTGCTGGTTACAAAAAAATTTTCGTATCAAAACAGACACAAACTAGTAAAATATGAATTATTTGATTAACGGTAATATTGACATTAAAAACTTTTTAAACCCTTTTTGCATATCTTCATGAATATCACAATACGGTATCACCAAATCAACAAGATAATACTTTCTGATTCCAAGGAAAAAAACATCCCCTACAATTTATTCTTAGTAAGAGACTTTGAGCTTGACTTTAAAGAAACATTTTACAAACCATTTACACATCTCTTTATCAAAATAGATAACCATGTTAATTTCAAACTTATGAAAAACTTTTGAAGATGAATAATGGTTTCATCTTGAGAAATCAAAGTGTGGATGGACAGACAGACAGTTAATTACTATCAGGTATAGCAGAACCACAAATTAACTTCTTATAAAATAAAAAGCAGAGTATGTATTACACTTAAGCAGAGAGAAAACTGTTACAGAGGTATGCTTTGGTTTGGTTTATTTAGTTTTAAGTCCTTTTCACAGCCAGGGTCATTTATGGACGTACCAGGTTTTGAATGTGGAGGAAAGCCGGAGTACCCGGAGAAAAACCACCGACCTACGGTCAGTACCTGGCCACTGTCCCACTTGGGATTCGAACTCACAACCCAGAGGTGGAGGGCTAGTGGTTGAATGTCGGAACACATTAACCACTTGGCCCCCAGATGTATGCGCCTTCAGTTTTTAGTTTTCTTCCATTAACATCTTCAAACCAGTAAAATATATTAGCTAACAGATCAGATGATCTTCCTCCATTGAAAGAGAATATATATTTTGTTAAGTGCCTCAGCTCACCTGATTCCTCCAAGTCTCGCTGATCATCAGCTGTCGAGGAGGAAGTGGCTACACTGGTAGATTTGAGCATGTTGATAAACATGGCTGCCTTGCGTTTCCTTTCTGCCTGCATTTGTTTCTCTTTGTTTGCCTGGACAAGTTTCTCACGTGCTGCCGCTGCCATACGGTCCTTCAAACGCTCCTCAGCTACAAGACAAGCCAATTAATAGTTCAACAGATATTTAATATCAAGTAGATTTTGATATTTAAGGTTTATAGCATGCTATTGTTAAGGAATGAAATATCATACAAGTAGATTTGTTTCCTTGAAACACTGTCATGACATTGAAGAGCTGATGTGTCAAAAGTTTTGAACTAACAATCTGGCAAACTGTTTTGGATTATTTATTAACTATGTTGTAGTTGTCTCAGTTTTAACACTGATTTTACATACTTCAATAGATTCAACACTCAAAATTTGTCAAAAGAAACAATGGTGAATATCTGATGATGATTTTTATCATGAAATTATAAAAGTACTCACCCTATGTGGCAAAATATAAAAAAAAATAATCAAGAAGAAAAAATTAACCTTTCTTTCACAAACTCACCCTGTTTTCGTTCTAACTTCTCAATCAACTCTGCGCGATCCACTTTGCTCTCGGTCCTGGAATACTCTGCCCGTGGCTGTTCTGCCCTTGAATGATCTGCCCTAGAATAATCTACCCTTGAAGTATCTTGTCTTGTACTTTCCGTGAATAAAAAATCTGCATCAACAGGTGTTGATGTCCCTGATAGGTCAGACTTGTACAGCTTCTCCCGATCACCTGCAGACAAGTACATCAAATCTTTTTTAGTGTTTGTTATTTTAAAACACATTCAGGATTCGTTTTTTTCTTTCCACAATCTCCTTGCCTTCACTTGCAAAGTCATTTAATTTTTTTGAAAATTTATTGAATGGATTTGAAAATGAAATTCCTGAAGAGAGCTCTTCTTTTACAATTTGTGAAACTGAATTTATCATTATTCTATTGATTAGAGCATTTATTTTCCAATTTTTATACATTAGGGCTATTCCATAATTGTGTGGGGGAGGTGGTAGGCACCTGATTAATATATTGTGAGTGGTGAGGTAAAAACCAGACCTGCCGACTATTCCTCATATTAAATCTCTTTTGACTGGTGGTAGGGTCTTTGATAAAAAGTGCCTCCTGCCCCTCCCACATGGTTAATTGTGACACAGCCCTTACAGTTTGTACATACCTTCCTCATCACTACTATCATTGTCAAACACCTGACGTTTTTCCAATGAAGCACTTTCTTGTTCTCGAGGTTTGCCTTTGATGCTGAAGCTCACCCCTTTAGGGCGTTCCTTTTCTAAACGCCTTTTCTCCTTTGCGGTCTCCTGTCAAACATACGACAAGATGAAAGATCTGGTGGTATGGATAGTATTATTGTTCAATAGGTGTACACAATACATTTTCAATACACATTTATATATTATTTGATAAGGGTTAATCATTTTCCTTATTTTACACAGGCATATTATATGTAACAGAAGTCATTATTATGTTATGGGAGTCCAACCAGAAACCTCTAACTACCAGTTTTACGCTCAACTGATCGAGCTAAAGAGAATATTTCTCTAGCTAAGCAGTATATTGCAGCTAGCATTTACCAGTATTATATCCCCCCCCCCCTTCTAGGAAATAACTTGTCATAAATTGTCATAAGAGTTTTCCAGAGGTAATAGCAAGATTTATTTGCAGAACCTCTGTCTACTAGTCTTACGCTCACCCAACAAGCTAAGAGAATCTCCTCTAGCTAAGCAACTACTTATATTGTGTCTAGTATTTACCAGGGTAACATACATATACCAATAAATTGGAGACATCTCCTTCAGTACCCAGCAGAGAAAAACTACTTACTGTGATATGGATATTCTTCTTGAAGTTGTAGTATGGGAAATGGACGTGGTAGGATTCCAAGAATGCAAATCTAGGATCGTTTTTACTTTTCACGACAATCTCAAACTCCACGCCGTTCTTGGCAACATACATTGCCATTCTGTCTATAACAGGCTGAAGGTCAGGAGGGGGTGGAACAATCTGTGGAGCACCAGGTATGCTAAAGGAATCCCTGTTAACACAAACAATACTTGTCTTAATATCCTATAATGTACATGAATATATCATACAGGGGTCGATTTAGCCGCTGGCCCGTTGGCCCCAGGCCGGTTGATTTAGACTTGGGCCAGTTGCATTACAAATTTTAAGTCTACCCCTGTCATAACATGGTTACAGTAAAACAGGTTTATAACAAATCTCTAGGGACCAAGGATAGTAGTTTGTTATAAGCATAGTTCAGTAAATGTGTATAACATACAGATGATAGAGCACTTGGTGGGGAATTAAAAACAACTATGAATTCATTGTAAGTGTGTTCCTTATGAAGGTGTTTTACTGAATATACTTAGCGTTTATTGGTTGAATGGGGGTTTAAAGTTATTATTAACAGCTCTGATCACGTAACGACCAGCCTCCACATGTATTGTGTGTGTGTGCCAGACAGGATAAAAGAGTCATTAATTGTTAAAGAGTTTGATACAATTCTTTGTGAAGATTTTCACCACAATCAAGAATCCACAAAAGTATCTTAAAACCATGAACATAATGACTGTATATTTAATCTCTTTCACCCCTAGGTAACTTTGTTAAACGTTATCTTGCATTTATTTGGATTCATCCACTTTTATTAACAATCATGGTGAACGGTTACAATTGAATTTCAATTCCTATCAGAGATATGGGCACTTTTTACTTCATTCAATCACCCCCGAGTGAAGACACATTTGAACTCTTTCACATCAAATGTTGGTAGAGATCTTCATGAGACTTCAAGCGTTAATGGGTTAACATATTTTGGATGCATCCATTATGGTCTACAGTGGTGACCAAGTTACAGTGCCCATTCCTATTACAGATAAGGACACTTTTTAATCTAACACTAGCCAGCCCATTCATACTGTAAAAGTGAAATGGTTCACGATGTGAAAATACTAGCGTATTTCGCCTGCTTTAAATCTCCAAGATATATCCACACATAAAATATTTAACCCCACTCAAACTCTACAGTATATAATAGTATATTAAGTACACAGTACAAAATTACATGTTGCATGTTCACACCGTGAACTGTTTGGAGACTGGCTAAGTGAAAAATTCCACATGTGAAAATATTGGCTTTTACAATGTTACAATACCTTGAAGAGCTGTCTTCACTGGCCGGACTATCCCGGCTGAGGTAGATGTTACCACCCACGTCTGTCCCTGGGGGTGGGGGCTGGTGTGCGGACGGGAGGGTGACGGGTTCCAGCCCCGGGGGGAGTGGTAGACTGGAGTTGGAAGTGCCGTACTCTGGCAGAGACATGTAAGGAGGCAGTGGGGGAGGCTGTAAGGCTGAGGCTTCTTTAGTAGGCTGTCGGTCTGCTCCGCTGTCACCGCTACAACAAACAAGTATTTCATCATACCACACTAATCAGGGGTTAATCTAGGATTAAGGGGAAACTACCCTTTTTTACTTTAGGGGGAAAAAGCTCTTCAAAGGGGAATTTTTAATAATCAAAATGTTTCACTTTTCAAACTGAAAACAGCAAAGGATAATGAGAAGAAAAAAAATCTGGAGGATTTGGGTAGATATTGACATCAAAATTGAAAGAAAATACAATATTTCAGTAAATTTTACACAATTCTGAGGGGAAAAAAAGAAAACAATTTTGAGGGGAAACTACCCATAAACGGTAGTAAAAAAGGCGTAGATTTACCCCTGCTAATACCGAATAGTTTAACCAAACATGCTCTGAACTATCACAGCTATAAATGAGTATACAGTCAAACTTTGTCATCTTGAACTCGGTGGGGTCGTGGGAAAACTTCAGAGTTAATGAGTGTGTTTTACTTCAGTGAGTTTAAATGTTTAGTGGGAGGTTTTGCTGGGACCATCAAAATACTTCAAATTAAACAGTTATTCAAGTTCAAGCTAAGGAGGTTTCAATTGTACTTTTTATCATTAAGGCAGTATCCTACAGTCAGTAGATGCGATATGATTGTTACATTATAAAGAAGTTAATTACGAAAAACATTACTTGTCCCGAGTACGTTGTGTTAAAGAGTAGAGCTATAATTTAATAATAATAATAATAATAAACATCTATATAGCGTTCTATATAATTTAAAAAATTACTCTTGAGCGCTTCACAACGTGTAGATAATAATTTGATACTTACAATGCATAAATAAAGAAGTTATTACAATCTAAGCTAATGTGATAATATAAAAAATGCATATAAATACGAACTAGATAAACAATGTCAGTATATACATGTCGTCTAAGTTGATACCCTTATATGAACTCCTTAGTAAAGCGACACGAGTAACACTCGAAAAAAGTGAATCTGTGTGCGAACTCACCTTGCTTTATCCATCTGCTTGTTGGAGCGTTTTAGTGACTTGATGAGTTGTCCGTAAGGAGTGTCATGGATACTAACAGTTGGCATTTTTATAGGTTTAAGGTCAGGGGTTGGAGAGGCACGCTGTATCATGAGACTTGGATGTAGGTACCCATCTGGATGTTCTTCTTCAAAACCTGTAACGTATCAACGCGATCAGTCATTGACTCTCAAAGATACAACAGATTATAAGTTCATTTAAGTCCTGAAGTAACTCTGTCACTTGTTCAGTCAAGGTGGTACACAATAACTTAAATATTCATAAAATTTGCTTTAAGAAATGTCCCACCACATCCCCAAATTGGGCCTTTGTATAAAGTTTGATTTTCATTCATGAACAATTGGTTGAGATGTAATTGGATTAGACCGATGAAGCTATTACTATCTTTTCCTGTCTTCTGTCAAGCAGGAACGCAGAAATGAATGGAGCAGGAATATTCTTATGTATTGTAGCACCCTGATCAGACGTGAAAAGATATGGGGTCATCTACTCGACTATGTGAGATTCCTCCAGGTACTCTAGTTTCCTCTTACAATAATTAAAACCTCGCGTGCTAAAATGGGACCAACAAGTGTGATTAATATAAAGCTTTTTTTAACTTTTCTCATAATTGCTGCAAATTAAATACAGTTTATTTCTACCACAATAGACCGGAACAAAAACGTCACTTGCTGATTGTTTACGACGTCATCGATTGTTGACATTGTCACCATTTAGCGGGAATTTATAAGAGATCATACATTTTGCGCATATCATAGTTCGCAGTTCTCTTCAATTGTTTCTGACTAAGATTGTGGAAGAAACAGGTCACACGACTTGTGGTTATTGAATATGGAATTCATTTCACTCTCGTTAATTATTTTTTAAAAGTTACAAAAGTCTCTCGCAAAAGCTTGTGTTTTTTAAAACTTTAAAAAAATAATTAACGAGAGTGAAATAAATTCCATATCCAACGACCGTTGGTTATGTAACCTCTATTATATATATAGTAACTCACTGCTGTCAGGGTCCTCCTCAACTTCCTCAGCCTTTGGTCTATACTTCCCAGACTTTATCATATTCACCATGTGCTTGTAATACGGGTTCAGTGTGTTCTCAAAATGCATGAATTCAAACTGTGAGTTATTGGACTGTTTTGTTTTTATAATGATTTCCATCTGAGCTCCATGTTCTGCTATGAACTTAGCAGTCTTCTCTATAATAGCGTTCTCTTTCTCCGTTTCCGGCTAGAGGGAAAGAAGAAAACATTTTTAGCAAAGACTGAAGCTATATGGTGATGAAGCTGATTACATAGGGCAAAGATTAAGTCTTTATATTTCATGGATGCAATTTTCATTTGTTTCTCATCTATTACTCTTTTAATCATAACATTCAGTTCTATGATATGTCAGTTTTATTCTAAAATGTTTTCTTATCATCAAAAGGTAAAGATCACAATGCAGAAACTGTAACAATACCCATATTTGTTTTTTTAAGGGTCCATAAATTTACAAGTTGTTTTCATAATTATGAACTTTATCACAAAACTTACTCAATTTACTATGCATATTGTCATATCATGAATAAATGCTATTCAATCATTATAATATGAAATTTATTAAACTCATTAAATAACTGAACATGTCACTCGTCTAGATTAAAGACTTGTGGCAAATTAAATCACTGAACTAGTTTAATGAATTTCATGTAACTTTGACACTCATGCAAGATCATCTTTTTACCGTTTATTACGAAGAATGTTGTGTATGAACCACTCACCACATTAATTTCTGGAGGTACATGTAACTCAGGGGGAGCAACAAAAGGTATGTCTTCTACTGCTTCTGTTCAAACAAATCATAATATCACAGCTTTAGAAAAAATTGTATAATTCAAAATCTTTCAAAAAAAATGTCTGACTTGTTTTTTACAGTGGTGGTTATTTCAACTAAACAATGCCAATTTTGGGTTTTCATGTAGAAGCTTTCCTGTTTTTATGTCTTAAAATTGCAATTTTAAAGTTTTTGAGCTTGAATTAGAATGAGAAGCATCTTACCAATTTTGACCTCTGGCTGTTGTTCGGCTGCCATTTGCTGAGCGTAGTCGTAGCTGAAGCCGACAGCATTGTATCCCTCAGAAAGAGACAAATAGTACCGCTTCCACTCCTCCTCTGTAAAAATATGTCAATTACATTACATTATCATTATTGGTGTCAAACAGTGTATTTTCAAAATATCTCGGGGGGAAAAAAAGAATGGCCAAATTTCACAAGACTTGAAAACAACATTATAATTAATGTTGTTTGGTACAAACTAAAAACAGATGTGTTCAATATACCCTGTAGACTATAATTCTAGCTGTTTAGGTTATCAATAAGAATATGTATTGAACATATTATTTAAAGCTTTGAACTCATTTTATCGAGAGGATTCACTTTGAAACAGCTACAGTTTTTGGGGATTAAGGAAGATTTTTTTTCCCTGCAGTTTATAGGTAGATTCCCTTAGAAGATTTTCATTTTCCTCATCAAAATAATGTTAAATTTACTGATATAAAGAGTTTTCCCTCATTTTATGCCGATATCTACCAAAAATCTTGTATTTGTATTTCTAATAAATTCTGCAGTTTGCACTTGAAAAATGTGCTTTCAGGTTTAAAAATTTGGAAACAGATTTCTAAAAAATTCATTTTATGAAACAATTTCTTTCCCCTCAACTGCTAAGTCAAGAAAGGGTAGTTTCCCCTTAATCCTTAATTAATCCCTGATCATAACATTCTAATTATATTGACATACATCACAGTGCAATTTATGTATTGATGAGTCCAATGTAGAAGGTCCTTTGGAACCTACATTGAAAATAAAGTTAAACACATGCACTCTACCTTCATACATGGTCTTCTCCGCCATGTCTGTCCGCAGTTCCAGGTAACGCTCATCATCACACAGCTTCTCGATGTGTTCTTCATCTTCAGTCAGTGTAAGTTCTGTGTCTTTAACATTGCTGGCATCGAATGCTGAGAGGTCAAACAAGTGACCCCGTCCGTCATACCTGTCGGCAGACAAAAACACAGTAAGGACAGGCTCATGGTTCCCCAAGCACTGTAATTACCCTATACACTAACAGTTACATTGTACAGAGGAAGCTTTGTGTGGACTTCAGACAGATTGGAGCAAGCATAACAGAAGACTATTTACATGCAGGAAGCAGAACGTTTTAACTCAATCAAAAGACACATCTGGTGAATATTATGAAAATATGAATGTCCATCAGAAGTACTCATCTGGAATTATATTTGATAGTAAGAATATTTCAGTGGGAAAAGTGATTTGATTGAAATCATCAATTTATATTTTCAAAATCAATTCCAGGGGAAAAAAATCCAAAACATCATACCCTTCATTCTTAGTAGTCTAAATAAATACTTATGTTGGAAAATATGCATTTCTTTTGTAAATAATCATGTACATCTGGTCCTTCTCTAATTTACATTCTTATCTTTAAATTTCTCTTTATTTTTTTCAATGATTTATGCTACTGATAATTGACACAAAAATGAATCTTAATGTATACCTTTTAAGGCTACATTTTCACTGAATATTTCTGATGCACAAAACCAGATTAATCACAAGGAAGGAAAGGAGTAATGCAGAAATGTCACACAACATTAAAAAACAGCACATAGTGAGACAGCCATTTCACTATTGAAAACCACATGATAGTATCAACAATAAACAGCAGTAAACGTTTATGGTAACATTGTTATTTCTATTGTGAAAGGACCTTTTGTAACTGTTTATTCTTTTGTGTATGCAACCCCAGTATTCAAATTTTATATATATGTCAGGGATCACTTTGGGGCGAGATTTGGGGATTTTTACCCATATTTTTCCTGAAAACCTCATTAAAAATCCAAAATTATATTACTTTATATAGAAAAATCTCATAGATAATTTGCTGACCCCATAAAATCCCTCAAATTCTCCCATAGGTTTTGAGAGTCAGAATTTTCCCTGACATGTGTATCAAAATTTTAAATTGAGCCAAAGCACATCCACACATTTTATAGAGGATTAGAAAAATAGCAATCAGAATATTTATATATGCCTTCCTGGTATGCTTTCCAAAACATTTAATCAAATTTTGATACTTGGGATACGACGTCGTATTTTAATTCACAACAATAAAATTAGAAACTACTGAAACATTTACATCATGCTTGTAATTTTTTTAAACTGTCAAGAGTCAATGGCTGTTCAAAGCTTGTTGCTTGTATCATACAGTATGATGAAACTCAGAAACACATGATACAAGTATAATGAGTTACTAGATACAATCAATGTAGTGTGCTGTTGATCTGTGTTCACTTTCTAGCTAGTCCTCAGCAGCAATGTTTTACTACAATTTGAAATCACATATATATATATATATTCATCTTTGTAAAACTGGTATCTTACAGTACTGACACCAGAATATGCTTCAACAGCTTCTCAACCAGTGAAGGTGTTTGAATAATGAGAATAGATATAAAGTTTACTATTTCCAGCCTTCTGGTTACCTTGCTATTATAATTAGTTCAAATAGCAGTGTGGGTTAACTTGGAAAGGTGGTCAGACCAGAACTTGTTTAAATTGTGTTTGAAACTGTTGAATCATGCGAAGTTTAAAACATAGCTTGGAAGATTAGTTCAGGTCCCCAAAACCTCAAACTACATTTTTATTTTTGAATTATAATGGAAATAGGATCAGTTTATGATCACTGATCTTTCAATATCATTTCACAAGTTTTCACTTTTATATGCAATATTGTTTAACTAACACTAAACAGCAGAAAATATCCTTTGCTTGGCCTAGTTTAAAAGAAATTTGTTGTCATCATATCTGTTTTACATTTGTATGACAGAGTTCAGAGCAGAGCAAATATATTTCCCTTATTTTCAAAAGGTAGGTGCCGCATGTATCTAAAGTAAGTATCGCATGCGTACTTATCCACCTCCGCATTAAAGCCACACTGGTCTCTGTGGAGTATAACACATAGAGAGATCAGTACCTGGCATAATATTAATTACAAATAATCAAATTAGGTCTTTTGTAATTGTTTTTTTCTTTTCTTTTGCTTCGTTTAATAAAAAGAGGGGGGTTGAAGGGGTAAGAATAACCACTGTTTAATGCTATCAAACAAATGTCATTTTGATGAAATATGTGCAGCCACAAATTCGAACAA
Source organism: Mimachlamys varia (assembly GCA_947623455.1). Lineage (NCBI taxonomy): Eukaryota > Metazoa > Mollusca > Bivalvia > Pectinida > Pectinidae > Mimachlamys > Mimachlamys varia. The sequence continues at coordinate 26,515,420 of OX392532.1, read as the reverse complement.
TGTGTTTTAAAACCAGATACAAACTTGATTGTCCACAATATGAAGTACATTTACACATATATATAGTAACTGTTCAGTAATCTTTTTATATTTTCCTCCACAATAAACGTGTGGAATCTGTGTTGTTTTGTGTTGTTCCATACTGATACCTGTTACCTGGCATACCAGTTCATACAGTTAGATATGACAGTCTTGTTGCATCTCCATCACATTACAAGGTGGACACATCTGAAAACAAATTCCTGAAAACATCTGGACAACAGCGAATGCCAAATGCTGCATGACATTCTCAATAATTGCAAAAGAACATGAAAAGTCTATCAAGTTGTTTGACTATCAATGGAAGTGTGACGTCCTTCCACCACTGTCCAACAGTCTTAGATTCTGGTCCGTCATCGTTTCTTTCTCCGAACCAAGGGCAAGGTCAGAAGAAGGGGGTTCATCTCGAGTTCATAGATCTGCAAGACTGCATTACTGGTATACAAAACGGTCATTGCCGATGCATACCAGTAAACACACATACTCCCTGTAAATCCATGATGCTGAAACTAAGGTCAGTTGTTAGTACAATGCGCGAAAATCGACTCAAATCGAAACCTTTTTTGTGGCTCCCGAGGTTGTATGGAGAACAGACCTGTCAATGAGAAGTCTGTCGTCGGACATCCATGGGATCAAGTGTTTCTCTTGGTCCACGAATATGGCCTTCTCATCATCCCGGAACAGCTTACAAGCATATCCAAAAACAAAGAGTTCCTCTTGTGCTTTGTTTTGGCGGTTTTCCTCTTCGTTAGCTTGCGCCCACCATTGGGCAGCCGCCATTTTGTTTTCTTGCTCGATTTGGATTCGTCCACTCTGGAAAGATGTCAGACTCATGAATAAAATGAGTATTTTGAAAGCACCATAAATATGGTTATACATAATGATAATCTATATGTTTGAAATGTATTAAAACATTTAATATCAATAAGCGATGTTTTGTTTGATGTTTTCATATTTTATTTCTGATATGTCGATATGTTAACCCCCCTTTTGGATTTGGTTATAAACTGGTCCATGTAGTTTCCGTTTTCGATGCTTTTTCCGGTTTACCCTAACATGAAAAATGGAGCCCGAAGTTTTATTCACAGAATCGGTGCTGGAGTTCTTGAAAGATTCCCTAAAATTTGACGAAGCGTACCAAAGTGATATCGCAGATCATATACAGAACTTTAAGGACCAAACAAGTATTCCGTTTAGAGTAATTAGAGAAATACACAGCAGAAACAAACTAGCAGGTGCTTGTTTCATCTCAAATATATATTTATCATCATCACATGATTTTCTGTTGTTAGGGCTTTTCACTTTGTGGTGAAAAGTCCTATTGTTTCTGTTCTGTTTATTATTATTATTATTATTATTATTATTATTATTATTATTCTTCTGCATTTCATTTTGTGACACGAATTATGCAAAAATGGTAAGAGGTATGTCAATTCAGTTAAGCCCATTGTATTTGGCATGAGCCAAAGGGGTGACAGCCACATAAATTATCAAAACCAAAAGAAAGTCAGCCCTGGATATCACATGAAATTAAACATCTGATCAGTAAACGTAATAGACTGTACAAAAAATCAAAAAAATCAGGTGACCCAAACACAACAAAGAAATATAAAGAGTTAAAACACTTAATTCAAAAAAAGATTCGTCAAGAGTACTGGACATACATCCAAGACATAGTCACTCCAAAAGAAACCTCGATCACTGGAACTTTCAAATGTATGAAAAAATTTTGGGCTTACATTAAACACAAAAAAACAGACTACTCCGGAATCCCCCACTTGAAGCAGGAGGGAAAGCTCATTTCAGACTCGTATTCTAAGGCCAATCTGCTTAACAAGCAGTTTGAATCTGTATTCTCCTCTTCTAAAACCATTTCCTCTGATGTTTTTGTCAACGAAAATTACATGGACTCTAATCAGACATTTCCTACTATGGACACGCCTATTATTTCATCAGATGGCATTCTAAAATTATTGAAAAATCTTAATTGTTCCAAAGCACCAGGCCCAGATGACTTGAGTCCAATGGTCTTGAAGGAATTATCCAGTGAAATAGCACCAATCTTGAGTATCATTTTCAATTTTTCTCTAGATTCTGGCATTGTACCTCAAGATTGGAAGACAGCCCATATTGTTCCCATCTTTAAAAAGGGCCAAAAATATGATCCGGTAAATTACAGGCCAATATCGTTAACTTGTATTTGTTGTAAGCTGATGGAGCATGTCATAGTATCAAACATAATGTCTCATTCTGATCGACACAATATTTTGTACCCTCTTCAGCATGGTTTTCGGAAATCTAGGTCCTGTGAAACACAACTCTTGGAATTTTTTGATGATATTACTAAAACTTTAGATGATTCTAAACAAACAGATATTTTGGTCATGGACTTTTCTAAAGCGTTCGACAAGGTCAGTCACTCTTTACTTGTCAACAAACTAATTCACTATGGTATTGATGAGAAAACAACATCTTGGATCTCCAATTTTCTTAATAATAGAACCCAATCAGTACTTGTGGAAGGCGTCAAATCTGAATATGTTCATGTTCTATCCGGTGTTCCCCAGGGATCTGTTCTAGGCCCAAGTCTGTTTTTATTTTATATTAACGACATGCCATTTGGCCTTAAGTCCAAGGTCAGACTGTTTGCGGATGATACCATCGTGTATCTGACAATTACGTCAGAAACAGATGCCAGGACCCTGCAGTCTGATCTGGACAAACTGGCCTCTTGGGAGCAGAAATGGCACATGGCTTTTCATCCTAGTAAGTGTTATGCTTTAACAGTCTCTAAGAAAAAATCTCCCATTTATTTTGATTATTCACTTCATGGCCAAATTCTAAAACATGTAAATTCTGTTAAATACCTAGGAGTAACCCTCAGATCAGACTTGAAATGGGATACTCATGTAGATCAGATTTGTAATAAGGCAAATTCTACTCTAGGATTTCTCAGAAGAAACCTGAAAATTAGCTCTACATCATTTAAAGAACAGGCTTATAAATCCTTGGTCAGACCTTCTTTAGAATATGCCTGTTCAGTTTGGGATCCATTCACTAAAAATAATATAAACAAAATTGAAATGGTTCAGAGAAGGGGGGCTCGTTATGTGTCAAACCGTTTTCGTAACACCTCTAGTGTGACAGATATGATAGATACTCTTGGTTGGCGCAGCCTTTCAGACCGTAGGAAAGATGCACGCCTGAAAATGTTCTATAAGATTCATCACGGCACTGTAGCCATACCAACGTCTGACAGACTGCAACGAGCCTCCAGAATTTCTAGAAATTCACACCAGTATCAATATCAGCAGATTTATTCAAAAACATTGGCTAGGCAACAATCTTTTTTCCCACGCACTGTTGTAGACTGGAACAATTTACCATCACACGTCGTTAGTGCTCCCACTTTCAACTCTTTCAAGACCTCTCTTTCTCAACTTTCTTCTAAAACAACCAATGATGAGTAATTTAGAACAGCTGACAGACTTTACATAATAATTTCTTTTTTTCTCTCCTGCTGTTTACTCCTAACAGGCTTTGTAGGAAGGGGATTCCCAATCACTTTGCTGTTAGGAGTCACTCTCTCTCTTTCTTTTCTTGCATCATTTGTAAACATATATATACATTGTATATCTAAGTAAATACTAAATAACTGAATTATTATGTAATATGTAAGTCTGTCACTGAGCATAGCACAAACCCAATCCCGTTACAAGATCTTCAACTAGTTGAAGGTGGTAACTATATGGTAGAACTAGAACTGGTAGAACATAACGAAGTAGGTCCAAAATCCAAGATGGCCGCCATGACGTCATAAGTTAAAAACTTTAAAATAGCAATATTTCAATGACCGTTGGCTGTTCAGAGTTTCTGTAATGATATTATTGTAGACATAAGCCATATCTAACTTTTTTTCTCACACATTTAGGTACTTTGGAGTTGAAATAAAAAAGTTCGCCATTGGGTCAAAAATCAAAAAAAAAATTTTTTTTTTTTTTTTTTTAAATTTTAATTTTTTTTGAAATTTGTTTTGACCAATCTATACACAATGTCATTCTGATGAATTTGATGTGTTTAGTTTTTATGTAACACATGTGGTTTCCGGTATACGCCATATGTAATTTCCCCCTATATAATCTATATAAAAAACCGTTTCACATTTTAAACTTCTTCTCAAATTCCAACAGTGGGATTCAGCTCAAACTTGTCTAAAATGATCGTGGGATAGTCCCGACTAAAGTTTGATATTTTAAAATTGATTCAAAATCCAAGATGGCCGCTATGACGTCATACTTTAAAATGTTTAAATGGCTATATCTCAATAACCGTTTAATGTTCAGATGTTTCAAAGGTATATTATTGTAGAATACATCTGGGGACAACTTTTTTCTACTATAAGTTATAACAAAATATGTCTCGTAAAAAAGCGGGGCAGAGGTCAAAGTTAATCTATTTTTAGAAATTCTTCATTTTTCATTATTTGTGAAAACTTTTTCTACAGATCAATAGAGTATGACATTCCGATGATATTGATACCTTCGGTGTCTTGATAGCACTTCCGGTTAAGGTATTACGCCATTGTGAACATTTCCCTATATATTCTATGTTAAAAACCATTTTACATTTTAAACTTCTTCTCAAATTCCACTAATGGGATTCAGCTCAAACTTGTCTAAAATGATCGTGGGATAGTCCCGACTAAATTTTGATATTTTTAAATTGATTCAAAATCCAAGATGGCCGCTATGACGTCATACTTTAAAATGTTAAAATGGCTATATCTCAATAACCATTTAATATCCAGATGTTTTAAAGGTATTTTATTGTAGATTACATCTGGGGAAAAATTTCTTGTTCTACAAGTTATTGCAAAATATGTCTCGTACAAAAAGTGCAGCGGAGGTCAAAGTTAATCTATTTTTAGAAATTCTTCATTTTTCATTATTTGTGAAAACTTTTTCTACAGATCAATAGAGTATGACATTCCGATGATATTGATACCTTCGGTGTCTTGATAGGCACTTCCGGTTAAGGTATTACGCCATTGTGAACATTTCCCTATATATTCTATGTTAAAAATCGTTTTACATTTTAAACTTCTTCTCAAATTCCAACAGTGGGATTCAGCTCAAACTTGTCAAAAATGATCGTGGGATAGACCCGACTAAAGTTTGATATTTTTAAATTGATTCAAAATCCAAGATGGCCGCTATGACGTCATACTTTAAAATGTTAAAATGGCTATATCTCAATAACCATTTTATGTTCAGATGTTTCAAAGGTATATTATTGTAGATTTCTTCTGGGGACAACTTTTTTCTTCTATAAGTTATAACAAAATATGTCTCGTAAAAAAGCGGGGCAGAGGTCAAAGTTAATCTATTTTTAGAAATTCTTCATTTTTCATTATTTGTGAAAACTTTTTCTACAGATCAATAGAGTATGACATTCCGATGATATTGATACCTTCGGTGTCTTGATAGCACTTCCGGTTAAGGTTTTACGCCATTGTGAACATTTCCCTATATATTCTATGTTAAAAACCATTTCACATTTTAAACTTCTTCTCAAATTCCACTAATGGGATTCAGCTCAAACTTGTCTAAAATGATCGTGGGATAGTCCCGACTAAAGTTTGATATTTTTAAATTGATTCAAAATCCAAGATGGCCGCTATGACGTCATACTTTAAAATGTTAAAATAGCTATATCTCAATAACCATTTAATATCCAGATGTTTCAAAGGTATTTTATAGTAGATTACATCTGGGGAAAAATTTCTTGTTCTACAAGTTATTGCAAAATATGTCTCGTACAAAAAGGGCAGCGGAGGTCAAAGTTAATCTATTTTTAGAAATTTTTCATTTTTTACTATTTAAAAAAAATTCTTCCAGATATCAATAGAATATGTCATTCCGATGATATTGATATCTTCGGTGTCTTGATAGCACTTCCGGTTAAGGTATTACGCCATTTTCAAAATTTCCCTATATAATCTATATAAAAAGCGGTTTCACATTTTAAACTTCTTCTCAAATTCCAACAGTGGGATTCAGCTCAAACTTGTCAAAAATGATCGTGGGATAGTCCCGACTAAAGTTTGATATTTTTAAATTGATTCAAAATCCAAGATGGCCGCTATGACGTCATACTTTAAAATGTTAAAATAACTTTATCTCAATAACCGTTTTATGTTCAGATGTTTCAAAGGTATATTATTGTAGATTTCATCTGGGGAAAAGTTTCTTCTTCTACAAGTTATTACAAAATATGTCTCGTAAAAAAGTGCAGCAGAGGTCAAAGTTAATCTATTTTTAGACTTTTTTCATTTTTCATTATTTTTGTTTTATTTTTCTACAGATTAATAGAGTATGTCATTCCGATGATATTGATACCTTCGGTGTCTTGATAGCACTTCCGGTTAAGGAAGTAGGCCATTTTGAAAATTTCCCTATATATTCTTTGTATTAAAATGGTTTACTGTCTATCAGTGGTAAAAGTGAAGTAGTTCTTAGAATATGTAAGAGTTACCTCCCTTTCACCAAAGACAAAATCTGGCAAAGGTGTGAAAAGCCCGTCAAATTGTTAGCCAACAATTTCTAGTTTACATTTTAAAATTGTTCATAAATTATCAGGATGAAGATCTGCTATAATTGAAGTATTTATCAGATATTAATGTAATGGTATGTTGTGAACTATGGTGTCATCTTGCACTCCTTGAAATAATGCATAGTTAAATATATATGGTCAAAGGGAAACAATTATGTGAAACTTACTCAGAGTTATCGTTCCTTAACTGGAATTAATCTTTTGGTTGGTTTGGTTTATTTTGTTTAACGCCTTATTAACAGCCATGGTCATTTAAGCATGTGCCATGTTTAAATTTATGAGGTTGAGGAAAGCCGGAATACCGAGAGAAAAACCACAGACCTACATCTTTACCACTTGGCCCCATCTGTAATAAGTGTCCGTACAGTTATATCTGTTAAAAATATTAATGATACAGGAAAAAAAACCAATATATATGGTTCTATTTTTTTAGCCCTAATGAAGTGAATATAATGCTTAGATGAAAGCATTCTATTTCAAAATAATGCAATAATAAGCAAACAAATGCCAAAATTAGGATTTGAATCCAGGGCCTCCAATTGTGTAAATAGAGAAGGAAAAATGCATATAGCCAGAATAAGGTTCAAACCTGTGACCTTCCAAACTAGACAGATGCTCAACCAATTAAGCTATCTGGTCACTGACAATCAACCCAGTCTAGATCAGCTTCATTCCCTTTAACAAAGTCTTTGACCCTGAAGACACACACAAGACCTTATACCACCTTCTGTAGATATATTTTGTTGGGAACAAATGTAACAAGAGAGGCAAAATCCATTATTACCCAGAAGGCACTCTAGTACTTAATTCCATCCTCATTGGCCACGGAAAATCATTGTTAATCAGTTTAATGCTTTCTTGGGAGCCAGATGTAAAATGATACAAAAAGTGCAACAACCAGACCGGGGAATTTTGAGTTATATTTTGAGCTAATAATATTTCATATTGCTGGAGAACAGCTTATATATTATATAGCTCAATCCCAATCAATCCTGCAAATATGATATTACAAAATAAAATCTGAATACATATTATGTATTAGCATTTCATTGTTGATGTGCATGGCTGCATATCGACCAACTCATTGTATTTTACCTATATAATTTATAATTGTTTCGGTATTAATTAGTTCAGTGAAAGAGATTCAACATTTAAGCCTGTGATTTTTCACCATTGATGATGAAAAAATCATTATGAATTGTCAGAATATAGTGGTCAGAAGATTGAATCAGGGTAATGTCCCTACACGTCATTATTATTGACAGAGTCGCCATTGTTCTGGTTATTTTAGGAAATGAAGTGAAATGAAATGAAGAAAATGCAATGCTTTTTTATTTTTTTATCTTTACCTGTATGCAAGTTTTTTTTTCAAAATTTGTTTTTACGCTTGTGAAATTTTAAAGAATAAAATCGAACTGAATCTTAGAATTTCTCACATAAATACATGTATATCAATTTCTTTTATTATTATTTATTTTATTTCCTGAATTTGTTTTATAATGCAAAGTAGCCTACATACACACTTCCAATTTCACACAAACATTGGTTGTTGAATTTTTCCATATCTTTCATTACTTGTATTGTATATCAATTCTTGTTTATAGGTCACAAGCAACGCTACCTACATGAAGTTTTACAAGATAGTGACATCTGTTTGCCATGTGTCAAACTACCGCCCCGTGTAAGTTTTTGATCAATATATATATTCAATTTTAACTTCTTAGGGACTTGAACCATATTCAACAGCTGTCAGACTTCAATGAGAGAATGCAGAATATATAGCAGTTTACAGTTTATGTAAGCTTAGTTTGTTAATACAGTTATATTAATAGCCTATAAAAACCGGCTCTGTCTAATCCAAAAGCCTGTCTATACCGGCCTTCCATTTGGTCTTAGTATATCCTCAGGGTTCAATCTAGGTCTTTTTTACTACCGTTTATGGGTAGTTTCCCCTCAGAATTTTTTTCCCTTTTCCCCCTCAGAATTGTGTTAAATTTACTGAAATGTTGCATTTTCCTTCATTTTCCATGTCAATATCTACCCAAATCCTCCAGATTTGTCTTTTTCTGATTATCCTTTGCTGTTTTCAGTTGAAAAATATGCTTTAAAGTTTAAAAAGTGAAACTTTGTGATTATTAAAAATTCCCCTTTGAAGAGCTTTTTTCCCCCCTAAAGTACAAAAAAGGTAGTTTCCCCTTAATCCTAGATTAACCCCTGATCCTTCTTAACTTAACTCTACAAACCAAACAACTTAAGTTTGTAAACAGGACAAAACAAAACGCTAGTTGACTTCTTGTTTAGACAGATAATATTGTAGTATTACCACAATTTTTTGTTTTAACTGATAAAATAAATCAAGCCCATGTATCTATATGCAGGTCTTTATGACAGTGATATTATGGTTTGAAAATACTTTTAGAAATGGTATCATAACGTTTGTCTGTTACTAGATGTGCGGGATAAAATTTGAAATTTGCAGAAAATGTTAGATTAATTGGTTTGAAAATATTTTATAAAGTTTACTTTGACTTTGTAAAGAATCCCGAGTTGGAAGCAAGAATACAGAAACTTAAAGCAGAACAAGACAACAAGAGATACAGGGAAATGACGAGGAATGTAGACAAATCTGTAAGTATATGTACTAACAAACTTTAGTGTTGAATAAATAGCGATTAAAAATATTTATGACATTTTTGCCTGTAAAATAAAGAAAGCTGTCAAACTGATAAAACTTATATTTGCACTGCAATGATGAGTAGTAAAAATATAAATATTGTGCAGTAAAAATATAAGGTTTCGCCGGAACTACTCTCTGTTGCAAGAGTTGTTTCCCTTGATCGAACTCCCCCATCCATTGCCCCCTGGCATAGTTGTTGTTATAAAAAAAAATAATAATAGCATTTTAAGGCCTCATTCAAAATAAAATAAAAAGACAACTCAACAGTTTGTCATTTAATTTCAAATATATTTACAATTTTTTACTATTTTTTATATGTGTTATGCACTGGTGAATTTTTTTTTTAAATCTGTCATACTAAATTAAATGGTTAACCAATAAATATCTTGTATGGTTATGATTTTCATTCACTTAACTTTGCAACTATCCGTTAAATATTTTGATTATCAAAAATATTATTTACTGATTAAAATTGAAGCTGAATGGCAAATTCGATCATACATGTATATAAAATATCAACAGCTTTTTGAAATTGAGAAATTATTAATAAAATTTTCATCTCTTTTTAGCAAAATAACAGTTTGGACAAAATGAATATTGGTGCTGAAGGTAAGACTAATCTACAAAGAATACAAAACCTTAAATAAAAATAATAATTCATGGAGGCTAGACAACAGTGGCAGATTCTTCAAATTTGAGTAGATTATTTCATTTTAAGAATTGTGGAGGAAGGATTTTGTATGCTTAGTTTGTCTGATTGAACCAATATTCTAGAAATGTAATACTATGCTGGTATGTAGAATTTCTCGACTTATCAGCAAATACCATGTGAGAAAAAAGTAATGTTTGAAAGAATGGGCTATTTTCAAATTTTGCATTTACCTGACCTTTTGTTTGATTTCAGTGAAAGCTATGAACTCCCAGATCTGGTCTGTGGTGAACTTTGTTGTGACAGTTGGAGGAGCGTTTGCGTTTGGATACAAAGCTACAGAAATAGCCCTTGGTGGATCAAAACATGCCATGGTTGCGGTACGTATCACATAACTTCCATCAGTGTGTTAGGTGATGCCGAAAAAACAAATAAAAAAAGATAATGAAGTTTGACTGTATAAGGGTCCTTTGTATGTTTGTCAAAGAAGCCAGGGTTCTTACTGATAACCCAGTACAGTGTATAATGATTAGTTTTTAAAATGGTATTAAGTGGTAAAGTACACAAGAACATTTTTTTTTTTTTGAAAATAGCCATTATAAAGTGTTTGTTGTAATATTTCATTACCTGTTTTTATGTTTTGTTTTCAGCAAATGATCATGGGTCTCATCTTCGGTACGATAGTGTTTTTTGCTGACTTATACTTCCTTCTAAAGGAGCATTCCCAATACTGACAGTACAGCATCATAAAGCCAGTTGTGGTCCACTGGAGCAGACAGAAGCAAGTTCAAAGACTGTCTGGTACATCAGTGGTACAGTCACATAGGCAGATGCTGCAGGATACAGACAACTTGTATTTAATTATTTGACATAAATACTGTACATGTGTGTACAATACCATCATCAAATTATGTAGGGGTCTCTACACTTGGATAGGATTATACCAAGTTAAGAAAGTGGATCAGAAAGGCTGAAATAAAGTATTGATTATTTTGTTGAGAGATAAGGAATATCTGTCAGACTGATGAACCAAGGGGAGATAATACAGGGATGCAGTCAGACTGGTCATCTAAGGGGAGATAATACAGGGATACTGTCAGTCAGGTGACTAATGATTTAAGGGGAGATAAAACAGGGATACTGTCAGTCAGGTAACTGATGATCTAAGGGGAGATAATACAGGGATACAGTCAGACAGGTGACTGATGATCTAAGGGGAGGTAATACAGGGATAAAGTCAGACAGGTGACTGATGATCTAAGGGGAGATAATACAGGGATACAGTCAGACAGGTGACTGATCATCTAAGAGGAGGTAATACAGGGATAAAGTCAGACTGGTGACTGATGATCTAAGGGGAGATAATACAGGGATACAGTCAGACAGGTGACTGATCATCTAAGAGGAGGTAATACAGGGATAAAGTCAGACTGGTGACTGATGATCTAAAGGGAGATAATACAGGGATACAGTCAGACTGGTGACTGATGATCTAAGGAGAGATAATACAGGGATACTGTCAGACTGTTGACTGATGATCTAAGGGGAGATAATACAGGGATGCTGTTAGACAGGTGACTGGTGATCTAAAGTGAGATAATACATGGATACTGTCAGACTGGTGACTGATGATCTAAGGGGAGATAATACAGGGATACTGTCAGTCAGGTGACTGGTGATGTAAGGGGAGATAATACAGGGATACTGTCAGTCAGGTAACTGGTGCGGTAAGGGGAGATAATACAGGGATGCTGTCAGTCAGGTTACTGGTGATCTAAGGGGAGATAAATGAAGTCAGACAGGTAACTGGTGATCTAAGGGGAGATAAATAAAGTCAGACAGGTGACTGATGATCTAAGGGGAGATAATACAGGGATACAGTCAGACAGGTGACTGATGATCTAAGGGGAGGTAATACAGGGATAAAGTCAGACAGGTGACTGATGATCTAAGGGGAGATAATACAGGGATACAGTCAGACAGGTGACTGATGATCTAAGGGGAGGTAATACAGGGATAAAGTCAGACTGGTGACTGATGATCTAAGGGGAGATAATACAGGGATACAGTCAGACAGGTGACTGATCATCTAAGAGGAGGTAATACAGGGATAAAGTCAGACTGGTGACTGATGATCTAAAGGGAGATAATACAGGGATACAGTCAGACTGGTGACTGATGATCTAAGGGGAGATAATACAGGGATACTGTCAGACTGTTGACTGATGATCTAAGGGGAGATAATACAGGGATGCTGTTAGACAGGTGACTGGTGATCTAAAGTGAGATAATACAGGGATACTGTCAGACTGGTGACTGATGATCTGAGGGGAGATAATACAGGGATACTGTCAGTCAGGTGACTGGTGATGTAAGGGGAGATAATACAGGGATACTGTCAGTCAGGTAACTGGTGCGGTAAGGGGAGATAAATAAAGTAAGACAGGTGACTGGTGATCTAAGGGGAGATAATACAGGGATGCTGTCAGTCAGGTTACTGGTGATCTAAGGGGAGATAAATGAAGTCAGACAGGTAACTGGTGATCTAAGGGGAGATAAATAAAGTCAGACAGGTGACTGATGATCTAAGGGGAGATAATACAGGAATACTGTCAGTCAGGTAACTGGTGATCTAAGGGGAGATAAATGAAGTCAGACAGGTGACTGATGATCTAAGGGGAGATAATACAGGGATACTGTAAGTCAGGTAATTGGTGATATAAGGGGAGATAAATGAAGTCAGACAGGTAACTGGTGATCTAAGGGGAGATAAATGAAGTCAGACAGGTGACTTATGATCCAAGGGGAGATAATACAGGGATACTGTCAGTCAGGTAATTGGTGATATAAGGGGAGATAAATGAAGTCAGACAGGTGACTGATGATCTAAGGGGAGATAATACAGGGATACTGTCAGTCAGGTAATTGGTGATATAAGGGGAGATAAATGAAGTCAGACAGGTAACTGGTGATATAAGGGGAGATAATACAAGGATGCTGTCAGTCAGGTAACTGGTGATCTAAGGGGAGATAAATAAAGTCAGACAGGTGACTGATGATATAAGGGGAGATAATACAGGGATACTGTCAGTCAGGTATCTGGTGATCTAAGGGGAGATAATACAGGGATGCTGTCAGTCAGGTAACTGGTGATCTAAGGGGAGATAAATAAAGTCAGACAGGTGACTGATGATATAAGGGGAGATAATACAGGGATACTGTCAGTCAGGTAACTGGTGATCTAAGGGGAGATAAATTAAGTCAAGTTCAAGTTCAAGTTCTTTGTTGACTTTAAGTCTTACGACTTAGTCATACAGGTGACTGATGATCTAAGGGGAGATAATACAGGGATACTGTCAGACAGGTGACTGATGATCAAAGGGGAGATAATACAGGGATACTGTCAGGTGAATGGTGATGTAAGAGGAGATAATACAGAGATGCTTCTGTTTAACACCCTGATCATATCAGCTTTAATATCAGTAAACATATTCATAGGTTCTTTTTTATATACATTAACTCACTTTTAGCATTTTTATAGCAATTAAGGACTCATGTAGTTATATGGACCTGAAAATGTAATATTGACTTTGACTTCGTCTTGGTTAATATTTTTTCTTGGGTTAATTTAATCCCATGTTCTCCTCAATAAAAGACTATAATTGATAAAAGTTATGTAAATAAGAGATGTGAAGTGAAGAAGACGATATAGATTTGGAATGTAAGATAGAATAATGTATTGAATGTAAAGAGAAAAAGGAGAAATAGAATTGGAATGAGAGAAAACAAAAATGCTTAATATCAAAGAGGAAGCAAATGTACACTTCTATACGTGATTGAGTGAGAGATGTGTTGTGAATAAGGAAGAAGGAGGTATACAACTATTGAAGCAGAAAATAGAAGTTAATAAAAGACAATTGAAAGACAGATTCATGACATTATATATAGAAGAATATTGTGGGTTCAGAGCTTTTTTTGTACAGGTATGCAAATTTTCTTTAAAACATTCATCAACATCTATACATACGTCTCCCATTCTAGACATACTCCTCAGATTGCAACCATGCTCCCTGTATTCTGAATATGATTATTACCTTTCATTAAAACATAGCTACCTCCCTTAAACATTTCCCTCTAACGCTGCCCCCCACCCCACCTTATTCCTCTTAACATGTTTCTTTACCATACTGCTCAAGACATGCTCCTCTCATTCAATATATTCCTCGTTTAAGAATACCCAACTGTAAATATTAACTCCACATTTGTAACCATGCTTCTGCCTTGCTAGGTACTAGTAGGCCTCTACATCTTCCCCACCCCACACATCAACATACCCCCCCTCTTACCCCTCTACATCTTCCCCACCCCAAACATTGACATACCCCCCTCTTACCCCTCTACATCTTCCCCACCCCACACATCGACATACCCCCCTCTTACCCCTCTACATCTTCCCCACCCCACACATCGACATACCCCCCTCTTACCCCTCTACATCTTCCCCACCCCACACATCGACATACCCCCCTCTTACCCCTCTACATCTTCCCCACCCCACACATCGACATACCCCCCTCTTACCCCTCTACATCTTCCCCACCCCACACATTGACATACCCCCTCTTACCCCTCTACATCTTCCCCACCCCACACATTGACATACCCCCCTCTTACCCCTCTACATCTTCCCCACCCACACATCGACATACCCCCTCTTACTCCTCTACATCTTCCCCACCCCACACATCGACATACCCCCCCCTCTTACCCCTCTACATGCATGTCGGACCAAGAGGGATTTCATTTAAAATCCTAAACTATAGTAGACTACTTTTCTTTATGTTTGTTCATTTTCCTCTGAAACAGAGTTTCTTGACTTAATGTTCCCCTCTTACAACTAATAGAAATAGAGTGCCAGACATCGATCAAAAGTGACATTTGATATGATATTGTAGATTTATAATCAGACACTAATTAGTGCATGTATTGATCACAGGGGCATGCTAATTTGTTACAGCTAGTTTTGGACCGGAACTAATATGTTCAAGTAATTTGGATGTGGAGGGGTGGAGGGGGGGTGGGGTAGTTTTCAATAATAAACAGTGACCCCCCCCCCCCACACTATGAACATTTGAAGGGGATGATTGAAAAATTGATGTTAACCCCCCAAAATTTTTAAATTACTGTAAACACCATATTTTAGATTCAACACTAGCTGTAACAAATTATCAGGCCTCTGTGATATTGATATTCCATTGCACACAGACCTGAGAATTTGTTACAGCTAGTTTTGACCCTAAACTGAACCTAAACTATGGTGTTTAGAGTAATTTTACACTTTTGGGGGGGTTTAGCCTCTATGACCATTAACGAGGGGCATTTTTATCGAAAATGGAACTAAAACCCACAAAAGTGTAAAATTAAACACCCTAGTTAAGGTTCAAAACTAGCTGTAACAAATTCTCAGGTCCCTGTGTGTCATTGTGGGTTTTCATTGTGTATGGATGCAACATTCTGATTTTGTTGTACAATGTTGTTAATTTATTTGATTTATACAATGTTATTAAATTTGAAATGAATGAATTCTGAATTGAGATTATTTCTGTCTGGTATGTATGTCCCTGGGAGTTGGAGGGGGGAGGGGGGGAGTTACATCATTATTGTTTGTCTTTTATGTCAGTGGGTCTGTACAATTGGCAAGTCTGTTTATATTAAGCGTCTTTTTTTAAAAACTGCACTGGCGACCAGTTACTGTGGGATTGTTCGCGGTGTAAATATTGTGCACTTCTTTCCCTTTGCATTAGATCTTCAGAGAAAGGGAAATAAAGATGATCTATCTATCTATCAGTGCAAAACAGCTTGACTTACCGTGCGAAAATTTTCAGTTTGGAGGCTGACTAAGCAAAACATTCCACGCGCGAAAATATTGGCTTTTACAGAAGAATAATTAATTGCTTAACTTGAACCATCTAAGAGTTCGGATGATCCCCGACTGGAATCATGCACTGACCGTGCATTTCTCATAAAATTACCTAAGACACGGATTTGGCGCCCAACATAATTTACCCAGGATAGTTGCAAGAGTCCCGTGCGTGTGTCTTTGTGGTCGAAGGAGGGAGAGCTGTACAGTGGGATTGGTCCGTGTCTGGCAGCCAGAGCGTCCGTCTCGAGTTCGGAGGTTCGAATGCTGTCAGACCTAACATTTCTCATTTTAATGATATCTTATGTACAGGATTTCGTACCCTCCCCAAAACAATATCTTATGTACATGATTTCGTACCCTCCTCAAAATAATATCTTATGTACAGGATTTCGTACCCTCCTCAAAATAATATCTTATGTACAGGATTTCGTACCCTCCTCAAAATAATATCTTATGTACATGATTTCGTACCCTCCTCAAAACAATATCTTATGTACATGATTTCGTACCCTCCTCAAAATAATATCTTATGTACATGATTTCGTACCCTCCTCAAAATAATATCTTATGTACAGGATTTCGTACCCTCTTCAAAACAATATCTTATGGGCAGGATTTCGTACCCTCTTCAAAATAATATCTTGTGTACAGGATTTCGTACCCTCTTCAAAACAATATCTTATGGGCAGGATTTCGTACCCTCTTCAAAACAATATCTTGTGTACAGGATTTCGTACCCTCTTCAAAACAATATCTTATGGGCAGGATTTCGTACCCTCCCCAAAATAATATCTTGTGTACAGGATTTCGTACCCTCCTCAAAATAATATCTTATGTACAGGATTTCGTACCCTCCTAAAAACAATATCTTATGTACAGGATTTCGTACCCTCCTCACAATAATCAATCCATGATAATAATCATGAGAAAAGTTATTGATTGTAAACGACAATAACTCATAAACGAGTCCGTAGGGTTCTGTCTATCTGATCTGCTAAATATTAGTGTTGCAGACGGAGCGATATCGATTTTTCCATTTTCTTCATTATTTAGCGGATCAGATAGTCAGAACCACTCGATCTACATATTCTACACAACTAAAGTTCGCAGAGAAAAAAAAAGAAACAACATATGTGCCCCCTTGAAAATACATTGTAGTAAACTGGTTGGATAATTTAAAGAATGTCCTTCGTTCCCGGATCGATTTGAAACGCCTTTCCATACTTTAAAAATCCGGTAACATCGCGGTCGTATTTTTCATGGATTGATTTATAAAGTTCTATCATGTCTCGTCGCTGTCTCCTGAACGATAGTACTGGGAATTCAGCCATTTTAGTCTATCCGGGTATGAAAGATCGTTTTTTTTTTATTTCAGCAAGTAGTTTCGTTGCCCTTCTTCATTTTTTTTTCAACTTTCATCAATAGCTTTCGTTTAATGTGGAAACATAATAGCACTGGCAAAATCAAGTTGATATCTTACTAATGATTTGTATAGCAAGAGAAAGGATTCTATGCCCAAGTTTATCAAAACAGAGAATACAGAAACGCCAACAAAACCATCATCCGAACTCAAAAACGTTTAAGGAAGAAGCAAAATAGGAACAAAAGGGAAATAATTTCATGGAGACCCTTGTAAAAGAATATAACCAGGTGTTCCGGTTCGAATTAAATATAGATTATATATTTAGATCATCCGAAGGACCGAGGTGAGCTTATGCCAACCGTGGCGTCCGTCGTCCGTCCATGCGTCCGTCGTCCGTCTGTCGTCCGTCCGTCGTCCGTCACCAATTGTTTAAACGACTTCTTCTTCATAACCACCGATAGGAAATCAACCTAATTTGACAGGAAGCATCTTTAGGTGCCTAGGATTCAAAATTGTACTAATAGTGGGACTCACCCCCTAGGGGGCTGAGGGGCGGGGCCAAAAGGAATTATTTAGCTATATTGATATTTGCGAATTCTTCTCCATAACCACTGATTGGAAATCAACCTTATTTGGCAGGAAGCATCCCTAGGTGTTCATGATTCAAAATTGTACTAATGGTGGAATTAGCTGACCCCCTAGGGGGCTTAGGAGCGGGGCCAAAAAGGGTAATTTGGCTGTATCATGAATTTAGCGACTTCTTCTCCATAACCACTGATTGGAAATCAGCCTTATTTGGTAGGAATCATCCCTAGGTGCTCAGGAGTCAAAATTGTGCTAATGGTGGGACTCACCCCCTAGGGGGCTTAGGGGCAGGGCCAAAAAGAGTTATTTAGCTATATTTGTTTAAACGACCATGATTACCTAGATACCAATGTATCCAGGTGAGCGATACATGCCCTCTGGGCCTCTTGTTATAAGGACACGCCGATCTGCTTGGGTTTATTGGTTTATGATACAATGTACGCTTTATGTTATTAATGTATATATCGGACACTTTAAGGGGAAAGCTGTGTGTTATCTACTAGTGTTTTAAGGTATTCTCTAAATATGATAACAATTAATAATATATACCGCTTTATCACAACCTAGTTTGAAGGTCTCCCCAATGCGGTTTACATATTATTATCAGTGGTTATAGGGCCTATATCGTCCCCAGGTCCCTGGGGGAGCGTACAGCCTGTTCTGCCATTTCGGTGCTGACAGCAAGCATTCAACAGTTCTAGCACTAACCAATTACTTATTTACAGCCGAGTAGACTATCAAGCGGAGTAAATAAACCTTGCTCGGCAATCTGATGAAAATACAAATTTTTACTCTCACTCCCGTTACATAAGGATTTGACAACATCACACAAGAGGTCATGTTCTGGTGTCCTTCGTCGCCTTTATTTCACATTCCAGTAGAATTTTCCAATGACGCTGTCATCTGCAGCAATTCAGTTCGTCACAACATTACACATTAGCCTGTTGTCAAAAAATACACAAATATGACAATTCACATTCAAGGAATTTAGCAGCGGTAATTTGATTGGCTGATGCAAAAGGTCACTAGAACTTGACCCCGTGTGGTATGTTGTCAGGTCCTATATATGCGGAGAATAACGGTGCGACAAAAGGATATGCATTTCAATCAGATTGCGGAGTTTATTATGAGCAGAGCGAATGGAATTTTTCTTCTTTCCTTTGAACACATGTGGGGTAATTAATCTTTTATCGATGCGAGGCGATTTCTTTATTTTTGAGTGAGTGATTTGAAAAAAAAAGAAAAAAACGTATTCCTTATAACTATACAAGGCAAAGACTGAACTCAGGGGATTTTTATACGTTTGGTTTGGTTTATTTTGTTTAATGTCCTTTTAACAGCCAGGGAATTTAAGGATGTGCCAGGTTTTTGAGGTGGAGGAAAGCCGGAGTACCCGGAGACAAACCACCGACCTACGGTCAGTACCTGGCAACTGCCCCACGTGGGATTCGAACTCACAACCCAGAGGTGGAGAGCAAGTGATAACATGTCGGAACACCTAACCAGTCGGCCCCCGTTTTTTATGCGGCCTTTCATATGCAATGTATATTTTCAAAAAGCGAAAAACTAGTTTCGCCAAAACAATTTCTTAAAATAAGAAAACAAATGCAGAACTTAGCTATATAAAGGGCGCCATTATCTGCGCGGAATATGACGTTGTTGCGTATTACGTCACAATCTGCTCGGTTGTAATGGCGGCACTCGACAAACAAGAGAGTCCCCACCTCGAAAGTTTGGAAGGCGATGGCGACTTTAATTTTATGTGGAATAGCTTACCGGACGTACTTGTAATATACATATATGGATACCTTTGTGATTATGCAAGACTACAAATGGCATGTGTCTGCAGGCGATGGCGAGACCTATTTTACACGCCGTGTCTTTGGCGACGCAGACGGGTGCATTTCGTGGGGTTGAAGGCAGAAAACAAAGCGAAGCGTGAATGTCAATATATCAAGACTATGGGACGACATCTCAAGACACTAACAGTTTCCTTTGGTAAACCGACATATCGGACAGTTAAAGTAATGGCGCTGGCAGCCGAAACTTATTTGAAACAGCTGCTTTACGACTCGAAATTACGACTCACTGCGTTCGTGTTGCATCACCTGGCTTTGGAACATTGCTGGCATTTCTGGATATCTCGTAATAAAGTCATAGGGACTCTATGTCGATTGTTCAGACGGCTTAGGTACCTTGAGACAGTCAGTGTCGTTTCCTGTAGACTTTCATTACTCGAAGGTTGTCGTCTGCTTCAGTCCCTCGGTCGAGGATACGCTGCTAAGACGCTCAAGGTATTATCTGCCGACGATTTATTCCAGACAAATATTATACCCGTGCGACACAAACAGTACGTAAACACAATGTCTAAATTCTCAGGCCTTACGCAACTTTACATTAACTACGGATCCATCAATGCTGTTATATTAGACTCATTTGCTGAAAACCTCAGCAAAACATTGCAGAAACTGACGCTTTCAATTGAAAAGAATGTGAGTAATTTTATCATCCCGTCAGAAGCGTGGACAAACTTCAGCAAACACTGTTGTCACGCGGTGGTCACGTTATACATATATGTAACTGGACGACTATACGATCCAACCCAGCCACTGGTCAAGGGCATTCCGGTCACAGAAGTGGACGTCGTGTCCTGGGCGTCAATTGCGACACATGACAACATGCAAGGTCAAATTCCTCTTCTGATCAGACACGTCGGCAGAACGTACTCGGGCACACTTGGTTAGTATGTTAACATGTACCAGTTCTAACATCCCGTATATAGAGAGTACAAGTCTCTTACAATACAAGATTTATTTTTGGCTCGAGACGAAAAGACGAAAATGACGAGCATGTCGTCTTTCTAACCCTCGCCAAAATAAACCATGTATTGTAAGATACTTACCTTGTATTCTGTTTAAATACAGATATTCAAGTCAAAAACGCCATTTGTTTCACTGAAACCATGCGTTGGCTATGTTGCATAGGAAAATATCAGTTCAGACCTATTTACTACTTTCAGAAAGTCGAGGCGCAATACGATATAGTTCTATTCTTTTTAAGTCTACAGAGAGTATCTTAACGCATATGTGTATGAGAATATTACACCAATACAATTAGTTTCCGATAATCAACCGTTTAATACAATGATAAAATACATAAGTCTATTAAGAAATACTTTTACATTCCACAGTGAAATGTGAGAACCGGGGTATTTCACGTGCAACGTATTGGCGGATACATCATTTTGTATTGACGGATAAAGCAAAGGTTTATCCGGCAGTAGTTATCGGTTGATTTCTGGGTTGGTTACAGGATAAAATGAGAAAGCTACTGTATTGAAGAGTTTATTTGAAAATCACAATGAAAAAAAAAAATAGCACGAAAACAATATGAGTTGGCTCCATGCAACACATGTCTTGTCGAGAATGGGTAACTGTTACTTGGTGACAAAAAGTTTTTTGTGAGAGTAACGCAAATTTATCGCAGCTCCAAAATGTTTTCTTTCAAATCTTCTATTATTTGTACGCCGGTTTTGATGTTGCACATTTCACACTGAAATGTGCTAGATTTTCATGATGCTACATAAAGATACTTTTATATTGTCAGTCAATAAAATCTTGAAAGTTCAGCGTTCAAGGAACGTATTTGGAAACTAATAAAAGTGTTCGGTAATTCTTTAGTTGTGTGTCGAAACGAAGTGAGGAAGATTTATTGAACACAAGTAAAATCATCGTAAAGTGCAGTAGGAAATTACCTATGGGGCATATGTCACTGTACAGATGTTCGGGTGTTATTTTTTTCTTCTTCTTATTCGATCTGTTTATTTTGGAAGTAATGGACAAGAGTAGTGTATGCCTCGTGGCATTCTGATCTAACATACAAACGGAAACTTCAATATTTTATGATCAGGGTATTTTTGTTTTCTCAGAACACCTTACGCTCCAGCTGGATCAGAACCCTCCCATAGATGAGGACTTGTTATACCTGTTGAACACCTGCCGGAAGTTACGTCATTTACAACTGTGCTGTCGTCTGGCTGTCCCTACAGTTGACAAAATACGCCTTTTGTTGGTACAGGGTATAATTCGTAAGTGACGTATTGCGCGTCTTCAGAAGCACATTTTGACAGCGGGATTGGGTACAAGTTATATAAAGGATATTTAATGCTTCCCGTCGAATTCCACAAAACCATTAATATCCTCTATATTTTTTTCCATCCACACAACTAAATCGTTACTGCATCAAAAAGTGTGGGAGTCGGTAAAGTAAAGCATGCGTTCACATTTTATCGATGGTCTTGTGTAAAGCTCATTCCATGCTTTTGAAATTGCACTAAGACAAGAATATTGCTTGGATATATACTTTTTTCAAGAATAATTAATCTGTCTTGAAATCCTCGATATTCAGGGGTTATGCTCACCTACGCTTCCTACATTCCTTGAAAATGTCATGACAAAACTGAAGACACGAATATAGCGGTTTGATTCTTCTCGGGGGGAAAGACACTTAACCAATTGCAATGCTGGTGCAGAACCTGTATTTTGAAGATTACAAAGGAGCAGCAACCGACTTCAAAGCCCGTCATTTTTACCGTTATGTGACCGCTAGATTCTTTTGATGGAGATAAACGATTCGAACAAGTCTTCTTGCCCTGCCAACAATGTGGCGCACACAGAACCTTCAGTTTTAGCATGACATATATTTATCCCAGGGGTGAAAAGAGCGTAGATGAGCGTTTCAACCCCCTGGCCTGGATATCGAGGTCAGTAACGTAACAATGATGGCGTCAGTAGTCGGCCTAAACTTATGCCTCATCGCCTACATTTTGAATTACATTGTTCATATGCAATGGATATAAAGTGGTAAAATGTCGCGCAACGAAAATTCACATTGATAAAGTCTCTGATATTTCACCGGGAAGAATTGGTATCGATTTTTATCAGTACTTCCGCCATAAACATGTAGACCTGTATATCAAATTTCATACATATAACTAGTCTATCGCTCTACTGCGATACAATAGTTTTGAAAAGAGGAATAAAAACAAAAGCTATACAAGATAAATGTGATGTTCTATACCGTCGAAACGAACAGGAAACTGGAATGTGTCGCTTACAATTACGCAGTTCCATCTTGGATACAATAAGGCCCAGTGAAAAATACCCCTTTTGAATGCAAACGCCAATATTTTTTTTATATACGTGTACAAACTCCGGTGTATTAAAATTGAACTGAAATTTCAGGCAACATCCACAATTATTTTACTTTTCAACAAAACAGTTAGGATTTTGTCGGCAAGTCGCTTTAGAACAAACCTCGATAAATATCTTTTTGCAAGCCGGTAACGTTGCCTTTTAATAATTAGATTTTTTTCTGTGCGTAGTTTAAAGGCGCCATATATAGCCAGTTAACCAACTATTATTATTTAGATCAGAATGTTATTGATAATTACACACATAGGCAAATTAGTCAATACATTCGTATACATGATAGAAATCGCATAGATTTCGGAAATAACAAAGCACTAGGCTAGCTATGTATATGGACGTCTATTATCCCTTTCTCCACTAAGATCATAATGGAATCATTTGTGTCAATCTTTGGTAAAGTTCACTAAAGTTACAGAGGAATGAGAGGGTTATAAATCAGTTTTGTTTTTATGTTCTAGTTTAAATGTTTGCCCTTTTTGACCTTTCAGATTTACAGTCCATGACCTTGAACATACATGGCCTGAACGAACACGAGTGGCACCAACTACGGAAGATTCAGCAGTTTTTGATAGACGCCATCAACGGCAGAATCTGACATTTTTAAAATACACTAGAGATCGCCGAATGTATAACGATCGATATGAAATCAGAAACCGACATACTCCGTCCACTTTTCGGAAAATAAATTCTGTTCAGACACATATTTGTATGCACTGAATCTCATTTATTAACGGTTCATATAAGTATTAAACGGCATTCTGTTTCGAGTTATAGACAAAATGAACGCCCACTGGATTACAGGAACCGCGTTTTCAATATATATACATGTACCCTCCGTTGCTATTGCTTGCTAGTAGTGCACATGTCGTTCTTCATAGAGAATACATAGTAAGTGTTTTAGAATCTAAGCTGTATTTTGGCGAGTGTCAGAAAGAGAAAAGTGGCCAACTTTTGGCGAGCCATTTTTGTCTTCCGGTCCGAGCCAAAAAATACATGGAAACAATGACCTAATCTCTACTATCAAAACATTTCCAGATATGTTTGGAAAAATATCATCCAAACAAAAAGGGGAGTTGGTTAAAATCAATCCACTTTTTCGATGTTCAGCTGAATTTTCCTAAAATTCTGAACGAAAACAGCAAGAACTCAATAGCATGCGACATTCCAAAGCAACGTACTATGCAGAAAATTGAAATGAGAAAAGTAAGGACAACTTGTATTTGGTACAAGTGATTTAAGTCTTATTGCTGGTGTGTGGGGCACAGGGATCACATCTCATTAGAGTCCTTTTATTGTTTAAAGATGACATGCTGTTTGTTCATCGCAGATGCGGTTGCGGAAGCAATACCTTTCAGATATAGAATGTAACACAGTTTTTTATGTGTAAATACCTGGTATCATTCAAAGCTGAAATTTCTTTAAGTTAGTGAAGGTCATGCTTTGAATATGTATTGAAATACATGCACAAAAAGAAATTCAAATGGTGGTGTGTTCTAATAACTATTCTACATAAACTTTTAAAATCAAAAGGAGGACCAGGTTGTTTTTATATGCACTGATGGAGATTCCTGTTTTAGATAATGTTTTTATCTAACTAGTCAAACCACTATAGTTACATTCTGTGTTGCCTTCACCTTCATTACTAAACCAAATTGTTGTAATTCACACTGTATACTACTACAATTTACAATCCGCAACACATGACGTAATTTCTGACGCCATGTTGGACTACGTAATATCAAAGCTTTGCACTCCACCTCAGATAACATGTATTATGGCCTTGAATCAATCGCTTAGATGGCACTGTTTTCAATCACGCTATTATGGCGTCATTTCTGGCGCCAAGTTGGACTACGTTACGTCAAAGCTTTGCACTCCGCCTCAGATAACACGTATAATGACTTTGAGTCAATAGCTCAGATGACATTGATTTAAATCAGGTTCTTCTAGTAAATAAACACACGCGGAAAAAGGGAAAACGGTGATTGACTTTATCCCAAAGAAATAGACAGAGACATATTTTAAAATTATCCGTAATGTACATATAAGCATTGAACCATTAGCAGATGTAGTATACAGTGGATATGAATATAATTTAGGTGACAGATAAATAGTCATGTCGCCCAAATCGTATTTATATCGACTGCATACTACATATGCTAACAGTTCAATGCTTAAATAAATCATTAATACAAGAATGTAATTAGAGCATTGGTATGTAAATAATGAATATACCAGTACATGTACAAAATCTATAAAAAGAACGAAATGTAAATATTTGTAAATATGTAAAGCCAACGGTGCGACACCGGCGGCGATAGGAACCAACGTGTGTCCTAGCCTAATCAGAACTAAAGGATTTAAACCTTTCTGTGGCCATCAATGATAAGGCTAATATTCTGCAGGAAGATACTTTAAAGTCAGCTGCATATGGTATTATGTTCAAAATGTCTGATTTTGTGTTGGCTCATAGCAAATTGGGGGTCAAATTGGGGAGGGTGTAAACAATTAGTAGAAGATTGTAAGATTTAAATAATAAAAAAAATGGTATAAAGAAGATCAAGGTCACATAATTTCTAATAAGTCTATTTGATATCAAATTCTTTAAGAAAATTAAGAAAAACTTCCATCAACCAACTTCAAAATAGATTGACAACAATGATTTACACCATAATGAGATCATAATATATACTTGGTAAATTACTGACCCCGCAGGGTTTCATGACTTTTCTGATTTTGAACACAAACATGGAACAATGATCGCAAGCAAGTGGGGAAGAGATACAGCAAATTGTTGACCCCGTTGGTGGGGGGGGGGGGGGGGGGGGGGAGCTAAAAGGGTAAATTTGATCGTTTGTCTATTATAACTATTAAGGTCCAATCAATATCTTAAAAGAATATTATAATGTTGATGGGTTTTTTTCATTGATAATTTTACTCACTCAAAAATGCACCCTAGCACACTCCTATGAGTGTATAGTATATCTGAGAGAATTGGCACCAACGCATTATGTATTGTTACTTGGTTTGGAGTCAGGATCGATCTACTTTTGAAAACCACCCTCATCATATACAATTATTGTAATCAGATGATCTTTGCTTAATATTTAAATTTCTGTGATACCACAGGTTCAAAAGTTGGTGAAACGAATGCTAAAAATTCATTTTGCGACCCCATTGGTGCCTCTGTATCCAAACAATGTGACACAGCATGCTGAATATAGATTCTGATTACACCTACATGGTATTATTGCTATCACATGTGGTTAAAAGTGGACAAGTGGTTTCATAAGAAGTTGATTGAAGATAAAATACCCATTTTGACACAACAAAACCCCATGGGGTGAAACAATTGCAGATTCTGTTGAATCGCAGGAATTCTCCTCCTTACTTGCCGGTATCATTGCTTCCATAACTGATAAAGACAAGACTATAAGACTCTTTCATGACCAGGGATGTAAGTTAGGGAAATTCCACCCAAGGGGTTTCAAATTTGGTAAAACACGAGGCTTTGCCGAGGGTTTTGCCAAATTTGGAAACCCCGAGGGTGAAATTTCCCTATCTTACACCTTTGGTCACGAAAGAGTCTTTTTCTTTCATATCAACTACACGAATAAGCTCAAAAACTATGAAAATATTTTTTCAAAGGCTACCATTTTGAAATTTTCAACTTTTTCCTTGTGCTTTTTTGACGAAAACAAATTAGACAGCGAAATTAAGCATGCTCTATATTTGCAAACTTAGTTTGCTCATAAAATTTAATCTCACCTTTCTGGCGTTTATGGTAATTTTTTTGTGAAAGGTTTCAATTTCATCACGCCGTCGTTTTCTCTTTTCAGCATCGGAATTGACTGTATTCGTGACGTCACGTCATTGTTGAGCCATTGTGACGTCACGTCGAGTTATTTGCTATGTAAGATAGATTTTCTCTCATATCTCGCCATGGTCGATAGAGGTTGCCCATGTAAGAAAGCTATGTAAGAAAAATCTGTCTCTCATTTCTAGGTGTGTAATACTGGCCTGTCCAGGGCAATACACCTATGATCGCTGTGGTTTTCTCTCATATCTCGCCATGTTGGATAGAGTTTGCCCATGTAAGAAAGCTATGTAAGAAAAATCTATCTTACATAGCATTTCACGCGACGTGACGTCACAATGGCTCAACAATGACGTGACGTCACGAAAACGATAAACTCTGATGCCGGAAAGAGAAAACGACGGCGTGAAAAATTAAAAACCTTTCACAAAATTTTAACTATAAACACCAGGAAGAGGAGATTAATTTTTCTGCGCAAACTTCGTTTGCATATATAGGGTATGCTTAAACTCGCTGTCTAAGTCGTTTTCGTCAAAAAAGCTCAAGGAAAAAGATGAAATTTCAAAATGATAGCCTGTTAAAACATATTTTCATGGTTTTTGAGTTTATTCGGGTAGTTGATATGAGAGAAAAAGACTCTTTCATTATGTGTGTATGTAGGATAGGGATATTCCACCCTCGGGATCACAAAATGTGGTAAAACCCTCGGCAAGTCTCGGGTTTCACCACATTTTGTGACCCCTCGGGTGGAATACCCCTATCCTACATACACGCATATGAAAGAGTCTTATTATCTTACACCCCTGGACATGAAAGAGTCTTATAATTTTACATAGCATTTCACACGACGTGACGTCACAATGGCTCAACAATGACTTGACGTCACGAATACGGTAAACTCTGATGCCGGAAAGAGAAAACAACGGCGTGATAAAATTAAAACCTTTCACAAAATTTTAACCATAAACACCAGGAAGAGGAGATAACTTTTTCTGCGCAAACTTTGTTTGAAAATATAGGGTATGCTTGAACTCGCTGTCCAATTCGTTTTCGTCAAAAAAGCTCAAGGAAAAAGTTGAAATTTCAAAATGGTAGCCTGTTTAAACATATTTTCATGGTTTTTGAGTTTATTCGGGTAGTTGATATGAGAGAAAAAGACTGTTTCATTATGTTTGTATGTAGGATAGGGAAACTCCAACCTCGGGATCACAAAATGCGGTAAAACCCTCTGCAAGCCTTGGGTTCCACCACATTTTGTGATCCCTCGGGTGGAATATCCCTATCCTACATACACGCATATGAAAGAGTCTTATATTGTTACATAGCTTTCTTACATGGGCAAACCCTATCCAACATGGCGAGATATAAGAGAAAAGTCGTTTCTTGAAAGGACATAATTAAACCTAAAACATGCATGATATAACCCCTCTAGGGCCCCACCACAAGGCCCCATAGAACCCCGCGGGGTCAGTAACTTGCCAAGTATATATGATCTCCATGCAGTGGTGATATATGTTATCAATCTTTTTGAAGTTGCTGGATGGAAGTTTTTCTTGATTTTCTCAGAATATGATATCAAAATAGACTTGACTTACTTTATCTTATATTTATTTGTTTATATTTTTTCCTTGAATCTTATAACCTGCTACTGGTTTAGCAAAAACTACAAAATTTAAAAATGTTATTTCAATTTCCAGTTCATAAGAACAGTTCATAACAACACATTTTGAATTTTTACACTCTCCCCACTTTGCCCACTAATTATTCCATGAGCCCACACAAAATCAGATGTTTTAAACATACTTCTATATGCAGCTTGCCTCGAAGTATCTTCCTGCAAAAACTAGCCTTATCATTGATAGGCCGCAGAAAGACCCAAATTGACAACCCTCCTTTGTCACGGGGGCTGCTGCTGGAAGGGAAACTCCAACTACCCCTTTACTTTTACTCAGTCCCATGTACCTGTCGTATCGAGTCACACACAACGGGATCAAACTAGTGTGTTTGTGACTTTACAAAATATGTAGTACACGACGAACGCGGATTGAAACTTGTCGTGTTGTACATAGCTTCGTTTTAAGCGGACTGATAGTAAATGTAAACCAGTAGAGTATTTGGACAATACCGTATAGCGGGAAATTTTAGCGGGGCTTTAATTTGGCGATTTCGCGGGTCTGTATATAGATCGATAAAAATTAAACCCGTTAAATTTTAACACCGCCAATTAGAAAGGCGCCAAATTTTCACTTTCAGCACAGTTTTCGTTCCGACCGCCATTTACCTTCGGTAACTCCTGTTGCTCCTATGACTCCCGAGAGTAACGAGTGGTGCGTATTGTTGGTTGTTGCCTGGCAACTGTCGGCCAAAATGCCGATAAGCACATACGAATAGCTAGTGAACATAAGTAGACAAGGACGATCAAAAGAGTCCGAAGCAGCTAGATATTGTCATAGAGCGATTAAGTAACCGCCTTACTTATAGTTGTGTTTTGCAAGGACCATTAATAAGTTATTATGCCTGCTCGTAAAGTATTTGGTTTAATTGTTGAAGTCAATTCCGGCCGAAGAGAATGAAGGCAACAACACTGGTGAAAGCCATCACGACTGCCAACGTTGGTAGCAAGGTGGAGGCACTGTCTTCTGTCGTGTCTCCGGTTATATCGTATTTCCCCAAAAGGTCAATGTGCTGAGAAATAACGGTGGCGACCTCCTCAATCTCCGTATCCAAGGCAACGGCATCATGTCGTTTATCCAGCATTGTCTTGACATCTCGCAATACGTTAAAATTTTCCTGCATCTCCTCTGATGGGAAATTCTTCAGACGATCATGGATTTCGTCAGACCGTCTACCGCCATGTTTCTTCCTATACCAGAACAGCAATTGTTTGTCCGCGTTAAGCAGGTATCTTACAAGTCCTGGGAGTAGTTTGTCGTTCTGTTTGATTATCTTGTCGAGTATGATTTCGCTGGTAATTACCGTCTTCCGTGCCTTCACCAAGCTGCTCACATCTTTCAGGACCAGATGCTGTTGGTTTTCTATCATGTGCCCGTCCTCAGACGGCGTTTGAGGAAAACTGTTAATGAAAAGGTGCCTCTCCTCACACCCACTGAATACGGCTTTCAAATATTTGTTGTTGTTAACAATATTCTGAATGTAACTTTCTTCATTATCTTCAATTTCATCAGAGTGAGTAGTGACTAGAATAACATGCTTGAAAACTTTTTTGTCAAACATTTTCAAAAAGTTCTCAAAATGTTCTTTGTCCTGTCTGGTGAAGCGTGCAGTTCCATCGACGACATAGAGTAACACATGTGGACCAGGAAATAGTGGTGTTTTAGAGAACATGACCTCCACTGCCTTGGGTATATGTCCAGGAATGTCGACCACGGTGATTGGTTTGCCATAAACATGTTGACAAGCACACGACCAAGGCTCTGCATCTTCACCTGGTTGGGGATTCACGTCTAGTAACTGGGCTCCTAGGATGAGATTTCCAAGCGAACTCTTGCCTTGTTTTTCCTTCCCGAATATGAGGATTTTCACTTCCTCAAATGGGAAATCGTCCCAATTAAACGGTGCTGTAAAAATAAATAAAGGATATCTAACAGTGTCTTCATTAATACCAAATATATTTCAAGAGTGTGGCTAATATTTTTATATTTTTCGAGGGCGCAGCTCGAGTGAAAAATATCAAAATATAAGCCACACGAGTGAAACATGTTTGATATCAGTGAAGATATTGTTATAAATTCTGATTATTACATTTTTATAGTAAGATCTACAGTGGCAGATTGGTCAAATCAGATAAGTGATATTTGTCACTAGAAAAAAATCCCATATTTCTCACTAGTGAAAAATTTCATATTTCTCACTTAGTGAAAAATATCACTTTTATAGAATGAATAATTTCCGATATTTGACTGATAAAAATGTAATAAATGCAGTTTTTTGCCAACACGATGAGTCATCATGACAATCATATTAGATTCTATATACCCATGGAAGCAATTAGGTATATTCCATATCTTACGCTTCCTATTTTTCATGAATGGAAAAATAAATACAGTTAAATTCACGATAACCGACAATATATATAGTCCGTACATTGAAATAAGCAATATTGCATAAATTATGATGAATACATTTCTTTAAAAATCACACACAATTTAACAGGAGACCACCATTTCAAATAAACGAAAGTGTTGGTTTGATGAAATTTACTTCCAAAACGAATATAGCTAGATAATTTAATTTTGCCTATTCCCGCAATGTTAAACTTTTTCAGGTTATATTGTATAACCTCAAAAATCAGACAACGCAAAAAGTGATGACGTCATATAACGCCATGTTTGGCTTGGTATTTTGTAATCAAACTTCTGATTGGTTGAAGTTGTTTTGCGGTGAAATTTATGCACATGGTAGTGTATTTTGCAAAACCATTCGATTTTTTGTTACAGTTAATACGAAATCATTGTATAAGACTTATGTCTCATGTACGTATCTTCGGAAATGAAATTATAAGTAATAACCACAAAAAACTGTGGATTTATGCAAAGTGCACACAGTTTTTTCGGTATATATCGTATAACCCTAAAAATATTGTGGTTATTCCTTAAATAGCGTTGCATTATACTATGGTGTAATTGGAGAAGATAAACCGGATAGGTGTCTAGGTTTCGGATACATAGGATAAAAGGTGGAAACGTAGCAGATAAATCGGAAAAGAGGGGGCTAGGTAGTGGATAATGCGGATAAGTGATGGGTAGATGGCAGATAAATAGGATAAGAGGTGGTTAGGTAGTAGATAAATCGGATAAGAGGTGGTTAGGTAGTAGATAAATCGGATAAGAGGTGGTTAAGTAGCGGATAATTCGGAGAAGAGGTGGCTAGGTAGTAGATAAATCGGATAAGAGGTGGCTAGGTAGCGGATAAATCGGATAAGAGGTGGCTAGGTAGCGGATAAATCGGATAAGAGGTGGTTATAGAAAGTAGATAATTCGGAGAAGAGGTGGCTAGGTAGCGGATAAATCGGATAAGAGGTGGCTAGGTAGCGGATAACTCGGATAAGAGGTGTCTAGGTAGCGGATAAATCGGATAAGAGGTGGTTAAGTAGCGGATAATTCGGAGAAGAGGTGGCTAGGTAGTAGATAAATCGGAGAAGAGGTGGCTAGGTAGCGGATAAATCGGATAAGAGGTGTCTAGGTAGCGGATAAATCGGATAAGAGGTGGTTAGGTAGTAGATAAATCGAATAAGAGGTGGTTAAGTAGCGGATAAATCGGATAAGAGGTTGTTAGGAAGTAGATAATTCGGATAAGAGGTGGTTAGGTAGCGGATAAATCGGATAAGAGGTGGCTAGGTAGCGGATAACTCGGATAAAGGGGTGGCTAGGTAGCGGTAACTCGGATAAGAGGTGGCTAGGTAGCGGATAACTCGGATAAGAGGTGGCTAGGTAGCGGATAACTCGGATAAGAGATGGCTAGGTAGCGGATAACTCGGATAAGAGATGGCTAGGTAGCGGATAACTCGGATAAGAGATCGCTAGGTAGCGGATAACTCGGATAAGAGGTGGCTAGGTAGTGGATAACTCGGATAAGAGGTGGCTAGGTAGCGGATAACTCGGATAAGATGGCTAGGTAGCTGATAACTCGGATAAGAGGTGTCTAGGTAGCGGATAACTCGGATAAGAGGGGGTTAGGTAGTAGATAAATCGGATAAGAGGTGGCTAGGTAGCGGATAAATCGGAGAAGAGGTGGCTAGGTAGAATATCAATTATGTTTGTTTGTAGATACCTAGATAAAATAGAATAACTTGTGTCGTTATTGAATAAATCGAACATAGTGGTTGGGTTGTAGAAATACGGATGAAATGTTAAAGCTGCAGAATATTTGATATGAGATTTGAGATATATTTACCTTGCCAGTTTTCGTAACCTGAAATATGCAAATAATTAAAAATGCTACATCAGACAGAAAATAGATTTGACTATATTTGAGGATTAAGTTTCTATTTTGCTTAGGTTATCGGGGGATAACTACAATGGAAAACGGATTAATTCAATAACCGGACCCGTTTTCCATTGTAGTTATCCCCCGATAACCTAAACAAAATAGAAAGTTAATCCTTATATTTACAGTATCTTAATTTCTGTGAATGTTCGTAACTATCTTGTTCATTATAGTCAAATCTTCGGACATAGATTTCATTTCAAAACTAATAAACGTTGCAATGGTTCAGTAAATGTAACAGCATGGAATTCGCAAGCTCCGCCCTAGTTTATTGTTGGTGACGTCCCATAATTGTGTTTCAAACTGTAGGATTTGCATATCTCCGCCCACATGTATTGTTGTCGACGTCATAGAAATTTGTCACGTGTTTAACTACAGTTGTGCGGTGATAATGATAGTCTGTTGAGCAATGGTTATCGAGTGAATGTCAGTGTAGACTGTAAATATTTTTATAAATTTACAATCTACACTGACATTCATTCGATAACCATAGCTCAACAGACTATCATTATCAAATTTCTTTACATGAACGGATATCAAATACAAGTATGTAGGGCCCGATGAGATATTTATTTTGGCGGTTTGGATAATAACACGACATTATTTTGTCTTTTACCGATTACGATAGATTGGGCAAATTGAGGTAGAGGGACGAATTTCTTACTTCAAGTGAGCAAAATTGCAAAATTTTCATCGAGAACCCCACATTTTTTATGCTTACCGGAAAGCATATAAATTTGGCTTCTACTGTCAAAGTTTTATAAAATTGACATGGGTTTTGATAGCATTTATGCTTGTTTTTAATTCATTAGTTCGATGTAAATTTGTTAAAAATGGCATTATGCAGGTAACAGATATCAACAAAAACAATTTTAAATTGTAACTTAAAACAACAAACAAATTTCAACTTGTTTGCTAAAACTTGTTACTAGCACAAACTTGTATCACTATTAAAAGAAGCTATCATTTCAAAAAGTTTGTTTCAGACTCATCATAAACTTGTCAATGGTGTAACTATTACAGACATGCAAGGATTATTTATCAATTGAATCACGCTGGTTATTAACTTAAAATTCTGTCAAAGACAGCTTATACACAGTCTTTGCTTTATTTCATACTAGTTTAATATCAGTTACCACTGCATATCACATACTTGATAATTAAAAGGAACTTATATTTATTGTCCCCATCAGCCATAAAGTTATGTATCACATCTGAGAGATACTATATATATATTTTTTTATATCATATTCTTTCATATCTTTAACTTATTGATCAACTGATTTATATAAGGTAGAGTTGTAGACAATTTATACAACATATAATGGAAGCACCATGTTCTATTTTTTTTTAAATATATGATTTATGGTAAAACATATATTTTTCTGATCAGATAAATGGCAATTTATTCTACATAGTAGTCTATATACCTACTTGTCAGCATGTAGCAACAATGGTGACTGAAAATAACACAATGAGGCTAACTGCAACTCCTCAGGTTAGTTTAGTTTAGTTTAAACATATTTTATTGTCACGAAAACGACAAGAGGATTGGGCAAAAGTTATGTCAACTTATGAAACGCTCTTTCCCAACATCATGATAAATACAACATACAATAAACCTAGACAGTAACAATTATATATACATGTTTTATATTTAAAACCTTTTACTGGACTTGATGTAAGTTTGCACGTGTCTGAAAATTCTGAAATTTATATTATCGGCATACAATTCATTACCATATAATAATACTTTTAAATTGATATCTATATTTAATTGTCGTAACTGATCAAATAATATCATTCTGCTGTCAACATAATTGTCACATACAAAGAAAAAATGATAAGCATTTTCACAACGATTTCCACAACTGCAATTTGGACTATTGGTTAGATTAACTCGAAATAAATCATAATTTAATTGACTACATCGATTTCTTAGTTTAGTGTGTATTATATTTATTTTCCTATCTCCAAAATTACAATATACTGGGTATTTACTGCTGAAATCATGTGTCAGGTTTCTTTTAAAAATTGCAAGAGAAGGCGAAAACCTAGTCTGTTCACTCAGGTCATTCCACATTTTTAGAGAGGAAGGTATAAAAGATGAGTTTGTTAGAGAAAGTCTAGAGTTGTTAGAGTTTTTTTTCAACTTTCCACATCATTATCCAGCATCCCAAGCATATTACTTGTTTGATACACACTTTTGGTAATATTATAGAGTTTGTAAAACTATGAATTAAACCTGTTTGTTTTACATTATCCATCTTATTTTTACAATTAACATTGATCATTAATTAACATTAATTCGGGATAAAACACTATTAGGAAAAATTCATTGTCCAAGAAAATAAATTCACTGGGCCAGCCTGATCTTATTGAAATAAGACAAATATTGTAACAGTTTCTGTTGATAATGTAGTTTGGATGATTAATATTTAGTGATACACAATCATATAGAATTACTTGCATTTAGCACTGTCAATCAAAAGTGATACATATGTGTAATATATGGTATCTCACGACATGTTCTTTTTTCACCAACACAAAAAGACAAACAAACATACATGTTAAGGGGTGGCGCCTAAACCTTAACCTTGGAAATTATGTAGATCCCAATAGCTTTATAACAATTGCTGCTGTAAAAAAGATGGGGACACAAATCGTGCTTCCATGTGTAATGCATGTATGTGTATACCTGTCTTCTACCAGTTTGTAATATAAGTATTCATGTGTATTAACTGTCTGTTACAAGTGTGTAATACCTGTTATAGTATGCACATGTGTAATACAGTGAATTCCTGTTTAAATCATGTTTTCCCACTAAATGTAGAGCATTTACAATCTCAAGTAAAAGTAAGCTATTCAATGTACATATGAAGATGTTTCTATCATTCATAAAAAAATTTTACTCCATTAAATAAAAAAATATTTCTCATTTTCTTTGCAATATTTTGTACAATTTGTACAAGGGAAAACATTAAATTAAGAGGAATGTGATATTAACAGCAGTGATATCAAGGGGAACCCACAGTATCTGTTTGTTATATAGTATGTACATGTGTAATGCCTGTCTGTTTTAGCATGTACATGCCTTTTTGTAGTAGCTGTCTGCAATAGTATGTACATGTGTAATACATGTTTGTTATAGTATGCAAATGTGTAATAAATGTCTGTTGTAGTATGCACATGTGTAATATATGTCTGTTGTAGTATGCACATGTGTACTACATGTCTGTTATAGTATATACATGTGTAATGCATGTCTGTAATAGTATGTGCGTGTGCAATACATGTTGTTTATAGTATGCACATTTGTACTAGCCGTCTGTAATAGTATGCACATGTGTAATAAATGTTTGTTATAGTATGAACATGTGCACTACCTGTATGTTATAGTACAACATGTGCAATACATGTCTGTTACAATATGCACATGTGTAATACATGTCTTTTTAGTATGTACATGTAAAATAAAAGTCCCTGACATATGTAATATATACTACAGTATGTTAATGTGAACATACTTGTCATAATATACACTTGTGTATTTTCTGTATATAATAAGATGTGTTTTTTCTGCTGTGATATGGTCTGCAATTGTCACCTGTCTTTGACGGTATATGATTAATATATCATGTGTTATACAAGTCTGTTGGAGCAATTACAGATGTTATCTATGTAATATTTTTATATGATACACTGATAGTAGGTATCTGTTTAACATCTGTCCACAATACTGACTAAACGTATTTATCGGTATTTTGATATATTGAGATTTCAGGATTTACCCTAGCATAGAAATAGTGTGATTATATAAGAATCTTTATACAGATTGAGTAGTACAAATAAAGATTGGTATAGACTAAGTATAAAGAATATAGATAGTGGTAAACACAATAACCAATTACTGATAGATATTCGGATAAGTATACAGAGTATTTAAGGATTAATATAGAGAGGTTGAGAGTATATAAATGTCATTTTACATATTTCTAGTAAAATTATGTTGTACCAATAAACAGTGCAAATTTGGATGGGTAAATTGACACCCCTACCCCCATTTCTTTTAACCGCAAAACATAATTGCTGTCTGATAATGTATAGACTAATAAAGTTAAGTTAACTGATGAATATTTAATGGAAAAAAATTAAGAAAAAGTGTAAAAGGCTTCACTTCACCATGGTCATCATGGTAAAGTAACCCCTAACCCCCAACCCCCCCAACCCCCCCAACCCCCATCCTCAAACATTCACCTACATTTTGGTCTTTATTCAACCTACTCATCCAAACTTGCAACATTGTCCTAATAAAATATGTGAAATTATTTGTGAAAAAAACATATTATAGTGGTCATAATTAGGGGGGGTCACTTTTTCATGGAGGGGGGGGGGGGTGTCATTTTCCAATAATCATAATCAAAAAAATTATATACCCCTGTGCGATTAAATTCAATCTTTAAATGGACTTAAAAATAAAATAATGACTTCCAATTTGAAATTTATTATAGTTTAAGTTTATTGTCTATAGTGGCTTGTGGTTTATCACTTATCATAGATAATGATAATGAGACGAGGTTTGGAAATTGTACCTCATTTTTCAATTGTTGTTTTTTAAATAATTTTATTTTTTAATTTGGTAACAGGTTATATCTGGTAGACTGTTTTCTAAACAGTTGATAACAGTTAGAAAAACATTTGCTAACATCCAGCAAGATAATGTTATTGATGTGCATAATATTAAATAAATGTTGTAATCATCTTACACAACTTTAGATTAATTCTGCCATCAAGTATCTGTAAATTTGTAAACAACTAAAGCAAACGATTTACTTCTACATTCATTTGGCTCATTCTGACTGAAAACATACGTTCAACAAATAAACGATAGTGATCATCACAAATAAGATTGAGGTATTTTAAACCAACAAAAACAGCTGTCGTTCGAATAATTTAACCCAGTAACTTCACGGAAATAATTTAAGTCAAAATGGATTTTTGGAAAACTCGAGTGTCTTTCGGAAATGTTGTTAAATCGGGATTATTCCAGTCGTTTTTAGTATATGGTAATATGTGCTTTATTATGCAAAACATTTAAAAATTGTGCGTTAATATCATACTAATTACTTTAATATGTCACCTAAACTATTGATAATGCTATATATAGGTAGTACTAATACATGCAAAAGTAAGATACGAAACTGCGGCGTGTATCCACAACTTTTGCACAGCTGCCGTTTGTCGAATACAACCACAGCGAACATAGGTGTATTGCCCAAAAGGCCAGTATTACACACCTAGAAATGAGAGAAAATCAATATCCATGTCAGCCATTATAACGTTCTACAATTTTGTGAACATGTCAGGCTATGTGCAAAGAAAGCCCCGATACCATAAACCATCTAGTTAACTCGGGTAAAAGGCATCTAACTCTCAAATGTACAAGTCAGGCGTTAGGACCAGAGGAAATCGGATACCAGACATATATCTGTCAAATTGTCCAAGTCTGGCATTAGGGCCAGATAAAACTTGGCCTAACATACCATTTGCGTTGCAGCTTGATACATCACCAGTAGACAAGAACAAAAATGAAGTTCTTACCTCCTACGAATTGGGCCATTGCGCGTTGTCAGATTTAAAGGTCCAGAAATGTGAAGATCTATACCTGTGGACTGGAGTCACAACTGTGAGGATATATACGTCTCCTCTATACTCTATACTCTATACAACAAAAACACGCAAATTCCATTTGCCGACTAGCCCGCCGTGTATAGGAAGCCGGAGTTTATTATTGACAAGCATACACATTGTATTCCAATCTTTGCTTCATTACAATTACATCGGAGAATACCTGACTAGTAATGGACAATTAAGCGAAATGATCATATCAGGCAACATAACCGAAAAACTACTACATGTAACTAAAATCATCGGCCTATATGGAAATCAAGCGAGCCACCCAACCTGAAACTCCTGCAGTGCAGTAGGACAGGAGGTGCACCAGCCCTCAATGCTTAAGATTTCAGCTGCTGGATTTATCTTAGGCCCGACAGACATAAATTTCTGAAATACCATATATACATCCTAACTTTACGAAAAATATGTTTATATATATATATTGTAATAATATCATGACCGCACTCTACGGCACGGCGGCTAGGAATGACACGCACACCTGTGTGCCCAAAACACGCCACCGCTGTGACGTCACTGCACGTGCAACATATGCGTCTCCGTGCCGAACGAGACAAATTATTCCCGCTATACTTAACGAACCGCGGGAATATTTGAGTCTCCTCTATACTCTATACTCTATACAACAAAAACACGCAAATTCCATTTGCCGACTAGCCCGCCGTGTATAGGAATAACAAAGAAAGGGAAAATTGGAAATCAAGAAAAACTAAACAATACATATATCTTTCCTTGACCTGTCATGCGTGTATATTAGATACCCAAATTTTGTGTTACTTTTAACCGTTTCTCGATAGAATCCGCGACGTAACCGTCCTTACTAGAATCACTACGCCAACGCCCATGGCGCTTAAAACACCGGTCATTAACACCGTTGTTGGCAGCCATACTAGCTCCTCC
The DNA here is from genome assembly GCA_947623455.1 of Mimachlamys varia. Classification (NCBI taxonomy): domain Eukaryota; kingdom Metazoa; phylum Mollusca; class Bivalvia; order Pectinida; family Pectinidae; genus Mimachlamys; species Mimachlamys varia. Next base: position 26,475,945 of record OX392532.1, on the reverse strand, counting down.
TGACCTTAGAGAATGTAAACCGAAATTTCTACCCTCCGAAACCAGGCTCAAACGTTTCAAAATGGCCTCTTTAGCACCCGTGTAGCTGAGAGGTTTGTTTTTATGAATCAGGCTGCAAACTGTACCCGACCTATAAACTGGTCTAAACAGGAACTCTTCCGATTTAATATCAATATGAGCGACACGTATATATCTAGTTAACATAGCGTACGGGCACGCCGCTGTATCACATTTACTTATAACTATTTCACTACCAAAGCGGTACTGGTCCGTTTTACTTTTCCGTACTGTAAGACTGAAAAAACCCTCCGAAAACTTAACGTCTGAACAACGCAAATTGCTAAGCTCATTATAGCGCAAAAAACCTGAGAAACTAATCAAAATCATTGTTAAATCCCTGACAACTAGCAAATCGTTTGATTCTGAAAATATGTCACAAAGTCTAATTAAAATGTCACTGGTTACTGGTTCCTTTTTGCAGACTGGTTTCTTGGCTGTACGTTTCGAAGCTTCTAGTAAATTTGACACGAAAACGTTCGTAGTTGGGTCCGACAATCCATGAATGCTATGTACCCACTTGATTGCATACACTGCCGATGAAATCACAGCAAATGAAGCTCTATTGGACATTAAAGTGTTCAAGTATAACGTTATATGAATGGAATTGGCCGGTAATGCTGGAAATCCATGCGATGTAATAAAACGCTCCCAACGTCTAAAAGCCCCAAAATATTTAACGTTTGTATTGTCACTCCTGCTCTGTAACATCCTGCCTCCTAAACCAGCGGCATACTGATGAAGCGAGGAACCCTCTGTAACACCTGAAGCCTTTACTGCTAGTTCGATCTTTGCCTGTAGTCCTATGCCTGTTAAACAAATAACAAAACATGAAAACATATCCGGCTTAAAAATCTAAACGTAAAGCCACCATGTCAAAAGGTAGAATGGTTCTACCGAAAATGCCGTTATTACCCCTGCCCTTCATGGTAATATTTTTGTTCGATAATATTCGATAATCAACGACAAAATGCTCAAATGCATTCTCACTTGAACACAGAGTTGGCCAGAATGGCGCAGATTTCCACATCGGTGCAATCAATGTACCTCGTGACTGCTCGTGTGACATTTTATAAATAATCCTACATATCAACCTAGGGGGAGGTACCATCCAATTGTTTAAGCGGTACCACGGTACAGTGAAGCAATCCACTGCTTCGGTACCTGTGCACCACACGCGTGAATTAAACGCACGACACATTGTGTTGTAATCAGCAGAAAACCTATCTACGTCATGAGGTCCCCATAAGACCTCACAAAGATCAAATACCCATCTTTGTACGGACCAGTCATCGCTGTCCGTACGTCTGCTCAAATAATCAGCAGTCGTGTTCATGTGTCTAGGTATCCACTGCGTACTGAAACTTACCTCATTAGTCTCACAAAAGTCACTCACCTCGCAAGCAACCGCTTGAAGATCCGGTTTCCTACTACCTACCTTAAGAATAGAGCATACATCCTTATTGTCCGTAACTAAATTAACGTGCTGCTGTTTTATGTCATCAACAGCGCTAAACAGTACACGCTTCATACCTTCAAGCTCCCTCCACGTCGAGCTACGTAATTTTTCATCTTCACTCCAGGTGCCCGTTATGACATTTACTTTTGTACCTACCCTCTCCTTGTTAAAATACTGGTTATCCGAGATAAATCTCGTACCTAAAGCACAATCAACGGCTTTCTCCCTGGTCACACCCTCCTCCAGAGGAGCCGTAGCCACATTATCAACAGACAATTCCTCCAAAGGAAAACCCGGACGCTTGACGTCCACGAAACAATCGTCTCCCTCCAAAGGGATTACCTCCCACGAGGACAAGGTCTCTAAACCAAACGCCACATAGTCGTGTGGACCTACATCACGTGCCATACCCTCCAAAGGGCTAATACGGGGTTTAATAAAACCCCCATAGCCACTGCCGGACGCATCTGTACAAACAACTGAACTACACACTCTGTTTTCTTTCAGTTTACAACCTTTCTCGTTCAGTCGAGTAATGTTCGACCACCAAAATACGATTTCCTCTAACGCCCCGTTACTAAGCATAACATATGCATTCCAGCTAGCTTTCGACAGTACACACCTGTACAACTCACGTGTACGTAAACGTGAAACAGTGCCGACCACACCTTGCATCGATATTACACGCCCTATTACGCTGGCGAGATACCTAGCGGTAAACATAGTATGACCTTTCTCTTTGACCCGTGTCATTATATCAGACAGCTGGTTTAACAAAGATTCTACCCTGTCAGTCGTAACTCTGACCACGCCCACAGACATCGACCACGTGTAGCCTAGCCACGTGGCATATTGGGACGGTATCCACCGACACTTCTCATGCGCTATGATAAACCCGAAATCAACCAATGAACGCAGAACGTATGCGCTGGCGTCCTTAGCTCCGCCCTCGGAAGCATGACCGCCCATACCGTCATCCAGGTACATCACCAGTTTGTGACCCCTACTGCGCACGTGCTTCACCACCTCACGGAGAACCTTTGTAAATATATAGCCGGCCGTGGCTATACCGAAAGGCAATACATTAAAAACGAAATAACGTGTCGCGCTACCAAAATTGTAACAAAAACCGAGAAATTTTCTGTGGTCCGCGAAAATCTCAATGTGGTGGTAGGCGGATTTCAGGTCGAAAGTGAACAAAAAATCACCCTGTTGAAAGATATCCCTAGCAACAAAAGCGTCCTCGAATTTGACCTTGAACTTATGCAAATACAGATTAACATGCCGGCAATCTAAAACAAGGCGTGGCTTACCGGACCTACTATACGCTACCGTGAGTGGATTGACTACAAATGGTACAAATGAAACTTCTGAAACGCAGCCCAATCCGACTAATTTTTCGACTTCAGCCTGTACAAAAGAAACGTTTTCTCGTGCCGACCTATTATTCTGAAGCACGACAGATGGGGGAATTTCCCGCATAGGAATCTTATAGCCGTTGCTTACCACTGATAGTACAGCTTCGCACGCGCCCGTGCTTTTCCAATAGTTAAAGCAACCTTTTAACCTGCCTACCGGAGATATCTGTGAACCCATTTACCGTCGTCTCTGGGGTTTCAGGACCCGGACCATTTACCGGATCTGACCTTCCCGTCAATGACGGAACCAACTTACCCGCCAACTCGGGGTCATTCGTCTTACACCCTTGATCGCCATCTACGATCAGCACATGCTTAGAAAGTAAAAAATTACTTATCTTATTGCCACCCAGCGCTCCGGTTCCTCCCGTCAACGTGGGACAATCAACCCGCCAGTGTCCTATCTTCCCACAGGCAAAACAACTCCCTTGCCTGCTGACACCTCGTACGGGACCTCCTTTGTAGTTCTCCTGTGTATTTCCTGTAGATACATTAACGTTCGGACGCTGTCGCTGGTCGCCATAAGGCGTGAACCGTCCTCTACCCTTGTTGTACTTCTGTTTGGTTTCCTAAGCTTTCCTATTGGCCCTGGCTCTGGCACGGTCCATTTTCCGTTCGTCATCCGAGTCGGAAGCTATTGGGTTGGCTATATATTCATCGACAGCCTTCCAACCACAATCTGAAGAATCTGCTAGTTTGATCAGCTTCTGTCGATAGTCTATCAAGTCAATACCTTCAACAATTTTTGCTTTGCAGGCGAGTGGTTCTGATGCAGGCAAATGTTCCGCTTCCATAAGTTTGGCGCGAACTTTGACGTTGAACTTAAATTGGTCCTCGCAGCTTTTCCTTGCGAATTTGTGTGGTTCAGCACACAGAATGTTTTGTTGAATCCTCGAGAACTGTGCCTCGGAGCTATCGCTCATTTTGTGCTCAAAACTGTCCAGTTTATGGGAAATTAAAGCACTCATCCTGGAAATAATATCATCTTGCGAAGCTTCTACTGCCGCCTTAACGTGCGCGGCGATACATTCCTCAGTAGAAGTAGAAGTCATAATGAGAGTGAAAACAAGTAGTGATAATAATATCATGACCGCACTCTACGGCACGGCGGCTAGGAATGACACGCACACCTGTGTGCCCAAAACACGCCACCGCTGTGACGCCACTGCACGTGCAACATATGCGTCTCCGTGCCGAACGAGACAAATTATTCCCGCTATACTTAACGAACCGCGGGAATATTTGATTCTGGATTAGAGTCGCAACTGTACTTTGGTTAGTGAAGGACGTAAAAACTTAACGACTGTTACGTCATCATATGATAATAAACTGTTTGTTTATACACAGGATAGTTGTTGTTGTCGTCTAATATATCTACAGTCAATGCAAAATATTTCCCACACAAGTGAAATATGTTTGGTATTACTGAAGATACTATTAGATATTCTGTTTATTTCATTTTTATAGCAAAATATACAGTGGAAGCTTTTGATTTTCCAAAATGTCGTTTGTACGCCGAGTTCTGATTGGTCAAATAAGAAAAATGTAGAATATTTATAGAATAAATAATTTTTGATATTTCACTGGTAAAAATGTAGTACAATTGGTTATTATTGTAATTACAGTATGTAGGCTTAAACAAATAGGCTTGATTAATTACATAGATCAACTATTTCTGTTTTTTCTATTTGGGTGGTCGGGTGGTGCAGTGGATAGCGCACTTGCCCTTCACCAAGGCGGCTAGGGTTTGATTCTCCGAGCGAACGTGAAAAGTATGGGGTCACTTGACCGACCACGTGGTTTTTATCCAGGTACTCTGGTTTCCTCCCACGATAAAACCCCTCGCGCGCTAACATCTGGGTCAACAAGAGTGGTTTATATAAGTTTATATTATTTGTCATATCAAACAAAGTCTTTAAAGGTAAACATGTATTCCAAGGCTACATTTTTGACCTAATTTACACATAGATAAATAAAATTGACGGAACACACATACACAGCTGACTGTATTTCTCCCCACTGATGTTATACTTACATTTCATCTTTTTTCACTGAATTATTAGTGTAAAAAGGTGAACTGTTAGCATAACGTAGCGTAGGAGAAATTAGCTTGTTTAGGGCATTCCGATTGATATCAAAATGTATGCAATCAATGAGAATTCAGTCTTTTTTGTACACATTTTTAACGCATTGTATGAGAGGTAAAGTTATCTTAAGAAGTTTCATAGACTGTTATCAGAGGTCATTTCACAGTAATACCGCTATCATTTCAGATTATTTGGAACGTTATCATAGCAGAATACACGGAATGCTTCTAAGGGACATTCAATAGAACTTATCAATTTTGATAATGACGTCAACATGTTGTCGCATAAGAAATATTTGTCAATTATACATACGATGCAAATATTTATTCATGCAAAAGACATCAAGAAATCTTAAAACAAAACAAAGAAAGAAAAACAAAAATCGTTTGGGGGAATTAATTAAACAATGAGTCAACTGACAAATAGTTAGGGTCGATGAGCCGAAAAATTTGTGTAGCTTTTCACTAATGTTCATTTTGTTATGACATTTTGAAGCAAGGTTGGTTTGAATTAATTTGCCTGAATGTTGATTGTAAATATAATCAGTTAGATATTACATGAACATGGGGATATAATACATGCCATGTAACAGCTATGTTCATAAATCCTATTATTTCCGCTTATAGGTAGGATTTTAACACATGCATGTACATATAGTACATGTTTTCTCTCCGTATTTGTTTCACAGTACAAAAGTACATCAGGTTCAGTAGTATATCAGATGTTTATGTTACACATTCGTGTATTTATATATTTATATGCTTTAGAAACAACAGATTGACTGTTCTTAACGCACCTGACCCTTATGCTTCTACATTAGTTTAGATAGTTTGGATTTCACACCTTTTGGCCCCTGGAATCACTGACGAGCGCTATGAGGACGAAACAGCTGTATGATGCAGTTTTAATTCATTTTTTTTTCGACATACTGTATATCTATTACTAAATTTAATAGGTGCAGCATATGTGTGTGTTACGTCATCTTTAACATTAGATTTGCTTTATGTTAATCAATAGTGATCTTATTGCTGTTAGAGCTGGGAACAAGGAATTGGAGGGTGGCAGAAATGAATCTTGCAAGCAGAACGACGGAGCATTTGTGATTTGAGAAGAAAATGTTGTTGCATAGTTCATCTGTATAATTTTCAGTGAAATATAATGCACGTCCAGTCATTTTCATCTTATAATATTGCAGGTAGATGATATTATTGTTTTTGATTGTTTGGTTGTTTTTATTAATTTTTCCACATACGAAGGGTGTTCCAAAAATAATGTCACTTGCATCGCTGCTCATATAGCGGAAGTGCTTTTTTTCAATTTAATTTGCTCTGCCCTTCAAAATACTCTCCGCCAGCCAAAACACACCTTTTTAGCCGGTCAATCCATTTTTGGAAGCATTTTTCATACTCTTAAATGGTTACACCCATCAGACACTGATAAACAGCCAATCCAAGGGCATATCTCGATTGTATCTCCTTCCAGATAAATGATATTTAAGTTTTGGAAAGAGAAAATAGTCGCAGTGGGCCAAGTCTGGCGAATACGGAGGGTGCGGAAGGACGGTAACCTTCTCTGACTCCAAAAAGTCAGTCACAATACGTGCCTTGTGAGCGGGTGTATTATCATGCAAAAGTCGGACATACGTGAGTCCTGTTTTGGGGCGGCGACTTTTGTAGTAGTCCTTCAACTTTCTCAGAACAACGATTTTATAGAACTTGCCTGTGACCGTTCTGCCTTTTGGCACCGGGATTTGAATAGCTGGACCCTTATTAGTGAAAAAAATAGCATACAAAACCTCTTTACCGTTCGTTTTCGTTTGGCAATACTTGGGCGTCTGGCATTTTTAGTGGCCCATATTCGGTTGGCAACCTTCCGCTTTGGTTCAAAATAATACACCCAGGTCTCATCACCAGTGACTATATTATCAAAAGCCTTTTTACTATATTTTGGGTACATTTTGAGAAGTTTTTTTGCCATTGTTACACGCGTCTTCTTTTGCTCATCCGTTAACAAATGGGGTATCCATCTTGCATTTATCTTTCTAACTTTTAGGTGTTTCTTCAAAATTGCATGAACTCTTGCTAACGACAAGTTTGTCATTCGAGCCAATTGTCTTACGGTGAATCGAGCATCAGTTTGGAGGATATTTCGGATTTTTTCTACGTAACCTTTGGTCGTAGTTGTTGCAGGACGACCTGGGTGAGCAGCATCTTTCAGTTGCTGCTGCCCAGCACTAAATTTACCTACCCACCTACAAACAGTCCTGTGAGACATTTGGCCCTCCCAATAAATGTCACACACCTCGCGGTGAATATCTACAGCCTTTATGCCGAGTAATGACCTACCTTTTATATAGGCCCTAATTTCAAGAACATTTTCAGCTCGTTTTCCTGTCATTTTGTGTCTAGTCTAACGAATAGGCTATGAAACGATGTACACTGTACCGAGGCCAGTGAACGTGTGGACGAGATATTTACCTGTGTCACGAGCAGGTGATCACTCAATCGACACGAGGTGGTTTTGTGCATACATTGCACGATTTCTGCGAAATAAAGCACAGATGACATTATTTATGGAACACCCCTTGTATGCTGGACAAGTTTTTAAAAGTATTCGGAGAAACCACACATTCTCAATGAAAACATTCGCCAAAATGAAAATGAAATAATAGAGATCATTGCAGAAGTTGCTGAAAAACCAACAAGTCATTTAACTGAATATAAGCACTGTAGTAAGAGAGCACATATCATAATTGTATGTCAACTTATCTTTATTTTCTTTCACACAGAATACTCTTGTGCTGTTAAAGAATATCTCACCATCATAAGTGACACGCATTAAAGATGAGAGATAATGTCATGTGAAAGTTTATCTAGCTGAGGAAGAATCTGCACGAAGGTCAAAGTGTGATATGGTGGGATGTATGTCTCAACTACGGGCTAGGTGAGTGTCCAGCAAAGCTTGTAAAAGATGACGTAACACAAACATATGCTGCACCTTTTAAATTTAGTTTTAGATAGTTTGCCGAAAAAAAAAATGAAACTGCATCATACAGCTTTTTCGTCCTCCTAGGACTCTTCAGTGATGCTAGGGGCCAAAAGGTGAGAATCGAAAATGTCTAAACTAATGTAGAAGCAGATGGGTCAGGTGCGTAAAACCCCTTTAATTTATGAATTTAGGAGTAAAATTAAACTAGATATCTGTATAATTTCAAATCGTGTACGAAGAAAATGTGTATATGATGTACCGTGCAACTAAGAAAATGTGTATATTATGTACCGTGCCACTACCCAAATGAGATAAACTGTGGCTAATGGAAGCCCCCATAGAAATACTACATCCATGGATTGTATGTTGCATATATCATTGCAGTTGATGTCATTACAAGAACCATTAATGGAAATTACATGACGTATTTTGGTAGTTGTGAATGCCATTTCAATGACATCCAGTAGAACCAATCATGGACTTTACATGGTGTATTCTGGTAGTTGTGGATGCAATTTCAATATATATAAATATTTGTTACTATGTAAAGTACAATGTAGTTAAGATAATTTAAGGATTAACATGAATCTATTTTTTATGTTATGGGGTTATAACACACAATAAAAAATAGATTCAAGTCAATACTTATAATTTAATCTATACCCTGCGAAAATTAACTTTATTGATTGACTTTTTTCTCTTACAAATCATTACACTGCTGCATCAGCCAATCAAAAGCGACGTTATAAACGGCGACGTCATGTTTACGTTATTGCCTGATAACATATTTTTTAAGCCATTGAAAATGCATGTTTCAAACAAGATTATTAACTAAATCATATAATGCACTATAATTAATGTTTTGTTTGATTATCATAAGGTCATTAACATTATAACATGAAGGTTTTTGGTGTCACGTGGGGACGATTTGAGGTTTCTACATAGAAATCCTAATGTAGAAGATGTCTTACTTGTGATGTTGTTGATATGAAGTGACCACTTTGTGTCGTTTGATAATAAGACGCCACGGTATGCTACATTGGGTAATTCTTGTAAGATTTGACCTTCCAGAGAGCAAAAATGGGATGATTTGAATGACGTAACACACACATATGCTACACCTTTTAAATTTAGTAATAGATACAGTATCCCGAACAAATGAATTATTCTGCATCATACAGCTGTGTCGTCCTTCTAGGATTCTTCAGTGATGCTAGGGGCCAAAAGGTGGGAATCCAAAATTTCAAAACTAATGTAGAAGCAGAAGGATCCAGTTCGTAAAATCCCTTTAATTTATGAATTTAGAAGTAAAATTAAACTACTTATGTATAATTTTAAATCGTTTACTACTGCTCATTTTAAATTTAGTAATAGACACAGTATGACGAAAAAATGTATTAAACTGCATTATACAGCTGTTTCGTCCTTTGGATATTGCACTATTCACGAAACATTTCTTAGCATTCAATCGTATTCCCCAGGTCCACTGTTCCATTCGTTAGGGGTCTTCTTGAAGGATGATGTGGTCTTGGTGTGTCTTGATGGGTATGTAGATTAGACAATCATCAGCGAATAGCCTTACTTGGGAGCTTACTGAGTTGGACAGGTCGTTGATGTGGCAGAGAAATAAAATGGGCCTCAAGACCGTACCCTGAGGGTACCCGAAGTCTACCGACACTGAAGATGACTGGCCATCGACCACAACCCTCATATGTCTGTTACAAAGGAAATCTGTAAGCCAAGATAGTATGTGGCATTGTATTCCTTATTCCCTGACTTTATAGAGCAATCGTGTATGTGGGACTGTGTCGAAAGCCTTGGAGAATTCCACTTCTCCAAGGCTATGACATCCATCTGTTTTCCTCGATCCTATGATGAGGTCAGATCATGTGTGGCAGCTATAAGCTCCGTTTCGCATGAATAACCTTTACGAAACCCATGGTTCAGTGTTGTCAAGATCTTGTGTTGTTCAAGATGGTCCATTAGGTGCTTGCATACGATTGCAAGGCACCTATGTTAGGTGAGGTGTCTGTCTCCTTTCTTTAATACAAGACTCGCATCTGCGTTCCGCCAACCTCTGGGGGGGGGGGGGTTAAAATTGATTTATCCTCTGGTATGTAGTACAGGTTGTCAGGGCACTCCCTTGAACTCCATTTAACGGATTCTGCATACCTTGTGAATTTTGTTCGGAAGGCACTCCATCCTGTCTTTCCGTCATACCTCAAGGACTTTGGCCAAAAAGGTTTTGGTGGATCTACTGGAAACACGTCTTTCTGGGCTACCATATCTTCTCCGTGGATCTTGCTCTCTTACCTTTGGACCACCATAGTCACCTTCCCAGCAGTAACCATATATATCATGGTCTCTGGGCATACCACGTACTCTCCCATTGTGTCCACAGGTATCTTTTTCTTGGGTTCGATCATGGTGCATACCCGCATTTCTGTGATCGACCATTTCAAATTAGTGACTCTACCTCGTCCACATGTTTTACCTTGGCGAACATTGTTGCTGTTGAATTTCGATCGGTCAATTTAATCATTCCATTGATTTTAGACGGGAAGAATCAATTTCGTTCATCATAGCAGATGAGGGTTTCAGGTAGGGAATAGCAACAAAAACGCCTTTGGTGATATTTCTTTAAACATTCCAGAGTTCCATTATTTTGTCTGCCAAGCGGTTTCCTACTCCAGGAATATCCAGTAACTCCTAACGGTCACAAAAATTTATGCGTACCATCTTATCCTTTTTTTTCCGTCGTCGTCTACTTTTTTTTCATCTGTTGACTCGGTGTGTGTAGTTTGTCCGTTTTCTCTTCTTTGTATGTCCTTCCTGAACCCTTGCACAAGTTTTTCGAACCAGGATTTCTTTATTTCTGATTTTGCATGAAGTCCATCATAGTTATTATCAAACAAATATCTAAATAGATTTTTTTTTTAATTTCCTACCCCTGGATGTACGCTTTTTGTATACTTTCGCATTCGACTCGGCCCAAACTACTGTCCAGCATTCATTTGAGATATTGTTGTCTCTGAGGTTCCGTTTAGGGTAACTATGGTAATGTTATGTGATGCCTGAAATTCCTGCAGTGTCTCCTTACTGTAGCAAGATTTTTGATTCCTGACAATTGTTGAAAGATGCAGGCGAAATAGTAATGTAGCTTACAATACTGTCTTCTCGCACTTTCAGCAAATCGTAATAAATCATATATTCCGAGGGCAATCTTGATAAGAGAAATATGATCTCTTGAAATTAATTTCAGTTTCTTTATAGCTTCTGCTTTCAGGTCATTAAAGGGGCATCCCGCGAAAGTTAGTTTTTTTCAAAATATTACATACACATATCGAGTGGGTATTCTTATGGACTACGACGATCGGATTTTGCTGATATGTATTCATAAAATAAATAATTTCAAAATAACTAGTGAAATTCCAAACGGTCTAGCCAGACGCCCGGCTTGGGATTTCCACCTACCAACGCATGCGCAGCGAGCGTCGTTTCCATTGTAAACACTCTATCTGGTATTACCGTTACATCGCGATAAGGCCTAACTACTAAGCGAAAAGTTGCCGAACGGTCAAAATATAACGCAAAACTGCGTTACGGAATCATATTGAGAGATGGGAAGTATTCAAAGGAGAAACTACCTGCTCTATTGTGTGTAAGTTACATATTTCTTCTGCGTAACGGTAACATGCACAAATAAAGCTTTGATTTGGTTTTGGGGCTACCCAAGGGGAAACTGTCTCAGTCTTCTGTAGCATAAAATGCGTGTGTAATTTTAAACTTAAGAGTGTGTTTTGTAATATTCCCTCTATAATACTTCATGTTCCAGTGAAACAGTATGATTTAATGTTATTGCTGGATAGAAAGACCTTTTCAAATACAATTTATACCGTAACAGAAAAAGTCGTTTGATTACGTTGTAAAACGGGACGTGCAACCGAGGTACGTACGGCTTCAATTGGGACAAAAGGAATAAAAAATATGTTTTTCACGCGTCAAAAAAGGTGATATTCATACTTAATCTATAAATTAGTGAAGGTACAAATATCGTTGGGTTGCGACCCCGGTATTGAATTTGATCCGAAAATATATACATAACGAGAGAAAAAAAAACAACAAAGTTATACAACATATACATATTATATATGTATATTGCTTTCCTGCACGCTTTTTTTAAAAGGTCAACGTCCCTTTACAAGAGGACAAAAAAAATGTAAAAAGAAAGCGGAATTATCAAACCATATTCATAACGGTTAGTTTTAAGTGTTTCAACAGTTCCAAATCAGATATACATGTAGTCATGCTTAGGGTGTGGTGCGTTATATGAGTGTATGGACTTAATATTCGCATTCCGTGATACGTGTGTAACGTGTGAAGACGCTGAAAGTTGGATAGATTCTAAATGAATATTAATGTACATGGTATATATATATAGATAGTTTGAAAAAAAATCCTCAAAATATTGATATGTAAAAAAAATCGCAAACATTTCATGTCATTTTATTTTCGTACTTTCCAATGCATGCTACATACATTTTATGAAATCACCTGAAAAGTTTGGTTCGTGAATATTATTTTTTACATAAATTAAGGTTTGTACCATGGCTGTATTCCGTACCCATGTGTACCGGTCTCGCTCAGGTATATATATATTCCTGGTGCCGATAAATGATGCCGATGTGCCGACAAATATTTCTTTATTTGAATATCTGTAAGTGTGCAATTAATGTCTGATTATTAATATGAATGTGATTCAATAACTTTGTCTCCGTTTCATCAGCCGTATACATTACGCGTCCCCTCTCGTATGGCCTCCCCCATCAAACATGTCAAGCGACTTGCAACAAGCTTGTCTCGTTGCGTCATCACCGCTATTTTTATCGGGGCTTTCCCGAGGAATGCGATTTTGCAAGTGGTCAATAAAGACATTTTGAGCGGACTTTGAATACTGGAATAGCAAGAAAATATAATAAGTGGTGCAGACACCATGTTCATCCAAGAACTGGCATTCAGGCTTTCGCGGGATGCCCCTTTAATCTTGGCTCCTCTACAGACAATAAAATCTAATTTTAAATCACCGGGTCCAGAATATCTAGTATTTGCTACATATTGTTAGCTCTTGAATCACAAACTAATAACGGGTAGTATTCAGACATGATTTTTTTTTGTAAGGTATCGAAGTCTATATTGGGAAAGCGGTAACACACCACCTGTCACACGGAGAAAAATATTAATAGTACAATTGTTCTGTTACTGATGAATAACGATAATTCCGGAATTTATGTAACCGGTTTTTATTTTATTAAGTATCCGGAATTTAGTCCGCATTTAGTTTGCTCTTTGTTTTTCCCGTCTGCAAAACGGCATGGCTGACGGTGTGTCAAACACCTCTTGAATTTTAGCAATCCCTTGCTTAGGCACGGTGTAAGTCTAAAACAAACATGTTTAAATACGATGTTTAACAGTCCAATTATCAAATTATGTCATGCAAAGTAGCTGTCAATTGGTATTTCACTCAGTATGTGTAATCAAATTTTCTGATACGTCGGTAACTATTTTTAGTAACAATACTAGTCAACGAAATTTGTTTTGTATTTTACAGTTTTTCACCGAATTGTCAACAATATGCCTCGATCCTCGATGTCTTCACATCGTAACGACATTAAAGATTACCTATGAACTCAGTAGAACATGGATTGTGGTTTTTTGTGATAATTTGGTTAGCTGTCAACACAGTGAAAAAACCGAAACAACTAGAATGGCAACACCTACGTGTTCAGACACCCTGTACCAGGGATACCACGATACCGGTTCGCTGCACCAGCGAGATCAACATAATGACACCACTGAGGAAAAAAGGCCACACAAACCTACAGAAAAGGCTAGAGAACTATTTGAATTGGAAGTTATGAAATATACAGCAAAACTCTCAAAAATGAACAGAGATACAGTTGAGTGTAAGCTAACCTTTACACCTAGTGCACTAGTAGTGCACTACGTTTAAACTAGTAGTGCACTACATTTAAACTACAGGTAAACTAGTAGTGCACTACACCCTGAACCCCATATAGGTCAAATACCCCTACAGGTAAATGGGCAGTCCCATCCATCTACCTGTGATTTTTACCTGTACCTCACCTTTGTTGTCTGCTAGTACTTTGAAGCTGGCCTTATCATTAGTTAATATTTATAACTTTAATGTATATATATGCATCTTATGTAGTTATTTTTCTCAAACAACCTTTTTTCTTTCATTTCAAAACTAGAAATTATGAAATCATGATAATTACTCTTACAATTTTCCCCAAAAATTTCTTGCATACATCATATAAATAAAATAGAAAATTAATATTTATCTAGCAGTTTTGATGTCTTATATTTCTTTTAATACACACTATTAACGTTTTTTTTTTTTTTTAATTTACCAATTTACAATCAAGTATATTGAAAAATTGAAGGAATATCTATTGATTATTTTTTCTTTAGAAGTATATTTTTAAATATTGTAAAAATTAATTGCAAAAAAAAAACAAATAAATATTCTTTTATTACTTAATTAAATTAGATATATTTTTATAAAATACATTCATGCCTCAGATCTATATATTTATGAACACGCTATAGAGTTTTGATAATCTCTATTTTTAATTTTCTATATTAAGATCCGTATGTATATATCATCACATACAACAGTGTTAATATAAATATAAGAATTTGAAGTTGAAAAAAAGTAATACAACAATAAATTAAAATTTATTCAGATTGTTCAGTATGGGACAGATGTTTTGATTTGACCCTCAGGCCTCAGGCAATTACCTGACCAGTCCCAACCTTGTCTAGGAACACCTGCTGACATAAGCCTGTCAGTGACATAACTGAGGTGTGAATTTGTCAAATTTGAAACCAATTTGATTAATACTTAGGGCTAAGCTGGATATGACCAGGATCATAAATATGATAATACATATGTTAACTTTTACTCGGGTTTATCAAGTTTATCTGAAATTGAAAATCTAGATATTTACACATTTCTCTTTAAAAAGTGGATATTTTGAGAACTTTAATCCATTTTTATGTTTCATTCAAAACATTTAATTATACAATAATAAATTGATAGTACATAAAATAACATTGAAATTAATAATAATTAAGAATATATACTCTCTGGCTCAGTCGCTTCATTATAGTTTGATAATAAAATACTAACATTCATTATACTTAATTTTATTCTAATTATCAGTATAAAAGTATTTTAAAATATTCCGATATTTAGGCCTAAATATTGAAGGCAATTACAGGTTGTATTAAATATGACTTGAAGGTTTATGAATATATGTAATAATGATTTTAAAAAAAACAAGGTCAGTTTATTGGAATCATTTTGATTAATTCTATATTGTAAGACTAAGTATACAACAATTAAATAATATGCAGTTATATCAACCTATCTTAGAACAAAGTTAAGCCTATGCCAGTCACATTTGTTGTACTTTTAAGTCAACCTAATGACTTATATAAAATCTAACTAAAAGGGACAAATATAGATCTTCAGGTAGAATCCTTTACCCTCCAGGCATAATAACATACATGTACCTGACCTGCCTGGGCCACATCCTCAGGTACAGAGGTCAAGATAGGGGACACCCCTAGGCTGTCTGTAGTTAGCCAGGTGTGAATTTCTCACCTCCCTCTCCCCCACAGCCATCACTGACCAAGCTTAAAGTCTGATTAAAGGCCTGAGGGCCCTACCCTGTTAATTGATTAATGATGATAACATTGATTACAGTTAATTGGATTACATGTAGATGTATGTTGGTATTTTGATATGAAGAAGGAAATGGCTTTAAATGTTCTGGTGAAAGTAATCGTTTCTTATATTAGTACTTGATATTTATATAACCTTTCATTTGTATGCATTGTACCTGAGTGTATAGTGAAACAGAATACCAATACTGCTACATGTAGGTAGTACTGCCAGAGACTTATAAAACCTTGTACGTCTCTGATATTGCACAGCTAGCTTCTTAATGTCAAATATTAAAGTAATTTGTTTTTGAAACAACTATACTAAGTACAAAATATGTTCTTCTAATATCTATTTCTTTTATATTACAATCTGTTGTTTGCTTTATTTTCTGTATATATTTTTTGTAGGATTAACTTAATAATTTCAACATAAAACATGTGTTGTACCATTTTTTATTTGAACACATACCTTTCAATTTAATTGTAGAATGCAAAAATTTAAATAGAAAAGAATAATTGTAACTTCTTTAAAAAGAAGTGTAAGTTAGTATATTTAAATTATTATTTTATTTAAAATTTTGACATGCAGTGAATTAATTTATTTAAGTTATTATGATAAATATCTTCTGGTATAAACTCAGAATTGTTCATTCTTGTACTTATATGAGGTTCAAGTACTGAGAAACTAATGACTTCAATAGTATAACATAAAAGTACAGGTAAATCATATTACATCTGTACAGGTAAGGACACAGGTAGGTATGGACCCTCCCATTACCTGTAGGGGTTTTTGTGGTCACACCTGGCTGGACGTAGTGCACTACTAGTTTACCTGTAGTTTAAATGTAGTGCACTACTAGTTTAAACGTAGTGCACTCCTAGTGCACTAGGGTGTAAAGGATAGCTTACACTCAACTGTATAGACGAGCTTCTCACGATATTACTGTCACCGGGAACAGACAGACAGGGAAAGGAAGTAAGTTCTCTTAAAGGCACCTACAAACAGTATTTGGCTGTTTCCAAGGAATACATAGATTATTTAAATAGACAAAATTCTGCGGCTAGTGAGCGTGAACTTGCTTCACATGAGCTTATTATTAACTCGTTAAAACAGAAACTGAGTGTTGTGCTCGGACCAGAAATGCGTGAAAAATCAGAGTACTCAAGAAGTGCCCGAAAAGTAAGACAGTCATCAAGAAAGTCCAATACTTCGACAAAAAAATCATCGGCGAGCCTAATTTTAGCACGTCAGAAAGCTAAGCTCGAAGGGGCAAAGGTTGGTATGGAATTCGCAGCGAGAGAAGCTGATTTACTTAAACAGAAAGCTAAGATAGAGGCGGAGACCCTACTCCAAAATGCGGATATTGAAGCAACACTGAAGACATTGAAAGCTGAACAAGAAACAAAGGTGGCTAGTGCTGAAATGAATGCTGTAATGGAAGAGTTAGAAGATATCTCAGAGGATGAGCGCTCAGATGTGTCGGAGTCAAGCATTTACCAGAGAACAGCTAATTATGTACAGAACCAATCGAAAATTAATACCTTTCCGCATTCCGAACACCCTATCTATACTCGACAAGCTCTCCCTCAAGCTCATACTCAGGAAGCTCTCCCGGCTGTACATACTCAGGAAGCTCTCCCTCAAGCTCATATTCAGGAAGCTCCCCCGGCTGTACATACTCAACAAGCTCTTCCTCAAGCCTATACTCAGGAAGCTCCCCCGGCTGTACATGCTCGACAAGCTCTCCCTCAAGCTTATGCTCAAGAAGCTCCCCCGGCTGCCTATGTTCAACAAGATTCCCTTGATGTTCATGCTCGACAAGCTCTTCCTCAAGCTTATGCTCCCTTTACTACATATGCTCAACAAGCTTCCCTTGATGTTCATACTAGGCAAGCTCTCCCTCAAGTTTATGCTCAAGAAGCTCCCCCGGCTGCCAATGCTCAACAAGCTCTCATTGATGTTCATGCTCGACAAGCTCTCCAAGGAGTCTATGCTCAAGAAGCTCCCCTGGCTGCTTATGCTCCACAAGCTCCTGATGTTCATGTTGGACAAGCTCTTCAAGATATTTATGCTCATCAAGCTCTTCCTACAGTTTATTCTCCACGAGCGCCACATGATGTTCATAGTAAACAAGCTCCCCTTGTACCAACAAAAGCTTGTTCACATTTGTTTAATGTACCCGATGTACAAGCCCCTCGGCCACCTATTGTACAAACCACGACTAGTTTGCACAGTCCATCTTTTCAAGACACACACCATTCGGATCATCAGGACACTACAAAGGAGCTCTCCAAGTATCTAATAAAGCGAGAACTAGTCACTGATCGCCTCCTTAAGTTTTCTGACAAACCTGAGACTTACCTATCTTGGAAGGGCACCTTCAAAGATGTTATTAAAGACATTGGAGCTAAACCGTCAGAGGAGATTGATTTGATGATTAAGTGGCTGGGACCGCAGTCAAGCTCTCAAGTTGCTAGTATTAAAACGGCAAATGCTGGGAACCGGGAACGAGCCCTGTCGAAGGCCTGGGAAAGAATAGATAATTTCTACGGTAGCCCTGAAAGAGTTGAACACGCTCTTAAGCAGAAATTGAATAACTTACCAAGGTTAACCTATAAGGATAAAGCCAAATTCTTCGAACTCTCTGATACGCTTAATGAAATTATGGCTGTGAAAGATGACGAAAGATACAGCGCCCTCCTTGGGTACTTCGACACATCATTAGGTGTAAACCCTGTTATCCAGAAACTGCCCGCCAGCCTCCAGAACAAATGGCGCGATAGGGCTGTGACGTTCAAGCGCACCCACAATGTGGCGTTTCCGCCCTTCTCATACTTCTGTACCTTTATCCAAGAGATGGCAGCAACTTTGAACGACCCAGGATTTGATTACATATCTACTGGAAATACTGACACTAACACCCCAGCTTCACATAGCAGCGGGAAGAGATCTCATATATCTGTACGCAAGACGGCCGTCTCGGGACCTGATCAACAAGTCAAACCTAGGTGTTTGATTCATAACGCGGGACACTCTACAAATGATTGCAGATCATTCAAAGCGAAACCCATTAGTGAACGCAGAGATTTCCTCAGGAAACATGGAAGGTGTTTCAAGTGTTGCGACGGGAAACATAGGAAACAAGATTGTAAGGAATCGGTCAAGTGTGACATTTGTAAAAGTGTAGATCATGCGCCAGGGATGCATTTTGACCGCACTTCTATGGGGCCTCAGAATCATGGCGGGGAGGAGAAAATAAACACAAAATGTACTGAAATTTGCGGAAAGTATTTTGAAGGTAAATCATGTGCGAAGATAGTTCTTGTAACTGTACGTCACGAGACTAGTAACCAAGGTAGTGTACAAGCCTATGCAATTCTGGACGAACAGAGTAACAGGACACTGGGTAGGAAAGAGCTCTTCGATACTTTTGATCCTCATTCATCATCGGAAAACTATCTTTTATCCACGTGCAGTGGCAAGGTGGAGACGAGCGGTAGGCGGTCTACTGGTTTTATCATACAGTCGATAGATGGCACTGCCTCACTGAGACTACCAAACGTTATAGAGTGCGACGAAATCCCTAACAACAGGGAAGAGATACCAACACCGGATGTGGCCAACAACTACCAACATTTGGTGGATATTTCAAACTGTATCCCACCTCTGGCTGTCAACGCTGAAATCCTGCTTCTAATCGGCAGAGACCTACTGATTGCCCACCACGTATTAGAACAGAAGGTCGGACCTCCAGAACAACCATACGCTCAGAAACTCCATCTCGGATGGGTAATCGTCGGGGAATCTTGTTTAAATGGACTTCATGCACCAACATCTAAAGCAAGCGTCCTGAAGACATTATTGAATCCTACACCAGGACCAGACTCAATCTTAAGGCCGTGTGACAGTAAGATCTGTGTTTCTGACATTTTCCATCGTACTGAAAGGGACAACAAACCGGGAAGGTCTGTGGAAGATAAAAACTTCTTGTCATTGATGGAAGACCAGATGAAAAAGCATGAAACAGGTCAATGGATTGCACCACTTCCTTTCAAGGAAAACAGATCACGCCTGCCAAACAATAAAAAACAAGCCATGGATCGAGCCAAAAGCCTCGATGAAAGCTTGCGTCGGAACCCTGTCAAAAGAGAACATTTCCTAGAGTTCATGAAAGGCTTGATTGATTTTGGCCACGCGGAACCAGCTGCATCACTTAATCCCGACGAGGAATGCTGGTACTTACCTTTGTTCGGGGTGTACCACCCCCAGAAAAAAGACAGAATCAGAGGTGTTTTTGACTCTTCGGCAAAGCTTCAAGGAACATCTTTGAATAACGTTTTGATGTCGGGGCCAGACCTGATCAACAGTCTTATCGGGGTTCTTATGCGGTTTCGGAAAGAAACGGTAGCAATCACAGCTGACGTCCAACAGATGTTCTATTGCTTTTTGGTACATCCAGACCATCGCAGATACTTACGCTTCATTTGGCATGAGAACAATGACTTGAATCAACCTTTAGTAGACTACCAAATGAAAGTCCATGTGTTTGGGAACAGTCCGTCGCCGGCTGTGGCCACTTTCGGATTGAGGAAAACCGCCGATGTCGCTGAACAGAAATACGGTACGGATGTCAAACACTTCATTCATCGGAATTTTTATGTAGACGACGCATTATCCTCCGTTCCTTCTGAAGAGGAAGCCATTGACCTCATGAGTCGTACGTGTGCTGCACTCAAGGAGTTCGGCGATCTCCGCTTACATAAGATAGCTTCCAATTCAACAGAGGTGCTGTACGCATTCAACACTGACGATCTAGCCAAGGAATTGAAAGACTTGGAACTTGGAACCGAGGGACTTCCATCACAACGCAGCTTAGGAATACGCTGGGATCTCCAATCCGATGAGTTTACCTTTCATGTAGAGCCTGAGGAAAAACCCTTCACCAGACGATTTTTCCTTTCTTGCGTTAACAGCATATTTGATCCTTTAGGTTTTCTGGCACCAGTTACAATAGCCGGAAAGGCAATTCTTCGCGAAGCAATGTCCGATGGAGCAGATTGGGATGAGCCATTACGAACGGATTGTTTGCAAAAATGGGAACAATGGAAGTCGTCATTGCAACATTTACAAAATGTGAGGATCCCACGTACTTACGGCAACAAGTCAATGAGCAAGGCTGTGAAAAAAGAACTTTGTATTTTCTCTGACGCCTCAGAAAAGGCAATTGCCGCTGTTGTCTACATCAGACTCACCGACTCTAATGGATCTCAACGCCTTGGATTTGTGCTAGGAAAGGCAAAATTGGCACCCAAACACGGACACACTATACCAAGGTTGGAATTATGTGGTGCTGTTTTGGCAACAGAACTGTACGACACCGTTCGCGATGAGATGGATATAGAATTTGATCGTGTGCAATTCTTCACTGACAGTCGAGTCGTCCTCGGATACATCCGGAACGAAACGAAACGTTTCTTTGTGTATGTAGAAAATCGCGTTGAGCGTATTCGTAGAAGCAGCAGCCCCAAAGACTGGAACTACGTCTGTTCAAAACTCAATCCTGCAGATGAGGCCACTCGGTCAGTGCCTGCGGATCGCCTCCAGAATTGTATGTGGCTCAACGGACCGACTCATATCCTCATAGATGAACCTGACTTCGGAGAGGACACTGACTATCCTCTGGTCAGTCCCGAAGAGGATGTCGAAATACGTACCTGCAAAACCGAGGTTGAGGAAACTTCAGAACAAAGATTCAATAGTAGCAGATTCAGCTACTTCTCTTCTTGGTACCGACTTGTTAGGGCTATCACCAATGTGAAACACCTCGCTACTAGATGGACAAAGACTGTTAAGGGCCAGGATTACAACCATTCTGCTATGCATGACTCTAATTTAGTCAAACGGTCTGAACATTTCATTGTGAAAGTTGTTCAAAGTGAAGCTTTCCATTAGGAGATACAATCGCTCAGCCACGGAAAGAACATTCCGAGAAATAGCTCAATTCTCAACTTGGACCCATACCTTGATGACAATGGTCTTCTTTGTGTTGGAGGACGCCTGAAGAATTCCAACCTTCCGCAGTGTCAGAAGAACCCAATAATCTTGCCCAAGGCTCATCACGTGTCTAAACTCATCGTTGCGCACTATCACCAAGAGGTCAAGCACCAGGGTCGATTATTCACTGAAGGCGCAATTCGTACTGCTGGCTATTGGATAGTTGGATGCCGTCGCTTGGTCAACACTCATCTTCATAATTGTGTACGTTGCTTGAAGTTGCGCGGAAAGCAGCAGAGTCCCAAAATGGCAGACCTACCTCCAGAGCGGCTGGATCTTGCACCGCCCTTCACATATGTTGGGATAGACGTGTTTGGACCGTGGACTGTGGTAACGCGAAGAACTCGCGATGGTCAAGCACATTCCAAGAGATGGGCTGTAATCTTCACATGTCTTGTAATACGCGCGGTGCACATTGAAGTCATCGAAGAGATGACAACCTCAAGTTTCATAAACGCTCTACGTCGGTTTACCGCGCTACGTGGTGAGGTTAAATTCTTGCGTTCAGACTGCGGATCAAACTTCATCGGAGCAGCAAAGGAGCTCAATGCTACAGTTATCTACGTTGAAGAGCCAAACTTACAGAGCTTCTTGACAAGAAAGGGTATCACATGGAGGTTTAACCCCCCACATTCCTCACACATGGGGGGTGCCTGGGAAAGACTTATTGGCGTCAGTAGGAGGATTCTGGATTCACTGCTGTTGGATGTGCAAAGTAAGAACTTAACACACGAAGTTCTTGTGACTTTTATGGCCGAGATTTGTTCGATTATTAATTCGAGACCAATAGCAGGTGTATCCGCCGATCCAATGTCTCCAATGCCGTTGACACCCAACACGCTTTTGAGTTTAAAGACCACTCACACAGTAGATTTCGAAACTGTTCAGGGTTTCACTCTCAAGGACATTTACAAAACCCACTGGAGGTGTGTGCAATTTCTAGCAAACCGCTTTTGGAAAAAATGGCAAACGGAATATTTGTCTAACTTGCAAGAGAGAAGAAAGTGGAGAGAAGACGGTAAGAATCTCCAGGAAGGAGATGTAGTGCTGATCCATGATAAAGCGGTTCACCGGAACGAGTGGCCCATGGGCATTGTAAAACGGGCTATACCTAGTGCGGATGGCCGTGTAAGGAAAATTGAAATCTGCGTGGGAGCCGATCAAAAGGTGTATTCGAGACCGGCCTGCGAAGTTGTGCTTCTTTTGTCAATGGACTGAAAGAGCTTTTTCTTGCCTACCAGAACTGAAGTTGTGTATTCTTGTGTTCAAGAACCAAAGTGATAAACCCACTATATGTAGTTGGGCCGAGACAGTTTAATTAGAAATGATTTACTTTAGTTAAATTGTTGGACTAACCTGTGCACAATTAGTGTCATCATTTTCGTTAATTTTGAAATTGATGATTTCGTGATTGTAAATACATCTACGAACTTTATCAACCTGAGAATTTTGAAAAAAATTTGTGTGGCAACTTTTATTATTTTATAAGGTGATATAGATATATCAGACGGGGAGTGTTCTGTTACTGATGAATAACGATAATTCCGGAATTTATGTAACCGGTTTTTATTTTATTAAGTATCCGGAATTTAGTCCGCATTTAGTTTGCTCTTTGTTTTTCCCGTCTGCAAAACGGCATGGCTGACGGTGTGTCAAACACCTCTTGAATTTTAGCAATCCCTTGCTTAGGCACGGTGTAAGTCTAAAACAAACATGTTTAAATACGATGTTTAACAGTCCAATTATCAAATTATGTCATGCAAAGTAGCTGTCAAGTGGTATTTCACTCAGTATGTGTAATCAAATTTTCTGATACGTCGGTAACTATTTTTAGTAACAATACTAGTCAACGAAATTTGTTTTGTATTTTACAGTTTTTCACCGAATTGTCAACAATATGCCTCGATCCTCGATGTCTTCACATCGCAACGACATTAAAGATTACCTATGAACTCAGTAGAACATGGATTGTGGTTTTTTGTGATAATTTGGTTAGCTGTCAACACAACAATTAATAATCTTACTAGAACTTATCATATTTTTATGCACCTAAATTAGGGGTCAGCGGTAACACACCACAATACCACCAACGGTTGCACCAAAATTACCAAATATCTTAGTTATAACCCGAAAATAGCCTTCTTGTACAGGTATAGGAAATGCACACAGAAACACAGTTAGCTGTGGTTTTGGAGAGTATCAATGAGCAGAGAAATGAGCTGACAAGATATTTAGACTCTTAATTAGAGAGCTTAAGAGAAGAAATTAGCACAGAAAGGCAGGAGGCTGGGTTCAAAAAAGTAAAAACTAAGCCGGAGTTCACGTGGAAAAGGCAGAGTAACAAAGGACAATTTAAATTAAACAATGGCATTCAGGAAGACGTAACACAAGCGTTATGGGCCTTGCGTGTGGGATAAACTTACTTAGTGGTTCCGATATTTTGGGAAGAAACTTGCCGGGAAAAGTAGGTTAATGTTTTGTCAGAGCTTATGAGTGGGGAAAAACGGATGATTATTTCGAGTACGAAAAAGGGGAGAAAGATAAAAAAATATTTGTTTCTAATTCACATGCGTTATCTAACTAATACTCAGTTGATACTAGCTCCTCGATCAGGAACGCTTTAAATCCACGTGCATTGTTCGACAACACTAAAGTATTGGTGCGAATAGCTAACATCTAACGCCATTTAACTCCATTACGGATATGTTTTTCACTCTCCACAATATCACATTATTACATATCTTAATTGATGCATGTTTGCTGCTTAACTTTATCTATACGTACATGTATGTTTGCATATTTATTTGATCCATTTTGTGTATTATTCTACCTTTCACCTAAAAACATGAAAAAGTAGTTTCCGTCCAATCGCCTTTTCGCCCGAAGAATGAAATTCGTAAAGTTGAGAACGAATGATTGTTAGATATTTTATCGGTGTCAATATATTTAACTATTTTGAAGTTATGTTATTGGACGCCGTCGAGAACACCCTTTTAAAAGGGTACATCACATTATATGTAATTTATTGTATTAAATTCACCACAGTCTTTCGGCCAAATAGAAAGAAAGATGAAACAGCATTTTATTTTTGTTCTGTCAATTGCATTTTCTTTTCTAATACAATATCGTCCAAGTTTAATCACTGTCGGACATCCAAGTTGAGCACGGTATCAGGGGGTTTGCCGTGCCATTGGAACACTTTGGCGCCATCAAAAATGGTACATTGCATCATCAATCGTGGAGAGTTGTGAGGCAATGGTAGTTCGGCGACGTCGACTTTTCATTTGAAGGGGATAGGCTTGTAGGTACTCCGTGTGCCTGAAAATCGGAAATGTCTAAAAAGAGGTTGATACTAGATTTAAGGCCCTGAATGTACATTTATGGAAGGAAAATGTGAAATTGGAGGATATTAGAGTGGCTTTGTTATACTTGCATACTGGTTCATAGATGTATATTTACATTTGCCCTGCGACCAACTATATGAACATTACCAGGAAAAATGCTTTTCATAAAATTATGAAAGCTATGGTTCTCAGGACATATCACGTGATTTATTTATAGATCAAGCTTGTTCAAAAAGAGTCTTGTCGCGCCGCTTCGAATAACACAGAGAACGCCCTTGGGTCAAACGCTCAAATGATTAGTCATTATCTTTGGCGCCAATTTTATTCAAACTGGGCTGTTCCGCTAATGTCGTTTAAATGACAACGCCTATACAATCGCAGCTAATAAACTAATTATTTGGAAAAAAATATCAATGAAATCAAGTACGGAAGCCTATTATACGGATGCCTATTAGGACCAATAGAAAAAAAATTTCCTGTAACATGAAAAAAAAATTCTTTCTCGTTATAACGAGATTATTTATCGTTATAACGAGTTTCTTTCTCGTTATAACGACATTATTTCTCGTAATAACGAGTTTCTTTCTCGTGATAACGAGTTTCTTTCTCGTTATTACGAGATTCTTTCTCGTAATAACGAGTTTCTTTCTCGTTATTACGAGTTTCTTTCTTGTAATAACGAGATTATTTCTCGTTATTACGAGATTCTTTCTCGTAATAACGAGTTTTTTCTCGTTATTACGAGTTTCTTTCTCGTAATAACGAGATTGTTTCTCGTTTAAGGAGCATTCCGCGAAATTAAACTTTAAAAAAAAGTCGAAATACTACATACACATATCAAGTGGCTCATTGACTATGACGATCGAATTTTTCTGATATGTATTCATTAAATGAATAACTTCAAGATAACTAGCGGAAGTGACTACCCTATATAGCTCATCCTAGATAACCGAGTCCAGAAATGGACCAGCACCATGGCTCCTAGGGTAAATGGTGTGGCTCTACACATCTGAGGTCATTTTTGTGTGGCTCCTGGTATGCTGATGGAAAGCC
This sequence comes from Mimachlamys varia, assembly GCA_947623455.1. Lineage (NCBI taxonomy): Eukaryota > Metazoa > Mollusca > Bivalvia > Pectinida > Pectinidae > Mimachlamys > Mimachlamys varia. Next base: position 26,449,732 of record OX392532.1, on the reverse strand, counting down.
CAGAGTTTCATTTCATTTCAATTAAGAATTTAAAAAAAATCTAATTTTAATTACCCTATATAGCTCATCCAAGATAACCCAGTTAGAGAAGTCAGCTGTCAAAAACTTAGCGCGTCCCTCTGTCTACCTGTAGTATTATAGTACATTTGGACGAAATGTCGCGCTACGTTCTTGTCAACTGACTTCTCTAACTCGCCCTATTTTGGGTAGTGAGCTGATTTCAACGGTCAGCGACACTCCTTGCTTAACAAAGGAAACAGACGTTTTCGAAAGCTCGCAAAATAAGTTTTCAATTCCTGTTGTGTACAAAACAAACTCAGTATATATCATTCATACCATTCTTGCACCTTGGAATTAATGATTTTCTCGTAAAAATGTGCCTGATTTACAATTCAAATGATTAAATATTGTTTTGATTTTAGGAATGATTGTCGAGTTTTTGGCAAAGGAGGGATGAGGACGGACTCTGTACCAAACCGGATGATGGCGGACCTGAAGAGTTTTTATCCGGATGCTGTGTTTATACATCTTGGTGGCAACGACATCAGACAAGACTCCAACCCAAGCGACATCGTGAGTAACCTGTGCAAAATCGAGGAAACCTTGGCCAAGATGGGTGCGACAGTTTTCATCGCAGAGATCTGCAGACGTGGAGATTTCACCAAGGCACCAGGACTAACGGCGGAATCATTCAACAGACAGAGGGACGCCACCAACAGATTGCTGATCGGGAAGTTTGGGAAACGCGTCATCAGGATCCCCCCTTAGTACCCAGCCGACTACGATGACAGACTGGTACATTTTTCAGACTTTGGGATTAGGAAATATTTATGTCCCCCAAACGAAGTAACATTTTCGTAAAGTTTGGTTGCCACCGAAACGAAAATGGAGGCCTCTGATTGGTCGAAATTTATATATTGTCCGATTTCAATGAAATTTAATATATATGTGTAGTATTACACCAACAACATTGTCGTCACATCCGTTTCATGATTCGTCAACATGACCGCTATTTCCTGGCTTCTGATTGGTCGAAATTTATATATTGTCCGATTTCAATGAAATTTAATATATATGTGTAGTATTACACCAACAACATTGTCGTAACCTCCGTTTCGTGATTCGTCAACATGGCCGCTATTTCCTGGCTTCTGATTGGTCGAAATTTATATATTGTCCGATTTCAATGAAATTTTATATATAACTGTAGTAGGACACCACGGACATTGTCGTAACCCCGTTTCGTGATTCGTCAACATGGCCGCTATTTCCTGGCTTCTGATTGGTCGAAATTTATATATTGTCCGATTTCAATGAAATTTTATATATAACTGTAGTAGGACACCACGGACATTGTCGTAACCTCCGTTTCCTAATTCGTCAACATGACCGCCATTTCCTGGCTCCTGATTGGTCCTGATTCGTCAACATGGCCGTCATTTCCTGCCTTTTGATTTCTACACACATACTCATTAGGGGCGGGGTGTGTGAAAACGGGTTGTTTTAAGTTTGGGGGACATCTGTAATGGTACCCCATTACAATTAGCACTTGTTTTTTTTTGCTGTTAGGAGAGTGTTTTTACGTTGTTAGTATATAGAGAACAAAAAATGCAAATCATTTTTAGTATTCGTACAAGATGTATTGAAATCTCGATAGAATGTGTTTATATTGTTTCCGATATTTGTAATATTTATAATTGTGTGAGATTAAGGTCTATTTTTGTTGGAAGGAGAGTGCTTTATCCTGCAAACCAATTTCCGTCTTTATTATAATATCTCGATATAAATGTACGTATGTTCATATTTCTAATATTTATAAATGCATGTCAATGTAATCAATCGTTGTTGAAATGTTAATTGTTTAATATTCAGAAACTTCTCTTCTGATCAATGATAAGATATTTGGGTAAGATTTGAGTAGATTTGTGTAATGTGACTTTTAGATAATGAAAAATATATGTCGTTTGAAGAAGGCAATTGTCTTTTGATTGTTTCATAATTATAATAAAATACAGTACAGATATCAGCTGGATATAGTTACATTTTGTTGGTAATTCTTTGTCATGATTTGGGTACGATTCAAGAAGATTTGGGTACGACTTAAGAAGATTTGGGTATGATTTAATTAGATTTGGGTAAGATTTGGAGATATTTGGTTAGATTTGGGGAGATTTGGTTAGATTTTGGGTTAGATTTGGGAAAGATTTAGTTAGATCTGGGAAAGATTTAGTTAGATCTGGGAAAGATTTAGTTAGATTTGGGAAAGATTTAGTTAGATTTGGGTAGATTTAGATAGATTCGGGTAAGATCCAAGTTGATAAGGGAAAGATTTGGGTAAGATTTGGGAAGATTTTGGTAGATTTGCGTAAGTTGGGTATAGATTTGGGTAATGTGATTTTAATGTGATGTCGATTGAAGATGGCAATTGTCTATTGATTGTTGCATTTCTATGGTTTTTATATTTTTATTGTTCAGATTAATTGTTTTTATAATAAACTACGATACAGATATCATCTGGATAAAGTCACACTTTGTTGTAAATTCTTTGTCATGCGTGATACAGGGGAGGTAGCCCTTACCGAATTCGGGTGACTAAAACCCGGAGAAAACGATATCGACCATCAAAGATAGTGTATAATTAATTAGTCATGTTGTTTATTTTCTTAAAATTATGGTAGATTTGGGTAAATTTGGTAATTCGTCATGCCGTGTCTGAGAGCCTCCGATATAAGATCATTTTTGGTACAAAGTACACAGTTTTTTCAATGAAACTTCACCAGATGGTGTAATATGCATCAATCAATGAAGAAAACGATCGATGTATTTTGAAGATATACTACGTACATTGATCTATTGCGCCGACAATATCCTATGGCGTACGCATGTACACAATGCACGTAACCATATCCTTTGATAAGCTAGCTGTTATAATGGAGTTAGCTTTGCATATTATATATTGAAAAATATTATCAGTTTTTCTGAACTTTGCCTTTTCCCTGACTAACCTTCAAAGATTCCCAATAACCCCTTATTTTTTTTTTTTTTATATTAATCAAAATATAGATCTTGAATATACATCTGACAAAATATTTCAAAATTTTAATTATTTCTTCCAGGGACGTGTTTCTTCCAATTTCCTTCCAGTATTCCAAAAATATATTTTTTTTGTATGAATACTTATTATACTATGAAAGAGTCTGGTGAAGAGGAATCATAATTCCTGTACTGGAAAACAGGTATAATTATTACATTTTAACCAGTGAATTATCAGAAAATACCAGCTTGATCAATCTTATTTCATCACTAGTGATTATATAAGTTCCGGTCCGATATCATTGCGCACTATTTGTGTACCGGGTACTTGTTTTTGTTATTGTAGAATCAAATCATATAAATACATAGATACATAGATTTATTCTGACAGCATACATAAAATAATATATGTATAGGATTTACATCCTTTGATTGTCAGCTCGTAATAAAGTTACTGAAATAATAAATAATGATTTAGTTCACAGCTTGATTTTCTCTTTGAAACAGGACTTTTGTGGTTGATTTTTCCAATGTTCATCCAATTTATATTCGAATTATTTTATTCATACAGTATTTACAACTTCAAATGGCAGACCATTCCACATATCCACAGTTCTCTGCGTGAACGAATATTTTTTAACATCTAGTCTTGAGAATTTTTTATGTATTTTAAAGTTATGTCCACGAGTGGTTGGCCCTACATTAACGGAGAACAATTCTGCAACTTCCTCGTCATATTTTCCAGAGATGATTTTATAGACCTCAATCATGTCCCCACGAGACCGTCTATATGCTAACGTTGGTAGTGACAGTTTTTGCAGACGTTCAGAATAAGAAAGATTTGACAGACCAGGAACTTGTTTTGTTGCTCGACGTTTGACATTTTCTATTGTTTCAATATGTTTCCATGAGGACACCAGACTTGGACCGCATACTCGATGTGGGGTCTTACTAAAGCCGTGTATAACATTTTAAAACTGTATGGGTTCATGTACTCCATTGTCCTCCGTAATACTCCCATTAACGAATTTGCTTTGTTAACCTTTTCGGAGATATGTTTATCGAAAGTAACTTTATTATCTATGGTGACCCCGATATCCTTTTCTGAGTCAACAAATGTTAAGTGTTGAGCACTTTCTTTCAGTTGGTAGTTATAGGGATCCATATTTGTATATCCGACACGCATCATTTTGCATTTTTCTTGATGGAATCGTAGTTTCCAAGTTTCTGACCATTTGTTTAACGAAAATATGTCTTTCTGAAGAAGTTTACAATCCTGTTCATCATTAATGGCTCTAAATGCTTTCGTGTCGTCAGCAAAAAGATAAGTTCCAGTTCCATTGCTCGTTACGTCTGGCATATCGTTTATATATAATACAAATAGGAGTGGTCCCAACACAGATCCTTGTGGTATACCGCTTATTACTGGATTCCATTGTGATGTTTCACTGTTTACTACGACTCGCTGTTTCCTTCCAAGTAAAAAGGCTGTAATCCAAGAGGAAAATTTGCCAGCAATACCATATTTTGAGAGTTTATGTACGAGATGTTGATGAGGGACTTTATCAAATGCTTTCATAAAATCACAGTATATAACATCCACACATCCTCTATTATCCAAAATATCTGTCCATCTCTCCATGACATTGAGAAGCTGTAGAACGGTAGATCTACCATTTATGAAGCCGAATTGTGCTTTACTAAATAGTTTATTTTTCCTCATGTGGATCATAATTTCTTCTCTGATTAGTGACTCAAGTATCTTGCAGACAACGCTAGTCAAGCTCACTGGTCTATAGTTGGAAGCTCCTTTCCGATCTCCTTTCTTAAATATTGCCGTTATATTAGCACATTTCCAATCCTCGGGTAGCTCCCCTGTGTCTATGGATGTTTTGAATATTAACGATAATGGATGACTTATGACATCACAAGTCTCTTTAAGAACCCTAGGATGAATCATGTCCGGTCCTGGAGATTTCGAAATTTTTAATTCCATCAGTTTCTTTTTTACCGCTTCTCGAGATATATTGAGTATAGTAATTTGTTCTACATCTATCATTTCAATATCGGGCGATTCTCGATCATCTATTTGCGTAAACACTGTTTGGAAAAAGTCCGCGAGTACACTGGCCTTTTTATAATCTGTTGCCGTAATATCCTCCTTATTTGTGCTGGTATATAAATTTGAAATATTAGACCTGATCGTTGTTTTAGATTTTGCATATCTCCAGAACTTTTTAGGATTTTCTTTAACTTGCTGTGCTATTTGCATCTCATGAACTTTTACTGCCTTCCTTGTAAGTGTCCTAACTTGATTCCTAACTTTACAATATTCTGAATAGACATCCTGATCCCGTGTGCAATGTATTATAAAGTAGGGAAATTAAAAACTTTTATATTGTTATGGAAATTAATAAATTTCTAATGGATTTTATTAGTATGTTTTTTCATTTTTACTATATTTTTAAACCAAAAAATAGAACTTCATCCCGTGGCGTAGTAATATTCTATTAGCCTTCGGCAGACCGTCCTGATCAGCTGTAGCTGCATTTAAAAAATGAAATCAGACTTTTGGGAATTTCGAAAATGTAATAAAAAGAAAATTCAATGGTTGCCCAATAAATATCAAATATATTTCACGAGTATGGCAGATTTAAAAACAAAAAAAAAAATCTGCCATACTCGTGAAACATATTTGATATTTAACGGGAAAACATTGAATATCCTCTATGTAATGTATTTCTTGTGATTAGTCTGAAGGAGTTCTTTTCTTGCTGGATTTCAGTAGCTTCATATCTTTGAAATTATCCCAATAATCTATCAATAATTTTTCTCTTCTCTGATGTATTATGTATAAATGTAAATGGTAATAAAAATGCTTTCAAGAACAGTGTTAAAATTATTAAATTGCACACGTATCTTCATGAACCAGCTTCCTTAAAGCCCGAACCCAAAACGATCCTGCCTGATCCTGTAAGTCCTCTCTCGTTCCTGTAGTTAGCTCTTGGAGCCTACGATCCTAGGGTACATTCGAGCTACCGGTTAAACTAGTTGAACCAGTTGAACCTGGAGCGAAAACACCAGGAACAGATTTGAACCGAGGCTGACCTGTGGAAAATCTGGCACGTGTGGTTTGAGGAACCTGGCCGAAACTAAATTGCTGACTATTGCTAGTTTGTGTTCTTTATTTCCTAAACAATGTCATTCCAGATGAAGATGTAAAAACATGTTATATTAATTAGGTGGACGTGTGAAATAACGGCATTTTATTATTAATATGTCATTGATTTCTGCTCCGAAACTGTGGACTTTTAGCTCTGCCTATGGTTCGGTCCAAGTGCGTTCGTTTATCGTGGTTTATTTCTGTGCCTCCTGTGCCGGTTCAACCGGTAGCGCGAATGTACCCCTACATTCAACAGTATCAAACAGCTGAGCGGACCTCACGGAGACCGGGGCTGACTGGGACCGTCGCTGACCAGGACCGTTACACCATGCCATTTTCATACACTCATTAACCCAACATATGTAAACAATCGCATCAATTTAGGACCTAACCCCATATAAAGACAAGTATAACTACCAAACTATATGTGTATAAATCATTATTATTATTGTTTTATAGCAAAAAGGCGTATAACAACTTATAATGCAGAGAGGGAATGTAAAAGTTACCTCCCTTCCATCATGTGTCTATCGAGATGACAATAGTTAATACTACTGATCAGAAAGACGATCCTGAGCGGGGACAACATGATCAGGGAATGAAAAAGTATATATCCGTTGTTTCTAATTCATTCATAATACAGTCAAGAGATGATAGTTTCTTTTGATGTTTATTTAAAAAATAGGTAACACGAACAACGAAATACGTAATAGAAATATTTTATTAAAACAAACGGTCCTGAGCGGGGCAATCATAATACGGCAATCGAATTAAGAATATGTACCGTTGTTCTCGTTCTTTAAGTTAGGTTTAGGGCAAAAAAATGACAGTATGTGTATCAACCATTATCAATGCAAAATTCGTAATATGTACATGGAAATATGTACTATAGACATGTTAAAAAGAAAGACGGTCCTGACCGGGGACATCCTGATCAGGAAATCAAATTCGGAATAATTCTCGTTATATCATGTTATCTAGTTAAGTCTGACATAGAATCGGTCGAAATATGTGTTACAATAAAATTATTATAATAAATGCGAAATCCATAACATGAACGACGAAATGAGAAATTAAGACATTTTATAAGAAAGATGGTCCTGAGCGAGGACATCCTGATCAGGAAATAAAATTCGGAACAATTCCCGATATTTTTAGTCATCTCATTAAGTCTGGCATAGAATCGGTCAAAATATGTGTTGCAATTAAGAATAAATGCGAAATCCATAACATGAACGACGACATTCTTTTTAAAGACAGCTTTAAAGAAGACGGTCCTGAGCGGGGACATCCTGATCAGGAAATCAAATTAGGAATATATATCAGTTATTATCGTTCTATAAGTCAAGCTAGGAACACAAAAGATGAAGATATGTGTGACAACCATTATTAATGCGAAATCCGTAATATTTACTTTGAAATATAAACTATAGACATGTTAAAAGAAAGACGGTCCTGAGCGGGTACATCCTGATCAGGAAATCAAATTAGGAATAATTCTTATTATTTCCAGTCATCTAGTTAAGTCTGGTATGGAATCGGTCAAAATATGTGTTACAATGATAATAAATGCGAAATCCGTCATATGAAGGACCAAATGAATAATTATGACATTTTATAAGAAAGACGGTCCTGAGCGGAGACATGCTGATCAGGAAATCAAATTTGGAATAATTCCCGTTAACTCACAGTCATTTAGTTAAGTCTGGCATGGAATAGGTCAAAATATGTGTTACCATTATAAAAAAATGCGAAATCCATAACATGAACGACGACATTCTTAATAAAGACAGCTTTTAAAAAGACGGTCCTGAGCGGGGACAACATGATCAGGAAATCAAATTAGGAATATATATTCGTTATTATCGTTCTATAAGTCAAACTAGGAACACAAAAGATGAATATATGTGTGACTACCATTATAAATGCGAAATCCGTAATATTTACTTTGAAATATGTACTATAGACATGTTAAAAGAAAGACGGTCCTGAGTGGGGACATCCTGATCAGGAAACCAAATTCGGAATAATTCTCGTTATTTCCAGTCATCTAGTTAAGTCTGGCATGGAATCGGTCAAAATATGTGTTACAATGATAATAAACGCGAAATCCGTCGTATGAACGATGAAATGAGTATTTATGACATTTGATAAGAAAGACGGTCCTCAGCGGGGACATCCTGATCAGGAAATCAAAATTTGGAATAATTCCCGTTAATTCACAGTCATTTAGTTAAGTCTGGCATGGAATAGGTCAAAATATGTGTTACAATTATAAAAAATGCGAAATCCATAACATGGGTGACGACATTCTTAATAAAGACAGCTTTAAAAAAAACGGTCCTGAGCGGGGACATGCTGATCAGGAAATCAAATTAGGAATATATATCCGTTATTATCGTTCTATAAGTCAAGCTAGGAACACAAAAGATGAATATATGATCCCAAATATGTACTTTGAAATATGTACTATAGACATCTTAGAGAAAGACGGTCCTGAGCGGGGACATGCTGATCAGGAAATCAAAATAGGAATATATATCCGTTATTATCGTTCTATAAGTCAAGCTAGGAACACAAAAGATGAATATATGATCCGAAATATGTACTTTGAAATATGTACTATAGACATCTTAGAGAAAGACGGTCCTGAGCGGGGACATGCTGATCAGGAAATCAAAATAGGAATATATATCCGTTATTATCGTTCTATAAGTCAAGCTAGGAACACAAAATATGAATATACGTGTGACTACCATTATAAATGCGAAATCCGTAATATGTACTTTGGAATATGTGCTATAGACATCTTAGAGAAAGACGGTCCTGAGCGGGGACATGCTGATCAGGAAATCAAAATAGGAATATATATCCGTTATTATCGTTCTATAAGTCAAGCTAGGAACACAAAAGATGAATATATGTGTGACTACCATTATAAATGCGAAATCCGTAATATGTACTTTGAAATATGTACTATAGACATGTTAAAAGAAAGACGGTCCTGAGCGGGGACATCCTGATCAGAAAATCAAATTAGGAATATATATCCGTTATTATCGTTCTATAAGTCAAGCTAGGAACACAAAAGATGAATATATGTGTGACTACCATTATAAATGCGAAATCCGTAATATGTACATTGGAATATGTACTATAGACATCTTAGAGAAAGACGGTCCTGAGCGGGGACATCCTGATCAGGAAATCAAAATAAGAATATACACGTTATTATCGTTCTATAAGTCAAGCTAGGAACACAAAAGATGAATATATGTGTGACTACCATTATAAATGCGATATCCGTAATATTTACTTTGAAATATGTACTATAATCTAAATTTATATGTCGAACTGAATAGTAACGAGAGTATTATTGACACAACTGATAAATCAATAAGTATGTCATTAAGATATAAATATATGTAAAACGTTTTATCAAGCAAAAATAAATATATTACTTTTTAAGGAAATAAAATGGGGTTTATTTCCTTGTCACATATTCAGACATGAACAAATGTGGAAATTGAAATTGTATTAATCGTTTGATCACTAGGATGACTGCTCAGACACTGATAAAATTTGTAATTTTATCTCCAGATGTTAACTGTCTGGAAAACCACATCTCAGAAGTTCCATTAGCCTCACCACATGAGCAATACTCGCCCTCATAACCACAGACTGGACAGTATCTTATCTGATAACTCATATATAGCTGACTGGTATAATGAATTATTGACCTTCAAATAAACACGAGGCATTCGAACTTTGGCGTTATCTGCTGTTCAGTGGGGTTAAACAATTATTTGTTGTGAATATTTGCAAAACAATTCAGAGCTCAATTCATAGGGAGTTATTCAAATGAATAAGGTTCTAACTAAATCTAGAAACGATGTGTTTTGAAGCCTGATAAAGATGTACTTTGCTCAAGATCGTATACAATATGCTGTTATAAATAATTTATAGTTAAAAGATAAAATACTGTTAAAAATGTTTAATTATATTTCATTACTACATTTCGTACAATACGTCATACTCTATGGGCTGGACCAGAGTTGAATGCGTTTATATGTATAGGGGAAACCCCGTTTTTATATGGTAGTGTAGGTTCTAGGCTTCAAAATAAATTTGGGTTCTCGCTCAAAATCCCTATATAATTTTCCCAGCATGCCGCAAACGTTTCCTGTTGGGCGAGAAACCATAATGGTCATATCCCGACCTTTCTTGAGAGATTTTGGCAAACTTATGTTGAGTTCAAATTCACTTGAAATATGAATATAAGATAGTAAATCTAGTTTATAGGACAATAATTATCGAGTAAACGTACGCGTAGACTGTAAATATTTATGTATACATTTATTATAAAATTTGAAACACAAAGTGCCTACTCACGGCCGAATATACTCTTTAGTAACATACAATCTTAAGTACGATAGACAAATTTCAACAAGACTACTTCTGTTGTGTCTGTAATCACTATCACTTTCATTATTTTGATCTATTAATGTGAATGGAATAAACGCTCGATTTTATTTCAGGATTTGGCCTGCTCAGGACCGTATACGCTTACAGCTTTAGTGGCAGACTTTAGCAGAGAGTCATTCTTGTATGACATGTTCCGTCTTCCTCATTTAATACAAGTCTATTAGCTATATATTTTATTATCAATTAAAAAAAAAAAAAATCAATGAATATATTAAAGGAAATCTTGGGAAAATATGTTATTTTCTAATAATGATGAACCCGACTTAGACCGTATACGATAAAAGAAGTGCAGTAACTTTACAAACGTTGGTTATTTCATCATTAAATACGTATACATTCCCCATTGCGTTTTTTGATCAGTTTGGTCCTGCTCAGGACCGAATTTATGCACACAACTCTTATATTACACGTAATATAAAACACAAGGCTTAAATAATGTAGACAAAGTTTAATTATTACCAAAATCATCGTTACTTCTGCTTTGTCTGTAAGCACTGTCACTTTCATTATTTTGATCTATTAATGTGAATGGAATAAACGCTCGATTTTATTTCAGGATTTGGCCTGCTCAGGACCGTATACGCTTACAGCTTTAGTGGCAGACTTTAGCAGAGAGTCATTCTTGTATGACATGTTCCGTCTTCCTCATTTAATACAAGTCTATTAGCTATATATTTTATTATCAATTAAAAAAAAAAAAAATCAATGAATATATTAAAGGAAATCTTGGGAAAATATGTTATTTTCTAATAATGATGAACCCGACTTAGACCGTATACGATAAAAGAAGTGCAGTAACTTTACAAACGTTGGTTATTTCATCATTAAATACGTATACATTCCCCATTGCGTTTTTTGATCAGTTTGGTCCTGCTCAGGACCGAATTTATGCACACAACTCTTATATTACACGTAATATAAAACACAAGGCTTAAATAATGTAGACAAAGTTTAATTATTACCAAAATCATCGTTACTTCTGCTTTGTCTGTAAGCACTGTCACTTTCATTATTTTGATCTATTAATGTGAATGGAATAAACGCTCGATTTTATTTCAGGATTTGGCCTGCTCAGGACCGTATACGCTTACAGCTTTAGTGGCAGACTTTAGCAGAGAGTCATTCTTGTATGACATGTTCCGTCTTCCTCATTTAATACAAGTCTATTAGCTATATATTTTATTATCAATTTAAAAAAAAAATCAATGAATATATTAAAGGAAATCTTGGGAAAATATGTTATTTTCTAATAATGATGTACCCGACTTAGACCGTATACGATAAAAGAAGTGCAGTAACTTTACAAACGTTGGTTATTTCATCATTAAATACGTATGCATTCCCCATTGCGTTTTTTGATCAGTTTGGTCCTGCTCAGGACCGAATTTATGCACACAACTCTTATATTACACGTAATATAAAACACAAGGCTTAAATAATGTAGACAAAGTTTAATTATTACCAAAATCATCGTTACTTCTGCTTTGTCTCTAAGCACTGTCACTTTCATGTTTTTGATCCATTAATTCGAATGAAATGTTGGCATGTATAAGACATGTTCCGCCTTCCTCGTTAATACGACAAGTCTATTAGATATATACTTTGTTATGCTTAAACACTAAATGATTAAAAGACATATTGGGGAATATATGTTATTTCCTGATAATGTTGTCCCCGACTTATATCGTGCACACTAAAAGACGTGTTGTTTATATTAACCATGTCTTCAATGATGAAATGATATTTCCATTTCAAAATCTTAATGACACTTCTTTTTTCCGTGGGCTTCTCGAACGTGGGTTATTTCATGAGTAAATACGGAATGCACCCAATGCACACAGGGAGTAAAATACATGGGGGAAATGATTAATGGTGTAACTCTATAGAAGCCGCAATCATTATGTAAATGATTTAAAATTCGCTCCGGCATCAGCAGGGAAAAAAGGCACGGTAATTAATGATGTAACTTGATACATGCTGTATAGTTTCACGGCAGTAAAGAGTCTGCCGTTATCGTCGTTCATAAATCAGGTCAAGCTATTGTTTAGAAAATTTAGGGTCCTGGTGTACTTGGGATTAAATATAGAGTTGTCGCAAAACCTGAATAATAGGCTTTTATTTTCACAAATGTGTGTTTTTATTCAAAAGAAAGACTATCTAAATTCAACTGAAATCCTAAACCAAATGACTGCCATCGGTTTTTCAGTTGGAGCGATATCCATTTCATTTACAAATAAAGATATAATTTTAGAAACCTATTTTTACTTTTTAAAACACTAAAGTAAAACAGTATTTTAATTGCATAGTTTAATGTTATCTTGTAAAGTAACTATTTCATAGATACCACATTTCAAGTTACTCGCTGATTTTTTCATAATATTTCACAATCTCCTATAACACATAAAACAATTATAGTTAGTACATTTTCATATCTGATGTGTATCATGTTACTTAAGAATGTATGTTAAAGTATTAAAAGCAGTGATATTGCACGGACTCCATTACATGAGAGTACTTTCAATATCAAATTGAGTTTGCCGCACCCAGGATCGTTTTTTTTTAAAGGACAGCAACTTGTTATTATACTTTTCATTTCTGTGAACTTTGCGAACGTGCGTTATTTCATAATTTACTACAGATAAATTACCCATTGTGTTTTCTGATCAGCGTATCCCAGCTCAGGACGAAACTCTTATATAGTATGAAACACCATGTTTAATACTGTAGACAATACTGTGGACACAATTTAACGAGTCTGCTTCTGTTTTGTCTGTAAGCACTCTCACTTTCATGTTTCTGATACATTAATGCCAATTAGATGAACACTATAGTTTCTCTGATCAGGATTTGGCTCTGCTCAGGACCGTATACGCTTACAGCTGCAGTTGAAGACTATAGTATATAGCCATTCTAATCAGACATGTTCCGTCTTCCTCATCTTATATGATAAATCTATCAGCTATAAATTTTGCTAGCTTAATTCACGTTTAATAATCAATATATTAAAAGCCATAATTAAGGAAAATATGTTATTTCCTGAAAATGTTGTCCCCGAATTGGACCTTGTGCGCTAACAAAAGTGTTGCATGTATAAGCCATGTCTTTGTTCATGCAATGCTATTTCCATTCAAAAATCATAAAACAATTTTCTTGTCCGTGAAACTCTGTGAACGGGGCTATTTCATAATAACGGATACATTACCCTTTGTGTTTTCTGATCAGATTGTACCCTTCAGGACCGAATATAATATACTTATATTGTAATATACAAATCTTATATAACATTAAGCATAATGATTAATTACTGTAGAATGTTTGAATTATGTCTTAATTATCTGTGCTTGTGTTTTGTCTGTAAGCAATGTCACTTTCATTATTTTGATCCATTTATACGAATGAAATGAACACTTGATTCACTGATCAGGTTTTGGCCCTGCTCAGGTCCGTATACGCTTACGGCTACAGTGATAGACTATATCATAGAGCCATTCTTATCAGACATGTTCCGTTTTCCTCATTTAAAAATCATCAGGACACTTCTCTTGTGCGTAACCTTTGTGAAAGTGGGTTATTTAATTAGCAACCACGGTTAAATTACTCATTGTGTTTTCTGTTTAGATTTTTACCTACTCATGACGGAATATAATACACTTTATACTGTAATATACAAATCTTATATACATCAAGCATAATGATTAAATGCTGTAGAATGTTTGAATTATATCTGAATTATCTGTGCTTCTGTTTTGTCTGTAAGCACTGCCACTTTTATTATTTTGATCCACTTATGCGAATAAAATGAATACTTGATTCACTGATCAGGATTTGGCCCTGCTCAGGACGGTATATATACACTCTGTATTAGTATACAACTCTTATAAAATTTGAAACACAATGCTTTAATATGTAGACAAAGTATAATTATTATCTTAATCATCGCTACTTCTGTTTTGTCTGTAAGCACTGCCACTTTCATGTTTTTTATCCGTTAATGCGAATAAAATGAACACTGGATTCTCTGATCAGGATTTGGCCCTGCTCGGGACCGCTACAGCTACAGAAGCATATTTATTGTACAATCTACAAGGGCGGATCCAGAAATTTTTCAGGGGGGTGTCACAATTTCATATTTCAAGTTAATTTTGCAGCAAATGCAGTCTTAACCACATCATGTTGTTTTAACAACTAAATTTGTTCAAATACAATATCAGAGACATATAAACGTCTCTGACAATTTGCAGTTAATTTTGGAACTAAAATTATAAATTAAGTTGCACTAGTGATGAACACTGCAAATACATAATATACTGTAATGTTTATTTACATACATGTTTTTATGTGCTAATGACCTTTTCTTGACGTGACATTCTCACAACTATAGAAACGGGCAATAAAAACCTCTGACAGAGAAGAAATGCATGATGAAACTCCATTTTTGATAGAATGTGATTTTTGATTTGACCTTATCCTTTTTATTCTTAATGAAACGGAAGCGAAGTTCCAAACTTTTAAAGTTTTACTAAATACACACTAAAAATAAATTGATATTTCTTATGAAAGTAGAAAGTTTATAGAAAGAAGTCTATAAAGCATTTTGTTTGATGTATCAAAGAAGACAAAAATGTAATCCAATTATACTCAAGGAATATTTTGGTCTCAATCATAAGCCAAATATGGCTAGACACTAATGAATGTTTTTTTTATGTTTGAACAACACTGTATTTTATAATTATTATGTATTCTAGATGTATGCGATTCTTTAATAAGCTTATCTGTATCAGATAATTACTAAGCACTATAAACAATGTCAAATGTCCTTCCACAGGTAGAGATGAGGCTTGTATACATTTCTGTACCTGTGGTCATTCTTGTAAACATTGTCATGGTTCACTGACCATGTCGATTGATGCTGGGGTGGAAATATCAATAAGTTAATTGATGCTGGGGTGGAGATATCAATTAGTGTCAATTATATAGTCAACACAGAATTCATAATCCTTTTGGAGTTGGTCAGGGTGTGTGGCTTGGACAGAGTAATGGATTGAATGAACAATTACCACTAGTCCCAGAAAAAATGTGTGCAAATGGATTAAGTGTGCACATGTACACTGAACAGTGTTGGGGGGTAACACAAGATCAATGTGGTTTTATATTTCACTACTAAATAAAATCATGATCAAGGACAGGGGGTGTCACGTGCGCCCAGTGACACCCCCCTGGATCCGCCACTGATCTATACAACGTTTCTAATGTGTCGAGATTCCATTTCCTCGTTAAATAGATTATATTTAATCTCCTAACTAGCATTGTTAATCATTGTTAGGTACCTTTTGTTTTTATGTGTTTATCTTTATATAGTTATGTATTAATACTATGTATGTTAGACAAATCTGCGTTGCCCTGCCCAGGACCGTGTAATCATCCGAAGTCAGGACGAGTTATCTTATCTTGACGGTCCTCACCAACCCCGGTCCTGCTCAGCCCCGGTCCTGGTGAGAGACAGCGCAGCTGTCTGACGCCACTCTTTAAGAAAGACCGAAGGTGGCCTTGACCTGGTTGCGGCTCAAAGCGAACCTTTCCTGCGGTGGTTAAGGCTCAAAGCGAGCGCTGTGGAAAATGCTTTGAAGAAAACCTGAAGAGTTGCAGTTAGTCTCATTGTTGTTATTTTCAGTCACCATAGTTGTTACAACCTGACAAGTAGGTATATAGACTGCTATGTAGAATAATTTGTCATTTATCTGATCAGATAAGTGGTAAAAGTTATAAGTGACTGGCATGATATTATAGGTATTGTAATTAAGGGTAATCGTTAATTCACCCCGATTAAAAATAACCAATAGTATACATGGAAGTTTTAAGAATTTTTTCCGATGTTGATTTTCAGAAAGATGTTAGCCAAATAACATTCCATGTAGCGTATGTTTTTGACGACTGTAATGCTGTTTACTGGGCCCATGAGAAGCTCCTCAATTAAGTCATTGACGAACATGCTCCATTGAAGGAACGTAAACCTAGTCAAAGTAAACTTTCTTACATGAAAGGAAATCTTAGAAGGGCTATATACAAAAAAAGAAATTTGTACAATAAGTACTGCAAATCTAGAACCAGCGAGAACTGGGAAAAATACAGGAAATTACGAAATATAGTCAAGAAATTAAAGAAAAGATCCCTTTCACAATATTTTAGGGAGAGATGTGATGAGGGTCCTAAATCTAAGGATTTTTGGCCAACCATCAAGCCATTTCTTTCCAAAAAATCCGTCAGTGGGGACAACGACATCCTTCTTTTTGAGGATGGCAAAGTCTGTTCAGACCAGAAAACTGTTTGTGAAACTTTTAATGATCATTTTTCAAATGTTGCAAAAGATATTGGAGTAAATTTAGAAAATGCAAACTTAGATACTCATCAGAGCATTCAGAATATACAAAAAAAATGTCTCTACTAAGGAAAATGTGTTTACTTTCACACCAGTCAGTGGGAAGGATGTATGTGACACAATATGTAAATTGAAAAGGAAGAAGGCAACAGGTGTAGACGGCATCTCTGTCAGAGTTCTTAAATCATGTGTCAACCCTATTAGCAGTGTTTTATCAAACTTGGTTAATTTTTCCCTGCAAAGTTGTACCTTTCCCGACAGTCTTAAATTCGTTCAGGTAACACCTATTCTTAAGAAAGGTGACCCACTGGACAAAAGTAACTACAGGCCAGTGAGCGTACTTCCAAGTATTTCTGAAGTATATGAGAGGTTTCTCCATGATCAGCTTTCAGAATTTTTTAAGGATATTTTTAACCCCTTTCTTGGTGCTTACAGGACTGGTTTTCGGGTGCCAAACTGCCCTTCTGCGAATGGTGGAGGACTGGAAGAAGGCCTTGGATAACAGAAATTTTGTTGGCGCCATTCTGATGGACTTATCCAAGGCCTTTGACTGCTTCCCCCATGACCTTTTCTTAGGTAAGCTATCTGCTTATGGTGTGAGCGATGAGGCTGTACGCCTCATGCAGAGCTACATGTACCTGGGGAATAGGAATCAGAGAGTCAGACTGGGGTCCGGAACCCATGGCTAGCTGGGTCCCACTGCAGAAAGGGGTCCCTCAGGGTTCAATACTTGGCCCCATGATTTTTAACATTTTTAGCTCACCTGGCCCGAAGGGCCAAGTGAGCTTATGTGATGGTGCAGCGTCCGTCGTCCGTCCGTCCGTCGTCCGTCCGTCCTGCGTCCGTCAACTTTTTCCTTTAAACAACTTCTTCTAAAATACTGAAAGGCCCAGGGACATGAAATTTGGCTGGTAGATATCTTGGAAGGAGCTGAACAAAGTTTGCGAAAAAAAATCACTTTGACCTAATTTCAAGGTCACCGGGGTCAAAAATGTCGAAACCTTCAAACAACTTCTTCTAAAATACCGTCAGGCATAGAGACTTCATATTTGACCAGAACCTTCCTTGGTTGAAGCCAAATAAAGTTTGCGAAAAGAAACGACCATGACCAATATTCAAGGTCACAGTGAGGTAAAATCTGTTTTAAACTTTAAACGACTTCTTCTGAAATACAAAAAGCCCTAGAAACATGGTATTTGGCTGAAAGGTTCCTTGGATGAAGCCCGACAAAGTTTGCGAAAAGAAATGACCTTTACCTATATTCAAGGTCACAGGGGTCAAATCTGTTAAAACCTTTAAACGACTTCTTCTAAAATACCAAAAGCCCTAGACGCATGATATTTGGCTGAAAGGTTCCTTGGATGAAGCCCAACAAAGTTTGCGAAAAGAAATGACCTTGACCTATATTCAAGGTCACAGGGGTCAAATCTGTGAAAACCTTTAAACGACTTCTTCTGAAATACCAAAAGCCCTAGAAGCATGATATTTGGCTGGAAGGTTCCTTGGATGAAGCCCGACAAAGTTTGCGAAAAGAAATGACCTTGACTTATATTCAAGGTCACAGGGGTCAAATCTGTTTAAACATTCAAACGACTTCTTCTGAAATCCAAAAACCCTAGAAGCATGATATTTGGCTGAAAGGTTCCTTGGATGAAGCACGACAAAATTTGCAAAAAGAAATGACCTTTACCTATATTCAAGGTCACAAGGGTCAAATCTGTTAAAACCTTCAAACGACTTCTTTTGAAATACCAAAAGCCCTAGAAGCATGATATTTGGCTGAAAGGTTCCTTGGATGAAGCATGACAAAGTTTGCGAAAAGAAATGATCTTGACCTATATTCAAGGTCACAGGGGTCAAATCTGTTAAAACCTTTAAACGACTTCTTCTGAAATACCAAAAGCCCTAGAAGCATGATATTTGGCTGGAAGGTTCCTTGGATGAAGCCCGACAAAATTTGCGAAAAGAAATGACCTTGACCTATATTCAAGGTCACAGGGGTCAAATCTGTTAAAACCTTTAAACGACTTCTTCTGAAATACCAAAAGCCCTAGAAGCATGATATTTGACTGAAAAGTTCCTTGGATGAAGCCCGACAAAGTTTGCGAAAAGAAATGACCTTGACCTATATTCAAGGTCACAAGGGTCAAATCTGTTAAAACCTTTAAACGACTTCTTCTGAAATACCAAAAGCCCTAGAAGCATGATATTTGGCTGAAAGGTTCCTTGGATGAAGCCCGACAAAGTTTGCGAAAAGAAATGACCTTGACCTATATTCAAGGTCACAGGGGTCAAATCTGTTAAAACCTTTAAACGACTTCGTCTGAAATACCAAAAGCCCTAGAAGCATGATATTTGGCTGAAAGGTTTCTTGGATGAAGCCCGACAAAGTTTGCGAAAAGAAATGACCTTGACCTATATTCAAGGTCACAAGGGTCAAATCTGTTAAAACCTTTAAACGACTTCTTCTGAAATACCAAAAGCCCTAGAAGCATGATATTTGGCTGAAAGGTTCCTTGGATGAAGCACGGCAAAGTTTGCGAAAAGAAATGACCTTGACCTATATTCAAGGTCACAGGGGTCAAATCTGTTAAAACCTTTAAACGACTTCTTCTGAAATACCAAAAGCCCTAGAAGCATGATATTTGGCTGAAAGGTTCCTTGGATGATGCCCGACAAAGTTTGCAAAAAGAAATGACCTTTACCTATATTCAAGGTCACAAGGGTCAAATCTGTTAAAACCTTTAAACGACTTCTTCTGAAATACCAAAAGCCCTAGAAGCATAATATTTGGCTGAAAGGTTCCTTGGATGAAGCACGACAAAGTTTGCAAAAAGAAATGTCCTTGACCTTTATTCAAGGTCACAAGGGTCAAATCTGTTAAAACCTTTAAACGACTTGTTCTGAAATACCAAAAGTCCTAGAAGCATGATATTTGGCTGAAAGGTTCCTTGGATGTTTAGGAAGGAAAATGATCTTGACCCATATTAAAGGTCACAGTGGTCAAATCAGTGGTTAAAAGCTTTGAGCGACTTCTTCTGATAAACCGAAATGCCTAGAGATATGATATTTGTCTTGTAATGTCCTGGGATGAAGCTAAACAAAATTTGAAAATGAAAATGATGTTGTCTTATAAGGTCACAGGGGTAAAATATGTTTAAATCTTAAGATGTTCTTCTGAATGTCTTACAGTAAAAGATTTTAAGGGGACTTTAGGGTTACACTATAAAATAAATCAGAGATTGATACCAGGTGAGCGATGCAGGCCCATTGGGCCTCTTGTTATAAATGACATTTTCCAATATGTGAAAGATTCATCCATATATAACTACGCGGATGACAATACACTCAGCTATATACAAAAAATGTTCAGGAAATGAAAAAAGTGCTTGAAAGGGAAGCCTTGGCCTTAGTTGATTGGTTTTTAGCTCACCTGGCCCGAAGGGCCAAGTGAGCATATGTGATGGTGCAGCGTCCGCCGTCCGTCCGTCCTGCGTCCGTCAATTTTTTCCTTTAAACAACTTCTTCTAAAATACTGAAAGGCCCAGTGACATGAAATTTGGCTGGTAGATTTCTTGGAAGGAGCTGAACAAAGTTTGCGAAAAAAAATCACTTTGACCTAATTTCAAAATAACAGGGGTCAAAAATGTCGAAACCTTCAAACAACTTCTTCTAAAATACCGTCAGGCATAGAGACTTCATATTTGACCAGTAGCTTCCTTGGATGAAGCCAAATAAAGTTTGCGAAAAGAAATGACCTTGACCAATATTCAAGGTCACAGTGAGGTTAAAACTATTTCAACTTTTAAACAACTTCTTCTGAAATACCAAAAGCCCTAGAAACATGGCATTTAGCTGAAAGGCTCCTTGGATAAAGCCCAACAAAGTTTGCTAAAAAAAATGACCTTGACCTATATTCAAGGTCACAAGGGTCAAATCTGTGAAAACCTTTAAACGACTTCTTCAGAAATACCAAAAGCCCTAGAAGCTTGATATTTGGCTGAAAGGTTTCTTGGATGAAGCCCGACAAAGTTTGTGAAAAGAAATTACCTTGACTTATATTCAAGGTCACAGGGGTCAAATCTGTTAAAACCTTCGAACGACTTCTTCTGAAATACAAAAAGCCCTAGAAGCTTGATATCTGGCTGAAAGGTTCCTTGGATGAAGCCCGACAAAGTTTGCGAAAAGAAATGACCTTGACCTATATTCAAGGTCACAGGGGTCAAATCTGTTAAAACCTTTAAACAACTTCTTCTGAAATACCAAAAGCCCTGGAAGCTTATTATTTGGCTGAAATGTTCCTTGGATGAAGCCTGATTAAGTTTGCGAAAAGAAATGACCTTGACCTATATTCAAGGTCACAGGGGTCAAATCTGTTAAAGCCTTCAAACGACTTCTTCTGATAAACCAAAAGCCCTAGAAGCATGATATTTGGCTGAAAGGTTCCCTGGATGAAGCCCGACAAAGTTTGCGAAAAGAAATGACCTTGACTTATATTCAAGGTCACAGGGGTCAAATCTGTTAAAACCTTCGAACGGCTTCTTCTGAAATACCAAAAGCCCTAGAAGCATGATATTTGGCTGAAAGGTTCCTTGGATGAAGCCCGACAAAGTTTGCGAAAAGAAATGACCTTGACCTATATTCAAGGTCACAGGGGTCAAATCTGTTAAAACCTTTAAACGACTTCTTCTGAAATACCAAAAGCCCTAGAAGCTTGATATTTGGCTGACAGGTTTCTTGGATGAAGCCCGACAAAGTTTGCGAAAAGAAATGACCTTGACTTATATTCAAGGTCACAAGGGTCAAATCTGTTAAAACCTTCGAACGACTTCTTCTGAAATACCAAAAGCCCTGGAAGCATGATATTTGGCTGAAAAGTTCCTTGGATGAAGCCCGACAAAGTTTGCGAAAAGAAATGACCTTGACCTATATTCAAGGTCACAGGGGTCAAATCTGTTATAACCTTTAAACGACTTCTTCTGAAATACCAAAGGCCCTAGAAGCTTGATATCTGGCTGAAAGGTTCCTTGGATGAAGCCCGATTAAGTTTGCGAAAAGAAATGACCTTGATCTATACTCAAGGTCACAGGGGTCAAATCTGTGAAAACCTTTAAACGACTTCTTCTGAAATACCAAAAGCCCTAGAAGCTTGATATTTGGCTGAAATGTTTCTTGGATGAAGCCCGATAAAGTTTGTGGAAAAAAATGACCTTGACTTATATTCAAGGTCACAGGAGTCAAATCTGTTGATTCCTTCAAACAACTTCTTCTGAAGTACCAAAAGCCCTAGAAGCATGATATTTGGCTGAAAGGTTTCTTGGATGAAGCCTGACAAAGTTTGCGAAAAGAAATGACCTTTATCTTTATTTGCCTAGAGACATAATATTTGGCTGGTAGCGTCCTGGGATGAAGCCAAACAAAATTTGAAAATGAAAATGATGTTGTTTTATAAGGTCACAGGGGTAAAAAATGTTTAAATCTTAAGATGTTCTTCTAAATGTCTTACATTAAAAGATTTTAGGGGACTTTAGGGTTACACTATAATATAAGTCAGAGATTAATACCAGGTGAGCGATGCAGGCCCATTGGGCCTCTTGTTTGTATATAAAGAACTCCTCTGAAGAAAGCTCTGTATTATTTATTTGTGATACACGGGTTACATGTATATGTTATGCATATATATATTTGAAGAATGTTGATGTATGAATTGTCATTTATATGGATAATGATATACAGTATATATCTAATACTCTGATGACTTGGAAGTGAAGTTTAACAGTTTAAAAGATGTTTGATACATGTAATACCAACAAGAGACATTAAAGTTTGATCAATTCTACAATAAATCTAAATTTAGTGCAGGAAAAATGAAGAATATTTGTACCGGGGACCCGGATGTTAAGCCTGAGCTTCCTTTATTGGATATGGATGACCTACTGATGTCTGATGATCATGATGACCAACTGACCATCTCCATGTCTGATGTCTCTGCATTGGATATAGAATCGTTGAATGGTAAACAGGATTCCGTCGAATCTTTAAATCCGCAAGTTTATAGCTGCAAATCCAAGACTGAAGGTACATGTAAGTATCATTTGTATGGGTCAAAGAAGTAATATAGACAGTGGTTTTCCAAATAATACTGGATCCTTACAAATGGATATTTATAGGATACAAATTACTTAAAATTGTATAAAGGGCAAAGAAGTAATTCCAACAGTATAGACAAACTGGTGCTGTCAAATTTTCTGAGCAATCATTGAATGTTTCTTTGTGTCTTGATAAAGGAAAATTTGACAGCACCAGTTTGTCTACACTGTTGGAATTACTTCTTTGCATTTTATATCAATTGTATGTTATATGTGTAGTAATCAGTGATGGACTGATAAGCTATTATGAGGCATTACCATTGTTTTGATACGGTCGACTGACCTCTTGATCACACCTATCAGTGTTAATTATTGATGAACAATAGAATGTCTAATGTTTTCACCATGCAGGAGATGTTGTGTACAGTTTTTAGTAGAATTATTTCCCTTTTATAAGGTCATCTGACCCTAAGGCATGCTAGAATGAAGGGCTACCAAGTTTGTTTAAGAAAATTATTCTCAATAAACAAAAGGTCATGGTACTGATATTTGGCCTGTCGCATGCTGGGATGAAGGGCTACCACATATGTTAAAATGAATGACCTTGGCCTATTTTCAAGGTCACAGGGGTCAAATATGTTAAAATTTTCAAGACACTTTTTATCAATAACCTAAAGGCCCAGTGGACTGATATTTGGTCTGTAGCATGCTGGGATTAAGGACTACCATGTCTGTTTAAATGAATGACCTTGACTTAATTTCAAGGTCACAGGGGTTGAATATGTTAAAATGTTTAAGCAACTTCTTCTCAATAGTTGATAGGCCCAAGTTGCCATTATTATTAAGTATGTTGGGATAAAGGGCTACCAAGTTTGTTCAAATGAAAGACCTTGACCTACTTTCAAGGTCACAGTCAAGTATGTTAAAATCTTTCAAGCAACTTCTCAGTAACTAAAAGGCCTAGGGTGCCATTATTATACATGAAGCATGCTTGGATGAAGGGATACCAAGCTTGTTTTACTGAATGACCTTGACCTACTTACATGTGTAAGGTTATAGGGGTCAAATATGATAAAATCTTTAAGAAACTTCTTCTTAATAAACATATGGTCCAGGGTACTGATATTTGGCCTGTAGCATGTTGACATGAAGGGCTTCCACATTTTGTTTTGTTAAAATGAATGGCCTTGATCTACTTTCAAGATCACAGGCATCAAATATGTTAAATTTTTCAAGAAACGTCTTATCAATAACCTTAAGGCCAAACAGACTGATATTTGGCCTGTATCATGCTGGGATTAAGGACTACTAAATTTGTTCAAACAAATGACCTTGACTTAACTTCAAGGTCACAGGGGTCAAATGTCTTAAAATATTCACGTAACTGCTCAATGACCTGAAGGCCTGGGAATTGGTATGTAGCCTGTAGCATGCTGGGATGAAGGCCTACCACATATTAAATTATTGACCTTGACCAACTTTTAAGAACTTGCTATCTATAACCTAAAGGCCCAGTGTTCAAATGTGGCCTGTAGCATGCTTGAGCAAAGGGGCTACAAAGCTTTTTCAAATAAATGACCTTGACCCATGTTCAAGGTCACAGCGGTTAATAGTTTGGCAATTACTAACAACAATTATATCTATAATCAGATGACCATTAAGGCCCATTGGGCCTCATGTAATTTTAAGATGAACCAAATTGTGATTTGATTTAAAACAATAAACACTTAAAAGGAAAATAGGTCACCTAAAATTTGGTTCCGAGGGGTGTGCTTTTAGTGATGTTCCGATGATCGAAAAGGTCGAAAGGCGATCGATTACGGTAAAAAAGTAAGCGCTATATTGCAATTTGTAATAATCAAATTAATCGAACATTTTTGAAACTGGTAAATTAACTGTAAATGTGGTACATATTTTCACTAAATTGAAGTGTTTTTATGCCTAACTTTGGCGAAACTCTCAAAAACCTTACTTATTTTGCTAGTATTTTTTGTCTAAAAATGAACTTCTCCAAGACCCAGGTAGTTTGGATAGGCAGTAAAAGAAACAGCGAAGATACCTACTCCACTGACTCCAATTTAAAAATGGGTTGCGCAAGATCACATTTTTAGGCATTGAATATGACGTTGATCTTCACAGAATCATTAAACTAAACTTTGACAAAAAACTTGCTAAGCTAAAGTCTCTAATATCTACATGCAAAATAAGAATACTTATACCAATTGGCAAAATAACTGTAATCAAACTTTCATAATATCTCCGTTCAATCATTTGTTTCTTTCTCTTCCTAATCCGGATGATCTATATCTTAAAAAAATCAATACTTTACTATACAATTACTTGTGGAACGGCAAGCCAGATCAAGTCAAACGAGACATAGTTATTAAAAAATATGTAGGGGGACTAAAAATGATTCATTTGAAATCCTATATATTTGCTTTAAAAACAACTTGGATAAGACGAATTTATAACCATCTGGGTAATTGGGGCATTGTAATGGAAACTCAAATATAGGAATAGAAAAGTTAAAAGAATTGTCAAGAAACTGCACAAATGTATTTTGGAGGAAAGATTTAGAAGCATGGTACAAAACTATTATTGCAAGCAACATATATAAAACAAATATTTCTGAAATTCCTGGGTATCATCATCATACAGTGTAATAATGAAATAAAGATTTATCAAAAAGTTGTCTTCTGTAAAGAGTGGTATAAGAGAGGTGTGTAATTTATACATCATATTATTAAAATTGATAAATCTTTTTACAGTTTCGAAGAATTTAAAGAAAAATGTAATATCCAAAGAGATTTTTTAAACTATCAAGGATTAAAAAACTCCGTTCAGGCATTCATAAAAAAAAAAATCAACAAACATTCGATAATGAAAACACTATCATATTACCATCTATTCCTCTTAATCTCAAACTAATTCTTAAAAACAACAAAGGTGCTCAAGAATTTTACAAAACACTGTGCAAAAACAATCTAAAACCCACAGCTCGAAGAAAATGAAACCCGAATTTTAACTTCAATGAAGAAACATGGAAAAACATATATATTTCTCCTTTGAACACCACCACTAATTCAAAACTTCATTGGCTTCAATACAGAATAAATCATAGAATCCTTACTACTAACTCTTTTCTTTTCAAAATTGGTAAATCTAACAGCAATCTCTGCTCCTTCTGAAAAATACAACCCGAAACAATAACACATATACTATGGGACTGTGATAATGTATCCAACCTGATTGAAAATTTAAGGCTTATTTTTGCATGATTATCAACTGAATTTTTTTTTCAGAATTTTTCAGAATCACGAAAATTTCCCTGAAGTTACGTGTATTGGTCCTTTAATCTTAGCAGTTTAAAACATCATATTAAATTTGAATTCAGAGCACATAAAACTCTTATTTCCACTACTGATTATAAAAATAAAGAACAAGTAATTGCTGAAATAAATGAATGGCTACAATTTTAAAATCTTTAAATGAACATACGGAATTGGTTTTTAGCGCTAAAACTACGAGTAGTTTTGGCGTCTATTGCTGCCACTATTCTGTGACCTTTTGACCCATGTCATTTTTTCCCCTCCCGCTCCAGAAAAGCTTGAATAACTACCAATCGCATGATATATGAACTATTTGAAAGCCTGAACATTAAAGGAAATGATGTTCCCATGGTATTGTTGATAATTATGATGACTTCAATAATCTATATGCAATTTGTAACAAAGAAATCAATTTTTCACTCTCACAGCTCATTTAAATATTACGTCTCTGTTCTTAGTTTGACCCATCTGTGTATACATTATAACCTCTCGGTGTATAGATACACACACCATGTATAACCTCGAGCTCTCGCGATCGGTGCTATATATACACTCGTATATATACGGATCGTGGTATGTCCCAGACACACCGCTAACAGGTGCGTGTGTACGGTTATGCAATTTGTATTAAACTTATTAACTATGAAATCGCTTCATAGCCAACAGTCCTGGTTTTGATTTGATTTCTGACCGACGGCCATCTTGGACATTTAGCTCACAGAATACCATCTTTCAGTTGATAATGCCTTTTCTTAAGAAGAAAAAGAAAGGAAAAAATCCAACTTTTTTTAAAAACAAATGAAGATAGTCAATGGTGGGTACCAAGATCCTTCTGGGAGTCCTATCGTTTAATGTTCATACAGATAAGTTTGACTTACTATGTATGTGCATACGTTAGTGTCTCTGATGCACGGGATATTCTTTATCCGATGTCTTAAATGTTTATAAGACTTAATAGTTTATATATATGTTCTAACGTTAATGTCGCATTTGGTTTTCTACAAACGACATCATATCTTAAATCTTTTATGAGATATACATGTACATATGTATGATATAGAATGAAATGAAATGAAATGTTTAAATTGCTTCTTTACATCCGTTTTCATTAATCGTACAAAAAATGTACTTTTAGGAGGTTGATATGATATGTCTACTTCATAATGCATACTGTTATTACCTTACAAACAAACATTTTATTATCAAAACAAACCAGTATATGTTGTTTCAACTTTGATCTGCCATTGCTCCCGTAATTAATCCTCATCTTGCATTTCCAACTGGATCTCAGGTGTGATTTTTGCTTAAATTGTTTTAAGTGTTGCAGGGAAGGTTTATGAAATAAAGCTTCATTTTGTGTCTAACAAACTAATACCGTTTACTTCAATGCATATATTAAAAGAAACACATTCGCTTCCCTGTAAATTGATCAATATTCATTTCAAAATAAAAAAAAAAATGATATTTTAGTCAAATTGTCAAAACACTGCACTAAATAGTACATGTACATTGAAAAACAACTCGTCAATCTAAACAATTTGCGTGTAAATTATGTTTACTCTAAATACTTACTAACCTAATCCCTATTCTGAAACCTTCTGATATCGAAACTTAGTAACCCACACAACAAAATCACTTCAATAGCTGTTAAAAAATACATACTTTTGTTAGAAGTTTTAGCGTTTCAGTACTTTCAGTACTTTGATTTTTTATTATTATTACTATTAGTTTTGTAGTTGCTGTTTCTCTTTTCTAAAACCACTTGTTCCATAAACTTTAATTTCCTTCACTATTGATTGTATCAGAAGTCAGTGGAGTAGGTGATCATTAACAATAATTACATCGTTATATCAATTATAGATAGCTAACTGACCAGGGTCTACATTATTCATCTCATGTCTACGTCTTTGTTTTTTTGTTTTTGTTTTGCTTTGTTTTGTTTTCGTTTTGTCATTTTTGGTCATTTAAGTTTATGTTAATTTCATAATTATATATAATTTACCACCATGATTCATGGCCTCATTAAAAAAATATGTAATTAAATACCATCTGACTGTATTAATGATATGTTGTAACAACCTGCTATAAGCATATATGTTTTTGTGTATCTATTTATGTATGTCTTGTTATATTATTTAAAATGAATAAAAACTAAATTTAAAAAAAAATGCCTAACTTTGGCAAGAAATGAGCAAAATTGTTGGTGTTGTCTAAGCATTGACAACCAGAATTTTCTTACAAGTCTCTGTATCAAGTAAAGCTAGCAGCAAACTTTAGTTTTGTATTTTCTCCATTTCAAACATGGTGTTCTAAGTCATGCTTTGGCATTCACGAGTGATGGAAGTCCTTGCACATATTTGCACTTTAAAAGAACAGAAGGGACCAATTAATAATTGATCAGAAATGCCTATAACACATTTAAAAGTTATCTAAATAGATGCATAGGGTATTGTGTTTCATAATGTATTACATTATATATCCAATATACATGTAACTTTCAAATACTGAGTAGATCTTTTGAAATAAGAAATATTTTTTAGTGATATTCCGATTATAAACAATAATCGTTCATTAGACTAATCTTCCGATAATCGATTACTGTTTGTCTTCCGATTCCCAACACTAGGTGCTTGTAATAATAGGGTAATGAAACTAGGATCTGGACAAAAAAATGCAGTGTGCGAAAGTAATGATAGACCTATAGACCGAGGCCATAGGAAAACCTGTTGGTCTATGCAAAATGCTATTACAGTAGACCTGATGTCTAAGCAATTTAATTGCTCATGAATGTCAAAAAAGTACCAAAACTGTTTGAATAAATCATATCAATTGCATTTCTCTTGCATGTTGTTCATTTCCTGGTTTGTTTGGCTGAATTTGTCGTTGCAAATCAATTTTTGTTCAAACATCAGTTGAAGGAGGAGATATCACTGTTTTAAGCAGTTCATTGACACTGATGAAAAAATTCAGTCTAGGAACTTTTGTTAGGTCTATGCAATTTGAAATGTCCATAGACCTAGCTATTGTCTATGAATTACTTCCGCACACTGAAAATGTTAGGTTTGTAAAGTAAATTAGTACGATGCATTATTACAAGAACGGGTATAGTACTCATAATGTGTGACATTATTGACAGAATTTGTCATCAATTTCGGACAATTAGATATATATACATGTATATAACCAATATCTGTGGGTGTTTTTTATGCCCCTGCCATGAAATGGGGGGGGGGGGGCATATAGAATTACCCATGTCTGTCCTGTCGCGTCCCGTCCTATGGTAATGTAACCAGCTTATTTGAATAACTACTGATCCGATTGTCATCAAACTTCGCTTACATAATAAGCATGAAGAACTAATTTCATATGGGGGCGGGGGCATTTATGTCTCACAGACATTTCTAGTTTCTTGTAAACATGAAACAGTGCAGGTTTGCCGTACTGTTAAATAGAATAATTTAGTTGTGTCACGATTGGTAGGTGCACTTATATATAATTTTAATACTGTAGAGGGAGGCACTTATTATAGGGCCTATATCTGTACTTCTACACTCATCAAAAAAAGGCAACAATAACAAAGTTATAGCATTTGGGCATGTTTCCATAGTTTATATAAATCATTCTATTTAGAAAATAAACAAAATATACAGATCTTTTCCATTCTTTGTTTTTATTTAGCTTTTGAATTCAGCATTGTTCATCAAATTCTTAGCAAAATTAATAAAAGCTATGAGTACATACAATAAGTAATATTTAAAAGTCTGTAATGCTAGAATGCTCCATTATTCTCATTGGTTGTCAGAGTCATTCGTATCACACTGACAGATCTAAAGTTTTAAATCAACTAACAGCTAATTAAGTTCATGAAAGAAATTTCTTCGCAGTCATCAAAAAGGCAAAAAGTAATGATTGCTAAGATGAAAAATTAAGAAATTTGTTTGACCCTGTTTGAAGGTCATTTGGGAAATGATAATTGGGTTAAAATGTTTGTATATTTCTATTATGGGTTAAAGTGTGTTTTGAGATTCAGCAGCATTTAATGACAGGAGCTAAATGATACAGGGCTATTGGACTTTTACAAACTTTTACTGAGATATCTGAATAGTGGTAACAAAGTATATTCATAGTATTGTGATAAATATCATTATAGGTGATGATGAAAGCGATTTGCCAGATGACATATCAGAAGAAGATTATACTGGAGTAGAACGAAGATCAGAAGAAGATGATACTGGAGTAAGAAGGAGATCATTATCAAAGCTAAAAAGGTGGCTGAACTCCTGGTGGATGTGGATCATGACCATCATTTACAGAGTGGGAAATATGCTGACATCACCTCTAAAACCCATAGGTGAATATGATGTCATTCAATTAACAACAGTATCAGTAAAAACGAGGATCGAAAGTTTGCTTTATAGTAATCACAGGTTGAGATTGTCTCAAAGCAGTTCACAAATGATCATCCATGGACATTATAGGGCTTTTGAATTCCCATCAACCAATATTTTTTCTATCTTCCTCGGTAGAATGCAATCGATATGAGTGTGCCATTTCAGCTCTCACAGCTAACTTTCAGCCATACTCATTTACAGCTGAGTAGACTGGAACAAGATCGAGGAATCAAGTATCTTGCTCTTGCTCAAAGATACAACACAGAGACATTCTTTAGCTCAAACCCTGGGCCTTCCATCACGAAGACTGCTAAGTCTTACCATTAGAATATTGGGCTCCAGAAAAGATTTAATGCCATCTAATTTATGTGAAATGTCGTTCTTGCTTTTAACTTTGTATCTTCAGTTACGCATAAAATTCCGTCGAACTTACGACAGCTTATAGGCTCCCTAAACTTAAGATTTTTCTTGAGTTGCAAACTTTCTTAAAGCTGACAATGCGAGTTAAAAAGCTTTTTTTTTGAGATTAAAAAAAAAATTCGGCAAAGTTATATTTTAGAAAGCTTCTGAGATGCCCCCTAACGGTTACTAAGGAGAGGCAGACATTTTAGTTTTTGCCTTGCATGGAAACGGGAGTCGGCTTCCCTGGGTATGAAAGGCACCCAGTCTGTCAAACCGGTTTTTACATGAACATTGGTCGTGCAAAGTGCAACACCTGCGGACACAACAGGTGACACTGGAGTTACAAAACTGGAATGACCAACACACACTTATCTTGAAGTTGAAGTTACATGAAGATGGTCACTCTCTCAGACACCATCATAAATCGTGTGCCAAAGCAAAATAAAAAAAAATAAAACTGAAAACACCCTAGCTGTCCCTTTACCTATGTATACGTAATGGACATTGACATGTTGATTTTACATTCGGAAGCAACGCGAAACATTCCGAACAGAATAATGTACTCGCTCCTAATACAACCTATACTACTTGTCAATAAAGCGCTTGTAATGAAAATGTAGTGTAACACGCGAGCATAATCTTGATTATGCAAAACACGTGCACGAACACATGCGAGTGAGGGGAACTTATTTTGATGGAAATAAATAGATTTTATAGCATTGTTTATCATACAGGAACTGATTACTCGTAGCAACATGATATTCCACTTGAATACTAAGTTAGGTTTATCAGTTGTCATTCATGTACTTTTTTTTTTATTTGCACGAATTTCGGTGTAATCTTATGGGTTTTTTTTATTTTGCTCATATTGTATGATATCCTTATAATAACACCTTCAATATCCATGTCAGTGTTCTTAAGATACTGATCGAAAATATCGTTAAAAAAATCAGAAAGTATGTGTTGGCTAGCTATATAGGTCTATAGAAGTGTCGCAGTGCGGTTTTATCACAACAATGAGAACCGGTTTGACGGCCTGGGTGCCTTTTATACCCAAGGAAGCCGACTATCGTTTCCAAGCAAGGCAAAAACTAAAATGTCTGCCATTCCTTAGTAACCAATAAGGGGGCATCTCAGAAGATTTCTAAAAATTTTACTTAGCGGTTTTTTTTTTAAATATCAACAAGAAAGCTTGTACAGCCGGCATCGAAAATTTAAAAGTACCTTAGTGTCAGAGAATTTTCCATTCACCAAAATAACATCATATGTCATAATACAAAAAAATATGAAGTAAATAATGTTACCTAGTCATCAATATAAACTTTTTAACATATTAAGGTCACTCGGTCCTTTTGTCAATATCCATGGGAATTTCATGAAATCTCACTCAAATGTTTACTAGACTAAGTGTATGAAGAACAAGTATTTGTGTTGTAATTATCCGAAAAACTGCAGAAATCGTTTTTGGGTAGAAAACTTATATTTTCAGGAAAAACACAAGAAAGAACGAAATCAACAACTTACATATTTGTTTTTGATATATTGCAATGCTAACGTTATATGTACATATAAAACAGGAAAGAAAGCAAACATTTAACATTAATATAACTTCTATTCAACAAAACAAACACATATATGCATGCTTTTCACCAACATTTCTAAATTTCCGAAAACTGTGTGGATGAAATTTTTTTTTTTTTAAATCACGTTTTGAATAAACATTTCTTATTTAACAATGCATAAACAAATTGAACCAAAAAATATTATTTCACTTAGAATTGGGGAAAAAGAATCAGACTTATGTTTTTTTAAATTTCAGTTGCCTCCCCTTTCACTGCAACTGGGCTTAATTTTATGAAGTATAGATTTTCCCGTATCACATAAAATCCACTTCTAAAATATCTATATATATAGATTGGTAGAACCACGTGTATTGAAAATACATATAAGGAACATTTGAGTTAACCCTAATTTAAACAACCCCAATACTTTAAAAACAAAAAATGTATATAAAACAGATTTTCAAGTCCATACCGATTGAAAGTCAAAACGACAGACCAACATCAACAGCTGTCACAACATTTCAAGTTCACAACACGTCTATCCTACACTGACTGTGGCACTTTCGGTTTGTCTGTTGTGTATAACATTCTCTTTTGAATAAATATAAGGCAAAGGTGCAGTGTACAGTGTGGACGAGCAACATTTGACTTACTGTTCACTCATTAAATCACAATATACTTGTTTCGCCAGAAACTGTCCTCCTCGCGGATCTTGTTGCTGCTCAATGTTTACATTGGATTATTCAAACCGGTAAAATCATTCTAGTCTTTCTAAAGATTATCCATTGAATGCATTGAATGTAGTGAAGTATAAGGTTTATCGATTGTTTCAACCTGATATGTATGTATAAACTCGCCTGGCGTCAGATCACACAAAAAATAGTTAAAACTAGCATTTAGGGCGTTTATTGAAAGTGATATCATTAGAACATATTACATTTGATATCAAATTAATATAAAACAATGTGTTTGTTGAATGATGCAGTTGTAAAGAATTGAAGCGGACATATAGGTCGTCCGGGTGTCTACGTTAACATAAGATCAAGTTGATACAGTCGATAAACTTTCAACAAACTTAACCTTCTAGCTTTTACATAGATTTTATCAGACACTTGTACATTTGCCGGATTGCAAACTGCATGATCATCGACAGATGCACGGTGAATTTCTTACCCGCGAAAAGAACGAAATTTTATATCCGTCAAAGCGGCCATGTTTTTGCCAAGAACGATAATCAACGGACCGAGAGACCTTAAGGACTCACACAACTAAATAATTTACTATATGTTATTACTAAGCTTTCGAGCTAATAACTTTAATATTTGAAGTACAACACTTGTGAAAACTGCCTAAATTCACAGATACATACATGACAAAGGCTTCAAGTGGCATTTAATGAGGAGTTTACTGGCATATTAGCTTGCTACAGGCGTCTGCTTCGGACAACCGGAAATTTACATGTCAAACCAGTGAAATTGGACGGGAACACCCTCTGACTTTTGACCCCATATCAATCCGCCATCACATATCAAAATCTACCAAAAGTATATATTTTTGTAAAGTTAAATATCTACAGATTTCATTCAATGCAGAATAGGTCAACAATTACCTATTTAAATTACCCAGAATCACTGTACTTAGCCGGAATGAATTTTCAGTAGGGACTACAAACGTATGAAACACTTCGTGATAGGCTGATTTAGTTGTGTGAGTCCTTTAAAGGGCCCTAAACCTTTCAGATGTTGAAATAAAGTTAACTTACTGAAAGTATATACATTTCCGAGTAAAATGGTGAAGTTTGGTTGAAATTGAATAAAACATTATGAAGAAAACCCAAGTTATTGCACCTAATGTACACTTGCTATTCAGAGCTAGCACCAGAAATGTCTCGTTTCTTTTGCATAACATTTACCTCTAGCACC
The DNA here is from genome assembly GCA_947623455.1 of Mimachlamys varia. Classification (NCBI taxonomy): domain Eukaryota; kingdom Metazoa; phylum Mollusca; class Bivalvia; order Pectinida; family Pectinidae; genus Mimachlamys; species Mimachlamys varia. Next base: position 26,414,980 of record OX392532.1, on the reverse strand, counting down.
TCAGTTAAGCACACACTTAGCAATTTCATATTTTGCACAAAGATCAAATACGCTTACCGCTCAACTGTTTTTGAAAAGAAATCTTGTTACCTCAGTTTCTGCTAATTTTAAAGTCTCTGCAGTAATTAATTTTCATTTTAAGTATTTTTTTATTTAATTTTACCAATTAAACACACTTAGAATTTACACACAACTTCAAACTTCTACAGAAAACATGAGCCATAAACGGTTATCAGATATCCACCTTAACTGTTTATCTATCAATTACACCAGCTTACATTTAGCACTTCTAGCTCCCCGGGGTGCCTCCATTTTACAGGAAGAATATTGGGGGTAGGGGAGATATAATGCTATAAACGGCTTATTGTATGAGTGAACAAAGTACACAAACGCATTAAATCAATAAACAAGATGTTTAACAAGGTATATATTGTGACAGGAATAAAGTAATATCTACAATTTACTGAAAATATGGAATATTAAGTTGGATTTAGCCACCAAAACATGTACGTGACACAAACACATATATAAACTCACATGTGCAATAATTATACAAGCTTATTATGTGATTGTTCTAGTTATTGCTTTCTTAGGACTATAAAACACACATACATTTATAATTTGCATGAAGGAAGAAGCCTGAGAATGACTGGGCAGAGTAGGAACGGGGTTTGGGGGGGGGGGGGGGTGAAGACAGCACACTAGGTCTTTGTTCTATCAAAATTTGGATGCTAAAACCTGGTGCACATATCAGTTAAGTTTTATTAACACGCACGCAGATTAATTATCACAGTTAATTGAACCAAACTTAATTAAAAACGTGAGTATGAGGGTCAGTCCAACAATACAGGCTTCAACACAGGGCCATGTTTAGCCAGATTTTAAATAATTTTGAAGTTTTTTTGTCAAATTAAATAGTTTTACACACTGAAAAATGTTCAAACACTCAATGATAGTGGCTGTCTTTGAAAAAAAAATATCCGGAAGCACAGAAAATGTTATATAGGTCAAGCACATGGCTAGTTCCATTAAAGGACTCGCACAACTAAATAATTTACTATATGTTATTACTAAGCTTTCGAGCTAATAACTTTAATATTTGAAGTACAACACTTGTGAAAACTGCCTAAATTCACAGATACATACATGACAAAGGCTTCAAGTGGCATTTAATGAGGAGTTTACTGGCATATTAGCTTGCTACAGGCGTCTGCTTCGGACAACCGGAATTTACATGTCAAACCAGTGAAATTGGACGGGAACACCCTCTGACTTTTGACCCCATATCAATCCGCCATCACATATCAAAATCTACCAAAAGTATATATTTTTGTAAAATTAAATATCTACAGATTTCATTCAATGCAGAATAGGTCAACAATTACCTATTTAAATTACCCAGAATCACTGTACTTAGCCGGAATGAATTTTCAGTAGGGACTACAAACGTATGAAACACTTCGTGATAGGCTTATTTAGTTGTGTGAGTCCTTAAGAAGGCATGGCAAAGGGGGGGGGGGGAAAGAAATATTATTAAATTGGATGGATGTGCAATCGCCTGTAACATGACAATCCGCCAATTTTAAAAAAAATTGCATGTGATCAATTAATAATTTTATTGTCCAATGTTTATTGATTGTAATTAGTGTACTTTAAACAGTAACAATGTACATGTTTGTATGTGGTCAACTGAGTCATAAAAGGAGGTGACGCATAAAAATGATACATTTAAAGGCCCAATATACGTAACTTTCGGCAAAACTTGAAGCAAAAACCAAGCTTAATAACTTATTATATTTATAGATTTAGTTAAGATTAACTGATATCAGCAATATTCAAGATGAATCTTTTCGCGGTTACCGGTGTACAGCAGCAGTTGAAACACTCTATTTGTAAACATGCGTCCATTTCGAACCGTCTTCTACTTTCGGTTTGTTGTTGAAGTGGGCCTCACCTGAATTATTTTCAATTCTTTGGATTTTTTTGTCAAGAGTTTCTTGTTAGTTACCGCGCAGGTTAACTTCGTTTTTTGGCGTATTTTGCATGGTTATCAACTGGATTTTTTTTTAGAATTTTTCAGATCACGAAAAAATTCCCTGAAGTTACGTATATTGGGCCTTTAAGCAATTTCTACATTACTGAATGGCAACATAAGTGAAATGTTGGCAAACATTGCATTGCGTATATGGCGTCACAAATGTTGATGTGTGAAGCCACCTTGCCATTTTTACATCAATGTATGTAGGTATTAGGGCTACATGCAGGCAATTAAATTTTTTATTGAATGCCAGCATTTTTTTGATGCATAAGTTTTAGGACACATTATTAATGTCTGATACGTTAGTAGACTCTAATGTCACATTTGCCTTCACTAACATAAGCCTGGACACAATTTGCATAGAATCATGATTTTTAAATAGACGATCCTCCATCGAACAGCCCCCACCATCACTTACACCAACACGTATCTACAGATTACACCTTTTAAAAATTATATCTCCTAGTATGGCGGGGTAATTCACGAGCTTGTTTCAATTTTGTTGTCGCTGTTTTATCTGAGATGACATATTAAAGTTGACCAAAATGTATTTAACAAATCTTTCTTTTCTCATCTATTTCTAACGTACATGTACCAGACATCAATGACGTTGCTTTCGGAAAACAGAGTGAACAGATTGTAACCTAAGTTTGTATTTACAAAATTTGTTCGTTTTTTGTTTTTTTTTGTGTATTTTAAAGGGTATTGGCCACGATTTTTCATAATTTCATATTTCAATCTCATTTGATGCAACATTATACGTGCAGTGACCGATACCCCATCTCCCTCGGTGTTGGGAAAATAGACAGGCTAGGTGACGCCCCATTTATATCAGCCTAGTGAATATGCATATTTTTACAGGGATTCTAGGTCACCTGATGTGTGACGTCATTGAGGCACAATGTATCCAATACCTGTACCTATTCTGACACGCCCATTACATATTTATGTATCATCTGTGAGTGTAAGCATTGACTTTTTATCTATTTTTTTGGTGCAAGTAATGACAGCAACCAATACATATTATGTGGTTCAAATTATCAATCGTCATTAATGATCTTGTAAGAAAAATAAAACTTATCTAATTCCGATTTTTGCATAAGCTGCATTCAATTCGAATCTAGTCGGTGACGTCTCAGCAACTCTAAGCTTTGAGACAGTGTTATAATTTACACAATCAGATTTTACAGCTATGTGAATTACCTGTATAGCCTTACCTGTCATACATATTCTAGCCCAAGGGAATTTGTGGTACCTACCTGTGAGTTGTGGCAAGTGTACTAATTTCCCTGTAAGAGGTGTGAATGTTATGGCCAGTGAATTCGAAGGGCGATCATGATTATATAATTACCGATCCTCTAAATAGCAATATACACCGGTACAATTATTTGTATACCTAGCCGTCCCCAGTGTTGGAAGAAAAACTATTTTTTGAAAAGGATTCAAGGAGTTGTCAACAGAATCTAACTATATTTTATCAGTATTTAACATTAGGCTAATAACCTCGGTAAAACCTGACACTGTTAATTAGGTTAAACTATATTTGTATCATATATATGCGATGTTCTGAAAGGGCCTGTTTCCAAAATGGCCCCTTCTCTGATTCAAATCTCCTGTTGGTGGTGCATTGCCCATGCCGTTGTGGTCACAAATCTATAAAATATAAAGATTTAGGTCACTTGGTTTGTTTTTTATGGCTCCTCAAAATTGTACCTTTCAGAAGCTGTCTAAGTGTTGATAAAATGTGCATGTTATGTAAAATATTAAGGAAAATATAATCAAATGATAGTCACCGTAAATAATACATTAATGGCATGATTGTGACAAAAAATCATGTTTCCATCGCACCATTTGGCTGTTTTATGGAAGAAACAATCTCAAAAATGCCATTTTCGATGATAACATTTTAGACACAAAAACTGTATTTTTTAGAGAATACACCCTTTTATGGGCGTTGGATGCAAACCAATTTTTATCCTATTAAAAAGTACGTAATATGCTATTGATGAGACGAAAGATAATCAAAATGTAAGTGGTGGAACATTTTCAAATCTTGGGTTGAATTAGCCTATGGTTAAATTGCCGATTTACGACTTTCTTTAGATAATTAACAAAAATACGAGAGTATTTGCTCGGTATGTTGAGAATATGTATACAGATATGAAAAAAAGTGAGAGAAACACTTTTTCATTAAAAAAATCCAAGATGGCTACTTCACAAGTCCGCGTGGTTGTTTACATTGGCTGACAAATAGACAGAACAACAAACAAAACGTGTTCCTTATGATTTTGGTTGGTTTTCGTATTTACGGGAGTGTTCATAGCTACGGGCGATTGTATAATACCTATATTTATAAGTTTGGTTAGTCACATGGTAACATGGATCTTTCATATCGAGCCCAAAACATACTTTCGACATATGCACTATGTTGCTGCTTGGAAAACTATTTCAAGTTTTGTCGGAATTTCTTCACCTGTGGTTGTAATGGTCGAGGGTTTTCCAGCGCCATGTAATACCCAAGGTAGTACAAGATACTGGAGATGTGCGCACACATTCCCATCATTCTCTCTCCAATTGGGCACTGGCAGTAGTAGTCCTTATTGGGGCCTCATCATCGGGTGAAACGGTGAACCGTATCCAAAAGTTATATTTCGTTTGGCTTTTGTGTCGAGAATGTATTTGACATTGGAGAAGGTCTGGGGAGTTCTGGTAAAGCCACACCCCATAGTCTCCGTCATCACTTAAATGTTCGGTGATGTAACAAGGAGCGAGATATATCTGATACGTTCCACACATAATGGTTCTCAAGTAATCGAGATGCATCCATCTTGACAAACTCTGACCTTGCCCGTCTAGATAGATCCGGATCTGTCTTGACTCTCTGAGCTAAACCATTCGGTGTTGTCAAACGGTCCTTCATAGGTTCAGCCATTAGCCTATCTTTGGCATCTCTCTCTGGAGATCTCTGGTAGATCGGTCCTCCTATACCATTCAGACAGGCTGTGACGGTTCGAAGAAAAGCCTCGATGACATTGATAAAGCTGTTAGACACCAATTGCGTTTGGAAGAACGTCCAGTGTTTCAGACGACCATGATAGGATTTCACAATCCACCTCGATTTGGTGATAGTTCTGTCAAGATTTGCTTGGACATCAGAATGTTGACTTTGACCTGGTTTCAGGTATGACGGCATGCTAGCATTGAGGCCAGAGGCTTCGGGAACTGGTAGGACATCTCTAAAACCTCGGTCAACGACAACATTGTCATCTGGTTGTAGCCAAGTAACTAGCTTGTCCATGACTTTTTTTTTGTAATTGTAGCATCATTTTCGCTGCCATTGAATGGTCCTACTGTGTCTAGAATGTAGCCATCTGGTAAGGCGATGCTCATGAATCTGAGATAGTTTCTCTTCTTCTGGCCACAGTAGGACATTCTCCGGAGCTTGTGGTTGGAGCTTTTCTGGATATAAATAAAGGTGTTGTCTAATATGGCAGTGGCTTTATCTCCAAAACGCTTCTGAAAAGACAGTATTGTGTCCGAGCAATTGTTCTCTTGTCAAGTGATCCGGACCTAGAAATTGTGGAACTATCGATGTGTCTAATGCTTGTACTATGGAGTGGAAAGTTTTGGACACACTTGACTTGGAAATTCCAAAAAGAGAAGAACACTGACTCCAGGAAAATATCCGCTCTGATATTCAATATAAAATGTTGTATATAATAAGCTATATAATAGGGTTTCAGACAAGGTTGTTACTCATTTCCCCTTTTCTTTCAATTTACAACCACATTCAGGCGGCGATATGAGAACATTCCACCACATGGAATTAGCTGATTTTTGGTACACATATGAAACAAGTAAAGCTCTATCCAATTCTCGGATGGAAATTTGCATCCAAAACTATATAACGGGAGAAAATTGCAATTTTATGGCATTTTTCTTCATAATTGTGTCTCAGCAAGTGCATTTTCACCCGAGAAAATTTTTGTTTTATGTTTTATGAATAAACACGATGTTTTGGAAATATTTATCAAAAGAAATTTATACTATGTTGTGAATTACAATTTCGAGATAACCTTCTTTTATTTACGACCTTGTGTCTTTAATGCTCAAAATGACAACTTTATAAAAATACATTTTCACTGACATTATGAAATCTGGGTGTCGGAAAGGTGTAAAATTATTCTTCGGAAAAGAAAAAAACTGTCGTTGAGCTAGATAAGAAATTATACGGGGGCAGGCTCCTATGGAGAATTAACATTACTGGAAACAGGCCCTTTCTAAATTTTCAAGTTTTATTATTTTTGTAAAAATGGTGATGCTGATACTATGACGTTTTTTTTAGGTTTTTTTTTTCAATTATGCATATTTTAAAATATCAACATAAACATTTGGTTATTGGATTTATCAGGAACGTATATGTGACCCTGGATTTATGATATATCTTCAGGGCTTCTGAAGGAAAGGAATTCTGAATTTTCAAAGAACTAAAATTAAAGACCTGTTTCTGTACCTTCATCTCATCATTCGTTTCCAGTTGTAAAGTCAGGCTATGTTACCGCTGAAATATGTATTGGTGCAGAGCCCAGTGAAGCATTAAAAAAATGTAAATTGTTGAGTGAAGAGGTGGAGGAAAAAAGGAAGTCCTTCAAAGAATAAAAGAGAGACGAGAATTTTGTGGTTGAATGAACGAAAATAGGTCATAAACGATTTTTCCAGCTTTGTTCTGATTTTTCTACCGAATATTTGGGCATGTATCCGTAATGTTTTATCAGTCCGAAATGATTTTTTTCGGACATGTCCAACTGTGTTTGGCACACACTGGCTGCTGTGACCTGATTGGCTGATTGCTTTTTTAATGTCATGTATTTTAATGATACTTGCATGAGCGGGAGATCTTGATGACTATATATTATCCTTGTTGATTTATATTCAAAATTCATTCAATTTTTTTTATTTACAGGTGTACAAGTGAAGGCTTCTAAAGAATTCAGAGACATGGTGAAGAAGTTTGTTAAGACACGGCTGTATGGTTTTACTGTTGATGTTGAAGCTGTCATTAAAGAGTTTCTTCAAGAAAGTAAGTGTGAAAAGAATCAGGCTAGGCCAATTACTGCAGTGCTACCCGAACTGAGAACGGCCCATGTGAATAAACTCCTACCGCTCAGCCGTTCACTTGTATCACAGAGCAGTGTCAAACGCCTATCGGTGCTATTTTTAGATTAGATGTAGCGACTGCACAATGACAGCGTACAGGTAACATTTTCAGTGTTGACAAAATGTCTATCGATAACAGGTGCCTCAGGCCCCGGCTGCTTGATTCTGATTGGCAGTAATGGGGGGGGGGGGGGGGGATTTTGCATAAATGATGACTCTGACCCTTAAGAGAGGTGGGGCCAAATAGGGGAAATAGAGGTAATTCCTTTAAATCACTACTTCCTAGTCATTAAGTTATCAATGGATTTTGAACAAATATGGTCAGAAACATCCTTGGGGAAGGGGAACATATTTTGTATAAATGATGACTCTGACCGTTAAGGGGCCAGAGGGTCAATGCTAAATAGTTTCCATATATGGTGACTCTGAATCCAAAGGGGCAAGAGGGACGGGGCCCAATAGGGGAAAAAGGGGTAATTCCTTTAATTGCTACTATAGTCATAAAGTTATCAATGGATATTGACCAAATATGGTCAGAAACATCCGTGGGGGAAGGGGAACATATTTTGTATAAATGATGACTCTGACCGTTAAGGGGCCAGAGGGTTGGGGCTAAATAGTAGGGAAAATAAAGGTAATTCTTTTAAATTGCTACTAGTCATTAAGTTATCAATGGATTTTGACCAAATTTGGTCAGCAACATCCCTTGGGAAAGGGGAACATATTTTGCATAATTGGTGACTCTGAACCCAAAGGGGCCAGAGATGAGGAGCCAATAGGGGAAATAGAGGTAATTCCTTTAAATCTCTACTTGTCATAAAGTTTTTATTGGACTTTAACCAGATTTGGTCAGAAACATCCTTGGATAAGGGGAACAGATATTGCATAAAAGGTGATGCTGACCCCTAAGGGGCCAGAGCTTGAGGGGCACGGCCCAAAAGGGGAAATAGAGGTAAAGCCTTTTAAATCACTACATATCCTAAAGTTAAAGTGGATTTTGACCAAAGTACTTAATGGATCTTTTTGGAAAATATTTAACCATCATCAGAGATTACCTAGATACCAATGTATTCAGGTGAGCGATATAGGCCCTCTAGGCCTCTTGTCTTCGTTTGTTAAAATGAACTTCTGGGGACCATGAAAAACTTTTCCTTACATCCGACAGGAATTTGTTATTCCCGATTGTAAGGTTTCAGATAATAGAAAATAATACCCCGTAAGATATACTGAAATTACATCATGCATTTAATTAGCCCACGTCATCAGGTGGTGGGCGGTTCAAATTGCCCTGCGACTGTTATCAGAGAAGTACTGAATGGATCTTCCTCAAATTTCATATATGTAAGTTCTCATTGGTGCCTTGTTGTGCCCTTTTGATTTACAGACTGAAAGACTGACAGATAACCATCTTGGACTTTGACAATGAAAATTCTTTAAATTTGATATGTAAGTTTCCCTTGTCCTTAGTTTCATTTGTTTTGAGACTGATCAGAAAGAAAGAAATTGCTCACAGCTTACCATCTTTAACTAAGATTAAATACATGTACATGAAGAGAGAAAAGAAGGGAAAAGATACAATATTTTAAGAACAAACGAAGATTGCCTATAGTGGGCCAATAATCCTCTGAAGTCTCTTATTTGTTTTGTAGTTCACTTTTAATATTAAAGAAACTAAAATTGAAAAATAAGGGATCGGCCTTTTTACAGAATCTTGCCGAACTTTCGTGATAGGTTTGTTTGTTTACTCCAAATTCCTGTTATCATTCGCACATTGCCCACGGGGTTAATAAGGTAAAACGTAAAATCATTTAATTCATAAGTGATTCCGATAGAAATATGGTAATAATCTTTTACTGTTCTACTGGTGATGGAAACCCTTTAAGGAAGGATTGATATGATAACCTCTCGGAACAATTATACGCCTGCACCAACAATACACAGGGGCTAACATTATGTATAGTGTATTGACCAGGGATGTCTATAGACAGACAATGTGGAAATTAATGACAAGGCATTGTCGAGTAGACAATGTAAATCAAGTAACAGTATACAATGATTCCATAATAGGTTTCTATAAATCTCTGCCATCGCAGTTCTAGGGGAAATAATTGGCCTTGTGCATCCGGAGGCTGAACAGTTGTAAGGCGACTAATGCAATGATCCCTGTAGAATTAGATGTTATCCTCGACATTCTCATCGGGGAATAACAAACTATATCTACATAGACGGTCAGGCTGATATTCGCAGTTAGTTTTATTGTAACATCCAATCGTCACTGACTAAATATTTGAATAAGTTTGTTTTTGTTTCTGTAAAAAAAAAAAAAAAAAAAAATATTAAAAGTGTGAGATTAATTGCAGGTGAGCGATTCAGGCCCATTTGGCCTCTTGTTTAAATTGTTCTCCATTTGAAAGATATCATATTTAAACTGTTCTATTTTTAGCTCACCTGGCCCGAAGGGCCAAGTGAGCTGATGTGATGGTGCAGCGTCCGTCGTCCGTCCGTCCGTCTGTCCGTCCATCCTGGTAGATTTTTTGGAAGGAGCTGAACAAAGTTTGCGAAAAAAAATCACTTTGACCTAATTTCAAGGTCACAGGGTCAAAAATGTCGAAACCTTCAAACAACTTCTTCTAAAATACCGTCAGGCATAGAGACTTCATATTTGACCAGTAGCTTCCTTGGATGAAGCCAAATAAAGTTTGCTAAAAGAAATGACCTTGACCAATATTCAAGGTCACAGAGAGGTTAAATCTATTTTAACCTTTAAACGACTCCTTTTGAAATACAAAAAGCCCAAGAAGCATGATATTTGGCTGAAATGTTCCTTGGATGAAGCCCGACAAAGTTTGCAAAAAGAAATGACGTTGACCTATATTCAAGGTCACAGGGGTCAAATATGTTAAAACCTTCGAACGACTTCTTCTGAAATACCAAAAGCCCTAGAAGCATGATATTTGGCTGAAAGGTTCCTTGGATGAAGCCCGCAAAGTTTGCGAAAAGAAATGACCTTGACCTATATTCAAGGTCACAAGGGTCAAATCTGTTAAAACCTTCAAAAGACTTCTTCTGAAATACCAAAAGCCCTAGAAGCATGACATTTGGCTGGAAGGTTCCTTGGATGAAGCCTGACAAAGTTTGCGAAAAGAAATGACCTTGACTTATATTCAAGGTCACAGGGGTCAAATCTGTTAAAACATTCAAACGACTTCTTCTGAAGTACCAAAAGCCCTAGAAGCATGACATTTGGCTGAAAGGTTTCTTTGATGAAGCCTGACAAAGTTTGCGAAAAGAAATGACCTTGATCTTTATTTGCCTAGAGACATGATATTTGGCTGGTAGCGTCCTGGGATGAAGCCAAACAAAATTTGAAAATGAAAATGATGTTGTCTTATAAGGTCACAGGGGTAAAATATGTTTAAATCTTAAGATGTTCTTCTAAATGTTTTTAATTTAAAGATTTTAGGGGACTTTAGGGTTACACTATGATATAAGTCAGAGATTGATACCAGGTGGGCGATGCAGGCCCATTGGGCCTCTTGTTTGTTCACCTGGTCCAAAGGACCAAGGTGAGCTTATGCCATACTGTGGCGTCCAGCGTCCATCAGTTAACAATCGACTTCTTCTTCAAACCACTGATCGGAATTTAATCAAATTTGGTAGGAAGCATCCCTAGATGGCTGGGACTCAAATTTATACAAATGATGGGGCTGACCCCCCAGGGGCCTGAGGGGTGGGGCCAAAAGGGGTCAGTTTAGCCATATTCATATCATTGACTTCTTCTCTTGATCTCAGCAATGAGAAACATTCATATTTTAGTGGTAACATCCCTAGGTGGCTGGGATTCAAATTAATACAAATGATGGAGCTGCCCCACCAGGCGCCTGAGGGGTGGGGCCAAAAGGGGTCAATTTAGCCATATTCATATTAACGACTTCTTCTCAAGATCTAAGCAATGTGAAACACTCATATTTCAATGGTAGCATACCAAAACTATATATAAAATTGCTGAGCTTAAAGAGATGATCATAAACATGATATTAGATGTGACCTAAGTGTCTGCCACGCCCTTATAGACATCCCACCCCAAAACTATACATAAACAAACACAATCATGATATTATCATTGATAATAAGGGTCTAGCCCAGCCCTTAAGGGACCTTCGTTCTCAGTTAAACTTGAAAACAGTGAGTTGAGATACCCACCCATTACCCTATTACAATTTATGCAGACATACTTCAAGGATAATTCTTTGGGTCTGTCCCTGGCCATAGCATTTTTTTTTAGAAATATTTTACCATGATTACCTTAAGCTTGATACCAGTTTATCCAGGTGAGCGATACAGGCCCTCTGGGCCTCTTGTCACCTTAGCTCTCAGTACTTTCAATATTTCAGTTCATGTCAAACAAGTATTATCTAATTGAATGCTTAACCTAACTGACATTGAATAAATCCTTATCTGGGTCACCCCTTGAAAATGTACTTGAACTCTTCCAATATCAGATGTTGGAATAATGCATATGAAATTTTAGGGATGAATGAGATAGTTATAGAAAGTCTCTTGATTACAATTCACTTTTATATTTTTCAGATGGAAAGCTTCCAGCTGCTTATGACTTTCATTTGACATGGGCTACTATGAGAGGTACTAAAGGAATAGGTACTGTTAACTAATGGTGTGCTGATTAATCAAAGCAATCAATTAGTTTGATATCAGGTATTGTTAATTAAGGATTAACCTTTTATTTTGTTTAGTTATGAGATCATAAATCCAATCGAGCACAAGGTAAATTGCGTAAACGTTAAATTTACCATCTGCTCCATTGGATTTATGATCTCATAAACTAAATAAAATCAAAAGTTAATTTTTTTTTATTTACAGTATTTTTGGCTCACCTGGACAAAAGGTCTGGTGAGCTTATGCCATGTCGCAGCGTCCGTCGTCCGTCCGTCAACATTTGCTTCAAATCACTACTTATCAAAAAGTCCTGATTGGATTTTAACCAAAATTGGTCAGAAACATCCATGGGGACATGGGGAAGGGGATCAGATTTTGCATAAATGGTGACTCTGACCCCTTAGAGCCCAGAGGGGCGGGGCCCAATAGGGGAAATAGAGGTAATTTCTTTACATCTCTTCTTGTCATAAAGTTATGAATAGATTTGGCCCAAATTCGGTCCGAAACATCCTTGTGGGAAGGGGAACAGATTTTGCATAAATGGTGACTCTGACCCCTTAGAGCCCAGAGGGGCGGGGCCCAATAGGGGAAATAGAGGTAATTTCTTTACATCTCTTCTTGTCATAAAGTTATGAATAGATTTGGCCCAAATTTGGTCCGAAACATCCTTGTGGGAAGGGGAACAGATTTTGCATAAATGGTGACTCTGACCCCTTAGAGCCCAGAGGGGCGGGGCCCAATAGGGGAAATAGAGGTAATTTCTTTACATCTCTTCTTGTCATAAAGTTATGAATAGATTTGGCCCAAATTTGGTCCGAAACATCCTTGTGGGAAGGGGAACAGATTTTGCATAAATGGTGACTCCGTAATGGTAATTCTGACCCCCAAGGAGCCAAAGGGGCGGGTCCAATAGGGGAAATGGATTTTATTCCTTTCAATCGCTACTAGTCATAAAGTTATGAATAGGGGAAGAAGAGTTCTTCTGAAATACCGTCAAGCATAGAGACCTTATATTTGACTGGTAGCTTCCTTGGATGACGCCGAATAAAGTTTGCGAAAAGAACACCTTGACCCATATTCAAGGTCACAGGGGTCTAATCTATTATAACCTTTAAATCTTCTAATAAACCAAAATCCCTAGAAGCATGATATTTTGCTGAAAGGTTTCTTGGATGAAAGTTTGTGAAAAAAAAAACCTACTACCTTGACCTATATTCAAAGTAGTAGGGGTTAAACCTTCTGTTAAACCTTCAAATACCTTCTTCTGAGATACCAAAATCCTAGAAGAATGATATTTGGCTGGTAGCTTCCTTGGAAGAAGGCAAACAAAATTTGCAAATGAAAATGACATTGTAATACAAGGTCACAGGGTAAAATATGTTTTAAATATTAACATGTTGCTCTGAATGTCTACAGTAATAGATTTTAGGTGACTTTAGTGTTACAAGTCAGAGATTAATTCCAGGTGAGTGATGCAGGCCCATTGGGCCTCTTGTTCTGTAAATGGTTCATAATTTTTCTGTTCAATTTAGCCCCATTTGCGGACATATATTTCATTTCAAAACTTACAAACGTGAAAACGGTTCAATAAAATTAATGTAACAGCATGAAGTTTGCATAAGCCATAGCTAGCTCCGCCCACGCCAATTGTTGATGACACCATACAATTGTGATTGGAACGGGATACTTTGCATAGCTTTCCCACATGTATTGTTGTCAACGTCATAGAATTTTGGCACGTTCTCAAGTATAGTTGTTGGAAAATAACTCGAGTTTGCAGTACAATGGTAATCGAGTGAATGTCAGTGTAGACTGTAAATATTCAATAGTATTTATATTGGTATACTAGAATCAGGTTGTCAGTCTGTCCGTCAATCTGTAGACACAATGATGTTCCGGCTACTCCTCACAAACTCCTGAGGGAATTTCAACGAAAACTTGGTGGCAATAACCCTTACATTGTAGATGTACATAATCACGTTAGAAAAAAATTGGTTGCCGTGGTAACCAGGTCACTATACTTCTTTTTTTTCGGGGGGGGGGGGGGGATTTTTACAGACAACTACTCATTAACCTGTTAACTATTAACTAATTGAAGTCAAACTACACAGGAATGTTAGGGACCATGTGTTAAATGTGCATGTAGGGTATTTTCTCTTCAGAATTTGGTTGCCATGGTAACCAGGTCAAAATACCAAAATTCTTGACGAACACTAATTTGCAAGCACAACGCCATGAAAACTTATAAACCGATTTCAATGGAACTACACAGTAATGTAAGGGAGTATGTGTTGATACAAATGTATGCTTGCAGACTTTTTTTCCTATCAGAAATCTAGGTTGCCACGGTAACCACATCATATAAATAGGTTTTTGTTGGAAACCTTCCACTAGAAAACTCCTCCTAACCAGAAAACTAAATTCAATGAAGTTTCACATGAATGTTAATGACAATGTGCAGAAATGCATGCAGATTTTGTTTTATGCAGGCATATAGTTGCCATGCTAACAAGTTCACTAGCAATAAATAGGTTTTTGTTGGAAAATTTTGGCTGGAAAAATGTTCCTAAACCTGTGAACTAATTTCAATGAAATTATGCTGGAATGATGTGTAGATTAAAATGTGTTAGTCATCAACATTGCACTATTAAAGTTTTTATTAGGTCATCCTGACCCTTCGGGTCAGGATGACCTATAGTCATTGTGCTTCGTCCGTCGTCGTCCGCCGTCAGTAAACTTTTCATTTCAAAATGCTACTCCTCTTAATGGATCACCACCAAATTTGGTGTGAAGCATCATTGGGGGAGGGCGATCAGATTTTATATAAATGAGGCTGTCCGAACCCCTGGGGCCAGAGGGGCGGGGCCCAAAAAGGGGAACTTTGCTGAATTTTTGCTTTAAATTCCTACTCCTCCTTAATACTTGAATGGATTACATCCAAATTTGGTGTGAAGTATCATTTGGGGAGGGCGATCAGATTTTATATATATGAGGCTGATCCGACTCCTGGGGCCAGAGGGGTAGGGCCCCAAAAGGGGAACTTTGCTGAATTTTTGCTTTAAATTCCTACTCCTCCTTAATACTTGAATGGATTGCATCCAAATTTGGTGTGAAACATCATTGGGGGGGGGGGGTAATCAGATTTTATATAAATGAGGCTGATCCGACCCCTGGGGCCATAGGGGCGGGGCCTCAAAAAGGGGACTTTGCTGAATTTTTACTTTAAAATCCTACTCCTCCTTAATGCTTGAATGGATTGCATCCAAATTTGATGTGAAGCATCATTACGGGAGGGCGATCAGATTTTATATAAATGAGGCTGATCCAACCCTTGGGGCCATAGGGGTGGGGCCTCAAAAAGGGGACTTTGCTGAATTTTTGCTTTAAAATCCTACTCCTCCTTAATGCTTGAATGGATTGCATCCAAATTTGATGTGAAGCATCATTTGGGGAGGGCGATCAGATTGTATATAAATGAGGCTGATCCAACCCTTGGGGCCTGCGGCCATTACCACTGCGCCAACTTGACATCCCCATTAAAAGGATGTTTCGAAGTCGCAGTGATAGACGGTCCGGTATTTTGACATGAGGATAGTGGCAAATCGTCTATTATAGATGATGTGAACACATGGGTCGCAATGCATATATACATGTACATGTAAACGAATTGTACAAATATTATACATGTATATATTAAATACGGTACAATTACGACAGGAAATTCACATTTTAACCTTCGGATCAACAACACTAAGTGTATATGATACATTGTGTTTAAATTATTTATGAATAACACGGAAACACAAATGACGAAGGAAGACAATTTTTGACTCGTGCCCTATCCGGGCCTCAAACTCACGATCAACCGCACCAAATTTTGGGGACCGTCTTTCACCGCGACTTTGAAATATCCTTTTTATGGGGATGTCAAGTTGGCGCAGTGGTAACGGCTGCAGATATTTCTGGCTAGGCCTATTGCCATCGTGCTACTTCCGTCGTCGTCAACTGTGCGTCGTCCGTAAACTTTGCAAATTTCAAACTTCTTCTCAAGTTCCACCTGTGGGATTGAGCTAAAACTTGCCTTAAAAGATCCAAGGATGGTCTCCACCAAGTGTTGTTATTTTTTCGGTCGGTATGAAATCCAAGATGGCCACCACAGCCACCATCTTGAAAAACATATTTCGAACTTCTTCTCAAGTTCCATTGATGCGATTGAGCTGAAACTTAGCTGAAATGATCCTGAGATGGTCCCGACAAAGTGTTGTTATTTTTCGGGTTGATCCAAAATCCAATATGGCTGCCACAACCACCATCTTGAAAAACACATTTCAAACTTCTACTCAAGTTCCACTGACGCAATTGAGCTGAAACTTACCTGAAACTTACCTGAAATGATCTCGACCAAGTGTTGTTATTTTTCGGGTCGGTCCGAAATCCAAGATGGTACCACAGCCGCCATCTTGAAAAACACATTTCAAACTTCTAATCAAGCTCCACTGGTTCAGTTAAGTAGAAAATTGGTGGGGTGTCAAGGAAGAGAGGTCCATTAAAGTGTTGTTATTTTCATGGTTCAATAAAACTTTGACATGGCAACTTATGCGGCCATTTTGTAACATAATTGTGCAGTCACTGTTTTACACATTAGTATGATGTAGTTTCAATTGATAGTCAGATGACCGTTAAGGCCCTTGGGCCTCTTGTTTCCAAAGTAGGGGCGGGGGATATAAGTTAGCCATTGGCTTACAGTTCTAGTTTTAACTATCCATTAAAATCCAGTTCTATGTAGAATTTTTCTAAAGCGATATTTTCAAATCAGATATGACCTTCATTTAAGATGTTGTTGTTGATAACGTGGAATAAACTCATGTCGAAGGTTTTTCAGTCTGGTGATGAAGTCCTTTTGGATTATTCAAACAAAGCTGTAAGTGTAACATTTGCAAGTAGCATAAACAACAGTTTTGGAACATTTTAGGCAGCAGAAAGAGGCTGAACATTGATTTTTAAGCCCTGCCACGACGTGTTGTGGGGCATTAAGTGTTACCTTTGTCCGTCAGTCCCAGTTTAGTCTCTGCATTTAGGTCAGTTTTGGACTAAGTATCAGGCCTATGGTCATGAAACTTCATTGACTATTACATCTTAACAAGTAGTGCTGGTTGCAGGTTTTTTTATGACATTGACCTTGAAATATAGTCAATTCTTGTAATAAATCTTTCTTCTTCTTCTTAGGGAATAACAGAATATATTGTCCAAATTTGGTCTGAAGTATACTCCATTGAATGGGATTCAATTTTGTATAAATGGCGTGACTGGACCCCTTGGGGCTGAGGGATGGGGTCTAATAAGGGAAATATTGTATTAGTTCTTTAAATCTTTCTCCTCCTTAATGAATAATGGGATATTGTCCGGTCTGAAGTATCTTTTGGTGAAGGGAATCAATTTTGCATAAGCACTGGGGTCTGAAAGACTTAATACTGGGGATTGACCTTAGATTTAAAGGTCAATGGTCATTGGAATGTTACTATAAATAAAAAAAATCAATTCTGCACTAGAATGTTGAGCTTAACTGGCTCAAAGGGCCAGTTGAGCTTATGGTATGGAGTAAAATTAGTATTGTCCATCATCCTTCGACATTTTCTTTGAACAATTTCTTAAGAACAGAAGATCCATGGGTAACAGACTTTCTGGAAATTTTGACAGAAAGTTGTCTGGAGTGGGGCCAGATGGCACTAGTGCTTGTATATGAAAGCATGGAGTTAACTGACATTGTTTGGTCTCTAATAAGAGTCTTTTTGTTGATTAGTCAGTCCCCATACTTTTTATATCCCTGCAAGGAATTATATAATTAAGGGGGGGGGGGGTATACTTACTGGAATCACCCTGCCTCCTTTACTAACAGGCAGATTTCAATGAACTTCACATGAATGATCAGTAAGTTAGGCAGTTATCCATCGGCATTTTTATTTCAGATTTCAACCCCATTTTAGAGAGTTATGACTTTTTCCCCCCACACTTACAGTGCAATTTGACTTTGAACATTCCATTTAAATGGTATGACCAACATTGTAGACCCTTACCTAACATCAGTGGACATTGAAGAAAAGAACCCAAAAATGTTTCATTTTCTTTGGATGTTAGTGGGAGCATTCATATCACAATGATATATCCTGTTTATATTTCAACTGATATTTCGTATTTCAATTATAAAGGGAGAAATGTCCCTTGGTGCAAAATAAGTTGTCCAGAAAATCTGTCTCAACTTACAGGCCATCATCATTTCATTGAGGCTTCACTTGGATGATCAGGATGTTATGTAGTTGCGCACCAGGATTTTAATTTCAGGTTTTTGACCTCTTTTTAGGGAGTTATTTCCCATTATGTGAATAAACTTTTTGAAGATCTTCATCTTTACTAATGAGCAGATTCCCATGAAACTTCACTTGCATGATCAGTATGTTATATTGTTCTGCATTTTCATTTTTTAGTTTCATATTTTGTTCATATTTTGCCCCTTTCTAAGGTAGTAATGACCCATATGAAATTTAAGATGAATAATCTCAAGAAAATTCCCATTTCTGTAAGTTGATCGTCAAAGTCAGTAGAGGGTTATAAACTACCAGCATCTGCAGGGAGTATTAATTATCCTACAGATGACAGTTCTAGTTTGTGTCAGTTCAATTCCACACTTTCATATAGCCTTTTGCTCCCAATATGGTGGTCCTTGCTCCCAATATGGTGTTGGACCAGAGGAATCTCGGACTACTGGGACGAAGTGCTACAAAGTGTCCTCAAATAAATGATGTTTTTGGTTACAGGGGTAAAATGTCTTTAAAACTTGAAAGACGTATACTTCTGAATAACCAGAATGGCCCAGAATACTGACATTTAGCTCGTGGGTTCTTCGGGAATGAACGCTCTAAAGGTTAATTAAATAACCTTTACAGTACTTACTTCCACAGTCACTACATTTCTAGATAATTCTTTTGTTTCTAAAATATTTTTATCACTTTTAGTGAGACTACAGGAAGAAAAGGAAATAGAGAAAAGAGAAAAAGAAGCAGAGGAAAGAAAAAGAATGAGACTGGAGGTAGAGAATGAAGCAGAGAAAAGAAAAAGAATGGGACTGGAGGAAGAGAATGAAGCAGAGAAAAGAAAAAGAATGAGATTGGAAAGTGATATTGAAGAAGAAAGACTGAAAAGAAGAATCTTGGAACAGGAGCTCCTGAGATTGAAAGAAAGCATGTCAAGATCCATCAATATACAGTTTGACATTTGACTGTTGGTGCAATGTCCTCCGAGACAGTGCTTCCCACCTCTCCCATATGCTTCATTGTGAAGAACCTTTCACATGTGTTGTACATATTATACAATTGTAGGTATTCAACTGGATTGGAATCAAACTTTTGGAGGTTTTAATCTCATTTAAAATCTTATTCATGACTGTGATTATAATTACTAATGCAGAAACCTTCGGTTAGTTAGTGATTTGATATGTTTTGATATAATATGTATACAGATATGTAAATAGCATTATGTACAGTAATTGTTGATGGCAGCCTTGTTAGTCTAGTCACACTTATTGAATTGACCCATTACTCAATCAGAGATTGTATAAGACATTTTCATTTTAGGCCTATTGTGATCAGATGATGGCAGCTATCAAATTTTCCATCGTCATTGATACATTTCCATGGAACATAGGCCTTCCATCCTTAAACATGGGATGTTTATTGATACCTAGCGCAGCTTCCCCTTGTCAGGTTTTGTGTTTTATAGTCCATCATCATCCATGTTTTTGTACAAGAGGCACGATGGTCTAATGGCAGGAGGCCTGGCTCATGATCAAAGGGTTGCCAGTTCAAGTCCCAGCTATGGCAGTTATGTTGTATCCTTAAGCAAGATACTTGACTCTGCTTGTTCCAGTCTATTCAGCTGTAAAAGAGTATGTGGTTGGATAGTGCTAAAAATTGTAAAATGCTAGCTGTGAGTGCTGAAATGGCAGCACTGGTTGTGTGCTTCCAATGGAGTTGAGAACGATATTGCCTGGTTGCTTTGGCCCTATAACCACGGATAATAATTTGTGAACCGCTTCGAGGCAACCCTTAGGTTGTTATAAAGCGGTATATAAGAAACGACCTTGGCCCATGTTCAAGATCACAGGGGTCAAGTCTGTTAAAACCTCTAATAAAAGAACTTATTCTAATTAACCAAACTGCCTAGAAGCATTATATTTGGCTGAAAGGTTCCTTGGATGAGGCCAGACAAATTTTATGAAATGAAATGACCTTAACCCATATTCAAGGTCACAGAGGTCAAATTTGTTGAAACCTTTAAACAACTTCTGATTAACCAAAATGCCTTTAAGCTTGATATATGGCTGAAATTTTCCTAAGATGAAGCCGAATAAAGTTTGCAAAAAGAAATGACTTTGACCCATATTCAAGGCCACAGGGGAAATTTCTGTTAAATGCCAAAGGCCTACAGACATGATATCTAGCTGGTAGCTTCATTGGAAGCAGCAGAAGAGAGATACAGATACAGGTTTTGACAGATCTTTCTCAAATTTTAGAAGTAGGTCTATAATTGTGCACGTTTCATTTTGTGACCGATATTAAACCACACAAGATATGGCTATCCAACAGCCATCTGTGATTTTGACAGTTCAATATTATTATCATTACTTCTCATAAAGTAAAACATTGACCTGCAATTTCAATCAAACTTTTATACCACCAAATGTAACAGGGTAACTTGTTTCTATTCAAATTTCCCCATTTAACTTCAGCTACTGTTGTAGGGAATGAAGGTGGGTAGATTAACAAGGCTGCACTATTGTATGATTGTTAAATTTTACAAGTTATACAGTGAGTTCTGCTGTATAGATATTATGTGTATTGTTTAAATGAAAGTTAATCCGTTAAATGGCAGCTATGAAATGACATGACTTTTGTGCAGTAAATCCTTAGGTTTGATCCCACCACTGTGAGTAAGGTGGAAACTACTTGTACTACAGTGAACTCCTCTTTATATCATGTTGCATTTGTCAGACAAAAACATGATATTACCTGGTAACTGGAATGTGACATTAAGAGAAACATGTTTTTCCACCAAATCTAGTGCATTTCCAATCTCCATAACTAAAAGTAAGCTTTTCAATGTACATATGAAGATGTTTCAATATATATATATATAGATAACATTATTTCAATTAAAAAACATTTTTGGGGTTATTTTTTATTTTCTATGCAACATTTTGTACAAGTTGTATCTGAAATCAATGGAAATTACATCAATTTCTGGATATTTTATGTGATTGTTTAAAAAAAACATGACATTAAGAGGAATTCACCTCAAAATACATGATATTAACCAAATACAATTACATAAATTATATAGAGGGAGAAAATGGTGTTTGAGAAAAACATGATATAAAGAGGAATGTGATATTAACAGGGTTGATATAAAGTGGAGTCTACTGTATCAACTGGATGCATAAGTTTCTAGTTTCTTATTAGCTCACCTGGTCCGAAGGACCGAGGTGAGCTTATGCCATACCGTGGCGTCCGTCGTCCGCCCGTCCGTCGTCCGCCCGTCCGTCGTCCGTCAACAATTTCTTTAAACAACTTCTCCTTCATAACCACTGATAGGAAATCTACCTAATTTGGCAGGAAGCATCCTTGGGTGCCCAGGATTCAAAATTGTACTAATGGTGGGACTGACCCCCTAGGGGGCTTAGGGGGGGGGGCCAAAAACCGTTATTTAGCTATATTGGTTTAAGCGACTTCTTCTCCATAACCACTGATTAGAAATGAGCCTTATTTGGCAGAAAGTATCCCTAGGTGCTCAGGTTTCAAAATTGTACTCATGGTGGGCCTGACCCCCTAGCTAGGGGGCTGAGGGGTGGACCATAAAAAAATATTTATCTATATTGATATTAGCGACTTCTTCTTCATAACCACTGATTGGTGATCAACCTTATTTGGTAGGAAGCATCCTTAGGTGCCCAAGATTTAAAATTGTACTCATGGTGGGACTGATCCCATAGGGGGCTTAGGGGCGGGGCCAAAAAGGGTTATTTAGCTATATTGGTTTAGTCCACTTCTTCTCCATAACCACTGATTGGTAATCAACCTTATTTGGCAGGAAGCATCCTTAGGTGCCGAGAATTCAAAATTGTACTAATGAAGGGACTGATCCCCTAGGGGGCTTATAATTAGGGGGGGGGGGGCAAAAAGGGTTATTTAGCTCTATTGGTTTAGTCGACTTCTTCTCCATAACCACTGATTGGTAATCAACCTTATTTGGCAGGAATCATCCTTAGGTGCCCAGGATTCAAAATTCTACTAATGGTGGGACTGACCCCCGAGAGGGATGAGGGGCGGGGCCAAAAAGTGTTATTTAGCTATATTGATTTAATCGACTGCTTCTCCATAACCATTGATTGGAAATCAGCCTTATTTGGCAGGAAGCATCCCTAGCTGCTCAGGATTCAAAATGGTACTAATGGTGGGACTGATCCCCTAGGGGGCTGAGGGGCGGGCCTAAAAGGGTTATTTAGCTATATTGGTTTAGTCCACTTCTTCTCCATAACCACTGATTGGTAATCAACCGTATTTGGCAGGAAGCATGCTTAGGTGCCCAGGATTCAAAATTGTACTCATGGTGGGACTGACCCCCTAGGGGCTTAGGGGTGGGGGCCATAAAAAATTATTTAGCTATATTGATATTAACAACTTCTTCATAACCTGTGATTGTTAATCAACCTTATTTGACAGGAGGCATGCTCAGGTGCCAAGGATTCAAAATTCTACTAATGGTGGGACTGATCCCCTAGGGGGCTGAGGGGCGGGGCCAAAAAGGGTTATTTAGCTATATTGGTTAAGTCCACTTCTTCATAACCATTAATTGGAAATCAGCCTTATTTGGCAGGAAGCATCCCTAGGTGGTCAGGATTCAAAATTGTACTTATGGTGGGACTGACCCCCTAGGGGGCTGAGGGGCGGGCCTAAAAGGGTTATTTAGCTATATTGGTTTAGTCGACTTCTTCTCCATAACCACTGATTGGTAATCAACCGTATTTGGCAGGAAGCATGCTTAGGTGCCCAGGATTCAAAATTGTACTCATGGTGGGACTGATCCCCTAGGGGGCTGAGGGGCGGGGCCAAAAAAGGGTTATTTAGCTATATTGGTTAAATCGACTTCTTCAAGGTCACAGGGGTCAAATCTGTTAAAACCTTTTAACGACTTCTTCTGAAATGCCAAAAACCCTAGAAGCATGACATTTGGCTGAAAGGTTCCTTGGATGAAGCCCAACAAAGTTTGCGAAAAGAAATGACCTTGACTTATATTCAAGGTCACAGGGGTCAAATCTGTTAAAACCTTCGAACGACTTCTTCTGAAATACCAAAAGCCCTCGAAGCATGATATGTGGCTGAAAGGTTCCTTGGATGAAGCCCGACAAAGTTTACGAAAAGAAATGACCTTGACCCATATTCAAGGTCACAGAGGTCAAATCTGTTAAAACCTTTAAACGACTTCTCCTGAAATACCAAAAGCCCTAGAAACATGATATTTGGCGTAAAGGTTCCTTGGATGAAGCCTGACAAAGTTTGCGAAAAGAAATGACCTTGATGTTTATTCAAGGTCACAGGGGTCAAATCTGTTAAAACCTTTTAACGACTTCTTCTGAAATGCCAAAAACCCTAGAAGCATGACATTTGGCTGAAAGGTTCCTTGGATGAAGCCTGACAAAGTTTGCGAAAAGAAATGACCTTGACTTATATTCAAAGTCACAGGGGTCAAATCTGTTAAAACCTTCGAACGACTTCTTCTGAAATACCAAAAGCCCTCGAAGCATGATATGTGGCTGAAAGGTTCCTTGGATATGAAGCCCGACAAAGTTTGCGAAAAGAAATGACCTTGACCCATATTCAAGGTCACAGGGGTCAAATCTGTTAAAACCTTTAAACGACTTCTCCTGAAATACCAAAAGCCCTAGAAACATGATATTTGGCGTAAAGGTTCCTTGGATGAAGCCTGACAAAGTTTGCAAAAAGAAATGACCTTGATGTTTATTCAAGGTCACAGGGGTCAAATCTGTTAAAACCTTTTAACGACTTCTTCTGAAATGCCAAAAACCCTAGAAGCATGACATTTGGCTGAAAGGTTCCTTGGATGAAGCCTGACAAAGTTTGCGAAAAGAAATGACCTTGACTTATATTCAAAGTCACAGGGGTCAAATCTGTTAAAACCTTCGAACGACTTCTTCTGAAATACCAAAAGCCCTCGAAGCATGATATGTGGCTGAAAGGTTCCTTGGATATGAAGCCCGACAAAGTTTGCGAAAAGAAATGACCTTGACCCATATTCAAGGTCACAGGGGTCAAATCTGTTAAAACCTTTAAACGACTTCTCCTGAAATACCAAAAGCCCTAGAAACATGATATTTGGCGTAAAGGTTCCTTGGATGAAGCCTGACAAAGTTTGCGAAAAGAAATGACCTTGATCTTTATTTGCCTAGAGACATGATATTTGGCTGGTAGCGTCCTGGGATGAAGCCAAACAAAATTTTAAAATAAAAATGATGTTGTCTTATAAGGTCACAGGGGTAAAATATGTTTAAATCTTAAGATGTTCTTCTAAATGTCTTACATTAAAAGATTTTAGGGGACATTAGGGTTACACTACAATATAAGTCAGAGATTGATACCAGGTGAGCGATGCAGGCCCATTGGGCCTCTTGTTGTTATTATAAATACCCAATCATGTATCTTTAGAAATGAAATTATAAGGAATGACCACATTTTTTTGGTTTTTACTGTATAACCCAAAAAAAAATTGTGGTCATTCCTTAAATATATATTATTTTTTATATTTCTTTTTATTGAGACTTGGAAATATTGATAAGGAACCTCTATGGTAACAGCTTTAAACTGATAATTATTTTTATAATAACCTTATTGATTACTTTTTGGCTCACCTGGCACGATGTAGTGTTGATAAAGAAGATGATCTTGAAGTGCTGTTCTTTAGATTGAGTGCAGCACTTGTGTAAATGTTATATATTTATATGTGGGTGTAAATGTGATATATTTATATGTGGGTGTAAATGTGATATATTTATATGTGGGTGTAAATGTGATATATTTATATGTGGGTGTAAATGTGATATATTTATATGTGGGTTGTAAATGTGATATATTTATATGTGGGTATGTGCAATGATTGATTTTATGTCTGATGTGCCATCATTGATATGAAGTGCAGCTAAATATTTACTGTTGATGAATTTTACATTGTTTGTTTAAAGAAACTGGTACTTAATTAGGTATCAAAGTTGTTATTATACCCCCGCAACGAAGTTAGGTGGGTATACTGGAATCAGGTTATCCGTCCGTCTGTCTGTAGACAAATTTTTTGGGAATAGACAGTACAGTATGAAGATTTGCCCCCTGAAGTTAATTTGATTTGCGACCCTTTTTCAGAAAGTTATTCCTTTTTTTATGTAAAAAATGACCACAATTTTGTCCGGCTATGCATTCGCCCAGTTTTCAATGAATCTTTTTAAAGTTTTGTGGGAATAGACAGTACAATTTGAAGATGTGCCCTTCATTTATTGTAAAAATAACTTTAAGGGGGCTGGGGGTATGAGTTGGCCCCCGGACGACAGTTCTAGTTTTTATTGGTCTGTTTTATATGTTGTGTTAAGAATAAAAGTAAGCTTTTCAGTACTTAAACATTCCAGGAAGAAAGTGGATTGGGGCTTATTACTGGTCATGGGCATAATACTAGTAACATACAGTAACTGAATACAATTTAATACATGTATCTTATTCAACTTAATTATCACTTGGGTCTTATTTTCATTTTTAGTATTTTATGATATTTGCTGTTATAAATAATTCACATATGTTTATTTGTTTAGCAGTGAGAAACCTAAATAAATAAACAATGATGATTCTATTATGTAGCTTTAGCAATACTTCATATTGATGTTTAATAGTATACATGGGCACATTTGCGTGTCATTGGATTCAAATGTTGTTTGTTGATTGAGTCTGAAGAATGTTGAAATGAATACCTTGTTTTATTGAAATGACAGTGTGAAATGAATACCTTGTTTTATTGAAATGACAGTTTGTAACAAACAAACATGTTTTTGCTCGCATTGGCCATATCTTTGCTTAATTTGTATTTGGTTACGTTAGCGGGCCAGCAGTATTTCTATTTTTGTATCTGTTACATTTGGTGGGTTAGCCACGCCCTCTTGTCCATATTTGGTAAGCGTCACATACGGGTTCAGAGATCAGAGGTCAGAGCTCATTGGTGCGCACATCATCATTAGCAAAAGAAATTTTCAGAAGATCGCCATTTTTTATAAGACATTATCGTTAAATTGTGAATTTTACACGTTTTGTGCTTGTCGAATACTTGTATATATAATTTATATAATGACCTAACTTGTGCTGACCAATACATTGCATTATAAGCAACTTGTATAAAATGGTTTAAAATTTACGTTATGTAAATTATGAATTGTAAATCAAAACATGTGGGGATTTTTACATCAGCCAAACTATCAATGAACTCAAAACACGTTTGTCTGTACAAAGACAACAAACTAGAACTGAATCTTTACGAAATCCACATGTTAACATATTCATGAATGTGCCTGTGATAAATTAATTTTTTTACCTTTCTATCAATTATTTTCATTCGACATTATTTTTAGAGACAAATAATAAAATCATAGTAAAAGTTTGTGCCACCAATCGTGTGTACTTTGTGATGTCATGTTACTATTGCAGTATATGATGACATGTAATTGTGACGGCACTATGTTGGCATATAAAAATAAACCTTAATGGCAAAAGCAGCTCGTTTTTAAGTTGGTCGTCTGTTTTATTTTATTAGGTCATCTGTACCTTCGGGTCAGGAAGACCTATAGCCATCGTGCATCGTCCGTCGTCGTGCTCCATGCGCCGTCCATCTGTCCATCATGCATAAATGTTTCCTTCAAACGACGACTTCTCAATAACTGAAAGGCCCAGGGTGCTGATATTATGCATGTAGCACGCTAAGATGAAGGGCTACTAAGTTTATTAAAATGAATGACTTTGACCTACTTTCAAGGTCACAGGGGTCAAATATGTTAAAATCTTTCAACTACTTTCTCTCAATAACCGAAAGGCCCAGAGTACTGATATTTGGCCTGTAGCATGCTGGGATGAAGGGCTACCAAGTTTATTAAAATGAATGACCTTGACCTTTTCTCAATAACCGAAAGGCCCAGAGTATTAATATTTGGCCTGTAGCAAGCTGGGATGAGGGGCTACCAAGTTTGTTCAAAAGAATGGTCTTGGCCGACTTTCAAGGTCACGGGGGTTGAATATGTTAAAATCTTTCTTTCTCAATAACTGAAAGGCCCAGAGTACTGATATTTTGCATGTGGCATGGTTAAATGAAGTGCTTCAAAGTGTGTTAAAATGAATGACCTTAACCTACTTTCAAGGTCACAGGGGTCAAATATGTTAAAATCTTTCAAGTAACTTTTTTCAATAACCAAAAGGCCCAGAGTACTGATATTATGCATGTAGCATGCTTAAATGAAGTGCTTCAAAGTTTGTTAAAATGAATGACCTTGACCTATTCTCAAGGTCATTCATGTTAATATCATAGCCAACTAAAATGAGATATAGTCAGATGACCGTTAATGCCATTTGGGCCTCTTGTTTTATTGATATATACATAAATGTAAATCTTTGCTATGCATTAACTGAGAATCCAAGATCACAGCTGGCTTCAATACACCACAATTATCAAAGTGAATTGCTGCAATACTAAAAAACAAGTGTACCATGGACGATACCCCCACCTGCGAAGACAATGAGCATAATAATGGAAGTCGCGCTGTTGGCATCGGTGCAGGCATCAAGTTGAAATGAAGAAGTCAATACCTTATAAGTACTTGGATGAAATACTGATGCACGGATTAATAGTTATATACTAGAGAAAGAAAACCAATACTGAGGATGCAAGATTTTTACCCCACCATCATCAGATGGTGCGCTAAAAAAAGCCTGGCTTCCGTGGTCCGTGGTCAGTTGTCCGTCGTCCATCCTTAAACAATTCTTGTTACCGCTATTTCTTGAGAAGTACTGGATGGATCATTCTCATATTTCATATGTAGGTTCCCCTTAGTGTCTAGTTTTGCATAGTTCATTTTCGAACAGATCCAATGAACAATATGGCCGACAGGCGGCCATCTTGGAATTGTTAGAAATACAAGTGTGGTAACGCACCAAAAAATGGGTTCCTGGGTAGATTGCTACAAATTTTCCTCATATCAATGACCTTGACCAATGTTCAAGGTCACAGGGGTCAAATATGTAAAAATCTTTAAGAAATAACCGAAAGGCCCAGGGTACTGCTATTTGGCCTGTAGCATGCTGGGATGAAGGGCTACCAAGTTTGTTCAAATGAATGACCTTGATCTGCTTTCAAGGTCATAGGGGTCAAATGTCTTAAAATGTTTCAAACACTTCTTCTCAGTAACAAAAAGTTAATCTGTGGGTATTATCATTATGCCGTGTTAAAGAAACAACAAGTTTGTTCATTGACTCTCTTAGGTAACGGGTCAAATATAAGTCACCCCGCGTGCTGGTCTTTTGCTTTCATTGGATGCCTAAATTTAAAGGAAGACCGCCATCCAATGATAGCGTAAGGCCTCCGCGTGCAGTGACGTCAACCTCATGAATATGTAACGAAGTGGCCGGCAAAGCGACGAAAACTTTGAGACACGGAAATTTTGCTTGTTTTTGGAGGAAATGGAGATTATTTCTGCGGAAGGAGGATACATTTGACTTGCATTTAGGAGGTTTATAAAATAAAAATTATCCATCTTTCCAACGGTACCAAGCGTTTTTTCGTACCTCAACTAGAAATGTGATTTTTGATGCAGGAAAGGTAGGTGGGATCGATTTTTCGATCTGGAAAGCTTTCCACCCTTTAGCTTTTTTGACTACTGAGGGGGCATTTTTATCGAAAATTGATCTTAACCCCCCAAATGTGTAAAATTACTTTAAACACCCTATTTTAGGTCCAAAACTAGCTGTAACAAATTATCAGGTCCCTGTGGATATGATAGCAAAACTATGGAACGATAGATGCCCCGTCATAATGCCACAGTGAAAATGTGGGTGGCGGAATGCAAGTATGGCAGGCAGAGCCTTGGGGATGACGCTCGTCCTGGAAGGCCCGTCACTGTTACAATCAATGATATTTTTATGACTGTCAGGCAAGTTGCAGAGATATATAGCCAGTACAGTTGGTATTTCATATGAAAGAGATCTTGCAGTGATAGAACTCTCAGCCCGTTGGGTACCACGACTTTTGACAATGGATCAGAATGAGACACAACAAACAGACTTTGTCGCGTGGTAATCTGACCCTTTAGGAGGCAGATCCTGCTATCTTTCTGCAGCGGTTTGTGCCTTTGGGTGAAACGTGGATCCATCATTTCAACCCAGTGACCAAACGACAGTCTAACCAATGGAAACACCTTGGTTGACCCCGCCAAAGAAGGCAAAGACTCTTCCGTCAGCTGGAAAGGTCATGGCCTCGGTTTCGGGGATGCTGATGGTTTGGTGATGGTAGATTGTCTGCTAAGTGATGTCATTAATGATCGTTACTTTGAATTGATTCGCCTGATCTCGCTCCATCAGACTTTCATCTATTTCCAAAATTGAAGAAGACCATTTCTGGTACCCGCTTTTGGTCAGATGATGACGTCAAACATGCTGTGTAGGACTTTCTGAACGGCCAATAAAAGGATTCTTTTAAAAAGTGCCATTGAGGCCCTTAAAAGTTAAAGGTCACAGTTGACCACCATAAGAATAAAATGTTGTGTACAAGATTTCTCATGAACCCCTGGACACAATTGCATCAAGCATGAAGGTTCTACATGTACATCTGATTAGATTCTGGTGGTTATCGGTCAAGTTTAAAGGTCAAAGGTCACCGTTGATCACTTGAACCCATCTCATGAACCGATGGACACCTAAGCATCATACAATGAAGTTTTCTGTTCACGTCGATCGTATATACCCTTTTGAACTTGAAATAACCGACAACAGATTCTTATTCGTCTGTTTACCTCGATCTTTACTTTAAGTATGACCAACATGGACAGCTTGCTACTAAGCTATACGATAAACGTGACGATTTCAATTTTCCGATCGCGAACTTTCCATTTCTTGATTGTAACATCCTTTGAACCCATGTACACCATTACATCATACAATGACGTTTGCTTACTACGTTGATCGTATACTAGTATACCCTTCTGAACCTGAAATAAAGGACACAGAAGACTCTTCTACATCAGCTGTTTCACCTCGATCTCTACTTAAACTATTACCAACATGGACAGCTTACTACTAAGCAATATGACAAACCATTTCTTGATACTTATAAAGAATCGGCCCTATTTGCTCCTGGCACTCTGCGTCACATGTGATCGGCGTCCTGGTACTTAAATGATCAAAGGTATATACCGACACCGTTGACCACTTCAGAAATGAAAAGCTTGTTTACGAGATATTCCATGAACCCCTGGCCCCGAGTTGCACATTGGTGCATTTAGGGACTGATCCAAAAACGAATGTGGCTGATTGGTGATTATCTTGGATTTTGACATTAACCTATATTTTTAGAAGTACTGGATGAATCATTCTCAAATTTCATTTGTAGGTTCATATTGGTTATTGGTCCTCAGTTGTACGTTGTTCCATTTTGGGCTTTATCTGAAAAAAAAAAACAAAGACAAAACGTCATGGCCGACAGGTTGTCTTGGATTTTATTGACAGTAATTCTCTCTTTCTTTAGGGGTGCTGCATGGTGCCTTCTAGAATTTCAACGAATGTTGATTCCCCTGGGTCCAAGTTTATGCCATTTTTGGTAATGATAAATAAAGACAACTGACAGGCGGTCATTTCAGATTTAGACTATGAACGTTGGGTATGGCTATTGAGAAAAAAGGAGGGGTCTTTCCAATATTTCATAATAAGTTATCATAGGTCGCTAGTTGTGACTAAATGATTAACGGACGTTCATCTCGAATCTTGAGTGAGTTGATATGTTGGTTTTCCTTCGGCCCTATCCCATGATCAAAACAGCAAAATAATTCCTAAGGGAAGTCTCACATGGCATTGATTGAAATCAACATATTTTAAAGGAAAGATAGCGCTAGCTCATCAATCTATCTGAGATACCCTAATTCTAGTAGAGAAGACCTACTTTAAGTGAGTTGTAACATAGCCCCGCTTATAATAAACCTGCTTGTATAACTTTCCCAAAAGGCTGTATTTTCCAATATTCTAATAAATTGACACTAATTTGTTCCCCAAAAGTGACAATCGGGTGTTATATACCATACCCGACTTACCTATCGGAAGTTATTGAACCGGTGAGCTGGATTGGCGTGTCTATAATCGATGATCGAGCTAGATGGGCGTGTCTGTAAACGGTGAGCTGGATTGGCATGTCTATAATCGATGATCGAGCTAGATGGGCGTGTCTGTAAACGGTGAGCTGGATGGGCGTGCCTGTAAACGATGAGCTGGATTGGCATGTCTATAATCGATGATCGAACTAGATGGGCGTGTCTGTAAACGGTGAGCTGGATTGGCGTGCCTGTAAACGGTGAGCTGGATGGGCGTGTCTGTAAACGGTGAGCTGGATGGGCATTTCTCTCATATCTCGCCATGTTGGATAGAGTTTTCCCATGTAAGAAAGCTATGTAAGAAAAATCTTTCTCTCATGTCTAGGTGTGTAATACTGGCCTGTCTAGGGCAATACACATATGATCGTTGTGGTTGTATTACACCCCTACCCATGCAATACAGCCACCGCGTGACGTCACAATGGCGCAACAATGTCGTGACGTCACGAGTTCGGTAAAATCTGATGCCCAAAAAAAAGAAAAATGGCGACGTGATGAAATTAAAACCTTTCACGATATTTTAACCGTGTACATTAGAAAGCTGAGATTATTTTTTTCTGCGCAAACTATGTTTGCAAATATGGGGTATGCTCGATCTCGCTGTATCATTTGTTTTCGTCAAAAAAATTCAAGGAAAAATTTGATATTTTCAAAATGGTGGCCAGTCAAAAGTGTTTTCATGGTTTTTGAGCTTATTCAGGTAGTTGAAATGAGAGAAAAATACTCTTTCATGACCAGAGGTGTAAGATAGGGAAATTCCACCCTCGGGATTTTCAAATTTGGCAAAACCCTCGGCAAAGCCTCGGGTTTTACCAAATTTGAAAACCCCTCGGGTGGAATTTCCCTATCTTACACCTCTGGTCATGAAAGAGTCTTATAATCTTACATAGCATTTCACGCGACGTGACGTCACAATGGTTCAACAATGACGTGACGTCACGAATACGGTAAACTCTGATGCCGGAAAGAGAAAACGACGGCGTGATAAAATTAAAACCTTTCACAAAATTTTAACCATAAACAGCAGGAAGAGGAGATTATTTTTTCTGCGCAAACTTCGTTTGCAAATATAGGGTATTCTTAAACTCGCTGTCTAATTCGTTTCCATCAAAAAAGCTCAAGGAAAAAGTTGAATTTCAAAATGGTAGCCTGTTTAAACATATTTTCATAGTTTTTGAGCTTATTCTGGTAGTTGATATGAGAGAAAAAGACTCTTTCATTATGTGCGATGTAGGATAGGGATATTCCACCCTCGGGATCACAAAATGTGGTAAAACCCTCGGCAAGCCTCGGGTTTCACGACATTTTGTGACCTCTCGGGTGGAATATCCCTATCCTACATACACGCATATGAAAGAGTCTTATAGTCTATATTCGATGTCTATAAACAATGACCTGGATTGGCCTGTCTGTAAACGGTGAGCTGGATGGGCGTGTCTATAATCGATGAGCTGGATGAGCGTGTCTGTAAACGTTGAACTGGATGGGCATGTCTATAAACAATGAGTTGGATGGGCATTTCAATGAAATTGACTTTCTGATACTATCCTTTGACATATTTGTTTGTAATTTATGTATGAGAATGTTTTATTCACGATATCGACGGTATTTTCAAGATAAGAAAATAAAAAAAAATCAATAAATACCAAGGCGTCAACAAAACCATAATCCGAACAAAATAGATTAAACTAGGGCAAAAATCTCTAATAACATCTTCGAAAAGAAGATTTTTTCAATCAGCAATCAAATAACATGAAATACTGAAATCGATGAGCTGGATGGGCGTGTCTGTAAACCGTGAGCTGGATGGGCGTGTCTGTAAACCGTGAGCTGGATGGGCGTGTCTGTAAACCGTGAGCTGGATGGGCGTGTCTGAAAACGGTAAGCTGGATGGGCGTGTCTATAATCGATGAGCTGGATGAGCGTGTCTGTAAACGTTAAACTGGATGGGCATGTCTATAAACAATGAGCTGGATAGGCGTTTCAGTAAAATTGACTTTCTGACATATTTGTTTGTAATTTGTGAAAGTGTTTGGTCAACGATATCTGTAGTACTTTCAAGATAAGTAAATAAAAAAAAAATAATACCAAGGCGTCAACAAAATAATAATCCGAACTCAAAATCGATTAAACTAGGGCAAAAATCTCTAACATCAAATTATCTTGAAGAAGAATTTTTAATCAGCAAGTAAATGACATGAAATACTGAAGACAAGTATTAATGCAAATTAGCAAATGTTGAAACAGATAATATAAGTGAATATCTTAAGAAAAAATAACAATCATTTTTGGAAAGATGTTGAACGCACGAGAGATATTATCTGGTATATCAATCAAAATTCATTCTTAAAACACCAATTTGGTACAATGAAAATATAAAAATAGATAACAAAAGCATTATCCTTTAAGATTGGTTTGATAAGGGTGTAGTGATTATAAATGATATATGTAAAGATAAAGATAATACAACTCTGACTTTATTCATATCGGGAATTAAGACAGCTATATAGAATTAAAACAAATTTTATCAAATACCAAGGGTTCATTTCAGCTGTACGTAATTACATTTCGCAACAAAATATTCAAAATTCAGATATTCAATGTTCTTTTATACCTAGTCCCGTAGAGATTTTCTACAGAAATATAGCATTCTTATTAGAAATAGAACGGTTGCTACTGCGACAAGAAATGGGTATGAATCTTACGTTTTCGATGAAGAAAGATGGATACATAAATACCCTTTAAAACAACTAAAATTACAAAAATGCAATGTTCTCAGTTTGGAATCAATCAACATATATCTTAACCATTAATTCTTATTATTTCAAGACTGGTTTAGTAGATAATAAGATGTACTCCATACTGCTATGGGTATAATACAGAGTAAGAATTTATTGAACATGCATACACTTTGGGAATGCAATAAGGTTCAAGAAATTTTACAACACTTCAAATTTTTATTAGATGCTTTAAAATATTCCTTTTGCATACAAAAAAGAACGTTTTGGTTTTGGTATTTACAATCAAAAGAGAACAATGTACATATATATCTTTAGACTCTCCTTGGTAAACACTTTTCTACAAGTAAGAGAGAATAAAACAAGATTTTCCGGAAAAGTAAACGTCTTCTGATTCATCGACGACAGCCAAAATGTAAATCTAGGTCAAAGCAAAGGAAATGACATGACCTCAATGTAAGAACTGAGGCATAATTCTCAATCACAACAAGCACTAATGAGCATATTCAAAAACGTCCATCTTCATGTAGGATGTAGAATATTTATCAATGAGACCAAAATGGTGACCATAAAATTTCGATTAACAATCTGACAAAACTTTTTGATTGCGAACAGGATGACTGGGATATTTAAGTGTCAGGGACCCGGAACTTCTGTTAAAACTTGGAAAAACTGAATAAAAAAGAAGCGTGTAAAAATCTTCTGGTACCTTTAGTTTCTAATAGCTAATATGATGGATGTTCGCTTTCATCACTGGCTATAGGATGAAAACCTCCCTACTTTAATCAGACAAGATAGTGTTATATAACTTTGTTTAAACGATATTTTATTTAATTGTTTTGTAATTCTGGATGGGAAAACATGCGTTTTTAACTTCAATTTTCCCATTCGTTTAAGGCATTACTTCAGAGTCAGAGTTTCCACATTTTATCGGATTTTGATTTCGCCCATGTCCCCTTTGCTTTTGTAAGCAGAGCTAGGAATGTTCTACGACTGTACTATTTTAAATTCTGTTTTGGGCCTGTATCCCTTGATTTATGTGGCATGGGTTGTCAACAAATGTACATAATTTTAATAACGGAAATTTTCTAAAACATAAACAGAAATGATTGAGCGATAATTAAAAATTAATATTTATTTCATGAAATAAATTGGAGTTATCTCCCTTCCACGGTGAATATGGATTGCTTTGACAGATTGTAAATGTAAGTATGGAAAGGACTTAAATAGGCAAAGCCTGATGTCCAATCCAATTGACATATTTAAAGTCAATAACATTCGTTGCTATTGAAAATTTTAAATGGTAACGCAGCTTAATGTTTAGTAGCTATACTGCACCTGGCTGTTATACAATTCTTGCTCACGCCTTGCTCCGCCATAGGAACATGTGAAATTGTAAAATAGTAAGAACAAAAGCCAAAATCAAGAACATGCTGACGCCACTCGTTCGGCTCCACCCATCAATTCCATCTGAGATTGAAGTGTAGAAAAAGCATGTTTTACAATTTGTAAACATTTGTTCGTGCGATAGTAATTGCATTTATAGCATCTGCATGATGCTTTGCGTGGAAGCTATATATTGTATTGATATGTATACTAATAATAATAGTTATCAAAGTTCTTACTACCGAAGTTTTGTTATTTTAGCACTAATAGTGTGTGGTGCTGCGTTTGTGTCAAAATCATAAATGGATACGTAGAATTAAAGGTTGCTCATTCAAATTTAATTTACGTTCTGTCAACAGCAAGAGTCATTGAAGGGCGGCATCTGGCGGTGAATGCGATGTGAGGGTGTTGGTTGAGTGCGTGTGTATTACGGAGGCTGCAGGAACTCGTACCAACTTTATAGTGCTGTCACACTGAAGTGTTCTGCCAAAGGCCCCCGGTAGAACATCCCACCAGGTCAGATTATTAACAGGTGAACTAGTAGTTCCACAATACTGAGTGTCAAGCAAGGAATAGTTATACCATTTGTTAACTTTGGCATGCCTCGGCGAGGGGAAATAACACGAAACTTTTCACGCAGAGGCGAATAAACTTAACACCGAAGTGACATACAGAAGAAAAACAATGTTAGGGAAGAAGACATAATATCTCAAAATTAAAATCCTCGATATGGCCGATTCTTTTATTTCAGCTTGCTTATTAATGAATACCAATGAAACCATTACGCTCAATTTAGTATTTCTTCTAAAATAAATAAGAGAATACCGAAGCGTAAACAAAATCATAATCCAAATTCAAAATCGATTAAACCAGGGGCAAAAATGAAAAAGGAAAGATTTACATGGAGACCCTTGTAAAAGTACAAGAGAATAAAACCAGATGTTCCGGAAGATTAAGCGTCTTCTGCTTCATCGACGACACCCGCCATGTAAATCTTTGTCACATCCATGTCAATAAATAGACAAACCTTGTATAACAATTACAAGTTTCTTTATCGAGCACTTTCATTTTGTATAACCAAAGCAACCAGAACTTCTTTTTTTTGTAAATTTTCGCTATTTATCCATTGATCGGTCCAAAATTCGTTTTGTTTACTCTGGTGAAGTTCAATTTGCACCCCATAATTTTAAGAATTGAATAATGACTTCAGATTATCGTTCACAAGATATGGCGCTAATGGTTTTATTTTAATAATTCCATTTTTCTAATTTGACCGAAGGATAGCAACGGATGAGTGTTAGCTACAAATGAGCTGTGTGTATCGGTACAGCATGTTGTGGCATCACTATATATTTACATTTGCGCTGCAACCCACTATATGAACATTACCAGCAAAAATGCATTTCATAAAAGTATGAAAGCAATGGTTCTCGAGACGTAGCACGTGGTTTCATTATGACGTTATAGATCAAGCTTGTTCAATGAGAGTCTTGTCGCGCCGCTTCGAATAACATGGAGAATGCCCTTGCGTCAAACGCTCAAATGACTAATTTTTATCATTGGAGCCAATTTTATTCAAGCTGGGCTGTTCCGCCTATGTCGTTTATATGACGACATATATACAAACGCAAGTAATAAACTATTAATTAGAAAAAATATTAATAACGTTAAGCAATTGTTCTATAGTAAAACTGTAGATATATGGATTGAAAGTCATTTTTTTAACTTTCATCCATACATCCATATTGAATGAAGCCCGCTAGGGCTTCATGTTAAATATGGATGTAACGGCTGACCTTTTATAGCACTATGAAAGTTAAAAAATCATTTGAAGCTTCCACAGATATTCTTTCTCAGCGGTTTCAAAAAATAAAAACGAGTGAATTCCACAAAAAAAATATTGCTTCTATTGAAATCCCACGAAAACCTCATTTTCATTGAGGATGAATATATAGAATAATATTGTATCGGTTCATTTTGTTTTAAGTTTGGTAATGCAATGAAGCTTGACCTCACCATGAATTTTCAGAGCGTTACGTTACAGATACCAACGTGTATTCAATATTTTAACACGATGAAATCAAAATACTAGGACAAAGCATACTGTTCGAAATATTGCAACAGTGCGTTGTGTTTGTCTTATTGTCTAAGGGAGATGTGGTCGATGATATATCATTTCAATCCCCATGTCATGTAGCCGTTTATTCGCTCCGTTATGTGTCGGTCTCCTCCTTAGAGATTCTGTGTACTGGTCAATAGCTCCGGACACATCCCCGGTCAGTTCAAGGCAGAGTCCTACGAGGTTGTAGACAACCGGATGTAAGTGCGCCCCCTGCTCGCTGTGTGAGGTCATAGTTTGAAGGTCATCTAATGCTTCGCACTGCTTTTTCAAATCTCCGAGATGATAGTAGCACAGGAATGTTACAAATGCATCATACGGTAACGGCGGGATGTGAAACCCAGTCAGTGTGTCTTCTACCAGACTGTGCAGCTCTTCGGGACAGAATCGGTTGGTGTCGCTGATGAACATATCAAGAGATAGGACAGCAGTCGTTTTGTGTCTCAGCGATATGTCATGTAAGCAAATGTCCTTTTTGTATGCACTGTCCCGATCTTGATTTGGTACGATACCTCCAGATGAGCTCTTAAAAATGGTGAAGTGGTCGTAAGACTCTTTAACAAGCTGCAGAATCTTCAAGGCATTGCTATAGCTACCTTGCATGTAAAGAAATGTAGCGAGAGTCAGCCATCCTCTGCTAACGTCAATCTGTGTACAGTGCATAAGAGAATATTTACAACGGCGCAGCTCCCTGTAACGTTCTTTGTTGCTTGGTGTCCGGATGTAAAGACCAGCGGATGCCGCTGTAGGCCCTGATGTTCCACAAGAATCCATATTTGTTTTGTCTTTGATTTGTGAAGTTGAATCATTGTCACAAACATTCGGCAAACTGCTTAAGGAATGTCGCTGTTCGGGCTCTGGCGTCAAACTTGTTTTTGCATCCGTCTCGTCGAGTGTTGTTTTTGTATCGTTTGGTATCGATTCCTCGTCATTAGAATCAATCTCTTTTTCTTGGTCAGGGAGTAACGAAAGCGTACCCAGCAGTGTGTTCAACAGAAGAATCCATCGAAGATTTTCGTCTTCGAACGTTTCCGAGTCGCCAAAGAATTTCAATGTTCGCCTTATTGATTTGAACCCGGTTTCTCTGTTCATTGGATACATTATCGTGTTGGACATGTATGCAATCGTGTCTTTTCTGAATTCTGCTTCTTTTGCGTTCATTAAGATTAGTTCCAAATCAATCAAGTCTTTCATGGAAGGAGTTGTGTTCAGATTCTCGAAAAATTCACATTTCTTTAACATCTCAATCCCCATCCTACAATAACCGTCGAGAATATTTGCAAGTGTTTCTTGCCCTTTCCCAAAAATGCGTCCAAGAAACATGTTGTTCTTCGGGACGAAGTAGTTCGGGCAGTGACCTTCGCGAACCCACTCGCTCAACATTTTCAAGCAGTTTTGGTAGTTGATGAATAAGAGGGCACCGTTTGACCAAAGTCGCTGTGGTGTGTTCTCAGCAACGAAGAAAACTACCGTCTTCAAAAAGTACGATGAAATGAGATCTCGCACTTCTGCGTGTTTATTGATTACCTGCTTCAAGAACAGTTTCAGGAGAGCATACAGCTTGAATTGAAGATGGTTGAGAGAATGCACCAGACTTCTCTCAGCTCGGGCAAATGACACGCGCCATTCGACGGACATATTCTTTGATGTCTTGTCTCCAACAGGAACCACGTGACAGCCCTGATTGACGATGCTGTCGATCATTGCAGGTGTCGGCCAGCCATGGGGTCTACTTCTGGTAACCCAGTCACGTGCTATATCTGGCCATTCTGGACAGTGGAAAGCGGTAGCTAAATCAACTTCCAGGTCAGGATTGTCTAGGATACTGGAGCATGGACCATGCTCAACGATGCCTGGGTGTAATGATGCCAACTTGCTGCGAAGGATGCTACTGGATACGACCTGTAAACCCTTGTGTCTAACGATTGCCGTCTGAAAAGCGAATTTACTGAAAACTGAAATATTTCCAACTTCTAGAATTACGTGACCGGGCCTGCAATCGTCATCCCTCATGATCAAAATGTGATTGAAAAAGTATTTTTTGAAATGTTTTCTTGCTGGAAGACTTAAGACAACTGTATCTCTGACAACCAACATTATGTCCATATCAGACCCTGGTAACCACAATCCTTCAGAACGACTTCCGCCGAAGTACTTCCGGTAGAGATCATCCATGCTGTGAGGATACCATGTCATTTCATCTACTTTTCGCTTGAGTGCCAATTCGTCCTCACGTCCAGTAACGAAGGTAAGCAGCCCAGAGAGGTACTTTGAGGCCCGACACATGGAATCAATCATCTCCATGATACAGGGTTAAAAGAGATCACAAAATTGAGGGACCCTTTTTCGTGTTATATTCCTTGGAAATACAGGCTTCCAAAAATCACATTCAGTTAAAGTCAGTGTTGTCTTTAAATTATTCACGGACGCATACAGGAAATGTACATAAGCTGTTTTGGAATACCTGAAATAAACAGAAAATAAGGAAAATTAACAGAATATTCAAAAGTGACAATTTACATCTTAAAAAATCGGCCTTTAGTAACAACATAATCAATTTAGTAACTCATTCCCTTTAAGGGCACCATTTTTGTAGCATGGGGAAAAAGAGAGAATATAACGGCCAGACCGGGGTTAGAACCTGGGACATTCCGCAAAACTAGACGGACGCTCAACCAATGGAGTTATCTGGTCTCCAATGATCGAATCAGTCCTATTTCGGCACATCCCTCTTTCGTTTTTCTTCGTCATAACCCAAAGTATCCCCTGTTATGCTTACTCCCAACCCTTTTGATAAGGGTTGACAGTTGACCCAGTCCAATTCCGCTACATTTTTCTCCATTCTTTTTTTTTCATGTCTTCGCCCCTAAAGACTAACTATTTACAAGCATTTCAGGTATTATCCACTTGCAAGTTTGTCCACATCATAATGCACCCCTGAAACGGCCGGGCAGGGACCTGAGAATCTGTTACAGCTAGTTTTGGACCTAAAGTAGAGTGTTTGGAGTAATTTTACACATTTGGGGGGTTAAGATCAATTTTCGATAAAAATGCCCCCTCAATATGGTCATAAAAGCTAAAGGGTGGAAAGCTTTCCAGATCGAAAAATCGACCCCCACCTACCTTTCTTGCATCAAAAATCACATTCCTAGTTGAGGTACGAAAAAACGC
This sequence comes from Mimachlamys varia, assembly GCA_947623455.1. Classification (NCBI taxonomy): domain Eukaryota; kingdom Metazoa; phylum Mollusca; class Bivalvia; order Pectinida; family Pectinidae; genus Mimachlamys; species Mimachlamys varia. The sequence continues at coordinate 26,374,196 of OX392532.1, read as the reverse complement.
TTGGTACCGTTGGAAAAATGGATAATTTTTATTTTATAAACCTCCTAAATTCAGTCAAATATATCCTCCTTCCGCATAAATAATCTCCATTTCCTCCAAAAACACGCAAAATTTCCGTGTCTCAAAGTTTTCGGCAGCTTGCCTGCCACTCTTTCACTGAGGTTGACGTCACCCCGCGTGCTGGTCTTTTGCTGTCTTTGGATGCCTAAATTTAAAGAAAGACCGCAATCCAATGACAGCAAAAGACCAGCACGCAGGGTGACGTCAACCTCAATGAATATGCAAAGAGTGGTCGGCAAGCTGCCGAGACCATCGAGGGGGCATTTTTATCGAAAATTGATCTTAATCCCAAAATGTGTTAAATTACTCTAAATACCTTATTTTAGGTCCGAAACTAGCTGTAACAAATGCTCAGGTCCCTGTGGTTAAAACGAGCTAAAACGAATATATCAGTCTAGCCGACCGATGTATCGCAGCTAATAATAAGGGTTATACGTGCTTCTAAAAAAACAGTTGCAGTCACGGACCCGCAATAATGTACGGAAGGCCCTTTGGGAACTTGTCTCTCTGATATTACTTATGTATTTGATATATGAACTGCTCACCTAACAAACTTACAGCAAACTGAACAATTCCTGAAACCTGATTAAAATCCACTCAGATCTTTCCGCCAAGAATCCTCGATATCCAGGGGTTACGATCATCTTCGCTCTCTCCGTCCCTGGAGTATGTCATGGCAAAATCGTAGGCTCTGTGTGTGCCACCTTGTGGATGGGGCAATGAGACTGGTTCGACCCTAGATGTCCATCCAAAGAATCTCGTCGTCACATATCGGTAAGAATATTGACAGGCTTTGAAGTCGGTTGCAGTTTCTTTGTAATCTTCAAAGCACAGGGATGTAGTCTGTAGCGACTGGTCAGGTTTTTTGCGTTTTTTTCCAGAGCATGCCTTCAGTTTTGCCATGACATATTCCAGTGGTGGAGAGAGCACCGTGTTAAAGCCAACCTTATGATATTGGCATAGGGGGGGGGGGGGCAATTCGTGTTGACATGGGGGGGGGATTCAGATTCCTTTTTACCTCATTGTCGCTAACCCTAAAACCTTCAATACTGTGGAGTCATATACAAATTTAAAGGACGAAAAGTGAAAAAAAAAAATGAATCTGCATTGCCCCCCCCCCCCCCCCCCCCCCAGCCAGCATCGTGTTCATTTCTCTCTCTAATCCTAAAATAACAGTGTGCATGCGTGTTTAATTGCCATGTCCACAGCACAAACTTATTAAAGCAATACTGCAACTAGTTATGTATATAAAAATGCCCTTTTTGGGCACACATTAACCAAACACCAAGCATTTTGCAAGACTGTGTTGAAGTGTTTAAAAAAACGTTAATAGTTAGGTACAAAACAAATATTCGTGTTAAAAGTTCATGTCTTACTGCTCACTGTCCGTGCACATGTCAAATGTTTTAAAAGCTTTCTGAATCCATTCAAAAACTTACCTTTTTTACCTCCAAAACCGCCAATTTCACTATATAAATTGCCTCCCCCTCCATGTCAACATTATTGCCCCCTCCCCTAATCGCTAATGTTGGCTTGAACACAGTGGTATAACCCCTGAATGTACAGTTAGCATCTCAATCGGGAACCGTCGGCACTTTCCGTAAACGAGACGGTTGCCGACTGAGATATCAAATAATATATATAACGGAAAGACCCGAGTAATGGTAATGAGATCGTAAGCCTGGCTAGCTTTACAGTTATATCACAAAGGTTGTCTAGCTCTTGCAAAAGCAAATAGAACATTTTATAGTATAAAAAGGATGTAAATTAGTCATTATCAATGTGATTTACATATCATATGAGTAACATTGTTATCATGTAATTGGAATACAAATAGTGTTCTCGTAGCTTAAGCTTTAATAAGCATAACCAGACTGGTCCGATAACAATATTTTAACAGCTTGAACATAGATATTGCGCATGTATCCCGATTTTTCGAGTGGACTAGTGTCAATTTCATTAATGATACGCAAATCAACAGGAAAACACAGACGCACAAAAATGCCCGATCTAATTCATATTACGAAGTTCTGTCTGACAGCTTATCAAGTAACCAAAGTCAGCAACAAACATCGGTCTATTCAGTTTTAGCACGGAATTAGATTGCTATCTAAGTCTAAGGTTTTAGCCTACGTTTCCTAATAATAAATATTTCCAGTTTTAAAATGCATGGACTTACCTGTTCTGTTTTAATTAATGCTGTTCAAATCCAGCACAACGATCGCGATCGATATTCATATGACGTACTATACACGTACGGGGTCTCCCTTGGTCGGCTGCACGCACCACATATGTGTTCACGTATACATTGCTTTACGCCGTAGTGGTTAAATATAATGTGTATGTTATATATATAGAGATATACATGGTATAGGGTATGTATTACATAGACATACCACTTCTGTATGGAACCCAAAAATTAACATATACTCAATTACACTAGATGTAAGTGCACCTATCTTCAAATAGTTGAAGATAGGTTCATTTTAAATGTACCTATCTTCAAATAATTAAAGATAGGTACGAATTATTGGACCTATCTTCAATTGAATTGTACGTGTCTCCCAGTTGCTTGAGTTTCTGTCAGTAAATAATAAATATATATGTTTGAAATGAGCCTCCCATTACAGGAATGTAATCCATTAATATAACATTCTGTAATGGGCCGCGGCTCCATACATACATGTATAAACATTTTTTTTATATACTGACAGAAATTCAAGCAAGTGTGCTTCAATTAATTGTACCTATCTTCAATGCTGATAGTATTATACTATATACTACTGGCAGTCGAGTTTCTCGATGACGTTTAAACTGGGTACCGGATTTTAGAATTTATTTGATTTAAAAGTCAAAAAAACATTTAAAAAATGGAGGCTTTATAACTACATGTATATTGAAAACTTTGATGTCTGATTCCGATTTCTGTAACACTTAACACATGATTCCTCTGGCATCATCACCAGAAAAAAAAGTCATCGATTTTGTCGTACATTTCACAGGGCACATGGTCCTTTTCATACATCAATGGTGACGGTCAACTTACATATATATACATAAGTTTCACCAATACTGGTTGGTTTGGTTTTATCTTGTTTAAGTCATATCAACAGTTTTAGTTGTGTGTGCCAGAGACGGGGTATGTTGGGGTATGTGTACCTATCAATAGCTATGGTTATGTGTGTCAGAGACGGGGTATGTTGTTTTATATTTACCTATCAACGGCTATGGTTATGTGTGTCAGACAGGAGGTATGTTGGGGTATGTGTACCTATCAATAGCTATGGTTATGTGTGTCAGAGACGGGGTATGTTGGTGTATGTTTACCTATCAATAGCTATGGTTATATGTGTCAGCGACGGGGTATGTTGGTGTATGTGTACCTATCAATAGCTATGGTTATGTGTGTCAGAGAGAGGGTATGTTGGTATATGTGTACCTATCAACGGCTATGGTTATGTTTGTCAGAGACGGGGTATGTTGTTGTATGTGTACCTATCAACGGCTATGGTTATGTGTGCCAGAGAGGGGTATGTTGGGGTATGTGTACCTATGAACAGTTTTGGTTATGTGTGTCAGAGAGGGGGTATGTTGGGGTATGTGTACCTATCAACAGTTTTGGTTATGTGTGTCAGAGACGGGGTATGTGTAACCATCAATAGCAATGGTTATGTGTGCAAGAGACGGGGTATGTTGGTGTATGTGTACCTATCAATAGCTATGGGTATGTGTGTCAGAGACGGGTATGTTGGTGTATGTGTACCTATCAATAGCTATGGTTATGTGTGTCAGAGACGGGTATGTTGTATGGCCCTGTAAATTTGATGTTTATAGTACTATCTCACTGAAATACCATGCCAAGATCATTTGTATTTGGAAAATTCCAAACAAAACATTTCCGAGGTCTCGAAACATCTAAAACACTGAAAAAATGAATTGATAATACCGAACAGAACATGTTTATATAAAACATGTACATTACATTTGTATTGTAGCACGTGACGTCAGCGTGAAAATTATACAATTAATGAAATATCAAAATCATTTTTACAGAGGTCTGTAGGTTTTCCAGAAAGGGAACTTCACGTTTATTGGTCTGTCAGCTGCACGACTTATGGAAGTTTACTGTAGTGTGGTACTCTAATTTTGATAAAACTTCCATTCTCTCCTAGACTTGTTTCTGTAAATGCTCAAGTTTTTAATATATTAGTTGTACCGAAATGTCGCTATACTCACCCAAATATCAGCTGAAACATATTTGATACTCCAATACTGCATTAATTTTAATACTTGTGTGATATGATAGCTACGTACTATACAGTGGGGAAATGTTCGCGTGGTGGTTCATTTAAATGATTTGGGATTTGCTGGTTTTATTATACCAGGGACGTATATGTGAGATGGAAAATTTGCAATATACATATCTATAACTTATATAAATATCGTGATTGGAAAGTTCGCGCTGTAATTCTTTAAATTTATAAACTGATTGCAATTTGAAATATTTGCATTTTGTTTATATTAATTGATTGCAGTAGGAACTGTTCGCGTTCTGGTTTCATTAACTAACGTTTTTGAACGCCACTGTTTTTAACACGGACGAATTGCTCTGACCGCATTAATGAAAGCAACCATCGGAACTCTTTTTATGTGGAGATAGTAATGACCTATATCGCGGGAAGTAGGAAAATGGAGGGATTTGTGAAGACACTGGTGGCAAAATCAGATCTAAGGTATAGATTCTACTAAAATTGGAATGCAAAAAGGAAAAAGCATCATATATAACGCTCGTATTCCAAATGCAATTTCACAAATATGCGATTGCTTAGTTGAAACTTGAAAGCTCAAATTTTCAAAACTGACGCATCGCGTTTCGGACAAACAACAGCACAAACTGACAAAGTGTGATGCATTTGTACTAGGTATGCTGAAACCCATACATACTGTTTTAGATAAAGCCGAATGACTTTCGTAATGAGCACTGGTGATCTGAAGGATCACAGGGGAATGCTTAATATGTATTAGGCCTATTCATTGAGAGTATTGGCATTTCGTCCACAATTTGTTGGTCAACATTAGAGTTTGAAAACTCCAATTCTACAATCATTTTGATGTTTCTATGGCAGAGGAATAATAAAGTCTATTATTCGTGAGTAACAAAAAAATTCCAAATACTTTGTTTCATAAATATCGACATTTTTGTCTGCAGCGGCAGACCACAGGACATGCAAAGACTTAAATGATAAAAAAACAATTAGCGATAAATACTTTTTAGGTATTTATATATCTTGGACAGATAAAACTTGCTCTTGGTAAACAAAAAGCTTTTTCATTGCCGTTTTGAAACTGAAAAAGACATCCGCAGTTGAGGTCAAATGCAATTGGAACTGCATGTACAGTGTACACTCGTTATAACGCCACCTTTCGTCCTCGGCAATTATGGCTGTATAACAAGGGTGGCGATAGTATCGAGTAATGAAAATTATTACCATGAATTAAATCGTATAATAGATTGCTTTCCAACATTTTATTAAAAACAACTTTAGTATTATATCGTCATATAGATCTACATTGGCAAAAATTTATATCTGAAATAGTTATTGATCTGCTTTTGCCGCATGCCATTCCAAATGGAACACTCGATCTCCAAACAACAGAAAAATATGGCGTTATCGTGGAGGGAAATGTATAGCGATTCGGGACGTTTGTATTTTAAGGGTGTAGCGGATGGCGATATGCGAGGGTGGCGAACTTAACGAGGGAATTAATTATATACATGTAGAAGGGAAATCCGTTCTAGAGGTTTAGGTGGCGATATGAAAGGGTGGCAGTAGATTCGGGTGGCAATACGTTGAGGGTACACTGTATCATCAATATTTTTTTAGATATTTTCAATGTTTTGTTGCAAACATTATACCTGTACTGCAAAATTTGGAAGCTAGAGACTATCATAATAGAAAGATTATTTCATATTTTTAAATAATCCACCTGTTCAGAATAATTAACGTTAATATCAGTATATTTAGTACGCCCACAATTTTACTCTGGAAATACCTATCCTTATGTCTCAAAACACATACATATCATGTTCGACAGTAGGTGACCTGTTAATTGATATATTTTTGAACAAACATTACATGAAATGTTTGTTTTATGCAATCGCGCAGAATTCCCACTAAATGACCATATTAGAAAGACTGCTTTATCATTATGCCCCCTGGTGAGTGAAAATTACATCCAATATATTGGCTGACATATTAACGTTTGCTTAAAATTAAACCACGGACTTTGAAATATATCTAAGGCAAAACCTTACATCTGATTAAAGCCAAATGTTTGGCTGCTAATCGTGACAAAAGATGTGTTGATGAGACAAAATTGTAATTTTCAATCAGTAGTAGTCCGGAAGTAAAATCTCTCGCCTGTGCCTATATTTGCGTCTAAAAATGAAAGTAGAATACTTCCGATTGGTTCTGATGACAACTTTTGATATCCCCGGGAATTTATGATAATATATAGTGCACAAGACAACCCAAGTTGGAAAAATGGCAAACACTTTCACCTCACTTCGAGATAGTCGAAGTGAGGTGTTAGATGTATCGTAATCAGCAACACTTGAATGAGTTCTTTTTATATTGGGTGCATGAACCCTCAGACACATGTGACATAGGTAGATCTGGTCTCGTTCATCGGTACATATATACCAAACAACGATGTTACCGATATTTCCAATTCAATTGTCAGAAAGGACATTTGTTAAAATATTTATCTCGGATGAAACGTTAATCATATCTTGACTCAGACACATTAAAATGCCAAAATTTGCGGTAAGATGAATGAAAGACTAAAAATAACGAAGCTTTGAAGTTACCTTCGATCATATAATCCTCGTTTTATTGAAGTAAGTATAATTGTATTAATATGGTAGAGGCATGCCAGTTTAAGATTATACATCCTGAAAGTTATATCTTTTGTAGTGTTTTGACAAAACGTATGATCAGGGATGAGTACAAAAAACATGTTGGCCGCAATCACCTGGATGCTGAGGAGAAAACCAAACTTTCTTGTCTCGTAACAGAAATACTCATGGACATTGACAATCCGGTAGGTTCTTTTGGAAGATTCTGGTAATGTAAAACATTCAAAAGGAAGACAAAGTAACATGTAATATGTATGTGTGTATAACAACATAATTATCACAATACCAGATAATAGAAATTGTGACGTCATCACACCCGTTAACACCCTCCTTCATTTGGTGGGAGACGTTGCTGTGTAACTAGTTGGTAACATGTAATGTCACGTCATAACCAATAGGCTGCAGGATTTGTGCTGGATTTTTTTATAAATGAGATCCTTTCCTAAATAAATGGAGTCCTTCTGCAAAGTTGAAATGGGAATCCTGAAAATTAGTAGGGACTTTTTCAGTTTCTATTCTTGAAAAAATATACATGCTGTAGCTATATAGGCAGGCCTTTTTCTCACTGGTTTGGGTTTGGGCCATTTTGTCTTATTTTGGGAAGTAAATTGGTGAATTGGGAAAGATACATGTATGTTTTCAGGAGTAAACTGCAAATTTTGGGAATTTGACTTAAATATAAAAAAAAATCAATTGGTAATATAATGGGGCCCATTGATGGCCCCAAAATGCCCCCAGATAAAGCCCTGATGGAGATGGCTTCAACACAAACCCAGGGTTGTATTGTGATGTCATCAACCATAATTAAAGACAGATAACTCGGTTAATATAATTATAAGGACATCAGCGTAAATGTTGTCTAGCAGGTATATATACAGATACTCAAGAGTAAGACATTTTTCTCACAATGTTAATTGCATGTTTACAACTAAAATGTTCTTAAATTTTGACATGTATTTCACCTTCATGTTATCTCTAGATCATTTTAAATAATGATAATTTCAAATGCAATCATTACAAATGAATTTGTAAACATTTTCTTCAGGTTTGAAAGTATGATTTATGAAAAGAATATTTTACACAACCAAAATTCTGTATGTTTGATGTGATGTTTCAATGACTAGTACACTGTCACCTTCATCAGACTAATGACCAACGAAGCGTATGCACACAACAGGTGTAAATTGTGTACGAGTTGGTAAATGACAAATAGGTCATTTCATTATGAATGTATGTCTATATCAGACAGTTTCCAGGTCTTGTCCATAGATTGATAATTTTTCTCTAGAGACTCTCACCAAGCCTGACACATCCTAATTCAATGACCATGAGATGTTGATAAGAATTAAAGCACAAACCAAATCAAACTAAAGTTCCAATACTTATGTTTTCCATTCCTTGGTAATTGAATTAATAAGATAGTAACTTCATCAATATGATCATTCTGATGACTCAAAGGCTGAATATGTATATAATATTAAACTTACTGTATTTATTTTTCAGACCGACAAAGCCAAGACAGACAATCAACAGGGAGAACATGGCAATGTCAACGAGATCGAGAACAACAACCCAACAAAGTCAATCTCAGGGATGGGAGATAACTCTACAGAACATTTACATAAGTCTAGTCCTAAAAAACACTCAAAACTTTCTCCTAGAAAAAAATTGTCAACACCTAATAAAAAGGAAAAAAAGGAAGTGAAGGAAAAATCATTTTCATTAGTAAAAAATTGCTCACCAGCCAAAATATTGAATTCTTCTCAGGATTCGGTTAACAAAAGTTCTGACCATAGTTCTGTGAGCCCAGGAGGTTTGGGGACTCAATCCAGCACATCAAAATTCAGGGTTGATGAAGTGCTGGATGCTGTGATGATTTCCGATGATGAAGGTGACATACTGACTCCACCAGAGTCGGAGGAAAGTGAAGAGGAGGATGATGATGCTGAGGAGGAGGAGGTGAATTCAAAGAAAGAGCTTCCAAAGTTTAAGAAATATCATTTGGTGGAAGAGGATGATGAAGAGACCTGGAAACCATTTACACCAGTGAAGGAGTCAAAACCAGTGAAGGGACGGATTGAAAGCTCGTCGGATGAGAGTGCTCAACTTTCAAGTGATGGAGAGAGTGACAAAAGGGGGAATAACTCTCGCTCAAAAACACAGCAACAGAAGAAATTTGGAAATAAACTAGAGAAAAGCAACCGAAAAACTTCAAAGAAAAGATCATTAATTATTTCTAGTGAGGAAGAAAGTGCTTCTGATAGTGAATCTGAAAATAGTGATTCTGAAAATGAGAAAAGAACTTCTAAAAAAGCTTTAACATCAGCATCTAAACGAAGAAAATTAAACTCAACAAAAGCCAAGACTTCATCAATTAAAAAATCAAAAACTGTTAAAAACAAAACCCATACAGAAAAGGAAAACCCAACAAAGCCTAAGAATAATATGAAAGATAAGATTCGGTCTGAAAAAGAAAAGAAGATTGTATCCAAATCGAAAAAAGGTAGTGATAAAAAGAAATCTTCTGTCAAAGGAGGAAAGAAAAAGCAGGTTCCTTCAGAACGTTCTGGTTCGGAGTCGGAAGAAGAAATGCCTCTTTCTGTCATTAGAAAGAATTCAAAGGCTGACTCGGACAGTTCTGATTCAGATGAGGGTCTTTCTCTGGCCAATCTGAGAAAAAAATCTGAGGTATATAAAAGAATAATTTTTCAAATAACATATTTAAAAAAAAAAAATTATTGATATGCTAAATTAAGGCATTTGATCTTTAATATTAATGATTTTAACTTAATATGATGTTGTACTTAAATTTTTTTTATTATTGATATGAAATGTCTGGCATCATTTGCTATTGTTGGCTAGCTAGCTACACCGGTATTATGAACGCTCACTGATGTATATTTACTGAAGTCATGATCACTATACAGGAGGAAATCAGAGATGGACAGGTGACCTTATACCTGCTCATTTCTAACCATGACTCCGTCCCAAGCTGTCCTAATGTATGGCAAATGAGCCATCCACTGTGCTACAATATTATTATAACCTTATGATATTCCAATTTCATCTGTGTTTGCGTTAGATATATTTGAATTAAAGAATTTGATTGAGATACGAAACAATTATTACGCTTCAAATCATCCTTGACAACCAGGAGTTACACTCACCTACGCTCTCTACACCCCCTCCAAAACTGAAGGCACACTCAGGAAAAAAAATCCTAACCAATTGCTAGGCTGATGCATATGTCTTTTGAAGATTACAACGGAGCCTCATCCAACTTCAAAACTTGTCAATTTTTACAGTAATGAGACCACAAGATTCTTTTGATGTCTTATCAACAATATGGTGCACATACACACAGAGCCTCCAGTCTTGCCATAACATATTCCAGGGGTGTAGAGAGCGTGGGTGAGCATAACCCCTGGATATCGAGGAAGGTACCAGTGGTGTAGAAAGCATAGGTGAGCATTACCCCTGGATATAGAGGATGATTCCAGGGGTGTTGTGAGTAGGTGAGGATATCAATGATGTACCAGGGGTGAAGAGAGCGTAGGTGATCTAAACCCCTGGATATTGAGGATGATTCCAGGGGTGTAGAGAGTGTAGATGTGTGTAACCCTTTGATATTGAGGATGATTCCAGCGGTGTAGAAAGCGTAGTTGATTGTAACCACTGAATATCGAGGATGACTTCCAGTGTACTAGTAATCCTTTACATGTTGATGTACACAGGAACAGACTGGATCTGAGGATGATAGTGACATCAGTGAATCTAACGAGAAGGAGAAATCGCCTGTCAAAAGAAGAAACTCTAGATCCAGGAATAAGCCATCGAAGGTTTGTAACATATAATGATGTTTTCTCAACCATTAGTACTACTGGTGCTGAGAGCAGAATCTGACAAGAAAAAAGAAGTTATTAAGAAAATTAAAATATTTTTCTGGTACAAGTACTTTAGATCTTATTATGGTATAGGTTCCAATCAGTTAATCGCATATTTACTAAAAGAAAACGTGACTGACAAATACCTTGAATTAAACAGGATCTTTGAGTTTGTGAGTTTGACATAAGAATGCATTATTTACTTTAATCAACGACGTATGTCTACGAGTATTAATTGCTGATCAATAAGTGTTTCCCTGGATAAAATGGTTAATCAATAATTATAATTGACCCTTTTCCAATGCGATCATCAATTATAATTTATAATAATCGATTAATCGGACCTGTATGAAACAAAGATTTTTATTCATAATAACCAAACTTACAATAGATTTATTATAGCATACATGTAGGTGCTCTTAAAAGACAAATTTTATAACAATTTACAATTTTAAAAATCTTTTTCTTTTGTATAGTAATATCATGCACTATTATGTAGACCAATTCACCGCATGGTGCATGTCAAATCTAGTGTCTCTAAAAGCAAAATACATAAAAATATCCAAAATTCATTCAGTTTATGTAACCGACTACTAAATTGATTATCAAATCGGTCAGTTGAACCGATTCTAATCATGTTTAGAGCAGGATGATAAAAGTCTTGGTAAGTTCAGTAACACACACTAAACTTAACATAAAACAGAGATCTCATTATAACTTATATTACAAAATACTGTTATATTATTGTGTATGCCCAATGACATTCAGGATGGAGGAGCTTATAATTAGCTCTGCACATGAATCTGCTCAGCAAATTGAGTGCAAAATGGGTTATTATTAGAATACTCTAGTATACATGTATACACCATTGAATGTGTAAAAAAGATTTATTGAAATTTTTTATTGTGTTGATCAAAGGTGAGCAATGTCTCTGAGGAAGATGAACTGAGCAGTGATTCTGGGGACGACGCATCACCAGTGAAAAGAAGAAAACCACAGAGTAAGGTACGTTGTTCATTGATTCAGTAACCATGGCGACGTTCAGGGCATGGACACTTATTCTTACCAGAATTCTATTTTACTATTGTTTCTCTACATATAGGAGGCACAGCAGTCTAGAGGAAGGACGCCGGGCTCGTGGCTGAAGGTTTGCTAGTATGAGTCACTTCATGTCTTTGAGCAAAGATGCTTTACTCAGATTGTTCTAGTCTACTCAGCTGTGAGTGCTTGGTTGAGCAGGGCTAGAGATTGTGGAAATTGAATGCAATGCAATGCAAACTGTGAGCGCCGAAATGGCAGCACCAGCTGTATGTTCGACAGGGAGCTTAGGAAAAATACTGGCTGGTTGCTAAGGCCATTTTGGCGCTCACAGTTAGCATTCAATAACTCCAGCAATGCCAAACTACATACTCATTTACAGTAGACTGTAACAAGCAAAGTATCAAAGCTACAACATAGTGGAGTGTTGTGCTGTAACTCTTGCATGCAACAACCAGGGCTTTATCAGGGGGTTTTGGGAATCAGGCCCTGAGATCAAATTGTGAAAAAATGATAGACATAACAGTTTTTTGGGAAATTTTGACAAACACTATTATAACAACTAAGTACATTATTTCCTTTCAAATTACTATTTAAAGCACTGTCAGTATATATGACATTTACAGTCCAATATTAATGTCACAAGAAGCTCCAGAAGCATGTTAAACCACCAATTGTTTTTCAAGTGTCTGAATTGGGAATTTTTAAGAGTAAAATTTGGGGAAAATTACCTTTTTTTTTATTGGGAATTGGTCTGTTTACCGGACCTAAAAAGCGGGGTGATAATGGCCTGATAACCCTTGGGTAATAAGCACTGCATCCTACCAATATACCACTGCCTCTACAATACACTTTCCAAGTTCATTTATAACTGTAACAGATACATTTGTTTTAATAGTTGTGGTTTAATTGTGTATCTTGAATGCTGATTGGCTGATCATGATAGATCTGTCATGATCTGTATTTAAGAGCTAATCTTTAATTAATGACTAGCGATTTAATGACGGAGATTCTGTCCCAAAAGGTTGCTGGTCTATCCAGGGAATACTTCCCAAAATGCTTCTTTTGATTATGATTTGTGCATCTACATAGACTTGAACAGTTTGAATAGTGGTTTTTTTCTGTATATAGATGTCATTCCAATAGAAATCAACTTTTTGCTGATAGTTATTAAGCTTAAAGTATGCTTTGTCAACTACTTTTACTACGTGTGTAGTAGTTCATTCAAATTTATTGTAGAAGAAGCAGAAGGTTGTGGACAGTGAAAGTGAGTCAAGCTCTGAAAGTGACGAAGAGAAAGTCTCGCGGAAAGAGAACAAAACCAAGACTCCTGTAAAGTCAATAAAACAGAAAACTCAATTGAAAAAATCGGAGAAGAAAAAGACCCCGTCCAAGGTAACGTTCAGAAGATTTCAGAGTTGTTTATTTAGAGCTTATCAACATTCTGTATTCTGTAAATATTTAAGTCAATTTTACCTAAAAGTGCGAAAAATTCTATTTCGTCTTGGTTACAAATTGAAATGAGGTGAGATGGAAAAATTTTGACATCAGTTTCTGGTATATTTAATTTGTTATGATTGCAAACACTCAAAGTCAATTTTGACATGAAGTTAAGGTCAATTTCTGATTAGGAATTTTTTTGATAAATGATGCCCGTGAAAGGTCCTTTGTTTGTCCAGTGGTGGGGACTACGGATTTCTTGCATGTCTCGACAACTTTCCATATTAATTAGCTTATATTATTCTGTGGTTCAGGCCCCTGAGACGGTTAAAAATTCAGACAGCGATGGAGATGATAAGTCTGACCTCTCCAATGTAGACGACATTGAGGAGGAATCAAAACTTGCCAAGGTATGTGTGAAACTGAAAACAGACTCGGAAAAACACATTGGTTTAGTTTGGCTAAAATTAACATAATAAATGCCAATTAAACGTTTTGTTAGATTTTCCTTTGAAGATAATGAATTTTGAATTGCATTGAAACTATCTATCAAGATGCATTTAATGTTTTATTTTGAAGGGAGACGTCTTCATTGTGGAAGGAAAGAAATCTTGGTTACTCTTATAATTTAGAAATAGTTAATACACTAATGTAAACATCTATAATATGAAGATAGAACTTTCCAGTTGTAGAAAAAGTACAGGCCATATTTTGGGATAGGGAGTGTCCGTTAATTTCCATTTGTTTATTCAGTATCATTTGGTTTTCATGAAAACGGGTATTCATGTAAATTATAGGCTTTACAGTAGTTTGAATGTGTAAAACAAAATTTGCATATAATTCATAAGCATGCTGAGCTCTGTTTGGACAATTTCAAGACTTAACCATCAGTTTTGATGAAACATGGTATGCACAAGTTAATTTTAAAAAGGCAAGGCTAATAATGTATAAAGTTTTCAGTGTTTAATAAACTCACAATTGATAAGCATACTGTTTATCTGATTGGTGGACAGTCTGCACAAGTGAAGTATGTCTTAAACATTTTACAACCGGATTCTCAAGGGCTGTTCCAGAAAAAATGATGTCCCTCCCACGGACGGCAGACGATATAAATTCTATGGGTGGTGGGTTTTCTGGAACTTAAAATGTTATTCTGTAGGTGGTCGTTCACACAACAAAATTAATTCCATGGGTGGTTGTACTATATAGAGGACTATGCTTAAAGCTGACAATGCAAGTTAAAAAGCTCTCTTGTTGATATTGAAAAACAAAAAGGTAAAGTAAAAATTTTAGAAATCTTCTGAGATGCCCCCTTACAGGTTACTAAGGAATGGCAGACATTTTAGTTTTTGCCTTGCTTCGAAACGATAGACGGCTTTCTTGGGTATAAATGGCACCCAGGCCATCAAACCGGTTCTCATTGTTGTGATGAAACCGCACCGCGACACTTCTATACACCTAGCCATCACATACTTTCTGATTTTTTTTTACAATATTTTCGATCAGTATCTGAATAACATTGACATGGATATTGAAGGTGTTATTATAACGATATTATACAATATGAGCAAAATAAAAAAAAAACACATTAGATTACACCAAAATTCGTGCGAATAAAAAACAAGTACATGAATGACAACTGATAAACCTACCTTAGTATTCAATTGGAACATCATGTCACTAAGAGTAATCAATCCCTGTGTGATAAACATTGCTATAACATCCATTTATTACCATCAAAATAAGTTCCCCTCACTCGCATGTGTTCGTGCACGTGTTTAACATAATCAAGACTATGCTCACGTGTTACACTACATTTTCATTACAAGCGCTTTAGTGGCAAGGCGTAATATTATAAGTAGTATAAGGAGCGAGTACATATTCTGTTTGGAACGTTTCGCTCTGCTTCCGAATGTAAAATCAACATGTCGATGTCCATTACGTATACATAGGTGAAGGGACAGTTAGGGTTTTTTCAGTTTTATTTCTTTTATTTTGCTCTGGCACACGAGAGAGTGAGAGAGTGACCATCTTCACATAACTTCAATTTCAAGGTAGGTGTGTGTTGGTCATTCCAGTTTTGTAACTCCAGTGTCACCTGTTATGTCCGCAGGTGTGTTGCACTTTGCACGGCCAGTGTTCATGTAAAAACCGGTTTGACAGGCTGGGTGCCTTTTATACCCAGGGAGGCCGACTCTCGTTTCCAATCTAGGCAAAAACTAAAATGTCTGCCTCTCCTTAGTAACCTGTAAGGGGGCATCTCAGAAGCTTTCTAAAATGTTACTTTGCCATATTGTTTTTTTTTAATCTCAACAAAAAAGCTTTTTAACTTGCATTGTCAGCTTTAATTTGTCCACTACAATAGAAAGACCTAACACTTGAACAAAAAAAAGCCCTTATAGGGGAAGCTGCGCTTAAAGGTTGAATAGGGTACCCTACCACCTATGTCACTTTTTAATAAATCAACAACCATTACAAATTGTTTATTGCAACATATATTTTCCCTTGAACGGAAGCATTTCATTTTCGTCACGCAGATTAATGCTGCCATACAATGAAAACTTTCTCATTAATGTTATTAAGAAAAAGATTTTATTCGCAATCTAATGTGATCATGTTTGTTTTACACAGAAGCCAAAGGTTGTTGATGGTGGCAGTGAATTTGGCTCCAATGAAGGAGAGGAAGAAAGTCCTGTCAAATCATCAAAAGAGAAAACTCCATCGAAAAAAACAGACCCAAAACCTACAAGCAGGAAGCGAACCTCGTCTAAGGTACGGTACAGTAGAGTTAAAGGAATAACAAAATCATAAACATTGTAACATTCAAAGACGATAGTGTGTTAACATTCTTTTGTAAGTACAGGAGGTTAGGGCTGTTCCAGTTAACCCTGATTCTCCAAAATTCTTGTCTATATTGTTTAATACTTCAAAGTTAATTATTGATAAAGTTCTGGTGATTGTACTTATACTCTAAAACTAAACCTAGAGTCCCTGGAAAACCTAGAGTCACAGGGAAACCTGGAGTACCTGGGAAACCTAGAGTCCCTGGGAAACCTAGAGTCCCTGGGAAACCTAGAGTCCCTGGGAAACCTAGGGTATCTGGGAATTGGGAAACCTAGGGTATCTGGGAATTGGGAAACCTAGAGTCCCCGAGAAACCTAGAGTCCCTGGGAAACCTAGGGTACCTGGGAAACCTATGGTACCTGGGAGGGAAAGATGTATAACTGGAATAGCCCTTAGGGCTGGTCAAGAATTAACTATTGGGAGGGGCAGAAAGCACTTTTTCAGAGTCCCCACCATCCATAAAATTAACTGTTCAAGCTCAGTTTACGTTTGTGTTGTAGGCCTCAGGGACGGTTGAACATTCAGACAGTGAAGAAGACCAGAGGTCTGACCTATCAAGTGATGATGGTGATGATAAATCTACTCCAGCCGAAGTAAGTTTGGAGTGGTTGCCCGTACTTATTCTTTATGCCAAAGTTTGTCTGAAAATCAAATTTCCTTTTTGTATTACATCAGATTTGAAGGGACATACATGTATGGTATGGTATTGTCCATCTATTGTAAACTTTTATTTGTGCGGAGATCTTCTCAAACAGTTTTCAACTGATTTCTTTCAAACTTTTGTTCATTTATTCACCATGACATGAAGTTGTGCTTTCCTAATCAATGGGGACTATATTTGGAAGAGTTATCCCCCTTACATAATTCACAATCTAGATATTGTAGGGATATCTGCTCGTTCAGGTTTCAACCAATTTCTTTCAAACTTTGTAGTTAAGATGATGAAAACGATGACGTTTCAATTAAACAAAAAAAAATCACATTTAAATTATTTTTGCATTCTGGTACAGATGTCTTTCACATGACATGTAGTTAGCATGCATTTTGTCACCCCTCTGAAATCTTATGAAAGCAATCAGTACTCAAGGCTTAGTGTAAAAAAAAAACAAATAAATAAGATGACTCCCAACATATCAGTTTTTTTTTCTGTAGAATAAAAGATTGGACAAGTAAATAAACTGATGTATCAATGTACAGTACTGTATTTACAGGAAAGTGCCATTCTGAGAATGAAGTGATCCATTTTATTTTGTGGAACCCTTAATTAGGCTGAAAAATATGAAGATGTTCATTTTAAAAACAATATTAAAAGACGTGTAACACTTAACTACACAACGCTGGTCGTTTGCCATGCAATATTGGCATGCCGTATAAACAATATAACACACGTACAAAAACTATGCAAATCTTGTCTTGTAAATGCAGTAACACTCTTGTGACGTCATAATATAAAAGACATATTATTATACATTACGTCAAATGTTCTTTCAGTAGAGCAAAATGAGTATTCTGTAATTGCAGAAAATCATTTAGAATACAATATTAATCAGCATGATTCTCAAGCTATATAATGAATAGAATCTAGCCCCCATGTTTGTGCAATGTTAAATTTATTGAACTCATTTATTGATTTCAGATGAAATTGATTAAATTCAATATTACATGAACATGATTGTTACATTATCTAAATATAAATGCAAAGACAAAAAACATATTTTGACGATGTTCCCACTGAATTTTAGGTCTTGGATGCACCTATTTGATACATTTCATAATTTCTTAAGTTTCAATAAGCAAATCTTGAACACTTGAGGTACGTAAAATAAATTGTTTTGGGGCTGACAAACCCTCTTTTGGGGGTTTCTGGAAACACTGAAACAGGAGATTTATAATATTTTGTTGTTTTTTTTTTTGACAAGAAGTCTGATGTGGGCAGCAGCAGTGAATTGGGCTCTGAGAGTGAAGACGAGAAAGTCCTGAAGAAAAAGAATAAAACACCTGTCAAGTTGTCAAAAAAGAAAACTCCATCAAAAACCACAGAAAAGAAAAATACCATATCTAAGGTACAGTATTAAATGTGTAGAGTCCAACTTAATGTTTCAAGTGGCCGCAGTGGCTGAGTGGTTAAGGTGTTCTGACATTCTACCACTAGCCCTCCACCTCTGGGTTGCGAGTTTGAATCCCATGTAGGGCATGCACAGTTGCCAGGTACTGACTTAAGTGGTTTTTCTCCGGGTACTCAGGATTTCCTCCAGCTCGAAAACCTGGTATGTCCTTAAATGACCCTGGTTGACGTAAAAGAAAATAAACCAAACCAAAATAAACCAAAGAAATGTTTCTAACTTTTTAAAAGACCTAGTTGCACAGCTATGGATAATAAAGATAATATAAATCAAATTTATGTAAGTAATCTTATTTATTCAGAACATTCTGTTTGTGCATTTTAATGTATAGAAATTTATTAAACCTCAGACTTTATTTTGCGGTTTTAGGCATCAGAATCAGAAGGTGATTCTGATGAGACATCAGACGAGGAAAAGCCGCTAAAATCAAAGCCTGGTAAAGTACGCAAGGTAGAGTATAAACTGACAGTGGGTTGGACTGCATTCTAACACTCCGAGTACTGACTTCTTCTACTACGTTTTCACGGGCCCTCTACCATGTACTGGGTCACAGGGTCGAGACCTAAGTGGGGCTGAGTGCCAGGTTATGGCTCGATGTCGCTGGTTTTTATCCGAGAAAAGCTTTCCTCCACCACCATCCTGGCATCTCCTTAAATAAACTTAGCTGTTAACAGGACATGAAAAACAAACCAGTCAACCACGAAGTTTATTTTTGCCCTGGTTCATTTTGTCCTTCATGATTTATAATAAATTTTTGGTCTTTACTTTTTACGACAGTCCCATCCTGGAAATACCAGACAAAATTCCTCCTTGAATTTTATTTATGAAGTACTAATTCCGAGTCTTAGTTATCAAATGCAATATATCTAAAGATAAACAATTCAAGTATATATTCAGATCATTTTAGTGTCAGTTTAGCATTATACTAAGTATACACTAAATACTTCATAAGTTGTATGAATAAGAACAATTAAACATGAATATTTTATATGAAGAATACTTCATGTTATTTTAACCAATTTATTGTTAAGATATTAATTATTTTATAAGAATATGTTGATGAAATTGAGAGATGAACTTAAAAAATAATTTTCAGTGACATGTTGTCTTGTATTTTAGGAACAATCAGATGATGAATCTGAATCGTCTGATTCTTCAGAGGATGAGAAACCATTAAAAAAGAAATCTGGGAAAGATGGTCAGACTATAAAAAACAAGGTACATTATTTATATGAGGATGGTGCTACTGAGAAATTATAGCTTTTGTTTCGTTTTCACATTTTTCAATATCTGTTATCAGATGTAGAGGCATTGATCATTACAGCCAACATGATACTAAACAACAAAATTTGCATAGAAATTATAATTGAAGATGAAATAAACACTGAGGACTATTCCAGTAAAAAATCTCCTTGGCCCAGGGACTCGAAAATAAATCATTTCTGTCTGTGTTTGGTGGTTTCCAGCCTTATACTTTTAATGTAAATTATTGATAAAATTCTATGGATAGAACCTTTAAACAAAATTTCAAGTCCTGGGATGGGGGAAGTATTTTTCTACCACAATACCGATGTTATTCCACTCTCAGACCATTGTATAAACGTGCTGACTGTTGGATAAATATATGTTATATACGACTAGTGGTTATATGACCTTCCGGACTTTTGATTGGTCGAGATGTTGAACTTTGACAGGAAATCACATGGTTCAATGCCACATGCTGATTGTTGATCTCTTCATCGATTGTTGACGTTACAATTTGGTTGAAATATATACAAGATGATGTGTTTTTGCGCAAATATTCCACGGTTCACTCCAAAAAACAACACTGATACTCTCGACTTAGAAACAGGACACACGGCTCATGGTTATTGGATATGAAATTTATTTCACTCTTGCTAAAGATCATGTCTTTTGCAACTTTAAAATAATAATGAACTCCAGTGAAATAAATTCCATATCCAACGACCACTGGTTGTGTAACCTCTATCACTGGAATAGCCCCGAGTATGGCCTTGTGTGGAATATATTTCTCTGTATATAGTATGTAAACAGTGCTTTAATAGCCTCAGTTGACATCTGCACCATAATATTTTGTATGAGTTCAACTCTTGTCTGGTCAGAACTACTTACCTCACCTCACTAAACATTAAGTCACTATTGTGATGTGGGGATTTTCTTTTAAAGCCCACCATCATCAGACAGTGGGCTATTCAAATCACTCTGCATCCGTCGCCCATCCTTCCTTAAACAATTCTTGTTATCGCTATTTCTTGAGAAGTACTAGATAGATCATTCTCAAATTTCATGTGTAGGTTCCCCTCGGTACATATTTGTGCATAGTCCATTTTCGGACAGATCCAATAATCAATATGGCCGACAAGCGGCCATCTTGGATTTGTGAGTTATAGCAAAGCAGTAAATGGATAACTGTTTGCTTTAATTTGTTGATCAGGATTCCTCTAGCAGTGAAGCGGATTCCTCAGCATCCTCTGATGAAGAACCACTCAAACCTTCCAAAAAGATCGGCAAAGGTAGACGCAAGTCCGGGAGTCAAGAAAAACCTAAGGTAAGAATTGTTAAAACTGTGTAACGATCAGATGAAAAAGCACTGCATATCAATGTCATGATATAGTGTAAGATAGATTTGGTTTTGTTGACAACAGGTTTTAGTATTTAATAATATTTAACTCCCTTGGCTCATGTATACACACATGCCAGTACATACACATAAGCACATCTTTAAATAACATTTGCTGTTGAAAGGACAGCAAGCAAAAACAAAACCAGACCCGTAGCCCGAAGGATAGCAGCTTATACAGTGTGGCAACTTCCTTTGTCTTCGTCTGTCTTCCTTTAAAAGTCTACTCCTCCTGCAACGCTGCTTGTATTTCAATTCTTTTCGGAGTTTATTTTGTATCACATGGCCAAAGAGAATCAAATTTGTGGGGAAAAACATAAAAAAAATTGTACTACAGCTTATTAATTAATTATGTAAAAGGAGAATTGCATTCTGGGAAATATTTGATTCAGTTTGCCTTTTCCACCATTGAAGCTTTCGCCCCTGTAATGAGGGCATTTCATTGTTACAGTGGACATTTGTAAACAGCATCATAAAACTTCTTATGAAATTCATAAAAATGGATTTTGCGGTGAAATTGCCAAACTTTAAAGGAATACAGTTACTAAATAAAATATCATACATCATATAACTTTAAATCCCTGTTATAATCATCCTGTTGTTTGTCATTATAGAGTAAATCGAAGTCCGGAGTTAGGAAGCGGGAGTCGCATGTCACAAAATTACGGAAGATTTGTCGTGAAGCCGGCATCTTCATCCGCAGTAACCGAGAACTTGAGGGCTGCAAGACGGATGCCCATATCGTACGGCGAATCAAGCAGATCCTCGAGAAACATGGAATGAAAGGTAAATAACACATTCTGCAGTGTAGACAGTTGCCTGGCAGCTTTGTCATGGGTGTTTCAGTGAGATAGCACTATAAAGTCTACATTACTACACCAAAATACCCATCCTTCAGGATACATACACACTTATATATTTACACATAATACATGGAGGCAAACCTCGCCTTCGTCGTGGTATTTCAGTAAGATAACATTATAAAGGCTCCATCCGTACACCAACATACCCAGCCTACACCATATATACATACACACTTATATACTTACACATAACACATGGAGGCACGCCTGTATGTGATGTACATAAGTATATGAGTCCCACTGTTTATAGGACTTTGAAGAAAAAAAATTTAACCGAACATTCCTTTAGTGTTACCAAAATTATTAGTGCAAAAATGTATATGTGAATTAATGGCACAGTAACTAGCACACACAAATCTGTCAATAAGACAGGCAAGTATTGATTCCCTATTAAGATGTAAAATGGTATTGTGTCATGTGCCAGACCTTGTGGTTTTCCCCTAAGCCAATGAGAGTAATCAGTATATATCTTGTTTGGTACTTGGTCCCAACATTCTGTTACTAGCCCTCCAGCTCTAGGTTGAGTGTTTGAAATACCATGTGGGGTAGTTGCCAGGTATTGACCATAGGTCAGTGGCACGTCCTTAAATGACCCTGGCTGTTAATAGGGCATAAAACAAAATAAACCAAACCAAGTTGTACCTTGGTTTTTGCATAGCTGTTATGCTGTGGCAAGGATATGTGAACTTATTGATACACATTTACACATATGCAAA
Source organism: Mimachlamys varia (assembly GCA_947623455.1). Lineage (NCBI taxonomy): Eukaryota > Metazoa > Mollusca > Bivalvia > Pectinida > Pectinidae > Mimachlamys > Mimachlamys varia. The sequence goes on along the minus strand of OX392532.1, from coordinate 26,351,668 downwards.
AATATCTACATGTAGCAGTCGGTCTCAGTTTCAATATGTTCCTGTTATTTTCCTCAAAGTTCAACTGGATGTTCAAAAATGACAAACAAATCTCTACACACATACACATTGAGAATGTTTTATAGAAAAATCAATGAAAAATTATGAAATTAATTCTTAATGAACACCTTTCCGTCTTGCAGGAAAACCAGACATGAAAAAGGCGAAGAAGATCCGTCTGAAGAAAGAGGCGGCAGAACTTGATACAGACAATATCATCAATAAGAGTGAAGGTAGGGACTGACCTATGGTTGCTTAGATAATGGTTAGAGGGAAGGATCCCAGCATTAAAAGCTGGTACAAATAAAATGATTCCAAGAAAGGAATTCAAGTTCTTGAGATTTGTGCATCTAAAAAGTTAGAAACAAATTGTAGAAACCATTGTGCTAGTTGTTTCCGATTTTACCAGTATTGTTTAAATCAAACTAAAGCAATATTATCTAATGAAATAGATGATGCCAAATTTTGACTTGTAAATCTTTAAAATATCAAACTCTTGGACTTTAGAACAATGTCCAGTAGTACATTTTCAGTGATGTACATCATACCACAGTTGAAGGATTCCTAAATGGAATTCACTGAATGGCTGGGGGGAAAAAATACAATTTTCTTCACTAACGACATCAAATGGGGTTCTTGGGATATTTTCGTCATTCACCTCTGAACTTTCACAGTGAACTAATCCAACCTTTGAATTGGAAGAGTTCAAATATGTCTCAAAAGGCGAATAAGATAATCCAGTTAACATGTTTCTGTCAGAAAGGTGGACAGCTGTGATGTCAATGAAACAATATACAGTGCATTCCTCTTTATATCATGTTGCATTTTTCAGACAAAAACATGATATTAACAGGAATGTGACATTAAGAGAAACATGTTTTTCCACTAAATCTAGTGGATTTTCATTCTCAAAAACTAGAAGTAAGCTTTTCAATGTACATATGAAGATGTTTCAAATCATATATAGCATTATTTCAATTAAAATTCATTTCTGCGGTTATTTTTTATTTTCTATGCAACATTTTGTAGAAGTTGTATCTGAAATCAATTGAAATGACATCATTTTCTGGATATTTTATGTGATTGGTTAAAAAATACAATATTATGAGGAATTCACCACAAAATACATGATATTTACCAAATAACATTACATAGATTATATAGAGAGAAAATTGGTGCTTGGGAAAAACATGATATAAAGAGGAATGTGATATATATATAAAATACATATAATATAAACTTTATTTATTTTACAACAATTATGAAACGAGCTATACAACTTATATTAATCACTCTTGTTGGCCTGGATGTTAGCGCGCGAGGGGTCTTATTGTGGGAGGAAACCGGAGTACCCGGAGAAAACCCACGTGGTCGGGCAGGTGACCCCGTACCTTTTCACGTCCGATCGGGGAATCGAACCCCGGTCGCCTTGGTGAAAGGCAAGTGCGCTATCCACTGCACCACCCGACCACCCATGATGAATGTGATATTAAGTGGAATCTACTGTATAGATATCAAAACACATGTACATGTATTCAGAAAACAGTTCCAGTCTAGCATTAAGAATGATACAAAGATGGTAAAGCAAGAGTTTTGTTTTAGATATGGAACAATTCATCTTTATTATTAACTTGAAGTTTAATTTTGAAAAAAGAACTTTTTTATTTTTCAGGACGGCCTAAAAGACGAGTAAACAGTCTTTTCTCACGAAATTCACCATCTCCTACGAAAACCTTCACACCACCCAGAGTCAAGTTTGGGCGCCTGAAAGACATAATTGACAGCGATGAATCGGATTGATTTATTATTGTTAAGTGTGATATTTAATGAATATAAAAGTGTTTTGCACAAAAGCCAGGATATAGAGGGACGTTCATGTAAAATCTCTTTCTCGAGTTTTTAATTAAAATGTACAGACATGTATTTATCATTATGTAGAAAGATTGACCATTATTTTTTATTTATTTTCCAATGTTTGGAATAATGTTTTTGTGTGCAGTGATGTTGCAAATTCATGGGGAATTTCAGTTCATGAGTGCACCACAGTTCACATGTTTATCATGGTTCATACAGAAGATGAAAAGCGCTTGAATTTGGGGTCAATGTTGGAAGAGTTCTGGAATTTGCTCACAAATGCATGAAAAGTGCTGGAATTCATACTTACAAGATGTTAACTTCACACTTTTTTTCAGATTTATATTAACAAAACAAATTAAAAAAAATCATGAAAAAAATTAAAAGATTGATGTTGTCGACAAAAAATGCATCTTGTAAATTGAGAAAAAGTGCTCGAAAAAAGCTTGAATTTTGGTATGAAAAATCTATTTGAACCATGTTTATGTATGGTATGTAGAGTGATAGGAATAGTGATTTGAAGTTTGGACTCAAATCTACATCAAGTGCCGCAGTGAATTTTAACAGTTAGAACCTTGTTGATTGTATCTTGTTTGTGTCATTTTTATGAAGTATCTAGGCTTCAGGCCTGCTAGAAAAACAAATTTCAATACTTTGTTACAGTTTTTGACTGTGGTACAGTGATAATTAGAATAAGATGTTATTGTATGTATAATTTGCTTAATTAATGCAATTACTTATTAAGATATTTAAAGATGAATCAGTTTTATCTAAGTTGTAATTTGAAATAGATTCCAGACTATTCCATACAAATACTTAATTCTTATGATAATGGAGTTGTTTCCCCTTGACTACTCTTGATATGAAAAATTCTTCAACGTAAAACAGTTTAACACTCGGACAAACAAACAAATGAAAACATTTTGCCATTTTTGATCAGATAATTTAGCACAGAAATGGACAAATAGACATGTTTCTTTACATTTTCCTATGATATGTGAAATGTGGGTATGCATGTGATTTTTTTTTTTTTCTTTTTTGAAATCGTAAACATCAGATTAAGTTGTGTGATTTAGTGATTATAGAGAGACAATTTTTGTTGTTCATGTGAAAAGAAAGACTACGTGTATGTATCATGCAATGTTCATGTATAAATATTCTTTTCGTTGAGTTTTTCTGTGATTGCGTTGTTATTCATAAAAATATGCATTTTGACATTTTATGGTTCCATAAATAATGACCACTTATGATTGCATAAATCTATATGAAAAATATGTCGTTGGTATTTAAGCATTGAACTGTTTATGAGATGGTAATGCTCAACTACTGTTGGTAAGATTATATAGTGACAATGTCATAGAGTGGTAAATATTCAAGTTTATATTACGACGGCACAAAGGAGTCAAGAAATATAGGAACAACATGTTGCGAAAATCATAAAAGGGAAAAATGGCACAAAAAGTAGTACATTGTATTACACTACATTTAAAAAGAAAAATTACTTGTAAAGCAAGTAGCTTGCATGTACACGTTTTATTTATTATACCTTTGCAACGAATATCTGCTTTTATTTACCGGTCCATGTGTTACTGCATTGTATATATGCAAACATGGAGCTGGCTGTTGTCTTCTACGGCTGAGTTTAAACAGATTATCATAAAAAGCATTGCTTTTGAAATAATAATGATGTTGCCTGTCTGTTTTGTTGAAATCATGTATTTTATCAAGATTAAACATGATGAACCAATTGTTCATTAAACTTATAATTTTAAATGACTTGAGTTTTTGTAGTTTTTTATTGAAAAAATATTGATTAACTTGTTAATTTTGATATTGGAGTTGCTTCCCTTTGACTACTTTCGTTGACAACGGGCTCATTCTCTGCTAAAATATTGATAATTCCAGACGCAAGTCGACAGAAAATTTTGTCTTAATAATATACAGTACAATAATTAGATTTCTATCAGATACTTAGAAAATAAAACAGTTGCCACATCATAATTTGTTATAAAAAAATCATGTAAATATGTTATGGAGAGGACTTGTATTAACTGAAAACATTGGATCAATACTAGCTGTTTAAACTTCAAAGAGTGCTCCCAGCTGTGGTTTCTAAATGGTTTCCTCAATGTCTGTACATAAAAAAGAATTAATCAACTCCTATAACAGTATTGATTCCGGATGTTTTGGGGTTTGACTAGAATCTTTATTTTTACACAATTCTTGTCTATAGAGGGCAGTTACTACTGGTGACAGTGGCCTATTCATCCTAACAGACATTTGGACAGCAGCCCGGAAAATCCATTCATCTATCTATTGTAGTGCAGAAAGTTTAGGAGGATACAGAACTAATGGAGCAAATGATGGATTGGTTTGATGTGACCATTATCGGGATTATTGTATGTAAACTCTATGGTACCAGGTTCACTGAGGCCAGAGACCTATCTAATACCAGTTATCTCCACTTCAAAGCTTGTCCCCAGACCTGTGTTACAGAATAAAACGATATTACAAACACAGGGACATAAAAAAGATGGCTGACTTTACAAAATGCGGGTAATGTTATTTTTAAAGACGTGTAAAGTTGACATAAGAGTTGAGGACACACATTTGTACTTCGATACAAACCATTTGTCGAAATTCTCGTCAGCCAAGGGCATGGCGACCTTGGGCATACGTACATTCACATCAAAGTTACTATGATAGACTAGAAATATTCTAGCTGAATTAGATCAAATATCTCATAGCATTTTTTCCCTTTCAAGATTTAATATTTTGTAATTACAAAATGAAATTCAACAAACATTGATTATGTTAATTGGTAATGTAGTCTCAGGTGTGAGAATTCCGGGTCTCCACCGATTACCACAAAAAACTATCAATGCATGTAATATCACGCAAGTGTGATTGAAAGCTATCAATGCAGTAGGGATTGTGGTATCTAATTTCACATAGAACAGCTGTAACGCTTACATCAGCTTTCATGAAACATAAATTTTGCCATTTATATTGATAATCTCTTTGCGTTTCATCATTCTACACGTTGACCTTTTGTTGAGCAGACGACACTTGGCGTTTTGTTCAAACGTACCGTGAAAGCTAACAATACATTATTTGTATGAAAGAACAATGTAAGTGTGTACTAGCGATGCCCGTAAGCTGACAATACTTCATGTACATTTGCATTAAGTAAGCTAACCATACGTTACAATCTAAAATCAGCAGACGACAAATTCCAAACCTACCCTGAACACAGCAGGTAGGCTATATTTTTGTTATTTAAATGTGGTAACTAAGTTTGTTTTGAGAATTTTTTAAAATCATTCACGTGAGACGAAAGAAATTATCACCAGACCAAATCGAGAGTTTGACTATCGGCATCTATTAAATAAACAGGTGATTGTCAAAGTATTTTATATTTGCATTTATGACAAAGCTCTCGTGAAGTTTTGTATTATCATGGAAGAGATTTTTTTATCTGAGGGAAAGAACAGTCTAGTACACATAACTTGTGATTCAACATACACAACAGGATGGAAATTATCACGCTATAACTTCCGTTCACACACCATCATCTCACGCTGAACAATGGTGCTTCACACACGTAATAGCTATAAGTGAAACCGAAATGTATTTTATTATTGTAAAATGCACTTCTTGAAAAGTAATCCTGGAAAATTAAGCATTTCAATCTGAACGTAATTTTCAAATGAAATAAATTTAAGTACTTTAGGCTGTCTGCCTATAGTTTAAAAGGTCGAAAGTGAATTCACCCGAATTTTTAATGCATTTTGTACTGTTTCTCACGTTATTATGCGATATTTAATGGGATCATTTCATGGATTGACTTCGTACGTATTAACTTCAATATTTATATGTATCATTGTAGATGATCTAGCTTTGCTTGCCGTTGGGTTCAACATTGTCCCAGTACATTTGTTAGGTCACGAGGGATTGACGCGTATCGACTCTTGCATCAACTTTAGGAACTCCGGGACACCTTAGTGTACTAACTCCAGGACACCTAAGTGTACTGAATCAGATAAATTGGGATATGTTTGGGGGCCATGTGAGGGAAACTATGTAAATGAAATAGTATGTTGAGTTCATATATAAATTCACAGTTGTAAGCAAAATATATTTTGGCGGTGGAATAAAATCGGATTTCCTGGGAAAACAAAACACCGACCTACGTTCGGCCGCGCCATGTCGCAGGAGCCTGATGGTTGGTTACATTTGTATTGTATCTTTTAAGCAGAATCTTACATTGTTTAAGGGTTAAGATCAATTTTCCGATAAAATACCCCCGACTTATTTGCCCTACGGAAAGGGGCATAACGTTCCGACATATGCCTTTGCCAACCGGAATTTGCAAACAATATTCTACTGAATTTGGTACTTTTCTCAATTTTTACTTGAGGAACATCCAATAAGAATCTACATGCATCGCAACTCAGCATGGCAACATCCTGAGACCGACATGTACAGCTAGCCCGGATGTCAATGATCATTTTCATCCACCCACAGGGATTTTTTTTACAAGACAATGTGGAGGCCAAGATCTCGTCGTACTTCTTACCCATTATTTTATTATCCCTCGCTTTCAGCGAAGCGGGGATATTAATTTAGGTCCGTCTGTCCGTCACACTTCGTTTCCGGGCAATAACGGCTACAAATATTACCTGATTTCTTGAAATTTTGTCACATGGTATGTGTAAAGGGCTCGACAGAATTCGAGCGACACTTTTTCCGGACGTTATTTTGCGGAGTTATTTGATAGCCCTTTGATTAACGAAAATTGTAATTTTCTTTTGGTTCTGTGCAATAACGGCAATAGATATTGTCCGATTTTCTTAAAACTTGGTTACAAGGTATGGTGTAAAGTTGGATCGCCACGTTTTGCCGACGTTATTTGGCATTGTTATGACCCTTTGATAAACAATACATCTTGTTTCAACGGCATGCACATTGCAAAATATTTTTACCTACAACATGATTACCCTCTTACGAAAGGAGGAATATTAATTCTACGATTTAGCTTGCAATCTCTTCTTAAGGGGAGGTATGGTCTCTTCTAAAATCAGAAGATTGGGGATAACACATTTGAATGATGACACACCTTTTGGATCTATCAAAACCTGTCCGAAGGGAGAGCCATGACTCCGTGCCTGCTTTGATGAATGAATCGCCTATTATAAATGATGACATATCGTTGGTATTTTTGATAGATATTCTTCAAGGTATAGTATTTTTACTTCTTGGTTGATGTTAAATTCGGTCTTAGTGGGAATTAAATTTTTATGGTGATATATGTGTTTTTATTTCCTTAGTTATTATTCATTATGTCAACTCATTGTTACATGTTAGCTAGTTTCAAGGTTAAATACTGCTTATTTTATATAATTAAAAGGCCATATGATGGGGTAAACTATTGTTTTTGATTCATGCTTCTACAGAATATTTGTTTTGTCATTGTTTCCTTTTTACATAATTTCTCATTTCATCGTATTACTTACGATACACATACTTTGGGGGGGGGGGGGGGGGGGGTAGGTTGATGGAGAATGAGCAAGATTTGTGGTCGCCATCTTGGTCTCGTTGAGGTATACTCTGTGTCCTTGTGTGGTGTGAAGGTGGACCTTTTCTGTGTGTGCTTACTGATCTGCCTTCTTACATGGGAGTGAAGCCTAAGTGCTCACTTTGGAGACATGATTTTTACTTGGATTCGCATGGCGGGTGTGGTCAGTCTCTTGCTCTTCTTGATCACCTGCAGCGTGTTCCATTTAGGGGAACGTTCCGGTTGTGCCAACTTGGAACTGGTCTGCTAAATGGAACAGAACGTGCCGAATTCCGTTCCTGCGAGTGAAAATCTAATAATCTAAAATGAAAAAGCAACAACTTTTCCGGAAATAACCAAAACGGTTCCGTCATAAAATTCGCAAAACAATGCGAGTAGTCCCTTTTATTTACAAATTTTGTCCCTTTTATTTACAAATTTTTCACACTATGATGCCACTTGGAGATGGTAGTGATATATTTTACTGGTGAAATGTTGTTTAACTGGTTATAGTTAGGTCTATTTACAATTTATTGAACATTTGAAACGAAAACCTTTCACTGGCCGTCATATTGGATCAAACTTGGTACCCTCAAATGAGACGTTCCAGACGAACCGGTTCGTTCCTGCAGAACGTCGTGTACCATTTAGCGGAACGTCTGGTTCGTTCCGGAACAACCGGAACGTTCCGCTAAATGGAACACGCTACTGGTCTTATTCTTTTCGTAGTGTTAATCGTTTTTACATAACTGCTCATTTTGTACTATTTCCAGCGAAAACTACAATGAGAAATCATGGGATAATTTTCCAAGAATAAAAATACGATACTGATGGATAAGATTGGTTAGGTCCATCAGTATGTACACGGGTGATCAATCAATTCATCAATGTATGATCCTCAGCGTTTGGCCATGTAAGTATACTTATACTGAAAAACTATAAAGTTTATGCCTTTTAAAATTTACGTCGCAATATAAATGTCAATCGTGTGTAGAGTTCTCAACACAAAGTTACTCTCTTTTACACATTGTCATATAGTGAAAATTGAACGTGATGTTTAAAAAAAAAAAAATTACGAATTCAATGTTATATGTCCATTTATGTGAATTCTTGTTTAATTTGATATATGCAAATTAGCTTAGAAGGGTTATTGTAACAATCACTTAAAACGTCAAACACGAAAAACAATATTTGCATGACATACTCAGAACACCTGTTGATGAAAAACACACTGGGGAGGGGGGCATTGTGAGTGAAATGTTTTAAGATTTACAAAAAGGAACTTTTTTTAAGTTTCCATGAATTTTGTTTATGTTGTAGGTGTTTACAAATTACGTGTGTATTTGTAAACATTTCTATACATGGCAATGCCTCATGCTTTTTCCTATCCACGCAAGTTGGGTGGCTATAGGTTTTATTACATCTAAGCGAAATCATCACATTAAAAATGAAAGAAGGTTTTAAAATACACCATGACAGATGACTGCACATAAATTGCATTCAAATTCGATAAAAATACGTTTTCAACCTTATGCCAGCATTAACTGCACTAATTGAGGAAATGTTTATCTTTAAAGTTAATTTATTATTGGAAGATTTTTTACATCACATAAACTCAGAATTTATTACATATAAGGATAGCAGGGGATTGGTTCTGTGTCCTTGGGAGATATAATCATGTTCAAATATAGTCTTTCACTTTTAAAGTGCAAGATACGGATCTTGAAGAAGTTATGTCCGCGATGGAAAAAAAGCATGCATCAAGAATTCAACAATTTTACCATAATGACTGAAAGATGATACCACCGTTTTACGTTTTTCAGTAAACAGGAACCCCTTGAAGATGTAAGTGGGTACCATGTTGAATATGTAAATTAAGGAAAATAACAGGTGCTGTGACGCTCTGTAGGGAATGCTTACTACTGCATACAACACCTGTCGAATAACAAGAAACTTTCCGTCAGAGTTTGATGAAATTTGAATTTCGCAACAACTAAAGTCGTCAAAGATGTTTGTGTATGCGAAATGTCGGCGATTATCGGCCATTTTTTATTTGATGTGTCTGGGTTTGAATGATTAATGTGTTATGTGTTTCCATTGATATACATCCCTCGTCTTGCTGGCTAGTTATAATTAGGTCATAGTCACCTTTAGGTTATTCTTAAAGCCTAAAGCCTGCGTGATACGTCTCGATTTGACCTTTGGTACGGTTTCAAATCACATAAAACTTTTGTCATGATAAAAAAATAAAAGAATACCATGGGTGACAGTGTCAGGTAAGATGCTTGTGACATTAGTGCTGGTCCAAGCGTAATCCTGATGAGTATTCGTCATGTTAAATAGTTTGACACATGTACAGATTCATACTGTTTTTGATGAATTATTCATGAGGAGATGTTTTTTATAAGATAATAAACCATTGATCTAGAGACTGTTTATTTCAATATGTGTCATTAATCATATTAATATTCAATTTATGTTAGAACTGATTAGATTTATTTAACATGTAGATACTTATTGTCAATATATGTTTTTTTTTATTATACTCTCAACAAAATCAGCTGTCATCTTTGTCGAATTCGTGTTAATTAAACTTTTGATAATACTCATTATGCTGTTTTAAGTTTTCAAAAAATTAAGTTTCGTTGAGCTGTCTCTCAAAATTGCATGCGTGATTGTGGTTCTTTTGTCAACAAAGTATTAAAACTGTTGCTATTCTTACGAATACCTATTGTTATTATTTACTGGCCCTTTTGCCTAATTGCAATGTAACACTACACGTTTAAACGATTTTCATTAGCTGAAAGTAAATTTATAAGTAGGTACTTAACACAAAAATGTATAATAAGATTCTAAATTAAATATATTTTTCGGGCATTCTTATGCAAAAATATTATTATACGTTTCAGATTACCTTAACCTCAAAAATCCAAATCACAATTGGAAATGGAATATCAATGTTTTGAAATTCAAATTCAAGCAATGACAACTAGATGATTAACACAAAACACGCTATCAGATAAATCACTAAAAATGATATATGAAAGTAAATTTCTTACTTATCAAAATTATGAAACAAATTTTGAAAATGAATATAAATGAAGTGACTTTCCAATCATCATTAAGATATAATTACCACAGATACAATTAAATAAATACCTCAAACATATTTCTAGAGGAGTTTTTATGAAAAAATTCGATTATTTCACATTGTAATGTAACCTAAGTATGCCGCCTTACGAATGGCAACTGTTGACATTAAGGTCGTACAGCTTACTATAAAGTCTTATTCAAGCATATTAAATTATGTTTTCATGCAGTCGTTTTATCTATGCTATCTAATAAGGATAATTAAGAATCTATTAGTGTATTAATGTTTTATTCTCATTGAAATGATTCAGAAGTAAATAGCACATGATAATTTTTTTCTGACTGTAAAATTGATAAAGTTTGCGACCTAGTAGACTAAGGTATAGCGTGTTGCCTATTTCACAAAAGTTAACGTATTATCTGTGTATCACTTACGAGTAATTATTTAAAATGCCTTGTACTTTTGGCAATCCTACAGGCATTACGACCGTATTCTACAAGCTATAGAATTTCCATTCTTCGGCATTCGATCCTTTGTTGGAGTGCTACAAAGTAACATTATCATTCATCAGAGGATATTTGAGTTGTGTGGTTAAGCTGTCATAGATATACTTCATGTTATGATGAATGCCTAATTTTCATTGTCAGATATATGGGTCATAAGGCTATACCTTATCCTAATGCTGCCTTAACATATTTTGTTTGTCCTCAGACTTAATAGTACGTCTTACGAATAAGATTCACATATTTTTAAAATGGGTTTTTCTTTAGAGTACATACCGATTTATTCCTCAAAGCAATTGAAAAAAAAACAGAAATACAAAAATAACTTTTTCATAGTTTGATGAATATATGGCATCTAATATCAATCAAAGAGTCAGACGAAACGACTCTTTCTTCGTTTTCTAACCTTTGTGTGGTTTTATTTAAAACCGAGATTCAGTCTGATTGATTTCGCAAAGAACGAAATGTGTTTTTTTTATTTTGTTGATAATAACTTTAAAGTAATAGAAGAGTCTGCCTGTTGCATGGTGTTTTAAGCTTTTTGTATAGGCTTTTTATATTATCAATAACATGTTCAAATCAGCAACGGCGATTGATAATTACTATCATATAATGTTCGTAATTAAAAGATACAATTACAAATATCTATGTTATCTGACGTAACATTCCATTACACAACTGCGTAACTTCTATTAAGTGAGTCAAGCTATGACTGTATTTGCCAATACAGCTTGATTACCTGCCGATCTAAGATTTACTGGAAGATTCAGTCGCCACCAAAATCGGTGATCTTGATGTTACCTCTTGCCAATCAGAGATATATTTCGCGGTGTCATTCTCTGTGGCTTACTGAAGAGATGACCACATCGTAGTTTTTTATATCTGTTTTGTCGCAAAGATTTTTGTTTCTCACTTTGAGAAAATAAATTAAAGAATACCGAAACGTTAACAAAATCATAATCCAAACTCAAAATCGATTAAACCTGATATTTACTTGAATGTGACCAAGATTTAAATGACGGGTGTCGATGATGGAGCAGAATGCGCTTACTCTTCCGGAAAACATGGTCTGATTATCGTGTTCTTTAAGATCACGTAACACACACATACGCTGCACCTCTTAAATTTAGTAATAGATACAGTATGCCGAAAAAATTAATTAAACTGCATCATACAGCTGTTTCGTCCTGCTAGGACTCTTCAGTAATGCTAGGGACCAAAAGGTAGGAATCAACGAGGGTCTTTATGTGAAGCTTTCCTTTGTTCATTTTATCAATTTGGAGTTCAGATAATGGTTTTGTTGGCTCGAATTTGTTTATATTGTCATTAAGAGTTTTACTTCTAATAAGATAGTAATAACCAATAAAATTTAAATTCTACTTAAAATCTATGTTCTGTTAGAGTCGTTGGTTAATTTAGATTTTGATCGTTTCACCACAATGTGATTTCCAAATATGGCAGTATTTGTTTATTACTGTACATAATGTAACTTTCAACTAAATACAGAGGTGTTAAGTTGACAGTTATTTAATTGTGTTTAGTTTAAACAATACTTTATTCAGTTGTCGGCAAAATTGACAGGGATGTTTTGTAATTTGGGACGGGAAAATAAGCTTACAGCTTATATTAATTAGTTTACTTCAACTTTTTAATATAATCGCAGACAAGGACAACACTGTTTTATTAATATGGACGTTAATTTCTATTTACTTTTCCTTTAAACATTGATGTTCATAAATCAGTCATGTCTGTGATATTTGAAGCTATCATCAACGTATTGCTTATAACTCTTATAAGTCTACCTGTACTGTTCGAGATGTCCTAATACGTGGAGTTTTGGTAACAGAATTCTCCGTTTTCTTTTCCGATTACCCTGAATATGACCATTTCTCATATTGGGACGCACCGGCAAAGAGGTTAAGGTATCTCAGATTGCTAATGGCAAGCCCTTCATCACTGAGCCGAGACCTACACGGGGCAGTTACCAGATACTGACCGCAGGTCGGTGCTTTCTTGGTATTCCGGTGTTTCCTCTACCATCCACTCCTGACACGTCCTGATATGGCCTTTACTGTTGATAAGACCAAACCTTTTCCGTTTACCGGAAGATAGGAAAGATGCATCATTCTAGAACAGTTGTGTTCGACAACAACAATTTATACGTATTAGGTTGTATGAGCATTTTGCAACACAAATGCATCTAAAGGTATAGTGTTAAAGATATAGAATGTAGTGAATGTGAAGAATGTTAAGGTAATCATATACATAAATACATATAACGTGATACTTATCTCAAACAAGCACGGTTTATGCGTTGTCAAATTAGCAGATTCTATCTGAGAAACGAGCGAAAATGTGTCCTTTTAATTACGTCCACAGCTGACGACACTCTTTAGCCTAATTAGCTCGCTGTTTATTACCTTCACGGAATTTAAAGTATTACTTCGTTTTGTTTTTGCAAATTTAACACATGACGGCAACTGAAAAGATCATGTTAAATTAGTTATGTACATGTAATCTTTGTGAACTATTTCGATATATTGTCTGGTTTATCGGAACGTGTTTCCATTGAAATGTATAGTGAAATGTATAGCCCGTGTGACAATGATATAAATTTACATATCTTTGTCAAATAATCGTTGATAGGTTTACTTTTACATTGTTTGACCACAGCACGGATCGAATAACATTATAGTCATCAGTTTCATTATAACGTCATAAAAAATAAATTATCGAATTGTAACTGTGAACTTAGTGGCATGGTACATAATATACACATTTTCGTAGTACACAATTTGAAATTATACAGAACTTGTTTAATTCTATTTCTAAATTCATAGATTAAAGGAGTTTTACACACCTAACCCTTCTGTTTCTATATTAGTTTAGACATTTTAAATTTCCATCTTTTGACCCCTAGCGTCACTGGAGAGTCCTAGGAGGACGAATCAGCTATATGGTGCAGTTTAATTCATTTTTTCGGCAAACTGTATCAGTTACTAAATTAAAAAGTTGCAGCATATATATGTGTTACATCATCTTTTAGGGTGTTCTCATTTCTGTTGTATTGTGAATATGAAACGATGGTCTTTGTACTTTTTGTGTTTTTAATTTCCTGAATATCTTTACTATTTGGCTTCCGAAGCCTGGTATTTGTTTACATGACATGACTTTCGATAAATACTACCGTGTCTCAAAAGTACTTATATACTGATAATTACTTGGTTAAATTAGATAATGGTGATTGGTTCCATGAAAGTTGCACGCCTTGATGTTTTGAGGGATGTAAAAAATCTCTATTGCACCTTAAATGTTACATATTAAACAAATCTCATTGCAATATCTAATCAGAATTCAAATAGCCAAGATCAGTTTATTGAGAAAACAAACCGAGCAAATTTTAATACGAAGGATATTTAAAAGTCATTTTGTTATCTTGACACGCTCCAAAATACATCGATGTTGCATGTCAAACAGATGGAACTATTTTCAATTAAGTGTGCACCGTTTCCCATATGGCTACAAATGAAATCACCTTTCTATATTTTACATAATTGGCCATACTGAGATAGGACCTGGAAATTAATACTTTGTTGAAGCTATGACTTTTATTTTAATTATGGTGTCCAAATAGCAAATTGACACACGTGAATGGATCGCAATATTAACATAGTTCAATAGTTAGAGCATGCAAGTTTAGAAAGAGAATATATTGAAAAAGTCGGCGAACATATTGAATGAAAGTAGCATTCTGTTGAAATAATCTTCCAACTGGATCTAAGACACTTCCTTTTGAGTTTACTTTTTGTATGTTGTATAACTACGGATACGTGCTGGTGATTGTCCTACTTGTAATATGATTTCCCCAAATAAGAATCTTTGATGAGATAAGCTAAAATCTTTTACAAGTTTTCTCCGCCTTATATTGTTAGTACACAATACGAGAAAGTCACAGTTAGTCTTTTTAACGCGTTCAAACATTCTAAAACGATATTTCACAATAGAGAAAACGTATTTTTTTCACACTGATTGTTTCTAGGACAAACATTGTTCAAGAGTAATCTGATGACACGAAGTATGGGTTGAAGAAAGGGTCACACATGTTTACCAAACAGACGAAATCCCATTCATTTTGTTCCAAGGATCATACTGTCTGACCACAATACCAGCAAGTACCCTCCCAAACATTCCTTTCAGCTAGATATTTTACTTAGGAAAAGCGACAGGTTAATAAAAGAAAACATTGTCAATAAATAACCCCCTAAATACTATATGGATAGCCTATCAGTGTGTGATACCAGGCCTGAAAGCTGTCAATCGATGAAGTGATGCATGGGTGACCTGGGGCCGTTTGGTGACAGCCGAGCTTGTTAGGTTGATAAGTTATAAGTTTAGAAAGATTTACATGTGATGTTATATTGATAATAATGTACTTCTTGCTCAGCAAAGATCATCTTCATGATCCATGGTCCGTTGGTACCACGACGTATGCTCATAATAACGGTGCAATTGATTCAAAAGTTCACATACACATTTTAAACAAAATACATCATATTTATTTACACATGTAAAAAAATAATGTTCTAAAGCAGTCAGTGAATGAATATAACTAGTGTGATGCTTCAATTAAAGAGATATTCAATTGTTTGATTCTCTTCTGGTCTTATAAATTCATATAATGTGTATATGATTGGAACTAGTATGTCTTTCCTTTGTAGGCTTTTCTTGTATTATTCTTCTATCACATTTGATTTTGATGCTGATGCTGTGGTATGATTGTCTTATAAAGTCAACTAACTGTAATATATATGTATTTTTATAATGGAAAATCATCTGAAACGAAGAATAAGATTATGAAGAATTCGGTTTTTTTTTTCGTGAAATAACAAAAAGTGAAAAAAGTGAAAATGGCATTGGTATAAATATGAAAATTCATTTATTGACAAATGAAGCTGACAATGCATTCTATAAATGAAATGATGTGAATGGAACTGACCAGACGAACACCTAATGTGTCGGACACTGGCTATATCCGCGAACTCTATCAAGTGGTCAACTGTCCAGACGACTGAGCATTGTCGTGACGAACTTGAATGTAGGACAACTATGATACAGCAACTATGTTTTGAATTGCATTTTAATCCAACGATATTTTTTGACCTCTTTGTAATGACCTTGAAGACAGTTTGATACTGGTTAATATTCCAGTAATTTGACCGAATTGTGTATATCGCTTTAATTCAGGAGATGTAACCTACATTTGTAAATCTAACCTAAACAAGACATCTTTATTTAAAATTTGGGGGGGAAATCTTAATTAATTTCAAGCTGAGTGGTATGATTTTATGAAGGACAGATGGTTAGGTAGATGTTTATTCCCCACTTAATTCTGTTTATTCCATTATGCACACGTTCAAAATTGTTTGGATTCAGAACTGTTGGTATGTGGAACAATTGTACTCAGGCGGCCATACTGGCTGAAACAGTTTGAGAGACTCTTGTAATTAGTTTGGATAGTCTTTGGAAACTAAATACGAATCTAACAATGATAATGCACTTAAAATTATTTTTTTTATGTTTTATAGTACGGTCACAGGCATGTTTTACACCATCTGTCCTATTATATTATCTTACGGAATAAACGAAAATAAAACGACAGAAATGCTGAATATCGTTGTCGCATTCCATGAGGAGTTGATGTGATTGTATACCATAACGTTCGGAATATTGCGCAATGTAGCTAGGATTTCTGGTAATATGAGTATCAAAAGCACATGTAGGTATGAGGTAGCAATGTAACGTAGAATTTTTTTTTCTGTTTTTCTTTTACTTCTTATTTGTTTTTTATGAAATATAATTTTGTTTTTTGTCTCGATAAAGGACAAGATTGCTCCAAAGATTTGCAAACATCATGCTGTCCACATTGAAAGAATGACTTCCTTGGCCCATGTGTATCTGATACCAATATAGATTGCCATAGGAATGTCTGTAATTGTTCTTCGATGTATACAAACTGTTCATATTTTGATATAATGCGTGTGATACTGACTTCACGTTCCATTAAGAATGACACTGTATACAGTGTATATATTTCGGTTACTTGTGTAATTGAGCTTGAATTACTTGTAATGAGATCTGGTCATACTACCGCGTTCTCCCCTCACCACCTCCTCCACAGTCTACTGGTGACAAGTGATATAGCGTGTCCGATAACATCTATGACATATTTTTCATGAAATGTAAGGTATTTTATAATTGATAGCGTTGTGTTTTACTGGGTCAGTACCCGTAAGTAATACCTCCGGGTGGGTCTCGCGGTACTGACAGAGAGTAAGTGACTGTCGAAATGCTAGCAATAAAACACCATATATTAAACTTAACTACCAAATGAAATCATCAATAAAATACACCAATAATGTTTTGTAGCTAAACATTTCTGACATAAAAATGGTTCCGTGAATAAGATTTTATCAATTGTTTAACGACAGGTAGTCGATATAAGCTATCAAAGTTATAAACTTAATGCTTTATTTCATTCAAAGTATTCCGTGATGTGTACTGTAAAAGTGGAATTTTTCGCGGTGTGAAAATTTTCACTTATTTCGCCGGCATTAAATCTCCGCGAATATATCCTTGCGTGAACATTATCTAACACCACTCAAACTCTACTTTGTATAATAGTATTGTGGAAACACTGTCCAATACAGCATGGCTGACAGCGCGAACATTTCCACATCGCCAACAGTTTGGAGGCTGACTAAGCAAAAATTTCTATGCTCGAAAATATTGGCTTTAAAAGTAGTCTCAATTCCCCTCTCTATCGAAGGATTGGTAGGTCTTACTTCACTTACAAGTGAATTGCTGAATGAAATATGTATTAACTATTACTTTTGGTTTTGTTTTATTTTGTTTTACGTTATATCGACAACTAAAGTTATTTAAGGATAGCTTTCCACAGTATGCGATGTGGGTGTTATGTGTTCAGTATGGGTGTATTTAGGAGACTGTGGAATGTTCGTGTAAACATCCTTCCAATTGTCCTGAACTTGTGCCGATTAAAAGTGCTACCACACTAAAGCATTCTGCCGTAGGCCTCCGTTATTAATCCTCCCCGGTCCCATTAAACTGAGAAATGAGAGAACTTGACGTTCCACTCCCATAATGCTGAGAGAAGGTATGTCTCTTCCAGGAGACGGAACCTAAACTCAAAGAGGCGAACGCTCAACTAAAGACATTTGGAAGGAGATAAATGGTAAAGAAAGAAAAGAAAAGATCCCAAATTTAGTATCCCTTCCGTAACATGCCATGGGTGCAGCAGGTAGAATTTTAATGCCCTATCTGCAGGTTAGAAAAACATTTGGAATTCGGTTTTATTGAAAAGGTGATTATATGAAACTGGCAGGTAAGTAATTTAGCTGAGAAATCGAGGTCGGTGTATTTTTTCCAGGTTTTATGTTGAGGTGAATATTCGATTATATGGTCCTGAGGAATGATGGTAAACGGGATGCAGGTCTATATAGCCATATATAGTAGTTAAAGTAAATATATCTGATGTCTAAATCATGAAACAATATGGAATGTATGAAATCGCCAAGAGAAATACATTGTACTGTATTTATCACATTGCATTATGTGATCGAAATATTAAAAAGTGGATTTTTACATCAATATCGGAAATAACCGACCTAAAAGTGATTAAAGTCATCTGATGAAGTTATTGAACAAATGCATATTATCTTGCGAATCTATTTGTGCAATTAATGAAGAATAATTTTGACGTCATATAAAGATTTACAATTAGGGCCTATTTATAACTTAACATGAACACAATTGTTATTAAAATTTCTGTATACAATTGATTACATTGTTTCGGGCATGTGTTTAATTTACTTGACGAATCCTCAAACCGAGGTATAATGGGGTACAAACTGACGGCGAGCACGACATTAGGGAGTTACAATATGTATTTACCGTAGCTTTTTTATAAAGGTGTCGCAACACACACATGCTGCACCTTTTACAAGCAACAGATACAGTTTGCCGATAAAAATGAATCCAACTGCATCATACAGCTGTCTCGTCCTTCTGGGACTCGTCAGTGATGCTAGGGACATATTGAGAGTACATTCCACACAATAAACCGTTGTTGATACATTCCTGTTGTCTATAAAACCGATCGTGTTTTTTTCACAAAGTGATTTCGATTATCCGACATGGCAGGTGCCAACACGTCACATATCAACATTATCTGCCCGTCAGCCATTCACAAACAATAACACAGACGCACACTGGAATTGTTTTTACATGACGTAAACATGCATCTATATTGATTTTCTTTTTTTCTTTGTGTGAAAGTACCATAAATCCAAGCTCATAATTTACGTAATCTCTGATTTGAAATACACATTATTCTGACAGGTGTGTGATTGTATCTGGTGGGTTTCTTGCTAGGTGGCACCACATCACAACGTAAAATTTGCTGTCTGGCATTTCAGACCTACTATAAGCCATGCTGGTAGGTTTGTCAATTGATTACAGCTTCTCGTGCAGGGTGTAATTTTCGTGGAATAATAAAGCCGATTTGATTTGTAGGTACAGCGTGAAGGTCTCCAAAATCGTTTGTGAATTATACATTACCGAGCACAACGACATACGCGCCAATTAGGTTTTTGTATTCAGGTGACGGTCTTGCAACATCTAAATCCATACGACCACGAATGTCTAGGGAGACACCAGACAAGGAAAAAATCCAATGATGGCAAAGAAGGCATCATATCAGTTTAGTTTCTCTACTTTTAAACGAATATTCACAAGGAAAGACATACTAAACAGATAACACATTAGTCGCCTGGTTGTGTATAAAGCATTTATCTTTTACAAATGTTAAATATTAAAGTTGAATGTTACCGGCAATCTACAGTCAACCTTCCTTATCTACCGAACCTCCACTACCTCTTAGATGTTGCAACACCAATTTTCTCATTTGATGTGTTGATGAAAGATGACGTAACACACACATGTGCTACATCTTTTAAATTCAGTAATAAATACAGCATGCCGAAAAAATGAAATATACTTCACCATACAGCTGTTGCGTCCTCCTAGGACTCTTCAGTGATAATAGGGACCAAAAGGTAGGAATCCAATTTATCTAAAGTAATGTAGAAGCAGAAGCATATTGACTTACTCGTCTCGTCTGTGGTGTGGTAGATATACGTTCACACTCTAAATGACTGTGTTCGTACTTTGACATCTGTTTAGCATTATCTGGCCATAATGTTAGTAATGCTTTTATTGAGCAACTTTGATACAATCATGTTAATGTTTGATTCCACTTAATCGATCACGTGTAACATGTATGTTCTATTTTTATTACAATTTATATATAAATATCATATATTCTCATGCGGATAAAAAATGTGTCAAATACCTTGTTACTTTAAGCGTAAAAATCTAAAAGAAGAAATAAATTGTAGTGGTTTTTATTGGGTCACCTCACCTTTCCGTTTAAATAACTTTTTGCAATCCATTTTTATCCTTCGTCGTACGTTTATAAATTATATTTTTGACTTTTTTAAAACCACTGAACCGTTTTTGATGATACCTGACAAGTGTTTTATCAGATGGGAGTAAGAGGATCCTAACGTGTCAAAATGACGGATGCCAATTGCAAGGGGCCAACTTAAGGCAAAAATAGAATAGGAGTTTCTATATGCAGATTAACGATGCTCTTTTAAAGAGCTATATATATATCGGTTTTATAGGAAGGTATAGAGTAGAATATTAAATGATTTTCTTATTGTCGTAAATATTATGATGCACATAGGTAGTCTCATGCATATATTCTTAAAGGAAATTGTCATATATGTAGAGATACCAACAATAAATGATGTACGTTAGTATTGCACCACATTCATACCATCAACCATCTATGCTGGTTTAGAACAAAAAGACATTCAAACAGAGCAACCCTGTTATTTGTCCCAGAAACACGTTATTTCTATCTTATTCGACTTGGCCGCTCCAGAATCGTTCGATTTTCATCAGGAATCCAAACGAATCGTTTGCTTCAACAATGACAGTGTCTCCGTCATTTAGCAGTAAAAAGGTGCATTCTGTGTGTGCATCCAAACCCAATCTTTCCACAACTTCCTGGGACCGCGGTGGCCGAGTGGTTAATGTGTGCCGATCACTACCATTAGCACTCAACCTCTGGGTTGCGACGAACATTTGCCAGGTACTAATCGAAGGTCTGTATTTTTTTCCGGGTACTCCGGCTTTCTTTCAAAAGCCTGGCACGTCCTTAAATGACTCTGACTGTTAATAGGACGTAAAACAAAATAAACTACACTAGCCCATAACTTTCACGATGTGTAATGATCTATCTTTTTTGCCTGTTGTCTGTCCTTAATTGATTTTTGTATTAAAAGTTAAGATTTTTTAAAATGTCAATGACCTAAATATTTTCTTCGCTCAATTTAATCTGTGAGTATATAGATCTGTTGTTTAAAATTAACGTGCCATTATATTCTATCATATATATCTTAATAAACTTGAGACTATGTATTGTCGAATACAAAGCTCATAATGTAACTGAATTGCAACATATAAAAAATGAGATATTCAAGATAGTGATAGTTGATGTGTATATGTCAGTGTCACAACATAATTGTTTGAAAAGTAGCACAGTCGTTCAGGAGACTAACATAACAACTAAGCAAGCTTATCTATATCAAGAAAATATGTCGTTTCGTGATGCAGCAGTTTAGTTATAGACTGAGAGTTCATGAAATGCAATATCATTAACATTAATATTTGTAATACTGTGTTTGAAAGAGGTCACTAGACCATCAAATGTGGCGTGCTTAATATTAAGTAAGATTGCACAAGGCTCAAAACTGGCTATGCTAGTTCTTGTTGCAAATTATTGTTCACCGGCAAGTGACTTTGCATTAAGTTAATTGCTCAGATAAACCTGATTTCAACACTTTTAGATGTGTTGAATAGTAATGGATGATGCCCATCAATTGCTGATAAACATATCAATAGAAATTTAATGCATTCTAAAATAAACTTTAATTTATGATTTTGTACCGAAGTAATAAGACCTATCCCCGTATATGATAATTTTGACATTACGTAACATTTTTTTATATGAAAGTTAATGCGACGATTTGAATTTATCTAAAAGAAATGTGGCAAACAATCTGGCAATTCATCATTAGCAATGTACGATAGTATCAGTTAACACAACTCTCATTCAGTCTAGTGACTTCGTGTCGATGTTGAATCCAGAACCAACGGATACAGCTATAGACCTTCCGCCATGTCCGGTCATTTTGCTTCATAACGATTAGAGAGTACGGGTTTTTTTTTTATCTTTTGTGATATCTTTAAAAGTTGGGAATTAAAGCTAATCTTAGAATGCAAAATAAGTTGATATCAAATCTTAAATTCATATATACACCAGCTATGAAGAGAAGATGCATGCACACTACAGCAGGAACTGGAGCAAAACATGGCTATCAAAAATGCACCCCGAGACACATGCGTGTTTTTACTGCAAGCTTCCTGGAACAACCCTAGACAAACCAACAGGCAAGAAAAGGGGATACTTGTGTAACAATAAATTCCGAACTTCGAAAACCCTACAAGCGAGATAGTTAATAGATGATTCTAAGGCTTATATTTAGTTACAGCATATTGAATCAGTAAAAAGAAACAAGCACAATTTTCTTTTTTCTTTTTCTGAAATACAAGTTTATGTAGGTTTCGTTATTAGAATATACACGGAAATTTAATTTTCTATGTACAGAACTACTTATTTAATAGAAAACTCACAGACCAGTAAGGCGGCAACACCTCGTTACTTTATCAAAACCTAAATGTCGTATTTTTACACTATACTAGACTGTTTACATGTACACAGCCAGTAATGTGTGTTGTATCACCTTTCTGGAACCCTCAATACCTGTGACAGGAGAAATCTTCACAAGTATGTCGAGGAGATTTGTAAGTGAAGACTTAGACCCGCCCACACTGGTGAACGATGGAATTTGATAGGAAATCCACAGGTGTAATTTGGAAAGGCAATATGGGTGAAGCTAGGGGTGGGATATTTAGAAAGGCAATATGGGTGAAGCTAGAGGTGGGATATGTAAAGAAAACGACGTGCGAGATAAGGTATACATGTGTAGCTGGTAAACATGGGTAGCATGTCAGGCAGGTTTGATTGACGTGTCAGGTGTTGAGCAATAGTGAGACTGGTATGTCGCTTACCTGTCTATATTTGGAGGTGGTGGGGAAGGATGGGCCCACGCGACATCTACCACTGAGAGCGTATTGGGGACTTGATGAAGCAATTTATAAAAATACACAATCGTATCTGTTCTTTTCATCTCCCAGCAGGTGATGTGATGGTGTGACACCACACAATGCCACACCAACATAATGCATTCCTTCCTCCTTTATCGACAGTTACGACCATAGCTTGTGGCGGGGCTCCAGTTGTACCATAAAATGAGTGGGATTTTCTTCATTTTCCAATACTATGCTCAGTTGTAACTGGTTTTCCTTTAAGATATATACCTTACTCGTTGTACACCAATGCCTGCTTTCTGTAATACTTTCCTCGAATTCGAGTTACTTCAGACTCAGTTCTACTGCCATGGCTGATTGCTGTGTTTGTCGTCTGTCCATCTGTCTATTTGTCTACTTTTTCTCTTGAAACCTGAAATACACCGGAGTCCTGGTATTCTGCCTGTAGGCAAGTGACAAAGAGTGCTATACACTTGCTTTAAAGTAATAGCAATGACTTTTTAATATCACAGGGGTTAAATGTGCTTACCATTAGTTCTAGAGATGCACTGGATACGTTTTGTAAAAGCCGGCTGGGCAACATTTTTGCTAGTATACTGTGTTTAAACTAACTTGTCAACACACTCTCTATAGTAAGAAGTAGGGTTCCATTTTATAGTACATACTGATATACCTGGCTTAGAACATAATTATAAAATAAAAAATCTCCTTATAAGTTACCTTTACCTACGTTTGGTTTGGTTCATTTTGTTTAAAGTCATATTAACAGACAGGGTCATTTCAGGACGTGCCACGTTTTGGAGGTGGAAGAAAGCCGGAGAACCCGGATAAAAGCAACCGACAAACGGCCAGTACCTGGCAACTGCCCCCACTTGGGATTCGAACTTGCTTACGTAGCAATTAAATATATTAATATTTGAGAAAAATATCTCCAACAACCCCAAGTCTTAGAGCATGGTACATTTATAAATGAAGACCAACCAGTCTAAATTGGCTTGGAGCAAATGTCTACATAGTAAGTAATGAGTAAGCTCAGAACTGTCCTGATATTGACTAAACTGTTCTTTAGATGTAGTCTTAGCTATTGTCTTTCTACTCTATAAATGACTTTGTTCAACTAATAGATCGCACAAGACAATATCCCAATTTTGTCTTATGCACTCAACACTTCCCTATTCGTATTTATAATCGACTTATCAAAATGTGGTTGAAAGTTACAGTAACTATAAGCTTTAACATATAGCCTAATAGTCTATGTAACTTATTCCATGGGAGTCATTTTCCATCACAGAGGGATGACGAAACACACACAGACTCAGACTTTCATTCATTCAACTATTCGACTTCGACGAAGGACATTCAGCACGAAACAATCAATACATAGAGAAATGATATTTCATCTTTATCACGAAAGCATGTAAAATTCAGGTAATGATTTGTCAAAGATATCAAAATAGTTTTAAATAATTTTAAAGTGAATCATTGCCTATAATGTTGAATGTTAAGAACAACGTGGTTTGTAGAGAAAAAAGTGTGAAGTAGTTGGAATTCGCTTCGGAACTACACGAGCAATACTTCATATTCATTTCTTCTTAAGTAATACTATGTGCATTTTCCACAGATGAATATTAATATTAACTCTAAGAGATATACTTTTATTAATTTCCTGTAGAAAAAGGTGTTAGTTTGTGGGTTTTTTCTGGGACAATAACATTCACGTCAAATTATAATCAAAACGCTTGGATGCATTTCAATATATCCTGCGATCTTTTCTATTTCGGTCTTCATTAAACGTAATATTCAACTGTTTCTCGAATTTTTATGATAATGTTTCACCAAATAAATATCTATAAGTACAAGCTATAACTGAGCAGTGCATTGCATGTATCGATAGTAATATTCAATATTGTTTCGTAAAATTTGAAACCTAATAGAGCTGGAAAATGTACCCCATCGTTAGGCTTTTCTGCTATCAGTGACAGTAGGGGGTTCCGATTAACCTATTAACCTGATACTATATACAGTACTAATAAATTATGTTTGTGCTTTTCATTATATAATGCATTGTACCCTCTTGCTGAAATTGATTTACGATTCCAAATATAACAAATTGGGGATATTTATGAAAATAGACAAATATTTAAAAGTTTATTTTGAGTATAGCCCTCTGGTCAGTTTCGTCGCTGTGGGAATTCCACACCTTTCATATAAAGGTCATCAGAGTTCACGTTGGTCTTAATTTATTCAAAGCATTGTTCAATGGCCCTAAGTGGAATTCACGTTTGTAATTATCATATCTATTTTGATACAATATCAAAACTCTCTGATAGGTCAGTTGGATTAACATTCAGTGTTATTGAAAGGGAAACAATAGCTGTATTGAAATTCGTGTAAACATAACACGGATTCGCCTCGAACCGTGTCGCGAGGGGACATTCCTAGCGCCCGTCCGGAGATGGTCAGTTCCACTATTCGACCACTCATGCTATAAAAGCGTATACACACGTTTGCTTATTTGTTAAATATTTTCATTAAGGGATTAACCGGTACTTTTAACCAGATAAAAGTTCCGGGACATAAGCTAATTTCGTAAGGGAATAATTGATTCACCTATGTGTACCTGTACGATGTGTATTTAGACGGTAAAGTACCACTTTACAATACCAATCCTTTGAACACACCACATATTCTGTGATTAAACGATTTCATGTTATTTACCGATACGAAATACAGTTATATAACTAATGACGTCACGGATATGACGTATGTACTGGGTATATCAATAACAGGAAAGGGAATGATATTAGGCAGCTGGCATTTCCGCGGCTGGTACCATTGGAATTGCAAAAACGACACGTAAATGTGTTTATCCCATATTGGTTAAATATTACGAGACTTTTCCCTCGACACAAGCGTACCGGGCACTCGAGTTACCATCTGCTTCCGGCAAAATTGTTTCTCCGCTTGTGAATCAACTTATAAAAACATATCTTAAACCGTATCATTTAACAGTATGACGCGGGTTACACTTACATATATTTGACACAAAAATAAACAACAGGTAATAAGTTGGCTATTTATTCATCTACGTATTTTTATTGGAATTCTAAATTGGTTTATTTTGGAAATTTAAAAAAAAATAAAATCGTTGGGTCAGTGATATAGTAGAGAATTGGTTGTCATTTAACATATAAAATATGACAGCAGAATGGCTTTAAATAAATATATATATATCAATTACATGAAAGCTTAAATATTTGGTCACAACCAATTTGATAAAAAAGAAGATCATCGAGATAAAAGGGAAATAAAAAATTAAACGACTGTCAATGGTCTCCGGAAATATTGTTCCTAGTATATCAGTTCAGTCAATGTCAACTTACCTCTTTGTTATTATAACTTCAATAAACTATAGGCTTGTTTTCTTCTTTTATTATCCCTTATTCTTCTTACAAAAAGTGTTCTCATTGATTGAAAAATCCATTCATTCGTTCGTTCGTTAATCTATTCAATCATCAATTCATCATCACTTTCACCCATCTTTCTATTCATTCAAACCTGTTCAATATGAATCCATTATAATAACAGGCAATCGAAAGGCCTATGTTCGTGTTCTACTGCCTTATAAGCATAGTATTGACCGATTCAATCAATCAATCATTCATTCATCCATCATTCATTCATTTATACATAGCCACAGATAATTTCATTTTAGTAGTGGCACGGTACATACATGTAATATACACATTTTGGTAGTACACGATTTGAAATTATACAGAACTAGTTTAATTTGACTTCCAATTTCATAAATTAAAGGGGTTTTACGCACGTGACCCTTCTGCTTCTACATTAGTTTAGAAATTTTGGATTCCCACTTTTTGGCCCCTCGCATCACTGACGAGTCCTAGGAAGACGAAACAGCTGTATGATGCAGTTTAATTAATTTTCTTCGGCATACTGTATCTATCACTAAATTTAAAAGGTGCAGCATATGTGTGTGTTACGTCACCCTTTCAACCATTCATACAGTTCATTTATCTACGGGTTCAGCATGATAAAAGTCAGTAGAAAGTCTGAAAGGATGAAGAAAGGATGTTCGCGATCCGACATTATAAATTTAGTTTCATTTGGGTTAACCTTAATTCTTTTGTTGACGCTTTGGTATTCTCTGATTTTTTTTTCTAAATGACCAACTTACGTTTACAATATCTATGAAATACAATTATATGGACAATATCTGACGCATACGACTCTTCAATCACCACGCCCGATTTTGATTGCTTCTTTTCTCATAAAGTCACGTTAAAATAATGTTTTTGTACTGCATTCTCGTATTTCTGCTGCTGTACCGGTAACAGCGTAAGAATTCATCTTGAATATTGCTGATATCAGTTAATCTTAACTAAATCTATAAATATAAAAGTTATTAGGCTTGATTTTCGCTTCAGGTTTTGTCGACAGTTACGTATAGTGTGCCTTTAAATGCAATAACGTTTTTTAGCGATGGTGATCGAATGAAGTTAAGAAGAATGGTTTTGCTTAGTAGTTAGGAAGCTACATTAATGTATAGGCCCTACGTCGACCAAACGTACATGGTTGACGATTCTTATGACAAATAACACATGCTGGTTTGAGTTTTTTTGGGGAGTTTGATTTGCATTTTCCACTCAGGTGACCATGCTTAGGATTTGGTGAGTTCTAGAAGAATGGTTGATGCATGAAAGGTTACTGAACGCACTCTATTGCATCAAGGGCTCAATCAGACCTGATTCTCTGGTTAGAGGGGTTAAAGTGAGCTTTGTAATCTTTGATTATGTGTTGTATGTATACTTTCCCCATTATTACTGTATGCTTCATTTATTGGAACACTTTAAACGTTGAATTAAATTATTATGCTTCTCCATCTTATTTGGAGTGTTTCTGAACTTTCCATTTTTTAATGGTAACATCGTTGCTTCTCCATCCAATGGTGTTTACATGTCGCAGTTGCTGCTTGCTCTGAATATCGAAATTTTCGTGATATATGCCAACTGCTGACGAACAAACTTACGGCACAGGGATTCGAGAGATGCAGGTTGATGAAGAGTATGGTCAAGTTTTATGGTCGCCATATAGGTCTCATCGAGAAATATTCTGTATCTTTTTGTGATATGAAGATGGACGTTTTTGAGTTGGATGCGACAAGATTTACATGGCGGGTGACGTCAATGAAGCAGAGGATCCTTACTCTTCCGGACCACCTGGTCTTATTCTCTTGTTAAATCTATGTCACATCCACGGGTGCTGAAGAATGTTAGGGTAGAATTTTGTACTTTAAATGAGGATATATTGAAGGTAAAGCGTACGGTAACCAAACCAGTGTTTTTCATGAGTACATTAGGGTATTACGTTTAGATTTAAAAGCGGTTTTGGTAACTTTACTGCCAATGTCATTATTGTTTTCCGGGTTTTCAGCAGCAGGGGTCTTTATATACCTTTACTATTATAAAGTACTATACACAACATACTTTTGTGTCTAGCACCTGTGGTCACGTCCAAGTAAACGTCACGTCTTCAAAGTGAGAACTAAAGCATCAGCCTCAATCACAACGAGTAGATACACTATTGAGCATATTCAAAAAAGTCCACTGCCACATCATACAATTATACAGAATCTGTTTCAATGAGACCAAGACGTGGACCATAAAACTTGCGCATAGTCTTCATCAACCTACATCTTTAGAATCACTGTGTTGTTAATTTGTTCATCAGCAGCCGACATCTTTCACAAAAATCCCAAAATTTTATACCCTAAAGTAACGAATTAACTGCGGCATACAAACACCATTGGTGAAGAAGCAGGGGTGATACTATAAGCAATGGAAAGCTCACTATCGGACAATTGAAATCGTCATGTTTATAATATTACTTAGTAGTAGGCTGTCCATGATGGTCATAATTTAGAAGAGATCGGGGTAAGCAGTTGATGATGTATTCTTGATTTAAAATATAGAAGGGAAGTCAGCATACGTCTTCTTATTAATAGACACCACACCGATATACCTTGACGTTTTATCAAAAGACGATTTTTTTCACCATGCAACTGGTGTTGCGTTTTTGTTCGAATCAGTTTTGTACCTAGGGATACGTATGCCATGTTTGATATCTGCCAATGTGCTGAAAATATACACGTCATTAAAATTAAGTTTTACCCTTTTTCAAAAAGCAATAACAATAGATGACCGATATAATCAACGAAACATAAAGCATTACAGGTAAATAAAATAATAAACAAACAATAGAGCACAAACCATGTTAGATATATACTAACCTTGAACAATATCTCAGAAACAAAGGACAATGAAACAAAAACAATTACGATATAAATAAAAATAACAATAACAAATTTATAACCAACATAAATAAAAACAAAAACAGAACAATGTTACAAAAATCATTATGATATAAATAAAAAAAAACATAAATAGCATTCACATAAAATCTTTGGCCGATTTAAAGAAAAAAAAAAGCAATGAACCGCGAACAAGGACAGCATAAGAACAAAACAAATAACAATAAAACCTCGACCGATATAAATACGAATCTCTGTATTAGAGGTGATACGTTGATAGAAGACTTGTGGACTGTGTGAATGGACAGGGTTCGGGGTGGAGGCTGATTAACGGGGTGCGAAGTGAACATAGGAACAACTGTTTTACGAGTTCAAGAGCTTCTTACACGCAGTCAATCATGTCCGCTTGATCTACTTGTAGTGGTCAGGTTACATCTGTGTCGACAGACGATGGCCTTTAAAACACAGATAGAATCAGATCATATCACTCACTCCGTCAACAATTACTACAGTTAACGGTGGAGTTTCTGAACAGTTTATTTGTTTATTTGATGGTGTTTTTAAAATACACTCTGAACTAAAAAAAATATCAGCTCCCTTATGTGTTATTATCAGCGTTCGGGGGCATGGTAGTCTAGTGGTAGGACGCAAGGCTCGTTATCGTAGTGTTATGAGTTCGAGTCCAAGCCATGGCACTAAGGTTGTATCCTTGAGTAAGATACTTTACTCCGCTTGTTCCATTCTACTCAGCTGTAAATGAGTACGTTGTTGGGCAGTGCTAGAAATTATAGACAGCTTGCTGCGAGCGCCGAAATGGCAGCACCGGTTGTATGATCCCAAGGGAGTCGAGAAAGGTATTGGCTAGTTGCGTAGGTCATATTTGAGATAAAGCGGTATATAAGAACCCTGAAGTATTATTATTATTGATTTGAATTGAGTTGGAAAGGATGGTTACCAAAATATTTAATGTAAAATCTTTAGCGAATCATGGTTATACATCATTAAATGCGGACAAAATATTCAAGGATTGCCGTAACCTCGATGGTCACAATCCTCTTTTAATGAGTAGTTGTACGGTTTACAGTATACATGCTTAATTCGATATCAATTTCAATTTGAAGCTGAAAAGAACATGAATTGCAACGTTTTCTATAGAATGTTTATATTTGATATTTGTTACATTATTAAGACGTAAAACATCAACTGCAGCCACGGTTCTCTCTTTGATGACGTGACATGTCTGGCGTGATTCATATGGCGTGTGTAATCGCTGTACACCAGGACCTGTATTCATGCAACTGTTCTCATACTTAATGACTGCTGTGCTCAAACAAGCTTTCCTGTAATATCCCTTAGCCCTGCCAACAATCAAACAAGTCAAATGTAAAAATTGAAAACATAATTCACCATCAAGTCTTTTCGTTGTAAACAAATACTTTGACAAAATAATATCTTTAAAAAATATACAGTTGAAAGAGGAAATTATGCTTGAGCACAAAATATACGCTTTAGCATTAAATTAATACGGACCCTAGTCATATTGTCTTACTGTTAGTACTTTTGGGGGTTTCCATGTCAATATTTCCTTTGCTAAAACATGCTTCATTGATTGATTGTATATTCGAATTTAGTTTTTTGACGTTTGTCTTCTATTGAACTTTATGTAGCCCTTACATGAATGTTTGGTTTGGGATTTGGTTTAACATCCTGGTTGTGCCAGGTTTTTGTTGCCAACAATAGCAGACGTTGAACTGAGATTGATGTTAGCTCAACACCCAAATAACGTGACAGCCCTATATTTTCTTCTCTTTTGGAAAGGTGGTGATCATATAAAAGTGGAATTCCGATAATGTGTTTTATGGCGGTACACAGAGTAACAAGAGAGTTGTCCTGTCGGAGGTGTTTGGTGGAGGGGGGAGGGGGAGAGGGGGAGCGGGAGGAACAGTTTTTGTCCTAACTGACACTAATCTACTGCCTTGGTTCGTCAGTCGGGAGATCGGGTGGTCAGGATAAATAACACACTAACAAACGACATCAGAGGTTTATGTGTACCGAACACGGAATGCTTAAGGAGCTGCAAGCACGAAATAAGATCTGTCTTAGTCTGGGCTACAAGTACTCAAATGTGAAAGGTCAGCAGTTTCAACATCGTCAACCTCACCGGCAGTTATATAACATGAACCTGAACAAATCTGAGATTTAATGAAAGATTAAAAATATGTTTTTCAATGACATTTTATCACATTAAGTAGTATGTTATCCAGTGAGTATACCCATGTCATATATTGTTAGCGTATTAACCCAACTAATATGACCTATCAGCCTGTGTCAGATGTACGTACTAGAGTCACAATGGCGGCTTTTGTTTTACATTTTAGGGTGTCATGAAATGCCCGTTTAACACAAATCCATGCCACAAATCTTGTGAACTTACATTTTATTATTACCTTATATGAAATTTATGAAACTCAGCTCGCATTTTTCATTCTACCCTAATGAATCTCACTAAATTGAAATATTCTAAGACTCGTTTTATAAATCGTATATATATATATATATCGCTCTTTATTTCACATGTTTGCTTTTCATTTAACATATTTTGTTGTTTCACCTATACATGCGAGTGCAATACGTAGGCGAAAACTTGTCTTTTAATAAATCTTATGTCATTGACGAAAGTGAAAGCACCTACCTATTGTTGATAAACAATATTTTGTAAAAGTTCACAAACACACCTTAAAGATTAATTCACCAGTCTACCCATGTCAGTGCAGCAATTATATGTATATAAATACAGATTGTGGTTAAGCTGTCATTATATATTAAGTAATTTGAAAATAATATGTTTACGGTTGATGTAGTGACTGTCAGTGTATTACGTAGTACTTAATTTGACCACATTGAAGCTGGCTGATCGTGTATGACTCTCAGAAATAATATACAACATGGGGCACGATGTATTTATCAACATTTCCCTCCATATATGGTGTGTTAGTGATCGTGTTTCAAACTCTGACGTTTTACAGTCGTTACGAAATACCGTCTGCGTACAAAGGAACCCCGTTTCAATCACGCATGATTAACGGCCATTTTGGACCACGTGATCAACATTATTGTTTTCCTTTGTTGTGTTTGGGATGCTGTGCGTGTCTGAAAGCATTTCGGGGAAATAAGACATCGTTTAAATGAATTACACGGCACTCAACACCCTTCTGACAGCGTCAACCCTACGTCAGAGCGGTCTATTTATAGCTTTGACATATGATGATCAAATCTGTAATGATGTCGACAAAGAGTTACCAAACCAGCGCCCGTTCTCGTGTTCATGTAAGATGGCTGCGATCAAGCAATCTCCCCTAAATCATGCCAAAGATCAAAACGTCAATTGTGAATAATACTTATAGCATGCTGCTTCAGGGATCTTCATTTCTTACACAAACCTGTGACAAAAATAAGAATGTTTAAATCAATTTTCGCCGAAATAAGAAAAAAGACTTAAGCACAAACCCCATGCTTGAGCACGATAATAGTTTCATGAATGCAGGCCCAGAACTTTGGTCGTCTCACCTTTTTTATTATTGTGCATGTCCCTTCATCGATACGTTCATGTTTACGTTTAAGTATATATTATCTATGAAATGCCGCATGCCAAGACAGTATAGGAACGTTCTGGATAGATGTTATTTTTTATTTTTTTTTTATACATATATGGCGGATCTAGATCGGGTCGATCGTCAACGACCAGATAGCTTAATTGGTAGAGTGTTCGTCTATAGTTTAGAGGGTCCTGGCCTCTAAACAAGAACTGGCCGTGCATTACCTCTCCTTTTACTAATTTGCCAACATCTAGTGCGTAGTATATCTATGCTACTATAAGTTCGTCCGGTAGTGTTTGTACGAATTTATTAAAGCAGTATACTACTCAATTCTATCACTTTGCAGTTTTAAGGGTACGTCTCATTCCTGGTTCCTAAAAACGCATATTCTGTGTTCAAGCTAGATTCTTGGATCAAGTCAGAAAGTGTTTTTTAAACATAGTCATGAACATTGTCAAGTGTTTTTATGAATCCGTTTGAATATTTAAGCAGAGTAAGTAAAGTTTGGGCATAAACGTGGTTATGAATACGATAGACCACAAGTGTTAACAATGTCACATTTCCACAAAGAAAATGATAACATGGTCATATAAAACAATGATAATAACATTTGTGAAACGTCATATTCACTGTTATGTATATACCCATGTTCAGAAGGCTGTGTGACCTAGGTCTCTAATATTAGATACCCATGTCGTCTGTTATCATAATCACTGTGGCGTGATATGTTACATGCATGTCCATTCTTGTTAGTATTACTGACTTTGTCTAAAAGTAAATCGGTTAATTTATTCCGTTTTTATCGATTTTACCAGACGTAAATGTATATATTTATAGTAGCTTATGTCCGGGTTGATATTTAACGTCCTCGAAGACATTCCAGGTAAAACCAGGATATATTTAATGAGGTCTATCATTGCATGCTTACATAAACATAATATTAAAAGGTTTCTTGTAGTCGGTGATAAAGTGTACAAAGTAATGTACATGGCACCTGAAATCTACCAGGTCATTGAGGAAAGAATTGAGTTTTCTTGGAAACGTTAATTATGCACAAGTTTCATTTATATATTAAATATATTATATTGATCTTATAAGTTCATTTATGAACCGACGTAATTATTATTTGAAATGTTCTGCGAAGCGGCCTGGCCCCGGTTTCATCAACGTTCCTTAACTTTAGGAAATTCCTTCACTTAAAAATCCCCATTGGAAAGCATTACAGAATTTAAGGAAAGTTCCTTAACTGAGGATTTTTCTGCTTAAATTCTGTAATGTTTTCCTATGGAGATTTTTAAGTTAAGGAGTTTCCTTAAGTGAAGGAATGTTGATGAAACCAGGGACAGGGCTAGACCGGACATGAAATTGGTATAGGACTATGATTATGGCCACCTGCCCGTCCGCGTGGGGTGTTTCTCCGCGTACTCTTGACATATTGGCATTCCCTTTTCACACTCGGTTACAGGGACCAAGAACGATCATAGATATATGTTGAAATAAGTTAAATTTATATCTTTCTTTAAGTATGAATATTAACATTATATTGACATTGTGTATCATTGATTACATCGCAGCACTAAATAAAACGGGTTTCTGCTTGTTTGAATATATTTTAAGTACGTTAGCTAATCTATTGTGTTATTTCTAACTCTTGCGTAATACCTTTTTGATACAAATATCCACTAATGGATGTTGTGGTTTGTATAAATAATGCACATGTCATACTCGTTGTATACAAAGCACAGCGTTTTTGGTTATTATGAATACTGTCAGGAATGAAAATATTCTTAATACTGTTTCGAAAATCACTTTCCACTACATTTATATCGGGTTATATTTGGATTTTGTGTTTTTTATATCATACGGGAAATCGGATGTCGAGAGAATAAAGAAAGAAAGAATTAGCGATAAATTGAAATTCTTTTTTATTTCATCAGAAGTCTTAAGCTAAAAATAAATGTGATGTGTAGTTTTGTGTCTGTTTAAAACAGTTAAATGTTAAAGAAGACAAGCATAGAAACGATCAGATTACGTTTGATATAAACACAAATGATTAAAAAATAAACAAATGGCATACACAGACAAATGATATTAGAAAACATGAAAACGCAAACAAATGATGAAAGTACAAAAGCAAATAACAGAAACAGAAAAATGAAAACGACAAACAAATAATAAAAACACAAAAATATGATAAATGATAAATGAATGATAGAAGACAAGTGATAAAAACAAAATACAAAAATCTCTCAACAATAAAAAAGTATCTAAACGAACAAATGACCAAGAAAAAATATGATATCAGCACAAATATTTTAATCAAACAAATAGATGATAGTACAAACACTCCAATGGTTAATAGGTTTGATCGCATATTTCACTATATATTATATTAGTTATAGATATTGTTTGGCCCTAACTGGTTCAAATTGCCGATGGGCTGTTAATAACACCAACACAAAAACAGTAGTTATATATATTATTACTGTTTCAATGTTCTAAATACACACAAGTGTCGCTGTCTTCGGTTCCTCCAATATTGAGTTCTCCGAGGGTGGCTTTTGACAGCCAATGTGAGATCTATATCAGTAGTGTTATATGGAAACATTAGTGGGATCGACAGCTCCCCTTCAAACTGAGAGGGGTTTTTAAGTGCTGTAGGGTCTGACGAGTTTGGTGCAGTGATCACGTATTGTGGTGCAGCGCCATTACCTCATACTGCTAGTATTGTGTTACACACAAGGCCACGTTATACAGGAACGCGCAGGGAGAGTTCGTTTGGGTCTGTCAGGCAGGGAGAGTTCGAATGGGTCTTTATGGGTCTGCCATGCAGGGAGAGTTCGAATGGGTCTGTCAGACAGGTGAACAGTCAAGGTGGGTAGGCTTTCTAGGGTGGTCTGTCTATATACCAGTATAATGGTACATAATAACACACAATGACCTCCTTTAAGCGGTCAATGGAAGTCTATAGATGTAATTAAGGCATTGCAAGGGGTTAATGTGTGTCTGTATTTACTTGTGGTACCTAATACGTTATGAATAGCATAAATATGGACTTCTTTAAATGGAATAAAGTTAATAACGTCAATACATTGTGAAAATTGATTTGATTTAATAAAAAGAAATACTTAGCGGTTGAGCGTTACTGTAAATGTTAATGTTTTAGCGGTTATCTCATTTAACGATTTTGGCGCTAAAGTAATTCCACTCTGTTAGGAATGCGCTAATTGTAGTTTCTGTGTATTGCTTTTAACAGCAAGTATTTTGAGTGCGCAAATTGAACATCATTGCACTTATTTGTTTAAAATCGATAATGCACTAAAATCTAAATGCGTCAAAATCAGTACGGATACGTTACACTGCATGTTATATACCCTTTTCTCTACTTTTACAATAAACCTATAACGTCTTCACTATATACATGGTGTTACTTATGTCATTGCATTCAAGTAGTTCCTTCATCTGCTATGCTTGTTGTTAACTTTTGGTTTAATTCATATCCATTGCCAAAAAAATTATTGCGGATTTTTAGAACAGACATAAGAAATACAATACTGTTCCTCATTTTAAGTGTTTCGCATAATTTTCTACGGTTTTGGTGAAATCTGAATACTAGGACGGTATCAAGTTCCGTTAATTAGCATATTGCGACGTTACCTTAATGAAATGCATGATATATGCCAATTCACACACTAAACATAAGAACAGAATAGACTAGCAATCTCCGACAATACGATCACATGACAACAATGTGACAAATGACAAATTAGTCACACAAAAAATGTACAACCAAATACAGTGAACAAACGTATAACAAATTAAACTGAATAGTCACTAGTATTGAAGAACAAAATAAAAACCTGAACATTCACTGATGTTGAATAACAAAATGAACTGAACAGTCGTAAATATTTAAGAAAACATCAACTAAATAGTCACTGATGTTGCTACATAAACAAAAACAAAACTGAACATTCAATAATATTGTAAAATAAAATTAATCTGAAAACACTAATAATTGATGTGAAAAACAAATGAACTTAACATTCATCAACAATGAACGACAGAATGGACAGGAAACCTTCAACAAGAGAACGTAACGAACAATCCATACACCACATACGGCTATAGGGAACACAGGAACAATATTCGTCAAGAATCCTTCGTTAAAACATGTTTAAAAGCGCTTTTTATCATCATGAACAATGAAAGACACAGCAATTATTTCGTTTCTCATCAAATATCTTGATACATAGAAATTCGTTATCTCTCTCCAATTTTGCCGAATCTTGATTGTTTCTGTTACAAATTAAACCTTTTGTCCGTATACTTGCGGTGTTGATTCTATTACACAAGGCCTTGTATAACGTAAGCTTACCCCGAACACGGAACAATCTTCTTTGTGAGGTAACTAATAACTTTCCATTTGAATTGTGTCATTAAGCAGGTGATATAATACCACACACCAAAAAAGCGATATCCTAACTTAATCACCAAACCAATGTTTGCTCGAAAACATTGACAAGTATTCCTTATCACATTTGTCTTTGTGTTTTGCCAATGACTAACACAATGTATGACAAAACTTATTACTAGTTATGTGTGGTCTTGTTTACATATACCATTATCTTTCCTTAAGGTGTAGGGGGGGGGGGGTGGTGTATAGAAAAGGTCAAAACCAAATCTAACAATGCCATACTCTACATGTTCAGGATAAGTTTTTACCAAGTGTTTTGTTTTCAAAAATATTACTGAAAAATGTGAATATATAATATACTTATCATAAATATAAGTGGACTATTGTTGGATTAACATAATTCTTAGAAAAAAAACCTACGTGTAGGGCTGTTATGTACGTACACGTAGTAGTACACTGTAGTATTAGTTGTTGTTGTTGTTGATTGTTGTTGTTGCTTTTGAATACTTATTCGCTGTAGTTGTTGTTGGTGCTGCTGTTTTTGGCTGTTGCTGTTGCTGCTGTTGTTGCTGCTGCTGTTTTTTGCTGTTGTTGTTGCTGCTGCTGTTGTTGTTGCTGCTGGTTTATTTAGTATTGTTGTTGCTGTTGTTGATGTTGTTGTTGATTGTGGCAGTTGATTTTGAATACTTTATTTTAACATATAATTTTAGATTTCATGTTTGGTTTGTACACGGCGTAATGCTATTATGAACATGATGTTAATAATATGTCATGCATTTGGATTTTATTTATTTGTAGAATGTTAAAAGTGCAATTGAGAAATAAATACTTTTTTATGATTAAAATGATAAAAATTATGTAACACCAGCCGTGGAGTTGTCTCTTCAATTTCTTCATGTATTTAAATATATCGAGCTTACACGTATCGACAAAAAATGCGCAAATAAGTATAGATATCTTATCGATAACAGATTTTACATTATCGTTGCTGTGATGTCTATATTAAGCTTATATTTCACTGTCTTCCTGTTTGAATATTAAAATACATGTGAAGTATTCATTAAACAAAATTCAGATGAGTTTCCATTGTATTTTACCCAAGGTTGAATTATTCATAACGGCACGGCGCCGCGTTATAGACCTGAAGGTTATTTGTGGTGTACGGACGTATCTGATAACATGCCCCTCGGGTACTCACTTGGAGGTGAGTTTGGATATAAGGACATGTCCTTTTGAACGTCACTTTGTACTTGCTCGACCTTCACGCACGAGACGGTCACGTGAGGACATTCTTACTTGATACATGCTACCTGAAGTTGACAATTTGCAGTCTCCCGATCCAGTGTTGGATTATGCATATTTCATTTCTTATCCTTATGATCTTGGAAATATTCATGTCACGGATTCAAATTGTACTTCGATGTGCTGTTTTTGACTTGAAGCTGAATAACGTTAAATCCTGATCTGTGCCTTTAGTCCCCGAGGTTTGCTGCAGCCTCCATAGCCACATGTTATCTCATTTGAGTAGTTGCACGTTACACATTTTTGTAGTACACGATTTGAAATTATCTAGAAAAAGTTTCATTTTACTTCTAGATTCATAATATAAAGGAGTTCTACGCACCTGAACCTTCTGATTCCTCATTAAGTAATAAATTTTGGAATCCCATCTTTTGGTCCCTAGCATCACTGACGAGTCCCAGAAGGACGAAACAGTATACTGTATCTGTTACTAAATGTGTTTGTTACGTCATGTTTGAGGAACCACTGTGATATAACTCTTATGCTAGACTCTGGTAAATGACAAAGCTACTTTATAGTGGTGTTTCTCGTAAATGTAAACTGAATCATACAATTAAACGTCAGTTTGAAATAGATAGCGCTAACTTAATGTTCTAAACAGCATTTTCATCGTGCCAAATTTGCCATCTGACCTTATGCACATTACGCGTTTAATTTCTATGTGATATATTTCACCGTGTACAATTTGACTACCCGTTCATAGACAAAAAGGGGAGAATGAAACGGACTAAGCATTTCCTGTTTGCCAGTAATATTTATTATTTTTGTTCATTGAGATGAATGAAACAATATCACGTGGTCTTATTGTTGTCTCTGATTTAATACCTGCATTCTATTTTTAAATATTAAGCTGAGAGCAGGTTTGAAATTTAAATCACCTGTGCAACGACTCGTGCAAATTGTTTCGTCTCGTCTTTGGGTTTTCCCGGCAGTTTTTTTTTTTTTTGCAAACCGTTCAGGCATCGCTTAATTTAAATCCATAGTGATTTCATTAGTCAGTAACAATGGGGAGACGGATCAGATGACATACTCAGCATTAGGGTTGGTGAACTCACATGTGACCACATTTACCCTTGGTGACCCATGGTCTTTAAGCATATTGCTGACTTAGGAGGGTTACAAACGAAAAAGTCTGCTTTTAAGCCATTATTAGAGGTTTTGATTATTACAATTGAACCGATACAGCTTTTACAGTGCTGAAGATGAAGAATTTGATGATAACAATTGAAATCATATGATTCCCTTTTTGTTTTCTTTGTAAAAAGGTTCAATTTGATTTAATTTTCTAAAAGAACAACATTTCAATCTCTGTTTCATTAAGGAAACAATTCAGCATGGTATATTTTCTCTCATTTCTATAGGAACATAATTCAACTCCCCGGAGTTATAAAACAATTTCTATCCTGTTTAACGTGCATGACGTCACAATGTGATGACAATGACATTATGTCACGAAATTGGGAAATAAGGATTCGACGGTGCGTAGATTTTGGCGTCTGTTTGTGGCTACTGAGCTAAGTCCTATGACTTGAATGACTAAGTACACCCTATCCGGCAAAAGGATGAATGGTAAAAACACCAGCTGATCTTTCGGCGATATCTGTCCTTTAGACATTAAAGAAAATCAACCGACCTACGGTCAATACCTGGCAACTGTTCCACGTAGAATTCGAACTCGCAACCTAGCGGTTGAGGGTTGGTGGTAGAATGTCGGAACACCTTAACCACTCG
Source organism: Mimachlamys varia (assembly GCA_947623455.1). Lineage (NCBI taxonomy): Eukaryota > Metazoa > Mollusca > Bivalvia > Pectinida > Pectinidae > Mimachlamys > Mimachlamys varia. The sequence goes on along the minus strand of OX392532.1, from coordinate 26,310,929 downwards.
GCCACCGTGGCCCCTGTGAGAGTAAATGAAGCACTGAAAACAAGCAAATAAACATAAATAGAAGAATAACGAAGAGAACCAACATTATTAAACTGATACCAATATATTTTGGCACCATAGACAACTAGTTGAGTTGCCAAAATTTTCTGCTTTTTTTTAAAATTATGATAAATGTCGCAAAACGAATGGTGTTTAATAATATGTATCGCAAACGCAAAACACAGGGTGCGATTAACGAGACCAAAGAGTGTGCAATTATTGATTCACGAAACAGGACGAGTAAAATAAAATATTCTCGAAAGAGATCAAATGTAAACTAATTGGTTGACTTAAAATGGAAAGTATTATTTCGCAAATTAGAGCTTGGGTGTAAAATGATTCATTTGCAAAATAAGGAGGAGATAATACTTACTTTGCCAATAAGATGTTGTCAAATAATTGACTTGCGAAACAGATGGTATAAAAAGATTACCTTGCAAATTAGAGTGTGACATCATCACCCCGCAAAAGTAGATGCTATTGAAATGATAAACACGTGAATCATAGGGTTGCAAAATGATCCCCTTGTGAATCAGAGGTTACGGGCACTTTTGCCTTCACAAGTGTGTATCATCATTATCTGTTACCTGTGTAAACTGGCTCGGCCTGTGATCAAGGAGCTCGGTAGGACAGCTGTTCTTACACATTAAAGTCTGTAACATCGGGCGAAAAAATGCATAATTTATAAAGAAGTTATATATTCTGGCCATTGTCCAGGAAACAAGAAGTTATTGGACAACTATGATGTCATTGCCGCCTGGCTAGACTTGGGTTCGAGGGTATGTCATGAGTAAGTAGACGTATACTTGAAATGACGTCATCTCGGGAGTCACAAATTACAGGTGGGTCATCCACCTACTCGACAAGGTGACGCTTTTTAAACTAAATGAGTTTTGTTATAAATGTATTTTTGTATACATCATCGTCCACAAAACATTCCATTACATGCCGTACCAGTGGTCAAACGTAATGGGAAATTCACATAATTTATACGCGATTAAGAAACGCATTATTTATTTTTATTACCTTGAAGTTTAGAAAATGCTGTGAAATCAAATTTTTTCGTGGGACCGAATTTCCGTGGTTCTGCAACGCTATTCTTTTGTGTATATGCACTCAAACTTAAAGTCACTTTGTATGACTCCTGTTATTACTTAGTAGATCTTTGAATTTGTGGGTAATATGCACCCACGAAGACCAACGAAATTAAACCTCATGAAAATGAGTGACGTCGCAGTAAGTAAATAGTCGCAAAATTCAGGGGTGGTATTTGAATGCAAATAGGATAACATAAAGAACAATATCAGTTGAAAACAATACAAAGAGTACAGCCATGTACAGTATGTCCTGTCAATAATCAATCGAAAAGGTCAAAACACTAGTTCCTGTTTCTACCGACCGTCTCAAATAAGTATTGAGGATTGCAAAATGCTAGTCATATGTTACTTTAAATGTTTACTGGTATTTTTTATTATTATCATATCAGATGAATTTAGTATTAATTCGATTGTTTACTTGATTGAACTCGTTTCATGAATGCGATTCATCGAAGTGCGTTGACCGGTGGTCTAAAAACTATCATCTGTCACGTAGCCCCTGCCAAACCTTCCCGTAAGAAATTAACTCCTTTTGTTGAAGTAATTGGTCGCTCGTCATCAAAACCATGCTCTTTTTAAATAACACATAAACAACCCCTAATACCACGAGTATCGCATGCAAACAGGATTCATGGTGATACCTGTCACCTCAGCGACCCTAAAGTTAATACCAGGACATGTACAGGGCATGTCTCTCAGACAAAACAGAGGATTTGTTTCGTAAGAAAATGTTTAAATATTGACGGTTCGTCTACTCCATTGTGTAAGTTCCTATGTGGTGAATTATGAAAACCGTTTGTTTATGACTGCCTGCTACGTCCTGAGGTCCATGTTGTCGTTTGGTTGATGATAGTGGTTAAGACGTTCGACGGTGTTTTTTTATGATTAAAACATCCTTAGTATATAGCTAAGGGCATTTACGAACCTGTCTCTATTCCATGTGTGTTGTGTACGAACACACGTACGGCACAGGAATTCGAGAAATGTAGGTTGATGAAGACTATATGCAAGTTTTATGGTCGCCGTCTTGATCTTATCGAGAACTTTTCTGTATCTTTGTGTTGTATGAAGATGCACGTTTTTAAGTATGCTCATTGGTTTGCTTACTTGTTGTGATTGACAATGAAGACATAGTTCTCATTTTGAGGACTGATGTTTACTTAGATGTAACCAAGATTTACATGACGGGTGTCGTCGATGAAGCAGAAGACACTTCCGGAACAAATTGTCTTATTCTCTGGTACTTTTACGAGGGTCTCCATGTAAATGTTTCCTGTGTTCATATAATTGCCTCTAGTTTTATAGATTTTTAGTTCGGATTATGATTTTGTTGACGCTTTGGTATTCTCTGATTTGTTTTTATCTATACACTGGAAATATCACTGCAAAATGTGATATGATTGAAGAAGATCAAATTCAGCCCGTAAGTGATATGTTGTAATACGTTTGTATATGTTGTGATGTGTTTGTGTGGTAGAGAATGACACACACATATGCTGCACCTTTAAAATTTAGTAATAGATACAGAATGTTGAAAAATGAATTAAACTGCACCATACAGCTGTTTTGTCCTCCTAGGACTCATAAGTGATTTTAGGGTCCAAAAGGTGGGAATCCAAAATTTCTAAACTAATGTAGAAGCAGAAGGGCCAGGTGCGTGAAACCCTTTAATTTATGAATTTAGAAGTAAAATGAAACTTGTTCTGAAAAATTTCAAATCGTGTTCTTCGAAAATGTGTATAGAAACACAGAATGAAATATTTATTTTTCGTGGAACCCTTCAAATTGCATTTCTCACAGATTGCTAAAATGAACAAGACGTTTGCATGTGAAAACAAGTCGTATACAACGGACATGTATTTAAAACGCATGACACATGAGGCATGTTCTGGCTGAATACCCAGTGTCAATCAATGTTCGTCCTTAGTGACCCTTTACCAGGTCAATGACCGTTAATCTGGTAACCTAGCAATATAGGTCATAAATATGTCACATTTGACCATCCTAGTATGAGTCTACTGATTTATTTATCTTTTGATATTTAAAACTTAAAGAAAAACCAATATGCAACTACATTTTATGATTGTTAAATTAAAATGCGTATCGTTTAAAATAATATCAAATATATCTCCCGTTGCTGTTCACCTTCACATTTCCAGCATTTGACGCCAAATGCAAGCAAGACGAAAATACTTAACCATTAACATCGTGCGGTTTTGTCTTTTTCTTGTGGCTTTGTGGTTTCCAACATTCCAGCCTTTATTCATTCAGTCCGCTTTTATTATACAGGTTCTCTTATGTTTTACGGATTATTATTGTTATGAAATTAATTTTTTTTACGAAAGCAAACAACGTATCCAGCCTCTTTGTCTGACAGGAGACCGCAGAGGCTTGACCATATTCGTTATTGTTTTCATCATTTTCTGCCTTTTGACATTTCTATATTTATTTTAGATATACAATATAAGATTTTAACTAAGTGTAATTAAATATGTCAGTTACAACATTTCTACATTTATCTGTTAATAAAATAAATTTGATATTATTAATGATAGAGCTCTCTCATATCGTGTAAATACATGATTTGAGAAAACTATAATATATCATTATTACGTCACCAGCGGTACAGTAAGCAGCTTGTGTAAAAACAACAAAGCCGTCGGCAGTGAGCTGTCCAGTTAACTAGTGACAGACACAGAGATACATGGCTATCTGGTATGTCCTAAGGTCACTGACCTCACCGTCACCTCAGCAGCATTGTCCGTACTGCGCTGTCTTCGTGACATCATAGTAGCAGGGTTATAATATTAATCAGCCCAAAAGCTGTCGCATCCTGTCTTGTAAATGGGGGCAATGGGACATCAATATTATTTCTTGTCTTTGATGAAAATGTCCCGTCTAAGTTATAGAATGTACATAATGTATAACATAAAATATTGGTTATGTCTGTAGCTGCTATTGAACTAAGAATACAAATACCACACATTTGAATGATATTTGTATACGGATATCCAAGAATTTGTTCCACCAAACGATCTAAAAAGCGTCAATTCACGAAGGAAAGTAACAAGAACATTTTGTGTTTATAAAGTGTTGGTTAATCTTATCCGTCGGAAATACATTTAAGTGAACTGCGTGTTGCAATTAGACAAATTTCTCTCCAATAAATATTACACAAACGACTGATGCAAATCTTAGTGATCAACTCCAAAGATCAACAATACAAATTGATTTAAAACTGTTTTAAAAGGATTGACATTCGAGGAAGACTTCGTCTTTTACTATTCATGTTGTTATTTTGCTTGTGGCCATGTGGAAAATTCGTTTAGAAATTTTCGACGTGGCTGTCTTTAAAAGCCGGCATTTTCCATTTACTGATATTTTAATCTTTATCTTTAACTTGTAAGATAAGACAATCTAAACCAACACGTTGTTTCCTATTGTGGAAATTGACAGTCCTCATTTGATTGGATTTAAAGCGATTGCTGATAATCGTTGATAAAGAGTGTGTTTGCGTTCAAGGCTTTATTGGTACGAGATTGTAAACTGGATTCTTTTACACGTGTCCGGTAACACCCCACCTTAAACTAAGCCTAATCATAGCATGCTTCATCATAGTTATAACATTTAAAATTCAAGATCTCCCAAAAATATTCAGCTTTGAAAAAAAAAAGAAAAAAAAACCCCAAACGTTCTATATTAAACATCATTTTTTATTGAATAGGAAAATTAATTACATTTTAGAAAATTTCAATAGAGATTGGTTGACATTTTGCATTATCAAGCTGATGAATTTGTATGTCGATCGTTTAACTTGTGTACAGTGTGCCTGAGTTTGAGGTTGGAGTGTGTGAGATCGGGTTAAGAATATTTGATACTCTTTACTTTATCTACCTTACGAAATTTGACTTGTTAAAGATTTTGATTATAAAAAAAGATTATCTAACCCTTGAATGTTGTTTAAAGGTTTGTTCGCTTGACACATCTAAATGTTTTTTTCCAAAAAAAATTCTGAACAAATATTTCTTATTTCTATTTTCATAATTTCTGCTTAGATTTTTGTTTTATTTACATGGCGAATTTAATTATTTATCTTGAACCAATTTAAAACCTTGTTATCATAAAAAAAAAACAGGAATGATACTATTAATCTAACCAGGCAGTGACCAAATGGACCTGGTCACAGTTTTCCTATTTGGACTTTAATGTCTCTTGAAGGTGACCAAGTACTTTCATGAAACTAGAAACCTCGGAAAAAAGAAATCGACCTTTTTTAGTGTTGTGTTAAGTTTCGTGAATAATTCTCATTACTGTGTTAAGCACTATTTTACTGCCAAACGATGCTTCAACCTATTTACCGTCAGTCCTATATAAGTTTTCGTTAAAGATTCATATCAACTTCCCATCCTGTCAAGGTTTCTCATGTTTCGTAGAAATTCGATTATATCATAATGGGATTCATCTATCTCGTGTTAAGATGTAACTTAATGCCCTTTAGTACGACATACTCATCGTTAGTGCAATACTGGACTAACTCTAAGATAGGTATTGTCACATATTTGGATTATTTAGTTAAATCTTCTGGCTCGAATGAAACTGTATATGAACCTACTTCACTGATCAGGATTTCTTAGAATATAGCCTCCACAGCCACATCAGCTAACTACAGAAAAAAGACAATTCTTCCTCATCAGATATCCTCTATTCAACTAAAGAAAAATACTAGGTTTTTTTTCAATTTTGAGGATCGATGCTTTCTTGGATGTGACCAAGATTTACAATGCGGGTGTCGTCGATGAAACAGAAGACGCTTACTCTTCCGGAACACCTGGTCTTATTCTCTTGTGCTTTTACGAAAGTCTCCATGTAAATATTTCCATTGTTCCTATTTTGCCCCCTGTTTAATCGATTTTGAGTTCGGATTATGGTTTTGTTGACGCTTTGGTATTCTCTGATTTTTTTCTCTTCTTAGAAAATCATTTCTCCTCATCAGTGATCCTCTATTCAACTTTTCATTTCTTCCTTATATCAAAGGATTCTTTAGTCAACTAAACGAAAGAAAAAATATCAACCTAACGCTAAAAATTAATTTGCATATTTTAATATGATTGTGAAAATAATTAGGTTAAAATAAAACCACGAATACAATGTATATTTAGTATGTTAATATGGAATAATAATTCCAATTCTCATTTATAGTATTGATTGACCGAAACCGAGTGGTACTTTGCTGGAGCATAAATTTCACCCTGGTGGGCCTTCTTCCTGAAACTAACACAAATACCCCTCCTTCCCCCAAAAATGTATTACTAAAAGATGCGAAAAACATTGGATTTGCCCGTTTCAGTCATACAGTGTACGTGTTATACGGAGGTGTGTCAATTTGTTTTATAGCCTTAATCAAGTATGACTTGATGTGGCGATAGCGAGAGTAAAATTCATTAACAAATATTTTATTGATAGAAAAACATAAATGGAGCAAGGTACATAGACATACTAAATTAAAACCAACTGTCAATATTGATGAAATCGAGACTAAGGCTATCAATATCTCACACGCTACAATTATCTACTCACTACCAACTGTATTGAGAGGTACCTGGTTCCATTCATACAGTTTGTTCCTCTTTCTTAACACAGAAAGAATTATTTTGAAAGTACACAACATACCTAGAATTCCCCCTTTTATGCATTTAAAAGCTCTGAAAGTAAACAGTTCGGTATTGCGACTATCTCTAACTTTAAAACGTGCCCAATAGGCAATATTCACTGGCAGTATAAATCTTAGTTAGCTTTTAGAATACGCGAGATTTTTCGATGTCGAAACACTTTAACTACATTTGATATCTCCATTTGTTGCTGGAAAGACAATTGCAAGGTATTTCAGCAATATGCTTTAAATAATTATTAATGGGTTGTTTTAGCAAATGTTGAAAAGGCATATTACTAAACATGCGTATAAATAACATTGATTTCATCAAGCGAACCAAGCTTTCCACGACGTTGGTTTACTTGTACTCATCACACGTAAGTGTCATTGCTTAAAGGGATGCCGATCTGTCGAGTTTTAACTTTAATATTTGACACAGGTACATGATGACATTTACGTCACCTGCCGGCACCGCCTGTTTACTTAGAAGTCCCTAATCACGTACGGCCTCATCACTTTATAATGCAAATGTGTTTTATACCTAGGCCGCCACAAGTCTATCTCATCAGCCCTCAGGTGAGGCATGTTTACCTGTCTGTTTGTTCCATTTTACCTGAAGCCCATCGCCACGGTCATAAACTTGTTGTTTGATCATTAAAACGTGTTATCTCTCTTCCTGCCGTACTGTATAATTACTGTGGAACGTTCACACCTTCTCGGTCAATCTTTCCGTATTTTGGCTCCTTTACGGTTTTATCAATATTTCATTTACTATATTTGTACAACTTCCGGTGTAGGGTTTACTGTTTACGAAGATGCTTTAAGAAACAAAACAATATCAGTTTATTGCATTAGAGATATGCTATTGATTTTCAATAATGCAATTTTGCTTTTTAATGCAATGTTGTGGTTTTCAATTTGCTCATTAATCATCCTACTTTACTATGTCGGAAGTGGCTTTGTTTCAGCATACGATCGTATACAGGCTAAATAATAAGTATTCTCTAGGAGACTTTAATTCATCTACGTACAGATAAACACTATCAGCAAAAGGAAATATTGTAAAGAAATCATAACATACAGCATAACTAAGGTGTCGGAGACGGAAGGAAATCCGTGATTCTGCAAAAACGTTCACCGTTTGTTGTACATTTGGATATAGCAGATCCAAGTATTGAATTTGTGCAAATGTTATTTAAGAGTGTAAAAACTTAAAACATAAAAGGATAAAGCATAACTTCCTAGGGAGCTTGTTTTGACAATAATGACTAGAAAAACGAAGCCTAGTTAAGATTCAGTATCGAACTTTTACTTAATGATAAATAATTTGCTTGTCAAACGTGTTATACAAGGCTGACTTGTCCCTTTGTCAATATATAGCAGATCCAAGTATTGAATCTGTGCAAATGTTATTTAAGAGTGTAAAAACATAAAACATAAAAGGATAAAGCATAACTTCCTAGGGAGCTTGTTTTGACAATAATGACTAGAAAAACGAAGCCTAGTTAAGATTCAGTATCGAACTTTTACTTAATGATAAATAATTTACTTGTTAAACGTTTTATACAAGGCTGACTTGTCCCTTTGTCAAGCCATGACTGGATCAAAGTAGATCTAACCAGCTCAGACGAAGAAATGATTGGTTAGCGATATGTGTTACCAGTTAATAGTGACAATGTATAGGTAATTTTGTAGAATGAAGAATAACGATGTTTTCATCATTACAGATGAAGTTCGGAAATGACGCATAGAGGACCATGCACTTTGGTATAGCACAAACACAGCATTTCGTTGTGTTGCTGAAATACCTTGATGATATAGAAGATAAATATGTAATGAAACCAAAGCAATGATTGTGTAATTGTCTTAAGAACATACAAAACACCTAAGTTACCTGTAGGTGTATATATATATGTGTGTGTACTCAGACGTCTTGCATGTCTTATATGTTGATAATTAGAGCAAGAACAAAAACATTTGAGTAATTACAATCTTGTGATAAAGGCTGAGCGCCGAACTATAATGGTATATGCTAATTATGTGTAATTAGATGAAGTTATTTATAGTGAATAAATAAGTCGTAGTTTTCTTATCAACACTATGATAATGGTTGAGTTGGTTAAAGGAAAAATAAATTAGCAATAAAAGATATATACGTGTTTTGCATTTTTAATCGTTAAAGCTGCATGTCATTAAAACATTAGGTTACACAGTTACGTAGTGTTGTGTTACTATCAATTATATATACTTATGTACTGTGTTTTAACTCCTTGCGTGACAAACCTCACAAATAAATATCTTTTTCGTGCCAACATTCCACAGGATTTCACTAAATTGATACCTAAAAGGAAATGTTCAATTATACGCAGTTTCCGCCCCTGAAATTCTAGTCTGTTTAGAATCCATTCTGTGTCGTCAGGGGATACACTGGCCAGTATAGTTGTTCATCCAGACTTGTAAAAGGCCTGTTGTTGTTATATACAAGTTGTTCCTGGTGTTATCGGTTGATCAGTAACTTATGGGTATTATATCCTTACATGGCCATGCTTAGTTTCATCCTTTGTTCATAAGTTCATAAATAGATCCGAAATCATTGCATGAATGGGTCGTTCCTGGCTCACATTATTTCCCTAACAAACGAAAGTGTCAGGTTAATTTCTTTTCTTAACAAGACATTTATTTCGATGGGAAAATGCTCTTGTTGCAGATTTATTATTGAAAACAAACATTCTGAAGTGTATAGATGGTTTATAGTCGCGGTGTTACGCACGCTTGTTTACTTTGATTAGAGGACAATATTTGTCTTTGTTTAGAGATATAATAGACAGTCTTGTTAGATCAATTTGTCTTTCTAGATATAATTACAACACGTGGAATTTTAACTAGTATTTGAACGGCACATGTGAGAATAGTCTACTGTACATACGTATGTCTTAACAGACAGAGACTGTCACAATAGGCATTGAAGTACTAGTTCGGGAAAAAGGCAGACTACACAGTACGGTCAATAGATCCCCCCAAAAGGACAGACTACACAGTACGGTCAATCGATCCCCCTAAAGGACAGACTACACAGTACGGTCAATAGAACCCCCAAAAGGGCAGACTACACAGTACGGTCAATAGACCCCCCAAAAGGGCAGACTACACAGCACGGTCAATAGACCCCCCAAAAGGACAGACTACACAGTACGGTCAATCGATCCCCCTAAAGGACAGACTACACCGTATGATCAATAGATCCCCCCAAAAGGACAGACTACACAGTACGGTCAATCGATCCCCCAAAAAGGACAGACTACACAGTACGGTCAATAGATCCCCCCAAAAGGGCAGACTACACAGTATGATCAATAGATCCCCCCAAAAGGACAGACTACACAGTACGGTCAATAGATCCCCCAAAAAGGACAGACTACACAGTACGGTCAATAGATCCCCCCAAAAGGGCAGACTACACAGTACGGTCAATAGATCCCCCCAAAAGGACAGACTACACAGTACGGTCAATAGATCCCCCCAAAAGGACAGACTACACAGTACGGTCAATAGATCCCCCCAAAAGGACAGACTACACAGTACGGTCAATAGATCCCCCCAAAAGGACAGACTACACAGTACGGTCAATAGATCCCCCCAAAAGGACAGACTACACAGTACGGTCAATAGATCCCCCCAAAAGGGCAGACTACACAGTACGGTCAATAGATCCCCCAAAAAGGACAGACTACACATTACGGTCAATAGATCCCCCAAAAAGGACAGACTACACAGTACGGTCAATCGATCCCCCCAAAAGGACAGACTACACAGTACGGTCAATAGATCCCCCAAAAAGGACAGACTACACAGTACGGTCAATCGATCCCCCCAAAAGGACAGACTACACAGTACGGTCAATAGATCCCCCAAAAAGGACAGACTACACAGTACGGTCAATCGATCCCCCTAAAGGACAGACTACACAGTACGGTCAATAGATCCCCCAAAAAGGACAGACTACACAGTACGGTCAATCGATCCCCCAAAAAGGACAGACTACACAGTACGGTCAATCGATCCCCCCAAAAGGACAGACTACACAGTACGGTCAATCGATCCCCCCAAAAGGACAGACTACACAGTACGGTCAATCGATCCCCCTAAAGGACAGACTACACAGTACGGTCAATAGATCCCCCCAAAAGGGCAGACTACACAGTATGATCAATAGATCCCCCAAAAGGACAGACTACACAGTACGGTCAATAGATCCCCCCAAAAGGACAGACTACACAGTACGGTCAATAGATCCCCCCAAAATGGCAGACTACACAGTACGGTCAATAGATCCCCCAAAAAGGACAGACTACACAGTACGGTCAATAGATCCCCCAAAAAGGACAGACTACACAGTACGGTCAATCGATCCCCCCAAAAGGACAGACTACACAGTACGGTCAATAGATCCCCCAAAAAGGACAGACTACACAGTACGGTCAATCGATCCCCCCAAAAGGACAGACTACACAGTACGGTCAATAGATCCCCCAAAAAGGACAGACTACACAGTACGGGCAATCGATCCCCCTAAAGGACAGACTACACCGTACGGTCAATCGATCCCCCTAAAGGACAGACTACACAGTACGGTCAATAGATCCCCCAAAAAGGACAGACTACACAGTACGGTCAATAGATCCCCCAAAGGACAGACTACACAGTACGGTCAATCGATCCCCCAAAGGACAGACTACACAGTACGGTCAATCGATCCCCCTAAAGGACAGACTACACAGTACGGTCAATCGATCCCCCAAAAAGGACAGACTACACAGTACGGTCAATCGATCCCCCAAAAAGGACAGACTACACAGTACGGTCAATCGATCCCCTATAAAGGACAGACTACACAGTACGGTCAATAGATCCCCCAAAAAGGACAGACTACACAGTACGGTCAATCGATCCCCTATAAAGGACAGACTACACAGTACGGTCAATCGATCCCCTATAAAGGACAGACTACACAGTACGGTCAATCGATCCCCTATAAAGGACAGACTACACAGTACGGTCAATAGATCCCCCAAAAAGGGCAGACTACACAGTACGGTCAATAGATCCCCCCAAAAGGGCAGACTACACAGTACGGTCAATAGATCCCCCCAAAAGGGCAGACTACACAGTACGGTCAATAGATCCCCCAAAAAGGGCAGACTACACAGTACGGTCAATAGATCCCCCAAAAGGACAGACTACACAGTACGGTCAATAGATCCCCCAAAAGGACAGACTACACAGTACGGTCAATAGATCCCCCCAAAAAGACAGACTACACAGTACAGTCAATAGATTCCCCCCAAAAAGACAGACTACACAGTACAGTCAATAGACCCCCCCAAAAGGGCAGACTACACAGTACGGTCAATAGATCACCCAAAAAGGACAAACTACACACTACGGTCAATAGATCCCCCAAAAGGACAGACTACACAGTACGGTTAATAGATTCCCCCCAAAAGGACAGACTACACAGTACGGTCAATAGATCCCCCAAAAAGGGCAGACTACACAGTACGGTCAATAGATCCCCCCAAAAGGGCAGACTACACAGTATGATCAATAGATCCCCCAAAAAGGACAGACTTCACAGTATGATCAATAGATCCCCAAAAAAGGACAGACTACACAGTATGATCAATAGATCCCCCAAAAAGGACAGACTACACAGTATGATCAATAGATCCCCCAAAAGGGCAGACTACACAGTATGATCAATAGATCCCCCAAAAAGGACAGACTTCACAGTATGATCAATAGATCCCCAAAAAAGGACAGACTACACAGTACGGTCAATGGATTCCCTATAAAGGACAGACTACACAGTACGGTCAATAGATCCCCCAAAAGGGTAGACTACACAGTACGGTCAATAGATCCCCCAAAAGGGCAGACTACACAGTACGGTCAATAGATCCCCCAAAAGGACAGACTACACAGTATGATCAATAGATCCCCCAAAAAGGACAGACTACACAGTATGATCAATAGATCCCCCAAAAAGGACAGACTACACAGTACGGTATATCGATCAGCCAAAAAGGGCAGACTACACTGTACGGTCAATAGATCACGCAAAAAGGACAGACTACACAGTACGGTCAATAGATCCCCCAAAAAGGGCAGACTACACAGTACGGTCAATAGATCCCCCAAAAAGGGCAGACTACACAGTTCGGTCAATAGATCCCCCAAAAAGGGCAGACTACACAGTACGGTCAATAGATCCCCCAAAAAGGGCAGACTACACAGTACGGTCAATAGATCCCCCCCTCAAAAGGACAGACTACACAGTACGGTCAATAGATCCCCCCCTCAAAAGGACAGACTACACAGTATGATCAATAGATCCCCCAAAAAGGACAAACTACACAGTACGGTCAATAGATCCCCCAAAAAGGACAGACTACACAGTATGATCAATAGACCCCCCAAAAGGACAGACAACACAGTATGATCAATAGATCCCCCCAAAATGACAGACTACACAGTATGATCAATAGATCCCCCAAAAAGGACAGACTACACAGTACGGTCAATAAATCCCCCCAAAAGGACAGACTACACAGTATGATCAATAGATCCCCCAAAAAGGACAGATTACACAGTACGGTCAATAGATCCCCCAAAAGGGCAGACTACACAGTACGGTCAATAGATCCCCCAAAAAGGACAGACTACACAGTACGGTCAATAGATCCCCCAAAAAGGACAGACTACACAGTATGATCAATAGATCCCCCAAAAAGGACAGACTACACAGTATGATCAATAGATCCCCCAAAAAGGACAGACTACACAGTACGGTCGATAGATTCCCCAAAAAGGACAGACTACACAGTATGATCAATAGATCCCCCAAAAAGGACAGACTACACAGTATGATCAATAGATCCCCCAAAAAGGACAGACTACACAGTACGGTCAATAGATTCCCCAAAAGACAGACTACACAGTACGGTCAATAGATCCCCCAAAAAGGACAGACTACACAGTATGATAAATAGATCCCCCCAAAAGGACAGACTACACAGTACGGTCAATAGATCCCCCCAAAAGGACAGACTACACAGTACGGTCAATAGATCCCCCCAAAAGGACAGACTACACAGTACAGTTAATCGATCCCCCAAAAGGGCAGACTACACAGTACGGTCAATAGATCCCCCCAAAAGGACAGACTACACAGTACAGTTAATCGATCCCCCAAAAGGACAGACTACACAGTATGATAAATAGATCCCCCCAAAAGGACAGACTACACAGTACGGTCAATAGATCCCCCAAAAGACAGACTACACAGTTCGGTCAATAGACCCCCCAAAAGACAGACTACACAGTACGGTCAATAGATCCCCCCCAAAAGACAGACTACACAGTACGGTCAATAGATCCCCCAAAAAGGACAGACTACACAGTACGGTCAATAGATCCCCCAAAAAGGACAGACTACACAGTATGATAAATAGATCCCCCAAAAGACAGACTACACAGTACGGTCAATAGATCCCCCAAAAAGGACAGACTACACAGTACGGTCAATAGATTCCCCCAAAAGGACAGACTACACAGTACGGTCAATAGATCCCCCAAAAAGGACAGACTACACAGTATGATAAATAGATCCCCCCAAAAGGACAGACTACACAGTACGGTCAATAGATCCCCCAAAAGGGCAGACTACACAGTACGGTCAATAGATCACCCAAAAAGGACAGACTACACAGTACAGTCAATAGACCCCCCCAAAAGGGCAGACTACACAGTACGATCAATAGACCCCCCAAAAGGACAGACTACACAGTACGGTCAATCGATCCCCCAAAAGGACAGACTACACAGTACGGTTAATAGATCCCCCAAAAGGACAGACTACACAGTACGGTCAATAGACCCCCCCCAAAAGGACAGACTACACAGTACGGTCAATAGACCCCCCCAAAAAGGACAGACTACACAGTACGATCAATAGACCCCCCAAAAGGACAGACTACACAGTACGGTCAATAGACCCCCCCCCCCCCCCAAAAAGGACAGACTACACAGTACGGTCAATCGATCCCCCAAAAGGACAGACTACACAGTACGGTTAATAGATCCCCCAAAAGGACAGACTACACAGTATGATCAATAGATCCCCCTAAAAGGACAGACTACACAGTATGATCAATAGATCCCCCAAAAAGGACAGACTACACAGTACGGTCAATAGATTCCCCAAAAAGGACAGACTACACAGTACGGTCAATAGATCCCCCAAAAAGGGCAGACTACACAGTATGATCAATAGATCCCCCAAAAAGGACAGACTACACAGTATGATCAATAGATCCCCCAAAAAGGACAGACTACACAGTACGGTCAATGGATTCCCCAAAAGACAGACTACACAGTACGGTCAATAGATCCCCCAAAAAGGACAGACTACACAGTATGATAAATAGATCCCCCCAAAAGGACAGACTACACAGTACGGTCAATAGATCCCCCCAAAAGGACAGACTACACAGTACGGTCAATAGATCCCCCCAAAAGGACAGACTACACAGTACAGTTAATCGATCCCCCAAAAGGGCAGACTACATAGTACGGTCAATAGATCCCCCCAAAAGGACAGACTACACAGTACAGTTAATCGATCCCCCAAAAGGACAGACTACACAGTATGATAAATAGATCCCCCCAAAAGGACAGACTACACAGTACGGTCAATAGATCCCCCAAAAGACAGACTACACAGTTCGGTCAATAGACCCCCCAAAAGACAGACTACACAGTACGGTCAATAGATCCCCCCCAAAATACAGACTACACAGTACGGTCAATAGATCCCCCAAAAAGGACAGACTACACAGTACGGTCAATAGATCCCCCAAAAAGGACAGACTACACAGTATGATAAATAGATCCCCCAAAAGACAGACTACACAGTACGGTCAATAGATCCCCCAAAAAGGACAGACTACACAGTATGATAAATAGATCCCCCCAAAAGGACAGACTACACAGTACGGTCAATAGATCCCCCAAAAAGGACAGACTACACAGTATGATAAATAGATCCCCCCAAAAGGACAGACTACACAGTACGGTCAATAGATCCCCCAAAAGGGCAGACTACACAGTACGGTCAATAGATCACCCA
Source organism: Mimachlamys varia (assembly GCA_947623455.1). Classification (NCBI taxonomy): domain Eukaryota; kingdom Metazoa; phylum Mollusca; class Bivalvia; order Pectinida; family Pectinidae; genus Mimachlamys; species Mimachlamys varia. The sequence goes on along the minus strand of OX392532.1, from coordinate 26,294,956 downwards.
AAAAGGACAGACTACACAGTACGGTCAATAGATCCCCCAAAAAGGACAGACTACACAGTATGATAAATAGATCCCCCCAAAAGGACAGACTACACAGTACGGTCAATAGATCCCCCCAAAAGGACAGACTACACAGTACGGTCAATAGATCCCCCCAAAAGGACAGACTACACAGTACAGTTAATCGATCCCCCAAAAGGGCAGACTACACAGTACGGTCAATAGATCCCCCCAAAAGGACAGACTACACAGTACAGTTAATCGATCCCCCAAAAGGACAGACTACACAGTATGATAAATAGATCCCCCCAAAAGGACAGACTACACAGTACGGTCAATAGATCCCCCAAAAGACAGACTACACAGTTCGGTCAATAGACCCCCCAAAAGACAGACTACACAGTACGGTCAATAGATCCCCCCCAAAAGACAGACTACACAGTACGGTCAATAGATCCCCCAAAAGGGGCAGACTACACAGTACGGTCAATAGATCCCCCTAAAAGGACAGACTACACAGTACGGTCAATAGATCCCCCAAAAAGGACAGACTACACAGTTCGGTCAATAGATCCCCCAAAAGGACAGACTACACAGTACGGTCAATAGATTCCCCTAAAAGGACAGACTACACAGTACGGTCAATAGATCCCCCAAAAGGGGCAGACTACACAGTACGGTCAATAGATCCCCTATAAGGACAGACTACACAGTACGGTCAATAGATCCCCCAAAAGGACAGACTACACAGTACGGTCAATAGATCCCCCTAAAAGGGCAGACTACACAGTACGGTCAATAGATCCCCCAAAAGGACAGACTACACAGTACGGTCAATAGATCCCCCAAAAAGGGCAGACTACACAGTACTGTCAATAGATCCCCTATAAGGACAGACTACACAGTACTGTCAATAGATCCCCTATAAGGACAGACTACACAGTACGGTCAATAGATCCCCCAAAAGGACAGACTACACAGTACGGTCAATAGATCCCCCAAAAGGACAGACTACACAGTACGGTCAATAGATCCCCCAAAAGGACAGACTACACAGTACGGTCAATAGATCCCCCAAAAAGGGCAGACTACACAGTACTGTCAATAGATCCCCCAAAAAGGGCAGACTACACAGTACTGTCAATAGATCCCCCCAAAAGGGCAGACTACACAGTACGGTCAATGGATTCCCTATAAAGGACAGACTACACAGTACGGTCAATAGATCCCCCAAAAGGACAGACTACACAGTACGGTCAATAGATCCCCCAAAAGGACAGACTACACAGTACGGTTAATAGATCCCCCAAAAAGGGCAGACTACACAGTACTGTCAATAGATCCCCCAAAAAGGGCAGACTACACAGTACGGTCAATAGATCCCCCAAAAAGGGCAGACTACACAGTACGGTCAATAGATCTCCCAAAAAGGGCAGACTACACAGTATGGTCAATAGATCCCCTATAAAGGACAGACTACACAGTACGGTCAATAGATCCCCCAAAAAGGACAGACTACACAGTACGGTCAATAGATCCCCCAAAAGGACAGACTACACAGTACGGTCAATAGATCCCCCAAAAAGGGCAGACTACACAGTATGGTCAATAGATCCCCCAAAAAGGGCAGACTACACAGTACGGTCAATGGATCCCCCAAAAAGGGCAGACTACACAGTACGGTCAATAGATCCCCCAAAAAGGGCAGACTACACAGTACGGTCAATAGATCCCCCAAAAAGGGCAGACTACACAGTACGGTCAATAGATCCCCCCAAAAGGGCAGACTACACAGTACGGTCAATAGATCCCCTATAAAGGACAGACTACACAGTATGGTCAATAGATCCCCCAAAAAGGTCAGACTACACAGTACGGTCAATGGATTCCCTATAAAGGGCAGACTACACAGTATGGTCAATAGATCCCCCAAAAAGGGCAGACTACACAGTATGGTCAATAGATCCCCCAAAAAGGGCAGACTACACAGTACGGTCAATAGATCCCCCAAAAAGGGCAGACTACACAGTACGGTCAATAGATCCCCCCAAAAGGGCAGACTACACAGTACGGTCAATAGATCCCCTATAAAGGACAGACTACACAGTATGGTCAATAGATCCCCCAAAAAGGTCAGACTACACAGTACGGTCAATGGATTCCCTATAAAGGGCAGACTACACAGTACGGTCAATAGATCCCCCAAAAAGGGCAGACTACACAGTACGGTCAATAGATCCCCCAAAAAGGGCAGACTACACAGTACGGTCAATGGATTCCCTATAAAGGACAGACTACACAGTATGGTCAATAGATCCCCCAAAAAGGGCAGACTACACAGTACGGTCAATAGATTCCCTATAAAGGACAGACTACACAGTATGGTCAATAGATCCCCAAAAAGGACAGACTACACAGTACGGTCAATGGATTCCCTATAAAGGACAGACTACACAGTACGGTCAATAGATCCCCCAAAAAGGGCAGACTACACAGTACGGTCAATAGATCCCCTATAAAGGACAGACTACACAGTATGGTCAATAGATCTCCCAAAAAGGGCAGACTACACAGTACGGTCAATAGATCCCCCCAAAAAGGGCAGACTACACAGTACGGTCAATAGATCCCCCAAAAGGACAGACTACACAGTACTGTCAATAGATCCCCCAAAAAGGGCAGACTACACAGTACTGTCAATAGATCCCCCAAAAAGGGCAGACTACACAGTACTGTCAATAGATCCCCCAAAAAGGGCAGACTACACAGTACGGTCAATGGATTCCCTATAAAGGACAGACTACACAGTACGGTCAATAGATCCCCTATAAAGGACAGACTACACAGTACGGTCAATAGATCCCCCAAAAAGGGCAGACTACACAGTACGGTCAATGGATTCCCTATAAAGGACAGACTACACAGTACGGTCAATAGATCCCCTATAAAGGACAGACTACACAGTACGGTCAATAGATCCCCCAAAAAGGGCAGACTACACAGTACGGTCAATGGATTCCCTATAAAGGACAGACTACACAGTACGGTCAATAGATCCCCCAAAAGGACAGACTACACAGTACGGTCAATAGATCCCCCAAAAAGGGCAGACTACACAGTACGGTCAATGGATTCCCTATAAAGGACAGACTACACAGTACGGTCAATAGATCCCCCAAAAGGACAGACTACACAGTACGGTCAATAGATCCCCCAAAAAGGGCAGACTACACAGTACGGTCAATGGATTCCCTATAAAGGACAGACTACACAGTACGGTCAATAGATCCCCCAAAAGGACAGACTACACAGTACGGTCAATAGATCCCCCAAAAGGACAGACTACACAGTACGGTCAATAGATCCCCTATAAAGGACAGACTACACAGTACGGTCAATAGATCCCCCAAAAGGACAGACTACACAGTACGGTCAATAGATCCCCCCAAAAGGGCAGACTACACAGTACGGTCAATAGATCCCCTATAAAGGACAGACTACACAGTATGATCAATAGATCCCCTATAAAGGACAGACTACACAGTACGGTCAATGGATTCCCTATAAAGGACAGACTACACAGTACGGTCAATAGATCCCCCAAAAGGACAGACTACACAGTATGATCAATAGATCCCCCAAAAGGACAGACTACACAGTACGGTCAATAGATCCCCCAAAAGGACAGACTACACAGTACGGTCAATAGATCCCCCAAAAGGACAGACTACACAGTACGGTCAATAGATCCCCCAAAAGGACAGACTACACAGTACGGTCAATAGATCCCCCAAAAGGACAGACTACACAGTACGGTCAATAGATCCCCCAAAAGGACAGACTACACAGTACGGTCAATAGATCCCCCAAAAGGACAGACTACACAGTACGGTCAATAGATCCCCCAAAAGGGCAGACTACACAGTACGGTCAATAGATCCCCCAAAAGGGCAGACTACACAGTACGGTCAATAGATCCCCCAAAAGGACAGACTACACAGTACGGTCAATAGATCCCCCAAAAGGACAGACTACACAGTACGGTCAATAGATCCCCCAAAAGGACAGACTACACAGTACGGTCAATAGATCCCCCAAAAGGGCAGACTACACAGTACGGTCAATAGATCCCCCAAAAAGGACAGACTACACAGTATGATCAATAGATCCCCCCAAAAGGGCAGACTACACAGTACGGTCAATAGATCCCCCAAAAAGGACAGACTACACAGTACGGTCAATAGATCCCCCTAAAAGGACAGACTACACAGTACGGTCAATAGATCCCCCAAAAGGGCAGACTACACAGTACGGTCAATAGATCCCCCAAAAGGGCAGACTACACAGTACGGTCAATAGATCCCCCAAAAGGGCAGACTACACAGTACGGTCAATAGATCCCCCAAAAGGACAGACTACACAGTACGGTCAATAGATCCCCCAAAAGGACAGACTACACAGTATGATCAATAGATCACCAAAAAAGGACAGACTACACAGTACGGTCAATAGATCACCCAAAAAGGACAGACTACACAGTACGGTCAATAGATCACCCAAAAAGGACAGACTACACAGTACGGTCAATAGATCACCCAAAAAGGACAGACTACACAGTACGGTCAATAGATCACCCAAAAAGGACAGACTACACAGTACGGTCAATAGATTCCCCCCAAAAGGACAGACTACATAGTACGGTCAATCGATCCCCCCAAAAGGACAGACTACACAGTACGGTCAATAGATCCCCCCAAAAGGGCAGACTACACAGTACGGTCAATGGATCCCCCCAAAAAGACAGACTACACAGTACGGTCAATGGATCCCCCCAAAAAGACAGACTACACAGTACGGTCAATGGATCCCCCCAAAAAGGACAGACTACACAGTACGGTCAATGGATCCCCCCAAAAAGACAGACTACACAGTACGGTCAATGGATCCCCCCAAAAGGGCAGACTACACCGTACGGTCAATAGATCCCCCAAAAAGGACAGACTACACAGTACGATCAATCGATCCCCCCAAAAGGGCAGACTACACCGTACGGTCAATAGATACCCCAAAAAGGACAGACTACACAGTACGATCAATCGATCCCCCCAAAAGGACAGACTACACAGTACAGTCAATCGATCCCCCCAAAAAGACAGACTACACAGTACGGTCAATCGATCCCCCCAAAAGGACAGACTACACAGTACGATCAATCGATCCCCCCAAAAGGGCAGACTACACCGTACGGTCAATAGATCCCCCAAAAAGGACAGACTACACAGTACGATCAATCGATCCCCCCAAAAGGACAGACTACACAGTACAGTCAATCGATCCCCCCAAAAGGGCAGACTACACAGTACGGTCAATCGATCCTTTAAAAAGGACAGACTACATAGTACGGTCAATCGATCCCCCCAAAAGGACAGACTACACAGTACGGTCAATCGATCCCCCCAAAAGGGCAGACTACACCGTACGGTCAATCGATCCCCCCAAAAGGACAGACTACACAGTACGATCAATCGATCCCCCCAAAAGGGCAGACTACACCGTACGGTCAATAGATCCCCCAAAAAGGACAGACTACACAGTACGATCAATCGATCCCCCCAAAAAGACAGACTACACAGTACGTTCAATAGATCCCCCCAAAAGGGCAGACTACACAGTACGGTCAATCGATCCCCCCAAAAGGACAGACTACATAGTACGGTCAATCGATCCCCCCAAAAGGACAGACTACACAGTACGGTCAATCGATCCCCCCAAAAAGACAGACTACACAGTACGGTCAATCGATCCCCCAAAAGGACAGACTACACAGTACAGTCAATAGATCCCCCCCCCCCCCAAAAGGACAGACTACACCGTACGGTCAATAGATCCCCCAAAAAGGACACACTACACAGTACGGTCAATAAATCCCCCCAAAAAAGACACACTACACAGTACGGTTAATAAATCCCCCCAAAAAAGACACACTACACAGTACAGTCAATAAATCCCCCCAAAAAGGACACACTACACAGTACGGTCAATAAATCCCCCCAAAAAAGACACACTATACAGTACGGTCAATAAATCCCCCCAAAAAGGACAGACTACACAGTACGGTCAATAAATCCCCCCAAAAGGACAGACTACACAGTACGGTCAATAAATCCCCCCAAAAGGACAGACTACACAGTACGGTCAATAGATCCCCCCAAAAGGACAGACTACACCGTACGGTCAATCGATCCCCCCAAAAGGACAGACTACACAGTACGATCAATCGATCCCCCCAAAAGGACAGACTACACAGTACGATCAATCGATCACCCCAAAAGGACAGACTACACAGTACGGTCAATAGATCCCCCAAAAAGGACAGACTACACAGTACGGTCAATCGATCACCCCAAAAGGACAGACTACACAGTACGGTCAATAGATCCCCCCAAAAGGACAGACTACACAGTACAGTCAATCGATCCCCCCAAAAAGACAGACTACATAGTACGGTCAATAGATCCCCCAAAAAGGACAGACTACACAGTACGGTCAATCGATCACCCCAAAAGGACAGACTACACAGTACGGTCAATAGATCCCCCCAAAAGGACAGACTACACAGTACGGTCAATCGATCCCCCCAAAAGGACAGACTACACAGTACGATCAATCGATCCCCCCAAAAGGGCAGACTACACAGTACAGTCAATCGATCCCCCCCCAAAAAGACAGACTACACAGTACGGTCAATCGATCCCCCCAAAAGGGCAGACTACACAGTACGGTCAATCGATCCCCCCAAAAAGACAGACTACACAGTACGGTCAATAGATCCCCCCCCAAAAGGACAGACTACACCGTACGGTCAATAGATCCCCCAAAAAGGACAGACTACACAGTACGATCAATAGATCCCCCAAAAAGGACAGACTACACAGTACGGTCAATAGATCCCCCAAAAGGACAGACTACACAGTACGGTCAATAGATCCCCCAAAAAGGACAGACTACACAGTACGGTCAATCGATCCCCCCAAAAGGACAGACTACACAGTACGGTCAATAGATCCCCCAAAAGGACAGACTACACAGTACGGTCAATCGATCCCCCCAAAAGGACAGACTACACAGTACGGTCAATAGATCCCCCAAAAAGGACAGACTACACAGTACGGTCAATCGATCCCCCCAAAAGGACAGACTACACAGTACGGTCAATAGATCCCCCAAAAAGGACAGACTACACAGTACGGTCAATCGATCCCCCCAAAAGGACAGACTACACAGTACGGTCAATAGATCCCCCAAAAGGACAGACTACACAGTACAGTCAATAGATCCCCCCCCGCCCAAAGGACAGACTACACAGTACGGTCAATAGATCCCCCCAAAAGGACAGACTACACAGTACGGTCAATCGATCCCCCCAAAAAGGACAGACTACACAGTACGGTCAATAAATCCCCCCAAAAAGGACAGACTACACTGTACGGTCAATAGATCCCCCCAAAAAGGACAGACTACACTGTACGGTCAATAAATCCCCCCAAAAAGGACAGACTACACAGTACGGTCAATAAATCCCCCCAAAAAGGACAGACTACACAGTACGGTCAATCGATCCCCCCAAAAAGGACAGACTACACAGTACGGTCAATAAATCCCCCCAAAAAGGACACACTACACAGTACGGTCAATAAATCCCCCCAAAAAAGACAGACTACACAGTACGGTCAATAAATCCCCCCAAAAGGACAGACTACACAGTACGGTCAATAAATCCCCCCAAAAGGACAGACTACACAGTACGGTCAATCGATCACCCAAAAAGGACAGACTACACAGTACGGTCAATAGATCCCTAAAACAGCTAATGCTAACCATTATTGACAACATGTGTTGTACGTAACATAATCAAACTGAATTGCAATAAACCAACATATTGTTTTTACTGTCAAACAGTAGAGAAGCTGTAAAGCTGTATTTCAGTTACGGCGTAGCGTTTACGGTGGTATCCCTTAACACAATGGCACGCGATCTGTGATGTAGTTTTGGGCATTTTCGTTAGTTATGGTCAATTGATCATATAAGAATCGGCTACATATAGTAGCTCCTGTAATCAGACGCATACAAGACAATCATGCTAGTGCTCGTTTTAATGTCTCATAAATGAGTCTGACTGTTTTTAAGAATCTTTGGTACCATTTAAGCATTGAACTGCTTACAGTTGGCATCCATAGCCTATATGAATGCCAACTGGACAACGGCAAATTAAATGAAGCGCGATGCTGGATTTGCGTTTGTCAGTTGGAATTCATTTCGCCAATGAATGCCTACTAAAAGCAGATCAATACTTATATTTACCATTTTTAGAATCTGTTCATCTCATAAAAAAATCTATTCCTAGCATTTCTCAGCATTTAACTCAAATAATGTATCTATCGTGTATGCTTGTTTAATGAAATGAACAGCCATCGCCCGGAGACGGTAAATGGTATCCAACGTAACAATTATGACGTCATAATAATGATGACGTCAACAATCGGTCAATGGCATTCATGGTCTCAGAAATGCAATAATGCCAACTGAATTTGGTAGGGTCATACAGTGACAATGCCATGCAATGGTAAATACAGGTATATAGAAACAGAATGACGATGTGATGTCATCATTGCGATGGCTACCGGTAAAATAGAGTTCCAAATACCGCTTTTCTTGTATATCGTTCGCGAGAATTTGCCGGCATTTTTTAATGAATTCTAGATGCCAAAATTAACAATAAATTATAATTAAAGTGCCCTACAGACTGTTTCGAAAATACTCGACGTCACTAAATGGAACTTTTGTTTCAACAAATCAGCAGCAGAATTATCTAGATTAGTAGTACAACATTAGGACGGATCGCCAAATATTCGACCACGTTTTGTAGTCATACAACATTCTGGGTCGTGGAAAACTTCCGAGACCTTGAGCCCATTTTTACGTGTCGAGTTTGTCCTTGTTTGTTAGCGCTGTTTTGACCCATTTTCCTAACCGTTTTACGACGATTAAATGGCTTACATCAAAGTTATATTGTAAACAAGGTTTGTAATGGCCATTAACCCGTGCCCTGGAACGGGTCTCAAACTTCCAAAGCATTAAAACAGGACCAATATATAACAGAAGCGTTGAGATTCGTTCGTTCTCACCCCACGCTACACCGCTCAAATACAGTGTGACGTATGAACAGAAGCTACTTCTTTCTTGTACTTTTACAAGAATCTCCATGTTAATCTTTCCGTTTTTCATATTTTGCCTAGTTTAATAGATTTTGAGTTTGGATAATGGTTTTGTTGACATTTCGGTATTCTCTATTTTTTTTTATTCATTCTTTCATCGTCTGCTAGTGTTTATTATAAAACAAGTATTAATTAATTTACCATATATTTAAATAAACGTAGCATAGAGTAGCAGAGCCAAGACCGTGCTAGTTAGAGGTTGGTAAACCTGTTGGACGCTTCACTCCTAGTGGGGGAACTGAAAGGTATGGAAGGTGATAAGTATTGTACTGTGTTTATGAGGAGAGTGACTCATATGCGCAATTGTGATTGGAACACCCTCTCCTTGTGTTTATGAAAATTCCGAAGCGTCAACAAAACTATAATCCAAATTCAAAATCGAAACAAATGGCAAAATGTGAACAAATGAAAGGTTCAGATTCATGGAAACCCTTGCAAATATTTACAAAAGAACAAGACCCTGTGTTCCGGAAGAGTAAGCGTCCTTTTCTTCATCGACGATACCCGCCATGTACATGTAGGCCATATCAAAGTAAATGTCATGTCCTCAAAGGGAGACATGAGGCAACATTCTCACAACAATTAGGCATACCAATGAGCATATTAAAAAATGTCCCCCTTTATATCATACAAAGATACAGAGTATCAAAACGTCCACAGCCATCAGTCTTCAAAATTCTTGCTAAAAATATACAATTTATCAACCTTTTAAAAAACATACCGACGAACGCGCGTGAGATCATCTCTATTTCTGAAATGCATTAGCTATTGAAATGAACTTGACTTTTTGTATATTCTGTTGTGATATTTCCTTGTTCGGGGTAAGAAAAATAATGCTTTAAGTACCACGCCTATCGCAGCTTTGTAAAGGAATACAATGGATCCATGATCTTTTCTCAGTATACAACCACAGATGGCAATATTTGTTCAAATTATGTCGCTGATAAAGATCTGCGTCACAAATGTCAAATGTAGAAACAATAAAGTTTCCGACTGTAGGTTTTCGTACAAAGAGTAACCCCATGTTTTATTCGTGTTGGATATACATAACTGTACGACCTTTGACCATGTAATGTTATGTTAAGTTGCTGTGAAATAAAGTAAAATACCTACAGGTCCGGGGCTCGAATCCAGGTCTAAACTCAATACATACATGTAATGTATACATTACGAAAACAGTGATTATTATTATTTCTATATTTTTTAAGAGGGGGGGGGGGTTGCTTGGTTTATATTTATTTTTCATGAAATTTAGAAACATTATGTTGATTTAAAAAAAAAAAGATTTATAACAATTGCAGTCATCATAGAGAAAAAAATCCGATAAATTGTTACAATTTTGAGAAACGTGTTGGGGGAAACTTGTATGGTAAGAGTAAATTGTCCACCTACATCACTGCCCTGTGTGTATCCACGTTATTTTATAGTTTCCGCCATCCTCTACTACGTACGTCTAGGAATTTTAAAATGTTCTTAATTGTGTCTTATTATCTGAGTCACAATAGGTTGATGAAAGGAAACCTTCAGAAAAATTTTCCCTGCGCCTTCATTCCTTCAGCCGACAAACCGTGTCAGCGTGTTCAATAGATGTGGTCTGCTCTCGGTAGCCATGTATTTCATGAATGGCGCGGCGTGGGAGTTTCTTTAACACGGGGAAGAATGCTCGTTCCGCAGGTATTTGTAAAAGTTTACCTGTTTATTAAACTTACATTGGTACAGGTATGATCTAGGTAAGTGTCTGCTCAATAGTGTTTGACAGTATTGTGTAACAACTAAAGGCCCCATTCCACCGTACCGACTCAGAAATGTGTCAATATACTCAACCACGTGGAAATGAATAAACATTTTACGAATGATGTTTGTTCTCTTTATGGGGGCTAACACAGCATGCTGCTGAATACCATAGCATAACTTACCTTCATACAGGTAAGTTACAGGTGTGTTATCGGTGTATAAATTGGCAAACTCACCTGTCCTGCATATTTCTGAATGTAAATTAATTGCAATATCTTCTCGTATAATTTGTAATATAGAGTCGTGAATACCCTCAACTCCCCTGGGGTTCAGAAATCGTAATGTATCCCTCTAGGGTCTACTATATACTGTCCAATAATGTATTCATATTTGATCAAGTATGTTGGATTGTTTACGATTATAGGCTATAAAATATTAAACATAATTGAAGTTTTGATACATAACCTATTAATATTCAGTCATAGCTGTATGCGGTTACCGATTACTATAATATTACTTAGTTATCATTTGTATTTACCTGTTCTTAATGGAGCCTGTTGAGATTGTTATTAGCTTTATTAACTCCTTCCATCAACAACACCAATTCCCACGGACTATGAACAAATTAACTTAACATTTGAATGATATAAACGCCATGGAATTTCTTAAATTAAGTGTTGCTTCATGCCTTGTCTTAAGTGGCCATCCCTACTTAGCTGTCAAATGTCTCACATTTAGTATTTGCAATCTAGACGTCCTTTAAAACTAGCCATTCGATAGCTGATTGAATATGTTAAAGTGTCTTAAATGCATTAATGCAGATCTTGTAAAATATGTAAAATAACAATATTTACTCCAAAGCAGTCTGTTATTATGTTCCCGGTCCGGGTCCTTGAATTCTCACTCCCTTCCCGTTGATTTCTCGAATTCTCGAATTCTCTATGCTTTCGTTGCCAGGTACTGGTCGAAGTACCACAGCTTCCCCACCATCAAGATATGACACGTCCTTAAATGACCATGGCTGCTAATAAGACAAAAACATGAACAAAATAACCCGAACAAAACTGTAATTCTATTCTCGGTCCATGATCTGGAAATCTCGCTTCCCATCATCGTCGTGTTCTAGCATTCTCGCTTCCTCAAATCTTCATCGTCGATTTAGATTTGGTTTGGTTTTGGTTTACAATACAATACAATAATCTTTATTTAACGTCGCATATTTATATGATACGAATAACATTAGGTCATGAGAGCTATTATTGCAACAAACAGATATTCTGTAAAACAACTTATTTTTGCGTGCGATAATTTTTGACGTATTTCACTGTTGATTAAAATGAGCGAAAATCAATCGACGCGAAAAAGTTTTAATCAGAGGAATGCCAACTGTCGGAGTACTGTACTGAACACAGGAATTATGACCGTATTTATTGCGAAATCAAATCGCCGCGAAATTGTCGTTTCATATGAAAACGCGAAATTAAGTCGTCGCGAAAATAAGTTGGTTTACAGTACATTTATTACATCCCTGTGTATGCGATGTGGATACGTGCGTATTTGGGAGGCGACGGTATGTTCGTGTAAACCTTCTTGCAATAGTCCGGATCATTTGCCGATTTAAAGTGCTACCACACTGAAGTATACTGCCGAAAGCCCCCAACAGAACGCCCCATCCGGTCACATTATACTGACAACGGTGAACCAGTCGCTCCACTCCCATAATTCTGTGTCTCGGTCAGGGGACAGAACCCAAAGCCTTCTTCGCAGGGGCGAACGCTCAACGAAAGACCAAAAGTAAGGCGGTGTTAATGGGGACATTAAAAAAGGGGAAATGGCTGTTTTAGAAAGAAAAGATCCCACATTTAGTATCTCTTATGCATCCCTAAATTTGAGTTTTCTTATGCCCGACCTGCAGGTTTTGTCGGGATCACGCTTCTTCGCTTTTAGATCTAATTTGGAAGGAAATGAAATTTGAATTTGGTTCCGAAACTGACACTTCATAATAGAACGTTTACTGCATTTGTTTCAAGAACCCCCCTCCCCCAAAACACCCCCCAACCCTCTACCAAACCACGTTCTCTGAAATTCATTCTCCGTCTCACCATTGAGCTATAAAGTTTACATTGAAACAGACCCTAATTTTCCGTTTCACTTCAACATCCACCCCTTTTCAAACCAATTATTCGCCGTCGACGTGGGGTGGGGGTTCGGGCCTCTCCCTCGGAGAGTAGAACAATCGAAGTACATATACCACCGCTCCTCATTATCAAAGACTGCCTTGAAATCAAAATGTACATGAATGAATTAAGTTTGTAAAATGGTACTAAATCCAATATTTGTTGAACTCGAGTGCCACGTGTGAAATATCAGGTAGACGTGGGCCCTTGTTTTATATATCAACAATCAAACACCAGATAGGTGATCCGTTGTTTTAAATTGGCATCGGATCAAAATACTGTGACGTCACAGACCTGTTTTCCATTGAATTAACTTAAATCTTGTACAATATGGTAGCTGATTGACGTAATTTATACAAATGCACTCTTTGTATAGTATATTACATAGACATCATTACCTGTTTCAAAGCTCTTTGTTCTATCAGACCTGTTGAACGTACTTCAAAGAGGTTAGTTTGGCTTTATCGCATGTCTTGATTTGTTAATTAAGCCTAATTTACTGCCATTCCGAATCACACGTGCAAATAAAATCATCAAAATAAATATACGGTAGTGTTTACATTGGCGACGGCCTCTTTGTACCATCTTTAGAAATGAGTAAACTGCGAAGTCTACAACGGATCACAAAATATAACACAATCGAGCAGAAAACAGAACAGAAATGCATTGGAGACCCGGATGAAGAAATCCCAACAAAGCCTGATAAGAAGTTCTGTTCCCTTTGCATTGCGAAAGAAACTGCAAATAATTTTGACCAATGTTGTTATTGTCCTATAACACACATTGATATTGATGCCAAACTGAAATTAAAGCCCGTTTGGAATATTTGTCAGCAATAGAAATGCATCTTATCCTCAAGGACAATAACGATATTTGATAAACTATTCATTATGCACGTTTAAATGTTGGCTTTACTTACTAGTTATATGAGTCCAAATTAAGTTTGAAATGATAATGAAATTGCTGAAGTGTCACAAATAGTTTATCACGTGATATTAGTATTTGCCTTATCAATGCATTGCAAAGTAATGATATTGGTTCTCGGACACGTTTAGGGTAGCGCTCCTTATGTTTTCTTTAACCCTGGAACAATTCACTGTAAAATGAAGTTAACTATTTGAATGTTTCCATGGTATTAAAAAACGAGGCTATCGCTAATCTAGCCACTGTCCTTCGACAATTCATGAGGAGTGTCATCCGATTTATAAAGCTGGTGTAATTTACCGTTATGCTGCTGCATGATAACTAGTGTTCTTGACTCGTCCGCAAAGCAGTGTGTGCATTATCTTTGATTTTATTAATCATATTCTAGGACTGAAGAAAACACAAAGTTCTGATTTGCCATTAACCTGTGCTGGTGTGTTTATATTTAGATGTATATGATAAAGTAATGTTTTGATAGCATGTTTTCTAGTACATTTAGTATTATATTAAGGTGAAGAGTACCAAAGCATTGGTTAGACATTATCATAGAAGAGTTCCACTCAGAGTTTGCTTTGCTTGGAGTATTCTCCCTTCTGTTTTGAAGACGAATCAGGTAGGAGATAAACTTTTCCTGTCAAGCAAGTTTTTTTTCACGAGCTTAGTTCATTATGGACGCGTTTATTATTCATAAATCGCTCAGTGCGTCCATAAGGATATGGTTTTGAATTGCGGAGGCCCCGAGTTCGATTCCAGTTTTTCCTATTTCGAACAAGGTGCATCGCAACATCTGTTTAGGAACGGTAAAAAAAAACTAATCAAAGATTAGCAATGGTAATACATGTAATATATACTTTAGTTTAATTCGTTAGTTATCTATACCTTACTTCGTTACTCTACACTCCACTCCACAACGAATTTCCCTCTAAAAGACACTCGTATAGATAGTATTATGTACTTGTATGAACGAAGTCGGTCTTTTAATTCTACAAATTGAGGTCACATATTGTAAGGAATGGGTCTTCAATGGGCGCCGTTTTATTTACAATTTTAATTCATTGATAAATAAGCGACCAATACGTTGATATCACGGGTCTAGCCTGGTACCTACGTACAAATGATGTATGCATTAAATGGCTAATAGGAATGGTGGCCGGTCTATCGCCAGCCCAAGTCGGTTTTAAAGAGAACCAAACACTTATTTATCGGTATAATGGTCATATACTCACTTTAATTACAGAAATTCCATAGTTTGATAATGTTGCCGGGATCGAATATTGCCTTATCCATTATGCGAACTCTATATTTTATAATCATTTACAGAGAGATTAGTCGGTAGAAAGACATTATTAGGAGGTGTGCAACCCCTCAAAATGTTTTATAGATAAGGATTGAAAGACAGTTTTGTAACTTGCATCATACTTTTATGAAAAGGATTTCTGCTGGTAGTGTTCATAAAGTAGGTTGCAGCGCAAATGAAAATATAATTCAAATATATACCTGGCGAATGAAAAACGCCTTATACAAAGAAACATCGGTGTAATTTTTGTGTAAAGTTGACAAACAGTTATTTTATGAACAATATCGAATTGACTTCTTAAAACGCTATTAGTTTTACAAAAAAATAAGGACACTGCGATCAGGACCAAGAATAAAACATGACACAGAAATTCAAAACCTGTCGCAGAAATAGGGCTACAGCGTTTCTTTTGTATATGCGACTATAAATAAAGTTTCTTGTATAGACGTCATCAGGTACAAAGGTGGAAAAGAAACAAATGCGATGCGTTCGAGAGAAATCAAAAGATTGAACGAAACCTGTTTTGGACCAAAAAGAAATTGAAATAAAAACTTTACGTCCTGTGTTTACATCATGATCATTCAAATGTTTTGGTGGTGGAGGAAAGCCACTGTTCCCGGTAAACGCCCCCCCCCCCCACCCCCCACCCCCCTAATTAGACAGATAGTGTTTAAGAGAAACTTTTTAAATTTCAGTTATAAAATGTCCTGATATGATCGAAAAAAATATTAAAATTAATACCTATGAATCGTAAACATCGAAAGTCTTGTTTTCCCCAGAATTGGCTCTCATTGATCCAGCGGTCGACAATTCCTCGGGCCGAATATTGAACAATAAGTATTGATTGTACAAAACCATAAACTCTAATACCTATCCTTTCTCTATCCTTGAAAACAGAATGTTTGTCAACATGTATGTGTAAAGCATTGTTAGCTTTACAATAATTTAACGTTAATATTCCATCCAATGTTCTATGGGAAAAGATTGATATTTAAAACTTAAGGTTTATTACACAATATTTGAGACAAACTTACATTGAAATAGATCATTTTTTTCTGATGGTTCTAACAAATGAATTTATTTTTGAAAGTTCTAATTACTAGGCTTTATGCTGTAGATACTTTGAAACACACGGTCCTCAACACCTATGTTTTACGTAAACGAGCTAAGTATAAGTACTGAACCTTTGTTTACACCTTTGTGCGGATAAAACTATAATACCGTGACGGTTAATGCCCTATGGTGTGTTTATTACATGTTATAAACAAATCGATATCACACATCAAGATTTCTATAAACATGTTTTTAATGTTCGCGTATTATTCAATTGTTCAACGTTTTACACATTTTTATTGTTTATTTCATTCATTTGATTTTTATTGTCATTTATATTTTCATTTCAAAACATTTATTGACATACTTCTATGGGATCAGACAGCAGGCTAAAAGCCTATATGAGTCTTCTCCTATTATGCATATTGCCATTTTATCCCCCATCTTTTACTCATTTTTCTTTCAATTTGAAAAAAACCAACAGCATTTTTTTCGGTAACATTGCAGTAGCATATTGTGATGGTTTCAATGTTGTTGTTTTGCGGTGTTGTTGTTTTTGTTTGTGCTAGTCCTCGATGTTGTTGTTTTTATAGCTGTTTATACGAAAGCTGGTTTACAAGCTACACTAATTCCACGAAATCACAGTAACACTGAGATAACATCGCTCTGAGTGGAAGATTATAGATTACCGTTGTGTAAAATTAACTTAAACTCTTTTCTGTATAATTATATAACTTGTATTCTTCCTTCCCACCCACACATTCACGGTAAACATGTACATGTAACCAGACGCTTTGATTGACGTAAGTAGATGAATGACGTCATAAAACAGCCTACTGTGATGACGTTACATCATGGTATTATCTCCCTTAGATGTTTGTTCTTCACAACTTGTTTGTAGGGCGGAGCGTACAATGCATTCGGCTCTAACCGTAGACAAGTGCTAACTAACACAATCAAAGCCTATCAAGATATCTGTTGATGATTACGTCATGTTATGGCTATTTATACCGCTAACACTGGTACCGCCCCGGGGGGAGAGATTCAATGTCTGTGATAAAGGTCGCATCCCCAGGGGGCCACGGCGCGACTCCCGTTAAATAAACATATCTCTTTAAGCTTACACACTATAATTTGTTTTTACAGCCATTTTTATTTATGGTTTTTTTCGGTGCTTGTGAACTGAGTTCTTGTGTAGATTCCACCTTTAAAACCGGTCAGTCTCACCTTGACTAAGGTCAAACAAAACTAGTATTCACGGCCAGGTAACAAGATAACCTGTTGCTGGTAAACTCTATCCCCATTATTCAATTGTTTACGTGTTGAACAACTTTGGCATTGGCATATTTTCTTTTCTTAGATAATCAAAGAATCTGAGATGAAATCGGCAACGCGTAACGCAGGATGACATCACGACGTCATATGTTTGAAGTGGTAATGGGGTGGCTGGCGCGGGCTTGAAACAAATACAGCAAACGTTCTATTATGAAGTGTCAGTTTGGGAGTCAAAATAATTGGTAAGCGTTCTTTTTCAGATCTTCTAATTGAGGCCATAGACTCTTTATTTTGGACTATCAAATCTATTCTGCCAAACAATTCTTTCGTTTTTAGCCCGCATGATTACACATGAAAAGAATAACTGAAAATATGTAATTTGCAAGTGTCATGTAATTGTCGTTAAGGGATATTTACATACATTTTAATTCATGTTTCCATTTTGAGCATGCCAAGTCTCCCGTCTCCTCCCTGACGGGCGATAATGAAATCGTATACATTGCCTATGTATTTGAGCATGCAGGTTTGATGTGTGTGTGTGTGTGGGGAGGGGGTTACAGCCACGCCTGTGTGCTTTCGTATGAGCCTAAAAAGGTGCCACCCCCCCCCCCCCCCCCGGCCCCCAACCCTCAATTTCTCAAACCTGCTGGCTCCACCGAGTATTCTTCCCTACTTTACAATTCGGCGATGGCTCCCTAGGTACCCGTCTAAACATGACCTTAGTCGTTGCGAAGAGGTTAAACTCAAAACAAACAAACAAAACAAAGAAGAAAGTCTGAGGTTTCTTGGTATCTTTCCTAAAGCGGTCTCATTTTTCTTCACTTTCATGAAATATAAAGTATTAAAAATATCAAAATTTGATCAATTTATTTTCTTTTATGGCGTTATTTATTAAATTTATTATGTATTTATTGACAATATATAGTTTTGGGTCATCAGATGTAAAAGGTCAACCTTTGTTGTGACAGACATACCTGTCTTATCACGCGAAGTTTTATTATCTACCTGATGAAATTGATTGGATCTTGGACACCTGTAGCTCGGACAGTAAAAGTGGGTTAATATGCCATCCGTGTTATTGTTTGGGTTGGTGGTGGGCGGGGGGGGGGGGGCGTCAGTGAGTGGGAGGTCAGTGAGGGAGGGGACAACAGAGCGAAAGGTCAAGTGTATGCATTCCTCGGTATCCCCGATACCTTACCAACGCATTCAATACGCATCGATACCCGGAATCGGGAATTACTAACACAATATAGACCCTGATAAAACCACGCAGGACTACCCGCATGTATTGTTACAGGAATTCCGAAATCATTTAATTTGTTTCTCGTTGTTCAATTCTACAATCTATTACAACCGGAAGAACTTGTGATATATCGTACAATTCTTGATAATGAAGTGCATATGTCAGTTTTATAGTCAGGATTGAAAAAGTCTCTGAGCCACGAAAACCTTAGCCGGTTTTTCATTCGGAATATCCAAAAAATAAACTTATTTGTAACGATGACACTCACAGGTGAGTCTGTCAGATCGCAGAAATATCACGTCCTCGTTGGAAGAACCGGGGTAAAGACAAATCACATACACCAACACAATTATAAAATCAGAAATTCTAGATCTCATATCACACTATGAAATAACTATTTTATTCTAATGAGATCTGCATGGCGACCATCGAGTTCAGAATGAAAATCGAACTGCATCTTCGTCGAAGTATACATAGAAATCTATACAAACGAATTAGGTATTACAGTATGTGGTCTCACAATATTTTTTTTTACGTATATTTGATTATGTATGTATTTACTGCAATGTATATGCTATCATTTTATTGCAATGAGAATATTAAATGTTTCCAGGGAATTTCGATGAATTAGCTACCTGAAGTCAGTATTCAGGTTATTAATTTCTCCCCCTTCTTCCGGTAACTGAAGAAGACACCAAGAAAGGTTAGAGCGATTGATGTCTTCATTAATTTTTTCATTTATCATAGTATCTTACTGTAGGTGATTCCTATATATGTACTTTTACTGTCTGAGGTGATAAACAATTTATCTAAATTACTCTCGCCGTGACCGCAACTCGTTGATTGACAGGCGCAAGTGAACTAAATTGTACGGCAAAGGCGTGACAACAGGGACCTGAGAATTTGTTACGGCTAGTTTTTAATCTAAACTAATGTATTTAGAGTGATTTTACACAGGGAGGGGGGGGGGGGTGTTAAATAAAATTCGATATAAATGCCCCTCAGTGGTAGCCATTATGACCATTGAAGAGGCATTTTAATCGAAAATCGACCTAAACTCCCCAAAAGAGTAAAAATTACTCTAAACACCCCAGTTTAGGTCTAAAACTAGCTGTAACGAATTATCATGTCCCTGTTGGCGTGACAGCCTATTGGTCGCCGGACGAAATGAGCTGATGGTCTACTCAATGGAGCCTGGTATATATTACAAGGTGATGAAGACTTAAGTGGTTAGACTGTTTACCTGTAAATACAGGTGTGATGGCCAGATATAACGCTAATATACAACATCCATCACCTCGTCCGAAGCTGATCCCGTCCCCCGGGGGACTAACCTCGAGTTCTCGGTCAATTTAATCCACGCGAATACGAACTGGTCGAGCCTGACAATCCTGATCCTTGGTCCCATCCGCGACGTCGCCTTCACAACATGGTGAGCCCGCAATTACGAGCTAGTGTATACAAATCAGAAAAGTAGAAGTATATCTGTATAAGTATATTTGAAGAGATGGCCAAGTGGTAAGGTGTCTGAAATTCAGCTACAACTAGCCTTAGCCGCAGGGTCGTGGGTTCGATACCCATGTTGGGCAGTCGCCAGGTAATGGTCGTAGGTCAATGATTTTTCTCCGGGTATTCCGGCTTTCCTCCAACCCAAAACTGTCACGTGTACCATGTCATCGCGTCCCGTCCCATGATAATGTAACCAGGCCCCGGTTTCATCAACGTTCCTTAACTTAAGGAAACTCCTTACCTTCAAAATCTCCATTAGAAAGCATCGCAGAATTTAAGGGGGAAATCTTAAGTTAAGGAACTTTCCTATGGAGATTTTTGATGAAACCAGGGCCAGCTTATTTAAATAACTACTGATCCGATTGTCATCAAACGCAGGGGCGTAGCTGCCATGTAAGCACATAAGCCCGTGCATGCACATCATTTTCCAAAGTATGTGTATTAAAGTCGAGTAATTTCATATTTCAACTTATATTCTTAAAAGTTCACTGATATTGTTACTCCTTTTTCCTCTTTTCGACTCGTCAGATTAACATATTAGGCTGCATAAAATTTGTTATGTGTAGCTCTAAATACTTCAAATTCAATTTTATTTCTTTCCGAATGCAATAGCATATAGGATTACAATACACATACATATTAAATCATATATAATTGTGCAAGATGTCGGAGACCGCAGCCAACACAATTCAAATAATATTTACAATACAGCTCACTATGACAATATAGGTAATGGCTTTATCGTGAGAAAATTCGTATACAAATGAATACCGAACAACATCCAAACATAAGCATCAGTTTGAAACTACCTTCACTTAGGCCGTCTTTTTTATAAAATCATGTCATATTAGGTTTTAGTGATAGATATCAGGGGCAAGTTTTATGGTCGCCATCTTGGTTTCATGGGACATGTTCTGTATCTTTAAGTGATATGAAGATGGACGTTTTTGAGAATGCTCATTAGTGTTCTCCCTTGTTTTTATTGACAATGAGGACTCGGTTCTCATTTTGACATGTTTACATGTCAGTTGTCGTCGATGAAGTATAAGACGCTTACTTTTCCGGAACACCTGGTCTTATTATCTTGTGCTTTTACAAGGGTCTCCATGTACATCTTTCCTTTTTTCATATTTTGTCTCTAGTTTAATCGATTTTGGGTTCGGATTATGGTTTTGTTGACGCTTTGGTACTCTCTGTTTTTTTTAGTAAATCTGTATTAGATTTAATATACAAAAAATGACCGTTTTATCATTCTAAGAGTAATAAAAGAAGGACCAATTTTTACTGCATTTCGGTCCAAACAACATGTCAGCAAATGCAATTATTAATGAGCCCGGCCAAAATTCATTAAGTTAAATATCTCCATAGGAAAGCTTTACAGAAATTATGGAAAACTCCTTTAACTTAAGATTTTCCGTTAATTCTTTAATGCTTTTCTATGGAGATTTTTAAGTCAAGGAACTTTCGTGAAACTAGGCCTGTTCGAATTATACAAAATTATGCTTAAGAACACAAGCGTGAGTTCTTACTTCCCGAGTCCTGCACAGAACATATATACTTATAAACAGAGACGTATGTATATCAAAGATGGTTTTACATGTACATGTCTCTGGTTTTACTTACTGATGAGTTTATGGCATAAATAATTTGTATAATGATAGGCCAGACAATGATGATTAAAACAAGTCCAATCAATGGCACCATTTGAAGTCCAAAATTGAAAACGTCGTGGGCTTGCACATCAAAATACCTCCAGCTACGCCCCTGAAACGTCGCATACGTAATAAGCATGAAGAACTTATTTCATATGGGGGAAGGGGGCATTTATGTCTCAAAGACATTTCTAGTTAAACATATTTTTTTCACATTGCTGTAAGCAGAATGAGAGCAGACGTAAATACGTTATTATCGCGTGTTGTCTAATCCTTATGTTAAGGTAGCAATTACATATGTTATAATTGTGCTGTATATGTCTCTGTTCACTGTGTGATTGCTGGAATTAACACCACATCACGTGCCATAAGTTATACTCGGCTGTCAGAGTGAACGACTGATGGTTTCATTAATTCATTTATCAAAAATAAAAGTTGTTATGATGACCTTCTATAAAATAAAAATGTTCAAAAGACATGTCACAAAATGTCTATAGGCCTACGAATGTATGTACAGTAATTATGGGATGTCACTCTTGTACAAAAACGTATGGCATTAGAAGTGAATTATAGGTCTTTGTGAATATTAAAGCTTAAAATGGCAACAAAAACTCGTTTGCGATGTTTTCTGTCGGCCTTTCACCCAAAAGTCGATTTTTC
The DNA here is from genome assembly GCA_947623455.1 of Mimachlamys varia. Taxonomy (NCBI): domain Eukaryota; kingdom Metazoa; phylum Mollusca; class Bivalvia; order Pectinida; family Pectinidae; genus Mimachlamys; species Mimachlamys varia. Next base: position 26,272,157 of record OX392532.1, on the reverse strand, counting down.
AAGGACCGGTTTCTGTGTTTTATAAGATTGCACTGATCAAATTGATATTTCTTCGTGCAGCTAGACAGATAGATATTTACTCAATGGTTTGATAGGTTTATGATCCAGGTATATGATAAAAAAAAATGAACGAATTACTCATTTTCAATGTCCTATACAAAATCGCTCTATAAGAGCACAAAGTCACGTTATAGATACATCACTCTGCGTCATCGAAATTGTAAATTGATAGTGTTATGAATGTTGTATATCTTTAGTATATCTTTATCGTGATTTCGAAACAGTTTAACCTTTTAATTATTAAATGTTAGAAATAATTAAAAGGGGAAATATGATGCCACGTGATAATAAACCCGACCGTAAACGTAAACCCTTTATAAGTGTCTTATAAAACGAGCGTTAAAGAAAGTAAATGGTATTTTGACCTTGAGTTTGAATAAAGTCTACAATTTCTCCCTCCCGGGGGAATATGTGACCTACCGGCGTGACTTCGTGTATGTATGTATATACTTTTCATAACGTAAATACGCCTAGACGGGTCATATCACTTATAATGAATCGCCTATCAATATCATTCAATTAATTATTCACACGATCACATCAATCTACATAATATATTAAATTTCAATATCTATGAATCAAATCTAGCGTGCTTTGTTGACATTATGATATGATGATAACCAATATTGAATTAATTAAAAGTGAATCAAACATTACGGGAACAAAAGTATTCCGGATCAATAAAATATTAATTGTTCACGATCGACATTTATGAAACTAGGTAGATCTTTTTGATATTATATTTACCATTGCATGGCAATGCCACTGTGTAACTCTACCAAATTCAGTTGGCATTCATTAGGCCATGAATGCCACTGACCAATTGTTGACATCATCATTATTATGACGTCATAATTGTTACATTGGACTACACTGACCGTCCCCGATTAATGAGATTAACAGATTCTTAAAATGGTAAAAATAAGTATTGAACTGTTTTGAGTTGGCATTCATAGGCAATATGAATTCCAACTGAACAAAGGCAAATCCAACATGAAGCGCGTTAAGATTTGCCTTTGTCCGATTGGAATCCATATTCCCCATGTAACAACTGAAAGCGGTTCAGTCTTTTAATATTGTAGTTCATTTTAAGAAAAAACGTCATTGTAGATTTTTTTTTAACAGACATATTCTTTGCGTTCTATAACACATTTTACATTTAATAGGACAACCAGATTAAGTTTTGCACAACAAACAGTTTTACTTGTGTAATCAACATTTTTTGGACAGTCCTTCTCAAATGTGTTCGGTTGGCGCAAAGAAAAACGCACATGCCTTCTACCAAGGCGGCTGGTGTTCGATTCCCCGATTGGACATTACAAAATAATGGATGGCACTGCTCAACCCCGTCAGTTTTCTCTGGGTACTCCTGTTTCCTCCCACATCCATTCCCACCACTAGCGTCCATGCTAACAAGAGTGATTGATAGAAGTTGAAATAACATGTTTCATAGTTGTTTTAGGATATTTTATTTTTAATGATGTTAATTTGTTGTCGTTCCACTATTTGATAAATCTTTCAAATATCATAGATAATTAGTTAAACTCTCGCATCATACACACGGCAATTGTGTACACGATTGCTGATGTGGTGTGGTGCCTCAAACGGTTTAGATAAAGTAATGACCCAAAACTTCACAAAACTTGACCACATTCATATGGAGAAAGTGTCAGAGTTTTGTATGAATAAGAGCAAAGACGTTTAGATTCGCAGCCTACATATATGGGTCGAGTCCACTTTGGCCTGACCCGCCCACACAAACATTACGTAACCAACATGTTGATGTTTTAATAAACAATTCATTTAGAGTGATTCACAATTGAGTTATTCATGATTTTTTTCCTTCCAATTTTATTAACATATCATTGTGTATTGTAACATGTTATTATGGTAAACTATGCTCACGAGGGGGAGACATGGGATGGGTCAACAATCACAGATTTGTGGGGGATTAGGGTCGAGCAAATGTTGACCAGACCATCGAAGTAGGGGGTGGGGTCAATCAGTATTGATCCCTCCCCACCCCCGGGAGGGTATTTAGTTGACCATTAATGACCACCCACAAGGTTGGGTGAGATGTGAACCAGTATAGCCAGAAGAGCCCTTTTTATCTGGTCCTGATTCCATCAGCATTCTTTAGTTAAAGAAACTTAAAACCGTCCAAAGGAAAGTATTACAGAAGTTAAGGGAATTCTCCTTAGTTAAGGATTTTTCTTTTAATTCAGTTCTGTATAATGCGTTCCTTTTGAGATTTGTAAGTTAAGGAATTTACTTAAATTAAGGGACGTTGATGAAACAGGGGTCAGATCCGCTAAATATTGGAGGAATTATCCGCAAGCAACAGACTAAGGTACTGTTTAGTCGGAACCCTTCAGAACAGGGCCAGTGGTCACAGTACTATCAACTCAGTTACTAGAACTAGTAATCAGGTCGGAGGCATTTGAAGCCAGAGTAGCTTTCTACGTCTTTGCTCAGGATTTATGAAAATAAGACATCTCGAATTCCTAAGTTTCAAATGGATTAATTACAACTTCAAAGTCCTAGGTTTGAGTTGATTCAATTACCACCCCACTACCGAAGTTTGAGTAGTATTAATTACAGCACAGACAAACTGTACATTTGAAGTTTAAATGTACATCTATATTTAAGAAAATTTCCTTTTTTTCTCAAAGCAAACACAGATCAAAAATACTATAAACGTTCCAGCTGTAATTTTTTCATAACAAGATTTTTTTTCTTAGCAGAATAAAGTTGATAGAGATGTTTCTAGTTTCTTCTGAACTTTAAAGTAAAATTTACTGTATGTAATTTTACAATTGTAATTGTAAGGTTATAAATAAAATAGTTTTAACAAAGTTCATAGGATGGGTACACAACTATTTGTGATGCTACGGATGAACGAGTTTCCATCTTAAGTAGTATTTTGTCGTAATTACGAAAGAATCACGGAGACACGAGGAGTGGGAAAACGTGTTTGGGTGATCGGCTGACCGTGACGAATCAGATGGTGTCTATTTCACAAATCGTGTCAGAATTTCACTCACTTGCGACATCTCCTGAATTTGATTCACCTGTTAGACAAATCTAATTAGAAGAACAGTTGTCAATTAGTGATAACAATTAACTAATTTAAGACTATGTCATGACTGAACCACGAATTTCAATTGGAATGCCCTGTTATCAAAGACCGTGATTAAAATAATACTCACATGTAGCAAAGTACGGTATGCATCAAATATTAATTAGATTGTAATTATTCTTAATTCAAAAGGTTAAGTTAACAAGTCAGAATATTTCAAAATTGATGAATTAGCATTGATTAGAGGTTTTAATTGTGTCATAAAATAAAAAATGCTACAAAAAGGTTGTGATACATATTAATATGTATCCATTATGAAGAATTATTTCAAAAATACCACAATGTGACAAAAGAGTATGCCATAAAGATACCAAATACATTTCTAGTTCAATTTTGCATTACGTAGATAATTTGATTGTGTCGTAAAATTTAATATCCAAATTACATTAACTTTGTTGTCGTAGTAATAAATTAAATCTTACATAAATAATCTCATCAAATAAATGATCATAGCGATATATATATAAACTGTTGACCAGTGCTAAAACATACAACATAAGCGTGTTTAGACATAAATGGTTTATTCTGGGTAACATGAGACATTTTAGGGTTTAATATCAATATTCGATAGAATTTTGTCCAATATCCACTGCTGTAATGTAGTGCCTGTCAATTAATAATTTACCGATAGACTGAAAAAAATCTTAATGAGTTTGAATTTGATACAAGTACCGTCCCACAGATGGCGTATGGAACTATAACACGTTCTAGAGGAGTGTAGACCAACAATTTGTAACTAAAAATTACACCCGAAATGTTGGCGTACGAAGAATTTTTTTTATCGATATGTGATATCCAAACATTCCTTAAACCGACTTATACAGTTAATTTTTACTCATTCCCCGGCCAAGGTGTGGAGAAGATTGAGCAATAGATGTTGGTGGCGACATGTCCAGTGTTGCGTTATGCGGGTATAAGTGTGTGTATTACAGGTAGCTTGTCGCCGAGATCCTGTAGTCGTTTCGGACCAGTGCCTATCCCTCTAGTACACAGGTAGGCAACCCGCCAGAGCGTTAAAGGGCCGCTCGCAGCACACAGTGTATATAGACGACTCGTCCGCATACCTTATTTCATTACTGAGAAATACCTGCCACAGGTAGCACGTCTTCAGGTGAGAGCGCTACGTACACAGGTGTGCCTTAATACGGGGAACAGTTGTTACTTGTCCGGCGCCTACTGTGTCCGATACTAAGCTGAATGGATATTTGTTGACATTTGTTTTACCCTTTCTGGAGAAAAAGTGATTTTTATTGTGACAAATAACTGATATTCAAAACATTTCCGTGAAAACAAAATGTCTTTCATGTTTGGACGGCATAAAGAGAGGGATGCTGGGAAAACCCACAAATTCTACGTGGAGTTCCTAGGATGGATTGAGAGCCAGGCTCTTCGAGGGCGGAAGTATACGGATCCCGTTGTGAACGATCTCCGGAGGAAACAGAGAAAATGGAGAAACGCTCCAAAGTTAACGCTACAGGTGAGCAAAAAAGAGATGAAAATTTCACAAGATATGGAGGAAAAGAAACGTAAAATAAGAACTATAAAATTTCCAAACATTCCTTCAAGAGACATTACTTATGTTAACCAGGCAACTGACCCAAGTACTGGTCGACTTGATGATATTGTAGCGTGCATCTACCTCGGGTTCGTACCGCGCACGCAGAAATACGTTCACGTGCACGTGTACAGATTCGATACGCCGGAAACGGCCTCGAACTTTGTCCGGATAATGCACCATATCATAAGCGGCCACGCCGACAGAGTTAGAGAAATTGAGCTTGACCTGGCATCCAGAGGCTGGATTGACGATACACGTTTGAACCGCTCGGACGGGATGAGTGATCCTCACACTTCCGACTCGGCCCCCGACTCCGGTGCCAGCACCTACAGCGGTGACGATGATACCTTACCGTCAGATGAGATTGAGCCAGACCTTCAGAGTCTCAAGGATGTCATGGCTTTCGACTCTGTAACTGACGAACTCAAACAGAGGCTGAACCTTGCACCCACCAAGAAGAGTGCCGGGCCGATTTTACTCCCGCCAAAAGATTACGACACCATCAGCAGACGACAGGGAAACCTTGATAAGGTGGACCTCAGAAAGTCTTTAAATATCAACATTGTGGGACAGGTGGCTAAACCTCGTCACAGAAACGGCTCAGACGAGAGTGGAGTCGACCTCAACTCACCTTCAGATGATTCAGACGATGGTAAAATCACAGAACCGGAGTCTCCCAGTGAGGAGGCGAAATCCTCTCCACCTCTCAGTGCAAGAGACATGGTTTACCCTCCTCGCAATTCAAATGGACTAAATGAATCTTTCCAACGACACACGCCTGACAGGCAACAGTCGTTCAACTCGGCATACAGTAGCAATAGTTATCGAAGTGGTTCCTCGAATAACTCAAACGGACTAAGAGACTCGATGAACAATTCTGACGGGAGTTTCCGGGTCTACAAAGGGACCACGGACATCCCAGCAGCCGACTACGACAACGAACCCGTCATCATGAGACGCGAACACCAGTGGCGAAGCACAGATATGGGACGTTCGGTCGCGTTCGCCCAGGATTACTCGGGATCGAGGAGAATCACGTCTCCTCCTATGACCGTTCGCGAAGAGGAAGTACCGGTGTATGCTATTGTGAACAAGCAAAGACCAAGATCAACACGAGACATTCAATTTCACGAAGGATACTCTCCTAGGTTAGGTGACTTCCGAGTACGACGGACAGTTTCTATGTACAATAAGTAGAAGAACTACAAAACCGTGAAAAAATCGTGAAAACTGTTGCCAAAGATCTTCTTTGAAATCCACATGAAAGTGTCTGGTTATTTCGATAGGAGAAAGGACTCCGTGATACTAACAGAACACTCGTACAATCTTTTCGTGTTTCGATTTGATAATATTTACGATTTGGTAATAGCATCGCGAAAGTGGTCCGGGACAGATTGGAGCAATATTTTACACCAACTTCCACAGGTGGTGACTTTCGATACTACTCTCATTCTCTGATAACCCTCAGTCGAGAGGAGTGCCGAAGTGGAAGCTGGTAAACCTTGGATTAGGAAAGTACCTTCGATGTTCATGAAATTCGACAAAGAGGAATTTATACTCTACATTGTGACGTCAATGTCTTGTGACAGTTCCAAGCACGTGCCACGGGTCTCGTGCTGACGCTGTGTTTAAGATTAAAAGTGGTCTGTACATGAAGTTCACGATTGTATCAAGTTTAAACACTTTTGACACTAAAAGGTAATGATGATCATATACATTATGCTATGTTCCTAAGTCCAGAACTATATTTTCTATGATTCAAGATCACCTTTTAGAAATGTGAATAATTTCAAAATTGATTTAAGAAAAAAATATAAGTTTTATAAATGAATTAAAGGTTTATATATCATTCATAAATTTCATATATAAATTCATATAATTTATACATCAATTTATACATAAACAATATTATAGAACTAGTTATTTAATGATAACAAAACATTCATAGTTGTTTATGCCTGATACAACCGGGAGAGAACAGAACCACGGATTTTAACACTGAGAAGTGTATTGTGATAGCAAGCAGCGTCTTTATGTGGCTGTGTGTTCAGACTCAAAACATTATCATCCGCATACTCAGAAAATTTATATTACCTGTTAATAATCAATATCCACGGTGTGCCTGCGAGAAAGTGTGTGTGTCTGGCGAATGTGGTCATTGTTTGGATTGCTGGTCAGTTTTATTGATATTGGTCACTACATGTCCAGTTAAATCAAAGTTTATTGTTTAATTTTCGAACATTGAGGCTATTTACAATAATAATCAAACTTAAAGTTTGTTTAATTCAACAAATAGTTAACCAACTGAAACGTGATTTCGAAAGAATATTTTTAATCAGTCTGGGTTGAATTGTACAACCAGATTGTTTGAAATTTCATCATAATGTGGGGTTTTTTTTTCAAGTCTGTCTAAGATTTCGGTACATTTTCATCCTACTGGACAATGTAACTGACACTAAAGTGGTCAGTGTGTTAAACCAGGCATGTCGTAAGTGCTAGGCTGGCCGGTATGTTAATACCGATACAATAGCCGGTTTAACGACGTCGTTCTTGGTCCGGTTATTAGTTATAACCCGTTTTAATAGTCCCTATTTCTCATTCTCCGTTTAACAATTTTTCTACGGCTCAGATATTTAGACCTAGATAACTATATCAAAAAATACTTATGATTTAAACAAAAACACAAATCAATTTTTGTTTTCATTTCTGGAATACATTTTACATGATTTTTGTACCTAATTAATTAAAACAAGTTCACAATGAGTAGAAATGTACACAGATGTTTGAAAAAAGACCGAGTTTTGGACCAGATTGTGTCGCCTGAATATTGACAGTGGTACTGTAACTTAAAGATGAATGAAATCGGTGTCCTATGACAACCCAGGCTCGGATAGACCATGCGCTAACAGGTATCATATATATATATATATACAGTCCCACGGCCCGCGTTACAGGCTACTGGCCCGGTCTGGAACGCAGCCAAAAAATTTAATGAGATATATATGAAAAAAATGTCTTATAAGCACGAATACCTCAGACAAAAGTAATATAGCTACCATCGGTATGGATAATTATGTTTGACAGATTTTTAAATTGTCAGGGGATTTTTAAAGTTGCGTGGCATGTTTTTGGTAACAGTGTGTCATTATTGCGCGGTCCCTTAGAGATTTCCGCATGTATCGGTCTTTCCGATCGTTACATATTTAAACACAATGGTTACGGAAACAATACAGTACAACACCAACAGGAAAACAACCGCCGCGCCCTAGGAACTGGTCCTTTGTCACCAAACCCATACATTTGTTATATAATGAATAATCTTGACGATTTATCTATCAACACAATGGCGAGTATCTGTTTAACAATTGCTGGTTGTTCTACATTTGTAGTTTCCTAATTAAACTCCGAACCAGCCGGGCATATTATCAATACGTCAGATTTCGTTGTAGCTCAAATACATTTCGGAAAATTGAAAATGCGGGGTTGAGTCACGCGCCAGTTAATTTCAAAAACTCTCACCTGCCCGCATCACCTGACATTAAAGAGTCGACCCTTGTTTACCTGTTGGTGTACCACCTGTAAGGTAACACCTAAATAACACCTGTGAGAACAAACTAATTTTAGGACAAAATTAACTTTCTCAGGCAACATTTTATTAAAGCGTAGATAATTATTCCAACTTTAAATTTAAATACTCTGAATGCCGACATATTTTGCTGGAAACTATTCAGAATATTTAAGTTACGTGGACTATAAAAAACAACTATACCTCATTTGTAACCACGAGACAACGGTCTTTTGATCTTTAGTGCCTAAGAATATTGATAGATGACGATAGGCTTCATTTAAACTGTGTATCAAAATTGCCCTCGAACAAAAACGAACGTCGCAATAAGAAGATGGATTGTGTATTTCTTTTGTGTTATTATATGTTCAGTGTGTCACTTAAAACTGGCCTTTGTATAAAAAATACAAATTCAGTCTCAAAGGCACGCTATATATTATAATGTGTAAATCATAAAATGCAAGTTGAACGTCTCAATATATATATATTTTGAAAATATGTGATGTCTTTTTCGTTTCGACTTACTTTCAACATCTGAAAGTATTCCTTGTAAATCAAAAGAAATCTGCCACAAAGTGTCTTCATGGTTATATGGGTGTGGACGTGTGTGGAAATAATAGCATCAATTATTATACTGTATATTGCCATTAAAGTGTCAGTAAGCATTGAATGTAATTTTATAGCTTTATCGTACAAAAGTAAACTAATTTATTATTTTTTTAAACTTAAGTACCTACTTATCAATGCCGCGATACTATATCAAACTAAATGTATCAACATTTATGAAAACATATTAAGATTGCCGACATGACGAATTCTGTACATTGTTTTGTGAATGATCATTTGTAAGTAGATTTTGTCTGTTTAACCTGCATTGTATCCCCAACTGCAAAAAAAAACTTACATCATGCAAATTATTTATAATTTCCCTGTTTGAGTGACCTTGGATTTTAATGTGACCTTGAATGAGTACCTGTCTATGATAGAGTGAGAAAATCACGTGGAGGCGAGAGGATGTGAGACTTGTTATTGTTATAAAGTTTGGTGTGTGAATGAGGACTTTCAGGGCAAACAGAACTTGTTATTCTTGTTTTGAAATAAATTTATATTTTATATATTATATCTGCTTTTGGTTTCTTTTGAAATTTGTTTCCTGTCAACACACTCGGGAGTCGACACTATCCGTTAAAAAAGAAATACTTTCACCGATCGCAACATCTTGGGTAATTTTCCGACAATCTTTGGAAATCTAGAATAATCAGAAATCTAGAATAATCTATATCAATAATCTTGATAAATATGGATTTTCCGAAGATTGTCGGACATTTACCCCCGGGATGTTGCGCCTTACACTTTCACGTTCACGAAAATTGCCGACGGACCCCGATTTTCATCGAGAGTATGACCTATGACATTCGAAGACTTTTTACTCGATATTGCTTCCTGACATATGACAAACGAGAATATTCAATAACGAAGAGACAGGAGGAGCCATACAACGAGGCTCGTGTAGCGGAACTGGACTGGGTCGACCATATAACGAAGGTCACATCCATTATTATCTTTACAAGATACAAGAATTTTTATTTAAAGTCGCATATTTAAAACAATAAACATTAGCACTGTAGTGCTATTATTGCGACAAACTAAATGGTACAATCTAACATATAACATGACATGGATAACAAACATGCAAATAAAACAAGATGAGTAACAGTAAGCAAATATCACAGAAATTAGAAACTTTTGCTTAAAGCTGACAATGCAAGTTAAAAAGCTTTCTGTTGATATTAAAAAAAACCGGCCAAATAAAATTTTTAGAAATCTTCTGAGATGCCCCCTTACAGGTTACTAAGGAATGGCAGACATTTTAGTTTTTGCCTTGCTTGGTAACGATAGTCGGCTTCCTTGGGTATAAAAGGCACCCAGGCCGTCAAACCGGTTCTCATTGTTGTGATGAAACCGCACGGCGACACTTCTATTTCTATAGACCTATATAGCTAGCCAACACATACTTTCTGATGTTTTTTTACGATATTTTCGATCAGTATCTGAAGAACATTGACATCGATATTGAAGGTGTTATTATAACGATATTATACAATATGAGCAAAATAAAAAAAAACAACATTTGATTACACCAAAATTCGTGCGAAAAAAAACAAGTACAACAATGACAACTGATAACCCTACCTTGGTTTTCAATTGGAACATGTCCGTTATAGTAATCAGTTCCTGTGTGATGAACATTGCTATGACATCCATTTATTTCCATCAAAATAGGACCTAAGTTCCCCTTACTCGCATGTGTTCGTGCACGTGTTTTACATAATCAAGACTATGCTCGCGTGTTATAGGTAGTATTAGGAGCGAGTTCGGAACGTTTCGCTCTGCTTCCGAATGTAAAATCAACATGTCGATGTCCATTACGTATACATAGGTGAAGGGACATTTAGGGTGTTTTCAGTTTTATTTTTTTTTCATTTTGCTTTGGCACACGATTTATGATGGTGGCTGAGAGAGTGACCATCTTCATGTAACTTCAACTTCAAGGTAAGTGTGTGTTTGTCATTCCAGTTTTGTAACTCCAGTGTCACCTGTTGTGTCCGCAGGTGTGTTGCACTTTGCACGGCCAGTGTTCATGTAAAAACCGGTTTGACAGGCTGGGTGCCTTTTATACCCAGGGAGGCCGACTCTCGTTTCCAAGCAAGGCAAAAACTAAAATGTCTGCCTCTCCTTAGTAACCTGTTAGGGGGCATCTCAGAAGCTTTCTGAAATATAACTTTTTTTTAATCTCAACAAAAAAGCTTTTTAACTTGCATTGTCAGCTTTAAGTTAGTTGCTAAAAACCAAAAGGAAAGACAGCAGCACATATATATAAGTTATCACAGGCAGTATTATTGAATATAAATGTATGAAAAGGAGGTAATAAATGAATACTAGTATAGTTAAACACAAGTATTACTGATGATGTTAAAGCACTATGATAGTGTAATATACATACATGCTAATATAGCAAAGTATAAAAATTGACCGGATATACACTAATACAGTGTGAATTAAAATGGGATGTTGATATCAGTTATAAGTAAGAATATTGGAGCTAGAAACGTTTAATGTTTACATGTATTTATTTGTCGAGAACAAATTGAATAACAAGATAAACAAAAACAAACTGGAAAGCGATTTTTATATCCACGTTATCTTGGTTAATTTGATTAAGCGATTCTTATATTCACGTTACAATGGCTACTTCGATTAAGCGATTCTTATATCCACGTTACAATGGTTACTTTGATTAAGCGATTCTTATATCAACGTTACAATGGTTACTTTGATTAAGCAATTCTTATATCCACGTTACAATGGCTACTTCGATTAAGCGATTCTTATTTCCAAATTACAATTGTTACTTTGACTAAGCAATTCTTATATCCACGTTACAATGGCTACTTTGATTAAGCGATTCTTATATCCACGTTACAATGGCTACTTCGACTAAGCAATTCTTATATCCACGTTACAATGGCTACTTTGATTAAGCGATTCTTATATCCCCGTTACAATTGTTACTTTGACTAAGCAATTCTTATATCCACGTTACAATGGTTACTTCGACTAAGCAATTCTTATATCCACGTTACAATGGTTACTTCGACTAAGCAATTCTTATATCCACGTTACAATGGTTACTTCGACTAAGCAATTCTTATATCCACGTTACAATGCTTACTTCGACTAAGCGATTCTTATATCCACGTTACAATGCTTACTTCGACTAAGCGATTCTTTATGGAAACTTAATGGCTATATAGTGTAACCTCGATACATGCTTTATAATGCCCATAGTTGTGTTTTTATAAACAATAAAACCTCGATATAATGTCCATGGATTTATTTGTCATGTACAGTAAAACCTTTTTATAATACTAGTCGATTTATTTTTACCATCTTGCTTACTGCCAAGACATTCCAAAGTCCCTTTTTATTTTTTATCTTAAAACACTTTTGTACACTTCCCTCTATATATTGCCAAACCTCTTTAGAGGGTCAACAACCCCAAGATAAATAGTGGCAGTATAACGCAGTGTTGTCTGTGGGTTTTGACCCCAACTGGCGATAAGTCACCGTCTCAACTTATCAATGTCATCAATATTCTAACCAAGCTGCATTAACAGTAAGTTATTAAAAGTCGATGTCGTCAAACAAAACCAGATTTAATTGTGGCAAAACACCATATGACGTATCTTTTCGCAAAAACGATCTCCTTTTTTCCTAAAAAGTGATTGGGTTTAACACAAATAAAGCCAAAACAATATTTTAGAAATATGTGTTAAAGATATAATTTAATCTTAATTGAAACAAGCATTTTCATTGGCTTAAAAACATGTTATCGGCCCATAACGTAAAACAATGACGTCGCCGTTTATAACGTCGCTTTTGATTGGCTAATACAGTAACGTATTAGTTAAGTGTATTATCGCAGGGTATCGATTAAATTATAAGGAATATATTTTTTATGTTATGGGGTTATAACACACAAAAAACGGAGTGTACTCTCATCATAAACCACTTCGCGGTTTATTTAGAGTACACTCCGTTTTTTTTTAATATACCTCCATAATGTTACAAAACGATTCAAGTTAATCCATAAATATTTGTTTATTTATTCTTGCTTGTGTATTTGGTTTTGAAGGTCCTTCGCTACTTTGTGTGATTTTAAAGGTATCATTTTGCGATGTAATATATTCATTTAAAATGAAGCTATCTGCGCAATACTTGCAGATCTTCTCTAGTTTTGAAGATACACCCGTATTTAAATTTGTGTACAATTAATCTACCTTGTTCCCCGTGTGCAGCGCCTCGTAAAATCTGCGCAGACTTTATTGCACAAGATGTACGAAATTAATGCATATTTCTTTGATACGGGTATCTTGTGTAGCCATCTGGTAAACACACTAAAACGTATTTTATAGTGAAGCTAGGTATAATAAACTGATTTATCACTGATCTGCTATTAGATCCAGACAGAACTTCTTTAATCATGAAGCATGCAGAAAATTTTAATTTGTAAGTAAGGGTATTTGTATTTTTTCCTCTTTATTTCCCGGAGCGAGATCAGTCTGATCCTGTTTATCGTTTTATAACTGTATAACACACAGCCAAATGGCGGTGTCACCAGCAATAAATTCTTTTATCAACATAAGCAATCTGTATATAATTCTTAACTTTAAACGTATGTTAAGAAACAGTGACATTGATTTATATAAGAATAAAGTATATGTTTATAGTTGGTTTTATGTTCAAGATAGATAAACAAATTTACGTTCATACCAATAAAATATTTGCAAAATATGCCAAAAACATCTGCAAGCATCAACTGATATGTTTATATTCCAAACAATTCAGCCATATTGGACATATAGAAAATTACTAAAAAAGAAAATGCTTAAAGTATCTGTATCGTCTGAGCAAACGACATTCCAGGTACAACTTGTAACGTCAACCAAGCGTTTGGATCTTACGATAGTCTCACGTTATTTTAAAACGAAAGGCGAAGTGTGCAAATGAAACAGATTAAACCTAGCTCATAGTAATATGAAACTAATTTCTGCAGCTGAAAATGAATTAAAACAGTTTTGACCATCGGATAACACAGTCGCCGTTCACCAAAGCAGTTGGGGTTTGATCGGTCACCGCCATCTTACCACGCGAGGGGGTTTTCCAAGTACTCCGATTTCTCCCGGATCCGGAAGCCCCCCCCCCTCCCCCCCGGCCCCTCTCCGAACCATCCGCTTGCATCCGAGCAAACTTTGTCCTTCTAGTGGTTCATTAGAGTTATTCAAGTCGCAATAACTTGTTTCATAAATGTTGTAAAATAAATTAAGTTGGTATTTAGTTCACATTATAGCAATCATGTTTCGACTTTAATTCCATTTGATTTCACGAATGCTCAATTATGAATGGAAACTCATTTTAAATGTGACAAAAACGGTAATCTTATCGAGTACAAATTAGCAGAAATTACACGTACATACTTGCAACTGGCAAATTGATAACCTTTTCTATGTAGAATGGTGTATAGACGATGGCACAGACAGTTAAACTTATGTAAATATTGTAATATTTATTATAACAAAGATATTGATCAGGCGCGTAATTGACATGATATTAAGTGCACATAGAGTGATAAATATTTATAAGTTTTTTGTTAAGTAGTTGACTTGGAATAATATGGATTTAAGCTGTGTGGGGCAGATAATTATAGGTAATAATTAACTACTGGAGCGAATCTAAACGGAATCTACATTATAATCTGCTGACCTGTTCAACCACAATACGGAATTTGTTGGAAGATTACCAGAGGTATTAAGCGATAATCTGTTCGGAATGGTGTAAAGTCCGTCATTGTAGATTTGATGAAAGACAGCAGTCACCACACGAAGCTAGCTGTCAGTGGATAAGGGCAGGCTTATGTCGGTACAAAGAGTGGCAACTTGAGAAGTTGGACAGAGGGGGCCAAAAATGTCAATGCCTGCGATTGGAGCCGAATAATTCCCTCAATAAACCGCAAAATCAACGCACATTTTATCAACTTAATGAACGTGCCTTGAAGAGTAAAAGAAGTATTGATTTTCATAATATAGACTTATTGTCAATTGTGTCAAAAATATGTTAGTAGCATATCCGTTCACATTTTGTTTGCTTTGAATCCATATTCATTTACTAGTATACATTCATAATCAATGACTGAACCGTTTCAAAAATTATTTTTAAAAATATCAGAAGTTGAAAAATGAAAATATGTTCGTATTTAAGACTTGTTCAGTACGCAAATACCCCAAAAAACAAAGCACTTTTGCATTATTGAAATCGAGGTGAAAGCAAGATCGATAAGGGGAGACTACTGCATGTTTTAAGTTTAGCTCGCTGCTAGATCATCAGGGGAGACTACTGCTGGTCCTCTTATTAGCCCACTTATCACACTAATAAGGGGAGACTACTCCAGGCCATTGTTTTATCCACTGAAGGATCATAAGGGGAGACTACTCCAGGCCATTGTTTTATACGTCTGAATGATCATAAGGGGAGACTACTGCTTGTCCCCTTATTATCCCACTTATATCTTAAGGAGAGATTACTGAAAACCTTTACCTTTTCTCACTGTACCGTGAGATTTTCACGAGGAGCGGCAACTACAGATTTCTGTATCAACACAATTCAACAAAATAAAGAAATATTAATACAGGTCTCGCTTCATCTAACGGCATGGTCATAAATGGCGACGTCTGTAGGTCTTTATCCACCGTTTGACCACAAAGGTTGACTTGTAGGGTAACAGAAGATTACCAATAACGCACTGCATTTGCTACAAAACGTTGAATTAAACTGTTTTCCAAACAAAAAAGTTTCTTTCGTTCAAGTAACTTCACGAGAAAAAAAGATAAAATACGCTTTGATCTTCAATACATTAACTAGATATACATCAGTGACGTAATCGTAAGGTCAATCGATGTTTAATGTGAAACCCTCCAGGTGCCAACTACTACTAAGTTTTATCGAGAAAATATAACAGAAGTCGGACAATAAAATGCTATAGCTTTTCATTACCTTTTTCGAGTAGTATGGATCGGAACGACGGCCGTGGTGCCAATACCTATACAATTGTTAAGCACACAACGCCCTGCTAACCAGGTCTATAGCACGGAGCGTGGTGACGGGGCCTACCCGACCTCTGTTCGGCTCTGTTAATTACATGAATCGATCTCTTGACACCATTCCTTATCGAAGTCTACACCGCATACCAAGGTTACAGGCGGTGTGGGGTCCTCAGTGATCATCGATATTAGCCGAAACCATAATGCACTCTTCTATCAGTTCTATCGAACTGCTTGTTTTGTTGACGTGTGCTCAGATCTTCTCGATTGTTGACACAAATCGATCGGTCGATTGTCCTCCACACTAACCTTCCGTAATTGGCAAGCACTCATGAAGACCGGCAATGTGATGTTTATTAAGTCATTGATCTGTTTTCCACGGTTCAATATTTTGTTTTCTGCTACGCCAACCGAGACACTACAACTTCCTGCGAACCTAAACATAACACGAAAAGTGTGAAACATGTATGTGCAATAGAAATATGTGTCATGCAAACTCCGAACTGTAAATTATGTCAATGGTTATATTGTGAATATTAAAAATAAGTGGAAATATGTGACAATAGAAAATACGACATCACAACAATCATGAAATGTGCCCGCTTATATTTGTCACTCTTTCAACATACAATCAATTGGACGTGTTTAACCACTGACTTAATTACAGTGCGGGATGTGCATCAGAATAATAGATACAGTATGCCGAAAAATGAATTAAACTGCATCATACAGCTGTTTCGTCCTCCTAGGACTCTTTAGTGATGCTAGGGGCCAAAAGGTAGAAATCCAATTTCTAAACTAATGTAGAAGCAGAAGGGTCAGGTGCGTAAAACCCCTTTAATTTATTAATTAAGAAGTAAAATTAAACTAGTAACACACTTTTCGTGTTATGTTTAGGTTTGCATATTACATAATGACAAGTGAATTAGTCAATATGCTACGATTTAAAGATAGTCAGTGATGTATGGGTTTCAGGACTTTATTATTATCTTTTCTATTCAATTCGAAAGAGAGGTTCACCACAGGTGCTTTGTGATTGGCCCTGTACACAGTAACCTCCCCTTAACTTCCGTTTTTATATAACTCTATCACCATGGCAACAATCGGTCGGAGTCATCTGAAGTTCGGGGTTCGAATCAATGTCTAGCTCAGCTCAATTTTACACTTCAAATTCTGTCATCGATTATATTTCATTAATCCTTTTCATTTCTACTATTTCTCGTAAAATCACTGCAAAGTATAGTATTCCATAGTAATGTCGTAAAATGTTTTCCAAAAGTTCGTTTGTTGTTTCTGGCAATGACACAGGGGATCGTTGAACGCAGTTAGAATCACAGGGACCTAACGCTAGCTATAACAAATTCTCGGGTCCCTGTGTGATCAGAACCACGAGAGATCAGTGAAGAAATATATGAAGAGTGTCCTTTCAATTCAATTACAACATTCTAAAAGGCAGTAAGATGTAAGATTAACTCTTACAATATAGGATGTTTCTCGTGTAAACAACGATATCGCCCCCTCTTCGTTAACAACCTTGTTGGAACGGATCTCTCACTGGCCACTGATAACACACAGTAGTACCCAGGTGGTAAATTACCCAGTGACGTCATCAAACAATGCCCCCTATCGGCCGTAAGTGGTCTGTTATCAAACTCTCTGCATTATTGTCCGGAGACGGAGAATGGGTTTTGGCAATTGGCGATACCAGAGGGACAACAGACAACGGTCTTGTGGCACGAGGCAAATTGGCGTTACAAGCATAGATTCAGCACTTTAGATATAGTACTATTAGATTTCTCATCTAAGTGACCGAGTCCAGAAATACGGAAAGTAGAGGAATTCCACGTTAAGTTTTGGTTGTTTGTTTTTGTTGGGATGGGGGTCCAGGTGAAGAGTACGCTTGGGGTTCAATTTCCAACGTCACTCCGGTTCAATATTTAACGTTGAAAACTGACCCGCGTTCGATTTTCAACAGGTTTCCATTTTCAATGTCACGCCGGTAAATACATGTAGATATGAGATATGTCTATTTCTTTGCTTGTGCCTGGCTTTGGCGCTGGAATGACCATAGCTGTTAATAGGATGTACAATAAACTAAACAAATGTATCTCAGTCGTATATGTTGAGATTCGAACTGTCTAAATATGCAAATATCACTATTGGCGTAAAACGAAGTTTTTAATGTTTCTAATTCTGAAAGTATTTCTACGTTCATGATGGCTAAGTTGTCATAATCGAGTTGGAATGGGAGTGAGATAACAATTTCAAAATCAACACCGACTGGTTGAACGAAACAACTGGTAATGTTTTTTAAAGGTAAAATGGATTGTTAATTTCTCAAATATTTGTTTAAAGAAACAGGAGATGAAGAACACAATAACTATTTATACATACTTTATCTGTACATTTAAAATCAAGCCATTATTTGTTTTCTAGATTATTTAAGTGTGGCCATTCGAGTCAATATAGTTAGATGTACCCCATTACCATATAACTCTGGTACATACATTGTATGTATTTAACTATAGATGTACCCCATTACCATGTAACTCTGATATATACATTGTATGTATTTAACGTTAGATGTACCCCATTACCATATAACTCTGGTACATACATTGTATGTATTTAACGTTACATGTACCCCATTACCATGTAACTGATATATACATTGTATGTATTTAACGTTAGATGTTCCCCATTACAATGTAACTCTGATACATACATTGTATGTATTCAACATTGAACAGTACAGCTCACACTGCTAATCCTTACATGTCTAGCTCCAATCGATCTACCGTCTCCTCGTGTCTTCATTTTATTGGCCTTAAGTCTTTATCTGTGTTGATGGGCCTCTAATACATCACCAAGTTAACAGTTACTATTCTTGTCACTTGAGACGTTTAAACACTGTCTGCCTCAGTGGCAATATCCCAATCAACAAAAAGACCGTAAATCACAACTTAGCTCCACTCCAATGCTTCAAAATGCTGTCAAAGACTCTTCTCCGTGTCCGTTGCTGATGACATGCCTCTAAAGAACAAGATCTCTGTGATGGCATATACATAGGAATATCAGGATTTCTTTGAGTTCGGATGCACTAAGGTTCGGATGATCATAGGTTCTTGTAGCAAAGCGACACCGTGTAGTATTTGATGGATTCGTTATTAGATGGTGAGCATTAAGACGTTTGGCTGGTGACTGGCAGGAGTAATGTCATTTCAAAACACTAAACACAGAAGCTTCTTTCCTCTTTGTCAATCTGATTTTCACGGTTTTGTTCAAGACATATCTTCAAGATTGTTCGTTATCTCATGATTGTTCATAATAAAAGAAAAACGGAAACAAGAAAATCTCTTCAGGAAAGTTTTCTCTCCTCATTGTCAAACTGTTTTTCATGATTTTGTCCGAGACCAGTCTTCAGAGAATGTTCGTTATCTCATGCTTTTCCCAATGACAAAAAAAAACGGAAGCAGGAAAAGTTTTTCAGTCACGTTTGGCTAATTAAGTAGTGAACTCTAACTCCCTTAGCTTGCTTCAGGGTCTTTTGTAAAACATTTGGCTCAGATCTAATAAGGTTACATAAAATAAACATGTAAATGCAGTAACATGCATTGCAGGATGGACGTACAATATCTAACAAAAATTACACACTGTATTTTAATGTCTAATCTATATAGCAACTGTAGTTATAGTAGCTCTATATTAAGCAACTATCTTCGACATAGATCATCAGCTACACCACGTAAATGCCATGTGAATGAAGTTACGGCAGTTGTGCGTAAATTTGTTATTCTGTTGTTTGTTAGTTTGTTACAATAGAATAGTTCTTGTATTGCTTGTAGGGAAACACGCGATCAATCAAGTTTCACTCGGGCGTTTTAAAAATGTTTTGTATATTTATCAACTACACATACAGTGTACAAATGCTCCTACATGGACACAAAGGTACGGGTTACCACATCAATACTGTAGCAAACATCATCGTCGTTTATATTTCAATATTCATCCAATAAAAGTTAGATCTTAGCTATTTAAGGCATTGTCTGTTGAACCAATTTGTTTCATTTGATATTTTGAGTCTATTTTCCAATGCAATACTTCTCGTGCGTATCCCCTTTTTTCTGAAAATGACGCTAATGATTTCTTAGAAATGCTGACCAATTGTTTAAGAGTTTCATGTATGCGTCAAAAGTGGTTACACCACATTGTACATCCTTTTATGAAATCAAAATCGCAAATGATTTCTTAGAAATTCTGACCAATCGTTTGGGAGTTGCATGTTTGCAACAGAAGCAGCTACATCGCGTTGTAATCAGACATATATATATCAGTACATTACATCTCGTATGTTGATTCCTAAATCGTCCAAATACTGTCAATCTGTACCCATTTATTGGCAATTTGATATATCCGCCAACCATACACCAATGAACTACACACGGAAGTATTAATGGGTTTAACGACCCGATACCATCGTAGTTTATGACTTTCTTTAGACGATTTGTTACCTGTAAAAATCCACCTCAGACATCAAATAAACGTTTGAATCGGATGAGGATCCGTGTGTATAGCATTCCCCTTTTTTAAACATCAATTTAATGCATCTTAAAATCGAATTAACTCTGAATCTTGTATGAATCAACATGTACGGTATTCTCGGCTTTGAACATGAAGTTAATATGTATTAAAAATTCAAATGAACGCTAGTAAAAATCTGATATTGATCTGCGTGCATGTCATTCCAAACTTTGAATATGAATTTGATTTATGTCTTACAATGAAACAGGACAGAGATATCTGAAAACGCTTCCTCGTGGATTATTGCACAATATTATTAAATATGATGGCCCGCTTTTATGTCAAATATTGTGCACCGGAAAAGTTTCAGTACTACTGTTCATGAATAAACGTTATATCTGATATCAAATAAGTTAAAATAATTCTAAAGAGAATGGAGAATAAAAAGCCCTTGATTTTTTTCAGAAATATGTTTCCGCGCCAAAGTACTGTACACAGGGAAGAACCGTGTATAAGATTAGTAAATAACAAACAAACCAAGGTCATATAAATTTGACCTTCGTGCAAAGTTACGTATTTCTCAAGGTCTTTCCATTTAACGTTAACGTGCATTGGAATAAGTAAACATTCATTCAAGGTCATGCTCAATTTGTTTTCCATAATTATGATATTAAGAATGTACCTTACACTATAAATACTGGACGACTATTAGAAACGAGCAGGTAAATATGTTGATTCCGGAATGTTATCGGCTATGCTAGCTAAATTAAAGAGCCCGTGATTAAATCAACATGTTTAAAGTTTAACCTTGTCCCCGGAAACGACAAACTAACGACAGATAATTATAAATCGGCTATCATTTTAACACACATAAGATGACCTTTCCTTCGAATCGACCAGAGATGGGGAAACTACAAGTTAATGACAGATTATTCGATAAACTTTTGATTTTATCATATTTCATGTTTATAAAAAGAATATATATTATACGTCGGTACAAGATCATATAAATACTGCGAGGCATATTTAATAATGTTTTAATGACGGTCCCATTAGCGAATGCATTACGGGATCCAGGCCGGTGATCGGTATGTAGACTATCGGCCATTCTCCAGCCTTCTACAGCTGTCTAATACCTTCAGGGCAGGACTTAATGATTTAAGCCTATGTTTTCAAGTATATGTATATTAGAAAACATACCTGTCTTTATGTTTTATATAAAGATAAGGAGCTATTGTAATGGGAGGTTACAGTAGAGTTGGACAATGGTCAAGACTATACGGTGGACTAAGGTCCGGTTAGAGCCAGGCGTCGATAGAATAACACGAACGGATCACAGATTGATGAAATAACATCAGGAGATTACGACCCCCTTCTCTAGGTCAGTGTTAAAACGGATCGGAATTCCAACAGGAGGAGCGGCGCATTATACGTAAACCTTTGTATGAACTTTGTAAACTTAACCCAGATAGTTTCCGATACCTTGAACTTTTAATTTGAAATGCGATACCTGAAAGTATACGTAAGTGTATACAGGTGGAAGGAACTGCGTATAATTGGTTAGTTTTCTCGGGTGTGTCGGCTTGTTTAGACACGGTTTTGCTACATTACCATGACAATGTGGGGGCACATAGCACTTCAATCCCTGTCAGTGCGATTAATGTTTTTGTTAAGTGTAAGATTATAGGGTTGGATTCCAGACAGGGCACTATATATATCTACCTGTCTGGCCTTGTCGTATAGGTACAAAGTCAATCAAATCAGTTTCGTATTAACAGGTAAATTCAGCAGTCAACATCATGGACAGGTCGGCCTTTATTTGTTGATGGAAGATGAACCTAAGACAAATATATGACTGTTCCTTTAAAAATTGAAAATAGATACAGCATTATAAGCTAGCCATTTAAAAAAAGTGGTGCGTTTTTATAAAAAAATGTTCTTGCAACACCATCTTATTTCCTAAAACGACATCAGAGTAAAAATGTTCTTCGCAAAAGCTCCATGTTTTCTAAAACGACCTGAGAATAAAACGTTCTTTGCAACAGTTTCATGTTTCTTAAAAGGACCTCAGAATAAATTGTTCTTTCCAACAATTCCATGTTTACTAAAAGGACCTCAGAATGAATTATTCTTTGCAACAGTTTCATGTTTCTTAAAAGAACCTCAGAATAAATTGTTCTTTTCAACAATTCCATGTTTCCTAAAGAATAAAATGTCCAACTGCTTTATGTTTTTTAAAATGGTTGAGTAAAATATATGTATAACCCTAAAGTTCTCAGTAGAGGATCAGGCACAGGTTAAAAGGACCATAGAATTAAATGTAGTTCTGTTAAATGAATATACTGAAATTATGTATTTGCTCGATATTTTGAAAGAAATATGTTCATATCTTTTTTTTCTAAAGATAAATCTGTAAATCTAGATAGACAGGACTTGGCAATTTACATCAAGACAAAAGTTGACTCATTTGGGTCCATTAAACTAATGACGTAAATATTTTATCATCACGTGATTACCATGTAGAGCAATGATGTTTTAACTAATAAAATAATGTTTATAAACTGGGGCCACAGCCACACAAGACAAAGGATTAAAACTTTCCTGCAGCGAAAATGTTTCGTATTTTACCCAACGAAAATACATTGTACACCGTCCTACAGCAGTAAAACAACTACAGCGTATCTTTGGCCATTGTATGTCTGCGATCTTTGGCGTCGGATAAGTGGCTAATTCACTGGTCCACATTTTTAATAACCGGACGATTTTTATCCTTTTCAATCAAACAAGGAGTTTATAGTCGTAATCATGGTGTTTAAACTTGGACTGTATTCGCCGACCATTAACCTAGAGGTACAGCTGTACACGACAGCTTACACCAGCTCCTAACCAGAGGGAACGCTATAGACGAAAACCCCGCCTCTAATTGTTTATTGCCACTTTAGGTTTAATTGTCCAGTGGGTCAAATAGGATAAAGCACAAGAAGATTTCGGACACTGTTCGACTTAGTATATTGTGCTCGTGACCTCATTATTACGGGATTACGGTGGATGAGCTCACTTAAAGAACATAATCACGTTTTGACCCAAAACGTAGTTATGTTTTCCTAATTAGGCAGGGTAAGCCACGCCCTTGATATAAATGTTTGTAAACACATATTAATTATCTACTTTTTGTGGCATTGGTTCAAGGTCAACTCAATATATGCCCGCAGGTTGATTTTTTTCAAAATGAATACTCAAGTTTAAACCTTCATCGTAAGCAAAAGTTCACTCGTGGATTATAACCTAGAAAACGACTATTCCTTTTTGCAACGCCATCTTATTACCTTCAAATTGTCTGAGAAAAGTTTAGATGAAGATGGCGTTCAATTATAAATCACCTGTAGTTCCAAAAGCAAATCTGGCCTTCTTTTAATCTTAGCTATTACGAAGACAATGAACCATATCGTGGCAAAATCTTCAGTTTGTTGAAGGCGATCACTTTTTGATAGAACAAGAAGAACTACAACCAAGCACAACCAAAAGCATACAAACTTACGCAAGATTGTTAATGTAAACAAAAAAAAAATACCAAAGTGACAACAAAACCGTGACGCTCAATCTATAAACCTAGGGTTAAAGTATGGATTAATGAAATATATTTTTATATATACTATTAAAGTACGAAGATAATAGGGCAAGGTGTTCCGAAAGCGTAACCGCCTTTAGTGTCATCAACGGCGTCCGTCATGAAAATCTAGATAAAATCCAAACAAATATCACGTCCTCAAAGTGAGAACTAAGGCCTCACTCTCAATCACAACAAGTAGACATACCAATGACCATACTCAGAAACGTCCACCTTTATATATTAGAAGAATACATATTTTTTTCCTTAATATCTCAATGATCGAGACAGACTGAAAAAAGATTGTCATGGTAACAACGGGACAGCATGCCAATTTTGTTCATTTTGAATGCCCTCTGTTAAAGGCCCCAAACCCAATTTTGTAGGAACCCCAATTAGTCAATTATTACGATATACATCAAGTCAGATATAGAGTTTTATTTTTCAAAATGCGTCTTTACCGTATTTTACATCAAATGTTGAGACTTGGATTCCGATTTCATTTGTGAAATCAGCAAGAAAAATTACACGATCCAGCTCTGCGACCAAGATATGATTTACAATATGAGTTACAATTAACTATATTTTCCTTCATGTGTGCAATTTGTCCTCAATGACTTCGGGCCCAGTGAAGGTGAACGTTCCGCAGTGCGAGGTATTTCAGACCAGACTCTTCGGGGGAATCAGATACCAGGTAGTAGTATAATAAGTTGTTATTAAAGTCGGAGACCGGAACAGCAAACCCGGATTACCGAGATGTGAAAGGTGACGAAGCGAGACCTTCCCACGTTATCTCTGGTAGGTATCGATGCTATCTGTAGTATTGCTAAACAAATCGTTCTCACGTCTAGCCCAGTGATATCGGGAGCCGGTAAACACATATTATTCTTATAACATTAATATGCATAAATATTCATCTTATCAGTTTAACGTTCAGAAAGCTATATGAAATGTTCGTTTATTCTAGGAATTTTATTCGTTAGATTGGGCGAGAGACAAGACTAAATAAAAATTTATAATTAAAAAGGTTATAACGTCACTTTGTGTTTAGGTTGCAAAATCTTTCATGCAAAACACAGCATGAATACATTATTTACTGTGGTAGGACGGTTTTACTACTAAATTGATGATATGCTCTAAAAATCGCCCCAGTTTTCGACATTTCGTCATTCAACCATTTCTCAGATACGACGCAGCTATGCTTAGCAATAGAAAACTATTTTGCCCTATACTGTCTATAGTCTCGCGTGCTTTCTCCTCCTGCTACATTGTATTCTAGAAAAAAACACTTGTACGTATGATAGTTTTGTTTTACTTGATTTTGCTCTCATCGTGCTCCTTTATGCAAATCTTAAGACCCCTGCTCCGTACTTCTACTGTCGAGAACAATCCTACACCAGCCGTGTAACCTTAATGAACCCGTACCACTGTTAAAATCTGTAATCCTGCATTGGGAATTTACCTGCTTAATTATAACGTTTATAAATCATTTCTGAAAAGAATTTTTCGGGGAAAGATAGGGAGGATAACGAAGAAGATCAGCCATAAAGAGTGAAGCTTACAGTAACAAAATTCGAACTCAGGATCCCAGCGTGTTATACTGTCACTCTTTATTCATTATATCCTCGATATCCTATGATCACCTACGCTCTCTGCCATCCTTGATATCCCAATATCATCTACGCTATTTACACCCCTGAGATATGTCATGGTAAAAACTGAAGGTTCCATGTGTGTCACCTTGTTGATGAGACAAGAAGGCTGGCTTGATATGAAAAGAATCTCGTGGTAACGTAACGGTTAAGAATTCAAGCTTTGAAGCCGGTTGCGACTCCTTTGTAATTTTGAAAAAAAAAAAACATGCATCGTCCTAGCCATTGGGCATGTCTTTTAAACTTGAACAGGAGTGATCTATGAGCGTATTCCCTGGATATCGAGGATGCGCACATAGAACATCCGAGGTTTGTTAATGCATAGTTCAAAAACACAGTGTAATCACCAACAAAGATCACTGTCACTCTATTACTAACTAGGCTCTCTGGTCAACGGAAGTGCACTATGCTAGCCGTACTAACGTAAGTAAATGGGAGGTAACTCTCAAAGGAAAACCCACAGTGCAGTGAGGCATGCGTCCTTAAACTTGGCACTTGTCGACACACTAACCCAATATGCAAACATCTACATTTAAATTCCAGAGTTTCATATTTACATATTTTTGAAAATATATTGGCTGTTCGTTTTATTGCTTTTCCATAGTTTACGTAAATGAGTGTCAATATCTAAATTTAATTATCATTTTCTGAGCACATGCTTCTGTCATATGTAAATATAGACAGTGATCTACACCAGCTGGTGTTTATGGTACTATGATAACCTCATTCTTCTTTCCAATAGTATCAAGCACGTTTGTCATAGATTATCTGGTGGCGCAGCGGATAACGTACACTTTTGTCACTGAGGCCGCCGGGATTTGATTCCCTGTTCGAGAAAAAGGTATGACAGCGACCTGTTCCACCATGTTGGTTTGCTCCAGGTACCACGGTTTCCTCCTCCATTTAGAGTGAATTAAATACACTGTTTCATACACCCTCGCAACCATTTCCCTTGCCTTTCCTCCTACATACTTTATCCCTTCTACTCTCTTTCCTATCTTTTCTCATCCACCGAAGGTCGTTAGGCCATGTAAGGACGTAAAACTCTCAAAATATATAAATTAAATAAATAAACTGTTTCTTTATAAGAGCAAATTAGTTAAAGTTTGCATACAGTTTATCCAACACTTTGATGCGAATACTGATTATTTGCATTGTTCTGATCTAAGACGCCCTCTTTATGTAAACAGAAATATGAAATGATATCTTCATAAAATGGAAGAATGAGTCTTAACCTTGTGAATGATATTGTTCTGTTTTTTTTCTCTTAAATATCCAACATTAATAAGACAATACCCTAAAATCTCGATAATAAGCCGCGGCTTATTTTTTTTCGGTAAGGAATCCCAGGCTTATTTTCGATATCTATATTGAATGTCATTCGTAGGTGAAAATTAAACTGATAAATTCCCACTATCACTGCAACTTACAACTACACATGGTAAATGAAATCTACAACTGGTCAATATCAATGTCACACACACACACGTCTATTGACAGTGATACATACAACTGTTTAGTTTCAATGGGGCCCGCAAATATAAGACTTCAATAAAATTCACAAGAGTTCCGAAAATATCAAAACATTCGTGAGTGTTCATAGTTCAATGACTGCAACATTTGAAAAAAAATCAATGGTTTTAACATAACTCCAATACTACAATGTTGTTACAACCCAAAAACTTCAATATTTAGTTTAAAACCCTGATTATTTTATCTGGGTGCTGTTTGTGAACTGTAGTACGCATTATTTGCACTGATGAAGGTCAAATCGGCTTTCAAGGTCAAATTGGCTATTTAAGTAAAGGTTACTCTTGAGTGGACTGCTTGATAAGCCCTGACTGTGATTGTAATTCGATTTTAATCACGCGTTTTGTGCCAAAGAAAAGATTGCCATGGAAACAAAAGGTAACGCCATTTTCACACGACATAGTCTAGATTGGATTGAAGCTTGTTTCTTTTATCAATGGTTCTCCGACAGAAAACATTCTAATAACACAGATTATCCCTCCATTGATGGCTGCTTTCAGTGATAACATCGGTGGTCACGTGACTATTACATGGTGGCCGTCACTGGCAGATGGTCGTTATTTGAAATACGGACGAGATCATACCCTTGTTGTACCTGTTGATTACAGGTAGGGAGAATACACCTTGATACATTTTTGATACACCTTGTGGACGATTTGGCACAGCCTTAACAGCTTACTTTTCTTCGTGTCATCTTAAAATCTCTTGAGTATTCCCCCATTTTTGGGAGGAATTTCATCTATTGTCCACCACAATTTTCAGGTCGGAGATGCCGCAAACTATTAAAGATTCTTTGAAAAGAATCGAAGTTTAAATAAATATTTTTAAACGAAATTAAGTTGAAGTTAACGAATGTCCGACAATGCTGGCGTTGTGGTAGTCTTGTTTCTGGGTCAGTAGGGAACTCTCTGATCGCCCTTCCGTGCTGTAATAGCCCCCGTTAATTCCGCCTCTTTACCTAAACGGGCCACCCTTGAGTAACTGTCTGCTATTACCTACTCGTCCCCAGTCCCTCCCAATACCGGATTTGGGTCAGAACAGGTGATTGCTATGATCTTACACCATAAATCTACAGGTCCTTGATTTTGAATGAGGTCAAAACCATATAAAACGTTTTAAAATTGCAAGATGATAAAAAATTGGAAAGTGGGTGTTTTTATCGTTGAACTTAATGGTTGTATAATACGTTATTTTGATTACCATGGTAACGTTGAATGTGAGGCTCACGGAACTCTCTATAGTGTGTGATTGACCCGACAATTTCACGCCAAAGAAACATTCTTTCTTTCACAATTACTAGTGGTCCTGTTCAGCCACTCTCAGAACACCCTAGGAATGGTGATATTTTAATATCTTTTCTTTGTTCGTATCCGCCCCTTGTTTTATCGAGATTGAGTTTGGATAATGGTTTCGTTGACGCTTTGGTATTTTCTGAATATTTCCTTCTTTACCATGACATTTTTGTTAATTTAATTGTTTTATGTGACCTTATCTTTATTTATATATTTTTTTATGTTTACCACCATTTCCTATTCTTTTAATGTGGTTTCCGAAATCATCAACGTGGAATAAGATTTTTTTGGTTGTCGGGTGGCGTATTGGATAACGCAATTATAATGTAGTAAGCTTCTCCGATCGAACGAAAAGACATGATATCATCTGCCTTACCAAGTAGGTTTTCTGCAGGTTCTCCTGTTTCCATCCTGCATACACTTGCACTAGCATCCGGGCCAACAAGAGTAAAGAATATTTTAATTGATGTAATATAAAAAAAAATATCCATTTTGCGGAAGAGAGCGGAAATAGTTTTGCGTTGCTTAAAGGCCCAATAAACGTAACTTTCGGCAAAATCTGAAGCAAAAATCAAGCCTAATAACTTATTATCTTAATAGATTTAGTTAAGATTAGCTGATATCAGCAATATTCAAGATGAATTCTTGCGCTGTAACCGGTACAGCAGCAGTTGAAACTCGGTATTTGTAAACACGCGTCCATTTTGAACGGTCTTCTACCTTCGGCTTGTTGTTGAAGTGGGCCCCACCTGAATTATTTTCAATTCTTTGGAATTTTCTGTCAAGGGTTTCTTGTAAGTTACCGCTCAGGTTTACTTCGTTTTAGACTTATTTTTGCATGGTAATTAACTGGAATTTTTTTCATAATTTTTCAGAATCAAGAAAAATTTCCTGAAGTTACGTATACTGGGCCTTTAAAAGTGAAACTTTTGATTTAAAAATACTGAATGAAAGAATTTGTTATTATTACACGGACCATTTCACTATACGCCATGCAATTCGATTTTTATGTATGTTACATTATTTATAAACAAATACATTATTGAAAACGTTTAAAAATGACGTAACACACATGTGCCACACCTTTTAAATTTAGTAATGGATACAGTATGTCGAAAAAATGAATTAAACTGCACCATACAACTACTTTGTCCTCCTAGGACTCTTTATTGATGCTAGGGGTCAAAAGGTGAGAATCTAATTTCTAAACTAATGTAGAAGCAGAAGGGTCAGGTGCGTAAAACCCCTTTAATTTATGAATTTAGAAGTAAAATTAAATTAGTGCTGTATACTTTCAGATCGTGTACTTCGAAAATGTGTATATATAAAAGTTATACCAATTGAAAACAATGCAAAATCAAAAGCGATCCATTTTACCTAGTACTTTCCGCGTAGCGTATTTTTACAACATTTGCCCATGAAATCAATTTCAGTTTCCTTGAAATCGACAAACCAACACGTGACTACTGAAACTGACACGCACTAGGCCTCAATGCGCTTGATATGTGTATGCATACAATGTGTCATCGTCCACTGCAGAAAACAATATATCAATGAATGTCAATTTCAAGGCCGGTATCAATTATGCATACAGGGAAATGTAATAAGTGTCGATGTATGTCAGGAATGACAGCCCCACGCAGCCTACTAATTGATAGAAAGTCAGTGGCGCTTCAAGCTCGGTGCAGTATGATGCAACGTAATCATGTTGTTGAGTGCTATAAAACGCCCCCCTGATTAATGAAGTTTACATTCAATTAAACAGATACAATTAGTATAATTCATATTCTGTCATGTGTAAAAACAAATGAACTATATTAACCCTTTTTCTGTAGAATGTGCATTAAATACTTCTCTATACACAGTATGAAGGTACAACGCCCGTTATATTTATGTAAGCCCCCAGCTCTGCCTTGCCTAATAATTGTTTAAACCATAAACAAGTCATGTGAATGTCATTTAAAGCACTGCACTGACACTGCAATTATCACCCATGTATATTTTATTTTTTCCTCCTTTTATCTTTATGTAAACATGACATCGTCGATACAAAAAGACACCACAAAGGAAACAAATTAAATAAGTTTGAATGCGAAAAACAAAACATTACCATTTGGACCAAAAATAAATTTTGAACTCTTCAAAATCAAACCTTCGAATCTGCAAGAATTTCCCTTTAGTCGCAAAATATATAAGGGGTAAACTAAAACGGTCCAATTCCGTAAAATGTTCATTGGGATTTGGGGAGCAACGCTACCACGTGGTCATCTATCAACAGGGGAAATGGAACTGGTCGACGTAACACAAACATGGCGGACTGCTGCTTGTAGTCTGTGTCATACCGGTGATGTAGTGGCCAAAGTATTGGCAATCAGAATTACAGGGGTAGAATTTAACCTTTTTAGCAACTCACATTTTGTGGCTAGTTGGTTAAATCTTCACTCGCCAAATAAGAAACTTGCTCGCAATTTTGGCGTGAATAATGAAAGCTCTACGATGCATTCTGAATCAGTCTAATTTGCAATTTAGACAAGTGTCAACAAGACATTGTACTGATTGTGTTGTGTGTGCATTTGTAGTGTCGTTACGCGATTCGTTTTATACCTTCAACGGCCCTTTCTGGCATGTGTAGATTGTAGATATCGAAACAATATATACACCTTTCAACAGGCATTATACCAACTTGCCAAAAGATGCAAGTACAATCATTTTCTACTCGCAATTTCAGAAATCAACTGGCATTTGGCGAGTGCGCGAGTGTTAAATTCAAGCCCTGGAATTACATAAACTTCTTTTGAAACATTACAGTGTGACAGATGTCTTACACCTACGAATTTAAAAGAAAAGAAGGGTACTACATGATTTCAGTTTGAGTGATCTGTGAAGAGTTTAGATATATATATATATATATTAGATTATGCCACTCCTCAAACGAGGAAGCAACATACATGATTCAAATTCTACAAAATTATACATCATACTTTAAACGTTCATAAGAATTCATTTTTATTTTCGTGTTATACGTTTGAATAAATATAAGTACAAATGAAATTTTGATTGAAGATCAACTAGTACTTTAAAAGTTTTATTGAAATCAACATTATTAATTTATTAAGTTTATTTCAAAGTACTAGTTGATCTGCAACCAACAAGTACTTTAAAATAAACTTGATAAATTGATGATGTTGATTTTAATAAAACTGTTACTTGGTAAACAGGAGTAGAAGCACTGAGGCAAACGGGCAAGCAGCGTGCACTGTCTCCATTGTCTCCGTTCGCTGGATATAGCGGGCAATACAAAGCATGGCCCACCAGTTCTCTACAAAGCTCTATGAAATATTAATCATGTTTCCAGCTGATCTTTGCTTACATTATACTACGAAGTCAATTTAGATGTTCTCTCAGGAGGCGAATCCTTGGCATGGTCAGAACAATCATTGTACAAATACACGTTCTAGCTAGCTCAAGTCTGTACCTCGAGGGAGGCCTATATATATATATATATAATGGGATAGCCACAGACATCTACGCGTGATATAGTGGTTCTATTCTCCCTATATAGACTCTCTGATAAAACAGTGTACTCTTCTTGCTAATGCATTTGAGAGGAAGATACTACCCCTAAACATTCAAGAGACACCGCACACATATTTCAATCGCAGCATTCCCATTACAATTTAATATTTATAAGAGCACAGGGAACATTTGTTTTCTACAGACTGAACTTTTGAATGTTTTCGCTTCATTCACGGTAAAATCAATAAAGCTACACGACATTGGTGTCGCCGATTATTGCTCTCCCTAGATTCAATTCCAAAGATTATATGATCCCTAAAAAAGGGCAACGGACTGATCGATCTTTGCCCCCTATAGACCCAACTCGGCGGGCGGCACGGGTCGCTAGAATTACGCTCGTTTATAAATTTGTCACCTTTTTGTGTTTGGGTACCGACACAAAGATTTTTACAGGTTGTTTAGGTTTTCAATTAGTAGGACATCCATATTTTATGCTGTGAATTCACCTGTTAAAGGGGAAAAACAACCTTAACACTGACAAAACAGAAGGAGGTATATCACTTTCAGGCCAATCAAAACCGGTGTCATATTCGGTCATGGTAAACAACTGAGACGCCTATTGTGATTGGACAATAATCATATTCAATCAAAAGACCTATTGAGCGTAAACAGTGATTGGATAATGGGCCCACAAAGGCAGATGGTTATCGGGAAATATGAAAATTGGCAGTTGGATGATAAAATTTTGAAAACAGCCATTTAAAAGTCACAGAGGACAATCTGAAAGCCTGGATGCCCCATTGAACCCCAGGAATGAAAAGGGACGAGGGTATCTAGAATGTTAAAACCCGATAAAATCAATAATTGATAAAAAGGAAAAAGTACATCGTTTTCCTATATGGCCGTTCGGAGTTTATCGTGTTAGATCAGGGGATATAAAAAGTACGTCAGTACCATGTAGTACTCTCTCCAGAGAGGGAGGGCGGCCATGGGAAACTGATTTTTCAAAATATCTAAATATTAAAGATAAATAGTCCACAAAAATACAGTAAACATATTTTTCATTGCCGTTTTCACTTTTTTAGTTTAAACATATTTTATTGCATAAATTGCAACTTATATCAAGCCCGTTCCTATTCATAACACAACATATATATTTCTAAGTATCTAAATGGCAGTTATGGAGTTCTATACAATTATATGCTAGTCACTCACACTTAGTGAAATAGAAGATGGACGAGAAGAAATAGGAAGAGATGGAGAGAGAGAGAGAGAGAGAGAGAGGGAGAGAGAGGGAGGGAGGGAGAGAGAGAGGGGGGGACTTGTAACTATTGACTAGTAGCAAAGCATGACAGTAAAACTTTGAAAGTATTTCTGACCATGTGGTTGTTCTTTCTCCGTGCAAGCGGAATTAATGATGTTCGTTTCACTGTTCCTATCTTTCAGCTATTCAAATGTTCATCACTTCCCGTGCCAATTACTTTCTCCTGTTCACTCCTGGCCTGCTGGTATTTCCGTTTCCACTAATCCGCTCACACAGAGAAAGACCAATCACATGATTTTGTTTAAATAATAGATATACATTTAATGTTATAATATAAGTACTATATACTAGTCGAATAGAAATGAACTAATTTTTTGTGAGGGAGGAAAAAGAGGTAGAAATGTATTAAAACATATTAGTGTCGTGAATATGTTGCTGAGTGTGCCTGAATATCTCTATATTTTCCTGTTCCGAGATATTTGTATCACCTAATTGAAGAAGAGTAAGGGTGAGAGGTTTGTATTTATTCAGCTCGCGATAAAGTTTAATTCTTTGTTCTAAATAGTTCCTACAAATGAAAAAGAAATGGTAAGTGTCTTCAACAGAGAAGCCACATAAACATCGTTGATTTTCAGTCAAATTAACTCGAAAAAGGTCATTATTTAAAGCACTAGATGTATGTCTTAATTTAGTATGCAAAATGTTATTTTTTCTATCATAATAAAGAAAGTAGCTGGGTACATTGGTTAGGTTAGTATTCTGAATCGAGTTTCTGAAAGTTAAGGGTGTAGCGCTGTGTCTAATGTCAGTCGGTAGCTGATTCCAAAGTCTGATTGAGGAAGGAAAGAAGGAGGAGTTAGAGAGTTGAAGTCTTTTCACTTCGATACTCAAAGGATACACTTAATCTTGCTTCCTAAATTCTGAGAGAATGCCATTTCGAAATCGAACGAAGTGTGGCTACCTTTCCGATGAGACAAAAAGACTATAAATTTAGTTCGCACTTTTGATACACACTAAAAGATTCTAGTTGTCTTGGAACGGCATAACTGACTGACTTCAGAGACGGGTGTCTCTCATCTGTACCTACAAGTACATATATCAGCCCAATAACAGGTCAACGTTTTTTTCCTTTTCTCTAGACCAATCGAATAGTCAACCTTTGCTATGCCATATTCCAAGAGTGTTCAGAGAGATAGGGAGCACACTCATGGAGTAACAAAATGAATTGTTTTGAGAGTAATAAAAATGATGTCTAGTGTTGCTTGGAAAGACTGCTAACGGTTTTTCCATAGTAACGAGGGACGTCTGATATTGATTTTATGACGTATATCAGCTGAGCATCCGCGGGTGAGGGGAAAACAAAAACCCTGGTTTATAATTATCAACACGTCGTAAATGGAGATGCCAGAATTCGGAGAAATGCTGTTCTGGGTGCCTTGATCTGCCTTTGGTGTTTCTATTTCAGTAAGGTAGCACTGTAGAGTCGGCATAAGATTCACATCACCACATCATAGGCAACTGCACCGTTATTCCCTGTCTCCAGTACGCATGTACTCTTCTCTTAGCCGCTAAACTAATTTAAACACAAAGAAACGCATGCACAGCACACGTGAAAGTCCGTCATTCAAGGCCTTCAGCTGTTGGTAGGGCGTTAACCCTATAGTCGGCCAAACAGCCAACACAATTGTTCTTCTGGGGACCTACGATTGCGGCAGCACTAGTACTATCGTAGGGCGATCGGGGCTTACGTGAGCATCCTACAGCCTCCCAAATACACACGCCGTCTTTAAATGACGTTAGCTGTTAACAGGACGCAAGGCTTGTCAACTTTATTATATTGTTTCTTATGTTTAGAAAGATATTTTAATTCCGCACCTTTTTTGGGAGGGGGGATGCCAGGGTTGGGATACCCTGGGATCATCCCTCTTACATCATGTCGCCGCCTCACAAAGGAGGTCTCTTTCACTCATTCACTCTTCCTATTGCGTTTCTTCTCCAATCTTTATTATTTCATTTCTCCCACCCCGCTTTTGGCTTTAGTGGCGTGTGATCCTCTAGGATCGGGGAAAGAAAAGGGCTCCTGTATTCGATGCATGTTGTAAAGCCCCCCTCCCCCCCCCCTCCCTCCAGTTACCTTTCCTCTGCTTCCGAAAAACATAGATATACTAAATTGAAATATTCTTTGTGTTTCTTCCCAGTGTAGGTACAGGATAAGACAATTATTTACAAAGGTATTCAGTCGTTCGTAGATAGGATTCACAGCCTCATTGCATGATGTTTGCAAACATTTATTTCAATTTTATTATCTCAGAATTCGTTAGAGAAATAGCTTGTGTTTGATAACTTATATTAGACCGATCTAGTCTCAAATTACACGAGGTCACGTTATACATTCACAATGTCGCCGACATTCTCTGAATCATAAAATAAAAATTGTATCATTTTGCTGTTAATTGTGTATTTGTACGGATACTGTGCAATATAATTGCGATTTTCACAGTAATAAACTTCGTTCAAAGAAAATTTAATTGATTCCTATACAGTAAATATGAAATTTGATTTTGTAATTGATTTTAATTGCCCAGGTGAGAAACACAACCTGAAGGTAGACACTAGGCGCCTGTACTGTAGACGTGTTAGGTTAATACCCCAAAAACACGCGTGCGTCCGTACTGAACACCCACCAAAACACAACAAACCATGGTTTGCAGAAATGTTTAATGTTTCCATCACAAAAATGTATGTCTGTATACTTTTAGCTTCATATATTTCTCAAGAAAACAATTATTCATAACTTAAAACCGCGAAAACACGAATGGGAATTGTTTGATATTTTAGCCAACTCGCAAGTTGTGGTCAGAAATGTCTTTCCTGACATAATATTTTTATACAATGAACGCATTTAATCTATTCTGAGGTCGAACCGCATGTTAAATTATAATGTCTGGGTTTTAGGATTACAGAAGGCTGATTATTTGTCCACTTCAATACTTTCGACAATGCCGTATTCTATACTTCGTAAAATAGTGTGTACTCAATTAAATCTGTGTTGGAAACTGAATCGTTCGCCCTTCCGTCTACTTGTGGATAATGAAGTCCTCGATTTCCTCACATTTATGAAATCAGATATTTAATTGAGAAAAAGACATAAAATTTCATTAATTAATTTAAAACATGTTATTACAGACTATTATTTAATTCTAAAATAGGTTAAAAGGTTAGTGAGGAAAATTGCAAAGTAGTATCTACTTTATTCATATAAACTGGTGTTCCTCAAGGCGCTCCATTGCAACTACATCATAACCACATACGCCTGTACCAGATGCATTCATTTTAAATTAAGAAGACAAACATACGACTGGTAGGTGTTTTGGTGCTGCAGTGGATAGCGGCTTTTGCCTTTTGCTATAACGGCCGGTTTTTGACTCCTCGGCCGGACGTGAAAGGTTTGGGGTCACCTGTACATGTCCTTTACGAGTACTCCATTTTACTTCCACACCAACATCGGGCGTGCTCACATCCGGGCCAAGAAGAGCGATATTTCATAACTGTAAAATGAATACATTTTAGTTTATATAAAAAAAATAAGCGCTTATTATTTGTGAGTAAAATGTTTTACATGTCTGTACTTAGTGTATATGCTGTCTCAAGACAGTCTTCATACTCCTTAATTACTGTTATTATAAAGTTGGACAGATCTCAAGCGTAAAAATGAGTAATGTATCAATTTGTTGACTTTCTTTTTAGACTATTTGGTTAAAATAAAGACAGTTGCGAAGATTTATTTTCAGAAATCTAAATAGGTCAAATAGATCTTCTTTTTCTTTTTCCCTACTCCTTTGAATTATTTCGCAACTCATGTTCTTGGCCAAAAGAATGGTTATTATTATGTATCTTTTCATTTGCTTTCAACTACCAAATACGTTTTCTTCGTCATATTTTCGCAGCTATGTTCTAAGTGTTAAGAATGAATACATATTTCCAATGGCTTTAAAGATATATTCACTCTTGGATAGTTTAGTGAATAATTGAAAATAAAATGTGTAGAGATTTCGTTTTTACCGAGGGACCCATTAAGATGATGAATGCACGCCTTCATGTCGTGGTCTTGACCTGACACACATAGATACAATACGAGGATAAGTTTTGCATAGACGGTGTAAGCAAACCAATTCAAATCATTTGAATCAAATTTTTAATAGAAGTAGGTCATTAGCAAACTAATTTAAAAATCTGAATAAAACTAACATTAAATATTTAGATCTATTACCGAATGAACAAAAACATTCCTTGATAAATCTCTATTGTAAAATCCCGTCAATCAAAACGGATGACGTCCATATGTCATAACAGTTCAATCAAACAAGAATATTCAAATTAGGTAGAGTAAACACAGAATTGATTACACATGGTCTTTTATTGCCTCTTTTGTCAACGTGGGTCTTTATGTCGTTTGTCAATGGCTGAAATGTAGGACAAGAATTTTACGTATGGCCAGATTACTATCACTTTCATCCTCCCTTTCATTCATAAACCGCACAGGCACGTGAGCCGATTTAATGAGCAGGTATTGTTAATACTAATTCTCGTATAAACCCGTACGAGGTGCGCGCTAAGTAGCAAAACGAATCCTGCACGTTAAATCCGGATTTGTGGTTCATATCCTTAAAGAGCTATTATATCACTTGTAATCTAAACCACGCTTCGGGCGACAGGCGCTGGGGCTTGTTCTTTCGCGTTTAATCTGTAATTAGCTGTAAAGAATTACAAACATTTGTCAATGAGCCTCTCCCTCTGTTTTTCAAGTCAGTCAATCTATTAAGTAGCATTTTACACGTTCACAAGTAGGGCAATCTCTGTTTACAGTTTGTTACGCATTCTAAGAAGTACTTGTTAACGAATTTGTATCACCTCGCCCCTTCTAATATTTAAGCATATTAATAGGAGCGATAAGCTTGTTAATTACTCCCTGATAGTAGAATATAAAAATTCGATTATTTGTTGCACTTTGTTAGAGACATTCGAAATAGAAAAATTGAATACCTGAATGCTTTTCTTGTCGTTTTACTTACTCCCTTACGTAGTGTATTAGCTAATATTTACCTTTCTCCCTTCCTCAGCTGACTGCGTATAAATTAGAATATATACACAATGAGAAATAAAGGCTCGGCGGAACGATATATCTGTTTCAAATATGGCGCTGCTCATGCTTCAGTGCGATAATATTCTATGACAGCCAGTTTCTGTTTCTTCATCATATTAAATCATCTATTCATACAACTCGTGGATGCTTAGAAAACCTATCATTCCCACTGGTAAACATTTCAAAATTCTTTGACGTTAAAGCAAACAATGGCGGTTTCGTTTTGCGACATTTGGCCGACATCATCAGAGCAGAGCGTCAAAGCGTTGATATACCGATCGTTGTAAGAGACTTAATCTGTTGGACGTGCTAGTAATATCATTCAATCAAAAATTTATAATTGAAGAAAAAAAGAAAGTCATGTTCACTGCTTATATTTCGATGTAGTTCACTGAAATTGTATCATCTCAGCAACCACGGTCATATTAGGCATTTATCGTAGGAAACCGCTTCAAATGTTTTTTTCTATGTAATTAATTTGAACATTATTAATGATGTAAATTTAAGAATTTAATCCTATTTATCGCGGAGCATGGAATACTTGGGCGCTCTATCGTAAATACAGTCAAAATGGGATTCAACCTTTCAAAAGAATTCCAACTACGTGTACGAGGTTTTTGATTCATTGCACTTATTGATCCTGGCGCAGACATGTTGTTCAATTTTACCAAATATATATAGCTCCGGAAAATGAAATATGTATCTTAATTAACTTGAGGTTTTCCAATACTGTGGATTGCAGCGGCTGCAACGTAACATAAACGAGTATCTTCTGATGATCTTATTCTTTACTTGGCTAAAAATCAACACCGTTTCTCAGGATATTGGAAGGGGGTCCATTGAGAATTCGGGATGT
The DNA here is from genome assembly GCA_947623455.1 of Mimachlamys varia. Taxonomy (NCBI): domain Eukaryota; kingdom Metazoa; phylum Mollusca; class Bivalvia; order Pectinida; family Pectinidae; genus Mimachlamys; species Mimachlamys varia. The sequence goes on along the minus strand of OX392532.1, from coordinate 26,232,796 downwards.
TCTGTCTGCGATCCATGTCGTAGAAAGATTGGAGAGACAATATTGATCGCCTGCTCTTATTGTAACATTTGAGATATATTTATTGTAACATTTGAGATATATTTATTGTAACATTTGAGATATATTTATTGTAACATTTGAGATATATTTATTGTAACATTTGAGATATATTTATTGTAACATTTGAGATATATTTATTGTAACATTTGAGATATATTTATTGTAACATTTGAGATATATTTATTATTTTCTGCTGGCTGTAACGAGTATTTCCTATGGTTTCTCAATACGCCTTAGTTTGCAAAATGATCTTCCAATTATTGGGGAAAATTCCGTTTTCATTTTTATGCAGGCCACAAATGAGCGGATGTGGAATCGTGTCAGGGTTGATGTCCGGGGGGGGGGGGGTATAGTCTGTCCCATGTCCGAGGGGGATATAGTATGTCCCATATCCGAGGGGAGGGGGTATAGTATGTCCCATGTCCGGGGTGGGAGGGCGAGGGTATAGTATGTCCCATATCCGGGGGTTGGGTGGGTATAGTATGTCCCATGTCCGGGGGGGGGGGGGGGTGTGGGCGAGGGTATAGTATATCCCATGTCCGTTCCGTCCCTGCGCAGTGTAAACACTAAATAACCATTTTATGACATATTTCTGTCAAACTTTATTAAAAAATGATATCAAAGGTCATGGCGAAAGTCACGTTTGATTTGTATTGAAAATGAAAAGGGCAAAGGGATAGTTCAAGTCGAAAGGCCTATAAGCATTTTCTTGTTTCGCATTTATTGACTTTTGTTTCACTTTTTTTCATGTGTTTGTTTGTCTTATTGTTGTTCATTTTGTTTTTTATATTGAGTTTATCATAGCTTACACACAGCTTTCAAAAGTCCATGACCAGATCAAACAACCCTAGTTGCATATAAATTTTACTCGAAAAGAGCATTTCACTGCACTCGTGAACAGTGATGACATATGTTTTATAGACATTTGTCGAGGTCAGTACGTTGTTATACGATCCTGGTAGGGTCGTATCAACCGACAGCGCAGTCCAGGGTCGAAAGCGCTCGAGAATCGGGTCCGTACAGCAATGTTCTGACCGAGACAAAAACTCACATACTATCACTGTCATAGCATGACTGATGATGCTTGCAACGAAATATCCGGATATAAATCTAGAAATATGAGGTCGAGCCGAGTCGAAATGAGCACATGCAAGACAAATATAGAAACAAAGGGTTTTAAAATATGCTACGTGTTGACCAGTTAGTCTAGGACGATTATCTGCTTAGCAAAAACAGACTCTAGTAGTTCTAGAGAAAAGTTTACTTGTTCAAAAAAAACCGCATACATCGAATTCGCAACCGGATGCTGACTTTCCATATTAAGGTTGTTTTGCCATGACATTTAAAAGTACATGTGGTTAAAATCGACATTACCCATCCTCATATGATTATACCCAGCCCAAAATACATCTATATATCATATGTAAAATATAAAAACAAACAACACAAAAAAATAGTCATTAAACAGGACTTTACTGCTAGCATTACATATTTGAAGAATCCGTTTTCAAAGAAAAATAAATGAATCATTTGTCAGTCATCCCAGATGTCCGGATGTTGTGAGAGAAAGTGTAATTATATTATTTAAATATATTCATACTCCTTCAAGAAATGGGTTCTGACTCACGTGACACTGGGTGTCTCCTCATCAACTTCCGGTATACTAACACATGCTGATTACCTTACTGGTAATACTTTATCTCATCTCAGTGATGACTATATTGGAAATCGGCCAACACGTGACGTCATATCCGGTAAAAGTACAATAAACATGTAAATGCATTAGATTTGATATCATCACATGTCCCTGCTACATGTTTCTGAAATGAAGGCTCAGGTGAAAATTCATCCCACGTACCTGTCTTTTTTGTGTGACGTTGTTTGTTTTCTTAAGTGGAAGTAATTGCTTTTTAGTTTGTACCTTGATGGGTTTCGTTACAGTGTTATTGTCAACGTCTCGGAATGTTGTAATGGACCACGCGAGATTTTATATCTTTGTCGTATTAATGGCCCTGACGTCATTAGTAAGGAATGCATGGTGGTTTTGTATAACAAAAATAAATGTATCCCAACTTTTTAAAAACAACACGTATCATTTTACATTTCCGCCTTTGTTACATACAAAAATTGTAAACACTTAAATTTAATCCTCAATGTAATAGCCACAGTTTAATGATTCGCACCTGCATCGGCTGGTTTGTCGCCCAGACTCTATAGTAGATGGATTTTATTTACCTTAATTATAAGTTCAGCATATTGTCATAATGAGTTTTAAACTACATACGACAATTTAACATGCGTTTAAAATTACGTAATAGTTAAGGGTCCTCACGTAACTTTTTAAAACTAACATTTCACTGGAATTTGTTTTATCTGCCAAGACTGTATAAGTTTGATTTTCTTAATAGAAAATAATTCCTTGGGGGATTTTTGAAGATATTAATAAAAAGAAAAAAATAAGTAAGAGCATCGATTGAGCGGGACCAATATTTGGAACGATGACCGCCATTCAACTTTGTAATACCCCAAAAACAAATTAAAGACAGGCTTCTCTGAAAAGAAATAAAAATTACGACAGAAAAATAAATTATTTGTCTGCAGCTTGACAGGAAGCCAATATAAAATCCAAGACACAATAATGCAAATATATTGGTCTGCACTCAAGATCGCCTTGATACATGCCTAAGGTCGCTGACATCCTGCTACCACTCGCCCTCCATTTTGCTGGGTCGCGAGGCCGAGGCTTACGTGGAACAGTTGCCAGGTACTGGTCGTTGGTAGGTAGGTTTTCTCTAGGAACTCAAGATTTCATCCACAACTAAAGCATGGCATGTCTTTCAGGACTGAAAAGACCATTGCTGTGAAGGTAAAACATAAACAAATTAAACCAAAACATGTCTCAAAAAATGACGATATTTGGATTTATAATTATATCACCAATCTTGGACAATAAATAGCCTTAAATCTTTGAGCGTTTCCTTTTTCCGTGTAATAATTTAGAGGAAATGTACTTTGGAACAAATAGCAGTATTCTGCAACGGTTTGTCAATGAGCAAATAATAGAAAGATAAAATAAATTCAATAAAACATTCAGAATGATTAGATATGAGTACACGACTGTGTAAAATGTAAAAATTTCTAAACCAATGCAGTGAAAACTTGACACGTTGTTTATACCGTAAGACATGTTTGTCTATCGCCATTTTATGGCTGTGGTATTAAGATCGATATTTTGTATATAACATTGCTTCAATATATCTATGACCAAATGGTGATCAATTATAATTTATAACGCTCACGTGATATCAAAACACGTATACGACATATATATTCAAATAAGAATTATTTAAGAGACCTAGTTATAAGACTCACACATGACATTTAAACACGTGTACGACATATATATTCAATTATGAAGTATTTAAGAAAACTTATAAGACGTTCATGTTGAACTTTGTATGTTGCAAGTATTTCAAAACTTGCTTGAGCCAAGTACTTGAGTACCTAAGCATGGACAGTTTCGTTTGCTCAAAGTACTCAAAATCTTAAGTGTGTGAGATTTGTATTTCATACAATAGTTGAGGTTTACCAAAATGACGCACTCTAGTTCGCACCTTGTTAAACAAGAAAGACGAAATGATTTGATATTGACATTAACTTTGATAAGTATTAATAGGGAAGCCCGATGAACGTTTTTGATATTGACTAGTTCTACAGAAGGTTAAATGTGAATGGGTAAGATAAACCAGATCAAATATTTAAATAACCAACGTTTACAATATGGCGGGAGATGTGGTTAATTTGGTAGTGTAAAGTACAAATATACATTAGAGATCAGCTAGGGTGTCCAGTTTGGTCAGCCGATATATAACGTCATCATACTTGACCACAAGATCCCCTGTTAGGTCACGAGTAACATTGACCTTGAATACAGACACACGAACGGTTGGTGACGAAACAGTTTTATTTTTGAAAATGTCGATATATAATTTTGTGACAGAAGAAAGATGTAAAGGCCAGACCTGTGTTATAACGCTTGACCATCTGTCCTTCGTAAACTTTTATTTGTCCTTCAATTTAGTTTTCAACCGATATCTTTTAAACTTGGTAGGCTAAATCATCATGACATGGATTTGACAGTTTGATGCGAAAATATTTACTAGAGTTATGGCCCTTTGAGGCAATATGTAGAAAATGTGTTAACTTTTGCTTGTTTTTGTGTGTATAACCAGACAACCTACAGTTTAGAATTTTATTTCAACTGTTTTGCACTTGAATTTGACATTGCCTACTTTTAATTTTGGTATACTTCTGATAGGGTGCCACAGGTGTATCATGCCTCCGCTCGCGGTACTCTTTTTCATGTATGCTATAACCCTGCTTTAATTTAGTTACCCCTCAAAATACATTCGAACCATTCCAAATCAAAGAATTGCCAAGCACATTTCAAATTTTAACGGACGGAATGAGTTCATTTCCTCTGGATGTACGTACCTGTAATGGACTATCGTAGGTAATATATCGTAGATCCAAGTTCGGCCCAAGCCTATAGCCCTGTCATCCTCGATATCCAGGGGTTACGATCACCTACGCTCTCTCAACCCCTGCCATACTCGTTAACATTGGGTTACGATCACCTACGCTCTCCCCATCTCTGTCATTCTCGATATCCTTGGGTTACGATCACCTACGCTCTCCCCACCCCTGTCATCGTCGATATCCTTGGGTTACGATCACCCCTGCCATCGTCGATATCCTTGGGTTACGATCACCCCTGTCATCCTCGATATCCTTGTATTACGATCACCCCTGTCATCCTCGATTTCCTTGGATTACGATCACCCCTGCCATCCTCGATATCCTTGGATTACGATCACCTACGCTCTCTCTACCCCTGTCATCTTCGATATATTTGGTTTACGATCACCTACGCTCTCTCCTCCCCTGGAATATGTCATGTCAAAAACTGAAGGCACGCTCACGTGAAGAAAAACCCTGACCAATCGCTAGGTTGCATGACTTTGAAGATTACAGACGAACTGCAACTGACTTCAAAGCCTGTTAATTTTTACCGTTATGTGACGACGAAATTCTTTTGATGTTCATCAAATGGTCGAACTAGTTTCCTTGCCTAATCATCAGGTGGCACAAACAGAACTTTCAGTTTTGTCATGACACGTTCCAGGGGTGTAGAGAGCGTAGGTGATCGTAAGCCCTGGATATCAAGGATGAGCCCTGTTATGTACAATGTTCTTGATTTATTTTTCTTTGTGTTATTTTTTTTCTTTAAAGTCCGTAAGTAAATCTTACTTTAATTTCTTTATCTATAGTTAATAATAATGTTTTCACAGCCATACTATATTCTTGCAAAGAAAATGCAGGTCAAGCTAGATTGATGTGATGGCTGACCTAAAACTGTTTTCTCTCCTTTTTATCTCATTAATTTGAATATCACCTGCGCGCTGTTTGCTGTAATTTAATTCAAACAACATTCTTTTAAAACATGTCAATGCATCACAAAATTAAATATTCATATAAATTGTGTTCATTAAACAACTTTATAAATGCATTGCGTCAATTTATCGTGTCAACAACGTTTAAAAGAAAAAAGTATACATACCAAATAGCACACATGAAAAACGAATATACCATTGAGCATTCCAGTGCAAAAGTACATTTTAATGGCGGTAATTTTATGACGCAATCACATGACTTTATTTTCCCACAGAATCGTTGCATGTTGGATAAGAATTAAACAATTAGAGACCACTGCAAAGAATCTGGCGTAATTCGAAAGACAAAGCTGTGAAGGACAAATTTGAAAATTTATCTTTGTAAGACTTTGTATGAGAAAACATAACGTGTTACTGAAGCGTTAAAAACTGTGGAGTACATTTTAATTGTCATAGTGTTTTGTACTATTGAATCATATTTCATTTTATTGATTCCTGTTCGCTTTCGTCAGATGTCCATGCATGGCTGTTGTAATTCATTCAGACTCGAGAGTGAAATCTGAGGTTCGTGCAGTGGAACTCGTCATCAAATGTATGGTATACATACATAAGATAAGTGACCGGACAATTTATATAAGTATATGTTTTAGTTTGATTTGGTTCGTTTTATGCTTCTTTTCCAGTTAAACATAATTTATCCGATGCCATGTAACCAGTTTTAATGTTTAGATACTGAGAGTGTGGAAACTTTTATGTTTAACTGGATATAACCGTGCTGACAGATTAGAAAACCAAGCAATATTATTAGTCATAATTTTTAATAGATATTTCATTTATCTTTTTTTTTATGACGAAAAATCATCAATAATTGCTCATAGTATCTCGTAAATATGTTTAAACTGGACATTTTAATGTATTTTAATGATGTATTGTATATGTTTAAAATGTGTGACACTAAAATAAATAAATATTTACACTAATAAAAACAGTAAACGTAACATGATACGGTTTAGATTGTTTGTGTTTATGTTTTAATAAGAGCTATGATCATTTTGAGAACGGGACAGGTTTTAATGATGGAGGAAAGCCGGAGTACCTGTAAAAAACACCGACCTACGGCTAACACCTGGAAATCGTCTCACGTAGGCCTCGAACCTGTGACCCATAGATGGAGGGCCATAGTGGTGATAGAATACCAGACGCTCTAGATAGTCACTTGGCCACTGCGGCTTAACCTTCATTTATTTATTTAGTTGATCACGTTTTTTTATGGCACGTGAAAATTCAATTAATAGGGAGTGGAGTTTTTATAACCTTGATAGGAATTGCTGTTCGTTCTCACACTCCATTTTAGCTTTTATCTGATTTGTAAACATTTTTTAGTATGAATGAAACTTTTCTATATCTGTCACTGCCCTATATCTGTTAAAATGTATTTTGCTTGTAAACTTTTAAATTACCATGTTAGCAAGATTAACTATTGGACATAAGGGTCGTATGCATTTCATTGATGGTGGTTAAAGACCTAGAATATACCTTAAGTAAACAGTGTAGTCGACAAGAGACGACCTAAATAACTCTGGATATTTCATGTTAATGACTTATAATCGTTATCCACCTGCCCACACCTGTGATCTAGATAGTGACCTTATAATAAAGGTGGACATCTACGTCAGCCGATAACTCCTTATACAAAGGCGGTAACCTAATTGTCGTCAGCCATCCTGCATATTATACATGTCCTTTGATATAATAAAGTGCTATCTGATTGTATAACCTATGATATGCTGTGTTGCATTTTGGTAAATTAAATTAAAAACTCGAAACTCTAATTAAAATAAAATAGTTAATGATTTCTATGGGTAATATTTTACTTTGCCTGGAAAATTTGCTGACGTACACCGTTCGGATTGTTTTTTTTTTTTTTACCGTTTTGGTAACTACGTTTAATACTGACAAAAGTTTTGAAAAGTATTTCATTTGAAGGCTTGATTATTTTCCACGTTTTATTTTTGTTTTTACTATCTTACATCATTTCTATTACATATTTTAGATTTTATTCATTTTTCAACAATACTTCTTACTTATAAGTTTTACTGTTACATAATATCGGACAAATACATTTCTGATATTTATTGTCAAATTATACATACTGGGGTCGTCAGCTGGACCTACCTAGCATTTGTCCAAAGTGTACAGGACAAATGTAAAACTGTTTTAAGTCAATTCAACAACACTTAAGGTATTTTTTGGTGAAATTCCTGAAAATTACTTAAAATGCTCATTCGACCAACCGAATTGGTGGTTGCGTATTTGGTATACTTTAAACAATAAACCACCGCTGATTCGTACCGTGGGGTCAAGATCAATAGTTCGAGAAATACATGGTATTCGACATGTCCGAGGTTCGACCGACATTTTCATGTCTTGTTCAAGTGGGACGACAAAATGCACGGTGTGAGGAATGATAACGAGTAATAGTGTAACATTATTAATTTTTAAGGATTTTTTTATTATTATTTTATCGAATGTTACTTGGAGCAGTCATTTTTCATTGAAGATATATATTTCTGTCTTTTACATTGTGACACAGAAATGAACGTTTAGGAAATAAACATTTATTTCTTTAAATATCAGTTTCTCGACACACGAAGACCAGATTTTTATTTTACAACATAAGCCTGAATATTAGTGATCACGTTTCATGTTAGTGTCACATTTTTTACCCGTACAGTATTAGAATGACGTATCACGCGTATGTTTCGGTCGGAACATGGTCCTACATTTTAAAATTCTATATGGAATTTTACAAGACTCCTTATAGAATTTTAACAGTTTTGCCTTCTTGCAGTTTGACGTATCTATGCGTACGACGCATTGTCTCAAACCAAATGTCTATCCCACTCAAATACCTACATAGATCTACTGGCCATTCGGGATAAGTACAAAAACAAACTCCCACGGCCCGATCTGTATACTTAGAGTAAACACTCATACCGCTATGGAGAGAACCAAACTTTCATTCATAAAAATTCAAAAGTTTGCTTTTGAACTATTAACAAAGTGGGCTGTTACTATTTGGCCTACATAAGCAATAACACTTACTGTAGTAATTGGGGTTAACACACATATCAACCCTATAGCTAATATTGATAATTGCTGTCCCGTGTCCCAGTTAGGGTGTCTCTGTAGTTGGAACCTAAAATGTACTTTTAACGAAGACGAAGGTCGCTCCAAGTCTTACTAAATAAACATATCAATTACTGGTTGCTAAAGATCTCAAGCATGGGTATTTTTTATTTCTATCGCAGAAATAGAAAAAAATAGGTGAATTTTTTAAATGTGGGCTAAGGTTGTTCAGTATCTGATCAATAAAGAAATATCCAAATTTTGGTATCAAATATCAAAGAAGTTTTGTGATTTGTCAACAGAGAAATTATAAGGCCTCTCCTGGGTTAGCTTAAAACTGATTTACCGGCTATTTAAATTGTTTACATTAGAAACCCTTAATCTAACTATCCAGTACTATATCTATTTAGACACAGCGAATTACATTGATATCTGAGGTAGAAGACAACAAGGGAATATAAAATTGTCAAAAAAAAACATAATTCGAACTCAAAATCAATAGAATAAATGCAAACCATTAGCGAACGAACAACGAAAGTAAAACATATTAAAAAGTAGAAGATGAAGAATCAGACCAGACGTTCCGGAAGATTTAGCGTCTACTGTTCCATAGATAATATCCGCCATGTATAACTCATGTCCTCAAAGCGAGAATCGGGGCAGCTTCATGAATGAACCTGGCACTATTGAGCATTATACATTAATATCTAATGAAGCCATGATGTCGACTATGAAACTCGTCTGTAGTCTAATTTTAATGGACCTGCATATTTGTCCCCGTATACAATTGTGTCATAAAAACGTGATATTTGGAGTAAGCTGTTGAAAACTAAATCAATCATGTGACAGTTTGGTATGTCCTGCGACCGAATATTTTACGTTATATTATAGTTAATAACTTAAACATAAAATTATAAAGCCTGACATTAATAGTAGTATCCCTATACTGCAAGACCTCGTCATGTTCACAGCTTTAGTCCGGAGAGAAAACTGGGCGTAATAAAGGACTCGGTGTTGACTTGAGGGATTTTAACCATACTTATTTTCGAAAATTGACATAGCGATAAGGTACAAATTATTGCAACTTTGCAACGCCTTCTCCAAATATACATTTTCAATTTAATTTGATTTTTTATTCTCTTTTTTTTTATGAACGTGTCTCTCTGTTGTGTTGTGCAAGTGTGCAAGTGTGTATGACATTTTCAATTATACGATTTAAATAAAAAAATGTTTCGCTGAATTAATGAAGTTTTATACATTGAAGATCTGAAAAGTAGCTCAACCACTGGAGTTCAGGCCTAAACTACATTTCAACTAATATATTTTTTCATACCTGACCTAGATTTTGTAAAAAAATAAATAATATATGAATAGATGTAATTCTTTGAAACCAAACTCCTCGAACAAAAATAAAACTTAAAGACACCTTAAGAATGTATACCTACAATAAATTTAGCCCGAATATTTCTGTGCAACGAAAAAGTCTTTCAATTTAAGTGAGAGAAAAAAATGAATGGCTTCGCCCACATATTTACACAGAGTTGTCAGTGGATCAAAGTTTTTCAAAAGTGTGTGTTGAATTTGATATTTCTACCGGCCACTGATGTACAAGGTACGTTTGTCGTGTTTATTAGGTCTATGTATACTATATATAAGCCTTTGTAAGTATTCAGGACGACACAGTCAGACTCAGTTGACGATTATACTCGTCCGGGATATCGACGCCACGCCTGGACTGTGTAATTAGTACGAGTGTACTTGGTCCATAACAAACTTGCTTCTCCACAGATGGCGCACCAAGAAGTGGATTTCATTTACATATCAAATTATGCAATAAACAAACGCAACTGTAACATACATGTAAGGTTAAAGATGGAAATAAGTGCGGTTTTGGTCTTGGTCTTGGTTTGTTACCATAGAAACCATAATTCAAAACGCATGTCAGTCCAAACGGTTCGACTCTCATCGGACCCGCTAAACATTTTGGGCGGCTGGCGGGTTCGAGAGTCTCTCGCAGCCTTTGGACGTTAAAGAACGTTACATTTTTGTATTTCAAATCTCATTTAATATGTTTTTTTTCTTTTATAATGAAAAACAGAGTTTTCTCGCCTTTCTGGTTAGATTTCACGATTCCATGCAAACAACAGTAATGGCAGAGGGACTTAATAATCTGTTACGTTTATATTTGGGTCTAAACAAAGGTGTTCAGAATCAATTTACATACTTCTAAGGGGTTTGAATCATGGGATTCGACATTTTATACAACAGTGCAGATTGTGCATGACAATTACACAATTTATTGTTCAATGTGATATTTTACTGAAAGTCTATCTAAACCTCTTATTAATAAATAGTTTAGGCCTCAATATAACTCTACCAAACTCCCAAGTCCCTGTGTCTGTGGGATGTTCAAAACCGGACAAGAAGACTCCATGTAATATTGAAATCGTGTTTGATTTTATCGCGGTGTTATGTGTCACGTCCAGACTGATCGTGTCCCGTCCTATAATAATGTACTTACATCGTTACCGGAATCTGTTACACTGTGTACTTCAGTGAACAATAAGATTAGTAAAACACTGCGGATGTCTTTTCACAAAATCTTAACAATCACAATCGAAAACAACACAGATTTGTAGTAGATAGAGAGGAGGTCTTTTATCAACAAATCTAGGCCAGTAGTTGACACCGTTTTTAACAAACGTTGAGTAGACCAGCCTGCTGTAATGTTCAGATGAATGGGGATGAAAGGGTTTTTGGCCAATTGTTGTTTGTTTGAGTGGTTTCATTCCAGCAGTTCCCTTATCCAGCAGACGACATTTGACCTGACGGACAATGTAACATATACAGGCAATACAAAACTGTTTGGCCAATACATGAGTTTGTTTTATGTAGAGATAGAGAGGGAGTTGATCCCGACCAATCATCGGCTTCGTAACAGGTACATGCTGACGACGGGATTTCCAACCAATGAATGGTGCTGTAACAGCTGGATGTATGGATAGGGTGGAGGTGTTTTAACCAATCATTGATTTTGTTACAGAAGTAATGCCTAATGGAAGACGGTTTTCCTGTCCCTCCTACTATAAACCCTAGGCTGTCGTGTATCACAACCTCCTCCTCTTCTACCCACTCCCTACCACGACCTACTGGCCTGAATTCTAACAATACCGTAACGTACTTATAATTGTATAAGAAGGATTTAACAAAACTCGAGTAGGTTCATTCACAAAAACGCAATCTATCGAAGAACAATGGAGAAACGAGGCCAAGGTACTTGTGATGTATGGATGTAGATTGTAAGATACGCCATTCATAAATTCCAGTCGCACTACAACAATAAAAAAACACCTGTAATAGATCCAGCTTGTACTCTTCTTCAGGGTACCACTCCTATGTAGTACTCTCAAGCTGGAATCTCGTGAGCACGTACCGGATTCACAGATTTCATTTTCATGACATTCGCACGACAAAAACAAATTGTGTTAGTAAAATTGATATTACACACAGAATATTTACTTTTCTTGTCTTGTGAATTTATAAAGCAAAAATGAAAACACGGAGTGAGCGAAATCGCTGTGATAGCCTATTTCATTTTCAGATGCTTGAGTGTGTGATATTGTATGTCTGATTGAAACTCAACACAGTACCGATAATGAAAAGATTATATTATGAAATTTACATTTCTGTAACATATGAGTGTAATATATTTCTATCTATGGAACAGCTGTGTGCAATTGCATGACGAAAGCTAAAGTTGTCAAGTAGTGACGCATGACAGATTAATGTACACATTTGCCGGTTTGTCTTTTGTTTTATTTTGTTTAACGTCCAAGTAACAACTTTGGTAATTTAACAACATGTCTCAATGTATGTTGGGCTAGCGTACATGCTTATGAATTTGTCGGAGATAGGGTATGTTGGTGTAATTGCTCCTAATGATAGTGCACATCTGATACCGACATATAGTGCTATCTCACTGAAATACCATACCGGCAACACATCAATCCGCCCGGTAACATTATATTGACAATGAGTAACCCTAATTACTGACCATCAAGCAAGGAACTTTAGGGACTTAGAATATGTGCTTTCATTGGAAATTAACGCATTGCCTTCCTCACATAGGCGAATACTCAACATCAAATCCGGAAGTGAGATGTTACCAAGTAGTTGGTCCCTTCATTATTTAATGAAAACGGATAAATTCCTTTTTAAATAAAACTTAGTTTGAACAAGAACGAAACAGAAATAGCCTAGCTATTGCTGTAATGGGCGTGATAGATTTACTTTGGTAACGTTGGAACCCCAAGTTGGGATCGAAAAAGCAAATCCCCAATTCCTCTGGGGCTTCAAAGTTAGTTGCCTCTTACGAAACATGCGGTGGGTAACAACAGCTGGTCTCATCAATGTCAAGTATATTCCACGCCTAACCAATGGTGTCGGTAGGTGAGGCACCTGTCTGATTTTATAGCTAAAACAGACTAATTAACTTAACCATTGTATAGGTGAGAATAAAACCAATTTTTCTGTTATATATATATTGGCTTTAATCTCCTATGTTAAGGCATGTTTAAGGACCCGTCTCTCCCCTCTCTCTCTAGTGTCTTGTCAACTATATGTATACAGGAAGACACTACATCACCCACTTTAGTCTCACACACATCTCTAACTTAACTATGGTCTATAGGAATAGTTGTCCCGACCTTTAAACTGATGTGGTACCCACTGTTCGAATCCTGCCTTTTACACCATTTAAAAATATTTCCAAAAATAACCTATAAACGCTATTTTCATTACAGAAACGTGTCGGATTTTTTTTGTCAGTGGTCCGTCGATCCTTAATTAAAAAATATACTTTCACATCTATTTCAGCATTTAGCGTTTTTCAAATTTTGCTGTTTGGCTTAGTACAATACCCGATAACTCATTATCGTGAATATAATAAAACATATATATAATTATTACACTACGCCAATATGCCTGTGATATTGCTCTGTTCGATTGTCCGTTCTCATTAACACATTTTGACGGTCGGACCAATTTTATAACTCCATTATAGCAAGCAACGACCCCGGAATATTCGCTCCATCAACTTTACACAATCTATCTGCGTACGTATTTTTTCACAGAGCAATTTTACTTATATCTTTATTAGATATCGGGCGGTGTTATCGTCATATATATTGTAAGGGAATTGCGATGGAGTTATTAGTAACATGAATATTCATGAATATTTTTTCCACTGGGGTCCATCAATTCCATTCCACAGCGATCACCTAAATGACCAACCCACGTCATAAGCGTACTCTCATGTCTACATACGAACCCTGCCTGAATTATATCGGTGTGTTTGCAGTAATGATACGTTGTACAGAAGATGTTGAATCTCATCTACTTAGACCAGTAGAGCAGGCCCTGGTTTCATCAACATTCCCTAACTTAGAAATCTCTATAGGAAAGCATTACAGAAGTTAAGGAGAAAATCCTTAGTTAAGGAACTTTCCTTAAATTCTGAAATGCTTTCCTATGGAGATTTTTAAGTTAAGGAATGTCCTGAAGTTAAGGAAAGTTGATGAAACCGGGGCCTGGGCCCAATTGTCCAAAAGATGGTTAGTTCAATCTTTACTATTTAACTAGTTCACTATTAAACGACACTTTTTAACCTTTCATAATTCCGTTAATATACAAGATCAAATATAACAATTTTGCTCATTGATTGTCTATGCTACAACTTTGACATCTGTAAAGTTTTAACATGCAATGGTTCAGAGTTAAGCTCATAGGATAATTAAAAATAGCGTTCATCACTGATTCAGCTAATCCACACTTGAACAACTGGGCCTAGACTAGATGGTAAGTCTGTTTAAGGTCCCTGTCTTGCTGCACAGTGGTCCTAGATACAGTTATCTCCCTTAACTTCCGCATGGTTTACCTCACCTCAACTTCCGTTTTCAACCCCAGTTGGATTTACATTAGTTGAAAAGCATGTGTTTTTCATATCCAAATTCAAAATGTGTGTCTATGCACTATACATTATGTACTGAATAAAAAAAACTAGTAAAATATAATTTATATTAACTTCCACCTCGATGTCAATGTACTTTTCGGGACGTTTATGAGAAAATAAATATAAAACAAACAAAATATAATCAATACGAGTGTTCTCGGTGAAAAACATAAACACTACAGATTAGACCTGGATTGTAGCCTATAACTTCAGCCAAGTGATTAACAAGTTTACCGTTAAAGATAAGCGAACTGTGCGACAGAAGAGAACACTGGTTAAGGGGAGATAACTGCATATAGCAAAACTCAGATTGAAGTGGAACAAGGATCCTTAATCAAAACCACCTTAATTCTAAATTTTATATAAAAAAAAAAACACTAGCTAGATCAAATTTAAACTATTTCAGTTTGCAATCACAGACGCCAATTAAACATTTTTTCTTATATATTATGCTATGTATGAATCGCCTATTATTACAAATATAACAACAATTATAGTATATGTGTGATATTTACATGCCATTCTACACTACTGGAGCAATGCTCTCCTTTTTTGCTTTAAGTCATCGGTGGGTTTCTACTGATAAAATCTATGAATTTGAAACAGGGACGGAGTTCCGAACAATTTAGCGACATTTTATAAATCATCACGTGACCTTAATATTCTATCTCCGACGTCGTTTTGTCTGCCATCTTCGTCTGTTAGGTTTTGAGGGTAAATGTGTGTGTGTGTGTGTGTTGGGGGGGGGGTAATTATATACGGTGAGATACGGAGCAATGATATGATGAAATGTGAATATTACGAAATAATACATCAGTGTGTTCATTTGACATCTCAAATAGTTGTTGAACTGGATTTATTGAGCAACCCGAGTCGTCAGGTATTTGTGGTATTGCTGTTGTAACGCGATATATAGGTCTGACATGTATACATTCTCTATTTTATTACAGAAACCGGCATCAGCCTGTCTGTAACATTAGCCGAACGTACAGTATAAAATACATATATATATATATAGGCGTCAGTCGGGGTATACACAGTTTGTCCCCAACACGTGTTCGAATGGTAAACCAAATACATTATTTCTCCAGCACCTATACAGGGATTAATAATGCGACAGTGTTCATTAATATTGAACAAAAATACTTACACTAATATCCATTTACCTTACTTAAATCTTTTATTTGAAAAAACAAAATGATAAGAATAACCAAACAAAAATGACACATGCTACCAGGTATTCTAACACAAAAGAAACAAACTTGGTCCAGTTGTTCAAAAGGTGATTAACTTAATCAGTGATTAGTGAACATTTTAATTATCCTGTAACTTGGAAACAAAACAGTTGAATAAGTAACAACTTTCCAGTTATCAGATGTTCAGCTAGACCAATTCACATGTAACAGTGCAGTATTGCACCTCGTTTAATGCCAGAATTAATAAAGGTTAAGCTAACTATCTTTTGAACAGCTGGCCCAAGATCATAGGATCTTTCGTAAATTATGACACCATTATCTGTGCAGGAAACCGACGTAAATACACTGTATGTTTAAAATTGTAGGCTAAAAACACGCCTTTTCCTTAACAAACTATTGATGTCACAATATAAATGGTATTTGACGTAAATATCTACAGGGAAGGGGGGGGGGGTAACCTTGTTTAAGGGGAAACATGATAAAGAGCCGCGGGAATGAATGTGAACAATGCACGTGTTAATTATGACGTCACAATAGCACTGACGTCATCTTATTGTGACTGCGTAATGCAGTATTTGTTCTTGCAAAAGATGGAGGAAATGTAGCAATGAGACATTTCTTACCTAGATGCAACTAGACGAATTGCAGCTTCGCATTCAACCCATTAAGAAGTTTAACACATACATCATAAAACTTATACAAACCATTACGTGTAAGACGCTGAAGATGTTATCGAATAATGTGTGACGTAAGGAGACCCTCTTTTGAGAAATCAAGCAGAAAATGTGTTTTGCTGTTTAAAGAAGTTAAAAAGTGAAAAATAGTCAAATTTTATGGGTCAACTTTATTTATGATGTTAATTTATAATGCGGATAGGTAGACCCTATCGGAAGGGACATAATTGTGTAACAGACTCGTGGGTTCTATAGTTATATATATACATTTCACAGTTGTTTGTGTGTCTGTTTCAGCAGTAATCAGTGCATGTATCCGGGCCATTGTGTACCAATCTTTGTAAATCATCAACACACGACAAAACATAGTTTTTGTAATAAAACATTGGAATGTTTAATAAGCAGGGGATTTTGCGAATAACATGCATATCACAACCCTAAACACTGATATACGACTTGTTACTGCAGGTATACTACAGCCATGTATACAGATATACAAATGTACCAAAATTGTTATCACATGTGTACGTTACAACCATAAACAAGAGGTAAACCAAAATCATTACCACGTGAACCACAGTCATGAATACGGGTATACCAAAATCATTACCATGTGAACCACAGTCATGAATACGGGTATACCAAAATCATTACCATGTGTACCGCAGTCATGAATACGGGTATACCAAAATCATTACCACGTGTACCACAGTCATGAATACGGCTATACCAAAATCATTACCACGTGAACCACAGTCATGAATACGGGTATACCAAAATCATTACCACGTGTACCACAGTCATGAATACGGGTATACCAAAATAATTACCACGTGAACCACAGTCATAAACACGGGTATACCAAAATCATTACCACGTGAACCACAGTCATGAATACGGGTATACCAAAATCATTAGCACGTGAACCACAGTCATGAATACGGGTATACCAAAATCATTACCATGTGAACCACAGTCATAAACACGGGTATACCAAAATCATTACCACTTTTACCACAACCATGAACACTGATATACCAAAATCATTACCACGTGTACCACAGTCATGAATACGGGTATACCAAAATAATTACCACGTGAACCACAGTCATAAACACGGGTATACCAAAATCATTACCACGTGAACCACAGTCATGAATACGGGTATACCAAAATCATTACCACGTGAACCACAGTCATGAATACGGGTATACCAAAATCATTACCACTTTTACCACAACCATGAACACTGATATACCAAAATCATTACCACGTGTACCACAACCACGAACACTGATATACCAAAATCATTACCACTTTTACCACAACCATGAACACTGATATACCAAACTCATTACCACGTGTACCACAACCATGAACACTGATATACCAAAATCATTACCACTTTTACCACAACCATGAACACTGATATACCTAAATCATTACCACGTGTACCACAACCATGAACACTGATATACCAAAATCATTACCACTTTTACCACAACCATGAACACTGATATACCAAAATCATTGACGTCACAATAGAGATTTTCAATAGAAAGATGCAATGCTAAAGTAAATATATATATTTGGACGACAAGAGGCAAACGGGCGTAAAGAGATGTAAAACATCGTCCTAAAATATTGACCAACTTGTATGAAATTGTCTAAAGTCTAGCTGGTTTATAACTGAATCCTGTTATAGTTTTATTGTGACAAACATATGTTACACGACATGGTGCAGAAACTGTTAGAAGTTAGTCTTATTTCTGTCTCAGATGTCTGGAAATAGAACAAACATGAAAACGTGTATGATATGATTTATGTGTTCTGTAAGTCCTCATCTGACAAACTATCTTTATGCCTAGTACATATCACAAATCTGTGTATGTGGCGTTTAGGTTCATTTAAGTAAGCGCAAAAATATCCCCACGCAAATATATTTTGTAAATTAAATACAAGTATATGAACATCATAAATAGAAATAGATGAATAATATACATGTATACATTTCAGAACCGTTACTAACGGGAACGATTTACAGTTATACATTTACACTTGTAAGCACATTCAACAATTACTGATCGCTACCTTAATTATAGAAACAATGAACAATCCAAAAATCGAATTAACATTAAAAGATATAGTAATTTGAGCGCTGGAAGTACATTAAAGTTTTGTTTTTTTTTTTATAAATAATATTGCCTGTTGAAATTAATAAGTAGGTCCTCTCCTCAAAAGACTACTAGAATGGCAGAGTTAGCTACCCTTGCTTACGACCTCTCTCAAGTTTCTCACACAAAAATAAGGGGAGTAACTCTGGTAGTCTTATGTTAAAGTAGGCGACCGCCGTTAGCTGCAGAGAAGTGATAGGTAACGATATAAAAGGTTATATGTATGTAAAAATTATTAAGGTTTAGTTAATGCAGATACATTTCACGTTGATGAGGGTCGGTCTATAGTATAAACAGTAGTTCTAAAAGACAGAAACTTCACAAAGACTAGACAAAGAACAAAACAAGTGGTAAATACATGTAAAGGCATGTGGTAGTTACAGGTATATACCGGTGGTATATTTATACAGGTAGTGATAATTTGCAGGTGGTACATATAGACAGGTGTTAGTTTGAAATGGTATAAGTTTAAGACAAAAGACTAAACAAAGTAAAAAATAAGTGATAAATCAACATATGTGGTAATTATATACAGGTAGTATGTAAAGACAGGTGGTGTTTTTATACAGGTGGTAGATATAGACGGGTTGATGGGAGTGGTATAAGTTGCCCCGACATTCTACCACAAGCCTTCCACATCTAGGTTGCGAGTTCGAAACCCACGTGGGACAGTTGCCAGACACTGACCGTAGGTCGGTGAGTTTTCTCCGGATATTCCAGCTTCCCCTCACCTCCAAAACCTGACACGTCCTTAAATGATCATTGCTGTTAATAGGACGTAAAACAAATATAAAATAAATTTAGACAGGTGGTAATTAAAGATATGTAGTGGATATAGACTATGATAGTTATAGACAGCTAATGGTTATGAATAGGTGGTACATATAGACAGGTGGTTGTTATATACAAATGTACAGGTAAAAGTTATAGTCAGTTAACAGTTATTAACAGAAGATACTTACAGACCAGTGATAGTTATAGACAGTCGGTAGTTTAAGAAAGTGGTCATTATAGATAGACGGTATATCTATAGACAGGTGGTAGTTATAGAAAGGCGGTAGATATAGACAGGTGGTAGTTATAGACAGGTGGTAGTTATAGACAGGTGGTAGTTATAGAAAGGCGGTAGATATAGACAGGTGGTAGATATAGACAGGTGGTAGTTATAGACAGGTGGTAGTTATAGACAGGTGGTAGTTATAGACAGGTGGTAGTTATAGAAAGACGGTAGATATAGACAGGTGGTAGATATAGACAGGTGGTAGTTATAGACAGGTGGTAGTTATAGACAGGTGGTAGTTATAGACAGGTGGTAGTTATAGAAAGGCGGTAGATATAGACAGGTGGTAGTTATAGAAAGGCGGTAGATATAGACAGGTGGTAGATATAGACAGGTGGTAGTTATAGACAGGTGGTAGTTATAGAAAGGCGGTAGATATAAACAGGTGGTAGTTATAGACAGGTGGTAGTTATAGAAAGGCGGTAGATATAGACAGGTGGTAGATATAGACAGGTGGTAGTTATAGACAGTCGGTAGTTTAAGAAAGTGGTCATTATAGATAGACGGTATATCTATAGACAGGTGGTAGTTATAGAAAGGCGGTAGATATAGACAGGTGGTAGTTATAGACAGGTGGTAGTTATAGACAGGTGGTAGTTATAGAAAGGCGGTAGATATAGACAGGTGGTAGATATAGACAGGTGGTAGTTATAGACAGGTGGTAGTTATAGACAGGTGGTAGTTATAGACAGGTGGTAGTTATAGAAAGACGGTAGATATAGACAGGTGGTAGATATAGACAGGTGGTAGTTATAGACAGGTGGTAGTTATAGACAGGTGGTAGTTATAGACAGGTGGTAGTTATAGAAAGGCGGTAGATATAGACAGGTGGTAGTTATAGAAAGGCGGTAGATATAGACAGGTGGTAGATATAGACAGGTGGTAGTTATAGACAGGTGGTAGTTATAGAAAGGCGGTAGATATAGACAGGTGGTAGTTATAGACAGGTGGTAGTTATAGAAAGACGGTAGATATAGACAGGTGGTAGATATAGACAGGTGGTAGTTATAGAAAGACGGTAGATATAGACAGGTGGTAGATATAGACAGGTGGTAGTTATAGACAGGTGGTAGTTATAGAAAGGCGGTAGATATAGACAGGTGGTAGTTATAGACAGGTGGTAGTTATAGAAAGACGGTAGATATAGACAGGTGGTAGATATAGACAGGTGGTAGTTATAGACAGGTGGTAGTTATAGACAGGTGGTAGTTATAGACAGGTGGTAGTTATAGAAAGGCGGTAGATATAGACAGGTGGTAGTTATAGAAAGGCGGTAGATATAGACAGGTGGTAGTTATAGAAAGGCGGTAGATATAGACAGGTGGTAGTGATAGAAAGGCGGTAGATATAGACAGGTGGTAGTTATAGACAGGTGGTAGTTATAGAAAGGCGGTAGATATAGACAGGTGGTAGTTATAGAAAGGCGGTTGATTTAGACAGGTGGTAGTTATAGAAAGACGGTAGATATAGACAGGTGGTAGTTATAGAAAGGCGGTAGATATAGACATGTGGTAGTTATAGAAAGGCGGTAGATATAGACAGGTGGTAGTTATAGAAAGGCGGTAGATATAGACATGTGGTAGTTATAGAAATGCGGTAAATATAGACACGTGGTAGTTATAGAAAGGCGGTAGATATAGACAGGTGGTAGTTATAGAAAGGCGGTAGATACAGACAGGTGGTAGTTATAGACAGGTGGTAGATATAGACATGTGGTAGTTATAGAAAGGCGGTAGATATAGACAGGTGGTAGTTATAGACAGGTGGTAGTAATAGACAGGTGGTAGTTATAGACAGGTGGTAATAATAGACAGGTGGTAGTTATACACAGGTGGTAGTTATAGAAAGGCAGTAGATATAAACAGGTGGTAGTTATTGACATGTGGAAGCTTTAGAAAGGCGGTAGATATTGAAAGGTGGTAGATATAGACAGGTGGTAGTTATAGAAAGGCGGTAGATATAGACAGGTGGTAGTTATAGAAAGACGGTAGATATAGACAGGTGGTAGTTATAGAAAGGCGGTAGATATAGACATGTGGTAGTTATAGAAAGGCGGTAGATATAGACAGGTGGTAGTTATAGAAAGGCGGTAGATATAGACATGTGGTAGTTATAGAAATGCGGTAGATATAGACATGTGGTAGTTATAGAAAGGCGGTAAATATAGACAGGTGGTAGTTATAGAAAGGCGGTAGATATAGACAGGTGGTAGTTATAGAAAGGCGGTAGATACAGACAGGTGGTAGTTATAGACAGGTGGTAGATATATACATGTGGTAGTTATAGAAAGGCGGTAGATATAGACAGGTGGTAGTTATAGACAGGTGGTAGTAATAGACAGGTGGTAGTTATAGACAGGTGGTAATAATAGACAGGTGGTAGTTATAGACAGGTGGTAGTAATAGAAAGGCGGTAGATATAGACAGATGGTAGATATAGACAGGTGGTAGTTATAGACAGGTAGTAGCAATAGACAGGTGGTAGTTATAGAAAGGCGATGGATATAGACAGGTGGTAGTTATAGAAAGGCGGTAGATATAGACAGGTGGTAGTTATAGAAAGGCGGTAGATATAGACAGGTGGTAGTTATAGAAAGGCGGTAGATATAGACAGGTGGTAGTTATAGAAAGGCGGTAGATATAGACAGGTGGTAGTTATAGAAAGGCGGTAGATATAGACAGGTGGTAGTTATAGACAGGTGGTAGTTATAGAAAGGCGGTAGATATAGACAGGTGGTAGTTATAGAAAGGCGGTTGATTTAGACAGGTGGTAGTTATAGAAAGAC
The DNA here is from genome assembly GCA_947623455.1 of Mimachlamys varia. NCBI lineage: Eukaryota > Metazoa > Mollusca > Bivalvia > Pectinida > Pectinidae > Mimachlamys > Mimachlamys varia. The sequence continues at coordinate 26,210,255 of OX392532.1, read as the reverse complement.
GGTAGATATAGACAGGTGGTAGTTATAGAAAGGCGGTAGATATAGACATGTGGTAGTTATAGAAAGGCGGTAGATATAGACAGGTGGTAGTTATAGAAAGGCGGTAGATATAGACATGTGGTAGTTATAGAAATGCGGTAAATATAGACACGTGGTAGTTATAGAAAGGCGGTAGATATAGAAAGGCGGTAAATATACACAGGTGGTAGTTATAGAAAGGCAGTAGATATAAACAGGTGGTAGTTATTGACATGTGGAAGCTTTAGAAAGGCGGTAGATATTGAAAGGTGGTAGATATAGACAGGTGGTAGTTATAGAAAGGCGGTAGATATAGACAGGTGGTAGTTATAGAAAGACGGTAGATATAGACAGGTGGTAGTTATAGAAAGGCGGTAGATATAGACATGTGGTAGTTATAGAAAGGCGGTAGATATAGACAGGTGGTAGTTATAGAAAGGCGGTAGATATAGACATGTGGTAGTTATAGAAATGCGGTAGATATAGACATGTGGTAGTTATAGAAAGGCGGTAAATATAGACAGGTGGTAGTTATAGAAAGGCGGTAGATATAGACAGGTGGTAGTTATAGAAAGGCGGTAGATACAGACAGGTGGTAGTTATAGACAGGTGGTAGTTATAGAAAGACGGTAGATATAGACAGGTGGTAGATATAGACAGGTGGTAGTTATAGACAGGTGGTTGTAATAGACAGGTGGTAGTTATAGACAGGTGGTAATAATAGACAGGTGGTAGTTATAGACAGGTGGTAGTAATAGAAAGGCGGTAGATATAGACAGATGGTAGATATAGACAGGTGGTAGTTATAGACAGGTAGTAGCAATAGACAGGTGGTAGTTATAGAAAGGCGATGGATATAGACAGGTGGTAGTTATAGAAAGGCGGTAGATATAGACAGGTGGTAGTTATAGAAAGGCGGTAGATACATTTGTATAGACAGGTGGTAGTTATAGACAGGTGGTAGTTATAGACAGGTGGTAGTTATAGAAAGGCGGTAGATATAGAAAGGCGGTAGATATACACAGGTGGTAGTTATAGAAAGGCGGTAGATATAAACAGGTGGTAGTTATTGACATGTGGTAGCTATAGACAGGTGGTAGGTATAGAAAGGCCGTAGATATAGACAGGTGGTAGTTATAAAAAGGCGGTAGATATAGACAGGTGGAAGTTTTAGACAGGTGGAAGTTATAGACAGATGGTAGTTATTGACAGGTGGTAGTTATTGACAGGTGGTAGTTATAGACAGGTGGTAGTTATTGACAGGTGGTAGTTATTGACAGGTGGTAGATATACACCGGTGGTAGTTATAGAAAGGCGGTAGATATAGAAAGGCAGTAGATATAAACAGGTGGTAGTTATTGACATGTGGTAGCTATAGACAGGTGGTAGGTATAGAAAGGCGGTAGATATAGACAGGTGGTAGTTATAAAAAGGCGGTAGATATAGACAGGTGGTAGTTATAAAAAGGCGGTAGATTTACAAAGGTGGTAGGTATTGGTAGATGGTAGCTATAGACAGGTGGAAGTTTTAGACAGGTGGAAGTTATAGACAGGTGGTAGTTATTGACAGGTGGTAGTTATAGACAGGTGGTAGTTATTGACAGGTGGTAGTTATTGACAGGTGGTAGATATACACAGGTGGTAGTTATAGAAAGGCGGTAGATATAGAAAGGCAGTAGATATGAACAGGTGGTAGTTATTGACATGTGGTAGCTATAGACAGGTGGTAGTTATAGAAAGGCGGTAGATATAGACAGGTGGTAGTTATAAAAAGGCGGTAGATATAGACAGGTGGTAGTTATAAAAAGGCGGTAGATTTACATAGGTGGTAGGTATTGACAGGTGGAAGTTTTAGACAGGTGGAAGTTATAGACAGGTGGTAGTTATTGACAGGTGGTAGTTATAGACAGGTGGTAGTTATAGACAGGTGGTAGTTATACACAGGTGGTAGTTATATACAGGTGGTAGTTATAGACAGGTGGTAGCTATAGACAGGTGGAAGTTTTAGACAGGTGGAAGTTATAGACAGGTGGTAGTTATTGACATGTGGTAGTTATAGACAGGTGGTAGTTATAGAAAGGCGGTAGATATAGACAGGTGGTAGTTATAGAAAGGCGGTAGATATAGACAGGTGGTAGTTATAGAAAGGCGGTAGATATAGACAGGTGGTAGTTATAGAAAGGCGGTAGATATAGACAGGTGGTAGTTATAGACAGGTGGTAGTTATAGACAGGTGGTAGTTATTGACAGATGGTAGTTATACACATGTGGTAGTTAAAGACAGGATATAGATGTATAAATTGACTATTACTACTACCTGTCTATATATACACCCTATTTAGAGTCCCAACCTCACTATAACTACCAAATATCTATAGCTATAACAACCACATTCTATAAATATATCTAAAACTGCTTCATTTCTATAAATATATCCTATTTATAACTACTCTCTCTACGTGTATATTTCCATTATCTGTCTATAACGATAACCTGTCTATAGGAACCAGCTTTATACTCTATATGTATAATTGTATGTACTATATAACTGTCAAAACATATATCACATGTCTATAACTACCATCTGTCTATAAATATACCACATGTCTATAACTACCATCTGTCTATAAATATACCACATGTCTATAACTACCATCTGTCTATAAATATACCACATGTCTATAACTACCATCTGTCTATAAATATACCATCTGTCTATAACTACCATCTGTCTATAAATATACCATCTGTCTATAACTACCATCTGTCTATAAATATACCACATGTCTATAACTACCATCTGTCTATAACTACCACCTGTCTATAAATATACCATCTGTCTATAACTACCATCTGTCTATAACTACCATCTGTCTATAAATATACCATCTGTCTATAACTACCATCTGTCTATAACTACCATCTGTCTATAAATATACCATCTGTCTATAACTACCACCTGTCTATAAATATACCATCTGTCTATAACTACCATCTGTCTATAAATATACCATCTGTCTATAACTACCATCTGTCTATAAATATACATGTACCATCTGTCTATAACTACCATCAGTCTATAAATATACCGCATGTCTATAACTACCATCTGTCTATAACTACCACCTGCCTTTACCCGTTTTTGTTTCAGTAACTCACGGTACATGTAGTTATAGAAACGTTTAAGTCATTCCAGGATTGGTTGTCACATATTGACATTCATTGATGTGTAACAGACATGTACATGCTTCCCTTCTTAGTGAATGGTACACTCGTTGCATGCTAAATATATAGATAAGCAAATGTAAATAAAAAAAAAAACAATTCTTATATTTCATTTTTTGTAAATCACTTGTCATATTTATATTGAAATATCATAAAATCCGTAATTTGTCACGATTGTACTTAACCCCTTATCCTACCAAAGTTATAATGAAAAAATATGTATTCTGTTACAGTTGTACTGAAAATTACGTATCTTACCACAGGTATATTGAAAATATGTATCTTGCCACAATTGTATTGAAAGTATGTATCCTAACTCATTTGTATTGAAAACTATGTATCCTGCCACAGTTGTATTGAAAAATCTGTCTCCTACCACAGTTGTATTGAAAAATCCATTTCCTCTCACAGCTGTATTTAAAAATCCGTTTCCCACCAGAGCTGTATTGAAAGATACGTATCCTACCACTGTTCTAATGAAGAATCCGAATGGTTTAGGTTTCCCGACAATCTACCACTAGCCCTTCACCTCTGGGTTTCGTGTTTGAAACCCACGACGGGCATTTGCCAGGTACTGACCGTAGGTCGCTGGTTTTTCTCCGGGTACTCCGGCTTTCCCCCACCTCCATAACCTGAGACGTTCTTTAATAACCATGGTTGTTAATAGGACATAAAACAAAATAAACCAAACCAAAATTGGAACAAAAAAATGTTCTAACTATTTAACAATAATTCCTTTAAACATGAATGGTCATAAGAGTTTGGTCATGTCTATCAATATTTCTGATTGTTCTATTAATACAAATTTTTGTTTTGCTTGCATTCTGGGATTTTGTATTTTGCTGGTTTTTTTACTGCTTGTTCAGATGATTAGTAATCATGGACATTTTTTCATTCTTTCGCCATGCTTTTTTCGTGACCTTTTAGGATCCTAATAAACATTACATATATATTAAGTGCACTTTGTATTATGTGATAAATAAACAAGAGGCCCAATGTACCTGTATCACTCACCTGCTATTAATCTCTAACTTGTTACCTTAAAGTGGACTAAAATATAAGACGGTAAATCATTCACATATTTGACCCCAGTGACATTGAATGTGTTTCTTTTTTTCATTCCCATGCTCTTTTGTTTCCTTCCAAGAATTAAACTTCCCGCCAAATATACTGTCTTTATGTCTTTATGCATTGTAGAAGAAGCTGATTGAAAGGTCTGACATATTTGACCACTGTGGCATTGAAATAGAGTCAATGTCATTTTATCAAACTTTGTTTGGCTTCTCCCAAGAAAGATACTAATAGAATGTCAGTTTTTGACACATGTGACCTTGAAAGTAGGTCAAGGTCACTTTTTCGGAAAATTTCTAGAAAGCGACACTGTACAAACGGACAACAAGCGACGGACGCCACGCCATGGCATAAACTCACTTGCACTTTAAACATGCAGTTGAGCTAAAAATAAATAAAATATTTCAATCATTGTTCATATACAATATTGGCAACCCATTCCTCTTGTCTTTCCTCCTACATACAGTACTGTATCCCCTCTTCTCTCTTTTCCTGCTTTTCTCGTCATAAGGTTATCTGCGGTCATAAAACTCTCAAAATAAAAACAAAATCCATACAGTATTGGCATTCATCTAGCTTCAATTTAAGAGGACACTGTGACCAAGTAGTTAAGATGCCTGACATTCTACTTCAAATACATGTAGTCCTCCACCACCGGGTCGCGGGTTCGAATCCTACGCTGGTAGCTTTCTCTGGGAGCATGACAAGTATATGAAAGACCAGAAAAAAATAACTGTATTTATTTTACAACAATTATGAGAAAATGCTCGGATGTTAGAGCGCGAGGGGTCTTATTGTGAAAGGAAACCGGAGTACCCGGGTAAACCCACGAGGTCAGGCAGGTAACTCCCATACCTTTTCACATCCGATTGGGGAATCGAACCCCGGTCGCCTTTGTGAAAAGCAGGTGTGCTATCCACTACACCACCTGACCACTCGACCACTCCTAGCTGTTACACACAAACAATGCAGGTACATTTGAATAAGCTCTGAATACGTCCTGGCTGTTGGCCAGTGTTGAAGGCTGATAATCATTATTATATTTAACAGCAATAATGATCATGTCTAAACATGTAACAAACGCTTCATACGTGTAATTTTAATCAATTAGTCATATAATCAAACTGGCTTTTGGGATTGACTAATTACTACTTGGCATAATTGTATTCTACATTCTATATCGGTACGTTTTTCGGCACTTATCGAGTCACACCACAAGAATACATATCAGTAGTTAATATACGGTAATAGCTTTATGATTCGTCGTATTTTTGTTTCTACAAACGCGACTTAAAGTTTCTTGTTATTCTTTCATGTTACGTAATTTTCCCAGAAAATTTTATCTCATTTTACCTTAGGAAAATATATACTCACTGGTTCGTTTTAGTTAGATTTGAAGCGATTGGACACACAAAATAGGATACATTATCTAAGCCGAAGTTAGAAGACAGTTCAAAATGGGAACGTGTTTACTAATACCGTGTTTCAACTGTTGCTGTACCGGTTACCGCGTAAAAATTATCTTGAATACTGCTGATATCAGTTAATCTTAACTTTAAGACCTTTAAATGCAAAAAAAAAACTATCCAAAATCATAAGGGTCGATTCTGTTCAATGGTTCGTTCCTTTCAGAAAAAAAAAACAACAGAAAACAGAAATTCAGTGTAAACAGAACAAATTCAGAGACTTAAATTATACATTGCTGTGTTCCCATGGTAGCTTTTTGGTACTTATACTGTTTTTGATCTGGTTTTGGTTTTGGTTTTATAATGTTGTACATCCCATTATCAGCTAAGGTCAGTTTGGACTGCCTTCAGGTGTATGTCTGCATGCGATATGAGTGCGTGTGTATGTCAGAGGCTTCGGTATGTTAGTGTAAGCCTTCTTGCAGTAGTGCTACAGCAATGTAGTCCCCAATTTCATACCGACAGCGGTAGAACCTCTATCTCGCATAATGCTTAGGGCCAAACATACGCAAATTAGTATTATCTCTGAATGATGACGTAACACACACACATATTACCTGTGTGTTACTTTTTAAATTGCACCTTTTAAATTTAGTAATAGATACAGTATGCCGAAAAAAATATTAAACTGCATCATATAGTTGTATCGTCCTCCTAGGACTCTTCAGTGATGCTAGGGGCCAAAAGGTGGGAATCCAAAATTTCTACACTAATGTGGCTATGGTGGCTCCAGCAAACCTCAGGGACTAAAAAATCAACCAGCAGAGTCTGCCACCTCCTTTCATTAAAGATGACGTAACACACACATACGCTTTTCTTATGTGCGGATGATAATGCAACATTTTTTGCACACAACGATCATATGGTAATATTTACAGTCTACACTGATATTCACTCAATAACCATTGTTTACGCAATTTACCTCGTGCTCCGTTGGATTTATGATCTAATAAACTAAACAAAATCAAAGGTTAATCCTTAAATATCTCAAAAATACAAAAATACGATAGAAAAAAATCTAGAATCTTGCCAAGACCGGCTGATCGATGGCAAACATACTCTCATCCTCGATATCCAGGGCTTACGCTCACCTGCGCTAGAGAGCGTAACCCCTAGATATCGAGGATAAGAGTATGTTTTGGCAAAATCGAAAATAACCTTTTCGGCTCGGGAAGAAAAATATGGAACCTCCCCCTGATAGTTTCTCTATGGCGGCTTATCACGTGAAAGTAAAAAAAAGTCCGAATTAAAACATCTTTGAGTACATTTAGATGAACATGCTATCAGATGAATTATCTGCTAATAACATTATTAAAAAGTCTAAGGCTGTTTTTTGTATAGGAGCAGTGGCTACCTTTCATTAAATGTAGAAAAAGAAACGCTTTGTTTAGCGCTTATCCAATTTACTAAGTAAGACAAAACGTGTACATCATGGTTTGAAGGGCCAACGAATTAGTAAAGAACTAAAAAAAACAACTAAAATTTACATACGATTTATCCCAACTTTGTAAGCCAAGTGTGTGTAATACGATACAAAGGAGACTTATCGTGTACTATGTTAAAACTAATAGCTTGCGAAGTTGGATTTGTCGAAGCTTGGTCTACGAATAAAAATTACGTGGAATAACTCAACATAAGCTTATAATAACGTATTGCTTAACGTAGAAAATGAATGTAAAGCAGGTCAATGTTTTCAACATTGTACATAATAAATACCCTTCGTATCTAAAAGAATGTTTCAATGTCAGTGACAGAGGATATTTAATTCGAGATCAAGTCTTATGAGTTTTGAAGATAAAAAGATAGAAGGGCCGGAATCCCATCGTCGGAAACCCACAGTACACTTCTCTGATGCTTGCATGTGTCATAGAAGTGCACTGTGGGTTTCCGACGATGCTGGAATCCCTGCCTTTTTGTTTGTGCTTTCTATACTATAACAAAAGCTTGGAAAAACTAACCAGATGACTTCAAACTATAAACCAATAAAAATATATTCTAAAGGCAAGCTAAAAAAAACACCAAAAGCCCTTTCTGTAAGATTCAAAAGAAGAGTTCGAAAATAAATTGATTTATTTAAAAAAACACACACAGCAATTTATTCCGTTTTCAACGCTATACTCCTTGATAAATGTAATACCAAATTATTTGTATTATCTCTGTTCATTAGCTATAGTTTAAATATATCATATTTGTACATCATATTCATATTTGTTTACAAATATGATATATTTAAACTAATGAACAGAGATAATACAAATGTATGCCCATGCAAAAAAATACAAATATTTTCTACACTAACTAACTTCAGTTATAATTAGTGTCTCGAATTTCGTTCACTCAATATTGTCAAAGATCTACAGTAGATCTAGAGGGTGATTGGAAGAATTATTTTTAGATTTGTTTTGTAGGTTTCGTTATTCATGCTAAAGGACACAGACATGAATAATATACACTTATGGAACCAAACTGTAACTGTGTGTGTATTAGCTCGCAATATTAGAGTGGTTCCCCTTCCCGTTTTGGAGACGTGAGCAGTAGGCGGCGCTCTACCGGAACTTACTAAGGTGAGGCGGAACTGACAGGTAGGACACCGAAGAGAAGACCTTTTACCGGCCAGAAACAAGTAACTACATTTCTTTTTCTACGATTATCTAGTTGTTGTGTTAGTAATGTTTTGTATTTTTGTAGTCATAGGTCATTCGATGTCATTGTGACGTTGGCAACACGCCAGAGAGGGGAAGGTTAGACACTTGTGTAGGGACGGGTGATTATTGCTACGACCCAACAAAAAAAGACTTCTGTCTTAAGTTTACTTTGAGTAAATGTCAAAAACTCAGCCTTAACAGCAACTGAGCTTGTAATTTTACTTTTGAATGACTCATTTTCACGTCATTGTTGAGTAGAATTTTCTAGAATACTGAAAGCACATGTGTATGCAACAAGTAAAGGGAGTTCCAAAATGGAGCCGGATCACGTGATCTGACAGACAGCCGGCTTTGCCAGTCCCACTTACCGCGTGACTTCACCAGGTCCATTTTCACGGAGACCACTGATGCAGATAACGGCCGCCATCTGACATTAGACGGACACTACCCAATTTCTAAAAGGTTTGGCATTTGGTGAAAAACATGATTATAACCATTTTGGGTATATAACATGACAAATATGATAATTTGTAGCAATAAGTTCATTGGTATTACACAGGAAGTCTAGCCATGATGACCTAATATGACTAACACAGTCGGAAAATGGAGGAAGTGAATTTTTACACACCCCATTGTAGATTTAACTGCCGATTTCATAAGATATACGACGAATTACACTTGTTTGCATACACATTTGCTGTTAGTATATCCAAGTTATTTCGTTTTAAGTCATTTTACGTAAATAAATGCAATGGTTTACAAGCAAATTGCTTTTCGGTGAACAATGATAGCTCGTAGTCATTGTATTTTTCCATCGAGGGATCTAATGGGAAACTAGGGAGTAGAAGTTTCTTGTAAAACCGTGTATACGTATATATTTTCGATAAACATCGATCAAAAGTATACAGTAGGCCTAATCTACATACCAGTACTGTCTCGTCATACTATTTTTTTAACAGAAATATTTTAAACTTTATCATTCAAAGCAATATACTGGGATTACAATAATTTTATCCTTGTTTGCCCATCGTCATAGATAATGATCTTTCCAATAGGCTTTCATACATCATCAATTCATCTCCAATTATTCTTGATACTGCCCTATTGTCCATTATGCAGTGCAATTTTGAATTTACTTCGAAGAACATTCATAAATGTTTTGAGGGTCCCTTAATTACTAATCAACTTGTATTAATATTTCTATATTGAGGCAGATAAGAGACAATATGGTCAGTAATATTTATAAGGCAGTTGATAGCCATTTTACATTTTTATGACATTTAAAGTTTATGATAATTTCTCAAAAAGAAGTGGAGTGAGGTTTTAAAGATTCTTTTTATAAATTCACCGTTTCATTTTGAATTTATTCTGGGGAAGTTAAGGAAGATATGTCTTTGCAGTCTAATGCTCCATTCAGAAAATAAAGTTAAAATCTTCCTGAATTTCATATGTTAAGTTCTTCCTGTTACCTGTATTTACATATTATTGTAGAAACGATCAAGTGTACATATAAAATTTATCAATAATATGCAATAAACCAGGGACGTATATACATATACGTCCCTGAATAAACAAAGGTATACTTTGCTGGGATCTTTTGCTTCCTGATAAAGCTTGAAGATACTTGTGAACACAATAGGAACTTAGTCTTGGCATTTCAATCTAAACTAGGTGTTCTAATTTTGTTTTACAATTTAATGAGGGGAGGGGGGCACTACATGAGATATTTTGTGTGAAAGTGAACACGTTATTTCAACATTCCTCCTGTTGAAATATCTTTTTTTTCATTATTTTCTCTGCATGCTATCTGTCCGATCTCTAAGGGTATTTTGATGGAAAACTGACTGCCATCTTGTATGATCAAGGGTTCAGGTTGTGATAAAAAAAAACTTAGCAATGACCAAGATAATGGCTTACAATTGTTGAAGGGGATCAATTTTGCTATCGGGTCCCCCAACACTGAGTCACTCAAAAAGTTAATATTGACTGTATTGTATCAATTTCCTGAAATTGGAATTATTTCCTTTTAACTGTTAAAACTGATAACATGACCATCGACTATCGATTATGAAAGCTAACAATCGATTATATAGGACGGGAAGTAACTCGTACATAACTACATGTACTATTATTATCAAGTGAATATAACACATTATATCCCAAAAAGAAATACCTTATTAACAGTTTTAGAACTGTTCTTCTTAATAAAAACGATTGTGATTTCCTTATTTTGATTTGAGGCTCTTAAATCAGACATAAGACGTTTTATTGATTGGATTTAGATTTTATTGATGAAATAGAAAAAGATGAAAAGGAATAGGAAGTATTGTTTAACACAATATTACAGATGCAGAGGGTAAATCACCTGTGATGGTAGTCGACAAACATGTGTAAGTTGTAACTTATGTTGGACTATTTAGCAACCGTCCCAACCGATTACATAATCGATAATTAGTAAGTTGTCTTCAACTGATTATCGATTATGATTTCCCAACCGATTCCCAACACTAGATGAACTAGTAAAGCATTTATAGGAGGGGGGGGGGGGGTCATATTTCAGTTCGATTTTGAAGAAAATAATTTAGAACTAATTATAATCTGCTTTATTTTGCCACCACTCCATGAACTTGTGACAGCAGTTAAGTGTAGGTTATAACAATCGAGCAATTGATAAAAATTTCTCTTGGTCAACTCTTTATGTATCTCTTAGATCCTATATCAATCTTTATATTGATTGTGCGACCTGTTATCTTCGAATTAATTTAGATGTTTCACACTTGTGGTCTTATACTTTCACTGGAATGCTTGCATTGAAAAACATTTAATATACCTTTTGATAAATTTTGAATGTTGACATCTTTGTCTACAAGTCTTTTTATTGAAAATATGATTTTGATTTCACAATCACATATTTCCTGATACATGTATCACCTGTGGATGTTTTTCTTGACAAATCTGTTTTCGTAAAATGAAAATGTATCATGCATCCAACGGAGAATGAAGCCTCTAGATCTAGAGCAATCCGTAAATTTTCCATTCCACTTCTTGTACATCGGCAAACACCGTATGCAAAATTGTTTTTATCACTTGTGATGCTCTGTTTCAATTTTATCGAGTACTCAACTTTTTATCTCGTATGAAGAAAAAGCTTCGCTTCAGCTGCTGTAACATGTCTTGCCATTCTTTAAACTCTTTTCTGGATGAAACTGAGGGCGATGAGAGATGCGGAGAAACTAAGGGGAAATTTGTAAGTATAACTGTTTAAAATGAGAAGGAATTTGTGTTCGTATATATATATATTATACCATATTCGACTGTAAATCTAACCCTTCCTTAAACTTGCTTCCTTTGAGTGGTTGATCTATTTTCACTAGATGGAGACTTTTCGGCCAAATAACAGTGGTATAATTAACAGATCCCTGTCCAACTGTGCTGTGGATTTTCTTGTAATTAACTTCTGCTCATTAACTTCCTGTTGGGTAAAACAAGAAGTTAATGCCCATTTTTTGAAAATTGCCCAAAACTATGCTTTTGATGTGCAGTACAATGTTTTTGCTACCTTGATTTTACAACAGCCTGTAGTTTATTGATTTGGGAAAATATATTTGGATTTTCAGATAAATTGGGAATATTCTTGAATTTTGCTTCATTTTTAAGAAAATACCACAAATTTTGACAAGGGATCCGGAAACAGCCTTTAATCGGCTGTAAAAATGGGCAAACAAAATCACTGCAGCACTTTCCCCAAAGACCTGCATTTCGACTCCTCTAATTGTCAAAGGACTACCTAAATTGATAAGGTTTACTCTATAATTGTGTGTGACCAAGTCCCAGGACTAAATTCGACTTGGTAAAAAACCCTGAATTTTCACAATGACTATCTGGATTTTTTTTTTACAGGAAACAGAAAAAGCATGTCTTGGGACTCATATTTGGAAAACATGGTTGGACAGAGTAAAGATGCAACTGGTGCATCACACATCGACAAGGGCTGCATCATTAGTCTCGACGGTGGCGGAAAATGGACAAGCGATGGTGCAAGTCTTGCCCTCCAGATTAATCAACAAGAAGCTGAAAAGATAGCAAAATGTTTGAAAGCAAAAGATTTTGCTCATTTTCAAGCCAATGGTATTGTTATTGGTGGAGTAAAATACACTTTTCTCCGATCTGACCCGGACGGCAATATCATTTATGGAAAGAAGAAAGATCATGGTAGTGTAACACTACAAACATCTACAAAAGCTATCATCATTGCTCATTGTCCTGAGGGATCACAACAAGGCCAGACCAATTCTGCTGTATCAAAGATAGCAGAATATCTAACCGATTCTGGTTTCTAAAGAACTTTGTACTGTAGGCAAATCCAGAGTCGAGATCTGTGTAAGGCATGAACATTTAGGAATTAAATGAAACAAGAAGTTAAATTAATATTTTTTCAGACCAGTGCTATTTAAAGGCCTAATATATGTAACTTTCGGCAAAACTTTAAGCGAAAATCAAGCCGAATAACTTATTAATATTTATAGATTTAGTTAAGATTAACTGATATCAGCAATATGCAAGATGAATTCTTTCGCGGTTACCGGTACAGCAGCAGTTGAAACACGCTATTTGTAAACACGCGTCCATTTCGAACCGTCTTCTACCTTCGGTTTGTTGTTGAAGTGGGCCCCACCTGAATTATTTTCAATTCTTTGGATTTTTTTGTCAAGAATTTCTTGTTAGTAACTGCTCAGATTTACTTTGTTTTAGGCTTATTTTTGCATGGTTATCAACTGGATTTTTTTCAGAATTTTTCAAAATCACAAAAATTTCCCTGAAGTTATTATATTGGGCCTTTAAAGTAAATCTTTCTCTCATATGACAAACTATATAAACTGTGTTCTTAAAGATTTTATTTGTATTCCTTCGCAGAAAGTCAGAAACTATTCAAGAGACTTAGCTTGAAGACTTAAACTCCAAAAAATCAGACTGTTTGTCCACTGCTTAAATATATATGCCTTTTAACAAATTAGAAGTTCTATTTTGTTTTCTTTGCTTTCAAGATCTATTTATATACCCCGAAATTTTGTAAATGCTGTGGTTTCCTGTTCTTTGTGACTTAACTAAAAAACTATAAAATTGTAGAAAAATGTACAATATTTATAAACATACTTGAATTGTAACTTTTAAGAAACCTTGTGATCTCCCAAGGATGTGTTAAGGTAACAACAAGGTACCCTAACAACACAATTTTATGTCGCTCATCATACATTTATCAACTATAATTCGACAGACAGGACCCCCCTCCTCAACTAATTATTCTTTTCATTTGTCGTTTTACTTGTTAACAACCTATCTTTTTCTCATTTCAAGCATTTTAGAGGATGTTTATTTGCTTTTCCTCCCTTCGTCATTCTGCCAGTGTAGTGTAATTTGTATTTAAGAAATTAATTAAATTAATTTAAACTGTACTCCGCCTCTGTGTTAATTAATTTTTGCAAATATTTTAGAGAAAAAAAAGGGGAACACACAGGAATCACAAGCGCACAGGTCGGCTATATAATATCTTTTGTCTGATGAAGGCTGAAAGTGCACGTAGTTTCTGATTTGTATTCTCTTTTTTTTCTCATACTTCACAAAGATATGAGTTCTAGATGCGATTATTCTGTATCTCCAGTGGTATATTGGCCACTGTTAGAAGCAAATCCATTGGCATACCTAAACTGAGTCCTTGTGCCCGGTGAAATGATCACATTTTTATAAAGATAATTATATCAATAAACTTGGAACGTCTTGCAAGTTGGTGTAGTTCACTGCTGCGTGAAGTGCAGAATGAACAGTGTCCTGTCCCAATGGAGGCCTACATATGTAGCTGTTTAGACATCCAGACGATTTGTTTAGCTCAATCTGAAAGCTCGGAGGGAAGTCTCGGGGAAAATCTCGCGCAGTCACCTTCAAGAATATGGTGAGATGCTTCAGAACATTATACTGCATGCACTTGATGTCTGGCAACTAAACCGGCATTATTGTGAGCTAAATGATGTGTGAATGCAGTTCAGAAAAAAAAATCGTCAAATTGTTATCGTGGTTTATTTTTAGTGACATGGCTCTTGTTATATTGCTACTAGTGTCATTGCACGTATGTATATAACCTTTAATGTTACATGCCTGCGTTGATGGCGTTTGTTGACGTCCGAGTGAGACATCCATGCTGATGTCGTGTTTGCAGTCGGAAAAACACATGGGAAATCCTTATGCTGATGAAGGATCCCAGAGTTTGTTGTTGTATGCAACTAATGTCATGGCTTCTTTGTAAGATGTTGGAGTGTCTTGATTACACACGATCATTCCTGCTGCCCTGAAATTATTACCTACTGGTATATGTTGTGTTCAGACCGAATTTAGTCTTGCACTTTGTCCGGAGCTGTTCAGAGCAGAGGGATCGCTGTTTGGTATACCTAACATAGAATTATCAAAATATTCTGTACTTGATTTACAATCAAATACATTTAAATGCTGATTTCCATCCCATCATAATTTGGTCAAGAACGTATATATATATACATGCTCATTGCAATTTCAGCCTATTCAGTGTAACATTCTTTGATTGGCTGTTAATAAAAAAAAAAACAATTAAAAAATCAACAATATTAGTTTGGACACTATATCATATTCATTTACTGAAACACTTACAAAATTGAAAGTATGGACACAATTTCAGTTCTATGAATCAGTAAAAGGCTGCCAAAAAATATGATATGAAATAAAATGAAGGAAATTTTGTTCCCTTTATCAGTTATACAGTTGCCAAAAAATTAAAGGAAAGGAAGTTATACAGCTGACAGGAAAAATAAACCATCTAGCTTAAATGCACATGGAGCAGTACTTGGTAAATAAATCTAAGAGGAATTCATGATGAAAATGTTATCCTTTTCAAATTTATTTTAAAGCAAGAGCCTGAAATCTTGAAGTTTTTAATTTGAAATGGAAGCTTTGAAAGGTGGCAATTCTAACTTATTTATTTGGAATTGAAATTGAACTGAAAATATGTTCGGCTTTAATTTGCTTCACTATCAGTACATGTAGAGACTTACTATCTTATGCTATTTGTCCTGTGAAAATAGTTAACTTGCCAAAAAGTTCAGCCTGTCAAATGATTGTTACAACAGAATTGAAAAGGCATACTGATATATGCTTTTTGGTCATCTTGTCATTATCGGAAATTGGGGAATACAGTCTGCGACATTAGCCACTAGTCCTATGCCTGAGACTAGTAACTTTTGGTTTGGACTATTGGAAATTCCTTGAATTTCAATATAATTTACTCTAAAAAGCATTGCATTTTGTTTGTGCGGACTAGTGCTTAAAAATATTGAAGTCACAGACTTGGAATAAAGTAAGATACTCATGAATCCATTCAAATAAGAAATAATACCCTGGTAATAGGAATTACGGTGCATTTCATGAATTGTCACCCTTGTCAAAACTGGTCGAAGCATGTTCATGTCCCAAACTTCTGGCATGAATAAGATTGCAACTTTTTACATAATGTTTATTAGGGGTGTAACAATGTATCAAACTACTGCCCAATAGTTCTATCGCAATAGTAAAGTGGCAATGCAATAAACATTAACAATAGTATGTGACTGTCACAGTAGTATTGATCATTTCAACAGCAGTATTTTATTACCTAAATGGCATCATTGAAACTAAAAATCATCAAGAAGTTTTAATGTTGTTAATTGATTTGAAACATTTTATTGAATATTACAATTATAAGTATAAATTTTCTCATTATGCAAACTTACATGGACTGAAAAAGGATAAATATTTTGTACTCAATTCAGTAAATGAAGGTACTTGAGTCATTTTAAGTACACTATCTTCAATATTATGTAAGTTTGTTTAACTCGCTCGCCCCTAAATATAAAGACACAACTATGGAGTCTTCTACTTAATCGGTTGGAAATCTCGAATCAGAGGTCCGGTAATGTTGTAATAAATTGGTAATGCCAACATACCTCGTCTTCTCTGCTTCATACAAGTACCTGCCAAAGAGTCTCAATCAGCTACGTTGTTAATTGACTGGAAGCGCTTGATAAGGATAAAGCTTGTCAACTGTATATTGTATTTCATTGGAAGAAGTTTGGTGGTGCCAATATAGTCTGCAAACAATGACAAACACGATAGAAGACCTTCCCTACGATGGTCAGATTTCAGCAAATCATATTGTTAAAAACAAATATGTATTGAAAGATATTATGAAATCAATGAAAACAATTTCACACATCTGGAGTACTACACGTTAAAACTGAATGTGTAAAAATAGTTCAATTTACAATGTATGTGAGTTTTGTAAGACTATATTTCATCACCAATAGTCAACCACAATCAATAATTATGTAATTTCAGCACTGAAATTGAGTGTTCGAACTATCCGAAACTCTGTAAGCAAGGTTCTAACTAAGATCAATATCTTGTGATTTTGATTTTATGAATGCTAAAACTGCCGAAGTATAATCCATTTATTAAAAAAAAAATGTTAAGAAATATTGACGATTGATGACTCTGTCTCCGAAAATTATTAATTGTTTAAGTAATTGGTCATTATTACGTTACTTTTTGTGATTTTTAAATCTGATTACCCATCACTACCAGAAGCTGATACAATTTCAGCTTCTTATTAACACCTGATTTATATTAAAATTTCCATGGGTTAATTTGACGAGTTGAAATGTCAACTGCTCCGTTGCATCCTTCTAGCTCTATATATATATACATTGTATACTAAATATACATGTATACAAATGTACTCTAATCAGTTTTATTCAGGGCATTTCCTGCAGAAAGATTGTTTAAACTAGGCAATTAAACAAATACAATCTTATGAAATTACCTGAAGCTATCGCATACGTTGGATTTATGTGTTAACAATTTGTTTTAATGCATGAACATTTTGCATCTTGGAGGTCTATGGCAAATGGGAAGATTTCTATAAAATACATCAAAGACCAGATAAGGGAGATCTAGAATAAATCTATATGTACAATGTAGTTGAAGAGAAAAGGGTCAAAGGTCAACATTAATAGTGTGAAGAGCTATTGTCAGTTACACTACATAATAATGATAGGTAATTTGTATTTATGCATAATAATGTAGTTCTGGAATCAACATACATTAGTCCATGTCTTTGCTAAAATGGTAACCAACAGTCTTTTTCATGGTGATCGTCGTCAAGTTTTAAAAGTGCTCATAATGATGGTCACAATATATGGGTTAACAGTATAGACGTTTTATGACTCTATCTGTGCTCACTCTAGTCTGAAAAATGTTTTAGCAAAAGTCACTAAAGACCACTTCTCACTTTTAGGAAATAAGAATTTCCTTTAGCAACTTTTACTCATTAGGAGAGTCAAAATTCAAGTGTTAATATTAATGTAAGTTCTGAAGTATTTAACATACCATTCATTGAATTGGATCAATTCTTATTATACATTTATAGGGAGTCAGTGTTTATGAAAATGGTTTATTCAATACAAATTCCATTACCAAAAGTAGCTAAAGGCAAATGTTTTCTTTCAGCAAATAAGCTTTTCATTTCGTCAAAAGTCAGTCCAAGGTCGCCATTGCTAATAAATATGTAAAAAATCAAAAGAGGAATATAGGGGGCTTAAATGTTTTTAATTATTGATGACGTTTTACATTTCATCTATTTCTTTCTTGTATGCCATCTTTGTTTGCATGCTTCGTGTTTGAATATACATGTACGCGAACGAGAGAAAATGAATAATTTGTCAACGAAATATTTTCTATGCTTGGTGTGTGTTTTTAATGTGTATGCACACATTTCATTGTACTTGTGAGTTCATGATTGCGATTCAGATTTCTTAACCCAAACATCCTTGCATCCTCGATATCAAGGGGTTACAATCAACTACATGTACACTCTCTATCCCTGGAATCATCCTCGATATCAAGGGGTTACAATCAACTACATGTACACTCTCTATCCCTGGAATCATCCTCGATATCAAGGGGTTACAATCAACTACATGTACACTCTCTATCCCTGGAATCATCCTCGATATCAAGGGGATACAATCAACTACATGTACGCTCTATACCCCTGGAATCATCCTTGATATCCAGGGGTTACGATCACCTACGCTCTGCACCCCTGAAATCATCCTCAATATCCAGGGGTTACGATCACCTACATTCCACACCCCTGAAATCATCTTTTATATCCAGGGGTTACGATCATCTATGCTCTCTACACCCCTGGAATATGTCATGGCAAAACTGATGGCATGACATATTCCAGGGGTGTAGAGAGCGTAGATGAACATAACCTCTGGATTTTGAGGATGAAATTTCTGAAGTGACATTCTAAACTAACAAATTTAGAGATTGGAAAAGTTCAGTTCAGAATTGTAGTGGTTGGGGGGGGGGGGGGGTCATGAATTGCATATAATTCAAAAACAAACTTTTGAAAATTCTTATGAATTTGTATATTTATTTCCAAGATAAGGAAATTTCACTTTACTCTTGAAAAGTTTCTACAGTAAATCACATGAATCTCTAGGGAACAAGGAGATTTGTTCGTTAAAAGCAGGATGCTTGGAGGGAAATGAAAAACAATATATATATGTACTAACCATAAATTTGTTGTAAGTGTGTTCGTTATAAACATGCATACTGTATGTCCATATCTGGATGTTAGTAGAATTTGTACACCTAAGAAATTCTGTATAATAAGGTTGGCATCCATTAGCTTGTGGTATCTTTTTCTTTTATGATTGTCTTGTGTTGATTTCCATGCTAATACTCTTGAAAGATTCTCTTCATTTACATGGTAGTCAAAGATACAAAAAAATATGTATATTGATTGAAATCCAACTATCATATCAATCTGATTAAAATGTAGATCCTTATTCTCATAGAGGTTATACAAGGAGTTGTTGGATATGAAATTAATTTCACTTGAGTTAAAAATATTTTAGAAGTTACAAAAGATAAGAGCTTTTAGCGAGTGTCTTTTTTTAGTTGATTTTGGGAAAAAATAACACTAAAACGCATTTGGAATGGGGTCGTTTGGCGTACCAAGTTATATAGACAGGAAAAACACTGAACACAGGGTATTGTGGTAGATATATCAAACAGTCAGCACGTTTATACAACGGTCTGAGAGTGGAATGTAACACGGGGTATTGTGGTAGATATATCAAACAGTCAGCATGTTTATACAATGGTCTGAGAGTGGAATAACACAGGGTATTGTGGTAGATATATCAAACAGTCAGCACGTTTATGCAATGGTCTGAGAGTGGAATGTAACACAGGGTATTGTGGAAGAAATATCCAACAGTCAGAATGTTTATACAACGGTCTGAGAGTGGAATGTAACACAGGGTATTGTGGTAGATATATCCAACAGTCAGCATGTTTATACAACGGTCTGAGAGTGGAATGTAACACAGGGTATTGTGGTAGATACATCCAACAGTCAGCACGTTTATACAACGGTCTGAGAGTGGAATGTAACACAGGGTATTGTGGTAGATACATCCAACAGTCAGCACGTTTATACAACGGTCTGAGAGTGGAATGTAACACGGGGTATTGTGGTAGATACATCCAACAGTCAGCACGTTTATACAACGGTCTGAGAGTGGAATGTAACACAGGGTATTGTGGTAGATACATCCAACAGTCAGCACGTTTATACAACGGTCTGAGAGTGGAATGTAACACAGGGTATTGTGGTAGATACATCCAACAGTCAGCACGTTTATACAACGGTCTGAGAGTGGAATGTAACACAGGGTATTGTGGTAGATACATCCAACAGTCAGCACGTTTATACAACGGTCTGAGAGTGGAATGTAACACAGGGTATTGTGGTAGATACATCCTACAGTCAGCACGTTTATACAACGGTCTGAGAGTGGAATGTAACACGGGGTATTGTGGTAGATATATCAAACAGTCAGCACGTTTATACAATGGTCTGAGAGTGGAATAACACAGGGTATTGTGGTAGACACATCCAACAGTCAGCATGTTTATACAACGGTCTGAGAGTGGAATGTAACACAGGGTATTGTGGTAGATACATCCAACAGTCAGCACGTTTATACAATGGTTTGAGAGTGGAATGTAACACAGTGTATTGTGGTAGATATATCCAACAGTCAGCACGTTTATACAATGGTCTGAGAGTGGAATGTAACACAGGGTATTGTGGTAGATATATCCAACAGTCAACATGTTTATACAGTGGTCTGAGAGTGGAATGTAACACAGGGTATTGTGGTAGATACATCCAACAGTCAGCATGTTTATACAACGGTCTGAGAGTGGAATGTAACACAGGGTATTGTGGTAGATACATCCAACAGTCAGCACGTTTATACAACGGTCTGAGAGTGGAATGTAACACAGGGTATTGTGGTAGATACATCCAACAGTCAGCATGTTTATACAATGGTCTGAGAGTGGAATGTAACACAGGGTGTTGTGGTAGATATATCCAACAGTCAGCATGTTTATACAACGGTCTGAGAGTGGAATGTAACACAGGGTATTGTGGTAGATATATCCAACAGTCAGCATGTTTATACAACGGTCTGAGAGTGGAATGTAACACAGGGTATTGTGGTAGATATATCCAACAGTCAGCATGTTTATACAACGGTCTGAGAGTGGAATGTAACACAGGGTATTGTGGTAGATATATCAGACAGTCAGCATGTTAATACAACGGTCTGAGAGTGGAATGTAACACAGGGTATTGTGGTAGATACATCCAACAGTCAGCATGTTTATACAACGGTCTGAGAGTGGAATGTAACACAGGGTATTGTGGTAGATATATCCAACAGTCAGCACGTTTATACAACGGTCTGAGAGTGGAATGTAACACAGGGTATTGTGGTAGATATATCCAACAGTCAGCATGTTTATACAACGGTCTGAGAGTGGAATGTAACACAGGGTATTGTGGTAGATATATCCAACAGTCAGCATGTTTATACAACGGTCTGAGAGTGGAATGTAACACAGGGTATTGTGGTAGATATATCAGACAGTCAGCATGTTAATACAACGGTCTGAGAGTGGAATGTAACACAGGGTATTGTGGTAGATACATCCAACAGTCAGCATGTTTATACAACGGTCTGAGAGTGGAATGTAACACAGGGTATTGTGGTAGATATATCCAACAGTCAGCACGTTTATACAACGGTCTGAGAGTGGAATGTAACACGTGGTATGGTGGTAGATATATCCAACAGTCAGCATGTTTATACAACGGTCTGAGAGTGGAATGTAACACATGTACAGGGTATTGTGGTAGATATATCCAACAGTCAACATGTTTATACAATGGTCTGAGAGTGGAATGTAACACAGGGTATTGTGGTAGATACATCCAACAGTCAGCATGTTTATACAACGGTCTGAGAGTGGAATGTAACACAGGGTATTGTGGTAGATATATCAAACAGTCAGCACGTTTATACAACGGTCTGAGAGTGGAATGTAACACAGGGTATTGTGGTAGATACATCCAACAGTCAGCACGTTTATACAATGGTCTGAGAGTGGAATGTAACACAGGGTATTGTGGTAGATATATCCAACAGTCAGCATGTTTATACAACGGTCTGAGAGTGGAATAACACAGGGTATTGTGGTAGATATATCCAACAGTCAGCACGTTTATACAACGGTCTGAGAATGGAATGTAACACAGGGTATTGTGGTAGATATATCCAACAGTCAGCACGTTTATACAACGGTCTGAGAGTGGAATGTAACACAGGGTATTGTGGTAGATATATCCAACAGTCAGCATGTTAATACAATGGTCTGAGAGTGGAATGTAACACAGGGTATTGTGGTAGATATATCAAGCAGTCAGCACGTTTATACAATGGTCTGAGAGTGGAATGTAACACAGGGTATTGTGGTAGATATATCCAACAGTCAGCATGTTTATACAACGGTCTGAGAGTGGAATGTAACACAGGGTATTGTGGTAGATATATCAGACAGTCAGCATGTTAATACAACGGTCTGAGAGTGGAATGTAACACAGGGTATTGTGGTAGATACATCCAACAGTCAGCATGTTTATACAACGGTCTGAGAGTGGAATGTAACACAGGGTATTGTGGTAGATATATCCAACAGTCAGCACGTTTATACAACGGTCTGAGAGTGGAATGTAACACGTGGTATGGTGGTAGATATATCCAACAGTCCGCATGTTTATACAACGGTCTGAGAGTGGAATGTAACACATGTACAGGGTATTGTGGTAGATATATCCAACAGTCAACATGTTTATACAATGGTCTGAGAGTGGAATGTAACACAGGGTATTGTGGTAGATACATCCAACAGTCAGCATGTTTATACAACGGTCTGAGAGTGGAATGTAACACAGGGTATTGTGGTAGATATATCAAACAGTCAGCACGTTTATACAACGGTCTGAGAGTGGAATGTAACACAGGGTATTGTGGTAGATACATCCAACAGTCAGCACGTTTATACAATGGTCTGAGAGTGGAATGTAACACAGGGTATTGTGGTAGATATATCCAACAGTCAGCATGTTTATACAACGGTCTGAGAGTGGAATAACACAGGGTATTGTGGTAGATATATCCAACAGTCAGCACGTTTATACAACGGTCTGAGAATGGAATGTAACACAGGGTATTGTGGTAGATATATCCAACAGTCAGCACGTTTATACAACGGTCTGAGAGTGGAATGTAACACAGGGTATTGTGGTAGATATATCCAACAGTCAGCATGTTAATACAATGGTCTGAGAGTGGAATGTAACACAGGGTATTGTGGTAGATATATCAAGCAGTCAGCACGTTTATACAATGGTCTGAGAGTGGAATGTAACACAGGGTATTGTGGTAGATATATCCAACAGTCAGCATGTTTATACAATGGTCTGAGAGTGGATTGTAACACAGGGTATTGTGGTAGATATATCCAACAGTCAGCATGTTTATACAATGGTCTGAGAGTGGATTGTAACACAGGGTATTGTGGTAGATATATCCAACAGTCAGCATGTTTATACAACGGTCTGAGAGTGGAATGTAACACAGGGTATTGTGGTAGATATATCCAACAGTCAGCACGTTTATACAACGGTCTGAGAGTGGAATAACACAGGGTATTGTGGTAGATATATCCAACAGTCAGCACGTTTATACAACGGTCTGAGAGTGGAATAACACAGGGTATTGTGGTAGATATATCCAACAGTCAGCATGTTTATACAACGGTCTGAGAGTGGAATGTAACACAGGGTATTGTGGTAGATACATCCAACAGTCAGCACGTTTATACAACGGTCTGAGAGTGGAATAACACAGGGTATTGTGGTAGATATATCCAACAGTCAGCATGTTTATACAACGGTCTGAGAGTGGAATGTAACACAGGGTATTGTGGTAGATATATCCAACAGTCAGCATGTTTATACAACGGTCTGAGAGTGGAATGTAACACAGGGTATTGTGGTAGATATATCCAACAGTCAGCATGTTTATACAATGGTCTGAGAGTGGAATGTAACACAGGGTATTGTGGTAGATATATCCAACAGTCAGCATGTTTATACAATGGTCTGAGAGTGGAATGTAACACAGGGTATTGTGGTAGATATATCCAACAGTCAGCATGTTTATACAACGGTCTGAGAGTGGAATGTAACACAGGGTATTGTGGTAGATATATCCAACAGTCAGCATGTTTATACAACGGTCTGAGAGTGGAATGTAACACAGGGTATTGTGGTAGATATATCCAACAGTCAGCACGTTTATACAACGGTCTGAGAGTGGAATGTAACGCAGTGTATTGTGGTAGATATATCCAACAGTCAGCACGTTTATACAATGGTCTGAGAGTGGAATAACACAGGGTATTGTGGTAGATATATCCAACAGTCAGCACGTTTATACAATGGTCTGAGAGTGGAATGTAACACAGGGTATTGTGGTAGATATATCCAACAGTCAGCACGTTTATACAATGGTCTGAGAGTGGAATGTAACACAGTGTATTGTGGTAGATATATCCAACAGTCAGCATGTTAATACAATGGTCTGAGAGTGGAATGTAACACAGTGTATTGTGGTAGATATATCCAACAGTCAGCATGTTAATACAATGGTCTGAGAGTGGAATGTAACACAGTGTATTGTGGTAGATATATCCAACAGTCAGCATGTTAATACAATGGTCTGAGAGTGGAATGTAACACAGGGTATTGTGGTAGATATATCCAACAGTCAGCACGTTTATACAATGGTCTGAGAGTGGAATGTAACACAGGGTATTGTGGTAGATACATCCAACAGTCAGCATGTTTATACAACGGTCTGAGAGTGGAATGTAACACAGGGTATTGTGGTAGATATATCCAACAGTCAGCATGTTTATACAATGGTCTGAGAGTGGAATGTAACACAGGGTATTGTGGTAGAAACTCTATTACATCACTGTTTCACAACATCCCATATGAGGGCACATTCTGGTGATCTTTAATTTTGTATTGACCAAATTGCAATCAAATCACCACTTTCAGAACCGTGAATATGTTGTTGGGCAAAACTGCTCGTATAATCCAGTATCATACCTCATTCATTTAAGTGCCTATACAATTCTAGTAGTTGTTCCGGTCAATATTTTCGTATATTGCCCGGAGTCGAAGGACAACAGGCCGACGCTATATACCCTGGGTATGTTGACGTCATAATTGCAGGATGACGTTATACACAAGTGACTTTATTATTCCAGACAATGAGCAAAATGGCACCTGACCTAATGGTCTGTTTTTATTGCATATTATGTGGTCCTGTTGGGTAGATGAGGTATAATATAACAAATATTGCATGTCAATCGGGCAATATTGGAGTTTATGGACTGGTCAGTCATCTAAAAATATGTATATGGACCTCAGATTTGCTTCGGTCCATATACATATTTTTGGGTGACTGACCAGTCCATGAACTCCCATATTGCCCTCATTGCCATGCAATATTTGTTAAATAGTTACATTTGGTCACAACAATTTAAAGGCTCAATATACATGTACGTAATTTTCGGCAAAACTTGAAACAAAAATCAATCTTATTATATTTATAGTTTTAGTCAAGATTAACTTCAGATATCGGCAATATCTAAGATGAATTCTTACACAGTTACTGGTACAGCAGCAGTTGAAACACAGTATTTGCAAACACGTGTCCGTTTTAAACTGTCTTCTACCTTCAGCTTGTTGTTGAAGTTGTCCCCACCTGAATTATTTTCAATTTTTCTGATTTTTTTTGTCAAGAGTTTATTATTATTAGTTACCGCTCAGGTTTACTTTGTTTTAGGTTTATTTTTGCATGGTTATCAACTGGAATTTTTTCCATAATTTTCCAGAATCCCCAAAAAATTCCTGAAGCTACGTATATTTGGCCTTTATGTACTTTTGTGAGGAAATGATTTTGTGCTGTGACCTATCATAAATCAGAAAATTCTACTGGAGTGTGAAATGGGGGCGATAAAAGTCACCAGAACATAGCCTCATATGGGATGTTGTCAGATCCTTATACATTTTGTATACACTAAAGAGTGAGAATAAGGATATATCCATTTTAATCAGGTTGTCGTATGTATAATTCATCATAATATATAAGTTATTTAGCCATGAGATGATAATCATATTAAATGAATATAATAACATGATAGAGGAAGGACTGCATGGTGCATTTATGTTAAAGCAACAACTTTAGACATAAAATTGTATTCCCGAAACCTATATCAGACCTTGATCTAGCAGTTTTGTTCTCGTTTCAGATTCTCACCTTTCAAAATGTCTTGGGATTCCTACATTGACAACCTGGTTGCCCAGAGTAAGGATGCTGGAGGAACTGCACATGTAGACAAGGCCTGCATTTTCGGATTGGATGGAGGTGCCGCATGGACCACGGAGGGTCATGCAAATGCATACAAAGCCAAATCAACCGAATGTGCGACAATTGCTGCAGCATTTAAGAGCAAAGATTTTACTCCATTTATGGGCGGCGGTGTTCATATTGAAGGAGTAAAATATCAGTTTCTCAGAGAGGAGGATAAAAAAATTGTTTACGCTAAGAAAAAGGGTGAGGGTGCGATAACCATGCAAGCATCCAAGACGGCAATAGTGATGGCACATTGTCCGGAGGGCTCACAACAGGGCAATGCTAATAAAGCCGTAGGAGTAATAGCAGAGTACCTTGAAAGTATGAACATGTGATGACATCTTAGATATTCCTTACAGCTGTGTACAAGTTCATAGGCTATAATCATATGGTGACTCTGAGCTCGTCTGAGAAAGTAACCATTTGCACACAAATTTAATCTTTTTATCTGCATTATAAACCTGTTTACTCATCTCTTCTTTACCTGAGGTTCACCAATGTTAAGTCAACTGATTGGATTCTTAAATCGAGGACCAATTTCCTGAGGAGAGGATGAAACAGTGTGATGGTTTGCATTACTTTTGCCAGCGCGATACGGCATTTGAGACATGCACGGCTTTATCGCAACTGCTTTGGTGATTGGAAATGATATGTGACCTGCAAATATCTGTTCATTTGTAAAGACGTTCTGATGATAACTGCTTCAATGAATTCCTTTTACTCTGCAGATGTAGTCTGCTATATCACAAACCACAAAAATAAGAAATTGAAACTCGCACAAGCGTATTGTCCAGTATTAGTATGACTTTACAACATTAGTCAAATGAAAACTGCTCGATGCCTGCAGAATCCAATGATGAGTATGTAGGATTAAGTAGGTTCATGATTCTGCATATACAGTACTTGTTTGTGTATGCAATTGTATAGGTACTCCCATTCAATGCTAAGCAGAAATGGATAATACTGATTACAGAAATTGGTGCACTCATGTTTAAAATCGTTAAGCTGCCTCATTTGATAGATTATTAGAGAATATTAAACTGCTGTCGAACGAGCCATGATTGTTAATATTATTCTGTCACAGTTTTTAGTTAATAATAGAAGCTATTCTCCATTCATTTTACATATATTGGTGAAATCTGTAGATATTTATGGGAAAAAAAATATATGAGTTTTGACTTTTTCTGGCATTCATGATAATTGATCTTGCTGATGTGTATAGCGATATACTTTCTATAGATAAACTTTACTATTCTCTGATTTCTTTTTATACTAACCAGTTATTCCTGGATGTATATATATCTTGAATATATATATATATAGATAAATAAATAAATAAAAAATGGGGATGGACAAATTTAATGTGAGTGGGCTATATACAAGGACTTACCAACAACCAAGTATTTCGATGTAATGTGTACTAGTATATATGTGTATAATTACCAGTGCTATTTCATGTATGCTTTACAGTACATCAGTTAATTGTTTGAGAAAACAATGTGATATTTTGTTTATGAACAAAGATTACCACTGCAGGCTTAGCTTGGATAAGGCAAGGCTATTGCAGGAAGTGCTTTCCTGAGTCGGATGTGATGAGGGTATATTATTTACCAATACACTTACTGAGTTTGGATTCCCTTATGTAGGATTAACAGATAATCATCTTTCAGCATAAATACTATGTTGCCAATTAAACAAAGTGTAGTTGTTTTATGTAATTCCAGAAAAATCAGGACTGCTGTCAAACACCTATCTATAACTGGTTTTTCATGTACAACGATTTCGGCCTGTTTAAATCGCCATGGCCCTGTATCTTTCCTTACGTTCGGCATCAACTTTTTGGTCAGATGATCATGATGACCTGTAGCTATTGTGCTTCATTCGTCGTCATCCGCCATGCATAAAGTTTTACTTCAAAAGTACTCTCAATAAGTAAAATGCCCAGGGTGCTGATATTATGGGTGTAGCATGTTTTGATGAAGGACTACAAATCGTTCTAATGAATGACCTTGACCTACTTTCACCGTCAAAGGTTAAAATGTGTTACAAGACTTTCAAACAACTTGTCAATAACTAAACCAGGGCCACCATCCTTGATATCCAGGGGTACGATCACTTTCACTCTCTACATCCCTGGAATTTGTCATGGCAAAACTGAACGCTAAGGTAAAAAAAAATTAACTGATTGTATAATGCATGCCAGTCCTTTGAAGATTACAAGGGTTGAACCAGTCTTCTTTTCTCCTAAACAGAAGTGGTGCACACAGATTTTCCATGACATATTCCAGGGGTGATGAGGGCATAGGCGATCGTAACCCCTGAATATTGAGGATACTTAAACACCAAGGATACTGTTATTTAGTTTTAGCATGCTCAAATGAATTCAACTGACTGACCTTGACACACTTTCAAGGTCACAGTGGCCAAATGTTTTGAAATCTAAAAGAAACCTCGTAACTGAAAAGCCTGGGGTACTGATATTTGGCATAAAGCATGCTGGGATGAAGAGCTATTAAGTTTATTCAAATGAATGACCTTGACCTACTTGCATGGTCATTGGGATGAAATGCAACTTCTCAATAACCAAAAGGCACTGGGTACTTATAATTACTGATGATTGGGATGAAGGGCTACAAAGTTTGTTCAAAAGAATAACGTTAACCTTGATCCACTTTCAAGGTCACAGGGGTGAAATTTCTTGTAAATATTGACAAACTTGTCAATAACCAATAGGCTTATGGTACTGATATTTGGCCTGTAGCATGTTGAGACGAATGTTTATCAATAAAAGGCATGGAGTACTGATACTTTGTTTGTATGAAAGGCTATGAAATTTGTTCAGATGAATGACCTTGACTCGCTTTCAAGGTCGTGTGTGATTGGGGTCAAGTGGTTTAAAAAATCTTAAACTCCTTAATAGCCAAAAGGCCAGGCTATCGATATTATGTTAGTAGGAAGGGATACCAAGCTTGTTCACGGTCAGACCCTTTTGCAAGGTTTCAGTGGTCAAAGATCTTATATCGCAATAATTTTAATGAAGAAAAAATAATTATATATGGACCTCTTGTTTATTCAGACAAATGTTTTCATTAAACACATGCCCAGAGTGCTGATATTAGACGTGTAGCATGTTGGTATGAATGATTAACAATTTTGTTCAAATGAATGACCTTGTCCATCTTTAAGGTCATGGGGGTCAAATGCCATCAAATGAAAAGTAGCGATATTTGACCTGAAGCATACTTCGATAAATGGCTACAAGTTTGCTTAGATAAATGACCTTGGCCCATTTTCAAGATCACAGATGTAATATGTTAATATCTTTCAAAGTGTTATTTTGATCTCGTACATTGATAACTTGCCTGTAATTGTATGGTAGGTTTCAGCTCCCTTGCCCAAAAGGACAAATAAGCTTATGTGATGGTGCGTTGTCCATCAACTTCTCTTTTAAACAACTTCTTCTGAAATGCTGAAAGGCCTAGTGATATAAACATTGGCTTCTAGCTTTCTTTGAAGAAGCTGAAGAAAGTTTGCGAGGAAAATCATTTGACCTACTTGAATAGATATGTCGAAACATTCAAACAACTTCTGAAATATCGTGAGACATAGATACCTTATATTCAACTGGTAGCTTCCTTCAATGAAGCCAAACTAAGTTTTCTAAAAGAAATGACCTTGAACCATTTAAGATCACGGGGGTGGGGGGTCAAATCTATTTAAACTTTGCAACTACTTTTCAAATTACCCTGTTGCTTGTGATAGCTATTTCTTTGAAAGAAATTGTTGGATCTTTCTCAAATTTCATATGCAGGTTCCCCTTTGTCCTAAGTTGTGCTTTGTCAAGTTTTATAAAAGAAAAAAGCAGATCCGCAAAACAAAATGGCCGATAGGCGACCATCTTGGATTTTGCATTAATAGTTTATGATAGGTATTTCTTGAAGTACTGGAAAGATCTTTTTCAAATTTCATATGCAGGTTCCCCTTGGTCCCTACTTGTGCATTGTCAATTGGTTAAGCCCATCTGAAAAACTATGGACGGCCATCTTGGATTTTGCATTTAAAGTTTGTGATTGCTATTTCTTGAGAAATACTGGATAGATCCTTCTCAAATTTCATATGTAGGTTCGCCTTGGTTCCTTCTTGTGCATTGCTATTTTTAAACCCATCCGAAAAACAATATGGCCGATGAGCGGCCATCTTGGATTTTGCGCGATCGCTATTTCTTGGAAGGTACTGGATGAATCCTTCTCAGCTTTCTTTGAATTTGCATTAATAGTTTATGATCGCTATTTCTTTAGTTCTTGAGAAGTACTTTTCAAGCTGATCATTAAAATAATATGGCCGTCTTGGGATTTTGCATTTAAAGTTTGTGATCGCTATTTCTGGAGAAGTGCATTGTCACTTAAAAAAAAAACGACCCGAAAAACAATATGGCCGACAGCGGCTATCTTTGAATTTGCATTAATAGTTTGTGGTCGCTTTTTCTTTAGTTCTTGAGAAGTATTTGATGGATCTTGCTTAAATTTCATATGTTGATGCTTAGTTGTGCCCTTTTGATTTTGGGTGTGACTGGAAAAACTGAATGGCGGTCATCTTTGATTTTACCATTTAAAGCTTGTTATCACTATTTTTTGAGAAGTACTTCAATGATGGATCCTCAAATTCCATATGTAGGTTTCTGTCGTTTAAGAAATACAATGTGGATTTTGAATTTGGAACTGACGGAAAAATAAAACTCGAGACCTCCCAACTATTTCATTTTCAAGAAAAAATCAAAAGATCTTCTTTCAACTATTTTAAGTTTCAAGGGAAATTTATAGAACTAAGATTGAATAAATAAAGAGAGTTAAAATAAGAAGGGAAAAGATCCATCTTTCTAAGAATGATTGAAAAATTTGTTAAATATCCTTTTAAAATACCAAAAGGCCTAGAGACGTGATATTTTGATGGATCCAAACAAAGATTGTACATGTATATGGAAATAGCTGTGCCATTCTTTCTGTGTTAGAGGGGTCAAATCTTACCATGTTCTTTTGAATCAGACGGTTGGCTATTCAAATCGCCCTGCGTCCGTGGTCCATACAGTACTCCGTCCTTAGACATTTTTTTGTTACCGTTATTTCTTGAGAAGTACTTTATGGATCTTTCTCAAATTCCGTATGCTTGGTCCCTAGTTGTGCTGTATTGACTTTGGGACTGACCGGAAAAAAACCAAAATGGCTGACAGGCGGCCATCTTTGATTTGACAATGAAAATTTGTTTCCGTTGTATCTTGAGAAGATCTGAGTGGATCTTTCTCATATTTCATATGCAGGTTTCCCTAGGTGCCTAGTGGTGCTGTGTCGATTTTCGGACAGATCCGATAAAACATATCTTCGATTTTATAGATTATTACCGCTATATCTTAATAGTGTATTATCGCTATTTCTTGGAAGTATTGGATAAATCATTTTCAAATTTCATATGTAGGTTCCCCTTGGTGCCTTGTTGTGCATGGTCCATTTTCGGACAGATCGAATAAACAATATGGCAGAAAGGTGGCCATTTTGGATTTTGACTAAAATCGCTATTTCTTGAGAAGTCCTTTCCAAATTTCATAAGCATGTTTTATTTAGTCCCTAGGTGTGCATGGTCTAATTATTGGACTGCTGCAGGGGGAAATATGACCACCAGACGGCCGTTTTGTATGTTGACAAAGTATTTTATGGTTATTTTTTAAGAAATATAAGAATGTTTTGGAACTATTCATAAAAACGAAACTCTTGATAATAAATCTTTTAACTATTATTAGGTTTCAAAGGTAATTTATATAACTAAGATTAAAGAAGGGAAAAGATCCAACTTTCTTAGAATTAATGAAAAATCATCGATGATGGTCGTCAAGACTACTCTGGGATCTCTTGTTAGGTCATCTGACCCAAAGGGTCGTGATGATCTACAGCCATCGTGTGCCGTCCGCCGTGCTTTTTATTCAAACAACTTTCCAATAACCGAAAGGCCTAGGGTGATGATATTATACATGGGGCAGGCTGAGATGAAAGGCTACCAAATTTGTTAAAATGAATGACCATGGCTTACTTCAAGGTTACAGCGTCTAAATATGTTAAAATCTTCAAGAAATTCCTTCTAAATAACCGAAAGGTCAAGAGAACTATTATGTCGCTTGTACCATGCTGGGATGAAGGGCCACAAGATTGTTCAAATGAATGACCTTGACCCTCTTTCAAAGTAAAATATGTTAAAATCTTCAAGCAACTGATATTTAGCCAGTAGCATGAAGGGCTAGTTTGTTCAAATGAATTACCTAGACCAACTTTCAAGGTAACGGGTCAAATATGTTAAAATAAACTAATTTTAAGTAACTTCTTCTCAGTAACCTTAGGGCCTAGGGCACTGATATTTGGCCTTTAGCATGCTTGGATGAAGGGCTACCAATTTTTTTTCGAATGAAAGACCATGGTTTACTTTGAAAGGTATCAGGGGTCAAATGTTGTAAGAAACTTCTTCTCAATACTCGAAATTCCCAGGGTACTGATATTTGGCATGTAGCTTGCTTAAATGAAGGGTTACCAAGTTCATAAAAATGAATGACCTTGACCTACTCTCAAACTTACAAGGGACAAATAAGTTAATATCATAACCAACTACAATCATATAAATCGTAAAACAACATTCTGTTGTAAGAACCCCTTTGTAGTTAGGATTCATAAGTGCACAATGGTATCAGGGAGAATGGAGACTTGAGTATTTTGACCTGTGTGACATTTTCTTGGGATGGAACATATCAAGCGATTGACACCTAACTAGTTGAGGGGATGGTGCCTATTGATTTGAAGCTGATATGCTCGGAAGGACTATGTCTTGATCCGTTGTCTGTCCAACGTCAAGCTTTTATTTTTCAATACCTAGTGCACTGGTACGACGCATTCGGGGATGAAGGGCTACAATGTTTGTTCAAATGAATGACCTTGACCTACTTTTAAGGTCACATAGATAAGATTTGGTTAAAGTTTTCTTCTCAAGTTCTCAATTACTGTTAAGTATAAGGACAAGGGGACTAATATTAGACATGACGCATGCTGGGATGTTTGACATTGACCTGTTTTCAAGAGCACAATGGTCAAATGTCTTACATTTTCAAGGACTCTACAGTAACGTATAAAGGGGGATGGTTCTGATATAAGGTATGAAATATGTTTCGACAATGGGCTACTACAATGTTTGTTAAAAATAAATAACCTTTACCAACTTTCGAGGTCGAGACTGTTAAAAAATCTTCAACAACTTCTCAATAACTAAAAGGCCAAGGCTACTGAGTAGTATCGGGTTAGCTGGGATAAAAGGCATCAAGTTTCTTCAAATGATTGATCTTGCTTACTTTCAAGGTCACAGGGGCCAAATTTATTTTTAAATCTTCGAACAAGTTTTCAATAACCATGCGTCCAAAGTTGTTGATAATAAGCATGAGATATGCTGGAATGAGTGACATTGACCCATTTCAAAGTCACAAATGTCAATTGTCTTTAAATTTCAGAGAATTTCTCTCATTAACCTGAATGCCCGGGGTACTGATTTAGCAAGCTGGGATGCAGGACTATCAAGTTTGTTCAAATTAATGACCTCTGTCAACGTTCAAGGTCACAAGTGTAATATTAAAATCTTTCTAAAAATTCTTTTGATCTTGGACATTCCCATTTGTAAGCTGTAGCTTTATTATAGTACACCAGCAGATGAGCGATTCAGGTCCATTTTGTCCTCTTTTTAACTTTAAAATTGGTTGAGATACCCACCTAATAACCATACATACAACTGCTAATATAGAGACGAATACACATATGCTTCCAGGATGGCTCCGGGGCCTACCCCAACCTTCGAGACGAATATCTCCTTCCCCATCTCAAATCTTTATATAGAGTTGCTGTGCGTATATAGACGGATACAGACATGATAGTAAAATTGATCCCGCCTCTCTGTAACAGTTGAATGTACAGTCTTATTTCCCAAGTGGTTGTATCATTGAAACAGACCTCCAACCCACAATCAAACTTTTACTCAGATATGCTCGAGGATGGATCTTGGGGTCTTTCCCTGTCCCCGGAATCTTTTTGAAAGATCGTTTGTCAGTGATTAGTTAAATACAGCAGTATGATATATAGGTGAGTGATACAGGACATATGAACCGCTTGTGATAGCAGCATATTCTACATTGACCTTGACTTCCACAAAGGTCATGGAGGTTAAATATATATGTAAAAAAGATCCTTTAAAATTGTTCTGATAAACAATGTCTGGAGAACCGATAGTTAGCCATTATGTACTTGGCATGATGTGTACACTATACAGTAACCTCAAATAAATGGCCTCGTCCTACTTTAAATTTCAAGTTCATTGGGTAAATATGTAAAATCTAGAAAGCATAGAGTACTGATATTTGGCCAGTACCTAGTATAAAGAACTAAAAGCTTTCCTAAAATAATGGCCTTCTTTCTTCAAGGCCAAGGTTCAAATATAAAAGGATATTGCTTAGCTGGACCTACTTTCAGTGTCACAGTGACCAAATATGTATAAAAAACATTTTCACGTTTTTCTGCAGTGCAAGAAGACCCTGAACCATAATATACATATGTAGTAGCATGTCTCCTTTAGTCAGAGCCAAGGAGAAAATATTCGCGAGGCATGTTTTTGGGAATAATTTCCCATGATTGTGAAAAATCAAGGTGAGGGACACGGACATTTACAGCCTCATATATCCTTTAGATAGATATCACAATTATCTTATATTTTACGGAATACAAGTCGCTGCACGTGAAACTTTCTAGCCCACATATCACTGTTTACATATGTAATGAATGGATGTCGCATTATGTTTGGGTTAGGGGAGAAAGGTTACGGATCAGGGTGGAGTTAAAGAGATGGCGCATCAGGGCATGATTAAATAAAAGGTATGGCGCATCAGGGCATGATTAAATAAAAGGTATGGCGCATCAGGGCGGGGTAAAATGAAAGGAAAAAACGCATCATGGCGGGGTTAAATGAAAGGAAAAACGCATCATTGCGGGGTTAAATGAAAGGAAAGGCGCATCAGGGCGGTGTCAAATGAAAGGAAAAAACGCATCATGGCGGGGTTAAATGAAAGGAAAAACGCATCATTGCGGGGTTAAATGATAGGAAAGGCGCATCAGGGCGGGGTTAAATGAAAGGAAAGGCGCATCAGGGCGGGGTTAAATGAAAGGAAAGGTGCATCAGGGCGGGGTTAAATGAAAGGAAAGGCGCATCAGGGCGGGGTTAAATGAAAGGAAATGCGCATCAGGGCGGGGTTAAATGAAAGGAAAGGCGCATCAGGGCGGGGTTAAATGAAAGGAAAGGCGCATCAGGGCGGGGTTAAATGAAAGGAAAGGCGCATTATGGCGGGGTTAAATGAAAGGAATGGCGCATCAGGGCGGTGTCATTTGAAAGGAATGGCGCATCATGGCGGGGTTTAATGAAAGGAAAGACGCATGAGGGCGGTGTTCAATGAAAGGAAAGTCACATCAGGGTTGGATTAAATAAAAGGCAAGGCGCAACAAGTGGAGATTTAATTGAAATGAATTGGTACACCAGGGCGGATTAATTGAAAGAGATGGCGCATCAGATGGAGTTAAATACAATGAATGAGCATTAGGGCAGTGTTAAATGAAAGAGATAGCACATCAGATGGAGCTTAATTAAAGGATGGCGCATTAGGACGGGGTTAAACGAGCTTACTGGCGCTTCAGGGCGGGGTTAAATGAAAGAGAGAGCGCATCAGATGGAAATAAATAAAAGGAATGGTGCAATTTTTTTTAATTAGGACGGGGTTAAATGAAATGAATGGCGCAGCAGGGTAGGGTGAAATGAACAGGAATGGATGGTGCATCATGACGGGATGGAATTATACGGATGGCGCATAACGGTTAAATGAAGGGGATGGAGCATAAGAACTTTAGAGAGGGGAAATGTTGGATCTTACTGGACACAGTTTTTTGTGTTTCACAGGTTCTGAATCCGTAAAGTGTATAATCATGATAATACGCTTGTCGGATTTACTCAGCTGTACAATGTACGTGTATATTGCAGATAACCGAGATTTCCATCCACAACCGGATAGCCAACACTTGACTTGGCGTAAGGTCCGGAAAAGTTCTCTTCCTGTTTTCTGATGTTGCGAGATGACATCCTCACAGCAAACACTGTTTCCAATGTGTATATAACCAGATATTCATCCGGAGATACTAGCTGACTACTTCACTTGATACAATGAATTATTTCTGTTTACTTCTTTTTAATTTAATTAGACCTATCTTCAATTTAATTGTACGTATCTTTAATTCAATTGGAGATAGGTTCAATTCTATTGGAGATAAGTACAATTGAATTGAAGATAGATTCAATTGAATTGAAGATAGGTTCAATTCGTCTTATTTGAAGCTATCTTTAATTAATTTGTACCTTCAATCGAATTGAACCTATCTTTAATTGAATTGAACATATCTTTAATTGAATTGAACCTATCTCCAATTGAATTGAACCTATCCTCAATTGAATTGAACATATCTTCAATTGAATTGTGCTTATCTTTAATTGAATTGTAAATAATTATATTCAATTATTTGAAGATAGGTGCAATTAATTAAGTTTATGTTAATTTTGCGTTCCATACAAGTACCACGATTGCATACAGCATGTGATGAATATGACATTCTGACGAAAGTGACATTGTTTTATGAAAAATGTATTGTCTGATGAAGGCAACATTGTCTGGTGAAAGTGTGTTGAAAATGCTAGCGTCTGATGAAAATGGCAGTGTCTAGTGAAGGTGACATTATCTATGAAACCGACAGTTTCTGACGAAAATGAGTGTTTGATGAAGGTGACATTTTCTGATGAAACAGACTTTGCCTGATGAAGGTGGTCTCGTCTGATGAAACTGACATGGTCTGGTGAAACTGACATGATCTGGTGAAACTGACATGGTCTGGTGAAACTGACATGGTCTGGTGAAACTGACATCGTCTGGTAAAATTGCAGCGTTTGATGAAGATGAAATGACTGTCTTATGAATGTGACATTGTATGATGTAACAGACAACTTCTGATGAAAGTGACAGTGTCTTGTTTTGCATTGGCTGATGAAAGTAACGACGTTAGACAAAAGTGACATTATCTGATGAAATTGACAGCGGTAGTTAGTGTAGTGATAGTGCCTCATTAAAGATCGGAACGGCACACAAATATTTACCGGTTGTGTGACATGTATATGAACATTGCCAAAAAATAAAATGAGTTAAATTAAGAAAAACAAAAAAAACATCTCACAACCGAACCAGGTATCCAAGAATTCAGGTGAGAGGCGCAGAGGCGTAACACTCTTACTTGGCGACAAGCGTCTGCGCTTGAATGCCTCGAAATGCAGTTTCATATTATAAATTGACATGAATATTTAAAATCATTTAAGAATAATCTGATCGATTGTTCGTTGTAGACAGCAGTACAATACAAAATAGAGCATCGCTTTAACTTTGATCAAAAGTGGCTTGTTCCGTGTTTTGTGAATCATTTTAGCGAACATATCTCGTTGAATGTTGGCTAGTACTCCAGCAATCAATTATTAAGAAGTGTTTAAATTGTGTAATATCGAAAATAAAATCGACGTTAAGGGGCAGGTGAACGAAATGAACCCTTTACGGAACAACTGTTGCATGACGGAATTGATTGTATTCCCACTATTATCAAAACAGGGGCTTATTTGTTAATGTAAACAAATTGTCAATAACCAGTTTGTCAGTCTTTACATATTCAAAGGCCCAACATACGTACCTTCAGGAACTTTTTCGTGATTCTAAAAACAATGAAAACAAATCCAGTTGATAAACTTGCAAAAATAAGCCCAAAACGAAGTAAACCTGAGCGGTAACTAACAGAAACTCTTGACAGAAAAAATCCAAAGAATTGAAAATAATTCAGATGGGGACCACTTCAACAACAAGCCGAAGTTAAAAGACAGTTCAAAATGGACGCGTGTTTACGAATACCGAGTTTCAACTGCTGCTGTATCGGTACCCACGTAAGAATTAATCTTGCATATTACTGATATCAATTTATCTTAACTAAATATAAAAAAGTTATTAGGCTTGATTTTCGCTTCAACTTTTGCCGAAAGTTACGTATATTGGGCCTTTAAGTATAATTCCTTGCGACCCTACATTATAGGGATCACTTTGTAGGCATCGTCGTCTTCATCCTCAATATCCAGGGGTTACGCCCATCTTCGATCTCTACACCCCTGGAATACGTCATGGCAAAACTGAAGGCCCGGTCAGGTAAAAACAAAACATCGCCAGGGTAGTGCGCGTGGATTAAAGAGTTGACAAAGGAGCCTTTTTTCGACTTCAAATCCTGTAGTTGTTTACCGTTATGTGACCACGAGGCTCTTTCAATGTTCACCAGAAGTTCGAACAAGTCTTTCCTCATGAACAAGATAGCACACACAGAATCTTCAGTTTTTTCCATGACATATTCCAGGGATGTAGAGGGCTAAGGTGAGAATAACCCCGGGATATCGTCTTCGGTTGCGTCATCCGAACAAAGGTCTGTCGGCCTATCCAACTTCTTACAGTTCTGTAATAGTACTTTCTGTCTGAAAATCCTAACTTGGGATATCTGTTTAGTTCAGCGGGTCAAAAGGTCATGGTCACTGATGATATTTTTCGTGAGATAATTCGAGTTACATCGGGTACCGTACCCCCGATCAATCTGGTCCCTTCAACTTTATTTCGATATCATAAAGGTGTATGACTTTTGCAGCAAGGAAACATGAAAAAATGTTAAAATTACTTTCCTGCATAATCTGCGGACTTTGATGAAAATCACAGATGACTGTGAGATTTAACATTTTGTTTCTCCGGAGAATAGCCCTTCTGTGATTGTAAACAGATAGCTATTCTGTGCTGTAGGTTGGACAGATACTTCTCAGGGACACGTGATCAGCGATCAATTTACAATTTATTTTCATGGGTCCTTTTTGTAAATATTACCAAAAACTATGGGTCCCATGATGTTAAATTGAAGTATTTCCAGAATTTCTATGAGTCCTTTCATAATGTTAGGAGTACTGAACTCGGGACTCGCACGTAGATTGATCACTGCGTGATGTTTTGTAATAGGTGTTTTCATTGGTCAAACCAGTAACAAGCATTACTTTTAAGTTTGCTAATATTCGCGATAGTTTTAATGTCGCCTATGGATCCAAATTCGCGAAAATTAACAACTTGTAAAAACTTCTTTAGAATGACTATACGCTCTTGGTTTCACAATTATTCTATGATCCGCGACATTAGTGACCCATGAAAAAGAAATAATACAATAATTCGAAAAAATGTACACCCGCGAAATTTAACAACTATACAGTAATAATAGTTTTAATATATCAGTGGTAGAAATGAAGTGAAATATATTAATTCTGTATGGTTTGTTTCAGGCCCTACACTTCCACCATCGTCATGTCTTGGGATTCCTATATAGACAATCTTCGCGCCTTCAGTAAGGACAGCGCAGGGCGTATCAACGCTGACCGCGCCTGTATCATAGGTCTGGACGGTGGCGCCAAATGGACAACGGACGGACATCCTAACGCCTTCAAATTAGACGCACAGGAGTGTTCTGACATTGCCAGTGTTTTCAAACAAAGGAATTTTATACCATTCCAATCCAGTGGAATTTACGTAGAGGGAACGAAATACCAGTTTCTGAGGGAGGAGGACGGTAAAACGGTAATGGCGAAAAAGAAAAGTCAAGGCTCTATAACGTTACAGGCTTCTAAAACTGCTGTGGTGATTGGTCATTGTCCGGAGGATGGTCAACAAGGTAATCTCAACAAGGCCGTGTCCGCCATCGCGGATTACCTTGAGAGTATGAACATGTGACGTCATCAACTCAAACGTAATATACTGCTTCATTGCGAACGTTAAAGATAGGGAGGGAATTGTAACAGCCAATTGTAAATTATGGGAGATTTTCATAAGAACTGAAGAACGTCAACGTAAGCATCAATTCCAACTAAAACCTGCGATTGGATCAAATTATCACGTGATATACTCGCCGATACAACATATTTGTGGATTATTGTATACCATACGGAACCTCGCAACCAATCAAATTATTCTATAAAAAGACATGTGATCATATGAAGTCCTCTTATATCCGACCAATCAAAAGCCATCACACAAAGATTGGAATTACGTCATTGACAATATATTTATAACTGACACTAAGTGACCAATACTTGATTATTTGCACCATGGGTAATTTTAAAAGCTTCACGAATCCTAGCGTGTATATTCTATCGGAAAGAGATTTGAACGAACGTCATAAAAATGTCTAAATTTGTGATCATATGGATTACATTCTATAATTATGATATTAAATTCGGAGCTTTTAAAATGGCCCATATCTTATAATTAGGGCATCGTCAAAGATACGTTTCTCTCAGTCCACTCGTATCTTTCCTCATGTCGCGTTTTACTACGGTAACAAGCTAAACTGATGTGTACATACATATGTAGTAGGTATATGTGTCGTTTTCAACATATAGTGCAATCATTGTGTAGTATCTGTAGTAGTAATAGGTGTTCATAATGAATGTAGCACATTTACGAGAATTCGTAGATAATAATTATTAGAGTCACAATCAAAATTTATATATAACATTTGTACTGAATTATATATGATGATGCCCTGTGAAAATGGGCACCTGCCTTGTGAAAGTGTTTGACGGCAGGACACGTGACTTCCGAGTCCGGTGATCATTCCTCCATTATATTATTGGCTGGATTGCACAGCTATAGAACTATATGTAGATGTAATTAATACTAGCAAAATGCAATAAATATAAACACCTCGACAAATTCCGACATAGATCGTTTCGATCGCCTTTCGGTATTTTCCGAATCGCTGCAACTATACATGTACCCTTTGTCCAGCAAATATATTGCATCATTTATATTGATTCCAATTTTAAAAGAATATCATTATCAAGAAAAAAAAATTTTGGACGGCAACAAAAAAAAAAAAAATTGGGAACAGCCTTATCGACAATTTCTCCCAGGATGCATTGCGTCCTCAATCGGATCACTTCGTCTTTTCCCGTTATTTCACGGCAATTGCCGAAATGGATATGACGAGAGAAACTAGGAGAAATTATCTTATTTAAAACATCAACAAAGATCTATAAATAAACATAAATTTAGATAGTTTCAAATACGTTCCGCTTCTAATGGTAGATGATCTAAAACGACGTATGCATGTCTTAGCGCGTGAATCTGCTGATCAGTGTTGTGCAATGGTCAGTCTTAGGTCAGTAGGGGGTCAAGGCCAAGGTCACTCAATTCGGTGTTCAGCATACGATACAAGATAAGTTTTGCTTTTAAGAAATAAAAGAAATACAATCGATGAGAGAAAAATTCTCCTTGTGTAATTTGTATTTTTACTACGGTTCGGTTCGTCCAATCACCAGCTAGGGTCACATAAGGACGGATTTTGACTGGGTTTGTACGTCCTGTCACCAGCTTCGGTCATATGAGGACGGATTTGACTGGTTTACAAGTTCCAGGAAGAAACAGCTTCATAAATTCGCTGTATTTGTAAAAGTAAATATTTGTATATTAATTTGCTTGACTTCCGTGTATGCACACGTTTTTAACTGTGTGAAATTGTATTTATCAAATGTAACAACATCTATATATATCGTATGCGTAGGTAGTTCAATTACTCAAAATGTAGAGAAACCTGCCTAAAATAAGTACACCAAGTCAATACTTCAAACAAAAAATGGAAGTTTGCAATATCAAATCAATTTTATTATAATGATTTTAACAAACATGCTATATTGAAACTATACCTTTTGTTTTTATTCAGAAGCATGACTATCTAAAAGTTTCCAATTTGACATTCCTTTTTTTACATTAATACAGATATATAGAAAATGCAGAGGTCACTCCTGAAATACTTACACTTGTCACAAAGCTGTCTGGACATACATGTAGTAGTAACCTACTAAACCCGTCACCAAACTGTACTGACAAAATGGACACTGACTTTAATTAACAGCGAATCGTCTGGAACCCACAGCAAAATATTTTCAAAAATTACAGTTGGGACAAATACCTACAAGGCATCCATTACTGACGTCCCCTATATACGGTTGCACCGAATAGTCCAAATAATCCTAGAGGACACCATTTCATTTCTCAAAAACCGTCTACAGTTTTGACGACAAACTATATGTACAATTTTGTGACTGACTTGTAAACAAAGTTGTGACTGACTTGTCAACAAAGTTGTGTCTGACCTGTCAACAAGGTTGTGACTGACCTGTCAACAAGGTTGTGACTGACCTGTCAACAAAGTTGTGACTGACCTGTCAACAAAGTTGTGACTGATCTGACAACAAAGTTGTGTCTGACCTGACAACAAAGTTGTATCTGACCTGTCAACAAAGTTGCGTCTGTTTTGTCAACAAAGTTGTGTTTGACCTGTCAACAAAGTTGTGTTTGACCTGTCAACAAGGTTATGTCTGACCTGTCAACAAGGTTGTGACTGACCTGTAAACAAGGTTGTGTCTGACCTGACAACAAGGTTATGACTGACCTGTCAACAAGGTTGTGTCTGACCTGTCAACAAGGTTATGACTGACCTGTCAACAAGGTTGTGACTGACCTGTCAACAAGGTTGTGTCTGACCTGTCAACAAAGTTGTGTCTGACCTGTCAACAAGGTTGTGACTGACCTGTCAACAAGGTTGTGTCTGACCTGTCAACAAGGTTATGTCTGACCTGTCAACAAAGTTGTCACTGACTTGTCAACAAGGTTGTGTGACCTGTCAACAAGGTTGTGACTGACCTGTCAACAAGGTTGTGACTGACCTGTCAACAAGGTTGTGTCTGACCTGTCAACAAGGTTGTGACTGACCTGTCAACAAGGTTATGTCTGACCTGTCAACAAAGTTGTCACTGACTTGTCAATAAGGTTGTGTCTGACCTGTCAACAAGGTTGTGACTGACCTGTCAACAAGGTTGTGACTGACCTGTCAACAAGGATGTGACTGACCTGTCAACAAGGTTGTGACTGACCTGTCAACAAGGATGTGACTGACCTGTCAACAAGGTTGTGACTGACTTGTCAACAAAATTGGGACTGTCTTGTCAAAAAGTTGTGTCTGACCTGTCAACAAAGTTGTGATTGACCTATCAACAAGGTTTTGATTGACCTATCAACAAATTT
Organism: Mimachlamys varia; assembly: GCA_947623455.1. NCBI lineage: Eukaryota > Metazoa > Mollusca > Bivalvia > Pectinida > Pectinidae > Mimachlamys > Mimachlamys varia. The sequence goes on along the minus strand of OX392532.1, from coordinate 26,166,563 downwards.
GTGTATGTCTTGTCAACAATGTTGTGTCTGTTTTATCAACAAGGTTGTGTCTGTTTTATCAACAAGGTTGTGTCTGACTTGTCAACAAGGTTGTGTCTGACCTGTCAACAAAGTTGTGATTGACCTATCAACAAGGTTGTGACTGACCTGTCAAAAAAATTGTGTCTGACCTGTCAACAAGGTTGTGACTGACCTGTCAACAAAGTTGTGATTGACCTGTCAACAAGGTTGTGACTGACCTGTCAACAAAATTGTGTCTGACCTGTCAACAAGGTTGTGACTGACCTATCAACAAGGTTGTGACTGACCTGTCAACAAAATTGTGTCTGACCTGTCAACAAGGTTGTGACTGACCAGTCAACAAAGTTGTGTCTGACCTGTCAACAAGGTTGTGACTGATTTGTCAACAAAGTTGTGTCTGACCTGTCAACAAGGTTGGGTCTGTTTCATCAACAACAAAAGTTGTGTCTGTTTTGTCAACAAAGTTGTGTCTGTTTTGTCAACAAGGTTGTTTCTGACCTGTCAACAAGGTTGTGACTGACATGTCAACAAGGATGTGACTGTCTTGTCCTCACAGTTGTATCTGTCTTGTCAACAAAGTTGTGACTGTTTTGTGAACAAAGTTGTGACTGACCTGTCAACAAAGTTGTGTCTGACCTGTTAACAAAGTTTATTGATACAGTCATATCAAGTTTAAATCAATGTCATGGATCTTTACAGAGTTATTAAGGGTTTTATGGTTTGTTGTGTTCATGTTTTCCTTTAAATTTAAGTCTATATCAAAAAGATTTCGCATATAGCAGTTTTGCCAAATTCCTGTCTGTAGGTTAAGATTACCGAGCAAGGCGATCGTAAACCCTGTACCAGACAATGAACCATGAAGATGTTTTTATAACTTACAGTTACTTATGAAGAGATATGAAGCGAGCGGCTACATGTATGCCGTGTACACACACAGCTTTCAATGAATGCTAATCTCGTCTATTGAGGTTTTCATTGCATTTTTGCAGTGTGACTTCCGGGTATAAGTAACACTACCAGCAAGTAGGATCGCTAGGAATTTCTGATTCCAACCATTAAAGAAACTTTGAGCTATTACGACTCTTTGTGGTTCGACTTGGAGAGATGCGTGGAGGCAATTAGAGAGAGAGACCTAGCTAGGTTTGGAAACAAGTAGATAACACGTCCATTCATCGAGGAGGGGCCAAGGAGGGGACCAGAGGGTTCGGTTGGCGGGGACCCGGGGAGGGGGGTAGGAATGTCTGATTAGAGCACAACACGAGGGGGAGGGGATGAGATAACATCTGTCCAATGGGGTCAGGATTGTTATGATACGAGAGTGATTCACGAAGTATATTTCACTACCCATTGGGTTGCAGGGACATTTGTCTCTGATAACGATAGATGATGATTCATCTTGGCAAATCATCGTAGTCATGGGCTGTGGACAAAATCTTTAATATTGAAATTCGGTCGAATTATAGATTCTCAATAATTTCTAAGTATCTGCATGACTTCTGCGGGGGTCTTGACGGGGAGGGAGACTTAACGCCGACCAGATGTGTTATGATAACTGGGGGTCCCTACGGCTAACATGATACGTACATTAGTATTAGACTCAGTGCTATCTCCGTGGGGCCAGCTACACACAGTCTGTCGTTACCAGCACATTACTCATGCTCTTGTGAAGCCCGATAACAACACCAACAGTTAGTATATACAATTTGATTTATCAAAACCTCCCCCTGCTTTTTATTCCCCGTCTCTCGCCCCCCCCCCTCCCCATAAAAAAATCACGGTTTGCAGTTATAAGTTAATTACAGTTATCAATGTAGTTTCAAGAGTCCTTCATCAACGGAATATGTGTGTGTGTATATGTGACGTATTTTATTTACATTACGCCTTTAATTCCGTTACGAAACTAACATGTGGATTTCCAGTACTGCTACTTCCGTAAGGTCGATATGACACTTATGACACACCTAATTTACATAAACGTTGAGGCGGACACTCATCTGATGACGAAGTAATGGTCAGTTTGATTGGAAATGACAGCTGAGTAGGGCTCGGATGTACAAAGCACTTTGTCTGGTTAGCTTGGCCTCATTAAAAATAGGTCTTTGTACATATTTTTTTGTATATAAATAATATAACGTTAAGCTAACAATACATTGTGCTTTATTTATTTTCCCTTTAAGGTCTGCAGCTATATGTATTATGTTACTTATATGTCTCTAGAATCGCTTACATTCTAGGAATAACAGTCGTACGTATACCATACCAAGAGAGTGCTATCAGTCATGTGTCTAAAAACATTTTCCATTTTCATACTTTTCTCTAGAAATCCCACCTTTCTGAAGCAGTAGGCTTATTCAGGAGTATCCGACTAGAAATGTAGGACCATTATAGGATTTCCCTCGTGTAGAACCAGCCTTTATGTGACTTTAGGATGTCTCCCCTTTAGGACAGTCAATTATTTCTCCCCTCTAATATTGTAGCATTATACCTGGTATTTCTAATGGACTTTGACCGACTTCCAAGGTCACAGGGGTCTGAAGTGTTAAAAATATACAAAAAAAAAACCCTTCTTGCTAACATAAAAAAAGTTGTTGATACTGATATATTGAACCTGAAGAATGCTGGGACCCAGACCTAATAGCTTGTTCAAATGACTGACCTTGGGGTATTTTCAAGGCCACAGGGGTCAAATATAACTACTATACCCAAGGTACTGATATTAGGCACATGGCAAGCTGGCATGAAGGTTTGCGAATATGTTCATATGAATGACTTTGGCCGACTTCAAAGGTCATAGAAGTCAAACATGTTGGAGGCATGAAACAAATTCTTCTTAGTCACCAAAGGGGCTACTGATATTTGGTAGGTAGCATGCTGAGGTGGAGATACAAACTTTGTTGAAATGAATGACCATGACTTGCATCCAAAGTCAAAGGGGTCAAAACCTTTAACACATTTTTCTGTTTTGTCAGTATGAAGGGAAAGCAAGTTTATTCAAACGAATAATTTTCACTTATATTCAAGGTCACGGGGTTCATACATTTTCAAACCCTTTAAACAATTTCTTTTCAAAAACCAAAATATTTAAGACGGTGATAATTGGTCAGTAGCATGCATGCTATGATGAAAATTTGGTTTGGTTTATTTTGTTTTACGTCCTATTAACAGCAATGGTCATTTAAGGGCGTGCCAGGTTTTGGAGGCGGAGGAAAGCCGGTGTACCCGGTGAAAATCCACAGACCCACGGTCAGTACCTGGCAACTGCCCCACGTGGGATTCGAACTCGCATCCCAGAGGTGAAGGGCTGGTGGTAGAATGTCGAAACACCTTAACCACTCGGCCACCGCGGCTTTGATGAAGGGTTACAAAGAATGTGCAAATGGATGACCTTGACTTATATTCAAAGTTACAGGGGTCAACTATATTTGAAACCTTTATACGGCTTCTTCTCAATAATTAAGCAGTCCAGAGTTAAACTATTTGGCAAGGTAGATCCTGCAATTAATGGCCAATAAGTTAATTAAGGTCATAGAGGTAAATTTTACATTCAGACATTTTAACGACTTCTCCTGAATAACACATGTATTGGCCCAGGGTGCCGATATTAAGGTTCTTTGGAATAAAACAGTTATATTCTACATGTACCTGTAATGTGTGTAAAATGAAATATTGATATCAAGTGAGCGATGCAGTCCATTGGGCCTCTTGTTCATTTTTTACACGATCTCTCTCCCTTCTAGAACTACATGTATGACCAAACACTCTAAGGGATTGTCTTCATACTAGTTTTTTTCGATATCCTAGATTGTGCGCTAATTGTCTCTTAAGTATCGCTTCCTCACTATACTCGGAAGAGTGTATTTATAGATTATGTACACATAGCTTAAACTCCACAGGTGCAAAATCTCTATATAAGACATACCTGTCCTTCCACCAGCCGTAACGCTTACATTATCGACAGCATAATGACTTGCTTCACCTCACCTCAGCAAAAGTCTATTTAATAGTTATTGAGAATCAACTTGATGACTGCATTCTGATTTAAAACCTCAAAAGCTTAACTCAATCGTTGCATATTCATAAAATGATTGACTTTTACCTGAAAGTAGGGGTATGGAACGAAACATATATATATATATGGCTAGAGTACCGCTCCAACCCTTTATATGATTCCAGCCCTTCGTATATGACAGTGTGGGGTGGTCCTCGCCGCTTTATGTAAATCTGACGATTGAAAGCTATATAGGTGTTGTGTGGTGACCATACACTTTGTCCGAAGGTGACCCGGCTGTTGTCATATACTACGACATGTATTTAATTGTGTGCTTTACAGACATACAGCGTCCACTTAGCCCGACTTAGAACAGACCACATACCTTATATTGTACAGTCCCTACCCAATATTGTAATCCATACTGGCATACACGAATAAACACTGTCTGAGGTCATCTAATTCTGTATAGACCCCCCCCCCCCCCTCCACCCTCCAACACGCACACACCTCACACTCCCCACACCCCCAACTCACACACACACACACACCACCACCACCTCACCCCACCCGTTCTGTACCCCTAAAACTCGGAACCAAGGGGACTGTGTACTGGTGTGTGACGTCCACACGGAGGGACCCTTACTCCGTAACCGCTGGTTTGACTTACGAAAATTAGCATATCTTTATTTACATACCCATTTATATCCTAATATATAAATATGACATGGGTTTTATTTGCATACCCATCACCTGTACGTCGAGGCGTACCGTAGATATGCTGGAAAACCTACCCTTAAGTTGGAGTGTCATACCACTTTTCTCCTGTATATATTATATGCACAAAACAAAATATGGGCGTGTTTAACTATGGTATCAACTCCTTATACAAAGAAACACAAGTATAAAGAGTATTTATGGGTTAGGTCATTTGTACAAACGTAGCCCTAATGTCAACATAACGAATGTTTCCTTACTCGTGACAGGGATAATTTAAAATCTTATTGCCTTAATTTACAACCATGAGCTTAACCTTGGTCCGAATCTTTATCGCGGAGCGAAGATGTTTCAGCGAAGAGGGAGAAAATGTCAATGAAATGATTTTAGAGAATACCAAAGCGTCAACGAAACCATAATCCGAACTCAAAATCGATCAAAGTAGGGGCAAAATATAAACAAAAGGAAGGGAAAGATTTACATGGAGACCATTGTAAAAGTATAAGAGAATAAGACCAGGTGTTCCGGAAGAGTTGGCATCGTCTGCTTCATCGACGATTCCCGCCATGTAAACCTTGGTCATATCCAAGTATATACATCAATAATTAAGTTCTCAAAATGAGAACCGAGTCATTATTGTCAATCACAAGTAAACACACATTGTTATAAGCATATTCAAAAACTGTCATCTTCATATCTTCGATCTATATATCATAGATATCTTGCGTACATGGTAATTACTCTCAGCCATTAAGTAAAAGTACATTTAAGTCAAATCAAAATCTAGAGATAAAGGAACTCTTCTTCGTTGGAGATACATAACAGCGCTGAAACACTCATGCTTAAATATTCTGTCAGCTGTGACGTGAAGCACTTATGACATGATCCGGTGTCCGTTACTTCGGTCCGGGAATTAGATATCCCCAACAGAACTGTGTCCATTACAAATCCGATTTCACATCTTACATGTCATCCTAAATATACCATGCAGCAAAATATTTACACAGAGTTCGGTTTATATATAGCACAGGGCATTATTTTTTATCTCGCACCATCTACACGGAGAGGCACCCCGGAGTACATTCCCACACACATATGTACGCAAATATGTTGGAATCCTACCACTTTCTCTTTGGCTTTTGGCACTACCACATTCCCACACAACCCCCCAGTTTTACCTTATTATTACCACATTCCCACATGTATTGCCTAAACGTCACTACTATGAATTAATTCATAAACTGGATGTTTTGTATAATTGTGGATTCCGGAACGGCTCTGAGGTCAGTTTGAACATTAAGTATACAGACTTCATATGTCAATAGATAAAACGATGATCAATTGTTGAATATTATCATATGCTGATGTTTCGGATAGCTCTCGTATCTAATTGCATAGCGTAGGCTGCATATTTACGTAGTATACGTTTTGGGAAGTCTTGTCTGTGGTTTCTTTATTTACATTTCTGTTGAGGTCTAGGGTGGGGGGGGGGGGCTATTTTTGATAAACATGCCCCCCCCCCCCCTCAATGGTCATAAAGGCTATAATAATATGCCATTGAGGGAGACACTTTTATCGAAAATTGATCTAAACACATTGATTAAGTTCCAAAACAAAAGTTCATAAAGCCCCTGTGCAATGGTCAGGCCGTGCTTAGCCCCTGTGCTATGGTCAGGCCGTGCTTATAGCCCCTGTGCTATGGTCAGGCCGTACCTAGCCCCTATGCTGTGGTCAGGCCGTACCTAGCCCCTGTGCTATGGTCAGGCCGTGCCTATCCCCTGTGCTGTGGTTAGGCCATAACTATCCCCTGTGCTGTGGTCAGGCCGTACCTAGCCCCTGTGCTATGGTCAGGCCGTGCCTATCCCCTGTGCTGTGGTTAGGCCATAACTATCCCCTGTGCTGTGGTCAGGCCGTACCTATCCCCTGTGCTATGATCAGGCCGTACCTAGTCCTTGTGCTGTGTTAAGGCCGTACCAAGCCCCTGTGCTGTGGCCAGGCCGTACCTATCCCCTGTGCTATGATCAGGCCGTACCTAGTCCTTGTGCTGTGTTCAGGCCGTACCTAGCCCCTGTGCTATGGCCAGGCTGTACCTACATGTAGCCCCTGTACTATGGTCAGGCCGTACCTAGCCCCTGTGCTATGGCCAGGCCGTACCTAGCCTGTACTATGGTCAGGCCGTACCTAGCCCCATGTGGGATGGGCAGCCCGTACCTAGCCCCTGTGCTATGGTCACGCCGTACTCTGCCCCTGTGCTATGGTCACGCCGAACCTAGCCCCTGTGTTATGGTCACGCCGTACCTAGCCCCTGTGCTATAGTCACGCCGTACCTAAACTGTAGCCCCTGTGCTTTGGTCAGGCCGTACCTAGCCCCAGTGCTATGGTTAGGCCGTACCTAGCCCCTGTGCTATGACCAGGCCGTACCTGGGGCCTGTGCTATGGTCAGGCCATACCTAGCCCATGTGCTATGGTCAGGCCGTACCTAGCCCCTGTGTTATGATCACGCCGTACCTACATGTAGCCACTGTGTTTTGGTCAGGCCGTACCTAGCCCCAGTGATATGACCAGGCCGTAGCTGGCCCCTGTGCTATGGTCAGGCCCTGCCTAGCCCCTGACGTATGGTCAGGCCGTACCTAGCCCCTGTGCTATGGTCAGGCCGTGCCTAGCCCCTGATGTATGGTAAGGCCGTACCTAGCCCCTGTTCTATGGTCATGCCTTACTTAGCCCCTGTGCTATGACCAGGCCGTGCCTTGCCCGTTGGCCAGGCCGTGCCTACGTGTGTTTGTGTGCCGAGACAGGGTATGGTGGAGAACAAATGCCAACTTAATAGTACTACCTCACTGAAATACTATACCGAATGCTCCCAATGGAACGCAAGTCAGTTCATTGCATATATTAACAGTGACCTTGATCTTTGCTTTAGAACAAAAGAGCAATCTCAAGGAAGGACATTCAGAAAGGCACACACTAATTCAAGGAAACGGTAAACACCAAGTGGTTGAAGTCTGATATTCTTCCATCACTATAGCCCTTCACTTCTGGGTCGTATATTCTGGCCTACTCGGGACATTCGCCAGGTACTGGCCGTAGGTCGTTTTTTTTCTCCCTGAACTCCGGCTTTCCTCCACCACTAAAGCATGACACGTCCCGATAGGACCCTACCTGTTAAAACGACGTAAAACTTAAACAAACCCAACCAAGCAGTTCTGTCCTGTCACATTACACCGACAACGGGTGAACCAGTTGTAGCGGTGCCCCTAAATGTTGACTCTTAAACAGGGAACATCAGGAAATACAGACCCATTAACATTTAGTCATACATGTAGTTGCTTCAAATATGCATGCAAAGACCTTTGTTATGCTTTCAGATCGATCAGTATTAAACGTTTCAACGATTTAAATAAGTTCTCAAAGAAAACGACACAAATAAATACATATACATGTCATGTATAAATAAAGTGTTGATCTAAACATTTTACAATTCTAGTGTGTAACTTTCTTCGTACCAAGGCAGATCCAAATGAATATACAAGATGTAACGAATTATCAGGTCCCTGTGCTACGTGTGTGTTTTAGCTTCCGTTCATTACAACTTTTTATATGACACAGTGCAGTGTATTAGAGCACGAAATCTTGTGATCATGAAATCTTGAGAAAGTTTATTTTTCCGCAAGTTTACTTACCGTTGTAATTCAACAATGTCTGATAAGAGATTAAAAAGAAGGCAAAAATAATCGATAAACTTACATCATCTCACTTCCTGTCGGTTGCGTCATTGTTTGTACAGGTAAATAACAGGACAAAACCCACACTAACGGCAAAAAACTGAACCATCATCTATCTTAGACATGTCATCAAGAGTTACCCAAAGCTTAGCAATGTTTAAATAGCTTGAAATAAATCGTCGGCAAGTTTGAAATCAAGGGAGACACGAAGTACTTTAGAGGACTGAATCTCATCGGGTTCAATCGGACGTTTAACTTGTAACCCACGACATACTTAAAGTAGTTGTTCTCCCTTCTTTCAAAATAGACGGCGTTTTTTTTATATCAAATACGGTTTCTAATAGAACAGAATTCGCAAGAAATGTGCATAGCATGCATATTTTCTTAATTAATTAACCAGCTTGATATTCTTTTATAACCGGAAGTCGATAGCATTTCGCCACACGTGGCTTCTGTTTAAGTTTCTTGTCGTCAAAAAAAAATATATAAATGGGAGTGGTAACTAATGTTGGAAATAAATGGCTAATGCTTGCTATCATACGCAATGTTAGGCCAACACAAGTATAAAGGACATATTGAAGAGGTTGTGGTATCCTTTAGATTGCCGAGTACAAATGCAGAGCGTCAAGATATTTACATCCCCTTTTTCATTCATCTTTTGTTTTATCACAATTTCCCATCCCAGTAGCCCACTTTTATTCTGTTGAGATTTCATGGTGAGAGTGAGATACCATGTTATAATTTCTCACACCTTGACACGAATTCGTGCTTGGGGTGCGAAATGGTGTAATTTCTCATATTTTAGGAGGCAACCGTGCCAGAGGTGAAAAATTGAGATATATTTTATTATAATTTGTCATGTAAGTGTTCTAAGAGTGAGATATCAGGATGTAATCTCTCATATTTTGAGAGCATCTGTGTTAGGGGTGAGATATCGTGAAATAATCTTGACTTGAATTTGTGCTAGGGAAGAGAAAAGAGTGATGTAATTTCTTACAATTCATACACTTACCTACACAGTGTTCGTCTCTACATCACCCCTCCCGGCTTCCCCTACCCTTTCACTACATTTTCACTTTATATAATTTCCATCCATTCGATCAAGAAAGAAAACAACAAAACATAAACCAAGGCTATTTAAATAAAAACACCAACACCAGGGCCCGTATTCATGAAACCGTTCTCATGCTCAAGCATGAATTCTGTGTTCAAGCCAGCTTTCTTGAAACTTTCCTTAATCACGTCGAAGAGTCAAAAAGTCAATGTAAATGTTGAAAACAGTTTTTAGCTTCATGTCTCTTCAACTTTTTTCCAAAACTTTGACAAAGTTAATTTTTTTAAATAATTTATGGCCAGAACAAGAAATAAGGCTTGAGCACGAAATCCATGCTTGAGCATGAGAACGGTTTCATGAATACGGGCCCTGAATTAGTAACCGAGTAAGTTCAGCAGGTTAACAGATTCTACGATCCACCTCGCCCTGTCGCCGATCACCTTCCTTGGTAATGTCTGTCTGTTTAGACTGAGACACCTACATGTACTACTTACAAGAAATTTACATTTACGTAAAAGATACCATTTAGGCACTTCACAACTTGTCGAGGAAAGAAAACATTTAAGCACATGCACATTTGAACTGTAGTGTGTAGTGGTAAGCTAAATATCTCTATGTAGCTTGGACTCGAAAACTCTTGTTTTTTTTTATCACGTTCTTAGTGTTGGGATGGTTTTGAAGTGTACTGGTGTAGTTTTCTTTCAAGATATAGGTCGATTTTCTAAGTTAATCATTTTTGGAAAGTAAGCAATGAGCATTCGTGAATGAGATATTTTTTTGTGTAAGAACTTTCTCAAGACACAACAAACGTTTACAATATATACTTATACACTACTTATCTGCTTTCAGTTGGAACATATGTCTACATTGCCTGTGGATGCCGAATGAAATCAGTTCAATGCTGCCGTTCTTACATGACCCTTGAATCGGGAACCATCGCCACTTTCCGTAAACGAGAAAATACGAGAAGACTCTCAGAACTACTTGCAGAAATTTGCTCTTCTACATAAATGTAATACGACCCCTGTATAACGATTATCAAACAAGTTTTTTATAACTCATTTAAATTTGTCTTGCTTGATTGGGCGTTGGTGCGTTTGAGTTTTGTGTGAGAGGGAACCGGAGCATCTAGAGAAAACCTGTATTGTTGGACAGGTGATCATACAAAGTCACGCTATCCACTGCGAATATTAATTTCAACGTTCATTTAATACGCCGTGCCATTCCAAGATGTAATTTTGTTATCAAACCATGCATGAGTTCGTATATGCGGAAAATGCTTAGACATTTGAGAATCCGAAGTAGGTCTGCTACGTGAAATAGATCTACTACGTGAAATAGATCTGCTGCGTGAAATAGATCTACTACGTGAAATAGATCTGCTGCGTGAAATAGATCTACTACGTGGAATAGATCTACTATGTGGAATAGATCTACTACGTGAAATAGATCTGCTGCGTGAAATAGATCTAATACGTGGAATAGATCTACTATGTGAAATAGATATACTACGTGAAATATGTCTACTACGTGAAATATGTCTGCTACGTGAAATAGATCTACTACGTGAAATATGTCTACTACGTGGAATAGATCTACTACGTGGAATAGATCTACTACGTGGAATAGATCTGCTACGTGGAATAGATCAACTACGTGGAATAGATCTGCTACGTGGAATAGATCAACTACGTGGAATAGATCTACTACGTGAAATAGATCTACTACGTGGAATAGATCTACTACGTGGAATAGATCAACTACGTGAAATAGATCTACTACGTGAAATATGTCTACTACGTGAAATAGATCTGCTACGTGGAATAGATCTGCTACGTGGAATAGATCTACTACGTGGAATAGATCTGCTACGTGGAATAGATCTACTACGTGAAATATGTCTACTACGTGAAAAAGATCTACTACGTGGAATAGATCAACTACGTGAAATAGATCTACGTGAAATAGATCTACTACGTGAAATATGTCTACTACGTGAAATAGATCTACTACGTGGAATAGATCTACTACGTGAAATAGATCTGCTACGTGGAATAGATCTACTACGTGGAATAGATCTACTAGGTGGAATATGTCTACTACGTGAAATAGATCTACTACGTGGAATAGATCTACTACGTGAAATAGATCTGCTACGTGGAATAGATCTACTACGTGGAATAGATCTACTACGTGGAATATGTCTACTACGTGGAATAGATCTACTACGTGAAATAGATCTACTACGTGAAATAGATCTACTACGTGGAATATATCTACTACGTGAAAAAGATCTACTACGTGAAAAAGATCTACTACGTGAAAAAGATCTACTACGTGAAATAGATCTGCTACGTGGAATAGATCAACTACGTGGAATAGATCTACTACGTGGAATAGATCTACTACGTGGAATAGATCTGCTACGTGAAATAGATCTGCTACGTGAAATGCATATATTAATGTAGATCTTCCACGTGAAAGAAATTTATCACGTGAAATAGGTTTGTTACGTGAAATAGGTCTGCTATATGAAATAGGTCTGCTATGTGAAATAAGTACTTGCTTATTGACCTTTCCTAGGTCAGGAAGATATATAATAGTTTTCATTTATTTTCAAATTTACAGTAAACTATAAAAATAAAAACGTATGTTATATGTTTCTCCTAATAACCAAGAATATATTTGATGCAGACACCATGAGATCTTCCTTATTTTAAGTTGACGCAGTGGATAGCGCACTTGTCTTACAACCAAGGCGCCCGAGGTTCGATTCCTCTATCGGACGTGAAAATGTATAGAGAGCGCTTGCCAGACCACGTGAGTTTTTACCTGGTTCTCCGGTTCCCACCCAATCTTTGAGTTCAGAATCTAATTGGATGTGACGTAATATATATCATGTTTCCCAGGGTATAGTCACCTTCTATTGCAACAGGGTTTGTATCAAAGCGTGTCGACCTCAGAATAAGTCCAGAATTGATTAAATATAGGCTGGTTTTGTGGCTCCGTAGATAGGTATCGTGATCCGAAATAATAGCACGTGCATGTTTTCACGTTTGACAGTGTCGTTCAGAATAAATGGATGTTTATTTTACTCCGATGAAAGGACACGCTTCCAATATTCGTTTTGCTGTTACGATAATGATTACACAAGGTTTTTTATTTACAATCAATACCACACAAACCTCACACAAGGACATGTGTCACTGTACACGCTAATCACCTGTGTAACTCAGGTGTTCTTAATATATAGGTACGGGAGTTAGCTAGCAAAGCAAATCTCTTAAAACATCATTTTTAACCTTTTATTAAATCTCGCCAAATCTCGCGGGAGAGCGATCTCAAATTCACTGTTATTCAAGGTTAAGTGGAGGTCAGTTCTACCTGAACGATATATATATAATCTTCTTTGTTCGTATGTCACAGGGGAAGATTAATTCATACGTCAACAACTTTACAAAAGCGATATCAATATGATAAGGTACAATGTGTTATAGAGAGATCAAACTGTGGGAATAGAGAAAAAACAAATTGTGCGAATATTCATAAAGTTTACACAGGGGCATGATAATTGTTTTCTGGTAGTTTTAGACCTAATCTCATTAAGGTTTTCAGCTCATCAATTTCCGATAAAACTGCCCCCCCCCCCCCCCCCCCCATCATTAAATGGTATTCATGTAGAGAAGGAACAATCAGACTGTTAATATATTTCTGATTTCAATATTTCGAAACAAACCTCACATACAAAATTGCTTATATTATGACGTCAGAAATAAAAAAAAATAAACCGACCTGGCGAGTTAGAAATGCGGAAGTATTACTGATGTTAGAAATGTGTCTTTAAACTTGAAGGTATTCAGATAGAAGATTTTATGCGTTGTCTTTGGTTCAATTGAGATAATGTTTGATCGTAATGACACTTTATCTCCTACCCAACAACCACAATACAACACAGATATTCCTTTGATATGTATACAATGTGTGTACATGTATCTCCATTTAAAGATTTGTTTTACAATACGTAGCTACATGTATGATTCTATTGATTATGACAGTGTCCGTTTCTGGTTGAACTGATAAATACAAAATGTCTGTCAAGTCTTTGTTGTACTATAGTGCATTTAATTTGCATATACTAACAAGTTCGCACGTTCCGGTTTCAAGTCGCCAAGGTATGAATGGGGCATGCAATATTTGCTGTGATATTGGTTCAGACATTTTTTTTGGCTATCCGCTTTTATCCCGTGTTACATCACCGAGTTATATAACAGACCTGAGACTTGTTCGTTATACGGTACAATAGCATGAATGAATTGAAAAGGTTTGTCCATTTTTTTTTGCTGGAGGACCTGCAAATGTTAATGCAGGTCGTACAAGGCCTTGCCTAAAGGAGCATATCATTATAAAGTCAGTCCCGTTATTCTGGAATCAGAAACCTGCATTTCATTTAGACTGGCTACCAGCCCCTAAGTTTCTATAGAGATTTTTTTTTCTTTATTTTACTCCTAGGTTACCCCCCCCCCCCCCCCCCCCCCTTGATTCAAACTTAGGATCAGACATCCAAGTGATCAACATTATTTGACTATTTTTGTTTCAATATCTGTATACTATTCTAGAGACGGGAGCCAGTTTACATTATATTTTGCGGCTTTTATTAATCCCGAACAAAAACACGTCAAGAAAACTTGTTGAGGTTCCTATCTGTTTATTATTCAATTAGTTTCAGGATCTGGAATTGATCGAGTGAGCGAGGTCAGGGTACGCGCCTTCAATCTCTCGCCTTACATCGGAATGACTCGGGTGTATACGTACATACGAAAGGTACGGAAACTGCCGAGGGAGTGTTGAAAATGTAGCACGCATGGGTACTTGAAGACTATTCGGCGAATTACAGTCTCCCATCCAATGCACAGGGACCTGAGAATTCGTTACAGCTAGTTTTGGACCTAAAATAGGGTGTTTAGAGTAATTATACACATTTGGGGGGTTAAGATCAATTTTCGCTTTTATGACCATTTAGGAGGCATTTTTATCGAAAATTGATCTTAACCCCCCAAATGTGTAAAATTACTCTAAACACCCTATTTTAGGTCCAAAACTAGCTGTAACAAATTATCAGGTCCCTGTGATCCAAAGTGGGATTAAATGCAAAGAATGCACAGATGATACATTCGTGCAGGAATTAATCCTAGAAATGGAAAAAATAGTGTCAGGGCAACTTTATAAGAAAAAAATCTGGTGAATATTTATTGCCCTTTTACTATCTATTGTGTTCAGTGTTTCATTATTTGGTTGCCAAGATGAACCAATTCGAGCATAACAATTAAGCGACAAGTAGTGTTGGAGAAAGACCCTTTACAACCTCTTTTGATGCAAGGCAAAGGTCAAAATATGGGTCGGAGTGACCTACATTTGAAACACGAGTCACCGCCTCACCATGGTGGACCAATACCCCAAGTATGAAGTTCCAGTGATTCGTAGTGTAGGAGATCGAGTACGACACCCTTTTTCTTTGATATAGGTCAAAGGTCAAAATATAGGCCAGGGTGACTTGCTCCTGAGACACGACACACCGCAACATAGGACTCATACACCAAGAATGAAGTTCCATTGACTAGTAATGAAAGAGATACACGGTGTCTATTTGATGTAGGGCAAAATGTAGGTCAGAGTGACCTACTTTTGAGATACGAAACATCGCCTGGGGTAAGCATAAAGTCCTGGTGACATTAATGTAGGAGATAAAAACCGGTCAGATAGCACAAGTACGTCCGTTCGGGGCTTGTTGACAGTTTACGTGTTCTGAGTTAGTGACAACCGTGTAATAATGATATTGAATCAATTTACAGATAATATGTCAATTGGTACCATGTTCTTCCCCCAACGGTTTTACTCATCTCCGCTTCGCCTAATGGTTTGGTTTGTTTTTTGTTTTACGTCCTTTTAACAGACAGGGTCATTTAAGGACGTGTCATGTTTTGGAGGTGGAGGAAAGCCGGAGTACCCGGAGAAAAACCACCGACCTACGGTCAGTACCTGGCAACTGCCCCACGTAGGTTTCGAACTCGCGATCCAGAGGTGGAGGGCTAGTGGTAGAATGCATCGGGACACCTTAACCACTTGTCCACCGCGGCCTCCGTCTAATGGGAAGTTGAAATCTTTTATTTGCCTAGAAATGGGGTCTAATATGTCCTTAAAGTTAAAACAAAACAAAAAAATCCGAATATAATGAAACACGTCCTTAAACACTTATCATTTGTCAATTTTGTCAAGACTTCCCTGATTAAACTCGTCAGTGTACGTACGTCGCTCGACTACATGTTTTGGCTCTACACATCTATATAGATATTAAACAGATACCTTTATACACGGAGACCAGATACTAAAAGAAAAATTCTGGATCATCATGCGGTATATCTCTATATTGATAACAAATAAAGAGTGGGTCTATTTTACCGTGTATTATAAAGCTCTATCAGATAATACTGTAGGTAAACAGTGTAACACTCAAGGTTCTCATATACACACAGGTATATATCATAATTATAGATATTATACATACACGGCAAAGGTGTGCTCGCAGTAAGAATCGCTGAGCTAGTTATATTATAAAAGCCAATTATATTCATAAATGAAATTGCGTATATAGGGTTCAATGTCATGGTCTGAAATAGTGATAAACAAACAAATATCATATACGATTCTTAGAAGTCTCATTTTGTTGACAAATAACAAGTTTTTCGTCTGTTATACCATAGTAATACCAGTTAAACGTCTGTGGTAATGCATAGGTACATATCACAGTTTTATAGATGTACGTATAAAGATGTGCTCGCAGCAAGAATTGCTGAGCTAGTTATATTCAAAAAGCAATTATGTTCACAAATAAAATTACGTATCTAGGGTTCAATTTCATGGTCTGAAATTATGATAGATGACTCAATTTTTTTTATAAATACATTCCATCTGCTATACAACAGTCATTACATGTAATTATACAAATTGAAATAGGAGTCATATTTTTAATTTGCTTCAGACAAATATGTAAACATTGACAAAACGTTGATCGGGAAAGTAATAGGAAGGAGAAATTTTTAAACGTAAATTCACAACATGAGTGTGGAAATGTCGGTGAAGACGATCGTGTGGCGTCCACGCCCTCCCCCGCATATACTAGATACGTGAAGGACGGGGCGTGGTCCCGGAGTATTTACTGAGTTACCAAGGAGACGGCTATCTAAATTACCCCAGTATAGTTGTCGGGTTTAATATATATATGTGTGTATGTGATGTTACCTTAGATAGAATTAAAAGTGAAGGTATCATGTGAAAGGTATAAAGGCACAGGTAAACAATGCCTATGTTCTATACGTAATGTAGGTCACACAAAGGTAATATATACCTGTACCATTACCCGTATACATCTAACACCAATATACTTATATTACAGTGCAAAGAGTCCGGGGCTACAGACGGGAACACCACAGGTATAGTGACAAGATACAAGATACAAGAAGCTTTATTTAAAGTCGCATATATAAAACAAGCAACATTAGCGCTGTAGCGCTATTTCTGCGACAAACATAGTAAAACGCAAACATAAAACAAGGTAATTAACAAAATACATAGAGACATGCAAAACTGTACACTATCACATACAAACTAGTATGAAATTACAACAATGTAAGTAAAATATTTGGGTTATACGTGAATAACACAGCAGCACATAGTGGCATATACAACTTGTATCACATTTACCAAAATAATAAAATTATACTATTTATTGATATTGAACACCTGCATATCACACAGGTGCTGCTGTTGAGTTGATTAAAGCACTTATAAGTCAAATATACATAAATGCTACATTGTAATATAGCAAAGAAATAAAATTTGACATAATATACACTAATATAGTGTAAATGACTGGCTATCTGTCTTTTTCGTGAAACAAGTATATGAAATGTTGTTCACAAAGAACGTCAATAAATATGACATTGTTAATACTCAGGCGACAAACATAATGTATACAGAGATTGTATTTTCACACCCTATATTTTCAGGGAAAGTTCACATGAGGTACTTTGGTCAGCGTTTTGAAAATATAGGTCACATATATGCTATTATGCAGAACGACGTTTTGTAAATAGAGATCAAACAAGATGTCTTGTACACTATAGCCAAACGAGATATTTAAAATTCACATGGTGAGATCAAGCAAGACATCTTGAACAGTGTGAGGTACATTGACATAAAAAAAGATATATTGAACGTCTGCTTGTTAATATTTATTCGAAAAGACAACTATTATGTTAATCAAATTGCGGGACATTCTCTCATAAGACAAAGATATGCTACATAAAGATTGTCAGAACTTAGAAGATGATGGAACAATTTCACACAAGATGAAATATGTTTGCTGATATCAACTAAGGCAGCTCAAGCGTATCAGAGGTGTAAAAGAAGTCATCAACAATTAGCTAACACGACACCCTACAAATAATAATGCCAGAAAGTGTTGCAAGCTAATTTCACAATTAGACAATACACTTCAATATACTTGCTTGAATTGTTGACACATCATCTTATAAGAAATTGATGGTTTATCATTCCATAAGAAATGCTTTATACAATGTACGTAGAATGTAGTACTAGAAATATTTGAAACGTCAAGGCAAAAGATATCAACAGGTGATACTAGATATGGCTAAACCCGGAATTGGCACCTTACATAACATAACTGTAGGACATTGTTGAGACATCTTCTTAAAGAGATTGAATTTCAACACTAGAAATATCTGGAATCTAATCTCATAAGATATAGGCCTAGCGCACACATACTAGAAAGTACCGAAACGTGACGTCACTAGAGATTACAGATAATAGTGGAAGTGACCTTTAGTTACACGTGATGCTTGTCTAATGAAATAATTAGATATTGACAGGGGTGGTTGGTCATCATCTAGACCCTCAATTATAAAACGGGGAAACTCTAAACCGTCAAATGGATGTCATTCTCATTTCCGCTGACCAGACACCGGAAGTGGCGAGTTGGGTCATCTCAAAAGGTAAAACAAATAACACGAGCAAGGAATTCATCAAAACACTTTTTATGTATTTTACTTTGAAAAATACACGGTGGCTTATCAAAGAGATTTTTGTCTGTGATTTCTAAATAAGGAATATGATATTTCAGCTAACAGTATGTTTCTTTAGATGTTGAATTTGGATTTTAAACCTGACAAATATTTCGACAGACAAGTTGTAAGAAGGCAGATGTATCTATATCAAACCCAGTGTAATCCTACACAAACAGACAATAAAATCGAGTGACTCTATAAACCATTGAACGAGGAATGTAATAAAACCAAGCATCACAGCGCGCTGGTAAATATTGACAGCTGATATATATGACAATTTTACAACGGGAAGTTCTGTTCATCCCGGGACTATCAGTAAACACAAGCATAATCTTAATATAAAGATATTAATCTTAAAACAATATAAGCTTGTTGATAAAAAGATGCTTTGAAATGTATCGGTAAATGTTGACATGCGTCGATTTTGCTGTCCTTACGTCAGAAAGAACTGAAAATGAAAAAAAAAAATTGTGGGGATGGGGGGAGCGGGGGGGGGGGGGGGGGGGGGTATGAGCAGAGGGGGGAGGGGTACAAAGCAGAGAGTTTGGCCTATTCAACCCTAAATTCACTATTGAACCTTTCCTTATGATGGAATGGGCATGTTAATTCTAAAAGGGGTAAGTAGGTAATGCTAAAATGCGGAAGACTTCCGCGACAAACATACCAAACATCGCTACACGATTTTAATGGAACGCGGCAAGTGTATACAAAATATTTCTATTGAGCATTAGTAAAGAATCTGTACTGACGAGATTATATCTGTAGATCTAGAGTTCTGAACACGTGTAAGGGATAGGACGGTAAGAGGGTAAGGCGGAAGATGATTGCGCTGATAGAGAAAGTGCCTGCATATCATTCGGAATCCACGAAATTTACGCGATCGCGAATTTATTAAGAGTTCACAAAGTTCTATGTCCACGAGCTCTAGCTATTTCTTTTCCTCAAGGATTGAGATGATTTACAATTTTAAATTGTTGTTTAAATGTTTTGAGCCAAATCACAAAAGTGTTTTTCGAAAAGATATACCATTACCTCGTGTAAGTGTGATATGTTGCGGGTCGGGTGGTGCATTGGATAACGTCAAGGCGACCACGGTTCGATTCCCAAATCAGATGTGAAAAGGAATAGGGTCACCTGCCCGAAAACGCGGGTTTTCTCCGGGTAGTCCGGTTTCCACCGACAACAAGACCCAACCCAGGCTAACATCAAGACCAATAAGAATGATAAATAGAAGTTGTAAAATCTTTATGCCCGAAGGCTCGTATAGGCTGAGGGTTTATCTAGATCTGAAATAAATTTTATCAATCTTGAACTACACATCGTGATTTCGAAGCTTTAACACAAAGATATGATACAAATACGAATGTAATATCACGAAAATGACGCATACAAAATGTCTGATATGAAGCTAATTTGATTGATATATTCAGATATGATCATGATATATGTTTTTCTTATTCAGTAGAGCTTGTCTTGAACTATATCTCTCTTCAGTGATTATTCGACGATTATTTTAATCTTAAGTTTGTTGATTAAGCGTTCTTTAAATACGTGTACGGTAAGGTATGACGCTAAAACGTCACTGGTAGAAAATGTCCTGGCCCCGAGATCATGAAACAATCAGGTATGACGTTACTTTTTGTACGTGATTGGCTAAGTAAAAACTTCAGACAAATTTAGACTAAAAAGTGTTTCATGATCTTTGGGCCTGGTCTGTTCTTTAGAATGCTTGATTGGTAGTATATGTACACTACCAACGTTGATTAAGATTCGCTGCCGTTTTTCTTAATATTCGGTTACACTTTTCCTGTAGGTAAGGGAGGGAGGGGGGGGGGCGCTGTGGTGGTGGTGGTGTAATTTCGTTACCATGGAAGCTCGATCGGGCGATTGTATAACAGACTCGAAACCTGGTCCATTGTAACGTTGAAAATGGAATCAGGGTCAGTTCCCGGTCCTGTAGAATGTTTCACACTCAATACACGTGTTTTGAACATATTTTGTTTATTTCATTTCCAACATATTCATAAATTCCAACAAGGCATGTTTATTTTGTAGTGTATGGTACGAAGATCCTGAAATATATATTTTACCTGTTTAGTTCATCTGAGAAATAAAAAGCAGTTTCTCCCTCACGGAGACAGCGATACAAGGATGCGCAGTATCAAACATAATACACGAACCCGAACTCCATAATCACGAAATCTCAAAAAGAAAAAAAAAAAAGGAAAAAAATGGGTATCATTACATTTATTTCTAAATATATACACGTTTATTCACACCGAGGGACGTTCTGCTTCAGTGAGCATCGTTCATGTGGAATAATTAGTTTCCTCGCTGATCATGATAATACCTATAGAGAAGTTACATCTTAGTTAAGTCATATATCTACACTTTCAGAGTTACACATGAACTCTTTAACATAGACGTAGACTTTGCACCCAGAGATCGCCAGGTATGTGTTTGTATTTCTCTAACCTATGGATGATAGATGTATAATCTTTACCTATACATCTACAATAATCTTTACGATGTGATAGAGAACTCTTCAACCCGAGGGATTAGACCCTGTCGAGGGTAGACAAACAAAAGGTCAACCCCCAAGGGTTTCCTGCTAAATCATCACGGAGGAAAGGAAGAGAAAGGGCGGGGGGGGGATGTGTGTGTAATTATTCATCTCCCCCTAAGATTTCAATAGAATCATCTGACATATTTAAGCTGTAATTCGCCTTCCTTCTATATGAAGCTTATCATGACGTCATAATTTATTGTTTCCTGGTATTTTGAGCCTGTGAATTACATGTTCTATTTGCTGAAATGATGCAAAAGCGGCTATTGATGAAACAACAACAGACCCAATTATACTAATTCAAATGACATGAAGAGACTGTTCTATACCTTATATCGGAAACGTTATGCTTTTCTTCTAATAAAATAAAACATCCAGGTCCCGGTTTCATCAACGTTACTTAACTTAAGGAAACTCCTTAACTTAAAAATTCCCATAGGAAAGCATTACAGAATTTAAGGAAAGTTCCTCAAATAAGGATTTTTTCCTTAAATTCTGTAATGTTTTCTTATGTCGATGTTTAAGTTAAGGACTTTCCTTAAGTTACGGAATGTTGATGAAACCAGGGCCTGGAAGCAATAAGTTTGGGGCCTGCTGATTATATTATCATCCCACCGAAAGCTTTAGTTTTGTCGATTTACGTCCTATTACTAGCTATGGTGATTTAAAGAAGTGATAGGTTTTGAAAGGGAAGGAAAACCGGAATACCCAGAAAAAAACCGACCCGTGGCAAGTCTGACAACCGCTCCAACGCACGATTCAACTACATGTAGTAAAAGGTTATTTCTCCCAACCGGATAAATGGATGTTTGTGATGTTTTCTTTAGGGGATCCCCCAGTACATACTAACACTATATCATGTACATATGACGTATATTTATTATAAAGAATACTAGTATATGCGAGGCTGTGACGATGTGAGGTGTAACTTAACCTGTGAATGGTGTGAACAGGACCTACTTCTTTTTCTACCTGTCAACCGGACACATTCTGAATGGCTTAAAAAAAGGTATTCACGGAGCCTACAGTGTAGGGGATTTACCGGGTCCTGCACATTCACAATGTATCAGCATTTCCTTGTACAGAGTATCACAATCACTTAAACAACGTAAAGAGAATTCGGGTTTCGTTTACGGGACTTAATTTCTGCAAAACCGGGAAGCATTTTTGTAGTTTCCTTGAAGGGTGGGGTTATTGCACGTTGCTTGAACGATAGCACACATGACGTGCCAGACGGACGGTCATATATAGTTGTAAGTTCATCGTTTTTATAACGGTCGTTTAGAAAGGAGATATTTAATATCAAATATAGGATAAACCTGTTAGAAAGTTTGAGGAATGGATTTTGTTTTCTTGTTTATACATACTGTACATGTATGTATATGCCGGAAGTAAGATAAGTCCTGGACGGACTCTATATCTTGGCCAGTGGAGCTCCGGACGTACGTTTCTGAGGAGTTCCGGACGCACTCGTGTCTTTGAGGTTCCGGAAGTCTTATGTATATCTAAGCTTTTCCTGACCTACTCACTCACCGAATGGCCTAAGAGGATAAGAGTTATTAAGCCACTGACTTCCGGTACATAAGAAGGGGACGCAACTCGAATGGCGTCATATTCAATGAACACTGTCGTACCAGACTCACCACATCACTTTCAGTTTAGTTAGTCATGTCCTCGTCCATCCATTACCATACTACCAATGTACATGGCTACCTGCCCCTTTCCATTTATTTATAATCAACAATTCCCCTTTGAAGAAGATCAATGGCCCTTTTTCATTTATTTACACTCACCAATTTCTATTGTAAATGTCCCTTGGCCCTTTAGATTTAACCACAATCACCAATGTCTCCTGTAAATGTCCCTTGGCCCTTTAAATTTAACCACAATCACCAATGTCCTCTGTAGATGTCCATTGGCCCTTTAAATTTAACCACAATCACCAATGTCTATTGTAAATGTCCCTTGGCCCTTTAAATTTAACCACAATCACCAATGTCTCCTGTAAATGTCCCTTGGCCCTTTAAATTTAATCACAATCACCAATGTCCTCTGTAGATGTCCCTTGGCCCCTTCCCTATATTCACAATCATACATTTCCTCTGGAGAAAGATCACTGGCCCTTTTCATTTATTCACAATCACCAATTCCATTTGAAAAAATGCCCATGATCTTTCCCTTTAATCACACTCACAAATTTCTTCTGTAAATCTCCCCTAGCCGTTTCCATGTATTGCATAATATCAATCACCATCACCATGTATTGCCATGCAATAGCAATCACCATCACCATGTATTACCATGCAATATCAATCACCATCACCATGTATTGCCGTGCAATAGCAATCACCATCACCATGTATTGCCATGCAATAGCAATCACCATCACCATACATTGCCATGCAATAACAATCACCATCACCATGTATTGCCATGCAATAGCAATCACCAATTCCCTCTGTAGATGATTCCCTGGCCCTGTCTTTGTATTCACAATCACCAATTCCTTCTTTATAGATGATCACCTTGTCGTCACCAAGTCGTCCTGTACCCTAAATATGTCACACGACACCCCCCCCCCCTCCCCCCGCACACACACACACATCTCCTCCCCATACCACATTATGTCTGATTATACATGACATCACTAAATGTACCAAGTGAACATGTATGTTTTGACGTCACTAGTTGTCTGCCCTTGCACTTTCCTCTTACATAACGAGTGCACATGTTTGTGTGACGTCACTTACTGTCTGTAATGTGAACCCCTCCCCGTGTCACACAATGCACCACCTGTCCTGCTACATGTATAATGGTGATAGTAAAACGCGAGTGCAGACGATGATTTCACGGACATTGTTTGTTCTGTTAAATAAAAAAGTAGGGAATAATAAAATTGAAACCATCAATCTTTTAGGCTAACAAAGACATCATTTAAACACCAACCGGTGTCATATACATCGCTGCATACACCAGGATTTGGACTAGTGTGGGATTGTAACCGACGATAACACGCGTGTATTCGTACACAGACTAGAGGTAACGGACAAAAAGTCACAATGTTTTAACCCGTAATTAAAGATGATTAAATAGCTAATTTTTGCTCTGACAGACCATTTATACACCTGGTGTTGGGCGACTTCGTACAGGTATTTCGCAAGGTAGCAAGATAGCTGTTTCTATTGTGTTGTTCTTTAGGACCTCTAATAGCCAGTTTACGTATTTACGTCATAAAGACACAATTTATACGGACAAACATACAAAAACTCTGAATGAAATGCGAAGTACCGCGCGTCCTTGACCTTTGGACAGGAGGTCATAACCAGCACGTGTTATGTTTCCTAAAAAATCATAATTACAAACAACTTGACCGACATTCATCAAATAATGGCATACAATTTTACCGACATTCACCAAATAATGACACAACTTTACCGACATTCACCAAATAATGACACATAAATTGACAGACATTCACTGAATAGACATACCACTTTACCGATTACATCAAATAAAGACACTTTCATATTACTCTCTCAAGAATTACACAACATTTCACGAAAACACCAAAAAAAATATCATAATTTTACCAAAAATTACAAAAAAACCCCATCAAACTTCGAAAATCTTACCAACAAAATAACTCAATATTACCAAACAACTTTAAAATCATTACATAGCATTGGCACATTACTTAAACACCGAATAAATATACACATTAACTTAACAGTGTATTCGTCACATAGTAAATCACAGCCTTTCTTAGTATCTGAAACAATAGCACAACGATCCGAGGCTATTGCTAAAACCTCGTGTAACGACGAACCGCCCACTTACAAGCACGTGTTACTAAGTGCATAATACTATGACACTCAAGTTTGTGACGTAATACACCGAAATGAAGTGCTAAGCCAGTCACGTGACATGTCTATTACTCATACGTTTGTTTAATTACATTTTTACATACATACACACACACACATATGCTTGACTAAAGTTTACACTCCTTCAGTTAGATCAACAAACCTCTCATCTATTTTCAATAAGAAGCATTAGGTGCCTACATACAAATTTGATCACTTGGGCAACACAAAAATAAATCATTCAATTAATCTCCCTGATGAAATGTAAATATTAATTAGAGACTATGTCAAAAGTGAAACAAAATGCATCCAACAACTTCTTTGCTATATAAACATGTATATATGTGTTTATAGCGTGTAAAGTATTGATGATGTCGGGTGTCTATAACGTGTACAGTATTGATGATGTCCGGTGTCTATAGCGTGTAAAGTATTGATGATGTCGGGTGTCTATAACGTGTACAGTATTGATGATGTCCGGTGTCTATAACGTGTACAGTATTGATGATGTTGGGTGTCTATAACGTGTAAAGTATTGATGATGTTGGGTGTCTATAACGTGTACAGTATTGATGATGTCGGGTGTCTATAACGTGTACAGTATTGATGATGTCGGGTGTCTATAACGTGTACAGTATTGATGATGTCGGGTGTCTATAACATGTACAGTATTGATGATGTCGGGTGTCTATAACATGTACAGTATTGATGATGTCGGGTGTCTATGACGTGTACAGTATTGATGATGTCGGGTGTCTATGACGTGTACAGTATTGATGATGTCCGGTGTCTATAACATGTACAGTATTGATGATGTCGGGTGTCTATGACGTGTACAGTATTGATGATGTCGGGTGTCTATAACATGTACAGTATTGATGATGTCGGGTGTCTATAACGTGTACAGTATTGATGATGTCGGGTGTCTATAACGTGTACAGTATTGATGATGTTGGGTGTCTATAACGTGTACAGTATTGATGATGTCGGGTGTCTATAACGTGTACAGTATTGATGATGTCGGGTGTCTATAACGTGTACAGTATTGATGATGTCGGGTGTCTATAACGTGTACAGTATTGATGATGTCGGGTGTCTATAACGTGTACAGTATTGATGATGTCGGGTGTCTATAACGTGTACAGTATTGATGATGTCAGGTGTTTATAACGTGTACAGTATTGATGATGACGGGTGTCTATAACATGTACAGTATTGATGATGTCGGGTGTCTATAACGTGTACAGTATTGATGATGTTGGGTGTCTATAACGTGTACAGTATTGATGATGTCGGGTGTCTATAACGTGTACAGTATTGATGATGTCAGGTGTTTATAACGTGTACAGTATTGATGATGACGGGTGTCTATAACGTGTACAGTATTGATGATGTCGGGTGTCTATAACATGTACAGTATTGATGATGTCGGGTGTATATAACGTGTACAGTATTGATGATGACGGTGTCTATAACGTGTACAGTATTGATGATGTCGGGTATCTATAACGTGTACAGTATTGATGATGTCGGGTGTCTATAACATGTACAGTATTGATGATGTCGGGTGTATATAACGTGTACAGTATTGATGATGTCGGGTGTCTATAACGTGTACAGTATTGATGATGTCGGGTGTCTATAACGTGTACAGTATTGATGATGTCGGGTGTCTATAACGTGTACAGTATTGATGATGTCGGGTGTCTATAACGTGTACAGTATTGATGATGTCGGGTGTCTATAACGTGTACAGTATTGATGATATCGGGTGTCTATAACGTGTACAGTATTGATGATGTCGGGTGTCTATAAGGTGTACAGTATTAATGATGTCGGGTGTCTATAACGTGTACAGTATTGATGGTGTCGGGTGTCTATAACGTGTACAGTATTGATGATGTCGGGTGTCTATAACGTGTACAGTATTGATGGTGTCGGGTGTCTATAACGTGTAAAGTATTGATGATGTCGGGTGTCTATAACGTGTACAGTATTGATGATGTCGGGTGTCTATAACGTGTAAAGTATTGATGATGTCGGGTGTCTATAACGTGTACAGTATTGATGGTGTCGGGTGTCTATAACGTGTACAGTATTGATGATGTCGGGTGTCTATAACGTGTACAGTATTGATGGTGTCGGGTGTCTATAACGTGTACAGTATTGATGATGTCGGGTGTCTATAACGTGTACAGTATTGATGGTGTCGGGTGTCTATAACGTGTAAAGTATTGATGGTGTCGGGTGTCTATAACGTGTACAGTATTGATGATGTCGGGTGTCTATAACGTGTACAGTATTGATGATGTCGGGTGTCTATAACGTGTACAGTATTGATGATGTCGGGTGTCTATAACGTGTACAGTATTGATGATGTCGGGTGTCTATAACGTGTAAAGTATTGATGATGTCGGGTGTCTATAACGTGTACAGTATTGATGATATCGGGTGTGTATAACGTGTACAGTATTGATGATATCGGGTGTCTATAACGTGTACAGTATTGATGATGTTGGGTGTCTATAACATGTACAGTATTGATGATGTTGGGTGTCTATAACGTGTACAGTATTGATGATGTTGGGTGTCTATAACGTGTACAGTATTGATGATGTTGGGTGTCTATAACGTGTACAGTATTGATGATGTTGGGTGTCTATAACGTGTACAGTATTGATGATATCGGGTGTCTATAACGTGTACAGTATGTTTTTAACCTGTGCATTAAGAAAAATCACGCAACATTTACACATAACTTCACAAAGAACTTCCAAATATGTCACAAAAAACTCGTATCCCACTTTACCAACAGGTTCTCTATAGACCCGGAGGTTGGGGTTAAAATCTGGTACTGATATGTACAGTGTATATACAATCTGTTACCTGAGATTCCATGCTTTTTCTCAGTAAGATCACGTGTTTGTTGTACCTGTATTCGTTGATATACATGTATGTAGCAAACTGTAGCGGATTTTTACCTACAGTATCGATTTGGTCGGCTTACTACCAGATGTCGCCGTAAACCAACTTTGCTTTGACAGGTAAAAAAATTACAATCTGAACATTAATGAGAAAAATACACATAAGCAATACAATAAACATAAAACTATTTAGAAAACAAACGAATTTCTAGTTGATGTCTAATTTAGAAAACAAAACAAATTTAAATTGATACTAGTTTATAGTAGTCTTGTTTCCCAGAAAAGTACATTACTAAAGATCCATTTTCAAAGTTTTTCAAACACAAGGACCTGAGAAGAATTTGTTACATGTACATCTAATTTTGGACCTAAAAAGGGGGGCTCCGAACAATTCTACACTTTGGGGGGTGGGGTGGGGGTTGTAGATCAATTTTCGAAAATGATTCCTCCCGGAGACAGAATAACCTTGTTGTCCTTAACAACTTCAGTCCAAATCTAATTGACATTTTTTTATCAAACATTATGTTTAATTTGAACAAATAAAAAAAAAAGAATATGGCGTTGATGGGTAATAACATCACATTCTACGTGAAAAATGGTACTGACCTCCTAAACAAATTCGTGTTACCACTTTTTGTTTAGGCTAATGGATAAAACCCGACGAATTCCAACAAAAATAATTTAACCCCCCCCCCCCCCTGTAGAATCCTGTATTAGGTAGTCCGTAGTGGTATTACTATTGGTCTATTGATACATGTAAGATTTGTCGAGAGTTATGACAATATATTTAATCCATTCCTATCTTGACATGAATTTAACAAAAATGAATTTAAGTCATAAATTGACAAAAAAGGGGAATCGCTGCCCTACAGTACATGTTTATGCTGTACAGAAAGTTATACGCGTAATAGCCAACTGAACAATTTCAGAAATGTTTCCTGGTTATAGAGCACCGGGATTGACACTGACTATACGACAAATATTATTTCCTTGTTTTACAATACCGCCACTTTAACTGATGCTTCATTTTCCAAACAAGCGGGAAGTCCTTAATACACTTTTATTAGGATCGAACAATGCCTATTTTCTGTTTGATACTGAAGCGTTCCGAATCTGACGATCTGGCGTCCTGGTACAGCTTCCGTACATTGTATCAAGTAATGTCACGATCTCCAGTCTGAATCCCAGACTGTGCTCGGCAGATGAACCGTAGTTACGTATTTTTAACCGGAAATGAAGCATGTGGAAAATGAAAGTACATGTAGATAACGGTCCTCCTGTAAGATTAAGATTGTAGACAGTGAAATGACTTAGGGGTTACTCCTGGGTACTTCATTTTTATTGTCTGCATAATTAGTTTATGTTTAGAAAATTAAACAAATAAAATGCGTTCCTCCATGATTTGCCTTTAATAATATCATTTTAAGAGTACACGTAATCACAGTTGCTTGAGTTTTTGTCATTAAATAAAAAAAATATGTAGGGCTATATATATACATAAGGAGCCGCCATACAGACTGTAATGGGCGGATCGGTCTTATATGTACAATGCATGTATACATATTTTTTTATTTACTGACAGAAACTTCAGCAATTGTGAGGTAATATTAAAATGACGGAATAAATACAAGACTAGAAGTTTCCCTATTTGCGACATTTTGTTTTTACAGTTTGCAGTTAGTATGTGTGTATAAAGCCTTATTTACGCAGGGGATATATCATTATTATATCTGCGAGATCACAAAATGGACAACGGTAAAGGGAGGCCCTAAAGCCGCAATCCTGACAATGTTTTTTCATAATATGCATGTTGTATTGTCGCACTGACAAACATGTGACTGTGTTATTTTGTAAATATTATGTTTATGATCTTCGATGTGCTTGTATAAAACAGAAGGAAATAAAAATCTATATATCTAAAAAATAGTTTATTATTCGTCGTCGGCTTCATGCAGTTACTGGCCGCAGGTCGTTGTTGTGCTCCGGGTACTCGGCCTTCCCTCCTCTAGAGCAAAACAGGCACCCCCTTAAATGACTTAAATAGCTTTTGATATGACCTGAAATAGACACAAACTAACACTAAACCATAATGAAAAAAGTTTCTCAAAACTAAAAATGTATCTGACAATTTGATAATAAACATTAACCTTTCTGAATCTATCTTTGTACACTTTTGTATGATGAAATTGCCCTAAACGACTTCAACTGCCTATGATTAGTAAATATACAACACAACAACAAAAACAAACGATAAAGGTCGGTTTATATGTGAATTATAATTATCATTATTGTGACGTTGAATTAACAACATAATTCCAGACATTTTAAACATTCATGTGCTCACTTCAAAGGAAGTGAAATTATTTGAAAAAAAAAACAAATCCTCATTTGTGATGAATCGGAATAATTTATATAAATACAAACGATATCAATACAGGCATGTGATGGCACAATGGTACAACACAATTTAAATTCTTCAATTTGGCTTTGATAATAAATACAAAGTTTGTTTTGAACACAAACGGGAATTGATAACATGATTTTTCGAGCTTTCAAACCCGTCGGTTTCCTTTGTCAAGAAAAGAGTGGAAATGACCGCTCTCTCTATTTTATAAACTTAACTTAAAGTAGGATAACATACATGAACTTGCCTTGGACCAAGGCAACCAGGATTCGATTCCCTGATCGGACTTGAAAGTGGATTGGGTCATCTGCCCGAACATGTGGATTTTCTCCAAATACCCCTTGGATCCGCTTTCCCCTCACGATAAGACCCCCATCCAACCCCCCACCCCCACCCCACCCCACCCAACCAACCCCGCCCCCTAACATATTGACACTCGGGTCGATCATCTAGATTATGTTTTTCATTGTCATTTGAAGAAACGTGATTCATTAATTGCTGTAGTATATTAATTTAAAATATAAAAAGTGTAAGCTTCATTTACTAAATCAGAATATGTTATTTTCCCCATAAATATTCTACTTAAAATAAATATTACTATTTTTCTGAACATATAAATATTAGCCTTTGAGCATATTTGAACACAGATCTATACATTTTGTATAATGACTATTTGGTATATAGTATAAAACCTTAATTTAAATCGCCTCCTGGATAACCGTAGTCGGTATTGAAACGGACAGAGAACTAATCAAACCAAACAAACAACTCCATTAAAAAGGCAAATAGACTATATTAACCATGAACTACAATACTTTGCTTTATAATTACCCATGAATTAACATGAATATTTCATACTGTACACTGGGGAAATGCTGCAGCATTTTAATTTTTGCCTTTGTATTACTACAGCAGATTTATCTAACAGCATAATACAGAGAAATACAGGACCAACATTTATTTCATGGGTGTACGATAAAAGTTTGTCTGGGCAAAAAATTATTTCATGGGAGTACGGCGAAAGAATGATAGGGCGAAAGTTTATTTCATGGAGGTACGGCGAAAGATTGACAGGACGAAAAGCTAAATACATATGCCTACGGCGAAATATTGACGGGGCGAATTTTTTTCAATAGACAGTAATGTGTCATTTCGAATGGCAATTCATATTGCCTATTTACATGGACAGCGGCTTTATGACGACTATATCCAAATGAATATATCCCATTTATCAGGGAATTGAAATTTTGGATAACGATACTACACATTGTTGAGCCTTACATGCTCCATTCGGAAGGATAAAGTACAGGAATAGACCGGGGTTCGATTAACCGTAGACGGACATTCAAATATCGGCACTTCTGGAAGAAGGGAGATAACTCTTACCTAGTCAGGCGGTATGCAACGCCAGTAAACAAGAAAAAAAAAGAAATAAAAAGAGTTGTAAGTCAGGAATGCCAGTTAAGCACATGTACGTGGGCCAAACCACATACACGCGGGGTCAGGCATGTGGGGGTCAACTCACATGTAAGTATGTACTATATGTCTAGACACGAGATCGTCTACCACACACAGATACGGGAGTGGCTATACCAGACATAGCACATTGCATTGAAATTACTGCTTACATGCTATTTTTTTGTGCGTGTTGTGTTAGTGTATTTGGTGCTAGATTTGGTTTGACTGTTTTCCCCCGATGCCGTTGTTGATTAGTCTATTAAGAACCTATTTATGTTGTAGATACATAACTAACGAAGAAATTCATTTATTTATTTTCATCAAAAGATCGGCTTTTAACAAAGCTGATCTATTAACGAAAATAAGTAAATATATTCAGAACTGCTTCGTCATCAATTGAAATAAAAATAAAGATATCCATATTGAATAAAGTCACTCAAGAGATTTTTTCAGCAGATTCGACTTTTCATTAACATACAATGATATCACATTTTGTCGACATGATAATGATGATGTCATACTCTATACATAACACTTAGCAGAAGAAATATGTTTATCACCAAATTTAAAGTGAAAATTTTAAAATTGACAGCTCAATACAAAACCAACAGCGTGATCGCACTACAAATAACCGGGACATTGATATCATGTACGATAATGATGATGTATCTTAATAAGTTTTAACATATAAATGAGATACTTAGAGTGGTTAAACTCGTATTACCTGTGCTGCATACGGTATCTTTTTATATGAATCATTTAAATTGTGGGGGGAAAAAAAGAAAAAGAAATTGTATATGTAAGAATGTATTGTATATTTAATGCATATACTATTTTCGGGTTCCCACTGGCAAGATTTACGGATAGTTTCACCTATTGTACATTTAAAAAGAAATCATATCAAAGCAAGCTGCCCAACGGAGAAATAAAAAAAATACAAAGGTTGGCACACGGCAATCTATTCACGTACGAAGCATATATATGGGGCACCCATCCTCGATATCAGGGGTTATGATAACATAGGTGATCGTAACCCCTGGATATCGAGGATGAGGGGGCACAGGCAGATCCCGGATATTACACTGATCTACGGAAACGTGTTTTTACACAAAGATGATTTACGATTACCAATTCTTTAAAGAATATAGAAAACTTACAAGTGCAATGATGATAAAAAAATATAGTTTTGTTTTGCAGAATACTAAAATTCGAATATGGAAATGTGTTAAAAAAATAAATATAATAAAAAATTATAATACAAATCTGGTTTATCTTCAATGTAAAACGGAGAATACTTAAAGTCGTAAAAACACGGGCGGGACTCTTCTCTGTGATTACTTCCTATACAAAGATACTGTTTACCTTAAATTATACATCTTTGAATACATGTAGAAATATTTGGTAATTTCATGTTTAGTTTAAAACTAACATATGAGTTATCACGGATTGCGATAATTTCAAACTTTCTAGTTTTGTGTTTTGAAAAGCTAAAATAATTGCAAAATATAATGCAGCAGTACAAAATATGCGACGACCTCAATGTGTTGACAATTCGAAAACCAACAATTTGTAAGCTGTGCAGGGTCATCCGGTTTATATGCATGGCTACAGGACGAATTTACCTAATGGCAGTGTCTATACTTGCTTCTCAGTGAACAGGGGACTCTTTATTTGCCACCTCTTTAATCGTGAAATTAGTTGGAAGACATCTTTGTAAAACTGATTTTATTTTAGGGCAGTATTTCGAACCTCACGATACCGAACATGACGATATGATTAGCGGAGTAGCCTCCCTTCATACGTAGTCCGTTTTGACATACACGATCTTTTTGTATGTGTGAGAGCTAGGTGACCGTAACCCTTGGATATCGGGGACACTACGCGGATCCAGAGTGGGGGTCCTAGGGGTCAGGACCCCCGCCCCCCCCCCCCCCCTGGAGATGGTTTTTGGACGATACATGCATCCTGCTTTGGGTAAATTACATCATTATGTTCACGTTTCAAGTGGAACAGCTCATATTATTCAAAAATTAATCATGCTGTTTTGCTCCCTTTTTAACGAGAAGTTTATCGTTGCCATAGTAACGGAATTTTAAGCCCTGACAGGAATTTGTTAACAATGCATCAGTATGTCTGTCCTAATTCACAGGTATACAGAATGTGTAAATGATGTGTCTACATTACATTAATATCCCACGTAACTATACCCGTGAGAATGGGCTAGAATTAGATGGATATTTCACAAGCATATGGGTATATCGACAGGGACCGGGAAACTTGTTACCGACATATTTTACCCTAAACTGAGATTTTTGCCGCAGTTTAACATGTTGTAATGTTTATAATAATTTCAGGTAAGCAAGACACCCCAAAATATTGTATTTATATTAAATATAGCTGTAACGAAGTCGCAGGTCCATGTGTGGCCCTCGTGTGGCCCTCGTGTTCAGGTCATGGTATGCTGGGGGACATACCAACACTGCCGTAGCTATAGTGACACCATAATCCGCTGACACCGTAGTCAAATGACCTTATATAAGGTTTATGTAGATGTTGCGAAATCACGAACATATTTACGCGTGGCTGTGTAACTTTACGACTAAACATAAAAAAAGCAAAATATCAGAAAACCAAGCAATGAATTTCACATCCATTGAACTACAAAAAAAAAAAAAATAAAAATTCTTAAACTATATAATTACACATCACATAACCAACCAATGGCCTATCAGTTATCAATTTCAATTTTCATTTCATTTCAACAAATTTTATTGTAAACAAAATCATTGGACAACAGGCAAGCCTATGAAAGTCCTCTCCAATAGGTACCACATATATAAAAACTAAAGTGAATTAAAAAATAATATATATCATAGACAGTTATGCATACACACTAATCAACACACACCCTTACACTCACAGGGACCTGAGAAACAGCTAGTTTTGGACCTAAAATAGAGTGTTTAGAATAATTTTACACATTTGGGGGGGGGGGGGGGGAGGAGGGGGGGGGTTAAGGTCAATTTTCGATAAAAATGCTCCCTCAACGACTATTGAGGGGGCATTTTTATCGAAAATTTATCTTAACCCCCTAAATGTGTAAAATTACTCTAAACACCCTATTTTAGGTCCAAAACTAGCTGTAACAAATTCTCAGGTCCCTGTGCTTACACTCTCACAACACATCTATATCAGATGTGTACTCAGTCACAGTAATTATTACTATAAGTTGTGTAGTCATATAGTAGTAGATGCATGCAATACAAATCCCCTTTAAGGTATATAGATACTTGACTTCAAGGTAATATGATAAGTAACCAATATGTGAAGTTATTAAGAAACTAAATATCCAAGGAAATGTACACAAGTTAGGAAGAAATCACAAAACCAACAAATCTCACAACCTTTCCAATGAACTTCATCAGGATACAACCAACCTATAAACTAAATAATTAATGAAAAATGAATAAAAAAAATCTATGACTCACAACTAACCGAGAACTACTAAAGTCAGAAAATACTCACACAATTGAAGAACAAAACAATTATAATTATCACACAAACATTGAACTGCAAGAGCTAGGGAACAAATAGGTGATGAACCGCACACACGAGCAATCATGAAAGCAATGAAAAGGAACCATATAGGCTTGGAACTACATGTATGCAACCAATGAACCGCACTTGAAGCTAGAAACCACACAATTAATTCATTTTACGAACTGGGAACAGCACAAACTAGGAACTGCCCAACCAATGAACCACACGAGTTTGTAACCACACAACCAATGGCCCATAAAAGCTAGAAACTGCTCAACCAATGAACCACATGAGTTTTAAACCACACAACCAATGGACCATACAAGCTAGGAACCGTTCAACCATGAACCACATGAGTTTGCAACCACACAACCAATGAACAACACGAAATAGGAACCGCACAACCAATGAACAACACGATCTAGGAACCACACAACCAATGAACCACACAAGCTAGAACTGCTCAACCAATGAACCACATGAGTTTGCAACCACACAACCAATGAACAACACGATCTAGGAACCACACAACCAATGAACCAAACAAGCTAGAACTGCTCAACCAATGAACCACACGAGTTTGTAACCACACAACCAATGAACCACACGAGTTTGTAACCACACAACCAATGGCCCATAAAAGCTAGAAACTGCTCAACCAATGAACCACATGAGTTTTAAACCACACAACCAATGGACCATACAAGCTAGGAACCGTTCAACCATGAACCACATGAGTTTGCAACCACACAACCAATGAACAACACGAAATAGGAACCGCACAACCAATGAACAACACGATCTAGGAACCACACAACCAATGAACCACACAAGC
Source organism: Mimachlamys varia (assembly GCA_947623455.1). Classification (NCBI taxonomy): domain Eukaryota; kingdom Metazoa; phylum Mollusca; class Bivalvia; order Pectinida; family Pectinidae; genus Mimachlamys; species Mimachlamys varia. The sequence goes on along the minus strand of OX392532.1, from coordinate 26,130,331 downwards.
TAGAACTGCTCAACCAATGAACCACATGAGTTTGCAACCACACAACCAATGAACAACACGATCTAGGAACCACACAACCAATGAACCAAACAAGCTAGAACTGCTCAACCAATGAACCACACGAGTTTGTAACCACACAACCAATGAACCACACGAGTTTGTAACCACACAACCAATGAACAACACGGTCTAGGAACCGCACAACCAATGGACCACACAAGCTAGGAACTGCTCAACCAATGAACCACACAACCAATGAACCACACGAGTTTGGAACCACACAACCAATTAACTTTACCGACAGTCAATCGATTTACAAGCTAAACACCACATACACAACCAATGAGCCAAACGAGCTTAATAGGAAATCTACACAACTTACTCGCAACTCTCAATGTACTTCACGGACATGGGGCAAACTTGCCGATGAAACAAACATTCAAAAAGAAACACGTAAAACCCACAAAAACCAAAATACTAAACAAGATAACACCAGTAATTAGCGTGAGATCCAATAGGATGTTTTTGATTACTGGCCAGCACCAGACAAAATAGAGAAGCAATCCTCCACAGAAACATTTCTACGTCAGAGTCTGTACCTGATGTGCTAAGTTAGCTAATTTATCGCCATGCCAATGACGTGCCCTGCTGTTTTATCTTCTCATACTCGTACATACTCCAAATAAATCATTATTAAACCAAATCAATCCCGACCAAGCGAGGCTACTTATCAATTGTAACTATGGCAACAAATCGATATGGACATTCTTTGAAATGATAAAATTGGACAAGCGTGACGAGTATCCTGTCCTGGAGGCAGTTTAATCACGTGACTTGGTAATATATACGAATTTTCTGTGACCAAATACATTGGAATTACATAACAGGTATGCTAATTAAATAGGAAGGGCTATTATCGAAGCCATTTTCGACAACAGGAAGTTTCATTATAATACACAAAATCGATAGACGGGCCTCGAATTCCGGATAGAAAGGTAATTTGCCTCGTCAAAATGAAATAAAACATACAGGAGATGGAAAGGTAACATAAACGTCTGTTGCTGTCGGCCAGGGTCGATTGTCTGGGAAAGGTACTGATTTGAAGCTCTAGCAAAAGGTGTAGCTAATTGTGTTTTACGTACTTGACATTCCGAATACCGTCACGACAGATTAAACGGAATGTCGGCTTTAGACAACATTACCGGAAGAAGAAGAAGTCAAGGTAAGATATTCTGCCAGAAAGAACTGACGTTTCTGGTCCATTTTTCACATATCCGGTTCAGGCAGGTCTTTTTCGACATTTGCAAAATCCAAGGTTTTCATCGACCACGTGGCGTGGCAACTTGACGTGGCGACTGCTATTTTTGCAATTAAATAAGGGGTTGGGTTTCTTTTTAATAACATTTCTTCAGTCAAATCTTCAAATATTCTAAAACAAGATTATGTACGAACTGTTGTGCTATGACCTATGAAAATGTTTTACTAAGGCATGCATCATACACAGTCTATCTATTATGGCAAAGAAGGTGATAATGGTGCTTTCCCCTTTGTTTTGTTGTCAGCTCGGTTCGATTTAAATTTTACGTAGGTTTCAAAATTATTTAGTGAACAATATATATAAAGATGCATTCCGATCCGAGCAAGAAGAAGCTGTCATAAGATGTCGGAGAGTGGACGAGGATGACCGTTTGTATGCCACCAATAAAGTAAAGATAACATTATTATATTAACAAAAAAACTTGTCCATTGGACAGGATGTCAAAATTTGACAGTTGGAATGATGTCCAGTGGAAAACAATACTAAAATAAGCCGTCCATTACATAAAATTGCCATTATCAAGTCGCCCATTTGACCAAGTTGTCTAGTGAACGCCAGTCGTCCAGTAGTCGTCCACTTGTCAAAATGACTATAAGATGATGTAATTAACCTAAGAAGTGTAGAAAACAAAATAAACATTATACTAACTCACTTACAAAAAGGGGAATGGATCAACACTGCTCGACAATAACGATATTGGATGTTGACGAGAGTCGACAGCAGTGAAAATATTTTATTTCAAGCTGGAATCAATAATGCCATGTACATAGGCCGATATTGGGACGAGATGAACCCAACCATGTCAAAATATTGGGCAAAATTAACCCAACCAAGTCACAGTATTGGGACGAAATGAACCCAACCAAGTCACAATATTGGGATAAGATGAAGCCAACCATGTCACAACATTGGAATGAGATGAGCCCAACCAACTCGAAATATTGGGACGAGATGAGCCCAACCAAGTCACAATATTGGGACGAGATGAGCCCAACCAAGTCAGAATATTGGGACGAGATGAACCAAACCAACTCGAAATATTGGGACGAGATGAACACAAAATACTCGTTATATTGGGACGAGATGAACACAACCAACTCGAAATATTGGGACAAGGTGAACCCAACCAAGTCACAATATTGGGACGAAATGAACCCAGCCAAGTCGTTATATTAGGACAATATGATCACAAACAAGTCGACTAAGTCAGAATATTATGACCAACCAAGTTGGGATCACAACGACAACTGTGGTCTATATTTGGACGAGATGAACAATACCAAGTCGCCAACTGTGTGTGTATTGTCGACAGATAGATTGTATCGCCCCTGTCTCTTCATTACAATGTAGATATATGTAGATAGGCGATACTTCTCTATCTAGTTAAAAGGCAATAACACCTAGAGTTAATGTCGCTTGCTGTTTGATCTTGGATCACAACACCGAGGGGTCCGTTTTATCCCCCCTCGGGCTCCCATCTTGTCAGCACACCGACCAGGCCTCCGATGACAACTACATTTTTTCTAGGTGTACTTGCACGGTCAAATCGCTTTATTTATGTATTTATTTATTTAGAAAGAAAGAAAGAAATTTAAGTGTGACAATGATGGGCAGGAACAAGAATAATCAGTAAGTGCTAGGTTTAGTTGTGGAGGTAAACCCGGAGAAAAAAACACTGGACCTACAACCTTCTTGGTATGGCCCCTGTGGAAAGAAAGGGCACAGCAAAAACTTTTCCTGAAAGTTGCACTTTTCAAAATCTACTTATTCAGGTAGCCGGTTTGAAATAAACTCATGACGTTTAAGATTAAAACAGGGCGTATTTGAGCGTATTTGGAAGCAGGACGCTTTTGTGCGTTTGAAATTGACACAAGGCGTTTAAAATGGAAACAGGACGCCTTTGAGCGTTTGAAATTGACACATGACGCCTTTGAGCGTTTAAAATGGACTCAGAACAAGATTACATATTGTAAAACTAATTTGGTGTGAAAACCTAGGTACAAATGAACTGACTACATATATATACACTACAAGATAGGATTAGTCCCGGAATGTGTAATACCATTTTCTATGTTTTGATATAAACACCTTATCAAACAAGCATTTCACGGAGAATGCACAATCAAAATATTGTGATAAGGTTCTTATACAATATGTACCTCGGGTCTGGCTAGAAAATTTGCATACTTGGCAACGTATTCTGTTGTTTTATTACATTATTCAAATTGGTCTCTGTAAGGTTCACCCCCACCAAACTCCACGAGCCATTTTATTTAACCTGAGACTTGCAGCTTATTTATTTCGAACCTTTTTTTTTATAATTCGGTCATGTTATATCAGACCCGTTGAAGGAACTTCAGTCGTGCCAAGCTTACATTTGCCCTGCTGGGGTCAAAAGAGGACTTGGTGTACAATGAATGTTTCACCTTTCTCGACATGTTGGCAGCCGCCCTGTATGTTTACACACCACAAACTAGACAATATTTGTATTTCTACTTACAAAATGACGAACTTGTCAATACCAGAGGTTCGGTTACAGTACACTGTTGTTCGCAAAGAGAAAACTTGACCTCGCCTACCGTCCGGTATTATATATAAGATTACACTCCTATGAGTTGTGTCAATAAACTCAATATTTGTTCGCTGTTAATAAAATACATATTTCTTTGAATATATAATTCAATAGATATTTCTGGTATCACTTTCGTGTAAAATATCTAATCATGATTAAATACATATTACAAATGTACACACACACACACATATCTTCGTTGTTCCATTAAATTGCTTTTGAAAGGAACAACGATCTGTGGAATATGATATATAAAAGTCAGTAGCTCTTTCTTTTTTGATAACAAAATAATTTCCAAATTACAGAATTCTCATTGTGCAAACAAAAGTTCATAACCGTTCTTGTCAAACATATATCATAGGCTTTTTTAACATGTTTCACCGTCATTTTTGATGTGCAACACCTATTCTGACGTAACAATAAAACACAAATTACGTCATTAATTAATACTAGACACAAATGACGTCATCAATGAATACCAAACTGTTATAGCTGCATTTGGTAACGAAAATATTCGGTATTTTCTAATCGAACGTTCTGCGTATACTGAAAGTAAAAAACGTGTTCTAGACATTTCTCTCTTTCTTTTTCCTCATGTTTTCTGTCTTTGTAAACTAATGTAACTGTTACATTAGGCCTATGCATGTTTTCTATTCAGCCACTTCAAATCTCTGGCCGACAGTTTAAAAAAATGGACGGCTATGCAGATTGAGAGGGGTTCGGATGTTACTTGTCCTGAAATAAACAGAAGATATCTAACACTGGTTTCAGTAATACCAAATATATTTCACGAATGGGGCTGAGATTGATATTTTTCACAAATGTGCAGCCTCATGAGAGTGCTCTGGATTTCAAGAATTGCCACGCAATCTTTTATAGACTTGATTAAATGTCGGATAGTATTTGTTATTTTTTTTTTTTTTAATTTACGCTGGGAAATCTACGTATTCAGTGTAATTAAGACATATGTTCATTTTCATTCTAACTACAATGACACGAGAACGCGTTGCCTTGGGTATACTATAACCATAACTTACACTACCTCTGGTTTTTTAAAGTGGGGAATCCAGTCGAAACGGGTGCCTCAAAAATGTTGTCCCAGTTTGGGGACGAGTTCGGCGTTATTTTCTGTATGAAAAGATTTTAAGGTACCTCATTTTTAAGACCAAATGTCGTAAGTCATCCGAATAACATTTCTCACCTTACCACACTAGAATGTTTTTTATCCAATCATAAGTTATGATATTAACATAAGTAATACATCACCTGTTCACAGGTGAGTGACCTGGGTACTGATTTTATAGGTGAGCACAGCTATTTATCATTTCTCGCATTAAGCTGAAATGGCAATATGAATAGTTTTTGGTCTTTCTGCTTATAAAACAAGGTCATATAGCATTACATATTTCATTGGAAATTTGAAATCAAAAGGATTAATCATTAAAATATCGAACAGGGTCATCGCTTGGTATTTGCGGGTATTGCCATGAATATCTGTTCATCACAACGCTTCACTTTCTGTTGAGCTGCAGTTTTTTAGTAATACGAAAAAGACTGTCAAGATTTGACGTTAATATACTTTATTTTTGTATAATGCTAGATGATGTTTAAAAAGTTGAATGTGTGGTCTACGTCAGCCAGAAAGTGAGAATGTTTCGATCTCCATAAGCGTTTCATTGCCTCTGACTGTCAGCAAAAATGGAGCGGCTGGGTCAGATGACCACACAGTATGGAGTGATGGAGAGGAGTGCAGTTTTTTGTAAACAACAAGACAGAGTAACATCAATTATACTTCAGCTGCTGTTCATGACGTCAAGCAACAATCGTTTGTGACGTCATCTTCCACTTAGAGGATAACGCTGCCGTATTCTGAAATGTGTTGAGGTACATAACCTGATTATACAGTCGCAAATACTGTATTTTTTCGCTTAGTCAGCCTCCAAACTGTTCGCGATGTGGAAATTTTTGCGCTGAAGTCATGCTGTTTTGCACTGTGTCCTATAATACTATTATATGCCGTAGAGTTTGAGCGGTTTATTTTTTAAAAATATATTCGCAGGAATCTAATGCCAGCGAAATAAGCGAAAATATCCACACCGCAAAAAAATCACTTTTACAGAATCCGTTTTACTCAATTACGACAATATACAAAATAATCAATTACGTATAATCTATAAAATACTGCCGTAAATTTCAAACTACAACAGGAAACTCACAATCCTTAATCACACCACAGGAAGAAACTAGGATTTTAAAATATTATTATCATTTATGTTTGTTTGTATGTGTTTTCATCAAATGCTAGATATCTCTTTTGTGAATGGTGAAGTCAGGAAATTCAAAGCGATGACCTTGACCTTTTCGGATCACGCTATTATTCATGACGTCAACTCCAGGACATTACATAAGGTTCAGTCGAGGTCATTGACCCCAACATATTGCAGATGAGATTTGCGGGCGGTAAATATCGTATTTTTGCTGGAACAAATATGTGTTTGATAGTTTGTCCACTAAAGTGTCATGTTATATCTCCCTTGCACAGGGACCTGAGAATTTGTTACAGCTAGTTTTGGTCCTAAACTAGAGTGCTTAGAGTAGTTTTGCACGTTTGGGGGGTTTATAACAATTTTCGATAAAATGTCCCCTCAATGTTTATAAAGGTTAGGCTAGCCTTTATAACCATTGAGGGGGCATTTTTATCGAAAATTGATCTCAAACCCCAATCAAAAATTGATTTAAACACCCCCCCCCCCCCCCCAAACGTGTACAAATTACTGTAAAGGCCCTAGGCCTAGTTTAGGTCCAAAACTAGCTGTAACAAATTATCATGGACCTGTGCTCCTTGAATTAGAATGTGACATCGTACATGTAGTTCCTGACAATTTTGTTTCCCTGATCGAAAAAAAACGCAAGGGTAAACTGAAGTTTTGTGGATATAATACATGCATAATATGAGAGAAAATGATCCCCAAACTCGTGATGGTTGGTGACCATACCTATCTAGTTCTCGTAAGCTCATTTTCATTTTGTAAGGCACTTGGTAAACTTCAAATCAACCACTTCGTGGGGGGCCTCTGTTTATTTTCATATTTGAAGATACATTTTAAAAATATTTCAATATGTAGATCTAATGAAACCAGTCGATTCTTCATAACCAGGGATATTTACTGTCAACATGACTATCTAGTATCTATATCAAAAATGTTTTGGATGTATCTACGGGAAGATACACCCATTTCTTTTTTTCAAGTACACAGCAATGCTCTGTCGTCATTGAGGCTGGCCCTGGTGGGGTGTCACTAGATCCTGATCCAAACCTTAATATGACTCTTTACACATCCGAATACTCAATTTTCAAAGCCCTGTAAGTGTCATGGTTTGATATCAAAGAATTTCGTGACGCAAAAACAGGATGCTATGCCACAATCCTGTTTACAGAAAATCTATCGAGAAACAAAAACCTGGTGAATTGCACTTTTCGTTTGGATGTTTTGTAAACAACCTCGTATTCCAATAAATCTGAGCGCAATGCCCGACATCCGCCCTCCCATATAAATGTCTAGGCCCTCCCCTTCGGGGTCTGTAGCCTTGATATGACACCAATATCACACCAGTAGAACACCCGGGTGGGGTGGTCTAATAATTATAGCCTTCCCGTGAAGTCGTATTAGCCCGGGACATCAATGACAGACGCACAATATAGGGGTAGATTGATACGGTCATTGTATAGACCTGTAATTACCTATATACACCATCTGACTGGGATGTGGTCCTATGACTCCCCTCCCTCCCATCGTGTTATTATAGTACATGTAACTACAAATACATATACATGTACATATTCTTTAGTTCGTTTTATATATATACAGGATAATTTTGTATATGAAAACATTAAGTTGATACAAAGCATCGCTTTTGATATCTCGACAAAAGAAATTACCTGCACAGAACTTAGTCTAGTGGTTGAAAATACAAATCTATGGAGCGATTAAAATTAAAACGTATATTTGTCATTTTGAGGTATCTTTAGCTTAAGTATTTCATTTTACAGTAAGTATTGGTTTTCTAATCGGGACACTGTTGTTTGTGATATTTTGTTTATTTTATCTTTTATTATAGTGGTTTAATTAAGCATATAACTACTTTCAATTAGCATTTATTGGCACTCATATTGTCTATGAATATCATCTAAAAAGCAGTTCAAAACGTATATTTACTCTTTTAAGAATCTGTTCATCTAAAAAAGTTCAGTTGCATTTTTTCTTTTTCGGCATTTCGCTCTAATAGTATCCAACGTAACAATTATGATGTCATAAAAATGGTGATGTCAACAATCGGTCAATGACATTGATAGCCTAATGAATGCAAACTGAACACGATAGGGTAATATAGAGGCAATACCATGCAATGGTAAATATATAATTATAAGGCAAGACCGCAAAATATGGTAACACGGAATGAAATTATGTTGTACCAAACGGAAGTTGAAGGGAGGCTACTCTATAAAACCGAGCACGGTATGGTTAGTTGGGGTTGCGCTTCCATTGGTGCTCTCCATTATTAAAGATCACATTAATTTTGCGTAAAATTTCTCTGGCATCCCCATTTATTTATTTATTATCTTACATTAATACACTTTTCAGCTTCCTCTTGGGTGGTCTATCTGTAACAGTATTTCTAAATATGGTTACCAGTACTGCCATGGCCATTAGCCGAACACTTCCGCTGGCGAGGGGACGATCACGCGAGGGACTAATTACGTAGCTTTATATGTGCCAGGAGGCAGTAAAAGTGTGGAAATGTCAGATCTGGAAGAGAGATTCGAGAACGGTACGCCAGTCGTAGATAATATATAGGCTATATAACATGCTGCTGTAAAACTCGTTTCATTATAACCATCAAATTATTCCAGTCTCGGGTCATTATGAAATGTAATGGTCTTTACAAGTGTCCGAAATGCCAATGTGTCTTTGTGACATTTCAGAGATTGTGATTTCAATGTTTTACAGTTTACATCAGCTGTGTGTGTATGTATATGATTTTACTGGTTGTATCGCCTTTGTTTTGAATGTAGGCAAGCAAGAAAAGTACTGTTTATTGTCGAAATAAACAAGTTTTCATATTCTTCTTTGCATAACATACACCATATTAATTTTTTTTAGATTAAGCTTGTTGTTCGGACTGTCCAGTTCATCAATTACCAAGCTAGTGTACTGTTAGCGATGGTCATATCACGGCGTGCCCAGTTTTGGTGGTGGATGAAAACCGGAGTACCGGAAGAAAAACGAACCACTTGCGGTCATGCACATGGAGACTTACGAACGATATAGAACGCATGACCCAGTGCCCATAGACGGTGATCAGATACCTTCACCAATCGCCGGTTGCAGTTTGAGCCTTGTCCGGGTTTCAAATATCCGTTCATATGAAATATTGATATTATAATCGTTACCCTGGAATAGAAAACACGTTCTTCATGCTGCTGCTGTTTTTCCTGTTGTAGTAGTAGTAGTTGTTGTTATTGTTGTATTTGCTGCTTTTGTTGTTGCTGCTGCTACTGTTGTCGTGGTAGTTGTAGTTGCTGCAGCTGTTGTTTTGGTAGTTGTTATCGTTGTAGTTGCTGCAGCTGTTGTTGTACATTGTACAATGTACATTTGTATGTTTTTAATGAAACACAGTTCACAGCGGCATTCTATTTTTGCTAGCCTGTCTTTACTTGATAAGGGGAGACAATTTGCACGCATTTTTAAAATTTCGCAATCGAGTTATCACTAAAAAATTGCGTTGCGTCATAATTTTCATCACACTTTCCATGCTCCGTTGATTTTTCGCCCAATGCATTATGTTAACTTATTTTTTAAAACGAAATTGTGGGAAAAATATAATCGACTAGACTCATCTGGAATACAGACAAGGAATTCCCACCCTTGGGGTAAGATTTGTGAAATTTAGACCTCTACAAAGCGCTGTGGTCAACTTAAGACATATTTCCCTCTGGTTAAGCTTCCCTGTCTACCCGGGTTCACACGGGGTTGACACACGGGACAGAAGCCGTGCCGCTAGTATATCTGATCAGTGGATGGTCTGTGAGTGGCTGTTGACCTTACTTGTTGACCTTTAAACTCTACATCAATAATATTTGGGTAAACATACTTATACAGTTTGGCTAATTGACAAGAAAAATAATATAAATGTTAGTTTTCTTTTTTCACTCAAGAAGCATATGTAAAGCGCGGCGGAACTAACACACATCGTTTGCGTACTTCTATTACATTCTGCTTTACAACATCCATACAAGGGTTCTTAAGTTAGTCTGTGACCATACGTACGTGTATACGGAAAGTCCGTAATAAAAAAATTGGAAAACGATTCTTCTTTTGTTACCCCCTCCCCCCCCCCTCCTGCCTTCATAACAAAAGCTTCGTCTATAGAATTGTAAGTATCAGAGCTTTGTCGATTATTTCTTTTCAACTTTCTCTCTTGTTTAAAGCATCATATGAACAAATTTTACAGTAGTAGCACGTGTGTGTTAATTTCAAATCAATGTCACAGAACTCAATGCATTATTGAACATAACCTATTTCAGTATTTTGTTCTTTCACTTAAGCATTGATGACATTTTTTTTAGTTTCATTGGGGTATGAAAAAATATGGTTTGCAAACTGTATTAAACCGCGTGAAGAAAGCCTCAACCAATCAGAAAGCCGCATTCTGCATACTATCAATGAAAAATTAATTATATTAGTATGTAAAATATAATGTTCTTTTTCTGTAAACACGATGTTCGATTTCATTTGAATTCCACGTGTCATATTCTTGGTGAACCTCGATCTATTAGTCTTAATTGAAATATGCGCAATGCCCAATTTCACAACGTTCAGAAGTGAATGAGCATCAACATTTTTATTTCTTGATCTTCAGCTACCTAAGACGCTTCTCTTCACACATTTCGTCCATGTACATGTATATACTTCAGACAACATTTAAAATGTTTTTTGTAGACCTCTGTATTTCTAGATTTCATTAGCTTGTTATATTTTATGCCTGTATATATCTTTAGTCCGGATTATACATGCGAGTGTGTCACGTGCGTTCAAAGTGACCGATCCCAGCTAATCAACGGGTATCAATATACCTGGGAATACTTTCTACAATAAATCGGGCACTGATTCCTAAAATGTGATAATACCCTCTATTCTCTCCCCGAGCTAAACTGCCGTGTTTTTGCTACTGCCCGTAATGGTGTTTATAATACTATAATAATCAAAACCAAATTGAGGACGAGTTCCACTTTATTTTGGTCTGTCCACTTTACGTAGACATTCGTAAAAAGTTTATCAAAAAGTATTATTGGACTCGCCCTTCTTCATTCAAACTAGTTCAACTTCTATCTGTACATAACAGAAAAGATTTATGTAATCTTGGAAAATATCTACAATCAAGCTTGTTATTACGGTCCAGAATTCATTAGTTAAATTTGATTTAATTTACATATTTATGTTATATTACATTAGTACATTTTCCGTCTCCTGTAATTGCTGTATAGTCATTCCCCTGACAGCGCCACTTGTTATAGGCCCTACTATTGTTTAGCTAATAAACCTTTACTTAGCCCCGACTTTTAGAACTGCTGCCGTTCCTTTAATATTCAACGATAAGTATGAATTAATATTTGTGTTTAAAATTGCATTTTTTCACTTTAGAGCCGTCCATCTTTATGAATTTATTTATCTTGTACCTATAATTGTTTTTGAATATCTATATTGTCCATGCAATGTACAAGTTCATGTTTATTATTTGACGATATAATTACTTAGTATTTCATATGACTATGATTATGTATTATGTTATTTTGTATAATTATCCTTATGAGCCGTAAGGCTTAAAGTGAATAAACAATACAATACCGTCCCGGGTAGGGCGATCGCTGACCCGCCCCGTAGTATCCGCGTAAACAATGCCCGGTAGCCTGTGGCACCTGTTTGTCACTGGTCAAGGTCGTTTGGAGCTCACCTGTATATCGTAATCACTCTCTACCTGGCCAAGTCACGCGTGACAATAATGAATACCACTACAGACCCAAGGTAAATCGAATGTCGCCACTTTAAACACTGTTGATCAGTAGCTGTACGACTAATGCAAACGAAGTCAACTTGGATTACATACGATCGCCGTCTCATCTGTATCAAAAATAAGGTAAGGATGCTGACACTGAATAGAATTAGATACAGTAAGACGATAATATGATTGTCATGATTCTGTCTATTGGCGCAGTTTGTAAACAAGGCTTTAGTACACACGTGTGTGTTCAAACCCACGTGTATTCGATCACCTAAATCGATGTATTGTAGAGCACATAAATAATTCACTACAACTGTGTAGCACACGGTCTACATGTAGGATTTCTAATAATTTGACACAGGCTCCATATCACCAAGCAAGAAAGCAAAAGCTTTGGCAAATTCTTTGGGGGATCATTACAACCCAGGAAACGTGTATATCACTAAGCATATTACCGAGTAATGAACTAAAATAATCTGTATCTCGAAGGTTGAGATTTTCGCTGTCTGTATCAAACGGGAATGATGACGCTTCGACACTTTCCAACCATGTTCATGTACATTAAATTTAATCGTGAAAGTAACTTGTGTAGTAAACAATCGAGAAAAAGAAATTGCCGCCGCGGGGACTCGAACCAGCGAACCTTGGTTCTCCAGCCCAATGCTCTGCCGCTGAGCTGAACTGAAATCAACCTATACACGTAGCTAACAAATGCACATCTTTTACAGCCCCTTCACCCTTTCAAAATAAAAAATGTCGACTGCACCAGCTTGCATAAGGGCGAGGAAATGTGATAGATAGATGTAATGCCGTCGCCGGGGCTCGAACCAGCGATCCTTGGCTCTCCAGCCCGGTGCTTTGCCATTACAGATAAGACGACTTAAATTGATGACGTTAACCTAGATGCGTTGCACAAAAAGTGATGACGGGATTATCACGTGCGAGCCGTCGGTGTATCGTTTTCACTAGAAATAAGATTCCAGAAATTCACCTATGAAATGAATGGACAATATCCATTGAAATTATAAAAGGGTACTGTAGGTACAAGGGCACAGGCAAGACTAAGCAATTATATTCACGCATTCCATATCAAACATTGTGTAACTTCTATGTATATTAGGCCATTGTGCTAACTTGTCACAGTTGTAAAATGTAGATAAAAAAGACAGTTTAATTGAAAGATGGAATGAATAAAAAATACCCCGCATAATTTGGGTTAAATAGAATGTTGATATATTTCCGTGTGACTTGATGTACGATAATAAAAGTCTTTATTTAAACTTGATGACTTATTGTGTCAAAGACTCGTCTTACATATGGTCAAGTATGATAATATGTGCATTAGTTACAACTAAGTTACAACAATCGTAAAACATTACAGAATCTGTGTAAGCTACGCATAGTGTATATATACAGAAATAAAACAGTTATATGGCCAAACATCAATATCATAAAAAATAAATAGTACGCATTATCACAGACTTAGTAATTTAACACGTTTTTTCGTTTTAATAATACTTATGTGATCAACTAAAATATATGCGTTTGATAAGATACACTTAAATATGCATAAGACAACTAATGTACTGACATTTTCTAATGTGCTATTTACTCTGTTCACTCTAGCCATTAGCATTTTCGTTATTAACGAAATGAAATACTTATTTGCTAAAAGAAAATATTTGCCTTTAGCTACTTTTGCTAATGGAATTCGTGTTGAATAAACCATTTTCATAAACACTGACTCCTTATAAATGTATAATAAGAATTGTTCCAATTCAATGAATGATACATTTTGAATGTTAAATACATCAGAACTTATATTAATATTTGCACTTGAATTTTGACTCTACTAATGAGTAAAAGTTGCTAAAGGAAATTCGTATTTGCTAAAAGAGAAAAGTGGTCTTTAGTGACTTTTGCTAAAACTTTTCAGACTAGAGTGAGTACAGATTTAGCACGTCTTGCATATACTATAGGTACATTTGTATAGTTTTGTCTGGGGTTTGGGGGGCCTAAACTCCAGCGCCAGTAACACCTTCAGTTTGAACGGTACAAGTAAAATAAACTAATAAAAATATGAAATTTTTTTTCTATATGACCAGAAAGATTTATAAACGCTACAGAATTAGAAAACCGTGCCCCACAAAACCCAATCTCGGCCACTAATAACAAATGTGAAATATCTTAAATAGATTTAAGATTGAAAGTGAACAACATTTGTTACTTCAGCCTAACAAAGGATAAACAATGACGCGAGATAAACCAAATCCTTCACGTGTACGTGACGAAATGTATACTCGTTATGATAATCTCCAAAAACCTGCCAAAAAGGGGGATTAGTTGATAATCTCCAGCAATAACAGATTAAATTGTCAAATTTTGTCAGCCGTAGAATGGAATGTAGCGCATATCCCTACTTGAACCACATGGCTGACCGATTATCTCCCTTGAAATATCACGGTTTGTTCCTGTTACAATAGGGCTTATACAACATGTCCAATAGTAGGTGTGATATTGAGAGAAACTGTTACTTTGGACATTCACGGATATCAGCTCCAATCAAATCTTTCTTCATATACATGTAGTTATAAGTGATATACAAAATAATTTTAGCTTTGTAAAACAAGAATTATCTATAATGGCAGTGCTATTCTCTATAAACAAGTGGTATTCACATTAATGGTGAGTCTAGATGAATACAATGCACACGTAATGATGAATGATATTACGTCATATGTACTATGACGTCATGTAATGGGACATTATTTTCGATATAGACACGAAATATAGTGTCCTAAGAAGAGCATCCTCGATATTTAGAGATAACGCTTACCTATAGCTCTCGACAACCCGTAGATTATGCCATAGCAAAACTGAAGACACGAAAGTAGCCTTTTGATTGGTTTTAGTTTTAAAAAAACCCTGACCAATCGCTAGACTGATACATGTTCTTTGAAGATAACAAGAAGAGTGACACCAGGCTTCAAAATTTTACCGTTAAGTGGCCACGAGGTTCTTTTGATTTTTACCAAAGGATCACAATAGACTTCTTGCCTCAACAAGGTGGCGCAAAGAGCCTTCAGTTTTTCCATGGCATATTACAGGGATTTAAAGTGCGTAAACCCTGGATATTGAGGATGTATGAAGAGCATTATATAAATATGTAGTTTTTTTTTACCTCAATTGAAAACCGTGCATGATTGAAATCACGCCGGAAAAAATGCTAGCGAACAGATAAACTGTTTCCATGTCCAGACCAAATGTGTCTCAATTTCTCATGTAATCCACACTGATCTGCATTGGGATCTTCACACAATCTTTTCACATGAAATACTTTTTAGTGGGGTTGGACAATTGATCTGAATTTGGGCACGAGGAGAATTATATGAATGCGGGACCATGCAGGTCGACTGTACTCCACTGACTGTGTGCTGTGCGCATGTGTCGACCTATAAGATTGTGCAAAAGTATCGGAAGGAGACGTTAACAACATCCTTGTAGTGACTCTCCAGCCTTCAGAAATGACCCCTTGACCATTGACCTCTTGACGTCAAGTTGACTCTAACTATTGACCCTCAAATGATTATGCACATCTAAGCGTGATCACATTTTTATAAATACGGAAACATTGAATTTCTGTCGAAAATATAACTTCAGATGGCCACACTATATATGTTTACTGCTGGGATTCAATTCTCCTATCGGATGTGAAAATATTTAAGGTCACCTCTACTGACCGATTATGTGGAGTTTTCTGCAGGTACTCCGGTTTCCTTCCATATAAAGACAGACACTCCAACCTACCCGCGAACTAACACGCGGAGAAGTTGAAGTGAGGTGTTTCATACAGCTTTTAATGTAATACTAATGATGTTATGTATCCTATATTTGTTCCATGTTAAACTCAACTGTCGTGTGTTCAGCAAACATGCATTTTAAGTTAGCCATGTTTCTTGTTATCCTGGCTTCAATGATCGTTCTCCATACTAGTAGAAAATTAGAAGGAAAAACTTTGTTTTATTAATAGTCTTATTGTACTCTGGCCGCGGTGTCCAAGCGGTTTAGGTGTCTGACATATTCTGCTAGTTTGGGAAGTGGGTTTAAAGCTTACGTGTGGAGTAGTCGCCATGTACATGTATATGTACTGACAATTAGTCGGTTTAGTTTCTCTAGGAACACCGGTTTCCCTTCACCATAAATAGCTTCCACGTCCCTAATTCTGTTACCGGAAGTGATGTCGCTAGTGATTATGCACGGTCATACGGACATCGCCAATATATCAACGAAAGTGTATTATTTTATTATGAATACAACTTTTATATCCATTTCGGGTATGTACTGGTTGACGTTTAAAACATTTATTAAGAACACTTATCTGTATTATAATGTGACTGGGTGGTATGTCGTGGGCCTTTGCAGTGTGGTAGTACTTCTATCGGGAAAAATCCGGACTATCGCAAGGCTGTGCTCACTCTAGCCATTAGCATTTTCGTTATTAACAAAATGAAATGCTTATTTGCTAAAAAAAAATATATGCCTTTAGCTACTTTTGTAATTTATGTTGAATAAACCATTTTCATATACACTGATTCCCTGTAAATGTATAATAAGAATTCATCCAATTCAATGAATACGGACTGGTTAAATACATAAGAAACGATATCAATATTAACACTTTACTTCTGACTCTACTTATGTGTAAAAGTTGCTAAAGGAAATTCTTATTTGCTAAAAAAGAAAAGGTGTCTTTAGTGAATTTTGCTTAAACATTTTCAGACTAGAATGAGCACAGCAAGGATGCTTGCACGGAAATACTGCACCCTCCCCAATCGCATACATTGGGAGGTCGTCCTTAAACAACTTTAGCTGTTAAAGGCCCAATATACGTAACTTTCGGCAAAACTTGAAGCGAAAATCAAGCCTAATAACTTTTTATATTTATAGATTTAGTTAAGATTAACTGGTATCAGCAATATCCAAGATAACATCCTTCGCGCTTACCGGTACAGCAACAGTTGAAACACGCTATTTGTAAACACGCGTCCACTTCGAACCGTCTTTTACCTTCGGTTTGTTGTTGAAGTGGGCCCCACCGGAATTATTTTCAATTCTTTGGATTTTTTTGTCAAGAGTTTCTTGTTCAGATTTACTTCGTTTTAGGCTTATTTTTGCTTGGTTATCAACTGGATTTTTTTTCAGAATTTTTCAGAATCACGAAAATTTCCCTGAAGTTACGTATATTGGACCTTTAATATGTTATAAAGCATGATACAACCAAACTATACCAAAGTATCCGTTTTGCGTTAGCGCTATCGAAGAATACCAGGCTAAGTGTATATTAAAACTGCGAAAACTTTTCTTTCGGTACATGTATGTTTACGCCGTAGTGTTTTCCCTGCTTTTCTTTCTATTTTTGGTTTTCCCCGAAAATTGTTTACCTTGGTTTGAACTCAAGTTTATGAACTATAGTCACATTAAAAGCGACCGTGTAAAAATTGAGTAAACCCAACAATGTTCCCTATACATAAGTTAGTGCTTTATTAACATATATATACATTTTAAGTAAATTAGACCCCTTATCACACCCCTTTATCGACACCCTTCGTGCACGTTCTAAGCCATGGTTTGGGATCACAGTATACGACCCCGTCATCAAACGCCCAAAATCATCATCAACTCACCGATATCATATTTTTCTATCTTTATCACATTCCTGATGAATGAGGTTATATGAAGGTAATTTCGAATTGTGATTTATGATGTCAGGTAACTTTCCTCAGTGACTTTTTATTATTATAATGGTTCTTACTTTCAAAACGAAAATTAGATAGGTTTTAATTTTGATCAAGTTTTACGCATGAGAATTGATATTGAAATATCGTATGCATAGATTGCATTAGTAAAGCCCAATTTGCTGGATGACGTAGACTGAACGACCTATAAATTTAAATATTCTAAATGACATTTACCGCACACAGCTCCACCCTGCTATTTCAATAAATTGAAATTAAGAAACACCTGTTGTGACCAATGACATGAATTGTTCGAGCTAACTAATCTGGGAAACCGAAACAATAATTTGAATTAATTTGACGATCTAAATCAACTGTGCCACCCTTTGCAGTTTTTAAATATCCTAGTCCATGTCCCTGGATTAAATTGGGAATCAAGAATTAAATTGGGAATCAAGAAAAAACAACTGGATAAAGCAAATTTATCTGATGTCCTTATTGAGACCATTGGGAGAAAGATATCCTCTTTTTATCTTCCACTTTTCCACTTCTCTATCCTTTATAATTGTGTCTCCAAAGGTACCCAGCCGTCATCACGTGATTTTAAATTGACTGGTATTTACCAAACCTCGCCCCAAACTCCCCCATGCCACCCCCTCACGGTTTCGTAAAATCCAATTAAAAAAAAAATTCTTCGCCACCTGGATATTTCTGCTTACTCATCTTCGTTTAGGTAAACACATACATACATTCTTTCCTAATTAAGGTGGTTTACAGGTGTGACAGATCACCTCATCAACATGTAGACCTGCCCAGGTATCCATCATTACCTCGTTATGTATGTAATTATACGTCTAAATACCTGACGAAAATAGAGACTCTACACCAGCTCGTGTCCTCACGCCAACAGGAATCCAACACGCTCGGATTAGTATCGGTGTTTATGCATGAGTGCAGAGAACATCCGAATGTCACGGTATGTGTCTCTTTTTATGACGTTTTATTGGCGTTAACTAAGATTTTATTGTCAGAAATGTGTTGCAGCGTAAACAAATAACACGCGAAACGTCATTGTAAATTGTCTCTGCGTGAGGTACCAGTTAGTTGGGTTTAATCGCTCGTTTTTTGTTAAGATTGATTTATTTGATAGTAAGTCTGGTCTTTATGAGTTAATTAATTGAAGAAGTTATCAAACTTGAAAATATTTTAAAAAATTCTCAAGTTACCTGGTATTCAAGGGAGCTACAGTTTAGCTCACTTAGGCGTCCCACTATATATCTCGTTTATGAAGATGGGAGTACGGTTGTAAACATTGGCTAGCAAAAGCTGCCCAGCGCATTCACCTTGCAATTGGAGTCAAAGTTTTCTGGGAAGCATTTTTTCAGAGAGTGTTATATGACCCAACTCAATCAACGCAATACGCTTGATAGAATTCTTAAAAAAATAAATAATTAAGGGTAAAAAATATGCTGGCTTTAAGTTAAGTGGGCATTGTATCGAGGTTTTACTGTATACGTGTTTCTGTTAATATTGCAGCATGCCTCCGACATCTGGTTGTTGATTTTTATAACGAAACAAATTGTACTATTCATCTCAAATATGATCAAAATCACCCAAGCTTATGGAGGAGTATTTAGCTTTGGTAGGTGCCGAAATATTTGTCTTTCACTAAAATGGTCGCGGTTCGACGTTCATGACGTCACGCGCCCGACCATGTCTGTTTTCTTATCGTACCCAAATTTTCCTCCCACACTAGGACCAAAACGCGCTAACATTCTGGCCTACAAAACATGTTGGAGCGATTGGCATCATTGCTCAGAAGTTGGAGGCTCCGTCAGTCACGAGGCATCCTCGAAATCCAGGGGTTAAGATCATCTACGCTCTCTACACCCCTTGAATATGTATGTTAAAAACCTGAAGGCACGCCCGGGTAAAAAAATCCGACCAATCGCTAGGCTGCATGTCTGTCCTTTGGAGATTACAAAGGAGCCGCAGCGACTTCAGAGCCTATCAATTTTTACCCTTATATGACCACCAGATTCTTTTGATGTACAGCAAAGGGCCAAACCAGTCTTCTTGCCTCATCAACAGGGTGGGGCACACACAGAGCCTTCAGTTTTGCCCTGACATATTCCAAGGTTGTAGAGAGCGTAAGTGAGAGTAACCCCTGGATACCGAGGATAGTCACGAGTGAACACCATCGGCTAAGAAACGTCAACATTAAACTCTTTAAATGCGTTTATATCCTATTCGCTACATGCTAAGATATAGCAGATTTACGTTAATGTGCATTTGATCGATCATCTGAAATGTAAATTAGTGATATTTATTATGTAATCGGCGCCAGAAACATCGTAAATTCTTTCTCAGATTGCAATCGCTACCACAAATCTCAAATCTTTAAATACTTGTTCAACAGTATAAATGTATGTTTACTACATTTAGTAATTTTGTTGTTTTGGTGGGAGGGAGGGAGGGACTGAGCTGATGGGTGGCGGGGTAGGATCATCACAACAGCCAATGTTAAACGTATAGATACGAAATCGAGAGTTTAAGGAACGCTGGCAGATATCCGACTCTTATATAGGACATGCCACCAACTTATGTCGATTTCGATTCTTGTCAAGCCCACGCAATGGTTTTCAAGACAAGATCACATAGTAAGATACAGTCAGTTTTTGTTTTTGTAGTGCCCCCGAACATGCAAGGGTTGGGCAACTGCAATTGAATGCACGCATGTGTCACGATCTGAAGAGTTAAAAGCGAAAACTACTGATAATGTTATGTAATTGGCAGGTAGCTTTGTTTATTGTTTACTATGTCGTCATGCGTGCGACCACACAAGTATTAGAGCTGCCCACACACTCCCACGCAATACATACCCGAATATGTTGCGAAATTGACTACGCCCGCCGAACCTTGCTGCATTTTTTTCCGTGGCAAGTATTACATAGGTTTATATTTCCATTTTTTCTACGTTTTCAGCTGGTGTTGTCTTTCTTTTCGTACAGTTTTTTGTTTGAATTTTTCTGTTTGACCTCTTATAATCATGTGTGTTTTTGAGGCGTCAAGATAATATCAACCAATTTATCAACCTCACGCACTTGTGACGTCATTGAGCATACGATATGTTTTTCACTTAGCGTAAAATAAATATTAAAACATGATCAAAATATGAATTACAAGTATAATGGATTCATGTCAGGTTCTAAACACATTGGTATATGTATATTAATAAGCTACGAATAAAACCGAGTACAATGGAAAATACCTTCCTTCTTTTGTAGTCGGTAATATGAAAAATATGATAATATTATTTTAAGTATAGTTATAAAGTTAAACGATGAGTAAAAAAATCGCAAAAGGTCCCATTACAACTTGTCTCTCAATTTGATAATTTATATATGACTTTTTTGAAAGTTTTTTTGTAAGCTAATTTAAGCCCTTAAGTACACTTTTGAGTAGGTGGTACAGTGAAAAAGCTGTCTCATCTTTCACTAAAATGGACAGATTTCTAATAAACATTAACAAGGAATTAGGTTCTATCAACTTTTCACAGACTTGTCGCATCATGGGGGCCACGGTGTCCGAGTTGTTAAGATGTCCCGTCATTTTGCCACTAGTCCTCCACCTCTGGGTTGCGAGTTCGAAACCCACGTGGGGAATTTGCCATGTCGGTTGTTTTTCTCCGGGTACTCCGGCTTTCCTCCACCTCCAAACCCTGGCACGTCTTTAAATGACCATGTCTGTTGATAGGACAAAAATAAACCAACTAATTTCACAGCATACATTTACAATAACATGAAAACAATGATGAAAGGTACAAAAATAATATATAGAAGATACTTATATGATATCCACATAGGTAGAATAACAATATAGAAAATACTGTTCAAATGCACATGTCTAAAAATGTTTTAAAAAGTTCAGGTCTACCGATAATTCAGAGCTTCCCAGCAAAAGAAGCCCTATAGTAACGATTATATGTGGTATATAAGGTAGAGCTTGTCTCGTTGATCTAGTGACGCTACGTAGGCAAAACTACCAGGTACCGAAGGTTGGTGCTAATTCGGAACTCCGTATTAGACATTTATTGAAAAGAACATGTTAAAGACAAAACGGCTACTCTGGCACCGATTCTATGCTCAAACACACGTTTGTGTAACTGACTGAAAAAAACGAGAAAAAATCTGAAATATAGCACGGCTTACCTTCAGGTCTGTCAGAAATACTTTCACGAAAATGTAAAATTATGACTTTTCAATGACTAAAATTATCAGAGGATCTGTATTTTTAAGTGATATGAAGATGGACGGTTTTTGAGTATGCTCATTAGTGTGCTTACTTGTTGTGATTGACAATGATACTCGGTTCTCATTTTGAGAACTTGATGTTTACTTGGATGTGACAAAGATTTACATGGCAGGTGTCGTCGATGAAGCAGAAGACGCTTAATCTTCCGGAACACCTGGTCGTATTCTCTTGTACTGTACTTGTAAAGGGGTCTTCATGTAAATCTTTCCTTTGTTCATATTTAGTTCGGATTATGATTTTGTTAACGCTTCGGTATTCTCTAATTTATTTTCTGTATTGCATGGTTTCCTGCCAACGCCAGTTGATAAATGCATTAAACGTGTTGACGTTTGATAATGCGCCAAGGTTTAAGTTCGCTACAATATAAACATCTACATGACGGCGTCGAAATTCTAACCAAACCAAAGAACGATTGACGGCCTAAAAATATTTCTTATTCCAAACATTGAATATATAAGCATACGAACTTTTTTCACCCGACATTCTTAATGACTTATTTTTTATCTAGAGACTCATCATAATTGCGCCACATGGAATTTTCCGTTTTATAACTTGCATTCATATTGACCATGGATGTCACCTTCGTACTAATCATTATCATCATAATGACATAAAAAAATTATGTTTTTAAGATTAATCGGTTGAGGCATGCGCAGGTCATCCTTATTATTGTGCTATATAAGGAAACATGATCTAGTCTCATTAGAGACGCTAGACATGACTTCCAATGTATCACATGACTGGCCCTATTTATCAGTATACATCATATGTCTAAAACATACTTATACAAAACCTAAACTACTTACACGAAGCTTGGTATGTATGCTATGCATTTGTAAACAACTTGACGAGTAAATCTGATAACTTCGTTGCATAAATTTTACTGAATATCATATAAAACCGGTTTACGGAAAAGTATATATAAGAAAAAAAAACTTGAAGTGAGTCAAGAAATTAACGCATGTCTAATTTTGCCGTGCAGCCAAGTGTTAATTTTGAAGATCGGTACACGATATGTATTTAGTGGTAGTTGTGATATGTATTTAGTGGTAGTTGTGAGCTGTGGTTGATCGTTCCTTGGTTACATATATTACAGGTATCTGAGCTGTGACGTCGTCCTGTAGGGGAGCAGGTGATCTCAAGGACACAGGTTCCATCGAATTTACGTCTTCTAGGTAAGTATCTATTATTATCAACTAATTGATTGATTGATTGATACTAATATTGCATTTAATTTATGTCCCTAAAGTTTGATCGAACTTAACTTTCCATAGTACAGTATGTATCAGGAAAGTTTAGTTGCAATAAAATGCTCGCTTTTTCGGTCATCATGGTAGGTGTACTAAGATGGCGAATTACATATGTATTGTATTGTGATTTTAAACAGGTTTGGTTAAGGTATCCCAATTTACAGTGGGTGAATATTTGTTTTTCCAATGATGAGGGTTTGTTGTACTGGACTAATATCTCGGTATGTAATACTAAATGGTAGTGTATTGTAGTGTATTGGCTCAGTCCTTCAGTGACCTAAGCTGTGAAAAGGACGTTGACAAATGTAACAATACTAAAGTGTCATATTATCGAAACGCCAAAATAAAAACAAGCCTATTCAAATGCAGAAAATAATTGGTATATATAGGAAATATAGGAAATTGCTTTAACTTGTACCGTATATCGTGAGTTCGAGGCCCGGACAGGGCAGGAGTCAAAAATCGTCTTTCTGCGTCGTTTGTGATTCTGTATTATTTATAAATAAATTAAACACAATGTATCATATACACTTAGTGTTGTTGATCCTAAAATTTGAATGTGAATTTCCTGTCGTTAATGTACCGTATTTAATATAAAATGTATGAAAATGATTTAAGTAATGCAAAAGTAAGAATAAGCTGTAGTCAATAAAATTACTTTTTTGATCCCTGTAATACGTAGTGACCATTTCTGAGCAATATACTAGTACTATTCCATCACTGTCTGTACTCAAAAAACTAGTTTGATAGGCCGTACAAAATTTGTTTGTGGTCGTCTCCTTGTATTTTTTACCTGTATTCGACACCAAATATATATAGATACACACATGTATTGACACGAGTTACTGTAGGCCGTCCATCACGAGGTTACGAGGTGGGACGACGTATATATACCACGACAAGACATTCACATTGTACATATGTTAGATGAAAAGATGGTTTCAAAACGTATTGAAATTATGTTAATTAAAAAAACGAGAAATCTATTGGGCAAGGATTTAATGAATAACATGACAGAGTTCAAAATGATATTCAAGGTTTCAAGTTTTCATTCGCTATATTTATGATTTATATTTTTATTTTTTATATTCCCCTGATAAAATCAATTCATTTGTAATGGTAAAAGACCCAGATAGATGTTTTTGTTGTATTTTTGTGTAAATGTTTTGATAAATATTGGTTACGCCAGGGATTCTTAGATATCGCAGATAGAGGCATTGTTTAGACAGAAAGGACTCGTGTTTGTTTTCTTGTAAAACTATTAACTTCTAAGTCCATTCCATAATAGTCGACGGCAGCCATATTACTTTAATTGATTTATGGGACGTTCGTATTGTGAAGAATTTAAATGATGATGTCGAAAACATATTAGACAGTCGATTTTGTAGATCTAGAAGAATAATTTGTAAAACTGTCAAACAGTCGTTTAAAATTAGAAAATACCAAAGCACCAGCAAAAGCATCCGCAATAGTCCTCAAAATGAGAACCGAGGCATTATCCTCAATCATTACAAGTAGGTATAGAAATAAGCATATTACAAAAATGTCCGCCTTAATATCATGCAAAGATAATTTTTTTTTCAATGATACGAAGACGGCAATAATAAAACTTGCTCATGGTCTTCAAAGACGAGATCGCTGTTGCGTCAAGGTGGGCACTTCATCACATATTTGTTGTTGTCTGATATGGCATCAGTAAACAAACTATTTACTTTTTACACTAAATCAAGGACGTTTCCTTTTCATTTAGATAAACAAAAACAAAACAAAAAACATTCCTTTGATAAAGGCTGTTCACCTTTTGTCTTCAAGTATGATTGCTTACAAACGACAGAAGTTTGCTGCCGTAGAGCGTATATACCCTTCTGAAATCAAATAAAGTACACAAAAGACTTTTATACATCAGCTGCTTACCTCGACCTTTACAACTCTGACCAACATGGACAGCTTACTACTAAGCTAAATGATAAACGGGACGATTTCAATTTTCTGATCGTTAACTTTTTATTTCTTGATAGTAAAATCCCTGCTTCTATGACTTTCTCTAAATATCGAGATTTTCATGATAGATGTTGGTTGCTAGCAAACAAACTTGGTCTGATTGAGAAATAGTTTGAATCCTTGTATGATATGAAGGTGAATGTTTGAATATGCTCATTAGTGTGTTTACTTATTGTGATTGAGAATGATGCCTCGGTTCTCACCTTGAAGACGATTACTTTGATGTGACCAATACTTACATGGCTGAAACATGTACTTTAACATGGGTCTTAATACAAATCTTACATTTTTACATCTTTAACCCTTATTTTAATCTATTTCGAGTTCAGATAAGGGTTTTGTTCACGCTTTGGTATTCTCTTATTTTGTTTTCAAGTTCGAATCCATATATCTCTCTAATTCCTGTGCCGTAAGATTGTTCGTTAACAGCCGATATCTATCACGAACATTTCGGTATCAAGACAAGCCCTAGAATAACGAATTGACTGCGATATGTAAACATCATAAGTTGGAGAAGCAAGGGTGTTACTATCAGGAAAGGGAAAGAAAATGATCGGAAAATCGAAATAGTCACGTTCACGTTTAACTTGTAGCTTAATTGTAAGTTGTTTATGTTGGTCTTGGTTTAAGCAAAGATCGAAAAAGCAGATGATGTAAAAGAGTCTTGTGTATTTGATTTCAAATTCAGAACTTAAACTAGATGTCTTAACAGTTAAATGATAAATTTGTAAATTGCGGTAAAAGGGCAGTGGTATTTACAAAAAGTAGCATGTATGTCATATCAAATATTGACGAAATCCTGTATAAACACTTTAATGAAACATATGTTTACGCGTGTTTTGTAAAGATCGAGCTCCATTTCATTTACCTTTCGCTGAATAACTGTATGTGAAATACTGTAGACGTTTAAATGAAAGGAAACAAAATATCCTACATTGTTGCTAACTTTATTTTTGGTTTCAGTTTTTTTTTATTTTTATGTCCTCTTAATATTCGTGATATGTTGCATATATGTATACTGTATATAAACACTTTACCCTTTATCTCAAAATAATTAACAAACAACCTGAACTAAGACTTGTGCAAGAGCCATATCAGTATTACAATATTAAAATGCTTTCTGAATTTCTAAACAAGAAAGGCTGTTTTCACAGCGAACAAGGAACCAAATTCTCCAATCGTTACTACACTGTGTTTA
This sequence comes from Mimachlamys varia, assembly GCA_947623455.1. Lineage (NCBI taxonomy): Eukaryota > Metazoa > Mollusca > Bivalvia > Pectinida > Pectinidae > Mimachlamys > Mimachlamys varia. Next base: position 26,103,882 of record OX392532.1, on the reverse strand, counting down.
CAAACCATATATTACATTTCTTAATACACTTTGTTCCTCTCGTGTTGTCTTTGTCAAATACTTATTTCATACAAATTACTTTGACACCTTTTTAAACGTATAGCGTGTGTTTAGGCGCTGATCGGTATTGAAACATTTAAAGGCCCAATGTACGTACCTTAAGGACATTTTTCGTGATTCTGAAAACTTATGAAAAAAATCCAGTTGATAACCATGCAAAAATAAGGCTAAAACGATCTAAACCTGAGCGGTAACTAACAAGAAACTCTTGACAGAAAAATTTAAAGAATTGCAAATAATTCAGATGGGCCTACTTCAACAACAATCCGAAGTTAGAAGACAGTTCAAAATGAACGCGTGTTTACAAATACCGAGTTTCAACTGCTACAGCTGTACTGGTAACCGCGTAAGAATTCATCTTGAATATTGCTGTTATCAGTTTATCTTAACTAAATCTATAAATATATTAAGTTATTAGGCATGATTTTCGCTTCAGGTTTTGCCGAAAGTTACGTATATTGGGCCTTTAAACCTTTAACTACTGTATACCACAATGAATTCAACCATAATAAATCATAGCAGGCACTACTTTAGCTACACAGGGAATGGAAGGGTATTAGTTACTCAAAAGAAGAAGATTTGACATAAATATGTTTATCTCATGAATAGTTAAAAAATGTTAAAAGGACACCTCAAACCCCTGGCGGTGACATAAGGATGTTCGTGTCACAAATCTAAAGGTTTCATGTGGTGGATTGGCTGAATGGTTTCTGTTCCACATTTACATTGTGAAAGCAGGATTTAGTTTTTTATGCTTGGGTTGTCGGGGCTTACTTACGTGATTTCAAATGGATATTTCAGAAAGAAAATATATTTGTAAAGAAATGTTTAAAAGCAAACACCGATGGCCTACAAAGATAATATTCCCTATGGGAGAAACATACACCTAGAGGGACCAGGCACTTAACTTGGCACAATAAAAACATTTTTTTATTTTATTTTTACTGCAAAAAAAAAAAACCACAAACTTTACTCAGCTTATATGTATTTTTGGAAAATTGTGTTTTTATTCCTTTGTCAAATGACACTTAATTTTAATATTTACATGGCTGGTGTCCTCGATGAAGTAGAAGACGCTTAATCTTCCGGAACACCTGGTTTTATTCTCTTGTACTTTTACGAGAGTCTCCGTGTAAATCTTTCCTTTGTTCCTATTTTGCTTCTACTTTAATCGATTTTGAGTTCGGATTATGGATTTGTTGACGCTTTGGTATTCTTTGATTTTTTATATATCATGTAAAACTTTTACACTTGTTTTCTTATATAAAGAAGCCTTTAGATAACAGGTTAAAATCGTATTATAAAGCTAACAAGGGTTCCGTGTAATGTTTATCAGTTGCTAGTATTTTTGCTATGGTTGTCGTTTAAATAAGGCTAAATTACTCCTTACCACGCCATCTTATATATTTTGGTATAAAAAGAATCTGCTTAAATTTATTCGTGACTAGCAAGTTTATACCCTATTTATTTCAAAGTATGTTTTATCTAATGTCGTAAACCTAACGTGGTGAATAATAAACCATGTCTTTTAGGAATACGATCATTACTTCATCCGAGGAGAAGGGAAAACATTTGGAATCCAAGTACAATATATTTCATTTCTTATCAAAAAAAGTATTATTGGAGACTGCATTTTATAATACAAGATATACCAAAGTAAACTGTTAATAAAGGGAAAGAATCAGGTTTTGCTTGAAAGTAACAGGGAAATATTTCAAGAGCATTTTATAAGTTTTTGCTTACCAATTGATTGAAAACTTGTGCAACTTGACTGGCTTTAGGATAGCTTTATTTTCATTCCGAACGACAGATGTATTACAGAATATTCTAGTCACATTTCTGACAGTTTTACCAGATATGCCAAAAGAGGCAAAATTTTAAAATCAAGAAGACGTGGAAGAAAAAAGAAAATATTTCTTAATATAGCAAGGATGGCAGATTTATTATAATTTCTTAAATGTCTGGTTAACAGTAGACACAGAAGTAAACCTTTGAATATAAAGGGGCCTATACATGAGGTCCCAAACGACCATGTAATAGACATCAACGCCTACCTACCGAGGTGGTAAGAGATAGTACGTGGATTACTAGCTAATTGAATTACAGTGCAAAACATCACAATGCCAAAAGGAATTAGATGACCCTGGGTATTTATTGTACACGCGTGTTTACCGTGATTGGCGGTTCTGTGTAGAAGAATGTGTCGCATGAGATTGACGCCGCGGTACAATAACAAACATATTGTGATCCAATGATAATGAGTGGAAAGTTACACGAGAAAACATTCTAGAATTTTATCAATTTTTGTTTTCATTTCTTTTGTATTCTTTTTGTCTGTATTTCAATTACAAACCCTTCTCAAACTACAAGAGATATAAAAACTTAAAGAAATATTTCATAACTGGAGACAGAGGTTAACCATTCGATAGGGGATAAACAAACAGTTCTTATCGAGCTTTTGACAAGCGTTCCACCGTAGGAGTACACATTTGTATACGTGCCATGACGTAAAAGGGCACACGGGGCCGCCATATTTTAAGGTCGGTTCGCGACTTACGAGATTGTCCAACCAGATTTCTATGCGAGGTCAGATACGGTTACGAGATTATTACCCAAAACGTTTATCAACTTGAGCTGTGCAGTAGCAATTATCAGCACAAAGAGTATCATATTGGCCTAGCAATCTTAATGGGTGGAAAACTCGATAGTGTCTCGTAATAAATGTTAGACCTCAGTCAACTTTATCTACATTACACAAAAAAAAGATATAAAACATTTTAAAGAGGAAAATAATACTTTATGGACGTGGAATAATACTGGTGTATTTTTAATGCTTGATAATCATTTTCTTCAAACATATTTTTGTATTTCTTGGTATACTACAGTAATTTGAAGTTAACAGTTTCACCTAGACTATACTGACATGGTTGAAGACTGGTAGGTGTGGTTGAGAATAAGACAGCTTCGATGCAATACGATCTACAGGCGACATCAAGATAGCATCACGACATGTGAATGTATTACTGGTTTTATTTTTTTAATTAGTCGTCGCGTTTTAATCACAATAATAGATTTTCAGTTTGCTTATAAAGTTCATGGACTTTATGAACTTTTCACATTAAAGTTGTGTCTGTAATTGTTGGCAGCAAAATTTTATGCATTAAAGATATGCAATCACTTAGAAAAAGGCAAGAATGTCAACAGTAACACACATCAAACTCTGAATCGACAACATCCAATGAAGATATACATACAGGCAGCACTGTTTATTACCGGGGTAATAAGACCATGTCTTGGGTATGCATATTGTGTTATAGTTCCCAGCGTCCATCATATGCCTACATGTATCAATAAATCAAAGTATTGTCACGTCCAGGTGGCAAATACTTGGTAGAGACCATTTAACAAAACGCATTGATGATAAATAAATATCGGCCTTCTAAATTTGACAAATAAATATTTTACAACAATTATGAAACAAGTTATACAACTTATATTAATCACTCTTGTTGGCCCGGATATTAGCGCGCGAGGGGTCTTATTGTGGGAGGAAACCGGAGTACCCGGAGAAAACCCACGTAGTCGGGCAGGTGACCCCATACCTTTTCACGTCCGGACGGGGAGTCGAACCCCGGCCGCCTTGGTGAAAGGCAAGTGCGCTATCCACTGCACCACCCGACCATTTGACAAATATTGGACCAATGAACCACATCGTTATTTCAAAATAAGCAAAATGAGACATATGAAATTATCGTTAAGTTAGATGTATAAAAAGCGCCAATGGCCTTCATGGTTACTTCAGATCAGAAAAATTAAAATGTACATGGAGTTTTATACCAGGATAGCAATACACACGTTGCCCCAGGTAGACCATACCTTTCGTTGTATTTCGATGTGTTTACCTCAAGTCTAAAATACATTTGTCTGTTTAATCTTCCATGCGTGACGTTATGAGAGTGCCTATAAATATGTATTTCTAAAACGAATGCGTCACGACCAATTTTGCACAATTACAGAAAGTTTCATTGAAACATGGCTGTTTTGTTGAGAAGTTTTTTTTTGTAAAGAATGTAAAGAATTTGACATAAAGCTGACCTATAAGGCAAATTGTGTGACCATTTCCTATGGAAATTCTTTGCCCTCCTCCCCTTCACCTAAACATTTCTTTGATGTTGATGACCTGCGAAACCTTTCATCCATTCAAATGTGTATTAAAGTTAAGGTTATTGGCTATAAAATGCTCGGTAGAGGGGAAAGCCGATTTGGCTAGCTTGTCTGTAATATATATAACTGCTGTTGGCTTCTTATTTCTATTTCTCAGGTTGTAAAACTCTTTCAATCGGATGTTTTTGACTTGGTCAGCCGTTTGTGACGTCATTCGTTCAGGCGTGTAATTTCTTCACTTCTGTTCTGCCATACATACGATAGGTCGTTTATATGACGTCACTCATCTGTGCAAATTTGTCTTCTCCCGTGTGATATGCCATTGTGACGTCACTGAACCGTTTAAAGCTGTCCCTGTTCTCGTCTTTCTCTGCCATTGATGATGCTCGGTGAAAAGTGCTGACACAGAAGTAATGCTTATCATACACGTAAACAATCCGGTAGGGGGCAGTACTGAAACTTGTCAGGCGTATAAACCTAAAAGTGCATAGGTCTTTTGTGATATGTTTGTCAGTTGAATTGTCATTTGAACGTTACTACGTATACTATAAACGTACATAATTTGGCACAATCACATTTTAGCCTATTGTCAGTTTTGGCACATTGGCGCAATGATGAATTCGCGCATTCGGGATATTTTCTATATAAGAAGCATTTAATACTCCAATTAGCGCAATCATATTTTAATGTAATACTTTCAGCACAAAAAAAGCGCGCTAAAATAAAATTACCGCGAAAATATGTACGTCTACAGTAACTTATACTGAAATGATGTTGCCGTATTAACATCTGAACACGAAGAAGTTTGAGAAATGCGACATGGTTGGAGTTTTGTATTTAGTGTTCTGAGTATCCATGACGTCACAGTACAGGTTAGACTTCAGGAAAAGCTGTAATCGCCATGCTTTATATATCACCGCCTATACATTTTATTGTGACTTTGTACTTGACAATATTTGGATATTCAAGATTCAAAACTTTTGGTCTCCAGCATCACCGACGAGTCCTAGGAGGACGAGACAGCTGTATGATGCTGTTTAATTCATTTTTTCAGCATACTGTATATGTTACTAAATTTAATGCGTATTACGTCATCTTTAATACGTTTGAGTATCAAGTATCGCGTATTTTGTACCATACACGAGAGTAAAATGCTATGCTCTTTTAGTGAAAAGAGATTTTAGTTCGCCGTTTCCGAGATACCGTTTCTCTCTGGGATCGACCAGGTTTAAGATACGCGTATCACGTGATAGGGTGGCATATGCACTTCCGGTGTACCGTAAAAGCATACATGTCAGAGTAGCAAAAAACTGCTACGAATGTTTAGATCAGTAGACATTTCCGTTTTTAATGAATACAAAATGTCGGCAATTGTTTGTCCAAATTTACCGACATTTCATTTCAACAAGAGTTTACCATTACCAAGTATGAAGGCCCCGTTAATGTACCATGTGACCACCAAGTCACGTGACGTAGGTTCCGGAAAGTTATCTATTGGCAATGGCGTATTGCTGTGACTTTAAAGAATAAGAAATAAAATGATAAAAAACTAATCTGCATTTATGCTGAAAAAAACAACCTTTTTCATGGCTTCATAGTGGCCCGGTGTACATAATCATACCTATAATAAGAGGGAATATGGATGCTTAATTTCAATATCGCAATTTGTTTAAAAGGCAAAATTACCATTTTGCAACACTCATTTCATTGAAATTTAAGTAAACCACTTAACTAATATACTAAATACGAAACCTATTACCCACCTATTTTACCCTGTAACATGTACATGCAGCATGCTAACAGCATGAGACATTTTGATTGCTGATATGTATCAAAAACAAAATCATGATATTAAATATGTAATGTTTTGATATTTGCATACGGGTACTTAAGAATATAAGATAAGATTCATAAAGATGCAATAACAAGTACACCGATGGTCTAACCTTGTTCAAGATTGAGTAAAGACATATTTATTCATTCAGATTCAAAAGACGTTATAGCCATTTTCTTGGGTTTAATGAAAAAACAACTTTGATAAAATCGCTATATTTCACTCTGTTATGAGGTCATACATGAACGCATTCTAGAATTATTTCCCTTTAAATCTTATGTATATCAAAGTAAATCTATGTTTCATAGTTGTACAAAAAAAAATTTTGATGATAACGCATTCCTTCTCCAATGCTAATTTTCAATTTGGAGATATTTGCTCTATTTGAATATCATAATTACACGCAGGGGTGCGCATAAGGAAACAAAATAACAATCACGAAGTGTCATACAGGAAAATAACAAACACAAGGAAATAATCACAGCGACCCATACTGAAAAAAGGTATGGAATACTCATGTATAGGGAAACGTTATAACAGAATCACAGATAAATGTAAAATGATACTTTAGTAACACTATATTAGAGGAAAAACTATATACCAGGAATAAGTAGAAGTACCACTAGTAGGAAAAAACTATAAACAGGGAAAGCCATGGTCTATTAAAATTATATATACTGTGTAAGGAAATCATATTTAAGGGACATTTTACAAAGAAGAAACTATACAAAGGAGAATACTATATCATATTCAAGGAAAAGTACTGAAGGAGTTAATGTTTTATAAAAAGTAAAGCGCTATACAATGAGAAAACCATACACAGGAAATCATACGAAAGGGGAAAACTATACATAGAAAAAGTTTTACAGGAAAATAATACACTTTGAGAACTATAAGAATGATATAAACAGGAAAACCAAGACTTCTTAAAAATAATGCTCAGGGAAAACCGCAATAACCGTGCAATAGGAAAACTAACAAAATGAACACGCAGGGAAACAACCACATATTAGCTTACACAGAGATACATCAAAAGTCGTTCTACGCAAAGGAAGAAAGCAAGCAAATAATGAAATGCACAGTAAAACCACGGGATTTAATGTTGAAATGCTAGTATAGATTTATATGTGGTAGTTTCCGCACCTTGCTGTCTGCTTGTTTGTGTGGTTCGATCACACAATTCAATAACTTGTCTGCTATGTACCCACAAATATGTAGACGGTACATTGAACCTTTGTTGTATTTCTTCCCGTTTATGATTGTTGCGTTTTTTTTCATCAGTCACTCAGTGCATTTTACAACAACATGTGTAGCTGCACCTTATCTTAATCGTTATATCACTTTTTGTTATAACTATTTATTAATAGATGAATTCATCAACATTTTTCTTTATGGTTTGCTGGCTGTATATTACTCATTTTCACCAAATGTGTTTCGTTTTCAAATTAATGCATCAGATTTATTTTGGGTAACACTCTGAATGAAATTTTTGGTAATGACGGTTTGAGGTGAGCTTTGCAATCTTCGATTACCTATTTTTCTTGATATAATGAATTTCATAATCCTTTTTCTGCGTAAGTCATTGATAAATTTAATTATAAAGTCTCAATAGAAATGTGACGGCTCTTAATGATGACAATATGTATAATGATGATGGCAATACCTCTGGTATTAGTAAAAATTATTGGCTCTTGCATTAAACCTAGTTCATGTATCGTCTCGGAGCGGTTTTTATCAGAGGTTAAGGCTCTATTAAAAAACAGCCAATGTATTTCTCGATTCTCTTTTGTGAACATACAGACAGCTGGTGCTGCATTTTTGGCGCTCAAAGCTAGTATTCAACAGTTATAGCATTGCCCTATCACGTACTAATTTCTAGCTGAGTCGACTGGAACACTAGGAATAATGTATCTTCAAACATACAACACAGTTTCCTGACGTTACTCGAACCTGCAACCTTCGATCACGAGTCCGGCGTAGTGTTAATGGACCTCCGTACGATCTTTTGTAAATCTTTGCAATTACAAAAATCATGGTGCTTGAGGTCGATAAAATGTTACGAACAGCTAAGTTGTTGACCTCAATTAGACCGGGCTTGTACTCGAGACATCGTCTCAAATACTACAATGTAGAACGCCAGCTTTCATTCGGCTTTTAATAATTGATTCAATGTCTTATCCGGTATCATTCATCTGACCTGTGTCCATTGTTACGATTTATAGAACTGCCAGGAAGGTAGGTGTCAACGTCCCTTATGTTACCGGCCATTGCATTGGCAACAAACATAAAAAATAACAATAGTCATGCTCTGAATGTTTCTTCACAAACTGATTGTAATCCATCAGTTAAATGTTTGTAAAGAAGGACCAAGAATGAGTAGGAATACATTACAATGTTTCCGGTTATCTTTTCACATACCAAACCAAGGCTAAAGATCAATGTCTGGGGCACCGTGTCAAATACTATTCGCCTGTTTTAAGTGAATGTACGAAACTCGGGGTTAACCACAGCTCTCGTACCGTACATTGTTGATTGGTTGCCTGAGCTCCTATGTAAACTTTTAACAAAGTTCTGGTGTTTTTACAAAAACTCTCACTTTGAGGACGTAACATTACTCTGATTTGAACTGAATCCGTCAATGATGCAGAATGCACTTAACCTTCCGGAACATATGTTCCTATTCTCCTTTTATTTATAAACCGTGTCTCTGTTAATGACTGCCGTGTTTTTTTTTATTTTGTATTCTGGATGTTTGATTTTTTTTATATCAGATTATATTAGGATTTCTTAGGCTTCATAAAAATGCTATTCCATTATATGGATTTTAAAGTTGTTTTGTATGTCATGTTTTGGTAACTTGTGTTAAGGGACAGTTGTTACTATTACATGTCAAACTATCTGTTTCTATGTCCAATACTATATGAACCCCATTCCTAACAATAGCAAAGAACTGCGATGATAGCGATTACAGTCAGTACAGTGACATCCATATAATGTATGATATTTGATTAAATATCTTAAGACTAAATGTCTATGAAAACAAATGCATCTATAGGTTTCTCTACCTGTACAACTCATGTAAGACTCGTGATGTGCGTAACATTTTTCTGACCTAGTGGTACATTTTCAGATATTGTTATGTTGACCTAGTACTATTACAAATATCAAAATTAATTGAATATCGTTATGTCATCGTCACATTTATTTGAGTATCATTATTTCATCAATTTGTAATAAATCGGTGCTAGTACTTCAAAAAATGACGTAACACACATATGTGCTGCACATTTTAAATTATTTCAAATCAAGTTATTCTTATAGCTATATACTGTTACCTTACAATCTTATTAAGCGTTTCTCGCGCTGAAAGCATTGCGCTAAAATAAAATTGCGCTAATTGAAGTGTTTATGCAGTACTTATACAGTAATTATCATGAATGCGCGGATCTATCATTGCGCTTATATGCCAAACACTGACAATGTGCTAAAATATGATTGCTCCAAATTAAGTACGATCATAGTATCTATATGTGCTGTTTAGAAACCATTTTTGTACATCTTGTCTAGTTTTGGTTAAGTAGCATTTAGCAACGTTCTTGTATTTAACGAGTGTCATTACAATAGTATTCATTGTACTGTATTGTGCCATCATATTATTACCAAGAGAATCACCTTTGTGTTATTCTAAAGACTAATATATAATTCAAGATTCAGTTAAGGACGATTAAGCATTGTTTGTTTCCAATTGATTTATGTTATAGTTGAATTCTCTTTATGTTTACTGGTGCATGGAGAGTGCTTTGAACGCTGAACTTGTTGGTTCTGTGTTTATGCTTCCGGTTTTTAAAATATTTATGAAAAGGCATATTCTGTGGATAGTAAACTTTCAAAACAACATGTTTTTTATGTAATGTCGTTGAATATAAAATAATTATGTAGATTCTCAGTTAAAATATCAGACGATGTCTGTCAAATCGTATTCAGCATTCAAATTTGAATAATGTGTTTAATGTGTAGGACAAAATCCATAATAAATTATTACGTTTTTATAGAACTGCAGGTAAATAAATATTCAATGATGTATTCGTCTGCTTGGCAGGTGCTTACAGGTATTTCTCACCTGCACAGGTACGTAAATAAGTCGGAACTCAGGTAAGGTGAAATTAGCGTTCTTACGTATATGCAAACAATATTTAAACATCAAACAATGAATGCAATTTCAGATACGCCTTAAGCAAAGTTAAAAGACGCTAAATAGATTTGTGATAAGAAATCTAATATACAAATATACACATTGTGAAGCTCGCCTTGGTAAGTTGAATGTAGTGTTTTGAATTATAACATGAAAAGCTATGGAGTCAGTGTGTATTGTTAAGAAAAATTGTGTGACTCACAGATGAATTGAGTAACTCGTCAAAAGTCAATAGTGTGATTTTAACATTTGGTATTATATCACCGAAGGGCAATATCACCTTTCTGGAAGAGCAGTACAGGAGCACTTTTGATTAATGATTTGTCAAAGGCACCTCCACAATCCATAGACTACGTATATGGCTGATAGTACTGTAACAACTTGCGTTCGACTCTTTTGGTTTCTTTGACAATGACATATTTTAAAGTTAAAATATTATACCTGTGTGTTTTATATCTGACAGTAAGGGATGGTCTATTGGTATCCTTTCGGAGACTTTCTGTCCGGTCTACGGGTGGGGGCATTCAAGTCAATATAAGAAATTTGATGCACGGGTTGCAAGTCTATTTATCTGGGGTTGTTTTATTTCATCTGTCTACTACGGCTCGTCATATGTCTTACGTTACCAATAACAACATGCATAATAAACGTCACGCCTACGTAACAGTCATAGGCACGTCTGTGGTCTGATGACATACATGCCAAATTGCTAAACGTTTTCCGTTTCGATTTTCGCTAGGTGTGTGTCTTTAACAAATTTCTCGATGAAGTGTCTTTACACTATGACAGGTATGGGTGGTACCTACACGTGACGCCGTTTTGTCATGGGCGTCGATATGTTCCTTTTGATCATGTGAAATCCTATTTGACGCTTAACTTTATACGCGTCATCAAGTATATTTTAATATCAGTAAAGAAGGTGGGAAACTCTTTTGTAGTTTTTAAATATCTATTTTCGACTTGATGCAATTGGCTTGAATTGACCTTTTGCAAATTGTATTTGAGATCATTTTCTCTCAACATGAAGTTATTCATCATTTATACACCCATTAAAACACATTCATTCGTCAAATCGTACGTGATATGTATGTGTCATGTGTTAGGCAAACATCACTGTAATACAGTAGAAACGAGATGGGACTCGCCTACCTTTCAATTTTCTGCCCCTCAGATCTTCTGAAGCTAAAGGATAGCTTTGAGCGACTAAGTAGCTCATTGTTATTTTTGTTTATCTACTTTGTCATTTTGTTGTTTTGTTTTTAAGGTTTTGTTTATCATCGTTAACATTTTAAAAGTACATTGTTGTGACTACCTAGTACAGGGAAATATCATTCGACGTCTGGCTATAAAAGGGTTATATTGTATACATTACGTCAGCCTATAAGCTGTTTATAAATTGCAACATCGATCGTAAGTATGTAAGTAAGGTACAACTTTACTTTTGTTACGGACAGGTGAACAATATAAGTAGTCACTATCGATCGATAAAAAGTCTTATATATAGTATTGATCATATAGCTGGCATGTTCTTAAGCGACGCCATTTTAGTAATATAATTATTCTGCATGTTATACAAATATAAAGTGCGCAATTGTTTTCTCTAAATGTGATTACAGGTAAACTGTATAAACAAGACGTCACGCAGGTAGACTCTCCATACTGTGACAGGTAAATGTATATCGGTACACAAATACCGATTAAGGCTACAGTTGAGCTACTTCTTTAATAGAAATATAACGCATAACACCCAGTACATATGTATGTCCTTGTTCAAAGTAAAATGTGTATAATTCTTTTGGTACATGTAAAATAAACACGAGTGTAAAAAATATATTATACCGTGACGAAAGTTGGTAATACAAAAATTAAACCAGCTATAATATTTGACATTCATCGTAAAGTTTACTTTTTGCGAAACAAATAAAGTTACATTTTCTTCTGAACTTAAATAAATGTAAATTCACGCTTAAATGTAAATGAGGTGTTGAAATCAATTAGCAAATATTGAATAGAAAACGAATACTTTGCCATTTTGTACATACCTCCAGCGATTTCATTTTCAATCAGAACGTGTTCTTTTTAATTATAAAATCACCTGATGTCTAATGTTCCTAAAATTGTCGCAAAGATATAAAAATACAACACGAATAGAATTCATAATTTGCATATCTCTGAATCGCATCAGTTGAATTCTGACATAGATGCGAATAAAAATACACTTAATTAAAATTTATACATATATAATTATTGCATCTTGCTCTAGCAATCAAACCTAAGTGCCAAGTCTCCCCATCAGATTCACTCTTTGATCACATGGTTGTTATATATGTAATGGTATCTGACTGAATGAACGGTCACAGGGTATAATTGGTAACTGATCGACTATAATAACGCAGATCTGTTTTTAACACGACCTTTTGAGCTCATATGTACTGCAAATATTTTGAGTGACACGAAATATGAGGCATAACCTTTTCATATACAATGTATATATATACATGTTTATACATACTTGTTTTTATTCCCATTAAAGATTCAATGTCGTACCACTCATGTACCTTTACATATTAATATAGGATACCTCCTTACTACGTTAATCAATATCACAAACAGTAGTTATTTATAGTAAGTATAAAGACACGTCTATAAGAGGTGATATCACGCTTTCTGTGACGTCACCCGGCAGTTGAACCAGTAAACCAAATATTATATTCGATAAACAAATGAAAATATAAAGTGCCGATCGATATAACACTGGTATGACGGCTTGTCAAAAGGTACTTGTAAAGGTACATGCTGTGAAACGTTAGCTAAACATCTTGAGTTGGAGCTGAGTCCTTTAGGCCTCTTACTCTCACAAATATGAAAAATACTGTACACCATACATTGGTATGTTTTGGAATTTTGGAACTTTATTCCTAATAGTTAAGCTGTATTAAACTTTGTGTTTTTGAACTTTTGTATAAGTGTTATACATGTTACTATATAATTAATACGTGTTACTGTATGATTATGATGTAGTAGGCACCTCCCCTCCTGTCTCGATAATAGTTTAGACAAATTCGAATGTTCACCTTTGTTGCACATTGCATCACTGACGAGTGTAAAAAACCAAACAGCTAAGCCAGTGTGGTTTTTTATCGGCATGCTGTATCTTAAAATATTTACTAAAGATTCAATTACATGTGTGAATTACATTCATTTTATCGAGTCTTTCCCCTCTGACTGATCAGTACTATACTCGTATTTCAAAGTACTTTCTCCGCCTGTTACTTCTTACTCAGCCTCCAGTAAGATATCTCAGTCTATCACGCAGGGGTCCCTAAGAATTAATATGTTTTGGTTCGGGCATCGTCGACTGTAATCTGGGTCACAGGTACGCCCTCCGTTGAATTTGGAAGTTATCAGATACCGGTCTTAGATCGCTGGTTGTCTTTCTTCCACTACTAAAAAAATCAGACAATACCAAAGCGTCAACAAAACCATAATCCGAACTCAAAATCGATTAAACTAGAGGCAAAATAGGGACAAAAGATATATTTACATGGAGACCCTCGTAAAAGCACAAGAAAATAAGACCAGGTGTTTCGGAAGAGTTAGCGTCTTCTGTTTCATCGACGACAACCGCCATGTAAAACTTTGTCACATCCAAGTAAACAATCAACTAATCTTAGATTGTTACTTTGTTTGTACAGACAATGTTCCTTGCAGTGTTAATATTCTATCATACCTCTCGTTTATTCAAAGATATTTGACTGTTTATTCTTTTTATTAAAGTTTGCTCTGTGTTTCCAATGAAATCCTTTCCGAGGTCAAATGTTGTTTTGAGACTATAACAACAGTTACTGCTGTAACGTCTAGGATCTCTACTGTGACCTCAATCAATTATTGCTGTGAGGATTAATTAAGTTTGCCATCGAAAGCAAGGTTTATTATTGGACCATAGCCAAACTTGCTAAAACATTCATCGATTAAATATATTCAACCCTTACTACTTAAAGCATCTGAATCATGTTAAGGTTCAAACGTTATCCATTTACCTTAAATAAATCATGAAACCATCACTACGACCCAAGGTGACAAGCCTGATATGTCGTGTTAATTAAATGTGTCACACAACACCACGTTATATAGGGCAATTAATACCTAGCCTGTAAACTAAGTTTTCTTTCCTATTTGATTTCGATAAAGGTCGAGAAGTCCGCAATGCATAACAAGCGGTAGGTAAGCTTACACAAGAGAATGTATTCACCAATTGTATGACCAGGACAGGTAAAAATTCTCGTTAGTACACAACAATATGACGACTAGGTGATGACAGGTTGGAGCGTCACGGTGTCGTGATTTTGTCATTTTAAACGAACATTTGATGGATCGTAGATAGATATAAACTTAACTAAAACACTACTGTGTGATGTAGACAATAACTGCTCGAGCGAGTCGTCGTGTATATTTCTGTCTAAACTCTAGGTAGAAGTGTCACATGCTCCGGTCCCCACGCAGCACCCCTGTGTACGGCTCACTAAAACCGGGGTAGTCAGTGGCAGTAGACCGCAATCGTATTGTAAACCGGTTTTGGATTAAGTACTCTCTGTGTAGGCGCTTTGCTGTTATTGCTCTAACGACTATTGGACGATAAACATGTAACTGGTGTGTCTTCTCTCTTCGTCACAGGTTCACTTGGCTCATGGTTCTGGACGAGTCTCCGTGATCATCTGTAAGGTATCAGCACTCAGGAGAGTTTAACAGAATATATCTTTAACAGGGACATACGACAAAACAGCCATGGAGAAGAAAGTGTACCAGATCGGCACGTGGCACGATGATACCATTCTTGATAATGTGATTAATGAAATGGCCAAGCAGGTCAGAGCAGGAAAAGGCTCAAAGGTCAAATTAATCATCAATAAACATGGAGTAACTGTGATGAAATCTGCCGCATTGACTGGTAAACAGATGACAGATTACCTTCCTATTGAAAACGTTTACTTCATAACTGTCAACAAGTATCACCCTTCGTGCCTGCTGGTGATTGGAAAAGACCACCCCACGAAATATCAGATCCTGGCCTTCCGGTGTGCCAACGGTTTGGATGCTGGCATGTGCGTTAAATATTTCAAGGAATTAAAGAGTCAGTCCAACCCGGGAGAGGGATATAATGTTGAAACCAAAAAATCTGAAGGTGCAAATTGGACTCTTCGTTCTAAAAACCAAAACAATAACAACCGCCAATTAAGTGCAGTGGTAGATATGCACAACGAGAGATCCAAGGTTAACGGGGATATCCATATTCATATGAACGGCGGGAGTCATGCTGAGAACGGCGTGGCGAGAACATACATCAATCCAATAGCAGACGACAACCCATCAACGTTGACAACTGAGGAAAATACGCATGCGCATACTATCACTTCCGGCAATGTAGTCGTACAGGAGGAAAGACATATTGTACATCACCGCCACCTGTCAGATAATGTGTCAGAAGCTTCAGAGGCGTCACTCCGAGACGAGCTAGACGTACTTTCACAGGAACTGAGAGAGATCAAATTTATGCTTGAGAAATCCACTGGAATCAGCCCTGAGGAGTACCAAAAATCTGTTGTTGTCACTCAAAAGAGGACAGAACAGCCCTCAACTGACGAGGTGGTAGTGATGAGGAGGATTGAACAGCCGGATCCAAATGTACTAGTGAGGAGGGAGGAAAAGGTAACGGAGACTGTCCATCATTCTAAAACAAACGGGGAGGTACGACACCACATTATCACGAACGGTAAAATCGAGCGCGCTGCGTCCCCAAAGATGGAAGGAGAGGTCAGAATTACCGTTCCTGACTACCGGTCTTCCACCGACTCTACCACAAAGGTTTATACTACCACCGAGACCCAACGGGTCCAGTCGGGTGAACATATCCATGACGCCAACTACAAATCTTGGGGAGGTGACAGACGTTCCGTCGTCAGGCCCCAGAGTAATTGGAGGGATGAAGTGGTTCTTCGTCAGAGGGTTCACGGCCGCACGCGCCCTCGTTCGGCAGTCTACAGCACATCAAGTTACGGCAGTATGTCCGGCAGTGTCCGGTCTTCCCGTGCACCTAGTGCGTACGTGCTGACCGATTACAACCGTCACCATGCCAACCATCTCACCGCCCCAACGAATCGCGGGGGCAGTTACAAACGCCTGCACGTGGCGACCACTGTCAATAAACCCATAGAACGCGTTTATGGACGTCATTCGACTTACGGCGGTAAACCGGTCATCGTGGAACGTTCATCAGTTGTGGACTATAACCAAAACAACGTGGAGAAATCCCACCACAACGCACGTGAATCGGTCATCATCAGGACGTGAATGACTGTCAACAAACCTTGATGTGATAAACAATGGACGCCAGTGTTTAGTTGATCGAACCAAGAGCAAAGTATATTATGTTCTGCACACTTACTGGATTATAGCGGAAAGCTTTGCATACATTGTTCGCAACGTAATAACTAAACACATACATAATATATATGTATATTTATATGTGTGTCTGACAGGAGCTGTCAGTTCACGTACATGTGCATGGCTTAATTTGCATACAAAATAGGGAAGAGGTGAATACAAACTATGGAATTGATGGATCGTGCCCGGAGGTAAGCGTCCGAATTATTCCGAGTGTCATTACCATACCTTTGTACGTTTATGTGTGTAAATTTTGTGCCTTCACCATTGGATGTGATTTCATTAACTGATTACGCGTGATTGGATATCAAAATATAAATATCGCGCCGGATATGACGTCATAGTGTCAAAATATTTCATCCGTTCTACTTGTTTTGTTTTATTATTCAGTGTTTGAAATCCTCATGAGACATTATTAAATGTATCCTTTCTGATCCTCAGAGAGAGACTTACTCATGTACAGTGATAGTAAGCAAAGAAAAGTGAAAGAGGGGAAGTTTCCTTAGGAATACTAACAGGAAATACATTATCAACATATTTCATGCTAATAGCTTCCATTATAATATGTGTAAGCAGTTTTTTATATAGTATATTCAACAATAAATCACGTATATTTACAATATATTACAATATATATATATACGGTATGTGTATATATGTGTCTCCTGATTTGAAGCAATTTATAGTGAGTTTACCTTCTGGAGAACGACTGTTAAAGGGACCAATGGAAGTCTATATTATTATAGCACACATTTATTTAAAAATCTATTCAAATCGCAATAATGCATTCCATGATTGAGAACCGTCTTTGTGAGAGGACAGGACGGCCTTTGTCGTGTCAGGACAATCTGGTAAATACGTCATCACATTTGAGACTTCTTATCAGCAATGTCACGCTCTGATAATTTGTGACAACACAAAAGCGACCATTCTATGTGGACAATATTCAACATATTTCCATCTGTTTCCAAGTCTGTTGTTATGTTAGGGAAATTCTTTTCGAATATTTGTACAAAATGAGAAATCGAAACAGTCGAAACTTATTTATTAAATCTGTAGATTAGTGCATATTGCAAAATGATAAAGATAACAACAAGTGGAAAGAACAGGTCACGCAACCCGTTGTGACAGGAAATGAGATAAGATAGGCATCAGATAAAAAAAAGACAATGGAACAGTGTTCAACTTATAACTTACTTTTGCAATTATATTTGTTTGTCTCTGTTATCAAATAAAGTGAGACGAAAATACCCAATGCATTTGTCTTGTGGCGTTGTATGCTCATCACGAACTTCAACAAGCAGAGTCTTGTAATACCCCGCTTTCAGGAGAACTCGATTGAGTGTCAAATGACTGCCCTGTTATTATAACATAACATTATCACATTACTTTAAGAACTGAATGTGTATTCTTGTTGTTCACATGATTTAATGAAAACACCGTGTTCATCTGTAAATATTTACATTATCCAGGCAATCCCTTATATTAACTCTACGACATGAAATTGCGTTTATTAGACCATAGGTGTAATTGCATCAGAAACGTTTGCTCTGATGACAATATACTCGTTAATACCACATATGTATATTACAGAACTATGATCGAAACGGGGCGGATAGCCTTGAAAATTTGACAATTTATTTGTCCGTACTGTCGCTATTACGTCCACGATCATATATCTATTTCTAGTAATACGCATCCAACGAACATTTGTTTGTTAGGATCCAGTACATATAGTGGATCATACCGTCGATATTACTACTTACTAGACCTAATATATAACAGTATTATGCTATTTAAAGAACGAATAATATATATCTCGAATAAAGATATGCTTATCTGTCATACATACTGGAAAATCATATACAAGTTTGATTGCATGAAGTCTATGATAAATGATAGGCAAGTCTTCGTAAAGATTATGTGATGTTTGCCCACTTATCTTCACCAAACAATCTGAAACAACGAAATACAAATTCAGTCTATTCATTTTTTGTTTTATTGAAGCAATATATGTATTTCATTCCCTTGTTCCGTTTTCTTACCTTTCTTATATCTTTATTAAATTATTAAATGCGTTATGGCAAAGAAATATTCTGAACAAGATAAAATCATGCAAAGAAAATGTCTTCTGTAATTATGACGTCACAAGCATAATGACGTCAGCATCAGGATCACGAGATATACTTGCTAATGCATTTTTGTCTTATAAAATTTAAGTTTACCAAAAATAGAACTATGTATAAAGAAACATATTCCTACGTCAATCTGTTAGCAAGAGAAAAATACTTTCTTTGATTAGTCCATGCTTACGACGGTTTCGGAGATGGGACCCTGGATACATAGAAACAGATTTATTTAGCTATAATGTTGCATGGAATTCCTTTTCAATTCAAATTTATTAGAATTCAGTATAGAATATAAGGGAGCGCCTTTCTTAAACATTAAGTGTACTAATGCAGAAAGCCGAATAAAGTAAAAACATGGCATCGCACTACATGACCGTTTTGTCTATTTAGGATTACCATTTTTATCCGAAGCATGTGTATACATCTAAAGTGAACAAGTGTAGGAAGCCCCTTTTATTTGAGAGGGTTTAGGGTTCGAGATTAATGTTTAACGCCATTTTTCCTTGGCACAATATTTTTTTTCTTTAATTCACCACATGTCATGATGTCGATTTGTTTTAGCTTAACTCTTTCAGATATTGGAAAAGTGAGAAAAATATTACAAATTGCAGTTTTGCAAGCATTTGGCATTGCAGTTTGATTACATTCGGGTCAACTAAGGTTCTGTGAAGTACTTACTTCTTGTTACAGAAAACCTAAATGTTTAGAAAGGTGCATTTTCCTTATTTCGTATTTCTAGTAACATTTGAACCAGTTTCCCGATAGACAAAACTGAACAAAATGGCCTTGTAGCGAGGAATATGTTAACTTGGCTCTCTGTAAACACTGACTGTGATTTTTGATCGGCCATCACTTTCTTTCCTCTTTGTATTTCTAGTAACACCGACATTGACATAATTTAACATGTATATATTTGAGATAAACGAGATTAATTACTGTAAAATTGGAATTTTTTCGCGGTGTGAAAATTTAAATTAAATTACCGCGAATATATGCACACGCGAAAATATTCAATACCACTCAAACTCTACAATGTATACTAGTAGTATAGGTACTCATTTCTACAAAGCATGATTGACATCGTGAATATTTCCACGACGCGGACAGTTTAGAGGCTAACTATGCGAAACATTCGACGCGAGAAAATATTGGCTCTTACAGTTTACACAAGTACATAAATCACATGATCATTCTGCTTATTTCTCGCTCAAAATTACCAGACTCGGGTGGCTGTTTTTAATTTACGAAAAGAACAACAACCTAACTTGTTTATTTTAGTTTGATTTATTTTGTATTTGGGTGTCCATTGAAAGTGTGATATTGATAATGAGCGCCATTTAAACGGATATTTACATTGATTCAGGATTGATGTAAAGCCTTCGAACACATTGCCTCGAAAATCGAAGCAATAGCATAACATGTCAAACGCCAATTACAATTTCAACAGGTAGAGCCTGTGTATGATAATAGGACTAGCAAACATTTATCTAAACACCTTGGAATAAACAGCCCATTTAGGTTAAACTGAGAGAGGTCCTTGTTTAAATTCACCTTCATATTAACTAGTCCATAGATTTTCATTCAGATTTCTTGGCACCTGAATGCTAGTAGTTACCTACGTGAAGCAAATAGTAATTGATTCTATTGGCTGTTTAACATTCAACTTAAATTCGTATTCTCCAAGGAGCCATTTATCTAAATACAACACATGCAAGTATAAAATATGTATGAGACGTGCTTATAAAATGGAGACGTTCCCTATAAGACGATGGAATACCAAATTATCGATTCTTAATCAAACGCCATTGTATATACACGTCTACGGAGATTGAACAGCGTCTGGAGATTTGACGGCTGGAACTTATCAAGCTAGTTTCCGTTTCTCACACCGACGAACCTTTTTACTCTGGGCAAGTGGAAATTGCATTTATTCCTTATTGATTGTAAATGTTTATAAATTCCTTGCTGTGATATCATTGCGTTCGATTACAGATATGAACCTAAAAGTAAAAAAACTTAAGCGTCAACAAAACTAATTCGAACCTTCAAGTATAAATTCAAACAATAAAATAGTATATTTTTAATGACATTTTTTTCCTACCTGAGTGGATATTTCATTATGAAAATATTTCATTAGAAAAGTCACGTGTTTTTTTAGTGTATAAGTTTACTTTAGAAATTCAACATTTATTGTCTTGTTTCGTTCATGGCTAGGACTTTTATCATTTACAGTTGTACGGACTTCTGTTGACCGAGAATTTCGTATTACTTAACACTGTCCGATGTTGAGAGGGAGACCCTGTGATGCGAGTGTTGATAAGAGTATCCATACTACAGTTTAATGTTTTGATAACTGGCTTTTAAAATGTTACTTCATGTCTTGAACTTGTTACAAACCAATCTTTAAGCCTGAAGGAAAAACAACAACAACCACAACAAAATAACTGAGAAAGGTCACCACGTGAAAACCACCGTGACCCGATCACGTTCAGTGATCAAATAAACGCTTGACATAGATACATTCTCCTGTGTTGTTAAAAAGACGTTTTGGGACATGACTGATCCCTTTCTAATTGTTTTCGACAAAAACATTTTTTGAAATTTCTGAATGGTAATTTAATTTGTAAGGTTAAGCAAACCGGCTGTGAACTATGAGTGATGAATATGCTGGCCAAAGCAATCTAAAATTTGAATGAAGACAGGGCTTTCATACAACAAAACCTCTTTTCTCCTTTATAAATAAGATCCAGGTCGTCCTATATCAATTTTAACAAGATTTGTTAGGTTAACCACTTAAAATCAAAATGTCAGACAACAAAATTTTACAAAATATTCCCACATTTCAAAAGTTTCAATACAAATGTCGTTATTCCCAGACATCACAAAATGTAATCAAGATGTTTTATCGTTTAAAATCTTAGTAAATTATGGTTAAATTTTAATTTATTAATATTTTTTAACCTAACAAATCTTTGAACAGAATGGCTGTGTTTGAGCACAGGACGATCTGACATAAATACCTGTATTAGTGAAGCTGATCGACCTGAGCATATAAAACAAGTCCGGAACACAATAGCTGGACCGACATTAAACCATAAACCCTTTACAGTAGCCAATATTGTCTCTAACTCGGTTTTCCCAACTGATTGGACTTGACTTCTAGTCCAGGTAAGATAAAACCCACATAATAACAATGCTGACTCAGCTGACCAGGGCTCGTATTCATGAAACTGTTCTCGTGCTCAAGCATGGGTTATTTGCTCATACCAACTTTCCTATTAATTCACGTCAAACGATCAAAAAGTCAAATGTAAATATTGAAAACCCTTTTAGCTTTAAGATCTTTCAACATTTTTTTCTCAAATCATGGACGAAATCAGATTTCATTCAGTAATTATTAACGAGAACATGACACTTGGCTTGAGCACAAAATCTATGCTTAGGCATTCCATAAATACGGCCCCAGATCTAATTCCGACTCGGATGTCGAAAACCTGTATTTGGGATAGTGTTCTTGTAAACGTTACAAAAGTTCATAATTTTAATCTTTTGACAGTAGAAGGAGCGAATGGATATAAAAATACAAGTACTGCATTCATGATTATGTTTACTTAGCAACTTTGTGTGAATCAGACGAATAGTTGCATTCGGTATTGTATTACCAATATCGAGCCGTTGAAAAAGTTTAAATGGTTTTGAAAATCTTTCAAATACGATTCTTTCTTGTTTGCAGACAAATACAGGAAGGTCGTGCTCCGTTCAGTTTATACATTGGGGTTAAGCTGTTCTATTAAACTTTTAAATGCGGTTGTATACTATAGTTTTATTCACATAGAAAACCCAGTAGCGTTCTTTTGATACATGATCATTTAATTGTCTAACAAGTGCATTACTAATTTTCTATTAAATCTACCACCCAAAGATGACAGCTCCAACAGAATTTCTCAAAAGAAATAGTCCCTTTTTAAAAAGAGTATTGTAATAAACCAAACTGTTCCAACAGAATTTCTCAAAAGAAATAGTCCCTTTTTAAAAAGAGTATTGAATTAAACCAAACTGCATAATGAAGATGTCGATCAAAAGCAATAACTAAGATCTGGAAAATGTTCTCTTTTAACAGTCTTATACGAGCTCCATAAATCGTACACATACAGTGGAACTAGACCTCGATTCGAGCCCCGAACCTCCGCCTGTTATACTATTACTCTATGCGCCATGTCACCACTCACTAGAAGTATAATAGCACAACCGTTCGTACAATTTTTAATGGCTATCTTATTTAAGTAATTCTAGCGACGACAACATTTCGCTTAGTTTACCTTCTACAGCAGGTATGATGAGTACGCTGATTCATCATGTCGCTAATCCGTGTAAAACTCTGAGTGTGTCCTAATACGTATCGTTACTGTATTTCTCAATGGAAGTAACCGTTTTGTGCAAAATATTACAGTTCAGCGAGACAACATCTTTACAATAAAACATGGCCGTTCTGATAAGGTTTATAGTAAAATAGTTTAAAAGGGATTTGGTAATTAGGTGAGGGTGATTGGCGTGTACATGTTTCTATAAGAAACGTGTACTAGAAATAGAAAGTATACAAATGTTGCTGTTAATAGAGAAGAACACATTGGAGAGGAACAGAAACCCTTAAAGAAGAGGAGCATCGTAAACAAGCTAGTACTAGTATCACATGCTGCGGTTAAATTGTGTTATCATTTGCAAACATTGCATGCTGTTTTGAATTAAATCTTTTTATCGTCGGCACATTCCTGAGTTCGGATCCTGTCAGTAAACAACAATGCGGTAACAGCAGAGATAGGGGTTACATACTCAGCGTACTCTCACAACCTCTGTACTTTGTTCGGGTAGCTTACGGTTTCTATAGAGGTAAACATTTCACGCTTTCACCCAGACAGACGAGAGGGACATGCCAAAATGAGATGAAAAAAGCCACTTCCTGTGAGTTTTAAAAACTGTTCAATTATTCATCACCTATATACATTATGCAGTGAAAGATAATATTCGTCTATCTCGCCGTTGTTGTCTGGCAGGTGAGCAAGCAACACGAACTGATATAAAATGCACTTTTTAATATAACGCTATGGGGCGTCATAAATGTTTTGTTATTACATGTATCACCTGATATATATGTAAATTACTTTTCTTAATAGGATTGGAACGTTTCCACGGTGTCCCGCTGTTAGTTACGTAATCAAACAACAGGAAGTGTACAACGTTTTGTGTATATCGTAAACTTCCTGATAAGTGGGCTTTTGTTGACTTACACGGCTGATTTTGTAGAGTGCACCAATCGATTATTATGCCATTTTGTCAATATGAAGTGAATACGTGATAGTTCATCGTTGAATCATTCCTATTTTACAGACAGAATACTTGAAAATGTGACTTTACGAGTTCGGGTACTGAATTGAAGCTTTAGGCAAATGTTTTAAATTCAAATAATGTTTAACGGGGAACCATTACAGTTTATTGTATACAACACAGGTGATCTGCCCAACAATAAAGGAATGAACATGCAAATGAGTTTTGTAACTGTGGAAACACATTTTATGATGTCATAAATGAATGACGTCACGTTATTGTACATGGCGTCACGCTGTTGTCTCTAGAATGACAAAATAAGTCATTCGTTCTAGAGGAGAATGAACAATGTACATGAACCCTCTATCATTACAATTTTAAAACTTAAAAGAGACTGTAGAAGCAAAACTATCCACAAACTACTATATTGTATAGGCGCAATACCATGTGAGTCTTATTTTCATTTGAAATAAGCGTTCTCTAAACTGTGTCAGGAGTAAACAACAAAACATTACAAACACAAAATCATATATTCATTTATCAGACACATTAATAGTTAGCAAGAATTTGTATCAATGGTACTTTATGATACATTTTCGATGAAAGTGCAGACGCTATGATATGGAATGGATAGTGGTGTCGGGAGGAAGAACAATGTTCATTGTCGATATTCAGCAATGGAAAGAAGATATGATTTGTGTGTCCGAAAACAATATATAGCTGGGACGATTTCCTTGTAAATTATGGTGCTCGAAAAAAAAAATTATATGAAGAGAAGAATTATAGGCAAGAATCATGACGTTATTGTATTATACTTGATGTCGTCTCCTTGGTCACATCGCTTCAGATTGGTACACGTAAGTATACAATTTGGAAAGTGTAGTGTTTATATATGATGTGACGATGGTATACACGATATGTATTTTGTCCCCGGCATCTGATATTTGTATGATGAAAGCGACAGAATACATTTCTAACAAATACTTTTGATGTCGTCATCTAAGTATAAAATAATTGTTGAATTGATCATAAATGTTTTTGCAACTACAATTTTTAGTTGTATTCCTATTTTAAAAGTAACCATTCGATTTTAATATTGTCAATGAAATATTTGATGGTACAGGGAACATACTTTGATATTGAAATGAGCAATGTATTTACATATATGCTACGAGTGTCTATTTTGTCCGTTTTTATAGACGTTATGGCATATATTGGCGTCAATAGTTGAACTTTCTATATTGTGTGCATTCAGCATGGTATTCATCGAGGTCGTGCCAGATGTGCCATATCGCAAGGCAAGGAGGCAAGAACACCAAAATACTCTGTCACCAGCACATATACATCCAACCATGCATACACAGCCCCCTTAGATTACAATAGCACATTTAAGAATGTTAATCAAGGTTAAAAAAAAACGAAACCAAATTATTGAAATGTATCTTTTTATATTCATCTTCGATATTCAGGGGTTACACTCACCTACGCTTTCTACACCCCTGAAATATGTCATAGCAAATCTGTAGGTAAGTGCACTAACTTGTTGATGACGCAAGGAAACTAGTTCGACTCTTTTAACATAAACATCAAAAGAATCTTGTGGTAACATAACGGTAAAAAATGACAAGCTTTGAAGTCGGTTGCAGCTCCTTTGTAATATTTCAAAGAAAGACATGCAGCCTAGCGATTCGTCAGTTGTTTTTACCTGAGCATACTTTCCATATTCCAGGAGTGTAAAGAGCGTAGGTGAGCATAGCCCATTAATATCGGGGATGCACTATGGTATGTTTTCCTGTATGATGAGTTTATAAACTAAAGTACTTGTAATCTCTCGCAGTAGACAAATAAGTGATTCTCTTCTTACATATGTACTGTATCAATGTAATCCTCGTCGTGTTGGTCTCAGTGGGCGGAATAGATAAAAGTCCTGGATGTTTTAAACTAGTTCAAGGGGCTCCAATTGCCTACTTAAACCTTAAAACACAATGAACATGTGTATCAGTAGAATTACGTCACCGGAATGTCACACAATACATTTATTTGAATTACAGATTCCCCTTTGTTGTCATTTGATACTAAATAATCACGACAGTCTGTGTGCTTTACCTTATTTGTTCATTGATTTTATCGGTCGAATGACTAACTTAATTGTCTCCTCAGGTGCAAACCTCTCCATCAATGTGTTGTATTTACCTGAATAGTCATGTACATTTCTCTTCTTACCAGACAACAGTGAAACCTCAGGTGAGAGGAAAACCGCCAAAATGTTTGCTCCGAACCCACCTTGTGTTTGAATGATTATGAATTGCATCAACGCGATGCTTTGGATCAGTAGCTGACAAACATGACGTAGCATCGCGCCAGAATAGTGTTAACTTGTTTCAATGACAAGCCAAGGTGACGATACACCTATATACCTGACGGAGCGGATCGTAGTTTGAGAGTGTTGTATTTATATTTTGCGTCTGGTTTTTTTTATAAAAGTTGTTTACCTAGTCAACACTTATATAATTTGTTTTTGTATTTTATGAAATATGTTTTTCAACAATTTGTCAAAAAATGACACAAAAATACCGGATCCCATCAAAGTTATTAAGCAAAAAATTGATAAAGTATTCCATTTAGTGAGTTTTAAACTGATCTTCATGCAGCGTGAAATTGAATTTGTAATCACAGTTAATCGTTTCTAGTTATGATTGCGAACACTACAGGTGTTTCGAGACTTTAAATGTATGTGAAATCGATGATGGCATTTTTTTGCCTGAGCAGTGGCTTTAAACATCAAAGACCGACTCTTAAAAACTTATCTTATCAAGTTTAACAGACATAAATATGTCTTTTTCATATCTTATTTATGTGTTCTCTTTATTTGGTGTGCAATAAACATTACCAATATATTTCATAACAAGTCGGGTCTACCTGTCCTGTCTGAAAGTTGATGTTTTTATGGAAGTAAAGATGGAATCATAAAAGCTGTAAAAATTTTACAAATCCCCAGATAAGCATAATAATTTGTATTTGCTTGTGTATTTGCCTCTTTGTTTGTATGTCTACTAGATTTGCAGCAGATTTTCTTTACATACCTCTCTGAAAAAACCCCAGTAAATGGCGCGAAAACTGTGACGTTACAATACGGCAATTGACGTTGCGTATTGATTTGTAAAAAAGAATCCATTGTTAGATCAGTCAAATTGTTCATAAACATGTTTTAAATTTGAAAATAAGTTTCAAAAAATAATTACTTGTATAAGCGTTGATGCCACAGGGTTATGAAAAAACATTCCCTTGCAAACTTATGGCGGATTCATACAGTATGAAAAAAAAATTGTTTTCATACATCATGTTTTCATGAATCTAAAAATGCTTAAATAAAAATAAATATAAATATACATTTTTCTATATATATGCAGTTGATTATAGTGACTTTTATTTGTACAATGATTGGTGATAAGAAATTACAAACAAAGACTGACAATGATAACTAACCTTTTGTGTATCGCATGAAACAGCTGCCTTGTCAACAGACAAATAGGAAATAAAAGTGCTGAGAAAGTTCAACTCCAACAGTTTATAAACTCCACGATCCTTACGATCGTGTTAATAAGGTCGATGTGCTGACACGTGATTATCAATAGTGCTTGGATAGGTAGTGCTTGGATAGCAAGCACTTGTTCGTCATGTAACAGATCAACCGCCGTATGGTAATCAACCGACATGTATTGCATAGGTTATTGTTCTTGTTGTTTTGAATTCGAAAAAAAAAGGAAAATGTGGAAAAAAATAAGAGAATATCACAGCGTCCACAAAACCATAATCCCAACTCAAAATCGATTAAA
The DNA here is from genome assembly GCA_947623455.1 of Mimachlamys varia. Classification (NCBI taxonomy): domain Eukaryota; kingdom Metazoa; phylum Mollusca; class Bivalvia; order Pectinida; family Pectinidae; genus Mimachlamys; species Mimachlamys varia. Next base: position 26,075,904 of record OX392532.1, on the reverse strand, counting down.
CTATAGGCAAAATAGGAACAAAAGAAAGATTAACAAAAAGACCCTCGTAAAAGTACAAGGGAATAAGATCAGGTGTTCCGGAAAAGTAAGCGTCTTTTGCTTCATCGACGACACCCGCCATGTAAATCTTGGCCCCATCCAAGTAAGCATCAATCCTCAAAATGATTACTGAGTCATCATTGTCAATCAAAACAAGTAAGCATACTAATATTCAAACCAAAAAAACGTCCATCTTCATATCACACAAAGATACAGAATATTGCTTGATGAGATCCAGATGACGACTATAAAACTTGCCCATAGTCTTCATCAATCTGCATCTCTTGAATCCCTATTGAAATTGATCAATACATAATAAATGTTCATTTCTGCGTTAAGTATTACAGAAGCACATTTCAGATTTTTATTTTCATCTTTTCCTTTTGAAATTGTATAATTAGATTAGACAGTTCCTAACGCCATAGTTATATGTCATTTGACTCTGAATAAGTATTCAACATTTCAATAATATGACAACGTCATTATAAGTATCAGGTTGAAATTTCTTCCCTTTCATAGTTATGTCCATTTCCTAACCTGGTTATGGCTTTTCTTACCTCGATATCACCCCCTTCCATAGTTGCTGCTTATTTAACCTGGTTATGACTTTCCTTACCTCGAGATCTCATTTTTTATTCAGTTGGTTTTTTTTAAACCTGGTTATGATTTCCTTAATCTCGAATTGCCTTCCCTTTCCTATTATTTCTTTTCTGAACTTGGTTATGTCTTCCCTAACCTCAATATCTCTGCCCTTACATTGCTATTTCTCTTTTTAACACGGAAAGGACTTCTCTTACCTAAAGATATATTCCCTTACCTATTATTTCTTTCCTTAACCTGATTATGACTTCAATAACCTAAAGATTTATTTACTTAAGGGAAGAAATCTAGAGGTTAGGGAAGTCATAACCAGGTTAAAAGGAAATAATAGGTAAGGGAATATATCTATAGGTAAGATAAGTCGTTTCGGTGTTAAAAAGGAAATAATTAAGTAATACCTGGTTATTTTCTTTTAACCTGGTTATGACTTTTCTAGCGTAGAGAAATCTTCCCCTGCATATTTGTCTTTTCTTAACCTGGTTTTGACTTACCTTACTTTGAGTTGTCTTTCCTGGTTGTTCCTTTTCTTAATCGGGTTTTGCATTCCCTTACTTCGAGATTTCTTCCCTTACCTGGTAGTTTCCTTTTTTAACCTGTTGTTGTCTTCTCCCTAGTCTGCTGATGTCTGATGATATGTTCCCTTACTCAACTACCTGCTTATAAAACCGCAAACCTTGTAATGTCTTACATGACATTGTGATATCTTCCAAAACCTTTCTCCAAAATTGTCGTTCTATGTCTTGTGTGTATTTTAAAGCATGACAATGTATACCTGGAAAACACTTGAGACCATAGCATCTTTCCACCGTTTTGTAACTTCCTACTTTAAGACAGCATATTTTCTTATCGATTGGTTTGGCCTGTATTTCGTTTCGTTTCAGTTAAAACACTTATCTGTAATTACACGTGCGATGCAATCTGTTTTAAGCTTTAATCATTGATAATGCAATTGTTTGAAAGCTTAACTACAGATGTAATGTAAATAAAGCATTCTTTGTTTAGGCACTAAAAGAAAAACTGTAGATAAAATCAAATAACTTACCTTCATTAATATATTACTAGTGAACAAATCTGTATGGTCAATACAGTTCACACAAAGACTTTGTTCGAAATGATAAAAAAAACCTTAAACCCGAATACAGCCGCGGTAAACATTCTATATGTTGATGTAAATAAAGATTAAATCAACATAAATAAACAATCAAAACAAAGTTCTTATTGTTTCATAGCATACCAACATCATATAAACAAGTACATAGCACGCAAACTGATTTGAATTTGAATTCAAACAATCCTACAGTTATATGTGGCAAAGTAAATATTTTTATTAAAAGAACAAAAGAATGTCTGAATAATTGTTGATTCCGTATAATGGAAGTTCTAAATAAAGAAGTTTGTCGAAGCTTATTTTAATGACATGTGTATGTTATAGGATACGATCTTGAGGTAATAAGAAAATATCTACCTCAGACCCTTCAAAACGAGTAAATACTAATTGGTCTAAGGACGCAAATGGTATAAGGAATACACAACTATACGTTATATCTTACTTACATATCGTTTTGTGTCAACATAATAAGATTTTGTTTCCGTCATATTGAGGTCCAAGCGTCATTGCTATAAGTATACAGAGAGAAGTAACAGAAAGGGCCTGTATATGCACAGTCAGGGGAAACTATTCTAAATAAAAGTAAATTACTTTGCAAACATTTCTTTATGTTGACTCCATGTGACTTTGACATGTTCTTGACTTAATAAACTTTTAATTTATTTAAGAAAACTTTATTTATTTAAGGAAACTTTATAGCACTCTCTACCAAGTAAATACTGACCAAATGTCATGGCCTCTGGTGCTTAAGTTCTTGGAAAGAGGTAGTTTAAAGTCACAAAATGACGGACGGCGGATGGAGGACGAATGGATGCCGGATGGAGACGGACGACGAACACCACACTATACCAAAAGCTCAACTTGAACTTCGTGCCATATGAGCTAACAAAAACGAGCAAATGCATGATTCTGAAATATACATTTACGTAATGGGATAACTACATCGATATACAATGTATGGTAAGGCGTTTTTTACTGTTGTGTAGTTGGTAGATGCGTTTTCTCCAATCGCTTACAAATGCATTCTAGATTTTATCCAAAAAAAAAACCAAATAATTTTGTTTATCTTCCATAGGGAATGACAGTTCCAAGACGCCATTATTCTGAAAATGTCACCGTCGACGAGTCATTACATAATATGGCATTTTTAACCAACACTGACATTAATTTTGTCAAGAATTTCATACGCCCATGATGAATGCGTTGAACATTGAATCTACTGCTACAATGTATCGCGGTGTGGAGGTGTTGTAGACATGGTATGAATTACTCATGTGTGATACAGAGATACCAACCTTGCAAATAAAAAGTTTAAAGTTGGTCATTTGGCAAAACAGTGTTATAAGCTCTGAATCTATCATAGTGGAAATTCGTTTTACTAGTTTCAATACTTGTCATATTTGTCAAAGGCTAGTTTCCTATGCAATAAGTAAAATCTTATTATAAATTCAGTATTGTATGAACACGAGTGTTTTATCCTCAATGTACAATATTATTATTCAGCATCGGATAAGTAAAATGTGTAAGACCTAGTGTGCTGTGTGCTGTAGACAAAACGCTTTGTTGCCACTAAAGCATACTTGACAAAATCAGATATAAAAACGTTTTAGCCTAAGCAGTAATGCAAAACAAAGATAACATTTTCTGAAATTACCAGTATCCTATTAAATTTAAACCGATATTTTACGTATCTGACGCATTGTTTCTACTGTAGTTCTGACAATTTAGTCTTCCATCTTTACGACCCAAAGCAACACCGAAGAGTCCAAAGAGGACAAAACCGCTTTAGGATTCAGTGTAATTATTCATTTAAGTGGATTTACATCTGCGCTTCAGTGTCACTATATAAACCAAGCAACTTCCGTTTCGGTTCATAGGACTATAACACGAAACGAGTATGAATACGAACGTGAGATGAAGGTTAAAAACAATGCATATCACGCCGAACGCTCGTTTGGACGAGAAATAATTATAGACAACAGCTATGCTTAATTTAGTCCATTTTAATCACTTAATAGATAAAATCGAATAAACGTCTTCTAACATCGAAAACGAAGCGTCGTCAACACAAATATAAGCTTTATATCAACCATTCTTTGTATTGAAGAGGGCCTTTCTCCCTGATTCTCGGAATGTCCGGACGGCCTATCGTCCGAAATATTGTCAGCATTATTGCCAATCTGACAACACATTGTAGAAAGGCGATTCGTATCCCAACCATTAGTGTGAAGTCGCCCAAATATCGTATGCATGTTTTTGCGTTTTTATGTTTAAATATAGCGTCTCATTCTGCAAAAGTGGAAATTTTTGCGATGTAAATTTTTTTCGCCTATTTTGCTTACATTTAATCTCCGCTTATACATTGTATATCAACACGGCAACATATCTAACACCGGTCAGGCTTTCTGATAGTATTATAGGTACACAGTTCAAAAAAAAAAACATGGCAACAGCGCGAAAATTTCCTGATCGCGAACAATTTGTAAGCTGTATAAGCGAAAAGTTCCACGAGAAAGTATCAGCTTTTACGGTAACCAGTTTTAAATGTATAGTCAAACGGTATTCTTTATTGACATATTTATAACGTTGTTATCTTGTTACGTGACATCGTGTAATACATGCAGGTTTTAATATTAATATTAAAAGTGCATGATAGGGCGTAAAACATAATGAAGACATCAAATAAAATGCACACATTTGTCATAAATTCCTTTTTATTACTATATTATGCATGAACATTTTTATAAAGTGTGCATCTAGCGACTGAAGTGTATCTCAAATGTAGAATAATTATTTTTGGTATGTGTTAAATATCTCTGCTCATATTTAATATTGCAATTTTGTATTCTGTCAACAAATACAAAGGCTACTTTTTGATCGGTGAAAAGCATGACAGACAACATGCAATACCTGTTTTGCATACTGATATTTGAAATGCATAATAAACACATTGCATGACGCAGATGTAAAACCACATTGAGGAAGCATGTTACTCATTGAAAAAAAGAATACCAAAGCGTCAACAAAACCATAATCCGTACTCAAAATCGATTAAACAAGAGGCAAAATAGGAACAAAGAAAATATTCGCATGGATAATCAGGTGTTCAGGAAGAGTAAATGTCTTCTGCTTCATCATTGACACCCGCTTTGTAAATCTAGGTTAAACCCAAATTAATGGTCTCGGGCATAATTCTCAATCACACTAACCAGGCATACTAATGAGCATATTCACAAACATCCATCTTCGTATCACACAAGTAAAAAGATTATTTCTCAATGAGTATAAAGATTATTTCTCAATGAAACTAAGATGGCGACCATAGTCTTCATCAACTTCAATCTCTTGAATCCGTGTGATGTAAGTTTGTTCGTCAGCAGCTGACATCTATCACGAAAATCACAATACCTAGAGCAAGCCATAGAATATCGAATCAAATGGGACATGTAAACAACATAGAATGGAGAAGTAGGGATGTTACTATCAAGGAATGGAAATTCACTATCTTAAAAAATCGAAATCGTCATAGTTATCGTACAGCTCAGTAGCCTACCATGTATTTGTATGTTACGTTGTACATTGTCACCTGAACCAAGTTTGATGCATGATTATTGCTTTAACTCAAATACAAATTAACTTGGAATGTACATATGTTTTATCGGATTGATAAATTAACGCCTAATACGACTGTTTACACTGTCACCAACCACAAGGTGCTAATTGTCAACTGACACGAGACATTCCAAGTTTGTCTTTGATAATGATAGTATCAGTTCGTCGATGGACATTCCTGGATTGTGCAATTGTCGTATACCAGTTAACCATTGTCAGACCAACTCAGCTTTATTCTTTCATCGCTATAACACATGCCCAAAAGATGCTTGTGTGCTTGAGTCAGATCGTCTTTTATCGCTTTTATCACATTACTGACTCGTTTAGTCATGGCATAAGCCTTGCAATTCATACGGCATTACACATGTGTAATAACACTATTGTGGTGTCAGTCTTTATGACGTCATATGATTGTCTCGGTTGTTAAAATCATTACGTCAAAGTACAATTTGCCTTTCTTGTGTAGAAATAAATGTTGTTTTGGCGTATTTTTCCATGAAAATAATTGATGAGAAATAAAGAATCTTACACTCGTGTCAATGTGATATGAAATGTATTAAACTCGTTAAATAACGGCTCGTGACATATTGAATCATGGAACTTTAATAAATTCAATATCATATTGACACTAATGTAAGATCCTGTATTTATGACCAGCTAGTTTGTTTTGCGATGCACTCATTAATTTCGTTTTGCTTTGATCATGACCAGCCAGTTCTTTTACCAGAAACTATAATATGATTCCAGGAATAAGACGATATGGGTCGTACTACAGTGAAGACACGAGGATGAGACTGGACATTTGTTATCAATTGATCGGTGTCGACTGCTGACAAACAAACTATCAAAACATAGATTCGAGAGATGCAGGTTAACAGAACTATGGGCAAGTTTTATGGTCGCCATCTTTGTCTCATTAAAAGAATATCCTGTATCTTTGTGTGATATGAAGATTTTTTTAATATGCTCATTAGTATGCTTACATGTCGTGATTAACAATGACTCATTTCGAGGACTTGATGTTTACTTGGATGTCATTTTACATGGTGGGTGTCGTCGATGAAGCAACAGACGCTTACTCTTCGGGAACACCTCTTGACAAGTCTTTTCCTTAATTGCGTGTTATATTATAGATTCCCCATTTTCATAAACCAAACATAACATTTATTTAAGTAAATAAAGCTCACTTGAGGACCCTATGGAAGAATATGTTTTTATCCTTTAAGAAAATTAAGTTTGTTATTATTATTTGCAAAATATATCAATAAAGTCTTAAATTAAATGTATGCATATCGCTTAGAATGTAAAAGAATATGACTGTTTTGTGCAAAATACAAAAGCGTAGGTAAAACAGTGTCAAAAACTAAGGTCATGCAAAGATCATTGGAGTATATGCCGACAAGTATTACTGTGTGTTTATCATGATTTCATTGTATATTTTTAATACCTAATAACGACCTAGGAAGCTTTTAATTTGATTGGTTGACATAAATAGTTTGGGCGTAGGTAGCACCTGAAACCCTTCAGGCCCCTACTGAGGTAAGTAGTTTAAGCAGTACCCATGTACATTGCTGAAGTATCCCATTAATGCGGTCAAAAGAATGTTTGAAAGGGCCTTGTCAAGCGTGTAATAGATCATGGTCCTATTGTCACCGGTCGAAATGGACAAATCCGGTCAAGCAGTGTGAAGTGAATGCGTGACTGGTCATTTTCTAAAGGGTCAAGGTTTTTGATTATGTGGGCGAAACGAGGTATCATGTAACGATTTCAAACAACTGGGTGAACACATACTTCTAGCTGTAATTGATACAACTAATCATAAAAACGGTACAAAGCATTTCAACGGCAACATGATTCCGGCTGCTTTGATATTTAGATATCTAACACACTAACATTGTCTACTGTAAATGTGGCAGTGTTTTTGTCACATCTGTAAAGCTATGCAAGAGTTTTAATTCGGCCATGCTACGCTGGTCATCGCTTGACCACACACAGGTGAGATTAACACCAGGTGATATGTAATTAGGACATAAGTACGGCAACACTGACCGCGTGTCGAGATCAAGGACAAAGTATCAATAGCTCCAAACACAAACGGCCATCTGTGATAAACAAAATGTCAGAAAATATCGTCATCTAAGATTAAAGTGTGAACATTCATGCAACTCTTAAATCCATATCAATGTCTCCGTGGAAGTTTCTTTTTAATTCATGAAAAATAAGTAATTTCGTAAATTTTATAATTCCATTGTGTTTACATTAATAGAAAAACTTTATAAAAAGCGTTTAGTTTGGAAGACAAAAGCAATCAGACAATAACAGAAAAAGAAAAAGAAATATTATGTGTCATTGCCTTAAATGACAATAACAAGATACCATTGGGACAGGTATCTCAGTGCAGACCTAATGTTGATGAAATACTTCGTTTTAAGATTGTTGTAGATTTATAATCTCTTTTTAATAGAAAACATTACTTTAACTCCAGAGGAATTTATATACAAATCATAGGAAAACGTTTTGTTTGTTTCTCTGTATTAAGTACTGCATATCTAAATAAAAAGCGCTTACCCGATGTTAGCCGACTGTCTTTAAGCATTCCCATTGTTAAAACGTATATCATGTTGTTTTCTCTGCATTTCTGTAGACTGACTACCAGAGTTTCTATAGAGAATGTCTCTTCTTTATTTTACTCCAAGCTTATCTCTCCCTTGTTTCAACTCTAGAATCAGACGTCAAAGTAATCAAAATTGTTTAACTATAATTTTTGTTGCAATATCTGTATACTATTCTAGAGACGGGAGCCAGTCTACAGTCTCTGTAATACCATTATATTACAATAAGATAATTTGTACTGAAAGTAAAAACTCAAAGCTTGTTTTGTCATCATTAACTGATATCTTATGTGTAGTTGTGCTTACCTTCTAAATAAAATATATTGTTAAATCTCAGTTGAGTAAATATCTCAAATTACAAAAAAAGAACATTTGAGAAACCGGTACCATATTAATTAAGTGGATATATAAGCTGCTTCTGAAGATATGATTAAACTCATTCATCCCTAAAGCCACATCTGAAATTTTCTATTTCAAAGATAGGAAAAGTTCATTTCAAATTTCCATGTGTAAATGAGTTAAATTCCAGACAAATATGTTCATCAAATTTAACACCAAGGCATCTACACATTGTTTGGTAGAAATGTCTCCTTAATGCCAATTAATAAACAAGCGTACCAGGTTAAAGACATTGAGCCCATCAAGTGACACCGAACCTCCTTTTGATGGCGATAAATGTTGAAGTGGATTATACCACATACAACAGACAACACCCATAACACACAATTCTTAATGTTGGAATTATGCTAGGGCAGGAACGCTCCATCAAACTTTTTAACCAAGGTGTACTCGAGAATGTGAGAGGAACTCCTTCAAACAGTAAGGGTCCCGGCAATGTGACCTACATTTCTCAAGTATATTTCCTGCAGTTTAATGTAAATAATGGTATACATGGGGCAAAGGGCTGAATTAAATGTTAAGAGTATTGTGTGGGGTATTATCAAAGTGATCTAAGAGCGCATTAAGTAGATACAGAATGCAATTTTGCCCTAATTGTTACTTAATTATATTTCTATTTTCCCCATATCATATTTCTTACATCTATCGTGTTTGGAAACCTCGATATCCAGGAGTTATGCTCACTTTTAAATTCATAAATTAAAGGGGTTTTACGCACCTGGCCCTTCTGCTTCTACATTAGTTTAGAAATTTTGGATTCCTACCTTTTGGCCCCTAGCATCACTGAAGAGTCCTAGGAGGAGGAAACAGCTGTTATGATGCAGTTTAATTCAATTTTTCGGCCTACTGTATCTAAATAAATGAGGTGCAGCATATGTGTGTGTTACGTCATCTCATTTAGGTTGGCTCCCGTCCCTAGAATAGTGTACAGATATTGATGTATCAAGAAAAAATAACCCTTATAAATATTTTCCATTAAAACATAGGGACTGATAGCCAGTCTATACTGACCTCTCAAGTCGCTGATATCCAGTATAACTTTTTGATAGGGGTAGGCAGACTCTAATGGTGTTTTTTTTCACCCGAGTTTTGCTGGAGCCTCTATAGCCACAGGTATCTCATTTGAGTAGTACCTCGGTACATAATATACACATTTTCGTAATACACGATTTGAAATTATACAGAACTAGTGTTTAATATTACTTTTAAATTCATGAATTAAAGGAGTTTTACGCACTTGACCCTTCTGCTTCTACATTAGTTTAGAAATCTTCGATTAGATTTCCAACTTTTTCCAACTAGCATCACTGAAGAGTACTCGGAGGCCGAATCTGTTGTATGATGCACTTTAGTGCATTTCTCGGCATACTGTATCTATTACAAAATTTAACAGGTGCAGCCCATGCATGTGCTCTTTGCAGAGAGATACAGTATGCGTAACCCCTGAATATTAATGATGTGTGCGTGGGTACTCTATGTTTCCAACAATACCCTGTCTCTAAATTTAAGACTTTCGCCACAATGCTCGAGGATCTATTTTGTTTTATTAAACTAGATTCAGATATATAAAGTCTTATTTCAAATATAAAAAGTGCTGCTGAGCCACTATATTGGTAGCAGCTGAAACCGTTCATATTCCAGAACCCGTCCCTTTTTATGTGAAGTGATAGTATTTGAGATATCGTAAGAAATCCTTTGTAAAAAAGGTATCAGCCACTTCATCGAATGGTTTTACCAAAATGTTATATAAAACTGATCGTGTTAACTCCCCTGATCTGATTCATAAAAACAATAATATTTTGCATTTATGTAATATTAAGCACTTATGAAACTTGATTAAACGATACCAAATTCCTCTTTTCATCGATCAAACGTCGTATGCAGCGCAAAATGAAATTGCAAACAACACAATTGTCACGTCTATGCAAAAGCCCTATTTGCTATACCAATATATCAGGGGGTCGGCCATGAAGCAGAAGACTCTAACTCGTCCGAAACATCTGGTCTTATTCTCTTGTACCTTTTCAATACTAACCATGTCAATCTTTCCTTAGTTCATGATTCGTCTTTAGTTTAATTGATTTTGAGTTCGGCTTATTATTTTGTTGACGATTTGGTATTCTCTGATTTGGCTTTTTTCTTCAACAACAATCTATATGTGAAATAATAGATCAATATAATTTCTGTGCATGTATCATCTTTTATTGTTTTCATGATTAGTTTGCTTATCGAAATACACAATTCAATAAGTATTGCTAATCTTGTTACCCCTTAATTTATTATCAAATAAATCTAAACTGAATTTTACTACCGGCTAATCTTCCCTAGTTTAGAACTTGGAGCCAGAAACCAAAGTCATGAATTTTACTAATGTTATTTTTCCGAACTAACTTTATGCCTGATATCGATATAATATTCTAGAGACGGGGTCCAGTTTAAGTTATTGCGGACGAACGGACGTACGAGACCGAACGATGACGTCTCCTGTCCGCATTGTAAATGACGTTCAAATGTTCGGAACGCAGTTTGTTTCAATCCAGCTTAATATGAGCGGATACCATTCAAGGAGTTCCAGTGAAAGTAAAGTTTTGACTTCGTGTATAACACATTGTACAACAGAAAACCTTCATATACAATGCCGGAAAACTGATGGCGCACGCATCGATTACAGTTTATTTCATTTAGATAACCTTACCGGCCAATGTGTTACAAATGACGTGTCTGAACTTCTACATTTTAGGTCAACACCTGTTTCTGAAGACCCCCGTCTTGACAAGGTTAACATATGTCTATTGAGACCCTCACCTGAGAAAAAAAAGAATTTTACAAGAAACATACACTTTATGCTTTTGACACCCACACAAAAATATTACCACAAAATATTTCTTTCAGCATGCAGCTCGTATCTTAGTTAAACTAATCAGTTTCCATGATATGGATCTGTTACTGATACGGAGTCTGTCATAAAGAACTTGTTATCCCAAAAAATGAAAATAAAAGTTAAGCGCGATGAGTTCAAAGGTCTATGGTGAAAAAGTCTGTCGTTTTCTTCCCCTAGCTCTCCTATTTCAAATTATAGGTAGATTCCGTTTTCTCATGTATCAGCACATACAATTTGGCATGGCAGATACGCGAAACCCGATCAAGTCTCCATTTATTTAAATGGCCAAATGAACCGTGAAATATAGCGAGCAGTTGTATTGTATGTGTAGTTTTACTGTTTATCTGTATGTTTTTACAAGTATCAGGTTATGCTGAAAATAGAATTTCACTTAGTTGTCAGAAACGAACATCTCAAGTGAGGTCAATCGAATAACCTCGCTTATGGTATGCTAAATTGCACTAACATAAGCAGATATCACCGGTCTCAGGGAAGTAAAAAAATGTAGAAATGCATTGGTTGTTTTTTGTAAACAAAAGAGTCTGTTCAATTCCACTGCTAGATTCCTGACAACGCATCGTGCTTAGAATTGTTCTCGTTGGTGCTTCTTAAAGGAGCAAAATGTATAAAGAATTGAAGAAAAAAATCAGAGAATATCAAAGCGTCAAGAAAACTATAATCCGAACTCAAAAACGATTAAACTAGGAACAAAAGAAAGATGTACATGGAGACTCTCGTAAAAGCACATGAGAGTAAGACCAGGTGTTCCGGAAGAGTATGCGTATTCTACTTCATCGACGACACCCGCCATGTAAATCTTGGTAACATCCAAGTAAGCATCAATCCTCAAAATGAGAACCGAATCATCATTGTCATCACAACAAGTAAACACACTTATAAGCATACTCAAAAACGCCCATCTTCATATCATACAAAGATACAGAATATTTCTCGATGAGATTAAAATGGCGACCATAAAATTGCCCATAGTCTTCATCAACCTGCATATCTCGAGTCCCTGTGCCGTAAGTTTGTTCGTCAGCAGTTGACATCTATCACGAAAATATCTTCTGCATTGCGGAACAAATGCCTACGTTTTCCTCAGTTTATCATATTTCTTATTGGAACAAGGACCTAGCTTACACGTCAGCAAGAAAAAAAACAGAACACCTAAGGGTGACAACCATAATCCGAACTCGAAATCGATTGAACTAGTGGCAAAATAGGAACAAATAGTAGGTTTAAACGGAGACCTTTGGAAAAAAATGCAAAAGACGAATACCAGGTGTTCCGGAAGAGAAAGTTCAAAGTCCTATGGCTTTGTATTACTTGATGTGGTGTGGAGATATGAACCTGTCCTTTAAAATCGAAATAACTCTTCTGTGTGGCGTGTTCATGAAAATAGAATTAAACTAGCATGTTCATGTTAAACTTTATACGTGTACCTCCCTATCTGGATTCGGACTTTCCTTTCGGTCAGTTTGTTTCCTCAGTAGCCTATTAGGCTTCACTGTTTTAGCCCTTGGTTAGCATCACTGACGAGTCCTAGAAGGACGAAACAGATGTAACACGAGGTTTATTTAGAGTACACTCCGGTTTTTTGTGTTATAACACCATAACATAAAAGATAGTTAATCCTTATAATTTAATCTATACCCTGCGAGAATTCATTTTCTTGACGGACTCTTTTATCGTACAAATAAATACGATGCTGCATCAGCCAATCAAAAGCGACGTTATAAACGGCGACATCATTTTTTACGGTATGGACTGATAATATATTTTTAAGCCAATGAAAATGCTTGTTTCAACCAAAATTAAATTAGAAAATGATCAAATATGATATCGAACAGCGTTAACACAAAGACAAACTCAACTCTTCAAAATCTTCATTTATTAAGGAATATGAAGATATGAGTAGAAAACTCAAAAACGATTTAACGAGGGGCAAAACATGAACAAGGGAACGATTTACATGGAGACTTTTGTTAAAGTGCAAAAGAATAAGACCAGGTGTTCCAGAAGAGTAAGCGTCATCTGCTTCATCGACGACACCTCCATGTAACCATCCAAGTAAACATCAAGTTCTCAAAATGGGAACCGAGTATCATTGTTAATCACAACAAGTAAGTACACTAAAAAGCGTCAAATAGACATCAACATTAAAGGGAAAACACCATAGTTTCGCCTTTTAAAATCTGTAAGGTCGAATTCAAGCGCCCCAAAGAGGTAAGTGATGAACATATACCATGCGAAAACGGTCATGGTGTTTTCCGTTAGATTAAATAAAGTGTGACGGTCACCAATGATCCAAATATAAAGCCAGAGGTATTTGATAATTTGTCAACAACACAAAATATACATATAGTAGCAGGGTTACTTTTGGATTGGCTGTCAATCTCCCCAATACGGCATTCTGTATTGTATTATAAATTCTCCCGATGTTGCTTCAACATTGGTGAAGTTTAACACTCGCCTGCAGGTTGACGGCATGCAAGGTCAAATAGAAGCCAGCACTAACAAAAACCAAAATACCTCCGAATTGTAATGTGAGAATCACATCTGAAGGTGAAAGCTCTCTCACTACATAATGAAGCCACTGTGACGGCATGGTAGAGGTATTTTATTCATTATGGAATATTAAATAGCTGAAATGACATGCGGATTACATAACGCGGGCAGGTATAGTGTATATTATCTTACGTATGTATATCACGTAAGTATCATCCTATAACATGTCGTGTACATTCAAAACAGATATCTGACGCACCTTGCCTGCATATTCTCGCTGTATATGTATTATATAAAATATACTTTGGATTAATGTGTGTATATGCCTTTTCGTGATGATGAGCTCGTTGATAGTTTTGCAAAGACATTTGTGACTGGTACAATGTTGAACCATTTCTGATTCAACTTCTTTTGCATAGATCCGTAATTTTTCGCGAAATCGGCTACCAAGTCAATAATTAGTTTGTGCACAACGAGTTTTTAACTACAATAGGGATTGGGGACCACATTTCTATCAATAGCCCTCCTCGACCGCCAGGTCTGCGGACAGTCGCTATGTACTTGCCGCGGGTTGTTCATAATTTACCGGGTACTCCGGTTGCCATCCACCATCAGATCCTAAAAAATCCTAAAATTACAATAGATGTTATAAAATAAAAGGCACTAAATAAAGATTGGTGGTATGTTTGGAATTAAGGAATTAGGGCTTTATATATTTCAAAATTAAAACCAATGGAGTAAAAAAACAGAGAAACAACGGAAACAGAGACCAGTACAAAATAAGAATATGTGCAGGGCCATTCAGAATATGTGCTCAAGTTCCATTTCTTAATGTTTTGGGAGATGTTTGGAGAGCCTAAAAGCCGAATACTCTTTGCATTACTTAAAAATCCTTAATATCCTTGTGATGATAATAAATATTTTTAAAATATACAAACTCTGATTCACAAGTACCTTTACTTGCTTCTGTAAGCTTCTCATGAAAAAGAAGGATTTCATTAGTCATCTTTGTCCCTCATTTTCATTGTATACAGTGTACAATTAAATTAATTTTGTCCGAATTTCATGCTTCAAATCAATGTTTGAGCAGGAGATTTTTCGTGAATACAGGCGCCGGTTGGCAGAAACGTAACCATCAGCTAAGACCACAAGACAAACTAGTGACCACGGATATTCAAGGTCCAACAGGTTTCAGGATGTTGACGAAAATCAGGCCAAATATCGAGGTCCCATTTAAATAACATTGGTTGATTTATGTTTCAAACTGCATATAGACTAATAGGGTTGCAAATTAGCAATTCATCGTGCTATATATAACAGTTTGTGAAATTGATAGCTACTTCCACTTCTGAGAGGAAATAGCATTTGTTCCATGATTCAAGAAAACATATATGATAGGTTTTATTTGTCGAATTTAGGCATTTAAGCTTTTGACATCCATGTAAAAGATGGAATCTGGCATATAATATTACCGTCAAAAGTACACGATTACAACCCATGGAGCGAATGGCTGGAGACCGGCATGGTGTCCTGGCGTCTATCCCATTACCCCGTGTTAAATGAATTAAACATATTTAACTCAAAGTTTTCGTGAAAGAAAATGACGCTTTTTAAACTCGATACTACTTTAGAATTACATTGATGTTCTTTAAAAACGCCGGTTATGTAAAGTGTCATGTATAATGCAATATTTCGCAGCGTCATCTCGGCTGGATCCTGAAGGATCTACTAAACGCCCTTTGTGAGACTCGGCTAGACCATGCCGTGACTAATCTGTGTCAGACAGGTGTTTGAAATATATTCTTTATATAACTACACATCACCGTAATGATCCTACACTTGATCCTTGTCAATCGCAACACCTCGCGGAAATCCGGAAATCTTCGGAAATCTACTCCATCGAATACATGCGCCTGAAAGCCATGTTGTCAATCACGACATAGTTCGGAAATCTCCGGACTTTATCCCCACAAAACGGGACCGTCTTAATTTGTGTTGCTATGGGCGCAACCATTTTGAAACTTGACATTTACACCATGTAACCATCTTTACAAAGAAAATTATACCTTGACTTGAATGACTCCTGTGAAAAATATAGATATTAACAAAAGGAAGAAACTATGATTTTATTTCTTTATCATAAATACGGTTTATTATAAACTTCACAGCTTTTGGCGTGTCAACGTCCGACAACCTAACATGAATTATTCGTGACGTTTAACGTATATCTATCTATTTTACACTCCACAAAATGGCTGAAGTGCAACGAGGGTAAAATACGCTTCGGTCATGAGCTCAAGTTATGGCACGGTGCTGCGTTTCATCTTTGAACGAGATTATTTGCTTGTTCCAGTCTACTTAGCTGTAAATGAAAGCGTGGTTGTTTTGAAGAATTAATGTCGACATCGCAATATGGCAGCAACGGTTGTATGTCCCCAAGGGAGGTGAGTAATATACACAATGGGTAATATTTTGCGAACAGCTTTGAGACGACCCACGAACTAGGTTCTGATATATAATATATTATATAATATGTGTATATCAGTTTTATTGTCCCGAGCAACATTTAGCTGTGGCTGTTTCCAGTTGGTAGGGAATGACCCCCTAAATGTCACTATTCGTTGTGTCTCGACTGTATTACATGTACCGTTCAAGTGGTTCCAATCAGTGACTGTCGCACAAAGATTGACTTTCTGTTATGGCCAGTGTTGCTGTTGAGTATCAGGAATTGGTTTTGATGTCTTGCAGTCTTTGAACTTCCTTTGTCGTCTTTTACTTTTCTCATGCTGGCAATAAATCAATAAATCATGCAAGTCATTGATTGACTTTGCTCCGGCATGATTTTGAAACTAAATGTTAACCGCTGCAGCTGTTTTCGTCTTGTTATTCGAGATAAAAGTTACAGATCCTCGGGGGGGTTTTGTCATGAATTCCTCTTTCTTTGACCTTATGTCCCTCCATATGAAGAGCGCTACGTTAATTTATTGATGCCTGTCTTCGTGCATGAATCCAAGATTACGACTTCATATCCCAAGATGAATCCATCAAGAGCAATACACTCTGCCTTCTTAGCTACGTTCTGTCGGACAGTGTTGTAGATTAAGCCTTAGGAAGCCCAAGATGGCACCGCCCTAACCAGCAATGTTTGATATGTGTTCTTTCCATTTCATATTCCCTATGATTGTAATCCTAGGTAGCCATTTGCCTGTACATGACCTAAGTTGCGTCCATTAAGTTGGTGTTATTTTGTTTGTTCTTCTAAATATCTTCTAAATACAAAATGATTATTAACATTTTTTGGCATCGAATTTCATTCTCGGGTTGGTAGCCCAAGTTTCCAGCTGTTTCAGATTATCTTGGGGTATTTCATGGTGTTTGATTGGTGCTATTTCTCTATAAAAGGTGGTCAGATGACACAATGGCAAATGCTCTTGTCTACCACCAGGATACTATTCCCCAAGTAAACGTGAAATGGTATTAGTTCACCTGCATCACGATGTTGGTTGGTTTTCCAAGAAACCAGTTCCCGAGAATAACACCCCCACCCCCGTGCGCTAACGACATGGACAACAAGAGTAAGCTTAGTTAACTGTAAACACTTAGTCCATAAATATATATTTTTCAATGTTTGCATTTATACAAGAAGGTAGTCATCCAAGGAAAAAAAGTCGGACTTTTAAGTTTATATAGCAATGAAAAAGCAAGAGCCTCTTTTTCATATCTGTCAAATAAAATATATGGGTGATCATAGATCTCATCCTAAATGTAAACTTGCATGAGATAAAGTGAGCTGTTCCGAGCTTAAATTAAACATGTTGATAGGATATAGGGCCAAATGGACGAGTGCAGCATGATAGGCTAACCATTAACGGGATCGTCAGAACGTTTAAAAGTTAGACACGGATTCCAAAATGTACGACAGTTTAAAATTCAGTTTATGGGACAAAAAATGTAAAGGCATTCCTTCTAGACATTCGTTATTTGGTTACAAAGTTATGTACCTTGGTAACGTAACGAGACGGTATCACTTCCGTTCAATGAGTTCGGCAGATAACATTTTCTGTGCGTTTTTATTGGACATTAAACTTTAACGTCTGTAGCCATAGTTACGCCATAACCTCGTATTAAATAACATCACTTTAACTTTGCGATTGCGGTTGGCTTTCATAAAGATCCCTTTGGCAAAAAATGTAATAACTGAAGTAAATATTTTTTCTCCTGAAAACGCTTCATTTTGTAATCAGAAATTGCTTTTAGTCGAAGCATGAAACGTACTTGCTCTATAACCTGTGTATCAATGCAATCATAAAGAGCAATGTTGTTATTTTTTCACCATTTCGTTGCAGTAAATATATGCGAAAAATGCTAATGACGGGCCTTTGATGATTACATAAGAACACGCTTTACGAATAAAAATTAAATTTTCCAATATTCAAAAATCTGTCATCAGGTTTGAGGGTTTCAGCTTTGTATGATTTGAATATGGGACATATTTCATGGCTTTTGGAGTTACTTTTTAGTACTTGTCTTGTTTGTGAAATTTATCATCTCAATATATCCAAAAAAAAAATCCTATTCATAACTTAGGTTTTCAAATGATGTTTTCAATTTTTCTTCATTGATGAAATAGTTCATTAACATCCATATAACGTTACCCTTTAAATCGTATCTTTAGAAGGCACCGAAATCTAGTCTACTCAGCTGTAAAATGAGTAGGTGGTTTGGCAATGACAGAAATTTTAGAATGCTAGCAGTGATCTAGCACAGAAATGGCAGCACCGGCTGTATGCTCTCCAGAGAATTGAGAAAAATTGGCTGGTTGATTCGTCAAAACGTTTTGAGATGAAATACGAACTAAATTGTGTTAAAGTTGTATTAAAGAACTTCAATATTATTTATAATTAAATAGTATTACCCTCAACAATTAAACATGAATTCCAAGCTGATTTCATAACTAAGCTCTATACACATTTCATTTGAAGTTAAGCTTCAACTTCCGGTCTTGCCCACTGATTTATTTGTACGTTCATAAATTAGCTTTAAATGCTTGCGTTAAGCCTGATAAATACCTTTAGCATGTCTTTACAGATTTTCACAGCAGTACTAGGATATCAATGTATTAAAACATAAATTGTAATAACATTTCAAAAAAAATAATCAATTCACTGAATTGTCCTTGTACAAAACAGCTCCAACTGATATCGCAGTTGTAAATCAATTGTTCGATGTTTATCCCATGAAATTTGAAAGTATTTAACTGATCCATGTATATACATTTTGTCAATTACTTCATCGAAGTATGAAGAGATAGACAATCATACTTATACAATCGCATGGGAAACGAACACTTGGAAGCTTTCCACACTTACAGAGACTCAACAGTATATACGATCTCCGACCACTTGTCCTACATACTGTATACGTATACTTTTATATGACAACAAAGCGTAAGTATGTATACACCCTATGCTTTCTTTGTTTTCGGCTGGAAAAGGAGAATTTATTTTTGGCGTGTTGTCAATTTGCCAAAAACGAATGCGTGCATGTCGTAATGGAGAAGGCCTGACGGTGTCTCGTTTACAGGGTCGTTGGTTACGGTCCAGTGAAGTCTCCTTGAACTTTGAGGAACATCGGTCAACAAGATTGGTGGTCCTTTTAATAATAAAATGTTTACCACGGTTCATTGGTTTAATCAAATGCTTACGTATATTTCAAATTGGTTGTTTCCCTTGATTTCATCAGCCGTATTATTTATTTTAAATATTGTATTGATTTTAAAAGCGACTAAATGTCTTACAGAACACAGAAGACTTAACTGATTCGGTGTTCGGGTGACGCAGTCGATAGCACACTTGCCTATCACCAAGGCGGCCGGGGTTCGCTTCCCCGACCGAACGTGAAAAGGTATGGGGGTCACTCTGGGTACCACCGGTTTCCTCCCACAGTAAGACCCCTTGCGCGCTAACATTCAGGCCAACATGAGTGATTAATATAATTAAAATTTGCTTCATAATTGTTGTAAAATAAATAAAGTGTATATTCATATTTTTATTGAGACGACATAACTGATAACGTACAAGTTGTTGCATTTTTCATATTTGTAGTACTAATGATGTTTATATTTGTAGTACTAACGATTTTGAAATTGTATTAGAGATTTTGAAATTGTATTAGAGATTTTGACTTACTGGTTAAGATTGAAGCTAGCAATACCTTTTATCAAGCATGATCAGCTCAATGTTCATATATAATAAACTGACATAATAGTTTTATGAAAGGAATTATTTTTAAAAAATGTAAGCATGTCAATATGTTTTATCTTAAACTTGTCATTTAAATTCACAGAACATTGGTGTTTCAATTCGTTTGAAGGGATGGGGAGATCCACAGATTTAAGTTTGACCTTAATATATCGCATAGCAAGTAAAACTGAAACCATCTTTACATGTGTATGATATATCTCACAGCAAATGTTAAGTTGAAATTGTACCGATAAATCTTTGCTTTATATGGCTTTCTGCACACAGAAACTTCCTTTTCAAAAAGGCGGTTCCATCATTGACAAAATGTGTTTGAAGAAATTAATTTGTTGAAATATGAATTTCTTTTCATTTTAGGCGAATGTCCTTGTGGTCACGTGTTTTTTTTTTATATATATATATATATATACCTTGGTCAGTTCACGCGGTTGGCTATCGAGGTAACTGTAGGGTTAAGCTAGCGTGTTAGCCGATACATAACACTATCAGATTTTACGAACCTTGGCGAATTTTATATATGGCATAAAATTTCAGTAAAAATATCATTAAATAGTTTATCACAATGACCCCCAATGATGACCGCTGAGTTTATCACCAAAATGAGACCGTGAATCGCCAATGAAGGTTTGGGGACAGAGGTCTCGTGTAATTCAATATTCCTGAAATACAGCAACAAATTACTCTTTTATGTTGTGTTATTATGTCTGCTATCAAAGCCAAACTTTATTTCATACAACACAAACATAATAGATGGACCCTCATACGTCTGATGTTTATATCTGACTGGCGGATCATACGTTTATTTATGTGTTTTTTGTGATCATGTGACGTCCAAATATCATTCTTAAGAAAGCTTAGTCGTATTCGCAACACCCAAAATGCAACGTTGAAGCGATATTGAATTTTCTCATGTAAATAACGGTATGTCTGCTTGAAATACATGAATAACACGGCGGGGGAAATAAAATAGCATGTTTCCCTCGCGTACGGGGAAATAAAACATCATGTTTCCCTTGCGTACGGAGAAATAAAATAGCATGTTTCCCTCGCGTACGGGGAAATAAAACATCATGTTTCCCTCGCGTACGGGGAAATAAAACATCATGTTTCCCTCGCGTACGGGGAAATAAAACATCATGTTTCCCTCGCGTACGGGGAAATAAAACATCATGTTTCCCTCGCGTACAGGGAAATAAAACATCATGTTTCCCTCGCGTACGGGGAAATAAAACATCATGTTTCCCTCGCGTACAGGGAAATAAATCATCACATTTCCCTCGCGAACACGGGAATAATCCATTATGTCTCTCTCGCGTACAGGGAAATAAAACATCATGTTTCCCTCGCGCGCAGGGAAATAGTTCACTTATTCGGACCTTCAGAAATCAACAAATGGAACAAAGATAAAAATGTCATGATTGTCTTATATATTCTCATGTGGTTTCTTTTCAGTATACATTTACAGGTAGTTAACTCTACTTATACGGCATGGAAACTCAAATCTTTGTTTCCCTTTGATTCGATAAGATACGTTTCACAATAATGTCTTCATTCGAGAACAGCCTACAAATTGAATGAACTGAGTAAAATTGGAAATAAATTGTCGTACAACCACATATAAGTTTTATTGATAACATGAAAAGAATTCCAAGAAACGCGATGTGTCCGCTCTGTGGGAACGGCTACTGTTGTATTGCAAAGATGACTGTCTAACTGTATATAACAATTAATTTGATGGTAGAGGGAAATATCAACCAGGAGCGTCCACTCCGGGGAGAGATTGCATGGAGAATTAACGACTTAACGGTCAGGATTTCGGACTATCTACTTCCGGTATGGAGATGATCCACAACATTAAAACCCAACCTGTGGCAGAACCCTTAGGAACGAATCGTCCCTTCATTTCTCAGATGACCAAACCCCGTGATCTCTTGCTTATATATAAAGTGAGACTTAAGAAAGATAAACTCACTGGACATGACTAAACGTTAAAATAAAGGAAGATGAATTTCCCGAAAAAAATCCCAATAAAGGGAGAAAACTTCCGTGAAAACTTACAAAAAAGTCGTATAGTCTTCGTTTTGGTTTATGTAGCGAAACCAATAAAGAAAGTTATATGAATATATATGTATTTTAACTTCAAACTTCTGAATTGTGTTTAAGTGTCTGCATCCAAACTGAACTAATAGCCATTCTGCTTGTATCTAGCCTAGCTCTTCTGTATCAACCACAATGCTGAAACGGTGAGATAAGCGCGGGCCCTTTACATACAAAAACATGCAATATTTGTTCAATTTAAGGATGGTCGAATTGAGCACTCGACTTTCATCAAGGCGGCCCAATTGGACTATTGTGTTGCCTTCCTGAACACGTAGGTTTCTGATGTATCTGGTTTTCTTCCACGTTCCGACCCCCCGGGCTAGCTAGAGATATTTCCATATTACTTGCAAAATGAAATGATTTGTTACCGTCGAACATTTAAAAAAAAGTTAATAGTAATTTCAAATCCCCAGACACATCCCCTTTACTCTATTTTCCCTTCATTGACGCTGTCATCCTTTCATTTTGTAACATGAATGTTAATATTTTTCTTGTGTGATCGAATTTAAAACGATCCCATTACAAAATGTGACCGTATTTTTTCCTGTAAGCCCCCTAGAAATATCCTACGTGTGTTAATACTATTGGGTGAGAGCTCCAAAACATCCTACACAAATTTCATACAGAGGAAGACGATGTTACGTCAGCTTAATTTTGTAAATATTTCTCATATTTATAAGCTTATTCATTGCGACAAAAAAGATAACCATACGCTAGCAAATGACACCTGATACTGTTTGGACAGGGTTACTTACACGATCTAAGCAGACATTACGAGTGAAATATTTCTCTGATCAATGATAAATAAACTTTATCACAAAGCATAGTCATCTATTCACGTAAAAACAAAACATATAAATAATAAACAATCATTCTCTAAATCACAATGTAACATTTTTTTAACCAGAGCAATAAATATCTCTTAATTTATCGTGTAGAGACGTCATACTCTAGGATAATTTAAAACAATGCGGAACATGTGTGGCTGGGCGGAGTGCTCGGTGAATTTTACATCTAAACCTTGGTATCCCATACAGTGGAGGAGTGGTATTGAGAAATTCCTCTCTCCTTTAAGCTTAAGTTTTCTGTTAATATACTTTTGTGTGGGGGCGCGAGGTGTAACGAGCCACGCCTAAAAGCCTGTGTTGTTAAACCTAGCTGAAATTATTTTAATTCATATATGTTTGATAATGTGTCTGTGTTGAAACAAATATACAAAACTGAACTAAAAGATAATCATCATAGCTTGAAGTGTTTAAGATAACAAACCCTCTGTAATTGCAATTTCTAAATCATTGACGGCTGATCAAAGTTACACGGGAGCTACTTTAAAAGGTGTGTTTAAGAAAATACGAGCAACATTTAAGTCATAACACTTTTAAACCCAAATGTATCAACAACACAACAAAACTGTAGACGCTAAAATTATGCTCAATGTATTATTATTTACTTAACAGTTCATCAACACAAGAAAGGCAATTAGCGCCAAAACATGGTATATAATTTATTGTTATATCAAGATTGAAAATGAAAACGCAGCAAACAAACGAAAAGACAAGTTTTGAAGCAAATTAACAGCCTTTAAATACTACAGGAACGTATTTTATCGAAACGTTTAATGCATGCTATTATTTAAAAGTATTGTTTTCAGGTTGGCTGAAGATCAACGCATTCGATCAAGAAGTATTTAACTGTACACGGTTCTTGGCATGCCTTACATTGGTGCTGCTCATGTCCCAATGACCTATGACCCATGACCATGACCACCTGACCATGACCAATGATCCATGACCATGACCAATGACCCCTGACCATGACCCCTGACCATGACCCATGACCCATGACCCATGACCCATGACCAATGATCCATGACCCTTGACCATGACCCCTGACCATGATCCATGACCATGACCAATGACCCCTGACCATGACCCCTGACCATTACCCATGACCATGATCCATGACCCATGACCATGACCAATTACTCATGCGGAGCGAAGACGGACAAGAACTAAGTCGTATCCGCAAGGTTGTCTTCAACACAATGCAATCAAGCCCAATTTGTAAAATTTTGTGCTTCATTATTCGGGTACGTAACTGGATATTTTCAGAGGTGTAAAATAAAACCAACCAGATCAAGTAAAAGTGTGTCTCTGAAGATATGATACAGTTATAGACTTTGGTTGCGGTCTGTCCATGGATTGTGAACCTCATCTCGACACATTTACCGAAAATTTGGTTTGGTTTAATTGTTTTTACGTCCTATAAACAGCCTGGGTCATTTTAGGACATCTCTTTCGTGTCCAATTCTAGGATATGTGTAACTGCTCAAGATGGACCCCACATTCCTTTGCAAACGTTACAAGAAGGGTGTATTAAACACACACACACACATCCACACATACACGTTGAATAAACCGTTAAAAATACGTAAAAGCAATCAAATCAAACAAAATTATCCCCACGTGCTTCATTGATAAGTCGTAGTCCTAGAAGGAAGAATCAGTGACATGAAGCAGTGTGATTTATATGTGGGGTATTGACAGGTGCTCGTATCTTTGTGTATCCTTCCTCCCCGAGGTTTACAGTGTCATTCTCTATTTTGAGCAGCAAGAAGGTCAATTAACGTTAATGATAAACACACTGTACTGAAAACTATTTCGAAATGAAAATGCTATCCTTTATTTTCGAATGAGTAAACATATTGCTTTTCTGCATCTCTACTACGGTTTCATTAATGATTCATTTCAAGACAGACAAAACAGCTGTATGATGCAGTTGTTTTTCACTTTTGACGTAACGTATATATTAACATCTCATAAGTGCGAAACATATACATACCTTGTATTCATCTTTGATGAACAGTTAATGTGAACTAGCGTTCAATTGTCACGTCTGTGTATTAAACTCATACGATTCGTTAATCATTTTTTAAATTCTAAACCTGTAACTCATCATAAACTTTGAATAATGAATACTAACGTTTTTGTTTTAACAGATATGATGCCATCAACCCTTATTTTGACCACAGGTACTTGTGGCCAGGAGAATAACCATCTATATATATATATAATATAGAATATAGCGAAATTTGAAAAAATAAAATAAAATATATGAACCTAATTTTCCAATATTCTTTTTATGTTATTAATCATCTAAAACCTAATGGAAAATAATTGCCAAATTTCAGCTTGATACGTAAAGCGGTTAAATTTCACAAAAAATCGACAATCAGATACTGAAAAATAGATGGTTAT
This sequence comes from Mimachlamys varia, assembly GCA_947623455.1. Classification (NCBI taxonomy): domain Eukaryota; kingdom Metazoa; phylum Mollusca; class Bivalvia; order Pectinida; family Pectinidae; genus Mimachlamys; species Mimachlamys varia. The sequence goes on along the minus strand of OX392532.1, from coordinate 26,050,525 downwards.
TCTACTGGCCACAAGTGCCAGTGATTTTGACATTGTGATCACAAGTACAGTGTTTCTGAAGTGAGATAAAGCAATACTTTGTGAAGGTATATTCAATTTTGTTTGAAGTTAATACAAATAACTTTGAAAAATATATATCAAATTAATATCCGAACGGACAATGAGTGGGTTTTCTTTATAACAATGTGGCAATGCGGAATTTCAATGAGAAATATTACATAGTAATCTAATTGAATAGAAACTCATATTTCAATTTTCATAGACATTATTTTGTTATAATTATGACAATATAACTAGGATAGATTCTGTTGGGTTTTTTTGTAAATTTCTCCCCCAAACATTTTGACAACCGATCAATCACTCTCCAGCTATCTTCACGATCTCCGTCTTTCTGTTTAAAAATGTTCGCGTGGAATTTTAATTGAATCCCATATGTTTAATCGTTTTTCGTGTCGTTCAAAATTATCGCTTCACTGATTTTCCAGTTTTCAAAAACAAATTCTAAAACATTATGACAATATTTTCTTACAATAAACACGGTGTTGTAATGTTGGGGTTTTAGGGTATCATTGGAAAAGTCAGTTTATCAATTCTTAAATTCATAAGTCAATTCATAAATTCATAAAGTCAATTCATAAATTAAAGGGGTTTTACGCACCTGACCCTTTTGCTTCTACATTAGTTTAGAAATTTTGGATTCCCACCTTTTGGCCCTTGGCATCACTGAAGAGTCTTAGGAGGACGAAACAGCTGTATGATGCAGTTTAATTATTTTTTGGGGGCAAACTGTATATATTAATAAATTTAAAAGGTGCAGCATATGCGTGTGTTACGTCATCTTTGATGATACGCAAAAGTAATCCGTTTGGTACTCGATTATTTAACCATGTAATGAGATCTTCCCGTGATTAATGGACAATCTTGACCGCTTTTGATCTTGAAAAGAAACATTAACTTCAGCGAAATATTGTTCTATTAATATTATTCCTTTAAAAATACATATAATATAATTATATTATACATATAATAAAAGAGGATACCCTCTTTGCTCCTGTGAAGTTCATAGCGCATGCTTTCCTGACAGTCAACGTATTTGTTCAAAACCTTTGAACGTCTTACATTGCTCACAGTTGCATCTATATTTGGACGAAAACAAATGTGTTCAAGTTGTTACCAAAAGTTCATCTAAACCATTAAAACGTGTAAAATTACCCCGAGCATCATATTTCAAGTCAATATCTATATATATCTTAACAATTTTGCAAGTCAATGTGAAGTTATGATGTGATATAACGCTAGAGGTGCCTTAATATGGCGAAATTTTGCTATAATATGTTGACATGATGCTATGATTTGGTTACTTATTGCTATAATATGTTGACAGGATGCTATAATATGTTGACATGATGCTATAATATGTTGACAGGATGCTATGACTTGGTAACATTTCGCTATAATATGTTGACATGATGCTATAATATGGCGACAGGATGCTATGACTTGGTAACATGATGCTATAATATGTTGACAGGATGCTATGACTTGGTAACATTTCGCTATAATATGTTGACAGGATGCTATAATATGTTGACAGGATGCTATGACTTGGTAACATTTCGCTATAATATGTTGACAGGATGCTATAATATGTTGACATGATGCTATGACTTTGTAACATATTGCTATAATATGTTGACATGATGCTATAATATGTTGACATGATGCTATGACCTGGTAACATATTGCTATAATATGTTGACATGATATGAAGACATGATGCTATACTACGGTAGCTTAACATGATGCTAAAATCTGGTACCATGATGCTATAATATGGAGACACGTTTCTACAGTCTATTTTGTTTTTGGCAGCTATATGGCGTTCTATATATATATGTTTCCATCCAATACAATATATTCATCTTTTATGGGCCCCTTCCCCTGGATGAATTATGTCCTTTGTAGGTAATATTTTCTCTATCAACAGGCACAAACCCCTGTGGAAAATAGGGGGAAATCACAGAACTCCAAACTACGTCAAGTTAAGTAGGACGTGTTTTGTTTAGCATAACTACGGTAATATCAAAACACGTCAACACATTTAGACTTATCACTTCATCTTTACACGGTACATTACGCGCACGATTTATTACATGCGAATGAATTTGAAAAGAAATAGTTCCATTTATAAAAAGACATATACGAACCACAAAAAGCGTGTGACGTCACGGTATTTTGACTTTCTATATACCAGACCTATAGTTGGAGATATTTAACTTGTTTTATAACAAAATTATGTTAAAGAGTGTCGAACTAAACAAAATTATAAATCATATTTTAATCGTAAACTATTTCCAAGAAATGCATAAATAGGAATGAGCTATTGCAAAAATATTTATTGCCTAGAAGAATGAGCGTTATTCCAGGTATCAAAACTTTAAATGTTAGGCTCCGTCAATGAAGTGAGTATTTCTGTAGAGCATGTGTGAATGGGAATTTACACTCCGGAAATTTTCTACATGCATGGCTAGTTAAAGTGGAGAATCCTAGCAGCCAATGTTGCTACTCAAACTAAAAACATTTGTTTTTGAATTTGTTTAGAATTTACTAAACAATGGAGCAAAAATCGTCAAATTGTGAAGGATATGTCTATCATAAATTCCAGTTTCACAAAACAAAAACAAAAAGCTCGTGTTCGATATTTGGATCATTAAGCAGGTACATAAATATAGTCAAAGAAACGATATTTATATTTTAATTCGACGTCGCATTATTAAAATGATAAACATTGGCACGAAGTGCTATTTTTGGCTATTGGTCATGCAGACGATGTTTGATTGGTAAAAGGGAAGTAACTCTTCTATTTTGACTATTAGGCACAAACTATTTCAACTTTTCATTGCCTTCTCCCTTCATAATTCACAATTACATGACAACAATGATGATAGGCATAAACATAATGTAAATGATATTTATATGATATTCACACGGATAGAAATACACAACATAGAAAATATTGTTCAAAATATCATACTGGTTTTGATGAAATAATGCTCATGTCTACAAAAGACTATTCTCCTGATAATTCAGAGCTAATAAGCAAATGGTATTCAAATTTTAAGATAATATACTTCTTTCATTTGCAAAACGTTGACATTCAAAGAAAAAGTCTGTAACAGTTGGCACTGTTTGTTAAGAGTAATAACAATGAAAGAGCAGAGTTGGAATCCAGGACTTGTCCATATGCATAACAAGATAGCTCTAAATGGACTGGACAACGAGTTATTTCAGCGGTTATTGACCGCTCCCCTACATACATAGAGTAACAGAGGCTCTGTGGTTGTTTAATGTTGATTATTTTCTCTGCATACTTAGGACTACATAATTTACATGTATGTTACACAGGGACTTGAGAATTTGTTAAGCCTTTATGACCATTGAGGAGGCCTTTTTATTGAAATCGGCCTCAACCCCACAAAAGAGTAAAGTTACTCTAAAACACTTCAGTTTAGGTCCAAAACTAACTGTAACAAATTCTCAGGTCCCTGTGGCACTAAGTATGTCGTAGTAAAATTCAAAAACAAAAATAATCACAGGGATTCGAGAGATGTAGGTTAATGAAGATTATGAGTTTTATGGTCGCAATCAGGGTATCATTGAGAAAAAAATCTGTATCCTTGTATGTAAAGACGGTGGACATTGTTTAATATGCTCATATATATGCCTACTTGTAGTGATTGAGAAAGGTGTCTCAGTTCTCACTTTGAGGCCATGACATTTACTTAGAGTTCACCTAATTTACATGGCGGGTATCGTCGATGAAGCAAAGACGCTTATTCCTCCGGAACACCTAGTCTTATTCTCTTTGTACTTTTCCATGTGTCACAGTGCAAATATTTCCTTTATCTTTATCTTACCCTTTATCGTGTCCATGTTTTATCTATTTTGAGTTCTGATTATGATTTTGTTGACACTTCGGTATTCTCTGATTTTTATCTATAATATAATGTTAAGGTGAGATGTACATTCCTTAGAGACCTGTTCATTGTAATTAACTTGAAATAACAGACAGAATTTCCGAAACTTTACAAATAACCAGTTAAGCAAAAAATGTTCTTTGTAGATGTTAAATATATGAGAGTATTTTCTCTCTGTAATATGACAGCATTAAATGTACTGAGAAAGGGCATCTTTAAAAAATAAAATTTCGTATTCTCAAGACATATATTTACGTACGATATGTTCGTCAAATTCATACATTTGACTATTCAAAGAGACGGACGCTTAAAAGAAAAGACCTCGACAACGTATTCACTTACAATTGCCATCCAACTGGCAACAAAAATTCTGCGAGTTATTTCCCTTTGCTCACACTGAATCTTAATTCATCAAAAACATTATCGAAATTCACATGTATGTCTGGGTTTTATATTAATTTAACAAAAATAAGCATATATATTTTAAATAATATCAACTAATTAAAAAATTGTCTGATTAGTTATGAAAAAATATATATGTTCAGAATAAAACAGTGCTCAGGTATTGAGCCTCAGTCATCTTCATTATTAAAGGCCCAATATACGTAACTTCAGGAAATTTTTCGAGATTCCAAAAAATTATGAAAACAAATCCAGTTGATAACCACGCAAAAATAAGCCTAAAACGCAGTAAACCTGAGCGGTAACTAACAAGAAACTTTCGTCAAAAAAATCCAAACAATTGAAAATAATTCAGGTGGGGCCCACTTTAACTCGAAATGGACGAGTGTTTACAAATACCGTGTTTTAACTGCTGCTGTACCGGTAACCGCGTAAGAATTCCTCTAGAATATTGCTGATACCAGTTAATCTTAACCAACTCTATAAATATAATAAGTTATTAGCTTTGATTTCCACTTCAAGTTTTGCCGAAAGTTATGTATATTGGGCCTTTAAACGAAATGTGAATTTACATTATTGTTTTTTTAAAGAGATTGACGAATAAAAAAATCTACACCAGACTTAAATCGACATTTGCTGCCAAAATTACTTTTTTCGATTGCATCAGAGTATACACGAGATTAACGAAAACTACATGCGCATAACATGTCAATAACGGATACAGCTTTGTTGTTAGATAAGACCCCGGGGCTTCTCTGGGGATGTGCTATAGTATGTATGTATCGTTGGGACCAATTAAAACTATATCTTGCGCATAAGTTAATCAAATATTGGGCACAAGACAAATTGCCGTACTAATTATGCCATACACACGTAAATAGTTCGTGTACAGGAGTTGAATTAACGTGCGCGAGCAAATTGTCAGGCTAGGCAAAAATGTGACTCATATGGAATTCTAGTCCGAAGGGTTCTGACTCTCTGATCCGCTAAAAATTTTGACGACTGACGGGTGCGAGACCCGTCAGTCGTCAAAATTGTAAGCGGGTCAGAGAGTCAGAACCCTTCGGACTAATGGAATTCATGATCTGATAAAAACATACGAGTTGCTGACCAGGGACAAATGGTGAGGACATTTCACATAATGGTAATAATCAGATTTTGGTTTTAGTAAAACACCGAAAAAAATATGCAAAACAAAGAAAAAAAGTAACTGAAAGTCCGACTTTTAGTTTAAAATGTTTAAACACTGACTATCGCAAGGAGAAAGCAACACTCGCTTCGCATACATCGGGAGGCCTTCCTTACACCGGGAGGCCTTCCTTGAAATACCTCCTTAGCTGTTAATAGGACGTCAGACAAAACCAAAACCAAACTAAATTAGATCTTTCTCATGCTCAATCATGGAGTTTGTGTCCAAACCATCTTGTTTATTTCACAGGGACCTGAGAGTTTGTTACAGCTAGTTTTGGACCTAAGATAGGGTGTTCAGAGTAATTTTACACATTTGGGGGGTTAAGATCAATTTTCGATAAAAATGACCCCCCAATGGTCATAAAAGCTCATTGAGGGGACATTTGTATCGAAAATTGATCTTAACACCCAAAATGTGTAAAATTACTCTAACACCCTATTTTAGGTCCAAAACTAGCTGTAACAACTTTTCAGGTCCCTGTGATTTATACAAGCAACACACTTTAATCATATCAAACAGATCAATGACAACATATATATGCAATGTATTTATTTTTTCATGAATTTTTGAGCGGAACGAAAAATTTGGCACAAAGGAACATGAAGATGGTTTCATGATATTCTTTAGACAGAGACCGGAAATGATGTAAAATGTTTTTAAAATTTCTTGATGACGTTAAGAAATGCACATGTTACAAAGTATCTTTATAATAGAGCGAATCAGCTAACACACTGAGCTTTATAAACTTGTAGGTCTATAGACAGTTACATAAAGTACAGTAACAGATGGTCCACAATCAGTACCTAATGTATCATGATCTTGTCAGTGTACGTCTGGCCCAGTTAGCCTTATAATCAATGAGCGAATCAATCATTCGGTTAAAGAAACTATTACATGATGCATCATCGTGAACGAGGGTCGTGGTGACACTGACGGACAGTACCGAACTTTGCCGGAGATTGACGACCTAATTAGTTTCGGTGAGGAGGGCCGTGGTGACACTGACGGACAGTTCCGAACTTTACCGGAGATTGACGACGTAATTAGTTTCGGTGAGGAGGGCCGTGGTGACACTGACGGACAGTTCCGAACTTTGCCGGAGATTGACGACCTAATTAGTTTCGATGATGTAGGACAAGAAGGCGGCAATAAAATGCACGAGAAAAAGGTGCCGCTTGGACAACAAGCTTGACAGATGGACATCGGTCAAGGGTGTAGCACGTCACTTGGTCACTTGGTCGCGTGCTGGCCACTCGTCACGTAATGTCAGACCGAATTATAATCAATTTACTTCTCGGTCTTTGGAAAGTTTTGATGGATTAATGTAACATCCCCACTATCAACAGAAAAAACGTCATAAAGGGCAGGGCGGAGAAAATGATGTAATGTGGGAAAGAAAGACAAGGAGACGACCAATACATTTACAAAATATGCTTTGGATTAGGGGTTAGGGTTTTAAGTGATAAATTCAGCTTTCATATATTGATAAACAACACCAACTAACATTTGAAGGTGATTTCACCTTCTTTCGTTCAATTTGAAAGAAAGGGGACAAAATGAAATACCGAATGATTTGTCTAATATCAAAATTTCTGTGCAAAACTAGCTCTTTGTTATTTAGTTTACACAAAAGTAAATTCAAATCAATTAAAGAAGGAGAAAAATATGTGGGTGGAATTAGAGTGAATTCTTAAGCATAAAAGCATATATGATTGCTACGCCCCTGGTACATCTCAATATGCTTTATTCACGAAATCTATATCCAATTGGCGCTTAAAGCCAATGCCAAAGTTGTGAAACAACGTGTACATCTACTAGTAACTAACTTTCATGGAGATCACTAAGGGCTAGCAATCAATAATCATGCATACTGTGCATTGAAATGATTTCTAAGAAATATAGAAACAGGTTTTTACCGCGACCCACTTTCACATCACAACCTTTCCCGTTAACCGAACCGAATTGCCGTTTGACAAACAATTGCTTTCATTTCAGTAGTGAAAGTGCGTTTGTGTGTGGGTGGGGGGGGGGGGGGGGGGGGGTTGTCAGAGACTAAACAAAACAACATTTGTAGCGGTACTTGACTAAATGTACGTTGAAGATCGGCTACCAGATGTCTCCGTTGGTCGAGCGTCCGTCTATAGGTTGGAAAGTGCCGGGTTCGAACCTCGGTCTGGTCATGCATTTTCCCTCTTCTGTTACATACATGTGTCGCGTCGTTTGTTTGGACAGTATTTTGACATCTTAAATTCAAAAGACAAATAAAAGCTGGTTAACAGTATGATTGTTCAGATTTTTATCGTTATATCTTGTGAAGTTTTGATTGGATCTTTCCCAATTATAATATGCAGGTTCCGCTTGGTCCCTAGTAGTGCTGTATTGATTTTGGGACTAAGTAGAGAAACAAAATGGCTGAGAGACAGCCATCTTGGATTTTGACAATGAAACTTTGTTATTGTTATATCTTGTGAAGTATTAATATTGGATGGATCTTTCCCAAATTCCATACGCAGGTTACCCTTGTTAATAATTACAAGATGGATGTCTCTGAAAGTTTTGGATTTTGGAACTTATCAGAAAGAAAACTCATGATTAGACACCTTATTTCAACTGTAATTAATTTTCACAAGAAATTTTTAAGTTCATAGCACTAGGATAAAATACATACATTGTAAATGAAAGAAGAGAAGTAGATTTAAGATTAAATACATAAGTGAAAGTTTAAATAAGAAGGGAAAAGATCCACCTCTCTAAGAATGAATGAAAAAGCATCAATGGTAGGCGTCAAGTTCCCACTGTGATCTCCTGTTTTGGTATCTTTTTCCATGCGTTATTCCTATTGTAAGTGCAATTCTATACCGGATACATTATGTCCTTCCTGCTCATCACCGAAATGCGATTGACAGCTCATTTTTCATTTATTGAAACAGGTAGGTACAATAGAATCCCCGTTGAACAACGTATATGTGAACAGTATAAGAGTGATATAGAGGACGAGTTCCATTTCGTCCTTAAATGTCCATTTTATAACCGTTTACGTTGCCAGTATATCAAGACTTACTATAGAAGTAATTTAGTCATGAATACCAATAACGTAAAAAAAACTTTGTATGTTGGGTAAATTCCTACACCATGCCTCAAAATTAGGTTCTAGTCTTATTCCTCATAATAGTTACAGTATTCATATCTTGAGGAAATTATTCATATTGCTGTGATGTATACATATATGTTTCTGACCTCTGCATTTTTGTAATAACTTACTGTTTTAAAATATTTCGCGCCATTGCGCAATTTATAAAAATGATAAACTGCAATGCTTAAGATTGATAAAAGAAGATAATTATGCAACCGAAAACAGTATGTCCGTCGCCATCCGGATGCCGAATACATCCCTCTTGATCCGGATATCCTATACATGCACGGGTTCTCCCTTCATCGGGGTAGCGGACATGATCTACTCCTCGATCTTCCTCGTGTAAATTGTTTGGGACTTTTTTCTTTTCTTTCGTATTCCAAACAATGTCATTATTAGCTGTGCACGAGTTGTTCTATTTTTTTAACATTTTGAAAACAAAAATCAAAAATAAGATTTTTGAAAAGGTTTCGGTTTTCATTGATAGGGAATTGTTTTGGGGTGGGATGGGGTGGGGTGATATTAACATTTTGAGAAAAGGATGATATTGTATATTCAATCTTCGTGTTATTCTGTTTGTATTTTATATTCAAACTGGTTCGCTTACAGATATTTATATATATGTACACACGTACACGTATCACGAGCTAGAGGTGGTCAAAAGCATGTTTACTCTACGCTTGTCCGGGTCCAGATAATACATTTGTAAAGCAGTGGTCAGTGTGCCCACGATTCTGGACACTCTATAACACAGACATCACCACCAGTAGGACATATAAATCGTATTGATAGATTTTATCCTCCCTCCAGGCCACTCAATGGTCCAGTTTGATTGACATATCCCGGCCAAGATGGTCAGTTGTCAATCGCGCCAACTCGTAAACAATATACTTGCATTTGTATGTACGGTATAAGTTTACATTGTTTCTATAATTACATGCGTTTCAGGTGTGTATTAATCATATTTATCACCTGTGTATACATCTGTAAGTGTTTTAGTCTTACTATCGTTGATTACAAAGTACGTGTCGCTTCAGGTGTATCGTTTATACCTGTCTACATATGTAATTAGGTGACAGCCGAGTAGGATCTCAGGTATGATAATCGCATTCTGAACACATGCTAACGACAAATTTACTTTTCCTGAGAAGGTGTTTATTTTTCACCCGACGGTACCTCTCGATAGGTAAATGTAGGTGTGTGAGGTAACGTATGATTACCTGTACAATGTACTCTCGGACTAGAACTCAAGTCACGCTCCAGTGACTGTATTAATACGCAGGCTTAAAATAGTTTTGTTCGACGGAACCGGTTCTGAAAGACTACAACACAAGGCATTTGGCCGTTTATTGACTCGTCACAGGTTTTACATATGACTGCTGTGTACGTGAACTTGTGTGTGTGTTTTCGGTGTTCAATCCTCGCGCTGAGAGCCCGGATCTCGGCAGTTTGATAGACGCTGGAGCCTATTTACCACCATCACTGACCAGTGGCCAAGTCCGTAGGATTTTCGGACGACATTTTCTCGGTGTATGGAGTAGTTTTTGTGTCAGATTGTCAGTCGCTGTGGTATCGACAGTGAACTCTACCTGAGAGCGACCAGCCTTGTTACAGCACACCTGTATTCCTTACCTGGGACTAACATGGCGACAGCTCAGTGACAGACAGGTGGACAATCCTACAGAAACTGGACATTCGGTGATGTGTAATTGGACTTAATTGTGATTTGAAATTATTTCCCGGATATATAAACTTTCAAAATGGTGGTACAACCACAACCGCAGCTGTTGGTAAAGAAACGAGTGTTATACATTGGGAGCTCCGTGCCCTTAGAGACCCAGGAAGGGATCGAGGCAATTCAGCAGCCCCTCAGGGACAGGTACCCTAGCGGGGACGAATCACAGGTACAGGGTATAGATGCCTATGTGAGTATTCTCTCAACTGGTATACAACTTCAGTACGTTGATGATGGTAATCTTATTATTTTCTTCCCCATCACATCCTTGACATTATGCGCAGCTGTAAGGCACGTGCGAAACATAAACGGAGGTACTGGCGATGCCAGTTCCCAGTTTCTTTCCCTTTCCAACCCTTTAACGAAGGCTGGTAACAACTCTAAAAGCCCCGCCATTTTCTCCACGATCACACGTCGTACTAAGGGTAGGAAGATTCTGGAGTGTCATGGTTTCCTGTGTGCCTCCGACCAGGATGCAATGGACCTGGTTCGGGCCACGTCAGTCGTTGACCGGAAGTCTAGAGGGCTGCCACCAGTGGCACCCCAGCCTGTACCCGTTGAACCCCAGCAAATGTATAGGGGCGCCTCGTTCCGGAGTTCTGGACCACCTCCCACGTTCAGAACAGCAAATGGGACCATGGACGGACGCGGAACTGCTAGAACCGCTAATGGAACCACAAATGGGACCACTAACGGTCACGCCACCACAAATGGTATACGTTTGACACCAGGTAATGTAAACAAACCCCGTGATGCCCCACCGGAGTTTTACGAGCCTCCTCCAACACATGGATACTTCTACAGTAGTGACAAGGCAGAGGCTAAGACCTTCAACATAGAGAAGAACGGTGAGGATGAGCCCCCGTCTCCCCCGTTGTCGGATCGTGCGCCTACCGTGACCAATGTGCCCCCGTTTGTACAACCCACTCAGACACCAGGACCCGGGCCTGCTCCAAAACCGATATATATGATGGCGGGACAACCCCAACCAGCAACACCGACGGCCGTGCCCCCACCCCCAACACAACCGGCACCCGTCCCCCCGCAGGTCAAACAGCAAATCCCACAGCCCATGCCACAGCAAATACCGACCATGAGGAGACCGGTCTACATGCACCCGGGGGTCCAACCTCCTCCTCCTCCAATGCCGCATCCCTACTTGAGACATCGATTTTTCTCTCCCCCGCCCCGGCTCAGACCAGTCCCGGGGCCCTATATGATGCCTCCTCCACCCCCGGGCATGGCGCCGTATCCTCCCCATATGATGCCACCACGTCCGATGTTTGTACGACGTCCACGCAAGCCAAGGTCATTGTCGTCGAGTTCAAGGTCAAATTCCCGCTCACCCAGTCCTCAGAAAGATCCCAATTTAAAGAATGGAGGAGATTTCGGGAGTGAGAGCTCCATCTCAAACTACAGACCGCGTACCCCTCCACGTGACTACGACAATCCTCGCCCGCGCATGAGCAGACGAGAGGAATATGAGAGAAAGAGAGACAGAAGTCGGTACGCGAGAATGCCAGTAGAAAACAACCCAGCCTATTACGTTTATAACTACCCAGGGTACCAGCCGTTCCCGATGCGTTCGTCTTCTGTACCCCCTCACCTTCGCTACGCCAATACCACTGGCAAGAAAAGCAAAAAGAGTAAGAAGAACAAAAAGGCTAAGAAAAACAAAAAGGGGCCAGCAAGCCATTTTTCTGTGCAGAGTTACGGCTACGCCTCTGAAATCCCGCGGGGTAATACATATCACGGCTGGGAAGGGTTCGATAATCCCGAACCAGTCCGCAAACCCCGAGACTTTAGACGAGAGGAAAATCAATTTATGAACGAAAAGAACTTCTCTAAGAGTATAAAGGAAGAAACGAGACAATCAGAGGTCAGGGATTACCCTACGGCGTACGATCTGAACGAACCCGCCCCGCGGCCTCCCACGGTACATGACGACGGCAAGGAGGACGACATAGGCGACTTTACGATGTACTAGATCAAGTACTGCCTTCCCAATTAAAACCGAGCTAACAACAGTGTGCGACAGTATCTAACGGTGCGTCTTACATATATGGCGGTAATATCATATGACGTGGATACATATTTACGAAATGGTCGGAACTATTGTGATTTCGGATTATTGAATTCTTACCAGCATGCAGAAGTGTGGAAATCGGCACCATCAAATTCGGATATATGAAATTCAATGTCCGGATTAAAAGAATTTGTGTTGTGTATATAAATATTTCTAATCCTAAAACCGGACAGAGGAACAGTTGTACAAATTAGTGCTTAATATTCTGTGTACGGATACATACGAAGATGCCGAGACAACCATGGCTTTAGTGAGTTAGACATGTACTTTCTAGAGAAGTTCCGAGGTTTCTCCGACTCAAAATTGTTTAATTTTGCGGTTCGCGGGAGGAATTTGATCAAATGTAATTTTAGGGTTTCCGTGAATAGTTGAGTCGGAGAAAACTCGGGATTGTTCAAAAGAGTATCGTTTGACCTTGACACCGGGTCAAGGACATTTTGCCCGATGCTTTGGGCAGACGATTCCGATGTTTGTATTTATTACCGATGGTGTAATGATTCACTTAAAATCGTAGTTCTAAAATATCGGTTCATGATTGATGTAGAATATCGAGTATAAAATATATGTTAATTAAAAGTTCTATTGGTATAGTAAGCTGTTAACTGGAGAAGGTACCAATTTGTTCATGCTAACACACGAAATAAGCCGAAAGTAATGCTGCTCAGATATTTTGTATAGACTTTTTATTTTGTTGTTATACTTAAGTTTTCTTTTGTTAAACCTGTTCTTGTTCGCACTTTTTTTCACAGTCATTATAATTGATATTTTTAGTTTCTTTCATATGGTGTAAAACCAGTTCTGTCAGCCATTACTTGTTAGGCGTGTTTTGAGTAAGTCTGTAGCCCGCTCTATATACTTTCAGGTGTAACATATGACTAAATTCAGGTATCACCTTTTTATTTATGCACTTATTTCGAAATATACAATTCTATGTCAGTGGTTAAACTATCTTCAAGACATATTTTATACAAGAATGAGATTAGATACTTTTCTATTTTGAGGTCAGCTGCGCGCCATGAATTCTTGAAATGTACACAAAACTTTGCTGAATATAACGTATTAGGTATCAGGTGTTCTATATGGCTAGCCAAGCATGTGAATTTAAGCGATTGTATCGGATAGGTATGTATAAAGTATTATATAACCCCCTAACAAAGACATAGCTTAGCCACTATCTGGCGGCTGTTTAAAACTGAATATTCAATGAAAATAACAGCCTACTATCCTTGAATCTTCAGTGAAGAAAGTCAGATATATAATTTCCTGAATGGTTCTCGCCTTTGGATTGGCAGGTTATAATGTCTTTCTGTGACCAGTTACAATAACTCTCGTTAAGTTTAAAGTGTCCCCGTCGTGCGCCTTTATCGACTAGGTACCCTGACTGTGCTAGATTGTAATACCCCCTGTCGTTCATAAACAAGTTTTGTAGACTATTACATAGGCAAATCCTTTACAAGCGGGCGTGAACGTTCTTTACATTATAAATGACAATTGTTCATATCCGAGTCAAATTGACATGGTGTTTATTCCAGGTTAAAATATTATAAAATATTTAGTTTCAATGTAAACAAAATACCCCAACGCAAATCTCTTTTCGTAAATCCGAAATCTGCATTAAATTCGGATTGTATAGACCATTAATCTTCTTATTCAATAAGAAGGTACTTTTTATGTACTTGACTGGTTCAGATATAAGTCTTTGACGTAAAAGTTATCAACATAGCGCGTCGACGGGCCTAAGGAAAGCGTAAATGACCATTCCAATGAAAATGTGATATGCAGATGAAGTTGAAATAGCTTTAAAATGCGTTTTGCCAAAAGGATATTTTTTCTCGTTAGGTATTGATAAGATTAGAATAGATTAAGATTTTTAGCTTAATAAGTACCCCTTCCGGTGGCTGCTTTCATTTTTCGATTTTTTGCTTCTGTAAATGAAAATCTTGGACGTTGTTCTTTTTTCTACTTTCGTTTTGTATATATCTTGCATTGTGAATGTCCGAAAGATCAAGTGAGAAAGTTTTGCACCTAAATGTATATAAGATAATTGGGTTATCTGAATGAGCTATATGAGCAAATGTTTACATTAATTAATACAGTTATTATTATTTTTTGTATAGAACATAATTTTTTGAAAGACGACATGTGTATGTATATATAATGATGCAATACATTGCTATATTTAGTTATCTGTATATATACATTCTGAAATGACTTTACAATTGTATATATAAATAGAAAAACCTGCCTTAACTTGGAGGTGATGTGTAAATCATTTAAGTAGAGCGAAGATGTTGTGTCCATCCGACGCATCTTCGGTATCCAGGGGTTACGCTCACTTCCGCTCTCTGCACAGAGCGGAAGTGATCGTAACCCTTGGACCGAAGTTTAGTTTTAATATCCATCTTACCAGTAGTATGTTAGTAAATACATCAAACATAATTCTGGCCTGAAAAGTCAAATGTTTACTACCCGTTGGTTGGAAAAGATCATATTTTGTTCATCATCTGCAAAAACATTCGAATTTTTCTTTGTTGCATCGTTTAATAATCTAGTTTGTTCATTAGCAAAACCGGTACAGGAAGTACCATCCGACGGACGTCAGTATTCATTTAAACTGGTCATCATCATTATGTTCATACATTTCTTAGAATATTTATTTCAATTAGGTGTATGCCCTCCCGGATAACCAGAAATTTCATTTAGTTTCGGGATTAACGGATACGGCGTATTTCTGATGAGGAGACAGAAATCGATCACATAAAACATTTGACAGATAGCCACAGCTGTCGAAATTGATCACGTGCTACGGCTGTTGTTCAATTACCGTGCTGTTTACCTGTTATAGGTAAAATACTTACGTATCCTATTTAACAAGTAAATGAAGATCGATATATATTGAAGGGAGAAGAACGTGCCGATTTGTTGGTAAACACATTGTTAGTTAAAGATAAATGGGTGTAGTTGATGAACATCATCCCATCAATCAATACTAAATGTAGAAAATGTCATTGATACAAAGTCAAATGTAAAGTGAAAAATTCGCTCAAATTTCGTTCAAGCCCAGAAATGAAAATAAGATATTTACAAAAAAAAATTGTTTCCGCTTTTTAAGGTACATGTTTGCAATTGGAAAGTATGTTAAATGATTTTTTTTTCTTTAAACTTCATTTTTTACAAGCATGTTAGACATTGGGTGATAGCTGATTCCAGCATTCCTATCATTGTATGAGCTTAAAAAAGATGCAATGGTGAAGAACGGCGGAAACAGACATTGACTTAAGATACATTTGAAAACACATAAAGCATGAGTGTAGAATGGAAGTGATATCATCATGTGAATTATAGAAAGAAAATTAATCCGGAAATTCAGTACCGACATGCGTTTTCCCTGTTACTTACTAAATTAAATTTCCGGTTTATTATATCCAATATTTTATTCTCTACCTCGCGTGAACAACAGGGTAGTTCTCGTGATCTTCATATTTGTTTTGTAAAGATTTTAAGAAATAAATCCAGAATGCATTAAACAATGACCAACTTAAACGTTTAAGTGAAAGAATACTACGTCACATTTGTGCAATTACTATGAATTTACATGCAATTCCAATTTTTTTGTTTTGTTTGTGAATCAACACGTTTGATCCGCCTGGTTAACATGTAATTTAGGCCAAGCAGTTCCGTATATTTTAAGGTACCCTAATTTTTTCTCTAATTTAAAAAAAAAAACTACCTAGAGTGAACTTTGAAAAGAATCATTTTGTTTCCTTGTTATTTAAAAGAAAATTACCATACCTGCATATGGGATAGACACTAGATAATTCGTTCTATAAACACAGGTACAATGTATGCAGAAAGCTACTGGAAACACGCGCTTTTACGAGACATGATCAGACAATTTATGCATTTTTTTGTGAACCATTATAATATTTTTTCTACACAAGGGTCAGACACACTCTTACCGATGTTGGTTTCGCGGTTTATAATGACCGTAGAAAATGATGTGCTGCTCGTGCAGTTTCCAGAAGACAATTATAGTCACTGTTACTGACATTTATATCGTATCGTGTCCCTGTGCTTTCCATACAATCAATACACACTGTTGTCCGACACATGTTTCCACGCCTGTATGATGTTAAGTGGAACAGATGCCTTAGGTAGGGTGACTTTGAGTGAAAGTTTGTGTGGTGTAAGAATGGGAGGTATTTTTCCTCTAGTATATATTTTTCCTTGTTTATTTGCTCTTGTTTATTTTTTTCTCTTTTTTTTTGCGATTTAAGAGCATATTTTCTTATAATTATTTACTTTTCTTGAAATTGTAACATAAATGTTAATATCATTGTTTAAAGCTCGTGACGTATGCATGTCATAATCAAACGCGCGAACAGTATTGTACAAATTACCATATATACATATATATAATAATATACAATTGTCATATTTCAATATGGATATAAAAAAATTTAAATGTTGAAATATTCAAATTTAAAACAAATTGATTGATTATACATATTAATAATATATCTATGATATTTTAACAAACCGGCGTTGATTTCAGCCAATCGTAATCGATATTGCAAATATTACAAATATCGGTTTGAGACACTTTTTTGTATTGGCTGATATCAATTCATCATTCTAGGACGTGTTGATAAGCATAAGGAACCGCTTCAAACTTGGGGGATTTCCAATAACCTTACTAAACACATTTAAGCTCTTCCTATTCAATAGCTAGAATAGGTTTTTTTCTTGAAATTAGGGATGAATGAGTTTAGTTTGTAGTTATTGATGTATGTATGTGTATTAAGACGGGGAAAGTCATTGGCAGGATCCATGTGTCATGTGACTGATAATAAATGTCAGTTTATAAATACAACGTAAATGACAGATGGTGAGTTCAAAGTTCAGATAAAATTCGCCCAAGTTTGAAGCCGATTCTTAGCAGTCAACATTACTTATATGAACATGTGTTATAAATATGAATTTACTTAAACATCATTTAAAGAATTATCCGTTGTAATTAAATATATTAAGGTCTTGAATGACGATCTGTTTATTTACATAAAAGAATATAAACCTGAGCGACTTCCGGGATTGTGATGTCGATGTAATCAGATAATATTCTTTTCTTCACATAGCCAAATAAACGACATAATATTTTTGAAACAGTTCGTTGTGTTAATTCTATGTATTGTTTGTCCGTGTGCTATTATATATATATATATATTGTATATGTGTTTTGTCCGGGTCCCAGCTGTCTCGAACCACAGGGACATGAGAATGTGTTACAGCTAAACGCTAGCCTTAAATTAAGGTTTAGAGTAATTTTATTTACCTTTTTGGGATGGGAGGGGTATTCGAATCAATTGTCGATAAAAATGCCACCTCGAACGTTTTATGTGCAATATATCTGTAACAAATTCTCATGCCCCTGTGCTTTGAACCCTGTGTTACAGAACCACAATATACGTAAAAAAAGCCAAGGTCCTCTTTAAAACTCGATAATAATGCAAAGTTTGCTATTTGGTTGCCAGAGTTGCTATTTGGTTACCAAAGTTGCTATTTGGTTACCAAGGTTGCTGTTTGGTTACCATGGCTGCTATTTAGTTACTAGGACTGCTATTTGGTTACCAGGGTAGAAGATTCCTTATGACTTTAATTACGTCACCGGTCACGTGAGACCATATCAAAAGATACTGGGGTATCAAAAGGTTTTACCCAACTGCATTGTAGTTTTATGGAAAGTACATTTATACATGTATGTAATTCCTTGTTGCATTTCACTGTAATACGACAATCGAGTTACGTAATCAGGAACATGTAGACTACAAATGTAGATAGCTCAGTCCATTAAAACACCAGTTTATCCGCCTGAGTTCTGGGGCTCGAATCCTTACACTCAAAAGACTGAAAAGTCACACCAGGCATGGTTTTACTTTCATAACAAATTACACAAAGCCATTGACATAAGGGGAAAATGACTTCAGTTTTAAAGCTATTGATTTTGACAGTATCTGTACAAATTATACCTACACGACTCGCCTGAAATAGATCTAGTCAGCTTCTAGTTTAAATTAAAGACCTTAAATACTTGTCCTAAAACAAGCTACTGTAGTCGTGCTTACCATAACAGGTGTTTATACTGTTTTATATAAAATCTCTGGACATACGGCTGTTTATGTATTTAGATATAGCTGCCGACTACTTCCTTAAGCATTTGTAAAACAAAAATTATTTAATATATAACTAGCCACTTTCTATTCATAGATATACAATGGATTTCAATTGGAACACAACACAATAGGTTCTGTTTGAGTTTCAGTTCTATGAACAGCTACACGTAATTTTTTTATTCACTATTAGTGGTGGAGGAAAGCCGGATCACCTGGAGTGAATTATCGACCTACGGCCAGTGCCCGGTGGCTGCAGCATGCAGGTCTCGAAGCCGTGACAATGTCGACGTCTCATGGCTGCCACGAGAAAATAGCACAAAATACATGAGGATATGATTAGGGAGAAGGGGGGGGGGCAGCGTGTCAAGTCTGATTCAGACAAAGCCTGAAATGCTGGATACATTGTAATTCAATCGGAGAAAATAAAAATCAATTCTGCAGGTGGCCTTATATTTGCTGTCTCATGCACAGAAGCTAGATTTAAGGGGAAAATACAGAGCAATGTCGCCAGGAAAAAAAAACCGTTTCAAGCGACACACTAGGATTTCCCAGAAACTTTACCCCGACATCGTGATCAGTAACCGTTTTTTCACTGTCAAACAGGAAGATATGCGACAATTTAAAGTAGAGTCCCCTGAATTTTGTAGAGTTTATCAAAACAGCTTTGAAAATGTAAATTTACGTACCTACATGTATGTATTTCATTTAAATGAATGGATAGAAAATGATAGGTTGCAGGCCTTTTTGAGTATTGGGGTTCCCAGATTCCGGGAATTTTTATGCTTAAGCTTAAATTCTGTGGTCGATCAATTTTTTGTTTGGCGTTAACTTATTCAAAAGTCTCAAATAATTTTGAAGATGACTTTCAGCCACATTTTGATTCTGAGGATATTATAAGAAAATCTATTTGAGCACAGAATCCATGTTATAATTATGAACTAAAACAAGGACTCGCTACCTTACGTCTTACTGTACGTTGGATATACAACACGTGGTTTTGTGTCCTAGATGTACATGTATAGACCTAACATAGACCAATCTAAAGCACTATATATATTAGTACAAAATGTACAATTTATACATAATCAATACAATAAGCATACACACCTACATTATTTGAAACAATATGAGGTACTCATAAGAGTTTCATTATCAGGCGCTAAATATTAGCACTGTGCCACCTGGCTAATATCTCCATGTGTATAAAATTATGCTTCTGTTGTTTGTGTGCTGGAGATGTATTTTTGTGTTTGTAGTGTGATTGTGCTTTCAACGGTATTCTTTTTTAATGCAATTTCAATTGAATGTTAACACTAGAGATACCGAAACGTTCGTCCCAGACCATTTTATACTCGACTCGATTTATGCATAGATTATTCTTGTCAAAACTCAATCAGTGACCTTTATCGTTATAAAGAGTGGTACAATGACCTTTAAAAGCGGGTCACAAGGCGATTGTATAACATTCCTCACAAGGGATCGTGACATTTAACACCTAAAGTGTGTTCATGTTTTGTTTATTTTCAATTTGTGACGCTTTATTGGATTCTTATGTTATTTATTATTCACGTTGAATGAATTAAACCTATTTCGGTCACACCAAATTGAGGAAGAGACAGATTAGCAAAATCTTATTTCAAGCACCTTTTTGACCTTGATCAACAAGATGTCTGCCCAAGATCGATGAACCTTGCTCCACGTCATAGCACACACTTATTTTCCTTATCACTGATATCATAATCAATCTTAAATGCACGAGAAATGTAACCGGTCGAATGCGTACAACACTTACCATTTATATCGAAGGCGCCATTGTAATTGAAGATTCACATGCGACACGTCAATTTCAGTACCTGTACCGGAAGTTGAAAATCTTTTTTATTCAGTGTTATCAGAACGTTTTATGTTGTTGTTTTTTTTATATATCTTTTACACGCGCAAAACATATAGCTTTGTTCACGAAAATTTATTATACACGCAAATTGTATAATTGTGTTTGACTTAGGAAAGAGTCGGAGGCGGATGCAGGCGAGACAGGCATATTGGTCCGTAAATGCGCAATCGGTGTTTGACATGCTATTACAAGATGGAGTAACTCACTTTTGGGACCTTTTCAGCACTGATAGGATAATCAAAAGCATCTTATTGCATTTTTTCTTAGCTCAATTGCTACAAATGTTGCCCGTGTATAACTTTACGAATGACATTTTCAATTAGGCAAGTAGATTTGTATAATTAAATATTGAAAGTACATTTCAAAGCTTGCATTTTTTTATAATTATGTTTGGTTTATTTTTTATAATTTCTAAATAAATTTAAAGGGGTAAAACATTACGTTCTGTTAGAAGCATAAAGTTATATGATGGTTTTTGAAATATCAATATGTAATATAATAAAAAGATATTTATAACTCGTTAACAGTTATCTCAGTTTTTGCAAAAGGTTGACCAAAAGTCAGTTCAAAAGATTGGAGATACGTCTAACCAAAAGGGCTGGAGTTACAAATGTACTTATCGACATAATTTGAATGTACCAATATTGAAGTATATTGGAGGCTTATAAGGCCAAATATACGTAACTTCAGGAAATTTTTCGTGACTCTGAAAACATCTTAAAAAACCCAGTTGATAACCATGCAAAAATAAGCCTAAAACGAAGTAAACCTGGGGGTTACTAACAAGAAACTCTTGACAGAAAAATCGTAAGAACTGAAAGTAATTCAGGTCGGGGCCACTTCAACAAGCCGAAGTTAGAAGACCGTTCAAAATGGAGGCGTGTTTACAAATATCGAGTTTCAACTGCTTCAGTACCGGTAACAGAGTAAAAATTCACCTTGGCTGTTGCTGATATCAGTTTATCTTAACTAAATATGTAAATACAAAAAAAACCATATATATTATACTTTATTTTCGCTTCAAGTTTTGTCGAAGGTAACGTACATGTATATTGGGCCTTTAATTGCATTTTACTTTTGGGAGAATTAAAAGGGCGTCAAAAGCTCCTGAAGGATCAGGAGGACGTCGTGATGAATTGAAGTTATATGATGATTAAGATGAAGGATTGAATGTGCAGACGAACATCTAATTTTTGAGGTTTTCAATGTACTTAGGTACTACAGAAGAAATTTTGCGTTTCCTGAAGGAAAAAAAGAGATTAAAAAGCAAAGTAATTATTTTTTGGCATACTGAATCTGTGACGAAATTTTATTTGCGCAAACACTCTATATTACGTTTTTACCTGTAGAAAGCGAATATGTTTTACGAGCATAAATTATTTATCAATTGATATAAGCTTCGATGCACAAGATATTGATCAATCGACCCTCCCCCGACAAAAACTTATAAAGAGAGTCGCTATATAGCTACATTGCTGTCAGTGTATATTGGATATATAATTGTATAACATTTTGCATTGTAATGTGTATTTCATCGTTGTCAGGTGAGCAGGTACATTTCTTTTTTCTGAAATGTACCGCTGTGGGACACGCCCACTGTACAATTGGTGACACGGTGTTAATACACACAGAAGCACGTGTACAGGTCTATAAATAATCCACCTCTGTCTCCGAGTCATGTTACAACTATCTCGCGAAAAGCATGGTCAACTTGAGAATACGTGTATGAACTTAACTTTAAAATATTTCTTGATTTTATAGTTAAAAAGGTACTTGCAAAAAAAAATCCTAATATACATAACATAATACTTTAGGGTCATAAGTATTCGGTTTTGTTAGTTTTTTGGGGTTTTTTTGTTGTTTTTTTTTTTTGTAAATTTACCCATTTTTCTCAACAATTGGATAAGCTGACAGATCATAATATTCCGGAAGCAAACCCTCCGGATCATGCATGTGCACAAAATGTAAACACATACCTTGTTTCAGTTTTTTGTTTATCGACAAAATACGTCCTCTGTTTGGAGCGATATGACGGAACGATGGCTGACAAGATAATATGTAAATTGAGGTTATTTATGTGTTATGATTGTCGTATATTAAAACGGACAAGTCGGTGAACTTAATCGTAATTATAATCTGGCATACAAAAAAACACGACGTATTTCTCGGTAGCGTTGACATCGACTATTAATGACATACCCCGGGCTATTCCGTCTACCGTCAGATGTTAGGGAGAACATAGTCACCAGGCGATAATTCAGACTTTATTGCGTGGGGATTTTACCTTTGCTTAACACATTCTTGCTCTGACCTTGTAACCTTCTCGCGCTGACCTTATTACCAGGTAACCACGACACGTGCAGAACACATGTAGATATTTCAATATTTGTATCTATTTGTAAATTTCTAAAATGCATTCCGAGTTTGTTAAGAAGAAATTGTCACAAAGAGTTTAAAAGGAACTCTCTATATAAAACACCCGACCTTGACCCCAGTGAAACCGGAAGTGCATAACCGGAAGCATGTTTATCTAAACGTAATCATAATCAGATCGTTTTTGGAATGACGAAAGCAATTGTGAAAGAAATAGGGTCAATTTTATTTCCATATACCATTGTTTCATTCAGGATGTTGTCTTTGTCCTATTACACTGTAGCAATTTACAAATATAAGGTATGTTCATGAGTGTGATAAATGAATAGCAAGCTCTGGAATTGGAAGTCCTTACACACGCACAATTCAGAAGAAAGATTTCTTAATTCATTCGCTTAGCAAAAGCAAATAAAATATACTGTAAAGGCCAATATTTTCGCAATGTGGAAATTTTCGCGCTGTCATTCATGCTGTTTTGCACAGTGTACCCATAACACTACAGTATTATACACCGAAGAGTTTGAGTGATGTTAATATGTTCGCGTGTGGTTATATTCGCGGAGATTTAATGCCCATGAAAAATTCCACTTTTTCAGTAGAAGTATACGAAATCGAAAAAAGAAACGTGCGAAGATATTTAACGTTTGAGTCAGCCGACAGGCACCAATTGCCACTGAACACACCATCGTTAAATCTTATATAAACCTAAGGACAAGATTGGTCCTCGATTACACGGGGAGAAGCACGAACCATCACAAACACTTAAAATTAGACCAAAAAACCTTCCCCCTTCTGATGCCATCTTACAGCAACTGAGTTGGTCTAGGGTGTTCACTGGATTACCTGATATTATGTAATATAAATAATTTGCATAAATGTGTCGCTTAATGGAAAGTTTATGAAAATACGGGAATAAATCACATGTTAAGTTTTTGTCAATATATTCTGTATCATCGTGACGTTTTGATGTTTAAAGGCCCAATATACACTGTACGTAACTTATTTGAAGCGAAAATTAAGTCTAATAACTTATTATGTTTATGATTTAGTTAAGATTAACTGATATCAGCAATATTCAAGATACATTCTTTCGCGGTTACCGGTACAGCAGCAGTCGAAACACGCTATTTGTAAACACACGTCCATTTCGAACCGTCTTCTGCCTTCGGTTTGTTGTTGAAGTGGGCGCCACCTGATTTTTTTTCAATTCTTTGGACTTTTCTGTCAAGAGTTTCTTGTGAGTTACAGCTCAGGTTAACTCGTTTTAGGCTTATTTTTGCATGGTTATCAACTGGATTTTTTTCAGAATTTTTCAGAATCACGAAAATTTCCCTGAAGTTACGTATATTGGGCCTTTAAAGTACACAGCTAATACATCGTTATTTATGTAATATCCGGAATCGATATGTTTTTCATACTCCGTCTCCTTGTGTTTATACAACGGGCCAAGAATTCGAACTTTCAACCTCAAATATACCGTCACTCATCCCGGCAAACGGATGTTCTGTGGTCGAGTCCTACTACATTTGTAACTCCCTTAAATCATAAAACAGTTTATCGCTTATACAAACCTCTTCCTTGAATTCTAAATAATATGTCACTGGCAAAATGTGAATTTTTATTTACAATGTAGTTCTAACAAAAGGAGAAATTTGACAAGAGTGAAGAACTTTAGTTTGAGCTTACCCTAGGAACGGTTTGAATGAAACGGGCCCAGAATTCGAACTTTCAACCTCAAATATACCGTCACTCATCCCGGCAAACGGATGTTCTGTGGTCGAGTCAAACTACAGTTGTTACGTAATATACCCATGATACCAAACTCAATTCGCGCTGTTGATGGTGTCACAACACCAACCAAGACGGCTTTACATAAATTATTTTATTGTACATAAAATAATTTTTTTTTGCTGATATTCGTCGACATTCATGCTGCTCTTTATACATACAATGTAATCAGGTGTAAACATATTTATTAAGCCTTGGTGGTTTTCTTGGAAAATGTACATTACCGAATTGCGTTCATCCTACCATGAATTGAAATAAACATCCTCAATTAGCTTGTGCATGATCCAATAAACCTTATTCTGGACGTTAAGAGACCGGGAATGTACGGAAGCCGGAGTTCCCGGAGAAAACCCACCGGCCCACGATTACTTCTACTTTCTTCAGTAGATATATAGGTGATGTCACTGCAATGTTCTGAAATATCGTAACGTGAACAGTGGTGTATTACAATGTACAAAAACAAGAGTTGACACGGATACGCCATTATCGTATGAATCACCGTGATGTGACTAAAGGGTTTTAAACTTATATTGCGAAATGTGCGTACTAATATCTTGATAGCTTATAAAGAATCTCTCTGGTGTGGATATTAAGTTTACAGTGTATAATTATTAGACAGTAAAGAAAATAACTTTAAGGTGACAATCTTGTTTCGATTGATTGCGATCACCCTGACGACCATGCCACTGAAAGTTGAAAATCAACTTATAATATTTCGATCATAAACATAACCAGTTCTATTTCGTACATAAACACCCAAATACCATAATACAATGAAGAACTTGCAAGGGTTTGAAAGTGGTGGAGGAATACCGGAATACCAGGAGGAAAAAGACCGACCTGCGTCCAGAACCTGCTTCACCGTCTTTGGAAAGAAATGTTGAAATAATAAAGTGTCACTTAATCAATGCTGCTAATTTATTCGACAGGACTTCTACAAACGTATGGCGAATAAGCCTTTGAGAGTATAAACGGTGCCATTTTAAGAAATAACTGATCACACACTGTGTAATAAACTCAACATTAAAATTTTGTGAGACACACTCTGAAAAACTATACAGCGCAACACAAATTGAATACTATAAAATGAAGATTTAACTAGTAAATTACTCTTGTAAGATTTTAATGAAGGTTTCTTGTTCAATAAGTGTATTTTAAATGAATACATTTAAAAGTTGCACCGAACTGATTCTTCGTCGAGACGTCTCTCCCTCGTTTGGCGTCAAGTTTTTGACTTAACAACCTTTTCCCATTTTTAATGTTGCAAGTGCCATATAATCCCTGGAATTTCGTAATGGACTTTTCCAATTCTGAAATTAGAGTGTTTCATATGAATCTTCAGGGGTGAATGATCATGAGTTAGCACAAGGCGGGCGATGCAGGCCCACTGAGCCTCTTGCTCGTGATCCTTAATTAAAAAAACGTTTCAAAACCTCACGAACAATGCATTTTACCTATGATTACAAGGCGATAAATCTGTCCGTGTTCAATGGGTCAGGAAACGGACAGGACATCGTATACCTTGGTGGTGTCCGAAGTGTTTACGGCCATAGTGGTCAGTTTGTGGTCTTGGGCCTTGCTGGTGTATAATATGGCCAGTTAGGTCCAGGATATGTTTGTATAGTACTGTATATATAGTACAAACGACCCGCATAGAAAGTATTCCAAAGCTTCTATTATAGGTCAACACAGTCAACATTAAACAGAACATTTCCATAAAATCATATCAAGTACAGATATACTGTAAGTAGTTGTAGTACAAGGTGGTATTACGGTTACACGCATGGAACATTTTCATTTTCATCAGGTAACAAGTTATGATTTTTCCAAAAAAAATGTAAACATTTTGGATGAAACTGTTATAAAAAAAGCTAACCAGCCCGGACAAAATACGCCTCAGTGAGACCATCTCTGTTCGAGCTGAAACGTTTACTTATCTCGGGAGTATTCAATATGCTGGCCGCCTAATGAAAACCGACCGTTTATTTGTTATACCTGGGCTTTATAAATACGAATATTGAACCGGTTTTAAAGAGAAAAAGGGAAATAATTTGTTTCACTCCACGGCATCAGACAGATGGACGCATTCATAAAGGGGTTTATCTAAAACGTCTTTATAGCTATGGCCAATGTTGAGAATACACCCGCCGACTTACGCGTCATAAGATCTTCAAGGTCACGACTCCGATATCGGGTACGACTATTTCAGATACGCCCGTCTATAAACAACACAAACACTCTTTTGTACGTTTAAAATAGAACTCATACCATCAATTAAAATCACTTAGATTTTTACTTTTTGTGACACCGTTGTCGTGGGACTACAAATTTAAAAAGGTTAGAAAACACTGATATAAAGAATTCCAAGACATCATTAATAATTTTATTGACGTTTATTTTAGCAATGAGTTCTTCACAATACCTTGCTTAAATTTATTACAGTAGTTGGACTTAGGGGAACCCAGAAAGGTTTCAGCTGATGATCATGAGGGTCAGTTTGACAATTACAAAGGTCACACCTCGCCAGTAGTACCTCGCCATGTTGGACAGAGATTGCCCATGTCAGAAATCTTTGTAAGAATATAAGACTCTTTCATATGCGTGTATGTAGGATAGGGATATTCCACCCGAGGGGTCACAAAATGTGGTGAAACCCGAGGCTTGCCGAGGGTTTTACCACATTTTGTGATCCCGAGGGTGGAATATCCCTATCCTACATACACACATAATGAAAGAGTCTTTTTCTCTCATATCAACTGCCCGAATAAGCTCAAAAACCATGAAAATATGTTTAAACAGGCTACCATTTTGAAATTTCAACTTTTTCCTTGAGCTTTTTTGACAAAAACGAATTAGACAGCGAGTTTAAGCATACCCTATATTTGCAAACGAAGTTTGCGCAGAAAAATTAATCTCCTCTTCCTGGTGTTTATGGTTAAAATTATGTGAAAGGTTTTAATTTTATCACGCCGTCGTTTTCTCTTTCCGGCATCAGAGTTTACCGTATTCGTGACGTCACGTCATTGTTGAGCCATTGTGACGTCACGTCGCGTGAAATGCTATGTAAGATAGACTTTTCTTACATAGCTTTCTTACATGGGCAAACTCTATCCAACATGGCTAGATATGAGAGAAAAATCTATCTGACATAGACGTGACGTCACAATGGCTCAGCAATGACGTGACGTCACGAATATACGGTAAACCCTTATGCCGAAAAGAGAAAAAGACAGTTCACAATATTTCAACCGTAAACATAAGAAAACTGAAATTATTTTTCTGTGCATTGATGGCAAATATGGGCAAAGCTCAATAGAAAAGTCAATGTCGAATTTGTAGTCAGTCTAAACGTGTGTTCGTGGTTTTTGGGCTTATTCAGGTAGTTGAGTTGAGAAAAAAATACTCTTTCATGACCAGGGATGTAATATAGGGAAATTCCACCCTCGGGATTTTCAAAGTTCAAAGCCTCGGGTTTTATCAAATTTGAGAAACCCTCCTGTGGAATTTCCCTATCTTACACCTGTGTAGCCCTGGTCATAAAATAGTCTATTATTTCTTCTGAAGGGCTACAGCTGCCTGGTCCTACTTGTATTTCAGAAACTTTGCAATATTTTTATTGAAAATGGGAAAACACGTTTTCCTTATTTTTCATCTTGGGAAATAAAGAGTATGATCGAAGAGAAATCCTCGCTGCACGAACAACATTTTTTCTCGTTTGAGTAAATATACATAGAGCTGATTGATTTCCAGCTATATCCAATTATAGGTACCGTATTACATAATATTTGCTTATTGAAGTGTTTGTGTTGCTCTTGCCAATAATGTTCCTGGATTCGTTTGATTTGATTGGATTTAAGCCAAGGTCACGTGAAGAGGAGTGCCTGGGGAGACCCCACAAAGCATAAAAAAGTTTGGCAAGAGACACCAGTAAAGATCCCTAGTGGTGTACATGTAAAGGAACAAATCAATGTTATTGCATTGTCGGCTTTTCTCGGTGCTTCACATAGTTATTTTAGTATAATCTAGATCATCCCCTAGCTCTCTACTGAAGTACGGCTAGTAGGTGCTTACAAAGTGATGAAAATCTTTTGAATTTCTCATTAGTTCAGAACTTTATTAACTGGTCTGAAAGATTCGAATGATTGTTATGTGGCCCAAAGCACAGCTGTTATAGCATGCTGCAGTCCCAATTTAACTGTACACAATGACATAGGCGACATTCCTCTCCCCTTCTTATAGTCTCACTCTAAACTTCCTTTTTTCTCATTTTTTTGTCTTGTTTCCCTAGTGTTTTGGATAATTTCACAGGTGCTTGTGGAGCATATTGTTCTGTGGTATCTTTTGTTTGAAGAGCATCCTCGTTATATTTGTGTGTAGAATGTCGTTCACATGGATGAAGCTATTTATGCTTTGCAAGATGTTTGTCCAGTTATTTGCAAGATTTCATTTCTTCTACTATTCCCTATTAGGCCGTAATATAGTGCCAGAGAACCAGCCAATCAGCATGGCTGAAGGTATAATATTGCGTAGCAAAAAGTAGTCCCGCAGCGCAGCCAATTCAATCAGCATGACGTCATACTTGACCTCCGAGACAACTAAAGTAGTTGCTTATATACTGATAAATATTGGTCAAGATCACCATGGAGACTCCAGCTCTAGTTCAAACGACACAAAGTCTGTTGTCTGTGTCACCATGTGGAGCATGCTAACAATGAATAACTACTGTGATTAGTCAGCTTATTTTGAGAAAAATTGACTCAAATATAGCACAAGGTCAGTGTTAAATATGATTACTTTCGTGTGGTGTTTTAGAGGAGGTTGACTTTTTTGTCGACTGTAAATTATCATGAAAAATGACGTTTAACATGAGAACCAGGAATTTCGGAACTCTGATATGGGCCTCTAAAATATCGGTGTCGGTTGGTAAGGATTGGTTTTAATAGTGTTGAAGGGAGGATAGTATTTCAGCAGGAATGCTTCCGTCTTGAGAGTGGGTATATAGCCGCGTTGTGTGTTGGTGTGGTGACACGAGATGGCGATCGTCTCTCTCACCTGTACGCTGATACTATTATAACACATAGCTATCAAATCGCAGCCAACCGTCCGTGAAGATATAATTATATGCATCACATTCCCCGAGGAAAACCCTAAAGATGAACGCAATACCCAGAAATACTGTTTTTCAAGGATTTCCCCGTTAGTTTGTAATGGTGGGGCGTAGGGTGATGGTGGGAGTAGTGGTTAGGGGATGTTATTACCAGGTATAGCCGAGCGGTTAAAGCGCCCGACCGACTACGATCTCTTCTTGGTCACGTGTAACCACTGGATATCGAGGGCCTACTTTAAAGTCTGCCTTCAGAAACTTGATACAGTTTTTTTAGGTTTTCCCCCACGGCCATAACTTACATTTGAACATGAAAACTTACATTTTACTGGAAACTTACTAGTCTCTGGAGAGCTATGACAAAGGAAAAAGTACATTTGAGTATATAAGGATGTTCAAAATTCTTGCATAAAATTGAAACGAAACTTCGGTCTCTGATACATAAACAGAAACTAAGTTTTTGCAAAAAAAAAAGGTAAAATCAGGCGAATCGATTAAGAACACAATATTGACTCTAAAAAGTCTATGGTTCTTCTTTCTCGATGTCGCAATGCATTTGGGTGAAGGTGAGACGGCATGAAGAAGTCCCAGTTGTGACGTCATAACATTCAACCAATAAAAGATCCGCTACCACAGTTGTATATATATATGAAGGTGTGGTTATTACCAATCACGGGATACACAGAAGTTATGTGAGAATAATCATCAAATTTGATTGTAATACAAGATAAGTATGCGTTTGCGCTATTTAAATGAATATGATTTTATCTATATGTACAAATGTACATGTTAATGCCCTGGTATACCGATATCTATTTAAATTTCAATTAAATACACGTGACCTCTGCCGGACGAAAATAAACGATTTAAATGTCTTGTTTAAATAGTGTGTGGTACAACGAAACCCTGTCAATTATATTACCGGCAATGGAAATTGCTCAAATATATAATGTTACTGAATACACTCTCGTCTTCCTGTCACACACACAGAGCTTCAACCAGCGAATTATATGTGGCAAGCACGTGATTTGAGGTTTATAAAGTTTTATACAGTGTATTTATACTTTCTGCTGGTGATTTTCGTGAATTTGCGATGTTGTTTTTGCTCAAAATTGGGCAATATTCAGCCTCTATCGTCCGAAGACACGATAGTCACGTGACAGCAGGGTTGTGGGTTCGAGTCACGTCACGTACGGCATGGTATTGTATCCACGTCGAAAGGGCAGCCACACATGTATAACCCCCAAAGGTTAGCTTATTGTTCCCAAATGTTTATTCATTTCAGATTTATAATCATTTTGCACAAAACACATTGATAAAAATTCATCGCTGACCAATCAGAAGCTAGATTTACAAATTATGCGCCTAACAGTATGCGATATACCTTACGACGTCATCACTTTTTTTTGTAAAATGTAAAACAATTGGATAATTCACAAAATGAAATCAAGATAATGTAAAAAAAAAAAAACACGTGTTAGTCATATCTTAAAGTACCCAGGTGTCCGAGGCTGGTCAGGGCAGACTGGCTATGATCAGTCGACAAAACGTGGTGCGTGGTACACGGTGTCCCTGACCACAAAATGTACCTATATTCAAGGTCTTTACCGCTAATCGTCCTTGAGACATAGACATGTATTTATAAAGAAATTCCATGACATGTTTTGTTAAACTGTTTGTGCGTGTCAGCGGAACACCCGGTTCGTCTGTTTAAATGTCACCCTTTTTCGGTATTACTCCTGGCGAACCTGCACAACTTGGTGGGATCAACATTTTACCCTCACTTTGATTTTTTTTTTTTTTCGCCATATGTAAAAAAACAGAACAATATACATTATTACTACTGATGACTGTGAGGCACCTCCTTGTAAGGCACCAAGTTGATTGACGGGAATATTCTAACAAAATGACAGATAATTGTCACAGACGAATGTAATTTTGAAAATGAATTATGATAGTGCACAACGTGTAAAATAGTTGTTATAATGATACCAAATATGGCACATTGGTATACCTGAAGCTAGCGCTGTGATAGTTTTCATTAGAAAAAAAATTGATAGTTTTCAAAATACACCGTCAACTAACCGATGCAGACTTAAAATGATAGTGTACATTTTTACTTCCTTTAAACGTTCCATACTTGTATAATAATAATATATACAAAATTATCCTTATGTTATACACTTGTATCAAAACCGGTCAAGTAAGCTTTATCCTGCCAAACACGATTTACGCCTTATTTAAAAGAGATTACGTAACACACACACATTCTACACCCTTTTCATTTAGTAATAGATAGAGTATCCCGAACAAATGAATTAATCTATATTATACAGTTGTTTCGTCCTCCTAAGACTCTTCAGTGATGCTAGGGGCCAAAAGGTTGGAATCCAAAATGTCTAAACTAATGTAGAAACAGGAAGGTCGGGTTCGTTAACCCCTTTAATTTATGTATTTAGAAGTCAAATATTAAACTAGTTCTGTATAATTTCAAATCGTGTACTACTAAAATGTGTATATTATGTACCATTTATACATACTCAAATGCGATTAACTGTGACTATGGGGGCTCCAGCAAACTTCGAAATATTTAACACTGGTACATCCCTGGTTAATTACTGAGGTTTGAGATTGTGGTAAAAATGAAACATTCTTGGTAAATAAACTATAAAGTAAATGTATGCAGGCCTTGCAAGGCTTTGCATGAAAGCAGCATCTAATTTGTCATACATTGTACCTTATTTCATCAAACGTGTAAGTCTATTCCAACCAGTTAAGTCGTTCCGACCCCGATAAATGAAGGCAGACATGTTCTTTGTAAATATTTCACAGACGGATTTGATTACAATTTTTTTACTTCAAAAATTCGTTTCCCTGCTATGACGTACAGTGTAGGAAGAATTAACCGACATCAATTAAACTCGGATTACAAAGTCATGATTCCTGATTCATGAGAAAGATAGCATGGGTATGCATTAATTACATGTAATACAGTCACATTACATAACACCGTTACGCAATATTGACATGGGGTAGGGGGTACTTATACAATTTATGCAATTATTGTACATGTTATCTAGAAATAAATGCTGACAAGGAAGAGGAATATATAGCCATATATTTTGTTTGATATTGTTAGGTAATATTTAGGCAAAATATGCATAAATCATTCAAAACATTTTACTGTTAATAAGATATTAAAGGCCCATTATACGTAACTTCAGGAAATTTTTCGTGATTCTGAAAAATTCCGAGAAAAAAATCCAGTTGATAAACATGCAAAAATAAGCCTAAAACGAAGTAAACCTGAGCGGTAACTCTTGACAAAAAAATTCCAAAGAATTGAAATTAATTCATGTGGGGCCCACTTCAACAACAAGCCGAAGTTAGAAGACAGTTCAAAATGGACGCGTGTTTACAAATATCGAGTTTCAACTGCTGCTGTACCGGTAACCGCGTAAGAATTCATCTTGAATATTGCTGATATCAGTTAATCTTAACTAAATCTATAAATATAAAGAGTTGTTATGCTTGATTTTCGATTTCAAGTTTTGCCGAAAGTTACATATATTGGGCCTTTAATAATTGCAGTACTAACTTCTTTATTTACAAAACTGAAATCGTCTGAGTTATTTTGCGGCATTTGCCCTTCACAACTTCTATAGGAAATAATGTTAATCTTTGAATACCAACAGACACCGGAAGTTGGCGGGCGGGGGCTCTTTTCTTGTTTATGGTTAAGTGAGATCATAACAAAGCCGGACCCCAGACACAAACAGTTGTTTACGACCAAATTTGGCACTGTTACACTTATAAGATACGACTACATCCAAGTCATGATTCCAGGTTACCATGGAGATCGTCACTGTCTGTAAAACACGTGGCCGGGTTCTTAAGTTCTCTTTCAAAAGATTATGTCACACCAGGTCAGGTCTTATGCATTCCGAAGCGTGATAAAATGATAGATTCTGGTTTTATAGAAGCTCATAATACCATATCTCTATCAGAAAGTAAAACAGTTGTGAAAAACAGCGATAAAATGAGAAGTGCGCAGGTATCTACTAACGATATAAACAGAGGCGGTTTCCGGATATTTTTAGAGTTCGCATTTAAAGGCCCATTATACGTAACTTTCGGCAAAACTTGAAGCGAAAATAAAGCCTAATAACTTATTATATTTATAGATTTAGTTAAAATTAACTGATATCAGCAATATTCAAGATGAATTTTTACGCGGTAACCGGTACGGCAGCAGTTGAAACACGCTATTTGTAAACACGCGTCCATTTCGAGCCGTCTTCTACCTTCGGTTTGTTGTTGAAGTGGGCCCCACCTGAATTATTTTCAATTCTTTGGATTTTTTTTGTCAAGAGTTTCTTGTTAGTTATCGCTCAGGTTTACTTCGTTTTAGGCTTATTTCTGCATGGTTATCAACTGGATTTTTTTTCCAGAATTTTTCAGAATCACGAAAATTTCCATGAAGTTACGTATATTGGGCCTTTAAGAAAAAATACGTTATTTCATTTTCTTTCTTTATCAACCGCAATACGCTTTAAAATCCGAAACCTCCATTAAAAGATTATCCTACTTTAAGCAATAATGTATCTGCTCTTCTTAACGTCAAACAACCGTGGCTGTTTTAGTGAAACCTAGGTGTAACGATCGACTCGACGCTGCCAAATACTCTAGGTCGACGAGGACAGTACTAAAAACTGAACTGAGTCATATACATCCGGGTCATCTGTAAGTCGACTTGATCTGAGTTTTAGCTTTTTTTGACACGTCTTCACTCTTGGTCCTGTCTAGTGGCATGTTTTCATTGCGGTGTAAACCGATGTGTTGATATGCTCTGCTTAAGCCAAGATTGCTCAAACAAATATTTATTAACGTATGCCAATGATTATGATAGACATGTCTCTATTAAACGTTCAAATTGACATCCATGGCATCTTTTAACGTTCGTGATAAAAATAGCAAATGTGGAAAGGTTTACGATAATAGGTGTACTTGTCTCGTCTGGGAGCGCCGCGTACAATTTCCCAGTGGGATACTGGTGTTCCCGAGAACAATCGGCTTTCTCGCGAGAGTTGATCAGGGGTATTCTGTTGCATCATTAGCGCTCGGTGTCACCTGTCGAGTCTTCTTGCGCATTGTCCAATCTCAGTATGAGATGGTCTTAATAATGAAATCTTCCGACAGAAAAATGACCGCCAAGGTTGCAGTAAAATGGATGTCAACGATAATTGGCTAACAAACTGGCCAGTTCATTCGTTCATGGAATGGAGGATATGTGTTTATGCTGCCATTAACGTGACAAATGTGAAGGTCATGGCTTGTCTATGACCTGTCAGAATAACACGAGAATATGTTTCTGTTGGGGCATTTGAACAGAAACTCATGTAAATAGACATTAATATTATTAGATATAGAAAAGGTTTAGATCTGCAATTAGGTATAACGTCCCCGAACCGACCTGACCTTTTAAATTTGATAATACTATATGGTATATACTGTAGTATGTGTATACCGTAATCATTGAAGGAGATGGACATTATCAGCCACTTGTTGATCTTAACCCATAAAACAGCAGTATCCATATAAACAATACCTTATGTAAGATATTCCCATACACCTGTGTGTCCAATCTGCAAGATTTCACAATTCATTTGACAGTTTCGAATATCAACACTGCAGTTTGGTTGACAAATTGTATGGGCATATCTCATGTAAGACCAAATAATTTCAACCTACATTTATGATTTTTTTGTATCTAAATTTTCATTATTTATGAAACATATGATTCCTGTATAATATCCTTGTTTTTAGAACTGCTGTGGTTGGGGCTAATTATTGTGGTTCGTTACTGTTAATTTGCTATAGTTGGACCTAAACTGTTGGTAGACGCTTTAGAGGTCTACATAAGTAGATCAACTGTAGACAAATAGATTACTGCCCCGGTTATAATATCATCATTAGAGCTGACCTTTACCGAAGGTTAACCCTTGGTAAGGTCACTGGGTCCCTTTGTCAATATCCATGGGAATTTCATGAAATTTCACTATTGTATGAAGTATTTGTGTTGTAATTGGCCTAAAAACTACAGAAATCTTTTTTCCAAATATGACTGTGACAATTTCTCAAGGTCCTATGTATTACATATATATGTATTACAACATATATCATCTTTAGGCAGGCAGTTTTACCTCGAGTTTGTCTAAAATCACTTAAAAAAACTCTTATTATTACTACGAGTATATCATTTGAGTCCAAACACAGCTGACAGTAATAAATTCCCAGGTCCATGTGAAATTGTTTTTCTTTTACTTATGCTTATTACCGACCATTATACCAATCAGTCAATCACATTCTTTCACTTCAGCACACAAGAAAATGATTGACGTCTCTATTTGGGCTATCAGCAGGTAAAAATGTGTTGCTCAGAGGCACACAGGCGAGTGAACACAAATTGTGCTAAATTGAGCACAACCAATGTTTAAAACTGACAACCGTATCTACCAGTGAAGCGTGGGGAATAGGTGAGTGGTTACTCTCTGGGAAGATGTTGTTGTAAATAACATCTCAAATATTCCTATTTTATCGCTCCTACATCTAAACTCATCCACCCAAGACATTTCATAATGAACTTTTCCAAACTTTGAATTGGAAGAATTCAAATTAGATTTTAAGGGTGAATGAGTGAGGAAATGCATGTATGTTCGATATCCTGGCCCCGGTTTCATCAACGTTCCTTAACTTAAGGAAATTCCTTAGCTTAAATATATCCATAGGAAAGCATTACAGAATTTAAGGAAATCTCCTTAGCTAAGGATTTCCCCCTTAAATTATGTAATGCTTTCCTATGGAGATGTTTAAGTTAAGGAATTTCCTTAAGTTAAGGAATGTTGATGAAACCGGGGCCTGGGGTTACGCTCAGCTATATGTACGCTCTCTACACCCCTGGACTCATCCTCGATATCCAGGAGTTACACTCACCTACGCTCTCTATACCCCTGGACTCATCCTCGATATCCAGGAGTTACACTCACCTACGCTCTCAATTCCCCTGGAATCATCCTTAATATTTAGGGGTAACGCGCGCTCATCTACGTTTTCTACACCCCTGGAATCATCCTCGATATCCAGGAGTTACACTCACCTACGCTCTCAATTCCCCTGGAATCATCCTTAATATTTAGGGGTAACGCGCGCTCATCTACGTTTTCTACACCCCTGGAATCAGCCTCGATATCCAGGGGTCACGCTCACCTACGCTCCCTACATCCCTCGATATCGAGAATGGGTACTGATATGATATTTAAACTTGCACCTGGTCTCAAAGTGAATAGAATTTATGTCATATGTGCAAACAGTCCCCTCCAGGAGACTGAGAACGGCGTACAGCAAAAATAAAAGATGCATTTGCCAGGGGGCAGCCAACAGGAAGGGCTGCTTTTAATATCAGCTTCTATTGCTTTTCGTCACAATGCGCCTGCTCATTGAATGAAACCGGTTTCTTTTTCTTAATTTTTTAACCTTCGCAATCTGTTCTATGTTTCGGCTCTATGAACGTAAGTTCAATTTAAAAAGTTGCCGTATATTCTTCGAAACCCATATCCATCCAAAAAACACAGATGTTAAGAATTTTTGGGGGAGGTTGGGTGGGCGAGGGGTGGATATTTTTCAACAAAACATACGACGCAAACACTGCACGTACTTACACCAGAATTCAATAGAAACCCAAGGACATTTTACCTGGTTAAATTTTACAGTTGATGACCCAGATATACACATCAGAATGCAATGAATGGCTTTGTTTGGTAGAAGTGGAAGAACAAGTTTTCAAAAACCAAGAAAAACTGGGACACTGAAAGCCTATATGTATGGGATGTTTAAATAGCAATATGCATTGTACATATATTCATACTTTTTGCTGAAATGCGAGTACCGCTGCCCAATTCTCCTCAATGTTGTTTTTGAATTACTGAAAGTTCTCAATAAATCTGCCATGAATGCAAAAGAAAAAAAAAGAAAAAGAATTATCTGTGCACAAATTTCAATAGCAGCCAAAGCATTCGCTTCATGAATAATCACTTGAAGTTCGTGTCAATACAAATTACTTGTAATAGATTAGAGGTGTCAATTTCCCTATGCGCTGAGTTGGGGGCCACCTACACACAACATTTCTAGATTTTGGTTTGGTTTATTTTAGTTTTACTACTTACATGTGTATTACAGCCTGTAACAGCCAGAACGTGCCAGGTTTTCGAGGTGGAGGAAAGCCGAAGTACCAGGAGAAAAACCACCAACCTATGGTCAGTACCTGGCAACTGCCCCACGTGGGTTTCGAACTCGCAACCCAGAGGTGGAGGGCTAGTGGTAGAATGTCGGGCAGCTTGACCACACGGCCACCGCAATAAAGTTCCTACAGATTTATAAAGTCGCAAAGTGAAATTATTCATAACAAATTTTGTAATTAAAAAAAAGCGATGCAAAAGCGATGTTCCTATTGCCTCAATTATAAGTACGTGATGTATTTTACAGTGTATATATTCACATTTATTTACATTTCAAGGTCGTATTACTACATGTACGTATAATATATGCTTATAGATGTATACCAAGAACACATTGTTTATCTAAAAACACAATGCATTTTTTTTATAAGTGACAACTTTGTACATTGTGTAGACAATGAAAAATATTTCCTATTCACTGTCATATTATAGTCAATGTCAGATTTTGATACAAGTTCGTTAAATATTATTTTATATAATTCATGGTCATCAAGGTTAGGATATAAAATGTAAGTCTTCAATGTCATATTATAAGGTCATATTATGATGAAAGCTAATCAAGGTCTTGTTATATAAATTCATAAATTCATTTCGGGGGTATTTCTCATTTTTCAATCAAAATACAATTTACTTCTACAATCTTTTATCGTTCTTGCAGTCTGAACTGATAGCTAGAACAATCGAATCATGTATGTCTTTTTGGTATACAAAATGCGATATTTTTATGTCAAAATCTGTCCGTGATACTCTAGGGCCTACACCCACTTCCGGTAAAAATCTGTCCGTGATACTCCAGGGCCTACACCCACTTCCGGTCAAAATCTGTCCGTGATACTCCAGGGCCTACACCCACTTCCGGCCAAAATCTGTCCGTGGTACTCCAGGGGCTTCACCAACTTCCGGTCTGTGCTGTCTGCTTCTTGTCTTGATAATTGAATAGTATTCACGATGTGATTTGTATGCGTAGATACAGTTGTGGTATCGCACAACGCACCAAAAACTGCGTGCGTGCATCGTGCATACATCGTGCACACATCGTTTGCCCATGGTGCGCCCAACCGGGCGATCTAAAGATCCTGCGTTTATGTGTGCGATTAAATCGCACACACGCACGATTTGGTACAATTGATCGATACATATTACGGAATGAAAAACATATGGAACCCTCTTGTCCAAAAAACTATTTAAATTCGCATCATATTTATTGGGATTATGTCAATTTAACAATATACTGTAAACAGTATTACAGTGATCATAAGACAGCCAAGTGCGGGTTGAGCTACCAGGTATCAGAATATGTAAATAACATACCGGAGTTTTACCTTTCCCGTGTGCGGCGATACGCTACGACAGCCATTACCGAGCGACTGTTATGAAAACAAACTGGACTCTTATATAATCAGTTATTTGAAAAACCCTCCCCTCCCCAACACTTTACCTGTGTTTTCACACCTAGGCGAGTGTTGTAAGTGCCCCGGGCCAGAGATATCTACATATATGTACAGGTACAGTTTATAACTTGGTAAAACCAGAGACGTATACGTCTCTGGTAAAACTGGCAATATTTACTTGAATGAGAAATCGAACTTGCATTTCAATATGAGTTGAAAGTTTACATACATGTGTCTATTTGGTTTGTTTCTGAAACTACAGAAAGACTATTATTAATTTTTAGAAATATATACAGTGTAGATAGAACTATCAGCTAATATAAATTGTTAAAATATAGAAATATGTTTAAAACAACTAGCGCAAAACCGTATATATTGTTCAACCATTTCTAAATTTACATCAACCACGATTGTCATCGCACAATGTTAGTCTATCGTGCGCCCACATGTGCGTTAGAAATAATCGCCCAGGATCGCATCGTTCGCACATCGTGCATATACCGTTCGCCCATCGTGCGCCCACCGCACATCGTGTAACGTTGTGCGATCCCACAACTGTATAAGAGATTTAGTCTTTATGACATTTATGGCAAAACAAAATAAATACTTCCCATCGTATATTTGATGTAAAATGTCAAGAGAGTCCCACGCGCTCACACATTTAAATACGATCCCCGGTTCAAATTGGGATGAAATCTTCTTTAAATATTGGATTGAATGTTAGCCATATTCGTGTATAACTTATTTAGTAGCTACAGAAGCGGAAAATCGATCGCTAATGGAGTTTGTATATAAACAGCCAGCGAATCAATTGGCGACATTATTTACAGACTTAGGGACCAACGAGCTATCGTTTCCCAGGTGTCCACTCTAAAGGACACAAGTCAATTATGCAGTGTATCCGACGCTCAAGGAGTCGAACCCATGTCCAACGCATTGTACCTCAAGGGGTTCAACCGCCTGCAAAGCTAGGGACTTTATAGTCAACATGAAATTTAATACGATACGGATTTTATTTTCAAACATGTACACACAGGGACAGGATAATTAGTCATGTTGTTTGTATCTATATCTATTTATAGATGATGCTTTCTGTATGTTACATGTACCACAGGAAATGTGTATGTCAGATAGGTTGTCGATTTTTCTTCAGGTACTCCCGTGTTCCTCTGTCATCAATATCTGATTCGTCCTTAAATATGATACAGTTGTGGGATCGCACAACGTCTTAACTGTAGGTAGGTCACCGATTTTTCTTCAGGTACTCCGGTGTTCTTCTGCCATCAATATCTGACTGGTCCTAAAAAAATGATACATGTAGCTGCAAGTGACAAAAAGCACAAAAACAAAGCAAAATTTATGCATCGAATAAAAGCCTATGACCATTGAGGGAGCATTTTTATCTGAAATTGATCTAAACCCCCAAAAAAGTCACATTACTCTGAATACCTTAGTTTAGGTAAAACACTACCCGTAACAAATTATCATGTCCCTGTGGTCGAGCATTGTAGATTGGCTCCAACCAGTCTCATGCCTTAGTGTGTCCAGCATTCTCCTCCGTGAACTGGTTTCCCAAATATATTGTTATTGTATCATTACCAGAAAGTTTTACAACTGGTATTTTGTAATTTACATTGTATAGCAGTGTAACAGCCCACCTTAGTTATCAAATTGATCTTGCAACTTACTTGTTGACGTGGTTTTGTTAGCGCCACCTTTATTTAAATCACGTGACCTTGAAATCGTTTAAATGGTCATGAACTGTTACGTAAGATATTAACTTAGATAATCAATACTATGGCGCAATACGTTAACTTAATCGTAAACTATTTAAAAGCTGTACTAATCCAAGGCTGGTGACGGATAGTGTTAGGGAAATGATTGTCACGGCATTTCTATCCGGAAAATCGTCCGAGTTTGTTACTAGTATAGACTCATATACACTAAGTAATTACGAAAACATTTAATGAGGAAGTTTAAATGGACGGGGACGTTACGGTGTTTTACAGTTGAGTTAAATATCAATTCAGGGCCATTCCCAGGTAAGTTAGTCAGGTATGGCGAGGTATGTAGGTACAAGAAAGCACACCTTTCGTCTCGCACAAATCCTATTGTGAGAAGGTTTTGTTAACATTTCTACAATTAAAGCCTTCTCGCTCCAGTGGAGAGAAGACCTGGTAAAAAGTGTGTTGATACAGTGTATAGGGGTACGAAAGGGGGTAAATCGAAAAAAAAAATGAATAAATGAAATTAATTTTATGCAAATTGTTGCATTGAAATCGTCACCGTATACATGTGTAGTGATACTGCTCCAATTGGTACAAAACTATTCTAAGATACAAGAAAAAACATAGTCTGGCGTAAGATCAAAAGGAAATAAAGAAATGAATGTCGTGTGTTTACATTGGATATTGTTATGTTGGCTGACATTAACACAGTGTACACGTTTATGGTAATAAGATAATCCATGCGTGGTTTTTTCAGATTGAAGTAAGGATATTTCACCGTCCATCATTTAAACAGCTGGTATCTCCTAACACATGTACAGTACAAATGTATCTATTTCAATGTGCGCGCGCCTCCGTGTATCTTTTTCCCCATACGTATAAAACTGCACATTTGTTTGTATTTATGATCAGTTACACGCAAATATATATATATATGTATA
This sequence comes from Mimachlamys varia, assembly GCA_947623455.1. Lineage (NCBI taxonomy): Eukaryota > Metazoa > Mollusca > Bivalvia > Pectinida > Pectinidae > Mimachlamys > Mimachlamys varia. The sequence continues at coordinate 26,008,318 of OX392532.1, read as the reverse complement.
TGTGTGAAAAACGCATTGCAACAACTACAGCATATACGAGTCAATATTTTGAAACATGATTTACATATCGGTTTTCAATGTCTTATCATTCAACGACGTGCCAGAGTTTTGGTAGTGGGTGATTACCGGATCACCTGAAGGAACACCACCTTCCAGCGGACAGTACTTGTCGAATATCCCATGTGGGTTTCGAACCCGCGACCCAGCGGAGGAGGGATATAGCTAATGCACCGAGTCATCGTGGCTACGATACCTGTACGTTATGTTCGATAGTTACGAGTTTTCATGAGTGAACAAACGCATATGTTTACAGGAAGATTTACACAAACAAACACACATATAGATGTAACATATTCAAGGAAGGTTTAATGTAATTGTATCACCCATAACTATTGTTGATAGTACAATACATCAGTTGGTCGTCTGCCAAGTTTTCTCGGGATAATTAAAACACTTCCTTGGTACTGTAGGATATATGATAGTAAGGTTATCTGAATGTCGAAATACACGAGTGGTAATTAAGTTATAGAATATACATGTAAACAAATCAGTGCTTATGTTTATATGTTGTGAATGAGCGGTCTCTGAGCGAAAAAAAACCGTTCCAAATTAGAGTCGAAATCGCAAAAAGTAATAAAGCTGAATTCTAGCCGGACACTTTAAAGGCCAAATATACGTAACTTCAGGAAATTTTTCCTGATTCTGAAAAATTCTGAAACCATGCAAAAATATGCCTTAAACGAAGTAAACCTGAGCGGTAACTAACAAGAAACTCTTGACAGATATTGTGAAACAAAGAAGTTGTGACTTTGTTTCCATAAAAGAAAAATAGAGATTACCGAAGCGTCAAAAATCGATTAATCTAGGGGCAAAATATGAAAAAGGAAAGATTTACACGGACACCCTTGTAAAGTACCAGAGAATAAGACCAGGTGTTCCTGAAGAGTAAGCGTCTTCTGCTTATCGACGACACCCGTCTTGTAAATCTGCTACAGTACAGCTTTGACGACATCCGCATCCTTATAAATAGGCAAGTCGGAGTCGGAGAAATACAGGTACTGTAGTTTAAAACAACTACTCATACCTAGCAAATAAGTAACCCAAATTAAACACTAAGGTTGTGAATTGGGTTATCACAATATATATTGAAAACTGGTATATCACAATTCAAAAGAATATATTGTATAGTATTGCAATACAAAAATGGAATATTGCTGTATAGCAATATTTTTTCCAAAGCGTATTTTTTTGTGTCTGCTAGGTGTTATAACTTAGAAAATTTCTACAAATCCTGGCTGATATGCTGATAACCATCAACAGTGTTAATACTAGTGGTGGGCATGGATTGAAATTTCATAATCACTGGTTGGTATTATCGGACAGAATAGGTGTTATCCAATAGCATACGGCCTGGTAAAATTCGGACAACAAGTTCACTTAAAAATGAACATCGTTTTCCTATAACAATTACATATTAGGATACGTATCGCGATACATTCATCTGTATCGCGATATATCGCTATAAGATTTAGGCATATCGTAGCACCCCTAGCTGTCAATGTATAGTACTAGTATACAGGACTACATAATGAATGTCAGTCTCTTGAATAGAAGGACAGCGCGGACCATGCAAAGGTCCAAACTTCTGATAACTTATCATGAGCCTGTCCTCATCTGAAGAGCTGTCTGGCCCAGGGACGTGACGTGGACGGGCGGACGGGGTTGCGTTCTGATGTATACCCACCCACGTTTGCCAAAAGCACAGACTTCCGTCATTAAAGGAAGGCAGACCAGTAGCCAACCAAGCGATTACATTGATGTATAGATGTACAGCAGCGAAGTACGGAAGTCGGTTAGTGCCACATTAAGGTTTTTTTTCGAAATAACTAAGTCGAAATTACGACATACATATACTAAGTCGTAATTACGAGAAAACTAAGTCTTAATTACGACATATTAAGTCGTTATTTCGACATATTTAAAAAAAGTCGTAATTACAACAAAAATAACTACTTCATGTGGCTCTAACCGGCTTCCGTAGCGAAGAGAGTATGGAAGCTGTGCTCGCATTTCAACAAAAAGTTTAGTAAATCTTAACATTCCAGACAGAGTTTCAAGTGTCCCAGTTTTTTCTTGGTTAGTGAAAACTTGTTCTTCCACTTAAAGCAGACAATATGTACATTCAGTTTAGACTTTCACGAGGTATATGTAGATATTCGCAGCATTGTTACATATATAATAACTGGTTTAACCGTGCATTTAGATGTTTTTCCAAAAGGCAATGTTTTTTTTTACCCAAAGTCAATTCTTAACTTCTTTTGAATTTGAGACATTTTACGACTGAATTGTCTAAGTGAATTACACGGTAGACAAAATATCAATCCCTGAAGTTGTCGGTCTGGCTTTCCATGAAACATGACAAGTTAAACATGGGAATTTGTTCTGCCAAGAGGATTTGTTACCCACCTTGGCTATGTAATATCATCTAAAACAAAAGGGTTGAAAGGGGGTAGAACAGGGGTAGGGGCTTGCTTCAACCGCCAGCCCCGCTTACTCCAACCAAACCAATAAACTCTGTATTAAGATCATCGTGAACACAGTTATATCTGTCTTGATTACACGCTTTTAAAAACGTCTGTTTTCCCTTTATCATGTATATCCAGCCTCGCTGTGGCTGCGCCGCCGATTCAATACAAGTAGGGCTCGTAACGTCATAGACAAAGTAGAAATGAACAATTATTTAGAGAAAGAGAAAGAACCACTTGTAAAACCTGCAGGGTAAGCATGAGTCTGATGACAAGAGCAAGGTAATTCATTATTGTGTAGATAACGACCTTAAACTAGCATACATAACGTGAGCACTTCTTTATGGAAACTAAATACGCCGTTTCGATTTCTTGAATTGATCACAAACAGGGGAATGTTCATTAACCATACTTATGTTTGGGAACCCTGACTACATAATTTCATATTCTTTAATTCATAAAAAAGGTAATGTATATTTATAGCATAAAATTTTACTGTTAAGCACTTCCGGTGGAATGTATTTCATCAGTTATAAATCTGCTTTGTTTGGGGGGGGGTATATAATACATAGATTGACAAGAAAATATTGAAATCAGTTCGATGTGTACATACTGTATAGGCATAGGGTCCACGAAAGTCATACGCGAGTGTTAAAATGTCAATTGCACTCGACGTTTTTAAATGACTCGTAATTTTCATCAACCGTTTTCTTTTTGGGCATGTCTATTAATAATTCAATATGAATTATATATAATTCTAGATATTATTTGTTTAGCTGTCGCATGCAATCGGAGACTGTTTAAACGACTTTTAGGCAGCCTGATCCTACCTGAAATACGTCAGTCGTTGTCTTCATTGCAGTAACGTTAATGATGCGGGAGTTAAATGCGGTAACCGTTTGTATTAGTGAATGCATTAATTGAGAAACAGAAAAAACAAACACTTGTGATTGAGAGCGTGTCAACACGGCCGTCGGATCGATAGAGAAGGTATGACAGGCCTGGCCAGGACGAGACAGGGCCCGGTCAACTTACCACGGGTCAAATGTGGGGGCGTAGAATAGCCGAGTAAAAAAATATTGGCCACCTAGCGGACGAAATGAGAGCAACATATAATTAGCCTCCAGCTATCCGACTCGTCTCTGAGGAATTTTCCTTTTGTCTATTCGTTTGATCGTAGGCAAGTAAACAAGAAAAACTTGTTCGGTCCCTTGATGACACCTACATTAATATTATATATATTAATATTGCTGCGTTTTAATCAAGTATGGAGAAAAGAACTGCCATTGTTTGTGTTTTAATAAACAGCACAGTTTTGAAGGAAAATTGATAAAATATTTACACAGTTTCTTCTTATAAACATGAATAAATATGTATGAAAGACATCACTTGTACTACGGATAGGTAGACCTTATTGAATTTTCTGTATATCTAATAAAGAGACATGACTTATACTTCGTGAAGCTTGAAACTTGTATGATGTCAGGTAATTACAAATTAAGCTAACAATGTTTTCTGTAATAGAGAGGGAGAACGAGAAGATGTATATAATGGAAGATGGAGAGAATGAGGTAGGGGAGTAGAAGAAGAAGCAATGCTTTCTGCTAATGTGCTGAGAGCCAGTACTATGTAGCAGCTTAAGTTATAATTAATAATGCTTCATTTACTTTGAATGAGAACTGGTACATGTAAAAATAAAACGACTCATAGTATAAGGAATAAGAGTAATAAGTAAAGCTAACAAGCCATTATGTAGCTGTTAGACCGGGTCGATATGTCCAGCACACCCCATCACACTCGTTTAATATTTTACCTGGCCGATTTGACAGACATAATGGCCGATCATGTGAACACACAGTGGGCAGGTAGTGCTGATTGCTTTAGTTATTGGACCCATTAGCTAGCTAGGTAAGTATGAGGGGAGGCTGGGGATAGTAAGTAGGTAGGTAGTGTTGAGTGTTTTAGTTATTGGACCCATTAGCTAGCTAGGTAAGTATGAGTGAGGCTGAAGGCTAGGCAGTAGGTAGGTAGAATTGGTTGCTTCAGTTACAGTTTGTAGGTATGAGAGGAGACTGATGGCTAAGAGGGAGCGAAAGTGTGCTTAATATATATCACGACAGAGGACATTTTAACATCATTAGTCAAAAAACAAAACAACATTTGGTATGCAGGTATCTTCAGATGAAACTATTGACACGCATAAAGTTACCATATCCATTCAGTAATGTTTTTCGACTTTGGGTGACAAGAGTTACCTCCCTTCTAAAGTTTTCCTTGTTGTCTTTTTTTATGTCGATCGTGCATATTTCCAGTTTTCGACCCCGATATTTTAAATTAATGTCATTGTAATGCTACTATAAATTTCTGTTTTAACGTGATGTTATTGTTTACTTTCGAATATAAAGGTAAGATCCTAACGGATCACCTGCCTAATCAATTACAACAAGTACAGGAACGTGAAAATTTATAACCGCTAAATTAGGACTTAAACCACGAAAATAGAATGCTATCTAAGTCCGTGATTAAACACAGATATTTAGGGTTACTTTGTAAGTTTTGAGGGTTAAGATCAATTTTCGGGAATTGGTACGTATTTATATGAATATCTACATTAGTGGCGGCATTATAAGTATAAGTCTTTAAAACGCATTAAAGGCCCAATGTACGTAACTTTAGAAAATTTTTCGGGATTTTGAAAAATTATGAAAGCAAATCAGTTGATAACCATGCAAAAAAAAAAAAAAAAATTGAAAATAATTCAGGTGTGGCCCACTTCAACAACAAGCCGAAGTTAGAAGACAGTTGAAAATGGACGCGTGTTTACAAATTCCGAGTGTCAACTGCTGCTGTACCGGTAACCGCGAAATAATTAATCTTGAATATTGCTGATATCAGTTAATCCTAACTAAATCTATAAATCTTATAAGACTCTTTCATATGCGTGTATGTAGGATAGGGATATTCCACCCGAGGGGTCACACAATGTGGTGAAACCCGAGGCTTGCCGAGGGTTTTACCACATTTTGTGATCCCGAGGGTGGAATATCCCTATCCTACATACACACATAATGAAAGAGTCTTTTTCTCTCATATCAACTACCCGAATAAGCTCAAAAACCATGAAAATATGTTTAAACAGGCTGCCATTTTGAAATTTCAACTTTTTCTTAGAGCTTTTTTGACGAAAACGAATTAGACAGCGAGTTTAAGCATACCCTATATTTGCAAACGTAGTTTGCTAAGAAAAATTAATCTCCTCTTCCTGGTGTTTATGGTTAAAATTTTATGAAAGGTTTTAATTTCATCACGCCGTCGTTTTCTCTTTCCGGCATCAGAGTTTACCGTATTCGTGACGTCACGTCATTGTTGAGCCATTGTGACGTCACGTCGCGTGATATGCTATGTAAGATAGATTTTTCTTACATAGCTTTCTTACATGGACAAACCCTATCCAACATGGCGAGATATGAGAGAAAATAAGTTATAAGGCTTGATTTTCGCTTCAAGTTTTGCCGAAAGTTACGTATATTGGGCCTTTGACAAATTGAATGTTTGTGGGATGTTACTCCAGACAATCTTCGTAATACAAATTGTAAGAACATGGCGGTCGACGTCGAACATAAAACATGAGCCGTTTTCTCTTCCGGAAAACCTGGACAACTAAATATCTTATGAAACAGTTGTCATGCTCAAGTATAGATTTTGTGCTCAAGGCTGACGTTTTGCTCCCGGTTATAATCTATTAACTGAACCGTTATATGTCAATAATCTGGAAAATGATTAAAGTGAATTTGAACGATACAAGAAAATAAGTTTGAGCACAAAATCACCATGCTTGATCATGGTTAGCACAATAACCGTCCTTCAGCACGGGAACTGTTTCAAGAATGCTGGTAATATTTTCCGTGTATATGTTATTAAGTCTCTATGTTAATATTTCTTTTCTTTATATTTTGTCGTAGTTTTTCCTCAATAATTGGTCGCTGTTCATAGTAAAATTAATGTATTAACAAGATTTAGCATATTTTTATTGCTTCAAAACAAGTATGAGGATTGGACGTTATATACTACTTATAAAAGCCCTCTCCTCCAAATTTTATTACAACAATGTGACCATAAAAACGGCTATTGACAAACATTTTATAAAAAAACTAGTTAGAAAATGGAAGAATATAATAGGAAATTGAAGGGAAACAGGATCATCCGACAATTAGTTTATGTATAGCAATAATGTTTATTGTACATATATGTACACACAATAACATAATTTCTGCCTGGCACAAACTAACTACACACTCAGGCTCCTTCGTCAGTTCAGATTGTCTGTTCATATGCTCAAGAATTAACAAGATGCTTGCGTTTACTTCCTGCTACACACACATTTCATATATACAGTTGTCAATAAAAAAAACTTTCAGATAAAAATATTTATTTTGTGGTAGAAAATTCGAAATACGTTTCTCCAAGGTGAATGAAATAACTATTCGTCAAAATTTGATCTGCGCTAAGATACGTGCCTTCGAATATTTTAGTTTGTTTAAAAAAGCTAAAATGCAAAACAGATATAATGGACACTTTTAAAAGTATAATTTAATATCATGCTTTAGATTAAACTCGCGATCAGATATTTGATGTTATAGCGTTTCGAATATATTTATACTGTATATGGAACGCGATAGTATCGGACTCAAAAATGGAGCGATCTATAAGTTACTTTGTATTGTATACATATGTAGAAGGGAAAAAATTATAGCTTGGTAGTTGAGGAGCCCCATATATTGCAGATGGACTACCGAATATTTGAAAACTTGTACTGAATGTGTTAGCTGATTTATTTGTTAAGCAAATTAAAAAATTGTATAACTTGTAAATAAAGAAAACGGCATTGAAAATCGGTCGATAAGAAGTGCTTGATTAAACTATTAAAAAAATCGTGTATTATCCTGGTTCCCTCTTTGGCATGGTGGTGTTAACAACGTTGAAATAGAGGGAATGCCCTAGTGTAATATGTAAATGCAACACTAATGCAGGGGAAATAACTCTTGCGTACTAAACCAAACGAACAGAGCTTTCTATACATTGCTGGCAATACCACAAGTAGACTAATATCTGGCAAAAACAACCTTCAATGAATTCTGTCTCACCACAGGTCATTCACCGATATGTCCAGGACCTTTGTAGGTCAGAATCAAACAAAATATTAACTTTTTTTTCCAGGTGAAATGTTTCTTTGTTCAGTAATAGCTCACGGCGTAACGACAATAACATACAGATGATCATAGATGAAACGAGAAAGACAAATTGTACCCATAGATCATCACTCCGACGGTGGAAATATGTCTGTAGTGTATCACTCATCCGGGGGAATACATTGAAGAAAAATGTACGAACGATCTAACCTTACCGTGTTAACAAGCGCCCACATCACGTTTCGTGGAGTTTAGAGCAGAACATATTGTTTGAAAAGTTGTAACTACTTCCCGATAACATTGCGGAATGTCAGAATTTAATTACATTTCCCCGGTCTCTTATCTTTGATGCTAGTTATTTCTTATCTGCCTTCTCTTGTTTGAGTAACTAAATACGTGCACGAAAAAAGTTGTGCATAAGGTACATTTTTTCAAATTTCAAATTCATTTTTTTTCTAATATCCAATTAGAAAAAAAATGAATTTGAAGTTTTAGATTGTTTCTGAGTACATACATTTCAATTAATTTCAATATCCGATTGAGATGCATTGATATGTAGTCTATTTATCTAAAATATAATTAATTTGCTTACCAATGCGAGAGCTAATTTATTCGGAAATAACCACATGTTCTCAAACGAAATGTACCAAATAAAAACATTACTAAATACGGGTATAAATAAAATTCCAATTAATATTTATAGCAAATACATACAATGTAGTTTAACATACATGTATATAGGCCTACTGTTTAGATTCTATCGAAATCCCCAATTATTCATTCGTTTAACTTTGACCCAAAGCGTAGCCGTGACAAATGTTATTGCTCTAGGCATACCTGTCAACCCTTTCACGCATTTCATGCACTTTCTCCCTCCTGGGAAATATGGAAAGAGGGAGGTCTCCCTCATTGGAGGTTTCAGAGATTGTCACGTATGTCCAGGGAGGCCCTAACGCTTCGATTTATACCTGGAGGAAAGCCGGGGATCATGGAGAAAAATCACCAACCCGAAGTAGGTCTCGAACCCGTGACCGAGAGATGGAGGGCTAGTGATAGAAGATTGTAGGACACCTTAACCGCTTGGTCACTGGAGCCCCGTTATACAATGGGGGTAACATGTCACCATTGTTATTGTCCTTGTCCTCTTTGTAGAAACCAGAGATCTGGACACAAAACACGCCCTTTTTTGACACACGTGCAGGTGTCCGATTTTTGTTTGCTTTATATGGCTCCTGGACAGATCACAGGGAAGAACCAAATCTTGACACAGTGGTCGCCGCTTAAAATCATGTAGTGATATATAGCAGATTGGTTGTTTTCTCTCTCACACCTGTACGGGTAACATTATATTTGAGGAGCATACAGGGAAAGGCCTTGGGTGGTCGGGTGGTGCAGTGGATAGCGCACTTGCCTTTCACCAAGGCGGCCGGGGTTCGTTTCCCCGTCCGGACGTGAAAAGGTATGGGGTCACCTGCCCGACTACGTGGGTTTTCTCCGGGTACTCCGGTTTCCTCCCACAATAAGACCACTCGCGCGCTAATATCCGGGCCAACAAGGGTGATTAATATAAGTTGTATAACTTGTTTCATAATTGTTGTAAAATAAATAAAGTTTATATTATAAAGGCCTTATCGTGCCTACGTGGGTTTGTTATCAGAAGCCAGCAGTCCGGTTTAAACATTGATTTGTGCATGGCCTATCTGGAAATCCACACCGTTTTTCTTTAAAAATATACATTTTTTGTATTTGCATTCTGCAAGCGATCCTTATGCTAACCGATAATCGATGAATGATATTGAAATACCTAAACAAGTTCATATGGAAACGCAGAACGGGATGGGCCAATTAAATCAAATGTTAATTTCACAGCCGAGGAATTTTGTTTTAACAAATCACGTGATTAGAGTTCTAACCACAAACGACCAATAAAACACATTAACTTGAGATTCTCGGTAATGTTATGACCGAACGATGTTTATTGATTGACCCAGCACTGTCATAATCAAAGGCCATATATCACCTGTATCTGATAGGAATTTTATGTAAATGAGAGGTGTGGCAGGTGTGTTACTTACGGGAAGATATACCTACCTGTTCCAAGTTTATCTATTATTACCTGTATATCTACTTCACGTCGTACCCAAAAGGTAAAATTCTGTTCGATATTTTTATTTCGAGTAATTGTAAAAACGTTTATTGGGCTGTAGTGGCTAAGTGGTTAATACACCTGACTGTCTACGATCTTCAAGACCTTCACGGTGCATTCGTCAGAAACTTGCCACAGGTCGGTGGCCTTCCTCCGGTACTCCGGTTCTCCTCATTCATTAAAAGCTGTCCTGTTCCACAGAAACCATAACTGTTAAAATGACATATAAAACAAAAATGTGTTACGTTCCCCTACCAACGTCAACATTAACACTCTTCACAATCGGGAGTTTTTTCCGTAACAATAGATCCATTTGATATGTATGTGACCTTTACTTCCTTTTACTTCCTTTTATTGATTTTTGCGTAACCCTTATCATACCCTTAATCTGTTTTCGTGACCTTTCGTGACCTTATTGTGTTGACTGATACTTTAACATTCTCGTGTGACAACGTGTGACTATACATACTAGTTCAATCACTAAGCAGTAACATTCCAGTGTTTTATGTCGTCTGAAAAGTATTATAGGGATCACTTTGTAGTCGTCGTCGGTTGCGTCGCCCGAACAAAGGTTTCCGTGCGATGATTTGAGTTCCCTTTGCCCTTCCATGCCTAAGCTTCATGCATTGCATTGTGATAGAACGTCCTTACTTTGTTTGGACTGTTTCTGAGGTCTGAAGGTCAAGGACCAAGGTTAATATTGCTATAAATAGAACTGACTTCCGTACAAAGATAATTGAGTTCCTTTGGACTTTCCAAGCCAAGCTCAAATTGTATGCAGTGCTTCCTTGGTGAAAGTCCTGCTTGGGATTGCTATTCGGGTTTGAGCGTCAAAGGTCAAGGTCAGTGTTACTAAAAGTAGAACTGACGTCCGAAAAAATTCCTGTTTCAAATTATTGTTTGGCTTAAAATCACGATGTGACCTTGACATTGTCTAGTTTATTGTCAGTTATGTTTACTGTACGGTCCTGTACGACATTAATATGATGAAAGACCGTCGCATTTGCCGTGTTGCCTGAATGACATTGCATTACCGTCTCATTGCCGTCTGTCCCTGTATGGAATTGCCACTTGGCCCTGTATGATATTTCCGCTTGGCCATATATGAGATTGCCGCTTTGACCTTGTTGAGATTTACGCTTGGCCAGGTATAGCATTGGCGCTTGGTCATTTGTGAGATCGCCGCTTAGCCCTGTATGAGATTGCCGCTTGGCCCTGTATGACATTGCCGCTAAGCCCTGTATGGCATTGCCGCTAAGCCCTGTATGACATCGCCATTTGGGCCTGTATGACATAACCGCTTGGTCCTGGCATTGTCGCTTGGAGAGATATGAGATTGTCGCTTGGTCCTGTGTGACATAACCGCTTGGTCCTGACATTGTCGCTTGGCCATATAGGAGATTGCCGCTTGGCAAGGTATGACATCGCCGCTTGGCCATATCGGAGATTGCCGCTTGGCCATATAGGAGATTGCCGCTTGGCCCTGTATGACATCGCCGCTTGGCCATATAGGAGATTGCCGCTTGGCAAGGTATGACATCGCCGCTTGGCCATATAGGAGATTGCCGCTTGGCCCTGTATGACATCGCCGCTTGGCCATATAGGAGATTGCCGCTTGGCAAGGTATGACATCGCCGCATGGCCATATAGGAGATTGCCGCTTGGCCTCGTATGACTTTATTGTGATAAGATGTCCTGTTATGACTATCACGCGACCTCAATTGTCTTGTTTCATTGAAGCGTCCTGTAGTCTACCATGTGACTAAGTTTTATCTGATTCTGTTAATTGGCCTTTTAGTTTACCTGGTGGCCTTCTATGACCCGATTGTGTTGATGTCTGTTGGATTGAAACTATAATTTGATGATAATTATATCCATAAAAGAAAACAAACAACTGTTCATTGAATTAGACAGACAGTTTCTATTGTTACAAAGTTCATGCAATGGTATTCACTGTGCGTTCACAACAAAGCTTAATGAATTAAGTAAGTTACAGATAATGTGTCAAAAGTTCATCAGCGTCATCTGTTAACTCTTTTAAATTGTTGTGGGACTGCGTGTGATAACTGACTTGTACATTCCAGGGTTGGCGGATTTACAAAGTTAGCGATCTCTCACGCATTTCATTGTACGTATATTAAGCTGCACATGCATGTGTATGTGTGTTACAGGCGGTATGTTGGTGGACACTGCTCACGCGAATATAGAGCTGCTTCATTGCACCAAGTAGGTACAGGGCTTTCCACTCGACTGTTGCGTTTGACCTTCATGTAGACCGTTTGCGAACCCTCGTGCTAAACTTTTAAACTTTTACCCTTTTTGTGTGGAGGGTTCTCTGTCTAAATCATACAAGTGTGATAGATTCTATTCATCTTTGATAACTAGTGATTGTTTGTTTAGTTAATGTTGGTTGTATTGAGTCTTTCCTTTGTTGTCGGGATCTTGCTGCAACCTGTAAAGATATCAGACATTTCGAAGATTTGTTTGCCACTTTCAATAATTTTCCTTACCGACCTACTTTTCCGTCAGTGTGATAGTATAACCCCGATCCCGTTATCTCGAAGTCGACGGGATCGTGCTAAAACTTCGAGTTAATCGAGTATTCGAGCTACGCGAGTTTGACTCAATGCCAGTGTAAAGCTTGGTCGGGACTGACGAAATACTTCGAATTATACAGGGTCTTCGTGTTGTACGAGTTCGAGATAACGAGGTTCTACTGTATATTGTTTAATTACTTATACAGTAGTGTTACGGTATACGTTAGAAGCTGACGTGGCGGGGAAGAGATTATAACGGTTGATGTTCTGTACCTTCCCTATATAGCTGTAGATACAGATCTGTATATACCCCGGGGCTGCCCATTAACCATGGCAAATAAAACAAAACACATCTGCCACAGTCGCCATCAGCTTGATAACGCTAACACATGTGTAGTCAGTTTCTTTTCGAAATCTCGAATAGTTTTCAGAAAATATAACATAGTGGTTTTCCTGAACTGAGAGCATCCTAAATTGTGAGCATCTTAAACTTCTTTTCATACCGGAAGTCGATAACGAAATAGGAAGATGTGGTCTTCCACGTGACTAATCCATAAATAGACATGGCACGCCGCCGGATCTCGTTGAAAGGTATCATCAGGCCGATGGTTACCAAGAAAGTGGGTATGTATAATGTAATTATATATAATTATTGACCAAATTACTACGTACCAGATGTGGTGTCGTTTAAATTACCTATTAGATCATGTTATACCAAAATCAATACGGCAACATCCGTTCGCGACACGTGCATATTGCAAACAGGCCACACCACTAGCACACAGGTATTGGCGAAACTTAGGTCGTCACTTTTATTTCTTCGCTATTGATTAAAACATATCTTATTTGCAAATATACAAATGGGATCAGACAAAAGTTAAACAACTTATCATCTATCTTCTCCCGTAAAACATACATGGTGATTTATACATATGACCGCACATTAGTTAAGAATAAAGGCAAAGTTGATAGATCGAGGTTGAAAGTAGTCGGGAACATATGATTAATACATTGCATTTTGTATTTGTAACTAGGGCTTGCTCTGAATATCTATATTTCCGTGATAGATGTCAGCTGCTGACGAACAATCTTACGGCACAAGGATTTGAGAAATACAGGTTGATGGAGCAAGTTTTATGGCCGCCATCTTGGTCTCGTTGAGAAATAGTCTACACCCTTGTATGTTATGAAAATGGACGTTTTTCAATATGCTAGTAGTATGTCTGCTTGTTTTGATTGAGAATAATGCCTCTATCCTCACTTTGAGACCATGACATTTGCACTTGACCTAGATTTACATGGCGGGTGTCGCCGATGAAGCAGACGACGCTTACTCTTCCGGAACACATGTGGTCTTATTCTCTTGTACTTTTACGAGGATCTCCATGTAAATATTCCATTTGTCCACATTTTGTCTCTAGTTTAATCGATTTTGAGTTTGGATTATGATTTTTGTTGACGCTTTCGTTTTCTGAATGTTTTCCTCTAACAATTTTGTGGTATATATTCGAAATATCTATTCTATGTTTCTCTATTCGATGAAGACGGACACAGACGAAACATGTCTACGTGTACAAGTGTACATAGTGTATGTACCCTGTTACACGTTTTGGTATATATCCGTGCTGTATTTGCGCACCATAAGGTCCATTCCGGTGAAACCTTTCTGTTGTATGTAAACAATGGCCGACGTCGGCGCTCTATTAGAAATCTTCCAATTTCAGGCCGCTGTGAAATTCAACCAATTCCGATCTACAGTCAAAAATTGATGACTAACATAATGCTGGGTAACAGATATGGTGGTTTCTTGATCCCACTAACTTCAGTCCCTTGGAGTTATTCCACATTGAATTTGTGTCAACTTGATTGTTTACATGATTTCAAATTGTCCTTTCACCTTTATTAAACTCATAAATACAGTAGCCGATATAAAGGACTCCGTGAACGGATTCAATATATACAATTCGTTGTTGATAAGCTGTGACCCTACATGTCGTTTTGACAACTTGTACATGAGATGTTCTTCGATACTGGGACATTAAGGGGTTGCTTGTGTGCGTACCTGCTGAAACGGAAGGATCTTTCCACACATTCCAAGACCTTTATCATGTGTTTATTTATCAACGTCCGCATTCAAATGTAGAACAGCGACAAAATTCCGAGGATTTACGGTAAATTAATTAATTTTCGCCATACACCGGACGGCGCAACCGATACCAACCCGATACAGGTGTACAGCTTTCTAACATCAAAGGACTTACCTGGTGTTACCTTTGATTGGAGGTAATAGGTAAACAGGTGTAACAAGGGGTCATTACGAGTTAACAGGTAAACCACGTGTCGCTGAACTTATAAACCCACTTTCTCAGGGTCCCTTTCTAACACCGAGCCGAAATGTCTTTGAAATAATTTGGAGAACAGTAGACTAGCGGAAATTTGTTGATTTTAAACTGAAATTCAATCTTAAAAACTCGAGACCTTGTTTAAGTACAGCTTTGACCTGTCATGAACAAACTTACATGGTAAGTACTGGTATTATATTTCAAATCTCTGATCTGATCGAATAACTCTTTAAAGAGCAAAATTAATCCGATTCTTTGTTGATCTAAGAGTTCAAAGGTCGTCACATCATTACTACCTACATTTCATGTTGATTGTGAAACAGATGACTCTTGTCTATTGCTCAAAGCGACTGATATGGAAGCCCGCGTCCCACCACCTCAACAACCCCTCTAACCCCCTCAACAACCCCACCCCACCCCCCTGAAGAAAATGATTTGCTTTCGTCGATCGCTATATTTAACTAAGCAAACAATGGTTTAACAGTTTGAATGTATACCGGTAGTTGTCTTAATAAAATCTATCACCTTTGTGTGATGTAGACTGAGAAATCTCAACCCGAGGGTAAGATTCATGAATTTTGGCACGAGGCTTTGCCGAGAAAGCCTCGTGCTATAATTCATAAATCTTATCCCGAGGGTTGAGATTTCTGTCCACATTATAGAGGGATTGTGTCTACACAATTACTGTGTCAAATTAAAATGAAAATATTTTTACATATGTTATACGTATTTTAAACACAAAGTCAATAACAGTCAGTTAATTTCCATATAAAAAAATGAAACTTACAATATGTGTTAATTTCTGTGCAAGAAAATTACGATACAGTGTAATTCCATATGTCCTTTCGTCGTTCGACAAAAAGCAAGTATATGTGAACCTGATTCTGTGGATAGTGTTATACAATATACTGTTTTAGTACCTGACCGAATTGTTCACCGCCTGTTATCTTTGAGTAAGTGAAGCCAAGTTGTGATAGAGTTACATGTATACATGTTATACCGTTAAATCGTCGAATTTGTATGTCAACATGTCACTTGTTTGTCCTGTTACCCTGCATTTTTACATTTCCACGTCTCTCGGTAAAATAAAAAGGCCACAAACAGCGTTATCTTCAGTTATTTTATCGTGACCTTCAGGTCAGGTCATACCTAAACTTAGAACATTTCTAGTTCTCTACCAAGTAATGACAGGTACAACCCGAACACGTTCCGAAATGACCCTGTCGGGAAAATGACACGCAACACAACTATGCTGTAGAAAGGATATACTTGTATTTAAAAAAGGATATGTGGGGATTATTCCGACATTCCTGTATTCCTTTAAATATACTTGCTTGCCAAGGGTGTAGCGTGTCACACCCCAAACAGAAAATGAAGGGATGTCGGGGGGAAAAGATGGACTCCAGGCAAATGGAGTTTTCTTTTTGTCAAGTTGCGAGTTGCGAGTTAAAAAAGTGCGAGTAGCGAATTGCAAAATCACAATATTTCATATTGAAAAGCATTTGATTTAAAAAAAAATCGAACTGACAAAATGTGAACCTTCCGGGGAAAACTGTTGCTATTAGATCAGGTTAATTTGGGCCTATCTAATGCCTTTTCAGTGAAAGACGGGTAGGAAAACCCAAGATTTTATAAACTTCCCTTTACTTTCGGTAGTTTTGATTTGTAGGAGGTTTGGGCTTTGCTGAATTGGCTGTACAAAATTATGATGATCGGGGTTCAAATCTCTCTCTAGGTCCTGTACTTTTACACTTTAACACAAAATTCCCGCTAGATATGAGCTTCATTCAGAAATGGTATATCCATTCTTAAAACAACAATTTTCAATACGTATGTATACATGAATGCAATTTTTGACGGCATGGTTGGTAAAAAAATTCTTCCGGACTTTTTCTGTTATTTTGTTTTGAATCATTTTGTGATTTTGTTATATGTACTTCCAACAGTGTTGGGAAGGCATACTTCCGTGTCAACTCCGACGTTTAAACAAGTTACCAGATTTTGTATCTGTATCTGTATCGATTCGTCGCAGATCCCAATTCTGGTTTTTGCCCGACGGAGAGAGAGAGAGGGCAATGCCTTTATTGGCACTGCCTGGAGAGGGAATGTTTAAATCCCTCGACTGTCTTTGCACACACAACAACCTCTTCTAGGTGGTTCCAATCGACAACAGTTCTTATGAAGAAAGAATTGTATATGGATTTGATGTGGCGCGTTGCACTTGGTAAGGCTTGCTGTTGTTGGTTGTATAGGTGTCCACAATGTTTGATGATATGAAGCTGCCCAAGTTTCTTGGTGTTCTGATGGCTCTTTTTGGTCTGGATTTTTGTAGGAAATCAGATGGTTGTATAGCTGGTACCAACCCCTCGACAATTTTGAACATATAAATGAGACGCTAATGTAGAATGCCCCAACATGTATCTCCTGTATACAGATATGTAAAAGGTATATCTCTTTGTAGTTATATAATATCCATGTTTTACAAAGACGGGTCTTTTCATGGAATGATAGTGATAAAATTATGCCACAGAGAAGAATTCATACACCAATAAACACCTTGGGTTACAACGTAATCGATAGCTCTTGATCTGATAAAAATATGATCAATTGCCACAAATTCGTATCTTCGATCCTTTTCATGTATATTTATAATATTGAAATATATTCCTTTCGTTTAGATGCACTTTCTGAAGGAAACATAACTAAAGGAAAAATATTATGTGCCCTTAAATGAAATTTTCTCTACTTGAAATGAAATATTGCTCACGTCTAAACTCTTATTTCTGGCTCAGCAGTACTCCTGTACTTAAATCTTCAAAACAAATCGTGACTTTTCCCACCACGTGACTTTTCAAATCACGTGACATGTAATCTTAAATACCATGATATCCTTTTTGCGTATTTTGTGTAGATAAGCCTGTTTTCTTCGACTAAAATATCAATTAGTTTTAAATATAGAATCAAATCCATTGTTTGACGTCAAAAGGAAACGTAATCGCCATGACAACAAGTTAGTACGAGCAATAAAAATATAAGAAAACGCTAAGATCATCGGGGAGGTCAAAACAGGTATCGATTTGGATGTTTGGATACTCTTAACGGCTCGGTAACTACATTGTAACTGGTTATCAATAATGATTTCACATCAAATCCACGCGCGAGATTTTAATGTAAGGACCGGAAGTGGTAAAGCTCTCCATATCGCTTTACACGTGATACGCTTGATGGCTGGTATTGAGGAGCGGCGTTATAACAGCAATATCAATTAATTACAATATGGAGTACGTCACTTCCGGTCGAATATATCGGACAAGGTATATTATAGCATTCATCTGCTTTAAGCTGGCATTCGTTGGCAAAGTGCATGTAATTTGGACAGAACGAATTTCAATAATGCCAACTTACAAATCATGATTTCATTTTTAAGCGATGAATGTTTTAGCAAATGCTGTTACAGTCCTATACCACACAATGCTATTGATGACAAACTTTTTAAATTACATTTTTTATTTAATTAGTTTGCTTTATTTAGTTATTTCTAACAAATTGTGAACAGCAAATCGAGTGAAGTAAACAATGAAATTGATGAAATTATGATGATCAGGGTTCAAATCCCGCTCTAGGACAATATAATAAAAAAATTATTGTACTTTTTGCACTCCGAACAGATTCTGTAGTTATATTCTATGTGGAAAGCCTGAGTACCCGGAGAAAAACTACATGTACCGATCTTCGGTCAGTACCTGGTAACTGCCCACATGTGTTAAGAACTCCCAATCCAGAGGTGGAGGGCTAGGGGTAGAACGTCGAGACACCTTAACCACACAGCCACCGCGGCACCTGACTTTCTAACAAAATCAGATATATTGTTTAAATCAATAAATATGTGCACGTGGTGTTTGGCAATTAATTCTCTGATTTTTTTTTTATTGATTTGTTTTACTTATTTTGAAAACAAACGCCTTGAAATGTGACTGTTGATTGATAATTGTTCGGATAGAAGACAATATGACGTATTCCGTGTCAGTGTTATACATATTAATGTATATGTAACGTGCGTGTAACAGATGTACAGAACACACCGTGGTGGTGAGATGTTTACACGCCAATATTGATGTACATCATAACTATCATCATCATAATCGCCATAAATACAGAACTTGCATTAAATGGAAAGTGCCGTGAGTGTAACATAAAACAACGCATGACTACCCTGTCAGGTAGCGAGAACTTGTGTTAGGATGCTGGCAATGGAGGCAGGGCTGTGACGTCACGGGTAGGGCGCCACACCGGTACCAGGTACGGGTTCGGGGCCACACGGGACCAGGATGAGTAAATAGGACTCAGGAATATCAATAATTCACGGAGAAGTAGCGTCCGATCTTGTAATAATTCTAAGACAGGTGTACGATCGATAAACCGTAGGTATTGGTCAGGAGGCTAGGCCTCGTAAACAATGGCAACCGTCCAAGACAGGAATCAACCAGTTCCACAGTCACGGACCAGAGGTAGGATCGCGAGGTGAACCCTCGAGCTCTCTGGGTGTCCCTCGGGTGTCCAGTGGTCAATATGAAGTCACGTAAGAAATCGAAACGGAAATGTCTGTCCGTCCGCGATGCCATCTTGATTCTGCCGAGGGACATCATGGCGCGAAAGCAACGACAAGGTGAGAAGGTCCCGAACGGTTCAGTTCGACCGGAACGCGTCGATATGGTCCGTCCGCATGTGCATGTTTGGAATAACGTTTGGCATAAAGGTAATTACTTGATTGTGTCTGTTCATTATATATTGTACGTATAAATAAACCTGTAGTTGTGGTAGATGTCACGAATCACTTTCTGTTACATGTTTTACACAGCGTGATACCATTCCAGTTATAATACTCAAATCTGGAATAAAGTTCCATTATTTTGTTTCTTATAAGAATTGACATAAATTGCATTGATCAAAATCTGTGTAAAGGAGATGCCCTATAGTGATTTTTAAATTTATGAGAAGATTAATACCATATCTGTATCATCGGTTCTGTCTATTAGAAAGCACAGTATACTTATCAGGTTGTCTGTAATACAATGGATATAAATATCATCATTATTATGACGTAAACAACAGTGAGTTTTGTAGGTTTTTTCAAGCTCGTCCTTTCTACTGTTCAAACTAAGATTTTGTACTCAAGATTTATTTCTTCTTCAATGATACTTTAGTAATAAAGTCACAACTTGGCCATT
Source organism: Mimachlamys varia (assembly GCA_947623455.1). Classification (NCBI taxonomy): domain Eukaryota; kingdom Metazoa; phylum Mollusca; class Bivalvia; order Pectinida; family Pectinidae; genus Mimachlamys; species Mimachlamys varia. The sequence goes on along the minus strand of OX392532.1, from coordinate 25,988,351 downwards.
GATATGGGGTCATTGTAGTGAGACATACACGTGGAATACTGGTGTTTCAGTTTACTAATGTATATGTACTCCCGAATTCCGGCTTTGCCACTGCATTACACCTACATGGCCGAGGATACTCGAATGATAAAACAGTTTCCCATGATCGTTAACTGCTGGTTTGGACTTCAGGTGTTAAGAAAAGAAAAACATTGAGGTGATGTTTTGAATTCCTGTTTAAACGATATTAGGAAAGATAAGACCGTGGGATAGACATTGCTTTTTTCAGAAAATAGAAAAGTTTTGACAAAACATCCCGGCGAGGAGGAGATAACTTTAAACAACGGATCAAGCGCTCAGGTATCACATGCCTCCCTTAATTATGGGGTTTGGGAGAAGATCGATATCTAAAAATATCTGTTACTGTAAATGTGATTATTTTGGCGCATAACTGAATTCAAAGGGATCAGAGCAATGATGATTGACGCATTCACAATACTTGCTATAGAAAGAAATATATAACACCGGTAATTTGGCAGAACGCCTTCATTGCGAAAATGCTAAAATAAGTAAATATATATTCGTTTACAGTATTTGTTTTAGGTAATTCGTTACATGAAATATTTGTTTTCATATTCATATATGTTGCATACTTCAAAACTACATGTGGTTTCGGCTTAAAAGGATGACGGAATGCATGTAGCGATAGGCACAGTAGTCTAGTAGGAGTTCGGGCTAGTGTCGGAAGGGTGCTGGTTCGATTTACGGCACAGCACTGTGTTGTATATTTTGAGCAAGATATTTAATTTCACCATTTTTGGTCTACTCAGCTGTGAATGAGAACGGATTGAACAGTGATAGAAATTGCAGAGTGTAAGCTGTGAGCGCCGAAGTGGCAGCACCGGCTGTATGCTCCCTGTGGAGTTGCGAACGATGGTTGCTAAGGCCCTATAACTGCGAATAATAATTTGTGAAACCCCTTTGAGTTGACCTACAAACTAGGTTATGCTATTATTTTAATTTGGTTTGGTCTGGTTCGAGTGTTTAGAATTAAAGTCCTATTAACAGCCATTTAGGGACTGATTCCATGTCTTGTGTATGAGTGAATATGTACATGTATATGTATTGTCTCCTTTGTGTAATGCAAAACTGATAATAACTTTAGAGGGCTACGCTATCTACGCTTATCTCACTGAATCCCCATGTCAAAGATTCCCAGAAGGGTAATCCACCAGGTCACATTATACTGACGAGTGTATATTTTGCTATAAAAATGTAATAAACAGAATATCTAACAGTATCTTCAGTAATACCACACATATTTCACTCATGTGGCTAATATTTTGACATTTTTGTAAAATATCAAAATATTAGCCCCACTCGTGAAATATATTTGGTATTACTGAACACACTGTTAGATATCCCCTATATATCCGGAATGTTGAAATGGATCGAACAGTTTGTTCTATCACTTATGCGTCCCCAAATGCAGGACACAAAAGAAAATGGACAGGGAACAAAAAAATCCGTAATTTTCCGGGTTTTTTTTCGAAAGAGTATTCCCTCTACCGATCCCTGGGTCATTTTTGTTCCTCGACCACCGAAGATTAAAACGCGAACTTGTACACGAGGCGATGTTTATGAACACTTTTCTGAAGTTTCTTGTCAACCAGTTCATTCAGCCTGTAACATCCAAATTTCTGTCAATTTCTATTTATAGTAGCGATGACCTAGTTTGTGAAAGTTGTATGAGGTTTTGTGTTTATCAGTTAAAAATGCAGCCTGTAGAGTGTTGATATCATAATTTCTGTCAATTTCTATTTTAAGTAAAGGTGACCTAGTTTTTGACCGCAGAAGGTTGACGTTAAACTCGTACCAGAGGTGATGTTTGTAAAAACTTGTGTGAAGTTTCGTGTCATTCAGTTTAGAAATGCTACCTGTATAGCAGTGACGTGAAAATTTCTGTCAATTTCTATTTATAATGACAGTGACCTAGTTTTTATCACAGAAGGTTGAAACGCCAACACGTAGCTTTGTGAACACCTTGGCTACGAATAGTGTTAAATCACACAAGAAATGCAGTCTTGAAAGCAAAGACAGCCTTTCTGTTTATAGTAATGGAGACCTAGTTTTTGAATGCAGAACGTTGAAATGTAAACGCGTACAAGGGATGATTTTTGTGAACACTTGTGTGAAGTTTCATGCCAATCGGTCGAGAAATGCAGCCTGTAGAGCGGTGACGTCGTCGAGTTCGTACGCACATGTACAAGGTATCCCTATATGCCCGCGACGACTCGTCACGAAGGTATACAAAAGCTTGCAGTCTCCACATTTAGTTTTACATTTTTCTGCTTTGAATATATGGCATTGAAAAACAATTGGATACCGATCATATGTGATAACATTTACAAAATCATAACAAGGAAGTCAAAATACTCACACACAAAAATAAGAAACGAAAATTTGACATTTTGTATCGGTGCGTGCTATACCAGTAAGCCGGAAGTGAACACACACAGCTATTATATTCAACTTTAACTTGGGGTTGGGAGGAGGAATATGGGGTTTGGAGAAGAGGGTAATGCAGTGACTAGCACCGGGATACTTGCCGGTAAATGTCATATCCCCTTTACCAAATGCAATAAAATGATGAAAGTATAGTGAACATCGTGACAGCATTAAAGCCCCAATATACGTAACTTCAGAGAAATTTTCGTGATTCTGAAAAATTTCAAATTCAGTTGATAACCATGCAAAAATAATCCTAAAACGAAGTTAACCTGAGCGTAAAAACTAACAAGAAACTCTTGACAAAAAAATCCAAAGAATAATTTAGGTGGGACCCACTTCAACAACAAACCGAAGGTAGAAGACGGTTCGAAATGGACGCGTGTGTTTCAACTGCTGCTTTACTGGTAACTGCGAAAGAATTCATCTTGAATATTGCTGATACCAGTTAATCTTAACTAAATCTATAAATATAATAAGTTATTAGGCTTGATTTTCGCTTCAAGTTTTGCCGAAAGTTAGGTTTATTGGGCTTTTAATAACGAAGAACAGTTCAAATCAATGTCTGTATTTGTTTTTTTACTTGGAGTAGTCTCCCCTATATATAGAAGAGGAAGCAACAGAGTTGTTCGTATGATTTATAGCCCTTGAGTTGGGAAATTATTTTTGCTGTTGTCTTTTTGTTTATTTCTATTTTCAATATTCAAATTTCGATAAAGTACTAATCTAAAAGTGAATGTCGACATTAGACTTTTTATGACATCTTTTCTTTGGAAAGGTTTTAACTTATTTCATGACGGTGATATTGGTAATGATATTATGTAACTTTTTTCATACATGTATGTATTCACTGGGTCTTTCAATCTATTTGAACTATTTAGATTGTCATTTCTGTTTCCATTGCATTTAAAATGTTCATTAATAAATAAAAAAAAAATCTTTTTCATAAAGACGCAGTACCATCCTCGATATCCAGGGGTAACGATCACATATGCGTTCTCTACAGAGTGGGCGATCGTAACCCTGGTTACCGAGAATGAGGCAGTATTTGTATTGTTTAAAGTTTACTTTTTAAATAATGAATGATGTTATGTGAAAAATACAATCTGATATTCGTGTTATTTTCTAATTTTATAAGCAAAAATCGTTCAATGATTTAACATAACACTCGCTTAAAAATCGTGTCAAATAAGGTTGTTAAACGTGCTGACTAATTTCAATACGACACACTAGTAATTTAATATAATGAATCAAAATATGAAAATTAATAATTATTGAAATCGTTGTGAAAATTCAACATAACACAGACACACATGTAAGTTCACTTATATGTAGAAATATTAATCAACAGCCGTGTTTAATAATTGATTTCTGTTTCAAGTTCCTAACAAAGATGTGGTTACTACAATGACGAACAAATAAAAAATATTACAATTTGAGGAACAGATTGTGTATTTTAATATGTGTATATATCAATATGTGTGTATATCAATGTGTGCCCTATCGTTTGTTTGATATAGATAATACGACCGATGTGGTGTTTTGTTTAAATAAGTATCTGAAGGTAACAGCTGTCACATAGTTACCATGGAAACCTGTTTTAGCGTGTGTCATCTTCTGTACTAATGACATCGTTAAACGCCTATCAACAGTCACATTCATGACTTAAATCGTACAAACATGTTCGTGATACTGACGGGATTATCATATTTATGTCGTTATAACGAAGTACTTTAATATTATAACGAAATTTGACACCGTTATAACGAGATACTGACACGTTATGATTAGATACATGTACTTATTCACTACATGTATAACTACAATTCAAGTTGCTTTTCTCGTTATAACGAAATGTGAGGCCGTTTTAACGAGAAAGTAACACGTTATAACGAAATGTTTTTCGATATAACCACACATCAATTCGTTATAACGGGATGCTTTCCTCGTTATAACGAAATGTGAAGCCGTTATAACGAGAAACTAACACGTAATAACGAAATGTTATTCGCTATAACCACACATCAAGTCGCTATAACGTGATGCTTTCTTGTAACGACGAACTTTTATGTCGCTATAACGAGGTACTTATCACCCTAGCTCGTTTGGAGCATAGCAGAGAACGCTTTGAATCTTCAACGAGAAGAATTCATCTTTAAATGAACCGTTTTACTTCTGAGAAATGTCCTGAAGTCTAAACATATTTATTTCCAATAGCGGTAAGCACATTAACAGCTAAATTATAAAGCGCCTAAACAGAGATAGTTAATATAGTACATTGGATAATACAGGTGAACTTTTCTGACAATTTTGAACTTGTTGGAGAGGCAACTTAAAGTCTAAGAGAGGCTGTTACATGTATGATCCCGAGAGACATCTTTCTATGTTCCAAAGAGGTAAATTTGAAGTTTTTGAGACATGCAATTGAAAAATTTGAGTCATTTTCTCAATCTGTTATGGGCAGTGGTTTTGGAAATTCGTTTTTAAAGACCATCTTGAACGGAAGACAGACTGTTAAAATTTTGAAATAGACGAGCTCGAAAGTTTGAGACCACTTTGTAACTAATAGATTTAACTTTAAACTTATGAGCGAGAATGAAAATTATTAACCTTACAGAGATTTGCAACTTTGGATCTTTAAACAGACATCTTTGATCATTACAGTGACCTCGGATCTAGGTATATGTGGGACCTCAGTACGTTTGCACTCGAAAGTTCTCCCTTTCAAACAATGAATAATTAATTATCGTGGATTTTATTTTCTTCTTGTAGATTAAGGACACAAATATCGTTTTTGTGTTTCCTATATCGTAAGCTACAATAACTGTATATTTAAATGAATAATCAACCAATAAATTTAAGATTCACATAATAGTGTTTTGCTGTACGTATTTATAGATCTATATACAAGTTAGTACATTGCTTACGTGGAAACAATGAAATACCTATCCTTATTTTACTGCTAATTAACATCAATAATTAAAAATTACCATCGAGATTTCTGCTCGCCGTGGTTCCTACATATAAACATGTATCTGATGTGTATTATCTTGATACGGAAAACAATACTTCTGTCGAACAAACGTAATGAAAATTAATTATAGATAGAAATTGATTTAATCGCTATAATGTGAAATGGTTGGTATCTTATTTCCGGTCCGACCAAGGAATCCCCCTAAGAATTCCCGTTCTGCTGTCACAAACTGTAACTTTGTGACTCTAATTTCTGATAAATAATTTGCCTTTTTTAACCAGGGTTGGAATTTTCAAGTTTGTAGTAGGTCTAATGGCAAGATGGGTTTGGTTAAAATGGCGGACAGTTGCAGAATACAAAATAAAACATGTGTTAATTGCAAAACAAAGAAATGAACACGGGTCATTTAGGGCCCGTCGGAAGCTAAATAAACGTGAAAATTCGGGATAGCTCATTTTCGTTTTTTTTTTTTTTAGAAAAGTATACAGTGTTTGACGTGAAGGAACAGATGCACAACATTGGTGTGATTGAAAGGCATTCTTGTTCGTTTTCGAATAGCTAAATATCGTTGCACGGCATTATGTGTCAAGTGTTTTTTGGCATCACTTCAAATATTTTGTTGTTTTGCAGATGATGAAATATTGCAGGCATGCTGTTTTTATTGTCGTTTTTATGTGGTTTTTTGTATTTAATAATTTGTATCATTGCCGGAAAGTAACTTACAAGCTTGGATAAATCACTTTGAAAAACAAAATCATATTTTGCGAAAAATACATGTACATGTATCTTGAAATATAAAATATGATATCAGCAAAAAAAGTTATAAATGACCTGACCAGGTTTTTAACTTTTAGTCTTTTATCTTGAAACGACCGCTCTGATTAACTTCGCTAACTTCTAAGCACGAGTGGCACTTTTTCATAACATAAATTCATTGAATATCTATCGATGCAGCTAATTTAGATCTAGATTTATTTTTACATTTGGCAACGAAAATCTGTCCGTAGATACTTTAGCGGTATTCAGACACATGCAACTTTTCATCAAATCCAGTAACAGGTTTTAAGTAAGATGTTATTCATTGTAAAAATGATTGTATGCCTTGTTAAATCATGTAAATAAGGCGTTGATGAGTTGGAATAGCTTGTCCGTATCCTCTACTCAACTAAAGGGTAATAAATATGTTTAAATTAACAAACAAAAAACACATTCTGAAAAGTTGTAAATGAAAATAAGGATACTCAACCCTTTAAAACAGAATTAAAGGGAGTTATCAATGTTAAAAGGAAGTTTGTCTGTATTGTGAAATAGACCCTTAAGTTAATCTACAGCAGATTGGTTCGACCCATTTTTAGTATAAAAAGGGCGAGATGTGAGCTCCCCAGGGGAGTAAAGATGACCCGGCCAGGTCAAACAGATAAAACAGAACCCGTATTAATGATTAATGAGTTGATCAATAGGTTCTCGAGTACAGAAGGTGCGAAGTCAGATTTTCGGTATATGATATGGACCGATACAGATCTCTTACTTGCAACAAATATATTTCTTGTTAACTTCGTTTGAGTATTACTATTTTTTACACATTTGAATTGACCATATTATCTACCAGCATTTAGTTGATATTTTAAGCACGATACAATTACGACAGGAAATTCACATTTTAACCTTCGGTTTGGTTTAGTTTCTTTTTGTTTTACATCCTAATAACAACTAGGGTCATGTAAGGACGCGCAAGGTTTTGGAGGTGGAGGAAAGCCGGAGAACCAGGAGAAAATCCACCGACCTAAGGCCAGTACTTTAACTGCCCCACGTGGGATTCGAACTCGAAACCAGAGGTTTAGGGCTAGTGGTAGAATGTCGGTACACCTTAACCACTCGGCCACCGGAGCCTCCTAAACCTTCGGATGAACAACACTAAGTGTATCTGATACGTTGTAATTAATATTTATATAACTAACATAAAAACACAAACGACGAAGGAGACAAGTTATAACACGTGCCCTGTCTGGACCTCTAATTCACGATATACGGCACCAACTCACCTATAGCCAGAAAAACCTACGGCCGCTACCACTGCGCCAACTCGACGTCGAAGATGTTTGTATTCTCTTTCATGCTACAAATTGAGCTTGTGACCCTCCGTATAGTGATAGGAAGGTAAAACCTGGGTTGTTATGGTGTTCAAGGGGGAACACAAGATTTTTACTTTACATAGATCCAGGGGCATCTAGACGAAGTTTTCATTTAGCTCAATAACGGAGCGTCGGCTAGGAAACAAGGGTTCAAAGGTTCGATCCAGGGTAGAAGCACACTTTATCTTTCCTGGTATCGATATTGCATTTGATCTTCCAAAGTTATTGAAGTTAAGACAAAACGAATGCCAAGTTAAAAAAAAAAATTTTCGTCGAATTTTTATTTTCGCCATTTTTGACTCTCTATAGTACCAGAGAATTCATCATTACAATTAAACATTTGTCATACAAGGACTATAATTTTTGGCAAAAGTTCGATGAAGGCCAATCTGATTAAAATCATATCGTGATCTCCGCGCCTTTCCGTAAACTTCTCTCTGTTGCGTTAAGATCCGAGATAATCCCATAGAGGGTCATGTCCCGATGACCTTTCGCATTAGCCAATCAAATTACTACTGGCAGAATCTTGACAGTGAAATTTTGAGGCGACAAAGCTTGTATAAACCCCTTTCTCCGTTTAGTCATTTCGTCACCAAAAAGTTCGTGCGGAATAATGTATCGAAACGGCTTGCTGCAAGATGACAGGTCGTTGTAAAATTATTTTTGTGTTAAGTAAAGAGGCGACAAGGGTCATCTGGACGTGACCTCTTATGGGATGTTGTCAGATCCTTGTAAAACGGAGTGAGAACAAGGATCTGTATTTTAATCAGATTGGATGAAGGCGAAAATCTGCTTAAGGAACAGTGTTTAGTATAACAATGATGATGTAATTTACGACTGGTCACATCTAGGTTTCCGTACACATAATTACAAGTTCCCTGTGGTCAACCATTACAAAATAATCAACTCTGGTTTATAAATGCATTAGGCCATTATCGGGCCGTCGAGATATTTCCGGCTCATTTGCATACGCGATAGGGCCAGGTCCAATTTCCGGCTATATAGCAGCTGTATTCAAGTCACGTCGATACAGAACGCAAGCCCATTCAGAATGATTAAGCATTGTTTTGTAATAGGAAACGATAGCACTGCACATTATCATCTGAAACTTTAAACATTCTTAAGTAATAAACCTATCTTATTACTTTGAGATAGGCTATTTACACCGGAAGTATGTGATCGATAAGTGCCTCTCGGTCGTTGCTGTGGTAACAGTTGCTGCTGAATCTTCCCCTCGTGATGCAGATTTTGTTTTTGTTGACGGTTTATTACATTTTAGACGTTCAGGTGAGAATTGCTCGCTAAATATATACCGCGGTTAGAGTATGTGACGTGTGGTTCGTTATGTGGATACCATACATTTCCTCGTGCCGACATTCCTATATTCACGGATGTAATATCAAGCACAAGCTGAAGATGTCCACTCGTCGTGATGGATAGAAAAGGTAAGAATCGATGTTAGGACAAATAAGTCCTTCCGTCCGTCATCCTGCGATCGTGCATGTGTGTTGCGCTTGTTGCTGAGGCTGTGTAGGGTTGGTAAGGAGTTAAACGGTGATATGTTTATTCGCCGTTATGTAATTACCGAAAATCATTAAGTTGTTTGCGAACATGTTATTAATTTTACAGTAGATGTTAGACATATTGAGCGTGGACGGTAACTCGCATAAAACGTCTACCATTAGGACGTACTGATGGAAATCCATATCTATCAATTGTGTACGTGTCGTGGAGTCGATGGCAATCCATATTTATCAATTGTGTACGGGGATTTACTTCATGATTGCGTCTTGCATTACCCATGTCTAAAATACTAAAATAATTATAATTCAATAGTAGTGTTTACACCAAACTGGAGTGAGCAATACAGTGTCTGAGGTACGACATTCAAAATTATTGTAATCAACGCATACAATCATACAGTGGATTAAAGATAGTTTGTCCTTTTCCCGCCGACGAATGGGGCATAATTTAAACGTTTAACTATATACTGAAGCGAATTTGTATCTCGTCAGTTAAAAGGTATAGCAAAGGCTCCGTGCTAGAGTGTGAAAGTATCATAATTTAAAGAGGTGAGTTTCGATCTCGTTGGTTAAAAGGTGCAAGATAGAGCCCATGTTAGAGTTCCCTGTGCCCCTATATGGCAGGATTTAGTGCGTAGTTCTTTCGGGTCTTTATACTTGTACAAGGGGTTTTCAACTGGCGTATACTTGTAAAACCTCTTATCTAGCTTTGATTTATTATGGGTAAAGTAAGCGACCATTTATTGGACTTTCGTCTGAACGGGACGCAGAATATTTAACACCGAGAGTTCAGTGGGTAGTGTCCTCCTGTGATTTGTTGGCGTTCTGGTCAGCCTTCATTGAAACGAAGATGTCTTTGTTCTGACTTATTAGACAAAAGTTCAGGATATTTTGATATTAGAAGAAATGTGCTGTTGGAGGAGAGAAAAATCTAGAAAAATCGTCCAGGTAAACATTTAATTATATGCAATTTTATTATAACTTACCTGTGGTAACCCCAATACATTGTCATTTATTTGTACATGTGACAGTTACGACAGATATACATGTATACACAATGTAAACATTGTCAGTAAGTGTGTGCGGTTGTTTTGTTTAATGTCGTATAATATGGACTCATATATACTGAATATTCTATATACAATTACCAGGAACTAACGGTAGGTCGGTGGTTTATCACCGGGTACTCCGGCTTTCCTCCACTTTGGAAAAGGACGTTTCTAAGTTTTATAACTTGTGTCCAATTCCTTTCGATATTTCAAATAAAACATGTTTAAATAAAATTTCTTTCACCTGCAAAACCTGACACGTCCTTAATGGCTGTTAATAGGACGTAAAACAAAATAAACAAAATCAAACTATATACCAATTCATTCATTACTATGGTATATTTTGATACCAATCAATGATTATCCTGGCTATTTTTACGTTGTGCTTTGGTCTAAAGGGCCATGTCCTATTGAAATATAAATACAGGAATCGGGAACCGTCGGTTCTTGCCGTATACAAAAAAAAATACGTAGTATTGAATTTGAATTCAACAAACCTGTTCAAGTCTTGTTGTTACTAATAGAAAAACGAAATCCTTGCTATTTATAAGCAAAACTTTGTTTCTGCACGGATTTTGTTTTCTTATTTTGTTGAAGTTTCCTGGTTTCAACAGCAGTTTCGGTATAGTCGATGTTTGTCTAGCATTATCTACGGCTATGCTCTGAGTTTGTCAAACAAAGTTTGGTTGTTTTCTAAGTTTCTAAGCCTATTGTAGCTTTTTTATTAGTCCTTGAAGAAATTTCTTCTTTTGGTTTTTCTTCAGGAACCTCACCCACCCCCAACCCCCAAACCCCTAACCCCAACCCCCTTTTACATCTGTACAACATTGGGGATCGTTAGATTTTCTCTCTGTGTATTGAAAACCTAGTTGTGTTAAACACCTTACTTTAAAATAGATTGCTGAAACGAGGATTTCTTGTTTTGAACTAAGGCTAACAATACACTGTTGTACATGCATTTGGATGTATTCTAAAATACATTGTTTCAACTTGGAGTTGGTATAGTTAGCATTACAATACATTGTCGTGCTTAACAAATCCTTGTTGTGTCTTGGTTTGGCAAACTAAACGTTGATACAACGGGGAAACATTTTAACTCTGAGAGGGGAAGACAAACTAAAACGCCGTAAAACATCATGAAACATTTTAAGTCTAGAAATATGATTTGTTCTCAAACTCACCACATGTAACATACTCTGTTGTCAGCATATATACATGCATACACACAATAAACTCATAGCGGTCAGGTGTATAGCGCACATGCCTTTCACCACTGCGGTCGAGGTTCGAATCCCAGATAGGAAGTGCAAACGTATGGGTATCACATGGTTTTTCTCAGGGTGTTCCAATTGCCTCCCACAGCGCGACCCCGTGTGCACTAGCATCCGGGCCAACAAGGTGATTAGCATAAGTTGTTAAAACTTGTTTTATGGTTGTTGTAAAATAAGTAAGTTTTATATTTAAACATGGAGGAACGTCCATGACCTTTTATTGTTGAGACGAAAGCCAACAAACTGCCTAAAGTTCCGCTAATATATAATAATAAAATTATCATTAACCCATTGGCAATATCGCCATGTACTGGGCAGCTATTACCAGGATTTTCTTGAACTTTTTCCGGGTCCAGCGTCCATGGAATCGTGGGTTTTGAAGCAGTTCAATGGAAAATTGTCGGGTTTTTTTTGGTAGAAATTGTCTATCGAATATTTGGTGCCTTTCTTTTGGGAATAGAGCCAGTTTTTCACGGGAAAGAAACTTATATTCGGTCCATCTACTATCAAAGGAAAATCCTTGTAATAGGACGCGAAACACTGTAAAACTACATCGTGCAATTAGGCCTTTTGTGTATTGACAAGAGAAATTAAATCACAGTACCTCGGGAACAGCTGTGCAGGGCTTAACCTCAATAATGTAGACGTAATCCATATACCTGTCATTATTACGTAAGGCGCATAGACGTTTACTGCGCCAGACAACAGGCACGAGCTCTCTTTGTAGTGATGGCAACAGTTTATGGTTATACGTTAGCTTCTCTTAATAACACTCTACAGTAATGTTGCCCATGTCTGCAATCACTGCAGGTTACGAAATTAAAACTCGTGTGCGCAAATCTTCTACAAGAAAACTGATACGCTGAATAGCTTGTTTGGGGCAATAAGTGTTCTTGGTGCTTCGATCTGCAATGATGATTTCCTAGTATATGTAATACATATTATGTACTTACGTTGGTGTTTTTAAATGGGTCCAGCTCAGAAACAGGATTTTTCAAATATGTTATGATAAATTTAGGTTCAAGTTGGGGTCGAATTTAAATGGCTTTATTTAATACTCTTCGTAAGGAGTTCGAATGTAGAAATCCACTCATACAGTTCTGCAAATTTCATTAACGTAAAATACAAAATACATGCCCTTTTCTTGCCACTTATTCAAAATATATTCAACCATAGATATGTTTTCGTTGCATGACTTTCAAGAACGACTCCCTCCCATAATTACTACGCCATCACTTGTGTTTATGCCGCCGTGACCTCTATGAAAGGTCACAATGACGACGTGCCCATGGCCGTTTTTATCTTTTGAATTCCGAACAGTTGGATCGGTCGGACCAGACTTATTCGTTTATGAATTAAGGTCGGACCTTGTAATCTGACGCTATTTTCAGACGAGCCTTGACATGCATGAGTTTACAAGACCTGCATAAACATTTGCAGGTCCGTCTGTATTCATACCTGAAAATGTTTAAAAAGTTTAAACGGAAGCACCGGCTCGCACGCACATAAACTGACAGGCCTCCTGTGGCCGTTTTTCAAGCTCAAGTCCATTTCATCAGCAGATCTGTGGTTCATTTATTTTTTCACAATTTCTTATTTTCGAGATTTTCCATCCAATGATAAAATCGCAGAGATCTGAATGCGCGAAAGAAAAATCAGTTGATATACATGCAGTTTCCTTGTACAATTGCTTGCTTTTTATTTCTTTTGCAGAAAATTTATAATTTTGTGAGTCGAAATGTTAACAAACCCGCAAATATTCGCGAACAAATACAATGTCGGATAACGAACCCCCAAAACAAATAAAACAAGGCTTCAAATTAAATGTATGTGTCCGGCGAAAATCAAACAGAAATTCATAACAACCTGCATGTGTTAACGTTGATTGCAGTCTGATGTCAGGATGTCTCGGGGCGATGTCATCCTGCACATACGTGTGTGTAACACTACAACGTAACTCGCTATGTCTCTACATACGCTCGGTGACCTTTAATGACCCCGCTATTATGACTTCCTACTTCAAGGGTAATCACTGTGCAGTAAATATGGCCATGTAGATTAGGTCGTGATGTATCGGTCAGGTCATGACACCGTGATAATGGTCTGTCTGTTTCTGGACAATCGCCACTGGCCACGCGCGGTCATCGGTTTCGATGTACAGTACGTATGTCCGAACAGTTCCGAATACAATTTTTAAAAAGGTGTCGGAAACTAGTGTTTTCTTTTATTTAGAAAATGGATGGCAACATTTAGTTGGCGACCTTCAGTGATTATATGCGTGCTTTAGTAGTGGGAATATATCTGCAATTCCCATTGAACGTAAATTAAACATTGATCCAAAACATAAATTCAAGATTATTTTTCCATTAACAGTTGTTGTTCGATGATACACAAATTTTCCTTCATAAATTTTATTCCATTTTTGTTCACTTGAAAATATAAATATTCTTAACATTGCATACAAACAATATTTTCACACATCATCCAGTTGCTAACTTTAATCTAACGTATTAAATATTCTAAACCAATCACAGAATTGTAAAACTCATTTCCCCAGTTAAGCTCTCGTCTTTCTGCTTTTGGTGTAGGATATATCAAAATAAAAAAAGATGTGCTAATTATGTAAGTGTTGAAACTATTCCATCTATACTTTATGCTTTGTATTTAAACATGCACGAGCATCTATATGTCTTAATAGTTAGGAAGTACAAGTCTTTGTCTTTCTCAAAACTAAGTTGATCGACATTGGCAAAATCTTTGAGTTTTCTTCTTTCTTCTATATGAATTGTCCTTAAGCTGAGCACTGCTATGGTCTTCTGTTCACACAGTTGATGTTTACATGATACATAAAAAATGCTCTCGGATTATTTCAAAAGAACAAAAAAAGGTAATTCGTTTATTTGTTCGTCCAGGTACTCAAAAAAAGTGTTTTTCATCGATAAAATAACACGAAACTGTCCAACTGGAACGGAAACATGCCCATAAATGCACCTTTACTCATTTTTGATTTTTTGTTATTTACATGTATCTGTAATTTAAAATATATTACGTGTTATCCATACACTGTAAACCTGACAGATAGACTGGCCATCAGTGTTTTAGTGAGTTGACCTGACATTGACTGTCAGCTGTTCCGGTCCGACATGTGCATTATGTGGACATGCTCCAGGTGTATTGCACACCTTCCCCAATACCTGTCGACCGCACAGGTGGACATGCGTCTCCAGGTATGATAATCACCTGTCCTTGGCCAGGTACAGGTTGTCGTAACCCCGGAACGCCATTATGTCAGGGAAACATGCCGAGCGAATACGTACATGGGGTCTGTGGTGAGTTTGTTTGAATTTTAATCAAGTATTGTTCAATTTAATTCAATCTTAATTAAGCATGCACGTTCCATTGTAACCTAACAGTGTATGTTACTACAGAAAGTATCGTTTGTAGTGCCTTGTTTTCTTTCCGAAGTATATTATAAACAATGATTGACAGGCACTTATTTCCTGAACGTTCCTTCATTTAAGGAAATTCCTTTCCTGAACTTTAACAATCGGTAAGCATTGCAGAAGTTGAAGGTAAAATCTTAAGTTGAGAAATCTTAATTTCTTTAAAACTTTAATCGTTGGATTTTTAAAAATTTCCTTCAGGTAAGGAATTAGCATAAAACTGTCGATCAGTTTCTTTTCTAACGCAGCCATTTGCATTTTTGTGAAACATGCATGTAGCCCACGACTTTTGTTGTGTGCCAAAGCATATCCATATAGTCATGAATCCGGATAAGGTGCAGCTAGCATTTCAATTCACAGGAATGCTTTACGCAAGAAAACTGTCAATATATACTGTATGTATGTGCATTAGTATGTCCATGCCTGTTTAGAAAGATGAAAGATGACAAATGAGGTCCCGTTAAGTCATCTGAATTAAGTGTATCTAAAATGTCGGGTATATAGAAATGGTATACGCAAGGGTTCCTAAGTATGTCCATGCTTGTTTAGACAGCTGGGTAGCTGAATGTCGGGTATATAGGAATGGTATACGCAAGAGACGACTGATGTATGTCCCGAACATGTCCATACCTATTTAGACAGCTCGTGCACAGAGAAGATGATTATTTTGTAGTGGAAATCTTGTACTTGATGATGCGTTGGTTTTCGGTGGCATAATAATAATAATTCGAGATTCTTCGATACCGCTTTATCACGACCTTAAAGGCCGTCCCCAAGCGGTTCACAAAATATTATCCGTGGTTATAGGGCCTTAGCAACCAGCCAATATCGTTCTCAACTCCCTGGGGAGCATACAACCGGTGCCGCCATTTCAGCGCTCACAGCTAGCATTCTACAATTTCTAGCACTCCCAACCATGTACTTATTTACAGCTGATTTAACTGGAACAAGTGGAGTAAAGTATCTTGCTCAATGATACAACACAAGTGCCGTAACAAGCAACCTTCTATCACGAACCCGGCGTCCTACCACTAGACGACCATGCCTCCGCATTGATGTAGACATACATACATTATCTGTCTCCTGGTAGTCGTATCTTGTTATTTAAACAAAACAAGGAAAACGTTGCTACGATTGTCGACAATAGTCGCACAGTCCCCCCTTTTTGTTTAGCAGTAAACAACTTTCTATTGTTTTTTTTTTTTTTATCAATATCGTTGTATCATTGATACAGTTGTATCTGGAACACGACGTACAAATGTACCTTGCAAAGATGATGCAAAGCATATCTGACCAAACGTTCGATGGCGGCAGTTTAAAACTTATCAAAAACATGGTACACTGACTCCTGAACTTACAAATGGCCGCTATCGGCCATAGCTTTGTTGCACATGTAAAACAAAGAGCGAAGGTCACATTGTGAAATTGTACTAGGGGAAGTCGTACCGCTTCACCGTACTATTAAGTCTTACATCGAAGTAAACACTTACACTGTATACTATTTCGTCAAATTTGCATATTAATCCCTTAACGTGCTTATCACGTCGACAAGTGATACGTCACAGGCTGGTTCTGCCCTTCATCCATCAGTCCACGTGGAGTTATCAAGGTACGGCGGCGAGGGTGTGGTGACTCCCGCTAATGGATTGGGGGACATGCATATTTTGCATATCTATAAGCGGGGCCATATGATTTGTGAGATAAATCTACTGCGTACTTGGTTAAAAACAAATTACTAAGTAGCGTAACCACATTCGTTGTGTTAAAGAGACGTAAAAAGGAAAACAAATGCAAAAAAAACAGAGACATTTTTTAGATTATGAAACAGAATTTCTGGGTATGACACGTATATTTTTGGAAAATATTTTTGCCATTTATCAAAATTTGTCCTTCGAATGGCTGTCACTGATATTACAGGCACAGAAGGACATGTAAGGTCACTTATAGATATCTGAAGTGCTTTTTATGGCAGTTTATTCATTTTTGGTGTTTCGCCAGACGTTGTGTGAGATTTAGTCGATGATTTGGGAGTACAAATGTAGTATGGCCCCCTACTTGTCTTTCGTATACCCAGCAGTGTTAGACGTCGGAAGTCCCGTATCTCGGAAACACAAGGCATGTCGTAAAACTAAATGTTTCGAGAGCTTAAGGGGTTAAACCGTCATCTTTAATATACGCCTGCTCAGGTAAACATTTAAACTTCATCGTATGTCATAGGAGTGTGAAAGATTACCAGCTATCTCTGGGAACATTGGCTAACTGTACGTGGAGTTGGACGTTTATTTCAGATTGTGCGTAGTTTTCCCTCACGGAGGGGGGTAGGGGCCTTACAAAGGGTTGTCTAAAAGACAGATGCAGACTAAATATCATGAAGCCCAATATGAAATCCATGAAGGTAGCGAAAAGTAATAGTGGTGTATACACAATATATGCACGCCAAGACACATGCAGTTGTGCAGGTCACAACCTGCAAATGACCCCAAGGATATTTTGAATTGCATGTGTTTTCCTTAGTACAGTATCATTTCTAGTACCGTTTTACTCTGAAAGCTCTAAAATATCAAACTGCACAAAGCAGAGGCATACTTTAAACTGTTTAGTTGCTAAGTTGAATGGTTTTAATTCCACACTGCTTACGACATGCGACTAGCATGCTAAATTTGCATTTTGAACTTATACAACCCTTCTTTCATCGTTGAGAATTTGGCTAATACGAAAAATGGTAATTTTTTGTTTATGAAAAAAAAAAAAAAGGCAAAGGTAATAAAACACTTCAAAACATGAGAAATATCACGAAGGCCATTTTACGTCACATTGGTTGACAAAACATACGGACAAGTGTCTCGTGACAAAAAGCCAAATACGGGCATACGTGTTTACCATGTCTAGGTCAAACAATGCGAAGGGTGCTCTATGCTGTATAAGAAGGAACTATGTTCATATAACCATGAACATCATTAAACAAACTTTATAGATCGTGTTTGCAAGCGATTTGCGTTCATACCAGCATGAAATTTAAAGAATGCTGTTCAGTCAGTCGTTATATGAAATAAAGCGAACATGGACATCCACTTGGAGATCGGGGAAAGAACGATAAAGAAGATAAAGGATATATATTATGTCATTTTGATGTCATGTATTACACTTAATCGTGTCTTTCTTTAAGTGCTTGGAGTGAATTATGTTCTATAATAAGTCTTTGTGTCTCGTGTCCACTCCAAATCATAGCCGTATACCGACACCGCATTCCCGGACTTCACAGAGAAATCCTTAAACGGGGAACTAGACACGTAGGACCCGTATGTTATTATATCACCAGACAAAAGCAAACATTTCTCTATAAAGATGGTTCGTATCTCGTCTCATAAATCATCAAGACAAATTATTTATTTTACAAAGTGTTACGTCATGGTTTACGTAAGGTTGGAACAAGGACAGCAATGATAAAGTATTCAGTTATATTAGTACAGTTACGTAGCTAACAATGAACTGTGTATAAAATGATGAATTAGGGAGGGACCAGGAACCTCTTGTTTTGTTTATAGCCATGAAGATTTGGTAGGAATCGCGAAAAAGCTTTAGCAGGATTGTAGATTGATGTGCAATTCCGAGACAAAAATCCGCCCAGTCAAAATCACATCTGATAAATATGAATGCTACTGTATGTGACCGCGTACCGTTGGTTTTAACACCCGGGGTGATTTGTACCTGAAATATTTAATGTATTACACAAAGCTACAGGTGTGTAGATAGATAACGGAGTTTAAACAGGTATAAGGTTTAAAACACGTCTACACCTTAAGGCCTTAACTAGCAATACCATGGTACAGACATACCGTCCAGGGAACAGAAGGGAGGAATGTTTTACATACATTTCCTTTAATTTTGTTCCTGGTACAGTTGAACTAGTGACATTCCTCCAAACTCCTATCAGTCAATGCCTGTTATGCTGACTTACATGTACTATGACCGCCTTATGCTCTCAATGTACTAGTGACGGCTTTGAGAAGTCTTGTGTCGTTATTGGCGCAATACTAGAGACATTCACTTTATTTTCTATGCAAGTACATGTATTTATCTCTCTTTTATGATGTTTATCATACAACTACATGCATGTTGGGAATTAATTGATCGTTCATTGAATAAAGTTAAGTTCCAAAATCTGATACGATTAAATATCGGGCTGACCCCTTTGTATTATGTCAAGCGTGAATTCAGATATGTTTAAAAATGTATTGCTGTAATATCAGATACTATTTATGAATTCATAACAGTTTCCCATGTAACAGGGATCGTTAAGAAATGCTATTTGGTTTAGTTTTATAGGGTTTAACATTCTACCATCAGCTGAGGTCATTTGAGAATGTGTCTAAATATGTTGTGATAGATGACGTAACAAACACATATGCTGCACTTTTTATATTAAGTAATAGATACTGTATGCCGAAAAATGAATTAAACTGCATCATGCAGCTGTTTCGTCCTCCTAGGACTTCTTCAGTGATGTTAGGGACCAAAAGATGGTGTAAGTGCGCTGGATGCAGAGTATGGTGTCGACTTTATCGGTTACTTCACTGAAACACCATGTAGAAGTCACCCAGCACAGCATTCCATCCAGTCAAATTGTACAGACAACGGTAAAAAACACTTCAACACAGAGAATAACAATTTCACTATTTTAGTTGTTCTGATTGGTTTAAATTTCAAAATACTAGAATTTTGCGGGACGAATACAGTGCAAATATTGTATATAATTGAGGGCTTTTTTCTATTTAAAGTAATTATACCATGTGTAAACAAAATACTGGACTGTTTCTGCTATCAGATGATCGTATTGTAAGCGTAAACTTTTACACGCGTATCTTTCTATTATGCCCAATGGAGGCAGAAGTATTACGCGCTAAGTCATTTTTGTAGGTAATTGAGTATGGTGATTTAAATTCAGTTCCGAACAAATGACACGATCATTATCCTTTTAAATTTTAAAAGATGTGTGTCTGTTCAAAATGTATATTTGTAGTTTTTCTTTTTATTCGATTAATGCTAATTCATTACCACGTGTTTGCTACTGATGACGTCAAAACGTTCTGTGACACATGTCAGTGCATGTGTGTAGTCATTGTTTGTTTTGGGAAATCCGCTCCTACCCTTGATCGACTTTCCGCGATTTGAAATCGAAAGTAAAGGTACACGTATGTATATTTCGCAATCGCAACGTACATTACCACCGGGAGTGGTAATTCATCAATATAATGATGTGAAACTAGATCGGGGTTTGATAACACAGTACTGAACAGCGAACACGATATACGCGTCCATGAAGAATAAGTTAAGTGAGTACCTAGGAATACGGAACTGACAGTGTATGCCTGCCCAGTAATACGATAAATGGAGACCTCTACATACCTATACAGAAACCTGTATACACCAGGACCCAGTTGTTCAAAAGATTAGCTTACTCACGGTATAACATTTTCCCATCTTCAATAATGCTCTCAATATACAAGGTGCAATCCCACAATTTTGTATGTAAATTGACTGTACTGATATTTGATATCTGCAAAGTTGGAACTAATAGAATGGTTTGTTTTTAAAGTTACAGGATAGTTGAAATTTGCACTAATCACTGCCTAAGCTAACAAATTTTTGAACAGTTGGGCAGAGTATGGTAACTTCTATATATCGGTATGATTACCTCCACATACCGGACAAGTATATATGGGTCAAGAAACCTCTATATACCGACACAGTTAATGTTAGTTTCAATACAGGACGGTAGAATATATATACGCATTGCGAAACCTCTATATACCGACAGGATAAACTCTATATACCTGACTGTAGGATTATATATACCCATACCGAAACCTCTGTATACCAAGCTATATATACCTGACCATGATATATATAGCCATACCGTAACCTCTATATACCGACACGGTAAAGTCTATATACCTAACTGTAGGCTCAATGTACCCGACAAAGGACATGTATCATCAACATATTCTAATACGGCAATCTCTATTCCGGCCAGTTACCTGTAAGGTTACCTCTGTATTCCGGCCAGTTACCTGTAAGGTTACCTCTGTATTCCGGACACGTAAGTGGACACGCAACAGTTTTGTACAGCCCATAATATAATGGCACTCACTAATTAATGTCACTCACTCCTTACTATGACAAATAGTCATAGCGGGGCACAGTAACATACATAACCAACCCCCGTCACAATATCCGCCTTATCTTGAAGTATAAAAATAATCACGATATTATGACTAATATACATTTTAAATCTCGCATTAACAATAAAGAAAGTGTTTTAAGATTACGAAAGCTAAGGTGTTGTTTGAAGTCTACTCTAATGTCAACGGGTTTATGTAGGAATTCGCCCTCCTATTAAAATGATTAATTTGAATTACATCTTGATATATAACCACAAATGGATTGTTGGTGCTTCAGTGTGTATACTGGCCATAGACAGGACGTGATTTACACGTAACGAAAACCAACTGTAGAAACTACATTCTTTTCTTTTTACAAGCATGTTTAAATGTTTGTCTGGATAGTTCCTGTAATCTTTGGGGGTTTTTTTTCGAGGTAGAAAAGTTTCACTTTTGACATTTTCCTGCAAATATTTGGTTACCCATTTCCTAAAACAAAACAAAAAGTGAATGAATAAATACATCAATAGTAATGTAGGAAAAGAACTTAAAAAATACAAAACCCCAGAAAAGAATCTTTGCCGTCGGAACTAAGATTCTGGCCTCTTGAAAATAAAGTAGTTTGTTCAGTTACGTAATATTTTTGAGACTTGATATAATTACAAAATGATCTAACCCTCTGAAAAAATCAGCATCTAATGACTTTACAATTGTCGAGAAAAAAAACAGTTCTCAGCAGTTACAGCTTTTAGCCGCGGTTCAATGATTCTTATTGGTGAATATAGAGTAAACATCCAGCGTGTGAAACCAGGATCATTCAATATCCGTCACGCTTGATTAGGTATCAATATTATCTGGTTTATTGACATTGATCGATGTGTCAGGTCCCCAGGTGAATAGTGCACAGGTAAAACCGGATGTAAGGTACGTAGTAATATGGACTTCATATATAGATATATAGGTAATAACGCTTATATATCTCCATAGACCACAGACGGGGTCCTCGCAACGTCGATATGAAATAGCGAATTACCGGGCAGAATTTCAGGTAGGAGATAAAAACGGATACTCGAGTGGCCAGGTAGAAAGAATGTCTATTCCGTCATTGACTTGTTGAAAATATCATGTGAACGAAGATAGCTGTGCCCATTACATACAGAAGGTTATATACACCTGAGCTACCTGGGCAGGGACAGGTGAGGTAGCCGTACGTAGAACACATACCTGTTCACCTGTAAACCTAAGTACCTGTGTCGTTCACCTGCCTGAAGGACAGATATTTACACCAGCGGTTGGGGATGTAATATGTATTTATTATAACACAGGTAAGTTAAACATGTGTTGAATCTCAGGTAAAAAACAGTATTATGCATACCTGTTGTAGACCTACATAATGACCTATATTTTTCATGGGAGGAATTGGACAGAGATTATACAGCTGTTGTATTAGCAGATTTTTACCTGCATTGTGCATATTTCAAATTGTTATATTTTGTCGTCTGTCTATACCGGAAGTTGGTTTGGACCGTTTTTACACGGGTGGTTGCTTGTCGTGTATATGTGTGTTAGAGGGAAGGTTGTGACGACTGTCGCCTTGTCACCATTAGGACACAAGGCAGGACACTTTTACCAAATCTAGGGCTCGGTTCGCAGGTAAGCAAGCCGTTTTCTGTATACGGTACTCGTCTTTATAGGTTTGTGGTACCGTTATTGAAATCTGTAGATATCGTATTTCTTATTGCCATAACCACATACATGTATTTCTATAAATAGCCATTTAATACATCAATACCGGAGACATTTTAATTATAGATACATAAATCTATACTTAAAATGTACCATGGTATACTGTAGGTCTATATGCTGCGTTAACTCCGGTTTGTGTGAATATATATCTCGGGGGTAAATTTAAACCACCATTGGTATTTAAACTCAGATAATTCCTAAACTCTACACCAGTTGATTGTTATAAATAGGACTGTGATAAGACTGAACAATAACACACATGCTATGTATTTAACGCCTACCGTCGGGCATATACGTATCAAACAATCATTACTGCCACACCTGTGTTTATTGGGTATATTTTACACATGAACACGTGTTCTGTTTTGTGATGTTACAACCGAATCTGTTTCACTTCCGGTGGCGGGTACGGGGGATTGTGAAACCTACATGTATGGGCGTGGTCTGTTTCACTTCTACGGTACATGTGTTTTAGTCTGGGTATTGATTTTCAGTGTGTGACTGGCTAGGTGAACGGTGCTTCTACAGACGACTGTGTGTCTATTCAAACCAGGTAAACACCACGTACCTGTAATTGGCTAAAATCAATGGCACAGGTGAGAACTACCGGTGTATTGGGAAGTTTGACGTTTGTGACACGATTAGAAATTGTATGTATTTACACCTGTAGTGCCAAATACCCGTGTGTTGTATAGAAATATAGGTATCACGTTGAAACCCATTCATGATATTGAATATATTTATAGTAAATGAGGTTTTTGGATACGGAATTAGATGTATAAGTCCGTGGTTTTGACATATATTTATCTGTATGTGTTGGGAGTAATATGCATTGTCATGGACCAACACAACATGTAACTAGACGGTCAAATCCAGAAAACACCATCCACACTGCAGGGAGATAATTATGTTGTAAACTAAAACAAAATCACAGGATTTTGAAGACTCATAATTCCGTCACGATGTGTCGAACCACATCCGAAATTCCCCTATCGATTATAAATATACTTACTGCCGAAAAGGATATGATGTCAGATATGTATTGTACATTTCACGCCGTTGTGCTTTTACAATTAGAATCGTGATAAAGGTGTGTCGCTTTTAATGTTTATGTATAGTTGTAAACAAATTTGATTGTACAGCGTTAAAGCTTTGCCTGTCCACCCGACCGACGTAAAGGTAACGCCTTTCCATGCTTTATGTAAAATAGGGTGATGCTTCATCAACACAACACGTGTACCCGCCCTGTCAATACTATAGGACACAGCACAGGGACTTGAAGAATTGAAACGCTTTATTTGGTCCTGAATTAAGGTGTTCTAAGCATTGTTTTCGTGTTCTAAATGGCTTCGATCAACTTTCGGTTAAAATAAAACTGAAGGTACCCATACCACGTCTAAAATTACTTGGAACACCTCTTGTTTTGGTCCAAATATCGATGAAAGAATTGTTCAAGTCCCTGTGGTTTACAGGTAGCAATACCATTGATTGAAGCGAATGTATGCAGTTTTGCAGGTTTGAAACTTTCAGACCCTTTTAGCACCAGGTAAACATACAAGTACAGAAGGTAGATTCTATTCCAAGGCCAAAGTTTACAATAAAGGGTAACACATCTATAAACGTTTACCGTTTTCAGTTGTGACGGGATGGTATGCCTCTTGGAGATCGATAGACTGGGTCTGATGCCAACTTTATAGTGCTATCCTTCTGTAATACCTTTCCGAAGGCAATTCTTGAGAACTTTGATATGCCCAGGTATATGTACAGGTCAGAAAAAAGGAGTTTGTATGGAAGTAGAGAGAAACTGAAAATCACTTATCAACGTCGCTCAATGAGTTGGTTGGTTGGGGGGGGGGGGGGGTGAAACTGGGTTTCTTTACTTACTACCACTGTACAAGTGCGCTGTTGATCCTGATAGGTTTGCCCTGCTGAAATAGTATCGGCTAGGTTCGTCATTTGCAGATGAGTTAACGGGTTCTTTGTTCAAAATTTCAACTGACCTGTACGAAGATATATTTTGCATAAAAATGCACTTTAATCGTCCTGTCTAAAGCTCGAGCTTTTTGCATTGAGACTTGACGTATGTCCATGTAAGGCTCTTGATGACCTTTTGCCCTCATGTTTTGTTTTTGGTCGTGCATAGTTCGTCTTTAACTTTTCACAATTTCAACCTCTTCTCAAGAACCACATGAAGGATTTTAACCAAATTTGGCAGGAAGCATCCCTATGGGTTGTCCCTTCCAGTTTGCGAACAAACAGGTTGTGGCACTATAGGGGCCCATTAAGAGCCAGAGGTCACGATTTTGCACCCCAACAAAAACAATATTTTTCACACATTGCCTATATCTGTTATTGTTTATGCATATACGCAATTGAAACTTGTAGAGACTTGTGTGAGGATTATTGAAGCAAAGTCACACCCCAGCTCCTGTTTTCATAAGCAAATATATTGTTGGCGATTTCAAGCAGATTAAAAAAAAGCACAGCACACGGTCTGCTTTGCCAACCTCCGCTTGGGTTTGGTCGTCCGTTTGTCGGTCACACTTCGTTTCCGTGCAATAGCAGCATCACATTTATCCGATTTTCTTGAAACATGGTTACACAAGGTTAACTGCCTAAAGGGCTCGTCCCCGCATTTAGCGGAGTTATGGCCCCTTGATGAACGTTTCCTTGCAGTCACGGCAACAAATATTAATTTGCAAGCAATACATCTTGTGTCAACAGCATGAAAATTATAAAAAAAAATAACTTACAATATGCTTACTCCGTTACGAAAGGCGATATTCATTCTACGAATTAGCTTGTTGATCTCAATACAATGTTCACATAATATTTGAAGAAATAACAGAGTACAAGCTAGGTAATCTGAAAGATTTTGAGGAATTTCATTTCATTGAACGTGACATGCCCGTACTACACGGGAAATGAATATTTCATCTTTGCTTCATGGAGCTGCACAACAAAAAGTATGCAATATGTTGTTAGATAGGGACATCCGATTCAGGTACCCCCACCGACCCTTTTTTTAACCCCAACCAAAACAATTTATCTCGCTCGAATTCGTTCGAACATTCCATTCGAACTCACCGAAAATTGTCTGCGTATTTTAAGACACTGTTTCAAAGGCAGTTATCGATCAAAAGATATGTAATGCATACATTTGTATATAATAAAAAAAAAATAACTTGATCTTAATTTTGACGTTTGAGACCACTATTTGGTTCTTCAACCTCCCATCCTTAAAAAATATACAATGTACTTAAAACTTTGAAAAATAAAACTGAAAAAGTCCCTTCTGACATTTCTTTTGCAGTCTTGTTACTCAAAACTTATGAATTTTGTTGTTGCCTTAAAGATGTTTCAGGAAGTTAAAGAAATTTCGAGAGAAGGCATACATATTGTCTGTGCATGAAGAATACTTGCACGGGGTTGTTTGTGAACAATGAAAAACCTAAACCGTGATATATATATGTTTTGGATATCCTTTGTATACGAATGGGTCGTATATATCAGTTTACAGTTGAATATAGACATCATACCGAACACAAACAATTAAAAACCCAAATTCTTTACAGGGCGTGACAAAGTTAACCTATTTTATCAACCGAAAACTAAACTAAAATGTAAATTTAAAACAGGTTACGCATCTGTTAAGAAGACGGATGTGAGCATATCGTTTATAAGATATTATTACAGATAGACGAGAATCACTGAATACATTTTAGCAAGTAGTTGAACAGCCTCGTGTTGGTGGAAAATTCTGTAGTACCAGGAAGTAAAGAGTGTACCTGTGTCATGCAATGTACAGGTAACACACCTGTGTAATGTACTATACAGGTAACACACACATGTGTAATGTACTGTATAGGTAACACACCTCTGTCATGTACTGTATAGGTAACACACCTGTGTAATGTACTGTACAGGTAACACACCTGTGTAATGTACTGTACAGGTAACACACACCTGTGTAATGTACTGTATAGGTAACACACACCTGTATAATGTACTGTACAGGTAACACACCTGTGTAATGTACTGTACATGTAACACACACCTGTGTAATGTACTGTACAGGTAACACACCCGTGTAATGTACTGTACAGGAAACACACCTGTGTTATGTACTGTAAGGTAACAAACACCTGTGTTATGTACTATAAAGGTAACACACACCTGTGTAGTGTACTGCACAGGTACATCATGTAACACAATTGTGTAATGTACTGTACAGGTAACACACACCTGTGTAGTGTACTGCACAGGTACATCATGTAACACAATTGTGTAATGTACTGTACAGGTAATACACGCCTGTGTAATGTACTGTACAGGTAATACATACCTGTATTATGTACTGAACAGGTGACACACCTGTGTAATGTACTGTACAGGTAACACACCTGTGTAATGTACTGTACAGGTAACACACACCTGTGTAATATACCGTACAGGTAACACACACCTGTGTACCGACTGTACAGGTGACACACACCTGTGTAATGTACTGTACAGGTAAAACACACCTGTGTAATATAACGTACAGGTAACACACACCCGTGTACCGACTGTACAGGTGACACACACCTGTGTAATGTACTGTACAGGTAACACACCTGTGTTATGTACTGTACAGGTGACACACCTATGTAATGTACTGTACAGGTAACACACCTGTGTAATGTACTGTACAGGAACACACACCTGTGTAATATACCGTACAGGTAACACACACCTGTGTCATGTACTGTACAGCTAACACACACCTGTGTACTGTACCGTAGAGGTAACACACAACTGTGTCATGTACTGTACAGCTAACACACAACTGTGTACCGACTGTACAGGTAACACCCACCTGTGTAATGTACTGTACATGTAACACACCTGTGTCATGTACTGTACAGGTAACACACACCTGTGTCATGTACTGTGCAGGTTACACACACCTCTGTCATGTACAGGTAACAGGAACATGTGTAATATATTGTACAGATAACACACACCCGTGTTATGTACTGTACAGGTAACACACACCTGTGTAATGTACTGTACAGGTAAAACTCACATGTGTAATGTACTATAAAGGTAACACACACCTGTGTAATATATTGTAATACCTATATACTGTACACTTGTCATACCTGTACAAGTCATTGTAATCCTAAGTACTATATACATAACACATTACTAAAGTAGCAGTCCGTACAGATACAATCTGTTTTATGTTCGATTGTCTTAGGGTGTCGGAAGCTATGTAAATCATTTTGTTGATTAGCATCAATTAATTTCAAAACTGACGTCTCTCCTTTGTTTAAATGACGTTCTAGGTTAAATACATGTACATTAACTTTATACATGTTTACTTTTCGACTTGAAAAAATCGTGACACCAGTCGCCTAAATGCATACAAGCTGAAGTTATTTTAGGTTTGTATTGCATTAAAGCGAAGGTCATTATCGAACACAGGGACATGATGATCGTTTTTAGAATATCTAATCTTGGATGTAAAAAGTGTATTTAAAAGTAATATTATACGTTTAAGGGATTAGAACAGTAAGATCATAAGGGGTTGCAGTTTGAACGACACTTGATCGTCCTTAACCGTCTAATATTACTCTTAACACGTCAGTATGATGTCAAAACATATCTTCTGCGACAAATTCACACGTCCCTATGATTTCGCCAATGTCACATTCGGGATCATGTGTTACCCGTGGCGCGGAACTGGGAATCCCGATAATTAGATTTAGGGCGAGAAGTGTAAATATACATAGATTGACTTGATACCGGTAGTACTTGGCCCGGGATGCATGCCGTTTCAGTTTCGTCGAGGACACCGAGTTAAACGCACAGGGACCTAAAATAAGTTGTTTAAAGTAATTTTACACTTTTAGGGGTTAAGATCAATTTTCGATAAAAATGCCCCTTCAATGGTCATAAAAGCTGGGTGGGGGGGGTGACTTGTCCCAGTATGTGACTAGTCCCTGACTTGTCCCAGTATATGACTTGTCACAGTATGTGACTTGTCCCAGTATGTGACTTTTTCCAATGTGTGACTTGTCCCAGTATATGACTTGTCCCAGTATATGACTTGTCCCAGTGTGTGACTTGTCCCAGTATATGACTTGTCCCAGTATGTAATTTGTCCCAGTATATGACTTGTTCCAGTATGTGACTTGTCACAGTATGTGACTTGTCCCAGTATGTGACTTTTTCCAGTGTGTGACTTGTCCCAGTATATGACTTGTCCCAGTATATGACTTGTCCCAGTATATGACTTGTTCCAGTATGTGACTTGTCACAGTATGTGACTTGTCCCAGTATGTGACTTTTTCCAGTGTGTGACTTGTCCCTGTATGTGATTTGTCCCAGTATGTAATTTGTCCCTGTATGTGATTTGTCCCAGTATGTAATTTGTCCCCGTATGTGATTTGTCCCTGTATGTGATTTGTCCCAGTATGTAATTTGTCCCAGTATGTTATTTGTCCCAGTGTGTGATTTGTCCCTGTATGTGACTTGTCCCAGTATGTAATTTGTTTCAGTATGTGATTTGTCCCAATATGTTATTTGTCCCAGTATGTAATTTGTCCCTGTATGTGACTTGTCCCAGTATGTAATTTGTCTCAGTATGTAATTTGTCCCTGTATGTGATTTGTCCCAGTATGTAATTTGTCCCTGTATGTGATTTGTCCCTGTATGTGATTTGTCCCTGTATGTGATTTGTCCCAGTATGTAATTTGTCCCAGTATGTAATTTGTCCCTGTATGTGATTTGTCCCAGTATGTGACTTGCCCCAGTATATGATGTTTTATGTTGTCTAATTCATACAACAGATACTCTTGAATACTACATGTAGTAAGTGGTTAGTTTTGGAGCTTTATATCCCTTTCGAATTCCCTCTCATTCAGAGCCTCTCTTGAAAAAAAGAGTAAGGGATACCGCCGCTGAGTTCCGAGTACCTGAAACTGACATCAACAATTGCGCGTGGACCTTGTTATGATCTTTTGAACTATTTATGACTCAATATTATTCCAATGCTTCACAAAAGTGAATCCTGAGTGAAATGTTATTGAAATTCGTAAAAAAAAACAATTGATGTACATTGTATCACATACAAATTGAATTACTCTAAAACCTCTACATATTGCTCTCGTAACAGTGACAATATCACTTACCACCGACATATTTCAGTGTGATTTTGTTTTGTTTTAAGAATGTGTTACATTATCGTCAAACCCTTTATAACGCCATTTTCCGTCTGTGACAAATGATGTCGGAATAACGAGGTATTACCTTATGATTTTGTCGCGAGTAAGTTATTGGCTACTTATTTACGTTCACCAGCGTTTTTGTAACATGTATGGTAGTTACGTATCAATTTAACGATCCATTGAGGTAATTGTGGCTTTATTTGTGTGTTTCAGAAGCGACAGTACAGTTGACTGCCCTGCCCCGCGAGCGCCTGTGGAGAAATCCATTCTTCAGCATGGACGGCGAGTTTACAGTCGAATACCTCGGGTGCTCAACCCTCTCAAAAGCAACCACTTCCGGTTTAGGGTCAATCCAAAAACCGCTCCGGGAGAAGTATATAGAATTCCGGAAATCTTCCAAGAACAAGAAACTCAGCCAAGAAGCTATTTTACGTGTAAACCGTGATGGTTTGACAGTTTTGTTCCCGGGCGCTCCCCCGGGTCAAGCTAACCAGATGTTCTATGACTATCCCTCCATAAACCTGTTCGAAGCCGTTCGTTTCATGGCCAGGAAAGGCCCAGACAAAAAAATGGGCGCCGCATTTGTCCCGATTGAACAGAATCGAAATCTGAACAATGGTTCAGAGAATCTGTTCTCCCACTTGGATAAGAAGAATCATAACTTGTTGAAAATGGACCATCCTGCCATGGTCGCCTGCGTCATGAGGCGAACCAGTGGGGTGCGCGCGCTCGACTGCCATTGTTTTGTTGCAGACAGTGATGGTCAGGCCGTCAGACTAGTTTCTATGTTACGGGGACAGAACCATATGGGGTTTGAACGCGAACCCTCCTTTCAGAATCGCTACGGTGAATATCCCGGGCCGAGTCCCGGGGGTCACCATCCTGACATTTTACGTAACAGTTATGGCGAATATGGCGCCTACCGTAATGAACCTGAAATGGGGCCCGGGCCGGAACAAGGCAGACCTAATTCGGACATGTACTATCCCAACAATAGGCGATCGGACGGATGGGAGGAGCCTGTCCGCCGTGTTAGTGACGAACGCCCCGTGGATGACAGATATATGGGAGATCCGCGGCCACTCTATGGCGCACCTCCACAGTCACGTGACATGGGGCCGCCGCCTCATGACATGGGTCCGCCGGCCCGAAATAGATACTCCGGTGAGGACAGACATTTTTCGCACGAGCGTCAATCTTCAGGAGACAGTGGGTCGCGTGGCTATCATGAACCCCATAGGGCGGACAGCAATGGTTTTATACACGAAAGACAGAGATCTGGAGAAATAATCCGTGGTGATGGACACTCAGATTACGGAGGAGAAATAGTCCGCGGCGATAGATACTCGGATCATGGGCAAGGGGAGCGTTTCTCCCGTCCACAAACACGTGACGAGGGTCGTGCCGGACGAGTTATGTCCCCTGGAAGATACAGAGAACCACCGTCCACTGCCCCTAAACCGTCCCGCGCACTGTCACCTGGTCCACGTTCACCACGATCGCCCCCATCTTCCAGACACCAGGGGTTGCCAAGGCAACCATTTGAGACCCCTCCATCGCCAGTGTCCAGAACGAGGAATGAACCAGTGTATTCTGCCTCAAATCTCGAAAGTCGGCAGCTTGAAGATAAACAAGCCGCAAAAGTGAGACCCGTAGCTAAAGTTCCCCCCAATCATGTGCTGGGAGTAAAGGTGTTACCTACGGGTCTTATGGCTGCCCTTCCGAAAAAGGTCGAGGCGGAACCTTCGCGCTATGACGAGGACGAAGAGGACCCGTATGATAATGCAATGTCAAGAGAACAGTTTTACGGTGATAAACAGAACCTCAAATCAGACTATAGGCGTAGTGACGATTTTCAAAAGCCAGGTCCCGGCGGTTACGCGCCACCGGATATAGTCCCGCATCACGATCGAGACCAAAGATATGGCGTCGATTACGGCGAAATGTACCGCAAGCCTCAGTCAAATCTTCGTTCTTCTCAGCACAAACAAAGTGGAGGCGACACAGATAAGCCATGGTCTTTTGAAAGTGAGTTCCAAAAGTACTCAAAGAATACAAGTGACGATGATAATAGTGATAGGGGTTCGCAAGGATATTCAAACAGAGGCCCTAGAGGGGGAGGCAACGAAATAGCGGAAATGATGAGCAAGATGAATGTCCACAGGGGTTCTAACGAAAGGGCAAAAACTTCCGACACAAACTTCGAAGAGCAGCTGGGCTATTTACCTTAGTCATCCACACAGAAGTTCGTTAAGGTTCATTTAACCCATTGACCACGAATATGGTCACAGTGTGACAGTTTCCGGTTCAGTTACCTTGGCATTAAACCAGTTGACAATGTGGAGCTCAGTTACCCCTGGCAACATATGCGATCACGGTGTTCTTAGTTACCCCTGGCAACGCATATGCTCACGTTGTTGGCTCAGTTACCCCTGACAACGCATACAGTCATGGTGTGTGACCTCTGAATACCGATACGTGTAAGTCACATGACTATAAACGCGGTCTCATCACGTGATTTAGTTTCCCCTACATCAAACCCGGAATGTGATTTCTGTTACTCTTGAAATCACATATCCCCCGCTTTCACCGAAACGGGGGATATTAATTTGGGTTTGTCAGTCTGTCTGTCACACATCGAAGTTATGTGTAAAAGGCTTAAGTCTTTGTTCAATTTCCAAGCAATACATCTTTTGTCAACAGCATGAAAATTACAAAAGATTTCCATTGCAATATGATAACCACCTTACGAAAGGGGGGAAATGAGCAGGGATGTTAATTCTACGAATCAGCTTGTTTTTGTTTTTTGTTTGCAATATTTATCAGAATTCTATATCTTTACACGTGTTTAATATCCTACTTATAAAATATGTTTATTTGGTAGATATTTCAAATGAAAACAGTGAATACTATTGTAAAGATTTTTATCAAAATAGTGGTATACCGGAATGGACAATGTGGCTGTAAGGGGAGGCTACTCAATAACTATCGTAGTAATTGTTATGCTACGTAAGGGTGATAGTTAGAGTTTATCGAAAGCACTAGTACTATGCAAAATGCCGCCGATGTGATATATCATAATCATGTAACACAATACATTTACTTTTGTTAAAAACATATTAATAATATAATCAAATTCTCAACAAAAGATCTGAATATATTTAGCATAGTAACTACATTTATTTTCATAATATCAAAATATTTTCAAAATATTGAAATATCAAGAGTGCTGAAAATACTTTGACAAATTCAATTTCGCTTGTGTCATGAAATGGCGTGTATGGTGCAGTGAATGCAAGTGAATGTGTGTGCATATTATACTTTAACGTACACGATCAATGAATGAAATGTATGTCACTGAGGGAGTTTGATTACCGGTATCAGAATTAACACACGTGTATAAGAGAAGTTTAAACGGAACAGGCTGGAATCGTTATGCCAGGTCAAGATAATAATAGAAGTTACCTCCCCTTAATCAAATGACGCACTTTTTATCACTACATATGTATAACAATTTCTTTTATAGATCAATAGTCAGATTTCATTTTATCAAAAATAAAGAGAAAGTATACCAGTAAATTTATATGTGTAAAACAGAAATAATCTTATCCTGTTTTTGTTCAACATATAATTTTGCTTTACAGATTGGAACATAAAATGTATTACCCAAATCTCCTAAAATATCATTTTGAAATGCAAATTTCATTTTTTCTCGAAAAAGCACAAATTCATCAATGTAAATAATTTGATGGATACACTATTCAATTATTTTGAAACGTGCCTCATTTTCTAAATAAAATGTTTGTGATCTGTTCCCTTATTCCAATAACGAAAATTAATCCGGTGAAATCTTGAGGTTGTTAAATATGTTAGATGTTAAGGGGGGGGGGGGGGGGAGAGACGTGGAGGGTTGATTTCGTTGTTAATGGGGGCAGGGGGCGTGACCGGTCGTTGGAGATGTTGGTTATTATTGTGGAGGAGGGAAAGTGATGGGGGTACTAACATGTAATGTCATTGTATATTGAAGCAGGCCCCAGTTTCATCATTCTTCAGTAACTTAAGGAAATTCCTTAACATAAAAATCCAGAGAAAATCATTACAAAATTTAAGGACAGTTCCTTAACTTACGATTTTCCACTTTACTTCTGAAATGTTTTCTTAATTTTGTAGATTTTGAAGTTAAGTGATTTCCTTATGTTAAGGAACGTTGATGAGACTGGGACCAGTTTCTGTACTGTAAATATCGATCCAATTAGCACGAAACATATTATCACATGTATATAACCTGTGTTTACTGTTGAAGTTCACTAGCCAACATATTATTGTATAACTGAGTCTCAATTTGTATGCCTATTTTTGTATAACGTTATTCATTAATATACAAGTTTTTGTAACATAAATTGACTATTTTGTTGTTAAGTATGTTCACACAAAGAGTTGCCATATTTTTATTACACAGATAAAGTGCGTTTAATCAAAAGCTGCTCTTGTTTAAAACATTAAATATTACGGAAATAATCAATATTTTGTGTTATTTATCATGTCTCCCTTTCAAATGGAGACATTGTATTGAGTACAAGTTCTTGTTCTTCTTCTGATAATTTCTATTCCGGCACATAACTTTTAAACTACAGAAAATCTTTACGAAACTTGCAATATACTTACATCGTCTGAAGCCGATGCGCAATGCACTTCCGTTAGGACACGGTGACCTCGACCTCAAGGTGAAAGGTCAATTAAGTGCGATCTTTTCCAAAACGTTTTGTCCAGGCGATAACTATATATTAAACCGTAATAGATATATACTGATGAAAGTTGCAGTGTACCTGGGATTACCTGCATCGCCCATGCACATGTGATGAGCACTATCATAAGGTCATTGTGACCTTTACACCAAGGTCAAAGGTCATACATGTTTGATTGTTTCAAGCATTGAAAGGGGACGCCGAGGTGATGACAAAGGGTCCTCTCTGTAACTGACTATATGTAATAATGACTGACCAATCGTTAAGTTAATCGGATCAAAAGTCAAGCTCAGATTTTACATCTTTACCTCAGGGTTAGCAGATCCAAGGTCAATATCAAATTTTACATTTCTTAAATGTTAAACGCTTATTTTTCTGACATTTTTTAAGGTTGAAAAGTATGAATTGTTTAATGTCTTTAGAATTTTTCATCAACCATTCCTGCTGACGGCAAATATATATATTTACATATCGACCTTCATCAGCAAACTCTGACAGGATATCCATCACCGATAAAAATCCATTATGTCGGGCTTCGTACGCCATGGATGTTCATGTGACCGCGTCACTGCTAGAGAAGTGTCAGTGCGTGTAAATAGGTCCATACTCAGATTAATTGATTTAAAACTTTTGAAAACAAGAATATGCTGTTGTTCACTTTGTATTCATTTTCTGGAATTACTCGTATATCGATAAAAATCACTCGAACTACACAATCTTTGCAACTGCGATTGCCTTAGTTTCAATCATATAGAATTTCCGGCATTCGTTTTGGGGTAAGTATAAGGATGTTTACTATTTTGCAAACACAGCGTTTTGTGGTACAAACGATTCAATTTTACTGTCTTGAATATAAGACAAAAGATAGCGATCGCTTAAATCTACTTTTCTGTAGAATCATGCATGCTTCATTTCGGATAAGTTACATTTAAAGGGAATTAATGAAACTTACGCGAATTTCGTAAAAAAAAATCCATTTCAACTAGTTAAACTTGAGCCACAAAGAAAAAAAGACATTATATCGTTATAACGACTTACTATCTCGAAGCACAGGGACTAGGTACGGATCTATGTGACGATGGACTGCTTGTCAGATAGTTATTTTACCTCTCTCGAATATAACTCCTCCCACTAATATATATCTGTCCATAGTGATATCGGAAGGTAAAAAAAATATCTGACTTATTTCATAGTGACAAAGGTCCGTGCCTAGCCCCTGTGGTCCGTGCCTAACCCCTGTGTCCCGCCCGAAGCAACATTTATGGCTATCTGGTAACGACGAAATCTGTGTCGTTCTACAGCGAAGGGAAGTAACACTTACTGTGAGAAGACTAATGGGGAATAACTCCTCTCCTCTTACATCTTTTATTTGTTTGGTTCGGTTGACTTTCTCGGAACGATGGATGATGAAATTGTGCAATTCAGTATTGTCGATTTGTTCTAAAAAGGATACATCATCTACCTAATTGATGGGTTTCATGGACTCTACAGAAACGTGTTATTTCAAAATATATTCAAAATGATCTGGCGACACGCAACGCACGCAAGTCGCTGATTTTTATGCAATTTGCTCCTTGGTAGTACATGTGCCTTTTTAGAGGGGAGGGAGTGGATTTGATTTCGGGATGAAAACCTACCTGACGGCAATAAACAAAAGTCAAAACCTCTGTGATATAAAGTAACCTGACTACTGTATGAAACAGTTAAATCTGATTTGAGTGCAAAAGTAACAGTTTTAAATTCTGAATTGTTCGTTTGTAGAAGTGAAGTCTTACAGAAGCATAACTGCTAAACTCTAAGATTTACTGATAGAATATGTATTATTCATACGGTATATACATTTGTAGCGTCCTGGTGACTGCTGTTTCACGTCTATTAGAAAGTTTGTTTCCTCATTTCTGTTGTCACGTATCATGCTTCTCGTTCTCAAAATTTCAAAAGTTACACACATTTTCTTTCTTTGCATTTCGAAGTCGAAGGTATAAATAACTGTACGGAGAAATCGACTGGCTTTGAAGTCGGTTGTTGCTCTCCTGTAATCTTTAAATGAAGGGGTATCGATTTAGCTATGTCAAACAGATACTTGTGTGCCTCAAATTTTGTTATGATATATTCAAGAGCTGCAAAGAACACTTGTTTATGATATTTTACTTCCACTTGCCCTCCATTACTTGGTTATGGGTCCAAGGCCTACGTGTTGCATGATGCAACGAAAAATGTAACAATTTCGAAAAATGTAACAATTAATACATATTTCGTTCGTAATGCACGAAAATTGTAACAATGTCATATTTTTCGTGCATCATAAACGAAAAATGTAACAATTGTTACATTTTTCGTGCATGATGTACGGAAAATATAACAATT
This sequence comes from Mimachlamys varia, assembly GCA_947623455.1. Classification (NCBI taxonomy): domain Eukaryota; kingdom Metazoa; phylum Mollusca; class Bivalvia; order Pectinida; family Pectinidae; genus Mimachlamys; species Mimachlamys varia. The sequence continues at coordinate 25,951,239 of OX392532.1, read as the reverse complement.
GTTAAATTTTTCGAAATTGTTACATTTTTCGATGCATTAGTGGCAGTCGCCTTGTACGGACCGTAGGTCGGTGGTTTTGTCTCCGAGTCATCCCGTTTCCTCCATCAAGACCTGCCACGTCCTGAAATGACCAAAGCTGTTACATTTTGTAAAATGACGTAACATACAAACAAAGGTGTATATGTGCTCACCAGGCTGTGTTGTAGAAAACCAAGCGTTTATCTTCCTGTTTTTTATGATGTTTTTGTTACTTATTTCCAATTTAAAAGCTCGGACCCTCAGAACGGATATTGTAGTGATGTTGCATTTAAGATGTTGTGTTGATGCGGTGCTCATATTACATTGGCCTGGATGAAGTATATACTACGTCAAGGTGTTGTTGTCACTAAAGGTATATCCCTTTGTTATGCACTGTGTTGTAATTAATGTCCCGTGCAATGAATTCGAGATATTATATATGTTCATTTGTTGTCTCAGATTGCATGGCTTTATCAAACAGGCTGTCGGATTGGGTGAAACTAGTCGTCACGTGACAGCATGTCGTCTTTCACACGCTTGAGCTTCCGCAATCAAACTTCTTTCATTTACATTGGAGCCATGCCAGAAAAAATCGCAAAAACCATCCTAACCTATATCCGACTGACGAAAGCAGACGATCTTTTTAATTTTGATATGCATATTTACATTTCTCCCTTCTTTGGCTTAGTAAACTCTGCCTGCGTATAATTAGCGTATACGCAATGTAAAAAGGCTCGGCCAATATATTTCTGTTTCAAATATGGCGCTGTTCACGCTTCAGAATGACAACCATTTTTTGGTTCCTTCAACATCTTGAAACGTGGAACACATTTGGGATACATAACGTCTAATCTTCTTAGTCTATTGTTGCACATTCAAAATTATTTGACGGTAATCTAAAAATGGCAGCTTCCTGTTGCGACGTTCGACCTCGTCACTTCAAGATCAAGTGTTTCAAACTGTCAATGCATGTTCATAACGACCATTACTGTACCATCCTACAGGTAGGAGTTAATATTTTACCTGCTGCCCCCATTTCATGATTTGTAAGAGGCGACGGAATCTGCTATCTCTCTTTTCTCTTCTTTCTAAAACAACAATTTTCTTCCGAATGTCTCCCTTGGCACCTGTCTCTCCTTTGGCCTTTATTGGAGCGTTCGTTCCAATGAGGAAACTTTGAGTTTTTTTCCTTGCCGAGATATACCAGAGTCTCAAACAATAGCAGTCACTACATGTACTCACTGCTTGGTGCTCAGCATTATTTTTTTATATATGAACCTGTTGTCAGTACAATGTGACCGGTCCGACAAAGATCTGGACTATCGCAACCTTACGCGGATATACCGAATCATCCCAAATACACATGTATACATCCAACACATACACCTATATAGCATACACCGATAGGCCGTCCGTATATGATCTTTGGCCTTCAATTTGAGAGGTCACCTTATGTCTGGCATTACCTCTATAACATTTCTAAAACTGACCTTGAAATGCTCCTGTACAAAACATTATGAATACTTTTCGTCGTTATAACGAAATCTCCTCCTGACGACAGCATTATAAGTACTATGTAATAGAGATTTCGGTCTTCTTGTATATCAGTTTCTGATAAGTTAAAAAATTGTTTTGTATTTTACAAATTTGATAACACATCAGTTTTACGTTAGAAATCAATCATCATTTATGTTTTCGTTTTTAACATGTGCATATTGCTGCTAGACGTCTTTATCATTATCCTACATATGTAAATTAAAGTGACTGGTATTCTGTGGGAGACCATTTACATAGATAATAATCATAAGAGGACCGGGGATCGATCCCTGTTGCACACCAGCATCAATTTGTTAATAAGCTATTACGCCTTGTTCAAAGTTGTCTGAAAATTTAAAGCAGGGAGTAATCAGTCAGACTGCTTCGAAAACCATTTTTTGTTCAAAATCATACATACAATTTCAGTTATGTGAGAAAAACGATTGGTCGTCAAGGTCGAACATCTTTCTAAAATCAAAGTACAGTTTCAATGCATCAGTGAGACATGTTTCATGTTTGCTGTGGTACTTTCGTATGAATGACTTTTACCTGCAAGGGCACTGTTTTTTTTATAATTAAAATGTGTCCCGCTACAAAGTACAGAAATCAAATACCATTCTTTCTTTGAAAACGTTTTGATTACAGAGACTATATTGGTATTGATCGAAAATTGCAGACAAATTATCTTTTTGTTTTCACTTTTATGAAAGAGTGATACAAAAACAAATCGGTTTTAAACTTTTTTTTTTTAGAATGTTAAACAATTTATTCCCTACTGGGTTCCAGAAAAGTGTAAACACAATTGATAATGCCCCGTATCATATTCTTAAGGTTTCCTGTCCCACTCCATTGCTATTTCCCCTATATACAGTTACCTCCCCTAAAGGATCCCTGTCCCCTCCATTATTAGTTATCCTATGTATAGTTACCCCCTTAAGGATCCCTATCCGGCTCCATTGTAATTTTCTCTATATATAGTAAAAATAAATCAGAGAATACCAAAGCGTTAACAAAACCAGGGGCAAAATATGAACAAAGGAAAGATTCACATGGAGACCCTTTCAAAAATACAAGAGAATAAGACCAGGTGTTCCGGAAGAGTAAGCGTCTTCTGCTTCATCGACGACACCCGCCATGTAAATCTTTGTCACATCCAAGTAAACATTAAGTTCTCAAAATGAGAACCGAGTAAACACACTAATGAGCAAACTCAAAAACGTCCATCTTCATATCACTTAAAGATACAGAATATTTCTCAATGAGACAAAGATGGCGACCATAAAACTTGCCCTTAGTTCTGATCAACCTGCGTCTCTCAAATCCTTGTGTTGTTAGTTTGTTTGTCAGCAGTCGACATCGATCACGAATATCCCCATATTAAGAGCAAGCCCTGGAATACCGAATCAACTGCGAAATGTAAGCACCATAGGTTGGAGAAGCAGGGGTGTTACTATCAAGAAATGGGAAGTTAACGATCGGAAAATTGAAATCATCACGTTTATCGTATAGCTTAGTAGTAAGCTGTCCATGTTGGTCGTAGTTTAAGTAGAGATCGAGGTAAGCAGCTGATGTAGAAGAGTCTGCTGTGTCCTTTATTTAAAGTTCAGGTGGGTATATACGATCGACGTGGTCAGCAAACTTCTTGTTGTTTATAGACAACACATCGTCGACATATCTGAAAGGGAAATTAAAAGGTTTGGCAAGGTTTTTGTTACCTGTCCTGATTAGCTTCTCCACAAATTCAGCCTCGTATGAAAACAAAAACAAGGTCTGTTAAGGATCCCTGTCCCTTTCCATTATTATTTTTCATATGTACATGTACAGAAGCCTCCCCTTAAGGATCCCTTCCCGGCTCCATTATTATTTCTCATATATAAAGTAACCTCCCCTTAAGGAATCATGTTTCACTCTTTTGCTGTTTTTCCTATCTACAGTAACCTGCATTTAGCTTCCGTTGTTATACAACTGTAGCGGTGTCAGAGATAGCACAGCATTCCAAAGTCTAGGGTTCGAATCCCGGTCTCTCCCGCTGATTTACATTCAAAACATGTCTGTTGATTATATTTTGTTTATTTCATCTCTATTTATATTTTATTAAGAATCCCACAGGTAATACTTTTCTTCAAACTATCATTTATAATAATTTCCCTTTCCTTTTCTTTAAATAGAAAATATTTAATGTAGGAAACCATGTTTTATTAATAATATGGAATAAGGCTATTTTATGACTAATATACGCTAAACGCTTCAAGTTCTTAGTAAGAAATCCATCTTAAGGGAAGAAATGTACGGATGATGATAAATCAATACACTGTTCATCCTGGGATACCAAAGAACAAGCTACAACTGTCAATACTGTATTACAACTGCAACAGTCGAGGATGCTAGTATCGATTGAATGAGTCGGAGATGGTGCATATTTAAGAACATGTCTCTAGTGTATGGTATCGTTTTTCTGTGTTAATAGCAAATTATCCTACGCCTACATAGACGAACTGTATCTTTTCAACGTCAATGTTCCGTTGTGTTTGTTTGGAGTTTTCACGTCCCGACAAAAGCAAGTGTCAAATGAGGACGGGTTACGTCTGACATTGGTGTTTTGATATAGCAACGGAATGGTCGGGGAAATTGGTGTATCGACAGGATGTGTTCAAGTTTTTATGAGCTTGATATGTTCATCTCAACATAGATTTCTCCTTATAGTCTTACCATTAGTCTCATCTCTGAAGCATTTCAATAATAGACGATTGCGACGCCTCAATGGTGGATTTGCTTTTGATAGGAATATTCAAGATTGGTAATAAAATTTCGTGCATGAAAACCTCATAGTTCTAAATTATGTCAACTGATCAAAGAGTCCAATATTAACATAAAATTGACTTAAAAGTCTCTTGCGTTTTGTATTTAAAAAAAAAAATCTATATATAACCAAAACAAGAAAATTCATTTAAGTACAAACTCCATGTTTGAACATGAGATCATTTTCATTGAATTTAAAACATAAGACCAAACTTTAAAACGATTTTATGTTATTAAATGTAAGAAGTGACATGGTCGACCTCGTTTTGCACTTCTATGCGAAAAAGTCTCGGAACCTATAAGACGGGAAATAACAAGTGAGAGCATTTTTAAAGTTATCATAAAAATTGTTTCGTTTATAAGTCGTGCAAAACATTATTTGATTATTAAGCAATATGCCATGTATGTAGGGCGTAAACATTATACCAGCTTCCCCCATTGCATAATCGTAAGAGACGACTAATTTGGGATCTATCTTTTCCATTGTTTCTGATGCCTTCCTTGACACTACAGCTGTACCTCATTTTGCGCCTTTAGTTGGGCTGTGAGAAGGCTATGGTTTCCGTCCCCAGGCCGAGACATACCGGTCTCTTTCAATGGTAGTTACTACTCACTGTTCAGCATTATAGGATTGGGACGACTGGTGGAGGATTCTGTTGGGGGCATTTGTCAGTATACTTCAGTGTGGTAGCACTTTAAATCGGCAAAAGATCCGGACTCAAAAAGGGTTGCACTAATTAACATACCCCAGCCTCACGAATACACAGGCTTTCAATACACACATCCACTTCCCATACAACAGGAGGCCGTCCTTACATGAACAATCAAACCAACCCAACCTGAAAACAATACTCCCGTGCCGATTCCTTAGTTTTAGATCTCGTAGCTGCACCCTCTGTACCCTACCGAGACAAACCAGAATCTCAAAACATGATAGTTACTACTACCTGTTTGACGCTCAGCAATATGGGAGTGGGACGACTTGTTCGCCCGTTGTTAGTATAAAGTGACCGGTTGGGGTGTTCTGCTGGGCGGCCTTCGGCAGTATACTTCAGTGTGGTAGCACTTTAAATCGGCAAAAGATCCGGACTATCGCAAGAAAGCTTATACGAACATAATGCCTCCTCTCAAATACACCGCTGTCAACACACACACCAACATCAAATGACCCTGGCTGTGAATAGGACGTAAAAACAATCAACCAACCAACCATTCTCGTGGATATGAACACACATATGAAGCGCATAGGGAAAGGGCGCTCAACTCAACCGAAAAAGTCATTTGACTGTCAGAGATATCAACAAATAACAGCACAATAATGTTAGCAGTATTTTTCAGTATGGTAGCACTTTAAATCGACAACAGTGTGATTTAAATGCGTTTTGGGGGGCTGCCGTATGTTCAAATGTCAGCATACTGGCGATAGTCCTGATCTTTTGCCGATTTAAACCACACCCATGTTTACTGCCGAAGGCCCCAAACAGAACTTCCCCCCGGTCACATTATGTTGACAACGGATGAACTAGTCGTTCTACTACCATAATGTTGAGCGTCAAACAGGGAGTAGTAAGTACCATTGTTAGAGACTGGTAGTATGTCTCGGCCTGGGGACAGGACTCATAGACTTCATCACAGGGGCAAAACGCCTTCAGAAGAGTATACTACGATTGACTTCGTTTTGTTTATACAACACATCGTCGATTTACCTTGTAACTGAAAGTGAAATAGATATTTGAGTTTACATGTCATGATAAGTACCTCAACAAATTCAGCCGTGCAAGGTCACAAAGTGCTGAAGTCTGTCAAACCATTAGGCATAGAAAGACATTTAGTGTGAAAGACAAGGACCTGCGGCTACTTTCCGACAATCTGCCATCCATCAATCATGTATAGGTGTGTCTGAAGCAAGGCAAGCCAGTACCAATTGACCACCACCCTTCCCAAACCTCCAATAATATTCACCAGTTCTAGGTCTCAGACTTTTTCCTATTTTCATTCCTAAAGAAAAAGATCTCTGAAAAACTTAGCCAGTAAACAATGGATAGTACGATTGTGAAATTTCTTTTTTCTGCTTCGGTGGTAATAATAGAAAGGTCAAATTATGTACAACGTACATATGGTTCCTGACAACGGTGACATAACTTATTTAGATTCCAACCTTTAGGCCTCTAGCATCACTAACGAGTCCTAGAAGAGCGGTGTCATTCATTTTTCGGCATACTGTATAATATATTATAATTCTAAAAGGTGCAGCACATGTGTGTGTGCTAGATTCATCATCGAAAGTCCTCGTACATTTACATTTAATAGTTATACAACTGCACTGCTAATAATTTATTGCGAAAAAAATGAATCTCCCTAGCCTCCTCGTCCAAATTCAACTACTTGTTACAATACTATCTATCGATAACGTAAAGTATCCCCTCCCCGACGAAATTCTTTCCAGACCCACCGGGGCCGATACCGTCATTGTACCGAACATTAATGATCTTACGAGTCCATTTATCAAATGTCCTTTCTTACACTAGGTGACCCTAAGGAACCCCGGTATTTCTGTAGTACTCGTTGATGTTTGCGTTTTAATTAATGTCCTCTTTCGTCAGTGCTACCCGTACGATAGAGTATTGTTACCTGGTCTTTGACACTGTGTATTGAACACTTGAAGGACTAATAGGCCACTGTCGGCGCCTTTGTTGTAACTAGGTATGCTTGTTATACAGGTATATATTTATTTTGTGTATTACGTCAGTACACGCGGTGCTGACGGGTACAGTGTATACAAACCGCGACACGTCCATGATCTATTTGATCTGTATCAAGCGCACGTCGTCTATCGAACAGACCGCCGCGCGTCACTGCCCAGTAAGTTTGTCTAGTTCCGCGTACCTGGAACCCTAGTATCAACACAGCTGATCAGCCGACTAAAACAGCTGTACGGCATGTAACGGACAGGTACACCTTCAACCAGGTCTTTTCTTCATTATAATTTACAGGTGAGTTAATTTGTTTATTTACCTGTTTGTTTGTTCTTCTGTTTTATTATTCACGTATTTTGAGGCCTTTGCTTGTATTCTTGAAACCGATGCCCAAGAATGGATTTGTGCCCAAATTTATTTTTTGAACATTAATAAATCATTTAAAAGATCCTAACCTGTCAAAGTTACGAAAAAAGGGAGAGATGTGAAACCGAATTCCGTTTTGATTTTTTGGTCGTTGACACTATTAAGGAGGACTACAAGATATCAGGTATAACACAGAATCCATGCTTGAGCATGAGAACGGTTTCATGAATACGGGCCCTGTATAAAACTGACGTGTTAACATGCAGGTAAGTAGTATTACTAGGTATAAGAAACTGTAGATTCACTTTATACATGTACCATTCAGAACCAATTTTACATTTGAATGACAGAAAAGCACATTTACCTTTAACTTGATCGTGTGGTTATATCAAATATCAGATCAGATTTCGAGGACCAGACTTTAGATTTATAATACATTTTCAGTTGGTACTATGATATGCAAGAGTTTAAGTATTTAAAAAATGTTCATTTTTTTCCGACAAATTTTGTTTGAAGTTTTAATTAACTTAACACAACACTAATAGAAATCTATGTATAGCATTATACGTGCTTTAACTAGTATTTATGTAAATTGAAATACATATTTAGTAAACATGATTGGATCATCAGACGTCAAAACATAGCTTTAATCACGAAATTAAATGGCGAGCTGTCGACATAAGATATAGCTTATCATTTAAATCTCGGCGTTTTGTATTGTGAGTTAGATGTCTTTGTGTGCTTTTATTTGATTACGATGAACGTAAACGAACCTTGTGTATATTATATATTATTAGACAAATTTTATAAGGTGTCTGAACTTCAAAATTATGGGTGATTTTCTGTTTGCATAATTTTCGTGAAATAAATAATGATACTCGTAGCTTAGTTGTTGGCAATGACTATAATTACTTTAGCAAACTTTAGCCAATTACCTTGACTAACAGATATATGATGAAAACGTAGATACAAAAGATGAATTATACTTCTAAAATGAACTCAAACTCTAACTTTCCAAGATTAACTCAAATCTTATTTATCAAAAATGAACGCAAATCATGGAGCTTTCCGAGATGAATTAAGGTTTTAGCTATCAATTACATTCAGCTACCAAAGACAAACTCAAATCGTTCAGATCAAAGATGAACTCAAATATTTAATATCAAATGAACTAAAATCTTAAATATCAAATATGAACTTGAATATGAAAGATGAACTCAATTCTTAGATATCAAAACTCTACCTTGGCCTAATAAATATGAACTCAAATCTTCTTAGCTACATGTATCAAAGTCGAATTCTGATCTTAGCTATCAAAATGAAACCAAAGACAAACTGATATCTAAGATTTTAAAGATAAACTCAAATCTTCAATAAAGAAATCCTAGCAATCAAAAATCTCACATTTGTAGCTACAAAAGTTTAACTCAAATATAAGCTACAAAATATAACTTTAAATTTTTGCTGCCGAATATGTGTTCAAATCTTAAGTAGCTACCAAAGATGAACTTTAATATTGGCTAACAAAGATAAACTCAAGTTTACCTATCGACGATGCAATAAGATCTTGGCTAAAACATGTACTTTACTGGATTGAAGACAAAGTTAAACATTCGATATCAAAGTTAACTTAATTCTTAAATATCAAAGACGCATTTAAATCTTAGCTATCAAACATAAACTGCATTCTTAGATAGCAATGATGAACCAAATTCTTAGATTTCAAAGATGGACTCGGAGTCTTAGTATCAAAAATGAGCTCACATCTAAGCAACCAAAAATGAGAATTCAATTTTAGCAACCAAATAAGTTTTCAAATCTAAGATGCCACAAACGAACTTGAACTAAGTTCAATAAGATATCATCAAATCGTTGGTATGGTCATTAACCTAGAAGATCTCGATAAAACAACAAAATAATACTGAAAACTTCAACAAAACAATAATCCGTAAATCTATTTCACATCTGTAAATGTCACGTCCTCAAAGTGAGAACTTAGGTATTTATTCATGTTCAGAATAGGTTATTGACTTCATGAGATCAACTCTAAACTTAAAATATCAACAACAACTTACAGAAATAAAGTCAAATTATCTATGTATGAACATTGATCGTTACAAATCCAATGCTCAACTCCAAGTTATCAACATCGAATAGAAACATTGACATTAGGCAGAGGAAATGGTATTGAATGATGATTACGGTTATCATATACATATGTACATGTACTAAGAAGTTGTCATACGGAACTGGGCCTTGCTTCTCGACTTCTCGAGGACTCAAAATTGATTAAGTAAACTTGCTGTTCTTTGCCAACTTTTTGGATAAACATTTTTTCTCAACGGAACATAACTTTCCATGTATTCGCTCGCTCAATCGAGGGATTGAGCGAATACAAGGGAAAAGCCCATGGGAATGTTTACTAAAGTCGTAACATACGAACTAATTAAGCATGGTACAAGTAGCTTTGATACCTTGATAGTCGTTCAGCATTTAGGTATTGGCGAGAACTCGTTCACCCGTTGTCAATATAAGATAACCAGACGGCACTTTGTCCTCGGTGCCTTCGGCATGATGTTTCAGTGAGATAGCACTATAAAGTCTGTACCAGCTCCGCGCTATACCAGGGAGGGAAGTACATAAACATGTCCAGGTATACTCTTCACTTGGCTTGGAAGGATGAACTCCAAGATACGTGTCAACATTCTTAAACAGTAAACAACCCTCGCCTCACTGTTGAAGGACTGATATAAGCTCAGGGGCAGTTTTAGTGTTTATTCAGATACTCTTGACAGTTGGCCGGCTTTCAAGTGACGTCATTGTCACCTACTCATACAATTTTCTCATGGGTGGAAATAACAAATTAGGATAAGGTTCTAGTCGCTATCCTGTCTCAAACCACTTTCCATCTTGGAGTATAAATTAAAGAAATATTAGTGTATGATAAACGTGATCAACGATTTAATAATGACGATATATAATGAAAACATTTAAGAAAAACTAAATAAATATACTGTAACATTTGATATAGTGTCCTATCTAACTGACATAAGCTACTTCTAAATACTCTAGTTGTTTATTAGATTTTTCATATAGTTATCAAAGGTACACTGTATCTATATTAATTTACATGATAAATCATTTATAAGAGATGTATTTATTAGTTATAAGCTATATCCTTTGTTGCTGGAAGTAACGCTATTAGCTTTATAAAATATATTTTGTGATATGGATATATCAAGTTTATAAGATATCTCCTTAATTACAGAGATATATAGTTTATAAGATATCTCCTTTATTACATAGATATCTAGTTTATAAGATATCTCCTTCATTACATAGATATCTAGTTTATAAGATATCTCCTTCATTAAATATATATCTAGTTTATAAGATATCTCCTTCATTAAATATATATTTAGTTTATAAGATATCTCCTTCATTAAATATATATCTAGTTTATAAAATATCTCCTTCATTAAATATATATCTAGTTTATAAGATATCTCCTTCATTAAATATATATCTAGTTTATAAGATATCTCCTTCATTAAATATATATCAAGTTTATAAGATATCTCCTTCATTAAATATATATCAAGTTTATAAGATATCTCCTTCATTAAATATATATCTAGTTTATAAGATATCTCCTTCATTAAATATATATCTAGTTTATAAGATATCTCCTTCATTAAATATATATCAAGTTTATAAGATATCTCCTTCATTAAATATATATTTAGTTTATAAGATATCTCCTTCATTAAATATATATCTAGTTTATAAGATATCTCCTTCATTAAATATATATCTAGTTTATAAGATATCTCCTTCATTAAATATATATCAAGTTTATAAGATATCTCCTTCATTAAATATATATTTAGTTTATAAGATATCTCCTTCATTAAATATATATCTAGTTTATAAGATATCTCCTTCATTAAATATATATTTAGTTTATAAGATATCTCCTTCATTAAATATATATCTAGTTTATAAGATATCTCCTTCATTAAATATATATTTAGTTTATAAGATATCTCCTTCATTAAATATATATCTAGTTTATAAGATATCTCCTTCATTAAATATATATCTAGTTTATACGATATCTTAAATTACAAAGATATTTAGTTTATAAGGAATACCCTTTATTAGAGATTCCTGTACTAGATTTTTTTATTTCAAAAGATACATGTATATCCTTTATAAAAGATATCTTTATTAGTTATAAAATAGTTCCTTAGTTGTTATTGATAAATTGATAACTCTGTTAGCTTATAAGATATCTCCTTTCTTAGATATAGATGTTTCTAATATCAATTCGTGATTCTTATATCAATTTGTGATAGTTTATAAAATATCTCCTTTCTTAGATATAGATGTTTCTAATATCAATTCGTGATTCTTATATCAATTTGTGATAGTTTATAAAAAATCTCCTTTCTTAGATATAGATGTTTCTAATATCAATTTGAGGGTTATTTCCTTGTAGGTGCATACATTTATTTCAAAAGAAATATTCTTTATACAATATTCTATAAGATTATAGGATAGTTTCTATAATATATAAAATATACCCTTTAGTATAAAGTGTTTATTTGGCATGTACATGTATAATAGGTTACGACACTCCATACGGGAGTACTGCATCTTCGATACCCAGTGGTTGCAATAACCTACGGTAGGTAACCCCTGGATGTCGAGGATGTAAGTACTGGAGCAGGATACGCACTTTGACTTAAAATCAAATCGATCTTGTTTTTTTAATTTCTTTGTAATAATTGAACAGGAAAGCTACATAGAAACCAATCAGAAGTCACCCAGCTAAATCAATTACGTATGGAGCTGTGATTTGACAACGAAAAGAACATATTGACGTTTTAATGTTTTAGACATATTTTTTTAAATCATTTTCCTGATCATTTCTGTTTAAATCCGGTTTGCATGATCAGTCTCCACTTAAATACATTTTAAAAAAATGTGTTTCAAGTGTTGAGCATTAGGAGGATATGCCCTTGACTGAGGTATTTACACAGGTTCAATACTCTTAACCTAGTATAGGGGGCAAGCAGGGGTTGCATAATGGAGCATATTAAAATGAAAGTCCTTTGTAGTGTAAAACGACTGTTTAAGTAGGCTGAAGATCGCTGTCCGGGGGAAAATGTCGGTTGTATAGGTATGGTGTGTGTGCAGCTTGTGTGGAGACAGGGTATGTTGATGTACTTGCCTCCTAATGAAAGCGCGGATCCGATAGCGGCATTCTAGTAGTGTATCATATTGGAGAACTATTTTTGTACCATGTCGTCGGAATCTAGAATAGGGAGAAAAGAATTCCTTCCAGAAACACGCAACAAAACATGAACGAAACCTAAAAGTAAATGTTGAGATTAAACCTTGTTACAATGGCTGCCCTGCGGGTTTGGCGCAAGCAAGACTATTGTACCTGCTGCCCCACTGAATGATCGTAAGAGGCGACTAAATTTGGGATCTTATCTTTTCTTTTCGTTTTTAACTTTCTTCTCCCTAATGTCTTTCTCGACACCTCAACACCTTTGACATTTTGTTGAGGGTTTGCCCCCTGTAAGGAAGACTTATGGTTGTGTCCCCAGGCCGAGACATACCAGTCTCTAACAATGGTAGTTACTAATCCCTGTGAGTAAGGCTATTGGTTCTGTCCCCAGGCCGAGACATACCAAAGTCTCTAACAATCGTAGTTACTACTCCCTGCTGGACGCTCAGCATTATTGGAGTGAACTGACTGCTCAACCCTTTGTAGGTATGTGGCCGGGTTGGATGTTCTGCTGGGGGCCTTCGGCAGTATACTTCAGTGTGGTAGCACTTTAAATCGGCTAAAGATCCGGACTATCGAAACGAGGCTTACCGTGGCCTCCCAACTACACACGCATCCTCATCGCATACACTGTAAGGCCGGCCTTAAATGGCCTTAGTTGTTTATAGGACGTTAGAACAATCAAACTAAACCAAATTGTTACAATGGATAAACAAACATTGTTTGACGATGACAAAATTCGAATTTGAACCAGACAAATTTGTTATACAATCTTCTTATACAATCAAATACAACATCTGCAGTAAATACGTGTTTGAGAGAATTTCCGAGGCCAATCTCTCCTTCTGGACCATTTCTATATTTAACAAAATCACCTAACTGGAAGTAGGTCAAGCTTAATTGGTGAAATGATTTTCTCACAAAAGACTCGATGTGTCAAAGATTACCACTATATTGAAACTGTCTATTTCATATTAACATAACAACGACTTACAAAAACTGACATTCAGACCGCCCTCTGTTGTAAACATGAACGTGTAATACGATACCTAGACATTTCATGGCAAGCGAGTCGTGAGTAAGTTAAACTTGGCTACTGAGCTAGGCAGCCATCACGGGAAAGGATTCGTATCAGAGCAAGTGTTTAGAAACAAGGGAACTTATCAAGTTTTGCCATCAGATGTTGGATATGGGCCACTTACAATGATTCGTTTTCCCTAGGGTTATTGATATACCGGCTTACTGGCAGAAGTAGAAACCGAACAAGTTACTCTATCATATTAAACCGGATCATCAGCGGTCGTAAATACATATTACTACTCAAACAATTACGTTCGTGACGTCACACCTGACCTTATTACCGCCGATTGATACTTTCGATTAGCCCGCGGATGGGAACTAGAAGTATATAGTGCATTGGACAGGGTTGACCCCAGGCACAACACCTGTGAGTGGTATACATAGTATATAAAACATACACAGTAGGCCACCTGACATAGTGTATACACCGAACGTATAGATATATACCTACATACAGGTCTGTAGAACGTTACGAGGAGGTCTAACCTATAATTGAAGGTAAGTTGAGCTATTTCGTTCAGTAGTTTGTTTACAAACGCTAAAATCAAGTTATTGTAATAATCCAATAGCTTTTTCTTGACGTTGTTTTTATGTAATGCGGTTTTTTTTTATTCATTTAATTTTTCATTTTTATTTTCTTATTTATTCGGATTGTTTGATCTGATACATTTCCATATACTTCTGGTACGTTTACTTCTCAAATATATATGGCTCTCATATCTTGCACACCTTGTTCTTTCTTTCTTCCTTCCATTTGTCTTTCTTTCTCTTTCATTCTTTCGTTCTTTCATTCCTTCTTCATCTCAATTTTTCTTTTTCATTCATTCTTTTTCTTCAGGTTTTCTTCACTTCTGTCAATTCTTATGTTTTCTGTCATTTAATTTAATTCTTTTTATTTTATTTTCTTATTTTTTAATCAGTTCAAGGTTTTCCAATTTTATCATATCCAAAAAATCATGAGTTGAGTTATGTTGAGTTCAGCATTTAAAATACATGAATCACCATACCATACGGTACATATAGTAGCCTTAATAAATATTAAATACACCTAATTGTATAAAGATTCGTCACTGATATTGGTTTCAAGTTATAATGACGTCAGAACGATGTCCTAAAACGGGATGCGAGAGGTGAAATTTTACATAACCAAGTTCAAGTTCATTTAATTGTTTGAGCGAAAGGCCTGTCATGCATTTTTAATTGATTATGTAACATATTATTAGTTGATGTATTGCAAGCGTGCAAACATAAAACAGAAATAGAAAGCACACAAAGGAAGCCTAAACTCTGAATATTGACGAAATGGAGACTTGTCTTACCACACGAGTTCACGCCGGTCGTCCTTTCTCTGGCGGATTAAGACTTGGTTGCATATTATACAGTATTGTAGGTATGTAAAGCGTGTTTGTGTAACACAGATGTGGTAAGCATCAGATGGATCTGTTATTTGACATCTGTGCCCTCAAATGTTAAACGATTATCTTCGTTTGTATGATTGATTTTGTCTCGCTTTATCAGCTTTAACTTATATTCTGATGTTCCAAAACGCGCATCTAATGCTGACTTTAGGGTGCTACCTTATTGAAAAACCTTCTGTAGGCAAACAGCGAAATTTTGTTATTATAGCGTGAACACTTGTTGTCATTATCGGATAAATTACAGAGTATTTGTTGTCAGTACTGGATAAGTTAGTTGTCATTATCGGGTAAACCGGTTGTTGTCATTATCGGGTTAACCAGTTGTTGTCATTATCATTATAGGATAAACCAGTTGTCATTATCAGGTTAACCAGTTGTTGTCATTATCGGGTAAACCAGTTGTTGTCAGTATCGGGTAAACCAGATGTTGTCAGTATCATTATAGGATAAACCAGTTGTTGTCATTATCATTATCGGGTAAACCAGTTGTTGTCATTATCATTATAGGATAAACCAGTTGTTGTCATTATCATTATCGGGTAAACCAGTTGTTGTCATTATCATTATAGGATAAACCAGTTGTTGTCATTATCATTATCGGGTAAACCAGTTGTTGTCATTATCGGGTAAACCAGTTGTTGTCATTATCGGGTAAACCAGTTGTTGTCATTATCGGGTAAACCAGATGTTGTCATTATAGGATAAACCAATTGTTGTCATGGTCATTATCGGGTAAACCAGTTGTTGTCATTATCGGGTAAACCAGTTGTTGTCATTATCGGGTAAACCATATGTTGTCATTATAGGATAAACCGGTTGTTGTCATTGTCATTATCGGGTAAACCAGTTGTTGTCATTATCGGGTAAACCAGTTGTTGTCATTATCGGGTAAACCAGATGTTGTCATTATATGATAAACCAGTTGTTGTCATTATCGGGTAAACCAGATGTTGTCATAATCATTATCGGATAAACCAGTTGTTGTCATTATCAATATCGGGTAAACCAGTTGTCATTATCGGATAAACCAGTTGTTGTCATTATCGGGTAAACCAGTTGTTGTCATTATCATTATCGGGTAAACCAGTTGTCATTATCGGATAAACCAGTTGTTGTCATTATCGGGTAAGCCAGTTGTTGTCATTATCGGGTAAACCAGTTGTTGTCATTATCATTATCGGGTAAACCAGTTGTCATTATCGGATTAACCAGTTGTCATTATCAGGTTAACCAGTTGTTGTCATTATCGGGTAAACCAGTTGTTGTCATTATCGGGTAAACCAGTTGTTGTCATTATCGGGTAAACCAGTTGTTGTCATTATCATTATAGAATAAACCAGTTGTCATTATAGGATAAACCAGTTGTCATTATCAGGTTAACCAGTTGTTGTCATTATCGGGTAAACCAGTTGTCATTATCGGGTAAACCAGTTGTTGTCATTATCGGGTAAACCAGTTGTTGTCATTACCGAGTAAAACAGTTGTTGTCATTATCAGGTTAACCAGTTGTTGTCAGTATCATTATCGGGTAAACCAGTTGTTGTCAGTATCGGGTAAACCAGTTGTTATCATTATAGGATAAACCAGTTGTCATTATCGGGTAAACCAGTTGTTGTCATTATCGGGTTAACCAGTTGTTGTCATTATCATTATAGGATAAACCAGTTGTCATTATCAGGTTAACCAGTTGTTGTCATTATCGGGTAAACCAGTTGTTGTCAGTATCGGGTAAACCAGATGTTGTCAGTATCATTATAGGATAAACCAGTTGTTGTCATTATCATTATCGGGTAAACCAGTTGTTGTCATTATCATTATAGGATAAACCAGTTGTTGTCATTATCATTATCGGGTAAACCAGTTGTTGTCATTATCATTATAGGATAAACCAGTTGTTGTCATTATCATTATCGGGTAAACCAGTTGTTGTCATTATCGGGTAAACCAGTTGTTGTCATTATCGGGTAAACCAGTTGTTGTCATTATCGGGTAAACCAGATGTTGTCATTATAGGATAAACCAATTGTTGTCATGGTCATTATCGGGTAAACCAGTTGTTGTCATTATCGGGTAAACCAGTTGTTGTCATTATCGGGTAAACCATATGTTGTCATTATAGGATAAACCGGTTGTTGTCATTGTCATTATCGGGTAAACCAGTTGTTGTCATTATATGATAAACCAGTTGTTGTCATTATCGGGTAAACCAGATGTTGTCATAATCATTATCGGATAAACCAGTTGTTGTCATTATCAATATCGGGTAAACCAGTTGTCATTATCGGATAAACCAGTTGTTGTCATTATCGGGTAAACCAGTTGTTGTCATTATCATTATCGGGTAAACCAGTTGTCATTATCGGATAAACCAGTTGTTGTCATTATCGGGTAAGCCAGTTGTTGTCATTATCGGGTAAACCAGTTGTTGTCATTATCATTATCGGGTAAACCAGTTGTCATTATCGGATTAACCAGTTGTCATTATCAGGTTAACCAGTTGTTGTCATTATCGGGTAAACCAGTTGTTGTCATTATCGGGTAAACCAGTTGTTGTCATTATCGGGTAAACCAGTTGTTGTCATTATCATTATAGAATAAACCAGTTGTCATTATAGGATAAACCAGTTGTCATTATCAGGTTAACCAGTTGTTGTCATTATCGGGTAAACCAGTTGTCATTATCGGGTAAACCAGTTGTTGTCATTATCGGGTAAACCAGTTGTTGTCATTACCGAGTAAAACAGTTGTTGTCATTATCAGGTTAACCAGTTGTTGTCAGTATCATTATCGGGTAAACCAGTTGTTGTCAGTATCGGGTAAACCAGTTGTTATCATTATAGGATAAACCAGTTGTCATTATCGGGTAAACCAGTTGTTGTCATTATCGGGTAAACCAGTTGTTGTCATTATCGGGTTAACCAG
This sequence comes from Mimachlamys varia, assembly GCA_947623455.1. Classification (NCBI taxonomy): domain Eukaryota; kingdom Metazoa; phylum Mollusca; class Bivalvia; order Pectinida; family Pectinidae; genus Mimachlamys; species Mimachlamys varia. Next base: position 25,933,105 of record OX392532.1, on the reverse strand, counting down.
TTGTTGTCATTATCGGGTTAACCAGTTGTTGTCATTATCAGGTAAACCAGTTGTTGTCATTATCAGGTTAACCAGTTGTTGTCATTATCGGATAAACCAGTTGTTGTCATTATCGGGTAAACCAGTTGTTATCATTATAGGATAAACCAGTTGTCATTATCGGGTAAACCAGTTGTTGTCATTATCGGGTAAACCAGTTGTTGTCATTATCATTATAGAATAAACCAGTTGTCATTATAGGATAAACCAGTTGTCATTATCAGGTTAACCAGTTGTTGTCATTATCGGGTAAACCAGTTGTCATTATCGGGTAAACCAGTTGTTGTCATTATCGGGTAAACCAGTTGTTGTCATTACTGAGTAAAACAGTTGTTGTCATTATCAGGTTAACCAGTTGTTGTCAGTATCATTATCGGGTAAACCAGTTGTTGTCAGTATCGGGTAAACCAGTTGTTATCATTATAGGATAAACCAGTTGTCATTATCGGGTAAACCAGTTGTTGTCATTATCGGGTAAACCAGTTGTTGTCATTATCGGGTTAACCAGTTGTTGTCATTATCGGGTAAACCAGTTGTTGTCATTATCAGGTAAACCAGTTGTTGTCATTATCAGGTTAACCAGTTGTTGTCATTATCGGATAAACCAGTTGTTGTCATTATCGGGTAAACCAGTTGTTATCATTATAGGATAAACCAGTTGTCATTATCGGGTAAACCAGTTGTTGTCATTATCGGGTAAACCAGTTGTTGTCATTATCGGGTTAACCAGTTGTTGTCATTATCGGGTAAACCAGTTGTTGTCATTATCAGGTAAACCAGTTGTTGTCATTATCAGGTTAACCAGTTGTTGTCATTATCGGATAAACCAGTTGTTGTCATTATCGGGTAAACCAGTTGTTGTCATTATCATTATATGATAAACCAGTTGTCATTATAGGATAAACCAGTTGTCATTATAGGATAAACCAGTTGTCATTATCAGGTTAACCAGTTGTTGTCATTATCGGGTAAACCAGTTGTCATTATCGGGTAAACCAGTTGTTGTCATTATCGGGTTAACCAGTTGTTGTCATTATCGGGTAAACCAGTTGTTGTCATTATCAGGTAAACCAGTTGTTGTCATTATCAGGTTAACCAGTTGTTGTCATTATCGGATAAACCAGTTGTTGTCATTATCGGGTAAACCAGTTGTTGTCATTATCATTATCGGGTAAACCAGTTGTCATTATCGGATAAACCAGTTGTTGTCATTATCGGGTAAGCCAGTTGTTGTCATTATCGGGTAAACCAGTTGTTGTCATTATCATTATCGGGTAAACCAGTTGTCATTATCGGATTAACCAGTTGTCATTATCAGGTTAACCAGTTGTTGTCATTATCGGGTAAACCAGTTGTTGTCATTATCGGGTAAACCAGTTGTTGTCATTATCGGGTAAACCAGTTGTTGTCATTATCATTATAGAATAAACCAGTTTTCATTATAGGATAAACCAGTTGTCATTATCAGGTTAACCAGTTGTTGTCATTATCGGGTAAACCAGTTGTCATTATCGGGTAAACCAGTTGTTGTCATTATCGGGTAAACCAGTTGTTGTCATTACCGAGTAAAACAGTTGTTGTCATTATCAGGTTAACCAGTTGTTGTCAGTATCATTATCGGGTAAACCAGTTGTTGTCAGTATCGGGTAAACCAGTTGTTATCATTATAGGATAAACCAGTTGTCATTATCGGGTAAACCAGTTGTTGTCATTATCGGGTTAACCAGTTGTTGTCATTATCATTATAGGATAAACCAGTTGTCATTATCAGGTTAACCAGTTGTTGTCATTATCGGGTAAACCAGTTGTTGTCAGTATCGGGTAAACCAGATGTTGTCAGTATCATTATAGGATAAACCAGTTGTTGTCATTATCATTATCGGGTAAACCAGTTGTTGTCATTATCATTATAGGATAAACCAGTTGTTGTCATTATCATTATCGGGTAAACCAGTTGTTGTCATTATCATTATAGGATAAACCAGTTGTTGTCATTATCATTATCGGGTAAACCAGTTGTTGTCATTATCGGGTAAACCAGTTGTTGTCATTATCGGGTAAACCAGTTGTTGTCATTATCGGGTAAACCAGATGTTGTCATTATAGGATAAACCAATTGTTGTCATGGTCATTATCGGGTAAACCAGTTGTTGTCATTATCGGGTAAACCAGTTGTTGTCATTATCGGGTAAACCATATGTTGTCATTATAGGATAAACCGGTTGTTGTCATTGTCATTATCGGGTAAACCAGTTGTTGTCATTATATGATAAACCAGTTGTTGTCATTATCGGGTAAACCAGATGTTGTCATAATCATTATCGGATAAACCAGTTGTTGTCATTATCAATATCGGGTAAACCAGTTGTCATTATCGGATAAACCAGTTGTTGTCATTATCGGGTAAACCAGTTGTTGTCATTATCATTATCGGGTAAACCAGTTGTCATTATCGGATAAACCAGTTGTTGTCATTATCGGGTAAGCCAGTTGTTGTCATTATCAGGTAAACCAGTTGTTGTCATTATCATTATCGGGTAAACCAGTTGTCATTATCGGATTAACCAGTTGTCATTATCAGGTTAACCAGTTGTTGTCATTATCGGGTAAACCAGTTGTTGTCATTATCGGGTAAACCAGTTGTTGTCATTATCGGGTAAACCAGTTGTTGTCATTATCATTATAGAATAAACCAGTTGTCATTATAGGATAAACCAGTTGTCATTATCAGGTTAACCAGTTGTTGTCATTATCGGGTAAACCAGTTGTCATTATCGGGTAAACCAGTTGTTGTCATTATCGGGTAAACCAGTTGTTGTCATTACCGAGTAAAACAGTTGTTGTCATTATCAGGTTAACCAGTTGTTGTCAGTATCATTATCGGGTAAACCAGTTGTTGTCAGTATCGGGTAAACCAGTTGTTATCATTATAGGATAAACCAGTTGTCATTATCGGGTAAACCAGTTGTTGTCATTATCGGGTAAACCAGTTGTTGTCATTATCGGGTTAACCAGTTGTTGTCATTATCGGGTAAACCAGTTGTTGTCATTATCAGGTAAACCAGTTGTTGTCATTATCAGGTTAACCAGTTGTTGTCATTATCGGATAAACCAGTTGTTGTCATTATCGGGTAAACCAGTTGTTATCATTATAGGATAAACCAGTTGTCATTATCGGGTAAACCAGTTGTTGTCATTATCGGGTAAACCAGTTGTTGTCATTATCATTATAGAATAAACCAGTTGTCATTATAGGATAAACCAGTTGTCATTATCAGGTTAACCAGTTGTTGTCATTATCGGGTAAACCAGTTGTCATTATCGGGTAAACCAGTTGTTGACATTATCGGGTAAACCAGTTGTTGTCATTACCGAGTAAAACAGTTGTTGTCATTATCAGGTTAACCAGTTGTTGTCAGTATCATTATCGGGTAAACCAGTTGTTGTCAGTATCGGGTAAACCAGTTGTTATCATTATAGGATAAACCAGTTGTCATTATCGGGTAAACCAGTTGTTGTCATTATCGGGTAAACCAGTTGTTGTCATCATCGGGTTAACCAGTTGTTGTCATTATCGGGTAAACCAGTTGTTGTCATTATCAGGTAAACCAGTTGTTGTCATTATCAGGTTAACCAGTTGTTGTCATTATCGGATAAACCAGTTGTTGTCATTATCGGGTAAACCAGTTGTTATCATTATAGGATAAACCAGTTGTCATTATCGGGTAAACCAGTTGTTGTCATTATCGGGTAAACCAGTTGTTGTCATTATCGGGTTAACCAGTTGTTGTCATTATCGGGTAAACCAGTTGTTGTCATTATCAGGTAAACCAGTTGTTGTCATTATCAGGTTAACCAGTTGTTGTCATTATCGGATAAACCAGTTGTTGTCATTATCGGGTAAACCAGTTGTTGTCATTATCATTATATGATAAACCAGTTGTCATTATAGGATAAACCAGTTGTCATTATAGGATAAACCAGTTGTCATTATCAGGTTAACCAGTTGTTGTCATTATCGGGTAAACCAGTTGTCATTATCGGGTAAACCAGTTGTTGTCATTATCGGGTAAACCAGTTGTTGTCATTACCGAGTAAAACAGTTGTTGTCATTATCAGGTTAACCAGTTGTTGTCAGTATCATTATCGGGTAAACCAGTTGTTGTCAGTATCGAGTAAACCAGTTGTTATCATTATAGGATAAACCAGTTGTCATTATCGGGTAAACCAGTTGTTGTCATTATCGGGTAAACCAGTTGTTGTCATTATCGGGTTAACCAGTTGTTGTCATTATCGGGTAAACCAGTTGTTGTCATTATCAGGTAAACCAGTTGTTGTCATCATCAGGTTAACCAGTTGTTGTCATTATCGGATAAACCAGTTGTTGTCATTATCGGGTAAACCTGCTGTTGCCATTATCGGGTAAACCAGTTGTTGTCATTATCAGGTTAACCAGTTGTTGTTAGTATCGGGTAAACCAGATGTTGTCATTATCGGGTAAACCAGTTGTTGTCATTATCGGGTAAACCAGTTGTTGTCCTTAATTACTCGGCCACTGCGGCCCCTGTTAGGAAGTGAAGAGAAAATACATAAAACCCCATTTGTTGTTTAGTCGTTAAACTCAATAAATCACAAAAATGTTACGCATATCATGCATGTTAATGTCCCCAGGTGTCGCTACCCGTTTACAGCCTTATTAAAATATTTATGGTAAAAAAGTTGTTTACATTCGAAAACACATAAAGTCCCCGAACACGACTCGTAGTAAGTGATACATATGAATTAATTCCAGTGACGAGCACAGACAGGCGTCCCATGGTGTCAGCAATCTTAGATATACACGCAATACAATTCCCAGCTTTATATTTTATTTAGATTAGGAGATTTCAACTGAAAATGCAACGGATTAGCCGTGTTACATTTCCGATGGTCGTTCAAAACTCTGAACAACACATTTTGAATGCGACAGAACATTACTGAGCGGTTAAAAGGCAGTAAGATATTCAATATGTAACTAATGAAAATTAAGAAACAAGATCTGCTTTTGCGCAAATTGTGAAGACTCTTTCTCAGCGTGTGGTAAAGAACGGTCATATTTTCCACATTAACTGCGTTTGTTGTTTACATTCTCAACGTTTTCAAAACATATTTGTGTACACCATAATTCATTTGCCATCGTTAATTTCTTTTCAGACACAATGAGGCATCGTCAATCAAGATTCAAATATTCACCAGAATGACACACTTGAGTGACTTTACAGCCTTTCTTACTGATCAGCAGACAAACGTTTATTGTCACCAGAGCGAGACAACCGAATCGTCTGAACTCATCAAGGTTACATCACAGTTTTACGACGGAAGCCATTAACGTCAAAATCCATCAGACGCTTGATTTGTGACGATTGATATTTATTTGGAAATAAACGCCTGTGTGACAAGGATGATCAAGCATGTCATTATTTAATCATCATTATGCAGACATTTGTTTAAAGGCGGGCGGCGAATTTGGTATGCCAGTGTTGTTATACAAACTCTAGTGCTTTAGAACCATACATGACAATATAAACAGCGATCCAAACAGACAATATGGACAGTATGGTCCTCTTACCCTTCATGGTGCCACTTCCGGTTGCGCTGACACTTGTATGTACTTCCGTTTTGGCTGCCATGCTCTATGTACGTTCGTTTTTCTCCTCGACTGATACTCTACCGAAGTTGTACTACAAGGAGTCGGCTCTCAATACTCATCTACTCAACAAGTCATCGATCATGAGACGGCCCTTCCGGCCCAGCTTCTGGCTCAAAAACCGTCACGTGCAGACATTCCTCGGCTGTGTCCGGCCACAGTCTATTGTCCATTTCGAACGGGAATATCTCCAACTTTCAGATAAAGGGGTGGTTGCCCTTGATTGGGTAATCGGAGCAAACTACGTCATCAGACGAAATAGCCCAATTTGTATCGTTTTTCCTTCACTGACTGGTGACGCTAATTCCGTCTCAGACTTATGCGCATGCGCCGCTCGTAAAGGTTTCAGAACTGTGGTGTTTAACAGCCGTGGACACGGAAATAGTTTCTTAACAACGAAAAAGTTGCAGAGCTTCGGAGATCCTCTGGACGTTAGGCAGTCTGTGCTGTATATCCATCAAAAGCATTCTCGCTCCCATATTGTCGCGGTTGCCATGGGATCGGGCTCCACCGTGTTGTTTTCGTATTTAGGAGAGTACGGTTCCTCGACAAGACTCAAAGCAACGGCCTTCATATCGCCGGTGTACGATGCGTCACAAACACTTATTCGTGGAATGTCAAACTTTTATGAATTTGCATTGTTATCAAAATTAAAACTCATGTTGTTTAAGCATGCACATGCTCTATCAGAAGTAGTGGACATTGTCAAAGCCATGTTGTGCGGGAGCATGTTGACATTTCAAAAGTTTGTCTATTGCCGTGGCAACGAGTCTCTTGACCAATTTCTTGAACGGAATGACCCAATGCGGGATGTTGACGATATATCCGTACCTGTACTATGTGTGAGTAGTACTGACGATCCCATATGTAAACATAAAGATACTCCATTCGATATTTTTCAATTTTATCCAAATATGTTGCTAGTGGCAACAGACCATGGCGGCCATTGTGGTTTTCTGGAAAGTGTCCAAAGGCCTTCATGGACGGATAAACTTGTGGTGGATTATCTTGCTTCCGCGTTAGAGTTTACATCCAAGGGTTATGAACATTCAGGCTGATTATCAATTTACATTCATATGGAAAGGTTTGCCTTCATTGTTACAAATTGTTAGTAACATTCCAGCATCTATGACGTCATTATATCTGGATAATACGCCGATTGGCTCCAAACAGTTGTGAGAATAATAAATATATGTTTAATCATTTATATAGCGTTTTCATTAATTTGTTTAAACAGTATTTATTCAAAATTCAAGCAAGACATTTGAAACATATATTATTACACAGAAATTGGAAAACAAGCTTAGAGCTTATGTTAATTCCTCTCCCTAATATATACTACAGCAAAACAAATCTTCGAGACTGTTGACACCTTAAATAACAACATATTGATTCGAATAATATAAAGTTCAACTTATAACATATTTACAAGTGATGAAAATTGTTTTGAAAATTGTAACGTTTAATGTTTAACACATTAGATTTGAAATCATGTGTCTAGTGCTTCACCTCACCGACTCATACATGTATGATAGAATATCTCCAGTGTAGTATATTACATGTGAGCATGTATGTTATACAGTAATAGGAACTTTCGATAACAATATCTTTAGAATACTACAATTGTAACGATAATAATGATTGTTACATATTATTAAAAAGTGATAACTACTATCGACTATTCCACATATACATAAATCATTAATTTGAAATCAAAAGGTCTTACTAAAATCAGAATGTTAACTTATACACACATTGTGTTATATCCACATCAATCGTGAAATATATTCGCTTAAGTCAATTTTAAGTCAGAACATCTGGATTGTAAAATTATGAATATTAAACATAATGAAAAGACAAAAGGTTTCCAATTGTTTGAGACCTCAACGGATACAAACATAAAATATGTATATACATGTACAACAATGAATATTTACATATATGTGTCACAAAGAGCCATGCGAACCAATAATTGTACGTTAAATATTGATATTTTGCTGGAAGAAAGGAAGTCCGAAGTAAAATTGAGAAAGAAAACACACACACAGACATATCGAGCAGAGACAGGGGAAAGCTGCACAAAATGCCAGAAGAAAAAACCCACTTACATAACGAAAGGAAGGATAGACCATACACAGCCGAGAGTTAACAGTTATGTGGATAGATCACAGATAGACAGCGAGACAGACCGCAGATAGACAGACAGACAGACAGACAGACCACAGCTAGACAGAGAGACATACAACAGATAGACGGAGAAACACACCACATATAGATAGACAGACAGACAGACCACAGACAGACAGCCAGACAGACCGGAGATAGACAGACAGATCACAGATAGACAGACAGATAACAGATAGACAGACAGACAGACCACAGAGAGACAGAACTACTACAGATAGACAGAGAGACAGACCACAGATAGACAGACAGATCACAGATAGACAGACAGATCACAGACAGACAGACAGACAGACCACAGACAGACAGAACGACTGAAGATAGACAGAAAGACAGACCACAGATAGACAGACACCCACCAGATAGACAGACAAACCACAGACAGACAGAACGACTACAGACAGACCACAGATAGACAGACAGACAGACAGACAAATACACCACAGACAGAACGACTACAGATACATTTGTAGACAGACACACCACAGATAGACAGACATACCACAGACAGACAGATAGACAGACGGACCACAGACAGGCGGAAAAATAACAATATCAAGATAGATCACAGATGGGCAAGCAACAAAATTCTGTTTAACACATCGCGAAATAAATTTGTCAAAAGGTAATTTAAATACACTGCATGCGTGTCGTAGAGTGCGTCATCAGGGAGTTAAGATGATTAACTCAGAGAAGGTATTAGGTTTAAATTAATTACTACTGCATACCTACAAATATAGTAGGTTAGAAATCAGTGGACGTCACGTCAGGTGTCTACGTATATAGGTCGCTGTCTCTTTATTACGTAGGAAAAACTTACATGTAGAATAGTATATTAATACAGTTTTTTCGTAATTCATATTTGACTAAATTTCATACATGGACAGTTTAACATACATAGGCAGTATAACACACAAGGACAGTATAACATACATGGACAGTATAACATACATGGCCAGTATAACATACATGGACAGTATAACATACATGGACAGTATAACACACATGGACAGTATAATCTACATGGACAGTGCAACATACATGGGCAGTATAACATACATAGGCAGTAAAACATACATGGACAGTACAACATACATGGACAGTATAACATACATCGGCAGTACAACATACATGGACAGTATAACATACATGGACAGTAAAACATACATGGACAGTATAACATACATGGACAGTATAACATACATGGGCAGTATAATCTACATGGACAGTATAACATATATGGGCAGTATAAAATACATAGGCAGTAAACCATACATAGGCAGTAAACCATACATGGACAGTATAACATACATGGACAGTATAACATACATCGGCAGTATGATCTACATGGACAGTACAACATACATGGGCAGTATAACATACATAGGCAGTAAAACATACATGGACAGTATAACATGCATGGGTAGTATAACATACATGGACAGTATAACATGCATGGGTAGTATAACATACATGGACAGTATAACATACATGGGCAGTATAACATACATGGACAGCATAACACCCATGGGCAGTATAACATACACGGACAGTATAACATACATGGACAGTATATCATACATGGGCAGTATAACATACATGGACAGTATAACATAAATTGACAGTATAACACACATGCACAGTACAACATACATGGACAGTATAACATACATGGACAGCATAACACACATTGACAGTATAACATACATGGACAATGTAACATTCATCGACGGTATAACATACAGGGACGATATAGGATAAATAGGAGGTATAACACACATGGACAGTATAACATAAATTGACAGTATAACACACATGCACAGTACAACATACATGGACAGTATAACATACATTGACAGTATAACACCCATGGGCAGTATAACACACATGGACAGTATAACATACACGGACAGTACAACACACATGGGCAGTATAACACACATGGACAGTATAACATACACGGACAGCATAACATACATGGGCAGTATAACATGCATGGACAGTATAACATACATGGGCAATATAACACACATGGACAGTATAACATACATGTGCTGTATAACACACATGGACAGTATAACATACATGGGCAATATAACATACATGGACAGTAAAACATACATGGGCAATATAACACACATGGACAGTACAACATACATGGACAGTATAACATACATCGGCAGTACAACATACATGGACAGTATAACATACATCGGCAGTACAACATACATGGACAGTATAAAATACATGGGCAGTATAATCTACATGGACAGTACAACAAACATGGACAGTATAACGTACATGGGCAATGTAACATACATTGACAGTATAACATACATGGACAGTATAACACACATGGACAGCATAACATACATGGACAGTATAACATGCATGGACAGTATAACATACATGGACAGTATAACATACATGGGCAGTATAACAGACATGGACAGTATAACATACATGGACAGTATAACATACATCGACAGTATAACATACATGGACAGTATAACATACATCGGCAGTACAACATACATGGACAGTAAAACATACATGGGCAATATAACACACATGGACAGTACAACATACATGGACAGTATAACATACATGAGCTGTATAACATACATGGACAGTACAACATACATAGGCAGTAAACCATACATAGGCAGTAAACCATACATGGACAGTATAACATACATGGACAGTATAACATACATCGGCAGTATGATCTACATGGACAGTACAACATACATGGGCAGTATAACATACATAGGCAGTAAAACATACATGGACAGTATAACATGCATGGGTAGTATAACATACATGGACAGTATAACATGCATGGGTAGTATAACATACATGGACAGTATAACATACATGGGCAGTATAACATACATGGACAGCATAACACCCATGGGCAGTATAACATACACGGACAGTATAACATACATGGACAGTATATCATACATGGGCAGTATAACATACATGGACAGTATAACATAAATTGACAGTATAACACACATGCACAGTACAACATACATGGACAGTATAACATACATGGACAGCATAACACACATTGACAGTATAACATACATGGACAATGTAACATTCATCGACGGTATAACATACAGGGACGATATAGGATAAATAGGAGGTATAACACACATGGACAATATAACATACAATGACAGTATAACACACATGCACAGTACAACATACATGGACAGTATAACATACATTGACAGTATAACACCCATGGGCAGTATAACACACATGGACAGTATAACATACACGGACAGTACAACACACATGGACAGTATAACACACATTGACAGTATAACATACATGGACAGTATAACATACATGGGCAGTATAACATACATGGACAGTATAACATACATGGACAGTATAACATACATGGACAGTATAACATACATGGACAGTATAACATACATGGGCAGTATAACATACATGGACAGTATAACACACATGGACAGTATAACATACATGGACAGTATAACATACATGGACAGTATAACATACATGGGCAGTATAACATACATGGACAGTATAACATACATGGACAGTATAACATACATGGACAGTATAACATACATGGACAGTATAACATACATGGACAGTATAACATACATGGACAGTATAACATACATGGACAGTATAACATACATGGGCTGTATAACATACATGGACAGTATAACATACATGGACAGTATAACATACATGGACAGTATAACATACATGGACAGTACAACACACATGGACAGTATAACACACATGGACAGTACAACACACATGGGCTGTATAACATACATGGACAGTATAACATACATGGACAGTATAACATACATGGACAGTACAACACACATGGGCTGTATAACACACATGGACAGTATAACATACATGGACAGTATAACATACATGGACAGTACAACACACATGGGCTGTATAACACACATGGACAGTACAACACACATGGACAGTATAACATACATGGACAGTATAACATACATGGACAGTATAACATACATAGACAGTATAACACACATGGACAGTACAACACACATGGACAGTATAACACACATGGACAGTATAACATACATGGACAGTATAACACACATTGACAGTATAACATACATGGACAGTATAACATACATGGACAGTATAACACACATTGACAGTATAACATACATGGACAGTATAACATACATGGACAGTATAACACACATGGACAGTATAACACACATTGACAGTATAACATACATGGACAGTACAACACACATGGACAGTATAACACACATTGACAGTATAACATACATGGACAGTATAACATACATGGACAGTATAACACACATTGACAGTATAACATACATGGACAGTATAACATACATGGACAGTATAACATACATGGACAGTATAACATACATGTGCTGTATAACATACATGGACAGTATAACACACATGGACAGTATAACACACATGGACAGTACAACACACATGGACAGTATAACATACATCGGCAGTATAACATACATGGACAGTATAACATACATGGACAGTATAACATACATGGGCAGTATAACACACATTGACAGTATAACATACATGGACAGTATAACATACATGGACAGTATAACACACATTGACAGTATAACATACATGGACAGTATAACATACATGGACAGTATAACACACATGGACAGTATAACACACATGGACAGTACAACACACATGGACAGTATAACATACATGGACAGTATAACATACATGGACAGTATAACATACATGGACAGTATAACACACATTGACAGTATAACATACATGGACAGTATAACACACATTGGCAGTATAACACACATCGACAGTATAACATACATGGACAGTATAACATACATGGGCAATATAACACACATGGACAGTATAACATACATGTGCTGTATAACACACATGGACAGTATAACATACATGGGCAATATAACATACATGGACAGTAAAACATACATGGGCAATATAACACACATGGACAGTACAACATACATGGACAGTATAACATACATCGGCAGTACAACATACATGGACAGTATAACATACATGGACAGTATAACATACATCGGCTGTACAACATACATGGACAGTATAAAATACATGGGCAGTATAATCTACATGGACAGTACAACATACATGGACAGTATAACGTACATGGGCAATGTAACATACATTGACAGTATAACATACATGGACAGTATAACACACATGGACAGCATAACATACATGGACAGTATAACATGCATGGACAGTATAACATACATGGACAGTATAACATACATGGGCAGTATAACAGACATGGACAGTATAACATACATGGACAGTATAACATACATCGACAGTATAACATACATGGACAGTATAACATACATCGGCAGTACAACATACATGGACAGTAAAACATACATGGGCAATATAACACACATGGACAGTACAACATACATGGACAGTATAACATACATGAGCTGTATAACATACATGGACAGTACAACATACCTGGACAGTATAACATACATGGACAGTATAACATACATAGATAGTATAACAAACATGGACAGTATAACATACATGGACAGTATAACATACATTGACAGTATAACATACATGGACAGTATAACACACATGGACAGTATAACATACATTGACAGTATAACACACATGGACAGTATAACACACATGGACAGTAGAACATACATTGACAGTATAACACACATGGACAGTATAACATACATGGACAGTATAACATACATGGACAGTATAACACACATGGACAGTATTACATACATGGGCAGTATAACATACATTGGCAGTATAACATACATTGGCAGTATAACACACATGGACAGTATAACATACATGGGCAGTATAACATACATGTACATTGGCAGTATAACACACATGGACAGTATAACATACATGGACAGTATAACACACATGGACAGTATAACATACATGGACAGTATAACATACATGGGCAGTATAACATACATGGGCTGTATAACACACATGGACAGTATAACATACATGGGCAGTATAACATACATTGGCAGTATAACATACATTGGCAGTATAACACACATGGACAGTATAACATACATGGACAGTATAACACACATGGACAGTATAACATACATGGACAGTATAACACACATGGACAGTATAACATACATGGACAGTATAACATACATGGACAGTATAACATACATGGGCTGTATAACACACATGGACAGTATAACATACATGGGCTGTATAACATACATGGACTGTATAACCCACATGGGTAGTATAAAATACATGGACAGTATAACATACATGGACAGTATGACATACATTGACAGTATAACACACATGGGCAGTATAACACACATGGGCAGTATAACATACATAGACAGTATCACATACATGAACAGTATAACATACATGGACAGTATAACATACATGGACAGTATAACATACATGGACAGTATAACATACATGGACAGTATAACATACATGGACAGTATAACATACCTGGACAGTATAACATACATCGACAGTATAACATACATGGGCTGTATTACACACATGAGCAGTATAACATACATGGACAGTATAACATACATGAACAGTATAACATACATGGACAGTATAACATACATGGACAGTATAACATACATCGACAGTATAACATACATGGGCTGTATAACATATATTGAAAATATAACATACATGGACAGTACAACATACATAGACAGTATAACATACATAGGCAGTATAACACACATGGACAGTATAACACACATGGACAGTAGAACATACATTGACAGTACAACATACATGGACAGTATAACATACATTGGCAGTATAACACACATGGACAGTATAACATACATGGACAGTATAACACACATGGACAGTATAACATACATGGGCAGTATAACATACATGGACAGTATAACACACATGGACAGTATAACATACATGGGCAGTACAACATACATGGACAGTATAACATACATTGGCAGTATAACACACATGGACAGTATAACATACATGGACAGTATAACACACATGGACAGTATAACATACATGGACAGTATAACACACATGGACAGTATAACATACATGGACAGTATAACATACATGGGCAGTATAACACACATGGGCAGTATAACATAAATGGGCAGTATAACATACATGGGCTGTATAACATACATGGGCTGTATAACACACATGGGTAGTATAAAATACATGGACAGTATAACATACATGGACAGTATGACATACATTGACAGTATAACACACATGGGCTGTATAACATACATGGACAGTATAACATACATAGACAGTATAACATACATGAACAGTATAACATACATGGACAGTATAACATACATGGACAGTATAACATACATGGACAGTATAACATACATCGACAGTATAACATACATGGGCTGTATTACACACATGAGCAGTATAACATACATGGACAGTATAACATACATGAACAGTATAACATACATGGACAGTATAACATACATGGACAGTATAACATACATCGACAGTATAACATACATGGGCTGTATAACATACATTGAAAGTATAACATACATGGACAGTACAACATACATAGACAGTATAACATACATAGGCAGTATAACACACATGGACAGTATAACATACATGGACAGTATAACATACATCGACAGTATAACATACATGGGCTGTATAACATACATTGACAGTATAACATACATGGACAGTATAACATACATAGACAGTATAACATACATGGGTATTATAACATACATGGACAGTACAACATACATAGACAGTATAACATACATGGACAGTGTAACATGCATGGACAGTATAACATACATGGGTATTATAACATACATGGACAGTATAACATACATAGACAGTATAACATACATGGGTAGTATAACATACATAGGCAGTATAACACACATGGACAGTATAACATACATGGACAGTGTAACATGCATGGACAGTATAACATACATGGGCAGTATAACACACATGGACAGTATAACATACATGGGCAGTATAACACACATGGACAGTATAACATACATGGACAGTATAACATGCATGGACAGTATAACACACATGGGCAGTATAACATACATGGACAGTATAACATACATGGACAGTATAACATTCATGGGCAGTATAACATACATGGGCAGTAAAGCATACATGGGCAGTATAACATACATGGGCAGTTTAACATACATGGGCAGTATAGCATACATGGGCAGTATAACATATACGGACAGTATGACATACATGGACAGTAAAACATACATGGGCAGTATAACATACATGGGCAGTATAACATACATGGGCAGTATAATATACATGGACAGTATAACATACATGGACAGTATAACATACATGGACAGTATAACATACATGGGCAGTAAAGCATACATGGGCAGTATAATATACATGGACAGTATAACATAAAGGGGCAGTATAACATACATGGGTAGTATAACATACATGGACAGTATAACACACATGGACAGTATAACATACATGGACAGTATAACATACACGGACAGTATAACATACCTGGACAGTATAACAAACATGGACAGTATAACACACATGGACAGTATAACATACATAGACAGTATAACATACATAGACAGTATAACATACATGGACAGTATAACACACATGGACAGTATAACATACCTGGACAGTATAACATACATCGGCAGTATAACATACATGGACAGTATAACATACATGGACAGTATAACATACATGAACAGTATAACATACCTGGACAGTACAACACACATGGACAGTATAACACACATGGACAGTATAACATACATGGACAGTATAACATACATCGGCAGTATAACATACATGGACAGTATAACATACATGGACAGTATAACATACATGAACAGTATAACATACATGGACAGTATAACATACATGGGCAGTATAACATACACGGACAGTATAACATACATGGACAGTATAACATACACGGACAGTATAACATACATGGACAGTATAACATACATAGACAGTATAACATACATGGGCAGTATAACATACATAGACAGTATAACATACATGGACAGTATAACATACATGGGCAGTATAACATACATGGACAGTATAACATACATGGACAGTATAACATACATGAACAGTATAACATACATGGACAGTATAACATACATGGACAGTATAACATACATGGACAGTATAACATACATGGACAGTATAACATACATGGGCAGTATAACATACATGGGCAGTATAACAATCTCTTGTTAAAGTTATTATATTTCAATTTGTATTAATTTCCTTGTTAAAACTATAAAGCCTATAGGCTGTTATTTCAATTTCTCTATGTTGTTTCAAATACAAAGACTGCTCGGATAGATGACGTAATGGAGTCATATCTACATGATATATATGTAACGTCTTATAATGAAAATTCAATTAAATTACTCGCTGTTTGACATAATGTTCAGATACGTACATGTACATATCGTATTGCGTATTAATATTTCTTTTTATCAACTTAGAAAAAAAAATGGTCATAAAACAGCTTTGAATTTACGCAGTGATATTTGAGTAGTTGTGTATTTCGCGGTTTTAAGATCACTAGTACTTATCTTGTACTGTATCTGTACTTCATTTAGAGGTTTTGTTTGGTATAGAGAGATATATACTAAATCAGAAATTATCGTCATTCTACCAGAGATGTTGGGTATGTTTGTTTTGTTTGATTTTTTGGGGGTTTTATCGGTATTTAGTGATAAACTACTTAACATTGTTCTTTAAAATACGTTATTTCTTTCCTAGCAATTAGTTTTTCATTTTTATGTTCGGATATATATATGTAGTAATAAACTACTTAAAATTGTCCTTTAAATTGCATTATTTCTTTCCTAGTAATATTCATTTTATGTTGAATTCGTCGATTATTTGAAGGTTTAGACCTGCATGAAAATATCAACGTCACAAACGTTCTTACTTTGTATATATAAAATCGCTCTCTCATTATAATGACATCAATATTAATACAAGTCCGTCTGTAGCATGAAACCGGAGTGCTCATACACATATGAAGCGTGAAAGTTTTCACATACTTTGGTAGGTTCAAGGATAGGCCGGTCATTTTCGATCAATAAAAGGCACACACCATTAACTTTTGATAAAGTGTACCTTTATACCCAGTAAACACTTTAAATGAGAGAAATAAGTATTTAATGTGTCTAATCATAACAAACAAAACTTCAGCCCGGAACTCGATTTCAACCTAAAACCCGAAAAGTGAAAATGTTAAAAAAAATACATTCTGGTCATATCGGAATTCCTGTTGAAATGATTTCAGTTTTTTTTTATGACACAGTTAACGCACTACATTGTATTGACATACTAATAATAAAAAAAATCTTCGTATATCTATTTTTCTAACATAAATTCAGATCGTAAAGGGTATATATCATCAATACATATACACATATACATGGATATGTATTTCGTGAATAAACTTTGAAATCATAATAACCAGGGGCGAGATGAATAGTGTATTAGTGATCAGCTAGTCTCGCGTGACGCGGTGACCTACTTAAATTATATGATTTATTGCTGATTTGCATATCCGCTACATACAAACGAACACCTTAGATACCATATGTGTCATAGACATAATGACCTACTTCAAAGACGCGTCCCTCACACCTGACAGGTACGTGTCATGTTTGCTGTACGTATGAAGTAACGGAACAGGTGAAAACTGTGATAGCGTTTGTGAAGGTCACATACTGACGTCACATTTCATACAAAGGTGTTTTATCAACACTGGAATCGAATTTTTGACGTCCATGTCGTGACAGCAACTTCCGAGTTTTACCACGGAATAAGATCTTTGTCCGTGGTTTTACAGAGTTACTTCGGGAGCATTGTTCTGTAAAAGAACTCTGCTTGATAATCCATCAAACTCCTTCAATACTCATAGCATGATATATTAGTCCTATCCGTATGATGAGAAACCAACATATTTGAGGCTTTCGTAACGTAAGATCAAGTGCCGATAATGGTTGTAATATCAAAATAGACGAAAACTTAACTTTTTTATCACAAATTTAAAAAAAACTAGTTTTGTTATCGTCTTTGCCGTTAATACTGAAATCTAAATTAAATAACCTGGATGATGATATCAGCAAGGGCTGAGTTGTTCATGGTGTCATTTCTATGACGTTTCAGGGTCAGTCAGATCCATCGACGTCATCCACCATGTAACATACTAAATATTTGATGTAATTCTAACCAGTATATTTATATTTTTTTTTTATATATATTGTTTAATTTATTCATTTCCCCCCCGTAATTAATTCTTTAATGACATATGTATTTGCGTCGATATTTAAACGACATTGGCGGAAGAGCCGTATGTGGGCACCAAAAATTAACCTTGGTCATTTGAGCGCTTGACGCAGGGACGTACTTTATATTATCCGAAGCGAAGCGACAAGACTTGCATTGAACAAGGTTATTTGATGACGTCATAAGTAAGCCATCGGGTTACGTCAGGCGACTGGCGAATAATCAATTTATTAACTACTTTTGTAATTGTGGAGCCGCTGGCCGAGTTGTTAAGGGGCAGTTGCCAGGTACTGATCGTAGGACGGTGGTTTTTCTCCGGGTACTCTGGCTTTCCTTCCCCTCCAAAATCTTGCACGTCCTTAAATTACGCACGATGGCGATAGGACGTAAAACAAAATAAACCCAATTGTCATGTTGTTGACCTTCTGCCGTACGATGACAATCTTAAATGGACGATACTATGTGCGGGTCGTCGTCCCTTATTTACGAAGTACAATGTACGGGTATGCTAATCAACCTGATTAAAATCACATCTTGATCTCCGCACCGTTTCGTCAACTTCTCTCTGCTGCGTCAAGATCTGACAACCATCGATATGGGGTCACGTTCAGGTGACATTCTAGCCAATCAAATTACTACTTTCAGAATCTCAAATATGAATGATTTGAGGCGGAAAAGCTCGCGTAATCCTATCTGTTCGATGATATACATATTGTGTCGAAATGAGTCTGTGCAGGTGACAGCTGTGTCCTGTCATTAATTAGAAAATTGTTCTGGAGTGTGAAATAAAGAGGCAACAAAGGTCACCAGAACGTGGTTCATATTGGATGCTGTCAGATCCTTGTAAAACGGAGTGAGAACAAGGATCTGTATTTTAATCAGATTGTATGCTAATCTTCTTATTCTTCTCAAAACCTTAAAGTAAACTTTGTGTTATGGTGTGAAAAAAAGAACTCAATGTAAAACATACTATATCATTCCTATTGTCACAAGCATGAACTATTTGTGTTAGTACTTTTCAACTTAGGTAATGCACATATAAGTAACATCTCGCGCTGTATACTGCAATATTCGAAAACAAACGTAAACAAAACTGGAAATTAATTCTTTATCTGGATCAGAAACTAAAATGAAAATTACAAGCATTCCAAATAGATATCTAAAAACAAATCTTCAGATAAATGTTCTCATAGTATATTAATAATAATCAATTTCGGAAAAGGGGGGGTTTTGTTTGTAGTTTCATAAATATCTTCTTTTTAAATGTTTATTACAATATCAGTCAATATGAAAAGATTATTTTCAGTGTCTTGAGATTTTTTTTTAAATGGACGAAATTAAAACTTGAAAGATCGTTATAACTTCACGCAGTTATTTTATTTAATTACGTAATTATAATGAAATAACTTTAAAAATTAATAACATTTTTTTAATAAGTTTTGTGAATAAAAAATCACACAACAATGACAAAAAATTGCTTTAAAATTAAGTTAACGTTAGGCGTTCCAATATTGGGTATTTTCGTAAACAAGAATTGATTCCCTTTTGGCTTGGTAAATAGGTCATTTCCATGGTGACGTCATTGATTGGTAGTAGCTGTAGGCTGAAAACGCCCTTTCGTCAGCAATCTCGTGATGACACACTGACGTATATAAATGGCTATCAAAATGGGAGTCAGTTCTTGTTACAAAAAAAAAAAGAAAAAAAACTATATATTGTTTAAGGGACATTGTGGAGTTCCAGGTGAACTGTGAAATGGTTGTAGCAGGTTTGTAAATTGTCAATTGTATTTTTCTAACGGCATCATTTCTCACCCCGGCTCAGCAATTTTAGCACAGTTTCCGACCAGGGTGGGAAATTGTGTTGCAAACATAACAATTTAAGCATAAAAACCTAGCCGATTGAAAAATTGTGTCATATCAACCGTGTTCCATAAACATGAGGTACAAAGTAGTCACATCACAAAAGAGAGGGTCTATTATTAGCTGAACTTTTGAATATAAACAAAATATTATACGCTGAACTAGAAATGCCAGATCCCAACTGGAACAGAATCGTAAAAGAATATGCAGTGTCATTCTCCAAAATTTAAATAAGTTTAAATTTCCTTAAACTAATTCATTCGGGCATTTTTCATTTTTGGTCTCCTATCGAGGACAATTCAAAGGAGAATGCGTTTTAAATACTAAAACATTGTTTTTAAATCTGAATTAATTATTCAATGTAAACATGTTTGACCTACATAATGGTTGACTATTATGAGACCTGGATTACTGTATTTCAATTTGATTAAATGCAGCGTAATTATTTCAATTTATATCTGCATAATTAAGCAACTTCATTCTGTTGACCGAATAGAATTTGTATCATTATGATAATGATAAGAATCATGCATCGTCAAACGGCATAAGACCGCGAAGACGCTAATTTTACAAGCGTCTAGTTGACGTGGATAATTTCATTTACAAGCGTCCAGTGAACTGTGAATTCATGGTTTACAGAATTCATCGTCCTTGAATCATCTAAAGTCATCTATGGACAAGTCGCCACGGAGACAAATGCAAAAAAAAAAAGCGAGAATAAATAATTAAGAAGGCCAGTATGATAAATACTATGGATACTAATAATTACAGCACATGTACACAGATATACAATGTTATACAATTAACTTGAACAGTTCTGAAGAGATTACATCAGGAGCTGCCTTATCAGGCGCTAACTCCCTCTAGGTGTGTGTACATGAAGGTCACTATGTGCTGGAGATGTATACCATGCTCTGTTGGTAGCCATCGTCGGAAACCCACGGTACACTTCTCTAAAGCTTGTATCCATCGGATAAGTTTTAACGCTATTTCACTTGTGGATGCGAGACCATTTATACTCTATATGGGTTGTTGAAGAAAAACACCTTCTCTAAATATCCCGTGCGTACGAAGACCTCGGGGATCGAACCCCGGCCGCCTGCGCAGAAGACCGGAGTGTTACCAATCCGCCCATAATTATGCCTTAGGGTGGCAAACTATTTTGGGTTTCACAAATGTGGCCATGTTCTACATAGGTCGTTGGCATAAATAATTTAACGGGTGGTCGGATGGCGTATTGGGTAGCGCTTTTACCTTCCACCAAGACGGCAGAGGTTCGATTCTCCGATCGGGCGGGAAAAGGTATGTGGTCACCTGTACATGTCCTACTACGCCGATTTTTCTTCGTGTACTCCGGTTTCCTCACACAGTAAGACCCCTCACGCTTACATCCTTTCAACACGAGTAATTAGTAAAGGTCTACATTGTAAGTTATTGTGACTTGTTTTATTATTGTTGTTAAAGGCCCAATATACGTAACTTTCGGCAAAACTTGAAGCGAAAATCAAGCCCAATGTAAATAACTTATTATATTTATAGATTTAGTTAAGATTAACTGATATCAGCAATATTCAAGATGAATTCTTTCGCGGTTAACGGTACAGCAGCAGTTGAAACAAGCTATTTGTAAACACGCGACCATTTCGAACCGTCTTCTTCCTCCGGTTTGTTGTTGAAGTGGGCCCCACCTGAATCATTTTCAATTCTTTGGATTTTTTTTGTCCAGAGTTTCTTGTTAGTTACCACTCAGGTTTACTTCGTTTTAGGCTTATTTTTGCACCGTTATCAACTGAATTTTTTTTTTTAGAATTTTTCAGAATCACGAAAATTTCCATGAAGTTACGTATATTGGGCCTTTAAACAAATAAAGATGACAAATATACATTTACATTATAAGATTCTGTTTACAATAAAATCATCTGTTAGTCACAGCAGAGAAAATTCATGTTGGTTTTATTTGGTGAAACTTAATATATAAAAATAGAATATGATAACATTCATCTACCTGTCTGTCTGTCTGTCTGTTACATTTTGTATATACTCCACAGTCATTAAAGACTATAATGCGGAGGTGAAGAGAAGGTAAAGATGATGAATCATCGTCGTACTCTGTGAAATCCTATAGTTTGTAATAGCACTGCACTGTTTACTAGCGTTCTCTTCAATTCTACGTAGAACAGGTAAGATCTTGTACGTACTGAGGGTCTACTTAGGAGCTGAAACATTACACTACATGAAAACGGCCACGGAATAAACCCGTCCTGTATTATTCCGCTCATGTGGAGATAACTCCAGTATAACTACTTCCGCTCATGTGGAGATAACTCCAGTATAACTACTTCCGCTCATGTGGAGATAACTCCAGTATAACTACTTCCGCTCATGTGGAGATAACTCCAGTATAACTACTTCCGCTCATGTGGAGATAACTCCAGTATAACTACTTCCGCTCATGTGGAGATAACTCCAGTATAACTACTTCCGCTTCAATGTATGCGTGACTCGGGGAATATGTTGACACAAAACGTCACATCTGTGAAACGGAAAATGAACAAAATACCAAACTAATATATACAACGGAAAGTAGTATATGTTTTGCGTTAGATTATATAAACAATGTTTTTGATGCCTGATAAAGACCTTCCTTTATCAAAAGATGAGTAGAATAGCTACTAAAATATCGGATATATCTTTAAAAAGAAAATATGACGAAAGTACCGCCACAAAATTTGGACAAATTAACGTTTTTGGAAGTCTTATTTTATGTTAAGATTATTTTACACAGCCAATGAATTGGAAGTCGGTCGTAGGTCGTATAGAATCAGTTGTATCGAAAGCAGGACAGGTGAACAACTACGTGTATCAAAAGTCGTACTAATAATGTAACACTTACTACTCTCAAAAATGTCCGATTCACTTTCATCAAAAGCCTAGTGGATTTGACCACTGTCAAAATAATCTAGCATTTACCAAATGCATATTTCAGAAGAACTGCTCTAAGAAATGCAGAACCATTGCATTATGTTACGCTCAACAGACTTTAGTTATGTGCTTTCCGTAAATGTTTAGCTCTATTTCTCTGATATTTGAACACCCATACTCATCAAACTTTGTATACATTAACATGCAAGTCATTGAGATTTATTTTCCGCTTCACTGACTTCGGTTACACTCTGATAAAGGAGGCACGCTGAACTTAAGATTTTACAAATATTTCTCTGATTTGTCTATTTGACTTAATTATCAAATATACCATGGCCATTTGATATAGATAACCATCTATAGATTCTAGTTCGTTTCGTTTGTTTTCCAACGTTCGAAAATTGTAACCTCTGGCCAATGTATCCTTCACACGATGGCCGAGTTTTGTTTGATCAATTATCCCTTTAAGGGATTCAAATTAATCAATCCGCTCCCTTTTAAATTAGTTTGTCTTTTTCTTTTCTCATAACTGCCAGTAAAAATCAACTCTGAGCCATTATTCATACCCACCGGACACAACGCTACACACTGACGTCTGCTGTTAGGCTTCGTTTGGACATAAATGGTTTGTTTCCTTCAAGACCTGTACTTCAATGGTTTCATTTTCTTGCATAATGATGAGAGTTTGATCTATCTATACGCACCTTGTCCACGCTCATTACTCGAATAAATCACTCTCTTTTGACGCCACGTGTATCGTTTATGGCGCCAGAATCGAGAACATTGACAATTTCAGTTTAAGGAATCTTACCCCACAAGTTGGGGTAAATTCAGGGGTGAAATATGAAACATCTCGTCCTAAAGGGTCATACCTTTCTGTTGTGCAATAGTTTCAGTCTGATCGTTCTAATCGGGCAGCCGCCGGCGGAGATACTGGCTGATGACGATTCAAGATGGCAGCTTTAGGTAAGGTGTTCACGACGGGATGTACATTATTATAACTTTCGTTCAGTTATGCAACGTAAAATTTTTTTTTTAAACTCCAGTCATACCATTTCAAGCTGAAACTATCCGAAATACTTCATTCTATAAAAAATAACATTTGCATATTTTAAATATTAAATAAACAGGGTTCGCTCTATTCTCGACATCAGTCGTTCACATGACCGGAATACGCCGGTTTCTACCCGGCAGGGTACGGAACGAGTAGGCCTAACGTGTCACCACAATAAAAAAAAAACAATACGTCATTTCCGGGATACCACTTTCAGTCGGTTTAATCATGACACTTTCATTACCACGTGATTTTATTTAGGGCACTATGAAAACAAAATGGCGGCCAAAGTTTGCAACGGGTGGCAATGACGGTGAGCTAATTGAAAAGTTTGTGGTCGAAAATGGGATCACAACTTCACTTAAAGCAAAAGGGCCATTAGTAAAATCAGCTGAGGTCACTGATGAAGTGAATTTGTCTTGCATTGAGAAAGATGATCGCAATTCAAAGTGCTCGTAATCGGGGTTTCTGTTTGCTGTTGGAAACGACCTGAACGTTACATTTTGCAAGGCCGTGTTGCTTTAACGACTGTCAATTACACATTTAGGTACAACATACCATTGCTTAATTTTAGAGTCTGTACCTTTGTCTCGTTCCATTTTATTCCTACTCGGCTAAGAAGCGCGCAACTAACGGAGGCTACTTATTCCAACTCGGTTAAGAAGCGCGCAACTAACGGAGGCTACTTATTCCTACTCGGTTAAGAAGCGCGCAACTAACGGAGGCTGCTTATTCCAACTCGGCTAAGAAGCGCGCAACTAACGGAGGCTACTTATTCCAACTCGGCTAAGAAGCGTGCAACTAACGGAGGCTACTTATTCCAACTCGGCTAAGAAGCGCGCAACTAACGGAGGCTACTTATTCCTACTCGGTTAAGAAGCGTGCAACTAACGGAGGCTACTCATTTCAACTCGGCTAAGAAGCACGCAACTAACGGAGGCTACTTATTCCAACTCGGCTAAGAAGCGCGCAACTAACGGAGGCTACTTATTCCAACTCGGTTAAGAAGCGCGCAACTAACGGAGGCTACTTATTCCTACTCGGTTAAGAAGCGCGCAACTAACGGAGGCTGCTTATTCCAACTCGGCTAAGAAGCGCGCAACTAACGGAGGCTACTTATTCCAACTCGGCTAAGAAGCGTGCAACTAACGGAGGCTACTTATTCCAACTCGGCTAAGAAGCGCGCAACTAACGGAGGCTACTTATTCCTACTCGGTTAAGAAGCGTGCAACTAACGGAGGCTACTCATTTCAACTCGGCTAAGAAGCGTGCAACTAACGGAGGCTACTTATTCCAACTCGGCTAAGAAGCGCGCAACTAACGGAGGCTACTTATTCCAACTCGGTTAAGAAGCGCGCAACTAACGGAGGCTACTCATTTCAACTCGGCTAAGAAGCACGCAACTAACGGAGGCTACTTATTCCAACTCGGCTAAGAAGCGCGCAACTAACGGAGTCACTGAAAAAACAATGAGCTTTGATACGTAATAAAAAGCTACATGGTGGACACCTCGACAAAATCAAGAAAGTCGATTTTTATTTCTGTAAAGTATACGTATTTTATTCCTAGTGTCCAGCACTATGTATAAAACTATCGACAAAAAGGCTTATAAGAACAGGCATTGTAGATTAGGCACTTTGAATGTATAATTTTAACTTACGCACTTTCTACGTATAAATTAAGGTATACAGAATATGACTATAAACAGCTTATACACATCAAAGAGGTATTTACAAAATAGGACTACCAGAGCCCAGTATATAGAGATTACTATGTGAGTAAAACTGACCAAATTAAGGAATAACGAACGATTTTGAGAGTCAGGTCTAAAGCTATAACGGTGTTTAAGGACTCGCACAACTAAATAATTTACTATGTGTTATTACTTAGCTTTCGAGCTAATAACTTTAATATTTGACGTTCAACACTAGTGACAACTGCCTGGATTTACAGATACATACATGGCAAAGGCTTCAAAGGGCATTTTATGAGGACTTTCGTGGCATTTTAGCTCGCAACAGGCGTCTGCTTCAGACAACCGAAAATTTACATGTCAAACAAGTGAAATGGGACGGGAACACCCTCTGACTTTTGACTCCATATCAATCCGCCATCACACAAAAAAATCGACCAAAAGTATACATTTTTGTAAAGTTAAATATCTATAGATTTCATTCAATGCAGAATATATCAACAGTTACCTATTTAAATTACTCAGAATCACAGTACTTACCCGGAACAAATTTTCGTAAGGGACTACAAACGTATGAAACACTTCGTGATAGGTTCATTTAGTTGTGTGGGTCCTTAAGGATTTCTGGAGTTCATGTTATCAGGGACTGTTAAAGCGACACATATACAGGATAATCAGAGAACGGTCATTCTAATGTTATATTTGCATACGACAGGTAAACAGTAATCATGCATTAAACAAAACAAAGAGTACAGTCATGACGACACAACCGGTACTCTGTTCGGACCCGTCCCCACTTTCTCGTTTTCGGAAAGAGCCATCGGTGCCTAATTGCAGGGCTACTACCTAAATCGTCGTGTTCGATGTTGAGAGATTCAGTGGGTTCTTGAACAGCGTTTTTTCGTACACAAATATGGCTACCATGGCGACCCCGGCGAGAAGGGCCGCGAGAATCCCAGCATACGGCGCCTTTACAGAAGTATAAATGACAAGATAGAGGAGGCCGTGGAATATCCACGCTCCGGACAGCCAATACACCATCTCGCCCAGCACGCGCCACACACCCTCCCGTCCCCACACGTTATACTCAAGGTCACGCAGATACAGGAAAAAGAACAGAAACATTCCTAGCGCTACAAGTCCGATCATGTTCAGGATCAGAAGGATGTGAGCCGGTGTAAGACTCCGCAGTGTGACGCGAAGTTTCTCCGAGATAACGAGTAGTCCCTCGGCAATGTTCCCGCTGACCTTGTATGAACTGAATGTTGAAACTATATCAGCGATCACAGCGGAGGTGACGAGACTTCCGGCTCCATAACCCACGGACACGTGCAACTGAAACAAACACAAAGGTCAACTTCAAGGTCATATCAAATCTTTCATCACGTATGACAGGCTTTCATCTTTTCTTTTAAATGTTTGTTGATGTGTTTTAACAGTAAGAGCCTAAGGAGACTCGTTAAATATCAGCCAAGGTAATATAAATATGGTAATTATTTTGATTTATGAATATTCATTCGATCCAAATTAACATATAAACTTTCAAATGGTATTGACAAGCCGTAAGTATTAGAATTCTTCATATCCGTACAAGGCACACTTGTTACTATGACATTGGGTGATAGTATATATCAGATTTAGTGTGACTTCAATAAGTAAAAGAAACGAAACAGGTAAACGAGGAAGGCTCGTAACAAACTAATTTATACAACATAGAAACGCGTCCAAAATCTCTTACTAGTGGGAGGGAAATCCCTTACACGACCATACACGAGTTATTTTCCTTCATCACACAATTGATAAAAAAACTTAAACGCTAAGAAATGAACAGAAAATATGATAACGCCAAAATATAGATTTATTTACAGGACGGTGAATGCCGAAATTTTAATTTCTTACAAGATCGAATTCTTGACAATAGAGCAGAATGACGTCATTTCCGCATGCGCCCATTTCCCATTCAGCTCTGAGGTAAGTGGCGAAGTTTTCCATTATAATGTTCTTTTGTGCACTGGTTATCTCCCCTGACGGTGGGTTGAGAACGGGTTGGATCTGACCACAGTCGTTGATACAGCTGTAATGGGAATATAATGATTATGTTATATTAAATACATTGTAACAGCTAATGATTAGGTTTGAGTTATGTGATGTGTGAGTGTGTGTTTCAGAGGCTGTGTAATGTTCGTGTAAGTGAGGAACTGATATCAAATGTATAGTGCTATCTCATTGAAAGATAATGCATGCATAACTTTCATGAAATCATTTTAAAATGAAGATTTGTAAATATAACTTTTTACAGAAGGTTTGTCCCATGGTTGTATGAAACCCACATGATACTGTACCTAAACGTAAATGCAGTGTCATGTAGGTTTCCGACAATGCATGGTTGCATATATATATCCCGTACCAATTTGTACTGGTCTCAGTCAGGTACTTATGTCAATAATGACGCAGAGATGCCCATAAATATTTCTTCATTTAAATATCGTGTGTAGTTAATATCTGATTATTAATGTGACTGTGATTCAATAAGTTTATACGCGGACTTTGTCTCTGTTTTATCATCGGACGTATTCATTACGCGTCCCCTCCCTAAGGCCCCTCTCGTCAAATCGGTCAGGCGACTTGCGAAAAAAAAACTTTCACTTGACGCGTGATGATCGCTATTTTTATCGGGGCTTCCCCGAGGAATTCAATTTGCAAGTTGTCTATAAAGGCATTTTGAGTGCATTTTAAATATTAGAATAGCAGGAAAATAAAAGTGCAGACACTATGTACATTCAATAACTTCAATGTAGACTTTCGCGGGATGTTCCTTTAACACAATGAACAGGATGCTAATACATGCAGATCTGTGTTGGGTACAAAGCAGTTTGAACCGGAAGTCAAACAGATATGGCACGTGCTTGGTAGATATGACCTGCGTAATGCACATATACAACGTGCTGGGTGGTTGGTATTGGTTACACAGATGCATCAATGACACGTTTATGATAATAATTGAACAACAATGCTACTTGAAAACAATTAAGTCGTCTGGCGGGGGAAAACTCGTTTAAAGGCCCAATATACGTAACTTTCGGCAAAACTTGATACGAAAATCAAGCCTGATAACTTATTATTTTTATAGATTTAGTTAATATCCACGATGACTTCTTTCGCGGTTACCGGTACGGCAGCAGTTGAAACTCGGTATTTGTAAACACGCGACCATTTTGACTGTCTTCTACCTGCGGTTTGTTATTGAAGTGGGCCCCAACTGAATTATTTTCAATTCTTTGGATTTTTCTGTCAGGAGTTTCTCGTTAGTTACCGCTCAGGTTTACTTCGTTTTAGGCTTATTTTTGCATGGTTATCAACTGGATTTTTTTTCAGAATTTTTCAAATTAACGAAAAAATTCCCGACGTTACGTATATTGGGCCTTTAATGTCACGGGCGTACATTTTGTACGTACATATCAGGATCGCTGAAATCTGGGATTCGGATTCGGTTGATGATCGCCATGGCGACAATGAAGCTCTGCACTTCTCCATTTGGCGCCGTACACTGTGTTGACGTCTGCGTTTGTATAGCCTTAAGAGCGGTGTCCACTGCTAGCACTGGAATAAAGAACAAATATTTCTCGTACAATTATTTGTCCAATTTATCTTTAAAAAATTGTGTGTTGTGTCATTGATTTATTTAATAAATAGGTGTAAAAGAAAAATTCACAAAATGCAATATACACGAGAATATTCTAATTATATTGCAATCGGCTTATTTCGGTACTGTCGATATAAGTACGAAATTTGCCGAATTCTGAAAAGTGAAAACATCAGCTCCCTTCCCTGCCCCCACCTGAACTACAAAATGTGTAAGAAAGATGTAGAATGGAAAAATACGATATATCCAAAGTATTTTAAAGAGTTATCTCAAACACATTTCCATGTCCTTTCAGTCCAGAACAAAATCAAATTATATTAGTTGCTTCATACGACCCCCACCCCTCCAACCCCCACCCCCTCTCCCCTCTATCCATTTCCCCATTCCCCAAACATGTATGATTTTCATTTTTATCATTTGTTTTGAAGAGTTAGTTGTAATAACTTGTTGTCCAACCCATTTTAATATTTATACAATTAAATTTGTTAAAATCTTACCTACGATCCCGCGATGCGCATTAACCATTAACGCAACGAACATGGTACGCTTTCTGTTCATTAAGCTTATGTAAGCTTTGGCACGTTCCCGTAACGTATAAGAGCTGATCAAATCTGTTTGTATTCAGACGTATTCAGAACATGAGTTATCTTTTAGAAATATCCTACACAAACATATTTATAAATGTATATTTATGCTGGGTTAAAAGGTCATGTTGAGGAATTATAAGTGATACATACTTATTTAATTGATGACACTTCTGTAAATGCTGTTTGTACCAGGCAGTTATTTATTCAGTAAACGTTCGCCGCCCTTCCAAATGTTGCGGTGTGGCGGGCGTTTATTCTCTATGTATTCAAGAGTTACTTCCCTTTTACTTTTAAACCGTGCAATTTCCTCCAGTTTAACTGTTGTTTACAGAATATCTAACAGCATCTTGATTAATACTAAATATATTTCACTCGCGTGCCTATAATGTTGACTTTTTCACTCGGGTTACGCACTCGTGAAAAATATCAACATATTAGCCCCAACTCGTGAAATATATTTGGTATTACTGAAGACACTGTTAAATATCCCCTATGTACCGGGGTGCACTAAAGGGGTCCAGTTGTATTGACCTTTTTATCATTCATGGAAGTTCTCATACTTGCGTACTTGACAAATAACTGGAATAGCGTCATTTGTGTGACGTAATCAAAACCGTACCTTGTGACGTAATGAGTTTGTCGGGATCACATATATAGTGTTGACTGGTGGATCCCTCTATCCCACACAACAGGGCGTCGAACCTAGGATTAGGGAACTTACAGTGGGACCACACCTTCTCTGACGTCACTGGGTCGATCGTATAGGTGTAGCCCTGGAAATTTTGGGTTGCGTTTTTACAAGCTGTGTACGAGATTACCTCCCCTGTCCAAACCGTGGTTAACAGGAGGATCGCAAGCAAGGTCATGGTCGTTCTTCCGTATCCTCACATTTCTGAATGAGAAAATATAAAAAGTGACAAATACATATCTTACCAATTTATCCTATATTTTTGAATGGGGCGTATATGAATGGTATTGTGTACCTCAACTATCTAAGAGTTTGATGACGGGGATACAAATATCATATTTCCTAGTAGAACTTCCTTGAAGTTGGCAAAATATAAATTTTAACAAGGCGAACGACAAAGTGTGGAATCCCAAACTAAGAAGTTGACATAATCCAGAATCCGTTTTCGACATGATCTGTTTATGATAAAACATGTAAATGACATATAACTTTTTCCAAGTACGAAGTGTGAGAATGAATACTGGGATCGACAGAGAAAAAACAATCATCACGTCGTTCGTCTGCAACATCCAATCGTACGGATGGATACTAGTATGACTATGTTTTAACATAGTCAACCGTGGTCTGGTTTCGATATTATTTGTACTCTTTGATATTCTATCATTTCTACCTTTCCTGTTCAGACAATTGAACTTTGACATTATAGAGATGAACTATGTAATGGGGTATCGTGATGGTTTCAGATTATTGGGTATTCAAAATAGTGATTACCTCCCTTAGAGCTGATGACTCGACAGGTCGATTTACACAAACCTCTTGTTACATTGCCATTAATACACTTTTGGAAAGACACAGCTGACGACAAAATATCTCAAACTCAATGGCAAAAGAAGAAAAGTCTATATATGATACACATATCTTAAAAAAATCTTTTGTTTATATGGTAAGCCAGTCTTTTTATCTTGTTTAGCGTTTGAAATATTTTGAAATTTATAAGAGATAATACAGATGTAACGGCTATTTGACATATTTTATTGGTAGATGTTTCCTTCAACGTCAGTGACCAAACTTGGATCAGTCAATCAACAAGTCTGTCATTTTGCACTCTAGGACACCTCAGTCGGTTGAAAAAAATCAGAGAATACCAGGTGTTCCGGAAGAGTAAGCGTGTTGAACTGCAGTGCCGATCAGGCACTACGGACATTTAACTGCCGTTTTTTTTTTGTTGAAAGGAAAACATCACAACAGATGCGAACAGTTACTTAGTGTACTTTTTCACTTATGCGTGATAAACTTAATAATCAAAATATCGAAGAAGGAAATCGGAGGACCAAAGACAGCTCCGTGGACATACTTTCCTTTCACCAGAGGTTTCACGGATGACCTGACAAGAACTTGCGTTGGATGACGCAATGAAATGGGCAAAAATTAGTTTACAACCAGTGAAGTCGGAAAGCCAAGAAGTCAGGAAAGAGACATCCTCAATTTCCAGGGGTTACGCTCACCTACGCTCTCTACACCCCTGGGGTATTTCATGGCAAACTTGAAACCTTCATGTGCATCAAAATTATTGAAAAAGAATATCGTGGTCACAAAATAGCAAAAATTGTCAGGCTCTGAAGTCGGTTGCGGCTCTTTTGTAATCTTCAAAAGACAGGCATGCAGCCTAGCGATTGGTGAGAATTTTTTACCTTAGCTTCCCTTCAGTTTTGCCATGGCATATTCCAGAGGTGTAGAGAGCGTAGGCGAACGAAACCCCTGCATATCGAGGATAAGAAAGGGAAGATAACACACGATTCAATTTCTATGTACAGCATTCGGATGCAAGGAGACTAAGGAAGCCTAACACAGTCGTTGTGGAGAACTAAGTACACATATATCAAATGAGGCTAGATAAGGTGAGCTTTTGAGAAACTTGTACAGTCATCAGAAACAGCATACTGCTGACTATCAAGATGGGGAAACGATCTGGCGAATAAGTGGTGAACACATTTGCAAAAGTTTTGTACAGTGTCAGATGCAGTGTAATATTTTGTTTGGACAAATTGTAAGATGTACTTGTGTAATCTACTGTGTATTAGCTTACATCTATCAATAATGGACCTAGAACAGAATCCTGTTGCACACCTGTAATTATATTCAAAATAAACCAAAAAGAGAATCTTTTTGCACATTAGAACATATCCTTGTGGACAAAGAACAGATCCTTGTTGCGCACCTGTAATTTATATAATTGAGCCACGAACAGAACCTTTTTGTACACTTATAAACGAATCAAATGTGGTCAAGAAACACTGCATGGTAACACACCTATACTTATATTGAAAATGGACCAAAACACAAACTTGCTACACTCGCTACAATCTTTGGCGAATGCACATGCCCTCCGTTTCATTAGACATTTAAATATTTTTACATTCTGATTGTTTCTTCTCTATATGAACATACCAACTGAAAACAACAAACACTAGACGATGAATACATCATGAATACAGTATGAATACATCCATTCACGTGAATTACTTATGACGTAATATATTAGTCTTGTTCAATACAAGTCTTACGGCTCCGCTTCGGATAACATGGAGAACGCACCCGCGTCAAACGTTCAAATGACTACGGTAGATTATTGGCGCCATTTTTACGCAAATTATGGCTGTTCCGCCTTTTTCGTTTAAAGGACGGCGCAATAACAAACGCAGTTGATCAACCAGTTGTTCAGTAAATAAGGAAATAGATTAGACAATTATTCAGTAGTAAAAATGTAAATATATGAATTGAACGGCGTTTTTTAATATTCATGCCGGTATGAATGCAAATCGGTTACATCCATATTGACCATGAATCCCTAGCGGGCTTCATGCAATATGAATGTAACCGCTTTGCATTCATACCGGCATGAAAATTAAAAAACGCCGTTCAATCCCTATAAATATTCAGTAGAAACAAAAACATCCAAAAAAAAAAAAACTAACGGAATGTGGTGATGCTGCAGATCTGACTCTTCTTCAAAATCTTTCTGACATGTTTTGTCTTCGTTTCCAATCTGATTAAAATCGTATTTTGATCTCCGCACCGTTTCGTAAACTTCTCTCTACTGGGTCAAATCTGAGGACATCCCATAGAGTATCGAGTTCAGATGACCTTTGTCGCCTCTAGACTTTACTTCACTGAAGATTTTTTAATGACACTGTCATCTTGCAGCAAGTCATTTTGTCACATTATTCCACATTAACGTTTTGTTTACGAAATGACTTACGTACAAATACGATTATGCAAGCTTTGTTGCCTCAAAAATCCATATTTCAGATTCTGAAAGTAGTAATTTGATTGGCTAATGCAAAAGGTCATGTGAACGTGATCCCCCCCAAGCCAGCAAAGTCCCCTGCAAAAGCCCTCATTATTACTGCTTGATGATGATGAAGATGCACCGACAACTTCGGCTAAGCAGCCTCTTTCCTCTGCCATCCGTCTTTCCACCACTGTATTTCCTATTTATTCTACTACCCTATTATCTCTCGGCCTTCTCCCCACATTACCTCTTCTTTCTTCTCTCCTCCATCCCCCGACTCTTTATGTCCCTCCCCCTCAAGTATTCTGTCTTCTCTCCTCCGCTTACCACTCTGTCCCTCTCCCACACATGACCTCTGCCTTCTCTCCTTCGCTCACCTCTCTGCCCCTCTCCCCCGCATGACATCTGCTGTCTTCTCTCTTCCGCTCAACACACTCTCTGCCCTTCTCCCCCACATAACCTTTACTGCCTTCTCACCTGCGCTTCCCACTCTCTCTGCCCCCTCTCCCCGCATGCCATCTACTGTCTTCTATCTTCCGCTCCACTCCTCTCCGCTACATGACTTCTACTGTCTTCTCTCCTACGCTCATCAATTTCTGTCTCTCCCAAGAATGCATTCTACTGTCGTCTTTCCTCCGCTCACCACTCTCTGCCCCTCTCCCTGCATGAATTCTACTGTTTTCTCTTTCGCATGGAAGCTTACACAAACATACCACGGCCTCCAAATGACACTCGCACTCGACACATGCATAGCATACACCGGGAGGCCGTCCTTAGATGACATAGACTGTAAATATGACGTAAAACAACCCTAACCAAATCCTCCGCTCACCAATCTATGCCCCTCCCTACCACACGTCGACTGCCACATTTACATCCACGATCGCTTCTATTCCAATGTTTACTTCTGCTGCTACTTCTGCCTTCCCTTACCTCTTAATTTGTCCGCCCTACCTCCTACCTCTACTGCTAATCCTACTCTCTCGTCCAGACCTCTCAACGACTTTGAGGAGGATTTCATTTCAACACCGGCGCGGAACGATGGAAAGATATTCCTTCTTCTGATGATCAGGAAGCTCAAAGACATTTACAAGAGACAAGGCGCCATTAACCTTAAGTCATGATGGGAATGGAAAGGAAACTTGCCTCCCTTATTAGAATCATGATGAACCATGACATTCATGTCAGAACAATAGTTATCATGTAGAGACAGGCGTGAGATCATGCGGCCCCTCCAAGATGAGACAAGTGAGGAGATATTTCTGGACATTCCGATACAGCATCAGTATCCATTCAGAGACCACAAGAGAATACATTCACACAGTACATGGCCAGGCAACTTTGCTAAAATCATTATGGTAAATCTTTTCCCTCCCCCAACATTGCCTCTGCTGTCTTCTCTCCTCCATCCCCGTCTCTCTCTGTCCCTCTCCCTCGCATGAATCATACTGTCTTCTCCACCCCCACTCTCTGCCTCACACCGCCACATCGTCTATATTTAAAAAGTATACCTGGTGTAAGCTACTCTCCAGTAATAAACTGCGTCGTGGCTACTCGCTAACTAGCTAAGAAGGAACTGGAACCGGTTTAGATGTACCTGGGGTGATATGTCGTGTACTTATACGTTCATCCGGAACAACGTTACCAGGATTAGTGAAAAGACAAACTGGTACATGTACCAAACGGACACGAATTCCTAAGAAAGGGAGTCAAAAAGCAGCATCTGGACAATAGCTTAATTTAAAACTCCAATTACAGGGCCATCACAGAACATTTCAACCGGGATTTATTGTGCTAAGAAATTTTGGTTCTTAAAGTCGATAAAGGTTCTAAAAGTTAACTAATGTTTCTCAATCAACTTTTCAATTTAGTTCGAAATACAAAGTTGGGTTGGAAAATTGAAATGTGTTGCAAAAGAATAAACCAAAGTTGTTTTATTTTATTTTTTTTCAGTTTTGGAAAATCATATTATAATTGGGGGGGGGGGGGGGGGTGAATTTTGTCAAATACGGTAATTTGAATATGATTTTTTTCTGTATTTCATGCCCTTTTTGCCATATCAAATTATTGTAGGTGTTATAAAAATTCTGTATGATAAGACCGATAATAACAAAATAGAAAGTATAGGCTCGCGACGGCAGGATTCACGTTCCTGAGTCCTGGAAACACATTCACAAATTAGTGTAGCAAATGCTTACAATATTATAATAATCGTCTGATAACTCTTGTTATTTTTATCAACTATTTTAAGTTTGAGTGAAACATAATTATTGTGTATTTTAAGCAAACCACTTTATAGAAACGTTTTATATATTTCCAGTATACCGGCACCAGTATACATATAATTCATTATATGTTATACTACCAGATGTGTCCGAATATATACACTAAGCCATATATAATCAATGCATTTTACATATGTGAGCTTACTGTGTCGAAGGGTTCTTACTTTGTCGAAGGGCTTATCAGGACGGTCACCAAAAACCTTGCCAAATCTTTCAATTTCACTTTCACGTA
Source organism: Mimachlamys varia (assembly GCA_947623455.1). Classification (NCBI taxonomy): domain Eukaryota; kingdom Metazoa; phylum Mollusca; class Bivalvia; order Pectinida; family Pectinidae; genus Mimachlamys; species Mimachlamys varia. Next base: position 25,895,505 of record OX392532.1, on the reverse strand, counting down.
TATTGACGATGTGTTGTCTATAAACAACAAGACGTTTGCTGACATAGTCAATCGTATATAACCCCCACTGAACTTGAGATTAAAACACAGCATATTCTTCGATCTTTACTTAAACTTTGACCAACACGGCCAACATACTACTAAGCTGTATGATAAACGTGACGATTTCAATTTTCCGATCGTGAACTTTCCCTTTCTTGATAGAAATATCCCTGATTCTCCATCATATGGTGTTTACATGTCGCAGTTGATTCGCTATTCTAGGGCTTACTCTGAATATCGAGATTTTCGTGATAGATGTCCACTGCTGACGAACAAACTTACGGCACAAGGATTCGAGAGATGCAGGTTGATGAAGACTATGGGCAAGTTTTATGGTCGCCATCTTGAGAAATATTCTGTATCTTTGTGTGATATGAAGATGGACGTATTTGAGTTTGCTTATCGGTGTGTTTACTTGTTGTGATGACAATGATGACTCAGTTCTCATTTTGACGATATATGCTTACTTGGATGTGACCAAGATTTACATGGCGGGTGTCGTCGATGAAGCAGAAGACGCTTACTCTTCCGGAACACCTTGTCTTACACTCTTGTGCTTTTACTAGAGTTTCAATGTAAATATTTCCTTTGTTACTATTTTGTCCCTGGTTTAATCGATTTTGTGTTCGGATTATGGTTTTGTTGACGCTTTGGTATTCTCTGATTTTTTGTTGTTGTGAATGACAATGACTCGGTTCTCATTTCGAGGACTTGATGTTTACTTGGATGTGACCAATATTTACATGGCGGGTGTCGTCGATGAAGCAGACGACACTTACTCTTCCGGAACACCTGGTCTTATTCTCTTGTACTTTTACAAGAGTCTCCATGTAAATATTTCCTTTGTTCATATGTTGCCCCTAGTTTAATTGATTTTGAGTTCGGATTATGAGTTTGTTAACGCTTCGGTATTTTCAAACTTTTTTTCAGAAAGATTGAAAAAGATACAATCCCAAATTTAGTCGCCTCTTACGATCATGCAATGGAGGCAGCAGGTACAAGTTTTACGGCCTACCTGCAGGGCAATCTTTTCGTGGTGGCTTGTGTACCGAAAGTTGATCTAAACCCTTTGAACATGCCAAATGACTCAACACAGTAGTTTACGTCAAAATCAATATGTAACCAATATTCAGGTCCCTCTGATCACATTGTACACGAGTAAATATTAAATCTAGCTGAATGATAGCATGGGTATAAAATCAAGATTTTTATGTTAGTGTATAAACGGGTGATTTAAAGCTATACACAGTAAGATACCTATCACACTAATGGGACTTAACCCTCGTGAACCAGTGTTATTTATTAACTTTCAAACGTGTACGTCAATGTATTACAAAATTCCTACACAAGGTGGCTTTACAAATTGTATCGATCGGTGTAGATTTGTTTTCTGGCCACATGCGTCTGATTTAGTAGAGCGTTTTATCATCCCGGGCATCTATGGTATGTTATTGGGCGGTTGATTTACGATCCTAGCCAGGTCTACTTTTATAAATAGTGGTAAATGTAATCAAATTGTGTCCTAAAGTTTTAGATTCTAAGTAAAACGAAAAACTTGTTTCACACTTTAACAAAACGGAGGGATCATGCATGCTGGCATTCTTACTTCAATCTATTGTTAGATTTTAGACACAATATTTATTCCAGTTGAGTTACCCACGATTCAAGACATGGCTAAAACGTTTTTTTCACAAAACATAGAGAGCATTTTCCATTGTATGAACGAGTTTTCAAACGTTTTAAACGTGTGTTGTGACTTTTATTGTTGATATTGGCAATGAATCATCGGTATTTATGAAATGTTTTTAAACAGTGATATACACATTAATAAGTTTCAATGAAACATCAAATGCCATACGGCAATAAAGGGGTAAGACATTCATAAACTTTAACTTGCTTTGTTATATATGTTCTTTGGCGTCCTAGTACATATAGCAGTTATATAGCAGTTTAGACCATTGAGTGTAGTTTAGACGGGGGAGGGCGCTGTATTAGTCGCCTTGAGATACAGCCGATTTGATACATACTGTAAAGTTCTGTGTCACTGAAATCCATTCCGAAGGCTTCCAGCACAGAATTACACTCGGTTACATTATACTGACAATTGTTGAATCAGTTATTTGCATTCTCTTTATGTTGATTGTTGAGCAGAGAATACCAACTAACTTTTCAAGTTTGGAAACAGAAGGCTTAGCCTCCTTCATTTTTGCGAATGCAGAACATTTAAGCATCGTTTAAATGATGCGCATTTCCACCGTTGGAAATTAGTTTTTAATGCTTATTACTTATGCAAAGTTTGATGACAATCGGATCAGTAGTTATTTAATTAAGCATTACCATGGGACGGGACGGACATGGGTACCACTATATGCCCCCCCCCCCCCCCCCCCCCCCCGTTCATGGCGGGGAGCATAATTGGAAGACAAAATAGATGATAACATAGTGTATCCAAGCAAAGATTCAACGTTGAATACAACAAACGAATTGGGATAATAAATGCCAAAAACAATTGCCATGGAATTGAATATGGCAAACCTGTTTTAACATATTCACAGGTCGAAAGAATTTCAGATATTCTTTACAGATATAAAAAAAATATCAATATTTGGAAATTCTATTGGAAGATGCCACTTTTACACACAAAAAACGGAGATTGAAGACATACATCATTTATTTTTTAAATGAGAATGCTCTAAAAATATTCTGAATTATGTAGAAACATTAATGAAGAATATCGTTAAAGAATATATTAATGAAATACTCGATATTGAGAAAAACGTCACATAGCTTTGTAGGGAACGATCAATAAATATTCATTTGTATCATGAAATGGAGAATATGGGGGAAAGAAATGATAATTATAAAACATAGCAACAAAGATTTGAATGAAGAACGAACAAAATTATATGTTAGGAGTAAGCTAAAAACAAACTAGAACACTGATACATCAGAAAGGGCCCCGCAATATGTCTGATGCTCCAATGAATATTGGTATTTTAGAGTTATAGACCAGTGATGTTAAATTTGTAAGTGTTAGAAAACAATTATAAATTAAAAACAAAAAGCTTCAGCAATAATTAAGAAAAGTTTTTGTATGTTTTTAATCATGCCAAAGTATTTTGTTTCCATTAGCGTTTAACTGTGTGGAATTGTCACATTCTTTTATCTAAGGAAAAAGAAAAAATCTGAAAAAAATATCAAGACACAATGAACTGAATATTGTCTAATGATTCATAGTAGATATTCTTTCTTACCCATCACATAATATCTACATGAATATTTCCACCGTTGGAAATTAGTTTTTAATGCTTATTACTTATGCAAAGTTTGATGACAATCGGATCAGTAGTTATTTAATTAAGCATTACCATGGGACGGGACGGACATGGGTACCACTATATGCCCCCCCCCCCCCCGTTCATGGCGGGGGAGCATAATTGGAAGACAAAATAGATGATAACATAGTGTATCCAAGCAAAGATTCAACGTTGAATACAACAAACGAATTGGGATAATAAATGCCAAAAGCAATTGCCATGGAATTGAATATGGCAAACCTGTTTTAACATATTCACAGGTCGAAAGATAAAGAATTTCAGATATTCTTTACAGATATAAAAAAAATATCAATATTTGGAAATTCTATTGGAAGATGCCACTTTTACACACAAAAAACGGAGATTGAAGACATACATCATTTATTTTTTAAATGAGAATGCTCTAAAAATATTCTGAATTATGTAGAAACATTAATGAAGAATATCGTTAAAGAATATATTAATGAAATACTCGATATTGAGAAAAACGTCACATAGCTTTGTAGGGAACGATCAATAAATATTCATTTGTATCATGAAATGGAGAATATGGGGGAAAGAAATGATAATTATAAAACATAGCAACAAAGATTTGAATGAAGAACGAACAAAATTATATGTTAGGAGTAAGCTAAAAACAAACTAGAACACTGATACATCAGAAAGGGCCCCGCAATATGTCTGATGCTCCAATGAATATTGGTATTTTAGAGTTATAGACCAGTGATGTTAAATTTGTAAGTGTTAGAAAACAATTATAAATTAAAAACAAAAAGCTTCAGCAATAATTAAGAAAAGTTTTTGTATGTTTTTAATCATGCCAAAGTATTTTGTTTCCATTAGCGTTTAACTGTGTGGAATTGTCACATTCTTTTATCTAAGGAAAAAGAAAAAATCTGAAAAAAATATCAAGACACAATGAACTGAATATTGTCTAATGATTCATAGTAGATATTCTTTCTTACCCATCACATAATATCTACAAATATTTGTTTATGGTCGCTGTAGTATGTCCATAGTTGAATCACCTTGACCGTTGACCTTTGAACTTGTGACCTTGAACTATGAGTTTGATCATTGTCAGTTAACTCTTGGTTTATTTGTTCACTACTTTGCATAATCGATTAGTGAACAGTTAAAAACAGCAAAGATTCAGTATTTTCATGTTAATGTTAAAATCCAATATGGCCGCCTAACAGTCATTTTGAATCCGATTTGCATGAAATACTACACATGTGATCTAGGATGAATGAGGAATCATCAGTTCCAATTTGATACAAATCCTTCATCTCCTGGAAACATTTTTGTGCAGAAGAAACAGCAAAGATTCAGAATTTTCATGTTAATGTTAAAATCCAATATGGCCGCCTAACAGCCATTTTGAATCCGATTTGCATGAAATACTACACATGTGATCTAGGATGCATGAGGAATCATCAGTTCCAATTTGATACAAATCCTTCATCTCCTGCAAACATTTTTGTGCAGAAGACAAAAAATGGACAGACGGACGGACGGACAACCTGATTACTATACGGCACCCGCATCTCTCGATGATAATTAATTTTGTATATATTATTAAACCGAAGCAATGCAATCGATTCCTATTGATGCTGTTTCCACACATGCATTTAAGATAATCACTAAATATTTGATGACACGCTAAATAAATTCTTAGTTTTGTTATTTGTGTAAAAGGACTGAGGTACTGGAAAAATTCGCCCTCGTTTAATGTTCGCCAAACCATGGAAGGGCGAACTTATGACAGGGCGAATATTTTTTCCAAACATCGGCTTGCGTCTCATATTACATGTATGTATTTTTACACTGGAGACAGCAAATACAGACGGTGAATTCAATCCTTTTCATGAGAGGGCGACATAAAGAGAGGACGAAAAGTTCCCGTTTACAGTACATTTGTACTTATAACTATTTGGCCAGTGAGCCTTTGTATGACAGGCAGGTACACTGAAGATGCACGTACGTCTCAGCGTTTCCTAGACATCTTAGTAGAATCGCATGTCATTTTGAAATACAGAGATGAAGATGTTCAGCAGATTGGCTGATTTCAGCCTTTTTGAGAATTTCAGTGTAATGTAAACTAATATTTTTTTCCAATTTAAAAGAGTGAGTAACCTAATTTTCAGCCTTTTTGCTGTTGTTTATGTCGGGAAATAATGTGCGTCACTGTACGCTGGTCAGTCACACCGATAGCTCAGTTGCCAACACGACACACAGTTCTCGGTACAAAACTAAATTAGTTTGAAACCACAAAAGAAATTATTACATGGCACAAAAAATGAAAAGAAAATTATATAATATCAAAAAGAAAATGTAGCAAAGGTTAAAATGTGGAAAATGTTAATGTTAGGAAGAATTATAAGAATATATACAGTGTGTCTGTCTATCTGTCTGTACATGTATTATAGTAATATAATATATGACTTATATGTGTAACATTTATAATGTTAAGTTGCTGCGTTAGTGTATTACAAGTGAATTTTTGTATGCTGGAGTAATTGCTGTGTAATTGAGACCGTGTGGTAGCGCAGTATCTCACTGATATACCATTTTGAAGGTATTAAGCCCTTGACATTAAAATAAAATTGTGATGTAGTGCCGGCAAGGAGCTAGAAAATAAAAGGTAGCTAGAAATTGAGAAAAATATATAAATATTACAATGGGTGCAGCATGTATATTTTTGTTGTTTTTGTGTTTCTCGAGTAGAGGGTAAAGATATAAATCACTAATTCTGAAGGGGGTACCACATAGGTCGCCTCCTGCAGTGGTTAATATCAGGCGTATTACTTTTTCTCGATCCTCAATCTGGATGTGGTGCAGACCTTTTGTCAACACTTCCATACAGTAAATCTAACCTAGTGATAAATTCCGTCAGGAAAATTGGTCCTTACTTGTGTAATACGACGTAGTCGACTGCTTACTGGCGGTTTATATAAAGTTTTATAACTCAGAAAGATGTAAACTCCTCACCATAAAATATAATATTTAAACAAGTTGACAACGCCAAGTTTAGACACAAACATCCGTAAACGGAGGGGATACAATTCTGACACCATTTTACACAGAACGTTATTGACGGCTTTATCTAAATACGTAACTTATCTCGACACGGCTTGCCTTTATTAAGTTTTGAATACAGTGTCGAGTTCTTTTGAAATTTAAAGATGCCATTTATATCCTCGTAAATCATAGTTTAGCAGTCCGAATACAATCGTCGGTAGCCATTTTGAATATGTATGTGCTTAATATCCTGTACAGAACAGTGAAAAAATGTCTTCAACATTTGTGACATACATGCCAAAACGTTGCTGCTAAATATTGAATTCTAGTTCTAAATTAATGTACATTTTAATAAATTCTTCATTTCATCTCCACTATGTTATCATTATGAAAATAATGAATTTTTTTTTTTGAAAATGAATATTGAGCTCGGCTTCAGGTACGAAAACTGAAAGGTAGTTTTATGTAGATATGTTTACTAGTATGATATTCACTATAGACATTGAGATATGTACAAGGATATGTAAAAATCGACAACATCAATAAAATCTTACCTGAGACGTGGTACCGGAGATGACAGTCGCCTTTACTATCTACACGGAGTATGTGCTGGAGTCCCATTATATCTACGCCATAAAGAGGCCAGGACGGGGACTGAGCCAAGCTTCAGGAGGCAAACTTAATGGAAATCAATACCATCTTTTTAAACATATCCGTTTATATAGAAGGTAAAAGTTTGTTTACAAATTTGCACAACACACCGTTTGTAAAGACAGTGGTCTTAAAATACAAAATGATGTGTCTATGCCCTAGTTTAATAAAGGTAAAAAATCCATAGTTTGGGGTACAAGTTTGGAACAAGGAAAATGATTGTTTAGAAAAATATTCTAATCATATATATTTTTTTCAAATTTTAGGAGGTTGTGCTTATTGATATTCAGGATAAACATTGTTTGAAATAAAAAACGATTTTACCTAATATTTTTATGGTATGTTGAACCAGGTAGTAAATATATATATACAGAGCAACATGAACAATAATAGTCGGAATATTAGCAAGTAACCTTACCCTCTATGGTTAAAGTGTATATAAAATCCTGGTAATATGTATCGAAGCAAAAAAAGAGAAGAAATATTAAAAATAAGACATGAAGTTGACAATACTTACGGAGGATACCAGACGAATTGACATGGTGTAATGGGATGACTTTTAAATCTATTTAACCTCGGCACTGAGAATATTGATACATGACAGACACACGTGTATATGCTACAACTATCTCAGAGCGGTAATGTTTACAACATGTAAATGCTAAACAACCCTGATCACATGTTACTATACACATACGGCATCAGACACAATTAAACATTCAAAGTGAAATCTGAATGCCTCCGGTCGTATGTATATTTCATCCTGTATGTATGCTAGTATTGTCTGCCTGCAATTGCAACCACTATATCCACTTAGATGTAATGCACAAGGTAACCACAGAAATCATTTTAATCAATATTATTATAATCAACGTAGAGCATTCAAAAATTAATAATATTCGTAATGCAAATTAATTTACCATGACATTATCTGCCAAAATAGTGCAATGTCCCATTTTCTTCGATTCTGACCCCCCCCCCCCCCCCCCCCCCCCTCCCCCTATTCATCACCAACCGTCTTTGTAACGCCAACTTTACCTAGACCGATGGTGGCAGCTTTTTCTTTAGGAACATATCACAGCCTCCACAATAAACACACATCCACCGGAAGGCCGTCCAGAAATGACCATGGAATTTAATTGGACGTAAACACAATCAAACCAATCCATGTGTACGTCACATTGTTTATACAAGGACCAAGAAAAGTTCAAATTGATAAAAAAACGACAACATCAGAATATCGACAGCATCAACAAAATCATAATCTAAACTCAGCAACGATAGATATAAGAAGGTATGTCTTTCCCTGCATCGATCAACGGGCATCATAGCACAAAAGACAAAATATAATATATTATGTTATTGATGCTCAAAAAGAAACCATTGATTATTTTGATTATTCCTTTTTCTACAACAATAAGTAGATAATATTCAACTCTCAGGGTGTCAAATACTCATTTCAACTGTTGAATAACATTTTGTTAACACCACATGTGGAATTAACTCTAAACGCATTTTGATTGGCTGACATAGTGAACTTTGACCGGACATGGTGAACTTTGACCGGAACAACGTCACTTACCGATTGTTGACGTCGTCATCATTCGGCGGGAAAATACGATCCGATATGTAAACGCAATGAATTACTGTTGTTTTCGTCTGAAATTGTGGTAGAAACAGGTTACACGACTCATGTTTGTTGGATATGGTATTTTTTTTATTCTCGTTAGTTAATTTTTGCTAGAGCTCGTGTCTTTTATAGCTTTCGAAAATTAACTCACTCGAGTGAAGTAAATTCCATATCCAACAACCACTCGTTATGTACTCTCTATTTATCAAGATTAAATTATTGATTAGTAGCAGTGTACCCGCTTGCTAAAGACATTTTTAATCTTCACATGAAATCGATTTAATTGATGAAATTAGCATTTTACATATCAAATTTTCAGATCGTCTGTACTTACAGTGCTATTTACAGGTGAAATTTAAAATCCGGAATGATTATCAATTTATAGGGATATCTCTCGCTCCAAGACACCAATGATGAAGCTGTGCTATGACGCTTTCTGCACACTTATGAGAAGAAACGTTGATATGCAGTTGTTGATATAATAAGACAACTTGCATCTAGGAAAAAATATATTTCTGAACACTATTGTTAAATTTATCATACATTCATTTTTAACAATCAAGGTTCGATAAAGACTTAAATGCATAGTATTAAGGCAGATTTATTTTTAACTTAATAGAACCAAACTTGTTTAAAAGTTTAAATAACAATGAAAGATCTTTTTGACGTTCTGTATCTACATTTATGGTAAATCGGCTATAACGATGCTATAAGTTAGATGTTTAACCCTTATGCAACAATATACCAAAGTATGGATAAAATCATACGACGAATAGTTATGGAGCTGTTATAAAACCGAACAATATGTTAATATAATAATGATGGTTTTAACATTCCTCTCGCGTACCTTAGTAACGGCAGGATCGTGAAATGGTATTGGCCCTGACGCGTCCGGAAACAGTTAAAGGCCCAATAAACGTAACTCAGGCAGTTTTTCGGGATTATGAAAAATTATGAAAAAAAATCCAGTTGATAACCATGCAAAAATAAGCTTAAAACGAAGTAAATCTGAGCTGTAACTAACAAGAAACTCTTGACAGAAAAATCCAAAGAATGAAAATAATTCAGGTGTGGCCCACTTCAACAACAAACCCAGGTAGAAGACAGTTCAAAACGGAAGCGTGTTTACAAATACCGAGTTTAAACTGCAGCTGTACAAGTAACCGCGAGAGAATTCATCTTGAATATTGCCAATATCAGTTAATCTTAACTGAATCTATAAATATAATAAGTTATTATGCTTGCTTTTCTCTTCAAGTTTTGCCGAAAGTTAAGTATATTTGGGCCTTTAAGAACGCGCTATCCAAATTAAAAAGGATTTTTAAAAATGTAAAAAGTTTGATTTAGATTGAAATTATGTTTTTTTTTTATTTGGGTTTACGGTTCAACCAAAGGTCTATCTGGAGATCAACTTCGAATCCGTTAGTCTAATGGATAGTGTACTCTATATCAAACGCGTAATATACAATATCTGGAGGTTAATGTCACCTGTGTAAGTCCAAGGGAAGTCAATGCAAAATTTATAGCTAAGTGTGAACCATCAGAGTGGGGTGTGTGTGTGCTGGTTGTGCAGGACAACACATACACTAGTTCTCTATTATAGCAAGACTCGGATTCTAAAACCTGGTCCTCAAATTTATAAAATACATAAACATCTTACCCTCACGTAGGTCAATTATCACAGTTAATATAACCAACCCAAATTTAAAACCTGAATATAAGGGTCAGTCCAACAATACAGGCTTCAACACAGGGCCATGTTTAGCCATGTTTTACCTAATTTTGATTTTTTGTTGTCAAATTAAATATATTTACATACTCACAAAATGTCCTAAAACTCAATGACAGTGGCTGGTTTTGAAAAAAATATCTGGAAGCACAGAAAATGTTTGAGAGGTTATTAAGCACTTGGCTAGTTCTATTAAATGACTCGCGAACTAAATAATTTACTTTATGTTATTGCTAAGCTTTCAAGCTAAGAGCTTCAATATTTGAAGTTCAACACTAGTGACAACTGCCTAGATTCACAGATACATACATGGCAAAGGCTTCAGATGGCATTTTATCAGGAGTTTCGTGACATTTTAGCTCGCTACAGGCGTCTGCATCGGACAACCGGAAATTTACATGTTAAACCAGTGAAATGGGACGGGTACACCCTCTGACTATTGACCCCATATCAATTCGCCATTACATATCAATATCTGCCAAAACTACCGGTATACATTTTTGTGAAGTTAAATATCTATGGATTTCATTCAAAGCAGAATATGTTAACAATTATCTATTCAATGACCTTAGCCGGAACAAATTTTTGATAGGGACTGCAATCGTATGAAACACTTCGTGACAGGCTGGTTTAGTTGTGCGAGTCCTTAATACTGTAATTACGGAAGATGATTTTATAGTGTCCGGTGTTTCGATTAGTAAATAATTACAAAAGCGTCATATACACTTTTCTACGGAAGCCCTATAGGGAAATATTTAGTTACCACTTGTTACTTATTTGTTTTAACCAATTACGTATTACCCTATTTCCTATAACTTATTAGTTATTACTTAGTTGTAATTACTCATTAGATATTTTATTATATAGTATTACATATAGACATCTTATTATGACTTATAAGAAATAACTAAGTGGTGGCAAAAAATGTCCGCCCAGGGTTTTCGTACTTTTCTTTAACACCGGCTTTGAACGACTGACGAGATATCGGGAAACCAAACTTCAAAATTAAACAGTGACGCCGTATCCTTTGTCCAAATACTCGTTTTACCAAATTCCTTTGTTACCTGACAGTATAGTTTTTCACTCGCTTCATTATGATGACATCATCTTTGAATGGAAATTTTCAGGTTCAACTGATTTTTTGGCATCTGTCCAACAAACTCGCAAACACAAGGCAGTGTAACTGTTCGCGTTGACAGTGTGACACGGTGGATATTGTTGACGATTTTCCTAAGGCTTTTTCAGAATATCAGCATTTGTCAAACGATCATTATACATCATACATTGGGCGGTAAGTAGATACATATTTGTATTGCTCTTTGATGTTAATTATGTTTGAATAAAGATTTTATTTGTGAAAAGAATAATTCATATGACAGAAAGCGCTCTTAAATATAGAAAATGTCGAATTTACGTCACGATAATTTTGAATTAAGGCATAATATTTCACAATAGTTTATAAATGTTGTCTGCCATGTTTTCGATTGTTTTTGCTATTTATTCATAACTGTTCGGACCGATAAACAACGCTGTTTAGGTCAAACATTCTGTGATCTTTTGTTTGTGTTTATCCAGTGAAAGTCGTTTAAAGCAAACTGGACTGAGCCATTATGTTGACCGAATCAATGACCGTGCTGATTAATGATGACGTAACACACACTTGTGCTGCACCTTTTCAATTTAGTAAAAGATACTACAGTATGCCGAACATATGATTTAAACTACATTATACAGCTGTTTCGTCCTCCTAGGACTCTTCAGTGATAGAGGCCAATATTCGGTTCAATGCGTGTCGCCGCCATTTTGATTAAATACATATATGCAGTCCTACTTTCGGTTTGCACTTGATTTCCATTAACACATACATGTAACTTCCTTCTATACTGTAGTGGGAAATTCCTTTTAAGTGCTGTATACAAATAAGGGCTGACTGTGTGACACTGTGTATAAAAGTATTTGAAATCGTCTGCGCGAGTGAACAGTATAATCGTCTTCTTCTGTCACAGTACAGTCGTCGGACTCCGCCAATCACCCCGAACGGTAGGTAACGGTTGTCTGGTATGTTCTCTTATATGTCGGTTATGTTGGTAAAATACTGTCAGACTTATATTGTGAATGAATATGTCATTGACGTATATAGTATTCTTTCTAGTAATATAACTTCTAAAAATCATTTAAACTGAGTGGACATTTCCAGGTACTGTATAGTTGTTTAATTTGTTATATCGTTGTCATTAGTCTTAACAAGGTGTCATATTTCACGGGTATTTGATTTCGCGGAATTTGTTTTGACCGCGAAATAGCGAAATTAAATCCAGTCATGTTTTTGCCGGAAGTACATTTTTTTTAATTTATGGACAGAGGATATCAGACACTGCGAAACTGTCAGAATGAATTTAAAGAAATATTATTTGGGTCGACATGAACAACATTTGACAATTGACAATTTTGAGTCGTTACGTGTTTTCGTTTTCGAGTAATCGTTCATTTATTGTGTCATTGTGTCGCACTCGGTATCACAGGGACACGTAGGGCGTTATTTTTAGGAGATATGAGGTAAACGCCCCTAATATGTGTATATAATAGCGGGTCCCTGCTGCTATGTGTGTGTTATCTTATACACAAATTGTCGTCTGCTATAGTATGTTGAGTGGCTCGCTCTGTTATATGAGGTATGTAGACACTGATAAAAATTGAAATGAAATGTACAGTGAATGGGAACCTTTATATTTTTTTGTAATTCTAACTTTTTTCAGCGAATATTCCTGGCGTTGTTTATGGATGAATTTTGACAATATTAGGTCATTTGGTACAAAAGTATCCATAGTATCTACTCGTAATATTCACTTAATTTTCCGTTGTATGTTTCTTGAAAATAAAGAATTTTCTGTGTGTCTCCAATTTTCGTCATGATGTTACCAAAATGATGTCAAAATGGCGTCTGAAAACATGGATGTTGTAAATACATTTTGAACTTATGATCAAACAACGGAAAATAGTGAAAATATTATGAGTAGGAAACAATTCTCTACAAGTATACAAAAGAATCATCAAAAATGATCCATAAACAATGTCAGGAAAATTCACTGAATCAATAACATAGCTCGTGAACCCTTTAGTTGATATTCACAACAAAACACCACTACACACCACAAATACCTATATCTGGTTAGGTTATGCCACCTGGTTGTTTGTGAAGGTCAAATACTATCAATAAACACTTGAAAAATAAAAAAAAAAAGACTCTTGCACAAGATACGACATGAACTACTAAACATATTTTATTCATATTCTATACAACATCCCCCCGTCTTAATATGTTTTGGTGGTGATCGGTCGAGGTCAAATATCACTCCTTGCCATCCTTTAATAAAAGAAAATCTTGGAAAAGATACTTTTCGAATCTCTCAATATTTTCGGTTCATTGAATACTACACCAGCAAACTAGATACCATTTTGACTTTTTATTATCAAATGTGAGAGTACATGTAACATATTCCTACTTCAAGTGCTGTCAAAACATTGTATCAAGATGCCACTGAGGTATCGAGTTGTCCCGATACATTGTATTAGTGTAGAAGGACTCGCACAACTAAATCAGCCTATCACGAAGTGTTTCATACGTTTGTAGTCCCTACCGAAAATTTGTTCCGGCTAAGTACAGTGATTCTGAATAATCTAAATAGGTAATTGTTGACATATTCTGCATTGAATGAAATCTATAGATATTTAACTTTACAAAAATGTATACTTTTGGTAGATTTTGATATGTGATGGCGGATTGATATGGGGTCAAAAGTCAGAGGGTGTTCCCGTCCCATTTCACTGGTTTGATATGTAAATTTCCAGTTATCCGAAGCATACGCCCGTAGCGAGCTAAAATGCCACGAAACTTCTGATAAAATGTCATTTGAAGTCTTTGCCATGTATGTATCTGTGGATCCAGGCAGTTGTCACTAGTGTTGAACTTCAAATATTAAAGTTATTAGCTCTAAAGCTTAGTAATAACATATAGTAAATTATTTAGTTGTGTGAGTCCAGAAGATGGTCAAACAAGCTGATATACAAATAAGCTGGATTAGAGAGCTACGATGCCCTTGATCTCTTTTTAAGTTTGCTTTTTAAAAACAACGTATGATCACTTAGTCAACACCTATATCCTAAACGAACAATAAGTCTGGTTCAACCGATCGAATAGATTTTTAGAGTACTTCCATAAATAGAATACGGATAGTGATTCATGATTATGTTAGTGTGACTAATATCATTATTCTATCAGCTGTCCTTACGTACCAGGAAGTCAACGACTTCAATTCCGATTTAAAAGACTGAGTCACGAATAGAATCATACACACTGAGATATGGTGGTATTGTTCATCATTCAAGCTTAATTTGCCTAAACATTTTAAGAGCATTGTGATATGTTCCAAATGTGAATATATTGCATAAGATCAATTTTTAGACTAGAATTAATATATATTTATAGATACGTGGTCTTATTGTCATTTCGTGCTCGAGTATGTGGTATACATGTAGGTCCTTGTTCCTATGTAGATGTAGATATTTAATAATATAATTTTTTTATATAATTCAAAAAGCAAATTCTTTGTCGGCTGAACATTTTTGTTTTGTTTCCAGTAATAAAGAATTGCGTGGGTTTTTTTTAACATCGTCGAAAACTTTCATAGTCTGAAATCGATATTTTATTTTCGTCCAATGTTTAAACAAAATGCTACTAGCTTGGTTAACTGAAAATTTCCACGATGAGGTAAGCGACGACAACATGCTACCGTACATCTGTGACCCCTGCTACCCTTTATCAGCAAAGAGCATTGTGATATGTTCCAAATGTGAATTTCTTGCATAAGATCTATTTTTAGACTAGCATTAATTACGTTTCTATTTGTTTTTAGGTCCATATAATCAGAATAATAATTATCAGATAATACATATGATGTCATCATAACCTGCCTTGATATACAGTAAACACGCTATATCGACTGGTGCCGTGTTGACATTGATAATATAAACATTGGATATGATACTTTATCTTGTACTAAACAGATAGTTGATATTATTTTAAGTAACCATAGTTACAAAAAAACAGAGAATATCATAGCGTCAACAAAACCATAATCCGAATTCAAAATCAATTAAACTAGAGGCAAAATAGGAGGAAAGGGAAAATTTACATGGAGATTCTCGTAAAAGCACAAGAGTATAAGACCAGGTGTTCCGGAAGAGTTAGCGTCTTCTGCAAGTTTTTTCAAGTAACCGAAAGATTTATCATATTTGATTATAATGAATAATAGTCATTATGTCTATATACGACTTGAGTCAATATTAATAAACAGGTGTGTATATTCTGACCGAAATTATCTGTCACCGTGGTCTATATTTAGCATTCCGTAACATAAGTGATTAAGTCCTTACCTCATAATGGAAATCCGTATTTTTTCTTTATGTGCTTCAAGTACGATCTATTCGTAGCCATTCTTTCATTATGTTTCAAATTTTTCAGATATCAAATTGCAGTATCAGATTATAAATATAACATACGTGATAGGAAGTACATCTTGTTCAGCCTTAACTTGTCGTGATACTAAGTAACGCAACCTACACACGGATTGTGCTGTGTTGATATAGACTATTGTCGTTTTTTGACAATGAAAATATAAAAAATCCACATTTTTTGTCTTACATTCAACAGAAATTTGGCATTGTATTAGTTTTAAAGCGCGCGAAATATTTGGTTATAAATAATGAGCATTATGGCTATATACAAATTGACCCAATATTTATAATCAGACCAAAATTCACCTGTCACCTTTACGTTGTATTGGTATAAATATATCTTTCCGCAATCTCAGTACTAAGGTGATCAGGTCTAAACGTCATAATGGAAATCCGTATTTTTTTAATTTTTTCTTAGGCGCTTTCTCCATAAATCAGACGGAACGGCGACTCTATAGTTGTACTTGAACATATACAACTAGCTGTAAGTATTGTTGAACATTCTATCATAATTCAAAGAATATTTATTTAAATATTTGTTTGGTTTGGTTAATTGTGTTGAATACATTAACATCTTTGATACAGTTTTATACAGTGTCATAGTTCTGAATTTGTGTTCATTGTTTGAACATGGCTTGACTTAAATGATGTTGAATACCTTCAGTATCTTGCGTGTCCTATGAGATGACGGATATATATTGATGTTTGTTTCCTTTTCTTGTTTTATTTGGATTTGGACTTTTTTTTAGTTAAACAAGTTCCGTTTATATAATTCGAACATAAACCTGAATATGTATTGTTTGTTTAATCAAGCAATTACATTAACCCTAATAAACACTCAACATCGATTAAATTCAATTCAATTAAACCAGTCAATGTGTAAATAGGGTGTCTTAGATTATCAAGCAGGCCTAGTTTATTTATTTAATTATTTATTGCAAACAATTAATGAAATGGTGTTTAAAAACAAAGATCAAGGTATTAGATGCCCTGTGTGCAAACAAATCCAAATTGTTACATGAAGACCGTTGAGTGTGGTTTGAACATCGGTTAAACATTTTAACGTATCTCAAACCTAGTTTATCACCATTGTCATGTTTCAGATCAAAATGCAGTCTTCTAACGAGAATGGCTAAAGGCAATCAGCCGGATTCGCGTACGTACAAAAAAACAGAGAATAACACCAAGGCGTGTAACCATGGTAACGACGTCCAGTGCGGTGCCTCTGGTGGAGACTCCGACAGACAAGACATTGGATCGCAAAGTCTGGCAGGTGCATCTAACAGAGAAAACGAAACCCTGGACTTGACGAAGATTCAATTTTCAAAAGTTCAACACCAAGAAAACCAGTATATGAGAAACTCAAAGGTTCTTCCATCACGTCAGGACTTCAAAGGGACTGTCCAGACGTCGAACGTGTCGTTTACCACTCCAACTCTTCAAGACATAGACGCAGACAGCTCTGATTGCAAGGTATATTATATATACTGGCTTTTAGTGTTAGGTATAGCAACAGTTGTTGAATACTGTTTGAATTAAAAGATATCAAGTGTTTCTTCATAAAAGAATTAATTTTAAAGTGAAAATTTGTTTTGCTGCGAAATATTTTGTTTTTGTATCTTTGCAAGTTCTTGTATGTTTTTAACTGTTTCGAGCAGACAAACTATCTTTTAATTTAAAGAGAAAAGTGGTATAGAATGTCTCACTTTTTGGTCTGTGTTTTCTCGATTGATCGAGCCATCGAAAGAAATTAGACTGGTCTTGTTCTGTTGAATACAAAACCATTCTCTCAAAACACGATCATTTTACAGAGAACGATGTTTATCAGCTTTCCTTGTTTACCTGTCTATATAGATTTTGTTTTTGTCTTCTTTCCGTTTCTGTGCAGTCCAAAGTGTTCAGTTATGGAACCGATGAAGTTGATGACGTCGATACTGTTCCGTCGGACATTGCACAATCGCATTCTGGCATTCATCCAGTAAGTGGTATTACATTAACACTGGTGGCAACGTAACACTACTTATATTTTTGTTATTTTCTTTCTTCCTGTTTTCAATTGGTGTAACAGACGAAAAATGCTTTTTATCAATTCCCTTTGAATTTCCATTACACATAACCTATAAAGGAAAAATAAGTGTTATTGTTTTATGACCCAATGGGGTCAAGTGGCGGTATATCAATTTCATAACAGTAACAACACAAACGTGTTTCTTTTTAATTAGCGTTTTCTAGTTTTCAGTCGTCTACCTGTATTTCTTTTAGATAATAGGTGTACAGAACTGTGACAAAGCTTTTGAATTAATTTCGTCGGAAGCATTGCTTTATTAACAAAGGGATGTTAGCCCTGGAGTCATAGGGACATTTTCCATTCGGGGGGAATAACAAATGTTCAACAGAATAAAAAGATGAGGGGATAAAAATGCATAGCCTGGTAGAGGAAAGGGGATATAAAAAAGAAAACCTTTGAAATATTTTAGTACCAATTATGATATTTTAAACGGAAGTTATTCGAGAACATCCCATCGAAAACACTAATTGTTCTGTGAACAGAGTGTTTACACGCCGTGTGAAAGGTCAATACGTCTTTGAAAACAATCAACTATGATAAAAGTTGTATTTTAAGTGGAATTAAGAGTTAAGAAAAAGATAACATGAATATCGTAATGAAATATTACACAATTTTGGCATTTTGATGAGGTCGAAACATGGTTTTATCGACCCCTGGCAGCTATTTTGACCGAACTCAACACGCGATAATAGTTTGATTGTTATGTTATCATTTTGTTTTGTTTTTGTTTTCTCTCTCTCAAATATGAACTTACCATTTGAATATTATCTTAAACAATGGAAATGATCATCAAAAACAATTTGTACTATATTAAATAAATATATTGACAAAACCTTATTTAATAAGCAAAACGTAACAGGTATATTGATTATAAACCAATTCAAGAATTAATCTGACGTAAAGGTTTTAGGAACATCACAGACCTTGATTTCCAAGCAGTCTTACAGCTACACATGTTGATCGTTAAGTTTTGGTAGGCTCTATATCATCTGTCAATGCCCCCTTTTTTCTGATGACAACACTGAAAAGCACACACCACCCTCCATGTTTGCTGTTAACATCTCGACTGCCAAACGCTTGACATGGTCCATAGTTAACCCGCAGCTTGAGTACGAAACCATAATGACGTTACCAGGTCAATACGAATTCTTGTTCTATATTTTTTGTAGGTGTTCTCTCAAAATGATGTTTTACAGTTGATCACGTGTGACTTAATTGCCCAATGAAAATTTCCATTTGACACGACAAAATAATAAAATAACGTAATCTATTGAATGAAAATTATGAAAAAGGTCCAGTTAAGCTATTGGTTCATCGGATCCTAAGGTGCACGCTTACTATTATGGATACTTAAGGAATAACTGGTGAAAAAAAATAATAATTACGTTTTCTCCTTAGAACACAGATGTTCAAAAGAGCGGATCAACGCACATGAGGGATGTTATGATAGTTGAAGAAACCCAGTCACCACAGGATCAAGGTAAATACGTTTAGCATCCTCAATATACAGGGGTTACGCTCACTTATGCTCTCTATCTACTTTCCATCTCTATCCCTAGAGTATGTCATAGCAAGTGGTCCACCTTGTTGATGAGGCAAGGAAACAAATTAGATCATTTGATATACATTAAAAAGAATCGGGCAACCTTGTTGTTGAGGTAAGAAAACTAGTCCATTCAAGGTCACGGTCATGGTCTAAAACGGTAAACATTAAAATGTTTTGAAGTCGGTAGTCGCTTCTTTGTAATCTTCAAATGCTAAGCCTCAGCCAAGCGATTGGTCATATGTTTTTTACCAGAAACTAAAAAACTGCTATCTTCACGCCTTCTGTTGGCATTGTTTCACGAGATCTTAATAAAGTACCTTTATATTTATGCACCTGTTTTTCAACTAAGAAAATATTAAAGAACTTTAAAAATGGTATTCTAGCAACCAAATACTTATAAGTACTTTCTAACATTTCTGATTTTATTCATCTGTAACTGAAATTGGATTTTCCATAATATGATCCTCCGACATTAGGCGATTCATCACGATTTCAAAAAAATTAAAGATTAAAATATTGCTAGTTTGCTACGTCGGTTGGTCCATTTTGGGCCAATGATGTATTCAAATGACTTTTTCGAAAACAACCATGGAGCCTATGATTTGGTCAATATTATCCTGGGATGAGAGACTACAGATCGTTTTCAATAAAAAATTCATTAGGCCAATGTCCTATACGCTATCGTATCAGAAGCCAGGAAATATACACATGTAGGCGCAAAATGCATACGAAAGATCTCTTTTTTATGTACTTTATGATAGAAAGGACCTTCCTTTATAACCTGATTTTTCTTCCCTTTTGTTGTTACCAATGCCCTGATATACGTACTGTATGTGAAAGGTTGAATCAAAGGTGTAACATGTTAGCATGTATGTAATTGTATTTTCACCATTGTTACCAATAGGAAATGATCAGCTGGTATGTGAACCGAGGGACACATCATTTTTGGTTACCAACATTGTACCTAGTTCAAAGAGCTATGAACGTAAGTTGTCATAATGATGTCATCGAAATCAGTGTGCAAATAAGTCTTACATTTTGTGCATAAAAATCATCACGGTTTTTGGACAGATATAGCATATATATATGTATGGAGTATAAAATTAATTGAAATAGATAAGGCATAAATATTGCTTGAAATGGGCTAAAACTAAACAAAAAGTAAAAACTTGGGATATACAATTGCTTTTTTTTTTTTTAATTTCATATAAATACATGTAATGTGTATTTTACAACGATAATTATTGATGGAGTGGTATTCAATTTAGGTTAATTTCTCTGATACTCTTTAAATCCATAAAATTTAAATGACTTGTTCGTTTCTTTCCTCTTTATTGTCGTAATGAATAAAAGTGCATTTATATTTTTTCAGATGAAGTCAAGCCGGTGTGCTCCAAAGTCACCAATGAAAAAAAACACCAGGTATGATTTTACCTTACGACGAAATAGCTTCTTTCAGAAGAAAGCTTTTAGAAGTAATTAAGAGAAGACGTTGTCGTAAAGCTTGATAAGAAAAGTGCCGATCGATTGTCATGAAATGAAGCAAGATCTATTACAAATTTTTCAATTAAAAGAGTTAATGACGTCTCTGTGGATGAAAGCTGTTTTATTAAAAGTCAGTGACAACAAACTACAGTATAACCTCTTTATGTCGAACTCGTACAACACGAAGACCCCGTTTAATTCGAAGTTTTTTTGTCGGCCCCGACCAAGCTTTAAACTAGCATTCAAACTCACATTACTCGGATAACTTGAGGTTTTCCCATGATCCCGTCGTTTTCGAGATAACGAGTTCGACTGTATCCCCCATGGTACATTGACCCTGATCATTCGTTGGATTGATACATGTCCTTTGAAGATGAGAAAACTGCGACATAAGACTTGAAAGTCAGCCATAATTGCCGTTACGCAACAGCGAGATTCAGTCAATTGACGTGCATCGATGGATCAAACTTTGTTTCTTGTCTCGTTGACAAATTTGGCGCCAACTGAGCCTTCAAATTCGCTAAGATAGCTTCCATGCGCTTTTCTAATTTTTTAGATTCCCATCGTTTTGTCCCTAGCATCACTGACGAGCCCTAGGAGGACAAAACCGCTGTATGATGCAGTTTATTCATTTTTTTCGTCATACTGTATATATCACTAAATTTAAAAGGTGCAGCATATCTGTGTGTTACGTCATCTTTGGGTACGGTTGTTCTGAGTTTCCCTTGATGCTATTTGCTGGTAATTTCGTCGAATTTAAGACACTTGTCACCTGTAATCTCAGCTGATCAACCTCTGATTCTTCGGTAATGTTGAGCGCCCTTTCCCTATTCGCTATATATGTGTGTTCATATCCACAAGAGTGGTTGGTGGGATGATTGATTTTACGTCCTATTACATTTAAGGACGGCGTCCCGGTGTATGCGATGAGGATGTGTGTGTTAAAAGCGTGTGTATTTGGAGGCTGCGGTATGTGTGTAAAAGCCTTCTTGCGATAGTCCGGATATTTTGCCGATTTAAAGTGCTACCACACTGAAGTATACTGTCGAAGGCCCCAAGCAGAACACCCTACCGGTCACATTATACTGACAACGGGCGAACCAGTCGTTCCACTCCCATAATGCTGAACGTTAAGCAGGGAGTAGTAACTATCATTGTAAGAGACTTTGGTATGTCTCGTCCTGAGACAGAACCCATAGCCCTCACAGGGGCGAACGCTTAACTAAAGGGCAAAAGTGAAGTTGTGTCAAGAGTGACATTAGAAGGCCAAAGTTGTTTAGGAAGAATGGAAAAGATAAAATCCCAAGTTAAGTCGCCTTCTACGATCATGTCATAGGAGCAGCAGGTACACTTCTTACGCCCTACCTGCAGGGACTCCAAGAGAATGTCACTCGATAACCGCTTAGCGTAAATTAGTGTTTTTTTCGCTTTTCAATTCGTCGATCTTTTTTTATTTACATCGTAGCATACACACCGGGGATTTTTTGTATCTCACCATAGAAATTAGACGTTTTATCTGTGAAATAACCATTAATTCTCTAAGATCCTCGAGCTTTTGCATATCAAAGCGACAACTTTCTTACTATCATTAATAAATCGGCACTTACACTTCATTCCAAGCATTGAAATCATACCATTGATTGGTGAAATTCAAAAAAAGTCGACAGGGAAAACATCATTTCCAACTGGGTACGCCGCAGCAGGCCAGTACTGAACAAACACTCGCATATCTATGACTGAGTCTAAAAAAACAAAGCGTTGCCAAATGGCAATACACTGTTATTATTTTGTGTACTTGTGTTTGTGTTATAAGATTTTTACCATCCCTTCACACTATTTTCTATCTTATTGTAAATTGTTTTTATAAAACAGCCGAACTTACGATCTCGTAGTCATACAAACGTCACAGTCAACTCTTCTATAATTCATATTCATATTACCAACCGACAAAAACTTCCAAAATTATCAATGAGTGTTTCTTTTGATTTTAACGGAAATTAATATCTTTTAGCTCACTCTGTAAAAGGTTAGACTATTTACAGAAAAAAGTCCAACGAATAGGGACTCTGGAAATATTGACATAAAGACTTTGAACAATATGACCATCTGAAAAAACTCTCCTGTGGGGGGACATTATATGCTACCTGCCGTCTAGGCTAGAGGTCTCACCATATAGTTAGTTAATACGATTTAACCAGAGGTCCAAACATCGAGTCCTGGCGTGGAGCATTGACGTATTATAATGAACTCAATTTCAGAAATTATGTAAAATCTTATTATACTTGTAGAAAAGGATCAATGCCAGGAATGGAGACTGTCATCGTTGCAACAACATCGGTTTCCATAGAACAGGTGTGTCTGGACTTGATACCCATGAAGCTGAAAGAGAAAATGTGTTTGAGCAATGCAAACAAAAGGTTGGCCAAGTCAAATGTCGGACTTGCGGAGACCTAGGGACCTGCTTCCGTACTGGCAAAGCCAACATTGTAACATGTCGCCATGTTATCATCAAATGTGAGTGTGTTATCCTAATCATGCTACCATCTCTTGAAAAAGTCACTTTTTATAGTATTTGTATAACTAATAAGTACACTTGAACAACTGCACAGCCTATACCTATGCAGGTATTTTACTCAGAAAAAATAATAATTCTGAAAAACAAACCAACCTTGCATAACTTATGAAAAATGATAAAGATGAGACAAACAAAAAGATTTACACCGGTGTGGATTTAAAAGTACAGTTAGTTCGGTCAAGAATTCGGACAGTTGACCCCATCACACACACATGATACTAATCATCTAACCAATTGAACATAACTAGGTATCCGGGACCATTTTTCAAAAATGAAAAATCAAATCAAGGGGAGGCTACTGTTGCTCGAAAACTACAAAATTTACAATAGGATTCCAGTGTTTTGTCCAAATGTCCTTCATTGATCTTTAAATATTTTAATCTTGAAATTGTATGGAAAGCATGCAAGACATATTTTCAGATGTCGAGGTCAAATGTGAAACCATAGGTTACATATTTTGTACTTTAAACTCTGTCATTCTCGGATTCTGCTGAAAAAGTCAAACAAGTTTTTGGTGTACTTTTTGTTGCTTTACGATAAACAGAAAAGGAAATTACTCCCAGATAGTTCTGTTCAAAGATTGAATCAAAAGTCAAACCACAGTGACCTACTGTTAATAATGACACTTTGCCGTTCAAATAAAAACCTAGTTATACCAGGCTCAGGTGAAATACTTTTTTACCTGGATAAACGTTTGGGAAGGACAGGATACGTTTGCTATGAACCGGCGGGGGAATTATATAATGAAAGCATGTTGAGTATGTTTCACTAAGTTAACGCTAATCACTTCAGTCCAATTTCTAATTAAACTTTGTCATTCTGTTGCCTCAGGTACAGACCATCAACTCTATGCAGTCTTCCATCATCAGGGGCCAAGTCAACAAGACACTTTGATGTACAATATGAGAGAGGAACACATCAACAAAGAAATAGACTTTGCCGTCTACAAGCTCTGTTATGATGGTATAGGCTTCCCTCCTGCCTTCACAAAGTTCAGAGACGCGGAACATGGAGACGGAAGTTTAGAACGCCTTGTGCATCTTATATGCTTCCAAAAAGATGCAGCTGGCCAAAGTGGACTCGGCGTGTATAGTGACACAGCCAAATTGAACAGCGATATGTTCGATGATAAACGGTTGTTTAAACTCAACTTGAAGGTGATGGATAGGTACCAACGTAATACACCAGCGGGTACCGGTGCTCCTTATGAAAATGCAGACTCGCACAAAACAAATGGACATGTACCATTGCTTTGTAAAGTCGTTCACGGGGGATCCGGCGGTGTCGGAGTCTTCCTCGACAAGTATGGATATGTGGTTGTGGACTTCATGTACAGAAGAGGATACCCTGAATTCTACTATGAAACAAACACCAAAACGGCCTTAACGCCATCTGAGAAAGCTGAATTTCCATGTTGTCTTCGAGTAGAAGTGGGTTTAGATATTACCACCATGATAAAGAAATCGGGCCAAGGACTGTGGGTGGAATGCGGAGAATAAACCGAAAAACTAATATGGACATTGTAACTTGATGATATGTATACTTTCCTACTTGGTTAACACATTAAAGCCCTAACAAACGAGCAGTGCCTCTTTATCCGCAAAACAACTTGCGGCGAGAATGTCTTCGAAAACTGACGAAACAATAATATGAAGGACACATCATGTCAAAACACTGTACAATGAACGTATATCCAACATGAACGTCATAACCTCATAGCTGATGGCATAATCATTGTTTCAATATTACATCACATTGTGATTTTGAATGCCGCATAAGTACGAACGATGCATAAAGATGACGTAACACACATATATGCTGCACCTTTTAAATTTAGTAATAGATACAGTATGATGAAAAATTAATTAAACTGCATCACACAGCTGTTGCGTCCTCCTAGGACTCTTCAGTGGTGCTAGGGGCTAAAAGGTTGGAATCCAAAATTTCTAAACTAATGTAGAAGCAGAAGGGCCAGGCGATCAAACCTTTTGATATATGAATTTCATATGTGTGTGTTACGTCATCTTTAGAAGTAAAATTAAACAAGTTATGTATAATTTCAAATCGTGTTCTAAGAAAATGTGTATATAATGTATCGTGCCACTACTCAAATGAGATAACTGTGGCTATGGAGATTCCAGCAAATTTCGGGAACTAAAGGATCCACCAGCAGAGTCTGTTACCCCCTTAATTTATAAACTAATGTAGAAGCAGAATGGTCAGGTGCATAAAACCCCTTATTCAGCCATAAAGAAACATTTGAACTCTTCAATTTTAAAGGAATAGACCATTATAAAATTTCTGATGTGCATGAAAAAATATTAGAGAATACCGAAGCGTCAACAAAACTACTGAAACTACTTGTTGAACATTTTGATACGTTTATTAAGTATTTAACAAGAGAACTTTCTTGAATGTTGATTCCATATATTGGCCTGATCTCAAGGAACATTGATAAATTGATGATTAAATATTTTAACCGAAGTAAACTATTTTATGCCAATTAAAGCAGTGTAATTTTTACACTTATTATGAGGACAATTCTTCCTGTCTTCTAAAACATAAAATTGCTTGACATGCTTCAAATTAAGTATAATTTTAATAATTATGTAATTATTATGAAGGTCATAGATAATGAAATTGAACTAAGCTAATACAGGCGATTTGATATTTGACAACCAAGTATGAAATAAAAATACACTTTTGCTCGTATCTTATGATTGAAACATATATTAATGTTAGTGTGATATTCAAGTAATATTCTATTACTTATTCTTTAGAATTTCTTCAGCATTTTTTTTTTTTTTTAGCATGCCGTAATAAGGAACTAACAGATTATTACTAATCAAAAAACAAGGTTTTAGTTATATTTTAGTTGTAGTTGTTATCATGTTGGAAAACCTGTAGTGTATTATGTATTTATATGTGATTTTAATAGTTTTTAGCTCTCTGGACGGAATCCAGGAGAGCTTACACAGGGGTTTATATAGTCCAGCCGATGCCCGGCCGATATCCGGTTCGAACTGGCCGGTGACCGCCCGATGTCTGTATCATATCTGGTCCACCACACCAGTTCAAGCCGATCGGACATCGGTGGGTTACTTTCCAATGTGTAAACAGACATCGGCCGGATATCGGCCCATGTCCGGTCCAAAAAATTTTTCCTCTGAGGCTTCACACACCGGCCGATTACCGCTCGATTCCCGGCCGGATATCGGACGATACTTAAACGATGTGTGAAGGATATGCGGTCGATTATGAAAATCTACGGGACACCGGAGAAATTTTAACTTCCGAGTTAAAACTCTTCGGGCACCTCCCCGATGCTGCCAAAGAGCCCCGGCCACCGGCCGGCCATGTCTGGTGTCCGGCCGGGGACCAGGCCAGAATGGCTTAAAATCATGCCGGGGGTACATCCTAAGCCTAATCGGAAGTGGATGTGACCAAATCATAACGTAGGCATACAACTCAAACAGATCCGTCACGACCTTACTTAATCGCATACCAGGAGTTATAACTATAAATAATAAAAATGTGAAGGTATATCAGTTAGCTGATCATTCATGAGGTATAATGATGTGAAAAGGCTTTAAAAATGGTTAAAAAATACGGAAAAGTGCCAGGGTTGAAATTAAACAAAGAAAAAACAGAAGGATTTTTTGCTGCTGGATCTAATAAAAATAAAAAGTAGCGGATACGCTAATATTAAATGGGTAAAGATGGTGAAACCATTTGGTGTTTATTTTGGTACAAACAATAAAGTTTGTTCCAATATTTGTTGGAAAGAGAAATTAACAAGAATTGACCATTTAACTAAGAAGTGGAAAAAAAAGAAAACGTTGCTTAAAGTCGATTATTGTTCAAAGTTGAATTATTCCAACAATCACTTTTTTCGCCAATGCAATTAGAATAGAAGACGGTACGACAAAAATCTTAGAAAGACAATATACAAATTTGAATGGGACGGAAAGCCTGATCGAGTTGAAGAAAGATAATGACTGGTGATTTTGAGAGGGGTGGGCTAAACATAGAGATATTGAAAGTCAGATCAATGTACAATATGTACTACGCATTTTTTGGATTAAGAGATTACTGCAAGAAGATGAAGCCAAATGGATAATTATACCACGTTTGTATGTTGACCAGTTTGGAAAGAATAACTTAATATATAAAATTAATACAGGTTCTACAAAACCGTTACAAAAGATATACAAATTACCAAGCTTTTATTGGAATGATCTGCCCCTTGCTATGGGAAGGACGGTGGATTTTAGCTCCGGTGAATAAGGCAATTTACAGCAGTAAGACGAAGCGTATAGTTCCAGGATTCAGGTGGTATTGTGTTTAAGGATCTGAATGTTGAAAACTTCAAACTATTTTGTGTGAATTTTTGTCGAACAATCCAATATGAGTCAATTTCAGGTACAAACAGTGGGCTATTCAGACAAAGCTCATGCAGTGGAGGCGCTCAACCGTATCCTTGGTCAAACAGGTAACGCTGTACAGGTAGATATAGGTCAACACGCGCGTGAGTCCGATGTCACCCGTACATACTCTGAGGTATTATCGGGTGAGCAGAAACAAACACCGCCCAGTACTGTCACCGATTCTGTACAAGGAACTGCCGTTAACGACGTACAGAATGGCAGTACTAATACGGACGCGAGTGATATGTATCCACCTCCAGATGGCTATGGTACGGCCAAACCAGTTTTTATCAAGGAAACTGATGTATTTGGTATTCAACAGGTTACAGGCAATAAACAATGGTTGAACAATACAGAGGTATACCAGAGCATTGCTCATGTTATACTTCCTGACCACCTGAGTGGTATTCAACGAATTGGCAATATCTGGCGATTATACGTTGACAATATTTCCGATCGTGTAACATTATTGTCACAAGGAGTAGCAATTAGGGGGCAACATGTATCTTTGTTACCTGACAACCCCAACCGTCCTAAACATGACCCGCTTACTACAACAAAAATCTAAGTTTCTAACATACCCCTCTCAGTTGACGATAGGGTTATCAAACGAACACTGGAAAACAAAGGATGTAACATCATAGAAATGTACAGAGAAAAACTACGTGTCAACAACAAACTTACAAACTGTGATACTGGCGACCGGGTTGTCATAGCACAGAAGCTGACATCGGAATTGCCGCGATCACTCAAGGTCGGTACACGATATTATGGTACTATATGGTACTACGGTCAGCCAAGAAACGCATTAAACCAAAATGTAAAAAAACAAGCTAATTCGTGGAATTTATGTCCCCCGCTTCAGGGCCACTTGGGGGGAAACATCATGTGCGTAGAGTTCTGGCATTTTGTACATGATGCCTATATTTCATGATAAAAAGGGGGATAACTCCGTAAAATACGCGCGGAATTTCACGAAAATCGAACTCATTCGAGATACTTGAATAATAAGTATCCTCAACAAGTTTGATGAAAATCGAATTATTCCTTCAAAAGATAGAGCACGGAAAGCAATTTTTTGTACATAATGCTTTCATTTGGCAATGAAAGGGACAAAACTCTGTCGGATTCCAAAGAAAGTTGAGATACGACATCTAAACCCGTAATATATGTTAAACATCATTACCTTATATAATATTCTACAGAATTTAAAGTGAATTAAATAAAAAACATAAGAGTTATGGCATTTTGTACATGATGCCTATATTTGGTGATAAAAGGGGGATAACTCCATAAAATATGCGCGGAATTTCACGAAAATCGAACTCATCCGAGGTACTTGGATGATAAGTATCCTGACCAAGTTTAATGAAAATCGGATTATTCCTTCAAAAGATAGAGCACGGAAACGAAGTGTGACAGACAGACGGACAGAGGGAGGCAATGAAAGGGACAAAACTCTGTCGGATTCCAAAGAAAGTTGAGATACGACATCCAAACCCGTAATATATGTTAAACATCATTACCTTATATAATATTCTACAGAATTTAAAGTGAATTAAATAAAAAACATAAGAGTTATGGCATTTTGTACATGATGCCTATATTTGGTGATAAAAGGGGGATAACTCCATAAAATATGCGCGGAATTTCACGAAAATCGAACTCATCCGAGGTACTTGGATGATAAGTATCCTGACCAAGTTTAATGAAAATCGGATTATTCCTTCAAAAGATAGAGCACGGAAACGAAGTGTGACAGACAGACAGAGGGACGGACAGAGGGACGGACGGACAAACCCAAATCAATATCCCCCGTTCCTCCGGAAGCGGGGGACAAAAACATGCACAAAATGTAAACAGGACGGGCACAGGACATCAGAGTGTGAAAATGATTGGGTTTGTAACATCTGTAAAGAGTCTGGTCACAAGCAAATTGATTGTAAGGCAAATTTGAACAAAGAAAGTGTTGTCGAAACAATTAGTGAAGAAGAAAAATAAGAAGAAGATGATGAAGATGACACCACAGAAAAAAGCACAGATGAAGAGCAAGAAGAAGTTAGACCAGATCAGACAGAAAGACAGGCACGTATGGTGAAGAAAGCGAAAAAGGCAAACAAAGAATCTGAAACGGACACCACAAAACAAAACTCTTTGCAGAATTTCGGCTTCGTGAGAGAGAGAGGTCTTAACACCCCAGTACAATCGAGGGATCGCAGCAAATCGAAGCAGCGATCTCCACCGTCGCCTCAAAGTCAAGGTGAAGTTAAAAAGGCAAAAACATGAAGAAGTAAAAAAAAACCATGAAACAAATGTAAAATATTAAAACAATGGAGACAATGAACATAATATCCTTGAATACACAAGGATTAAGAGATAAAAACAAAAGATGGAGGCTATACGAGTGGTTAAAAAATCAAAAATTTAGTATTGCTTTTCTGCAAGAAACGCATTTTACAGATAATTCATACAACACAATAAACCAGGAAGTAGAAAATTACGGAAGTATTTATAGCAGTTATGGTAGTAGTAACAGTTGCGTTGTTTCAATTATTTTAAAACAATCATTAAGTGATAATGTAGTTAATTTTAAAGTGTCAAACGAAGGTAGGTATGTATTGCTTAATCTAGAGATAGACAAGACTATCATTACTTTAGTTAATGTTTATGCGCCAAATGAAATAAAAAAAATCGGAATTCTTACTTCAAAAAATTGAAAACACAAATAGAAAACTTCAAATTAGGATTCGTTGTGATAGGTGGGGATTTCAATGAAGTACTTAACGAGAAGGACAGGAAAAATAACACAAGGAATCATTGTAAAGTCAGAAATACATATGGTTTAAAACAGATTAGACAATCATACAAATTGTTAGACATATGGAGAGACAAGAATAAGCAAAAATATCAATACACCTGGAGACGAAACAGATATTTAGCAAGTAGAATAGATTCGGAGCCTGCCCCCGTATAATTTCTTATCTAGCTCAACGACAGTTTTTTTCTTTTCCGAAGAATAATTGTACACCTTTCCAACACCCAGATTTCATAATGTCAGTGAAAATATATTTTTATAAAGTTGTCATTTTGAGCATCATAGACATAAGGTTGTAAATAAAAGAAGGTTATCTCGAAATTGTAATTCGCAACATAGTATAATTTATTTTTTTATAATTATTTCCAAAACTTTGTGTTTATTCATAAAACATAAAACAACATTTTTCTCGGGGGAAAATGCACTTGCAGAGACACAATTATGAAGAAAAATGCCTTAAAATTGCAATTTTCTCCCGTTATATAGTTTTGGATGCAAATTTCCATCAGAAAATCGGATAGAGCTTTTCTTGTTTCATATGTGTACCGAAAATCAGCTAATTCCATGTGGTGGAACGTTCTCATATCGCCGCCTGAATGTGGTTGTAAATTGAAAGAAAAGGGGAAATGAGTAACAACCTTGTCTGAACCCCTATTATATAGCTTATTATATACAAAATTTTATATTGAATATCAGAGCGGGTATTTTCATGACAGTTTTACGATATCTAACGACTAAATAAACAGTATCGATATAACGATTTATACTGAGGACACTATGATACATGAATACTGTTATATCTCAAGTTGTCCTCTTTTGAATTTTCTGATCGTGTGACCTTGTCCCACTTTCTTTGTACCTGCCGACCACGCCACATCGAATAGATAGATTATCCATATGAAATGCTTTATTTTGTTCTAAGTAATCAATCAATTCTGTGCTTCTTGGAGGTATTGAATGTGATTTATTATATTATCTTGTTATTTTGTGTCATTAGTTGTTCGTTATTTATCACACATTTTCGCATAATTGCACCAAACTACTAAGTATATGCTGTTTACAGAAATCATCGGTGGCTTGTTATTTTGTTACTTTATCGACGCTTCATAAACCAATCGTTATTGTTTCAAGATGGAGGGTAAATATGTTGGAGAAGGCTGTCAACTATACTGCAAGAAACGTAGTGGCAATAAGAACAGAAGTGCAGGCAATGTAAATAGTCCACAATATAAATGGCTCCTAGATATGCTGGTGCAACAAGGATTGATGTCAGCAAAGGAACAAGCACTTATTTGCCAGAAGTGCTACATGAAGTATCTTCGGAGCAAAAATCAGCCTGAACCTGAACCCGAGGAGCAGAACCAGGAAATCGAGGAAGAAGACGACTCCCCGTCCCATATCCTGCCGTTGCTGACCCTTCATGATCTTTTGAATGGATCATCTTCACACACAAAATGCTGTCTCTGTCTTGTTACCTTTGCAATAAATGGAACAAAATCATCAGTCTTACCAAAACGTGCAAAACATCACCTGATCTATTCTGTCCCACCTCATCGCGCGTCTGCTCCATTCACCTTATTGGATACGACTTAGATCCGTCTACAGAGGTTGTCCTTGATGGTAGTGGTTCCTTGGAATCTCAGTTACCATCAAAATCGTCCGAAATCATTAATGACCTCCTAGAGGTGTCGCACGTCCTTTCACAGAACCAGTCTGCGTTTGAAATAAGCTTTTCCTCCATTGATGACTCGGCATGCATGGCCTGGACAGGTTGGTCCAAAGATCAGTTCCTCGAAATCAACTCGCACTGTTCCCCATATCTTTCATCTGGTATATATACAAAGACCACACGATTACTGTTCTGGACAAAACTGAAAACCGACATTTCCTGGAGTCAGTGTTCTTCTCTTTTTGGAATTTACAAGTCAAATGTGTCCAAAACTTTCCATTCCATAGTACAGGCATTAGACACATCGGTAGTCCCACAATTTCTAGGTCTGGATTACCTGACAAGAGAACAGTTGCTCGGGCACAATACTGTCTGTTCAGAAGCATTTTTTGGAGGTAAAGCCACTGCCATATTAGATGGCACCTACATTCTGGACACAGTAGTTCCATTCACTGGCAGCGAAAATGATGCCACAATTATAAAAAAGTCATGGAAAAGTTAGGCTTTCCTTCGAACCGTTACAGCCTGTCTGAATGGTATTAGAGGACAGATCTACCAGAGATCTCCAGAGAGAGATGCCAAAGATAGGCTTATGGCTGAACGTATGAAGGACCGTTTGACAACATCGAATGGTTTAGCTCAGAGAGTCAAGACAGATCCGGATCTATCTAGACGGGCAAGGTCCGAGTTTGTCAAGATGGATGCATCTTCCGTACTGTTTCCCGTCTCCATCTCGATTACTTGAGAACCATGACATGTGGAACGTATCAGATATATCTGGCTCCTGGTTACATTGCCGAACATTTAAGTGATGACGGAGACTATGAGGTGTGGCTTTACCAGCACTCCCCAGACCTTCTCCGATGTCAAATACATTCTCGACACAAAAGCCAAACGAAATATAACGTTTGGATACGGTTCACCGTTTCACCCTATGATGAGGCCCCAATAAAGGACTACTACTGCCAGTGCTCAGTTGGAGAGAAAACGATGGGAATGTGTGCGCACATCTCCAGTATCTTGTACTACCTTGGGTATTACAGGGCGCTGGAAATCCCTCGACCATTACAACCACAGGTGAAGAAATTCCGACAAAACTTGAAATAGTTTTCCATGCGGCAACGGAGTGCACATGTCGAAAGTATGTTTGGGGCTCGATATGAAAGATCCCCGTTACCATGTGACTCACCAAACTTATATATATAGGTATTATACAATCGCCCGTAGCTATGAACACTCCCGTAAATGCGAAAACCAACCAAAATTATAAGGAACACGTTTTGTTTGTTCTGTATATTTTTCAGCCAATGTCTTCAACCACGGGGACTTGTGAAGTAGCCATCTTGGATTTTTTTTTGTATGAAAAAGTGTTTCTCTCACTTTTCTTCATATCTGTGTACATATTCTCAACATACCGAGCAAATACTCTCGTGTTTTTGTTAATTATCTAAAGAAAGTCGAAAATCGGCATTTCAAACATAGGCTAATTCAACCCAAGATTTGAAAATGTTCCACCACTTACATGTTGATGATTTTTCCTCTCATCAATAGCATATTATGTACTGTTAAATAGGATAAAAATTGGTTTGCATCCAACGCCCATAAAAGGGTGTATTCTCTAAAAAAACACAGTTTTCGTGTTTAAAATCTTTTCATCGAAAATGGCATTTTTGAGATTGATTCTTCCATAATACAGCCAAATGGCGCGATTGAAACATGATTTTTTGTCACAATCATGCCATGAATGTATTCTTTACGGTGACCATAATTTGATTAGATTTTTATTAATGTTTTACATAACATGCACATTTTATCAAAACTTAAGACAGCTTCTGAAAGGCACAAATTTGAGAAGCCATGAAAAACGAACCAATTGACCTAAATCTTTATACTTTATAGATTTGTACCCACAACGGCATGGACAATGCACCACCAACAGGAAATTTGAATCAGAGAAGGGGCCATTTTGGAAACAGACCCTTTTGTAAATTCTGTGGATATTAGGCCTGCCCAGATACAATTCACTGATCACCAAGCATTAGCATTGAAACTACATATAAAAATGAAAATATAGCGGGTCCAGGAACTTGGAAAATAAATAATAGCATTTTAGAAAACACAGAATGCATACAGAACATACACCAATGTATTGAACAAATTTTGCAAGATAGTAGGGATGGAGGACTGAACAAACGACAAACATGGGATTATTGTAAAGCTATAATAAAATGTGAAACTATAAAATTGTGTATGAAAAAGTCTAAAGAAAAAAAGTCAGAAACCAACAAGTTTGAAGATAGGTTAAAATTCTTAAATAACAAAGATAATGCTTCTACAGATGAAGAAAAAGAAGTTGGCCTTATAAAAAAAGAATTAGAGCTATTATATGAGGAAAAGGCAAGAGGGGCACAAATAAGGGCAAGAGAACAATGGTTAGAACAAGGCGAAAAAAACACAAAATACTTCCTAGGCCTTGAAAAACACAGACAATCTAAAAGTGTGATTCGCGGTATTAGAGATGAGCAGGAACGGTGGTAACAGAACCTAGTGACGTTCTACGTACAATTCATACATTTTACGAAAAATTATACAAGTCTTTAAATATAAGTAAAACTAAAATTGATGAATATATCTATAATACAGAATTAGATTCTCAATTAACAGATAATGAAAGTAGATCATGTGATGGCTATATAACTTATGAAGAAAGTACAAAAGCTGTTTTTAAAATGAAATTAATAAAAGTCCTGGAACCGACGGACTAACTGTAGAATTTTATCGTACTTTTTGGGACAAGATAGGAAAAGTTGTTACGGAATCTTTAAATGAAGCGTATGAAAATCAAGAGCTCAGTGAAACACAAAAAAATAGGTTTAGTTTCATTAATTTACAAGAAAAATGATGTATTGAGTCTTGAAAATTGGAGACCAATATCTTTATTAAATATTGATTATAAGATTGCTGCATTTGTTTTAGCTTCAAGATTAAAAGAGGTAATGCCTAAAATTATTCACACAGACCAAAATGGCAATATAAGAAATAGATTTATAGGATATAACATTAGACAAATACAAGATATTATAGATTATTCGGAAAAGTTTAATATAGACGCAAGTATACTCTTTCTTGATTTTGCAAAGGCTTTTGACACAATAGAATGGGATTTCATGTTTTCTTGTTTATACAAATTAGGGTTTGGAAATTCTTTTATTAATTGGGTTAAAACTTTTTATTCAAAAATTAAAGGCCGTGTTAAAAATAATAACTGGATAACGGAAGATTATGAAATAACAAGAGGTATACGGCAAGGCTGTCCACTCTCATGTCTTATTTTTGTCATAGCAGTGGAGGTGATGGCCTGTAGAATCAGAAATGATATAAATATATCGGGTATTAAAGGGGCATCCCGGGGAAGTCTACAATGAATTTATTGAATGAACATGCTGTCTGCACTACCAGATGCATTTTCCTGTTATTTCAATATTCAAAGTCCTCTCAAAATGTGTTTATTAGCCACTTGCAAAATTGCATTTCTCGGGAAAGCCCGATAAAAATAGCGATGATCACGCGTCAATCACGTGACTATTTTGTCGCATGTCGACGAAGGGGCCCAACGGGAGGGGACGCGTAATGTATAGGTCCGATTATGAACCAGACACAAAGTCCGTGTATCAATTTATTGAATCATATTCACATTAATAATCAGACGTTAATTACACAAGATATTCATATGAAGAAATTTATGTCGGCATCTCTGCATCATTTATTGACATCAGTACCTAACTGAGACCGTTAGCCATGCATTGTCAGAAACCAATACGACACTGCACTATCTTACATTGTACGTTTAACAGTGTCATGTGGGTTTCCGACGATGACAACCATAGGGCAAACCTTAATTTCTGTAAAAAGTTATCTTCACGAATCCTCATTTAGAACCATTTCACAAAAGGTATGCATGCATTGAAAAGTGCAAAAATAAAATGAAATGATTCCGATTTTTTTTTTTACAACTCCATGTCTTGAAGATTTTTTTTCAGACTTTCTATATATTCATCTAAAATCTGTCCAACTTTCAGCGTCAACATACTTTAACACTTACAATTATATATGTATCACGGAAGTCCGTGCACTCATATGACGCACCACGCACTAAACATGTAGAATACATATAATGCATATATTTTGATTCATATCAAATTTAATACCGGGGTCCAAACCCGATAATATTTGTACAATCCGTATTTTATAGATTAGGTATGACAGGAATTTTTATCCGCACATGATGACATAAATGTTTTCATTTTGTCCAAATTGAATCTGTATACATTAAACTCAATCGCCCGGGATACCGGCGTTTTATAACGTACCCCCCCCCCCCCCCCCCTTACGGTTTTTCTTGTATGTGAAAAGGTCTTTCTCTTCAGCAATATTATTCAATAATGCCGTTTTACTGCAAGTTTTACACACGCATTTCATGTAACAGAGGAATGAAAGAGTTATCCCTTGGGAAGCCCCAAAACCAAATCAAAACTGTGTCACCGGCTATCCAGAAGAAAACTGTAACAATGCAAACAATTGGGCTGTTAGTCTCTCCCTTGAATACTTCCCATCCCTCATTATGCTTCCGTAATATAATCCTTACGTTAAAATTTGACCATTCGGCCACTTTTCGCTTTGTAGTTACATGTAGGTCACGCGGATCGCCATTTTTTGTTTACCGATTTAGCTTGTTATGCACATGCGTTATTATATGTGATGCAAAAAAATTTGCATGTCCAAATCGTTGATCAACGAATAGTGATTCCCTTTTTTAATTATTAATTAAAATTTTTGATAACATATTTCAGCGTAAATCGCCCATTAATTTTCCACAAGAGTATACGTTTAATTCATATATACAATAATTCTAAATAAGCATAAAAAATAAAGTTTTAACGTGATGCCTCTTTAAAGTAAACAGAAAACAAATAAAAATTGCACAGTTGGCAGACGACACTACTTTGTTTCTGAAATTCTTACGATATACCTAAAGCTTTAAAGATTAAAGAAGATTTTGGAAATGTGTCTGGTCTGAAGTTAAATAAGGGATAAACGGAAGGATTTTGGTTGGGAATTAACAAAAACAAAAGTAAAATGTATGAGGGAATTAAATGGACACGTAACGAAGTCAAATCGCTAGGAGTCTATTTTGGAACTAACAAAAAGGTATGCAATAATTTAAATTGGGAAGGAAAGAAAACATCAATTGATGCACTATTAAAAAATTGGAAAAAAAGAAAATTAACTGTTTTAGGAAGAATACTAATAGTAAAATCACTCATTATTTCAAAAATTACGTACATCGCTAGTACACAATCAATTACAAAGGATCAAATAAAAGAACTTAAGCGGATGATTTATAATTTCATTTGGCATGATAAGAGAGAAAAAGCAAAGCGAAACACAATGATTGGAAATTATGCTCAAGGAGGGTTACAGGTTAGAGATATAGAGTCTCATATTGACATGTTAAGGGTAAGTTGGATTAAAAGAATAACCGACGGAAATTCAGCGAATTGGAAAATATTGCCTAAATTAATGTACGAAAAATATGGAAAAGATCTATTAATTTTCAGAATGAACATCGAAAATTTCTCAAATTTTGAAAATATAAAGACTAAAATACCGGATTTTTCTATGACATCTTAGAGTCATGGATTAAAATTAGACCCGAAACGAAAATAAACGGATAAATAGAAATAAGAAAATCAATAATATGGGGGAACAAAGATATACGTAACAGAAAGTCCTTAATTAACAAATTATGGACAGAGAGTGATATACTATTCGTAGATGATATATTGAAAAAACATGGACAAATTGATGAAGAGGTTATTTATAATAAATTAAAGGACAAAAGAAATTGGATAACTGAGAGATTAAAGGTAAAAAAAACAATACCAAAACGGTGGCAAAGCATACTACAATCTGAGGAATCACGAAGAACAAAAATTAGAAAAGATAATCGTATAATGGTATATGTAAATAAAACTATTGGTAGTAAGTGTCTAAAGGATTGTACTAATAAGGATTTTTATAACAAAAAATTCGAAAAAAGCTACTGTGACCGTATGTGGCAAGACAAATTCAAACCAGACTTTGATGCTTTAACTCATACGTTCAATTTTATTCATACCAAATTGGTCGATAACCGTTATAAAGTGTTTAAATGGAAGTTGTTTCATTATATAGTTCCGTGTAACGTTATTCTAACAAGATGGAGAATTCAAGAAAATAACTTGTGCAATATTTGTTATGTTACCGAGGATTATACACATTATTTCATAGAATGCAAATATTTTAATGAGATATGGGACTTATCATCAAAAACATTTCAGGAATTTGGTTACTGCATCAATTTGCGAAAACTAAAGTACATTATATATGGGTATAAAATTTATCAAAACAAATGTAATGACATAAATATCATACTGAGTTTAATTGGTTATACGATGTATAAAGTCTACCATTTAAGTGAACAAAAACGTAAGGTTGTTAATGTTATGTCGATATTTAGATTTTAATTACAAAACATGCAGCTGATATACAAGAACAAGATAAAAATGTTCAACGCATTCATACATAGGTTGCTATAGATTTTGAGAAAGACATTCCAGTGTGGAGTCTGGTCAATTGTACTTTTATTGGATATATTAAGTTCATGGTATGCATTACAGACAGATAATGGAATAATTAAGAATTACTGGGAAATTAAAGTAATTGGGGTAATAAACATATCAAACTCAATGGAAAAAATTATGGTTTAAAGATTGGGTAGATTCTGGTTAAATATTTATCAATAATATTGTTGATAGTATATATGTAAAACTCATTACATTCGAACAACAGTTGTTGCAACCAAACTCAATCTGACGGCATTAAAAATTACATTAAAAGCTTTATGGGAACTCGTCCAAGAGAAAGAATTATTGGGGAAATCTTACACTTTGACTGGAATTCGACAAGGTTCCATGGTGTGTCATGCCCTAAATAATTAAAACTATCAACTTAAATCTGCCTAACTTTATAATGTATCATAAGATCGTCACCAAATAAATACTTAGCTAGCATTTTTCATGATGAATCAACATACCAAATGACATTTCAATATTTATATTCATTCTATTTAATTGATGAGTATATGTGTGGAAATATGGTTTGAATCCTTTGTTTGACTTATGAATCACTTGAAAGAGACCCCAAGTCCATTTTCAGTGGTTTTAAACATGTTCCCAAGTCCAAAATACCACTACCTGAAAGAAAAAGTTTGCAAAAATCTCCCAAAAAAAAGGCCGAGATATGATCAGTATGGTTTCTCGTACAAAGGGAACCATTTGGGGCATGCTGGGACAAAATCTATAAGAATTTCCTGCAAGAACCCAAATTCTAAATATAAAAATGGCTTTTCCGCTTTACATATAAATGCTAACAACTCTGGTCCAGCCTCAGAAGTAATACGGAATTCAATCCTGTTTCAAACGATTAAGGTTGAACCTGCTGAAAAACCTATATCCGGTTAGATTATGCGATCTAGATTTTGTGAATGTCAAAGGATTACCATTAAACGCTTGATTCGATATGAACTGCTAAACAGATTAAATTCATATTCAAAATAGCTTCTCCCAACTTAAGGACTACGGCAATTCAACATGGCGGAGGGTTTTACCAAAACTTGTTATTTTAATAAATACTGCAAAATACATTACCAACTTAGACCACAAAGTACATTTTGTGATGGAGAATAGATAATTTCAACCATATTTTGATACGTTTGTTGGGTTTTTTTTGTGTTTTATGCCCAAAAACGCGTGCACGTTTGCAGAATACTGCGAAAGATAATAAAGACATTTAATGATAATCATTTCTGTTTCTTTAATATACACAGAATGATAGACGAGCCTTCGATTTTTGAATAAATCTCTCTTTCATTTCAAAACCGCAGCAGAAGAGAACGTACTTACCACAAGAACGGCAACTTGCGCACAATCTAAACACCGATCATATCTGGATCAAATTTTCAAAATTTCCATCGCCGATTGACACAATTAAGTGGCACGCCACTTAGACAAAACAAAAATCTTAACGTCTGCGTCGTGACGAGTAATGACAATATGTCAGCGAAATATACTCCTCTGCCCTCCATTTTGAACTATGTACTTTTTTTTAGATATTCATACGCCTGACTTACAGGCATGGTAAAACATCGACAAAGATGACGTAACACACGTATGCTTCACCTTTTGAATTTAGTAATAGATACAGTATGCCGAAAAAATTGAATTAAACTTCATCATACAGCTGTTTCGTACTTTTGGGACTTGTCAGTGATGTTAAATTATCAATTAAATTGGATTCAAGCATGCAGTAAAGGTAAATGGTACTTTGTATATCGTCACAAAGCAAACAATGCCCTTTCCTATCACGATAATTTTTTTAACGAATTTTTTGGGCGAATGTACAACACTTGAAAAGATGTTCTTCGGCACTTTTTGTTTTTTCATGTAATTTAATGATTTTGAAAGAATTCTCAACAAAGTTTAATTTGTGTTGTATAAATTCTGATGGAATTCGTATATACTGTACACTAACCCGTGGATCGGACAGTACTAACTCATTAATTATACCGATTCGTTCTCGGCTTCGCACCTGTCAAACAACATTAGTGTAAATTGTTGCCATTGTAAACATGTGTTGCAGTTGAGGCACATGGGTATCAAAATACCTTTCTCAAACTTGATTAGTAATTAGGTAACAGCATCGTAAATGTAAATTACGTTATGTCGGTGTTATTATTTTAATCTTATGCATTTATTTGACACAAAACATACATTTACATGACAAATGACCCATTGTAATATAAAATAATGCCCCTATATTGCCTCCACGAGATACAGGTAACTACTTTTACCTGAACTGAAAACAGCATGCAATGGACGAATTTTGTTCGAGGGGTACCTGTAAATTTGTTTTATTTTTTTGAAATGTTTCAAATAAATATATGAACAATATTTACGCACTCCCATTTGGATATTATTTACTGAATATTTTTTTCGTAAGTACAGATTTTTTTAACTTTGGGGGCTGAATTGCATTTTATATCAATAATAAACATAATGGGATAAAGTTTATGCCATGTATTGAAAGTAAATATTTAAATTTTAGTATTACCATTTTCAACCAGGTAACCACCAATATGGCTGTACCTAGTCCTCAAGTCTATGTCTGAATAGCTTTTGGTGGTGAATGGCCAATGTCACTCTTGACCGTTTTTGAACATTGCAAACCATACCAGCACACTATCATGAAATAACGATTCTTTGTTTATATGTGTGTAATCACATGCAACATTTTACTAATTCAACTGCTGCCAATATCAAGGCCCCATTGAGGTATCGGGTTGTCTTGATTTTTAATTGCACCTGCAATCTAACCTGCATAATTAAAAGTACAGGCTGCCGACCTGCTGACAGTCTAGACCCGGGGTTCATTCCCACTCAGTCAACATCTTTAAAAGTATTACCTGTATTTTTACCTGGACAAAACCGAGCATAGTCTCTTTCAATATTTACAAGTGTGATTATATTTCAAGTTCTACTTAGCCTACAATATAAAAGTGATTTGTACTTTTCAAAAATAGGTTTTAATAAACATTGAACGTTTGTAAAGGGGGTAATTAAATATGATGAAGCATTCCACAGGTAAGTTGTTACCTGAGAATTGTAGTTAATTTTCAAAAACAGGTTATAGCCTTGTCTGTAATTAGTACCCATTGTTCTCGCCCCGTACCTGTGCCCTAGTTACTAAAATACTAGGGATATATTGGCTAGTGGGACGTTTTCCTAAACTTCTGACTATGGTGTTGCTGATATCTGTAATGTAGCCACCAGCAAAACGATAATTTATCATAATTAGGCGGAACCGATAATTATAGACTCGGAGCACTATGGATTAAACTATATAATAAGGGAAGACACCAGACTGTGTATCTTCTATGAACTTGAAAGCTGTATACAAACACATACATATAATAGATACTCTAATAGCCAAGACAAAAGTAATATTCTAACATACCACAAACGGTACATATGGTCTAATTCTAATTGACCTAAAACTGGTAAACATACATTACATTATGCAATATATTAATATTACGGGAGCATAAAAATACTAATAAATTAATTTTGCACTAGTCTGAGACAAGGCTCTCCAATGTCAGTCCTGTTATTTTAGTTATATTGGTGTAGTGCAATGTTATATATATATTGATCTACACTGTATTTAGTGTTCAGTGTTGTCTTAAAATATCATATCATTGGTTGTAAACAATTGATAACTTTTAAGAAGATTAACAAATATGAAATTTAGCATCATTCCAAAATTTATAAAATTACTAAATCATGAGAGAATTAAAGGTACGGGTATACATATGTGGTACTACGGAATTAGATTAGAGCTGCAATATTGTGTTTCGGAGTCTGTGATGGTACTTCGAGTTAATTATTTAAAATTAACACAGTTCGATTTTCCGATCGTGAAGTTTCCATTTCTTGATAGTAACATCCCTGCTTCTCCATCCTATGGTGTTTACATGTCGCAGTTGATTCGTATTCTAGGGCTTGCTCTGAATATCGACATTTTCGTGATAGATGTCAACTGCTGACGAACAAACGTACGGCACAGGGGTTAGAGAGATGCAGGTTGATGAAGACTATGGGCAAGTTTTATGGTCGCCATCTTGATCTCATCGAGAAATATTCTGTATCTTTGTGTGATATGAAGATGGACGTTTTTGAGTTTGCTTGTTAGTGTGTTTACTTGTTGTGTTGACAATGATGACTCGGTTCTCATTTTAAGGCTTGATGCTTACGTTTTACATGGCGGGTGTCGTCGATGAAGCAGAAGACGCTTACTCTTCTGGAACACCTGGTCTAATTATCTTGTGCTTTTACGAGAGTCTCCATGTAAATCTTTCCTTTGTTCCTATTTTGCCCCTAGTTTAATCGATTTTGAGTTCGGATTATGGTTTTGTTGACGCTTTGGTATTCTCTGATTTTTTTGTATATGTAAGTGTAGCTGATTTTATTCTGAAAGCATGGTACAAGTAGCTATAAAATAACATGAATGTCAAAGCACTGACAAAACTTGCGATCTATACAGTGTAATTCTGTGGTCAAAGTCATACTTGTAAGTTTAAAATCATTACGCGGACTGCAAACACGGTAAACAGTGCCTGTA
Organism: Mimachlamys varia; assembly: GCA_947623455.1. Classification (NCBI taxonomy): domain Eukaryota; kingdom Metazoa; phylum Mollusca; class Bivalvia; order Pectinida; family Pectinidae; genus Mimachlamys; species Mimachlamys varia. Next base: position 25,851,739 of record OX392532.1, on the reverse strand, counting down.
TCAGTACCTGGCTATCAAGTCACTCACTTGGAACAAGCTTCAGAAGTGACAGACCAGAGTCAGCCATGCATGGCCACTACAGATAATTGACATTGGTAGTATGCAGCCTACATTCATTCTGTTGTGTGTACCGTGTACCATGTAAATATTGTATATGTGTTTATAAAAAATGTAGTTAGTGAAGTGTTTTAAAGCCTGATTATACAGTAAAAGCTAAACTGATTTAAGTAGAAGTTGAAGTTAAACTATTCTTTCTTACAATTTCTTTTCCTTTGATGTAAAGAAAATTAAAAAAAGCTAACATACTGGAGGGACAGAAACAGATCGGGTGGTGGTTTATGTACGTACATCATATAGCCTTCACAACAGTAGACATGACCAGTGACACTTCGAATTCCGTTGAATCTATATTTGTTAAACTGTTTTTTCCTAAAACGAAACCTATTACTGTGAGAACCTGCTTATAGGCCACCAAACCAAAATGATTTCAGTGATAATTTTGAACAAATTTTACAGAATCTAAAATCAGATCCTGAAATTTTAATACTTTGTGATTTTTACATTTGTTTTGTGGAACAGAAAGGCATGCGATCGGTTATTCAGATCATATTGTAATTTACTGAAACTCTTTAACGTAGAACAAATCATATCTGATCCAACTAGGGTAACTGCTTCTAAACAATCTTTGATTGATCATATTATCTGCAATAAAACTGAAAATCAATGACCACCTTCCTGTATTCTGTACACGCGAACGGCCCTGTTGTGTTTATAACAAGCATAGTAATGTAAAAAATACGTTCATCTAAAAATTAATGTAAAGAAACATTTATTAATAAATTGACAGAGGGAAGACAGTTTTCTTACATCTGACATAAACAAGGCATTGAAATTATTCAGAGAAATTTTCACAGATGTTCTAGACCAAGTGGCTCCTATAAAAGAAATTCGCCTTAAACAACATACAGAACCATGGATGACTTCTGAAATTATCGACCTTATATCTGAAAGGGATAAAAAGAACTTTTAAAGATTTTTATGAGAAAAGAAACCCTGAAGGGATTAAATTCCATTTGCATCATGGAACAGAGGAATTTGTGTGTAAGGAATTGTGTAATTTGAATGTATGTAAAAGTACAGGCTTAGACCAAATTCAATATCAAATGGTGTAGTGCCTGATGATCTAAAAATAGCTAAAGTCGTTCCATTATTAAAACAGAAGGATAGACTTCAGGCTGAAAATTACAGAAATTTTTTTAGAAAAAACTGTCTATGGTCAATTAGAACAATTCCTTGTAAAACATAATTTCCAATGATTTCCCATCTGGCTTCAGGTAATCTTACTCTACTGACTCCTGTCTTATCTACCTGATGGACTTCATTAAATCCCAAACATCTAAAGGTCTATTTACTGGCATGGTTTTAATAGATTTACAAAAAGGTTTTGACACAGTTAACCATTGAATATTATGTGAAAAATTAAAGATTATTGGAGTAGAATCCTGCAACTGGTTCAAATCGTACCTAGAAAACAGATCTCAGCTAGTTTGTGTTCATGGGGTTCACTCGTCAGTAGACAATATCAGCTGTGTTGTACCCCATATCAACCTTATGGAAATAAGTATTCAAAACTCGTGTAAATTACTTCTTTATGCGGACAATGCTATCATTTTTTCGCATAAATGCCGCAAAACAATCTCATAGTAACTCTCGATGGTTTTAGAATCCTGTCATGATTGGCTTGTTGACAATGAATTATCACTACATTTAGGCAAAACAGAAAGTATTCTTTTTTGCCCCAAAAGAAAAAAGAAAAACTCCCCAGGATGATAATTTTCAGGTTTCCTGCAAAGATCACATTATTCATTCTCATTCGGCTTGAAAATATCTAGGGGTGATGATTGACAATTTTTATCAGGAGACGAAATTGTCTCCGATGCCATTCAAAAAATTAATCTGTCCCAAAAATCCAGAAAAACTGTTTGTTCAGCTCTCATACAATGCCATTTCGATTATGCCTATCCATCCTGGTATGGGGGTCTTTTTAAATTGCAAAAGAAAAAAATACTTCAAATAACCTAAAATAAAGTGGTCCGCTTCATTATCAATTTAAGTAGTAGGACAAGAATTACTATTAAGGAACTAGCGGGCTTCATTCAATATGGATGTAACGGCTGACCTTTCATAGCACTATGAAAGTTAAAAAAATTACTTTCAATCCTCATATATATTAAGCAATTAACTTTCATAGAAACTTGATAATATACTGTCTTTTATACATCTTTATATACATGTAGGTTTATTGGTTCAATGTATCCACAATACAAGTGTATTATAAAGTTAGGTAATACTGGTCCAGATATTTATTCCTTGCATATGAAACAACAAAATTTAATGTTGATTCTAATATCTATCTTTTATCCCTGCCTCTACATTTAGTATAGACATTTTGGATGCCCACCTTTTGGTCCCTGGGATCACTGAAGAGTGCTACGAAGATGAAATAGCTGTATGATGCAGTTTAATTCATTTTTCGGTATACTGTATATATCACTTAATTTAAAAGGTGCAGCAAATGTGTGTGTTACGTCATCTCTATTGTTAACTGAACTACATGTCTTATATAGTGTTTTATGTAATTGGAATGTGAACCCCAGGCAGAATTAAATTTCATGTCTTTGAAAATAGGACTCCATGTAGACTTTGAGTGGACCAGGAATGCACTCCATTTCAATATGGAGTCCAAACAGAGTGCACTCCTCCAAGTTTACCTGGAGCCCTAATGGAGTGCACTCCAAGTCCAAACGGAGTGCACTCAGAGTGCACTTAAGTGAAACATTTAGTCTACATTCAATTGTAACTGTGCTTCGCCCGTGTTATCTACACCATTTAAAATGCATTTGTTAGCTACCATTTTTATCAGTGATGAGTCAGGGCCACGAGTCTGGACTATATCTGTGTTACGCTATAAATATAGAATATGTAACCGCTTGTAATAATTCACTCTGTTATTGTGACTTACCAACAACTCATCTTGTGTAGAATAACATTTGTTTGTAATAATAAACACGTGTTACTTTATTAAACATTGTGAAGTTGCGAAGTATGGCAACACACTGTACGTGACGTGTAAAAACATTACTATTTGACTCTTTCCTTTTCTTGATAGTAACATCCCTGTCTTGTCCTCCAACACATGGTGTTTACATGAAGCATTTGATTCGTCATTCTGGGACTTGCTCTAAATATCGAGATTTTTTTTATATATGTCAGCTGCTGACAAACAAACTTACCATACAAGGATTCGAGTGATGAGGGTTGATCAGATCTATGAGAAAGTTTTAGGGTCGCCAACATGGTCTCATTGAGAAATATGTTCTTACATTTTTGCCATTTAAATATCAGAAAATATTTACAGTCTACACTCACATTCACTCGATAACCATTGTTCCACAGACTATCATTATCACCTCCTAATTTAGAAATATGTTCTTACACTTTTGCCATTGAAATATCAGAAAATATTTAGTCTACACTCACATTCACTCGACAACCATTGTTCCACATACTATCATTATCACCTCCTAACTGTACTCAAACACGTGCCAAATTTCTATGACGTCGACAACAATATACGTGGGCGGAGCTATGCAAATCCTCCAGTTTGAAACACAATTGTGTGACGTCACCAACAATAAACGTTGGTTGAGCTAACAATCCATATATTTACATTTTTACTATAGCAAAATTGCCTAACTTTATTTTTTTTTTTTCCAATCAATAGTTTATTACCTGCATTTAGTTAATGACGTCATAATTAAACCACGTGCTACGTCTCTAGAACCCTTGCTTTCATACTTTTATGAAAGGCATTTTTGCTGGTAATGTTCATATAGTGGTTGCAGCGCAAATGTAAATATATAGAGGCTATTAAATGGTTTCCTGTTAGATATCAAATATATTTCACGAGTATGGCAGATTTTTTTTATATTTTCACGAGTGCATAGCACGAGTGAAAATATATTTAAAATCTGCCATACGAGTGAAATATATTTTATATTTATTGGGAAATCTTTGAATTTTCTTTTTATTTTATTTTCGAAATTCCCAAAAGTCTTATTTTACTGATTTTAATTTCCGGTTTCAACTGACCGGGACGGAGTGCCTAAGGCTTATAGAATATTAAAACGACACAGGATGAAGTTCTTATTCTTTGTTCAAAATATAGTAAAAATACGCGGATTTATGCAAAGAGCACACATTTTTTTTCGGTATATACCGTATAACCCTAAAAAATATTGTGGTTATTCCTTAAATAACGAAAAAATAGTACATAAATATTGTGCAATAATATCGGACTGCAGTTGTATCATCACTAGTGATGATATAAGATTTCTTATATCATCACTAGTGATGATATAAGCAGTGATGATATAAGTTTTATCAAATTGATATTTTCTGAAATTTCACTGGTAAAAATGTAATAAAAAATGTAGTAGTCATTTTTTATGTATTTTTATGTCAGCATGTCATATTTTCATCTAAAGGCGGTCATGTATAAATTACAACATTTCCATGAATACTACTTATAATAATTGTATAACTTTGAATAACACACTTTTTGTAGGAAGATTTATATTATACATCTAGTCATTTCATATGTTAATGTTACAATTTGCAAGTCGTAGACATTTAGCATGTGTTATCTTGATAAACAATTATGATAACAGCTTGTGTTATGGGAATCAGACTCCACTCATCAACGGCTTTCTCACAAAGACATATATTTAAGGCATACGTCTTTCATTTCCAAATTGTTGATGATTTTAGCTAGGGCACGGTCAGAAATGAGAAAACACTGCCCTGGTCAGAGCCTTGGAAAAACCTACATCCCTCTTCCTATAGGGGAGTTTGCTTATTAGTGTGCTTACTTGTTGTGATTGGCAATGATGACTCGGTTCTCATTTTGAGGACTTGTTTATATTTATCTGGATATGACCAAGATTTACATGGTGGGGTGTTCTCAAATTTCTTCTGAACTCGGGTACTGTGGCGGGTGTCTGGCGCCACCTCGAAGGGCACTCACCGAGGACTACGGAACTGTCAGCAGTTTTTATAAAAAAAACAAACGTGTTATTAATAAAAGATTTGTGCTAATTACCAAGGATTACCTACCACGTCACATAGTGATTGTCAGAGACATGTTGGTACGTACCATCCGCAAACAGTCTGACTCTTGAGTTCAAGCTAATTAGCATGTCAGTTATGAAGACAAAAGTTTCGGTAATATCGTCGACAAATTCTAAAAATTGTGTGTTATAGGATCTGAATTTTCGAAAACACAAAATATTGTGACAATCTGAATATGACATGATGTTTGACAAAATAACATTTTCCATTATTTTGAAACAAACCAAAAGTGAGTGAGATGTCTTTATTTCACAGGATCATATCTTTGGCCCTTTTCACAGTGTATAATCGATTTGTACTATCAGCTGCAAAATTTGAGTTCAAGCGTTCAGCTGTGAGTTGCGAGGCGGTAACCACGGAAGAAAGCCAAAACATGGCAGGTATGTTAAAGCTCATTTCAACAAATTCTATTAGTATAGTACCCGGGTTCGGGTATACATGGACATGTGTTTCTGTACTCCAAACTGTGAGTTGTGTGTACGACGAGCTGTGAGCAATGCTATTATAGACCATTTCATTTATTGCAGGATTATTTACTAAATGGGCGACACATTTGAAATTGAACCACTAGAAGAAAGCTTCCACTAAGTAACGTTGGTAACGGAGTCAAAGTGCAGTTACTGCAGCTACACGTGTAAACGAAAGTACAGTTTGAATAGCTAATTTGAATAAACATTTCAAATATAATGTAAATACTTTGTTACGCGTAATATGTCATAGTACATAGTTTTAACCCACCATGATCATCAGATGCTATTCAAATCACCCAGCGTCCGTGGTCCATCATCCGTCCTTCCGTCATTAAACACATTTTTTTATCGTTATAACTTGAGAAATACTCGAAGGATCTTTCTTAACTTTTATATGCAGGTTCCCCTTGGTGCGCAGTTGTACTGTATTGATTTTGGGACTGATCGGACAAACACAATGGCTGCCATGCGGCCATCTTGGATTTTGACAATGAAAATTTGTTACCGTTTTATCTTGAGAAGTACTGGATGGATGTTTCTATAATTGTATATGCATGTTCCCTTTGGTGCTTAGTTGTGCTGTATTGATTTCGGACTGGTGGGAAAAACAAAATGGCTGACAAGTGGCCATCTTGGATTATGAGTGATTGTTTGTTATCGTTATTTCTTGAGAAGTACTGGATGGATCATTTTCAAATTTCATATGTTGGTTCCCCTTCGTGCTTTATTGTGCGTGGGCCATTTTTGGACAGATCCGATAAACAATATGGCTGCCAGCCATCTTTGATATTGACAGTGATAGATTGTGATCGCTATTTCTTGTAGGATACTTTCCAAATTTCATAAGCATGTTCTGTTCGGTCACTAGTTGTGCATGTTCTAATTTTTGGACTGCTCCAGGGGGAAAATATGGCCGCCAGACGGCCATCTTGTATGTTGACTATGAAAGTATGATATGGTTATTTTTTTAAGAAATACAAAAATGGATTTGGAATTTAGAACTGATCATAAAATACAAAACTCCTGACGAGACATTCTTTCAACTATTATTAATTTTCAAGGGAAATTCATAGAACTAAGAATAAATGATAAATCATCGATGGTTGGCGCCGAGATCCCTCTTAGATCTCTTGTAATAATTAATTATTCCATAAAGATTGTTGATGTATAGGGCCTGTGACGGTGAAATTTCATCACTTCCGGGTATATTGTTCTCAAGACCCAGATATGCTGGAATCAAATACTCTTCACGAATGGAAAGGTCAATAAGGTCATTATTAAAATGGTGGATTTCATACCCCCTGAACTTCAGGTTTCCCCATGGGAAGGTGGTGAAATTTAAAGAAGTTTATATAGGACTAACATTTTTGCATATTTTGTTCATTTTCAGTTGAAAATACTTCAAAATTGGATGGAACTATAACCAGGAGATGAAGATTTGACATTATGAAGCAAAGTTGGTTAGAATTAATCAAGGAGTCTACTGACCAAAAGTCATGGTCACTGGGTCAAAGGTCAAGGTGAAATTTTGTAGCTTCTCGCTGATGAACATTTTGTTATGACATTGTGAAGAAAGTTGATCAGAATTAAAACAAGGAGTCAACTGACCAATAGTCAAGGTTGAAGAGGTCAAAGTCACTGATTCACTGAAAACCGTTTGGAATTTCTTTGTTAAGTCAATTGATCAAAGTCACGGAGTTCGATCGTTGACTTCAAAGCTGAAGGATCGATGATTTGGGGAAAAACTTGGTTTAGTTTGTTGGCAAATGATTGTTGGGAAACAACAGTTATTGGTTACATCAAAACTTGGTTGACTGTTAAGGCCTATGGGCCTCTCCTTCTCTACAATTTTGTGTCTAGTTGATATAAAGCTTTTATTTTCAACGCCGAATCATGGTGTTTTAAAATAACGTGGTCTATTACAAGTATGTCCTGTTTTTTTTTTTTAATTTAATATAAACTTTATTTTATTCCAACAGTATATATACAACATTACAGACATAGAATATGCAGGAATAGGATCCGGAAACAAGTTTTAAAAAAACTTATATTAATCCGTTTCCATTAGTAAATGATTAACTAAACATTAATTGGACATGATGGCATAATTGTGAAAAATATTTAACTGAAACATTGGGAGGTTATATTGAGTATGAATGGAATATGAGATGGGGATGAGGTTGGGTATGAGTGAGTGATGGGGAGGAGAAGGGTTTGGTGGGGAGGGGTTGGGATGGGTAAATGGATGAGGAAGATGTAGGATTGATTTGGGTTGCCCGTGCCAATGACAATAGAAAATATTAGGCATAGAATAGATTAAGGATGAGTGAAAGAGAAACCTTAGTTAAACCGTTTGGATTTAATGATGAAAGACTGTACGCATGGAAATATAGCTATGTTTTTATCATATGAGAGCTCTTCCTTCCCGAACAAAAGAAGATTGATTGTTAATGGATGATTTATGTTATTAAACATACGCAGACGTATTTGTGAGAAGAGACGACAATGTAATATATAATGCTCATTGGTTTCATTTGATTCCATACAGGGACATATAGGACTATCAATAAGATTTCTTCGGTGAAGGTAAAATTTAAGAGAACTACACTCCATTCTTAGTCTAGCGTCGAGAATCTGACCCATTCTGCTACCAGCAAAGTAGTACATTGGAACTTTGTGAGAAAGCTTACGTAGATATGATTTCAGTTTAAAGATAGAAGGATTATTTTTAACACAGTCTGGCAAGGAGTTCCATATACTGATGACTGATGGCAAAAAGGATTTAGTGAAAAAAGTCGTATGGCATGATGGTATACGAAAATTGTTTCCCATGCGAGTATCATGATTGTGGCAATCACGATTACATTGGGGAAGAATATTTTGTAGATATTGGGGCGCTAGACCATGAACTATTTTGTGAAAAAGTATAAGCTTATGCTGTTTTCTTCTTTCCTCAAGTGGAAGCCAACCTGTTTCGGTATATAATCTTACTCTACTTGTTAGTCTAGTGCCGCCAGTCACTATGCGTGCGGCTTCTAGTTGCAAATTTTCTAATAAATCAGATTGGGATTTGGTAAGACCATCCCACAATATATCACCATACTCTAATATGGGTCTTATAAGAGTGAAATACATAGTTTGAAGACTATATCTATCTAAGGAAAATTTAAATTTACGTATAATATTCATTTTAGTTTGTTGGCAAATAATTGTTGGGACACAACAGTTATTGGTTACATCAAAACTTGGTTGACCGTTAAGGCCCATGGGCCTCTCCTTCTCTACAATTTTGTGTCTAGTTGATATAAAGCTTTTATTTTCAATACCGAATCATGGTGTTTTAAAATAACGTGGTCTATTACAAGTATGTCCTGTTTTTTATACCCCCCCGCAACGAAGTTAGGGGGGGTATACTGGAATCAGCTTGTCTGTCCGTCTGTCTGTCCGTCTGTCTGTCCGTAGAAAAATGTTGTCCGGACAACTCCTCCTAAACTACTGGATCAATTTCAATAAAACTTGGCAGTATTGTTGGGGACCATGTGTAGATGTGCATGCAGGGTTTCGTTTGTCAAAATTTTGGTTGCCATGGTAACCAGGTCACTATACACAGGTTTCCATAATAAAATGTTGTCCGGACAACTCCTCCGAAACTACTGGATCGATTTCAATAAAACTTGGCAGTATTGTTGGGGACCATGTGTAGATGTGCATGCAGAGTTTCGTTTGTCAAAATTTTGGTTGCCATGGTAACCAGGTCACTATACACAGGTTTCCGTAATAACGTGTTGTCCGGACAACTTCCTGTAAACCACTGGATCGAGTTTAATGAAACTTGGCAGTATTGTTGGGGACCATGTGTAGATGTGCATGCAGAGTTTTGTTTGTCAAAATTTTGGTTGCCATGGTAACCAGGTCACTATACACAGGTTTCCATTATAATGTGTTGTCCGGACAACTCCTCCTAAACTACTGGATCAATTTCAGTGAAACTTGGCAGTATTGTTGGGGACCATGTATAGATTTGCATACAGGGTTTCGTTTGTCAAAATTTTGGTTGCCATGGTAATGAGGTGACTATACACAGGTTTCCGTAATAACATGATGTCTGGACAACTTCTTCTAAACTACTGGGTCATTTTCAATGAAACTTCGCAGTAAGTAATGTTGAGGATTACTATACACAGGTTAAAATTTGTCCGTTCGGCTTTTAAAATTCTGCTGACTGTTGACATTATATAATGCATGTTATATACAACTTGTACTACATCATGTTTTTTTCAAAAACATGTCAGACACCTCTAATAAGAGGTAGCGGGGGGGTATTAGTCAGCCATCGGCTTACAGTTCTAGTTTAATTTGTACCAGCAATAAAAAACCCGAATGGGACAGCTTCCATCGGATAACGTCATGTGCTATCTGTAATAAAAAAACACAAACATTTAGTTAACTCAAGCCTACTGTAGCTGATTGTACAAAAAAAAAACAGTCGCTCCAGCAGCTATTCGTACAAAATAGTGGCAGCTGATTGTACAGTTTTCCGTAATTAGAACATGCCTTTGATTGCTAATTATTCAAATTCTGGTCAACAACTTGTATGGGATAGTGTGCAAAATAATTCTCAAAATAATTACGTACTTATATCTGGTGTTTGTTAAGTTTTATTGGCATTCAGCTGTTTCTTAACACGATTTGTTTGCTGGTGTCAACAGTTTTCAGCAGCGAGTTTTACGAATCAAAATAGGTTTTAATGGAAAATATACATTTTTCATGTTTAAGAACATTACAGGTTATGCATATATTATCCATTTTTATAATATTAGATGCGTTTTCGAATTCTTTCACTGTAAAACATAAAATTATGTGTTTAACTTGCCTGTATCCAGCGTATGATGATCGCCAGACCGCCATCCCTTCGCTTCATTACTCACAGCTATCCGTATTAACTCAAATTTTGCAGCTGATAGTACAAATCGATTATACACTGTGCTTTTTATACGCCCGTCAAAATTGAAGGGACGTATTATGGTATGGCGTTGTCCATCCGTCAGTGCGTCCGTCGTAAGTTTTTATTTTTTCGGAGATCCCCTCATACAGTTACCAATCGATATATTTTAAACATGCTAAGCTTCATCACTTGAAATTGTGTTTTCCTGAATGGCAGTTTGATTCGACAATATTTACTTGAGTTATGGCCCTTTGAGATGCTGTTTCGGTCATTACGTAAAAAAAAAAAAACATTTCAAAACAACAGGACTTTTTTGTGTTTTCTTCCATTCATCTCAAATTTGACACATTATTTCAAAAGGCAATGTTGTTTAACATATATTATGGGCTTTGTTGCGTTGTTTTAACTATCTAACTTCATTGCATATTTGCCAAATATACATTTAGGCATAATGTAGAAATGCATTTCTGTCGAAATTTTTTGTTTGTCCGGAGATCTAGATCTTCTACAGTTTTCAATCGATATTGGGCTCTTCAAACTTGGTAGGCTTACCCACAATGACATGAAGTTGTTTTTTCCTTAATGGCATTTTTATTTGACAATATTTAGTAAAGGTAGTGGTCTTTGGGACTTCGTATCTGATGCAGTTTTCAGTATATTATGTAGAAAATGTCAATTTCATTCTGATTTGGTATAACACTTCGAAAAGAAATAACATATAACGTTAATTACGGGTTTTGTTGTTTTGTTTGAAAGGCCCAATATACGTAACTTCAGGAAATTTTTCGAGATTCTGAAAAAGTATGAAAACAAATCCAGTTGATAACCGTTCAAAAATAAGCCTAAAACGATTTAAACCTGAGCTGTAACTAACAAGAAACTCTTGACAAAAAATCGAAAGAATTTAAAGTAATCCAGGTGTGACCCACTTCAACAACAAGCCGACGGTTAAAGACAGTTCAAAATGGACGAGTGTTTACAAATGCCGAGTTTCAACTGCTGCTATACCGGTAACCGCGTAAGAATTTATCTTGAATATTGCTGATATCGGTTAATCTTAACTAAATCTATAAATATAATAAGGTACTAGGCTTGACTTTCGCTTCAAGTTTTGCCGAAAGTTACATATATTGGGCCTTTAACTTTCCGCCTAACAATATTGAATATTTGCCGGCATCATGTAGGATATTATTTTCCGCCGTAAACTTTTTCCCCAAAGATCTCACCAGGCAATTTTCAACCGATATCTTTTAAACTCGGTAGGCATATAATCATCATGACATGAAGTTGTGTTTCCCTTAATGGTAGTTTGATTTGACAATATTTACTAAAGTCATGGCCCTTTGAGGCAATATGTAGAAATGTGTTTACTTCTGCTTGTTTTTGTGTGCACAACTAGACAACCTATAGATTAGAACTGTATTTCGCCTGTTTTGTACTTGTTTTTGGGCATTGCCTACTTTAACTCTCAGTATAATTCTGAAAGGTGGTTACGGGCGTAGCATGCCTCCGCTAGTAGTGCTCTTGTTGAATATTGGAGCAATACGGGCAGTTTACCATATTTGGGGAACAAGGCCAATTATCAGAGATGAATTGAATAATTTTCTCAAGATAGAGGCAATTTCATTAGCAAATCCCTTCAAAACTCTTGGACTCATGTTATTTGGACCTGGTGCTTTTGACCTATCGAGTTTTTTTTTAGCAGTTTTTGAATCCCATTTGGGATAATATTGGGACTGTTCATGGTACGATATGTCTGATCTGAATCCATAAAATTTTCTTTAGCAAATGTGTCATGAAATATGTTTTCAAATAAAGAGAAAATCGATTCGAACTGCTTATTGGGGAGGCTGACTTTCGAGTCTGAAATGAGCTTACAATCAAGCTTCAGATGTGGGATACCTGATGTTTAATGAGTTGCCATTTTTTTTCTCATACAATGGAAAGTTCCACTGACCTGGCTAACTCTCATCTGGAGTGACTACTATATGTTTCCCTATTTCCAATATTCCTGTCTTTTAATATCATTTTTTGAATGGTGTGTTTTAATTCTTTATTTGCTATTAGATATTGTAAAAAAAACGTTAATGATTTCTAAAACAATGTTGAGGATATTTGTGATGATTTCTGTAATGATTTATGTAATGATTCGAACTGATGGTGAGACACCGAAAGCATATTGAAGGAATCACACAACTAAATCAGCCTATCACGAAGTGTTTCATACGTTTGTAGTCCCTACCGAAAATTTGTTCCGGCTAAGTACAGTGATTCTGAATAATCTAAATAGGTAATTGTTGACATATTCTGCATTGAATGAAATCTATAGATATTTAACTTTACAAAAATGTATACTTTTGGTAGATTTTGATATGTGATGGCGGATTGATATGGGGTCAAAAGTCAGAGGGTGTTCCCGTCCCATTTCACTGGTTTGATATGTAAATTTCCAGTTGTCCGAAGCAGACGCCCGTAGCGAGCTAAAATGCCACGAAACTTCTGATAAAATGTCATTTGAAGTCTTTGCCATGTATGTATCTGTGAATCCAGGCAGTTGTCACTAGTGTTGAACTTCAAATATTAAAGTTATTAGCTCTAAAGCTTAGTAATAACATATAGTAAATTATTTAGTTGTGTGAGTCCTGAAGAGAGCTTTAGTCTATGCTATCTAAGTCCGTGGTCTGTGTCACCAAAACGTTATGCAAATGATATACATGTACAAACAGCCAAACGCTTTGGTGATCATGACTTAACATGAAAGTCACGTGAATATACATTAGGCTATATATATATTGCACAACAGCTAGGTAATAAGTCTATCTAGCAATGGATCCTAGGCCTGGAGACATGGGGCAACGTCCACAGGATGATCTTCAGCGCCTAAGTAATTGGACAAAAGACTGGAAAATGGAATTAAACTCGGACTTAAAACTCCACCAAGGATCAGCAAAGTGTGAAGCTTCATACAGCCTAAAAAATCAAGGAATGGTATGTAAGCTTAAACTACAATCTGTCGACAGCGGAAGGGATCTAAGCGTCACAATTGATTCTAATCTGAAATTTAGCGAGCATGTAAATCTCTCAGTGGCTAAAGCAAATAGAAATGTAGGGATGATCTTAAAACCTTTAGTTGTGTTAACAAAACCATGTTCATAACTCTATACAAGTCTCTTGTTAGACCCTACTTAGAAACCTCTGTAGCAGTCTGGGCACCCATGCTGACAAAAGATAAAATAGCCATTGAAAATGTCCAAAGAAGGGCCACTAAACTAGTCCCTAGCTTAAAAGATCTTTCTTACCCCGAAAGACTTGTAGTCCTCGGGTTACCTACATTGGAATACAGGAGACTTAGGGCAGATATGGTGCAAACTTATAAAATAGTATATAGAATCGACAACATCAAGGACAATTTCTTCAAGCTCTATGCATCAAGAACAACTAGAGGCCACAATAAGAAATTAGAAAAAATCAGGTGCAAAGGTAATTATAACCTACGCAGTCATTCCTTCAAGTTTAGGGTTGTCAACACATGGAACAGTCTCTCCAGTGAAGTGGTAAACGCCCCATCCATGTACTCATTTAAAAGCAGACTAAACAAACATTGGGATAAACACCCAAACAAATTTTATCCAAGTTTTTACTGATATGCAAGTCTAATAAAATCTTTTATGTGTACATAGGTATCATGATCCAATAATACCAATAATGTGCTGTTAATTATCCCATGGGATCCATACCTGTCAAGGGTCAAATGCTAACAAACTGGAGATCTCCAGTTTGCTGACTATTCTCAAACTGGAGATTACGCGTGACAACATTTTTCTGAACACGGTGCATTCGTCAACAAAAAAAACATCAACCCATGTACATATGATGATTAATATACAGTCAAACCTGTCATATGTGACCTTCGAAGGTCATTATGAATATTAACTTGGATCATTGATGGAAACTTTACTCCTGATTAGATATATTTTAATTCTCTATAATTAAGCTTTTAATTTCTAGTGTACATATATCATTGAAGGTTTAAAATACCATAACAAATTGTTACATAGTCCGCTCAATACCTCCTAACGCAACCGGAAGTAGCAGAGTAGATTTTAGAAGCACCTCAAGAAGCGACACGACGCTTACAACGGTGTCAAAGACCATGAACCAATATATAGCCTAATGTTTCCTAGCTTCTACTTTTGTCAATATAGACAAGCTAGAGGCAACCTTTTCATAAAACAGGATTACAAATCCAGAGAAACAGGAGCTATCGGTAAGATGGCACATGTAGAAGAAAAAGCCTCCGTCTGATATTTCTACAGTTACGTGCCATAAGTCTTTCAATTTTTTTTATATTGCCATATATTCTTTTTATTTCCAACTTTTTTTCAGTGAATTTTCCTGACTTCGTTTCGGGATCATTTTTAATGAAATTTTGTGTACTTATAGAGAATTGTTTCCTGTTTCATCTCATAATATTTTCACTGTTTTCCTTTATGTATAATTAGAGAAATCATAATTTATTTACAACATCCAGTTTTCGGGACGCCATTTTGACGTCATTTTGGTAACGTTATATAGAGAAATGGCGTCACACGGAAATTAGCAGTGTAGATAATTCTGAATAGCTTCATAAATGCACAACGAAAAATTAAATAAATATTATGAGAGGAAATTTTGTATATTTCTGTATCAAATAACAAAAAATTGTCAAAATCCATCCATAAACGAGGTCAGTAAAATTCATTAAAAAAAGTTGGAAATACAAAGAATATATAGCAAAATAAAAAAAAATTGAAAGACTTATGGCACGTAACTGTATATAAGGTGGTTGAGGGGTTTGTTCCGGCACTTCCCCCTAGTGAGTTTCTGATATATAACAAACCACAGGAACAAACCACAAATACGGGCTAAAAAGTTCAAAGACTGTGTCACAGTAAACCCAATAGTTGACCAAGTCAAAAACAACAACAAAAGGTTTGTTATACCAATAGCAAACACCGAACAATATAAGAAATCATTCTTCGTAAGGATCGCCATAGACTGGAATCAACTAGACAATTTAACGTCATGGTCATCGCCATATTTGTCGAAGCATTTAGATCTGCACTCGACAGATTCAGCCAGTAACATCAGGCAGCCCCCCCCTCCCCCCTGTCGTTATATATATATTCATACCAGAATTGGGTTCTGACGACGTAACGAGACGTTTTTATAGACCGGATATATATAGGAGCACAGGAACATGACATGTCACTGATGTGGCCAGGGAATAACCATCTTTATTAGGCCTATATTATAGAAAATTGTCAAAAAACTCAAAAAACTTATTTTTATCACTGTAGGCCTAGTGAACTTTATTATTTGCCAGAAAAAAAGTATCTAGGGGGTAGTCTAGACCTAGTTAATCATGGATATGATGATTGTGGGGTGGGGTTGGTGGGTACATATATGATGGCCACGGAACCTTTTAGTATCATAAATTTAAATTGTAATAGCAATAATTCATTTATGGAATATTTAATCATTTATAGATATTGTGCCAACATGTATTTATTGATTTCCAAAAAATGATATAAATTGATATCCATAAACCGAATTATGGATATCCATAATTCATTTTTTGATATCAATAATTATTAATTGATTTCCATATATCAGTTGTGGAAATCAATAAATAATTATGGATATCTATAAATGGGGCTTTTTCCCCACGTTTGCTTGCCATACACATACATGTACAACACTAATGTAACTGTACAAGTTATTAATTAAGCTTGTTGCAGAGTCATCAGAATTTACTAAGTTGAAGAAGGGAGAGCTGTAGATCTATAGATTTATATTTGTTTCATACTTTCATGTTTCACTCAAAAGGAAAGTTTCTAAAGTGGGGGCTAGGGAGGGCAGTCCTTTTCTTATCCACTACAATAAATATCGCTCCTTATACATGTGGTAATTTTATGAATCGTGTGTGACAGTTTTTAAAACTTTTTCATGTTTTTTTCCCTGATATGTGATTTTTACAAATTGAAATGATTGTTTGTTTCATTTCATGTGAACACATTCATGTTTATAGTTTGTTTTTATTATTATCATAATTAACTTTCAGATAATGAATAACCATAAAAACGACATCCAGGATGGTGCCACTGGCGGAAACTCCAAGCGACGTGCCATTGGGTCGCAAGGTCTGGCAGATATATCAAAAAGTAAAATTCTCAAACCACACCTGAAGCCGAATCTGCTGCCTGCCACTCCAACTTTTCAAGACAAAGAAAAAGAAGTCAGCGACGGAGATTACAAGGTATTGTTACGTTTACTGGCATTGAATCAAGTGTTAGATATAGTAGCAGGCGGTGGCGTAGACTGTTCTGTTTGTAGTAAATACTGTCAAGTGTTCCTTCATACATCCGGGCCAGACTTACCTTGGAGTTTAAGGTAATGGGACAATGTTTGATCAATGATTTTGGGAGTTATATTGACAATTATAAGCAGCTAGGGCACCTAGCTGTCAGTTTTCTAGCTCAAACTTGGTTTACATGTAAGTTTATGATAATCTCAGTATAATGTCACAACAACAATAGTTATTGGTATGTATAGTAGTACATCAAAATTCAGGTGACTGTTAAGGCCCATGGGCCTCTTTTTGTTATTGTTCTCAATTTCTGTAAAGGAAAAAAGAGGTTAATTGTGTTTTTCTTCAAACTTCATTTCTAGGTTGTGTCAGTTCATTAAATATTTTATTGGTGTTGAATAACAATTAGTTCCATTTCCATTTCCGATAGACACAGACTACACTAATGAATAACAGTACTATTGTTTTATTAACCCAAATGGGGTCAGATGGTTATTTAATTTGACAATGCGTCGGAAACAAAACAAAAAAATATTTAGCGTTTCTAATTTGTTATCTGTTGACCTGACCTTTCCTTTCGAATGGTATTTGTTCATAACTATATATTTACATTTACGCTGCAACCCACTAAATGAACATTACCAGCAAAAATGCCTTTTATAAAAGTATGAAAGCAGTGGTTCTCGAGACGTAGCACGTGGTTTCATTATGACGTCATAGATCAAGCTTGTTCAATGAGAGTCTTGTCGAACCGCTTCGAATAACATGGAGAATGCCCTTGCGTCAAACGCTCAAATGACTAATTACTATCATTGGCGCCAATTTTGTTAAAGCTGGGCTGTTCTGCCTATGTCGTTTAAATGACGACACATATACAAACGCGGGTAATAAACTATTAATTGGAAAAAATATGAATAAAGTTAAGCAATTGTTCTATAGTAAAAATGTAAATATATGGATTGAAAGTAATTTTTTTAACTTTCATAGTGCTATGAAAGGTCAGCCGTTGCATCCATATTCAGCATGAAGCCCTAGCGGGCTTAATTCAATATGGATGTAACGGCTGACCTTTCATAGCACTATGAAAGTTGAAAAAATTACTTTCAATCCTTATTTAAAGGTTTTTGATAAAATTTGGTCTGAAGCTTTGTTTGACTAACGGAACGATCCCTAGAAGTAGAGGGACATTTCGAATTAGGGGAATTAAAAACAATGTTCACAGGAAACCAATGAATAGCCTGGTAGAGAAAATAAAGATACAGAGTAAAACCTTTAAAAAAAAACATTTTCAGTAACAATTGTTATAGTTTAAACCAAACTTAGGTGGGCATTAAAACACTAAATGTTATGTGAACAGAATATTTACACGCCTATATATATAGATTTCACATCAATAGGATGCGAACATGATGACACAACGTTTATCGCAATTAACAATTATACTCTGACAAAAAACACCAAACAAGCTATCAAAACTTTCATTGTTGCAGATACATGACCTATCAACTACAAAGTATAACACAAAGCAAAACTATAGATATATAAATACAAAGATTAGCTGGTAAAAAAATAATAATAAAGTTTTTTTTCTTAGCATACAGATGCTCAGTCAAGTGAAGCAACATGTGCAGAAACCCAACCAACACCGGACCAAAATATCCAACTGGGAAGCAGCACTGTTGTTAAAGGTACAATACAACATTTGTACTTGTAAAGGCTTCTCCCAATTATGATATTGATCTGAATTGATAAAATGTTTAATCTTACTCTTAAATCATCAGCCTAGGTCGAATCATAGTTATACTCCTGCCATTTGTACAGGTCTAAATATATTGTTAAAAGCAATTAGATTTGTGGCAATTGTTTTACAAGATGATTATCTTACATATTTATTTATATACATGTTTCAACACTAAAAAAAAACCTTTTAAAATGGTTATCTGACAACCACATACTTGTGAGAAAGATTTTATTTTCTCAATAATGACAGTTTGAAACTTATTACTAACAAACATTAATATCACGATTGAATATTTAATTTGAATATCTATCTTTGTCTATCTTATTTTTTTTTTATTTATGGTAATCAATTTGTAACTGTTATTGAAAATATAAGGGTTGTTTGACAATTCATGCAGTATAACAAAATGAATTGAAATAGGTATGACATAACGATTGCTTGACAATAGACTTACCATAAACACAAAATATTTGCTTATTTTTAAAGATCTTAATAAATGTGTTCTACAACAAATATTGGCAGCTGTTCATCTTTTTATGGGAGTTTGTTTAACAGTGTGTGATTTACAATACATTAAATGGCTTGTTTAAAAATTCAGTTTCTTCTTCATTGTCTTAATTTAAGTGCATTTACATTTCTTACAGATGATGACAAGCAGATGTGCCACCAAGACATTATTGAAAATGCACTCAAGGTATCACTTTAACTTCTGATTGCATAGTTTCATTCAAAAGAAATATTTACTAAAAACACGAGGGTATGAAATAATTGATTATAAAGACTTTTTCTGTTAAAAGAAGTATCAACTGATCTACAATAGTGTCGTCAAACCAGATAAGAACCCTTAGAAGTAAGACAGCTATTAGAAGGTTATTAGAAGGGCCAAGTGAGCTTATGTGATGGGGCAGTGTCTGTCGTCCGACCTTCTTTCCGTCCGTCTGTCAACTTTTCCTTAGATAACTTCTTCTGAAGTACTGAAAGGCCTAGTGACATGAAATTTGGCTGGTAGCTTTTTTGGAAGAAGTTGAACCAAGAAAAAACCCACTTTGACCTATTTTCAAGGAAGCAGGGGTCAAATCTGTTAAAAATTACTTCTTATAATATTCTGTATATTGTTCATATTTGATGGTATCGTAAACAAACACTCAAAACCATGCCGTTCGTGTCCATGCTGTATTCAGAAAGAGGTCGTTACATACCCGGATGTAGCTGACTAATACAATAGAAAAGGATCCGTCCAGGCAATCCGGATAAAGACATTACATCTCTGATTTACTAAAAAGGCCTAAAAGCATGATAATGGCTGAAAAGTTCCTTGGATGAAGCCCTACAAATTTTGCGGAAAGAAATGACCTTGACAAATATTCAAGATCACAAGGGTTAAATCTGTTTAAATCTTTAAAAGACCTCTCCTGATTAACCAAAAGGCCAAGAAGCATGATATTTGGCTGAAACTCTCCTTTAATGAAGCTCGACAAAGTTTGTGAAAAGAAATGACCTTGACCCATAATCAAGGTCACAGAGGTCAAATCTGTTAAAACATTTGGGCAACTTATGATGATTAACCAAAATGCCTAAAAGTATGGTATTTGGCTAATAGGTTACTTGTATAAAGCCTGCCAACATTTTTGGAAATAAATGACCTTGACTCATATTCAAGGTTAAAGGAGGTCAAATCTGTTAAAATCTTTAAACAGCTTCTTCTGAAATGCCAAAAAGCTAAAAAGCTTGATATTTGGCAAAACGGTTTCTTTGATTAATCTGGACAAAGTTTGTGAAAATAAATTACTTTGACCCATATTCAAAGGACAAGTTTGATAGCAGGTGAGCGATGCAGGCCTATGGGGCCTCTTGTTCATCTTAGTTTTTGTTGTGTTTTTCACAAAGTATGTCCCAATTAAGATAGCTTTCATAAAAAGCTTCTGTAGCTATGTTGGGAATAATATTCAGATTACCAGTTACTATGTGTCCAGCTGGACCATAGCAATATGGAAATGAAGAACATGAACTCGCTGAAGGAGAATTCATTCTGAGGTCATCTATATTCTAATATTGTAAAGTATGCTTATAATTGAAAAGCTTTGCAGCACTTGGTACAGAATAACTGTAGAAAATAATTGAGTACTTGTATATCGAAAGTAAGGCGATATGCTAACTTAAACAGACGTTTTGGTGCAAGATGTTACTGATGTTAATAGCATCAATCCCCTTATTGGCAAATTCGACTTTCATGAAATGTCAAATCGATGGTGCCTCTTGACTGCTCGTTTGAACAGGCTTCAAAAGTCAAATATCTGCCACTTTGTCAATAATCTTATGGAGCCTCAATGCTAGAAGGAATTTTCAAATTTTATAAAACTTAAGAGCAAGGAATTGAACAGATCTTAATACCTAAGAACAAATTTAATGTAGATCAAGCAATCGTTGGCGCCGATACCATTCTGGGGTCTCTTGGTGTGTCTTTCCATTTCTTTGCAGGCAAAAGTGTTTAGTTCATGTGATGGAACTGATGGAGACAAACTGGACAATGCACAACCGCATTCTAATGTTAATCCAGTAAGTGGTTCAATAATACTAGTGGCAACGACCACTACATGCTTTTGGTATTTTTTCTGTTTAGGTTTATTGTGTTTTCATAGCTGTATTGGACAAAAAGAGGTGTTTTTCTTCAAACTTTATTTCTAGGTTGTTTAAGTTCATTGAATATTTTATTGGTGTTTTCCTATAGACCTAGACTATTTTACAAAAACAGTATTATTGTTTAGTGATATAAGGGGGTCAGGTGGCTAAATAATTTCACTAGACCTCACTAACAAAACATTTCTAAGCAGTGTTTCAAATTTCTGTCGACCACCGTTCCTTTTGATTGGTATTTGTTTAGAATTGTTTAAGGGTTTTTGATAAAATTTGGTCTGTAAAGCATTGCTTGACTAATGGAAGGATGGTGCCCTTTTAGAGGCAGAGGGACATTTTCAGTTGGGTGGAAACAAAAAAGAGAGAAACAAACAATTAGAGGAAGGAAATGTTTAGCCAGGTAGAGGATATAGAGGAAAATACTTGAAACACTTCAGTAACAACAATTAAAGTTTTAACAGAATTTAGTTGGGAATATCTTAGGAAAATACTAAATATTAAGTAAACATTGTTTACACGCCACTTTGAGTTTCATGACTAATAGGATGAGACAATGATGATATGATTATCACAATTAACTGTAGTAAAAGAAGCTATGGAGCAATAATAATGAAAAAAGACAAAACGAGCTATTAGAACTGAAACTGTTGCAGATACATGATTTATCAACTACAAAGTATTACACAAAACATGAAGTATTACTTTTAGATATATAAGAATAATGGAGTTTTTTCTCTTAGATCACAGATGTTCCGCCAAGTGAAGCAACAGGTACAGAAACCCAACCACCACCGGACCAAAGTATGGATCAGATCCAACTGGGAAGCAGCACTAAAGGTACAACACTGTTCTTTTTGTCAGAATAAGTGAATTAGGAATTTTCAACATTTGGTAAATCTTTACTATGTTTGGACTATATAAAAGGGTGTTGTTTGACAATTCATGCAGTATAAAAATAGATTGAAATAGGTATGGTATGAGATTGGTTGACAATAGGCTTAGCATAAAAACAGACTTTAGTTTGGCCGGTCCTTAGGTACTGGTACCTCTATACCTAGCTATATATTCCTGGATCAACAGACTTTAGTTTGGCCGGTCCTTAGGTACTGGTACCTCTATACCTAGCTATATATTCTTAGAATCGATGGACTTTAGTTTGACAACCACATACTTGTGAGAAAGATTTTATTTTCTCAATAATGACAGTTTGAAACTTATTATTAACAAATATTAATATCATGATTGAATATTTAATTTGAATATCTAACTTTGTCTATCTTATTTTTTTATTTATGGTAATTAATTTGTAACTGATATTGAAAATAAGCTTTTGGGATCGCTATGTGTTTTCGTTTTGTGAATAAGTCTTATATGCGTTAACAACACTGCTATTTATAATGTCGGAATTACTTAGGATTATTCAACATTTCGTTAATCATTACAATGTTTTGACAAAATAAAAGGGTTGTTTGACAATTCATGCAGTATAAGAAAATGAATTGAAATAGGTATGACATAACGATTGCTTGACAATAGACTTAGCATAAACACAAAATATTTACTTATTTTTTAAGATATAAATGAATGACATTGTGTTCTACAACAAATATTGGCAGCTGTACATCTTTTTATGTGAGTTTGTTTGACAGTGTGTGATTTACAATACATTAAATGGCTTGTTTAAAAATTAAGTTTCTTCTTCATTGTCTTAATTTAAGTGCATTTACATTTCTTACAGATGATGACAAGCAGATGTGCCACCAAGACATTATTGAAAATGCACACAAGGTATCACTTTAACTTCTGATTGCATAATTTCATTCAAAAGAAATATTTACTAACATAAGAGGGTATGAAATATTTGAATATAAAGACTTTTTCCGTTAAAAGAAGTAACAACTGATTTACAAAAGTGTCGTCAAAACAGATAAGAATCCTTGAAAGTTCAGAAAGCTAATGGTTATAAAAAATATTACCTTGACCCCTATTCAAGGTCACAAGGGTCAAATCTGTTAAAACCTTTAAACAAATTTTTCTGAAATACCAAAAGGCCTAGAGACATGACATTTGTCTGCTAGATTTCATGGAAGAAGCCAAACAAAATTTGCTTATGAAAATAACCTTGTTTTACTTTCGAGGTCACAGGGGTGAAATATGTTTAAATCTCAACATGCTCTTCTGACTGTCTTGCACTTATAGATTTTAGGCGACTTTTCGGTTACAGGTAAGAGATTGATACCAGGTGAGCAATGCAGGCCCATTGGGCTTCTTGTTAAACGAAAATCAAGACATGATTTTAATACATACGATGCATCTTTAAAATTTAGTAAAAGATGAAGTTAGAAGTCCCGTTTTGTTTGGTGGCTACTTTTTTAGAATTTTTTTTTTCATTATATGGCACACTTAATTTTTTGGTCATCTGAAGGATCAGGCTGACCTACAACCATACTGTACCTTCTGTCGTCCTCAGTTGTGCATAAACTTTCCCTTTAAGCATATTCTTCTCAATAACTTGAAGGTCCTGGTTGCTAATTTTAAACGTGTAGCATGCTGGGATGAAGGATTACCAAGTTTGTTAAAATTAATTACTTTAACTTACTTTCAAGGTCACAGGGGTCAAATATGTTACAATTTTCAGCAACTTCTTCTCAATAACGGAAAGGCCCAGGTTACTGATATTTGACATATAGCATGTTGGGATGAAGGGCTAACAAGTTTTTTTTCAAATGTTTGACCTTGACCCAGTTTCAAGGTCACCAGGGTTGAATGTGTTAAAAATATTTCTAACAATTTCTTCTCAGTAACTCCGCCTAGTCCCTACTAGTCCCTAGATTTAGGGTACTGATATTTTGCCAATAGCATGTTAGGATGAAGGGCTACCAAGTTTATTCAGGTGAATGACCTTGACCTTCTTTCAAGGTAACAGGGATCAAATATGTCAAAGTGACTTCTCAATATATTTATAAACTTTATTTATTTTACAACAATTATGAATCAATGTATACAACTTATATTAATCACTCTTGTTGACCTGGATGTTAGCGCGTGAGGTCTTATTGTGGGAGGAAACCGGAGTACCCGGTGAAAACCCATGTGGTCAGGCAGGTGACCCCATACCTTTTCACGTCCGATTGGGGAATCAAACCCCGGCCACCTTGGTGAAAGGCAAGTGCGCTATCCACTGCACCAACCGACCACCCAGTGACTTCTCAATAACCAAAAGGCCCAGGGTACTGATATTAAGCCTATAGCAAACTGGGATGAAGTGCTACCACATTTGCGCAAGTGAATGATTTTGACCTACTTTCAAGGTCAAAGGTGGCAAATGTTATAGAAATCTTTAAGAAACTTCTTCCCAATATCTGAAATGTCCTAGTTACTGATATTTGGCATGTAGAATGTGTAAATGAATCGCTACCAAGTTTGACCTTGACCTACTCTCAAGGTCACAAGGGTCAAATATGTTAATATCATTGCTAACTTAAATTACATATACCCCCCGGTAGTCAAATGGCTGTTAAGGCCTGTTGGGCCTCTTGCTAGCTCACCTGGTATGTATATCGCTCATATTTGCCTGGTAGGATCAGTATGGGTTGGGGATTCAAAATTATACAAACGGTGGGACTGACCCGCCTGGGGTTGGGGCCAAAAGGGGTCGATTTGGCTTTATTGATATATATATTTGTAAACGACTTCTCTGAAACTGAGCAATATATCGCTGGTAGCATGCCTATGGGGCAGGGATTCAAAACTGCACAAATAGTCGGACTGACCCCCCAGGGGCCTGAGTGGTGGGGCAAAAAGGGGTCTATTTGGCAATATTAATATTAACGACTTCTTTTTCTGGATCTAAGCAATGTATGACATTTATATTTCAATGGTAGCATACCTAACTATATATACAATTGCTTTGCATAAAAGACGATCACAAATACTATTTTAGATTTGACCCCAGGGACTTCCATGTCCTTACACATTTACTTCCCATAACTTTGAAATGATTGAGATCTCCACCCCAAAACTATATATACAATTGCTTTGCATTAAGAGACGATCACAATTATGATTTAAGATTTGATCCTAGCAATTCGCCACACCCCTTGCAGACTTGCCACCACAAAACACTGCGATTGCTGGGCGTAAAGAGGGCATAATATTGAATAGGAACCAATTTCAGATAAATTTCCTCTAAATGCTCTTTTGAATCAGAAAGCTAAGAGTTCATTAAGGGCAATATTGTGGCAGATCTCACTTTTGTGTTAATTACTTTACACATGACTATTTGTTGCATTTGCTGAAAGCCAGTTGAGATATACAGCCCCTCTGGGCCTCTTGTTGTTGCCTTTTAGACATGTGCATTTTGTTCTGTTATTCTTGGTGATATTTTGTTATTGTGCGGTGACACCATTCCTCATCCTTGATACTTATGGGTGTAGCTCATTTTTAGGTCATCTGACCCGAAGTGTCAGGATGACCTATAGTCATCATGCTTCGCAGATAAATGCAAAGTGCACCCATTTTTTTTCGGTATATACCGTATAACCTCAAACAAATTGTGGTTATTCCTTAACTATTGCACCTAAGCTTTTCAATTACAAGCAAACACTGCAACAGTTGAACATAGATGACCTTAGGCAGACCCCTCCTTCAGCAAGTTCATGCTCTTCATCCCCATATTGCTAGGGTGCATCTGGACACATAGTAACCGGTAATCTGAATATCATCCACAACATTAATCTTTGGGAGCTTTTCATGAAAGGTTCAAAGTATCGCGAGACTCCATCCATCAAATGGAATGTGAATTTCAAGATTCTTATGGACTTAACGTGAACATGCTGAATAGGATTCACTTTCAGAGTGGGTAAAATCTATCAAGTCCTCTATCCAAAAAAGAAGAAGTAGTTTGTGATACTATGAAAACTAAACACAAGTTGATATTTCTTGTCCGACCAACACTCAACGACCTACATGATAAGTATGTGGCTGAGCCTGGTTTGCAAACACTATTACATTCATTGTTTGCACAAAGAAATTTGCCTGCTTGAAAACCAAGGTAATCCTACTTACGCATTGACCAGTTTTTGTGTCGCCTCCGACGGATGTCGGAAAGGCGGCACATAGGGGTTACTTTTCCGACTGCGACGATGACGGTGGCGTCAACAATGTTAAAGTTTTGCGTTTAGCTCTGTTTCTGACAAAGTTACATCAACCAAACCTCAATCATAGATGAAATATGGGTAGTAGAGCCAACTGGGCTAATAAAAATTCATGGATTTCTGCTTTTTTGGGGTAAAAATCTCAAATTTCTGGAATTACAATGTTAAAGTTTTGCGTTTAGCTCTTGCATATTAGGCTGTTTCTGACAGTGATAGTCTGTTATTACTATTTCTTGAGAAGTACTGTGTTAGATTCTATCTGTTCAGTCCCTAGTTGTACGTGGTCTAATTTTTGGACTGGTCCAAGGAGGAAATATGGCCACCAGACGGACATCTTGTATGTTGACTATGAAAGTATATGGTTATGGTTATGTTTTGAGACATACAAGATGGATTTGGAATTTGGAACTAATCAGAAAAACAAAACTTCTGACAAGAGACCTAATTTCAACTATTATTAATATTCAAGCGAAATTCATAGAACTAAGATTAAATACATTTAATGAACTTAGTTAAACTAAGAAGGGTAAAGATCAACCTTTCTCTAGAATGAATGAAAAATTACAAATTGAGAGGAAAACAATGTGTACCTAATTGTATATGTTTCGTTGTTGCCTATTATCCTGGCATCAGCTGTTCAAAATTTGTACCTGGGTTGAATATTTCGCATATTCTATATCTATCATAAGAGACTGCTGAAAAGCATACATCCCTGCTGCCACACATACACATAAAATCTATTGTTTTTCAAAAGTTAACCGTCATGGTGCACCGCATTACTATAATATAATTAAATGCATCGCTTAATGATACACACGTATAGTACATTTACGATGAAAAATAGAACTCATTTACATTTTCATTATGGCTTCGACTTGGAACAGAATGAGTTTGGTAAAGTCTGTAGTCTGCAGAAAGTGTTGCTATCATAATTGGTGTTGAAAGATACCTGTTTTGTTTTGTCTTGGAAACATTTTCTCAGACCACTGATAACGGACGCCAGAAATTTCCGAATACATGTAATGTACTAGCTTTTTGAAATGTGAAGTCTTTATTTCTTTTCATAGTGCAAACTTGTGGATTTAAGTAAAGCTTACCTAAACCACCAGATTTGTACCAACAGCCCTTCAACTAAAATCTACATGTACTATGTTTACAATACGAGACTTTCAGTCCTTACAGGTCAAAGGTCAAAGAGTATGTCATAGTGACCTACTTGTGATAATTATTGTGACACATCACGTCAACAAGGTGAACCCAAACCTAAAGTGTAAAGTTCCAGTGATGTGTAGTGTATGAGATATGAGATAGTGCCCAGGTAGGTCAAAGATCAAAAAGTAGGTCAGAGTGACCTACTTGTGAAACATGGCCCATTACGTCACCAAGGTGAACCCAAATCTCAAGTATGAAGTTACAGTGACTTGTATAAGATACAGCCTGGAAAACCTATTTTTTAATGTAGATCAAAGGTCAAAATGACCCTCCTTTGATACTTGACACCGCTTGACTAAGTATGAAGTTTCAATGACCTGCAGTGTTAGCTTGACGGACACAACGCAAACTATTGTCCCCCAGCTCCTGGTGAGGGACTTAAAATATTCTTGCAAAAATGGTTTGGCCCTCTGAAAATCTTTCTTGTTGGGGAGGGAGACATTATCCTGCTTCTAACTACATGTATATATCGGTTAGGGTTCTGTCTTTCATACTAGTGAGCAGTTTTTCCAATCATCAATTCCTAGGGGCATTGAATATGTATAATCTTCATATACTTGTAGAAAAGACTCAATACCAGGAAAGAACACTGCTCTGACTGCGACAAAAACGGGTTCCATACAAGACTGGATCTCGGTTCTCATGAAACTAAAGGAGGAAAGGTGCTTGAGCAATGCAAACAAAAGGTTGGACAATTTACATGTGAGATGTGCAAATACCTTGGGAACTGCTTCCGTATTGGCAAAAACAGCATTGTCACATGTCGACATTGTATCCAAAATTGTGAGTATGATATTATCAGCTTGTTACCACTGTTTCAAACAGCCATCTCTCATAGCATTAGTAATAATTAGTAGTTACCATTGACAAACAATTTGTAACTTCATTTCCTTTTTTTTTTTGTCCGAAAAATAACAAAAACTAGATAACCAAACAAATCTACATGTAAACCAGTATTGATGTAAAATATTGAATCAGTTAAGAATTTGAACTGTTGACCCCCAACACTTGTCACTGTCGCTCTAACCAACTATGCCACCAAGTCACCTTCACATCACAGTTCACTTCATTTGCACGAGGTTCACTTCCCTTCATCAGCCCATGCAAGCAGCGAAATAGATATTCAATCCTTATATATATTTTAACTTCTTTAAATTCCCTGCCATTCGTTCATACTTTAAGCTGACGGTGTCACATGGTGCTTCACTTTTTTACATTTTTGCACACTTACTGTCATGTACATACACGGAACAGCTGATAGATAAAATAACACACACATGCATGCTGCACGTTTTAAAAGTAATTGATACAGTATGCCAAAAAATTAATTAAACTGCATCATACGTGCAGCTGTTTCGTCCTTCTAGGACTCATCAGTGATCGATGATAGGGGCAAAAAAGTATTTTGATATTTGGGAGAATTTTGACTCAGGTGCTTTATCAAAAATGTGAATTTCATGCCCCCCCCCCCCCCCCACTCCTAGACTTCAGGTTCCCCCATAAGGAGGGGTTGAAATTTGCTATAGTTTATATATAGGAACTTTGGGGTAAAATAAGGAACCTTTATCAGAGTAACATGCAATTCAGGTCACAGAAGTAGTGAGGTTTGACACCAGGGTCTAAGATCCAAGGTCACTGTCAAATGTCAAGGTCAAATTTGTTAGCTTTTTATTGGTAAACATTTTGTAATGACATTGTGAAGCAAAGTTGATCAGAATCAAGCAAGGAGTCAACAAATTGGATGTCAAAGCAACTAGGTCAAAGGTCAAGGACAACTTTTATATCTTTTCACTGATGAACATTTTGTTATGACATTATGAAGCAAAATTGGTTGGAATTAAACATTGAGCAAGTTGATCAAAAAGTCAAGGTCACCGGCTCAAATTTCAAGGTCAAATTCTATAGTTCTGTATTGATGAACATTTTATTATTATATTGTGAATAAAGTTGATCAGAATTAAAACAAAGAGTCAACTGATTAAAAGTCAAGTTCACAGAGTCAATTAGAAGTCAAGGTCACAATTTAAAAGGAGAAGGAAACCCTTTGTAACTTTCTTTTTTGAGAAGTCAATTGAACAAAGATCAAAAGTCACTGAGTTTGATCATTGGGTTCAAAGCTTAAGGATTGGTGATTTTGGGAGATATATAGAATCATAAACAGGACCCTTGCTTACCTGTCAGTGTTCTAGCTCAAACTTGGTTTAAGTTAATGATAATTTCAGTATAAGGACACAACAACAAATTAAAAAGATATTGGTACTAGTACATCAAAATTTAGGTGACCGTTATGGGCCTTCTGTTAATTTTCAAATGCTTCAAATCACTACTAGTCAAAAATGATGATATTGGGCGGGGCCCAATAGGGGAAATAAAGGATTTTCATTTAAATCGCTACTTGTCATAATGTTATGAATGGATTTTAACCAAATTTGGTCAGAACTTTCCTTGGAGGAAGGGGAACAGATTTTGCATAAATGGTGACTGACCCCAAAGGGCCTAAGGGGCCCAATAGGGGAAATAGAGGTAATTCCTTTAAATCACTACTAGTCATAAAGTTATGAATGCATTTGAACCAAATTTGGTCAAAACTATCTTTGGGGAAAGGGGAACAGATTTAGCATAAATGGTGACTCTGACCCCAAAGGGACCAAAGGGGCAGGGCCCAATAGGGGAAATAGTGTTAATTGCTTAAAATCGCTACTAGTCATCAAGTTATAAATTGATTATGACAAAATTTGGTCAGAAACATACTTGGGGAAGGGGAACAGATTTTGCTTAAATGGTGATTCTGACCCACAAGGAGCCAGATGGGTTGGGCCCTATAGAGCTACACCCTTTAAAATCACTAATTGTCATAAAGGACTGAATGGATTTGAACCAAATTTAGTCAGAAATATCCTTTTGAGGAGAAGAAAAGATTTTGCATAAATGGTGATTTTGACTCCCCTGGGACTGGAGTGGCGGGGCCCAAAAGGGGAAATATAGGTAAACCCTTTTAAATCACTACTAGTCTTGAAGTACTGAATTGGTTTGAACCAAATTACTACTAAGTCATAGTGAGATCCCAACCCCAAAACTATATATACAAATTCTGGGCATGAAGAGATGATCACAATCATTGAGCATGAAGAGACGATCACAATTAGAATCTGCCACACCCTTTCAGACTTAACTTCTCAGTCATAATTTTGAAATGGTCAAGATGCCCAACTCAAAACTATATATACACTTGATGCGCATAAAGACACAAACAGAATTGTAATATTAGCATTTATGTCAGGGTCTGGCCACACCCCAAGGGACCTAGTTTCTTAGTTGAACTTGAACAGTTGAGATACTCATTCATTTACCAAACCTTTAACTTATTCAGATATGTTTCAAGGATTTGTCTTTTAGTCTGTTCCTGTCCTTGGGATCTTTTTGGAAAATATTTTACCATGATTACCTATAGATACTGGGCCTCTTGTATAATGACATTATGGCTGATTCCTTCCGGTCTTATTCTAATTCAAGCTTTTAGCTAACCTGGCCCAAAGGGCCAAGTGAGCTTATGTGATTGTGCAGGCCGTCCGTCGTCCGTCCTGCGTCTGTCAACTTTTTCCTTTAAACAACTTCTTCTAAAATACTGAAAGGCCTAGTGACAAGAAATTTGGCTTTCTTGTGAGAAGCTGAACAAAGTTTGCGAAAAAAAATCACTTTGACCTAATTTCAAGGTCACAGGGGTCAAAACTGTTGAAACCTTCAAACAACTTCTTCTAAAATACCATCAGGCATAAAGACCTCATATTTGACCGGTAGCTTCCTTGGATGAAGACAAATAAACTTTGCAAAAAGAAACGACCTTGACCCATATTCAAGTTCACAGTGAGGTTAAATCTATTTAAACCTTTAAACGACTTCTTCTAATAAACCAAAATTCCTAGAAGCATGATATTTGGCTGAAAGGTCCCTTGGATGAAGCCCGACAAAGTTTGCGAAAAGAAATGACCTTGACTTATATTCAAGGTCACAGGGGTCAAATCTGTTAAAACATTCAAACGACTTCTTCTGAAGTACCAAAAGCCCTAGAAGCATATTTGGCTGAAAGGATTCTTGGATGAAGCCCGACAAAGTTTGCGAAAAGAAATGACCTTGACTTATATTCAAGGTCACAGGGGTCAAATCTGTTAAAACATTCAAATGACTTCTTCTGAAGTACCAAAAGCCCTAGAAGCATATTTGGCTGAAAGGTCCCTTGGATGAAGCCCGACAAAGTTTGCGAAAAGAAATGACCTTGACCTATATTCAAGGTCACAGGGGTCAAATATGTTGAAACCTTAAAACGACTTCTTCTGAAATACCAAAAGCCCTAGATGCATGATATTTGGCTGAAAGGTCCCTTGGATGAAGCCCAACAAAGTTTGCGAAGAGAAATGACCTTGACCTATATTCAAAGTCACAGGGGTCAAATCTGTTAAAACATTTGAACGACTTCTCCTGAAATACCAAAAGCTCCAGAAGCATGATATTGGGCTGAAAGGCTCCTTGGATGAATCCCAACAAAGTTTGCGAAAAGAAATGACCTTGACCTATATTCAAGGTCACAGGGGTCAAATATGTTAAAACCTTAAAACGACTTCTTCTGAAGTATCAAAAGCCCTAGAAGCATGATATTTGGCTGAAAGGTTTCTAGTATGAAGCTTGACAAACTTTTGGAAGGAAAATGAGCTTGACCGATATTCAAGGTCACAGTGGTCAAATCGGTTAAAAGCTTTGAGCGACTTCTTCTGATAAACCCAAATGCCTAGAGACATGATATCAATGGCTGGTAGCGTCCTGGATTAAGCCAAACAAAATTTGAAAATGAAAATGATGTTGTCTTATAAAGTCACAGGGGTAAAATATGTTTAAATCTTAACATATTCTTCTTTATGTCTTACAGTAACAGATTTTAGGGGACTTTAGGGTTACACTATAATATAAGTCAGAGATTGATACCAGGTGAGCGATGCAGGCCCATTGGGCCTCTTGTTATTTCTTAATTTTTTTTGACACAGGTGTAAAAAAACATAAAAAGAGTGATGTCTTCTACAGAGCTGTCTTCCATTATCAGGGACCAAATAAACAAGACAGGTTGGTTTACAGAATGAAAGAGAAACAAGTCCACAAAGAAATAGACTTTGCCGTCTTCGAGCTCTCCGATAATGGTAAAGACTTTCCACCTGCCTTCACAAAGTTCAGAGACTCCGCACACCATGGAGAACCTGAACGCCTTGTGTATGTTGTATGCTTCCAAAACAATGAACACAAAGTGCACAGTGATACAGTCAGATTGGAAAGCGATGCATTTGATGAGGAACGGTTGTTTGAACTCAATCTGATGGTGTTGGATAAGTACCCACATGTCTATAAAGTTGTGGGGGACTTACCTTATGGAAGTTCAGACAGGCACCGAGAAAAAGGACATGTACCATTGCTTTGTAAAGTCGTTCACGGAGGATCCGGCGGTGTCGGAGTCTTCCTTGACAAGAAGGGAGATGTGGTTGTGGACTTCATGTACAGAGGAGGATACCCTGGATACTTCCATAAACCTAACACCGATCCAGCCTCAGCAGATGAAATTGCAAAATTCCCAGGTTGTCTACGAGTACAAGTGGGTGTAGATATTACATTTATAAAACAATCAAGCCAAGAACAGTCGTGGGAATGTGAAGAAGAAACCGTAAAAAGGGATAGACAGTCCTACTTAGTTCCTACTTAGTTCAGACATCTCACGGATGAAAAGTGCCTCATTATCCGCAGAAAAGCGTGCGGCTAGTATGTCAGCGATTCATCACATCAAACACTGTACAATGAACTATATCCAATATGAACCAGGCATGGGTTCAATTACATGGTAATGTAATTAATTAAATTACACATTACTTTGTGAAAATGTCATTACCATTACCATTACACAAATGTGAAATGTAATTAATTAAATTACCATTACTTTGCCAATGTAATTAATTAAATTACACATTACATTTTGTGTTAAATATTACATTTTATTCTACAGACTAAACTGGTTACATAAATTACATAATACTGCAATACAGCATACTTTTTGCCTGAAATGTGACATTGATATCCTTTGGTAATTCACAATTCTTCAAAACAACAGCACAGGCCATACTAAATGTACATTGTATGTACCTGTATACCCTTCGACACTCGTCTGTGATTCTAAGTCTTCTTGTCCTGGTAGATAAGTCTAGTCCCTTAGCAGTAGCCACTATTGTAGTCACTAATTTAGTAATTAATAACTTAATTGTGTTATTTTTGCCTATCTTACCAGGTAGATCAAATATATTTGATGTGTACACAATGGTTGAATTGGTTTCACTTGTCACAAACATGTACAGTTAATAATCTATGGAAAAAAGCATATTTCAGGACCTAAATATTTGAAGTTTAGTTGTATATCTTCTTTAGAAACATACATGTAAAATAAAATTTAATCTATAACTATTTTTATACATTTAAGTCATGAGGAGATAGACATGCAGGTATAATACATGTTAATACTTATCACGAATAATTAAGTAAATTTATTTCTTGATTTATAATTGTCCTTTACAACAACTTTTTGAGAACTTTTGAAATCCACTATGGCCCTCTTCAAATCAGGTGAAATATATACATGTAATTGAAATGTAATTGAAAAGTAATTGGGCATTACAGGGATTTTGTAATGTAATGAATTACATTACCATTACATGTAATTAAATTTGCCTCCAATTACACATTACATTCAATTACTTGAAAAAATGTATTGCATTGCAATGCATTACCATTACATTTTTAATTACCCCATGCCTGTCATGAACGTCATACCTCATCTACAAGGATGTCCCTTCATTTGAATAAGTACAGACGATACATTAACTTATAACTAATTCCCCTTGAAGTCACATTTCAACTCATCCAATTCAAAGTTTAAGAAGAGTGGACTAGACCATTATAAAAATATTTTAGGGGTGAATGTGTTGAGACTTCTCGTGACTTTTGATACGTTGATTAAGTTTGGAATAAGAGAATTTTCCTGAGTGTTGAATACATGTATTGACCTGCTCTTAAGTGCCATATTAATTGTAGATTGATGTTTAAATTTGTTGTTAACCAACATAATCTGTTTTATGCCATGATAAGGTTAAATGTATTTGATATATAATTCATAGCAGTGATATTTTTATACTAATTAAGAGGACAAATCTTCCTATGTTCCAAAACACAAAGTTGCTTGACTAATTGCTTCAAAATATGTATAATTTTAATTATTATATAATTATTAGGATAATTCATGGGTA
The DNA here is from genome assembly GCA_947623455.1 of Mimachlamys varia. Classification (NCBI taxonomy): domain Eukaryota; kingdom Metazoa; phylum Mollusca; class Bivalvia; order Pectinida; family Pectinidae; genus Mimachlamys; species Mimachlamys varia. The sequence goes on along the minus strand of OX392532.1, from coordinate 25,816,714 downwards.
ACGAAATCAAACTTAGCTAAAACAGGCAATTTGACAACTACGTATAAAATAAAAATACTTTTTTTCCAGTTATAATGGAAGTATTTCTGTTGTATTAATGAGTATTTACTGGCTAATTTTCGCCACATTTATTTGCTTCCTCTCTAAGCCCTCTGTAATGATGAAGAGCATATTAAAACATAACAAATAGGCAAAGTACTATTTCTGCCTATACAACACAAGTGATGTTCTTCATGTGTTGACGTTTCCATGATATCAGTGCATGATAATCTGAAAGTGGATGGATTTCAATTGCTTGGAAATCTTCTTTTTGATCCGACATAATTTTGCGTAGCATCAAATTTGAATGTTTGTTTTGGTCTTGCATTAAAGATACATCACCATATAGATTTTTAATGGATTTTAATCTTTAATTTTACTTTGTACTTTGTATTTGTATGTGTTTTAAAAAAGTTTTGACAAAAGCCATAATTTCGATTTCATTGACTGTGATAAAACTGTATTAACTACATTGTGATATTGTTATCTTAAATTATGTCATGCTTGTATATATTTATATTTCTTAAAGGGCCATATTGTAAACTAGACTTTTTTTGAATATGTAAAGTACCCTGGTAAAATAAGAGATATTACATTTGTATTATTATTATTACCGTTTGGTCAAGAGAAACACTGATGGAATTTTACCCAGTTGGATGGGTAATTTAGTTTAGGTGATAATCTGAAAGTAGTTGGATTCTTATTACTTGGAAATCTTCTTTTTGATCTGATGTTATTTTGTGTAGCATCAAAAATGTTTGTTTTTGTTAAAGATACATCAGCATATAGATTTTTAATGAATTCTAATCTTTAATCTTAATAAAATTCAATTATGAGAACACCCAAAACAAGTTCGTGTTTTTGGGTGCCAAGGACAACGTAGACATATACCTGTTTTTATCCGACAATAAGCCCATGCCTGCAAATAAGCCCACCCATCTTCAGTGGATGACATTAGAATAAGTTTCTTTCCACTTTGTGTCAAGTGTTTATGTCTAAACACTCGGAGCTTAATCATTACAGGATAGTTACGACAGGTAAAGATATGGCATGCCAGGGGATTTGTATCACTTGCAATGCCTTGTTGCATTACAAAAAAATTCAATGATGTAAAATCAGGGATTTTTTGATAATTTACTAGAAAATGTAGCTATTCATTTGGAGCCTTTCCTTAAGTCTGCAAACATTTCCTTATTTTACCCTCATATATAAATTGATCATAATATTTTATAAGGTATATATAGACATGATTTTTTGTCAAATTTACATTGAAGTTGCTTCCATATTTGGTAAAAAAATATTTTAAGTAAGTTATTGGAAGATTTTTTTGCTACAATTGATTATAAATAACACCATTTGAGCGCTCAGACACTTAGTTCATGTTTTTATTTGTAAGAGCGGAGTCCCGGTGCTCTCCCTGGGGTCACTTTGCCTACTGCCGGGCGCAGGTTTCCACAATATGGTTTTTCCTGAAGTGCTTGGTGACAGCTACCCAGGGAACTCGTTTGTACAGTATTGTAGGAATATGTTCAGCAGTATCAGCGTTCATGTTTGCGTTATGTAATAGTTGTACTATTGATTAAGTTATATTCATCAAGTTTCTGATATTATGTAAATGTATGAGTCGTGTTTATTCATTAGGCCTGTACCTCATTGCTGGTGATTTCAATGGATATATTTGAGGCAATTTTTGACAATCCCACTTAGTTAAGGTTTTAAGTTATATTTCAGTTGTAGTTGCGTTCATGTTTGGTAAACTGTAATTGTATTTGTATGTGTTTTAAAAAAGTTTTGACAAAAGCCATAATATCAATTTCATTGACTGTGATAAAACTATATTAACTACATTGTGATATTGTTGTCTTAACTTATGCCATGCTTGTATATATTTATATTTCTTACAGGGCCATATTGTAAACTAGACTTTTTCTAAATATGTAAAGTACCATGAAAAAATAAAAGATATTATTATTATGGTCGAGAGTATTACCCGGTTGGATGGGTGAATTAGTGCATGTGATAATCTGAAAGTAGTTGGATTCTTATTGCTTGGAAAATCTTCTTTTTGATGTGATGTTATTTTTGCGTAGCATCAAAAATGTTTGTTTTTGTCAAAGATACATCAGCATATAGAATTTTAATGAATTCTAATCTTTAATCTTAATAAAATTCAATTATGAGAATACCCAAAACAAGTTCGTGTTTTTGGGTGCCAAGGACAACGTAGACATATACCAGTTTTTATCCGACAATAAGCCCATGCCTGCAAATAAGCCCACCCATCTTCAGTGGATGACATTAGAATAAGTTACTTCCCACTTTGTATCAAGTGTTTATGTCTTAACTCTCGGAGTTTAATCATTGCAGGATAGTTACGACAGGTAAAGATATGGCACGCCAGGGGATCTGAATCACTTGCAATGCCTTGTTGCATTACAAAAAACACAATCATGATGTATAATCAGGGATTTTTTTGTTAATTTACTAGAAAATGTAGCTATTCATTTGGAGCCTTTCCTTATTTCCTTATTTTACCCTCATATATAAATTGATCATAATATTTTTATAAGGTATAGACATGATTTTTTGTCAAATTTACGTTGAAGTTGCTACCATATTTGGTAAAAAAAAAATTAAAGTATGTAATATGAAGTTTTTTTTGCTACAAATAATTATAAATAATACCATTTAAGAGCTCAGACACATACTTCATGTTTTTATTTGTAAGAGCGGAGTCCCGGTGCTCTCCCTGGGGTCACTTTGCCTAACTGCCGGGCGCAGGTTTCCACAATATGGTTTTTCCTGAAGTGCTTGGTGGCCGCTACCCAGGGAACTCGTTTGTACAGTATTGTAGGAATATGTTCAGCAGCATCAGCGCTCATGTTCGCTTTATGTAAAAGTTGTACTATATTCATCAAGTTTCTGATATTATGTAAATGTATTAGTCGTGTTTATTCATTAGGCCTGTACCTCATTGCTGGTGATTTAAATGGATATATTTGAGGCAATTTTTGACAATCCCACTTAGGCTAGCTAAGGTTTTAAGTTATATTTCAGTTGTAGTTGTGTTCATGTTTGGTAAACTGTAATTGTATTTGTATGTGTTTTAAAAAAGTTTTGACAAAAGCCATGATAATATCAATTTCATTGACTGTGATAAAACTATATTAACTACATTGTGATATTGTTGTTTTAAATTATGTCATGTTTGTATATATTTATATTTCTTACAGGGCCATATTGTAAACTAGACTTTTTCTAAATATGTAAAGTACCATGAAAAAATAAAAGATATTATTATTATGGTCGAGAGTATTACCCGGTTGGATGGGTGAATTAGTGCATGTGATAATCTGAAAGTAGTTTGATTCTTATTGCTTGGAAAATCTTCTTTTTGATGTGATGTTATTTTTGCGTAGCATCAAAAATGTTTGTTTTTGTCAAAGATACATCAGCATATAGATTTTTAATGAATTCTAATCTTTAATCTTAATAAAATTCAATTATGAGAATACCCAAAACAAGTTCGTGTTTTTGGGTGCCAAGGACAACGTAGACATATACCAGTTTTTATCCGACAATAAGCCCATGCCTGCAAATAAGCCCACCCATCTTCAGTGGATGACATTAGAATAAGTTACTTCCCACTTTGTATCAAGTGTTTATGTCTTAACTCTCGGAGTTTAATCATTGCAGGATAGTTACGACAGGTAAAGATATGGCATGCCAGGGGATTTGTATCACTTGCAATGCCTTGTTGCATTACAAAAAAATTCAATGATGTAAAATCAGGGATTTTTTTGTTAATTTACTAGAAAATGTAGCTATTCATTTGGAGCCTTTCCTTAAGTCTGCAAACATTTCCTTATTTTTCCCTCATATATAAATTGATCATAATATTGTTATAAGGTATAGACATGATTTTTGTCATATTTATGTTGAAGTTGCTACCATATTTGGTAAAAAAAAAATTAAAGTATGTAATAGGAAGTTTTTTTTGCTACAAATAATTATAAATAACATCATTTGACCACTCAGACACTTAGTTCATGTTTTTATTTGTAAGAGCGGAGTCCCGGTGCTCTCCCTGGGGTCACTTTGCCTAACTGCTGGGCGCAGGTTTCCACAATATGGTTTTTCCTGAAGTGCTTGGTGGCCGCTACCCAGGGAACTCGTTTGTACAGTATTGTAGGAATATGTTCAGCAGCTTAATCGCTCATGTTTGCGTTATGTAATAGTTGTACTATTGATAAAGTTATATTCATCAAGTTTCTGATATTAAATGTATGAGTCGTGTTTATTCATTAGGCCTGTACCTCATTGCTGGTGATTTCAATGGATATATTTGAGGCAATTTTTGACAATCCCACTTAGGCTAGCTAAGGTTTTAAGTTATATTTCAGTTGTAGTTGCGTTCATGTTTGGTAAACTGTACTTTGTATTTGTATGTGTTTTAAAAAAGTTTTGACAAAAGCCATTACTATCGATTTTATTGACTGTGATAAAACTATATTAACTACATTGTGATATTGTTGTCTTAAATTATGCCATGCTTGTATATATTTATATTTCTTACAGGGCCATATTGTAAACTAGACTTTTTCTAAATATGTAAAGTACCCTGAAAAAATAAAAGATATTATTATTATGGTCAAGAGTTTTACCCGGTTGGATGGGTGATAAAGTGTATGTGATAATCTGAAAGTAGTTGGATTCTAATTGCTTGGAAAATCTTCTTTTTGATCTGATGTTATTTTGCGTAGTATCAAAAATGTTTATTTTTGTCAAAGATACATCAGCATATAGATTTTTAATTAATTTTAATCTTTAATTTGAATAAACTTCAATTAAGAAAATACCTAAAACGAGTTTGTTTTTAAGGGCGCCAAGTTCAAAGTAGACATATATATATATACCAGTTTTTATCTGACAACAAGCCCATGCCTGCAAATAAACCCACCCACCTTTAATGCCATCTTTGGAAACCCACAGTACACTCCTCCGACGTGGGCCAGAATCAATATAAATCTTCATTTCCTCGAATAGAAGTTTATTCGGAGATTTCGACCAATCAGAATGGTCGTTTCTCGAGACACTCTGTTAAATCATTTTACCGTGACCACGACCAGTATATTTCTGTAGGCATAATGCCGATGTCAATCTCGGTATAGCAGGACCTTGTATTTTAATCACAATTGACACAATTATAACACAATTGACAGGTTTTGTTGACAGGCGGTGCTACAAATTAAACGGGATACCCCAGCTAGATGTAGTCACGGATGAAACTATCAATATGATTGGCGAGTTTTAGTACGAAAACGAGAGTTTCCACCGATTTTAGCCCACGGTATGCAAACGACCAACTACCAGGTAATAGTTATTAGCATCGCTGTAAGACACTGTATTAATATGTGAAGTGAAAGATGGCCTACTGTCGACAATAGTTTTTTTCAGATAAGGCCAAGAAATGGAACAAAGCAAAACTAGGAACCAATGCAAACCCGCATTGTAAATTTGAGCATAATCTATCCAGTACTTGTAAAGAGCTATAACAAACTATTGGTGTACAAATTTAAGATGGCCAATTGTGTTTCAGATCAGTTGAAAAATTGGATGATACCACAAATAGGTACTAAGTTTGGTTTTCTTTTGTTTTAATCCTAAGATCATTCAAGGATGGTCTCCCGGTGTATGTGATGTGAGTGTAATAGGGAGGATGCTGTATGTTCTTATAAGCCTCATTGCAATAGTCCGGAATTATAAAGCATCAACTGCTGACGGCCAATGGTTGAACAAGTTGTTCTACTCCTAACAAAAGGACTAATAAAGTGATTTGATCTTCTAGCTATTTTCCCTTTTGGGCCCCAACCCTTTGATTTAAGACACCGCCCATGGTTTCCATGCGATATCTCAAGTTTCCTTCAGCTGACCAAGCTCAAACTTCATACAGTGCTTATTCCTTACCAACGTGCTTGCTTGAGATTGCTTTTCAGATTCAAGGTTCAATGTTACTATGAACAGAAATCAGTTTCCATGGAATAACTCAAATTTGCTCATCATACAAACAAAACTTTGAATTGATTTGATGTATATCCATATACCGGTATAGCTTGTTCCTCAAAACTCATTTCATGCTACAAAGGCAAAACATCCACTCCTGTGAAATTCTTGTTACAAATACAGTTCCCAATCCTTCAAAAAATGCATCAGACTAAATTTAGACAACATCCAATAATTCTTACAAGGATTTCAAAGATTTCGCTTAATTTCCCCTTTGTAGCCCCGCACCTTACGCCATATTAAGGTGCCGAGACCCGTCATTTATACCAAATTTATTCTTCTACCCACAAGGATACTTTTGATCAAATATGACGAAATGTACAAAGCAGTTTATGACTAAAAGCAAATTTTTTAAAAAAAAGTTGACAAACAGACGCTAGACACTGCACCATGACATAAGCTCACCAGTCTGAACAAGAAAGTCATACATGTGATATACCGTACTTCGGGATATTTTGGATATGGTTGTATTTTAATTTATTTGGAATATGTGGTGAGGGAGCCAAAATTAAACGCACAAAAATTTCACAAAAAAATCGTCGGAACAGTATTTGGATTGAAAGCTTTCCCTTTATTTACTACATACCAATAACTAACTTCCGCTAACTGTCCTCGTGTTGTAATATTGTTTCTCGATGCAAATGCATCAATAAGGTATGTTTTCATGTAAATGTGTCATAAATTCACATTTTTTTTTCAAATTCATTATTCTATATGCTGCGTTTAGACTTTGTAACTACAATTTTACAGCTGCATCAGGGTTACTGGGACTCTTTATTTTCGTAAGGATCATCATTTGTAATCGGAAATTGATATGTATTGATAGCCTATCGTAATATAATGAACAAAGATATCGACTACATGTACATACAAACGCCAAAATTCAACACGCATAAAGGTGAACGCCAAAATATCCCAAAGTACGGTATAGGATAAATAGTTGAAAAATCAACTTTCAAGACAAACAATATATACCATTTAAGCATACAATGTATGTTTTAATTCAATACCCCTCAGTAACAGTATATACTGTATATTACATATTCAATCTTCATCCTCTGTTACAACAGTGGTTTAGTGAAGTGGAGGTAAAACCACTCAAATAAATAAACAAAAAAATAAACAGTTGAATCTGCTCATTAACATATGTATATTCATAAAATATGGCCTTCATTTTCCTCTCCTGATAAGTCAAGATTAAAACTTTTCGTTTTTTATAACACATTAAAATATTACATATTACCTTAATATATGTGCCTTGAAGCTTTTCATTATCGTTTCGTGAAAAAATGACATAAATTTGTGTAGAATCGGGTAAAATTATACATAAGATATATTATAAATAGTGGCCTATCTACAAAATGTAGCTCGCATAAGCCACTCTATAGCACTTTACACTACATAAATACATACGTATACAATTTTCACAACCAATACAATTAACATTCTCATTAAGCGATACAATTCTGAGAAATCCCCAAGAGCTGCCTTGTCAGGCATTAATTATATTTATGTACCTAGCATACATCATTAATACATAATTTCAATTAAAATTTACTTATAGTTTGAGTATATCATCAGGTCATGTTACTGGAGGTCATTAAGATCATGTGACTTCAAATTGATAAGGTCACGTGACTTGAGATTGATAAGGTCATTTGACATGAGACCATTTGGTTGACAAATACCACTTATGGACAACAAATTCATAAGGTATTAACTCATTTCCCCATGAAGACACATTTTAACTCTTCCAATTCAATGGCTGAAATGGTTCTGGAATAGTTAAGGAATTACCACAATTTATTTCAGGGTTATACAGTATATATCGAAAAAAAGTGTGTGCACTTTGCATAAATCAGCGAAGCAGTTTATACCAAAAAGTGCACACAGTTTTTTTCAGTATAATATACTGTATAACCCTCAAAACAATTGTGGTCATACCTTATAAGTTCATTTCTAAAGATACATATATAGACATAGGTCTTATACAATGATTTGGTATTAATTATGACAAAAATCAAATAGTTTTGCAAAAAACACAACCATATGCATAAATTTCACCTCTAAACAACTTAAACCAATCAGAAGTTTGGATACAAAATACAGCGAAAAAAATGGTGTTATATGACGTCATCACTTTTTTTGTGTCTGATTTTTGAGGTTATACTATATATTCACCTGAAAAAGTTTAAAGGCCCAATATACGTAACTTCAGCAAAATTTTCGTGATACTGAAAAATTCTGAAAAAAAAATGCAGTTGATAACCATGCAAAAATAAGCCTAAAACGAAGTAAACCTGAGCGGTAACTAACAAGAAACTCTTGACAAAAAAATCAAAAGAACTGAAAATAATTCAGGTGGGACCACTTCAACAACAAACCGAAGGTAGAAGACGGTTCGAAATGGACGCGTGTTTACAAATAGCGTGTTTCAACTGCTGCTTCACCGGTAACCGCGAAAGAATTCATCTTGAATATTGCTGAAATAAGTTAATCTTAACTAAATCTATATATATAATAAGTTATAAGGCTTAATTCTCGGTTCAAGTTTTGCCGAAAGTTACGTATATTGGGCCTTTAACATTGGGGGAATAGGCAAAATTGAATTATTTCTTTATAAGATTTCAGGCTGAATGAGTTATATAAGTAATTGCGTAGGGAATATGTTGGTGATGTTAAGTGGTTATTGTATGATCCTACTCTGTACCATTCTGATCGAGACCCTTATCTTAACTGGAGGGGCTGGCGGCCATAGGGCTGAAATGGGTCCAGGGGTGCACCAAGTTATTATACGGAAACAGTATTACGGTAACCTTAATATCAGATACTGCTCTATAATCTAGTTTAGATAAAACACAAAATACAGAATAGTATACACAGATAAACAGTGTGTATACACTAGTGTGGTTTTCTATTTTATAGCACTGATCAACAAATTATCTAACGAATACAAAGCATCCTGGTTGGATATTGCAACTGGTGGGACTAACCCCTATTAGGAGGGGTTGGCATATATAGACTGGCCTATGCACATGCAACTACCAGTAGTAGTGTCACACATGGGAAACAATAAGGGCTATTCCACAATTAAGTTTGTGGGGAGGAGGGAGGCAACTGTATTCATATATCATGGGTGGTGGGGTTAAAACCAGATCTGCATACTATTTCTTATATTCAGTCACCTTTAATATTTGATGGGTGGTGGGGTTTCTGAAAACGTGCCTACCAACCCTCCCTCATCGTTTATTCTGGAACAGCCCTAATTATCACGAGGAATTTGTCTACTTTTTCTTATATTCAGTCACCTTTCATATTTAATGGGTGGTGTAGGGTCTCTGAAAAAGGGCTTCCCGCCCCTCCCATATGGTCACTTCTGGAACAGCTCTTACCAGTATCACAGACAAGTTTATACTGAATCGAATATCATCTTAAACAAAGAACACTGAGATACGTAGCATGGAAAGCACTTAAAAATGATATCCTGAATAATAGTTAAACAGTATACTGTAAATTAAAGTGGAATTTTTCACTGTGTGGAAATTTTCGCTTATTTCGCTGGCATTAAATTTCTACGAATATATCAACACGTGAACATATTTAACATCATTCAAACTCTACAGTGTATAATAATAATACAGGTGCACAGTGCAAAACATCATGACTACAGCGGGACAGTTTCAACATTACGAGCAGTTTGGAGGCTGATTCAGCGAAAAATTTCACGTACAAAAATTTAATTGGCTTTTACAGGAGATATCCAAAACATAGGCCTATGTAATAAAAATATTCTCTACTATGGCTAAAACGGAGTCTCATTACATATAACCTAACAAATTAATGACCATACATACATAGTACAAAATGTGTCATAAATTCTAAAATATTGCTTGTACAAGGAAACATGAACACAGCTCCGGTATGCGTGGATAAATCTGTAATTTAAATTACTGAAGACCTGACTGGTGGTTTGAACTTTCGACCCGTTATTTAACTTACATGGTTCCTTAACTGTCTGAGATCCGAGTCTATAATAATTCTTTCATTACTGTTTACAAGAATGGATTCTTCCTTTGATTTTATTCATAACTTACTGAACAAAGTAAAAAAATTCAAATTGAATTCGATTTTTAAAAGTTTAGGAAACATATTCCAAATAATGAACAGTAAGGATAACAAGAAATTTGGCTGGAGCACATTGATGAGTTCTTTGTTTCTGACAGTGTCACAGACTTCTACATCACTTGGATCTCTCGTTTCCGAAAGTGTCACAGGCTTGCATGTCACCTGGATCTCTCGTTTCCGACAGTGTCACAGACTTGCATGTCACCTGAATCTCTCGTTTCCGACAGTTGTCACTGACTTGTATGTCACCTGCATCTCTCATTTCCGACAGGGTCACAGGCTTGCATGTCACCTGGATCTCTCGTTTCCGACAGGGTCACAGGCTTGCATGTCACCTGGATCTCTCGTTTCCGACAGGGTCACAGGCTTGCATGTCACCTGGATCTCTCGTTTCTGACAGTCTCACCAATTTCTTTTTCACCTGGATCTCTTATTTCCAACTGAAAGGCGGATCTTAAGTGTGGAGATGTTAGTGCATATAGAAACAATGACTTTTCCTGAATGTCACAGTAAAGTTTCAAATTCCTTATTGCAGTCATGTTTTGCTGGTTTAATTCCATAAAAGTTTTTCATTGATATATATGCCAACATTACGTCTGTTTCCCAAATGATTGGTTGAAGATGTCATCTTCAAAAGATCCAAGAAATCCCCTAAAATGAGACATAAAAAAAGAATTCTTAACTGAGAAATACGTTTTTTCATTGTTATACAAAGTGTATAGTAAATAATACTTCAAATATATACTGGTGGGCATTCCAATTTATTCACATATATTAACATATTATATTCATAGAGGTTACACAACAAGTGGTTCTTGGATACGGCATTTTTTACTCTTGTTAGTTCATTTTCAAAAGTTACAAAAGACACTTGCTAAAGTTTGTGTCTTTTATAGCTTTTGAAAATTAACTCACTCGAGTGAAATAAATACCATATCCAACAACCACAAGTCATGTTTCTATCATAATTTCAGCCCAAAAAAGCTTTTTAAAAGTGTCACCTGGTTTGAATACACAAATGTTTTGTGGACAATTAAGGCTCATTAATCCTTCAGCTTTGCAAAGTTGTTCTATCAGCAACAACGTCATAACAAAAATCAAATAAAGGAGAGCATTTTTAAATTCTGAAACTTTGTAGTCTTTTATTGAATTAAATATAAATGAATAGCGAACAATACATGTATGTGCGTTAACATATCTGATTGTATTGTCCCGCCAAATGATGATGATTTCAACAATCAGCAAGTGACGTTCTGGTCAAAGGGCACCATGTCAGCCAATCAAAATGCGTTTAGAGTTTATTCCATGTGTGGTATGAACAGAATGTTATTCAACAGCTGTAATGATTATTTGATACCCTGAGAGTTGAATAACACCCATCTATTGTGGTAGAAACAACAGTGTATATGTACCTATACCTATAGGAGTTATGTAAATGTTTTTAGGGCAGGTTGATAACAGTGATGTTCGTTAACTCTCCAAACTTAACTCATTCACCCTTGGAGACACGTTTAAACTCTTCCAATTTAAAGGTTGGAATAGTTCATTATAAAACTTCAGGGGTGAACATGTCCACAAGCATATGCAGTGTTTAAATTCCAAGCCATCTAAAGAGACTTGATTATTATCTTTTTTAAGTGATTTGTGCAAAATTACAGAATTTTTTGTACCAAGGTTTAAAGGCCCAATATACGTAACTTCAGGAAATATGTCGTGATTCTGAAAAATTCTGAAAAAAAAAATCCAGTCGATAACCATGCAAAAATAAGCCTAAAACGAAGTAAACCTGAGCGGTAACTAACAAGAAACTTTTGGCAAAAAAATCCAAGGAATTGAAAATAATTAAAGTGGGGCCCACTTCAACAAGAAGCCGAAGTTAGAAGACCGTTCAAAATGGACGCGTGTATACAAATACCGAGTTTCAGTTGCTGCTGTACCGATAACTGCGTAAGAATTCATCTTGAATATTGCTGATATCAGTTAATCTTAACTAAATATCTAAATATAAAAAGTTATAAGGCTTGATTTTCGCTACAAGTTTTGCCGAAAGTTACGTATATAGGGCCTTTAATATCAATTCATTACTGTGACAGAAAATGTATTACCCAAACTGCTGCGGAGGTTTTTTATTCTGGGGTTGAGGCTGGACAACTTCTTGACCCACGATTGGTTGTTGTACAAGGTAACGGTCTTTGAAATCAGAAAATAAAATGGAAAATTTAATTAGCATATTATATAATTATAATGCAAACTTAAGTATGGCCATCATGTAAAATTCAAACAAACTGCAAAAGTGAAATTGTTTATAGCGTGGAACTTCTTGCATTTTTCAATTTATGTTGAGTAAAGTGTAAATATCCACACATGAATATATATACATTGTCAATGGTTTATAAATGTATCAATTGATGTACAGTTGTATAACCTTTAAAGAAAGGATTTCCTCTAAAGGAAAATATGCAAAAAATGAATAAGTCCATATTAGACTGGCCTCTTACCACAGGTGCTAGACACACAAATATATTGTGTATACATGTACTACATTCTTTTTTACTATACAGTGCTATTCAATGATATAGTAGTATACACAACATATTTGTGTGACCACTAGCATATCTACTTTTGTTGGCTCCAACTGACACCAAACTAGCTTCAATTGAAAGCCTAGCAGTTTTTAGAAAGTGTTGAATGTGTGTGTTTTCTCTGTCCCGGTATCATTTGTAATGTCACCATGAATGTTTTTCCACGTCACTAAAACTGTCCACATTGAAAATATTGATGACATCATGTTAAGGACTGCGACTTGACCTTAAGAAGCCTAAAAGGCAGAAAGGCCTGACAGACAGTGTTCAGTTAAGGTCAGTAGTTGATAGAAACAGGCAAAATGAAATACCTCTAAATACATATCTAAAGTATAATTAATTGATCCGTTAAAAATAATATTCAAGCAATAAATAAATCTAGCTTAAGTAAAGTCACATCAAATGAAATTCATATTAATCTGGTCATTATTGGTATAGTTCTTAACATTCAATTGCTAATTATATTTTAGCAAATTAACTATTTTTCTTTTCCATGGAGGCCCTCGAATTTACTCTACCAAAAAAAATGAGCATTTCCACCACACATTTATGTTAAATACATCACAGAACTGCTTACCTCCAAATACACTTTTCTGTTCTATTGCTGGGGACTTTGGTTTATCCCACACGTCGGGCGTGTCCTGAACAAGTTTGGATATTTTCTGTAATTGTTGATCCAGTCTATTTGAGGGCTTGGCTCCATTAAGACTCCTCCCATTTTCACAACCTGAGTCATCTCCATGCAACGTCACATCTTTGGTGGCTCTCATCAGCTCGTCAATGCTCATCTACATTACAGTAAGAGATCTTTAAATTTACACGTATTTTCGCCATTTTTTTTACAACAGAATGTAAGACTTTAGAGAAAAGCTTAGTTTGTAATTGAACAAAAACCGGAATAAATAACTAAGCATTAGTATGGGTAGACATGTTACCCATCCTTCTACCGGCGACAGTACGAAGGGTTCTGACTGTCATCGTCAGATACCCATGATTGACTGCACTATGCTAAAGCTACACTTACCAGCGATAGGTGTAGGGTAGCGTAGTGCAATTAATCGTGGGTATCCAACGATGTCAGACTCTCTGACCCACTAAATATTGGGAAAGCTGGCGGGTGCACACCTGCTAATTAATCATCCCAATATTTAGCGAGTGAGAGAGTCTACCCTAACGACTACCTGCCCGCCTGCCTGCAGTTTTAGAGTGCTATAGGGTAAAAGGTCTCAGTTATTTTTGATAGCTAATACTTTACTAATTTTGTACACTGTTGTATAGGAAGTTTCTTTCAGTGGTTCAGGGTCATTTACTCTTTGTTTGACAAAGGAACCCGTGTTAACTGTTCACAGAATGCTCATGCACCCCCCTGTAAGAAGTTTTCAATTTCTATTCGTTTTCAAAGCCAATTTTATATTTATTATTTATATCAAACTAATGAATATTCTTCCCAATAAAGGACTATCAATGGAAGATTCTGCAATTTTTCAAACACAGAACAGTCATACTTTAATAGAAATCTCAAACCACTGCATGTTTCTATTATTTTGAATACTTCCCCCCAAATGATTATGAAAAGCTTAAATTATGTTTTGAATTATGATCGCATGGTGATATGATGAAATATTCTTAGATTAGAGAACAGTGAGCTGTCAAATTTTGACTGAATTAGGAGCTGAAGATAATATTTAACATATTAGGTGATACCTGCAATCTCTGTCAATATTTCAGCCCTGAAGACATATTTGGGCTTTTCTAGCTCAAAGATTGGAACATTTCATATTGAGACTGCAGGGGTGAATGATTTAATGAATTTAATAAAAGCAAAGACCATCAACTCTCAACATTTATTCTTACAGCAAGCAAAATTATTTTCTACACAGTTTCTTAACTAATCTGATTTAAATGCAGATCCTTATGTTTACTGTGTTACATTTAAGCAATGAATGTTTTAGCAAATGTTGTTACAGTCCTATAACACACATTGCTATTGATGATAAACTAAATAAAGCCCGGTAGGGCTTTATGTAAGTTTGTCAGCAATAGCAATGTGTGTTATAGGACTGTAACAATATTTGCTAAAATGTTCATTACTTATATTTACATTTTTACAGAATAATTGTGCTTTATTTAGTTTCTTCGAACCGACTTTGAACAGCAAATCAAGTGAAGACAACAATGAAATTGATGAGGTCACAATAGAGAATGATGACGTCACAATGCCAACTGCTGTTATAGTCGGAGGCACTGGGTGTTATAGGCCTATGACAGCAACTGCCTCTTAGCATTGCGTCAATGGCAAATTACAGAGCAAATGTAAATATAAGGATGTGACAACATCCTGTATGAGGTCATGTTCTGGTGACCTTTATAGCCTCTTTATGTCACACTCCAGAAGAATTGTCTAACTAATGACAGTTGATGCTGTAATCTGCAGCAGTCCATTTGTCACAACATGCATATTACTGGTAGTTTTTTTGTGATGCAATGACTTAATGCACAGATAGAATTATGCAAGCTTTTTTGCCTACAAACATTCACATTCAAGATTCTGGAAGTGGTAATTTGATTGGCTGATGCAAAAGTTCACCAGAACATGACCCCTCACTGGATGTTGTCGGAAACAATCAATCAATTTGAGCAAATAACAAATGAGAAACTAATTAACTTACTTACCACAGATTTGAACTCTTTCAATTCGAAAGTTTGAATATTTCATTATCAAATTTCAGGGGTGAACGAGTAAACAAGGCAAAACACATTTATCAAAATGACCTGAAGTCAGTATACTGACCTCTCGTTTGACCTTTGACCTGTGACCTTGGAAGTGAGAAAAGTCAGTGTTCATCATATACTGTACTGCTGCCTTGAATGTTACCATACAGTAGCTGTAAAGAAAACATTTCAATATGAATGTTATACATAAAATACAAGATATCCCAAAGTGATGTTAATTGGTGTCCAGTCTAAACATCATCTATCTTCCACCTACGCTCTCCGCACCCCTGGAATATGTCGCAGCCAAACTTAAGGCTCCGAATGTGCCACCTTGTGGACGAGGCAAGAACACTAGATTGATCCTTTGATGTACAAAAGATATAGCTCATGGTAAAATTGAAGTCTAGTTTTGCTCCTTCTTCATTTTCAAAGGACAAGTTTCAGCCTAGTAATTGGTTAAGTTTTTTAACTGACAAGACCAATCAAACTAATTTCTCTTTGGGTTCAATATAATCAAACAGTTGAAACTAAAAATGCAAGATGGTCGTCTGGTGGCAATCTTGTTATTCAAATCTCAGTCTCAAAATAAAACATAAAATTTGAGAAAAATCTGTTTAGTAATTTTTTAGAAGTAGCAACAACTAGAACTGTCACTTGTAGGATAATTTATACCCCCTGGTGATGGTTGTAGCAGCTTATAATTGGGCGACCTGGACCTTGGCGTCAACTTGCAGTAATGCATTTCAATATTTCATTTGTCATAAAGGGTTGTAACTGAACCTTAAAATTGGACGGAATCTAACATCGAAAGGCAGAAGCACAGCTAAAAATATCCTGATCATCCAAGTAAAGTTTCAACAAAATATGCCAGTTAGTTAAGTTGCATTTTTCCAGACAAGTTATTTAGCATAAAGAGCTGTATAACTTCCTTCAAATTGAAATGCTAGTGCACAACTGCATAACAAACCGATCACCCAATAACATATACAGTGGACTCCACTTAATATCACCCCTGCTAATATCACGTTCCTCTTATATCATGTTTTTCCCAAGCACCATTTTTCTCTCTATATAATCCATGTAATTTCATTTGGTTAATATCATGTATTTTAAGGTGAATTCCTCTTAATATCATGTTTTATAACCAATTACATAAAATATCTAGCAAATGATGATATAAAGAGGAGTGCACTGTACTAGTTAGTTGTAACAGATTGAGTTTCCTGGAAAAGTTGTTTGGTATTAAAAAGGGCCTTAATTCCTTTAAAAAGGGTTGAAATCTTAGTTTAAATAATATTTTCTAGAAAAGTTATTTCACATAAAGAGTCTTAACTCCCTCGGAAAGGGTTGAAATTTTAAATTAAAATGCAAGTTATATCAAAATCTGTCTGTTAGTTAAGATTGAGATCTGCAGACAAGTTACTTTGGGTAACAGATATTCAGACAAGGTAATTCCAGTATGACTTTCATTCTTGTGAATTTTGACACGAGGAGTGGTTGAACCTGACGAGACAGGAAGACATATTATACCTGAGGTTATCTCTGTCGTTGATCTCTGTTGACCAATGAAATGTCTCTGTGTAGTACATGTTACTGGCCAGGTGAGTACATCTGGCCTGGGCTATCACTGTCACCTTAAATAAAGAAGATATTATGTAGGTGTCAGTCTCTGAAACCTTCAATGATTGGTTTGGTTTGGTTTATTTTGTTTTATGCCTATAACTGCAGTGCTACCCGAACTGAGAACGGGCCATGTGTATAAACTCTTACCGCTCAGCCGTTCACTTGTATCACAGAGCGGTGTCGAACTCCTATCGGTTCTATTTTTAGATTAGATGTAACAACTGCACAATGACATCGTACAGGTAACATTTTCAGTGTTGAGAACGACAAAATGTATATCGATAAAAACATGTGCCTCAGGCTCCAGCCGCTTGATTCTGATTGGCAGTAATGGATGAAAACACTTCCAGTCGTGTTTATCAACACGGAAAACCTTTGGATAGTAATTCAAGGAACACCATTATCCGTCTTTATGCTGAAGGTCTTTCGTTCGGGGAAATATCAAAATAGACAGGAGTGTCGAAACCTGCGTGTCACAAAATTGCAAGTGGTAATCTATCGAACCCCAAAGTGAAAAGAACGTCAGTTGTACCAGTGACTAAAAAAGCTACAGCAGTGAGACAACGTCTCCGAAACAATCCCGTTTTTTTTTCTGGAGCTGGCCGTAGTCACGGCCCTCGGTGACATTCCAAATCGTGAGCTGGGAAATTATTTTAGCCTGTGTGGCTATGTGTAATTTAAAGCTGTTTAACTATTATGAAAAAAACCCAGCATTTGTCGATGAATGATCCAAATATCTGAATGTATCCTTTTGTACAAATATATTAAGATTTTCTTAACTCATATTCATATTGTTTTTATTTTGAGTGGTTTCACTACCGAGTAGCCATGAAAGGTCACAGCTCGCAGGGACTGGTCATAGCTATACCAATCTAAAAATAGCACCGATAGGAGTTTGACATCGCTGTGATACAAGTGAACTGCTGAGCGGTAGGAGTTTATACACCTGGGTCGTTCTCAGTTTGGGTAGCACTGCAGTAACAGCTAAGGGTGTGCCAGGTTTTGGAGGTGGAGGAAAGCCGGAATACATGGACAAAAACCAACGAATTACTGTCAGTACCTGGCAACTGCCCCACGTGGGATTCGAACTCGCAACCGAGAGGTGGAGGGCTAGTGGTAGAATGTCGAAACACCTTAACCACTCGGCCACCGTGGCCCCCAACCTTCAATGAGGGAGATCTTAACACATTTTACATTTCCAATGAAGGACTAATATTGCTATACTGAATTCATATTTTCCTTTACATGTAAGGCAATTACTCCAAAAACCATTCATATAACCCAGACCTGTTGTGATCATAACACACACTTTACAGTAGGAGATAACTGACAGCAGAATGTCGATTTTTGTGAGGTAGTGAGAGTTTAAACTTGAATGAGAGAGTTTTTAGGGAGGATTTGTAAATTCAAAATGAGAGTGGGTTATACAGCTGTGATATTAAATCAGTACAAAAGTTATTTGAACCTGGGCCCCTCAGAATTCTAAATGGAAGCTATATCAATCATGCTACCTGGTCGCTGACAACTGATCCAGTCTAGTTCTGCTATATCGACATCTTTGAAATATTAGCAGTAGTTTACAGTAAAAATGATAAAAAAAACTTACAAGAATCGGAATAAGGTCGTCAGATGTGAGTCGGGGAATATCTGAAACAAACAAAATTCAAAATCAATATCGTCAGAGGTTTATGTAATTACTAAGGAATAGGTGATGTACTCTTACAGGGCCCTTCGGCATATACGATTCAACCTTTACAACCAGCTAACTGGAAAGGAAATGTCAGACTCAGACCTCAGCCAAGGCTCAGATCAGGAATATTTCCCACATGCACACTATCAAGGGGTCGGACGGAAACTAAAATGCAGAATATACAGTAAAACCCCTCTTACTCGAACCCGGTTTACTCGAATACCCCTCATTCGCCGAACAGTTTGAATTTGTTTGGTCCTGACCGAGTTTGTACCTATATATATTCAATCACAGTCTGCGACATTAGCCACTAGACCTATGCCCATAACTAGTATTATTTTGTTCGAACTAGTAAGAAGTCTTTGAATTTCAATATATTTGCTATAATAAACACTGCACCTTGCTTGTATGGACTAGCGCTTGTAAAGGTTAATGTCACAGACTGCAACCAACCTCGGATAAATTGAATACCATGTCTTCCTGAAACTATTGATCAGGTCCCCACGAGTTCCAGTAAGTAGGGTTTAACTGTAGAACTATTGATCAGGTCCCCACGAGTTCCAGTAAGTGGGGTTTAACTGTAGAACTATTGATCAGGTCCCCACGAGTTCCAGTAAGTGGGGTTTAACTGTAGAACTATTGATCAGGTCCCCACGAGTTCCAGTAAGTGGGGTTTAACTGTAGAACTATTGATCAGGTCCCCACGAGTTCCAGTAAGTGGGGTTTAACTGTAGAACTACTGATTAGGTCCCCACGAGTTCCAGTAAGTGGGGTTTAACTGTAGAACTATTGATAAGGTCCCCACGAGTTCCAGTAAGTGGGGTTTAACTGTAGAACTACTGATTAGGTCCCCACGAGTTCCAGTAAGTGGGGTTTTACTGTAGAACTACTGATCAGGTCCCCACGAGTTCCAGTAAGTGGGGTTTAACTGTAGAACTATTGATCAGGTCCCCACGAGTTCCAGTAAGTGGGGTTTTACTGTAGAACTATTGATCAGGTCCCCACGAGTTCCAGTAAGTGGGGTTTTACTGTAGAACTATTGATCAGGTCCCCACGAGTTCCAGTAAGTGGGGTTTAACTGTAGAACTATTGATCAGGTCCCCACGAGTTCCAGTAAGTGGGGTTTTACTGTAGAACTATTGATCAGGTCCCCACGAGTTCCAGTAAGTGGGGTTTTACTGTAGAACTATTGATCAGGTCCCCACGAGTTCCAGTAAGTGGGGTTTAACTGTAGAACTATTGATCAGGTCCCCACGAGTTCCAGTAAGTGGGGTTTTACTGTAGAACTATTGATCAGGTCCCCACGAGTTCCAGTAAGTGGGGTTTAACTGTAGAACTACTGATTAGGTCCCCACGAGTTCCAGTAAGTGGGGTTTAACTGTAGAACTATTGATCAGGTTCCCACAAGTTTGAGTAAGTGGGGTTTAACTGTAGAACTATTGATCAGGTCCCCACGAGTTCCAGTAAGTGGGGTTTAACTGTAGAACTATTGTTCAGGTCCCCACGAGTTCCAGTAAGTGGGGTTTAACTGTAGAACTATTGATCAGGTCCCCACGAGTTCCAGTAAGTGGGGTTTTACTGTAGAACTATTGATCAGGTTCCCACAAGTTCCAGTAAGTGGGGTTTTACTGTAGAACTATTGATCAGGTCCCCACGAGTTCCAGTTAGTGGGGTTTAACTGTAGAACTATTGATCAGGTCCCCACGAGTTCCAGTAAGTGGGGTTTTACTGTAGAACTATTGATCAGGTTCCCACAAGTTTGAGTAAGTGGGGTTTAACTGTAGAACTATTGATCAGGTTCCCACAAGTTCGAGTAAGTAGGGGTTTTACTGTAGAACTATTGATCAGGTTCCCACAAGTTCCAGAAAGTGGGGTTTTACTGTAGAACTATTGATCAGGTCCCCACGAGTTCCAGTAAGTGGGGTTTAACTGTAGAACTATTGATCAGGTCCCCACGAGTTCGAGTAATTGGGGTTTAACTGTAGAACTATTGATCAGGTCCCCACGAGTTCCAGTAAGTGGGGTTTAACTGTAGAACTATTGATCAGGTCCCCACGAGTTCCAGTAAGTGGGGTTTAACTGTAGAACTATTGATCAGGTCCCCACGAGTTCCAGTAAGTGGGGTTTTACTGTAGAACTATTGATCAGGTCCCCACGAGTTCCAGTAAGTGGGGTTTAACTGTAGATCTATTGATCAGGTCCCCACGAGTTCCAGTAAGTGGGGTTTAACTGTAGAACAATTGATCAGGTCCCCACGAGTTCGAGTAAGTGGGGTTTAACTGTAGAACTATTGATCAGGTCCACACGAGTTCCAGTAAGTGGGGTTTTACTGTAGAACTATTGATCAGGTCCCCACGAGTTCCAGTAAGTGGGGTTTTACTGTAGAACTAATGATCAGGTCCCCACGAGTTCGAGTAAGTGGGGTTTAACTGTAGAACTATTGATCAGGTCCCCACGAGTTCGAGTAAGTGGGGTTTAACTGTAGAACTATTGATCAGGTCCCCACGAGTTCGAGTAAGTGGGGTTTTACTGTAGAACTATTGATCAGGTCCCCACGAGTTCCAGTAAGTGGGGTTTAACTGTAGAACTATTGATCAGGTCCCCACGAGTTCCAGTAAGTGGGGTTTAACTGTAGAACTATTGATCAGGTCCCCACGAGTTCCAGTAAGTGGGGTTTAACTGTAGAACTATTGATCAGGTCCCCACGAGTTCCAGTAAGTGGGGTTTAACTGTAGAACTATTGATCAGGTCCCCACGAGTTCCAGTAAGTGGGGTTTAACTGTAGAACTATTGATCAGGTCCCCACGAGTTCCAGTAAGTGGGGTTTAACTGTAGAACTATTGATCAGGTCCCCACGAGTTCCAGTAAGTGGGGTTTAACTGTAGAACTATTGATCAGGTCCCCACGAGTTCCAGTAAGTGGGGTTTAACTGTAGAACCATTGATCAGGTCCCCACGAGTTCCAGTAAGTGGGGTTTAACTGTAGAACTATTGATCAGGTCCCCACGAGTTCCAATAAGTGGGGTTTAACTGTAGAACTATTGATCAGGTCCCCACGAGTTCCAGTAAGTGGGGTGGTTTAACTGTAGAACTATTGATCAGGTCCCCACGAGTTCGAGTAAGTGGGGTTTAACTGTAGAACTATTGATCAGGTCCCCACGAGTTCGAGTAAGTGGGGTTTAACTGTAGAACTATTGATCAGGTCCCCACGAGTTCGAGTAAGTGGGGTTTAACTGTACCTAGTTTGCGTACCTAATTGGGGTTTTTTTAATATATATCCTTTCCAGGCCTGGAGAGGAAGACTTCGCTCTTGATAGATAGACACTTCAAATGAGGCCACATATGATATATATATATATTTAGCAATGACTTTTTACCATGCATGTTTCAGAACATGTCATTTAATTGAATTAATGCACAAAAGATGAACACATTATTCTTCAACAATTTTGTCAGTATGCAATGAAACTACAAAACTGCATTTTTTCCAGCTCTGCCTGCCATTCTGTCTAGATGTGCTTGTTTTTCATGGAGAACATATTTCTGTGCCACCTGAACCGTTTTTACTGGAAAATGCAAAAGCTATTCTTGTCAAAGTCAAGACAAACCAAAAGTAGACTTGATCTTACCTTGAGAACTTTGCAGAGATATACTGGTGTTGTGGGTGTCTATCACATGGGACATAATGGTCTCCGTAATACAATCCTGAAAAGTGAACAAAAAGTTTAAAATTTCAAATAACATCATGAAATGTCATAAAGTGTTACATCTATTATGTTAAATGATTCTATATCAAAAGTACATGTGTAAGTGATATACTTGACTTATCATTCAAACACACTTCCAAATTTTCTTAAGCCAATCATTAATTGGTGGATATTTAATCAAATGAAAAATAACGTAACTGTCTCTGACAAGTTCATGGGAAGATTACTTTTAAAAAGAACTAAAATGCCTCAGTCAATCAGAGGCCATGGTGGCCATCTTGAATCAAATCATATAATTGAACTACAATTATCCCACTTCTTTGCCATCAGGGTTCGGTTGTTCAAAAGGTGATTAGCTTAATAAGTGATTAGTGCAAATCTTAAATATTCTGTAACTTTACATTGAAACCATAGATTTAGTAACAACTTTGCAGATATCAAATATCTAGTAGTGTCAATTCACAAGCAAAATTGTAAGATTTTACCTTGTATATTGAAAGAATTATTAAAGTTGGAAAATGTTGTAAAATTGCAAGGGATTCAGCTATTCACCCTTTCAACAACTGGGCCCTGGAATGAAGTGAGGGAAGGAGAGGGAACATATCCTCCTTTTATAAAGTACTTACAGATCTATACCCACAAACAGTTACAATAGACAACACTAGGGAACCTACTATAGTTGTTTTATAAAGTACTTACAAATCTATACCCACAAACAGTTACAATAGACAATACTAGGGAACCCACAATAGTTGTTTGATAATGTACTTACAGATCTATACCCACAAACAGTCACAATAGACACTACTAGGGAACCCACTATAGTTGTTTTATAAAGTACTTACAGATCTATACCCACAAACAGTTACAATAGACAACACTAGGGAACCTACTATAGTTGTTTTATAAAGTACTTACAGATCTATACCCACAAACAGTTACAATAGACAACACTAGGGAACCCACTATAGTTGTTTTATAGAGTACTTACAGATCTATACCAACAAACAGTTACAATAGACAATACTAGGGAACCCACTATAGTTGTTTTATAGAGTACTTACAGATCTATACCAGCAAACAGTTACAATAGACAATACTAGGGAACCCACTATAGTTGTTTTATAGAGTACTTACAGATCTATACCAGCAAACAGTTACAATAGACAATACTAGGGAACCCACTATAGTTGTTTTATAAAGTACTTACAGATCTATACCCACAAACAGTTACAATAGACAATACTAGGGAACCCACTATAGTTGTTTTATAGAGTACTTACAGATCTATACCAGCAAACAGTTACAATAGACAACACTAGGGAACCTACTATAGTTGTTTTATAGAGTACTTACATATTTATACCCACAAACAGTTACAATAGACAACACTAGGGAACCTACTATAGTTGTTTTATAGAGTACTTACAGATCTATACCCACAAACAGTTACAATAGACAATACTAGGGAACCTACTATAGTTATTTTATAATGTACTTACATATTTATACCCACAAACAGTTACAATAGACAACACAAGGGAACCTACTATAGTTGTTTTATAGAGTACTTACAGATCTATACCCACAAACAGTTACAATAGACAATACTAGGGAACCTACTATAGTTGTTTGATAATGTACTTACAGATCTATATCCACAAACAGTTACAATAGACAACACTAGGGAACCTACTATAGTTGTTTTATAATGTACTTACAGATCTATACCCACAAACAGTTACAATAGACAACACTAGGGAACCTACTATAGTTGTTTTATAATGTACTTACAGATCTATACCCACAAACAGTTACAATAGACAACACTAGGGAACCTACTATAGTTATTTTATAGAGTACTTACAGATCTATACCCACAAACAGTTACAATAGACAACACTAGGGAACCTACTATAGTTATTTTAAGACAATGTAACTTCTCCAGTGGTGTCTTCAATCCATCGAGATTCGCCAGCTCCACAACCTGAAACAAAATTTAGTAGAAGAGTAGAATCCACTTAATATCATGTTGGTTAATATAACGTTTTCTTCATGTACTCTTTTCCTGCTATATAATCTTTTTATTGTGATTCTTTTATTATCACTTGTGTTTTTGTCAGATTTCGATTGATATCATTGGTTTCCAGTCAGAACCAGGAATTTTTATTTTCAGGAAAAAATATGATTTTCTAGACGAAATTTTTAATTTTATTTGAGAAAGTGTCCACCTAACTCATTATGGTAATTTATATCATTTATTCAACTTGAGCAAGTTAGATTGTAAATAGACAATCAACAGACACTGTGACCAATACTTGCTGGGGAACCCCTATAGATAAACAGCTAACTGTCCGATACCGAAAAATACAATAGATAAGCAGCATACTGTCCGATACCGAAAAATACAGATTTCTCATACCAGGTAAGTTAATGATTTAATTTTTTAAGATACCAGAGCCTCTGTGCGTCCATTACGTATGTGATCAAAAATTGTAATATTCATTTTAATAACTTTACTATAGTTCGACCATATTAACCTTTCCAATTACTAAAATCCTTTTCAAAAATAAAAAAGGTTGTAGAGACTTTTGTAGC
Source organism: Mimachlamys varia (assembly GCA_947623455.1). Classification (NCBI taxonomy): domain Eukaryota; kingdom Metazoa; phylum Mollusca; class Bivalvia; order Pectinida; family Pectinidae; genus Mimachlamys; species Mimachlamys varia. Next base: position 25,791,573 of record OX392532.1, on the reverse strand, counting down.
ATCCTTTCAGAGGATAACCAGCAAAATTTAGTCAATACATCAGAAATTAAATGGAAAACAAATCCTATCTTCAAAAATTTAAATTGGAATACTATTTATATACTACCTTTTAAGACTACCAAAGATACAAAACTACAATGGTTCCAATATAAAATTCAAAATCATATTCTTCCAGTCAACAAATATTTAAACAAGAGATCCCAGAGGGATCTTGGCGCCCACCATCAAATGATCTAAGTTTGTTTTTTGAAAGATGGTTCTTTTCTCTTCTTTCGATTGTCTCTATATATACACAACTAGGGACCAAGGTGAACCAACACATGAAATTTGAGAAAGATACCTTCAGTACTTTCTTAGAAATAGCGATAACAAACTTCAATTGTCAAAATCCAAGATGGCTGCCTGTCGGCCATGTTGTTTTTGGATTGGTCCCAAAATGCAATATGCATAACTACACACTAAGGGGAACCTACACATGAAATTTGAGAAAGATCCATTCAGTACATTCTCAGAAATAGCGATAACAAAGTTCAACTGTCAAAATCCAAGATGGCTGCCTGTCGGCCATGTTGTTTTCGGATTGGTCCCAAAATGCAATATGCATAACTAAGCACCAAGGGGAACCTACACATGAAAATTGAGAAAGATCCATTCAGTACATTCTCAGAAATAGGGATAACAAAGTTCAACTGTCAAAATCCAAGATGGCTGCCTGTCGGCCATCTTGAATTCAGATCGGTCCCAAAATGGAATATGCACAACTAGGGACCAAGGTGAACCAACACATGAAATTTGAGAAAGATCCATTCAGTACATTCTCAGAAATAGGGATAACAAAGTTCAAATGTCAAAATCCAAGATGGCTGCCTGTCGGCCATCTTGAATTCAGATCGGTCCCAAAATGGAATATGCACAACTAGGGACCAAGGTGAACCAACACATGAAATTTGAGAAAGATTCCTTCGGTACTTTATGAGAAATAGCGATAACAAGAATTGTTTACGGACGGACTAACGGACGAACGGACGGACGGACGGACGGACGACGGACCACGGACGCAGGGCGATTTGAATAGCCCACCATCTGATGATGGTGGGCTAAAAACAAACAAAACTGTGGTTTTTGATTTGAAAACAGTTTTATTTGGACACACTGATAACATTTTAACATCAATGCCCCTTAATTTTCTTATCTTACTTACTAAATACAGTGTATTATATTTTTTGTACTTCAAAAAGACAAGACAGAATATATTTCAACCTTTTAAAAGAATTCATTGCACAAAGATACAATATAGAGAAAATTGTTTATGTAAATACAGGTAATCAAACAAAATTCTTTCAAATATGGGAAGAATGGGAAAAGGTATTCGCATAAACAAACAAATTAATATTTGCTATAATTCCTAACATTAATCTGTATCTATCCATATAGTATATCCATAACCATGTAACCACTTTAGACCAAAGAAATACTTCAATGTTTTCTCTGGGTTTTGCTTCTGTTTTATTATTAGTAGTATTATTTAATATATACATGTACTTTCCCCCTACTTATCTACCTATTTGAATTATAACTGTTTCATGTGACCGAATGTATGTGTAGGACATATATGTGTATATATATCAAAGCTATTTTACTTCACAAGATAAAAAAAGTATATGAAGTGAAGAAATACACAAGCAACATAAAAAAATCACCAGCTTAGTACATTTAAGTAAGTTTTTCAAAAATAGACTAAGAATTGGACATGTAGGTATATTGCATGTATTATTTACTAGATATGAACTCGTACATTCTTGAAATTTCATAATGAACTATATATATATAAGCATATTACAACCATTAAACTGGAAAAAACTGATGTCTACAGGGGTGATTTGGTTAAAGAACCTTCATGTAATTGATAAATATATATATATATATTGTAATATTTAATGTCTCTGTTTTTGTGATGTACATGTAAATGTGTCTAATGTGTGTATAGGTACTGTGCTGTTTGTTAAAAAAAAAATCTAGAACCATACGCTGTCGGGCAGTTTTTTCTTATTCATTTTGATATGGCATAGTGAATACAATTTCTTATTCTTCAGAACACTTAAACACAGACAAAAATTGAATATTAAAATTATGTGTACAAAAAATATCAGATACGTGTAGGTGTAGATTATACTCACCGCCCCAGGGAGAGGACAGGTGAATTCTCGAATGACCTTCAACTTGTCAGGGGTCACGCCCTCTAGGTGTTTACATTTCTGTAAAAGGCATTCGTCGTCTGCTCGCAACTTTTCACAAATGGCACGAAATACCTTGGTGTACACACTCCCAACAACGTAACTATAATTAAACCAGAAACAATTCATACAGACTCAGAAATTAATGTCATTTCATAAAATTATTATCGGAACATATCTAACATTTGTTCTCACTAGATGACAACAGCATCTCAAAATGTTTTTGAAAATGTTCAAGGTGTAGACTGGTTTAATGTATTTGAAACTTGCTTTCCCAGAAGCACCAGTAGATGTGTCAATAGCAGTCTTAGACTAATGGTATGACATTGACAGAGTGGGAGGTACAGACCGGGAGTGTGTACCAGTAGATGTGTCAATAGCAGTCTTAGACTAATGGTATGACATCTACAGAGTGGGAGGTACAGACCGGGAATGTGTACCAGTAGATGTGTCATTAGTAGTCTTAGACTAATGGTATGACATCTACAGAGTGGGAGGTACAGACCGGGAGTGTGTACCAGTAGATGTGTCAATAGTAGTCTTAGACTGATGGTATGACATCTACAGAGTGGGAGGTACAGACCGGGAGTGTGTACCAGTAGATGTGTCAATAGTAGTCTTAGACTGATGGTATGACATCTACAGAGTGGGAGGTACAGACCGGGAGTGTGTACCAGTAGATGTGTCATTAGTAGTCTTAGACTGATGGTATGACATTGACAGAGTGGGAGGTACAGACCGGGAGTGTGTACCAGTAGATGTGTCAATAGTAGTCTTAGACTGATGGTATGACATTGACAGAGTGGGAGGTACAGACCGGGAGTGTGTACCAGTAGATGTGTCAATAGTAGTCTTAGACTAATGGTATGACATCTACAGAGTGGGAGGTACAGACCGGGAGTGTGTACCAGTAGATGTGTCAATAGTAGTCTTAGACTAATGGTATGACATCTACAGAGTGGGAGGTACAGACCGGGAGTGTGTACCAGTAGATGTGTCAATAGTAGTCTTAGACTGATGGTATGACATTGACAGAGTGGGAGGTACAGACCGGGAGTGTGTACCAGTAGATGTGTCAATAGTAGTCTTAGACTGATGGTATGACATCTACAGAGTGGGAGGTACAGACCGGGAGTGTGTACCAGTAGATGTGTCAATAGTAGTCTTAGACTAATGGTATGACATTGACAGAGTGGGAGGTACAGACCGGGAGTGTGTACCAGTAGATGTGTCAATAGTAGTCTTAGACTGATGGTATGACATCTACAGAGTGGGAGGTACAGACCGGGAGTGTGTACCAGTAGATGTGTCAATAGTAGTCTTAGACTGATGGTATGACATCTACAGAGTGGGAGGTACAGACCGGGAGTGTGTACCAGTAGATGTGTCATTAGTAGTCTTAGACTGATGGTATGACATTGACAGAGTGGGAGGTACAGACCGGGAGTGTGTACCAGTAGATGTGTCAATAGTAGTCTTAGACTGATGGTATGACATTGACAGAGTGGGAGGTACAGACCGGGAGTGTGTACCAGTAGATGTGTCAATAGTAGTCTTAGACTAATGGTATGACATCTACAGAGTGGAAGGTACAGACCGGGAGTGTGTACCAGTAGATGTGTCAATAGTAGTGTTAGACTAATGGTATGACATCTACAGAGTGGGAGGTACAGACCGGGAGTGTGTACCAGTAGATGTGTCAATAGTAGTCTTAGACTGATGGTATGACATTGACAGAGTGGGAGGTACAGACCGGGAGTGTGTACCAGTAGATGTGTCAATAGTAGTCTTAGACTGATGGTATGACATCTACAGAGTGGGAGGTACAGACCGGGAGTGTGTACCAGTAGATGTGTCAATAGTAGTCTTAGACTAATGGTATGACATTGACAGAGTGGGAGGTACAGACCGGGAGTGTGTACCAGTAGATGTGTCAATAGTAGTCTTAGACTGATGGTATGACATTGACAGAGTGGGAGGTACAGACCGGGAGTGTGTACCAGTAGATGTGTCAATAGTAGTCTTAGACTAATGGTATGACATCTACAGAGTGGGAGGTACAGACCGGGAGTGTGTACCAGTAGATGTGTCATTAGCAGTCTTAGACTGATGGTATGACATCTACAGAGTGGGAGGTACAGACCGGGAGTGTGTACCAGTAGATGTGTCAATAGTAGTCTTAGACTGATGGTATGACATCTACAGAGTGGGAGGTACAGACCGGGAGTGTGTACCAGTAGATGTGTCAATAGTAGTCTTAGACTGATGGTATGACATCTACAGAGTGGGAGGTACAGACCGGGAGTGTGTACCAGTAGATGTGTCAATAGTAGTCTTAGACTGATGGTATGACATCTACAGAGTGGGAGGTACAGACCGGGAGTGTGTACCAGTAGATGTGTCAATAGTAGTCTTAGACTAATGGTATGACATCTACAGAGTGGGAGGTACAGACCGGGAGTGTGTACCAGTAGATGTGTCAATAGTAGTCTTAGACTAATGGTATGACATTATTGAGGATTGAGTACAGTGGAACACTCGATAATCTTAACACCTTTGTTCCCAGACCAAACCAAAGAGTTTGGGACTAGTGAGTACAAATAACGTTACAGAAATCTGATTCCGTGAATATCCGTCCGGATTGAGAGATTTCCAGACTATCAGCACCTGGATTATCGCTGATCTACTGTATAAAGGATGCTCTCCTACCTATAAGGGTGGTCAGATGGTGCAGTGGAGAGCACACTTCCCTTTCTACAAGGCGGCCGGGGTTTGATTCCCCAACCAGACGTGAAAAGGTATGGGGTCGGCAAGGTGACCTGCCCGACCACATGGGTTTTCTTCTGGTTCTCCAGTTTCCTCCCACAATAAGACCCCACGCAGGCTTACATCCAGGCCAACAAGAGTATTTAATATAAGTTGGATAACTTGTTTCAAAATTGTTGTTAAATACATAAAGTGTATATACCTCTCCATGAGTGTGTCTAGCTCCTCCCGAGTCAGATGGGTTTTGCCCTTCCGTTGTCGACTCTGCCCACACTTCAGACATTTCTGAAACAATGAAACACTTCATGTCATTGACCATTTATTTCCTTTTTCTCGAATTTTGTAATTATTCATATGCTTAATCACAGCCAGTTATGTTTCATAGATACAGATATATAAATACAAATTTTTCATTTACATATACAGTGCACTCCTCTTTATATCATGTTGAATTTGTCAGACAAAACCATGATATTAACAGGAATGTGACATTAAGAGAAACATGTTTTTTCCACTAAATCTAGTGCATTTCCAGTAACTCCATCACTAAAAGTAAGCTATTCAATGTACACATGAAGATGTTTCGATATATAGATAACATTATTTCAATTAAAAATCATTTTATTTTATTATTTTTTTCTTTGCAACAGTTTATACATGTTGCATCTGAAATCAATGGAAATGACATTATTTTCTTGATATTTTATGTGATTGGTTAAAAAAACATGATATTAAGAGGAATGTGACATTAACTGGGTGATATTAAGTTGAGTCTACTGTATTTTAATACAACTATGAAATAAGTAATTACAACTTTTATTGGTGACTCCTGTTGGCCGCGATGTAAACTCAATGTGGATCAACTCTTTATCAGGGAGGAAACTGGAGTACCTGCAGCAAACCTGTAGTCTGGCAGGTGACCCTATACCTTTTCAAGTTTCAGCAAATCCAACCCATGCCACCATGGAAAGACAGGTGTTATATCATGGCCCCATCTGACCCTCCAAGTTATATATACATTACATATAATTATACAAAATACATATCTCAAAATCTAGGCTTTTTAGTTTGGAATGAATTTGTCTAGAATATGCCATAACACTTCTACTGGTGGAAATTCCAGATGTTTCTTTGCTAAGATAGGGTTTTGCCATAACATCATAAGACCCCTAGCTTGAGACAATATCACTATCTGTATTGCACCAGAAGGGCTAGCTAGGTCTGCAAATCACGTACCATGATATAACCAGAAGGCTTTGAAGATATTGCCACACATGTACCAGAACATTCTGTACATATTCTGGTTATACTGCTTTCAGACTTACCTGGTATATTAATATTAACACTTGAATTTTGACTCTACTAATGAGTAAAAGATGCTAAAGGAAATTCTTATTTGCTAAAAGAGAGTAGTGGTCTTTAGTGACTTTTGCTAAAACATTTTCAGACTAGAGTGAGCACACTAGAAGGCCATCTCACTCCAGGGTTAGGAGAGCAGCATATTGACTGCACTAGATCTCATACCTCTACAGCTGCCGTACTGATGTCCTGGAGTCTCTGACACGCATCATCCATGTACTCTGTCAGAACCATATAGTTGGCCTCAAACAACCGTACACTGTCATCCAAAGTCTTCATAACCTGTAACACACACAGTGGTTCATTACACTATGTATTTACATTTTGCATTATGGCCTCTTAACCAATCTGATTAAAATACAGATCCTTGTTCTCACTCTGTTTTAGAAGGATCTGACAACATCCCATAAGAGGTCACGTTCAGATGACCTTTGTCGCCTCTTTACTTAAAACTAAAATAATTTTCCAATGACCTGTCATCTTACAGCAAGCCATTTCGCCACATTATTCCACATGAACTTTTTGGTGACGAAATGACTAAACGGACAAATGCGATTATGCATGCTTTGTCGCCTCAAAATTTCACTGTCAAGATTCTGACAGTAGTAATTTGATTGGCTAATGCAAAAGGTCATCGGGACATGACCCCCTATGGGATTTTCTCAGATCTTAACGCAGCAGAGAGAAGTTTATGGAACGGCGCAGAGATCAAGATATGATTTTAATCAGATTGGCCTCTTAACTCAATGTTAAGATTGTATTCACAGCAGTATACAGTAAAACACTTTTATAATGAACCAGCTCACAAAGACTTCCTGGTTATGATGTAGTGTTTCTCATTCCCCGACAAGCGCCATACCATCTGTATTCCATAAACGTATATTTACATTTGCTTTGTAATTTTCCATTGACACAATGCTAAGAGGCAGTTGCTGTCATACACCTATAACACCCAGTGCCGCAGACTATAACATCAGTTGCTATTGTGACGTCATCAATCTCTATTGTGACGTCATGGATTTCATTGTTGTCTTCACTTGATTTGCTGTTCAAAATCGGTCCGAAGAAACTAAATGAAGCACAATAAATCTATCAAAAAGTAAATATAAGTAATGAACATTTCAGCAAATATTGTTACAGTCCTATAACACCCATTTCTATTGCTGACTAACTTACATAAAGTCATACTGGGCTTTATTTAGTTAATCAATACCAATGTGTGTTATAGGACTGTAACAACATTTGCTAAAACATTAATTGCCTAAGAAACGAGCTATTGTTAAAACGAACTAATTTCCTTGGTCCCCAGGGATTCGTTATAAACCTGGGTTACTGTAGATGCAGTCTAGACCACAGAACAGTTTGGTGCCAGGTTGACCTATGTTACATCAGATACTACACATTATATCTTTACATCAATCATTAATTTAATTACAACTCACCTGTCCATATTCCTCTGACAGTATCTCACAGCACCTGCACAAAACCAAAACATAGAATAAAAATTTATGAAATATTAATTAGCTGTATCATTTAAAGGCCCAATCTTTCCCCATCTAAAAGTTTCCCCAGGGAAAAAGTCAAAATTAATGGGGAGAAATATTTCAAAAATTCATTTAGTAAACCATCTCCATTTGGTCTTAAAAATTATGATTAAGATTGCAAAATACACATCACATGCAGCACATTATCACTTAATTGGTATGACAATGTTATAAGAGCCCTGTACTCTAACATACTTCTTAAATAATATCATATTTCTAAATTGTTCACATTTGTTGACCAACCTAAATTTAAAGATTCAAGTGTATCTTACATTACAGTCCCAAATATGATAAATACATCATTACTATTACTTTAGTTACACCCATAAAATGATATATTCCATAACTATTACAGTCCCTCAAATTATATATATAGAAAAATACAGGGTGGGGGGGGGGGGGGATCAGCTAGCCAAAAGCCCCCCCCCCCTCGATGGATAAAATAAAAAGGGCGAAAGAATCAGCTAGCCAATAGCCCCCCCCCCCTGTAGATGAAATACAGAGGGGGGGGTGGAGAATCAGCTAGCCAATAGCCGCCCCCCCCCCCTGTAGATGAAATACAGAGGGGGGGGAGAATCAGCTAGCCAATAGCCCCCCCCCCCCCGTAGATGAAATACAGATGGGGGGGGGGGGGAAGAATCAGCTAGCCAATAGTTTCCCTCTGTAGATAAAATACAGAGGGGGGGGGGGAAGAATCAGCTAGCCAATAGTTTCCCCCAATCAATCAATACAGAAGAGGGACAGAATTAGCTAGCCAATAATTTCCCCCATAGATAAAATACAGAGGGGGGGGGGGGGGGGAGAGAATCAGCTTACCAATAGTACACCCCCCCCCCCCCATCAATCAATACAGAGGGGGGAAAGAATCAGTTAGCCATTTTTTTCCCCGGGGAAAAAAATATCATGGGGGGAGGGGGGGGAATCAGCTAGCTGATTTCTTCCCCGGGGAAACTATCAGCTAGCCAATTCTTTCCCGGGGTAACTTTCAGTAGGGGGGAAAGAATTGGCTGTTACAGGTGGTAAACGACTTCTACACCGGTAACTGCGTAAGAATTCATCTTGGATATTGCTAATATCAGTTAATCTTAACTAAATCTATAAGCATAATAAGCTATTAGGCTTGATTTTCACTTCAAGTTTTGCCAAAAGTTATGTATACTGGGCCTTTAAGAAAAACATAAATTAAAATGTATTACTTTATTCAAATATCATTCAATATTTTTCCAAAACAAGGGTCACCAAGTTCAACTTACTTTGGGTACCATTGTGAAAAATTTGTTTTAGACAACCTCTAAAACAATAATTGTATAAAATCACATGTTGCTGTTTCTTAAAAATTTAAATGTTTGAAAATAGAAATACCTTGATAAAAAAGAAAACACAAGAGATCATAGGTGTGGCCTTTGTATTACAAGACTAGTCTAAATGCTTTAACCAAAACCTGACATATCCTTAAATTACCCTGGCTGTTAATTATGGGACATAAAAACAAAATAAACCAAACCAAAACTTTACTAATTATAACTGCATAACATCAAAATGTGTCCAAGTTATGGGCTTTAATCTTATGAAAAGAATTAAAAGTGACTCTTATCCTTAAGAACTTTTTGGGGTTATTTATTTTTCTAGATCAGTGAATATGGAGAATATTCCAAGTGAAAGAAACAAAACATTGAATTTTGCTTTATAATTCTAACTGATAGGTGGTCTGGTGGTGCACTAGGTACCACCCTTGCATGGCTTTCACCAAGGTGGCCGGGGTTTGATTCCCCGACCGGGTGTGGAAAGGTATGGGGATCACCTGCCCGACCACATGGGTTTTCTCTAGGTTACTCCGATTTTCCTCAACACAATAAGACCCCCTCATGCACATCCGTGAAGACAAGAGTGATCAATATAAGTTGGATAACTTTATACTTTAAATCTGTATTTGATGGAGTACCCTTAATGGGAGCTTTAAGGATCCCTGTCCCTCGCTGTAGAGGTTTTAGCCCTAACTAATGGGAGCTTTAAGGATCCCTGTCCCTCACTATAGAGGTTTTAGCCGTACCTAATGGGAGCTTTAAGGATCCCTGTCCCTCACTGTAGAGGTTTTAGCCCTACCTAATGGGAGCTTTAAGGATCCCTGTCCCTCACTGTAGAGGTTTTAGCCCTACCTAATGGGAGCTTTAAGGATCCCTGTCTGTTGTAAAACTGAGTTTTGTTATAACAATGTTGCCTAATTACCTTTTTCTCATAGCCTAATGTTGTTTATAAACGTTGAATTAATTATGTAGTTTGTACATCGGTTCTATCGTGGTACATGTAGAGCGAAAGTTCATGTTACTGTTTCCCGGTAAAAATCGCCAGTTGAGTCTGTTTATATGGTGACGTCATCTTCCGGTTGACATTCAGAGGCTACTTTAGTACCAGACAGTTGTTGTAAACGAAACTTTCAATACCATATTTATTTGTTAAAAGATGAAAAACTACATTGATACTTTGTGTGTTGTATACACTTTTATTGTTGAAACTATGTGTATCCAAGCGATGCACGTGCTAAGCAAGTAACAGTATAAAAGCGACGGCTTTTGAACTTCGTCAGACGGAAAATAGACCAGAGTCGAGTCAGCAGGACTAAAGAAAGGTAACTGGGATCGGGTTGATTTTGGGGGTTTTATACATATAGACTATATATATATATTATAACCAATTGTTATTGCGAATGCGTTACATTGGAAAATAACTGTTAATTGTAAAGTTGCTGACGTTTGTATTAATTTATCTTGTATAACCTTTGCTTCTGTGTAAGGCAGTGCTTAGGAAAATAATTGTGATATAATATTAGATAGTTCATAAATATATTCGTTATAACCTAGTTGGTACGGAATGTGACACCTGGGAAAATAACTTTGGTTAAGGGTATTTTAAATATTTGAATAACCTTTACTACTTCGTATGAAGTAGATTGGAAAATAGAAGTTGATAAGAAGTTTATAACTAAGCACTAAGCAGTTTCGGGTCGGGATAATTTATACTTAGCCGGATAGGATTTTTGTAGTTTATATTAGACTGCTCCGTCTCGCGTACTTGGTGATTGTTTGATCCTGATTTTTTATTATATTATGACAATAACAATGTGTGATGTTGACATAGATAAAATTAACTTCATGTAAATAAAACTTTCTACGAACTTTATTACAGTCTCGAACTAAGTATTCTGGTACACGTTTCAACTTAACTACTTCTCAATAGTTAAAATCATTACACTGTCCCTCACTGTAGAGGTTTTAGCCCTACCTAATGGGAGCTTTAAGGATCCCTGTCCCAAACAATATGATTTATCTGAGAAATAATGATTTACAACAGGAAAAGATTCTTTTTTTCTTCGGTAACTCAACTGGTTAAAGCAAATTACTAAACAAACTGAAATCCAATGGTTGAAACCCAGTCTACAAATCCTGCTGAATTCCACATGAAAAATATTAGCTACTGTTGTTTATGTTGCATTTATTTCAAATTCATGATTTCTCAAAAAGTGGTCTCACAATGTACATTTTTCTCTTCAGAGAAAATTGATCAAAGCTTAAATTAGGCTGAAACAAATTTCCAATCCTAACTTTAAGTTTCACAGTGGTTTGGTTATCTTTAAATGGTCGTACAATATGATATACTATAGAGAGATCTTGATAAAGAATGAGGGATCAAAGTAAATGCTACAAGTTCTACTTACTCTGAAACTGACAAAGCATTGTCCTTGTCTAAAATTCTTTCACTTATTTTTCGATCCCTTGCCTGCAATTAGTCAACATAACGCATATTTAATTTATATTAAAACAAAGGAAAATTTCCGCCCCTTTTCCCCTTCTTTATAAGGGAAAATTTATCAAAACAGGAAATATTTGTTAACAACATCATATACAAAGAAATTATTTGATAGGAGAGTTTGATATTGGAATTTAAATGGATTTTTACTGATGGCAAAAATTTCTCAAGACACTGTTTGACTTTAATAGTTTATATACATGTAAATACATATACACACCTGGTACCAAACCAGTTACACTTATCACATATATATCCATTCACAAGATGTATCAAGAAAATGATCCATGATCTGTTTTCAAATTATCGTTCCACTTTTTCTAGGTAAGTTAGAAGAAACAGACTGAGGTCTCAGTGCACAATACAATTTACACAACTGCTTTTGTGTTTAAAATAGCAACCTGTCATAAGCGATAATCTGTCTACACTGACCAAGCACCTGTCTAAAACGACCACTTTCTATAATGACCCCCTCTTACCTGTGCAGACGTCACCTGGTAAAAGGTATCCAGTGGTTTTTCTATCACCAGGATTTTGAATGGCTTGTAGTCCTAATTAAGAAATAAACAATATTCAGGATGAAATTATTTCAATATTTCCTGAAATTTTGTAATTCAGAATGTTCCTGCTGTGAAATGTTTATTCTGAAATGTCTCTGTGAAGGTTAAACGAATGACAAACAATCATAATAGCCATATTTTCGTTACAGGTTCAATGCAAGGCATCATTACTGAGTGGCATATTCACTGATAGCCCAATCTTTTACAGTCTCCTTATAGGATATGTGTTGTAACAAGAGGCCCAATGGGCCTGCATCGCTCACCTGGTATCAATCTCTGACTTATATTATAGTGTAACCCTAAAGTCCCCTAAAATCTTTTAATGTAAGACATTTAGAAGAACATCTTAAGATTTAAACATATTTTACCCCTGTGACCTTATAAGACAACATCATTTTCATTTTCAAATTTTGTTTGGCTTCATCCAAGGAACCTTTCAGCCAAATATCATGCTTCTAGGGCTTTTGGTATTTCAGGAGAAGTCGTTTAAAGGTTTTAAAAGATTTGACCCCTGTGACTTTGAATATAGGTCAAGGTCATTTCTTTTCACAAACTTTGTCCGGCTTCATCCAAGGAACCTTTCAGCCAAATATCATGCTTCTAGGGCTTTTGGTATTTCAGAAGAAGTCGTTTAAAGGTTTTAACAGATTTGACCCCTGTGACCTTGAATAAAGGTCAAGGTCATTTCTTTTCACAAACTTTGTCGGGCTTCATCCAAGGAACCTTTCAGCCAGATATCATGCTTCTAGGGCTTTTGGTATTTCAGAAGAAGTCGTTTAAAGGTTTTAACAGATTTGACCCCTGTGACCTTGAATAAAGGTCAAGGTCATTTCTTTTCGCAAACTTTGTCGGGCTTCATCCAAGGAACCTTTCAGCCAAATATCATGCTTCTAGGGCTTTTGGTATTTCAGAAGAAGTCGTTTAAAGGTTTTAACAGATTTGACTCCTGTGACCTTGAATATACGTCAAGGCCATTTTTTTTCGCAAACTTTGTCCGGCTTCATCCAAGGAACCTTTCAGCCAAATATCATGCTTCTAGGGCTCTTGGTATTTCAGAAGAAGTCGTTTAAAAAGTTTTAACAGATTTGACCCCTGTGACCTTCAATATAAGTCAAGGTCATTTCTTTTCGCAAACTTTGTCTGGCTTCATCCAAGGAACCTTTCAGCCAAATATCATGCTTCTAGGGCTTTTGGTATTTCAGAAGAAGTCGTTTAAAGGTTTTAACAGATTTGACTCCTGTGACCTTGAATATACGTCAAGGCCATTTCTTTTCGCAAACTTTGTCCGGCTTCATCCAAGGAACTTTTCAGCCAAATATCATGCTTCTAGGGCTTTTGGTATTTCAGAAGAAGTCGTTTAAAGGTTTTAACAGATTTGACCCCTGTGACCTTGAATATAGGTCAAGGTCATTTCTTTTCGCAAACTTTGTCCGGCTTCATCCAAGGAACCTTTCAGCCAAATATCATGCTTCTAGGGCTTTTGGTATTTCAGGAGAAGTCGTTTAAAGGTTTTAACAGATTTGACTCCTGTGACCTTGAATATAGGTCAAGGTCATTTCTTTTCGCAAACTTTGTCCGGCTTCATCCAAGGAACCTTTCAGCCAAATATCATGCTTCTAGGACTTTTGGTATTTCAGAAGAAGTCGTTTAAAGGTTTTAACAGATTTGACTCATGTGACCTTGAATTAAGGTCAAGGTCATTTCTTTTCGCAAACTTTGTCGGGCTTCATCCAAGGAACCTTTCAGCCAAATTTCATGCTTCTAAGGCTTTTGGTATTTCAGAAGAAGTCGTTTAAAGGTTTTAACAGATTTGACCCCTGTGACCTTGAATATAAGTCAAGGTCATTTCTTTTCGCAAACTTTGTTGGGCTTCATCCAAGGAACCTTTCAGCTAAATATCATGCTTCTAGGGCTCTTGGTATTTCAGAAGAAGTCGTTTAAAGGTTTTAACAGATTTGACCCCGGTGACCTTGAATATAAGTCAAGGTCATTTCTTTTCGCAAACTTTGTTTGGCTTCATCCAAGGAACCTTTCAGCCAAATATCATGCTTCTAGGGCTTTTGGTATTTCAGAAGAAGTCGTTTAAAGGTTTTAACAGATTTGACTCCTGTGACCTTGAATATACGTCAAGGCCATTTCTTTTCGCAAACTTTGTCCGGCTTCATCCAAGGAACCTTTCAGTTAAATATCATGCTTCTAGGGCTTTTGGTATTTCAGAAGAAGTCGTTTAAAGGTTTTAACAGATTTGACCCCTGTGACCTTGAATATAAGTCAAGGTCATTTCTTTTCGCAAACTTTGTCCGGCTTCATCCAAGGAACCTTTCAGCCAAATATCATGCTTCTAGGGCTTTTGGTATTTCAGAAGAAGTCGTTTAAAGGTTTTAACAGATTTGACCCCTGTGACCTTGAATATAAGTCAAGGTCATTTCTTTTCGCAAACTTTGTCCGGCTTCATCCAAGGAACCTTTCAGCCAAATATCATGCTTCTAGGGCTCTTGGTATTTCAGAAGAAGTCGTTTAAAGGTTTTAACAGATTTGACCCCTGTGACCTTGAATATAAGTCAAGGTCATTTCTTTTCGCAAACTTTGTCGGGCTTCATCCAAGGAACCTTTCAGCCAAATATCATGCTTCTAGGGCTTTTGGTATTTCAGACGGACGGACGACGGACGGACAAACGGACGGACGGACGACGGACGCTGCACCATCACATAAGCTCACTTGGCCCTTCGGGCCAGGTGAGCTAAAAAGTCTTGATAGTGAACCCTAGCATTGCAAAATAATAAGTATATGTGAAGCTTGTCTAGTAAAATATCTTGTACCACACAACATACTGGTCAGATTAAATTCTCTTATCAGACACCCCATGGCACACAATATTATTCAGATAGAACTGTCTAATCTGACACCCTGTTGGACAACATGTATTGGTCAGATTAACCGGTCTAATCTGACACCCTGTTGGACACAACATGTATTGGTCAGTTTAACCTGTCTAATCTGACACCCTCTGGGACACAACATACTGGCCAGATTAACCTGTCTAATCTGACACCCTGTTGGACACAACATACTGGTCATAATAACCGTTCTAATCTGACACCCTGTTGGACACAGCACACTGGTCAGATAAACCTGTCTAATCTGAACCCTGTTGGACACAATATACTGGTCAGATTAACCTGTCTAATATGACCCCTGTTGGACAAAACATGTATTGGTCAGTTTAACCTGTCTAATCTGACACCCTGTGGGACACAACATACTGGCCAGATTAACCTGTCTAATCTGACACCCTGTTGGACACAACATACTGGTCATAATAACCGTTCTAATCTGACACCCTGTTGGACACAGCACACTGGTCAGATTAACCTGTCTAATCTGACACCCTGTTGGACACAACACACTGGTCAGATTAACCTGTTTAATCTGACATTCTGTTGGACACAACATATTTGTCGGATTGACCTGTCTAATCTGACACCCTGTTGGACACAACATACTGTCAGATTAACCTGTCTAATCTGACACCCTGTTGGACACAACATACTGTCAGATTAACCTGTCTAATCTGACACCCTGTTGGACACAACATACTGTCAGATTAACCTGTCTAATCGGACACCCTGTTGGACACAACATACTGGTCAGGTTAACCTGTCTAATCTGACACCCTGTTGGACACAACATACTGTCAGATTAACCTGTCTAATCTGACACCCTGTTGGACACAACACACTGGTCAGATTAACCTGTTTAATCTGACATTCTGTTGGACACAACATATTTGTCGGATTGACCTGTCTAATCTGACACCCTGTTGGACACAACATACTGGCCAGATTATACTGTCTAATCTGACACCCTGTTGGACACAACATACTGGTCAGATTAACCTGTCTAATCTGACACCCTGTTGGACCCAACATACTGTCAGATTAACCTGTCTAATCTGACACCCTGTTGGACACAACATACTGTCAGATTAACCTGTCTAATCTGACACCCTGTTGGACACAACATACTGGCCAGATTAACATGTCTAATCTGACACTGTTGGACACAACATACTGGTCATAATAACCGTTCTAATCTGACACCCTGTTGGACACAACACACTGATCAGATTAACCTGTCTAATCTGACACCCTGTTGGACACAACACACTGGTCAGATTAACCTGTTTAATCTGACATTCTGTTGGACACAACATATTTGTCGGATTGACCTGTCTAATCTGACACCCTGTTTGACACAACATACTGTCAGATTATACTGTCTAATCTGACATCCTGTTGGATACAACATACTGGTCAGATTAACCTGTCTAATCTGACACCCTGTTGGACACAACACACTGGTCAGATTAACCTGTTTAATCTGACATTCTGTTGGACACAACATATTTGTCGGATTAACCTGTCTAATCTGACACCCTGTTGGACACAACATACTGTCAGATTAACCTGTCTAATCTGACACCCTGTTGGACACAACATACTGTCAGATTAACCTGTCTTATCAGACACCCTGTTGGACACAACATACTGTCAGATTAACCTGTCTAATCTGACACCCTGTTGGACACAACATACTGTCAGATTAACCTGTCTAATCTGACACCCTGTTGGACACAACATACTGTCAGATTAACCTGTCTAATCTGACACCCTATTGGACACAACAAGCTTGTCAGATTAACCTGTCTAATCTGACATCCTGTGTGACACAACATATTGGTCAGATTGACCTGTCTTATCCAACATCACACAAATTGGTAGGGTGTTGCAATATATTAGTGGAAAGCATGACGGATAAGAACAGAACACTCTGGCGTCAGGCTATATGTCTATGTATACTCTGGGTAATGATGTCAAGCAATGAACTTCAACTTACCTTATTATAACCTAATTCTTCACTTAGTATCTTCACTTTACATGGACAGGAAAATCCTGAAAACAGTGAGTAGCACATTTTAAAATCAAGAATATTCGGTAATAAAGCCCAAGTCTATTTTAAGCACAAAAAAGAATTAGAAAAAAAAATGCATAATGAACTTGTTACTTTACAGTTTATATTATACCAGATAGTGTACCTGGTTATACAATAATACTATGAGTTAGTGGAATGGAAAGTTTAAGGTCACTGAGACCAAGAATATTAAATTTTGATATTAATGGTCATATCTGTAGAATTTGTCTGCCGATTCTGGTATCCCTATTAAAGTTTACTTAAATATTGCACTTACAGAACAGCATAAACTCAATGTTATATGGGTAGAGGTGTTACTGACATACATGCTATACCATTGTGTTGTGGGTATGTAAAGACATATTGTTCAGTTGTTCTGTACTGGTAGGATCATTTATAGACACAATTATTTATGTATTTTGTTACACTATTAGATGGTGAGATATGACTTGGTCAGACAATGTATTTTGTTACACTATTAGATGGTGAGATATGACTTGGTCAGACAATGTATTTTGTTACACTATTAGATGGTAAGATATGACTTGGTCAGACAATGTAA
The DNA here is from genome assembly GCA_947623455.1 of Mimachlamys varia. Lineage (NCBI taxonomy): Eukaryota > Metazoa > Mollusca > Bivalvia > Pectinida > Pectinidae > Mimachlamys > Mimachlamys varia. Next base: position 25,773,772 of record OX392532.1, on the reverse strand, counting down.
TTCGTAACAGACACCTTACCATCACCAGTTCGAAGTTCCTTCCCATTTTCTTCTAGATGAACGATTCTGTCACTCGACTTCAGGGTCAGATATTCACTGCAAAAAAATAGCCAAAATGGTGCGGCTACCTAAATATTCATTGATGTTAACTTATAAAGAACAAGATCAATTTCAAAAATCTCTATTGATAATTTTAACTAGATGCTGTCCCAAAGGTGGCAGTGGGGAGGAAAGGGTGTGTGTGTTGTGGGGTAGGGGGACAGGATACCAACCAACACCTTTATACATCATGTTAAGAAATTCATTCTGTGTTTTCAAATTTAAATTTTGTATCCAATGTTTTGTACGGCTGGCTTCTTGAACTTTTATAAACTTTACTGTACCTTTATTGTCAATAGCACAATTTTAATTCAATATCATTAATGATAAACCGAAGCACTGGTTCTCATAAGTAAATAAACAAAATCGTAAGGCGTATTTTGCATTCTTGAAAATAAAAGTTGTAAGGATTAGGCCAAAAGAGGGATGGTTGATTTCTCTGCATGGTATACATACTGTCAGAAGTAGTTCCAAAGAAATTGAATGTGTCCAATTTTGTAGCCAAAGGGACATAATTGTCTTAAAAAGGTTAAAAAACTAGATCATTTCAAGAGGCACTACTACCATATGCTTCTACAAAACTGAGCAGACGGATAACAAGTCAAAATTTTGCAATGTTCTTTTACATATAAGAAAATTATTTTCTTTAAATACATGTAATCTGAAATACAACAAGAGGCCCAATGGGCCTGCATCGCTCACCTGGTATCAATCTCTGACTTATTTTATAGTGTAGCCCTAAAGTCCCCTTAAAATATTTTACTGTAAGACATTCAGAAGAACATCTTAAGATTTAAACATATTTTACCCCTGTGACCTTATAAGACAACATCATTTTCATTTTCAAATTTTGTTTGGCTTCATCCCAAGACGCTACAAGACAAATATCATATCTCTAGGCATTTCGGTTTATCAGAATAAGTCGCTCAAAGCTTTTAACCACTGATTAAGAAGAAGTCGTTTAAAGGTTTTAACAAATTTGACCCCTGTAACCTTGAATATAGGTCAAGGTCATTTCTTTTCGCAAACTTTGTCGGGCGTCATCCAAGGAACCTTTCAGCCAAATATCTTGCTTCTAGGGCTTTTGGTATTTCAGAAGAAGTCGTTTAAAGGTTTTCACAGATTTGACCCCTGTGACCTTGAATATAGGTCAAGGTCATTTCTTTTCGCAAACTTTGTCGTGCTTCATCCAAGGAACCTTTCAGCCAAATATCATGCTTCTAGGGCTTTTGGTATTTCAGAAGAATTCGTTTGAAGGTTTTACCAGATTTGACCCCTGTGACCTTGAATATAGGTCAAGGTCATTTCTTTTCGCAAACTTTGTCGGGCTTCATCCAAGAAACCTTTCAGCCAAATACCATGTTTCTAGGGCTTTTGGTACTTCAGAAGAAGTCGTTTGAATGTTTAAACAGATTTGACCGCTGTGACCTTGAATATAGGTCAAGGTCATTTCTTTTCGCAAACTTTGTCAGGCTTCATCCAAGGAACCTTTCAGTCAAATATCATGCGTCTAGGGCTTTTTGTATTTCAGAAGAAGTTGTTTAAAGGTTTTAACAGATTTGACCCTTGTGACCTTGAATATAAGTCAAGGTCATTTCTTTTCGCAAACTTTGTCAGGCTTCATCCAAGGAACCTTTCAGCCAAATATCATGCTTCCAGGGCTTTTGGTATTTCAGAAGAAGTCGTTTAAAGGTTTTCACAGATTTGACCCCTGTGACCTTGAATATAGGTCAAGGTCATTTCTTTTCGCAAATTTTGTCGTGCTCCATCCAAGGAACCTTTCAGCCAAATATCATTCTTCTAGGGCTTTTGGTATTTCAGAAGAAGTCGTTTGAAGGTTTCAACAGATTTGACCCTTGTGACCTTGAATATGAATCAAGGTCATTTCTTTTCGCAAACTTTGTCGGGCTTTATCCAAGGAACCTTTCAGTCAAATATCATGCTTCTAGGGCTTTTGGTATTTCAGAAGAAGTCGTTTAAAGGTTTTAACAGATTTGACCCCTGTGACCTTGAATATAAGTCAAGGTCATTTCTTTTCGCAAACTTTGTCAGGCTTCATCCAAGGAACCTTTCAGTCAAATATCATGCTTCCAGGGCTTTTGGTATTTCAGAAGAAGTCGTTTAAAGGTTTTAACAGATTTGACCCCTGTGACCTTGAATATAGGTCAAGGTCATTTCTTTTCGCAAACTTTGTCGGGCTTCATCCAAGGAACCTTTCAGCCAAATATCATGCTTCCAGGGCTTTTGGTATTTCAGAAGAAGTCGTTTAAAGTTTAAAATAGATTTTACCTCACTGTGACCTTGAATATTGGTCAAGGTCGTTTCTTTTCGCAAACTTTATTTGGCTTCTTCCAAGGAAGCTTCTGGTCAAATATGAAGTCTCTATGCCTGACGGTATTTTAGAAGAAGTTGTTTGAAGGTTTCGACATTTTTGACCCCGGTGACCTTGAAATTAGGTCAAAGTGATTTTTTTTCGCAAACTTTGTTCAGCTCCTTCCAAGATATCTACCAGCCAAATTTCATGTCCCTGGGCCTTTCAGTATTTTAGAAGAAGTCGTTTAAAGGAAAAAGTTGACGGACGCAGGACGGACGGACGGACGGACGCTGCACCATCACATAAGCTCACTTGGCCCTTCGGGCCAGGTGAGCTAAAAATTATTTCAGGGGGCACAACACTTTTAAGTACTGCCACTACATTAAAAATATTTTGGGAACTAGGGTATCCCAATGAATGTGATTGCCTCACCATGGTTAACCCATAATCCAAGTATGACGTTACAATGGGAATTAGTGTAGGAGATAGAGCCTGTCCAAACTTTTTCTTTCAAAAAGGTCAAAGGTGAAAATGTAGGTCACAGAGACCTACTTTAGATACATGGCACACTGCTTCACCATGTCTCAAGTATGAAGTTCCAGTGACAAGTACTGAGTAGTGTAGGGAATAGAACCCAGAAAAACGTTTTCCTCAAGTCAAAGGTGAAAATGTAGGTCACATATAGTATACTATATAGTAACCTACTTTTGATACAAGACATACTATCTCACCAAGCTGATCCCATACTCTATGAGATAGAGCCTGGACAAGATAGTGGATTAAGACGGACGGATGGACACATACACACACACACATCACAAAACTATAGTCCCCTCTAGTTTCTGGTTGGAGATTAATAAAGACTACATACATACATAGACAAGCTGATTCTAGTGTACCCCTTTCCCCTATAGATATGTAAGGGCTTTATCAGGGGATTTTGGAATCGGACCCTAGGATCAAATATGGGAAGAAAATTTCAAGCATTTGAATTGGGAATTTTTAAGAGGAAAATTGGGAAAAATCACACCTTTTGTCAATGTGAATGGGTTCGTTTAACGGACCCAAAAGGAGGGGTGATAAAGCCCTGAATAAAGACAAGTAAATGATACTGTACCTTTGGAAATATGGCGATGGCCTCAAAATGTGAGTTTCTGAAAAAAAAGAGAGCATGTCAAATGTATAGAAAATTAAGACGAATCATTCAAGCATGACTGTATGGAGACATTGTTCACCAACACACAGGGGGTACTGCAGTATATGTGTGGCAATTTGCAGGTTACATGTATATCCCAATAGGGTTTTGAATAAGTATATATATATTCCACTACTTTTTTTACCTCGTATTTTTGGAGGTTAAATCCAGCTATGAAATCATTATTAAGCAATACAGTATAAACATGTCTAAACTGTCGTGTCTAATCTGGACATCTGTATAAACCAGCAAAAGAATTTGGACCTGGTAACTTCTGGTTTTGACTGGTTATACTGTATAATGTAAAGGCTGAATTACCATACCAGGTAACCCAAATAAAACATGCCTGGTGTTAAAATAATATTGTCCAAATTTCTACGACAAATATTTTCTCAAATTATCAAAAGATATGCCATGGACCCAATGTTCACTTCAAGCCTTTAAATCAAATGCTTTTCAATTTAATGAATTTATTATGTGACATGTTGAAATGCAATATGTGTTCCTTTAATATTTGATACATGTATACATTATATATTGCAATAGGAAAAACTGCATGCTGAAAATCCACATGTAACTCATACAATTAAGATTACAGATAAATGACACAAAACCAACTTAATAAAACTCAATGTCAAAAAAAAAGTTTTAAATGCATTAGTAGCCATATCAACAATAAATATACTAACAGATCTGAATTATTTGCATTGATGTCACAACAACTTGACCCCTGACCCCAGACATTTATTGAATGAGTGATGACTCACTGCAATAATATCTCAATATATTGTACCAATAGCACAATCAGCTGGTATTTGACCATGAACTGATAACAACAGACCAGCACACACATTTTGTAGACACTACACATACAAATAATATTATATTAAATATGTAGGTAAATTTTAGTTAAATGTATTTTATAATTCCCTTTTTTTCTAGATTTTCTTTGCTTTTCTAGAAATTCAAATTTAAGTTTGTTTTTGGTTCAATATTTATCAAATTCCTCTAAAATTCATCAATAAAAACATTTTGCAATACATCATGGAAACACGAAAACTGTTCTTTTTCTTTTTCATTAGTATATTATATATATGTACTAAATGTAACTTAATGTACACAGTGAAACACATTTTATTTTTTTTTTTTTTTCAAATTCAGGTATATATGTATGTGAAGACATGACATATAATTTTCTAATTTTGTCCTACCAAATATAAATACCATATTCGCTGTAATCAGCGTCCCTCTCCGATAAGGGCCCCTGAAGCTCTCCTTTTACAGAGGTATTGACATTTTATGAACGCCCCTACTAATCATCATGATCATATGACACAATTTCAATATTGTATAAAATGATACAGTAAATTTGTGTTCGGTTCGAACAGAAATAAATAATAAATATTGTCAATTAATTGTCAAATTACACAAACTTATAGCAGTTTGAATAATTGTAAGTATACAGTGTACCCTCGACCTATCACAACCTGAATCTACCGCCACCCTCCCATACCGCCTACTAAACCTCTAGAATGGATTTCTGTCCTATATAATTCCCTCGTTAAGTTCGCCACCCTCACATACCGCCATCCGCCACACCCTTTAAGATACAAACGTCCTGAATCGCTATATATTTCCCACGACGATAACGACATATTGTTCTGTTTTTGGAGATCGAGGAACTCTTAAGTGTTCCATTTAGAATGGCATTCGGCAAAAGCAGATCAATAACTATTTTCAGATATAAATTTGTGCCAATGTAGATCTATATGACGATATAATAATAAGCTTGTTTTTAATAAAATCTTGGAAATGAAATCTATTATGCAATTTAATTCATGGTTATAATTTTCATAATTTGATACTATCGCCATTCGCCACCCTCGTTATACCGCCATAATTGCTGTGGACGAAAGGTGGCGGTATAACGAGGGTACACTGTACTACCATTTCTGGAAACAATACATTGTACTTATAAGGACATTTTTCATCCAGACCTTCAGTTTTGTAATCCTATAAAACACCTCATTTGTAACAAATATTTTAGGCGCCCTGGGCACTAATTACGTTGAAATCGGCTGCTTTCTGACAATTGATTTTAAGTTACATTCAGAACCTTTAAAACAAAACTATTTAACCCCCTGAAAATTTTAGGCCCCTGAATAAAACTTACCCACAAACTTTTTGGAGATGTTGATGTTACTGAGTGAAGACTGCTGTGGTATACATACTGTATAGCATCTCTCCTGGGCTGCCTCATACACATCCAGGAAGGCGGTCTTTAAAAAAAATAGTTATTATACATACATGTGTTAAACCGTACTGAAACAATTCAAGGAAAATTTGAAATGTTGTGCACAACTCATAACTTAATAATTGAAATCTAGCTGTACCTCAACATCAAGGAGATCCATGATGGGTCGCAGACTTGAGACATTTGATTTCAAAGTTTTTAATGCTAGATTTCATTAGAATAATCTAATACATTTTTTTCATGTATATTACCTCAGAGTCAGTATGCGCAAATTAAAGTCAACCTGTCACATGGAAAACAATGATAAAATTCATTGTCTTAACTTCTGACTCACATTCACAGAAGATAAGCCTGACTCACAATGGACTATCAGGGATATTTGTATAATGGCTGATAGATGGCATATATAGAGGTTACACAACTAGTGGTTGTTGGATATGGAATTTATTTCACTCAAGTTATTCATAGTGAAATAAATTCCATATCCAATAACCACGAGTCGTGTGACCTCTTTCTACCACAATATTAAGTCGACAGTACGTGGCAGTGTTGTTTTCTGCAGTGAACTGTGGACTTTTTGCGCAAAAACACATCATCTCGTATATATTCCCACCAAGTTTGACAACGTCAACAATCCACATGTGACATTGAACCACGTGATTTCCGGTCAAAGTTCACCTTCTCAACCAATCAAAAGTCTGGAAGGTCATATATATACCACTAGTGGTATAACATATATTAATCCAACAGTCAGCATATTTATACAATGGTCTGAGACTGGAATAACACAGGGTATTGTGGTAGAAATCATAAACTACAACTGTTTTGTCTGTAACCAAAGGTCAAGGTCACACTGAGGTCAAAGTTTGCATTCATCATTCACAACTAAGTTTGTACTGTCCAAAAGATATTCAATGCATAGAAAGTAGGATGACAAAGCAAATTGATGTGTGTTGTACCATAATTGTTTCGATATTGTTACGAAACGTGACCACATTTATAGAACCTGACGTAGGCATACAAATCAAACAGATCCGCTACGACGTAACGTTTAATCCATCGGTTACCAGGGGCTGTAATTATATTTAAGAAATTATCACTGTGATAATTAGTACATTTCGTTCATGCAAACACCCAGACATGGGTTTTAATTAGAACAAACATCCCGACATGGGGAAATAAACAGTACTTTACATTAAGGAGCAGAAATGAAATTAGTGACGAGCTGGTTGCGAACCCGAGACCTGTAGGTTGTGGAGCCAGGACGTTACCACCGGGCCAAAAGGTATGAACCAGTTGACCTGGTTTGTTGTTTCCTGATATAGTTATGCAAGGTCGTGTCTCCACGTAACAATATGCATAAGTTCAAGGTCAAATTGAAGTAAAAGGTCAAATCAATCATCTAAGCAATAACTTCAGTCTGAATATCACTTTGATGAAATTTTAGGGAATTGCAAGGCAGTTTTTGTACACTACTAATAAGTAGTTAAATCTGTATGCACACAAGCCTGTATGTCAATTAGGTCAAGATAATAAATTTCTAGGGATAAATAAAGGTAAAATTAAAAGGTTTGAGAATGCAGTACTATTCTCGATGTCAGTGTGACATCACAGTCATGTGATTTAATTTCACAACCGATCCACTATCTTTGTTTGGGGGAATTTTTATTTTACCAGCACAAGTCCGTTACTTTTGTCCGATTGGTTATTTGTTACATTAACGGTATGTCATTTTGATGCCAAGAGGAATGTATTAAGAGAATTGACACACTTAATAAATGGCCACCATTGGAGTTCATCAAATTTCCATGTGGGTATTCAGAATTCTGCATTACATGTATATATTATAACAGATCTGATAGCAGTTTATATCATCTTTTAAACCAACAAGAGATCCCAGAGGGGTCTTAATTAGCACCCATCTTTATAGACAATCTTCATTCGGTTTTTTTTAAAGATTGATCTTTTCCCTTACATATATTTCATTTTAGTTTTAAATTTGAGAATTCCTCTTAAGAAAAGACAATGAATATTAATTGAAAGACAGTAGCCTGTGAGCAATTGTTTTTTTTTTTATCAGTCCTAAAAACAAATAGAACAACTTTAAAGGACCCAAGCAGAACCAACATATATATGAAGTTTAAGAAATTCCCATGCATGGTCAAATTACAAGATGGCCGTCTGTAAGCCATTTTTTTCCCAGTCAGTATTAAAAATCAAAAGGCACATTAACTAGGCACCCAGGAGAACCTACATATGAAATCTGAGAAAGAGCCATCAGGTTACTTCTCAAGAAATAGCCATAACAATTAATCTTTAAATGTCAAAATCCAAGATGGCTGTCTTTCAGCCATTTTTTTTCTGATCAGTTCCAAATTCAAATAGGCACAACTTTAAGGAACCAAAGAGAATAGAACAAGGGGATAACCCACATATGAAAATTGGAGAAAAATCCATCCTTAGTTATGTATAAGAAATATTGTATATAGCGATAAAAAACTAAATACAGACAAATCCAAGATGGCTGTCTGTCAGCCATACGTTTTATCAGATCTGTCTGAAAATGTATTACGCACAACAAGGCACCAAGGGGCACCTAAAAATGAAATGTGAAAATGATCCATCCAGTACTTCTCAAGAAATAGGCCTTAATAAGAGATAACAAACAATGACTGTACATTCCAAGATGGCCAACTGTCGGCCATATTGTTTAACCAGATCTGTCTGAAAAAAAGACCATGCCTAACTAGGCACCAAGGGTAACCTACATGATATTTGAGAATGATCCATCGAGTATTTTTAAGAAATGGTGATAACAATAAGCTGTTTCCGAGATGTAACTTTCCGGAATAAATGTCACGTGATTTGGCAGTCACGTGGTACATTTAGGGGGACATGTATACTTGTGGTGTAATGGTAAATCGGTAGTTAACCAACTTTGATGGCATAAAATGCCGGTAAATTAGGGCAAACATTACCGAAATTTAGGATTCTCTAACAAAGTTATTTCTACTGACCATGTACCATGTAGATAAACATAACGATTGGAAACTCAATTAGCAGCTCTTTCTGAATATTGTTTTGTTGTACTGATACTTTGGCGGTACACTGGAAGTATACATGTCCCCCTATCACGTGACAAGCATATCTAAAACCTGGTCAAATCCAGAGAGAAAAGGTATCTCAGAAATGATGTATTAATTGTTTAAGGATGGACAATGGACAGACGGACAATGGACGCAGGGCGATTTGAACAGCTCATGATCAATCACCATCTGATGATGGTGGGCTAAATAATATAATGGGGAACAATTGCAATAGCTTACATTTCATTAGGTTTAGCCATGGATATGTCAACATTACCAAAAATAACAGTGACACAATTTATTACTATTACCAGCTGATTACAATCTTGTGCTAGGGCTCATAAAACATGGTAATTAAAATGTCTACACTCACAGTTCAGGACACAGCAAAAGAGAATATCTCTCAGATTAATGTGAAAACATTATGATTAAGTTATAAAGCGTCAATAATTCCACACCTAGCTATATATATACTTCGGGTCTACTGTCTGCACATATACATTTTGTATGCATGGTGTAAGAAACAGTTTCTTTCTGGGTCACGTTTGTTACTAGTTATTTAGATACAGACTTCTGCCTATATGACTATTTTACCTGAAGGCAACTAAAAAACTTGTTGATGTCCAACTCATCTGTATCTGTCATTACGGCGGTAAACAGATTAGAACAAGACGTACAATCCTACATCTGGATCCTCATATGACAGATGTAGAACGTTTCATGTTGACAGTAAAAGTCAGAGATGTTCCGTATTACACGGCACAACATAGATAACTCAAAAGTTGTTCCGATATTTCTGTAATCCGGGCATTTTCAAGATGGTTGCGTTCAAGGGAACAAGAATATTTAACTGTCGATTTGTGAAGAAATGTGCGTAAGAACAGTCGGATATTTTGACAATTTGTAGTAGACGAAATACAGCTAGTGCTATGCGATAATCTGCATTTATAAGGATCACAAAAGTGCATCATTCTTAAAAGAAACTACGATATTTAACTTTCAAGAGCCCCCCCCCCCCCCCCCCGCTCAATAACAACTACTACTCTTGCCAGTCTTGGTGCCTGGTCGTTGTTAGTTTATTGTCAGTTCGTGCGTTTAACTTTAGCAATTCTAAGCAAAATACAGTCTAATAGCTCTGTATATACCGACATAAAGATGCAACTTCACTAACTATAAGTAAAAATTTGCATGTTTACACAGACAAGTCAGAATGTTTTTGCACCCAATAAGAGAATCACACTGTAGTGGAGCTTAATGGGCCGATCGTTGGCGACAAGATAGTATTGTTCAACTGATTAAGCACTCATCAAAAGTTTTAAAGGTCCCGTATTTAAACCCCAGTCTGTCCATTCATTTTTCAGCTATAGAGATCTCCTCTGTAGCTTGAAGTTGAGAGTAAGACTACTAAGCCAAATGTTTGGGTTAGACGTGTTACAGAGGCATTGGAAATAAACAATGACCTCTGTTACATTAGCGCCCACATCTGGAACCATGAATGATACTCTGCTAGCAATATGTAATATGTATACTTGCAAAGAAATTGCTATGTCAACCTCAGGAAAAACATGAGACAATATAAGATTTTTCCTGGAAGGGAGTATATCCCTGGTAAAATACTAGCTGTAATTTACCACTTTGCTAACAAGATCGTTTCTTCAGCTTGATTGGTTGAGCATAAGAACTTAAGCCTTATAAGCCAGGATTCCAGGTTGTACTCCTGGTGGACACATTGAAAATCAATAATGACCTCTTGATCTGTTACAGAAGCTAAAAATAGTTTTGTTTACTTATAATTAGGTTCGTTTGGTACCGAATCCCTTTCCCAGATATAGTTCATATGGTAGATAAAGGTCTTTTTGGTAATTCTACATGTATAATCAGTATTGATACAAAGAGTCTCTGAAAATGAGGTATGTTCAAGATACATTTTTGATGACAGTTCATTCAATTGAAAAATCTAGAGTATATTTTAAGCTATTGAAGAAAGGAAAACTAAGTATAAATGTCAAATCACAACAAGCTCTGGATAGTTTTCCTTATTATGAAGTGTACATAAGGTGACAAGTCTACTATTTTCACCAAAACAGTGGGCTTCCTCATATTCATTTTTTGATGATCATGAATAGTGAGTCAACAAAAGTTGTCATAAGCTCAAAGCTCAAGATCAAAGATATTTTTATTTATTTTCTGTGGTCACATATATGGTATTTATCGGTAGCAGAACTGGACTAAGTCGATTGGCCACCAGACTATGTTATAACTCAATTAGTTCAACGTTCATGAAGAGTTCCAATCTAGAGTGCCATGACTTTGAATCCTGGTCTGATTGTGCATTTCTCTTTATCCTGTTACAAATTAAGTGAGCTTTTCAACCCTTGTTTCAAGCACTGGATGGATTGTTAATTGGCAGCTGGGGTGATACCAGATCAGAGCTATGAGTAATTGTGTCTCTTGGGGCAAAAAAGTTTTTTTTTTTTTTTTGAAAGGAGAAATAAGGAAATGTAGTCGAACTACAGAAGGCTCAATTTATAAGGTGTCTTTCATCAATAAGGTTTGGGGGTCCAAGGTTTGGCCATTGATTTCTTTTTCTCCTGTCACAGGTCTCATACACCAAAACAGCAGAAGGGAAATAATTGAACATGTACTACTGTTGTTCAGTAAATTTGAAAAAAGATGTTGTTTGCAGTTGCTTCTGTTAACGTGTTTGGACCACATTTTGGATTCATTTAGCAAGTGCAGTTATTTTGGAAAATAAAAAGTGTCTTATAGATTAAGGTTATTGATTGATATGAAAATTATTTGGAGCATACATATTTTCTTTTTCATTTGTTTATTGTTTGACAGTGAATCGAAAGCTTAAGCCTGTATTATAAATCAAAGTATCTGATAGATTAAGGTTATTGATTGATATGAAAATGATAATTTAAATGGAGCATACACGTTTTCTTTTTTATTTGTTTATTGTTTGACAGTGAATTGAAAGTCTGTATTTTTGTAGTCTTATGACATTGAATTTATATATAAATATGAATTTTACTTTACAATGCATTGAATGATTTTCAAACACATTTACAAGGTATTGTTTAGGTTGATGCATATACATTGTATATGCTGCAGAAAGTAAGGGATGGGGTTGGGAAAGAGTGTTATCGATAATGACATTGATAAAGATATATATCTTGGACAGAGATCTCAACTTCTGGGTGTATGAACTTCTGTAAACCTACATATTTTCACGGTAATCTTCTTTTAGCCTTTTCCGCGTTGAAAGCATTGTGCTAATTGGAGTTTTTATGCTTCTTATATAGTTATAAACACAGATGCATGAATTTATCATTGCGCTAATGTGCCAAAAAATGACTTTGCGCTAAAATTTGATTTTAGCCAAATTATATACATTAACTGTATTATTGTTTAAAGCAAAACTAGTCACTGTGGCCGTTTCCATATAAGCTGACTTTGCCGTTGTTTATTTCAGAACTGTATTAGCTGTATAGGGTATATCGGCTCACAATCATGTCCACCAAGCGGCCAGCTGAGGACCAGGCCGCAGGGTCAGGTGGTCCTCCAGCCAAAAAGTCCATGACAAGGTTCGATCCTGTCAGCATTGGCACGGTCTATAATCTGGTATGTATTACTAAATACTCTTGACACCGATTTTCATATACATTGTACATGTATGTCACATTTGGTGTCAAAGTTTAGCCCCTTTGCATTGTTTTAAATTTGAATCTTTGAAAAGGGAAATTGATCAAATATGAATGTGCTGTTTGCAGGAGGAACTAGACATGAAGGTGCTCAAGTTCCAGAACAAGAAGTTGGTGGAAAGGATCGAGCTTCGGCGACGTGCTGAGGATGAACTGAGGAAAAGGATTGATCAACTGGAGAATCGACAGCGTACTGATGACGCTGTTCTCATGATTGTCAACCGATACTGGAATCTGGTCAGTAAATTGATGTCTGAGTATTTTATTCAGGTTGGGTCATTGCCCTTTATTCTAAATCAGGGTTTGCGTTGAAACTGTCCCTATATCTTTATCAAGCATAGAAACTGAAGAGGACCCCACTAATTGTCTTTCAGGATTCTAATTGAAACTATGTAGAAGGTCCCCACTTATAAAATACCCGTGTGAACCCTGTAAATCATATGATATAGCTTTCCATTCAGAATTTATTTGTGTGGCTTTATAACTCATCTCTTCGATGCTTTCCTCAGCTTATTAATTGTGAGGTAGGAAGTATGTAAAATTTTGCTGTAAATTTATCTGCAGTAGTAATACGGTAGTACAATAGGCTTTATTAATAAAACATTATTGTATGGATAATACAATCAAAGTACCATAAGCTTTATTAATAAAAATGTTATTGTATTGATATAGAACCGGTCTGTATAAGTTTTTGTTTTCTTTTGTTCCGATATGCTTTGTGATTGTACTTAATCATTAAAACATATTGAAGAAATAAAAATAATTGACTGTTGTTGTTTCAGCTTGATGAGGATGCACGTGTATTACTACAGAGGTTTGATGCAGAGACTGCTGATGAAACAGAAACTAAAAGTAATGAAAATTCACATTAAGATGTTTATTTGACACTTTTATTGATAGTCTTAGATAATTAATCTTACTAGTATAATTATCTTGGTACTTAATGTAACTTTTGATAATGTTAAATACTTTTTTAAATGGATATTTTTATGAGATGATTCTTAGTTCAATGTTTATGTGATGTCATCCTCGATATATCCAGTGGTTAATTATTTAACCAGGGTTACACTCATCTACACTCTCTTCACCCCTGGAATATATGCCATAGCAAAATTGAAAGCTCTTTGTGTGCCACCTTGTTGATGAGACAAGAAGACTTGTTAGAATCCTTTGTGTACATCAAAATAATCTTGCGGCCTTGACAGGCTTTGAAGTCGGTTGCGGCACCTGTGTAATCTTCAAAAGACAGGCATCAGCCTAGTGATCGGCCAGGCTTGGGAGACTACCAATCAAACTGCTATCTTCATGCCTTCAGTTTTGTCATGACATATTCCAGGGGTGTAGAGAGCGTAGGTGAGTGAAACCTCTGGATGACGAAGATGTGGTGATATATGTTTTCAACAGAAATATTTAAACAATGTGTCTTCTATTAATAGATGAGAGTGATGCCACAACAGCATTTCTGACTTTGCTGTCTACATGGGACAAACAGGAACTGGAACAAAGGCTCGGCCAGCGAGTCGAGTTCTCCAAGCGTGCCATTGGCAAACTGTTGCAAGCCTTTGACAGGCTCCTTCAGAGAAATGAGAAGCTCAACAAAGCAATTCAAGATAGAGTTGAAGCTGAAGCTAAGGCGCATGAAATATCAAAATCAGTCCCAAAGGAAATTTCGGAGGTCAAGATTGAACCGGAGGTAGTTGAAATTAAGAAAGAGATACCGGATCCTGTCAAAGTGGAAAGTTCAGAGGTCAAGGCAGAAGTTGAGCAAGCAGCAGGTACGATGCTTGCTTCTTTGATCTAATTTTTATATTTTGTTTTTGTATTGAAACAAAGCTCTTTACAGTTTTATTGATTTGAATATACTTTAAATAAATGTTAAAAGTTTTCCAGTTAAATGACTTAAAATCATTGGTGGGAAGTTTGGCTGCATGTTCACAACTGACAAATTACTTAAAATTAAGCAGGGTCTGGGACTTATACAAGTTCAAGATAACTAGGTTCGACTAATTATTAAAATATATAGAAATATGAATTGTTAGTTCCAACTGAAAATGCTGTGTGAACAAGTTTCAGGTAATGCAGGTAATGAATATCATACATACTTTCTCGTGCGTAGAAGTTAGATTTGAGATAATTAAAACTTCTAAAATAATTGTTTTCTGTGCTGAGATATGACAAACTGTGGCATTTTCTCCTGTAGGTGATGGACCAAAAGCTGCCAGTGTGAAGGAGGAGGGGGAAGAGGAGGATGTTAAACCAGAGACGACGGAGGTCAAGGAGGAGGTCAAGGAAGAGGTCAAGGAGGAGCCCATGGAGGAAGTGAAAGAGGAGGAGCCGGAGGAAGAGGACGTCTTGTCTCTTCGTGACGTGGTGCAGAATGAACTGGTGGTCCTACAACAGGAAAACAAACAGATCCACAACATGGTCACACATCTCCACTCCCGCCATCACGAACATACACTTAAGGTCAGAGTTCACTTACTATTTATAGAATACATCACCAATATGGTCACTCATCTTAAGGTCAGAGTTAAAAGCTACTTGATACATGTATATAGAAATAAACTCATTCGTTGTGTTCTGCATAATACCTATTTTGTTAATATAGTGAGTATTTGAAGAAAACACTGGTTACACAAGGATTTTAAAAAGCCCCCACCAATAAAATTGGAGGGCATATAGTGTTGCCTATGTCTGTCCCATCACGTTGCGTCCCATCCTGTCATATTCCGACCCATCCCATCCTGTCCTGTCCTAATTCAACATAAGCATATATATATGGCAACTTCGTTCTTTGACAGATTTTTATCAAACTTCTTACAAAGGTCAAGAATGTGTATATCTTGGACATCACTGTGTTTCAGATTTCGTCAGTCAGGGACAAAGGTTATGCTTGCTATTTGTAAACAGTACACCTAACCATTCCAATTCAGTATAATCCCATAACAACTTCATTCTTTGACAGGTTTTTAACATTATTATTAACTTTTGTGTAGTTCCCTTTTCTAGTTCTATTTCTTCATTCTGACAAGAAGTTATAGAAAATTGAAATCTGGTGATTCTAAGGTCAGGAACAAATTCAAAATTACAGAGAACAAAATTTCTGTACTTTTTCTTTACTATAGGTGTCAGAGCTACAGGACAAGCTGACAGCTGCCGAGACAGAAATAGCAGAGCTGAAAAATAAAGTGGATGACCTGGAGTACAACTTTGAGAAGGCCGACTCTCGCGCTGAAAAACTTGATCGACATTTGGCGGATGCCTGCCAGAAACTTCAGAGCTACCAGGACACCAACATGATCATACCTGTCGAGGGGGGCAAGAGCATCACAGGGGTTTCAAAAAATAAGGTACGGTTTCTTCTACCATGTCATACTATATCTCATCATCCTGTCCATCGCTAAGTTTCCTCTTGCCCTCATTTCAGATGGAGACATTTTGACAGATAGATGTCAAATTTCTGTCAGGAGCACTGTCTGAAAACATCAAAGTCCCTGGAGAGTTATATTTTTTGACCTGCAATTTCATGTTTTCAATTAGTAATACACTCTGACCCAGAATTACATAATCACATGATCTATTTGAAATCAACTTTCAAGCACACCGTTCTTACTCTCACCAGTCATACTCTTTCACCATCCCTAGTCTACTCTATCTCAATCCCTTCTAATTCGCCATTCCTACTCTCGCATTACCCCCTACTCCCTCTACACCATCCCTACTCTCGCATTACCCCCTACTCCCTCTACACCGTCCCTACTCTCGCATTACCCCCTACTCCCTCTACACCATCCCTACTCTCGCATTACCCCCTACTCCCTCTACACCGTCCCTACTCTCGCATTACCCCCTACTCCCTCTACACCGTCCCTACTCTCGCATTACCCCCTACTCCCTCTACACCGTCCCTACTCTTGCATTACCCCCTACTCCCTCTACACCGTCCCTACTCTCGCATTACCCCCTACTCCCTCTACACCGTCCCTACTCTCGCATTACCCCCTACTCCCTCTACACCATCCCTACTCTCGCATTACCCCCTACTCCCTCTACACCGTCCCTACTCTCGCATTACCCCCTACTCCCTCTACACCGTCCCTACTCTCGCATTACCCCCTACTCCCTCTACATCATCCCTACTCTCGCATTACCTCCTTCTCCCTCTACATCATCCCTACTCTCGCATTACCCCCTACTCCCTCTACACCATCCCTACTCTCGCATTACCCCCTACTCCCTCTACACCGTCCCTACTCTCGCATTACCCCCTACTCCCTCTACACCGTCCCTACTCTCGCATTACCCCCTACTCCCTCTACACCGTCCCTACTCTCGCATTACCCCCTACTCCCTCTACACCATCCCTACTCTCGCATTACCTCCTTCTCCCTCTACATCATCCCTACTCTCGCATTACCCCCTACTCCCTCTACACCATCCCTACTCTCGCATTACCCCCTACTCCCTCTACACCATCCCTACTCTCGCATTACCTCCTCCCTCTACACCATCCCTACTCTTGCATTACCTCCTCCCTCTACACCATCCCTACTTGTGTTCACTGCCCTGACATGATATTGTTTGTTTCCTTTCTAGCTTGATGAGATTATACAAGATCTGGAAGAACAGCGGGAGCTTGCCACAAATAGAATGACAGAGCTTGAGAAACTCAGCAAAGAGCATCAAGAGGCACTCACGGAAATTGAGAAATTAAAAATGGACGTAAGTAACAAATTCCATGCTCGGAGAAAGCAGATATGGATTATTATTTATTTCTGCATATAAATAAATTATTTTACTACTTTGTTCAATGATAGGTTAGACCAAAGATCCAGTTGACTTTCTAGCCAATACATGTACTTGTCACCTTGTGAAAGTATTTCTTTTATGCATGAGTGGATTCCTTGACCATCTGAAAGTCTAATAAAAACATTCCTGTAAGTTCAGGGACAAAAAAAAATTGTGTCCTGCTCGGTGATATGTGTAGTTGATTTTTTTTTTGTGCCAAGTTTGTCCTGGCTTTCATTTTGACTTGATCTTTTTTTTAAATTGTACTACAAGTATTCCTATTTAGTGTTTCATTGAAGATCGCTTATACAGAAAAAGGAAGACTGCATAAGTAGGACTTTTGTAGGTCCTACATAATAGCAAAAATACGTTTAGCAGCATACCATTTACAATTATCAATTTGTATGGCAATATTAACACTGGTGATTATGGCTTTTATTCTGTGAATTTCCTGGCATACTTTACAGTAATTATATATGGTTTCCCACAGCTCCAACACCTGCCTGAGAGTGTGATCGTGGAGACAACAGAGTACAAATGTCTACAGTCTCAGTACTCTGTCCTCTACAATGACAACATGCAGTTCCGTACTCAGATTGAAGAGTCGAGTAGTCGACTACAAAACAGTAAAAACACCCACCTCCGACACCTGGAACAAATGGAGGCAAGTAATATTGTACTGATATCTCTCTTAATTCATGTTTTCTGAATCAAATTTCTTTGCGCACCAATAATGGAAATTTTACAATATGTATTTGGGCTCTTCCAGTAAAACATTTACTCCATCCCAGGATTCCAAGTTTTGTTTAGGGGTACGACCCATAAAAGTTCTTTGGATAATATCCTTTATATGTAATAGAAGTAAGAGGTAGGAAACCAACCATGGACAGAAAGGATTCATTTTGGAGTCCTGGGGTCAAGTAGATGATTGACTGGAATAGGCCGTAGATAATGTATTCACTTCTGTGAAAATATTGAGCAGTAATCAATGTATGGAGCTTTGATAGAACTTATGAACTGGTCTGTGCAGAGTGACGAGCTAGGAGGCCAGAAGAAGCTGAGGGGCGAGTGTATACAGTTGGAGGATGCCCTAGCACAGGTCAGAAAGGAGTATGAAATGCTGAGGATCGAGTTTGAACAGACCCTGGCACAGAACGAACAGACAGGTGATTTACTGGAAACAGTTCATAATTGATTGAACCTATTTATGATTATCTCCCCTGCTAAATGTTGAAGAACCTATCAATGCTGCGTTGAACTTATTAGCTTCAACAAAGCTGCTTAGTTGCAGGGCTGGTCTTTTGAATGCAAGTTGCAGGAACTATATTTGACCTATATTCATGTTTCAATGTCTCAGACGTTAACAAGTTATGAAGAATTGCACAGAAAATGTTTTGGAATAAATATGTAATATTGATTGGATTACGATCAATAAAACAGCTGGGGTCCTCTCTTTTGAATGTAGTTTTCAGGTGCTTTATTTGATATACTTTTTTTTATTAGTTCATTGGCCATATCAAAGAAATTGCATGTGCACCAAGAGTGAATTATAACCATTTAAATCAAAAACGATATTTCAGTATTGACATCTAGTTACATTCAAGAAACAAGCTGGGTATAGTGATGACTGTGTCGTTTTGTGCTAAAATGAATGCCTGCTCTCGTTTTACATGTTTGGACTGAATTTTTGTATGTTGAATTTTTGATGGTGACATCTCTTGAAGTTTTAAAGAGTAACTGTAGTGCAAAACCATTTTTTGTGTATGGAAAGATTGGTAAATAGTAAGTGAGATAATTCTCACGAAAAAAAATTTTTTGTAAAAATTACGAAGTTTTGACCATTTTTCTAAATTTCACACCTGAACGCAAATCAGAAAATCCCCGATTTTGCCATACGACCGGAAGTGACGTCACAACGGTGACCGCACTGATAGACTTGTGTAGTCATTATATTAAAATTATATGAATCGTATCACGTAAGACTTGTATAGAGTCTTCTATTCAAGAATATGACACTTATTATATATCAAGGTTGTATGGAGTTTATTAATGACCCTACTGATAATTCCAAGGTGTTGTATGCCCCAGGGGGCCGTAATTAGTGGTGAGGGGGGTCGGGAGTTCCACAGGTGTGCGGCACACGTGGTCATGATCACTCGACCATAAATCAATAACCGCCGGACTCGCTAACATGATTAACAGGTTATTATTTTGCGGAAAGACTTCAAAACATGCACTTGATATGATTAGGTATTAATTTTCTCATTTTATTTCATATAACACCGCTAAAACGGCGTGTGTATTCACTGATGGTCACGTTGATTGCATGCACATATCAGCGGGAACTGATCGTAACACCTTTTAAAATGCACGCTGAAAATTTTTAAAGCATGTCGGTCGGCTGTATAAATACAAAACTACCTAGAAACAACCTCAAACAAACAGATAAGGAAAAGGATATTTGTGTTGCTTTAGACCACGGACTTAGATATAATCTAATTCCGTGTATAGACTCGGAACTTCGAAAACCATATATTTTATTGGACTTCAAAGAGAACAGTTAGTACCGTCATATAGAACGACAAGACCAGCCTTTTTATACGTACAATACGATGTACGTATATTGGAAAATAAAAATATATAACTTTTATCAATGCTTTCGACCTGTATAAACTGTTTTGACGGGTATCACATTTCAACTTTTTTTATCCTTATATATGTTTGAGAAATTATAGGTGTGTATATTAAAAGTTAACAGCTTTCTATCCATTGATAATTTATTTATGTCTGTGCAGTATAAAAAAAACCATTTCAAATCGTGAATTGAGAAATTATAGGTGTGTATATTAAAAGTTAACAGCTTTCTATCCATTGATAATTTATTTATGTCTGTGCAGTATAAAAAAAACCATTTCAAATCGTGAATATTGTAAAATAAATAGAATATGAGCGAAATCCTGATGTTACCTGTCTTCAGGCACATACATCGAAATAGAAATCAAGACAATGTATTTCGAATTCTGTTTGAGAAAAAAAAGATTAGATCTTTGAAAACCCCTGTGTTTTACTGACACGAAATGAACATGGAACATTTTTTTTATAATAAGATGAGAAGATTACTTAATTGGTTTTAATCACAGGCACTTGTGGCCAGGAGAATAGTCATCTAAATATATAGATAATTTGCAAAATATGAATTATTAAAATCAAATATAAAAACTGACTTTAGCAATTTTCTTTTTATGTTATTAATCATCTAAAACCATAATGAAAGTAATTGCCAAATTTCAGCTTGATACGTCAAGCAGTTAAATTTCACAAAAAAAGAGTGTCTGATAGTCGATGTTTTGTTAAATTAAACCGCTTGACGTATCAAGCTGAAATTTGGCAATTATTTTCAATATGGTTTTAGATGATAAATAACATAAAAAGAAAATTTGAAAATTCAGTTTTTATATTTTATTTTAATTATCATATTTCGCTATGTTATCTATATATTTAGATGGCTATTCTCCTGGCCACAAGTGCCTGTGGTTTTAATCCGCATTTTGTTCATTTATGTTAAAAATAAAATATGAAAAAACTGTGATACAGACATACCAGGGACGTATATGTGCATATATACGTCCCTGAGACATATCAAGCAAGTTTTCAACAGAACTTTTCTCGTTGAATAGAAGAGTCAAACACGAAATTAAAAAAAGTGTCATATACTGTGTGGGTTGAAGGTGGGTTACGGAGATTTCAAAAGATACACGTGCACTCGATAGTCTATGTTCCAGTCGAGATCTACATGTAACTGCAGATTTAGAGTACACATTTTGAAGTTATAAAGAGGGGATAATAACCGCAACATACTCAACTATTACAATTTAGTTAACTTTGATAGCCCCCCCCCTCTCCAATGTTAATTACTTGCTATTTGAGTAACAAGTTATGTGTGAAGTTATCGAACTGACCAGGTAGATTATCCCGCTAATCTGATTACGTAATATAATGGACACTAACATGAGATTTACAATATTCAAAGGTATTATTATAAGAGTCACTCTTGAATCATTGGATAAATGATATGTATAACTGACATTATAAATGACACAGAGTATTACAATATGATAGCGCATATATATATGGGTCCATTAAAATGAATTTGAACAATCAATAAACACTATATTTATGAAAGAATCAAAAATAAAGTTATTTCAATGACGATTTCAGATTATTCTCCCGACCCCCATATTATGGTACGTCCCTTAATTCCATTGTATAATACATTTTGAATCATTAATCAACCAGACGTACATATTACTATTATATATAGAGAGACATAGGACCCAATTTCTTGTGTTCCCGTTGTGACGTCACCAATACGTGTGCACAACTTTTAGCGGTTCGCGGTGCGCTTAATTAGCGTGTGGCAAAACAGGTAAAAAACCAAACTTCAACCTGTCGTAACTTTGTAACCGGTCGGCCGATTTCGTTGCGGTTTTCAACAATGTATTAAAGCTGACACAACGAGTCTGATCATTTCAGTTTCTATTTGCACTACAGTTACTCTTTAAATATGTATAAGAATTTTCTCATCAGTGTAAAAGACATGCTTTGATTCATTTCTTGTCACTGTAGGACCAATAAACCATGAGATGAGAAACCTGATCCAGAGTTTACAGAAACACAATCAGCAGCTGAAGTCAGAGTCGGGCAGGTACCGACGGCGGGCAAAGGAGGCGCAGGCAGAGTGTGCCAAGGTAGGCAACTCTGAGGAAAATGTGATATTGTTGTTGTACAGTGCATTTATGTAACTCCTTAAAGTGAAAAGAAATTGACAATACTTGATATTGAATATATACTGAAACGAAAAAGAAACGCAACTTCAAATTGTAGGTTTAATAAAATAATAATTGTGAGCATTATGTTTAAATTTCATATGTAATAGTTAATATTGAATATTGATGTAACATCCTTATTCAATATTTAGAGATTTTTAAGAACAGGTCACTTTGCTAGAAGGTCATGATTGGTAGTACCCTACGTGAATCCAAGTTGAAATGGCAGCAGTTTTGAAACCGTGCCCTAATATCGTGTGTGTCCTCCTCGAACAGTTATCACATCTCTAATTCTTTGTTGCATTGAGTTCATCAGGGCATTGACTTTCCGTATTGGAATGTTATTCCATTCTTGGACGAGTGCATTTGCTAACTGAGGGAGGGTATTTGGGGGGTTACGGCGATTTCGAATTCTTCTGTCTAATTCATCCCACAAATGCTCGATTGGGGACAGGTCGGGGCTATATGGAGGCCAATCTATAGGAGCAATGTTCTGTGTCGCAAGAAAGTCTCTACAGACTCTTGCAACGTGTGGTCTCGCGTTATCTTGCTGAAAGGTTAGATGATGCTGCCTAACAAACGGCACAACATGGGGCCTAAGGATCTCATCCCGATAGCGTACGGCCGTTAAATTCCCATTGACTATCACCAAAGGCGTCTTCAAACCATGGGAGATTCCCGCCCAAACCATAACTGATCCACCCCCAAATCGGTAGTGTTCCAAAACACAGACGTCAGCAAAACGTTCGCCTCGACGCCGGTACACACGTTGACGGCCATCTGCTCGAAATAACGTGAATCGAGATTCATCGGTGAAGAGCATAGACCTCCATCGTCTCATAGGAAAACGTCTGGGCATATGTGCCGTTGCCCATTGCATACGACGTGCTCGACGTTGCGGTGTTAGTGGTAAACCAACGTACTGTCGCCTTGCACGCAAATTAGCCTCACGCAGTCTGTTGATCACTGTTTGGGGATGAATTCGACGGTTATGATTACCAATCGTATTCCTTGCCGTTTCAGCGGCCATTAATCTCCTGTTACGCAGGTGTGCCAACCTAAGAACCCGGTCTTGACGTCGCGACGTTACGCGTGGACGTCCTGATCTCGGCTGGTCATCGACTCTTCCTGTTGCGTTAAGACGTGAAACTAATCGACTAATAGTCGATTTGTGAACTCTGAATTGTCGAGCGACGTGAAGTTGCGTGTTCCCTGCCAGAAGCATCGCTATAGCACGTCATCTATCAACCTTTGATAACCGTGGCATAATTGTAAAAGGAATTATTGTTTGCAAAAGTATTGGCGATGATGTGGCTCAATGTTAGTGATGAATTGATACTGGTTTGAATGAAAAAAGAACGCATATGTTTGTACAGGCACGGTTTTTGATGTTTTTACCGCGCCGGAAGTGCATAGGTCTCTAGTCACACTTGGGTGATTTTGAAGATTGGTATGGGTGTTAGGCAGGTTGCATGTTTATATCGGCGATTTTTATACAGATATGTATATTTAATACAAAATTAATCACAATTTTCCATGTTGCGTTTCTTTTTCGTTTCAGTATACAATGGAGGACGAAAAATATGAAAAAAAGATATTATGACTTTTTTTAAAATGAATTACTGCTTTCCTTGCAGTTCCAATTGCAGCATAACCTGACATAAAGGTCTTCTATCTTTTCAGCTTAAAGCAGAACTTGCAGCGAATGAACAAAAACCTAGCAACAATGGGACAGGGGAAAATGCTGCAGCTACCGGAGCTCATAGTAACACTGGTTCTCAGGGAGCAGAAACGGCCCCCGCAAAGGACCAGGTTCCTTCACCTCCGACTCCAACTTCCAGCAATAAGTCAGAACCACTCGACCAGCCAGCCTGTCTATTATCCAAAGAAGAGGATAAGGATGAACTGGAGTACAGGGAGAAGGGCAAGACTGATATTGAGATCATCAAAGATTTACGGTCACAGCTGAAACAGGCCCAGGCCAGTCAGAAAGAGCTGAAGTTGTTACTGGACATGTACAAGTCTGCTCCCAAGGAACAGCGGGACAAAGTACAGGTAAATGGGTCTTTATTGATTTAAGATCTTACATTTAAGAGGTTTAAAACATGAATAATCAATAATTTGATTAAGATCAGTGGTAATTTGTTTTCCAACCTTTTTTCAACAGTCTGTTTCTCAATGAATTTGGAAAATAAAGCATGCACAGTATTTCTGCATCAAATTAATCTAAGACTATTAAAAGTTCTGTTTTAAATCTAGTATCCAGTTCAGAAGATGTTGTTCATTCCTTTTTCATGGTATATCCAAAGAAAATTTTCTTTTCATTAATACTTTCAACATTTTATTTGTTGGTACACTCAGATTTTAGAGCATAACTGAATTTGAATATTTAATTGTAATGATGAATAGGCACACTCAATTTAATGGTTTTTAGGCTGAAAGCATTTCACTGAATTACCATTTTTCTAATTACAATAACTTTATATGGCTTTCTACAACCAGCAAAGTCTATTGCTTGCTGTACAATGCAATATACAGAAACTGTACAGTAAAACCCCACTTAATTATATTAACCCGGTTTACCCGAATACCCCTCATTCGTCGAACAGTTCATTTGGTCCCAATAGAGTTAGTACATTTTCAACTAACCTAGGATTACTAGATAACCATGTATTCCTCGAACTATTGATCAGGTCCCCTCAAATTTGAGTAATTGGGGTTTTACTGTGATTAGAAAATCATAGTTTAGCGAAATACTTTCAGCATGAAAATAACTAAAATCAGATAACTGCTAAAAAATGTATATTTTAAGTATATGAAATAAACATAAAAAATTTGGCTTTCCCTGCAGCTGATGGCAAGTGAAAAGAAAGCAAGACAGGAAATAGAGGAACTGAAAACACACATAAAGAAAATGCAGGAAACGGAGCGCAAAGAGAGACGGAAGCTGGCAGAGGAGGATGCTATCAGAAAGATAAAGAAGATGGAAGAAACAATAACAGAACTACAGAAGAATTTAACGAGTCAGAAACAGAAAGAGGAGGCTTTACTGGACGAGATGGAGGTGACTGGGCAGGCCTTTGAGGACATGCAGGAACAGAACACACGTCTACTACAGCAACTCAAGGAGAAGGATGACGCTAACTTCAAACTCATGTCAGAGGTAGGGACATCATTAAAACTGTTAACATTTAACTTCAGTTTTCACTGGTAAAATTTCCTCAGTTAAATTTTCAGCATATGGATGATTTTTACAAAAAGCAGAGTGTATTATGTTGACTTGTCTTCCTGTTTGAATTACCTTGTGACTGCAACTTGTCCCTGCTTTCTGCCATATCTTTTTACGTCACATGTGTGTAAGATTTGGAGAATGTGAAATAGGAAGGCAGTAATGAATTCACACCTGAAGATACATCTGAGCTCTCCCGAATCAGGAGTTGGAATAAAGTTAATTCAAAGGCGAACGAGTAAAAGACTTTTCTAACTCCCCCAACACAACAAAATCTTATTAATGTATTGGTAAAGGAAGTCAGTCCTTAAAACTTTGTTAACAATAAGCAAGATAAGACAATCTTGTTTTATTCCTGTCCAGTAAAATTATTTTCCCATTGGAACACATCCAAGAATCAGTTCAATGCCAACAGTAATCAAAACACATGAGAACCTCATTATCTTGATGTTAGTGAGACCATTGGAAAACTTGGGAATTATCTGAATATTTGAGTTTAATAGTGAGTTCAAATGTTTAGTGTAAAGTTTTGTTGTGAATATTTGAGTTACTGAGTTCAAATGTTTAGTGTAAAGTTTTGTTGTGACAGAGGAAATACTCTACATTAAACAGGATCATCAAGTTATACAAGTACAAGATAACAAGGTTCGACTTTAAATGTCTTATCAAACTATTCAGTAAATTGCATGTTTTTTGTTATAAGAATGCATTGGAATGTCTCTAAATATGTAACTCTACTCTGTATTAAAGGAAAACACTTGTACTTCTGGCTACAGCTTACAGCTAAGATGAACCCTACTCTGTCATATGTATATCATATAAATGTCTTTTTCAGCGAATCAAATCCAACCAGATCCAAAAATTACTACGCGAAGAAAAAGAGGTATTGGCAGACCAGGTGAATACCATTCACTCACAGGTTGAGGCTCAAAATATTGTGGTCCGAAAACTGGAGGAAAAGGAACAGATATTGCAGAATACGCTCTCTACTATAGAAAAGGAACTTGGGTTAGTTAAACACTAAACATTCATATTTTTCTGCAAAGATTAACCTGTCTTGATATAAAGTTACCTTCTTTGGGAAAGACAACTAATTACACAGTCTGTTGGTTATATATATATATATATAAATAATTGTAAGGTATTCTAAAAATGTCATCATCACACTCTGCAGATTAATCAGGGTGATCAAAGTTACTGCCTTTATCATTTAATCTAGTGATAGATTCTATCAATTTATGGGGTTTGGGTGAAGGCAAGACATATTGCAATAATTGGATAAAAATTTCATATTGTTAAACTTTTCACCAAAATAGTGAATGATTTTGAGATTACCTAATCCACTAATATCAATGCATTTGCTGTAAAGTAGACTAATAGAATCGTCCCCTTCCTTGCGGGTGTGACAGAGAAATCTGCAACCCAAGGGATGATATTCTTGGTTGTTTAACCTGAGGGTTTGACAATCAAGCATATCACCCCGAGGGTTGGAGATTTCTCTGTCGCAACTTCAAGGTAGGGGTTGATTATTTTTTCCCTTTATTATGTATTGTTATAACAAAAGTACCAATGCAACAAAAAGCTGACGTGACGTGATTTAATTGTTGCCTTGTCATGATAACGATGATGGTACTGTTGTCGTGATGTCTTCATATTGTTGTCGTGACGTTATATTGCATTGTTGTCAGCTTGTGATATCTGTCATACCCTAGGGGGTGACAGAGATATCTTGGACAGGTAGGAGAAAATTCTTTGAATGATTGGAGAAATATCTTGTTTACCAGGCGGTGAAGCCTAAAACATTTATCAGTTTATCAGAGAAAAGCAGTATAGATTAATTTTCCATATAACTTAGTGATATGCTTGTTTGTGTATAGTCTGACTCAGCAAGCCATGGAAATGCACAAGCGTAAGGCAGTGGAGAGCTCCCAGACGGCAGCAGATCTCAAACTCCACCTGGACAAGTACCAGGCCCAGCTAAAGGAGGCGACGGTCCTGGTTGCGGAGAAAACTGGTGCCCTGGAACAGGAGGCCTACAAACACAAGAGGATGCAGGTAATAGGGTCGTACTTAAAGGATCCCCGTCCCACTGTTGTTATGCCCCCCCCCCCCCGCCATGAAAATGGGGGGGGGGGGGGCATATAGTGTTACCCATGTCTGTCCCGTCCCGTCCCATCCCGTCCCGTCCCGTCCCGTCCCTTCCCATCGTAATGTAACCAGCTTATTTAAATAACTACTGATCCAATTGTCATCTAACTTCGCATATGTAATAAGCATGAAGAACTAATTTCATATGGGGGAAGGGGGCATTTATGTCTTACCCTTGGTGATGACACTTCTAGTTTCCTTATATACAGTAACCTTCCAATGAGAGTTGGGATGTAATTAGTTTAAATTAGATTTGATAGAGCCATAGAAGAACAAGTGGCTGTATCGATAGTGCAAACAAGGTTATTGGTAAAAGGCACAGAGAACTTATAATTGGCCTATAGCATAGGGATCAATCTACGTGCGAGTCCCAAGTCCAGTAACCATTAAATTATGAAAGGACTCATACAAATTCTGGAAATACTTCAATTTAACATTATGGGACCCATAGTTTTCAGCAATATTTACAAAAGGACCCATGGAAATAAATTGTAAATAGCTTGCTGATAGCATGCTGGGATAAAGGGCTACTGAAAGTTTGTTCAAATGAAGAAACTTGACCAACTTTCATGGGTCAAATCATTTTAAAATATTCTTTCTGTGAGTATCAAAGTTCTTAATAGGATCCTGATATAAGGCATGTGGCATCCTGGGGTAAATGTGACTGCATTTGTTCAAATAAATAACCCTGACCTACTTTCAAGGTCACCAGAGTTGAATAACTTCAAAAAAATATTCAAACAACTTCTTTATAACCTTAAGCCCTGGAGTACTGATATTGGGTCTCCAGTATGTTGGGATGATGGGCTACAAAGTTTGTTCAAGTGAATAACTTGACCCACTTTCAAGGTCACAGGGGTTAAAAATGTCATAAGTCTTAAACAAAATCTCCTGAAAAATTATGCTGGAATGAAAGGCTGTCAAACTCAATATCTTTGAATCAAACAGTAGCATTTTGCTTAACTTTTATTTTAGGGTTATATATGTGAGATTGAGACCAGGTGAGGGATGCCCATTCAGCCTCTTGTTTCAGGGCAAATCAAAGGTAGTTTCTTCTCATACATTTTGTTTCAGACACTGTCAAACACTCTAAACTTATAGCTGGCTTGGGCTTGTCACTTGAAGTCATGTATAATAAAGGCTATACAACTATCAATTTGCCAATATGTGTTTTCTCCAACTTTACATTTGCTTCACTTCTTTTCACAGGAAGAAATTGCTAAACTGCAGAGGAAGCTGGAACGAACAAAGAAGATAGAGATGGCAGGTGCTGCTGACGAGGTCCTCATGGCAGAAATAGCCGAGTATAAGGTAGGTCTAGGTCAAGTGTTTAAGTTTGGTTAACGCTACATCATGATAACCACAGGTGCTACTGATGAGGTCCTGGTGGCAGAAATAGCCGAGTATAAGGTAGGTCTAGGTCGAGTGTTTAAGTTTGGTTGAACACTACTTAACGATAACCACAGGTGCTACTGATGAGGTCCTCATGCCAAAAATAGCCAAGTATAAGGTAGGTCTAGGTCGAGTGTTTAAGTCAGGTGATCACTACATAATGATAGTCACAGGTGCTACTGATGAGGTCCTCATGGCAGAAATAGCCAAGTATAAGGTAGGTCTAGGACGAGTGTTTAAGTCAGGTGATCACTACATAATGATAGTCACAGGTGCTACTGATGAGGTCCTCATGGCAGAAATAGCCAAGTATAAGGTAGGTCTAGGACGAGTGTTTAAGTATAAGGTAGGTCTAGGTCGAGTGTTTAAGTCAGGTGATCACTACATAATGATAACCACAGGTGCTACTGATGCGTGAAGCTATGTCTGTCCTAGTTGTTCAGCAAACTTATAGGAAATTATAATTAAACCATAATGGAATTCCAGTTGATCAATGTAACAAATATTCAATTGATAAGTTAAATGAAAGTCCCCAAAAAACCAGTACAGGACATTTGTTCTTGATAATGAGGTTCAACTTTATATGGAATACAGGGGAATTGTAGATATAAGAATGCATTACAAGATAATTCCAGACATGGACAATAGGATAACACTCTGAATGTTGTCTACCTGTCTACCTAACAGTATTAAAATCAGCTGATTCCTAAATTCCTTTTTTGTCAGAAATTAACCTTGTATTATATTTTATTTCAGGAACAGCTAACGTGTCCTTCCTGCAAAGTGAACCGTAAGGATGCTGTGTTGACCAAATGTTTCCATGTGTTCTGTCTAGAATGTCTCAAGACACGGTACGAGACACGCCAGCGGAAGTGTCCCAAGTGTAACGCAGGCTTCGGTGCTAATGACTACCACAGACTTTACCTTGCATAGCACCAGCCAGTTGGCATAGAATCTCTAGTTCTGATCCAGCGCAATATCTAGTGGGGCCATGGATAAGGAGAGGCCGTCTGCTCCACGGGTAACACAACCTGTACAGGGGGTAGTCTGGTACAAGTGAAGTGAGGCATGCGAGTAGTGTTTATGGAAGAGGCAGCAGTTTGGCAGGAAACAAGAAGGGCATACATGTTATATGTGATTGAGGGCCAGTCTCACAGAAAAGTTCAGGGTTTGGTATATGATTATGGAGCAAGGTGGCTCAGGTGAGGTAATACATACATTGTGTTGGCATGTTTTAAAAGTAGGCTGGCTCAAATGATGAGGAACTGTTCTTGATTGACTCAGCTGGCTAACTCAATGGAGGTAATTCCTCAGTACACAAGGGGTTTCACTCACACTCTTCACATTTTTGCTGTGTGATGGCATATTGAAGCAGCTGCCTGTTTGATTGATCTCCAGTGAAATACATTGACCAATCACTAGTAAGACTTCATGTTCTAGGTAATAGAGGAGCAAAAGTTTGGTCAATTTTACAGTTCCGCTGCTGCTGGATATTTTCTATGTACCTCAAAAGGCAACACTAGTCTTGCATTATCCAAAAGCTTAAGGCAGTGCACAATGAGCCTCAATTAAATGATATATTCGAGCGATGCAGAGAGCACAAGTGGGCATAACCCCCTAGAGTATTAAGATTGATGTGAGAAGGAACATGTATGTGATTGAGGTTCTGGCTGACTCAGGTATTGAGAAATGTGTACGATGTTCGTGATGAAGGGCGAGCTGGCTAAAATGGGTGTCCATATAGTATAATGCTATAATATGGATTATGCACTATAAGTGACTAAATAAGATATTTCAGTATTTTGTGTGAATGTCTAGCTAGGTGATTTCATACAGTTTTCTTTTCTAAAAGTGAATAATTTTGCAAAATACATCAACATACTAACAAGTATGCTATGATAAAGTTGATGTGTTAATGATTAAACAGTGAGGAAAGTCTAACTAGCTTAATAATCAATCCTTGTTATTTTGAAAAAAATATATACCAGGTAACCATCATTGAAATTAACATGACATTCGTTTTGCAAGGCCTGGGAACCTAGCTTATAAAGGCCCTTCTTATTTCAAGTGTAATAGACTGGACTCCTATTACTGAGAAATTGGAGCTTTTGTTCCGAGAAAATCTCCTGTTTCAGCAGTTCTTGTTTAGAAAGTGTAGTATGTTCCATACACTGTCCTTTTAAATAAATCGGCATGTACAATGATCTTCAAATGATTCACATAATTTATTTATAACTACTCTACCATTAGGTGGTAGCTAAGGTCTCAGGCAATGTTGACAATATTTCAACACCAAACTTTAAAACTTTGATTGTTAGTGCATTTACGTTGTATGTATAGTAATTTAAGCAATTGCATGGCTGATCTCGAGCTCATGAACAGAAATACCAAATGAAATGGGAAATACCGTATTCAAATTATGATCATCATATCAAGGTTTTATTTAGGGTTAATTGAAGTTTTTAGAGTGTAGCTAACGGGATGCTTTAAATACATGGTATTGGTTTGCTGCCATTTTGAATTACAAAAAAAAAATCAAATTACCGAAAAAAAACAACCTTTTTTTTAATTTTAGGTAATTAAATTTGATAAATCAGTAGATTTATATTGCAGATTTATAGTAATCTACTACCTTTTTGGCCAGCCCAGGTTTTTACAGAATATTAAATATTTAAATGTAACAACCTGCTCATGATCAAAATTAACTTATTTTTAAAGATACTGGTAGGTGTAACCTTAAACACTTTCATCGTTATCAAGATTGTTGTTGAATGGTATATATTTGCTATTGGATTGATTTCTTTTAAAAATTTATGAAAAGAAACAATAACACCACAATTGATCTGCCAAATGTCGTTGTTTTCATCTTCATTAGGGACTCTGGATTGGTCCCTCTTGATAATATTTCTAGATATTCTGAATAAGGAATATCCGACCAGTGAAACTTTACAACATTTTATTTCCTTTATCTGGAGAAGGAAACAAATTGCTTTATTTCCATAATTATGAGAGGGAAACACTGTTTTATTTCCCTTTTATAGGATCCGTGTATCCAGTCGGACTTCTGTTATAACGATAAGGTACAGATAGTCTTAATAGACTTAAGTAACTCACCATTATTGTTTAGGATGGTAAAGTTTGCATGTCATTTAAAAGTGACAAGTCATTTAAAGTGCGATACAGAAAAACCTTTGTTTAGATCTGTGACTGTGGATGTTCTTGTAAGACTGAATTTCATATCAAAATTTATGTAAATATGACATATATATCATTTCACTCTGTATACATACTTCATCAATAACATGTATGTTGTGCTATTAAGATTGTGACCGAGAAGAGTATAAGATTTTGAATGAATTTACCAGTCAAATGGTATATGTGTGTGAATGTATCATTATTTAGTTTGATTGTCATTAATATTTGATGAATGGATTCTAACACAATAAATGTTATGTAACATGAAACACATTGAGAACTTCAGACTTGTCTTTGATATATATGGATTAGTATTAATACAGACTGCAGAAAAAATGTCTAAAACACGGACAACCAGAACAGGCCGTATTTATTTTGATAACAATCATTTAAATAATCATTAATTTTAACTATTATTTTAAATATAACAATTGCAATACAATCAATATCAATCACATATTGTAATGATGAAACATTAACAAATACAAATATATAGTAAAGAAGATGAAATTTGGTTTAAATATGTAAGAGATCATGTGTAGCGAAGCAACACAGGTAAATGTTTCCTTTTAGCCTCCTCATAGAAGGGGAGTTGGATCTTCAAGTCTTACACATTCTCAAAAGTTAGACTGGAAATGGCATACCGTATAATGAAATATGTTGCATAAAATCACAATAATTGCATACTTGAGCATAAGAGTGTACAAATTCTTTAATAGGATTGTCGGTATTAGAAGTAACATAGATATGAAAATAAACCCATGTACTTTGATGTGCAATATCGCCCTGGATCTATCCCGATTCTGTATGAGCTTAATTATTTTGACATAAATATTAAATTATTATGTACCCACAAAATTTTGTGCAACATCATCACGAGTCTGAAATTATCTCCCCTTAACTAATTTTTCACAAGTATGTAAAAAATATTTAAATCTATATAATTTAAAATATTTATCTAGAACTAGAAGTGATTGGTATTTTGCACAAACGATTCATCTCTTTCATTTGCAACAAAAAATAGTAATTTTGCAATCTAGGTACCTATGTATACACAATGAAAAACATTGTTCCTGTCCTATTTATGACTTCTCTGTACTGCACAATGCTGAGTGCTCTCCCAAATAAACCTATAAATCATTAAAAATAGACATCTGCTCTTCCTAGACAAGACTTGCATGCATTCAGTACAAATTGCAATATATTCAGTTGTCTTTTTGAAATATAGAACTTTTGAAACAAATTCCAAACATGTAGATATTAATCCCAATCATAAAGATCATAGATTCAGTGAGCACTAAAAACATTAACTGATAATGTCACTTATTTATAAGTTGGATAAAAATTCAAGTAGTTAAAACTATAAATTTCAACTTTAATCTACTATTTCAGCTCACTTCCTGCTGTAAAATAGCATACATGACATTTGCCCCGGTTACCTGACCGAAAGCAAGCCCTTGTCAACCGTTACTAGGCGTTAGGCAGTACATGGGGACAAAATCTTCCCTCACAGATCATCAATTATCTTTGGTTGTTTCTTCCTTCTGCTGTCGAACAGTTGGATTCTCAGCTTGTACTTACACGTCTTAGGTGGACATGGGTTGTCAATTTTGTTCTTCAGCATCTCCTTCATGGTTTCATACAAGGGGTGTGTACAGGGGGCCAGAGTTGTGACATGTGATTGATCCCACGTACCAACTAGATCACTGATCAGTCTATAATTTGCTCCTGTGTCCTCCAGTAGCCCTGACCCATCTGTTGGTGTAGTGCTTGTGACATACGGAACATCCTGGTACTGACCCAACAGTAGGATTTTGTGACCTTTAATTGGACTGCTGACAGAAAAATTGTAAGGGGAGAGAACTGCCCGATACAAAACTAATTTAAGTGGTTGCTTTCTTGCATCTGCATCATGTAGATCTGACATGAGAACCTGATTTTTTAAGATGATACGCTGTTTAGATGTCAGTAGATACTGTCCTGGGTTGAACGCTTCAGACATAATGGCTAGGATTTTATCGTTGTCAGACATCAATAGAAACACAGGGTGCTCTACCTCAACCGTGTCCTGAGAGGCCAAGAACTGACCACCAGTGAAGAAAATGGCTGGATCACTGACTGTGTGTACTAATCTCCCTGCTTTATTGTGCGAGATGAGGACTGTTCTACAGAACTTCTGACAAGGAGTCAGAATTCTATATTTGGTGTCTTCTTTCTTTTCCTCTGTCTTTTTCTCTACCAGTTGTGACTTTTTTTTCTTTTTCTTTTCTATTGAATTCGAATCCTTTGGATCTTTTGCCTTCTTAGGTTTTGATTTGGACTTCTTATCTTGTTCTGTAGACTTCTTATCTTGTTCTGTAGACTTCTTACCTTGTGCTTTAGGCTTTTTATCTTTAGCTGAAGGCTTTTTATTGTTCACGGCAGGCTTTTTTTTAAGAGGATCTACTTTCTTTTCAACTTTGTTCTTTGCTTTCTTTGTCCCAATCTCTTTAGTTGGTTGCTGTTTTCTTTTTCTCTCTTTTTTGCATTCCTTCTTTTCCTTTGCACTTGAAATTTTGATAGAGGACTTTTTCTTTGAAATTTTCTCTCCAGTGTTAGGTGTCTTTTGTGCAACCTTACAGGGAGAAGTTGCATTAATGTTCAGTTGTGTTATCTGTCCTTTCTCAGAAGTAGCAGAAAGAGCACTTGCATTTGCATTCATGGTGTGTAGACGATATTTTCCAGGAGGTAGCTTCATGGAACCCATTGGTTTGTAGACCATTTCTAATGAAGAAGATTTTTCTGGAGACAGAATAACATACTTATCACCTCCACACATCTTCATTACAACATATTTTGATGGTGAATTGTTAGCCATCATTGTTTGTAGTAGTTCTGGACTTGGCAACTGTTGAACATCTGAATCATTCTGATGTTCTTGGAAGCCTGACTTTTGCTGACATAGAAGATGTCTTGAAGTGACACCCTGTCCAAGTGATTTTGACTCAACATGTTTGTCAAGAGGTTCAGAGTGGGTGGTATTACCAGAAACATTGTATTGAAGTGGACCAGGAACATGATCCTCTTGATGTTTTGGGAAGATGGCTGTGCTAGTTTGGTTATAAGTGACATGACTGGTTACCTTAGTTACAATGACATCATCAGACTCACTTAAAGCCCCTGGAGACATGCTATTTCTAGCACACTTAACACTTCTGTTCTCTGTTGCTCGTCCCATGTTGGGATGAGTATGTTGCAAAGTTTTCAGATCACATACTGGCAAACCATTACTTCTTTGTCCACAATTTTTTTCTTGATTCTGTTCCAATATTGCACCAGCATTTTGAAACTCTTGTGACATCACTTGAAATCTAGACTCCGAAGACGAAGTATTCAACATTTGGTTTGGTATAATCTTTGGATCACAATACAGACCGAAGTTTGTACCATGTACAAACTGACCTTGTGTTGCCTCCTTTGATTGAATAGGAGCTGGCAATGCTTCTGATCGACTGAAAATTCCATTCATGTAAGTTGAAGTTAAATGTCCATTAAAATCTGGAGATATGTTCATCGCCGAACCTAACACATTTTTTAGAGAGCCGTTAGAGGTTGGTGGCCATTTGCCTTGTATGAGGCTTTGATTATTCGGAGCTACCTGTAGTCCCTGATAAGACTGGTCCATATTGGACAGCTGTCTGGCCCTTGTCGCCTCAGCTGGACATGGAAGTTGTTCCGTGCCATATCCTTGGTCATTCCCAAAATGAGCAGACTGTGTCATGTTGTTTGGTGCTAGTACTTTTCCACTGTTGCTAATTGACATTTGTCCATTGACTGTGAAGTGTTCCTCACCTTTATCTGGAAGTCTGCCGTTGAATGAGGAAATAGCTTTGGTTCTGGCTGACACAGGTTGTATTACGTCTGGAGAAAATAGCTGTTTGATTGGTGGGGAAAGTAAAGGCATTTGATACTGGCAACTTCCTGTCGCTAGGATCATATAAGATGTCCCCTATTTTCTGGAAGACTTCATTGGCATGATTGCAGGAGATACCTGTAGGTTAACTTTAGCAAGCTATCAAAATCTGCAAAATTCTTCTGTACCTGGTGGAATATCTCGTTCACCTGACAACACTTGACCGTGGGTTTCAAATCCCTCTGTCTTCCATTGTTAACAGTTCTCAATTTCTCTTCCTCAGACTTCACCAAAAATCTAGATTGAAAAAAAAATAAATTTATTTCTTTTTTTACAATCTTTCATACTTTTATTTGTCCTATTACAATTTGATAAGAAGTTTAATCAAAAATGCAATCTTCCGAAAGAGTAAGTAACTATATTCTCAATTTACATTTTGGCACTCATGCGACCAAATAACTGTTTTAGGAAAATCTTATCATGAATATAGATTTGAAGATTAGTTCATTAAAAACTTTCTGTGACACACGAGCCGCTAGCTGTCCCAATATTTAGTGGATTAGAGAGTCAGAACCCTTTGGACAATATTTAATCTTGTTCTGTTCATGTCATTCTGTTGGTGTATTAGTTATTCAAACTATAAAATGTAATGCATTTCTATACTTAATCATTGTATGTATTTCATTTATCCATGAGCTGTTACAACGTTTTAGTAAGTAGGGCTCACTGTAATTTATGCATGTAAGTTGTAACTGTTAATTGTTATATTGTTGGTCAACCTGTCCTAAGTTTTAACCTATTTGTAATAAGTCATTTTGCTAAATATTGTACAAATATATGAGATGAAGGAAATTATCACTTTCAAGATTAAGAAAGAAATGATTATAAGTATGATGGTTTTCATTAAAGAGACTAAGAAATTGGTAAGAAGTACAATCCTCTAGACTACCGGCGATTTCAATTATAATGATTTAGGCACATCCATCCAACATGCGTCACACACGTAATTCATAAATAGGAAGTTAAACAAAATAAGAAGATTACTGCAGTAGGCCTACAGTAGGGCCTAGATTGATTTCTGCTAATAATAAAAAGCACACACAGTGACACCTGTCTCTTCATTAAACTCTTATCAGGTCTGTCCTGGCGGCTGAATCAAAAATTATTTGTATGTAATTTCCTTTGTAGATTTATACAGTTAATAAAATATCTTACCTAACTTTAAATACAAAACAATGCTCATTCATAAGTTGACAACTGGTGCAGCACTGCTTTTATGCCTAGTTCTTCTCAGCATTCCGGAAATGTCATTAGGCCTACGCTGCAACGTCACTGTGACGTCACCTAAACACGACGTCGCGAAGGTGATTGGGTTCTGAAAAGGAACTTATATTGAGAAAATAGTCTATATCTACTTGGTTTAATATATGTGGTCTTAAGTATGTTAAATGATATATTTTTAATTATAGTCTAGTAAAATATTCTCCCTTCATCATGTATAAATTTATAATTTCCCCGCCACACCGCTCTTCAAGAGTTATCGTTCCTGTCACGTGAAACAGGGACCGTAACTCTGTGTGGCCTCGGCAAACCCCGGGTAGGCCAAGGTGGGCGGGGCATTCTCGTGTTCCAAACTGATTGATCGGTTGGAAAAGAATAGTTCATATTTGAAATATCGTTTATCAACAATATTTGCTTGTCCTTTACATTTGAAATAGGAAAAGCTGGTGTTTATCGAGTTGCCTCCCTTCGTATGAACTCATTTTTTGGGCTCCACAGACAATTTCTCACCGTCATGTGATACGGGTTATCTACATGTAGGCCTAACGTTAGATCCACTCCTTGTTTATCTGTCTCGACCACTGTTACAGAATGGCGCCGAATGTTGTTCGCTCCGCCATTAGTATCTTCTTTGAATATGACACGCCTAAAATCGTCCACATCAAGAGCAAGAAAGTTGGAGTGATAAACAGATTTCTACAATTGGTCATCATTGGTTACATTATAGGGTAAGAGCTAACTAAGACAAACCGAAAGTACATTTGCTGATTGAAGTGAATGCCTTGTTTTCTCTTGTTATTTTTTTTTGCTAAAATATACTTTAATAGTTCAATAAAGTATTGTATAAAGATAACACATTATTGCAGTCTTAATAAACATGTATTTTACATCCGTTAAAAACACATTCATTTGTTACGTTTGACCAGGGATTTTAGCTGCAATAACGTAGCTCTAGGCCTACACGACGAGACACTTTTTTTTATTGGGCCAGGGCAGACGGACTTATGTACAATATATGAGGTCAATTCCCTTATATCCCTGTCAATTTAAATTGTATCTGAAGGGTATACGTCCCTGGTTTGACCGACACTGCAGACACTGAATATTGATTTAACAGTCTTTATATTCCACCAGGTATGCCATTATTTTCAAGAAAGGGTATCAGAAAGTTGATACTATACAGAGTGCAGTTACTACCAAAGTAAAAGGCGTGGCATATCTGAATGGATCAGAAGTGCCTAACCTTGAAAGCTCTTTATGGGACGTAGCTGATTATGTGGTCCCTGCCCAGGTAAGTACTATACTGTAAATATAAAGATAGGGAAGTCACTGGGGCTTGAACCTTATACACTTGGACCTCCAGCCTAAAAGTATGGTACATCATCGCATGCTCTACCATTGAACTAAATCGAGTAAAGGTAATTAAGTGTCAGCTAAAGCTGGTTATAAGCAACCTGATCACATACATGTAACTGTAAAGTTAGTCACACTGTGTGTATCGGAAGAGGAAAAACGCATACATACAGACTGTGCTTCAGTCTTCTAAGGGTTGCACAAAATTATGAAAATGAGTGAATCACTGTGAGTTCATGCATGGTCACCGACGATCAACCCAGTTTGGGGCAGTCCAGTTCCTCTACCAGTAATAAAAAGAAAACAAAATACTCAATTTACATTATTCAGCTATTCACCTTAGTACATCAATAAAATCATTTCTGTGTTATCTTGAAATTAGTTTTCCTCTATTAAATGTAGCTAGATTATTAGATTACCTGGTCCAAAGGACTGAGGTGAGTTTATGCAATACTGTGGCGTCCGTCGTTCATCCGTCCATTGTCTGTCAACAATTATTTTTTTCTCCAACCACTGATATGAAATCAACCTTATTTGGCAGGAGGGATCCCTAGGTGCTCAGGATTTAAAACTGTACTAACAGTGGGACTGACCTAGAGCTGGGTACCACAAAATCAAAGGTACCATGGTATATTTAGGCAAATACTGCGGTACGTACGACGGTATGCCACCTTGATTCTATGAATTAGCTAGCTAAACGTCTGTTTTTGTTCTGAAGCAAATCAACAAGTGGCCTGTCTTAAGTTTCTCTTTTTGTTATCCTCTAATATTGTTTGAGTGAAGCTATGTCTGTCCTAGTTGATCAGCAAACTTATAGGAAATTATAACTTAACCATATTAGAATTCCAATTGATCAATGTAACAAGTAGTTCATTGAAAAGCTTAAGTTAAATGAAAGTTCCCAAAAAACCGGTACAAGACAAATGTACCACGGTACGTACCATAACAACTTTATACCACGGTATACCGATATACCGGTAAAACCGCCCAGCCCTAGACTAACCCCTTCGGGGGACTGAGGGGCAGGGCTTTTAATCTGTCTCTGTCCCCAGGGGACTGAGGGGCAGGGCTTTTAATCTGTCCCTGTCCTTGCATTGGGATCTTTTTGGATAATATTTTACCACATTTAACTAGATACCAATGTATCCAGGTGAGCGATACAGGCCCTCTGGGCCTCTTGTTATTTCTGAGCTGTGTTATGGAATCACTCACATGATAATTCTGCCATTATGTTTCTGGCACCATACGACCTGTTGTGGGGGGCTCAGAGATGGGGTGCAATAGGGGAAATGTAGTCAATTCTATAACAAAAATTGTCTTGTTCTTCATGTAAATAGTAGTGTAAAAACTTGATCTGTAGTATTCTTAGGTGAAGGGGATTCAAGTGTGTATATAAATAGTGGAATTTGTAGTTATAATCAATCTTATTTAACCATCACTATTTTCATAAATTTATCATTAACCTCTTCTATGTGAACTGAAAGTGAAATTTTCATACAACAATTTAATATTGTAACCTGCCAAAATTAATGTACTTTGTAAAAGGTTGGGATTAGATTTCACCCTTCTTTGTCTGAAATTTAAACTAAGATTGTGAAGATAATTTTCCAAAGTCATTGATCATTTCATCTTTCCAAAATTGTTGAACATGATTTATGATGTAAATTGCACATTAAAAGGAAATATTGTATCGTTTTATTTCATGAATTCATCACATGATTTTTATTTTATTAGGAGAATAACGCCTTCTTCGTAATCACAAACCTGATAGTGACGCCAAATCAAAGACAGGGTATATGTGGCGAGGTAAGTTGACTCTAGATCTGGAGGGCTGCGGAGGAGTGGTTAAAGCGTCCCGACATTCTATCACAAGCGCTCCACCCCTGGGTTGCGAGTTTAAATCCCAGATATGTTGGTGGTTTTTCACCGGGTACTTTCCTCCACCTCCAAAACCTGGCAAGTCCTTAATAAGACGTAAATCAAAATAAACCAAACAAAACTCTAGATCTGAGACAGGGTATATGTGGTGATGTAAATTTGTCTAGTTTATTTCCAGAAAAAGAAAGTTTGAGGTCATTGTCAATTAACAAATCAATTTCTTGATATAAAGTCTGTTCATTAAAATGTAAGCTTTATAATAAGGACAAGGATTGGTGTTCAAACTAATTACAATGCCCGATTTCCCTCCTTCAGGACAAAAACATAGGGGGAGCTAATTGTACGAGTGACGATACATGTGCCCCGATGGCTGGGAAATCCCTTCCAACTGGT
Organism: Mimachlamys varia; assembly: GCA_947623455.1. Lineage (NCBI taxonomy): Eukaryota > Metazoa > Mollusca > Bivalvia > Pectinida > Pectinidae > Mimachlamys > Mimachlamys varia. Next base: position 25,732,742 of record OX392532.1, on the reverse strand, counting down.
AATGGTAAGTGTCAACACTGACTTCCCGTGATCTGAGTCGGGGTGTATACACATTGGTACGATTGCTGTCTAGTTCTGTACCAGTGACCCTGTGACTTTGGGACGAAAAAGTTGAACATTTGTTCAGTTGTTCATGTTTTATTCATTACTAAAAGCCTCCAGCCCACAGTACAATGTATATGTCAAATGAACAATCGTGATATGTAAGCCACCTGACATTGTAGCTTAAATTCATTTACATTAACATATACTGTACTCATTTTGGTGCACTCAAATTTTAGCATACATCAGAGTTTAAACAGAGAGTAGAATTGGCTTAGCACACTCATAAATACTTACTGTAGTATTTAGTAACTGTAATTAGCGCAATCATAGTTTAGCGGAGTATTTTCTGTGCGAAAGTCACTAAAATAAGATACCAGTAACCCCTAAAATATATACATTTGCAGTAGATATATTTTATTTTAACACATCTTTAGTACTATCAGTACATTTAAAATACAGTGCACTCCTCTGTATATCATGTTGCATTTGTCAGACAAAAACATGATATTAACAAGAATGTGACATTAAGAGAAACATGTTTTTCCACTAAATCTAGTGCATTTCCAATCTTCATAGCTAACAGTAAGCTATTCAATGTATATATGAAGATGTTTCAACATATACAGATAACAATATCATTTCAATGAAAAATCAATTTTGGGGTCATTTTTTATTTTCTATGCAACATTTTGTACAAGTTGTATCTGAAATCAATGGAAATGACATCATTTTCTGGATATTTTATGTGATTGGTTAAAAAAAAACATGATATCAAGAGGAATTTACCTCAAAATACATGATATTAACCAAATAAAATTACATAGATTATATAGAGAGAAAAATGGTGCATGGGAAAAACATGAAATAAAGAGGAATGTGATATTAACAGGGGTGATACTAAGTGGAGTCTACTGTAATACACAAACATACTACACACCCAAATGCACACGCATCCACATCACATAGACCGAGAGGCTGTCTTTAAAGAACCCTGGCTGTTAATAGGACGTAAAAACAATCAAACCAAACCAAACATTTCAAATAAATCAAAATAATAAGAAACACAATGCATGTATGTATTACTTTGTAACAAACTGGCAATCTTATTATAAGCTTTAATTTATTTTTTCTTTTAGATTACAAATTAACTGTATCCGGTTAAAGAGACCATTACTTGTCTTCTCAATGTTTTGCTCTACGTTAGGTTTATCTGCCAGGTATAAAAATATATATACAAAGATATTACCCTCCGAGATGGATGTTAGTAAAATAATTTCTTCACTTGTGGCATTTCAAAAGCGTGATAATTTTTTAAAGTCAGCATAAAGTGGACACTGGCATAGAAAATGAGCCTCATTCTCAACAATTTTGATATTTTCAACAACAAGCTTAAGACAGTAACCATATTCAATTCATGTTGTTTTCTGGTTCATGTCCCAAAATACCGTAAACTTTTACAGGCATGATAATAGCTTTAATACGCAATTTCAGGTAAGTTACACAAAACAGTTTCGTGATTTCATACAATTTGAACAATTCATTGTCATATTTTGCCTGCTGTTCATCAAGCATTATAAAGATGGAATTATTTTGCACTATATATTTCAGATTTGAGAAGAAAATATGGATTTGGTGATTGTTTAAAGTCATTTAAATTCTACACATTATTTGTCAGGTATACTGACGGGAGTCTGTAACACAACATCCAATACGTGTGAAATACGTGCATGGTGTCCAGTAGAAAATGGTGACATCAAAGAGTAAGTTTCAACCCGACACTGTCTGTATATCAGGAAATGATCACCAGTCAAACATTTGTCCTTTACTGATAACAACCTTTATTTGTCCAATGTTAATTTTGTTTTTCCCATTTAACTCTTTCACCTCTGAAGACACATTGGACTCCTCCGAATCAGGGGTTGGAAAAGTTCAATTTAAAATTTCAGGGGTGAAGTTGTTGTAAGATAATGTTCCCTAATTACATAAGGGAGAGATAACTGTTGCAAAACCAAATCCCAGTTTAGAGCTATTCCATAATTAATTGTGTGGGGGAGGTGTGAGGCACCTGCATTAGTATATCCTAGGTTGTGGGGTTAATACCAGATCTTCATACTTTTCCTTATCAAATCTCTTAATTCTTAATTTTTAGCTCACTTGGTCCGAAGGACCTAGATGAGCTTATGCCATTCCGTGGCGTCCGTCGTCCATCCGTCGTCCGTCCGTCCATCCGAAACGACTTCTTCTCCATAACCACTGATAGGAAATCAACGTAATTTGGCAGGAAGCATCCTTGGGTGCCCAGGATTCAAAATTGTATTCATGGTGGGACTGACCCCCTAGGGGGCTTAGGGGCTGGGCCAAAAAGGGTTATTTAGCTATATTGGTTTAAGCGACTTCTTCTCCATAACCACTGATTAGATATGAGCCTTATTTGGCAGAAAGTATCCCTAGGTGCTCAGGATTCAAAATTGTACTCATGGTGGGACTGACCCCCGAGGGGGCTGAGGGGTGGGGCCATAAAAATTATTTACCTATATTGGTATTAGCGACTTCTTCTCCATAACCACTGATTGGAAATCAGCCTTATTTGGCAGAAAGTATCCCTAGGTGCTCAGGATTCAAAATTGTACTCATGGTGGGACTGACCCCCTAGGGGCTGAGGGGTGGGGGCCATAAAAAATTATTTAGCTATATTTAGATATAAACAACTTCTTCTTCATAACCACTGATTAGAAATGAGCCTTATTTGGCAGAAAGTATCCCTAGGTGCTCAGGATTCAAAATTGTACTCATGGTGGGACTGACCCCCGAGGGGGCTGAGGGGTGGGGCCATAAAAATTATTTACCTATATTGGTATTAGCGACTTCTTCTCCATAACCACTGATTGGAAATCAGCCTTATTTGGCAGAAAGTATCCCTAGGTGCTCAGGATTCAAAATTGTACTCATGGTGGGACTGACCCCCTAGGGGCTGAGGGGTGGGGGCCATAAAAAATTATTTAGCTATATTTAGATATAAACAACTTCTTCTTCATAACCACTGATTAGAAATGAGCCTTATTTGGCAGAAAGTATGCTTAGGTGCCCAGGATTCAAAATTGTATTAATGGTGGGACTGATCCCGTTGGGGGCTGAGGGGCGGGGCAAAAAGGGTTATTAAGCTATATTGGTTTAGTCAACTTCTTCTCCATAACCATTGTTGGAAATGAGCCTTATTTGGCAGGAAGCATCCCTAGGTGATCAGGATTCAAAATTGTACTCATGGTGGGACTTACCCCCTAGGGGGCTTAGGGGCGGGCCAAAAAGTGTTATTTAGCTATATTGGTTTAAGTGACTTCTTCTCCATAATCACTGATTGGAAATCAACCTTATTTGGCAGGAAGCATCCCTAGGTGCTCAAGATTCAAAATGGTACTCATAATGGGACTGACTCCCTAGGGAGCTGGGGGGGGGCAGGGTCAAAAATGGTTATTTAGCTTTATTGGTTTAATCGACTTCTTCTCCATAACCATTTATGTGAAATCAGCCTTATTTGGCAGGAAGCATCCCTAGGTGCTCAAGATTCAAAATTGTACTAATGGTGGGACTGACCTCCTAGGGAACTGAGGGGTGAGCCAAAAAGAAAATATTTTATCATGATACCAATGTATCGAGGTGAGCGATACAGGCCCTCTGGGCCTCTTGTTGATGGATGGTGGGGTTTCTGAAAAAGTGCCCCAGCCCCTCCAACCTCCCATATGGTTTATTCTAGAATAGCTCTTACAGGTCTCTGTGTAGTACAACATATAGCTAGTTAAACAAAGTTCGGAGGAATCAAAGTCTTGGCCTTTACCAAATTTGAAAACCCCTTAGGCGAAATTTCCCTATCCCATTTTCCTAGACGTGAAAAGAGTAATCTAATAAACCTGTGTAAAGCATAAAACACGTTATTGGATTTAATTTACAATACTTGTTCTATCTCGCCATAAACATTTTATCATTATTTTGTTTTCAGACCCACAAATCCAGTACTACTCGCATCAAAAGATTTTACAGTATTCATAAAAAACAACATTGAATTCCCTTACTACCAAAGGAAAAGGTATGTTTAAAAAAAAACTTTTCTATTAAACCGGTAGAAAAAAAAACATTCTACTGGTAGAAATATATATGGCAAAATTTAGCATCTAACATTTTGGAATTGTTTGTATTATATAATTCATGTTGACAAAACTTACAGCCAAATGAAAACAAACAGAGGTGGAATGACACGGATTGAACTTCATGTCAAAGTTCAAATGATCTTGATTATGAAATCTGAATATTAAGTACTGTACAGTGTATCAATATATTTTGGTTTTTGAAAAAAAAAGAGTTCAGGAGTCATTGTCACATGACCTTTGATGTCAAAAGGTCATGAATACATCCATTACCAGTTTTCTTGCACATTAGTATGGGAATGAGTAATTGTTAGTGGTATTGTATCACATTAGATGACTGTTCATTTTTGTAGAAATGAAGAAGCATTAAGCTTTCGTTCAGATTTCTTTTCATGATGATCTCTGTCGTAGAGTAATAACTTCTAACATGAAGAGAACCGGAATTTACGCTGTCAATGGGAAAATATTTAGCTTGTTAAAAAAATCAGAGAATACGAAGTGTCAACAAAATCCTAATCGATCAAACTAGTGACAAAATATGAACAAATGAAACTAAGATTTACATGTAGACACATGAAGAAGTACGAGAGAATAAGACCAGGTGTTCCAGAAGGGTAAGCACCTTCTGCTTCATCGATGCCACATCCTCAAAGTGAGAAACGAGGCAACCTTCCCAATCACGAGTACGCATACTAATGAGCATGACTTTACCCAGAAGGTTTTAAAATAGTCATGTCTTTTGACATTTATTCCCAACTGAAGATAAATTCAAAAAATCTAGAAAAAGTATTATACGTTTAAAAATAATATTGTGTATCATACCATATTTAAAATATGTAAACAAAATGGGTTTAGAATTGGGCAAAAAATTAGTTATATGAAATGTAATATAGTGACTATCAGAGACAGCAGAACATAGGTCAAAAGTCAGAAAATGCTGGACTCGAGTAATCAACACCTGTAATTTATTAGTTGGGTGTATGGGCTGATAACAATAGGAGAGGCAGACAGCTTGACAGCTAATAATTGATTACCAAGGAGTGGCTGAAAGGCAGAGAGCAGATAGGTCCCATAACTAAGTAAGTAATACAAAATTAATGTAGTATGAAGATATATCACAGAGACGGGGTGGGGGAGTGATAAGACCAAAGTCGTCGCACATTCCTTTAATGATAGACAGAAAGTGCATCACTATTATCTAGGAAGGTAGTAAACTTTTTAGTATTAGTAATTGAGGGAAGGAGAGAGATGGAGAGAAAGAGAAAAGGGCTAAGGAGAGAGAGGTTGCCGGATATAGAAGGGGGATAGAACAGGTGAGGGAGTTAGGAGGTGAGCCTCAAGTAACAGAGATAGATTACAACAGTGCCAAGTACTTTTTTTTTATTATTCAAATACCATGTGTTTTGTGTTACAAATATCGCAATACATTGTCACAGGATACATCATTGCAGCTCATCATAGAAAGGTGCACAAATCTCATAAGTTGATTTTGTATTCCTTTTATTCAAGCTTTACAAGACCTAACATTATTGTTGATGTGCTATAATGTTATTCCTATGCTAGACAAAATTTGCCGCTGCATGCAGACCCTAAGTACCTTCAAAGCTGCACTTTTGAGTCGACATCGAGAGCTGACTGTCCTATATTTAAACTAAGCACCATTGTAGAAGGGAGTGGAAATAATTACACTGAGGTGGCCCGCCAGGTATATCAAAATGTGGAGATTTTGAGAACAAACCCAATCAATATTTCTAATTCAGTCACCCCAGAAGAATTTCTCATTATGGAATAGTTCATTTATGAAATTTCAGGGGTGAATGAGGTAACTAAGCTTTTTTATAGTTTTTTTTTTTTCGGGGGGGGGGGGGGGGGAGGGGGTGGCTTTAAATGAAATTCTAAAGCCATGCAATTTGCAAATCCTGTGTATTTGGCCTGAGATTGAATTTGAAACAGTGTTATCTCTTATTCTTCCAACTCATTAAAGATGGCCTGAAATGAAATTCTAAAACCTAAACTTTTAACTTTTATTCCATCAAATCTTTGAGGCAGCCTTAAATGAAATTCCGTTGAAAAAGTTCATGGCGAGGCCAACTTTCAAGGTCAGTAAAGTATAGATGACCTAGATGAAAGTCTCTACCCACATCTCCACAAATTAGTTAAGAGAATCTGAAAGAATGAATTGAAACTCAATATAAAATTTTGATTGGGTTTAAAAGTAGCTTGGCATACGTCAGTTATTTTTTGTTCTCAATATTAAAGACACCTATACTCCACATGTATTCTTTAAGAGACAATTCAAATTGCATAGTTAAAATTGCAGGTAATGAAATGAGATTTTACAATGATTGACTCCATGGAAATGTTTTTGTACTAGACACCAGCTTGTTCTTGCTTGCCTATAAAGGATTGAATGGCAGTTTTTTATGCTGTATATGTACTTGCATGATCAGTCATGTATTTTATATTTATTTTTATTTCGAAACGTGCTTGCATTGATTGTTTGTAATTTTGCGGGAAATTTCTGTTTCTCTGAGAAAGATTTTTGAATGTTGTGATGTGGACTAATTGAGTATTAAAGACATTTCATGCCTGTCAATCATTTATACTACCGATGTATTGTCTCCATTTGAAGTCCTCTCCAGCTTTAGCTGCCCAGCTTACTGCACAAAGCCTCTGTTTCTGTTCCATTTATCTTTGGTTCGTGTATCAGAAGATCAGCTTAAATCATAGCTCGGTCACCACTGAAAATTCTTAATGAATTATTCCAACTTTTGAATTGGAATAGTTCAAATGTGTCTTCAGGCCCTGGTTCCGTCAACGTTCCTTAACTTAAGGAAACTCCTAAACTTAAAAATCTCCATAGGAATGCATTACAGAATTTAAAGAGAAAATCCTTAGTTAAGGAACTTTCCTTAAGTTCTGTAATGCTTTCCTATGGAGATTTTTTAAGTTAAGGAATTGCCTTAAGTTAAGGAATGTTGATGAAACCGGGGCCAGGGATGAAAGATTGAAAGTCACCTTTCTCCTTGCATGATACCACACTATATATCTGCTTTTATTGAATAGGAATACTTTTTAGAAATGTATTTCTTTACTGAATGAAATGCTTTTGAACTAAAACAAAAATACATGCTGAAAGAAAACTCACTAGGTCTTGCAAGGTCAGGAACTAATTACACTGAGCAACCTAACCAAAGTGTAAGAGGGGACAGGAACAGGTTTTCATCACATATTGACAAATGCGAGAAAACATGCCGTACAACTTCTTATATTGTAGGCGGAACATTCTGGGTGTTCAGAACGACACACAACTAAAGATTTGCCGCTATAATCCTTCTGATCCCATCTCTAAATTCTGTCCAATTTTCGTATTGGGTGACATTGTCGCTATGGCTGGAGAGGACTACAAAAGCATGAGTCAGTCGGTAATTCAAGCTTTTTAATACTTCTGTACCAACTCAATTAGATAAAGAAATACACACAATTAAAATCTTCGGGGGGGGGGGGGGAGTATTTAACTTTTCTGAACAGTCCCATTTACTTTTACTTTAGGAATTTCCATTCTGATCAGATTTTAATCAACCTCATAAAATGATAAAGGATTCAGATATGAAGAAATTGTCAGTTTTGTGCCATTTCCTTCTACATTTGTACTCCTGGTAATAAATCGTTACAAATATCTGGGAATATTTCTTACTAGCTTTCAAAAGTTTTCTAAATAGATTTTGGTCATACGGTACTTTATAAATTGATAATGAAATAATAATTTTTACATTGATTGTGAAAAAAGCAATGAAATGATAACAAAATAGTCTTTTTATAAACTTTTTCAGTGCAATATTTTATCTATAACTTATGCATTTGGTGAAGGGACATCCTGGTACATATGTATGTAACTGTTGTGCTACAGGGTGGTGTCATGCAGGTCCTTATAAACTGGGACTGTAACCTGGACTTGAGTATAGAGGAGTGCGTGCCGGAGTACACCTTCAGGAGGCTGGATAGCTCTGATTTCACCATATCTAAAGGTTTTAACTTCAGGTAACCATGGACAACAGTCTGTGAAATAGTAACCTAAAAATGTTTCTGATGTTATAGTTCTTTGTAAAATAGACCAAAATGAAATATTTTTGGAATTAATTTTTTAAACATTTCAAACTTCTGACATGTTTAGCTGACCTTTCACAAAATGCTAGGTGAGCTCTAAAATATGACGTTTGCTATGATGCTTTGTCTGGCGTCCATCCTCAACTTTTACCTTTGAAGGACTTCTTCTAGTTATCAAAAATGCCAAGAGTCATAATGTTTGGCTGGAAGGTTCATTTGATGAAGTCCATTGAAAGGACCTTGACCTATATTCAAGGTCATAGGGGTCAAATATGTCAAAATATTCAAATAACTGAACAAATTAAAGCCTATCACTGGGAGGCTTACACGAAAATACCACTGCCTCCCAAATACACACGCATTTAACACATACACCTACATAGCATACACCGGAAGGCTGTTCTTAAATGACCTCAGTTGTTAATTAAAAGGACGTTAACACGATCAAACCAAACCTACAATTCAAGCGATATGTCAAATACTGAAAAGCCTAGATAAACAATATTTGACTTCAGTGGAAGGAATTCTTTTTGTGAAAAGAAATGACCTCAAAATTATTTCAAGGTCAAAGGGATTATAAGACATGTGTAAATTTTCAAACATGTTCTCTTGACTGACTTATATATAGTTGCAGATTTTAATCCCCTTTAAAGTTGTAAGTAATAATTCAAAAGATAAATACTGATGAGTGCTGCAGGCCCATTTGGCCTCTTGTTTTTTTTTAGCTCACCTGGCCCGAAGGGCCAAGTGAGCTTATGTGATGGTGCAGCGTCCGTCGTCCTTCGTCCGTCAACATTTTCCTTTAAACGACTTCCCCTAAAATACTGAAAGGCCCAGTGACATGAAATTTGGCTGGTAGATTTCTTGGAAGGAGCTGAACAAAGTTTGCGAAAAAAAATCACTTTGACCTAATTTCAAGGTCACAGGGGTCAAAAATGTTGTAACCTTCAAACAACTTCTTCTAAAATACCGTCAGGCATAGAGACTTCATATTTGACCAGTAGCTTCCTTGGATGAAGCCAAATAAAGTTTGTGAAAAAAATGACCTTGACCAATATTCAAGGTCATAGTGAGGTTAAATTAATTTTAACCTTTAATCGACTTCTTCTGAAATACCAAAAGCCCTAGAAACATGGCATTTGGCTGAAAGGTTCCTTGGATGAAGCCCAATAAAGTTTGCGAACAAAAATGACCTTGACCTATATTCAAGGTCACAAGGGTCAAATCTGTTAAAACCTTCAAACGACTTCTTCTGAAATACCAAAAGCCCTAGAAGTATGATATTTGGCTGAAATGTTCCTTGGATGAAGCCCGACATAGTTTGCGAAAAGAAATGACCTTGACCTATATTCAAGGTCACAGGGGTCAAATCTGTTAAAACCTTTAAACGACTTCTTCTGAAATACCAAAAACCCCAGAAGCATGACATTTGGCTGAAATGTTTCTTGGATGAAGCCCGACAAAGTTTGCGAAAAGAAATGACCTTGACTTATATTCAAGGTCACAGGGGTCAAATCTGTTAAAACCTTTAAACGACTTCTTCTGAAATACCAAAAGCCCTGGAAGCATGACATTTAGCTGAAAGGTTCCTTTGATGAAGCCCGACAAAGTTTGCGAAAAAAAATGACCTTGACCTATATTCAAGGTCACCGGGGTCAATTATGTTAAAATCTTTGAACGACTTCTTCTGAAATACCAAAAGCCCTGGAAGCATGACATTTAGCTGAAAGGTTCCTTTGATGAAGCCCGACAAAGTTTGCGAAAAAAAATGACCTTGACCTATATTCAAGGTCACAGGGGTCAAATCTGTTAAAACCTTTAAACGACTTCTTTTGAAATACCAAAAGCCCAAAAAGCTTGATATTTGGCTGAAATGTTTCTTGGATGAAGCCCGACAAAGTTTGCGAAAAGAAATGACCTTGACTTATATTCAAGGTCACAGGGGTCAAATCTGTTAAAACCTTCGAACGACTTCTTCTGAAATACCAAAACCCCTGGAAGCATGATATGTGGCTGAAAGGTTCCTTGGATGAAGCCGGACAAAGTTTGCGAAAAGAAATGACCTTGACTTATATTCAAGGTCACAGGGGTCAAATCTGTTAAAACATTCAAATGACTTCTTCTGAAATACCAAAAGCCCTGGAAGCATGACGTTTGGCTGAAAGGTTTCTTGGATGAAGCCTGACAAAGTTTGCGAAAAGAAATGACCTTGATCTTTATTTGCCTAGAGACATGATATTTGACTGGTAGCGTCAGGGGATGAAGCCAAACAAAATTGAAATGATGTTGTCTTATAAGGTCACAGGGGTAAAATATGTTTAAATCTTAAGATGTTCTTCTAAATGTCTTACATTAAAAGATTTTAGGGGACTTTAGAGTTACACTATAATATAAGTCAGAGATTAATACCAGGTGAGCGATGCAGGCCCATTGGGCCTCTTGTTTTCCTTAGAGAGAGATTATCATGAACCTGGTAAATAAATCTTATTGATTGATTATTTTTTCAGGTATGCTAAGTATTTTAGGGACCCGGATGGGACTGAAGTAAGGACACTTTACAAGGCCTTTGGTATAAAATACATCGTCACAGTTATAGGACAGGCTGGGAAATTCAACGTCGTTCCTCTCCTGCTCAATATTGGCAGCGGCCTCGGGTTATTGGCTGTGGTAGGTTTCTATGTTACATTGATAATCAGCTCTTGATATTACAGTGCATTCTTCTTTATATCTTCTTTATATCATGTTGCATTTGTCAGACAAAAACATGATATTAACAGGAATGTGACATTAAGAGAAACATGTTTTTCCACTAAATCTAGTGCATTTCCAATTTCTTTAATTAAAAGTAAGCTATTCAATGTACATATGAAGATGTTTCAATATACAGATAACATAATTTCAATCAAAAATCATTTTTTCTATGTAATATTTTGTACATGTTCTATCTGAAATCATTTTCTGGATATTTTATGTGATTGGTTCAAAAAAACATGATATTTCTGATGAGAATGAGAAAAAACATTCCTTTATGACCAAGGGAGTAGGATAGGTAAATAATTAATTCCATACTTGAAATTTTGAAACTGGGGCAAAACTCTTGATTTGAGTTTCCTATTCTACAATCTGGATAAAAAAAGAGTCTGAAATTCTTCTGTGACTTCTTATGACATTATGACTGATTATAACATTGACATTATTATGAATCATTATGAAATTATGACATGAAGATTTAGCCTGTTCTCTGTGTTTCAGGCTACTGTTCTATGTGACCTGGTGGTGCTGTACGTGCTGAAGGCTAAGGATGTTTACCGGGATAAGAAGTACCTCAATGTTGTAGGCGAGGACGCCTATAAGGTAATACCCTACTTGTAGTTAGATTGGCTCCTTACTTCATCTTACTCAAATTATGTAACTATAGTACGTTGTCCTTGTATACAATGTTGGTGTAGGGGTGGTATGCTGGAATGGCCCTGTTGGGACGTCACAATGTTTTTGATACCTGTGGTCTTCATAATCTTGTCTGGGCAACTCCTCCTAAACTTCGGCACTGAATTTAGAGAAAACTGTACAGATATAGTAACTACTTTCTGATTCTCATTTCTAGTGGTTTCTTCTCCTTTTAAATTACCCAGAAACCTCCAGTAATTCTCGTCTGGAATTACAAACCATCAATAATTCTCATTTTGAATTACCCAGAAACCACCAGTAATTCTCAGTAAAAATTACCAAGACACTGCTACTAAATCTCATTTCAAATTACCCAGAAACCAACAGTAATTTCCAATTTAAGAAACCACCTGTCAATCTGATTTCAGATTACCTAGACACCAGTAAGTTAATTAATTTCTAATCACCAAGAAAGTCCCAGTCAATCTTATTGCAAATTACCCAGGACCCACCAGCACAAAATCTCATTGATCTGACACTGTGTTGCCCTATAGGGTGAGGAGGGAGAACGCGTGGCCAGTTTATGTGATTCAATCAATGCCACAACCTACCATACCTACAGCCCCGCCGATCAGGTGTCTAACCCAAACAGTAATTCTCATTATCAATTGTGAAGGTCAAGGTCAGTTCTTTTTCATTAACCCTCGCTAATTAGCATACCAAAACACGCCTCTACACTATCCCTGGAATAGGTCACTGTCTACGGGCTACAGAGTGAAGATGTCCCGGAATACTGTTTTTGTTCCTGTAGGGCTTGGTCCTCATTCATCCCCACATGCTTCTGTCATAGGTGCTTCATGGGTATTTGTCTGATTTCTCAATATTTCTTAGTTTTGTTTTTGTAATATTTCATTTATTTTTGAATACAGATTATTAGACTTGAAAAATACATTACTTAATAGGCTTAATTCTGATAGTTGCAAACTCATTATTATTCACCTCTGAAATTTCATAATGAACTATTCCATCCTTTGAATGGGAAGAGTTTAAATGTGTGTTTCAGGGGTGAATGAGTCAATGTCAAGTAAACATCAGATCTGACTAGATTCATCTCAACTTCATAGATAAACCACTCTGAACTGACTGGTCAACCATTTGATAAAAGATAAATTGAAGCAGCACTCGTAATCTTTGATTGGCCATGGTTGTATGTTGTTGCTCAGGGATCACAAGATTTGGGGATTTTTACCCATATTTTTCCTGAAAATCTCATTCAAATTTCAAAATTGTGTTACTTTATGTAGAAAAATCACATAGGAATTTCACTAATCTCATAAAATCCCTAAAATTCTCCCATAGGTTTTAAGAGCCAGAATTATCCCTGGTTGCTATGTTGCCTGTATCGAGCCTCTCTTTGATTGGCCATGTTTGTATGTTGTTGCTATGTTACATGTATCAAGCTTCTCCTTGCTATCCCACCAAGTCCTCCTTCGTCTGTTTCCTTCTCTGTGCTAGTCAGATTGGTGGTAGACTTCTTATTCATCTTTCAATAATTACTGAGTTCATATTTGTAGGAAAAAAATTGATATCCATTGTGTACTTCATTTTAAATGCATGAAAATGCAAGATAATATAGTAAAATTGCTTCCACTCAAAATATTAATTGCTTTTATTCATTGCGGTATTCACCTGTTAGGATGGCCGATTGTGCTGTTGATAGCCCACTTGCCTTTCACCAAGGCTGCGGCAGTTTGATTCCCTGATTGCACAAAGGCATGGGGTGGGGCTTTAGTGGTAGGTTGCCTGGCTCGTTACCCAAAGGTTGCAAGTTTGAGTCATAGTTATGGCACAGTGTTGTATCTTTGAACAATATACTTTAAATTCCAGTCTACTCAGCTGTAGATGAGTTCTTGGTTGGACTGTGCCAGAAATTGTAGAATGCTAGCTGTGAGTGCTGAAATGGTAGCAAATTGTTGTTAAGGCCCTATAACCATGGATAAGAATTTTTGAACCACTTTGAGACACGGTTTATAAGACCTTGAATTTTCATTAATTATTATAAAAGGTATGGTGTTTTCTGCAGTTTTCTGTGTAGTCTTGTTTCCTTCTCTGAAAGTGGTATCCACTGCACCACCCAGTCTCCCTCTGCTATATTAAAGCGTGTCGGAGATATCCCAGTCAGTTTTGTATTATTATCTTAATTTAGTACTTAATTGATCTGGGGAAAGATGTCACATAAAGGATATATAAACCTGTCACAAGCTTATCCTGTCTCTCTAAAAATGCTGGCTTTTAATTTCATTGAAATCATAACAATCGTACATAAAATTAAACAATTTTTTTTTCCATAAAATAAAATATTTGTATTAACATCTCACAAAAATTTGTTGAAATTTAAATATAATTTTAGTATTTTATTTTTAGACCATGGAAAACGAGCCTGATGGTAATTGACGTATAGTGAATGACAGAGAATTTGTCACTGGAAATACTGGACCATTCACAACTTGACCGGTCAGCAAAGAGGCATTTCAGGGATGACCAGATCATAACATGTGACCAGATGCTACAAGCATTTCTGTGATATGATTTGGGAACGTCCGAACCAACTTACTGAACTTGTTTAAAGATAATTCATAAACCATAGTTGGTGTAACTAGCACATAGATAAAATTAACCCACTGAAAAGAGTTGATTGAGAGAAAGGAGCTTTTTTGGATAATGAAATGTCAGTTTTGAAATAAATGTTATCCAAATTAACTATCATCGAAGGGCATCCATCCTCGGTATCCAGGGGTTACACTCATCTTCACTCTCTACACTCCTGGAATATGTCATGGCAAAACTGAAGGCAAGCTCGGGCAAAAAAAAATATTGACAAATCGCTAGGCTGCATGCTTGTCCTTTGAAGATTGGAAAGGAGCCGCAACCGACTTTAAATGAGTCTATCAACATTTACCGTTATGTGACAAGATTCTTTTGATATACATCAAAGGGTCGAACTAGTTTTCTTATGCACTCAACAAGGTGAGGCAGAGGGAGCCTTCAGTTTTGCCATGACATATTCCAAGGTTGTAGAGAGCGTAGGTGAGTGTAACCCCTGAATACCGAGGATGGTCCAAGGAGTCTAGGGAGCGTAGGTGAGTTTAACCCCTGGATATTGAGGATGAAGGGTCTCATGAATGTTCAATGTTCTAGAATGGTTCGAGGTTTGGAAACTAAACAGCCAGGATCACATGAATATGTATGTGTGTGTCCGGGAGGGGGATTATATATTATTATTTGCTCCTGAAAAAGGGTTAAAGGATCAGTTAACAGCAAATACAGTGGATAACTTTTACTTCTCACAAATAGCATTTTCTCAATTACAGAGACTTAATTATTCAATATTTCCACTAAAACTCATCTTAAATGTCCCATATGACCTGTTATTGCAAATAATATGACAATATTGGACATTCCTGTAAACTTACCTTAGATAAATCATACATATCAGTCTATCAAAAAATCAAATAGTGTTATCTTGATGACAATGATCAACTGTATGATATCATTGATGTAATATATTTTATGAGAATCATTTCTCTTACTTGTTGAACTTGACCATTTTGATACAACTTGTTGTGATATCAAAAAATTTAATCAAATATTCATGATTTAATGAATTGACGTAACAGATCGTTGTTGATGTATAGTAAATGTATATTGTGAGGTTTAATATAACATGTAATAACAATAACTTTTTAGTAAAATCCAACCTCCGATGTCTATATATAAACACCATTTACTCATTTCACCCCAAAGTTTCATTATGATCTGTTCCAACCTTTGAATTGGAAGAGTTCAAATGTGTCTTCAGGGGTGAATGAGTTAGATATACAAACCCTGTGATAAATGTTTATGTAAGTCATGATGCTGATTTCACATACATGTACTTATCTATAGTCCCTATATTCAACTATCAAAAGGAATATAGGAGTAGTCTTTATCCACCTGTCTGTCCTTCTGTCTGTTCCTCCTGTCTGTCCTGCTGTCCATCACAAATTTCGTTTCCACCAGCTATCTTGAATATTTTTGGAAATAAATGCACCAGACTTAGCCATATACTTATACTTTAGGGTGATGCAGCAAAGTTTTGAAACTGTATATTATCACTATGTAAAGTAAACCTTTGTTACACTGTCATCATTTTTACAGACAAAACTGGCTTTATAAAATTAATGTTTTTGGTAATTAGTTGAAATTTATTATGAAGGAGACAAAAAAAGGGACATTAATTAATCTAACTCATTCACCCCTGAAGACACATTTGAGCTCTTTCAAATCAAAAGTTGGAACAGTTCATTTTGAAATTACAGGGATGGATGAGTTCAGATATGTTGGCAGTAAACAAGATGGCAGACAGAAGGGGCATTATATAGAGGGTATACTGTTTACGACTGGCAGATACCTGTTTTCTGATTGCTTGAAAATTTCCGCAAATTAGCTTTCTGAGGGCTAACATGACTATTATTGACCAGTTTTCACTATTACTTGTAGTACAATGTGTTTTGGTTTGTTACCATATGCTTCTATCAAATATTATGATATGTATCATGTCTCGCTGCTGCTAGCATTATAACGTTGTTGGGCAATTTTTAGTTGTGTACGGATGCAAGATATAACACAAACATCAAGGTTGTTCCATAATTTTGATGTCACCCATTGACTGGGGAACTACAGAGCTTTGCTTTGCTTGTGCTAGGTATTTAGATTCGCATTTTTATAAAACAATTTCTAATAGATACTTTTTTGAAAGATTTGCAGTTAAATAGTTTCGTAAGTTTATAAAATAATATATTTGTGTCATAAGTTTATTTACATCACCATTATAGTTTGATTTTCGAGCAATTTGTTGTGTTTAGTTTTCCCAAATCTTAGACATATTTTCTTCTTCATCTTCCTATAATGGGCAGGGCTCTATACCAGGTATATATAGAACATCTTCGCACATGTAATGTTATATGGTTACTTTCAGAATGTAATATTAAGACCATTTATGAATGTATGACTTGTCGAATCAGGGATTTATATTTGCATACTGTAATTTCATTATTTTGGTGTACATGTACTGTTATTCTACAAATATTGTCTGTGCAAATTCATGACAATGCTCATCTTAATTCGGAGTAAAGAGCAAACATCCAATAAGAGTAGGTGTACAATCTACTGTATAATGGTGGTTAATGTGGGCTTAAATGTTTGAAATTTTTAGCCAAAATGAGAATCATGAATTTACATAGATTATAATTTTGTGATCAAGACATGACACTGACAGAACTTTATTTTGGCAGTGTTTTAGCACAGAAGCCAGACACATGGCATTAAAAATGCAAAATAGTCAAATTAATAGTGAGTAACAAAATATTGATGTATATTAGATATGGTCTATACCCTTTTCTCAATTCTCATTGGCTAGAATATAGTCACCCAGAGGTCCATGTTTTGTGATATTGACCTGATGTTTCTTTTTTAAGAAAAACTGAGTCAGTGTTACGTTTATGATGTCATAATCAAATTCCATGCTCTATCAAGATACATATAATTAATGTAATGTCAGTCTTTGGCAAACAAGTTTCATATCTAATATAAAAATTAAGTACCTTTGATTGGGTCAATATGGTACTATACCGACCTGGTAGAAGCTAAAATATTTGATTCCATGTGGTTATATAACACCATATTGACCTCACCTAAGGTCCATAATTGATAAATATTGCTATACAAAAATGTATCCCATCCCTCAGTACTGAAACTGTTTGTTTTTTTTCAGACAATGCTTCCCTGAGTTTTATTTGGGCCTCAGCGTTTCATTGTTGATGTTTTTTTAAATGTTTGAAATGTTGTAAATATTTAAATGTTATCTGCCATGTTAAGTATCATTCCTTCGTTATTTACTTTAATCAGTTATCAAACATCAGTTAGAGATTTTGATAATATTTTTTTTTCCTTTCATGTTCATTAATCGTATCATTTATGTGTGGTGAAATTAACATGCTTAGGCTTCGTTCAATTTTATCCCCCTCTCATCCGGGTATCTCTGATATGATGGATGAGAAGGATTCTCCGTAATGAAGCCCGAAGGCTGGAGGGTCACAATTGCACTATGTCAACCTTGACATTAACCACTTAAGGTCGACCACGAACTGCTACCCAGATTGGTTGATATTTCTTTAGTCTTTTAATGTCAAGGTCAAGCACCTATAGGTTGACATGGTACAATTTTAACCCGAACTGCCGAAGGGCAAGAATGGAAGAGAATCAGCCTTGTAAGCAAATGTCATTAATGTGTGGCATACCAATACTGTTTATGTATTTAAAGTGGTAGAAAAAAAATATCAGCTTCATACATATCGTTTATATTGTAAAGCAGTGCCATGGTCATCAGAAAGGTTTTGCCAAGTCAAACTTTGCCCTTCCCAAGTGTTATTCATATTCTCCCATTCTTAATTTTGTTGTCACATGTTCTATGCAAGGAGCCAGTGACCAAGTGGTTAAGATGTCGGCCATATTGCTACCACTTGCCCTCCTCCCAGTTGCAGGTTTGAGGCCTACAAACAGCATGTTCATTTTGCTTTATTGTATTTTCCCACAAATAAGCCCACATGTTAATTGTTGATATGTATTGGAAACATTATTGTTATACAGATTATCAGTTTTTTAAATCAAAGTGGGTTTTTTGAAACAAATGTAAGTTTGCTGTCATTTGTAGATTGGCAAAATCTACAATGCCCTCTGGCAGATACTTAATTTTGATTATTTATTTTATATACTTTGAAAAGACTTATTTGGTTTAACACTGATTTCTAATTTCTTTCCTAAATTAAGGTTTTTCAGATAAAATTTTTTTTTTCTTAAAAGTTGTAGATGTCAGATCAAAACATGTATTAGTTTGAGAAGGGGTTAACACAAGTAAGCACCAGTGCTGTTTACATACCTATTAGGTAGACATGTAAAAGATATATGCATTGATTAGGTTGCCTTACAAGTGTGAGCTGTAAGGAATTTTTCTTTAGCTCAGCGGTAAAGTATCGGGCTGGAGAGCCAAGGGTCGCAGGTTCGAGCCCCAGCGACAACACTATCTTTATCACCTTTCATTGTCCTTTTACAGACATAAAAAATAACATGACAGGTATACCTTATAATAACTGGCTAACATTTGAATACTTAACTACATGTTTTCTTAATGGGGCAACAATAGATCAAGGGGAGATAATTACATCATAAGTATGTAGTCGCATTAGACTTTGTCAATAACTAGTCCTTGTGTAGGTCGAAGGGTCGCAGTTTCTAGCCCCTGTGTGGCCATTGCATTTTTAATTTCCCTGGCGCCAAAATAAGGGGAGATGATAAAGTATATTATAATTGTAGCAACACTTAAAGGCCCAATATACGAAACTTTCGGCAAAACTTGATGCAAAAATCAAACCTTATAACTTTTTATATTTATAGATTTAGTTAAGATTAACTGATATCAGCAATATCCAAGATGACTTCTTACGCGGTAACCGGTACGGCAGCAGTTGAAACTCGGTATTTGTAAACACGCGACCATTTTGACTGTCTTCTACCGGCGGTTTGTTATTGAAGTGGGCCCCACCTGAATTATTTTCAAATCTTTGGATTTTTCTGTCAGGAGTTTCTAGTTAGTTACCGCTGATGTTTACTTCGTTTTAGGCTTATTTTTGCATGGTTATCAACTGATTTTTTTTCAGAATTTTTCAGATTGATGAAAAATTTCCTGAAGTTACGTATATTGGGCCTTTAATTATTTACTGTCCCATTGCTGGTTTGAAATGTTTACATGTTTACATATCAGTATGTATAACTTGTGACTAGCTTGTAATCAATATAATTATGGTGTTCGGATCACAACAAAAATCAGGTGAAAGTTATCAGAATTTTATGTCTACATCATAAATAAGAAATTGCCTTCCTGTATATGATGTCCCACCTAATATATATGTTGATTGGTCACATTCCATCGACAAAATGTGTTGAACACATATCATGAATGTTGAAATTTTATAAATCATTATGATATACAGAAATTTATGTGTTGTTGCTGTGTCTTATTATGTATGTATACATTTAATTTTATGAAATAAATTTGTTCAAACTTTCGTTATTTCATAAGTATATATTTATCATTCCATCGAGTTTAAATATGCTCTAATTTAGACTTTTATTATTAGCCAACCATCATCAGATAGTGGGCTATTTAAACCGCCCTGCGTTCGTGGTCTGTCGTCCTTCTGGCTTTAAAGAATATTCTTATGATCGCTATTTCTTAAAAAGTACTGCATGAATCCTTCTCAAATTTCATATGCAGGTTCCTCTTGGTCCCTAATTGTGCAAAAAGGTCATTAAGCTACATTGGTTTAAGCGACTTCTCCATAACCACTGATTGAAAATCAGCCTTACTTGGTAGGAAGCATCTCCAACTCCAACAACCCAGGTGGAGTATAAAATGGTCTGGGGTGGATGTTTTAGTATCTGTGATGTAGCATTCAAGTGTGGTGGCACTATAAAAAAAGATGCTGTTGGAAATACGGTCCCACTACAAACAGAACACAATTCATCTCCAGCACACACGCATACATACACACACACATATGGAGATATTAGCCAGGTGGTATAGGACAATTAGTTAGCGCCCGATAAGGCAGCTCCTGCGAACTCCTCAGAATTGTATATGATAGAACTGTATGTGTTTATTGTATTGATTGTATAAGAATTGTATATCTATGTACTGTAAAGCACTTTATAGTGGCTTATGTTAGCTAAGTAGGGCGCTATATCAAATATTGTATATTATTATTATCCCTACGTACCCAGGATTCAACATTGTACTCATGGTGGGACTGACCCCCCAGGGGGCTGAAGGGAGGGGCCAAAAAGAAGTAATAAGGTATATTGATATTACCAGGTAGCGACTTCTTCTCCATAACCACTGATTGGAAATCAACCTTATTTGGCAGGAAGCATCCCTAGGTGCTCAGGACTCAAAATTGCACTGATGGTGGGACAGACCCCTCCGGGGGCTGAAGGACGGCGCTAAAGAGAAAATATTTTACCATGATTACCTAGATATCAATGTATCCAGGTTAGCGATACAGGCCCTCTGTGCCTCGTTTACTGTATCGGGATACTAAATTTAATTACCGGTACTCACGATTGAATTTGTACAAACAATATATATGCCCCTAATTCGATTTTTCAAAGGATAAGGGTGGAGCTAGGTCAAAATACTCTATGTGCAAAACACCCTGCCATCACAAGCCATATTTTCATACCAAATGTGGTTCTCCAGGTCAAAGAGTTAAAACAGCTCAGGAGATATAATTTTTCTTCAAGACTTCAACCATAGGTCACGGTGACCTTCTTTGGTTTAGATACACTCTGCCATCTGAAGATGAACTTCAAAATCAAACCTGGTTAATCCAGTTGAAATAGAACCTGGAAGATAGTGTCCTAGACAAGGATATGTGATAAACAGAATTCAGACGGAATGCAAACCTGTAGTGCTCTCAGGTAACCACTGGGAGACTAATTACCACACTGCCTAAAATTCACAGAAAAGAATTAAAACACAAAAAATCATAGCTCAAAAAATGGTTGATTGCGGTCCAGGAACACACACATGTTGTAAAAAATTCTAAACACAGTTGTATGTCAAAAGGGAAAAAAAACACAAGTCAAAATATTTTTCTATATGAAGCATTTTATTTCTAAAACACTCCTGCTATCATTCTGATTCTATCTCCCTTGGAAAACCTACAGCAAATTGTTCCACTAACACATACACCAATGTACAAAGATACAAAAATATCACATGTATGGATTTTTCGTAACGGACAGATTATCTGTACATAAAAGTGATACGGACACAGGTTTGGTTACATATACAGTTTTTCCAACATCCTCTGACAATAATGTCAGTTATGAGGTACCATAATGGACAAAGCCAAAATGAGAATTTATTTTTAAAAAACATATAAAGTACTACACATGTAATACACAGACATTGAAACTTTGTTGTGTCCGGGAAAAAAACAACAAAAAATCTTTCTGAATTAACTTTTCACTTTTGTATTATAATTATTTCAATAAAAAATCTGGCATTAACATTTAACATTCTGACAGTTATGGTTCCATATTGTTTTGACTTAGATTGACCAGGATCAAAGTTCAAATAAAAAAAACTAATGTGTTTGTTTCTCTAGGCTCAAATTCAGTTAAATAATACATCTTAGGTAACTGATGCTAAAAACTGGAACATATCAATTCTGTGAGAAAGACATGCAAAAAGGAACAGATAAGGATATGTGTATAATAATATTTTATATGTGTAACTGCAAAACCAGATTTTTCAGGACCAAGTGTCAACATTTTTTAAACATGTGTTAAATTTTCAGAAGAAAAAGAACCAGTGTACTACGTATACATGTATAATGATTATAACAAATTACTGTAACAATAAAATGATTAAAATTCAGATAAATATTTGTTCGCCTGACCAGAAATCATGATAACCACGATTTTATTTTAACAAATTAATGGTCTCTTAATCAATGCCATTTCAGACAAATAAATTAGAAAAAAAATTAAGGAAACTTGAAATCTGTGATATGTAAAAACACTCTTTAATTAGGTGATAAATCCTATTTTTTTTTCATTTTATTAATAATCAAATTCTCTTCAAATTTATTTCATACAAAATCATGATCTTTCTTGGTAAGTTCAACAGGTAGTATCTACCCGAGTGTAAAACTGTGTGGTAGTTAATTCTTGGTTGAAGGAAACAAATATTAGGAAATTATCATTTATTTTTAGAAATTTATAAATACTAAATATTATATTATAATTATTAATAATTTCATTATTCTGATGACACAATTTATTAGGAATTTTATAAGTAATCAATTTTTTTATTGGAATATTTAAAACTCTCAAATATTTGAATTAATTCAAAATCATTTCATAACTTAAATATTGATTAAGAATTCATTTGTTATTAATTAAGTATTTAAGCACAATAATGAATCTCTGCATGAGTAGGAGACAGACTAATATCCGACTAAGTTTATAAGTAACAATAAAATACCTAAATTGGATTGAAATCCTAACAAAGTTGGCCTACCTACATGAAGTTATGTGTAATAGATATATATCTTAAGTGTTAACATTATCTGTACAATGTGAATAATTTACAATAAAATTATATAAATTACAAGTTTATATTCTAATATGACAAAGAATTAAATTTTCTATGAAAATTTGCTTCAGCGCCAAAAAAAAATTTGTGTGTCATAATGCAATCTACGGAAGTCAAAACTAAATGCCTTGTGATGGGTTCAATTTGAACCGATAAACAAATTAAATTAACATATTTCTTTTTGAAATGTTGGTTTATCACACTTGTTTCAAAAAGAAACAATTATCACCTTTCAAATTCTGTTATATTTTTCTTAAAATTTTAATTTTCCATACAATTTTCACACAAACTAAACTCCTAAACATTACATGCAATAAATAAAATTTGAAGTATTGAACATATTTTTATATTGGAAAATAAGTTTAGTGCAAGATTCAATAATCTATTACAACATAATCCTGTCCTGGCGTTCATCCTTCAATACATATCATATGCCGCCATTAGGATTCCTACAGTTCAACATTCAACTTAACTACAACAGACATAAATGAAATATTGGACGGATTATAATATAAATTTGATGTTTTTAACAAGTGTGAGGTGTGATATAGCACTTAATTAAAATTTTGTCTCGTCACAAGGTAATTAATTCATCACATTTACATACAACATAATTATCAGCAACAGTAACGAGGAATTAAAATTAGACTTTATGCACCATTAGAGTTTTCTGTGCACTTTATGATTAAGAGATTTACTTTTCAGTGAACTTTCTTTTATAAATGGCAAATGCAAGGAGAAATAACAGAATATATTTATCAATTATATACTGAAGTAAATAAATTTATATATATTAAGTCAAAATAACCAAATTTTGGAGTCTTCCTCAAAAACAGGAAGAGTTTGTCAGTAAAACATACACAAATATTTAACAGAATTTCATCGACACTCAGAAAACTCTAATGGAGCAAAAATACCTGGAATTAAAACTGATATGATAAACTATGATGGAAGGGTGAGTGTTTTTCTGAAGAAAATAATGTTATAAAGCTCTCGAAATTCACTGTAAGGCCACCTTGAATTATGTAACAGGATTTATATATATCTTACACTTATTAAACAGTGCAGCATTTATATACAGTGACAATTACATCAAGGTTGTAAACTTAAAATTTCATAACGAAGTGTTGATTAATATACAGTGAAAATAACACTTGATTTCTCCAACTCATCATGCCCGGAAGAAAGGTTTGGAGTCAACCAAATATAAAACTTTACTGAGGAATATGAACGATTATTGACAACAATGACTGCATCATTGGATACCACGGCTGATTTCGCTCCACCACTCACTCCTGATGAGAGAGTATAGCGAAGGGAAGCCAGCCGTGGGTATCAGACAATACATTGACTGGGACCAAATTATAACACACTCACAAGTGGTCTGGACTCTTTTCTAGGTTCATGGCAACATTAACGCAATCATGATTCTTGTTTCGTAAACTGCCTCCTCAAAATTTTCATGCACATAGAAAGATTTGTGTGCAAAGTATAACAGTTAAAACCAGCTAAGAAATTGGTGTTGCTCCCCAGTAATCTTCAAAAAGACAAGTAAAATTTGGCATAAACAAACCAAATAGGTTACCTTACATTTTTGTTTATCAACATTTTCCAGGGGTGCAGGGAATGTAAGTGAGTGTTAATTACCTCTGAAATTTCCAGGAGGCATTCACCAGTGCTTATCATATGTCCAAAATGGAGTTTTATCATTGTAATCTATAACCTTTAAATGTTTTAAATTTCCTTTAAACCACACAACAGTCTAGGTAATACAAAACAGATGTAGCACAGCAGAAAAACAATTATCACAGGATAAAAATGAGATCTCCAGAAAACTCTTGCTTGGATAAATCCTATTCAGGGTCCCACACAAACACATAAACATGATATTTGTCTGTTTTATCAAATAATTAAATAACAAGAAACAAAAAGATGCCCATAACAGATGTCTAATCCAAAATTTCAATATTTGATCAACTACCTCTTGGAAGGTGAAACAAGAAGCTGGCCATATTTTTCTTCATGCTTTACTACAAAACACTATCACATTAGTAAATGTAATAAATAAATAAAATGGTGATATTTGACTATTTTCTTAAAATGTGTAAAGGAGAAAATTCTTTGTTAATCAGCTTGTATTCATTTACAGTTTGTCATTGTATGTGTAATGTCCTTTCTTTTCCTGTACCCATCATAAATATCTGACATATCGGACATTGACGCAAAAAAATATCATACACATCTATATATATATGAATGTTATGATGTACAGACAAATTTGAACTGAAGGTTACCAGTAAGATAAAAAGGAAGAAAATTCTCTTGAAAGATACATACAAGCATCAATAGTTGGGAAATGGCACCACACAAACTAGTATCAAAATGGAAAATATATTACAGTTCATCAGAAGTTTTACAAAGTGCTGGCTAAACAGTGAACGTATCAAATTTACAGTATCACAGATGTAATATATAAATACAAGTGGCACAAGACTGGAGTCGATTCATATTTTCGAGAAGAAATAGTCAGTTAAGATTTCTTCAAAACAGATTTTAATTTAATAGCAAAATTGACAAAAGAAAAACTGTAAATGTACATATTTTAGCGGTAAACTTATTTAAACAGTTAACTTATTTTAGCGGTAAACTTACTTAAGCAGTAAACTTATTTTAGTGGTAAACTTATTCAAGCAAATTCGCACTGAACAGATTCCACAAAACTATGGCTGGGATAATAGGTTCCTGTATATTGCTTCCTGTAGCAAGTACCATGAGTGCACCAGTTCATCATTGCACCTTCTGTTTAAATCTGTTTTGGGCTAAAATTTTGAGTTTGACAAAATATGTATGTTTACAGTAAATTTTTTATATATATTCAGGTATTCTGTCAAAATTAAACCACCAACAAGTGTACCAACAAGCATTGGAATAATAGTGGGATAAAGAGTCGTACCTGAGGACAAACGGCTTAATATCAAGAAACACCCCATATCACAATGCACCACTGAGTGTGCAGCATCAAATGTGGACCAATCATGTCCCTATGGGTCACATATACACATTACCACGGTGACACAAAAAACGTTCAAAAGATCAACTACAAGTAAACAAGAATAAAACAACAAATGTCCTTCAGATCACAACTGGAGAGGGTCAGGAAACAAACTTTAATGTAAGTGAACATTTCAAAGGTAAAAAAACGTTAATATTAGACCAAATACTTCATATGGCACCAACACTTAAATGACTCAAACCAAACTTGTTCAATTTTCCTACTGCTTAAAACTGTGTTTATAGCACAATGACATTACAAACTGAGTTAAAAAAAAAATCGTTTTTTGTTGTGTAAAAAATAAAACCCAGGGTTGAGATCTCCTTATCATAGCCTTCGTTATTCCAGTCAGAAGGGACCTATTCGACAATGGCTATTCTAGGACAAACTGTTCAGATTGAAGGAGCAAAAGATTAGCAACAGTCGTTCAGGAGAAGACAAAGGGCAGCAATATTTTGGTAGATCAAGATACGAGGTAAGGATGGGAAGAAAAGATTGATCAAATTTAATTTAACTTTTTTAAAACCTATGTACCCAGCGAGTCATGAAAGAATTGTAGGTCTTAGCTATTCTGGCCAAAGAAATTTAAGAACCTAACTACTAATATACATAAAGGTACAACAGCATGCATGATGGTACAGCCTTATTGTAATAGTCAGGTACACATAGATCATATAAACTGTCAACATTAATTACACAACCTTAACATCAATTATGGAATGGTTTTAAGTTTAAAAAAAAAAAAATCATATTGTTACATTATCATTAAAAAAAATATGAATTAAAAATGATTTTCTTGAGAGCTTAAACAATACAAACATCATAAATATAGGATAATTTTATGGACATAATGTAAATGGACGGATTTACAACCTAAACGAAAGTAAAAATTGTAATATATGATGGACTTAAATGTTAAAATATAAATGTATAATTTATAGACATGTATAAATAAATATTTAAACAAGATATGTACTTACTCTATAAGGTAACATAACAGGGGTATACATACAGCATGGACGGATACTTAAAAAAATTTAATGACCTTAACAAATCTGTAAATGATAAAATACTTGTTTCTGGGAACGTGCTTCAAACTATTTCGTGAGAATGAATAATTTACAAAAAGAGA
The DNA here is from genome assembly GCA_947623455.1 of Mimachlamys varia. Classification (NCBI taxonomy): domain Eukaryota; kingdom Metazoa; phylum Mollusca; class Bivalvia; order Pectinida; family Pectinidae; genus Mimachlamys; species Mimachlamys varia. The sequence goes on along the minus strand of OX392532.1, from coordinate 25,705,623 downwards.
ACAATATCTATATCATATAAATCATTGTTTTAAATGTGTCTATCGACAAATCTTCGTAATCAATCCCTGCGGATTGGAGTGAGAAATGTCTCACAAAATGTAGCATTACAGTATATGCCAAACAAACTTAAAGCTCAATTTCACAAATTCTATTTTTAGATGTTATCAGCTCTTGATCCCCTTAAGATATTAATATGTAAACTGTGTATTGTTATTGAAAAGAAAAATTAAGGTATTCATGTTCTATGAGAGAAGATGTTATAATTAGAAGTTTATGATGTTTTCAGGCAACAAGTATACATTGCGTGAAGATATATCGCAATATTTCAAATAAGGTACAATACACAATCTAGTTTGGAAGGTATTAAAACATATCTATCATATTTTCAGGATTTAATTGTTTCTGAACTTAGTCAACTCATATCAGTTCAAGTCACAGCGCCAGCCCGATTTGAACATTGAATGTCAAAAGCGAGAAACTTTTTGGACCAATTCTACTTCCAGTTGTAATACTGCCATTAGAAATCTTTTCCCTTGCTTTTACTGTTACAGTAGCTATATTATTGCGATGTGTATCGTATAGTTACCACAGCATCATGAAACGTATTGTATCATTATGTTCATGAAATGTATTGTATCATTACGTTCATGCATCGCTGCAGCCCTTAAATATGCTACATGGCAATCTTATCATTAAGCTGCACCAACTGTGACCAATACTATCTGATCTTTTAAAGAAAATACCTGGTACATATTAAACTTAACAATATTCCTTCTTTCTAAGTTGAACAAATTGAGGCCAGTGCTATTATATTTAACTGAATATTAATTAAGTTTGTAACTAAACGATATCCAGTCTACCTGAACAAACACAGAGACATGATGCTAATAGGTTGGAAAGGTCATTGATTCTTTGATGACAAATCACGAAGAACAATGATTAAGTAATGTACTTGTAAACTGGCACTGAATACACAAGATTTTCTTAATTGACATCCTGCAAACAAGCATTCAAAATCAATTTAATAAATATACTTTTCACACACATCAAAATAGTGTCAAATCATAAATTTTTAATTGAAAAAAAAACAACAGGAGGTTTCAACTCCCTGACAATAGTACACATCAAAAAGGTTGCAAATCTTTTGATCAGTTCACATTACAGAACAAGTAGGAACAATCGGTTCACATCACAGAACAAATAGGAAAACTAGATTATTGCTCTCATAAAAGCTCGTAATTAGTAAACACTAACGAATACCAATAATTAAGGTGTAGCTAGTGATGGGTCAATTGGCTCAAAATCAAAATTGATAAATCGGTTTGTAATCTGAAACAGTAACCTGATCGATTATCGATTGCATAATGGGTTCATAATTTCATTGGATTGATTATTGAAATAAAGTGAGAACACTAACTACATTAATAGACTGAGCTGTTCATTACACATAAGGTTTGATTCTTTTATAATCAATGTATTTCTAGCAATTTTCTTGCAGTTTTATACACCATATATATCAAACATAACATGTTTATCCAAAATCAAATTTTCTGCTTTTTTTCACATTGAAAACATTTAATGCTTCTTAATGATGAACCAATTATGCTGATAATGGATTTTGTAATCGATAATCGGAATCGGAAAGGATCGACAAACCGACTGATTTTCAATAATAAACCATCCTCATCCCATCACTAGCTATAGGTGCAGCAGTAATTACATAACAAGACCATTCCACATTCTCCAAATTACCCTCAGAGATACCTAGTCATCACAGATTACATATGTATTTCTCTGTTAATATGTTCTTCAGGTGGGAAAATATGATTAATGTAACGATCCTTTCCTTTTACACAATCAATACATGTTTCATGAGACTTTTTCGATGACAAGTATATTATGTAACCTGTCATTTCATCAAAAGCATATGTACACAAAGGGGTAAAATGTGTACAAGCTAGAAGTTGTCCATGGAAATTGGACAAAATATCAGCTCTGCTGTTAAAGGCCCAGTATAAGTATTTTTCGGCAACACTTGAAGCTAAAATCAAGCCAAATAACTTATATTTATAGATTAACTGATATCAGCAATATCCAAGATGAATTCTTACGCAGTTACCAGTACAGCAGCAGTTGAAACTCAGTATTTGTAAACACGTGTCCATTTTGAACTGTCTTCAGCTTGTTGTTGAAGTGGGCCACACCTGAATTATTTTCAATTCTTGGGATTTTTCTGTCAAGAGTTTCTTGTTAGTTACCGCTCAGATTTTCTTCGCTTTAGGCTTATTTTTGCATGGTTATCAACTGGGGGTTTCTTTCAGAATTTTTCAGAATCACGAAAAATTTTCTGAAGTTACATGTATTAGGCCTTTAAGCATATGGTATGTACAATAGTATTGCAATTGTAACGAAAGGACTCAATTCAGTTAAGCTTTGCTGGTCACTGAATGAGCTTATATAGAGGGTAACTTGAAGAATGCAAAGGGTATACAAGATTTTTTCAATTAATAAGGAAACACGAAGTCTTGGCACAACAGGTGAAATCAGTTGATTTTTGAGTATTGAGAAAACTCACTATAGTCATAAGTTAGAATCAAATTACAAACATTTCATACATTCTCAAATCCACCTTCCCACTCTCTAACAGGGAATCTGTCATTACAAGTAGCATCATTGTCAGCACTGTATGTTGTTCTTTTTAACACCCCTATAGAAATCTCCATCAACATTCACCCCCAGAAATCGAAAATATACCGTATATCTCGTTGAGACATAATTCTGCCGAGGCAGCCATGTTAACTCTGATATTCTACTATAAGGAATAATCCAGGAATATCATAGAACATCGAAAGTGTCATGTTATACCCATGATGTCAGGGTTAACTCCCTTGAAATATGTTACTGTACCAGCTTCAATGCATATAGCATATGTTCGTGTCTCCTGCAATTCACTGGCACATTAACTCGTGTACCCCTGGAATTTCATAATGAACTGTTCCAAGCTTAGAACTGGAAGAGTTTAAATCTGTCTTCAAGGGTGAATGAGTTAATTATATAAATCCATAACCAAAGTATGGATAAAAGAGTACAGGATACATGCCCTATGTTGGTATAGGGTGAAATAGTATATTTCAGTTTCTCATTATTTCATGAAATACTGTCTGTATACACCACGGTATACTAATTCAGTAATGAACATTTCACACTAAGTAGGAAATGTACTTTTCACCATTAGCTTGGTGCTATTTACATTTCGTGTGTTGGTGGCACTGAAATGTACTGACAAACATCTGTGCTTTCAGCAATAATTACAAAATCATTCAGCTTTTAATTTGGTTATAAAGCCTTCTTTCATTTATCTGCCAGTACTTCATTTTGCTTTCAAATGATTCTTTAAGACGAAAAGATTTCCAAAAGTTTCGGAGACGAAGGGGGTGCAAAAGAACAGATTCAGGCAAATATTCAGTCACTGCATGATCCAAGAAAATTTGGAGCTTGAAGAGTTGTGTAGGTGTAGCTGATCGAAAAGGTGGATGATTTTATGAAGAGCTGTTGGATCGGCCTGTGTGTGGGCGTGACCGGCGGTGGGGGGAGGGGCTTTTGTGGTGACGACTTGATGAGGAGCTATCCCTGCTCCGCCCACTCATGGGAAGGGGTGGCTTAGCACTGGTTGGTATCATACGGGAACTGCGACTGTCCTGTAAAACAAACAAGTACGGGAAAGTTAACTTCTCACTTTCTACAATTAACAAAGATAACTCTTCTCTTTAAGATCAGGACAACAATACAAATCAAACTTCAATTTCCTGCAACAAAATCTTCATCAAAATCCAGGAGCTATGAACTCAGTACTAGTGTTGTAATGAAGATTGGTAAGGACAGATAAACTTTTATATAATATTTAAAACTTTATTTATTTTACAACAATTATTAAACAAGTTATTCAACTTATATTAATCACTCTTATTGGCCTGGATAATAGAGCGCAAGGGGTCTTAAAGTGGGAGGAAACCGGAGTACCAGTAGAAAACCCACGTGTTCAGGCAGGTGACCCCATAAATTTTCACGTTCGATCGGGGACAGATGAACTTTTAGTAGATACCTCTCGATCATCGATGATGTCATGGCATAATCATGTTTATATGTGTACCTCTATTACATTTATTGTCCTTTTAAGGTCTCTTATAGCTTTTTTTCAGCAGGAGATCATAAACTTTATCACTTGAAAAACACACAAATCTTGTTGAAAAATCTAATTCAGAAATCAATATTTGTATGATCAAATTATATTTAACATATACTGTATAGGTAATATACATAATAAACTAGTCCTCACCCATCTACCAGATATGAGATATTACAAACACTGATTCCTGTAAAACTCATTTACTCCTGAAGAAATATTTGAACTTGTTTAATTCAAAGATTGGAATAGTTCATTACATAATTTCAGGGTTGAATGCTATAAAATGTGATGTAAATTGAGAGATTGAAATCTTGTTACATTTTTACAGATCATTATTCATTATTAAATGATTTACTTTAAACTTATCATAAGAACATTGTCATATTTTGAAATCATAAACTAATCTTAATTAAAGAGAAATGATAGCCTAAAACTTAATTAATCAGGAATAAATTTTAAGTGAAAAATTGGCCTTTTCTCATCAACTTGCTTCATTATATGCTTTCATGTTTTCTTTAGATATACAGTCAATTTTTTTTATCTGGGCGTCGACAGGAATATGGTTAAACTTTGAATTAAACAGGGTCTTTGAGTTATATGAGTCCGAGAATACAAGGTTTGACTGTACTCATTGAAATATTCCCTTTCCTTCTGTAGATCTATGCCCCCTAACCTCAAAAAAAAATTATATTGGACATACCCATTATACATGTACAAAAAGTAATTCTGTCATATGCTTTACTCATTCTCCCCTGAAATTTCAAAATGTACTATCCCAACCTTTGCTTTGGAAGAGTTCAAATGTGTCTTCAGGGGTGAATGAGTTAACTCAATCAGACTTTTAAAGGGAAAGTAGGTGATGATTTTTCAGTATGTGATTTCTGGAGTAATATAAGTCAAGTAGAGAAAAATACACTTTACCAACAATGTAATAAATGTACATTGTATATTTGGAACAGTGTAATAGAATAGATATATTCTAAAATGTAATATTACACCATATAAGGTAATATTGTAAACTAATGTGTAATATTATAAACCATATTATTGTAAACTGTAATAAGTATAATAGAAATAGTGTACTTTTACAGTAAACTACTGTGTAATTGTGGAGATATTAAATGGTATATCACTTAAATTATTAATATGTACATTACAATACACGTGAGAGCTAAACAATTCTACATTAATTTTCCTAGAGATTATCATCTGGTTCTGTATACTACTTCACGGCTCATTTTCTGTTTGCTTTTTTTCAGAAAGAAATCAGGAGCTGATCCAACTAACTCATCTGGAACTCTTACTGTTGGCAATGCTCCAAAATTGTCTCTCCAACTGTAAAATTCAGTTGTTTCACAAACACATATACATGTGTATAACAATAAATTGGCAATTACTCCACAGCATGCTGAATATGCTCATGTTAATTTTACAATATACATAGGATTTTTTTTCGTTCCAAAAATGTGGAATAATATTCAATGGCCCCTTTCCCCCCAAAAAATTTTGCCTTCAAAATTCTATACACAATTTACACATTGGTGTTCAATACACTTTACTAATTGCATTTAATTGTCTGATGAAAGGCACTGAGTTCATTCTGTATGAATCATCTAAAAGTCACATAAACCATTTATTGGTTGTGTAAAAATAACTGAACTTGACCTTTGACTCTATAAGCTACTGCATGTTTTTATCTCTATTATACTGATGTTGAGGTATTTAACAACTGTTAATGGCAGTTATAATAATTGAATTTGTAAGATATTGGAGGTTGAAAAGCTTCTTCTCTAGAAGAGCAAGGCAATACGCTGGAAACAATCAAACATTGGAGGTTGAAAACTTCTTCTCTAGAAGAGCAAGGCAATATGCTGGAAACAATCCAACATTTTTAAAGGGTCTTTAAACAGTTCTTGTGATGAGGCATAAAGACAGAATATTTGACTGAATGTTGCAATAATATTCACAACAATGTCTACTAAATAAGTGTTGGCTGAATTTATGCATAGCAACAATAAATACCCCAATAAACAACAAACAAGTCTTTTACTCGAAGCAGTAGACAAGGTTGAGGGATTCCAGTTTTGCGAGTTAGTATTGGGACCATACACCAGGAACCTAATACAGCTGTACTAGACCAAAAAGCACCGTTAGTACGGGGAGCGCATACTTTATATACAAGCGGTTTCAAACTTCTACACAACAAATATAGCAAGATAGAAAATCTCATGAAAACATAAATTGCATGATTCAAGATATTTGAGGTCTTTATAAGCAGACCACATGTTTGGCGAGTAGAACCTTTACTATTATGTGTACATGTACATATGTCACGGGAATTTACATGACACATATATACATAAATATGGTAGTATGAGTAATGTTACAACTTGATCGGAAAACAATACTAGAAACACTGTGAAAAGTGGACTTGAACACAATGGTTTACTATAAACGTAAATAATTTCCATGAGGAAGTTTTCGCTTAGTCAGCTTCCAAACTGATCGTAGTGTGGTAATTTTTGGTGCTGTTTATACTGTGTGCCTTTAATTCTATTATACACTGAGCAGTTTGAATAGTGTTGAATAAATTCCACGTCGCAAACAATTCCACATTTACAGTTTTTGGTCTCGGCCGCTGGCACCAAAAAAAAAGCAAAACCTTGGTCTCATTTTCCTTGACTATTGTCGAAGGCGAATTGTCTTTATATCATGATTGAATGACTTGCACAGGTAAATCAGCGAGTTTTGTACAATTGTAGCCCCTACCTAAAATTGCAGTTAACTCATGTAATTCACTCCTACATGCATGATGGATGTTTCCAATTTAAAGCCTGAACTATTTCATTATGAATTTTTTTCAGTGGTGAATGAGGTCAGTAATTCATTATGTAACTGAGAATAAGCTCTGATCTGTGGTGATCAAATTTACCACTACCATGAAACAGCAGTGTCACATCCAGATTAGTACTACCAGAAATTAATACCATAATTTTTTTACTCATTACATAATGTTTACTCTATTGTGCAATACTTTCATAATTGTTAATGTAACAGTGATATTTCCATATTAAATTACAGATTATTATGATATTGCATTGACATCACCGACTTCTGGAGAATGACGTAATAAGCCCAGTACATACATAATACATGTACATGAAAAGTACATAATACACGACATTTCTACAGTTACAACACCCAACACTAGACACACAGTACAACACATTACATCACATGCTGACAAATCTGTAAATCTTCACCTAGAAACACAAATTATATCTTGGCATCTTATATTTCACAGACACATGTTTATGGACAGATTTTGAAGCCTACCTCTTCTGTATAATGAAAGCCCTGCTTTAACCCAACATTAATCCAGATCAACAGCTCGAGCAATTCGTGTGGTATTCTAAATTTGCTGGTATACTATCATATTTAATTGAATTATGACATGTAAGTCAGGAATAATGAGTCTAGAAAGGAATTACGCAAATTTTACGTTAATTAGCCAAAAATCCAAGGAAGCTACGGGTCAAATATCACGTCTCTAGCCCTTTCAGTATTTCATAAGTAGTTTGAAAGTTTAATTAGACATATTTGACCTGTGACCTTGAAAGTTGGTGAAACTTATTATTTTTTTCACAAACTTTGCTCCTTCCAAGGATACTACCAGGCCAAATATGTCTCTAGGCATTCTAATATTTCAGAAGAAGTCTTTTGAAAGTTTCGACATATTTGACTCCTGTGACCTTGAAAGTATGTAAAACTAAATTTTTTACTTTTTTTCAACTTTGTTCATGCATGAGCAGCTCCTTCCTAGAAAGCTACTAGCCAAATATCCTGTCTATAAAGGCCTGTTGGTATTTCTGAAAAAGTTTAAAGGAAAAGTTGACGCTGAACGGCTGATGAACACTGCACCACAGCATGAGCTCATGTCATCACTTGCCCTTAATAATTGCTAGAAGCTATAATAATTGAACTCCAAATCTTCCTTGGATTTGTTGAATAGCACATATTCCTTGAAAGTTTGATCTGGAGCTCACAAGTTTGAGAAAGTCAGGGGTTGTGAATTTCGGCCCGACAAATTAAAAGTTCTTTTCACAGACACGTGTAAGCGTACAACACATTACATCACATGCTGACATTGAAATCTCATCTCAAAACATTAGAGTACATAATCTGTTATTACATCTCACAACATATCACAGAAAGATGTACACCTGTTAATTAAGTCTGTGTCAGCTTCGATATTCAGGGGTTACGCTTACCTACACTCTCTAAACCACTAGAATATGTCATGATAAAACTGAAGGCTGCGGGGCGCCACCTTGTTGATGAGGCAACAAGACTGGTTCGACCCTTTGATTTAAATCAAAAGAATCTCGTGGTCACATAACGATAAAAATTGACAAGCTTTGAAGGCGGTTGCAGCTCCTTTGCAATCTTCAAAAGACAGGCATGCAGCCAAGCGAGTGGCCAGGTTTTTTTTTACCTGAGCATGTCTTCAATTTTGCCATGACATATTCCCGGAGTGTAGAGAGTGTAGTCGAGCGTAACCCCTGGACATCGAGGATGAGTCTATGTCTAATGAACAAAGACAGATTACACCACAATCCACAGACACATATACACGAACAAATCTCTATATATTGGACTAGATAAATTAATATCGACAGCAAATCCATACAAATTGATTTAATTCTATAACACCACATACACATCCCCCAACCAACATATATCACATATTCATACTGATGACCAACAAAAACAGTTCAACAACTCATTCCAAATAATTTTATTTCATAAATTGTGTTGTTCTTATAAATTTAAAGCCTATGGGGATTGAAAATTTCATATGGAATTATAAACCAGAAACCAGGAAAACTTCATAACAAATTTAGTTAAAATTTGTACATCCATTAAAATGGTATATTTTTAATAATAACGAATATTTTCCCTGCTGAATCAAAAGCCACTCACTCCTCAAGAGAAGTCTTGGCACAATTCACTTAAAATGTGATTCCATTGACTCAAAAGTACACTATACATAATTTGGACAAAATATTTTATTTTTTTAGCAGTTAAGACTTTTTAAAAGTTGACAAAAAACTGACTGACGTCAATGATGACCGACAATAATGACGATGGACGAGACACGAATGGCACATAAGCACACCCCAACCAGGTAAACCTAAAATACTTTACACCCTGACCAGGTCAATCTAAAATACATTGAATACGACTTCATAACAGTGATCTCGCCCTCGATAACTTAAAATGTACATGCAAGAAGTGCTTAGATTACGAACTTTAGAGTCGGGATACGAACACACTTCAGTCAATTTGGGGAGAGCATGCGGTAACAATGAAGTGTAGCAGTACACAACCACTGGAGTACACATTCGTGTCGCTGTGTTACATATACCAACACGAACACATGCAATTTATGCAGACATGATATTTAGTTGTTGTACTTACATCTTCTACTTTACAGTTTGCGCTTGTTGAGCTGATGAAGAAATAGACTTGTGTAGTTGTGGACTACCTACACCTTGTAAACCCTTAAATCTTGATTATAAACTTATTTTCAGTTTCAGTAAAGAAACCCAGGCTAATTTTTGGAATCGGCCAATTTCCAGAGCCTTTTCTTTCAAAGTAAGGCAGCAATAACATAACTTTTAGTCCTCGTTTTTGACACAAGAATTTTCTAATTTTTATTTAAATGGAATGAGATATATTTCTTTTATCTGTCATTTAATTGCTGCAAAAATAACAACAAACCAAAAAGAAAATTAATTTTCAAATGCCATCCTGTTTTCAAGTATAGCTTATTACATAATAAGATATATATCTATTAAACTTCAAGGATGTTAATTTATCAGACCAGGAAAATTATCAAGATTAAGGGTATTTACTATATACACACAAATATTTCTTATTAAATGTATTTTTGTTTCATTCAGCTCCTTTGGCTTCTCCAAACCTGAATTCATTCGCCCCTGAAATTTCATAATAAACTATATTCCAACCTTTGGACTGTTCAAATGTGACTTCAGGCATGAATGAGTTAAAAAGCCCTTGGGATAAAGGGACTGTTGTTTTATTTCATAGAAACCTAGTGCAAAAATTCTACTTCCACAATCCAAGGGATGAAAGGGCCATAAAACTACAGGATTTTGACTTCAATAATTCACAAATAAAGAAATTTCTCAAAAGAGTTAAAAGGTAAAACCACATGTGCTAGTAACTTGAGAAATTACAGATGTGTTAGGTTCTTACCTGTGGAATGGACTGAGAGACAAGTGGCCTGCTTGGGCGTGAGTTAACTCCCCTGAAGCCCTGGGGAGGAGGTATGAGTGGCCCAACATCCTCTTCCTCATCAATCACTTCCTGTCTGTTAAGGTCACCTTGGTCATCTTGATCTCGGTAGTCATGGTGACCATCGTGCTCCTGGTGATCTCTGTAGTCTCGATGGTCCCTTTGATCCCCGTGGTCACTATGGTCTCGATGGTCGCTATGGTCACGATGGTCGCTATGGTCACGATGGTCGCTATGGTCCCTGTTGTCACTAGGCTCGTCTTCGTGGTCAGGGTCATCTTCGTATTCTTCACTTTCCATTGGCTGAAGTCGGCTTTGTCCTGGCCTGGCCGATCGTGCTGGTCCCTCCCTCATTGGGACGGCGTAACCGTTGACAACGGGAGGATCCTTTAAACTGCTGCTTTCCTCCTCCTTACTGTGATCATCCTCCATGTTTTCATCCACATATCTGTCAATCACATAAAATATCATCATTCACGTTATATTGTAGCTACATTGTTTTCATCTTTCAAAGGCAGGAAAAATGAATTCTGTGCTCTAGAAGACTTCGCTATTAGGTTAAATTTTTGTGCTCAAGAAGACATACTTATTATGTTAAATGATGTAACAAGGTTATAAATTAAAGTGTTGACATTGAAAGCAGTATTAGATTGTTTCAAATATCATTGACAAATATGACATTTATATTCATTTATCACTGACACATGGGTTGAACTAAGAGAACGAGTCCATGAACATACACCCTGGAATCTTATTAAAACTAAAACAAAACTGTCACAAGTAGATCTTACAACACTAAACAAATCGAAGACAAACCATTCAGATTGATATGTTATTGCTTTGACAATAAATACATATGGCAAGTCTGGTTGGTGTAACACTTATAGTTCAGGAGAAAACTTATTAAGCATTCCCTCAACATTAAGTTTTCTTCTGTTGATGAAGATGCTAACAAAATCAATGGACCATAAAAGATTGGTTGTTGTAACACTTCTAGTTCAGGAGAAACTTAATATTGATGGAGATGCTAAAAAAGTAAATTTTGACAGAGATGCCAACAAAGTCAATGAAACATAAAATATTGACTGCATCAAGTATTTGATGCATGGTTTGAGATCCTTAGATGCATCTATGGTCCAAGTTTGGTTGGTCTAGCACTTAATTAATCAGTAAAACTAACTTATATCCAAAAACTTGATGCAGCCACCATAGCCAAAAAAAGCAACATTTAAGTCTTGTTTCCCCTACTTTTGATGTAGTGGGGAGACAAAATCTCAGAACACTCCAAGAGGCTCAAGAAGATGGGGTAAATCCCATTGTATACCTGGATTCGTGTCGTTGTGGCGGTTGTTTGGAGAAGCGTGGGGCGGGTATGCCGGACTGCGCCCTCTGTTGTCGGACAGTGGCTGACGGAGGAGGATGTAGGGGTGCAGCGTAACCTCTAGGAGGTTCCAGGTCCATTGGAGGAGATTTTAAATCTGCTTCTCGTTCTTTGTCTTTCTCCCTTTCTCGTTCTCTCTTCTTTCTTTTCTTCTTCTTTTCTCTTTTCTCCATCTTGGTTATCGAAGGTGGAACAGGGGCATTCTCCAGTGGCGTCAACATTGGCGGAGGAATGCGCCTACCTTCTACCACACCTTTAAATACACAGTATCAGATATTAATTGTTGGCAACAGGACCATTTTGTAACACTACCATCAATTGTGGGACACAAAAGAAGGTATTAAGCCCGAACTGGGCATTGGTTTTTTTTTAAAACCCTAATAAATATTGAAGGATAAACTAGATTTAAGGAGAATTGTAGCAAATATGTTATTCTGTCATTGAAAAAAGGACAGGTTATACTTTATATGCAATATTAGGTATAAACCAACATCAAAACAACTCAGTATGTGTTTAATGACAAAACAGAATTTCTACAGCACTGATTGTCAATTTAAAACAGTTAATGTACAGGTAAATACATTGCAGTGCTATCATGCCACAAAATGTTACATAAAGGAACCAGACGGATCTGACAAGTTCGAAAAATCTCCCATGGAATATAGAGTGGAATATCTGCGTATATGATAAAGATAATCAGGACCGAACAGCACTCCATCTGGCCTCCATAGGGGGTCACGGGGACCTCGTCAACTACCTACTGGACCATTTATTTATATGTAAGTTACCTGGTGGTCTCGAGCCAGAATTTGGGCGGTTAGGATCCTGTGTTGGAGGTGGTGTGGGTCTCATCTGGTCTGTTGCCGGTGGACTCTGCAACTGGTCACGCGCCCCGGAGCTTGGTCGAGCTGGCGAGGGGGTGGGGCGTGGAGGTGGAGGCCTTGGGGGCGTGTTACGTAGTGGCTGTGGCTGACGGGGTGCAGGACGAGGGCGACTTGGTGGGAAGCTCTCGGATGGGTTCATAGACTGATTAAAGTGAGGGGAGATAACTCTCGTGTTGCTGCTGAGGGGGTACTTGGGAGGAGAGGGTGGCTGTTGTTGTTGTCGTTGTGCTTCCCTGTAGTCTCTGTTCTCCTGAGGGTCACGGTAATCGCGATTCCCGTCCTGCGGGAATCCCTGGTTATTTCTTCGGTTGTATTGAGGTTCCTGTAACAATAGCAAACAGCATAAATGAAACATGTATTCATGTTAAAAATTTGTTTTTAACATGGCAAAACCCTTGCATATTCCATATCAAATTTAAACCTTTGATTTGCCATACTAACCAGTGGCAGAGCATAAATATAGGTCTTGAGTCGTGCAGCAGATCATACTTACAAGTGACTGAGCATATAAAGGTTTGGAGGGGCGTGGTAGATCATATTTACAAGTGACTGAGCATATAAAGGTTTGGAGGGGCGTGGCAGATCATACAAGTGGTTTGGAGGGCATGGCTGTGCATATATAAGTTTTGAGGGGCATTCCAGGTCATACTTACAAGTGGTTGACCATATAAAGTTTTGAGGGGCGCGACTGAGCAAGTATAGTTTTGGAAGGGCCTGAGAGGTCATACTTAAAACTGGCTGAGCATACAAAGGTTTGGAGGGACATGGCAGGTCATACTTTCAAGAGATTGAGCATATAAAGGTTTGGAGGGGCGTGGCAGGTCATACTTACAAGTGTCTGAGCATATAAAGGTTTGGAGGGGTGTGGCAGATCATACTTACAAGTTACAGAGCATATAAAGGTTTAGTAGAGCACGGCAGGTCATACGTACAAGTGATTGAGCATATCAAGTTTTGGAGAGGCGTGACTGAGCCAATATAGGTTTGGAGGGGCGTGGCAGATCATAATTTACAATGGCTGTGCATATAAAGGTTTGGAGGGGCGTGGCAGGTCATACATACAAGTGATTGAGTAAATCATGTTTTGGAGGGGCGTGACTGAGCCAATATAGGTTTGGATGGGTGTGGCAGGTCATACTTACAAGTGGCTGAGCATATAAAGGTTTGGAGGGGCGTTGCTGCTGCTGCTGCTGCTGTTGTTGTTGTTGCTGCTGCAGCTGCTGTGACTGTGGCTGTTGCCGAGGAGGTGGGCGTGGTTGGATCTGTTCCTGTCGATGAGGGAGTCGGGACGTTTGAGGTGGGCCTTCCTCCTCATCTTCGTCTATGTCAGATACATCCATTCCTCCAGCACTCACATCGTCTATCTCATCCTCTGTAGTCAAACATGTACAGTTAGAAACCTGGACAATATCCTCTGTCAGACATGAACAGTAAGAAATCTGGACACTATCCTCTGTCTGACATGTACAGTTAGAAACCTGGACACTATCCTCTGTCAGACATGTACAGTTAGAAACCTGGACACTATCCTCTGTCTGACATGTACAGTTAGAAACCTCGACAATGTCTACTGTCAGACATGTACAGTTAGAAACCTGGACACTATCCTCTGTCCAACATGTACAGTTAGAAACCTAGACACTATCCACTGTCAGACATGTACAGTTAGAAACCTGGACACTATCCTCTGTCAAACATGTACAGTTAGAAACCTGGACACTATCCTCTGTCCAACATGTACAGTTAGAAACCTGGACACTTTCCACTGTCAAACATGTACAGTTAGAAACCTGGACAATGTCTACTGTCAAACATATACTATTAAAACAATTAGTCAGTTAACTCACACTGTTCAAAGGGCAAAATGTTGACCTAAATATACAACCTGGTCATGAAACTTAGTTTTCGTTTCAACAACAAAAATCTCTGCCAAAATTAATCAACTGCTTGAAGTGTGTGAGATTAAGATTTTCCAGGAAACGCACAACACAGGGGATTAATATACATCTCAGGACTTAGTGGAGTATTAAAACTTCTGCAGAAAATGTTTGAAAATAACAGCATATTTAATAAATTCATAATAAATCCTTATAAGGTACTTATGGTCATAAAAACTTATATGTTCATATAAAAATGTGTGGATAATTATAAGGATTCTAGCAGCAGTAATTTAATTCTAAAGTTGACCAGTGCATTGAACATACCATGGTTGTCATCTGTTACCATAGGAACGTCGTCCCTGTTGCTATGGACAGGAAGTATGTCTGGGGTACTCCTGGTGTTCACTGATACCTGTAAAAATTAATAGTACATGGATCCCCTCTTATTAGATACACCATACAGTTGTACCTCGTATAATTTGAGGACCCCTTTTAATTCAAAATATTTTATCAGTTTCCCGCCAAACCTTACAATAGCATTTAGCTGTGTAACTCGAATAATTCAAAGTTTAACCAAAGTCCTGTTGACTTTGAGATAACAAGGTTCGACAGTAGTTAAAACTACGATTTTTAATGAAAATTGATCTATTGAAAAACAGCAATTTTTCACCTACATGTTTAAATATCAACAATAGTGATCATGACCTTGACTTTCAACACCAAACTCATATAATGTTATATTAAACCAGACCTTTGTATAACTTTTGATAAAATTCGGTTAGGTTATGACATCAGTACAATATCTTTGTAGTTAAATACCTTGGGAAGTGCTGAATGGATATCGGTTATACTACACATCCAACTCTTTTATGAGAGATCATGAAACACCGTAGTAAAATGGCATTTTTACTGGACCATTTATTTTTTTTTTTTTTTGTGGTCAGTCAAAACAAAAACACTTGCAGACAATGACACTTGGATGTAAATCCACCATTAGGCTAGTGACTTTTCTATGATATGGTAATTATTCACTTTCAGGGCTCTTTTTCTGCGATTCCAATACATCAAGTGGACAGGAAAATGGCCCAAAATAGTACTTTCATGAGTGTCAAGCAATAAATTGCTGAAACAAGCTACTTACATCGAGTCTTTCCTTGCGTCTGTTAAGGTCCCCTCCAGCACTAGAGGTGTAGCGGTCTTCAGGTGGCTGTACAAAAGATGGCTCCCTCTCTGGAGCACTCACCAGACTTGTTGACCGTCGCATGGGTGTACGAACTCCCCGCCTCTCAGTCCGAGGCCGTTTAGGCGGATGGGGTGGAGTGATGGGCATACTATCAAAGCTTCCTCTCGTATTCTACAATGAAATGATCAAATCGTTTTCAATAACAGAACATACTTAGAGTAAAAAGCTGACTGAAATCCTGTCAGTCCCATAACATATTTCAACCAGTCTGCCGTCAGATGCTTCAGAATCATCTGCTAAAAGTTCATTCATAATTTTGGATTAACTTGTATTGTATTTTTGCATTTGATTGAAACATTTAATTAAGTTTTATCGATGTTCCCCATTCTTAATAACAAATGACAAATTTTACTATCATGGTAAACTGTTTAAGACATGATGTTCTCAAATTCAAAATTCAAATTCTCACCAAGACATATACATTATTGTACCCCACAAAATTTGTCTGAAAGAGAAAAGTTACATGTGATTTACCATGAAAAAACAATTGGTAATACCCTACATAGAAATACCACTTACAATCATGTGCTCATAATCGTTGCCATTGTGATCCCCATTCATTGAGCCGAGCGTGCCCATGAAACCGTTGGTGGACATGAGCGAGAAGCCAAGCCCGTTCGGGATCGGGGAGGTGGGGTTGCTCTGGAGACGCTGTCGTTGGTGGGACATAATAATAAGCTGCACATAGTGTAGCTGTCGGTTCTTGGCGTAGTCCCAGGCATTAGCACTGAACTTGTCTAGTGCTGACAAATCAGCTACAAAACAGCAAGATTTCTATCATAACACAAGATATGATCCATTTAGAGTCCAATCTATCTAAGTTGTATTTATGTATGCTGTAAACCCATAACATTGTTAAATTGGACTTGACATACTGCCAGGGCTAGTAGAAGTAATATAATTCTAGATTCTCATAAATCGGTCTACTACCCAACAGCTAAACATTATCATTGTAAAATATTATGACTCTTAAAATATTTTGAAGTAATGACCTATAATTCTGGCTGTCAAAATTTGAATTTGTCATTGATTAAATCAAATATACATGATGAATATCCATCTCATTGAAGACTTCAGAATTATTCCACAGACAACACTACACTACTAAATACCTGGTAATAGTCATTCTAGTTTCTAGAGCTAAATAATTTGAAAAAACTTGCCATACGTTTCAAAAAGTTTTACAATAATGGAACATTCAAGTCTCTGTCATTGTTAAATTGTTAATGTAATGAGTAAATAACAACATCTTGGTATCGGACTTACCGCCATGGTCCAGTAGGTAGTTGACGATGTCCCCGTGACCCCCTATGGAAGCCAGATGGAGTGCTGTTCGGTCCTGATTATCTTTATCATATACACAGTCATTACCTCCGATCTCAACGATGATTTTACATGCCAGCAGTGAGCCTGTCAACAAAATGGTATAATGTTATACTTTTACCAAGTCAAAAATCCCTAAAGGATCCCTGTCCTACTGCACTGTCACTGTATTTTTCTATCTACAGTAATCTCCCCTTAATGATCCCTGTCCCACTGTGTTGTGTATTTTTCTATCTACAGTAATCTCCCCTTAATGATCCCTGTCCAACTGTGTTGTGTATTTTTCTATCTACAGTAATCTCCCCTTAATGATCCCTGTCCCACTGTGTTGTGTATTTTCCTATCTACATTAATCTCCCTTTAAGGATCCCTGTCCCACTGTGTTGTGTATTTTCCTATCTACAGTAATCTCCCTTTAAGGGTCCCTGTCCCACTGTGCTGTGTATTTTCCTATCTACAGTAATTAATCTCCCCTTTTTCCTATCTACAGTTATCTCTCCTTTTTCCTATCTACAGAATCTCCCCTTACGGATCCCTGTCCTACTGCACTACCACAGTATTTTCCTCAATTTGATTAAAATACAGATCCTCACTATTAAGGACTACCGTGTGTAGGATTTGACAGCGACCAGTAGAAGGTCATGTGCAGATGAACTTTGTATTCACCAATCAAATCGCTGCTTACCAGATTCTGAAAGCGAAAAGCTAATTTCGATTTGTTTCTACATTTGTCGTTAAACCAGAGTAAAGTAGCAAGAAACCTGAACAACCGTATACAAAAATGGCAGCGCCCAGTTCAGCTGTCTCTTCACCAAGGCGTGTGTTCTTTTTAGACATTATCTGTTTGATTTGAAGTTTTTCGTTTGTCCGAAAAGAAATAACAACTGAAGGTTAAGAAATTATCAAAAAATACCCTAATCAAATTGTTATAATACGCCCTGACTGATTTTCTCTTCTTCGCTTCGATCCGCTACCATTTTTGTGGTGCATCTTGATCGGCTGTTCATTTCCTAGATATTGAAATAATAAAGATCATCTGCACATGACCTTTTACTGGTCGCTGTCAGATCCTACACATGATAATAATAGTGAGCATCTGTATTTTAATCAGATAGTATTTTCATTTCCACAGTAACAAATCCCTGTCTACCCATACTGAATAGTTTATATTTGATTAAAGATTAACTATTATTTAGAATATTTCTTTGCATCGAGAAAAAAAGACTGGGTCATATATATCTATAACAAGTGTTCCACTTTGGCTACCCCTCCAGGTTACTGATAATACATCTGACGTACCCATTTCTGCGGCTAGAAGCAGTACTGTTTTGCCATCCTCATCTCTTATAGCTGCCGTCTCTTGGGTCAACAATGTCTGAAAAAAATTTAAATCAATTAAGTAATTCTTGAAGCAATGAACACTTTGCCAATTATGGTTCTTTCATTCAAGACTGAAAAGCTAAAAATTAACATAATGGCAAAACGAAAGTAAAGTTTCAGGCCTCTGGTAACGGTCACTAAAAGATTGATAGTATTTAAATTTTTCATAGTAGTTGTAAATATACATCAGTATATATACTGCAACAGTATATAATACATAAATATGAATGAAATTGTTATTGTGAAGTTAAAGTAGAACAAGAGTATAGACCAGACACGGTTTTGTACTTGTTTTATTGATATCTATGTATGTGTTATATCGTAGGCTTCCTTATGATAATTCAGAATCAGATTGAATATCAAACTCAAGTTCCTCATCATTCACCATTGAACTACTGTAAACCAACTTATTTTTCGCTGCGACTTAATTTCGCATTTTCATATGAAACTACTACATCGCGGCTATATATTTAATTTCCCGAAAAAATACAGTCGTAAATCCTTCGTACATTACAATACAGTACTCCTACAGTTGGCATACCTCTGATTGAAACTATTTCGCAGCAATTAATTTTTCGCAAATTTTAATCATCCGCGAAATTCGCGAAAAGTAATCGCTCTCAAAATTAAGTTAGTTTACAGTATCAGCTCTACAATGCAAGCCTATGTAAGACTGACAAACCTGTAAACACTCTAAAGGTTCTGTTCGCCGGATAGACCAGTGCATCCATGTTCGGCCATTGCTGTCCCTCTCTATCCCGTCATCATCGTCCACATTGAAGTTGGAAGAGGAGCTGAGAAGCTCGAAGTGTTTGATGTGGTCTAATCGACACGCCCACATACAGGGAGATAACCCATCCTTGTCTCGAGCATTCACATCGGCATTGTGGCCAATCAGGTACTGTAAATACACAAACAGATCTGGTGTTAAAAGTTACTATTGGGGAAATACATGCACAAATCAACAGGAAAATAAAAATGCCAACTGTTAGCGATTCATTCAATTAAAGACTTTGGTATGCCTCGGCCAGGGGACAGAACCCATAGCCTTCTTCACAGGGGCGAGCGCTCAACTAAAATCCAAAAGGGAGGTTGTATCAAGGGAGACATTAGGAAGGAGAAAGTTGTTTATAAAGAAGAGAAAAGAAAAGATCCCAAATTTAGTCGCCTCTTTTGATCATGCAATGAGTGCAGTAGGTACAATTTTTATGCTTATCTACAGGATAAATACAAAAAAATTGGTTGAAAAGTGAAATTCATAAATCAATATTATATATTGTACATGTCTTTGTATGCGCCATCATATCTAATACGGTGTACTATACAAGACACACACATTTTAAAATCTGTGAAGTACACAATTATTTGAATCAATTGTTGAATGAGTTTGTGCTTCTGAATCTTATTAATGATTGATTAATTATACAACACTTATAGGTAGGAAATTAATTTTCTTTTTAATAATTAATATGACAGTTTTCTGACTTCATTGATTCTTTAAAAAAAATGTGAATAATCTTATTTATTACAAAACAAGAATTTATAGTAGCTATATTGTCTATTTTCCTCAGCAGGCTATTTGTTTCAGTAACAACAACTTCACTGAGTAAAATGAAACCTGGAAATCACTAAAAAGTCATGCTTCCTGAAAAACAGCCCTACAGTCCTATACCAAACACAGCATTTCAAAAATCTGGACATCTACACCTATATTTATTGAAAAATCATTTCTTTTCAAAAATAATTGATCTAGGAATGACGAGAAAAAAAAGAGTACACTGTGCATGATTTAAACAATTAGGCAGATATTTCAATTACAGCTGTAGTTAAACCTTATTTTACTGTTTTTTACAATGTAAAATTTCAATTTTACTGAAATTGAAATTAAATAAAAATGTATGCTTTTCATAATGAACAAATGAAAAGCATACAATTATGTATATATATATTATATTTAAACTACTGTAAATACAAAATTATATTATTTAAACGCCCCGGTGAACATGGTGAAGAAATCAAATTTACGTGACAATGACTACATGCTGATGTAACAGAGTTATCTGAATCATTCATCACTAAACCAATGACAGATACCAGCACGGCAGAATTAGTCATCAAAGCTGACATCAACACTGGAAAATCAATGCTGTAACTGACAATGAATAATGCACCAGCTCCCTTTATGGCTCCAGTTTTACACCTGACAACTTCTTTGTTATGGAGACAACTAAACAATGTTAGATGTTAATGCTTATATTGAAAAAGATTTTTAACATTTATAACACAACATCGTATTACTTTTTTCAGGATGAAAATATGGTAAGAAATAAAGAAAGTGATGAAATCAATTTTGATTTCAACAAATAAGATAGCTCTTCTATACAAGACAAGTACAGTGTATTATATATGACTTTTAACAAGTGTCAGTGTAATTGTAATTAACATTTGATTGAATTGATTTATCTCAACAAGGGGCAATATAATGACTTGACAGACTCATTATTAGTTTGTTGAAAATGTTTACAATATTATTTTTCATATTCTTCTTTATTTTTGGTCTTTATGCTTCCTCGTTGATGGACCTGAAGCTTATGAACAGCTAACATTGGACAAATTTTTATTCAAAAGATGCTTTGAGATTAATTAATTCAAACAATTTATTTTTAAGCAATTGATAGCCTTCCACCCAAACAAGTTTAAAACCATATATCATGACTTTTGGCTTTTTGATTCTTATGAAGAAGACTTTTCCTTCTAAAAGTTGGATAGAAATTAAATCAGATTTTGTAAACCTGGAATAATTGCTGACACTCTGCTTCTCATGGAGGCCAATTTATCCCAGACACTTTGTGTCTAAATCTAGTGAATAATTTTGATAAATTATGCAATTGTCTCTTTTAATTTTAAGTGAACAACTATAGACAAAATGGTAATTATTAGTTTCAGGCACGCTAATATCACTGTTAAGATCTGGGGAGAGAAATTTATATAAGCTTTCAGCTTGTTTTCCCTGATCCTAATATACTTTATTATTTTGATCAACTGTGTGAACTTTTTGGAAAATAAAATACTCTTTATACTAAGATCTAAGGTCAGTTTTATAAATATTCCTTTAAGTAAGAAATGTTCATAAAATTGGGGCCAAGGTACAGAGCCTGGTGACCTAAGTAACACCTACATATAATTACAGGTGTCCAAAATGAGTAAATACTCAACACCCTTGGGTAATTATAATCATGGGGACTCTCTAGTGGTGTTGAACCACGGCTGACAATATCTTTGTCACAATAGGACATTTAACAATAGTACCTTCCCCACTCAATAGTGTGTATATAGGCATTGAAAGTATTACCACAAATAAAACTGGTGAAACGACTACACACCAAATTAACTTTGGCCCAATAATCCCTCGGGTATACAATGGTACACATCCTGGCACAAATCTCAGGAGAGCTGTACATTTAATGTATGGAAACCGGGTTCAATACAGTCAAATGTCTACAGTAATTTATAATCATGAATAGGGGAAAACAAAAGGAAAGGGGTAAATCTAATAGCAACTATACATTATATCTACAGGTAATCTGGTACTGATATTGAAGGACAGGACCAATATTTCACAACATTTCAATTTCTGTTGGATATTTGATGTTTTGAAATGTGCAGCTTATTTCAGGAGTACTAGACAGGTGTATACACAGAATGTGCACCAAGAAATAAATTCAAATGCAAAATACATCATGTGTAAATAAACATGTGTGCTTGTTCAGGTATGCCATTGGTACATAAAGCATTATGTCAATAGCTGCATTTGATATGAACAGCATTCTAATTTGTAGTTTGTCTGATTTCAGCATTTTCAGGATGTAAAGGACAACTTTGATTAACTCATTCTTCCCTGAAAATTCATGAAGAACTATTCTAACCTTTGAACTGGAAGAGTTCAAATGTGTGTACAGGGGTAAATGAGTTGATCCTGAAGGTGAAAGATACATGGGCAGGGCTTTATCAGGGGGTTGAGGAATCGGACCCTGAGATCAAATTGGGGAAAAATTATCAACGTAACAGTGATTTTGGGGATATTTTGACAAACACTTTTATAAATATCTTTTACAACTAAATACAAACTTTTTTTTCCTGAAAATTTATTACGTTTTACATGAAAAGCACTTGTCAATACTAGATATATACATTTACAGTTGGAATGAACATTTCATTTTGTACAATTTTTTTCAAGTATCTGAATCGGGAATTTTCAAGAGGAAAATTGGGAAAAATCACATATTGTTTTGATTGGGAATGGGTCCATTTACTGGGCCTAAAAAGAGGGGTGATGGATCAGTCATAATGGTGAAGGTATACAGTATCCAAACCTTGACAAACCTCCTGCTTCTTCTGAATGTTAATGATATCCTTTGATTTGGTGATAAGTTCAATTACATAACTTTTTCTATCATAACTTTCTCACAATGTTATCCCAATAGGCTCCCCTTATTATAAGTCAATCATTAAGTGCCCTGGACACTAATTATGGAGAACACTGTAGACAGTTACAAAGTTATACATACAGCATACAAATACCTCATGACTGAATAGACTGTATGACATATGAGCTAACCTCGTACATTTTTAAAGAGTATCAAGTTACATAAGCCTGACCATGACCTTGGCTCAAAAGCTAGGCATCTGAAATGGCAGGGATAATTCTGGCTTTTAAAACCTACGGGAGAATTGGAGGGATTTTATGAGATCAGTTAAATTTCTATGAGGTTTTTCTATATAAAGAAATACTATTTTGAAATTTTGAGATTTCCAGGAAAAATATTGGTAAAAATCCCCAAAGTGATCCCTGAATAGGACACAGCATTCCTTCAAATACTATCATGCAGAATCCAAATTCCAAATAAGTCACTTTACAAACTTAAAAGCAAATTGAGTACAATATCTTTTAAAAAGTGAGCATGGGCTCCCAATGATATAACACCCCCCCCCCACCTATTCCATCCTTCAAAGGTGACCTTTGATCTTTAACCTTGACTGATCCAAGACCACCAAAATCTAATCAGGTGTAAAACTTTAATCTTTTACCTTGCCAGATGATCACCAACATTTTAATGATCAGCTGTAGAAATTTTGAGAGTGTGATACTATGGTGTGAATATGAACAAAATCTGACCAGGGGTTCTGAATCTATATGTTGCACACAAGGTAATGGTTTTCATAGGCACATGGACAGAAGCACAGACATAGTGATCACTACTCGCCCCTTATCTAAGTGGGGGGAGGGGGGGGGTATAATAAGCATACCTGTCAAGTTTCCCGCATTGGACAGGAGACTTCCTAATTAATATTTAACCCAGAAATAAAAATCTCATATTTTAAATTAATGATCCTCGCGGGTCCCGCATTTTATTAAATTCTCCCGTTTCCTCCCTCTTGCAGAAGCCTAAGCTATCCGCCATGACACTTGTGACACTGTGTAAAGATTTGGTACTCTTCAAGCTTGAAACAACAAAAGTACAAGCTTAAGAGACAGTCAGATGCTTGTTTCAAGCATCAGTTCATGCATGCGTTGATTTGACCGTGAATGAAATTGAGCCTGCACTTCAGCGTCACTCGTTACTGATACCTGACTCGATGTTCGAGACAGTTTCTTTCAGGAATACTACTCATAGTTCAATATCTGAACAAATTCAAGGTAATTATTCTGCATCACACCTATCGTAGTCATTTCTGAGGCAAGCTATGGAAAGAGGCAGTTTGAGAAAAGTCATCAAACTGGAGATCTCAAGTTTGCTAGCATTTGACCCTTGACAGGTATGAATATATATGCCTCCAAATGTTATTAGAAGGAAACTTTTTGTGCTGATGATGTAAACCTATTCCTATATGCCACCTTCATCTCTGAGGTGACATACTGCATCACAAAAACAAGAGGCCCAGAGGGCCTGTACTGCTCACCTGGATACATTTATATCAGTATCAAGGTAATCAAGGTAAAATATTTTCAAAAAGATCCCATGGACAAAGACATATCCAAAGACCAATCGTTGAAGCATAAAACTTTGGTTAATGGGTGGGCATTAAAGCTTGGTTAATGGGTGGGCATTAAAGTTTGGTTAATGGTTAGGCATTAAAGTTTGGTTAATGGGTGGGCATTGAAGCTTGGTTAATGGGTGGGCATTAAAGTTTGGTTAATTGGTGGGTATTAAAGTTTGGTTAATGGGTGGGTATCTCAACTGTTTTTAAGTTCAACTGAGAAATAAGCCTAGGGCTATGGACCAAGACCCTAACATCAATGCTAATATCATGATTGTGTTCTTCTCTTTATGCCAAGCAATTGTATGTGTATCGGATATAGTTTTGGGGTGAGAGGTCTGCAAGGGTGTGGCAGATCCTAGGATCATATCTATATGATGAATGTGATCGTCTTTTTATACCAAGCAATTATATATATTGTTTTGTAGTGGGGATCTTAATCATTCAAAAGTTAAGTCTGCAAGGGCGTGGCTTACCCCGAGGCCAATTATAATATCATGATTGTGATTGTATCTTTATACCAAGCAATGATATATATATATATATATTAAGGATGGGGATCTCAACTGTTTAAAAGTTTAACCAATGAAAAAAAAAAAAGAAAAATTGGAAGGAAATCCTTTCTCGTGATAAATCGAGATACGAGTATGCTTTACACAACACTCTTAATTACCTTGAGGCACTCGGTACTTTTGGTAGTGACAGCCCAGTGGATTGGGGCACGCCCCTGTGTGTCCTGCATAGTGAAATCCCCGCCATACTGTAGTAACATGCTGAGGGCTTTATGGTTGGCATCATGGCAAGCTTGGTGTAGTGCTGTAGATCCGTCTGTAAGGGAAAGTCATTATCGTCAATATATACAACCTCCAATACAACATACATGTATATCAATGGAACCTGGACATCCAATGGTGAAATTAAGTAAGACTATAGATACATGTTAAAGCGGAAACTCTCATGTACATACATGTTATTTATTACATTTACCCGGAATGCAGCATAAATTACCAGTAAATAAAAATTAATCAGGTACAGTACAACAAGGTCTCCCCTTAAAATATCACATATAAAGTAAAACCATCCAAAATCATTGAACATAGGTTTTCTGGGGTTATTACAAATGGGGTCCTTTCCTAAATAAATGGGGTCCTTCTGCATAGCTTCATTAATTGGGATTCCAGAAAAATTAGGTGGGTCTTTTCGGTTTCTTTGCTTGAAAAAGATATAGGGACGGCTTCAACGCAAACCCTGATCATGTTTATATTGCTTGCACTTTGAACCCAATATCTTACCACTGGTTAACTCACAATCATCTTTACACCATGTTTATATGTACACACAGGGTTTGCATCGAAGCTGTCCCTATATCTTTTTCAAGCATGGAAACTGAACAGGACCCCACTTATTTTCAGGATTCCCCTTTAAACTATGCAGAATGACCCAATTTATTTAGGAAAGGACCCCATTTATCAAATACCCAGCACAAACCCTGACACAGTAGTGTTGTCTACATGATAACACTTGAAGTATAACTCCAGTATAACTCACCATGAGCTGTAGCATTGACTTCAACTCCACTCTCCAAAAGGCACTTCAAAATGTCTAACTCGTGAAAGTGTACTGCGTATATTAATGCTGTCCGGCCGATCCCATCTTGTTCTTCTATACAAGAAATATCTACAAATATAAAAAGAGCTGAATTACCACTAATGAAAATTCTTAATCCTGCTTCTAACATGCATGCACTAAATTATAATATAGGAATGCATGCAACAAAACACACATATATATATATACACAACAAAGTTTTATAGTTGGTCATACAAGACAAGTCTCAAGGTTCTATAGGAACTGCATTATTCACTTGTTTCTCTACACTATACAAGAGTTTTAGGTAATTAATTACTTGGTTGCTTTAACAAATCTTTGATTTTTACTGACCCAACTAATTCAAATAATTTCACTTGTAACTTATAATCAATCCTCTTTAATACAACTTAAAGGTTTATTCTGCATTAGCATTTGAAGCTCCATTCCTCTGGCTATAATTGGGGGAGGGTCAAACCCTACAATTAATACATGTACAACACTATAACCCATCCATAAGAGTATACATATATATATATATTCCAAGGATGAAGAGAACGACATATAAATGCATTCATGTACTATGTAATGAACAGT
Source organism: Mimachlamys varia (assembly GCA_947623455.1). Lineage (NCBI taxonomy): Eukaryota > Metazoa > Mollusca > Bivalvia > Pectinida > Pectinidae > Mimachlamys > Mimachlamys varia. Next base: position 25,678,801 of record OX392532.1, on the reverse strand, counting down.
AGTCAATGCAAATCCCTTATAGATATCAAGGATGTCAAAAGAGCTCAGGAGAAATTTTCTTTTGCATACTTTAGCGGAGGTGGCAAATGATTTGTGTATATACCAGGGTTATAAATCAAATGATGAAACTGGAAATTGATAGTTGTATTCGTAAGGTGGCATGATCTCTGTTCTGTTGAATGTGAAAACTCAACTCAGTACATGTATAATTAACTATTGAAGGTAGTCCCATGGCCTCAGGTTTGAACATTTTGCAATTAACCATTCTATAAAATTACGATAATAAATCACTCACCATTTTGTATTAACTCAACACACATGTCAAAGTTGCCTTCCTTGACAGACTGTATAATGGGAGGTAACCTCGTAAAGTTTATACTCTCCTCATTACTTATTCCCATCAGGCTCCGTAACGAATCTAAGTTTGTCCATCGCCACTGAAATTTGTCTGGTGCGTCCACAAATGGAGTCATAGGACTCAGTCCTCTGGCTGTTAGTGACAACGATGTCGATGTCGCCTGAGCATTCTTCTCGTGAATGCGATTCTGTAGCAATCGATAATACTTCTGTAGTTGCAGAAGAGCAAGGTTCAATGTGTCTCTTAGTTCTGCACATTCTGAATCCTCATTTAACTTCAGAAGAAATTCGTGAAGAAATGCAGCTGCCTTTTGAAAATCTGAAAATAGAACAGTGTACAGAATTTGGAATCAAAAGGTATGGCTTGCAGAAACTAAATGTTTTCTATATATATTATATTTATAAAGACCTAGAAACATATTTTGCTCATGTAAAAATTTATTGCAATATCACACATTGTATTTTAGGAAATAACTCAGACATTTTACTTGGATTAAATCATTCCTTAGAGATGTACACCTTGACCTACATTATACAATTTGATTTTGCAGCAATCATCTACATTAATTTTATATGCGTGTGTCATGATCAACTGTAAGTTAACTGTTAAGTGTTTCAACACTAATTTAAAGAAACTAGAGATTTCTCAGACAGGACTAACCCCAATGCAATTTTACTGCTTTTGCTTTTTAGAACTGCTTTTACCTTTAACTCCAACCTGTCCAAAACAGGGCAAAGTTTTAAATTTTCCAAAAAGTAATTCCAAATGGAATGTTCTGCTTATAAGAGTTGCAAAAATGAGCAATGACACTTAGTAAAAAGTTTGAATGCTTGGCACTTCCGCAAAGAATCTTAACTGAATGGACTGACAGACAACTGGGTGTTTCAAGCAAATAATAACCCCACCCCAATAACTTTGTTGAAAAGTTTATTGGTTATAAGAATAATCATCTTTAGGATTCAAAAACCAATATGTATGTATTTCAGAACAATACACTGCCATGGATTTTCCTAAAACTCATCCAGTAAAATGCAAATTTTGTCCAATCCCTTTGCATTAAATTCCTGTTAGAACTTTTTATGACAAGCAGAAAGGATTTGTTTTTCACCTAAAATGTTCAGAAAACCCCTGATTGCTCAGCATAATACATAGTATATTTACCAAATGTACAGTAAAAAGAACTTCATGGCAAAGATATTTACATTGCAATAAGAAACTATTGCATCAAATACAAGTCTGAGCTGTGTAAATGTGTTAAAAATAGCATCATTTTCTAGATTTGCATTGAAATAGGCTTTAATTGTTTATTAAAACTCATAACTTTTCTAAAATTAGGAAACAATTGTGCAATTCAGATTTCTTTCACTGCTCAAGCATGTTTGATTAAATCAGAATTCTAACATGCAGGGGAGGTAATCACCTAGGAGCAAACATATCAGAGTACTGTACATGTATAGTTTCTGGGCCATGATTTAAGTGCCAAGGGCATATAATTGTTAATTTTGTTGAAAGGCACTTTAATTGACTTCATTAGTGAGGAAGTATATACATGTATGCAGGTAACAAACTATATACAGTGTATATGTATAATCAGATTGATATAAATGGTGGACATTTTCCCAAAGATAATTGATAAAATGGTAGCTGCATTCACTTCCCAAAGATATAATTCTAAATTGAACACTGTACGTTCCATTTGTTTTCCAAAAAATAATTATGGAAAAAAAGTCCTGTCAGATTGGGCCACATCCTATAATCTGTTTCTGGGGTGTAAAAATATTTTTCAGTGTACTAGCCCAGGACTAATAGGCACTAATAATCAACTAGCCCGACAAATACAAAATGGATCTAGCTGACAAAATTAATGAACTCTTATAATACATGTATCTCATATATATATCACAGGATGCAGATATATGTTTTCCTTTCTTCCAGCAAAATTAAACTAATTTGAACTTGTAACTCATAAATGAATACCTTATTTATTATCAAAAATTGAAAAATGAAAATAACAAAAATTTTCCTCTTCCTGAAAATTGGTCCTGATTCCGGTTTCACTATTACATGTATAAAGCATCATAAACAAACATGACTGACCTACCGACTTTTGCAGAGATGAACTTTATTTCTGCACCCTACATGCTTAAATCAAATAAAAGAGAATGATTTGGAACCTAAAGGGCCATTTTGGTGTTTAGTATACAATAGACTTTCAATTTTACCTCGGATATGAATGGTTCTTACAGTCACACAAATTAAAATGCACATGTGAACAGCGATGTCTTGCATCATCCAGTGTTCTCACTAAGTTTTGAAATTGTTGGTTGGCTTGAAAGGAATAGCCGGTTGAAGATTCACATGCTACAGTATTGACCTATATAAAATACTCATAAAATAACTGGTTCAGAGAAGATAAATAACAGGCTACTTTTGCCGACAACTGGCTTCTAACGAGAACACAGTCATCATGCTCCATAACGGCGAGAATGACTCTGTGTATCAATAAATTTGGTGGTGAAAATACCAAGGAAATAACAGGTTGACAATCTAAATTGGTTACCTTCATGATGATAAAATAGAACAGAAGCAATTTTTTAGTCTTAACATGATAAAAAGGTCACTAGCCCCGGGCTAGTAAGCATCTAAATTTCACTAGCCCAAGCTGAAAATCTCGTAGCCCCAGACGTCGGGCTAGTGGATTTTTACACCCCTGTGTTTATAATTATAGTTGGTAGGAAGTGGCTAGTATTTTACCATATGGTCTTGGCAACCTTTGACATTTACTCATGATTATATATAATTAATGATATTGTTAACCAGATAGGGCCATAACGGATTATGTTTGAGAGGAGTTTATATGATTCAATAATATTAAAGTTACACCCCCATATCCCCCTGAAAAAATGAGGGTGCAAATTTAAATTCAGTGTAACTTTTGCAAACAATAATTAACATTGTATTTGGTGAAAATAATATGGCACTGGAAGTACCAAATGATATATTAAATGCTGTACATTTTGAAATTTTGTTGTCTTTGAAAATATAATGTTGATTAGCAAGATAAATGCCTGATTATCAATTATTATTGACATCTATTATAGATAAATGAAACAGAATATGTGAATATTTATCATTCAATGGATGCAATCAAGCATTTATACACTGGAATAGGATATGATACATTTATAGGCCTGATGATATATATATTATATATGTTTATATGTCTTATCTTGTCTAATAAATGCAAATGAACAACAGATGAAACAGATTCAGCAACATAATTCATCCATATTAAATTATTTCATTTATTACATTTGTAAAACACTGAACATTATATTACATTGGAATGCACTAACAATGTAAATGTAGCATGATAAAAATTTGTGTCATGGTGTAGGCCTATTGATAACCCTGTGAGTAACCTCAGAGATGCTCAATAGTTGACATAGTTGTCATGGTGACAGGTATCACTCGGAAAAAACTAATTGCATTTTAAGTGCATTTTCTCATTCGTTAAATCATGACATTCAGTAAAATAATTATACATAATGCAATCTTGTCGATTAGCACCCAGACATCATGACAAAACAGCAACTACAACAGTAGAATCATACATAATACACTAATCTGTACAGTAGGGAAATCTTTACGTTCAGATCTGGGTCAATGAAGGTGAAACTCGTGTCTAAATGTTTTTGTAATTTGGGGATATTGACGATTAATTAAACATATATAGAGTTTTTATTCTTACCACAAAGCAGGTGTAATGGTTTTAAAAACACTGATGATAATTTAATTACTAATCGAGTTAACAAGAAATCGAGCGGGTACTACAAGATAACATGTTCGCATCGGTTTGTTTACGTTCCGAACATGGCCGACGTTCAACTCACCTTTACGCTTTACGGCCATTTTATAGTTATATGTCAATCGCACATAAGAGTATTTGGTAAAGCATTAAACATATCCGTGACTGGTTTGCGGCGCATGCTGCAAACCCTGTAAGGGGTTTGCTAGCCGCCAGAATATTCTGATTCCATATCAGGTACTCGCGGCCATTACAGTCTCATTCTCCCAGAATGCAACAATCTGTTGTAAAAATATTAAAGAACATAAGTTCAGTGGTTAGTGTTTTGTTTTAATTTGATCAGTATAATTTTATGTAATTTGTATTATTTTTCTTCGTGATATACTGTTCTATAATATACCAGGAGAAAATTGTTCTATAAATAAGAAAAATAGTCCCTAATATTTGATGTATCCATGAACCTCATCACCACATTATGAACAAATATTCATCCGCCTTCGAAACGGCCGCCATCTTAATCTCGAAGCCGGACCAAAGAAGGGGGGTACCTGTTCAATCTGTCATCATCCTTTTATTCTTCGTATTTTAGACGCCGATATCATATCTATCGTACTCCCCAAGCATTTGTGTGATGGCAGATACAGATAAATTGAATATAGACAGCATAATAGCTAGGTTGTTGGAAGGTAAGTCCGCTGTTTACTTGAAAGATTTCGAAATTCTTCATTGCTATCGTAATTATTTTCCCAACGAGCGCTGTCAGTTTCTCAATCGTAATATAAAAGCGCCAGTCTTATTTATTACCCTTTTATGTACCTTAACTTTCTTTTTCAATGTATGAGACGACAATGTCGAAAAGAGGAATTGTTATTTTCAGTGCATTTCTTCGCTGTCAAAATTTGCTACTAGACGATGACTTTGAATTCCTTTTCAACCATTGGCCTTCTATAGGCCTACCAGAATGCATAGTTATAGTTTATTTGAATGCCCAATTCCTATTTCGATGTTTAATTCTCGGCATTAAAAATACGCAATATTATCTCAATTCGTTGAAAATATCGGCGACTAATCTACTGTTGTAGTGATGTCATTGCTATGTTTACATCGCAAAATGTTATCAGTCACGTCTATTCGTGTATGCGAGTCATAGGTCCAAACTACAACATTATTTATGATGACATACATTTGCAGGTAAAGTCTAAAATTGTTATATGTCAGCTGACTTTCTGAAAATCGTACGTTAAATTAGATAGTATTGATTGCAGATGCAACTTCTTCTATAAAATGTGTAAACAGTTGACGTTGTGCTGTTCTGAATTTCAATGAGGTTTTGATCATGGAACTTTGCAAAAAGATCAAACTGGTCCAGTAACAAAAAAGGTTCCTGTGCAAGGGGTATACTATTGTCCAGTGTAATAGCTGTCGCTATTGAGTGAAAACTGAAAACACACATTTATTATAATTCTTGGCATTACTGATGGAAATTAAGAATAAAATAATGGGGAAAATTTAAATTTGCTGTTTTCATTATTATAAATGTTGTCATTTCGGGGGAGACCACAAATTGGTGTATAATGCACCAATCGGCTTATATTGTGCGCTGATTAGCTTATGCCACTTTAAACTTCACTTTGTGTTTCTTTGCAAGTCACATTTATTTAGGCATTTAACATTTTGGAATAAATGCGACTTGGGACCAAAGAAATAAAAAGATAGTTTAAATTGATAATCCATACCCCAATCAGGGTATAATAGCCATATTGGCATATAATACAGCGATTGGCGTTTTCCCCCCGACCTGGTTATTGTCCATTTTATCACTGTTAACTGTTCTGCGTAATTCCCTTCAAAAGAAAGAATTATTGTCTTACCTTTTCACATACATGTCTTATCTACCATGTACATGTATTATTTCAACTATCAAGTTTTGTTAACTTATAATCTAGTTTGGGGGGAAATCTCACTAGAAACATAAAAAATCTGTTAATATTTATGTCCAGAGTATCCAAATAGATGGTGAGGTGACAAATCTTTTGTCTAAATTTTCAGTGAATGGTTTGAATTAAGTCTCAAACTATCTGATCTGCTTAATTTTGGTGCTGCAGGGCGGTATCAATAGTTCAGCAATGCCAATATTTTGCAGAGAGATAGTTGGAACCATTTTGACTCGTTCCCAGTATATCCAATTCAATAACCCCATAAGTCTTCATACTAAAAATAATTTCTTCTTACAGTTCGCGGATCTCGCCCAGGAAAAAATGTTCAGCTTACAGAATCTGAAATAAGGGGACTATGTCTGAAGTCCAGGGAAATTTTTCTGAGTCAACCAATTCTTTTGGAATTAGAAGCACCATTGAAGATCTGTGGTAAGTATCATGTTGAAGACAGGTAAAAGCAACATTTAATGTTTTTAGCTCTTTGTCAGTTACTATGAAACCCCTTCCTCTTTGTTAGTGATTAATAACTTGTGATCGTAGAACCAAATTTTAATATCCCCCTCAAGCTTACAAGAGACTTTATCTGTAAGTAAATAGTGCCATAAATTTCTTTCCAAAATTGCATTAAAATTTTTTGTTTGTTTTATAATTAGACATGAAGCTGCTGTAAAACCAAGTCAAATATTAACCACTTCCATGATTTTCATTTTTAGGTGACATACACGGGCAGTATTATGACCTTTTGAGACTTTTTGAGTATGGAGGCTTTCCCCCTGAGAGCAACTACCTCTTCCTTGGAGACTATGTAGACAGGGGGAAGCAGTCACTGGAAACGATATGTCTCCTACTGGCATACAAGATCAAGTATCCAGAAAACTTCTTCTTGCTCCGTGGAAACCATGAATGTGCCAGCATCAACAGAATTTATGGATTTTATGATGAATGTAAGAAATAATTTTGAAATGAAATTTGTGTATTTTCACTACTTAATTTCTTCCTTTCTGTTGTAAGAATAAGGAATTGTCAAGAAAAAGAAATTATGATGAGCAAGATTATTATTTGTTGATAAATCTGCTTGTAAGAGAAATCTTTTTATTTACCTTAAATGTTTATATACACATGATGATTTATATTAGATGTTAAAACTTTTTCATTCAACATTTACAGTGCAAACCTGTAACAAAATGGGGGAAAAAATTAGAAAGATATTTAAAGAAGTGTTATTCTATCTGACTAGCATGTATTATTTGTGTTGGGAGTCTTAAGATTTTTGTCTTGTGTTAATGATCTTGAGTGACAGTGTACATGTATTATCAGATTATCAGTAGCATGAACCTCTTATCATTCACAGGCAAGCGGCGGTATAACATCAAGTTATGGAAGACATTCACAGATTGCTTCAACTGTTTACCTATAGCAGCCATCATTGATGAGAAGATTTTCTGTTGTCATGGAGGTAAGATTGTAACTTTCATTTGTCTTGGAAAATGGAAATGTTCTAATTCTATTAAAGGCACCATTACCCATCATTAAACTAAGGAAGTTCTTATTTTTGATAGAACATTAACAATGTTATATAAATCCGATCCCTAATAAAAAAAATCATAGTTTTAAAGAATTTGGCATGGTATTGTTAGTAGTTCCTAGTTGTTTTGGTTCATAATTTAGCGAGGTCGGTTAATATCCGATTTCTCACTTTCTCTGTGATGTACATGCACATCAAGCAGTGTGCGAAAGTAATTCATGAAGTCCCATAGACAATAGGTCTATGGACATTTCAAATTGCATAGACCCAACAAAAAACCTGTAGACTGAATTTTTCCATCAGTGTCAATGAACCGCTTAAAACAGAGTGATCTCCCCTGCTTCAACTGATGTGTGAAAAAAATTGATTTGCAACTACAAATTCAGCAAAATAAACCAGAAAATGAACAACATGCAAGAGAAATGCAATTGATATGATTAATTCAAACAGCTTTGATACTTTCAACATTCATGAGCAATTAAATTGCTTAAGACATCAGGTCTACTGTAATAGCATTTTGCATAGACCGACAGGTTTTTCTGTGGCCTCGGTCTATCGGTCTATCATTACTTTCGCACACTGATCAAGTACTTGCAAACAATTCATTGTGGTCAGTTATATAAAGGGTCAGTCAATGAGAACATAGCATTAATGAAAATGTGAGTATAGTATTGTGCAGGGGAAGATATTTGTGGATTGGTCATCAGTCACAGAAAATTTGTGAGGGTTTCAATCTCTGCATATATTTATTTCTAAAATCTCCAAGCATTGGACATGACAAAACATTGCAAATTTTAAGATGCTACTATGTCTTTGTGCTTTATTTATTTATGTTTTTTTTTTTTAGGTTTGAGTCCAGATTTACAATCCATGGAACAGATCAGAAGGATCATGAGGCCAACAGACGTACCAGATCAGGGACTTCTATGTGATCTATTATGGTCAGATCCCGACAAGGAGACCATGGGATGGGGAGAGAATGATAGAGGGGTGTCTTTCACATTTGGTGCAGAAGTTGTGGCCAAATTTCTACACAAACATGACTTGGACCTTATATGTCGAGCTCATCAGGTAAAACATGTTTTTGAAATTGAAAAATAGGAATATTTCAAATGCCATATTTGGATTTTGCAAGTATATATTTAGCTGATTATGTTTTAAAGTAAAATAAATGTATTAATTAATACAAATTGTTTATGATTTTAGGTAGTAGAAGATGGATATGAGTTCTTTGCCAAAAGACAGCTGGTGACATTGTTTTCGGCCCCTAATTACTGTGGGGAATTTGACAATGCTGGTGCTATGATGAGTGTGGATGAAACATTAATGTGCTCATTCCAGGTAACTAATATAATGTTGATTAGTTTCATTAGTGAGTTCCTAATAAATCGTGTGCCAATTAATTGATTTGAATTTTGAACTACTGTTGAGTTGATGCAACAACAAGTCCTCAAGATTTTAATGTCTTGCACATTGAAGACAAACTGCAAATTTTATCAATTGTATAAATGTATAGATCTCTGTAATCAAATGCCATTATATATATATTCATTGCCTTTAACATACATCATAATTTAGGGGTAGAATTAAACGTTTTTAGCATCTTGCATTTTGTTGATAATAAAAGTAGTACAATCAATGCATTCTGAATCGGTCTAATTTACAATTTCTGACAAGTGTCAACAAGACATAAATGCACTAATTGTGCATATGGGTGTATATGGTTTTGTTTCCCGAATAGTTTTATACGTTTTGACAACATTTTCTGACATGTGTACAGAGTGGAACAATATATCTTTCAGCAGGCATTATATGTATACCCACTAGGCGAAAAATGCAAGTACAATAATTTTCTACTCGCCATTTCAGAATTTTGCGAGTGTATGAGTGTTATAATAAGTTTTAGTGATGGAAGTTGTTTGTCTTTATTTCAGATCTTGAAACCTGCAGACAAGAAAAAGTTCCCATATGGTGGACTTAATGCAGGGCGACCAGTGACACCACCTAGAGGTCAACAAAAGGGAAAAGCTAAAATTTGATTGATGATACAGAAGTCTTATGGATGGTTAAAATTGGACACAAAATTGACGATGTTCATTCATGAATCGGTCGTAAACATTGATAGTTTGACTTCTTCAGACATTTAATTCTCTGGACATTCAACAAATGCCAGTGGATAATGTGCTTGCGTGTTGCGGCTGATGTGATTGACTGAAATGAAGGACTGCAAACAGTACATATGTTGTCTTTAGGATGAAGTTAATCTGAAAATGTAGAACGTTGGAGCACAAAACTTTCGATGATTTTGCCATGGGAACTCCATCCTGCAGGGACAACATAATTTAATCTATTGACAATGACACGTAGTATTGGTGTGTAAAAGTCTTGTTACATCATTTGGTGTTGTACATTTAATTTGAAAGGTTCTGTTGTATATGTAATGTACCTCCAGTACACATCAACATGAACTGTGTTGAGAACTGGAGCCAAGGACGAATAGAAAGCAGTTATTGTGCAACTTGGTCTGGTTTACGTAGACCTGTATTAACTGTCCCCCCAAAAATCATGAGATACTACTTGAATTTATTCTATACATACATCAATGAATTGTGTCAAGATCAAAATATACATGCAACAATTGTAAGCTTGTCTGCCTTGTGCAATTTTGCATTGCTTTGTTCTGGTTTCACAGAACAAAATGTCTCTTTGAACAGTGTTAATGTCACATTTAATATTCAGTCATAAAACGGTCATACAGAAATTGTAGGATATAGATTTTGATGTGAAGGAGCATGGTGTTTCATTTTATATTGATGCCCTCCCCATTATGTTCACCTTCCACACAATAGCAATACATATATAATTATATATTTACTTTTTCGAATTGCTACTAAGTCATGAAGTGAAAGCTAGTCCATGTACAGCTTTAATGGGAATGGTTCAGACAGAAATTAAATAACATGCTGGTACATGTTGCAATCTTTTCCTTGCAAACTTACTGGGTCACCATTATGACGCAAATGACAAATTCTTTCTTATTGTTCCAATCTGTTATGTACATATGTGTCATGGTTTGCCGACATGAGATTTTATCTTAATTTATCTCATTTCATGTACATAATTCTTAACATTTGTATTTTTAGTTTTGTCTTTGTGTTTACTAAATTGCACAGACCATTATAAATGTGGACATCAGGACCGCCTATGTAGAAAGTACTAAATCATTAATAAACTAAAACCATTTACACTATGATAACAGCACAGCAGTATATATATTGATATTCAACAAAGAAAATAAGGGGAACATGGGAGAGAACACAAAATAAGGTTTTAAAATCACACATGTCTTTGTTTAATTTATGGTGTAAAAATGTAGATGAAATGTGAACTGATCAATGATCATGTAAATTTAATACATTATTTGTTGTATAGAAAAGATGATGACAGAATAAAAGATGTTTTGTAAAAATTGTGTTGGTATCAATTCACTATTACTCCTGTTCAATGTGTTTATGGAAATCATTAACTGGTCAGGGCAGCGATATTTGTTTTAAGTTGAAAATTCAATATGGTACTAATGTTTTGTCTTGGGGGGGGGGGGGGGACCTTCAAACTGGAATGGGTGTAGATGTGTAAACAATAATTAAAAAAATGAATTTTGTTTAAATATTATTTCTTGCTCAAAAAAGGAAAATCTAAAAAGTTAAAACTTTCAAGAGAAAATGGGGAGACACCGACAACATAGTGGTACATGTAGTAGGGTCGATCCACCCATGCAGGACACCTTCAATATTGATAAAGCTTGGTATGTACATTATTAGCTTGCTTGCTTGCCCTTTGGGCAAATGAGCTTGTGCCATGACCCATCATCGGTCAACTTTTTCCTATAAATTCAAGTGTAAACCAGTCCTTGACCATGGCAAAGTCTTGCCAGAAACATCCTTGGGTGAAGGTTGATAGAAGGGGTGGAGCCCCAACAAGGAAAATATAGTTAATTCTTTAAAATCCTTTTTCTGAAGGAATAGCAGGATATTATCCAAATGTAGTTTTCTTTATTGAAGCGGATTCAATTTTGTATAAATGATTGGGGTGGGGTAAGGAAAACAGTAAATTCTTTAAAAACCTTCTATTTCTTCAGGAATGAGGAGATATTGTTCAAAGGTCTAAAGTAGCCCTGATTGAAGTGATTCGTGTAAATAGTGGGTAAAATGTAAATTCTTGGAAGATTGACAGGATATTGCGCCTGTTTTGATATAAAACATCCTTGGGTGAAAGGGGTTCAATTTTGTATAAATGGTGGGACTGACTCTCTGGAGGTCATAGGGACAAGACCCTACAGAGTTCATTCCTTTTGGTGATGAAGAATAACTGGAAACTGTCCTTACGTGTGGAGCATCCTTAGTAAATAAGGATTAATTGTGTATAAATGGAAGATCTGACCCCATTGGGTCTTGGAAGCGAGGCAAAATCTGGTCTGAAGCATCCTTGGGTGAAGAGGAATCAATTTTGTGTGAGGATTTGATCTGGGGCCCAAAAGGGATTGTATAGTTAAATTCCTTAAAATGCTGCTTTCTGAATCTTCAATAATCTGTAAGACAATTCCCCCACACCCCACCCGGATTTGGCCCAATAGGAGAACAAATTTATTTGGTAAAAAACATGAAACTCCTCTTCTAAAGAAGTGACAGGATATTATTCATTGCTTTGAAAAAAAAACCTATGCAGGTGAGCAATACAATCCCTTTGGGTCTCTTGAATAGAATTCAATTAAAGACAGGTACAATTGAATTGAAGATATGTGCAATTAATTGAATATATGTAATTTGGCGTATTGAACGCCAAATTAACTTATATTTATTTAATTGCACCTATCTTCAAATAATTGAAGATAGGGACAATTAATTGAAGATATGTTAATTTAGCGTTCCATAGAACTGGACTAGCTAAATCGATCCTCGGCGAGCAGGAAGCGTAGTTAGTAGGGCGTCTATCTTGAGTTCGGAAGGTTCCCAGTTTCAAACTGACATTCCATATAGTATAGCCAAATTAACTTATTTACCACTGAAGACACACTTGAACTCTTCCAGCTCAACGGTTGGAATAGCTCATTAGGGAATTTCTGGCGTTGATGTCATAGGCGGATCCAGGAGTTGGGGTTAGAGGGGGCGTGCATTTTTTTCTGGAATGAACTTTTTTGTTTGGCCTATCATCCACATTGAGTTCACACCAACATTATAATCGCATCTTTGTTGTTCACACGAGGATCGCTCGACAACTTGTGTTGATATGTCTGGTTCTTGTAAAATGGAAATTGGGATTGACACAGAGAACAGCAAAGACGTGTAACTTTGTGTGATATGAAGATGGACGTTTTCGATTTTTTTTTGCAAACGCACTGTATACTCGAGTATCGCATTTAACTAAAATAATTTACGTGCATTAAACTAGTACGAACTGATTCACCAGTCATCGCTGTATTGTGTGCATACATTTCATTGAAATCCACTAATCGGTTTCCTTGTCATATCACTGTGCTGAAAATGGTTAGTTGTTGGAATTGGGCGTCAAATTATACATAGGATATGTGCTATTAAGGGGGTTAAACGAATGTCATTTCCACAGTTTATAGATGGTTTACTAAATTTCATTCTGGTTACTAATTAGCCAAAGGTGCCCCTTACTCAGGAAGACCAAGATCAGCGGTTAGTTACCATATTGAACATCTATAAAATCAAGTCAATCATTGAGAAAGAGGCGTTATACGGTCAGATAGCTAGCACGAATGACAAACTTGGGTTTAGCATCCATCTGTTATTTTCACTTCATCTGAAGAAAATTTTCAAGGTTAGGAAAATCAGTGCGCGTTGGATCCCACATTTACTCACTGACTAGTAGAAACATACACGGGTACAAATTGCTAAGGAACTGCTGGAGAAATACCCAAAATATCAGCTAAAGGCATTTGATAGTATCTCAATGGATGATGATACATTGGTGCATTTTAATTAGCCAAAAGAAAAGATGACGTAACACACACAGGCAGCACCTTCTAAATTTAGTAATAGATACATTTGTCGAAAATAAAATTTAACTGCATAATACAGCTGTTTCGTCCTTTTAGGACTCGTTAGTGGTGAACAAAAGGTGGTAATCGAAATTTTCTGAACTATTGTACTGTAGAAACAGAATGGTCAGGTGCGTAAAAACCTTATAATTCATGAATTTAGAAAAATAATTAAATTAGTACTGTAGAATTTCAAATCGTGTACTACGAAGAAGTGTATATTATGCCACTACTCAAGTGAGATAACTGTGGCTATGGAGGCTCCAGTAAACCTCGAGGACTAAAATTTCTACCAGCAATAGGCTATGGGCTTTTAAACACACCAAAAGGCCCAGTACTGCTAAACGAACACTGACAACAAACAAATGTTATACGCAATATTTGTTTAGAAATGCAGTGGATCAATCATTCAAATCGTTGTTCCAAAAGGTAAGGGTGTGTCTGGAAGCTTCTATAAGAATGTAGAATTTTGCGAACACAAATGAGAACAAGAGGCCCAATGGCTTTAACGGCCACATGGATTTTAATGTACTAGTACCAATAACTGCATATCTTGATCTTTAAAGGAGAAAATTGCAAAACCTCGGATTCTAAAAAGCCTAGTGAGCTTTTCCATGCGTGTAGCGGGATATCTTTGGTATCGACTGAAAGATAAAAGTTTCACCTTTAAAATGAGGCATGCATGTAAAAAATTGGACTTCATTCAGTGACGAAAACAAGCTTAGAGTGAAAATAGGTCGATTTTCTCGTTCAGGCTAGTTCTTTCCCTTGTCACAGATATATAGTAGTGGGAGGGGCTATATTCGAGAAAGGTAAAAAAAATATCTGACCATTATTTCATAGTGACATAGGTCCGTGCCTAGCCCCTGTGATTAAAATCATATCTTTATCTCCGCGCCATTCCGTAAACTCCTCTCTGCTGCCTTGTAAAACGGAGTGAGAACAAGGATCTGCATTTTAATCAGAATGACACCAAGAGGAACATATATATGCAATTCGAGAAAGATCCATCAAGTACTTCTCAAGTTATAACGGTAACAAAAGTTGTTCAAGGACGAACGGATCACGGACGCAGGCTGATTTGAATAGCCCAACATCTGATGATTGTGTGCTGAAATGTAAAATTACTCTCAACACCTTAATTAAGGACCAAACTAACCGTAAAAAATCAGAGAATAACAAAGCGTCAACAAAACCATAATCCGAACTCAAAATCGATTAAACTAGAGATAATACAGGAACAAAGAAAAGATTTACATGGAGACTTTCGTAAAAGCACAAGATAATAAGACCAAGTGTTCAAGAAGAGTAAGCGTTTTCTGCTTCATCGTCGACACCCGTTATGGAAATCTTGGTCACACCCAAGACAGCATCAATCCTCAAAATGAGAACCGAGTCATCATTGTCATTACAACAAGTAAGCACACTAATAAGCAAACTCAAAAACGTCCATCTTCATATCACACAAAGATACAGAATATTTCTCGAGGAGATCAAGATGGCGACCATTAAACTTGCCCATAATCTTAATCAACCTACAACCTGTAACAAATTCTCATGTCCCTGTTGCAGGGATCAGAATTGAATTCCGAAAAACCTCTACCTCATGGCCAATCCCGCTGCAGGACAAGGCCGGTCAAACTGCCATCTTACGTGCCTTCAGTTTTGCAATGACATGTTCTATAGTATAAAGAACGTAACCATTGGTCGTTCTCCTGATTCGAACCCAGTCGAGCACGCTTGGGACACCAGGCAGCGTCAGGTTTAACAACTCGGGAATACTCTTTCCACAAAAACAAGAGCTGATGATTGCACTGCAAGAGGAATGGCAACATATCTTACAGCCACTGACGAATAATAAGGGCAATGTGCAGACGTTGCAGGGCAGTTTTAAGGGTCAAATAAGATCATACTCCATATTGACTTTATAAAATGTCATATTCTAAACTTGTTGTTATCCCTATGATTTTAACTCTCCATTCTACAAATATCAGTACCAGGGGTCTTTCAGTTATCAAGAAGAAGTTATGTGAAGAGTTTAACACTTTTGAATCCATTTGACCTAGAAAGTAGGTAATAGCCATTTATTTGAATAAAATAAGTAGCACCTCATCCAAGCATTCAACATGCTAAATATCAGTATTTTATTTATTATTGAAATGAAGTATATATATTAAGATTTTTAACATATTTGACTTGAAAATTTTGCCAAGGGAATTCATTCCCAAAAACTTAATAATGCTTCATCCCAGGACGCTGTGTTTGTACAGGCCAACTAGCAGTACTCTGGACCTTTTAGTCACTGAGTGGAAGTTGTATGAAGATTTTTAGAATATCTGTCCCAAATGGTCAGGGTGACCTATAGTCGTCGTAATTCGTCCGTCGTCGTGTGTAAACTTTTCCTTCAGTAATAATAATAATAATTCAAGGTTTTATATACCGCTTTATTAAGACCTTAAAGGCTGCCTCACAGCGGTTCACAAAATATTATTCGTGGTTATAGGGCCTTAGCAATCAGCCATTGTCGTACTCGACTCCCTAGTTAACATACAACGCGGGTGCTGCCATTTCGGTGCTCACAGCTATCATTCTACAATTTCTAGCACTACCCAACCACGTACTCATTTACAGCTGAGTAAACTGGCCCCGGTTTCATCAACTAAGGATTTTTCTCCGTAAATTCTGTATCTAAAGCCTTGACCTATTGGGTTTTTTGTTTTTTTGTTTTTTTTTTTCATATGGGGTAAAACTGTTAATTTATATAAGTCCAAAAAATATTGTTTCTTTTTAACGACTGGATTAATGTTTGTACCGTATGTCTTTTAATACGACAAGATTCCGGATTAAAGGCCCAAATTATGAATATGTACGTGACTTCAGGAATTTTTTTCGTGATTCTGAAAAATTCCGAAAAAAATCGAGTTGATAACCATGCAAAAATAAGCATAAATCGAAGTAAACCTGAGGGATAACTTACAAGAATCTCTTGACAGAAAAATCCAAAGAATTAAAAATAAGGCAGGTGGGGCCCACTTTAACAACAAGCCAACGGTAGAAAACAGTTCAAAATGGACGCGTGTTTACAAATACCATGTTTCAACTGCTGCCGTACCGGTTACCGCGTAAGAATTCATATTAAATATTGGTGATATCAGTTAATCTTAACTACATATATGATAAGAAAAAGTTATTAGGCTTGATTTTCGCTTCAAGTTACGTTTATTGGGCCTTTAATAGTTCCTCATAAAAATAAAACAAGAATGAAATGCATTTAAAGCCATTCCAAAATATTCTCGCATATTTTTTAAACATGTACATATCTTGTATAGTTGGTTAGTACCAGAAATGTTCTGGACAGACACAAAGAATGAAGAAAGGGCAACAACCACAGGCACTAGCCTCGTCTGTCAAACACCTATAATATAATATTATTATAGGTGTTTGACAGACGAGGAGGTGTTTGACAGACGAGGCTAGTGCCTGTGGCAACAACTATGTACATATAACGTCGTCACCTGACCTATACACCAACCCTCCAAAATCGCAAGAGGTACGCTCATGTTGAAAGCAAAAAATACACCTTTATGTAAATTGAGTACGAGCTTAACCCTGACAAAGACACACAGATAGACAATGCAAAGAGAGTACCTAAAAGCAACAGATCGGAAATGATGTTCCAACTTCTTTAAATCTTGCCCTAATTTGCTAAATTGATCCTCGTGGACGATATTCGGTCATAAACATGTTGATGCGAGTAAATCAGAGGGTTACGCACTCTTTTGATGCTGCATCCCCCAGTTATGTCACGGAAAAATATAGCTATGTAATTAGAATAAGTTAGTTAACACAGCTGGAATGTTCCGATAAATTAAATGTGCCACAGGTCTTTGGATAATACTAAATAACATGACTAATTACTAGCGTTGCGGTCCTTTTAAGACAACGGAGACGCGACAGTCAACTTCAAAAGTTGGTCAATTTACCGTTTACCAGCTGGGTCAAGAGAGAACAAATATGTAAAGATAGGTATTTATTTTGCTCATCAAACTACCCATCTTTTAAAGGAACAAAATCGATCCATTGCGCCATTTGGAATTTTTCACATTTTCTCCTTCTTTCGGACTTTTATAAGTTTTTAAAAAGTAAAAGTTGACCTCCTCTGCAGTGCACTGATTTTGAATCGTTTACTTCATCGCCGATCAACATATCTAAAACCAACTAGTGTTTCATCACTCCCTGCTGAAGGATCAAACCACCATGATTTTTTTTAACTATTTTACCACTCTAAAACGACTTCATCCCTGTTGATTTTTGATACATTGTCAAGGTCACTTGCTACAATTCATGTTTTGGGTAGTCCATTGTTACTAAAACCTATAATATGACAGCCTGGTCTGTTTGCCTGACGAGTTACAGTATTAAGAATAAAAGTCGAATTACGAAATATATTTCTCGACTTTATACACATACTTTGGAAAATTATGTGCAAGCACGGGCTTATGTGCTTACATGGCAGCTACGCCCCTGCCTATAGTACTTATATATGGCCGGTAGCATGCTTGCCAATTTCCGGAACCATTCAGTTGTATGGGTACTAGAACCTTTATAATGTGTTGAAAACTGACGACCCTTATTTCAGTTTTTTCCAACTATTTTAACCATCATTTTATTTATTGTATACCCAAATTTTGATTGAAACAAATTGCTCGAGTGCGACAAGTTAAAAATAAGAGTGTTTCTATGGATTTTCATTATTTGCGTAGTTTCCTGTAGTGAAGTATATATGGCCGACATTTTAAAATTATTGCTATGGTTAGACTTAAGACAGAATAAGTTACTGTTGAATAGGAGGGCTTGAATCGCTCACCTGGTATCAATCTCTTACTAAGTTACTTGTAATCCTAAATCTATAGCTGTAAGACATTCAAAAGAACAAGTCAATATTTAGAAATATTTTACCAGTGTGACCTTGACAGTAAAAGAACGTCATTTCATTCGCAAACTTTGTCCAGTTCCTTCCAAGGAAACTACCAGCCACATATCACGTCTCCAGGCCTTTTGGCATTTCAGAATGCGTTCGAATGATTTAACAGATTGTATCCCTGTGACTTTGAATACAGGCCAAGGTAATTTCTTTTTAAACATTTTGTTGTGCATCAGTCAAATATAATCACAAAAAGTTGGTTCAATGTATGTTTTAACAGATTTCACCCGTGATCTTGAATATGGGTCAAGGTCATTTCTGTTCACCAACTTTACCAGGCTTCATCCAACGAAGTTACCAGCCATACATCATGTCTCTATGCCTTTTGGTATTTCAGAATACACTGTTCAAATGTTTCACAAATTTGATCCCTGTGAATACAGGTCGAGGCAATTTCTTTTTGCAAACTTGTCAGGCTTTGTCAAAGGAACCTTTCAGCCAAATATGCTTGTAGGCCTTTCGGTTTTTAACCAGATGTTGTTTCAACATTTGACAATGATGACTCGGTTCCCATTTTGAGAATTAATGCTTACTTGGATGTGACCAAAATTTACATGGCGGGTGTCGTCGATGAAGCAGAAGACGCTTACTCTTCAGGAACACCTGGTCTTATTCTCTTGTGCTTTTACAAGAGTCTCAATGTAAATCTTTCCTTTGTTCCTATTTTAATCGATTTTGGTTTTGTTGACGCTTTTGTATTATCTGATTTTTCTTAATTGATTTGACCCGTAATCTTGAATATGGGTCAAGGTCTTTTCTTTTTGTACACTTGTCAGGCTTTATCAAAGGAACCTTTCAGCCAAATATGCTATAGGCCTTTCGATTCTTAACCAGATCTTGTTTGAAGGTTTTAACTGATTTCACCCGTGACCTTGAATATGGGTCAAGGTCATTTCTTTTTGTAAACTTTGTCTGGCTTCATCCAAATGTTTCTATGCATTTTGGTTAGTCAGAAGAAGCTGTTTAAAGGGTTTCACAGATTTTGCCACGTGATTTTGAACATGGGTCAAGGTCATTTCTTTTTGAAAACTTTTTCAGGCTCTATCCAAGGAACCTTTCAGCCAAATAACATTCTTTTACGCTTCTGGGTTATCAAGAAGAAGCTGAACAGACGGACAAAGCACCACAGCATAAGCCGACACTTGGCCCAGGTGAGCTTAAAACAGTCTGTGACATATCAATTTCAAGCACTGGTCCGGACAATCAAAATGCAGTGTTTATTATATAACACTTAGTATATTGAAGTTCAAAGACTTGCCACCAGTCAAAACCAAAATTTACTAGTCATGGGCATAGGACTAGTGGCTAACGTTGCAGACTGTAGAAAGAAAGTGTGTGAGAGCTCAAAAAGATATATCCCACCCTTCCCCAAAGTGTTTAGGTATGACATTAGACCTTCAACCTTGACCTATTATCACTATTATCTCAATCTGATTAAAATACAGGTCCTCACTATTACTATCGTGTGTAGGATCTGACAGCGACCAGTAGAAGGTCATGTGCAGATGACCTTTGTATCCACCAATCAAATCGCTGCTTACAAGATTCTGAAAGTGAAGAGCTAATTTCGATTTGTTTCTACACTTGTAGTTAAACCAGAGTAAAGCATCAAGAAACCCGAACGACCGTATACAAAAATGGCGGCGCCCAGTTCAGCGGTCTCTTCGCCATGGTGTGTTCTTTTAAGACATTATCAGTTTGATTTGTAGTTTTTCATTCGTCCGAAAAGAAATAACAACTGAAGGTATAGAAATTATCACAAAATATACCAATCAAATTGTTATATTATGCCCGGAATGATTTTCTCTTCTTCACTTCGATCCGCCGCCATTTTTGTTCGTCTACCAAACACCGTTTACAAGGTGCATTTTGATTGGCTGTTCATTTCCAAGATATGGAAATAATAAAGGTCATCTGCACATGACCTTCTATTTGTCGCTGTCAGATCTTACGTGCACGATAGTAATAGTGAGGATCTGTATTTTAATCAGATTGACTATTATAACACAAGTGTTCACAAATGCAAGATATGCTTGAAACACACTGAAATGGATCTGATTATCCTGACCTCGTAGTCTAGGAGGATCTGAGGGGATCTGATCATCCTGACCTTGCAAGCTAGGAGGAATCCTAGCAGTAAAATGACTTAAAACTCTATGCAAAATAATAAACAAACCACTTAATCTTGTAATTTCTTTATCTGGCGTGAAGAACTTTACATATAATTTAGAAGATCATTTCATGAGGAAACTGTTTGTTCCCTAGAGAGAACATCGCACCGATGTAACCAAAAAGTAGTTTCTTCTCCTTGTTCTTTCGGATAGCATCAAGGACTTGTTTATCTACATCCACCTGGTCTTGTTTACGCTCGTCACTGACTTGATACACCTGCAAGGTAAGTGGTGAAGAAAGATTTATTTCATTTCAGAGACACAATACTGCAAAAGATGCTCATATATTGCACTGTATATTACTCCAAGCAAATTTTGCAGAAATCAAGCAAAGCCAAATATACACAGAAGATGCCAATCACCTTAAATGCATGCAGTTCCCACAGAATTGTTTAATTTAGAACCTATATAGTACTATGCCATTTCGTCATGTGTATATGTTGCTCTTAACTGTTATTGACATATTTGACCCCAGTGACCTCAAAGTTACTTTAGAAAACTCTGGCTTTATCCAAGGAAGCCAACAAAACAAAAGCAGTTCCACATTTTCATTTAAGAGTGCGCTCTGACCCGACACCAGAAATCTATAGATCTCTGTCAAAATGTCCAAGTCTGGGGACAGGGCCAGAGGAAAATTGGGTCAGACTCCAAGCCAATAAGCTGTTTAGAAGGGTTTTTTTCAATTTTTACTACAAATGGATGCCGAGACTTCTTCACATGGCAAGCTATAAAATGCACAATTAACATCAAGCAACTGCTGATTTATTTAATAAATTACATAGTAGTAATAGAAAGGAAATCCAACCATGGATAGAAGCATTTTGCATACTTGGGTAAGGTAACTATTTTAATGGAATAGCCTGGACAAACTTTGTCATGATCATTTATACAATTCCAAATCCTTACAAAAGTTTACAAAATCCTTAAAATGACAAAACTAAAACATATCTGTGACAAGAAATTTTGAGATGAAAATATATCATTTTGTCTAAATCAGAAATGACTTAGACCTTCTAGAAAAAGAAAATATATTGAGCTATGTGGAAGCATGCTTTTGTTTGTTTGTTTTTATTTTGTAGAATGGCACAATTAAAACCATAGATCTGATCTTAGAAACATAATTTGTAAGATAACATTAAAGATTGTTTGTTTAAATGGTTTTACTTCCACTTCGCTACCACAAGTTTGGTTATCCAGCAGATGAAAATTAATAAGGAATATGTATCTGACATATGTTCCGAATTGTCAGTACATTTTAAAGTCATTTAGTGACAGTAAATGGCTGTTGATGTTTAATCTGTCAAACCATGACCACTAGGTATTTTTATTTTATCTCTTCAAAACACAAAACCAATACTTTTAAAGGTAATATTGTACAGCGTCAGTTATAAAAGCAAGAACAATGGCGAACCTGCAGCAGCACTATAGGCCTATCTCAAAAGTGTTGTTGCCTTCCCTGTTTGCCATATCATGACTACACTGGGAAGTGTTTTTAAAACAAATTTACGCCATGTAATTATGACTTTATAATGGGAATGATGTCATCCAATTGTCACATGGCGCAAGATCATAACAAAAACAATTCCCGGCAGGCCATCTTGTATCCATTGTATCTTATCAAGGGGAAGAACAACACTTTTGGGAAAGGCCTATAAAGTAATATTTCTTGCCATTATATTTACCTCTTTCTTGGTATCAAAGATTTCTCCTTCTGTGTGTCTGGGGCGCCTCAGCTTTTGTCTCTTGAAGTAGGCGTCATTCAGTCTGTCCGGCAGTTTCACACCACTGATGTCAACCTTCGTTTTTGTTGCAATCACATATATCTGGTTAATTCTGCGCAGGGGACATCCATTGAGATGGAAGGGACCTAGACATAAATAAACCAATATGTACTCAAAAGATTCAAGAGAAATCAACATCTGAACATTTCACAGTAAAAGTAGGGTCAGACTGGGGAATGTATTCATGAAACAGTTCACATGGTCAAACTCAGATCCTGTACAATTTCCTGTTTTTGTGATAAAAGAAAAGTGCTTAATGAAAACTGAATAATCATGTTGCAAGCCGAACTGTTGATAACGCTTCACTAGCTCTTCCAAAATGATGAAATTAATTCGGCTGAACTGAAAATTCAGCAAACTAAATATCTTTTACGAGGTCACAAAAATAGAATTGGTGTAATAAAGAAGAAAATGTTAACTGAGAAAGTGGAAATGGCACACATCGGAAAGGAAAACCAAGATAAATCAGAAAGGAACTGGTATTACTAAAGATACTGACAGGGCTTTGTAAGTAAACAAATCATCATGTGTCAAGTCCAGCAAGATTATTAGCAACCTTAGACTGCAACGTTTTCCAAGCTAAGAATCATGATCTATCTATGTGCGAGTCACAAGTCCTGTACTTGTAAAAATTATGATGCCAGATGGAACTCATAGAAATTCTGGAAATAATTTAACATTGTAGGACCCATTGTTTTTAGCAATATGTACTAAAAGGATCCATAAAATAAATTGCAAATTGATCACCGCAAGTAGTGAAGGGGTTAGGAAGGGTTATGGGTCATATGCACATAGAAATTATCAAACGCCCATAGAAAATTTGAAATCTTACACAGACAAAGAATAAAAGGTCCATAGCCATAGGTATTTCTAACACAGTGGTAAATGGCCCATACACAGCTCATCCTTCCCTGGGAGTGTCAATTGACACGAGTTGAACAATGAAATGTTACTGCACTGCGATACAATTGCAGTAAATCGGACTCACCTGTCACCAAAAGAAGGCCAGAGGAAAGCTGTTTTAGAAACACAACCCTCTGAAATCAAAAATGAAACAAATGAATTGGTATTTCACTTAAGCATGGTCTCGATATGATCTTTACGGTCAATATAAATGACACAGCTTTGCAGGCAAACTTCATATTTGCACTTCAATGCTTACATTTACATATCCATTCTGGTAATTTATACTGATTTCAATTTGATTTTAACTATAATAAATGCTTCATTATCGACATCTAAATTCGTAAAATGGAACAGTCATTTTATGATTTTGACTGCGAACGTGGACGTTTCTATGCCAAAACAAATGACTCCATAATCGTCACACGTTAGATGTAGTTTATCGTCTCTTAAATCGCATATCTCCCTGGTTAGTTTACATAGTGGCTTCCACACAGATGTAAATACTATCAAACAATTATAGTTAGTACACAAATTAAATGTATTGGGACCATTATCTTTGGGATATTATTTAGAGTGATGATTTATCTCAATTGCAAACTTGCTAATCCAGTACCATCGTCAGATACCCACGGTTGATCTCGCTTCGCTAACTCACTCATCACCCGTGGGCAAACTCGCCGAGAAATCCTCGTAGGTATTTAATATGTACGAAGCATTTGATTGGTTCCAGTGCAGTTTCGCGATGGGATTTTAAACCAATCAGAATTAGCGTTATATAATCTATACGGAAGCATAACTTAGATAAGTAGCACTGTATTGCTCTTGACTTGTTTTTGAAGTCAACGACCTGTAAGACTTGTCTCATATGATTTTTAAACAAGATTCACAAGACTTAATTGACGACGCCATCGTTGTGAACATGTCTTCTACTCGCCGTTTACAGGCTTTCTCATGGGGGCAGCCATTGTTGTGTATGGTGTACCACGAAACGGTTCTTCAAACTGGAGAGTTCCGATTTTCTGATTGGTCCGTTCTAATATACGAATTACCATATTTTACGAGGATTTCTCGGCGAGTTTGCCCACGGGTGATGAGTGAGTTAGCGAAGCGAGATCAACCGTGGGTATCCGACGATGATCCAGTACAAGTAATTCAAAGAATAATATCAAGTGATTTTTATATTTTGGAAAAATTAAGCACTTCTAAGACAAGGAAAGAGCCTACATTCACCACTGACAACACATTTATGACTTTAACTGTTCCAAACTACAGGGGTGAATGAGTGCAATATAACCAAAAAGAAGAGGCCCAGAGGGCCCGTATCGCTCACCTGGATACATTGGTATCTAGGTAATCATGGTAAAACAATTATACCTTTCCCTTGTGACGACCGGCTACAATGATCAAAACAGTTCCCGGTGTGATGGTTGACCTGATCGTATGCTTGTGAGAGGAGAAAGGTATCTTGGCAGATCTCAACTTTCTTGGCCTGTCCTCAGTAGGGTAGTACCTTGACTGTATTGAGAACACAACAATGTTTGAATAAAGACAATACAGCACAGAATGTTACATGTACAGGTACTTAAGAATTTGTACAAAAGACAACAGTCTACATGCATTATTCACTCAAATTGGGGTACAATCAAAAACATTTTGTAGCTTTTTAAAATTATTTCCAGTGTTTTGTATGTTGCAAACAATGTATACTGGTACTTCAACTTCTGGAAGATTATTATTAAGAAATAATCATTTTTCATTGTACTGTAGGCCTTTGTATGGTCTCTCGCAAAAAAAGGCAAGTAAAATAATTTTAGACTCGTAAATTATGGAAATTAGCTCGCATTTGGCAAGTCCTAAGTTCATACCTGAAAAAGAAATAATCAATCCCAAATAGTGTCAGCTGGCACAAATGGCCAGCAAATTACAAAATCTACCCAGACAGACAAGTTTGCAGTTATTGCTATTCCTGCAAATATAAGGACTACAGTACTTGTCTTTATTTGCTGTCAGTAAAGAAGTCAAAAACAAAAGTTTATACCATGCGGTTGATCCTGACTGTTCTTTTCCCGCCATTTTTATCACCACCAATGTCCTTGGTGATCATACGGGCTGGGGTCTTGGTAACCTTCTTACGAGCAGCCATCTTAAAAATAAATAGATAATCTTCATGTTCAAATGTCAACAACATAAGCTCTGTAGGTAAGGTAACAAATCTCGTTTCATCAGATGGATAAAAACAAAATCTATAAGATGTAACTCTATTTTTCTGTCACCGCTAAGTTTCAAACCTTATTTGTTGGGAGAGCGAGTGGTCTTGAGACAAATCGGTTCGACAAATCGAATTGGAACAATGGTGGAGACACATTTCATATTTGTGCTTAAAATGAAATACATGTATGCAGCAAATTCTTTCCAATCTGATTTGAGTCTACCAACATATCATGAAACCACAGTTGCAGGAGTTTCTGCCGGCAAATAACAACGTATATATATATGAAGCGGCCCATTATAGAATGATTTATTTATGGACAGAAACTCCAGCAACTATGATGAAATTAACATGTTGCACATTATTGACATTTAAATCAAATTTGACCAATACTGCAATATTATACAATGTACATGTCCTGTTGAGCGTACCACAGGCTCCACTATTTAAATATTTTCTATAATTTAGTTTGATGTCAACTTATATCTGCCCGCCCCTTCCCTTCAACATCACCACATGAAAAAGATACACCTGATACCCAACCCCCTTCATCATCCTAGTGTAACAGGACGAGGAAAATGATAGAAGATACTTTAGATAGTGTCGTCGCTGGGGCTCGAACCCGCCACCCTTGGCTCTACCGACTACACTAAAGAGAATATCCCTACAGCTCGCGCTTGCAAGGCAATCTAAGCAGAGCACATCTTTTATATGCAAGTAATGCAGGGGCACAAGGAAAATGCTACTTTTATCAGTGAAACAAACATACTCGCATACATAATCGTGCCAGTTTACATACATGAACGTGTAGAGCACGGTATCGAACAGTAAACAAACTACAAGTTCAGAACTTTACTAATCGAATTTTGCCTATTGACATTTACATTAATGCTCATGTAGCATCTTAATTTCTTCTTTCATTCGTTCAAATGTCACGTAAAATAAAACATGCACTGAAATGTCCACATTGTCAGTTTTAACAAGCAGACAACATCAAGTCGACATGTTCACATGGGTAAATACACAAGTTCTTCGAATGATTTAGAAGGTTTCTGATAACTGGTGGTTAATATCAAAACGTCACAATATAATTGAGATATTAGTGTACGCTTTTAGTTTGATTTGACTTTCTGATGTTCCATTATAAGTCAGATATATTTGGATTTATTTTCAAGAGTTTGTAGCAAGATCCACTTACTTTGCCCTACCGGAAGTAAAAGAGAGCACTGAAGTTGATGACATCACGAGTTTGGCGACAGAAACTGAAACGTATTTCACACTTCCGGTTTTAACTTTATCAGCTCAAGGAAATACTTTGATTGTTTAAAACAGGTTTTATGTACTGTTACAGCAACATAATTCATTTTGCAATATAGAATACTGTTAAACATATATGTTAGTATGTTGTCAATGTCTATTAACGTAAATGACAATCAGTTTTGGCCTAAAAAGCTCATATTTCAGATGCTGATTTAGATCATTACAAAGTGAATCTTGTGCTTTGGAGTGTTGAGGTCGGATGAAGTATAAGAGGGATCAAATGCAATTTTAAAGATTACCTTTGATTTGGCGTTTCCGTCAAAAGAAACAGAATAATGGCGTCTTCAAACAAAAACAGTGCAGTGGTACCAAAACCAAAGATAGTTAGGTGAGCAAAAAAAAATATTAAATAAAAAATAAACAAAAATAAAACTTTATGAAAAAAAATAACGATAAATACTCTTTCCAATATTAAGAAATGTCTTTTCAGTATATGAACCCAAAACGCCCTTTTCATCATTAGGATTAAACTGTAATATCACATTGTAACTAATATATGCTAACAAATCATGTTAAACTGTCTTCGTCAGTTACTGGAAGAAGAACATCTAATTTCCAGGAATTCATTTACTGCTCAGTCATACAATCATATTCAATTCAGTTAATTGTTTAGTAATTCTATGCATGTGTTATATTTATAAAGTTACAGTTTAACCTACAATATTGTATTATAACTCCCATACCTAACGGCTTCCAAGAGATGCTTGTAATTACTATAATTAAATTACAATGGTTAAATGCTGCTTTGCAGGTTGTACATGTGTACCTGGAATGTGGGTACAACTGATCCTCCTGGTGATATGACAGAACTCCTGGGGCTGGATAAACCTTATAAAATGCTACCTGACATGTACGGTATAGGGTAAGTATCATAATCGTATTAATTCCTGTTTCAGGGATAATTCTGGCTCTTAAAATTTGAGGGATTTTTGTGAGATAAGTAAAATTTCTATGGGATTTTCTATATGAAGTGATAATATTTTGAAATTTTAATGAGATTTTCAGGAAAAGTTTGAGTAAAAATCCCCAAATCTCGCCCCAAAATGATCCCTGCTGTTTGGATGCTTAGACTTAATTATATAAGCATCCAACTTAGGCATCACTTAAGACTGAACTGTATGTATATGAAACCAAAGACTTTAAACTAGTACACCAGACTGAAAAGTTTCAACTCCTTGCAGCAAGAGTCATTGAAAAAAAATGAGCTCCGTGTAATACGAGGAAACATTTAAATAAAAGAACATGAAAATGTTTTTAATTTTAGTATAAATCACTTTATGTTTAAATGTGTCACTTGAATAAAGTGACTAACAAGACAATTCTTTTTGTTTTGTAGTTTAATTAAATGTAACTATAATGGTATATTATAGTGCATTAGATTTTTACTGATAATCTGTGGCACATAATTATTAATTGTATATGTAAGATTATGGATGCCTTCTAGCTTCGAGATAGTGGGGATTCTCTTCAGCTCAATGGTAGCGTGTCTGACTAGGAACCTGAAAATGGAGGGTTCTATCCTGATAGAATAACACTATTCTCTTTTCTTTTCCGCTACAAATGGTTTCCAAGGCCTTCCCTGTATTGACAGGGAGCTAAAACCTAGGTTTGTGGTGTTAGGGTGAACACATTTAAAAAGAGGGGAGTTAAGGTAGCTGTGTACAGTAGATCTAGAGATTTATGGAAAAAAAGACCAATGCCTGAGAATTGTCAACACAGAGATTTAACCGTGAACTGCACTGCATTTACATAGATGTAAATGTACACATTTTTGTAAATTGTATATCATTTCCAATTCATAAAAAGGACTATGAAGTGTATACACTGATGTATCCTATGTATAGCACTTGTGTGAAAACCATGGTTACCACATCAAAAATTACCGAAAAATGCAAAATATCACTGTTTTTTACACAAAATTTGACCTATGCAGAGAGGAATTTTTTTCTTAAGTTCTATCTAAAATTAAAGCTTACTAACTTGGTTGCAGAATTATATCTGTCCCAGCATAGGTCGTACGTTTAGATTTTTCGCTATTTTCCCTCATGTGCTGTTGTCAAAATTTCACTTCCTGTAAAGCAAGCTTTTCATGTGTAGACACCCATTTCGGAAGGGTCAAAATTTTAATCTCTAACCAAAATTCTTTTGTTCTCTTTTTACAAATGTGAAGTCCACAAAGTCCAATTTATCATGCTTAAGCCAATTTTACTCCTTTATTTTTTTTTTAGATTTTCATAAGCATGCTATTATAGGGGTTATTCATTGTACAAAAATATCACCCATGGCCACAATGGACTTCTGTACACTGCCACCTAAGTGAGTCAGATTTTAATTGAACATTCGATTACAGTTGCTTTCCAGCTTCAAAGACTAGCTAGAAGAAAGTTTAACTCTTTTCTTTTCTGTTACGTACAATGTATCATTGGTGACTTAGGTATTTTCTTAGACTGTTAATGTTTGAAAAAGAAAAATAATAATGCCAAAACTTTGTGCAAAAGCTAGTTTGAATGTGTAAAGTCTTCTTTTCAATCTTGTGAAAATTTAGTTATTGTTCCATTTCTTAACAGTCTACAGGAAGTGAGTACGGGTGATGCAGATGCAGAAGACAACAGATGGAGTAAAGCTTTAACAAACGTTCTTGGAAAAACAGGATATGTACGGGTTAGTATATATATGTATGATACGATAATAAAACAACAAAATTAGCCTGCTCAAATATTGCATTGAAATATTGAAAAATTAATATTGGATACTCATTAAGGATCAGATTCAAAGTTTTCTTGTATTATTATGCAAGATTTGTTTTTTCATTGATTTCATAATGGAATGAACACATATGGCTTTATTAACAAAAAATTATGATTTGCCAACTTTCATCAGGATCTCGCATGAGAAATTTATGTTCCATACACCAATCACATGGTATCAAATTTTCAATGCATGACAATCCTTCATTGCTATAAAATACCCTTGAATGTATATATTTTTGCAGAGTTCTAGTTAATTGGACTAGTGGCACAATGTTCACTTTATGCATTTATCACCTATATTTGCATGTCCATTCTATACTTCCAGGTGAAAGTTGTAAGAATGCAGGGTCTGTTATCGTTAGCCTTTGTGAAGAGAGAGAACCTTTTGAGCTATGAACACATAGAATCAGAAAGGTCCAAGGCTGGTATGGGTGGCTGGTGGGTAAGTTTACTGTCATCCTATTGGGAATATTGGCTACACAAGAATCTCTTTGAGGCTTCAGTATAAACTTAAAAAAAAACTTGAAAAGTTAATACCTTCCATCCTAGAACCAGGTATTGCAATATTTTATGTTAGAACATTTTCTCTCATTGTGAACCATTCACCCTGCATCTGTTTTGCCCAGTGTTAAGTATTTCCTTAAAAAGATAAAAAAGATAAACTGTATTAAGGGGCTCCTGATACATGTACATAGCAGTGGAATATATTACTCAAACATATATGTTTTGCATACATATTATATATTTTTTTCTTCAAAATATGGTAAAATATTGAAATCAAAATAAGTTCAATATTTAAGTATTGAAATGCACAAATATGGGTATTTGCTTAATATCTAATACAGATAATAACTTATTATTTTCTTATATAGGGCAACAAAGGAGGTGTCAGTGTCAGGTTTGATATCAACGGTGTCAACCTCATCATGGTCAACGCCCACTTAGCAGCTCATATGAACAATGCTATGGAACGTATTGAGGTATGTCTGAAAAACATATGATCTAGTATATTTGTATAAGCAAAGTAAAGACGGACACACTATATCTTATCTAAAGCTATGTAATGTTTTTCAAAATCATATTTTTTAGCTGCGAATCTTTCTTCTTCTTTTTTTAATTAGCTATCATAATCAAAATGTCTAAACTATTGTGAAATAAAAAGAATTTATTTCTTACCTGAAATTATTTTTGCTTTCATTTGTTGAAAAAAAATAATTATTAAAATAATTTTTATTAACATTGCAGGATTTCTTTACGATTCTTGACACACAGAAGTTTCGGGACAAAGACGTTGACAATGTTCTAGACCATGAGTAAGTTGATACTGTATTTCGCTCACTGATGTGTAAATGCCATGGTAATGGCTTTCATTCAGTAAAGGTCGTCTGTGACCCACAAAATATATTTCAGCCCCTTCTTCATATTTATTTGAATCATTTGCAAACACCACTATAAGAGCTAACTGATAAATCTCCAGCAAGGCCATTTTAAACTCATTTACTCCTTCAATTTCATTATGAACTATTCGAAACTTTGAATTGGAAGAGTTCAAATGTGTCTTCGGGGTAGAGATATGTTCTTATAATTTAATCTATACCCTGCGAAAAATCACTTTATTGATGAACTCTTTTCTCTTACAAATTATTACGCTGCTGCATCAGCCAATCAAAAGTGATGTTATAAACGGCGACGTCATTTTTTATGTTATGGGCTGATAACATAAATGTTGAAGCCAATGAAAATACTTGTTTCAAACAAGATTAAATTATTTGAAAAATAGCAAGGCAGTCTATAATAATTGATCTCTAGATAAACTTAGGATGATAATGACATAATTCTGCCTAGTAATATTATGAAATTATCACATTTCAGGGGAGGTTGAATAAATATGTTGGTAGCATGTGTTTAATTCTAATCAAAGAGGTTTGTATGTGCCTGAGATAATGGGAAACTTATCTATTAAAGGCCCAATATACGTAACTTCAGGAAAATTTTCGTGATTCTGAAAAATTCTAAAAAAAAATCCAGTTGATAACCATGCAAAAATAAGCCTAAAACGAAGTTAACCTGAGCGGTAACTAACAAGAAACTCTTGACAAAAAAAAATCCAAAGAATTGAAAATAATTCAGGTGGGGCCCACCAAGTTATTAGGCTTGGTTTTCGCTTCAAGTTTTGCCAAAAATTACGTATATTGGGCCTTTAAGTTCTTGGCTATTGACTCCATGGCAAAAAGCAGACAGGATACTTAAATTAACCATTGTTTATGCATTTGTAGAGCAAATTGAATATTTTGAAAATAGATTTTCACTAGATTTACTGTGAAAGATGACATTTGACCAAAATCGAGAAAAAGTGGAGTGCAAGGACGGGGATGTGTGGGCATATAGTGTTGCACATGTTCTTTCTGTTCTGGTCTGTCACTCCCTGTCACATCTAGTACTGTCAAAATTCAGTGGCATTCATTTTGTACAAACATGTTCTGATTTAGGAATGAAAGACAACAGACGACAGCGAAAGAAAATGTAGAGTAAATATTTCATTAATGATTTCATTTTTCCTAGCTATGTGTTTTGGATGGGAGACCTGAACTTCCGGCTAGATGACTTGAGCAGGTCAGATGTTGAAAAAGACATAGCAGCTAAAAATTACAGTGCCTTACTCAAGAGAGATCAGGTTGGTGGCAAATGTCCAAGCATCATGCTGGCCCCGGTTTCATCAATGTTCCTTAACTTAAGAAAACTCCTTAACTTAAAAATCTCCGTAGGAAAGCATTACAGAATCTAAGAAAAGTTCCTAAATTAACTAAGGATTTTCTCCTTAAATTCTGTAATGCTTTCCTATGGAGAATTTCAAGTTAAGGAGTTTCCTTAAGTTAAGGAACGTTGATGAAACCGGGGCCTGGTCATTGTAGTCATGTGCGATTATTGATATAAGGGAGATAATCTGTTTGTTGGAACACCTATATACTTAGTATAAAAAAAAATAATTATTACAAGATTCTTTCTCAATGTTAAACATTTATTTTATGGTTTAGTATAAAAATAATGTTGTTGAACTAAACAGGTATTATAGCTGACAAACAAATAAATCATTATTGTGTAATCTAAATTCTATGATTGATCAATACAACATGGATAAGAAAAACTTACGCTATTGAAAAATATTTTGCTAACAGATACAATTTCAAATCAATGATGATTGTGCATTTCTTTTCAGCTTCTGAGATGTAAAGAAGAAGGGCTGGTATTCACTGACTTTGAAGAGGGACCAATCACATTTGCCCCAACCTACAAATTTGACCCTGACACAGATATATATGACACAAGGTGTGTACATATCATACAACAGCAAATTTTGTCGATGTGTTCCTGAAAGTTCCTCGTGATAATTAGGGCTGTTCCAGAATAAACCATGTGGGGAGGGGTGGGAGGCACTTTTTCAAAGAACCTACCACCATTCAAATATTGAAAGAGATTTATTATAAGGAAAAGTATGTAGACTGGTTTTTACCCCAAGACACATGATATATTAATACAGGTGCTCCCACCTCCCCCATAAGATCAGTTTTAGATTAACCCTTTTATCCTCTTTTTATAGATTTCTTTCAATTTTATCGATATTGGCATAATATTGTTTATTTTTACATTTCAATGAAAACTTTCTGGAGCTACCAAAATTCTATTTCATTCATAGTACCCTATAGTAGGAGCCAAAGAAATATTCAACATGTTCATTTAAAGGTTAAATATTGACATTTCTTACTCACCAGCCTTACGGTCAACTGTTCTGTCATATAAGCACAGGAATGTGATGATACTGCTGTTGTATTAATGATAATGTTATATGCAGCGAGAAGCAGCGTGTCCCGGCCTGGTGTGACAGGATCCTGTGGATGGTCCACGAAGACTCCTTCCAGAACCTTGATCTCAGTGTGAAACAGTTGTACTACAAATCTCTACCTTCCTACACCACAAGTGACCACAAACCTGTCGTAGCAGAGTTTCAATTCCCAGTAAGTACATTGTATTTCACAAAGTGGAGGGTGAAAGTTCTGGCTTTCTGTTGATTTTTGGCATTTTACAATTACATACACAATTTTCTAACTAATGAGTCAAACATAACTTTAGGGACGAGACTTCTCAGAGGGGAGAATACTGTCTTACCAGCAAGCTAGCTTTTTCAGTCATGTGGTATAACCCAGGGACATGCTGACAATAGTTAAGCAATGGTGAGTGTAGTCATTACATGTAGTTGGATGGGTGACAGCCTGCATGTTACAGTTTTACATTGCTAATAAAGTTAATTTGTTTGTTTGTTTGTTTAATATCTTTGCAACTGCCAGGTCCACATTAGTCACCCCTTTTAATCATGCAGTGAGATGTAGTGCAGGCTTTTTCTGTCCTGAACCTGCATGGGCTCAGCAAGTAAGCTACATGACCAACAGAATTGTTATTTCATCATCAGGTGTTTCCACATCCACCCAACCCACCCGTCGTAACAATCCAGGTCCCGTCCGTGTGGAAGCTGGGTAAAGATATGGACGTTACATATACCTACAGGACCAACCCAGACCTCACCTCGTCTTCCTGGGACTGGATAGGCATCTACAGGGTGAGTAATATCGGTACAAAAGTTCAAGGTTTACAAATACACACATATCAAGGTTGAAATAGTTCTTGTGGCACAGAAATATTCCAGAATAAATAAATGAACTTGGACTAAACTGCTGACACAGCTACAAAATACACAGTATACTAAGTTACAGCAACACAGAATCAATAATCAATAATGATATGTAGAGAATGATAATTATGTTCTTCTTGTACGTACACGTCGTCAAAATTATATAAGGTATATCAAAATCTGCATGTGGAATGACCTCGTTTTATAAAGAAATAACGCAAACTACCAAAAGAAGCTATAGTCAGCTTTTATTACTGTATAACTAATTTTGGTGCATAACTAGATTCAAATAAAAAAGCACAATGATGTATTGATAATGTATAAAACCATTTAAAGTAACAGAATGCTTTCTTCGCAAAAATTGCTAAAATGAGATAACCACTACATCATGTATGTTTTCAATATCCCACACATAAATGTGCAAAGTGCTGCTAAACGTCAACATGACGTCATGCTATTGTCCGATGGTCTTGACTGCATTTATAATACTGTGAATACAGTCCAGATCAATACTGAGTTAATAGGAAGCCATCATGCAATATCAATCTATGTAC
Source organism: Mimachlamys varia (assembly GCA_947623455.1). NCBI lineage: Eukaryota > Metazoa > Mollusca > Bivalvia > Pectinida > Pectinidae > Mimachlamys > Mimachlamys varia. The sequence continues at coordinate 25,643,750 of OX392532.1, read as the reverse complement.
AAACTTTTTTTCCCTGATGGCAGGCTGACTTTGCGAAATACAATGACTACATCAGCTACAAGTACGCAGAGAGCAACAAGGGGGATAAGGACCAATCAAACATCACAATGACCTGGAAGGAAAAAGATATACCTACCTACCCAGGAAAATATGTTCTGTGTTACATCAGCAAGGTTAAAGACACCCTCATGGGCATGAGCAATGAGTTTCAGGTACTGTAAAAGACAGTATTTTTACACATGGATTTTTTTTTGCTAAGTTAGCCTTCAAACTATTCATTGTGTGAAAACTTTCGCACTGCCAGTCATACTGTTTTGCCCTGTGTACCTATAATATTATTGGATGTATTTGCGGAGATTTTATGCCAGAAAAATAAGTGAAAATTTCCACACCGCGAACAATTTGTCAGTATAAAGCTGATGCTGTAAGCTAAATCACAGTTTATTGTCATTAAACAAGGTACATGTAATAGCTTGTAGCTTTACATATAGCTTACTCTTATAAGATATTTGCTGTCTGGAAAGTCTTAAAACAGTCAACAGCTGCATTTTAATGATACCTGGTACTTTGAATGAAATTTGCACTAATCAATGATTAAGCTATGCAATATTTGGACAACTGGACCAAAAATGGTGTTTTTAATGCATTGTCTAGTGACATTTCCAGCACAGATTTGGTTAATCTATAAATATGTATTAGTTTATAGGTCTTGACATATGGTTGATTTTAGGGTAGTTTTCAGCTCGCCTATTCAGATAATAGGAGAGACTGATGTAGTCAGTGTCTGTAACCACATTTCACTGAGGTTAAAGTTCATGGGCAAGTTTTACCAGACATAGTAGGGTCATCTCACTCAATATAATGTTGTGTAGTATTATAAGGTTGTGGCATTTATATGGAAAGTAAGTAATCTGCTGAACCATATTTTTCTATTTTAGATTTTAGGAAATCAGGTTTACTGTACTTACCGGTAGTCAAAGTTTGAAGTTAGAAAGATTTTTGTTCAAGTTTATTTGTGAAGTGTTGCACAGCTACCATCAATAGGTTTTTGCAATTGTCTATCAAGAAGTTGAAGTATATTTTTGTGGAGTGTTAACTATGTTCTGAACCTTATGTTTATATTTAAGGGGCAAAAATAACCCAGCTTAATTTACTTGGTTCAATGTTTTAAAGCTTGAGGAAAACGTTTTTGGGCAAGTTTTACCAGATAGTGTAAGATCATCCCACTCAATACAGTATGTGTTGTTTATTATACGGTTGTGGCATTTATATAGAGTGAAATCTATGTGCTGAACCATACTTTCCCACATTTTGGAGCCAAAACCGGTTAATTGATAGTCAAGGTTTGAGTTTTGAGAAAGTTTTTTTTCAACACATTATCTCAGATTCACAGTACATGTGTAGAAATGCATGCAGGCATGATATGCATGGGCTTGATACTAAATTGTTAATGCCAAAACAATGTAAATAGATCATATTGCTTTCACAGCCTGAATGACTTGTGTAACAGTACCGGTAATCGGGGGGAAAATGCAATTGTTTGACTATTATTCCATTGTATATATTTTTGAAAATATGTGCTTGGTACTTTTTCAGATTGTCCATTGAGTAACAGCTGGATGACATCCCGAGGACCTGATAGTTACTAAGTGCCTGATATCTTACCGTCTAGTCTGAGCGACAGATCTGTAGACTTTATACCAGAGAGATAATCACAGAACGAGGTGATACAAATACTACTTTTATACATGATTTTATAATACCTGTCAGATGGGATAGAACAGAGAGATCTGCAAGTACATTGTTATTATATACTAACATATTTCATAATTTTATACCATAATGAATGTTTGTGCCAGAGATCCTCAATGAAATATCCCTTATGTAAAATGCATCACACAAAACTTTTCTGGATATTTTTTTTTTTGTGGTTTGAAACAATTTTGATTGTTTAGTGATAAGAATTTTTCATGGATACTCCATATAAACCTGAAGTGTTAGGTTTGTTTATTTTCGTGGTTCCATTCCGACGAGGTTAACTGCCAAGTGCATGTACCATATATACACAGCAAACCTTTCATGTTATATTTGTATTTCTACAATAACTAAATATTTTATTGAGATATCCCCTGGTAAAAATTCCTTTATTTAACATGTAAAAATGTAAAATTCTACAATAACTCATTTTATCCCGGAAATTTTAAAACGAATTGTTCACATAATTGAATTGGAAAAGTACAAATGAGTCTTCATGGGTGAAGGAGTTTATTATAAAGATGGCATAATGTTGTTTATTTGTGCATGTGTAAAAGACTACACACGGTCAACCCTCCCAAATATTCAATAGACTATTAAGCCTATTGATAGATGTCATTTAATTATGATTTGAGACATTAATATTGCTCAAAAGATTGTGCATGTTAATTAGATCCCAGGGATTTCATACTTTTAAACAATGTTAGAATATATATTACTCACCCAGTATCACTTGTCTCAGCGTAATACCTCAGGTAATTCATTCTTGTTAGTTATAATAAGAGTCCATGAAAGTTAATGAAATAAGGTTGTTACCGTGGTAACATACTAGCCAATCCCACTGACTTGGTTTGAGGGAGTTTCTTTTCAGCCTGTTTTGTAAAGCTTCAGACTAGTAAACTAAAAATGAGGTATCAGTTTTTTTTAACATTGTAGTTTGGTAAAACTATTTGAACCATGGGTTGTTTTTGAGAGTAAATTGAAGGACCTGCAAACATTACTAAATATATTTAGCATTACCAGAGTTTTGCGCTATTAAGCCCTTCTCAAGATTAGCGTCATAATCATAAGAGGTAAATACATTTTTCTAAATGGACAAAAATTATTTGGGAGTCTGGTGATTTTGACACATTGTATGTATGAATGATTTTTTTAAAATCTCAAATGCATGATTTTTAAAATTTTGAAAATCTTATCTTTTCTAAGTTACCATGACTACATACTGTATGTGAATCTATTTTAGAGGTACCATGACTACGTACTGTATGTGTATCTATTATAGAGTTACCCTGACTACGTATTGTATGTGTATCTATTTTAGAGGTACCATGACTACGTACTGTATGTGTATCTATTTTAGAGGTACCATGACTACGTACTGTATGTGTATCTATTTTAGAGGTACCATGACTACGTACTGTATGTGTATCTATTTTAGAGGTACCCTGATTAAGTACTGTATGTGTATCTATTTTAGAGTTACCATGACTACGTACTGTATGTGTATCTATTTTAGAGTTACCATGACTACGTACTGTATGTGTATTTATTTTAGAGTTACCCTGACTACGTATTGTATGTGTATCTATTTTAGAGGTACCATGACTACGTACTGTATGTGTATCTATTTTAGAGTTATCTTGACTACGTACTGTATGAGTATCTATTTAAGAGGTACCATGACTACGTACTGTATGTGTATCTATTTTAGAGGTACCATGACTACGTACTGTATGTGTATCTATTTTAGAGGTACCATGACTACGTACTGTATGTGTATTTATTTTAGAGGTACCCTGACGGTCAAGTCATCATGCTAATTCAAGTGCAGCACTAAAATTTCTTCATCTTATAGTAAAATCAGAACAGTTTACAACCAGTGATTTAAAAATATATTCTTGCCATCTTTGTGGAAATTAAAGATTGCGCTAATATATGTTGGTCTAGTCAGACCATTAGAGTGCACACATTTAAAAACACATAGAGTAATTCATCAGAATAATGCTATCATAGGATGTCTACCTGGAGAACAACTGTCATGTTCTCCAGGTAGACATCTGTTAAAGACACTTTGATTTTCATAGCTTATTCAATATGTATGAAGGTCAGAAAAAAATCAGAGAATACCAAAGCGTCAACAAAACAATAATCCGAACCCAAAATTGATTAAACTAGGGAAAAATAGGATCAAAGGAAAGACTTACATGGAGACTCTTGTAAAAGCACAGGAGAATAAGATCAGGTGTTCCGGAAGAGTAAGCATCTTCTGCTTCATCGACGACACCCGCCATGTAAATCTTGGTCACATCCAAGCAAACTCAAAAACATTCATCTTCATATCACACAAAGATACAGAATATTTCTCAACGAGACAAAAGATTTATAGTTACATATGAATTATACCAGTATATTCTTATCTACAGATTATAAGTTTGTTTATTTTGTTTGAATTTTACTTCACTTTGTTTTTGTTTTTTTTATTAATTAAAGTGTAGATATGGCATACTTATCCAAAACCGCTATAAATACATTACTAGAGCTTGGGGACCAATACTTTCATTGAAACTTCTTTTTACATAAAGAAACATATCTGTGTTATCTGGTTTTGACCATGCGAAATGTTGTACCGGGTGGTATGTTTTTTTTTCTCATACTTATCATTTCAATTTTGTTTTGTTTTATAAGTTTACAAGCATCCCGTTCTGGACCTGAGATAAATGTGACCTCTTCACTACCTAATCTACCATTTAATGCCACTCTGTAAAAAGTAGGCTGTCCTTACATGCAAGAAAACATTTCACAATTTAGACTAAATTTTGTCTACATCCTCAGGATTCTAACAGTATCAAACAATACATATTCACAGGTTTTTAACATGAGTATCTATCTCGTATTAGATTCATTTAATGATTCTTGTAGAATTTTTCGATTTAGCGAGCCTTGTGCATGTGGCATACTAGAATGAAATATTTGTGACAAATCATAAATTTCACATAAAACACTAGACTTGGATTGTTATCTACTATTGTACTTATTGATAGAGCTAACTTGGTCAAAGAAAGTGTCCTGGCTGAACTGGGCTACAGTACAGTTAGGCTATAGCCAAAACTAAAAGGGAGGTAACTGATATACACTTGACCACAATGAGATTGAGACATGTATCTTTAACTAATGTCATTTAAAAGCTCTACAAGGTCATCATGCAAAAACAATTCATGCAGACTCACCAATTTTCAGTGTTCCTCTGCCAATAAACAAATCAGCATTCTGTTAATGATATAAGTTTGGGACCGTGCTAATACATTATGATAGCTTTACATCTATTTTTTAGAAAAAAAAATTGTTTATACACTGTATGTCATATATACATATACACATATTGAAGAAAAATATTAGGGTTGATGTTTAGCTTTCCTAAAATATTTTGTTGGCGACAGATTATTTACAAGTTTCATGATACATTTTACATACTTTGATACTTGCCAAGTGGAGATTAATTATAACCCACAAACGACCTCTGTATCTTTAGCTGGTCGAAATGCATTGACAAAGTGGTTAGAGTGTCCGTCGCTCTGCTAGCATTAGCCCTATATCTTTTAGTCATGGGCTCAACACCTATTTGGGGCAGTCAACTTGTTGTTGGTTTTTCTACGGTAACTCCAGCTTTCCTCCACCACCAAAACTTGCCACGGTCTTAAATTACCATAGCTTTTAAAGGCCCAATATATGTAACTTCAGGAAATTTTTAGTGTTTCTGAAAAAATCTTTAAAAAAACCCAGTTGATAACCTTGCAATAATAAGCCTAAAACGAAGTAAACCTGAGCGGTAACTAACAAAAAACTCCAAAAAATCCAAAGAATTGAAAAGAACTCGGGTGTGGCCAACTTAAACAACAAGCCGAAGTTAGAAGACAGTTCAAAATGGATGCGTGTTTACAAATACTGAGTTTCAACTGCTGCTGTACCGGTTACCGCATAAGACTTCATCTTGAATATTGTTGATATTAGTTAATCTTAACTAAATCTATAAATATAAAAACTTATAAGGCTTGATTTTCGCTTCAAGTTTTGCCGAAAGTTACATATATTGGGCCTTTAAAAGCTATCTACCGGTAAACTAAATCTTATTTTTCTAAAAAAAGAAATGAATCTTACAAGGCAATCTTGTATGTCCAAATGGTTTATTGTAATTTGTCATGAAGTGAAAGGGTTATTTTGTAAGTGTATTTGTTGTAGTATCAGTAGTACATCTATCCATAATGATTTGTTATATATTATTGTTAATGTATTGTTTACAATCTAATTATTTTTGATGTGCAATGTTTCAATTAATTTAATAGTATCATTTCTGTAATTATTTTTATTTTCCTGATGAAGTTTTTATAATCATCTTGTTTTTTTTCATATCTTTTATATCACATGTAAAATAATCAATCTTACCTCTACAAAGCCAAGCATAACAACTATAAATTTCTTACTGGAAGAAAAGTTATTTTCACTAGAACATGTACAATGTATAGCAACAGTACCTTAACTATGTATTATCATATCGTTTCTAAATTTTGTGTATTAAGCATTTAAATTTTTTCAAAGTGACTTTTTAATCTTACACTTTCTTACCATGTTTCTACATATCATGGCTTGTCTGCAAACTATTCCTCTACAATGCTCAAATTTTCATGAACTGAAGTTTTCAAGATTTGATACCCAGTATGATTGCGGGTTAATTACAGAACAAAAGAAGTTGTACACATCTTAAGATATACATGTAATATATTATCTTACGATATAAGATATGTTCTTATAATGTAAGATATTATCTTATGGTATTATCCTTTGATATGTGATTATTATCTGATGATAATATCTTGATATAAGATATTATCTTATATAATATGAGATATTATCTCGTAATATGATGTGATATATTATCCGATGATATTATATATTATCTTATAATAAGACCCTTTCCATGTTCTACCCCATAATAGTCTGTGACGTCTACGTAAATATCCACCCGAGGGTCCAGAAGCCTGAAGGCAGATATTGGTGGAGGGTTTATATGGTGTAGGATATAAAAATTGTTATAAATTGTTGGAGACTGCACTGCTCCACTGTCAATGATTGGCTGCTCTCTGCCTGGATTTACCCTGATGTTGAAACATGCTTTGACTAATACTATAATACTGCATATGTCTGCATCACATGTGCGTTGTTTAACAAAAAATGTAAATATAAGCATATTGGTCATCATATTTTTTATTTTCATCTGTGTTAAAAATACATTGGCTTACCTTATTCATTATGTAGGTGCACCAATGTATGTTATACACCATTGAAAGTCAAAAAATGACAACTAATCTTTAAATAGTCAATGAGATGTTGGGAAAGGGCCTAAGCTCTGATAACCTGTGTCCCACAGGTTATTCATCACATCCCTCCAGTTGACCATCATGTTGAAGAATGGAAGCAATGTGAAGATATGGTTTAATCACACTAAGAATAACCTATTACATGAATAATAAGTTTTTCTCTATTCAGAAAACACATGCATATATTTTATCTTATATCTTATCTCTAAGTTTTTCTATTTTCAGAAAACACATGCATATATTTTATCTTATATCTTATCTGTAATGACTCCCTATTTCATAGAGAGTCGCCCTATTTTCTACATTGAAAGATTGAAAATCCTTATAACTTAAATTATGAAAACTTTATTTTCTTCTGTAGTTCTATATTGTGATGTATATTTGTTGTCATTGTTGATTTTTTTATTATTCCTTGTCTGATCTCTGTAATTCCCTTTTTTCATGTTTTATATGGTATATGAAATGATGTAAATCTTTTTATTTAGATTTTCATGTAATGAAGTATAAATTGTACATATCCATATTTTCATACATATATGTATACCTACAAATTAATTTCTGTATTTTGTGCATGATGATGAAAAAAAATTGTATATTTGCCAAAAAAATCTATTTTATACAATGCATTAATGTGTGATTTATAATTATTTAAATCAACTTAAATATAGGCCTTTCCCAAAAGTGTTGTTATTTTCCTTGATAGGCCATAATGGTGGATACAAGATGGACTTCCGAGAAGTGTTTTTGTGATGATTTGGTGCCATGTGACAATCTGATGATGTAATTCCCATTATGACATCATAATTACGTGGCGCAAATTTGTTTCAAACAAGGGAGATAACAACACTTTTGATATAGGCCTTTAATCATTGACTTTTTCTGCCTATTGAGTTAACTTACATTGATATAGACTCTTTGTATGTTTTTTGTGATATATCTGCAGCCTGCCTCCTTGCTCATGTGATAGTACTCCATAAAACAGGTTTAATTGGTCCTTTTGATAGAAAATAAGACAGAAATTATTATGCTACATTTTGGAAATCTCTGGGGTTATGCTCACTTACATCTTCGCTCTCTAGTCTAATCAACTAAATGTAAACTTTATTTCTTTTACAACAATTATGAAACAAGTTATCCAACTTATATTAATCACTCTTGTTGGCGCAGATGTAAGCGTGCGAGGGGTATTATTGTAGGAAGAAACTGGAGTACCCAGAGAAAACCTATGTGGTCGGCCAGGTGAACCTATACCTTTTCACGTCCGGTCGGGGAATCAAACACCGGTTGCCTTGGTGAAAGCCTAGTGCGCTATCCACTGCACCACCCCACCACCCATCAATCTAGTCTAATCAACTATATTGGTGGTAGAAAATATGAAAATAACAATAACACATTACATGTACTTAGTTAATGAATATGATGGGCAAAAATTAACACTGAGAGAAAGTAGGTTTCATGGCAAAGTGTGAAATTTCAACTGGCTGAAAATGTCTATGGTATATACAGTACAGCGTTGTCATGACAAACTGGAATGCACTAACTGGTGGACGATACTTGTGGACTAGTTGGATATTAACATATATGTATATCAAATGAATCTTGTGGCATTGTAATGGAGAATTGTCAGGATTTGAAGTCAGACACCACTCCTCAGACGACAGTCCAGCGATTGGTCAGAATATTCAGTCTGAAACCAATAAACTAGCTACCATCCTCGATATCCAGGGGTAACGATCACCTATAGAGAACATATGTGATCTTAACCTCTGGATATTGAGGATGATTAGCTACGTACATAACCATGTGCCGTCCGTTTTGTCATCACATTTACAGGGATTCAGAGAACTAAGTGAGCGTAATCCTTGGAATTCAAAAGGGCGATTATCTTGGTGACAAACATTACCCTGACTTATGTTTATTTTTGTAATTTAATACAAACTCGGAGTTCCGTGTGTTATAGTATATATATTATATATTAATGGATTTACAATGCATTATTTCAAAGAAATGCACTTCTTTTCTGACCTAAACATTTGTACTTCCTTTCAATTGCTTGCTGCTTCAGGCACAGGCACAAATATTTGTGGCAAGCTAGTAAAATGGTATATGTCGTAATTACCATTACTTTATATGTGATATAATGCTTACTTCATTTAATATTTATATACATAATGTATAAAGTGTACTCATCATTTGAACACACTGGAATAATTGCTAAGCATAATATTGTGGCCTAACAAATTTTAATTGTGACCAAAAATGTGATTTTTCCCCTGAATAAAAACATTAACATCTTTTGAAGTACTTTTTGTTATATTTGTTTTATTTTAACTCTGCATTGACCCCTATAGACACATATGAACTCTTCCAATTCAAAGGTTGGGGTAGTTTGTTTTGAAAGTTCAGGGGTGAAGGTGAAGATGATTGTTGTTCTTCAATATGTAAGTACCACAATTAAATGCTTAAACTAAAGCAAAGTCTCTAATTATGAGCTTTCTTAACTTATGCAGAATTACCTCATAAGTATCAGAACTGGACTGGGTCAATTGTTTGGCAACAGTCTGGAGTTTAAAGGTTACCCGGTTCGAACCTCAGATGACTGTGCTTTATTGACCTGTATAATTGATAATATATAACCCTGGCATGCATACAAGCTATGAATGTACGAAGTTTGGTATTTTAAAATATTGGCAGTAAACAAGTTGGCAGATTAAACAATTAAGGGACATTGTATTGAGGTTTTATAGTATTTCTGTTTAGGTCATCCTGACCCAAAGGGTCAAGATGACCTATAGCCATCGTGCTTCGTCTGTCGGCTTCAGCTGTCCGCTGTGTATAAACTATTATTTCAAACAACATTTTTTTCAGTAACTTAAAGGCCCAGAGTGCTGCTATTAGACATGTAGCATGTGTCGATGAAGGGCTACCAAGTTTGTTAAAATGAAGGACCTTGACCTACTCTCAAGGTCACAGGGGTCAAATTTGTTAAAATATTCAAGCAACTTCTTTTCATTAACCGAAAGGCCCGGGGACCTGATATTTGGCCTGTAGCATGCTGGGATTAAGGGCTATGAAGTTTGTTCAAATGACTTACATTAGCCCAATTTCAAGGTCACAGGGGTCAAATATGTTCTGAAGAATCAAACTGACCTAAATTTGTTTTACTTGGTAACGAACTTTCCGCTGCAGAGTGTTACAAAAAATACGAACAGAAACGACTTTGGCTTATAATCAAGGCCACAAGATTCATAATCATTACGATGATCTTTTGAAGAACCATTATTATTTCTCGAGTCATGATGCCAGAAGCTTGTCGGCGTGAAGTTTGTTAATTTAAATGGCCTTGGCTCGAGTTGTGTCAACCTTGCAACATTTAAGTGTATTTCATTTTAGGTTGTATTATGCTCTAAATAACAAACAACAAAAATTGTTTTAATACTTAAATTTTAATCTTTAGATGGTATAACAAAATCTCATTTCCACTGAAAATTACATACCCTTTTTATATAACAGGGCATTTCAAACAAATGACATGTTTCCATTATGCTTCGTTCAAATAAAAATATTCAATAGTCTTGACATATTGGTTCAAATGTCCATTAACTGATCAACATAAATGAAATCCATATTACGTAAAGGAGTAATGACATATACATAAAACTATAAACTTTATTTATTTTACAACAATTATGAAACAAGTTATTCAACTTATTTTGATCACTCTTGTTGGCCTGGGTGTTAGCGCGCGAGGGGTCTTACTGAGGGAGGAAACCGGAGTACCCGGAGAAAACCCACATGGTCGGGCAGGTGCCCCCATACCTTTTCACATATTTTGACATATATATGACAGATTAGTCCAAGGGTTCTGACTCTCTGATCTGCTGAGAATCGGTGTTGTTGGTGAATATCGAGTCGCCAGTAACACCAATATTTAGTGGAACAGAGAGTCGAAACCCTTCGACTAATGACAGACGTTAGAAACATTTATGAGAAAAAAGATGTAAGATAACCTCTGGTTACAGTTTAGCTTGTTGGTGTAGAACCAAAAATGGTCGGTGTTTATCTCCAGCATGTGATTGACATTTCGTACATTTACGGAAGTAAAGGTGTGTCAAGCCTATTTTTATAAACAAAGTGAGAATCGTTTCTAATGTGTTTCGAGATATTTATATCTAGAATATATCAATATCGTATTATAATTAATTATAAGTTGTTACTTTACACAAGCTAAGCGACAAGTACGATTGTCTTTGAAAGCTACAACTACATGTAAAATTGCATCAATTATAGAACATTTTAGCTTGTGCAGAAAATGTCACACTAAAAAGGGTCTTTTCAACAGTTAAATTAATTTTTGCATTTTATACAATAAAGAGTAGACTACTAATTAATACACACTTAATCCATTGGCTCTTGTGTGTAAGAACAAACTTATTTCATGAACCAGTATACAAATTCCCAAACTTTCATCCAGTATAGTATATTAAAAGAAAAAAAGATTTTTTTACTTGCTGCTATCGCCAGCAAATTTTAACATGATATTTATTTATTTATCTATGATTTATTCAAATATTTCCGATTCCAAGGAATTAAGGATCTACTCATAGAATGATAATAAAAATACAACACAGTCAGTTATCTATGTATCACAGAATAAAAGTTACACAAGAGTAAATCAAAATGGATCTCTTCGAGAGATAAACAAAACAATTTGATTCAATCTTGTGACCTTACAAAGCATTGTACTCTTTGCTTATCAAATAACAGATTAATATTTTAATAAAAAATATATGCATATATATATACAATATGATTATTTAATCCAAAATAAATATTAAATTGTGAGGTTAAACAGTCCCTAGCTTTGACTCGCATAAGGAGATCATTTTACAAAATAAACAGACCCCCATACAGTGGCATGGTCAGTTATATAGTCATTGGCACTGTGCTACATAGTCTTCGAAGCTGTGGCCAGTCTTTGATGTAATATGTATGACCCTGTATCCCTACTACTACAGGAACCGTAGCTAATGACCCTGTTATTACATGGGAGGGGCTTATCGTGTGGCCTGTCTGACATTTCCGCGGGAAAGGGGCATTTCACTGAGAAATCTTTTAATATTCATTAATTTCTCAGATATTTGAAACAATACATGCTCAGTGTTTTTGGAGGACAACTTGATGGATACATGTCCAGTCATGATTAATGGTTTGGTAGGCAGAATCTGGTCAGGTTAGTGTTAAAACCAGAGGTATCCAATTTCAAAGAGTGGAATTGGTCTTTAGAGCCCTTTCATAAATTCAACAAGTTGTTCTCTTCAAACGGCCATAACTTTGACATCTATGAACCGATTTCTTCCACATTTTGCAGGATTATTGGGAAAGACCCTGTCAACAATGCCTCAGTTTCTGAAGAATTTACCTACAACATGTTTTATAACCAATTATGTGATTTTGGGTATGAAAATCCCACCCAGAGACCATACAATCGAAATTACTTCAAATTTAGAACATATAGGAAAAATCTGAGGCACGTTTTTGTAGATGACCTTTCTGTCCGTCAGTAGGAAAAGTATTGTCAGTTTTGTAAGAAAATGTGAAAGAAGATCCAAATTCAAAATTGCCCGATATTTTTCATATTATATGCTATTATGAAATTGTGAATTACTTTAACACTATAACTATTCGTTCACTTTATAGAAAATTTAATAACCTTTCCAATGATATATGATACATGTATGTTATTAAATATATATCCAAATTATTAAGCAAAACATCTGAAGACACTGTGCCCCCTATCTATATCCTTAAGAGCAAAAAATAGACTAACGACTCAACTGCGACATGTAAAACACTATAGGTTGGAGAAGCAGTGATGTAATTAGCAAGAAAGGGTAAGTTCACGAGGGGTGCCAATTTGGGCCTTTCTGCGGCCTATCATTCTATTTGAATCGGCTAATTAATATTAGTGAAAAGCCGATTTATATAGCATACCAATTTATGTAAGTCGTAATGAAAACTTAGCTCTTCTCTTACTTTTTCAAAAGGTGAATTAGTATTACCATGTTATTGGAATAATGCTATGTATGCATAGACAACTTAAGCATTAATAATTGCTAGATTTAAAATTGCAAATTTTCACACATGCACCGAAGAAAAAGGAGTAACCATTTTGTACGTAACACCTTCCAGATCGAGATACTAACCGATTTAACTATATACAATCACACAAAATAACGTAAAAACTTCCAGTTAGAGATACTAACCGATATAACTATAGGCCTATACAATCGCACAACATAACGTAAACACTTCCAGTTCGAGATACTAACCGGTATAACTATATACAATCACACAAAATAACGTAAAACTTCCAGTTCGAGATACTAACCGATATAACTATATACAATCACACAAAATAACGTAAAACTTCCAGTTCGAGATACTAACCGATATAACTATATACAATCACACAAAATAACGTAAAAACTTCCAGTTAGAGATACTAACCGATATAACTATAGGCCTATACAATCGCACAACATAACGTAAAAACTTCCAGTTCGAGATACTAACCGATATAACTATATACAATCACACAAAATAACGTAAAACTTCCAGTTCGAGATACTAACCGATATAACTATATACAATCACACAAAATAACGTAAAACTTCCAGTTCGAGATACTAAGCGATATAACTATATACAATCGCACAACATAACGTAAAAACTTCCAGTTCGAGATACTAAGCGATATAACTATATACAATCACACAAAATAACGTAAAAACTTCCAGTTCGAGATACTAACCGATATAACTATATACAATCACACAAAATAACGTAAAAACTGCCAGTTCGAGATACTAACCGGTATAACTATATACAATCACACAACATAACGTAAAAACTTCCAGTTCGAGATACTAACCGGTATAACTATATACAATCGCACAACATAACGTTAAACACACACAACATGTTTTACCACAGAAAGACATAGTAACAATACTGATATAGAAAAGATATATTAATTCCCAAGATGTTTAGATCGTTAACGTGCTCACGTTTATGGTATATGAAAATGATATACAGCGTGTGGTACATGTACCAGTTATAATACAGTGAATACTATTGTTGAAGATTGTCATGTATATCTTATACTACAGTAAAACCTTTCTATAAAGACCACCTTGGGAACCACACCAAAGTGATCTAAATAGCGGGGTGGTCTGAATACCGAGAGTGACCTTGCAGACAGATTTCTTTTGAAATCCACTTTTTGACCTGTTTTCATGGTCCATTTACTAATATATATGCTTCATTATGATAAACACACAGTAATTGTAGCTAATTAGCCAATTTGACACCAAAATATAGTTTACTGATCTGACACTTGACAGGTGTACAGTGGAATACATACCGGGTGACTTAATTTATGTTTGGTTGGTGGTCTGAGTAGTGAGGTGAAACTTAGTGCAAAAGTGGTATTTGGGACTTTTCGAAACTAGTCTTAATAACGAGGCGGTCTTATAGTGGGATGGTCTTAATAGTGAAGCTTGAAATACAAAGATATATAGAAGATTTTTTCGGGACTGAAATGAAGTAGTCTTAATAACGAGGTGGTCTTAATCCGGAGGTGTTTTTAAGTGAGGTTTCACTGTATACTTATTGTTAAATCAGCATGATGTTGCATTATTCTCAGAGACAATGGTATCTTATGTCATACCTAATGTTAACGTTTCACCTATTGTCACACATGTACCAACCTGCTGCTTTTCCTGTCAACCTGTCCTTATATTGTCAAACCACCCTATCATCCAATCATCCCAACGTTTCACTTGTTTACTAACCATCTTTAAACTGCACCTGTTGCCGAACCATCTTAATGGTGTGAAATGCTGTCCCTATATTGTCAAATCATCCCCATGCTGTAGATTTTGTCAAGTCATCAATTATTGCATGTTTAGCCATTATGACTGTACATTCCTCAAAATTATTTCATCTTTTATTATTGCGTTTTGACATGTCATTGAACGATTTTGTTCTGTCACCTTCATGAATAATTATGAATCTATATATTAAGCATAGTTATGGCCTTATGATCATGATGCAATACGGTATAACACTTCTGACCCAGCTGCTTACGTTCCTAGAGCAAGCGGTCGAATAACGAAGTAACCGGATAAATGGCGTCTGCATAAACTAGTTGTGTGGTTTTGTGATTCGTATAGAATAGATAAAATTGTCATTAGTTTGATACAATGCTGATCATACTATATTGATCACATCATACATGCTTTATGAAAGAAAGCAGTTGTTCCGAAAATGAAACCTTTTCCAAATCCAAGTTGATGTAATTTCGCTACTTGATGCACTGCTGGATGAACGCCTCAAGTTTGGGCTCTGACATCTGTCTAGCTTTTGCTCCTGCCTCTTCAAGTACCGCGCGTGCCAACGAATGGGGGCTAGATAGTAGGAGTCTAACGATACAGAGGCGATGTGACGGTTTGCATTTCTTTTGCAGAACATCGCACAAGCATTGTGTCGACACCTCCCCTCCACATTTCAAAAGACATTCAATTACGCTTATATCCCCAAACTTTACAGCCCTGTGCAATGCTTCACTTTTTTCAGTATCGTCCCAACGTCTTGCATTCAGTATGAACTTAACTGCTGGGAGTCGATCTGAGGGTATCCACTCTTTATGGATTGCTTGCTGTAGACTTTTATCCGCAAACTCTGCTCCCTTTTCATGCAACATGGTCATGAGTTGATAATGGCCAATCTCTAAAGATTTTGTCAGTGCATTGGTCATTAGTTCTTCGCTGTAGTGACTTGATTTCATTACATAAGAAACAAGATTATACAGATCGTATCCTATATTTTTGTACACCATTGAGTTCTCCAGACTTTCGTCACCGAACTTGGCCCCGTTGGTATGTAAGTACAATATAACGTCACTGTACCCAAGTCTAATCGCTTTGTCTAGCGCCTTCGTCAACAACTCATTGGACCAGTCTTTTGATTCCCGCACAAGGCGGACCATTTTCAGTCTATCAAAGCTTTGATAGTTTCGGGTGTTCTCCATGGCATTTGCTAAGCCATCATTGTCACAGGAAATTCCAAATTCGCAAATAAGTTGCTCAACAATATCTGTGCAACCTTCCCGAATTTCTTGATTTAAGACTAAAGTCAGATCAGCATCCATTCCTTTGTCTTTTAACATTTTGACAGCCGTTTTCTTTAGATCCTTGATCTGACGTAATTTTAAAATAACGCTTCTGATTTGAGCTTCTGAATTGGTCTCTGGAACATGAAGGAGAGCTAATATCGAAAGTCCATTTGTCTCGCATGCAAACTGAATGGCTTCATCGAGCAGCATTGGTGACCAAGAACGAGCTTTTATGATATGTTTGATGAATTTTATCTGGATATGATGTTCAACCTTCCATCGAAGAACATTTAAAAGACTCGAATCATTGAACGATGCTCCTTTGCTGTTCAAGTACATGACAACGTCCGGCCTGCAAATGACTAATGCCTCGTGTAACGCATTGCTCAGTTGTTCAACTGACCATTCCCCAATACTATGTACAAATATTACTCCCTCCAGTCTTTCACACGGCCTTCTCACAGCCGCTAATAAAGCATCACTGTGAACTTTTCCTCCTTTCTGTTTCAGAAATTTTGCAGTATTAAATGACCCCGAATCTAAAGCAGCATTCAATGCATCATCAATTTGGCTTTCGGACCATTCTTCTTTCGATAAAACATATGCAACTTGCTGAGAATTTAGCTTTGTCTCTGCAGTAAGAATTTCAAATACTGTATTTATACTAAGTCTGAACTCCTTTTTGGGAGTTGGAGGTTGTGAATACTTTTGATGTCGATCATACTTCCTTTTAGACACGTTGACCAACGCATCTTCCGCAAACCGACCTCCACCTTCGAAAATGACTTCCATTGTAGCATGTGTACCGAAAAGCACGGCTGCATCAAGAACACGATCAAGTTGTGTACGTGTCCAAGATGTTGATTTTATGATGGTTTTAACAACACATTCAACACCCATACTAGCTGTCCCTGCTTTTGTGATAAGATCGTCCAGGGACGGCTGTCCACCTGTTTTTGTCAGAACTTCGATGTGGTCAATTTTGTTCAAATGGATTGCTTCAGAGAGCATTGATGTCAACTGTGCTTCGGTAACGTTTGATGAGAAAAGGAAGAACCGAAACATGTCCAAATCACAACGATGCAACGCATACTGGACAACTGTTCCGTCAATTTGTCCGCCCATTCTTTTGACTGCGATAGCATCACTTAATCTCTTGTGTTTTGTGTCAAGTATTGATTTGATAAGCCGGTTATGATGATCTTTTAACTCCGAGGATTGGAAAATCGTATGTAGCGTTTCAAAGTCCATTGTTTCAACCGCTGTCGACATATCTTTGGTAGTCATATTTGAGAGGTTGGTATCGCTTGTGCTAACGTATGTTTTCGGTTTAAAATACCGATTTCGTAGTACGTCTATCTTGCACATGTTATTCCACTCCTCTAGCATTTCAGGAAGATGATCTGTTGTTTCTTGGTCAATATGCTTACTGACCTCTGATGTTGTCCAGATATTTAACTGCAACACAAACTCTGCTAGATCCACATCATTCGAACAAATTGCTATATCAAGACATTCTTCAGTCAAAAACGCCCCATTTGCAAGCAGAAATGACAATGATGCCCTGTTGTTGTGTTCTATGGATCGCTTTAATGTTTTCTGTAATGTTCTTGTAAAGAACAAAATGCCACTTTCCTTGACAATGAACTCGTCAACTTTGAATTTGAAAAGAGACTTTAGAAAGAAAACATTGTTCGCACAAGATTCTAGTAGACTTGCTGCGGAAAAGAAGTGATCACCTATATGAGATCTGTGGAAAGCTCGCATGTCTCCTCTTGTTGTGATATACTCGAAGAGACAATCCGCAAGTTCTTGATTTTGGAACCTGGGAAACGATTCTACTGTGATTCTATTAAAAACGTCCCCTTCAATAATCATCTTGTACATTCGCTTTACAAGGTGCTCAAAGCAATCAGAAGGAACGTGTAAGGTGCACCTGTCGGTTTGATCAGTTTCAGAAATATCCAGCAGTTCCAGTATCACTCGTCTGCTACATTTTTCTAGAATCATTTCTGGATTTTCCTTTCCGAATACAATACAAACATTGTCCGCAATTGATTGATGACCAAATGTGAACACATTGTTTTGCCTTGTCAGATATGTACGATCCAGAGATTCTAGCCCTTGTTTGAGCAAAGTCAATACGTTATCGGTCTGAAGGACGCCACATACTTCTGCATAGCTTTTTATGTTTTCATGTTCTACTTTTGAGATTTTCAGGCGATTGAGTTTTTTAGTGTCTACTCTTTGATCGTTTAAGAAGCAATATACCAATGCAAGGTATTTGTGCGGTTCAGTCAGCCTCATTCTCTCTATTTCTTCTGTAAGTATTCTATCAGGTTTCTTAAAAAACTGTTCGCCTTTCTCAAAAAATGTATCGTTGGTGAAGAAGAGCTTGCAAATCTGAGCAAAGCCAAAAGAAATATTTGATGGGAAACCCTGAACAGCGAATACCGAAAGAAACATACTAGACAAGCTGTCATTGTCACCATGTCTTTGGCGGGAATGATTCTTGTAAATGTCTAAACGTTCAGCCCTAGTCAATTTCTGGTCGTCAGTCAAATCTACGGTTTTCTTCTCGGAAAGAACGTGGTCAGTGGTCATTTTAGTTATCACCCCCGATTCACGTCTGGCATCTTTAAGGATATGCGTACGAGATGTTACCACCAAACAAACATTTTTTTCATGTAAACATTGCAAAATTCTATCAAATAAAGGTTTCCAACCATTCAGAAGCCCAGTCTGATAGTTTGTTTTCCCGAATATATCATCTACAAACACAACGATATCATCTTTGTCGTTCACGACGTCATTCCAGTCTTGGGGTATTGTCATCAGAACAGGTGTCTTGGGTTTTATATCTTTATCAAGAGTACCGTCTCTCAACTGTTTACAAATTTCCCTACCCAGAGTTGTCTTCCCTTCTCCTGTGACGCCAGCTATGACCACCATGTTGTAGTCCTTCAAACAATTGACTACTGCCGCTACAGCTCCGGTCCTAGTTACCAGTATATTGGCAGTTTCCTCGATGTGCTGTGTTATCATTATTTTAGTATTCTCTGAAAAGAAAGAAACAGAAGCGTACATATGTCGTCTCGTTACTACGATAACAAATATATTCTTGTATTAAATGTTAAGTAACATAGTATTTTAATATATGCAAGTCATACAGAAAGATTTTTTCCTTTGTATAGCAGTGTTCCAAATAAGCTGCGTACATGGTACATGGATTTTCCTAAAATAGGCATCAGAAAAGTATGTGTACCGGTTTATCGACGGCAAAATGCTTGAGTAAAACGTTTTATGGCCGCCATTTTCCATTTAAGGTAAAAATAGAATCAATGTCAAAAGCAAGGTCCATGGTAAGCCATGATACATACCGGCGATTGATCAAATTACTTCTTTTAAATTTGCCCGAAATAGTATTTATAGCTCATCTTGCCCGAAGGGCCGGTAAGTTTATGCATTGGCGCGGCGTCTGTCGTCCGTCGTATATCAACATTTCCTTTAAATTGCTACTAGTCATTAAGTACTGCATTGATTTTAACCAAAAAACATCCTTGGGGGGAGGGAAACAGATTTTGTATAAATGGCGACTACTAGCTACTAGTCATTTAGTCTTGCATTGATTTAAACCACAATTGGCCAGAAACATCCATTGGAGGAGGGAAACAGATATTGTGTTAAAGGTGAATCTGACCCTACTGGGGTCAGAGAGGCGGGGCCAAATAGGGGAAATAGAGGAAAAGCCATTCAAGTCGTTTCTTGTCTTAAAGTATTGAATGGATTTGGACCACATTTGGTCGGAAACATCCTATGGAAGAGGGGAACATATTTTGTATAAATGGTGACTCTGACCCGTGTTGCAGGAGGGGCGGGACCCAATAGGGGAAATAGATGCAAAACCTTTTAAATCGCTGCTTGTTTAAATGGTTTCGGCTGTGATCTCCACCCTATGACAAGATATACCATTGCTTGACATAAAAAGACTAACACAATCATGATATTAGGATTGGTCCTCGGTGAGCCCCGCGCATATGGAATCAATTTCGGAATCATAACTTTTAAACAGTTGAGATCCCAAACCCCAAAACTATATATGCATTTGCTGGGCATTAAGAGACGATCACAATTGATTATGATTTTTTGATTTCATCCCAGGTCCACCACGCCCTTGCAGTCTTAACCTCTGAGTCATAACTTTTAAACGATTGAAATCCCCACTCTAAAACTATATATACAATTGCTGGACATAAAGATATATATATATATTATAATGTCGAATAGCACATGTTATCTAAAATGAAATAAATAAATATAATAATTTACTTATAAAAAACCATGCCAGAGACATAATTATGTTGAAGTGTACGAGTGAGAGTGAATGTGAATTTCTTGTGTAGTCTTATTTTTTTTTCTCTCACGCTTTAATTATGTTATTTTTTTCTTTGTTTTTCTACTCATGTAAAAACATTCCATATATCGAAAATATAGAATATATACAGTAATATATTTCAATTCTTACAAAAACCATGATATCTGGTAAAACTATGATATTCACTGGAAACCATTGTAATGAGATCATGATTTAAATTTTATGTAGATTTTATTAATATATTATCTATGTATTAAACTTATTTACATTAAATATCTAACCAGTCCTACTCTAATATTACAATATTGTATGTATATCAGTTATCTCAAAAATTACAGTGAAATACATGTAAATATCAAGTATCAAGAGATGAGATGAAAAGCACTGAAAAATTATGTACATATATATATTTTCAAATTGTATTATTCAAAGTATGTCGGAGGTAAGGGGGAACGCTTATATAGGTAAAGCCTGTTGCTCAATCCCTTTGATGATTAATTTAATCAATGAAATATATTTGAAATAAAAACATCAAGAGACAATCGTGATATTAGCATTGATGTTGGGGTCTGGCACATCCATAGTTTCTTGATCAGTTCAACTCGAAAACAGATGAGATTCCAACCAGTTAACCAAACTTTTAATTTATACTGCCATGCTTCATCGATTGATCTTTGGGTCGGTCCCTGTCCATGGGATCTTTTTGGAAAATATTTACCATGATTACCTAGATACCAATGTATTCAGGTGAGTGATGTATGCCCTCTGGGCTTCTAGTTTACCCCTTTCGCCGCCCATACCAGTTATGCACAAGAATTTGGCAATTAAGCATGCTAGTTAAAACACTGCATGCAATTAGAAGTAAACTGCAACAAATAGGCCTATAACAAGGTAATAAAATAAGTGTTTTCCTGGAAAATGTTCGATAGGCCCACGACAAATCCTGTTTTTCTCGCCGAATTTTGAGAGTAGGGGTTTCTAATGAGAGGTGCGAGTGATGTGCTAAAATGCAGAAATTTTAGTGCATTGCACGGTATACTATATTTGAATTGATTGAAACGAAAATATGGGTCTAGTTACACGTATTACGCACTTCTTTTAAAACACTATGTACCAGTACACACAGATAAAAAAATAACTAGAACACTTTACTATAGTGTTAATGTTAAGTTAAATATTTCCAGAATATGAGCAGACACTATTTTTGGGAAGAACACCTTAAATTATCCGTGTGTTTTAGTTGATAGAAAACCCCTGTCATTGCTAACAATTAAGCTCACCGGCAAGAAAGAGAAAATAAGACAATACCAAAGAGCCAACAAAACCATAATCCGAACTCAAAATCGATTAAACAAGGGAAAGATATGAACAATCAGACCCTTGCAAAAGTACGAGAGAATAAGAACAGGTGTTCCGGAAGAGTAAGCGCCTTTTCCTTCATCGACAACACCCGCCATGTAAATATCGGTCACATCTAAGTAAACGTCAAATCATCGAAGTGAGAGCCGGGACATCATTCTTAATCAGAGTTTAGCAAACTTATGAGCATACCCAAAAACGCCCATCTTTATATCACACAACGATACAATATATTTCTCAATAAGACAAAGATGGTGACCATGAAACTTGCGTATAGCTATCCAAAACCTGCATCACTCGAATCCCCGTGTAAGTGTGTTTGTAAACAGTCGACAACACGAAAATCTCGATGTTTAGAGCAATCCCTAGAATAAGTATCAACTGGGACATGTAAACAACATACATTTGTAGGCTGCAGAAGCAGGGATGTTACTATCAGGGAAAAGGAATGTTTACGATCGGAAAATTAAAATTTTCGTCAACTCATTTTCATTAAAAAACGTCACGTATATCGTGTATCTTATTTGTAAGTTGTCCATATTGGTCATAGTTTAAGTAGAGATCGAGATAAGTAGATGTAGAAGAGTATGTTGTTTCCTTCATTTCAAGTTCAGAAGGATGTATACAATCGACTTAGTCAGCAAAATTCTTGTTGTATATAGACAACACAACGTCGATATATCTGGAAGTGCAATTAAAAAAATTGTCAAGATTTTTGGTACCTTCATTATCAGCTCTTCCATCAATTCAGCCTCGTATGAAAACAACAAGTCCTCTAAAAGTTGGGCACATTTTATTCCCATAGGAATGCCAACAGTTTGCTGGAAGCTTTTCCCTCAAAACTGAACAAAAATATTGTCAACAAGGAATTCAATCACTCGTACTAGAGCTTCTTCATTATATTTTATCCTAGCTTTTGTTGTGTTTTTCACAAAGCTTGTTCCAAGATAGCTCACTACCATATATTTGTATTGTCGTCGGCTTTTCTTGGAAAAGAAAGCTCTCATAACAAGAGATCTAAGACGTTCCCTCAATTTGTACGAGGTATGGCAGTGTACATGGTGGAAAAATAAGATGTTTTGATAGAAAAAAAATTAGGAGGGGATGATTTTTTTTTTTTTAATTTATTTTTTATTCATTTTAAATAGTATTACAAGACATACATAAATACATACACAAAAACATACATGCAGGTTGTTACAACATATCATTAATACATTATGATGATATTTTATTACATTTTTTTTTTAATGAGGAAAAAAAATTAGGAGGGGATGATTAATATTGTTTAGAAGATCTTTCGAAATGATTAAAAATCCACATCCCCTTATTTGCACTTCTAGAGTATAGAGTGTCACAATAAAGTAACAAATTGTGATTAAGATTTCTTTATTCGATACAATTACCTGCAGATAAAGACTTGTGGTGAAAGGTGATTTGTTTGATATATCTATACTTATTTGACGTTACCTTCAAGCAGAATTCTTTTGGGACTTTTTTCCTTCTGTTTTGGAACGTCCTTGTCTTTGTTTTCAATCGTTTGTTCTGAAAAAAAGTAAAATAGTTTTATTTTTACTCCGTGTTATTCCCCTTGTTTATCGATTACAATGATATAGCTGTAATCAACAACGACGAATTATCAAACAGTTCACTAGCAATAAACAGAAATATTGAAAACACCAAATACCAAACAAATTGTTACATTTCTCTCTGATACAAATAGTGGAAAATGCTTCATTTGAAGGCTGTACATACCGGTATGTATGATGGTCTGTTTTCCTGTGGATACATTTTCAGCATTTTCAACTTTCATTTTCCGAACATGGATCTCTTCATTATATTCTCTTTGGTCAACGTAATTGAACACCACTGAAAGATAATTTCAATTTATACATATACGTAGGAAAAATAATTAATGAACTTAAAGCGAGCAGTGCAAGTTAAAAACATTTCTATTGATATTGAAATAAATTATAATAATGTAATCATAATGCTTCCGAGATGTCCCCTGAATTGACCTTTTGTTTCCGGTCATCAAGGGCGTTGGTGACATTTAAGTGAAGTATTTAAGTTTATTTAAGTCTTGAAGTTCAGGTTGTAATTGTATAGGTATACATCTGAAAGATATGATCACCAACATTGTACAACATAAAGCACCACATATCACCTGTCAAACTCAGGTCTAAACGACTAATGCTTTAGGTCATATGTAACGGAATGATGTGATGCATGAAAGCTAGTTTGTAATATAATATATTAAGTTTTTGATACCATTAAGAAATGTTCCAAATTACATAAAAACATATTGCGGTTAATTAGTTTTCGTTGTTTAGAAACCAGGTAAGGAATATGTGTAAATGCCAATCAAGAACAATACACGTGGAGAAGTGGGTTGTATTTGACATTTCGGTTGGTAGTCTTCCATTCATTAGTTATATTTTGTTGCGGCCTATAAATGATGAGGATTTTGGACATATATTGGACGTTTGAAGGCGTTTCCGTCGTGCTGCAGTGAGCAATCAGTGTCAAAATGAATACGGGTTTTATAACTTTTGTGCCTATTATATTCAATATTATATATATATATATAGTATTCTGAATAATCTTGATTGTTTTTAATTTTCATTGAAAGCCTTTTAACTTGCATTGTCAGCTTTCAGTATGTAACAGTTGATATCGTACATATTTGTTTTAATTTGCAAAGCAATATATGTACTGACATATATCAAAATGTTATCAAGATCAATTCAATTCTGATATTTACTATTATATTTTAAAGGCATCTACTTTTTTTTATAAATGTTTGTCAGTACTTTACCTTGGGGTACAACAGTTGATTTGGCAACTGCTCCGGAAGACGGTCCAGGATTTGCTACAGCGCCTGCGTACTCGGTTATTTGACTACTTCCTGCATTGGTAGCATTGCTGACTGGTAGAAAAGACTCCATAAACTGGCTAATACCCTCAGCAATGGTTGCTCCAGAATTACTGTCTGTAGTTGATTAACACAAATTATGAACAAAATACACATATTTTGTTCAGTGGATATGGTCCGAATTTGTTACTTAGTGTACATTAAATAGTTTATTTTTAATTTACTTTAGAACCACGAAGACATACAGGATATTGCGGTATTTGTTATTTTAAGGAAAAACGCGTGAATTATTGAATATTTTGTCAGCACTGTTGCAGTCAGGTTTAAATTACATGTTACCTGTTATAGATGTTTATTTAGGGAGTATTTAAATATATATATATGTTGGCTTTTGGTTATCATGTTTACATGCTAGCTTTATTACTGGTAAAATGTATCCCGAGAGCATTAAGTCTAAGGTCATATCGTTATTTTAAAACGAATCACATAGATAGCAAATATGTTAACAAATGTAGATGTCATGAGCATGCGCTATATGGTAATGATTTTAAAACTGATTACGTACGTACCGAGTGTGATGTTGTTATCATCATTGTCGTCCTTGGGTGTGTCTTTAAATGTCTGTAAGGGACAGACGTGCTATTGTCAGTATTTTTAAAAAGTATTAGACAATTAAGAACCATGTACATGGCTGATACTTAAAGAACACAACAAAAAATAATTTACGGATAACATTAATGTCAATGCTGTTTAACATAACTGGTTAATAATTATATCTCATGTATAATCAAATTATATTGCTTTACGTCTAAGAACATATCTTTTCAAGCATTAAAAAGAGTGTGCGTTGTTTATATATATACATCAACAATCTAATCACACCTTCAGCATTTAAGCTTCACCAAGATTTATCTATTTTTTTGATGAACCAATACCCCAAAGTTTTTTTATGAAGTCCTTTAACCAAACGTACATGTTCATCTTTCTTTCCTGGACCTGGACCTGGCCCTGGGTTCGGCTCTATGCCTTGTGCACGTAGGAGCAGATTGATAAATGTAACAGCCCCCTTGCTGTTCAATCGATCTTGTCGTTTCAGACCACCCCGGACACTTGCAATAGCTTTACACAGGTAGTCAATGTTAGACACACTACCATCCACATGTCGTGACACAAACTGACCGACCCGTGAACGGTACACTGCCAAATCCACGCCCATTGTCTCCTACAATGTAACAGATAGAAATACACAATGCACACATACTAGGGTTTATGGCGTTTAATCAAAACAAAACATTTGTACTTCAGTGATCATCATGGTTAACCAGGTTTTGAAATTATTTGTTGGTCAATTAATTTTTATTATATGATTATGACAATTCATTTAAAAAAATACATCTTTCACCTGAAAACATTTAATGGTTATGTCACATGTATGTTTTTATACCTATAGTTGTGTTGTACAGACAAAGCTGATGAATTAACATTTAAAATAGATATCCAAAGCAGAAAAATATTTCAGAAACAAATTCTCCTTTCTTAATTAAAGATTGTTATCGAACCATTTGATACTTAAAAACGTGTTTACGAACGATTTACTACCCTGGCTGCCTCTCCTTATTTACCACGCGTGGCTTATTTTGGTGCAATCTGATTAAAACTATATCTGAATTCCACTACGTAACAGTATATGTACACTCCGTTTCATTAAGATCCTTAATGAAACGGAGTGTACATGTACTGTTACGTAGTGGAATTCAGATATGGTTTTAATCAGATTGATTTTAATGAGACACTCATTAAAGGTAAATACCTATGGACGGAATTCCTGTCACAAATTCAATAATACATTGTAAATATACATGTAGTTTCTATTGGTGTTGTTAACCAATCCTGAAGTTGAATGTTTACAACACTATTATACATACAGAAATTCTAAAAACGTATCATGTTGTCATACTCACTTTACGAGCTAGCTTCCCTCTCCTTGAAACCTGACAAACAGACTTTTGTTGACATTCATAACTAAAGGTGTACGACTTTTAAAGGGTCAAGGTTGTATTGGTGTTACTCAGAAATACCAGTAAGTTTGTACTTTCGGTTTCGGTTTTAGATAAAAATAAATAACATTACCATGCCCAATCCACCAAAATCAAATAGTTGAAAGAAGGATGTGTGAAGCTTGAAACTTGCAAAATCATAAGCAATAAAGGAAATATATTTATATTTGTCATGCAACTTTGTGACGTCTGTCTTGATACGACTCAGTGGGCGAGTATAAAACCGGAATGTACTCGGGCGTGAAGAAATATTTTATATTTTGTTATATCGATATTGCTTTATCTCCCTTAATACGTTTTTGAGTTTAACCCGAGAATAGATTTAAGTTGTAATCGAGGATTTGGCGGTTTACCTATAATTTGGTCCAAACAAACACAGAGTAGTGTGTTGTTCTGTACAGTTTCATTATAGGTTGCAGTTTTTGCGTTGTCATAAGTGTTTTGTGCCGAGATAAGAGTAGGGTCTGGCCCTGATCTCTTACAGAGTATGATTGTCCTGTGACATTTTTGCATCTCAGTATGCCGAGGAGTTTGGTATTGATTCTTCTGCAGGTTCACCTTCGGAAACCTTCTTCCGACTTTTACTTCCTCTAAATAATCAAGTTTGCTCGTCTTATCGCGCGCGGCACAGCAATTTGAGGGTTGCCCACCGTGTCGGGATCAATCCGAAAGGTAATTCCATACCCATAACAATGATATAAGGTTTGTGTTAACCAAATATCTAAAATAAGAAGTGAAAGTGGTGGCCGGAATGGAACACTTTGAAATACAAATGGCAACATTTTCAACTGTTTGCGTTCAAATAAATACCCATTTCCCGATTTATACCGAACGGAGTTTTGTTCGAGGACATTTCTCTAACCAAGGAAATCAAACGCTCTTTACGATTGTGCATCGTTTTAAGGATGACAAAAGCGGGATAGATTGATATTTAGAAATTAAATTAATAAAAGGCCCAATATACGTAACTTTCGGCAAAACTTGAAGCGAAAATCAAGCATCGTAACTTATTATATTTATAGTTTAAGTGAAGATTAACTGATATCAGCAATATTCAATATGAAATCTTGCGCGGTTACCGGTACAGCAGCAGTTGAAATACGGTGTTTGTAAACACCCGTCCATTTCGAACTGTCTTCTATCTACGGCTTTGTTGTTGAAGTGGGCCCCACCTGAACCAATCCTTTGGAATTTTTTGTCAACAGTTTCTTGTTAGTTACCGCTCAGTTTTACTTCGTTTCAGGCTTATTTTCGCATGGTTATCAACTGAATTTTTTACATAACTATACAAAATCCGTAAAAACATTTCCCGACGTTACGTATATTGGGTCTTTAATCAAAGTAATCCTGTGTCAGTGTAATAGAGAATTGATAGAATTTCAGGTCATATACCTGCACTCCTCAGACGACAGTCGAGTAACGGATCAGACATTTGTACTTCCTTTCAATTGCTTGTTACTTCAGGCACTGGCTCAAGTATTTGTGGCAAGCTATTTAAATAGCATATGTCGTAATTATTGTAATATAGTGCTTACTTTAATCAGAATCTGTATAAAGAGAATTCGTCAGGAGACACTGTTGTCATTTGAATACACTGGTATAAAATTGCTGCTCAAAGACATTCTCAATTGTGTCAAGTATAAAGTTAACTAACCAACCCATTTTTTTTCTTTTCACTGAATAAAAACATTTAAAAAACTGAAGTAGGTTATATCATTTTTGTTTCACGCTTTTATTTTTACTCATCGACCCCTGTACACGCATATGAACTCTTCCAGTTCAAAGTCTGGAATAGTTTATTTTGAAAGTTCATGAGTAAATGAGTTAGCATAAGGTGATTGTTGTTGATCAATGTGAAACTATCCTCCGTTTTTTTCATGTATTGGCTATACACAAATGATATGTTTAAGCTAAAGCAAAGACTCTTATTATGAGCCTTCGTAAATTATACAGGATTATTTTATATGTAACGGAACTGAACTGGATAAATTGTCTGGTAACCGTCTGGAGATGACGTAACACACACATATGCTGCACCTTTTAAATTTAGTAATAGATATGCCGAAAAAATGAATTAAACTGCATCATACAGTTGTTTCGAGGTTACCTGGTTCGAACATTAAGACTGATTTTTCCCTCTTCCTTTTGCACCTGTATTATTGACCCTATAGAGCCCTGGCATGCATACAAGCTATGCATGTACAAAGTAAAATCTTAAGCATTAAACGAAATATATTTTATATTTATCATGCAACTTTGTGACGTCTGTCTTGATACGTCTCAGTGGGCGAGTTTAAAACCGGAATGTACTCGGGCGTGAAGAAATATTCTATATTTTGTTATGTCGATATTGCTTTATCTCCCTTAATATGTTTTCGAATTTTACTCGAGAATAGATTTAAGTTGTAATCGAGGATTTGGCGGTTAACCTATATTTTTTTTTATTTAACGTCTACCCTATACTGAATGACGAAAATGACAGAGTAGTGTGTTGTTTTGTACAGTTTCATTACAGGTTGCAGTTTTTGCGTTCTCAGCGTTTTGTTTTGTGCCGAGATAAGAGTAGGGTCTGGCCCTGATCTCTTACAGAGTATGATTGTCCTGTGACATCTTTGCATCTCAGTATGCCGAGGAGTTCGGTATTGATTCTTCCGCAGGTTCACCTACGGAAACCTTCTTCCGACTTTTACTTCCTCTAAATAATCAAGTTTGCTCGTCTTATCGCGCGCGGCACAGCAATTCGAGAGTTGCCCACCTTGTCGGGATCAATCCGAAAGGTAATTCCATACCCATTACAATGATATAAGGTTTGTGTTAACCAAATATCTAAAATAAGAAGTGAAAGTGGTGGCCGGAATGGAACTCTATGAAATACAAATGGCAACATTTGCAACTGTTTGCGTTCAAATACCCATTTTCCGATTTATACCGAACAGAGTTTTGTTCGAGGACATTTCTCTGACCAAGGAAATTTAACGCTCTTTACGATTGTGCATTGTTTTAAGGATCATAAAAGCGGGATAGATTGATATTTAGAAATTAAATTAATTAATCAAAGTAATCCTGTGTCAGTGTAATAGAGAATTGATAGAATTTCAGGTCATATACCTGCACTCCTCAGACGACAGTCGGGTGATTGGTCTGACATTTGTACTTCCTTTCAATTGCTTGTTACTATAGGCACTTGCACAAATATTTGTGGCAAGCTAGTTAAATAGCATATGTCGTTATTGTTATTGTTATTAATATACTGCTTACTTTAATCAGAATATATAAAAAGATAATTCGTCAGGCGACACTGCTGTCATTTGAATACACTGGTATAAAATTGCTGCTCAAAGACATTCTCAATTATGTCAAGTATAAAGTTAACTAACCAACCCAAAAATGTTTTTTTTTCTTTTTCACTGAATAAAAACATTAAAATATATGAAGTAGGTTTTGTTATTTTTATTTCAAGTTTATTTTTACTCATCGACTCCTATACACGCATATGAACTTTTCCAATTCAAAGCCTGGAATAGTTTATTTTGAAAGTTCATGAGTGAATAAGTTAGCATAAGGTGTTTGTTGTTCATCAATGTGTAACTATCCTCCGTTTTTTTCATGTATTGGTTATACACAAATGATATGTTTAAGCTAAAGCAAAGACTCTTATTATGAGCCTTCGTAATTTATACAGGATTACTTTATATGTATCGGAACTGAACTGGATAAATTGTCTGGCAACCGTCTAGAGATGACGTAACACACATATGCTGCACCTTTTATATTTAGTAATAGATATGCCGAAAAAATGAATTAAACTGCATCATACAGTTGTTTCGAGGTGACTTGGTTCGAACCTTAAGACCGATTTTTCCCTCTTCCTTTTGCACCTGTGTAATTGACAATATATAGCCCTGGCATGCATAAAAGCTATGAATGTACGAAGTTTGGTATATTGAAATATTGGCAGTAAAAAGTTGACAGATTAAACAATTAAGGGACATTGTATTGAGGTTTTACGGTGTTTCCTTTTACATTGTATAATGGCATTTGTGCAAATAAATAAACAGTTTATGTTACTTACTAAATGGATTAAATGGAATTGAAAAACACCTACGAAATTCAAGTTTCTCGTCTATTTCCAGTTGAATAATAAAGCAGATGTGTAAGGATACCTGTATTTGTTAGGTCACATGTCCTGAAGGTCTTAGTATGCTAATGCCTTTTTGTAGTGTCCCTCTTTGTTGTTTGTCATATTTTTATCGGAATTATCTCCGCTTAAGATTTTTAAGGAGTAAAATTTGGATGATAAGTAATTTCTTTCTGTAATGAAACCTCTCAAATGTTTGAAAAAAGGGCATTGATGTTGCACTAAAAATTCATGAATGAAAAGTTTGCACCAATTTTCAAACTGGCCTAAAATTGTTTTACTTGGTCTGGTCTTATTCGCTGGTTACTTTTACGGGAGTCTCCATGTAAATTTTTCCTTTGTTTCTATTTTGCCCCTAGTTTAATCGATTTTGAGTTCGGATTATGGTGTTGTTGTCGCTTTGGTATTCTCGTTTTTGATAAAAACTTTCCGCCGCAGAGTGTTACAAAACCCGCGAATATAAACGACTTTGGCTTATAATCAAGGGTACAAGATTTATATTCTTTAAAGTTGTCAAACAATTTCTTTTGAAGAATCATTATGCCTCGAGTCATGATACAAGAAGCTTGTCGGCGTGAAATTTGTTAATTTAAATTACCTTGGCTCGAGTTGTGTCAACCTTGCAACATTTAAGTGTATTTCATTTCAGGTTGTATTATGCTCTAAATAACAAACAACAAGATTTGTTATAAAACTTTAATCTTTAGATAATATAACAAAATCTCACTTCCAAAAATTATGAAATTAACAAACCCTTTACTTATCAAATATATATAACGGGACATTTCAAACAAATGACATGTTTCCATTATGCTTCGTTCAAATAAAAATACTTAATACTCTTGACATATTGGTTCAAATGTCCATTTACTGATCAACATAATTGAAATCCATTTTATATACATACAAATATAAACTTTATTTATTTTACAACAATCATGAAACAAGTTATACAACTTATATTAAAGGCCCAATATACGTAACTTTCGGCAAAACTTGACGCGAAAATCAAGCCAAATAACTTATTATATTTGTAGATTTAGCTAAGATTAATTGATATCAGCAATATTCAAGACGAATTCTTTCGCGGTTACCGGTACAGCAGCAGTTGAAACTCGGTATTTGTAAACCCGCGTCTATTTCGAACCGTCTTCCACCTTCGGTTTGTTGTTGAAGTGGGTCCCATCTGAATTATTTTCAATTCTTTGGATTTTTTTGTCAAGAGTTTCTTGCTAGTTACCACTCAGGTTTACTTCGTTTTAGGTTTATTTTTGCATGGTTATCAACTGGATTTTTTTCAGTATTTTTCAGAATCACGAAAATTTCCCTGAAGTTATGTATATTGGGCCTTTAATCACTCTTGTTGGCCGGATGTTAGCGAGCGAAAGATCTTACTGTGGGAGAAAACCGGAGTACCCGGAGAAAACCCATGTGGTCGGGCAGGTGACACCATACCTTTTCACATATTTTGACCTATATATGACATATATGGACATTTCTTACATTTACGGAAGTAAAGGTGTGTCATGTCTATTCTTATAAACAAAATGCGAAACATTTCTAGTGTGTTTCTAGATATATCTAGAATATATAAATATCGTTATATAATTAATTACAAGTTGTTACTTCACAGAAGGTAAAGCGACAAGTACACTTTTTTTTGAAAGATACAACTATATGTATGATTGCATCTGTTATAGAACATTTCAGGTCATACAGAAAATGACAAAATATATGTTAACGATCACGCATTTTTGCATTTAATGCGATAAAGAATATAACACAACTGATATATTAATACACATTTGATCGTCAGGTGTACGTTACGATTAATATTGGTTTTATTATATAAAGTAGGGGGGACTCTTATACATGTTTGCCCTGCCACCACTTAAGATACACCAAGAACAAACTTATTTCTATAACCAGTACTCATGTATTCAAACTCTCCTTTAAAACACGTAAAATGTATTAAAGAAAAAAAATTATTTGTAATCATTATTGCCAAAACAGTACCGTATTCGCCGTGATTTGCGCCCAGGGCGCACACAACTTGGTTCCATAATAGGCCAGCAAAACTAAGATTTGAAGGGAAATATTGCTTTCTGAAATAAATAAGAAAGATATTTTGACACAAATGGGTAGTACTAATGATGTGCGACATCATTGTCATACATTTCGGACAATATGTACACATATTACCGATATTTGTGGGTTTTTTGTCTTGTAAACATGCGCACAGTGAGGTTTACCGTACCTTTAAAGGCCCAATATATGTAACTTTCGACAAATTTTGAAGCGTAAATAAAGCCTTATAACTTATTATATTTATAGATTTAGTTAAGATTAACTGATATCAGCAATATTCAAGATGAACTCGGTCGCGGTTACCGGTACAGCAGCAGTTGAAACACGCTATTTGTAAACAAGCGTCCATTTCGAACTGTCTTCTACCTTCGGTTTGTTGTTGAAGTGGGCCCCACCTGAATAATTTTCAATTCTTTGGATTTTTTTGTCAAGAGTTTCCTGTTAGTTACCGCTTAGGTTTACTTCGTTTTAGGCTTATTTTTGCATGGTTATCAACTGGATTTTTTTTCAGAATTTTTCAGAATCACGAACATTTCTCTGAAGTTACGTATATTGGGCCTTTAAATAGAATAATTAAGTTTTGTCACGATTACAAGAGTCACTTATATCATTTTAACCCATTCGTAGAAGTGGGGTTGGGGGATACTTACGGCAAAAACGGTATTTATTTATTGATATAT
Organism: Mimachlamys varia; assembly: GCA_947623455.1. Classification (NCBI taxonomy): domain Eukaryota; kingdom Metazoa; phylum Mollusca; class Bivalvia; order Pectinida; family Pectinidae; genus Mimachlamys; species Mimachlamys varia. The sequence goes on along the minus strand of OX392532.1, from coordinate 25,609,873 downwards.
ATTTATTTCAGTTTAACGGGTCCAATTACAGAATGGATAACAACTTTACAACACTGCTATAAAATATCACAGTCACTTACTGTAAAAGTGGTATTCTTCGCGGTGGGGACATTTTCGCTTATTTCGCTGGCATTAAATCTCCCCGAATATAATCACAAGCGAACATATTTAATAGCACTCAAACTCTACAGTATATGATAGTATTATGGGTACACTGTGCAAAACAGTATGACTGACAGCGCGAACATTTTCACAACATTTTGGTGGCTGACTAAGCGAAAAAATGCACGTGCGAAAATATTGGCTTTTACAGTATATATGTAACACAAAATAAAATGTGTAAATCATATAGAACTAGTGATAGCAAATATTCTTTAAGCGTACTTTGAAATATGTGAGAGACAAACAAAACTCTTTAATTTTGTGATCTTACGAAGCATAGTATACGTTGCCTATTTAATGACGGACTTATAAATGAACACGTATATCAACAATTATAAATCAAGTAAAAATTACTGTAAGGCTAAAGTAAACCAGAACAACGACTTCCTTTTTTCCATTTACAGGGTACAATGTACACAAAGTCTGCTTTTTAAAGCTGAATAAGGAAACAATATAAAAAATACACAAAGTTCAAATCAAGAATTGAATTAATAACACACAATATCTCTTAACCTGCTTCTAGTGTATCATTGATCAGGGTTGCTTGAGTTTTCATCAGCTAATAAAGTATGTTATACATATTTACTGATTGGAATCCATGCAACTGTGCATTAATTCACAGAGAAAATAAAATTGTGAATCCTCTCTCGACCTGACTTCCACAGAAAGATCACAGGACCTGGTCCATAGATGCTTGAACTGATAACATGCCACTCATTTCAACTCATATTAATCAACGTGGATTACCCTTACTTAGGAAGCATTATAATTGAATGAAACTACATATTATACATCAGCTTCTAGTTTGAGTGGCCAAATATTAACCCATATATTCTCGGCATATAAACACAAAAATACACTACAATTTTACTAACATACATGTATTTTATGGAATCTCTTAAAAATGACATTACAAACTTGTATGTGAAATCAGCATTAAATTGATCATCATATCATACACACTTATGATACCCATTGTATCCGGATGCTTTACCTGTCAACCTACCATCATATAACTATAACTGTTGTCAAACCATCCTAATGCTGTACCCCTTGTCAAACCATCCTAATGCTGTACCCCTTGTCAAACCGTCCTAATGATGCACCTGTTATCAAACCATCCTAATGATGCAGCCCTTGTCAAACCGTCCTAATGATGCACCTGTCGTCAAACCGTCCTAATGATGCACCTGTCGTCAAACCATCCTAATGATGCACCTGTCGTCAAACCATCCTAATGATGCACCTGTTGTCAAACCGTCCTAATGATGCACCTGTCGTCAAACCATCCTAATGATGCACCTGTCGTCAAACCATCCTAATGATGCACCTGTCGTCAAACCATCCTAATGATGCATCTGTTGTCAAACCGTCCTAATGATGCAGCCCTTATCAAACCGTCCTAATGATGCACCTGTCGTCAAACCATCATAATGCTGTATCTGTCATCAAACCATCCTAATGATGCTGCTGTTATCAAACTATCCTAATGATGCAGCCCTTGTCAAACCATCCTAATGCTGTACCCCTTGTCAAACCATCCTAATGATGCAGCCCTTGTCAAACCGTCCTAATGATGCAGCCCTTGTCAAACCATCCTAATGATGCACCTGTCGTCGAACCATCATAATGCTGTACCTCTTGTCAAACCGTCCTAATGCTGTATCTGTCATCAAACCATCCTAATGATGCAGCTGTCGTCGAACCATCCTAATGATGCAGCCCTTGTCAAACCATCCTAATGATGCAGCCCTTGTCAAACCGTCCTAATGATGCACCTGTCGTCGAACCATCCTAATACTGTACATCTTATCAAACCATTGGCATCTTGTGTTATGCCATGCTTATGTAAGACCGTTCTGTCACCTTCATAAATAATTATGCATCTACATATTAAGCAAAATTATGGCCTTCGTGATCGTGATACAATATAAAACTTCTGATCCAGCTGCTTACGTTCCTAGGACAAACGGTTGCAGACAAGTGCGCTAAGAAAAGGTTAATCCCATCTTCTTAATTCGGACTTGATAGTCAAGTATCCAGATAAATGGTGTATATAATTATTACGTTTTGTAACTTGTATTGAATAGATGAAATTGTCATTCTATTAATACAATGTTACCATACGATATTAACCACATCATACGTGCTTTATTAAATACAGGATTTGTTCCGAAAATGAAACCTTTTCCAAATCCAAGTTGATATAATTTCGCTACTTGATGCACTGCTGGATGAACGCCTCAAGTTTGGGCTCTGACATCTGTCTAGCTTTTGCTCCTGCCTCTTCAAGTACCGCGCGTGCCAACGAATGGGGGCTAGATAGTAGGAGTCTAACGATACAGAGGCGATGTGACGGTTTGCATTTACTCTCCAGAATTTCGGACAAGCATTGTGTCGACACCTCCCCTCCACATTTCAGAAGGCAAGCAATTATGCTTATATCCCCAAACTTTACAGCCCTGTGCAGCGCTTCATTTTTTTCAGTATTGTCCCAACGTCTTGCATTTAGTATGAACTTGACTGCTGGGAGTCGATCTGAGGGTATCCACCCTTTATGGATTGCTTGTTGTAGGCTTTTATCCGCAAACTCTGCTCCCTTTTCTTGAAACATAGTCATGAGTTGATAATGGCCAATCTCTAAAGATTTTGTCAGTGCATTGGTCATTAGATCTTCGCTGAAGTGACGTGATTTCATTACATAAGAAACAAGATCATACAGATCGTATCCTATATTTTTATACACCATTGCGTTCTCCAGACTTTCGTCATCGAACTTTGCCCCGTGGGTATGTAAGTACAACATCACGTCACTGTACCCAAGTCTAATCGCTTTGTCTAACGCCTTTGTCAGCAACTCATCGGGCCAGTCTTTTGATTCCCGCACAAGACGGACCATTTTAAGTCTATCAAAGTTTTGATAATTCCGGGTGTTGTCCATGGCATTTGATAAGCCATCGTTGCAACAAGAAATCCCTAGCTCGCAAATAAGGTGCTCAACAATGTCAGTGCAACCTTCTCGAATTTCATTATCCAAAACTAAAGCCAAATCAGCATCCATGCCTTGGCTTTTTAACTTCTGAATAACCCATTTTTTCTTCTTTCCAGTCTCTCGCAGTTTTAGAAGAACATTTCTGGTAAGTGATTCTGGTCTAGCCTCTGTGATTGGAAGACTCGCAAGAATTGCAAGTCCTTCTGCTTCACATGCGAAATTAACGGCTTCATCTAGCAGAGATGGTTTCCAAGGACGAGCTTCAAGAATGTGTTTTATGAGTTTGATCTGAATATGTTGTTCAACCTTCCACCGAAGAACATTTCGCAGACTCGAATCATTGAAGACTGCTCCTTCGTTATTTAAGTACATGACAACGTCCGGCCTGCAAATGACTATAGCTTCGTGTAACGCATCGCTCAGCTGATCTACTGACCATTCACCAAACTTTCTCACAAACCCCACAATCTGTAGTGAAAAATGTCGCCTTCTTACAGCGGCTAACAAGGCATTGCTTCGAAACGTGCCCCCATTGACCCTCATAAACTGTACGGTTGTTTCTGACCCCGATACTAACGCAGCATCAAGTGCATCATTTATTTGATTTTGTGACCATTCATGTTCCGAAAACACATATTGAACTGTAACATTAACTGGAAGCACTCTTTTCGTTGTCTCGTCTATCTTCAACAGTTTCATAAAGGAAGCAGGTAACTTGCATTGATACGGAACTAGTGGGCAATAAAGCCTTTTAGATGCATTTACCAACGCATCTTCTGCAAAGTGTGCCTCACCTTTTATAAGGACTTTCATGGTAGCGTGTGTACCGGAGCGCACAGCTGCATCAAGAGCACGATCAAGCTGTGCACTTGTCCAAGGTGAAGTGGTCATGATTGTTTCAACCACACATTCAACATCCATACAAGTTGCCCCTGCCTTGTAGATCAAGTCTTCCAAAGACGGTTGTCCACCTGCTTTGATCAGAACTTCTATTTCGTTAGTTTGGTTCAGATGAATGGCTTCAGACAGCACCGAGTTCAAATGTGAAGCACTAATCTTTGATGAGAATAGTAAGAAACGGAACAAATCCAAGTCACAAAGATGTAATGCATGTTGGACAACTGTGACGTCAATATGTGCACCTATTCTTTTAATGGAAACAGCATCATTTAAGTCTTTGTGTGTTTTAGCAAGGACTGACTTTATCACATGGCTATGATGAGTTTTTAAGTCCGGGGACTGCAAAATCGTTTGCAGCCTGTCAAAATCCATTGTTTCAATGGCAGTTGAGATATCTTTGGCACTCATTTGAGAAAGTTTTGTAGGTGCTTTGTATAGTTTCTGATTTCGGTAGCAATTCCATATCGCATGTACATCAGGCATTTCAGTTTCTCTCTCTAGAATATCTCGAAGATGCTCTGTTGTGTCGGGTTTGATGCACCTACTGATTTCTGATCTTACCCAGATATTCTTTGATAATACGAGCTCTGTCAATTCTTCGTCATTGGAACAAATTGCGTCATGAAGACATTTTTCAGTGAGGAAAGCACCATTAGCTAGCAGTAACGACGTGCATGCCCTGTTTTTGTACTCTATGGATCGCAGTAAAGTTGCATGTAATGTTCTCGTGTAGAACAATATTCCTTTTTCTGTGACAATGAACTCATCGACTTTGAATTTGAAAAGAGCTTTCAAAAAGAAAACATTGTTCGCACAAGATTCAAATACACTCCTAGTGGAAAAGTACTCCACACCTAAATGAGCTATATGGAAAGCTTGTATGTCTCCACTTGTGGTGATATACTCGAAGAGACAATCCGCAAGCTTTTGATTTTGAAACCTGGGGAATGATTCTAGTGTATTTCCATTCTGAATTATCATCTTGTACATTCGCCTTACAAGGTGCTCAAAGCAATCAGAAGGAACATGTAAGGTGCACATATCGGTTTGATCAGTTTCAGAAACATCCAGCATTTCCAATATTACTCGGTTGCTACATTTTTCTAGAACCATTTCTGGGTTTTCTTTTCCAAACACAATACAAACACTGTCTGCAATCGTCTGATGCCCAAATGTAAACGCAGTGTTTCGTTTCGTAAGATATGTACCAGCTAGAGCATCTAGTGCGTTTTTAAGCAGTGTCAATACGTTGTCGGTCTGAAGGACGCCACAAACCTCTGCATAGATTTTCAAATTGTCATATTCTTGTGGTGATACTTTCAATCTATTTAACTTTTTATTTTTAGTATCGACAGCTTCGTCTTCTATAAAACAGTACACCAATGCGAAGTATTTGTGCGGCTCAGTCTGTCTCATTGTTTCTATTTCTTCTGTAAGTATTCTGTCAGGCTTAGTAAAAAAATGTTCACCTTTCTGGTAAAATGTGTCATTTGTAAAGAACAGCTTGCAGATTTGAGCAAAACCTATAGCAATTTTTGATGGAAAACCATAAACGGCAGAAAACGGGAGTAACTCGCGGGAGATGCTGTCATGATCAGTCTGTCTTTGAATTTGATAGTTTTTGTAAATTTCCGTACGTTCTGTCGTTGATAGCTTATGATCCTCAGTCAAATCTACAGTTTTCCTTTCGGAAAGAATGTGGTCACTTACCATTTCAATTAATACCCCCGAATCCCGTCTAGCATCTTTAAGGATGTGCGTACGAGATGTTACCACCAAACAAACATTCTTCTCATGTAAACATTGTAAAATTCTATTAAAGAAAGGTTTCCAATCATTCAGTAGCCCAGTCTGATAGTTTGTCTTCCCGAATATATCATCTACAAACACAACGATATCATCTTTGTCGTTCACGACGTCATTCCAGTCTTGGGGTATTGTCATCAGAACAGGTGTCTTGGGTTTGATATCTTTATCAAGGGTACCGTCTCTCAACTGTTTACATATTTCCCTACCCAGAGTTGTCTTCCCTTCTCCTGTGACGCCAGCTATGACCACCATGTTGTAGTCTTTCAGACGCTTGACCACGGCCGTTACAGCTTCTGTCCTTGTCACCAAAAGATTTTCTGTCTCTTTGATGTGTCGTTTTAACATTATTTCAGTATTTTCTGGAAAAAATCATGTTCACATTTTAGGTTTATGATTAAAAAGAATTATCAATTCTAAGTCAAGTATAACATAAGGTGCATGCCATTGATTTTATAATACTCAAACTAAATGCTGACATTAATATTGAAAAGATGGATGGAATACGTAAGCATCTATGTATGTTTTTATTATGTCAGTTACAACAGATAGAAATAAAACGATTTTCGAATATTTTCGAAGCTCTATTTCCTTATGAATGACATAGATTTATTGTGAAACAATTAAGTACATAAACCTGTAACTTGTAGGCCGGATGTCAGCTCCACCGAACGACAGATTATGTAAAGACAACACAGTTCCATGACGTGATGCGAACTCTCAGCCTTTTGATCACGAGCCCGGCGTCCTCCCACTAGACCATGCAACCTAATACTTCTCTGGATGATGAAACAAATACACCATCCAAACTATTTGGTTTAATTGTTTTACGTCATATTAAGAGATAGGGTAATTAAAGTACAGCCCCTCGTGTATATGATGCGGATGCGTGTGTTGAGTGCGTTTGTATTTTTTTGGAACCGTCGGTATGTTCGTAAAAACCTCCTTGCGATTTAAAATGCTACCACACTGAATTCGTCCCAGAGAGCGACGAGTCGCATCCATCCAAAAACTACTTAGAATTACAAATATCTGGCGCACGAAAACAAACTTATATGTCAACATCTGCTTCCAATACAAATACTACCCTCAACGCCATGGTACACCTATGGGCAACACGTTATTTAAAGTTTTCCAGAATATTGTAAGATGTCGACCATACAAATTATAGACTAATAATTGTTAAAATTAACAAAAAATCAAAGAATACCGAAATGTCAACAAAGCCGTCATCCGAACGAAATCGGAATCGATTAAACTAGGGAAAAATATAAACAAATGAAAACATTTACATGGAGACACCTGGAAAAGGACAGCAAGGTCAGGTGTGTAAATCTTGATAACATCATAGTCAAGATCACGTCCTTAAAGTGAAAACCAATTCATTATTTTCAATAACAAGATGTTAGCACATTAATGAGCAATTCAAAAACGCCCACATTTCTAGAATAAAAGGATATGAAATATTTCTCATTGAGACAAAGGTGGCAACTATAAAACCCGCTCATAGTCTTTATCAACCTGCATCTGTTGAATCCCTGTGTCGCAAGTGTTTGTTAGCAGCCGAAATCCATCACTTCAATCTTTAATCAGAAAAAGCCCAAGATTAACGAGTCATTTGCACCATTTAAACGCCATATGTTGCAAAAGTACTATTAAGAAAGGGAAAGTTTGCGACCTCGAAAAATCAAAATCGTAACGTTTATCGTTTTGCTTTAAAGTAGTACGCTGCCCTTGGTAGAAATAGTTTGAGTAAAGATCGGAGTAAGCAGCTGATGTAGAATAGTCTGGTGTGTCCCTTATTTCAAGTTCTGGATGCAAAGTATTTATAGACAGCACATCGTCGATATTTCTGTAAGTGAAGTTAAAAGATTTGACAAGGTTTCTGTTGCCTGTCCTGATAAGCTCTTCCACAAATTCAGCTTCGTATCAAACAAAAACAAGTGAGCAAAAGCCTAGAAGTTAAAAATCGAGGACTGCAGCTTGGTTCGACAACAATTATATCAATGATAACAATCGAATTTACATTTCAAGAATTAAATAAATAAGCGTCACCATAAAGACAATGCTGGTAGGTAATGACCGAATATGAGAAAAAGCCCAGGAAAGGAAATGCATCCCAGTCCTTCTTAAATATCCTACATACACGAAAGATAAAATTCGAAACGGAAGTTGTGGCACACCATGGAAGACAGACAGGCAAAAGTGTTTGAAGTCTGATTGCAGTACCGTCGGGGAAATGGTGAAATTCAACAATAAACATAACGAAAAAAGGAGCGAACAGAGATACCAAGTCAGTGAACAAGATCTTTCAAGTAAGAGTTGTATGATAGAAAATCATTCAGTACAAAGTTCCAGAGCACAGGATGCTTTCCCGAGAGATGGCAATGACCATGAGTATAATCATGTACAATGCAACATGATTGATCATGTAACTTATATTTTAATGCATGTGCAATCTAATGAAGTTATGCGAGATTGGTTCCACCTCGCCATGAAACATGACTGATATTTCGTCTGGTGGAGCTGACAGAGCGGGAGATGCGCTGTACAAGCAAGTGGCTTATGCATGTTAATTTTCAAAGACTTCCATTGGAATGCATGGACATGTAGACATGTAGACATGAAGTACCTTCAAGCGTTACTCTTTTTGAACTTTTCGGAATTGCTTCCTTCGCATTTTTCATTTTCTTCGATTCAGGAACACTTTCATCTTCCTCCCCTGTAACTGAGAAAAAAACATCAAACATTAATCAACGCTCTATTCTCAGTGATGCTTACTTGTTTATTTAGGATAGTTATATGGGTAGTTTTTATGAACAAGAAAACAGGTCTCCTTTATACAAAGACGTATATAATAGATATAGACAGATCGAAGATTTTGCAAAAATGCGCATGATCCATTGCTATCGCTCAAGCTGATTTACCTCTTTACTGTTGGTTTGTTTTGATAGCAATTGTGCAGAGTGCTACTTTTGAGAAATTGGTTGTATATTCGAAAGGTCGTGTCGACGTGTCATTTAAAAGTTTGGTGGAAGATACCATTGGTTAAAGGAGACATTTTTGAAATTGGATATTCTCAAAAAACTCGAAAGCGATAAAATCGCCATCTGAACTTGTTTCATTTGAAAACACCGTATTTTCAAATCTAAATAATTAACTTTTCATATAGTGTAACATACCTATATTTCTTAATTGGTTAGAAATATTATCAAATGAATAATTATTTATTAAAAGCGTGGCTCACACACGCAGGTCAACCATTGCCAGTCGAGTAAGTTGCCAATCTCTATAAAATCAAGATATTAAGTTTGTACCAGGAATCACATTTGTAACTAGCAGTATAATTACGAATGTATATATAAACTGGAACTTCCACAAAAATGCAAAATTCTAGTACTCTTTATAAAGGACCTGGAAGGGGTTGTCACAATTGTTCCCTATCCTCCACAAAGGAGATGAAGGAGATGAAGTTACAATTTTATGACTTATTTCAGCAGCACGTACATTGAAAATATTCTTCTTTTCGCTGCTGTACATGTTTTGATAAGTAATGTTTCATTCACTCATCACATCCCACCGCTACCACCGAGACACAAATTTGCTATATATAAATTTTCAAGTGACTACTAGAAGCATAGAAGTTATAATATTGTCGCCGTCAGAAAACACTACTTTAACTCTTTTTAATCTCAGTATGCAAGGTCGTGGAAATGTATATGGATTTTTACCTTCTTTGCTACGGTAACATTCCCTCTATTTCCACCATCAATATCCTGGTTTGATTTTAATGTACAAAGTGTGTTTTTTCTTGTTGCTACCGCCATATCGACGCAGGAAAGCGACATTCCTATTTTTCGCATCATTAATTTTGCATGGATAACTGAACAGATTTTCTTTCTTGATACCGTTTTCAGAAAAAAACAAGAATGTCATCATTTATTTATTTCAATATTATCACATGTTACCTTCAGAACCAGTTCTTTTTCGACTTTTCTGAAATTCGCTTTCCCCTCTCTTTTTCTTCTTTGGTTTTGGAATGCTATCGTCCTCGTTGTCAGTTGGCGCTACCAAGAAAAACCGTAAAATTCATGTATTATCATCTTCAACAAGATTCACTTGTTTAGAAATATATGCAAGATAAAAGTATGCTTTATAATCAGATATGTTATATATTAAAGGTGTCGCAGCGTGTCAAGCCCCACTGGCCCCAATTCCGCAGCGTTAACAAAAACATAATCCAAACTCAAAACCAGGGGCAAAATATGAACAAAAGAAAGATTTACACTGAGACTCTTGTAAAAGTACAAGAGAATAAGACCAGGTGTTCCGGAAGAGTAAGCGTCTTCTGCTTCATCGACGACACCCGCCATGTAAATCTTTGTCACATCCATAAACATAAAGTTCTCAAAATGAGAACCGAGTATCATTGTCAATCACAACAAGTAAACACACTAATGAGCATACTCAAAACGTCCATCTTCATATCACTTAAAGATACATGGCGACCATAAAACTTTCCCTTAGCTCTGATAAACCTGTATCTCTCGAATCTTTGTGTTGTTAGTTTGTTTGTCAGCAGACGACATCGATCATGAAAATCCCGATATTTAGAGCAAGCCCTAGAATATCGAATCAACTGCGACATGTAAACACCATAGAATGGAGAAGCAGGGATGTTACTATCAAGAAATGGAAAGTTCACGATTAAAAAAATTAAAGCATCACGTTTATCGTATAGCTTAGTAATAAGCTGTCCATGTTGGTCGTAGTTTAAGTAGAGATCGAGGTAAGCAGATTATGTAGAAGAGTCTGTTGTGTCCTTTATTTCAAGTTCAGAAGGGTTTATACGATCGACGTGGTCAGCAAACTTCTTGTTGTTTATAGACAACACATCGTCAATATATCTGAAAGTAAAATTAAAAGATTTGGCAAGGTTTTTGTTACCAGTCCTGATTAGCTCTTCCACAAATTCAGCCTCGCATGAAAACAAAAATAAGTCAGCTAAGAGTGGGACACAGTTTGTTCCCATGGGAATGCCAACAGTGCTGGAAAATCTTTCCTCCGAACTCAACAAAAATATTGTCGATCAGGAATTCAATCATCCTTACTACATCTTCTTCAGTATATTTCCTCTTACCTTTTGTCGTGTTTTTCACAAAGTATGCTCCAAGATAGCTCACTAAAGTTTGTATATATTTACATTCGAACTGCCGAGTCCAGTTGTCCTCACATCGAATAAACATGTTTGTCACATAGTTGGTAGATAAACAAAACAAACCGCTCAGTCATTTCAATAGGTCTGACGTAACACACACATATGCTGCACCTTTTAAATTTAGTAATAGAGAGAGTATGCCGAAAATTGAATTAAACTGCATCATACAGCACGTTCTAGGACTCTTCAGTGATGCTGGGAATCCAAAATTTCGAAACGAAAGGTACTCTTTGGATAAGTAATGTAATGAACAAAATGTCTCAAGTAAGGTAGGGGCAGAAGGGTCAGGTGCGTAAGAAGTAAAATAAAATAAAACTAGTTATGTACAATTTCAAATCGTGTACTACGAATGCAAATTTACGTTTGATATTTATACTGTATGTGTATAAAAATTAATAAAACACTTCTCGTCTATGTTGTGGAAATATAATAGTGAACCGTCACATTATACCCCCGATGGAATACTAGTAATCTACAAGGAAACAAGAAATGAGCTCATTTGCCAACATGAATTACTCTTGATGCCAATTCCACAAATACTCATAAACTATAAATATTTAACTTTATATAGCACTTTCAAGAAAACAAATTTACAAACCAGTATGAAGGACGGTCTGTTCTCCTGCGCATACATTTTCAGCATGTTTAACTTTCGTTTTCTGAACATGGATCTCTTCGTGATAATTTCTTTGGTCATAGTATATCAGCACTGAAAGATGGTAAGGACAAAAAAACTTAATTTCATATCGTTTACATCGGGTACATAAACTATTTCCATTCTACAAAATGCAAACGGAAACTATTCTGGACCGAAAAAATGCTTTATAACATTATTTAAACCAAAACTTATTTAAGATGGTCTAACATGAAACGTTCTTCCCTGATATATACTATATGTACTATGGCGTCATGGTGTTGACGTCAGCAATGCATTGTTATTTCAGTTGAGCATCTAAAGATTGAGGAGAATTAACGAGCTAATGTTAAACATTCGTCTTTCTTCCTTTATTCAAATCCGTAGAGCGAAACAATAATATAAATGATATATGTATGCTAAAAGAAAATAGAATAAACTGATTTACATCTTAAACAATTAGCAATCTGTATATATTTCTGTTTTTTGAAACCACGTATTCTACTATTCTTGAAAGGTGTTTCACTGTATTACTTTGTGGTCCACCGGTTGATTTGACAATGGCTCCGGACGAAGAACCAGGTAATGCTACAGCGCCTGCGTATTCGGTTGTTTGACTACTTCCTGTATCGCTAGGATTGCTGCTAGGCATAACTAATCCCATAACATTGCTCATCTCGGCAATGGTCGAGTCAGAATTACTGTCTGCAATGGAACAATACAATACATTCAAATACTTAAGATTGAATCTTAGGCATATGACCAAATTACATTATTTCTTCACTTGGTATGTTCAACGGGTTTTTTTTACATTTCAGAATATTTTACTTTTGAACAATAAGGATACACTGTATAATGCAGTATCAATGTTAACTTAGAAGGCTTGGATTATGTTTGAATACTTCGCTACAACACTGTTGAACTCAAGCATAAACAACAGGATACCCATACATACGTATTTGTCTTATTTCGGGTGCATTGAAAAAAAGATATTGGCTTTCGGCAATATGTTTTACATGGTAGCCTTATTTGCTGTTGAAATATACTCAGAGGCCATTTAGGCTAAAAAATAATGACATCTAAGCAAAATCTCCCTTAAGCACTTTAAAAGCAAATGAAATAAAAAAAATATTTTTGTTAAAAAAGACAAAGGCATCGAATATAAAATCTACAATTCTGAAAAAATGTATCACTGCATTACTTTGTGGTCCACCGGTTGATTTGACAATGACTTTGAACGAAGAACCAGGTATTGCTACAGCGCCTGCGTATTCGGTTGTTTGACTATTTCCTGTATCGCTAGGATTGCTGCCAGGTATAACTAATCCCATAACATTGCTCATCTCGGCAATGGTCGAGACAGAATTACTGTCTGCAATGGAACAATACAATACATTTAAATACTTAAGATTGAATCTTAGGCTTATGACCAAATTACATTATTTCTTCACTTGGTATGTTTAACGTTTTCTTACATTTCAGAATATTTTATTTTTGAACAATAAAGATACACTGTATAATGCAGTTTCATTGTTTACGTAGAAGGCTTGGATTATGTTTGAATACTTCGCTACAACACTGCTTAACTCAGGCATAAACAACATGATACCCATACATATGTATTTTTTTTATTTAGAGTATATTGAAAAAATATATAGGCTTTCGGCAATATTTTTTTCATTGTAGCCTCATTTGCTGTAGAAATATACTCAGAGAGCATTTAGTCTAGAAAATAATGACATCTAAACAAAATCTTCCCTGAGCAAATGAAATAAAAAAAATATGTTTGTTGAAAAAGACAAAGGCAGCGATTTTACAACAATTTCATTTTGAAATTTTGATTTACAAATAGAAACCGTCTTGTATATCATTTGGAAGATAACTGTATTGCTAACGATACCAATGATACATTTCTATATCTATATATTTGGGGTTCTTCTACTTATAAATGAGAACCTTAGTCAAATGAAAATGGAATTGATTCATTTATTGTTTCGTAAGTAAATGAATTTTCATATAATATTTCGTAAACCTGTATAACAGATACCATTCTGCATCTCAATTTTGTTATAATGCAGGCTCTTTCAGATAGGATAAGGATAAGAATCACAATACACGTGTTTTCCCCCCAGAAACATCCCCCTGTCCCAGTACATGAAACGTGTTCTTCACTGATAAATATAGAGATGTATGCCTAAGCCTGTTTCAACCAAGACTCAGAAACATCGAGAAATTGTTCACATCATGTATTGGCTGGTAAAATGTATAAATATTTTTCACTTAAAATCAGAAAATTGAAGTGTTACGTACCAAGTGTGATGTTGATATTGTCATTGTCGTCTGTGGGCGTGTCTGCAGATGACTGTAAAGGACAAGCTTGTCATTATTAGTATGTCAGAAAAGTACAAAAATTACATCAGTGTTCATGTCAAATCAAAATTGTATTGCTTTACCTCTGAAGACATTTCTTTTCAAGATTTTGATTTAGCACTTGACCTTTTTTGATTAGGTCAAGAGTGATTGAGAAGAATGCTCCTTATAAATATATTTTTATACACTGCCATCAAACGGAACGATACACTTTGTACGCAAATACTTGATGTAACAACTTTTTAGGATGTTTTTGACAATGTTTGGCTATATTTCAACAGTCAATTTGTTTTGTTACAATTCCAATCCTCAAAATGCAATTTTAAAAATATCTTTCCTTTTTATATTTCTATATTTTGCTCCTGGTTTAATCGATTTTGAGGTCGGATTATGATATTGTTAACTCTTCGGTATTCTTTTATTTATTTTTAGTCTACGTTTCAATATTCATTTTTGAACATTATCGAAAACAGGCCCCCTTGACCCTCCTTGCAACCTCAAGGACTTGAGCTATTTTTAAAGGATACAATTCTACTGTTACAGACAAATGGACTACCTTTACGATATTGCAACACTTGTTTCCATTTATGGCTGTGTAGCCGCTTAAATGTACACCACATTTTGTAAAGAAACTTTCGGATGGCAGTGTATATACATCTACGAGTACTTAGGAGTATTTAACACACAAGTGAGAGTGAAAGAGAATGAAAAAATATGTCCAGGGAGAGAGTATGAAAGTTTATTACTGCTATATAATAATAGAGTGAGAAAGGGAGTCGAATGCGGTATACAAGTTGGGAGCAGATAATTGATGTAAATCTGATTTAAAAAAAAAAAATATAAATATTAATCATAAATAATAATTATAATTTCATAATTTAAAAACAGAAAGAAATATAAGTTAATATAATGTACATCAGAAATGTATATCAATATAATGTACATCAGAAATGTGTTAATAAAATGTACATAAAAAAACATCTACGAATACAATAACACCTTAAGTAAGCGGACTTCACCAAGATTCATCCAATTCTTTTAATGAGCCAATAATCATCAAATCAAACGTACGTGTTCTCCTGTCTTCCCTGGCCCTGGTCCTGGGTTCGGCTCTATGCCTTGTGCACGTAGGAGGAGATTAATAAATGTAACAGCCCCTTTGCTGTTCAATCGATCTTGTCGTTTCAGACTACCCCGGACACTTGCGATGGCTTTACACAGGTAGTCAATGTTAGACACAATACCATCCACATGTCGTGACACAAACTGACCGACCCGTGAACGGTACACTGCCAAATCCACGCCCATTGTCTCCTACAATGTAACAGATGAAAATACACAATGCACACATACTAGGGTCATGGTATTTAGCCCCAATAATGTACAATGTAAATCATGTTGAGGTGTAAATTGTTTGGTTTGTTCACTGGTATTCCTTAATGTTATATTACAGTTACCCAGGTATGATAATGCTTTGTTAAACGATTATATACGATATGATGAACACAGTTTATGATTACACTTTAATTTTTCAATATGTATATCATCTCTGATGACATCACCCTAATATTGGTTCTGTCAAATGCATACTTGTATTTATCTTATAACTCACGATGTACGAAGTTGATAGATAAACATTTGTAATAGTAGAGAAAATGTTTCAATTGCAGAACAACACCATTGATGTTTGTTTTTGACCAATAGATAACTTTTACTTTTTACAATTTTCGAAAGAAATTCACATACGATACCAGACACACGTGTGTTACCCTCGGCCCTCCCATTGATATACAGTTATGCAATGTTTTGGGTGAGGCACTAAGTCAAGGCTTATACACGTAAGTCGCGAATCCCATGATACAGATTCTATGTATATTGTCTTCTAATTATAGTTTTAAGTCTGAACAGAAATTAACCGTTATGATGGTAACACATAATTGTACTAGACATATTTGTTCGAGTATAAATTACAAAACTAGTAGCTTTTCCTGTGATATTATACAGGCAGTTTTATTTGAAAATCATACAAGCATAGCCTAACTTTGAAATGTATTTTAATGCCTTGTTGTCTGAAATGACACAATTCTTGAGTCCTGTAGCACTAATAGACATACTGAGGTTCTTCAAACATATTATGCTGTTATACTCACTTTACGGGCTAACTTCCCTCTCCTTGAAATCTGGCCTACATACTTTAATAGACATCCATTACTCAAGCAGTACGACTACGGGGTCAAGGTTGTATTGGTGTTACTTGGAAATACCCCTAATGTTGTACTTTCGGTTTTAGATTCAGAACAACAGTTCATATGAAAACAATTAGTATTACTGCGCATAATCGACTAAAATAAAACATGTTAGAGAAATATTGAGCTTGAAACGTGCAAAACTTTGTAACTATAAAACAATAAAGGGTATACATTTTATATTGATATGTCATGTCGTTATCTCCCCTGGTACCTGTAATGTATTATTAATCACATTACGTCACATTGCTAACTTGTATATGAAGTAGCATCATGGATATTCTCCGCGGTTCAATAACATTAGCGATGTTTACTGTATATGCCTCTGTACATTTATTACTCAATATGAACTAAGAAATACGTCTATTGAGAAAAATATACTTCGAAAGGCTCATTTAAGTAAGCATTTGAAATTATAATTCATTTTTTTCCTTCTAATTCATAAATTAAAAAGAGGTTTTAAAAGTGTACCCACCTGAGCCTTATGCCTCAATATTAGTTTAGAAAACTTGGATTCATAACATCATTAATGAATCCTAGAAGCTCGAAATAGCTGTATAATGCAGTATAACTAATTTTTCGGTCTCCTGTATCCATTATTATTATTATCCATATTTCGAAATGACTCCTGATATTGATTGTTGAATGTTCATATTTCAGTCATCATCCAGTATGGTGAAGTATAACTAATTATTTTCGGCCTCTCCTATCTATTATTTAATTTAAACAATGCATCACATGTGTGTCATAGTTCGAAATGACTTCTGATATTGATTGTTGAATGTTCATATTTCAGTTATCGTCTATATGTTTGTGTTGTAGTTAGAGGTACATAAACAAGAAGTTTTTTTACCATAATGTTCACGAGAGATGTACTATGATAGTGTTGTTGTGTGTTTTATTGTTAGATTTGTTTCCATTTGAAGTGTTTTTGATTTCAGCATATATTGGTCTGTAGAATACGAACTATAACTTCATGGTAAAGTAAATATTCTGGCTTCCACTTTAATTATAAATTCATTTTTATTTCATTTCGTGTAATTACACTTTCATCGTTTATATCATTTTCATTCACTCCTGGAATGTATCTTTAAAACAAGAAAAGTTTTCTTTGTGGCACCTTGCAGATGACACAGGTATACTGGTTCAATGTCTTAAACGGAGAACAAAGTAATATCGTAGCAGCGAAACGGTAAAATGAAAGGTTGTGAAGCTCGATGGTATATACTTGTATCGAAGAAGAACCCTTCATCCTGATAATGACGCATTGACGAGATTTTGTGTTTGAGAATAAATCATTACTTTGCTACACTGTGAATCATAAGATCAGGCAATCTTTGAACATTATTCAATTATCACTTAAAACATATGGATGGTCGATGAAGCAGTGGATAGCGCACTTGTCTTACGCCAAGGCAAATAAGGTATGGGGCCACCTGCCCGACCTCACAGGTTTCATTCGGGTTCTCAAGTTTCTTCCCACATCGAAACCCCTTTGCGCCAACACCCCGGACAACTAGAGTGATTCAAATAAGTTATTGTTACTTGTTTCATAATTTTACAAAATGAAAACAAAAACAAACAACAAAAAACCTTTGGCCGGTTGTTCAAAGGTCAATTAAATTAAACCATCATTATCTTTTAATTGTGCTTTAAATGTAGATTAAATCTTAATCCACAATTAGTTAATCGTGGATTAAAAATGAGTTTTTCAAAAGGTTCATTAAAGGTCAATAAGTTAATGGAGCTTTATGAAGGTTTAATTGGGAATCCTCAATTAAACCTCATTTAAATAAGGGGATTCCCAGGAATTCCAAATCTAAAGGACCAAATGCGGTATGCCCCGATATATGCCCCAATATTCTTACCGTTATGAATTTACAAAATATAAATAAATATACTTTGAAATAGCAATAAAGATACATCAATTTGCTGGAAATAAGCTTTGATTTAATTAATATTGCTTTGAATATATTTTTGGGGGGTTTTAAAAGGCGCATGTAACGAGATTTTCGCGAAAACTACAGAATTTTTGGTGTTCAACACCAAAGTTAAGTATGAGCGCAGTTTTGCTCCAAAAAGATATTTTAGTTTTGATTTCTTTTTTGCAAAACAAATCATTTCCTAAAGTTTCGTTTTGGAGCACGACTGCGCTCATACCTAAAGATCGAAAAAACCATCTCGAAAAGCCCGAAACTCGAATGAGAGAAGGCTATAATTGACGACGCGGCCATTTTATCCGGACTTTATCGTTCTTGTAAAAAAAGATAACGACACCAAAAGTTGTTGTAAAATTATTATTTTAACTTCTACTCATTTAAAACTATCTCTTAATTTATAATTCGTATTTTGAATGAAATAAAAGTATTTTGATAAAAACAAAATGTTACGTTTCGAATTTTCCGTAACTTCCGGAATTCGTCGTTTAAACTACTGTACATCACCCGCGGAAACGTAAACAAAACGCGAATCGAAACAAACAAGCTTATCGGCCTGTTTAACTGCACAGAGGAGGACTTTTCCGTCTGTCGGATCTGGCTGTTTTATAAATGGTAGGTGTTGGATAACAGACGATGTTCAAACACAAAATATTAGATTGCAGTTTGTTGATATCGAAATCTTGTGAGTGTGGTAGTCTGTACCAGACGGTGCGGACAGACGACAGTTATTCCTATCTGGCAAGTTGAAATGCCCAATGCTATTGCAGCCACAATGAAATAAATATGGCTTTAAACTGTATGGAATACTACAAAACACCCCCTTATACCAACTCATAATGCCATCACAAAAGTACTTTAGGGCCTACTGCTAATTATTTGCCGACAAAACATCGTCGTACCGTATTGACGAAATAGGGGGCTTGCTAAAGACAAGACATGTGAAGAGAGTTGACCGGATTTTATCAAGATGGAGAAAATCAGATTAATAGCAAGAATTTAAGTTGTTTCAATTCAGACATTGCTTATTAATTATATTTTGAGAATACAAAACAGTACTCTTCCATGAAAATGAAAACATGATGCGTATCCATGACCTTTTTTTTAACTTAAAAAAAATATAAATTAACACTCAACATACCAAATGGAATTTGTTTTGTATAAAAATCAGATGGATTTACCCAGTTCTGCTTTACGCCACAATCATAATTATTCAAGTGTATATATTGCATCAGTATAAGCCTTACTTAAATAATTCTTTACTATTTGAACTTTTTTTTAAATTAAGATAATGAATTACTAAGCTAAAATTAAATAATTACCCCATGTAGGTTTAAAGAGACATATTTTGTGAGAGATTTTTTCATTTTGACCAGCCAAACATTATTTTAAGAATTGCAGTTGATTTAAAAACCCTTTTCAGAGAACATGAAGTTAATTTATTTTTTAATATTTTTTAAATAAGAACAAAATATTGTCTGACTATTGCACATGCATATGAAGTATAAGATGCAGTTTAACATTACAACATATGTTAAAGAAAGCTAGGAAGCTGGAAGAATATCAATTATTTTATCCTCATGTCAATGCAACTGCTTTTTGTATTTATTATAAACAGGGTGAACACAATTCACTTTTTTAAACAGGTGTACCTGGGTATACCTGGGGAAGGCTTAAAATCTTGAAATACTTTTATATATATACTGTAAACTAAAACAAAGCATATTAATTCTTGCTTCTCAGCTTGTGAAAATATCTTTCATTGTAAGTACACAAGCATACATACATACAGTAGGCAACAAATACCGGTACATGTAGTAAATGTAAGTCAATTACATCATGTTTTTATTGCATTTTTTAAGTCTGAATATCAACCTGCTGATTGAATGCAATGAGAAACAATTTCCTCATATACCCAAGTACCAAGGTGCTACCAGAATGTATTTTTAAATGCTTTATTAATTTTGGACCTGTTAATACAGTAAGTTCATGTTTGCTAATCGTGTTTGACTGTTCGTGTAGCAAAATTGGAACAAAACAATGTACTTTTACAGGTTAATGGAACACACCTGTGTTATTCTACTCCATGGATCAAACTAGTGTCACTTATCATGTTTTATTCTACATCCTTGGATCTATTAACTAATTAAATACTATATCATACCATTGTGATATACATACCATACTTTTTTTGTACATATATAAAGTTTTGTCCGCATTTTATCAGGTGCAGAATTAAATACAGGTACATTGTAATTTATAATGTTTTTGAACTTTTTTCTTTTCTATTTGCACAGATACTTATCTTTACTGTGGATTTCTGAGCTTAGTTAGTTGCTATGCAAAAAGTCTTGTTGCTATGGTCAAAATCAACATTTTTTTCTTTTTTTTTCTTTCAATAAAAAATAGAAACTATGAAACTGTTAAAATTAACGTAATATTTATTAAAGAAACATAAAATGGATAGTTCAGAAAGTTGTTACATAATGTAATCATCAAATGTTGTCTCTTGAACCCTAAGCTGATTATGGTACTATGACCCGTTGCTATGGCCCGTTGCTATGGAATACCATCAATAAACGTTTTAAATTTTACTGAAATTGTTTGTTTGTGTTCTGCACTTTTAATTGTTAGAAGAATAAGGAGAAAATGCGTGGGGCCAAAAACACCCCTTAGTGCATATAGTCCTTTGTGAGAGGCACATGGACATCATAATTAAAAGATAATTAGGCTTACTTCAAATGCGACAAAGAGGTCAGGAAGAGAGTCTGGAATATGAAAGCTACAGAAATGAATGCAAAAAAGTCAAACGGAAGTAGTTTAGAAGGTATGTAGGGTATGAAATACTACTGCCGAATACATTCAAAATATTGGACTGAATAAACCATCGTAGCAGTGGAAGGGACATAACCCCTGCTGAAACGTTTTCATGGTGAAGTAAATGGCGCTTCACAATACGATCGGTAAATCGGTATTTTTTAATGATTGTATTTTATACTGCCGTATTGATTATTAAATGAATATAATAGAAAGAATCATTCAACAAGGCCAAGAACAGAACATTATTAGTCATTCATAAACGCCACAAAAACAGCATTCGTCCTCTAGGTATATTGGGCCGTTTTGCTACTTACATTTATGTAGTAACACCTTGTGGTATTACGCTCTACGTCATCAGAGTTGCGTTTTAGAAAATTATGGGATATAGATGCAATTGTCAACAAACAGACAATAAATTGTCTTAAACATACGCGAGTTGTAAGTAGATTTTTGCTATTGGATTTTTACATACACATAACGATTTCTGTTCGTTGGATGTTCTAAGCGATCTCTCACACTATGCCACTGATAAATTCGTAGCCAGCCCTGCCAAACATGTTACACCTTGCACTGGTAGTAAGTTTTAGTTTGTGACCGGTCGTAAAACAGGGACACGTTCCAAACGTATCGATGGTCGAATGTAGGCGGGAGGTGGATTCGATATAAACAAGCACATACATTATGTTCATATTGACACCCCCCCCCCCCCAAACCCCGTACTTTTGTAACGTGTCCCTGTGGCCGTAGTGAACTCGTAGTTAACGAACGTAGTTCCATTCAACTCCAAGAATATCAAACTACAGGTTCATCCCCATCATGAAGTAGAACTTTGTAGTTTTGACTATTTAATCTTGGTTTAATGGAGCCCTTAACCTTCATTAGAAATCGGGGAGTTAATCAAGCTTTAATCCTTCTTCAAAGTTAATGAACGCTTGTGCAACGCAACATTTTCTGGAAATGACGTCATAAAGTTAATCATAGTTTATGGAGCTTTAATCCTCGATTAACTTTTAATCAACCTTTGAACAACCGGCCCTTAACTCCGTAATAATCATTAAACTGCTTAGCAAATTATTTGCATCTGCCGTTGTTTTTCTAACATTTCTAACCCCGAGCTGGAACTATTTGTGATCATTCTTTCATTATAGCCTCGCCAACGATCTTGGGTAAATGTTTTACCTAACCACATTCATAGAAAAACGTAACATAGGATGCTTATCTGATAAGGAAAACCCTTTTGGATCATTTGACTTTGTAGACCTTTTAAGGCTTAGATATTTTCCTCCTTTTGTTTGATGTCTCATCGAGTGCCGGTGTTGTCTTATCGTCTCGAAACAGAGTTCTGGATATTTTTCTTGTCTATTGTTCTACGGTATACAGTATATTAAGGTAACAATATATATTGTTTAACCTTAATCTCGAAAGATTGCGATTAAGATTC
Organism: Mimachlamys varia; assembly: GCA_947623455.1. Taxonomy (NCBI): domain Eukaryota; kingdom Metazoa; phylum Mollusca; class Bivalvia; order Pectinida; family Pectinidae; genus Mimachlamys; species Mimachlamys varia. The sequence continues at coordinate 25,587,347 of OX392532.1, read as the reverse complement.
ATAAATTAATTTGATTTGCGATAGATCAATGCGATCTATAATCCCGGTTACTTTAGATAAAATTATAAAATTATTAAAAATAACAACAACAAAACAATAAGATTCCGATTCATTCTGCATGCAAAATTTTATTTTCATATCAAAGATAAGATTTTACAAAACTATAATAGCATGAATTAATAGGCAACATACCAATATGTAAATAATAGTTTTAAAACATTACAATTAAATATTGAACTACTATATAACATTCTAAAAAATAGAATGGTTCCTTTGAAGTATTGATATTTAATTCTTATTGAAAATGATATTTTCAAAACAAAATATATAATTACCAAGCTAGTATTACTGAACAATACATTTATTTCCCAAAGGAACTCCGTATCACAGCCAAAATTGTAACCAAGTATGTATATCCTTCCAAGCATAGTGATATATTTGATTAATCATTTCTGATGAGGAAATGATGCCTTCCGTGACTTTATGAAAATCAGCGAGGATGAAACAATTAAGACTCTTAAATATACCTTCTCTCTAACCAGTTACCTTACCTGGTCAGAGGTAGGATACTACTCCGACTGTCTTATCCAAACGGGAAGGGAAGTAAGATATTGAATTTAGAAGAAATTAATTGAGAGAGGAATCCATAGTACCAATTATTTTTTTACAATTCCTGGACAAGATTTAATTTGACTTGTGAAAGGAATGCCAATGATGGCGACTAGTCTGCTTTCCTATATGTGCCCCTTGTAACGAAAACATTTTGATATAATCATCAGGAATCCTGTTCATACAACAAATCTAAGATAGAAAACTATTTGTTTTGGTATCGCAACTAGCACCATAGATGATGCAAAATAGTAACAAAATTGAGCGGCGTAATACATAGACTGGTCGTAATCAGGTTTGAGGCCGCGCTTTTGTGGTTAGATTTGAATAAAAGGTATAGTGAGACATTCCCTTTAATTATATGTAAACGACTTCAACTAAGATATACCAAAATAACTAATTTTTATAACACGTTCCAGTTTGTGTAGAAAATTCAATAATATAATGTCATTTTGACAGGCAAGTTTAGAGACATGAAATTTACATTAAAACGAACTGATATATTTACACACAACTGATTCACAGTCTCTAACGTGTAGACGTGAACTATAATTAGATATTTTAGAACACCAGTATAGTGTGTGTTATTTATAGGTAGGTATTCAAGTTGTCTTTTGAGGAAAATAATCTATAACAGACGAATTACCACTTTGATCATGTCAGAGTATCAGACTGTCTGTTAATGCGATATCGAAAACATCTTTGTTAGGTATGTCGAATTGGCGCAGTGGTAGAGGCCAGGGTTACTGCTGACAAAGCAATTTGGTGCCGTAGCTCGTGAGTTAGAGGCCCGGTCAGGACACGAGTCAACTTTTTGTTTGTTATTTGAGGCTCTATGTTATTTATCTAATTTTTAAACAAAATGTATTATTTGCACAGTGTTGTTGATCCAAAAGTTGAAATGTGCATTTCTTGTCTTAATTGTATCGTGTTCAAATTACTACGTACATATATGTACTACGTACATACTAATTTGCAGCATATGTGATAATACATTTTATATATCAATTTACACCATATTAAATTACCGACATTGATATCTAATGATCAGTTCTAATACATCACCAATATAATGAAAAATGTGTCACATGCTTTCACTTCTAATGTAATTTGTCGCTACTAGATAAAATCCAGCCAATTAAACATACTAAATCGACACAGTAGTGATTCTTATTAGTTCTATCACTACTTCATTAAAAGTCGCCATTACAGTTTTTCCATCACAGCTCAAATAGCATCGACAAGATGCAACACTGTATCTCTAAAATATTTTGTGATATACATCAATATTTGCTTCTAATAGCAGATAAAAGAAAGTATACATTCAAATACACAGCTTATACCTATTTATATACATGTAAAAATGTAAACATGTGAACATATAGGTGCTAAACAAATTTAGCATCTATTTGTCCTATCATGCCAGTGAAAACCAATTAATTCAAAAGCATTTGGAGGCTATGTTGTACAGAATATGGCCATGGCAATAAACATTTCCAAGTAAATATATTGTAAACGAACTTGTTTACGTGGTTGTACTTGTTTAAATACTTCCGTTGTATTTGTTTCTTGAATTATCATTCATAGAAATAAAATAGAAATGTTGTTTGATACATATATATAAAATAATTATGATTAATGAAATATTAAAAGAAAAGTTGTTGAAAAAATATATAAATATGAGAAATGAACGTTCAAAACAGATATAGAGCTAAAACATTCTAGATTTAAAATTGCTATTTGTCAAGCATGCGCGAAATTTGAATTACACTTAAAAGGAGTGTAATTACAGTATATCTGCAATCGCTTCATTGTAAAAACAACAAACTACCACTTAGATAACATACTGATTAACATTTCGAAATCGGGGTTAACTCATGCAAAACATTAAAACATATTTTGCTATCCTAGCACTTCAATTTGTTCTTTGTACCCCACGATCTTACGTTCTTGAACAACACAACAAACAACAATGACACACGTTTAATATTGTGAGTGTGTAAAACACTACTAGGTAAGAGTTTATCTATTAAAATGTAACCACCAACGTTAGGGTTATGTGCACCCAATTCAACACAGTAGACTCAATATAATAACACACTATAACCTCTTTATATACACTAATTAATAAACCTGCTACTTCATGTTTACTGATCTCGAGATACAATCCGAACAAAAAACATAATATTTACACTACATATTTTATAATATTATAATCATGCCATACTAAACTCAAAACCACATTAAATGATATCCTTACTATAACATACTACTTGTTCTGTACCATCATCCTATTTGAATCATAGTGTTGTACCCACAGGTGCTGGACAAGGATAATTTTAAGGTCGAATTTTTTACTTTAAATGACCATATATTGAAGGTAAGGCGTAAGGTAAATCAGTGCTTTTAATGAGTACATTATGTTATTATGCTCACTTTTAGAAGCGGTTTTGGTAACTTTACTGTCAATTTCATTTTTTTTTTCCGGGGTGTTCGGCAACAGGGGTCAACTTGACGTTATATATCTTAACAAATATATAGTACTATACACAACTTATTTATATGTCCAGCATCTGTGGTTATACATATTGTTAAACAATCATAATGTTATGACTATTGATAAACAATCATAGTGTTGTACCTATTGTCAAGCAGTCAAAGTGTTGTACCTATTGTTAAACAATCAAAGTGTGGTACCTATTGTTTAACAATCAAAGTGTGGTACCTATTGTTAAACAATCATAATGTTGTACCTATTGACAAGCAATCATATCGTTGTGCCTATTTTCAAACAATCATATTGTTGTACCTATTTTCAAACAATCATATTGTTTACCTTTTGTCAGACAATCATACTGTTGTACCTTTTGTCAAACAATCATAGTGTTGTACCTATTGTAAAACAATCATATTGTTTACCTATTGTCAAACAATTATTGTGTGGTACCTATTTTCAAACAATTATAGTGTGGTACCTATTGTCAAACAATTATAGTGTGGTACCTATTGTCAAATAATCATATTGTTGTATCTGTTGTCAAACAATTATAGTGTGGTACCTATTGTCAAACAATTATAGTGTGGTACCTATTGTCAAATAATCATATTGTTGTATCTGTTGTCAAACAATCATTATGCTGTACCTATTGACGAACAATCATGATACTAAACATATTGTCAAACCAATATCATATTGTACCTATTTTCAAAGATCATAATAGGTACCTCTTGTCAATTCATTAGAGTGGTGTACTTTTTAAATCATCATGATTGTGTACCATTTTGTCAAACCATCATGATGTTGTACTTTTTGTCAAAACATCATAATCATATTCATGGTCATACAATTGTTCTGTTATTCAAATTGTCAACCCATCCTAATAATTTATATTGCTCTGCAATCTTAGTTTTGTCACACAATCCTGTTCTGCTTATTGTATTCCATTTTGTAATGTCATCTGATAACTTTTAACGACACAAGCTTATTACTGTTATAATGTATTTATAATACGTACTGCTGGTGACAAATTTATACGTACATGATCTAGCAGTTGATGTTCCCTGGTACAACAATTGAATAACTGATCTTTACAAAAACCTTGAATAAGTGGATAGCTGACATGAAGATTGACATGTGTCAGCAGTTATTTCATTGAAACAGATGATAGTTTCCTCGTAATAAATAAATATGTTGTGATGTCATCTTCATAATCATACATGTTGTTCGATATTACGGTTTTACCTGATCTGAAACATTTTCAAGATTGATACGTTGCAAAGGAAACTTAGTTTCTTACTTGATGAATTTCTGAATATACGCCACGAGTTTTGGCTCTGACCGTTGTCTTGCCCTTTCACTTGCCTCGTTAAGAAGAGCAGGTGACAAAGAACCGGAACTGGAGAGCAAGAGCCTGACGATGCAGAGGCGATGTGACGGTTTGCATTTCTTCTCCAGAATTTCTTTCAGACATTGTGGGGACACTTCCCCTCCATTTTTCAGAAGATATTCAATAACGCTTATATCCCCAAACTTTACAGCCCTATGCAGCGCTTCATTTTTTTCAGTATTGTCCCAACGTCTTGCATTCAGTATGAACTTGGCAGCTGGGAGTCGATCTGAGGGTGTCCACCCTTTATGGATTGCTTGTTGTAGGCTTTTATCCGCAAACTCTGCTCCCTTTTCTTGAAACATGGTCATGAGTTGATAATGGCCAATCTCTAAAGATTTTGTAAGTGCATTGGTCATTAGTTCTTCGCTGAAGTGACGTGATTTCATTACATAAGTAACAAGATCATACGGGTCGTATCCTGTATTTTTATACACCATTGCGTTCTCCAGACTTTCGTCACCGAACTTGGCCCCGTGGGTATGTAAGTACAACATCACGTCACTGTACCCGAGTCTTACCGCTTTGTCTAGCACCTTCGTCAACAACTCATTGGACCAGTCTTTTGATTCCCGCACAAGGCGGACCATTTTCAGTCTATCAAAGCTTTGATAGTTTCGGGTGTTCTCAATGGCATTTGCTAAGCCATCATTGTCACAGGAAATTCCAAATTCGCAAATAAGTTGCTCAACAATATCTGTGCAACCTTCCCGAATTTCTTGATTTAAGACTAAAGTCAGATCAGCATCCATTCCTTTGTCTTTTAACATTTTGACAACCGTTTTCTTTCGATCCTTGATCTGTCGTAATTTTAAAATAACGCTTCTGATTTGAGCTTTTGAAATGGTCTCTAGAACATGAAGGAAAGCCAATATCGAAAGTCCATTTGTCTCGCATGCAAACTGAATGGCTTCATCGAGCAGCATTGGTGACCAAGAACGAGCTTTTATGATATGTTTGATGAATTTTATCTGAATATGATGTTCAACCTTCCATCGAAGAACATTTAAAAGACTTGAATCATTGAACGATGCTCCCTTGCTGTTCAGGTACATGACAACGTCCGGCCTGCAAATGACTAATGCCTCGTGTAACGCATTGCTCAGTTGTTCAACTGACCATTCCCCAATACTATGTACAAATATTACTCCCTCCAGTCTTTCACACGGCCTTCTCACAGCCGCTAATAAAGCATCACTGTGAACTTTTCCTCCTTTCTGTTTCAGAAATTTTGCAGTATTAAATGACCCCGAATCTAAAGCAGCATTCAATGCATCATCAATTTGGCTTTCGGACCATTCTTCTTTCGATAAAACATATGCAACTTGCTGAGAATTTAGCTCTGTCTCTGCAGTAAGAATTTCAAATACCGTATTTATACTAAGTCTGGTCTCCTTTTTGGGAGTTGGAGGTTGTGAATACTTTTGATGTCGATCATACTTCCTTTTAGACACGTTGACCAACGCATCTTCCGCAAACCGACCTCCACCTTCGAAAATGACTTCCATTGTAGCATGTGTACCGAAAAGCACGGCTGCATCAAGAACACGATCAAGTTGTGTACGTGTCCAAGATGTTGATTTTATGATGGTTTTAACAACACATTCAACACCCATACTAGCTGTCCCTGCTTTTGTGATAAGATCGTCCAGGGACGGCTGTCCACCTGCTTTTGTCAGAACTTCGATGTGGTCAATTTTGTTCAAATGGATTGCTTCAGAGAGCATTGATGTCAACTGTGCTTCGGTAACGTTTGATGAGAAAAGGAAGAACCGAAACATGTCCAAATCACAACGATGCAACGCATACTGGACAACTGTTCCGTCAATTTGTCCGCCCATTCTTTTGACTGCGATAGCATCACTTAATCTCTTGTGTTTTGTGTCAAGTATTGATTTGATAAGCCGGTTATGATGATCTTTTAACTCCGAGGATTGGAAAATCGTATGTAGCGTTTCAAAGTCCATTGTTTCAACCGCTGTCGACATATCTTTGGTAGTCATATTTGAGAGGTTGGTATCGCTTGTGCTAACGTATGTTTTCGGTTTAAAATACCGATTTCGTAGTACGTCTATCTTGCACATGTTATTCCACTCCTCTAGCATTTCAGGAAGATGATCTGTTGTTTCTTGGTCAATATGCTTACTGACCTCTGATGTTGTCCAGATATTTAACTGCAACACAAACTCTGCTAGATCCACATCATTCGAACAAATTGCTATATCAAGACATTCTTCAGTCAAAAACGCCCCATTTGCAAGCAGAAATGACAATGATGCCCTGTTGTTGTGTTCTATGGATCGCTTTAATGTTTTCTGTAATGTTCTTGTAAAGAACAAAATGCCACTTTCCTTGACAATGAACTCGTCAACTTTGAATTTGAAAAGAGACTTTAGAAAGAAAACATTGTTCGCACAAGATTCTAGTAGACTTGCTGCGGAAAAGAAGTGATCACCTATATGAGATCTGTGGAAAGCTCGCATGTCTCCTCTTGTTGTGATATACTCGAAGAGACAATCCGCAAGTTCTTGATTTTGGAACCTGGGAAACGATTCTAGTGTGATTCTATTAAAAACGTCCCCTTCAATAATCATCTTGTACATTCGCTTTACAAGGTGCTCAAAGCAACCAGAAGGAACGTGTAAGGTGCACCTGTCGGTTTGATCAGTTTCAGAAATATCCAGCAGTTCCAGTATCACTCGTCTGCTACATTTTTCTAGAATCATTTCTGGATTTTCCTTTCCGAATACAATACAAACATTGTCCGCAATTGATTGATGACCAAATGTGAACACATTGTTTTGCCTTGTCAGATATGTACGATCCAGAGATTCTAGTCCTTGTTTGAGCAAAGTCAATACGTTATCGGTCTGAAGGACGCCACATACTTCTGCATAGCTTTTTATGTTTTCATGTTCTACTTTTGAGATTTTCAGGCGATTGAGTTTTTTAATGTCTACTCTTTGATCGTTTAAGAAGCAATATACCAATGCAAGGTATTTGTGCGGTTCAGTCAGCCTCATTCTCTCTATTTCTTCACTAAGAATTATGTCAGGCTTCATAAAGAACAGTTCACCTTTCTCAAAAAATGTGTCGTTCGTGAAGAAGAGCTTGCAAATCTGAGCAAAGCCAAAAGAAATATTTGATGGGAAACCCTGAACAGCAAATACCGAAAGAAACATACTAGACAAGCTGTCATTGTCACCATGTCTTTGGCGGGAATGATTCTTGTAAATGTCTAAACGTTCAGCCATAGTCAATTTCTGTTCGTCAGTCAAATCTACGGTTTTCTTTTCGGAAAGAACGTGGTCAGTGGTCATTTTAGTTATCACCCCCGATTCACGTCTGGCATCTTTAAGGATGTGCGTACGAGATGTTACCACCAAACAAACATTTTTTTCATGTAAACATTGCAAAATTCTATCAAATAAAGGTTTCCAACCGTTCAGAAGCCCAGTCTGATAGTTTGTTTTCCCGAATATATCATCTACAAACACAACGATATCATCTTTGTCGTTCACGACGTCATTCCAGTCTTGGGGTATTGTCATCAGAACAGGTGTCTTGGGTTTTATATCTTTATCAAGAGTACCGTCTCTCAACTGTTTACAAATTTCCCTACCCAGAGTTGACTTCCCTTCTCCTGTGACGCCAGCTATGACCACCATGTTGTAGTCCTTCAAACAATTGACTACTGCCGCTACAGCTCCTGTCCTAGTTACCAGTATATTGGCAGTTTCCTCGATGTGCTGTGTTATCATTATTTTAGTATTCTCTGAAAAGAAAGAAACAGAAGCGTACATATGTCGTCTCGTTACTACGATAACAAAGATATTCTTGTATTAAATGTTAAGTAACATAGTATTTTAATATATGCAAGTCATACAGAAAGATTTTTTCCTTTGTATAGCAGTGTTCCAAATAAGCTGCGTACATGCGTACAACCTATTTTACGCATGGATTTTCCTAAAATAGGCATCAGAAAATTATGTGTACCGGTTTATGGACGGCAAAATGCTTGAGTAAAACGTTTTATGGCCGCCATTTTCCATTTAAGGTAAAAACAGAATCAATGTCAAAAGCAAGGTCCATGGTAAGCCATGATACATACCGGCGATTGATCAAATTACTTCTTTTAAATTTGCCCGAAATAGTATTTATAGCTCATCTTGCCCGAAGGGCCGGTAAGTTTATGCCATGGCGCGGCGTCTGTCGTCCGTCGTATATCAACATTTCCTTTAAATTGCTACTAGTCATTAAGTACTGCATTGATTTTAACCAAAAAACATCCTTGGGGGGAGGGAAACAGATTTTGTATAAATGGCGACTACTAGCTACTAGTCATTTAGTCTTGCATTGATTTAAACCACAATTGGCCAGAAACATCCATTGGAGGAGGGAAACAGATATTGTGTTTATGGTGAATCTGACCCTACTGGGGTCAGAGAGGCGGGGCCAAATAGGGGAAATAGAGGAAAAGCCATTCAAGTCGTTTCTTGTCTTAAAGTATTGAATGGATTTGGACCACATTTGGTCGGAAACATCCTATGGAAGAGGGGAACATATTTTGTATAAATGGTGACTCTGACCCGTGTTGCAGGAGGGGCGGGACCCAATAGGGGATATAGATGCAAAACCTTTTAAATCGCTGCTTGTTTAAATGGTTTCGGCTGTGATCCCCACCCTATGACAAGATATACCATTGCTTGACATAAAAAAGTCTAACACAATAATGATATTAGGATTGGTCCTGGGTGAGCCCCGCGCATATGGAATCAATTTCGGAACTTTTAAACAGTTGAGATCCCAAACCCCAAAACTATATATGCATTTGCTGGGCATTAAGAGACATAAAGATATATATATATTATTATGTCGAATAACACATGTAATCTACAATGAAATAAATAAATATAATAATTTACTTATAAAAAACCATGCCAGAGACATAATTATGTTGAAGTGTACGAGTGAGAGTGAATGTAAATTTCTTGTGTAGTCTTGATTTTTTTCTCTCACGCTTTAATTATGTTGTTTCAATTCTTACAAAAACCATGATATCTGGTAAAACTATGATATTCACTGAAAACCTTTGTAATGAGATCATGATTCAAATTTTATGCAGATTTTATTAACATATATTTACATTCTGATTGTTTCTTCTCTATATGAACATTCCAACTGAAAACAACAAACACTAGACTATGAATACATCATGAATACAGTATGAATACATCCATTCTCGTGAATTACTTATGACGTAATATATTAGTCTTGTTCAATGGGAGTCTTACGGCTCCGCTTCGGATAACATGGAGAATGCCCCCGCGTCAAACGTTCAAATGACTAAAGTAGATTATTGGCGCCAATTTTACGCAAATTATGGCTGTTCCGCCTTTTTCGTTTAAAGGACGGCGCAATAACAAACGCAGTTGATTAACCAGTTGTTCAACAATTAAGAAAATAAATTAGACAATTGTTCAGTAGTAAAAATGTAAATATATGAATTGAACGGCGTTGTTTTAATTTTCATGCCGGTATGAATGCAAATCGGTTACATCCATATTGACCATGAAGCCCTAGCGGGCTTCATGCAATATGGATGTAACCGCTTTGCATTCAAACCGGCATGAAAATTAAAAAACGCCGTTCAATCCCTATATAATCTATGTATTAAAATTATTTACATTAAATATCTAACCAGTCCTACTCTAATATTACAATATTGTATGTATATCAGTTATCTCAAAAATAACAGTGAAATACATGTAAATATCAAGTATCAAGAGATGAGATGAAAAGTACTGAAAAATTATGTACATATATATTTTTTCAAATTGTATTATTCAAAGTATGTCGGAGGTAAGGGAGAAAGCTTATATAGGTAAAGCCTGTTGCTCAATCCCTTTGATGATTAATTTAATCAATAAAATATATTTGAAATAAAAACATAAAGAGACAATCGTGATAAAGTATTAGCATTGATGTTGGAGTCTGGCACACCAATATTTGAGATACAGATGAGATACCAACCAATTAACTAAACTTTTAATTTATACTGATATGCTTCATCGATTGATCTTTGGGTCTGTCCCTGTCCATGGGATCTTTTTGGAAAATATTTTACCATGATTACCTAGAAACAAATGTATCCAGGTAAGTGATACATGTCCTCTGAGCCTCTTGTTTACCCCTTTCGCCGCCCATATCAGTTACGCACACGAATTCGGTAATTAAGCATGCTAGTTAAAACACTGCATGCAATTAGAAGTAAACTGCAACAATTAGGCCTATAACAAGGCAATAAAATAAGTGTTTTCGTGGAAAATGTTCGATAGGCCCACGACAAATCCCGTTTTTCTCGCGAATTTTGAGAGTAGGGGTATCTAATGAGAGGTGCGAGTGATGTGCTAAAATGCAGAAACTGTAGTGCATTGTACGTTATACCATATTTGAATTGATTGAAACGAAAATATGGGTCTAGTTACACGTATTACGCACTCATTTTAAAACACTATGTACCAGTACACACAGGTAAAAAAATCACTAGAACACTATACTATAGTGTTAATGTTAAGTTGTCAAAAGCGATCTTATGAAATGATGCTCAGAAATGGAAGTTTTAATTTTTAAGCTTTAAACTGTCTACATTGGACAGTAGTAAAGAGTGGTCAAAGATATTTTATTAATCTGATTCAATATTTCCAGAATATGAGCAGACAATATTTGATTAAAGAAGGAAAGAATACCTTAAATTATCCGTGTGTTTTAGTTCATAGAAAAGCCCTGTCATTACTAAGAATTAAGCTCACCGGGAAGAAAGAGAAAATAAGATAATACCATAGAGCCAACAAAACCATAATCTGAACTCAAAATCGATTAAACAAGGAAAAGATATAAAAAATGAGACCCTTGCAAAAGTACGAGAGAATAAGAACAGGTGTTCCGGAAGATTAAGCGTCTTTTCCTTCATCGACAACACCCGCCATGTAAATCTCGGTCACATCTACGTAAACCTCAAATCCTCAAATTGAGAGCCGGGCCATCATTCTTAATCAGAGGTAAGCAAACTTATGAGCATACTCAAAAACGCCTATCTTTACATCACACAATATATTTCTCAATAAGACAAAGGTGACCATAAAACTTGCGTATAGCTAACCAAAACCTGCATCTCTCGAATCCCTGGGTAAGTGTGTTTGTAAGCAGTCGACATCACGAAAATCTCGATGTTTAGAGCAAACCATAGAATAAGAATCAACTTGGACATGTAAACAACATACATTTGTAAGTAGAGATTGAGATAAGCAGATGAAGAAGAGTATGTTGTTTCCTTAATTTCAAGTTCAGAAGGATGTATACAATCGACGTGGTCAGCAAACTTCTTGACACACCGTCGATATATCTGGAAGTGCAATTAAAAAAAATTGCAAGGTTTTTGTTACCTTCATTATCAGCTCTTCCATAAATTCAGCCTCGTATGAAAACAACAATTCATCTAAAAGTTGGGCACATTTTATTCCCATGGGAATGCCAACAGTTTGCTGGAAACTTTTCCCTCAAAACTCAACAAAAATGTTGTCAACAAGGAATTCAATCATTCGTACTATAACTTCTTCATTACATTTTATCCTAGCTTTTGTTGTGCTTTTCACAAAGCTTGTTCCAAGATAGCTCACTACCATATATTTGTATTATCGTCGGCTTTTCTTGGAAAAGAAAGCTCTCATAACAAGAGATCTAAGACGTTCCCTCAATTTGTATGAGGTATGGCAGTGTACATGGTTAAAAATAAGATGTTTTCGATGGAAAAACAAATACGAGGGGATGCTCAATATTGTTAAGAAGATCTTTCGAGACTATTAAAAATCCACATCCCTCTAAATTGCACTTCTAGAGTATAGAGTGTTACAATAAAGTAACGAATTGTGATTAAGATTTCTTCATTTGATACAATAACCTGCAAATAAAGACTTGTGGTGAAGGGTGATTTGTTGGGTATATCTATACTTATTTGATGTTACCTTCAAGTAAAATTCTTTTGGGACTTTTTTCCTTCTGTTTTGGAACGTCCTTGTCTTTGTTATCAGTCGTTTGTTCTGAAAAAAGTAAAATAGTTTTATTTTTACTCCGTGTTATTCCCCTTGTTTATCGATTACAATGATATAGCTGTAATCAACAACGACGAATTATCAAACAGTTCACTGGCAATAAACAGAAATATTGAAAACACCAAATACCAAACAAATTGTTACATTTCTCTCTGATACAAATAGTGGAAAATGCTTCATTGAAGGCTGTACATACCGGTATGTATGATGGTCTGTTTTCCTGTGGATACATTTTCAGCATTTTCAACTTTCATTTTCCGAACATGGATCTCTTCATTATATTCTCTTTGGTCAACGTAATTGAACACCACTGAAAGATAATTTCAATTTATACATATACGTAGGAAAAATAATTAATGAACTTAAAGCGAGCAGTGCAAGTTAAAAACATTTCTATTGATATTGAAATAAATTATAATAATGTAATCATAATGCTTCCGAAATGTCCCCTGAATTGACCTTTTGTTTCCGGTCATCAAGGGCGTTGGTGACATTTAAGTGAAGTATTTAAGTTTATTTAAGTCTTGAAGTTCAGGTTGTAGTTGTAAAGGTATACATCTGAAAGATATGATCACCAACATTGTACAACATAAAGCACGACATATCACCTGTCAGTTGTCAAACTTAGGTCTAAACGACTAATGCTTTAGGTCATATGTAACGGAATGATGTGATAAATGAAAGCTAGTTTGTAATATAATATATTAAGTTTTTGATACCATTAAGAAATGTTCCAAATTACATAAAAACATATTGCGGTTAATTAGTTTTCGTTGTTTAGAAACCAGGTAAGGAATATGTGTAAATGCCAATCAAGAACAATACACGTGGAGAAGTGGGTTGTATTTGACATTTCGGTTGGTAGTCTTCCATTCATTAGTTATATATTGTTGCGGCCTATAAATGATGAGGATTTTGGACATATATTGGACGTTTGAAGGCGTTTCCGTCGTGCTGCAGTGAGCAATCAGTGTCAAAATGAATACGGGTTTTATAACTTTTGTGCCTATTATATTCAATATTATATATATATATAGTATTCTGAATAATCTTGATTGTTTTTAATTTTCATTGAAAGCCTTTTAACTTGCATTGTCAGCTTTCAGTATGTAACAGTTGATATCGTACATATTTGTTTTAATTTGCAAAGCAATGTATGTACTGACATATATCAAAATGTTATCAAGATCAATTCAATTCTGATATTTACTATTATATTTTAAAGGCATCTACTTTTTTTTTTTTAAATGTTTGTCAGTTCTTTACCTTGGGGTACAACAGTTGATTTGGCAACTGCTCCGGAAGACGGTCCAGGATTTGCTACAGCGCCTGCGTACTCGGTTGTTTGACTACTTCCTGCATTGGTAGCATTGCTGACTGGTAGAAAAGACTCCATACACTGACTAATACCCTCAGCAATGGTTGCTCCAGAATTACTGTCTGTAGTTGATTAACACAAATTATGAACAAAATACATATTTTGTTCAGTGGATATGGTCCGAATTTGTTACTTAGTGTACATTAAATAGTTTATTTTTAATTTACTTTAGAACCACGAAGACATACAGGATATTGCGGTATTTGTTAGTCCTCCACCGGAATCCGGGGGAGACTATAGGTTTGCGTTGTGTCCGTCCGTCCGTCCGTCCGTCCTTCCGCACACTATTTGTCCGGGCTCTATCTCCCATACTATATGACACTGGAACTTCATACTAAGTGTGTGGGTTCCCTGTGGGAAGGCGGTGTGTCGCATACAAAAACCGGGTCACTGTGACCTATATTTTGACCTCTGACCTACATTAAAGAAAAAGCTTGTCCGGGCTCTATCTCCTACACTATAAAGCACTAGAACTTAATACTTAGTGGTATTGTTCTCTGTGGGAAGGCAGTGTGTCGCGTACAAAAACCGGGTCAATGTGACCTATATTTTGCTATTTTTTGACCTCTGACCTACATTAAAGTAAAAGTTTGTCCGGGCACTATCTCCTAGACTATAAAGCACTAGAACTTAATACTTGGTAGTATGGTTCCTTGTGGGAAGGCGGTGTGTCGCGTACCAAAACCGGGTCACTGTGACCTTTATTTTGCTATATTTTGACCTCTGACCTACATTAAAGTAAAAGTTTGTCCGGGCTCTATCTCCTACACTATAAAGCACTAGAACTTAATACTTGGTAGTATGGTTCCTTGTGGGAAGGCGGTGTGTCGCGTACAAAAACCGGGTCACTGTGACCTATATTTTGACCTCTGACCTACATTAAAGAAAAAGCTTGTCCGGGCTCTATCTCCTACACTATAAAGCACTAGAACTTAATACTTGGTAGTATGGTTCCCCGTGGGAAGGCGGTGTATCGCGTACCAAAACCGGGTCACTGTGACCTATATTTTGACCTCTGACCTACATTAAAGAAAGAAAAATTTGTCCAGGTTCTATCTCCTACACTATTAAGGATTATAACTTTATACTTGGTAGTATAGTTCCCTGTGGGAAGGAGGTGTGTCGCGTACCAAAACTGGGTCACTGTGACCTTTATTTTGCTATATTTTGACCTCTGACCTACATTAAAGTAAAAGTTTGTCCGGGCTCTATCTCCTACACTATAAAGCACTAGAACTTAATACTTGGTAGTATGGTTCCCCATGGGAAGGCGGTGTGTCGCGTACCAAAACCGGGTCACTGTGACCTATATTTTGACCTCTGACCTACATTAAAGAAAGAAAAATTTGTCCAGGTTCTATCTCCTACACTATTAAAGATTAGAACTTTATACTTGGTAGTATAGTTCCTTGTTGGAAGGCGGTGTGTCACGTACCAAAACTGGGTCACTGTGACCTTTGTGTCCTTTATATAGAGATCATTTATAGAGTATACCTACAGTGTACATGCATTTAGTGAGAATGGGATGGTTCCTGTATAGAAGCGGGTCTCTGTAAACTACATCTTCACCTTTCAATACATTGAAGAAAATACATGACCTTATTGCATCTCGAGATTCACACTCATTGCTATTGGATCTCGAGATAACAACCCGGTGGGGGACTGTAATTCGTTGAATTATCTTGTTATATTAAGGAAAAACGCGTGAATTATTGAATATTTTGTCAGCACTGTTGCAGTCAGGTATAAATTACATGTTACCTGTTATAGATGTTTATTTAAGGAGTATTTAAATATATATATATGTTGGCTTTTGGTTATCATGTTTACATGCTAGCTTTATTACCGATAAAATGTATCCCGAGAGCATTAAGTCTAAGGTCATATCGTTATTTTAAAACGAATCACATAGATAGCAAATATGTTAATAAATGTAGATGTCATGAGCATGCGCTATATGGTAATGCTTTTAAAACTGATTACGTACGTACCGAGTGTGATGTTGTTATCATCATTGTCGTCCTTGGGTGTGTCTTTAAATGTCTGTAAGGGACAGACGTGCTATTGTCAGTATTTTTGAAAAGTATTAGACAATTAAGAACCATGTACATGGCTGATAAAGAACACAACAAAAAATAACATTAATGTCAATGCTGTTTAACATAACTGGTTAATAATTATATCTCATGTATAATCAAATTATATTGCTTTACGTCTAAGAACATATCTTTTTAAGCATTAAAAAGAGTGTGCGTTGTTTATATATATACATCAACAATCCAATTACACCTTCAGCATTTAAGCTTCACCAAGATTTATCTATTTATTTGAACCAATACCCCAAAGTTTTTTTATGAAGTCCTTTAACCAAACGTACATGTTCATCTTTCTTTCCTGGACCTGGCCCTGGGTTCGGCTCTATGCCTTGTGCACGTAGGAGCAGATTGATAAATGTAACAGCCCCCTTGCTGTTCAATCGATCTTGTCGTTTCAGACCACCCCGGACACTTGCAATAGCTTTACACAGGTAGTCAATGTTAGATACACTACCATCCACATGTCGTGACACAAACTGACCGACCCGTGAACGGTACACTGCCAAATCCACGCCCATTGTCTCCTACAATGTAACAGATAGAAATACACAATGCACACATACTAGGGTTTATGGCGTTTAACAAAACATTTGTACTTCAGTGATCATTAGGGTTAACCAGGTTTTGAAATTATTTGTTGGTCAATTAATTTTTATTATATGATTATGACAATTCATTTGAAAAAATACATCTTTCACCTGAAAACATTTAATGGTTATGTCACATGTATGTTTTTATACCTATAGTTGTGTTGTACAGACAAAGCTGATGAATTAACATTTAAAATAGATATCAAAAGCAGAAAAATATTTCAGAAACAAATTCTCCTTTCTTAATTAAAGATTGTTATCGAACCATTTGATACTTAAAAACGTGTTTACGAACGATTTACTACCCTGGCTGCCTCTCCTTATTTACCACGCGTGGCTTATTTTGGTGCAATCTGATTAAAACTATATCTGAATTCCACTACGTAACAGTATATGTACACTCCGTTTCATTAAGATCCTTAATGAAACGGAGTGTACATGTACTGTTACGTAGTGGAATTCAGATATGGTTTTAATCAGATTGATTTTAATGAGACACTCATTAAAGGTAAATACCTATGGACGGAATTCCTGTCACAAATTCAATAATACATTGTAAATATACATGTAGTTTCTATTGGTGTTGTTAACTAATCCTGAAGTTGAATGTTTACAACACTATTATACATACAGAAATTCTAAAAACGTATCATGTTGTCATACTCACTTAACGAGCTAGCTTCCCTCTCCTTGAAATCTGACAAACAGACATTTGTTGACATTCATAACTAAAGGTGTACGACTTTTAAAAGGGTCAAGGTTGTATTGGTGTTACTCAGAAATACCCGTAAGTTTGTACTTTCGGTTTCGGTTTTAGATAAAAATAAATAACATTACCATGCCCAATCCACCAAAATCAAATATTTGAAAGAAGGATATGTGAAGCTTGAAACTTGCAAAATCATAAGCAATAAAGGAAATATATTTATATTTGTCATGCAACTTTGTGACGTCTGTCTTGATACGACTCAGTGGGCGAGTATAAAACCGGAATGTACTCGGGCGTGAAGAAATATTTTATATTTTGTTATATCGATATTGCTTTATCTCCCTTAATACGTTTTTGAGTTAAACCCGAGAATAGATTTAAGTTGTAATCGAGGATTTGGCGGTTTACCTATAATTTGGTCCAAACAAACACAGAGTAGTGTGTTGTTCTGTACAGTTTCATTATAGGTTGCAGTTTTTGCGTTGTCATAAGTGTTTTGTGCCGAGATAAGAGTAGGGTCTGGCCCTGATCTCTTACAGAGTATGATTGTCCTGTGACATTTTTGCATCTCAGTATGCCGAGGAGTTTGGTATTGATTCTTCTGCAGGTTCACCTTCGGAAACCTTCTTCCGACTTTTACTTCCTCTAAATAATCAAGTTTGCTCGTCTTATCGCGCGCGGCACAGCAATTTGAGGGTTGCCCACCGTGTCGGGATCAATCCGAAAGGTAATTCCATACCCATAACAATGATATAAGGTTTGTTTTAACCAAATATCTAAAATAAGAAGTGAAAGTGGTGGCCGGAATGGAACACTTTGAAATACAAATGGCAACATTTTCAACTGTTTGCGTTCAAATAAATACCCATTTCCCGATTTATACCGAACGGAGTTTTGTTCGAGGACATTTCTCTAACCAAGGAAATCAAACGCTCTTTACGATTGTGCATCGTTTTAAGGATGACAAAAGCGGGATAGATTGATATTTAGAAATTAAATTAATTAAAGGCCTTATATACGTAACTTTCGGCAAAACTTGAAGCGAAAATCAAGCATCGTAACTTATTATATTTATAGTTTAAGTGAAGATTAACTGATATCAGCAATATTCAATATGAAATCTGCGCGGTTACCGGTACAGCAGCAGTTGAAATACGGTGTTTGTAAACACGCGTCCATTTCGAACTGTCTTCTATCTACGGCTTTGTTGTTGAAGTGGGGCCCACCTGAACCATTTTCAATCCTTTGGAATTTTTTGTCAACAGTTTCTTGTTAGTTACCGCTCAGTTTTACTTCGTTTCAGGCTTATTTTCGCATGGTTATCAACTGAATTTTTTACATAACTATACAAAATCCGTAAAAACATTTCCCGACGTTACGTATATTGGGTCTTTAATCAAAGTAATCCTGTGTCAGTGTAATAGAGAATTGATAGAATTTCAGGTCATATACCTGCACTCCTCAGACGACAGTCGAGTAACGGATCAGACATTTGTACTTCCTTTCAATTGCTTGTTACTTCAGGCACTGGCTCAAGTATTTGTGGCAAGCTATTTAAATAGCATATGTCGTAATTATTGTAATATAGTGCTTACTTTAATCAGAATCTGTATAAAGAGAATTCGTCAGGAGACACTGTTGTCATTTGAATACACTGGTATAAAATTGCTGCTCAAAGACATTCTCAATTGTGTCAAGTATAAAGTTAACTAACCAACCCATTTTTTTTTCTTTTCACTGAATAAAAACATTTAAAAAACTGAAGTAGGTTATATCATTTTTGTTTCACGCTTTTATTTTTACTCATCGACCCCTGTACACGCATATGAACTCTTCCAGTTCAAAGTCTGGAATAGTTTATTTTGAAAGTTCATGAGTAAATGAGTTAGCATAAGGTGATTGTTGTTCATCAATGTGTAACTATCCTCCGTTTTCATGTATTGGCTATACACAAATGATATGTTTAAGCTAAAGCAAAGACTGTTATTATGAGCCTTCGTAAATTATACAGGATTACTTTATATGTAACGGAACTGAACTGGATAAATTGTCTGGTAACCGTCTGGAGATGACGTAACACACACATATGCTGCACCTTTTAAATTTAGTAATAGATATGCCGAAAAAATGAATTAAACTGCATCATACAGTTGTTTCGAGGTTACCTGGTTCGAACATTATGACTGATTTTTCCCTCTTCCTTTTGCACCTGTATTATTGACACTATAGAGCCCTGGCATGCATACAAGCTATGCATGTACAAAGTAAAATCTTAAGCATTAAACGTAATATATTTTATATTTATCATGCAACTTTGTGACGTCTGTCTTGATACGTCTCAGTGGGCGAGTTTAAAACCGGAATGTACTCGGGCGTGAAGAAATATTCTATATTTTGTTATGTCGATATTGCTTTATCTCCCTTAATATGTTTTCGAATTTTACTCGAGAATAGATTTAAGTTGTAATCGAGGATTTGGTGGTTAACCTATATTTTTTTTATTTAACGTCTGCCCTATACTGAATGACGAAAATGACAGAGTAGTGTGTTGTTTTGTAGTTTCATTACAGGTTGCAGTTTTTGGGTTGTCAGCGTTTTGTTTTGTGCCGAGATAAGAGTAGGGTCTGGCCCTGATCTCTTCCACGGTATGATTGTCCTGTGACATCTTTGCATCTCAGTATGCCGAGGAGTTCGGTATTGATTCTTCCGCAGGTTCACCTACGGAAACCTTCTTACGACTTTTACTTCCTCTAAATAATCAAGTTTGCTCGTCTTATCGCGCGCGGCACAGCAATTTGAGAGTTGCCCACCTTGTCGGGATCAATCCGAAAGGTAATTCCATACCCATTACAATGATATAAGGTTTGTGTTAACCAAATATCTAAAATAAGAAGTGAAAGTGGTGGCCGGAATGGAACTCTATGAAATACAAATGGCAACATTTGCAACTGTTTGCGTTCTAATAAATACCCATATCCCGATTTATACCGAACAGAGCTTTGTTCCAGGACATTTCTCTGACCAAGGAAATTTAACGCTCTTTACGATTGTGCATTGTTTTAAGGATCATAAAAGCGGGATAGATTGATATTTAGAAATTAAATTAATTAATCAAAGTAATCCTGTGTCAGTGTAATAGAGAATTGATAGAATTTCAGGTCATATACCTGCACTCCTCAGACGACAGTCGGGTGATTGGTCAGACATTTGTACTTCCTTTCAATTGCTTGTTACTATAGGCACTTGCACAAATATTTGTGGCAAGCTAGTTAAATAGCATATGTCGTTATTGTTGTAATATACTGCTTACTTTAATCAGAATATATAAAAAGATAATTCGTCAGGCGACACTGCTGTCATTTGAATACACTGGTATAAAATTGCTGCTCAAAGACATTCTCAATTATGTCAAGTATAAAGTTAACTAACCAACCCAAAAATGTTTTTTTTTCTTTTTCACTGAATAAAAACATTAAAATATATGAAGTAGGTTTTGTTATTTTTATTTCAAGTTTATTTTTACTCATCGACTCCTATACACGCATATGAACTTTTCCAATTCAAAGCCTGGAATAGTTTATTTTGAAAGTTCATGAGTGAATAAGTTAGCATAAGGTGTTTGTTGTTCATCAATGTGTAACTATCCTCCGTTTTTTTCATATATTGGTTATACCCAAATGATATGTTTAAGCTAAAGCAAAGACTCTTATTATGAGCCTTCGTAAATTATACAGGATTACTTTATATGTATCGGAACTGAACTGAATAATTGTCTGGCAACCGTCTAGAGATGACGTAACACACATATGCTGCACCTTTTAAATTTAGTAATAGATATGCCGAAAAAAATGAATTAAACTGCATCATACAGTTGTTTCGAGGTTACTTGGTTCGACCCTTAATACTGATTTTTCCCTCTTGCATTTGCACCTGTATAATTGACAATATATAGCCCTGGCATGCATAAAAGCAATGAATGTACGAAGTTTGGTATATTGAAATATTGGCAGTAAAAAGTTGACAGATTAAACAATTAAAGGATATTGTATTGAGGTTTTACGGTGTTTCTTTTTACATTGTATAATGGTATTTGTGCAAATAAATAAACAGTTTGTGTTACTCACTAAATGGATTAAATGGAATTGGAAAAAAACACCGAAATTCAAGTTTCTCGTCTATTTCCAGTTGAATAATAAAGCAGATGTCTAAGGATACCTGTATTTTTTTAGGTCACATGTCCTGAAGGTCTTAGTATGCTAATGCCTTTTTGTAGTGTCCCTCTTTGTTGTTTGTCATATTTTTATCGGAATTATCTCCGCTTAAGATTTTTAAGGAGTAAAATTTGGATGATTAGTAATTTCTTTCTGGAATGAAACCTCTCAAATGTTTGAAAAAAGGGCATTGATGTTGCACTAAAAATTCATGAATGAAAAGTTTGCACCAATTTTCAAACTGGCCTAAAATTGTTTTACTTGGTCTGGTCTTATTCGCTGGTTACTTTTACGGGAGTCTCCATGTAAATCTTTCCTTTGTTCCTATTTTGCCCCTAGTTTAATCGATTTTGAGTTCGGATTATGGTTTTGTTGTCGCTTTGGTATTCTCGTTTTTGATAAAAACTTTCCGCCGCAGAGTGTTACAAAACCCGCGAATATAAACGACTTTGGCTTATAATCAAGGGTACAAGATTTATATTCTTTAAAATTGTCAAACAATTTCTTTTGAAGAATCATTATGCCTCGAGTCATGATACAAGAAGCTTGTAAGCGTGAAATTTGTTAATTTAAATTACCTTGGCTCGAGTTGTGTCAAACTTGCAACATTTAAGTGTATTTCATTTCAGGTTGTATTATGCTCTAAATAACAAACAACAAGATTTGTTATAAAACTTTAATTTTAATCTTTAAATGATATAACAAAATCTCACTTCCAAAAATTATGAAATTAACATACTCTTTACTTATCAAATATATATAACGGGACATTTCAAACAAATGACATGTTTCCATTATGCTTCGTTCAAATAAAAATACTTAATAGTCTTGACATATTGGTTCAAATGTCCATTTACTGATCAACATGATTGAAATCCATTTCATATACATAAAAATATAAACTTTATTTATTTTACAACAATCATGAAACAAGTTATACAACTTATATTAAAGGCCCAATATACGTAACTTTCGGGAAAACTTGACGCGAAAATCAAGCCTAATAACTTATTAGATTTATAGATTTAGCTAAGATTAACTGATATCAGCAATATTCAAGATGAATTCTTTCGCGGTTACCGGTACAGCAGCAGTTGAAACTCGGTATTTGTAAACACGCGTCTATTTCGAACCGTCTTCCACCTTCGGTTTGTTGTAGAAGTGGGTCCCATCTGAATTATTTTCAATTCTTTGGATTTTTTTTTCAAGAGTTTCTTGTTAGTTACCACTCAGGTTTACTTCGTTTTAGATTTATTTTTGCATGGTTATCAACTGGATTTTTTTCAGTATTTTTCAGAATCACGAAAATTTCCCTGAAGTTATGTATATTGGGCCTTTAATCACTCTTGTTTGCCGGATGTTAGCGAGCGAAAGATCTTACTGTGGGAGAAAACCGGAGTACCCGGAGAAAACCCATGTGGTCGGGCAGGTGACACCATACCTTTTCACATATTTTGACATATATATGACATATATGGACATTTCTTACATTTACGGAAGTAAAGGTGTGTCATGTCTATTCTTATAAACAAAATGCGAAACATTTCTAATGTGTTTCTAGATATATCTAGAATATATAAATATCGTTATATAATTAATTACAAGTTGTTACTTCACAGAAGGTAAAGCGACAAGTACAATTTTGTTTGAAAGATACAACTATATGTATGATTGCATCTGTTATAGAACATTTCAGGTCACACAGAAAATGACAAAATATATGTTAACGATCACGCATTTTTGCATTTAATGCGATAAAGAATATAACACAACTGATATATTAATACACATTTGATCGTCAGGTGTACGTTACGATTGATATTGGTTGTATTATATAAAGTAGGGGGGGGGGGCTCTTATACATGTTTGTCCTGCCACCACTTAAGATAGACCAAGAACAAACTTATTTCTATAACCAGTACTCATGTATTCAAACTCTCCTTTAAAACACGAAAAATGTATTAAAGAAAACAAAATATTTGTCATCATTATTGCCAAAACGGTACCGTATTCGCCGTAATTTGCGCCCAGGGCGCACACAACTGGGTTCCATAATAGGCCAGCAAAACTAAGATTTGGACGGAAAATATTGCTTTCTGAAATAAATAAGTAAGGTATTTTACACACATTACCGATATTTGTGTGGGTTTTTTGTCTTGTAAACATGCGCACAGTGAGGTTAACCGTACCTTAAAATAGAATAATTAAGTTTTGTCAAGATTACAAGAGTCATATTATTTTAATCCATCCGTAGAAGTGGGGTTGGGGGATTCTTACGGCAAAAACGGTATTCATTTATTGATATATATTTATTTCAGTTTAACGGACTCAAGGGTCCACCCACAGAATGGATAAAACAACTTTACAACACTGCTATAAAATATCACAGTCACTTACAGTAAAAGTGGAATTCTTCGCGGTGGGGACATTTTCGCTTATTTCGCTGGCATTAAATCTCCCCGAATATAATCACAAGCGAACATATTTAATAGCACTCAAACTCTACAGTATATAATAGTATTATGGGTACACTGTGCAAAACAGTATGACTGACAGCGCGAACATTTCCACAACAGTTTGGTGGCTGACTAAGCGAAAAAATGCACGTGCAAAAATATTGGCTTTTACAGTATGTATGTAACACAAAGTAAAATGTGTAAATCATATAGAACTAGTGACAGCAAATATTCTTTAAGCGTACTTTGAAATATGTGAGAGACAAACAAAACTCTTTAATTTTGTGATCTTACGAAGCATAGTATACGTTGCCTATTTAATGACGGAATTATAAATGAACACGTATATCAACAATTATAAATCAAGTAAAAATTACTGTAAGGCTAAAGTAAACCAGAACAACGACCTTTTTTCCATTTACAGGGTACAATGTACACAAAGTCTGCTTTTTAAAGCTGAATAAGGAAACAATATAAAAAATACACAAAGTTCAAATCAAGAATTGAATTAATAACACACAATATCTCTTAACCTGCTTCTAGTGTATCCTTGATCAGGGTTGCTTGAGTTTTCATCAGCTAATAAAGTATGTTATACATATTTACTGATTGGAATCCATGCAACTGTGCATTAATTCACAGAGAAAATAAAATTGTGAATCCTCTCTCGACCTGACTTCCACAGAAAGATCATAGGACCTGGTCCATAGATGCTTGAACTGATAACATGCCACTCATTTCAACTCATATTAATCAACGTGGATTTCAGAATGCTAGAGGTCTTATTTTGAGAGGAAACTAAAATACAAGGGAAAACAAACCCACGTGGCCGTGCAGATGACCCATACTTATTTTTTCGTCTGGCAGTGGATTCAAGCCCCGGCCGCCTTTGTGACGATTTATATTGCACCAAACGACCACCAATTATTCATCCTAGGTTCATAGCCTTGTATTGTTTTTTTCCCACGACTGTTTCTTATCAAAAGATGTGCCCAATGCTCTTATTCCAGATACTATCAATATCACTAAGATACTACGAAGCAACTTAATACTGTCCTCATGTATATCTGGTGATACATATACGTTCGCTGTTTCTATACGAATCAAGTCAAGAGTATCTTTAAATGTAGATATAATTCATGTATCTTACTCACATCCACAATGTACATAAATGACATATTGTGACTTTCCTAAAATAAAAATAAAAATTGGTTCGGAAAGCATTTCCATACCATAGTTTACCAGGAAAAGATATTTTAATGGCATAATAAAGATAATTGCAATAATATAA
Organism: Mimachlamys varia; assembly: GCA_947623455.1. Lineage (NCBI taxonomy): Eukaryota > Metazoa > Mollusca > Bivalvia > Pectinida > Pectinidae > Mimachlamys > Mimachlamys varia. The sequence goes on along the minus strand of OX392532.1, from coordinate 25,562,009 downwards.
TGAATAACTCCATACTATATATACTTAATGGTTTCCATGAAATTGTTTTAGTGGTAATACTTAATTAGCTCTTTTCATCCTTTTTCAATTTTTGAAGTTTTATTGTTTAAACTATTCAATAATGTGCCATGAAATTATAATCTTAAATGAAAGTTCCTAAATGTACTTGTAAATATTTACATCTATTATAAAATGAATTTTAATTAAACCATTTTTTGGCCTGTCTTAAGTGATTCTCTGTCTTACGTGACTGTTTTTCATAGGTCCCCTGGAAAGTCACAGAAGACAGTCTCGACTGTAAACTAAATTAGTATTATCATTGTATTAAATTAATGTTATGTATATATGTGTACACCTTCTAGACAACTTGAGCACTAAAATCTGTTAGATTTCAAATGGCAAATTACAACACATGCATCGGAAAATATAAGCACGCCTAAAGGAATGTATTTACCTTTATAGATTGTATCTTAGGTGTACATAACAGTTACATGTTGTATTGATGAAAAAATGGATTTCCTCTGTATATTATATAAAACTGTTCCTGTAAACAACAACTTAACACACGGTACCCTTACTTAGGAAGCATTATAATTGAATGAAACTACATATTATACATCAGCTTCTAGTTTGAGTGGCCAAATATTAACCCATATATTCTCGGCATATAAACACAAAAATACACTACAATTTTACTAACATACATGTATTTTATGGAATCTCTTGAAAATGACATTACAAACTTGTATGTGAAATCAGCATTAAATTGATCATCATATCATTCACACTTATGATACCCATTGTATCCGGATGCTTTACCTGTCAACCTACCATCATATAACTATAACTGTTGTCAAACCATCCTAATGCTGTACCCCTTGTCAAACCGTCCTAATGATACATCTGTCGTCAAACCATCCTAATGATGCATCTGTCGTCAAACCGTTCTAATGATGCAGCCCTTGTCAAACCGTCCTAATGATGCAGCCCTTGTCAAACCATCCTAATGCTGTATCTGTCGTCAAACCGTTCTAATGATGCAGCCCTTGTCAAACCATCCTAATGATGCAGCTGTCGTCAAACCGTCCTAATGATGCATCTGTCGTCAAACCGTTCTAATGATGCAGCCCTTGTCAAACCATCCTAATGATGCAGCTGTTGTCAAACCGTCCTAATGCTGTATCTGTCGTCAAACCGTTCTAATGATGCACCTGTCGTCAAACCATCCTAATGATGCAGCCCTTGTCAAACCATCCTAATGCTGTATCTGTCGTCAAACCGTCCTAATGATGCATCTGTCGTCAAACCATCCTAATGATGCAGCCCTTGTCAAACCATCCTAATGCTGTATCTGCCATCAAGCCATCCTAATGCTGTATCTGTCATCAAGCCATCCTAATGCTGTATCTGTCATCAAACCATCCTAATGATGCTGCTGTTATCAAACCATCCTAATGATGCAGCTGTCATCAAACCATCCCAATGCTGTACATCTTGTCAAACCATTGTCATGTTGTGTTATGCCATGCTTATGTACTATCGTTCTGTCACCTTCATAAATAATTATGCATCTACATATTAAGCATAAATATGGCCTTCGTGATCGTGATAAATATAACACTTCTGATCCAGCTGCTTACGTTCCTAGGACAAACGGTTGCAGACAAGTGTGCTAAGAAAAGGTTAATCCCATCTCCTTATTTCGGACTTGATAGTCAAGTACCCAGATAACTGGTGTATATAATTATTACGTTTTGTAACTTGTATTGAAAATATGAAATTGTCATTCTATTAATACAATGTTACCATACGATATTTATCACATCATACATGCTTTATGAAAGAAAGGAGTTGTTCCGATAATAAAACCTTTTCCAAATCCAAGTTGATGTAATTTCGCTACTTGATGCACTGCTGGATGAACGCCTCAAGTTTGGGCTCTGACATCTGTCTAGCTTTTGCTCCTGCCTCTTCAAGTACCGCGCGTGGCAATGAATGGGGGCTAGATAGTAGGAGTCTAACGATACAGAGGCGATGTGACGGTTTGCATTTCTTCTGCAGAACATCGCACAAGCATTGTGTCGACACCTCCCCTCCACATTTCAAAAGACATTCAATTGCGCTTATATCCCCAAACTTTACAGCCCTATGCAGCGCTTCACTTTTTTCAGTATTTTCCCAACGTCTTGCATTCAGTATGAACTTGACGGCTGGAAGTCGGTCCGAGGGTGTCCACCCTTTATGGATTGCTTGTTGTAGACTTTTATCCGCAAACTCTGCTCCCTTTTCATGAAACATGGTCATGAGTTGATAATGACCAATCTCTAAAGACGTTGTAAGTGCATTGGTCATTTGTTCTTCGCTGAAGTGACGTGATTTCATTACATAAGTAACAAGATCATACGGGTCGTATCCTGTATTTTTATACAACATTGCGTTCTCAAGACTTTTGCCACTGAACTTGGCCCCGTTGGTATGAAGGTACAATACAACTTCACTGTATCCAAGTCTAACTGCTTTGTCTAGCGCCTTCGTCAGCAACTCATCGGACCAGTCTTTTGATTCACACACAAGACGGACCATTTTAAGTCTATCATAGCTTTGATAATCCCGAGTGTTGTCCATGGCATTTGATAAACCATCGTCATCACAGGAAATCCCAAACTCGCAAATAAGTTGCTCAACAATGACTATGCAACCTTCTTCAATTTTTGTATTTAAAATTAAAGCCAGATCATAACCCATGTCATCGTCTTTTAACATCTGTAGAGTCAATTCCTTCAATTCAGCACACTTTTGTAATTTTGGAAGAGCATCTCTTTTGGGTATTTCCGGCTCTCTGGTCTCCGCAATTTTAAGCAATACAAGACTATTTGACTTACATGCGCTACGGTAAGCTTCATCAAGCAGGGCTTTTGACCAGGTACGAGATTTAAGGATGTATTTCAAAAATTTGATCTGAACATGATGTTCAACCTTCCACTGGATGACGTGTTGAAGACTAGAGTCATTGAATTTTGCTCCAAAACACATCAAGTGAAAAACAACTTTTGGCCTACAAAGAGCCATCGCCAGATGTAATGCATCACTCATCTGGTCAACTGACCATGCCCTAGACTCTTGCACAAACCTTACACGTTTTAGTGTCTCGTTTTGATTTCTAACAGCGGCTAGCAAAGCGCCATTACAGAATGACCCCCCTTCCTTCATTAGAAACTTCACGGTGTGAAATGACCCCGATTCTAATGCAGCTGTTATTGCATCTGTCACTTGGCTTTTGGACCATTCGTGTTCCGAAAACACATACCTAACTGTAACTGGAACACACTCTATGGTTGTCTCGTATCCAGTTATTCGTATTAAATATATTTGGAGTGGCTCATACTGCCTTATAGATACATTCACCAATGCATCTTCCGCAAACCGAGCTCCACCTTCGTGAAGGACTTTCATAGTAGCTTGTGTTCCGCTGCAAACGGCTGCGTCAAGAGCACGGTCAAGTTGTGCACGTGTCCAAGATGTTGACTTCATGATGGTTGCAACAACACATTCCACACCCATAGAAGCTGTCCCTGCCTTTGTGATAAAATCGTCCAGAGACGGGTGTCCACCTGCTTTTGTCAGAACTTCGATGTGGTCAATTTTGTTCAAATGGATTGCTTCAGAGAGCATCGACGTCAACTGTGCTTCAGTAACGTTTGATGAGAAAAGGAAGAACCGAAACATGTCCAAATCACAACGATGCAACGCATACTGGACAACTGTTCCGTCAATTTGTCCGCCCATTCTTTTGACTGCGATAGCATCACTTAATCTCTTGTGTTTTTTGTCAAGTATTGATTTGATAAGCCGATTATGATGATCTTTTAACTCCGAGTATTGGAAAATCGTATGTAGCGTTTCAAAGTCCATTGTTTCAACCGCTGTGGACATATCTTTTGCAGTCATATTTGAGAGGTGGGTATCGCTTGTGCTAACGTATGTTTTCGGTTTAAGATACCGATTTCGTAGTACGTCTATCTTGCACATGCTAGTCCACTCTTCTAGCATTTCACGAAGATGATATGTTGTTTCGTGGTCAATATGCTTACTGACTTCTGATTCTGTCCAGATATTTAACGGCAATACGAACTCTACTAGATCCACATCATTCGAACAAATTGCTATATCAAGACATTCTTCAGTCAAAAACGCCCCATTTGCTAGCAGAAATGACAATGATGCCCTGTTGTTGTGTTCTAGCGATCGCTTTAATGCTTTCTGTAATGTTCTTGTAAAGAACAAAATGCCACTTTCCTTGACAATGAACTCGTCAAATTTGAATTTGAAAAGAGACTTTAGGAAGAAAACATTGTTCGCACAAGATTCTAGTAGACTTGTTGCGGAGAAAAAGTGATCACCTATATGAGCTCTGAGGAAAGCTCGCATGTCTCCTCTTGTTGTGATATACTCGAAGAGACAATTCGCAAGTTCTTGATTTTGGAACCTGGGAAACGATTCTAAAGTTATTCCATCAAAAACGTCCCCTTCAATAATCATCTTGTACATTCGCTTTACAAGGTGCTCAAAGCAATCAGAAGGAACGTGTAAGGTGCACATGTCGGTTTGATGATTTTCAGAAACATCTAGCAGTTCTAATATCACCCGGTTGCTACATTTTTCTAGAATCATTTCTGGAGATTCCTTCCCAAACACAAGACTAACACTGTCTGCGATTGATTGATGACCAAATGTGAACACAGTGTTTTGCCTCGTAAGATATGTACGATCCAGAGCGTCTAGTCCTTGTTTGAGCAAAGTCAATACGCTATCGGTCTGAAGGACGCCACATACTTCTGCATAGCTTTTTATGTTTTCATGTTCTTCCTTTGAGATTTTTAAGCGGTTGAGTTTTTTAGTGTCTACTCTTTGATCGTTTAAGAAGCAATATACCAATGCAAGGTATTTGTGCGGTTCAGTCAGCCTCATTCTCTCTATTTCTTCTGTAAGTATTCTATCAGGTTTCTTAAAAAACTGTTCGCCCTTTTCAAAAAATGTATCACTGGTGAAGAAAAGTTTGCAAATCTGTGCAAAACCTAAAGAAATATTTGGCGGAAAACTATGAACTGGAAGTGTAGACAAGCCGCCTTCGTCAATCTGTCTTTGGCGAGAATGATTCTTGTAAATGTCTAAACGTTCAGCCCTAGTCAATTTCTGGTCGTCAGTCAAATCTATTGTTTTCTTTCCAGAAAGCACGTGGTCACTTACCATTTCAATTAATACCCCCGAATCTCGTCTAGCATCTTTTAGGATGTGCGTACGAGATGTTGCCACCAAACAAACATGTTTCTCATGTAAACATTGCATTATTCTATCAAATAAAGGTTTCCAACCATTCAGTAGCCCAGTCTGATAGTTTGTCTTCCCGAATATATCATCTACAAACACAACGATATCATCTTTGTCGTTCACGACGTCATTCCAGTCTTGGGGTGTTGTCATCAGAACAGGTGTCTTGGATTTGATATCTTTATCAAGGGTACCGTCTCTCAACTGTTTACATATTTCCCTACCCAGAGTTGTCTTCCCTTCTCCTGTGACGCCAGCTATGACCACCATGTTGTAGTCCTTCAGACGCTTGACCACGGCCGTTACAGCTTCTGTCCTTGTCACCAAAAGATTTTCTGTTTCTTTGACGTGTTGTATTAACATCGTTTCGGCATTTTCTGGAAAATTAAAATAGAACGTATTATTTGTTTCTATCACTGATAATACAGAGACAATTTGATATCGCAGTTTTGAGTTATCGAGATGTTATTTACGATCGAACTAAAATTCAAATGTGTTTATTGGATAAATCTAAAATTATTTGTTGTTACCTTCAAGCAGAATTCTCTTGGGACTTTTTTTCCTCTGTTTTTGAATGACATCGTTTTCATTATCAGCCGCCTGGCCTGAAAAGAAACAAGAAAAGAAAACTCGCTTCAAATCACATATATATGTCCGTCCTTATTCCTTGTTAGTTTTAAAATCCAAAAGTTTTCTTTTGCTGTTGTTAATCGGTTATAATGATATAAATGTAGTAAGAAAATACCTTACTCATTCACTAGCAGATTACTGGCGTTCAACGACAATTTTGAAAACAATTATAGTCAATCAGGATAGCTTATATGAAGATGAAACATATACAAACCAGTATGGACGATCGTCTGATCCCCAGTGCATACATTTTCAGCATTCCCAACTTTCATTTTCTTAACGTGGATTTTTTCACTAAATTGTCTCTTGTCCACGTAATTGATCATCACTGAAAGATGTGTTTAGTATAAATATTATGTATTATTAATTAGATACTGTACATCAAACGAAAATAAGCAAACATACATGACTTATATAGCTTATTATCTTACACATTTGACAAAATATTTATTGGGATATATTCATGTATTGGTTAAATGGAAAATTATTATCTGTAATTCAGTTCTTAATAACTTTTTAATTTTGAATGAGTTTATTATTTTGAAAATGTATTTCATTGCTACAGAATCATTAAATCGCGTTGCAAGAAGTTACCTGAAGCTTTCCACTGATGGCGACTACTAAATCAACTACATCAATTTTACCTTGGGATACAACGGTTGATTTGGCAATTGCTCCGGAAGAATGATCAGGTACTGCCACGGCGCATGCGTACTCATCTGTTTGACTATTTTCTGCATCAACAGGTTTGCTGTCTGGTACCAAAGATGCCACAAACTGACTGATCCTTTCCGCACTGATTGGGGCAATGTTACTCTCTGCAAAATCATGCATATCCAATAAGTATGATAACATTACGGGTGGCATTACCGAAAACCACAAGATTGAAAAGAAATCTTTGAAAACGTTAGTTAAGGTCAAATTATAGCTGTGTCAAATTCAGAGGCACCTGTATGTTGAGTTAGCATAGTCCTTATTAATTAATTCGAAAATCTGTAACAGAATCAGGCCCTAGACTACCAGACTGCAACAGTGGTAGGGAGTCAAGTGCCCTGCTAGTTATTTTGACAGTAAAAGTTAAAACATTGCCCTGTTTAGTCATTTGTATTTACTTAATCATTCCTATTTACCTAGTGGTGCGCTGACGTCATCATTTTCTTCAGACTGCTCATCCGGAATTGACTGCAAAGTACACAGGTGTTACACTAAATATTTGTGACCGTCTTATGATAGAAAAATGGACAGTAGTACATTTTGCCTAAATAGTTGCCTATACTTCAAATAGTATTTTCACTGTTGCAAAAAAAAATAATAAAATGCTAATCAATTTAATTGCCTGACGCCTTGGTTCCTATGTAGCTATGAAAACGTAAGATATCATTCCGTTTAGGTCAACTCGTCGGGTTTAATTAACATATTTAGATCTGACGAATATGCTGAAATTTAAATATATATATTCTGATTTTTTTCAGAATAGATAATACTTTTAGGAGTACATTGTAAGTTCTCAGATCAAACTTACCTGTTGGCTTTTCTTTCCTGGCCCTGGATTCGGTTCAATTCCTTGTGCACATAGGAGCAGATCAATGAATGTAAGAGCGCCCTTGCTGTTCAATCCATCTTGTCGTGTCAGGCAACCCCAAACACTTGCGACAGCTTTACACAAGTAGTCTATGTTTGTCACAATACTCTTCACTGGTCGAGGCACAAACTGACCGATCGCTGCACGGTACGCTGCCAAATCCACGCCCATTGTTGCCTAAAGTAACATAAATTATCATTATTTTATTCATTGGGTTAAAACCAAGAGATCCCAGAGGGATCTTGGCGCCAACCATCGATGAGTTTTCATTCGTTCTTAGATGGATCTTGTTCCATATTATTTTAACTTTCATTTACGTATTTAATCTAAGTTCTTTGCATTTCTCTTGAAAATTAATAATTGTTGAAAGAAGGTTTCTTGTCAGGATTTTGGTTTTTCTGATCAGTTCAAAATTCAAAATCAATCTTGTATTTCTAATAATAAATTTTTCTAACAAATCCTTGATGGCTGACTGTCGGCCATGTTGTTTATCGGATCTGTCTGAAAATGGACTATGCACAAATAGGCACCAAGGGGAACCAATACTTGAAATTTGGGAATGATCCATCCAGTGCTTCTAAAGAAATAGCGGTAACAAACTATTTCTAACAAATCCAAGATGGCCGCCTGTCGGCCATATTGTTTCCGGATCTCCCCGAAAACAAGGCACCAATGGGAATCTTTTCACGAAATTGGAGAATAATCAATCCAGTACTTTCAAGAAATAGCAGTGTTAAGAGTTGTTTAAGGACGGACGACGGACGCCGAACGATTTGAATAGCTCATTATCTGATGATGGTGGGCTAAAAACTCATTTGACATAGACCAATGCATCGACACGTACTGTAATAGTATTGTAGCATAGAATGCCTTAAACTTTATTCTGCATAGACGTGGCGGATTTCGGTTTTTGTTTTGCTATACTTTGTTTAAGATTTACAACTAAAGCCCTCCTTGCTATAGCGCTAATTTAATTCAGATTCCATAGATCTACTGAAATACTATATATACCTCATTTTGAGGTCTTGGCACTTACTTGGATGTGACGAAGATTTACATGGCGGGTGTCGTCGATGAAGCAGAAGACGCTTTCACTTCAAGTACACTTGGTCTTGATCCCTTGTACTTTTGCAGGGTCTCTGTGTAAATCTTTCCTTTTTTCATATTTTGCCCCTTGTTGAATTGATTTTGAGTTCGGATTATAGTTTGTTGACTCTTCGATATTCTCTTGATTCTTTTTTCTTACAACAACACACTCGATATTCTAAGAGTGACTCTCGCTTTCACTCTACGCATCCATCTAATATGATATTTCAACATTGAAGTCTCAAACGTGCAAAACCGTGTGGATAAGACGAAAAGATGATTGTTTTTTTTGCATCAATAGAATCTCTTGGTCGCATCTGTGAAATTGATCGACTTTGAAGTCAGTGATTTACCCAATGTTATCATCAACGTCTACCTAGTAATTAACCTACTTCATCGAATTGAAGATTACGTCAATGTTTGGGTTGAGATTTATGAACAGGAAAAGAGAGTGAGAAACGGAGCTAATTGAGTAGAGAGGAGAGGCGGTTTTTGAAAGTTTCTAATGATTCAGATGAGATAATGTCTGCTGGGGACAAAGGACATGTATCAGCTTCAACGGTTGGTAAACACTGCAACTAATTTCACATGGCAGCGGGGACATTATCTGAAAGCGACTTTAATTTAAGAAATAACTTGTCTTTTTTGTTGTTTACTGGTGTGTAAACTGATTTTTTACACAGATATTTCAAATGACGGGCCTCAGCGCGTTATGTTGAAATATCTGTATAAAAAATCATTTTAAAATTGATTTACGCAAAAGTAACAGTCGTCATTTATTGAACGTTATACGCCCTGGCTGCACAGCCGACAACTGATTGAATACCAAAACAGCTGATTTCAATTTGGCGGGGAAAGTTGTCAACTTCAAGAAGTGAACAGAATATAATCCACAATTACATTGTTTGTTACCGTTAGGAATTGAAGATATTTTATTTTTTATTATTATATTGCTTTCATTTGCTTATTAAAGTTTTTAAAAATCAAGTAAATCCAAAGTTTTAATTAAAAGTAACAAATTAACAATGCGCACTCACACTAATAGCGCAAGCGTGATAGTGGTCCGGCTTGTATTCCTACGCGCTGGGCTAACGTAAAGTGTAAACGTCAAAATCGTTAGTAGCACCATATAGGGAATATACACCGGAAATGTAAATATTTGTTTTTAAACGTAAACTTTGTCATAAATCAGAGAATACCAAAGCGTCAACAAAACCATAATCCGAACTCAAAATCGATTAAACTAAGGGCAAAATAGGAACAAAGGAAAGATTTACATGGAGACTCTCGTAAAAGCACAAAAGAATAAGACCAGGTGTTCCTGAAGAGTTAGCGTCTTCTGCCTCATCGACGACCCCCGCCATGTAAATCTTGGTCTCATCCAAGTAAGCATCAATCCTCAAAATGAGAACCGAGTCATCATTGTCATCACAACAAGTAAACACACTAACAAGCAAACTCAAAAACGTCCATCTTCATATTACACAAAGATACAGAATATTTTTCGATGATATCAAGATGGCAACCATAAAACTTGCCCATAGTCTTCATCAACCTGCATCAAATATGTATTATCAGATGATCCTGGTAATCCCCAGCTGAGCCTTTTATTAATCAGATTGATTTCAAATTTTACCAGTGATATAGTCAGATGAGAAATTCACACCTCAATTATGTCACTGACAAGCTTAATATATCTGCAGGTGTCCCTAGACAAGGTTGAGACAGGTCAGGTAATTGCCTGAGGCCTGAGGATCAAATCAAACCATATGTCCCATACTGAACAATCTGACTAAATTTTAATATATTGCTGTATTTCTTTTTTTCAACTTCAAATTCTTATATTTATATCAACACTGTCGTATGTGGTGATATATATTTGTATACAGATCTTGATATAGAAAATGTTAAAATAAAGATTATCAAAACTCGATAACGCATTCATAAATATATAGATCTGAGAGATTAATGCTTTTAATCAAAATGTATATTTAGTTGAATTAAGTAATAATATAATATTGTATGCGTTATTTTCACAATTAGTTCTTACAATATTTAAAAATATAAAGGAATATAATTATCAAAAGATATTCCTTCAATTTATCAATATATTTGAATGTAAATTGGTAAATAAATACCAAAAAAACGTAAATAGTGTATATTCAATGAAATATAAGACATCAAAAACTGTAAGATAAATAGTATTTCTTTTTTATTTTATTTAAACCTGTATGCAAGAAAGTTTTGGGGAAAACTCTAACAGTAATTATCATGATTTCATAGTTTCTAGTTTTGAAATGTGGGAAATAAGGTTGTTTGAGAAAAATAACTACATAAGATTCATATATATATTTATATATTAAAGTTATAAATATTAACTAGGCCTAATAATAATAAAGCCAGCTTCTAAGTACTAGCAGACAACACAGGTGAAGTACAGGTAAGAATCACAGGTAGATGGGACGGGGACTTCCCCGAACACCAACTCTGCTTATAAAAACATGTTTATTTAGGTGGTCAGTTGTGATGATAGTGAGTTATAGTCTATAGCAGAAATGTTGTACAGGTAAGTCAACTTCTGGTAACTAATCAGATACTCAATAACTAATGATATTTGCAAACAAATAAATGATAAATAGGATTGCATAAAACAGCTGCACAAATCATCATTTTAATGATTTATTACACCTTTTTCCGATATATGTATGTGTAAATTATCATTTATTTGTTGATATGTATTTAAGTTTCAGATTTGTGTAAATAAGTGTCATATGTACCAATGTATTTAATTTCAATTCTTTTTATCATTTATACAAGACATATAAACAAGTACTAAAAAGGAAATAGTATACAAATGTACATGTATCAATAATATTATTAGACAGCAGGTTGAGCATATTTAAATCTTTCCAAACAAAGATAACCAGTATCCTTTTATATACACTGACAATTCCATATTTTATTTCGATGTAGATGGAGTAGAAACTTAGCAGTATGTTTGATCAATTAAAGATCCCTTTCTCAATCACTCTCATACCTTTATTTTGACTTATATTACATTTTTAGAACTACCTTACTAAAATATGAATTACTTATACATTTAGAGTGTTTTAGTGCTTTATAGACAATGTATATGTAAATGTATGAGGTAGTATAATTAAGTATAGTTGAATTTATTTCATCTGACATACCAAATACACCATTGAAAAGACATCTAAATTCATTTAGCCTAAAAGATCATATAGAAAAAATATGTTTGTGGCAGTCATGCTGTTTTATAGTATGGTTATTAAAGAAAAGAGGGGTGAGGATTAGAAAAATTTAGAGTAAAAGATTTTTTCTTTTGCTTTATCAATATAAGGAATTACACAAAACACAATTTAGATATCACATTACAAAGACGACTTTCACTCACAGTTCCTCTCAACTCAAACATATTGTATAAAGTTGCAGTTATTTTGAACTATATCGTTAGAATAAAAGTTAATGCTACTGTTTTAGTTGGATTAAAAATAATTTGCAATTCGTTGATAAGCCCACGCAGGGATCGATGAAATATCATCATTTATTTAATCAGCAGGTGTATTAAGGTCTCCATCACTATCTTCAATAACATATAGAGAAGTATCAACTGCAAACAAGTTAATATAAGAAGTCACATCAGCTGTTATATCAATAAATGATAGAAATAAAAAGGGACAAAGAACAGATCCTTGAGGAACTCCTGAAGATATGGATTAAGTATTTGATTGGTATATCCATCAATTAATTAAGCTCTTAACCACTCAAATAATTTTCCTTTTATACCAATTTTGTAAAGTTTATACAAATACCTACATGCCGAACCCTGTCAAATGCCTTATTTATATCACAGAATATAAAAGTTAAACTTGTACAGATTTGTCTGACATCAGTTTAATGTCTGTTATTGTACATTTTGTATATCATACATGTATGAATAGAAACTTTATTTTATTATCAATATGCTTTAAATAATTCGATTTTAATAAGGATATTTATATATAGTAATATAATTTAATTCTTACTTTCCATTTTTATCATTTTCTATTACTTAAACACATTTCTTTCAAGTTATCAGAGTTGGTGTTCGGGGAATGAGCCGATGGGACTGCCCATTTACCTGTAGGGGAATTTTACCTATATGGGGTTCAGGGTGTAGTGCACTACTAGTTTCAACGTAGTGCACTACTAGTAGACTAGGTGTAAAGGTTAGCTTAATTTCAACTGTAAGTAATATGAGAGACCGCCCTATTCAGCAACTTTGACACGCATTGCACTACGGGTACATTTGCTTATGCAGTTGAAACGGTTGAACCTGAACGAAAATACCAGGTACACAATTGAACCAAGGCTTAACGCGGAAAAATCAGACACTTGCAGTTAGAGGCGTCTAGACGTACCTGACCGAAACTAAATTGCTTTTATACAAACAGTAGCATTGTGGACCAATATTCTAGAAGTGTATTACATGGTCGATTGAAATGGTTATGTAAAAATACAGAAACAATGCTGATTGTCTAAAATATAATCAAAACATGTCTCTTTGTCAAAATGTCTTACCAGTGGATTTATCTGTTTTACACATACGTGAAATGTTATTTGGGTTATTCTGGAATTTCCAAGTAACCCTCGTCTGCCTGTTACTTCGGTTTCAGATTGTTTCCAAGTGTGTGTATATTTTGCTGCATTCTTGTACACCCCCAGTTGATCTCGCTTCGCTTACACACTCAACAGTTATGAGTGGGTATCCGAGGGTATCCAACGATGAATTTGTTGCAGGAATGCGCAAATTCTGTGCAAATTGCATTGGTTTTTTTTTAATATTCCCATGTGAAAGCATTAGAACAAGTGCACGTGATATGCAAATTACAATACGTGATTGAGCAGTGGTACGACTTTACCTGTGTACGTCATATCACCGAGTTATTTTTAAGACCCTATATTTTATCACAGCGTAAGGTTGACATGTGTATCTCCATAGTATTTATCGATTTATATACTATGTATGACGCTATGATAAAAGGGAACTAGACCTTGGAATATCTGGAACGCTTGAGAAGGGAACGCTGCATCAAGACCTGTACAGTAGTTATATTTCCTAAATTATCTTTCATCTTCGTTGTTTAATTGATAAGTTGATGTGGACTTTTAATTAAATCCAATACTTTAAGTTACATGTACATCGTAACTCTAATCACGATCAAAGTAATTCAAGATGTGTGCATTTCTCCTAAAATGTGTCTTATTTAGTTTTTCCCTATAATCATTTACTCAAAGTATTTAAATGCCCAATATACGTAACTTTCGGCAAAACTTGAATAAAAAATCTAGCCTAATAACTTATTATATTTATAGATTTAGTTAAGATTAACTGATATCAGCAATATTCAAGATGAATTCTTTCGCGGTTACCGGTACAGCAGCAGTTGAAACACGCTATTTGTAAACACGCGTCCATTTCGAACCGTCTTCTACCTTTGGTTTGTTGTTGAAGTGGGCCCCACCTGAATTATTTTCAATTTTTTGGATTTTTTTTTGTTAAGAAATTCTTGTTAGTTACCGCTCAGGTTTACTTCTTTTTAGGCTTATTTTTGCATTGTTATCAACTGGATTTTTTTCCAGAATTGTTCAGAATCACGAAAATTTCCCTGAAGTTACGTATATTGGGCCTTTAATAATTTTCAAAACATTTTTTTGTTTTGTGATATTTACGTTAGATCGTAGACAAAAATAAGTTCCAAACAAGGCTAAAATCCAGTTAGAAAAGAAAATTGGCGAGATCTCAAAATTTATGTGTTCAAAATTTGCTCACGTCATAGTTTTTATTGACTAGCATCTACGTTATCTCGGATACCAATTGAAACCAGTAACAAATTTCATAGATTTGATATATTACATATATTTTTTTAATATAATTATTATGAGTCACAATCAGTCATTCAATACAAATCAATAATTCAATAATCATTACTAATGGACTGTCGCCGTCCAAAAGGCATATATCAAGTCCCAGTCAATCAATCAATCAATCAATCAATCAATATTTCACCCAATTGATGAAAGCATTAAGCTCTGAACCCAGTGATATTTAGCGGTAGCTCTGAACTTCAGTACCCATACAATATTTTTTGCTCTGAACCCCGTGATTTGTACCGGTAGCTCTGAACTATGAAAGTCCAATGTCACTTGATTACTGCATAACAAAGGAGGGGGCATTTGGGCCTTTCTACGGCATATCTGTGATAAGGCTAATATTTTGCATGAAGATACGTTTAGGTCTGTTGCAAACTGTATTATGTTCAAAACGTCTGATTTTGTGTAGGCTCATAGACAATTTTGGGGTCAATGTGGGGAGGGTGTAACTGAGTTCAAAATTTGTTGCGGATGTTCTTATGAACTGGAAATTGTGGCAAAACTTTTAGTTTTTGCAGTTTCTGCTAAATAGGAAGCAGATTGTAAGATATAAGCAGGAAAAATAGTAATAAGATATAAACGAATGACGATTAAAACAATAAAGCTTATCCGAAATGACGCAGATTTTATACATATTGTTCACATACGTTTATATGCACCCGACTTCTCATTTGTCTGATGAAGGTGACAGGGTATATACGTACATGCCGTCCCTGTCATTGAAACGGCACCTTATATAAAACCTTATTAATTCTTACATATGAATCCGATCAAAACATTTACATTGTAGCTTCAGGTTTCTTTTATTAGATTTAGCTTCCAGGTGGTTATTTTTTTCTCACTTTCTGCCAATCGATAAAGTACCTTAATTTAATTTGTTGTTTTCCGCAAAACGGTAATCCACTTGAAAAAATTAATTTGTATTATAAACTAGCCAGACTGTATTTACAAAATACAAAATAGAAAAAGAATAACGCTACTGCTTTTTTCAACTTCAAATAGAGACACCAGAAGGTGCTCCCAAAGTATACCGCTAATGTAAATAAATTAAAATAACTTAAGTAATTAAAATACCGAAACGTTAACAAAATCATAATCCGAACTCAAAATCGATTAAACCAGGGACAAAATATTAACAAAGGAAAGTTTTACACGGAGACCGGGCTAATGTAAGTAATATGAGAGACCTTTCCCTAAAAACACGCATTGCACTATGGGTATTTGCTTATGCAGTTGAAACAGATGAAACGGTTGAACCTGAACAAAAACACCAAGTACACATTTGAACCAAGGCTTAAGTCTGAAAAATCAGGCACTTGCAATTAGAGGGGTCCAGATGTACCTGACCGAAACTAAATTGCTTTTATACAAACAGTAGCATTGTGGACCAATATTCTAGTAGTGTATTACATGGTCGATTGAAATGGTATTGTAAAAATACAGAAACAATATAAAATGCTGATTGTCTAAAATATAATCAAAACACGTCTCTTTGTCAAAATGTCTTACCAGTGGATTTATCTGTTTTACACATACGTGAAGTGTTATTTGGGTTCAGAAAATGGCGTGATGTTATTTTTAGATACAAGCCGATAAGCTGCTAACGTCAGCTGAGACCTAAAGCATTTGTAGTCGGCCATCAGATTTTCTGTTTTGTTTAGTACTCTGGCTCCCGTCTCTAGAATATCATATATATATATTGAATAATCAAGAAAAAACTTTTATAACTAGGCAAAACTATATAACAATACGCAAAAAGCAGCTTCAACCTATGGTACAGCACCTAAACGTTTTGAGATTTTACATCAATATTTACATTATTTGATTCAACTTACAGTTCAGTTTCCTGTACTTGGTTTATAAGTGACCATCAAAAAATTCCGTTGTTAACGTCCATGATGTGACGTGGCATCATGTCTCGCCTACAGTCAAGGTTATTCTGGAATTTCCAAGTAACCCTCGTCTGCCTGTTACTTCGGTTTCAGATTGTTTCCAAGTGTGTGTATATTTTGCTGCATTCTTGTACACCCCCAGTTGATCTCGCTTCGCTTACACACTCAACAGTTATGAGTGAGTATCCGAGGGTATCCAACGATGAATTTGTTGCAGGAATGCGCAAATTCTGTGCAAATTGCATTGGTTTTTTTTAATATTCCCATGTGAAAGCATTAGAACAAGTGCACGTGATATGCAAATTGCAATACGTGAGTGAGCAGTGGTACGACTTTACCTGTGTTCGTCATATCACCGAGTTATTTTTAAGACCCTATATTTTATCACAGCGTAATGTTTAAATGTGTATCTCCATAGTATTTATCGATTTATATAATATGTATGACGCTATGATAAAAGGGAACTAGACCTTTGAATATATGGAAGGCTTGAGAAAGGAACGCTGCATCAAGACCTGTACAGAAGTTTTATTTCCTAAAGTATATTTCATCTTCTTTGTTTAATTGATAAGTTGCTGTGGGTGTTCTTATGAACTGAAAATTGTAGTAAAACTTTTTTTTTGTGTGGTAGTTTTTGTAGTTTCTGCTAAAAAGGAAGCAGATATTAAGATATAAGAAGGAAAAAATAGTAATAAGATATAAACGAATGACGATTAAAACAATTAAAGCTTATCCGAAATGACGTAGATTTTATACATACTGTACACATATGTGTACATGCGCCTGACTTGTCATTTGTCTGATGAAGGTGACAGGGTACATGCCGTCCCGGTCATTGAAACGGCACCTTATATTAAACCTTAGAAATATTAATATATGAATCCGAACAAAACATTTACATTGTAGCTTCAGTTTTCTTTATTAGATTTAGCTTCCAGATGGTTATTTTTTTCTCAATTTTTGCCAATTGTTGTTTTCCGCAAAACGTTAATCCACTCGAAAAAGTTAATTTATAGCATAAACTAGTCAAACTATTCACAACAGTGGATAGTCGCCATATGTGTTGGCTTATTCCTCATCAAAGTTAAACGACTCCATTCCTCATCAAAGCTGAACGAATTCTTTTTCAAATCTGGAGTCGAACCGCCTTTTTACATAAAAAGTTTGAAGGCATAAATTCCCTACCAGGAGAACTAAAGCTCAAGGGGGTATCAAATAATGTAAAATAATAAAGTGTGATATACCTACATAAGATTACGACAAAGGATAAAATGTGTCCACTACTTTTACAACGATAGATAATTTAGTTTTTGTTCTTTTCGTAACTTTAAAGATAAAACCATTGTTTTATCCTTGCTTTGTTAACGTTATGAATTTCTATAGTATCGTAACTTATGATGTCCCCGTGATATCCGGTGGAAGTACATTGACACGTGTACAAATATTATATATATTCATTAAATTAATGTTAAATCAAACAGAAACTAGACGATTTATTTAGAACATACATATGACTTGACAATTAGCACAGTAAGTAAGGTCAACTTTTGGTTACGATGTGTGATGTCTGTGTTATATTAATTTATAACATGTTTGACATCTGTGTTGTTGTGGTGTAGACAACACCGCTTTGATCAGCTACAAGTGTCCCTCCTTTGTGGTGCGAGCGGTTGAAAGTGACACTAAGGTATATAATGTCCAGTCTCACCTCACTGGTCACCACACTCCGGCCAACTGTCCAGTCGTTACCTGTCCAACAGACGTCAAGGTAAGTCAGTATACTTAGTTTTTGTTTATATTTTACTTCTGGACGGACAGTGAAAACGATTATGTATGATATTTGCATTCATTGACCGCGAAATAATCAATTAGAGGTATCCCAACTGCAGAAGTATATACTGTACTGCGTAGAATATTTATGAACGTATCTATCGCGAAATTAAATTGCCGCGAAATAGTCGTTTCATATGAAAACGCGAAATTAAGTCGTCGCGTTACGATTCGGGATGAGGAAATGTTTGCACTGACAACGGTTATGTTATCTAAATGTCTTACATTTAACTTAAATGTGTTAATACGTATTTCCGTGATAATGTGTTTGTGCTAATTTTATCGATGCGAACGTTTCCGCACCACGAAAATGCAAAATATCTACCTTTAACATTGACTGAATGGCAAAGTGTACGTGTACTTTCGGTTGAGATTACTATGTTTGTAAAACATAGCATTTATAAGGTTACAAAAACATCAAAATTAATATTATTAATTTAGTTTCTAATGCGGAATTTATTGTTGAAACTGACATGCTGAATAAAATTAAACCTGTGTATCCCCGCAAAATACAATGATATTGCAAATTAATAACTAAATCCATTTAATGTAATTTTCGCTTTGAAATGACAATGATGCTTATTAAATTATCATCTACAAACGAATTGTATAAATAAAACAAGACACCACAGACTAAATAGACATCTCGCTAGTACTTTCGCTGTTCTTGCAATTCGTTTCACGATATTCTCTATATAAGCAAATGTAAATATTTATTCGAAATTTTATTTTGGATATACTAGCATGTGTTTTTTCTCTAACAGTACTCTCGTTACTTTCAGATGAAGGTCTTTTCATGCGGATGCATTGCCACGATTTTCCTCGCCTCTCTCGTTAATGCAGGTACGTCATCCGTCATATTAATGACAATATCCGCTAACCATGTATCAATTATAATTTTACTTGTGAAGACCACATCATGGATCTGTCGATAAATATAAATTCACTTGTCAAGGCTAGTAGCATCAAGCAGGCAGGAATAATTCTGAAGGGGAGCCATGGGGCCATTGATCTCTCAAAAATTTTAATTGGCCCTTTCATGTTCCAATTTTCTTTCAATTTAACATAAAATGACCCCTGTTAAATTTTATATTGACAATGTTTAACTACTCCTAACTTCAAAGTTTTTCAAGAGCATTCGTCCGGTTACAAACCCAATTTTGTGTAGGCTACAATTATTTATTGGGTTCTTTTAACGGCCAATCAACAGATAATGAATATTTAGGGTCAATAAAACACGTATAAATGTTTCGCAAAAGGAAAAGTATAAAATTCTTGTTATTATATTTTCTATCACAATATCGTGCGAGATATACATTTTCAAATCATAGCATGGACATTTATGAACTGTAATCATCATTCGCTAGTGTATAACTAGAAACGCTTTGCGCTGTCAAACATTTGCCGTACGCCCATCTATTTAAAATATATTAACGCCCTGATTTAATCCAACCCTTCTTATTTCAATTATTATTATTTTTATTATTATGTTTTTAACTTTTCTTCGCCCTTTGCTGAAGTACCCGTAATACATTTTCATATTGCTTAGACAAGAGTGTCATAGTTATGGAGTTATGGTTCGGGGTCTATTTCATAAGGCAAAGAAATAAGCCTGATAGGAGTGACCAGTAAGCAAAGCATATCAAAACATTCAATAATTTAGCTGTTTTTGTTACACGCAGAAGAAAAACAAAGGGGGAGGGGACCGAGCTCACAAAGGTATTTGGAACCTCCTATATATCATTTGACTTTTGTTTGGTCGGTCATTTCGGCAAGAAAGTCACAAAAACATGTGAGAAAATGTGTCTGTAGGATTGGTTTTGTTTTCGGACTAACACATTTATAATAGTTGAAGAACAAACTCCCTAGACAACAGCAGCAGGTGTGGATATACTGGTAGTGAATTTAATCAGTCTGCACCCAATAAATACCAAAGATATAGTATATTTAATACCTGTTGTCTGATATGGCTATTGGTTACTGTGCTGGCATTGTGTTACTCCTTGTGTTAATCTGTACGTATTATGTTACAGGCGGTATGGGAGGCGGACATGGAGGCGGCCACGGAGGCGGAAACTGGGGAACTGGTGGGGGATACCCAATAGGTTATCCCGGGGGTATTGGTGGTTATCCAGGAGGTATTGGAGGTTATCCCGGCATGGGAGGCAACATCGGTGGCCATTATGATGGTATGATGGGAGATAATTATTACCCAGGTGGCATGTGGGGACAAAGTGGTATAGGTGGCAGTTATCCTTATTACAGTGGAATGGGCGGAGGTTACGGTGGAATTGGCGGTGGACACGGTGGAATTGGCGGTGGACACGGTGGAATTGGCGGTGGTTACGGTATGATGAGAAGATACGGTGGCATCGGTGGCAATTATCCAATTTATAATGGCATGGGCGGTGGATACGGAGGAATGGGAGGCGGATACGGTGGAATTGGCAATGGGTACGGTGGAATAGGCGGTAGATACGGTGGAATAGGTGGACACGGTGGAATCGGCGGAGGAATGGGTGGAATTGGCGGTGGAATGGGCGGAATCTTCGGAATTGGTGGTATCGGAGGAGTCCGTGGAATAGGAGGTGGCATCAGAAGCCGATACCAACACCGAACCGGAGGACACAAGGGCGGACGTAAGCGATTTTGTTACAAATATTTCGGTACACTCGATGCTATGTCGTTGCGTTATATTCCTACCAAAGAAGCTTACTCAAAGATGACGTCCAATGTAACACACACATATGCTGCACCTTTTAAATTTAGTAATAGATACAATATGCCAAAAAAATATTAAACTGCATCATAAAGCTATGAACATTGTGTGGAGAATAGTTGTGAGAACCATGCTTTCTCATGTATTTAGGATAGGGATATTTAAAAAAAATCAACATGTCAAAAAAGCCATATCGACACTCCCTTGAACTGTTGGTTTATTTTTAAATACAGATCATATTATTTTATCGTACATTAATCGGTCCTAATAGAAGGTCGGATGGCAGAGAAGATACCAAACCGAACTCTACACTACCATACACGTACAATGTATATGATGAAAGCCAACGGTATCAAATATTACGCGGGTTTACTTGTGGGGAGATTCGCCGACATATCTAGCTTAAAGACATTAACGTTTATTCAAAGACTTTTATTCCACGTAACAACCGTTCTGTACCTTTTTTATTCAGAAAATGGTATTTTGGTTGTTAATACATATATATTTGAAACAAAAAGGCGCTTCTACATACAATAATACTCCTTAATACATATTTGAGTTGCCAGAAACTTCTATTTTTCATTTACTCCAATCCAATTTACTTAACACGAAAATCTACTAAATAATAAGATATCAATAAAAAAAAGATCAGAGAATACCAAAGCGTCAACAAAACCATAATCCGAACTCAAAATCGATTAAACTAGGGGCAAAATAGGAACAAAGGAAAGATTTACATGAAGACTCTCGTAAAAAACTCAAGATTATAAGACCAGGTGTTCCGGAAGAGTAAGTGTCTTCTGCTTCATCGACGACACCCGCCATGTAAATCTTTGTCACATCCAAGTAAGCATCAATCCTCAAAATGAGAACTGAGTCATCATTGTCACCACAACAAGTAAACACACTAACAAGCAAACTCAAAAACGTCCATGTTCATATCACACAGAGATACAGAATATTTCTCGATGAGATCAAGATGGCGACCATAAACTTGATAATGAAAAGCGTAAGTCTGATCCTGGATGTCCATTTGCAATGTTCCATTATATTTTTCTCGTTGCAGGGAGCTACTAATCTGCCGTGACGTTGTTACACAAAATCGTGGGCTGGACACATCCTCCAGCCTGACTAGTGACGGGCGAACGGTTAGAAATTTATAGTCGGTTCTTAATCGACTCTACTTCAAACATAGATTTTCTCATTGTATTAATTTATCTTAATAAAAACTATTTTTTATGAAAGAAACACATTTGATGTTTTTAATATTTTTTAAAATGTTCTCTTTTCTTTGTTCGTTTTTTAAATATAGAATCGTGCATTGTGTCCCTACATAACCCGAATATCCTCCGGCACTGACATCAGACTAAGACATTTCGATATTTGTCAAAATGTCTACGTCCGGTATCCGGGTCAGCGGAAACTCGGGTTAGCTTCTGTTGTATGAAAAGCATGGTAAGTTGTAAGCATTTTACTTTATCCATCGATCTTGTCATGATCTTGAATGAAACGTTTCAATATAGAAGGCTCTACATGCGCTGGTGGATGACTATAGATTAGCGTGGGCGTGGGATTGCACAAAGAGATTCTCTTTGCAGTGAAAGAGTAAAGATAACCGACGTCGTAACTATTTAACTTCACCGGTACCAATCTAATTAAAATGTAGATTCTTATTGTCGTTTAGTTACTCTCCGAAAAAAAATGAATCATACAGCATCCCGTTAGGGGCCATATTTCGGTAAAATTTTGCATTTGCCTATCAAATTATCGCTTCCGAAAGATTGAAAGTGAATGTTGGTGGGCGAAAAAAAACTTTCGTACTCCTATCGTGCGTTAAGTCATTTCGTCAAAACAAGGTAATATACATCATTGTGATGAAATGACTTGCTGTAGATGACAGCGTTAACTTTCACCAATAACATTGTAAACAATTTGATTGGAGTGTGAAGTAAAGAGGGTACAAAAGATTACCAGAACACGAGTTCTTGTGGGATGTTGTCCTTGTGAAACAGAGTAGGAATTACGATCTGCATTGTGATCAGATTGCACCTTGCTTAATGATTGGCCAGGGTTTTTCATAACTAAAACCAATGAAACAGTAAATCGCATGACTACATGTCGGTCATGACGTTTTATTTGGAAACACAGGAAACCAGTGAAAATACTTCCTTTAACGTCATGTACAAAATGTATGCTACAGCCTATCTCAAAAGTGTTTTTACCTCCCTTGTTTCCCATATCATGGCTACACTGGGAAGTGTTTTGAAACATACGCCATGTAATCATGACGTCACAGTGGGAGTTAGGTCATCCGATTGTCACATGGCGCAAGATCATAACAAAAACACTTCCCGGAAGTTCATCTTGTATCCGCAATTGTGGCCTATCAAGGGTAATAACAACACTATCGGGAAAGGCCTTTATACACACAATATATTTGTCTAGGTTATAAATTTAGAAAATAAACACAAGAAGAAGATTAAATTCAAGTAAACAAAAACAATAACCTAAAATGAAGAGAGGAGACTCCCAAGACATAACCCCTTATGGGTTGTTCTCATTTTAATCAGATTGGCATCAAACTTACAAACTGGCGTGTTGTCGAACCATTCCCTGCTTTATTTCATTATTATTGCCATGGCAAATTCCAGGGGTCGAGAGCGCGTACATGAGCAAATTAAAGAGAAATGGAAAATGGTTAGACAAAGAATTAACAAAAAAAACTTGAAATTGTTCTCTATATTTGCAAATGAAGTTGAAAATGTTATTTTTGTTCATTTGTTTTTCTTGTTCATGTTGGCATTCCTTCCGTTTTGGCATCTTCTTGATTCTCGTACTGTGTGCTGATGAAATGTCATATTTTTGTCGGTTGCATTAGTGTTATTTTAGAAAGAATGTCGATATCTTAAGAGCTTTGCTCTATTTCTGAGGGTTTTCCAAATATTTTTTTTTTTATAATCTGACGGTTTCCCCATACTTCCTCTTTGGGTCTCTATTGCATTTTCATATTTAATCAAATATCCCAGAAAAGTTTGTACTTAAATAAATATCGGAATTTTATGACGTATTTCAAAAAGGAAAGTGTTTTTAACAGAAATCAATGATGCATTAAATAAACAACACGTAATCTGTATGTTATTATAGAATTATTTATTAGATTTTATAACAAAACACATCATTATAACATGATTATGAAATGTTCTAATTGGGTTTCTGACACGACTGTACGACTTACACAGAGAGTAACGTAGTGAGCAAGGAAAAGATTTGATAAAAAAATGTAAAATTACCTGTAGATTCTACATAAGTGCATACGCATTGACTACAAAGGGGTATTTTTGCCAATTTTGATCTACCGCTTCCCAGTCGTGCAGAGAAAAATTACAGCAATGCAGAAAATCCAGTCTACAACACATGGAATCTGTCATACTATCCTGAACAACTGCATAGTGTAATTAAATCCGACTAGCGAAAATTGAAATTAAGTTCACAAAACTGTATGACATGACCCAATAGCTATGACAACAGGCAACCATCGGCACTTATCGTTTACGGAAAGTGCCGAAGATACTGGATTGAAACTAAAGGAGTGTTGCCTTTATTATTTTAGGTTCTTAACCTTTTCATCTATGTAAACCAATTAATTAGTTCTACCATAATAATAATTGGAAGAATTTACTCAAGTGACATAAGAATGAAAGGGTAAACTTACTCCAGAAATACAATTAAAAGAATTCAACAGAGGTAACAAAATAATTATTTAGTGGTAAAATTAAAATTCTGATTAAAAGATTACATATCAACACTGTGAGGAGCAAAGAGGTGAATAAAATCTGAAATATAGTCAACAAAAGTAGTGTGAACAAAACAGTTCAGACTAGTGAACAAAATATAAGGAAATATACCTTTACAAAAAATACGTAGAAATATATATCTTGTACAGAAAATAAAAGGTATGTGTTATAAAAAAATGATTAATTATGGTAACAATTATAGTACGTGTAAAAACAGTCACATCATTAAACACCACAAAATCTAAAACTAAATTACTTTAAATAATTTCCCAAAACATAATAAAAAAATATCTATTAGCGAACTTATTGTAGAGGTTTTAGAATTTTCAGAATGAACTTGTATACGTATAATAATATTGTATATTGACCATATATTTGGTCTGAAGATCCATGTTTGTACCTCTGCCAGCAAGTGAAATTTCATGTTTCGGAAAAATAATTATATAACAAAAACGCTTATTGTATAATAAATATGCTTTCACACATGCCCGTATTCCAAACATTTAAACGCCCTTTAACCAAATCTCGGACAATTACATCTATGTCATCCAATATTCCAGGAGTTAGCCCACCCTTGCTACCTGCACCAAGCGGAAGTAAGCTAACCCCTGGAGTATCCAGGATACATTTAGATGAAAACGTTAACAGTGACGGTAAACAAATTTGTATAGAGAGAAGAAAATAACTAACAAGATTCAACGTGAAGGGTTTGTATAAAAATAATATCCCTTCATTATTTAAAGTTGGTAACTAGACTAATCACTCGATGACTAATTATAACTTATTTCTAAATTCAATAAAATGACACAAATGAATACTTAAATCTCTATCCACATTATTCAGGAATTTTAAATAAAAATACAACTTTACTGACTTGATTATCAACAATATATGCTATCAGTTAGTTCAAATTTGATATCATTGTACTGACCCATTCATCCCTTAAATGAATGGGCAAGTGTTTTTATGTATGTAAGGATGAATGTGATAATCATCTTTTCATGATTGTTGTCGGTATGAACTCGTACACAACTTTTTCCCCTGTCGAGTTTGATATTTTAACCTTTATAGTGTCAATTTTATATACAATTACAGTTTTACTTTAAGTCGAGTTATTCCATGATTTAAGGAAAAACATACTAGAACTAAATCCGTAGAACCTAAATACTTAGTAGTAATCTTCGAACGGCATGTTTCCGTGTCTGTTGTGTTGGTGGGTAACTCCGTAAACCTTATCTCTCTGTAGATGTCCAAATACGGAATACACTGGTTTTCTATATTGTGACGTCATGAAGTTGGAGAACGGGTACAGATTTTCTTCGCGGGGAAGAGACAGACGGTTGATACCACGTGCGCGCGTGGCCTCTGTTGGGGGTCTGCCTTGGGTAAGGTATTTCGGCGATACCGGCCAATCCTTGCCGTCCTTGGTCCACCGGTTGATGGCCGACGTGCCGACGTTGTATTGCCACGGCTGACTGCAGGGCTCGTGTCTGTCGGAACGTTTCGGCAGTTCCCGGCGCTGTAGGGTTGGGTAGCCATTGTCGTACCATTTGTCGGTCCAGTTCTGAGGGGGAAACACGTGTATAATTACAACGTATTCAATTCGCATAAACTGGTCACAATATTTACATACCAAACATTCTTTAACTAATTGATGAATACATAAGCAAACATATATTCATACGAACAAAACTGTGTTCGTACGTACCAGACATAAAAATGAGTCCACCAACTTCGAAATACAAGGATTTGATATTGATACGATATGTTTTCGATAATACTTGTCTTTGATAACCAAATGCTGTTTTTTCAATGTTTACATTATTGACAATGTCACAAGATTTAGGTAAGTTACTAGAAAGTTGGTGTGAGCAACGTATCAGAGTTTTGTGCTAGAGATCTGTTTCACGAATATGTGCCCTAGAACGACCAACACAGTAGGTGGACATACGTACCTGGTATGATACTCTCTCCCTCTTCAGTGTCGTGTACTTATCGGGGCTGTCCCTCCTATAATAATCAAATCATATCGATAAAGATACAGTTGTGTAATTGATATAAACCTTCATTGAAATATTAACCAATCGCATCAAAATATTTTTGACAGCATCATCGAGTTGTTGGGCGTTATTATACTCTGCACCACATATTTCTCCTTCAGAGGCACAGTCTATACCAGCAACAGTTGTTGCAAATGTATTTATGGAGCATCTTGAGCAAAACGATATTCATACTTGTTCTAATATAAAAAAAATGTTTACATTGAAGCCACCACATCTGCTCCGATGGAGTGTCGTCCCAAAATGTGGAAATGATATGTTGATGTTATCTTGGAAGTGGTCAAGAAAAATGAGGTGACAACCTTTTTTAAAACGGATGGTACGGACATAAAGATTTAATGTACGTCAGAAGAAAATGCAAACGAAAAACATCCTTTCCCCGACACCCTAATCGGATGAAGAGCTGACAGTTAAAACACTCAAACAACATGTGGATACCCAGTATGGTTGATAAGGAAAGTAGAAAATTGAAAAGAAAATAGAAGCAATCCGAGTTGCACCAAGAACCAAAAGCACAGGAGAAAAAAACAAACGGCACTCATTATCCCATACATAAAAATGCTGTCTGGAACACTTTGGAAATATCACCATGCCCATGCTACAACAAAACACCATCAAGTAACAATTGTTTCAGCGCAAAGACAAATTACCAAGTGAAAATAAAATCGAGGGAGAGGGTGGGGTTACTTATTCCATGCAACCGGTTGCAGCCTTATGTACCGGGATTTGGGACCGGTCGTACAGAATATCACAATTAAAGACTTCGAAGCCGTGAAAAGCAAGTCTACTATAAAAAAAATACAAGGAAACCAACGGAGAGGCAATACCATAAATAGACCACTACAGACCATCCTAACACACACACATCACGTCGTAGATTGGGACGACTCGGGAGTCTTTAAAAGGGAGGACAACTAGAGATTCGGGAAAATCCAAGATCCATCCAGTATTAGGAGAGAAGATTCGATAAACAGAGACTAAAGAAATCATCAGCTGAGTCATCTTAATGACATGATTTTAACATCCAATAAGTTGCAGAATGGGTAAACACATATAGTACCGTGCCAAAAGTATTCGATCACGTCATATTTTTACTATATATTTCATGCATTTTGAGACATTTTCAATGGTCTTTTATGACTTCGTTTTTCAAGGGATTTTATTGAAATTTCACATGCAGGTAGAGGATTATTTGCTGATTCCTCCGATACAATTTGTATAATTTTCCGTAGCCGAAGAGATATTGTAAGGTAGCTTTAAAATATTAGCAACGATATTATATTAAGTAAGACTGAAGAACAAAACGGCGTCACACTTACATAAAGTGCATACATGTATTAATAGATTTCACGAAAATGAAGCACGTGAAAAGGATGTAAAGGTTATCAGGTTTAAAAGGCTTATAATCCTCTACAAATACGTACAATTTCCTGAAAATCTGCTGAAAAACTAAATCAAACGAACAAGTTAAAGATCGGTCTAAATGAAATATTTAGTAAAACTATGACGTGACCGAATACTACTTATGGCATGGTGCTGTATACATGTTATCTGCCCCCTGACTCCATGCAATATCAAAGTGCAAATTGTGCGGAGCGCCTTGCGATTTTTGACAGCGGGTTTCACCTCATTCGGCCCACTGAGGCTTTATGAATTGTTTTTGGCGGTTTAGAGTCGAGACACCGTTGAAACACGTTTCCGAAATCTTGCAAAATAAGTTCTCAATTCCTGTTTGTTTCCAAAACACACTTAATCGATATGATTAAAACCAAACCAGCTGTAATGGTGACGGGACCTACAAAACCAACTTCAACATTTAATAATGAAAAAAAAAGTTCTTAACTGAAGGTATTTAATTGCTAATCGAATCTTCAACCCTGTATATATGGTGATATTATACTACACGAGATAATCACGACGCCACTCAAGACAGTGGGCGACGCGGAAAATTCCTTTTCCGTCAGACTCAAATATTTTCCAATATGGTACCGTGCTTATATTATTATTTCCCACATTCAGACTCTATCATTATTCTGATTATTACAGAATGAACCATACATTTCTTGTATGAATACATGACAAGAGATTTACATGTAGGTATGATTGATTTTAAAAAAATGGCAAGGGGGTGCACAAGGAAGTGTATACTTATATGGTTTCCCCGAAATACACGTATTTGATTTGGGTAGGGGTATTTAGAATATATACATGTGTGTCGCACATTAAACAAATGTGTAACATTATGTACATGTATATGTATACGATTTTTTACATTGACATGTTAAAGGGGCATCCCGGGGAAGTCTACAATGAAGTTCTTGAATGTACATGCTGTCTGCACTACCAGATACATTTTCCTGTTATTTCAATATTCAAAGTCCACTCAAAATGTGTTTATTAGCCACTTGAAAAATTGCATTCCTCGGGAAAGCCCGATAAAAATAGCGCTGATCACGCGTCAGTCAGGTGACCATTTTGTCGCAAGTCGACGAGGGGCCCAAAGGTAGGGGACGCGTAATGTATAGGTCCGATGATGAACCAGACACAAAATCCGTGTATACATTTTTTGAATCATATTCACATTAATAATCAGACGTTAATTACACACGATATTCATATGAAGAAATGTATGTCGACATCTATGCATCATTTATCGACATCAGTACCTGGATGCAACCACAGGGGCTAGGCACGGACCTATGTCACTATGAAATGATTGCCAGATATATTTTTTACCTTTCTCGAATATAGCCCCTCCCACTACTATATATCTGTGACAAGGGAAAGAACTAGCCTCAACGAGAAAATCGACCTATTTTCACTCTAAGCTTGTTTTCGTCACTGAATGAAGTCCAATTTTTTACATGCATGCCTCATTTTAAAGGTGAAACTTTTATCTTTCAGCCGATACCAAATATATCCCGCTACACGCATGTAAAAGCTCACTTGGCTGTCTAGAATCCGAGGTTTTGCATGAAAATCGTTAGGTGGGCACCTCCGTGTCCAGTGCAACTGTTCGGAGTTTGTCGGTCTAAATGAGTAGTGGGAAAATCTAGATGGATTCCGAAAATATGTAAACTTGAAAAATGGCGGATGAAGTTCACATCTTCAGTGAACCGTAAATTTAACCTCGGATGACCTGGATTACAATAGCGATAAACATTCGACTTCAAGGTAGGATAACGTGCTTTAGCATTAGTGATGGAACTGCAAAGCCGTTTTCAGTAATCACCACGTTAATAAAGCTATACCCATGGTTAGACAAGGTATGAAGCACTGGACACGGAAGTGCCCACCTAACGATTTTCATGCAAAACCACGGATTCTAGACAGCCTAGTGAGCTTTTACATGCGTGTAGCGGGATATATTTGGTATCGGCTGAAAGATAAAAGTTTCACCTTTAAAATGAGGCATGCATGTGTAGTAGGAGGTGTAGTGTTTATCAGATTAATAGTTAAAGCAAATTGACAGGTCTACAACCTTGAGGTCACTGACAATCTGAATCCCGAACAGACCCCGGCTTCACGGCTCTACCTGATATCACAAGCTATTAATTGTTAGGCCCTGTATCATGTATACCATATTATAATGCTTAGATAGTTATAGTGCATTGTTCTTTGTAACATGAGTTCCCGCCTGACACTGGACCAATAAACATGTATATAGTTTACCAGTGTTTGTCTTGTTAATCTCGGACACAGAATACAACAATGGCGACGAGGATAAAACCAAAAATGAACTAGGAACTCTAAAGATGGATTAACAAATACTGTTTTTCATTAGAAGGAAACTACTGTGTAGTACATTCGTGGTTTTTAGTGGAAACACCCTTCATTAAAACATGGCAACAGTGTTACCAGTTTTCCCGCCGTTTGTCGTACATGAACCAGCATCAGACGTAAGATGGCAGAAGTATGTTAAGAGGATTGAAAACCTGTTCACTGCCATGAACATCAAAGATAATAAACGACAACGAGCAATGCTACTACATTACGCTGGAGAAGATGTGGGCGACATATTTGAAACATTACAGGATACAGGTGATGACTTTGACAGTGCCAAAGGAAAACTTGCTGAGTATTTTGCTCCGAAGAAAGCAACTGAATATGAAGTGTACAAATTCAGACATATGCAACAACAGACAGGTGAACATGTTGATGCCTTTACAACAAGACTTAGACAACAAAGTGCTCGCTGTGAGTTTGCTGACCAAGAGAGAGAAATAAAATCCCAAATAATTTTTGGATGTTCGTCGTCAAGATTAAGACGCCGATCTCTCCGAGACGAGATGAGCCTTGAACGTTTACTTCAACTCGCCAGAAGCATGGAGTTAGCGGACACACACGCAAACGTGATAGAGAGGAAAGATCACCAATCACATACAGGTATTTCGGAAGAGGTCAGAAAAATAAACACAAAGTCAAAAGGTACGTCATGGAAGAACAAGCCCAGAACTCAAAATCAGCAAAGAGAGTCACAATCATCTTCTGAATCAACAAAATGTTGGAAATGCGGAGGAAAGTTTCCTCATCAAAGAGAAAAGCCATGCCCAGCAAATGGAAAAATATGCAATTTTTGCAAAAAGGAAGGACACTTCGCGAAAATGTGCAGAAAAAAAGATAAGAAAGTTGTCAAAAACATTGACCAAAACAGCGACTCATCAAGCAGTTCAGATGAATACAGCTTCGGTTTAGAAACGGATCGTACCGTTAACAACATAAAACCTGGTCAACCAAAAGTCAACATATCGATTGATGGATTGCAAACAAAAATCCTTATCGACACAGGATCAAGCGTGAATATCATCAGTGATGATACCTATGGAAAGATTAAAGGCAAGAGTGTTCTGAAGAAATCAAAAACAAAAGTGTTCGCGTATGGATCATCTAAACCCATACCGCTCCTGGGAACATTTGACGCAACAATTGAAACGGGAAAGAAAATCACAACTGCGCCATTCTTTGTTGTAAAAGGAAAACATGGAAATTTGCTTAGCTATGAAACAGCAGTAAAGCTACAAATCATTCCAACTATTGCGAATGTTTCAACCAAAACGAAGTGTGACGAAATCTGTGATCAGTATTTACCTACATTTACCGGAATTGGAAAGTGTGAGGGTGTCAAAATAAAGCTACACATTGACAAAGAGGTCATACCAGTTAGTCAACCACACCGTCGCATTCCATTCCACGTGCGTAAACAAGTAGAGAAGGAAATAAAACATCTAGAAGACTTGGATATAATTGAAAAAGTATCAGGTCCCACACCCTGGGTATCGCCAATTGTGGTAGCACCCAAACCGAAAAATCCCGGAGAAATACGACTTTGTGTGGATATGCGTCAAGCTAACAAGGCTATCCAAAGGGAACGACACATAACGCCTACCATAGATGATCTTATCGTAGACCTGAATGGATCTAAAGTTTTCAGCAAACTGGATCTAAATGCTGGTTATCATCAATTAGAACTTGATGAAGACTCCAGAAACATCACAACATTCACGACACACGTTGGATTACGACGTTATAAACGCCTAAGTTTTGGAATATCGTCCGCTGCGGAGATTTTTCAAAACACACTCAGAACTGTCCTCGAAGGATTAGCAGGTGTGCGAAATGTCAGTGATGATATAATAGTTTACGGAAAATCACAAGAGGAACACGACGCAAACCTGGAAAAAGTGTTTGAGCGACTCAAAGAGAACAATCTAACTCTCAACAAAAAGAAATGCGAGTTCAACAAAAACAAGCTGGAATTCTATGGATATGTTTTCAGTGAAAACGGAATATCAGCTGACCCCAAGAAGGTCGATGCCATAAGGAACGCGCCAGTACCGACAAACGCAACAGAGGTACGTAGTTTTCTTGGCATGACGAATTATGTTGGTAGATTCATACCGAATTACTCAACAACAACTGAACCGCTCAGAGAACTGACAAAAAGCAGGAAACAATGGGACTGGACGCCAGTTCAGCAAAGTGCTTTCGAAAAGCTAAAACAGGATCTGACCAGTGACACAGTGATGTCGTACTTTGATCCATCGAAAACAACAAAACTCATCGTTGATGCTAGTCCAGTTGGATTAGGTGCGATATTATCGCAGGATGACAAGATTATTGCCTACGCGAGTAGAGCTCTGACAGATGTGGAACAAAGGTATTCCCAAACGGAAAGAGAAGCCTTAGCGATTGTATGGAGTTGTGAACATTTTCATCTATATTTGTTCGGACACTCATTCACCCTAGAAAGTGATCATCAACCGCTTGAATGTATATTCAATAATCCAAAATCAAAACCCCCAGCGCGAATCGAACGTTGGAGATTACGATTACAGAGCTACAGTTTCAATGTGACATACAAGCCAGGAACGAAAAACGCTGCCGATTATATGTCTAGACATCCCGTTGGACGTGCAAGTGACAAACATTCAAAACATGCAGAACAATATGTCAACCATATTGCTATAAACTCTGTTCCAAAAGCTATGACAATCATAGAGATTTGCGCCGCTACAAAAGTTGACCGTACTTTACAGAACGTCATAAAGTGTGTGAAAAGTGGAAAATGGAACAGCGCAAATAAACAAAGCAAAGAGATGGAGACATTTTCAAGACTGAAAAATGAACTAACCATAGCCTCATTGGCTGAAGGGGAAGTATTACTGCATGCCAGAAGAATAGTCATACCACAGTCACAACAACAAAGAGTTATACAACTAGCTCACGAAGGACACCAGGGAATAGTTAAAACCAAACAACTACTACGTGAAAAAGTCTGGTTTCCCGGTATAAACAACAAAGTGGAGGAAATGTGCAAAGAATGCATACCCTGCCTAGCGTCTGTACAACGCCAAACAACAGAACCACTGCGTATGACAGAACTTCCAAAAACGCCATGGACACAAGTCAGCATGGACTTTTGTGGACCATTCCCGTCTGGATGCTATCTAATGGTTCTCATCGATGACTACTCGAGGTATCCAGTAGTAGAAACTCTGACAACAATTACTGCCCGTGCTGTTATACCCCTATTGGACAAAATATTTGCGACATTTGGAGTGCCTGAAACTCTCCGAACGGACAATGGACCGCCTTTCAACAGCGAGGATTTCAAAAAGTTTTCCGAATACGCCGGTTTTCACCACAGAAAGGTTACACCGTTATGGCCTCAAGCAAACGGTGAAGCTGAACGGTTCATGAAAACAATAGGAAAGTCTATAAGAGCAGCCACAGCGGAACAAAAAGAGTGGAAACAGGAACTTTGTGGTTTTCTAAGGAATTACCGCAGTACTCCTCATACAACAACTGGTATCCCGCCAGCTACGCTAATGTTTGGAAGGAATATCCGAATCAAAATTCCAACCATAGAACCGAAGATCAATGACAGAGAGGTAAGAAAACGTGACACTCGCCAAAAAGAGAAAATGAAACAGTACTCCGACACGAGAAAGCACGCGAGAGAATCGAACATATCTGTCAATGATAAAGTACTCGTCAAACAGGAGAGACGCGATAAAACATCCCCGCCGTATGACCCAAGACCTTACAAGGTAACAGCGAAAAAGGGAAGCATGATAACTGCAGAGAGACATGATCACAAAGTTACCAGAAACGCGTCATTCTTCAAAAAGGTGATACGTCCTAACCCCCAGAACATTCCGTGTGCTACGCCAACCTTGCCGCGTGACAGAGACAAACGAACTCTTGACAGGAATCCAGGACGACCAAAAAGAATACCAAAATCACGTGAACGTTTGATAGAGACTATGTAGAAATCCAACAAGGATAGACCCAGTGAGTCGTGTAGATAAAGGCATAATAATCCTTTGGCTCACTGCTAAGCAATTATAGCTTACAACAATCTCATTTAATTAGTTAGTCATTATATAGATTAGAATGTGTACATGTCATAAAGAAACTAATTACGGTAGATTAGACTTGTTTTACTTCGTTATTACACATATATAGTATTAGTTTTAGTTTCATGTACTAGGTATAGACGGTTTTGTGAAAATAAACATTTCATACACATGTGTGATGCTCATGTACCATACGGAAGAATTCCATTCATAGTGTAAAACTCTGAACTGTGAACTATGAACTGTGAACTGTGTTACTCGAATGATATCAAAATTCTCCCACAGTATCATGTGCGTACCCATCCCAGCTCGCACACATGGAGACATTAATTCTGTCCTGACAACCCAATTAGCTATCCAAAGAGGAGAGGGTTGTAGTGTTTATCAGATTAATAGTTAAAGCAAATTGACAGGTCTACAACCTTGAGGTCACTGACAATCTGAATCCCGAACAGACCCCGGCTTCACGGCTCTACCTGATATCACAAGCTATTAATTGTTAGGCCCTGTATCATGTATACCATATTATAATGCTTAGATAGTTATAGTGCATTGTTCTTTGTAACATGAGTTCCCGCCTGACACTGGACCAATAAACATGTATATAGTTTACCAGTGTTTGTCTTGTTAATCTCGGACACAGAATACAACAGGAGGGGTCAGGAGATGAGAGTTTGCCACCACAATTGACTTCGCGTTGTGTAATTTTAAATGTGGTACAAAATGTACCGGACCGTGACATAAAACCAGTGGCCAACAGTCACCTTCTAAACCCACCTTCCGGTTCTTTTCCCTTAGATTAGTCGAAGTGTTAGGAAAGACCCACAACAACACCACCACAGTAAAAGTTCTACAAGTTTATTATGAATTAAGACGAGTTTGGTTTCATTTACATAAATAACATAACAAAACAACCAAGTTCCAGTTAAAACAGATGTAAAGCCTGAAGTAAAATAGAATGTAACAAGTATAGAAATGGTAACAAAACGTACACCAGGAAATCAGACTTATCCAAATAATAGGCTACCCAGACTATGACAAGCTACCCACAGGTACATGCATGAGACAATCCCTGGAGAAGCTCCATGTTAACTCTCAATACACACCTCAATGCCTTGTAAATATGACCAACTTGACAAGTACTACGAAACTATGGAGTATATATCCCACCTGGTCCATAATTATAACTACCAGCCTACGAGACGGGCTAGACTTCCACCCTCCCTCTAGAAACAACACCTAATAAACACTAGTCTACACATGCACAGTGACTACAACTTAACGTTAATTCCTACGCTAAGTTGTTCTGGTTTCAGAACATGTTCCTATGCTAAGCAGTTCTGTTCTCAGAACACGTACACATGCATATAAGCCGCTCTGTTTTCAGAGTGCCAGCTAGGCCTATCTACTAGATGTAAACATGCAATAAAGCCACTCTGTTTTCAGAGTGTCAGCTATCTAATAGACCTAACTTACGCATGCATTATAAGCCACTCTGTTTTCAGAGTGTCAGCTAACTAATGAAACTAACCATGCATAGCCGCTCCGGTTTCAGAACGTAGCCGTATCACTAAGCTAAGTCACTTTGTTTTCAAAGCGTTGGTAATGACCAAATCCCGGTAGGGAAGTGGCGAGGTTTCTCTCCCGTCTACGGCTTAAATAGCCCTGACCTTGACCCTTAGTGTAAATACCCGGAATAATATCCGTAATCTAAGAGACTCGATGACTGGCTCCACCACCGCAGTCTCGACCAATGACAGCGCATTACACAAACTGTCCCCGGCTCACCCGGCAAGATGGCCGTCATAACAGATAAACTGAAAATACCCGGGCAGACATTCGTCAAACCAGACAGAATATCCCCCGTAACCCCAAGGCTGTACCATCCTAGAGTACTACTATTTCGCTACTAAAGGTACACACACCTGGAAAGAGCCAAACCCACTACAGAGTCACATAACACTACAAATTCCTTACAGAATCGAACGTAACTGTTCAAACCGCAGATGACAAAATCCACTTTTACCACACATGTAAAAAATTGGACTTCATTCAGTGACGAAAACAAGCTTAGAGTGAAAATAGGTCGATTTTCTCGTTGAGGCTAGTTCTTTCCCTTGTCACAGATATATAGTAGTGGGAGGGGCTATATTCGAGAAAGGTAAAAAAAATATCTGACAATCATTTCATAGTGACATAGGTCCGTGCCTAGCCCCTGTGGATGCAACCATGCATCGCCAGACTGCACTTTTACATTGTACGTTTAACAGTGTCATGTGGGTTTCCGACGATGACAACCATAGGGCAAACCTTAATTTCAGTAAAAAGTTATCTTCACGAATCCTCATTTAGAACCATTTCACAAAAGGTGTGCATGCATTTTAAAGTACAAAAATAAAATGAAATGATTCCGATTTTTTTTTATACAACTCGATGTCTTGAAGATTTTTTTTCAGACTATCTATATATTCATCTAAAATCTATCCAATTTTCAGCGTCAACATACTTTAACACTTACAATTATGTATCAGGGAAGTCCGTGCACTCATATGACGCACCACGCACTAAACATGTAGAACACATGTATAATATATATATCAAATTTGGAACTTGTCGAGAGGATAATTGTCCAATACTTAATCCATTTGTATATGTTATGATAGCTCCGTTTTCATTTTACTTTTTTTTTATGTAAATTTAAAGGTTCGTTAACATTTTCAACACAACTGCAGACATGGGACATACATGTATATATGATTTTTTTTTTTATAAATTAATGACTTCACTTATATATTGCATATATTTTGATTCATATCAAATTCAATACCGGGATCCAAACCAGATACTATTTGTACAATCCGTATTTTATAGATTAGGTATGACAAGCATTTTTTATCCGCACAGGAGGACATAATTTTTTTCATTTTGTCCAAATTGAACTTGTATGTAATTATACATTAAACTCAATCGCACCTATGCCGGCGTTTTACAACGTAACCACCTCCACCCACCCCCCCATACGGGTTTTCTTGTATGTGAAAAGGTATTTCTCTTCAGCAATATATTTCAATTATGCCGTTTTACTGAAATATTATAAAGGGAATATTGCAAAACACGCCTTCAAATTTTACACACGCATTTCATGTAACAGAGAAATGAAAGAGTTATCCCTTGGGAGGCCCCAAAACTAAAACAAAACTGTGTCACCGACTATCCAGAAGAAAACTGTAACATGCAAACAATTTGGCTGTTAGTTTCTCCCTTGAATACTTCCCATCCCTCATTATGCTTCCGTAATATAATCCTTACGTTGAAGTTTGACCATACGGCCACTTTTCGCTTGGTAGTTACATGTAGGTCACGCGGATCGCCATTTTTTGTTAACCGATGTAGCTTGTTATGCGCATGCGTTATCATATGTGACGAAAAAAAATTTACATGTCCAAATCGTTGATCAACGAATAGTGATTCCCTTTTTTAATTATTGATTAAAGTTTTTGGGAACATATTTCAGCGTAAATCGCCCATGAATTTTCCATAAGATTATACGTTTGATTCATATATACAATAATTCTAAATAAGCATAAAAAAATAGTTTTACCGTGATGCCTCTTTATTGTAAACATTCATACATTGTACATAATGTTTACGTCATTTGTATACATGTCTGCTCTTTCGTTTTAAGCTGATATCAGTGAACATGGGGAAGATAGGGATGGGCGGTTTTACCGGTATACTGTGGTATAAAGTTGTCATGGTACGTATCGTGGTACATTTGTCCTGTACCGGTTTTTTGCGGTACTTTCATTTAACTTAAGCTTATCAATGAACTAATTGTTACATGTACATAGATCAATTGGAATTCCAATATGGTTTAATTATACTTTCCTTTAAGTTTGCTGATCAACTAGGACAGACAGAACTTGACTCAAACAATATTAGAGGATAACACAATGAGAAACTTATGACAGGCCACTTGTTGATTTGCTTCAGAACAAAAACAGCTAGAGACCTTCAGCTAGCTGATTCATACAATCAAGGTGGTATACCGTGGTACTATTGATTTTGTGGTACCCAGCTCTAGGGGAAGACGATAGTAAAACAAAGTACTCAACAGTTATTATTGATATTTTACATTATACACGTCTATAAGCACCATGCACATTAGTTATACACACAAATGTATACAGTGTACGTACATACACAGATACATGTACAGTTGAGTGTAAGCTAACCTTTACACCTAGTGCACTCTAAGTAGTGCACTACGTTTAAACTAGTAGTGCACTACATTTAAACTACAGGTAAACTAGTAGTGCACTACACCCTGAACCCCATATAGGTCAAATACCCCTACAGGTAAATGGGCAGTCCCATCCATCTACCTGTGATTTTTACCTGTACCTCACCTTTGTCGTCTGCTAGTACTTTGAAGCTGCATGGCCTTATCATTAGTTAATATTTATAACTTTAATGTATATATATGCATCTTATGTAGTTATTTTTCTCAAACAACCTTTTTTCTTTCATTTCAAACTAGAAATTGTGAAATCATGATAATTACTTTTACAATTTTCCCCAAAAATTTCTTGCATACATCATGTAATTAAATAGAAAATTAATATTTATCTAGCAGTTTTGATGTCTTATATTTCTTTTAATATACACTTTTAACGTTATTAATTTTTTATTAATTTACTAATTTACAATCAAGTATATTGAAAAATTGAAGGAATATCTATTGATTATTATTTGTTTAGAAGTATATTTTTAAATATTGTAAAAACTAATTGCGAAAATAACAAATAAATATTCTTTTATTGCTTAATTAAATTAGATATATATTTTTTATAAAATAATTCATGCCTCAGATCTATATATTTATGAACGCGCTATAGAGTTTTGATAATCTTTATTTTTAATTTTTTTCTATATTAAGATCTGTATGTATATATATCACCACATACAACAGTGTTAATATAAATATAAGAATTTGAAGTTGAAAAAAAGTAATACAACAATAAATTAAAATTTATTCAGATTGTTCAGTATGGGACAGATGTTTTGATTTGACCCTCAGGCCTCAGGCAGTTACCTGACCTGTCTCAACCTTGTCTAGGAACACCTGCTGACATAAGCCTGTCAGTGACATAATTGAGGTGTGAATTTCTCATCTGACTATCACTGGTCAAATTTGAAAACAATTTGATTAATACTTAGGGCTAAACTGGATATGACCAGGATCATGAATATGATAATACATATGTTAACTTTTACTCGGGTTTATCAAGTTTATCTGAAATTAAAAATCTTTGAGAATATATCTAGATATTTACACATTTCTCTTTAAATAGTGGATATTTTGAGAACTTTAATCCATTTTTATGTTTCATTCAAAACATTTAATTATACAATAATAAATTGATAGTACATAACATTGAAATTAATAATAATTAAGAATATATACTGTCTGGCTCAGTCGCTTCATTATAGTTTGATAATAAAATACTAACATTCATTATACTTAATTTTATTCTAATTATCAGTATAAAAGTATTTTAAAATATTCCGATATTTAGGCCTACATTTGAAGGCAATTACAGGTTGTATTAAATATGACTTGAAGGTTTATGAATATATGTAATAATGATTTAAAAAAAAGCAAGGTCAGTTTATTGGAATCATTTTAATTAATTCTATATTGTAAGACTCAGTATACAACAAATAAATATTATGCAGTTATATTAACCTAACTTCGAACAAAGTTAAGCCTATGCCAGTCACATTTATTGTACTTTTAAATCAACCTAATGACTTATATAAAATCTAACTAAAAGGGACAAATATAGATCTTCAGGTAGAATCCTTTACCCTCCAGGCATAAAAACGTACATGTACCTGACCTGCCTGGGCCACATCCTCAGGTACAGAGGGCAAGAGAGGGGACACCCCTAGGCTGTCTGTAGTTAGCCAGGTGTGAATTTCTCACCTCCCTCTCCCCCACAGCCATCACTGACCAATCTGATTAAAGGCCTGAGGGCCCTACCCTGTTAATTGATTAATGATGATAACATTGATTACAGTCAATTGGATTACATGTAGATGTATGTTGGTATTTTGATATGAAGAAGGAAATGGCTTTAAATGTTCTGGTGAAAATAATCGTTTCTTATATTAGTACTTGATGTTAATATAACCTTTCATTTGTATGTATTGTACCTGAGTGTATATTGAAACAGAATACCAATACTGGTACATGTAGGTAGTATTGCCAGAGACGTATAAAACCTTGTACGTCTCTGATATTGCACAGCTAGCTTCTTAATGTCAGATATTAAAGTAATTTGTTATTGAAACAACTATACTAAGTACAAAATATGTTCTTCTAATATCTCTTTTTTTATATTAAAATCTGTTGTTTACTTTATTTTCTGTACATATATTTAGTAGGATTAACTTAATAATTTCGACATAAAACATGTGTTGTACCATTTTTTATTTGAACACGTACCTTTCAATGTAATTGTAGAATGCAAATATTTAAATAGAAAAGAATAATTGTTACTTCTTTAAAAAGAATTATAAGTTATTTTATTTAAATTATTATTTTATTTAAAATTTTGACATGCAGTGATTTAATTTATTTAAGTTATTATGATAAATATCTTCTGGTATAAACTCAGAATTGTTCATTCTTGTACTTATATGAGGTTCAAGTACTGGCAAACTAATGACTTCAATAGTATAACATAAAAGTACAGGTAAATCATTATACATCTGTACAGGTAATTAAGGACACAGGTAGGTATGGACCCTCCCATTACCTGTAGGGGTTTTTGTGGTCACACCTGACTGGACGTAGTGCACTACAAGTTTACCTGTAGTTTAAATGTAGTGCACTACTAGTTTAAACGTAGTGCACTCCTAGTGCACTAGGGTGTAAAGGTTAGCTTACACTCAACTGTACGTGTACATTTATAACTCGGTAACATGATTAATTACTTACCTGAACATTTCCTGTGAGCTCGGGTACCTGGGCACGGTCGGTGGATAGTTGACGTGGTAAGGGGCTTTGGCCTGGTGGCCGTTGAAAAACAAAGTATCACCCATTTCTGTTCAGCTATATATATTATTCCCTACAGTTCAGTTGCCACCCCTGCTCGTGCCGCTTATACCCTTACAAACAAGCAGGTGCCCGTCATAGGTGGACAGTCAATTTGCCAATAAAATTTACTTAACTGGTCTTTACACAATATTTGATTCTTGTTTGTGCTTTAATGTATAAATAGAAGTTGTAGTATAGAATGTATTCGTGAAATAAGGGGAAAATCGATCACGAAGATCGCTTGTCTGATGGTAACTAAGGATCAATTTACTAACGTTGCTAAGGGAAACAGAAACATCGTTATCCGCCTTTTCTGTTTAATTTTTACTTCACCTGTGTGTCAACGATAAATTATCGTGAATAAATAACAAAAAATACACAATTAAAGCATTGAAGTATCACAAACTCGTGAATAATTCCGTTATATAACTATATGAACAATAAATGTCGAGTTTGTTATTGTGTCGGGTGGTAAGCGGCCCAGTGTGTACCCGTGAAAGATGGCTTCCACTGCCCAGTTTCTGTCTATACCAGCGAGCCAGCCCAAGTTGTGGTAAGTCAGTGTATGTCCTTGTACATACGTCAGTAGCTATTGTCACTGCTAGAAGTGATTACTATTCTCAATCCTGTTTATTAATGATATGATACAAATAAACCTGACGGGACACTAAATAACTCGACCACCTTCAATATTGACAAGCATACATGTACATGTACAAGTTGCATTCAAATGCATACAATACTGTATATAGATCTATGTTAGAATTAATTTATGACTTTGTTTAAGCAAACATAAAAATATCAAATTTTTTTTTCAAATATTTGTTTAATGCGTTATTATTCACTCATCTTCACGTGTACAATTTATTTTAGATAGAGTAAAAGATGTACTTCATTCATGCAACTTTAATTGAAATTAATACTTAAATTTCGAATGAATTCAGAAAATGGAATAACAGAAAAATAATCTGGAATATTTTAGAAGGACAAATAACATCAGATTAATTACCAATTTAATATGAGATGAGGAAGTACAGTGCTACACCACAGACTTAGATTAGAATATGTAGCAATAAATCATATCGACTGTTGCTGAACCATATATACAATTGTATATATACAATTGTAATTATAATAAATGATAATATTTTCTTTAACCTGTTTTATTTCCACAAACAGGCAGGCCGATCTCTACTCTTGGAAGAGGTACCACTCAAGCAGTCCAGATGTAGCTCATGTGAGTATACAACGTATATGCATATAGATGTATAACAGAAGTCCATTTCATCATATACATGTACAGTCAAACCTGTATTAAGCGGCCACCAAAGGGACCGTCAGATATTGGCTGCTTAAGACAGGTGGCTGCTTAAACCAGGTTGGCCAGAAACGGCCTATTGCTCATTTTTTTTCAACAGATAAATATTATAATGCACTTAATCATACACTAGTGTCGGTGGTTCTATGCGGAAATTATCCACAGATTATCGTAAACAAAACCAAATCACTTGACGATTGATAAAAATAACTGGTCATGTGATCATCGCCGATGTCTATTTCCGGACAAAATGGCTGCTTAATACAGGACAATACAACAACTTTGGACAATTTTTTGTGGCCGTAGGCCGCGTTAGACAGGTGACCGCTTATTTAAGGTTCAATATATAGTGTTTTCCATCGGGCGGACCATAGACTGGCCGCTTAACGGGGGTGGCCGCTTATTCAAGGTGGCCGTTAGAGCAGGTTTGACTGTACAGTAGCTGATTCAAAATATCGGACTGGTCGCACAGTACAGTTGAATTTCATGTACAGAACAAGTGAACATATTTAACTCATTTATCCCTGGAGACACTTTGAACTTCTCCAATTCAAAGGTTGGAACAGTTCATTACAAAATTTCAGGAGTGAATGAACCATGATTTCAACACCATTGTAACAGGAGAAAGAGAAAATGTAGCAGCCAGACCGGGACCTTCCAAACTCTAGACAAACACTCTACCACTGAGCTACCAGCTGGTCGCTGATGATCGGTCCAGTCCAGCCATATACATACATATACCTAGAAGAGCACTGCATCTTAATATATTTTTAACAATGAACCTATTGATCCACCAAAATTATTGGTAACAGCAAGCATTTTCAAAAGGTACACCTAGTTAGGTTTCTGTGAATTAACCTCTTGGATGACTCCTTGTAACTCATTCACACCTATATTGCAAATTTGGACTTGTTCAATCTTTGATTTGGTAAGGTTCAAATGTGACTTTGGGGTAAATATTAAGTGTCATTTAGTCCAATGAAGATGTATGTATAAGTGTATTTAAA
Source organism: Mimachlamys varia (assembly GCA_947623455.1). Lineage (NCBI taxonomy): Eukaryota > Metazoa > Mollusca > Bivalvia > Pectinida > Pectinidae > Mimachlamys > Mimachlamys varia. The sequence continues at coordinate 25,517,865 of OX392532.1, read as the reverse complement.
ACCAAGTAAAATACACTTGCTAAGTAGTTTAAGAAAGAATTACTGGTACCCGTAATTTTTTTCCATGGACAGATATTCCATATCAGAATTCAAATCACATGGATCTATCAATTTATTTTACCAAGGACAAGTATGTCAGACTGGTCATGATCATCAAATGAATGTAAAATAAAAGATGAATCAAAATTAAGTTTATAAGTCTATAATTAAGTGACATGTGAAGGAGGTAATTTGCATATCTCGAGCTCAGTGTTATTATATTTACATTCCAAGAATTCATATAATTAAAATGTGCACCTTTTACATCAAATATCATGGTTAATGGAAAACTCAACCAATCTTGGTGATTGAAATATCCCCACTTTCATACGATCTGAAAACATCCAATAAGGGGTCATATGTTCTGGTGAACTTCTGCATTAGCCAATCAAATTACATCTTTCAGAAACTTGAATGTGAATGTTTGTGCAAAAAATCTTGCATGATCCTACAGTGAAGTTATATGTTAATTAAGTCATTTTGTCACAACAATCTAACATATGTTGTGATGAAATGTTTTGGTGCAGATGACAGCTGACGCCTGTCACCAATAAGAAAACATTCTACTGGGGTGTCAATTAAAGAGGCTCAAAGGTCACCAGAACATGACCTCATATGGGATGTTGTCAGATCTTTATGTAACGGAGTGACAGTAAGGATATGCATTTTAATTAGGCCGAAAACTCTGAAAAACAAAAGTAGATTCGGCAAACTGAATGAACATGTGTAACAGGAGAGGAAAAATGCACGGCCAGACTGGGGTTCAAACCCGGGACCTTCCAAACTCTAGACGGACGCTCAACCAATTCATGAGCTATCTGGTCGCCGACGATCGACCCGGTCCAGATCCGATACAAGTGAATTTCATGGTGTTACAGAGTAACCAATAGAAACCAAGGGATATAGTAACCCAATACATTTTCATGTTTGATCAAGGAATCAACTCCAAATTGTTCCGGCACTAACCAATACGCAATATGATTTGAAATTCTTGTTGATAATTTACCACAGATTTTCTCAATTATGTTGACAGAAAGGCTGGCAGAAATGGGGCGGGCCACACCCAGACTGGTATGCCAAGAAGTCATCCTCCCAACACCCAGACTGGTTCAACAGGAACATCAACACAATCAGGAGGTGTAAGTTTGTCTTACGGGATAGGTCACAATTTTTACTGCATTATAGTCCAACATACACATCAAATACAGAGACGTATTGTTTTGTGTCTTATCATTTAGAACTGTACTTCATAAGATACACATTGCAACGTGTTTCTGGAACCATACATACTCTCATGCTCAAAAATTGATTTTGTGCTCCAAATCTTATTAAACTCCCCACTTGCAAATGAAGGTAAAGAGTGTACTAGTATATGAAATCATTTAATTTGTCTGTATATCTGTCCATTCGTTGTACTGCACCAAGGGATCTAACTAATATGATATATCATCTAAAAGGCATTGTTGGAAACCCACGGTACACTTCTCTTGATGTTTGCATCCCATGGGCTAAAATCGGTGGAAACTCTATTTTTCGTACTAAAATAGTCGCCAATAATATTGATAGTTTCATCCGTGACTACATCCAGCTGGGGAATCCCGTTTCATTTGTAGCAACGCCTGTCAACAAAACCTGTCAATTGTGTTATAATTGTGTCAATTGTGATTAAAATATAAGGTCCTGCTATACAGAGATTGACATCGGCGTCATGCCTACATAAATATACTGGTCTTGGTCACAGTAAAATTATCTAACAGAATGTCACAAGAAACGACCACTGTTGAAATCTCCGAATAAACTTCTATTCTGGGAAACAAAGATTTATATCGATTCTGGCCCACGGGATGCAAACGTCAGAGAAGTGTACCGTGGGTTTCCGACGATGTCTAAAAGGTGGCTTAAGAGAAGTCTCTTGTCAACATAACTAAAGTTTGGAGGAAGACATTAAAATGTTTTCCTTTATACAAGTATCTTGATGATAATATGTTTGACTTTGGATACAGTAATGGTATATACATAGTAAGATCATAATCAATCTGTATGTACCTGATTTTAATGGAAATTTTGCATTAGTTTATACAGAAGGCTAGTAAACTTAGAGATTCTTAATGCAACTCCTAGCGGATCTACTAGAAGTAAAATGTAGAACCAAAGAGGTATTGAAAAATATAATTCCCCATGTAGGAGAACAGTGCTTGTCCACATACTATTGTGGGGAAAACATCTCTATGATCATTAACCTTGTCCCATCACTTTCACTTTATAAGTTAGAGTGCCCTAGTTATTCCCTGCTTAACTGAAGAAACTAAATCCAGGTTAATACCCTTACTGATGGATTTTAATATTCCCAAAATTTTACTAGGCATTGGTTTCCAACAAGTTGCATAGTTAGTCTTTATATGGTACATAAGAATAAGATGGTATTTGTTAGTACACAGTATAAAGTTTTCACATAAGAATAAGATGGCATTTGTTAGAATATTGTATAAAATCTTCTGAAATCATTAATTCTGACTCGTTTTCACGATATCACTTGATTTGTTTCACAGCGGACTACAAGAAGGTGAACTGGCACTACGAACGACCTTCCAAGCCCACGAGTCGAACGCACGACGACTTTATATCCTACACAAATGAGGTGATGCAGAAGGACGTCCTACGCCCAATGTCCCACAACAAGTCCTATCAGGGCAGGTTCACCTTCAAACAGCCATACCCGATGGAGGTCCCAATGCCCAAATGGGGACTGTACAATCCGCCTCACTATGAAGAGCCAATCAGAATTGACCATTTCCCACCCATCAAATACGATGGATACAAATGATGGATGAATGTTAGGATACTGACAATTATTGAAATGTGTTGTGAAAAAGCTGGATTTCAAATACATTGTACCATAATGTTGATGCATGACCTTGTCGAAGCATTTCCAAGTACAACATGTTATAATTGTCTTATAATGTTATATTAGTTAATTGTTTAGGTTTAATTTGAATATTGGATATGTAGAGCATATGTAGAGCAAAAGGTTCCTATTAACTAAAAGACAGTCTTCAGGTTGATCAAGTGATTTACATTAGGTAACAAATGGAGCAAGTTTAATTATCATATTACAAGTTTATCACTGAAAAATAAATTCCGTTGTAGAAATCAAATTCTAACTGTTAAGGTTGTCCTATTGTTTTGCAAAGGTAAATGCCACAGACTTGTTGTGATGAAAAACCTGTGGAAGTTAATAAGTAATTGTGAAAGAAATTTAGTTTATAGTAGTCTGAATTTCTTGGTCAACTAAAATATAGTGTTTTCTTAGGACAAATAATATTTTTTTAGTAAATGTGAAGTAATGTAAGCGTTAATATATATAGTGTGTTATAATAACTCTGTTTAATTTATTTACATCAGTTTCATCAACATGTACCTGGCTTCCAAGGATGATCTTCAGACTTTACTTGCAAATTATAGAGTTTTGTTAAGTTTTAAGCTTTGAGATTGAATTTTGAGTTTTTGTTTTAAGTGCACAAACAAACAATAATGCAGACAGTTGATCACATTAAACTCCTGACACCAACAAAGGTCAAATAATGTTTGTTTCATTTATATTGTGCGGTTTTGCACTTGAACATTTTTTGTTTTTGAAAATTCATTCCAATTTACATAAGTAACGTATGTAAATTTCTCTCACAAACCCATTTCAAATTCAATGTAACCTACACATAAAAGTCTTAAGTGATTACATAAACAATTATTGACTTTCCTTGAGGTGAATATTAAGTTTGATAGACCCAACAAAGTGATACATTTACCAAAACAAGTCAGTATCACTTTTTCAGGTCTACATTACCACAAATTACCAAATTAAACATTTCTAATTGTTAAATATTATATATGATGTTTTTATCATCATAATCACACACAGAAAAAAACCTTTACATATTGAATGTTTTCTGTCCTTACTTTCACCCAGTGTTGACATTTTACCTGTATATTTATCTACATCAGATTGTTTGATGTGCACCTGTTACTTTGTTTTCAATGCCACTCGTCTCGTTAACTAGTCTAATCATTTAGATTTAAACTTTATTTATCTTTACTTTATTAATTTTTAACAAATTCTATTTCTATTACTTGTGTGTGACTATCTATTCATTTAATGTTTACAATTATACTAGAGATATATTTTTTATAAAAAAATTTTCACAGTGTTATTGAAAGATCCCTGTAACCTTGCTGAAAAACCCAACTTTGTGTCGGTTCTATCACAATGGGAGTTAAAGGGAGATTACTGTGTACAGAATAAAGGCAGTGCAGTGGGACAGGGATCCTTATGTCAGAGTTGTCTTTTCCTTATCTACCTAATTTATGTTTATCTGTTTGTACAAATTGAAATAAGCTGGTCCAGAAATGTACAATTTACTCCAAAACATGATGAGATTTCATCAAGTTTACGACTACCATGGTATTTTTTTCGGTACTGAAAAATTCATAGAAAATTGAAGCCTTGTTTTGATCTAGTCATTACATATGATTAATCATATTTATAAATCCTATTGGAAAAAATATGGTATTGAAGATAAAATTCCTCTTTCAATTTCAGAACAATATATTATGATAAAAAAGATTGTCATGCGCAAAAGACTGCTCAATATATCAACTAGTTTTATTTAAAGCTCAGTTGCTATGGCAACATTCTAATTTTTCTTTTTACATGTACCGTATTAGGATTACAACTTTGTTACTGCTGTTTTAGTTCAGCCTCAGAACACCTCAATATTATTTTCAAAATGAAGAAGCAATATCTATATTTTTGAGTGGTTATAAAAGACTGATGAATGTTACATTTGTTTACTTAAGTTTTGGAATTCTATTTTTTATAGAAAGTTTGGGCTTTGTTTAACTTGTATTACTTCCAACAAGCTATCTATGTTTTCGTTACGCATTTGATGTTTTGCAACAATGTAAGCATACTGAACTTGTTGTTCAGTAGCTGTGTAAGCATGTTTACTGGTACTTTTCGTGTTTAATTATCATTTTGTGACAAATATCATCTGTCCTTGAATGTATTTTATCTAACCAATTCACCCGTGATATTTCATAATGAACTATTCCAACCTATGAACTTGAATAGTTCAAAAGTTTCTTCAGGGGTATTTTTTTTTAATTTTTTGTTTGTTTTGATTACATTGCAGAGGAATTTTGATTTTTAACATCCCTGATATGAAATAATATAATAAAACATACTTGCAAAAATAGGTTAAAAGCTGAACTATTGCTTTTTCATTTTTTCTTTCTTTTTTTCTTTTACAAGGATTATTCTCATTTAGATGATGTTAAATGCTCATAAATACAAGAGTGGACTGCAAGTAAACTGTACAAACTTTACAAAAAGATTAGCCAAGTTAATTGCCATAGACATCTTGAAAGTTAATTTGACCACTTTCTTTTTCAATTAGAGGATTGTAATTTGGCTATTATTTCTGCCTAAACAATCAAAGACAGTCTAAATTCATGTATTTACAATATAACAATAGTGTGTCTTCTGCCAATCATTGTACAAAATTTGAACAACAATTAAATCAGGTTGGCATGTCTTTTAAACCCTACTAAGTAACACCTTTACGGTCCTAGAAATTGAGGATGTGTCATGTTTGGTAATGCAGGAACACCAGAATACCTGAAGATAAAACTCTGACCTGAGGTCAGTACCTGGTAACTGACCCGCGAAGGCTTCAGTAACCTAGTGTTATCGAGCTAGTGATCGTTAAGGGTTTTTCTACTTTGCCATTTAATACTCCTTGAAAATTATTTTCTTTGGTAAATTGATCTTTTTTTATAAGTATATATGAAAATGATTAATTTTATAATAACATCTTTATTTCATGTTTAATTTGTCTCTTTCCGTCTAATTAATCATGTGCTGAAATCTGTGGATAGATATGTTCTACAATACCTTGTAGAAGAACTTACAGCATGGGACCAGGTAATTGAATGTATAATTATATCACTTCCTAATCTCGGCACAATCACCTGGCAATTTGAGGCAAGACATAATTAGTGTATGTTTGTTGTGAGGTATGTCCCACAGTTATTATCAAGATTTTATCCCTTTCACCCTTGTAGACAATAATAAACTGATCCAAAACTATGCATGGTGGAGTTTACATGTACTTCTGTTTCATAGGGGTGGAAGGGTTAAACCAGATTATTAGTATTTAATTACTCATTAATATTTTATTAATTAGTGAAATCATAAAAAATAAAGTTTAATTATATAGAAATCTTTGTTATTTTCATTTCATCTAATTTAACAATCCAACTGGTTTGATTTTTCAAAACAAACTACTAATAAAACACACTTTGTAGGTTTTTATCACAAGAATATCAACTAATTCTTTAATATAACAACTTAAACATAAATTCATTGGAACACTAAAGCCCATACATTACAAATTCATTTAAAACATCTTTAAATTCAATAAAATAAAACAAAATATCTTTATAATCTTATAAAATATTTCACCTCACTATTATTACCCAGGTAATGCATATCTGAAATTTCTTCTAGCTTCCCATGGGAAAACTATATACAGTATTCAGGAGTTTTCTCAGTAGTTTATAATAATATGTCACTGGGTATTTTGAAATTAAATTCGATTTCTCTCAGAATGTCCAGAAACTGGCTTCTCACCTTTTGCGCTTGTAGTGTTTAGATTTCAGGACATTGACCACCTCTAGGGGAATTATCCCTTATTGCATGCACATCCATCACATTATTGTCCCATTCCTTGTAGAACATGATCATTCCAACCCTGTCCAAGTCATTATTGTCCAGATTTGTCTTGGACATGAAGTGGTCAGTATTCACGACATTGACCACCTCTCCTCCTCTAGGGGATCGTCCCCTATGAGGTAGTCGTCACATTCCAGCCCATCCAGGTCATTATTGTCCAGAATGCATGGTGTTAGACATGAAGTGGTCAGTATTCAAGACATTGACCACCTCTCCTCCTCAAGGGGATCGTCCCCTATGAGGTAGTCGTCACATTCAAGCCCATCCAGGTCATGGTCGTCCCATTCGGTGTCCGACACGATCTCCGCCCCCGCGGCCATTACAGACCGATAGTGTTTCACCTCTGGCGATAGAGCCTCACTTTCATCTTCGTTATCATCCTCCTCACTGCTGCTGTCTTCTGTAAAATTGTGTAAAGTATTAAATAACTTAATTTACTAAAGTACAGAGTTTTCTTTGTGGACAGTGAAACCAGCATACCCGTTAACCCACCCTCATTACAAGGGAGACTCCCTCATTTTGACCGAAATTTACCAATTTCCCTCGAAATCTCCCTCATCTAAGTTCAAACTCACACAAACTCAAAATCTACATCCTGTAGTCAACTCTCCTAGTTACTGCAAGGTATGTGTAATGACCATAACAGGTGTGTCTGGATCAAATGAATACTATTTGAAGTTATTTTGATACATAAAATGGGAATGACAAATTGAGCAATGCAGTTTCAGTCGCATTTCACACACTTTCTTCCTCATTTGGAAATGTAGAATGAGGGAGATCTCCGTCAATGGAGTTTTCAAAGGTTAACACTTATGAACCAGTATCAACCAGATTATAACTATCTGAATCATACTGTATAGTTGTTTAATTTCAGGAGTATAAAATTCCATGCACTGCCGAAATCATTGTCCTTCAAAGAACAATTCTTCATAAAGCCTTCTTTTTTAAGGGTAAAAAAATATGTACTCACATATATATACAAATTGTAACCAATGTGTATAACTTGTATTTATGATGTGCGATTACTATTTCAGTTTGGTGAAGAATGTATGTTATTATATGTTCTCCCATGGAAATCAATCTTAACAGAGTGTGATATTTCATGTGTTATTAATTTTGCGAAATTTCATTTGACCACACACATAGCAAAATTAAATCCTTGGTGATTAAAAGCAACTATACAGTACATTGGTCCTTGCTATTCATCAACCAAAGTTAGACATAAGCTAATTTAGCTTGGCAGGTAACAGATTATTACTTGATTCTGACATAGTGTACCATGTACCAACATATAAAATGAAATATAATCAAGAGGCACAATGGGCTTACATCATTCATCTTTTAACTCCATGCTGCTTCAAATTACATTTCACATCTGTTAAGGAATTTTTTTCAAGGTTTTAACATACAGTGTACCCTCGACCTATCGCCACCCGAATTTACCGCCACCCTCGCATACCGCCACCTAAACCTCTAGAACGGATTTCCCTTCTGAATAATTCCCTCGTTAAGTTCGCCACCCTAGCATATCGCCATCCGCCACAACCTTTAAAATACAAACGTCCCGAATTGCTATGCATTTCCCTCGACGGTAACGCCATATTGTTCTGTTTTTGGAGATCAAGGAAATCTTTAGTGTTCCACTTGGAATGGCATGCGGCAAAAGCAGATCAATAACTATTTTCAGATATAAATTTGTGCCAATGTAGATCTATATGACGATATAATACTAAGCTCATTTTTTAAAAAAAAATGTTGGAAATGCAATCTATTATGCAATTTAATTCTTGGTAATAGTTTTCATAATTCGATACTATCGCCACCCTCATTATACCGCCATAATTGCTGTGGACGAAAAGTGGCGGTATAACGAAGGTACATTGTATTTGATGACCTTTGTGATTTAGAAAGGAAATCAAGGTAATTTCTTCTAGAAGTCTATAGCCCTTTACTTGTCATCACCATCAACTTTGTTTCATATGTGGACCTATAGAATACATACTCTATGCGTTTGAAATACCAGTGTTTCAGTTAAATGACCTTGAAATTAAGTCAAGTTCATTCATTTTACAAAACATAGTGTTTCGACAAGCATATTTCTGCTAATTATCATTACTGTATACCTTTAAATGAACAGGAAGTTACAAAGTACCAAATTCAGCCAAGTAAGCTTCTATATCATGACCCCACGTCCATGTTGATATCCAGATCTTTTTCAGAGGTCAATATAAACAGTACATAACTGTAAAGTGCGGCAAACCAACATGAAAGGGCCTGTTTCCAGTAATGTTAATTCTCCATAGGAGCCTGCCCCCGTATAACTTCTTATCTAGCTCAGCTGCAGTTTTTTTCTTTTCCGAAGAATAATTTTACACCTTTCCGACACCCAGATTTCATAATTTCAGCGAAAATGTATTTTTATAAAGTTGCCATTTTGAGCATTAAAGACGCAAGGTCGTAAATAAAAGAAGGTTATCTCGAAATTGTAATTTGCAGCATAGTATAATTTTTTTTTTGATAAATATTTGCAAAACATCGTGTTTATTCATAAAACATTAAAAAAAAAATTTCTCGGATGAAAATGCACTTGCAGAGACACAATTATTAAGAAAAATGCCATAAAATTGCAATTTTCTCCCATTTTCTAGTTTTGGATGCAAATTTCCATCAGAAAATCGGATAGAGCTTTACTTGTTTCATATGTGTACCAAAAATCAGCTAATTCCATGTGGTGGAACGTTCTCATATCGCCGCCTGAATGTGGTTGTAAATTGAAAGAAAAGGGGAAATGAGTAACAACCTTGTCTGAAACCCTATTATATAGCGTATTATATACAAAATTTTATATTGAATATCAGAGCGGATATTTTCATGACAGTTTTATGATATCTAACGACTAAATAAACAATATCGATATAAAGATTTACAATGAGGACACCCTGATACATGAATACTGTTCTATGTCAAGTTGCCCTCTTCTGAATTTTCTGATCGTGTGGCCTTGTACATTTTTCGGTATCTTCTTGTCTTTGTCTATACGTTTACGGAATCATTGACTCGACGCTAGCTATTCTTGTCTCACTTTCCTTGTTTTATTGTCACATCTCCAAAGCGTTGTGGCTCTGTCAGGGTTGGGACCCTGACTTGTCTCACTTTCTTTGTGCCTGCCGAACACGCCACATCGAATAGATAGATTATCCATATAAAATACTTTATTTTGTTCTAAGTAAGGTATTGAATGTGATTTATTATATTGTCTTGTTATTTTGTGTAATGAGTTGTTCGTTATTTATCACATATTTTGGCATAATTGTACTAAGTATTAGCTGTTTACAGCAATCATCGGTGGCTTGCTATTTTGTTACTTTATCGATGCTTCATAAACCAATCGTTATTGTTTCAAGATGGAGGGTAAATGTGTTGGAGAAGGCTGTCAACTATACTTCAAGAAACGTAGTGGCAATAAGAACAAAAGTGCACGCAATGTAAATAGTCCACAATATAAATGGCTCCTAGATACGCTGGTGCAACAAGGATTGATGTCAGCAAAGGAACAAGCACTCATTTGCCATGAAGTATCTTCGGAACAAAAATCAGCCTGAACCTGAACCCACGCAGAACCAGGAAATAGAGGAAGAAGACGACTCCCCGTCCCATATCCTGTTGTTGCTGACCCTTCATGATCTTTTGAATGGATCATCTTCACACAAAAAATGCTGTCTCTGTCTTGTTACCTTTGCAATAAATGGAACAAAATCATCAGTCTTACCAAAACGTGCAAGACATCACCTGATCTACTCACACAATCTGCGGTGTCCCAACTCATCCCGCGTCTGCTCCATTCACCTTATTGGTAACGACTTAGATCCGTCTACAGAGGTTGTCCTTGATGGTAGAGGTTCCTTGGAATCTCAGTTACCATCAAAATCATTAATGACCTCCTAGAAGTGTCGCACGTCCTTTCACAGAACCAGTCTGCGTTTGCAATAGGCTTTTCTTCTCTTGATGACTCGGCATGCATGGCTTGGACAGGTTGGTCCAAAGATCAGTTCCTCGAAATCCACTCTCACTGTTCCCCATATCTTTCATCTGGTATATATACCAAGACTACACACGATGCTCTACTACTGGTCTGGGTAAAACTGAAAACCGCCATTTCCTGGAGTCAGTGTTCTTCTCTTTTTGCAATTTCCAAGTCAAGTGTGTCCAAAACTTTCCACTCCATAGTACAGACATTAGACACATCGATAGTCCCACAATTTCTAGGTCCGGATCACTTGACAAGAGAACAGTTGCTCGGGCACAATACTGTCTTTTCAGAAGCATTTTTGGAGATAAAGCCACTGCCATATTAGATGGCACCTATATTTATATCCAGAAAAGCTCCAACCACAAGCTCCAGAGAATGTCCTACTGTAGCCAGAAGAAGAGAAACTATCTCAAATTCATGAGCATCGCCTTACCAGATGGCTACATTCTGGACACAGTAGGACCATTCACTGGCAGCGAAAATGATGCTGCAATTACAAAAAAAGTCATGGACAAGCTAGTTACTTGGCTACAACCAGATGACAATGTTGTCGTGTACCGAGGTTTTAGAGATGTCCTACCAGTTCTCAAAGCCTCTGGCCTCAATGCTAGCATGCCGTCATACCTGAAACACGGTCAAAGTCAACATTCTGACGTCCAAGCAAATCTTGACAGAACTATCACCAAATCGAGGTGGATTGTGGAATCCTATCATGGTCGTATGAAACACTGGACGTTCTTCCGAACGCAATTGGTGTCTAACAGCTTTATCAATGTCATCGAGGCTTTGCTTCGAACCATCACAGCCTGTCTGAATGGTATTAGAGGACCGATCTACCAGAGATCTCCAGAGAGAGATGCCAAAGATAGGCTAATGGCTGAACGTATGAAGGACCGTTTGACAACACCGAATGGTTTAGCTCAGAGAGTCAAGACAGATCCGGATCTATCTAGACGGGCAAGGTCCGAGTTTGTCAAGATGGATGCATCTTCCGTACTGTTTCCCCGTCTCGATCTCGATTACTTGAGAACCATTACGTGTGGAACGTATCAGATATCTCTGGCTCCTGGTTACATCGCCGAACATTTAAGTGATTATGGAGACTATGAGGTGTGGCTTTACCAGCACTCCCCAAGACCTTCTCCGATATCAAATACATTCTCGATACAAAAGCCAAACGAAATATAACGTTTGGATACGGTTCACCGTTTCACCCGATGATGAGGCCCCAATAAAAGACTACTACTGCCAGTGCCCAGTTGGAGAGAGAACGATGGGAATGTGTGCGCACATCTCCAGTATCTTGTACTACCTTGGGTATTACAGGGCGCTGGAAAACCCTCGACCATTACAACCAAAGGTGAAGAAATTCCGACAAAGCTTGAAATAGTTTTCCATGCGGCAACATAGTGCATATGTCGAAAGTATGTTTGGGGCTCGATATGAAAGATCCCCGTTACCATGTGACTAACCAAACTTATAAATATAGGTATTATACAATCGCCCATAGCTATGAACACTCCCGTAAATGCAAAAACCAACCAAAATCATAAGGAACACGTTTTGTTTGTTGTTCTGCCTATTTGTCAGCCAATGTCTTCAACAACGGGGACTTGTGAAGTAGCCATCTTGGATTTTTTTCATGAAAAAGTGTTTCTCTCACTTTTTTTCATATCTGTGTTCATATTCTCAACATACCGAGCAAATACTATCGTGTTTTTTTTATTATCTAAAGAAAGTCGAAAATCGGCAATTCAACCATAGGCTAATTCAACCCAAGATTTGAAAATGTTCCACCACTTACATTTTGATGATTCTTCCTCTCATCAATAGCATATTACGTACTGTTTGATAGGATAAAAATTGGTTTGCATCCAACGCCCATAAAAGAGTGTATTCTCTAAAAAACACAGTTTTTGTGTCTAAAATGTTATCATCGAAAATGGCATTTTTGAGATTGTTTCTTCCATAAAAAAGCCAAATGGCGCGATGGAAACACGATTTTTTGTCACAATCATGCCATGAATGTATTCTTTACGGTGACTATCATTTGATTAGATTTTCATTAATATTTTACATAACATGCACATTTTATCAACACTTAGACAGCTTCTGAAAGACAACTTTGAGGAGCCATAAAAAACAAACCAAGTGACCTAAATATTTATACTTTATAGATTTGTTACCACAACGGCAAGGGCAATGCACCACCAACAGGAAATTTGAATCAGAGAAGGGGCCATTTTGGAAACAGGCCCTTTGTAAAAGATCCCTCCCTCCCTTCTGAGAAACAGTGCTATTAAACACAATTATACTATTAACCTCAGACAACTTGAAATTTGAAAACCCTGCTATTTGGTGAGGATGGAGTAAAAATGACTGGTATATCTATCGCACACTTAAGCATTAACAAATCAATCCTGACTATACACAACCCCTTACATGTGGTTCCGGAATACCTGGTATTATTCCAGTACTGTACTTGTACTTTCAATGGTCTCCGTGTAAAAGACGCTTGCTCTTCCAGATCATCTGGTATTATTCTCTTATACTTTCAATGGTTTCTGTGTAAATATTTACTTTGTTCATGTTTTGTCTCTAATTTAATCAATTTTGAGTTCAGATTTTGGATTTGTTGACACTTTTTTCATACTTCCTTACTATGACCGTACGTGCAGCTAAGTAAAAATTCTTTCAGCAGCAGGACATGACGTACTATTGGAGAAATGATGTACGAGATCTCCCGGTCTGCCTTGAGATGACTTACCTGGACGTAACATGATCTCCCGGTCTGCCTTGAGATGACTTACCTGGATGTAACATGATCTCCCGGTCTGCCTTGAGATGACCTACCTGGACATAACATGATCTCCCGGTCTGCCTTGAGATGACTTACCTGGACGTTACATGATCTCCCGGTCTGCCTTGAGATGACTTACCTGGACGTAACATGATCTCCCGGTCTGCCTTGAGATGACTTACCTGGACGTAACATGATCTCCCGGTCTGCCTTGAGATGACTTACCTGGACGTAACATGATCTCCCGGTCTGCCTTGAGATGACTTACCTGGACGTAACATGATCTCCTGGTCTGCCTTGAGATGACTTACCTGGATGTAACATGATCTCCTGGTCTGCCTTGAGATGACCTACCTGGATGTAACATGATCTCCTGGTCTGCCTTGAGATGACCTACCTGGATGTAACATGATCTCCTGGTCTGCCTTGAGATGACTTACCTGGACGTAACATGATTTCCTGGTCTGCCTTTACATGACTTACCTGGACATAACATGATCTCCTGGTCTGCCTTGAGATGACCTACCTGGACGTAACATGATCTCCCGGTCTGCCTCGAGATGACTTACCTGGACGTAACATGATCTCCTGGTCTGCCTTGAGATGACTTACCTGGATGTAACATGATCTCCCGGTCTGCCTTGAGATGACTTACCTGGACGTAACATGATCTCCCGGTCTGCCTTGAGATGACTTACCTGGACGTAACATGATCTTCCGGTCTGCCTTGAGATGACCTACCTGGATGTAACATGATCTCCCGGTCTGCCTTGAGATGACTTACCTGGACGTAACATGATCTCCCGGTCTGCCTTAAGATGGAGCATTGACAGGTTGTACATGTTGATAGTTACACTGCTTCCCGAGGTGTCCAGGTGTTCTGGTTCTACAGATGTACCTGTGTTGGAACAAATCATAATATGCACATATTACACTCACTGATGTTTTCTTGGCCCATTGAATATGTCATGGTAAAGATGTTTGTTTTTGTTTTACATCCAATAAAAAGCTATGGTCATATAAAGATGTGCTAGGTTAAGTGGTGAAGGAAGGCCAAAGTTCCAAAAGAAAAACCAACGATCAATGGCTAGAAGCATGTGACTGCCCCACTTGGTCTCAAACCTACTACTCAGTGGTGCAAGGCTAGTGGTAGCAGAATGTCAGACACCTTAACCACTTGGCCACCACGACCCAGTGGTGGAGGGATAGTGGTAGTAGAATGTCAGACATCTTAACCACTTGGTCACTACGACCCAGTGGTGGAGGGTTAGTGGTAGCAGAATGTCAGACACCTTGACCACTTGGCCACCACGACCCAGTGATGGAGGGCTAGTGGTAGTAGAATGTCAGACACCTTGACCACTTGGCCACCACGACCCAGTGATGGAGGGCTAGTGGTAGCAGAATGTCAGACACCTTGACCACTTGGCCAGCGCAATCCAGACGTGGAGGGCTAGTGGTAGCAGAATGTCAGACACCTTGACCACTTGGCCACCACGACCCAGTGGTGGAGGGTTAGTGGTAGCAGAATGTCAGACACCTTAACCACTTGGCCACCACAACCCTGTAATGGAGGGCTAGTGGTAGTAGAATGTCAGACACCTTGACCACTTGGCCACCACGACCCAGTGATGGAGGGCTAGTGGTAGCAGAATGTCAGACACCTTGACAACTTGGCCAGCGCAATCCAGACGTGGAGGGTTAGTGGTAGCAGAATGTCAGACATCTTAACCACTTGGTCACCACGACCCAGTGGTGGAGGGTTAGTGGTAGCAGAATGTCAGACACCATAACCACTTGGTCACCACGACCCAGTGGTGTAGGGTTAGTGGTAGCAGAATGTCAGACACCTTGACCACTTGGCCATCGCGACCCAGTGGTGGAGGGTTAGTGGTAGCAGAATGTCAGACACCTTAACCACTTGGTCACCACGACCCAGTGGTGGAGGGCTGGTGGTAGCAGAATATCAGACACCTTAATGTCAGATATCTATGCGATATACATGTACTAATAAATGAAAATTTGATGCGAAATGTGTTTATTTAGATTAACTGCAGGTTCAAAATAAATTTTGAAATACCTACTGGGGACACTTCAATAACACAAAGTGAAACTGCAGAAAAACCCAGGTCACCATTATTTCTTTGTTGTAAGGAGATGGTTTCTTGTAATTGTAAGGTAAGCCCTATTCCTGTTAGAATCTATATGGGCTGTACTTATACAGATAGGTGTGTACTTCAACATTTAACTCGAAAAAAAAGGTTAGGAAACACAAAATCATATTTCACCTCTCTTCACAGGTGCATTCAAGTTTTTGCTAGCGAAAAATATGAACCCTATCTTGATCTTCCTTGGAAAAAACGCTCCCACAGTACGCTATGATTCTAAAATGAATCTTTATTGTGTCATCACTTTATGCAGAGTAACCAAAGTGGCATCATCAATTTTGTCAGCGGTTGCATCTGCCTTTGATGTTAGTGCGATGCACTGGGTATCGCACTGGGTATCGCACTGGGTTCGTTACAGTTTATTTTACCATAGGAAAGTGTTGAAGAAAAATAATCCATTACCCGTGTGTGTTGACAGTGAAATCACAACCCTCGGGAAAAGTTTAATGAAGTTTAGCACTTGGTTTTTAAATTCATCAATCCTATCCTCGGATGAGATTTCTCAGTCTACATCACCAGGGTGATAACATTCTAATTATTCTATATTGTTTCCTTTTTGTTATCAAAAAACTCTGATCAGAACTTACCTCCCAGGACGAGAGTGAGGGGTTTATAATTCTCGTCTGTATGTGTTGCTATAAACCGCTCCACGCTATGGTTACTAACTTCAAAGCAACCACTGACGTCAACGAGGTCAAGGTCAAAGCAAAGGTCAGCAAGTGTCATCATGGCTGAAATTATAACATGTTGACAAACGTTAAAGACATAATTTAATACTTTCCACCCCCTAAATCACATTTGGACCTTACCAAATCAATGACTGGGAATATCCAGTTTAAATATGTAGGGGGGAATGAGTTAACTCATTTACCCCTGAAATGTCATTATGAACTATTCCACACTTTGAATTGGAAGAGCTCAAATGTGTCTTCTAGGGTAAATGAGTTGATACACTGGACTACAGAGTGCAATCTTTATATGTCATGGTGTGTCATGTTATCTGATATTTCTATTGTACTTATTGTTTTGTTATAATTGACAGAGGACTTATTTTAAGGATCCCTGCCCCACTGCACTTCTTAAAAGATGTTTCAAATTGACAAAATCAAGGAATTAATCAGTTTAGTTTGTTCTAAATGTTTACCTTGATCAGAAATCGCAGAACAGACGCGGGCCAGTAGTGTTGTAAGCCTCCCAGTAGTGGCCAGAACCTCCAAACTGTCCTCGCTCACCTACAACAATCACCAACATCTTAATTAAGGATTCCTGTCCCACTAACTTACAGCAACAATCACCAACATCTTAATTAAGGATTCCTGTCCCACTAACCTACAGCAACAATCACCAACACATCTAATTAAGGATCCCTGTCACACTAGCCTACAGCAACAATCACCAACACATCTAATTAAGGATCCCTGTCACACTAACCTACAGCAACAATCACCAACACATCTAATTAAGGATTCCTGTCCCACTAACCTACAGCAACAATCACCAACACATCTAATTAAGGATTCCTGTCCCACTAACCTACAGCAACAATCACCAACACATCTAATTAAGGATCCCTGTCCAACTGGCCTACAGCAACAATCACCAACACATCTAATTAAGGATCCCTATCACACTGACCTACAGCAACAATCACCACACATCTAATTAAGGATCCCTGTCACACTAGCCAACAGCAACAATCACCAACACATCTAATTAAGGATCCCTGTCACACTAGCCAACAGCAACAATCACCAACACATCTAATTAAGCATCCCTGTCCCACTGACCTACAGCAACAATCACCACACATCTAATTAAGGATCCCTGTCACACTGACCTACAGCAACAATCACCAACACATCTAATTAAGGATCCCTGTCACACTAACCTAAAACAACAATCACCAACACATCTGATTAAGGATCCCTATCCCACTGACCTACAACAACAATCACCAACACATCCAATTAAGGATCCCTGTCACACTGACCTACAGCAATTATCAACAACACATCTTAATTAAGGATCCCTGTCACACTGACCTACAGCAACAATCACCAACACATCTAATTAAGGATCCCTGTCCCACTGACCTACAACAACAATCACTAACACATCTAATTAAGGATCCCTGTCCAACTGGCCTACAGCAATAATCACCAACACATCTAATTAAGGATCACTATCCCACTGACCTACAGCAACAATCACCAACACATCTTAATTAAGGATCCCTGTCACACTGACCTACAGCAACAATCACCACACATCTAATTAAGGATCACTATCCCACTGACCTACAACAACAATCACCAACACATCTTAATTAAGGATCCCTGTCACACTGACCTACAGCAACAATCACCAACACATCTAATTAAGGATCCCTGTCCCACTGACCTACAACAACAATCACTAACACATCTAATAAAGGATCACTATCCCACTGACCTACAACAACAATCACCAACACATCTAATTAAGGATCCCTATCCCACTGACCTACACCAACAATCACACACATATTAATTAAGGATTCCTGTCCCACTGACCTACACCAACAATCACACACATCTAATTAAGGATCCCTATCCCACTGACCTACACCAACAGTCACCAACACACCTTAATTAAGGATCCCTGTCCCACTAACCTACAGTAACAATCACCAACACATCTAATTAAGGATCCCTCCCTTGAGGTGATAAAAAACATATCTATACAGGTATGACTTACCCGTGACAGGTAACTGATGTTGAGGTGAGACAGATCAGAACACCTTGCCAAGGCCTGTATACCAAGGTCAGTCACATGTTTGTAACAGCCAGAGATATTTACATCACTGAAAAGAAATCATTAAATGACATTAACACGCTCACTGAAAATTTCTAATTTTCCACAGATGACTAATATAGCTTCACCTCAATTTATAAATCATTTGTACCAGTCAGTTTTTTTGAAAGGTCATACAAGTGTAAAAGAGCACATTCTTGTCAACTGCAACAGAGCCAAAGAAGTAATTTCTAGGTCAGCCGATTGACTAAGACTATTTTTACACTAATTACAAGTAGCATCGACCTGGTACCAACCAGGTGGTCGCGAGCTGGTGGTTCAGTGGATAGCACACTTGCCTTTCACCAAGGTGGCTGGCAAGCTTAGCTTTTTAAAGTAATACAGTATTACTAGTCATTAGGCTAACATGAGCCAAACTATACATTTCACTTGATTAAATACTAGTTTTCACTGTCCTCATATCATTTCCTGATTCCTGCACCAATCTACGTGCATCAAATGCTCAAATTTTCTTTATTTTTTATAAACTTCAAGCAAACAAGTCACACCAAAATCATCATCTTCAAACACTCATAATTAAAAGTTAAATATTTGCTACAAAATTCAGATATCAGTTATTTTTACTAAATACATTTCATTCATTTACTAAAAATAACAAATTTTAAAAAAGAAAGCCCTTATTATTTCAGTGGTACAGAAATTGTGAAATTGAGGTTTTTGTGTGAAACCTATATTGGTCTATAAACAATGTTTTGTAAACAATATATGTAAATTCAAATACTGGGACATGCATGAAAATTATGCAATTTTTCTTTCCTGTATACATGATTTACAGCATGTATTTTGTAATAAAATAAGAGGCCCAATGGGCATGCATCACTCAATTGGTATTAATCTCTCACTTGTAAATTTTTAAGAGGATTAAAACCTATGACAGCAAGTGATTCAAGAGCACACAAAATAAGATGTAAACAGATAAGATTCTCAACTTTGCTTGGCACCTTCCAAGGAGCTACCAGCCTAACACCATATCTCTTAGTCTCTCTGTATTTCAGAAGTCTTTTAAAGGTTTTGACATATTTAACATCTGTGCATGACCTTGAACAAATGTCAAGGTAATTTTTATTTAAAATCTTTGTTCAGCTTCTTCCAAGGATGGTACCAACCAAATATCCTTTCACTATAGGCCTTCAAGTATTTCAAAAGTCATTTGGAGGTTTTTTCACATACGACTTCTGTGACCTTGAAAGTGTAGGTCAAAGTTAATTTGATCACAAACTGACTCAGGTGGCAGTGTATAGTAGGATTTTGTGTCCATGGGTGATATTTTTGTACAATGAATAACACCTATTATAGCATGCCTATCAAAATCTTAAAAAAAAAAAAATAAGGAGTAAAATTGGCTTAAGCATGATAAAGTGGACTTTGTGGACTTCACATTTGTAAAAAGAAACAAAAATTTGGTTTGAGATTAAAATTTTGACCTTTCCAAAACAGGTGTCTACACATGAAAAGCTAGCTTTACAGGAAGTGAAACTTCGACAACAGCACATGAGGGAAATTAGTGAAAAATCTAAACAAACGACCCATGCTGGGACACATATAATTCTGTAAAGAAGTATGTAAAAAAATTCCTAATGGCCTGGGTAAAATTTAGGGTCAGAAATAGTGTTTTTTTGCATTATTCAGTATTTTTGATGTGGTAACCATTATTTTCACACAAGTGGCATACATAGAAAATATAAGTTTATACACTTCTCATTCCTTTCTATGGGTTGGAAATACAATGCTCTTTGCAAAAATATATACATTTATATACTTCATGTGTAAAACTGCACACCCTGTGTTTATGTTTCTCAGCCTTTGGTCTTGTTTTCCAGAAATCTGTCAATGTTCGGTAATCTGCTACCTCAGGCTTTATCCCAGGAAGCTATATGTCTACTATCATAACTCTACACCATTTGGTCGGTCAGAAAGAGTTTTTTAAAAGAAATGTTGATGGACACAGGACGCCAGACACTGGACGACACACAGACGACAGTAACCACACCATTACATGAGTTTAAAGCTAGGTATTACAAATTTGCTAGTTGATGATTCAATTTCACAAGTGGGTCAATTAAGCACCCGCAGTGATTTGTTAGTGAATCAAAAACATCAATTTTATTTTTGCCAATAAGTTTCAAAGTACATGTTTCAGTCTGATGATTGGTAATCATATTTTATCTGAAACCAATCAAAAAGCTAACTGTCTAATCTTCCAAGAGAATTTTCAGCCTTTCAATTAGTCAGTTTTCCTAATCTTAAACCAAGCATGTGACAAACTGTGATTTCGATTATGCCATGACAGGTTGCGGGCGTACAGAGAATGTAAGTGAATGCAGCCTTTCTAATGTCGAGGTTATTGTTAGACTTGCACTTACGTAAGATTGGAACATCCTACAGCACACTGCCTTAAAACATTGTCGTCCACAGCCGAGTTCTGAGCGAAGCTTAATTCTCTCTGAAACAGGTAGTCAACAATTCACGGATATTATGGAAGACTTTCCAGGTTAAAAGTGAGAACAGGTATTAAAGGCATGTTAGGAATGACATTAGTATCAGAAAACAACAAGAACTGTTAGACAATAGCTCTAACACTAATACCCTTCGCTCCCCTACTCATCGACCATTTGCAATAAAAATTTGTATAAGGCAGTGTTGATGACGAACAAACTTTTATCTACAGATACATCTACATATCATCCCTTTAAAATTTGTTCACAGGTTTAGGATAAGTTTTCCAGCCAAAATTTTTCAACAAAAACCTGTTTATAGTGACCTTTGGAAGGCCATATTTTGACTCTACAGCTATTTCTGATATTGCTTCTTAGATTAGCAGACAAAGAGAAGAGAAACCTGTTACTCACCAAACAAACTAGCTGTCCAATTCCTTTCAGACCAGAACTTGTGACTGGAAAGATTTAAAATCAAACTCTAAAAAAGTTGTTTGGGTGCATTTTTTGGACAATTTATTTTTTCTTTAATCATGTTACTTGAACCAAACATAAATGTTTTAGCCGAAGGTACATGTATGTATGTCCAGAGTACCATACATAGTGTACGTATCACTATAGAAATATGTGACAAGCCGTCAAGTATTACCGAACAATACTTCACTAGTACTAGACATGCACATTTGAGGGTTAATAACTCATTTACCCACATATATAAATTGATTTTGCCCAGTCCTTGATTGGGCAAGGTTCAAATCTGACATTAGGGATGGACAAATTAAACATCAAGCTTTCTACCATTTATTGAACTCATTCACTAATGAAGATGAGGCATGATGGTCTATAAGTGGTAGGACGCCGGGCTCGTGATCGAAGGGTTGCGAATTCCAGTCCCAGTCACAGCATTTGTGTTGTATCTTTGAGCAAGATACTTTACTCTGCTTGTTCCAGTCTACTCAGCTGTAAATGAGTATGTGGTTGGGCAGTACTAGAAATTGTACTGCTGTGAGCGCCGAAATGGCAGCACCAGATGTATGATCCACGGGAAGTTGAGAACGATATTGGCTGGTTGCTAAGGATCTTTAACCACGGATAATAATTTGTGAACCGCTTTGAGACGGCCTTTAAGGTCATGATAAAGCGGTATATAAGAACCTAGAATTATTATTATAAGATACATCTGAACTCTTTCATCAATTCAGAGGTTTAAATAGTTCCGGGTGAACAAGCTTCGTAGAAGAAACATCACACCAGTAAACAGTAATTAATGCAGTAAAACCATTATCCAGTTATTTTGACTGAATCAGGCACACAAGAATACAAGAGGCCCAATGGGCCTACATCGCTCACCTGGTATCATTCTCTTACTTGTAACCCTAAAGTTGCCTAAAAACTATTACTGTAAGACATTCAAAAGATTTAAACATATATTACCATTGTCGCATGAAAGTAAGACAAAGGTCATTTTCATTTGCAAACTTTGTTCAATTTCTTCCAAGGAAACTACCAACCAAATAATTATCATGTCTGTAGGCCTTTTGGCATTTCAGAAGAAGTTGTTTAAATGTTTTAACAGATTTGACTCCTGTGGCCGTGAAAATGGGTCAAGGTCATTTCTTTTCACAAAGTTTGTCAGGCTTTATCCAAGGAACCTTTCTGCCAAATATCATGCTTCTAGGCCTTTTGGCATTTCAAAGGAAGTTGTTAAATTACCAAATATTTTTTCATACCTTTAGGCCAGGTGAGTAAATAAAAACAAAGTTAATTTTAACTTACTTTGTGAATAATTGCCTTCCATGTGCAATACTTTCAACCTTTTAAGATTCTGAAAATAAAGAAAAGTGCTATCTTAAAAGTGAGGTGGACAGCTGATCTTAATTCAAATATTGGTAAGAAATGAAGTGCAGAGTCTTCCGAAGCAACAAAAACAAAAGATGGCAAGCTACGGCACAGTATCCAATCATAATAGGCTAAAAATCAACTGAGTGTATTAAATAATCATATATTAAAAGAAACAGTATACAATTGAGAGTTTTAGTCGATGGCACATTATACAATGTCACAAATTTAATGAAAATCAGCACATTCAATCATAAATTGTATGACTGTAAATGTTTCTTACACAAATTGTAACTATGTGTGATATACATGTAGGTATGGCCTATGCGCATATTTAGTAAATCCTCTCAAAACTGGTCAGTCTAATCCAAAACCCTGTCTGTTCCAGCCTTACCATTTGGTCCCTACATTGCCATCTAACTTATTTCCTATCTTTATAGACTAGACAATTATGTAAATGGTCAGAAATTTTGGTCTCCATGAATTTCCGATTTGACAGGTTATATTGTACTTTGAAATGCAGATAAATAAACTAATATTCTGTTGTTTACTTCTATACAATAGACAATTTATTCTGCTATGTTGTTCCGATTATTTGTTTTATGAAAGGTCTGGAATCAAAAGCCTTTTAAATATCTCCCTGGGGTAGGCTACTACAATACCTGAGTTATGTTGTAGGTTACTTTATATACAATACCTGTGTTATGTTGTAGGTTACTATATATACAATACCTGTGTTATGTTGTAGGTTACTATATATACAATACCTGTGTTATGTTGTAGGTTACTATATATACAATACCTGTGTTATGTTGTAGGTTACTATATATACAATACCTGTGTTATGTTGTAGGTTACTATATATACAATACCTGTGTTATGTTGTAGGTTACTATATATACAATACCTGTGTTATGTTGTAGGTTACTATATATACAATACCTGTGTTATAATGTTGTAGGTTACTATATATACAATACCTGTGTTATGTTGTAGGTTACTATATATACAATACCTTTGTTATGTTGTAGGTTACTATATATACAATACCTGTGTTATAATGTTGTAGGTTACTATATATACAATACCTGTGTTATGTTGTAGGTTACTATATATACAATACCTGTGTTATAATGTTGTAGGTTACAATATATACAATACCTGTGTTATAATGATGTAGGTTACTATATATACAATACCTGTGTTATAATGTTGTAGGTTACTATATATACAATACCTGTGTTATGTTGTAGGTTACTATATATACAATACCTGTGTTATAATGATGTAGGTTACTTTATATACAATACCTGTGTTATGTTGTAGGTTACTATATATACAATACCTGTGTTATGTTGTAGGTTACTATATATACAATACCTGTGTTAAAATGTTGTAGGTTACTAAATATACAATACCTGTGTTATGTTGTAGGTTACTATATATACAATACCTGTGTTATAATATTGTAGGTTACTATATATACAATACCTGTGTTATGTTGTAGGTTACTATATATACAATACCTGTGTTATAATGTTGTAGGTTACTATATATACAATACCTGTGTTATGTTGTAGGTTACAATACATACAATACCTGTGTTATAATGTAGGTTACTATATATACAATACCTGTGTTATGTTGTATGTTACTATATATACAATATCTGTGTTATAATGTTGTAGGTTACTATATATACAATACCTGTGTTATAATGTAGGTTACTATATATACAATACCTGTGTTATGTTGTATGTTACTATATATACAATATCTGTGTTATAATGTTGTAGGTTACTATATATACAATACCTGTGCTATGTTGTAGGTTACTATATATACAATACCTGTGTTATGTTGTATGTTACTATATATACAATACCTGTGTTATAGTAGGTTACTATATATACAATACCTGTGTTATGTTGTAGGCTACTATATATACAATACCTGTGTTATGTTGTAGGTTACTATATATACAATACCTGTGTTATGTTGTAGGCTACTATATATACAATACCTGTGTTATGTTGTATGTTACTTTATATACAATACCTGTGTTATGTTGTAGGCTACTATATATACAATACCTGTGTTATAATGTTGTAGGCTACTATATATACAATACCTGTGTTATGTTGTAGGTTACTATATATACAATACCTGTGTTATAATGTTGTAGGTTACTATATATACAATACCTGTGTTATGTTGTAGGCTACTATATATACAATACCTGTGTTATGTTGACGAGGCTCTGGTCCGTCACAGATTTACAGTGACTTATATGTAATTCCGCCAAGTGTTTACATCGCAAACAGATCTTACGTATTCCCAAATCTGTAAGCTGTTAAAAAAAACACGAATATAGATACATGTTACAATTTTCAATACATGTCTGTTCATTCATTGTATATAAACTTCTTTTTTCTTAGTGCAATTATGAATCAGTTATCACAACTTATATTCATTAATGTTGCTGGCCCTGATGCCAACGTATAGGGGTTGGGGGACTTGAGTACTCAGAGGGAAAAGAAAAGGGAAAATCTATTATGTGGTTCAGCTGATGACCCCATATCTTTTCATACCTAGTCATGGAATTGAACCCTGTCAGCTTGGTCTCCTACGGATATGACCTTTATTGTTTATTGAACGTTCAGCAAAATAAAACATTTACCAATGGCATGACGAAAGGCAAGTGTGTTATCAATATCATCACCCTGGGTTCACTATTGTTACATAAACAGCATCACCCTGGGTTCACTATTGTTACATCAACAGTATCACCCTGGGTTCACTATTGTTACATCCACAGCATCACCCTGGGTTCACTATTGTTACATCAACAGTATCACCCTGGGTTCACTATTGTTACATCAACAGCATCACCCTGGGTTCACTATTGTTACATCCACAGCATCACCCTGGGATCACTATCGTTACATCCACAGCATCACCCTGGGTTCACTATTGTTACATCAACAGCATCACCCTGGGTACACTATTGTTACATCCACAGCATCACCCTGGGTTCACTATTGTTACATCAACAGCATCACCCTGGGATCACTATTGTTACATCAACAGCATCACCCTGGGTTCACTATTGTTACATCAACAGCATCACCCTGGGTTCACTATTGTTACATCAACAGCATCACCCTGGGTTCACTATCGTTACATCAACAGCATCACCCTGGGTTCACTATTGTTACATCCACAGCATCACCCTGGGATCACTATCATTACATCCACAGCATCACCCTTGGTTCACTATTGTTACATCAACAGCATCACCCTGGGTTCACTATTGTTACATCAACAGCATCACCCTGGGTTCACTATTGTTACATCAACAGCATCACCCTGGGATCACTATCGTTACATCAACAGCATCACCCTGGGATCACTATTGTTACATCCACAGCATCACCCTGGGTTCACTATCGTTACATCAACAGCATCACCCTGGGTTCACTATTGTTACATCAACAGCATCACCCTGGGTTCACTATCGTTACATCAACAGCATCACCCTGGGTTCACTATCATTACATCAACAGCATCACCCTGGGTTCACTATCGTTGGTGGCAGTGAGTACTTACCTTGGTACAGTGTTCTAGGTTCAGGTACCTCACAGTAGTAGGAACAGAATGGAAACACTACAACCATAGAAATAATAATGATATTTACATCCTCTATATAACAAGGATAACACATGTTTAGCCAAAGAATAATCAACCACATAATGGTCCACAACCAAACAATAGCAGAGCCATCAATCACAGATGTTCCTTATCAAAGCAAGATATACATGTAAGTACATATAAAGATTGAAAGTCATTTTTTAACTTTCATAATGCTATGAAAGGTCAGCCGTTGCATCCATATTGAATGAAGCCTGCTAGGGCTTCATAATGAATATGGATGTAACTGTGTTTGTAATTGTGTCGACATTTAAACGACATTGGCGGAACAGCCAAGCTTGAATAAAATTGGAGCCAATGATAATAATAAGTCGTTTGAGCGTTTGAGGCAAGGGCATTCTCCATTTTATTCGAAGCGGCGCGACAAGACTCTCATTGAACAAGCTTGATCTATGACGTCATACTTAAACCACATGCTACGTCTCAAGAACCCTTGCTTTCATACTTTTATGAAAGGCATTTTTGCTGGTAACGTTCATATAGTGGGTTGCAGCGGAAATGTATATATATCAAGATGTAAGTATGTATTAAAATATAGGTACATACTCAATTAATGAAACAATTGCTTGAGAAAAGTTTATTGCTCAGGACAAAAACAAAATTGTCGGACTTGGAGACATTCATATGACAAGGTACATGATGTTTTAGTAAAAGTTCCTGTATTTTTGACGACCCCTTACATCTCCAACTATCCTGGCATTTCCCTGTATATTGGCATGCTCCAGTTCCTGACAGCCTTGGAAAAGCCAGGTCAACCTGTCCACAACACAGAGAGGACAATTAATATTCTCTTCCTTGATAAATATAAGCGCAAATAATAATAATTAATTATAATCTTTCACTGATGATAAGCTCAGGGGGGTCTGTGCATAAACACTTGTAAACCCACAAATTCTGCTGGTTAGCTTTACGATTTAAAAAGCTCTTTTTCCCGGATGAACTTGAAGTAAATAAAGGGTGGGCTTAGTTATGGGCATCCAACATGTACATGGAAATAAGGAACATATGATTAACTATTACTATTAACACATTCACCCCTTAAGTTTCATAATGAACAATTCCAACCATTGATTTGGAGGAGTTTAAATGTGTCTTCAGGGGTGAAGGAGTTAATGAATTTATGTTGGAATGCATGATGAAAATTTACTACATATCATACATTTTGAAACCACTGCTAAGACAAAAATGAAGGTTGGTTTTTATTCTTAGTTTGTCTCTAGCAAAACCAAATCTTACCCTTTGTCACCAACGTAAAAACTTCTCTCCTGAATAAATGTCTGAAAAGCAAACAAAACACCCATCAAAATCTGTCCTATATTAGCAGAAGAGAGAACAATGCTCTCATGAAAAATTAACATACTGGGTACTTTCAATTTAGGGATCAATGAAGCTCAGAAATGATTTAAATAGAATGATTTGATTCTAACCAATACATTCAATTTAAAGTTTAAGCACATATTGTCATATATAGCTTTTGCCTTACACCATAATGTCCAGGGTTTGATTCCCTGATAGTGTGTAGAAAAGTGTTCAGCTTGGTCACAGCTCACATGCCCCAGCATGTGTCATTTCTCCAGATACATTTACATGTACACACATTTACATGTACACACATTTACATGTGCGCACATTTACATGTACACACATTTACATGTGCGCACATTTACATGTACGCACATTTACATGTACACACATTTACATGTACACACATTTACATGTACACACATTTACATGTGCGCACATTTACATGTACACACATTTACATGTACGCACATTTACATGTACACACATTTACATGTACGCACATTTACATGTATGCACATTTACATGTGCACACATTTACATGTACACACATTTACATATACGCACATTTACATGTACACACATTTACATGTACACACATGTAATGTACACACATTTACATGTATACACATTTACATGTACACACATTTACATGTATACACATTTACATGTATACACATTTACACACACATTTACATACACACACATTTACATGTACACACATTTACATTTACGCACATTTACATGTACGCACATTTACATGTACGCACATTTACATGTACACACATTTACATGTGCGCACATTTACATGTACACACATTTACATGTGCGCACATTTACATATACACACATTTACATATACACACATTTACATGTACACACATTTACATATACACACATTTACATGTACGCACATTTACATGTACACACATTTACATGTATATACTTTTACATGTACACACATTTCCTCCAACTCCTCAGCAGCCTTCCATTGAGGCTGACAATATTTAACAAACTTAGCCTGAAAAAACTTGCTGTACAATGAATGAAGTTAGGATATTTTTCTTATACACACCTTTGTTATACAGGAAATACTGCATTCAACCCAAAAATTATTGCCCATGCCCCCCCCCACTCCCCACCGCCTAAACACACTCATACTCATACAAATAAACCATGCCATGAGACTTAAAACACAGACTATAAGACAATAACTTTTCAAAATCTATTCCGATAGTGATTGGTTTAAAACTAGAAATATTTCACATTTAAGCCAGATAATCACACATACCATTATTTTGAGTATTTGAGGTAACTGTGGCCAATGGCTTGCTGGTGCATGATATTAGGTCAATTTGATTCTTAATTTGTCCAAATAAACACCCATTCCTTTTTCTTTATTTTTTTAAGCACCCTGTGTGATTTTTGGTGGAATATAGTAGTTACCCCTGTACCAGGCTTTACCTTGAGTTTAGGACAAGTCTGTGTGATTTTTTGGTGGAATACAGTAGTTGCCATGCTTTACCTTGAGTTTAGGACAAGTTTGTGTGACTTTTTGGTGAAATACAGTAGTTGCCATGCTTTACCTTGAGTTTAGGACAAGTCTGTGTGATTTTTTGGTGGAATACAGTAGTTGCCATGCTTTACCTTGAGTTTAGGACAAGTTTGTGTGACTTTTTGGTGAAATACAGTAGTTGCCATGCTTTACCTTGAGTTTAGGACAAGTCTGTGTGATTTTTTGGTGAAATACAGTAGTTGCTAGACTTTACCTTGAGTTTAGGACAAGTCTGTGTGATTTTTTGGTTGAATATGGTAGTTGCCAGGCTTTACCTTGAATTTAGAACAAGTCTGTGTGATTTTTTGGTGGAATATGGTAGATGCTAGGCTTTACCTTGAGTTTAGGACAAGCCTTTGTGATTTTTTGGTTGAATACAGTAGTTGCCAGGCTTTACCTTGAATTTAGAACAAGTCTGTGTGATTTTTTTTGGTGGAATACAGTAGTTGCCATGGTTTACCTTGAGTTTAGGACAAGTTTGTGTGATTTTTTGGTGAAATACAGTAGTTGCTAGACTTTACCTTAAGTTTAGGACAAGCCTTTGTGATTTTTTGGTTGAATATGGTAGTTGCCAGGCTTTACCTTGAATTTAGAACAAGTCTGTGTGATTTTTTGGTGGAATACGGTAGATGCTAGGCTTTACCTTGAGTTTAGGACAAGCCGTTGCTATCGTCCTCAGCGACACCTCAGTGACACTCGCTCCTGATACATTTAACTCCGTCAGGTTCTGACAATTGGCACCTTTTAAACAAAAGTTAAATAGAAAATAGAGTTTTATAATCCTGGATCAGAGGGTAACATTTACAGGTTTGTTGATTCCTAAAAACTACATGCAGTGCTTGAAAAATTGTGTCAAGGGTCATCTGAAAATAGCATTAAAGTACTAAGTCTGATTTATATCATAAACTAATAAGTCTGGTTCAACTGATTCAACCATTAAGGCAATAACGAGCACTGCTGAAATACACCTTTTGACCTATATTTTATACCTTAATTGGTGGAAGCACAATAGACATTAGGAGTAAACAGGCCGGTCCTACTTCTGTAAAAGTAAATATCTTCATGCTTGTAATGTTTTCGTTCCATCAGCCTCCTAACTGTTTGCGATTTGCAAATTTTCAAGCTGTAGGGTGTGCTCTTTTGTAATGTGTGCATAATATACTAAACAGACACCGTAGAGTAATAATAATATAATTATTCACGTGTGGAGATATTTGCAATCTGATTAAAATCATATCTCGATCTCTGCGCCGTTCCGTAAATTTCTCTCTGCTGTGTTAAGATCTGAGAAAATCCCATAGGGGGTCACGTCCCAATGACCTTTTGCATTAACCAATCAAACTACTACTGTCAGAATCTTGACAGTGAAATTTTGAGGTGACAAAGCTTACATTTGTCCGTTTAGTCATTTCATCACCAAAAAGTGTATGTGCAATAATGTGACGAAATGGCTTGCTGCAAGATGACAGGTCATTGCAAAATTATTTTATGTTAAGTAAAGAGGTGACAAAGGTCATCTGAACGTGACCTCTTATGGGATGTTGTCAGATCCTTGTAAAACGGAGTGAGAACAAGGATCTACATTTTAATGGCATTGGATATATTCGCAGATATTTAATACAAGCGAAATAAGTGAAAATTTCCAAACTGCCAACAATTCCACTTGGACAGTATGATATAGAGAGAGACTGAGGTTGACACACCAATGCTGTGAGCACACAGGTCGGTGAGGAGTTGTGGGGAGGTCACAAGAGAGATCCAGCGCCCGTAAGTACACTCCACATCGTAGTAACAAACTATACTTTTACAGTACAATACAGAGATAGACTGACGTACACTCACCAATACTGTCAGCACACAGGTCAGTGAGGAGTTGTGGGGAGGCGGAGAGATCCAGTCCTCGTAAGTACACTCCACATCGTTGTAACAAACTGTTCAGGATGACATCAGTTAGACCTAATGTTAAAACAAATACCCGATTACTTTAAACGTTCATGAAACATACATTTTTTCATATTGTTCAAGTTTTTATTTTTGTGAGAGCACTCAAATTGAAGATAAATCAAATAGAAATCATGCATTTCTGACCACTGTGTATGGAAACCATCCATATACTTTGAGGGTTATAACCTCAATCTAATTAGGAGGTAACTCATATGGGTATAAAGTAATCTCTGATCAGATATGAATTAAGTAAGAAACAAAATATTTTTTTCAGTTTCTTGACACAATTTTCATGTCAATTTATATATCTTGCAATTTGTTTGCTTTAATTATTGATAAACTTTTGAAAAAAATATCTGGACATTTCCAATTAAAGAATTTGGAACATTTTCTTTGAAATCTCGTTTCCTGAAAGAAGGACTTAAATCTGGAGACCGATTGTTATGAAAGGGAAGTAACTGCAATCACAGAAAATTTACTTTAACTGACATTACTTTCCCGATTTCCTCCCTTGAGGTTGTCCTTTTGACATGATTGGCCTGGATCTTGCGCTCAAATCAACTTTTGTATGATTCATGTTAAATATACAACATTTCTCAAAAGTTAAAGTTTTAACATTTTAAAAGATATTTAACCTGCCGAATCTTTTTTTCTAAGCCTTTAGTGAAACATCAAAATCGTATGTATCACAATAACAAGATGCAATGGCACATAATCATAAACAAAGTTGTAGAGTTATTGGTTTTATAACTACAGATATTCTTCTCCTCGCTGCCACAGCTTTTCCGGATTAAGTAGGATTTTCAGTTTTGTTAACAATTTAGTATTCTCTTGCTATTTCCTTTCCAAAATACAATATGGTCAAAGAAAAAAAATAGAAGACAGTTTCCTGTTGCATGACTGAATAAATAAGGGTTGATAATAATTTATTTGTAACATTTTCGAACATTTCTATAGGAAAGTAATAAACTTAACTTTAACAGTATTTCCTTAAGGATATGTTTATAAGAGCGGAAACTTTTAGTACAGTGTGATAGGATAGGGTATTAAGTTTTTCTGTCTGACCTAAAACTACAGTATAAACCGGAAACAAACAGCATTTTTCTTTTTAATCTAATACTACCATAACAGTACCTTTCATAAATCCCTTGAACATGTGTCGGAACTGAAGCCTGTGTTGTCTATTCCAGGACTTTTGAGCCAGGTGGCGCCACCTTCTGCACACCCGCTCAACTCTAACACGTTCTTTTACGGACAGGAAGGAGAAGATGAGAATGAGGCTATCGTCATTCAGACGTTCAATCTCACACATCCCACAGCTATTAATTTCTAGAGATGATACATCTGGCACTGCTATTTCCTTCTGCAAATAAAAACAGATAAGTTATGAAACAAGACAGAAAGCACAGCCATATAGGTCTGCAGCCCTGGACTCTCCAACTCTTGACAGATGCTCCATAAATTGAGTTATCTTGCAACTTAACCGGTCACAGATGCCCAACCCAGTCCAGTTCTGCTACATTCCTGTCTCCTTTATTCTAAGATTTAAAAAAAAAAATTCCTGTCTCCTTTTTCTATGATTTCAAAGGGGCTGCGGTGGCCGAGTGGTTAAGGTGTTCTGACATTCTACCACTAGCCCTCCACCTCTGGGTTGTGAGTTCGAATCCCATGTGGGGCAGTTGTCAGGTACTGATTGTAGGTCGGTGGTTTTTCTTTGGGTACTCCGGCTTTCCTTAAATGACCCTGGCTGTTAATAGGACGTACAAAAAAATAAACCAAACCAAAAAAAAACAACTAAGAATTCACCTACAAAGGTACAACTATTCACAACCCAGGTTTGGGCATTCCCTTTCCAAGCATATATGAAATGCATGAATCAAAGGTTGGTCGTAGGCACCAATTCATGAGGAATGGAAAAATGCATGGCAAGACTGGTGTTTAAACCTTTTACCTTCCAAACTCTAGACAGACGTTCAACCAATTCTATTGAGCTATCTGGTTGCAGACAATTAACCCTGTCTAGCTCTGCTACATTCTTATATATTGAAAATCAAATCTTCTTCCTCTGAGAAAAAAGTTTCCACAGTATACAGTGTACATGTATCAGTACAGACAAGATTTTCTTTTTACCAACACAATTGAGTATTAAAGGCCCAATATACATAACTTCAGGGAAATTTTCGTGATTCTGAAAAACTCTGAAAAAAAATCCAGTTGATAACCATGCAAATATAAGCCTAAAACGAAGTTAACATGAGCGGTAACTAACAAGAAACTCTTGACAAAAAAATCAAAAAAATTGAAAATAGTTCAGGTGGGGCCCACTTCAACAACAAACCGAAGGTGGAAGAGGATTCGAAATGGACGCGTGTTTACAAATAGTGTGTTTCAACTGCTGCTGTACCGGTAACCTCGAAAGAATTCATCTTGAATATTGCTGATGTCAGTTCATCTTAACTAAATCTATAAATATTATAAGTTATTAGGCTTGATTTTCGCTTCAAGTTTTGCCGAAAGTTACGTATATTGGGCCTTTAAGCATAACTATTAAAACAAATAAAACAATATGATTTCCAAAAAGATAATTAAATAAACATGTAAGCCTCATGAACTTTTGTCTGAACAAAAACATAATTTTTTTTTGGGGGGGGGGGATTACTTTTCCATCCATAAGTTGTGTTTTGACTGTAAAATGTACTGTAATCTTATTTTAGTGCTTTCCACACTACAATATACTGAACCATCTAATGTTAGGTTGTACATGCTCAAAATTAGACAGAAATGAAATGTATGTATGTATGTATGTATGTATGCATGTTTTGAGCTCTTAGAAAGTAAGAATAGCTTTAATTTTAGCAAAATCACTGATAGGAAATGCTCAAAATACAGAGTCTCCCACCAAATTACAGAGTCTCCCAACAAATTACAGAGTGTCCCACCAAATTACAGAGTCCCCCATCAAAATGGGGAGAACTATCAATTATGAACCCTAATTTGCTCTTATTGCTGCAGCAGTTTCTGTCTGTCACTTCTAATTGCATGTTGTAAGTGACCTGGTAACAAAACTGGATTGTGTGCTATATATTTCTATAAGTATATTTAATAAGCTGTTTCCCACTAAGAATGCCTGGTACACCTGTACTGACCTTGGTGCACCTGTACTGACCTTGGTGCACCTGTACTGACCTTGGTGCACCTGTACTGACCTTGGTGACCTGTACTGACCTCAGACTGGACTGGTAAGGACGGACACACAGTGGGAGGAGCAAAGTCTGCCTGCCAGTCACCTCCTCCAGAGTAAGACACTCGTTTAGATTCCTCCGCAGGTGCAACTCGCATCTGTCTGCAAAGTGAAAAAAGCATTTGAATAATGAATTAATTCAACCAAAAACCAAATCTAAGTTTTAAAAAAATGAAATGAATTTAAAACATTCCATGTCAAAAATGTGTATGCTAAGCGACTTTGTCTTCAATGTGTTGTCATTTATTCTTTCTCTTTAGTTTTTCGTTTAGTAAGCATCGGGTGGTCTGTAATGACTGTTAGTCAATAACCTGAAAAATGAACATCCAGACTTACATTTAGATTTTTTTTTCTCACAACCCATATTGTCCTCTAAAGATGCAATTTGTCTATAGTTTCTTTTGACGTCTTATTGATTGTTTGGTAAATTCCTTTTATTTGATTTAATTGATTGATTGAACATTTGATTTCATGTTACATGGTAATTTTATTATCTTCCTCATTTCACATTTCCAATGAGAGAAAGTGTGTAAAATATGCCTGAAACTTCTTTGCTCAATTTATTTCCCCTCTACCATACATCTTAAAATACTTGATTCAGACACAACAGTTCCTGTTATGGTCATTACACACACCTTCAGTAACTTTGTCACAGGGTGTTCATTTTGAGTTTGAGTTTTGGACTTGAATCAGGTAGTTTTGAGGGAGACTAGTAATTTTTTGTAAAATGTGTGAGTTGTCAAACCTCCTAATTAGGGAGAGTTAACAACTATGCTGAATATCTAAACACATCATAATCACAGTACGTACTGCCCCAAATGTACTACTGACAAATTTATTATATATTTGAAAACTAGAAAATGTTCAGAACATGAACACCCCAACCAACATGTGAAATTACTTTCAGTCTTTGATGATCTATAATTAATTAAACACTTTTATCTTGAAACCCTGTAATATAATGACCATGACTTTGGAATCTTGAAGCACAATTTATCTGAGGTATTCTATGTAAAAACTTTCATCAAAATCTGTTAAGAAATTAAGCAGGTAAATGAGTGTGATGCAACATTGACATTGACCTTGAAACCATAACACACATCAATGTTATTTATTTATTTATTTTGAGAGTTTAACGTCCTCACATGGCCTTACGACCTTCGGTGGACGAGAAAAGATAGGAAAGAGAGTAGAATGGATAAAGTATGTAGGAGGAAAGGCAAGGGGAATGGGTTGAGAGGGTGGATATAGGAGTTGTCTGGCCTACCAACCAACATAGGGGCGCTATAATTTTGAAGACGACCCCTTTGCCTAAAGTTGTATTACCTAGAATTCGGTGGGGGAAGTTTGCCGGTCGTACCAAGATGATTTAGCGCGAATGGAAGATGACCGAGAGTGAGACGAATCTGTTCACAGAAAAGAAAACCAGAAAAAACGTTGATCCGCACCGACCTGGCCGCCCAGGGTTTCCTATCGAATTTGGTATTATCTATGATTCTGGATGTCCGCCAAAATAGCTAAGAAAGGTCTATTTCTATGAAAATGATTGCACTATCCTCTGAGCAGGCGTTATCACACCTAATGTCCAAGGTACATGTGTATATATATACTCATACCTGACCTTCATATAAAGCGGCAAATATCCTTTGAAAGAATAAAGTTTGTAAGATGTTTCCATTAAATTGGGATGGGACACAAAACAGGACGGCATGGACATAAGCAACACTATCACTATATACTATACCCTCCCCATCATCTAATAGTGGAGGCATATCAAATCTGAGAAAACAAGTGTTTACAAACCTGTTGTCTAACATCAGCTGCTCGTCTGTTGCATTCAGTGCTTGGATCATGCCTCCCTTGTCTTGAAATGTGATAAAGGCAATACTGCAAAACATAAATAAGCACATTTTATTTCAAATAATCTAGTTACAGTATTGTAGGTGACCAGGTATTGGAAAGAAATGTTCATGTGGATTTTCGGTAAATTCAGTACTTTTCAATGTTATTATTAATATTTATGATTTTGTGACTGTCCCAATCGCAAGTACTTTGTGATTAAAATTCATGCAATAAGGTCAGTATTTGAGAAAGAAATACAGTATTACCAGTATGCAGTACAGTTCTCTGTTAATTTCTAGCACAGTACA
Source organism: Mimachlamys varia (assembly GCA_947623455.1). Lineage (NCBI taxonomy): Eukaryota > Metazoa > Mollusca > Bivalvia > Pectinida > Pectinidae > Mimachlamys > Mimachlamys varia. The sequence continues at coordinate 25,481,011 of OX392532.1, read as the reverse complement.
CTGTATAATATTTAGACTTTCCTGACTGACACAAGTACTTTGTGATTAAAATTCACGCAACAGGGTCAGTATTTGAGAAAGAAATACAGTATTACCAAGGTAACACAATACCTACCCCCGGGACCATTTCTTCAGGTGGTCTTTCACAAGGTAACAATAATCAACGGCTCCAAACTGACTGAAATGCTTGCTTAGCTGGTGCTGTTTTATCTGACAAAGAAATATTTACAAATCAACATCAAGGTAAAGATGAGTTTAATACTGCGAAAATGGAATGCCACTTGTGGATATCAAGAAAACAGTTTAAATATATGTTAGACTGATGAAGACTGCATTGACTGAGAAACAAATTCAAAATATTGTATTAAAAAAAAGTAGAAAGAAATCTTTTTGTAAACATTATTACTTGGGAAATTTGACAATTACATGATAAACATTCATCTACATTGACACCAAAAAGATTTTCAGTCTTAACAGTTTTAATCACAGAGTCATTAATAACAATACATCTGTACACGATGACACTTACCCTGTAGCTAATATTTCCCACAAATATCTTTCTCTGGAGATTGAATTTGTCAGGATCACCATCGCCACATGTGTGGTCATCAACTGTTCTCAGCTGTTCATCAACACTTCTCTCCATAACCTGAAAATAAATTTGTATGTTTTTTACCCCGGTAATAGTGATTCTGGCCTATGAAATTTCATACCTGTACAAGCATGAGAGTCCTTCTCCTGCCTAACTGAAAGTATACATACAATGTAGTAGGGAAGGAAATTAAAGATTACTTCATATTTTAAAAATATTTTTAGAGTAGGAATTAAGCTACATGATACAGATTGCTGGTGATTCTGATGAATCCTCCTTTTTTGATGTAAGTTTATTCAAGTAATAAGATATTAGCTGCTTTTTACCAACTTGGTTAAAGAGAAACTCTGTTATTATTTTAGACAATTAATATTGTAGTGCATAAGATTTCTGTGAATAAGCTACATGTAGTTGGTTTGGTTTTCTTTCAACATCCTATTAATCATGCTTTAATCACCCCCTATTTCTAGGTTTGGTAAACGGACCCATTCGCAATGAAATGTGATTTTCCCAAAATTTCCTCTTAAAAATTGGATCCTTATTCAGACACTTGAAAGAAATGTGGTAGTTTTACATGCTTGAGGAGCTTCTTGTGACATTAATTTGATAAGAAACAAGAAGATGGACTGGTTATGTCATAATGAGTACTCGGTACTGACAGTGCTTTGAACAGTATGTAACCCTGGTATATACTAGCTGCAATATACCGCTCGGCTAGAGAGATCTTCTCTTTAGCTCGATCGTTTGAGCTTAAGACTAGTAGCCAGAGTTTCCGGGTTCGACTCCTAGCGGAGGCATTGAAAAAATTATGACCTCTGTTACAAGTAATTAAGAAAAGAAATAATATACTTTTTAGTTGTTATAATAGTGTTTGTCAAAATTTCCCAAACAGCTGTTATATTAATCAATTTTTCTCAATCAAATCTAAGGGTTCCATTCCCAAAACCCCATGATAAAGCCCTTTATTATATACTTACTATAAAATACAGGGAAATTGTATACTTGATAAATACGCATGCTTTTAGTACATATCTGCTCACCTGGCCAATATGGGCAATTCTTTGCTAAGCGGGCCGAATACACTGTATCAGCCCGCTTGCTGAGCGGGCCGAATACACTGTATCAGCCCGCTTACGAAATTGCTGTGACGTCATATGACGTTCATGAAGTTCAAACAATCGAAAATCGATAGGAGGACAGATGTTGACGTTGATGTTGGCGAGAATGTTATGGAGCCTATAGTATCAAGAATACTAGAGCTTGATGGCATGGATTAATAGAAGAAAAAGAGACATAAACTAAGATGCCGATGCAGAGGAACTGGTCAATAATTCCGAATCAATTATTAATGGTAAGAATTATTCTTATCTTAAGCAATGTCCAAACGATGACAAAACAAGGAACAAAAAAATAGACATCATCAAAAACAGATCATCATGAACCGTCACAAAATTCGAAGTATATAATAAATAGAATATATGACATGGTCATTTCCATATCAGGCCTTGTATATGTATCAATTGACCCTCGACCTACATTGAAATATCGACCCTTGGGCCTTCGGCCCTCGGGCCAATATTGGGATCTCGGGTTGATACAAGGTCTGATATGGAAATGGCCATGTAATATTCTTTATGTATTAATAGCCAAGATCATGCACTGATATCTAAAGGACACGTACATGCCTGCATGTGTTCAAAAGGTCCTAGCTAAAGGCCTACAGTAACGCAAGTTTGGAGTACGCATATTGTATTTTCAGATGCAGTGTATCAAAAGCAAGTACGATGCAAGTTTGGGGAGCAAAGAACATGATCTTTTCTTTTAGATACAAGCTAACGTTAGCCATAATGGCATATACATGTATAGCTACAGCAGTGAGTTGTACACACTTGACTATATTATATATATCCCGCTAGCTCGTCATGACCACTTGTTTGTTTAGCGTGACAGCAGGTATAAACACAATTCAAGGTCGGTGTGAGCTTTATGTCGATGTACAAACAGTATGATTAACATTTACTAATTACTCTTTTCCTATATCAAAAGTCTTGGCTTCAACTCAGTCCCTTCTGACAAAATTCGCGCAGATTTTTGGACTTCATTATTTTACCTCCAATGCAAAAGATTAACATTGTTATAAGAGTTACTCCCCCTTAATCAACGATAGCGAGATCATTTTCCCGCTTTTACCCCTGTCAGAGTTATAGCTAACCTATAGGATTTTATTACTTTGACTGATCTGTGAGATGCTTGGTATACAATCAACACTTAAATATTCACTGTCAATTGGAAATCCCTAGCCTTTTGTCAGCGGCGTAGCTTACATGTACACAAAAAAATAAACGTTGTAATAATTTTCCATCAGCTTCAAGCACAGGGACCTGAGAATTTGTTACAGCTAGCTATATAGTTTTGAACCTAAAATAGGGTGTTTAGAGTAATTTTACACATTTGGGGGGTTAAGATCAATTTTCGATAAATATGCCCCCTCAATGGTCATAACAGCTAACCGTTTAGCTTTAATGACTATTGAGGGGCAAAAAAATGCCCCCTCAATGGTCATAAATTCATTGAAAAAAGTTGGAAATACAAAGATAGCAAAATAAACCAATTTTAAAGACTTTTGGCACGTCACTGTATATATACGTCCCTGTTTTTAGGCTTCATCTTTGAAGACAAGACGGGGTTTTTTTGCTTGGTCCGTGGATCCGAAGATCATCAATTTTGCAGTTTGATTTCGTGCCTGGTCTTGCTTCCGAATCTATTTTGCCAAATGTATGATATGGTCAATTACTTTTTTGATGTGAAACTGTCATGTTTCTCGGGGAATTTTTTGTGTCCAATTCTTACTGCAGATACGACCGCTTTAATTTATGGGTCATGTATGACGTAGATATTTTCAGATTTTCCTGACATTCTGACATGGAATTAAACAAAACTACAAAATGAATTTAATATCAACTACCCCTGGAAAGTCATTATGTATTTGGAAGTGGTCGAATAAACTTGAGAATGTGTGGTGTAATTTCAACCACAGGGACCTGAGAATTTTATACAGCTAGTTTTGGACCTAAAATAGAGTGTTTAGAGTAATTTTACACATTTGGGGGGGGGGGGGGGGGGTTAAGATCAATTTTCGATAAAAATGCCCCCCTCAATGGTCATTTTAGGTCCTAAAACTAGCTGCAACAAATTCTCAGGTCCCTGTGATTTCAACAACCTTTTAAATTATCGATCTAACCGGGGACGTATATATATGTATATGTTTGTGTGTGCGAGACCACATCGAACATCACTTAAAGGCCCAATATACGTAACTTTCGGCAAAACTTGAAGTGAAAATTAAGCTTAATAACTTATTATATTTATAGATTTAGCTAAGATTAACCGATATCAGCAATATTCAAGATGGATTCTTCTGCGGTTACCGGTACAGCAGCAGTTGAAACTCAGTATTTGTAAACACGCGTCCATTTTGAACCGTCTTCCAACTCCGGTTTGTTGTTGAAGTGGGCCCCACCTGAATTATTTTCAATTCTTTGGATTTTTCTGTCAAGAGTTTCTTGTTAGTTACCGCCCAGGTTTACTTCGTTTTAGGCTTATTTTTGCATAGTTATCAACTGATTTTTTTTCAGAATTTTTCAGAATCACGAAAAATTTCCTGAAGTTACGTATATTGGGCCTTTAAACACTAATACGATATAATACAAAATAAGATTACACCGATATAAAACAACCATCATAGCTACAGTACAGGAAATAAGTCAGAATACTCCGTTTCCGAAGGATGCGATTACTCACAGCATTTAAAATCTGCCGCCATTTTAAATTTGCTGGACAGGACAAAATACCATTACTTCTACATTTACTAAAACCTGCTTTTTGCCTAAGTTCCTCTTATATGTCAGTTGAAATTAAAATTACACTGAATATAAATTAAGTGGTCGAAATTAACCGCCTAATCGAAATAACACCAATTAACAGGACACTGGTAAAGGACTTAGCAAAAACTAGCTGTCAGCCGAATGGCAAAACTATACCCCCGCCTCCTATCATAAGGAGATGTGTCAGTATGACATTCTATGTTTAGTGACGTAGTAAACATGGTAACCGATTTTTTTTGCTACAAATCCTGCATACATATCTAAACGTAGTCCCAACAACCTAGCATTCGTGTGTAGTTTTATCAAAATCGCTTCAAAGGTTCAGGAGGAGTGGTCTGGACAATATATATACAAATGTATGTCATCAGACGGACGGACGGACGGACAATCTGATTCCAGTATACATTACCCAACTTTTACGTGTTGGGTATAAAAAGAGCAAACTATCGAGGCCTGGTCACCAGGGTACCGTGACATCCGAAATTTCTGCTAAAATCTGCATGCACATCTACACAGGGTCCGTAAAGTCCCTGCGTAGTTTAATTGAAATCGGTTTAAAGGTTTAGGGTGAGATATGTGGACAAATTTTTTCACAAAAATCTACGTATAGTTACCTGGTTACCGTGACAACCAAATTTCTGCTTAAAATCTGCATGCACATCTGCATATGGCTCCTAAAATCCCCGAGTAGTTTCATTGGAATCGGTTGACAGGTTTAGGAGGAGTTGTCTGGACAAGATATGTCAACAGACAGACAGGCCGACAGACAACCTGATTCCAGTATACACCAGAACTTCGTTGCATGGGGTATGAAAACAAACTATACCGGCATGGGAAAGAAACTCAACCTGTTTAAAACAAACTAGTGGAACACTGGTTCACCCGGCGTCAGTATAATGTTGCGAGGTCGGGTGTACTTTGAGGTATATTGCCTTTGGAAGTATACATCAGCGTGATAATAAGTGTCGGACTACTGCAACGAGGCCTAAACAAACATACCAAAGCCTCCAAAATGCACCCAACACGGTTAAAAGGACGTGAAACAAAATAAAAATAAACTATCCCAGCACGGGAAAGAAAACAAATCAGTTTCAAACAAACCATTGCATAGTAACGACGGAATAGTAAAAACAGAACACCGGAGCGTCAACAAAACCATGCTCGGAACTCAAAATCGATTAAATTAGGGACGAAATATGAACAAAGGAAAAATATACCCGTAGAACAAGAGAACACGACCAGGTGTTCTGGAAGAGTAACTTTAGAGTCTTCTGCTTCATCGGCAAAATGAAGGTCACATCAAAATAAATGTGACGTCCTCTAAGCGGGAACCTGGATATATTTATGAACAGACAGTGTATCAAAAACCTTCAACTTCATATCATTCAGCGATACAGAATATCGCTCGATGAGATCAAGATGACGTCCATAAAACTCGTCAGCAGCCGACTCATATCACGACAATCTCGGTATCTATAGCAAACATTGAAATAATGAATTAACTGCGACACGTAAACGCCATAGATTGGAGAAGCAATGATGTTGCTATCAAGAAAGGGAAAACTCGCAATCGGAAAAACAAAATTGTAACGTTTATCGTATAACTTAGTAGTAAGTTGCCCATGTTGTTCATGATTAAATAAAAGATTGAGGAAAGCAGCTGATGTGGAAGAGTATATTGTGTTATTGATTTCAAGTTCAAAAGAGTAAAAACGATCGACTAGGTAAGTATACTTCTTGTCCAATGACAACACAGCATGGATATATCTGAAAGTGAAATTGGAAGATTTGGTGAGGGTTTCTTACCTGTCCTGATAGATAAGCTCGTCGACAAATTCAGATTCGTATGAAAATGAAAACTAATAAAAAGTAATCTAAGAGTGAGAAACAGTTTGTTCCCACAAGAATGCCAACAGTTTATCTGCATTCTCTAAATTCCAATTGTTACGCCACAGTTCCCACAAGGCGAAATGTCCCTTGGTAATGACTCTGAAAGCACGAACTGCATTGTGTATCTGCAATTATATGCAATGGCATCTATTTTAGCATTGAGCTGTTACCAGATGTAGTATATAGTCGATATGAATACAATTTGGGTGACAGATAAATAATCATATCGCCCTAACGGGCGACATTCTATTTATCTGTCACCCAAATTGTAATCATATTGACTGTATGCTACATCTTGCAACAGCTCGATATCATATTTACAATTCCGATCATTTTAAAATATGCCTGTATCTATTTCTTTGGGATATAGTCGGTAAACATTCACCATTTTTCCATGTGTGTTTCTTTACTAGAAGAGTCTGATTTAAATAAATATCATCTGAGCTATTGACTCCAAGCCATTATACATGTTATTTGAAGCGGAGTGCAAAGCGTTGACGTAACGTAGTCCAACATGGCGTCAAAAATAACGTCATGTGATGCAAATTGCAAATGGTAGTATACAGTGTGATATACTACAATTTGGTTTAGTAATGATATATAGGCAAAGGTAACGCAGAATGTAAATATTATCTGATATAACTTTCGGCCACGACATTATGCATCCCTCAAACATGGCGTTCGTGATTAAACAAGAGATCTCAGAGGGATTTATCGACCTGACCATTAATGCCAATGTTGGGCTTATTTGATATACGATATAACTACCATAAAATGTTCTGTCAAATTCCCACATCTATACCATAACAGGGCATCGTCCAAAGAGCTCGCACACAAAAAGGCATCAACAATACTCCATATTGAAATATACTCATTGGACAACATTTCGAGTTTCAGTCTAAAATCGTTTATTTTCCTCCATGGCTTGAGCGTATTGTTAAGGCATTGTGCCGCGTTTCAACACCTATACTATAACAGGGCTTTACCTAAGGAAGTCGTACACAGAAGGGCATCAGCAATATTAATACACCTGGTTTAATATAACCACTGGGCCTTCGATTTTCAGTCTAAAAAAAAGAAAAATATGCGTTGTCATGTTATAAGGGTGACGTAACACACACATGTGCTGTACCTTTTAAAAGCAATAGATACAGCATGCCGAAAAAATGAGTTAAACTGTACCATACAGCTGTTTCGTCCTCATAAGACTCTTCAGGGATGCTAGGGGTCAAAAGGTAGGAATCCAAAATTTCTAAACATTTTTCACCATCATAGTACATCAAACGCTTAAATATGTTGTGATAGTCTCACGTCTCACCATAGCGAATATAGGTCCAAATGTAACACCTGTTGTGGCAGTTCTGGTTGACTTGTTATATAATGTATTATGACAACATCAATAATATAATGCTTCAATGTAACGGCAATACATTGTAGTTGCCATTGTCATTTTTAAAATGCAAAGTATGTAACATATGTCTAAGATATAGCATGAATTGTCAATTTTAGGTCTTCAATATTTGTTTGAAAATAATTTACATGTTTCTGCGGCATATGATATTATCAAACAATGATTATTAGAAGTAATTCAATAAGCAGGAAATGCTTAACAGTATTAACAATTCATCTAAAGGATGTTTGTACTAATATTTTACTGATAACTTTGGTATACAACATTATCTATGCAAACAAATTGAAGCAAAATATAAATATTTGCTTACAAAGTTTAGATTATCAGCGCATAAATTTAATACAGAAACTGGACGCAATAGCAATATTAATAGAGGAAAACGATTGTGTAACAGATTTAACGACGGTGGCTTAGAGGATGAATATTATTTTATTTTGAAGTGTTCATTTTACAAAGAGTCAAGGGAAAATACTGTAAAAGTTGATATTTTCGCATGTGGAATTTTCGCTTCGTCAACCTCTTAACTATTCGCGGTGTGTAAATTTTCGCGTTGTCAACCAAGCTGTTTTTGATTTTGTGCCGATAATACTATTGGACAATGTAGATTTTTGAGTAGCGTTGATATGACTGCGTTTAGATATATCCCCGGATATTTAATGGAAGCGAAATAAGTGAAATTTTCAACACCGCGAAAAAATCCACTTTTACAGTACATCAAAAAACCATATTACAAAACTCCACGTATGTTTGAATTAATAAACTTTTGAGCGTAAACATTGAATTAATAAACTTTTGAGCGTAAACAATGTTGAAGAACTCTGTAACACTGCGAGGTTTTTGTATTGTGCTATAAGGAGGCGTGATATCCTCCAGGGCCCAGTTGTTCAAAGTGTTATTAGCTTAATCACTATTTAACAACAATTTTAAACTTGAATAATTCTGTCAATATACAAGGTAAAATCTTAAAATTTTGCATGTTAATTGACACTTTTTGATATTTGATACCTGCAAAGTTGTAACTAAATCTATGGTTTAATTCTTAAGTTACAGGATAATTAAAATTTGCGTTAATCACTGATTAAGCTAATCACCTTTTGAACAACTGGGCCCAAAGCTTTAGTAGTTACTAGACTGCAACTTACTCTGACGTATTCAGGTAATTATTCTTTGTTATTATTTTGTACTTCAGTCGTCTGTAATCTTTACCATTTTACCATTTCGTGACCATTTTCAACTACTATGTGTTAAAGGCCCAATATAAGCAACTTTCGGCAAAACGTGAAGCAAAAATCAAGCCTAATAATTTTTTTTTTATATTATATATCAACAATATTCAAGATGAATTTTTACGCGGTTACTGGTACAGCAGCAGTTGAAACTCGGTATTTGTAAACACGCGTCCATTTTGAACTTGTCTTTCAACTTCGGCTTGTTGTGGAAGTGGGTCCCACCTAAATGATTTTCAATTCTTTGGATTTTTCTGTCAAGAGTTTTTTGTTAGTTACCGCTCAGGTTTACTTCGTTTTACGCTTATTTTTGCAAGGTTATCAACTGGATTTTTTTTCAGAAATTTTCAGAATCACGAAAATTTTCGATATACTGGGCCTTTAATGTTGCTGTATTAGTAACATTGCCATCACACCTCTGATGGCGTATGTATCTACTTGTGTTGTGCTGGTGTGTGCGTGTGCAAGTATGTGTGCGAGTGTGATTGTTAGAGGTGTATAATTGTATTTGTATGTTTTGGATGCGCCTATGAACTGTAAGCTGTCGTTCAGTGCAATCACTCATGCTTATTGAACAAAAACTATTTTGATATCGTTGGTGTATGTTCTCACTTTAATTAAATTAGAGTACAGCCATTGAAGTAATTTCGTTGATGGTGAACAGCACAGTGTGTAGTGTAGACTGGTGAACAGAATGGCTGCTTACGGATCAATTCGTTTCAAAAGGATTTTGATGTTTTCTATTCTAATGACATTCATGACTATAATCTACCTTTGCGTTAAGGAAAGGATGGACTGGTACGTACTTAAGAGTATATATTATATCATTAGCTATACCTGTACTTAAAGGACTCGAGGGAATGGTAAGTACTTACGAGTATATATTATATCATTAGCTCTACCTGTACTTAAAGGACTCGAGGGAATGGTAAGTACTTACGAGTATATATTATATCATTAGCTATACCTGTACTTAAAGGACTCGAGGGAATGGTAAGTACTTACGAGTATATATTATATCATTAGCTATACCTGTACTTAAAGGACTCGAGGGAATGGTAAGTACTTACGAGTATATATTATATCATTAGCTCTACCTGTACTTAAAGGACTCGAGGGAATGGTAAGTACTTACGAGTATATATTATATCATTAGCTATACCTGTACTTAAAGGACTCGAGGGAATGGTAAGTACTTACGAGTATATATTATATCATTAGCTATACCTGTACGTTAAGGACACGAGGGAATGAAAAGTACTTACGAGTATATATTATATCATTAGCTATACCTGTATATTAAGGACACGAGGGAATGATAAGTACTTACGAGTATATATTATATCATTAGCTATACCTGTATATTAAGGACACGAGGGAATGGTAAGTACTTACGAGTATATATTATATCATTAGCTATACCTGTACTTTAAGGACACGAGGGAATGAAAAGTACTTACGAGTATATATTATATCATTAGCTATACCTGTACTTAAAGGATACGAGGGAATGATAAGTACTTACGAGTATATATTATATCATTAGCTCTACCTGTACTTAAAGGACACGAGGGAATGATAAGTACTTACGAGTATATATTATATCATCAGTTATACCTGTACTTAAAGGACACGAGGGAATGGTAAGTACTTACGAGTATATATTATATCATTAGCTATACCTGTACTTAAAGGACTCGAGGGAATGGTAAGTACTTACGAGTATATATTATATCATTAGCTATACCTGTACTTGAAGGACACGAGGGAATGATAAGTACTTACGAGTATATATTATATCATTAGCTCTACCTGTACTTTAAGGACACGAGGGAATGATTAGTACTTACGAGTATATATTATATCATTAGCTAAACCTGTACTTTAAGGACTCGAGGGAATGGTAAGTACTTACGAGTATATATTATATCATCAGCTATACCTGTACTTAAAGGACATGAGGGAATGGTAAGTACTTACGAGTATATATTATATTATTAACTATACCTGTACTTAAATGTCACGAGAGAATGGTAAGTATTAGAGATTTCGCATTAAGCACGAATCCGTATCCGTTAACGCATCCGTATACGTATCGGACAGGGAGAAACGTTTAATTTAAGAAATCATAGGGTAATTTATTTATTTTACTTTTTTTTAAAAAGATTTTAAAGACTAAATAGTGTAAGCAATTCTCTCCTAAATTCATCTGTCTTGATGCAATAAAACTTGACTTGTATGAATTAACGGGTACGTGTATTTCGCATGTTTTCGTCACGCTTCATGCACTAGATGTAGAATGTAGCCGATTGCGTGTGGACACGAATACGAATCGGTCTATCCATTTTCAATTGTTGTTAAAGTTTATACATCAAGCTTTTTCAGTAAACCGTATGTAATCAAACACTATCGTTTGATAAATGTAAAATACCATACATGCTCACTTTTTATTTTCTTGTTCTACAAACACGATTATAACGAATCAAGCTTGAATGTATTTCACTGGAAAGTTAACTTATTTAGAAAGCGGACAAAATACTGCCTCTGACGGGTAGACGGACGAGTTTATGCAAGTCGAACGATCGGTATCCTGGTGCGATCGAGTTATACAGATATTGTATTTGCCACATTATCTTATATGGTCATAGGAGAGAAATTATTACATCTTTTTAATTTAAAACCGTTTTATTGGATAAAAACACACATCAAGCATTTTCCCCGGCTCTATTCGGATTCGTGCTTAATGGGAAATCTCTATTTACAAGTAGAAATTATTAATTTATTAGCTGCTACTATTTGCCTATCGATAGGAACAGAAGGCCCATGGATAATTATATTGGTGTATGAAATAATTGATGGTCATTTTATTTCCATAGTGATAACAACAGAGTCGGTTTGGTGGTTCCAAATACCTTGTTTTCCACATTTATTTATCCTTTTTTATTCATCTCAATCAAGCAGACCCGAAGTCGAATAAATTATATTAACAAGAAATGATTCTCTTCAAGCATATATGTCCTACTCAGCTAGCTCAATCGATACGTTTGAATGCGCGATACATTGGTACATTTGTAAGTAATACTAAGATGATTATTTTATTTCGTCAGATTATGGTTACTGGCGGAAAAACCATCAAAAATAATTAACTTTCAATTTTCCATTATCATTAAAGGCCCAATATACGTAACTTTCGGCAAAACATGAAGCAAAAATCAAGCCTAATGGCTTTTTTTTATAAATTAAGTTAAGATTAATTGATATCAGCAATTTCCAAGATAAATTCCTTCGCGGTTACCGGTAAAGCAGCAGTTGAAACACGTTATATGTAAACACGCGTCCATTTCGAACCGTCTTCTACCTTCGGTTTGTTGTTGAAGTGGGCCCCACCTGAATTATTTTCAATTCTTTGGATTTTTTTTGTCAAGAGTTTCTTGTTAGTTACCGCTCAGCTTTACTTCGTTTTAGGCTTATTTTTGCATGGTTATCAACTGGATTTTTTTTTCAGAATTTTTCAGGATCACGAAAATTTCCCTGAAGTTACGTATGTTTGGCCTTTAAGTGACTATTAAGGCCCTCAGCTCGTTATCTTGATCATGTTCTGAAGCCAGAAGTCCTATTACAACGTACAATCAATATTCAATGCATTCATAAAATCCACATATGTTACCATAATTGTGCACTCAGAAGTATATATTGTTTGTAGAGTGTTATGATATACTTAAACTTTGTGTAGAGAAACGCATCTCTCCTCTTTATCCAACCCGGACCAAGTTCATCTGAAAATAATGCAAAAAAATTCGGTTTAAAAACACTCAACCATCCTTCAACGGTGGCAAAAGTCAAATTATGCAACAACAACACATTGAAAAATGTATGTGTATAACAAATAATACATTGGACATATTTAACCAAAAATGGTCCCTCTTTGACATTTGAAGAAACTTTGGAAAATCTGGGTAATTATAAACTCCTTAACAACCCTGAAATGATAGAAAATAATGAAAAGAAATTGTTAGTATGTAAGTAAATCACAAGTGTACATGTGTATTGTATGCCTGGCTGATCATATGTGTACATGTTTTTGTTTTTGATGACTACTAAACTATTTTTCAGTTGTATGTAGAAATTATGTGGTATGTATTGTAACAGAATAAATAGATATGTGTCAACAATTGTTAATGCCTTATCATGAATATTGTATGCAATGTGTATACTGTCAGGCATACAAGGGTGTGTGTTATGTACTTGTGTACAATGTACATGTACCAGTTGGTACCAGTGTGTGAGTGTATGTGTGTACAGTTATGTGTAGTATGTTTGACTCCTGTAATAGTTTTTTGTTATTTCAAATTAAAGAAACATAATACACTATATGTAGTTTAATTTCACACCATGACTGTACATTGTGTTGTGTTGTCTACAATGTTGTGTTATCTATATGTGTTAAGGTTTAGATTGATAAATATATTTTATTTCTCCAGCTTTGTTTCTTCAATAATTCGATAATGTCATTACTTGTACAAGATGTCAGAACAAAGGTTTACTTGTGTCGGTCAAATTTCATCATTCAATCTCTGAATATCCTTAACAATCAGTATTGCTTTTCATGACAGAAGGTCAAAGATCAAGGTCACTATTATTATAAAAAAAATATAAGTAATGACTGACACAATTTTTTCATTCGATAGATTGAGTTTTCTTAACAAACTTTATTATCAATTCTAGTTAATCTAAAAAAAAAAAAAAAAATGAAAAATGCCTGACTTAAATAAATTTATATATATTTTTTATTATTGGAATGAAAGAGAATGAAAGAATAAATGATTTGAAGTTTGAGAGAAGAAATGCAAGAGGAAGAGTGAATGAAGGGAAAGAGGCCTCCTGTGTGGGGTTACATGTTGTAAGAGGGATGATCCCAGGGCACCCCAACCCTGGCATCCTTCCAAAAAAAAGCTGGGGAATTAAAACATTTTTCTGAACCTGAAAAAAAAAAAAGAAAAAAATTAGTTTCATCAGAATATCCTAGCTCTTATTTTGACAACCTGTTGAATTTTAAACTAAACCCATCGTTGGAAATGATGGGACCGCCCACTTTGTTATCTAACCCTAATAATTGAGCAGCTAAGGGATGTAACATTTTGATCTTGACATTTGATAAGATGATATTGAGGTATATAAATTAACCATGATTTTGACCTTTAATCTGATGACCTTGATGATTGGTCAGGTATTTCTACATGTAAGTAGACAGAATGTAAGGCCGTTGGTATCACTTTAGCGTACACCTTTTATTACGAAGAAATCAATTGCATTCATTCCATATTTGACCTGTCGACCTGAAAATTACTAGGGGTCATCTACTACCAATGAAAAATCCACATATGAAATACAATAATAATCAATTAATGCTTTTTAAGATATTAATTGGACAAGCTGTGATCTTTTGACCGACCGACTGATGTTCAGACCAATACATCCCTCTTGTTCGTAAGGGGGTGGGGATGTAAAATATTATATGAAATTCCAAGAATACACACATACAGAAGTATTCTAAAAGTAAGTAATACACATTTAAATTAGAAATCATGATTATTGTTGCTCATAACATAATGTCTCGTGCGAAACATTTAAGCACTCTTTTCCTCTTTCAAAGGTTCATCCCGGCAAAATTTCCGAGTCCGAGAGAAGAATACGAGTATGATGTACGCCGGACCTTGTCACGACAAGCTTTAGACCGAATGGATATGTACATGAACTTCACAGACTTTGCAGACTTCCTGTCGCTAGTGAACATCACCACCTCAATGGTTAGCATAAGAAACAAAGGATCGGACGTCAAAATCGGTGATGACATCAAAGTTGATATTGTATTGTACAATGGAAGAGGAAAGCGTTTGACACAGGGAGGTGATATCCTCAGGATTTGGCTACGAGAACCTTCCCTTAATGCTTCCGTTTCCGGTTATGTGATCGACCATAACGACGGATCCTATATGGGGATTGTCAAAGCTATGTGGGCCGGCAATCCAGAGCTAATGTTTTCTATCGGGAATACAAAAGAACATGTCGGGATTTTTATGAATTTGGTTCATAGATATGGTTTGATACAATTCTTCCGAGCAGGATTCAGAAAGCAAAACGTGACAGAGTCAAGCGTATGCAGCGTTGTACCAAATATTCCAAACGTGACAGATTACTGCAACTTTACGACACAGAACTATAACTTCTCGTTTTTCTGTAGTAAACCCAAGACACTTGGTTGTATAGATTGGACAGTGTATGAACGTTCTTCTATACGCCCATTAGACCAGAAGCAGAAATCATTATTTTTGTAAGTAAATTGCATTTTCGCTTCAACGCTAATGTGACACTAATCTTATTATAACTACAATCGACCCTCGTTATATTAATCTTGTATATCTCAAAGACCCCGTTTAGTTGGAAATATTTCGTAAGTCACGGTCACATTTAAACTCGGTTAACGCGAATATTCTGGTGTCCAGTTGACTTCGAAATGATGGGTGTCGATTGTATCTATCATGCACATTTACAAGGTGCATTTGTACGTTGTTCCGGCAAGGATGATGATTATGCAACAGTTTCAACAATCTAAATTACAAATATGCTACTTTTGTAATAGCAAGTTTAAAACAAAAAACTGAAAATGAACATATCAACTAAAACTATAAGGTTTCGAGATATATGAATTATCTATAAATATATCATTAAAACCAGACTGTTTACATGTAGTGCCTTAAGCCGTGGTATCTAGGTACTTTTGTATATACTGGTCGTGAACCCAACCCTTCTTATTTCTATAACCTTGCTTATCTTTTCTAAGTTGATTCAATTTCGAGTGATGATAGCCAGACAGACATATAGCACGGGGGTTTCAGATATTCAGATTTTGGGCTAGTGTTTTGGTCACGATCATGATATTATTTGCAAATGTGATCTATATTTCAACCTGCGAATACAGAGAATTCGTTAATTTTTCGTGATCTTATTGCCACTTGAATTCAACCACGATTTTTTATAAGTTTGAGTGATATTTAAGACAGACATACATAGTTTTATTGTGCATGTAATAATGGATCGGTGTGAAGGCTTCTGTAATTATAGTTATACCATACTTAGAGTGTATACTGGCATCCATTGTGTTTCAAGAAAGCACATGTAAGACCATTGCTGAAGAAGCCTGGATTGGATAAGGAGGAGTTGAAGAACTACCGTCCAGTGTCAAATTTGCCTTTTCTGTCTAAGATCTTAGAGAAGGTTGTGTCCCGGCGTTTAGAGAATCATCTCCATGGAAACAGTCTCCATGACAACCTGCAATCGGCCTATCGCATGGGACACTCAACAGAGACGGCCCTCCTACGTGTACATAACGACATAGCTTCTGCATTGGATAACAAGTGCAAAGCGGTGCTCGCCATGCTAGATTTGTCAGCTGCATTCGACGTCATCGACCATAGCATACTACTTAAACGTCTGGAGTATTCGTATGGAGTGACTGACGACGCCCTAGGCTGGATACAGTCCTATCTAAGTGATCGACGGCAGTGTATTGCAATCGGATCTTCTGTTTCACGTGACAGCATGCTCCTCAAGGGTCGGTGTTAGGACCCCGTAAATACTGCATGTATTCAAAACTAATCGGTGAGATTTGTCATCGACATAACCTTTGTTATCACTGTTATACTGATGACACACAGATCTACATGGTCATCAGACCACAGGACAGCTGGGACACCATATCAGAAAATCTGGAAGCTTGTCTGACAGACATCAGAAGCTGGATGAATGCCAAGATGCTAAAGCTAAATCTGGAAAAAACGGAACAAATCGTCTTTTCTCCAAAGTGTAAGCACTCAACGGCTCTCCAACTCAAGGTCGGAACAAGTACTGTAGAGGCTGTCCCAACTGTTAAAAATCTAGGGGTGTACTTTGATAGTTCACTGAACATGGAGAAACAAGTGCAGGCTATTGCCAAATCCTGTTACTACCAGATCAGAAACATCGGCTGTATACGTGACTGCCGATGCATGCAAGATTTTGATGCATTCACTTGTTACCTCACGGCTGGACTATGGAAATGCCCTACTCTGTGGTATATCTGACAAACTGACAAGTCGCCTACAGAAGGTCCAGAACACGGCAGCACGTCTTGTTTCTCGAGTTAGAAAGAGAGAACACATCACTCCTGTTCTGTATTCATTGCACTGGTTACCTGTACAATACAAGTCACAGTACAAAATCTTGATATGCACATACAAGGCACTGGATGGAACAGCTCCCCAGTACATAAGGGAGCTAGTTACCCTGTGTGTCCCGAAATCTCGTTCTGTGACCTATGGGAACCGGTGATTTGTGAGAGTTTCGGCCACGTTGTGGAAAAGCTTACCATCCGCTATCCGAAAAACAAAAACTCTGGCCAAATACACGAAACATCTGAAGACGTACCTTTTCACGTCTGCATATGAGGGTATCAACTTATATTAAAGGACATGTATATACTGACATTGTTTATCTAGTTCGTATTTATATGCATTTTTTTGTATTATCACATTAGCTTAGATTGTAATAACTTCTTTATTATGCATTGTAAGTATCAAATTACTATTTACATGTTGCGAAGCGCTTTAGAGTAATTTTACAAATTATATAGAGCGCTACATAAATGTTGTATATTATTATTATTATTATCCAGCACCGTCGGAAACCTACGTGTCACAGCTCTAACGTTTCTGTAACTTGGGCTAGAACAGTCGAAATAGTTTTGACTCGGGGGAATTAAGCCTGCTAGGGCGAGACACACCCTTGGATCAAATATTAAATCATGTTTGTGATCGTCTCTTTATGCCCAGCAATTGAATATATAGTTTTAGGGTGGGGTTCTCACTCGTTTAAAAGTTAAAACTCAGAGGACAAGTCTGCAAGGGCAAGGTGGACCCTGGGATAAACTATAAAATTATGTTTGATTAAATACTACCTTGGTTTGACTAAATTTAAAAGGTGCAGCATATGTGTGTGTTGCGTCATCTTTTGTGATCGTCTCTTTATGCCAAACAATTGTATATATAGCTTTGGGTGGGGATCGCAACCGTTTAAATGTTACAACTCAAGAGTTAAGTCTACAAGGGTGTAGTGGATCCTGGGATCGCATCTAAAATCAAGTTTGTGATTGTCTCTTAATGCCGAGCAATTATATATATAGTTTTAGAGTGGGAATCTCAACCGATTAAAAGTTATGAATCATGCCTCACCCCTCTGTCCCTGGGGTGTCAGTCACAATTCATTGGGATATATCGCATATGGTTATATTTTGGTTTATTTGGTGCCTGGGGTGAGTGAGCCAAAATCAAACACACCAAAATTCTTCGAAACAATCCCCGGATTTAAGCAACCATCTTCCCGTTTTCCGCGAGCTGACCTCGTGTTGGAATATTGTTTTCTCGATAAAAATGCGTCAATAGAGGTATGATTTCATGTAAATGTGTGACTAATTCACGTTGTTTTCATAGTCAACGATCTATAAGCTGTGTTCGACTTCTTAACTACTATATTACAGCTGCATCACGGTTATTAGGGCGCTCTAATTTCGTAAGGATCATCATCTGTGATTGGAAATCGATATGTAGCCTATCATAATGTAATGAACAAACGGATCACTTTCATAACTATATAAAAACACAAATTAAACACACAAGATGGTAAACGTCAAAATTTTAATTTGGCGCATCAATATTTAACCACCCTATTTTGAGCAAAAACGCCAAAATATCGTAACAAATTCTCCTGGTTATAATTCCAACCAAGTTTAAATTATTATAAAACTGAAAATGAACAAAATATATCTGAAAGTGTCATTTTCCTATATAAACTATAGTAAACTTCACCTCCTCTCCAGGGGGTGAACCTGAAATCTGGGGGGGGGGGGCCTGAAATTCTCAATTTTGATAAAGCACCTTAAGACCTTTCCATTGGTGAATTAAAAAACCAGAAAATATCAAAGTGTCAACAAAACCATAACTCAAACTCAAAATCGATTAAACTAGGGCAAAATAGGAACAAAAGAAAGATTAACATGGAGACTCGTAAAAGCACAAGATGATAAGAGCAGGTGTTTCATCGACGGCAACCCGTCATATAAATCTTTGTCACATCATGTTTTAAAACGAGAACCGAGTATCATTGTCAATCACAACAAGTAAACACACTAATGAGCATACTCAAAAACGTCCATCTTCATATCACTTAAAGATACAGGATATTTCTCAATAAATTTTGCCCATACGTCTGATCAACCTGCATCTTTCGAATTTTTGTTTGTTTGTAATCATTGCGTTTTATCGTATAGCTTATTTCAAGTTCATAAGGGTATATACGATCGACTTCTTGTTGTTTATAGACAATACATCGTCGATATATCTGAAAGTGAAAATAAAGATTTGGCAAGGTTTTTCGTAACCAGTCCTGATTAGCTCTTCCACTTATTCATCCTCTTATGAAAATAAAAACAAGTCAGCAAAGAATGGGGGGCAGTTTGTTCCCATGTGGAAGCCAACAGTCTACTGGAAAATAGTATCAAATACAGTGTAATATATGTTTCCATCAAATCTGGGTCTGGAGAAGACGATTTTTGAAATTTTAACTAATTTGACACCTTTTGGCCCCTCCTTCAGGACCCAAGGGGATTAGGACTATATAGTTCACAATTTTGGTGCATCTTTTGTTGCCAGGGAAGGTTCCTTCCAAATTTCATTCAAATTGTTTCAGGGGTTTTCGAGAAGTCAAAAATGTAAATTGTTTACGGACGGGCGACATACGACAGACAAAAGGTTATCAGAATAGGTCACTTAAGACTTCGTCTTGGGTGACCAAAAAAGGGAAAATGTTTATGGAGACCTTTGTAAAAGCACAAGAGAATAAGACCATGTGTTCCGGAAGAGTAAGCGATGTCATTTTAAACAAAAGAACAGATCGTCCGTATGCAATACGATTGATAAAATAATCCCAAAGTTGTATGCTCATCAAAGATATGGAGTCGTCTAAACCATATGAAGTGATGATTTTACCTGCAGTGTGCTGTTGCCTTTCTATAATACGTTTCAATAAATCATATATTTCAGACACTACAAGTATTTCAAGAGAAGGGTAGGGAGGCTAACAATATTAGCTGGTGAGTACTGTAATGATATATATGTTATTGCTGTAATTAATACACATGTGATTATCTATAACATATATCTTTACAATCCTGGATATCCAGGGTTACGCTCACCTATACTATCTATCTACACCCCGTGGAGTATGTTATGGCAAACGTGAAGGTACGAGTTTTTTTTTTTGGTTTCGGATATAACAATCCTGACCAATCGTTAAGCTGATACCTGTCTATGAAGATTTAAAAGAGCGACACCCGACTTTAAAGCCTGTCATTTTTTACTATTATGTAACCGCGAAATTCTTTTGAAGTACACCAAAGCATCGAACTTGCCTCATCAACAAGTGCGCGCACACAGATCCGTCAGTTTTGCCATGACATACATGTATATATGTATTCGAGGGGTGTAGACAGCGTAACCCCTGCGTATCGATTATGATTTTTTCCTTATTTTTGCAAATGTATTTGAGATTACCGAAGCAATCTAATTAAAATGCAGATCCTTATACTCAATCCTTCTAAAACAAGAATTCCACAGAAGTGGATGTGTCGCCTGCGCAGCAAGTTGGTAGATAAGCTTTTAGGAGCTATCTATGGATATGCATTGTATCAGTTCCAAGTTGAATAGAAACAGTGACCTTGACCTTTGACCCTGAAAAGCAATCCAAAGCGAGCACTTTTGGTAAGGAAGCACTGTATGAAGTTTGAGTTTGATTGGCCCAAGGAAATTCAAGTTATCGCACAGAAACAGAATTTCTATTTATAGCAACAGTGACATTGACCTTTGACCCTGAAAAGCAATCATAAGCGAGCACTTCTGGTTAGGAAGCACTGTATGAAGTTCGAGTTTGATTGGCCTAAGGAAACTCAAGTTATCGCACGGAAACCGATTTTCTATTTATAGCAACAGTGACCTTGACCTTTGACCCTGAAAAGCAATCCCAAGCGAGCACTATTGGTAAGGAAGTTCTGTATGAAGTTTGAGTTTGATTGTCCCACGGAAACTCAAGTTATCGCACGGAAACTGTTGGTGCCAGACCCGCCGCCGCCGCCGCCGCCGCCGCCGCCGCCGCCGACATAGTGATCCCTATATGTCGCCTGAAAGGCGACACCAAAACCATTGCGTGTTGTGATGTCGATCTATTATATTACTTGTTTGAATTTTGCTTAAGTTGTTTTGCGATATCACTGCTTTGTTGATGGGTTTTCCGCATCAGCTACAGGAACGTGATTTTGTATAATGTTTGTGATATAATAGCTAGAAAAAATGTCTTGGACAAACCAAAATTGGGACATTTTCAATTAACGTGATTAAAAGGGGGAACTGTACATGAACTAGTAAGAATTGGACAAATGGACTGCTAAAATATGTTGAATAGTATTAACACTTTTTTTAGAAAATCATAAATGGAATACCGTTTGGTACTTGAACAAAATATTAGGTCATGTTAAGATGCCATTCTCTTGTAAAATGTGTATTACAGATCACATTCCAACGTGCTGTTTTTGACCGTCACACGGGCTTCACCTTGATGCCTCCTTTTTTAGTATCACTGATGCGTCCTAGAAGGACGAAACAGCTGTTCCGTGCAGTTTAATTCATTATTTTGGTCGATTGTATCTAATTTTTAATTATAAAGGTGCTATTATCGTGCTTGCGTGTTTTTTTTTAATCCTTTCATATGATAAAAAGAATAATAAAAAGTACTTCAAGGTATTTCTTGCCTGTTTTAATTTGAATGTTTAACTTTTTTCTCGACTCAGATTTTGGTGCCACATGGGAACCGAAAGTATCCTGTCATGAAGTCAGCAGTACAATTACATGGCAGACAACTAATCCGACAGGCTACTTCTACAAAGGTAATTGGCGATCGCGGATCTGCAAACCCACACTCTCATGGAAGTACGACTCCTACGCAAACTGTCTCAAGGATCGCCCTGTCCTTATAACGGGTGATTCTACTACAAGGAACTGGTATTCACCTTTAACTGCATTGCTGAAATTACGCATTTTTGTAAAAGGACATGAAATGAAGGATAAAATATGGCACAAATTTTCTGAAGCAAACAACGGAAAGAAAACACTATCAATATTTTGGTCACCACATGAAATGCCTTTCTACAGCCATCAGCAGGACAAAAACAACTTTCGAACTGTAGCATCAAGAATAGACGATTTGCCTGGAAACAAAAGTGCTATTGTTTTATTACACTGGTTCGTTCATATGGCCAGGACAAATCCAGAACAATATAGGAAGCATGTAGTAAGTGCTAAACAAGCCGTACTACGACTGTTGAGACGCTCTCCACGTTCAAGCATTCTCATAAAAGGTCCTCACTCTTTCACGTACAGTCATTTTTTTGGACCCTTTGATTACATTAGTAGAGTCTATGGACAGATACTGTTCGAAGAATTCAAAGATTTACAAGACAAAATTTATTATATAGATCAGTGGGATGCAACAGTGGGAAATGAAAATTTAGACATACATCCCCATCCATCCTTTGATCGGATTATGTCCAATTTCGTATTTTCATTTATTTGTAAGAAATATACGATATGATTCAGGATTCAAATATTTCATTTTTGTCTCACCTTTTATAAAATATAATAATAAATAATATACTGAAATAAACTGACACAATATGTACATGCATAAAAAGAGCCACTCATTAGATATTGAGTTATGATATACTATATACGATTTATACAATAGTTAACCATTAAAGAGGCAAACATACTGAAATAATGAAATGTACATTGATGAGGCACTTCATCACTAAATACCACAATGGTCATATTTACTCGTACCGTTCGTCATTAAACACATTTCATTGTAAAAATGGAAAGAGCATGGCTCTATTGTAACCGATATATTGCTGTCGTAGATGTTTTGTAAAAGTTTCAAAAAGATATCCACCCAATGACTTGGACCTCGGAATCAGGATACCTAGTGCTCTACCTGCAGCTTTCACCATCATCTTTGTCGTAACTTGGAAATCTAAGTGTTCCGTGACTGTTAGCCCCAGATATGTGTAACCCAGGTAATTATTATATATAGTGAGTACAGGTATACAGGTATGTATAGATGTATTGTGTACGTGATGTCCCTGTGTATGTGTCACGTGTTGTTTACAACCAGTCCGACGTGACATGGACATAGACGTGAATACAACTCACTGAATTGTATTAACACCAGCACCTGCTCTGTATGCTGGTTGCGTTCTCCACACCTGTCAACCACACTTCCTTCTATCTTTCCCATCTATATATTTCTATCTATCTATTACTTGACTCTCAGCGCGAGCGGTCCACATAATTTGAAGACATTAAATTGCGAGATATAGATGGATAGAATCTATAAGTCGCCAATATAAAGAAGCCTGGTAAATTGACAATGCGGTGAGCGAGGCCGTGTGTACCTTTCGCGTCTGTGAATGATTGAGTGATGTCCGTTTCGGAAAAGTGATTGTACTAAATGTATTAAGAATGTTTCTCTTGTCTTTGTAGGTTTTTTTTTAATTATCCCACTTAGGGACATCGAATTAACTGTATTGGAATCGAACCGAACAATCTTTGTCCTAATTTATAACCACAACCCGGTGACAAATGGCGCCCAACGTGATTTCAATCATATTCAGAAAACCAGGCCGGCGACAGAACACAGTCAAAAATCTGGAACAGACTATAACCGCAGCATTTTGGTACCCGTGTGATGGCGACGTCGGATCACCACGACAGGTCCGGGGACGGTTAAGTGTCTAGGAGGAAGGAACCAGACGTGGGCACTACCTGGATGGAGTTCTAATGTGACTTTATTAACATTTGTGTTCTTGTAATTGTGTTGTCTGTAGTTCGGGAGAAGATCGTAAGTATATGTTGTGTGACAACGTAAGTATGGGACTGTGAGCGAGCTGAGAAATTGTCGGCTTGCATGGCTTCACACTAGGGCTAGATATACCGTTTACCAACTGTTTATACTTTATTATTACATCTGGATTTCTTCTGTCACAATGCTAACTCGTGAATGTACGACCGGACAATGACAACTACAAGTATATGTTTATCGGCTATTTGTGTCCGTTATATATATCTGTGTGTGTTTTGTTAAACGTGCATTTTAGGATCTATGTTTTTCAAAAACTATATGTGTAGTTTAGGAGTTTACACTGTTCCAAGGGACAGTAAAATGTATGCTGCGGCACAGTGTTCTGTCGTTGAAAGTTGAGAATTATCTATTTAATTTTTTTTATTTATTTTGTTTATTTCATACAGCAGCACACCTGAAACTTTTGTTTTAAGCCAGCTGGTGACAGTACAGTTTACAGCAACTTGAGCGGATGCCTATTACCGTATTGCCGCAAGTTAACACAATATAAGCGGAGTTGACGCTGGTCGAAAGTGCACAACTGCTGACTTATCAGGATTTATGTAGATTTTGTTGATTTGGCTCCGAGTATTCAGCCTTTTCTCTTTCTGCTAACAAAACTAGGTCATATGCATAAAGCAGAGAACATATCTTTCTGGTGTCAGTGTCTATTCCGCACATTCAGACTATTCAAATACGACATTATACATTTTTTGCCCTGGTTGTAGGGAGACATGACGATTTGTTTACCCAAGGCATGTCATATTTTCCCGAGGGCGAAGCCCGAAGGAAATATGACTTGCCGCGGGTAAACTAATCGTCAAGTTTCCCTACAACCAGGGCAATAAATTGTTTATTTTACCGAAATACAGAATCAATGAAGACTGTTCACATATGATTCACAAACAATAAATTTATTAAATAACAATTTGTAGAAATAAACAGTTAAATTTGAATAAATTACTCTTAGCACTTTCACTTACGCCCAGTGTCAATTTGTATCATCATTTTGCATAATTATTGATGTTAATTGTAACAATACAATTTTCTGAGAACTTGGGTACAAAACTGAAAAATTCCATGATTTGTGGATCCAGCGAAATTTTGATTCGTGTTGATCTGAAGTGCATTTTGCAATTCAGGAGACTTAGTTCTTTCACCACAATGTCAAGTGTGGCATCACCATTCATTCCTTTTGAGTCCACGGGATCTAAACCAAAATCATATTTATCAAATAAATTTGATAAATCAGCAAGTATGTTATCTGGGAGAGAAACAGGTGGCTTTGAGGTTGAAGCTGTACCCAAAACATTTGTAAATGTATCAGAAATTCATGATGAGAATATATTTTGAGGGATGTTTCACTTTTGTGACCACTAATTTGCATAATATGCCTACCACTGATTCCACTTATGTCTAAAATGGTTATACTGGTAGTTCGCACTGAGTGATTTCTATATTTCTTGGAAAAGCCTTCCCATTTCGGAGAGACTGTTCTTTCCTAAAGGAGTGTTATAATACCACACGTCATTTTTTCTCGAAGGACATGACAGGACAGTTCTTGTAACCTGAAAATAAATAAGAGAATACCGATGCGTTAATATCATCATAATCCAAACTCAAAATCGATTAAACCACACACCCGCCATGTAAATCTTTGTCACATCCAAGTAAACATCAAGTTCTCAAAATGAGAAACGAGTATCATTGTCAATCACAACAAGTAAACCCACTAATGAGCATACCCAAACACGTCCATCTTCATATCACTTAAAGATACCGAATATTTCTCAATGTAACAAAGACGGCGACCATAAAACTTGCCCATACTTCTGATCAACCTGCATCTCTAGAATCCTGTTGTAAGTTTGTGTGTTAACAGTCGACATCGATCACGAAAATCCCGATATTTAGAGCAAGCACTGGAATACCGAATCAACTGCGACATGTAAACACCATAGGTTGGAGAAGCAGGGATGTTACCTGTTCCTCAGTATATTTCCTCTTAGCTTTTGTCGTGTTTTTGACAAAGTATGCTTCAAGATAGCTCACTTCCGTATATTTGTATCGTCGTCCGCCTTTCTTGGAAAAGAAAGCTCTCATAACAAGAGATCGGAGACGTTCCTTCAATTTTTTAATGACATCGAGAAATATTCTGTATTGTTGTGTGATATGAAGAAAAATAAAACCCACACGAGTAAAATTTCTTTGTGGAAGAAAAAAAATCAGAGAATACCAAAGCGTCAACAAAACCATAATCCGAACTCAAAATCGATGAAACTAGGGGCAAAATAGGAACAAAGGAAAGATTTACATGGAGACTCTCAAGTAATTCGGGAAGAATACAAATACTTTGATAGAAATTGCAACCGACTTGATAAATTTTATTCGAATATATATAGGCGAGTAGACTGGAATCAGCAACAGTGTTCTGAATGTGGAAAGTCTACCACAACGACTGCCTGCATAGGGAAAGACCATCCACATGAACATCACTGTCCTTATATACTAATAACATTTTAACGCAGTTTATATAAATTATTAATTTTACATATACATATATATATAACTCGTCTTGAAAAACAATTTGTGAATAAACGTTCATCTTTGTGTGAAACCTAACTGTCACAACTGATTGAATAATATTGACCACAAAGTCTAATACGCAACATATTTTGTCATGTACTATACCCCGTTTACACTGCATTTCCCCTAACTCTTGTAATTTCCCCCTGCAATTCTTTCTATTCACATCAATATCCCTGAGCTATAGTTGTATCGCTGATTAAGATAGAAAGTAACAGATTTATATTAGTGTATTAACACTTGTTTCTGTCTCTCGTTCATTGTTTTGTGAATAAAACAAAATTAAAACTACTGGAATCCGTTGAATCCGTTTGCCTGTCCGTCCGTGGAAAAATTGTCCAATGACAGCTTTGAATTCTCTTTTGGATATTCTGAAGTACAAAATGTGAATCTTTATTCGAATATATAAAGGCGAGAATAATGGAATCAGTTTGTCCGTCCGTGGAAAACATTGTTTGTACAAATCCTCGGAAACCAATGCACCAATTCCTGTTAAACTACACTTGAATGTAGAGGACCATGTGTAGGTTTTCTGCCAAACTTTTGGTTGCCATGGCAACCAGGTCACAATTCCAAAGTTCTTACGAAAAACTTAACGGAAAACTTAGTCCGAAACTTACTAACATATTTCAATAGAACAATAAATGAATTTTAAAGACTATGTGTAGACTTAGCCAGAAATGTAAGTTGCAATGGTAACTAGGTAACTACCAACAGTTTTTTGTTGGACAATTTTGCGCACACAACTCCTAAACCAGTGTACCAAATTCAATGACAATACACAAGCACGATCGGGACCATATTTAGATATGCATGCAGGTTATCTTATGCAGACATTTTTGTTGCGATGGTAACCAGGTCAATATACATTATACAAGTATTTATAAGTATTTACTTTCAAGGATGGGGAGTGGGGAGCGGAGGGGGTATTAGTTAGCCATTGGCTTACAGTTATAACGATTGCCATGAGATCAAAATAAGGTGTTAATTTTTATCTCACCTGTTCCAAGAACATGGAGAGCTCTTATTGCGTTACCCCCCGGCGGGAACGTCATCGTGAAAATGTTAAAGGTTTAGGTGCAAGTATTAACAAACTTGGTATTCATTCAACATTTGTGCCAGGATGCTAAATTATGCCACGGAGCTTCTTTACGACAGACGCATCTACGGACGGACAATGCCCTACCATAATATGTCGTAAATTTTGAATGGTGTATGAAAATAGTAACGATACCATAAGAACATAATTGGCAAGTACATGTATATGCTTAGAGTTATTATGCGTTTGGCAGCATTCAATATTTTCGGGGGCGGGGTAGACAAACTGACATGGGATTTTAGGTCATAGAATAGTGACAGTTAGACACAAATACATAGTTTTAGTGCTAAAAATCTCTATTTTTTTCTCATTCGGAACTCCTCTGCTATTTCCCTTTACCCATTTTAAAGAAATTGCCCTATTACCTCTATTTATCTTATGATATTATCAAAATATAGTAAAAAGCCGTTTGACTCAGCATTCGAAATTTCAAATAGTTTACCTATGCGCTTCTAATAAAAACTATAGGGGAGTTCTTTTCCCGTCAAATTTCTAAACCGTAATAAGCCCAGTGACCTTTAAATAAGCTAACTCGTTTCTTTTTATAATATTGATAAAAAATTGCTTTCAAGAAATCTTGAACAAATCGGCATGAGTCAGCTTCCTTATTAAAAACTTTGGTCATTTAAGGACATCACTTCATGTATGTTGTACGCGAGAGGCATGGATCTGGATTCGGCTTTATTTGTAGCATCCTCTCACAGAAATACCATTCTAAACGCACCCTACACAGCATCTCATCCATTCATGTTTTACCGACAACCAACGGGTGAACCGGTCAACTCAACTGCAATATGTGTCGGCTTCAATTCAAAGCGTTTGCGACTTTTATTCTGTTGTTAACAGAAAAGTTGGAAACCAACTTCTTGAATTGAAGCGGAATTTACTGAATCGATAATAGGCGACCATTTAGAATTCGGAATGTGTCGGGTTCGAACCACGGTCTGGGCGCTACATTGTTTAAAACATTCAAAGTACGCTTAGAAGGCGAATTTGGATTGTTAATATATGTCTTCTGGGAGGGGGTGGGGGACTTGGACTAAAGGAGGGAAGAGTGTAACGGAACTGGACTAATTCGAAACCTAGACTACATAGCGCCGGTTTCATCAACGTTCCTTAATTTAAAAATCTACATAGGAAAGCATTACACAATTTTAGGGGGGAATTCCTTAGCTAAGGAACTTTCCTTAAATTTTGTAATGCTTTCCTATGGAGATATTTAAGTTAAAGAAGTTCCTTAAGTGAAGGAACGTTGATGAAACCATGGCCTGCTACATTCTACATTCTCGTCCTCCTGTTAAAAATGTACAACATTGATATCGTCACATATGCATGCTTTCAACGATGCCGATACGCTGATGTGATTGCATAAGTGATGATTGACAGTTGACCACAACATACGTAACCCCTAGATGTGTATTCCCAGGTATAATAGATGAGCACCACAGGTGATGGTATATAAATATGCGTGGTCGTTTAGGTCACACCTGGTCAGTAGTGAGGTCGAGGCTACAGGTATAGGAAGCAATAAAGATTGCATTACCGTGACATACTGCTCAAGTGTGATGTACTAGTCAGATATACACTTATATTAGTCAGAATCGCGTTAAGTGATAACATACAGGCCGTCATTACAGGAGAAGAATTCTAAAACTTTTGAAATGATAGTCACGAAGTAGGAATGGTTTCCTCAAAGAATAGTGACAAAATATACCCAAAATTGTTACTTCCCAATATAGACTACAGCAAGCTTTACCAGGATCCTCTCTGATGGGGATAGCCCAGGGATACTGAAATTTACAAATTAACTAAAACCCATGATGATCTTTCTATCCATGTAGAGTAATACGACTGTAGTACCTATGAGTCTGCCTAGAAGATCTTTTTTTTTTTAATTTTGTATAATTTCTTCTTTGGGCCCCGGCCTGGCCCATGGGGTAGGGACAGTAATCCAAATTGTACAGTTTGATTCCATCTTTCTCCAAGGATGATTGTGACCAATTCTATCCATGTAGAGAAATAGGCTGAAGTACCTCTGAGTTTGGAGAAAAAGATTTAAAAAAAAATTTAGAGAATACCGAATACAAACTCAAAACCGACTAAACCAGGAGCAAAATATGAATAAAGAAAAGAACCACATGGAGACTCTTGTAAAAGTACAAGAGAATAAGACCAGGTGTTCCGGAAGAGCAAGCGTCTTCTGCTTCATCGACGACACCCGCAATGTAAATCTTTGTCACATCCGTGTAAACATCAAGTTCTCAATATTTAGGATAATTTTCCCTTTGGGGCCCCGCCTTGGCCCCTTTGGTAGGGGCAGGAATCCCAATTTTTGAATCCATCTTTCTCTAAGGATGATTGTGACAAAGTAGGAATAATTTCCTACTTAAAATGGACAAAATATATCCCAGTGTTATTTCCCAATATAAACTATAGTAAAGTTTACCCCCTCCCCGAGAGGGAACGGATAGCCGGGGGGTACTGAAATTTACAAATTAAACAAAGCCTCTGATGATCTTTCTATCTAAGTTGAGATAAATAACAGAATACCGAAGCGTTAACAAAATCATAATCCAAACTCAAAATCGATAAAACCTGGGACAAATAAGAACAAAGGGAAGATTTACATGGAGACTCTTGTAAAAGTACAAGAGAATAAGACCAGGTGCTCCGGAAGAGTAAGCGTCTTCTACTTCATCGACGACACCGGCCATGTAAATCTTTGTCACATCCATTTAAACATCAAGTTCTCAAAATGAGAACCGAGTATCATTGTCAATCACAACACGTAAACACACTAATAAGAATACTCAAAAACGTCCATCTTCATATCACTGAAAGATACAGAATATTTCTCAATGAGACGAAAATGGCGACCATAAAACTTGCCCATAATTCTGAAATAGGCTGTGGTACATCCGAGTCTGGAGAAGAACATTTTTTAAATTTAGGGTATTCTTCCATTTGGGGCCCCCCTTTGCCCCTGGGTAATTTTTGAAATTTAGAATAATTTTCCCTTTTGGGCCCCGCCTTGGCCCCTGGGGTAGGGGCAGGAATCCAAATTTTACAGATTGATTCCATCTTTCTCCAAGGATGATTGTGACAAAGTAGGAATAATTGCCTACTCCAAATGGACAAAATATTAACAAAAGTGTTATATTCCAAAATAAACTATAGTAAAATTAACCCCCTCCCCCAGTTGGAACAGAGAGCCCGAAGGAACTGAAATTTACAAATTAAACAAAGACCCTGATGGTCTTTCTATCCATGTAGAGGAATAGGCTGTAGTACCGCTGGGTCTGGAGAAGAACATTTTTGAAATTTAGGATAATTTTCCCTTTGAGGTGCAAGAATCCCAATTTTATAAATCTTTATCCTCATCAACTAAGGATCATTTTGGCCAAGTTTGAAAAGATTCTATTTAGTGGTTCTGGAGAAGAAGTCGAAACTCGGCTTACTAAAGCTAAATTTCACACAACTGCACTCAGTCATACTGGGTGTTACAAACTGCGGAGTAGTCACACTCAGCTCACAGCGTTGCTTGGGAGGGCGACGGTCTAGGCCTTTTTGGCTTATTCCTTTCTTGATATAGCGTGAATTCTGCGTTTCTTACTACATTGAGCGTCGTTGTTTGCAATCGTTTCCTCCAGGATATAGTTCTATTAGGATTGTTCTTTGTGTTTGCGTTCTTTATTAGTACTATGAATATCGTACCGTGTTCGTCCGTCCGTACAATCGGCGAGATTTTGAGAAAATGGAAGGAGAAAGTGAAGATAGTATGGACATGGGGCCGTCATCATCCCAGGACTTCGACTGAATGACGGAGGGAATGTTTAACACCCCTAAACCAGTGTATAAGAGGGTAAGGCATTAGTCCCCGATTCTCTTTGAAACAGGTAAGGCCAATCACTTGAATGTTGTCATTAAATGTAATACGGCAAAACTGGCTAACAAAAACCCCATTGAAGTCCAGAAACTTCTAACAGGAATTGCGGAGTATCCAGTGAAAAGTATAAGAGGTATGGGAAACGGGAACCTGCTGGTCACCTGTGAAGACGAAGTACAAAAAGGTAAGCTGCTAAAGATAAAAAGTATGGGTATATACAACATAACTGTCAAAGTACCGGCGTCCTCGAATAAATCAGAGGGCGTAATATACGGTGTAACTACCGAATTGTCTGAAAATGACATGGTAGCAGCCCTACGTCAATATGACGACACAAAAGCTACAAGGCTTAAGGGCAAAGTATACACTTACCCTGAGGACAGTACTACAGTAAAACTCTCGTTTGATAAAACAGATATGCAGGAGCGAGTCACTATCGGCTACCGGTATTATAGTGTAAAGCTGTACGTACCGCCACCAATAAGGTGTTACAAATGTAACAGGTACGGCCGTATAGCGGCCAGGTGTAAAGGTACACAACGTTGACAAAAGTGCGGGGGGGGGGGGGGGGGGGGGGCACAAGGTCGCAGAGTGTGAAACCGAGAACATGAAATGTGTAAATTGTTAGGGCGCACATAGTGCTGCTTACGGGGGCTGCTCGGCCAGAAAAAAGGCCGTAGTTCTGTTCTCGGGCCACTTCTTTTCTTCTTTATGTTAATTATATCACTGAAAATATTTCCACTAATATTAAGTTATTCGCAGATGACACTTCTTTATATGTAATAGTAGATAAAAATCCAGCTCAGGCAGCACAAGTACTATCAGCTGACCTTACTAATATTTGTGAATGGGCTGTCATGCGGGACATTAAATGTAACTCAGATAAAACTAAATCAGTTGTATTTACTAGAAAACATAACACTCATCATCCTCTTGTATTTTTTCAAAACAGCGAAGTTACAAACACAACAGATCATCAACACTAAGGACTAACCTTTATAGACGACGCAACATGAAAATTACACATTCACAACATATACGAAAAAGCTTACCACAGACTCAACATTCTTCCGTTATATTAAAACTAAGGTTAATCGAAAATCATTAATTACAATTTATACTTCATTTATACGTCCAACTTTAGAATATGCTGATATAGTATGGGATAACTGTACTCAGCACTCCAGTTTTACTGGAATCCGTTCAATTGGCAGCAGCTAGGATTATTACAGGCCTTCGCTCAGGAACATTGCATGGAAAACTTTACACAGAACTTGGTCGGGAGACATGATGTACAAAATAATGCATGGACACTCACCCAAATATTTACAAGATGTTTTAATTCCACTAACCAACAATCCAGATGATCATCCTTACTCTTTTCGACAAACGAGGCCTTATAATATACCAAATTGTAAAACTAATTACTATTTTAACAGTTTCTTTTCATTCCATGTGTCGCACAGCAAACAATTCTGATACCAATAAAGATATATCTACAGATAATGAAATTGTTACAATTTTTTAAAATTGAAGGTGACAAAAGGGCAAATATTATTCTTTCCCAACTTCACAATCATTCTAGTAATTTAAATTTTGACTTGCATCATGACCATTTAACTGATAGTCCAGCATGTGCTTGCTCCTCAGACTCCGAAACGGTATCTCATTACTTTCTTACTCTATATAATGACTTGCGAGTTTATCTTGTTAATTCCCTTGCTAGTTACAACGTTGAACATGATCATGTAAATATTGAAACCCTATTATACGGATGTTCAAATTGTGAACAATACAAACAGGCAGATGCTTAGTAATATCATTTATTTCATTGGAAAATCCGAACGTTTCAAACTTGATATGATCTGATATGTCAAAATAATAATGACTCAGCTATAATATTGATCATGAATGAGATTTAATGATATACTGAAATGTATACCCTACTTGTATATAATTGATTAATTCAATAATATATATTTACATTCTGTGTTGTCTTTGCCTATATAATATTACTAAACCAAATTGTAATATATGACACTGTATATTACAATTTGCAATCCACATCACATTACGTTATTCCTGACGCCTTGTTGGACTATGTTATATCAAAGCTTTGCACTCCGCCTCAGATAGCATGTATGACGGCTTTGAATCAATCGCTCAGATGACACTGATTTAAATCAGGTTATTGTGACGTCATTTCTGACGCCATGTTGATCTACGTTACGTCAACGCTTTGCACCGCCTCAGATAACATGAATACTTGCTTTGAGTCAATAGCTCAGATGATATTGATTTAAATCAGACTCTCCCAGTAAAGAAACAAACATGGAAAAATGGAGAACGTTTAGGACTCACACAACTAAATCAATTACTATATGTTATTACCAAACCTTTTAGTTAATAACTTTCATATTTGAAGTACAGTACTAGTGACAAAACATGTTTTCAGGGATGTTTACTGGCATACCGGGCTGTCACAGTGTCAAGAAGTTGACAACTTGAAGTTTACAGGCAAAACCGGTGACCCTAAACAGAAACGCCCCCATACTATTTGACCTTGTCTAAATCCGCACACATACATGGAAACATTGTAAAAGTATACATTTTTCAAAAGTTAAGTATCTCAACATTTCATTCATGCAAAAATCTGTCATCAGTTCCTCATTAAACTTCCTCAATGGCCCAGTAATTAGCTGGAACTAATTTTACATAGGGACTACAAACGTATGAAACACATTCTGACTGGATGATTTAGTTGTGCGAGTCCTTTAAAGGGCCTAAAACTGTTTGAAATGTTGAAATAAAGTTATTTTCTGAAAGTACATTCAATATTTGGTATAATTGTGAAGTTTGGTTGGTATAAGACTATTTGTGATGGAGATATGGCAAGTTATGTCCCTTGGTGTCCAAATGCTCTTTGCCCTCAAAGGCATGAAATGTTCAAATTCAGGTGCTGGTTAATGATCTGTTATAGATCAATTAATTTACAACTATAGACCTCCATATTTTGCATGTATATAAAACACATATGTACCTCATAGAATGTGATCTTCAAATTGAAATATATCAACTACAGTGATTTATACAGCATTTTAACTAATTGGTTTATTAAATTAATGAAAGTTTGTTTGAAAAAGTGTAATTTGACAATATTTTAATGTACAGTATTCTTCAAGATATCTAACAGGACCTTGGCCATAAATAGCCATTTGATATATACCTAAACCAATTAGCTTCTACTTAGACAGGCTTAGTGACAGGCCTTCAAACACCCCTAGGGAGCCACAACACCACTGGGAGAGCTATGGGGGTAGGGGACAGATAATGCCATAAACTGTCAATAGTCTGAGTAAACAATCAACAATAACACACTTATATCTAGTGGTATATAATGACAAAACATCTCAACACTAACCATTCATTTCAAAAATGGGCAAAAAGCAGGTTAGAATTGGCCAAACATATAGATTTCAGAGAGGGAACCTTCCACACAACAAGGGAAAGACACAGGCACCATTTTCCATGCTAGTTTCAGGACCAATCAACAGGCTACCCCAGGATGTATTTGGATCCAGGGTGAAGACTGACAGCACAGGAAAAATGTCAATCTCTAATGCTGAGGGCCTGTCGTCCAACATGACGCTCCTACGTCCCAAACCAACAGAGGCAGCTATAGCTACCTGCATGGATTCCGAGGTACAGCACCCAGACAGCTTCACATACAAGCTATACCGGCCCGTTGATTTGGAAAGGCTATGGAATTCAGCGGTCCGTTAGCACAATAATCAGCACAAGCACTGCAAAGGCTATCTGCGCTTTGACTCGAAGAACTCAAGGCAATGGGGCTGGGGATGGACTGAGCGGCTTTACTGTGACACCTGTGAATATATAAGCGAAAGTTGCAAGCTGTATGCGGATGAAAAGACAGACAACAACACCCCTAGAAGAGGTCGGCGACGGAGTCAACTGAACCTGGGTATGCAAACAGCACTCATGGCTGCATCAATATCAAATTCTGCAATGATTGAAATATGCCTGACTGCCAACATCATCCCCCCCTCATATACTGGACTACAGAAAACAGCCAATCATGTTGGGGAGAAAATTGTCACCATGAACAAAGAGAGTATGGAAAATTTGAGAGAAAAAATTATATCAGATAATACAAGTTGTGGACTTGAGAGGCCAGACCTCATCAATGCAGAGATGGATGGGAGGTACAACAACCCACTATTCAGTGGAGACCGGACACCATATCAAGGGGCCACCCAGGTCACCATGACTCTTTGTGAGCAAATGACATCAGACAAGAAAATCCTAAGTGTGTTCACAGGCAACAAAATATGTAAGCGTGCAGAGTACCTGAGAAGGTGTGGGGTAAACACCACCTGTCCTAACCACACAGGCAGGTGTACAGCCAATGTGGCCGAGGAGGCTGCAATGGGCTATGAAGAAGCCTGGGCCACTATTGTTGGAGAGGAGGTTGCAGACAATTTTACAGTCAATTACCTCACCACAGACGGAGACAGCAAAACACACACCGGTATGAAAAAGTCTCACCCGGGATGTAAAAATCTAAAAGACCCTCGACACCTGGTGAAATCGGTGAAGAAAGAGTTTTCAAAGTGCAAATTCAGTGCAGGCCTATTTCAGAAAACACAAGGTCTATCACTTGGAACACTGAAGACACGACTGGCCACTGATGTAAGAAACAGGTGTGTTACAGAGTTGGAAAGGGCACACATTATTCACAGAGGAAATCTAGACCAGATAAAGAAGAATATGCCTGTGGTAATAGGGGCCATGATTCAGTGCTACAAAGGAAACTGTGGAGAAATGTGTGCTGAGTACAGCTACTGCTGTCAAGGGCTACCAGACAACCACTGGAAGAAGACATTTCTGCCACAGGGGACAGCACTATACTTCAGTGCTGAAGATGAGCACCACTTCAAGCAGTGTGTGCTCAAATACCTTAGCACTGAGTGTCTGGAAAGCACCAAACTACTTACAAGCACTCAGAAATCAGAATCTTTCAACATAGTGCTTCAGAAAACAAATCCAAAGATGATGACTTGTTACCGAAACTTCCCAGCCAGAATTCACACTGCTGTTCATCTGTGCAACTTTGGTATAGCAGACTCTACGGTGATGAGGCTACGTGCTGTCGGCAGTCCTTTGGTGAGTGGCTCACGTGTTGTCAGTCGCATCACATACCTGCGAAAGAGACAGTTATATCATCAGCAACGTCAAAGACAACTCAAATTCAAACTAAGGCGAGGATATCACAGAATCAGACGATATCGCATGCACGCAAAGGCTCATATATCAGCAGTGACATATAAATCTGGAGTGGACCACCCAAATACTTTGTGCTCAGAGGATGTGCTAAAAACAGACTGTGCTAAAACAAATTAAACTGTGATAAAAGTGGACTAAGATGACTTGTGTGAAAATGTGTGCTAATTAAGTTTGTTCTTGTTTTGAATTTCAGTGTAAATTGCTGTTTGATTATTAAATATGAAAACTTACTGCAATCGTTTTTTATTTCTACTTGTCACAAATGCAATTTGGATGAGGGCTTTGGCCTAAATATGTCTGAGGTTGCCTCAGCCTGCAGGATTGTCTATTATAATTGATGTAACCTGGATTCAAGATTCAGGTATTCAAACTTTGTACAGAGGCCATTGTGGCACAAAAGAGACACCTGTAGTATACAGGGCAAGGTAAATTGTCTTGTAAACATCATAATTTAATCGATGGACATATATTGTCCGATACGTACCTGGTGCAGCCACAAATCTTCCAAGTCCAAAATCACCCCTGGCACCAAACAGCCATACTACACAGCCTGTAGAGGGTATAATTTCATATTGTTTTGGTAATTTTGCCTGATAAAGCCCTAGGAATGTGTTTAAATACATGATGATAGCACTGTCACTCAAAAATAAGGTTATAAACAACAGAAAATCAATGAAAGGCCAGGGTCACCTGTGCACGTGCTACTTCTCCTTAAAGGACTCGCACAACTAAATCATTTACTATATGTTTTTACCAAACCTTTTAGTTAATAACTTTCATATTTGAAGTACAGTACTAGTGACAACTGTCTAGATTCACAGATACTTACCTTACAAAGGCTACAAAACATGTTTTCAGGGATGTTTACTGGCATACCGGGCTGTCACAGTGTCAAGAAGTTGACAACCGGAAGTTTACAGGCAAAACCGGTGACCCTAAACAGAAACGCCCCCATACTATTTGACTTTGTCTAAATCCGCACACATACATGGAAACATTGTAAAAGTATACATTTTTCAAAAGTTAAGTATCTCAACATTTCATTCATGCAAAAATCTGTCATCAGTTCCTCATTAAACTTCCTCAATGGCCCAGTAATTAGCTGGAACGAATTTTACATAGGGACTACAAACGTATGAAACACATTCTGATTGGATGATTTAGTTGTGCGAGTCCTTTATCGACTTTATCCCAAAGATATAGATACAGGCAAATTTTAAAATTACCGGAAATGTAAATATAAGCATTGAGCTGTTACCAGATGTAGTATACAGTTGATATGAATACAATTTGGGTGACATATAAATAATCATTTATATGTTGGGTGACATTCTATTTATCTGTCACCCAAATTGTATTCATATCGACTGTATACTACATCTGGTAACAGTTCA
The DNA here is from genome assembly GCA_947623455.1 of Mimachlamys varia. Lineage (NCBI taxonomy): Eukaryota > Metazoa > Mollusca > Bivalvia > Pectinida > Pectinidae > Mimachlamys > Mimachlamys varia. The sequence continues at coordinate 25,442,703 of OX392532.1, read as the reverse complement.
ATTCTTAAATGAATCCGGCTGAGCATTGATGTTGGTGTGTTCCTCCATTCTCTAATAATTATATGAAATCATCAAAATGCAATCATGAACTAGATTAAATGAAATTAATTAAGTTCTGGCAGATATGACCTGTGCACCTATGGACATTTTGGTCAATCTGCCAGGTCACTGAATAATTTATATTTTAAGTATGCATGCAATTAACGTTATTATTAGAATGCTAATTACAGTATAAATGTATGGTGAGAATGTTGTGTGTATGTCTAATGTATGTTTGTAAAAATATACTTGTTAATGAAATGTGTGTTACCTCCCTTTATTTTCATTTCACTATCTTTTGCTTTAATTTATCTTTATTGTATTGGCTCACTGTACAAAGCAACCAAAGGAAAGAATTAATATAGGCAATATATTCTATCCTTTTGACAACATTTCCCACCTTATTTTGTCAATAAAATTTGTAGAAATGAGAAAAAGTCTTTCTCTGCGGCCGTTACCGGAAATACACCGGATTCGGAAACCACTACAGTACGGTCAGTACCATACACAGGTGTGGCTGACTTCAACGTACCAACCAGTTAGTCTGCTTGTACGTCCGTCCGCCCGCCCGTCAATTTACAGCAGGAACCTTCAGTTACAGTCCCAATTAAAAACTTACTGACTCTAGTAGTGTCTGTCATCGCCCGAGTACAACAGGGCTCGAGTTGGTCAGACATCCTACTATATATATTAGGTCAGGCCGAGACATTGTTCGGAATAAAACTTGACGGTGACTCGTCCCAGTCATAAAAAAGTATGTATTCTCGTGACAACCACGGTATAGGCATCCTTCAATGGAATGCCAGGAGCCTACTTAAAAATGGTGTTGAATAAGTAAAATATGTAGAAACAGGGCCAGACATTAACGTCATATGTATCCAGGAGACATGGCTAGGGGAAGACGATATATTTTTAATTCCAGGTTTCAATCACCCTATATTAAAAAGTGGGCCCTCAAAACGAGGCGGTGTGGCTATTTATATCAAGGAAAAACTAATATATCATGAACTCCCAATCAAGTATTGCCTCACTGCATGCCGTGTCAATGACACATTATACTAAAGCTGCCATTTTTCCGAAATTCGGAACTTCAACAGGTTAAAGTGACCACCATTTTAAGAGCATAAGTATATCCCCAAGAGTCATTGTGTCTTCCTCTTCTAATCTCAACGTTAAAGGCAAAATAGAGGTATCGACATTCACCGCACTAAGGGCAAAGGGTAGTCAGAAAAAGAGAGATGAATGTAAAGATATCCAAAAATTTCACATTTTCACGTAGTAAAGCTATAATTCCGTCAACAAGTGCATAAATGTTTGTGATAATACGAGGAAAAGTAATAAATACAGTGCAGTCTCTGGGGCTCGCACTGGTAACCCTTGGCTCTGTAGCCCGATGTTTAACAACTGAGCTAAAGAGAAATTCCCTATAGCTCACGCTTGTGCGGCCTAATCAGTGCACTTTTTGTACATGAATGTTAAAGGTGTTCTTTTGCCGGCAGGATTGATTGCTTATGACATGACCAACAAAGGTCACACATGTACAGCGCTGATATGATATGGTCCACTGGAGACAGGGTTATAATGGGTCAAGCGGTTCATACATCGTGTATGTTCGAAATGACAGGAGACATTGTTCAAACTACGGCACGCTGTCATCATATTCAATTATCTACAAATATAAATATCTCGCTAGAGCAAATGTACTTACATATATTTCATATGTTGGAAGAACAAAATTTCCAGAAGATTGCCATTATTTTTTTCACATTTTTTCCCACTGTGTAACTTTCATATGCAAAATGTGATTACTAGCACACCCACCCCCTCCCCCAGCAGGATCAGCTGTTTTATAATACAAAGGGACATAACACCATAATTTATCTGCTGTCCCCTCTGCCACACTTTATCCACTGAAATCAAACTCATGTATTGATGAATGGTTCCCTCAAAACACTAACGTTGATCATCATATTTCGTATATTTCATTGATATATATTTGTCAAGAAGGTCCCGAAGTGATAGGCGTTTGTTTCAGAAATTATTTATGCAACATATTTTTCGGTATTCTTCCTTTTCTGCCTGGCTGTTCGGTGATCCTTAATCAGCTGTCCTCATATGACACTGGTTGTTTTGAGAACGCAACACTACCCTACAAAAATGTTAAACAAATAGATACATACATATTTAGTAAAGTTTCTTGATGCAGTTTTAATTCATTTTTCGGCATACTGTATCTAATACTAAATTTTATCGGTGCAGCATAAGTGTATGTTACGACATCTTTTACCTAAAAGTTTCAATTATATCACAAACCATATTGTGTTGTCCATATGATTAACAATAATAGAGGGGAACTTATATAAGGTTGTCCTTTACGTGTAAGATCTAATCTGGCCCCAACTAGACTGACAAAACTGACAGTTGTATACCACAGAAGTGTGGCGATATATGGCCTGAGGCTGTCATGTATGATAGCAGTGACGATCCGTCACCTCTGAAATACACTAGTGACGACAATGGCTATGATGGGCGATCATGAAAGCCACAGGTATCATAATTACCTTGGGCAGGTATAAACGCCACAGGTGTGGGTGATGAGTAGCATAACTTGGATATTTCAACACGGATTTAAATGAAAATCATTTCATATCGGTAAGACATTTTGAATTGCTTCTATCAATTTTTATCATTTAAATTGGAAATATTTTAAGGCCTAATAATTCATAATATATGTATATGAAAGCTTATACAAAACCATACATATTATATATTTGTGTACCAATCAATTGTTATTGACAAAATTAGTGTTTTATTTAAGAATTATGCATGGGCACTCCGTTTTTGCTGTGGCAAGTTTTTGCTCAGTCTGCATTCATTTGTCCTGGCTCTTGGTTTTATGCATGTCGTACGGACATACACAATGTTATATAAAATTATTCAAAACTAGAATCAATCACAAGTATTACGGCATTATCGTTGGTTACTTAACATGTTTGTTTACAGGGTAATTATCTAAACCTATGCGTGTTTTAATTTCTAATAAAAACAAACAGGTACAGCGTACACAAACCTGATATTCTTTGAAGGTGATGTGAAACGTATATATTTAATCAGACATATAAGAGTCCTCATACTATTGACATATGTATAACTCGTTCGTGAATGGAAACCAAGCCATCACTTGAGAAATATATGTAACAGAGTATTGAAAGAACAACCTGATTTTCGTAGAAGAATAATCTAAATCACTCTGCCGTGTTTGCAAAACCATAAATGCAGTGACAAAAACCCACAATAACTTTTTTTTAAATTGGTTGTGTTTTGTTTGTTTCTAAGGCTACTTTCTAACTTTTTTCTCCAAACGTCTGGTAGCTCTTTGGTATCTTAGTGCCTAGCTTGACAAAACCTCACTTTTTATGCAATACTTTTTGTTCCCAGGCTGAGTTGTACTAACTCCATTTCAAATGGTAAAAACGTAAAATAAAACAATGATATAGAGATGGCTTTCTATAGAACAATGAGGCATACCAAACAATTTTTATACATTTAAAAAAGATTGTGATAAAACGACAGAAGAGTAGTTTCAGCTATGTATACAAAAACGAATCGTCTTTGTTTCGATTTGTCTTATTAGTGCCACGAGATAAGGGATCCTTAATTCTAAAGAAAGTAACATCTTTAAATTAATATGGCTCAAACTGAACGCGTGTATAGTAACCCTCTTACTTTTGTCGAGTCTACGGACGGATTGCTGTGTTGGGTACATTAAGCATGGTGTTTCAGTGAGATAGCACTTTATATTAGCGGATATCAAATAAACTTTTACAAGGCGGCAAATACATTGTCAGCATGCATACATACTTACACTTGCGCACCAAACATGGAGGCACGTACATAAAATTCCTCAGCTGTTAATAATTCGTTTAACTTCATAAAACCATACCAAACCGTTCAGCTATGGGTCTAACCAATTGGATAGATAAGAAGTAAAAGTAAAGTAATCTAAAATTCAGGAATCGAATCCCACTCTAGCGTTGCGGAAGTTTTACCCTAGAACATAAATGTGACAAAAATGCATAAAAAATGCCTTAAATTCGTGACTTACGGTAAGTAGACATTTAATAACTTATGTAACATCAGTTGTTGCGAGGCACGTTATTTACAACTACTTTACATTATAATACCGAACACAATAACTATTTATCAGTTACACGCTATGGCGTTCCAACAAAATGTCGTGATTCATTACAAAGGTTACCGGGAATGTGTGTCCTTCTGTTTTTTTGGCTTGGGATGCCGTTTTACAGTAAACATGTTTCAAAGATGACGTAATAGCTGCACCTTTTAAATTTTGTAATAGAAGCAGTATGTCGAGAAAATAGATTAAGCTGTAACAAATAGCCGTTTCATAGGTCGCATTTGTTAATTTATATGTCAACGCTGATGGTCGGGCAATCAGAAAGAAACGCCTGCTTCTTGGACCCTATGCAGAATAGGATAAAAAAAAAACATTGTTCCATCCATTGCAATATATTTAGGATTTGGATAATACCTCATTCTAAGATGAGTATTCTGGGTTTTAGCCAGATGGCTTTGTGAGCGATCTTTCAATAAAACATGTGTTTTAGGTTATATGCAATACAACTATTTCGTGTTAGCTAGGATTTTCGCTATACTTGGGGGTGACATTCCATATTATCAAACTATCAACAAAAGACATTAGCAAATAGGAAAAAACTATCAATTTTAATTTTATCCTTTGGATATATACATTTTCGATTCGAATTGAATTTGATAATTTTAAACTGACTAAAGTGTCCCTTTTTCGGTAAATATATGGATTATTCGCATCTTCTCACTTTCCCTATCAAAAGGTTACACTGTAGTATGTTTTTGCTGCTGCATTTAGTCGTTGACGTGACGTCAAGTATATCGAGTCGATAGGTGCTCGCTCGTGGTCTTAACAAGACTGTAACCGCACTTAGGTCACGAACGGTAACATGCTAAAAAATGTATTAACGGTCGATGTCTCAAGGATATACAAGACACGATTGCATTCAACGTTTTTTTCTTGTTTGTTTTTTTACGACCAACAACAGTTTAATCGTTTTGCCTCAGTGATACGAATAAATAGGTACATTGTAGTCACAGAGAAGAAAATATGAAAGTGAAATAAAGAAATGAAAACGTACGCGATTTTAAAACGAAATCTTTTAACATGTTTTATAAATATATCAAACACCATTTTCGATGTAAGTTGTGTAAGAAAAATGATAAATACAACACAGAATTTTAAAATTTTCATATTTGGTACCATTTTAATTATCATTTTCAATCATCATGTTTATGTTACGATGAAACTTGACGAGAACTTGGTTCTCATTTTGTGGATTGTTGTTTACTTGGATGTTAACAAGATTTACATGACGGGTGTCGTCAATCAAGCTGAAGACGCTTACTCTTCAGGACACATGGTCTTATCCTCCTGTACGTTTTGAGGGTCTCCATGTAAATAATTCCTTTGTTCATGTAAAATGGTTTTACTGGTATATTTGTTTTGTTTGAAAAAAAAAAATGAATAAAAATAAAACAGATTTCAAAATCAAAAGGAGTCGATATTGCCAAACGAACAGTGACGAAATTGAAATAGTTTGGTGAAATAGCCCAACGGTAATGTTATTCGTTTTTTGTTATGTCTCGGCACAGGGAATTGAAGATTATATATGTTAATCGTGTCTTGACACCAGAATAGTTGGAAATAATCAAAACCTATCAAATACTTTAATCATATGCAATACTTTCGGGACCATTAATCACTTTGCTGTGGAATCTATTATAAAATATAAATCGACATTTTGTATTAATGTATATTTAATTGCTATGTATTAAACTAGATTCCGCTATAGCATTTATCATCAAAGAGCGTTCTTGTCAGGTAAAACAAACAATTATAATTCGTTTGAAGTATGACATAACCAGGTCAAATGATTTATGGGTCAATAAATTAAGTTTCATCGACATTTTTTGCGTCAATTAGGGGGCTCCCGTCAAAGGGTAAACATACCAAATGACGGTATTGGTTTATTAAAATCTAGCGTTGACATCAAAATTATTATCAAACTAAGCACAACTTCAGATGCTCTTGCATTAAAATAATTAATCTTTTATTAAAACAAATTACAGAATATGACAATAATGAAAACTTTTTAACCGTCCTAAACAATAATTCGTTAACAATTGATGAAAATATATAGGCCTTTTTTCGACTTTACGTTTTCGACGGATACATTAAAGAATGTTGTAGTATTCATGTTATCATAACAGACGACCAAGACCCCTCCAACCCCAGATTTTTCTCCCAACAATTTTCAAAGAAACAGGTCATCTCAGGCCCGTTTGCAACAAAAAATAGTATTCACCGTAGGTCGGTGTGATTTTTCTAAGGGACTCCAACCTCCACTTCCAAAACTTGGCACGTCCTTAAATGACCCTGACTGTTAATAGGACGCAAAACAACACAAACCAAACAAAAACACACGTTTTAAATGTGCCCCGTCCCCCAACCTTTATGACGCATTAGTAGCAGATAAACTATTGCTTAACAAAGAGAGGCTGTCTATGCAACACATTATTTATCATTCTATTTATAATGGTATATTAAACATTTCAACTATATATGTCTGCCATGAACAATAAGTGTATGAAGGATTATATTAATGTTCTGCGAGATATATTTATATCGTTACATATCCTATATTTGTGTGATATCAATATGGACGTTTTTGAGTTTGCTTATTAGTGTGCCTACTTGTTGTGATTCACAATGATGACTTAGTTCTCATTTTGATGATTGATGCTTACTTAGATGTCACGAATATTTACATGGCAGTTCTCGTCGATGAAGCAGAAGACGCGTACTCTTCCGGAACACCTTGGTGCTTTTACGAGTCTCCATGTTAAAACTTTCCTTTTTTCCTATTTTGCCTCTTGTTTAATCGATTTCGAATTCGGATTATGGTTTTTGTTGTCGCTTTGGTATTCTCAGATTTTGTTTTTTTCCACAAGCAAATCGTAACGACCAATACTTCTTACAAACGAATGACTACGAAATACACATCTTATGTACACTAATACCCCTGTGAATAACTCGAGCGCCATAACGTGCCCACAGGACGCACCAATAATTGTCGACAGCGCATAAATAATCAATATAAACGCCGATCACAGTGAATGAGTATCGTCACAAGGTTTCGGTCACCGTATTATAGTGGCCTTCCCATAAACTGACATCATTTTATGTGAATATATGTGGTTTTAGTCATTCATCGCACTTTGTTGCGAACTATAGTTTTTGGGGTCTTCATAGATAATATATCACGTCGTTGACTTACCGCAAATAAGTAATCAATAGGATAAAATAAATAATCGTATTCTACAGATTTTAAAAGGAGACTATTGATGAACATATCAAGATAATTTTTTACATTATTTTCATTTTCAAATTTACCTTGATACTATATTTACTCTATCTATTTCAAAACATTGTATGCTGAATGCATGTTTTAATAACAATTGTTGATTCATTTGTATCCTCCTATGTTTCTTTTTGTACAAACTGCTTCGCGACAAGAAAAATTCTTAATATTTCAGGATTTCTATTTTTCGATAGCCTCTGTTATGGTGGCAATCTTGGGTGTTATGGAGAGATCATCTGTATTCTTGTATGATGTAAAGTTGGACGTTTTTTAATACATTCATGTATGCTTATTATTATGCCTACTTGTTGTGATGGAGAATGTTGCCAACATTCTCACTTCAAAGACGTGACCTTGACGTGCATGTGACCTAAAAGCATAACGACGGGATCATTTCTGACCAATTTGAACTTAACTAGCAGTCAGATTATTGATAAATAGCCGGCAACAGCAAATTCGTAGTGATGTATAATCGGTTGAAATTGTAATAGATTATTGATTGGAATCGGTTAGTGAAACTGAGGAGATTTGGCCGATTATAATCGATTCGGAATTTCCGGAAAATTGAAAGTCCAGATGTGTCAATACAACTTGTTAGCAATATTAATATGAGTATAAGTGTTGTTGTCAAATAATTTATTATTAACAGGACTGCTGTTTTCTTTATTATATACCATTGCAAACAGCTTCATATAACCAGGTGTAGAATTATGCTTAAATAAAAATATAAAAGTTATTAATAAATTATAATTTATTTAACAAAATATAATATGAAAACAATATCAAGACAATTAAATGAAAATTTGAAAATATATAATTATTCAAATTCAGTTTTAACAAAAAATTGGTTGGTTGGTTGATTTTGTTTACGTCCTATTAACAGCCAGGGTCTTTTAAGGACGGCCCTCCGGTATTTGCAATGTGGGTTTGTGTGTTGAGATCGTGTGTATTTGGGAAGCTGTCGTATGTTCGTGTAAGCTGTCTTGGTCCGGATTTTTTGCCGATTTCAAGTGCTATCAAACTGAAGTATACTGCCGAAGGCCCCAAGCAGAACACCCCACCCGACCGGTCACATTATACTGATAACATGCGAGCAAGTCGTTCCACTCCCATAATGCTGAACGTCAAGCAGGGAGTAGTAACCATTGTTAAAGACAATAGCATCATACTAATAGTCCGGTTGCCAAACCTCAGATTTTTGGAGAACTTTGTAATAGGGTCCGTAGAAAGGTTTTGTTGTTGTTTCTATACCTCGGAGGTGTGCTCTCTGATAATCTGCATGATGCCAGTCTGTCATCCTTGGGCAATCCGCACAATATGCAAATTAAGGTCGCCATTACTGAAAATCTTACTTTCGTAAATATCTCAGTAACTATACATGGTATCACAAAAAAAAATGATGTCTATCCCAATGTTTTGAGAGGTAACGGATAAGATAAAACCATTTTATTAAAGATCACACTTATAGGTTGTGCTAAATAGGCATATTTAGGCCGCAATTTCTGAAAATCTCGTATTCCTATATTTGTATGGAGTTTGACGATTAAAGGAAAAACTTTGTTAAGTGTTGGAACTTTCTCGGCACATAAAACCTCTGTGCCCATTTGGAATGGTTGAAGCACGTCCACTACTGCTTTTTCTTCAAAGGTAAAGAGGTAGTTCTTGATGGTAGTTTTAGCTGCCTTTTTCACTTTGTCATTGGTGGCCAATGCCATCAGGGCTGTCAACTGTTCTGAAAGTCTTTTCGGCATTGTTGAGGTATAATTAAGATACCTAATATACACATTGTTTATACGTCCTATTAACAGCCAGGGTTATTTAAGGACGGCCTCCAGGTGTATGCGATATGGGTGTGTGTTGAGAGCATGTGTATTTGGGAAGCGCGGTATGTTCGTGCAAGCTCCCAGTAGACACATTATACTGACAGCAGGCGAACCAGTCGTTCCACTCTCATAGTGCTGAATGTCAAGCAGGGAGTAGTAACGAACATTGTTAGAGACTGTTATGTTTCGGCCTGGGGACAGAACCCATAGCCTTTTCATCGGGGCGAACGCTCAACTAAAGGCCAAAAGCGAAGTTGTGTCAAGGGAGACATTAGGAAGAAGAAAGTTGTTTTTCGGTCTGTATCTATTACTAAATTTAAAAGGTGCAGCATATGAATATCTTGTGTTTACGGAACGGCGCGGAGATCAAGACGATTTCAATCTGATTAAAATCATATCCTGATCTCAAGGGTCAAGGGTTGCATGGACTTTTAATAAAGCAATTTGTTTTTGTGCATCAAAGGTGAACACCAAGGTGATGCAATATGTCTATCACTGTTTTCATTACATGTATCAATAACTGACCAAACATTCTTGATAACAAGAGGCCCAACGGGCCTTAACGGTCATCTGACTACCAATTGTAAAATCACTATGAAAATACGTGTAGTCATTAAATCAAGTTATAATATGCCTGTATAGATTGCCTTGTTCAAGATAGCGGCCTTCTTGGATTTTTGATGGGCTTGAAAAATAACAACACTTTGTTGGGACCATCTCAGGATATCATTTCTGGCAAGTTTCAGCTCAATTCCACTGGTAGAACTTGAGAAGTTTAGAATGTGTTTTCAAAATGGCCGCTGTGGAGGCCATCTTGGATTTTTGACTACACGAAAAATAACAACAGTTTCGTTTTGGCCTCAGTGACCTTGAATGAAAGTCAAGGTCATTTCTTTGAACAAACTTGGTAGCCCTTTAACCCAGCATGCCACAGGCCCAATATTAGATCTCTGGGCCTTTTGGTTATTCAGAAGAAGTTGTTTAAAGATTATGACCGTTTTGGTCCCTGTGACCTTGAATGAAAGTCAAGATCATTTCTTTGAACAAACTTGGTAGCCCTTTATCCCAGCATGCCACAGGCCCAATATCAGGTCTCTGGGCCATTTGGTTATTCAGAAGAAGTCGTTTAAAGATTATGACCGTTTTGGCCCCTGTGACCTTGAATGAAAGTCAAGGTCATTTCTTTGAACAAACTTGGTAGCCCTTTATCCCAGCATAACACAGGCCTAATATTAGGTATCTGGGCCTTTTGGTTATTCAGAAGAAAATGTTTAAAGATTATGACCGTTTTGGCCCCAGTGACCTTGAATGAAAGTCAAGGTCATTTCTTTGAACAAACTTGGTAGCCCTTTATCCCAGCATGCCACAGGCCCAATATTAGATCTCTTGGCCTTTTGGTTATTCAGAAGAAAATGTTTAAAGATTATGACCGTTTTGGCCCCTGTGACCTTGAATGAAAGTCAAGGTCATTTCTTTGAACAAACTTGGTAGCCCTTTATCCCAGCATGCCACAGGCCCAATATCAGGTCTCTGGGCCTTTTGGTTATTCAGAAGAAGTTGTTTAAAGATTATGACCGTTTTGGCCCCTGTGACCTTGAATGAAAGTCAAGGTCATTTCTTTGAACAAACTTGGTAGCCCTTTATCCCAGCATGCCACAGGCCCAATATTAGGTCTCTGTGCCTTTTGGTTATTCAGAAGAAGTCGTTTAAAAAGATTTTGACCTTTTTGGCCCCTGTGACCTTGAATGAAGGTCAAGGTCATTTGTTTGAACAAACTTGGTACCCCTTTATCCCAGCATAACACAGGCCCAATATCAGGTCTCTGGGCCTTTTGGTTATTCAGAAGAAGTCGTTCAAAGATTTTGACCTTTTTGGCCCCTGCGACCTTGAATGAAGGTGAAGGTCATTTATTTGAACAAACTTGGTACCCCTTTATCCCAGCATGCCACAGGCCCAATATCAGGTCTCTGGGCCTTTTGGTTATTCAGAAGAAGTCGTTCAAAGATTTTGACCTTTTTGGCCCCTGTGACCTTGAATGAAGGTCAAGGTCATTTGTTTGAACAAACTTGGTACCCCTTCATCCCAGCATGGCACAAGCCCAATATTGGGTCTATGGGCCTTTTGGTTTATGGGAAGAAGATGTTTAAATGGAAAAGTTTACGGACGGCGCACGGCGCACGACGCACGGCGCACGGCGCACGACGACGGACGAAGCATGATGACTATATGACTATAAAAATATGACTATAAAAATCATATCTTGATTTCCGCGGCGTTCCGTCTTCTCTCTGCTGCGTTAAGATCCGAGAAAATCCCATAGGGGTTCATGTCCCAATGACCTTTTGCATTAGCCAATCAAATTACTTCTGTCAGAACCTTGAAGGTGAATTTTTGAGGCGACAAAGCTTGAATAATCGTATTTGTCCTTTTAGGTCATTTCGTCAACAAAAAGTTCATGTGACGAAATGACTTTCTGCAAGATGACAAGTCATTGGAAAATTATTTTAGTGTTAAGTAAAGAGGCGACAAAAGTCATCCGAACGTGACCTCTTATGGGATGTTGTCAGATCCTTGTTAAACGGAATGACAACAAGGATCTGTATTTTAATCAGATTGGGCAAAACATTATCAATGTTCTTTTATGGTCGGTTGTGTCGGAGTCCCAATCAGTTGAATAGATTCGGATAAACCTGAAATTAAAAAATAAGTTTATGCTCAGACTGTATATGTACATTGAAATGTTGTAATTATAACTCATTATTACAGTAATAATTGGTTTTAAAGATGACGTAAAACACACATATGCTGCACCTCTTAAATTTAGTAATAGTTACAGTATGCCGAAAAATTTATTTAAACTGCAAAGTTTATCCTTAATATGAAAAATATTTTTTCACTGGCAAACAAATATTTAAACAACACATCAGTAACAAATGTTCTTGAATTGATGAAAACTTAAACACTGTAGAATTTCTACTAAATCATCATTAATAAATATGATTGCTTAGTTGTTTAAACATTTCAATGCTCTCTCGTTCTACTCTAGTCATTTAACATGATTTGTCCCAAAACTAGCCTTCACAAAACATAGCAAATTCTTTGAAAACGTTGAATTTGCACGAACTTACAATCCTTTTATTGTTCATACTGATGCCGTTTAATCTAGTTACATCAACATTAATGTTATCATACTTAATAGTCAACTGACTAAAAATCCGAGATCCGTTACTCACCATTGTTCTTGTGTTTTTTCCTACAAAGTGGTCAAATTGCCCAGATACATGGTATCAGATTTTAGCATTCAATCTGTGGCTCAACATAGGAACGGGTTATAGTAATCTACAGAATTTAATACGAAGTCATTTATTTTCGAAATATGTTGTTTCCCGTTTTGACACTATTTATAAAACCTAGGCCTCCAACTCCTGACACTTATCAACAGCAAACGAGTTCTTTTACGCAATGGTATATTAGTCGTTTTATGTCGTAATGGGACAAAAAAATATCATCTAGACAACTGTCTCAAATATAAATTTAGAAACGCATTCACCGGCTCAAGGAATTTAATTCCTTAGATTATATTTATGATGCGTGACGTAGGTTTGTAGCATGCTAACTTGCCTGTTGCCATTTTAAGCAAGAATTAATAGAGAACTCTTAAACAGTGTTCGGTTCGGTTCAACTGCTACCTTTTTACTGGTATCTGTCGATAAATGCCTTTATATAGGACATTTGTTGCATAGATAAATAACAATCATATGCAATTTTATCCGTCAACATCTTTTGCTTAAACATTTGAGTATTGGGGATACCTGTTCGATTATTTCAATATTGAATCATCAAAAAGGTATAATTATTACGGCTATTGACTGTAAACAGTTAGTGTATTATTTTTGTTTTCCGTCCTATTTACAGTTTCTTTTTAAGGACATGCCTCTACATATGCAATATATTCATGAAGAATCATTCGTTTTAAAAGGTGCACCATGTGTGTGTGTTACGTCATCTTTTGGAAATACTTGATATCAATGTTCACTTTCTGCACAAACAATTCATAAACAATGATTGTGGGTGCAATATGCGTTAGAAATATAAATGTGAAGGTGTACATCCGTTAAAGAAAACAAAGTATGATTATCATGTTTCAATTAAACCAAAATTCCATATTGATTAAACAATGGTAAACTATGATTATTGGAAAGATTAACATGGTGATATCAGGGAGAATACGATTGTCAATATTTTAAGGTTTTGTTTTCAGTCCTGTGTTTCCTTTGCAGAAGACCCAATCTAAATTTGTGATGATGGGGAACGCCGGTTTATGGATTGCACTCTTGTCAGTATATATGCTTCATTCAGGTAAATTATTTTCTGAATTTATACTATAAAACGATCAGAAGTTTGTAATTTTATAACGCCTTCCTTTTTATGAATTGCTTCTCTGAAAATGTGTTTAGTTTTGCTTGAGCTACATGAAATCAGTTTGTTTATACTTAACTAAAAAATATTATCCTGGGCTTTATAAAACTAATAACTACAATTAAATGGTATCTTGACATGTTTATTGAATCGTTTGCAGCATTGTGCAATAAATGGTATCTTTCATATTTCAGCTGAATCGGATTGTACCGGAAAGGCAGACATCATTTTTGCCATTCCAGGAAATCTCGACATTCCCGGAGAAGAGTTTTTCCCATTTGAACGGTTTTTAGTTATGCTTGTCGACCATTTTGTTTTGAATAGTGAGAACATAAATGTAGGCCTAGTTCTTTACGGCAATGAACCCGTCGCGATATCTTATCCTCAGCCCTTCAGAGACCAGGCAGCTACAAACGCTAGGATCACGCTTTTGTCACAGCGTAATTTATACTTAGAACAATTATATGGTAGACCTGACGTAACAGGCGCATTGACTCTTATGCGCCACATGTTTCGAAATCCTGCCGGTTTCCCTTTGGTTATGCCAAGACCAGGCGCGAGAAAAGTAGGTGTCTTGTTTACAGATGGCCGAATGGACGTTCAGGAAACACAAGCTGTTGTAAACGCAACACAAGGCATAAAGAGTGATGACGTCACCATGTACGTCATTGGTCGAGCTCCCATTGGGCCGGAGTTTCTTGAAATAGGATCTGATCCCTGCAAGCTTTTCTCCATGGGGAGTTTTATTGATGGACTTCCAAGCCTTCTCCCCTATTTAGGAAGCAGTATTTGCACAGGTATGATTTCTGTCAAGGCAATGCCTTCTTTAAAATAAGATTAAGATAAAACAGTTTGTATTCTATATCTTACTCAAATATTCCTGATTTCGTTTGCATAAAAAAACACATTATGATGGCATGGCTGGAACACTTTGTCAAATTCTCAAGTGCTTTTACGAGAGTCTCCATGTAAATATTTCCTTTGTTCCTATTTTACCCCTAGTTAAATCGATTTTGAGTTCGGATTATGGTTTTGTTGACGCTTTGGTATTCTCTGCTAATTTTTAATCAACCTTCATTAGCTTTCCTAAAATAATACATGTGCAATTAATTTAAATCAATCCTGCAAAGCATTAAATCGCTGTTATGGTCCGTCCTCATTCTTTAAATGTAGAAGCGTGTGAAGATGTATTTGCTTTTATCGAAAATCCTTGCTTCATAGGCTTTGTGCTGTAATATATAATGGTTTATTGTTGTATAAGTCGCAGCATTCTTACTTTAATATACCAACTATTTAATGCGGTATGTTTTTTTTCAATTATAGCGTTGGACCCATCGATAAACGTCACAGAAGAGAACTGCTTTCCGAGTAAGTATAGAAACAACAATTTCTTCTGTAATTGGTTTCATAGATTCATAAGAACACTTATCCCCAATTTTCTTGTATCAGTGTCCTTACTTGTTGTGATGACTCGGTTCTCATTTGGGGGAATGATGCTTACATGGATGTGACCAAGATTATTCTCTTGTGTGCTTTCACGAGTCTCCATGTAAATGTTTCCTTTGTTCCTATTTTGCCTTCAGTTTAATCGATTTTGAGTTCGGATTATGGTTTTGTTGACGCTTTGGAATTCTCTGATTTTTTTTTTAATTCATTATCTTTAATGGTTTTTTTTACCTTTCACATGTAATACCTCACTTCTATTGATTGGTCGTCAATGATTCAATTATTATAATGGTAATGATTCTCCGCAACAGGATTTTGGCAGCCTGACCCGAATCCTCCTGTGGTGTGTCCCTCATTGAATGCCATGTTTCAAGACCCGTACAACTGCGCTTATTACTACAAATGTTTCCAGAACATTCCTATAAGGGAACCCTGTCCAGACAACATGCTGTTTGACAACAATATCAAGACGTGCAACTTAAAGGAATCGGTCGGTTGTTTCACCCAAGTACAGTGTCCACAACCTGTGGGACTTTTTCGACATCCATTCGACTGTTCAAAGTTTGTAAACTGTTTTGATAACATCCCGTATGTCCAGAAATGCAATTCAATGCTCTACTTCGACGAGGACGAGAAACGATGTCGGGACAGATCAATGGTGAATTGTCCTGTTCATTAGAAGCCGCCTCAGATTCTAAGTTTTAATGTTTCACCAACAAAGATTTTGAGACAAGTTGTTCATCGTATATCCACCACGATATAAATGTTAAATGCGGTTAGCATGTGTATTAAGATTATTGCATTTAGTTGCAATTTAAATGAGTATTTCCACTAGTCGTTTTCGATTTGGTGGTGCAGTAAGCATCCAAAACTATGACTTTAAGTACATGCAGATGTGATAGGCATATAACCTATGGTCCTGCGTTTGTAAGGCGAATCTGATTAAAATGCAGATCATTGTTCGCATTCCGTTGTACAATAAAGTGACAATATCCTTTATGAGGTAACATTCATGTGACCTTTCGTATTAGCCAATCAAATTAACCCTTACAGAATCTTCGGCGTTATTGTTTGTGGGCAAAAAAGCTTGCATGATCCTATTTATACATCATTTCGTCACATTAAGCTCGACGTACATAGTGTGACGTAATGACATAGTGCAGATGGCAGCCGAGTCATGTCATCCATTCGAAAATTCAACTGAAGTATGAAGGAAAAAGGCGTCAAAAGTCGCCAGAACATGACCTCTTATGGGATGTTGTCATATCCTTATATAACGGAGCGAGAATAAGGATATGCATTTTTATCAAATTGTGGTATAACTAGAGAATGATTAGTCTGACAATACCTACGGTTATCAGAAATAATTACTTCAATTCGTTTACGGAACAATATATGCGTTTCCTCATTTCTTTGCACTTTATCTTTTATACTGTATGCATCATAAAGAGTAACATATTGCTACGTCTATAATATCAAAACTATCTATCCAAATAGTATATTATTTTTTATTGTACATAAAGTTTTATATAATAAAAAATAAAATTAATATATTTTTTCTCATGCTTTAACTGTCTTCACCTCTTGCTCGACCCCTTTACATGGGGAGCACAACAATACTTGCTTTTGTCAAGCCCCTAGCAAATTATATGGTATTTCCAAAACAACAAGATAATTCAACGAATTACAGTCCCCCACCGGGTTGTTATCTACAAAGTTATAATCCTTAATAGTGTAGGAGATAGAGCCCGGACAAGCTTTTACTTAAATGTAGGTCAGAGGTCAAAATATAGCAAAATAAAGGTCACAGTGAAAAGGTTTGGTACGTGACACACCGCCTTCTCACAGGGAACTATACTACCAAGTATAAAGTTCTAATCCTTAATAGTGTAGGAGATAGAACCTGGACAAATTTTTCTTTCTTTAATGTAGGTCAGAGGTCAAAATATAGGTCACAGTGACCCGGTTTTGGTACGCGACACACCGCCATCCCACGGGGAACCATACTACCAAGTATTAAGTTCTAGTGCTTTATAGTGTAGGAGATAGAGCCCGGACAAACTTTTACTTTAATGTAGGTCAGAGGTCAAAATATAGCAAAATAAAGGTCACAGTGACCCGGATTTGGTACGCGACACACCGCCTTCCCACAAGGAACCATACTACCAAGTATTAAGTTCTAGTCCTTTATAGTGTAGGAGATAGAGCCTGGACAAACTTTTACTTTAATGTAGGTCAGAGGTCAAAATATAGCAAAATAAAGGTCACAGTGACCCAGTTTTGGTGCGCGACACACCGCCTTCCCACAGGGAATTATACTACCAAGTATAAAGTTCTAATCCTTAATAGTGTAGGAGATAGAACCTGGACAAATTTTTCTTTCTTTAATGTAGGTCAGAGGTCAAAATATAGGTCACAGTGACCCGGTTTTGGTACGCGACACACCGCCTTCCCACGGGGAACCATACTACCAAGTATTAAGTTCTAGTGCTTTATAGTGTAGGAGATAGAACCCGGACAAGCTTTTTCTTTAATGTAGGTCAGAGGTCAAAATATAGGTCACAGTGACCCGGTTTTGGTACGTGACACACCGCCTTCCCACGGGGAACCATACTACCAAGTATTAAGTTCTAGTGCTTTATAGTGTAGGAGATAGAGCCCGGACAAACTTTTACTTTAATGTAGGTCAGAGGTCAAAATATAGCAAAATAAAGGTCACAGTGACCCGGATTTGGTACGCGACACACTGCCTTCCCACAGAGAACAATACTACTAAGTATTAAGTTCTAGTGCTTTATAGTGTAGGAGATAGAGCCCGGACAAGCTTTTTCTTTAATGTAGGTCAGAGGTCAAAATATAGGTCACAGTGACCCAGTTTTTGTATGCGACACACCGCCTTCCCACAGGGAACCCACACACTTAGTATGAAGTTCCAGTGTCTTATAGTATGGGAGATAGAGCCCGGACAAATAGTGTGCGGAAGGACGGACGGACGGACGGACACAACGCAAACCTATAGTCCCCCCCGGATTCCGGTGGGGGACTAATAACCTAGATCTAAGCAGCTAAATAAAAACCAGATAACATAACAAATGTTTACGCACACCTTACACGGTTACCGTTTATTTATAGAACCAAATGACAAATTAACAATGACAGTAACAACAACTTCTACAGACTCTCTCCAAATACTCTCGAATATTAGTAGATAACAATGGACAATTTAATAAAGACCGAAAAAGGTCAGGACTACCGCAAGAAGGCGTACACGAACATATCAACATATCGCGGCCTCCCAAATACACGCGTTCTCAACATACATCCACATCGCTAACACCGGGAGGCCATCCTTAAATGACCCTGGCTGTTAATAGGACCTTTGCCTGACCCGTCGAACATAAACAAAACCCAACGATCTTTATTGACAATGGTTTGGCAATAGACCCTTTTCACAATCGCTGTTTGTTGCGGAGGTTGTAGGAATCATTTTCGGTTTGATGTTGAGTTGTGAGTAGTAAACAAATGAATCGCAAACAGATACACAGACAAGAAAGCGACAAAGTATTGACATATACATATCGGTCATGAACATAGGTACATATTAAAGAGTGCACTGTAGTAAATACTATCATATTCATCAGTCAATATTACGGCATGCTGCTTTCCACCGGTACTTGACGAAAGCACACGTGTTCAAGCCGTCACAGGTACACATATGGCACAGGTACACATATGGTGCTTGAAATGGTTAGGACTCCCGTGGTCGGCAATACATTATATACCTCATCAATTCCGTGTTGGGAGGTTACTATTTCTCATATTTAGATAAATGAGGGTTATCATATAATTAATTTAAAAAACTTGTGACCATTGATAATCAAATAACACCCGATCGCCAGTATCGTCATTCTACCTGAAGACTTGATCGTAGTCACCGACTGACTGGTACCTGTGAAAAAGATATTATCGTCAAGTAAAAAGGATTTTTAGGGATATCGATCGATCAATTCTTTTTAAACAGGACTTATCAGTAAAACGATTTTGACTCGCCTGCAATATACATTAACTGGTTATGAAATATAGCTATTCATTTCACAATCAGAATTGTGTAATAATTTGTTATTTCACTTCAAATTTGGCCAAGTATACAATTACGCTGAAAAAAATCCCAATGGTAGACCATTTTGCTACGCTTTTTTTACATTCTGTTGCAATTTTGTCCCATTTAATCCCTATTTTGACTGGACAAATAGGTAAAATGAATGATAATGTTCATATTTTCATTGAACATGTTTTGGTAAAACTTGAACCAAATGTTTGTATGTAAAATCATACAGGCATAGACGTATGGCTTATACGTCTGATACATGTTTAAAAGCACGGCCTTGTGTGGTAAAAGTAATAACTTATCAATCAACATAAAAGTGAAATAAACATTTATTTCTGGTATTCACTACTTTGTACATTTTTCTTAATATTATAAAAATGTCTGTTTCATTTGATTACATGATATTCATGATGGGGTTGGAGTTCGCCTGTAAACGACCGTGATGCGAATTTCATCAGATTGCTTCGCTTTAATTTGGCTGTCTCTGTCGATCCAGCGTAACGGATATATAGCGACAAGCTACCCTTATTTCAAAGTAACATTTTTGTTGTCTCCTCTTAAGGTCACTCGGTTCCTTTGTCAATATCCATAGGAATTTCATGAAATTTCACTCAAATGTTTACTAGTGTATAAAGAACAAGTATTTTTGTTGTAATTGGCCGAAAAACTGCAGAAATCTTTTTGGGGTGAAAAACTGATATTTGCAGGGAAAACACCAAGAAGAGCGAAATCAACAACTAATATATTTCTTTTTGATGTATTACAATGCTAACTTTATATATACATATAAAATAGAAAAGAAGGCAAATATTTTACGTTTCGTATAACTTTTATTCAACAAAACAAACAATTATATGTATGTTTTTCATCAACATTTTCAAATATTAAAACATTGTGTGAATGAAAAACTGATTTTTTAAAGTTATGTTGTGAAGAAACAATCCTTATTTAACAAAGCATGAAAAGATTGAACCAAAAAACATTATTTCACTTAATATTTGGGGAAAATAATCAGAATTATTGTTTTTTTTTATTTCAATTGCCTCCCCTTTCACTGCAACTGGACTTAATTGTAGGAGGTATAGATGTTCCCATATCACATAATGCGTTGAAAGTAGTGAGATACTAGGTTTATCGATTGCTTTAGCCTGATTTGAATGTATCCGCTCGCCTGGTATCAGATTACACAGAATATAGTTTATAACTAGCATTTATGACATTAATTGAATAGTGATATCATCAGAACATGTTGCATTAAATATCGAATAAATATAAAGCAATGTGTTTATTTTAATGATGCAGTTGTGAAGAATTGAAGTGGACATATACATGAAGGTTGTCTTGGTGTTTACATTACTAAGCTTAGGCCTATATAGATGAATGAGGGCGAGTGGGGAACTCGCTTATAATGAAAATCAAATCATGACATCGTTGTAGATAAAAACACAAAAGCGTGTTACTAGTTCCACGTCCTTGTATTCACTCCAAAATGTATGTTTTACATTAACAGATTTCTGATAAATGGGAATAACTCAAATACATTGGAGTTACTGATTACCTCCCCTATACCATACTGTATTGTTAACACAACACGTTTACATAAGATCAGGTTGATATAGTCGATAATTACGCAACCAACTTAACCTTCTAGCGTTTACATTGATTCTAGCAGACGCTTGGGTCTTTGCCGGATTGCAAATTGCTTGATCATCGGCGTATGTACGATGAATTTCTTACCCACGATAGGTATGAAATTTGATATCCGTCAAAGCGGCCATGTTTTTGCCAAGAACGATAATCAACGGACCGAGAGACCTTAAAATTTCTCTCGGTTTAACATATGATAATCGCTATAATGCTCTAAGATCCAACGCCACCTTCTCGCTACTCGCTATGTTAATAATGGTTTGACAGATAACCGGAAGTCAGTCTTACAACCTCCGCCTGGTTTTGACATCGACTATTTTTAGGTACCGAGGCGATTGTGAAACTGGTCTATTACTTATCTTGCACCTTTTAAATTTAGTAATAGATACGGTATGCCGAAAAATGAATTAAACTGCATCATACAGTTGTTTCGTCGTCCTAGGACTCGTCAGTGATGCTAGGGGCCAAAAGGTGGGACAATTTTAAATAACATTTAAACAATTATATTTCAGTTTAAACACTTTCGTACCGTTATTCAATCTCAGATACGCAATCAAATACTTCCAACGCATCCAATGTATGAAACGAATTCCGTAATTTCCAAAACTTCCAATACAAATCTTCATTTTAGTAGATTTTTTAAAATAGTTATTGATAACTACATGGCACATGTTTAATAAAAATAGTCTCAAATTACATTAACACCTCCGCTACTGCTATTAACAAAACATATTTGATCTTCATGAGTTTACTTAATGCTTGGTCAGCATCCTAATTGATACACCGCTGCTGTGTCATCAATATCACGGACAATTAATGCTTTACATTTAACTGCAAACTATAATCTTTGCCAGCAACTATCACACACTGGAAATTTCAATTTAAACCCGTCTCCTGGATATTGAATATCAGGTACTGTATCATTTTAGCTAATACTAATTGGTTCCCTTTTCAGTGGTGAAGATTCTCGTTGAAAAAATCCAAGATGGTGATGATGGGATGTTAAAATTCAACAACACCTCAGCTAAAATGTTTCTGTTAAGCTCGGCAACTGGTATTGGTAACTTGGATACACAGCTGGTAACAAAGCTCCGCAGAGATCAATTCATAATGGTATCATCTAACTCCATCGATGTTATGAGAGGTGGTTTGGTATTATTATGTAAAATCTAAGCCTGTGTAATCGCTGGATTTATATACTTAATTAACATTAAATACCATCATGGACTAACAATAGTGGTCCAAATTTAATTTAAAATCTTGCATTACAAAAAACAATGTGAGCTACAACAGTTGTAGATGTGACATTTATGTCATAAGAACACTGACTTTGACTTCAGTATCTTTACATAAGTGTACAGTATTAAGTGCTATGTAGCAAAAATAAATTTCATTTTACAAATTAAGTAGTAGCAGAGCAGATAATTATACTTGTTATCACTGTTAACTGGTATTAAAACTATTTGATTACTATATCTTAATATTATTATGTGGTGGAGTAGAAGTAATAATTAAAACTTATAAAAGTAGAAAGACTTCAAAGACCAATATTCTCCAAACAGATGATGACTATATTATAGGTATACTATTTACCTAAGTATGAAAATTTTTTTTCTACTCCATTGATTCGATCCTCTGCTGGATGACTTCCTGAAGATGGTGAAGTTCATACAACTCTGCTTCTATTTGAAGTTCCTGGAGTTGGCAGTTAGTACTTGGCAGGGTATTGGGATTGACCTTTGTCCTGTTCCTGTAATAATTCAGGATACACCTGAAGTGTGTACTGTCCCTATCGATAAAATATGTATAGACTCCATCTACCGAGTAGGGTCTAATCTCAATTCTCTTTTGCACCATCCTATGAAGAAGGGTGTACGGCACCTCTGCAAAGGTGGTCGCAGACGTCTCAAATTTCCTACCACCAACATCAAGGATTATCCTTTTAGATTGTGCTCTTTTCAGGATCTCCATCTTTCGGTCTACCGGCATCCCAGCTCCTGCTGTTCTCCTACTTTCACTGCTGCTGCTAATGCTATCACCACTGCTTATACTCCTACTACTACTATTACTACTCCTACCTGAACTAATACTTCTACAGGAACTAATACTTGAACTCCTACTGCTATGTCTGTTATGGCCACTATCCCTCCTCTCTCTCTTTCTGGGCTATTTTCCTCTTGTAGGGTTATCTCCTCAATCTCCTCTAAGTCATCATCTAGGTTACAATCTTCCATTTCTAGGATTTCTGGCTGTTCCTCTGTTTCTTCACTTTCATTTTCCAGCCTCTTCTCCGCGTCCCTCTGCATCTGTAATCTTTCTCCTTCCTCTGTCTTTCCCTCTCCTCCATTTCTTTCTGCCTCATTGACTCTTCCTCTTTCTCCTTTTCTAATCTTTCCTTTTTAATTTTCTTCTTCCTCTCGCTCCTTCTGTAGTCTCTTCCTCATCGTTTGCTGTCTCCTCTCTTCCTCATCTTGCCTCACTTTCTCCTCCTGTCTTTTCTTCTCTTTCCTTTTCCAGTCTCTCCTCTCGCTGTCTCCTCCAACTCGGAGTCTCTCTGTTCCGGTAATTTCTCTTCTATGATCTTTTCTTTCGGTCTCTCCTTCTTTTCTTTCTGCCTCTCCTTCTTTTCTTTCGGTCTCTCGTCCTTCTTTTCTTTCTGCCTCTCCTTCTCCTTTTTTCGTGTCTCTTTTCTGGCCTTCTCCTTCCTCTCTTTCTCTTGTTTCTTCTCCTCTCTTTTCTTCTCCTCCTGTCCTTCGTTCTCTTCCTGTTGCCCTAATTTAGGCATCTTGTATTCGCCAAGTATCCTCGTCTCTTCTCTTTTCCTTTTACCTTCTTTCTTATGTGACAGGCTACGATTTTCTTTGCTTTGCGTGCCCTGGTACGGTGATGATGAGGGTGGCAGTTGACCTGAGGAAAGCGTTGTACTCTTCCTCCATCTTGCTCCCACTCTCCATTGATGACCGCTTTACTAGTATCATTTCCGGCACAACCCCATCTTTAAAACAGGAATGCTTGGAACTGGACCTGTTAAACAGGCATCTGCATGTTTGGCACCTCCTGGCAAATCCCGAATGCTGTTCCAACATGTGTCTTTTGGCAAGATACCTGGCCCTGAATCTGTACCTGTTATCACACAACTTGCAGGAGAACATGCATTTCTGAAAGGAATTGATAAGAGGGATTTAGTTATGTAACTTATAAAGTAGTTATAGTAGGCTTGCCTACATATATAAAAAAAACCCAGAGAATACCAAAGCGTCAACAAAACCATAATCCGAACTAAAAATCGATTAAACTAGGAGCAAAATAGGAACAAAGGAAATATTTACATGGACTCTCGTAAAAGCACAAGAGAATAAGACCAGATGTTCCGGAAGAGTTAGCGTCCTTTGCTTCATCGACGACACCCGCCATGTAAATCTTGGTCACATCCAAGTCAGCATCAATCCTCAAAATGAGAACCGAGTCATCATTGTCATTGTACAACAAGTAAACACACCAAGAAGCAAACTCAAAAACGTCCATCTTCATATCACACAAAGATACAGAATATTTTTCGATGATATCAAGATGGCGACCATAAAACTTGCCCATAGTCTTCATCAACCTGCATAATAATCTATAACTTAAGATGATCGTGGTGAACAACCTTGGGTTTGGACTTAGCACTGCGCTGGATACGGTGGATATTGTCATTCAGACGCCCAAGCACCATATACGGTCCAATACATCTTTTCTGGAGTTTACTCCTTCTGCCTTTCTTTTGTGAGTTATACAGCCATACGTGGCTGCCACGATCATATTTGTGTAATTCCGCTCGTGTATCATAAGCTCTCTTCATGCGGTTATTGGATAATTTCATTTTGTCTCGTGCATATTTGTGAACGTTTTCCAAATGTTTCGCTAAATTATAAGCATAATCGCTCTGGAATTCACAATTCTCTGTTACAGGTTCAACACGCCAGAGAACCAAATCAACGGGAAGGGAAACTTTACGACCTAACATCATCTCACAGGGGGAGACACCAGTACTATCATGCTCAGCTGAACGGTAAGCTAACATTAGAAGGTAAAGCGGATAACATATTCACGATTGTTCGATAAGCTTGTTCAATCATACCGTCAGATTGCGGTCTATAAGGTGTTGTCTTAGTCTTTTCAATACCTAAAATCTTAAACACCTCATGTACAACGGTCGACTCAAAATTTGGACCTTGTTCAGAGTGCAACTGCATGGGAACACCAAAAAGGGAGACAACTCTATGATTTTCTCATCAAAAGTGGGCCTTTTGGTCACGGATGGGTACAGCATCTACCCACTTTGTAAAATAATCCCCCATTACTAATATATAGCTATTGCCCTTACTGCTAAGTGGAAGTGGTCCCATTATGTCTACTGCTGATCTTTCCATCGGAGTCCAAACAATGTACTGTTTTAATGGAGATTTGTTTCTTTCTTACTTCCTTTTTCTGGGCACACTGATTACATATTTTACACCAGTGCCCTACATCTTCCTTCATATGATACCAAAAATATCTAGATTTAACTTTTGATAAAGTTTTCTGTACACCTAGATGTCTACCTGTGATAGAGTCATGCAGTTTCTTCAACACAAAGTCAACCAGACAGCTAGGTAGCACCTTGTGGTATTCTATAAGTAGCTGTGTACAGTAGATCTAGAGGTTTATGGAAAAAAAGACCAATGCCTGAGAATTGTCAACACAGAAATTTAACCGTACACAGCATAGATGTAAATGTACACATTTTTGTAAATTGTATATCATTTCCAATTCATAAAAAGGACTATGAAGTGTATACACTGATGTATCCTATGTATGGCACTTGTGTGAAAACCATGGTTACCACATCAAAATTTACCGAAAAACGCAAAATATCACTGGTTTTGACACAAAATTTGACCTATGCAGATAGATTTTTTTTCTTAAGTTCTATCTGAAATTAAAGCTTACTAAGATGGTTGCAGAATTATATCTGTCCCAGCATAGGTCGTATGTTTAGATTTTTCGCTATTTTCCCTCATGTGTTGTTGTCGAAATTTCACTTCCTGTAAAGCTAGCTTTTCATGTGTAGACACCCATTTCGGAAGGGTCAAAATTTTAATCTCTAACCAAATTTTTGTTCTTCTCTTTTTACAAATGTGAAGTCCACAAAGTCCACTTTATCATGCTTAAGCCAATTTTACTCCTTTTTTTAGATTCGCATAGGCATGCTATTATAGGGGTTATTCATTGTACAAAAATATCACCCATGGCCACAAAGGCCTTCTGTACACTGCCATCATAATTCTGCCATCATTAGACACCCATTTCCTGTCAATACACCATCTATAAGCTGTAATGATTCAAATCTAGACCAATAATATTTGACAGCTACATTGAAATTACTTATTTCAGACCAAGGATAATTGATAATTTGATGTATTTGCATATAGATTTTAACTTAAAAAATTGTCTTTTAGATCCAAAGGATGTTATCTATACTTGGCCAGTGAAGGAAGATACAAGCTAGGAGTTAATGACGCCTATTCAAAGACCTTTACCACCTCTTTCCATAAAACAAATAAATAAGGAAAGGAAATCTTGATTTTAAAGAACTGAAAATTTAGAAGTAATATGGATTTGATATACATGTAGATGTGCTTCTTTTTCAGTAAAGACTTGTCATAACTTACTGTTCAGTAAAGTCTTTATAGTAGAACTTTTAAAATCAAGTAAATACAACTTTGACAATGGAATAAAAAAATAGATGTCAACAATCACGTGAGTTACATCACATCCGTTACAAAGTCAATATCACATCCGTTACTTGTATCTTTTTCAAAGTAAGATTGAAGATGTACATGTAACTCAATATGACCATATAGGTTGATTTTCAGCAAGGCATCATGTTTTTGAAATTGCATTTAATAGGGAAAAAAGAAAAACAACAGTTCTATGACATAACTGTGTCAACATCCTTAATTCAATAATTTAAATATAAAAGTAAATCAAATGTACATGAAATTGAAGTGTTGTGTCAATGAATTTAAAAAAAAGTCCTTTACAACCCTATAAAAACATTTTAAGAAAGTGAAATATGTTTTTTTTTAAGTGTGACACATCACATCCGTTACTAACAACACGTAATCATTGATAACAAGGGTATGCATGATCCAACTATCTTTTTTAGGTGTCATAAGCCAATCACATTACTTATTTAAGAATCTAAAATGTGAATTTTTGAGTCGACAAAGTTTTTATACTCGTATCATTTCGTGCAATGCTGTGACTTGCTGCAGATGACAACGTCATTGTTACAATCTAATTAAAATCATATCTTTATCTCGCCGTTCTTTAAACTTCTCTCTGCTGCGTTAAGATCGGAGAAAATCCCATAGGGGTGTCATGTCCCGATGACATTTTGCATAAGACAGTCAAATTACTACGGTCAGAATCCAATCTGATTAAAATACAGCTCCTTGTTCTCACTCCGTTTTACAAGGATCTGACAACATCCCATAGGAGGTCACGTCCAGATGACCTTTGTCGTCTCTTTACTTAACACTAACATAATTTTCCAACAATCTGATTAAAATACAGATCCTTATTCTCTCTCACTCCAATCTGATTAAAATACAGATCCTTGTTCTCACTCCGTTTTACAAGGATCTGACAACATCCCATAAGAGGTCACGTCCAGATGACCTTTGTCGCCTCTTTACTTGACACCAAAATAATTTTCCAACGACCTGCCATCTTGCAGCAAGCTATTTCGTCACATTATTCCACATGAACGTTTTGGTGACGAAATGACTAAACGGACAAATGCGTTTATGCAAGTTTTGTCGCCTCAAAATTTCACTGTCAAGATTCTGCCAGTGGTAATTTGATTGGCTAATGCGAAAGGTCATCGGGACATGACCCCCTATGGGATTATCTCAGATCTTAACGCAGCAAAGAGAAGTTTACGGAACGGCGCGGAGATCGAGATATGATTTTAATCAGATTGCTCTCACTCCGTTTTACAAGGATCTGACAACATCCCATAAGAGGTCACGTCCAGATGACCTTTGTCGCCTCTTTACTTAACACTAAAATTACTTTCCAACGACCTGTCATCTTGCAGCAAAGCCATTTCCTCACATTATTCCGCATGAACTTTTTGGTGACGAAATGACTAAACGGAAAAATGTGTTTATGCAAGCTTTGTCGCCTCAAAATTTCACTGTCAAGATTCTGCCAGTAGTAATTTGGCTAATGCGAAAGGTCATCGGGACATGACCCCCCCCTACGGGATTATATCAGATCTTAACGCAGCAGAGAAGTTTACGGAACGGCGCGGAGATCAAGATATGATTTTAATCAGATGGGTAAGAGAATCTTGACAGTGAAATTTTGAGGCGACAAAACTTGCATATTCGCACTAAAAAGTTCATGTGAAATAATGTGACGAAATGGCTTGCTGCAAGATGACAGGTTATTGGAAAGTTATTTTAGTATTAAGTAAAGAGGCGACAATGGTCATCTGAACGTGACCTCTTATGGGATGTCGTCAGATCCTTGTAAATCGGAGTGAGAGCAAGGATCTGTATTTTAATCAGAGGTCATTGTTAAATTCTACAAGTGTGAAGTAAAGAGGCGACATACCTAAGTTATGAGATGTTGTTAAATCCTGATGTAACGGGAGTGAGAGTAAGACATACATTTTTGATTGGAAGAATCAATAGTAATAATAAACTTTTTAAGGATTAGAAAAAATGCAAACATACTTACGCTATCAGTGTAGAGATATACTATTGCTAAAATAAATACTTTACTTTATGAAATTTCAAAACAATGACTTTACACCCTGACCAGTAACGATGTAGAACTGAACTCAAGTTTCAATCTGATTAAAACCATATTTTGATCTCCGCGCCGTTCCGTAAACTTATCTCTGCTGTGTTATGATCTGAGGAAATCCCATAGGGGGTCATGTCCCGATGGCCTTTTGCATTAGCCAGTCAATTTACTACTGTCAGAATCTTGACAGTGAAATTTTGAGGCGACAAAGCTTGCATATTCGCATTTGCCCGTTTAGTCATTTCGTCACCGAAAAGGTAATTGGAAAGTGTAACGTAGAGAGGCGACAAAGGTCATCTGAACGTGACCTCTTATGGGATGTTGTCGGATCCTTGTAAAACGGAGCGAGAACAAGGATCTGAATTTAAGCAGATTGACTTAAATTTCATCCTGAACGTAATTAATTATTTATCACTTTAAACTATATTACAAATAATTATTGCATGTTGATAAAGACCATGGGCAAGTTTTATGGTCGCCATCTTGATCTCATCGAAAAATATTCTGTATCTTTGTGCGGTATGAAGATGGACGTTTTTGAGTTTGCTTATTAGTGTGCTATCTTGTTGCGATGACAATTCTCTTGTCTCGTGTAAATCTTTCTTTGTTCCTATTTTCCTCTAGTTTAATCGATTGTGAGTTTGGATTATGATTTTGTTAACGCTTCGGTATTCTCAAATTTATTTTTGTTCCTATATTGCCTCTAGTTAATCGATTCGAGTTACATGTAGGATTGTTATTTTGGTGACGCTTTGATTTTTTTTCTCTACCTGATGGTACTATCTGTTGTGCAACAGACCCAGTTTACGGGGTTTCAATCCACACCAGTGACTTACGATCTTGAATCTTTTCACGCCACACCAGTGACTTGCGATTATGAGTCTTTTCACAGCACGCTAGAGGATCGCATCCTGTTCTGCAAACCACGTATTACCAACTACTAGATTCATTAATTGGTGATGCATTTTGATACATTTCGGATTCAATTTAGTTTTTAATCTTTCATCGGTTTTCAAAAATTTAAATGAAATAAGCACATCATTTCCATATACGAACAAAAAATAAACACCTGTAACAACGCTTTTCTGCTACTTTGTCAGTTGGAGGAACACAGGCTCTCTAGTTTCAGTGTACATATAAGTTCTCGGTTGTAAATATCATTTTGATTAGCTATAAATCTTCACACATACTCTTAACACTTTGTTGGACTTAGTGACAGGAACACATTTCCTACAGGATTCAGAAAACACTCGTCCGACACACCTCCGACACTCCTCTTCTATTGTAGGCCAAAGTGACGCCTGCCAAATTCAAATCACTTTCAGCAGCTTTTCCTGCCATTCCCACACTAATCACTTTTGTATTGACCAATGGTTGTAGGGATGGTTAGGTTTTTCACAAACATTTAAAAAAAATCATGTAACTGTATCACATACTGAAAAGAAAACGATGCAGTTTTATACTGGATGTCTTCAATATCGAAACCGCTCTTTTTTACTAGTTGCTGCAATACTATTTCATTTGCTGAAGCATCATGAGCATCATAACTTTGGCCTACTATATGCTGTATTAGGGCCTGCTGTGAATATGAGGACAATCCAGGTTTACAGATACGAAAAAGTAACTTGGTATCGAGAAAACCACCAATATCACATTGACTAAATTTAGACATTTCCCCACAAGCCTCGATTGCGTTCATAAGTAGAGGGCAGTCAAATGTTTTTATGCTGTGTCCAGCAAGATAGAACGGTGAAGATGGCCTCTGTATTAAATCCAAGAACGAGTCTAGGGCACTCGATTTCTTTGCTGCATGTACTGTTTTCCCACTATAAAACAGTTGGTCATTCCTGAAAATATATTAAGAGAATACCGAAGCGTTTTCAAAATCATTATCCGAACTCAAAATCGAATAAACCAGGGGCAAAATATGAAGAAAGGAAAGAATTACATGGAGACCCTTGTAGAAGTACAAAATAATAAGACTAGGTATTCCCGAAGAGTAAGCGTATTCTGCTTCATCGACGACACCCGACATGTAAATCTTTGTCACATCCACGTTAATATAAAGTTCTCAAAATGAGAACAGATTTTTAAATCACAACAAGTTAAGACAAATGAGCATACTCAAAAACGCCCATCTTCATATCACTTAAAGGATTTTGGCCACGAGTTTTCATACTTCAATCTCATTATTTTAAGATATTTTCTCTATTAAAAACAACAAACCCAAACATTTGGACATAAATGGCAGCAGCCTCATTTAATATGAAAAGTATACAACCTCAGAATATAGCGAGCAGGCTTATAAAATTTTATTAATAATCAATTAAATTTATTTACTTTAATAAATTTAGTATGACAAGTACATGCAAAGACAAGAACCCATGCTAAATGTCTACCCGCAGGTACCGGACATAAAGCCCCTTGCCCTCTGACCTAGCAGAGTTTGCATGTACTTGTACCAGACCGAAACCACCTCTCGCAAGAGGAACCAACATCTCCAACATGGAGAAAACCATAATCCTGCCCTTAGCTCCCAGGATATTCCATGGCAAGCATTACAGGAATCAGGATTATTATATTTAGACTGAGCACTGCCCTGCCAGAAACTCCTAGGGTACCTCTTTAGCAAGTTTTAGTCCTCCATGGTAAACCATAGCAAGACTATTGACAGAGCAAAGCACAGTCTAGTATAATTAAAACCACCAAAATTAAATACATATTACACCAAAACTTATAAATTATATGCTTGCCCGCCATATCCTGCCACTCGGATCTGCCTTTACAGATTCGCAATCCCACAGAAAACCAACCTGAGGTTGTATACAATATTGTTACTTCACTTGTAAATGCATTTTTCAGTAGACGATATGAAACATTCTATTGCTCCTTGTAATGAATTGAGGAAAATGGCATTGCCAACGGTATCAAGATGAACATTATCCTTTCTGAATAGACCCTTGCATGTATGTGTTATTTCAGGATGCTGAATAACCCTACCCCCAACATCTAATGCCGAAAGTCGGCAAAACCTGTTCACTCTTTTTCTTTCCATAGCTCCTACGTTGTCACAACCCCGATGCTTAATTCTGGTCAAAATATCCGACCATATAATGGTACAACCTGGCAACATTTCATGCAACATATTTATGCCGTGCCTAATACGGGCACACAGATCTCCAGTTGGGACAGACACTAAATCATTACCTCCTGCGTGTAGAATTAGGAAATCTGGCGGGGGTCTTATCGAAAGCAAGCTATTTAGGTCGTCCATCAAATCAAACCAGGACATGCCCCTGTGTCCTGCCCACCGAATTAAAACGCCTTTGTGCTTTAGCTTCAGATTAGTGTCCAAGAGGTATGTAGACATCCGTTGAGCCCAGTAAATTATAGATGACCCCACTATCCATACATCTGAAATAACTTTGGTTGATTACTAAATGACTAAATAATTATGACGAGTTGCAAACAAAACTGAATACGGGCGAAGGGAGACAACTCTTATGAAAAATATACATGTTAATCAAATAAAATAGGAGAATACCGAAGCGTCAACATAATCATAATCCAAACTCAAAATCGATTGAACCAGGGGCAAAATTTGAACAAAGGAAAGATTTACATGGAGACCCTTGCA
This sequence comes from Mimachlamys varia, assembly GCA_947623455.1. Lineage (NCBI taxonomy): Eukaryota > Metazoa > Mollusca > Bivalvia > Pectinida > Pectinidae > Mimachlamys > Mimachlamys varia. The sequence goes on along the minus strand of OX392532.1, from coordinate 25,410,267 downwards.
AAAGTACAAGAGACTAAGACCAGGTGTTCCGGAAGAGTAAGCGTATTCTGCTTCATCGACGACACCCGCCATGTAAATATTTTGTCACATCCAAGTAAACATCAAGTTCTCAAAATCGGATGAAGGTCTTATATGCAGGAGAAGGCCATTGGCCTAACAGCCTGATTAAATCGTTAGGCACGCCTCTCATTCTAAAAGAATGTGATTTAAAATTTCCGTGAGGAAGACCTAAACAAACGATGCATTTCTTTAGTACTGCGCTAAACTGATACATATTTAACGGTGTACCGTTTTTATGTAAAAATAGGAGACCTGGACAGCTTGAACGTATGTGAAGGAAAGCCTTCATGTTTTCAATAGGACAAAGGGCACTGCCGGGAATCTTAGAAATCACGACTGTAGATGATTTGGACAACTGATCCGTTTTGGATTGTCTTAAAATAATGATCATCTCCGTAACATCCTTACTTATTTGAATATCTGATCTGAACAGTGGTCGGTGTGCCATTTTTTCTGAAGTATAAACTAATTCTCCGACCCGAAACAAGCCGAAAAATGCTAAGGAAAACACCTCTCTAAATAAGAGTAATTCATAATTACTGAAACCAAACATGTGTTAGTTTATGATGGACCAAGAACAATTTATCATAAGTAATCGGAGCTCTGGTGTCTATAGAAACCTTTAATCTTCTATGACCCTCCACGGCTTTCCGTACAATAAAGCATGATGTTGGATTCTGCCAATAAGTAATCTTATGTACATAACTAATTGCCGACAAGTATGAACTTGCGGTAGAAGGGGCAGAGCCCTTCTGAGAGTGATAACAGATATACAGCAAAACATGCTCAATAGGAACATGCCATACATGATCAAGTTTGATTCAATGCACACGAGTAAAGCGATTTCGTATTTTCGGAAATACTGGCAGCTAAAAGTCGTCCAAGTTGAGACTGAGGATGTTTAATCTGCTCTGGCTCCCGATGCGCCTGTCGAACCAAATATCTGAATTTGCTCAGCTGTAAACGGAATAGGCTATCAGTTAAAATATTAGCACTAGCTGGGATATGCTCTGCCTTAAATAAAATATTCAACGTTAAACAACGAAGTACAAATATTCTTAGCAGTGTCAGGACATAAACAGATTTAGTTGTCATGGAATTAATAATCGCCACAACAGATTGATTGTCGCATCGGAATAAGACTTTTTTGTTCTTAAGTCTACCCCCTCCCCAAATATACACTGCAACAAGAATTGGGGAAAATTCCAAAACCGTTGTATCATCAGTGTATCCTGCTTGGAACCAGGATTCGGGCCAAGTGCCGAACGACCATCGCCCTTCAAAATATGCCCCCAATCCATTACCCCTCTTGGCGGAGCTGTTGGTAAATAACTGCAAATCTGAATTAGTGACCCAAAATTGATTACAAAAAACAGACACTCCGTTGAAAGAACGAAAAAATTTAATTAATAGTTTTAGGTCCTCCCGTAATGCAGATGTAATCCTTATATGATGATACGGTTTTGTTGTACCTATGGTGGCATTAATAAGGCGCCTACAAAAAGTTCTCGCTGGAGGGATGGCTCTACATGCAAAATTTAAAGCTCCTAAAAGAGACTGCATTTGTTTTAACGTACAGCGACCGGCAGTAAGTAAAGTGGTGATTTTCTGAATTATATCATTCACCTTTTCCATAGGGACTCGAATACACATATCTATTGTATCAATCTCCAAGCCAAGAAAACATAAAACAGTAGAGGGGCCCTCGGTTTTTTCGGATGCGATGGGAACGCCCACCTCGCTGCATTGAACCTCAAACTTTTCTAATGCCAAGGCACATTGGTTAGAGTGTTCTACACCCCCAAATAAAAAATCATCCAAATAATGCAGTAGTTCACCGTTATCTAATCGCTTACGCACGTTTTGTTCCAGGACTGTAGATAACTTCTCAAAAATAGCACAAGAGATAGAACAGCCCATAGGTAAGCATTTGTCGAAAAAATACATATCATCAAGTTTAAAGCCTAATAGGTCGAAATCACCTGGCCAAACTGGGATTATCCTAAATGCAGATTTTATATCCGCCTTGGCCAATAGTGCCCCTCTTCCAAGTCTCTGTACCATTCGAACTGCTTCATCAAATTTTGTGTCAGTTACTGAACACATCTTAGGATCAATAAAATCATTAACAGACGCATTTTGGGGGAATGACAAGTGGTGAATAAGCCTAAATTGCCCAGTATTTGTCTTAGGTACTAAACCCAGGGGTGAAATTCTTAAATTAGACATTGGTGGTACCGGAAATGGACCCGCTATTCTTCCTAACTCAATCTCTTTCTTAACTTTCTCCCTAGCGGCGTCAATGTTTTGATGGATAGATTTTAAATTATTTGCCTTTGTTGTTTTTGTTGTTTCTTGGGGGCCAGTATAATGTAGAGGAAAACTGTGTTTAAAACCATTTACGAGTTCTGACGTTAAGCTCTATTTGGATGATCTTTTAGTAAAGTCTCTAATGGCTCAATTTTTATTGGCGTTAGGCCTAGACTGAGTTTTTCCCTTTCCGTTACCTCCTTGGGTACCCAGTTGTGACTCCTGTTTGGAACGAATCGCATTGCAATTCATTTGCGGGTGTCCCCCATTGCATTTACGACAGACGTGTTTAAAGCGACAAGTGTTAAATTTACATTTCCCTAATTCGTTGTACGCATTACACACACCTGTTCGGGCATACTGTGGGTTCGAACTAGAAGCGCTAGTGCTACTAGTAATGTGATTGGACCCTCCCGTATTCCGAGGTACAGCCATCAACCTAAGCCAAAGGTCGGAATTAAGCTTGGCCCGTGATTGCGGAGAAAGTGTCTGGCGTAGACGGAACTGTTCGTCATATATCCGCCAGCCCATCCCCTGACACCAGGCAGCATCCCTAATGACCGTTATGTATTGAATCATTTAAAGTGTTTTCTCTGGAAATTTCCGCACATAAATGTGCATATAAATCAAAAATGCATCAGACCACTTCTCTATATTGGGAATTCTATCATTTATGACTCTAGGCCTTGTTTCGAGAGACCCCTGTTCATGTATATACAGATATACTTCCTGCATAGAAATCATGCAGTTCCGTGCTCCCTTTAAGCAGCAACGCTAAATTAACATATTGATTCCCCCATATCTTTTCTCGTAGCTGCAATGGCACGAGTGTTGCTATGTCGTCATCTACACAACTACAGTTGTGGGATCGCACAACGTTCCACGATGTGCGAACGATGCGATCCTGGGCGATAATTTCTAACGCACATGTGGGCGCACGATAAACTAACATTGTGCGATGACAATCGTGGTTGATATAAATTTAGAAATGGTTTAACAATATATACGGTTTCGCGCTAGATGTTTTAAACATATTTCTATATTGTAACTATTTACATGAACTGATAGTTCTATCTATATATTTCATAAAATTAGTAATAGTCTTTCTGTAGTTTTTGAAACAAACCAAATAGACACATGTAAACTTTCAACACATATTGACAATTTCTCATTCAAGTAAATATTGCCAGTTTTTACCAAGTTATACACTGCACCTGTACATGGACAATATATGTAGATGTCTCTGGCCCGGGGCACTTACACCACTCGCCTAGGTGTGAAAACACAGGTAAATTGTTGGGGAGGGGGTTATCAAATAACTAATTATAAGAGTCCAGTTTGTTTTCATAACGGTCGCTCGGTAATGGCTGTCGGAGCGGATCGCCGCACACGGGACAGGTAAAACTCTGGCATGTTATTTACCTATTCTGTTACCTGTTAGCTAAACCCGCACTTGGCTGTCTCATGGTCACTGTAATACTGTTTACTGTATTTTGTTAAATTGACATAATCCCAATAAATATGATGGGAATTTAAATAGTTTTTGGACAAGAGGGTTCCATATGTTTTTCATTCCGTAATATGTATCGACCAATTGTACCAAATGGTGCGTGTGTGCGATTCTATCGCACACATAAACGCACGATCTTTAGATCGCCCAGTTGTGCGCACCATGGGCGAACGATGTGTGCACGATGTATGCACGATGAACGCACGCAGTTTTTGGTGCGTTGTGCGATACCACAACTGTAATTAAGTCCGGCAGAGAACTATCATTGCCCGTATTAAGTCCGGGAACTAAACCTGTACATGTACCCGATATTGCACTGAAAGGCCCACTGGGAAGAGAGTTTGTACTGGCTAGGGCGATTCCCCCGCTGTTACTATTTAAAGCCGCCCCCAGACCTCAGACAAGATAACATTAATTTGCAAAGGCCTACCGTTTTCTGGAATATGCGAAGAGCCTCCTACTGGAATTGCCTGACCCCCCGGGACCACGCCGGCTGGATGTCCAATAGCTTCCTCGATGTCCTGATCTTGACCACGAGGCCCTGGAACAACCTCAGTCTCAGATACATCTATCACCGGCTCCGGGTCTATTTCCACCAAACGGGATGGTTTCCGACGCTTCCTTTGGCCCACAGCTCTGGATGGGTCCCGGCTGGTCTCTTGTTGCCCGATATCTTCTTGTAGACAGGCATAATGTTTCAAATATCTCCAGATTCCCTCAACATCCCAGTATAAGTAAAATGTTTTCAGTAGTTAAACCAATATGTCTAGTCAACTCGAACACCACGAGGTCTACTGAGAACGCTGGCTGTACACGCACTGTGACGCCATCGAATGACATCACTGAATGACGATCAACATGACGTCACAGACAAGTGGGGAGAATAAATACCCGCCTCAGCTTCCTTACACTTAACAGATTGACCGAAAAACTAAAATAAATGAGTTTAATTATTTAGAATTTTTTAAACTGTATTAGATGCAACAATACGTGTAGTGACCGATATCCCATCTCCCAACATCCCAATATTTTGAAATGGCATTTCCTATTTCCTTTCTTAAGTTTACAATTAAATAGCTATATTTTGTTCAAGACATTTTATTCGTAAATCAAAAGGATTAGACAGATATCAATTTTGACAAACATGTCGAATTCAATAGGCGTTTTTTCTACTAAAGTTTATTTGTCAATGTACCACTGATTAGTTGTGCTTCAATGACGTCACATGTACCACGTGACCGGTCAGCTCATTAAAAGTCTTGCCAGTCGGGAGCGGTCAACTTTGACCGTAAATATCTAGATCCCGGGACACAATCGAATGATCGTTGATGGGCTAATCAGTATTTATTGAAATTTGCTACAAGTGATAACACATTTTACGAGTTTTGCAAAATCATGGCCAATACAGAATATTCCTGAATAAGACAAAGATGGCGACCATGAGATTTGCCCATAGTTCTGATAAACCTGCATCTCTCGAATCCTTGTGTTGTTTGTTTGTCAGCACTCTACATCGATCACGATATTTAGAGCAAGCCATAGAATATTATTGTTGTTTATAGACACATCGTCGATATATCTGAAAGTGAAATTCAAAGATTTGGCAAAGATTTTGTAACCTGTCCTGATTAGCTCTTCCACTTATGAAAACAAAAATAAGTCGGCTAAGAGTGGGGCACAGTTTGTTCCCATTGTCGACCAGGAATTCAATCATCCTTACTATATCGTCTTCAGTATATATTTCCTCTTAGCTTTTGTCGTGAAAAGTGTAAAAACGTATAACAATCTTCAATAATTTCATTGCTTTTGATTGTGATATTTGACAATGTGATGTAAAGGGTCCTCAAGCAAATGACCATGACCAACTTTCAAGGTCACAGATGAAAAAGCTTTAATAATGATATAGAAGGTACCCTATTATAATTAGATGTTCTATAATGTTTTCTTAAACAATATAACATCGACTTACTCTCCAGGTCATATCATAAGGATTAAATATAATAAATCTTTAAATTATTCTACTGACCAACCAGAAGGCCTTGAAAATAAATATTTGAGTACGTATACTTGACAAGTTTGCTTATTTTGATTTCAAGTCATGGTTGTCATATACTTATCCCCCACTTTCAACGAAACGGGGTATATTAATTTGTGTTTGTCCGTTCGTCTGTCTTTCTCTTTCACACTTCGTTTCAGTGCAATAACGGCAACATATCCGATTTTCTTGAAACTTGGTTACAAGGTCAAATGCCTAAAGGGCTCAGCCAACTTCGATCGCCACTTCAAGCAGATGTTATGGCGGAATTGTGGTCCTTTGATTAACGAAAAATGTTATTTTCTTTCGTTTTTCGTGCAATATAATCGGACATCAAAATCAAATAAAATAGAGGCCGAATTTGTAGAAAATGGAACATTTTCTTAGATTGTAAAAATACACGAGAATAAGCCCAGGTATTCGCGGTGTGTGCCAACATCACGTTCTATTTTCTCATTCCATCAATGTAAATTTAACGATAAAGCATCTAGTTAAAGCTTGGCTGAGTTTCAGGCCATCAGAGACACCTTTGAAGTTTTTAATTGAAATTAGCATGAAACGGTTAAAAGTTAACCAGCAAATATTTTGGTTTGAAAATATTATTAACCTACCGTGTGAACAGCGGGTTTTATTGCCCCATTCCAATAGCGGTTTCGAATGCAAATTCAACCATCAAGCATAAATGAAAAGTTAATTTAATGTCACAAGAGGCCACCAGAGACACCTTTGAAGTTTTTAATTGAAATTAGCACGAAATGGTTAAAAATTAATCGGCAAATATTTTGAACCTCCCGTATGAACAGCGGGTTTTATTGCCCCATTCCATTAGCGGTTTCGAATGCAAATTCAACCATCAAGCATAAATGAAAAGTTAATTTAATGTCACAAGAGGCCCCCCGTTGTCAGTATAATGTGACTGAGTAGGGTGTTCTGCTGAGTTGGTTGGATAATTGATTGTTTTTACGTCCTATTAACAGCCAGGGTCTTCTAAGGACGGCCTTCCATTGTATGCAATGTGGGTTTGCGTGTTGAGAGCGTGTAATATATAGGGAAGGCCACGGTATGTGATAGCACTTTAAATCGGCAAAAGATCGTGACTATCGCAAGAAGGCGTACACGAACTTACTGCATCATCAATAATACAGACGCAACCTCATTGCATATACCAGGAGGCCGTCCTCAAATGACCCTGGCTGTTGATAACTAAACCGAAGTTTTGTTGTTAATTTTTTTCTGTCAAAAATTATGGTCACCTGATTCTTCCTACCACCGCAGTTGTCTTCATTTAGGAACACTATTTTCTCCTTCCTCCTGATTAAAATATAGTGATGTAGTATGTTCATACCATCCTCACCCATGGACTGGTCTTCACCAAAAACATAGTTTGCCTGTAAGGTGAGGCCATTATTACACAAGCAAAATAATTTCTTCAATAGAGTACCATGAAAAAAAGTTTAACGGTCGTTTTGACAAATAAGAAATTACAATATAACCTCTGTAAAACTATAGTTTTGTTCTTCTTACACAGGTGTCCGATTTGTAGAGATATGTTACAAGTTTAGAGGAAAATGACGCCACCAAGCGGTAAGGCCTAAATGGACAGGGATTTGAGTAGCACAGGGGTCATTTAAAAAGTTGTTAAAACTGTTTATTTAATAGTTGTTATAAGACAAAATTATATTTCCAGTAGGAATTACTTTAATAACATAACGGTAAAATAGGTTTATAACACTTTTTAGAATCATTTTTCCTCCTTTATAAAACTGTTTTTAGATAGTTACTAAGCCGCCAGTGTTATACATGTTGTCTTTAATTAGTTACTAAGCCGCCAGTGGTATACATGTTGAAGTCTTGAAGTTTTCCAGTGAAATATTTACCTTAAATATAAAGTACCTGCTTGTCCAAAAAGGTTGGCAGCAGTACCATTAGGGCAAAATCAAAGTAGTACCATAAGTTCAGTGCTTCAATCTTATTGTGACACTGTATACTCCAGAAGTGGAATTAATGGGATGTGGATTTTGAAAAACTCCAAAGATCTTTTGATCAATCTTGAACACCCCCTCCTAAAAAATGTCTTGATTTCTCCACCCTATACACTACCATACCCCCGTACAAAATTGAAGGAACGTCTTCGATCTCTTGTTATGAGAGCTTTCTTTTCGAAGAAAGGCGGACGACGGTACAAATATATGGTAGTGGGCTATCTTGGAGCATACTTTGTGGAAAACATGACAAAACCTAAGAGGAAATATACTGAAGACGTTATAGTAAGGATGATTGAATTCCTGGTCGACAATATTTTTGTTGAGTTCAAAGGAAAGATTTTCAAGTGGCCGTGTCAGCAGCAGGTTTTATTGTCTTATTCTAGTGGTTTAGTGGTTTGGAATGTAAAATCAACCATAAAGCACAAAAATATCGATTTCTTGACATCAAATGTCCATACAACTCAGTCTGATTAAAAATACAGATACTTGTTCTTACTCTGTTTTACAAGTATCTGACAACATCCTCCCATAAGAGGTCACGTTCAGATGACCTTTGTCGCCTCTTTACTTGACACTAAAATAATTTTCTAATGACCTGTCATCTTGCAACAAGTCATTTCGTCACATTAATCCACATTAACTTTTTGGTGACTGTCAAGATTCTGAAAGTAGTAATTTGATTGCCTAATGAAAAAGGTCATCGAGACGTGACCCCCTAAAGGATTTTCTCTGATCTTAACGCAGCAGAGAGAAGTTTACGAAACAGCGCAGAGATCAAGATATGATTTTAATCAGATTGTCATACAACTTTTTTTCAAGGTCGAAGATGCATTGAATAACTTAAAACAAATTAGTTTTTGTGCAACAAAGGTATACACCAAGGTGATGCAATTGGTCTATCACTGTTTTCATTACATACAATAGTAACTGACCAAATATCAGATGATGCCCCACTTAAAAGAAGAGGGGTACATTGGTTTTCACATGTCGGTCGTTATTTGCTTCTGTGTTTAGTGTGGCCTTAACTTCAGCAAGATGTCACATGAACTACACTGCAATTTGTGCAAGCTTTTCAAAGACCTTGAATGCAAATGTTACATTTCACAAACGTTTTTATCTCTATTGAAACGTGTTTGCGTGGAATGATAAATTGTGCATCGTCCGTCCGAGGGGCTTTACCGGGCTAAAATTTGAAATCAGTTCAACAGGCTAATCTTTCATAACTGGCTCATATTTGCCCGGGTTATGCTTTTTGCTATCGGTGACGCTTCAAATTCGATGTTTTCGGTTGATCTGGAAAGCCTACCTTATCTAAAATCCAAATTCTGTCGGGATTTTCAGGTTTCAATTCAAATGCATTACATACTGTATATCTTAACTCGTGAACTGAAAATTTTTCACATGTTTGGCTAGTGCCCTTATTGTAATTTTGCTAATGGTTTCCCTTTTTTTCGCTAGTTATCTGTTTCCATGGAAAGAAACTACAAAGTTGTTTTTCCGGAATACAACATATCCCAAAATTGCTTTTCCAGGATACAACATATCGCGGGGAGATAATGTCACGCTTTGCGGGTCCTTGAATTAAAGCCCGGTAATGCTTACTCTTAAACCATAATCAAGCCGTTAATTGTTTTATTTAATAAATAACCAGAAACTATCTTTAAGAGATGAATGTGTTCTCTACCGCTTAAAGTAACAACTGTGAACTTGCCCTTTTGAACCTAAGTAACTGATCTTTTTTAAGTGTTACAATTAATTAGTATTTACATACAGAAATTAGCATGGTATTTTATTATTAATAATTTAAAGGCTTCTGGTGGCCGTGTCAAAAGCAGGCTTTATATTTGTTTTCCATCAGTGGTTCCTAATGTAAAGCATAAAGTTAAAGCTTGACTGATTTCTAGATCACCTGAGACCTTTTCTAAATGCCTTTTGTTAGCAGTCGTCCTTCCATGAACGATTTGCATTTTTAACATCTCAACTTCTGAACCGGTTTGAATAAAAGTTATTGGGAACTTTCCATCAAGATGCGCTGAATTATATATTAGAAACTCTAGTTAAATACTTTAATGTCTCTGAAATGAAATCCATACTCAGTGTGGCGTAGACATAGCCTTAGTTATTTGAAAGAAATCGATTGATTTCATAGCCAACATAATCGTGCTGATGGTTTCGGATCTCCGTGTCATCTTTTCTTTGTCATTTTCTGCCCAGAGGACCTAACCACTCTTACAATGTATTGATGTTTACGTTGTTTTCCACCTTTCCGTTATGCTATTTAACATGTTTTGTCCGAATACATTGGCTATAAACGTCTATAATGTGTTCACGGGCCTCTATTTAATATCATTCGATTTCTCAAAATTCATTGTATCAAAACTCCTTGATCAGAATGAATAGTAGTGTATTCAAGGTATATTTTTCAGTATACCAAATATTTATTGAATTGAAGTCTTTAGTGCGCTTTACATAGTCTTTCCCTTTAAGCGAGTAAAATGCCCACCTTTAATCGACAACCTACAATCTATATCAGATCGAAGGAGAATTCGCAGACAGAATCCCGAAGGGCAGTGCAATCATAGTCCCAAAACCGGTTAGCACCGCTCATAGCTGTTCTGATGCAGTCTCCGTCACCGTCTACGTTGATATTGAAACCTGTCTGAGGAACGGGGTCGAAGAGGGAATCGTCATTCCAATAAATTGTTCCGTTTGGTTGCTTCATAGCACCAATCCACCAGCCAGCCCCTGAAACATTTTCTCGAGATATAATATCATAAATACTTAAGTTTTACCCGAAGAAAACTAAAATCACAAGAGGTATTAAGATAACAAACAAATGATCCAACAGATATTGGCGCCCACCATAGACAATATTTCATTTGTTCTTAAATTGTTGGATCTCTTCTTTAACAAGCTAAGAAAAGGCAATATTAATTGAAAGATAGCAGCAGAATATATTTTTTTATCAGTCCCAAAAACTACATATGAAATAAAAAGTGTTCATTGTCAAAACTAAGATGGCCGTCGGTCAGCCATTGTTTTTCTGATCAGTCACAGAATTGACAGGGCAAAACTTAAACTTAAAGAAAAAACCCACATGACAGGGCACGGGAAAATACAGATGAAATATACAGTATGTATGAAAGATCCCTTCAGTATTTCTCGAGAAATAGCGATTTCAATGCCAAAATCCAAGATGGCCGTCTTTCAGCCGTTTTATTTTTCTGACCGGTCCCAAAATTAATCATCAAGGAAAACCTACATAATTTGGGAATAATTCATCCAGTAATGGACAAGAAATAATGATAACAAACTATTACTAGCAAATTCAAGTTGGCTGCCTTTCGGCCATATTGTAAACTGGTTGGTTGATTGTTTGGGACAAAGGTCATCAAAGATGACGTAACAGACACATATGCTGACCTCTTAAATTTAGTTATAGATACAGTATGCCGAAAAATGAATTGAAAAATGAAAGCATGGCCTCTTATGTTATGTTGTCAGATTCCTATATAACGGAGTGAGTGTAAGGACATACATTTTAACTAGATTGCATGGCCCGAAAAGGTCACTCCCTGTGCCTGCAGGCTATCTCTTACCTTCACCGGAAATGTGGATATTTCTGTGCGATGGGGTAGAAATGAAAATCATCAATCACTTTCGAAATGTAATTATTTTACCTTTACTTGTGCGAAGGGTTGAGTATTTGTCGTTCGTCTTCATCCTGACAAGATCCCCTCCCCTCATCTTGCAATCGTCACGTGCATCGGAGTAAGATAGTGTTTTTGTATTGTGCCAAATACACATCTTGCCTCCAACATAGGTCATTGTTGTGTAGAAACACGACACTGGAAAATGAAATATTGATGTTAATCTAAAACTAGAGTTGATTGAAGAATTGTATTTTAAAAATTGATTTTATCCTCGCTTTGACCCGGTGACCTAGGCCTTTGGTCAGTTGAATCCTTGTTTCAATATTCCAACTTGCTCCTCACAATTAATGTCAAACCTTATTCACTATGAAAAGCTAAGAAATTAGGCCTTGATCTTTGACACAGTGACTCTGACATATTTATTTGGTTTTTGACTTTGTAGGTAGTATAAGTGGAACCTCTGAACGAAATTTAATTTAACTTCGATACGAGCCCTAATTTTACCAAAAGTTGTATTCTTTCTATATAAACTATAGCAAACTTCCATTCCACATCTCCCAAGGAAAATCTGTTGCAGCATACCTGCTTGTGAAAAGGACTTTTCAACCTACTTGACTCATTTAAAACTCTTCACTCCCCAAAACCCTAGGGGTGGGCCAGTGTTAATCTTTCATGCTATTTAACTGCCATCTCCTGTATAAATTACAACAATGCTTTAAATATTTCCACTGAAAATTGGAAAAATATTCGCAAGTAGTGGAATTTTCCTATATACTCTTTAGTAAATTTAACCCCTCCCTCGGAGAAACATGATGTACATATGTATGTGTGTACACAATTCACAATTTTGATAAAAGCACCTTCACACCATTCCATTTCTCCTGGATATAAATCCAATCAAGTTTTAATGCAGTCCAATTAAAAATTAACAAAACACTATAATTTTCCTATATAAACTAGTAAAGTTCATCCCTTCCCCAGGTGGTGAATTTTACGGGGCGTGGTATGGACTTCACAATTTTGATAAAACACCTTCAGACCTTTCCATCTATAAAGGGTATTTTATTAAAGCATATCTGGCATGTAGACGATTTTTTTCGGTCCCTCCCTCAGGCCCCAAGGGGTAAGGAACATTTTCATGCAAGAAGGCTTAAACGAACATACCACAGCCCCCAAGATACGCACCCTCTCAACACCCACATCGCATACGACGTCTTTAAATGCATTCTTCTACGCATTTTTAGAGTTTTTCCCTGTTTAACATTTAATTTTACTTTCAGAAAATGCATTTTTATTGAATACATACTTCGGTTCTGCTGGAGATACATCATTCCATTAGCACTTGGAAGAAGAAATGGATCCGTATTTAATTCTTTCGTAAGGTAGCACTTTGTCTGGTTCAGATGGATGTATATAGCCGCACACCCGGCAGTATGTAAACAGAGTCCCAAGCAGGTTACTACATCGGGAGCAAGTACTTCCTTTAGTACATTTGTTAAATACAGCTTGTTATCCACGGTGCGTATACGGAAAAATGTCATGTTGATGTTGAACGCTAAAAAATAATGTTTACTTGTTTAATTTCTTATTGCGCTAATCATATTGTACAACCTATGTTTATGTACAACCTATGTTTAGACTAGGAGCAAGAAGATAGATATAAAACTATACTCTGAAAAACCATCTTAAAAAACAATTTCCCGAGGTGTGGCCGATGCACAGGCGTAAACACACAAAAGTGATCACTTGAGAATCACTAAAAGAGAGAAAAAACAGACTTGGTTGAAATGCAGATTCTTATTCTGTATCAGTTACATAACGACTGGTTCGCCCGTTGTCAGTATAATTTGACCAGTTGGAGTGTTCTGCTAGGAGGCCTTCGGCAGTATACTTCAGTGTGTTAGCACTATAAATCAGCAAAAGATCAGGACTATCGCAAGAATGCTTACTCTAACATACCACAGCCGCCTAGATACGCACGCTCTCAACACCAACATCGCATACGACATTTGCAACCTCTTTAAATTGTAATTCATGAAGTTCCATACACAATGAGTCTGAACAATTCAAATTGTATAGACCAATCAAAATATCTATAGACCGCATTAGTCATAAATTCGCAGTGAACTTGTTATGCGTTCGAATCTGGGACTTTTCACTGCATGCAGATAATGCTTCAATTAAGGATTGCATGTTGAGTTTGTTGCTTGTATGGGCTGATGAAGTCAAGTGATCTTCGTGCAAATGACGTGAACTGCTAAACAGATTATGTGCCATTTGCACGAATTTCACTTGACTTCATCAGCCTCATGTAAACAACAGAATATATATGCAATTCTTATATTTACGTTAACCATTTAAAATGTCCCGCCAGTCGCATGTACTTTAAGCTGACGATGTCACACGGTGCTTCATTTTGGTACATTGTTGCATACTAACATGCATGTACATACACGGAACAGCTGACAACTAGTTTCATTATGGTTGGTTGTGTTGACGCTTTGGTATTCTTTTGATTTTTTTCATTTATCATTAGGCAACAAAAAAATGTAGTTCTAGGACGAGATTTTTATAACATATGTGTGCTATAATCATTCTTGAAATTTTATTTCAATTACAAATCTATTGAAAACCCGTTCTAGTATAAAATGAATTGCAAGAATGTTTTTAGAGCGGTTGCATCACATAACATAACGACTTCGTGATTTGGTCATATGAAGCGAGTCAAATAAAGTTGTCGGAGATCCGATTTCGGAAATTAATAACGTCTCCATAGCAGTGGAATAAGGTGTAGCTTACTGGCAAAAGTAGGATGGTGAGATTGGTGACATATATTCATCCGGATAAGTGATTTGGCGTGTTTTAATTTGGGACATAATGGACCGACCCGAGCGAAAACTGCAAGCTTTTAAGGTAGGCACACGGTAATGTATGGACACGTTCACAGGTGCCATAATTTGTTAAGCTAGTTTTAAACATAAACTGAGGTTATAGAGTATTTGTTTTGCACTTTTGGAGGTTTAGATAAACTTTTGATACTCTTTTGTAACCAGACACACTGAGACGTTGTTGAGATGGTCTTTTGATACTATTTTGTACCCAGACACACTGAGGACTTTTTTGATGGTATTTCCCTGGGTTCTTGCCTCATCACTGGAGCAGATGAAGTTGGCTCTATGGCCCGAAAAGTATAAAAGTACTCCAAAAACCGTAGTTTAGGCAAATCATTTACAAATTATCAGGCCCGTGTTGACAAGCTGGGGTACAGTAGCCCGTTTCGTGAACAGATTACAGCACTTTCTATTTGATAGCTGTTGCATTCTATGTACTGTCGAATAATAGCGTATGACTCTTTTTTTTTTAAAGAAAACGAACTTCCGTCACCAATCTCAAACGTTTTAATTGAGTAGATAGTTTATTATATCCGACATGAAATCAAATCATGAAAATCAACTGACGGGCAGATGATCACATTTCATACGGTCATCGAGTGGACCTGTGGAAGATCAATATATCTTGAATTGATGTTTTCGGAAATGTCAGTATTTTGCCAGATTGAATATTATAAAATCTGTCTTGGATATGATACTGGCATTTCTCATAGGAACGAAAAAGCGCGTGTCCCACCATCTTCATTTGGACATGAAGTGATCAGAGTTTACTAGTTTCAGTGAGGCAGAGCGAAGTGAAAATGTAAATATTTAATTCGGAATGATACATTTAGTCCGTTACAGAAATGATTACACAGGTATGGCCAGTAGGAATATACTGTATATGATAAAACGGATTAAGGACGCTCGACCCTACGTAATACACAAGTTTTGATTCTCGTTTTGTGGTGACGTAGCTTCCTATTTGTGTACCTGGAATTTGAAAACGGGGTATCAAATTCGTTCTTCACAGTTATATGTTGCGATGTCAACAATGGCGAAATGAGAGCGGACGGTTCAAGTCTCTAACTCAAGATAACGAGCAAATAAAGTATTATCACGACCACTCCTATTGCAAAACAAAAACAGATGTACACGATATCGACACATGGTCGGACACTGACAGCGACGGCAACAGTATAGAAACAGAATCGGAATGTAGGCCTATACATGTAGTACCGTACAACTGGCCATGGTTTCTCAAACTGGAGAGAGAGTCGGCGTGTGGTAGAATTATACGTGTTGGCAGAACGTTTACACAAGGGCTGTGCCTGGTGTCATTATATATACACTATTATGCTGTTGAAAATATAACACAAAACGCCCGTAGTTGTTATGTTCTTAAATGTTTTAGGCATGTACGCATTCACAGTATATGTGTTGTGTAAAAACACTACCCACTACAAAAACTTCCAAATAGCATCAAGGGAGACAACCTACCATAGACACAGTTTTACATCTACTTTTCAATAAATAGCATAAAAAGCTTGTCTGTGATATTTTGATTCAATTTTTTGCTTGTGCTTTATGTAACTATACGGTATGTAAATACATTGACTGTGAATACTGAAATTTGTCCGCTAGATATAAAATTAAGACACTTTTTAAAAATATTTTTGATGTACATGTAGCTATTGATTTCTTTTTTTATTTTATTGTATGTTTGTGATTAACAACAACATTCACACAAAAAAAATAGAGAAAAATCATTTTTTTGGTGTTTTTTACCAAAAATGAAACAAGTCACAGGAATGCTTAGATTTTCACAAAATCATCTCTACCTGGTAGCATTATCAACATATGAAAGTTTTAAGGAAATCTAGCGGTTAATTGCGAAAGGGTCGAGCCTCCTTAAATTGAATTAAATATACTCACCAATTGTAGATCGCAAAACCGTTATCAATAATATCCAGTATATGTAAAACATAGTTCATATAAACAAATACTTTTCACGAAGGTACAGTTGGAAGAAATGTTTGTTTATGATTAGTTTGGTTTTAATATGACACCCATACCATCCTAGTTTTAATCAGTTAAATCAACCGTGTTATATTCACCGGTTCACTGAATTTCTTTTTCATTGACTAAGGGTACAGCTAAGTAACTGGACGGATTGTTCATTAGGACCTATTAATAATTCACGTTGAAAATGCTGTATTCATTTAGTGAATTGTGTTTTTGTAATTAAAACGTCTAAAAGCAGCCAGGGACCGGTGCCAAGGGATACACTGCATGGAACTAAGTTTTATTTCATTTAACATCCTATTAACAGTTGAGGACATGTCTCCATGCGAAAACATGGATGTGTTTATGTGTGCGAACAGTGTATGTTGTTATAAAACAGGAGGTGGGGTTGCATGGTTGGCTGATAGTTTACGTCCTTTTAACAGTCAGGGTCATTTAAGGACGGCCTCCTGGTCTGTGTTGAGAATGTGTGTATTTGGGAGGCTGCAGTATATTCGAAAGTCTCCATAAAGAGGGAAATAAGCATCACAAGTGTAAAGAGATGTGTCTGTGTACTCTTCCAATAACTTCCTTTTTGTGTGTTCTGTGCCATTGTTTTCGAATTCTTGTTTGACTGTTCTAGATTTTCAATTGTTATGTTTAATTGTTTATTAGCGGGAAGGGGACTCGATACCTGCTTGTTGTTTTTTCAATCCGGAAATAGCCTTTTGAAGACCCTCCTTCACACTGTGCATTTTCTTCCTGATTTTAGTAACCTCCATATGTACCGAAGTATCCCCGTCACTAGATGTACAGGTGTTTCATAGGCCTTTATTTCCTTTCCGATTCCAGTCTTCGTGTGTTGACTTCCTCTTTTAATTTTATGGTCTATCCTTTTCCAATCATATCTTATCAAACCCACGACACAACACTAAGTTTTATCCAATATAGCCGTGTGGACATTTATTTGAGCCGAAATAATATAAATAGAAACATATACATGGATGAAGTGAAAGCCATACTCATCTCATAACACCAAAGATCAAAACTTTTTACAAAAGTAAAAAATACTCTTGAAATCATTGGGCACAATTTTTGACTCCTCCCAGTAAAGATTATTTCTTTCTTTAAAAAAATTTATACAGACGGTGAAACCAAAAACTAAAATTCCGCTTGAAAAACCTGTGTAGTCAAAACAATTTGACTCGAGATATTTATATTAAAGCTTTCTTTTGAAACTGTCTAGTCGGCTTGAGCTCCAAGTCTAGAATGACTGGGACCCGGGCGTGCGTACACGTGTACAAACCTACCACGTGATAATTTCACTTGGTCTTCGCTCTACCCGTAGAACACTCGCTATACTTATGAATTTTCATTTTTATACTGCCAGCTCATAACAAATGAGTACCAGAAACGATACAGGCAATATATTCCTGCCATTCGATTGATCGCAGTAAAATAATAATTCAAGTCCATCTGTAAAGTGTTCATTTAAGATTTAAATGTCTAGTTTCTTTGAAAACAATGTGTGCATACTGTTTCTGTTAACTGCACCACAAGTGACTCGACACGTACGAGGCCAGAAGAATCCGCGTGAGTGGGGGCTGACGGGGTGTAACTGCACCACAAGTGACTCGACACGTACGAGGCCAGGAGAATCCGCGTGAGTGGGGGCTGACGGGGTGTAACTGCACCACACGTGACTCGACACGAACGAGGCCAAGAAAATCATTGTGAGTGGGAGGTGTCGGAGTAGGCTCGTCGACATCAGCTGAGATTATATCAAATAAGTCATTTTTCGTAGTTTTCAGTTTCAGTTATTGTTCAACTCAAACGGTATAGTTTCCTTGTTGTACCCGAATCACCATCATCGGCATAAAAGTACCGAGTCTGTTACGGGCACCTGTTCCTAATTACAGATCATTTTGAATGAAAAAAGACAATTTCAATCAAATCGAACATCGCCACCTACTCTAGGGGCTGGACCAAAATTGTATGCATTTATATGTATAAGGGAAAACCCATTTTTATATAGTAGTGTAGCTCGGTTCTAGTCTTCAAAAAAAATTTGTTTCTCGCTCGAAATCCTTATAGATTTTTTCCCAGCATGCCCTAAATGTTTCAGTTCAGGGAGAAACCATACTAGTCATATCTCGGCCATTTCCTCAGAGATTTTTGTAAACTTTTTTTTTTCAAATAGTGGTATTTTGGGCTGGGGAACACATTTAAAACAATAAAAAAAAAACGATATGGCGACTCTTTCCGGTGATTTAAATGTCCATCGAAGGATTTGAACAATTTTTCCACACATTTACTCGCCAATTTAATAGAACGAATACAATCATTGAAATGTAATTTACTATGTTGATTCATCATGCTACAATGCAGGTCAAGTATTGATTTGGTGACGATCCAATAATACATTCAAAAGTTTGGCTGATTTTAGGTTGAGGATTTTAATTTTTTAGGGCATGACACAACATGGAACCTTGTCGAATTCCAGTCATATTTTTCCGCAGAGTTCTTTCTCTTTGACAATGCCCATTAAACTTTCAGTATAATATTGAACACCGTGTATAACCGAATCCGGAAATAGCTACTTTTGAGGCGAGACATGTTCGCCGCAAGACAACTGGACAAGTCAGTTTCTAACGAATTTAACCACTTTTAGTTAGTTTATATCATTGACACAATGCATGCATGTTTTTGAGTTCATCCCGTAACAGTAGAATGTTATAGTTAACATTAATGTAAAGAAATATCGATGGAATAAGCAAAAATGCTTGCTTAGTACCTGGCATTTACCACTACGATTGTTTTTTCAGGCTCGTAGAAAATATTTAACAGTCAAGACTTCGTTAGTTGCGCTCTGAAAGACTTAATCAGATAAAAACAAACAATTTTTCAAACCAGTTGCTGATGTGATCATCGATCATCTAATTAATAAGAAAATGTATTTTAAAAAAAATTGGGTTGTGTACTGGGGGATAGCTTGTTTGTGTACGGGGCATAGCAAACTCAGAAAAATGAAAGTGAATACGGGGTAAAGTGAACGCATTTGTTAAATACCGTTTTCTCTCCTCTCAGTTTTAGATATGATATTGTACTTGTGTATATACTGTGAAGGCGTTTCACAGTGTTCAGTGATATCATTTAGTATCATATGCATGTGTAATTACATTTATATTCGATTGGAGGTTTCCCTTCAAAAAACATCGTTTGATTTTAGGTATGTAGGGAACAAGGAGCCCTATTTCTATTCCAGAGTTTAAAAAACGTCATACTGTTGAATGTCCTGTAATTTTATAGTACAGATGGATGTTAGCTATGATAACTAATTTACATTCTTCTGGGGGTAAATAGATGGAACACATCGGGACACTCGAGGAATACATTCCGTTTCTCTTTTCTACTATTTGTAGATGTTGTTAATCTTGACTTTAACACATCAGCTGTGCGATATTCTGAGATCATCCAGGGGTTCATGAACTATTTTGTGCACAACCTTTTTATTATACAATGATCAACTGTAACCTTTGACCTTAAACATTTACCTATGACAAACAACAATGAATAAGGTGTAGACCTTGATAATGTGATGCTATGGTGTGAATGTTAACCAAATCTGACCATGATGTTAAATATATGTTGTACACAATGTCCAGACCCACGGACGGGATACACATGCAGACAAAGGGATTACTACTATATAACGGTCTCCAAAGTTTATGTTGTTGACATACCAAGACAGATTCAAACATACCTGGCTCCTCTTTATGGCCTGATATATACCGCATTTCTTTCGTTTTCAGAATGGCATTGTGCGCACATTTGTATAGCCCGCACACCCCCAAATATTGTTTATATTGTTTCGCGGGCTATATGCTATATATTCAATACCTGGTCAAAAGCAATGTCGCACCTGTGACAAATTCCCATAGACTTAATTATATTTCCACTAATTTTGAAAATGTCATTATACTATAACAGTGCTGCCGATTCTTATCAACTTTATTTGATATATTTAGTAGAGTTTCCAAAACTTGATTCTGGGTTCAGTTGCATTCAATATGCTACGTTGAAGAGCTGTTTGAAATTGGAGCTTATTTCCATTAAATTAACACTGCCGTCAGGGAAGACGTTCACAGATTTCATTTCTCCTTTAAACACATCAAAAACATAACCCACGGTCTACATTTGCAATTAGAATATGTTTTGGAAACTACAATCAAGCATAAAATTAGCAAAAATAGAAAAAAGAAATAAAAACTTCCAATAAGCTCTATTGTCGACTTCACGAGCTTATTTACTGTGCTGTAAATTGTCCGTCAGTTTCAATACCAATGTCACTCCCTTTTGTCCTATAATGGTAGCTCAAGAAAGAGAATCATATCTATTTATAAAAAGTCAAACAGGATTTTGCAAACAATGACAGTTTTTTATACATGTAACATGTGCGTCATCGTTATTGTTACACACACATTACGCAGGTCACTATAAGTAGGCAATACGTTAGTCTGATTAAAATGCAGATCCTTATTCTCGCTCCGTTATGTAAGGATATGAATACATCTCATAAGTGGTCATTTTCAAATGGCATCTTGACCTTCTTTACTTCATATTCAATGTGAATTATCTAATTGGCGATGTAATATGCAGTAAGTCATTTCGTCACAATATGTATGCAGTATAAGACTTTATCTTCAATAGAATTATTCAATTTTGGTCGTCTCCCAGGAAGCGTTGTTCAATTGGTTAATGGACAATTTCACATGGACATGACCCCTTATGGAAGTTGTAAGATTAGGTATGCGGAGAAAAACGGAAAGGCAATTAAGATCGGTATTTTTAATCAGATTGACAATAAGTCACAGGATAAACAGGAAACTCAAACTACAAAGCCATTTTATATAAAGTGACGTACCCCAGTGTTTCAGAATGTCCTTTTTACAGACAATAAGTTATATCATATAAAGTATATACATAATGGTATACATATCCCCCGTACAGTGAAAAAACTGTCCCCCGTAAACCTCATTCTGATTCTTTTACTAGCCCCCGCACACATGCGGGAAATGTTTGATTAAATTTGACATACTTCTAACAGTTCATTCAACAAGATATGAGATGATTCAACAAATAAAAAATTGACAAGGAAGGATCAATAAATTGTTATAATTTCATCAATGAACGTAAAAGCATGTCAGATTTATCAAGCACTAGATAACAGACTTGATTATCTGTTATTTAATTAAAAGCGCTTACCCAAGTAATGTTGTATGTTTTGAGTAGTTTGATTAGTGTAGAATTACGAGGCAACTTGAAGCTTGTTTGTATACACTGTAACACTGAAAAATAGACGTTGTTATCATCGTGTCCAAGTTTCCGATCAGTCCGAAGCGAGAGGAAAAGTAGCTATTTCCGGTTTCGGTCATACACGGTGTTTAATGCGGTCAGGCTTGGTTTGGTTGCCACAATTGTTGTTAGAATGTTAGAAGTTTTGCATATGACACGTTCCACGCTACGGCGTAGTATTTGACTATAAATTTTGAAAATATATTTTTTATTGATTACCAATGAAATGTATTTGGAAGATATAGCATACTTAGGTTCAGCTCATTTAAGCAGCTACTACTTTAAAAAAATCGAACTTAATTTCCAAATGAGTCTAAAATCTGCAATGATTTTTTTGTCCACCTCACTTGGTACATTACTTGTCAAGAATGTTACGCTATCCCATGTACCGTACGAATAAAAAGCCATGCACCACAAGTAAACATAATAATAGTAGTTTAATATCGTTGTGGAACTTGATATCTGGTAAATAGTTTTATTTTTAAAAAATACATATTTTCAGATGGTAACGGTCGTGATTTTTTTTCCGTCAATCAATACCCTTAAAGAAGAAGCGACCTTTATTTGAACATAAGCAATTTACACAATCTTTATTAAGAGGAAATGCTAATTTTTTCGATTAGTTCATTTCCGATTCGTAAAGAAATGTATTTTTAGTGAAATGTTACAATAAACATATCTGTTCAGAATTCCGTCAAAACATCACTATCATTACCACCGTCAATAAAGTCGAGCTTTCACTGGAAAGATGAAGTCGTCTGACGCAAGGTAAATATTTCCGTCAACTGTATGAGGATAATCACGTCCGTTTTTTATCGTCACGTTACGTTACCATAATGTATGGTTTAAGTATTTTACTAAGCAAGTTTTGTGCTGATATTACTCTCGTGAACATGTTATGTTGATGACATTCTTACGATAATGGCAATTGACCACCACATGCGAGATAACCTAATAGTGAGGCAACTCGATTAGGACTTCAGTAACGGTTGTGATTGTTGACACATAAACATACCTGTCCATAATCACGACTGTTATAAATCTGAACATAAATATATTATTGCATCTGTCAAATTGTGTAAGGAATTTAGTTTGCTTGTTGTTTTGAGTTTGGATTATGATTATGTTAACGCTTCGGTATTCTCTTATTTATTTCCAAAACTTTGGAGGTTCACTGTACTTCCACAACGATCGGTCAAAGTTTATTTGTTTACTGTTAGTAACGATCGTGATTTTGACTGAGGTTCGCATTGATTACATATAGTCAAACGCAGCAACCGTTACCGTGTAACTTGAAATGAATATGGATGGCCATGTCCATAAGCACTAGTTGAAGAAGATCAGTGTATGGCGTTGTACCTTGCAGTTATGCTCAGTAATTTTGGTATTATTACGAAGGAAATAAAATACAACGGATGTGATATTGACAGTCAAACGTTACAAAACTAATTCTAACAGTAAAATGTTTTCTGTCACCAGTCTTTTTAATGTTTTGTAGAGGGTGGGTGTTTGTTATTATTGTACAGAGTCCATGTTCTATATGTTAATGTATTTACTTGGTATTAAATGGTCAGTTAGTGTAGGTTTCATGTGCTAGTTTTAGGTCAGGGTGCACTGGTATCACCCGACCTCTGTTGTTATGTCTTGTCCTCGTGTACCTGTCTTGTGCAAAGTGTTGTCAGTTTTAACTTGGCTCGTATTCGAAAAAAATCTTAAGTGGTTAAGAATATGCTTAGTCTGAAAACTGTGCTAAGCAGATTACTTTTGTACTTAGCATATTGCTTATCTCACTAAATAGGTTGCATAAAATTTCTTACCGCCTAAGCATATTCTTAATTTTAAACAACCTCTTACCCTATCTTAAATCTTAAGCAACATGCTTAATTAACTTCGCAAAATGGCCGCCGCTAATGGACAACATAATGCAGTTCAACGGTTTGTAAGAGCATTAAGACGGGAAAGGCAATTTAGAAACAGATTTGATCCTCTCCAAAACTTCGACGCATTGGAACTTTATCGCAGATTTAGGTTTAGCAGGGAGGGTATCATCTTAAATCATTACTAATATTGTTAATGATGACATCGGACCTGCGACAGGACGAAATCACAGCTTACCTCCATATTTCAAGGTAACGATTGCCTTGAAGTATTATGCTAACGGCAAAATGCAACTTTGTCGTGGTTACAATTTCAATGTCGATCAGTCAACTGTATCTAGGGTAGTCCAGAGTGTCACAAATTCACTGAACAATCCAAACGTTGTCAAAAAATTTATATCATCTGATTCAAAAATACCAAGCAGATTTTTATGCAGTTGCTAGGTTCCCGGGAGTTGTTGGGGCAATTGACGACACCCACATCCGCATAAAAAGTCCAAGTTCTTATGAACAGGAGTTTGTTAATAGAAGAAAAAAAATCCACTCTTTAAATGTCAAGATAGTTGTAGACGCAAGCTATCGCGTTCTGGACCTTGTTGCAAGATGGCCAGGATCAGCACACGACGTCAGGATCCTTCGTGAAAGTGGCCTTGCTCAAATCTTTGAAGCCAGAATATTGCCCGTCAAATGCCATTTACTTGGTGACAGCGGTTATCGCTGCAAAAACTGGTTAACACCATGCATTAACCCACGACCTGGAAAACAGACTCGTTACAAGAGGCAACTGTCCTCACAGTCAGTCCGTTATATTCTTCTTACTTTAGGCCTTTTTTTTGTTTTCTTCCGTCAGTGGTGTTGGGTTTCTAAAAAGGGAACTAACTCTACTTGTATGGTCGCACGGGGCTCCAAATGGGGAAATGTAGAAAGAGTTTTATCTCTTTGTATCCACTTCACAATATTTGTTTAATAAAAATCAACAGTAATCAATGCGTTTATTATGTTGATGAATAGCACTACTCCAGACCAAAAGAAAAACAAAGCAATACGCATGTATTTACATATAGTTTCTCATAAATTAATGAAACTTTTATTCAACTAACTATTTTTTCCATAGAATTAATTAACTGTATTAAAAAGTACAGAAAAATGTTTCATGAAACTAAAACAGAATAACTTATAATGAGTTATTTACTATTTAACAAGTGTTTTTGAAACAGCCACTTTAACTGCTAATCAGTGATTTTATCTTAGAATAAGATTCAATGCATTATAATTATAACATCATGAAAAAATTATGCTGCCTTGTTTTGTAATTCATCTCAAAACTGTGTAAATCTAAAATTAAAATAAGGGTCACCAACCAACATAATAATATGGGATCACGTTATGGCCATGAATGATGATTTTAGGTTGAATGTACATACCCTTCATTTTATTTATGGTATATGAATTTCAACTATATTAATTAAAAGTGATTTTTAATTTTCTAAATTTCTAAATGTTGTGTGACAGCTATCTGTGTACAGTGCTCACTATCTGTAGGTCCCATTCATTATAATTATTTAAGGATTATCTTTTAACTTTTCTTTGTTTATGAGGTAATAAATTCAGTCGAGCACGCTGTAAAGGACTCACACAACTAAATCAGCCTATCACGAAGTGTTTCATACGTTTGTAGTCCCTACTGAAAATTTATTCCGGCTAAGTACAGTGATTCTGGGTAATTTAAATAGGTAATTTTTTACCTATTCTGCATTGAATGAAATCTGTAGATATTTAACTTTACAAAAATATATACTTTTGGTAGATTTTGATATGTGATGGCGGATTGATATGGGGTCAAAAGTCAGAGGGTATTCCCGTCCCATTTCACTGGTTTGACATGTAAATTTCCAGTTGTCCGAAGCAGACGCCTGTAGCAAGCTAATATGCCAGTAAACTCCTCATTAAATGCCACTTGAAGCCTTTGTCATGTATGTATCTGTGAATTTAGGCAGTTTTCACAAGTGTTGTACTTCAAATATTAAAGTTATTAGCTCGAAAGCTTAGTAATAACATATAGTAAATTATTTAGTTGTGTGAGTCCTTTAATGGAACTAGCCATGTGCTTGACCTATATAACATTTTCTGTGCTTCCGGATATTTTTTTTTCAAAGACAGCCACTGGCATTGAGTGTTTGCACATTTTTCAGTGTGTAAAAATGCTTAATTTGACAAAAAATCTTCAAAATTATTTAAAATCTGGCTAAACATGGCCCTGTGTTGAAGGCTGTATTGTTGGACTGACCCTCATACTCCCGTTTTTAATTAAGTTTGGTTCAATTAACTGTGATAATTAAACTGCGTGCGTGTTAATACAACTTAACTGATATGTGTACCAGGTTTTAGCATCCAAATTTTGATAGAACAAAGATCTAGTGTGCTGTCTTCACCCCCCCCCCCCCCCCCCCCCCCCGCCCCACCCAGCCCCGTTCCAACTCTGCCCAGTCATTCTCAGGCTTCTTTCTTCATGCAAATTATAAATGTATGTGTGTTTTATAGTCCTAAGAAAGCAATAACTAGAACAATCACATAATAAGCGTGTATAATTATTGCACATGTGAGTTTATATATGTGTATGTGTCACGTACATGTTTTGGTGGCTAAATCCAACTTATATTCCATATTTTCAGTAAATTGTAGATATTACTTTATTCCTGTCACACTATATACCTTGTTCAACATCTTGTTTATTGATTTAATGTGTTTGTGTACTTTGTTTACTCATACAATAAGCCGTTTATAGCATTATATCTGCCCTACCCCCAATATTCTCCCTGTAAAATGGAGGCACCGCGGGGAGCTAGAAGTGCTAAATGTAAGCTGGTGTAATTGATAGATAATCAGTTAAGGTAGATAACTGATAACCGTTTATGACTCATGTTTTCTGTAGAAGTTTGAAGTTGTGTGTGAATTCTAAGTGTGTTTAATTGTTAAAATTAAATTAAAAAATACTTAAAATAAAAATTAATTACTGCAGAGACTTTAAAATTAACAGAAACTGAGGTAACAAGATTTCTTTTCAAAAACAGTTGAGCGGTAAGCGTATTTGATCTTTGTGCAAAATATGAAATTGCTAATTGTGTGCTAAGTGTGTGCTTAACTGAGGTGCTAGAGCTAAATGTTATGCCAAAGAAACGAGAAATGTCTGGTGCTAGCTCTGAATAGCAAGTGTACATTAGGTGCAATAACTTGGGTTTTCTTCATAATTTTTTATTCAATTTCAACCAAACTTCATCATTTTACTAGGAAATGTATATACTTTCAGTTAATTAACTTTATTTCAACATCTGAAAGGTTTAGGGCCCTTTAAAGGACTCGCACAACTAAATCAGCCTATCACGAAGTGTTTCATACGTTTGTAGTCCCTACTGAAAATTTATTCCGGCTAAGTACAGTGATTCTGGGTAATTTTAATAGGTAATTTTTTACCTATTCTGCATTGAATGAAATTTGTAGATATTTAACTTTACAAAAATATATACTTTTGGTAGATTTTGATATGTGATGGCGGATTGATATGGGGTCAAAAGTCAGAGGGTATTCCCGTCCCATTTCACTGGTTTGACATGTAAATTTCCAGTTGTCCGAAGCAGACGCCTGTAGCAAGCTAATATGCCAGTAAACTCCTCATTAAATGCCACTTGAAGCCTTTGTCATGTATGTATCTGTGAATTTAGGCAGTTTTCACAAGTGTTGTACTTCAAATATTAAAGTTATTAGCTCGAAAGCTTAGTAATAACATATAGTAAATTATTTAGTTGTGTGAGTCCTAAATTGCATGAACGCGTCGCGTTCATGTATAAGTTACAACGTGCTCGACTGGATTTATTACCTCATAAACATAGAAAAGTTAAAAGATAATCCTTTTATTTACCTTTTTTAAAATTTCAAAATAAATCAGTTGACAGAACTGTTAGTTACGCGATTTCAGTTGATGTTGAAGTCAAACGTGAAAGTGACGATGCTTTCGGTGGGAAACGGGAACAGCTGATCTGACAACCAGACTCCGCCCACTCTTCTCCTTCGAAACGAGACAAAATAGTTGCTGATTTTTCCATAATTTTTATTTAATCCTCCGATAATTATTGCTTCATAGATATGTAGCAATTGTGTGCTACAGGAACATATTAAGAAGTGTTATGAGTTTATGACAGAAGGTTACTTATCGACATACAAACAGGGTTCAGTCCTCGGTCCTTTTCTATTTCTGATTTATATTAATGATATTGTAGAATGTATGACTAATGAAAAAAGGCACTTTGCTGACGACACTTCCCTTTTTAAAGTAATAGAAACCAATCCATTAGATGCAGCTAATAGCTTATCTAGTGATCTTAATAATATTGATTCATGGTCTAAAAAAAAGTAGGACATTACTTATCCTTCTTAGACAGAATCAGTAATATTTAGAAGAAAAAGAAATACATTATGTCCGGACATTATCTTTCAAAGTGAAATTTGTAAAAAATTTATCAAATCATAAACATCTTGGCTTATTTTTGTCCGAAGATAGAAAATGGCATCATCATATTAACTTTATTTATACCAAAGCCTCCAAACGTGTAAATTTTTCGAAATCTGTTAAATATAAAATGAGCCGTAAATCTCTCAGCATGATATATACTGCTTATATTCGACCAATATTAGAATATGGCGATATCATTTGCGATACTTGTACTCTGCAGGAGGCTATTCTTCTGGAGTCGATCCAGTTAGAAGCAGCTCGTGTTATTACAGGACTGCGTAGAGTGTAAACTTTACAATGAACTTGGCTTGGATTCTCTTGCTAAAAGAAAGAAAAAAACACAGACTAACTCTTCTTTACAAAATGTATCTGGTACTGCCCCAAATTATTTAAATGTGTTAGTTGATCCACATTTTAATCATATTAATGACTTATACTTATTTCGAAATGAAAGAATGTTCACTATTCCTCTATGTAGAACAAATATTCATGCTAAAGCTTTATTCCTGCTACACTTAATGATTTTTAAAAACTTGCAGCAAGGGTAGATCTTACGAGAATTACATCTCTCTATCACTTCAAAAAAGGTTTATCCGAAATTTATAGCGATATGTCACTGTACAATGACATGGACTATGCTTACATCAATGCAGGTAGCAGAAAATATAAAATTATACTGTGAGCAAGTAGTTTAAACCATGATCTGAATAAAGACCTTCTACTGACACACCGTCATGTTTATGTGGGAATGAAAAAGAATCTGTCAATCATTACTTTTTTAACCGTAGGAATTTTGATGCTCCCCGTGATATACTAAAAGAAAAACTTTTTGATGTTGATTACAACCACTTCAACTTGGATATTCTTTGATCAAGTTGTGGTGATTGTGATGATCAAAAAAATATATCGATCTTTGAGGTAACTGCAGAATACATTAGAGCTACAAATAGACTCTAACACCCAGAGTTGTATACATGTATATTTGCTAATGTGATAACTTGTTTATCTGTTTTTATCACTCAACATATGATAATCCATCCATTCAGTAATCCATTCAGTAAACCTTCAGCAATCCATTAAGAAATAACCGATTTACCTGATGTACGGCTTTCCCTGTACATATTTCTTACCGTAAGAAGCCCCCCCCCCCCGCCACTCTCACAAACTCCCAATAAACTCCTCATCATCTTTATATCCGATATAGGTATGTTTTGTATTTTATGTATTATAATATGTAATGACTAGCATATAATAATAAGGACAACCATATCTTAGCAGAGTAATACTAGTTGTATATTTCTACTTACACAATACTGTTATTTATTCATCTATTCAAAATTTTAAACATTCCATATCTCACTCAATATTCATTGGTATCTCAATTTAAGATTAAATGATCTCATATATGTAAATTAGTGAAACTCTGTTAGCTATATATCTTCGAAATATTGATTTTCTTAAATCTCATATATATATTTAACTTTAAATGCTGTATCCATGCCTGGTACCTAACACTTATGGGTGGATGACCAGCAGCTATTTGCTGTTATGGACTTTTCTGGTCTTTATCCCATAGGTGGAAGGACACCAGGCATGAATGCAGGGTTTACTTTTTTCTGAACAAAAATAAGTTAAATGAATTACATTAACTAGCAAAAAAGTAAATAAAATGAATATACTTGAAAGATGTCCTTACTTTAACTTATATCTTATTGTGTATCTACTCATTGTTGCTATTTGGAGAGAACTAATAAAGGCTATGCCTGTTGTTCAATCCTTTTTTCTTTTTGAAATAAAATTTGTTGAAATGAATTAAGAAGAGTTATTGAAAATCCCAAACAGATCCTACATAAACTTATTAATAGACGCGGATTTATAACGTCAGCTACTGTAGGTTATGCAGCTTGGCCGACGAAGCGGGACAACAGTGCAAATGGGCCGGAGCCTACATTTTAATGTTAAATGTGCAGTTATCAAAGCTGGAATTTGTAAGCTTTCCAGATGTCGCGGCCGGAGCTCATTGAGGGACCGCTTTTGGGCGGTTGAGCAGTCTCGACTGTAGCTTCGGACGCTTGCTTCGTTCTTGTGACCTGACATGAAGATTATTTTTCGCGTTTCAAAACCCGCATCAGACATGTGTTGGATGCATGATGCCCGGAAACAGTGGGCGGTGTAACGTTTTGAACAGCCTGCATGTTTACAAATGTCCGGGCGGAAGGAAGATTTACCCAGGGGTTTATCAGTTTACCAAGTTTTTTGAGTCATCGGCGAATTCATGGCTTCTTTCATGCAAGTGTTGAACAGACGTGTAGCTTTTTCATCAGTTCTATTGATGAATTCTTTCAACAGTTGGAAGAGACACAACGCTGTGCCAGTTGAATACATACGTTTATCGGCCATTGGTTCGTCATTTGAAAGACCACCCTGCCAGTTTTTCTGTCTTGTCTCGTGCGAAAGGCATGCATATTCAATGCCATTTTCGTCATGTTTAAATACAATTGAATCAATATTTAACTGGAAGTGAAATTCTAATCCTCAACTCAAAAAATGAATGGATGTCAGAAACCAAACTGTCAAACGGAGACCGATTGGAGATTCCTTTGCCGTTTCAAGGTAAGCATGATTTTTTTCGAAATCATTAATGGTTATTATCTCTTTGTGTTGAGTTGGTCGCGAAGCTCCTCGAGTCATTCGATCTTTCAGAAGACATTGCAAGTTTTGAACTTTTGATCATTGACAACATTGATATTGCGTCCAAGATCTGCAATATGTCGCTTTATAGCTGCCCGGATATTTTTTAGACTGCTTTTATGATGTTCGTCACTGTCATAAGGCTTGGTGTCGCTGTCAGCTGGCTTATCCTTTGGTTTGGCTTCACAATAAAACCACGCGAGTTTGTGTGCCAAGTCGTATGCTGTGATGGTCATCATGTTTATCTTGGAGCCGAATGCTTCCTTTTACCTATCTACAATTTAAATGCCACTCGTGGCTACATATTGACAACGATTTAATTCATTACGCAATCAATAATGGCAATGACTTGACAGATATTTTTATTGATTTATCTGCATTTCATTGGCAGTGTTGTGTTGTGTAACTCAACGTTACCAGAAGTAGATCACCACGCTAGAGTGTTGTGTTATTTCATTTTTAAGGTATTCATAATTTTAAGCTTACATCTAATTCATGTGAATTATGCTTGTCCCTTGTCAACCTTTTAGAATCTTTATCCCCCATTTGGTATTCCTTTTTGACTGGTTCATATACCCAAATTTCCTCATATCACCTTCCGTAACCATTTTAAACCTTTTCCTTTGTGGCTGTAAGTCTGCTTTTGTGATATTGTTGACAGTGGGTTTTGGGGAGGAATAAGTCTCCGGTGGGGGAAGTCCGTCAACTGCTGCAATTTGTAAAGCTTCTGGACCAACAGTTGGCATTATGTCTGAAGCTTTTAACGCGCTAAAAACGTATCAAAATCGTCTCCAAAATCAAAGTCCAAAACATCAGTTACAACATCACCTGGTAAAGATATTTTAAAATTCCCAAATGCAGCCATCTCGTCAACAATATACATGTACATCGTATGTATACAGCTGGCAGGTGTCCAAGTTTAGCAGACGATATTCTGCTCCACGCGCAAACTTTCTTCAAAGATATTTGATTTATTCTTTGTTTACAGTTCCGTGTTGTATGTATGTTATTATTTTGTCTTTGAAAAACAATATATAAAAAACAATGCATTAAATTTAGGCCTACAAACTTGATTAGTATCAAGATGTCTCGTTTGACCGATAATACAAACACGTGTTTTCTGTTTGTAAACATGAATGGAATACATGAATGAGCATTGGTAACCTTTGACTTGTATTCCTACGCAAAGTGTTACGTCATCGTCTAGGTCACGTTCTTGACCATTTTTATTGGTATGTAAACACAGTCGCCCTCCTTCTGTTTTCTATTTGGTAAAACAGGGTAATTGTAAATAAATACATATATTTGACAAAGTAATTATGTCAAACGTTTTCTATCTTGTTTTCCTACATGTAAGTGCTAACAAGACAACCAGATGTATTGTGGAAAGAGGAATCGGGCAGTTGAAAAGGAGGATTCATGTCCTAGATAGAGAGGTCAGTCTGAGACCAGATAGGGTGTGTAAAGTCACCACAGCCTGTGGAATTTTGCACAACATTGCAAAGTTACTAAATATACCACAGCTAGATGACGACATTGATAGTGATACTGATATGATGATAATGATGCTTCTCATGCAGTGTGTGATGACCCATTTGATGGAATGGTATACAGAAACCACATTGTGACAACTCACTTCTTAGGTAAGTACTCATTTCAATAAAAATAGAAAAAAAAATATAAAGTGAAAAAATAAATAAGTTTATTACTTAAAGGCCCAATATACGTAACTTCAGGAAATTTTTCGTGATTCTGAAAAATTCTGAAAAAAAATCAGTTGATAACTATGCAAAAATAAGCCTAAAACGAAGTAAACCTGGGCGGTAACTAACAAGAAACTCTTGACAGAAAAATCCAAAGAATTGAAAATAATTCAGGTGGGGCCCACTTCAACAACAAACCGGAGTTGGAAGACGGTTCAAAATGGACGCGTGTTTACAAATACTGAGTTTCAACTGCTGCTGTACCGGTAACCGCAGAAGAATCCATCTTGAATATTGCTGATATCGGTTAATCTTAGCTAAATCTATAAATATAATAAGTTATTAAGCTTAATTTTCACTTCAAGTTTTGCCGAAAGTTACGTATATTGGGGCCTTTAAATATTCCTGGTCACTTTTCTTGATCTCCAATTCAAGAAGTTTGTTTTGTAATTTTATTTTTTTATTTCCAGAGCCAGCTTCTCTTGTTGCATCATCTTATGATCTGGATAGTTGGATGTTGCCAATGTGCAAGTACACATAGATGACTCGGAAGATGGCAAGGCTGCAGTGGAGGAACTTTGTAGAAAGTCTATATTGGATGATCTACAAGCAAGAAATATTCTTATTCACAATTCATACATTTACAGATATTTTGACATATATCAAAATTATTTTCTTCAATATGAAATATTTAAAGCAACTTATCTTTGATCAGTACACATATACAATGTGTATCAATATCTGTGTAGAAGGATATAAGGTTTGTGTCATAAGCCAATAGATCTATACATACATGTATTCATAAAGTATTATTGAAATATATTTTGCAAATTACAAAATAATGATAATTTGTAATAAATTCATATGTCTGTTTATGATGATGATGATGATGAAGAAATATGATATGATATGAAATGCACTTAAGGGTACAACCTGTTTTCATGGAAATTAGATATAATGTCAAAATATTCCAAAATTGTTACAGTGCAGAACAAAAAGAAATTAATGTCACTTCTATGTAGTAAGTGATATACAGCATCAAATATCTGTACCAAAATATGCAAATACATGCTTAATTTAAAATCACAGGTATATTTTTTAAAAATAATATTGAATTGATCAAAATGTACTTATGAAATATTTGGAACCATCTATATACGTTTATCCAAATCATATGTAAATATTAAATACAACTTTATTACCAGAAATGGAAAAATAACATAATCAAAAATTCTAATATTATCATCAGTATTATAACACATATATCAGTATATATGTTATGTATATATATGTTGTGTGACTAGCTATAGTTTTCAGTGATTGTATGTGTGTAAATATTATTTGAGTGTGTGGCATCTGTGACATCATTGTGATGTTTATGTTTTTTGTTTATGCCCGTTATGCCAGTTGGCATGTAGGGCAGCAACATAGGATCGCCACTCTTGTCTGTTCTGGGCTAGCTTTTGAACGGTCCCCCAGGTATGATGTAGGGTCCTGAGTTCCCCTTCCACAGTCCGACGCCAGGTGTTCTTGGGTCTACCTCGCTTCCGTCTCCCCTCCGGTGTCCAGTGAAGGGCTATGCGGGTGATGTTGTTCGGATCTCTTCTCATCACATGGCCGATCCATTTCCATCGCCGTCGCATGATGATGGTTTCCATGCTCTCTTGATTGCAATGGGCGAGGAGTTCTTGATTGGAGATGGTCTCAGGCCATTGTGATAGGGCTGATTAATTTCACTTATGATTGATTATTATATTAACAAAGATGTAGCGTAACAAAGATGTAGCGTACACAAGTGTAACTACTGTTTGTGTTCTTGTTATTGTATTGTGTACATTGTGTACAAAGAAAGAGAAAATTCATAGAAAAAATTGATTTTTTTTCTATTATATTCATTATACCTTCAAAGGGAAATTCTGGAATTTGAGAGTATAGTGGGCCATTTTTAGCAAGTTTCAGTTAATATCACAATAAGGAGGGGCTATTCTATAACAAATTAAAAGACAATCGGAAAAATGGAGAGGTTAATGGCCCCCTCCAGGATTATCCCTGCAATCAACTTGATGGAATTTTACAGCAGAAGTTATCCATACTGATAGATAAATAACAAAATATTGTAAATGGTACATGAAATATAAAGATCTATTATAATATTGTGAGATGTACACGTATCATTACAAGTTCAAGTCTTCTCATATATACATTTTCCACAGACATGTATATTACCAAAACATTTACAGGATTTAAGGTTTTATACTGTATCTAAAAGGTTGCGAGATGTCTTTAGGGTTTTTTTTTGGGCGGGGGGGGGGGGAGGGAGGGGTATTGCAAATTCATTATGATCAATCAATCAATCAAATATTTTATTACAGTGTCCCACATTTTAACAAGTTTTGTAACATTTTGTACAAACAATTTAAGATACCAAACCATACAGGCTTATGAGACACTAAAACATATTCAATATAAAAATGTCTACCCCTGTTGTTTGATAAAATTGATAGAAATTTACTTTAAGTAAAATGTTCAGTCTTCACACATTTGCATGTTTTCTTCTACTGAACATTTTATATAGAATTGATGATAAATATTTGCTGTCAACAAGATTCATAACTCGCACTATTTTTTCCAAGTTATTTATATTATAGAAATCTTCACATAAATTGCTCATATGTAAAAACAATTGATATCTTATTTCTGCATAAAATTCACATTCAATTAAAAAATACATTTCATCTTCTTACATATTAGACTTACAATATTTACATATTTTTTGGTCAAGTGGGACTTTAGGAGTAGAGTATCGCCCGGTTTCTACTGCCAATGGCAGGTTACCACATCTAAAGGAACTTAGGATTCTGCGATGGGAAGTTCGTCATTTATTACAATTGTCACCTCTCCTTTCACTCCACAGGTCTTTGTACCACTGCGATGTATCACGGTCAATTAAAATGTCTCTTATACAATTAAAAGAAGTACGTGCATTAATTCCACTGGTGAGTTCATTTACATACTTTGTTACCTTAGTGTCTAATGACCTACCATAACTAATCGACCAATTATATACTTTATTAACCAGTCTGTTGTTTGGTATAGTTTTCACTTTTAGCCAGTAACGTATAACTTCTATTCGTAATCGTTGTTTGGTCTCTGTAGAATACCATCCCATGTCTCCTCTTAAGGCCGAGATCGTGGCGTTTTTCCCAACGCACATAAAGTACTGTAACGCTCTGTTCTGCACTGTAACAATTTTGGAATATTTTGACATTCCCCATATGGCCACTCCGTAGTACAAAATTGGTTCCACTAACGACTTATATAGTTTAGTAAATACAACACTTGACATACCTCCGGCATATGAACTTATGAAATTAGTGCACTTAATGCGCGTCCCGCGGATTTCGCCAATTCAGTATTGGTGAACTTCATACATAAATGTTCTTCAAACCACAGGTCTAGATACTTGTAAGAGTTTGCTAAACCAATCTGGATATCGCCATCGCCGCAATTAAAATTCGATGTCGTCCTCTCCTTATTAGGTGATCTGAAGTGCACGATCTTGGTCTTTTCTTTAACAGCAGTCGCCACTTTCTACACCAATTATTCACAATATCTAACATAGTTTGTAGGTCTTCTTCATTCCCTGCGAGAAGTACTACATCGTCTGCGTATAACAATATGCCGATAGCAATATCGTCTATAGGTATTCCTAGGTTGGCAGCGTTGATTTCTTCGGCCAAGTCATTAATATAAATTGAGAATAATGTTGGGGAAATATTACACCCTTGTTTTACCCCGAGGCTATGCGGGGAAAAAGTCCGTCATCTTACCATTTACCCTAACCCCACTTCTGACGTCTTCGTATAATGACGTAATAATATTGAGGAAATTCCCGTTTACTCCAATTCGTTGTATGATTGCTTATCTAACAATTTTGAATTCTTATTTGTTATGATTTGTTATATATTTGTAAATGTATACATCTGTATTATCACTTGCAACTGCATTAAAACAATGTTTCTCTCAGCCCAGCTACATATTTTATCCAAATGTACATGTAAGTAGGAAAATACATGCATTCTGTATCCTAATAGAAAGTTACAGGTAAAACATCTTGTATGTTATTTGTAAGATAAAAGTACCGTACTGATTAAGATCAATTCAAATCAATACACAGCTACCGTAACAGTACATTATTAGTTAACACACATGTGCATTTAATGCTGTAGATCTAATGCTGTATAATGTGTATAGTCATCAATAACAGATCTACCATATTTGTAACCTTTTATGCTAAGACTACGAACTGAACATCATCCTTTTGATAAGAGACGTACCGGTAAAATCACCGCTGCTAGGTTGTTTGAGTTTAACACCCCACCCCACCCATATTTTTCAACACTCACATTGACATTTATTGACTACATGAGGAGCCAGTGGATTGAGTCCGCCATGCACCCTCCTGCCACTTGGTCTGCCTTTGAAAGTTCGCTTAGAACTAACAGCGACGTGGAAGGTAAATACATATATGTGAAAAGAATATATTGTTAATGAAATATAATGGCAATTAACAAATATATCTTATGTATTGTTAATAAAATAATTTTGAAATGAAATATTGATCATCATATTTGTCTGTGCTTACAAATGTAAATCCTAATTTTTTGTTTCTCCTTTCTAGGTTACACCACAGAATCAACAGGAAAGCGAACCAACACCCTCCGCTGTACGTAGCCATCCCGCTCCTCCTGAAGAAATCCACCAATGTGCATGCCCAGGTCATATCCGAGGATTTGGACCGGAACACCAGACAACTCTACACTAGGATAGAGAAGAGGCTGCTGGACGCAACACAACGATACATGGCCGATGAGACGTCGACATCAGTGTTCCTGAAGACAGTAGCAGGTTTCTACAGCAGTGGAAGGAACACTGATGTCGACTAGTGTCCCGTAGTGTGTATTCGCCGAATACAAATTCGGATTTATAACTCAATTATAGTAGAGCGCTTTCATTTGGAACTGTGAAACGTATACGATATAGTACAAGAAATAACGTTAATTCAAAACTGTTTTGGTATAGTGCTTGTGTGAGTTTAGTGCTTGTTTATGTATAACTAGTGTCCTGTAGTGTGTATTCGCCGAATACAAATTCGGATTTATAACTCAACTATAGTAGAGCGCGTTCATTTTGAACTGTGAAACGTATACGATATAGTACAAGAAATTACGTTAATACAAAACTGTTTTGGTATATAGTGCTTGTGCGAGTTTAGTGCTTGTTTATGTATAACTAGTGTCCAGTAGTGTGTATTCGCCGAATACAAATTCGCATTTATAACTCAACTATAGTAGAGCGCTTTCATTTGGAACTGTGAAACGTATACGATATAGTACTAGAAATTATGTTAATTTAAAACAAACTGTTTTCAACTGTTGTTTGTATGTTAATTTAAAACAAACTGTTTTCAACTGTTGTTTGTATGGTAACGTATAAGTGCCATGTGTAAAAGTGAGAGTATTATATAGTCCAGTTGATTTGTATGGTAACGTATAAGTAAGTGCGATGTGTAAAAGTGAGAGTATTAGATAGTCCAGTTGATTTATATAGCACGAAACGAGAAAGTGGATTTCCAATTGGAGCTGAAGTCTTGTCTATGAGTTTGGATTGAATGTGCTTTTGTGAACGATTGACCGATTAAAATTTGAATATTTTGTGAATAAATGTCTTGCATCTAATTGAAGTCTCGAGTCTTTTATTATCACTGCTGCAAACTATACAGAAACTACAATTACAAAATATATAACCTACTATACAGTACGTGGTCTATGATGAAGATAAAGACGGGGATTACAAAAAAGATGTCA
This sequence comes from Mimachlamys varia, assembly GCA_947623455.1. NCBI lineage: Eukaryota > Metazoa > Mollusca > Bivalvia > Pectinida > Pectinidae > Mimachlamys > Mimachlamys varia. Next base: position 25,371,840 of record OX392532.1, on the reverse strand, counting down.
AAATCACACAGAGTCCAAATTTGACACATATATCACATTAACACAATTATAAAAGATAAACAGATAAAAGATAGCAATATACACGTTTAATAGTTACATATCTCGGTAACAATATTGTGTCGACACGCACGGTAAAGCTAGGTTTTATGTTCGTACAAGGAAGTGAAGTAATTAATGTATCGAGGACTAAATCAGTATTCGAGGACTAAATCAGTATAAGCATATCTTTTACAACATTTAACATCGTTTTTAGCATGATATTAACATTATTTTGCACTTTTTTTGCAATTCATTATATAATTTGTAGTACGAAACTACCCCGGTACGAAAACGTTTCAGTACGAAAATTCCCGTGACCGTTGTCCACACCCTTGAACAAAGAGAAAAAAAATGATATTCTAATGAACTTATCTGATATTGTTTTCCTGTACATAACTAGAAGTAGAATCGAAGCCCACCGCATATGTGCATGTTAACGCTAGCGCTATATCGCCATTTTGTACCGTTTTACGACACATGATCATGCCAGTTGTAACATGACCAGAGGCTATTTATATTTACGGGTATGACAGAAAATTGACAGCTGTATGCGGAATGCATTGATTCTGTATACGTGTTTGAATGCATCTTAATCGTGCATAATGCCTGACAAATACATCGAAGAAATGTAAAAGGACTACGTAATTTTAAACTTAAAAAATTGTGCAAGACGGTAGACCTGTAATGTGTTTACGGAAATATATATAAGGCTATACCTGTCGTCGAAATCTGCTTTTTGTGGTCAGACAACTCCGTCTTGCCCTTCATGTGGAGATTATGCCACTTTTTGTCGACTTCTTCGACTGACCGTCTGACTATGGATAAAGCATTTATTGCTTCGGCTATCCATATCCATGTCTCTTTCTTTCTCGGGTTGTCACTTCAGACCAAAACTTTGATCTGAGCACATGTTTGTGCTCCTCTACTAATTTGGTTGGATGTAAACACTCGTCCGTCGTCCAATTTGGCTTTCGTTTTTTACTTGGGAGTCTCGGTACTCGTGTCTGATGCCATGATTACAATGACTGGAAGCAGACAATCGAGCACGTTATTTCGCCACGCGCTTTTGTTTGCAAACACAAACTTCGCGGGAATTAGAACGACGCGTCATTGACAACGAGTATACCTGCTTAACAAAGAACAATTAAGTATGTTGCTTAAAATTTTTTTGCAAAGGAAACTAAGCAACTTGCTTACTTAAGCAGGTTAGAATTATACTTAAGTATAAATTTAAGAAAATACTATTTTTATGCATACGAGCCCTGTCTGTAACTTCCTACTTTGCTGTCTGTGCCTGTCCCCGTGTAAGCGTCAATACTGTATTTTCATTGGCCCGTCGGTTTGTATTGTCAAGGTAGTATATAAATTGGAGTGTTACGTTCTGTGCAGGGCAGTCAAATGATTGAATTCCTGTGCCAATGTAGTTGTTAAGGTATTATTTTAGAGTAAGTCAGGTATATGGGGCGGGATGGGAGTCAGAGGTAGGTGGTTATTGTAAGGTTATGTTGTTACATGTAGGGAACTATCCGGGTTGGAAATGTAAGGGTAAGGTGGGGTGTGTCTGTGGGGTCTAGGACGTTGTAAATATCACTGTTATTATTTGCTATTGTGTCCTTCGTGTTTATTTGTTGTATAATAAACACTTTGTTAATTCTACATGCATAGTCGAGTTTTTTCTCCACCAATGAAACAAGCATACACCCATCGAACCTGGGTTGCTGAGAAAGTCAAACTTCACAATGTTACTTAAATTGGCAATCTGATTAAAATCATATCTTGATCTCCGCGCCGTTAAGATCTGAGATAATCCCATAGGAGGTCATGTCCCGATGACCTTTCGCATTAGCCAATCAAATTACTACTGGCAGAATCTTGACAGTGAAATTTTGAGGCGACAAAGCTTGCATAAACACATTTGTCCGTTTAGTCATTTCGTCACCAAAAAGTTCGTGCGGAATAATGTGACGAAATGGCTTGCTGCAAGATGACAGGTCGTTGGAAAATTATTTTAGTGTTAAGTAAAGAGGCGACAAAGGTCATCGGGACGTGACCTCTTATGGGATGTTGTCAGATCCTTGTAAAACGGAGTGAGAACAAGGATCTGTATTTTAATCAGATTGCTTAAATTGGCAATATCACGGTGGGGAATCACGTGGTTTGCAGTTGGTGAGCAACATGAATATAAAATGGCCGCCGCCACTATTGAAAGTGAAAATAGAGGTAAGACACTGAAAATACTCATTACATAAGCATTTCATAGTGACGAGCATATAACATACTGAATTCTGGATATATCGATACCTCATTTGTGCTGCAACGGTCCGTAGTTTTCTGTAACATTCTGACCAAAGTTTTTAATCGAAGCGATTACAGAAATTGTCTGAATTCAACATCCTAAATTGGACCATATTGAATTGTTTAAACATTTGCCTGGTCGATAAAGTCCGTCCTTGTTTATCAGTATGCAGTAAAAAGTCCACTTCATTTTACATGTGCATAATGCTATGATGACATATACGGGTACAAAGCATGACAGACTAAACCCCATCCATTACCCGTACTGTCGGCTGATCCCCGCGAAACAGAGAAAATTCCGCGAGTTCTTCGAGGAATTCATTCTGCGCCAAAAGATCCAAAAGGCTAAGGATAAACTCGAGGGCTGTGAACTCTACCCGTGGCAGCGTAAGTGCTTGGAACAACTGCAAATCCAGGATAACCGCACTGTGTTCTGGATTTACGACGAGGAGGGCAACAAAGGTAAAACTTTCCTCAGCCAATACTGCCAGGCAAACATGGATTGCATCGTCCTAGAGAATGGTGCGCGAAAGGATCTTTCCTATACTTACCAGGAGGAAGAGTTCGTTATCTTCGACTTCACGCGCAGCATGCAAGAGAACATCAACTATTCATTCATCGAGGCTCTCAAAAACGGAAGGTTGTTCTCCAGCAAATACGAGTCTTGTATCAAGATTTTCGAGCCTGCGAAAATATTATGTTGTGCGAATTTCCTACCCGACAAGGAGAAGCTGAGTGAAGATCGTTGGATGATCTGGAAGATTCTCTCCGAGGAGAACTTTGAAATTATGGACTAAATGTCGGGGGGGGGGGGGGGGGGGGGGGCGACACCCCCCCCCCCTCCCCCCGGCCTGGAAAAAAAAGACGAAGACAAACATTTGATTCAATCGATTTATTGTTAAGAGACCTGGCTCTTCCAGGAATAAATTTTCACATTGAGAGTTTACAATCTTATAGTTATTTTTTACAATGTCTCTGAGCAAAACAGCATCTCAAAGTTCTCCATCACTTCACGGTTCTGGGAGTCGTTCTTGGGGATGATCCTCTTACACATCTCGGGTAACTTCTTGGTACCATAAACTTGTCCATTCCTCAGGCCGCGGAATTGGTAAGTGTAACTGTACTGGCACTCAATAGCCATATTCTTGGTGATTCCTTTGAAGGCATACTGGATAGAGTTAGGATAATAACCATTCGTGTTGAGATTGACAGGAACGGGCAACAGATGAAAAAGAATTAGGGTCCATCGTTGGAGCAATCTTCGGCCAAAGAGTAATGGTGAAGGCACGGTAGGGTCTCACAAAATGAGGCTTAGCACCAACCTTGACAAAATCGTCCAAATTACCAAAAGTGCGGCCATTCGCATCAGGGTCATAAGCATGAACAAACGAAGGAACGGTCGAAGTAATCGCCGTATCATTGAAGGGTCCAAGGCCATTGATCCAAAACTTCATCCTAACTTGAGTAACCCTGAATTCATCGTAGTGTTGCCCGTAAACATTAATAAGGTTGTTTCCGATGATCTGATCGTGGGCAACCTTCGGGTTGAACGTCAAGGAATTGATGTACTTCGTACTTGGCGAAACAGGAGAAATGTCAAGAACACCAGACTTGAAATGCCGAGTAACTACTCTGGTCCCCTGACTTCGGCGGCGATAGCTCCTCTTGCGAGTGAATCGAGATCTCCTCCGTCTAACAAATCGACGAGGTCGCCTTCTTCTGACAAATGATCTTCTCTTCCGAGCAAACGTAGCGCGCCTCTTAAACCTGCGACGAAACGATCTACGACGGAAAGCAGGACGAACCATAATGACGTGCGACTTCGTGGGCGACGGAAATTATATAGACGGTTTCCCGCCTTCGGCGAACGCTCACGCGAGTACATTCCGTGACGTCACACTGTGACGTCATAAAAAGGGCGCGAAAACAAGTCTAGACATGTCAAAAACGGCGCGAAAATTGGGGCCATCAAAAGGGAATGGACTAATCCTTCCAAATGGAATCTTCCAGTGACGTCAAAAAATAATTTGGTATATAAAGGGAGCGTCAAAATTGTGGTGCCACAATTTCGAGCGTTGCCGTATAAGGAATCCTAGATACGGTAACTGTGGCACCACGGAAAAACAGCTTTACAATGCCCCGAGCACCACGACGACCATGGCAGGGGAACCGCCATGCAATGGTGACTTGTTCCCACTGCGACAAATCCATGAGATCGGACACCAAGGCCCGCCACGAGAGAACTTGCAAAAAAAATCCTGAAAACGCAGAGAGGGCGGCTCAACCTCTGGATCGCCCAGGTAAAAACTTTTTCATTACTTGGAACTCTCACGTGAAACACATCGCCGTGCAGCTTGGCGAAATGAGCGACGACATCAAGAGTTTCGTGATCTGCAATGAGTTGGGCGCGGGGCAGGAGAGCCACGAGCACTCCCATGCGACGATCTGCATGCATGACCACAAAGCCATGACATTTGAGAAATTCAAAGACTATTGGGCGCTCCACGAACTTTCCGAATACAATGATATCACTGCATTCAGAAACGTAAAACAGAGCTTCAAGTACTGCAGTAAAGAGGATTTTGAATGCCACATCATGAACGTGGACCACGATTACTTGTCGACGTTGAAGATAACAAAGATAACATTGTAATTTGATACATATTTTGTAAATTTCATTCTACAGTCAATTTTGAGATTGTCATTTTTCATCGTCTATTTCTTTTCTCTAATTTGCGGTCATATGTATATATCACCATTTATGTTTTACGGGAGAAGACAAATTATAAGTTGATTAAACTTGTGTCTGATCCCATTTGTATATTCGCAAAAAAAGATTCTCCTCGAACGACGGGTGGTGGTTTACACAAACATTTACTATTTCACACGTTTTCTTTGTCTAGACAAGAACTTGGGCTACAAAACTGATCGTTGCAGAAAGCGACGGTCTGAAGTCGATAGTACATCGAACCTTTCTGTTGAAAAACACTATTTTCAGTGTCAATTCTTTAGTTGTGTAAAGTGATGAGTAAACACGAACTAAATTGCGGTGATGAGTAAACACGAACTGCTGAAGAAATATTTGATATCGGGTATTAAGCGAACAAAAAATACAACATCATATAAGAGGTCACGTTCAGATGACCTTTGTCGCCTTTTGTCTTAACACTAAAATAATTTTTTCAATGACCTGTCATCTTGCAGCAAGCCATTTCGTCACATTATTCAATATGAACGTTTTGGTGACGAAATGACTAAACGAACAAATGCGATTGTGCATGCTTTGTCGCCTCAAAATTTCGCTGTCAAGATTCTCAAAGTAGTAATTTGATTGGCTTATGCAAAAGGTCATCGAGACGTGACCCCCTTTGGCATTTTCTCATATATTAATGGTGGTCACGATGGTGTCAGAACTTGACGCAGCAGAGAGAGAGAGAGAGAAGTTTACGTAACGGCGCAGAGATCAAGATTTGATTTTAAACAGATTGTTTTACAAGGATTTCACAACATCCCATAAGAGGTCATGTTCTGGTGACCTTTGTCGCCTCTTAATTCACACTAGTCGAATTATTTAATGTCGCTGTCATCGTGCAGCAAGTCATTTTGTCACATTATTCCACATCAACTTTTTGGTTACGAAATGACTAAACGTACAAATACGATTATGCAAGCTTGTCGCCCCAAAAATCCGCATTCTAGATTCTGAAATACGTAATTTGATCGGTTAATGCAAAAGGTCATATGAACGTGACCCCTATGGGACGTCCTCAGATCCTGACGCAGCAGACACATTGTCGTGTACGCGCTGTGGAAGTCTTTACAAGATGGCGTCCGGGTCGGAAACGAAATATTCCTGTTTGATATGCTTATTGGTTATGACAACTTTCGTGTTTTAGATAGTAATTCCGATATCAAGTAAACACACTAATGAGCATGCTAAAAACGCAACTTCATATCACTTAAAGTTGTTACAGAATATTTCTCAATGAGACAAAGATGGCGACCACAAAACTTGCCCATAGTTCTGATCAACCTGCATATCTGTTGTGTCCTTTATTTCTAGTTCAGATGGGTATATACGACGTGGTCAGCAAGGCTTTTATAATTAAAACATTATCTTACATAATAATAATAATTAGCACGTGTTTGGACCAATTTCCAAATGAAATACATTTTTTGAAGGCAAATGTTATTCTAAGAACAAAAATCAAGGTCTCGGTTGTGTTAAATAACCAGAAAGTACCTTAAAACGGCATTTCCCGCTAAATTTGGCCCATTTCTGCTCAATTTCACGGCCGCCATTCGACTATAGGAATATCAACATGTTACGAAATCAAACATTTTCTACATTTTTTAAAACCTTAATTGTTTGGACTATTGAGCAACAACCTATTTTATTCATATCAGGATTTATTCTTACACATATTGATGCTTAAGTTATATTTTTATTATCGTTTTCAATATTGAAAAAGCATTTCTTATCTTTTTTTTTGCGAATCGACATTGAACGTGGGAACAAGTAATGGTGACGTGTTTCGGAAAGTCATGTGATTGCTCGTATAAAAATAGAACCGGAAGCACATGTCATGATCATGAACAGGTATACGTTGCCGCGGTAAACAAATATGGCAGCCAGACGAAACCAGAGTCGCATCAGGCTCAAAGGAAGACTAGCCAACAAAGAGACTATTAAAAAGATCGGAACAGGTGCATCTGATCAACAAAAAGAAAAACGACATCAGTCAAAGAAGAACAAGACCATGGTTTGACGGACGAAGTACTAGTGCATGTGTGGTTGAGTTAACAGTACTGTATACATGTACTTTTCGGGAAAACAAACTGCAAAATGTAAATCTGAGGTTTTGTTGTCGAGATAATTTACGGTATGGCAATGCAAGTTACCATTACTTACATAACATGTCCGAGCAGTGTGTGTCAGCAACTTGGACCCCACAGCAAATAGAATTCCAAACTGAAGTTTTGACACCGATGCAACAGTTATCTACATGTACAATTTAGGTAGGTAACAAACTAACAATACTTCAAAATTAAGATCTAATCTACATCTGTCACAACTTCTACATGTATGACAAGATAATTCACCCATGGTCGATTAATTCGATGTTTTTGTCCCTGCATGCCCAGGTTCGATTTTCTTTTCAATAAAAAATGTGTTCAAATCTACAATACTACAGTGTACAGGCTTATAGGCATGCTTTTGCACCAAAGAAAAATAGCTGAATTTCTTAAAAAGAATTTGGAGCACCCAAAACGGGTATTATTTGTGTATATCAAGTCAATAAATAAATGATATTTCTGTGGTAAAATTAGGCAGCGTTAGGCCCTCGAGCCTAATGTTCAGACTTTTGGCTCAATGGTTAGAACGTTTGCCTTCCAAGCGAGAGTCCTGGGTTCAATTCCCGGCCCGGCCACAACATTTCTTAATTTAAAGATGAAAATAGCTGAATTCAAATAATTAGCTGAAAAGAATTATGTCCGTCTCTATTCCATTTAAGCAGACCTACTTGAGGTTTTCCTTTTTAAACAATACAATTAAACAGGAGAGGAAAAATGCACGGCCAGACTGGGGTTTGAACCCAGGATCTTCTGAACTCTAGACGGATGGCATGCTCAACCAATTGAGCTATCTGATCGATCCTTTCTAGATCCGCTACACAACATAATTTATGAAGCATTTATAGGTTTATTGAATATAGAGTCTGAATATGATTCTACACTGTATGTTGTGGCTTTGTCTGCCTAGGCTGGTGTAGTGCGAAGGGTTCTGACTCGCTGACCCGCTAAATATTTGACGACAGGCGGGTGCGAGAGTCAGAATTCCCCCTTAGTTAAAAAGTGGAAATTTTACCGACCGTGCACAGGTCACTGTTTAAGCTGTGTTTTACAATATAAAACATTTTCGATCACATGTTAACTAGGTATCAATGGAAAGAACAGATATTTTTCTACTAACCTACACATTTAATCAAGTCACATGAGGTCGTAAACTAGCTGTTCAATGCCTCCCATTTCTAAAAAATAACAAGTTTCCTGACATCTGTTTGAAAATGGATGCGCGTCACGAGATCCCGTGAGAATTACTTTCTGCCTAACTATTTTTGATCACGTGACGTTAGGCGGCGGCAATTTTTAAACAGATGTCAGGAAACTGGTTATTTTTTAGAAATGGATGACGACAGTTGGTTTACTATCTCCTCTGACTTGATTAAATGTGTAGGTTAGAAGAAAAATATATGTTCTTTCCATTGATACTTAATTTACATGTGATGGAAAATGTTTCATATTATAAAACACGGCTTAAAAGGCGACCCGTGCACGGGTCGGTAAAATTTCCACTTTTTAACTAAGGAGGAATTCTGACTCTCACACCCGCCAACTGTCGTCCAAATATTTAGCGGGTCAGAGAGTCAGAACCCTTCGGACTAAGGCTAGTGCTGTTCTATTAAATGAATATATACATTTTGTTTTGTATATTAGAACAAGCTTAGTCTGACCCAACTTAGGTCTGCAGTTTTAAGTCTGAAGTGTTCTAATTAATATTTCTACCGCAATACCCTGTGTCATTCCACTCCCAGACCATTGTATAAACGGGCTGACTGTTGGATAAATATATGTTATATACCACTAAAGGAATATGACCTTCCGGTCTTTTGATTGGTTGAGAAGTTGAACTTTGACCGGAAATCATGTGGTTCAATGCAATGGCTGATTATTGACGTTGTCATCGATTGTTGATGTTGTCACAATTTCGCGGGAATATATACGAGATGATGTGTTTTCGCGCAAATATTACGCGGTTCACAAAAAACAACACTGCTCCTGCGACTTAATATTATCGAGTAGAAACAATTCACACGACCCATGGTTATTGGATATGAAATTTATTTCACTCTCGTTAATTATTTTTTAAAAGTTACAAAAGACACTCGCTAAAGCTCATGTCTTTTGTAACATTTAAAAAATAATTAACGAGAGTGAAATAAATTCCATATCCAACAACCACTCAGTGTATAACCTCTATATATCTGATCTGCAATATAATGTACAAGCAGAGCGATGAGTTACAATAAAAGTTTATTCTAAAAAATATGTGAGCTATTCAATTATTGGCTTCAAAACATTTATTTTCTTAAAGTTGAATTTTATTGCAGATATGCATAAAATGTTTACAAGTTTAAAATGGTGGGAAGTCTGTGTTTATAGATACTTCTTAACATTTTATAAATACATTTTAATTGTAACATGTCCCTGTGACTGATAATTATAAGGGGTAGTTTTGTTGTAGTCCTGGAGTTAACAAAATAAAGGGAGATAACTTATATTGTTTAAATTTCAGGTCTTATTGGTGTCAACACTGGAAAGATTGTGGACTTTGACTTTAAAACAAAAAGCTGTAGTGTGTGCCAGTATCATCTGGGAAGGTCCGAGACAGTTTCAAAACATAGATGCAACGTTAATTGGATAGGTTTGTAGAGTTAGTCAAAATTGTATGTAGATTATATCTATAAAACTGACTTGTACCAGTACATTCACTCTTAGTTTACTCTAAAAGTCTTATTACCATGAGACTGTGTGAATTTTAATTCAACTATATACAGTTAAACCAGCTGTCTAAACCCAAAGTCACTGGGACCAAAACTATTAGTCTGTTGTTTAAACAATTGTCGGTTTGTAGAGGTATAAAGTACTGTATAAGTTCTTTGAGTACTTGGCCATATTAGACAGCGGCCGGTTTAGTCAATGTGAAGTGGTAGGGTAAGGGTATTTGATTATTTTGCCTACTTTTGATCAATACCACATATTTTTTCATATTTTTTTGTGTATCAAAGTAGAGAAAGGGAAATTCATAAATTATTTGCAACTCTTTATAACATTATCACTTTCTACAGGTTTTATGATTGGACCAAGGCTTTGGAAGCAAGAGTATCTTCTGCTTGGATGCAAAAGAATGAAGGACACAGTTGGCTGAACAAGGTAAGTGTTGACTTCATAGATACCCTCAGTTAAGTGCAATTTCTCAAAAAAGTTGTCAGTAGAATGCATATCTTGAATTTGTTGTACGATTTGTATTTATTTTTATACTGACTGATCATGGCCTGAGCCAAATTTCATTTGAAATTTTCTGATAAAATTTGTCTGAATTTTACACGATAAACACTTCATATTTTGTAAAGGGAAATGTCAAGGTCAATACTTCTCTTTAGGTAAAGGTCAAGATCTATATGAAGATTAAAGTTTAGTGTTTTACAAACATATCTTGGGTCAATATACATTTCCTAAGTACTCGTATAGCTGTCTATTGTCAATTTTGGATATGTATATATGTGGAAATTTGGAAACTATATGTTGATAATATTTTTTTTTCTCAGGTGAATGAAAATGCCCCGCTTTCTCCTGGAAGTGTAACTAAATCACATGGGGTACAGAGGGACTGGATTAGGAATAACACCAGTGCTATGAAGTCTACATTTTCTTAAAAACAAAAATGCATCTCAATAAAGGTAAGCAATATGCAATTCAGATAAACTTGATCCAGGGATATTCTCCATGATATCAGAAGCAAAGCAATCTTAAAAGACTCTCATAGAACAATGTTAATGCAATGATGTCATCAATAGCATAGGAGTTATGTCAGAAAAGATTTTGCTTTCACACTCAAATAAAAAGTATTTCTACTGTTATTGTTCATATACCGTGTATTGAGTTTCAGTGCAAATATTACATAATTTTGAGTAAACGAATACACTATATAACTGCATATTATAATTGAAAATGTTATAACGTAGGTCCGTGCCATTCGGTATTTCAAGGTTAAGGTTATACTAAAATTTATCATTTTTATATGAAAGGAAGTCTTCTTGTATTATTTGCAGATTCCGAAAAATAAATACTTTACGACTGATAATTGGATTTTTTCTTTGTGAATATTGCATTTTGTGTGGAAAGGGTGATAATTAGATTGAATTACCTCCCTTATATACAAAGAAATGGGTCACAATATGATAATATGTGACACGAGGACACTTAAATGTATATATATATGTGCAAACTTTGGAGAAAAAAAACATTGATAAGAACTGTTTTGCTTGAAACACCCAGCTTCTCCCTTGAAGGTAATTTTCTTTCAGTGTTCTGCTTAAGACTCATAAATCAGGGGAAACATTGACATATTTCTGACAAATTCAATGTTTACATGATTTTTATGTCCCCGTCATGAAATAGGAAGGGGGGGGGGGCATATAGTATATCCATGTCCGTCCCATCCTGTCCCATGGTAATGTAACCAGCTTATTGAAATAACCACTGATTCGATTGTCATCAAACTTACATAATAATTAAGCATGTAGAACTAATTTATATGAGGTAAGGGGGCATTTATGTCTAGCAGTCATTTCTAGTTATGAGGTTTGGTTTATTTTGTTCGAAGTCCTATTAACAGCCAGGTCGTTTAAGGAGGTTTTGGAGGTGGAGGAAAGCCAGAGTACCCCGAGTAAAAACCACCTGGCAACTGCCTCTCGTTGGTTTCGAACTCGCAAGTTCCCAGGGTTGGAGGGCTAGTGGTAGAATGTCGGAACACCTTAACCACTCGACCACTGCGAGGACTAGTTAAACCCATCGGTACACATATATAGCACCACTGTGTCATGATAAACCGGGAAGATTCAAGTGACGTCAAACTAGCAAAATTATCTCGAATGAAATCATCTATCAAAAAATAAATTTCATCCTTAATGTTTCAGGTTGGGGGGGGGGGGGGGTCGTGTAGAAACACTTTCCATAGCCATCTGTCTGCCCACTGAAATTTGTCAGCACTTTTTCTTTCTTTCATTAATTTTCATCAAACTTGCGTGTGGAATTTTTCGCTTAGTCAGCCTCCAAACTGTTAGCAGTGTGGAAATGTTTGTGCTGTCAGTCTTCTGTTTAGCAATGTGATATATACTATCCACTATAGAAATTGAATGGTATCAAAAAAAAAGTGGATACAATGTACATCTGCGAAAAATTATTGGCAGTGAAATAAGCAAAAGCTTCCACACCACGAAGTATTTCACTTTTACACTACTTGCACAAAATCAAATATCTTAAGGGCCAAGTGATCTTATGTGATGGTGCAGCGTCCGTCCGTCCTGCGTCCGTCAACTTTTTCCTTTAAAAGACTTCTTCTAAAATACTGACAGGCCAAGTGACATGAAATGTGGCTGGTAGCTTTCTTGGAAGGAGCTGAACAAAGTTTGCGAAAAAAAATCACTTTGACCTAATTTCAAAGTCACAGCTAGGGGTCAAAAATGTGGAAACCTTCAAACAACTTCTTCTAAAATACCGTCAGGCATAGAGACCTCATATTTGATTGGTAGCTTCCTCTGATGAAGCTGAATAAAGTTTGCGTAAAGAAACGACCTTGATCCATATTCAATGTCACAGGGGTCAAATCTAATATAACCTTTAAACAACTTCTTCTAATAAATCAAATTTCCTAGAAGTATGATATTTGGCTGAAAGATTCTTTGGATGAAGCCCGACAAAGTTTGCGAAAAGAAATGACCTTGACCTATATTCAAGGTCACAAGGGTCAAATCTGTTAAAACATTTAAATGACTTCTTCTGATTAACCAATAGACCCAGAGACATTATATATGGCTTGTAGCTTCCTCTGATGAAGCATGACAAAGTTTGCGAAAAGAAATGACCGTGACCTATATTCAAGGTCACAGGGGTCAAATCTGTTAAAACATTTAAACAACTTTTTGATAAACCAAAAACCCAAGAAGCATGATATTTGGCTGAAAGGTGCCTTTGATGAAGCCCGACAAAGTTGTGGAAAAGAAATGACCTTGACCTGTATTCAAGGTCAAATCTGTTTAAACATTTAAACACGTTCTTCTAATCAACCGAAAGCCCAAGGAGCATGATATTTGGCTGACAGGTTCCTTGTATGAAGCTCGACAAAGTTTGGGAAAAGTGACCTTGACTCATATTCGAGGTCACAGGGGTCAAATCTGTTAAAACCTTCAAATGACTTCTTCTGAAATACCAAAAGCCCTAGAAGCATGATATTTGGCTGAAAGGTTCCTTGTATGAAGCTTGACAAATTTTAAGAAAAGACATGACCTTGGCCTATATTCAAGGTCACAAGGGTCAAATCTGTTAAAACTTTCAAACGAGTTCTTCTGAAATACCAAAAGCCCTAGAAGCATGATATTTGGCTGACAGGTTCCTTGGATGAAGCTTGACAAATTTTGCGAAAGAAAATGGCCTTGACCAATATTGAAGGTCACAAGAGTCAAATCTGTTCAAAGCTTTGAGAAACTTGTTCTGATAAACCTAAATGCCTAGAGACATGATATTTGGCTGGTAGCGTCCTGGGATGAATCCAAACAAAATTTGAAAATAAATTATGTTGTCTTACAAGGCCACAGGGGTAAAAAATGTTTAAATTTCAACATGTTCTTCTAAATGTCTCACAGTAAAAGATTTTAGGGATCTTTAGGGTTACACTATAATATAAGCCAGAGATTGATACCAGTTGAGCGATGTAGGCCCATTTGGCCTCTTGTTAGAAATTCATTGTCAGCACTCTAGTGGCTTCGTTTCTTCATGGATTTTATCAAACTACACATAAACATGTATAAATACAAAATCAAAATATCATTGATGAGTTCGAGTTTAGGGTTATCAGGTCAAGGTCAAGTTCACTATGGCTATTTTTAGAAAATCATTGTCAGCACTCTAATGGATTACTTTCCTAATTAATTTTCATCAAACCACACAAACTTATACCTAAAATATCTTTGACAAGTTGCAAGTTGCAAGTTTCAGGAGTGTCGGCTCAAGGTCACTTGCTGTTTTTAGACAATAATTTTCAGCACAGTAGTGGCTTTGTTTCTTCATGGATTTTCACCAATTTCACACACATGTAAAGGATAATATGTGTTGGACAAGTTCGAGTTTCAATGTTTTTTGATCACGGTAAATCAAAATTGCCATACATATATTGTGTACATCGGCTTATTGTATATGTGGAATGTAGGAATGTAGGTAATGTGAGGAACAAAAAGAGTCCAGTGACTCTGCGATTCTGTTGCCTCATTTTAATGCCAACTCATGAACTTGTCTTTCAAGTTTAAACTTATTCACCCAGATGTCTACTTACTACACACAAACTTCGAAGCTGTTTTGTGCAAGTGTATTTTAAGGAGATACTAAAATACTGAAAATTTGTAAATTTCTGAATATTCAAAAAGTGTATGAAACAGATCTAGAGTGTTAAAATTGTTAACATTCCATTAAGTGTTATGTTTTCTCAAAAGATGAGATAACCGGACAAAAAGAGAACATGCTATCCCATCATTCTACTCCCAGTTTGAACTTGCGGATAAGCGTTTCTTGTATTAGTATTTAGTTTAGCTACCTTTAGATGATACGTTCATCATTCCAGTACACTGTAAGATTATGTTCGGTAAAGCTTGTAATAATAATAGACTTTATTATAAAATACATGTGACATATGCATACAGTACATTTCGATACCATGCCATATATTTAAAATATCCATCAAAGTTAAGCATTAAGAGTTTCATGAAATAGGATAATGGTATGGGGATATAATAATAAGATAATAAGTATGTATTGCTAAAACTTCCAGACAGTGATAACTTCATGAAATAAAATTTGACATATGCTTCTTGCATTCAAGCTTAAAATTTGGTAGGTTTTGGCAGTGTTTAACATTGTCTGGAAGCCCATTCCAAAGTGTTGAGCCATTAAATAAAAAAGAATTTCTAAATTTCTGTGTCTTGTGTTTGGGAATTACATATTTCCCTCCAGTAGATGATCTGGTCTGTCTATCATGGATATTAGAAGTTAAAACATTACAATCTAGGTAACTGGGACAAAGTTTGTTGATAATTTTGTACATTAAAACACATTCATTATACTTCACTCTCTTATTAAAAGGTAACCAGTTCAGTTTTGAGAACAATTCTTCACTTGGTACAGAATAGTCTGCATCTAGGATTATGCGTAACACTCTTTTTTGTAATCTTTCAACTTTTTTGTTACCTGTTCTAATGTTCGGGACAATGTGTAGATGTATATCTGCAGATCAAAATGGGTACGTCATCAACATTGCTTTATAACAGTTTCTATTATGGGGCGTTCTGCTGGGGGCTTTCGGCAGTATACTTTAGTGTGACAGCTGTGAGCACTTTAAATCGACAAAAGATCCAGACTATCGCAAGAAGGCTTATACGAACATACCGCTGCCTCCCAAATACACACGCTCTCAAAACACACACACACATCGCATACACCGGGAGGCCGTCCTTAAATTACTCTAGCTGTAAATAGGACCTAAAAACAATCAACCAAACAGGTGGGGGCGGGAGTATAGTTAAGCCATTGGCTTACAGTTCTATTATTTACATTATTTTTTCTGTAAATGGTTCATAACTTTTCTGTTCAATATAGCCCCATTTGCGGATATATATTTCATTTCAAAGCAAACAGACGTGAAAACGATCCAATAAATGTAACAGCATGACGTTTGCATAAGACGTGGTTAGCTCCGCCCATGTCCATTGTTGATGACGTCATACACTTGTGACTCGAACTTGATAATTTGCATAGCTACGCCACATTTTCATTTTTATATGAAAGGAAGTCTTCTTGTATTATTTGCAGATTCCGAAAAATAAATACTTTACGACTGATAATTGGATTTTTTCTTTGTGAATATTGCATTTTGTGTGGAAAGGGTGATAATTAGATTGAATTACCTCCCTTATATACAAAGAAATGGGTCACAATATGATAATATGTGACACGAGGACACTTAAATGTATATATATATGTGCAAACTTTGGAGAAAAAAAACATTGATAAGAACTGTTTTGCTTGAAACACCCAGCTTCTCCCTTGAAGGTAATTTTCTTTCAGTGTTCTGCTTAAGACTCATAAATCAGGGGAAACATTGACATATTTCTGACAAATTCAATGTTTACATGATTTTTATGTCCCCGTCATGAAATAGGAAGGGGGGGGGGGGCATATAGTATATCCATGTCCGTCCCATCCTGTCCCATGGTAATGTAACCAGCTTATTGAAATAACCACTGATTCGATTGTCATCAAACTTACATAATAATTAAGCATGTAGAACTAATTTATATGAGGTAAGGGGGCATTTATGTCTAGCAGTCATTTCTAGTTATGAGGTTTGGTTTATTTTGTTCGAAGTCCTATTAACAGCCAGGTCGTTTAAGGAGGTTTTGGAGGTGGAGGAAAGCCAGAGTACCCCGAGTAAAAACCACCGACCTATGGTCAGTACCTGGCAACTGCCTCTCGTTGGTTTCGAACTCGCAAGTTCCCAGGGTTGGAGGGCTAGTGGTAGAATGTCGGAACACCTTAACCACTCGACCACTGCGAGGACTAGTTAAACCCATCGGTACACATATATAGCACCACTGTGTCATGATAAACCGGGAAGATTCAAGTGACGTCAAACTAGCAAAATTATCTCGAATGAAATCATCTATCAAAAAATAAATTTCATCCTTAATGTTTCAGGTTGGGGGGGGGGGGGTCGTGTAGAAACACTTTCCATAGCCATCTGTCTGCCCACTGAAATTTGTCAGCACTTTTTCTTTCTTTCATTAATTTTCATCAAACTTGCGTGTGGAATTTTTCGCTTAGTCAGCCTCCAAACTGTTAGCAGTGTGGAAATGTTTGTGCTGTCAGTCTTCTGTTTAGCAATGTGATATATACTATCCACTATAGAAATTGAATGGTATCAAAAAAAAAGTGGATACAATGTACATCTGCGAAAAATTATTGGCAGTGAAATAAGCAAAAGCTTCCACACCACGAAGTATTTCACTTTTACACTACTTGCACAAAATCAAATATCTTAAGGGCCAAGTGATCTTATGTGATGGTGCAGCGTCCGTCCGTCCTGCGTCCGTCAACTTTTTCCTTTAAAAGACTTCTTCTAAAATACTGACAGGCCAAGTGACATGAAATGTGGCTGGTAGCTTTCTTGGAAGGAGCTGAACAAAGTTTGCGAAAAAAAATCACTTTGACCTAATTTCAAAGTCACAGCTAGGGGTCAAAAATGTGGAAACCTTCAAACAACTTCTTCTAAAATACCGTCAGGCATAGAGACCTCATATTTGATTGGTAGCTTCCTCTGATGAAGCTGAATAAAGTTTGCGTAAAGAAACGACCTTGATCCATATTCAATGTCACAGGGGTCAAATCTAATATAACCTTTAAACAACTTCTTCTAATAAATCAAATTTCCTAGAAGTATGATATTTGGCTGAAAGATTCTTTGGATGAAGCCCGACAAAGTTTGCGAAAAGAAATGACCTTGACCTATATTCAAGGTCACAAGGGTCAAATCTGTTAAAACATTTAAATGACTTCTTCTGATTAACCAATAGACCCAGAGACATTATATATGGCTTGTAGCTTCCTCTGATGAAGCATGACAAAGTTTGCGAAAAGAAATGACCGTGACCTATATTCAAGGTCACAGGGGTCAAATCTGTTAAAACATTTAAACAACTTTTTGATAAACCAAAAACCCAAGAAGCATGATATTTGGCTGAAAGGTGCCTTTGATGAAGCCCGACAAAGTTGTGGAAAAGAAATGACCTTGACCTGTATTCAAGGTCAAATCTGTTTAAACATTTAAACACGTTCTTCTAATCAACCGAAAGCCCAAGGAGCATGATATTTGGCTGACAGGTTCCTTGTATGAAGCTCGACAAAGTTTGGGAAAAGTGACCTTGACTCATATTCGAGGTCACAGGGGTCAAATCTGTTAAAACCTTCAAATGACTTCTTCTGAAATACCAAAAGCCCTAGAAGCATGATATTTGGCTGAAAGGTTCCTTGTATGAAGCTTGACAAATTTTAAGAAAAGACATGACCTTGGCCTATATTCAAGGTCACAAGGGTCAAATCTGTTAAAACTTTCAAACGAGTTCTTCTGAAATACCAAAAGCCCTAGAAGCATGATATTTGGCTGACAGGTTCCTTGGATGAAGCTTGACAAATTTTGCGAAAGAAAATGGCCTTGACCAATATTGAAGGTCACAAGAGTCAAATCTGTTCAAAGCTTTGAGAAACTTGTTCTGATAAACCTAAATGCCTAGAGACATGATATTTGGCTGGTAGCGTCCTGGGATGAATCCAAACAAAATTTGAAAATAAATTATGTTGTCTTACAAGGCCACAGGGGTAAAAAATGTTTAAATTTCAACATGTTCTTCTAAATGTCTCACAGTAAAAGATTTTAGGGATCTTTAGGGTTACACTATAATATAAGCCAGAGATTGATACCAGTTGAGCGATGTAGGCCCATTTGGCCTCTTGTTAGAAATTCATTGTCAGCACTCTAGTGGCTTCGTTTCTTCATGGATTTTATCAAACTACACATAAACATGTATAAATACAAAATCAAAATATCATTGATGAGTTCGAGTTTAGGGTTATCAGGTCAAGGTCAAGTTCACTATGGCTATTTTTAGAAAATCATTGTCAGCACTCTAATGGATTACTTTCCTAATTAATTTTCATCAAACCACACAAACTTATACCTAAAATATCTTTGACAAGTTGCAAGTTGCAAGTTTCAGGAGTGTCGGCTCAAGGTCACTTGCTGTTTTTAGACAATAATTTTCAGCACAGTAGTGGCTTTGTTTCTTCATGGATTTTCACCAATTTCACACACATGTAAAGGATAATATGTGTTGGACAAGTTCGAGTTTCAATGTTTTTTGATCACGGTAAATCAAAATTGCCATACATATATTGTGTACATCGGCTTATTGTATATGTGGAATGTAGGAATGTAGGTAATGTGAGGAACAAAAAGAGTCCAGTGACTCTGCGATTCTGTTGCCTCATTTTAATGCCAACTCATGAACTTGTCTTTCAAGTTTAAACTTATTCACCCAGATGTCTACTTACTACACACAAACTTCGAAGCTGTTTTGTGCAAGTGTATTTTAAGGAGATACTAAAATACTGAAAATTTGTAAATTTCTGAATATTCAAAAAGTGTATGAAACAGATCTAGAGTGTTAAAATTGTTAACATTCCATTAACTGTTATGTTTTCTCAAAAGATGAGATAACCGGACAAAAAGAGAACATGCTATCCCATCATTCTACTCCCAGTTTGAACTTGCGGATAAGCGTTTCTTGTATTAGTATTTAGTTTAGCTACCTTTAGATGATACGTTCATCATTCCAGTACACTGTAAGATTATGTTCGGTAAAGCTTGTAATAATAATAGACTTTATTATAAAATACATGTGACATATGCATACAGTACATTTCGATACCATGCCATATATTTAAAATATCCATCAAAGTTAAGCATTAAGAGTTTCATGAAATAGGATAATGGTATGGGGATATAATAATAAGATAATAAGTATGTATTGCTAAAACTTCCAGACAGTGATAACTTCATGAAATAAAATTTGACATATGCTTCTTGCATTCAAGCTTAAAATTTGGTAGGTTTTGGCAGTGTTTAACATTGTCTGGAAGCCCATTCCAAAGTGTTGAGCCATTAAATAAAAAAGAATTTCTAAATTTCTGTGTCTTGTGTTTGGGAATTACATATTTCCCTCCAGTAGATGATCTGGTCTGTCTATCATGGATATTAGAAGTTAAAACATTACAATCTAGGTAACTGGGACAAAGTTTGTTGATAATTTTGTACATTAAAACACATTCATTATACTTCACTCTCTTATTAAAAGGTAACCAGTTCAGTTTTGAGAACAATTCTTCACTTGGTACAGAATAGTCTGCATCTAGGATTATGCGTAACACTCTTTTTTGTAATCTTTCAACTTTTTTGTTACCTGTTCTAATGTTCGGGACAATGTGTAGATGTATATCTGCAGATCAAAATGGGTACGTCATCAACATTGCTTTATAACAGTTTCTATTATGGGGCGTTCTGCTGGGGGCTTTCGGCAGTATACTTTAGTGTGACAGCTGTGAGCACTTTAAATCGACAAAAGATCCAGACTATCGCAAGAAGGCTTATACGAACATACCGCTGCCTCCCAAATACACACGCTCTCAAAACACACACACACATCGCATACACCGGGAGGCCGTCCTTAAATTACTCTAGCTGTAAATAGGACCTAAAAACAATCAACCAAACAGGTGGGGGCGGGAGTATAGTTAAGCCATTGGCTTACAGTTCTATTATTTACATTATTTTTTCTGTAAATGGTTCATAACTTTTCTGTTCAATATAGCCCCATTTGCGGATATATATTTCATTTCAAAGCAAACAGACGTGAAAACGATCCAATAAATGTAACAGCATGACGTTTGCATAAGACGTGGTTAGCTCCGCCCATGTCCATTGTTGATGACGTCATACACTTGTGACTCGAACTTGATAATTTGCATAGCTACGCCACATGTTATATTGTCCATGTCAAAGAAATTTGGCACGTTCTCGAGTTTTTTGAGCGTAACTCTAGTTTCAGGACAATTGTTATCAATGAGATGTCGGTGTACACTATAAATATTCAAATGTGATCATTCTTTTTATCGCTGATATTAATGAAGAATGTATGTCTACTTTAAAAAATAAATGTTATACTGCTGTGCATGTGAAATATCTTGAAAAAGTCCCGCCATCAACACAGATCATTACGTAATGTTGATAACCGCCGAATCAACAGTCTGTAAGATGTAGAGAAGCGAGGGAATGCGGAGTTATTTTGTCAACATTTATCCAGATGATAACGTATCGGTGTAATCCAGGTTTATATAAGAAAATAAATAAGAGAATACCGAAGCGTTAACAAAATCATAATCCGAGCTCAAAATCCATTAAATCAGGGGCAAAATATGAACAAAGGAAAGATTTACATGGAGTCTCTTGTAAAAGTACAAAAGAATAGGACCAGGTGTTCCGGAAGATTAAGCACTTCTGCTTCATCGACGACACCCGCCATGTAAATCTTTGTCACATCCATGTAAACATCAAGTTCTCAAAATGAGAACCGAGTATCATTGTCAATCACAACAAGTCAACACATTAATGAGCATACTCAAAAACGTCCATCTTCATATCACTTAAAGATACAGAATATTTCTCAAGACAAAGATGGCGACCATAAAACTTGCCCATATTTCTGATCATACCCGCCATGTAAATCTTTGTCTCATCCATGTAAACATCAAGTTCTCAAAATGGTGTTGTTAGTTTGTCAGCAGTCGACATCGAACACGAAAATCCCGATATATAGAGCCAGCCCTAGACTATCGAATCAACTGCGACATGTAAACACCATAGGTTGGAGAAGCAGGGATGTTACTATCAAGAAATGGAAAAGTTCACAATCGGAAAATTGAAATCATCACATTTATCTTATAGCTTGGTAGTAAGCTGTCCATGTTGGTCGTAGTTTTAGTAGAGATCGAGGTAAGCAGCTGGTGTAGAAGAGTCTGTTGTGTCCTTTATTTCAAGTTCAGAAGGGTATATACAATGTACGATCGACGTGGTCAGCAAACTTTTTGTTGTTTATATATCGTCGATATAAGTTACGCTTTAACCCTATTATTGTCAGATATGAAACTTGTTTTCTTATACATGTACTTTTGTCTGCATTTTTCAACTCTGTCTTTGAGACGCATTGGACAGTCCGTGTTCCGTTTCAAACAATTTGCCTCCAATTAAACAGATGGAATTGATGACTTAGCAGGTTCTTTAAAATCAAAAGTAATTTTGGAATTAAAGCTGTGTTTTCCCAGATAAAACTTTCTGAATGAAGAGACAGATCTGGTAATTCTGTGCAGTAAAATGAGGCCTTCGTGTCGTACAGCTAACAAGCATTTGAACAGATGGGCAGCTTGAAGTTTTTCACAAGCTAGCTTGTAAGCTGTGTTTTGATTGGTGAAATCATCAAAAGCCATTTTTGTTAGCTAGTGAAAAATATCATTTTTATAGAATGACAATTTTTATATATTTTACTGGTAAAAATGTAATAAAATTGTGCCTTTTGCAGGTATAATATTCCACGTTCAATTCCAGATCATTTAATGTTTAAGTCATTATTTGTATCGTAAGTGCTACTTCGTGGGTATGCATACAAAGCATGTATGTATCTGACCTATGTACGCAAGTTTTCATGCTAATCAGTATTTGCACATGACCACGCACAATAAGCAACTGCTACTATGGAAGTAAATCGTTGAGGTATCTGTAAATGGGTGAATCGCCATTTGCTGGGACATTCTGCTGTTATTATGGGTCTTTTACAAGATATCTGGGCGATCAGAAATTTCATCATTATAACACTGACACCGATAGTGCTACTGCCATTGATTCTCCTTTCCGACAGTCAGGTATGTTTACCTTGCAAGACTTTCTTATATAAAACGTTTCTCTAATGTGAAACGGGAAGACAAATTATTTCGTTCAAGTAGTTTACACAAAGAGTCACCAGCAATATATTTATATATTTCATGGTTCGGCCCTCTAGCAAACGTTGCAAACCCAACCCATTGTCGAAAGAATGTGGCCAAATGGGGTGTCTTGCTATTTTTACTAACATTACTAAATTTGTGAAGTGCCTAATACTTATGTTTATGTCAATATATGTCAGCGCAACACTAAGTTACTTTCGTAAAAGCTGTTGATTGAAAATATAAACATTTGGTTTGTAGGAAACAAAATGTGCATATGTTGTGATACTGTCCGCTGTATTCTGGATAACAGAGGCACTTCCAATTGCCGTAACCTCATTGTTGCCAGTTGTTATTTTTCCCGCCATAGGTCTGATGTCAGCTTCAGATACATCTTCTGCTTATATCAACGTAAGTACATTTACTTACTGTATAGACATAGTTCCTTCATATTATCAGAAGCCGGGTTTTTGTTTTACAATGGAAATATTTCTTTTGTGACTATCGGTTGTCATTTTGAACTTATGTTTACAGATTGTTATTTTAAACACTTCGCACATGTGCTTTTCCGATTGGTTTAGTTTGCTTTTTTATTCTATTGTGACGTTTACAGCTTGTTATCTCTCAAATCATATATTTTGGAGGGATATGATTATACCTCGAACGAGGGTCAGGATCAACGTTATGGTGACAGTATTATCGTCACATTTCGACTAAATTTGGCAGAGAAATGCCCCCTTTATTGCCAAATATGGGTATTATATAGATTCCTTTCAGATTTGGTATGAACATTTTTATACCACAATTATCAGATGCTACAGTTACATCTTCAAAATGACCGAATTGACGTTTCCAAATTTTTGTTTGTATGCTAGTCTTTGTCCTGGGTTGTGCATTATCGATTTCGAGACAGATAGAAAAAAAATAGATGACAAACGGCAATCTTCGATTTTGACAATGAAAATGTGTTACCGTTATATCTTGAGAAGAACTTCCCCTGGTTCCTTTTTGTGTTCTATTGATTTTGAGACGGATAGTTAAAACAAAATGGCTGACAGCCATTTAGGATTTTGTATTTCTCAAATGTTATTAAACTAAGAGAAAGCAAGAGCAAATAAGGGAAAGGGGAAATGCGCCTTTCAATGAACAATTGAATATCAAACATTGATGGGCGCCGAAATCCCTCGAGATCTCTTGTTCCTGTTACAAAGTCAATGCGTAACTTTAAAGGTATTCTCATGCAGGCTACGACCTTTTCGCGCATTGTCCATTTCATAGACGTACTACCGAGCTCAAATACACTGTTGAACACGCTTGGCCCTATTTTGTTATCTCGCATCAGAGGAATAATGAGATTTGATTTGATTTGTGTGCTCCTGATGGCTGTAACATTTGTTTACAATGTCGTTACAATATCTTGTTCATTTACATTTTAAGGATACTTCTATGCTGTTTATTGGAGGACTCATTCTTGCAGCAGCTATCGAGCACTGGGACATACATAAACGTATTGCTCTGAAGGTTTTAATCATGGTTGGATCTGAACCTGTATGGTGAGAATCATATGGAATTTACTAATAAAAACTATTTGTTAGAACACGCTGAGAAGAAATCATTTCCTGATTATCAGTTAACGTATAATGCTTATGTAAAAACAGTACAATATTGGCACGCGGATTTGTAATATTCGATCTTTATAAAAATGTAAAAAGAAAAAAAAAATTTTGATTTCGGGTTCGCGCCCGGCTCGTCACACTTGTTTCATTTCTCCTCTTCGTTTGAAATATTGTTTATTTGCCAGGTCGGGATGTTAGCAAGTACAAAATGTACTAATTATCACAATGATTATTTCTTAAAAATATATAATTACATCTTCTAGTACCAGATTACATGTTACTTCATGGCGGGCGTGTTTGATTTGTTTTCCTACGTCAGGTTCTATATGCGGTCACGTTTCGCAACAGTTTTATCAACCATCAATTGTTCTTTAATGTTATTTATAGTCACAGTTATCTCATTTGAGTACTTACATCGTTCATGATTTATATTCACTCAATTTTATAGTGCAGCGTGTGTGTATTGTGTCATCTTTTATCATGAAACGTTAATGTATTACATGTATCTTTTATCCATGGCTAGAATAATCCGTGTATAATCACGTTAGTTCGATAATTGGGTACTATGGTGACTGCAGTGTCTGTAGTCTTCAAAGTTTTGTTTATCCTCTTTGCACCCATTGCAGGTTAATGTTCGGAATGATGTTGCCAACGTGGTTCCTGTCGATGTGGATAAACAATACAGCCACTGCAGCTATGATGGCACCAATAGCAAACGCAGTGATGGAACAATTCAGAGAGGTGAAGGATGAAAGGGGTGCCCAAGCAAATCAAAAGGGTGCATATATCTTTATTAGCTATTAAGCACATTTTGTTTAACACCCTAATTAACAGTTAAGGTTAAACAAGCCCATTAAACATGCAATAGTGTCGGCATATACAACCTGACGTAGGCATACAAATCAAACAGATCAGTCAGGACGTAACGTTTAATCGGGTACCAGGGGCAATAATTATATTTAAGAAATTATCATTGTGATGATTAGCACATTTCGTACATGCACATACCCAGACTTGGGTTCTTATTAATACACACATCCCGACATGGGAAATAAACAGTATTTAACAACAAAGAACAGAAATGAAACTAGTGAGACGAGCCGGGCGCGAATCCGGGAACTCTAGGGGAGCCAGGACGTTATCACAAGGCCAAAAGGTCCGAACCAGTTGACCTGGTTTTCAATCTGATTAAAATACAGATCCTTGTTCTCACTCCGTTCTACAAGGGTCTGACAACATCCCATAAGAGGTCACGTCCAGATGACCTTTGTCGCCTCTTTACTTACACTAAAATATTTTTCCAGCGACCTGTCATCTTGCAGCAAGCCATTTCGTCACATTATTCCGCACGAACTTTTTGGTGACGAAATGACTAAACGGAAAAATGTGTTTATGCAAGCTTTGTCGCCTCAACATTTCACTGTCAAGATTCTGCCAGTAGTAATTTGATTGGCTAATGCGAAAGGTCATCGGGACATGACCCTCTATGGGATTATTTCAGATCTTAACGCAGCAGAGAGAAGTTTACGTAACGGCGCGGAGATCAAGATATGATTTTTTCAATCAGATTGACGTGGTTTTGTAATTTCCTGATTTTGATATGCAAGGCCGTGTATCCACGTAACAATAGTCACCCCCTGGTTATGTATAACACTTATCAAAGAACAGGATATATGTATATTGTGACTTAGCTCACCGGACATTGTCTTCAGCGAACTAAATGAATGCTGCGAAACGACATTTCTAGGTTATGCGGCGCATGATTTGTCCTCAACCGGATTTAGAGAGGCATATAGGCGTACTTAGACATTTTTTTTTCGCATCAAACATTTACATTGTATCATTGCCATGCTGGTGTTGGCGAAGGTTGTCATATAGACGTTGTTGTATGTTGTCGTGGCTATTTGGCATTTTCATCGATTTGGATAGTGATGCGATAGTCCCTGATAGGATCTTGAGATTTCAACAGCTAGTGAATCAACTCTGTAATGATGCGAAAATGTAATCTGTCATGTTGTAACTTAATGCCTGAAAAAAAGTTAAGCGTCGTGAAACATTTTATCATCTTTGGAATTCTAACATTAAATAGTTAACTTCATGTTCATTTTGTTAGAGTGCCAAGGCGTGGACAATCAAGCGGCGGACTGTACCGATTATGAATGCAGAACACGAAATGACTACCACGAGTTAATTGGCTCGAATATATACAGAGACGAGGATGGAGTCAACAAAGAATCAAGGTAAGCAGACAGCAGGGTTAATTTATGTCCATCCCCCATATATCGTTAATTCATAATTCAGCTGTCAATTTAACCTTCTTTTGAAAGTTGCCCTCTGCCCGTATAATGTGACCGGGTGGGGTGTCCTGCGTAGGGCCTGGTAGCACTTTAAAGCGAACAAAAATCCGGACTTTCGAAAGGAGGCTTACTCGAACATACCAGTCTGTGACACAAGCTCATATCTACATCGCATACACCGTGATGCCCTCATTATATGACTGTTAATACATGATGGACGTAACACAATTGACCGAACCAAATCAAGACCATACTTACATCATAGTTATATTTTGCATAAAGAGGAGTAACTTGGCTGATTTGCTTGTGAACGGTCATGAACAGTAAGACATTCCCGCAGCCTCCCGTTTACACACTCGACACATCCGCTAACATCATATCCACTGGGAGTTCGTACTTCTACCACTCAAATCATATCCACTGGGAGGTCGTCTTTCTACCACTCACATCATATCCACTTGGAGGTCGTCCTTCTGCAACTCCACATATCCAATGGGAGGTCGTCCTTCTATGACTTTAGATATTGATAGTACCTTGAGTGCCCTCAAAGACTAAAATTGTAGATGGGCCTTTGATTCAAATTAAGCCAATACTAAAATTGTATTGAAGCACTTTTAAGTTAAAAAAAATATAGGAACAAGGAAATATTAGAATATATTTTTTGATTTTGTACGAAGTTGGTTAAAATACTATTTGAAACCAGCCAAGGTCATTGACAGACACGTCTCGATGTGTGTAGTGTATTCTTGCTCAAAACATTGTGATGGGGGGGGGGGGGTGTTAGTGGTTGCAAATGCAAACATCTCGGTCGATACTGATAACTGATAGATGACCATCTGTAAAGGTTGCAATCTTAATTAACCCTAGTCATGCCGTGCCAGTTTCAGACGGTTTTTCAGACTCTTGTTGAAACCAATTTAAGTCAATCAGTGTGTAGTACGGGCTTTTCAAATTAATCCGAGATAAAACCAATTCATGCATTGGCGATTTGTTTATAATGTCGATATTATGTGTTTAAAATATAAATAACGAACACGGCTGGGTTTCTAAGTACGGTAGTATTGCTCCACTGCAATCGACTCTCTAGGTTGCGTGATATTTTTATACCTGGAAATCCCCGCGCTGCAGCAAGGTGTTAATCCCTTTGAACAAGCGCAGGGCGATCATGACCTCACTTCCGTGCACATGTGTCAGCAAGAGTCGGAACTGGTCTTCTGGATTAATTAACGATGTTTCCGCTTTAACAGTGGATGTTTGTGAACGTCCACAATATTAACATCAATTCCAAAAGTATGAATTACATGAATTTTAGTGTGCAAAACATCTTTAAGTGCTGTGAAAATCAAACTTGTTACAGTCTCAAATTGCTACTACGTCATCATAACATGTGTACACACACTTGTTTTGACGGAGACAATAAAAGCAGTAAGATTGTTTTTTATTTGAAAAAAGGTCAAATGATTAAATTAAACCGAGTAGTTATGCTATTGATAACGGTGTTTAAAGTCGTAATAAACATGGGATTGACCAGACGGTCAGGTATCTTGTGTAAACAGTAATGGCGGAGGCTAATTAAGTATTCGTAATGGCGGAGGCGAATTAAGTATTCAGAAATGTTTTCCGGAAAACCATGATTTGTTGAGGAAATCTACATAAAGATAGCAACGATTCGGAATTTGAAGGATAGGATGTAGACGACATACACGATGAAGATCACCGGAACGAAAAGGATGACGAGAACTGGATGGGCCCGAGGTGGAATACCCCCTTTCTCTAGGACTTTCCTTGAAAACCTTGGTGTGAAGAATCCTCCGGAGGAAGGCGAGTTATTGTTAAACGTCTAATATTTGCTTAAGCTGGGAAAACCTGTATGGAACTTCTGTAGAAGTTTAAGGTTGTGATAATCCTGGAAGGTATGTTGCAACAGATGAAGGTATGATAACTGGATTTCCGAGTCTAGAATTCTCACAAGCCTGTTAAGTATGGTATGAAGAAGTATGGTATGAAGATCTACATTTGTGTGACTCGGCTAATGGCTACTGGAGTTGTACACAGGTCTTTAGGGTCCACAACCTCACAGCAGCGGACATGGTACAACATATGATATTGTGACGAGTTTGCTCCAGCCGTATCTGAACAATGGTTACCACCTACCTGTACAGAGACAACTATTACAGCAGCCCACAACGCATTTTGGACTTGTATATGACCGCAACGCTTGCCTGTGGGACAGTATGGTGCAACAGGAGTGAAGGTATGTATGTGTTCATCACATCATTTCACAATGTAACATTTTATGCAATTTACCTGGAATTGCCAGACAGGACGTTAAACAAAAAAAAAATTAAACAAAAATCAATTGAAACAAGTATACTCGTATAATATGCTTTTGAAAATGATATGTATGTTTAAATAAATGTTTATATTAAATGTTATATGTGATGTCAAATTTTAATTAATGTAATGATTAATTATGTTACCGCGTTTATAGAGTAATTATAAGGACATCAATATAAATAAATTATTTTCAGGTGTTATGACAAATACTAACAAACGAGACTAGAATGGGAAAAGAATCCTCAGGCCCGACTGTGTGTGTTGAGTCATGTATAAGTACAAGGAAGCAGTTGGCAAGTAAGAATATTTGCCAGTCTAATGTATATAAAATCTTCATTATTTATTGATATATAAGATTAATTAAGATATTAAAAATAAACAAACTTCTGGCGAATTAGATTGGCAGGTATTTTGAAAACGTCATCTTTGATGTTGGGGGAAGTGTTTGATTATAAATGTTAAATCAATGAAGGAAATGTGTTTGATTGTTATGCACTCTACAACAGCTTATGGTTTGTTCAGAATTAGAGCTGAAATATAAAAACTTCTTTAACGCTTAAAGGCCAAATATACGTAACTTCAGGAAATTATCGGGAATCTGGAAAATTATGAAAAAAAAAATCCATTTGATAACCATGCAAAAATAAGTCTAAAACGAAGTACACCTGAGCGGTAACTAACAAGAAACTCTTGACAGAAACATCCAAAGAGTTGAAAATAATTCAGGTGGGGCCCACTTCAACGACAAGCCGAAGGTAGAAGACAGTTCAAAATGGACGCGTGTTTACAAATATCGAGTTTC
Source organism: Mimachlamys varia (assembly GCA_947623455.1). Taxonomy (NCBI): domain Eukaryota; kingdom Metazoa; phylum Mollusca; class Bivalvia; order Pectinida; family Pectinidae; genus Mimachlamys; species Mimachlamys varia. Next base: position 25,341,979 of record OX392532.1, on the reverse strand, counting down.
AACTGCTGCCGTACCGGTCACCACGTAAGAATTCATCTTGAATATTGCTAATATCAGTTAATCTTAATTTAATCTATAATAATAAAAAGTTTTTAGGCTTGATTTTCGCTTCAAGTTTTGCCGAAAGTTACGTACATTGGGCCTTAAATAAAGAAAAAAATTTTTATCAACAGTTGTGACCAGATGGTACCATACAGTGGGTTTGACAGGCGTACAATTAGTTTAGAAAATTTCGATTCCCACCTTTAAGGCCCTAGCATCATTACATCACGGACGAGTCCTAGAAGCACGAAACAGCTGTATGATGCATTTTAATTAATTGTTTCGGCATGCTGTATCTTACTATATGTTAAAATGTGCAGCATGTGTGTGTGTTGCGTCATCTTTCATGTCCAGGGCATTTTTGTATCGAATTTTTACATCTACAAGGAAATGACGCATCACCCGGTTCTTCACAGGGTATTCAGGCAATGAAATTGAAAAACAAAAATGTGAATACAAGATTTTAAAGAAAAAATCGATGATGTAGCAAAGTAAACATTAACAAATACTTATTATTACCTGGTATTCTCTTGTCTAAAAAATGTATCCCAAGAGAATACCAGGTAATAATAAGTATTTGTTAATGTTTACTTTGCTACATCATCGATTTTTTCTTTGAAATCTTGTATTCACATTTTTGTTTTTCAATTTCATTACCTGAATACCCTGTGAAGTACCGGGTGATGCGTCATTTCCTTGTAGATGTAAAAATTCGATACAAAAATGCCCTGGAAATGAAAGATGTTTCATAGACGATAGATTGGTCCCTTAGTTTTGGTACTGGTACCTTGTGTTTGAATAATTCAGATTAAAATTATGCACGGTTTTTGTTTCTAATGATTTAAATAAGAAGCCAGTATCTTAAAGGCATGCCTGCTCAGTATAAGAATGTACATATTTGCTTTGGGAACTATAGTTTGTCAATAGAACATTTTAACTGACATAAAAGCATTAAACGTAACAATGCATTTCATCTTGATAATTTCAGAAGGGAAGTTGTCTGTCAACTTGTGATGGAGTAAGACATCACAGGTTCGGAATCAAGAGGAAGTAAGAGGGCAGTGGGAGACAACCTTCAACGTTTGTTGGCTAGGCACTTCATTGGACGCCTTCCTCCAACAGGAACGAAGACAGCAGCCACAAGGAGGTGGGTCGTTTGTGGGCCAGGCAAAGCTGAATTTACCGACAGCAACCAGGAGGACTTCAGATACCAAAAACACTTGGACAGGAATTCAGTTTCCAAAACAAGAATTGTTGCGTGGCTGTGTGTGTTGGTCCTTGTTCTTCAGGTTAAACTAAAAAGTGATATAAAATTTTCATGATTAAAATTCCATTGTTCATGTTGTCATTTTCGCATATGGCGCGGGGTAATAAAATCATCATGAATTCACTAAAAATTGGTTTCCAAAACTTTAACAGCACACTTAAAGGCCCAATATATGTAACTGCGGGAAAGTTATCGGGATTCTGAAAAAAATATGCAAAAATAAGTCTAAAACGAAGTTAACCTGAGCGGTAACGAACAAGAAACTATTGGGCCTTCAAAAATATTTTTTTTTTTAAAAGTTATATTTTTTACAACACTTTTAACATGGATTGCCCCTGTAATAGCAGTATGACAAGGGTTAATAACGAGGCGCGAGCGGCAAAGAAAGGCCTATAACACAGATTTTGATATATTAACCTAGACCAACATGAGCATTTACTGCTTAGCTGTATGATAAACGTGACGATTTCGATTTTCCTATAATGAACTTTCCCTTTCTTGATAGTAACATCCCTGCTTCTCCATCTTACGGTGTTTACATTTCGCAGTTGATTCGTTATTCTAGGGCTTTCTCTGAATATCGAGATTTTCATGAACGATGTCGACTACTTAATATGCAGGTTGATGAAGACTTCGTTCAAGTTTTATGGTCGCCATCCTGATCTCATCGAGAAATATTCTGTATCTTTGTGTGAAATGAAGATGGACGTTTTTGAGTTTGCTTATTAGTCTTATTTGTGGTGATTGACAATGATACTCGGTTCTCATTTTGAGGATTGCTGCTAACTAGAATATGAGATAAGGTTTATATGGCGGGTGTCGTCGATGCCCCAGAAGATGCTTACCTTCCGGAACATATTGTCTTTTACGAGGTCTCCGTATAATTTTTTTCTTTTTTCCTATTCTGTCTCTATTCTGTTTTTTCTTTTATAAAGTTTTTCTACCAAAATGAATGTAAAAGACGAGTGTCTCTTTGCGCAACTCAAATTTAATGTTCCAACCAAAAGCATTCCAAACGTGCTTGTCTTTACAGTTCTGAAGAGGATTATGTAGCGTCGGACTCTGAACACCTACACCTTGGTAAAGCTCTCTCTCTCTCGGTTGCCTATGCCGCCAATATCGGAGGCGTAGCAACGCTTACAGGATCCTTTCCAAATATTATAATGAAAGGACAAACAGACTTGTAAGTAAATAAATTCTGAACATGAAAATCGCTGCTGCAAGTAAATAACAGAATATGGCAATTCATGATTTGTTTAGAATGGAGTAAGTCATGTTTTTGGACAAGGTAAATTTCTCGATCTAAAGAAACTAAATACTTTTGTAAACATTCAAGTTGGTTCATTTTCTAGTTCTATATTTGTGTCATCATTTGTTTAAAGTGAAAGGGAAAAAACATGTCAAGTCCGTTGATCTGGTTTTGTTCAGAAGTGCGAGACAGGACATTTGCTTCATTGTGATAACGCGCATTCGATGCCGAACTAATAGTGTTACCACACTAAAAATACTATCATTCGGGCGCCCAGTGCAGAAACCTAGATATCTGATGTATCTGAAATATATATCGAAAAAAAAATTGCCCTTTCCATTTGTAACAGATGTTTTAGTGACGTTGCTTGGTTTAGCAATTATTGAGAAGTTACCACAATATATTAAAAGACAAAACAATATTATAAATCCTTCCAATGATGCTTTCGACTTGATATGCATTTAAATCGGTTGTAACAACAATAGGACAAATACAAACGCTTAGTAGTAGCTCTAATGAATCAGAATTCATCCAGGTTTCTGTCACGAAAATTTTATGTTGGTGTGCGCAGTCATGTACACCACCAGATTTGGTTTAATGATAGTGTTTTTGAAGTCGTCTGTGATATCGCAATATAAATGTCTGAAATATATGCCATCATTTGTAAATTGTTGTGTCATGAAAGAGATTTTAGGCTTAAATGCGATATATCAACTGTTGTCTCACGAAGCAAAGTCTCTCCGCCATATTTGCACATCATATCAAATAACATGCAAAGAATTCCGCCAAAGCAATAAACAAACTTTATTGATGCAGCGAAATTGCACAAACATCAGTGTTTTTGGTATTACCATTGAAAAATGAGGGATTGAAAACAGTTGTTCATCCTTGCATTGTCTCGCTCATGTTTTTTTTATTGTAAATTAACAATGCTATATTTGTCTGTTTCAGACTGTATGAGCGGTACCACACAACATCTCCAGTGACGTATGGATCGTTCTTGCTTTATGGGTTTCCTATAGCCTGTTTTGCTCTTCTGGCTCTTTGGTTATGGTTCTTTATATTATTTTTCTTATGCAGGTAGGTGTTTGGGTGTTCACGTAATATATATGGTTTATCGTCCTATTTACAGCTAACGTCATGCTTGACTGCAAGTGTTTTACTTGTTTTAGTATATCGTGTTGGGGCATTTGGCAACATGTTTAAGTGCTGTAGCACTATAAAGTCAGTATCAGTTCCTAAAAACCGCACCCTTAAAACACATAAGACATACACATGCATACTTATATACACGAGAGCGTCTTAAACTGACTAAAATGACCCCGACTAAAGCAACTAATGCATTAGGCCATACCAATTTGATTTATTGTTCGTCGGATTTACCACTCCTGTTTTTGAAAAATTAAATAAATGTAAAAGTAAAATATTACCGCTCCAAATTTAGCGTCAATGAAAAATGACGAATCCAAATATATTTTACAATGGTTTAAATTTAGAAAGTGACATTCCGAATCATTTGAATTTTTAAAATGAAGATACAAATGGTATTTCAAGCGGTTTTTTGCAACAACACGATGGAAATGCGCTCTGAGGCTTTTTCACTTTTTAAGAAAACTGGGAGGAATGTGTTAAAATGGCTTTCTTGTCGTGTTGATCACTACATAAACCGGTCGCCATATTGTATTGCAAAATACCGCATAGATGGTTTATCGTTTGAAGATCTCTTGATCAAATAAACAAAATACGGAACTCAAGCGGTCTCACTAAAAAGCAACTTCAAGCGTCAGCAGGAAATATCTTCAAAAATTATGAATTAAGTGAGGAACATCAAAAGATGTGTTGTTAATACAGATAGACGACTATAATTACATCTCTGTATTAAATTTCAAATCGATATTCTTCTCAAGCAATCGACTCAATTTGGCAGACATTATTGTCATGTCATCAGTTTTATTTTAATAGAATAGGCCTACTGTTGATAGTTAAAAAATTTGTAATATGTATGTAGGTACAATGTAATACTATTCGAACTCTCTTCGAGATGCCGTAGTTACCTAGTCACCAGTAGTAAAAACATTTAAATCCCGAAAGGATTAACAATGGGTTCATGATGCTTATTCAACCACGAGATAAACAATAATGAACTTATTCATATATGGGACGTCAGTTTATAAACTGATATCAACCTTTATGATTTGGATATTTAGTACACAAATAATGCTTGTGTCATTTACTTTTACTATTAATATTATTGTAACTCAAAAATTGTGTCCGCAAAATACCTAGTGCAAGACAACTAGCCTGCATGGTTTGTTTTATAGTGGCATATATTTTGTCATCATTAATTTATATCATTTCGATAAAATATGCATTCTGCATGAACAGATACATCTTAATACCTACAAGATAAAAATGTTGTTGCTTAAAGGTGTTTCCTTCGGCTTTGGTTCAATCACTAAACTTGAATGAATGACCTTGGGCCTTCTATTAGAAGCTAATTTAAGAAAGTTTTTCTCTCAAATGCTGTTTTATTGCACAGCTTTATACAAGTAGTTTGTATCATGGAAATGATTAAAAAAAACTTCAACAGTTGAAATACGTGTCTTATTTGGTGATACATTATATTAATAGTCAAACAAGTATTCTGACATTTAGTCTTTTGAAAACAACCGCTCGCTCGAAATTTTAAGGAATTGAAATTTTGAAATCTCATTTTCCGACGAACAATAAGTCAAATTGGTATGGCCTAAGTATGTTTTATCCTTAATTTCTCCTTTAGAAAGGTAAATACGCTCGACTTCGTCGGCAAATATTCTGCTGTTTATATACCTATATGATTTTTCAAGGTTATAGTTTTCTATCCTGATAAGCCCCTCTACGAATTCAGCTTCGGATGAAAACACTTGGTCACCTATGGCAGTTTCCATAGAAATTTCAACACTGCTAGAAAACAATTATGAAAAGTCGACAAAGATCTGTCAATTTCCTCCGTATAATTTTGTTTCAGCTCATTTGTGTTTTCACAAGGTTCTAACACCAATCTTGTTTAACTTTTTTCGTCGAAAACGTTTTGAAGAAAAGTTTTCATAGACAAAACATTTTTGAGGAAGGGCTGTTAAAGGTTTATCAGAAGATGTTTCTTTCGAGTTTCTTTGCCATTATTATCTCTATAATCCACTGTTTCGCAATAACACTAGCTATGACTTACAAGGGGTACTTAGAATGGTAGCAAGATATTTGAATAATGTTGTTTAAAAGTCTTGGTTGAGCAATTAGCAGAGCTAATGTGTAATTTTGATATAAAATACATTAAAATGTTTAAGACCAATATCCATACACGAACTATCAACCAAAACATGATTCACAGCATATGTTATTGAATTTAGACCTGACCGGGGGCGCCTTGGCAAAAACCATGTTGCAAGAGAAAGTATCAAGACAGTGCTACAAAAAGAATACAACGATATGGGACCTATGACGTAAGTTTTGTCTTCGTGATTTGAACATGTTCCCTACATAAATCAACACTATTACTTGTCTACGTTTCCTTTCTCTCTCGTCTGAAAATTGATACATGTATGGCCCACAGACAGCCAACTTGGATTTTGCATTAACAATTTGTGAACGCTATTTCTTGAAAAGTACTTAATCAAGCATGTCCCGGGACAGACTAGTGGGACAAGTTCTCCTTTCAGATTAATCAAGGCCCTGATTTTTGTAGTTTCACAAAAACCTCGTAAACACATGTTAGCCAGCTAGCTATTACCATTATAAGCAGAACCAGCAACAATTTTTCAATCGATTCCAGTCACTGCAATATGAGAAATATGGTGTCATGGAAAAGGCCCGATTATAATCAGCTCTCCAACATCTTTTGGTAGTCCGTATATACTCTCCTTGAAATTCAAACGTCCAGCCTCCCCAATACTGACCAATGTGACATACTAAGATTAGAATATAAAGTACTGCTCACGTTTTATACTGATCATTTGTCCAAATAGTAGGACAGAGAATAGTACTCGTACTCGGGTATACGCCCGATTGTTATCGCAGCGTGAAAATATAGTCTCAATATATCCGCTTTTACAGTTTGCAAGTCAGTTTCAAGGTCTCTAATCATATATTTACCATATATACATACACTTCGTGCAGATTTGGAGAAGTGGTCGTCATAAGCCATCTATTGGTTCTGGCAGTCCTTTGGATCACCAGAGATCTAGGCGGAACCGGAGGATGGGGATTCATTTTTCCTCGTGGGTATGTCAAAAATGACTTACAAAGACATGAGACTTCGTCAATGCAAGCATATACTAATGGACATTGCTTTTAAAGGAGACATTTTGTGACGGAACAACAAAGTATTTCCATAAAATACTATACATCAATCGCATCTTTTTTTCATGGCTACAATTTATATTGACAGCTTTATCAAATGACCAGGATGTTAAAACACACATTTTTAGTTGTTTTTTTACCGTACAAAGGCCGATATTAATACTATTTCTGGTTTCTACGAATTAGCGACGTTTTTAATGTACATCAGATATTGCCATCTGTTGTAGTTATAAATGAACAGGAAGTTTTAACAAAAATAGTACGATGAACCGTTTATCCATTATTGACTACATATTTAAGGACCGTTTAGAGCTAACAAAGATCTTTTCCAGGAACCAAAGCATTCCACAATTATCTAAATAATACATTTGCATACAATCACATTTGATTTTCAGTATGGTATCCGATTCAACACCGGCCATTTTAGTTTCGTGCTCTCTTTGCCTCTTCCCGTCACAAATTCCGAAGATTTTTTGTTTCACAAAAGGTAACTAAAGATTGTACAAGTTGATAAGTGCGATATCTAGCCTTGTAAAACTGCCACTAAAATGTCTACACTGTATATTTTAAACATAACTATAGGACGAACAGATGCTATAGAGCCTGTCCTGCCTTGGAAAGTTGTCGAGAAGACAGTGCCATGGGGAGTCATCATTCTTGTAGGTGGAGGGTTTGCAATTGCCAAAGGAAGTGAGGTATGTTACACATTTACTGTGCAAACTGTAGACGAATCTGCATTAGTATAATAACAATGTCAACCTGAAAAAATCGATTAGAAACAATTACATCAACACACACGTAAATAGTCCTATAATGACCTTTAAACTGTTCATAACAGCAATACTAAACAAATCAGATAGTTCTGACTTGCCAAATTGACTTATTCCGTCCGTCGTGCGTTTTTACATTTTGACTTATCAAAAATGATGATACAGATTTGTAAAAATGGGATTCCTGCTTCTACCCCCGGGAGCGGGGACCTAAAATGGAAATGATACAATATTTCAAAAATCTTCATATTCAGAGGTTCTACAGTCTATTACTCTGCATGGAGAACAAAAACCAACAAGGCTTAGTATTATTTGAAATTACATTAATCCCCGGGGTATCCGTTTTCCCTCGGGAGTGCTCTTTGTCACTACTTAACAGTATGAAAAACCAGAAGTTAATAATTTCGTACAAAACATTGCCCTTTCTTTACACACAAATTTTTACTTTCCTGTCGACTGATCTTGGGTTAGATTCTTGGCCTTGTCAAGAGTAAATGGGAATAAAAACGCAGATAGATCGTCTTAGTAATAGAAATAGATAATAAATTGTTTTGGGTTCAATCCTATGTCGGTTATTCCTTTGAAAATTATCAATGCATTATGGTTCAATCATACCAATAATATTTTCAGGAATCGGGACTGTCTAAATGGCTTGCAGATCAGCTGGTAGTTTTTAGCGAATTTGAGCCTTGGATCATGAACATGATTCTGTGTTTTATCATGGCAGCGGCCACTGAAGTTACAAGTAACACTGCTATTTCTACGCTGATGATGCCTATTGTCACACAACTGGTATACACTTTCATATCACTCCTCCATATAGCAGTAGCAATATCAGCCATTAAAATTAAAACTTTTTTTTTCTTAGTCGCTTACTAACTGATTTTTTAAGAGTAATTCAATCCATCTTGATTCAAACAATTAAAAAAATACTTATTTAAAAAATTCTTCAAAAAACAATTTTAGCTGGAGTTGTGCTTGAATTTCTCATCATAAGTATCGACTAATGCAGATCACTTGGTAAGGAAAGGTAACACTTCTACGGATATATAGACAGGAACGGTAACTCAGCGTACAATATATGCTAATCGATTTCCAACCAGTTATATTTCCACGAAGGAAAGAAAGAATGGAAATCATAATTGTCTTTTGAACTTTTAAATCGGCCGATCACACCGCTAACAGAATCGTGGCCCGGCAGGCAAACTTAAGAATTGTACCATCTGCACCCATTGTAACTATAAAAACCGTTTTTATTTCAAGCTTTATTATCCCCTTTCTCATCACAAAGGGAAAATAATAGTATGTTATGAAAATAGGTTTACATGTTGGAAGATGACGTAACACACACATGCTGTACCTTTCAAATGTAGTGAAAGATACAGTATGCCGAATAAATGAAAAAGGTGGGAATCGAAATTTTCTAAACATGTAGATGCAGAAGGGCTAAGTTCGTAACGTAACATGATGTTCTGACTTGGTTGTATTTCTTGACTTGTATCATTTATTGCAGGCTTTCCGTTTAGGTGTAAACCCTTTATACTACATGCTGCCGACCGCCATCGCCACGTCATTTGCCTTCATGCTACCGGTAGCCACGCCACCTAATGCGGTTGTTTTTTCGACTGGATATGTCCGGGTCATCGACATGGTATTATTTTATGAATCTCTCGAACTATTTGTGGACAGGATGTTTTACTATCTAAATGTATGCATTAAATTGTGCATGTGTGAAGTAAACAAATACCAAGCCAAAAATCTGTTTTGAAATCGCAACAATCTTTAACTTCCTAAAAGCTGTAGTCATTACAATTTATAAACACAAAACCTTTCGTCGTTTTTTTTGTTTGTATAATTTTTCTGGACCAACTTCAGAGTTATATATTATAAATGTTTTAGTGAGGTTTCAGTTATTTCTAAAAAAATATTCATGCTTTCAACAGGTGAAATGGTGCTGTTAACAGCTTATCAGATTATTCCTTTTATTTCCAGATGACTGCCGGATTTGTCATGAATATAGTAGCGGTCTTGATTTTGGTAGCAGCAACGGAAACCATCGGAGAAAGCATTTACAATTTTCACACACTTCCTTCTATTTTCAACACAACGATGTTGCTTAATACGACAGCAAATGGTTTCTAACGTGGTTGTATTTCTAATCAGAGAAACGGATGTTACATAGTAATCACTGTATGTCTGTCAATGTAATAAGTCCCTTTGACCGACTTACATGTATTGCAATCCAAAGTGGAAAAAAGTCCTCATCCTTCGGTGAAGACTGGTGTTTGCCGGCATTATGAAGCAAAATCTGTTAGATCATCACTAAATTCGATGTTTTGTTTCTATATCAAGTACAAAGTGGTTCATTGAAACATAAGTCATCAAATCAACGCTTTAAGTCCGTATGACCGTGGGTCAAATTGAATGTGTGTGTATTTCTGTCCACTTTTCTTTTTGCTGTGTAATAACCTTGCTGATTTCTGTCAAACAAGCGCGTTTTAGTGTACCCTTATTCGTATCAATTTTAGTACGACTTCGATTGAAACATTAATACATGACAGGTGAGCTTTGCGATTGTCCTAATGTTTACCCTCAATCTCAGCGATATGGGCAGAATGTTTCTTGACGATTCCTTGGGATATATAGCCGCACGACGCGACTAACTGACCTGTCGATGCTGTAGTTTGGGATCATTTGTTTCGATATGCGAGCAAAAACAAAGCAAGATGAGGCTGTATCATGAAGTTCTATTTTCAAGGTTAGGGGGGTGTTGTCAACCTTCAAATGACTTCTTCTGCAATACCAAAATGCATAGAGACATGATAATTGATGTCAACAGCCTAGGAAGGAAACACTCTTAACCAAACTAAACCACTTTAACCTGCATTCAGGTCACGGGGGTTAAATGTATCCAGAACCTTTAAAAGAAACCTTCTGAATTTCCTAAAAGGCCTAGAGACATGACATTTGGTTGTAAATGAATAAAAAACTATTATTCACGAATCTAAGATGACCTCCCGTCGGCCAAATTTTTAATCAAATCTGTCCGAAAAGGGACCATGCACAACTAGGTACCAAAGGAAACCTCTATGTGAAATTTGAGAATGATCAATCCAGTGCTTCTCAAGAAATAGCGAAAAAAAGCTTACTCACAAATGGTCGCTGTCAGATCCAATACACGATAGTAATAGTGAGGATCTGTATTTTAATCAGATTGCTTTTTGGTTCATCTTCGAACAAATCCGACAAACAATATAACTGACAGGCAGCCATCTTGGATTTGCTGAAAAGCACTGGATAGATCATTCTAAAATTTCATATGTAGGTTCCCCTTGGTGCCTAGTTGTGCCCTTTAGATTTTGAGACTGATCGGAAAATCAAAACGACTGAAAGGTGGCAAATTGGTTAGTACAGGATTTGAAATTCTAAGATCACGTAACACACACATATGCTGCACCTTTTAAATTAAGTAATAAATTACAGTATGCCGAAAATTGAATTGAACTGCATCATACAGCTGGTTCGTCCTCCTAGGACTCTTCAGTGATGCTAGGGGCCAAAAGGTAGGAATCCAAAATTTCTAAACTTATGTAGAAGCAGAAGGGTCAGGTGCGTAAAACCTATTTAATTTATTAATTTAGAAGTAAAATTAAACCAGTTCTGTATACTTTCAAATCGTGTACTACGAAAATGTGTATAAAGTACCGTGCCACTACTCAAATGAGATTAACTGTGGCTATGGAGCCTCCAGCAAACCTCGGGGACTAAAACATCCACCAGCAGAGTCTGCCACCCCCTATCATAAAGATCACGCAACACACAAGAAATTCATAAATTAAAGGAGTTTTACGAACCCGACATTTCTGCTTCTACATTAGTTAAAGAAATTTTCGATTCCAACTTGTTGGCTTTTAGCATCACTAAAGCGGACAAAACAGCTGTATGGTGCAGTTTAATTCATTTTTCGGCATACTGTATATATTACTTAATTTTAAAGGTGCAACATATGTGTGTGTTACGTCATCTTTTATCTTCTCCTTGGTCCCTACTTGTGCCCAAATTTAGGGAATAATAGAAAAAACTAAATGGCTTAAAGGCGACCATCTTGAATTTTGAAATTGAAACATTGTTATCACTATTTCATGACAAGAACTTTATGGATCTTACTCAGATTTCACAGGTTCTTATCGTTTAAGAAATACAAGATGAATTTGGAACTGATCAAAAACACAAAACTCCTGACAAGAGACCTTCTCTCAACTATTAATAATTTTCAAGGGAAATTGATACAAATAGATTAAATATAAATAAAAGTTAAAATAAGAAGGGAAAAGATCCGTCTTTCTAAGAATTAATAAAACAAAATCAGCCATGGTGAGCCCCAAGATCTCCATGGGATCTCTTTTAAACGAATTTGACACCTTTTAGTCCCTCTCTCTGGTCCCTAGGTGTAGGTGGTTATGACCATACAATTTATGCTTTTGGTACCTCTATATATAGGAAAGGTTCCTGCCAAATTTCGTTAAAATTGGTCCAGGAGTTGTTGAGAAGAAGTCGAAAATGTAAATTGTTGACGGATGGAAGAGGCATGACGGACAAAAGGCGATCACAATAGGTCACTTGAGTCTGCTTTTAAATACTGAGTACTGATATATTTTGAATGTCATTTTATGCATCATTGTAAAACAGGAAACACTTCCACAACGGAAAAAACTGATAGTGATGCTTAACCTTTGACGAACAAATACAACTGTTTGTAATAGTTATAGTTAACAGGGTAATGCATTGTACTATATGTGGTAGAACAGTTCCAAAAGACTTCTGGCCATGCGAGTTAAAAACGTCGTCTATTACTGCATTGATCCGAAACTGCATGTCACGGATTTGAGCTCGACTCATAAATATAAATGTCTTTATCACCATCTGACGGGCGAATTCAATCTTGAATTCCATGGGGATTTTCGGCTTAAGTAATACTGAGAGTAACACTAGCTTCATGGAAAGTGTTAATTAGTCCCCCACCGGAATCCGGGGGGGACTATAGGTTTGCGTTGTGTCCGTCCGTCCTTCCGCACACTATTTGTCCTGGCTCTATCTCCCATACTATAAGACACTGGAACTTCATACTAAATGTGTTGGTTCCCTGTGGGAAGGCGGTGTGTCGCATACAAAAACCGGGTCACTGTGACCTATATTTTGACCTCTGACCTACATTAAAGAAAAAGCTTGTCCGGGCTCTATCTCCTACACTATAAAGCACTAGAACTTTACACTTGGTAGTATAGTTCCCTGTGGGAAGGCGGTGTGTCGCGTACCAAAACTGGGTCACTGTGACCTTTATTTTGCTATATTTTGACCTCTGACCTACATTAAAGTAAAAGTTTGTCCGGGCTCTATCTCCTACACTATAAAGGACTAGAACTTAATACTTGGTAGTATGGTTCCTTGTGGGAAGGCGGTGTGTCGCGTACCAAAACTGGGTCACTGTGACCTTTATTTTGCTATATTTTGACCTCTGACCTACATTAAAGTAAAAGTCTGTCCGGGCTCTATCTCCTACACTATAAAGCACTAGAACTTAATACTTGGTAGTATGGTTCCCCGTGGGAAGGCGGTGTGTCGCGTACCAAAACCGGGTCACTGTGACCTAAATTTTGACCTGAAAAACTAAAGGTGTCCTTCATAGACTTGTGTCCTTTATATAGAGATCATTTATAGAGTATACCTACAGTGTACATGTATTTAGTGAGAATAGGATGGTTCCTGTATAGAAGCGGGTCTCTGTAAACTACATCTTCACCTTTCAATACATTGAAGAAAATACATGACCTTATTGCATCTCGAGATTCACACTCATTGCTATTGGATCTCGAGATACCAACCCGGTGGGGGACTAATTCGTTGAATTATCTTGTTTTATTTCACGAACCATTACATCGTTTCAGCTTTACACTATTAACTGCAAAGTAAACTTGGCTTATCGAACAAAAAAAGCATTGTGTATTGACATGTACAAAGGGAAACAACTCAATGTTACGAAGATTTCATTGTTTTTGGCCTGGAGAACCATTATTAACGTGGACAATTTAGCATCAACTCTCTGACAATTCTATGTCGAAGCAAGGCCCAAAGACTTGAGGGCACATGCAATATTTTTTGGTTGGTCGATTGTTTTTACATCTAAGCGTTTTAGCCAGGGTGTGGGTGTTGAGAGCGTGCGTATCTTGGAGTCTGTGGTATGTTCGTGTAAGCCTTCTTGCGATAGTCCTGGGCCTGTATTCATAACACCATTCTCATGCTCAAGCATCGGTTCTGTGCCCAAACCATTTTTCTTTCATGTCAGACTACCAAAAATTGATGTGTAAACATTGGAAACAGTAGTTGGCTGAAATTTCTTCAATTTGTTTCCAAATTAATAACATTAGTATATTTTATCATTATTTTACCAACAGAACAAGAAATCACGTTTGAACACAAAATCCATGCTTGAGCACGAGAACGGTTTAATGAATATTAAAACAATAACTACCATTATTAGAAATTCTGATATGTCTCGGCCTAGGGACAGAACCCATTGTTTCCGTTGCTTATTCTTTTCTGAATGGAGGATCTGATATATTTCACCCACATTTTTCTCTTTACGACTGCAAAGGCAATGAATGAACTAACTGGAGCGGCTGTTGACCTCTCCAGATGAAGTCACCTCGGTCAAGAACTTCCGTAAAAAACCTGAAATTGTCAAAGACTGATATGGATCACTGGAAATGGAACGAGTCTTACCAATACTTGTTCAAAATAATCAAGGAAGGAAAGTAAATGCTGACTTTTCATTGATTTTGTCAAAGGATGCCCCGGACAATCATTCTCTCGATGGCAACAGTACAAGAGATCCCAAAGGGATTTTAGCGCCAACCAGGGATTTTGGCGCCAACCACAGACAATCTTTATTTGTTCTTAAAAAGTTGGATTTGTCTCTTCTTTAAATTTAGTTACTGTATTTTTTTCTTATCAGTCCCAAAAACGAAATACTTTAAGGACCAAGAGGAACCTAAATATGAAATTTGATTAAGATCCATTCAGTACTTCTCAAGAAATAACATTAACAAGATTTGTTTAGTGATGGACAGACCACGGACGCAGGGAAAGTTGAATCTGATGATGGTGGGGTAAAATACATCAACGGGTACAACTGCAAAGGCAATGAACCTGGAGCGACTGTTGATTAAGTCAATTCAGCTGGTGCAACCTCGAAATCACTGCACAAAATTGTTGATGAACGCTGTCAAAATGGATTTATCAGCAGTCAATTTCATATGTGCACAAGGAAAAGTTCCTGCCATAGCAAGCCATGGGGTACACCCACAATGACCTCTGTGTGAAGATTATTGTAGGACAACGCTTCTGCTGCACTGGTCGAATTGGGGGATATCCAACATGAAAACCAAAAAAGACACGACACAGACTCAGGGCGATTTGAATAACTCATCATCTGACGACGCAAAGGCAATGAACCACCTGGAAGTCAATTCAGCTGATGAAACTACTGGTGCAGCCGCGAAATCACTGCACAAAAGTATTGATGAGCGCTGTCAAAAGGGATATTTCAGCAGTCTAAAGATTTCCTCTTTTTTGGCCCCTAGCATCACTGAAGGAGGACGAAACAGCTGTATGGTGCAGTGTGTATGGTGATGAAGATGAACGTTTTTGAGTATGCTCATTAGTGTGTTTACTTATTGTGATTGACAATGATACTCGGTTCTCATTTTGAGAATTTGATGTTTACCTGGATGTGACAAAGATTTACATGTCGGGTGTCGTCGATGAAGCAGAAGACGCTTACTCTTCCGGAACACCTGGGCCCATATTCATGAAACCGTTTTCATGCTCAAGCATGATTTCTGTGCTCAAGTCAGCTTTCTTGAAATTCACCTAAAATATGGCAACGATCAAGAATTCAATTGTTAAAGTTTAAATAAGTATTCTGCTTTATACATCTTCATTTTCACCAAATACTTTGACAAAATTTTAATTCTTAAATAAATTATAGCCAGAACAAGAAATCAGTGTTGAGCACAAATTCCGTACTTGAGCATGTGAACGGTTTCCTGAATACGGGCCCTGGTCTTATTCTCTTATACTTTTGCAAGTGTCTCCATGTGAATCTTTCCTTTGCCCCAAGTTTAATCGATTTTGAGTTTGGATTATGATTATGTTACCGCTTCGGTATTCTCTTATTTATTTTTACATTCATTTTTTCGGCATACTGTATCTATTACTAGAAAATTTAAAAGTTGCAGCACATGTGTGTTACGTCATCTTCATATGTGCACAAGGAAAGGTTCCTGCCATAGCTGGCCATCGGGTACAACCTAAATGGCCCCTGTCAAAAGATTGTCTGCTTCACTGGTCTAATTTTAGGGTGGTGTATCTGACCTAAAACCACATTGTAGTAAAAATGAAGACATTACAATGGCCCAAAAACTGAATGTTTATTTTGAGGCTGTGGTATGTTTGTTGAAGCCTTCTTGCTGGGGGTTCCCTAGATAGGTGAAGTGGCCAGCTTTAAAAATAAACGAAACTACTGTCGATGTGTTGATTTGGAGTAAGTAGTAATTACGGCCATACAGGATACTTGCAAGTATTTTTAGTGATTTATATTTACAAAAGGCAGAAAATCATTTGTCAAAAGATAGTTTCTCTTGCCATAAGGAAAAGACCTAAAAGGGTTTGTTAGGCGTTTAAAAAGTTGTTATAGACTTTGTATTTGCTCAAGTCAACACTAGATACCATAACAACCTATAAATGTCAAACATGCAGAAAGCGTCAAAATGTCAGCAAGCAAAATGCAAAAAATATATACAAGTAGTGCTAAAAATGCAGAAATATTAAACAAGATACATGAATTCAACTGCATCATACAGCTGTTTCGTCCTCCTAGGACTGTTCGTTGATGTTTTGACGTCATATTAACAGCCAGGGTCATAAAGGTCTCCCAGTATATGCGATATAAGTGTGTGTTGAAAAAAAAATAAGAGATTACCAAAGCGTCAATAAAACCATAATCCGAACTAAAAAACGATTAAGCTAGGGGCAAAATAGGAACAAAGGAAAGATTTACATAAAGACTCTCGTAAAAGCACAAGAGAATAAGACCAGGTGTTCCGGAAGAGTAAGTCTTCTGCTCCATCGACGACACTCGCCATGTAAATCTTAGAATGAGAACCGAGTCATCATTGTCATCACAACAAGTAAACACACTAACAAGCAAACTCAAAAACGTTCATCTTCATATCACACAAAGATACAGAATATTTCTCGATGATATCAAGATGGCGACCATAAAACTTGCCTATAGTCTTCATCAACCTGCATTTCTCGAATCCCTGTGCCGTAAGTTTGTTCGTCAGCAGTCGACATCGATCACGAAAATCGCGATATTCAGAGCAAGACCTAGAATAACGAATCAACTGCGACATGTAAACACCATAGGATGGAGAAGCAGGGATGTTACTATCAAGAAAGGGAAAGTTCACGATCGGAAAATCGAAATCGTCACGTTTATCGTACAGCTTAGTAGTAAGTTGCCCGTGTTGGTCATAGTTTAAGTAAAGATCGAGGTAAGAAGCTGATGTAGGAGAGTCTGTTGTGTCTTTTAAGTTCCGAAGGGTATATACGATCGACTAGGTCAGCAAACTTCTTGTTGATTATAGACAAGCGTCAAGCAGGGAGTAATAACTACCATTGTTAGACATTCTGGTTTGTCTCTGCCTGGGGACAGAACCAATAGCCTTCCTCTCAGGGGGCGAACGCTCAACTAAAGGCCAAAAGTGAGGTTGTGTCAATGGAGTAAGTCATATTTTAATTTTAAAAAATCAGTTGATTATACATCTGGTCAAAAGAATATCGGATTAGTTTCATGATTTATTTTATACATCCACAGAAAACGAAGTTCGCAGGAAGTTTGACATATCCGTTCAGCTCGTTTTTGTCTTTTCTCGCATATATTAACGAAAACAATAATGTGTATATGGCATAATTCACTTTTTATTTTTTCCGGTCACAATACATTATGGCGATTGTGTGGGATGAAATAATGCGAAGGCAACGGTTTTACAACAGTTGACAAAGCTTACCTTGTACAACGAGAGTTGTCAAACATCCAACACGAAATGCGCTAGTGGACAAAATGCCAGGTGCTTAAGAGGGTTATCGGCGTGTTTGCAGTGGGAATGAGGTAATGCGACGGCAAAGGTTTAATAACAGTTGACAAGCCTTACCATGTACAAGGCGAGCTATCAAAATGTCATTTGCTAAAGAGGCTTATAAGCAAGGGACGCGAGTCTGATTTGTTACTATTTTTTTTATACAAGACTGGTCAATGAACAAAGCGTATTGAAATCAAATACATGCACTTGCATATGCGCGCCAATAGATACACGGGTCCATCATAACTTTGTGATTAAAGGGTTTTTATGATGAAGTAAACAGGGATGAACGGAAACGAAGATTACGCCATAAACACTTTAAATTCCAAATTAAGTGAATACATGAGACCCTTATCCTACTTATCAAAGAAAATAAAATGTATCAGAATAGAAAAGTACGTGTTATCATCATTTTAAAACAGATAATTAAGGCAGCATGGTATAGAAGACGTTTTTAAATTTATGTTTGTTTGCTCTAGGTATCGTGATTTTCATGATCGATGTCGACTGCTGACAAACAAACCAACAACATAAGGACTCGAGAGATGCAGGTTGATCAGAACTATGGGCAAGTTTTATGGTCACCATCTTTGTCTCATTGGGGGGAAATATTCTGTATCTTTTAGCGATATGAAGATGGACGTTTTTGAGTATGCTAGTGTGTTTACTTGTTGTGATTGACAATGATACGTGTTCTCGTTTCGAGAACTTGATGTTTACATGGATGTGACAAAGATTTATATGGCGGGTGTCGTCGATGAAGCAGAAGACGCTTACTCTTACGGAGCATCTCTCGAATCCTTGTGTTGTTATTTTGTTTGTCAGCAGTCGACAAATAGTGCTGGGAATCGCCATGATATTGAAGATCGATTATCGGGCTGTCAAGATCGATCGATTATCGGTTTGAATATGTGTTAAATATTGTTAGACTGACTATTCGACCAGTATTATTTCGATGTAAATGGAAGTTTATTTAGCAACTTTGGAACAAATTGAATGCATACTAGATCTAGCGTGAATATGAAGAGCATTTCTGAAATCAACATTTACCGAGAGACCTTCATTTTTATTGTCTTTCAGTCACGGACGACTGACAGTGACACGAGTCCGACCGTGCATATATATATACAAGCAAATCAGATTTGATTACTCTAGTCAGTATGCATTTTGAATTAAAAAGAATGGTATATGGTTATCAATTGATATGACATGTTGTTGTTACTTTGTTAGTGATGATAATTCATTGGAAGTTGATCCAAAGTTTGTTGTTTGTAGCAAAGGAAAGTGTTGTATGTGACTCGTTAGTCGCCATATTTACGTGTTGTGCGCATGTGACCTCTGCATGACCTATGACGCACTAATGCCTGACCCGGTTAACGGGCTTAATTATATCCGGAACAGAACATGTATCGGACAAGACACAAAAATAAACGCTCTTACAACCAAAGTGAACAAACACTGTAATTATGAATTTAATCACAAAGTCATTTTAAACAAAAAATCGATTAAACAAATGCATGTTGTTTCTTCAAGACTCTACCACGGACGCCAGAAAATCGAGCTGGTGTTAATATGAACTATCAAACACATTTACAGGTACGAATAGTCATTCAAACAACTTCAAATTTCTGTTGAGGAAGATGAGTTTGTCCACGTTTGCGGGAGTCAGGGAAGCACGTTTTTTTGTAACGATATTTCCAGCGAGACTGAATATACGTTCACTGGGAACGGAAGATGCTGGGACGGCTAAAAACCTCTTAGCGAGTACCGATAGGGTCGGGTACGATACAGATATAGCCTTCCACCACCTTAGGGGTCATCGGTTGAGGCTGGTTCACTGATGAACCGATCTACCTCCCTTGCAATAATGTCAGCCTCACTATACTTCGCTGGCTCTGAAGCGACGACAACAACGTCATCAAACCAGTCCAATGAGTCAGCTTCGCGTTTAACCATTTTGGCGGGTGGCTCGTCAGTGTCATCGCGATCTGATGGAGACAGGGTGGGGAGAGAAGGGGCATTGATTTCGTCATCATTGGGTTCGAATTTTATTTGTCTAGTAATTGTTTTTATTTCAGCGGCCGCGTCCAGTAGCATTCGTCGAATGAGTGTTTTTTCTGCAGGTAGTACAAAATTGAGTTCTTTGAATCTCGGGTGTAGTGCACTCGCGAGTTGTAAAACGGATTTCGCGTTCTCGCTAGTGTAGCGATTAGCAAGAATTTTTGCCATAGTTTCCTTCATTATTCTTATGGGGACGTCGTCATTGTCCTCGATGACTAATAATCTATCGATCTTTGCTAAGAGCGGCAAAACGGCAGGGAGAGTCGGATCAGACTCGCTCGAAAGCAACACCGTCGCGTGTTTAAATGGCTCCAAGAGCTTGATCATTTTCTCCACTAGATCTTGTTCTGCGTAAGTGTAAAGTAGTTTGGCATCTAGAGATCGCTTAACTAAATTCTCCGCCAAGGTTGCGTGCAAGGATGGTGTCTGCTCTAACAACCTTGACATCATATCCAATGTACTGTTCCATCTGGTTGATACGTCATTAACTAATTTATGTCCCTGACAATCCTTTGACAAGAAAGCCTTCTGTTTTTCTTGTAGAATGCCGGTGGCCAACGGACTTTAATGAAAAAATGACACAAAATTCCGACCCCTTGCAACAAGTTTTTGAATCCCGTCAAGGGCAAGTAACGATCATACAGCTAAGCTGAGGTTATGGCCCACGCATGAAACACGAGGCCAGTCTGATATAGCAAATGCCTAAGTTTCATTGGCCGCATTGTCGGAAACAGCGATTGGAATCGGAAGTTTCCCAGACAACACGTGCCTCTTCCAGGCTATCGGCAATGGCCTGGGCGGTGTGCTGGCCTTCAACATTTCTCGTTTGTAGGACAACACTACGGAGATTAAAGTCATCCGTAATGTAATGTCATGTCAATGTCCCATACGATTCTGTACTGGCCGATGTCCACATGTCGTGAGTAATAGCACAGGCATGGACAGATCGCAGTTCATCCTGGAGCTTTTCTTCGGTTGTATTATAGAGTTTTGGGATTAAGTTTTCCGTAAATGTTTTCCGACTTGGCACAATATACTGGGGTTCTTATGTCTTTATCATTTCCCGAAACCCTTCCCCTTCCACAACATTAAGGGGCTTAAGATCCTTTACGATGAACAAGCCAATATTTCGAGTTATTTCATCAACGCGGGACGATGTTATTTGTTTTGCGTAATTTTGTTTCATTATTGTCTGCTGAACGGTTTGTTGAACAACAGCTGGCTTGTCGGATTTTAATTTTTCACCGTGGTTTTTCATCAGATGGGTGTGGAGATTTGTAGTGTTGCCAGTATATTTATATTTTCTATTACATATTTTGCAAATGGCTTTGTCTTTCAAAACTATACTGGGAGCGTCTCTCTTTTTGATCATGTAGAACCCAAACCATTTCCAAACAACTGATTTTGCTTTTCCAGGAAAGTTAACCAATTCTCTCTCTTCTTCTGTTTGAATTACGTCCGCCATTGTTACTTAATCAGTGTAAAAGGTCATTACTATATGTCTAATTAGTCACCCTGGAAACGGTTTTTAATTAGGTCCGACCACGTGTTAAATAAATTACGGAAAGTCCGGTTTCCGTCATATATTAGCAAATTAGTATAGCCTTGTACAAAACGCTGCACCGACTACGATCACGTAAGGTAGCTACAACGCTTGAATGCCGGCGTGGTTCAAGCGAGACATAACAAACACAAGCGAAATGGATGTTTTATTTTGGTTTATTGAAGATAAAATCATTCATAACAACAGTACGTATCTGAATAACTTCAGCCATTCAAATTAGAAACATATGAAACGGTCTATTTATAGCCAAATTTCACAATTGATCTTTTAAATGCAAAATCGATTATCGAATCCATCTTGGGTCCAACTCTATTTAATCGATGTTTCCGGTTATCGGTACACCACTAGCCACATACACAGGTGTTGGGTTTTTTTGGAAACTCCTCCCAACCAGTAAACCAAATTCAATGAAGTTCAACGTGAATGTAATGGACTATGTAAAGATATGCATGCTGATTACTTTTTGCAGACTGTTGGTTTCCATGGTAACCAGGTCACAATACATTGGTTTTTATCGGAAAATGTTTGCCGTTAACCAATCAATTTCAATGAAACTGCATAGGGATGTTAGGGATGATGTGTAAAGATGTATCTGCAGATAAAAATGTGTTCGTCATCAACATTGCCTTATAAAAGTTGGGGGCGGGGGTATAAGTTAGCCATTGGTGTACAGTTCTAGTTTTCTGCATATATCTGGATTGTCATGGTAATCGGTTTACAATACTCAAATTCTTGAGACCTTTGTCAGGAAAACTCCTCCTAAACCTATGAACCAATTTCAATGGAGATTCAAAGGAATGTTATGGAATATGACATGGTTTAGATATGCATGCAGTTTCTTTTATTAGAAATTTAGCATGCCGTGGGAACCAAATCGTATAAACAGGTTTTTGTTGAAACATTATGACTAGAGAAATACTCCTTAACCAGTGAATCAATTTCAATGAAATTTCGCAGGAATATTAGGGACCATGTGTAGATATGCATTAAGGTAATCTTATGTAGACTTTTGTTGCCATTGTAACCAGGTCACTATAAACAGGGTTTTTTTGCGAACCAATTGTATTTGGAAAACTTATCCAAAAACTGTAAACCAATTTCAATGAACAATGTGAAAATGTATCTGCAAAAAAAAACATTGTCTTGTACGTTTTTATTGCAAATGGTGGGGGAGTTGGGAAGCGGGTGGTATTAGTTCGACATTGACTTACAGTTCTAGTTGTCTTTCTTTGAAATCCGGAACATACCCTTGCTTGCACTTAAACTATGACAAAACTGAATACATCAGTAGAAATAATGCAATACTCGGTGTTCCAAAGTCAACTTTACAAATCAAAACATATCTGTCGAACAATATCCGGGAACATTCCTCACTCAAATGGAAAGCACTTTTATAAAACATTACACTTTGTTTTTGTTCACGGTTTAGATGTTGCAATTTTTGTTAATGTCTGGAACCTTAGATGTTGTATCGTAAACATTTTACCCTTTTAAAGGCTAATCAATAAGAGTACAAGCTTTTCTCCTGGTGGTATAAATATTTGAATGGTGTTGGAGACGGTAAAACTAACACATAAATTGTTAATGAACACACAAAGCAGAGATCAAAGTGTAGAATAATTCAAAAGCAAATGTACGTTCGTTCAGCTATTAGTTCATAATACATTATTTCGTTCGCATACAACGCCAAACACTGATGATGGCGGTTTCACACTTAAGTGCAGGTAAGGTGTCACTTTTTACACTTATTATTTTTATTCGTAAAAATTTTGAAGGAAATGGAACACGACACCGGCAGGCTGATCTTATTACTGAATTGAAAGTTAATTTCAACTGTACAATTACCACAGATTTGTTGTCAGTATAATGTGACCGGGTGGGTAGTTCTGCTGGGGCCTTCATAAGTATACCTCAGTATGGTAGCACTGTATCAGTCGGCAATATACACGGACTGCCGCAAAAAGCCTTCACGATCATACTTGTCGTGAACCCAGTGTTTGTACCATGTAGAGTTATCGTCCTTGTCCCCTACTGTTTGTGACGTCACGTTATTGTTTACGTCATGTTTTGACGGATCAGAATTAAAATGATAGACGTGTTTACGTTATACGATCAAGACCATCCTGCGATAATACTGATGCCTCGTTAATACAAACGTAATCAAATCACGCATACACCTGGATTCCGTCCTTAAAAAATAGCCCTGACTGTTTATAGGGCGTAAAAAACAACTCGAAATGTCTTTGAGACATAAATGTCACCGCCCCCATATGAAATTAGTTTTTCATGTTGATTACTTCCTATGTTCTTGTAAACCTTTTTGTGATACTCTGGTAACCAAATCAGGGTTGTTACTTTCTTGCCAATCCTATTCCAATCCTTGCCTTTTACTTCCCATGTTTATCCATATGCTTCTCAAAACATACATTAAATCGTAATCGATTCATTCCGTTGGGCCTCCTTTTTAAACTACCTACAAATAACTTTATTATGAACTTAACATTTTAACTCGACGTCATTTAATGATATAATTAGTTTTTGTTCCATTTGTGCTGTTCTTGGACAAAAGCATGTAATAATACCAATGTTTATAATCTACAGGTTTTCTGCTGTTCTGCACATTTCCATTCATCAGCTCCATTGAGAGTTATTGGGAAGAGTTGAGTGGACTGCGGAATAATATGCTTGTTCCTGATCCCAGCTTCGCTGTTGAGATAACCTCTAGCTTGTTTGCCTGTGTGAGTCTCTGCCTTATGACGGATGGATGCTGTTTTGTCTCGTATATAGCTATCACTCGGGAGTGTGTACGTCACAGCAAATGGCTGGGATACCAACATCGGGACTCTTCATCCGTTTGGAATATGTGTACGTTATTTTCATTGCGATCGATTTTGCAATTCCTTCTTATTTAATATTGGTGTTGTAAAATTTGTGTGTATTGATTCTATTGGTTATAAACCATAACGAGAGATTTGGTTCAATTTTTAACCTATTAACATTCAAGGAAGAAAGGCCTTCGAGTGTATGTGATATGAGAGGCCTTGTTGAGTATTCATGATATTTTGGAGCCTGTGGTATGCTAGTGTAAACCTTTCAATAATGCTAAACTGATTCCAACATACAAATTTAGAAGTGTACTGACAAAGGTCCAAATAGAACACTCCAACCCCGTCAAACAGGGAGAAGTAACTTCCATTATGATTGTTGAGACTCTGCTATGTCTCGAGTTGTGAGGAAGGCTTTAGGTCCTGTTCCCTGACCCAGATATATACTATTGTTAGCTACGTTCCAATGCGTGACGTTTACCATTATGAAAGCTGAACGACTGGTTCCTAAATACACACACATTAAAATCGCATACACTGGAATGCCGTTCTTAAAATTATCTAAGTAGTCAATAGGACGTCACAATAAACAAATCGTTCAACTAAAGGACTCGCACAACTAAATAATTTACTATATGTTATTACTAAGTTTTCGAGCTAATAACTTAAATATTTGAAGTTCAACACTTGTGAAAACTGCCTAAATTCACAGATACATACATGACAAAGGCTTCAAGGGGCATTTTATGAGGAGTTAACTGGCATATTAGCTCGCTACAGGCGTCTGCTTCGGACAACCAGAAATTTACATGTCAAACCAGTGAAATGGGACGGGAACACCCTCTGACTTTTGACCCCATATCAATCCGCCATCACATATCAAAATCTACCAAAAGTATATATTTTTGTAAAGTTAAATATCTACAGATTTCATTCAATGCAGAATAGGTCAACAATTACGTATTTAAATAACTCAGAATCACTGTACTTAGCCGGAAAATTTTCAGTAGGGACTACAAACGTATGAAACACTTCGTGATAGGCTTATTTAGTTGTGTGAGTCCTAAAGGCAGAGTGTCAACAGGAGGCATTAGAAATGAGCTAGAAAGTTGTAAAGAAAACAAAATTCAAAAGTGTGTCCCCTCTTACGATCTTGAAATGGGTGCAGCAGGTACATTTTGTCTTGCGTCTACATGCAAGACCAATTTGTAGATAATGCAAATAGGTACTTACTTAAAATTCGATGAATTCGGGGAAAACATGAACAAATCGAAAACTTTCTAGAGAACCTGGCTGTTGTGGAGGGTTGAAAATGACAATTCAAATTTCGATATCATACCTCCGCTTGCGGGGCTCTTGTTTTTCTTTGGTTTAGTTTGATCTTTTACAAAGTTGCCGTAAAGTTCATGACATAAACAAAAATCTATCGTTTTAGTTCATTTAATCACACACCTGAACGTTATGGATTTTGTTATCACGATAATAACAGTAACATCTGTATTCTTTTTACTCAAGTGAAAGATGACGGCTGCGCATGTGAATGGTACAGAGTACAAGACTCGTGTCTTTCAATATTCAATGCATCACTGTCGTGGCAGGAGTCGATTGTGAGTATCAAATACTTTAGGCTATATGATCCCGACGTTCATGATGGACTACTGCCATCGTTTTTTTCATTTTTCTCCGTAACTTTCCTTTCAAAATGCTACTCCTCCTGAACGTTTGGCCCTCGCTTCGGGTTCATTCATAGTCCAAATAAAAAATGCAATTTTCCTGAGCAGTCGCAAAATCTAAACATCACACCTAGAGACCAGGGGGAATAATCACATTTGGAAAATATCCATGTAATATTTCTTAAGCCAGGGTGAATTTTCAAAAATCAGATTCCAAGATGGCAAATTGTTAGCCAATTTCATCTGTCCGGAATTTGGACAACGGGCAAAGGACACTTGCATATGAAATATGATTGATTCAGTTAAGAAAACAAACTTTTACAGTCAACAGTTAAAATGGCCTAGACAGCATAATGGAAGTGAATTTGGTTTGATTGTTTTCACGCCCTATTAACAGCGAGGGTCATTGAAGCACAACCTTCCGGTGTATGATATGTTGATGCCCTGTGGTGAGTGCGTGTGTATTTGGGAGACTGTGGTATGTTCGTGTAAGGCACCTTGAGATGGTCTGGATATTTATAGGAGTGGAACAGTTGTCAGCTTAATGTGACTGGTCGGATTGTTCTGCCTTTTTGCTGTGTGTTTTCGGTATTATACTTCAGTGTGGTAGCGCTTTAAACGGCTTAAAATCCAGACTATCGTAAGGAGTCTTTCATGAATAGCAAGGCTTCCCAAATACACACACTCGCATTGCATACCCCGGGAGGTCGTCGTTTAATTATCTTAGCTGTTAATAGGACGTCAAAACGATAAAACCAAATCAATCACGTATCTAGGCCTTCTGGTATTTGAAAACCTGACCGGCGAACGCTTTTCGGGTCAGGTGAGCTGAAAAGCACAAAGATATATTTCTTCCACAAAAAGTTTCAAATAACTTGGTTCAGACCCAGACGTGTTGTCGAATGAAATAATTTACTGTAAGTCGAGCTTGTCCAAATAAATATCAATTTTTTTTCATTTGTTTTAAAGGCCAAATATACGTAACTTCATGAAATTTTTCGTGATTCTGAAAAATTCTGAAAGGAAATCCAGTTGATAACCATGCAAAATTAAGCCTAAAACGAAGTAAACCTGAGCGGTAACTAACAGGAAACTCTTGACATAAAAATCCAAAGAATTGAAAATACTTCAGGTGGGTCCCACTTCAACAACAAACCGAAGTATGAAGACCGTTCAAAATGGGCGCGTGTTTACAAATACCGAGTGTCAACTGCTGCTGTACCAGTAACCGCGAAATAATTCATTTTGAATATTGCTGATGTCAGTTAATTTTTACTAAATCTATAAATATAAAGTTATTAGGCTTGATTTTCGCTTCAAGTTTTGCCGAAAGTTACGTATATTGGGCCTTTAAATTGACAGCGTTGTGGATATGATGCAGTAGAACTGGTATTTTTATCCTATATGATCATGGAGTTTATTATCGTTGATATGTTCAGAATACAACTATGTTTGAATTTTGTTCTAGACATACTGTCAGTTATTAGGCTCCCGACTAGCCGAGGTGGACACTGAACCAAAAGACACATTTCTTCGTGGTCGCTTACTAGCAATGCCAGGTACGTGCGAAGAAGGGAAAACTTTATCTTATATTTTCGGAATGATTTGCCAGCAGATTTCAATTGAGACAACACCATAAGGTCGTCATCAAATCAAAGTTATCACAAGGAGCAAAGTACACCTTGTGTCAAAATGAAATGTGACTAATGAATGCGTTAGTTTCAAACAAATGTGATAGACTTTATAATGTACCTTCATTTTGATGTGTTTTCCCTATACATTTGGATAACTTGCATTATATGGCGGGTGTCGTCGATGAAGCAAAAGACGCTTACTCTCCCGGAACACCTGGTCTTATTCTCTTGTGCTTTTACGAGAGTTTCCATGTAAATATTTCATTTCTTCCTATTTTGCCCCTAGTTTAATCGATTTTGAGTTCGGATTATGGTTTTGTTGACGCTTTGGTATTCTCTGATTTTTTTTTTTATATTTAACTCATTTTTATAATAAGCTAATATTATGTTATCATGCTATAAAAAAGGTTGCTGTTGATGTATTTTGATATTTTACATCAGCTGCTTACCTCGATCTCTACTTAAACTACGACCAACATGGACAGCTCACTACTTAGCTATATGATTAACGTGATGATTTCAATTTTCCGATCATGAACTTTCCATTTCTTGATAGTAACATCCCTACTTTTCCATGGTGTTTACATGTCGCAGTTGATTCAATATTCTAGGGCTTGCTCAAAATATCGGGATTTTCGTGATAGATGTGGACTGCTGACAAACAAACTAACAACACAGGTATTCGAAAGATGCAGGTTGATCAGAACTATTGGGAAGTTTTATGGTCGCCATTTGTCTCATTTAGAAATATTCTATATCTTTAAGTGATATGAAGATGGACGTTTTTGAGTATGCTCATTAGTGTGTTTACTTGTTGTGAATGACAATGATACTCGGTTCTCATTTTGAGAACTTGATGTTTACTTGGATGTGACAAAGATTTACATGGCGGGTGTCGTCGATAAAGCAGAGAACGCTTACTCTTGCGGAACACCTGGTCTTATTATCTTGTACTTTTACAAGGGTCTCCATGTTAATATTTCTTTTGTTCATATTTTGCCCCTGGTTTAATCGATTTTGAGTTTGAATTATGATTTTGTTAACGCTTCGGTATTCTCTTATTTATTTGTACATATTTCATCCTTTCTTGCTTGATTTCATATATTATTTATTGTTTCTACAATGTTGTTTGACCCTCAATGACTGTCGATGAACTGGTAATTAACATTGCTATTATTTATATTTGAACTTGTGACACTTGAAATAAAGTCTGGAGACATGCTTTTAACAAAAGAACAATAATCAGATGTGAAAAAAACAAAATGTGTTCTACATTTTAACATTTGAATTCATTATTTCAATAATCAGATAGAAGCCATTTTCCATCTTCTTCGACAAGCCCCTGACCAGCAATTCTTTTCACTTTCCTGATCATATCAATACATTTGTACTTTACACTTAACCGGACATCGTATTTATCAATGTGACAAGTAATACACTAATGATAACAAACATAACAGAAAACGTACGTAAGATATTAACCAATTAACATTACGGTAAATTTTGATGCTGAAGTTTAAACCGACAATGTCACCGTCGCGGTGGCAAGTTCTTAGAATAGAGTGTCGGTAGTTCTATAGTTTGGGTGCCAGTAAACTTATACTTAATATATTTACTGTTGTGAAAGACTACGAAGTTAACTAAATTCCATTTACAAACAACAGCGAAACATTATAGGAAGCTCTGTGCATACGACGCGATTACACGACCATCGAATAACATCATCTTGATTAACCCGTCAGATGCCGTATATCCATATATGATCATTCTGATTATTTATAATAAACGGACTTAAGATCATTTAAAATAAACACCAACTTACCCCTATAATATGAGACATTCGCACTCCCCCGACGGCCATAGCGTCATGTGTAGATGTAAATAGGAATTTAAAGTACTGGGCCGAGTTCAAAATAAATCGGAGAATACCAAAGCGTCAACAAAACCATAATCCGAACTCAAAATCGATTAAACTAGGGGAAAAATAGGAACAAAGAAAAGATAATTAGCTTTATCAGTGATTAGTGCAATTTTTAATTATCCTTCAACTTTGCAGATGTCAAAATAATGCCAATACACGTAGAAAATTTTGAAGATTGTAACCTGTTTATTGAAAGAGTTATTCAAGTTTGAAAAATGTCGTTAAATAGTGATTAATTTAATCACTCTTTGAAAAACTGGGCCCTGGAAGCAACCCCTGTAATATCTAGATTTTTGCAACTAATGTGAATCACACATGCGTACTAAGCGCCTGTGCGACAATATTATCAAAGGTTATTTCTACTAAACTCTATAGAGATATCTAGATCGTTGCAACTAATGTGAATCACATGCGTACGAAGCACCTGTGCGACAATATTATCGAATGCCTATTTCTACTGAACTCTATAGAGATTATTGTATCGTAATTTGCATTAAATATCAAACCTTTGTTTGTTTGGAAGCCCGTCGACAAATATAGTCATTCAATCTGATCATTCTCCGTTACATAAGGATATGACAACATCCCATAAGAGGTCATGTTTTGGTGACCTTTGTCGCCTCTTTACTTCACATTCCAATTGATATTTTGATAACAGCAGCAGTCATTTCGTCATTCTATGTTCATAAAGCTTATTGTGACGAAATGACTTAACGTACAATAATTGGCATTCACCCCGAAGATTCTGTATGCGTTTATTTGATTGGCTGATGCTAAAGGCTGCCAGAACGTGACCCCAATTTGATGTTGTCATATCTTCACGCAGCAGAGGGAAGGTTACAGAAAGGCGCGAAGATTTTAATTGGATTGATGGTCATTTAGGGCCACGCACTGTGTGTTTCGTCATCTTCTATGACAAAGGATCCGGACTATCACAAGGAGGCTAATACACAGATTACACTGACAGGGAGGCCGTAAATGATCTTAGGAGTTCATAGGACGTAAAAATATTAAAACCAAACGAAACCTCCATTTTGAAAACCAAAACCAAGAAAACAAATAGAATCATTACGCAATTTTCCCCACTTCACAACCTTATTGTGATCTTACTGTAGAAATTAATATCAGAGCAGAACAGTGTCAATTATTTCCTTGTGAGCGGTTCCCCTTCTCGCTTGACGAAATTTCGCAATGAAAGAAAAGTAGGACATCCAAAATTGTCCAGTATATACAGATTTCTTATATAAAGATTACGTAACACAAACATATTTTGCACATTTTAAATTTAGTAAAAGATAGTTTGACGAAAAAAATGAATTAAACTGCATGATATACAGCTGTTTCGTCCTCCTAGGACTCTTCAGTGATGCTTGGGGACAAAAGGTGGGAATCCAAAATATATTTACCAAAAACGTTTCAATGATTTTAATTCCAGGTGTTATGATGAGAGTCTGGCTAGGTGGATCCGATACCGAGGAAGAGAACACATGGCTGTGGACTAGCTCTGGTTTGCCGATTGCGAACTTCACGAATTGGGATATCAATCAGCCTGACAATTGGGCTACAGAGGCCATAAGCGCCGACTGCCTTTGTATGGGAGGCTGGGGTGCGTTTCTTTGGCATGACTGTAACTGTGTGCTGGATGGTGCCCTTGTCTGCGAGAAACCAGTCATGTATAGGAAGTTATCTCGGTCATAAGATTTCTAGAGAGGTATCCCAACTAAGATGTCTATGTCTAACCTTACATTGGGAACAATGCTTTTTATAGAGTTTGTTCACTAATCTTATTATATCCCCGTCATTTCTAAATCTATATACTGACGAGACAGTCTATATAACGTGCAGTATTGCGGCATATGAAGTGGTGTGCATTTGCTCTGAACAAACTATATACTGAGGCAGTAAACAGGTGAGTATGAAGGAAATTTACTTGTTTTGAACCGCTTTACACTGATTCCCTTACCGTGTATTAACTTTTCTACAGGTCTTATTTTACTCAATGTACTATACAGTATGCTATTCCATGTAAAGCGTGCGGCCGTAAGAGTATACCGTCCATACAGAGTGACACTACCTATTGACATTTTTCGTTTTCTGAAACAAGTTTATTTGTGTATATCTTTTTTTAATATACATGTATCATATACCACCACAGGCAGCGGACGTTTCATCAGATGAAAACAGTGAAGAAGTGTACTAACGGATCCCCAAATCATCAAACATCTATATATAGTTTGGCATTCTTATGGGTTACGATATATTCAAACAAACTTTACAATTGCCAATGGTTATTGACAATCTCCAAGCTAAGATGTTAGCTTTTGAAAGACCAAATAAGGGAAATGGAACAATACACTCGTCGCAATAGTCTAAAGATCCGTGGCATACCCCGAGGAGGGTTAAATGACCGACGAGCTTATTATAAATCTCCAGATTGCCCTGGAGATATTATTGTCCATTTTGTATCTTATCGCATCGGTCTTCAGTCTACGAAGCTATATTTATTCTCATCAAGGCGAGTAAAGTTGAGCAGTCTGATCAGCATCCCCCAACTTTGTCCGACCACCAGCACTTTATATCAATTAAGCTTTGACCAAACAGCGGATAGAAGTGTAAAGTAAGGAACAAACTTTGAAATAACAAAATAGTATAATGTAATATACATTATTTTGAATAAAAAGAAAACAGTTTGATATGATGTTGACAAAAGAGGCGGAATGGGCAGACCTTAACCTTAGCTGGAAGGAGAATTGCTAAAAACAGCACGAAATGCCTACTCGTTAAGTACCACAAGTAACCATGAACTGTTTACATTTTTCTGATTTATTAATTTTGGTTGTTTAAATTTGATTTCTTGCACAGCTTCGATAAAAATATAAAATTTCATGTGGTGTCCTATTTTTTTAACTTTCCTTTCTAGTTATTTCCCTTGGCAAAATCCCAGCCACCTTGGGAGGTCATCAATGAAATATAAATTTTATACATCGATTAGTTCCAGAAAAGTCGTTAATATCAATATTGCCAAATCGACACCTTTTTGGCCCCGTAGCTCAGGCCCACGCGGTTCAGTCTGACCATTTATGTTAGTTTGAATCCCAGCCATATAGGGATCCTTCCCACCAAATTAAGTTGAATTCAGATCAGCGGTTGAAGTATGGCATAAGTTCACCTTTGTCATCCGGACCAGGTGAGCTGAAATCAGTATTATGAAAACAATTGTGTGCAAACTATGAATGATAGTTGATTATTACCAATAGTTTGCAAAAAATTGCTTTTCATAACCCTACGAAACTAAACAAAAACTGACACTAGTGCTTATCATTAATTATGGTTTAAATGACTGTGGTTCACTACGCGCAATGTTAGCGCTTCCACACTGAAGTATACTGCCAAAGGCCCCCAGCAGAACGCCCATCCCGGTCACATTATAATGACAACGGGTGAAACAGTCGTTCTATTCAAATCATTCCGAGCCTCAATCAGGAAGTAGTTAGTAACCACCATTGTTAGAGACTGGTATGTCTGGGCCTGGGGACAGAACACATTGCCTTCCTCACTGGGGCGAACGTTCAAGAAGTGAAGTAGTGTCAAGGGAGACATTTGGAAGGAGAAATTTGTTTAGAAACAACTGAAAAGGTAAAGATCACACATGTATTCGCCTTTTACGATCATGCAGTGGGGGCAGCAGATACTAACATTCTGCTGGGGACCTTCGGCAGTATACTTCAGTGTGGGTAGCACTTCAAATCGGCAAAAGATCCGGACAATCGCAGAAGGCTTAAACGAACATACCTCCCAAATACACTGGGAGGACGTTTACCCCGATTGTTTATATGGCTTATATGTTTAAAAACAACCAATTCAAACAAAACCAACTCTGTCTCAATATTGAAATTAAATATCATACCCATGCCAATGTTTGCTGTGTTCATGTACACTGTCCAGATTGGCGTCTTTTTGTACTAGGCTGTTTAGGAGATTGCTACAATCATGATCCATCAGATCTGGTCAGTTTAAAGAGAGGTTTACAATCGCGTTTTCATTAATTTAACACAACTGTCACACATTTGGCAAAATGGTAGGAACAGTGCAACTTTGGATTTGCAGGTCAACAGAAACAAGTTCGTTGTTGGAGACCATAACAAGATCATATTATTTTAACTAGCCCCACTCATCCCACAGCTGTTCATACTTTCTATCTGAAAACTAGTCCTCGGATATATAGCGCTGGTCACCTGATAATAGTTAGTCATCATGTTTTTTCAACCATTATATATTGAAAAGGACATTTGATAAATATTTGTTTTGCACTCTCAGCGCTATGCTGGAGCGCTATCCACTTTTTTTCGGCATACAAAGTAGTGTGTTACTCCACCTTTGTTACCGTTATGAGACTTTCACACAAACATGTATACTCATTTTCTTCTTCTGTTATATTTGTATTCTGACAGAAATGTGCATTTAGCTTATTTACATTTTAAAGTGGAATTGTAAAGCAAAGATAAAAAATACCTTAATTTATTATAATTAACACGATCTCTCCCTGCACGAACCACACTTTTCGCAAAAGATTTGGGGGATATTTTTATAACTATGGGCAAACAAAAGTGTTTTCAAGTTGCATGTTGATTGCAAATGACATCATACATTAAGAAAACCCTCACATATACCGTTGTGGAGTAGATTATTATCAGACTTGCACAAGTTTCTATCGGGTATAGTATGGGAGGCAAAAAGGGTAAATACATTGTAATAACTTGTTGAAAACGAACACTCAACTTCGCATAAACATCTAAATATAAATTTAAAAATCTAAAAATAAAAAATAAACGAACAGAGGCGTTAATTCGGATATTGTCTGTTAGTTTTGACAATGTTCGTGCTACGTCAGTGGTCGTTTGGACTGTGTGATTGTTCGTTTTACATCGGTGGTCGTTCGTTTTACATCGTTGACCATTCGTTCTGCGTGATCGTTTGTTTTACATCGTTGACCTTCGTTCTGCGTGGTCGTTCGTTTTACATCGTTGACCGTTCGTTCTGCGTGGTCGTTCGTTTTACATCGGTGACCGTTCGTTCTGTGTGGTCGTTCGTTTTACATCAGTGACCGTTTGTTCTGCCTGATCGTTCGTTTTACATCAGTGACCGTTTGTTCTGCCTGATCGTTCGTTTTACATCGGTGACCGTTCGTTCTGCATGGTCGTTCGTTTTACATCCGTTGATGAGTCTGTTGATTTTGTGTATACAATGATCTTTGTTTGCTTTGTATATTTAGATGTTTACGAAATTAAATGTTCCTTTTGCAACATCGTATTTTTACCCTTTTCGCCTCCGTAGTATAGATTAAGAAGGAATCTAAATTAACAATATGTGAGTATACCGATGTACGACATTAATGGTATAACAAGTGGTGCCGTTTACTTAGCAAACACTGGATACAAACGAAATGATATTTGATTCTGCGATCGATGCATAAACAAACATTATATCAATAAAAGCCAGAACAAATATTTCAATACTTCATTCCTTTTAAAAAAGGTCTCTATCGCTGTGACTCTCGTACCAACTTCTGGAATCTGGCTGGCATCAACGATACATCTTCCTCAATCCCCGAATCTATCTGACAGGTGTTCATTGTTTGGCATATCCAAGGTACCAGTGCCAAACAAATGCAACGATTCACAGATTATTAAACGTGACTATAGGGCCTTATCAACCAGCAAATGACGTTCTCAAATCCCTTGAGAACATACAACCAGTGCTGCCATCTCGGCGCTCACAGCTAGCATTCTACAATTTATTTACAGCTGAGTAGACTTGAACAAGCGGAGTTAAGTAACTTGCTTAAGGATATAACGCAAGTGCCGTGACCGGACTCAAACTCGCAACCCTTCGATCACGAGCCCGGCGTCCTACTATTAGACCAACGTGCCCCCGGAGACCCCGATTGACATTAACAATACCATGCCTCGATGTTAACGGATCCACAGGCTGCCAGGTGTTTACTTTTGATCTTCCGACAGAGATTGGTTTGCATCCTTGGTTTGGTTTAATGCTGGAAAGAACCTGTTTGCGATGATACACACAATCCTGACATTATGGCCAATGTGCGGTACTTACTTCGTTTGCAAGTATACGGGCATTGGCTTATACTAAGATTCAACTAACATTTGTCGGAATTAAAATATTTTAAAGTAAATAAAGACATATAGCATTTAATATTAAAACGCTTTATTTTGATTAAAAAATAAACTTTATTAGTTTTACAACAACAAAAAATAAGTTATCAAACTTATATTGATCATCCTAAATGGGCCGGATGTAAGCA
The DNA here is from genome assembly GCA_947623455.1 of Mimachlamys varia. Taxonomy (NCBI): domain Eukaryota; kingdom Metazoa; phylum Mollusca; class Bivalvia; order Pectinida; family Pectinidae; genus Mimachlamys; species Mimachlamys varia. The sequence continues at coordinate 25,306,108 of OX392532.1, read as the reverse complement.
CGCGTGGGGTCTTATTGTGGGAGGAAACCGAGGACCCGAAGAAACCCCAAGAGGTCGAGCAGGTGGCCCCCCTTAGCTTTTCACGTCCGGTCGGGAAATCGAGGCCCGGCCACCTTGGTGAACAGCAAGCGCACTCACTATATATCCAATGCATCAACCGACTAATTTGTAGAAAGACTAGATAACTAGAACACTGACCTGTCAGCAAGGGTACCGCCTGAAGTAGCAGTAAGAGGGATATACAATTGAACTTGACCTTAGACCCGATCGACCATGAGGTTTGTTTGGTCAGTTGGCACCGTGTTTGGTTATAACCAACTTTTGCTTCATATTGTAACAAAATATTTAGTTTTTACAGTATGAATGTTTTCCAAAACAATTTACGAAGGAAAGGAACTACTTGCCTTTTAATCTTATTCAAAATGATATAATTTTATTTCGTCACGTACACTTTTGCAGTCTGCACATGCGTACCGCCTTTTTGGATAAGCTTTATTTTTTTCATCTTTTATCATTTAATGCATACGTGACATATCTTGCGTCCAAATTGTACAAAGTGCAACATTTGACCTATTCACCTTGACCGATGACCCCCACTATCGAACTACTCTATATCGCCTTATGATAGTGTCAATTGTAACTTAACATGTTGAGGAATTAATGAGATATATTATATACAATCGAGGTGTTTGTGCCAGACGACCAGATATGCAAACACACACACAAACTGACAAAGCTATTATCGTTTTCTCCCTGAAGTGAACCTATACAAATACATCTTAACTTAAAATAAAGAACAATACAGAAAATCTTGCATCCAACTATGTTTTGCTGGACGCATAGCTAACAGTGACGAAATATTATTACCGTGATCAACAATACGTGTCATCGAGGCTTTAACAGTCTATGACAATTACATTAGCAGTTGATTATATTTTGTCTACCATAGCGGACATACTTACAAGCAGTTGTTGATGACTGGTTGACGCTCAGAATTATGGGAGTGGAACGATTGGTTCGCCCATTGTCAGTATAATGTGATCGGTTGGGATATTCTGCTCCGGAGTCTTCGGCAGTATACTTCAGTGGGGTGGCACTTACAATCGGCAAAAGATCCGGAATATCGCAAGAAGGCTTACACGAACATACTGCGTCCTCCCAAATACACATGCTCTGATCAACACACACACACAAACACATCGCATATACCGGGAGGCCGTCTTTAAATGACCCTGGCTGTTAATAGGACGTAAAAACTTACCAACCAACTTTCCGTTTCTACGACTAACCTCTTGTTGACACCATGCGTGTCGTCAATCAAACAGAACATATAAAGCATGCCAATATATCTGATCACATTGTTCGTGATTTTATTTGTTGTTTTTCTCTTTTCTCCCTTATTTGTGCTTGTATCAGTGAATTTGATTACGCGAGTCAGTTTTGGCTTACACGGACGTATTTTGTAGTTTCTTAAAATCGACTGCGAGCACAGATTATGAAGCATGTTTATGAATTACTCAAGATTAAACAGCAGATTTATCAAAGTCTGCCTGTTATCATGATCATCTGATCTAGGTCATTAGTCAACACATTGCACAACGTTATCACGATAGCTACGCCAGTTGGAAATATATTCTTCTAAAGCATCAACCATGTGTGAGTGGGTCGAATGGTCGGATTCTGATGGAACTTATATCAAAACAAAGAAATATGAAGGGAAACCGTATGTCAGTCTTATCCCTGGAAATATCAAAGATCATTTGGAGAAACTAGACAACATGGAGGTACGGGACGATGATACTTTCATTATCTCCTACCCTAAATCAGGTACGACGCTTTAAAGTTATTTTCTGTTCTATATACATGGTGTAACATGATGGAAAACCTCTTAACTTCATATACAGGAAAGATGGCGTAACACACACATATGCTGTAGCTTTTAAAGATCACGTAACACACACATATGCTGCACCTCTTAAATTCATTAATAGATACAGTATGCCGAAAAAAAATTAAACTGCACCATACAGCTGTTTTGTCCTCCTAGGATTCAGTGATGCTAGGGGCCAAAATTGTGGAATCCAAAATATCTTGACTAATGTAGAAGCGGAAGGGTCAGGTGTGTAAAACTCCTTTATTTTATGAATTTATAAGTTTACTTTAACTAGTTCTATATAATTTCAAATCGTGTACTACGAAAATGTTTATATTATGTACCGTGCCCCTACCCAAATGAGATAAATGTGGCTATCGGGGACTAAAACTAATGTGTTGTTTCGTATATAAATAAACAAACTTACGTCACACTTCTTTACTTAAATTTTTAATGCCTTATCTCCACCACGTGCTATTTCACATACATACAACCTTAATATTGGACATATATCCATCTCTTAACCTTAATTATGAAAAACCCCTTTTGGCAAAGACACTATATCCGGTTTACGACAGCTGATGTCGTAAACCGGACAATGTCGTAACATTGTCGTAATCGTGTGACTACAATTTCGTATATAAATAAACAAACTTACGTCACACTAGTACTTCTTTACATAAATTCATTAATGCCTAACTATAGAGAGAAATAAATCAAAATCATAAACCTGAAATGTGTTACTTATGTACTGAATGGCTATGCCATTGATTGTATAATGGATACTTTTCCATTGGCAAAAACAATAAGTATGTCATTGCATATATATCTAGCATAAATGACCACAATGTTCTTAAAATATAAACATAATATATGTAAAATGTCTGTCTTTATAAGCTACATGGTTAATTATATTATTCCAAAGACTTTTGAGACTTATATATACACAGTTGTGCTAATGTGTTTCAAAACTAAAAAGTTCGCTTGAACACTGACGAGATATTAATGCTCCTCAAGCTGTGTTGGATTGGATTTCGCATGGTCTTAAAATTCCGTTTCACAAACTATGAATCATACTGCAACCCTTTAAAACCCATTGGTTTGGTTTTCCAGCGACCAATATGCATAGCTGTTTCAGGTTCACAACCAAACTTAATAGTTGCATTGGCAGCTGAGGGACGGAAACACTTGGGAGTAAAACCTTGCCCACCTAATCCTGCGACAGGAATTGATTCTGCAAGAATCGAACTGATTGTATTAGCCGTAATACCTTTGTATGGTTTGCTCAATGAAACAAACACGGGTCCATCCGCCGACACAAGATTTTAAGTACGATCAAAGTAAGAACGTAGAGTTGATACTACGTCTGTTTTATCAAATGACGACTTGGGAATTCGAACTTTTTTTACTCCGAAGAAGTAACACAAGAAACACACTTGCCATTCCAGCGTCTGGTGGAAATATAATAACTCTTTCTCGCAAAATGTACAAAAACGTTTCACATATTTATTGTACTGTGATAGCGTAGATTTAGCCCAGCAACTCATAAATTGTTCAATAGCTCTAGCTCACCATCCAAGAGAACTTAATCTCTCGCGCCAGAAATTCTCCAAGCATAGATTTTCCACCGACGGTTTTTTAGAGCTTCCGGAAGTAAATTGGCTGTCAAGTAAACTTGGCGTTGTTCCTTATACGAATTGGCGGTGATATTGATAGCCGCCTCAGGGTATGAAGCCATCAGCTTTCAGCAGTCTACTTCAGCGCAAATTCCGAACTATCGCACGCTTAAAAGTAGCGCAAACACGAACATACCGCAGCCTCCCAAATTAACACACGCTCAACGCATGACCGTCATTAATTGACGCTGGCTGTTAATAGGACGTACAAAAATAAAAAACAAAACCAATTCAAACAACTGGTTTATTCGTTGACAGCATGATATTTTCGGAACGGCATGCTTTTCGATTGAGGTACGTATAGCACTATAAAGCTATATAGCTATAGCAAAACCATTGTTATAGCGGTTCCACACCAAACAGTGAACAAATATTCATCCTGTTATTAGGACGTCAAACAGAATATCACTCAACTCAAAATCAACCTTACTTGGTGTTTGAACGTCTTGTCTATAATCAATATTTGAATGTGTTTTCTGATGTTTATGGAAATAAATTAGAGAATATACCGAAGCGTCAACTAAACCATAATCCGAACTCAAAATCGATTAAACTATGCGCAAAATACGAAGAAAGGACAAATCCACATGGAGACCTTGCAAAAGACCCGGTGTTCCGGAAGAGTAAGCGTGTTATGATTAGAATGGAAAGAATTCAATGTTACATTTTGACCTTTAATACAAACATGGTTAATTAGTATGACAGATAGATCATTGAATATTAGTATGGACTGTATGTGCCACTGAAGGTAGTTACATTCTAAAGTAAGGAAACACGATTGATTCTATAATCGAGCTTTCATTTTTGTACTTTTCAGGAACGCATTGGGTGTTCACGATTGCTAGTATGCTACGATCTGGAAAGTCTACTTACATAGGATCTCCGCAATTCTTGGAATACAACGATATAGAAACCCTGGACAAGCTGGAATCACCAAGACTATTTGCCTCCCATATGACCTTTGACCGACTTCCCCGCCAAGTCAGAGAAGGAAAGGGAAAGGTCTTTGTAGTGTCCAGGAATCCGAAAGACGTCGCTGTCTCTCTTTATACGTTTCTCAATAAATTAAAATCGCCGGATTTTTCAGGACCGTGGGATGGATTTCTCAGGTTCTATATGGAGGGTAAAAGTAAGGATATTTCTGAAAGCACATTTCAACGTGACTCTTAAGTTTGGAAAGCAGTATTGACATAATTGAATATTACATTCTAATTTATCCAACGTGTTGAACTATTAAAATATATTATTTCAGAAAGTATTATTCCTCCAACTTTATATAATTTCAGATTTTAATTTCATATAAATATTTATAAAACTAAATCTTGAAATCTTTAAAATGATGAATAATTTATTGTACATTATACATAACATATTAATGAACTTTCCCTTCGGGTGGATATGGATATTATAGGACAGCTTTCACACTCTATGAATCAAATTATTCCCATACATATTTTACGGTACATAATTATTGTTTAGTGTACATCAAATGATCAAACTTCGCAATTTGTTACTTCAGCAAGTTGGCGCGATCAGTCAAAATAATTGTTATTCCAATGCCCAAGGGTTTTAGAGATGATATATTTTTTAGACAAACATAACAACCTAAACTGCATTAAGTGTTAAACGTTGCAACGTTCAGATAAATATATATATCATTGTTAAAACCAGTTCCAGTCTTTATAGAAACAAATACATCATTTTTATGCTTCATTTGTATTAAATGAACTAATTCTGCAGACGTTAAAATAGTTAAAATAGAAAAACAACTATTTCTTTGTAACCAATGCAATTGGCTTTCAAACATTGTGGAATGTTTCATCTTCACAAATCTACTTTATTTTACTGAAGCTGTCAGATAGTACTGGTAATCAGAATGGTGTCAGATAGTAGAAATTTAATACTAAATATTATACTGAGTTATCTTCATCTTTTATTATTTCTGTTGTACAGTGGTGTATGGTTCCTGGTTCCAAACACTCTTTGACTGGGAGAAGACCAAGGCCACATACAAAGGAGACAATATTATGTATTTGGTGTACGAGGACATGAAACAGGCGAGTCCATCAGTTGAAATTATTTGGAGCCGTGGCATGTCGCAAATCATTTTTTAGTAAAATTCCAAGATGTTTCCATGGTTATTGAAAAACCTATGGACCACAAGGATAAATATGAATGGGACGATAAAATCTAGTATAATGTGTATTTGTGGGTGTGTACAATTAATTGAATTTATATTAACTTCATCGGCTAGATAAAAACATCAAAGCATTACAGATATTTAACGCCGGTCGTAGCACGGATATATTTCTATGTTTGTAGCGGCGTTAAACATATTAACTTACTTTTTAACTAAATTACAGATATTGAAAATTACATTGTGAAGATCTCACTTTTAAATACAGATCAATGACAACGGTTCTTTCTATTATCTTAAACATTTGTTTCGTATATTAATTTGATCATGTAAACCTCCACAGATTTTCGAGAAAACATTAAGATTGTTTAAGGCTGACAATTGATTACTTAATATATTCAATTAATCTTTTCGGAATGTATTTATAGTGATTTACATATAAAGAGAGGGACAATGTGTCATAAACAATTCGTTTGCCATTGATGTATTTTAATACTTTTAAAAGATGATAACGTTTGAAATTTCAATATTTTGTTTCTGGTTTTTATAGATGTTTTCATTAATATCTACATTTTACAACGCTGTAGGGTCCTAAATAACTCAAATTATTGTTAATGGACCGTTAAACAGCACAAAAAACAAAACAATATACACAACGAGTTGCTGTTGGATATGGAATTTATTTCACTCTCTTTAATTATTTTTTAAAAGTTACAAAAGACACGAGCTTTAGCTAAAGTTCGTTTCTTTTGTAAATTAAAAAAAAAAATTAAATCTCGTGTAAATTCCATATCAATTAAGCACGAGTTGTTTCTACCACAATATTAATCAGCAGTGTCAATGTTGTTTTTTGGAGTGAACAGCAGACTATATTCGTGAAAACACATCATCTCGTATATATTCCCGCCAAAAGGTGACGCCAACAATCGATGTCAACGTCAACAATCTGCACGTTTTATTGAACCACATGATTTCCGGTCAAAGTTCAACCAATCAAAAGTCCGGAAGGTTATATACCACTAGTGGTTTAAAACATATCTATCCAACAGTCAGCATGTTTATACAATGGTCCGAGAGTGGAATAACACAGGGCATTGGGGTAGAAATATATGTATACTATATCTGTATTGTGAAAATATATTGGCATCCTATCTTACTCGTTTAATGCGTAACTTAAGAAATTCAACGTTCACTTTATTGTATACTGTAAAAGTTGAAGTGTTCGCGGTGTGGATATTTTCGCTTATTTCGCTTGCATTAAATTCCCGCGAATATCCACACGCAAATATATTTACACTGTTCAAACTCTACATTGGCTAATGATATTATAGGCATACTTTACACAACAGCCAGACTGACCGCTCAAAAATTTCAACATTGCATATTAGTTTAGAGGTTGGTTAAGCGATAATACAACAGGCGAAAATATCAACAATTAAAGTATATGTTAATTAACAGGGATGAATATTCGGTTCTTTCAAGTTTTACCCCAGTGAATATCATATTCCAAACGATGAATATTTTTTTTGCAGGATCTCCCTTCAAATGTTTCCAAGATGGCGTCGTTTCTGGGCGTAACCTATGATCAATCATTCCTGGATGAGGTCACCGACAGGTGTACGTTTAAAACAATGGTGAAAACAATCATGGACGAAATCAAACCACAAGATCAGGAGTTTATACACAAAATGAGCGACGAAAAAAAGTTACCCATTTATAGGAAAGGTAATTAATACGAAAAAGTATACTTTGAGATAATACAGTAAGTCTGTATCAAAGTATCATTTGTTTGGTTCAAAACGGCATGTGTACATGATTTCTGTTTAAAAAAAATCAAAATTTCTCTTGACGGTGGGTAAGTGGTTAAGGTGTCTGACATTCTGCCACCACTAACCCTCCACCGCTGGGTCGCGGGAACGAATCATACATGAGGTGTCGGGTACCGCTCGAAAGTCGGGCGGTTTTTTTTCTTTTCGAACTCTTGCATTCCTCCATACCAAAACTTGAGACGTCCTCAAATGACCAAATTAAAGCTATTTATAGGACGGAAAACACAAGCTTACTAAACCATTACTATCGTGTTGCTATCCACTCTAGAAAAAAACACTTTCGAATTTCAAATTTTATCAAACCAAAGCAACGTAAGGTTTTTTCAGGATAAAGACCAAATAGTCTGTAAGGCAGCCATCACTGCTTGTTTTTAATTTAACTATGCAAAATAGACCGTATTTCTTGATTTTCATACATAAATTGTGTTTGCGTTTCCAGGAGAGGTCGGAGATTGGAAAAACCATTTCACTGTGGCACAAAACGAAGTATTCGACAAACTCTATGAAGAAAAAATGCGAGACTCAAAATGTGCATTCAGATTCGAGTGAAAGGAAATAATATATTCTATGTCTCATCAAGGAGTCAGGAATCATAACAATGGCTACAAAAATAATTTAACCAGTGCATATGTGTACAATAAAGAGAACACATAATTTTGCATCTTGTTTTCAAAATCTATAAAAAGGATTATTCTACATATATGCGTCAATCTACATCCGATTAGATATTTGTATTAGAATCATATGTAGTGTCGTATACAGTTATGTTTGGGTTGGGTGCGCTTAATTTTTTTATATTTATTTTATTTTTGACAAATTTTACACAATATACGTACATATTAAGCACAACACAAACACTTTCATTCAGACTCACAATATACATACTCATTAAAACAGCATCATACATAATCATCATAGCATCTTGATTATTAACATGACACCAACATCATCATTCTCATACTGTATATATATATACCTTGATAGTCAATGCATCCGCATCACAATTATCCTCATCATGGCTCCATCATTAATTCAAAACATCAACAAGTTCAGCATTATTAGTAAACATATACAAGCAAATTAAGCACAGCTCATAAACTTCTATTCCAGCTTTTCCACATTATTATGACACCATTATTAATTAATAAAGTTTTGGCCCCAAAATGATCATCGTCCTGCCAAACATAATCATGATCATGGTTGTCATCACATCATTGCATCATCATCATTATGTCATCATATCGTAATCATCATGACGCCAGCACATTATCGTCGTCAGCATCATCATCCCTAATCGACCTTGGCCGTTAAGAGAACGTCAAAACAATCAACCAACCAATCATCCCTAATCTTAAAAACTTGAAATGTTATATGCTATGTAGTCTTTTATACACACCAACACACATTCAAATGTAGGTACAATTGCACTTTATTATTTTCCAGTAAGTTTTTGTAATTGTTATCAATCTTGTGTAAGTATCTCCAAACTGAGTCATTAGTCCAGTAGAAATGGGCTGGTAATATATTTAATGTTCAAGCATCAGTAATTACTTAAAAAAACACCAATGTCTTCATTTGTAATTATTCGTCTATTGTCAATATAATGTGACCAGGTAGGTGTACTGTCGGAAGCATTCGACAGTATACTTCAGTGAGGTAGCATTTGAAACGACACAAGTTCCGGAGTGTCGCAAGGAGGCTTACACGAACAAACGACAGCCTCCCAAATATACATACACTCAGATCCTATACACCAAGAGACTGTCCTTCAATGACCTTGGATATTGATAGGATGTAAAACATCCTTTGGGGAAGGAGAACAAATTTGCATAAATGGTTATTGACAACCCCCTCCTGAATTTTGCATAAATTGTGACTTTGTACACTCAAGGACGCTTCATAAAAAAGTTGGATAACATAGGTATTGTGGTGTATAACTAGTAGATATTTAAAGGAAAACTTGACGGGCGGATGCTGCGCCATGACCTACGCCAATTAACTTGCCCTTCGGGCTGGGTAGGCTTAAATGGTATCAGGCTAATCAACAATGTAACATCTAATGAAATATGAGTCAACATATGACATTGAGATTATCATAGTCTTGACCTTATTAGATATACAATGTACCAAACACAAATAGGAAGGTCATGATCAGCTCAACTGATAGGTCGGGTATCAGATGTCAGGTAAATATCACTGAAGGTCGGGTATCAGATAAAAGGTAGAAATCAATGAAAGGTCGAGTATCAGATGGTAGGTCTACTTCACAGATAGATAAAAATCCATTACTGGGGGACATCACATTAATATCTGTTATACTTTTCTATGGAGATTTTAAGTCACCTGCGTTTTGCTCAGGTGACCTATTCCGGTCACTTTCTGTCCTTCGTCGTGCAGCGTTTTCATTTTTACAGTTTACTTCTTCTCCAGAACCAGTTGATGGAATCTTTCCAGACTTTGCCAAAACAATCTTTGTTAGATATGAACACAAAATTGTAAAATGGAAAATAGAAAACAAATATTTAAACAAAAGGTCCATGGGACCTGCATAGCTCACCTGGATATTAATACAGTTGCACATGTGAACGCATGTGTGGCCAGTACGGGATACCCACCAATGCCAGTAAATGATAGGAAAGCAATATATACACAGCTTCACAAATTGTCATTTAAGACAATCAGCTTACTCCATACCAACAGGTAGTGAGCAAGCCTAACAGATGAGATTCCTGTTTAACTGGAAACAATAAACAAAAGTTCCCAGAGGGATCTTGGCGCCAACATCGATGATTTTTTCGTTCATTCTTAGAAAGATCGTTTCCTTTCTTATTTTAACTTTCATTTATGTATTTAATCTGAGTTATATTTTTTTTTTGCTTTCATTCATGTCTTTTATCTTAGTGCTATGAACTTTGAAATTTCTTGTGGAAATGAATAATAGTTTCAAGAATCAGGAGTTTTGTTTGATAAGTTCCGAAATTCAAAACATTAAGAGAGATCCATCTTGTATTTATTAACAAGGGAAACATGCATATGAAATTTGGAAAGAGCTATTCAATATTTCACAAGATATAACGTTAGCAAATTGTCATTGTCAAACTCCAAGATGGCCGTCTGTGCTGTCAGCAATTAAGTTTTTTCGTTCAGTCCCAAAATCAATACAGCACAACAAAGGAACAAGGGAACCTGCATATGAAACTTGGGAAAGATCTATCCAATACTTCACAAGATATAAAGATAACAAATTTTCATTGTCAAAATTCAAGAAGACCGTCTGTCGGCCATTATGTTTTTCTGATCAGTCCCAAAATCAACATAGCACAACCAGTGACCATGGGGAACCTACATATGGAATTTAGGAAAGATCCATCCAGGACATAGCTAGATATAACGATAACAAAAAAGTGTTTAAGGACGGACAACAGACTATGGCCGCATGGCGATTTGAATTGCCCACCATCTGATGATGACGGGCTGTTATGTATAAAGGGAAGCAACCTTTATCAACCTGTACATGTAATATTTATGTTCAAGGGGAAAAACTCCTATGACCTTGTGTGAAGTTTGTAAACATTTTAGAAAGTTCATGTCTAGTCTGTAATTGTGACATAATATGGTGTTGATCAAGTGTTTTTTCTTGACGTTTGCATATATACCATGGGCCAGAATGAATAGAAACTCTCGTTTCCCCGAATAGAAGTTTATTCGGAGATTTCTATTGATTCTGGCCCACGGTATGCAAACGTCAGAGAAGTGTACCGTGTGGGTTTCCGACGATGACAGATAAGCTGATTACCTGTATTTGTTACATAATATTGTACACCATTCCGTTTAAGTGTAATTTGGTAATCTGTATATATTTTGTATATATCATAAAATTGTGATTTGAATTTAGCTGCTGGTTTCCCTTCTCTGTTAATAATTTATCAGGGAACAGGGCTAAAAATAGTTAACACCAATTTACCATATGCAAGTCAATTATGCTTATACATTGTAGCAGCAATTTTGGGGGTAAAAGGGACAAATGTCACCATTCATGTATTGCTACAAATTATCTGTTTAAATTCCTTCCTTTAATCATATGTATGACTAAAACTGGTTAGTTTATGAAAAGTAGCGTTTTAAAGGACTTATTTCTATTTCCCCTACTTTCCGAGTCAACATTTATGGAAAATCTGTTCCTGATCCCTAAAGGATGTTTCTGACCAAATGGGGTTCAACCCATTCAATATGTTTCAAGGAATTTTCTCTTTCCCTTATAAGTTCCCGCCTCTCCATTCTGTGAGGGATTAAGAATCACAATTGATTCAAAATCTGTTTGTTGTCCCAAAGGGGTGTTTTTGACCAAATTTGCTTTAAATCCATTCAGTACTTTATGATTGATAGCGATTTGAAAGGCCTTCCCTCTTACCCCCCCCCCCTCCCCCCTTCTCCTACAGCCATAGCCCCCCCCCCCCCCCCCCTCCTACAGCCATAGCCCCCCTTAACATCTTAACATCTATTTCCCCTATTTGGCCCCAGGGTAGTCAGAGTCACCATTTATGCAAAATCAGTTTTCGTTCCGCAATTGAGGTTTCTGACTAATAATGGTCTCCCGTCCGTCTGTCTGTCCGTCAGCACTTTCGTACTTTTTCACTGATGGAACATTTTGTTATGAAGCAAAATTGGTCAGAATTAAACCAGGAGTCAACTGACCGAAATTCAAGGTCACCGTTTCAAAGGTAAAATCACCAGGTCAAGGTCAATTTTTGTACCTTTTCACTGATGAACATTTTGTTTGACATTATGAAGCAAACTTGGTCAGAATTAAACAATCATACAGTAGTAATGCAATTACTGAAAACAAACATTATTATGAAGTTCACATTATTTTCAAAGATTGAAGACATAATATCTAAAGTTAACTTGAATTCATCTACAAGGTAATATTTTGTTAATTAATTTGATTAAACATAGAATTTCCGCATTAAAATCACAAAAAAATTTTTCATTGCACATCATAATAAAGAAGCTTTCTATTTGTGTATTTCTACTTTCTAAAATTTAATAATTCCAGCAATTCTGGATAAAACTAGATAGATCAGGTAACTTCAAAGATTTGTTTTTACCTGTCTTTCTTTCATCTTACCGCAAGTTTTGGCACTTTAATGTATCTGAGATTATACCCGGCCTCCTATGGCTCTGATGAACATTTTGTAATCACATTATGAAGCAAAGTTAGTTGGAATTAAAAAAGGAGTCAAATGACCAAAATTCAAGGTCACCAATTCAATAGTCAAGGTCAAGTTTTTATAACTTGTTTTTTAACATGAACATTTTGTTATGACATTATGAAGCAAAGCTGGTCAGAATTAAACAATAAGTCAACTGACCAAATGACAAGGTCACTTAGTCAAAGGTCAAATCGCCATGTCAAGGTCAAATTTTGTACCTTTTCACTGTAAAACATTTTGTTGTCACACTATCAGGCAAAATTAAACGGAACGAAACAAGGAGTCAACTGAGCAAAATTCAAGGTCACCAGGTCAAAATTCAAAGTCAAACATTGTATTTTTTCACTGATAAATTTTGTTTGTTATGACATAATGAAACAAAGTTTGTCAGAATAAAACAAGAAGTTAAATGAAAAAACATTAAGGTCACATTTTGTATTTTTTCTTTATTGAAAATTTCCTTATTACATCATGAAGCAAAGTTGGTCAGAATTTGACAAGGAGATAATTGACCAAAGATCAGCTTTGTTGGATTTTGACCATTAGGGGAGATCAATAGCCACATGGCGGGGCTCTTGCTGACCTGCCAGAGTTTTAGTTTTGGTTAAAATCAATGCAGTACTTAATGACTAGTAGCAACCTAAAGGAAGCGTTGGCAGACAACAGACGCTGCGCTACGGTATAAGCCCTTCAGGCCAGGTGAGCCAAAAATTGAAATCTTCTTCATTAGACTCGGACGTTCTGCATTACACTGTGTTTATTTCTCTTCATGAATTTAAAGAGCATCAGGGGCTCTATCTAATTTATAAATTTTAGCACCTCAGACCGTCCTTTCCCCTCCAGGAGGGGTAAAACTTGTTGAATTTTATTTAAGGAAAAACAATTTAACATTTTCTGATATATTTTGACCAGTGGGGAGTTATTGCTACTTGTCGTGAATCATCTTTGGAGCAAGACTGGATCAAATTGCGAGATTGGGATCCATGCCGCGATCCAACGCTGGGACCCAAAAAAAGAAAAGTAACAATAAATATATCAAAAATCTGCTGATCCAGTCGCAGAAACACTAGCTATTACAGTTGATTTTACTCTATGGTTAGTTTTTTTGTTATCATCAGGGGCTAAATTTATTTCATTACCCCCAAGTTATTCGTTATCCTTTGGGAAGGGGGGGGGGGGGGTTATGGAAAAAATTCCTCACTTGGTGACAAACATACTTATCAGTAAAAAAACATGTACAGTGTAATTCATATTTCAATAGATTTAAAATTCAAATGTTCCTTATATGTATTTTCAATACATGTGGTTCTATCAATCCATATTTAAATATTTTAGAGGTGGGTTTTATGTGATACGGGAAAATCTTTACTTCATAAAATTAAGCCCAGTTGCAGTGAGAGGGGAGGCAACTGAAATTAAAAAAAACATAAGTCTGATTATTTTTCCACAATCATAAGTGAAATAATATTTGTTGGTTCAATTTTTTTATGCATTGTTAAATAAGAAATGTTTATTCAAAACACGATTTAAAAAAAATAAATTTTCATCCACCCAATTTTCGGAAATTTAGAAATGTTGGTGAAAAGCATGCATATATGTGTTTGTTTTGTTGAATAAAAGTTATATTAATGTTAAACGTTTGCTTTCTTTTCTGTTTTATATGTATATATAACGTTAGCATTGTAAAACATCAAAAAGAAATATATATGTAAGTTGTTGATTTCGTTCTTTCTGGTGTTTTTCCTGAAAATATTAGTTTTTCACCCAAAAATGATTTCTGCAATTTTTTCGGCTAATTACAACACAAATACTTGTTCTTCATACACTAGTAAACATTTGAGTGAAATTTCATGAAATTCCCATGGATATTGACAAAGGGACCGAGTGACCTTAATTTCATTTGCATAAACATAAATAGAAATTTCGTTCATATACTGTAGAGTTATGAATGCAATATGCAATTTGTCAGCATCATTTTGAAGCTTTCTTTTGGCCGCAGATTATATGACCTAGATTATCTTTTGAAGCAAACATTTTGGTGATGTAAAGAATTGAAAACGTCCAGGTATCCTGTTTGAACTGACGTACCTGATGATGACATTATAAAACTTGACGTTTCTAGTTAGAATATTATAAATAATGCTATAGCCGTTAATGATTTGATATACCGGATATTTAAAAAACCTGCGTCTGTGGCGGGCTACTAATTATTTGACAATTTGTTAATTAAGTACTGATGCATTTCGATACATTTTATAGTTTCTAACGTTTTAAAGATTTTAACTTTTTGTTTCTGGTATTTCATGAGTTCTGTTTTGTAAATTTCCATTTTTTCAATGTTTATGGTCCTGTAACACGACTCAAGTTGTTGATGAGCGGTCAAACAATCAAAACCCAAACACCAAACTAATTTAACTTTCAATACATTTTTACATTGAAAATATTTAACACTTTCATTTTAATGAAGAACTGCATATAAAGGTATATCAACTATGGAAGTTATTATCATAAAGTGCAAACTAATACATTTTAAATTATAAAAACGTCAGCAATAGCTATTTTTAATACAAAAATATACACTGTTACATTAAGGATCATGGGTTATTACAGTATTATAGCAGCATTATATATTACTATTTACAATTAAAAGAACAAGAGGCCTATAGGACCTGTATCTGGTCTTTATGTGGGTATCCAAGCTAAACTGCAACCCTTCTGCCAAAATTAAACCAAGGTGACCACCTCAGATTTCAATATTTGAGAGAAAATGTTAAAGTAACAACAACTAATTCATAAGACCAAAAACCATGCATCAGACTTCAGTATGACATTTCATTTGAAATAACAATATCTCTACGGTAGAACCAAAAATTATTTACACAACACGTACAGGTGGACAGACACAGCTGTATACATATTAACCCACAAAAAGAATATATTTGAAGTATTTTCAAAATCATTGCAAAGAAACAGCAAATGCATTATCCAACCACAATCAATGTAGACATTGAATTTTCAAATCTACTAAAGTATAACTGATCAATTGCAAACTGGTAATCATAATAATAAATTTTATTTTATAACAATTGTGAAACAAGTTATTTCAACTTTAAATCAACTTAAATCAATCACTCTTGAAGGTAATGAGGAACCTGGGGAAAACACATTGTCGAGCAGGTGCCCCCCCCCCCCCCACCCCCTCCCACACACCACCACCAAAAACCACTTTTCCACTCAGATTGGTAAAAGGCAAGATGCACTTCCCATTGTGCAACCCAACCTCCCAAATTGTTTCTTAACATTTGTTTAAATAAGCAAACCTGGAGAAAAAAGTACATAATCTAGGGTATTAGTAAATGAGGTATAAATCGTAAATTATAACAGAAATAAAAGGCTTCTGGCAACCAATTGCTGCAAACTTGCAGTAAGCTTGCGGCAAGTTTGCAGCAAGCTTACATTTGGTATTGGCCAGTAAATCATGAGTGGAATATACGGGTACAAGAAAGAACCTCACATGCTGAGCAAAAATGCAAAAAAGATAGTGAGAAATAAGCATATAAGCCTGGTATTCATCACTTACCCGAGATCCATAATATGTACCAACTACACAGTTGTACACTTGTTAAGATAAAACCATTAAAATATTACTGCATGAATAAAGTGCAGGAATAAAAAGTGTAATATTTAACATGTTCTCATGATCAACAATAGTGATGTTTTTTTTTCAATCATGGCACATGTTATTTTATCTTAATCTATGTAAAAACCACATGATTGTCTTTCTAAAAATATCTTAACAAATCAAATTCATAAATATCAGTACTTACAAAAATATACTGTTCTACAGTAATTAAGTGTTATTAGTTTAATATTATGTATATTCAAAATGCAGAACAAAGTAAAATATCTAATTTCATGTACAATTCTGAGAATGATATCACACTGGGTATTTTGAACATTTACTGATCGATCTTAGCTGCCTACTATGTGTAATGGATATATACAAGTTGAAATCTTTATGAAACCCCGATATAGATGTCTTTTTCATACTTCTTGTCATTATTTGACTTAATGATAATAATAATTTAAGGTTCTTATGTACCACTTAAATACAATCTATAGGTCGTCTAAAGTGTTTCACAAATTATTATCTGTGGTTATAGGGCCATAACAAGCAGCTAATTTCGTTCTCAACTCCCTAGGTAGTATACAACTGGTGCAGAAATCTGCGCTCACTGAGCTAGCATTCTATAATTTCTAGCGTTGCCTAACCACATACTCAATGTACAGCAGAGTAGACGGGAACAAGCAAAGTAAAGTATCTTGCTAAAGGATACGACACAAGTGCCATGGCCAAGACTGGGACTCGCAACCCTTCGATCATGAGCCTAGCGTCCTACCACTATACCACTGTGCCTCCTAGATTAGCAAATGTCCAGCATAATAAGTACTATACTACTTTAACTGCAGTGTCATGGTTGCCAACCTCTAAGGAAGATCTCCTTCTGCTGGATTTTTTAATGTGTGAGATTCTGACGACATAACCTTGTTTCAGGTGTTCAGATAATACATGTATTAACCCATGTGTAACAGGAGAAGAGAAAATGTAATGTCCAGACTGGGGTTCAAACCCGGGACCTACCGAACTCTAGACGAACACTCTACCAACTGAGCTACCTGGTCGCCGATGATCGACTCATTCCAGTTCCGCTACATATGTATCAAACAAATCATGGCTTTTCTGACTACTGTAAGGTTTTGATTGTTGATCTTGTAACTGCATTTTGTCAATAAATGAATATTTGCTTAGCATTCATGAAATCATACCTTTTCTCTAAAGTATGAAATAAAGCTAAAACAAAAGCTTCATAAGCTTATAAGTCTCTGTAAATGCAAATGCTAAAAATGAGATGTTTGGGAAATTCAATTACATTCATGACAATTTTTTATTGTTTTTGAGTGATTTTTTTTATGTTAATGTTAAAAAAAGAAAATCCATATTTGATTACAGTTTTAAGTTGGTGTTAACCTGAGAAGGATTTTGACAAAAAGGTCAATATTCAACTTGTTTACTCCCTGAACCCACATGTGAACTCTCAATTCTTGCTGGAAATATCAGCAAATTAGCAAACCACCTAACACCTTAACCTCAATATTGAATCAGAACCTTATATAGATCACTCCTGCCAGAAACAACAACTTTGACCTACAGGAATTTAACCTAATCTCTATATTAACACCCGTCAACCACCTAAACATTGGCTTGGTTTGCTAAGGACGTGCCAGGTTTTGGAGGTGGAGGAAAGCTGGAGCACCCAGAGAAAAACCAGTCCTACGATCAGTATCTGGCAACTGTCCCATGTGGGTTTCAAACTCACAACCCAGTGATGGAGGGCCAGTGGTAGAATGTCAGGACACCTTAACCACTTGGCCACCTTGGCCCCTCTAAACACTGAAGATCCGCCAACACCTACAAGGATTTAGATTGACACCCCAGAAGTTCATTTTTTTATTTGTAATTCCTTTGTCAGAAAAAACCTACCGTGTATTATACCGGTGCTGGTCTGTCTTTTGTCTTACTCTGGAGATTGTCTGCTGTACCTTGTGCCTTACTCCAATAATGGTTGAGAGTTACCCACACCACTCTGATACCCCTTACACCACCATACCCTACCTTATATATACGCCACCCATGTTACATATACATGTACTTAAGCATATCATGATGACAATTTATTTTAGTTTCATTGGGATATGAAAAAAAATTTGTATGCAAACTGTATGAATCCGCGTAGCAGATTCTTACAAAAGTTTGCAAGCAAAATTTTTTTTCATAACCCTATGAAATTAAAAAATAATTGACATCAATGTTTATAATTAATTTTTGAAACTTATTTTTAAATTTAAAACATGTTTATGTACAATTTGACTGATCTAACAACGGATTCTTTTTTACAAATCAATACGGAGCGTAAATTGCCACATTGTGACGTCACATCTTTCGTGCCATTTTCGGATTTTTTTTTCATAGAGGTATGAAAAGAAATCTCAACCAATCAGAAAGCTGCATTCTGCATACAATCAATGGAAAATTAATCATATGTATATAAAGGCACTGCCTCTCTTAAGCTTTAGCTCAACAGAACATTGACCGTGGTCAGTTGAGTCACCAACAACAACCATAGTTACTTCACATCATATCTCTGACTAGTAACAATCTACAGTTTAACCTGTATGAAACATAAGTCACAAAGGCCAAATTGTTTGTCCAGTTTATACAGGTGTCCGTTTGTAGAGGTATTATTTAAGTTCAGAACGAATTGCAGGGACTAAACATTAAGGCAGGAATAGACAGGGATTCGGATTAGACAGGGACCAGTTTAGACAAGTTATGCTGTAATAAAGAAAGCAGTCAGGTCATATATAGTGGAACAAGTAAGTACCTACACAATTCCGACTACCAGACAGGGTCATATTCATCAGTCGATTCTAATGGTGGAAAATTCATTACGAACCTTCACTGGTGAACGAGTTAAAGGATGTCATGAACCTGCATCCTGGGATTTTTAAATATCATAAAAACACAATGACATTGTAGACATAACAAAAAAGAATCCCAAAATTCAATACTGCATAATCATAAGGTCTTCCCACATTCTGCAAAACCAAACACTGTGTCATCTGTACACCACATGGAAATGTTCTATCCATCTACCTTGATGGAACTTTCTTGAATACTAAGCTATTGAATTGTCCTTGTCTGATATTTGTGCCGTTCAATCCCTTTTCATTTGGTAGAAAAGTTATAGTGACTCCTTCCTGTTGTTTCTGGATCAGACCTTTATCTCCAAAGTAACTGGCTGGGCCGACCATCACCATCAACAAAGTGTAGCAAACATCTTTCTTCATCAACACCGGGGGGTCAATCTCCAAGGGGTAGGTCTTCACTGATCCATCGGTGTCAAGATCAACCTGCTTTTCAAAAATTTGTCGATTCCCATCTTCTAAAACCTTTAATGTTATTTTATAAAAACCATCATTCTGACAGCTCCCGTAGACCAAAACCTCCTGTAACCTCACATCATGTGATAGTATGAACGAGATGGCGTCTGCATTGCCTCGGAAATACCCTTTGCCACTCTTCACCCGCGTGAACCTCTCAAAAACGATTCTTCTATCCCTGGGTTGATCTGGGTGATCGGCCTTCCTGCTGTTTAAGAAGCGAAAAATTTCGATAAGTTCATCAGGAGTCAGGATACCCATGACAGACACTCTTTCAGAAAAATAAGATGGCCTCATTCTTGCAAATCGAATATGTGGCAAAATGTTAATCAAGACCTTGCGCAAATTTTTCTCATCGGCCATGATTTGTTCTTGTCTGCATCTTCTATTGGCCCATTTTATAAGGGCTTCAAAGATGTCTTCCTCCTCCATGTTGAGTCTGTCCCTTTTGAGAATCTCAATGAGACCCTCCTCGGTTATGTCCTTGAACCCCTTGGAACCAAACACCGCGTAGGAGTGTCGGATGATGTGCTGCAGGCACAGCTCCTTGACATCGTCCTGGGACCACATACAACTGTGTATTAGTATCCAGCAAACTTTGTCAGTGGAAAGTGCCTGTCGTACTCGCTGGTGACATTTGACTGCTAGGCCTTTTACGTTGTACTTATCAGCAGCATACATGAGGGGAAAGGTTTCAACTAAATCCACTTTGTCATCGTCACAGTAAATGAACCTGTAAGTTAAAAGAAAGTTACAAATTGTAATATCTTTATTCAAAATATAAAAATCTTGTAAAAAAACAATTAGGCAAAATATTACATGGCAACCCATAATTATTTCTCTATTTAGTATTCAAATATAATATCTTTATTCAAAATATAAAAATCTTGTAAAAACAAATTAGGCAAAATATTGCATGGCAACTCATAATGATTTCTTTATTTAGTAATTACTGTGTTGTACGTATGTACATGAATACCTATCTCAGGATAAACAATGAAAAAAATATGAAAGTACCAACCCAAAGTAAAGAAAGTATTCTGATACAGAAATCAAACTGACTGAAGATCAGTGGTCAAAATAAATACAATTGTGACTTGCTTCGGTATATTTTATTTTGTGATCTCATGTCTGCATACCAAATTTTGTTACTTCAGAAAAAATAGTTTAGTTAAAACAAAAATGTAGCTATAACCATATTTCAATGTTATTGTATAAACATTGTCATTTTACTAAAATTTCTTCTTTTCATAAACAAGAGTTGTCCCCCATTTTAGTAGGTATACACATCATTTCCATTGTGACATAAGTTTGCAAGTAAGACTGTTTTTCAGTCGTCATTTTCCTACATATTTACGTCAATTTCCTATCGATATAATGATGTCACAAAGAAAATGACATATTCAGTGTACCTAAAGGGAGGCAACTCTTGTTTACAAAAAGACCCAATCAATGAAATGCAAGATATTCAAATAATGTGATAAAAAGGATCTAGGGACTTCCTCTAGAATTTTCATTTTAGCTCGCCAGAGGAGAAAAATCCTTTATTTAAAATTGTTTCATAAATCTCGCAAGAAATGGAAACCCATGTTAGATCCTTACTAAGGCCAAAAAAAGGTTTGTTTCCACCAACGTGCCGGAAAAAAGTAGGGTAGGTATGTCTGAAATACTTTTTATTTTTTTTTTTACTTTTTTCATATCTGAAGTCAACACTGGAATGTAATGTTTTAATTTACATAATATAAAATGTCAATCCACCTCTAATGTTGTCTTGGCACTATTAATATTCATTATGTATCTGGTCAACAAGTAAATTGGTGAGCTGTAAAGAAAAATTTTCGTCACCATTTTTAACTAAAATATCTGTAGGGTCAGGACTGAAAAAATAGGTGGGGTCGGGTAAGTGGAAACACACCTATTCTATTTAAAACCTACATGTATATAACAGTCAACTATTTTACATACACTGTCATCCATCAGCACAAGATGTGCATACTGAATTAATTTAATCATTGAGAACCAATAAAAAAAATTTAAATTTCAACTCCACACACCCTAGATGAAGCTACAGTGTACTGCGCCCAATGTATGTCATTTTCCAATAACATACCTTGTAACATTGTGACGTCATCATGATTATGGCATCATAATTATAGCATTGGAGACTGCACTGCTCCACTGTGAACTGGTTGCTGTTAACGTTCTGACTAGGGGTTTATCCCGACATTGAAACAATATTAGCTTACCTACATATTCAACATGGTGTGCTAGTGCACACCATTCCATATGTAGGTGTGCCAAGGTATATTACACACCAGTGAATGTCAAAAATATAACACCAAATCTTTAAATATCAGTGTTCTTGCTACTTTGATTTTCCAACAACCTGTGCCTTATTGAATAGGGAAAATACAGCAGGATTTTCAAATAAAATTTTGCTTCATTTTGGGGAAAATAACAAATGTTGACAGGGGGAAACAACCTTATGTCAGCTGTAAAAATGGGGAAACAAAATCAATGAATATACATGAACTATCTTGTTACTTCATGGGGAACTAGCATTGGAGATAATTCCTGAACAGACTTTAAACAGAGGATAACTTATTCACCCCCAGAATTCCATAATGAACTATTCCATCCTTTAAATTGACAGAGTTTAAATGCGTCTTCAGGGGTGAATGAGCCTACTTTTAAGTTCAGTAAAATACTCACTACAAATAAATATGTACTTATTTTGGCACACTCAAATTCTAAGCCATAACAAAATTAAAGCTTTCAGCATGAATATCGCTAACTAAGATGAACTCGAAGATATATGTCAGGGTTCTCATTAAAAGCTGGTTGCCGGCAAAAGTAGCCTGTTATTCAACAACTTTGAACCGGCTATTTTTCAGAATTTTATATACAGTCAACAGTATGTCAACATTACAGAATGTGAAAATTCAACCAGCTATTCTTTCAAAAGTCAGCCAATTATTGCAAAACTTAGTGAGAACACTGTATGTACATTTACAGTATTAAAGAATTTGGTTGACAATTGTTTTATCAATGTTGTCCTTTCGCAACAATTTACACGATACACATTTCCTTTAAAATCTATGTACAGGTCTATAAACTTACCGCAGCAGTATCTTGAAGGTTACAGGATCAATATCCGGTATTTGTATTATGCTATATGGTTCAGCCATGAGTCCCTGAAACATGGTAAAGAACACATCACTTCTTGCCATCAAATGAGATTTATGAGCCCCTATGCTTTTTCGGTTATCTCCTTGTCCGACCACAAATCGAACATCACAGCCTATTTCCTGTTCCAAGATGTAGCGGTTACACTGTACCAAACTTTTCTTATCTCTCCAGTTCTGGGGCTCATCTCCTCCCGAAGCCATTCTTCTTCAGGTGTGAAGAGTGAATCTGGTTAACAGAAAATAGTATAAACATATGGTTCAGTCAGGTGGATAAAAACTAGCTTAAATGTCTGATTGTTTTTTTTTTTTATTTTTAAATTTTGCATTTGAGGCTTTCAACCAAATGTTTAAACCACATCCAGCTCTCTCAAATCACAAAGACATCTGCAAGTGTACAAAATGTACACCTGATGGTCGGTAATATTTGACAAGCAGCATTCCTAAATGAAAGGATCTAAAATGGTTTCAATTATCAATGAAAGCATACTTTCAATCATGTTGCAGGGATCACTTTGGGGCGAAATATGGGATTTTTACCCATAGTTTTCCTAAAAATCTCATTAAAAATTCAAAATTGTATTACTTTATATGAAAAAATCTCATAGATATTTTGCTAATCCCATAAAGTCCCTCAAATTCTCCCAAAGTTCTTGAGTGTCAGAATTAGCCCTGCATGATGTTGTGTATCATCCTCTTCTTGAAGAAACCATATGAGAATCATTTTGAAAAATGTGGGAAAACATAACCCATACTGGGTAATCAGTAAAATATGCCCTTCAAACTGTAACCAAATTATTATCTGACAACAACTTTTTTATTTATTTTGAAATTTTACACAATCAAACTTGGTTATGTAAGATCAAAAATAAAATATTTCAAATTCAAACTACTATATTTGAATATCAAAACAATATGTTTGAATTTTCAAAATAAAATAAATGTGATTGTGCATAGGCATACATGTACATGTACACTGTGTAATATTGTGTTCCTACACACAGGGACCTGAGAATTTGTTACAGCTAGTTTTGGACCTAAAATAGGGTGTTTAGCGTAATTTTACACATTTGGGGGGTTAAGATAAATTTTCGATAAAAATGCCCCCTCAGTAGTCATAAAAGCTAAAGGGTTGAAAGCTTTCCAGATCGAAAAATAGACCCCACCTACAAAATGTACCTTTCCAGCACGCGGGGTGACGTCAACCTAATGAATATTTAACGAAATGGCCCCCACGATCCTAAGACACGGATATGTTGGGTGTTTTTGGAGGAAATGGAGATTATTTCTGAGGAAGGAGGATACATTTGACTTGCATTTAGGAGGTTTCTAAAATAAAAATTATCCATCTTTCCAACGGTACCAAGCATTTTTTCGTACAGTTACCTCAACTAGAAATGTGATTTTTGATGCAAGAAAGGTAGGTGGGGTCTATTTTTCGATCTGGAAAGCTTTCCACCCTTTAGCTTTTATGACTACTGAGGGGACATTTTTATCGAAAATTGATCTTAACCCCCCAAATGTGTAAAACTACGCTAAACACCCTATTTTAGGTCCAAAACTAGCTGTAACAAATTCTCAGGTCCCTGTGTTCCTACACAGTTGCTTGAGTTTCTGTCTGTAAATAATGCATAAAATATGTGTAAAATGAGCCTCCCATTACAGTAATGTAATGGCCATTACATTCTGTAATGGGCCGCAGCTCCATATATATAAACATTTTTCATATACATGTACAGTTGAGTGTAAGCTAACCTTTACACCTAGTGCACTAGTAGTGCACTACGTTTAAACTAGTAGTGCACTACATTTAAACTACAGGTAAACTAGTAGTGCACTACACCCTGAACCCCAAATAGGCCAAATACCCCTACAGAAACTCAAGCAACTGTGGTTCCTACGTAGCTAGAGCTAAAAATACACTAATCCCTATTGGAAGTCCTCCTCAAGACTCTTTATTATCAGACGTTTGATAGATATCATCTATCAAAGAGTCTCGAGGAGGACTTCCAATACATGTAGGGATTAAGAATACATGTACACCGCCAAAATCATGTGTCCATCAGTTTATACACTGTAGGGGGGGGGGGGGGGTGTCGAAAAAAACCCCACATAAAATGATAACAGTGCAGTACATTTACAGTACATATATATCTTCATGTAAAAAATTATATCTGTCAAATACAAATGTACATTTACACGTGCCAGTCTACATAAACAATGTACACACATGTACAAATGTACTTATGCAGTACATCCAACTCCATGTGCACTTCCTTCTAATAAGTTCTATCAAAAAAATAATTCACATCTCGCATGTCTCGATCTGTAATTAATTACCCTTCGCGCAAAATTCTAACCTACTATGTAACTCATAAAATGTTATGTGTCTGGTCAAATGTGTTGGTTAACGATCAGCTTGACAAATTACATTGTTTACTCACCAACGACGTGTAGTCCACCGAACGAAAGTAGAAATTAAACGGAAGTGTATTTATGATTGTAAAATAGGAAATGGTTGGATACAAAATGTCCGGATTACAATTTAGACATGCAACAATTTAAAATGGTTTTGTTTAATAAAAGAAATGTATTCGGAGTCTTAACGAAAAAAAAATGTCTTTATCACTTTTGATCACTCAGCTATTCCAGATCATCAGTGTATGGGAGAGGGGTAAAAAAACGAAAAAGGTTACAGTACAGTACTATATACATGTATATCTACTTACATTGTACATGTATGTTTTTTGTACACCCGTATTTGCAGGAAATTGATATGTTTATGGCTTCATACGTCTCAAATATGTGGCTCTGTTTCAAATACAGAGGTATTACTCATAATTTTTTATTGATTATTTGTTTTAACAGGGACGTATATGTGAGACAGACATACATGTATGTCCCTGGTTTTACCTACTTCTTGTATTTTTCTTCATCCAGACATTTTACCTGAATTATATACATGTATATCATGATCAATAAACTCGGTTGATTTTTGCGACCATGTCTTTGCCATAAAATCGGTTTTTTAAAAAAAAACACACTCTAAAATGTTCGAAAGACCCACACCTTTGTTCCTTAGATAATTTCCCCTACCCCTTTTCACTAGACGAATTTTATATATAAAAAAAACGATTGCAGAAGAAATGACGTCAAACATGGAATTGTTCGTTTACCGAATGTACATGTATAACCAGAATCACGTCTTGGCATTTTCTCCAACAGATTAGATTACATGTATATTTATTTTTCTGTTGGAAATAAAAAATGGGATTTCTTTCAAATTTCAAGAATAAATTCCGCGAAAAGTAATTGGCGAAGTCGAATTTCCCTTGTTTTTTTTCCATTCCTTACTTAAACCACCATTTCGATTCCTTTAAAGTTTTCTCGGACCCTTTGGCAAAATCCATGGCAATCACACGACATTTTACTCAATCTTTCACTGTTGAAATACCTTAATGAATTGAACAATACAACAATTAAGGAATCGAAACTGAACTGTTTGATTGACGGGGACCATGTACCAAGTGCAATTCGGGAAGGAGCTCGAGGGCCCGGCCCGTGTAAAGCTAATTGGACACCACGGGACCAAATCCCTGTCTTGCTTTTCATATCTCTACTGCTACAGGTGTACCACGAACACAATATTAGCAGTGATTTCTTCAAGGGCAAAGAATATTTAAAAGGAGCGAGAAATCAACGTGTCCCGGTCGACTGTCCTCGCATTTTCCCTCTACGTTACAATAAGAATCTCTCAAAAGGACGAAAATACATGTATATATATAGCTAACCAGTCCGTCAAAGTCACGTGACACAGACCCCTAACCCAATATGGTGCCATATAAACGTATGTGGATAGTCCATGTGGTTGGCCAATGGGGATCTATGCGATACTGAAATGATTACAACAAAAATCATTCAAACAAACTTAACATTTCCCCCATTCAAGATTAGACATCTATGCATTATTTTTTTTCGAAACCATTATTCTGGAATGGCTGACAAGTGAAATATATTTGATATTTAACGGCAAACCATTGAATTTTCTTGTTATTAAATTTCGAAAGAGGACTTTTATTAATTTTTTTCTTTACTTGCCTACTGGAAAGTAGGCCTGGCTAGGCCTAATCTGTCGAAATCACAACCGATCGGGTCCAGTAGGTCCAGCAGCTGATTGGGATGAGCTGATCGAAAAAGTTGAACACGGCGGGTCACTTTTTCAAGGGACGAATATTACAGAAATATCGTGTAGGGTCATATTTTTACAGATGGCCGTGTAAGATTTCTACAGTGAAATAACGACCCCGGGTAACTTTTGCAACGCAGAGTAATGACCCTGGGTACCTAGTTTTTTTTATTGGCGGGTCACATTTTCACGTTGCACTGAAAAAGCCTTATATTTTCACTGCAAAGTCTTATATTAGTACTGCTCATCACCGCAGTGAAAATATAAGTTTTATCAGTTTGACATTTTTCTTTATTACATTTTTGCCTGTGAAATATAGAAAATGATCAAACCGGGACCATTTTTTCACGTTACACCGGAACTATTGTATGAGTTGTTTCCCTTGATTGTTGTCGTCTGCTAGGCCTAGAACTTGTCGATTGGGGAAAGATGATCTTGAAGAAATGGCATCAGCAGTAGATATTGATGAGGTACTGCTGCAGGATTTAATATGTAATGAATTGGAAGATGAGAATGGTTAAACTTTTCCGATCAACTAACTTAACCAGATCGGTTGTGATTTCGATGGATTAGGCCTAGACCTAGCTACTTTCAACCTAGGCAAGTAAAGAAAAATCAAAGTGCTGAAAGTACTGAAACGCTAAAACTCCAGTATGTATATTTCGACAGCTATTGAAGTGTTTTTGTTGTAGGGTTACTAAGTTTCGATATCAGAAAGTTTCAGAATAAGGATTAAGTAAGTATTAAGAGTAAACTCAATAACACACAATTAAGTTGTTTAGATTGACGAGTTGTATTTCAAGCTACATACAAAATGTAATAATGTACATGTACAATATTTAGTGCATGAATATTGATCAAATTACTGGGAAGCGAATGCGTTTATTTTAATATATGCACTGAAATAAACGATATTAGTGTGTTCGACACAAAATAAAACAAAAGCAAAAAAATCACATCCGAGATCCAGATGGAAATGCAAGATGACGATTAATTGACAGAGCATTGGCAGAGACATACATACAAATGTACTGGTTTGTTTCAATAATAAAAATGTATGTTATTGTAAGGTAATAAAAGTTTGCATTATGACGTAAACATATCATAACAACCTAAAAGTATGATCAATGTGTGGCAGGTTTTAAGCACAGGGACCTGAGAATTTGTAAAAGCTAGTTTTGGACCTAAAATATGGTGTTTAGAGTAATTTTACACTTTTGGGGGGTTGAGATCAATTTTCGATAAAAATGCCCCCTCAATGGTCATAAAAGCTAAAGGATGGAAAGCTTTCCAGATCGAAAAATCGACCCCACCTACCTTTCTTGCATCTAAAATCACATTTCTAGTTGAGGTACGAAAAAACGCTTGGTACCGTTGGAAAGATGGATATTTTTTATTTTATAAACCTCCTAAATGCAAGTCAAATGTATCCTCTTTCCGCAGAAATAATCTCCATTTCCTCCATAAACACGCAAAACTTCCGTGTCTCAAAGTTTTCGGCGGCCTGCCGGCCAGTTTAACATATTCATTGCGTTTTGACGTCACTGCACGCGGTGGCCGTACGCTGTCATTGGATGGCGGTCTTCCTGTACGTCAACCGCAATGAATATGTTAAACTGGCCGGCAGGCCGCCGAAAACTCTAACTTTTTAAGAAATAGTGATTTCAATCTTTCAATGTCAAAGTCCAAGATGACCGTTTTTCAGCCATTTTGTTTTTCTGATCAGTTACAAAATCAAAATGGCACAACAGTAGGAACCAAGGGAACCTACATATGAAATATGAGAATGATCCTCTAGTAGTTGTCCATCGTCGGAAACCCACGGTACACTTCTCTGACGTTTGTATAACGTGGGCTAAAATCGGTGGAAACTCTTGTTTTCGTACTAAAATAGTAGCCAATCATATCGATAGTTTCATCCGTGACTACATCCAGCAGTAGCAGTCATGCCTACAGAAATATACCTGTTGTAGTCACGGTAAAATGATCTAACAGAGTGTCACAAGAAACGACCATTCTGATTGGTTGAAATCTCCGAATAAACTTCTATTAGGGGAAACGAAGATTTATATCGATTCTGGCCCACGGTATGCAAACCTCAGAGAAGTGTACCGTGGGTTTCCAACGATGGTAGTTGTCAATTAGTTAACAATCTTTTAATGCCTAAATCAAAGACGGCCGCCTTTCCGCCATTTTGTTTTTACTGATCAGTATGAAATCAAACGGGCATAACTAAGCACAACGTGAAACCTACATATGCAATTTGAGAAACTGATTGAAGAAGTTTTTAACACAATAAAAAACTTCAGGTTAACATTATCGTTCGGAGGAAGGTGAATGAATCATTGAAATCTACGCTGATGGTAGTTAGCACAATGGATATTAGATAAAAAAAAATAAAAGGGTTTGCAAACATATCTCTCCTTACAAATGATAGTTCGAACCATCCAATTTGTCGTAAAATATCACAGTAAACAATCAAATTGTTGTTCCAAAAGAACGACGGCCTATTACGATATCTTTACCAAGCTGGAGAAAAATAATGGTATGCAAATATGTCATATTCACTTACATCTCTAGGCCTAATTATCAATTATCAAGTTCATATACAAAACAGGGAAATTACATGTATGTTGGCCGTGACCTAGTTATGTATAAAGGGCCGCACAGAATTACTTGAATTTACACGATAAAGGTTTTGCACACCAGAGAAATAATATAAGTGTTATTTCTTCTAAATAACTTATATTGTGTCAATTGCTATATACACTATACAGGTTTCGATAAAGTTTCGTTAAAACAAAAATGTGAACCTACAGTGCAAGAAAATCGATCAATTTTGTTCATTCGGTTTATAGGCCTATATCACAACGTTAGTGACGATCAGGGGAAGTAACTCGTAAATAAAAATATCAAATCCAGAGGGTGAATTTACACTGTAATTACGAATAAATGTTTCCGACCGACAAATTTGTCGAGTATTTTGGTTTACGCACATGTAGAAGGTATCATATCATTGAAATCAGTTCAGATATCATATGCGATTGGTAGCAATTCAAGCTTTTCCGGAGCGGGAGGGGGAAAATGACATGGGTAAAAGGTCACAGAATAGTGGCAGCAATAGACGCAAAAACTAGTAGTTTTAGCGCTAAAAATGAACGAATGTATTTTAAGGCCTCTTTCGAAATGTATTAAAAAGAAAATTCTACGCTACGTGGTCGTGAAAATATAAAAAAAATCTGCCATAGTAAAGTGAAATATATTTGATATTGAACGGCAAACCATTAAATATCCTCTATATATTTCACCGGCAAAAATGTAATGAATGTGTTTATTTTTCCTAATTATTAGTTTTTATGTTTGTAGAACACATGCTTGAAATACAGTGTTGTATTCGTTTTTAGCAACAGAGGTTTTCATTGTGACATTCAGGAATGTGTATTAAACTGGAAGAGTGGACATTAAAGTTTCATGTTAATTCGTGATGTTACTAATTAAATCTGAAACACTGCTGTACACGTATACATCTCGCATGCTATTAAATTGTCGAAAAAGCATTTGGTTTATGTTTTCATTGAGAATAGATGTACGGACGAGGAACGAAGGAAAACATAACACTTTTATCCTATTTTGTTAAATACCAATTGCTTCCATAAAATTGCTTTTTCTTTTTACCACGAAATGAAATCAGTTTGAATTAGAGACGAACAGATTTGGAACCCCACATTCGGAATTTCTTGATCCACCCCTGTTAAACGGTCAATATCACAAACTGTTGTATTTTGTAGACTAGTACCACGCGTTTTTTTTATTAAGTATCCGATATATATGTAGTATTTAATAAAATTTTGAATTTAGCCACGTTCTGGTCAAATTGTGTATGTCTGGTTTATATATCTGGTATATACATAATTAGATTATAGGTTTAAATTACAAGAGTTTGATTAGAAATTACAATCCGCCTTTTGTTGGAACTCAATATATATTACACCGTCTGATGATTGTCTTGCACAAAATTTGTCAGAAATATTGCCATGAACAGTTTTTTGCAACCGACAGAATCACACCTTTGCTGGGGTTCATATGGGGGACATGGCTACAAAGTCTGTTAAGCAAAACGTTGCATGTATGGAAACCAGGATAGCAAAAGGTTGATTTTTTTTTCAAGAAAAGACATATATTTTGGTGTTTCTTCACTTAGTAATTTTTTCCTCAAATTTCAATCAGAACAGTTGCCTGTTTATAACCGACCCCTCAAACACCCCGTTCCCCGGCGTCATTGGAAATCTGAGTACTTGTTTAGTTTTCGACCAATGAACACGTATTGGCCATATACTATACCCGGTCAGCTGAAAGTTCGCGTCACTTTTTCCCGCGCAGTCAGCTATCATGGATTGACATCTGGGTAAGTCCAACAGATTTTCATTACTGTAGCAAAATATGACTTTATCATGCTGTGAAATTGATACTGTCGTATTGGTTTAATCTCTGACGCAATGAATTGTGATATTGAATGCCTTTTTATGCATCTTTTGACGAATTACTACTTTTATTGTGTGACCAGTTATCGTACACATGGAAAGGACTTAAAAGCTTTCAATATGATCTTGAATCTATCAATATTTGACTTTTCAAATGGTTACATGTTCGTTTCTAAGAGTATTGTTGTAAATAAAATAGGCCTATCATTTGGTAATGTGAGTAGCTGCTCAGGTCACAGGGACCTGTGAACTTGTACAGGTAGTACTTAGGCTAGGGTATTCAGAGTATTTACATATAAAAGGGGTTTAGATCGAATCGACCTAAAGTAAAAACGACATATCTCCATGGTTATTAGCTCACCTGTCAGAAGGGCAAGTGGGCTCGGTGCCGTGGCGCAGCGTCAGTCGTCCTTTCGTCAACGTTTCCTATATATCCAATGCTTCTAGTCATGAGCTGCATAACATATTTTGACCAAATTTGACAAAAAAAAACCAAAACCTCCGGGGAAGGCGGGAATCCAATATTATAGTAATGGTGGGTCGGGAACGCCTGGGACTTTCTTCAATTCTTTATATTGAACTCCTAGACATAGATGATTGTTGAGGGGGTTACACAGAGGCGTGGATTTCTTTGCATATATATTGAAAATCTTCAGGGGCTCTGTTAAGGTAAAACATTTCAATAGCCCTGTGGAGGGGGCAAAGTTTACTATAGCTTATATTTTGTCCATTTTCAGTAAGAAATTATTCCTACATTACTTGGTGATTATCATCGATCTCTATAGCAAAATGATTTATTTGAATTGTTTTTAAATGTCTTATCCTTCCCAAGTTTTGTATTTCACTTTGTTTACATGTTAATTTCCTCATCAAATCTTGATACAAGTAATGAAATTAAGCTACCAGTACCTATGATATAACTCAAGGGACCACTAATGGCCTGGGCCTCTTGTTACTGGAGTTATAGCCCTTTGCAATTCTGATTTCTTTTCACTGGCTTAAAAATTGTTTCTCAGTGGTTGTTTTTTAGCCAAGGTTCTGGTCTAATCCCCTTGAAAAAGTACATTTTACCCCTAGTATCTCTTTAAAAATTATCAATTTAGTAATTGATCCAGAAATCCCATGTTAGATCTCAACTGCAATATTGTACTATACTTTTAAAAAGATGGTACCTGTACTATATACTTTGTGATTTTGGTAAAATTTGGTAAAATTTGGGAACCATTTTCACAATTTGGCAATAACTACAACATAAGTGTTCCACTTCCTAGATTTAATTGCCGTAATTAGCACCGCTTCTCTATACGTGCACCCCCCCCCCCCCCCACATGTTTTAACAAAACAAAACCCCCACACAGATATTGGTATATGACAATAACGCATTTACGAGAACTACCAATTTTGGTTACACTACATAACACCGATCTGATTAAAATACAGATCCTCACTATTATTAACGTGTGTACACACAATAGTTATAGTGAGGATCTGTATTTTAATCAGATTGACATCACACTTAATGACTTTGAAAAAAAATAATTTTGTCATCCTATTAAGCGCCACTTTTATAGGCGCTTGTGTGCTAATTACAGCGAATATCATAATTTATTCTTCACTCTCTCTTTACAGCGTTGTCCATGAGAGCTGGAAGGGAAACCCATCAGCGGTTCTGGTATGTATATAATTATACAGTTTATCCCTCTTTACGTTTACACCCTGTGGATATTCTGAATTGTTTCTATTCACAGATAACTTCACTTTTAACCAGATAAATAGTCATCTTTCAAATTTGAAAAGTTCATGATTGATGATAATACCATACTTACATCTAATTAAAAGTAATTAAATTTCAAATGTAATTACCAAATATTAAGATTTTGCTCATATTTCAAGGGAGATAATCATGAATATATTTTTATTTGCAGGATGGACATTAGGCACAGCCGACCTGTGACCAATGTCGCAAGCGAACTACCCCAGGCCGACAGGTAAATATGTTTGCTATTTATCATGTAACATTGCTATGCTTGATAAACTAAAGATACATGTATCCTGTCTGGGATAATTTCAATCCATTTTCCCTGATCATGTTGCAGTTATATACCACAATTATTTGTGTTATTTTATGGCAATTCAATTTCAATCAATATGTGTCCCACAGTTTAGATTGATAGATACAGTGTACTCCTCTTTATATCATGTTCCATTTGTCAGACCTAAACATGATATTAACAGGAATGTGACATTAAGAGAAACATGTGTTCCCACTAAATCTAGTGCATTTCCAATCTCCATAACTAAAAGTAAGCTGTACATATGAAGATGTATAGATAACATTATTTCAATTAAAAATATTTTTGGGGTTATTTTTTATTTTCTATGCAATATTTTGTACAAGTTATATCTGAAATCACTGGAAATAACATAATTTTCTGGATATTTTATGTGATTGTTTAGAGAAAACATGATATTAAGAGGAATTCACCTCAAAATACATGAAATTAACCAAATAAAATTACATAGATTATATAGAGAGAAAAAGGGTGCTTGGGAAAAACATGATTTAAAGAGGAATGTGATATTAACAGGAGTGATATTAAGTGGAACTCACTGTAATAGTTTTATATCAGTCTTATGTGATCTACATTGTTTAGCAATCCCTTTTTGTTAAGCAAGTACTTTTCTTTAGCTATTTTCAATTGATTTATGAATATTGATAATAGGGACATGCCTACTCATTGACCATCTGTCTGTCCATCAGTACTTTTACCGGTATATTAAACCCCCCGAAATTGGGAGTGGGATGATGGAATCCAGTTCAATATGAAGATGTGCCCCCTCAAGTAACTTTGCATTTTTGACCCTCTACATAGTTATCCCCCTTTAATATAAAAAATGAATACAATTTGGGCTATCTATGCGCTCCCTCTTGTTTCAATGGATCTTTTACAAATGTTGTGGGAATAGTCTGTAGAATATGAAGATGTGCCCCCTCAAATAACTTTATATTTTAGATAATTTTACAGAGAGTTGTCCCCCTTCTTTTGTAAAAAATAACACAATTTTGTCCGGTTATGCATTAGCTCTTTTTTCAATAGATCTTTTTTAAATATTTTGGGAATAGCCAATAAAA
This sequence comes from Mimachlamys varia, assembly GCA_947623455.1. Lineage (NCBI taxonomy): Eukaryota > Metazoa > Mollusca > Bivalvia > Pectinida > Pectinidae > Mimachlamys > Mimachlamys varia. The sequence continues at coordinate 25,271,393 of OX392532.1, read as the reverse complement.
TATGGAGATGGGCCCCCTCAAGTAACTTTATATTTTAGATAATTTTACAGAGAGTTGTCCCCCTTTTAAAAAAAAAAAAAATGAACACAATTTTGTCCGGCTATGCATTAGCTCTTTTTTCAATGGATCTTTTTAAAATTTTGTGGGAATAGCCAATAAAATATGGAGATGTGCCCCCTCAAGTTACTTTATATTTTAGATACTTTACAGAGAGTTGTCCCCCTTCTTTTGTAAAAAATAAACACAATTTTGTCCGGCTTTACATAAGCTCTTTTTTCAATGGATCTTTTACAAATTTTTTGGGAATAGCCAATACAATTTGGAGATGGGCCCCCTCAAGTAACTTTATATTTTAGATAATTTTACAGAGTTGTCCCCCTTTTTTAAAAAAATATGAACACAATTTTGTCCGGCTATGCATTCGCTCTTTTTTCAATGGATCTTTTACAAATTTTGTGGGAATAGCTAGTTAAATATGGAGATGTGCCCCTTCAAGTAACTTTACATTTTAGATAATTTTACAGAGAGTTGTCCCCTCTTTTTTTTTTTAAATGAACACAATTTTGTCCAGCTATGCATAAGCTCTTTTTTCAATGGATCTTTTACAAATTTTGTTGGAATAGCTAGTAAAATATGGAGATGTGCCCCTTCAAGTAACTTTATATTTTAAATAATTTTACATAGAGTTGTCCCTCTTCTTTTGTAAAAAATGAACACAATTTTGTCCGGCTATGCATTAGCTCTTTTTTCAATGGATCTATTTAAAATTTTGTGGGAATAGCCAATAAAATATGGAGATGTGCCCCCTCAAGTTACTTTATATTTTAGATACTTTACAGAGAGTTGTCCCCCTTCTTTTGTAAAAAATAAACACAATTTTGTCCGGCTTTACATAAGCTCTTTTTTCAATGGATCTTTTACAAATTTTTTGGGAATAGCCAATACAATTTGGAGATGGGCCCCCTCAAGTAACTTTATATTTTAGATAATTTTACAGAGAGTTGTCCCCTTTCTTTTGTAAAAAATGAACACAATTTTGTCCGGCTATACATAAGCTCTTTTTTCAATGGATCTTTTTAAAATTTTGTGGGAATAGCCAGTAAAATATGGAGATGTGCCCCCTAAAGTTACTTTATATTTTAGATACTTTACATAGAGTTGTCTTCCATTTATGTAAAAAATGAACACAAATTTGTCTGGCTATGCATGTGCTCATTTTTGAAAGGATTTTTTTTACAAAAAAATTTGAAATAGCCAGTACAATATATGGATCCTATCTGTACCCCCTAAAATGACTAAACATTTTTTACCCTTAACAAAGAGTTATCCCCCTTAAAATGAACATAGTTTCGTCTGGCTATGCAACATATTTCTTTTGTGGAAATGGTTAGGCCAATATGAAGTTATCCCCTCAGATGTAAGATTGTATTTTGAAAGAGTTATCCACCTTTTAGTTATTTTATCATCTATTTTATCTCATAGGGGGTGCAGGGGGGGGGGGGATGGGTTTTAGTCAGCCATCCTCGCAACAGTTCTAGATTCTAAAGGTACTATATTTACAATTGCGCTGCAACCCACTTTATGATCATTCCCAGTAAAAATGCCTTTCAGTATGAAAGCAATGGTTCTCGAGACGTGGCACGTGGTTTAATTATGACGTCATAGATCAAGCTTGTTCAATGAGAGTCTTTTCGCGCTGCTTCAAATAACATGGAGATTGCCCTTGCGTCAAACACTCAAATGACTCGTCATTATCATTGGCGCCAAATGTGTTTAAGCTGGGCTGTTCCGCCAATGTCGTTTAAATGACGACGCCTATAAAAGCGCAGCTAATAAACTAATTATTTGGAAAAAATATAAATGAAATTCAGTATCTGTGTTATAGTAAAAATGTAAATATATGGATTGAAAGTCATTTTTTTAACTTTCATAGTGCTATGAAAGGTCAGCCGTAGCGGGCTTCATTCAATATTGATGTTTCATGAATGCAAGTCAGTGCTGATGTGACATGATTGAATGTTGACTTGACATTGTACATGTATTGTTGCCATGACGTCATGGTATTGATGCTTTTATGATGTCATACAATTGTTGAGTAAGTCCAAAGAGCATGTGAAGCTTGCCTTAACCTCAGGGTGATATCAATAGAATCTTTCACCCCCTCCCCGTTTTGGATGAGATGGGGATCTCAACTGGAGATTAAGCTTCATGTTTGGCAGCTTACCAGTTGTAAGAATCTTACCCAGAAGGTTGAGATCCCCCTGTCTCACTACTAATTAAGGTAAATGATTATTTTTCTTTTACCCTGTTAATTCTCTTATATAATATTCTAATATTGACGTTACATTAATGCAAGACAATATTGATGTGATGTCATTGTAATGTTGCCGTGACGCCATGGCATTGTTGCTGTGATATCAAACAGTTGTTGAGAATTTGCACTAAGCAGGTATAGCTAATGTCTCAACCCTTGTGTGAGATAATATACAGTTTGAGTATGGGGTTGAAGGATAAAGAAAGTTTCTAGTTTCCCATGACCAGGTCTATATCCCGAGGCGAGGCCACAAAAATAGGCATAGTTGAGGGAAACCAGAAACTTGCTATCCCTCAATCCCATACCACAATGGTAAAATTGCAGATATCCCTGTCTAGGGTAAGAGAATGTTGTGAATGGGGAAATCCCCCCCTTCCCCCCCCCCCCCCATCTCATCCCTAGTAGTTTGAACAAAACTATTTTATTTATAACCATATCCACATGATAACACAATGTTACTATGAAGAGAAAAAATTAAAAACATAGCTTTCATTTTCATTGTTATGATATGTAAGAAAATGTTTGGTTTAAATAATGATACTTGATTGGATTATCTCCCCTGAATTTTGGGTAATTCTGTATTTGAAAAAGAATAAAGATATCTTTGTCCGTCCGTCCGTCCATCCGTCTGAAGACACAATTTTGTCCGGCTATGCATTCGCTCAGTTTTCAACAGATGTTTTAAAATTTGCATTTTCAACCCTTTTTCAGAAAGTTATTCCCCTTTTTACATAGAGTTGTCCCCCTTTTATGTAAAAAATGACCACAATTTTGTCCAGCTAAGCATTCACTTAGTTTTCAACGGATCTTTTTAAAATTTGATTGGAATAGACAGTACAGTATGTTAATGTGCCCCTGAAGTTAATTAACATTTTTGACCCTTTGCATTTTTTACCCTTTTCAGAGAGTTATTCCCCTTATTGTAAATGAACACAATTTGGTCCAGCTATGCATTCCCTCAGTTTTCAACAGATCTTTTTAAAATTTTGTGAGAATAGACAGCACAATATGAAGATGTGCCCTCATTTTTTGTACAAATAACTTTAAGGGGCTGGGGGGTATGTGTTGGCCCCCTGACGACAGTTCTACTTTGATCTGTACCATATAAATACTGTTTTTGCATTTAGCTATAAGTTTGATCTGTTGTATCATAATTTTGAAAGATTTTTTTCCACGACTTAGCTAATTTCAACCAATTGATACATTAATGATGATTTGGATTAATATTACATATGGGCTGGGCGATCAGAAAAATACGTCAAATCAGCAAAATGTTACAAAGAAAAACTTTTTATTACCATTTCATTTTTTCCAATTTATGTTAAACATATACCAAAATGATGCTATTAAATATGTTTTTTTTTTAACAGGACTGTCTTGCTGCAAGTGGACAGACCCCTGGTCAGGTATAGATCTGGAAGGGTGATCTGAGCTCTAGTTGGACGATTTGGCGTCTGGGGTACTGAAGCTAAATAGATTTATGAAATTTCAGTTGTGCTCTGCCCCCCTTTAACAAGGTTTTTAGCCCTGGCGAATAATCAATATTGAGGTGCAAGGATCTTTATGGTTATATGTAGGGATCCGATATCATGTACCCCTCCATGATAGTCCCATGAGGGGCATATAATCATACTGATTTGAGTACTTCAATATTGGTTGTTTCCGAGCTGGGGCTGAATTCGCTTGTTACTGGAGGGATGAGTGCAGCTGAAATGGAAATGAATCTATTTAGCATCAGTACTCCTTGCGTCGGAGAGTCCGACTAGGGTGAAGGTCATCTGATACAGAATATCTGACTGATGGGATAGGATGGCCTCCCAGCCTCCGGACGTGGGTAAATAATATAGATTATTTTAAGTTATTTCATTTAAAACTTATTCAATGTTTGGAATAATAATTACTTTCATTAAGTGCTTATAATATGGAAAGTGTAATTTAGCATAGTTACATTTTTAGCTTTTCAGTCACTTCCTCTCATCTGGATTATTGTGATTCAACTTTTAACTAGAGTTATTGTCCATTACTGGTCTCATATCTTGGAATATGAAGTGAACATAATTATGTAATCCAAAACTATGAAAAAAATAATTAAATATATGTTGACCAGATGCTACATAATATTTCATTCCAAGGTAGAACTTTCTCGAGTTAATCAAGTATTAAATATCAAGTCTATTGTTTTGTGTTTTAGACCCGGAGGAGGCCGTCGTCCTTCCCGGCCAGGAGGAGGAGGAGGCCGTCGTCCATCCCGGCCAGGCCGTCGTCCGTCCCGGCCAGGAGACGGGAGGAGGAGGAGGCCGTCGCCCATCCCGGCCAGGCCGTCGTCCGTCCCGGCCAGGAGACGGGAGGAGGAGGAGGCCGTCGCCCATCCCGGCCAGGCCGTCGTCCGTCCCGGCCAGGAGACGGGAGGAGGAGGAGGAGGCCGTCGCCCATCCCGGCCAGGCCGTCGTCCGTCCCAGCCAGGAGACGGGAGGAGGAGGAGGCCGTCGCCCATCCCGGCCAGGCCGTTGTCCGTCCCGGCCAGGAGACGGGAGGAGGAGGAGGCCGTCGCCCATCCCGGCCAGGCCGTCGTCCGTCCCGGCCAGGAGACGGGAGGAGGAGGAGGAGGCCGTCGCCCATCCCGGCCAGGCCGTCGTCCGTCCCGGCCAGGAGACGGGAGGAGGAGGAGGAGGCCGTCGCCCATCCCGGCCAGGCCGTCGTCCGTCCCGGCCAGGAGACGGGAGGAGGAGGAGGAGGCCGTCGTCCATCCCGGCCAGGCCGTCGTCCGTCCCGGCCAGGAGACGGGAGGAGGAGGCCGTCGCCCATCCCGGCCAGGCCGTCGTCCGTCCCGGCCAGGAGACGGGAGGAGGAGGAGGAGGCCGTCGCCCATCCCGGCCAGGCCGTCGTCCGTCCCGGCCAGGAGACGGGAGGAGGAGGAGGCCGTCGCCCATCCCGGCCAGGCCGTCGTCCCTCCCGGCCAGGAGACGGGAGGAGGAGGAGGAGGCCGTCGTCCATCCCGGCCATATAGCGGGGCATTCCGTAAGGCAAGGTGAGCATTATTGAATATAATTTAATATAAGCTAATTTAAGAATTTCTTATTAATGTTTTTTTTATTTCCACATATGAAACAAAACTACATTGTAATAATTAATGTCTTTAAACTATTAAGATTTTTGATTATCACTATTATATATTTTTGCTTATTAGATTATGTCTTGTTCCATTCTGAAGTCATAACCTGTATTTATAAAATTGATTTCGTGCTAAATTGTATGTATTATTGTTAATTTCTCTTACAGTAAGATGTGGATCCACGACTTTATTGGACTCATCTGAAGCATTAGTGCCTTGACCTGAAGGTAGGATTTTTTATGAATATTGTGCAGAGTTTAGATGGAAAGATCAGTGTTTATTGCAAGATTGGTTCTCACTGACAAAAAAAAGGCTTCATAGTTTTATTTTTACTGTCAAATAAACCTACATTTTTTCTAAATTATGTGTTATATGAAATTCAATAGATATGTTATGGAAATAAATTTGTTTACTGCTAAATGTAGAGGCCTGAATAAAAACTGGTATAGTGGTACAGTGGATCCCACTTAATATCACCCCTGTTAATATCACATTCCTCTTTATCATGTTTTTCCCAAGCACCTTTTTTCTCTAAATAATCTATGTAATTTTATTTGGTTAATACACCGTGTATCATGAATTTTGAGGTGAGTTCCTCTTAATGTCATGTTTTTTTTAACCAATCGCATAAAAAATCCAGAAAATGATGTCATTTTCATTGATTTTAGATACACCTTGTACAAAATGTTGCATAGAAAATAAAAAGTAACCCCAAAAATGATTTTTTATTAAAATAATGTTATTTTCATATTGAAACATCTTCATATGTACATTGAATAGCTTATTTTTAGTTATGAAGATCGGAAATGCACTAGATTTAGTGGAAAAACATGTTTCTCTTAATGTCACATTCCTGTTAATATCATGTTTTTTGTCTGACAAATGGAACATGATATAAAAAGGAGTTCATTGTATTATAATTCAGTCATGAAGATCCCACTGCAACCATTGTCAAATAAATATTAATTAAATTAATCAGCATGAGATCCTTGACTTATTTTTAAGTAATTACTGGTAATTACAGATCATTTTATCAAATATGTATATACCCCCTGCAATGAAGTAAAGTGGGTTTGGGGAGGTGTATAATAATGGAATCATGTTGTCTGTCCATCCGTCTGTTTGTAGACGTATATTGTCTGGATAACTCCTCCTAAACCTGTAAATTTCAATGAAATTACACAGGAGTGTTAGGGTCAAAGTTGGGAGGGTGTAAAATTCAAAATTTGTTGTGGAAGTTCTTATCAACTGGAAATTGTAATAACTCATTATTGTTTTGTAGTTTCTGCTCAATAAGTAGTATATTGTAAGAATCAAGTAGAAAAAAATAGTGAAAAGTAGATAAAGTAGGTCAAGGTCACAGAAATATCATATTTCTGGACTTTGAAAAAAATTCAACGTTTAAGTTTTCAGTTTTGCTCTTGCATATAAAGCTGTTTCTGACAAAGTATTAATAACCAAGTACTATACAGTAGAGCAACCAAATTCAGGTTATAGAATTACCTCGGGATGTTTATCTGAATACATTACACTCTTTACTAGTATTTCAACAATTTTTGAATTTTTGTGGTAAAAATCTCAAATTTCTGGACTTAACAAAAAAGTTTCCCACAAAGTATAAAATCTACTTTTAGAGAAGCCAAACCTGGGGTATACTGTGCATGTTGTATCATGGGATGAATACCTGGATGCTCGTTACTAGCACTTCAACTATTTTTATAATTTTGGGGTAAAAACCTCCAAATTCTGGACTTTGAAGAAATATCAATGTTTCTCATAAAGTATGAAAGCTAAAGCAGCCAAACTTGGATTATAGGTTTATTGTGGGATGTGTAAAATGCATATGATGATGACAAATCGGGACAGGCGACACATAATTATGCGTAATTCTTGTTATAATTTAGCAGTGAGAACCAATCTCTATCAGAAAAATAGAAAATATTTTTAAAATATATAAGGAGTATTCATGGGTATTTGTTAGTCATTCAGCTTACAGTTTTTGTTTTTTCCAAGTACGTACATTACCAAACGTATAAAAAAAAATACCAAACGTATAAAAAAAAATATCTGTATATTATACAAATTATGACGGCAAATTCTTCAGAAGAAATTATACCAATGTGTAATTACTACACTGTATATAGGAATGTGTGTAATTATATTATAATTACTACATACTGTATATAGAATTGTATGTAATTACTACATACTATATATAGGAATGCATGCAATAACTACATACTGTATATATGAATGTGTGTAATTACTACATACTGTATATAGGAATGTGTGTAATTATTACATACTGTATATTGGAATGTGTGTAATTACTACAAACTGTATATAGAATTGTTTGTAATATCTACATACTGTATATAGGAATACATGCAATTACTACATACTGTATATAAGAATGTGTGTAATTACTACAAATTACTGTATATAGGAATGTGTGTAATTACTACATACTGTATAAAAGAATGTGTGTAATTACTACATACTGTATATAGGAATGTGTGTAATTACTACATACTGTATATAGGAATGTTTGTAATTACTACATGCTGTATATGGGAATGTTTGTAATAACTACACACTGTATGTAAGAATGTGTGTAATTAATACACCCTTTATGAAGAAATGTGTGTTATAACTACATACTGTGTATAGGAATGTGTGTAATTACTACACACTTTATGAAGGAATGTGTGTAATTACTACACACTTTATGAAAGAATGTGTGTAATTACTACACACTGTATGTAAGAATGTGTGTAATTTTACTTCACACTTTATGAAGGAATGTGTGTAATTCCTACACTGACAGAATACTTTGTCCTTGTTAATGATCTCATACATCAATATATTAACGGAAAGAATTCAAAGAGTTTGTTGTTAAAGTCACTTGATATAGAGTTGAAATATAAGTTTTTAATACCAAAGTTCACAATATAGAGAATTAAAGACAGATTGAGAAGTGAATAAGGTTACTAATATGTTTCAAGGTCATAGTTGCCAGTTTGTGATGCTTCAGAGGTCAAAGTCATTTAGGCAGTTCTTGGGAATTGGTCGAACAGTTTGATTAATTCAGCAATCATCTATCATATATCTGGACATTAGAGGAGACTGGTATATTGTTGAATGACCTTCAAATTGTCGTTATATTTGTTATTACAAATATACATAATAATAATAAGATCAGCTTATTACTGAAATAAATGATTGTTTTGTAATTGGGTTATTTTGTTTTTGTTTTGTAGGTATTGTCCAACGGTTAGGACAATCACCTGGTCAGGTTCTTCGAATGCGTGGATTCTTCCTTTAGACAGATGACTTAGCAATGGATTTATATGGAACTCAGCTGGTTTAGTCATTTCTCAGCTTCGAACTGTCCTTTTTTTGACAAATGTATTTAATTCCAAATACAGACATGAGTCTGGCATGAGTATGGCTTTACAGTACCATGATTGGTTCATCGGGTTTTCGGTCGGCCTGATGGACCAATGTCCGACCGGCATGGTGCTGTACTGCTCTGTAAATCTTGTGCTGGGCGATTGTTTGTATCTGGACTTAAGTACTTTGTGAAAGAGGGGACAGAACTGGCTGGGGCATGAGTAAATCTTCTTGAGGCTTCATATATCTTCATTGCTGGGAACTCTGTTTATTGTGAAGATGATACAAGTTTGAAGAATTCTGGCCTCCAGGGCGGAAAGCTTGGATCTTAAGACCCCAAAGTAAGTAAAGCTTAGCTGTACTTTCCTTGACATTATGAAGGGAAGTGTATCAAAATTATACGGGAATTGTGTTTTCCGTCCTAAGACTAGTGTTCACACACAACAAGTTTAAAAAAAACAACCCCCATATATATACCAGTATGAATGATACTTTATTTGTACACAGCATAACTATTTAAAATAGTTATTTCCCTTGTTTTTGGAAACATTCTTAGCCTTTTGACCAAATCACTGCACAAATTTATATGATAAAGTGTATCTGAAACTCCTTTTGCATTGAGAGGGTATAAACTGAATGTAAGATGAGTCCAAAAGGAAACTTAATATTATAAACAGCTGTGGGCTGAATGGGGTGTCATATATATATCATAATTAATGTTTTAGACAAAGGAAATCCATGATCACTTGTGAATTAACTTGGAGGGTTGAGTTCCTATGGGGACAAAAAGGCCTATTAAGTAAATAAATAGGTCAATCTTATTTATAATATCATTAATGACTAATAATGTTTGAAGAATGTTACAATTATATTAAGACTGGGCTTTAGTTTTGCAAATATTTGCATATTTGTTGAAATTAGTATTCATGTACATTACAGGGAGAAAGGTGGACTAGCTGTTAATGATTACAAATGTAAACCCTTTTAAATTAATTATTTTAACTCGCAAATCTCCACCAAATAAATATGACATTGCAATTTTACAAACAGATTTAAACCACATACTGGTTTGTAGAAGTGATGTTTTCAATAGAAAATTCAGCTATTTAAGGATGTTCTCATAATCTAACAAATAAAATAAAAGCACTTTTCAAATTTTATTCTTTTACCTTCATTTTTTTTGCAGAACCAAAATCAAAAATACAAAAACAATACAAAATGATGACCAGAAAGATGAAAACCACCACCAGAAAGACGAGAACCACCACCACCACTACCAGAAAGACGAGAACCACCACCACGACCACCACCAGAAAGATGAGAACCACCACCACCACCAGAAAGACGAGAACTACCACCATCAGAAAGATGAGAACCACCACCGCCACCACAAAAAAGACGAGAACCACCACCGCCACCACCAGTAAGACGAGTACCACCACCGCCACCACCAGTAAGACGAGTACCACCACCGCCACCACCAGAAAGATGAGAACCATCACCACCACCAGAAAGATGAGAACCACCACCACCAGGAAGATGAGAACCACCACCACCACCAGAAAGATGTGAACCACCACCACCACCAGAAAGATGAGAAGATCGAAAAGAGAAGTAAGATACAGGTTTCTTATCATATTTACCTGTTTCTGTGACTTTAACTTGAGAAATTATTATCTTACTCTGGATGAAAACATTTTAAGTCATTACAAAAAAGAAACGCTTCATTTGAAATTTGATATTACAGATTTCAGGCATGAGAGAGTCTTGTTTTCACTATTAACTATTATTTTCAACAAATATTGGTTTTATGTACGTATGTATTGTATGTATCTCCTGGAAATGTTAAAAGTATTTAATAAATAACAGTAATCAACATATCACTACCAAAAACATAACAAAAATCTTTTGCTTGTATTTTGCAGGACCAAGATCTAGGACTATTCAGAATGACCATCCCAGACCATGATAGACAAGCAATAAAATTCTTCAAAAAGTTGAAATATTTTCGTCTTGTTTTTAAAAATGAATGAAACAAAAATATAGTGACTGAATTGTCATATAAACTACAGACAACATGCATGATAAAAACTTGCAAATCATACACAACATACAAAACTTGAGTGTTACTAGTGAAGCCAAACATTTTGGTCCCAGTTTAAACAGGTTATACTGTATATATCTAGCATCATTAGATGGTAAATCAACCTTTGTTCATCTGTAAAAATATATTGGTAAATAATATTTTTGGGCTATTTCAACATTATAATTCACATGCTCGTCCACATCATCATCATACACATACTCATTCAAATCATCACCATTCTGATTCTCATCCTAATCCTACACATTATCCACATCTTCACCCTCATACACATCCTCATCATCAACAACATCATCTTCATCCACAACAACCTTATTATCCTCAATCACTACTCCACATCCTCCTCCTTCACATTATAAGCCTCTTCATTTTCTGCATCCTCCTCCTTATTCACATCATCAGCATTCTCATATACCACATCCTCCACATCCTCATCCGCCCTTCATTCCCATCATCAACATCCTCATCATTCTCATCCATACCATCCGCATTATCAACATAATCATCATCCTCTTCCTCCACATCACCCACCTCCACATGATCCTCTATATCATCTACATTCTGATTCTCAATCATTATCATCAACATCATCATCGTCATCATCCACATCATCACCATCCACATCAACATAATCATCATCATCAACATCATCATCACCATCATCAACATCATCATCATCAACATCGAGTCATCAACATCATCACCATCATCATCCACATCATTATCATCATCATCCACATCAACATCATCAACATCAACATCCACATCATCATCATCATCATCCACATCAACATCATCATCAACATCATACACATCATCATCATCATCATCATCATCATCCACATCATCATCATCCACATCATCATCATCATCATCATCATCATCATCATCATCATCATCCGCATCATCATCACATCATCATCACATCATCATCACCATCATCCACATCATCACAATCATCATCCACATCATCATCATCCACATCAACATCATCATCATCCACATCAACATCATCATCATCCACATCAACATCATCCACATCATCATCCACATCAACATCATCCACATCATCACCATCCACATCATCATCATCATCATCATCATCCACATCATCATCCACATCAACATCATCCACATCATCATCATCATCCACATCATCATCATCCACATCATCATCATCCACATCATCATCATCATCATCATCATCATCCACATCATCATCCACATCATCATCATCATCATCATCCACATCAACATCATCCACATCATCATCCACATCCACATCATCATCACCATCATCAACATCATCACCATCATCATCCACATCATCATCATCCACATCACCATCATCCACATCAACATCATCATCCACATCATCATCATCACCGTCATCATCCACATCATCACCGTCATCATCCACATCAACATCATCATCCACATCAACATCATCATCACCATCATCATCACCATCATCCACATCATCACAATCATCCACATCATCACAATCATCATCCACATCAACATCATTATCCACATCAACATCATCATCATCCACATCAACATCATCCACATCAACATCATCCACATCATCATCCACATCATCATCATCATCATCATCCACATCACCATCATCCACATCAACATCATCATCACCATCATCATCCATATCAACATCATCACCATCATCATCATCCATATCAACATCATCACCATCATCATCAACATCATCATCATCACCATCATCCACATCATCAGTCATCCACATCATCACAATCATCATCCACATCAACATCATTATCCACATCAACATCATCATCATCCACATCAACATCATCCACATCATCATCCACATCATCATCATCCACATCATCATCATCCACATCATCATCATCCACATCATCATCATCCACATCATCATCATCCACATCATCATCATCCACATCATCATCACCATCATCCACATCACCATCATCCACATCAACATCATCACCGTCATCATCCACATCACCGTCATCATCCACATCATCACCGTCATCATCCACATCATCATCATCATCATCCACATCCACATCATCATCATCACCATCATCAACATCATCAACATCATCATCCACATCACCATCATCATCCACATCAACATCATCACCGTCATCATCCACATCATCACCGTCATCATCCAACTCATCATCATCATCATCCACATCCACATCATCATCACCATCATCATCCACATCACCATCATCATCCACATCAACATCAACACCGTCATCATCCACATCATCACCGTCATCATCCACATCAACATCATCATCCACATCAACATCATCATCACCATCATCATCCACATCAATATCAACATCATCATCATCCACATCATCCACATCAACATCATCACCGTCATCCACATCATCACCGTCATCATCAACATCATCATCCACATCAACATCATCATCACCATCATCATCCATATCAACATCATCACCATCATCATCAACATCATCATCACCATCATCATCCACATCAATATCAACATCATCATCCACATCATCACCATCATCATCCACATCAACATCATCAGCACATCATCACCATCATCCACATCATCACAATCATCATCCACATCAACATCATCATCCACATCATCACCATTATCCAAATCATCACCATCATCATCTCCATCAACATCATCATCATCCACATCAACATCATCATTATCCACATCATCACCATCATCATCCACATCAACATCATCATCATCATCCACATCATCACCATCATCATCAACATCGAGTCATCCACATCATCATCATCACCATTATCCAAATCATCACCATCATCATCCACATCAAAATCATTATCCACATCACCTTCATCATCCACATCAACATTATCATCATCAACGTCATCATCATCATTCACATCATCACCATCATCATCATCACCATCAACATCAACATTATCATCATCATCATCCACATCATCATCATCATCATCATCATCATCATCATCATCATCTACATCATCATCATCCACATCAACATCATCATCATCCACATCAACATCATCATCATCATCATCCACATCATCTACATCAACATCATCATCACCATCATCATCATCAACATCGAGTCATCCACATCAATATCCACATCAACATCATCATCATCCACATCATCACCATCATCATCATCATCAACATCATCATCGACATCAACATCGAGTCATCCCAATCATCATCATCACCATCCACATCAACATAATCATCATCATCATCCACACCAACATCATCATCTACATCAACATCGAGTCATCCACATCATCATCATCATCAACATCATCATCATCATCCTCCACATTATCACCCACCTCCACATCGTCATGCTGCTTATCCACATCTTCCTCATCAACAGCATCAACTTCATCATTCTCATCTTCCACATCATTATCCTCTACATTTTCATCCTTTTCCATATTATTCTTCATCCATCTCATTATCATTTGCATCCCACTTATCCGCATCCTCCATATCATCTTTATCCTCTTCATCATCATCAAAAACCTCCACAACATCTGCATTGTCTTCATCCATACAATATTTATCCTCATCCTCATCTTCCACACCCCCATCAAAATCCTCATCCTCTTCGACATCATTCTCATCCACATCATCACCATCATCATCCACATCAACATCATCATCATCATCCACATCAACATCAACTCATCCACATCATCATCATCACCATTATCCACATCAACATCATCATCATCCACATCAACATCATCATCATCCACATCAACATCATCATTATCCACATCATCACCATCATCATCCACATCAACATTGTCATTATCATCAACATCATCATCATCATTCACATCATCACCATCATCATCACCATCCACATCAACATTATCATCATCATCCACATCATCATCATCATTCACATCAACATCATCAATATCATCCACATCATCACCATCATCATCCACATCACAGTATCATTATCATCCACATCATCATCCACATCATCATCATCATCTACAACAACATCATCATCATCATCCACATCATCATCATTCACACCAACATCATCATCATCCACATCATCATCCACATCAACATCATCATCCACATCAACATTATCATCATCATCCACATCATCATCATCATCATCCACATCAACATCATCAACATCATTCACATCAACATCATCCACATCATCATCCACATCATCATCCACATCAACATCATCATCATCATCATCATCATCATCATCATCATCATCATCATCATCATCATCATCATCATCATCACCACCGAGTCATCATCATCCACATCATCATCATCATCATCATCATCATCATCATCATCATCATCATCAATATCAACATCATCATCCACATCATCACCATCATCATCCACATCAACATCATCAGCACATCATCACCATCATCCACATCATCACAATCATCATCCACATCAACATCATCATCCACATCATCATCATCATCATCATCATCATCATCCACATCATCATCCACATCATCATCATCATCATCATCATCATCCACATCATCATCCACATCATCCACATCATCATCATCATCATCATCATCCACATCATCATCATCATCATCATCATCATCATCATCATCATCATCATCATCATCACCATCATCATCATCATCACCATCCACATCAACATCACCATCCACATCATCACCATTATCCAAATCATCACCATCATCATCTACATCAACATCATCATCATCCACATCAACATCATCATTATCCACATCATCACCATCATCATCCACATCAACATCATCATCATCATCCACATCATCACCATCATCATCAACATCGAGTCATCCACTTCAACATCGAGTCATCCACATCATCATCATCACCATTATCCAAATCATCACCATCATCATCCACATCAAATTCATTATCCACATCACCTTCATCATCCACATCAACATTATCATCATCAACGTCATCATCATCATTCACATCATCACCATCATCATCATCACCATCAACATCAACATTATCATCATCATCATCCACATCATCATCATCATCATCATCATCTACATCATCATCATCCACATCAACATCATCATCATCCACATCAACATCATCATCATCATCATCATCCACATCATCTACATCAACATCATCATCACCATCATCATCATCAACATCGAGTCATCCACATCAATATCCACATCAACATCATCATCATCCACATCATCACCATCATCATCATCATCAACATCATCATCGACATCAACATCGAGTCATCCCAATCATCATCATCACCATCCACATCAACATAATCATCATCATCATCCACACCAACATCATCATCTACATCAACATCGAGTCATCCACATCATCATCATCATCAACATCATCATCATCATCCTCCACATTATCACCCACCTCCACATCGTCATGCTGCTTATCCACATCTTCCTCATCAACAGCATCAACTTCATCATTCTCATCTTCCACATCATTATCCTCTACATTTTCATCCTTTTCCATATTATTCTTCATCCATCTCATTATCATTTGCATCCCACTTATCCGCATCCTCCATATCATCTTTATCCTCTTCATCATCATCAAAAACCTCCACAACATCTGCATTGTCTTCATCCATACAATATTTATCCTCATCCTCATCTTCCACACCCCCATCAAAATCCTCATCCTCTTCGACATCATTCTCATCCACATCATCACCATCATCATCCACATCAACATCATCATCATCATCCACATCAACATCAACTCATCCACATCATCATCATCACCATTATCCACATCAACATCATCATCATCATCCACATCAACATCATCATCATCCACATCAACATCATCATTATCCACATCATCACCATCATCATCCACATCAACATTATCATTATCATCAACATCATCATCATCATTCACATCATCACCATCATCATCACCATCCACATCAACATTATCATCATCATCCACATCATCATCATCATTCACATCAACATCATCAATATCATCCACATCATCATTATCATCATCATCCACATCATCATCATCATCTACAACAACATCATCATCATCATCCACATCATCATCATCCACATCATCATCCACATCAACATCATCATCCACATCAACATTATCATCATCATCCACATCATCATCATCATCATCATCATCATCCACATCAACATCATCAACATCATTCACATCAACATCATCCACATCATCATCCACATCATCATCCACATCAACATCATCATCATCATCATCATCATCATCATCATCATCATCATCATCATCATCATCATCCACATCATCATCATCATCATCATCATCATCATCATCATCATCATCATCATCATCATCATCATCATCATCATCATCATCATCATCACCACCGAGTCATCACCATCATCATCATCATCATCATCATCAACATCATCATCAACACCATCATCCACATCATCACCATCATCATCCACATCAACATCATCAGCACATCATCACCATCATCCACATCATCACAATCATCATCCACATCAACATCATCATCCACATCATCACCATTATCCAAATCATCACCATCATCATCCACATCAACATCATCATCATCATCATCATCATCATCATCATCACCGAGTCATCATCATCACCGAGTCATCCCAATCATCATCATCATCATCCACACCAACATCATCATCCACATCAACATCGAGTCATCCACATCATCATCATCATCATCATCATCATCATCATCATCATCATCAACATCATCATCATCATCATCATCATCATCCACATAATCACCCACCTCCACATCGTCATGCTGCTTATCCACATCTTCCTCATCAACAGCATCAACCTCACCATTCTTATCCTCATCAACTTCATCATTCTTATCTTCCACATCATTATTCTCTACATTCTCATCCTTTTCCATATCATTCTTCATCCATCTCATTATCATTTGCATCCCACTTATCCGCATCCTTCATATCATCTTTATCCTCATCATCATCAAAAACTTCCACAACATCCGCATTGTCTTCATCCATACAATATTTATCCTCATCCTCATCTTCCACACCCCCATCAAAATCCTCATCCTCTTCGACATCATTCTCATCCACATCATCACCATCATCATCCACATCAAGATCATCATCATCATCCACATCAACATCAACTCATCCACATCATCATCATCACCATTATCCAAATCATCACTATCATCATCCACATCAACATCATCATCATCCACATCAACATCATCATTATCCACATCATCACCATCATCATCCACATCAACATTATCATTATCATCAACATCATCATCATCATTCACATCATCACCATCATCATCACCATCCACATCAACATTATCATCATCATCCACATCATCATCATCATTCACATCAACATCATCAATATCATCCACATCATCATTATCATCATCATCCACATCATCATCCACATCATCATCATCATCTACAACAACATCATCATCATCATCCACATCATCATCATTCACATCAACATCATCATCATCCACATCATCATCCACATCAACATCATCATCCACATCAACATTATCATCATCATCCACATCATCATCATCATCATCATCATCATCATCATCCACATCATCATCCACATCATCATCCACATCAACATCATCATCCACATCATCATCCACATCAACATCATCATCCACATCATCATCCACATCATCATCATCATCATCATCATCATCATCATCCACATCATCATCCACATCATCATCCACATCATCATCATCATCATCATCATCATCATCATCATCATCATCATCATCATCATCATCACCACCGAGTCATCATCATCATCATCATCATCATCATCATCATCAACATCATCATCAACACCATCATCCACATCATCACCATCATCATCCACATCAACATCATCAGCACATCATCACCATCATCCACATCATCACAATCATCATCCACATCAACATCATCATCCACATCATCACCATTATCCAAATCATCACCATCATCATCTACATCAACATCATCATCATCCACATCATCATCATCATCATCATCATCATCATCATCATCATCATCACCGAGTCATCATCATCACCGAGTCATCCCAATCATCATCATCATCATCCACACCAACATCATCATCCACATCAACATCGAGTCATCCACATCATCATCATCATCATCATCATCATCATCATCAACATCATCATCATCATCATCATCATCATCCACATAATCACCCACCTCCACATCGTCATGCTGCTTATCCACATCTTCCTCATCAACAGCATCAACCTCACCATTCTTATCCTCATCAACTTCATCATTCTTATCTTCCACATCATTATTCTCTACATTCTCATCCTTTTCCATATCATTCTTCATCCATCTCATTATCATTTGCATCCCACTTATCCGCATCCTTCATATCATCTTTATCCTCATCATCATCAAAAACTTCCACAACATCCGCATTGTCTTCATCCATACAATATTTATCCTCATCCTCATCTTCCACACCCCCATCAAAATCCTCATCCTCTTCGACATCATTCTCATCCACAACATCTGCATCACGCACATAATCCTCATCTTTATCCTCATCCAGCTCTTCCTCTACACATTGTCCTGATCAACCTTCATCTTCATCCTTATCAACATTATCTGCATCATGCACATAATCCTCATCTATATCCTCATCATCTATATCCTCCTCTTCCTCTACACATCATCCTTCATCTTCATCCTTACAAACATCATCCTCTTAAACATCATCATCCACATCTTTATCCTCATTCTCCACCTTATCAACAATTCTTATCCTCATCAGCATCATTATACACATCATCATCCACATCCTGCTTAAACACATAATCTTCATCCACATCAACTTTATCCTCAACATCCACCTAATTCTCATCAATTTTCTCACTTTCATCCACATCCTCCTCATCATCCACATCTTAAATCATTGTCATCATCACCACCATAATCTATCTCATCCTCATCAACATAATCATCCTCAACATTCTTATCCTCATCAACAGCATCCTCATTCTCATCAACTTCATCCTCTTTTACATTATCATTATCCACATCATCATCCTCTATTCACATCATCCACATCCTGCTTATTCACATCATCCCTACCATCATCCACCTCATCATCAACAGCCTCATCCTCACCATTCTGATTACTAGTATCATTCTTCACATCCTTATCCACCCACATCATCCTCATCAGCAGGCTTTTTATCCTCATTTTCCACCTAACTCTTATCATTTTCCTCATCAATTTCATCATCACCTCTATATCATTATCATCATCTTCTACATCATCATTATCATCATCCTCTTCATCATCATTATCACCATCCTCTACATCATCATCATCATCATCCTATTTATCCACATCAATATTCTCATCCTCACCATTCTGATTAGCATCTAACTCCACATCATCCTCATCCACACCATTTTTATCCATATTCTCATCATTCTAATCCTTATCAACTTTATCAACATCCTTCTTCATCCATCTCATCTGAATCCTGCACATCTTCAACATCCACCCTATTCTCATCATCATCCACATCATCAAGATCTTTATCCTAACAACTCTTGATTATCATCCTCCATCCACATCATCATCAGCATCCTGATTACCTGCATCATCCACGTCAACATCGTCCTTATCCACATCTTTATCCACCTCATCATCTACATCCTAATCATATTCCTACATTCACATCAGCAACATCTGCATTCAGCTGATCCACATCATCCGCATCCTCCTCACCCTCCTCATCAACATCCTCACCATTATACATTATATTCTCATCAACATAATCCTCCCATCATCCGCATCCTGCTTATCACATCTTCCTCCTCCACATCCTCATTCACATTATCATCCACATTCTCATTCAGATTTGCATCCTCATCCTCACCATTCTTATCTTCATCAACAGCATCCACATCATCCTTATCCACACCACCCTCTACATCATCATTTTCCAAATCATCCTACATTCGCATCATCCGCATCCTTATCCTCACGATCATCCTCATCCTCACCATCAACAACCTCACCATCATCAACATCATCCTCATTTTCATCCACATTCTCCTCCTCCATCCATATCAACAACCCGCTTATCCACATCATCCGCATCCTCTTCATCCACATATTTATCCTCATTCTCATCATCAACACGCTCATCAACATCCTCTTCCTCACCATTTGTATCCGCATTCTCATCCACTTTATCCTCATCAACATCATCTTCTACATCGTCATTACCCACATTATCATCATCCTTTAGTCACATCATCCGCATCCTGCGTATACATATCATCCTCACCATTCTGATTATCATCCGCCTCCACATCATCATTCGCATCCACATCTTTATCCTCATTCTCTGCCTCATCATCAACATCCTCAACCTCATCATTCTTATCCTCGTAAACATCATCTTCATTCTCCTCCACATTGCCATCCTCTCTCTACATTTGTACATCCTCATCATTATACACATTATCATCCTTATCCTGCTGATCCGCATAATCCTCTTTTGCATCCTCCCCATCCTCATCTGCATATTTATCATCATCTTATCATCCACATCCTTATCATCATCATTATCATCACCATTATCAACATCATCCTCATCCTCTTCATCAACATAACCACCCTCAACATCAACAGCATCCTCATTCTCATTCACACTATCTGCATTATCAACACCCTCATAAACAAGCTTATCCTCATCTACATCATCAACATCTCTATCAGCTTTCTCATTCTCATCATCCAGATCATCATCTTTTTCCTCATCCTCTACATCATTATCCACATCATCATCCTCTATATACATCATCCACATCCTGCTTATCCACATCATTCTTACCAACTTCCACCTCATCCTCAACAGACTCATCCTCACCGTTCTTATTTTCATCCATCATCTTCCTCCGAATCATCATCCTCATCCACACCATCTTTATCCTCATCCTCCATATCTCATTCTCATCATTGTTTTCTTCATCATACTCCATCCACATCATTCTTCATCCACATTATCTTTATCCTGATCCTCCACTAAATTCTCATCCTCACCATCATCCTCATCATCAACATCTTCATCCTCACGACTCTAATTATCACCCACCATCCACATCATCATAATTATCCTGATTATCCACGTCCACATCTTTATCCATCTCATTTTTATCATCAACATCCTAATCATCCTCCACACCCTCCTCATGCACATCATCTAACCCTCATCAACTTCATCCACCTCAAAATCCTCATCATCAGCATCCTCCTCCACATCATCATCCTCCTCCCCCTGCTTATCCATAGCATCTGCATCATCACCATCAACATCATCATCCACCTCATCTTCATCAACATTGATCACCACCCTAGCCGTTCTTATTCTTATTATCCTCCATCCACACCATCATCCACATCTTCCTCATCCACACCATTTTTATCCTCATCATCAACATGCTCACGATCGTCCACCTCATCCTCATCCTCAACATCTTCGTCCATATCATCATTCTCCTCCATCCACATCCATGCTTATCAACAATCTCTTGCATCCACATCATATTTAATGATCTCATCTTCCACCTCATTCTCATCATCCAAACTCAATATTCTCATCTATGCCATTTTTATCCTCATCGACATCATCATCATTCTCATCCACACCATCTACATCACCCACATGATCCTCATCATCTATATCCTCATCTTCTACATCCTCCTCCTCCTCCTCCTCAATTTTCGATAAAATTGCACCCAAATGGTCATATATACATTACCCGTATCTTTTGGCTTCTCTAATCTTTGTTAATATATGTTTGTATTCTTTGTTTCCCCATTTGGGCCGGAATTCGAAATAAAATTAATAGATTTGAATTTTAACGTGTATATATATATGTGACCACTGGGGGTGCACTTATATTGAAAATTGATCTATATCCCTTTAAAGTGCAAATTAATATGCTTCCATGATGACCCCTCGTTGGCTGTATTTCCCTTTATAAGACTAAAAACTCCTCCCCACACCAAAACTATTGAACAACGTTAACTGGGTCAGGAAATATATATAAAGCGGAAACATTTACTGTTAAAATCCAACATGGCCGTCTGGCGGCCATATTGTGAATCGGATCAATGAACAACTTCCTAATTTACATGTAGCTTAGGACCAAGGGAAGCTTTCATGTTAACTATGAGACTGAACAAGCCAACACTTTACACGAAATAGCGACAATAAGACTTACAGCGTTCTGTAATTTCCGGAAATTTCCGTCCATATATTTCCGTACGGATTCCAATTTAGTCATTACCAAACAAAGAAAGATGGCGGATGACCTGCAGACGAATTTAGCGACGTACAGACTTCAACTTCAGCAGGTGAATAACAAGAGAAGAAATATGAATATATATCTTAAATAATGGAATTCTATTAGGATGATATAAAATGTTGATAGTGGAAGACATTTTATTCCTTGTAAAAGTTCTAAAACTACACTACACTTGAGTAGGATCTGCGCATGCCCAGGCGAGGACACGTCTTCCGCTCTGCTCTCATCATTTTCATATATACTTATTTAGAGACTATAAGTACCGAATTCTAGCCTCATAAACCACTAATATCATCATACCATTCATGCATTTAGTCAATTTGGCTTAATTCCACAATTTGGAAGTGTGACTGTTTACGTGATATCTCGCGCCAAAATGTCATGTTTCTCGTAATTGTTATGCTACTTCCGGTGTAAACAAACAATCCTACCACTGTACAGTTGAGTGTAAGCTAACCTTTACACCTAGTGCACTAGTAGTGCACTACGTTTAAACTAGTAGTGAACTACATTTAAACTATAGGTAAACTAGTAGTGCACTACACCCTGAACCCCATATAGGTCAAATACCCCTACAGGTAAATGGGCAGTCCCATCCATCTACCTGTGATTTTTACCTGTACCTCACCTTTGTCGTCAGCTAGTACTTTGAAGCTGGCCTTATCATTAGTTAATATTTATAACTTACATGTATATATATGCATCTTATGTAGTTATTTTTCTCAAATAACCTTTTTTCTTTCATTTCAAAACTAGAAATTGTGAAATCATGATAATTACTCTTACAATTTTCCCCAAAAAATTCTTGCATACATCATGTAATTAAATAGAAAATTAATATTTATCTAGCAGTTTTGATGTCTTATATTTCTTTTAATATACACTATTAACGTTATTAATTTTTTATTAATTTACCAATTTACAATCAAGTATATTGAAAAATTGAAGGAATATCTATTGATTATTATTTGTTTAGAAGTATATTTTTAAATATTGTAAAAACTAATTGCGAAAATAACAGATAAATATTCTTTTATTACTTAATTAAATTAGATATATATTTTTATAAAATACATTCATGCCTCAGATCTATATATTTATGAACGCTCTATAGAGTTTTGATAATCTTTATTTTTAATTTTTTTCTATATTAAGATCTGTGTGTATATATATCACCACATACAACAGTGTTAATATAAATATAAGAATTTGAAGTTGAAAAAAAGTAATACAACAATAAATTAAAATTTATTCAGATTGTTCAGTATGGGACAGATGTTTTGATTTGACCCTCAGGCCTCAGGCAGTTACCTGACCTGTCTCAATCTTGTCTAGGAACACCTGCTGACATAAGCCTGTCAGTGACATAATTGAGGTGTGAATTTCTCATCTGACTATCACTGGACAAATTTGAAAACAATTTGATTAATACTTAGGGCTAAACTGGATATGACCAGGATCATAAATATGATAATACATATGTTAACTTTCACTCGGGTTTATCAAGTTTATCTGAAATTAAAAATCTTTGAGAATATATCTAGATATTTACACATTTCTCTTTAAATAGTGGATATTTTGAGAACTTTAATCCATTTTTATGTTTCATTCAAAACATTTAATTATACAATAATAAATTGATAGTACATAAAATAACATTGAAATTAATAATAATTAAGAATATATTCTCTGGCTCAGTCGCTTCATTATAGTTTGATAATAAAATACTAACATTCATTATACTTAATTTTATTCTAATTATCAGTATAAAAGTATTTTAAAATATTCCGATATTTAGGCCTACATTTGAAGGCAATTACAGGTTGTATTAAATATGACTTGAAGGTTTATGAATATATGTAATAATGATTTAAAAAAAAGCAAGGTCAGTTTATTGGAATCATTTTTATTAATTCTATATTGTAAGACTCAGTATACAACAAATAAATATTATGCAGTTATATTAACCTAACTTCGAACAAAGTTAAGCCTATGCCAGTCACATTTATTGTACTTTTAAATCAGCCGAATGACTTATATAAAATCTAACTAAAAGGGACAAATATAGATCTTCAGGTAGAATCCTTTACCCTCCAGGCATAATAACCTACATGTACCTGACCTGCCTGGGCCACATCCTCAGGTACAGAGGTCAAGAGAGGGGACACCCCTAGGCTGTCTGTAGTTAGCCAGGTGTGAATTTTTCACCTCCCTCTCCCCCACAGCCATCACTGACCAATCTGATTAAAGGCCTGAGGGCCCTACCCTGTTAATTGATTAATGATGATAACATTGATTACAGTCAATTGGATTACATGTAGATGTATGTTGGTATTTTGATATGAAGAAGGAAATGGCTTTAAATGTTCTGGTGAAAGTAATCGTTTCTTATATTAGTACTTGATGTTAATATAACCTTTCATTTGTATGCATTGTACCTGAGTGTATATTGAAACAGAATACCAATACTGGTACATGTAGGTAGTATTGCCAGAGACGTATAAAACCTTGTACGTCTCTGATATTGCACAGCTAGCTTAATGTCAGATATTAAAGTAATTTGTTATTGAAACAACTATACTAAGTACAAAATATGTTCTTCTAATATCTATTTTTTTATATTAAAATCTGTTGTTTACTTTATTTTCTGTACATATTTTTAGTAGGATTAACTTAATAATTTCGACATAAAACATGTGTTGTACCATTTTTTATTTGAACACATACCTTTCAAATTAATTGTAGAATGCAAATATTTAAATAGAAAAGAATAATTGTTACTTCTTTAAAAAGAATTATAAGTTAGTATATTTAAATTATTATTTTATTTCAAATTTTGACATGCAGTGATTTAATTTATTTAAGTTATTATGATAAATATCTTCTGGTATAAACTCAGAATTGTTCATTCTTGTACTTATATGAGGTTCAAGTACTGACAAACTAATGACTTCAATAGTATAACATAAAAGTACAGGTAAATCATATTACATCTGTACAGGTAAGGACACAGGTAGGTATGGACCCTCCCATTACCTGTAGGGGTTTTTGTGGTCACACCTGGCTGGACGTAGTGCACTACTAGTTTACCTGTAGTTTAAATGTAGTGCACTACTAGTTTAAACGTAGTGCACTCCTAGTGCACTAGGGTGTAAAGGTTAGCTTACACTCAACTGTATGTTACAGCCGTAACAACCCTACTAAATCATCTTAACATTAATATTGCTCCATCTCTGTATGAAATCATCCAGTGCTTAGGGTCGAACTAAGGTCGAAGATATAACAATTCATCTGTGTTTAAAAGCTGTGTAACAGGAGAGGAAAAATGCACGGCCAGACCGGGGTTCGAGCCCGGGACCTTCCGAACTCTAGACGGACGCTTAACCAATTGAGCTATCTGGTCGCCGACGATCGACCCGGTCTAGATCCGCTACATTCCTTCCTCCTTTAACAAAGTCTTCAACCCCGAAGACATCACGATTTACAACCCAGGTTCGGGTATCCCCTTGCCAAGAATACACCCAGTACTTGAAACAAGGTTTGGTCACAGGCACCAAATGTAACAGGAGAGGAAAATGCACGGCCAGACTGGGGTTCGAACCCGGGACCTTCCGAACTCTAGACGGACGCTCAACCAATTGAGCTATCTAGATCTGGTTGCCAACGATCGACCCGGTCTAGATCCGCTACATTAAATGTAACAGGAGAGGGAAAATGCACGGCCAGACCGGGGTTCGAACATTGGACCTTCCGAACTCTAGACGGACGCTCAACCAATTGAGCTATCTGGTCGCCGACGATTGACCCGGTCTAGATCCGCTACAGCTGTAAGTCCATGTATATGTGTATGCACCGGTCCTATCAAGTCACAACATCGAATGAAGCATAACAATTATGTCACTTTATCTCAATTAAAGTTTCGTTTGTTTTGCTAGTGACGATACTGACCCACAATGAAATGTCTCTGGAACTTAATGAGGTTCCCATTGATGAGAAACATGTACACGAGGCCCATCTTATTGTTACGATTATATACCAACAGATCATACATATGCATGCGTGGGAAGTAGAAAGCAAATCCCTTCTACACACTGAAACAAACTTCTGTGCTCATATTGATATAACAGTTCCACTTAAGGTGGGTCCATACTTTTCAAAATAGCACCACTGCGCAGAAAGTTGTGCATGTTCTCGAAAATTACAGAATGGTTTACGGTAGCCTAACAACATCCCGCTTGAATTAGAAAATGTCAGTTATAAATCATAACAATGATAAAGAATGTCAAACAATGTAACAGATTTCCAGGATAACTATTTTTAGCTCACCTGGACCGAAGGTCCTGTAAGCTTATGCCATGGCGCGCTGCGTCCGTCGTCCGTCCGTCGTCTGTCAACATTTTCTTCAAATCGCTACTAGTCAAAAAGTCCTGATTGGATTTTAACCAAATTTGGTCAGAAACATCCTTGGGCGAAGGGGAACAGATTTTGCATAAATGGTGACTCTGATCCCCAAAGGGCCAGAGGGGCGGGGCCCAATAGGGAAAATAGAGGTAATTCTTTAAATCTCTTCTTGTCAAAAAGTCCTGATCGGATTTTGACCAAATTTAGTCAGAAATATCCTTTGGGGAAGGGGAACAGATTTTGCATAAATGGTGACTCGAACCCCAATGGGCCAGAGGGGCGGGGCCCAATAGGGAAAATAGAGGTAATTCCTTTAAATCTCTTCTTGTCTTAAAGTTATGAATAGATTTTGTCCAAATTTGGTCAGAAACATTCTTGGGGGAAGGGGAACAGATTTTTCATAAATGGTGACTCTGACCCCAAAGGGCCCAGAGGGGTGGGGCCCAATAGGGGAAATAGAGGTAATTCCTTTAAATCTCTTCTTGTCATAAAGCTATGAATAGATTTTGTCCAAATTTGGTCAGAAACATTCTTGGGGGAAGGGGAACAGATTTTGCATAAATGGTGACTCTGACCCTTAAGGGCCCAGAGGGGCGGGGGCCCAATAGGGGAAATTGAGGTTATTCCTTTAAATCTCTTCTTGTCATAAAGTCCTGATTGGATTTTGTCCAAATTTGGTCAGAAACATTCTTGGGGGAAGGGGAACAGATTTTGCATAAATGGTGACTCTGACCCCAAAGGGGCCAGAGGGGCGGGGCCCAATAGGGGAAATAGAGGTAATTCCTTTAAATCTCATTTTGTCATAAAGTTATGAATAGATTTTGTCCAAATTTGGTCACAAACATTGTAGGGGGAAGGGGAATAGATTTTGCATAAATTGTGACTTGGACCCCAAAGGGGCCAGAGGCACAGGGCCGAATAGGGGAAATAGAGGTAATTCCTTTAAATTTCTTCTTGTCAAAAAGTTATGAATGGATTTGGCCCAAATTTAGTCAGAAACATCCTTGGGGGAAGGGGAACAAATTTTGCATAAATGGAGACTCTGACCCCTAAGGGGCCAGAGGGGCATGGCCAAATAAGGAAAATAGAGGTAATTCCTTTAAATCTCTTCTTGTCATGAAGTTATAAGTAGATTTTGTCCAAATTTGGTCAGAAACATCGTTGGGGGAAGGGGAACAGATTTTGCATAAATGGTGACACTGACCCAAAAGGGGCCAGAAGGGCGGGGCCCTATAGGAAAAATTGAGGTAATTGCCTTAAAACTCTTCTTGTCTTAAAGTTGGGAATAGATTTTGTCCAAATTTGGTCAGAAACATTCTTGGGGGAAGGGGAACAGATTTTGCATAAATGGTGACTCTGACCCCAAAGGGGCCAGAGGGGCGGGGGCCCAATAGGGGAAATTGAGGTTATTCCTTTAAATCTCTTCTTGTCATAAAGTCCTGATTGGATTTTGTCCAAATTTGGTCAGAAACATTCTTGGGGGAAGGGGAACAGATTTTGCATAAATGGTGACTCTGACCCCAAAGGGGCCAGAGGCACAGGGCCGAATAGGGGAAATAGAGGTAATTCCTTTAAATTTCTTCTTGTCAAATAGTTATGAATGGATTTGGCCCAAATTTAGTCAGAAACATCCTTTGGGGAAGGGGAACAAATTTGCATAAATGGAGACTCTGACCCCTAAGGGGCCAGAGGGGCATGGCCAAATAAGGAAAATAGAGGTAATTCCTTTAAATCTCTTCTTGTCATGAAGTTATAAGTAGATTTTGTCCAAATTTGGTCAGAAACATCGTTGGGGGAAGGGGAACAGATTTTGCATAAATGGTGACACTGACCCAAAAGGGGCCAGAAGGGCGGAGCCCAATAGGAAAAATTGAGGTAATTGCTTTAAATCTCTTCTTGTCTTAAAGTTATGAATAGATTTTGTCCAAATTTGGTCAGAAACATTCTTGGGGGAAGGGGAACAGATTTTGCATAAATGGTGACTCTGACTCCTAAGGGGCCATTTTGGCGACTTTAGGGTTACAAGTCAGAGATTAATTCCAGGTGAGCGATGCAGGCCCATTGGGCCTCTTGTCTATATTTGTATGATCGTATTTAATGTTTTACTCAACACCCGTAAACAAGAGCGCAAATCGTTTACACCGGAAGTTTATCACAGCTGAAGATGACAGCTGCTGATGGGGGTAGTCTGAAAATGGAAGAATATAAATTTACTTTCTGTTGTTGTTAATCTTTTATCAACATGCTGAACAGCAGAACCGATGGACAGATTTCTCCATCGTCTGAACGTAATAGCCAAGAAGAATGTATGACTGTTAGTGTCAGCCGGTTAGGCCTACCTACAAAACACGGCGACATTCTCGTGATCTTGAGACTTGACTTGACGATGAAATTCCATTGGAAGCGTTTTAACAGTTTTTTCGTCACGACTCTTCACAGAAATTTTATTCAACAATTAGTTATGGATGTATAAACACCACTTTCATTGTTACGAAAGCTTGTATGAAAACCGCAACTGAAAATAAATACCTGGACTCGTCGCCGATCTACCCCGGGCCAAACTCGAATTCGTTCAGCCGGATTATGCAATGAGGTAAATAGATTTCATTGTTTAAAACGATGCATATGCGCTTGTGTAATTGATTGTTTGTTCTTAGATCATCTCTGTGAGAAGACAGTGTTACTGTGTCTGTAAGTCTCTTGCTCTTTCTTGTTGTTTTTTTTTTGGGGGGGGGGGGGGAGAGATAAACATATATTGTACTTCCAGGTTTTTGTACCTTCAATGTCTTCAGATTCCAGTGCATTTTTTAATTTTTTGCTTGAGTTATTTGTGTTATCTTTGTTTTTTGGAAGTGATTTAGTTTGTAGGGAACATACAAATGTATCAGGTTCCATTTCAACTCAAAACACCAAAGAAATATTTCCATTGATATAAATTCAAAAATTAGTAATCAATGACTTTATTTCTTATTATATTTGTGTTTAGTACCATGTGATACTGTATCATTTATCTATTTATCTATTTTTTGTAACCTGATCAAATTTTACAAAATGTAATTGACATCTACACTGTAAGTAAATTCAAGTTATGTTTTTTTTTATTTTAACAGTTATGGAATTTAACAGGCCAAATTATATATATCAAACTAGAAGTGATCATGCAAATGTACACCCTGCCCATACCAGTATCAAGAGGATATAAAGGTCTTCATATAACTAGGTAACCAATAATTTGATAAATGTCATAGTAAATGTGACAGACATGTGTGACAATAAGTCCTTTTGTTGCAATATTTGATCATATACTCGCTGAAATTTTTCTTGTGAGATTGCATTGAATGACCTAATTTGCCAAGAATAGCAAGATTAATTCTATCTTAAAGTCCAAACTCTTTGAAAAATGAAACTAGAATATTTTGATTCAATATTTATAGAAAAATAAATCCACTTCACAGCATGGATGCGAAATTTGGACATCCTGTCATTCCTTTGCAATTGAAAGATATGAAAGGGGTGATTGAGTTAAGCCATGTCAAAGACTATATCCTACATCCTTATCTATAAACCTGAAAGCAAATATCAATTATGAATATTTACCATTACTGTAAGCTCGATTGAAGATTTTAAATATAAAGATATAGTTAGGAAGTGGATAATATTACCATAATTATATTAGTATTTAATATACTTGTATTTAAAGATGATTTTGCATACTTATTTATCCAAATCATTATATAATAATTTCTTTTCCTTTTTTACAGGAAATTCCAAATGTTCTTGGTTGTGGATAATATGCAAAAAGCCTTATATTGCATGACTCCAGGATAGAAAAACAAACCTGTTGAGAAAAACAAACCTGTTGACAATATAATGTGAAAAACAAAATTAAAAAAAATACTAATCAATACATCTGTAACAGGCGAGATTGTAACCCAAGTTCTGTACTCAGTGTTCCGTACCAGTAATGTATAAATAAGGAATAAAGGCAAATACACATTCAAGATAACATTTATTATACCCCGTGGATATTTACGAGCATACGCATACAGTGAATAACTCACACAATACACACCACCTACAGTATATCCTATCTAAGTAACTACTTATAACTTCGCTACTGAATACATATATATATAATAACCACCCGTCCCGATTCCACAGTTATCTAATGCAATATCCCTAGAGCCCTACACTACCTTGCGCTAAACATGGAGAAATAGAGAAGAGAGAGAAAGGAGAGAAAAGTGAGCTGACCTGCGACTGAACGCATCCGTCTGGCTAACGAACTACACGTGTGTACGCGCTATTTATACCCCACCCCAACAATACCCAATACATTATCCAATAAGAACCGAGGTTACATAACGTTTACGGAAATACCCAAAAGTGGAAGTAGACGCGTCTTCCGGTCTAAATAGATGAAAACACCGAGATATTACACGAGGTTAACTATAAACATAACTAATAATTCTTTCCCGTTACATTCCCCCCCCTCTTTGAAAAATAGGCTAATGTTAACCTTTAAACAAAAACATAAGGTAACATTTGCCTTTATACAAGATCTAATCTATAGCTAGACTATACTACAATATCACTGTATAATATCAAGTGAAAGTAACCTTCCAAAATACTTGTAAAAAAAAAATATGTATATTCTCAAGTAAATTGAGGTAACAAAAAAAACATATATCATCATTATTTAACTTCGTAAATAGAATTCTCCCAAAATTAGGAATGTGTATATAAACTTTGCATTTGATGCATTAATAATAATCTCACTTTGATTTAATCAAACAAACTAGAAAAATAGAATTATTATATTACATGACATTTATATCAGTTACTATATTCTAAAAAGAAATATAATTATTGCACAGCACTTTTAAATAAATTTACCACATTACATAACACAATTACGAAAAGTTCACGTCACACACAGTCTATACGTGATATATATTTACAAAGTCATAGTTTCACAGTTCATGGGTCCACAGTTCAAACACAGTTCACAGGTTCACAGGTCCACAGTTCACAGTTCATAGGGTATATATATACATGTAAGAAACGAAAAGAATTATGTCCTCCCCAATATAAATTTAATCCCAAAGAAAGTCTATTACATTCTCCGGCACCTCCACCGGCCGAGGGGTGTGGTCCTGTCCTCTTCCTCTCACCGAGGTTGTTACGTTGACCTGGTCATTATCGAAAGATACATCCACTGTCTCGTCCCGCGTCTGGTAAATGTCGAGACGATCCAGTGGAATGTCGTGGCGAACGGCAGCAGCACTGGCCTGTCTGCACCTGCTGGCTGCAGCTTCTCGATACGCCGCGACCCGTCCGGTCACTGGCGCGATAGGTAAAAGTGCTGTTCCAGGGGAAATAAACTTAGTATTATCACCCCTTCCCCCTAACACTGTTCCAACTTTCTGTTTCGCCTCTTCAACCGAGAGATGGGGAGACTTCATCATATGTTGTTGTAATTTTTGTTTCGATATGAACTGTTTTTGGCACGTGCTAACATTGCACGGGTACTTGACTAAAGTTGGATTATGGACCTGCGTCCAATGCGCTACCATGGTCTTATATGTTGAAAATCTCCTGTCCCCACAGGCAGATACTGGGCAAGACATCCCTGCTGGGTCCCACACCGGCCTAATGTCTCCATCTAATGAAGACACCTCACAGTTTGTGACAGTTATCTGTAAAATGTCCATTTCTATAGACAAGCAAAATTTGACAATGATTATTTATCAGTTAGCATATAATATATATATATATGCGCGCACTATATACCGAGTGATAACTCTTCATACTTTTTTTTCTAAGGAGAAGGAAGGAAAGAGGAAAGAATTGAAACTAACAGAAGATAATCTGTGGAACCGGGCCCCTGTGTCTATGGTGAAAATATTTTCTTGGGGATCACCACCCTACCAGCACGGGTTTTAACTGGAGCTTTAAGAGTTTGTGGTATTGTATCACCAATATCTAGTTCTCCTTCTGGCTCTGAGTCAGATGAACATAATTTGTCCTCTTCCACCCAGTCCTTAGGAATGACTACCCCATCATAAGGTTTTATCTGATCCACATGAACACTTACTGTCCTACCATTAGGTTTCTTTTTTATCTCATAGGTTATCTCTGAGATGACCTTGATGACCTTGTAAGGTCCTGTCCAACCTTGACCTAGTTTACATGCTAAGGCCGGTGGATACCACCTCCATACAAAATTACCTACAGAGTATCTTCTTGGTTTCAGTCCACAGTCATAATATTTCATTTGACGCTCAGCCCCTACACCTAAATATCTATATGCATACTCAAATGCATTCCTCATGACATTTCTTAGCCATAATAAAGGTTTCTTCTGATGAAGAAGGGGGAACACCTACCATTATATCCAATGGACAACTTGTCTCCCTCCCCAACATCATTAGATTAGGACTACATCCTGTGCTACTCTGTTTGGTTGCTCTGTATGCCATTAGCATGTACGGTAAGTGCTCATCCCAATCATCATAGTGCTCGTTTACAAAGGATGATAACATTTGTATTAACGTGCAATTAAATCTTTCGACTAACCCATTCGATTGAGGTCTATAAGGGGTTGTTCTTGTTTTTGAAACTTCTAGTTTTTCACATAAAGCTTTAAAGAATTCCACTTCAAACTCTGTACCCTGGTCCGTATGAATTTGAGAAGGTACACCAAATCTGCTTATGAATTCTGTACACAGTTTGTCTGCCACTGTCAATGCAGTGTGATCAGAAACCGCGTAGGCCTCTGTCCACTTCGTGAAATAATCACAAACTACAATGATATGTTTATTTCCAGACTCTGTTACAGGAATTCCACTCAAGATGTCTATGGCTATCCTATCAAGAGGTCTAGCTACATGAGTGATTGACGAATGTACATGTAGAGGTGACCTTCCCAACCCTGGACCGGATTTTCGTCTAGCACATTAATCACATTCTTTACACTACCTTCTGATATCTTCAGATAACCCAGGCCAGAAAAATCTTTTCTTGACTAAATCTGTTGTTCTATCGCTGCTTAGATGCCCAGATGTTCTGGTTTTATGTAATTGGTTGAAGATCTTAGCCCTCAGTTTCTGTGGAGCCACTATTCTGTGAGTTATCTCCCCTGAGGGATTATCTCCCCCTGGGTAGTACAAAATACCATCCTCCAGGAACACAAGCTCCTCCCAGGATTGGCAATAAACCCTAACTTCATATGGATATGCTGACAATACTTGACGTCTAGGTTTATGCTGTAATGTTGTTTTGAGAGTTTTGAACTGTGCTATATATTTATCTTCCTCTTGCCAGGTACGTATGGTTTGTGGGCCCCAGCTATCCAACCAATTTAATGAGTCAGGGGATGTGACAGCTGCCGCTATGTGAACCTCATCAGACAGTTTTCCGTCTTCGTGATGGTTAACAGGGCTAAACTGAAGTGGATTATCTCCCTTGGATTGTGAATGACGGTCTATACACCCTTCCCTTTTACATTTGCGTGTTGGTACCCTTGATAAACTATCAGCATTTTGGTGCTGCTTGCCTGGCCTGTGTTTGATGGTGAAATCATACATGTCTATCACTATCAGCCACCGAGCTACCATACTCCCTGGGTTCTTGAAGTTTTTAAGCCATACCAGAGAGGAGTGATCTGTTCTAATAAGGAATTTCCTTCCCCACAAAAAAATGTTTGAAGTGGGTGAGAAAAGTTACCACAGCTAACAATTTCCTGTGTGTTGTGCAGTAATTCTGTTGAGACCTACTCTGTGTTTTACTGGCATAAGCAATTACTCGCTCCTCTCCATCTTGTATCTGAGAGAGTACTGCTCCTATACCTGTATTGGTAGCGTCAGTATCTAAGACAAATTGACCTTCTGAATTTGGATAAAACAAAACTGGTGCAGTTGTTAACAGTTCTTTCAGCTTAATGAATGCCTGCTCACAGTGTTCATCCCACCGAAACCTTTTGTCTTTTCTTGTTAATTTTGTAAGTGGTTTTGAAATACTAGCGAATTCTGGTATAAACCTACGATAATATCCAGCTAGACTGAGAAAGCCTCTGACTCCAGAAATGTCTGTAGGCTGCGACCATTCTTCAACAGCCTTGACCTTTTCTGGGTCAGTACTTACACCAGCTTCCGATACCACGTGGCCCAGATATAGAACTTCAGTCTGAAAAAGACTGCATTTTTTTGGTTTTAATTTGAGGTTCGCTTGTCTTAAACACTGAAACACTGACTCTAGGTTTGTTAACGCACTGTTAAATGAATCACCGAACACAATAACATCGTCCAAGTAGCATAAACATTTTGTCCATAGGAGACCCCCAAGTACTAAGTGCATCATCCTTCAAAATGTAGCTGGGGCGTTACAGAGCCCGAATGGCATTACATTGAAGTGGTAAAGACCCTGATGTGTTGAAAATGCAGTTTTTAGTTTGTCTTGACCATCCATGCCACACTGCCAATAACCACTAGCTAGGTCTAATGTCGTGAACCACTTAGCATCTGATAGAGTATCCAATGCGTCATTTATCTGTGGTAGGGGAGAAGCATCTTTTTGTGTTACCGCATTCAGTTTACGATAATCAATACAGAAGCGTATCGACCCATCTTTTTTCTTGACCAAAACTACTGGAGCTGCCCAAGGACTATTACTAGGTTCTATAACCTTATTCTCTAACATAGATGTTAACTCTTTTTCTACAGCTTCCTTTTGTGTCGGAGCTATTCGCCTTGCTGGAATTTTTATAGGAAGTGACTTACCTGTATCTATTGTGTGCTCTACTATGTCTGTGTGGCCAAGTTTACCATCAGGACCAGAAAATATATCCTGATATTCTGTTACCAGAGCTTCAACTTGACCCTTCTCTGCGGATGTTAATTTGCTAGAGACCCAATCTAATACTGGTTGTAAGTGTTAAGGTAGTGATTCATCTGATATTTTCGACGTCTCTGTACCTGTATCATCTATCCAATGCACCTCATCTACTGTCTGTATGCTCCCTACATGAGTGTTCTGCTGTATCTTTATATTCTGGGTAGTTAAGTTTAGGACTGCTAAGGTAACATTCCTACCTGTCCTAGAGACCAGAGTCTTAGCCATCCGTAAGCCTTTATTTTCTATGATTTGTACGGGTTCAACTATCCCTATGTCACCCTCAAAATCCCCATCTACATATCCCGGAAAGTAGCATTCTGAATTCTCGGGTACAACAACTGTCTCAGTAACCCTAATACGTGCACACTTAGAGTTTTTTATCGGGCTAACCTCCACCTTGTGGCCACCTAGTTTGAGGGCATTATCCCCAAAATTAATTTCCCCCTTATGCTTGGTCAGGAAATCTACCCCTATAATCCCTGTCAAACCTTCCAACTCTGCCACTATAGCCTCATTCTCATAAGACAGTTTCCCTACTCAGAATACAAAATCTGCTCTCCCCAGAACATGCAAATTTTGACCTGAAGCAGTTGTCAGCTGTATATTACCACTTCGCAACTGGGGTCTTGTATTTTCGGACATCTTGTTATACATATCAATGTGTATAATGGTCACTGATGATCCCGAATCTAACAAATAGTTAGTCCTAACCCCCTCTACAGATGCTTCCATATAGAGACTAGGTTGAATCGCACTCAATCTAATAATAGGCCCTTCTACGCTTTTTGACTCTTGGGTTGAACTGTTGGGCTTGAATTCAACCCACCCTAGTTTTCCTGTTCCTTATTTCCAGAATTCTTTGTACAATCATATGACAAGTGCCCTAGTTCTCTACAATTGTAACATCTCCTCTCGGACAATAGTCGTTTATTTGTACGCGGAGGATATCTATTCTTTCCTTTGTTTGTCAGTTTCTTAGATAACTTTTCAAACTGTTCTACTAACAGAGCTCCCAAATCTTTTTCTAATTCTTTCTTGACTGGGGTTTCTATCAGAGGTTCCCTAGAGACTGCTTGTACAAATGCAGGGGCTTCAGGATCTAAGGGCTTTGGTTTCCTTAGGGGAACTGTTGAGCTCTTCTTAATGAAGGCTTCAAACTCTATGGCTGAGCTTATAGCATCATCCAACTCTTGGGGGTGCCTAAACTGTACATGTCTACGCAATTCTTGACTACCTAAGCCTTCTATGAACTGATCTACGACATGCATTTCCTTCACTGAACCCGCTAGTGTTGGAAAAGCTAATGCTGCCGCTGCAAGAGTCCTAATGTCTTCTCCATAGGCTACTATAGATTCTCCCTCTTTCCTAACCCTACTTTTGAATTCACATTTGTATGCAACTTCTCTCCCTGGTGGTGAAAACCTCTTATACAATACATGCTTGATTTCTAAGTAATCCTCTATCTGACTAAGAGTAAGTTCTGACAGTACTTTTTGTGCCTTTCCTTTTAAACACATGGCAAGTTGTTGTGCCATCTTATCTTCCTCCCAGTTATTCCATTTTGCTACCTGTTCGAAATGTACTATGAAATCTTTGAAATTTGAGGACCCGTCGAAGGCTTGTGGATCTTTCTGCTTCCTTCTTTTACTAATACTCCCACTACCTGTTGTGTGGTTTAGCCCTCTATCGACCTCTTGCTGACTAGATGGTAATCCCAGAGACTCACTAGCATACTTTCTGTACGCACCAGGAGACCCATCTATGACCCTATTAAAATCCTCTGTACGCCTCACTCTCCATAGGTTCTCCTCTAGCCTGAACCATTGCTGCTGGAATAGGTCTTAATATAGCCCTACTGTATGTACATGGTGTACCCTGTTAAAAAAATATCTTGGTAACTACGGTATACTGAATCTGCACCCATGGGCGTGCTTTGACCAAGGCTCCCATGAAAAGAATCTACAAATGAAACCGATTTGCCAGTGTTTGGATGTTTATTATCCCCAAAATCGATCAATTCCTGCGCGATTCTATCATCAATACCTATGACCTGTGAACCACCGGTAGCAGTATACCCTGTCATGTCTACTGTATTGAGAGTTGAATACCCCTGGATTGGTGTAGTTTGTCCCTGGTCATTGTGGTCTACCTAATAATCTGCTAATTGATCATGATCCGAGTCTACATGGTACCTCATACGAGGCAAATATGTATCTCTATGAGTTGTCACTGTAGACGTACAAACAGATATATTAGGAACAGACAATGGTGTACATGAACCCATCCCATTACCTTGCATGGACCACATATTTATGAAATTTACTGAGGAAAATAATAACCTACAATACTAGCAACGGAGTACCTAAGTATAAATCACGGCACCAGTTTGTAACAGGCGAGATTGTAACCCAGGTTCTGTACTCAGGGTTCCGTACCAATAATGTATAAATAAGGAATAAAGGCAAATACACATTCAAGATAACATTTATTATACCCCGTGGATATTTACGAGCATACGCATACAGTGAATAACTCACACAATACACACCACCTACAGTATATCCTATCTCAGTAACTACTTATAACTTCGCTACTGAATACATATATATATAATAACCACCCGTCCCGATTCCACAGTTATCTAATGAAATATCCCTAGAGCCCTACACTACCTTACGCTAACATGGAGAAATAGAGAAGAGAGAGAAAGGAGAGAAAAGTGAGCTGACCTGCGACTGAACGCATCCGTCTGGCTAACGAACTACACGTGTACGCGCTATTTATACCCCACCCAAACAATACCCAATACATTATCCAATAAGAGCCGAGATTACATAACGTTTACGGAAATACTCAAAAGCGAAAGTAGACGCGTCTTCCGGTCTAAATAGATGAAAACACCGAGATATTACACGAGGTAAACTATAAACATTACTAATAATCCTTTCCCGTTACACTAGCTCTGAATAGCAAATGAACACTAGGTGCAATAACTTGGGTTTTCTTCATAATTTTTTATTCAATGTCAACCAAACTTCACCATTTTACTCGGAAATGTATATATACTTTCAAATAGTAACTTCTGAAAGGTTTAGGGCCCTTTAAAGGACTCGCACCACTAAATCAGCCTATCACGAAGTGTTTCATAAGTTTGTAATCCCTACTGAAAATTTGTTCCGGCTAAGTACAGTGATTCTGAGTAATTTAAATAGGTAATTGTTGACCTATTCTGCATTGAATGAAATCTGTAGATATTTAACTTTACAAAAATATATACTTTTGGTAGATTTTGATATGTGATGGCGGATTGATATGGGGTCAAAAGTCAGAGGGTGTTCCCGTCCCATTTCACTGGTTTGACATGTAAATTTCCCGTTGTCCGAAGCAGACGCCTGTAGCAAGCTAATATGCCAGTAAACTCCTCTTTAATTCCCCTTTGAAGCCTTTGTCATGTATGTATCTGTGAATTTAGGCAGTTTTCAAAAGTGTTGTACTTCAAATATTAAAGTCATTAGCTCGAAAGCTTAGTAATAACATATAGTAAATTATTTAGTTGTGTGAGTCCTTAAGCAACTTTTACTCATTAGTAGAGTCAAAATTCAAGTGTTAATATTAATAAAAGTTCTGATGTTTTTAACATAACAATTCATTGTATTGAATCAATTCTTATTATTCATTTATAGGGAGTCAGTGTTTATGAAAATGGTTTATTCAACACAAATTCCATTAGAAAAAGTAGATAAAGGCATATATTTTCTTTTAGCAAATAAGCATTTCATTTTGTTAATGAAAATGCTAATGACTCGAGTGAGCACAGAAGACAACATATATACCCCAAAATCTAAATACAGTATATAACCTCAACTAGATCGATCCTTTTGTTAAAAACATTTAATTCAATTTAGCCAAATTACCTATTTACATATATATCACAAGAAATAAATTTGCGTCTTTTTTTTCTTCAGGTTGAAGCTTCGTTGACTAATGATATATAGATGCAGATAATCTTCATGCATATCTCTTAACATCTAGCTACGCCACTGAAAATATGTTTATATGTGGATCAAACACTTTGCTAGACTATAAATGTAACGTTTTGTTCGTATAAAACTTGGAAAACCTGCATATATTTATGCAGGCCTTCAACATCAGATTATATGATTACTAGGTATGACCATTATACATGTACTTGATTAAAAAAAAACAACAATTTTGGTAAAATCTCATTCACCCCTTGCATCAATGTTTTGAAATTTCTATGGGGGAAGAATACGCAAGCTTAGAATTGAAGTCAAATATAATATAAACTGTATTTGTATGTACACACAAAGGAATAGTTTAGCAAATTCACTTGTAGAAAATGCAAAATCGAGAGTCTCCCTCCTAAATAGGGAGGGTTAGCAAGAATGCAGTTATACAATTTTAGAAGATTTATGCTTGTAATTCTTACATAACAGGAGGTGATTGACCTGACAACTGATCTGGTCGGCCACGGCCAACAGAAGACAACGTTAGGAGATGTAGAGGAGGCAGCGGGACCTAGCACTGAGGAGGCTGAATCTAAAGTGGTCGTCCCTCAGCATGACTGGAAGTCTGGAGATGCCTGTATGGCAATCTACTCTGAGGACGGGCAGTAAGTAACTTTAATGTCAGTGTTCTAGGGGGCAATTCAAAGAAAATTCTAGGGGGACTTCATACATGTACATTGTTTTACAGGGGCATTTATATATTGCTCTTAATGGGTATCCATACGAGGCCCTCATATATTGACAAAAGGAGACAAAGGTGGCATACATGTAAGAGACATTCAATCATCATGATAGTGACTTGCATTTAAACAGATTTGTTTGCTTTTTAGGTCACCTAAGACGAAGTCTCAGATGACCTATTGCGATTGCCTTTTGTCCTGCGTTGTGCGTTGCCCATCGTAAACATTTTACATTTTCAACTTCTTCCCAATAACCGTAAAGCCTAGGGTCATGATATTGGATGTGTAGCATGGTGGGACAAAGGACAACCAAGTTTGTTCAAATGAATCATCTTGACTTACTTTGAATTCAAAGTTCATAGAGGTCTGATGTCTCAAAATCTTCAAGAAACTTCTCAATTACTGAAAGGCCCAGGGTACTGATAATTGGCCTGTAGTATGCTTATTTGAAGAGCTACAAAGTTTGTTCAAATGAATAATTTGACCAACTTTCAAGGTTACAGGAGTCAAACATGTTAAAATCTTAAAGAAAGGTCTTCTCGCTAACAGAAAGGACTGTGGTTCTGATATTTCTAGTGTAGCATGCTGAAATGAAGGGCTACAAAGTTTGTTCAAATGAATGACCGTAAGCAACTTTCATAGTCACAAGAGTCAAATGTGTGAAATCTTGAAGATATCTTTTCCTGAATAACTGAAAGGCCTATGGTACTGATATTTGGTCTGTAGCAATGGGCCATTCCAGAAGTAATCGTATGGTAGTTTTGGGAGGCACTTTTTTAGAGACCCCACCACCCATGAAATATTAAAAGAGATTTGATATAAGGAATGGTAGGGAGATTTGGTTAAACCCTACAATCATTGATATATAAATACAGCTGCCTCCCAACTCTTCCACATAATTAATTATGGAATAGCCCTAAAGAAAATCAATGTATATTGTGTATGCATGATCATATTTTGAAGTTGAATTGGTAAGTGTTTGAATGGTGTAGTGTACAAGTAAAATCAATTATGTTTTTTTTGAGTGTCATCAAAGAATGTGAAGTTGCAAGGAAAAGTTATGAAGTTAAAGAATACTGGTAACATCATTTATTATTGTGTCACCTGAAGAAGTGATATACTTTGATGGCGGCAATCTTGGGTTGTTTCATCCAAACAAAAGTTTATGAGGGAAAACTCTAGCTCTCTTGAGCACAACAAATTTAAACTTTGTACAGTGCTTCCTTCTTTAAATACAGCTATTGCTTGTGATTGTTTTTAATTTTCAATTTAAATGGATAGAGATATTGAGCTGTAGTTTGGTATAAAGTTGTATATTGTAAGATAAAGGTCAATCATAGACTTGGTTAATTCCAAAGTTTCAGTGAAAATTTTAAGCAAAGCAAGTATTTGTTAATTGAAAAGTGCATCTTTTCCATTGTGACCTTTCTGCTATTGACGACATAGATGACACATCCAGTTCTGTAGAATTTGATTGTTTTGTTTCATTATTTAAGGATTAACTTGAATCTATTTTTTATGTTATGGGGGCCTCGGGTATGACACAAAAAACGGGAGTGTACTCTCAATAAACCGCAAGGCGGTTTATGATGAGAGTACACTCCTGTTTTTTGTGTTATAACCCCATAACATAAAAAATAAATTCAAGTTAATACTTATAATTTAATCTATACCATGCGAAAATTCACTTTATTGATGGACTCTTTTCTCTTACAAATCGATACGCTGCTGCATCAGCCAATCAAAAACATTATAAACAAGGCGTCAAGTTTTACGATATGGGCTGATTACATAATTTTTTAAACCAATGAAAAAGCTTGTTTCAAACAAGATTAAAGTACTGAAATGGGTTTATATATGCAAGATTTTCAAATTGGTAAGTTGAAATATATAATACAAGTATATTAGTGGTACTTTCATGCAGTTGCAAAAAAGCATATTCCTAGATAAATATTTGTTGGCTGATATTGACATTTATTTAATGACATTGGTTTATGATAAGTTGCATTTATTTAATGACCTAGGGATTAAATCTAAGTTGAACTTAAGTAAAAAGTTTGGAGCAGCTTAAAGGTCAATAGTGGTGACATTTGTTACTAAATCAAACGATATGTAAGGTTAGATTCAGTGGTAAAATTATATTTATAATTGACTGCAAAAAACTTAGAGCAGTGATAGGTTGGGAATGACTTTTCTTAATGACTCGTCCAGTGTGGAAGATTTGACCGAAATACAGGAATGAAAATATC
Source organism: Mimachlamys varia (assembly GCA_947623455.1). Classification (NCBI taxonomy): domain Eukaryota; kingdom Metazoa; phylum Mollusca; class Bivalvia; order Pectinida; family Pectinidae; genus Mimachlamys; species Mimachlamys varia. The sequence goes on along the minus strand of OX392532.1, from coordinate 25,227,746 downwards.
CTGATTTTGTGAAATATTATCTGTATATTAATTATATTAATTTTTATCACCAAAACTGATCATATGTGTTTTGTTTAATTTAAAGCCTATTCCATATGTTAGCAATCAACTGAAGAGGAGCTTAAGCAAATTACCCAGTACGGAGTTAAGAGGTGTTGGGACTTTGCTGTTGGAGGCTATTTGTCCTCCAGCCCCAGGAACTGAATCAAATCTTCTGGAAGATAGCAGGTAGGATTTAACATCCTGTGATAACCATATTAGAGGATATCATAGTTTTGTCTGTCTGCCTTACTCATTGTAGTCATGATTTTCATGGATAGATTTCAGATTTACACTTAAAGATGTATTAATTCTTCTGAGAAGTCAAAATTTTCCTGCATGAAACTTTTTTTCTCCTATATATTTTGGGAAAAGGAAGTTGATGGCATGACAGAAAATGCAAAAGTAATATACTATTTACCATTGAATGGCATTGCCACTATATAACCCTACCAAATTCAGTTGGCATTCATCAGGCCATGAATGTGATTGACCGGTTGTTGACATCATCATTGTGACGTCATAATTGTTACGTTGGATACCATTGACTGTACATAATTTGAGCTAAATGCTGAGAAATAAAATGCAGCTGTATGTTATTGATTGTTTTGTGAGATGAACAGGTTCTAAACGTGGTTAATATAAGTATTGAACTTCTTTCAGTTGGCTATGAATACCAAATGAAAGAAGTTCAGTGCTTAACTCAAGTGTGCTTGTTTTTGTGATATGATTGGTCAAGGATACCAATTTCACATAATAAGTTATTTAAAGTGATTTTTTTAGTTTTGACCCATTGCAGGACATCTTCCAAATTTGTAATCCCTAAGGTATGAATGTTTGCATAATTGACCAAAAGAGTATTTTATTTTAAATTATGTAAGTAAAATTTCTCTCAGGCCATACCAATTTGATTTATTGTTCTTCGGAAAATGAGATTTCAAAATTGGAGCGAGCGGGCGCAATTTTTTTGTTTTTACAAAAATTTTGAATTCGTTAAAATTTCGAGCGAGCGGTAAGTTTTCAAAAAACTAAATGTCAGAATATTTGTTTGACTATTAAATTAAATGTAATGTATCACCAAATAGTATACATATTTAAACTGTGGTAGCGGTTTTTTAAAATAATTTCCATGGTACAAACTACTCGCATAATGCTGGGCAATAAAACAGCATTTGAGAGAAAAGTTTTCTTGAATTACCTTCTTAATAGAAGACCCAAGATCTTTCATTCAAGTTTAGTGATTGAACCAAAGCCGTTGAAAACACCTTTTAGCAACCACATTTGTTTCTTGTAGGTATTAAGATGCTTCTATTCATGCAGAATGTATATTTTATTGAATTGATATAAATTAATGATGACAAAATATATGTATGATCACGGACTTAGATAGTTTAATCTAAGTCTGTGATCTATGATGTACCGCTATATAAAACAAACCCTGAAGGCTATATGTATGACACTAGTTGTTTTGCTGATATAACCTTTAGGTTGCAATAACATTAATAATAATAATAATGGACACAAGCATTATTTGTGTACTATATATCCAAATCAGAAAGATTAATATCAGTTCATAAGCTGACGTCCCATATATGAATAAGTTCATTATTGTTTATCTCGTGGTTGAATATAAGCATCATGAACCCATTATTAATCCATTCGGGATTTAAATGTTCTGACTACTGATGACTAAGTAACTAAGGCATATAAAGATTTTTGATTGAAGTCACTTTTTAGCGAGACCGCTTGAGTTCCGTATTTTGTTTATTTGATCAAAAGATCTTGGAACGATAAATTATCTATTGCGGTATTTTGCAATACATTATGACGACCGAATTATGTAGTGATCAACAAGATAAGAAAGCAATTTTGACACATTCCTCGGTTTTCTTCACAAGTGAAAAAGACTCGTTGCGCATTTCCCTCGTGTTGCTGCCGAAAAAAACGCTTAAAATACCATTTTTACCTTTATTTCAAACATTGGAATGATCCAAAATGGCGTTTTCTAAATTTTGAACCATTGTAAAATATATTCAGATTCGTCATTTTTCATTGACACTAAAACTGGAGCGGTAATATTTTACTTTTACTTTATTTTTCCAAAACAGGAGCGGTAAATCCGACGAACAATAAATCAAATTGGTATGGCCTTACTATCTATTATGATCATACTTTCTTCAATATAACATGAAATCCTTAAAGGAGATCAAAACGAGACTTTAATGTGACTGAAACCTCAGAGGAATACATCCTTAACATGTTTTCATAGCTACATGATTGGTCTTAGGTCACTGTTATCTGAATTAAAATAACTTTTGCACTATTTATTCAGAGAATTTGATTTTACAGAAAATGGTAACTCTTAACCTATGTATTGACATGAAATAGAAGATTGCTTTAAAATTGTAATACCTTTTACAAAATTTTATTATTGCACAATGTATATTTTATAATTGAATAATGTAAATATGAAATGTATTATTTTTCTCGGATGATATAGGTTTAGTGCACCTTTGGGATTTAAAGCCTTGAAAATTCTCAAGCAGGGAGACTGTTTTTTTGTCTCGCCTCAACGATCGTCGAGAAAGCGAGACTTAGGTGTTACTTTTCCGGCGGCGGCGTCAACATTTGCGTTAAAGTCCACTTTTGACAGTGTTATAATTATCCAATTGAATTGAAAGTTGGTCACATTGTTCAAACCATCATACTTAATACCTTACCTCAATTTAAATGAAATCATGTTACAGGTTTTGGTGTTTTGGGGCAAAAAAATGGGAATTTTGAGAATTTGCGTTAAAGTCCTCTTTTTATATTGTTACATATATCCGATTGAATTGAAACTTTATGTTGTTACTAACATCAATATACTGAACATCTTAGTGAAATTTGGAGGAAATTTATATACAGGTTTTGCTGTTTTGGGTCAAAAACATGGGAATTTTGAGAATTTGCGTTAAAGTCCACTTTTTATAGTGTCAATGATATCAGATTCAATTGAAACTTACAGTAGCTACTGATATCATCATACTGACACCGTAATGAGATTTGGAGGAAATTAATTTGCAGGTTCCGCTGTTTTGGGGCAAAAACATGGGATTTTTGAGAATTTGCGTTGAAGTCCACTTTTTATAGTGGGACCGATATCGGATTCAATTGAAACTCAGGGTAGTTACTATTATTATCTTACTGAAGACCCTACTGAAAATTGGAGGAAATTTTGGGGTAAAAACATGGGAATTTTGAGAATTTACATTAGCATCCACTATTTATAGTGTTATTGATATGTAATTAAATTGAAACTTGGCTATGTTACAGATATAATCTTGCTGTATGTATTTTGTCATACTAATTTGCGTTGGGACTTAAATATTATCGGCAAAGCGGGAAAGGCGAGACATATAATTACACGTAATTCTTGTTTCATCACTGAGTCTGCTAATGTACGGGACTAACGAGGGCGCTAATTATTTGGGGCTAGGAACTGGCCTCCACGCGCTGCTAAATATGGAGAAATTTATGCAGAAGGTTAGTCATAGACTGTGAATGTTACTTTGAAGACCACATCGTTTCATTGAAATAAATCCATGATCATAAATTATTATAATGTGCTTTGTGTTTGATATTTCAATATGAAATTTAATACTTACATACTTTCAAGCTGATTTGGCCTGTAGTCATCCATAAAATGATGTTTTAGTTCCATGCCCAAGGAGTGGTTGACCTGAGCTCGGCCAAAATGTTTTTGGCAGAGGTTGCAAGGGATGATGTGATCATGAGTGTAAGGTCTATTTCCAATACAGATGAGCTTGTGAGGCAGGTGCTCTTCCTAGAAAGTGAGCTTACTTTCCGGCTGACGTCTTATGCAGGTAAATAGGTACCTTGTTTATTCTTATTGATAAATATTACTGTTAGTGTAACATGTGGTTCTGCATTAAATTTTACATGAAATTTTTGCCATATAATGAATTTAATAATAAACAGACCTTATTGATTTGATTGATGATTGAACTGCTGTCAATAGTTTTAAATCATAAAAGCAACAATTTATTTCAAAATGAAAACAACCCAGGTAGTTTAAAGTAGAATGCTCTATTATGTAGTAGAGTGGTCCAGGTGCAAATCCTGGTCTGGGTTTTAGCAGATATGAAATAAATATATAATGTTGGAATGTGCATGACATGTTTTTGATTAAGACTTTATCATAAAGAATTATCTATTTCGATAAAATATGAATTCTCATAGACTTTGTCATATACAAGAAGTTTCACCTCTGTCATTTCAAGATGTTTCATAAAAAAATGTCATGAATGAAATGATTTATATAACCCTGTTATGTTATAAGCATTTTAGATGTAATATCAAAATTTATTTATACGCTGTATATAAGTGAGAAAGTTTCATAAACTGAAAACGAAATGAAAGTTTCATTTTGGAAGAATTTTTTATTTACAGGGTACCTGCAGGTGATGTTTGTCTCTGGATTTCTGCAGCGGGAAATTCATCAACACCAGGAGGGTGTGGACCGTTCAGATTTGAATCTGTATACATGTGACGTTGTGCCATATCCAAAGAAAAAACCATGGAATGATGTTCCGCTGTGCATCATGTGGTGTAGAATGGACGGGGCAGAGCTGCCAAACCATGTTGTACCTGTTGTAAAAAGTGGAAGAGGTAAAGTAGTTATTAGATATGTACCATGTAATTGTGTAAGAATGTAATTTAGGTTATTTAGTAATATTTACATTTACATGGCAAAGAGACTATATAAACAAACCAAAAAGACGTGCGTTTTCAGAGACAATGAATGACATCCTATGTGCGACAATGATGAAGTCATTGTTTTGGCATAGAAACGGCGAAGGTTCGCTGTCAAAATGGCTGTTCCATTATACAAATTTAAATGTTGATAGTAATGCATTTATCATAGTTTGTATCAAATTGAAATGAATATTTAAGCAACTTGTTTAGGAATACCATAAAGATCATATTGAGACATTCTAATGCTTCATTAACTTCATGCATTATTCGTGTATCAGGGTAATGTGTAATTGTCAACTGTAAAAGTCAGGAAACACAATTTCAGTGATTGATTGTAGAAGAATTCTTTATTAAAAATGAAAATGTATAGGTACAAAACAGTTAGTCATGAATGTCCCATATATATTTCTGTAAAATGTCCTGTATGTCTGTCTATTCTGAATCTTGTTTAAGTCTTCATTGCATTATTGTTGAAAATCTTAACTTTTATCAAGTTAATTGTTTAAGGTCAAATTTGAAAGCTGAATAACAATTCACAATAACAATTCACACTGTAGTGTTAGAGATCAGTATAACTACTGAAATTATCATGATGTTAAAACCATCAGAAATGTGCATTCTTGTTGTCAAGTGTATAGAAAGTGTAGTGTTATACAATAATCAAGGAAAGAATTCATCATATTATTTACATGATTTTCTTAATAGGTTTGAAGGACAAGACGATTAGGTGGAAGTGACAAGCACCCAGTACAGAAGAGGTGTGTGATGCAGCAAGCTATGGTTGGTGTACTGCCAAAGGTCCACGAACCATGGTTTGCTGTGACAGGTGTAATTCCTGGGTCCACCCAGAGTGCTTTGGCATTGCGGAAGACAAGTTTGTGACAGAGCCAGATATTCCATTTCAGTGTTGTAGTGGATCAATGCAGTACACAGATGTACCAAAAGTGATGTAAGGATTAATCCAAGTGTTATTACAGTGAATTAATGGAATCAAACTTTAAATGAAAAATATTCTGTCATCAATATCAAAACTGACTGTTTGAATAAATAAAGGATCTAATGGGAGTATTCTTCGTGTAATATATTAAATAAAATGGAGTATTTAAAAAGAAATGTAAAAGCAATGAGCCTTTGTTTCATACTTTATTAATGAATGAACTCTCTTGTTAGAAGATTATATTTATTACCTAACTTTCGAGTAGCATTAGTTCAGTCGGTAAAGTATCAGCCGATGTAACCTCAGATAAAGATCTATGTTGTATTTAAATCCCTACTTGGGTTGGTTTGTTGTGGGCAGATTCTGTAGTTTGTTGTGTGCCGGGGAGCACATACCCCTTAAGGACTCACACAACTAAATCATCCAATCAAAATGTGTTTCATACATTAATTTGTAGTCCCTATGTATAATTAGTTCCAGCTAATTACTGGACCACTGAGGAAGTTTAATGAGGAACTGATGACAGATTTTTTGCATGAAGAAAATGTATATTTTTACAATGTTTCCATGTATGTGTGCGGATTTAGACAAGGTCAAATAGTATGGGGGCCATTTCTGTTTAGGGTCACCAGTGTTTTGCCTGTAAACTTCCGGTTGTCAACTTCTTGACACTGTGACAGCCCGGTATGCCAGTAAACATCCCTGAAAACCTGTTTTGTCACAGACTTTGTAAGGTAAGTATCTGTGAATCTAGACAGTTGTCACTAGTACTGTACTTCAAATATGAAAGTTATTAACTAAAAGGTTTGGTAATAACATACAGTAAATGATTTAGTTGTGTGAGTCCTTTAAGGAGAACTAGCATGTGCACTGGTGACCCTGGCCTTTCATTGATTTTCTGTTGTTTATAACCTACTTTTTGAGTTACAGTGCTATCATCATGTATTTAAACACTTTCCTAGGGCTTTATCAGGCAAAATTACCAAAATAATATGAAATTATATACCCTCTACAGGCTGTGTAGTATGGCTGTTTTGTGCCAGAGGTGATTTTGGACTTGGAAGATTTGTGGCTGCACCAGGTACGTATCGGACAATATATGTCCATCAATTACATTATATGATGTTTACAAGACAATTTACCTTGCCCTGTACACTACAGGTGTCTCTTTTGTGCCACAATGGCCTCTGTACAAAGTTTGAATACCAGTGAATCGTGAATCCAGGTTACATCAATAATAGACAATCCTGCAGGCTGAAGCAACCTCAGACATATTTAGGCCAAAGCCCTCATCCAAATTGCATTGACGACAAGTAGAAATAAAAAATGATTGTAGTAAGTTTTCAGATTTAATAATCAAACAATAATTTAAACTGAAATTCAAAACAAGAACAAAATTAATTAGCACACATTTTCACACAAGTCATCTTAGTCCACTTTTATCACAGTTGAATTTGTTTTAGCACAGTTTGTTTTTAGCACATCCTCTGAGCACAAAGTATTTGGGTGGTCCACTCCAGATTTATATGTCACTGCTGATATACGAGCCTTTGCGTGCATGTGATATCGTCTGATTCTGTGATATCCTCGCCTTAGTTTGAACTTGAGTTGTCTTTGACGTTGCTGATGATATAACTGTCTCTTTCGCAGGTATGTGATGCGACTGACAACACGTGAGCCACTCACCAAAGGACTGCCGACAGCACGTAGCCTCATCACCGTAGAGTCTGCTATACTGAAGTTGCACAGATGAACAGCAGTGTGAATTCTGGCTGGGAAGTTTCGGTAACAAGTCATCATCTTTGGATTTGTTTTCTGAAACACTCTGTTGAAAGATTCTGATTTCTGAGTGCTTGTAAGTAGTTTGGTGCTGTCCAGACACTCGGTGCTGAGATATTTGAGCACACACTGCTTGAAGTGGTGTTCATCTTCAGCACTGAGGTGTAGTGCTGTCCCCTGTGGTAGAAATGTCATCTTCCAGTGGTTGTCTGGTAGCCCTTGACAGCAGTAGCTGTACTCAGCACACATTTCTCCCCAGTTTCCTTTGTAGCACTGAATCATATTGGCCCCTATTACCATAGGCATATTCTTCTTTATCTGGTCTAGATTTCCCCTGTGAATAATGTGTGCCCTTTCCAATTGTGTAACACACCTGTTTCTTACATCAGTGGCCAGTTGTGTGTTCAGTGTTCCAATTAGTGATAGACCTTGTGATTTCTGAAATGGGCCTGCACTGAATTTGCACTTTGAAAACTCTTTCTTCACCGATTTCACCAGGTGTCGAGGGTCTTTTAGATTTGTACATCCCGGGTGAGACTTTTTCATACCGGTGTGTGTTTTGCTGTCCCCTCCGTCTGTGGTGAGGTAGTTATGGTATTTAGGTGACTAAGGAGTAGTGTGCTTAGCCAGTCAGAGTTACTGTGCAAGTCACGTTCTTACCCATACCTTGTACTCTCAGCCACAACTAAATCATCCAATCAAAATGTGTTTCATACGTTTGTAGTCCCTATGTAAAATTAGTTCCAGCTAATTACTGGGCCACTGAGGAAGTTTAATGAGGAACTGATGACAGATTTTTGCATGAATGAAATGTTGAGATACTTAACTTTTGAAAAATGTATACTTTTACAATGTTTCCATGTATGTGTGCGGATTTAGACAAGGTCAAATAGTATGGTGGCGTTTCTGTTTAGGGTCACCAGTGTTTTGCCTGTAAACTTCCGGTTGTCAACTTCTTGACACTGTGACAGCCCGGTATGCCAGTAAACATCCCTGAAAACCTGTTTTGTCACAGACTTTGTAAGGTAAGTATCTGTGAATCTAGACAGTTGTCACTAGTACTGTACTTCAAATATGAAAGTTATTAACTAAAAGGTTTGGTAATAACATATAGTAAATGATTTAGTTGTGTGAGTCCTTCAAGGAGAACTAGCACGTGCACTGGTGACCCTGGCCTTTCATTGATTTTCTGTTGTTTATAACCTAATTTTTGAGTGACAGTGCTATCATCATGTATTTAAACACTTTCCTAGGGCTTTATCAGCCAAAATTACCGAAACAATATGAAATTATATACCCTCTACAGGCTGTGTAGTATGGCTGTTTTGGTGCCAGGGGTGATTTTGGACTTGGAAGATTTGTGGCTGCACCAGGTAAGTATCGGACAATATATGTCCGTCGATTACATTATATGATGTTTACAAGACAATTTACCTTGCCCTGTACACTACAGGTGTCTCTTTTGTGCCACAATGGCCTCTTTACAAAGTTTGAATACCTGAATCTTGAATCCAGGTTACATCAATTATAATAGACAATCCTGCAGACTGAGGCAACCTCAGACATATTTAGGCCAAAGCCCTCATCCAAATTGTATTTTTGACTAGTAGAAATAAAAAACGATTGTAGTATTAGTTTTCAGATTTAATAATCAAACAATAATTTACACTGAAATTCAAAACAAGAACAAAACCTAAGTAGCACACATTTTCACACAAGTCATCTTAGTCCACTTTTATCACAGTTTAATTTGTTTTAGCACAGTCTGTTTTTAGCACATCCTCTGAGCACAAAGTATTTGGGTGGTCCACTCCAGATTTATATGTCACTGCTGATATACAAGCCTTTGCGTGCATGCGATATTGTCTGATTCTGTGATATCCTCGCCTTAGTTTGAACTTGAGTTGTTTTTGACGTTGCTGATGATATAACTGTCTCTTTCGCAGGTATGTGATGCGACTGACAACACGTGAGCCACTCACCAAAGGACTGCCGACAGCACGTAGCCTCATCACCGTAGAGTCTGCTATACTGAAGTTGCACAGATGAACAGCAGTGTGAATTCTGGCTGGGAAGTTTCGGTAACAAGTCATCATCTTTGGATTTGTTTTCTGAAACACTCTGTTGAAAGATTCTGATTTCTGAGTGCTTGTAAGTAGTTTGGTGCTGTCCAGACACTCGGTGCTGAGATATTTGAGCACACACTGCTTGAAGTGGTGTTCATCTTCAGCACTGAGGTGTAGTGCTGTCCCCTCCGTCTGTGGTGAGGTAGTTATGGTATTTAGGTGACTAAGGAGTAGTGTGCTTAGCCAGTCAGAGTTACTGTGCAAGTCACGTTCTTACCCATACCTTGTACTCTCAGCCACAACTAAATCATCCAATCAAAATGTGTTTCATACGTTTGTAGTCCCTATGTAAAATTAGTTCCAGCTAATTACTGGGCCACTGAGGAAGTTTAATGAGGAACTGATGACAGATTTTTGCATGAATGAAATGTTGAGATACTTAACTTTTGAAAAATGTATACTTTTACAATGTTTCCATGTATGTGTGCGGATTTAGACAAGGTCAAATAGTATGGTGGCGTTTCTGTTTAGGGTCACCAGTGTTTTGCCTGTAAACTTCCGGTTGTCAACTTCTTGACACTGTGACAGCCCGGTATGCCAGTAAACATCCCTGAAAACCTGTTTTGTCACAGACTTTGTAAGGTAAGTATCTGTGAATCTAGACAGTTGTCACTAGTACTGTACTTCAAATATGAAAGTTATTAACTAAAAGGTTTGGTAATAACATATAGTAAATGATTTAGTTGTGTGAGTCCTTCAAGGAGAACTAGCACGTGCACTGGTGACCCTGGCCTTTCATTGATTTTCTGTTGTTTATAACCTAATTTTTGAGTGACAGTGCTATCATCATGTATTTAAACACTTTCCTAGGGCTTTATCAGGCAAAATTACCGAAACAATATGAAATTATATACCCTCTACAGGCTGTGTAGTATGGCTGTTTTGGTGCCAGGGGTGATTTTGGACTTGGAAGATTTGTGGCTGCACCAGGTAAGTATCGGACAATATATGTCCGTCGATTACATAATATGATGTTTACAAGACAATTTACCTTGCCCTGTACACTACAGGTGTCTCTTTTGTGCCACAATGGCCTCTTTACAAAGTTTGAATACCTGAATCTTGAATCCAGGTTACATCAATTATAATAGACAATCCTGCAGACTGAGGCAACCTCAGACATATTTAGGCCAAAGCCCTCATCCAAATTGTATTTTTGACTAGTAGAAATAAAAAACGATTGTAGTATTAGTTTTCAGATTTAATAATCAAACAATAATTTACACTGAAATTCAAAACAAGAACAAAACCTAAGTAGCACACATTTTCACACAAGTCATCTTAGTCCACTTTTATCACAGTTTAATTTGTTTTAGCACAGTCTGTTTTTAGCACATCCTCTGAGCACAAAGTATTTGGGTGGTCCACTCCAGATTTATATGTCACTGCTGATATACAAGCCTTTGCGTGCATGCGATATTGTCTGATTCTGTGATATCCTCGCCTTAGTTTGAACTTGAGTTGTTTTTGACGTTGCTGATGATATAACTGTCTCTTTCGCAGGTATGTGATGCGACTGACAACACGTGAGCCACTCACCAAAGGACTGCCGACAGCACGTAGCCTCATCACCGTAGAGTCTGCTATACTGAAGTTGCACAGATGAACAGCAGTGTGAATTCTGGCTGGGAAGTTTCGGTAACAAGTCATCATCTTTGGATTTGTTTTCTGAAACACTCTGTTGAAAGATTCTGATTTCTGAGTGCTTTTAAGTAGTTTGGTGCTGTCCAGACACTCGGTGCTGAGATATTTGAGCACACACTGCTTGAAGTGGTGTTCATCTTCAGCACTGAGGTGTAGTGCTGTCCCCTCCGTCTGTGGTGAGGTAGTTATGGTATTTAGGTGACTAAGGAGTAGTGTGCTTAGCCAGTCAGAGTTACTGTGCAAGTCACGTTCTTACCCATACCTTGTACTCTCAGCCACAACTAAATCATCCAATCAAAATGTGTTTCATACGTTTGTAGTCCCTATGTAAAATTAGTTCCAGCTAATTACTGGGCCACTGAGGAAGTTTAATGAGGAACTGATGACAGATTTTTGCATGAATGAAATGTTGAGATACTTAACTTTTGAAAAATGTATACTTTTACAATGTTTCCATGTATGTGTGCGGATTTAGACAAGGTCAAATAGTATGGTGGCGTTTCTGTTTAGGGTCACCAGTGTTTTGCCTGTAAACTTCCGGTTGTCAACTTCTTGACACTGTGACAGCCCGGTATGCCAGTAAACATCCCTGAAAACCTGTTTTGTCACAGACTTTGTAAGGTAAGTATCTGTGAATCTAGACAGTTGTCACTAGTACTGTACTTCAAATATGAAAGTTATTAACTAAAAGGTTTGGTAATAACATATAGTAAATGATTTAGTTGTGTGAGTCCTTCAAGGAGAACTAGCACGTGCACTGGTGACCCTGGCCTTTCATTGATTTTCTGTTGTTTATAACCTAATTTTTGAGTGACAGTGCTATCATCATGTATTTAAACACTTTCCTAGGGCTTTATCAGGCAAAATTACCGAAACAATATGAAATTATATACCCTCTACAGGCTGTGTAGTATGGCTGTTTTGGTGCCAGGGGTGATTTTGGACTTGGAAGATTTGTGGCTGCACCAGGTAAGTATCGGACAATATATGTCCGTCGATTACATTATATGATGTTTACAAGACAATTTACCTTGCCCTGTACACTACAGGTGTCTCTTTTGTGCCACAGTGGCCTCTTTACAAAGTTTGAATACCTGAATCTTGAATCCAGGTTACATCAATTATAATAGACAATCCTGCAGACTGAGGCAACCTCAGACATATTTAGGCCAAAGCCCTCATCCAAATTGTATTTTTGACTAGTAGAAATAAAAAACGATTGTAGTATTAGTTTTCAGATTTAATAATCAAACAATAATTTACACTGAAATTCAAAACAAGAACAAAACCTAAGTAGCACACATTTTCACACAAGTCATCTTAGTCCACTTTTATCACAGTTTAATTTGTTTTAGCACAGTCTGTTTTTAGCACATCCTCTGAGCACAAAGTATTTGGGTGGTCCACTCCAGATTTATATGTCACTGCTGATATACAAGCCTTTGCGTGCATGCGATATTGTCTGATTCTGTGATATCCTCGCCTTAGTTTGAACTTGAGTTGTTTTTGACGTTGCTGATGATATAACTGTCTCTTTCGCAGGTATGTGATGCGACTGACAACACGTGAGCCACTCACCAAAGGACTGCCGACAGCACGTAGCCTCATCACCGTAGAGTCTGCTATACTGAAGTTGCACAGATGAACAGCAGTGTGAATTCTGGCTGGGAAGTTTCGGTAACAAGTCATCATCTTTGGATTTGTTTTCTGAAACACTCTGTTGAAGGATTCTGATTTCTGAGTGCTTGTAAGTAGTTTGGTGCTGTCCAGACACTCGGTGCTGGGATATTTGAGTACATACTGCTTGAAGTGGTGTTCATCTTCAGCACTGAGGTGTAGTGCTGTCCCCTGTGGCAGAAATGTCATCTTCCAGTGGTTGTCTGGTAGCCCTTGACAGCAGTATAGTTGTACTCAGCACACATTTCTCCCTAGTTTCCTTTGTAGCACTGAATCATATTGGCCCCTATTACCATAGGCATATTCTTCTTTATCTGGTCTAGATTTCCCCTGTGAATAATGTGTGCCCTTTCCAACTCTGTAATACACCTGTTTCTTACATCAGTGGCCAGTCGTGTGTTCAGTGTTCCAATTGGTGATAGACCTTGTGATTTCTGAAATGGGCCTGCACTGAATTTGCACTTTGAAAACTCTTTCTTCACCGATTTCACCAGGTGTCGAGGGTCTTTAAGGTTTTTACATCCCGGGTGAGACTTTTTCATACCGGTGTGTGTTTTGCTGTCTCGGTCTGTGGTGAGGTAGTTATGGTATTTAGGTGACTAAGGAGTAGTGTGCTTAGCCAGTCAGAGTTACTGTGCAAGTCACGTTCTTACCCATACCTTGTACTCTCAGCCACAACTAAATCATCCAATCAAAATGTGTTTCATACGTTTGTAGTCCCTATGTAAAATTAGTTCCAGCTAATTACTGGACCACTGAGGAAGTTTAATGAGGAACTGATGACAGATTTTTGCATGAATGAAATGTTGAGATACTTAACTTTTGAAAAATGTATACTTTTACAATGTTTCCATGTATGTGTGCGGATTTAGACAAGGTCAAATAGTATGGGGGCGTTTCTGTGTAGGGTCACCAGTGTTTTGCCTGTAAACTTCCGGTTGTCAACTTCTTGACACTGTGACAGCCCGGTATGCCAGTAAACATCCCTGAAAACATGTTTTGTCACAGACTTTGTAAGGTAAGTATCTGTGAATCTAGACAGTTGTCACTAGTACTGTACTTCAAATATGAAAGTTATTAACTAAAAGGTTTGGTAATAACATATAGTAAATGATTTAGTTGTGTGAGTCCTTCAAGGAGAACTAGCATGTGCACTGGTGACCCTGGCCTTTCATTGATTTTCTGTTGTTTATAACCTAATTTTTGAGTTACAGTGCTATCATCATGTATTTAAACACTTTCCTAGGGCTTTATCAGGCAAAATTACCGAAACAATATGAAACTATATACCCTCTACAGGCTGTGTAGTATGGCTGTTTTGTGCCAGGGGTGATTTTGGACTTGGAAGATTTGTGGCTGCACCAGGTACGTATCGGACAATATATGTCCATCAATTACATTATATGATGTTTACAAGACAATTTACCTTGCCCTGTACACTACAGGTGTCTCTTTTGTGCCACAATGGCCTCTTTACAAAGTTTGAATACCTGAATCTTGAATCCAGGTTACATCAATTATAATAGACAATCCTGCAGACTGAGGCAACCTCAGACATATTTAGGCCAAAGCCCTCATCCAAATTGCATTTTTGACTAGTAGAAATAAAAAACGATTGTAGTATTAGTTTTCAGATTTAATAATCAAACAATAATTTACACTGAAATTCAAAACAAGAACAAAACCTAAGTAGCACACATTTTCACACAAGTCATCTTAGTCCACTTTTATCACAGTTTAATTTGTTTTAGCACAGTCTGTTTTTAGCACATCCTCTGAGCACAAAGTATTTGGGTGGTCCACTCCAGATTTATATGTCACTGCTGATATACAAGCCTTTGCGTGCATGCGATATTGTCTGATTCTGTGATATCCTCGCCTTAGTTTGAACTTGAGTTGTTTTTGACGTTGCTGATGATATAACTGTCTCTTTCGCAGGTATGTGATGCGACTGACAACACGTGAGCCACTCACCAAAGGACTGCCGACAGCACGTAGCCTCATCACCGTAGAGTCTGCTATACTGAAGTTGCACAGATGAACAGCAGTGTGAATTCTGGCTGGGAAGTTTCGGTAACAAGTCATCATCTTTGGATTTGTTTTCTGAAACACTCTGTTGAAGGATTCTGATTTCTGAGTGCTTGTAAGTAGTTTGGTGCTGTCCAGACACTCGGTGCTGAGATATTTGAGCACACACTGCTTGAAGTGGTGTTCATCTTCAGCACTGAGGTGTAGTGCTGTCCCCTGTGGTAGAAATGTCATCTAGATCTTCCAGTGGTTGTCTGGTAGCCCTTGACAGCAGTATAGTTGTACTCAGCACACATTTCTCCCTAGTTTCCTTTGTAGCACTGAATCATATTGGCCCCTATTACCATAGGCATATTCTTCTTTATCTGGTCTAGATTTCCCCTGTGAATAATGTGTGCCCTTTCCAACTCTGTAATACACCTGTTTCTTACATCAGTGGCCAGTTGTGTGTTCAGTGTTCCAATTAGTGATAGACCTTGTGATTTCTGAAATGGGCCTGCACTGAATTTGCACTTTGAAAACTCTTTCTTCACCGATTTCACCAGGTGTCGAGGGTCTTTAAGGTTTTTTCATCCCGGGTGAGACTTTTTCATACCGGTGTGTGTTTTGCTGTCTCGGTCTGTGGTGAGGTAGTTATGGTATTTAGGTGACTAAGGAGTAGTGTGCTTAGCCAGTCAGAGTTACTGTGCAAGTCACGTTCTTACCCATACCTTGTACTCTCAGCCACAACCAAATCATCCAATCAAAATGTGTTTCATACGTTTGTAGTCCCTATGTAAAATTAGTTCCAGCTAATTACTGGGCCACTGAGGAAGTTTAATGAGGAACTGATGACAGATTTTTGCATGAATGAAATGTTGAGATACTTAACTTTTGAAAAATGTATACTTTTACAATGTTTCCATGTATGTGTGCGGATTTAGACAAGGTCAAATAGTATGGGGACGTTTCTGTTTAGGGTCACCAGTGTTTTGCCTGTAAACTTCCGGTTGTCAACTTCTTGACACTGTGACAGCCCGGTATGCCAGTAAACATCCCTGAAAACATGTTTTGTAGCCTTTGTAAGGTAAGTATCTGTGAATCTAGACTGTTGTCACTAGTACTGTACTTCAAATATGAAAGTTATTAACTAAAAGGTTTGGTAATAACATATAGTAAATGATATAGTTGTGTGAGTCCTTTATGGAAAACTAGCACGTGCACAGGCCTTTCATAGATTTTCTGTTGTTTATAACCTAATTTTTGAGTGACAGTGCTATCATCATGTATTTAAACACTTTCCTAGGGCTTCAGGCAAAATTACCGAAACAATATGAAACTATATACCCTCTACAGGCTGTGTAGTATGGCTGTTTTGTGCCAGGGGTGATTTTGGACTTGGAAGATTTGTGGCTGCACCAGGTACGTATCGGACAATATATGTCCATCAATTACATTATATGATGTTTACAAGACAATTTACCTTGCCCTGTACACTACAGGTGTCTCTTTTGTGCCACAATGGCCTCTTTACAAAGTTTGAATACCTGAATCTTGAATCCAGGTTACATCAATTATAATAGACAATCCTGCAGGCTGAGGCAACCTCAGACATATTTAGGCCAAAGCCCTCATCCAAATTGCATTTTTGACTAGTAGAAATAAAAAACAATTGTAGTAAGTTTTCAGATTTAATAATCAAATAATAATTTACACTGAAATTCAAAACAAGAACAAAACCTAAGTAGCACACATTTTCACACAAGTCATCTTGGTCCAATTTTATCACAGTTTAATTTGTTTTAGCACAGTCTGTTTTAAGCACATCCTCTGAGCACAAAGTATTTGGGTGGTCCACTCCAGATTTATATGTCAATGCTGATATACAAGCCTTTGCGTGCATGCGATATCGTCTGATTCTGTGATATCCTCGCCTTAGTTTGAACTTGAGTTGTCTTTGACGTTGCTGATGATATAACTGTCTCTTTCGCAGGTATGTGATGCGACTGACAACACGTGAGCCACTCACCAGAGGACTGCCGACAGCACGTAGCCTCATCACTGTAGAATCTGCTATACCGAAGTTGCACAGATGAACAGCAGTGTGAATTCTGGCTGGGAAGTTTTGGTTACAAGTCATCATCTTTGGATTTGTTTTCTGAAGCACTCTGTTGAAAGATTCTGATTTCTGAGTGCTTTTAAGTAGATTGGTGCTGTCCAGACACTCGGTGCTGAGATATTTGAGCACACACTGCTTGAAGTGGTGTTCATCTTCAGCATTGAGGTGTAGTGCTGTCCCCTGTGGCAGAAATGTCATTTTCCAGTGGTTGTCTGGTAGCCCTTGACAGCAGTAGTTGTACTCAGCACACATTTCTCCCCAGTTTTTTTTGTAGCACTGAATCATATTGGCCCCTATTACCATCGGCATATTCTTCTTTATCTGGTCTAGATTTCCCCTGTGAATAATGTGTGCCCTTTCCAATTGTGTAACACACCTGTTTCTTACATCAGTGGCCAGTCGTGTCTTCAGTGTTCCAAGTGATAGACCTTGTGATTTCTGAAATAGGCCTGCACTGAATTTGCACTTTGAAAACTCTTTCTTCACCGATTTCACCATGTGTCGAGGGTCTTTTAGATTTTTACATCCCGGGTGAGACTTTTTCATACCGGTGTGTGTTTTGCTGTCTCGGTCTGTGGTGAGGTAGTTATGGTATTTAGGTGACTAAGGAGTAGTGTGCTTAGCCAGTCAGAGTTACTGTGCAAGTCACGTTCTTACCCATACCTTGTACTCTCAGCCACAACTAAATCATCCAATCAAAATGTGTTTCATACGTTTGTAGTCCCTATGTAAAATTAGTTCCAGCTAATTACTGGGCCACTGAGGAAGTTTAATGAGGAACTGATGACAGATTTTTGCATGAATGAAATGTTGAGATACTTAACTTTTGAAAAATGTATACTTTTACAATGTTTCCATGTATGTGAGCGGATTTAGACAAGGTCAAATAGTATGGGGGCATTTCTGTTTAGGGTCACCAGTGTTTTGCCTGTAAACTTCCGGTTGTCAACTTCTTGACACTGTGACAACCCGGTATGCCAGTAAACATCCCTGAAAACCTGTTTTGTCACAGACTTTGTAAGGTAAGTATCTGTGAATCTAGACAGTTGTCACTAGTACTGTACTTCAAATATGAAAGTTATTAACTAAAAGGTTTGGTAATAACATATAGTAAATGATTTAGTTGTGTGAGTCCTTCAAGGAGAACTAGCACGTGCACTGGTGACCCTGGCCTTTCATTGATTTTCTGTTGTTTATAACCTAATTTTTGAGTTACAGTGCTATCATCATGTATTTAAACACTTTCCTAGGGCTTTATCAGGCAAAATTACCGAAACAATATGAAACTATATACCCTCTACAGGCTGTGTAGTATGGCTGTTTTGTGCCAGGGGTGATTTTGGACTTGGAAGATTTGTGGCTGCACCAGGTACGTATCGGACAATATATGTCCATCAATTACATTATATGATGTTTACAAGACAATTTACCTTGCCCTGTACACTACAGGTGTCTCTTTTGTGCCACAATGGCCTCTTTACAAAGTTTGAATACCTGAATCTTGAATCCAGGTTACATCAATTATAATAGACAATCCTGCAGGCTGAGGCAACCTCAGACATATTTAGGCCAAAGCCCTCATCCAAATTGCATTTTTGACTAGTAGAAATAAAAAACAATTGTAGTAAGTTTTCAGATTTAATAATCAAATAATAATTTACACTGAAATTCAAAACAAGAACAAAACCTAAGTAGCACACATTTTCACACAAGTCATCTTGGTCCAATTTTATCACAGTTTAATTTGTTTTAGCACAGTCTGTTTTAAGCACATCCTCTGAGCACAAAGTATTTGGGTGGTCCACTCCAGATTTATATGTCAATGCTGATATACAAGCCTTTGCGTGCATGCGATATCGTCTGATTCTGTGATATCCTCGCCTTAGTTTGAACTTGAGTTGTCTTTGACGTTGCTGATGATATAACTGTCTCTTTCGCAGGTATGTGATGCGACTGACAACACGTGAGCCACTCACCAGAGGACTGCCGACAGCACGTAGCCTCATCACTGTAGAATCTGCTATACCGAAGTTGCACAGATGAACAGCAGTGTGAATTCTGGCTGGGAAGTTTTGGTTACAAGTCATCATCTTTGGATTTGTTTTCTGAAGCACTCTGTTGAAAGATTCTGATTTCTGAGTGCTTTTAAGTAGATTGGTGCTGTCCAGACACTCGGTGCTGAGATATTTGAGCACACACTGCTTGAAGTGGTGTTCATCTTCAGCATTGAGGTGTAGTGCTGTCCCCTGTGGCAGAAATGTCATTTTCCAGTGGTTGTCTGGTAGCCCTTGACAGCAGTAGTTGTACTCAGCACACATTTCTCCCCAGTTTTTTTTGTAGCACTGAATCATATTGGCCCCTATTACCATCGGCATATTCTTCTTTATCTGGTCTAGATTTCCCCTGTGAATAATGTGTGCCCTTTCCAATTGTGTAACACACCTGTTTCTTACATCAGTGGCCAGTCGTGTCTTCAGTGTTCCAAGTGATAGACCTTGTGATTTCTGAAATAGGCCTGCACTGAATTTGCACTTTGAAAACTCTTTCTTCACCGATTTCACCATGTGTCGAGGGTCTTTTAGATTTTTACATCCCGGGTGAGACTTTTTCATACCGGTGTGTGTTTTGCTGTCTCGGTCTGTGGTGAGGTAGTTATGGTATTTAGGTGACTAAGGAGTAGTGTGCTTAGCCAGTCAGAGTTACTGTGCAAGTCACGTTCTTACCCATACCTTGTACTCTCAGCCACAACTAAATCATCCAATCAAAATGTGTTTCATACGTTTGTAGTCCCTATGTAAAATTAGTTCCAGCTAATTACTGGGCCACTGAGGAAGTTTAATGAGGAACTGATGACAGATTTTTGCATGAATGAAATGTTGAGATACTTAACTTTTGAAAAATGTATACTTTTACAATGTTTCCATGTATGTGAGCGGATTTAGACAAGGTCAAATAGTATGGGGGCATTTCTGTTTAGGGTCACCAGTGTTTTGCCTGTAAACTTCCGGTTGTCAACTTCTTGACACTGTGACAACCCGGTATGCCAGTAAACATCCCTGAAAACCTGTTTTGTCACAGACTTTGTAAGGTAAGTATCTGTGAATCTAGACAGTTGTCACTAGTACTGTACTTCAAATATGAAAGTTATTAACTAAAAGGTTTGGTAATAACATATAGTAAATGATTTAGTTGTGTGAGTCCTTCAAGGAGAACTAGCACGTGCACTGGTGACCCTGGCCTTTCATTGATTTTCTGTTGTTTATAACCTAATTTTTGAGTTACAGTGCTATCATCATGTATTTAAACACTTTCCTAGGGCTTTATCAGGCAAAATTACCGAAACAATATGAAACTATATACCCTCTACAGGCTGTGTAGTATGGCTGTTTTGTGCCAGGGGTGATTTTGGACTTGGAAGATTTGTGGCTGCACCAGGTACGTATCGGACAATATATGTCCATCAATTACATTATATGATGTTTACAAGACAATTTACCTTGCCCTGTACACTACAGGTGTCTCTTTTGTGCCACAATGGCCTCTTTACAAAGTTTGAATACCTGAATCTTGAATCCAGGTTACATCAATTATAATAGACAATCCTGCAGACTGAGGCAACCTCAGACATATTTAGGCCAAAGCCCTCATCCAAATTGCATTTTTGACAAGTAGAAATAAAAAACAATTGTAGTATTAGTTTTCAGATTTAATAATCAAACAATAATTTACACTGAAATTCAAAACAAGAACAAAACCTAAGTAGCATACATTTTCACACAAGTCATCTTAGTCCACTTTTATCACAGTTTAATTTGTTTTAGCACAGTCTGTTTTTAGCACATCCTCTGAGCACAAAGTATTTGGGTGGTCCACTCCAGATTTATATGTCACTGCTGATATACAAGCCTTTGCGTGCATGCGATATTGTCTGATTCTGTGATATCCTCGCCTTAGTTTGAACTTGAGTTGTGTTTGACGTTGCTGATGATATAACTGTCTCTTTCACAGGTATGTGATGCGACTGACAACACGTGAGCCACTCACTAAAGGACTGCCGACAGCACGTAGCCTCATCACCGTAGAGTCTGCTATACTGAAGTTGCACAGATGAACAGCAGTGTGAATTCTGGCTGGGAAGTTTCAGTAACAAGTCATCATCTTTGGATTTGTTTTCTGAAACACTCTGTTGAAGGATTCTGATTTCTGAGTGCTTGTAAGTAGTTTGGTGCTGTCCAGACACTCGGTGCTGAGATATTTGAGCACACACTGCTTGAAGTGGTGTTCATCTTCAGCACTGAGGTGTAGTGCTGTCCCCTGTGGTAGAAATGTCATCTTCCAGTGGTTGTCTGGTAGCCCTTGACAGCAGTAGTTGTACTCAGCACACATTTCTCCCTAGTTTCCTTTGTAGCACTGAATCATATTGGCCCCTATTACCATAGGCATATTCTTCTTTATCTGGTCTAGATTTCCCCTGTGAATAATGTGTGCCCTTTCCAACTCTGTAATACACCTGTTTCTTACATCAGTGGCCAGTTGTGTGTTCAGTGTTCCAATTGGTGATAGACCTTGTGATTTCTGAAATGGGCCTGCACTGAATTTGCACTTTGAAAACTCTTTCTTCACCGATTTCACCAGGTGTCGAGGGTCTTTAAGGTTTTTACATCCCGGGTGAGACTTTTTCATACCGGTGTGTGTTTTGCTGTCTCGGTCTGTGGTGAGGTAGTTATGGTATTTAGGTGACTAAGGAGTAGTGTGCTTAGCCAGTCAGAGTTACTGTGCAAGTCACGTTCTTACCCATACCTTGTACTCTCAGCCACAACCAAATCATCCAATCAAAATGTGTTTCATACGTTTGTAGTCCCTATGTAAAATTAGTTCCAGCTAATTACTGGGCCACTGAGGAAGTTTAATGAGGAACTGATGACAGATTTTTGCATGAATGAAATGTTGAGATACTTAACTTTTGAAAAATGTATACTTTTACAATGTTTTATGTATGTGAGCAGATTTAGACAAGGTCAAATAGTATGGGGGCATTTCTGTTTAGGGTCACCAGTGTTTTGCCTGTAAACTTCCGGTTGTCAACTTCTTGACACTGTGACAACCCGGTATGCCAGTAAACATCCCTGAAAACATGTTTTGTCACAGACTTTGTAAGGTAAGTATCTGTGAATCTAGACTGTTGTCACTAGTACTGTACTTCAAATATGAAAGTTATTAACTAAAAGGTTTGGTGATAACATACAGTAAATGATTTAGTTGTGTGAGTCCTTCAAGGAGAACTAGCACGTGCACTGGTGACCCTGGCCTTTCATTGATTTTCTGTTGTTTATAACCTAATTTTTGAGTTACAGTGCTATCATCATGTATTTAAACACTTTCCTAGGGCTTTATCAGGCAAAATTACCGAAACAATATGAAATTATACCCTCTACAGGCTGTATAGTATGGCTGTTTTGTGCCAGGGGTGACTTTGGACTTGGAAGATTTGTGGCTGCACCAGGTACGTATCGGACAATATATGTCCATCAATTACATTATATGATGTTTACAAGACAATTTACCTTGCCCTGTACACTACAGGTGTCTCTTTTGTGCCACAATGGCCTCTTTACAAAGTTTGAATTCCTGAATCTTGAATCCAGGTTACATCAATTATAATAGACAATCCTGCAGACTGAGGCAACCTCAGACATATTTAGGCCAAAGCCCTCATCCAAATTGCATTTTTGACTAGTAGAAATAAAAAACGATTGTAGTATTAGTTTTCAGATTTAATAATCAAACAATAATTTACACTGAAATTCAAAACAAGAACAAAACCTAAGTAGCACACATTTTCACACAAGTCATCTTAGTCCACTTTTATCACAGTTTAATTTGTTTTAGCACAGTCTGTTTTTAGCACATCCTCTGAGCACAAAGTATTTGGGTGGTCCACTCCAGATTTATATGTCACTGCTGATATACAAGCCTTTGCGTGCATGCGATATTGTCTGATTCTGTGATATCCTCGCCTTAGTTTGAACTTGAGTTGTCTTTGACGTTGCTGATGATATAACTGTCTCTTTCGCAGGTATGTGATGCGACTGACAACACGTGAGCCACTCACCAAAGGACTGCCGACAGCACGTAGCCTCATCACCGTAGAGTCTGCTATACTGAAGTTGCACAGATGAACAGCAGTGTGAATTCTGGCTGGGAAGTTTCGGTAACAAGTCATCATCTTTGGATTTGTTTTCTGAAACACTCTGTTGAAGGATTCTGATTTCTGAGTGCTTGTAAGTAGTTTGGTGCTGTCCAGACACTCGGTGCTGAGATATTTGAGCACACACTGCTTGAAGTGGTGTTCATCTTCAGCACTGAGGTGTAGTGCTGTCCCCTGTGGTAGAAATGTCATCTTCCAGTGGTTGTCTGGTAGCCCTTGACAGCAGTAGTTGTACTCAGCACACATTTCTCCCTAGTTTCCTTTGTAGCACTGAATCATATTGGCCCCTATTACCATAGGCATATTCTTCTTTATCTGGTCTACATTTCCCCTGTGAATAATGTGTGCCCTTTCCAATTGTGTAACACACCTGTTTCTTACATCAGTGGCCAGTCGTGTCTTCAGTGTTCCAAGTGATAGACCTTGTGATTTCTGAAATAGGCCTGCACTGAATTTGCACTTTGAAAACTCTTTCTTCACCGATTTCACCAGGTGTCGAGGGTCTTTTAGATTTTTACATCCCGGGTGAGACTTTTTCATACCGGTGTGTGTTTTGCTGTCTCGGTCTGTGGTGAGTTAGTTATGGTATTTAGGTGACTAAGGAGTAGTGTGCTTAGCCAGTCAGAGTTACTGTGCAAGTCACGTTCTTACCCATACCTTGTACTCTCAGCCACAACTAAATCATCCAATCAAAATGTGTTTCATACGTTTGTAGTCCCTATGTAAAATTAGTTCCAGCTAATTACTGGGCCACTGAGGAAGTTTAATGAGGAACTGATGACAGATTTTTGCATGAATGAAATGTTGAGATACTTAACTTTTGAAAAATGTATACTTTTACAATGTTTCCATGTATGTGAGCGGATTTAGACAAGGTCAAATAGTATGGGGGCGTTTCTGTTTAAGGTCACCAGTGTTTTGCCTGTAAACTTCCGGTTGTCAACTTCTTGACACTGTGACAGCCCGGTATGCCAGTAAACATCCCTGAAAACCTGTTTTGTCACAGACTTTGTAAGGTAAGTATCTGTGAATCTAGACAGTTGTCACTAGTACTGTACTTCAAATATGAAAGTTATTAACTAAAAGGTTTGGTGATAACATACAGTAAATGATTTAGTTGTGTGAGTCCTTCAAGGAGAACTAGCACGTGCACTGGTGACCCTGGCCTTTCATTGATTTTCTGTTGTTTATAACCTAATTTTTGAGTTACAGTGCTATCATCATGTATTTAAACACTTTCCTAGGGCTTTATCAGGCAAAATTACCGAAACAATATGAAACTATATACCCTCTACAGGCTGTGTAGTATGGCTGTTTTGTGCCAGGGGTGATTTTGGACTTGGAAGATTTGTGGCTGCACCAGGTACGTATCGGACAATATATGTCCATCAATTACATTATATGATGTTTACAAGACAATTTACCTTGCCCTGTACACTACAGGTGTCTCTTTTGTGCCACAATGGCCTCTTTACAAAGTTTGAATACCTGAATCTTGAATCCAGGTTACATCAATTATAATAGACAATCCTGCAGACTGAGGCAACCTCAGACATATTTAGGCCAAAGCCCTCATCCAAATTGCATTTTTGACTAGTAGAAATAAAAAACGATTGTAGTATTAGTTTTCAGATTTAATAATCAAACAATAATTTACACTGAAATTCAAAACAAGAACAAAACCTAAGTAGCACACATTTTCACACAAGTCATCTTAGTCCACTTTTATCACAGTTTAATTTGTTTTAGCACAGTCTGTTTTTAGCACATCCTCTGAGCACAAAGTATTTGGGTGGTCCACTCCAGATTTATATGTCACTGCTGATATACAAGCCTTTGCGTGCATGCGATATTGTCTGATTCTGTGATATCCTCGCCTTAGTTTGAACTTGAGTTGTCTTTGACGTTGCTGATGATATAACTGTCTCTTTCGCAGGTATGTGATGCGACTGACAACACGTGAGCCACTCACCAAAGGACTGCCGACAGCACGTAGCCTCATCACCGTAGAGTCTGCTATACTGAAGTTGCACAGATGAACAGCAGTGTGAATTCTGGCTGGGAAGTTTCGGTAACAAGTCATCATCTTTGGATTTGTTTTCTGAAACACTCTGTTGAAGGATTCTGATTTCTGAGTGCTTGTAAGTAGTTTGGTGCTGTCCAGACACTCGGTGCTGAGATATTTGAGCACACACTGCTTGAAGTGGTGTTCATCTTCAGCACTGATGTGTAGTGCTGTCCCCTGTGGTAGAAATGTCATCTTCCAGTGGTTGTCTGGTAGCCCTTGACAGCAGTAGTTGTACTCAGCACACATTTCTCCCTAGTTTCCTTTGTAGCACTGAATCATATTGGCCCCTATTACCATCGGCATATTCTTCTTTATCTGGTCTAGATTTCCCCTGTGAATAATGTGTGCCCTTTCCAACTCTGTAATACACCTGTTTCTTACATCAGTGGCCAGTTGTGTGTTCAGTGTTCCAATTAGTGATAGACCTTGTGATTTCTGAAATAGGCCTGCACTGAATTTGCACTTTGAAAACTCTTTCTTCACCGATTTCACCAGGTGTCGAGGGTCTTTAAGGTTTTTACATCCCGGGTGAGACTTTTTCATACCGGTGTGTGTTTTGCTGTCTCGGTCTGTGGTGAGGTAGTTATGGTATTTAGGTGACTAAGGAGTAGTGTGCTTAGCCAGTCAGAGTTACTGTGCAAGTCACGTTCTTACCCATACCTTGTACTCTCAGCCACAACCAAATCATCCAATCAAAATGTGTTTCATACGTTTGTAGTCCCTATGTAAAATTAGTTCCAGCTAATTACTGGGCCACTGAGGAAGTTTAATGAGGAACTGGTGACAGATTTTTGCATGAATGAAATGTTGAGATACTTAACTTTTGAAAAATGTATACTTTTACAATGTTTCCATGTATGTGAGCGGATTTAGACAAGGTCAAATAGTATGGGGGCGTTTCTGTTTAAGGTCACCGTTTTTGCCTGTAAACTTCCGGTTGTCAACTTCTTGACACTGTGACAGCCCGGTATGCCAGTAAACATCCCTGAAAACATGTTTTGTAGCCTTTGTAAGGTAAGTATCTGTGAATCTAGACTGTTGTCACTAGTACTGTACTTCAAATATGAAAGTTATTAACTAAAAGGTTTGGTAATAACATACAGTAAATGATGTAGTTGTGTGAGTCCTTTATGGAAAACTAGCACGTGCACAGGCCTTTCATAGATTTTCTGTTGTTTATAACCTAATTTTTGAGTGACAGTGCTATCATCATGTATTTAAACACTTTCCTAGGGCTTTATCAGGCAAAATTACCGAAACAATATGAAATTATACCCTCTACAGGCTGTATAGTATGGCTGTTTGGTGCCAGGGGTGACTTTGGACTTGGAAGATTTATGGCTGCACCAGGTATGTATCGGACAATATATGTCCATCAATTACATTATATGATGTTTACAAGACAATTTACCTTGCCCTGTACACTACAGGTGTCTCTTTTGTGCCACAATGGCCTCTTTACAAAGTTTGAATACCTGAATCTTGAATCCAGGTTACATCAATTATAATAGACAATCCTGCAGACTGAGGCAACCTCAGACATATTTAGGCCAAAGCCCTCATCCAAATTGCATTTTTGACTAGTAGAAATAAAAAACGATTGTAGTATTAGTTTTCAGATTTAATAATCAAACAATAATTTACACTGAAATTCAAAACAAGAACAAAACCTAAGTAGCACACATTTTCACACAAGTCATCTTAGTCCACTTTTATCACAGTTTAATTTGTTTTAGCACAGTCTGTTTTTAGCACATCCTCTGAGCACAAAGTATTTGGGTGGTCCACTCCAGATTTATATGTCACTGCTGATATACAAGCCTTTGCGTGCATGCGATATTGTCTGATTCTGTGATATCCTCGCCTTAGTTTGAACTTGAGTTGTCTTTGACGTTGCTGATGATATAACTGTCTCTTTCGCAGGTATGTGATGCGACTGACAACACGTGAGCCACTCACCAAAGGACTGCCGACAGCACGTAGCCTCATCACCGTAGAGTCTGCTATACTGAAGTTGCACAGATGAACAGCAGTGTGAATTCTGGCTGGGAAGTTTCGGTAACAAGTCATCATCTTTGGATTTGTTTTCTGAAACACTCTGTTGAAGGATTCTGATTTCTGAGTGCTTGTAAGTAGTTTGGTGCTGTCCAGACACTCGGTGCTGAGATATTTGAGCACACACTGCTTGAAGTGGTGTTCATCTTCAGCACTGAGGTGTAGTGCTGTCCCCTGTGGTAGAAATGTCATCTTCCAGTGGTTGTCTGGTAGCCCTTGACAGCAGTAGTTGTACTCAGCACACATTTCTCCCTAGTTTCCTTTGTAGCACTGAATCATATTGGCCCCTATTACCATCGGCATATTCTTCTTTATCTGGTCTAGATTTCCCCTGTGAATAATGTGTGCCCTTTCCAACTCTGTAACACACCTGTTTCTTACATCAGTGGCCAGTCGTGTGTTCAGTGTTCCAATTGATGATAGACCTTGTGATTTCTGAAATGGGCCTGCACTGAATTTGCACTTTGAAAACTCTTTCTTCACCGATTTCACCAGGTGTCGAGGGTCTTTAAGGTTTTTACATCCCGGGTGAGACTTTTTCATACCGGTGTGTGTTTTGCTGTCTCGGTCTGTGGTGAGGTAGTTATGGTATTTAGGTGACTAAGGAGTAGTGTGCTTAGCCAGTCAGAGTTACTGTGCAAGTCACGTTCTTACCCATACCTTGTACTCTCAGCCACAACCAAATCATCCAATCAAAATGTGTTTCATACGTTTGTAGTCCCTATGTAAAATTAGTTCCAGCTAATTACTGGGCCACTGAGGAAGTTTAATGAGGAACTGATGACAGATTTTTGCATGAATGAAATGTTGAAATACTTAACTTTTGAAAAATGTATACTTTTACAATGTTTCCATGTATGTGAGCGGATTTAGACAAGGTCAAATAGTATGGGGGCGTTTCTGTTTTAGGTCACCGGTTTTGCCTGTAAACTTCCGGTTGTCAACTTCTTGACACTGTGACAGCCCGGTATGCCAGTAAACATCCCTGAAAACATGTTTTGTAGCCTTTGTAAGGTAAGTATCTGTGAATCTAGACTGTTGTCACTAGTACTGTACTTCAAATATGAAAGTTATTAACTAAAAGGTTTGGTGATAACATACAGTAAATGATGTAGTTGTGTGAGTCCTTTATGGAAAACTAGCACGTGCACAGGCCTTTCATAGATTTTCTGTTGTTTATAACCTAATTTTTGAGTGACAGTGCTATCATCATGTATTTAAACACTTTCCTAGGGCTTTATCAGGCAAAATTACCGAAACAATATGAAATTATACCCTCTACAGGCTGTATAGTATGGCTGTTTGGTGCCAGGGGTGACTTTGGACTTGGAAGATTTATGGCTGCACCAGGTATGTATCGGACAATATATGTCCATCAATTACATTATATGATGTTTACAAGACAATTTACCTTGCCCTGTACACTACAGGTGTCTCTTTTGTGCCACAATGGCCTCTTTACAAAGTTTGAATACCTGAATCTTGAATCCAGGTTACATCAATTATAATAGACAATCCTGCAGGCTGAGGCAACCTCAGACATATTTAGGCCAAAGCCCTCATCCAAATTGCATTTTTGACAAATAGAAATAAAAAACAATTGTAGTAAGTTTTCAGATTTAATAATCAAATAATAATTTACACTGAAATTCCAAACAAGAACAAACTTAATAAGCACACATTTTCACACAAGTCATCTTGGTCCAATTTTATCACAGTTTAATTTGTTTTAGCACAGTCTGTTTTAAGCACATCCTCTGAGCACAAAGTATTTGGGTGGTCCACTCCAGATTTATATGTCACTGCTGATATACAAGCCTTTGCGTGCATGCGATATCGTCTGATTCTGTGATATCCTCGCCTTAGTTTGAACTTGAGTTGTCTTTGACGTTGCTGATGATATAACTGTCTCTTTCGCAGGTATGTGATGCGACTGACAACACGTGAGCCACTCACCAGAGGACTGCCGACAGCACGTAGCCTCATCACCGTAGAATCTGCTATACCGAAGTTGCACAGATGAACAGCAGTGTGAATTCTGGCTGGGAAGTTTTGGTTACAAGTCATCATCTTTGGATTTGTTTTCTGAAGCACTCTGTTGAAAGATTCTGATTTCTGAGTGCTTTTAAGTAGTTTGGTGCTGTCCAGACACTCGGTGCTGAGATATTTGAGCACACACTGCTTGAAGTGGTGTTCATCTTCAGCATTGAGGTGTAGTGTTGTCCCCTGTGGCAGAAATGTCATTTTCCAGTGGTTGTCTGGTAGCCCTTGACAGCAGTAGTTGTACTCAGCACACATTTCTCCCCAGTTTTTTTTGTAGTAGACTGAATCATATTGGCCCCTATTACCATCGGCATATTCTTCTTTATCTGGTCTACATTTCCCCTGTGAATAATGTGTGCCCTTTCCAATTGTGTAACACACCTGTTTCTTACATCAGTGGCCAGTCGTGTCTTCAGTGTTCCAAGTGATAGACCTTGTGATTTCTGAAATAGGCCTGCACTGAATTTGCACTTTGAAAACTCTTTCTTCACCGATTTCACCAGGTGTCGAGGGTCTTTTAGATTTTTACATCCCGGGTGAGACTTTTTCATACCGGTGTGTGTTTTGCTGTCTCAGTCTGTGGTGAGGTAGTTATGGTATTTAGGTGACTAAGGAGTAGTGTGCTTAGCCAGTCAGAGTTACTGTGCAAGTCACGTTCTTACCCATACCTTGTACTCTCAGCCACAACTAAATCATCCAATCAAAATGTGTTTCATACGTTTGTAGTCCCTATGTAAAATTAGTTCCAGCTAATTACTGGGCCACTGAGGAAGTTTAATGAGGAACTGATGACAGATTTTTGCATGAATGAAATGTTGAGATACTTAACTTTTGAAAAATGTATACTTTTACAATGTTTCCATGTATGTGAGCGGATTTAGACAAGGTCAAATAGTATGGGGGCGTTTCTGTTTAAGGTCACCAGTGTTTTGCCTGTAAACTTCCGGTTGTCAACTTCTTGACACTGTGACAGCCCGGTATGCCAGTAAACATCCCTGAAAACCTGTTTTGTCACAGACTTTGTAAGGTAAGTATCTGTGAATCTAGACAGTTGTCACTAGTACTGTACTTCAAATATGAAAGTTATTAACTAAAAGGTTTGGTAATAACATATAGTAAATGATTTAGTTGTTTGAGTCCTTCAAGGAGAACTAGCACGTGCACTGGTGACCCTGGCCTTTCATTGATTTTCTGTTGTTTATAACCTAATTTTTGAGTTACAGTGCTATCATCATGTATTTAAACACTTTCCTAGGGCTTTATCAGGCAAAATTACCGAAACAATATGAAACTATATACCCTCTACAGGCTGTGTAGTATGGCTGTTTTGTGCCAGGGGTGATTTTGGACTTGGAAGATTTGTGGCTGCACCAGGTACGTATCGGACAATATATGTCCATCAATTACATTATATGATGTTTACAAGACAATTTACCTTGCCCTGTACACTACAGGTGTCTCTTTTGTGCCACAATGGCCTCTTTACAAAGTTTGAATACCTGAATCTTGAATCCAGGTTACATCAATTATAATAGACAATCCTGCAGACTGAGGCAACCTCAGACATATTTAGGCCAAAGCCCTCATCCAAATTGCATTTTTGACTAGTAGAAATAAAAAACGATTGTAGTATTAGTTTTCAGATTTAATAATCAAACAATAATTTACACTGAAATTCAAAACAAGAACAAAACCTAAGTAGCACACATTTTCACACAAGTCATCTTAGTCCACTTTTATCACAGTTTAATTTGTTTTAGCACAGTCTGTTTTTAGCACATCCTCTGAGCACAAAGTATTTGGGTGGTCCACTCCAGATTTATATGTCACTGCTGATATACAAGCCTTTGCGTGCATGCGATATTGTCTGATTCTGTGATATCCTCGCCTTAGTTTGAACTTGAGTTGTGTTTGACGTTGCTGATGATATAACTGTCTCTTTCGCAGGTATGTGATGCGACTGACAACACGTGAGCCACTCACCAAAGGACTGCCGACAGCACGTAGCCTCATCACCGTAGAGTCTGCTATACTGAAGTTGCACAGATGAACAGCAGTGTGAATTCTGGCTGGGAAGTTTCGGTAACAAGTCATCATCTTTGGATTTGTTTTCTGAAACACTCTGTTGAAGGATTCTGATTTCTGAGTGCTTGTAAGTAGTTTGGTGCTGTCCAGACACTCGGTGCTGAGATATTTGAGCACACACTGCTTGAAGTGGTGTTCATCTTCAGCACTGATGTGTAGTGCTGTCCCCTGTGGTAGAAATGTCATCTTCCAGTGGTTGTCTGGTAGCCCTTGACAGCAGTAGTTGTACTCAGCACACATTTCTCCCTAGTTTCCTTTGTAGCACTGAATCATATTGGCCCCTATTACCATCGGCATATTCTTCTTTATCTGGTCTAGATTTCCCCTGTGAATAATGTGTGCCCTTTCCAACTCTGTAACACACCTGTTTCTTACATCAGTGGCCAGTCGTGTGTTCAGTGTTCCAATTGGTGATAGACCTTGTGATTTCTGAAATGGGCCTGCACTGAATTTGCACTTTGAAAACTCTTTCTTCACCGATTTCACCAGGTGTTGAGGGTCTTTTAGATTTTTACATCCCGGGTGAGACTTTTTCATACCGGTGTGTGTTTTGCTGTCTCGGTCTGTGGTGAGGTAGTTATGGTATTTAGGTGACTAAGGAGTAGTGTGCTTAGCCAGTCAGAGTTACTGTGCAAGTCACGTTCTTACCCATACCTTGTACTCTCAGCCACAACCAAATCATCCAATCAAAATGTGTTTCATACGTTTGTAGTCCCTATGTAAAATTAGTTCCAGCTAATTACTGGGCCACTGAGGAAGTTTAATGAGGAACTGATGACAGATTTTTGCATGAATGAAATGTTGAGATACTTAACTTTTGAAAAATGTATACTTTTACAATGTTTCCATGTATGTGAGCAGATTTAGACAAGGTCAAATAGTATGGGGGCGTTTCTGTTTTAGGTCACCGGTTTTGCCTGTAAACTTCCGGTTGTCAACTTCTTGACACTGTGACAGCCCGGTATGCCAGTAAACATCCCTGAAAACATGTTTTGTAGCCTTTGTAAGGTAAGTATCTGTGAATCTAGACTGTTGTCACTAGTACTGTACTTCAAATATGAAAGTTATTAACTAAAAGGTTTGGTGATAACATACAGTAAATGATGTAGTTGTGTGAGTCCTTTATGGAAAACTAGCACGTGCACAGGCCTTTCATAGATTTTCTGTTGTTTATAACCTAATTTTTGAGTGACAGTGCTATCATCATGTATTTAAACACTTTCCTAGGGCTTTATCAGGCAAAATTACCGAAACAATATGAAATTATACCCTCTACAGGCTGTATAGTATGGCTGTTTGGTGCCAGGGGTGACTTTGGACTTGGAAGATTTATGGCTGCACCAGGTATGTATCGGACAATATATGTCCATCAATTACATTATATGATGTTTACAAGACAATTTACCTTGCCCTGTACACTACAGGTGTCTCTTTTGTGCCACAATGGCCTCTTTACAAAGTTTGAATACCTGAATCTTGAATCCAGGTTACCGTACATCAATTATAATAGACAATCCTGCAGGCTGAGGCAACCTCAGACATATTTAGGCCAAAGCCCTCATCCAAATTGCATTTTTGACAAATAGAAATAAAAAACAATTGTAGTAAGTTTTCAGATTTAATAATCAAATAATAATTTACACTGAAATTCAAAACAAGAACAAACTTAATAAGCACACATTTTCACACAAGTCATCTTGGTCCAATTTTATCACAGTTTAATTTGTTTTAGCACAGTCTGTTTTAAGCACATCCTCTGAGCACAAAGTATTTGGGTGGTCCACTCCAGATTTATATGTCACTGCTGATATACAAGCCTTTGCGTGCATGCGATATCGTCTGATTCTGTGATATCCTCGCCTTAGTTTGAACTTGAGTTGTGTTTGACGTTGCTGATGATATAACTGTCTCTTTCGCAGGTATGTGATGCGACTGACAACACGTGAGCCACTCACCAAAGGACTGCCGACAGCACGTAGCCTCATCACCGTAGAGTCTGCTATACTGAAGTTGCACAGATGAACAGCAGTGTGAATTCTGGCTGGGAAGTTTCGGTAACAAGTCATCATCTTTGGATTTGTTTTCTGAAACACTCTGTTGAAGGATTCTGATTTCTGAGTGCTTGTAAGTAGTTTGGTGCTGTCCAGACACTCGGTGCTGAGATATTTGAGCACACACTGCTTGAAGTGGTGTTCATCTTCAGCACTGATGTGTAGTGCTGTCCCCTGTGGTAGAAATGTCATCTTCCAGTGGTTGTCTGGTAGCCCTTGACAGCAGTAGTTGTACTCAGCACACATTTCTCCCTAGTTTCCTTTGTAGCACTTAATCATATTGGCCCCTATTACCATCGGCATATTCTTCTTTATCTGGTCTAGATTTCCCCTGTGAATAATGTGTGCCCTTTCCAACTCTGTAACACACCTGTTTCTTACATCAGTGGCCAGTCGTGTGTTCAGTGTTCCAATTGGTGATAGACCTTGTGATTTCTGAAATGGGCCTGCACTGAATTTGCACTTTGAAAACTCTTTCTTCACCGATTTCACCAGGTGTTGAGGGTCTTTTAGATTTTTACATCCCGGGTGAGACTTTTTCATACCGGTGTGTGTTTTGCTGTCTCGGTCTGTGGTGAGGTAGTTATGGTATTTAGGTGACTAAGGAGTAGTGTGCTTAGCCAGTCAGAGTTACTGTGCAAGTCACGTTCTTACCCATACCTTGTACTCTCAGCCACAACCAAATCATCCAATCAAAATGTGTTTCATACGTTTGTAGTCCCTATGTAAAATTAGTTCCAGCTAATTACTGGGCCACTGAGGAAGTTTAATGAGGAACTGATGACAGATTTTTGCATGAATGAAATGTTGAGATACTTAACTTTTGAAAAATGTATACTTTTACAATGTTTCCATGTATGTGAGCGGATTTAGACAAGGTCAAATAGTATGGGGGCGTTTCTGTTTTAGGTCACCGGTTTTGCCTGTAAACTTCCGGTTGTCAACTTCTTGACACTGTGACAGCCCGGTATGCCAGTAAACATCCCTGAAAACATGTTTTGTAGCCTTTGTAAGGTAAGTATCTGTGAATCTAGACTGTTGTCACTAGTACTGTACTTCAAATATGAAAGTTATTAACTAAAAGGTTTGGTGATAACATACAGTAAATGATGTAGTTGTGTGAGTCCTTTATGGAAAACTAGCACGTGCACAGGCCTTTCATAGATTTTCTGTTGTTTATAACCTAATTTTTGAGTGACAGTGCTATCATCATGTATTTAAACACTTTCCTAGGGCTTTATCAGGCAAAATTACCGAAACAATATGAAATTATACCCTCTACAGGCTGTATAGTATGGCTGTTTGGTGCCAGGGGTGACTTTGGACTTGGAAGATTTATGGCTGCACCAGGTATGTATCGGACAATATATGTCCATCAATTACATTATATGATGTTTACAAGACAATTTACCTTGCCCTGTACACTACAGGTGTCTCTTTTGTGCCACAATGGCCTCTTTACAAAGTTTGAATACCTGAATCTTGAATCCAGGTTACCGTACATCAATTATAATAGACAATCCTGCAGGCTGAGGCAACCTCAGACATATTTAGGCCAAAGCCCTCATCCAAATTGCATTTTTGACAAATAGAAATAAAAAACAATTGTAGTAAGTTTTCAGATTTAATAATCAAATAATAATTTACACTGAAATTCAAAACAAGAACAAACTTAATAAGCACACATTTTCACACAAGTCATCTTGGTCCAATTTTATCACAGTTTAATTTGTTTTAGCACAGTCTGTTTTAAGCACATCCTCTGAGCACAAAGTATTTGGGTGGTCCACTCCAGATTTATATGTCACTGCTGATATACAAGCCTTTGCGTGCATGCGATATCGTCTGATTCTGTGATATCCTCGCCTTAGTTTGAACTTGAGTTGTGTTTGACGTTGCTGATGATATAACTGTCTCTTTCGCAGGTATGTGATGCGACTGACAACACGTGAGCCACTCACCAAAGGACTGCCGACAGCACGTAGCCTCATCACCGTAGAGTCTGCTATACTGAAGTTGCACAGATGAACAGCAGTGTGAATTCTGGCTGGGAAGTTTCGGTAACAAGTCATCATCTTTGGATTTGTTTTCTGAAACACTCTGTTGAAGGATTCTGATTTCTGAGTGCTTGTAAGTAGTTTGGTGCTGTCCAGACACTCGGTGCTGAGATATTTGAGCACACACTGCTTGAAGTGGTGTTCATCTTCAGCACTGATGTGTAGTGCTGTCCCCTGTGGTAGAAATGTCATCTTCCAGTGGTTGTCTGGTAGCCCTTGACAGCAGTAGTTGTACTCAGCACACATTTCTCCCTAGTTTCCTTTGTAGCACTGAATCATATTGGCCCCTATTACCATCGGCATATTCTTCTTTATCTGGTCTAGATTTCCCCTGTGAATAATGTGTGCCCTTTCCAACTCTGTAACACACCTGTTTCTTACATCAGTGGCCAGTCGTGTGTTCAGTGTTCCAATTGATGATAGACCTTGTGATTTCTGAAATGGGCCTGCACTGAATTTGCACTTTGAAAACTCTTTCTTCACCGATTTCACCAGGTGTTGAGGGTCTTTTAGATTTGTACATCCCGGGTGAGACTTTTTCATACCGGTGTGTGTTTTGCTGTCTCGGTCTGTGGTGAGGTAGTTATGGTATTTAGGTGACTAAGGAGTAGTGTGCTTAGCCAGTCAGAGTTACTGTGCAAGTCACGTTCTTACCCATACCTTGTACTCTCAGCCACAACCAAATCATCCAATCAAAATGTGTTTCATACGTTTGTAGTCCCTATGTAAAATTAGTTCCAGCTAATTACTGGGCCACTGAGGAAGTTTAATGAGGAACTGATGACAGATTTTTGCATGAATGAAATGTTGAGATACTTAACTTTTGAAAAATGTATACTTTTACAATGTTTCCATGTATGTGAGCGGATTTAGACAAGGTCAAATAGTATGGGGGTGTTTCTGTTTTAGGTCACCGGTTTTGCCTGTAAACTTCCGGTTGTCAACTTCTTGACACTGTGACAGCCCGGTATGCCAGTAAACATCCCTGAAAACATGTTTTGTAGCCTTTGTAAGGTAAGTATCTGTGAATCTAGACTGTTGTCACTAGTACTGTACTTCAAATATGAAAGTTATTAACTAAAAGGTTTGGTGATAACATACAGTAAATGATGTAGTTGTGTGAGTCCTTTATGGAAAACTAGCACGTGCACAGGCCTTTCATAGATTTTCTGTTGTTTATAACCTAATTTTTGAGTGACAGTGCTATCATCATGTATTTAAACACTTTCCTAGGGCTTTATCAGGCAAAATTACCGAAACAATATGAAATTATACCCTCTACAGGCTGTATAGTATGGCTGTTTGGTGCCAGGGGTGACTTTGGACTTGGAAGATTTATGGCTGCACCAGGTATGTATCGGACAATATATGTCCATCAATTACATTATATGATGTTTACAAGACAATTTACCTTGCCCTGTACACTACAGGTGTCTCTTTTGTGCCACAATGGCCTCTTTACAAAGTTTGAATACCTGAATCTTGAATCCAGGTTACATCAATTATAATAGACAATCCTGCAGGCTGAGGCAACCTCAGACATATTTAGGCCAAAGCCCTCATCCAAATTGCATTTTTGACAAATAGAAATAAAAAACAATTGTAGTAAGTTTTCAGATTTAATAATCAAATAATAATTTACACTGAAATTCCAAACAAGAACAAACTTAATAAGCACACATTTTCACACAAGTCATCTTGGTCCAATTTTATCACAGTTTAATTTGTTTTAGCACAGTCTGTTTTAAGCACATCCTCTGAGCACAAAGTATTTGGGTGGTCCACTCCAGATTTATATGTCACTGCTGATATACAAGCCTTTGCGTGCATGCGATATCGTCTGATTCTGTGATATCCTCGCCTTAGTTTGAACTTGAGTTGTGTTTGACGTTGCTGATGATATAACTGTCTCTTTCGCAGGTATGTGATGCGACTGACAACACGTGAGCCACTCACCAGAGGACTGCCGACAGCACATAGCCTCATCACCGTAGAATCTGCTATACCGAAGTTGCACAGATGAACAGCAGTGTGAATTCTGGCTGGGAAGTTTTGGTTACAAGTCATCATCTTTGGATTTGTTTTCTGAAGCACTCTGTTGAAAGATTCTGATTTCTGAGTGCTTTTAAGTAGTTTGGTGCTGTCCAGACACTCGGTGCTGAGATATTTGAGCACACACTGCTTGAAGTGGTGTTCATCTTCAGCATTGAGGTGTAGTGCTGTCCCCTGTGGCAGAAATGTCATTTTCCAGTGGTTGTCTGGTAGCCCTTGACAGCAGTAGTTGTACTCAGCACACATTTCTCCCCAGTTTTTTTTGTAGTAGACTGAATCATATTGGCCCCTATTACCATCGGCATATTCTTCTTTATCTGGTCTACATTTCCCCTGTGAATAATGTGTGCCCTTTCCAATTGTGTAACACACCTGTTTCTTACATCAGTGGCCAGTCGTGTCTTCAGTGTTCCAAGTGATAGACCTTGTGATTTCTGAAATAGGCCTGCACTGAATTTGCACTTTGAAAACTCTTTCTTCACCGATTTCACCAGGTGTCGAGGGTCTTTTAGATTTTTACATCCCGGGTGAGACTTTTTCATACCGGTGTGTGTTTTGCTGTCTCGGTCTGTGGTGAGGTAGTTATGGTATTTAGGTGACTAAGGAGTAGTGTGCTTAGCCAGTCAGAGTTACTGTGCAAGTCAAGTTCTTACCCATACCTTGTACTCTCAGCCACAACCAAATCATCCAATCAAAATGTGTTTCATACGTTTGTAGTCCCTATGTAAAATTAGTTCCAGCTAATTACTGGGCCACTGAGGAAGTTTAATGAGGAACTGATGACAGATTTTTGCATGAATGAAATGTTGAGATACTTAACTTTTGAAAAATGTATACTTTTACAATGTTTCCATGTATGTGAGCGGATTTAGACAAGGTCAAATAGTATGGGGGCGTTTCTGTTTTAGGTCACCGGTTTTGCCTGTAAACTTCCGGTTGTCAACTTCTTGACACTGTGACAGCCCGGTATGCCAGTAAACATCCCTGAAAACATGTTTTGTAGCCTTTGTAAGGTAAGTATCTGTGAATCTAGACTGTTGTCACTAGTACTGTACTTCAAATATGAAAGTTATTAACTAAAAGGTTTGGTGATAACATACAGTAAATGATGTAGTTGTGTGAGTCCTTTATGGAAAACTAGCACGTGCACAGGCCTTTCATAGATTTTCTGTTGTTTATAACCTAATTTTTGAGTGACAGTGCTATCATCATGTATTTAAACACTTTCCTAGGGCTTTATCAGGCAAAATTACCGAAACAATATGAAATTATACCCTCTACAGGCTGTATAGTATGGCTGTTTGGTGCCAGGGGTGACTTTGGACTTGGAAGATTTATGGCTGCACCAGGTATGTATCGGACAATATATGTCCATCAATTACATTATATGATGTTTACAAGACAATTTACCTTGCCCTGTACACTACAGGTGTCTCTTTTGTGCCACAATGGCCTCTTTACAAAGTTTGAATACCTGAATCTTGAATCCAGGTTACATCAATTATAATAGACAATCCTGCAGGCTGAGGCAACCTCAGACATATTTAGGCCAAAGCCCTCATCCAAATTGCATTTTTGACAAATAGAAATAAAAAACAATTGTAGTAAGTTTTCAGATTTAATAATCAAATAATAATTTACACTGAAATTCCAAACAAGAACAAACTTAATAAGCACACATTTTCACACAAGTCATCTTGGTCCAATTTTATCACAGTTTAATTTGTTTTAAATTAGCACAGTCTGTTTTAAGCACATCCTCTGAGCACAAAGTATTTGGGTGGTCCACTCCAGATTTATATGTCACTGCTGATATACAAGCCTTTGCGTGCATGCGATATCGTCTGATTCTGTGATATCCTCGCCTTAGTTTGAACTTGAGTTGTCTTTGACGTTGCTGATGATATAACTGTCTCTTTCGCAGGTATGTGATGCGACTGACAACACGTGAGCCACTCACCAGAGGACTGCCGACAGCACGTAGCCTCATCACCGTAGAATCTGCTATACTGAAGTTGCACAGATGAACAGCAGTGTGAATTCTGGCTGGGAAGTTTCGGTTACAAGTCATCATCTTTGGATTTGTTTTCTGAAGCACTCTGTTGAAAGATTCTGATTTCTGAGTGCTTTTAAGTAGTTTGGTGCTGTCCAGACACTCGGTGCTGAGATATTTGAGCACACACTGCTTGAAGTGGTGTTCATCTTCAGCATTGAGGTGTAGTGCTGTCCCCTGTGGCAGAAATGTCATTTTCCAGTGGTTGTCTGGTAGCCCTTAGCTTGACAGCAGTAGTTGTACTCAGCACACATTTCTCCCTAGTTTCCTTTGTAGCACTGAATCATATTGGCCCCTATTACCATCGGCATATTCTTCTTTATCTGGTCTAGATTTCCCCTGTGAATAATGTGTGCCCTTTCCAACTCTGTAACACACCTGTTTCTTACATCAGTGGCCAGTCGTGTCTTCAGTGTTCCAAGTGATAGACCTTGTGATTTCTGAAATAGGCCTGCACTGAATTTGCACTTTGAAAACTCTTTCTTCACCGATTTCACCAGGTGTCGAGGGTCTTTTAGATTTTTACATCCCGGGTGAGACTTTTTCATACCGGTGTGTGTTTTGCTGTCTCGGTCTGTGGTGAGGTAGTTATGGTATTTAGGTGACTAAGGAGTAGTGTGCTTAGCCAGTCAGAGTTACTGTGCAAGTCACGTTCTTACCCATACCTTGTACTCTCAGCCACAACCAAATCATCCAATCAAAATGTGTTTCATACGTTTGTAGTCCCTATGTAAAATTAGTTCCAGCTAATTACTGGGCCACTGAGGAAGTTTAATGAGGAACTGATGACAGATTTTTGCATGAATGAAATGTTGAAATACTTAACTTTTGAAAAATGTATACTTTTACAATGTTTCCATGTATGTGAGCGGATTTAGACAAGGTCAAATAGTATGGGGGCGTTTCTGTTTTAGGTCACCGGTTTTGCCTGTAAACTTCCGGTTGTCAACTTCTTGACACTGTGACAGCCCGGTATGCCAGTAAACATCCCTGAAAACATGTTTTGTAGCCTTTGTAAGGTAAGTATCTGTGAATCTAGACTGTTGTCACTAGTACTGTACTTCAAATATGAAAGTTATTAACTAAAAGGTTTGGTGATAACATACAGTAAATGATGTAGTTGTGTGAGTCCTTTATGGAAAACTAGCACGTGCACAGGCCTTTCATAGATTTTCTGTTGTTTATAACCTAATTTTTGAGTGACAGTGCTATCATCATGTATTTAAACACTTTCCTAGGGCTTTATCAGGCAAAATTACCGAAACAATATGAAATTATACCCTCTACAGGCTGTATAGTATGGCTGTTTGGTGCCAGGGGTGACTTTGGACTTGGAAGATTTATGGCTGCACCAGGTATGTATCGGACAATATATGTCCATCAATTACATTATATGATGTTTACAAGACAATTTACCTTGCCCTGTACACTACAGGTGTCTCTTTTGTGCCACAATGGCCTCTTTACAAAGTTTGAATACCTGAATCTTGAATCCAGGTTACATCAATTATAATAGACAATCCTGCAGGCTGAGGCAACCTCAGACATATTTAGGCCAAAGCCCTCATCCAAATTGCATTTTTGACAAATAGAAATAAAAAACAATTGTAGTAAGTTTTCAGATTTAATAATCAAATAATAATTTACACTGAAATTCCAAACAAGAACAAACTTAATAAGCACACATTTTCACACAAGTCATCTTGGTCCAATTTTATCACAGTTTAATTTGTTTTAGCACAGTCTGTTTTAAGCACATCCTCTGAGCACAAAGTATTTGGGTGGTCCACTCCAGATTTATATGTCACTGCTGATATACAAGCCTTTGCGTGCATGCGATATCGTCTGATTCTGTGATATCCTCGCCTTAGTTTGAACTTGAGTTGTCTTTGACGTTGCTGATGATATAACTGTCTCTTTCGCAGGTATGTGATGCGACTGACAACACGTGAGCCACTCACCAGAGGACTGCCGACAGCACGTAGCCTCATCACCGTAGAATCTGCTATACTGAAGTTGCACAGATGAACAGCAGTGTGAATTCTGGCTGGGAAGTTTCCGTTACAAGTCATCATCTTTGGATTTGTTTTCTGAAGCACTCTGTTGAAAGATTCTGATTTCTGAGTGCTTTTAAGTAGTTTGGTGCTGTCCAGACACTCGGTGCTGAGATATTTGAGCACACACTGCTTGAAGTGGTGTTCATCTTCAGCATTGAGGTGTAGTGCTGTCCCCTGTGGCAGAAATGTCATTTTCCAGTGGTTGTCTGGTAGCCCTTAGCTTGACAGCAGTAGTTGTACTCAGCACACATTTCTCCCCAGTTTTTTTTGTAGTAGACTGAATCATATTGGCCCCTATTACCATCGGCATATTCTTCTTTATCTGGTCTAGATTTCCCCTGTGAATAATGTGTGCCCTTTCCAACTCTGTAACACACCTGTTTCTTACATCAGTGGCCAGTCGTGTCTTCAGTGTTCCAAGTGATAGACCTTGTGATTTCTGAAATAGGCCTGCACTGAATTTGCACTTTGAAAACTCTTTCTTCACCGATTTCACCAGGTGTCGAGGGTCTTTTAGATTTTTACATCCCGGGTGAGACTTTTTCATACCGGTGTGTGTTTTGCTGTCTCGGTCTGTGGTGAGGTAGTTATGGTATTTAGGTGACTAAGGAGTAGTGTGCTTAGCCAGTCAGAGTTACTGTGCAAGTCACGTTCTTACCCATACCTTGTACTCTCAGCCACAACCAAATCATCCAATCAAAATGTGTTTCATACGTTTGTAGTCCCTATGTAAAATTAGTTCCAGCTAATTACTGGGCCACTGAGGAAGTTTAATGAGGAACTGATGACAGATTTTTGCATGAATGAAATGTTGAGATACTTAACTTTTGAAAAATGTATACTTTTACAATGTTTCCATGTATGTGAGCGGATTTAGACAAGGTCAAATAGTATGGGGGCGTTTCTGTTTTAGGTCACCGGTTTTGCCTGTAAACTTCCGGTTGTCAACTTCTTGACACTGTGACAGCCCGGTATGCCAGTAAACATCCCTGAAAACATGTTTTGTAGCCTTTG
The DNA here is from genome assembly GCA_947623455.1 of Mimachlamys varia. Taxonomy (NCBI): domain Eukaryota; kingdom Metazoa; phylum Mollusca; class Bivalvia; order Pectinida; family Pectinidae; genus Mimachlamys; species Mimachlamys varia. Next base: position 25,184,917 of record OX392532.1, on the reverse strand, counting down.
TAAGGTAAGTATCTGTGAATCTAGACAGTTGTCACTAGTACTGTACTTCAAATATGAAAGTTATTAACTAAAAGGTTTGGTGATAACATACAGTAAATGATGTAGTTGTGTGAGTCCTTTATGGAAAACTAGCACGTGCACAGGCCTTTCATAGATTTTCTGTTGTTTATAACCTAATTTTTGAGTGACAGTGCTATCATCATGTATTTAAACACTTTCCTAGGGCTTTATCAGGCAAAATTACCGAAACAATATGAAATTATACCCTCTACAGGCTGTATAGTATGGCTGTTTGGTGCCAGGGGTGACTTTGGACTTGGAAGATTTATGGCTGCACCAGGTATGTATCGGACAATATATGTCCATCAATTACATTATATGATGTTTACAAGACAATTTACCTTGCCCTGTACACTACAGGTGTCTCTTTTGTGCCACAATGGCCTCTTTACAAAGTTTGAATACCTGAATCTTGAATCCAGGTTACATCAATTATAATAGACAATCCTGCAGGCTGAGGCAACCTCAGACATATTTAGGCCAAAGCCCTCATCCAAATTGCATTTTTGACAAATAGAAATAAAAAACAATTGTAGTAAGTTTTCAGATTTAATAATCAAATAATAATTTACACTGAAATTCCAAACAAGAACAAACTTAATAAGCACACATTTTCACACAAGTCATCTTGGTCCAATTTTATCACAGTTTAATTTGTTTTAGCACAGTCTGTTTTAAGCACATCCTCTGAGCACAAAGTATTTGGGTGGTCCACTCCAGATTTATATGTCACTGCTGATATACAAGCCTTTGCGTGCATGCGATATCGTCTGATTCTGTGATATCCTCGCCTTAGTTTGAACTTGAGTTGTCTTTGACGTTGCTGATGATATAACTGTCTCTTTCGCAGGTATGTGATGCGACTGACAACACGTGAGCCACTCACCAGAGGACTGCCGACAGCACGTAGCCTCATCACCGTAGAATCTGCTATACCGAAGTTGCACAGATGAACAGCAGTGTGAATTCTGGCTGGGAAGTTTTGGTTACAAGTCATCATCTTTGGATTTGTTTTCTGAAGCACTCTGTTGAAAGATTCTGATTTCTGAGTGCTTTTAAGTAGTTTGGTGCTGTCCAGACACTCGGTGCTGAGATATTTGAGCACACACTGCTTGAAGTGGTGTTCATCTTCAGCATTGAGGTGTAGTGCTGTCCCCTGTGGCAGAAATGTCATTTTCCAGTGGTTGTCTGGTAGCCCTTGACAGCAGTAGTTGTACTCAGCACACATTTCTCCCCAGTTTTTTTTGTAGTAGACTGAATCATATTGGCCCCTATTACCATCGGCATATTCTTCTTTATCTGGTCTACATTTCCCCTGTGAATAATGTGTGCCCTTTCCAATTGTGTAACACACCTGTTTCTTACATCAGTGGCCAGTCGTGTCTTCAGTGTTCCAAGTGATAGACCTTGTGATTTCTGAAATAGGCCTGCACTGAATTTGCACTTTGAAAACTCTTTCTTCACCGATTTCACCAGGTGTCGAGGGTCTTTTAGATTTTTACATCCCGGGTGAGACTTTTTCATACCGGTGTGTGTTTTGCTGTCTCGGTCTGTGGTGAGGTAGTTATGGTATTTAGGTGACTAAGGAGTAGTGTGCTTAGCCAGTCAGAGTTACTGTGCAAGTCACGTTCTTACCCATACCTTGTACTCTCAGCCACAACCAAATCATCCAATCAAAATGTGTTTCATACGTTTGTAGTCCCTATGTAAAATTAGTTCCAGCTAATTACTGGGCCACTGAGGAAGTTTAATGAGGAACTGATGACAGATTTTTGCATGAATGAAATGTTGAGATACTTAACTTTTGAAAAATGTATACTTTTACAATGTTTCCATGTATGTGAGCGGATTTAGACAAGGTCAAATAGTATGGGGGCGTTTCTGTTTTAGGTCACCGGTTTTGCCTGTAAACTTCCGGTTGTCAACTTCTTGACACTGTGACAGCCCGGTATGCCAGTAAACATCCCTGAAAACATGTTTTGTAGCCTTTGTAAGGTAAGTATCTGTGAATCTAGACTGTTGTCACTAGTACTGTACTTCAAATATGAAAGTTATTAACTAAAAGGTTTGGTGATAACATACAGTAAATGATGTAGTTGTGTGAGTCCTTTATGGAAAACTAGCACGTGCACAGGCCTTTCATAGATTTTCTGTTGTTTATAACCTAATTTTTGAGTGACAGTGCTATCATCATGTATTTAAACACTTTCCTAGGGCTTTATCAGGCAAAATTACCGAAACAATATGAAATTATACCCTCTACAGGCTGTATAGTATGGCTGTTTGGTGCCAGGGGTGACTTTGGACTTGGAAGATTTATGGCTGCACCAGGTATGTATCGGACAATATATGTCCATCAATTACATTATATGATGTTTACAAGACAATTTACCTTGCCCTGTACACTACAGGTGTCTCTTTTGTGCCACAATGGCCTCTTTACAAAGTTTGAATACCTGAATCTTGAATCCAGGTTACATCAATTATAATAGACAATCCTGCAGGCTGAGGCAACCTCAGACATATTTAGGCCAAAGCCCTCATCCAAATTGCATTTTTGACAAATAGAAATAAAAAACAATTGTAGTAAGCTTTCAGATTTAATAATCAAATAATAATTTACACTGAAATTCCAAACAAGAACAAACTTAATAAGCACACATTTTCACACAAGTCATCTTGGTCCAATTTTATCACAGTTTAATTTGTTTTAGCACAGTCTGTTTTAAGCACATCCTCTGAGCACAAAGTATTTGGGTGGTCCACTCCAGATTTATATGTCACTGCTGATATACAAGCCTTTGCGTGCATGCGATATCGTCTGATTCTGTGATATCCTCGCCTTAGTTTGAACTTGAGTTGTCTTTGACGGTGCTGATGATATAACTGTCTCTTTCGCAGGTATGTGATGCGACTGACAACACGTGAGCCACTCACCAGAGGACTGCCGACAGCACGTAGCCTCATCACCGTAGAATCTGCTATACCGAAGTTGCACAGATGAACAGCAGTGTGAATTCTGGCTGGGAAGTTTTGGTTACAAGTCATCATCTTTGGATTTGTTTTCTGAAGCACTCTGTTGAAAGATTCTGATTTCTGAGTGCTTTTAAGTAGTTTGGTGCTGTCCAGACACTCGGTGCTGAGATATTTGAGCACACACTGCTTGAAGTGGTGTTCATCTTCAGCACTGATGTGTAGTGCTGTCCCCTGTGGTAGAAATGTCATTTTCCAGTGGTTGTCTGGTAGCCCTTGACAGCAGTAGTTGTACTCAGCACACATTTCTCCCCAGTTTTTTTTGTAGTAGACTGAATCATATTGGCCCCTATTACCATCGGCATATTCTTCTTTATCTGGTCTACATTTCCCCTGTGAATAATGTGTGCCCTTTCCAATTGTGTAACACACCTGTTTCTTACATCAGTGGCCAGTCGTGTCTTCAGTGTTCCAAGTGATAGACCTTGTGATTTCTGAAATAGGCCTGCACTGAATTTGCACTTTGAAAACTCTTTCTTCACCGATTTCACCAGGTGTCGAGGGTCTTTTAGATTTTTACATCCCGGGTGAGATTTTTTCATACCGGTGTGTGTTTTGCTGTCTCGGTCTGTGGTGAGGTAGTTATGGTATTTAGGTGACTAAGGAGTAGTGTGCTTAGCCAGTCAGAGTTACTGTGCAAGTCACGTTCTTACCCATACCTTGTACTCTCAGCCACAACCAAATCATCCAATCAAAATGTGTTTCATACGTTTGTAGTCCCTATGTAAAATTAGTTCCAGCTAATTACTGGGCCACTGAGGAAGTTTAATGAGGAACTGATGACAGATTTTTGCATGAATGAAATGTTGAGATACTTAACTTTTGAAAAATGTATACTTTTACAATGTTTCCATGTATGTGAGCGGATTTAGACAAGGTCAAATAGTATGGGGGCGTTTCTGTTTTAGGTCACCGGTTTTGCCTGTAAACTTCCGGTTGTCAACTTCTTGACACTGTGACAGCCCGGTATGCCAGTAAACATCCCTGAAAACATGTTTTGTAGCCTTTGTAAGGTAAGTATCTGTGAATCTAGACTGTTGTCACTAGTACTGTACTTCAAATATGAAAGTTATTAACTAAAAGGTTTGGTGATAACATACAGTAAATGATGTAGTTGTGTGAGTCCTTTATGGAAAACTAGCACGTGCACAGGCCTTTCATAGATTTTCTGTTGTTTATAACCTAATTTTTGAGTGACAGTGCTATCATCATGTATTTAAACACTTTCCTAGGGCTTTATCAGGCAAAATTACCGAAACAATATGAAATTATACCCTCTACAGGCTGTATAGTATGGCTGTTTGGTGCCAGGGGTGACTTTGGACTTGGAAGATTTATGGCTGCACCAGGTATGTATCGGACAATATATGTCCATCAATTACATTATATGATGTTTACAAGACAATTTACCTTGCCCTGTACACTACAGGTGTCTCTTTTGTGCCACAATGGCCTCTTTACAAAGTTTGAATACCTGAATCTTGAATCCAGGTTACATCAATTATAATAGACAATCCTGCAGGCTGAGGCAACCTCAGACATATTTAGGCCAAAGCCCTCATCCAAATTGCATTTTTGACAAATAGAAATAAAAAACAATTGTAGTAAGTTTTCAGATTTAATAATCAAATAATAATTTACACTGAAATTCCAAACAAGAACAAACTTAATAAGCACACATTTTCACACAAGTCATCTTGGTCCAATTTTATCACAGTTTAATTTGTTTTAGCACAGTCTGTTTTAAGCACATCCTCTGAGCACAAAGTATTTGGGTGGTCCACTCCAGATTTATATGTCACTGCTGATATACAAGCCTTTGCGTGCATGCGATATCGTCTGATTCTGTGATATCCTCGCCTTAGTTTGAACTTGAGTTGTCTTTGACGTTGCTGATGATATAACTGTCTCTTTCGCAGGTATGTGATGCGACTGACAACACGTGAGCCACTCACCAGAGGACTGCCGACAGCACGTAGCCTCATCACCGTAGAATCTGCTATACCGAAGTTGCACAGATGAACAGCAGTGTGAATTCTGGCTGGGAAGTTTCGGTTACAAGTCATCATCTTTGGATTTGTTTTCTGAAGCACTCTGTTGAAAGATTCTGATTTCTGAGTGCTTTTAAGTAGTTTGGTGCTGTCCAGACACTCGGTGCTGAGATATTTGAGCACACACTGCTTGAAGTGGTGTTCATCTTCAGCATTGAGGTGTAGTGCTGTCCCCTGTGGCAGAAATGTCATTTTCCAGTGGTTGTCTGGTAGCCCTTGACAGCAGTAGTTGTACTCAGCACACATTTCTCCCCAGTTTTTTTTGTAGTAGACTGAATCATATTGGCCCCTATTACCATCGGCATATTCTTCTTTATCTGGTCTACATTTCCCCTGTGAATAATGTGTGCCCTTTCCAATTGTGTAACACACCTGTTTCTTACATCAGTGGCCAGTCGTGTCTTCAGTGTTCCAAGTGATAGACCTTGTGATTTCTGAAATAGGCCTGCACTGAATTTGCACTTTGAAAACTCTTTCTTCACCGATTTCACCAGGTGTCGAGGGTCTTTTAGATTTTTACATCCCGGGTGAGACTTTTTCATACCGGTGTGTGTTTTGCTGTCTCGGTCTGTGGTGAGGTAGTTATGGTATTTAGGTGACTAAGGAGTAGTGTGCTTAGCCAGTCAGAGTTACTGTGCAAGTCACGTTCTTACCCATACCTTGTACTCTCAGCCACAACCAAATCATCCAATCAAAATGTGTTTCATACGTTTGTAGTCCCTATGTAAAATTAGTTCCAGCTAATTACTGGGCCACTGAGGAAGTTTAATGAGGAACTGATGACAGATTTTTGCATGAATGAAATGTTGAGATACTTAACTTTTGAAAAATGTATACTTTTACAATGTTTCCATGTATGTGAGCGGATTTAGACAAGGTCAAATAGTATGGGGGCGTTTCTGTTTTAGGTCACCGGTTTTGCCTGTAAACTTCCGGTTGTCAACTTCTTGACACTGTGACAGCCCGGTATGCCAGGAAAACATCCCTGAAAACATGTTTTGTAGCCTTTGTAAGGTAAGTATCTGTGAATCTAGACAGTTGTCACTAGTACTGTACTTCAAATATGAAAGTTATTAACTAAAAGGTTTGGTGATAACATACAGTAAATGATGTAGTTGTGTGAGTCCTTTATGGAAAACTAGCACGTGCACAGGCCTTTCATAGATTTTCTGTTGTTTATAACCTAATTTTTGAGTGACAGTGCTATCATCATGTATTTAAACACTTTCCTAGGGCTTTATCAGGCAAAATTACCGAAACAATATGAAATTATACCCTCTACAGGCTGTATAGTATGGCTGTTTGGTGCCAGGGGTGACTTTGGACTTGGAAGATTTATGGCTGCACCAGGTATGTATCGGACAATATATGTCCATCAATTACATTATATGATGTTTACAAGACAATTTACCTTGCCCTGTACACTACAGGTGTCTCTTTTGTGCCACAATGGCCTCTTTACAAAGTTTGAATACCTGAATCTTGAATCCAGGTTACATCAATTATAATAGACAATCCTGCAGGCTGAGGCAACCTCAGACATATTTAGGCCAAAGCCCTCATCCAAATTGCATTTTTGACAAATAGAAATAAAAAACAATTGTAGTAAGTTTTCAGATTTAATAATCAAATAATAATTTACACTGAAATTCCAAACAAGAACAAACTTAATAAGCACACATTTTCACACAAGTCATCTTGGTCCAATTTTATCACAGTTTAATTTGTTTTAGCACAGTCTGTTTTAAGCACATCCTCTGAGCACAAAGTATTTGGGTGGTCCACTCCAGATTTATATGTCACTGCTGATATACAAGCCTTTGCGTGCATGCGATATCGTCTGATTCTGTGATATCCTCGCCTTAGTTTGAACTTGAGTTGTCTTTGACGTTGCTGATGATATAACTGTCTCTTTCGCAGGTATGTGATGCGACTGACAACACGTGAGCCACTCACCAGAGGACTGCCGACAGCACGTAGCCTCATCACCGTAGAATCTGCTATACCGAAGTTGCACAGATGAACAGCAGTGTGAATTCTGGCTGGGAAGTTTTGGTTACAAGTCATCATCTTTGGATTTGTTTTCTGAAGCACTCTGTTGAAAGATTCTGATTTCTGCGTGCTTTTAAGTAGTTTGGTGCTGTCCAGACACTCGGTGCTGAGATATTTGAGCACACACTGCTTGAAGTGGTGTTCATCTTCAGCATTGAGGTGTAGTGCTGTCCCCTGTGGCAGAAATGTCATTTTCCAGTGGTTGTCTGGTAGCCCTTGACAGCAGTAGTTGTACTCAGCACACATTTCTCCCCAGTTTTTTTTGTAGTAGACTGAATCATATTGGCCCCTATTACCATCGGCATATTCTTCTTTATCTGGTCTACATTTCCCCTGTGAATAATGTGTGCCCTTTCCAATTGTGTAACACACCTGTTTCTTACATCAGTGGCCAGTCGTGTCTTCAGTGTTCCAAGTGATAGACCTTGTGATTTCTGAAATAGGCCTGCACTGAATTTGCACTTTGAAAACTCTTTCTTCACCGATTTCACCAGGTGTCGAGGGTCTTTTAGATTTTTACATCCCGGGTGAGACTTTTTCATACCGGTGTGTGTTTTGCTGTCTCGGTCTGTGGTGAGGTAGTTATGGTATTTAGGTGACTAAGGAGTAGTGTGCTTAGCCAGTCAGAGTTACTGTGCAAGTCACGTTCTTACCCATACCTTGTACTCTCAGCCACAACCAAATCATCCAATCAAAATGTGTTTCATACGTTTGTAGTCCCTATGTAAAATTAGTTCCAGCTAATTACTGGGCCACTGAGGAAGTTTAATGAGGAACTGATGACAGATTTTTGCATGAATGAAATGTTGAGATACTTAACTTTTGAAAAATGTATACTTTTACAATGTTTCCATGTATGTGAGCGGATTTAGACAAGGTCAAATAGTATGGGGGCGTTTCTGTTTTAGGTCACCGGTTTTGCCTGTAAACTTCCGGTTGTCAACTTCTTGACACTGTGACAGCCCGGTATGCCAGGAAAACATCCCTGAAAACATGTTTTGTAGCCTTTGTAAGGTAAGTATCTGTGAATCTAGACAGTTGTCACTAGTACTGTACTTCAAATATGAAAGTTATTAACTAAAAGGTTTGGTGATAACATACAGTAAATGATGTAGTTGTGTGAGTCCTTTATGGAAAACTAGCACGTGCACAGGCCTTTCATAGATTTTCTGTTGTTTATAACCTAATTTTTGAGTGACAGTGCTATCATCATGTATTTAAACACTTTCCTAGGGCTTTATCAGGCAAAATTACCGAAACAATATGAAATTATACCCTCTACAGGCTGTATAGTATGGCTGTTTGGTGCCAGGGGTGACTTTGGACTTGGAAGATTTATGGCTGCACCAGGTATGTATCGGACAATATATGTCCATCAATTACATTATATGATGTTTACAAGACAATTTACCTTGCCCTGTACACTACAGGTGTCTCTTTTGTGCCACAATGGCCTCTTTACAAAGTTTGAATACCTGAATCTTGAATCCAGGTTACATCAATTATAATAGACAATCCTGCAGGCTGAGGCAACCTCAGACATATTTAGGCCAAAGCCCTCATCCAAATTGCATTTTTGACAAATAGAAATAAAAAACAATTGTAGTAAGTTTTCAGATTTAATAATCAAATAATAATTTACACTGAAATTCCAAACAAGAACAAACTTAATAAGCACACATTTTCACACAAGTCATCTTGGTCCAATTTTATCACAGTTTAATTTGTTTTAGCACAGTCTGTTTTAAGCACATCCTCTGAGCACAAAGTATTTGGGTGGTCCACTCCAGATTTATATGTCACTGCTGATATACAAGCCTTTGCGTGCATGCGATATCGTCTGATTCTGTGATATCCTCGCCTTAGTTTGAACTTGAGTTGTCTTTGACGTTGCTGATGATATAACTGTCTCTTTCGCAGGTATGTGATGCGACTGACAACACGTGAGCCACTCACCAGAGGACTGCCGACAGCACGTAGCCTCATCACCGTAGAATCTGCTATACCGAAGTTGCACAGATGAACAGCAGTGTGAATTCTGGCTGGGAAGTTTTGGTTACAAGTCATCATCTTTGGATTTGTTTTCTGAAGCACTCTGTTGAAAGATTCTGATTTCTGCGTGCTTTTAAGTAGTTTGGTGCTGTCCAGACACTCGGTGCTGAGATATTTGAGCACACACTGCTTGAAGTGGTGTTCATCTTCAGCATTGAGGTGTAGTGCTGTCCCCTGTGGCAGAAATGTCATTTTCCAGTGGTTGTCTGGTAGCCCTTGACAGCAGTAGTTGTACTCAGCACACATTTCTCCCCAGTTTTTTTTGTAGTAGACTGAATCATATTGGCCCCTATTACCATCGGCATATTCTTCTTTATCTGGTCTACATTTCCCCTGTGAATAATGTGTGCCCTTTCCAATTGTGTAACACACCTGTTTCTTACATCAGTGGCCAGTCGTGTCTTCAGTGTTCCAAGTGATAGACCTTGTGATTTCTGAAATAGGCCTGCACTGAATTTGCACTTTGAAAACTCTTTCTTCACCGATTTCACCAGGTGTCGAGGGTCTTTTAGATTTTTACATCCCGGGTGAGACTTTTTCATACCGGTGTGTGTTTTGCTGTCTCGGTCTGTGGTGAGGTAGTTATGGTATTTAGGTGACTAAGGAGTAGTGTGCTTAGCCAGTCAGAGTTACTGTGCAAGTCACGTTCTTACCCATACCTTGTACTCTCAGCCACAACCAAATCATCCAATCAAAATGTGTTTCATACGTTTGTAGTCCCTATGTAAAATTAGTTCCAGCTAATTACTGGGCCACTGAGGAAGTTTAATGAGGAACTGATGACAGATTTTTGCATGAATGAAATGTTGAGATACTTAACTTTTGAAAAATGTATACTTTTACAATGTTTCCATGTATGTGAGCGGATTTAGACAAGGTCAAATAGTATGGGGGCGTTTCTGTTTTAGGTCACCGGTTTTGCCTGTAAACTTCCGGTTGTCAACTTCTTGACACTGTGACAGCCCGGTATGCCAGTAAACATCCCTGAAAACATGTTTTGTAGCCTTTGTAAGGTAAGTATCTGTGAATCTAGACAGTTGTCACTAGTACTGTACTTCAAATATGAAAGTTATTAACTAAAAGGTTTGGTGATAACATACAGTAAATGATGTAGTTGTGTGAGTCCTTTATGGAAAACTAGCACGTGCACAGGCCTTTCATAGATTTTCTGTTGTTTATAACCTAATTTTTGAGTGACAGTGCTATCATCATGTATTTAAACACTTTCCTAGGGCTTTATCAGGCAAAATTACCGAAACAATATGAAATTATACCCTCTACAGGCTGTATAGTATGGCTGTTTGGTGCCAGGGGTGACTTTGGACTTGGAAGATTTATGGCTGCACCAGGTATGTATCGGACAATATATGTCCATCAATTACATTATATGATGTTTACAAGACAATTTACCTTGCCCTGTACACTACAGGTGTCTCTTTTGTGCCACAATGGCCTCTTTACAAAGTTTGAATACCTGAATCTTGAATCCAGGTTACATCAATTATAATAGACAATCCTGCAGGCTGAGGCAACCTCAGACATATTTAGGCCAAAGCCCTCATCCAAATTGCATTTTTGACAAATAGAAATAAAAAACAATTGTAGTAAGTTTTCAGATTTAATAATCAAATAATAATTTACACTGAAATTCCAAACAAGAACAAACTTAATAAGCACACATTTTCACACAAGTCATCTTGGTCCAATTTTATCACAGTTTAATTTGTTTTAGCACAGTCTGTTTTAAGCACATCCTCTGAGCACAAAGTATTTGGGTGGTCCACTCCAGATTTATATGTCACTGCTGATATACAAGCCTTTGCGTGCATGCGATATCGTCTGATTCTGTGATATCCTCGCCTTAGTTTGAACTTGAGTTGTCTTTGACGTTGCTGATGATATAACTGTCTCTTTCGCAGGTATGTGATGCGACTGACAACACGTGAGCCACTCACCAGAGGACTGCCGACAGCACGTAGCCTCATCACCGTAGAATCTGCTATACCGAAGTTGCACAGATGAACAGCAGTGTGAATTCTGGCTGGGAAGTTTTGGTTACAAGTCATCATCTTTGGATTTGTTTTCTGAAGCACTCTGTTGAAAGATTCTGATTTCTGAGTGCTTTTAAGTAGTTTGGTGCTGTCCAGACACTCGGTGCTGAGATATTTGAGCACACACTGCTTGAAGTGGTGTTCATCTTCAGCATTGAGGTGTAGTGCTGTCCCCTGTGGCAGAAATGTCATTTTCCAGTGGTTGTCTGGTAGCCCTTGACAGCAGTAGTTGTACTCAGCACACATTTCTCCCCAGTTTTTTTTGTAGTAGACTGAATCATATTGGCCCCTATTACCATCGGCATATTCTTCTTTATCTGGTCTACATTTCCCCTGTGAATAATGTGTGCCCTTTCCAATTGTGTAACACACCTGTTTCTTACATCAGTGGCCAGTCGTGTCTTCAGTGTTCCAAGTGATAGACCTTGTGATTTCTGAAATAGGCCTGCACTGAATTTGCACTTTGAAAACTCTTTCTTCACCGATTTCACCAGGTGTCGAGGGTCTTTTAGATTTTTACATCCCGGGTGAGACTTTTTCATACCGGTGTGTGTTTTGCTGTCTCGGTCTGTGGTGAGGTAGTTATGGTATTTAGGTGACTAAGGAGTAGTGTGCTTAGCCAGTCAGAGTTACTGTGCAAGTCAAGTTCTTACCCATACCTTGTACTCTCAGCCACTGGGTTTCCTTGATGTCTGTTAGCTACTTGCTCCATGGCGTGGGATTGCCCCAAATTTGTCACTTGCATGAGATCGCTCAAGCCGGTTGTAGTATCGTGATAATAGATTATATTCTAGTCAAGGGAGGTAACATTTAATGTGGTCAGCGTACAATATCTATGTAGAGTTATCCGCCCTGAAGTATTCTGGGATATATAACCAAGATGGCTGAATAAACATGTATGTGAGTTAAATCTGTGGGTCGAGTTGTGAGTTCAGTTCCTACAACTGGTGACGAGGTGAAAAAACTGAGAGAAAAACAAAGGTAGAACTGTCTTTAATGAGTTTATGGCATTATGTGAAGTGATAATTCGTGACAATGTCTAAAGCAATACAGTTAAATGGACTAAACCCTTGCGAACCATGTGGTGACCCAAACACGCTATGACAAACTTGGGACAGATGGTTACGAAGTTTTGAACTATTTGCTGTGAGGAAGGGAGTAAAAGACGTAGACCAAAAGAAAGTATTATTACTGCATTGTGCAGGCAATGAAGTGCAAGACATATTCTTTACTCTTCCGCCTGGTACCGGAGATGATGTTTATGGTCAGACAGTTAATGCACTAGATACATACTTCAAAGGAAAGGTAAACGTCCCATACGAGAGATATTGTTTTCGAAAACTAAATCAAGAAGATGAAAGTATTGAACAATTTATCGTCAGACTGAAACAACAAGCACAACTGTGTAATTTTGACAAATTAGACGATGAAATCTGTGACCAAATTATTGAGAAATGTAAATCTCACAAACTCTGAACCAGATTATTGGAGCAAGGTCAAGATCTCACATTAGATCAATTACGAACAATCGCGTTAACATTAGAAACTTCAAAGAATCAGGCCAGGAAAATGGAAAATCCACAAACCTCCACCACCAGTACATCTGTTCATAGTATACAGCAGGCTAAACAGGGAGGGAGTCAGAAACACAAAGGATCATGTTACAGATGTGGTTTAATGGGACATTATGGAAGAGATCCCCAGTGGTAAGCAAAGGGTAAGAAATGTGGTCAAATTGGGCATTTCTACAAGTGTTGTAAAACCAAAGGGAAGGGAGACAACTCTGTGAACACTCACACAACTAACTCCTATAAGAAAACACACCCTAAATGGAAAAAAGGAAAAGTACACACAGTCGAAATGAAGAGTGACAGTGACGCAGACAGTGATGAATATGCTTTTAAGGTGACCCATACGTCAAGGACCTCTGGATGTTTTACGTTGGAGGTGGATAAACAAAAGGTACAGTTTGTGATTGACAGTGGAGCAACGGTAAATATTGTGGACAAACTGATGTGGGAAAAACTTAAGGTGAATCATATTGAGTGTAGGTCACAGAAGACCAACAAGAAATTATTTGCATATGGTGCTAAAGATCCGCTCAAGTTAATTGGAAAGTTTACTACCAAAGTTCGTGTTCCGGATACAAACAGTCTAACAGAAACAGACATTTATGTGATGGACGGGCATGGACCAGCACTATTGGGAAAATCCATCACTACTAAACTTGGGATTTTGAGAGTTAGGGTCAATGCTGTCATGGATTGTTTGACCAGTGCAGATGAGGAGACATGGGTACCACCAGATAGAATTGGATGAGGACTCGCCTGACATCACAACTTTTGTCACACACACAGGATTATACAGGTACAAACGTTTAATGTTTGGAATTAGCTCAGCTACTGAAAAGTATCAACAGGTAATTTCACAAGTTTTCCAAGACTGTGAAGGTGTTCAGAACATATCAGATGATATAGTCGTACATGGGAGGACAAAGGAAGAGCATGATATAAGGTTGAGGACAGCTTTGGATAAAATCCAAGAGAGAGGTCTTACACTCAACAAAGGAAAGTGTCAGTTTGGACTGAACAAGATAACATTTATGGGACACATGCTATCAAGTAATGGTATCGGACCAACATCAGAGCGTGTTAAAGCTGTTGTTGAGGCGACAGAGCCTACATCCGCGTCGGAAATAAGGAATTTCCTCGGATTGGTGAATTTTAGTGCTAGGTATATCCCTCACTTAGCAACTGTGTCGGAACCTTTGAGGAAGGTAACAAAGAAGAATGTTGTGTTCACATGGGGAAAAGAACAACAGGACAGTTTCGAAAAGTTGAAGGGAAGTCTAGTCAAGGCAGAAACACCAGGACATTTCAAACTTGACGCGAAAACACAAGTGGTGACAGATGCTAGCAACGTTGGACTTGGAGCAGTACTCATTCAGTACGAAGGAAATGATCCAAAAGTAATCTGTTACGCCAGCAAAGCACTGTCGGATGTGGAACGGAAGTACTCGACTACAGAGAGGAAGCACTTGCTGTAGTATGGGCTTTGGAGAAATTTAGGTTATATCTCTACGGAATCCAGTTTGAGTTGATCACAGATCATAAACCACTTGAGGTATTATATGGACCCAGGTCGAAGCCAAATGCAAGGATTGAGCGATGGATAATGCGTTTAATGCCTTACATATTTACTATAAAGTATCAACCCGGAAAGAGCAACATCGCTGACGCCTTATCAGGACTTGTTACTAAGGACAGAGATGCTGAAACCTTACGAAACAAGCTAGAGTCTGAAACTGTAAACTATGTTTGGTTTGTAGCAAGGGAAGCAACTCCTACTGCATTGTCTACTAGAGAAGTAGAAGAGGCCTCCAAAACAGATGATGAACTGTGTGCTGTTAGGAAGTGCTTGAGTGCAGGTCAATGGGACAAGTCATGTACACAATACTACCCAATCAGAGGTGAGGTATGTCAACTAGGCTATTTAGTGCTACGAGGTACGAGGCTAGTAATACCACAAGTGTTACGGCTGAAGTGTATCAAATTGGCTCATCAAGGACATTTAGGTATTGTTGGGACCAAGCAACAACTGAGAACGAAAGTATGGTGGCCGCACATGGACAAGAATGTTGAGACATACGTGAAATCATGTCATGGGTGTCAGATTGTTGACGGCAGTACACGTCCAGAAGAAATCACACCAACACAATTGCCAACCGGACCGTGGCAGGACGTGGCAATAGATTTCATGGGACCATTACCATCAGGACAGTACATACTAGTTGTAGTCAATTACTACAGTCGTTATTTTGAAATTGATGTCACGAAGGACACGTCAACTGAGAAAGTTGTTGATATTCTGGAGAACATGTTTAGTCGACATGGCCTACCATGTTCGATCACTTCAGACAATGGTCCGCAGTTCAAGTCCGAGATGTTCAAACAGTACGTGTGCGATAACGGCATAGAACACAGGCGCGTCACACCATTACATCCCGCGGCTAACGGTGAAGTAGAGAGACAGAATAGGTCGCTACTCAAAAGGATAAAGATCGCGCATGCAGAGTCCAAGAACTGGAGACATGAACTCTGTACTTATC
Organism: Mimachlamys varia; assembly: GCA_947623455.1. Classification (NCBI taxonomy): domain Eukaryota; kingdom Metazoa; phylum Mollusca; class Bivalvia; order Pectinida; family Pectinidae; genus Mimachlamys; species Mimachlamys varia. Next base: position 25,169,510 of record OX392532.1, on the reverse strand, counting down.
TGTTAGCGTACCGTATTACCCCACACAAGGTAACTGGAGTTTCGCCAGCTGAACTGATGTTTGGACGAAAGCTCAGAACGAAACTGCCTCAGATTGAGGATATGGGAAGAAATATGGTTGATGAAAGTGTATGCGATAGGGACACAGAAGTGAAGTATGAGAACAAGCTGTATGTAGACAGAAAGCGTGGTGCAAAATTGGTAGGCTTTGTTTACGATAATGACATGAGATTTTACTTCTATTCTCAGAATAATTTTGTATCAGACAATTATTGTTCATGTTGACATATGTGTTCATTTAGATGTAATATTTTTCTATTTGGGCATATACTGTTGTGACCTGTGGTATTCTTGTTTAAAATGCAATATTGCATATCAGCAAGTCTAGCTATTATTTCCCTTTTGTCTCTCTATACAATCATGTTACTGAAACAGTTTAAAACTATTCTTTGGATATCTTCCTTTCATGTATATGCAAACATAAGGTTTTCAATGCAGAATACTTGGCGGATGTTATGATGTCCATCTCCGGGACATAATCAGTGTACGTCCAGGCAACTGGCCAGATTCTGTAGCTTGTTGCGTGCCGGGGACCACATACAATGTACCCCTTAAGGACTCACACAACTAAATCATCCAATCAAAATGTGTTTCATACGTTTGTAGTCCCTATGTAAAATTAGTTCCAGCTAATTACTGGGCCACTGAGGAAGTTTAATGAGGAACTGATGACAGATTTTTGCATTAATGAAATGTTGAGATACTTAACTTTTGAAAAATGTATACTTTTACAATGTATTGGGGCGTTTCTGTTTAGGGTCACCGGTTTGCCCGTAAACTTCCGGTTGTCAACTTCTTGACACTGTGACAGCCCGGTATGCCAGTAAACATCCCTGAAAACATGTTTTGTCACAGACTTTGTAAGGTAAGTAACTGTGAATCTAGACAGTTGTCACTAGTACTGTACTTCAAATATGAAAGTTATTAACTAAAAGGTTTGGTAATAACATATAGTAAATGATTTTGTTGTGTGAGTCTTTTAAGGGAGAACTAGCACGTGCACAGGCCTTTCATTGATTTTCTGTTGTTTATAACCTAATTTTTGAGTGACAGTGCTATCATCATGTATTTAAACACTTTCCTAGGGCTTTATCAGGCAAAATTACCAAAACAGTATGAAATTATACCCTCTAAAGGCTGTATAGTATGGCTGTTTGGTGCCAGGGGTGATTTTGGACTTGGAAGATTTGTGGCTGCACCAGGTACGTATCAGACAATATACAGTTACGTGCCATAAGTCTTTCAATTTTTTTTATTTTGCTATACATTCTTTGTATTTCCAACTTTTTTCAATGAATTTTCCTGACTTCGTTTATGGATGGATTTTGACAATTTTTTGCCATTTGGTACAGAAATATACAAGGTTTCCTCTCATAATATTTATTTAATTTTCCGTTGTGTATTGATGGAGCTATACAGAATTATCTACACTGCTAATTTCCGTGTGACGCCATTTCTCTATATAACGTTACCAAAATGTCGTCAAAATGGCATCCCGAAAATTGAATGTTGTAAATAAATTATGATTTCTCTAATTATACATAACGGAAAACAGTGAAAATATTATGAGATGAAACAGGAAACAATTCTCTATAAGTACACAAAATTTCATTAAAAATGATCCCGAAACGAAGTCATGAAAATTCATTGAAAAAAGTTGGAAATACAAAGAATATATAGCAAAATAAAAAAAATTGAAAGACTTATGGCACGTAACTGTATGTCCGTCGATTACATTATTTGATGTTGATGGGTGATTTTTTTGTTAAACTGCTTGCCCCTGTAATATGACGTGAAAAAATACAGTAAAAATAAAACTGTACCAAAATTGATATTTGCATGATAAAATGGACCATGTGGGCTTCACATTTGTAAAAAACAAAAAAAATGTTTTTGGTTTGAGATTAAGATTTTCGCTGTTTTTTGACAGGGAGTCTACACATGAAATGCTAGCTATACAGGAAGTGAAATTCTCACAACAGCAGACGACTGACAGTAGCAAAAAATCTAATCTGTCCTATGCTGGGACAGTTATAATTCTGCAACCAAGTTAGTAAGCTTTAATTTTAGATAGAACTTGAGAAATAAATTCCTATCTGCATAGGTCAAATTTTGTGTCAAAAACAGTGATATTTTGCATTTTTCGGTAATTTTTGATGTGGTAACCAAAGTTTTCACACAAGTGCCATTCATAGGAAACACCAGTGTATACACTTCATAGTCCTTTTTATGAATTGGAAATGATATACAATTTACAAAAATGTGTACATTTACATCTATGCAGTGTATGGTTAAATCTCTGTGTTGACAATTCTCAAGCCTTGGTCTTTTTTTCCATAAATCTCTAGATCTACTGTACATAGCCACCCTAGGGGGTCAGTCCAACCATGGGTACACTTTGAATCCTGAGCACCTAAGGATGCTTCCTGCCAAATAAGGTTGATTTCCAATCAGTGGTAATGGTGAAGAATTAGTCGTTAATACAATATAGCTCAATAATTCTTTTGGTCCCGCCCCTTAGCCCCCTGGGGGTTTAGTCCCACCATTAGTACAATTTTGAATCCTGAGCACTTAGGGATAATTCCTGCCAAATAAAGCTGATCATGCGGTTATGGAGAAGAAGTCGTTTAAACAATTGTTGACGGACGACGGACGGACACCACGGTATGGCATAAGCTCACCTCAGTTCTTCGGACCAGGTGAGCTAACAAGAAATAAGGCTTGAGTACAGAATCCATGCTTGAGCATGAAAATGGTTTCATGAATACGGGTCCAGGCTGTGGCTCAGCTGACTGAGTCTGGGTATGGATATGTGACTAAAATAGCTAAAGTCACTCTAAATTTCTCTTTTTCAATGTTTCTTTCCATCTAATAGTCGCATCTAAGGCATAAAGCATTATACATTTATACAGATTTTTTTTTTATTGTGTGCAGGAAATTACCGAAAACAGATGCAATTATGTTCCCAGTCTATATCAGTATATGACCAATGTTACGATGAATTACTACAGCAGCGATTGTTACATCAAATGATATATTTAACTATGTACCGGTATATGCCAGGCTCAGAACTTGCAATTGTCTCCTTTTCCAAGATTCCTTTGACTATCTGCTAACCCTTGAAACCAATTTTTGGTATTTTGAGCACAAACATGAAAAAAATAGGTTGGCAAGTGTGTGCATTTATCATTTCATACATGTACCATAAATAATTTGTTTACAAAAAATAGTGGGATTTTAAAAAAGCTTCATTTTTAATACAGGGATTTTAAGGGATATACAGTACAGTATATAAGGCCTATGAGATGGATCTTTGGATATTTCTGTACCAAATGACCAAAGATTGTCAAAATCCCTTACTCAGTACATACATTTACCAGTAAATTATCCAATATCGGTGGATGAAAAAAAAACAATGTGATACAGTGGGGCCAGGGCTATTTAATTAGCAATATTAGTGACCGAGGTCAGACATTCAGACATATATACATGTATGCCCAACTTCTGAATCAACAAGTTGAAGATAATTGTGTTATGCCTATGCACATGGTATATATTATATTATTAACTAAAACCATCAATAGAATATATTCAGAATGGATCGTTTTGTGTATTGTAATAATCCGTCTTCGTATCTTAATGGCCTGATGAGTTTTAAAGATCCAAGGGATTTGATATGAGGGAAAAAAACATGCACATAGACTATCATTCATGGTTTTTTAAGGAAACTTAGACATAAAAAAAGTAATATGGATTGTTCACATTTGTGCCACAGTAGTTTGTGTGTTAATGTTGATCATATCAGTTTGGAGTGGTATTTTATTCATAATAACAGGCAATATTGCTTGAATTCCAATTTATGCTATGGTCATGTAGATTTCGGAAAACTCTATGTTGGAATTGAAAGGGGCTTGATAAAAGAAAACAATAACAAAATTAATTTTTGAGGGCATACGCTATAGTATCATAACATTATATAATATACAATATATAATAAACAGAAACAACATTGTCCGACAACGCCACAGGGAGGCTCCCTCAGGTAGTCATAATATATGTAACTTTGTTTTATCTGTTACATATTTCTTGAATTTTATATTTTATTTAAAAAAAAGTCCATAAATTAAAATGTCATTTCTCTTCTCATCAATACAGGTGGTCTTGAGGTTGATTGTCTCCCTTGGATTGATGCAGTGTTGGATCAAGCTGACCTTTTCTGTAGTCAGACTTCCTGGCAGACTTTATAAATTTTCGCGTGCTCCCTGTGCTGTACCACCAACAGTTCAAGTTTTTCTCTTCTTCACATCAGAAGCTTATTTGGTCTAGCTGATGTCTGACCCTCTTATACTCAGAATTCCACCGAGGTGTTTTACTTTCTGTTGACTAGCCTTGCCCGCCGTGTTATTCACAGTTAAAATGGTGTTCACTGTCCAACTGTTCCTCAGCATTCCTTCCAAAATTCTGATGCTTTGTCAAAGATCCATTTAAAGTTCTGTGACATCCCTCATTCTTTTGTGTCAATGTATTCAGACACATTGAGTGGACTGTCTCATTGCTCAGTTTTATCTTCAGCAGTTCCAGCACCATGAATTTAATTCTCATCATCTGATGTCATCTGAAGGTGATCAATTTGATTTGCACTCAGAAACATTGAGCTGGTTCACCAGTTGTCTGTCACCCTCAGAGCATACATTGAGCGGGTCCACCAGTTGTCTCTGTCACTCCCAGAGCACACATTTAGCAGGTCCTCCAGTTGTCCCCCCCCCCCCCCCCCCCGAGCACACATTGAGGGGGTCCATGAGTTGTCGCCGTCACCCCCAGAGCACACGACAGAATGTTGTTTACATTTGGTACAGTCACCAGAGTAGCATGCGACAGTCGCATCCAACACAGCAGGAAAACGATTTGAAATAATGTCCATGTTTCCATTGTGCATTTTCATCAGGTCCTTGAAGATCAGGCTGCTCCGGGTTTCATGTCCTGGGAAAATATATTCTGAGCATTTGCCTGTATCAGTCTGGTTCGACCAGGAAACATGGACTCGCTGTCAGCTTGGCACTGTTACATTTCTGGAGCTAAATGTGTGGGGTCTGCCAGAGCTTGGATCAGCATCCCCTCCCTGGGGCAGTGGGAAGGGGCTCAAAAGGGTCAAATTGGCTAAAATTTCAACAATATTCTTCTTTAAAGACTCAGATATGCAGTTATTGGTACTGCTAGTACATCAAAACTGTTGGCCTGTTGTTTTTATAAGAACATTTACAAGGGAAAAAAATACAAAAACATTAAATTTTGAGATTTTTTTTTTCTGCGTTTATTACCAAAAATGAAACAAGTCATTGGAATGCTTAGATTTTTACAAAATCATCTCTACCTGGTAGCATAATCAACATATGAAAGTTTTTAGGAAATCTAGCAGTTAATTGCACAAGGGTCGAGCCTCCTTAAACTTGTAATTGATTCAATGAATATTCATTGCTTGTTCCTCCAAACTCATCCCCCAGCTTCCTTCGCAGTCGACACATCCACTTCCTTGAAATTCTTTTTCACATATAATGTTTTGATTTTAGACCATCTACAAGCTCAGATACAAATATGGCATTCCGTGCCTCAAACACTACGGAGGGAACTGGTACTCCCAACCAATACATCAATACCACAGGCAAAGATCAGTGGAACATTCAGCAGAGGGTAGCGGCAATCGAGAGCTGGTTGTTCACCCTACAGCAGGAAGTCAACCAACACATCAATACCACAGGCAGAGATCAGTTGAACATTCAGCAGAGGGAAGCGGCAATCGAGAGCTAGTTGTTCACCCTACAGCAGGAGGTCAACCAACACATCAATACCACAGGCAGAGATCAGTGGAACATTCAGCAGAGGGTAGCGGCAATCGAGAGCTGGTTTTTCATCCTACAGCAGGAGGTCAACCAACACATCAATACCACAGGCAGAGATCACTGGAACATTCAGCAGAGGGTAGTGACAATCGAGAGCTGGTTGTTCACCCTGCAGCAGGAGGTCAACCAACACATCAATACCACAGGCAGAGATCAGTGGAACATTCAGCAGAGGGTAGTGACAATCGAGAGCTGGTTGTTCACCCTACAGTAGGAGGTCAACCAACACATCAATACCACAGGCAGAGATCAGTGGAACATTCAGCAGAGGGTAGTGACAATCGAGAGCTGGTTGTTCACCCTACAGTAGGAGGTCAACCAACACATCAATACCACAGGCAGAGATCAGTGGAACATTCAGCAGAGGGTAGTGACAATCGAGAGCTGGTTGTTCACCCTGCAGCAGGAAGTCAACCAACACATCAATACCACAGGCAGAGATCACTGGAACATTCAGCAGAGGGTAGTGACAATCGAGAGCTGGTTGTTCACCCTGCAGCAGGAAGTCAACCAACACATCAATACCACAGGCAGAGATCAGTGGAACATTCAGCAGAGGGTAGCGGCAATCGAGAGCTGGTTTTTCATCCTACAGCAGGAGGTCAACCAACACATCAATACCACAGGCAGAGATCACTGGAACATTCAGCAGAGGGTAGTGACAATCGAGAGCTGGTTGTTCACCCTGCAGCAGGAGGTCAACCAACACATCAATACCACAGGCAGAGATCAGTGGAACATTCAGCAGAGGGTAGTGACAATCGAGAGCTGGTTGTTCACCCTACAGTAGGAGGTCAACCAACACATCAATACCACAGGCAGAGATCAGTGGAACATTCAGCAGAGGGTAGTGACAATCGAGAGCTGGTTGTTCACCCTACAGTAGGAGGTCAACCAACACATCAATACCACAGGCAGAGATCAGTGGAACATTCAGCAGAGGGTAGTGACAATCGAGAGCTGGTTGTTCACCCTGCAGCAGGAAGTCAACCAACACATCAATACCACAGGCAGAGATCACTGGAACATTCAGCAGAGGGTAGTGACAATCGAGAGCTGGTTGTTCACCCTGCAGCAGGAAGTCAACCAACACATCAATACCACAGGCAGAGATCACTGGAACATTCAGCAGAGGGTAGTGACAATCGAGAGCTGGTTGTTCACCCTGCAGCAGGAAGTCAACCAACACATCAATACCACAGGCAGAGATCAGTGGAACAGCAGAGGGTAGTGACAATCGAGAGCTGGTTGTTCACCCTGCAGCAGGAAGTCAACCAACACATCAATACCACAGGCAGAGATCAGTGGAACAGCAGAGGGTAGCGGCAATCCAGAGCTGGTTGTTCATTCTGCAGCAGGAGGTCAACCAACACAAGGTTTTATACTGACCAAATGACAAGGTCATTGTCAAACGTCGGGGATCATTTCATTTCAACAAATTTTATTCATTTTGATGGTACAATGAATGGGATTGAACAACAGGCTGGGCCTATATCATTTCTCTCCCGCATGCGTCGGTATTATATTGATGTTTAAGTAATACACTTTTTATTAATAGATTGAAAGTTTAAGGTTGAAATAATCAATGTGCAAGGCAAAGGTGTAAGGGAGATAACTCTTGTTGGTTGTCAACCTGAGTCAGTTATTAACATCTTAGTAGGTTATAAGTGTATTTCTCATAAAGGAGAACTAAAATAAACACAGAATGACTCCTAGGTAGATTAATATAACGTTGATGTATAATAGATATTATGAATACCAATATTCACTTAAAATTTTGAATATTTGGCAAACAAATACTTCATTGGTAATTAATATTTTCTAATTACTAATTACTTCATCCATGCTGATTGTTTGGGGTAAAGCATACCATTTTAAAATAGGGTGTCTTATGATTACTATCTAGATTCAACAACAGGAGATCATAATATAAGTTGATATTAAATATTCTTGTTGAATCTTTTTGAGTTGACAATAAAAGTTGAAACACTTTCGAGAATATTCATATTGGTTTCATCATTACATTGGTTACAACCATTTAAAATAGCGTGTAAAGTATAATGTGTATGATTTTCACTGGGCAGAGATGCTGATAGTAACTGCCTGTGGTTGATGTATCGGGCACAATCAAAGAAGAAGTGATGACTTGTTTCCTGTGTATAACCACAATCACATGAAGCAGTTTCTGACAAGTGGTCATTATATAGGTCATATTTTAAATTACTTGCATTGTTCCTAATTTGGCATAATATAATATTGATTTTTCTTTCACCAGAGTTTTTTACCACTGTCTGAGTATCATTTGTTGGTGCATTATTTATTTTGTTAATTAATTTCTTAAATTGGGGCAGGGATTGGGCGTTTGAAATAGCAGGGTCTAATTTATTATAAAGTCTAAAAGTTGAGGGGAAAAAGCTATTAAAATAGCTCTCAGTTCTACATATTGAGGGGTTAAATATTCTATTTTGCCTAAGCTGGTATCTTATATTGGTTTGGTCATTTAGGAAGGGATTAACTATATCATTTAGGTATTCTGGGCTAGCATTATGCAACATTTTGTACATTAAGATCAATTCATTTTTTTCTCTTCTATCAGCTAATGTTTCCCATCCCAATTCTTTGTATAATTTATGGTGTGATGTGCCTTTACGAAGCCCCGTTACTACTCTAGCTGCATCTAATTGTACTGATTCTAATAATTTTTTTGATCGCTCTGTACAGTTATCCCAGACTACATTTGCATATTCTGAAATTGGTCTAATATATGATAAATACATAGTGTTGAATGTTCTTCTATCAAGAGAGGATTTTAGACTTTTTAATATATTGATTCTCTTATATGCTGTATCATAGATTGATTGAATATGCTGGTCCCATTTACCATCTTCATTAAAAGCAAGACCTAGATGTTTATGTTTAGTACTGTTGTTAAGTGGTTGATTAGAGAAGAAGATTTGAGGGTGATTAGTTTCTTTTTTCCGAGTGAATATCATGGTTATGGTTTTAGTTGCATTAAAGGCCCAATATACGTAGCTTTCGGCAAAATTTGAAGCGAAAATTAAGCCTAATAACTTATTATATTTATAGATGAAGCTAAGATTAGCTGATATCAGCAATATTCAAGATGAATTCTTACGCAGTTATCGGTAAAGCAGCAGTTGAAACACGCTATTTGTAAACACGCGTCCATTTCGAACCGTCTTCTACCTTCGGTTTGTTGTTGAAGTGGGCCCCACCTGAATTATTTTCAATTCTTTGATTTTTTTTGTCAAGAGTTTCTTGTTTGTTACCGCTCAGGTTTACTTCATTTTAGGCTTATTTTTGCATGGTTATCAACTGGATTTTTTTTCAGAACTGTTCAGAATCACGAAAATTTTCCTGAAGTTACGTATATTGGGCCTTTAAATTGAATATCCCAGGATTTAGCCCATGAACATATGTTGATATGTTGACGTCAGGGATCAAAGTCAATGGTCAACTTTTACATATATGACACTATGAAGCAGAATTTGTCATAATCAAACAAAGAGTCTAAATGTGACTTAATTTTAAGGTCAGTAGCTCAAAGGTCAAATACTATAATAGACCAAATGTCAAGGTCAATGATATCACAGGTCAAATTTTGCATCTTTTTACTGCTTAACATTTTGTTATGATATTATGAATGGTTATTACACCAGTTTTATAAGTCCATACTCATAAATAGTTGACAGTGAGTAGATATTTTGAAAGTTGATTTAAAATATATCTATTTGTGATATGTTATAAGAAAAGCTGAGGATGAGTATAACTTTAAAGTAAAAACACACATTTACATTGCAAATACAACATATATTGTATGCAAGAAATGGATGAAAATATCAGTTGTGCTATGGTATATTTCTATAGTGTAGTGGTCATCACACTTGCCACTCCGTGGTGGGAGACTCGGGTTCAAATCCTGATGGAAATAATAGCACTACTTGAAAGGGCCAAGTGAGCTAATGTGATGGTGCAGTGTCCGTCGGTCAACTTTTCCTTTAAACAATTCTTCTGAATTACCATCAGGCATAAAGACTTTTATATATTTGACTGGTAGCTTGTCCTTATTGAAGCCGAACAAAGTTTGCAAAAATGACCTTGATGCAATATATACATGTACGAGGGGTGTTCCAATAATAATGTCACTTGCATCGGTATTCATATAGCGGAAGTGCTTTTGTTCATTTTACTTTGCTCTGCCCTTCAAAATACTCTCCGCCAGCCAGACCAGAGCCGGTCAATCCATTTTTGGAAGCGTTTTTCATACTCTTCAATGGGTACACCAATCAGACACTGATAAACAGCAGATCCAAGGGCATTTCTCGAATTGTATCTCCTTTCAGATAAATGATATTTAAGTTTTGGAAAGAGAAATCAGTTGCAGGGGGCCAAGTCTGGCGAATACGGAGGTTGTGTAAGGACGGTAACCTTCTCTGACTCCATAAAGTCAGTCACAATACGTGCCTTGTGAGCGGGTGCATTATCATGCAAAAGTCGGACATACTTAAGTCCTGTTTTGGGGCGGCGACTTTTGTAGTAGTTCTTCAACTTTCTCAGAACAATGTTTTTATAGAACTTGCCTGTGACCGTTCTGCCTTTTGGCACCGGAATTTGAATAGCTGGACCCTTATTAGTGAAAAAATTAGCATACAAAACCTTCTTTACCGTTCGTATTCATTTGGCAATACTTGGGCGTCTGGCATTTTTAGTGGCCCATATTCGGTTGGCAACCTTCCGCTTTGGTTCAAAATAATACACCCAGGTCTCATCACCAGTGACTATATTATCAAAAGCCTTTTTACTATATTTTGGGTACATTTTGAGAAGTTTTTTTGCCATTGTTACACGCGTCTTCTTTTGCTCATCTGTTAACAAATGGGGTATCCATCTTGCATTTATCTTTCTAACTTTTAGGTGTTTCTTCAAAATTGCATGAACTCTTGCTAACGACAAGTTTGTTATTCGAGCCAATTGTCTTACGGTGAATCGAGCATCAGTTTGGAGGATATTTCGGATTTTTTCTATGTTACCTTTGGTCGTAGTTGTTGCAGGACGACCTGCAAAGCACTAAATTTACCTACCCACCTACAAACAGTCCTGTGAGACATTTGGCCCTCCCCATAAATGTCACACACCTCGCGGTGAATATATACAGCCTTTATGCCGAGTAATGACCTACCTTTTATATAGGCCCTAATTTCAAGAACATTTTCAGGTCGTTTTCCTGTCATTTTGTGTCTAGTCTAACAAATAGGCTATGAAATGATGTACACTGTACCGAGGCCAGTGAACGTGTGGACAAGATATTTACCTGTGTCACGACCTGGAGCCAGTGATCACTCAATCGACATGAGGTGGTTTTGTGCATAAATTGCACGATTTCCGCGAAATAAAGCACAGATGACATTATTTATGGAACACCCCTCGTATTTTTGGCCGGTATATTTAAGCCCCTGCTCACTTTAGTTAGTTTAATGATCATATAAAACCTTTTAATCTGGATATTTACCCAAAATCACACCGCTCAATTGAAATATATATTTTCGATCATTAAATGCATTGGGAAAGTATAAGAAAATTTTATATAAGATTTCTTCATACAATTGCAAAATATTGTCAGAGGAGATTTGTATTATTGTGAATCATTTTATTTCCCACAGTATGTGTGAAAGTTCAGTCCCAGGAAAGTCACTACCTACGAGTCTATGAAGTAAGTAAAAATAAGTAGAAGCATGGAAATAATATTCTTTTGAGTATAAAAAAAAAATCAGTGACATATTGTTCACATGTCCCTGTGTGTACGATAAAGCTTTCTCCCACTCTTCACAGGTTTATTCACAGTTTTGGTAGGGAAACGATAAACCTGTGTTTTACTGGGGTAGGGAAAAGATAACCCTGTGTTTTACCGGGGTAGGGAAAAGGAAAACCTGTCTTTTACTGGGGTTGGGAAACGATAAATCTGCCTTTTACTGGGGTTGGGAAAAGATAAACCTGTCTTTTACTGGGGTACAGAAAAGATAAACCTGACTTTTACTGGGGTAGGGAAAAGACAGCTCACAGAGCTCATTGTGATGTCATGATCATTGTCACGTCATCACTTTATGCTGTGTAACCACAGAGTAACAGCGCCGATTTCATCATGCGTCATGTGACATATGTTGCAATGGTTCGTCAATATGTGACTTTATTAACATGAATTCCAAAAACACTGATGCCGCAATGCGGAAAAGATGGCATGATGAAATACTTATGCATGTACAACATGTTAACAAATAACAAAGATAACATTAATTTTTCATTGAAACTTTTTCCCCATGGGTTTAGGAGATTTCCATCCTCAGAACTGTCAAAACCAACACTTTCACCTGAAATCAGGTCATGAAAGAGTCTTCATAGTACTTTATATGAGGAAATTATTACTGTAGTAAAATTGCGGTTTAGAGTTTAGACACCTGTAGTTTGCACTCTTTACTTGACTAAGATGAACAAAAGTTTTCCAAAGTCACAAATAAATTTTCAAATCCTGTTCGTGTTAAAAACAAACCTATTCTTTGAAAGTTGAGAGCATTAAAAGATAAGCAGGTGTCCAGTGTTATACAGATGTTCATGTGAATTTTAAGTTTGTCTGGTATATTTATTGCTGTGCCTATAACTTAGTGTCATCAAGTAATAAAATGTTATTTACTTCAGTGTGACGAGTGGTGTCAGGTCCTAAGATAATTCATTGTTTATGCTTGCAGACATGACAACCATGTTGGCTGCTGACTCACCAGTTTCGGGGCCTCCTGGCATCCTCGCAGGGAGGACTTGTTTGTTGTGGGTGGTATAAAGAGACCTCGACAGGTACGTACAGAAGTGTGGATGTCTTTTGTTTTACTGTGAAATGTGCCGACCCTGTTTCTTTATCCTACAGAATGTTTTGTTATAGATTGAGGTTGACAGTATTCAGTACTAATCTGTTATAAGGTGGTCGGATGGTGCAGTGGATAGCACATCTGCCTTTCACCAAGGTGGCCGGGGTTCGATTCCTGAACCGGACGTGAAAAGGTATGGGGTCACCTGCCCGACCACGTGGGTTTCCCGGTTACCCTGGTTTCCTCCCACATTAGGACCCCTCGCCCGTTAACATCTGGGCCACCAAGAGTGATTGATATAAGTCAGACAACTTGTTTCATAACTGTTTTAAAATAAATAGGTTTTTTATTTCTACTATATACTGCTAGCTGTGTATGACATATTTTAGACCGACCCTCGCATACCTAGCACAAATCTTTTTCTCCCAGCAAGTATAATAAACTGTATAACATGAAAAGTTCATTGTATTAAAAATTGGTAGTTTTCTTGGTCTATATTGCATCAGGAATACAAAGAATCTGAATGACATGTGACTGTTTGATAATATGGGATATCAAAAGTTTTTACCTCGAAACAATCCTTAATATTTCAAACCCGATGAACATTTCAGTAATTATACCTTGTTCAATACACTGATGTAATTTCTAACAATTTTGATGTTTTTCTAAAGTGTTAATACACTGTACCCAACCATCTTGACAAAATACAAGACTGATTGGCCATGAAAAGTGATTTGGAAGAATAGGTTTATATCAAACTTGGGGATACAGATAAAGACAGATCAATGAAATTAAAAATCCACGAAAATTACCATAATTTCCTGTGTATTACACGCGGGCTATACAATTTTTTACATCAGAAGATGCCTAGTGCGGGCTATCTGCCGGTGGGGACTATATGTGGATCTTTTAACCAAATTATTAAAAAATGCGGGCTATATGTTGTTAAATGTTTCCGCTTCTATCATCATGTAGATCTACGCTATTTGTAAGCAAAAAATATCTTTAATTATACACATAAACATATATATACCAAATTAACACAATATTTCCATCATATGTCTCTGATTTCCAACATTCAAAATAATAAATCACAAAGTCACATACGAAGTACATTCATACTCACTAGGTATACATTCGACGTATAACCCGCGGGCAATCTGCCAGTGCGGGTTTATCTGGAATTTATTTTACAGAAGACTCCAACATGCCTTAATTTACTTCCAGCGAGCTATACCCCGGTACGGGTAATACGCAGGAAATTACGGCAGTGATTTTAAAGTTCTACACTGTACACAGTCTAATAAGTGCACCTGGCCCAAGAAACACACCCCTTCCTTCTACAGGGAAATAAGATATTTGTGCTAATAAAAACCTACTTTAAATTCCATACCTCACTAATCTGCATCAGATAAAATCATCAGTCTGTTGGCCAAAGACTGACCCAGTTAAATAAGAACATACTTTACCGTATTTCTCTGGCAATAAGCCCATGCTCGGTAATAAGCCCACACCCACTCTAGCTCACCTGGTCCAGTCTCAGGACCAAATTAAGCTTACCCTACCATCATCTGTTCGTCAGTCCATCCTTTCCTTAACAAAAATGTAAACAACTACTTCTCCTTTTTCTCTGGTGATATATTTCCAGTTTTAAGTTGATGTTATTGTTTTTGTTCCAGATTGAGATATACAATAACTCATGTGAAGTACTTGTGATATTCTACGACCCAGACAACTTAGGATATTCACCCTACGAAGAACATCCTGGCAGACTTCATGTGTTCGTGTTAACAGGACTGGAGGGAAACTCTGAATACAAGACAGGAGGGAAACTCTGAATACAAGACAGGAGGGAAACTCTGAATACAGGACTGGCAGACTCCATGTGCTCGTCTAAACAGGACAGGAGGGAAACTCTGAATACAAGACAGGAGGGAAACTCTGAATACAGAACAAGCAGACTTCATGTGTTCATGTAAATAGGACAGGAGGGAAACTCTGAATACAAGACAGGAGGGAAATCTGAATACAGAACAAGCAGACTTCATGTGTTCATGTAAATAGGACAGGAGGGAAACTCTGAATACAAGACAGGAGGGAAATCTGAATACAGAACAAGCAGACTTCATGTGTTCATGTAAATAGGACAGAGGGAAACTCTGAATACAGGACTGGCAGACTCCATGTGTTCGTCTTAACAGGACAGGAGGGAAACTCTGAATACAAGACAGGAGGGAAACTCTGAATACAGACCCAGCAGACTTCATGTGTTCATGTAAACAGGACAGGAGGGAAACTCTGAATACAGGACTGGCGGACTCCATGTGTTCGTATAAACAGGACAGGAGGAAAACTCTGAATACAAGATAGGAGAGAAACTCTGAATACAGAACCAGCAGACTTCATGTGTTCTTCTAAACAGGACAGGAGGGAAACTCTGAATACAGGACAGGAAGGAAGCTCTGAATACAGAACTGGCAGACTCGATGTGTTCGTGTAAACAGGAGAGGAAGGAAACTATGAATACAGGACTGGCAGACTTCATGTGTTCGTGTTAACAGGAGAGGAAGGAAACTCTGAATACAGGACAGGAAGGAAGCTCTGAATACAGGACTGGCAGACTTCATGTGTTCGTGTTAACAGGAGAGGAAGGAAACTATGAATACAGGACTGGCAGACTTCATGTGTTCGTGTTAACAGGATAGGAGGGAAACTGAATACAGAACTGCCAGACTCCATGTGTTTATGTAAACTGGGCAGGAGGGAAACTATGAATACAGGACAGGAGGGAAACTCTGAATTCAGGATAAGAGGGAAACTATGAATACAGGACAGGAGGGAAACTATGAATACAGGACTGGAGGGAAACTCTGAATACAGGACAGGAGGGAAACTCTGAATACAGGACAGGAGGGAAACTCTGAATACAGGACACGAGGGAAACTATGAATACAGGACAGGAGTGAAACTATGAATACAGGACAGACCTTTTAAGTTCTCCTTTGTCCATGTGGATACAGCTTCTTGTTACTCCAGCGGTTCAATTCTTGACAGAAGTTTTCTTAGAATCGGATTAAATTCTACAGCAACAACAAAATCATTGAAGACTAATAACTTGTGCACCTTGGATACCATAGTGATGATAAGATCATTTAAAACTTGCACAAAATGTTTGTGGTACTGGTTTCAAAGAAATGTAATGCAGAGAGCTACAACAGTGCAATATGAAATTCCTGTTATGTAATAATTGTAATATTTGTTGAACCGTGTGGACTGTCGAACCAGATTTTCACTGGATTTGTCCTGCCATAGTTGAGACCTGTCATCCTCAGAATGGGAGTGAGATGATATTTACAGGATGATCTCTGTTAACCAGGCAGATGTGATGTGATGCACCTTTCAATCAGAAACAGGTGTTGGATGATATATTTAACTTGTTCACCCCCAAAATTTCACCAAGAGCTATTCCAAGCTTTGAACAGGAAGAGTTCAAATGTGCCAGTGTGAATTGGTTACAAGGGCATTGGGATATGGAACTGACAGAAATATAATGATTTTTGTCTGTCAAACAGACGGAAGCAGGGCAATGTTGAACTGACATAATTGAGTTGAATTCCTCTCAACTAGAGACAAAACTGTCTTTTATTTCCAGGTTTGATACTAAAACCAAAGAGATACGCAAGTTGATTATACATGTACTAGAAGGATGCATGGCTAGTGTAAGATCAGTCTCTTATATCCTGTGATGGTGTGAATGTATACTGCAAGAGATCATGATCAGGGCCAAGTTGCTCAAACAATCATAGACACAACCATTGACAGAGTTCAAACTTTTCAGGAAGAAAACACAAATTGTACACAAAATTACAAATTTCTGTCTTGCATGTTTCACCTTTTGTACAACTGGGCCCTGATAATATAGACAAGATGAAAATGAGCAGGTTGTTTAGATATAGATTTTGAGTCATATAATTAACTGTTACTGTAAACCAACTTGTTTTCGCGTATTTTGCGGTTGATTAATATTTGTAGAAATAAATCGCCATGAAATAGTTTCAATCACAGGCATTCCAACTGAATAAGTACTGTACATAGGTTTATGATCATATTTATCACGAAACTAAATCGCTGCAACTGAATAAGTACTGTACATGGGTTTATGATCATATTTATCACGAAACTAAATCGCTGCAGAAGAATCGTTTCATATAAAAACACAAAATTAAGTCGCCGCGAAAATAAGTTGATTTACATTACATGATGCCACAGACACCTGACTTGGGCCTTGCTATATGATGACACAGACACCTGACTTGTGCCTTGCTATATGATGACACAGACACCTGACTTGTGCCTTGCTATATGATGTCACAGACACCTGACTTGTGCCTTGCTATATGATGTCACAGACACCTGACTTGTGCCTTGCTATATGATGACACAGACACCTGACTTGTGCCTTGCTATATGATGTCACAGACACCTGACTTGTGCCTTGCTATATGATGACACAGACACCTGACTTGTGCCTTGCTATATGATGTCACAGACACCTGACTTGTGCCTTGCTATATGATGACACAGACACCTGCCTTGTGCCTTGCTATATGATGTCACAGACACCTGACTTGTGCCTTGCTATATAACGTCACAGACACCTGACTTGTGCCATGCTATATGATGTCACAGACCAGACACCTGACTTGTGCCTTGCTATATGATGTCACAGACACCTGACTTGTGCCTTGCTATATGATGTCACAGACACCTGACTTGTGCCTTGCTATATGATGTCACAGACACCTGACCTGTGCCTTGCTATGTGATGTCACAGACACCTGACTTGTGCCTTGCTATATGATGACACAGACACCTGACTTGTGCCTTGCTATATGATGACACAGACACCTGACTTGTGCCTTGCTATATGATGTCAAAGATACCTGACTTGTGCCTTGCTATATGATGACACAGACACCTGACTTGTGCCTTGCTATATAATGTCACAGACACCTGACTTGTACTTTGCTATATGATGTCACAGACACCTGACTTGTGCCTTGCTATATGATGTCACAGACACCTGACTTGTGCCTTGCTATATGATGTCACAGACACCTGACTTGTGCCTTGCTATATGATGTCACAGACACCTGACTTGTGCCTTGCTATATGATGACACAGACACCTGACTTGTGCCTTGCTATATGATGACACAGACACCTGACTTGTGCCTTGCTATATGATGTCACAGACACCTGACTTGTGCCATGCTATATGATGACACAGACACCTGACTTGTGCCTTGCTATATGATGACACAGACACCTGACTTGTGTCTTGCTATATGATGTCACAGACACCTGACTTGTGTCTTGCTATATGATGACACAGACACCTGACTTGTGCCATGCTATATGATGTCACAGACACCTGACTTGTGCCTTGCTATATGATGTCACAGACACCTGACTTGTGCCTTGCTATATGATGTCACAGACACCTGACTTGTGCCATGCTATATGATGTCACAGACACCTGACTTGTGCCATGCTATATGGTGTCACAGACACCTGACTTGTGCCTTGCTATATGATGACACAGACACCTGACTTGTGCCTTGCTATATGATGACACAGACACCTGACTTGTGCCTTGCTATATGGTGTCACAGACACCTGACTTGTGCCTTGCTATATGATGACACAGACACCTGACTTGTGCCTTGCTATATGATGACACAGACACCTGACTTGTGCCTTGCTACATGATGACACAGACGCCTGACTTGTGCCTTGCTATATGATGACAGACACCTGACTTGTGCCTTGCTATATGATGACACAGACACCTGACTTGTGCCTTGCTATTCTGTAGATGTGTGGTGCTATTTTACAGCATTTTTATGGCTGTGAACATTTGGTAAACCAGCTGCAAGAACTAAACTGTAATAAATATTCTTAAGTAAGGAATATATAATTTGCCCTTTAAAATGAACATTTTGTGATCTTGCCATATCAAGATTCTAGCTGCATTAAATTTATGAACAAAGTTGTTATGCAAAACCTGAAAGCTGAAGAAGGGGAGGAAACTCCAAATGCAGACTATGTTAATAGCTTCATCCATTCCTTATACCATCATGGTTTCTGATTCACCAAAATTCAGTTATTGTCAGATTTTGACCAAATTTGGTAAATATAGGGGTATTGCCAAACATGAATGTTTAAAGTTTTGTTACCATAACAACCATGCTGAGGAAGTGCTAGCCTCTGATTGGTCAAGATTTAGATATCGGTTGATTTCGAACAAATTTGATAGGAACTGAAATTGAAACAATTAATTCCGAACAACCCCTCCCTGCAACAAGTCAGATGCGAGCCATATAACTTTATCCCCTTCATTCTGATATTGGGGGCATGTTGGGGGTATCTTTGTTAGCCTTAGGATAATAGTTTTGTCAGTGACACACATCAGATATTCAGATATAAATATATTTACAGCTATTAGAAAACTACCTATGTGTTTCATAGCAAAGAATATCTCAGTAAAAAAAGTTAACCTTGATCTCATCGACTATTATAGGTGTTAACCTTTGAAATCTCCAATGAGGGAGATCTCCCTCATTCCATATTTCTAATGAGGGAGAAAGAGTGCGAAATGCGTCTGAAACTGCATTGCTCAATTTGCCTTTCCCATTTTATGTATCAAAATAAGTTCAAAAAGTATTCATTTGATCCAAACACATCTGTTATGGTCATTACACAAACCCTACATTAATTAGGATATCATTTGACCACAGGATGTAGATTTTGAGTTTGTGTGAGTTTGGACTTGGATGAGGGAGATTTCGAGGGAGATTGGTAAATTTTGATCAAAATGAGGGAGTCTACCTCGTAATGAGGGAGGGTTAACAGGTATGCATAAATGATATTCAAATGTTTGAAATAAAACTTTTTAAAAATCTGAAATGCTTCTTTTTGTATTGAAATCTTGACTTGAAACAAAGAAGAGTCTGATTTTGTTGACTTATTGACTTTAGGTAGCATTTAACCAGCGATTTTCACTCACTTTTGTGAGCTCTTGTGTTAGGTAGAAATGAGAACGCTAAAATATATTTGGTTCAGAATCTTAAAATTAAAATTATTTTAATAAAGATGTTATGTAAGGTAGTACATTTGTATTTGTTGAAGATTTCAACTTGCGAAGAGTCAGGATGACCTACCTTGTCAATCACCGTCTGTTGTGCATAAATTTTCCTTCAAAAAACTTCTCGATAACAGATAGGCCCAGGGTGCTGGTATTATGCATGTAGCATCCTTTGTTCAGGGTCACAGGGGTCAAATGTGTTAAAAATCTTCAAAGAACTTCTTCTCAATAACCTAAAGGCCCAGGGAACTGATATTTGGCTTAGATGAAGGGGAACAAAGTTTGTTTGAACAAAAGACCTTGACCAGCTTTCAAGGTTACAGCTAGGGGTCAAATGTCTTAAAAGTTTTCAAGAAACTTGTTCTTAATTACCAAAAGCCCCAGGGTATTGATATTTGCCTGTGGCTTGCTTCAATGAAGGGCTACCAAGTTTGTTCAAATGATTGACCTTGACTTACTTTCAAGGTCACTAGGGTAAAATGTCTTTAAATCTTCAAGCAACTTCTCAATAACCGAAAAGCTCAGCGTACTGATATTTGGCCTTATCGTGCTGGGATGAAGGGCTATCAAATTTGTTCAAATGAATGACCTTGACCTATGTTCTATGTATTGTTCTAACCAAAGCACCTATTGGAATACTCCAGTAAGACCAACTCATGCCTTCCCAAGGATGACATCACTAATTAGACTGCCTAATTGTGACAATATAAAACCACCTATTTGACTTCCAAAGAATTGAAATAAGAAACCACTTATTGGACTTCCCATGGGTGAAAACAAGAAAAATTTGACTTCTCAAGGGTGACAACAAACCACTGTTTGGACTTCCCATGGATGAAAACACTAAACATTTGACTTCCCAAGGGTGACAACAAACCATTTATTGGACTTCCCATGGATGACAACAAACCACTTATTGGACTTCCCAAGAGTGACAACAAACCACTGATTGAACTTCCCAAGGGTGACAACAAACCACTGATTGGACTTCCCAAGGGTGACATCAAACCACTGATTGGACTTCCCAAGGGTGACAACAAACCACTGATTGGACTTCCAAAGGGTGACAACAAACCACTTATTGGACTTCCAAAGGGTGACAACAAATCACTTATTGGACTTCCCAGGGGTGACAACAAACCACTGATTGGACTTCCAAAGGGTGACAACAAACCACTGATTGGACTTCCAAAGGGTGACAACAAACCACTGATTGGACTTCCCAAGGGTCACAACAAACCACTGATTGGACTTCCAAAGGGTGACAACAAACCATAAATTGGACTTCCCATTGGTGAAAACACGAAACATTTGACTTCCCTTATGTGACAACAAACCAGATTGGACTTCATTTAGCTAAATCATTAGAAATAACGATAATTAAAGTACTGAAAGTGCTACTGCTTACTGAAAATCCCTTCATTATTTGAAACACGGGGGGGGGGGGGGGGGGGGGGCTTGTCCCTATCCCCTAAAACCTTCAATTTATGTCACCGGGATTGGAGAGATGCAGGTTGATGAAGACTATGGGCAAGTTTTATGGTTGTCATCTTGAACTCATCGAGAAATAGTCTGTATCTTTGTGTGATATAAAGATAACAACTTATGAACCCTTCTCCATAAATACGTCTTTGTACAAACAATAAATCTACATAACGTATAGGATTCATGCAATATACTTTATATGGGTAAACATCAATTTTTATAATTTGGTAGATGTTCATGTTTAAAATTGGTTTTATCAAAGGAATTACAATATGAGGTTATAGAAATAAGGAAATGGTAGAAATAGAGAGTATATACATGCAGTATATAACTTCAGTTTATATATATATATACTTTTCATGCATGTATAGCTTAAACGAGATCATGAAAGATTATTAAAGATTTTTTGATGATTCCGAATTACATGCAAGTTAACAAAAGATACACTTAACAGTTCATTAATACAAAATTTTCAGGTACGTCAAATTTATATTTTTTATCATCATCGGCAAACGATAGAGAAGTGCACCGTGGGTTTCCGACGATGATTTTTTATTTAAATAAAAAAAAAAAAAAACGCAAACGGATGCAATATACGCCCGTTCGACACTATATGCAATACTTTTGTTGGTTTGTTAGTCAGTTAGGAAAAATTGAGATTTTTTCATGAATTGAATTCATACTATGAATGAAATATCTTATAAGAACATTGAAATAAATAATAAAAAAAATAGGATCATAACGCACTGTCTGAGAGGACCATAAATCACTAGAGAAACTTGCACCAAAACTTTAACCCCAAAAAGTGAAGTCACAAACATGTGGATTTTTTTTAAATGCTCTAGAGAATTGACATTAATTGAATCCATACCATGACTGAAAGACCCCATACCAAAAATTAGGATCCTAAAATGTTGACTGACTGAACCATAGATCACTAGAGAAACCTGCACCAAAAAAATGTACATGTAGTTAAAATAAATCATTTAGGCGAGTATATACCAGAAAAGACCTCGGGTCAAAGGACATAGAATCGGAGACCTGTCTATTTATATAATTAGTACACAAATATTTAAACTTAAACATAAATTGTTTACACATTAAAGAAGAATTATTAGTTTATTTTGCTAGCAATCTGGTTATTTAAAAATCAATTATCTTGAGATACGCACAATTCGACACTATAAGCATCATTGTCAGTCAAGCGGGCTGGTAACACAGGCACTTGTTACAATCAATATTCCCGCGGACATTCACCAAGAAAATTAGACTTTTCTCTCTCAACGAGTTACCTCCCCTCAACCACGATGTGATGTCTACAAGAGGCAGAAAGACGAGAATTTGTGGTTATATTGTAGCTACAATCCTTTATTTATTTCAGCAGAACTTTTTATAATTGTTTCTGGAATTCATCGCGTCATTTGGCTCACTAAAATGTTGACTAAATGATTCGCTGCTTTTAGATGGAATGATAGACAATATAGTCTGTACAAAATATGAATTTTGTTTAATCTCCCTACTACAATTTCTTTTTTAAGTTTTGGTCGCTATTTTAAATGGCTCTCGCACAAGGCAATTCTCATATGAAGCAGCCGGTATGTCATTTAAGGCTTTGTGCTGTTTACGCCTCTTATGCATTATTAACAAATTATCTGCATTGTTTTTAATTTGGAACTACGTGTATATTTAAGGATGGATTCTTCTGAGAAGTCAAAATTTTCCTGCATTAAACTTTTTTTCTCATAAAAAAGGAAGTTCATGGCATTTCAGAAAATCCAAAGATAATGACAGGTGTGCTCGTTTTTTGTGCTATGATCGGTCAAAGACCAATATGAAATAATACGTCTTTGATTGAAGTTTTGATAACGTTTTGACCAGTTGCGGGACATTTTCATAAAATATCTTTCAAATGTCAATCCGGAGTGTATGAATGTTCGCAGAATTAACAAAAACAGTATTTTCTTTTAAGTCATGAAAGTAACATTTCTATTACTTACCATTTTAACCCAGGAAAGCAATTCGAGTTACCCCTTCTACAGAAAAAATCCTCATTTCCCCTCATTTTTGCAGATTTAACGCTTAATAGCAAAAAGTTCTGCTTTTAATTTTTCTTTTAATATTTAGTAGATGAAAAGAAAATTTCGAGTTCCAAGATAAAAGTGCTCCAGTTAAATTAAATATATGAAGCAAAATACTAAAATTCTATGATTATCCACTTTGTTGCATAATATTTCTATAATATATATAGAACATTATAAAGTTGTACAGGAAAAATGAGCTTGCTATGATTAAAAACAGCTAAACACTGATGGTTTTAAGAAATCGATCTAGCACCAAAAAGGTGAAATCTCGGCCTTTCGCGAAGTGCAAAAAAAATACACAGAAAAATACACATTTTCAACGTCCCTGGTTGAAGCTATAATATCCCACAAATTTTCGGCTTATTTACCTCTTGTAGACATCGAATCACGTATGAAGGGAGGTAACTCGTTGAGAGAGAAAAGTACAACTTTCTTGGTGAATGTCCGCGGAAATATTGATTGTAACAAGTACCTGTGTCTACAACAAACTCGCGTGACTGACCATGTTGATAATATATTCTACGGCAAGTGCCATTTGTTAATCGTATTTATTATGCAGAATTTATCTAATTTCAAATTAAGAAATAATATCCTAGATTTATCGATGCGTATGAGCTTATAATTATCACAGGGACCCGATAATTTGTTACAGCTAATTTTGGAACTGAAATAGGGGGTTAAGATTAATTTTACACGTTTTGGGGGTTTAGATCAATTTTCGATGACCATTGAGGAGGACATTATTGATCTAAATCCCCCAAACGTGTAAAATTACTCTAAACACCCTATTTTAGGTCCAAAACTACATGTAGCTGTAACAAATTCTCAGGTCCCTTTAACCGAAACAGGTAAACCGCTACTTTTCCTTTCGCTTTGGCCTGATCGGAGACGTGGACACGATAATAACAACGTCTATATTTCAGTGTTACAGTATATATAAACATGTTTTAAGTTGCCTCGCAATTTTACACTAATCAAACTATTCAAAACATACAATCAGCCAATATTGTTCTCAACTCCCTGGGGAGCATAAATCTGGTGCTGCTATCTCGGCGCTCACAGCTAACATTCTACAATTCTAGCACTACCCAACCACGTACTCATTTACAGCTGAGTAGACTGGAACAAGCAGAGTAAAGTATCTTGCTCAAGAATACAACACAAGTGCCGTGACCGGGACTCGAACTCGCAACCCTTCGATCTCGAGCCCGGCGTCCTACCACTTATAGACCATCGCGCCTCATCAAGTTTGTTACCTACATTGATGTATAGCTACATATAGTACCTGACAAATCTGGTCTGCATTAAGGTTCAATGATGAATTATATGATTTTATTGATCTTTCCTTACCGAGTTTTTATTTGTTTTATCATGTATGTTAGTTCCCAAGGCACTATGCAAGATGTCTTTTTGTTAGAAGTACTACAAAGAGGTATGGCGCATATTGGCCCGTTTCAACCTAAAGGTGGCCGTTTCCTTATATATCTACAATGCGTATACAATTTCTCAATGGTGGTATCACTTTGAAAGTCTCATAAAGATAATAATAAAACAATCTGATTAAAACAATATCTCTATCTCTGCGCTGTTCCGTTTAACCTCTCTTTGCTGTGTCAAAAAGTAACATGAAGAAGCTACTTTACGGAACGGAGCGGAGGTCAATAGTAATCTAACTCAAAGGGTTATGATGACCTACAGACATCGTGATTCGTCTGTCGTCGTACACCGTTCGTCGTGTGTAAACTTTTCCTTCAAACGACTTCTTCTCAATAACCGAAAGGCCCAATGTGCCGATAGTATGCATGAAGCATGCTGGAATGATATGGGCTATCAAGTTTGTTAAAATGGGTCACCTACTTTCAAGGTAACATGTCTTTAAATCTTCAAGCAACTTATTCCCAATAACCGAAAGGTCCAGGGTACCAATATTTGGCCTGTAGCATGCTTGGATGAAGGGCTTCCAAATTTGTTCAAATGAATGACATTGAACCACTTTCACAAGGTCTCAGGGGTCAGATATGTTTAAAATCTTTCAAACAACTTCTTCTAAGTAACTAAATTGCCTAAGGTGCTGATAATTGGCTGATAGCATACTGGGATTAAGGGCTACCAAATTTGTAAAAATGAAAAATCTGAACCTATACTTTCAATGTCACGGGGGTCAAATGTCTTAAAATCTTCAAGAAACTTCTTCTCAATAACTGAAAGGCCTGGAGTACTGAATTTGGCAAGTGGCATGCTGGGATGAAGCCTATCAAGTTTGTTCAAATGAATGACCTTGACCAACTTTCAAGGTCGCAGGGGTCGATGTGTTCAAAAAAACTTCTCAATAATTGAAAGGCCTGGAGTACTGTTGCATGCTTGAACAAAGGGCTACCAAGTTTTTTCAAATGAACGTTCAAGGTCAGAGGGGTCAAATGTGCTAAAAATGTTCTAGCAGTTTATTCTCAATAACAGAAAGGATGAAGGCCGGGCTGCAAAGTTTGTTCAAATGAATGACCTTAGCCCACTTTCAAAGTCACAGGAGGTAAATGTGCTTAACATTCTCAGTAACCAAAGTGAAATCTGGGTACTGATATTTGGCCTGTAGCATGCTGGGATGAAGGGCTACAAAGTTTGTTCAAATGATCGATACATAATACTCGGCAGGGGTTTAGCAGATTAGTATCAATGCCCCATGTTCATGAGTGTAATGCATTCCTCAATTCTTACTACAAGTACTCTAAGGATATTCTGATGATTGAGATTTTCCTAATTGAGCAAATTCAAATTACTTCCTCAAATGACCATTGTTATTAGCTCACCTGGTCCAAAGGGCCAAGTGAGTTTATGTGATGGTGCAGCATCCGTCCTTCCTGTGTCCGTCAACTTTTCCTTTAAACGACTTCTTCTTAATACTGAAAGGCCCGGTGACATGAAATTTGGATGGTAGCTTTCTATGGAAGGAGCTGAGCGAAACTTTCCAAAAATAATATGTGGTCACACTCTGTATTCATATATATTGAAACCTTCAAATGACATCATCTTAAATACCGTCAGGCATAGAAACCTTATATTTGACTGGTAGCTTTCTTGGATGAAGAGGAACAAAGTTTGCAAAAAAAAAATGACCTTGACCCATAATCAAGGTCGCAGGGGTCATACTTGTTAAAACATTTTAAACATTTCTCCTGATCAACCAAAATGCCTAGAAGCATGATATTTGTCTGAAAGGTTTCTTAGATGAGTCGCAACAAAGTTTGCAAGAAAGAAATGACCTTGACCCATATTCAAGGTCACAGGAATCAAATCTGTTAAAACCTTTAGACGACTTTTTTTGAAATACCAAAATGCCTACAGACAGGATATTTGGCTTGTACTTCCTTTGAAGAAGCTGAACAAAGTCTGCAAATAAAAAATACCTTGTTTTACTTTCAAGGTCACAAGGGTAAAATATGTTTAAATTTTAACATGTTCTTCTGAAAGTCTTAGCTTACAGCAATAAATTTTAGGCAACTTTAGGGTAACAGGTAAGAGATTGATATCAGGTGAGTGATGCAGGCCAATTGGGCCTCTTGTTTCATTACCCTTGTGTCATTCATTCCTCCACTGAAAAGGAAAATTTTAACAATAATACAGTTTAAACATCACCTTCCTCTCTGAACAATTATCTTGACAGGAGATCTCAGCCGATCTGTTTGTATCTTTAGACATGTATCATCACGACATTAAGTTGTGTTTTCCTGAAAGTCTTTTTGATTCAACTATATTTGTAAGAGTTATAACTTACTGTTCTTTGTAATTTCATATTTCACAATCTAAATCCTGTTCGGAGATCTCTTCCGTGCTATGGTTTTAGTGTGACCCTCCCATCATAGAGTGTGACCCTCCCATCATAGAGTGTAACCCTCCCATCATAGAGTGTGACCCTCCCATCATAGAGTGTGACTCTTCCATCATAGTGTGACCCTCTCGTAATAGAGTGTGACCCTCCCATCATAGAGTGTGACCCTCCCATCATAGTGTGACCCTCCCATCATAGAGTGTGACCCTCCCGTCATAGAGTGTGACCCTCCCATCATAGTGTGACCCTCCCGTAATAGAGTGTGACCCTCCCGTCATAGAGTGTGACCCTCTCATCATAGAGTGTGACCCTCCCATCATAGTGTGACCCTCCCATAATAGAGTGTGACCCTCCCGTCATAGAGTGTGACCCTCCCATCATAGAGTGTGACCCTCCCATCATAGAGTGTGACCCTCCCATCATAGAGTGTGACCCTCCCATCATAGTGTGACCCTCCCGTAATAGAATGTGACCCTCCCGTCATAGAGTGTGACCCTCCCATCATAGAGTGTGACCCTCCCATCATAGAGTGTGACCCTCCCATCATAGAGTGTGACCCTCCTATCATAGTGTGACCCTCCCATCATAGAGTGTGCCCTTCCCGTCATAGAGTGTGCCCTTCCCGTCATAGAGTGTGACCTTCCCATCATAGAGTGTGCCCTTCCCGTCAAAGAGTGTGCCCTTCCCATCATAGTGTGTGCCCTTCCCGTCATAGAGTGTGACCTTCCCATCATAGAGTGTGCCCTTCCCGTCAAAGAGTGTGCCCTTCCCGTCATAGAGTGTGACCTTCCCATCATAGAGTGTGCCCTTCCCGTCAAAGAGTGTGCCCTTCCCGTCATAGAGTGTGCCCTTCCCATCATAGAGTGTGCCCTTCCCGTCATAGAGTGTGCCCTTCCCGTCATAGAGTGTGACCTTCCCGTCATAGAGTGTGCCCTTCCCATCATAGAGTGTGACCGGCCCATGGCAGATTACATGTATGATCCCGTTGTTGTAGAGTGTGACCCTCCTGTGATAGAGTGTGACCCTCCCATGACAGAGTGATCCTGTGGTATAGAGTGTGACCCTCCCGTGATAGAGTGACCCTGTGGTATAGAGTGTGACTCTCCTGTGATAGAGTGACCCTGTGGTATAGAGTGTGACTCTCCTGTGATAGAGTGACCCTGTGGTAAAGAGTGTGACCCTCCTGTGATAGAGTGACCCTGTGGTATAGAGTGTGACCCTCCCTTCTTAGAGTGTGACCCTCGAACTCCCTTCATAGAGTTTGAACCTCCCATGGCAGATTACATGCATGATCCTATTGTTGTAGAGTGTGACCCTCCCGTGATAGACTGACCCTGTGGTATAGAGTGTGACTCTCCCGTGATAGAGTGACCCTGTGGTAAAGAGTGTGACCCTCGCGTGATAGAGTGACCCTGTGGTAAAGAGTGTGACTCTCCTGTGATAGAGTGACCCTGTGGTATAGAGTGTGACCCTTCCGTAATAGAGTGACCCTGTGGTATAGAACGTGACCGGTCCGTTATAGAGTGACCCTGTGGTATAGAGTGTGACTCTCCTGTTATAGAGTGACCCTGTGGTATAGAGTTTGACTCTCCTGTGAAAGAGTGACCCTGTGGTATAGAGTGTGACACTCCTGTGATAGATTGACCCTGTGGTATAGAGTGTGACTCTCCTGTGAAAGAGTGACCCTGTGGTATTGAGTGTGACCCTGTGGTATGGAGTGTGACTCTCCTGTGATAGAGTGACCCTGTGGTATAGAGTATGACCCTGTGGTATAGAGTGTGACTCTCCTGTGATAGAGTTACCCTGTGGTATAGAGTGTGACTTTCCTGTGGTAGAGTGACCCTGTGGTATAGAGTGTGACCCTCCCTTCTTAGAGTGTGACCCCTCCCTTCATAGAGTTTGAACCTCCAATGGCAGATTACATGCATGATCCTATTGTTGTAGAGTGTGACCCTCCCGTGATAGAGTGTGACCCTCCCGTCATAGAGTGTGACCCTCCCATCATAGTGTGACCCTCCCATAATAGAGTGTGACCCTCCCGTCATAGAGTGTGACCCTCCCATCATAGAGTGTGACCCTCCTATCATAGAGTGTGACCCTCCCATCATAGTGTGACCCTCCCGTCATAGAGTGTGACCCTCCCGTCATAGAGTGTGACCCTCCCATCATAGTGTGACCCTCCCGTAATAGAGTGTGACCCTCCCGTCATAGAGTGTGACCCTCCCATCATAGAGTGTGACCCTCCCATCATAGTGTGACCCTCCCATAATAGAGTGTGACCCTCCCGTCATAGAGTGTGACCCTCCCATCATAGAGTGTGACCCTCCCATCATAGAGTGTGACCCTCCCATCATAGAGTGTGACCCTCCTATCATAGTGTGACCCTCCCATCATAGAGTGTGCCCTTCCCGTCATAGAATGTGACCTTCCCATCATAGAGTGTCCCTCCCATCATAGAGTGTGCCCTTCCCGTCATAGAGTGTGCCCTTCCCATCATAGTGTGACCCTCCCATCATAGAGTGTGCCCTTCCCGTCATAGAGTGTGCCCTTCCCGTCATAAAGTGTGCCCTTCCCGTCATAGAGTGTGCCCTTCCCGTCATAGAGTGTGCCCTTCCCGTCATAGAGTGTGACCCTCCCATCATAGAGTGTGACCCTCCCATCATAGAGTGTGACCCTCCCATCATAGAGTGTGACCCTCCTATCATAGTGTGACCCTCCCATCATAGAGTGTGCCCTTCCCGTCATAGAATGTGACCTTCCCATCATAGAGTGTGACCCTCCAATCATAGAGTGTGCCCTTCCCGTCATAGAGTGTGCCCTTCCCGTCATAAAGTGTGCCCTTCCCGTCATAGAGTGTGCCCTTCCCGTCATAGAGTGTGCCCTTCCCGTCATAGAGTGTGCCCTTCCCGTCATAGAGTGTACCCTTCCCGTCATAGAGTGTGCCCTTCCCGTCATAGAGTGTGCCCTTCCCGTCATAGAGTGTGCCCTTCCCGTCATAGAGTGTGACCTTCCCGTCATAGAGTGTGCCCTTCCCATCATAGAGTGTGACTGGCCCATGGCAGATTACATGTATGGTCCTGTTGTTGTAGAGTGTGACCCTCCCGTGATAGAGTGTGACCCTCCCATGACAGAGTGATTCTGTGGTATAGAGTGTGACCCTCCCGTAATAGAGTGACCCTGTGGTATAGAGTGTGACTCTCCTGTGATAGAGTGACCCTGTGGTATAGAGTGTGACTCTCCTGTGATAGAGTGACCCTGTGGTATAGAGTGTGACTCTCCTGTGATAGAGTAACCCTGTGGTAAAGAGTGTGACCCTCCTGTGATAGAGTGACCCTGTGGTATAGAGTGTGACCCTCCCTTCTTAGAGTGTGACCCTAGAACTCCCTTCATAGAGTTTGAACCTCCCATGGCAGATTACATGCATGATCCTATTGTTGTAGAGTGTGACCCTCCCGTGATAGAGTGACCCTGTGGTATAGAGTGTGACTCTCCCGTGATAGAGTGACCCTGTGGTATAGAGTGTGACTCTCGCGTGATAGAGTGACCCTGTGGTATAGAGTGTGACTCTCCTGTGATAGAGTGACCCTGTGGTATAGAGTGTGACCCTTCCGTAATAGAATGACCCTGTGGTATAGAACGTGACCGGTCCGTTATAGAGTGACCCTGTGGTAAAGAGTGTGACTCTCGCGTGATAGAGTGACCCTGTTGTATAGAACATGACCGTCCCGTGAAAGAGTGACCCTGTGGTATAGAACGTGACCGTCCCGTTATAGAGTGACCCTGTGGTATAAAGTTTGACTCTCCTGTGATAGATTGACCCTGTGGTATAGAGTGTGACTCTCCTGTGAAAGAGTGACCCTGTGGTATTGAGTGTGACCCTGTGGTATGGAGTGTGACTCTCCTGTGATAGAGTGACCCTGTGGTATAGAGTGTGACCCTGTGGTATAGAGTGTGACTCTCCTGTGATAGAGTTATCCTGTGGTATAGAGTGTGACTCTCCTGTGGTAGAGTGACCCTGTGGTATAGAGTGTGACCTTCCCTTCTTAGAGTGTGACCCCTCCCTTCATAGAGTTTGAACCTCCAATGGCAGATTACATGCATGATCCTATTGTTGTAGAGTGTGACCCTCCCGTGATAGAGTGACCCTGTGGTATAGAACGTGACCGTCCCGTTATAGATTGACCCTGTGGTAAAGAGTGTGACTCTCGCGTGATAGAGTGACCCTGTTGTATAGAACATGACCGTCCCGTGAAAGAGTGACCCTGTGGTATAGAACGTGACCGTCCCGTTATAGAGTGACCCTGTGGTAAAGAGTGTGACTCTCCTGTGATAGAGTGACCCTGTGGTATAGAGTGTGACTCTCCCGTGATAGAGTGACCCTGTGGTATAGAGTGTGACCCTCCCGTGATAGAGTGACCCTGTGGTATAGAGTGTGACTCTCCTGTGATAGAGTGACCCTGTGGTATAGAGTTTGACTCTCCCGTGATAGAGTGACCCTGTGGTATAGAGTGTGACTCTCCTGTGATAGAGTGACCCTGTGGTATAGAGTGTGACCCTCCCGTGATAGAGTGACCCTGTGGTATAGAGTGTGACTCTCCTGTGATAGAGTGACCCTGTGGTATAGAGTTTGACTCTCCCGTGATAGAGTGACCCTGTGGTATAGAGTGTGACTCTCCCGTGATAGAGTGTGACCCTCCCATCATAGTGTGACCCTCCCATAATAGAGTGTGATCCTCCCGTCATAGAGTGTGACCCTCCTATCATAGAGTGTGACCCTCCCATCATAGTGTGACCCTCCCGTCATAGAGTGTGACCCTCCCGTCATAGAGTGTGACCCTCCCATCATAGTGTGACCCTCCCGTGATAGAGTGTGACCCTCCCGTCATAGAGTGTGACCCTCCCATCATAGAGTGTGACCCTCCCATCATAGTGTGACCCTCCCATAATAGAGTGTGACCCTCCCGTCATAGAGTGTGACCCTCCCATCATAGAGTGTGACCCTCCCATCATAGAGTGTGACCCTCCCATCATAGAGTGTGACCCTCCTATCATAGTGTGACCCTCCCATCATAGAGTGTGCCCTTCCCGTCATAGAATGTGACCTTCCCATCATAGAGTGTGCCCTTCCCGTCATAGAGTGTGCCCTTCCCATCATAGTGTGACCCTCCCATCATAGAGTGTGCCCTTCCCGTCATAGAGTGTGCCCTTCCCATCATAGTGTGACCCTCCCATCATAGAGTGTGCCCTTCCCGTCATAGAGTGTGCCCTTCCCATCATAGTGTGACCCTCCCATCATAGAGTGTGCCCTTCCCGTCATAGAGTGTGCCCTTCCCGTCATAAAGTGTGCCCTTCCCGTCATAGAGTGTGCCCTTCCCGTCATAGAGTGTGCCCTTCCCGTCATAGAGTGTGCCCTTCCCGTCATAGAGTGTGCCCTTCCCGTCATAGAGTGTACCCTTCCCGTCATAGAGTGTGCCCTTCCCGTCATAGAGTGTGCCCTTCCCGTCATAGAGTGTGCCTTTCCCGTCATAGAGTGTGACCTTCCCGTCATAGAGTGTGCCCTTCCCATCATAGAGTGTGACTGGCCCATGGCAGATTACATGTATGGTCCTGTTGTTGTAGAGTGTGACCCTCCCGTGATAGAGTGTGACCCTCCCATGACAGAGTGATTCTGTGGTATAGAGTGTGACCCTCCCGTAATAGAGTGACCCTGTGGTATAGAGTGTGACTCTCCTGTGATAGAGTGACCCTGTGGTATAGAGTGTGACTCTCCTGTGATAGAGTGACCCTGTGGTATAGAGTGTGACTCTCCTGTGATAGAGTGACCCTGTGGTAAAGAGTGTGACCCTCCTGTGATAGAGTGACCCTGTGGTATAGAGTGTGACCCTCCCTTCTTAGAGTGTGACCCTAGAACTCCCTTCATAGAGTTTGAACCTCCCATGGCAGATTACATGCATGATCCTATTGTTGTAGAGTGTGACCCTCCCGTGATAGAGTGACCCTGTGGTATAGAGTGTGACTCTCCTGTGATAGAGTGACCCTGTGGTATAGAGTGTGACCCTTCCGTAATAGAGTGACCCTGTGGTATAGAACGTGACCGGTCCGTTATAGAGTGACCCTGTGGTATAGAGTGTGACTCTCCTGTGATAGAGTGACCCTGTGGTATAAAGTTTGACTCTCCTGTGAAAGAGTGACCCTGTGGTATAGAGTGTGACACTCCTGTGATAGATTGACCCTGTGGTATAGAGTGTGACTCTCCTGTGAAAGAGTGACCCTGTGGTATTGAGTGTGACCCTGTGGTATGGAGTGTGACTCTCCTGTGATAGAGTGACCCTGTGGTATAGAGTGTGACCCTGTGGTATAGAGTGTGACTCTCCTGTGATAGAGTTACCCTGTGGTATAGAGTGTGACTCTCCTGTGGTAGAGTGACCCTGTGGTATAGAGTGAGACCTTCCCTTCTTAGAGTGTGACCCCTCCCTTCATAGAGTTTGAACCTCCAATGGCAGATTACATGCATGATCCTATTGTTGTAGAGTGTGACCCTCCCGTGATAGAGTGACCCTGTGGTATAGAACGTGACCGTCCCGTTATAGAGTGACCCTGTGGTAAAGAGTGTGACTCTCGCGTGATAGAGTGACCCTGTTGTATAGAACATGACCGTCCCGTGAAAGAGTGACCCTGTGGTATAGAATGTGACCGTCCCGTTATAGAGTGACCCTGTGGTAAAGAGTGTGACTCTCCTGTGATAGAGTGACCCTGTGGTATAGAGTGTGACTCTCCCGTGATAGAGTGACCCTGTGGTATAGAGTGTGACCCTCCCGTGATAGAGTGACCCTGTGGTATAGAGTGTGACTCTCCTGTGATAGAGTGACCCTGTGGTATAGAGTTTGACTCTCCCGTGATAGAGTGACCCTGTGGTATAGAGTGTGACTCTCCTGTGATAGAGTGACCCTGTGGTATAGAGTGTGACCCTCCCGTGATAGAGTGACCCTGTGGTATAGAGTGTGACTCTCCTGTGATAGAGTGACCCTGTGGTATAGAGTTTGACTCTCCCGTGATAGAGTGACCCTGTGGTATAGAGTGTGACTCTCCTGTGATTGAGTGACCCTGTGGTATAGATGTGTGACCCTCCCGTGATAGAGTGACCCTATGGTATAGATTGTGACTCTCCTGTGATAGAGTGACCCTGTGGTATAGAGTGTGACTCTCCCGTGATAGAGTGACCCTGTGGTATAGAGTGTGACTCTCCCGTGATAGAGTGACCCTGTGGTATAGAGTGTGACTCTCCCGTGATAGAGTGACCCTGTGGTATAGAGTGTGACTCTCCCGTGATAGAGTGACCCTGTGGTATAGAGTGTGACTCTCCCGTGATAGAGTGACCCTGTGGTATAGAGTGTGACTCTCCCGTGATAGAGTGACCTTGTGGTATAGAGTGTGACTCTCCTGTGATAGAGTGACCCTGTGGTATAGAGTGTGACTCTCCCGTGATAGAGTGACCTTGTGGTATAGAGTGTGACTCTCCCGTGATAGAGTGACCCTGTGGTATAGAGTGTGACTCTACCGTGATAGAGTGACCTTGTGGTATAGAGTGTGACTCTGCCGTGATAGAGTGACCTTGTGGTATAGAGTGTGACTCTCCCGTGATAGAGTGACCCTGTGGTATAGAGTGTGACTCTACCGTGATAGAGTGATCCTCCTGTGATAGAATGACCCTGTGGTATAGAGTGTGACCCTCCTGTGATATGTGATAGAGTGACCCTCCTGTGATAGAGTGACCCTGTGGTAAAGAGTGTGACTCTCCTGTGATAGAGTGACCCTGTGGTATAGAGTGTGACTCTCCCGTGATAGATTGACCCTGTGGTATAGAGTGTGACCCTCCCGTGATAGAGTGACCCTGTGGTATAGAGTGTGACTCTCCTGTGATAGAGTGACCCTGTGGTATAGAGTTTGACTCTCCCGTGATAGAGTGACCCTGTGGTATAGAGTGTGACTCTCCTGTGATAGAGTGACCCTGTGGTATAGAGTGTGACCCTCCCGTGATAGAGTGACCCTGTGGTATAGAGTGTGACTCTCCTGTGATAGAGTGACCCTGTGGTATAGAGTTTGACTCTCCCGTGATAGAGTTACCCTGTGGTATAGAGTGTGACTCTCCCGTGATAGAGTGTGACCCTCCCATCATAGTGTGACCCTCCCATAATAGAGTGTGACCCTCCCGTCATAGAGTGTGACCCTCCCATCATAGAGTGTGACCCTCCTATCATAGAGTGTGACCCTCCCATCATAGTGTGACCCTCCCGTCATAGAGTGTGACCCTCCCGTCATAGAGTGTGACCCTCCCATCATAGTGTGACCCTCCCGTAATAGAGTGTGACCCTCCCGTCATAGAGTGTGACCCTCCCATCATAGAGTGTGACCCTCCCATCATAGTGTGACCCTCCCATAATAGAGTGTGACCCTCCCGTCATAGAGTGTGACCCTCCCATCATAGAGTGTGACCCTCCCATCATAGAGTGTGACCCTCCCATCATAGAGTGTGACCCTCCTATCATAGTGTGACCCTCCCATCATAGAGTGTGCCCTTCCCGTCATAGAATGTGACCTTCCCATCATAGAGTGTGCCCTTCCCGTCATAGAGTGTGCCCTTCCCATCATAGTGTGACCCTCCCATCATAGAGTGTGCCCTTCCCGTCATAGAGTGTGCCCTTCCCATCATAGTGTGACCCTCCCATCATAGAGTGTGCCCTTCCCGTCATAGAGTGTGCCCTTCCCGTCATAAAGTGTGCCCTTCCCGTCATAGAGTGTGCCCTTCCCGTCATAGAGTGTGCCCTTCCCGTCATAGAGTGTGCCCTTCCCGTCATAGAGTGTACCCTTCCCGTCATAGAGTGTGCCCTTCCCGTCATAGAGTGTGCCCTTCCCGTCATAGAGTGTGCCTTTCCCGTCATAGAGTGTGACCTTCCCGTCATAGAGTGTGCCCTTCCCATCATAGAGTGTGACTGGCCCATGGCAGATTACATGTATGGTCCTGTTGTTGTAGAGTGTGACCCTCCCGTGATAGAGTGTGACCCTCCCATGACAGAGTGATTCTGTGGTATAGAGTGTGACCCTCCCGTAATAGAGTGACCCTGTGGTATAGAGTGTGACTCTCCTGTGATAGAGTGACCCTGTGGTATAGAGTGTGACTCTCCTGTGATAGAGTGACCCTGTGGTATAGAGTGTGACTCTCCTGTGATAGAGTGACCCTGTGGTAAAGAGTGTGACCCTCCTGTGATAGAGTGACCCTGTGGTATAGAGTGTGACCCTCCCTTCTTAGAGTGTGACCCTAGAACTCCCTTCATAGAGTTTGAACCTCCCATGGCAGATTACATGCATGATCCTATTGTTGTAGAGTGTGACCCTCCCGTGATAGAGTGACCCTGTGGTATAGAGTGTGACTCTCCTGTGATAGAGTGACCCTGTGGTATAGAGTGTGACCCTTCCGTAATAGAGTGACCCTGTGGTATAGAACGTGACCGGTCCGTTATAGAGTGACCCTGTGGTATAGAGTGTGACTCTCCTGTGATAGAGTGACCCTGTGGTATAAAGTTTGACTCTCCTGTGAAAGAGTGACCCTGTGGTATAGAGTGTGACACTCCTGTGATAGATTGACCCTGTGGTATAGAGTGTGACTCTCCTGTGAAAGAGTGACCCTGTGGTATTGAGTGTGACCCTGTGGTATGGAGTGTGACTCTCCTGTGATAGAGTGACCCTGTGGTATAGAGTGTGACCCTGTGGTATAGAGTGTGACTCTCCTGTGATAGAGTTACCCTGTGGTATAGAGTGTGACTCTCCTGTGGTAGAGTGACCCTGTGGTATAGAGTGTGACCTTCCCTTCTTAGAGTGTGACCCCTCCCTTCATAGAGTTTGAACCTCCAATGGCAGATTACATGCATGATCCTATTGTTGTAGAGTGTGACCCTCCCGTGATAGAGTGACCCTGTGGTATAGAACGTGACCGTCCCGTTATAGAGTGACCCTGTGGTAAAGAGTGTGACTCTCGCGTGATAGAGTGACCCTGTTGTATAGAACATGACCGTCCCGTGAAAGAGTGACCCTGTGGTATAGAATGTGACCGGTCCGTTATAGAGTGACCCTGTGGTAAAGAGTGTGACTCTCCTGTGATAGAGTGACCCTGTGGTATAGAGTGTGACTCTCCCGTGATAGAGTGACCCTGTGGTATAGAGTGTGACCCTCCCGTGATAGAGTGACCCTGTGGTATAGAGTGTGACTCTCCTGTGATAGAGTGACCCTGTGGTATAGAGTTTGACTCTCCCGTGATAGAGTGACCCTGTGGTATAGAGTGTGACTCTCCTGTGATAGAGTGACCCTGTGGTATAGAGTGTGACCCTCCCGTGATAGAGTGACCCTGTGGTATAGAGTGTGACTCTCCTGTGATAGAGTGACCCTGTGGTATAGAGTTTGACTCTCCCGTGATAGAGTGACCCTGTGGTATAGAGTGTGACTCTCCTGTGATTGAGTGACCCTGTGGTATAGATGTGTGACCCTCCCGTGATAGAGTGACCCTATGGTAAAGATTGTGACTCTCCTGTGATAGAGTGACCCTGTGGTATAGAGTGTGACTCTCCCGTGATAGAGTGACCCTGTGGTATAGAGTGTGACTCTCCCGTGATAGAGTGACCCTGTGGTATAGAGTGTGACTCTCCCGTGATAGAGTGACCCTGTGGTATAGAGTGTGACTCTCCCGTGATAGAGTGACCCTGTGGTATAGAGTGTGACTCTCCCGTGATAGAGTGACCCTGTGGTATAGAGTGTGACTCTCCCGTGATAGAGTGACCTTGTGGTATAGAGTGTGACTCTCCTGTGATAGAGTGACCCTGTGGTATAGAGTGTGACTCTCCCGTGATAGAGTGACCTTGTGGTATAGAGTGTGACTCTCCCGTGATAGAGTGACCCTGTGGTATAGAGTGTGACTCTCCCGTGATAGAGTGACCCTGTGGTATAGAGTGTGACTCTCCCGTGATAGAGTGACCCTGTGGTATAGAGTGTGACTCTCCCGTGATAGAGTGACCCTGTGGTATAGAGTGTGACTCTCCCGTGATAGAGTGACCCTGTGGTATAGAGTGTGACTCTCCCGTGATAGAGTGACCCTGTGGTATAGAGTGTGACTCTCCCGTGATAGAGTGACCTTGTGGTATAGAGTGTGACTCTCCTGTGATAGAGTGACCCTGTGGTATAGAGTGTGACTCTCCCGTGATAGAGTGACCTTGTGGTATAGAGTGTGACTCTCCCGTGATAGAGTGACCCTGTGGTATAGAGTGTGACTCTACCGTGATAGAGTGACCTTGTGGTATAGAGTGTGACTCTGCCGTGATAGAGTGACCTTGTGGTATAGAGTGTGACTCTCCCGTGATAGAGTGACCCTGTGGTATAGAGTGTGACTCTACCGTGATAGAGTGATCCTCCTGTGATAGAATGACCCTGTGGTATAGAGTGTGACCCTCCTGTGATATGTGATAGAGTGACCCTCCTGTGATAGAGTGACCCTGTGGTATAGAGTGTGACTCTCCCGTGATAGAGTGACCCTGTGGTATAGAGTGTGACTCTCCCGTGATAGAGTGACCCTGTGGTATAGAGTGTGACTCTCCTGTGATAGAGTGACCCTGTGGTATAGAGTGTGACCCTGTGGTGATAGAGTGACCCTGTGGTATAGAGTGTGACTCTCCTGTGATAGAGTGACCCTGTGGTATAGAGTGTGACACTCCTGTGATAGATTGACCCTGTGGTATAGAGTGTGACTCTCCTGTGAAAGAGTGACCCTGTGGTATTGAGTGTGACACTGTGGTATGGAGTGTGACTCTCCTGTGATAGAGTGACCCTGTGGTATAGAGTGTGACCCTGTGGTATAGAGTGTGACTCTCCTGTGATAGAGTTACCCTGTGGTATAGAGTGTGACTCTCCTGTGGTAGAGTGACCCTGTGGTATAGAGTGTGACCTTCCCTTCTTAGAGTGTGACCCCTCCCTTCATAGAGTTTGAACCTCCAATGGCAGATTACATACATGATCCTATTGTTGTAGAGTGTGACCCTCCCGTGATAGAGTGACCCTGTGGTGTAGAACGTGACCGTCCCGTTATAGAGTGACCCTGTGGTATAGAGTGTGACTCTTGCGTGATAGAGTGACCCTGTTGTATAGAACGTGACCGTCCCGTGAAAGAGTGACCCTGTGGTATAGAACGTGACCGTCCCGTTATAGAGTGACCCTGTGGTATAGAGTGTGACTCTCCTGTGATAGAGTGACCCTGTGGTATAGAGTGTGACTCTCCCGTGATAGAGTGACCCTGTGGTATAGAGTGTGACCCTCCCGTGATAGAGTGACCCTGTGGTATAGAGAGTGACTCTCCTGTGATAGAGTGACCCTGTGGTATAGAGTTTGACTCTCCCGTGATAGAGTGACCCTGTGGTATAGAGTGTGACTCTCCTGTGATAGAGTGACCCTGTGGTATAGATGTGTGACCCTCCCGTGATAGAGTGACCCTGTGGTATAGAGTGTGACCCTCCCGTGATAGAGTGACCCTGTGGTATAGAGTGTGACTCTCCCGTGATAGAGTGACCCTGTGGTATAGAGTGTGACTCTCCCGTGATAGAGTGACCCTGTGGTATAGAGTGTGACTCTCCCGTGATAGAGTGACCCTGTGGTATAGAGTGTGACTCTCCCGTGATAGAGTGACCCTGTGGTATAGAGTGTGACTCTCCCGTGATAGAGTGACCTTGTGGTATAGAGTGTGACTCTCCCGTGATAGAGTGACCTTGTGGTATAGAGTGTGACTCTCCCGTGATAGAGTGACCTTGTGGTATAGAGTGTGACTCTCCCGTGATAGAGTGACCCTGTGGTATAGAGTGTGACTCTACCGTGATAGAGTGACCTTGTGGTATAGAGTGTGACTCTGCCGTGATAGAGTGACCTTGTGGTATAGAGTGTGACTCTCCCGTGATAGAGTGACCCTGTGGTATAGAGTGTGACTCTACCGTGATAGAGTGATCCTCCTGTGATAGAATGACCCTGTGGTATAGAGTGTGACCCTCCTGTGATATGTGATAGAGTGACCCTCCTGTGATAGAGTGACCCTGTGGTATAGAGTGTGACTCTCCCGTGATAGAGTGACCCTGTGGTATAGAGTGTGACTCTCCTGTGATAGAGTGACCCTGTG
This sequence comes from Mimachlamys varia, assembly GCA_947623455.1. NCBI lineage: Eukaryota > Metazoa > Mollusca > Bivalvia > Pectinida > Pectinidae > Mimachlamys > Mimachlamys varia. The sequence continues at coordinate 25,128,943 of OX392532.1, read as the reverse complement.
GTATAGAGTGTGACCCTGTGGTGATAGAGTGACCCTGTGGTATAGATTGTGATCCTCCCATTATATACACTTTAACTTTACAACGGGAGGTCACACTCTACATTGAGAAGGTGTCACTCTATAACAAGAGGGTGACACTCTTCACAGGAAGGTTACACTCCATAAAAGGGGGGGGGGGGGCACACTCCATAAAGGGTTGCACACACCATAAAGGGGGGTACACTCCATTTTGGATAAGAAACCAAAATTGAAAATGTAAGTGATCCATAATTGAGCAGAAACTTATTTTCTGTTTATATCACATATACATTATAAATTTTGGTTCAGTGAACCTGGAGTCCTCGTAGTTGTGTGAGGATTCATTCAGGAAACTTTGTCAAATCCATAACCATCCTCATATTAAATTTATTAATTGAATTGTTTTGAATAATGGTTATTTTTATTTGTTTCACTTGTAAGTCGCTATCACCATACATAATACTGATTAGGATTTGCATCAGTTACATATGATTATTACTCTTCATACACAATTCAGTCTATGAGGCCATTTCTAAAAAAATATTAAAAAATGATTAAATTGAAAAAAAAAAAAAAAATTTGAAAAAAAAGTTTCAATTTCAAATTAGCTATAATTATCCTTTTTTATCCTTAATTATTCAGATGTGGCCTACAAAAAGTCCAAATTGCAGCTGTATAAGACATAAAACAATATATTGATATGATATTGACTGGCCAGAAAGGTTGAAGGACACACGGACAAAGATAGAGACATGACATGAGTTATCTCCATGAAATGGCAGTCATTAGGATTGTATTACCATTATTACATACAATAAGTCCTTTAATCATATACGCCCAACAATATTTTTCAAAAAATACCAATGCTTATGTTCAACAAATTATCCATGGACTAATTAAGACCACAATTAATTTCACCATATGTTTCATTGAAACATTTAATTTTATAACAAATTCCCAAAATCCAATAGCCAACTTTCTTTTCTAACCTGCCAAGAGCGACATCTTGGGAGTAAAATATTAAAATTTCAACATAGCATGTTGACCTTTTTCTAGAAATAATCGTCTGCATGTGTCATCAACGTCAAATATAAACTTCCGGGTCAGGGGGTAGGGGTAAAAACAGGACTTGTCATACAGAAGCCTGTGCCAAAATAACATGCACAGTATCAACAATTTACACAGTAAACGTTAGAATGATATCTTTAGAATATTTCAACAACAAACTTGTACACAAATACCAAGTTCTAACAGACATAGTATAGTTTTTACTAAAACACCTAGATTTCTAAGGGACTTCATTCTTGTGTACTGAACCCGGAGCATTTAATTGTGGTCTAAGTCCTATTATAGGACTGAACTTTTTTGATTTTGAAAAATTAATATTTCCTTTAACTGTAATGATTCCATGGCCGTGGTTGCTAAGATAATATAGTCCCATCGGATTTCATCAATATATTGGTAAATTTAGAAAATACACAGTGAACAACACTATTTTTCTTCATAACATCATATGTAAATTTGGTATTAAATAATATTACTAGCATGTCGAATTTATTCCTTTATTCATAACGGTCGTTATGTACACGCATTGACACAGTTATCTGGTTGTGACGTGGTCCGATGTCAGACGTCACAATCGCAGGGTGCCGCCATGTTTGCGTTCCCGTCAAAGAGTTTCGAATGCGCATCATTACAAATCAAAAGTTTGCTAGAAACAATTTATTGTTTAATAACAGGAAATTGATTCCATATATGTTCCATGTTTCAAAATCTTGTAGGAACCAAACAATGGCCGACAGCGAATACTTATTTTTCAACATATTTGCAGTCAGAGTTTACTAAGCACAAGAAGGGAGAGGTGTTAATATATTAAAGTCTTAGCACTCCCAAATAATGTGCTGTTATACCATTCACCCAGCTATTCAGATGGTGCTCAGATCAGCATTCCCTTTCAGGTGGTTAACTTCCACTACCATTCTTGTCTTCCAGCCATGTCACTAGTTGGCTTGTCACAAAACTCCACTTAATGCTCAAGCTCAAGCAGGTATGTTAAAGTGTCCGAGAAGAAGCCTGGGTTCTTGGTGCTGACAGCCTATCCAAACAAATCTGATGACAGCGTTCCGTCTATAAGTGCTGGGTCCTTTGGTCCAGACTTATCTGTGTCCACTTCTCTGTATTGTATTTAAAAGTATATGCCTGTGACCCCAAGGAGAGAAAACTTTAACTGTTGGTTAAACAGCACTAAGACAGCACACACAAAGGCCGCAAAGTCCAAATTCAAGAAAGGGGAGCTTGGTCCATCACACTGCATCAGGTCAGGGTAGGGGAGACAATCAACCTCAAGACCATCTGTATTGAGAAGAAAAGACATTTCATTTGAGGACACTTTTTGAAATCAAAGACAAAATTCAAATACCAACATATATGTACCAAATATAATAAGCTACATATATAGATGACTACCTAGAGGGAATCTCCCCGTCGGTGGTGCTCGGACAAAGTTGTCACAAACAACAACTTATCACCCTCAGAAACAGTTGTTTGTTGTTTTTTGTAATCAAACCCCTTTCAATTTCAATATAGAGTTTCTTAAACTAGATGACCATAGCAAACAATATTGAAATTTAAGCAATACTGTCTGTTATTATAGATGAAATGATGTTCTAAACTAATCTGAATTACATTTACACATAATTAACTATACTCAGGCACACATGTGACCAATCCATATCACTTCTTACTTATGAATTTCTTTCAAAAACATAAATGATAGTCTATGTACAAGCCCCCCCTCCCCAAATTTCAAATCCATTGGCTCTTTATAAACTCATCTTCACTGATTTTCCATACTTTATTAATGATCCCTGACAAATTCAAATCTTTCATGTTTTGCACTTAATTATAACTGATTTTTCAAATATTCTGTTTTGATATAATTTGCAGAATTTCTCAATTTCTACTTTAAAAATCAGATGTAGGAATACATAAAAACATATAATATGAAAATTCAAGTGTCTATATACATACAGTGTTGAATAAAAAAAACACTAAAATTTAAAAGTTGGAGTTTCAGCCTATGATGAATTTCCATAGGGATATGCCCACGCTTAGAATTTTTTAATACTGCATTTGGTTATTGGCTGAAGTGCATCTGTGATATTACTGGACTTTTCAATTCCATTCACATACTCAGAATTGAGCAGGGCTGACTTTTTTCATGTCCTGACCGGAAAAAGGGGTATCTTCCAGTTAACTTCTGCCACACTATCAATATTTCATGTTTTATAAATTTTAATTTACAGAAAAACCTGTTAAATAATACCTATCAGTTTAGGCCGATGCATACCCCCATTTGTTTTGAGTAAAAATGAAAAAAAATGAAAAATATTATGTTTTCTCCCAAAATCGACCAAAAAATGTATTTTTACCAAATTTCAGTTTTCATTTTAAATATGTTTCAGTTGTTGTCAAGGTATAATTTCAACTATAAATTAGGCCATATATCTGTTGTTAATGCATAAGGAATTTGAAGACATTTAACCGGTAACATATAATTTTAAGCTGCAGAGTTTCAAAAATGCAGATTCTTGAAAAATGAAAATACACCATGTTGACTGAAACATTTTGTTGGTTATATCTAGATGCGCCGATTTAAAGCTTACCATGTTATGTAATCTATTAATACCAAAACAAATTAAAGTGAGTCACCTGTCAGTGAAAAGGTCTCTCTTTTGCAAATCCTAACAAGAGACCAAAATGGGCCTTATGTTGCACATCTGAGACTACTTCTTTGTTCAAATCTTAAAGGTTTGACCCCTTTGGGTACAAAGACCTGTATTACTACATTATGTGGCTCTTTTACACCAGCAGTGACCCTGTTATAATGACCCGCTTCACAAAGTGACAGTTAGGGCTGGAGGGAGGGGGATATATAGGAATCGCGCATGTTGTCTGGTCGGTTGGTCATGTCAGGTCTCACATTTGTTAACAGTTGTTTATTGAACTATTTCTACATGTCTCGGTGGATCCCAATGACATTTGAAGTACTCTATCATTGTGATGAGTAGTAGTGCATTACATGTTTTTGGTTTAAAAAAATTCAAAATGGCCGACAAAATGGCGCTACTGTTTATATTTTGTTGTGGGAACTACTTCTACATACATATAGCCTGATGGATCTCAGTGAATCTTGGCATACTTTTTCATCATGATGAGTGGTAGTGCATGACATGATTTTGTTTTTGAAAAAATCCAAGACGGCTGAAAAAATGGCCGCCTTTCTTTGTGGTATATTTTGTACAGTGAATTACTACCACCTTTCATGAGTGATCCAAATGAAACTTAACATACTTTATCATCACTGTCACTAAGTGTGTGTTATGAAAGTCTGAATGGGTATAATTACGTCTAATCCATTTAGATGCAAGACCACATCTACCCCATCTAATTTCAACATTTCCAGCAACAATTCATATTCAGGTGCCAATGCGTTTCTGGCAGAGTAGCTTTTAGCCTTAGCCTTGTCTTTGAATCTAAAAGAACAGTTTATCCCAACACATTTACCTTCCATCACAGTTTGAAAAACAGGTTCACCAGAAACCCCTTATTGTATAAAAACTATTGGTTTCAATTTTTGTGAAAAACAGTAAAATAATTATATTGCAAAATATACAATTACAACAAATACACAAGTAAATTAATCAATTCATAAACAATTCATTGGTGTTAACATTTAATCACTTTCCTACAAACCGGTAACTTCTGGTGTGTTATCACATATATAAGGACTACCTGTCCTAAAATGACAATATAAATGTTTCAAGAAATATATAAATAAATTAAAGAAAAACTCTCAAAACCATTCTATAGAAAACAGTAGTTTCTGTTAGGAAAAACAACAATCAACAAAACCAATCTGTTTTGAAAAATTCATTTATATATATATATATATACACAAACATTCAGTAAGCTATAAACAGACTATGTGCTGTCTTGATGCGGACAGTAATAGAAATGAGGGAGTGGAACACCTTGTTTTATACCTTATGCTGAAATATACAGTTACCGGCCACAATTATTCACCCCTCCAAATAAAGTTTCAAAGCCCGATTCTGAAAAAGAGTTCTTTATGATGTTTAATCGAACTGTGTAGTATTTACCTTATCAATTCATACTTAATATTACATACAAGTGCGAAACTAACATATGCATTAGTAGTAGCACTTCTTGTACAACAGTGGGGATGGAAAATGTGGGATACTTCTTGCTTGAAAATTATTTTCCAACCAACAAAGCAAAAATTTACACTTTCTGAGGCGTATACTGATGATAATAAATGATTATTTCATGACTTTTATCTTTACCTGGTGACGAAGTATTTCAGTGAAACTTTAAGACATTTTTGAATAAAACTGACATGTCTAAAAAATTTGACCACATTCATTATTTCAGTTTCAAAAACTATTTTACCGGTTTCCAAATTGCACGAAACTTTTTTCACGTAGAGAGGATATATATGCCCTTATTTTGAATAAAAATCATAGCTTGACACATACCATAACATATATAAATATTGAAGCGAATTTGACATTTGTGTCGGTTTTTGTTTAATTTTTTGAGTAATTTTCAAATTAAGTTTACAAAAACAATCATTTCATTACATAGGTATATGCCAATATGGTATTAGAATAATCTTTATGGTCCCCTTATTGCATTCCACTAGGTGAAATCTAAATTTGAAATAAGATAGTGATTTAGAAAAGAAAAATGTTGGGGTACCCATCTTGTGTTATAAGGACTTCGACAAGGTGCAATCCTAAGACTCCCAGGTAATGAAATAAATTAAGAAATATATTTGGATGATTGATTTGTCACAGGTAATTGACATGTGAAGTATGAAGGAAATGTAAGCGTGGGCAGTTTTGAAACTGCACCTTTGAAATTAATTAAAACTTCAATTTTTAATTTAATTTAACTTGCTCATCTAAATTATTAGTTTCAAAATATCAGACATGCTACATAGGGTAATCCTGCCAAATTTCATCAAAATCTGTCCAAAAACATGGATCTGAGAAAGAAAAACATGTAGATTTTTAGACCATTCATATTATAGGACTTAACATTTTTTGATTTTGCAAAGTTAATATTTCCTTAAACTGTAGGCAATTCGAAACTTTTTGGTGAAAACCACACCATTATAGGACATAAAAGACAGAAGTTATGACAAATTTAAAAACCACTATCATGCTGTAATTTTGTGTACATACCATCAAAGTGTCATCCCATGCTGATAATTTTATACAAGTTAGAATGAATTCCAATACAAATCCAACAAATAATAGTCAAAAATGTGATTTCCCTATATAAACTATAGTAAAGTTTACCCCCTCCCCAGGGGCAAACATGAGACCCCAGGGTCATAAAATTCACAATTTTGGTAAAGCACCTTAAGACCCTTCCATCTATGAAGAGTATTTGATTCTACCATATCTAAGAGAAGAGAAGAAGATTTTTGAAATTTTTGTAAATTTTACCCTTTTTGGCCCCGCCCCGCAGGCCCCTGGGGGTCAACTAGGGCCAACATGTACATACCATCAAAGTGTCATCCAATGCTGATAATTTGATACAAGTTAGAATGAATTCCAATACAAATCCAACAAATAATAGTCAAAAATGTGATTTCCCTATATACACTGTACTAAAGTTTACCCCCTCCCCAGGGGCAAACATGAGACCCCAGGGTCATGAAATTCACAATTTTGGTAAAGCACCTTAAGACCCTTCCATCTATGAAGAGTATTTGATTCTACCATATCTGAGAGTAGAGCAGAAGATTTTTGAAGTTTTAGTCAATTTTACCCTTTTTGGCCCAGCCCCGCATGCCCCTGGGAGGTGGGGACCATATAATTCACAATTTTGGTTCACCCTCAGCCATGGAAGCTTCCTGTAAAATTTCATTGAATTTAGTTCAGCGGTTTTTGAGAAGAAGTTGAAAATGTAAATTGTTTACGACGCACGACGCCGGACAAAAGGCGATCGCAATAGGTCAACTGAGACTTCGTCTCAGGTGACCTAAAAAAAAACTAAAATTTAAAATTTGAAATTAATTAAAACTTTAAGTTTACAAAAACAATCATTACATTACATAGGTATATGCCAATATGGTATTAGAATAATCTTTATGGTCCCCTTATTGCATTCCACTAGGTAAAATCTAAATTTGAAATAAGATAGTGATTTAGAAAAGAAAAATGTTGGGGTACCCATCTTGTGTTATAAGGACTTCGACAAGGTGCAATCCTAAGACTCCCAGGTAATGAAATAAATTAAGAAATATATTTGGATGATTGATTTGTCACAGGTAATTGACATGTGAAGTATGAAGGAAATGTAAGCGTGGGCAGTTTTGAAACTGCACCTTTGAAATTAATTAAAACTTCAATTTTTAATTTAATTTAACTTGCTCATCTAAATTATTAGTTTCAAAATATCAGACATGCTACATAGGATAATCCTGCCAAATTTCATCAAAATCTGTCCAAAAACATGGATCTGAGAAAGAAAAACATGTATTTTTAGACCATTCATATAGGACTAAGACCACAATTAATTTTACTATATGTTTCATTGTAACATTAATTTTATAACAAATTCCCTAAATCCGATAGCCAACTTTCCTTTCTAACCTGTCAAGAGCAACATCTTGCGAGTAAAATATCAAAATTTCAGCATAGCATGTTGACCTTTTTCTTGAAATAATCGTCTGCATGTGTCATCAACGTCAAATATAAACTTCCGGTTCAGGGGGTAGGGGTAAAAAAAGGACTTGTCATACAGAAGCCTGTGCCAAAATAACATGCACAGTATAAAAAATTTACACAGTAAATGTTAGAATGATATCTCTAGAATATTTTAACACAAAACTTGTACACAAATACCAAGTTGTAACAGACATGGTATAGTTTTAACTAAAACACCTAGATTTCTAAGGGACTTCATTCGTGGTCTTAGTCCATATATGTGGTCAAGGAAACATTGATTTGAGGTCAACGGAACATGGATTTGAGGTCAAGGAAACATTGATATGTGGTCAAGGGAACATGGATATGTGGTCAAAGGTGCAATGATATTTGGTCAATGGAACATACATCTAAATTCAAAGGTTAAAAGGAAATGTTTAGTGTAAAAATTACAAGATAATATTCGAGGGAATGTTGATCGGTCGGGACATGTTATAAGGGAATTGAGAAATGTATAGAAAAACGGTATCCTCTCACAGAACAAATACCAGAAGGTCAAAATAACAAGACTGGTCGAGTGGTGCATTGAATAGAGCACCTGTCTTTCACCAAGGGTTTGATCTCGTGAAAAGGAATGGGGTCACCTGCCTGACCACGTAGGTTTTCTCCGTGTACTCTGGTTTCCTCCCAAATTAAAAAAACCATGAGCGGTAACCTTATAACACAGGCAAACAAGAGTGATGAAATATAAGTTTGATAACTTGTTTCAAAATTGTTGATTTTTTATATAAATATTACAAGGGAAGTAGGCAATATTATATATATTAACTCCACACCACAGGACGAGTCTTGCTAAAGTCAATAGTTCTGAATACTAGTAGATCGTGTCTCGTTATGTACACGCCCGAAATAGTTGTAACAATTATGTTTTTAAAAAACCAAGAGTATGACAGGTGAAAATAGGTTGACAATCTTCAATCTTTATTATGGGCTTCAGTACAGAGTATTTAAATTGATCTTCAGTGGTGGTACATCTTATATGTCATGGTACCACCTTTCAAAACTACATGTGATTTTTCTTGTGTAAACCTCTAAGTATCATTGTTACATTCGAGTGTGCAAAAAGAATGTGACATATAGGTTTCATAACTCCTTTGGAATATTTTTCAAGTTTATCTTATTACATTAATGTTAGAGGTTTAAAACGGCCAGATACTTTTTTACAGGCATCGCAGTTGGCAAAATCATATCTGATAGAAAAAAGACCAGACAGTGGCCTCTTATGTGAATATGGTACCAAGTAAAGCTGATCTTTTCTTTTGTAACAATCTTCTTTTATGCTAGCAATGACGAAACATAAGTATGACCCTTATGAGAAGAAAAGCGATTGGCTCAAATGGTTTCAGTACGTTATTGTTCACAAATTTCAAATTGTTCTTTTTAATCTTTTTTCAGAGTTCCTTGCGGCTTTCAAAGCGTCATGAAAAGAGAGGTGCCCTTTAAACAGCGAGAGTTCGATGGACGAAATTAGAAGACGGAAAAATCCAATGCTCATTGTTATATATGCGACTTTAAATTACAAAAACGTCGTTAGACATTTGTTTAAAGTGTAACTGTCGTCTGTAAACACCTCCATGACAATTGTGGACGTCTTAATTCATTCACCCCTGAAATGTCAAAATGAGCTATTCCTTACTTTGAATTGGAAGAGTTCAAATGAATCTTCAGTGGTAAATGATTCACTTCCATATATCGAACAGACATATAAGATGTACGTGTACGCCATCTATATATAAATGGAAATGGCCTTGTGAAAATGTGTACAAACTGCAATTAATTGTAAAAGCCTTAAAGGGATAATTAACAATTAACTTCGATACTTCTGTGTACTGGTCATCTTCTTCTGTGTACAGGTCATCTACTTCTGTGTACTGGTCATCTACTTCTGTGTACTGGTCATCTGCACTATGTAATGAATTATAGCTATCCTATCTTTCATTCTGTACATATTCTGCAATTTTAAGAATTACGTGATTTTCATTTTCTTTCTCGTGTCATTAAAATATTTCCACACCATGTTATTTGTCATTATTCGCTTGAGTCTGGATCCTCATTATATGATTGTGTAGTATTTTGTTGTTCTGACCACAGGGACCTGAGAATTTTTTAAAAAACTGCAACCCCAATGATTATATTATTATAGCATATTGGTGGCATGTGTACGGTAAATTGATCTAAACCCGAAAATAATGTGTCGTCAGACACTTTAGGGTGGTTGGGTGGTGCAGTGGATAGCGCACCTGTCTTTCACCAAGGCGGTCAGTATTCGATTCCTCGACCGGACGTGACAATTATGGGGTTACCTGCCCGATCACATGGGTTTTCTCCGGGTATTCCGGTTTCCTCCCACCATATGATGATTCCTCGAGCGCTGACATCCGGGCCAACAAGAATGATTAATATAAGTTTTATATTTTTTGTAAAATAAAAACTTTATCACGTATCTTAATTAACCTACAACAAGTAGAAAAGACTTAGGTTAGATCCCAATCTAGCTGTAACAGATTCTCAGGTCCCTGTGGTTCTGACTTTTCCCGAAATTACTTGACGTAATGACATGGCGATCATTGATTTGTGTCTATTTTCTACCATTAGAACCTCTTATAAATACGCGTCACGGTTGTGACGTCACAAAGAAACCACTATGCATGACGTCTTGTTTTAGACTTGTCGATGTCACGACATGGAATGACGACGCTATGTATATATTACTGAAAATGTTCCTATTAAATATATAGAGGATAGCCATTGGTTTGCCGTTTAATATCAAATATATTTCACGAGTATGGCAGATTTTTTTTTATATATTTTCAAGTGTGCGTAGCACGAGTGATAATATTTTTAATAAAAATCATACTCGTTAAATATATTTCGAATGAGGCCTTAAAATGCTTTTAATATTTTTTCTTTAACTGTCTCTATACCTGCCTACATGCAAGTACATCCATGAAGCTAGGTGAATGGATGTCCGGTGAAATCGATAACCGATCGGGTCAGGTGCGCATTTCAAAATATTAATACACTACAAAATATGGTTCCACATCAATATCTACTATTGTTTTTTAAGATTAGCCATTTCCATCTTTACCCGATAGACAGATCCTAGCACACGACAATTATACCAAGGGCAATGAGGGAGTTGATCAAGGGGAACAACTCCGGCAAAACCTTATATATATCTTATATTTTCACTACAAATATGAAATTTTCACTGCTCATCACTGCAGCGAAAATATGAATGTTATCAGTTAACTATATTTCACAGGCAAACGTGTAATAAAAGCGGTTATTTTATCTTAGCATTTTTTTCTTTCTTTTTTTTTCTGCTAAAAGCGTTCCTCTAATTTATAACTGCGCTAGTCTCGGTTTCTCTATTCTGTTTTCTGTAGTATGTATTGTGTGTGCGCCAATCATCATTGTGCTTGTCTACTTAAATTCGGTTGTGTACTAAAATTTGACGTTTACAGTTTCTCATGTTCCTTAGTGCACTCACTGAAGAATTATAAAAACATGAACACAAATGTTCCGGTTGCAAGCCACTGAAGACGGTCGCCTATAATACAGATATGTGTGACATGGTTGAGATCAGTTCTATATTAATATATTCGGTAATTTAAAAGACAATATAGGGTCAGTGTTCAGGAAGTCTGGAACCCGTTCCTAAGCTCAAGCATGGATTTTGTGCTTCCTGCGTAAAATCATTCAAAACAATTCTGAAAGCGTTAAGGATTTACGTTTATGTACCTTGTTCATCTTAGGAATTGCAGTTTTTTTTCAGATTAAGTCAACTTGTTGGTTGAAAATGGTCAAATTTCGATTGGAAAGTTTGCCTTTGGAAATCGCCCTTCGTCAAAGCAAAAACAGATCATTTCGAAAACAGGAAAGGAAACTGGTTTGAAAACTATATAACAGCTTCATATTTGAAATTTGATATAGATTCATACATTTTTAGAGCTGTCTCTTTTTGTAAGTCTACAGGAACCTTTAGATTTTGCATTCGAAACCAACCGCTTTCGTACGCTAGAATTTTCTGGACGCGATGTCTGTAATTGGACTAAAAAAGTCAGAACTTGGTTTACATAGCCTAAGGGCCGGGGTGCGAATTTGGCGGCTAACAACAATATTTCAGATAGATTGTTTAAAGCTCACGGCCAATGGGCCAGCGAGAAAGCCAATGACGGTTATGTTTTGGAAGATCTTGCGCATAAACTTTCTGTTTCCGCCAATATTGGCATTTAATAACAATAAGGATATCGCGAATTCATTTGATGTTTGAAACACTGTACACGTATCTAGCAAGCTATTGAATTATCGAAAAGATATTTAAGTATTTGGTTTATGTTTTAATTGAAAAGAGATACGAAATGATATATATACGGATGCCAGGAACGAAGGAACACATAAATGAATTCGTTTCGCGATAGTTTTTAATTTGTATTACGGTTGCAGTGCATCATTGCGCACGTGCTTTCAGCGCGTGTTAGCATTCGACGAGATTGTTCACAACAGTACGGACGTGTATTTTTCACTCCCCCCCCCTTCTCTCTCTCTCTCTCTCTCTCTCTCTCTCTCTCCCCCTCTCTCCCACGAACGCGTAATTATCAGGACATGGGTTCACACACCGTATAGTCGGGACGTAACTTTCCAATGGTCAAACCGACGACGCCTACCTATCAAAATGGTCGCCATTACATTTTAATTCAATTCTCTTTCTAATACTCTTATATCTCTTACTGTTTTTTCGGAAGCGATCTAGGCTTTAGCGGGACATCTCATTTGTCCCTTCAGACTGTTACTTTCTTTTCTCTCATTTTAGCTGCAATTAATATTGGGACCCTCTCAACAACTCTTTTTATCATATCATTTATAATTTATATAAAATGAATTAAGATTACACTGAAATCCTGTACTCTACAACACCAAAATGCACTGACTCAATCTGACGATTGTCCGTTATAATGTACATATATCATGTTTGCCATTGATCGACTAATAATTGATAGTCCGAAATAAACGACCCGCCCATCGATCGCCGTTAAAATATTTATAAAATGCAGTCTTCATTTTGCACACATAGGATAGAGCATATATACGGATAAATCTGTTCATATCTAATTAATTGTTAAATGAGACGATTAATCTCAAAGATAATTGGTAGCTATTCCTTTTTTAACACCCAACTGAGTTCTCAGTATTTATTATCCGTGTACAATTTCATACAGGAAAAGACGAATACTATCAAAATCTCACATGTACTATCTTAGATGTCCCTACAGTCGAATATCTCACATGAACTATCTTAGATGTCCCTACAGTCGAATATCTCACATGAACCATCCGAGATAGAGACGAACCATTACCGGGACTGTCCCTACAGTCGAATATCTCACATGAACTATCTTAGATGTCCCTACAGTCGAATATCTCACATGAACCATCCGAGATAGAGACGAACCATTACCGGGACTGTCCCTACAGTCAAATATCTCACATGTACTATCTTAGATGTCCCTACAGCCGAATATCTCACATGAACCATCCGAGATAGAGACGAACCATTACCGGGACTGTCCCTACAGTCGAATATCTCACATGAACTATCTTAGATGTCCCTACAGTCGAATATCTCACATGAACCATCCGAGATAGAGACGAACCATTACCGGGACTGTCCCTACAGTCGAATATCTCACATGAACCATCCGATATAGAGACGAACCATTACCGGGACTGTCCCTACAGTCGAATATCTCACATGAACTATCTTAGATGTCCCTACAGTCGAATATCTCACATGAACCATCCGAGATAGAGACGAACCATTACCGGGACTGTCCCTACAGTCGAATATCTCACATGAACTATCTTAGATGTCCCTACAGCCGAATATCTCACATGAATTATCCGAGATAGAGACGAACCATTACCGGGACTGTCCCTACAGTCGAATATCTCACATGAACTATCTTAGATGTCCCTACAGCCGAATATCTCACATGAACCATCCGAGATAGAGACGAACCATTACCGGGACTGTCCCTACAGTCGAATATCTCACATGAACTATCTTAGATGTCCCTACAGCCGAATATCTCACATGAATTATCCGAGATAGAGACGAACCATTACCGGGACTGTCCCTACAGTCGAATATCTCACATGAACCATCCGATATAGAGACGAACCATTACCGGGACTGTCCCTACAGTCGAATATCTCACATGAACTATCTTAGATGTCCCTACAGTCGAATATCTCACATGAACCATCCGAGATAGAGACGAACCATTACCGGGACTGTCCCTACAGTCGAATATCTCACATGTACTATTTTAGATGTCCCTACAGCCGAATATCTCACATGAACTATCTTAGATGTCCCTACAGTCGAATATCTCACATGAACCATCCGAGATAGAGACGAACCATTACCGGGACTGTCCCTACAGTCGAATATCTCACATGTACTATCTTAGATGTCCCTACAGCCGAATATCTCACATGAACCATCCGAGATAGAGACGAACCATTACCGGGACTGTCCCTACAGTCGAATATCTCACATGTACTATCTTAGATGTCCCTACAGTCGAATATCTCACATGAACTATCTTAGATGTCCCTACAATCGAATATCTCACATGAACCATCCGAGATAGAGACTAACCATTACCGGGACTGTCCCTACAGTCGAATATCTCACATGAACCATCCGATATAGAGACGAACCATTACCGGGACTGACCCTACAGTCGAATATCTCACATGAACTATCTTAGATGTCCCTACAGTCGAATATCTCACATGAACCATCCGAGATAGAGACGAACCATTACCGGGACTGTCCCTACAGTCGAATATCTCACATGAACTATCTTAGATGTCCCTACAGCCGAATATCTCACATGAATTATCCGAGATAGAGACGAACCATTACCGGAACTGTCCCTACAGTCGAATATCTCACATGAACTATCTTAGATGTCCCTACAGCCGAATATCTCACATGAACCATCCGAGATAGAGACGAACCATTACCGGGACTGTCCCTACAGTCGAAAATCTCACATGAACTATCTTAGATGTCCCTACAGTCGAATATCTCACATGAACCATCCGAGATAGAGACGAACCATTACCGGGACTGTCCCTACAGTCGAATATCTCACATGAACCATCCGAGATAGAGACGAACCATTACCGGGACTGTCCCTACAGTCGAATATCTCACATGAACCATCCGAGATAGAGACGAACCATTACCGGGACTGTCCCTACAGTCGAATATCTCACATGAACCATCCGAGATAGAGACGAACCATTACCGGGACTGACCCTACAGTCGAATATCTCACATGAACTATCTTAGATGTCCCTACAGTCGAATATCTCACATGAACCATCCGAGATAGAGACGAACCATTACCGGGACTGTCCCTACAGTCGAATATCTCACATGAACTATCTTAGATGTCCCTACAGCCGAATATCTCACATGAATTATCCGAGATAGAGACGAACCATTACCGGGACTGTCCCTACAGTCGAATATCTCACATGAACTATCTTAGATGTCCCTACAGCCGAATATCTCACATGAACCATCCGAGATAGAGACGAACCATTACCGGGACTGTCCCTACAGTCGAAAATCTCACATGAACTATCTTAGATGTCCCTACAGTCGAATATCTCACATGAACCATCCGAGATAGAGACGAACCATTACCGGGACTGTCCCTACAGTCGAATATCTCACATGAACCATCCGAGATAGAGACGAACCATTACCGGGACTGTCCCTACAGTCGAATATCTCACATGAACCATCCGAGATAGAGACGAACCATTACCGGGACTGTCCCTACAGTCGAATATCTCACATGAACCATCCGATATAGAGACGAACCATTACCGGGACTGACCCTACAGTCGAATATCTCACATGAACTATCTTAGATGTCCCTACAGTCGAATATCTCACATGAATTATCCGAGATAGAGACGAACCATTACCGGGACTGTCCCTACAGTCGAATATCTCACATGAACTATCTTAGATGTCCCTACAGCCGCATATCTCACATGAACTATCTTAGATGTCCCTACAGTCGAATACTGTAAACGTACTTATATTAGCGCACTCATATTTTCGCGCAAACCATCACCAGCGACATATTCGCGCAATCATGAATTAGCGCATCGACGCTTTTCTGGAATCGACTACACTTTAGGAAAACACCTTGTTACTAAAAATAGATTTGTACATTGTCAGCGATAGGGCCTGGCATGGTTGGATGGTTTCGACCTTTTAGTCTGTGAAGAAAGATGCAGTCATGCGTGGTTGGGACAAAAGCGGCATACGGGGAGCTATTCATAAAATCCGTGATTGAACCGATTGCGGCTTATACCCTTAATTACTGCCATATGAACTGTTAACAGAGACAGTGTTTGCGTAGTGTTGTATTTATTATTTTGTGTTTTTGTGAATAAAATAAACATCGATTGATAAGCATTGTACGTTGTGTTTGATGTCAAATAACTGGTTCACATCACGGGAGATAGGTCGTATTGGATTACTAGCAAAACATAGCTAGTTATTTCACGTAATGTATGCACACTTACTAGATACAAAATTTAGCGCTGCATTTAAATTCGCGCACTAACGCTAGCGCGAAAAGCGCTAAAATATGATTACCGCTAAAATAAGTACGTTTACAGTATCTTAGATGTCCCTACAGTCGAATATCTCACATGAATTATCCGAGATAGAGACGAACCATTACCGGGACTGTCCCTACAGTCGAAAATCTCACACGTACTACCTTAGATGTCCCTACAGTCGAATATCACATGAATTATCCGAGATAGAGACGAACCATTACCGGGACTGTCCCTACAGTCGAAAATCTCACATGAACTATCTTAGATGTCCCTACAGTCGAATATCTCACATGAACCATCCGAGATAGAGACGAACCATTACCGGGACTGTCCCTACAGTCGAATATCTCACATGAACCATCCGAGATAGAGACGAACCATTACCGGGACTGTCCCTACAGTCGAATATCTCACATGAACCATCCGAGATAGAGACGAACCATTACCGGGACTGTCCCTACAGTCGAATATCTCACATGAACCATCCGATATAGAGACGAACCATTACCGGGACTGACCCTACAGTCGAATATCTCACATGAACTATCTTAGATGTCCCTACAGTCGAATATCTCACATGAATTATCCGAGATAGAGACGAACCATTACCGGGACTGTCCCTACAGTCGAATATCTCACATGAACTATCTTAGATGTCCCTACAGCCGCATATCTCACATGAACTATCTTAGATGTCCCTACAGTCGAATATCTCACATGAATTATCCGAGATAGAGACGAACCATTACCGGGACTGTCCCTACAGTCGAAAATCTCACACGTACTACCTTAGATGTCCCTACAGCCGAATATCTCACATGAACTACTGTAAACGTACTTATATTAGCGCACTCATATTTTCGCGCAAACCATCACCAGCGACATATTCGCGCAATCATGAATTAGCGCATCGACGCTTTTCTGGAATCGACTACACTTTAGGAAAACACCTTGTTACTAAAAATAGATTTGTACATTGTCAGCGATAGGGCCTGGCATGGTTGGATGGTTTCGACCTTTTAGTCTGTGAAGAAAGATGCAGTCATGCGTGGTTGGGACAAAAGCGGCATACGGGGAGCTATTCATAAAATCCGTGATTGAACCGATTGCGGCTTATACCCTTAATTACTGCCATATGAACTGTTAACAGAGACAGTGTTTGCGTAGTGTTGTATTTATTATTTTGTGTTTTTGTGAATAAAATAAACATCGATTGATAAGCATTGTACGTTGTGTTTGATGTCAAATAACTGGTTCACATCACGGGAGATAGGTCGTATTGGATTACTAGCAAAACATAGCTAGTTATTTCACGTAATGTATGCACACTTACTAGATACAAAATTTAGCGCTGCATTTAAATTCGCGCACTAACGCTAGCGCGAAAAGCGCTAAAATATGATTACCGCTAAAATAAGTACGTTTACAGTATCTTAGATGTCCCTACAGTCGAATATCTCACATGAATTATCCGAGATAGAGACGAACCATTACCGGGACTGTCCCTACAGTCGAAAATCTCACACGTACTACCTTAGATGTCCCTACAGTCGAATATCACATGAATTATCCGAGATAGAGACGAACCATTACCGGGACTGTCCCTACAGTCGAATATCTCACATGAACTATCTTAGATGTCCCTACAGTCGAATATCTCACATGAACCATCCGAGATAGAGACGAACCATTACCGGGACTGACCCTACAGTCGAATATCTCACATGAACTATCTTAGATGTCCCTACAGTCGAATATCTCACATGAATTATCGGAGATAAAGACGAACCATTACCGGGACTGTCCCTACAGTCGAATATCTCACATGAACCTTCCGAGATAGAGACGAACCATTACCGGGACTGTCCCTACAGTCGAATATCTCACATGAACCATCCGAGATAGAGACGAACCATTACCGGGATTGTCCCTACAGTCGAATATCTCACATGAACCATCCGAGATAGAGACGAACCATTACCGGGACTGACCCTACAGTCGAATATCTCACATGAACTATCTTAGATGTCCCTACAGTTGAATATCTCACACGTACTATCTTAGATGTCCCTACAGTCGAATATCTCACATGAATTATCCGAGATAGAGACGAACCATTACCGGGACTGTCCCTACAGTCGAATATCTCACACGTACTATCTTAGATGTCCCTACAGTCGAATATCTCACATGAACTATCTTAGATGTCCCTACAGTCGAATATCTCACATGAACTATCTTAGATGTTCCTACAGTCGAATATCTCACATGAACCATCCGAGAGAGAGACGAACCATTACCGGGACTGTCCCTACAGCCGAATATCTCACATGAACTATCTTAGATGTCCCTACAGTCGAATATCTCACATGAACCATCCGAGATAGAGACGAACCATTACCGGGACTGTCCCTTCAGTCGAATATCTCACATGAATTATCCGAGATAGAGACGAACCATTACCGGGACTGTCCCTTCAGCCGAATATCTCACATGAACTATCTTAGATGTCCCTACAATCGAATATCCGAGATAGAGACGAACCATTACCGGGACTGTCCCTTCAGCCGAATAGCTCACATGAATTATCCGTGATAGAGACGAACCATTACTGGGACTGTCCCTACAGTCGAATATCTCACATGAACTATCTTAGATGTCCCTACAATCGAATATCTCACATGAACTATTTGGATGTCCCCACAGCCCAATATCTCCCACGTACTATCTTATTATGCTCAACTAAAATACACAGGACAGTCACGGTGTTACAATGTCTGAATAATGACTAGTTCATGCAATGCTGGACAGCCGAATACCATATCTCTTTTTTTTTTTTATTTCTGCCTGATGTCATCAAGTATTGTTTTGAATACAAAATATGCAATGTTTCAAAAAACACTTAAAACAAAACAAAACAAATATTACATTTTGACCATGATGCTCTCTTTATTTTCTTTGAAGAAAATGACATGAAATATATAATTTGACAAATGCTCTTGTCAAAACAGACACCTGTGTGAACTGACTATAATACACAGGCAAAATATCTTGATGTCAATTTGACCTGAAAATGTTCACATGAAATTGTGAAACATTAAGACATTTTGCACTTAATTAAGAGATTATCAGTCAAAACCGATTGTACAATGTTCCTTTTACACTGTAATTGTTTCTGAAAGCAAAAGGACCATGATCCTAAACAGTCACACCAATTGAAAATATGATATTTACATGTTTCAAGAATTGATATACACGTTTATCTAAGACATCCTGCATTGATGAACAAGAGCTTCCCAGGCAATTTTGGTAGACGTTCATCATAAGTACCTATTTTCCCCATTTGAGCACCAATAGCACTCACCGTTATTATGAAATTGAAAATGCAGATTGTTTTTTTGAATGACGAACACACATTGACAGTTAGTAGGTCACCTGAGACTTCATCCAATAATATACAACTGTATATATAACAAATGAATGAACAATTTCCAGGATGAATTATTATCCTTATTTTAAAATAATGAAAAGTATCAATTTACAAGTTTGTTCACATAACAGAAACATATTATGCAACAATTGTAAAACCGTTAGCAAGGCAATTTTGGAACCTCAGGTAATGTAAGTTGTAGCTTTATCTAAGCTGATGACAAGAAAATAAGTTGTTTTAAATTATCAATATACCCTCGAGTTTATTTTTTTCTAAATAAATTTAAACTATCTGACGACAGTATATATGTCCTACGATAAAGTATTTTTTCCTCTCTCCAATATTTGTTGTCCTAACAGACATTGACAGTGAAGGTGACTTCTTGTTTAAGCCAAACAAATTTGCTTCACAATGCTAAACTAATCATCATAGAAAATTAAGGTACAAAATTTGACACTGAATTCTAGATGTGTTGTTCTTGAAGTATGCTGTAAAGGTCAAACTATATTTGTAATTTAACCTTGAGAGCATATGCAAGGTCAAAGATCAAAGTATACTTTTCAATACCTATGAAATGAGGTGTGAGGCAAGTGAAGTAGAAAACAGATATCTTCTGATTGCACAGTGGTAAAAAAAAAAAACTCCTACATGTACACTTGTAGCTGTGTACATGATGCAAGTATCATGAAGTGACTTAATTAAAAACAAGAGGCCCAGGGGCCTCAACGGTCATCTGACTATAAAGATCTAATATATATCATTTGTGTTGGTTATTGCCAAGTTGTTCAAAGATATCTACATACATGTTTATGACCCCTGTGACCTTGAAAGTATAGGTGAAGGTTTATATGAGGAATATTTGCACCAATCTGTCCCAGGTACCCACTGGCCAAATATCAGCACCTAGGGCCTTTTGGTAAGTGAGAAGAAGTTTGTTAAAGATTTTTACATGTTTTACCATTGCGACCTTGAAAGTAGGTCAAGGTCATTCATATGAGGAAACTTTGTAGCACCCTATGCCAGGTACCTACCAGCCAAATATCAGCACCCAGGGCCTTTTGGTTATTGAGAAGAAAATTGTTAAAGATTTTTACATATTTGACCCCTGTGACCTTGAAAGTAGGTCAAGGTCATTCATATGAAGAAACTTGTAGCACTCTATGCCAGGTACCTACCAGCCAAATATCAGCACCCAGGGCCTTTCAGTTGTTGAGAAGAAGATTGTTCAAGGTATTTCTACATATTTGACCCCTGTGACCTTGAAAGTAGGTCAAGGTCATTTATATGAGGAAACTTTGTAGCACTCCATCCAAGGTACTTACTGGCCAAATATCATTGCCCGGGGCCTTTTGGATAATGAGAAGAAGATTGTTAAAGATTTTTACATATTTGACCCCTGTGACCTTGAAAGTAGGTCAAGGTCATTCATATGAGGAAACTTTGAAGCACTCCATGCCAGGTACCTACCAGCCAAATATCAGCACCCAGGGCCTTTTGGTTATTGAGAAGAAGATTGTTAAAGGAAAAGTTTACGGACGGCGGACGGCACACGGCGCACGGCGCACGACGACGGACGAAGCACGATGACTAAAACATCCTGACCCTTCGGGTCAGATGACCTAAAAACTGATGAACAGATAGACAGATGCATTATACTCCAATTTTGTAAGTCATAACTACCTGGTGAAGATAAAGGCACTTCTGTTCTCCTCTATTAACACATATATATAATATATATATGATAGTGTCCAGGGTTGAGGTAATTGTAATTTGTAATTAATTACACAAACCCAATGTAATTGGGTGTAATTGTAATTGAAGGAAAATTCAATTACATGTAATTGTAATTTAATTATTATAATAATTACATTAAAAATAATCTAATTACATTTGAATCACATTACCATTAAATTTATATAAAATACCATGTCATACATGTTATATTTTTAGCAATTAAATGCTGCATGTCTACATTAAAATGTACTTGTATTTTACTTTTTTAATAAAAAATGTTGAATGCAAATTTTTTCTAAGTAAAATATATGTACATGTATACAGGTGAGAATTCAAGTTAATTACTTGTCATTCATACCTGTACAGCTGGCCACTGGTCGTACTATCTTAGATGTCCCTACAGTCGAATATCTCACATGAATTATCTTAGATGTCCCTACAGTCGAATATCTCACATGAACTATCTTAGATGTCCCTACAGTCGAATATCTCACATGAACCATCCGAGATAGAGACGAACCATTACCGGGACTGTCCCTACAGCCGAATATCTCACATGAACTATCTTAGATGTCCCTACAGTCGAATATCTCACATGAACCATCCGAGATAGAGACGAACCATTACCGGGACTGACCCTACAGTCGAATATCTCACATGAACTATCTTAGATGTCCCTACAGTCGAAAATATGATATTTACATGTTTCAAGAATTGATATACACGTTTATCTAAGACATCCTGCATTGATGAACAAGAGCTTCCCAGGCAATTTTGGTAGACGTTCATCATAAGTACCTATTTTCCCCATTTGAGCACCAATAGCACTCACCGTTATTATGAAATTGAAAATGCAGATTGTTTTTTTGAATGACGAACACACATTGACAGTTAGTAGGTCACCTGAGACTTCATCCAATAATATACAACTGTATATATAACAAATGAATGAACAATTTCCAGGATGAATTATTATCCTTATTTTAAAATAATGAAAAGTATCAATTTACAAGTTTGTTCACATAACAGAAACATATTATGCAACAATTGTAAAACCGTTAGCAAGGCAATTTTGGAACCTCAGGTAATGTAAGTTGTAGCTTTATCTAAGCTGATGACAAGAAAATAAGTTGTTTTAAATTATCAATATACCCTCGAGTTTATTTTTTTCTAAATAAATTTAAACTATCTGACGACAGTATATATGTCCTACGATAAAGTATTTTTTCCTCTCTCCAATATTTGTTGTCCTAACAGACATTGACAGTGAAGGTGACTTCTTGTTTAAGCCAAACAAATTTGCTTCACAATGCTAAACTAATCATCATAGAAAATTAAGGTACAAAATTTGACACTGAATTCTAGATGTGTTGTTCTTGAAGTATGCTGTAAAGGTCAAACTATATTTGTAATTTAACCTTGAGAGCATATGCAAGGTCAAAGATCAAAGTATACTTTTCAATACCTATGAAATGAGGTGTGAGGCAAGTGAAGTAGAAAACAGATATCTTCTGATTGCACAGTGGTAAAAAAAAACAACTCCTACATGTACACTTGTAGCTGTGTACATGATGCAAGTATCATGAAGTGACTTAATTAAAAACAAGAGGCCCAGGGGCCTCAACGGTCATCTGACTATAAAGATCTAATATATATCATTTGTGTTGGTTATTGCCAAGTTGTTCAAAGATATCTACATACATGTTTATGACCCCTGTGACCTTGAAAGTATAGGTGAAGGTTTATATGAGGAATCTTTGCACCAATCTGTCCCAGGTACCCACTGGCCAAATATCAGCACCTAGGGCCTTTTGGTAAGTGAGAAGAAGTTTGTTAAAGATTTTTACATGTTTTACCATTGCGACCTTGAAAGTAGGTCAAGGTCATTCATATGAGGAAACTTTGTAGCACCCTATGCCAGGTACCTACCAGCCAAATATCAGCACCCAGGGCCTTTTGGTTATTGAGAAGAAGATTGTTAAAGATTTTTACATATTTGACCCCTGTGACCTTGAAAGTAGGTCAAGGTCATTCATATGAAGAAACTTGTAGCACTCTATGCCAGGTACCTACCAGCCAAATATCAGCACCCAGGGCCTTTCAGTTGTTGAGAAGAAGATTGTTCAAGGTATTTCTACATATTTGACCCCTGTGACCTTGAAAGTAGGTCAAGGTCATTTATATGAGGAAACTTTGTAGCACTCCATCCAAGGTACTTACTGGCCAAATATCATTGCCCGGGGCCTTTTGGATAATGAGAAGAAGATTGTTAAAGATTTTTACATATTTGACCCCTGTGACCTTGAAAGTAGGTCAAGGTCATTCATATGAGGAAACTTTGAAGCACTCCATGCCAGGTACCTACCAGCCAAATATCAGCACCCAGGGCCTTTTGGTTATTGAGAAGAAGATTGTTAAAGGAAAAGTTTACGGACGGCGGACGGCACACGGCGCACGGCGCACGACGACGGACGAAGCACGATGACTATAGGTCATCCTGACCCTTCGGGTCAGATGACCTAAAAACTGATGAACAGATAGACAGATGCATTATACTCCAATTTTGTAAGTCATAACTACCTGGTGAAGATAAAGGCACTTCTGTTCTCCTCTATTAACACATATATATAATATATATATGATAGTGTCCAGGGTTGAGGTAATTAGGGCTTTTCACTTTGTGGTGAAAAGTCCTATTGTTTCTGTTCTGTTTATTATTATTATTATTATTATTATTATTATTATTATTCTTCTGCATTTCATTTTGTGACACGAATTATGCAAAAATGGTAAGAGGTATGTCAATTCAGTTAAGCCCATTGTATTTGGCATGAGCCAAAGGGGTGACAGCAACATAACAAAGTAGGTCCAAAATCCAAGATGGCCGCCATGACGTCATAAGTTAAAAACTTTAAAATAGCCATATTTCAATGACCGTTGGCTGTTCAGAGTTTCTGTAATGATATTATTGTAGACATAAGCCATATCTAACTTTTTTTGTCACACATTTAGGTACTTTGGAGTTGAAATAAAAAAGTTCGCCATTGGGTCAAAAATCAAAAAAAAAATTTTTTTTTTTTTTTTTTTTAATTTTAATTTTTTTTGAAATTTGTTTTGACCAATCTATACACAATGTCATTCTGATGAATTTGATGTGTTTAGTTTTTATGTAACACATGTGGTTTCCGGTATACGCCATATGTAATTTTCCCCTATATAATCTATATAAAAAACCGTTTCACATTTTAAACTTCTTCTCAAATTCCAACAGTTGGATTCAGCTCAAACTTGTCTAAAATGATCGTGGGATAGTCCCGACTAAAGTTTGATATTTTTAAATTGATTCAAAATCCAAGATGGCCGCTATGACGTCATACTTTAAAATGTTTAAATGGCTATATCTTAATTACCGTTTTATGTGCAGATGTTTCAAAGGTATATTATTGTAGATTATATCTGGGGACAACTTTTTTCTTCTATAAGTTATAACAAAATATGTCTCGTAAAAAAGCGAGGCAGAGGTCAAAGTTAATCTATTTTTAGAAATTTTTCATTTTTCATTATTTGTGAAAACTTTTTCTACAGATCAATAGAGTATGACATTCCGATGATATTGATACCTTCGGTGTCTTGATAGCACTTCCGGTTAAGGTATTACGCCATTGTGAACATTTCCCTATATATTCTATGTTAAAAACCATTTCACATTTTAAACTTCTTCTCAAATTCCACTAATGGGATTCAGCTCAAACTTGTCTAAAATGATTGTTGGATAGTCCCGACTAAAGTTTGATATTTTTAAATTGATTCAAAATCCAAGATGGCCGCTATGACGTCATACTTTAAAAAGGTTAAAATGGCTATATCTCAATAACCGTTTAATGTCCAGATGTTTCAAAGGTATATAATTGTAGATTGCATCTGGGGAAATATTTCTTGTTCTACAAGTTATTACAAAATATGTCTTGTAAAACAGCGCAGCAGAGGTCAAAGTTAACCTATTTTTAGAAATTTTTCATTTTTCATTATTTTTTAAAACTTTTTCTACTGATCAATAGAGTATGTCATTCCGATGATATTGATACCTTCGGTGTCTTGATACCACTTCCGGTTAAGGTATTACGCCGTTTTGCATTTTCCCCTATATAATCTATATAAAAAACCGTAATTTTGGAACTCTCCTGTGTTTTCTTTATACTCCTTGGCAACAGTAAATAAAAAGTTGCATATACACACATCCCGATCGACTGTTATTCCGGTTACTAATTGTATGTAGATAGTTTTCATAGATAAAGCAGATCTTATTGTACGTCTAAGGATATTCGTACATTTTGTTGGTAACTTTTTATACAGTTTTATATTGTACAGTGCAATATGATCTTTAGGCCTATCGTTGCTACGACGGCCGATCACAGCTGGACCGATAGAATGAAAGTTGATGGCTAACGCGAAACTTATTGTATTTCATGAAACTAAATTCATATCTGGTATTGTTTGATATTATACTATATTATCTCATCAATCTAAACATAACGAAGTCATCGCAAACGTTTAAAAAAAAACAACAAAATAAGTCTACATGTCAGCCAGTACAAACATACCCGCGGGTCACTGTAAACATTGTGACGTCATCGGAATGTATAACTTGCAACACTGTATCTTTTTTTGAATACACTAATGAGCGACAGAATGAGGAGCAGCATTAACTTCCATGCGTACATGACAAGGGCTTCAAGGGGCATTTTATGAGGAGTTTACTGGCATATTAGCTCGCTACAGGCGTCTGCTTCGGACAACTGGAAATTTACATGTCAAACCAGTGAAATGGGACGGGAACATCCTCTGACATTTGACCCCATATCAATCCGCAATCACATATCAAAATCTAGCAAAAGTATACATTTTTGTAAAGTTAAATATCTGTAGATTTCATTCAATGCAGAATATGTCAACAATTATCTATCTAGATTACTCAGAATCACTGTACTTAACCAGAACAAATTTTCAGTAGGGACTACAAACGTATGAAACACGCCGTGATTGGCTCATTTAGTTGTGCGAGTCCTTAATAGTGTAAAATACGGTCTTTCTTAGTGAATTAACGGATGAGCATTATTACTAGCCGCTTTGGCTCATATGGTAAGGCTATAGTTCATTACGATAGAGACCCGGGTTCGATTCCTGGGCGGAACACTCAGCAGAGTTTTTTTGTTTTAATTTCTTCTTTTTTTTTCGTTGTAATACATCTATACACGTTATTATCGAGACATCGTAGCAGAAATATCTCATTTGATTATCGGGACATGTTTAAACAAATCTCATTTGATTGTCGGAACATATGAAACTGGAGGAGAGATTTTCCCATTGTCGGGACAAGTGCTTTTACGACCGGAAGATACTGAAAATCTGTTAACATTTGATAATTGGGACATACATTTCTCAGCAAATATATATATCACTATCTGATCACTTTGTGCGCTTTAAACGAACCGTAATTAGGGCTTAAACTGAGGAAATGTAGTGGTATTATTGGCTTAACAAAACCTTTTTAACGACTTTGAAAAGCTTTTCAAATGCTTACACTTAATTTTGCATTGAACAGCTTTCAGCGGGCATTCATATTACCTTTGAATGCAAACTTAACGCAGTTCAATACTCATACTTACCATTTTAAGAATCTGTTCATCCCATCAAATTTTAAATTAATTGATCCTGAGATAGTCCCGACAAAAGTGTGCAATTTTAAAGTTGATTCAAAATCCAACAGAAATGATATAGATTATAGGTGAAAAGCCCATCAAATTGTTAGCCAACAATTTCTAGTTGTAATTTGTAATTAATTACACAAACCCAATGTAATTGGGTGTAATTGTAATTGAAGGAAAATTCAATTACATGTAATTGTAATTTAATTATTATAATAATTACATTAAAAATAATCTAATTACATTTGAATCACATTACCATTAAATTTATATAAAATACCATGTCATACATGTTATATTTTTAGCAATTAAATGCTGCATGTCTACATTAAAATGTACTTGTATTTTACTTTTTTAATAAAAAATGTTGCATGCAAATTTTTTCTAAGTAAAATATATGTACATGTATACAGGTGAGAATTCAAGTTAATTACTTGTCATTCATACCTGTACAGCTGGCCACTGGTCGTACTATCTTAGATGTCCCTACAGTCGAATATCTCACATGAACTATCTTAGATGTCCCTACAGTCGAATATCTCACATGAACTATCTTAGATGTCCCTACAGTCGAATATCTCACATGAACCATCCGAGATAGAGACGAACCATTACCGGGACTGTCCCTACAGCCGAATATCTCACATGAACTATCTTAGATGTCCCTACAGTCGAATATCTCACATGAACCATCCGAGATAGAGACGAACCATTACCGGGACTGACCCTACAGTCGAATATCTCACATGAACTATCTTAGATGTCCCTACAGTCGAATATCTCACATGAACCATCCGAGATAGAGACGAACCATTACCGGGACTGACCCTACAGTCGAATATCTCACATGAACTATCTTAGATGTCCCTACAGTCGAAAATATGATATTTACATGTTTCAAGAATTGATATACACGTTTATCTAAGACATCCTGCATTGATGAACAAGAGCTTCCCAGGCAATTTTGGTAGACGTTCATCATAAGTACCTATTTTCCCCATTTGAGCACCAATAGCACTCACCGTTATTATGAAATTGAAAATGCAGATTGTTTTTTTGAATGACGAACACACATTGACAGTTAGTAGGTCACCTGAGACTTCATCCAATAATATACAACTGTATATATAACAAATGAATGAACAATTTCCAGGATGAATTATTATCCTTATTTTAAAATAATGAAAAGTATCAATTTACAAGTTTGTTCACATAACAGAAACATATTATGCAACAATTGTAAAACCGTTAGCAAGGCAATTTTGGAACCTCAGGTAATGTAAGTTGTAGCTTTATCTAAGCTGATGACAAGAAAATAAGTTGTTTTAGATTATCAATATACCCTCGAGTTTATTTTTTTCTAAATAAATTTAAACTATCTGACGACAGTATATATGTCCTATGATAAAGTATTTTTTCCTCTCTCCAATATTTGTTGTCCTAACAGACATTGACAGTGAAGGTGACTTCTTGTTTAAGCCAAACAAATTTGCTTCACAATGCTAAACTAATCATCATAGAAAATTAAGGTACAAAATTTGACACTGAATTCTAGATGTGTTGTTCTTGAAGTATGCTGTAAAGGTCAAACTATATTTGTAATTTAACCTTGAGAGCATATGCAAGGTCAAAGATCAAAGTATACTTTTCAATACCTATGAAATGAGGTGTGAGGCAAGTGAAGTAGAAAACAGATATCTTCTGATTGCACAGCGGTAAAAAAACAACTCCTAGCTGTGTACATGATGCAAGTATCATAAAGTGACTTAATTAAAAAAACTGATGAACAGATAGACAGATGCATTATACTCCAATTTTGTAAGTCATAACTACCTGGTGAAGATAAAGGCACTTCTGTTCTCCTCTATTAACACATATATATAATATATATATGATAGTGTCTAATGTTTCAGTAATTTTGCTGTTATTTCATTTTGTTTTTTCTTATACTGTTGAAACATTGCCCAAGCATTGTATTTGATCTGTTTCCAATGGATATTTTTTAAACAGTTTGACTGCCTTTGGGTTTTCAGAACTAAATCCTTCCTTGGTGGCTTCTTGTTTTTTATGACAGCAGGCAAAATCAAATCTTCTATTGCACTGCGTTGCTCTGGTTTCCATTGCATTCTTTGTTTTTTCAAAGGTGGATTTGCTGAAGAAGAAAAATCGATTACCTATTGTTTTTTACATGATGCAATATCAATTTAATGTTTTTTTTTCTTTATGGCATTTACCAAGAAGCTGGCTCATTAATTTTGTGAATGCCACATATAATATGTCAGGGATGACATATCTTATCCATTTATTTCACACAATTTGCTGATCAGGTAAATTATACTATTGTATTGAGCACTCCTAATCTTCAAATGAAGATGACTATCAAGAATATCTTACTTCTAAGATGTGCCATACTTTCATTGTAATATCAACTTACATTTACTAGGTCTAGATGTTTCCATTTCTGATTCAGAATCATCTACATCTGTGGATTCATCACGGGGCACTGAAAAAAAAAAATGAGCGGACAATTATTTCTTTAGAATAATTCACAACTGAAGTTTGAGAGGGAACCCATATGAACTAAAATTGTTAAATTTAATCATCTTATAATTTACTTCCAGCTTTTATCCATAACTAATACAAGAGGCCCAGAGGGCCTGTATCGCTCAACTCGTTATTTCAGGCACTACATTTTATATGTTAACATCAAATAAGCATATTGGGACGTGCCCCTCAAGCCCCTGGGGCCCCAATACTCAGGGTTTATACAAAATTGATTCCTCTTCACACTAAGATGCTTCAGACCAAATATAGACCAAATTCTTTCATTCCTGTAGCAGAAGAAGGATTTTAAAGGATTTGCTATATTTTCCCCTATTGGGCCATGCCCCTTCAGCCCCTGGGGGCCCAGACCCACGGTTTATACAAAATTGATTCCCCTACACCCAAGGATGCTTCATACCAAATATGAACCAAATCCTTTCATTTCTACAGCAGGAGAAAGATTTTAAAGAATTTGCTTTATTTCCCCTATATGGCCCCGCCCCTCCAGCCCCTGGGGGCCCAGACCCACAGTTTATACAAAATTGATTCCCCTACACCCAAGGATGCTGAAGACCAAATATGAACCAAATCCTTTTATTCCTACAGCAGGAGAAGGATTTTAAAGAATTTGCTATATTTCCCCTATTGGGCCCCGCCCCTCAAGCTCCTGGGGGCACAGACCCACGGTTTATACAAAATTGATTTCACATCACCCAAGGATGCTTCAGACCAAATATAATCCAAATCCTTTCATTCCTACAACAAGAAGGATTTTAAAGAATTTGCTTGATTTCCCCTATTGGGCCCCGCCCCTCCAGCCCCTGGGGGCCCAGACCCACGGTTTATACAAAATTGATTACCCTTTACCCAAGGATGTTTAAGACCAAATATGAACCAAATCCTTTCATTCCTACAGCAGGAGAAGGATTTTAAAGAATTTGGTATGTTTCCCCTATTGGGCCCCGCCCCTCCAGCCCCTTGGGGCCTAGACCAACAGTTTAAACAAAAGTGATTTCACATCACCCAAGGATGTTTCAGACCAAATATGAACCAAATCCTTTCATTCCTACAACAGGAGAAGGATTTTAAAGAATTTGGTATGTTTCCCCTATTGGGCCCCGCCCCTCCAGCCCCTGGGGGCCCAGACCCATGGTTTATACAAAATTGATTACCCTTTACCCAAGGATGTTTAAGACCAAATATGAACCAAATCCTTTCATTCCTACAGCAGGAGAAGGATTTTAAAGAATTTGGTATGTTTCCCCTATTGGGCCCCGCCCCTCCAGCCCCTTGGGGCCTAGACCCACAGTTTAAACAAAAGTGATTTCACATCACCCAAGGATGTTTCAGACCAAATATGAACCAAATCCTTTCATTCCTACAACAGGAGAAGGATTTTAAAGAATTTGGTATGTTTCCCCTTTTGGGCCCAGCCCCTCCAGCCCCTGGGGCCCCGGACCCACCATTTATACAAAACTGATTCCCCTACATACAAGGATGCTTCAGACCAAATATGGACCAAATCTTTTCACTCCTGCAGTAGAAGAAGGATTTAAAAGAATTTGCTATATTTCCCCTATTGGGCCATGCCCCTCCAGCCCCTTGGGGCTCAGACCCATCGTTTATACAAAATTGATTCCCCTACACCCAAGGATGCTTTACACCAAATATGAACCAAATCCTTTCATTCCTACAGCAGGAGAAGGATTTTAAAGAATTTGTTATGTTTCCCCTATTGGGCCCCACCCCTCCAGCCCCTTGGGGCCCAGACCCACGGTTTATACAAAATTGATTTCACATCACCCAAGGATGCTTCAGACCAAATATGAACCAAATCCTTTCATTCCTACAACAGGAGAAGGATTTTAAATAATTTGCTATATTTCCCCTATTGGGCCCCGCCCCTCCAGCCCCTGAGGGCCCAGACCCATGGTTTATACAAAAGTGATTACCCTTTATCCAAAGATGCTTCAGACCAAATATGGACCAAATCTTTTCACTCCTGCAGTAGGAGAAGGATTTTAAATAATTTGCTATATTTCCCCTATTGGGCCCCGCCCCTCCAGCCCCTGAGGGCCCAGACCCATGGTTTATACAAAAGTGATTACCCTTTATTCAAGGATGCTTCAGACCAAATATTAACAAAATCTTTTCACTCCTGCAGTAGAAGAAGGATTTTAAAGAATTTGCTATACTCCCCTTTTGGGCCCCGCCCCTCCAGCCCCTGGGGGCCCAGACCCACGGTTTATACAAAATATATTTCCCTTCATGCAAAGATACTTCAGGCCAAATTTGGTCAAAATCTGCTTAGGGGTTTATGACTAGTAGTGATTTAAAGGAAAAGTTGACAGACGGACGACGGACGGACGGACGGACGACGGACGCCGCACCATGACATAAGCTCACCAGCCCTTTGGGCTAGGTGAGCTAATAATTATACTGAATATGTCTGTAACAGAGCGCATGATTCACATACAATTAAATCACTGCCTCCGCTAGGAGTCGAACCCAGGATGCCTGATTACTACCCAGTGGACACACAACGTTTGTAGAATGTCCGGAGAACGTCCGATTCAGGTCGCAACGTCCGGGACATTCATGCAACATTGTGGAAACGTTTTTTGCCAAACATTTGTGCGATGTTTTCTCTTGATGTTTTGATAACGTTTTTATAAGGTTAGAATATAACTTTGAAAATATTTAGCTTTTGTTAAATGGAGTTATTGTGTACGTTATAAAAATTATGAAAACGAAGACATAAAAAACTACAATTGTATTAAATTTCTGTTCGAAAATGTAGAAGTTTTTATTACGAATTATATTGATCAATAATTAATCATATTAACTTTAACTAGAACTGTAAGCCAATGGCTAACTTATACCTCCCGCCCCCAACTTGCTCACCCTTTGCAATATGATAGTAATAAGCTAGGCAATGTTGATAAGTAACAATTTTTTATCTGCAAATACAGGTACACATTGTCCCTAACATTCTTGTGTAGTTTAATTAAATTGGTTCACAGGTTGAGGAGTAGTTTTCCAGACACAAGTTTCCAGCAACAACCTGTTTATTGTGACCTGGTTACCTTGCATGGCAACCAAATTTTGCATAAAATAACCTGCAAGGATATCTACACATGGTCCTTAACATTAAGGTGAAGCTTCATTGAAATTGGTTCACTGGTTAAGGAGGAGTTGTCTGGTCAAAATAACCAGTTTATACTACCTAGTTACAATGGCAACCTATTTTTTTTTATAGAAAAAGTGTGTATGCATATGTACACATAGTCTGTAACATTTCTGTGTAGTTCCATTGAAATTGGTTGTTAAGTTTAGAAGGAGTTGTGCTGACAAAGTCTTCCACAAGAATTTAGGTATTGTAACATGGTTACCATGACAACCAAAATTTCTGAAGAAAATCACCCTGCATACACATTTACACATGGTCCCTAACATTCCTGTGAACTTTCACTTGAATGAGTTCACAAATTAATGAGTAGTTGTCTGGAAAAAATTTCCCCCCCAAAAATAAGTATTAGTACCTTGGTTACCATGGCAACCAAATTTCAACCTGATATAGATTACGCACATCTACAATGCATAAGGATCATTGTCACCAAGCTTCAATGAAATCCCCTCAGTAGTCTCGGAGGAGTAGCCGGTACAAACATTTCCCCCCAAAAAACCAAGTATAGTACCCTGGTTACCATGGCAACCAAATTTCAACTTGATATAGATTACGCACATATACATTGTATAAGGATCACTTTCACCAAGATTCATTGAAATCCCCTCAGTAGTCTTGGAGGAGTAGCCGGTACAAACATTTCCCCCCAAAAAACAAAGTATAGTACCCTGGTTACCATGGCAACCAAATGTTCAAACCTCTTACAGATTACGCACATCTACAATGTATAAGGATCATTGTCACCAAGTTTCATAGAAATCCCCTCAGTAGTCTCGGAGGAGTAGCCAGTACAAACATTTCCCCTCAAAAAAACAAGTATAGTACCCTGGTAACCATGGCAACCAAATTTTCAAACCTCTTATAGATTACGCACATCTACAATGTATAAGGATCATTGTCACCAAGTTTCATTGAAATCCCCTCAGTAGTCTCGGAGGAGTAGCCGGTACAAACATTTCCCCCCAAAAAACCAAGTATAGTACCTGGTTACCATGGCAACCAAATTTTCTAACCTCTTATAGATTACGCACATCTACAATGTATAAGGATCATTGTCACCAAGTTTCATTGAAATCCCCTCAGTAGTTTCGGAGGAGTAGCCGGTACATCGTTGCGTCTACAGACGGACGGACGGACGGACGGACGGACGGACGGACGGACGGACAACCTGATTCCAGTATACCCCCCCTAACTTCGTTTCGGGGGGTATAATAAGGGATGCAACACAAAAATTCTTCATGAAAGGAAAATTTAATATGGCCCTACAGCATCACATCAAATTTGAAAGAAATCCATTGAACACTGAGCAAATGCATAGCCGTACAAAAATAAATTTTCAAATTTTCTAGCGAAAAGGGCAATAACTCACTAAATAAGGGCCGTACCCAAACAGCCTTCTAAGGGGCACAAGAGCATGTCATACAGAACAAGTGTGCAAAGTTTCATTGAAATCCATGCAGAATCCTTGGAGAAATAAGTGGCACAACATTGTGTTCATTTTTTTTATATCAAGGGCCATAACTCTGTAAATAAGGGTTGTAATCAAATGCCTTTCTGGGAGACACAAGATCTTTTCACATACAACATGTGTGTAAAGTTTCATTAAAATCCATGCATAAATGTGGGAGGAGTAGCGGGTACAAAATTGTGTCTACAGACAGACAGACAGACAGACAGACGGACAGACGGACAGACAGACAGACAGACAGACAGACAGACGGACAGACAGACAGACAGACACGCTGATTCCAGTATACCCCCCCACAACTTCGTTGCGGGGGGTATAATTATTTTTAAATTACAATAAAGCATACTATATTTCTAAATTACTGTTATGAGCATTAATTGTGTAGCGATCATCAGTCTCAATTTCCTGTTACAATCACTTACGGATAACTTGAAATAAACGTTCTGGACTTACTAGAATCTGACAACGAATCTGTGTTAGCTCGGATGATATATTTTGTTCATCAACACATTTATACCAGCTAATTACACAGATACAGACCGATATTTCAAGGTAAGCCTTGTGTGATTCTTGTTTTCTGGGTTTATCGTGTTTGTCTTTCACACATGCTTTGTATATAGGCTCAAACCAGGGGCATACTCGTTACGTAGCCTATAGTTCCATGTTACAAACAAACCGATCGGGAGCAGTTGTAATTTACATGATGGTTAACAGCGATACCTGTGGAGCATGGCTGAGTATGTTTTCCTGGGTCCCTACATGGGCGCCAAATGTAACAGAGCGCATGATTCACATTAAATTAAATCACTGCCTCCGCTAGGAGTCGAACCCGGGACGCCTGATTACTAGTCTTACGCTCAACCGATCGAGCTAAAGGAATGATTCCTCTAGCCGAGAGGTTTACCGCGGCTAGTACAGTATAACTTGTCAAAACCGGACCTTGTATAAACCGGATACTTGTCTATACCGGTTCAATTGTTTGGTCCCGGCATATTTCTTCATAAATTATAGTACTGAAACCTGTGTAATCCGGAACCTGTCTATTCTGAAAACCGGCCTCATCTTAGTAATCCTAACTTAAATCTATTTGCAAAAAAAGTTGCTCAAACCGGACACGAAAGTTTTACAACACGCAGCAATAAAAACAAACACACCTAACTAGGCCATTCACTGTCGCATTTAAACCTCATTTATTCGTTTGTGAGTAACAAAGACAATCGCTACCTTAAACCGATCGCCAATCTAAGGTTAATAACCGAGGAAATGTTAGTTAAAGAGAGTCTTCAAAGACTCAAAAAGACAATGACAATTTTTACTCTAAAACAAATTAGATATATGTAAGATTACACTTCTATCCTAAGTTTACAATAACATGATGTACGTAACATTGACAATGACTATGAGACTTTATACAAAACTTGTATACATGTAAATATGAGAAATTAGATTGTGAATTTGACACCTTATCTTGTTATTATTTGCATATAAATATATTGACAAGTTCCTAATCTCTGCAAACCGGACACCTGTGTAAACCGGCCAAATATACTGGTCCTGTTGGCATCCGGTTTAGACAAGTTATACTGTATTCACCAGGGCTACATGTCAGCTTCAAAAAATTCGCTGAGTAGTTACTTAATGTCCAATTCTCTGAGTAATTGATGAATTGGTGAAGAAGGCTGCACAATATATCACATAAGCCAAGTTGCATTGGTGAGTAACAGGTAAATGTTTACCTTTAAATTCCGGATCCCGATCAGAATTGTATTGTTCAGAATCATACTGTTCAATGTCTAGATCACATTTCTTTGTACTTTTCCTTTTGCAGAGAACCTTTCTTGGTCCTACTAGAAAGAAAATTTCCACACATTATAGCTACACAAAAGGAAATAATGCAGAATAATATTGTTTGAATTTCAAAGTTCTAATCTATCTACAGCATATCATTCATTTTTTGTCCATTTTGCCAGACTTTGTTATGTAAAGCCAAAATTTTGACAGCATGACTCTTATTACATTGTACATATACATGTACTATCACTTTCACCTACTTTGATCCAAGGAATGATCAGGCCAATAAAACATAGAAAGATGGACAGAGTTTTAAAAAATTGACTTTTCCTTAGGATTTCCAAATCATATTGTCAAAATCTAGCAACTCGAATTGAAGAAAAAATGTTATGCAGTACCATTTGAACAATTCAAAGTTAACCACTAACTATAATAGGTACTTCCAATTATTGTCATGAAAGAAACTCAGAAGACAGCATTTGGTGACTGTACAACCCTTAGTTTTTGAGAAAGTACACTGAACATAAATTTCCATTTTGACACAGCTGAAAATGGAAACAAAAAACTAACGTTTTGCTCAGCAAGTCAGAGCAAAAAATATTTGATACCTTCATTCTCTGCTTCTTCTTCAGAATCAGAAACAATAACAGCCTTTCTCTTCACCCGTTTTCTTTTGATTGCTTTCTGTCGTCTTTCTAAGAAAGCAAATCACAACATAACATAGTTGTACATTTACACAAAAACATGTAAATTGTTGGAACTATTTCTAACTTCCTGTTAATGCAAACAAGAGGTGAAAGGTCTGCATCACTCACCTGGTATTCATCCAAGTCTTATTACGGTACTTATTATTCTGGCCTGATTTCTCAAGCTTGGCAGTCAATCAATTCTTTATCGATCATTCTGACCTGATCTTAGCATGAATGATAACATGAATAGCGATGACTGATGAGAGAAAGATAGTTAACACATGTACACATGTAAGAATGAATAATAGAAAAAGGTGATAAACAGTATATAAGAATGGATGATGAATGAGGGCCTTCCTTCACAAGAACAAAATATGGAAATTTAAAAAAAAAGAATGATTTAATAGATTAAAGTTATTTCTCATAAGAAAAAAACCAAGAGATCCCAGAGGGATCTTGGCGCCCACCATTGAAAGATCTTTATTGGTTCAATGTCAGATTGATCTTTTCTCTGCATTTCCCTTCTTTCTCTTTTCCTTTAATAATCTTATAACACAAGTGAACCTATAATGTACACATGAAGTTTGAGGAAAACCCCTCCAGTTCTTTTCAAGAAATAACAATAGCAAACTTCAATTCTCAAAATCAAAGATGGCCGTCTGTTGAATATTTTGTTTTTCTGATCAAAAGTTTTAATTGAAATGGTAAAACTTGGAACCTGCAAAATTTCAGAAAGATTCCTTCAGTACTTTCTGGGAAACAGCGGTAACAAACATCAACTGTCAAAATCCAAGATGGCTGCCTGTCGGCCATGTTGTTTTTGGATCGGTCCCAAAATGGAATATGCACAACTAGGGACCAAGGGGAACATAATCATGAAATTACAGAAAGATCCCCTTTGTACGTTATATAGTTTTATATAGCGATAACAAGAATTGTTAATGGACGGATGGAACGATGGAAGGATGGATGGACCACGGACCACGGACGAAAGGTGATTTGAATAGCCCACCATCTGATAATGGTGGGCTAAAAATTGGAGTCTTATTACTTTAAAGGTGGACTAAAATAGAGCTACGTAAAGTATCACCATAAGTCTAACAATATTTCTAGTTAAAGATCCAATATATGTAACTACCGACAAAAATTTGAGTGAAATCCAGCTCAGATATTGATAACATTTATAGGTATGATTCAAATTAAATTATATAATCTACAGTTATGATGACATCTTACATAAGTATTGGTATAGCAGCAGTTGCAACATGCTCCACTATTTTGGAACTCTTCTATGTTGATGAATACAATGTACAAAGTGAAAGTAAATCTGATGGAGGTGGACTTCTGGTTCGAAATTTACTGCTTTTCTTAATTCTACGTTCATACCCGGCATTATTCAAAGCTAGTTTTTCAATATCAAATCCACAAAATATAGACTTCATGTCAGCCGGTGCAGACTGTGATGACAACTTTGTTTTGTTGTTTTAGTGGGTCCCACCTAAATTGATTTACACTCCTTTTGAATTTTCTGTTAAAAGATTTCTTAAAAGTTTAATACCACCCATCTTTACTTTAGTCTTATTTCTGCATGGTTATGAACTGAATTATGAAAAAAAAATCCTAAAGTTACATATATTGGGACTATAAATATGCCTGACATCCATCGATCATTTGGTGATGTTCTTATCAGTGTTAAAGCACAAATATATAACATACCTAGGCATTCCTTATCCATACGCTTATTTTCATTTTCCCCAGCAGAGTTTTGAGTTTGGATGAGTGAAGGATCACTTACAGGAGAGCAAGATTGTGTGTCAAGATCTGTAAGAGAAAAACAAAAACAAATAAAATACCATTACACTGACCTTTTCATCAGGTTCAGACAATATCAAAATTCTGAAGTTTTTCAAAGTACATGTACCAACGGAATTTGCCATATCCACAAAAACCCCTATATCAATTTTCTGTGAATTCGAAATTCCTAAGACAAGAAGCCACAGGCGATCTTTTCTCTGCATTTCCCTTCTTTCCCTCTTAATAATCTGATAACACAAGTGAACCTACATGTGAAGTTTGAGAAAAAACCTTCCAGTTCTTTTGAAGAAATAGGAATAACAAACTTCAATTCTCAAAATTAAAGATTGCCATTTGTCGAATATTTTCTTTTTCTGATCAAAAGTTTGAACTGAAATGGTACGACTAGGGACTAAGAGGAACGAGCAAAATTTCAGAAAGATTCCTTCAGTACTGTCTGAGAAACATCAATAGTCAAAATCCAAGATGGCCACCTGTCGGCCATGTTGTTTTCTGATCAGTCCCAAAATGGAATAAGTACAATAAGACACCAAGTGGAACATACAGATGACATTTCAGAAAGATCTCTTCAGTACTTTCTGAGAAATAGCGGTAAAAAACTTCAAATGTCAAAATCCAAGATGGATAACGGACGGAAGAACGGACGGACGACGGACCATGGACGAAAGGCGATTTGAATAGCCCACCATCTGATGATGGTGGGCTAATAAACTGGCAACAAAATACACAAAGATTGACCACAAATTTCCCAATAACCTACTCTTTTGACACTTAAAATTCACATACAAACACTGCAAATAATAATGCATACTGAGAGGCCTATTACAGGTAAATGCTTTGCTGAGATACTAAAAGGACATAAGCATTTAAAATGAGATTTATTGTTTGTATTGTCCTGTTTCTAATGAAAGAAAGAGGTTGAGAACTATGCTCACCTACTACTAAATCCATCAACAATCTAACTGCATATTTGCTTTATGTCTCATTTACTTTGAACATTGTGTTGACAAAATACAACAGAACAAAATTGGTATTAAAGTACAAGTTATAACATACCTAAGCATTCCTCATCCATACACTCATTTGCATTTTCCCCAGAAGAATTTGGAGTTTGGGCTAGTGAAGGATCACTTTTGGGAGAGTAAGTTTGTGTGTCAAGATCTGTAAGAAAAAAAACATAGCATTACAGAAGTACTGGAAAAGAACAATCCTTACTGTATACGTAAACCAACATTCTTTTGCGTGCAAATTTCTTTCATATTTTATATGACAATCCTGGATTTATTTCACAACTATATAACAACAAATATAAGAGACATAACGAACATGGGATTTCACAAATTAATTTTGTTAATTAAGAATGGTTTTAAAATAAATGACATTAGCCTATATTACATGTGACTAATTTCCTTAATCAGCTGTTGATCTGTTCAACGATATACTTAGGCTTAGATCAAACAATAAATTCATCCAAGATATTTCATTAATGATAAAATTTTTAAAAAGTCTATGAACTGAAAATGACACATTTATTATTAAAAAAAAGAATCAGTTTCTCGGTAAAATATTTTGTTGTCTGTTATATATAAATACATGTACATGTATATATATATATATTTATTGCGGAAAGCGGAAATCATCCAATGTGCATGCACATCTTTTATATAGAGCCATTCATGGTGACAGAACAAAGGATTAGGCCATGCCCACTGGTGGTCTTAATTGCCGGGAGTTAAGTAAGGATATATAGTTGTAAAAGGAATGAGAGTTGTGTACCCACTGGGAGTCCCTAGTTTCACTTGGAGTGGTCTGCGGCACCAAATATAACAGGAAAGAGAATAACAATGTTAAGGAAAGGAGAACCAACACTCCAATCGTTTCAAATAGCGGTAATCTTCTTGGACGGATACCTAACGGTATTCAATAGAGATCCTTACTATGTGGCAAACATAATATATCAAGAAATAAAGGCTTCTCAACATCCATGGAGACTCTCCTTGGATGTTGAGAAGCCTTTATTTCTTGATATACGGTATTATGAAAGAGAATAGTACAGTTTGTCCATGCATGAATGGCCCTTTTAACTTGTCAACTTGAAGTTGATGTTATGCCGTTACAGTTCATTCATCTTAATCTGCTTTCACTGATTTCCCCCA
Organism: Mimachlamys varia; assembly: GCA_947623455.1. Classification (NCBI taxonomy): domain Eukaryota; kingdom Metazoa; phylum Mollusca; class Bivalvia; order Pectinida; family Pectinidae; genus Mimachlamys; species Mimachlamys varia. Next base: position 25,087,940 of record OX392532.1, on the reverse strand, counting down.
TCTAATCTTTTGAGAAATGTCTTGCAGCACAGGAAATCCCGTATTCACATTGCCAATTTTTCATTTTTTGCCCTTTGCTCGGAATCATGATTACATTGATTACCAGACTTTTTTATTTTATCTTTCTGTGATATATCTCAAGAACAAGCACCTCAGATTGGTAGACTGCATGTCGTTACATTTTTTTCCGGTTTATGTTTGAAGTTGAATGATATAAACTTAAACTAAGATTGAATACCATCAACTAACTCTAGATAACAAGAAAGCAAGTTTTACAAGTTGGTATTATATGATATCAAAATGTTTCAATTCATACCATGCATGTCAATATCATCAAGACATTTCCCTTTGAATCTGCTAGCACAGCCGTTTTCCACTGCTAACAAAAGCTTGCTGACTTTAGCAAGTTCTGTCACATCCTCCTGCAGTCTATAGAACTTTCGATGCACTGCTAACTCATGCCCCATGTGGCGTGCTACTTCTTCCAATTCTGTTTCCTTCATGCTCATAACCTGAACCAAGGAATTATGAGAAAATATAAGTACATGTATGATAATTTCTGGAACCAGAATTGTTCATTATACGTGTATGCCTATCTCACTTCACTTACATGACACAAGTCATTGCAGTGGCTTTACTGGGTTTTGATACATGCACCAAGTGCCCTTTGGCCTTCTGAACTGAAAATCAACCAGGGTCATCTAGTATCACTGACCTGTGTATCAAATTAATATACCACAATTATGAACCAAAAGGTTCTGAAAATATTTGGATGACATTTGACCTTTTGACAAAACAAGTAAATAGAGGTCATCTACTACCAATCACCAAGATGTCTACCATCTGATAATTATATATGCAAAACAGCCTCTTCTTCAAAGTAGGCATATACATTAATAACTTGACTTGAAGTGAATTTATACCCCTGTTGGCCTGGCTGTCAGTGTACATATTGAGAGGTACGTGTATTTATGTGAGAGAAAACACATATATTTGCCACACCTTCCCACCACCCTATTATCATCAGCATGCTCTTAACTTCATTTGGGGTTGTTGAGTAATAACAACATTTTTGAAAAAATGTTTTTACCTGTGTCACAGTCGCCATATACTTTCGAAGCGCTGTTGATGTCACAAGATGTGGTTGTTCTAGGTTTGCCTCTCTACAAGCCTTAGATACACAGTCATACCCTCGCAAATGTGTGTCCTCTTTCTTCAATAGATACAGAAAAAAAATCTAAACTGGAACTGCAATGTGTTTGAAAAAATACTGACACAGTATTTAAAACACATATATATGAACATTTCTCCTACAAAATAAATTAGCAAATAATTTAAGAATAAATAAGCTAGCTACCTTAGATAGCAGATACATTTAGTGCTAAACCTACAATAATTAATTTACAATCAATGCAAATTACAATTAACTTTAGAATCTGTCTTTATTTTCATTCTTTAATTAATTATATTTCATTCTAGTCTACAAAGTACAAGCTACTATATATCATGTTTGTTTTATTGCTACCGGTAATTGTAACCGGGCACATTACATCACAAGTCTCCCAAATGACTTCATTCTTATAATCAATTTTTCCATCTCATCTTCTTTATTTTGGAATCGGACAACATTTAGATCCCGACCTATCAGAACCCTTCAATTGGTGGCCATTTTGTTTGATCTGAAAATGAACCCATCGGGACTCCAGAGCTTTTTATTTCACCATATAATGCACTACACTATATTGAAAACAAGAGGCCCACGGGCCTTAACGGTCATCTGACATCTACATCTTAATCTAAAAAAAAAAAATAGGTGTTGCTCCAGAAAAACCATGATTGCGCAAGCCGAAAAATAACAACACTTTGTAGGCTACACTTCCTTAACATCCCCACCAATTTTCAACTCAATGGCACCAGTGGAACTTGAGAAGAAGTTTAAAATGTGTTTTTCAAGATGGCGGCTATGGTGGCCATCTTGGATTTCGGACCGGCCCGAAAAATAACAACACTTGGTCGGGATCATCTCAGGATCATTTCAGTATCACTTTAACTCAATCCACCTGGTGGAACTTGAGAAGAAGTTTCAAATTTGTTTTTCAAGATGGTGGCTATGGCGGCCATCTTGGATTTTGGACCGGCCCGAAATATAACAACACTTAGTTGTGATCATCTAAGGATCATTTCAGGTAAGTTTCAGCTTACTTGCGCTGGTGGAACTTCAGAAGAAGTTTCAAATGTGTTTTTCAAGATGGCGACTATGGCGGCCATCTTGGATTTCGGACCAGCCCAAAAAATAACAACACTTGGTCTGGATCGTCTCAGGATCATTGCATGCAAGTTTCAGCTCAATAGCACTGTTGAACTTTGAGAAGAAGTTTCAAATGTGTTTTTCAAGATGGCGGCTATGGCGGCCATCTTGGATTTCGGACCGGCCCGAAAAATAACAACACTTGGTGGGGATCATCTCAGGATCATTTCAGGTAAGTTTCAACTCACTAGCACTGGTGGAACTTGAGAAGAAGTTTCAAATGTGTTTTTCAAGATGGCGGCTATGGCGGCCATCTTGGATTTCGGACCAGCCCGAAAAATAACAACACTTGGTCGGGATCATCTCAGGATCATTTCAGGTAAGTTTCAGCTCAATCCCACTGGTGGAACTTGAGAAGAAGTTTCAAATGTGTTTTTCAAGATGGCGGCTATGGCGGCCATCTTGGATTTCGGACCAGCCCGAAAAATAACAACACTTGGTCAGGATCATCTCAGGTTCATTTCAGGTAAGTTTCAGCTCACTAATGCTGGTGTAACTTCAGAAGAAGTTTGAAGTGTGTTTTCAAAATGGTGGCTGTAGCGGCCATCTTGGATTTCGGACCGGCCCGAAAAATAACAACACTTGGTCAGGACCATCTCAGGATCATTTCAGGTAAGTTTCAGCTCAATCCCACTGGTGGAACTTGAGAAGAAGTTTAAAATGTGAAAAGTTTACGCACGGCGGACGGCGCACAGCGCACGGCGCACGGCTGACGGCGGACGGCGGACGACGACGGACGAAGCACGATGGCTATAGGTCATCCTGACCCTTCGGGTCAGATGACCTAATAATACAGATCAATGGATAAATACACAGGTATTACAATTTTTTAATAAATAATGTGACTCATATTCTGTGATAGAACTAAAGAAGAGGAGCCAAAACGTAATTATAAAAGTGCAAAATGTCTTAATGTTTCAGATCAATTTCATTGGGCTGTGGGGACATCCAAGATACAAGTAGTATATGGGATATATTGGGCTGTGGGGACATCTAAGATGGTACATGGGAGATATTGGGCTGTGGGGACATCCAAGATAGTACATGGGAGATATTGGGATGTGGGGACATCTAAGATGGTACATGGGAGATATTGGGCTGTGGGGACATCTAAGATGGTACATGGGAGATATTGGGATGTGGGGACATCCAAGATACAAGTATAGTATATGGGATATATTGGGCTGTGGGGACATCTAAGATGGTACATGGGAGATATTGGGCTGTGGGGACATCCAAGATACAAGTAGTATATGGGATATATTGGGCTGTGGGGACATCTAAGATGGTACATGGGAGATATTGGGCTGTGGGGACATCTAAGATGGTACATGGGAGATATTGGGATGTGGGGACATCCAAGATACAAGTATAGTATATGGGATATATTGGGCTGTGGGGACATCTAAGATGGTACATGGGAGATATTGGGCTGTGGGGACATCCAAGATAGTATGTTGGAGATATTGGGCTGTGGGGACATCTAAGATAGTATGTTGGAGATATTGGGCTGTGGGGACATCCAAGATAGTATGTTGGAGATATTGGGCTGTGGGGACATCCAAGATAGTATGTTGGAGATATTGGGCTGTGGGGACATTCAAGATAGTATGTGGGAGATATTGGGCTGTGGGGACATCTTAGATAGTACGTTGGAGATATTGGGCTGTGGGGACAGTCCAGGTAATGGTTCGTCTCTATCACGGATAATTCATGTGAATAGGAGAGTATCTTATTGAACACCCTTGGCTAGCGAAGTTGGGTCAGTTCCGGTACTTGTTCGTCTCTATCTCGGATAGTTCATGTGAGATATTCGACTGTAGGGACAGTCCTGGAGATTGCCACTACTCGGGACTCCAGAGCTTTTTATTTCACCAGATAATGCACTACACTACACTTTTATATTGAAAATAATACAGATCAATGGATAAATACACAGATCTGTATTACAATTTTTTAACAAGAGGCCCAGAGGGCTTGTATCGCTCACCTGGATATTTCACCAAATAAGACAAAAACTTAAAAGTAAAAAAAAGCATTTCAATTACGTTACACCACTTTTCCAGTTTCGGTCTAAAATTGATTTAATTGGTATATAGAAATGCATTGGAAAGTTTTAAAGAAGTCATTCTATCAATATAGACAAATTTGATCCACTTATGGCCCCACCCCCAAGGCCCCCCGGGGGGTCAGCCCCACCATTTGTACAATTTTGAATCCCCAGTCTATAGTGATGCTAGCATGCAAATATCAGCGATATCCATTGCTCAGTTTCAGAGAAGAAGTTGTTTATGTCAATATAGCCAAATTGACCCCTTTTGACCCCGCCCCCTCAAGGCCCCCGGGGGGCCAGCCCCACCACTTGTAAAATTTTGAATTCCCACCCTATAGTGATGCTACCATGCAAATATGAGCGATATCCATTTCTCGGTTTCAGAGAAGAAGTCGTTTTTATCAATATGGCCAATTTGACCCCTTTTGGCCCTGCCCCCAAGGCCCCTTGGGGGTCAGCCCCACCATTTGTACAATTTTTAGTCCCCACTCCATAGGGGTGCTTCACATCAAATTTGGTCAAATTCCGACCGACGGTTAGGAAGAAGAAGTCGATTGTTGACGGACGGACGGACGGACGGACGACGGACGACAGACGCCACGGTATGGCATATATAAGCTCACCTTGGTCCTTCGGACCAGGTGAGCTAATAAATAATGTGACTCATATTCTGTGATAGAACTAAAGAAGAGGAGCCAAAACCTAATGATATACATGAATTTACCTTTTCAAAGACATAAGGATTGTTGGGTGATCTGTGATACTTTATCACTATTTCCAGAGCTGTGACCATATTTGGAGTAAGGAGTATTGGTACTTTTCTGTTCTGTTTCCCAACAACTTCAACCAGCTGCATTCTGCAAATACATGAAGTAATATATAGTATATAATTATAATATAATGACAATGTAGTAATATCGACAGTACAGACAAGTAATTTCACACATTAGTATACATACAGCATATGTAACATCACTTACTTTGTCATTAGTTCTTTTTCAAAAGCAGAAAATGTGTTGACAATCTCTGCATTGCCTTTATCTGATGACCGAATGCGATTTTCAAAGGATTTGATCATCATTTTGGCTGGTTCTTCCCCCCTTCTCTTGTTAAAAGTAATTATCTTAGCAAGAAGAATTTCTGCTAGTTTCCGCACTGTTCCTCCTTCCATTTCCTTTCCACCTTCTAGCTTTTTCAGGAGAATTGTAATCTGGTCATCCAAGTGTTTCTGAAAAAATTACAATATTCTTATTGAATACAATGAATAACCAGAGTTATCACAAGACAACATACAATAGTGTAGCTTATCGAGTCACACACATGCCTAATCAGAACGCCCTTGTCCTAATTAAGGTTAACATTTTAAGGCTAACATTTTTAAAGTGGGTCAAAGGCCATGGTTACGGTCACAATGTCTGCAAAAGTTAATACATGTATAAGCATATACCTTCAGCTTTATTAGGTCTCTTGTCAAAGGCAGCATGTTCTGTTTGTTGTATTTGGCTTCCGATGAACTCTGCCTTGCTATACTTGAAATCTCATCAGTCCATTCTGTTTCAAACAGTGTAATAAAGTCTTCAGTTTCTTTCCTTTTAACTTCATCCATATACCTGATGTATTGAGCACGCTTTAAGGCAGCAACCTAAGACAGAGGTACAATTTTTGTTCACATACTACAAAATTACAAGTGATATTTTTCCTCACAAATCTTTTACGATGGCAGTTAATGAAATAGAAAACAAAACGAATGCAAATGCTAGTACTAGTAGTAGTCTTTATATTAATAAGAAAATTCATACATAATTTTACACCACAATTACATTATCAATAAAAAGATTTTTTAAGTAAATCTTAAACATTCCTCTAAGACAACCCATGAGTTTTGACACATGACTGTATTATGCCTAATTGGAAAAGGGAAATTCTGAGCAGGTCAGGAATATTATTTATCCATAACTGGAATATATTTCACAGCCCGAGTTAATTTCTCATTTGATTGAAACGTACTATAAAATCATGTGACGTACTGACGTTGTTCAGTTACATTTATAACCCTAGTTTCACAGAATATGGTTACTGTATACGGTGTAGTAAATTACATGTCTGACACTTCTCTATTACGGCAGTGTTGTGCTAAATATTTTGCTGGTGTTTAGAATCCGCGGATTTTAGTGGAAACGTAAATACAGTATAGTAAAAATAACCCCCCCCCCCCCCATCTACCCGCGAAATAAAACTGCTATACAGTATGTACTAATGTATATCAAATTCATACCTTTTTCAGAAGCTCTCCAAGTTTCAAGGCGAGAGATGGCTTCAACAGCTTTGTTGTTCCATTCAAAGTTTTTGTAGTGGCAACTCCACATAATGCACGTGTTGCTTTGACACACTGATCTAAAGCTGAAGGTTTGATAAAGTCTTCAAGAGTCATTGACTGACTTGATTCAGATTTTTTGAGTTCCATCAACAGCCTAGCAAGATTTCTCAATCTTCCTCGTATGTCTCCACTTCTTTCCTTACCAAGTCTTTGAAACAAGACCTTTCCCAGTTTCTGAATGAGTGGATCTGTTTTGACACACTTGGATACATCATCATGAAGCATGGGTAAAATGATCAACTCATAAAAGTCTTTGCTGTTTTCTGTCTCTTGTCTCGCTTCAAGTAATAATAGCATTCCATCCTTTACACTTTTCCTCTCTGCAGCTGCACTATCCTGTTCTAAACCATTCAATGGGTTTGTTGAAAATGGGCAAGACTTAATATGTCTCCAAAGCTCTTTCTTTATGAAAAATACTAAACAGTATTTGCAAGGTACATAGTCCTCAACATCATGACTTTTTTGTGTTTCTTTCAACGGTCTTCTGGAGACTAAAAGTACACCTTTATTCTTTTGGATAACCTCAATGTTGTGCTTGAAGTCCCCAAGATTTCTTACTTTATCTAAACCTCTTCGGCGAGATTTCTCAATAAGTTTTTGATTTTCAGATTTCACTTCCCGCTTTCCACTGGCTGGCAATTCAGGTAAAGCTGCTATTTCCCTTTCCTCCCCATGCATTGTTTGCAGATGTCTAGATATCTTTTTTTCTTGTTTACCACAATAAAAGCATGCATGAGTCTTATTGTAGTCAATGCTTGCTTTGAGATATTTGTCGATTGACTGAATCTGAATGCCTGATGGACTGGCTCTGCATTCGGGGGTTCTATCCTCACCATGTCCTGAAAAAAAGATAAATTTTAATAATTTTAATTTATATCCATTATGCTTTTCGCCGCTGAAGACAATAATGTACTCATCCAGATCAATGTGTGCAATGGATGAAAGGGGTAACAGTAGTAATATTAATCACATACATTCAATCAGAATACCTTAATAAGCTAGCATAAATGTGGACATGTGAGTTTGCAATGCATGTCTTACATCAGATTACATGTACAATGAGCAAGTAGTATTCTGCAGGTCATTATAATAATCATAGATTTTTAAACTCTTAAGATAGAACATTGTGGAAATATTACACCAATGCAATTAACACACTTTACAAGTTACACTTTTGTAACACAAATAAATAGTCAAAGTTACAGTCAAACCTGTCTTATGTGACTTTCCAAGGGAACCCGTCAAAAAGGTCACATAAGACAGGTGGTCACTAATTACATATAAACACAGGTTAATGTTTGTGGTCTATAGTCCAAGGTAAATACAATATAAAGTAGCATCATACATTCTGTACGTTAAGCATGATTATAAAAAACTGTGTTAAAGCCCCATTATGTTTTTGCAAGCTATATTTTTTTTACAAAGTTTCCAAATGATGTTGAACGATAGTGTAGGTATCATAATGAGTTTACAAGATAATAGAAAGCCACATAATTGTCCATATTTGTAAGAAATGATGGGAACCCCCTCCTAATAACGAGGAAACTCTGTGATAATCATATACAGGGCTGCCCGGTAAATTAGTCTGTCACGTGCAAAGCGCACGCGCAGACCGCCGGTTTCTTGAAAATATTTATCAACATGTCCACTTGGCGATCTAGACCGCGTTACCGGGGATTGGACGCGAAGGATCGGTACATCGAACGACGCAAGACCCAACATTTTATGTGGATAGGGGCTTCAACATTTGCGCATTGGAAACAATTGAAGTAGGAATTACAGACAAAAGATCACAGTGTGGTAAGCATTTACTAGTAACAGAGTAACACGTGTACATGTATGCGTTTGCCTGGATCGTATAGTAGTATTTTAGTATACGATAGGTGTACGTGTGTGCATGTGTTGTGATTAACTACATGTAGTTCGAATGTCCTAACTGGATATGTATACATAATGTAGTACCATAAAGACCATATATCGTACATGTATATATTCAAATTGAATAGTCGATAAAATGTTTATTCTTTGATCACATGTATTGTGCTAAAATTCTGTGTTTTGAAATTGACAATGAAACGTGTGGACCCATGTGCTCTGTTTCTAGAGAGGCCTCCCAGAGGGTAACATTGAATCAAAATTCGACAAAACCACGGTGACGCATACAGGTTGTTTTTTTTCATTTGCGTATAAGTACACGATTAGGTCCGTAATAAATATGTGTCATGTAGTTTTGATTGGGCAAACATCGATAAGAAGCTTAAGCGTTACAAATGTTTATAATCATCGTTTTCTAATTATATGGGTATCGTCAGAACACTTCCATACCTACAGATGTTAGTCCTACAAGTACACATCCGAATCAACGTCAGGATCAGTTTCAAATCAAATTTTCGTCTACTATTGAAATTCTAACATATATACAAACAATAATTTCCTACTGTCCGTCATGTCTTTTGTCGATTTCTGAGTTACCATATTTGAGAAGTTTTGTTGATAGATTTTTTTCATATTTATAATTTCAGAATGTGTCATGGCATCTTGTAACGAAACAGAACTGAAAATCAGCTCGCAAAAAATTTGCACCTTAGAGGATGGGTGGTGGAGTGAGGAGGAAATTATTGAGATTAAAAATAATAAACTCTTGAATACACTGTCTGCATTATTTGTTTTTGTTTTGCTATATGGCTAAACATTCATACGTTCAATTATATTCTATTCTGGATTGATGAAAAATCTATTGGGGATACATAAAAAGCTAAATGTATAACAAGCTTTCAAGGGAGGAAATAAATCTTTTTATTTCAACCTTTATTCAATCAACGTTTGTATTTCAACGTTCAACTTCCATATCCAACTGTATCAATATTTTACAATGCACGTACATACATGTACGTATACTAATTAAGAGAAAGAGAAAACAAATTCTGGTTTAATCACAAGAAGATTAACTGTTGTTTTTTTTTCACAAGTTTATATGATTCGAAGGCGCCGATCATAATATTACATGTCGTCTACTCTGTGTACAAGTACATCAGCTATACATGTAAGCTTACACCACGTGTTTCCGGTGCGTTTACCCCTTTTGCGGCCTCACGTGCAGTTCGTCAACATACTAGCAATTTTCTCATGCTTTTGTGAAGTTATAGTTGCATTGAAGCCATATGGTCGTTTATTTGAACAAAACTGGTTATCATCTACTTAGACATTGCGTTTTTAACTGTATTTATAACTGTATAACTCTCTTACTGCTAAATCGCCATGTACGCTTTTTGTTTATGATCCGGGCATGCAAGTTTCTTACGTAGACTTTATGTATTTTTAGATATGCTAATAAACTTGTTCTATTTTAAGAAACTTCCTACATATTTTACTTATGGATTATCGGTGTGACAGTGTACATTTGAAGAAAACCAAATGAGAAACTTTTCATAAGGAATGCTGATGTTTAATCTGAGAAAGTTTCATTTTTTCGGACGAAAACATAATGGGGCTTTAAGCTAAGATACAAATAAGAACATTGTACTGACCATAGAAAGTTATATATTTTATTTCTTTAAATGCATGGTTATTCTATTCATGTTCCGGCGTCGGATTCTCCAGCAACACGTAAAAAAGTCGCTGAATACAGGATTTCTGTCTTGTATGGAGAGAAAAAACAAGGTCGTTGGTCACGTTAGACAGGAAGTCGCTAAAACCAGGTCCAAATTATCGTGAAATGCATTGGGGGATATAAAAAGGTCGGTGAAGACAGGAAGTCGCTAATAACAGGTGGTCGCTATGACAAGTTTGACTGTACATGTAGAACATCAAACATGTCAATCAAGCTATCAATTAGTGAATGCAACAAAGTATTTACAGAGTATGCTTATGTGACTATGACTTTACCTTCTGTACTGACACTTTCAGTTTGTTCATCTGTAGACCATGCTATATTATCTGGTTTATCTGAGGCCACCACAGGAGTACACAGTGCCTGCAATTTAAAGCAAATAAAAAATATAATTGATGAATAAAGAAACTTAATGTGGTGTCTCTTCACCAAACTATTTTAAAAAAGATCCAGTTTTCAATTGGAATTTTTAATAGTAGTATTGTTTTTATTGCAATTACCATGATAGTATCTCACTACCATAACATCTAGGTTGAAATAAGTAACAAATTATTTCATTATTAATCAAGAATTTTGTCCTGAAGATGACATGTAGTCAGATTCCGTGAATAAAAATTACACTGCTCACAAGTCAATCAACTTACAGGAAAGATGTCACTTAGGTTATCATTGTCAAAGTCTGAGTCATCCGAGACTGAAACAGATAACAAAATGAAATATCAAATTTTGGTGACTTTCCAACAATATTTCCTTGGAACTGCAAGGGACCCTATAAGGTTCAGACATGACAAAAGCTTATGAACAATTCTTTCATCTTAAAAATCTTTAAAAAAAAGCTTAAACCTAAATAATAATTATAATATCTCCAACAACGGGGCTTAACAGATACTTCAATCGTTTGCATTCAATTATCTAGAACCTTCACAACTAGCTGAAAGGTGACTTAAGTAAAAAAGCAAGCACATATAATTGTATTAAGACCAGTTTTGGTATGTGTCAGAGTTACCTTCTTGTTACTGAAAAAGTTTTCAAGTGATTATCAAAGGTTAAGCAGATTTGTCAGCATGTAATTGTGAAAAGTTTACTTAGGTTAACAATACCCAAGACAGAAGTTGCAGTGATCATCAATAAGGCTGTGGTATATAATTACTTATAATAAATATTGTTATTAGACCTGTAATTGGGTAGTAAACAATTCAAAGAAAAAGAAGTAAAAAAAAACCTAACAATTTCCCTCCAGATTTATGTCAATGATACAGACAGGGTAAAATTGAGGTAGAGGTAAACAACTCATTGTTTTACCTGGCACTTTATCTTGTAAATCAAACATAGCAACTGGTGGATGATCCTGGAGATTGCCACTGCTAAGACTGGACATAGCAACTGGTGGATGATCCTGGAGATTGCCACTGCTAAGAGTGGACATAGCAACTGGTGGATGATCCTGGAGATTGCCACTGCTGAGAGTGGACATAGCAACTGGTGGATGATCCTGGAGATTGCCACTGCTAAGAGTGGGCATAGCATCTGGTGGATGATCCTGGAGATTGCCACTGCTAAGAGTGGGCATAGCATCTGGTGGATGATCCTGGAGATTGCTACTGCTGGGAGTGGACATAGCAACTGGTGGTTGATCCTGGAGATTGCCACTGCTGGGAGTTGACATGGCAACTGGTACTTGATCCTGGAAATTGACACTGCTGGGAGTGGACATGGCAACTGGTACTTGATCCTGGAAATTGACACTGCTGTGAGTGGACATAGCAACTGGTGGTTGATCCTGGAGATTGCCACTGCGGGGAGTGGACATAGCATCTGGTTGATGATCCTGGAGATTGCCACTGCTGGGATTGGACATAGCAACTAGTGGATGATCCTGGAGATTGCCACTGCTAAGAGTGGACATAGCAACTGGTGGATGATCCTGGAGATTGCCACTGCTGGGAGTGGACATAGCAACTGGTGGATGATCCTGGAGATTGCCACTACGGGGAGTGGACATAGCAACTAGTGGATGATCCTGGAGATTGCCACTGCTGGGAGTGGACATGGCAACTGGTACTTGATCCTGGAAATTGACACTGCTGTGAGTGGACATAGCAACTGGTACTTGATCCTGGAAATTGACACTGCTGTGAGTGGACATAGCAACTGGTGGTTGATCCTGGAGATTGCCACTGCTGGGATTGGACATAGCAACTGGTGGATGATCCTGGAGATTGCCACTGCTAAGAGTGGACATAGCAACTGGTGGATGATCCTGGAGATTGCCACTGCTGGGAGTGGACATAGCAACTGGTGGATGATCCTGGAGATTGCCACTGCTAAGAGTGGACATAGCAACTGGTGGATGATCCTGGAGATTGCCACTGCTAAGAGTGGACATAACAACTGGTGGATGATCCTGGAGATTGCCACTGCTAAGAGTGGGCATAGCATCTGGTGGATGATCCTGAAGATTGCCACTGCTGGGAGTGGACATAGCAACTGGTGGTTGATCCTGGAGATTGCCACTGCTGGGACTGGACATGGCAACTGGTACTTGATCCTGGAAATTGACACTGCTGTGAGTGGACATAGCAACTGGTGGTTGATCTTGGAGATTGCCACTGCGGGGAGTGGACATAGCATCTGGTGGATGATCCTGGAGATTGCCACTGCTAAGAGTTGACATAGCATCTGGTTGATGATCCTGGAGATTGCCAGTGCTAAGAGTGGACATAGCAACTGGTGGATGATCCTGGAGATTGCCACTGCTGGGAGTGGACATAGCAACTGGTGGATGATCCTGGAGATTGCCACTGCTGGGAGTGGACATAGCAACTGGTGGATGATCCTGGAGATTGCCACTGCTAAGAGTGGACATAGCAACTGGTGGATGATCCTGGAGATTGCCACTGCTAAGTGTGGACATAACAACTGGTGGATGATCCTGGAGATTGCCACTGCTAAGAGTGGGCATAGCATCTGGTGGATGATCCTGGAGATTGCCATTGCTGGGAGTGGACATAGCAACTGGTGGTTGATCCTGGAGATTGCCACTGCTAAGAGTGGGCATAGCATCTGGTGGATGATCCTGGAGATTGCCATTGCTGGGAGTGGACATAGCAACTGGTGGATGATCCTGGAGATTGCCACTGCTAAGAGTGGACATAACAACTGGTGGATGATCCTGGAGATTGCCACTGCTAAGAGTGGGCATAGCATCTGGTGGATGATCCTGGAGATTGCCACTGCTAAGAGTGGACATAACAACTGGTGGATGAGCCTGGAGATTGCCACTGCTAAGAGTGGGCATAGCATCTGGTGGATGATCCTGGAGATTGCCATTGCTGGGAGTGGACATAGCAACTGGTGGTTGATCCTGGAGAATGCCACTGCGGGGAGTGGACATAGCAACTGGTGGTTGATCCTGGAGATTGCCACTGCTGGGAGTGGACATAGCAACTGGTGGATGGTCCTGGAGATTGCCACCTTGGATACATACTGCCTTCTTTGGTTGCTGTAATAAATACAATTATTTTTATTGATAAGGATAATGGAGTAATTTGAATCACAGTATTTCTTCAATTTTAGGATGAAATTTTAAACAAATGTTTACAATGAAGAAGTTCTCAAGTCAGACCCAATGATTTCAATTTTTCCTTAGTCATTTAATGTCATAAATGCTTCCACTCAGCCTACTTATAACCAATGTGACCCTGACCGTACCATAGGAAATAAAAATAATAATAAGGATAAGAGAGGTATATACCATTGCTTTCTATAAGTGTGATGAAAATTTACAATTTAAAGAAGTTGCTAGGTGTTCAACAGGATAGGAAGTGATTAACATTATCAATGCTAAAAGCAAAACAAAAGTTTTCAGTAGACAACTGAGATAAACGAAAAACACAAATACAAAATATGAAAGCCCTATCTACTACAGTAAACATTTTTGACACAGGTTAAAAGTTTTTTCAAAAGTTGGTCTGAGTTAGCTATAGGCCATGGTCAAGGTTATGAGGTCTTGAAATGCAGAACCATCAGAAAGTTCTTGTCACAAGGAACACACATGCAAAATATGAAAACCACATCTTTAATGGTTTATTTTATGGCCCAGGTAAAAGTTTTGAGAAGTAGGCCAACGGTTATGGTCAAGGTCACAAGATCCGCCAGTTCTAATGAAATAGTGTCGTCACAAGGAATACACATGCCAAATATCTAAGCTGTACCTTGACACAACACTGTTTTAAAACTGTATATAGGTATCCTGACCCTTTGGGTCAGATGACCTAAAAATTTGTATACTACTTACGGTTCTCCACCAATAATTACAATCATCTCCTGGCCCATAGTTATAAGTTAATTCTTCTCCAACATCAATGTCCTTCTTGGCAAAAAATACTGGATAACTAGTCCCATCGACTTCTACAAGTTTTGGAATAAGATTAGGAGTCAGGTGGTTGTCATTTATCAGCCTTCCATGTGAACCGTCTTCCTTGGATGCATCAATCCTGTATGAAGTCAACATATATATAATCCTGTTAACCTTTCTTGGGAATTTAATACCCACTACCTAGCAGGTTTCTCATTTACACAAACAATTTAAATTCTCTCTTTTTCAATGAAGAAAGAAGTATTCTTGACAAGAATCTAAACATGCCACTTGGCACTTCAAGAAATTCGAACAGTTACAAAATAATTTTACATTGTTAATATAGACTAACACATATAGTAATATAGAAGCTCTTTTAGTGTTGAAAAAAATTATTGCTAACTTCTGCACATACCAAAGACGTTTCCTTCCTTTTTTAATTTCAAAAGTGTAGGTGTCATCCTCTGGCTCCTGTTCCCTATGGCAACCAGAATAATACACAACATATTCTCCCTTTCCAATATGTTGCTTAGCGAAGATCCCACGACCTGTAATATATTTATCATTATTTTTTGTCTCTATTAATTTAACAATTGAAATTTGAAGCAACAAATAAACCATTTCATCACTATCTTACATATAATTGCTTTGCACACAAGAATTATTTACAGTCAAACCTGCATGTTTGTTAAATTAATAAACACAATAGTGATATTACCATCAATTATGAATAATTTTCAAACTTTTTTATATGACAAAGGATACTTTACCTTTTTCACCACTCTGTTGGATTACCAAGTATGCTGGAGACCTATTTCCTTTTCTTATCTCTTCTGCTGGGTCTTTGCAACATTTTCTTCGACTTTTTGTGCGTAAAGACATGTCGTAGTAAAACCATCCAGCATCAAGTTCTAAGAAAATAAAAAGAGAAAAAATTTGCATTTTTGTAACTGATCCTTTAGATAATACTGTACCAGTAATTGGTGAACTTTAGTGTTTGATACATGAAAATGTATACACACTCTTTTATGGTGCATGTGTCTGAACACAAGATTTTGAAAATCAGACATAAATTTTAATGCTTCACAAAACTAAATATTTTTGTACCAAATATTGGGAAGAAGCACACAATCATATTGACAACTCTCATATGGCATTTGCTTCCACTATCACTGGGTAATTGTACCTTCCTGCGTTGCCATTTAGCCAATGGCTAATTTTCAAATGGTTGGCTCAATATAAATGTCATTTTCACAATTATTTTAGCCAATCTGGCAAAGTAAAATCAAGCATTTCATGTATAATGGCTAAAGTTATTTCAGAAACTTTAGTCAAATGACTACAAGAAGTATTTTCCTACCGCTAGCACATGTACAGCCTTTGATGAAAAATATCCTACGATTCATTTATTATGTCTATGTAAATTAATGGGCTTAGAAGAGGAAACCACTGGGCTGCATAGAAATAATTTAAACTTGTGTAAATTAATTTTGAATTTGTTAAGAGTATGCATGTACATACAACAAACATCACTGCCATGGTATAGTTTTGACACAGGGACCTTTAAAGAATCTCAACCCTATCTTTTCTAGTATTTTTCCTTGTTATTTGTTTAGGGTTACTAGTAGCAATATGCATTGTTGTCTGTTTGTGTTATACAGCGTTTATGTTGATTATATACAATGTAATGTAAAAACTGTAATTTTCAAAAATAATTTCAGGCATATATATATATATTGTATGTAAATGTGATACTTACTATTTCTTTACAACATTCGTGATGGAGTCATCATGACTTCACAGTTGCAAATGGATTCCAGTTTTAAAAATTACATACAAACTAAGAACAATAAAGCTGACCAACGTAAATATCAAGACCAGTAGTGCAATTATTAGCATTGTCACTTTCTCCATGTTAAAAGACTCAGCTGTAGATAATCATAGTAAAATGTTTGAAATTGAATAAAAAATAACACTGAAATTATTTACCACACAAAAGTCTCGGCATCTTATGAAATCATAATGCCCAAAAAAAACAATCGCACTGAAAACATAAACAGAACAATCATGTACATCCAAGTTTAAGTCACTACAGAAAGCTGCTGCCTGGCTGTATTCAAAGTCATTCAAGAAAAGGGCCAAACCATCTGGAAATTCATTGTCCATCATTGCATTCCTTATCAAGAATCGTCCTCAACTCTATGGCCAATAACAATGAAAAAAATTATCCTGCACAAACCCTAAAAATATCAGACACTCTATTTCATCAAAGAAACATATACACCCAAAACTAAAGATGTTTAGAAAACCATAATGTTCCAGTTTGAATGCTTGACACACTTGCTGAGCATACAAACAAGAGTCATTTCTCAAAAAAAAGAGTAAACAAACTGCCTTTTTCATATTCCAAGCTCCAACCCACTTTTGACTCTAGTCACATGTTTCAATCTTGTTCACTATATTGTTGCAAAACATACTGGAAAATCATGCTTCATTAAAACGTTTCTATGACTGAGATTACAAAAATCTGAGAGACTTCTTAATTGGGACAGCTGTAAATTTATGGAACTGTGTCCCAACAATCTTAAATCTCACAAGTTATTTTTAAAACAGGGCATATGACCAGTGAGTGCATTCCTGGGACAGTGACCGAGTGTAGCAAAGTATTAAATCTATTGGAAACTGAATGCATGAACTTTTACTAGGTTCATGACTTTAACCCGGCAGACTGGAATCTCTATTCAATTTTCAAAATAAGACATCAATCAATTCTGGGAGTTTCCACAATCTTGTAACATCTTAAACAAGATCACATGAACCATTACTAGGACTGTCCCAAAAGTCTTGAATTGAAATCTTGCATGTAATTTGATGTGAAACAAGGTATAGTACTGACATAACGGCTGTCCTAACTGTGCTGAATCTCACATGAAACTTCTAGCACAAGACCTGGACCAATTCTGGAACTCTATGAGTGTTGAGTAGCACAGAAATATTTTTTTTAACATTATTGCAGATAATAATCAACAATTATAAATGTGTCTTGTTTCAACATGACTAATTGATTTTTGGTGACTGGTCAGGACTTGGCAAAAAACACTTGTGCACTTCTCCAAATGAGCTGATTTCAATGGCACACCTGTAGATCTATCTTTTATCAAGATTTCATATACATTAACTTGTATTTAGAAATGCAAGTAATGAATTTTAAAAAATCGATAGTTATCCTAACAAAACGTATGATTCCCCCCCCCCCCCCAAGTGTTTGTCACTCATTTTTTTTATAGTCACTTCGGCATTTTCTGGTCGAGATCCTTTGCACGCTTACAACCGATATCGTCAAACGGTACACTAAAGCGTCAACACGGCACTGACTGAATCAGGGAATTCCCCATTTCGGACAATCGGTGTGCTGTGCTTGGTATCGGCGAGAAGAATATACTGTGAAAAATGCTTTTGTCAATAATAATTAATTATAAATATACATAATTTCATTAAATCACACGTGAATTAGTATAATCTATAATTAATGAAATTAAAAAAGAAATCTGTTATGTTTTGTTTTTTGTTTGATCTAAATCATAAATGGTGCCGGTAAAATTTGGAAGTGCCAAGTGAATTTTTGGTACCCACCAGGCACAGTGCCTTGTGGGAGGAAAAAATTAATCTAAGCCCTGGTCAGGGACAAATATTACGAAAAGCAGGATTGAAAATAT
Source organism: Mimachlamys varia (assembly GCA_947623455.1). Taxonomy (NCBI): domain Eukaryota; kingdom Metazoa; phylum Mollusca; class Bivalvia; order Pectinida; family Pectinidae; genus Mimachlamys; species Mimachlamys varia. Next base: position 25,069,519 of record OX392532.1, on the reverse strand, counting down.
GTGAAATGAGATCAAATCATATCATTTCCTATGAATGTGGTTTTAACATGAAAAATAAGAGGACCATAGACACTCAAATAAAATTTTGACCTACCTAACCCCCTCTAATTTTCTCACCAGATTTAGATGATTCATAAAAATGATCAAAATCAAAAATGAAAATACTGAATTCCATCACAATACGGAACACTTTCACCCAGGTACATTTGAAAATACCCCGCGCGTGAGATATCAAAGTTATAATAGAAGTTTCGTCCCAAGTTGATTATGTACATTAATATGTATATGGACACCCGTATGTATGTGCCGAAATGTCAGCATGGGGTACAGACTGTCGGGGGACTCTTCCTGATTGACGGCATAGCGATCCACCACAGAACATGGTACTATACACATGTCACGGTAGCATTCGCCTTCAGCCCACACAAGCTGAAGGGTTCATGGTTGTTTTTCCAATTGCCCGATATATATCACTCTCAGGGTTTGAAATAACTTTCGAAATATCCCTAGCCATCAGGACAGGCTTCCCATATTTTTTCATGTCTTATTTATTTTCTACATGTCTTAATTTGCTCTATGAAAATTAAAATAAACAAGGATTTTCAATTTTTGTGGTCTTGTTAGATTTATCCATGTCACAAATCGTATGAAAGTGTCAAGTGTTGTCTGTTGAAAACCTTGGGTATTATTGCAGCTAGCGACAAAAACCCGAGGAAACCAAATGGCAAAAGCCATGCTGGATCAGTAGAACACTTTAATTAGGTTTAACCAGCCACTATCACTTTCAACGAAGAACATATTTTTGTTTTGTTGTTTTTACCGACTGGCCAAACGGGTCTACTGATCTTTTGAGTCTCAAAATAAACTGGCTGCAGGCCGGCGGGCATGCCGTTATTTCGAACGCTGATCACTCCTACACAGTGTAGGGACCCATCTCATATGTCATATCATTTGTAACGAATCCCTGTAATTTGAGCATGGGATTTGCAAAATTCATAGTGAAAGCCGAATGCGAGAAAGTGATTATTTTATACTACTGTTACAGTTACAATGTATATATATATGCCAGTCAAAGTAGGGCTTTTGTGAATCGTAAGCATTAAAATCTTGTCCTTCTATATTGTACTAAAACTGCATGAACAACAAACCATAAACCTTCTTTTATTTCATACAATAAAATCTTTTAAACTTTAAAAATGTTTGTTGTTTATTGAAATAATTGCAATTTCACTCAAGGGTTAACTATTTCAACCAAATGGTTTAATGGAAGCATCCTAGAATCATGGACTCAAGTATATCATATTTTAATGGAATGTTCACTCATTTGAAACATAAATATCCCTGCAACTGCCAAGAAAAAATGGATGGTTGCTAAGAGACTTGTTATTGTTGCTTTGGTTCATTTCAATCACTAAACTTACATGGACAGGTTTTCTATTAAGAATGTAAGGTCATTTTACAAAGTGGTACATCACTACACCAGTTTGAATGTACCTTGTATGTACTTTTTGTTGATACAATATATTAAAGTGCACCCTGAACGGAAAACGATATTTACAAATGTTATTCTGCTTGATCAGCAAACAAGAATGCCGAAAACCGCATCAAAATCAGTTGGTCCAGTACCGAGATATCGACCGCTGAAGTTCGCGATTTTCACCTGTGGAGCGACAGCTAATCAGCGTATCGGTCGATCACTCTGATTTAGGGCTAGTTGGCCGTGACGTCAGAGGTTTAACGGACGAGAGCCTGGTTGGTAGCGACTACGTACACTTATATGGGGTTACCCGATATTTTTTGGAAATGATCATGTGAAGATGATTATATAGTGAAAGCAACGGGAAGTATTACAATTGTAGCTTAAAATGTATATATATTTCTAAAATTAAAAAGTAAATTGTAGATTAGATTTATTTGTAAAACTGTAAATTATACGGGTGTCAGTCACAATCCGTGGGTGTTTAGTGGTTTGGGAATGAACTACTTTTATATCTAATGACATTTATATAGGGATTGAAATGCGTTTTTTTAATTTTCATGCCGGTATGAATGCAAAGCGGTTACATCCATATTGCATGAAGCCCGCTAGGGCTTCATGGTCAATATGGATGTAACAGATTTGCATTCATACCGGCATGAAAATTAAAACGCCGTTCAATTCATATATTTACATTTTTACTACTGAACAATTGTCTAATTTATTTTCTTATTTATTGAACAACTGGTTAATCAACTGCGTTTGTTATTGCGCCGTCCTTTAAACGAAAAAGGCGGAACAGCCACAATTTGCGAAAAATTGGCGCCAATAATCTACCGTAGTCATTTGAACGTTTGACGCGGGGGCGTTCTCCATGTTATCTGAAGCGGAGCCGTAAGACTCCCATTGAACAAGACTAATATATTACGTCATAAGTAATTCACGTGAATGGATGTATTCATACTGTATTCATGATGTATTCATAGTCTAGTGTTTGTTGTTTTCAGTTGGTATGTTCATATAGAGAAGAAACAATCAGAATGTAAATATATATCTATAATCCATTCTGGATAACAAAAAGGAACAATAACTAATTAATTAAGTGTTATGGATAATTAGACATTGATCTTTTTTCATTATTGACCGCTTTTGAGTGCCGTTATTTATTCACTGTTAGCAAGGACGTATATTTATATACATTGTATTACAATAATATACGTCCTTGCCGTTAGCAATGTTTAAGCTGTTAATTAATGTCATGTAGTCGAATTATATCATGGACACATACATAATTTAGCTATTTGTTAGTTTTTCAAAAAATCGCCAACCCCTATTGACTTTACGATACTATTATAAAAAAAAAATGCTCGGACATATTTACCGCGGACATAATGTACGTCCCTGCATAAGATAACGTGAATATTTTGTTATACGACTAACAATTATTTGTTTTTGTATAATATGATCAATATCGTATACAGAAAAAAAGTCATATGTTATAGATCTATGCACAGTACATTTCCAGAACATTGTTGTAATCATTTGTACCAAAACCCCGAGCTCTTGTTTGATTTCGCATAAATAAAATATGTGCAGTCAAGATCTTAAACATTGTACTGTGTTACTCTTTATATACAATTAATCGTCCTTTCTTCACACGTCGTATGACTCGGAAAATAAAGGATTAATTGACATTTTGTTTCCAATAAAGAATATTATGTATCAGTTTCAAACATGTAGAAAATATTGAAATTATGTTTATTCATTTGTACAGGACGTCCCTGATTTGTATGTTATTTTTTATTAATTTTGCACATGGACACCTATGAAAAGACGAAGCCCTGTTATGACACCTGTGAATCGAAGTTGCATAATTATCGCTAATTAGAACACCTTGATAGGCACCCGAGGCGACTGCTGATCAACAAGGTATGACCGGTCTCTTTTCATATTATCTCACGGCGATTAACCCCCGTGGTTCAGGTAAACTCAGTGCAATAAACGGATGAATTTATAACCTCCAACTCAGCATGACACTGTCATCTTGTTGTTACCTCATATCATAGTGTACCCATGCTGTCTGGCCCTCGTGCATATTTTAAAAAAATTTAAAAAGATACGTTTCTGACTAAAGTTATACGAATCCATGACGAGTGATTTCGTGTCTCTATGAAGTTTTCTTTGTTTGCCGATAAAAACCCAGAACGAAAATCTCGACTTAGTGAAAATGGTTTTATCATTAAAATATGACGTATAAAAGCATTTGTATAGAAAAAAATCCATAATGATATAAAATAAAATCACAAGAAAAGAAAAAAAAACATTTTAAGCTTCTATATCTGTAATGTACCGTACATATAGACGCATTATCAATTAAAGGCATAATATAGATGCCGTCTACAAATACCACCCACATGGAGATATGTAAAATCAAGGACTTTCAAATAAAAATACATACAAGTCTTTGGTAAAAATGGACAAGGAAAAACCAGAACGACTCTAATCTAGTTTAGGCCTATATGTATTAACTGATTTGAACACAATATGGTAATTTCCAATTTTCCAAACATTAGCTCCAATTGTTTCAAAACATTTGCAGGCCAAGGTCAGGCAGAGATATATACACTGTATAAATATAGTTAGTTTCCGGGTCAGGTAAATATGTATTAATAATAATTTATCCCTATACGTATGTATCCATGTTCTGACATCCGTATACATCACATGCATACTGCAAGTGTTGTCTCTTTGTTGCACTCCTTCCGAAAATAATTCAACTTTAACAAACGTATAAAGGTTAACACAATTTAAATGTAATGCCGTTTAAAACATGATAACAATCTTATTTAAGTACTAGAAGTTTCACAGATATCACAACAACCCCGTCTCTTCTTCTGTTATAAGAGGGCTGTGAGTTGATCCCGTTAAACCTCTGACGTCACAGCGCTGGGTGTCCGAAAACGGGGTCATCGCAGTGGCGCTACAGGTAAGCATTTTAGAAAAATAGTGATTTCTCGGAAACGAAAGTCGCTATGGCGTTCGCACTTTTTCCACTTCTTGTTTTATGTAATGACGCATCTTCATACTTAATATCGTTTTCCGTTCAGGGTACACACACTTTAAGAGTCAAACACATATATTCTTACATTTAGGACTATGAAATCGCTCAAATTTTTAAGGAATTTAATTTATTTTTAAAAACAAACAAAAAATCGCCCGGACATACATAAATGTAGCATCTGATTTTGTCATTCTACATGTATATGTCATATCTGTAAACAAACTTCAAAGACAACACCTGTTTACTACTTCATACAAATATTCAAGAAAGATACTGAACGATATTTCTGCAAATTAACAATCTCATGAGGTAAGCTTGGAAATACTTAAAAACAGATGTTAGTCGTTATAATCCATTCTGATACCTCCAATTATTACTCCTGAAAATAACTTAAATACATATATATTTCAAAACCTGGATGAAATACAACAAGTCTTAAATCTCTGCAATACATGGGTGCCTTACCTGGGCTTTCCCTTTCTACATATAAGCTATTTTTATCTTGGAGCGAGGTGTACAATGGGCATGTGCGCACAATATAATTACAACATGGATGGTACCGCTTCCAATCACTAGGGGTAGGTGTGTTTGAAGCGTTGTCTGTTGGTTATAAATAGTTGAATTACGTTTATTTTTTGAGAATTAATAAAAAAAAATGCGTGCTCTTTCTGTTTACTAAGTTATTTTATTTATTTTTCATAAATCTGTTCACAATAAAAGATCGCATTCCTTAGGTCAACAAACCATTGTATGACAGTTGTCGGTTGACACTTTAGCCGGCCGGGCACACATGCCCTACTCATCAGTATATAAGTAATTTACTTTTGATTCATGCTTTATTTGGACGAGGTCATTGTAAGAAATGATTGTTCAACTATTGCATTTCCTACTGTAATTATTACCTTTTATCCGCCGTTCTGCCTTACAGCATCAGTCCTGCTGCCGACTTCACTCATGATCATCCGCTGAAATTTCGCGGGGAAAAATGAGGGATTCCGAAGGTCTAATTATGTAGTTAATAGATCCAGCAAGAAAAGTACCGATTGGCATTGGTTTTACGGTGAAGAGATATGGAAAAAACACGAAAAGTACTGCTCATCACCGCAGTGAAAATATAAGTTTTATCAGTTTGACAATTTTCTTTATTACATTTTTGCCTGTGAAATATAGAAAATGATCAAACTGATAGTTTTCCACCGGGACCATTTTTTCACGTTACACCGGAACTATTGTATGAGTTGTTTCCCTTGATTGTTGTCGTCTGCTAGGCCTGGAACTTGTCGATTGGGGAAAAATGATCTTGAAGAAATGGCATCAGCAGTAGATATTGATGAGGTACTGCTGCAGGATTTAATATGTAATGAATTGGAAGATGAGAATGGTTAAACTTTTCCGATCAACTTACTTAACCAGATCGGTTGTGATTTCGACGGATTAGGCCTAGACCTAGCTACTTTCAAGTAGGCAAGTAAAGAAAACCCAAAGTATTGAAAGTACTGAAACGCTAAAACTTCAGTATGTTTATTTCGACAGCTATTGAAGTGTTTTTGTTGTAGGGTTACTAAGTTTCGATATCAGAAAGTTTCAGAATAAGGATTAAGTAAGTATTAAGAGTAAACTCAATAACACACAATTAAGTTGTTTAGATTGACGAGTTGTATTTCAAGCTAAATACAAAATGTAATAATGTACATGTACAATTAAGTGCATGATTATTGATCCAATTACTGGGAAGCGAATGCGTTTATTTTAATATATGCACTGAAATAAACGATATTAGTGTGTTCGACACAAAATAAAACAAAAGCAAAAAAATCACATCCGAGATTCAGATGGAAATGCAAGATGACGATTAATTGACAGAGCATTGGCAGAGACATACATACAAATGTACTGGTTTGTTTCAATAATAAAAATGTATGTTATTGTAAGGTAATAAAAGTTTGCATTATGACGTAAACATACCATACCAACCTAAAAGTATGATCAATGTGTGGCAGGTTTTAAGCACAGGGACCTGAGAATTTGTTACAGCTAGTTTTGGACCTAAAATATGGTGTTTAGAGTAATTTTACACATTTGGGGGGTGAGATCAATTTTCGATAAAAATGCCCCCTCAATGGTCATAAAAGCTAAAGGATGGAAAGCTTTCCAGATCGAAAAATCGACCCCACCTACCTTTCTTGCATCAAAAATCACATTTCTAGTTGAGGTACGAAAAAACGCTTGGTACCGTTGGAAAGATGGATAATTTTTATTTTATAAACCTCCTAAATGCAAGTCAAATGTATCCTCTTTCCGCAGAAATAATCTCCATTTCCTCCATAAACACGCAAAACTTTCGTGTCTCAAAGTTTTCGGCGGCCTGCCGGCCAGTTTAACATATTCATTGCGTTTTGACGTCACTGCACGCGGTGGCCGTACGCTGTCATTGGATGACGGTCTTCCTGTACGTCAACCGCAATGAATATGTTAAACTGGCCGGCAGGCCGCCGAAAACTCTAACTTTTTAAGAAATAGTGATTTCAATCTTTCAATGTCAAAGTCCAAGATGACCGTTTTTCAGCCATTTTGTTTTTCTGATCAGTTACAAAATCAAAATGGCACAACAGTAGGAACCAAGGGAACCTACATATGAAATATGAGAATGATCCTCTAGTAGTTGTCCATCGTCGGAAACCCACGGTACACTTCTCTGACGTTTGTATAACGTGGGCTTAAATCGGTGGAAACTCTCGTTTTCGTACTAAAATAGTAGCCAATCATATCGATAGTTTCATCCGTGACTACATCCAGCAGTAGCAGTCATGCCTACAGAAATATACTTGTTGTGGTCACGGTAAAATGATCTAACAGAGTGTCACAAGAAACGACCATTCTGATTGGTTGGAATCTCCGAATAAACTTCTATTAGGAGAAACGAAGATTTATATCGATTCTGGCCCACGGTATGCAAACCTCAGAGAAGTGTGCCGTGGGTTTCCAACGATGGTAGTTGTCAATTAGTTAACAATCTTTTAATGCCTAAATCAAAGACGGCCGCCTTTCCGCCATTTTGTTTTTACTGATCAGTATGAAATCAAACGGGCATAACTAAGCACAACGTGAAACCTACATATGCAATTTGAGAAACTGACTGAAGAAGTTTTTAACAGAATAAAAAACTTCAGGTTAACATTATCGTTCGGAGGAAGGTGAATGAATCATTGAAATATACGCTGATGGTAGTAGCACAATGGATATTAGATAAAAAAAATAAAAGGGTTTGCAAACATATCTCTCCTTACAAATGATAGTTCGAACTATCCAATTTGTCGTAAAATATCACAGTAAACAATCAAATTGTTGTTCCAAAAGAACGACGGCCTATTACGATATCTTTACCAAGCTGGAGAAAAATAATGGTATGCAAATATGTCATATTCACTTACATCTCTAGGCCTAATTATCAATTATCAAGTTCATATAAAAAACAGGGAAATTACATGTATGTTGGCCGTGACCTAGTTATGTATAAAGGGCCGCACAGAATTACTTGAATTTACACGATAAAGGTTTTGCACACCAGAGAAATAATATAAGTGTTATTTCTTCTAAATAACTTATATTGTGTCAATTGCTATATACACTATACAGGTTTCGATAAAGTTTCGTTAAAACAAAAATGTGAACCTACAGTGCATAGTGATATGTGAAGCACAGAGATCGTAATTATAAAACCACGAGCTTGTGCTCGCCATAGAAAAGTATTAAGTGTTATTTTCAATAAATCAAGTGTTTTGCCAATTCATATGTACATTATGCAGGTTCTGATAATGTCTCATTAAAAATTGTATACTCAGCACAATATTAAGTAAGAAAATCGATCAATTTTGTTCATTCGGTTTATAGGCCTATATCACAACGTTAGTGACGATCAGGGGAAGTAACTCGTAAATAAAAATATCAAATCCAGAGGGTGAATTTACACTGTAATTACGAATAAATGTTTCCGACCGACAAATTTGTCGAGTATTTTGGTTTACGCACATGTAGAAGGTATCATATCATTGAAATCAAAATCAGGATCGTTGGCTATGGCGTGATTATAATTATATTCAAAGTTTAACACAGCAAAGTATGTACACAAACGAGAGGTCAACCCAGAGCAGAGACGTAATATTTAAATGAGCCGTGGGAGTGAAAAATTTGATTTTGTTGTTACAAATCGCATATAGATTATTAAAGTCATCATAATTATTAAAAATACCATGGGAACATAATTTCCTGTTAGGTTTAGGCTTTCAAATAGTTCAGATATCATATGCGATTGGTAGCAATTCAAGCTTTTCCGGAGCGGGAGGGGAAAAATGACATGGGTCAAAGGTCACAGAATAGTGGCAGCAATAGACGCAAAAACTAGTAGTTTTAGCGCTAAAAATGAACGAATGTATTTTAAGGCCTCTTTCGAAATGTATTAAAAAGAAAATTCTACGCTACGTGGTCGTGAAAATATAAAAAAAATCTGCCATAGTAAAGTGAAATATATTTGATATTGAACGGCAAACCATTGAATATCCTCTATATATTTCACCGGCAAAAATGTAATGAATGTGTTTATTTTTCCTAATTATTAGTTTTTATGTTTGTAGAACACATGCTTGAAATACAGTGTTGTATTCGTTTTTAGCAACAGAGGTTTTCATTGTGACATTCAGGAATGTGTATTGGACTGGAAGAGTGGACATTAAAGTTTCATGTTAATTCGTGATGTTACTAATTAAATCTGAAACACTGCTGTACACGTATACATCTCGCATGCTATTAAATTGTCGAAAAAGCATTTGGTTTATGTTTTCATTGAGAATAGATGTACGGACGAGGAACGAAGGAAAACATAATACTTTTATCCTATTTTGTTAAATACCAATTGCTTCCATAAAATTGCTTTTTCTTTTTACCACGAAATGAAATCAGTTTGAATTAGAGACGAACAGATTTGGAACCCCACATTCGGAATTTCTTGATCCACCCCTGTTAAACGGTCAATATCACAAACTATTGTATTTTGTAGACTAGTACCACGCGTTTTTTTTTATTAAGTATCCGATATATATGTAGTATTTAATAAAATTTTGAATTTAGCCACGTTCTGGTCAAATTGTGTATGCCTGGTTTATATATCTGGTATATACATAATTAGATTATAGGTTTAAATTACAAGAGTTTGATTAGAAATTACAATCCGCCTTTTGTTGGAACTCAATATATATTACACCGTCTGATGATTGTCTTGCACAAAATTTGTCAGAAATATTGCCATGAACAGTTTTTTGCAACCGACAGAATCACACCTTTGCTGGGGTTCATATGGGGGACATGACTACAAAGTCTGTTAAGCAAAACGTTGCATGTATGGAAACCAGGATAGCAAAAGGTTGATTTTTTTTTCAAGAAAAGACATATATTTTGGTGTTTCTTCACTTAGTAATTTTTTCCTCAAATTTCAATCAGAACAGTTGCCTGTTTATAACCGACCCCTCAAACACCCCGTTCCCCGGCGTCATTGGAAATCTGAGTACTTGTTTAGTTTTCGACCAATGAACACGTATTGGCCATATACTATACCCGGTCAGCTGAAAGTTCGCGTCACTTTTTCCCGCGCAGTCAGCTATCATGGATTGACATCTGGGTAAGTCCAACAGATTGTCATTACTGTAGCAAAATATGACTTTATCATGCTGTGAAATTGATACTGTCGTATTGGTTTAATCTCTGACGCAATGAATTGTGATATTGAATGCCTTTTTATGCATCTTTTGACGAATTACTACTTTTGTTGTGTGACCAGTTATCGTACACATGGAAAGGACTTAAAAGCTTTCAATATGATCTTGAATCTATCAATATTTGACTTTTCAAATGGTTACATGTTCGTTTCTAAGAGTATTGTTGTAAATAAAATAGGCCTATCATTTGGTAATGTGAGTAGCTGCTCAGGTCACAGGGACCTGTGAACTTGTACAGGTAGCACTTAGGCTAGGGTATTCAGAGTATTTACATATAAAAGGGGTTTAGATCGAATCGACCTAAAGTAAAAACGACATATCTCCATGGTTATTAGCTCACCTGTCAAAAGGGCAGTGGGCTCGGTGCCGTGGCGCAGCGTCAGTCGTCCTTTCGTCAACGTTTCCTATATATCCAATGCTTCTAGTCATGAGCTGCATAACATATTTTGACCAAATTTGACAAAAGAACCCAAAACCTCCGGGGAAGGCGGGAATCCAATATTATAGTAATGGTGGGTCGGGAACGCCTGGGACTTTCTTCAATTCTTTATATTGAACTCCTAGACATAGATGATTGTTGAGGGGGTTACACAGAGGCGTGGATTTCTTTGCATATATATTGAAAATCATCAGGGGCTCTGTTAAGGTAAAACATTTCAATAGCCCTGTGGAGGGGGCAAAGTTTACTATAGCTTATATTTTGTCCATTTTCAGGAAGAAATTATTCCTACATTACTTGGTGATTATCATCGATCTCTATAGCAAAATGATTTATTTGAATTGTTTTTAAATGTCTTATCCTTCCCAAGTTTTGTATTTCACTTTGTTTACATGTTAATTTCCTCATCAAATCTTGATACAAGTAATGAAATTAAGCTACCAGTACCTATGATATAACTCAAGGGACCACTAATGGCCTGGGCCTCTTGTTACTAGAGTTATAGCCCTTTGCAATTCTGATTTCTTTTCACTGGCTTAAAAATTGTTTCTCAGTGGTTGTTTTTTAGCCAAGGTTCTGGTCTAATCCCCTTGAAAAAGTACATTTTACCCCTAGTATCTCTTTAAAAATGATCAATTTAGTAATTGATCCAGAAATCCCATGTTAGATCTCAACTGCAATATTGTACTATACTTTTAAAAAGATGGTACCTGTACTATATACTTTGTGATTTTGGTAAAATTTGGTAAAATTTGGGAACCATTTTCACAATTTGGCAATAACTACAACATAAGTGTTCCACTTCCTAGATTTAATTGCCGTAATTAGCACCGCTTCTCTATACGTGCACCCCCCCCCCCCCACATGTTTTAACAAAACAAAACCCCCACACAGATATTGGTATATGACAATAACGCATTTACGAGAACTACCAATTTTGGTTACACTACATTACACCGATCTGATTAAAATACAGATCCTCACTATTATTAACGTGTGTACACACAATAGTTATAGTGAGGATCTGTATTTTAATCAGATTGACATCACACTTAATGACTTTGAAAAAAAATAATTTTGTCATCCTATTAAGCGCCACTTTTATAGGCGCTTGTGTGCTAATTACAGCAAATATCATAATTTATTCTTCACTCTCTCTTTACAGCGTTGTCCATGAGAGCTGGAAGGGAAACCCATCAGCGGTTCTGGTATGTATATAATTATACAGTTTATCCCTCTTTACGTTTACACCCTGTGGATATTCTGAATTGTTTCTATTCACAGATAACTTCACTTTTAACCAGATAAATAGTCATCTTTCAAATTTGAAAAGTTCATGATTGATGATAATACCATACTTAAATCTAATTAAAAGTAATTAAATTTCAAATGTAATTACCAAATATTAAGATTTTGCTCATATTTCAAGGGAGATAATCATGAATATATTTTTATTTGCAGGATGGACATTAGGCACAGCCGACCTGTGACCAATGTTGCAAGCGAACTACCCCAGGCTGACAGGTAAATATGTTTGCTATTTATCATTTAACATTGCTATGCTTGATAAACTAAAGATACATGTATCCTGTCTGGGATAATTTCAATCCATTTTCCCTGATCATGTTGCAGTTATATACCACAATTATTTGTGTTATTTTATGGCAATTCAATTTCAATCAATATGTGTCCCACAGTTTAGATTGATAGATACAGTGTACTCCTCTTTATATCATGTTCCATTTGTCAGACCTAAACATGATATTAACAGGAATGTGACATTAAGAGAAACATGTGTTCCCACTAAATCTAGTGCATTTCCAATCTCCATAACTAAAAGTAAGCTGTACATATGAAGATGTATAGATAACATTATTTCAATTAAAAATATTTTTGGGGTTATTTTTTATTTTCTATGCAATATTTTGTACAAGTTATATCTGAAATCACTGGAAATAACATAATTTTCTGGATATTTTATGTGATTGTTTAGAGACAACATGATATTAAGAGGAATTCACCTCAAAATACATGAAATTAACCAAATAAAATTACATAGATTATATAGAGAGAAAAAGGGTGCTTGGGAAAAACATGATATAAAGAGGAATGTGATATTAACAGGAGTGATATTAAGTGGAACTCACTGTAATAGTTTTATATCAGTCTTATGTGATCTACATTGTTTAGCAATCCCTTTTTGTTAAGCAAGTACTTTTCTTTAGCTATTTTCAATTGATTTATGAATATTGATAATAGGGACATGCCTACTCATTGACCATCTGTCTGTCCATCAGTACTTTTACCGGTATATTAAACCCCCCGAAATTGGGAGTGGGATGATGGAATCCAGTTCAATATGAAGATGTGCCCCCTCAAGTAACTTTGCATTTTTGACCCTCTACATAGTTATCCCCCTTTAATATAAAAAATGAATACAATTTGGGCTATCTATGCGTTCCCTCTTGTTTCAATGGATCTTTTACAAATGTTGTGGGAATAGTCTGTAGAATATGAAGATGTGCCCCCTCAAATAACTTTATATTTTAGATAATTTTACAGAGAGTTGTCCCCCTTCTTTTGTAAAAAATAACACAATTTTGTCCGGTTATGCATTAGCTCTTTTTTCAATGGATCTTTTTTTAAATATTATGGGAATAGCCAATAAAATATGGAGATGGGCCCCCTCAAGTAACTTTAGATTTTAGATAATTTTACAGAGTTGTCCCCCTTTTAAAAAAAAAAAAATGAACACAATTTTGTCCGGCTATGCATTAGCTCTTTTTTCAATGGATCTTTTTAAAATTTTGTGGGAATAGCCAATAAAATATGGAGATGTGCCCCCTCAAGTTACTTTATATTTTAGATACTTTACAGAGAGTTGTCCCCCTTCTTTTGTAAAAAATAAACACAATTTTGTCCGGCTTTACATAAGCTCTTTTTTCAATGGATCTTTTACAAATTTTTTGGGAATAGCCAATAAAATATGGAGATGTGCCCCCTCAAGTTACTTTATATTTTAGATACTTTACAGAGAGTTGTCCCCCTTCTTTTGTAAAAAATAAACACAATTTTGTCCGGCTTTACATAAGCTCTTTTTTCAATGGATCTTTTACAAATTTTTTGGGAATAGCCAATACAATTTGGAGATGGGCCCCCTCAAGTAACTTTATATTTTAGATAATTTCACAGAGTTGTCCCCCTTTTTAAAAAAAATATGAACACAATTTTGTCCGGCTATGCATTCGCTCTTTTTTCAATGGATCTTTTTTAAATATTATGGGAATAGCCAATACAATTTGGAGATGTGCCCCCTCAAGTAACTTTACATTTTAGATAATTTTACAGAGAGTTGTCCCCCTTCTCTTGTTAAAAATAAACACAATTTTGTCCGGCTATGCATTAGCTCTTTTTTCAATGGATCTTTTTAAAATTTTGTGGGAATAGCCAATAAAATACGGAGATGTGCCCCCTCAAGTTACTTTATATTTTAGATACTTTACAGAGAGTTGTCCCCCTTCTTTTGTAAAAAATGAACACAATTTTGTCCGGCTATACATAAGCTCTTTTTTCAATGGATCTTTTACAAATTTTTTGGGAATAGCCAATACAATTTGGAGATGGGCCCCCTCAAGTAACTTTATATTTTAGATAATTTTACAGAGAGTTGTCCCCTTTCTTTTGTAAAAAATGAACACAATTTTGTCCGGCTATACATAAGCTCTTTTTTCAATGGATCTTTTACAAATTTTGTGGGAATAGCCAATAAAATATGGAGATGTGCCCCTTCAAGTAACTTTACATTTTAGATAATTTTACAGAGAGTTGTCCCCCCCTTTTTTTTTAAATGAACACAATTTTGTCCAGCTATGCATAAGCACTTTTTTCAATGGATCTTTTACAAATTTTGTTGGAATAGCTAGTAAAATATGGAGATGTGCCCCTTCAAGTAACTTTATATTTTAAATAATTTTACATAGAGTTGTCCCTCTTCTTTTGTAAAAAATGAACACAATTTTGTCCGGCTATGCATTAGCTCTTTTTTCAATGGATCTATTTAAAATTTTGTGGGAATAGCCAATAAAATATGGAGATGTGCCCCCTCAAGTTACTTTATATTTTAGATACTTTACAGAGAGTTGTCCCCCTTCTTTTGTAAAAAATAAACACAATTTTGTCCGGCTTTACATAAGCTCTTTTTTCAATGGATCTTTTACAATTTTTTTGGGAATAGCCAATACAATTTGGAGATGGGCCCCCTCAAGTAACTTTATATTTTAGATAATTTTACAGAGAGTTGTCCCCTTTTTTTTGTAAAAAATGAACACAATTTTGTCCGGCTATACATAAGCTCTTTTTTCAATGGATCTTTTACAAATTTTGTGGGAATAGCTAGTTAAATATGGAGATGTGCCCCTTCAAGTAACTTTACATTTTAGATAATTTTACAGAGAGTTGTCCCCCCTTTTTTTTTTTAAATGAACACAATTTTGTCCAGCTATGCATAAGCTCTTTTTTCAATGGATCTTTTACAAATTTTGTTGGAATAGCTAGTAAAATATGGAGATGTGCCCCTTCAAGTAACTTTATATTTTAAATAATTTTACATAGAGTTGTCCCTCTTCTTTTGTAAAAAATGAACACAATTTTGTCCGGCTATGCATTAGCTCTTTTTTCAATGGATCTATTTAAAATTTTGTGGGAATAGCCAATAAAATATGGAGATGTGCCCCCTCAAGTTACTTTATATTTTAGATACTTTACAGAGAGTTGTCCCCCTTCTTTTGTAAAAAATAAACACAATTTTGTCCGGCTTTACATAAGCTCTTTTTTCAATGGATCTTTTACAAATTTTTTGGGAATAGCCAATACAATTTGGAGATGGGCCCCCTCAAGTAACTTTATATTTTAGATAATTTTACAGAGAGTTGTCCCCTTTCTTTTGTAAAAAATGAACACAATTTTGTCCGGCTATACATAAGCTCTTTTTTCAATGGATCTTTTACAAATTTTGTGGGAATAGCCAGTAAAATATGGAGATGTGCCCCCTAAAGTTACTTTATATTTTAGATACTTTACATAGAGTTGTCTTCCATTTATGTAAAAAATGAACACAAATTTGTCTGGCTATGCATGTGCTCATTTTTGAAAGGATTTTTTTTACAAAAAAATTTGAAATAGCCAGTACAATATATGGATCCTATCTGTACCCCCTAAAATGACTAAACATTTTTTACCCTTAACAAAGAGTTATCCCCCTTAAAATGAACATAGTTTCGTCTGGCTATGCAACATATTTCTTTTGTGGAAATGGTTAGGCCAATATGAAGTTATCCCCTCAGATGTAAGATTGTATTTTGAAAGAGTTATCCACCTTTTAGTTATTTTATCATCTATTTTATCTCATAGGGGGTGCAGGGGGGGGGGATGGGTTTTAGTCAGCCATCCTCGCAACAGTTCTAGATTCTAAAGGTACTATAATTACAATTGTGCTGCAACCCACTTTATGATCATTCCCAGTAAAAATGCCTTTCAGTATGAAAGCAATGGTTCTCGAGACGTGGCACGTGGTTTAATTATGACGTCATAGATCAAGCTTGTTCAATGAGAGTCTTTTCGCGCTGCTTCAAATAACATGGAGATTGCCCTTGCGTCAAACGCTCAAATGACTCGTCATTATCATTGGCGCCAAATGTGTTTAAGCTGGGCTGTTCCGCCAATGTCGTTTAAATGACGACGCCTATAAAAGCGCAGCTAATAAACTAATTATTTGGAAAAAATATAAATGAAATTCAGTATCTGTGTTATAGTAAAAATGTAAATATATGGATTGAAAGTCATTTTTTTAACTTTCATAGTGCTATGAAAGGTCAGCCGTAGCGGGCTTCATTCAATATTGATGTTTCATGAATGCAAGTCAGTGCTGATGTGACATGATTGAATGTTGACTTGACATTGTACATGTATTGTTGCCATGACGTCATGGTATTGATGCTTTTATGATGTCATACAATTGTTGAGTAAGTCCAAAGAGCATGTGAAGCTTGCCTTAACCTCAGGGTGATATCAATAGAATCTTTCACCCCCTCCCCGTTTTGGATGAGATGGGGATCTCAACTGGAGATTAAGCTTCATGTTTGGCAGCTTACCAGTTGTAAGAATCTTACCCAGAAGGTTGAGATCCCCCTGTCTCACTACCAATTAAGGTAAATGATTATTTTTCTTTTACCCTGTTAATTCTCTTATATAATATTCTAATATTGACGTTACATTAATGCAAGACAATATTGATTTGATGTCATTGTAATGTTGCCGTGACGCCATGGCATTGTTGCTATGATATCAAACAATTGTTGAGAATTTGCACTAAGCAGGTATAGCTAATGTCTCAACCCTTGTGTGAGATAATATACAGTTTGAGTATGGGGTTGAAGGATATAGAAAGTTTCTAGTTTCCCATGACCAGGTCTATATCCCGAGGCGAGGCCACAAAAATAGGCATAGTTGAGGGAAACCAGAAACTTGCTATCCCTCAATCCCATACCACAATGGTAAAATTGCAGATATCCCTGTCTAGGGTAAGAGAATGTTGTGAATGGGGAAATCCCCCCCTTCCCCCCCCCCCCCCCCCCCCCCCATCTCATCCCTAGTAGTTTGAACAAAACTATTTTATTTATAACCATATCCACATGATAACACAATGTTACTATGAAGAGAAAAAATTAAAAACATAGCTTTCATTTTCATTGTTATGATATGTAAGAAAATGTTTGGTTTAAATAATGATACTTGATTGGATTATCTCCCCTGAATTTTGGGTAAATAATTAATTGGGTATACATATGACTGAATCAGATGAAATATCACAACAAAATATTGTACAACATTCCGTGAACGGGTGTATTAATCTAGAAATATATGTAAAAAAAAAAGTTTGTCAAATATGACAATTAATATTATTTGAAAATCCTTAATTTTGCATCTGTAAATGTTGACAATATAAAAAATTAAGAACCTAGTATTGATAAAATACAGCATAGTTAAGTTTTGCACTGCTTTCAGTTGGTATTCATAGGCTTGATGAATGCCAACATAACAAAGGCAAATTCAATGAAGAGCCTTATAAGAATACCAACTAAAAGCAGTTTAGTTAAAATCTGTTCATCTAAAAAATAATTCAATTTCTCTTTTCCTTTTCAAGCCTTTACCTCAAATAATGTATCTATCATGTGTATGTTTGTTCATCACAATGGGTAGAACAGCCAACGGCAGGGGATGGTCAGTGGTATCCCATGTAACAATAACAGTGTCATTTTAATGATGACGTCAATAATCTATCAAGGGCATTCATTGCCTTATCAATGCCAACTGAATTTGGTAGAGTTATATTATGGCAATGCCATACAATTGTAAATATAGACATACTAACAAAAATTAAAATAAAAAGTAAATTATTGATGATTTATTTTTTGGTCCAAAACATCCACTTCCTGTCGTGACATGCTTTCATTAAAACCAAGATGAAACACTGATTTCACCATTTGTTAACAAATATATATATTGGTAGAGTCTCTTTTCTGTCCTTCTGAAATACTATTGATTTGTAAGAGATAGAACTACAGCAAGCTGTTTGGGTTTTTATCCATTAAATACAGATATCTCAAAATATTTTTTTCTATTTTCAATGCTAAATCTTGAATTGAAACACATATATAGATATCTGTATTTAAATTAAAGATATTTTTATTTAGACATGTCTGTATTTGAAAAAGAATAAAGATATCTTTGTCCGTCCGTCCGTCCGTCCATCCGTCTGAAGACACAATTTTGTCCGGCTATGCATTCGCTCAGTTTTCAACAGATGTTTTAAAATTTGCATTTTCAACCCTTTTTCAGAAAGTTACATAGAGTTGTCCCCCTTTTATGTAAAAAATGACCACAATTTTGTCCGGCTAAGCATTCACTTAGTTTTCAACGGATCTTTTTAAAATTTGATTGGAATAGACAGTACAGTATGTTAATGTGCCCCTGAAGTTAATTAACATTTTTGACCCTTTGCATTTTTTACCCTTTTCAGAGAGTTATTCCCCTTATTGTAAATGAACACAATTTGGTCCAGCTATGCATTCCCTCAGTTTTCAACAGATCTTTTTAAAATTTTGTGAGAATAGACAGCACAATATGAAGATGTGCCCTCATTTTTTGTACAAATAACTTTAAGGGGCTTGGGGGTATGTGTTGGCCCCCTGACGACAGTTCTACTTTGATCTGTACCATATAAATACTGTTTTTGCATTTAGCTATAAGTTTGATCTGTTGTATCATAATTTTGAAAGATTTTTTTCCACGACTTAGCTAATTTCAACCAATTGATACATTAATGATGATTTGGATTAATATTACATATGGGCTGGGCGATCAGAAAAATACGTCAAATCAGCAAAATGTTACAAAGAAAAACTTTTTATTACCATTTCATTTTTTCCAATTTATGTTAAACATATACCAAAATGATGCTATTAAATATGTTTTTTTTTTAACAGGACTGTCTTGCTGCAAGTGGACAGACCCCTGGTCAGGTATAGATCTGGAAGGGTGATCTGAGCTCTAGTTGGACAATTTGGCGTCTGGGGTACTGAAGCTAAATAGATTTATGAAATTTCAGTTGTGCTCTGCCCCCCTTTAACAAGGTTTTTAGCCCTGGCGAATAATCAATATTGAGGTGCAAGGATCTTTATGGTTATATGTAGGGATCCGATATCATGTACCCCTCCATGATAGTCCCATGAGGGGCATATAATCGTACTGATTTGAGTACTTCAATATTGGTTGTTTCCGAGCTGGGGCTGAATTCGCTTGTTACTGGAGGGATGAGTGCAGCTGAAATGGAAATGAATCTATTTAGCATCAGTATTCCTTGCGTCGGAGAGTCCGACTAGGGTGAAGGTCATCTGATACAGAATATCTGACTGATGGGATAGGATGGCCTCCCAGCCTCCGGACGTGGGTAAATAATATAGATTATTTTAAGTTATTTCATTTAAAACTTATTCAATGTTTGGAATAATAATTACTTTCATTAAGTGCTTATAATATGGAAAGTGTAATTTAGCATACAGTTACATTTTTAGCTTTTCAGTCACTTCCTCTCATCTGGATTATTGTGATTCAACTTTTAACTAGAGTTATTGTCCATTACTGGTCTCATATCTTGGAATATGAAGTGAACATAATTATGTAATCCAAAACTATGAAAAAAATAATTAAATATATGTTGACCAGATGCTACATAATATTTCATTCCACGGTAGAACTTTCTCGAGTTTATCAAGTATTAAATATCAAGTCTATTGTTTTGTGTTTTAGACCCGGAGGAGGCCGTCGTCCTTCCCGGCCAGGAGGAGGAGGAGGCCGTCGCCCATCCCGGCCAGGCCGTCGTCCGTCCCGGCCAGGAGACGGGAGGAGGAGGAGGAGGCCGTCGTCCGTCCCGGCCAGGAGACGGGAGGAGGAGGAGGAGGCCGTCGCCCATCCCGGCCAGGCCGTCGTCCGTCCCGGCCAGGAGACGGGAGGAGGAGGAGGAGGCCGTCGCCCATCCCGGCCAGGCCGTCGTCCGTCCCGGCCAGGAGACGGGAGGAGGAGGAGGAGGCCGTCGCCCATCCCGGCCAGGTCGTCGTCCGTCCCGGCCAGGAGACGGGAGGAGGAGGAGGAGGCCGTCGCCCATCCCGGCCAGGCCGTCGTCCGTCCCGGCCAGGAGACGGGAGGAGGAGGAGGAGGCTGTCGCCCATCCCGGCCAGGCCGTCGTCCGTCCCGGCCAGGAGACGGGAGGAGGAGGAGGAGGCCGTCGCCCATCCCGGCCAGGCCGTCGTCCGTCCCGGCCAGGAGACGGGAGGAGGAGGAGGCCGTCGCCCATCCCGGCCAGGCCGTCGTCCGTCCCGGCCAGGAGACGGGAGGAGGAGGAGGAGGCCGTCGCCCATCCCGGCCAGGCCGTCGTCCGTCCCGGCCAGGAGACGGGAGGAGGAGGAGGAGGCCGTCGCCCATCCCGGCCAGGCCGTCGTCCGTCCCGGCCAGGAGACGGGAGGAGGAGGAGGCCGTCGCCCATCCCGGCCAGGCCGTCGTCCGTCCCGGCCAGGAGACGGGAGGAGGAGGAGGAGGAGGCCGTCGCCCATCCCGGCCAGGCCGTCGTCCGTCCCGGCCAGGAGACGGGAGGAGGAGGAGGCCGTCGTCCATCCCGGCCAGGCCGTCGTCCGTCCCGGCCAGGAGACGGGAGGAGGAGGAGGAGGCTGTCGCCCATCCCAGCCAGGCCGTCGTCCCTCCCGGCCAGGAGACGGGAGGAGGAGGAGGAGGCCGTCGTCCATCCCGGCCATATAGCGGGGCATTCCGTAAGGCAAGGTGAGCATTATTGAATATAATTTAATATAAGCTACCTGTAATTTAAGAATTTCTTATTAATGTTTTTTTATTTCCACATATGAAACAAAACTACATTGTAATAATTAATGTCTTTAAACTATTAAGGTTTTTGATTATCACTATTATATATTTTTGCTTATTAGATTATGTCTTGTTCCATTCTGAAGTCATAACCTGTATTTATAAAATTGATTTCGTGCTAAATTGTATGTATTATTGTTAATTTCTCTTACAGTAAGATGTGGATCCACGACTTTATTGGACTCATCTGAAGCATTAGTGCCTTGACCTGAAGGTAGGATTTTTTATGAATATTGTGCAGAGTTTAGATGGAAAGATCAGTGTTTATTGCAAGATTGGTTCTCACTGACAAAAAAAAGGCTTCATAGTTTTATTTTTACTGTCAAATAAACCTACATTTTTTCTAAATTATGTGTTATATGAAATTCAATAGATATGTTTTGGAAATAAATTTGTTTACTGCTAAATGTAGAGGCCTGAATAAAAACTGGTATAGTGGTACAGTGGATCCCACTTAATATCACCCCTGTTAATATCACATTCCTCTTTATCATGTTTTTCCCAAGCACCTTTTTTCTCTATATAATCTATGTAATTTTATTTGGTTAATACACCGTGTATCATGAATTTTGAGATGAGTTCCTCTTAATGTCATGTTTTTTTTAACCAATCGCATAAAAAATCCAGAAAATGATGTCATTTTCATTGATTTTAGATACACCTTGTACAAAATGTTGCATAGAAAATAAAATAAAAAATAACCCCAAAAATGATTTTTTATTAAAATAATGTTATCTTCATATTGAAACATCTTCATATGTACATTGAATAGCTTATTTTTAGTTATGAAGATCGGAAATGCACTAGATTTAGTGGAAAAACATGTTTCTCTTAATGTCACATTCCTGTTAATATCATGTTTTTTGTCTGACAAATGGAACATGATATAAAAAGGAGTTCATTGTATTATAATTCAGTCATGAAGATCCCACTGCAACCATTGTCAAATAAATATTAATTAAATTAATCAGCATGAGAACCTTGACTTATTTTTAAGTAATTACTGGTAATTACAGATCATTTTATCAAATATGTATATACCCCCTGCAATGAAGTAAAGTGGGTTGGGGGAGGTGTATAATAATGGAATCATGTTGTCTGTCCATCCGTCTGTTTGTAGACATATATTGTCTGGATAACTCCTCCTAAACCTGTAAATTTCAATGAAATTACACAGGAGTGTTAGGGTCAAAGTTGGGAGGGTGTAAAATTCAAAATTTGTTGTGGAAGTTCTTATCAACTGGAAATTGTAATAACTCATTATTGTTTTGTAGTTTCTGCTCAATAAGTAGTACATTGTAAGAATCAGGTAGAAAAAAATAGTGAAAAGTAGATAAAGTAGGTCAAGGTCACAGAAATATCATATTTCTGGACTTTGAAAAAAATTCAACGTTTCAGTTTTCAGTTTTGCTCTTGCATATAAAGCTGTTTCTGACAAAGTATTAATAACCAAGTACTATACAGTAGAGCAACCAAATTCAGGTTATAGAATTACCTCGGGATGTTTATCTGAATACATTACACTCTTTACTAGTATTTCAACAATTTTTGAATTTTTGTGGTAAAAATCTAAAATTTCTGGACTTAACAAAAAAGTTTCCCACAAAGTATAAAATCTACTTTTAGAGAAGCCAAACCTGGGGTATACTGTGCATGTTGTATCATGGGATGAATACCTGGATGCTCGTTACTAGCACTTCAACTATTTTTATAATTTTGGGGTAAAAACCTCCAAATTCTGGACTTTGAAGAAATATCAATGTTTCTCATAAAGTATGAAAGCTAAAGCAGCCAAACTTGGATTATAGGTTTATTGTGGGATGTGTAAAATGCATATGATGATGACAAAGCGGGACAGGCGACACATAATTATGCGTAATTCTTGTTATAATTTAGCAGTGAGAACCAATCTCTATCAGAAAAATAGAAAATATTTTTAAAATATATAAGGAGTATTCATGGGTATTTGTTAGTCATTCAGCTTACAGTTTTTGTTTTTTCCAAGTACGTACATTACCAAACGTATAAAAAAAAATACCAAACGTATAAAAAAAAATATCTGGATATTATACGAATTATGACGGCAAATTCTTCAGAAGAAATTATACCAATGTGTAATTACTACACTGTATATAGGAATGTGTGTAATTATATTATAATTACTACATACTGTATATAGAATTGTATGTAATTACTACATACTATATATAGGAATGCATGCAATAACTACATACTCTATATATGAATGTGTGTAATTACTACATACTGTATATAGGAATGTGTGTAATTATTACATACTGTATATTGGAATGTGTGTAATTACTACAAACTGTATATAGAATTGTTTGTAATATCTACATACTGTATATAGGAATACATGCAATTACTACATACTGTATATAAGAATGTGTGTAATTACTACAAAATACTGTATATAGGAATGTGTGTAATTACTACATACTGTATAAAAGAATGTGTGTAATTACTACATACTGTATATAGGAATGTGTGTAATTACTACATACTGTATATAGGAATGTTTGTAATTACTACATGCTGTATATGGGAATGTTTGTAATAAATTTATGAAGAAATGTGTGTTATAACTACATACTGTGTATAGGAATGTGTGTAATTACTACACACTTTATGAAGGAATGTGTGTAATTACTACACACTTTATGAAAGAATGTGTGTAATTACTACACACTGTATGTAAGAATGTGTGTAATTTTACTTCACACTTTATGAAGGAATGTGTGTAATTCCTACACTGACAGAATACTTTGTCCTTGTTAATGATCTCATACATCACTATATTAACGGAAAGAATTCAAAGAGTTTGTTGTTAAAGTCACTTGATATAGAGTTGAAATATAAGTTTTTAATACCAAAGTTCACAATATAGAGAATTAAAGACAGATTGAGAAGTGAATAAGGTTACTAATATGTTTCAAGGTCATAGTTGCCAGTTTGTGATGCTTCAGAGGTCAAAGTCATTTAGGCAGTTCTTGGGAATTGGTCAAACAGTTTGATTAATTCAGCAATCATCTATCATATATCTGGACATTAGAGGAGACTGGTATATTGTTGAATGACCTTCAAATTGTCGTTATATTTGTTATTACAAATATACATAATAATATTTATGAGTGTAAAAGCAATTTTAAAATCATAAGATCAGCTTATTACTGAAATAAATGATTGTTTTGTAATTGGGTTATTTTGTTTTTGTTTTGTAGGTATTGTCCAACGGTTAGGACAATCACCTGGTCAGGTTCTTCGAATGCGTGGATTCTTCCTTTAGACAGATGACTTAGCAATGGATTTATATGGAACTCAGCTGGTTTAGTCATTTCTCAGCTTCGAACTGTCCTTTTTTTGACAAATGTATTTAATTCCAAATACAGACATGAGTCTGGCATGAGTATGGCTTTACAGTACCATGATTGGTTCATTGGGTTTTCGGTCGGCCTGATGGACCAATGTCCGACCGGCATGGTGCTGTACTGCTCTGTAAATCTTGTGCTGGGCGATTGTTTGTATCTGGACTTAAGTACTTTGTGAAAGAGGGGACAGAACTGGCTGGGGCATGAGTAAATCTTCTTGAGGCTTCATATATCTTCATTGCTGGGAACTCTGTTTATTGTGAAGATGATACAAGTTTGAAGAATTCTGGCCTCCAGGGCGGAAAGCTTGGATCTTAAGACCCCAAAGTAAGTAAAGCTTAGCTGTACTTTCCTTGACATTATGAAGGGAAGTGTATCAAAATTATACGGGAATTGTGTTTTCCGTCCTAAGACTAGTGTTCACACACAACAAGTTTAAAAAAAACAACCCCCATATATATACCAGTATGAATGATACTTTATTTGTACACGGCATAACTATTTGAAATAGTTATTTCCCTTGTTTTTGGAAACATTCTTAGCCTTTTGACCAAATCACTGCACAAATTTATATGATAAAGTGTATCTGAAACTCCTTTTGCATTGAGAGGGTATAAACTGAATGTAAGATGAGTCCAAAAGGAAACTTAATATTATAAACAGCTGTGGGCTGAATGGGGTGTCATATATATATCATAATTAATGTTTTAGACAAAGGAAATCCATGATCACTTGTGAATTAACTTGGAGGGTTGAGTTCCTATGGGGACAAAAAGGCCTATTAAGTAAATAAATAGGTCAATCTTATTTATAATATCATTAATGACTAATAATGTTTGAAGAATGTTACAATTATATTAAGACTGGGCTTTAGTTTTGCAAATATTTGCATATTTGTTGAAATTAGTATTCATGTACATTACAGGGAGAAAGGTGGACTAGCTGTTAATGATTACAAATGTAAACCCTTTTAAGTTAATTATTTTAACTCGCAAATCTCCACCAAATAAATATGACATTGCAATTTTACAAACAGATTTAAACCACATACTGGTTTGTAGAAGTGATGTTTCAATAGAAAATTCAGCTATTTAAGGATGTTCTCATAATCTAACAAATAAAATAAAAGCACTTTTCAAATTTTATTCTTTTACCTTCATTTTTTTTGCAGAACCAAAATCAAAAATACAAAAACAATACAAAATGATGACCAGAAAGATGAAAACCACCACCAGAAAGACGAGAACCACCACCACCACTACCAGAAAGACGAGAACCACCACCACGACCACCACCAGAAAGATGAGAACCACCACCACCACCAGAAAGACGAGAACTACCACCATCAGAAAGATGAGAACCACCACCGCCACCACAAAAAAGACGAGAACCACCACCGCCACCACCAGTAAGACGAGTACCACCACCGCCACCACCAGAAAGATGAGAACCATCACCACCACCAGAAAGATGAGAACCACCACCACCAGGAAGATGAGAACCACCACCACCACCAGAAAGATGTGAACCACCACCACCACCAGAAAGATGAGAAGATCGAAAAGAGAAGTAAGATAAAGGTTTCTTATCATATTTACCTGTTTCTGTGACTTTAACTTGAGAAATTATTATCTTACTCTGGATGAAAACATTTTAAGTCATTACAAAAAAGAAACGCTTCATTTGAAATTTGATATTACAGATTTCAGGCATGAGAGAGTCTTGTTTTCACTATTAACTATTATTTTCAACAAATATTGGTTTTATGTACGTATGTATTGTATGTATCTCCTGGAAATGTTAAAAGTATTTAATAAATAACAGTAATCAACATATCACTACCAAAAACATAACAAAAATCTTTTGCTTGTATTTTGCAGGACCAAGATCTAGGACTATTCAGAATGACCATCCCAGACCATGATAGACAAGCAATAAAATTCTTCAAAAAGTTGAAATATTTTCGTCTTGTTTTTAAAAATGAATGAAACAAAAATATAGTGACTGAATTGTCATATAAACTACAGACAACATGCATGATAAAAACTTGCAAATCATACACAACATACAAAACTTGAGTGTTACTAGTGAAGCCAAACATTTTGGTCCCAGTTTAAACAGGTTATACTGTATATATCTAGCATCATTAGATGGTAAATCAACCTTTGTTCATCTGTAAAAATATATTGGTAAATAATATTTTTGGGCTATTTCAACATTATAATTCACATGCTCGTCCACATCATCATCATACACATACTCATTCAAATCATCACCATTCTGATTCTCATCCTAATCCTACACATTATCCACATCTTCACCCTCATACACATCCTCATCATCAACAACATCATCTTCATCCACAACAACCTTATTATCCTCAATCACTACTCCACATCCTCCTCCTTCACATTATAAGCCTCTTCATTTTCTGCATCCTCCTCCTTATTCACATCATCAGCATTCTCATATACCACATCCTCCACATCCTCATCCGCCCTTCATTCCCATCATCAACATCCTCATCATTCTCATCCATACCATCCGCATTATCAACATAATCATCATCCTCTTCCTCCACATCACCCACCTCCACATGATCCTCTATATCATCTACATTCTGATTCTCAATCATTATCATCAACATCATCGTCGTCATCATCCACATCACCATCCACATCAACATAATCATCATCATCCACATCAACATCAACATCATCATCATCAACATCGAGTCATCAACATCATCACCATCATCATCCACATCATTATCATCATCATCCACATCAACATCATCAACATCATCATCCACATCATCATCATCATCATCCACATCAACATCATCATCAACATCATACACATCATCATCATCATCATCATCCACATCATCATCATCCACATCATCATCATCATCATCATCATCATCATCATCATCATCATCATCATCCACATCATCATCACATCATCATCACCATCATCCACATCATCACAATCATCATCCACATCATCCACATCAACATCATCATCATCCACATCAACATCATCCACATCATCATCATCATCCACATCAACATCATCCACATCATCATCATCCACATCATCATCATCCACATCATCATCATCATCATCCACATCATCATCCACATCAACATCATCCACATCAACATCATCCACATCATCATCATCCACATCATCATCATCCACATCATCATCATCATCATCCACATCATCATCCACATCAACATCATCCACATCAACATCATCCACATCATCATCATCCACATCATCATCATCCACATCATCATCATCATCATCCACATCATCATCCACATCATCATCATCATCATCCACATCAACATCATCCACATCATCATCCACATCATCATCAACATCATCATCCACATCATCATCATCCACATCACCATCATCCACATCAACATCATCACCGTCATCATCCACATCATCATCACCATCATCAACATCATCACCATCCACATCATCATCATCCACATCACCATCATCCACATCAACATCATCACCGTCATCATCCACATCATCACCGTCATCATCCACATCATCATCATCATCATCATCCACATCATCATCCACATCATCATCATCATCCACATCATCATCATCATCCACATCATCATCACCATCAACATCATCACCATCAACATCCACATCACCATCATCACCGTCATCATCCACATCAACATCATCATCCACATCAACATCATCATCACCATCATCATCACCATCATCCACATCATCACAATCATCCACATCATCACAATCATCATCAACATCAACATCATTATCCACATCAACATCATCATCATCCACATCAACATCATCCACATCATCATCCACATCATCATCATCCACATCATCATCATCCACATCAGCATCATCCACATCATCATCATCATCCATATCATCATCATCCACATCATCATCATCATCATTATCATCATCATCCACATCATCATCATCCACATCATCATCATCATCCACATCATCATCATCATCCACATCACCATCATCCACATCAACATCATCATCACCATCATCATCCATATCAACATCATCACCATCATCATCATCCATATCAACATCATCATCATCAACATCATCATCATCACCATCATCCGCATCATCACAATCAATCACATCATCATCATCATCCATATCATCATCATCATCATCCACATCATCATCATCATCATCAGCATCATCATCATCATCATCCACATCATCATCATCCACATCACCATCATCATCCATATCAACATCATCACCATCATCATCATCCATATCAACATCATCACCATCATCATCAACATCATCATCATCACCATCATCCACATCATCACAATCATCCACATCATCACAATCATCATCCACATCAACATCATTATCCACATCAACATCATCATCATCCACATAACATCATCCACATAACATCATCCACATCATCATCATCCACATCATCATCATCCACATCATCATCATCCACATCATCATCATCCACATCATCATCATCCACATCCACATCATCATCACCATCATCCACATCACCATCATCCACATCAACATCATCACCGTCATCATCCACATCACCGTCATCATCCACATCATCACCGTCATCATCCACATCATCATCATCATCATCCACATCATCATCATCATCATCATCACCATCATCAACATCATCATCCACATCACCATCATCATCCACATCAACATCATCACCGTCATCATCCACATCATCACCGTCATCATCCAAATCATCATCATCATCATCCACATCCACATCATCATCACCATCATCATCCACATCACCATCATCATCCACATCAACATCATCACCGTCATCATCACCGTCATCATCCACATCAACATCATCATCCACATCAACATCATCATCACCATCATCATCCACATCAATATCAACATCATCATCATCCACATCATCCACATCAACATCATCACCGTCATCCACATCATCACCGTCATCATCAACATCATCATCCACATCAACATCATCATCACCATCATCATCCATATCAACATCATCACCATCATCATCAACATCATCATCACCATCATCATCCACATCAATATCAACATCATCATCCACATCATCACCATCATCATCCACATCAACATCATCAGCACATCATCACCATCATCCACGTCATCACAATCATCATCCACATCAACATCATCATCCACATCATCACCATTATCCAAATCATCACCATCATCATCCACATCAACATCATCATCATCCACATCAACATCATCATTATCCACATCATCACCATCATCATCCACATCAACATCATCACATCATCATCCACATCATCACCATCATCATCAACATCGAATCATCCACTTCAACATCGAGTCATCCACTTCAACATCGAGTCATCCACATCATCATCATCACCATTATCCAAATCATCACCATCATCATCCACATCAAATCATTATCCACATCACCATCATCATCCACATCAACATTATCATCATCAACGTCATCATCATCATTCACATCATCACCATCATCATCATCACCATCAACATCAACATTATCATCATCATCATCCACATCATCATCATCATCATCTACATCATCATCATTCACATCAACATCATCATCATCCACATCAACAACATCATCATCATCATCCACATCATCTACATCAACATCATCATCACCATCATCATCATCCACATCAACATCGAGTCATCCACATCAATATCCACATCAACATCATCATCATCCACATCATCACCATCATCATCATCATCAACATCATCATCCACATCAACATCATCAACATCATCATCCACATCAACATCGAGTCATCCCAATCATCATCATCACCATCCACATCAACATAATCATCATCATCATCATCCACACCAACATCATCATCTACATCAACATCGAGTCATCCACATCATCATCATCATCAACATCATCGTCATCATCCTCCACATTATCACCCACCTCCACATCGTCATGCTGCTTATTCACATCTTCCTCATCAACAGCATTCATCATTCTCATCTTCCACATCATTATCCTCTACATTCTCATCCTTTTCCATATTATTCTTCATCCATCTCATTATCATTTGCATCCCACTTATCCGCATCCTCCATATCATCTTTATCCTCTTCATCATCATCAAAAACCTCCACAACATCTGCATTGTCTTCATCCATACAATATTTATCCTCATCCTCATCTTCCACACCCCCATCAAAATCCTCATCCTCTTCGACATCATTCTCATCCACATCATCACCATCATCATCCACATCAACATCGTCATCATCATCATCCACATCAACATCAACTCATCCACATCATCATCATCACCATTATCCAAATCATCACTATCATCATCCACATCAACATCATCATCATCCACATCAACATCATCATTATCCACATCATCACCATCATCATCCACATCAACATTATCATTATCATCATCCACATCAACATCATCATTCACATCATCACCATCATCATCACCATCCACATCAACATTATCATCATCATCCACATCATCATCATCATTCACATCAACATCATCAATATCATCCACATCATCATTATCATCATCATCCACATCATCATCATCTACAACAACATCATCCACATCATCATCATCATTCACATCAACATCATCATCATCCACATCATCATCCACATCAACATCATCATCCACATCAACATTATCATCATCATCCACATCATCATCATCCACATCAACATCAACATCATCACCATCATCATCATCCACATCAACATCATAATCATCCACATCATCATCCACATCAACATCATCATCCACATCAACATCATCATCAACATCATCATCATCATCATCATCATCCACATCATCATCCTCATCAACATCAACATCATCACCATCATCATCATCCACATCAACATCGAGTCATCCACATCAATATCCACATCAACATCATCATCATCATCATCCTCATCATCAACATCATCATCATCATCACCATCAACACCGAGTCATCCCAATCATCATCATCATCATCATCATCGTCATCCACACCAACATCATCATCCACATCAACATCGAGTCATCCACATCATCATCATCATCATCATCATCATCATCATCCACATCAACATCATCATCATCATCATCCACATCAACATCATCATCATCGAGTCATCCACATCAACATCGAGTCATCCACATCAATATCCACATCAACATCATCATCATCATCATCATCATCATCATCATCCACATCAACATCATCATCCACATCAACATCGAGTCATCCACATCATCATCATCATCATCATCCACATCAACATCATCATCATCATCATCCACATAATCACCCACCTCCACATCGTCATGCTGCTTATTCACATCTTCCTCATCAACAGCATCAACCTCACCATTCTTATCCTCATCAACTTCATCATTCTTATCTTCCACATCATTATTCTCTACATTCTCATCCTTTTCCATATCATTCTTCATCCATCTCATTATCATTTGCATCCCACTTATCCGCATCCTTCATATCATCTTTATCCTCATCATCATCAAAAACTTCCACAACATCCGCATTGTCTTCATCCATACAATATTTATCCTCATCCTCATCTTCCACACCCCCATCAAAATCCTCATCCTCTTCGACATCATTCTCATCCACAACATCTGCATCACGCACATAATCCTCATCTTTATCCTCATCCTCCTCTTCCTCTACACATTGTCCTGATCAACCTTCATCTTCATCCTTATCAACATTATCTGCATCATGCACATAATCCTCATCTATATCCTCATCATCTATATCCTCCTCTTCCTCTACACATCATCCTTCATCTTCATCCTTACAAACATCATCCTCTTAAACATCATCATCCACATCTTTATCCTCATTCTCCACCTTATCAACAATTCTTATCCTCATCAGCATCATTATACACATCATCATCCACATCCTGCTTAAACACATAATCCTCATCCACATCAACTTTATCCTCAACATCCACCTAATTCTCATCAATTTTCTCACTTTCATCCACATCCTCCTCATCATCCACATCTTAAATCATTGTCATCATCACCACCATAATCTATCTCATCCTCATCAACATAATCATCCTCAACATTCTTATCCTCATCAACAGCATCCTCTTTTACATTATCATTATCCACATCATCATCCTCTATTCACATCACGCACATCCTGCTTATTCACATCATCCCTACCATCATCCACCTCATCATCAACAGCCTCATCCTCACCATTCTGATTACTAGTATCATTCTTCACATCCTTATCCATCCACATCATCCTCATCAGCAGGCTTTTTATCCTCATTTTCCACCTAACTCATCATTTTCCTCATCAATTTCATCATCATTCACATCATTATCCTCCTCTACATCCTCATCAGTATACACATCCTTCTCCATCCACATCATCTGCATCCTGCTTATCCGCATCTTCATCAACATCTTCATCTTCACAACTCACACCACACCATCTGCATCATCCACATCATCTTCCTCCATTCACATCCTCATCAACATGCACATCCTGCTTATCCTCATTTACATCTTTATCACTCCCCTCATTCTCATCATCCTCACAATTCTTATCCTCATCAACTACATCCCAATTTTCATCCTGCTTATCCATATCAGCATCCACCTAATCCTCACCATTCTGATTATCATCGTCATCATCCTCTTCAACATCACATCACCATCCTCTTTTACATCCTCAGCATTCTACACATCTTCATCCACATTTATCCTCATCCTCCACTTTATTCTCATCAATATTCTCACCATCTTCCACATCCTCCTCATCTGCATCCAGCTTATCCTCATCTTCATCATTATCTTTATCCTCAACATTCTGATTCTCGTCATCCTCCATCACATCATCCACATCCTGCTTATTTGCATCATCAACATCCTCATCCTCACCATTCTTATCTCTATCCTTCTCTACATCCTCATCATTATACACATTATATTTGGCATATTGCTTATCCACATAATCCCCATCCACATCATCTTCAACCTTATTCTCATCAACATTCTCACCATCATCCACATCATCATCTTCATCCTCACCATTCTGATTCCCATCATCCTCCATCACATCATACACATCCTGCTTATCCGCATCCTTCACATTCTCATCTGCATATTTATCCTCATTCTCATCATCTACATCCTTATCATCGTCACCATCATCCATCTCATCCTCATCCAGCACATAATCACCCTCAACATTCTTATTCTCATCAACAACATCTCATAATCATCCTCAACATTTGCATCGTTCACATTATCATCATCCTCCTGTACATTATCTACATCATCATCATCGGTTCACATCCTCATCAACATGCCCTCCTGCTTATCCAAACCATCCGCTTCTTCCTCCATACTCTCCTCATTTACATCTTTATCATCATCCACATTCTCATCATCCAGATTATCATCTTTATCCTCATTCTCATCCACTTCATCCTCTACATCAACATTATCATCATCCTCTACATCATCATTATTATCATCTGCTACATCATCATTTGTATCATAATCATTATCATCATCCTCTACATCATCATTATCATCATCCTCACGATCATCCTCATCCTCACCATCAACAACCTCACTATCATCAACATCATCCTCATTTTCATCCACATCCTCCATATCATCCTCCTCCATCAATATCAACAACCCGCTTATCCACATCATCCGCATCCTCTTCATCCACATATTTATCCTCATTCTCATCATCAACACGCTCATCAACATCCTCTTCCTCACCATTTGTATCCTCATCAACATCATCTTCTACATCATCATTACCCACATTATCACCATCCTTTATTCACATCAGCTGCATCCTGCGTATACATATCATCATCACCATTCTGATTATCATCCGCCTCCACATCATCATTCACATCCACATCTTTATCCTCATTCTCTGCCTCATCATCAACATCCTCAACCTCATCATTCTTATCCTCGTAAACATCATCTTCATCCTCCTTCACATCACCATCCTCTCTCTACATCCTCATCATTATACACATTATCATCCTTATCCTGCTGACCTGCATAATCCTCTTTTGCATCCTCCCCATCCTCATCTGCATATTTATCATCATTCTTATCATCCACATCCTTATCATCATCATTATCATCACCATTATCAACCTCATCCTCATTCTCTTCATCAACATAACCACCCTCAACATCAACGGCATCCTCATTCTCATCCACATTATCTGCATTATCAACACCCTCATAAACAAGCTTATCCTCATCTACATCATCATCAACATCTCTATCAGCTTCCTCATTCTCATCATCCAGATCATCATCTTTTTCCTCATCCTCTACATCATTATCCACATCATCATCCTCTATATACATCATCCGCATCCTGCTTATCCACATCATTCTTACCAACTTCCACCTCATCCTCAACAGACTCATCCTAACCGTTCTTATTTTCATCCATCATCTTCCTCCGAATCATCATCCTCATCCACACCATCTTTATCCTCATCCTCCATATCTCATTCTCATCATTGTTTTCTTCATCATACTCCATCCACATCATTTTATCCTGATCCTCCACTTTATTCTCATAATCTACATTATCATCATCTAAATTCTCATCCTCACCATCATCCTCATCATCAACATCTTCATTCTCACGACTCTAATTATCACCCACCATCCACATCATCATAATTATCCTGATTATCCACATCCACATCTTTATCCAACTCATTTTTATCATCAACATCCTAATCAACCTCCACACCCTCCTCATGTACATCATCTAACCCTCATCAACTTCATCCACCTCAAAATCCTCATCATCAGCATCCTTATTCTTATCCACATAATCACTCTCCTCCTCCACATCATCATCCTCCTCCCCCTGCTTATCTATAGCATCTGCATCATCTGATCACCAGCAACATCATCATCCACCTCATCTTCATCAACATTGATGACCACCCTAGCCTTATTCTTATTATCCTCCATCCACATCATCATCCAAATCTTCCTCATCCACATCTTCATCCTCTCATCCACACCATTTTTATCTTCATCATCAACATTCTCATCCTCACGATTGTCCACCTCATCTTCATCCTCAACTGTTACGGATCTTTGTCCATATCATCATTCTCCTCCATCCACATCCATGCTTATCAACATTCTCTTGCATCCACATCATATTTATTCTCATCTTCCACCTCATTCTCATCATCCACACTTCACCAATATGCTCATCTCTATAATGCCATTTTTATCCTCATCGACATCATCATCATTCTCATCCACACCATCTACATCACCCACATGATCCTCATCATCTATATCCTCATCTTCTACATCCTCCTCCTCCTCAATTTTCGATAAAATTGCACTCCAATGGTCATATATACATTACCCGTATCTTTTGGCTTCTTTAATCTTTGTTAATATATGTTTGTATTCTTTGTTTCCCCATTTGGGCCGGAATTCGAAATAAAATTAATAGATTTGAATTTTAACGTGTATATATATATATGTGACCACTGGGGTGCACTTATATTGAAAATTGATCTAAATCCCTTTAAAGTGCAAATTAATATGCTTCCATGATGACCCCTCGTTGGCTGTATTTCCCTTTATAAGACTAAAAACTCCTCCCCACACCAAAACTATTGAACAACGTTAACTGGGTCAGGAAATATATATAAAGCGAAAACATTTACTGTTAAAATCCAACATGGCCGTCTGGCGGCCATATTGTGAATCGGATCAATGAACAACTTCCTAATTTACATGTAGCTTAGGACCAAGGGAAACTTTCATGTTAACTATGAGACTGAACAAGCCAACACTTTACACGAAATAACGACAATAAGACTTACAGCGTTCTGTAATTTCCGGAAATTTCCGTCCATATATTTCCGTACGGATTCCAAACTAGTCATTACCAAACAAAGAAAGATGGCGGATGACCTGCAGACGAATTTAGCGACGTACAGACTTCAACTTCAGTAGGTGAATAACAAGAGAAGAAATATGAATATATATCTTAAACAATGGAATTCTATTAGGATGATATAAAATGTTGATAGTGGAAGACATTTTATTCCTTCTAAAAGTTCTA
Source organism: Mimachlamys varia (assembly GCA_947623455.1). NCBI lineage: Eukaryota > Metazoa > Mollusca > Bivalvia > Pectinida > Pectinidae > Mimachlamys > Mimachlamys varia. The sequence continues at coordinate 25,032,651 of OX392532.1, read as the reverse complement.
AAACTACACTACACTTGAGTAGGATCTGCGCATGCCCAGGCGAGGACACGTCTTCCGCTCTGCTCTCATCATTTTTATACTTATTTAGAGACTATAAGTACCGAATTCTAGCTTCATAAACCACTAATATCATCATACCATTCATGCATTTAGTCAATTTGGCTTAATTCCACAATTTGGAAGTGTGACTGTTTACGTGATATCTCGCGCCAAAATGTCATATTTCTCGTAATTGTTATGCTACTTCCGGTGTAAACAAACAATCCTACCACTGTATCAGGTCGACTGAATTACCATATATGGAAGAGAGAAAAATCCTATGCGAGTTATTCACCTTGTTGTCATGCACGTGATGTGTACATTGATATATGAATGGAGAGTGTAATTTATGAATGAGAGTATCTTACTACGCTTAGCAACCCGTAGTATTTTGAGGGGTTGACACTCTCTTCAATTTCCTCTGCGAACCACAATTTTGTAAATAAAATGATGAAACAAAATCCACTGTGTGTATAACTTAATTCTAAACATTTTCACCGCACACCGTTTTCGGCAAATCTGTACTTTTTTTTAAAATCACTATATAAATCATGAGTTTGTGAAGTAATACGATAGCCAGTGACATCGTCGTCATCGTAAAGTTTGTAAATTATATGATATCCACAACAAATCACTTCAGATTGTGTATGTGTAATTTAAGATTTCAGCAAAACAACAACAACCAGTATTTCAATATGCATATTTAATAATGAATAAAGGCAAAAACAAATACCAATCAGATGTTGAAGTAGAAAAATATTAAAAATACATGTATAAAAACTTTAATTGTCACCATCTCTCAAATCGTTTAAAATTTCGATAAGTTCATTTTTTTGCATTTTTTAAGTTTACCATCAGATATCTTTTCCTGCCAGTATTATTTGTTTTGAAGTGTTTGGTCAATTTCATATATGATGTTGATTAGTTCAGCTTTAGTATTAATTTCATCTTTTGAATTATCCTCTACCTCCATTAATGTTACCGGTACTTTAGTTGATTTGATATATTTGGGATATTTTCCATTTGCTAAATATTTATAGAATGTTTCCTGGCACATTTTCAAAGATATGTTTTCAAATTTATTAATTTCCGGATTCAATTCTGTTTTAGAGTTGGAACAGACGAAATTTTACGCGTGCTCAAAACATGAAAGTACTCTTTTTCTCTTAACACTGCTCTGAAATTATCGCGTTCTGTGGAGAAATCTGAATTTATGCGTGGTTTACTTTCTGAAGAGATTGACAAAAGTTTGTGAAAATTTTCTCGTAAAGATGTAAGATCCGAATGGTTGCGAATAATTGTTTCCCAGCGTTCACTGTTTGGTACCCCACTCACCCAGTGTTTAATATCTTTATTGTACTCTTCTAGAACGAAATCTAAACCTTGATGAGCATCGGCCCTCCCACTTCTACTAAAACTTTCCTGACTCGTTATAATTGATTTCAATTCAGCGGGCATCAAATTAAGTTTCTGGAAACTTGCTCTAACATATCAATAGCCAAATATTTTGTGTGACGTCTCCCGTTTCAAATAGGCCTAAACAAAGCACGAGCACGTTGAATTTGTTCACTGTCATTTGAACGAACCCCTTCCCGAAACATCAAAATTGCCTCTGTATATACCAAAATGTAGTTAACATTAAATGAAATAGTTTGATCTCCACAATTTTCTTGCCAAATTTTGAAATTTTCCCAAGTGAAATTTTGATACGAATTTTTCATCACAAACGTACGAATCAATTCTAGCCACACTGCTTCGCGAAACATCAAAAAATTGTCAAATGCAACGTGATGGTCTGCACAGTTTTTACAAAAAAGTAATGATTTTGGTGATTTATAACCCTGACTTATACAAAATTCTTTGTAAATGATTTCCCAAGAAAATTCTACAAAGCTTTTTAACATATTCATCTCTTCATGACCTAGTCCAGTTATAGGAACTACCCAGCTATATTTTCCAGGATAATCCAAAATGAAGCTCCAAAGCAAGCTCATTGGAGAACCATCACAAATTACAAATACCCATTCTCTAAATTTCCCCATAACCAAATTGTTTGATACCTGCATCTTTCGCAATGGTGTCTAAAACTAATTCTATTGCACATTTGGAAGCCGGATTTACAAATATAGGGTCAAGTAAAATCATCTTTGGTTTTTCCAACGTTGATTCAGAGGTTTTGTTTAACTCAAATATTTCCGTTTCTTTCTTAAATGTATATCCCTGATCATTTATTTCCGGGACATAATTGTGAAATTTACGTACTTCAGACACATTATAGCCTTCATGTTTCGGTACTCGTTTACTTACAACTTCGTTATCTGGTTTTGGTCTTAAAGTTGTTTGACAAAAGTCACATTTTCTTTTAGATTTCTTATACACAGTTTTGCAATCCGTGCAGGCAATGCTCGTGTCGTTTTCAATTTTATTTTTCATAATCTCATCAATATGATCAGAATTCTTAGAAATTGTTTTTGAAAGAGTTCCAAACATATTTTCGGGTCTCCTATTCAAACATTCTTTAGTTGATTTTGTAACACCTAGAATAGAAAAGTATATGTCCGAAAATTTCTCCATACGGAAGGACTATTTTCTTGTTCAAATTGAGAATCAGATTCAGATTTAAAACAAACTCTTAATACGTTTGTCATTATTTCAACTAGTTGTTTGTTAACTCTATTTAACCAGGTTCTCATTAACCGCTGGTTATTATCAAAAACATAACCTACAACTTGACTTTTCAGACCCATACCAAAATTTGCTAACAAGAAGCACATGAGCAGCACACGAGAAACTCACATGAGAGCTAACGTCATTTTCTCATGTGCATTTTAACATGCAAATGAGGCTCAAAGCTCACGTGAAAAAAGCTCATGTGAGGAAAAAAGCTCATGTGAGCAGAAAGCTCACGTGAGGAAAAAAGCTCACATGAGGAAAATAAGCTCACATGTGCAATATTCAAAATAAAACGGCCCCTGACCCTCAGTAAATTTAAAAAAATTGAAAACATTTTCATGTGATTCAGACTGTTCTATTGATTAAACAACAGATTAGATGTACTTATATATATACATGTCATTAAAGGTTAGCTGAATCCTAAACAGCTTTAACTCATATATAGCTATAGTTGTATGTGCCATTTCTGTTAAACTTTCAATCACTCTATGAAATTGAAGGTCAAGATTTTGGAAAGTCTTAATTTAACATACTGATTTATAATATTGATCTTGTTTCATAAACATTGTAATTAGACTTACCTTGCTAATACATGTACATGTAAAGTTGCAATTGCAGTACACTATAGCTATACCAAGTTTCTGTCAGTCAAATTCCTTCAGAACAATTATTGCATTTTAAATATTGGAATTATATCAACTAGTTTGAAATCTGTGCTAATATATGGAAATTGGTTTTTATAATCATGCAAAACAAACTACATTACCTTATCAATCATATGTATACAGTAATAGTATCATGTGATATCACAGTTATCCATAAATTCCATTTAATCCTGGAGCCATGTGCAATGCAACAGCCTTGTGTCGGCCATTTTGCCAGATTCAAAAATGGCAGTTAAAGTTTGAGAGGGAAGTGGCAGATAAGTTGATGTAGTAATAGCTCACGTGAGCAGAGATTTCCTAACATGAGCTTATGTAAGAATATATTTCCTCATGTGAGGAAAATTTTGCACATGTGCAATGGAGGTGAGGAATTTCCTTGCTAACACGAACTACCCTAAAGCTCATGTGCTTAACTTAATTTGCATACTTTTCTAACATGTTTCTCGTGTGCTGCTCATGAGCTTCTCATTAGTTTCTCATGTGCAAAGGTTAGGTTTTTCTGTACGGGGAGGAGAAGAAGAAGGCTCAGACTTTTTTAATAATATGTTTTTCATGGTGTTATAACAGCCACAAGGAATTAAATTAGATAAGATCTGAGTAGCTTTCACACTACCTGTTGTGCTGTATATCAGTAAAGAGGGACCAAGAGCTAAAGGAGAAATGTAATTCAAATTTCTAGTACCATACATACATTCGCCAATTAAGGCTCTTTGAAAGGTTTTTTTATTTTTTGTATTGCTTGACATACCATAAACACCAATTCCGCTTTCAGATTCAGATTGAGTAAATGCTTCAACGAAAGAAGACAACACTGGATTTTGAGAATTAATTATTACATTCGGATCAATGTTTTTCATAGAGTCAAAACAAATTGTATTTCCCATCTTGAGTTGCAGTTCTTGTTGAATGTTCCGTTTCTCTTTGATTGCTATTCGCTTGATCATTTCTATCCGTTTTTCTTGTGTGTCTATAACTTGCTCTAAATCATTCTTCATATCTGCCATTTCATGTTGGAATTCATTTTTCTCATGAGTTAAATCTTTAATAATCTTGGAATAAGTTTCAATAATATTTTGTGATTCCTTCAGTTCTGCTTGTAAGTTTTCTATAGTGACACACTTACTATTAATGATGGAATTGTTTTCGGCATTGGTACGATGTAGCCCCTGAACTTCATCAGCAAATGATAAAATGAGGTTTACGGTGAACAAGTCCATCGCAGTTTTCATTCTTTTGAGCCACGAAATACATCGGCCTGTATCATTCTCGTTATTGTTTGACAGATGACGCTTGCTGTTACTTCTATCTTCCTCGTCTGTAATCTTTCTTTTCTTCTGAAATATAGGAGCATTATATCATTAATTTTTAACTAAAAAAAGGTAGCTACATGTAATTAAACTTAAGGAACGATTTATTTATTTTTTAAACCAACTTAAAAATAGTGCCGGGAAAACTGTATTATGTATATTATATACATGAATTAATGACCCATGATTTAAAGATTAATTACAAACTTAAGAATTATCGAGGGGGGGGGGGGGCATGCGAACAGCCCCCCCCCCCCCTCTCTCTGATACTTCCGCTATAATTAAAATGACACCGTTATATATACAATAAAAGAATACATATTGTATTATTAAGATTATGTTTTACATATATACACTTACGTTTTCGTATCTATCAAGTTTCTCAGCTTCCGGAGGGATGCCAAACTTTCTTCTATCCACTTCCGTTATCTTCGAAGCAGTCGACACACACCCCTGACAAAATCTCCTACGTCCATCGAGTTTAACTAGGTGACCAAATACGTTTTTGGCATATGCAGGGACTTTGGTTATTGATAATAATGTCCCTCCTCCGTTGAATTCTTCATGCATTGGGTTTGCACATAAGCTAATAAATCTGCCAGCCATTATCAAAATCACCAGCAGCACCATGATACCACGGATAAGTCTAATGGCAACGACAGTATAGAACTACCTGCTTAAATACCAATACGAATTTTAATTCGCACGAGGAAGTTAATTTTACGTGATGCACGACGATATTTCATTTGCTCGTGCATTGCATGAAATTTTGTTGTCCCCGAAGGAAATGTATCACAGTTCAAATAGGTTCAGTGGAATGGGTATGTGAAATAGTATTTATTAATAACTATATATCGATTTAAAATAACTAATTTTTTGTCAAAATTAAAATATGATTTCAAAATTGAATATAGGTTAAGTAGATAAAGGTGTATCCACATTCCTTCGGCAGCTATTTTTTTTCACGACACTTTGTATTTATATACTGAATTTTAAACAAAGTACGGATTTGCCGAAAACGGCGTGCGGTGAAAATGTTTAGAATTAAGTTATACACACAGTGGATTTTGTTTCATCATTTTATTTACAAAATTGTGGTTCGCAGAGGAAATTGAAGAGAGTGACCCCTCAAAATACTACGGGTTGCTAAGCGTAGTAAGATACTCTCATTCATAAATTACACTCTCCATTCATATAACAACGTACACATCACGTGCATGACAACAAGGTGAATAACTCGCATAGGATTTTTCTCTCTTCCATATATGGTAATTCAGTCAACCTGTGTATGTTACAGCCGTAACAACCATACTAAATCATCTTAACATTGCTCCATCTGTGTATGAAATCATCCAGTGCTTAGGGTCGCACTAAGGTCGAAGATATAACAATTCATCTGTGTTTAAAAGCTGTGTAACAGGAGAGGAAAAATGCACGGCCAGACCGGAGTTCGAACCCGGGACCTTCCGAACTCTAGACGGACGCTCAACCAATTGAGCTATCTGGTCGCCGACGATCGACCCGGTCTAGATCCGCTACATTCCTTCCTCCTTTAACAAAGTCTTCGACCCTGAAGACATCACGATTTACAACCCAGGTTCGGGTATCCCCTTGCCAAGTATTACCTGTACGAAATGTTCCAACCATAATCCAGGCGTAATGGAGGCGTCATTTACAATTAATTCCAGGCGTGAATATGTTTACGCCTCCAATACAGAATAATGCTGTAGGGTAGAGGCGGAAACCAAGCCGACTTGAGCAGGAAATTGGGCATAATCAGGCACTATATGTAAATGAGATGAGGCGGAAAATTTTCCAGGCGTAAATATCAGGCGTAAATTCTAAAAATTCCAGGCATAATTCTGTTAATTCCAGGTGTCATTTTATAAATTCCAGGTATCATTTTCCTGTTGCTCAGTAATTGTTATATGGGTGCATGTATACTCCACCAGGAATCTGAAAGAAATGTCCTAAAGTGGCCAAAACTAAATCCAGTACCAATATTATCTAGGATTCCATTTTGTCACCATTTATATGTGTATTAATGTTCTTAAAATCACTTCAGCAATTATCATTTCAAAGAAAAAAATAATATCCGAGTAAAACAGATCATAATTAAGTGACATTCATTACATATTGTTCATAATGGCTCCATTGTACAATTTTATGATTAATCATACTGGTAAATATATAGCACATTTTGCAAATCAAATAACACATTTATCATTAACAGGAATATATTATTGTTGAATGCATCCAATATACTATATACTACAAATTTAAACAGTTATCAACTCATGGATAGTGCAGTCTATATAAATAGTGACCTAGTCTAAAATCCATTTCAGTTATAACTATGAATTTTGTGCTTTAGAAAACAATTTACATCAGACAAAGCATGCAATAATACTCTACATTACCTTATTAAACCTAGGATACAATCCCAAGATAAACTACAGTCTCCAATTGTACACAATTCCATTGAAATATCTATCAAACTCTGCATGCTTTCCATCATTTCAGCCATCTTTGTCAGTTGGGGAAAATGGAGGGAATTAACATCAACAGGAAATTCATCCAAAAGCCCCAAATTCCTTCTCAACTTTAAATGAGGCCTCAGTTTCCGCCTCACCCTTTAAAATGACGCCCGTAAAAATTTCATAGTGGAGTTGTAATGTGGCAGGAATTTTTCTTAAATTACGTGTCCTGCTACATTACAACCGTAATTTTGATTTTCCAGGCGGAATCCATCTACTTTCCGCCTGTTTTACGGGCGTAATACGCCTTAACTTTTCATACAACACCCAGTACTTGAAACAAGGTTTGGTCACAGGCACCAAATGTAACAGGAGAGGAAAAATGCACGGCCAGACTGGGGTTCGAACCTGGGACCTTCCGAACTCTAGACAGACGCTCAACCAATTGAGCTATCTAGATCTGGTCGCCAACGATCGACCCGGTCTAGATCTGCTACATTAAATGTAACAGGAGAGGAAAAATGCACGGCCAGACCGGGGTTCGAACCCGGGACCTTCCGAACTCTAGACGGACGCTCAACCAATTGAGCTATCTGGTCGCCGACGATCGACCCGGTCTAGATTCGCTACATTCCTCCCTTCTTTAACAAAGTCTTCGACCCCGAAGACATCACGATTTACAACCCAGGTTCGGGTATCCCCTTGCCAAGTATACACCCAGTACTTGAAACAAGGTTTGGTCACAGGCACCAAATGTAACAGGAGAGGAAAAATGCACGGCCAGACAGGGGTTCGAACCCGGGACCTTCCGAACTCTAGACGGACGCTCAACCAATTGAGCTATCTGGTCGCCGACGATCGACCCGGTCTAGATCCGCTACAGCTGTAAGTCCATGTATATGTGTATGCACCGATCCTATCAAGTCACAACATCGAATGAAGCATAACAATTATGTCACTTTATCTCAATGTTTCGTTTGTTTTGCTAGTGACAATATTGGCCACTCTTCTGACCCACAATGAAATGTCTCTGGAACTTAATGAGGTTCCCATTGATGAGAAACATGTACACAAGGCCCATCTTATTGTTATGATTATATACCAACAGATCATGTATGTATACATGTACATGTAAACACATCCATATGCATGGGTGGGAAGTAGAAAGCAAATCCCTTCTACACACTGAAACAAACTTCTGTGCTCATATTGATATAACAGTTCCACTTAAAGCACTAGAATCCCAAGGCACAAATGTGTTCAGTAAGATATAGCTTGTAACTATCTGCTGTATTAGATATTCAAACCTAGCAAACAACCCTTCAAGTACAAACCAAGCAGATTAGCCATCCTACTATTTCTACTAGTCTTACTACAATGTAATGACATAGAATTAAATCCAGGTCCAAGTAATGACACCACCAAGTACATGTGTGGTACGTACTTGCATGTACAGGGTTCTCATTAAAAGCCGGTTGCCGGCAAAAGTAGCCTGTTATTCACCAACTTTGAACCGGCTATTTTTCAGAATTTTACATATGTCAACATTACAGAATGAAAAAATTCAACCAGCTATTCTTTCGAAGTCAGCCAATTATTGCAAAACATAGTGAGAACACTGCTTGTAACACCACAGTTACATGGGAACAAAAGGGGATAGTGTGCGAAACATGTGATCAATGGTTCCACACAGACTGCCAGAGCATCCACAGCCAAACATATATACCAAGACCTAAATGACAGAGATTTATAGACCAATTTCTTTAACCTGCATATGTAGCAAAATTATGGAGCATATCGTTGTCAGTAAAATCATGACACACGCCGACATGAACCAAATTCTTCATGTATAGCCACTTCAGCATGGGTTTCTCAAATCAAGATCCTACGAAAGCAAACTGATAGATCTAGAGTTCATGGATGATGCTACTAAGAACATGGACAACGGTACCCAGACTGACGTCCTAGTCATGGACTTCTCTAAAGCCTTTGACAAGGTCAGCCACTCCCTCCTGTTCCATAAGTTGAGGCACTACGGTGTCAGTGGTACAGTTACCACCTGGATAAAGGATATATTATCCGACAGGACACAGGCTGTCCTTGTTGTTCTACATTAACGACATGCCAGCAGGTCTAGATGCAACTGTTCATCTATTTGCAGATGACACTATTGCCTACCTGGCCGTCAAATCTAACAGTGACGCTATTAGGCTACAGGCTGATCTGGACCTGCTGGCACGGTGCGAGGTGAACTGGAAAATGTCATTCCATCCAGGCAAGTGCAATGTCATGTCTATTTCCAGAAATAAGTCCCCAGTTAAATTTCATTACACTCTTAATGGTCATCAGCTACAGCATGTAGATGACGTGAAATATTTGGGCATAATTATAACCATCCAATCAAATCTTAAGTGGGACATTCATATTAATAAAGTGTGAGCGAAAGCAAATTCTACCCTAGGCTTCCTCCATAGAAACCTTAAGATCGGTTCTACAACACTTAAAGTAAATGCATACAAAGCTTGGGTACGACCATCTTTAGAATACGCATGCACAATATGGGACCCCTATACGAAGACAGACATCCAAAATATAGAAATGGTACATCGCAGAGCTGCTCGGTATGTCACAAACCGGCAGCGTTATACATGTATGTCCAGCGTTGGTGACATGCTGAGCATGCTGGGCTGGCCCACACTAGAAAAACGACGGAAAGATATGCGCCTTGGAGCGTTTCACAAAATACTCCACAATCAAATGGCCGTATCTAAGGACATACTAATGCCTCCTACACGTCTCACCAGGCACACCCATGCACATTCTCTACAAATACCATCCTGTAAAACACAAGTCAGAAAACAATCATTTTTCCCACGTACAATATCAGACTGGAACCAGCTTCCACCACACATCTGTGAAATTGACAAAATCACTGCATTCAAATCCGCCACAGCAAAATTACCATAAATATATATATATATATATTTTTTTAATTTTTTTTCCTTCTCCTACTGCAACAATCCAAATGACATAATCTTCAACTTGTTGAAGGCGGTCATTATAATATTGAAGTTGAAGTAATTTTCAGATATTTGTGATCACATGTTAGTGTGTGAACAATGTTGTTTTGGTTTTACACTTCTATTCATTTGGTTTATTTAGTGTGACATGGACATTCTGACAAATTTAATTGATTTCTGTTATTTTTAATTTCATGAACAGAAATAAATATGGTATGGCAGACTGAAACCAATGCTACATTATATAATAGTCATTGTCTATATTGTACCGCGTTTCCAGTTTTGACATATCAACATGCATAAGTTCACTTCAAGTTGGGCACAATGACGCATATGGGTAATAAGCTGCCATAACGTAGCTCTTCACGACGAGACAATTTTTTTATATTGCGTCGTTAGAGCTATGAAACAGTCCCATGCCTGTTAGTGGAGCAAAATCAAAATTGTTCAATCTGTATGATTTTAATTAATTGCAGAACCAGAAATGTCCTTCTTGACAAACACAAGAAACTACCACCATGACAGTTAACGTGTGATATAATCTCGTTTTTATATATGGCCTGCATGGCCAAATATGGAGTTACTACTGCTAACTACGACTTCCTTATTTGGTCCACATGCGCGCGCCCATTCACAAATTTAGAGGGACTCTTCAGAAAAGAAACCAAGAAATTTACTGAAGTCTTAATCACTGCTGCCGCTACTCATTTCAGTTTATGCTTCGTTAGGCAAACTTGATATATATTTTAGATGGATTTTAATTTGAAGTTGGGTAGGAGATCGACAGAAATGGTTTATAATTTAAGTATATTTATCGATGAGAACCAATCAGCCGATAAGTGATGCAAAAATTGCCCCGGTGTGAATCACACTGGGCTTGCTCCATTACGAGGCATGGGACCGATTTAATACCGGCCAGGGCAGAGCCATAGGAGGCCGGGTATTAATATTAGTACTAATGGGAAAACACAAGTTGTTTTAAACAATTGGAGCAAAAAAGGGTGTCATTCTTTTAACTTAGATTTAATCTAATATCTAATGCAATTTTATTTAACAAAAGTAACAATGACCACATATCTATCTATATGTTATACTCCACAGAGACCAGTATGGCTTTAATGTGGATTTTATCTTGTTATTAAAATTGATATAAAAATCTACGTTTTTAGCTAGACAAACTAAAACTCCTCGACGATGCGCCTCTATAATCTTCTGCACAAAGAAAGACATTATATGGAGTACACTGCTGATGGTGTTGTTGATGATGTTATTGCATTTTTGCATACAAAAAACATATTTGTGACAAAGAAAGTAAAAGTGACAAACTATATCATCGACTTTGGTTCTCCATTGACTTCACAGTACATATATATATATAAACCCTATTGGGAGCATTCTGTGCACATATGCCACAGGTAAACTGACATTTTTAGCTCACCTGGCCCGAAGGTGCAGCGTCCGTCGTCCGTCCGTCCTGCGTCCGTCAACTTTTTCCTTTAAACGACTTCTTCTAAAATACTGAAAGGCCCAGTTACATGAAATTTGGCTGGAAGATTTCTTGGAAGGAGCTGTACAAAGTTTGCTAAAAAAAATCACTTTGACCTAATTTCAAGGTCACAGGGGTCAAAAATGTCGAAACCTTCAAACAACTTCTTCTAAAATACCGTCAGGCATAGAGACTTCATATTTGACCAGTAGCTTTCTTGGATGAAGCCAAATAAAGTTTGCGAAACGAAACGACCTTGACCAATGTTCAAGGTCACAGTGAGGTTAAATCTATTTTAACCTTTAAACGACTTCTAAAATACAAAAAGCCCTAGAAGCATGATATTTGACTGAAAGGTTCCTTGGATGAAGCCCGACAAAGTTTGCGAAAAGAAATGACCTTGACCTATATTCAAGGTCATAGGAGTCAAATCTGTTAAAACCTTCAAACGACTTCTCCTAAAATACCAAAAGCCCTAGAAGCATGATATTTGGCTGAAATGTTCCTTGAAGGAAGCCCGACAAAGTTTGCGAAAAGAAATGACCTTGACCTATATTCAAGGTCACAGGGGTCAAATCTGTTAAAAACTTTAAACGACTTCTTCTGAAATACCAAAAGCCCTAGAAGCATGATATTTGACTGAAATGTTCCTTGGATGAAGCCCGACAAAGTTTGCGAAAAGAAATGACCTTGACCTATATTCAAGGTCACAGGAGTCAAATCTGTTAAAACCTTTAAACAATTTCTTCTGAAATACCAAAAGCCCTAGAAGCATGATATTTGGCTAAAAGGTTCCTTGGATGAAGTCTGACAAAGTTTGTGAAAAGAAATGACCTTGACCTATATTCAAGGTCACAGGGGTCAAATCTGTTAAAACCTTCAAACGACTCTTCCTGAAATACCAAAAGCCCTAGAAGCATGATATTTGGCTGAAATGTTCCTTGGATGAAGCCCGACAAAGTTTGCGAAAAGAAATGACCTTGACCTATATTCAAGGTCACAGGAGTCAAATCTGTTAAAACCTTCAAATGACTTCTTCTGCAATACCAAAAGCCCTAGAAGCATGATATTTGGCTGAAATTTTTCTTGGATGAAGCCCGACAAAGTTTGCGAAAAGAAATGACCTTGACCTATATTCAAGGTCACAGGGATCAAATTTTTAAGAACCTTTAAACGCCCTCTTCTGAAATACCAAAAGCCCTAGAAGCATGATATTTGGCTGAAAGGTTCCTTGTATGAAGCTTGACAAACTTTGGGAAGGAAAATGAGCTTGACCCATATTAAAGGTCACAGTGGTCAAATCAGTGGTTAAAAGCTTTGAGCGACTTCCTCTGATAAAGCGAAATGCCTAGAGACATGATATTTGGCTGGTAGCGTCCTGGGATGAAGCCAAACAAAATTTGAAAATGAAAATGATGTTGTCTTATAAGGTCACAGGGGCAAAATATGATTAAATCTTAAGATGTTCTTCTAAATGTCTTACATTAAAAGATTTTAGGGGACTTTAGGGTTACACTATAATATAAGTCAGAGATTGATACCAGGTGAGCGATGCAGGCCCATTGGGCCTCTTGTTATTTATACTTACATTTTTTTTCCAGTACAGGAATCATGATGCCTCTTCATCGGACTCTATCATAGTTTTATAATTATATTTCTGTCACTTCCTATGCTCTTGTAACTCTTCAAATTGGAGGAAATAAAGAAATAATAATAATAGCTAGGTGAAAGTTTGCGTTGTTGAGTTCAATTGTTCTGGAAAATTGTTTCTCAAGAAAGACCTGTGCTCACTCTAGTCTGAAAGATGTTTTAGCAAAAGTCACTAAAAGTAAAGACCACTTTTCCCTTTTAGCAAATAAGAATTTCCTTTAGCAACTTTTACTAATTGGTAGAGTCAAAATTCAAGTGTTAATATAATAATTAATAAAAGTTCTGATGTATTTAACATACAATTCATTGTATTGGATCAATTCTTATTATACATTTATAGGGAGTCGGTGTTTATGAAATTGGTTTATTCAACACAAATTCCATTAGCAAAAGTAGCTAAAGGCATACATTTTCTTTTAGCAAATAAGCATTTCATTTAGTTACGGGTAATAATGAAAATGCTAATGGCTAGAGTGAACCTGGAAGACATTGTAAAATGAAATAACTTCTTTTTTTCTGTCAGCACATAAACCCCAAAATCTAAATACAGTATATAACGGCATCTAGATCTCTCTTCTTGTTAAAAACATTAAATTCAATTTAGCCAAAATATCATAAGAATTTGTGTCTTTTTCTTTTCAGGTTGAAGCTTCGTTGACTAATGATGCAGATAATGAAGATCTTCTTAAACTGAAAAAGGATTTACAGGTAAAAACGAAGCTATTAAAAATAATATCACAATTTAAGTATTTATTTTCTAACAACATTGAACCGACTTTATTTGTAAACATTTTCTTCAGGTTGGAAAGTATGATTTATGTAAAGATTATTTTACACAACCAAAATATGTTTCGAAAAACATCACATAAAAACATATTTTGGTTGTGTAAAATAATCTTAACATAAATTGGACCTATTTGTTTATATGTGGATCAAACACTTTGCTATAGTCTTAAAATGTAACATTTTGTTTGTATAAAACCTGGAAAACCTGCATATATTTATGCAGGCCTTCTGTGTGTGTAAATTTTTTTACATTTGATTACATGATTACTAGGTACGACCTTTATACATTTTTTTGATTAAAAAAAAACCTATTTTGGTCAAATCTGTTATCTCATTCACCCCTTGTGCAAACGTTTTGAAATTTCAATGGGGGATTACGCATGCTTAGAATTGAAATCATAAATAATATAAACTGTATTTGTATATCCACACAAAGGAAAAATTACAAGTTTTAAATGGCTTCTTTTGAGTGTTCTTTCAAATGAAATCATCAGATCTTAAAAAATAGGAACAGTTTAGCAAATTCACCGGTAGAAAATGCAAAATTTTAGAGTCTAAAATCAGGAGTCTCCCTCCTAAATAGGGAGAGTTGGCAAGTATGCAGTTTCAGATTATACAATTTTCAGAAGATTTATGTTTGCATCTTACATTACAGGAGGTGATTGACCTGACGACTGAGCTGGTCAGTCAACGTTAGGGGATGTAGTCTCAGGAGGCAGCGGGACCTGTAGTAGCACTGAGGAGGCTGAATCTAAAGTGGTCGTCCCTCAGCATGACTGGAAGTCTGGAGACGCCTGTATGGCAATCTACTCTGAGGACGGGCAGTAAGTAGCTTTAATGTCAGTGTTCTAGGGGAATTCATATATTGTTTTACAAGGGCATTCTTTTATTGTTTTAAAGGGGCATTTATATATTGCTCTTAATGGATATCCATACGAGGCCCTCATATTTTGACAAAAGGAGACAAAGGTGGCATACATGTAAGAGACATTCAA
The DNA here is from genome assembly GCA_947623455.1 of Mimachlamys varia. Classification (NCBI taxonomy): domain Eukaryota; kingdom Metazoa; phylum Mollusca; class Bivalvia; order Pectinida; family Pectinidae; genus Mimachlamys; species Mimachlamys varia. The sequence continues at coordinate 25,017,553 of OX392532.1, read as the reverse complement.
TCATCATTATAGTAACTTCTTCCCAATAACCATAAGGCCTAGGCCAAGGGTCATGATATTGGATGTGTAGCATGGTGGGACAAAGAACAACCAAGTTTGTTCAAATAAATGATCTTGACTTACTTTGAATTCAAAGGTCATAGAGGTCTGATGTCTCAAAATCTTCAAGAAACTTCTCAATTACTGAAAGGCCCAGGGTACTGATAATTGGATTGTAGTATGCTTATTTGAAGAGCTACAAAGTTTGTTCAAATGAATAATTTGACCAACTTTCAAGGTTACAGGAGTCAAACATGTTAAAATCTTAAAGAAAGGTCTTCTCGCTAACAGAAAGGACTGTGGTTCTGATATTTCTAGTGTAGCATGCTGAAATGAAGGGCTACAAAGTTTGTTCAAATGAATGACCGTAAGCGACTTTCATGGTTACAAGAGTCAAATGTGTGAAATCTTGAAGATATCTTTTTCTGAATAACCAAAAGGCCTATGGTACTGATATTTGGTCTGTAGCAATGGGCCATTCCAGAAGTAATTGTATGGTAGTTTTGGGAGGCACTTTTTTAGAGACCCGGGCCACCACCCATGAAATATTAAAAGAGATTTGATATAAGGAATGGTAGGGAGATTTGGTTAAACCCTACAATCATTGATATATAAATACAGCTGCCTCCCAACTCTCCCACATTATTAATTATGGAATAGCCCTAAAGAAAATCAATGTATATTGTGTATACATGATCATATTTTGAAGTTGAATTGGTAAGTGTTTGAATGGTGTAGTGTACAAGTAAAATCAAATATGTTTTTTTGAGTGTCATCAAAGAATGTGAAGTTGCAAGGAAAAGTTATGAAGTTAAAGAATACTGGTAACATCATTTATTATTGTGTCACCTGAAGAAGTGACATACTTTGATGGCGGCAATCTTGGGTTGTTTCATCCAAACAAAAGTTTATGAGGGAAAACTCTAGCTCTCTTGAGCACAACAAACCTAAACTTTGTACTGTGCTTCCTTCTTTAAATACAGCTAATTGCTTGTGATTGTTTTTAATTTTCAATTTAAATGGATAGAGATATTGAGCTGTAGTTTGGTATAAAGTTGTATATTGTAAGATAAAGGTCAATCATAGACTTGGTTAATTCCAAAGTTTCAGTGAAAAATTTTAAGCAAAGCAAGTATTTGTTAATTGGAAAGTGCATCTTTTCCATTGTGACCTTTCTGCTATTGACGTCATAGATGACACATCCAGTTCTGTAGAATTTGATTGAAATAAGTTAATGCTCATGGTATAGATTATATAATATTCTTAGCAATGTTTATACAAAGTTGAAAGTTGTTTTGACTTCCGAATGCTGGTCTATCCAGAATAAGAGATAAAACTGTAGTCTTACTCTTTTGATATCAATATGACTATGTATTGAGATATCGTGTTTAATATACATATATGTATATAATATTTACAGTTGACAGTATCTGACATACGTAGAATGTGTAGGAAGGTACAGTTATTATGACAGTGTAATTACAGTTTGTTTGTTTGTTTGTTTGTTAAAATGACCATTTACTTGTAACTACATCTGGTACACAATATTAACTTAAGAGGCATCACGGTAAAACTATATTTTTTATGCTTATTTTGAATTGTTGTATATATGAATTAAATGTATACTCTTGTGGAAAATTAATGGGCGATTTACGCTGAAATATGTTCTCAAAAATTTTAATTAATAATTAAAAAAGGGAATCACTATTCGTTGATCAACGATTTGGACATGTAAATTTTTTTGCATCACATATGATAACGCATGCGCATAACAAGCTACATCGGTAAACAAAAAATGGCGATCCGCGTGACCTACATGTAACTACATGTACCAAGCGAAAAGTGGCCGAATGGTCAAATTTTAACGTAAGGATTATATTACGGAAGCATAATGAGGGATGTGAAGTATTCAAGGGAGAGACTAACAGCCCAATTGTTTGCATTGTTACAGTTTTCTTCTGGATAGCTGGTGACACAGTTTTTATTTGGTTTTGGGGCCTCCCAGGGGATAACTCTTTCATTCCTCTGTTACATGAAATGCGTGTGTAAAACTTGAAAGCGTGTATTGTAATATTCTCTTTATAATATTCCAGTAAAACGGCATTATTGAATTATATTGCTGAAGAGAAAGACCTTTTCACATACAAGAAAAACCGTATGCGGATTCAATTTGGACAAAATGAATAAATTTATGTCATCATGTGCTGATGAAAAAATTTTGTCATACCTAATCTATAAAATACGGATTGTACAAATATTATCGGGTTTGGACCCCGGTATTAAATTTGATATGAACCAAAATATATGCATTATATAAGTGAAGTCATTAATTCATAAAAAAAATCATATATATGTATGTCCCATGTCTGCAGTTGTGTTGAAAATGTTAACGAACCTTTAAATTTACATAAAAAGTAAAAAATCATAACATTTATAAATGGATTAAGTATTGGACAATTATCTTCTCGACTAGTTCCAAATTTGAGATATATATTATACATGTATTCTACATGTTTAGTGCGTGGTGCGTCATATGAGTGCACGGACTTCCGTGATACATATATAATTATAAGTGTTAAAGTATGTTGACGCTGAAATTTGGATAGATTTTAGATGGTTATATAGATAGTCTGAAAAAAATCTTCAATACATCGAGTTGTATAAAAAAAAATCGGAATCATTTCATTTTATTTTTTTACTTTTCAATGCATGCACACTTTTGTGAAATGGTTCTAAATGAGGAATCGTGAAGATAACTTTTTACAGAAATTAAGGTTTGCCCTATGGTTGTCATCGTCGGAAACACACATGACACTGTTACACGTACAATGTAAGAGTGCAGTGTAGCTTTTATGACCATTGAGGGGGCATTTTTATCGAAAATTGATCTTAACCCCCCAAATGTGTAAAATTACTCTAAATATCCTATTTTAGGTCCAAAACTAGCTGTAACAAATTCTCAGGTCCCTGCGATTTACATCGGTTTCAGTCAGGTACTGATGTCGATAAATGATGCAGAGATGTCGACATAAATTTATTCATATGCATATCGTGTATAATTAACGTCTGATTATTAATGTGAATGTGATTCAATAAATTTATACACGGACTTTGTGTCTGGTTCATCATCGGACCTGTACATTACGTATCCCCTCCCTATGGGCCCCTCGTCGACTTGCGACAAAATAGTCACGTGATTGACGCGTGATCAGCGCTATTTTTATCGGGCTTTCCCAAGGAATGCAATTTTGCAAATGGCTAATAAACACATTTTGAGTGCGCTTTGAATATTGAAATATCAGGAAAATGTATCTGGTAGTGCAGATAGCATGTACATTCAAGAACTTCATTGTAGACTTCCCCGGGATGCCCCTTTAAGGCAAATTCATAAAAGTGTAAGAAGTATGTTTTACATTGACTTGTGTATTTGATAGAACATACAATGTATATGCAAGCATCCTTGACACTCCAGTGTCTCCAGTATCAGTAGTTCATTTCCTGTGAGTAGTGTGGCTGTATATAATTTGTATTGTTAAACTTGTTTGCACTGTATATATATGCACTATACTGATGAACCAAACGGTTTAAAGTAATAAAAACTGAACTGAATTTCTGCTATTTGCACTCCTGGTATATGTCATAGCAAATTGGAGTTTTTTTAGAGGATCCCTGATAACCTTCAAAACAATCTTGTGGTCATGTAAAGGTAAAGAATGGCTGACTTTAGATTCATGTGTTGTTCCATTACAATTTTCTAAAGACATGTATCGGCCTGGTGATTTGTTAGGTCCAGAGACCTTACCAATGAAATAGCTATCCTTGTGGAATTTAGTATGTGTTCTTCAAGCTTGCAGATCATGTCATGGAAATATATCTTGAATTATAAATTCAATTATAAGCTTACTAGCCAATATATATATAATGATCGATATGAAGTTTGCATAAATTGCAAGAACTATTTAATTATAATTCCTGATTAAATAGTTAAGACTCAGTATGTTTAATAGGAATTATTAAATCACATACCCTATATATTTAGGGGTTACAATCAGATACGCTCTCTCTGCCCCTGGAATATGTCATGGCAAAAATGAAGTGACACTCAGGCAAAAAGAACCTGACCAGTCACTAGGTTGCATGCCTGTCCTTTGAATATTACAAAGAAATTGCACCCAACTTCAAGGCCTATCAATTTTTACCGTTATGTGACCACAAGATTATTTTGCTGTACATCAAAGGTTCGAAACCCATCTTCTTGTCTCATCAACAGGTGGCACAAATGGAGCCTTCAGTTTTGTCATGACATATTCCAGGGGTGTAGAGAGCATTAGTGAGCGTAAAACCTGGATTTCGAGGATTGTGTTAAATATATGTAGATGGCCATTTGTCTGTTGTTGTTATTTCATAATTGTGTTAAAGGCCCAATATACGTAACTTCAGAAATTTTTTCGTGATTCTGAAAAATTCTGAAAAATAAAACCAGTTGATAACCATGCAAAAAATAAGCCTTAAACGAAGTAAACATGAGCGGTAACTAACAAAGGACTCTTGATAGAAAAATCCAAAGAATCGAAAATAATTCAGGTGAGGCCCACTTCAACAACAAGCCGAAGTTAGAAGACAGTTAAAAATGGATGCGTGTTTACAAATACCAAGTTTCAACAGCTGCTGTACCGGTAACTGTGTAAAAATTCATCTTGAATATTGCTGATATCAGTTAATCTTAACTAAATCTATAAATATTAAAAGTTACTCACAGTAGTCATGATTTTCATGGATAGATTTCAGATTTACTCTTTAAACGGGCATCCCGCGAAAGCCTAAATGTCTGTTCTTGAATATACATAGCGTCTGCACTACTAATTATACTTTCCTGTTATTCCCAGATTCAAAGTGGACTCAAAATGTCTATTATGACCACTTGCAAAATCGCATTCCTCGGGAAAGCCCAGATAAAAATAGCGGGAATGACGCAACGTGACAGGTGTGCCGCTTGTTCCCTGATCGGTTTGACGGAAGGGGCCACACGGGAGGGGACGCGTAATGTATACGGCTGATGAAACAGAGACAAAGTCCGTGTATATAAACTTATTGAATCACATTCACATTAAAAATAGACATCAATTGCACACATACCGATATTCAAATGAAGAATAATTGTCGGCATATCGGCAACATATATCGACACCAGGAATTATCTATATTATATTTACCTGACCGAGGCCGGTACACATGGGTACGGAATACGGCCATGGTACAAACCTTAATTTATGCAAAAGGTAATATTCACGAACCCAACTTTTCAGATGATTTCATAAAATGTATGTAGCATGCATTGAAAAGTACGAAATAAAATGACATGAAATGTTTGCGATTTTTTTTACAACTCAATGTCTTCAGGATTTTTTTTCAAACTTTCTATATATATACAAGATACATTCATATTCATTTAAAATCTATCCAACTTTCAGCGTCTTCACACGTTAACACATATCACAGAATGCGAACATTTAAGTCCATACACTCATATAACGCAGCTAACACTAAGCATGACTACATTTGGAACTGTTAAAACACTTAAAACTAACCGAATATGTTATGATAATTCCGCTTTCTTTTTACAATTTTTTTTGTCGTCTTGTAAAGGGAAGGTGACCTTTTTTTTAAAAAAAACCTGCAGGAATGGAATATACATATAGGTATATGTTGTATAACTTTGTTTTTTTTAAAAAAAATTTTCCCCGTTATGTATATATTTTCGTATCAAATTCAATACCGGGGTCGCAACCCAATGATATTTGTACCTTCACTAATTTATAGATTAAGTATGAATATCACCTTTTAACGCGTGAAAACATATTTTTTTTATTCCTTTTGTCCAAATTGAAGCCGTATGTACCTCGGTCGCACGTCCCGTTTTACAACGTAATCAAACGACTTTTTCTGTTATGGTATATATTGTATATGAAAATGTCTTTCTATCCAGCAATATAATTAGATCATACTGTTTTACTGGAACATAAGATTTTATAAAGGGAATATTATAAACACACTTTTAAGTTTCATATTACACACGCATTTTATGCAACAGAAAACTGAAACAGTTTCCCCTTGGGTAGCCTCAAAACCAAATCAAAGCTTTATTTGTGCATGTTACCGTTACCCAGAAGAAATATGTTACATACACACAATAGAGCAGGTAGTTTCTCCTTTAAATACTTCCCATCTCTCAATAAGATTCCGTAACGCAGTCTTGCGTCATATTTTGACCATTCAGCAACTTTTCGCTTAGTAGTTAGGCCTTATCGTGGTGTAACGGTAATAGCAGATAGAGTGTTTACAATGGAAGCGGCGCTCGCTGCGCATGCGTTGGTAGGTGGAAATCCCAAACAAAAGCGTCCAGCCAGACGTTCTGAATTCCACTAGTTATTTTGAAATTATTTATTTTATGAATACATATATGCAAAAATCCGATCGTCGCAGTCCATAAGAATACCCATTCGATATGTGTATATAATATTTTGAAAAAAAATTATGAAAAAAAGCTGACTTTCGCGGGATGCCCCTTTAAGATGTTTTCTTCTGAGAAGTCAAATTTCTTCTGCATGAAACTTTTTTTCTTCTATACATTTTGGGAAAAGGAAGTTGATGGCATGACAGAAAATGCAAAGATAATGATATGATATGTCAATATTTACCATTGAATGGCATTGCCACTATATAACCCTACCAAATTCAGTTGGCATTCATCAGGCCATGAATGCGATTGACCGATTGTTGACATCATCATTGTGACGTCATAATTGTTATGTTGCATACTATTGACTGTACATTATTTGAGCTAAATGCTGAGAAATAAAATGCAGCTGTATGTTATTGATTGTTTTGTGAGATGAACAGGTTCTAAACGTGGTTAATAGAAGTATTGAACTTCTTTCAGTTGGCTATGAATGCCAAATGAAACAAGTTCAATGCTTAACTCAAGTGTGCTCGTTTACCAAGGATACCAATTTCACATAATAAGTTCCCTAATGTATGAAAGTTTGCATAATTGACAAAAATAGTATTTTATTTTAAATTATGTAAGTAAAATTTCTCTTACTATCTATTTTGATCATACTTTCTTCAATATAACATGAAATCCTCAAATGAGATCAAAACAAGACTTGAATAAGACTGAAACCTCAGAGGAATACATCCTTAAAGGTGATAAAAACCCAATTTCACTTTCTCAAGATTTTTATATTTTTCGGTGCATAATGTATCATATATCCCTTGTGTAAAATAAAAATTATTTTAAAAACACGGAAATAACGAAAATATGCAAATATTGTAACCGACATCAACAATCTCAAATACAAGTTAGCATGAGTTATCGTTCTTGAACTTGACAAACTGTGACGTCATTTGAGACGATCGCGACCACCTGTTTCAAGCCATGCACATCAAACTAACTAGAACCGGAGTGATGTTTTCTGCAGATTTTAGTGACGACGCGATTTTAGAAGTTTCCTTCACATTGAACATTCAGTTACGCATGTTTGAACAAGAGCGATTAGAATATGAGGTGATCAGCGAATCTGAAGCGTCTGAGTTGGATGTCAATGACGGCTATCAAGGTCAGGAAAACCAGGCCGGCAGATCTTGCACCATAAATGGTTGGTTCTCACGTCAACTTTTCAAAGCTTGGTACCAAATTGATCGTTGTCGGTTAATAGTCGTCAATGAAATATTAATTTTTACTGTAACTATGTTATGATGTTAATGTTATGACACAGTTTAATGAAAATGTATCTTCAGGCCTAGGCCTATATGTCACATCGCGACGGCAGCATGCGGCACGCCCTTGTGTTGATATTTGGGCTTGGTACCAATACGACCACTCTGAGATAAATATATATGGGCCAATTTGGTAGGAAGTTACATGCAAGTTAACTTTTAATCTATGTATGGGAAAGCTATAACCCTATCTATATATACTGAAACGAAAAAGAAACGCAACTTCAAATTGTAGGTTTAATAAAATAATAATTGTGAGCATTATGTTTAAATTTCATATGTAATAGTTAATATTGAATATTGATGTAACATCCTTATTCAATATTTAGAGATTTTTAAGAACAGGTCACTTTGCTAGAAGGTCATGATTGGTAGTACCCTACGTGAATCCAAGTTGAAATGGCAGCAGTTTTGAAACCGTGCCCTAATATCGTGTGTGTCCTCCTCGAACAGTTATCACATCTCTAATTCTTTGTTGCATTGAGTTCATCAGGGCATTGACTTTCCGTATTGGAATGTTATTCCATTCTTGGATGAGTGCATTTGCTAACTGATGGAGGGTATTTGGGGGGTTACGGCGATTTCGAATTCTTCTGTCTAATTCATCCCACAAATGCTCGATTGGGGACAGGTCGGGGCTATATGGAGGCCAATCTATAGGAGCAATGTTCTGTGTCGCAAGAAAGTCTCTACAGACTCTTGCAACGTTTGGTCTCGCGTTATCTTGCTGAAAGGTTAGATGATGCTGCCTAACAAACGGCACAACATGGGGCCTAAGGATCTCATCCCGATAGCGTACGGCCGTTAAATTCCCATTGACTATCACCAAAGGCGTCTTCAAACCATGGGAGATTCCCGCCCAAACCATAACTGATCCACCCCCAAATCGGTCGTGTTCCAAAACACAGGCGTCAGCAAAACGTTCGCCTCGACGCCGGTACACACGTTGACGGCCATCTGCTCGAAATAACGTGAATCGAGATTCATCGGTGAAGAGCATAGACCTCCAACGTCTCATAGGAAAACGTCTGGGCATATGTGCCGTTGCCCATTGCATACGACGTGCTCGACGTTGCGGTGTTAGTGGTAAACCAACGTACTGTCGCCTTGCACGCAAATTAGCCTCACGCAGTCTGTTGATCACTGTTTGGGGATGAATTCGACGGTTATGATTACCAATCGTATTCCTTGCCGTTTCAGCGGCCGTTAATCTCCTGTTACGCAGGTGTGCCAACCTAAGAACCCGGTCTTGACGTCGCGACGTTACGCGTGGACGTCCTGATCTCGGCTGGTCATCGACTCTTCCTGTTGCGTTAAGACGTGAAACTAATCGACTAATAGTCGATTTGTGAACTCTGAATTGTCGAGCGACGTGAAGTTGCGTGTTCCCTGCCAGAAGCATCGCTATAGCACGTCCTCTATCAACCTTTGATAACCGTGGCATAATTGTAAAAGGAATTATTGTTTGCAAAAGTATTGGCGATGATGTGGCTCAATGTTAGTGATGAATTGATACTGGTTTGAATGAAAAAAGAACGCATATGTTTGTACAGGCACGGTTTTTGATGTTTTTACCGCGCCGGAAGTGCATAGGTCTCTAGTCACACTTTTTGAAGATTGGTATGGGTGTTAGGCAGGTTGCATGTTTATATCGGCGATTTTCATACAGATATGTATATTTAATACAAAATTAATCACAATTTTCCATGTTGCGTTTCTTTTTCGTTTCAGTATATATAGCTACTGCAGCTCTATTTATTAAACAGTAAAATATAATCGGTTCATATTTGGCCACAGGCTCATGATATATGGGCAGGGGAATAACCATCCACAGGCACTAGCCTCATCTGTTAAACACCTATACTATTAACATTACAGACGAAGCTAGTGCCCGCGATTTTCATACGGGCTTTAGAAAATAAATAACATGTAAAGAAAATTTGAAACTTTTGTTTCTATATTTATTTTTAATTATTCATATTTCGCTATGTTATCTATATACGTCCCTGATACAGATGGCTATTTCCCTGTCCATGTGTGCTTTGGGTGGTCGGGTGGTGCAGTGGATAGCCCACTTGACTTTCACCAAGGCGGCCGGGGTTCGATTCCCCGACCGGATGTGAAAAGGTATTTGGTCACCTGCCCGACCACGTGGGTTTTCTCCGGGTACTCCGGTTTCCTCCCACAATAAGACCCCTCGTGCGCTAACATCCGGGCCAACAAGAGTGATTTATATAAGTTGGATAACTTGTTTCATAATTTAAGGTTTATGTAGATAAACCAGGTTTATGTTAAATAAATAACCATTTTCCTTCTTCATCTTATGGTAATATATAGTAATAATGAACAGATAAATAGTTATCATGTATACATATGTTTCAGTTATCAGGCCTAAGGTTTTATGTTCATGTGTCATATCATGATCTCAGGTTAAATTAAGCAGTGGTCAAGATCTATACTTATACAGCATAGGGGCCTAACAATATACATGATAGGGACCTAGGAATGCAGATCTCTGATTGGCTGAGAAGAGCAACGGTCATTCATTGTTTCCAGCTGCAGTAGCCATAGCCTGTCACGAAAAAATTGTTAATTTAATTCACTGGACATTCTCACTATTACAATCTTGTATTATCACCGTTTCAACGTTTATTTCGTTCACGATAGTGCAAGTTATTCGGGATTAACCTTGTTGTGAGTAGTCCGTGCATCCTTGTTAGTTATCTACTTTGGAGCTGCCATAGAATCTACTGCAGTACCTTCGGAAATGGCGGCACGACGAGGTCGATCTTCTCAACGGAGCGAACCTTGGGACACAACAAATCCAGCCAACTGGACTGTACAGAAATTAAGAGACGAATTGGCGTCGAAATTTGATATTTATGTGCCAATCTCCATGTCGTAGGCTAAACTCAAAGGGATCTATCTGAAACGCTAGGACGATGGAGGGAATCCGCACCAACCTCGTCGCGTACGCCTCCTGTTCCAAGAGTTTCGGAAGTGGCTGATAATACAGCATGCACAAATTCATCGGCTACAGCAAACGTGGGACAAAGCACCAATGCGGCGTCGACATCGGGGAATTCCGAAGTGCATAGGCAATACAGGAATTACATTTTGAGGCGCAATCACCACGTGCGCGACATCAACAAGGTGAGGCGGCCCAGACAGACCGCAGCTCTCCAGGTAGCGCGGCGCAGATTACTACGCCGATTTCAAACAACATGGCGGCCCCCACGTCTGTTATGCAGGGCATGCTGAACAGTACAGAATTTACAACAGACTGTGCTTGGCATGCAACAAACGATGTTGACACTTATAACGGACCGCAATTCGACAACAAATAGGCCAACACAGCCACAAAACAACTTGGAAGCCACGTATGCAGCAATGGAGTCTCGGCCAGCGCAGACACAAAATCAAGGTGGGTACCATCTCCCATTTTCTAAATTCGGGGTGCCTTCCGAATGCATCCCGCATGTTGACATTATCTCCGAACAAACACGAAAACGTATTTGGGAGGGTAAAGACATTAATCTGGCAAGCCTTCTCATACCAAGATTTGAGTCCAGTGTTAAACACGTCCAGACAGGGGGTGAAGTCAAGATAACACTGAACGAAGTTGAGGACCCCAGGTTGAGCAAGTCGCTGACCGTGGGCGAGTTTGTCACGGCTTTCGGAAAATTCAAACGTACAATGTGTTCAAAATTCCCTGATAGAAGAGAAGAACTCGATAGGTACGAAGCCAACATTATCGAGATTGCAAATGTTTATGGCCAACGCTTTTACGACTATCATTGTCAATTTTCAGCTAGAGCTGCTGCTTCTTTAAGGGAAAACCTCATTAAGGTTGACTGGTCGATCAAAGACAATAGCCTTTTGGCTATGATCATGGGCAACACTAAGGTTAATGTTTGCCAGCTTTGTAATGTGACCACTCATACCACCCCTTTCTGTCCTCAACAGAGATATAAGAAACATCAAAACTACAACAATGGCAAAGGGCTACAAAACCCTCAATCCACACAACATCCTAGTAACCAAGTACAAAAAGATGTACATGTTGATCGGTATGGCCGCCAGAAAGTCCGTCTCAATGGGACAGAAGTTTGTAATAACTTTAACGCTGGAAGGTGCTCTCGAGGAGACTCGTGCTATTACGCTCATATTTGTATTAAGTGCAGATCAACTAGCCATGGAGCAGATTCCTGCCATCGTTCTCCCTCGCAACAGAAACAATCGGTCAACGCAAACCAATGACTACAATTGTTTGGAAGTACATATGTACATACTCCAGTGAATGTCTTGAAGTTAAGAGAGGATCTTAAAGGGCACCCTGACAGACATTTTGTGAACTATTTATGTGATGGTTTAGAACATGGTTTTGATGCTCTAGTGTCTTCTAATTCTCTCCCAACTAAAGAGTGTAAAAACCTTCAGTCTGCTTTAACTCACGAAGATATCACGGACCAACTTGTCATACCTGTCAAGGGTCAAATGCTAACAAACTGGAGATCTCCAGTTTGCTGACTATTCTCAAACTGGAGATTACGCGTGACGACATTTTTCTGAACACGGTGCATTCATCAACAAAAAAAAAACATCAACCCATGTACATATTATGATTAATATACAGTCAAACCTGTCATATGTGACCTTCGAAGGGAGGCAACAAAAAAGGTCACATATGACAAGTGGTCTCTTAATACAGGTTCAATAAAAAAAAGGTTGAAAAACAAATTAAATTTTATTCCTATATATTACATACTGAGGAACTACCATATTTAAAGTAGATTATATCATAAAACTTCCTTCAAAGACAAAAAATATAATTTTTGAAATGCATGTCTTTTTAACCTAGATTAATTATAAAGAAAACATATCTCAAATCATTGGGAATAATTAATCTTTGTGAAAAAATAACTTCCGATAATTTTTTTTTTGTCCAATTGAAGAAATTTGCTTATTTGTATGTTGGTTTCTTATCAACATTCATCCCATCGCTACGACCGGACAAATTCCGGATCGAATGTTATTGTCCGGTTTCTATTTTATAGTCTCTACTTCACTTCCGTTCAGTAAACAATGCGAGCCTTGCACCATGCTTAAGATGTGACTATTTAATGTTTATACATCCTGTAATCATATATTAATTAGCAACTAGCACCAACTGGATGATTTAATTGCTCTATAGTATACACATCAGTAAGAATGACACGAAGCCATGTGCGGCGATCGAGGCCGCCACAGCTGTTGTATATGGGCCGTGATGCATGACCATCTGACCATTTACAACTTTCACACCAGTCTCCACGCTGCTAATTGGTCTGGTCTGTAATTAAAGTGGCTTGTCTGTGACAAAGGTCGGTGTGAATCCATGTTGTTATTGTTTATTCGTTAAAATGACCAAGTTTGATTATTTTTGTGAGACAAAGCGGGAGAAAACGGGAGAATTTAATAAAATGCGGGACCCGCGCGGGTCATTAATTTCAAACTGGAGATTTTGATTTCTGTCATAAATAATCGGGAGTCTCCCGTCCAAAGCGGGAGACTTGACAGGTATGACTTGTTTCCTCAGGAGTCAACAAAGGATTCTTACAAGGACCTTTCACATCCCTACCTTTTGAACAGTACAGGGTCAGCCCCATAGGTGTTGCAGTAGGAAAGTATTCCGGGAAACCACGCCTCATAGTGGATTTGTCAGCCCCACATAACAACAACGAACATCCTAGCGTGAACGAGCTTATAGACAAAGATTCATGTTCTTTGAGTTATGTAAAGATTGATGACGCCATTAAAATAATACAACAGCTAGGGAAAGGAACAAGCATGTGCAAAACTGACATCTCGGATGCGTTTAAAATCATTCCCATTTTTCCATCACAGTGGCATTTGTTTTGCATTCGTTGGAAGGGCTCATACTACTATTACAACAAGTTAGCCTTTGGTTGCAGATCCAGCCCGAAAATATTTGACACCCTATCACAGGCAGTGTGTTGGATCGCACACCATGTTTTTGGGATCAACCATATCTTGCATCTACTCGATGATTTCATCACATTCGAACATCCAGGGATTAAGGACGAGAACATGTCAAAACTACTACACCTCTTCAACAGGCTCGGGATTCCACTAGCAAAGCATAAAACATGTGGCCCTAGTACAATGATGGAATACCTGGGTATTGTGCTAGATGCAGACAAGATGGAGTCAAGACTTCCTACAGACAAATTGGAGAGAATAACAAAATTTCTTCAAGAGTTCCTGAAAAAGAAAACATGTACAAAAAGGGAATTGCTACAATTGTTAGGACATCTGAACTTTGCAAGCAGGGTTATCTTACCCGGCAGAACATTTGTTTCCCACCTCATCTCGTTGTCGACACAAGTACAGGGTCTACATCACCATATCAAATTAAACAAAGAATGTAAGGAGGATATACTCATGTGGCTCCATTTCCTTTCACATTGGAACGGTCTATCAGTGTTTTACAACGCGGAAGTGACTTCAGCCGATGAAATGTTACTATATACAGATGCCTCCGGCAGCTTAGGATATGGAGGTTTCTTCCAGGGCCAGTGGTTCTCAGAGCCATGGGGAACATCGATATGCTTCCAGGAACAGTTAGGTAGCAGTGACACCTCTATTGCATTCAAAGAACTATACCCCATCGTGGTATCTGCTATATTATGGGGCCACATGTGGGTTGGAAAAAGGATTCTATTCATGTGTGACAATATGGCTACAGTTTCTATAATCCAAAAAGGAAGGTCAAAAGCCCAGCATATCATGCCTCTTGTTAGGAGATTAACTTTATGTGCTGCTACTTACAATTTCACACTTTTGTCTAAACATGTGCCTGGTAAGAGTAATCTCATTGCTGACTCGTTATCTCGATTGCAGATTCAGAAGTTTCGACGCTTAGCTCCGATGGCCAGTCGACGTCCATGTCAAGTTCCCCCTCTGGGATATGTGCTGTGGAACTCAACACAGTCATCAATGGTCTGTGGACAGCAGCCATTACGAAAGGTACCAGACAGGTCTACACAACAGGCTTCAACTTGTTCATGAGATTCTTGATAACGACAGGTACCGGTATATTCGTGACAAATTCATATTCGGATGTGCGTGTAACAGAAGACCTACTGTTATTGTTCGTGGCTCATTGTTTTAGTGCGTTGCATCTATCATACTCCACAATCAAACTGTATTTGTGTGGTATACAGTTTTCATGCCTAGAGAAGAATATCAGTCATCCAAGCTCGTCTGAACTCCCACGTTTACATGCCATTTTAAACGGAGTGAAACGTAAGCAAGTTAGGAGACCTTTGACACAGTATCCAGTCACCTTCAAAGTTCTGAAACAAGTGTGTGATTTCCTGCGTAGAGAACCTACAGATCTCATGTTAGAAACTGTTTGTACCATAGCCTTCTTTGGGTTTTTACGCTGTGGTGAATTTACCGTGAAAGGTCATTTTGATCCATCTGTAGATTTGTGTGTTAGTGACTTAGTCCTTACAACAGAATGTGCTCTACTCACTTTGAAGCAATCTAAGACAGACCCATTCAGAGAAGGTGTAACCATCAAACTTTTTAGTACTGGCGATTCCATTTGTCCATATGACATTTGTTGCAAATACATTAAGTACAGGATGGAGTCTCTCCCATCAGCCACAGTCCCTTTATTCTTAACGGCTCATGGCGAAATTCTTACTCGAAATTCGTTTATTACCAAATTTAGACATGCTTTGGAATGTGTTGGTATTAAATCTGATATGTACAATGGACACTCCTTCAGAATAGGTGCAGCCACTACAACGGCACAGGTTAACATGGAAGACCATATGATAAAAACACTGGGCAGATGGTCATCCGACGCTTACTGTTCTTACATTAGAACTCCAATATCATCAATTCAATATGCGCAAAGGTCACTCATCACAGAATAAGTCTCGCTGGGGTGACTTACTCTACAACTCCTATTGTTCTACAATGTATACAGTAGGTACTCATTTATTATGACGCTTAAGCAAGGTCCAAAATAGGTACATGTTACCTGTGACATCTTCATATTTATATGTATATATATATAACTCATGATCATCATATCCTTAGATTATACATTTACAATTCTGGGGCACTCAGCTTACTCCTTTCAGTCATAACCCGAGTTATGGCAATTCACTCATTAACTATTCTAATTGTAGTAATTTAAATTCTTAATTCGCTTTCCCCAAAATTGTCTTTATATTAATCTTATATTTCGGCTTCTCAGATCTTTTCCCGGCTCTTGTAGTTCACAGCTACACCGAGTTGAAGATGCTGTTCTCAGTTATAACCCCTCTTCCGGCTCTTGTGTGAGAATAGCTACACTGAGTTGAGGGCACATCAACATGTAACCCTCTTCCGGCTCTTGTGTGAGAATAGCTACACTGAGTTGAGGGCACATCAACATGTAACCCTCTTCCGGCTCTTGTAGTTGTGTCAGCACACCGAGTGGAGGGATAGTAATATTACATTTTACAGTCTTTGTCTAGACCCTCTTCCGGCTCTTGTAGTAACGTTATACAGCTCGCCTACACCGAGTTGGGGGCCCAGATGTAAGTGCTAGATATTATTTGCCCCTCGTCCGGCTCTTGTAGCTCACACTCAATACAACGAGCATTACTCTCACACTACGCTACACCGAATCGAGGAGTGAATGATATCTGATGTTTTGTAAGCTGAGACTGCCCCTTGCGCCAATATTGATATGTTTTTATATGATGCATTATGTACATGTATATACCAGAGTGGAAGCCATGCGTGAAAGTGTGAAGGTCGAGTTCCGTTAATAATGTGGATAGAAATACATGTTCATCATAATGTTGTAAATGTTATCTACAAGATGCATTTATCCATTACAATTCAAATAAATATGTAGTACTTGCATTCGTCGTACAGTTATTTGTTTGAACATAAATGTTGTAAAATAAATAAAATTTATATATTTATATACCTGAAAAATGTGTACTTTTACATATAACCCCCTTTTTTATATATATATTTTTTTAAATTTTATTTTCATCTTCACAGATACATCATGCATAATTTTATATTAACATAGTTGTAATACAACTGTATGTATATCCTCTCACAGGAGTGATATTTAGAAAAGAAAATGGTAATATTTCTTAGTTATATAGTCAGATAAGTATCCGAGAAGTTTTTTTTTTAACAAACAGTACAGTACCTATACACACATTAGACACATTTACATGTACATCACAAAAACAGAGACATTAAATATTACAATGTCCATCATGTACATGCATTCATACATATATGTATATATATATATTCATCAATTACATGAAGATTCTTTAACCAAATCACCCCTGAAGACATCAGGTTTTTTCCAGTTTAATGGTTGTAATATGTATATACATATAGTTCATTATGAAATTTCAAGAATGCACGAGTTCATATCTAGTAAATAATACATGCAATATACATACAATGTACATCTCCAATTCTTCGTCTATTTTTGAAAAACTTACTTAAATGTACTAAGCTGGTGATTTTTTTTATGTTACTTATTTGGTACTGATAAAAACAAAAACAAAAAACAGGCAACACATACATTTTTAATACTTTATAGATGACATTTAAATTTTCTTCAAATAAACAAAACACATAAAACTTACCTTGTATTAAATATAAATACAATTGTAGCACTCGTAGTACAACAATATATATTATATTTCTTGTGCACCTACAATTTTACAAATCTAGATCTTCACAAACACTGTGGTCGATAATACATATTAACTGTGTGGGGGCAAACACAATGTGTTTAAGATTTACCAGTCTCCCGACCTACATTATTATAGGGGTGCCAGGCACGTCAAGATTATATGGCGATATTGCGATACAGAAAGAATGTATTGCGATACGTATTCCGGTATATTTAATATTGACACAGGAAAAATATGTCAGTATATGTACTGTATACTTGTCTTGAATTAACCAATAACTTAAGAATGCTGATTTGAAATGATTTTTTTTTTAATTAAGTAGGTGTTCCTGTTGTTTATGTCCCCTGATTCAAACCTGGAGTAAAAGAACATGTGTCAGAACATAGACGTTTTGGATAACCAGCCATGAAGAAGTCTAAATAAATATCCATATTTTAGAGACAGTCTTATATGAATAGCCGAAAAGAAGGAGATGACGAAGATATTTGCAGGGGTCACACAATTTCAGCAATTTCAGTTCTTAAAATTTTGTTGTCCATTCTTAAAATTTCAAAATAAGTTTAAAAGCAATACAGAACCAATAATCTGATTTCTATAGTAGAATAGTAGAAGTCAAGTACAATTTGTAAATCCATTGGACTTGTGGAATAGAGACGCCTTGTCGGGGCGGGGTCAACCATCCGCTAACATTTTCCTTCAGAAGAGTACACAAGTATCAAGTATCCTTATTTCTGACATAGCTGATGAAATATCTACAAGGGCTGTGGATAACTTCACTCTTGCTGTAATTCATAGCATCTCTGAACTTGCTATAGTGATGGAAGTTCATTGATGGTGTTGAACTGAGTGTTCCTGGTCACTTATTCAGTTCAGTGATTTCATCTAGTTATAGTAAATGATGAAATCAGAGAATATGAACGGATTTGTGTTAATATAAAATTCTTAGTTTTCATAATGTATTAACCAAAATTATATATTGAATGTACTGAAAGTCTTTTTTTGTTTTCACGTCTTTTGGTTCAGCATGCCTTTGCTTCCTGTATAAAAGGAAATTAGACATATTGTCAACATCTTCCATTGGCTGGGGTCGTAAATTTATATTCAAGTGCAATGCTGCTAAGCATAGACTGTGATATATAAAATTCAACACTTTTCAATTAAAAAAAAACAAAAAGTCAAAGTAAAAAAGGCTGACCAAATAATCAAGTTGTTACCAATTGCCTTATATACAGTTCTCTTGAACATGCTGAAATTATGGTTTTTACCTACTTTAATATATTGCTGAGCAGTGCCGTTCAACAATAATTTGAGATAATCTTCTCCATCTCTCATAATAATTTCAATTAAGTAAAATGTATTCTTGATGTTATACCACAGAATATTAGATGCATGATCTAGTCCATGCTTACACAAAGATACGCGCATATATATTCAGAACCAGGGATGCTCAAACTATTAATCTTCATCAAAATTTATAAGAGCAATATCAGAAGACGGGTTAATTCAACATCACGATTTCTCCAGTACCCTAGATCTCGGCTAAAACCTATGATTAAAATGTCATAGAATAAGTTCAGTTCATGTATTTGAAGGCAGCTGAGTAACTGTTATATTTCAATGGGTAAACAAACCTTGCTTTTATTTTATTTATCTGTTCTATAGACATTTACACATTTAATCATATTAGAAGTTGGTATACAATGTTATATTTTTTGGTTAAGTATTGTTTAATATGACGTATGCCTACGCTACCTCAAGTCTCCACCTGTACGACATTGCTCCGTACTCGTTTCCTGTTTAACGCACAGGGGCTATAGGTTTCGGGATTTTCAGAGATTTATGGCATAAATCCTTTCCAATAAGTCGATACCCTCAATACAATGTTATAGAACGTGAATAAACAGCAGATAAAAAGTGTTTATACTATTTACTGGTGTGCATGCCTTTATTATAAAGTGAAATTAAAATGATTTATGCCATAAAGGCATATCGCTCAAAATTTTGAAACCGAGCCCCTGTTGTTTAACGTTAGCTTTTTGGACGATCTAAAAGTGTTGGTAAGACTTCGGGTTTTGACCTTGCCTCAGATTTTAGGTTCAAATCCTATCGAAGACAGCAACAGTGTATCTCTCATGAAGCTGCCTGGCTCAAAATCGCTTTAACAACATTTTTAAAAATCGCAGGTGAGTTAAATGTAAGTCCGTGGTTCCAGCGCAGCAGGCCTACCATGCCGTTTGTTTACGTTGAAGGACAGTTGGCGCGCTTTTCCGATCGTCTCAAATGACGTCACAATCAAAGGGAAGTAACTGCGTACTTATTTTAGTTTTTCACGTCAAACAAGTAATCGGTTCGTTTTCAAATTGTAAAAAATGCACCATTACGGAATTTTTTTTGAAAAACAAGAATGACAGTTAACTTTTGTATGTTTTATTGATATTTTGACACTAAATTTGGCATTTTTTAGAATTTGGTGGTTTATCACCTTTTAACATGTTTTCATAGCTACATGATTGGTCTTAGGTCACTATTGCCTGAATTAAAATAACTTTTGCACTATTTATTCAGAGAATTTGATTTTACAGAAAATGGTAACTCTAAACCTATGTATTGACAGACTGTCATGAAATAGAAGATTGCTTTAAAATTGTAATACCTTTTACAAAATTTTATTATTGCACAATGTATATTTTATAATTGAATAATGTAAATATGAAATGTATTATTTTTCTCGGATGATATAGGTTTAGTGCACCTTTGGGATTTAAAGCCTTGAAAAGTCTCAAGCAGGGAGACTGGTTTTTTTTCATCACTGAGTCTGGTAATGTACGGGACTAACGAGGGCGCTAATTATTTGGGGCTAGGAACTGGCCTCCACGGGCTGCTAAATGTGGAGAAATTTATTCAGAAGGTTAGTCATAGAAGTGAATGTTACTTTTAAGACCACATCGTTTCATTGAAATAAATCCATGATCATAGATTATTATAATGTGCTTTGTGTTTGATATTTCAATATGAAATTTAATACTTCCATACTTTCAAGCTGATTTGGCCTGTAGTCATCCATAAAATGATGTTTTAGTTCCATGCCCAAGGAGTGGTTGACCTGAGCTCGGCCAAAATATTTTTGGAAGAGGTTGCAAGGGATGATGTGATCATGAGTGTAAGGTCTATTTCCACTACAGATGAGCTTGTGAGGCAGGTGCTCTTCCTAGAAAGTGAGCTTACTTTCCGGCCAACGTCTTATGCAGGTAAATTGGTACCTTGTTAATTGATATTGATAAATATTACTGTTAGTGTAACACGTGGTTCTGCATTAAATTTTACATGGAATTTTTGCCATATAATGAATTTAATAATAAACAGACCTTATTGATTTGATTGATGATTGAACTGTTGTCAATAGTTTTAAATCATTAAAGCAACAATTTATTTCAAAATGAAAACAACCCAGGTAGTTTAACGTAGAACGCTCTATTATGTAGTAGAGTGGTCCAGGTGCAAATCCTGGTCTGGGTTTTAGCAGATATGAAATAAATATATAAAGTTGGAATGTGCATGACATGTTTTTGATTAAAACTCTATCATAAAGAATTTAATTTATCTATTTCGATTAAATATGAATTCTCATAGACTTTGTCATATACAAGAAGTTTCACCTCTGTCATTTCAAGATGTTTCATAAAAAAATGTCACGAATGAAATGATTTATATAACCCTGTTATGTTATAAGCATTTTAGATGTAATATCAAAATTTATTTATACGCCGTATATAAGTGAGAAAGTTTCATAAACTGAAAACGAAATGAAAGTTATATTTTGGAAGAATTTTTTATTTACAGGGTACCTGCAGGTGATATTTGCCTCTGGATTTCTGCAGCGGGAAATTCATCAACACCAGGAGGGTGTGGACCATTCAGATTTGAATCTGTATACATGTGACATTGTGCCATATCCAAAGAAGAAACCATGGAATGATGTTCCGCTGTGCATCATGTGGTGTAGAATGGACGGGGCAGAGCTGCCAAACCATGTTGTACCTGTTGTAAAAAGTGGAAGAGGTAAAGTAGTTATTAGATATGTACCATGTAATTGTGTAAGAATGTAATTTAGGTTATTTAGTAATATTTACATTTGCATGGCAAAGAGACTATATAAACAAACCAAAAAGACATGCGTTTTCAGAGACAATGAATGACATCCTATGTGCAACAATGATGAAGTCATTGTTTTGGCATAGAAACAGCAAAGGTTCGCTGTCAAAATGGCTGTTCCATTATACAAATTTAAATGTTGATTAAGTAATGCATTTATCATAGTTTGTATCAAATTGAAATAAATATGTAAGCAACTTGTTTAGGAATATCATAAAGATCATATAGAGACATTCTAATGCTTCATTAACTTCATGCATTTTTCGTGTATCAGGGTAATGTGTAATTGTCAACTGTAAAAGTCAGGAAACACAATTTCAGTGATTGATTGTGGAAGAATTATTTATTAAAAATGAAAATGTAGGTACAGAACAGTGAGTCATGAATGTCCCATATATTTCTGTAATAGTCATGAATGTCCCATATATATTTCTGTAATAGTCATGAATGTCCCATATATATTTCTGTAATAGTCATGAATGTCCCATATATATTTCTGTAATAGTCATGAATGTCCCATATATATTTCTGTAATAGTCATGAATGTCCCATATATATTTCTGTAAAATGTCCTGTATGTCTGTCTATTCTGAATCTTGTTTAAGTCTTCATAATGCGTTATTGTTGAAAATCTTAACTTTTATCAAGTTAATTGTTTAAGGTCAAATTTGAAAGCTGAATAACAATTCACACTGTGTAGTGTTAGAGACAGTATAACTACTGACATTATCATGATGTTAAAACCATCAGAAATTCTTGTTGTCAAGTGTATAGATAGTGTAGTGTTATACAATAATCAAGGCAAGAATTCATCGTATTATTTACGTGATTTTCTTAATAGGTTTGAAGGACAAGACGATTAGGTGGAAGTGACAAGCACCCAGTACAGAAGGGGTGTGTGATGCAGCAAGCTATGGTTGGTGTACTGCCAAAGGTCCACGAACCATGGTTTGCTGTGACAGGTGTAATTCCTGGGTCCACCCAGAGTGCTTTGGCATTGCGGAAGACAAGTTTGTGACAGAGCCAGATATTCCATTTCAGTGTTGTAGTGGATCAATGCAGTACAAAGATGTACCAAAAGTGATGTAAGGATTAATCCAAGTGTTATTACAGTGAATTAATGGAATCAAACTTTAAATGAAAAATATTCTGTCATCAATATCAAAACTGACTGTTTGAATAAATAGAGGATCTAATGGGAGTATTCTTCGTGTAATATATTTAATATATTGGAGTATTTAAAAAGAAATGTAAAAGCAATGAACCTTTGTTTCATACTTTATTAATGAATGAACTCTCTTGTTAGAAGATTATATTTATTACCTAACTTTCGAGTAGCATTAGTTCAGTCGGTAAAGCATCAGCCGATGTAACCTCAGATAAAGATCTATGTTGTATTTCAATCACTACTTGGGTTGGTTTGTTGTGGCCAGATTCTGTAGTTTGTTGCGTGCCGGGGAGCACGTACCTCTTAAGGACTCACACAACTAAATCATTCAATCAAAATGTGTTTCATACATTTATAGTCCCTATGTAAAATTAGTTCCAGCTAATTACTGGGCCACTGAGGAAGTTTAATGAGGAACTGATGACAGATTTTTGCATGAATGAAATGTTGAGATACTTAACTTTTGAAAAATGTATACTTTTACAATGTTTCCATGTATGTGTGCAGATTTAGATAAGGTCAAATAGTATGGGGGCGTTTCTGTTTAGGGTCACCGGTTTTGCCTGTAAACTTCCGGTTGTCAACTTCTTGACACTGTGACAGCCCGGTATGCCAGTAATTTAACATCCCTGAAAACATGTTTTGTAGCCTTTGTAAGGTAAGTATCTGTGAATTTGACAGTTGTTACTAGTACTGTACTTCGAATATGAAAGTTATTAGCTAAAATGTTTGGTAATAACATATAGTAAATGATTTAGTTGTGTGAGTCCTTTAAGGAGAACTAGCATGTGCTCAGGTGACCCTGGCCTTTCATTGATTTTCTGTTGTTTATAACCTAATTTTTGAGTGACAGTGCTATCATCATGTATTTAAACACTTTCCTAGGGCTTTATCAGGCAAAATTACCAAAAAAAAATAAAATTATACCCTGTACAGGCTGTGTAGTATGGCTGTTTGGTGCCAGGGGTGATTTTGGACTTGGAAGATTTGTGGCTGCACCAGGTACATATAGGACAATATATGTCCATCGATTACATTATATGATGTTTACAAGACAATTTACCTTGCCCTGTACACTACAGGTGTCTCTTTTGTGCCACAATGGCCTCTGTACAAAGTTTACATCAATTATAATAGACAATCCTGCAGGCTGAGGCAACTTCAGACATATTTAGGCCAAAGCCCTCATCCAAATTGCATTTTCCACAAGTAGAAATAAAAAACGATTGTAGTAAGTTTTCAGATTTAATAATCAAACAATAATTTACACTGAAATTCAAAACAAGAACAAACTTAATTAGCACACATTTTCATACAAGTCATCTTAGTCCACTTTTATTACAGTTGAATTTGTTTTAGCACAGTCTGTTTTTAGCACATCCTCTGAGCACAAAGTATTTGGGTGGTCCACTCCAGATTTATATGTCACTGCTGATATACAAACCTTTGCGTGCATGCGATTTCGTCTGATTCTGTAATATCCTCGCCTTAGTTTGAACTTGAGTTGTCTTTGACGTTGCTGATGATATAACTGTCTCTTTCGCAGGTATGTGATGCGACTGACAACACATGAGCCACTCACCAAAGGACTGCCGGCAGCACGTAGCCTAATCACTGTAGAATCTGCTATACCGAAGTTGCACAGATGAACAGCAGTGTGAATTCTGGCTGGGAAGTTTCGGTAACAAGTCATCATCTTTGGATTTGTTTTCTGAAGCACTCTGTTGAAGGATTCTGATTTCTGAGTGCTTGTAAGTAGTTTGGTGCTGTCCAGACACTCTGTGCTGAGATATTTGAGCACACACTGCTTGAAGTGGTGTTCATCTTCAGCACTGAGGTGTAGTGCTGTCCCCTGTGGCAGAAATGTCATCTTCCAGTGGTTGTCTGGTAGCCCTTGACAGCAGTAGTTGTACTCAGCACACATTTCTCCACAGTTTCCTTTGTAGCACTGAGTCATGGCCCCTATTACCATAGGCATATTCTTTATTATCTGGTCTAGATTTCCTTTGTAAATAATGTGTGCCCTTTCCAACTCTGTAACACACCTGTTTCTTACATCAGTGGCCAGTCGTGTCGTCAGTGTTCCAAGTGATAGACCTTGTGATTTCTGAAATAGGCCTGCACTGAATTTGCACTTTGAAAACTCTTTCTCCACTGATTTCACCAGGTGTCGAGGGTCTTGTAGATTTTTACATCCCGGGTGAGACTTTTTCATACCGGTGTGTGTTTTGCTGTCTCCATCTGTGGTGAGGTAGTTATGGTATTTAGGTGACTAAGGAGTAGTGTGCTTAGCCAGTCAGAGTTACTGTGTAAGTCACGTTCTTACCCATACCTTGTACTCTCAGCCACAACTAAATCATCCAATCAAAATGTGTTTCATACGTTTGTAATCCCTATGTAAAATTAGTTCCAGCTAATTACTGGGCCACTGAGGAAGTTTAATGAGGAACTGATGACAGATTTTTGCATGAATGAAATTTTGAAATACTTAACTTTTGAAAAATGTATACTTTTACAATGTTTCCATGTATGTGTGCGGATTTAGACAAGGTCAAATAGTATGGGGACGTTTCTGTTTAGGGTCACTGGTTTTGCCTGTAAACTTCCGGTTGTCAACTTCTTGACACTGTGCCAGTAAACATCCCTGAAAACATGTTTTGTAGCCTTTGTAAGGTAAGTATCTGTGAATCTAGACAGTTGTCACTAGTACTGTACTTCAAATATGAAAGTTATTAACTAAAAGGTTTGGTAATAACATATAGTAAATGATATAGTTGTGTGAGTCCTTTAAGGAGAACTAGCACGTGCACTGGTGACCCTGGCCTTTCATTGATTTTCTGTTGTTTTTAACCTAATTTTTGAGTGACAGTGCTATCATCATGTATTTAAACACTTTCCTAGGGCTTTATCAGGCAAAATTACCAAAACAATATGAATTATACCCTCTACAGGCTGTGTAGTATGGCTGTTTGGTGCCAGGATTGATTTTGGACTTGGAAGATTTGTGGCTGCACCAGGTACGTATCGGACAATATATGTCCATCGATTACGTATACATTATATGATGTTTACAAGACAATTTACCTTGCCCTGTACACTACAGGTGTCTCTTTTGTGCCACAATGGCCTCTGTACAATGTTTGAATACCAGTGAATCTTGAATCCAGGTTACATCAATTATAATAGACAATCCTGCAGGCTGAGGCAACCTCAGACATATTTAGGTCAAAGCCCTCATCCAAATTGCTTTTTTGAAAAGTAGAAATAAAAAACGATTGTAGTAAGTTTTCAGATTTAATTATCAAACAATAATTTACACTGAAATTCAAAACAAAAACAAACTTAATTAGCACACATTTTCACACAAGTCATCTTAGTCCACTTTTATCACAGTTTAATTTGTTTTAGCACAGTCTGTTTTTAGCACATCCTCTGAGCACAAAGTATTTGGGTGGTCCACTCCAGATTTATATGTCACTGCTGATATATAAGCCTTTGTGTGCATGCGATATCGTCTGATTCTGTGATATCCTCATCTTAGTATGAACTTGAGTTGTCTTTGACGTTGCTGATGATATAACTGTCTCTTTCGCAGGTATGTGATGCGACTGACAACACATGAGCCACTCACCAAAGGACTGCTGACAGCACGTAGCCTCAACACTGTAGAGTCTGCTATACCGAAGTTGCACAGATGAACAGCAGTGTGAATTCTGGCTGGGAAGTTTCGGTAACAAGTCATCATCTTTGGATTTGTTTTCTGAAGCACTCTGTTGGAAGATTCTGATTTATGAGTGCTTTTAAGTAGTTTGGTGCTGTCCAGACACTCGGTGCTGAGGTATTTGAGCACACACTGCTTGAAGTGGTGTTCTTCTTCAGCACTGAGGTGTAGTGCTGTCCCCTGTGGCAGAAATGTCATCTTCCAGTGGTTGTCTGGTAGCCCTTGACAGCAGTAGTTGTACTCAGCACACATTTCTCCACAGTTTCCTTTGTAGCACTGAAATCATGGCCCCTATTACCATAGACATATTCTTCTTTATCTGGTCTAGATTTCCTCTGTGAATAATGTGTGCCCTTTCCAATTGTGTAACACACCTGTTTCTTACATCAGTGGCCAGTCGTGTCTTCAGTGTTCCAAGTGATAGACCTTGTGATTTCTGAAATAGGCCTGCACTGAATTTGCACTTTGAAAACTCTTTCTTCACCGATTTCACCAGGTGTCGAGGGTATTTTAGATCTTTACATCCCGGGTGAGACTTTTTCATACCAGTGTGTGTTTTGCTGTCTCCATCTGTGGTGAGGTAGTTATGGTATTTAGGTGACTAAGGAGTAGTGTGCGTAGCCAGTCAGAGTTACTGTGCAAGTCACGTTCTTACCCATACCTTGTACTCTCAGCCACAACTAAATCATCCAATGAAAATGTGTTTCATACGTTTGTAGTCCCTATGTAAAATTAGTTGCAGCTAATTACTGGGCCACTGAGGAAGTTTAATGAGGAACTGATGACAGATTTTTGCATGAATGAAATTTTGAGATACTTAACTTTTGAAAAATGTATACTTTTACAATGTTTCCATGTATGTGTGCGGATTTAGACAAGGTCAAATAGTATGGGGGCATTTCTGTTTAGGGTCACCAGTGTTTTGCCTGTAAACTTCCGGTTGTCAACTTCTTGACACTGTGACAGCCCGGTATGCCAGTAAACATCCCTGAAAACATGTTTTGTAGCCTTTGTAAGGTAAGTATCTGTGAATCTAGACAGTTGTCACTAGTACTGTACTTCAAATATGAAAGTTATTAACTAAAAGGTTTGGTAATAACATATAGTAAATGATATAGTTGTGTGAGTCCTTTAAGGAGAACTAGCACGTGCACTGGTGACCCTGGCCTTTCATTGATTTTCTGTTGTTTTTAACCTAATTTTTGAGTGACAGTGCTATCATCATGTATTTAAACACTTTCCTAGGGCTTTATCAGGCAAAATTAACAAAACAATATGAATTATACCCTCTACAGGCTGTGTAGTATGGCTGTTTGGTGCCAGGGTTGATTTTGGACTTGGAAGATTTGTGGCTGCACCAGGTACGTATTGGACAATATATGTCCATCGATTACGTATACATTATATGATGTTTACAAGACAATTTACCTTGCCCTGTACACTACAGGTGTCTCTTTTGTGCCACAATGGCCTCTGTACAATGTTTGAATACCAGTGAATCTTGAATCCAGGTTACATCAATTATAATAGACAATCCTGCAGGCTGAGGCAACCTCAGACATATTTGGGTCAAAGCCCTCATCCAAATTGCTTTTTTGAAAAGTAGAAATAAAAAACGATTGTAGTAAGTTTTCAGATTTAATTATCAAACAATAATTTACACTGAAATTCAAAACAAAAACAAACTTAATTAGCACACATTTTCACACAAGTCATCTTAGTCCACTTTTATCACAGTTTAATTTGTTTTAGCACAGTCTGTTTTTAGCACATCCTCTGAGCACAAAGTATTTGGGTGGTCCACTCCAGATTTATATGTCACTGCTGATATATAAGCCTTTGTGTGCATGCGATATCGTCTGATTCTGTGATATCCTCATCTTAGTATGAACTTGAGTTGTCTTTGACGTTGCTGATGATATAACTGTCTCTTTCGCAGGTATGTGATGCGACTGACAACACATGAGCCACTCACCAAAGGACTGCTGACAGCACGTAGCCTCAACACTGTAGAGTCTGCTATACCGAAGTTGCACAGATGAACAGCAGTGTGAATTCTGGCTGGGAAGTTTCGGTAACAAGTCATCATCTTTGGATTTGTTTTCTGAAGCACTCTGTTGGAAGATTCTGATTTATGAGTGCTTTTAAGTAGTTTGGTGCTGTCCAGACACTCGGTGCTGAGGTATTTGAGCACACACTGCTTGAAGTGGTGTTCTTCTTCAGCACTGAGGTGTAGTGCTGTCCCCTGTGGCAGAAATGTCATCTTCCAGTGGTTGTCTGGTAGCCCTTGACAGCAGTAGTTGTACTCAGCACACATTTCTCCACAGTTTCCTTTGTAGCACTGAAATCATGGCCCCTATTACCATAGACATATTCTTCTTTATCTGGTCTAGATTTCCTCTGTGAATAATGTGTGCCCTTTCCAATTGTGTAACACACCTGTTTCTTACATCAGTGGCCAGTCGTGTCTTCAGTGTTCCAAGTGATAGACCTTGTGATTTCTGAAATAGGCCTGCACTGAATTTGCACTTTGAAAACTCTTTCTCCACTGATTTCACCAGGTGTCGAGGGTCTTGTAGATTTTTACATCCCGGGTGAGACTTTTTCATACCGGTGTGTGTTTTGCTGTCTCCATCTGTGGTGAGGTAGTTATGGTATTTAGGTGACTAAGGAGTAGTGTGCTTAGCCAGTCAGAGTTACTGTGTAAGTCACGTTCTTACCCATACCTTGTACTCTCAGCCACAACTAAATCATCCAATCAAAATGTGTTTCATACGTTTGTAATCCCTATGTAAAATTAGTTCCAGCTAATTACTGGGCCACTGAGGAAGTTTAATGAGGAACTGATGACAGATTTTTGCATGAATGAAATTTTGAAATACTTAACTTTTGAAAAATGTATACTTTTACAATGTTTCCATGTATGTGTGCGGATTTAGACAAGGTCAAATAGTATGGGGACGTTTCTGTTTAGGGTCACTGGTTTTGCCTGTAAACTTCCGGTTGTCAACTTCTTGACACTGTGCCAGTAAACATCCCTGAAAACATGTTTTGTAGCCTTTGTAAGGTAAGTATCTGTGAATCTAGACAGTTGTCACTAGTACTGTACTTCAAATATGAAAGTTATTAACTAAAAGGTTTGGTAATAACATATAGTAAATGATATAGTTGTGTGAGTCCTTTAAGGAGAACTAGCACGTGCACTGGTGACCCTGGCCTTTCATTGATTTTCTGTTGTTTTTAACCTAATTTTTGAGTGACAGTGCTATCATCATGTATTTAAACACTTTCCTAGGGCTTTATCAGGCAAAATTACCAAAACAATATGAATTATACCCTCTACAGGCTGTGTAGTATGGCTGTTTGGTGCCAGGATTGATTTTGGACTTGGAAGATTTGTGGCTGCACCAGGTACGTATCGGACAATATATGTCCATCGATTACGTATACATTATATGATGTTTACAAGACAATTTACCTTGCCCTGTACACTACAGGTGTCTCTTTTGTGCCACAATGGCCTCTGTACAATGTTTGAATACCAGTGAATCTTGAATCCAGGTTACATCAATTATAATAGACAATCCTGCAGGCTGAGGCAACCTCAGACATATTTGGGTCAAAGCCCTCATCCAAATTGCTTTTTTGAAAAGTAGAAATAAAAAACGATTGTAGTAAGTTTTCAGATTTAATTATCAAACAATAATTTACACTGAAATTCAAAACAAAAACAAACTTAATTAGCACACATTTTCACACAAGTCATCTTAGTCCACTTTTATCACAGTTTAATTTGTTTTAGCACAGTCTGTTTTTAGCACATCCTCTGAGCACAAAGTATTTGGGTGGTCCACTCCAGATTTATATGTCACTGCTGATATATAAGCCTTTGTGTGCATGCGATATCGTCTGATTCTGTGATATCCTCATCTTAGTATGAACTTGAGTTGTCTTTGACGTTGCTGATGATATAACTGTCTCTTTCGCAGGTATGTGATGCGACTGACAACACATGAGCCACTCACCAAAGGACTGCTGACAGCACGTAGCCTCAACACTGTAGAGTCTGCTATACCGAAGTTGCACAGATGAACAGCAGTGTGAATTCTGGCTGGGAAGTTTCGGTAACAAGTCATCATCTTTGGATTTGTTTTCTGAAGCACTCTGTTGGAAGATTCTGATTTATGAGTGCTTTTAAGTAGTTTGGTGCTGTCCAGACACTCGGTGCTGAGGTATTTGAGCACACACTGCTTGAAGTGGTGTTCTTCTTCAGCACTGAGGTGTAGTGCTGTCCCCTGTGGCAGAAATGTCATCTTCCAGTGGTTGTCTGGTAGCCCTTGACAGCAGTAGTTGTACTCAGCACACATTTCTCCACAGTTTCCTTTGTAGCACTGAAATCATGGCCCCTATTACCATAGACATATTCTTCTTTATCTGGTCTAGATTTCCTCTGTGAATAATGTGTGCCCTTTCCAATTGTGTAACACACCTGTTTCTTACATCAGTGGCCAGTCGTGTCTTCAGTGTTCCAAGTGATAGACCTTGTGATTTCTGAAATAGGCCTGCACTGAATTTGCACTTTGAAAACTCTTTCTTCACCGATTTCACCAGGTGTCGAGGGTATTTTAGATCTTTACATCCCGGGTGAGACTTTTTCATACCAGTGTGTGTTTTGCTGTCTCCATCTGTGGTGAGGTAGTTATGGTATTTAGGTGACTAAGGAGTAGTGTGCGTAGCCAGTCAGAGTTACTGTGCAAGTCACGTTCTTACCCATACCTTGTACTCTCAGCCACAACTAAATCATCCAATGAAAATGTGTTTCATACGTTTGTAGTCCCTATGTAAAATTAGTTGCAGCTAATTACTGGGCCACTGAGGAAGTTTAATGAGGAACTGATGACAGATTTTTGCATGAATGAAATTTTGAGATACTTAACTTTTGAAAAATGTATACTTTTACAATGTTTCCATGTATGTGTGCGGATTTAGACAAGGTCAAATAGTATGGGGGCATTTCTGTTTAGGGTCACCAGTGTTTTGCCTGTAAACTTCCGGTTGTCAACTTCTTGACACTGTGACAGCCCGGTATGCCAGTAAACATCCCTGAAAACATGTTTTGTAGCCTTTGTAAGGTAAGTATCTGTGAATCTAGACAGTTGTCACTAGTACTGTACTTCAAATATGAAAGTTATTAACTAAAAGGTTTGGTAATAACATATAGTAAATGATATAGTTGTGTGAGTCCTTTAAGGAGAACTAGCACGTGCACTGGTGACCCTGGCCTTTCATTGATTTTCTGTTGTTTTTAACCTAATTTTTGAGTGACAGTGCTATCATCATGTATTTAAACACTTTCCTAGGGCTTT
This sequence comes from Mimachlamys varia, assembly GCA_947623455.1. Lineage (NCBI taxonomy): Eukaryota > Metazoa > Mollusca > Bivalvia > Pectinida > Pectinidae > Mimachlamys > Mimachlamys varia. The sequence goes on along the minus strand of OX392532.1, from coordinate 24,985,591 downwards.
ATCAGGCAAAATTACCAAAACAATATGAATTATACCCTCTACAGGCTGTGTAGTATGGCTGTTTGGTGCCAGGGTTGATTTTGGACTTGGAAGATTTGTGGCTGCACCAGGTACGTATTGGACAATATATGTCCATCGATTACGTATACATTATATGATGTTTACAAGACAATTTACCTTGCCCTGTACACTACAGGTGTCTCTTTTGTGCCACAATGGCCTCTGTACAATGTTTGAATACCAGTGAATCTTGAATCCAGGTTACATCAATTATAATAGACAATCCTGCAGGCTGAGGCAACCTCAGACATATTTGGGTCAAAGCCCTCATCCAAATTGCTTTTTTGAAAAGTAGAAATAAAAAACGATTGTAGTAAGTTTTCAGATTTAATTATCAAACAATAATTTACACTGAAATTCAAAACAAAAACAAACTTAATTAGCACACATTTTCACACAAGTCATCTTAGTCCACTTTTATCACAGTTTAATTTGTTTTAGCACAGTCTGTTTTTAGCACATCCTCTGAGCACAAAGTATTTGGGTGGTCCACTCCAGATTTATATGTCACTGCTGATATATAAGCCTTTGTGTGCATGCGATATCGTCTGATTCTGTGATATCCTCATCTTAGTATGAACTTGAGTTGTCTTTGACGTTGCTGATGATATAACTGTCTCTTTCGCAGGTATGTGATGCGACTGACAACACATGAGCCACTCACCAAAGGACTGCTGACAGCACGTAGCCTCAACACTGTAGAGTCTGCTATACCGAAGTTGCACAGATGAACAGCAGTGTGAATTCTGGCTGGGAAGTTTCGGTAACAAGTCATCATCTTTGGATTTGTTTTCTGAAGCACTCTGTTGGAAGATTCTGATTTATGAGTGCTTTTAAGTAGTTTGGTGCTGTCCAGACACTCGGTGCTGAGGTATTTGAGCACACACTGCTTGAAGTGGTGTTCTTCTTCAGCACTGAGGTGTAGTGCTGTCCCCTGTGGCAGAAATGTCATCTTCCAGTGGTTGTCTGGTAGCCCTTGACAGCAGTAGTTGTACTCAGCACACATTTCTCCACAGTTTCCTTTGTAGCACTGAAATCATGGCCCCTATTACCATAGACATATTCTTCTTTATCTGGTCTAGATTTCCTCTGTGAATAATGTGTGCCCTTTCCAATTGTGTAACACACCTGTTTCTTACATCAGTGGCCAGTCGTGTCTTCAGTGTTCCAAGTGATAGACCTTGTGATTTCTGAAATAGGCCTGCACTGAATTTGCACTTTGAAAACTCTTTCTTCACCGATTTCACCAGGTGTCGAGGGTATTTTAGATCTTTACATCCCGGGTGAGACTTTTTCATACCGGTGTGTGTTTTGCTGTCTCCATCTGTGGTGAGGTAGTTATGGTATTTAGGTGACTAAGGAGTAGTGTGCGTAGCCAGTCAGAGTTACTGTGCAAGTCACGTTCTTACCCATACCTTGTACTCTCAGCCACAACTAAATCATCCAATGAAAATGTGTTTCATACGTTTGTAGTCCCTATGTAAAATTAGTTGCAGCTAATTACTGGGCCACTGAGGAAGTTTAATGAGGAACTGATGACAGATTTTTGCATGAATGAAATTTTGAGATACTTAACTTTTGAAAAATGTATACTTTTACAATGTTTCCATGTATGTGTGCGGATTTAGACAAGGTCAAATAGTATGGGGGCATTTCTGTTTAGGGTCACCAGTGTTTTGCCTGTAAACTTCCGGTTGTCAACTTCTTGACACTGTGACAGCCCGGTATGCCAGTAAACATCCCTGAAAACATGTTTTGTAGCCTTTGTAAGGTAAGTATCTGTGAATCTAGACAGTTGTCACTAGTACTGTACTTCAAATATGAAAGTTATTAACTAAAAGGTTTGGTAATAACATATAGTAAATGATATAGTTGTGTGAGTCCTTTAAGGAGAACTAGCACGTGCACTGGTGACCCTGGCCTTTCATTGATTTTCTGTTGTTTTTAACCTAATTTTTGAGTGACAGTGCTATCATCATGTATTTAAACACTTTCCTAGGGCTTTATCAGGCAAAATTACCAAAACAATATGAATTATACCCTCTACAGGCTGTGTAGTATGGCTGTTTGGTGCCAGGGTTGATTTTGGACTTGGAAGATTTGTGGCTGCACCAGGTACGTATCGGACAATATATGTCTATCGATTACATTATATGATGTTTACAAGACAATTTACCCTGCCCTGTACACTACAGGTGTCTCTTTTGTGCAACAATGGCCTCTGTACAAAGTTTGAATACCTGAATCTTGAATCCAGGTTACATCGATTATAATAGACAATCCTGCAGGCTGAGGCAACCTCAGACATATTTAGGCCAAAGCCATCATCCAAATTGCATTTTTGACTAGTAGAAATAAAAAACAATTGTAGTAAGTTTTCAGATTTAATAATCAAACAATAATTTACACTGAAATTCAAAACAATAACAAAACTTAATTAGCACACATTTTCACACAAGTCATCTTAGTCCACTTTTATCACAGTTTTATTTGTTTTAGCACAGTCTGTTTTTAGCACATCCTCTGAGCACAAAGTATTTGGGTGGTCCACTCCAGATTTATATGTCACTGCTGATATACAAGCCTTTGCGTGCTTGCGATATCGTCTGATTCTGTGATATCCTCGCCTTAGTTTGAACTTGAGTTGTCTTTGACATTGCTGATGATATAACTATCTCTTTCGCAGGTATGTGATGCGACTGACAACACGTGAGCCACTCACCAAAGGACTGCCGACAGCATGTAGCCTCATCACCGTAGAGTCTGCTATACCGAAGTTGCACAGATGAACAGCAGTGTGAATTCTGGCTGGGAAGTTTCGGTAACAAGTCATCATCTTTGGATTTGTTTTCTGAAGCACTCTGTTGACGGATTCTGATTTATGAGTGCTTTTAAGTAGTTTGGTGCTGTCCAGACACTCGGTGCTGAGGTATTTGAGCACACACTGCTTGAAGTGGTGTTCATCTTCAGCACTGAGGTGTAGTGCTGTCCCCTGTGGCAGAAATGTCATCTTCCAGTGGTTGTCTGGTAGCCCTTGACAGCAGTAGTTGTACTCAGCACACATTTCTCCCCAGTTTCCTTTGTATCACTGAATCATATTGGCCCCTATTACCATAGGCATATTCTTCTTTATCTGGTCTAGATTTCCCCTGTGAATAATGTGTGCCCTTTCCAATTGTGTAACACACCTGTTTCTTACATCAGTGGCCAGTCGTGTGTTCAGTGTTCCAAGTGGTAGACCTTGTGATTTCTGAAATAGGCCTGCACTGAATTTGCACTTTGAAAACTCTTTCTTCACCGATTTCACCAGGTGTCGAGGGTATTTTATATTTTTACATCCCGGGTGAGACTTTTTCATACCGGTGTGTGTTTTGCTGTCTCCGTCTGTGGTGAGGTAGTTATGGTGTTTAGGTGGCTAAGGAGTAGTGTGCTTAGCCAGTCAGAGTTACTGTGCAAGTCACGTTCTTACCCATACCTTGTACTCTCAGCCAAAACTAAATCATCCAATTAAAATGTGTTTCATACGTTTGTAGTCCCTATGTAAAATTAGTTGCAGCTAATTACTGGGCCACTGAGGAAGTTTAATGAGGAACTGATGACAGATTTTTGCATGAATGAAATGTTGAGATTCTTAACTTTTGAAAAATGTATACTTTTACAATGTTTCCATGTATGTGTGCGGATTTAGACAAGGTCAAATAGTATGGGGGCGTTTCTGTTTAGGGTCACCAGTGTTTTGCCTGTAAACTTCCGGTTGTCAACTTCTTGACACTGTGACAGCCCGGTATGCCAGTAAACATCCCTGAAAACATGTTTTGTCACAGACTTTGTAAGGTAAGTATCTGTGAATCTAGACAGTTGTCACTAGTACTGTACTTCAAATATGAAAGTTATTAACTAAAAGGTTTGGTAATAACATACAGTAAATGATTTAGTTGTGTGAGTCCTTTAAGGAGAACTAGCACGTGCACAGGTGACCCTGGCCTTTCATTGATTTTCTGTTGTTTATAACCTAATTTTTGAGTGACAGTGCTATCATCATGTATTTAAACACATTCCTAGGGCTTTATCAGGCAAAATTACCAAAACAATATGAAATTATACCCTCTACAGGCTGTGTAGTATGGCTGTTTGGTGCCAGGGGTGATTGTGGACTTGGAAGATTTGTGGCTGCACCAGGTACGTATTGGACAATATATGTCCATCGATTACATTATATGATGTTTACAAGACAATTTACCTTGCCCTGTACACTACAGGTGTCTCTTTTGTGCCACAATGGCCTCTGTACAAAGTTTGAATACCTGAATCTTGAATCCAGGTTACATCAATTATAATAGACAATCCTGCAGGCTGAGGCAACCTCAGACATATTTAGGCCAAAGCCCTCATCCAAATTGCATTTTGACTAGTAGAAATAAAAAACGATTGTAGTAAGTTTTCAGATTTAATAATCAAACAATAATTTACACTGAAATTCAAAAGAAGAACAAAACTTAATTAGCACACATTTTCACACAAGTCATCTTAGTCCACTTTTATCACAGTTGAATTTGTTTTAGCACAGTCTGTTTTTAGCACATCCTCTGAGCACAAAGTATTTGGGTGGTCCACTCCAGATTTATATGTCACTGCTGATATACAAGCCTTTGCGTGCTTGCGATATCGTCTGATTCTGTGATATCCTCGCCTTAGTTTGAACTTGAGTTGTCTTTGACATTGCTGATGATATAACTGTCTCTTTCGCAGGTATGTGATGCGACTGACAACACGTGAGCCACTCACCAAAGGACTTGTCTGGTAGCCCTTGACAGCAGTAGTTGTACTCAGCACACATTTCTCCCCAGTTTCCTTTGTAACACTGAATCATATTGGCCCCTATTACCATAGACATATTCTTCTTTATCTGGTCTAGATTTCCTCTGTGAATAATGTGTGCCCTTTCCAATTGTGTAACACACCTGTTTCTTACATCAGTGGCCAGTCGTGTCTTCAGTGTTCCAAATGATAGACCTTGTGATTTCTGAAATAGGCCTGAACTGAATTTGCACTTTGAAAACTCTTTCTTCACCGATTTCACCAGGTGTCGAGGGTATTTTATATTTTTACATCCCGGGTGAGACTTTTTCATACCGGTGTGTGTTTTGCTGTCTCTGTCTGTGGTGAGGTAGTTATGGTGTTTAGGTGGCTAAGGAGTTACGTGTGCTTAACCAGTCAGAGTTACTGTGCAAGTCACGTTCTTACCCATACCTTGTACTCTCAGCCAAAACTAAATCATCCAATTAAAATGTGTTTCATACGTTGGTAGTCCCTATGTAAAATTAGTTGCAGCTAATTACTGGGCCACTGAGGAAGTTTAATGAGGAACTGATGACAGATTTTTGCATGAATGAAATGTTGAGATTCTTAACTTTTGAAAAATGTATACTTTTACAATGTTTCCATGTATGTGTGCGGATTTAGACAAGGTCAAATAGTATGGGGGCGTTTCTGTTTAGGGTCACCAGTGTTTTGTCTGTAAACTTCCGGTTGTCAACTTCTTGACACTGTGACAGCCCGGTATGCCAGTAAACATCCCTGAAAACATGTTTTGTCACAGACTTTGTAAGGTAAGTATCTGTGAATCTAGACAGTTGTCACTGGTACTGTACTTCAAATATGAAAGTTATTAACTAAAAGGTTTGGTAATAACATACAGTAAATGATTTAGTTGTGTGAGTCCTTTAAGGAGAACTAGCACGTGCACAGGTGACCTTGGCCTTTCATTGATTTTCTGTTGTTTATAACCTAATTTTTGAGTGACAGTGCTATCATCATGTATTTAAACACATTCCTAGGGCTTTATCAGGCAAAATTACCAAAACAATATGAAATTATACCCTCTACAGGCTGTGTAGTATGGCTGTTTGGTGCCAGGGGTGATTGTGGACTTGGAAGATTTGTGGCTGCACCAGGTACGTATTGGACAATATATGTCCATCGATTACATTATATGATGTTTACAAGACAATTTACCTTGCCCTGTACACTACAGGTGTCTCTTTTGTGCCACAATGGCCTCTGTACAAAGTTTGAATACCTGAATCTTGAATCCAGGTTACATCAATTATAATAGACAATCCTGCAGGCTGAGGCAACCTCAGACATATTTAGGCCAAAGCCCTCATCCAAATTGCATTTTGACTAGTAGAAATAAAAAACGATTGTAGTAAGTTTTCAGATTTAATAATCAAACAATAATTTACACTGAAATTCAAAAGAAGAACAAAACTTAATTAGCACACATTTTCACACAAGTCATCTTAGTCCACTTTTATCACAGTTGAATTTGTTTTAGCACAGTCTGTTTTTAGCACATCCTCTGAGCACAAAGTATTTGGGTGGTCCACTCCAGATTTATATGTCACTGCTGATATACAAGCCTTTGCGTGCTTGCGATATCGTCTGATTCTGTGATATCCTCGCCTTAGTTTGAACTTGAGTTGTCTTTGACATTGCTGATGATATAACTGTCTCTTTCGCAGGTATGTGATGCGACTGACAACACGTGAGCCACTCACCAAAGGACTGCCGACAGCATGTAGCCTCATCACCGTAGAGTCTGCTATACCGAAGTTGCACAGATGAACAGCAGTGTGAATTCTGGCTGGGAAGTTTACGGTAACAAGTCATCATCTTTGGATTTGTTTTCTGAAGCACTCTGTTGAAGGATTCTGATTTATGAGTGCTTTTAAGTAGTTTGGTGCTGTCCAGACACTCGGTGCTGAGGTATTTGAGCACACACTGCTTGAAGTGGTGTTCATCTTCAGCACTGAGGTGTAGTGCTGTCCCCTGTGGCAGAAATGTCATCTTCCAGTGGTTGTCTGGTAGCCCTTGACAGCAGTAGTTGTACTCAGCACACATTTCTCCCCAGTTTCCTTTGTAGCACTGAATCATATTGGCCCCTATTACCATAGGCATATTCTTCTTTATCTGGTCTAGATTTCCCCTGTGAATAATGTGTGCCCTTTCCAATTGTGTAACACACCTGTTTCTTACATCAGTGGCCAGTCGTGTGTTCAGTGTTCCAAGTGATAGACCTTGTGATTTCTGAAATAGGCCTGCACTGAATTTGCACTTTGAAAACTCTTTCTTCACCGATTTCACCAGGTGTCGAGGGTATTTTAGATTTTTACATCCCGGGTGAGACTTTTTCATACCGGTGTGTGTTTTGCTGTCTCCGTCTGTGGTGAGGTAGTTATGGTGTTTAGGTGGCTAAGGAGTAGTGTGCTTAGCCAGTCAGAGTTACTGTGCAAGTCACGTTCTTACCCATACCTTGTACTCTCAGCCAAAACTAAATCATCCAATTAAAATGTGTTTCATACGTTTGTAGTCAGTCCCTATGTAAAATTAGTTGCAGCTAATTACTGGGCCACTGAGGAAGTTTAATGAGGAACTGATGACAGATTTTTGCATGAATGAAATGTTGAGATTCTTAACTTTTGAAAAATGTATACTTTTACAATGTTTCTATGTATGTGTGCGGATTTAGACAAGGTCAAATAGTATGGGGGCGTTTCTGTTTAGGGTCACCAGTGTTTTGCCTGTAAACTTCCGGTTGTCAACTTCTTGACACTGTGACAGCCCGGTATGCCAGTAAACATCCCTGAAAACATGTTTTGTCACAGACTTTGTAAGGTAAGTATCTGTGAATCTAGACAGTTGTCACTAGTACTGTACTTCAAATATGAAAGTTATTAACTAAAAGGTTTGGTAATAACATATAGTAAATGATTTAGTTGTGCGAGTCCTTTAAGGAGAACTAGCACGTGCACAGGTGACCTTGGCCTTTCATTGATTTTCTGTTGTTTATAACCTAATTTTTGAGTTACAGTGCTATCATCATGTATTTAAACACTTTCCTAGGGCTTTATCAGGCAAACTTACCAAAACAATATGAAATTAGACCCTCTACAGGCTGTGTAGTATGGCTGTTTGGTGCCAGGGGTGATTTTGGACTTGGAAGATTTGTGGCTGCACCAGGTACGTATCAGACAATATATGTCCATCGATTACGTATACATTATATGATGTTTACAAGACAATTTACCTTGCCCTGTACACTACAGGTGTCTCTTTTGTGCCACAATGGCCTCTGTACAAAGTTTGAATACCTGAATCTTGAATCCAGGTTACATCAATTATAATAGACAATCCTGCAGGCTGAGGCAACCTCAGACATATTTAGGCCAAAGCCCTCATCCTAATTGCATTTTTGAGTAGTAGAAATTAAAAACGATTGTAGTAAGTTTTCAGATTTAATAATCAAACAATAATTTACACTGAAATTCAAAACAAGAACAAACTTAATTAGCACACATTTTCACACAAGTCATCTTAGTCCACTTTTATCACAGTTTAATTTGTTTAAGCACAGTCTGTTTTTAGCACATCCTCTGAGCACAAAGTATTTGGGTGGTCCACTCCAGATTTATATGTCACTGCTGATATACAAGCCTTTGCGTGCATGCGATATCGTCTTGATTCTGTGATATCCTTGCCTTAGTTTGGACTTGAGTTGTCTTTGACGTTGCTGATGATATAACTGTCTCTTTTGCAGGTATGTGATGCGACTGACAACATGTGAGCCACTCACCAAAGGACTGCCGACAGCACGTAGCCTCACCACCGTAGAGTCTGCTGTACCAAAGTTTCACAGATGAACAGCAGTGTGAATTCTGGCTGGGAAGTTTCGGTAACAAGTCATCATCTTTGGATTTGTTTTCTGAAGCACTCTGTTGAAGGATTCTGATTTCTGAGTGCTGGTAAGTAGTTTGGTGCTGTCCAGACACTCGGTGCTGAGGTATTTGAGCACACACTGCTTGAAGTGGTGTTCATCTTCAGCACTGAGGTGTAGTGCTGTCCCCTGTGGCAGAAATGTCATCTTCCAGTGGTTGTCTGGTAGCCCTTGACAGCAGTAGTTGTACTCAGCACACATTTCTCCCCAGTTTCCTTTGTAGCACTGAATCATATTGGCCCCTATTACCATAGGCATATTCTTCTTTATCTGGTCTAGATTTCCCCTGTGAATAATGTGTGCCCTTTCCAATTGTGTAACACACCTGTTTCTTACATCAGTGGCCAGTCGTGTCTTCAGTGTTCCAAGTGATAGACCTTGTGATTTCTGAAATAGGCCTGCACTGAATTTGCACTTTGAAAACTCTTTCTTCACCGATTTCACCCGTTGTCGAGGGTCTTTTAGATTTTTACATCCCGGGTGAGACTTTTTCATACCGGTGTGTGTTTTGCTGTCTCCGTCTGTGGTGAGGTAGTTTTGGTGTTTAGGTGGCTAAGGAGTAGTGTGCTTAGCCAGTCAGAGTTACTGTGCAAGTCACATTCTTACCCATACCTTGTACTCTCAGCCACAACTAAATCATCCAATCAAAATGTGTTTCATACGTTTGTAGTCCCTATGTAAATTAGTTCCAGCTAATTACTGGGCCACTGAGGAAGATTAATGAGGAACTGATGACAGATTTTTGCATGAATGAAATGTTGAGATACTTAACTTTTGAAAAATGTATACTTTTATAATGTTTCCATGTATGTGTGCGGATTTAGACAAGGTCAAATAGTATGGGGGCGTTTCTATTTAGGGTCACCGGTTTTGCCCGTAAACTTCCGGTTGTCAACTTCTTGACACTGTGACAGCCCGGTATGCCAGTAAACATCCCTGAAAACAAGTTTTGTCACAGACTTTGTAAGGTAAGTATCTGTGAATCTAGACAGTTGTCACTAGTACTGTACTTCAAATATGAAAGTTATTAACTAAAAGGTTTGGTAATAACATATAGTAAATGATTTAGTTGTGCGAGTCCTTTAAGGAGAACTAGCACGTGCACAGGTGACCTTGGCCTTTCATTGATTTTCTGTTGTTTATAACCTAATTTTTGAGTTACAGTGCTATCATCATGTATTTAAACACTTTCCTAGGGCTTTATCAGGCAAACTTACCAAAACAATATGAAATTAGACCCTCTACAGGCTGTGTAGTATGGCTGTTTGGTGCCAGGGGTGATTTTGGACTTGGAAGATTTGTGGCTGCACCAGGTACGTATCAGACAATATATGTCCATCGATTACGTATACATTATATGATGTTTACAAGACAATTTACCTTGCCCTGTACACTACAGGTGTCTCTTTTGTGCCACAATGGCCTCTGTACAAAGTTTGAATACCTGAATCTTGAATCCAGGTTACATCAATTATAATAGACAATCCTGCAGGCTGAGGCAACCTCAGACATATTTAGGCCAAAGCCCTCATCCTAATTGCATTTTTGAGTAGTAGAAATAAAAAACGATTGTAGTAAGTTTTCAGATTTAATAATCAAACCATAATTTACACTGAAATTCAAAACAAGAACAAACTTAATTAGCACACATTTTCACACAAGTCATCTTAGTCCACTTTTATCACAGTTGAATTTGTTTTAGCACAGTCTGTTTTTAGCACATTCTCTGAGCACAAAGTATTTGGGTGGTCCACTCCAGATTTATATGTCACTGCTGATATACAAGCCTTTGCGTGCATGCGATATCGTCTTGATTCTGTGATATCCTTGCCTTAGTTTGGACTTGAGTTGTCTTTGACGTTGCTGATGATATAACTGTCTCTTTCGCAGGTATGTGATGCGACTGACAACAAGTGAGCCACTCACCAAAGGACTGCCAACAGCACGTAGCCTCATCACCGTAGAGTCTGCTATACCGAAGTTTCACAGATGAACAGCAGTGTGAATTCTGGCTGGAAAGTTTCGGTAACAAGTCATCATCTTTGGATTTGTTTTCTGAAGCACTCTGTTGAAGGATTCTGATTTCTGAGTGCTGGTAAGTAGTTTGGTGCTGTCCAGACACTCGGTGCTGAGGTATTTGAGCACACACTGCTTGAAGTGGTGTTCATCTTCAGCACTGAGGTGTAGTGCTGTCCCCTGTGGCAGAAATATCATCTTCCAGATGTTGTCTGGTAGTCCTTGACAGCAGTAGTTGTACTCAGCACACATTTCTCCCCAGTTTCCTTTGTAGCACTGAATCATATTGGCCCCTATTACCTTAGGCATATTCTTCTTTATCTGGTCTAGATTTCCTCTGTGAATAATGTGTGCCCTTTCCAATTGTGTAACACACCTGTTTCTTACATCAGTGGCCAGTCGTGTCTTCAGTGTTCCAAGTGATAGACCTTGTGATTTCTGAAATAGGCCTGCACTGAATTTGCACTTTGAAAACTCTTTCTTCACCGATTTCACCAGGTGTCGAGGGTATTTTAGATTTGTACATCCCGGGTGAGACTTTTTCATACCGGTGTGTGTTTTGCTGTCTCCGTCTGTGGTGAGGTAGTTATGGTATTTAGGTGACTAAGGGGTAGTGTGCTTAGCTAGTCAGAGTTACTGTGTAAGTCACGTTCTTACCCATACCTTGTACTCTCAGCCACAACTAAATCATCCAATCAAAATGTGTTTCATACGTTTGTAGTCCCTATGTAAAATTAGTTCCAGCTAATTACTGGGCCACTGAGGAAGTTTAATGAGGAACTGATGACAGATTTTTGCATGAATGAAATGTTGAGATACTTAACTTTTGAAAAATGTATACTTTTATAATGTTTCCATGTATGTGTGCAGATTTAGACAAGGTCAAATAGTATGGGGGCGTTTCTGTTTAGGGTCACCAGTGTTTTGCCTGTAAACTTCCGGTTGTCAACTTCTTGACACTGTGACAGCCCGGTATGCCAGTAAACATCCCTGAAAACATGTTTTGTAGCCTTTGTAAGGTAAGTATCTGTGAATCTAGACAGTTGTCACTAGTTCTGTACTTCAAATATGAAAGTTATTAACTAAAAGGTTTGGTAATAACATATAGTAAGTGATATAGTTGTGTGAGTCCTTTAAGGAGGACTAGCATGTGCACTGATGACCCTGGTCTTTCATTGATTTTCTGTTGTTTATAACCTAATTTTTGAGTGACAGTGCTATCATCATGTATTTAAACACTTTCCTAGGGCTTTATCAGGCAAAATTACCAAATCAATATGAAATTATATACCCTCTACAGGCTGTGTAGTATGGCTGTTTGGTGCCAGGGGTGATTTTGGACTTGGAAGATTTGTGGCTGCACCAGGTACGTATCGGACAATATATGTCCATCAATTACATTATATTGTGTTTACAAGACAATTTACCTTGCCCTGTACACTACAGGTGTCTCTTTTGTGCCACAATGGCCTCTGTACAAAGTTTGAATACCTGAATCTTGAATCCAGGTTACATCAATTATAATAGACAATCCTGCAGGCTGAGGCAAACTCAGACATTTTTAGGCCAAAGCCCTCATCCAAATTGCATTTACGACAAGTAGAAATAAAAAATGATTGTAGGAAGTTTTCAGATTTAATAATCAAACAATAATTTACACTGAAATTCAAAACAAGAACAAACTTTATTAGCACACATTTTCACACAAGTCATCTTAGTCCACTTTTATCACAGTTGAATTTGTTTTAGCACAGTCTGTTTTTAGCACATCCTCTGAGCACAAAGTATTTGGGTGGTCCACTCCAGATTTATATGTCACTGCTGATATACGAGCCTTCGCGTGCATGCGATATCGTCTTGATTCTGTGATATCCTCGCCTTAGTTTGAACTTGAGTTGTCTTTGACGTTGCTGATGATATAACTGTCTCTTTCGCAGGTATGTGATGCGACTGACAACATGTGAGCCACTCACCAAAGGACTGCCAACAGCACGTAGCCTCATCACCGTAGAGTCTGCTATACCGAAGTTGCACAGATGAACAGCAGTGTGAATTTTGGCTGGGAAGTTTCGGTAACAAGTCATCATCTTTGGATTTGATTTCTGAAGCACTCTGTTGAAAGATCCTGATTTCTGAGTGTTTGTAAGTAGTTTGGTGCTGTCAAGACACTTGGTGCTGAGGTATTTGAGCACACACTGCTTGAAGTGGTGTTCATCTTCAGCACTGAGGTGTAGTGCTGTCCCCTGTGGCAGAAATGTCATCTTCCAGTGGTTGTCTGGTAGCCCTTGACAGCAGTAGTTGTACTCAGCACCCATTTCTCCCCAGTTTCCTTTGTAGCACTGAATCATATTGGCCCCTATTACCTTAGGCATATTCTTCTTTATCTGGTCTAGATTTCCCCTGTGAATAATGTGTGCCCTTTCCAATTGTGTAACACACCTGTTTCTTACATCAGTGGCCAGTCGTGTCTTCAGTGTTCCAAGTGATAGACCTTGTGATTTCTGAAATAGGCCTGCACTGAATTTGCACTTTGAAAACTCTTTCTTCACCGATTTCACCGGGTGTCGAGGGTCTTTTAGATTTGTACATCCCGGGTGAGACTTTTTCATACCGGTGTGTGTTTTGCTGTCTCCGTCTGTGGTGAGGTAGTTATGGTGTTTAGGTGGCTAAGGAGTAGTGTGCTTAGCCAGTCAGAGTTACTGTGCAAGTCACGTTCTTACCCATACCTTGTACTCTCAGCCACAACTAAATCATCCAATCAAAATGTGTTTCATACTTTTGTAGTCCCTATGTAAAATTAGTTGCAGCTAATAACTGGGCCACTGAGGAAGTTTAATGAGGAACTGATGACAGATTTTTGCATGAATGAAATGTTGAGATACTTAACTTTTGAAAAATGTATACTTTTACAATGTTTCCATGTATGTGTGCGGATTTAGACAAGGTCAAATAGTATGGGGGCGTTTCTGTTTAGGGTCACCAGTGTTTTGCCTGTAAACTTCCGGTTGTCAACTTCTTGACACTGTGACAGCCCGGTATGCCAGTAAACATCCCTGAAAACATGTTTTGTAGCCTTTGTAAGGTAAGTATCTGTGAATCTAGACAGTTGTCGCTGGTACTGTACTTCAAATATGAAAGTTATTAACTAAAAGGTTTGGTAATAACATATAGTAAATGATATAGTTGTGTGAGTCCTTTAAGGAGAACTAGCATGTGCACTGATGACCCTGGTCTTTCATTGATTTTCTGTTGTTTATAACCTAATTTTTGAGTGACAGTGCTATCATCATGTATTTAAACACTTTCCTAGGGCTTTATCAGGCAAAATTACCAAATCAATATGAAATTATATACCCTCTACAGGCTGTGTAGTATGGCTGTTTGGTGCCAGGGGTGATTTTGGACTTGGAAGATTTGTGGCTGCACCAGGTACGTATTGGACAATATATGTCCATCAATTACATTATATTGTGTTTACAAGACAATTTACCTTGCCCTGTACACTACAGGTGTCTCTTTTGTGCCACAATGGCCTCTGTACAAAGTTTGAATACCTGAATCTTGAATCCAGGTTACATCGATTATAATAGACAATCCTGCAGGCTGAGGCAAACTCAGACATATTTAGGCCAAAGCCCTCATCCAAATTGCATTTACGACAAGTAGAAATAAAAATGATTTTAGGAAGTTTTCAGATTTAATAATCAAACAATAATTTACACTGAAATTCAAAACAAGAACAAACTTTATTAGCACACATTTTCACACAAGTCATCTTAGTCCACTTTTATCACAGTTGAATTTGTTTTAGCACAGTCTGTTTTTAGCACATCCTCTGAGCACAAAGTATTTGGGTGGTCCACTCCAGATTTATATGTCACTGCTGATATACGAGCCTTTGCGTGCATGCGATATCGTCTTGATTCTGTGATATCCTCGCCTTAGTTTGAACTTGAGTTGTCTTTGACGTTGCTGATGATATAACTGTCTCTTTCGCAGGTATGTGATGCGACTGACAACATGTGAGCCACTCACCAAAGGACTGCCAACAGCACGTAGCCTCATCACCGTAGAGTCTGCTATACCGAAGTTGCACAGATGAACAGCAGTGTGAATTCTAGCTGGGAAGTTTCGGTAACAAGTCATCATCTTTGGATTTGATTTCTGAAGCACTCTGTTGAAAGATCCTGATTTCTGAGTGTTTGTAAGTAGTTTGGTGCTGTCAAGACACTCGGTGCTGAGGTATTTGAGCACACACTGCTTGAAGTGGTGTTCATCTTCAGCACTGAGGTGTAGTGCTGTCCCCTGTGGCAGAAATGTCATCTTCCAGTGGTTGTCTGGTAGCCCTTGACAGCAGTAGTTGTACTCAGCACACATTTCTCCCCAGTTTCCTTTGTAGCACTGAATCATATTGGCCCCTATTACCATAGGCATATTCTTCTTTATCTGGTCTAGATTTCCCCTGTGAATAATGTGTGCCCTTTCCAATTGTGTAACACACCTGTTTCTTACATCAGTGGCCAGTCGTGTGTTCAGTGTTCCAAGTGATAGACCTTGTGATTTCTGAAATAGGCCTGCACTGAATTTGCACTTTGAAAACTCTTTCTTCACCGATTTCACCGGGTGTCGGGGGTATTTTAGATTTTTACATCCCGGGTGAGACTTTTTCATACTGGTGTGTGTTTTGCTGTCTCCGTCTGTGGTGAGGTAGTTATGGTGTTTAGGTGGCTAAGGAGTAGTGTGCTTAGCCAGTCAGAGTTACTGTGCAAGTCACGTTCTTACCCATACCTTGTACTCTCAGCCGCTGGGATTCCTTGATGTCTGTTTGCTACTCGCTCCATGGCGTGGGATTGCCCCAAATTTGTCACTTGCTTGAGATCGCTCAAGCCGGGCATTGCCCTACTCCTTCTTTTTAGTTAAGTAATGTGTGTTTTGTCTTTAGCTTTAATAGATCTGTTGTAACATATATCTTATGTAATTTGTGTAATAGGATTAAGTAGCAGAGCAGCCTCTAAGAATGCCAAAACATTTAGTTAAATAACCTGAACAAGTTGCTTTAATCTGACTTAATAAATTTGATAATGTTCAATCTTGTTGGTGCTGTGTATAAATTCATGCTTTGTATTTGAAAATGTTGATGGGACGTATTATAGTGTGGTGTCTGTACATGCATGTGTCTGTCATAAACATTGATTTGTCAGCAGAACAACAGTTTTCAAATGATCTTTTTCAAACTTGGTATACATATACTTAATCACAATGATATTAACTTGCTTATTTCCTAACAGCATTTTGATTGAACAGTTATGGTGGAGATTTTACCCTTTCTTAGTTTCAGCATTGTTATTTTGTCTAAATATCTCCTGACTAAGTTCTTTTGAACTTAATAGGTTTCATGTTGTCATGAACATCAAAGTAATTCCACAATTTTTGGAAGATATATTGCTCTTTGTTTTTTGGGTAATTTTAGTCTCTTTGGAGATCCTTTTTCTCAATTTGCAATGGATATCTTTCAAAATTGGTAGGCTTTGTTTACGATAATGACATGATATTTTACTTCTATTCTCAGAATAATTTTGTATCAGACAATTATTGTTCATGTTGACATATGTGTTCATTTAGATGTAATATTCTTCTATTTGGGCATATACTGTTGTGACCTGTGGTATTTTTGTTTAATGGGTGCTATTTGTAGGTAATTTGCAGTGAGTTGTGTGTGATATTCATGGCAGAAATGGATTGAAAACTTTTGTTAAGTATTCAAAACTATTTTATGAACTTATTTTGTCTACTATAATTGCAGGAATCAAGAAGAAATTGGTGAAAAATAGAATTTTTTCATGAAAAATGCCATTTTTAAGAGGAAAATTAAAATTAAGTCAGAATATTAGTGTACATTTACTTTATTTTTTTCAGAATTCAAGATATTAACAATAAACCTATGTAAAAGGTGTGAGGAAAAAAAATATAGCAGTGTTGCACGCATAATTATTTCAATCTGAAAAGCCTTACAATTAACACTTTTTGTGCTTAATTGCAAAGCAAAATTGCTGAAAAGGCATGTCTCGGGGAAATGCATGTTACTTGATCATTATTATAGATAGACTGAATACGGATATGTGGTTGTGTTCGTACTCTCATTTTCTAGACATCTGAAGGGTTTTCAAAGAATTTTCAGAACCATAAATTGATGTATAAGGTAGCAGTAGCCAGTAGCGGGATGTGGCCATGATTTTTTTGTTAAACTGCTAACCCCTGTAATATGACGTGTAAAAATACAGTAAAAATAAAACTACCAAAATTGATATTTGCATGATAAAATCGACCTTGTGGGCTTCACATTTGTAAAAAAGAAAAAAAATGTTTTTGGTTTGAGATTAAGATTTTCGCTTTTTTTTGACAGGGAGTCTACACATGAAATGCTAGCTTTACAGGAAGTGAAATTCTCACAACAGCAGACGACTGGCAGAAGCGAAAAATCTAAGCGTACGACCTATGCTGGGACAGATATAATCCTGCAACCAAGTTAGTAAGCTTTATTTTTAGATAGAACTTAAGAAAAAAATTCCTATCTGCATAGGTCAATTTTTGTGTCAAAAATACAATGCCGGCACATGATCTTGCGCACCTAAGGATTCAATCGTCGATAGTAAATGAAAACAATATATATGTGAAAGAATGATATCGTAAAAACAAAGAAAAAATATTTCTTTTCCATTGAATTCAACAAAAACATTGATATTGTTTTGATATATATCGATTGTTGGTCAAACATTGAACATACTCCCTGTTTCAACCGGGTGTAAACATGGCACATGATCTTGCGCAGTACGTTGATGTTGCATGTATAGTCATCCCATGGTGACCCAGAAGTACAAATGAACAACCAATTTTTAGGGACACGGTGGGAACCTACGAAATAGTTTATAATTATCACAGTCAATGTCAATAAATTTCAAAATTTTTAACTTTGAACGAAATGATAACAGTAAACACATTGACAAGTGTGAAGGGATGTGGTATTTTAACTTTCTTTAGTGCACATAGGACAAAGAAAGTCGTAATTTTCCTACAAACATTTGATTGCTGTGCAAAATTTCAAATGTGCCCATTTAGGTCAATCATGCTAATCAATATTTTGACAGATGATCAGATATCGGGTATGCGCAAGATCATGTGCCGCGCAAGATCATGTTCCTTTCCTGTAGTGATATTTTGCATTTTTTGGTAATTTTTGATGTGGTAACCATGGTTTTCACACAAGTGCCATACATAGGAAACATCAGTGTATACGCTTCATAGTCCTTTTTATGAATTGGAAATGATATACAATTTACAAAAATGTGTACATTTACATCTATGCAGTGTACGGTTAAATCTCTGTGTTGACAATTCTCAGGCATTGGTCTTTTTTTCCATAAATCTCTAATTTCATTTCAGTAATAATTACCATAACTTTAGTATGCAATATATAGTACCTACACCCATCTTTGTAGCCCAAAACAAAAGATTCAAATCTCCCGCCTTCCCCCAACTATGACAGAGCCATAGAGTGATCTCCCTTCCTCTTCCTTTTATGGCTCCTGCTGTGTAGACATCTCTGCTGCATGCTCCATTTGGAAAACGTCTATTTTGACGTTGTGGTTTGAATTTGTGGCTGAAATTTCACAGTTTGCGCTGTTAAACCCATCTGCCCTTATTGTTAACTTGTTTCATTGTTGAAAAGTTATTTTTGTGCTGTTTAGGTTGAATTTGTGTACTCCACTTGTCTTGGCCATGTGTCCCAGGTGGTGTGCCATTTTCTGTCCTCATTTGTTGGCGGCTTGTAATTAGCCGTCCTTAATTTATTTCAGTGTTGTTGTGAATATTGTTAATGATTATTTCCAACATTACTGTTCATTTCTGTTTTTATTCATTCTACTGTTGTAGTTTGTATTTGCTTCATTTTATTTATACTTGTATAATTTTGCCGTTGGGTTGTGAACGGCGTTTGGAAGCATGTCTCTTTTGAGTCAGCGACGGGCGTCAGCATATGGGTGCTCGCATTTCTGTACAGATAACGATCTCCATGATGCTCGTCCACTTTGTCAACCCTGTTCTGAGGATTCTCCATGTGAACTCTGTTCACAGGTGTCTCCTCAGGACAAGGTCTTCCATGTTTTGAAGCACCCGGGTGCTTCCCGTAAGAAGGCTGCCGGGAAGCGGGGAAAACAGAAAGGTAAGAGTCCTACTGTATCTTCGGATTTAAGTAGTTTTGTCTCTGTTCCTGTTTCAGGGGGTCTCGTCTCGGCGAGTTCCTCTTGTGAACAGGGGTGGCCCTTCCTTTCCAGGAGCCTCCTGGAGCTGTGGTTGGGCAGCCAGACCCTGGTTTGGCACGGCCAAGGGTCGAATTGACCGGGAATGCCCGTAAGCGTCCGAGCTTGCCTCCGGGTAGGGACTACCGGTCGCCGGTCATTGACTCTGTCAATGATCCCGGCATTCCAAGTGGTATTGTTGGTGGGGACGGCATTGATGCTGGTCCTGTTCCTTCGGGTTCATGTCCTAGTGGTACAGACTTTCTTTCGGGATTTTCCGTATCCTCCGGGATTAGTGATGCGCAGCTCACTAATTCCAGCGTCTATGCTGGTATGGCTTTCCCTCCCGGTCAATTGCTTGGTCCCGGTCCTATTAGGCCTGGTCCACCTTTGCCAGGGAACCCGGTGGTTAATCCCTCCAGGTTTGGGTTTGCTGGTCAGTCGGATGGTTTTCGGCCGCCGATTTCCCAGGGCTTATGGTTATAAGGGTGCCTGCGGTCATCCATCCCTTAGCCACCCTAACCAGCCTGCGACTGGTTATGGGTTCCAACAATATTCCGGCAGTTATGGGCTGGGCCCATACATGTCCGGGTTTCCGCTTGGAGGGAGTGGTGGTCCACCCTCGCCTTTCGGGCAGGATGGCCAGCCTCAGGCTCAGGCAGGCCAGTTTGGCCAGTTCTGGGGTCACTCCCATCCCACGGGACCTGCCCCTTTCCCTCCGGGATATGGGTTTGACCCCATGCGTTTTCCTTTTTGGAATCCATGGGGCTTGGTCTTTCCCTCGCGGAGATGGGTTAGCAGCAGTAACATTGTGCCCCCCCCCCCCCCTAAACGTTCTGCTGCCTCGGGGGCCGTTATGGCCGGTCCTAGTAAGGTTTGCCGGACCTTCAGGACTTCTGCCTCCAGGGCAGTCCCTACCGTCTCTGGTGCCTAGGGTAGGGTTGTGGCTTCTAAGCCTAAGCCCACGGCCACGGTGGTTACGCGCTCTGCGCTGAAGTTCCGTTTTGTGGAGCCCCTGCTAGAGCTTGCTCTCGAGCTGGCTCCATTGGCCGACCCTTATCTCCCACTACCGGTCTCCACTGTCGGTGGTGACGGATTGGAGGATATGGAGTGCGAGGGCGTGGGTATGGCAGAGGATGAGGACGTTGTTCGTCTCTCCCCTAGGTGCTCTGACATTTGACGCTAGTCGGTCTGAGTCGTCTTAGGACGATCTTCCTGAGGTTCCGGCCTCTGAGGAAGATACACTTGGGAGGGTGACTCCGAGGCTGTTGAGGTTAAGGCCCAACAGGTTCTTTCCAGGATGCGAGGTCTTAGGACCCATGTTTCCCGGATTCTCGGAGAGGAGGTATGCCCACCACCCACTGCGTCCTCTGTTCCCGAGTCCACTACCCTTTTGGGATCCCTAGTGGCTCCTCGGGCATCCGCTCAGGCGGATTGATCTCTGCCCGAAGGCACAATCGTGTCTTCAGCACTGTTCACCATCCAGGCCCGAGTTCTGGGGAAGAATGCTTCTACAACTCGCGCGCCTGGGTTTACTGGGTTGCAGCTGTGTGTCAGCAATTTGTCAGAGGTTCATGCCACTGACTCTGCCACACATGAGGGTTTGCTTGCCCCTCAACCAGTCAAACTGGAGTCGAGAGAGCTTGCTGCCTGGCCCGGTAAATTGGTGGATCAGGTGGTGTTCGGTACCAAGGAACATCATAAGATGGAAAGACTGCTGCGGCTTTTCATCCAAATTCTGTCTTATATAGAATACTTTACGGTATGTCTATATAGGGTGTCCGATTTGCCTGAGGGTCGGACATTAGAGACAGAATAGGCCGACATTCAGGACAGACTTACCTCTGCTCTGAACGGGGCTTTGCGAGCTTTGGCCACCTTACGGGTGTCCTCGCTCGTTAACCTCGTGTTGGCTAGGCGTTTTTCAGTTTGAAAATCGCCCGGTCGATGAACCTTATCGTTCCCTTATGTTGACTGCCCCCTTCTCCGGGACTACTCTTTTCGGAGGGTCCCTTCCTTCTGTATAGAAGGATTTGAAGGAGGACTTGGTCGCCTCTGCACTTCGGTGAAGAGGATTCAGACTGAGAGAGCCAGCACCTCGCAGGGGTAAGCGCTTCCCAAGAAGAAGGCTAAGACTTCGGTTTCGCAGGTACATGCTCAATCTAAGCCTAAGCCTCCCTTCAAGGGCAACAAGGGGAAAGGTAAGAAGGGCAAAAACCCTCCTTGGGGCAAGAAGAAGGGTTCCTGACTCCCTTCTTCCCTCCTTGAGCGCAGACGACGGACTTGGCCGAGAGGAGTGTAGTCCTCTCGGCTCAAACTCTTGTCCTTCTCCCGCAGTATCAGACTAAGGGTCAGCAGATGATTCGCTTGCCTGGCAAGGGCTCAATCTTCCTCGACCAGATCTTCCTGTGGTAGAGCGTCTCCTTTTTTCCTTCTAGAATAGAAGGAAATCACGGAGGACGCATGGGTATTGTCTGTGGTCTTTGAGGGATTAGGTGTCCCTCTCTTACGGGATCCCCCTTGTTGACAGAGCCAATTTTCTTTCCTCAACGGGGGATTGGGAAAAGGCTCTTGCTCTCCAGGAGGAAGTAAGGACCATGCTAGTCAGAGGCACGGTTGAGGAGCTGTCAGTGGTGGGATACACCCCCAGCTTCTACTCCAGAATGTTTCTGGTGAGGAAGAAGTCCGGGGCGTGGCGTCCCATCATCGATCTAAGTGCCTTCAACAGACACGTAGATTCTCCTCACTTCAAGATGGAGACTCCTCGGGGCATCATTACCTCTGAGAGAGACGGAATGTGAGCAACTTCAGTAGATCTGAAGGATGCTTACTTCCACATCCCCATCAGGAAGTCGGCACGGAAGTATATTCGGTTCACATCCAATGGAAAGGTCTTCCAGTTCCGGGCCATGCCATTCGGGCTCACGACTTCTCCTTTGGTTTTTACCAAGCTGCTGCAGGAAGTCTTGGGATTCCTGCTCTCTAGGGGAATAGATGTGCACATCTATTTCGACGATTCTCTCATACTCCACCTTGTGAGGGAATCTTTGGTGCAGGATGCCCGTCTGGTCCTGAAACTTTTGCTCAGAGTCGGCTTCATTCCGTCTAGAGAAAAGTCCGAGGTTTCCCCTACTCAGGATTTCATCTTCCTGGGGAACTGTTTCAATACAGTTCAGGGTATCGCCCTTTCACCACTAGAGAAGTTCGAGAAAGCCAGGGATATGTCCCTGACCTTCATCGGCAGGTCTCACATCCAGGTGCATTAACGTTGGTTCCTCAATTTTTTGGGGTTATCTCAACGCCCTGGCAGATGTGGTCCCCTTAGGGAGACTTCACATCAGGCCTCTTTAGATGTTTCTCCTTTCCAACTGGTTCCCATTGAGGGATTGAGAAGCCTGGCTTCCTCTGACCCAGTCTGTCAAGGAGTTCGCTCGGTGGTGGACCATTCAGGAAAATGTCCTCCAAGGGGGTTCCTCTGTCCAAGCCAGCCCCCACTATGACTCTGTATACGGATGTTTCCTGGACAGGGTGGGGGGCTTACCTCGACTGTCATTGCCAGTTGGGGGAGTGGTCTGAGGAACAGCTCTCGGAGCATATCAATGTGCTCGAGATGAGAGCTGTTCTGTAAGCTCTGCAGTCTTTTCTATGAGAGATCCTGCAGTCCAAGGTGGTTTGTGTGGCTACGAACAACTCTACAGTTGTTGCGTATCTGGAGAGAGAGGGAGGGACCAGGTCTTTCATCCTGTGTGCCCTTGCTATTTGTGTTCTTCTTCGGTGTCAAGAGATGCAGCTGACCATATAGGTCAAGCATCTTCCTGGCAACTTGAATGTTCTGGCAGATTCTCTTTCCAGGCGCCGCCAGCCGGTGTTGACAGAGGGGCAACTGAACTCCTCAATTTTTGAGGGGGGGTGTCAGATGTGGGACAGGCCTCACGTAGACCTTTTCGCCACCTCCCTGAACAATCAACTGCCAACCTTTGTCTCTCCGGTTCCAGATCCGAGGGCTTGGGCCGTGGACGCTCTGTCTCTGGACTGGGAGGGAATGCATGCATATGCCTTTCCTCCCTTCAACCTGGTGGGCAGGGTCCTACAGAGTTTCTGGGAGCATCAATGCTCCTTCATTCTGATAGCACCCATGTGACCGAGGCAGCCTTGGTTTCCAGGGTTGTTGTCGCTCCTGTTAGAAGAGCCACTGGCTCTTTCTGTCAGGTCAAACCTCCTTCAGCAGAGGAAGGTTGATCTGGTCAAGGCCTCTATCCAGTTGATTGCAGACTTCCTGCTATGGTTGTTCAAGGATCGCAATCTTGCCCCTGGTACTATAGCTGGCTATTGTACAGCTATTTCTGTCTTTCATGGCAGATCAGAGATGGGCTCACCCCCATCCCTTTCTGCCTTGATCAGAGGGTTTGGTCTGGATAGGCCTAGGGTTCGGCAGTTGGCTCCGTAGTGGAACCTTTTGCTGGTGCTCGAGGCGTTGATGCGTTGATGCGTGCACCATGCAAGCCATTAGACTTCGCTTCCTTGAAGTTTGTCACTTTCCAGGTAGTGTTTCTAATAGCCCTGGCCTCAGTTCGTAGGAGGAGTGAGATTCAAGTGTTGTCCTCTCACCCTTCATGTCTACGATGGTCTAGGAATTACGCTGCTGTAACTCTTCTCACCGATCCAGCCTTTATGGCTAAGAATCAGGTGCCCGACTTTTCGCCCGAACCTATCATAATCCAATCATTGACCTCCTTTGTTGGCTCAGAAGAGAGAGAGATAGGTTACTTGGTCCCTGTAGGGCTCTTAGGTTTTATCTCGATAAAACCAAGGGGGGGCGGGGTCCTCGATCTCGACTGTTTGTGCCCATTAAGCAGGGTCAGCAGGATATCTCCTCTCAGTCAGTGTCAAGGTGGATTTGTCAGGTAATTAGGTATGCCTATGATCACTCTGATGATCAGGTTCGGGCACTGTATAAGGTTAGAGCTCAAGAGGTAAGGGCCCTTGCTGCATCATGGGCCCTACTCAATGGCTGCTCCTTTCAGGAAGTCATGTCTGCGGCTTTTTGGCGGGGACAGACTGCCTTTACGGACTTTTACCTGCGGTCTTTATCATCCCATTCTGATGGGGTGTATTCCTTGGGGCCGGTTGTGGTGGCACAGTCTGGTGCGGTGCCTCCACAGTAATTAGGTGATTGTCCTTTGTAATCAGTATGCTATCAGGCATCACGGTGGTTCACCTCTCCGTTTCACGTTGAGGTACCATTTTACCACTTTTTAGTGATGGGGTGTTTTGGGGGTTGTCCTTTTGGCCTTCCCTCTCCTTGAGCATGTCTCGAGTTCCTCCATCAGCCTGGTTTTCTGGATTCGTAGTCACCACTGCGGTAAGACGAATTCGCATACTAAAGTTATGGTAATTATTACTGAAATGAAATTGAGGTTTTTTAGGTAAAACCAATTTTCATGATGTAATACTTACCATAACTTTATGGAGTCCCACCCTATATTCCTCCCCTTGCCTCCTCATCCTTGGTTGTCTTTTGGCACCATAAAAGGTTTTTGAGGAAGGGAGATCACTCTATGGCTCTGTCATAGTTGGGGGAAGGCGGGAGATTTGAATCTTTTGTTTTGGGCTACAAAGATGGGTGTAGGTACTATATATTGCATACTAAAGTTATGGTAAGTATTATATCATGAAAATTGGTTTTACCTAAAAAACCTCAAATCTACTGTACACAGCCACCCTAGGGGGTCAGTCCAACCACGAGTACACTTTTGAATCCTGAGCACCTAAGGATGCTTCCTGCCAAATAAGGTTGATTTCCAATCTTTCCATCTAATAGTCGCATCTAAGGCATAAAGCATTATACATTTATACAGATTTTTTTTTTATTGTGTGCAGGAAAAACGAAAACAGATGCAATTATGTTCCCAGTCTATATCAGTATATGACCAATGTTACGATGAATTACTACAGCAGCGATTGTTACATCAAATGATATGTTTAACTATGTACCGGTATATGCCAGGCTCAGAACTTGCAATTGTCTCCTTTTCCAAGATTCCTTTGATTATCTGCTAACCCTTGAAACCAATTTTTGGTATTTTGAGCACAAACATGAAAAAAATAGGTTGGCAAGTGTGTGCATTTATCATTTCATACATGTACCATAAATAATTTGTTTACAAAAAATAGTGGGATTTTAAAAAAGCTTCATTTTTAATACAGGGATTTTAAGGGATATACAGTACAGTATATAAGGCCTATGAGATGAATCCTTGGATATATCTGTACCAAATGACCAAAAATTGTCAAAATCCCTTACTCAGTACATACATTCACCAGTAAATTATCCAATATCGGTGGATGAAAAAAACCCAATGTGATACAGTGGGGCCAGGGCTATTTAATTAGCAATATTAGTGACCGAGGTCAGACATTCAGACATATATACATGTATGCCCAACTTCTGAATCAACAAGTTGAAGATAATTGTGTTATGCCTATGCACATGGTATATATTATATTATTAATTATAACCATCAATAGAATATATTCGGAATGGATCATTTTGTGTATTATAATAATCCGTCTTCGTATCTTAATGGCCTGATGAGTTTTAAAGATCCAAGGGATTTGATATGAGGGAAAAAAACATGCACATAGACTATCATTCATGGTTTTTTAAGGAAACTTAGACATAAAAAGTAATATGGATTGTTCACATTTGTGCCACAGTAGTTTGTGTGTTAATGTTGATCATATCAGTTTGGAGTGGTATTTTATTCATAATAACAGGCAATATTGCTTGAATTCCAATTTATGCTATGGTCATGTAGATTTCAGAAAACTGTATGTTGGAATTGAAAAGGGCTTGATAAAAGAAAACAACAACAAAATTAATTTTTGATGGCATAAGCTATAGTATCATAACATTATATAATATACAATATATAATAAACAGAAACAACATTGTCCGACCACGCCACAGGGAGGCTCCCTCAGGTAGTCATAATATATGTAACTTTGTTTTATCTGTTACATATTTCTTGAATTTTATGTATTATTTAAAAAAAAGTCCATAAATTAAAATGTCATTTCTCTTCTCATCAATACAGGTGGTCTTGAGGTTGATTGTCTCCCTTGGATTGATGCAGTGTTGGATCAAGCTGACCTTTTCTGTAGTTGGACTTCCTGGCAGACTTTATAAATTTTCGCGTGCTCCCTGTGCTGTACCACCAACAGTTCAAGTTTTCTCTTCTTCACATCAGAAGCTTATTTGGTCTAGCTGAGGTCTGACCCCCTTATACTCAGAATTCCACCAAGATGTTTTACTTTCTATTGACTAGCCTTGCCCGTCGTGTTATTCACAGTTAAAATGGTGTTCAGTCAAACCGTTCCCCAGCATTCCTTCCAAAATTCTGATGCTTTGTCAAAGATCCATTTAAAGTTCTGTGACATCCCTCCTTCTTTTGTGTCAATGTATTCAGACACATTGAGTGGACTGTCTCAGTGCTCAGTTTTATCTTCAGCAGTTCCAGCACCAATTTAATTCTCATCATCTGATGTCATCTGAAGGCGATCAATTTGATTTGCACTCAGAAACATTGAGCGGGTCCACCAGTTGTCTCTGTCACCCCCAGAGCACACATTGAGCAGGTCCTCCAGTTGTCTCCGTCCCCCTCCCCAGAGCACACATTGAGGGGGTCCATCAGTTGTCTGTCACCCCCAGAGCACACATTATGATTCAGCGGGTCCATTAGTTGTCTCCATCACCCCCCGAGCACACAACAGAATGTTGTTTACATTTGGTACAGTCACCAGAGTAGCATGCGACAGTCGCATCCAATACAGCAGGTAAACGATTTGAAATAATGTCCATGTTTCCATTGTGCATTTTCATCAGGTCCTTGAAGATCAGGCTGCTCCGGGTTTCATGTCCTGGGAAAATATATTCTGAGCATTTGCCTGTATCAGTCTGGTTCGACCAGGAAACATGGACTCGCTGTCAGCTTGGCCATGTTACATTTCCGGAAATGTGCTTTAGCTAAATGTGTGGGGTCTGCCAGAGCTCGGATCAGCATCCCCTCCCCGGGGCAGTGGGAAGGGGCTCAAAAGGGTCAAATTGGCTAAAATTTCAAAAATATTCTTCTTTAAAGACCCAGATATGCAGTTATTGGTACTGCTAGTACATCAAAACCTAGGTGACCGTTAAGGCCTGTTGGACTGTTGTTTTTATAAGAACATTTACAAGGGAAAAAAATACACTAACATTAAATCATGAGATTTTTTTTTTTTCTGCGTTTATTACAAAAAATGAAACAAGTCATTTGAATGCATAGATTTTTACAAAATCATCTCTACCTGGTAGCATAATCAACATATTAAAGTTTTAAGGAAATCTAGCAGTTAATTGCACAAGGGTCGAGCCTCCTTAAACTTGTAATTCATTCAATGAATATTCATTGCTTGTTCCTCCAAACTCATCCCCAAGCTTCCTTCGCAGTCGACATATCCATTTCCTTGAAATTCTTGTTCACATCTAATGTTTTGATTGTAGACCATCTACAAGCTCAGATGCAAATATGGCATTCCGTGTCTTAAACACTACGGAGGGAACTGGTACTCCCAACCAATACATCAATACCACAGGCAAAGATCAGTTGAACATTCAGCAGAGGGTAGCGGCAATCGAGAGCTGGTTGTTCACCCTACAGCAGGAGGTCAACCAACACATCAATACCGCAGGCAGAGATCAGTGGAACATTCAGCAGAGGGTAGCGGCAATCGAGAGCTGGTTGTTCACCCTGCAGCAGGAGGTCAACCAACACATCAATACCACAGGCAGAGATCAGTGGAACATTCAGCAGAGGGTAGCGGCAATCGAGAGCTGGTTGTTCATCCTACAGCAGGAGGTCAACCAACACATCAATACCACAGGCAGAGATCAGTGGAACATTCAGCAGAGGGTAGCGGCAATCAAGAGCTGGTTGTTCACCCTGCAGCAGGAGGTCAACCAACACATCAATACCACAGGCAGAGATCAGTGGAACATTCAGCAGAGGGTAGCGGCAATTGAGAGCTGGTTGTTCACCCTGCAGCAGGAGGTCAACCAACACATCAATACCACAGGCAGAGATCAGTGGAACATTCAGCAGAGGGTAGCGGCAATCGAGAGCTGGTTGTTCACCCTGCAGCAGGAGGTCAACCAACACATCAATACCACAGGCAGAGATCAGTGGAACATTCAGCAGAGGGTAGCGGCAATCGAGAGCTGGTTGTTCACCCTACAGCAGGAGATCAACCAACACATCAATACCACAGGCAGAGATCAGTGGAACATTCAGCAGAGGGTAGCGGCAATCGAGAGCTGGTTGTTCACCCTACAGCAGGAGGTCAACCCACACATCAATACCACAGGCAGAGATCAGTGGAACATTCAGCAGAGGGTAGCGGCAATCGAGAGCTGGTTGTTCACCCTGCAGCAGGAGGTCAACCAACACATCAATACCACAGGCAGAGATCAGTGGAACATTCAGCAGAGGGTAGCGGCAATCGAGAGCTGGTTGTTCACCCTGCAGCAGGAGGTCAACCAACACATCAATACCACAGGCAGAGATCAGTGGAACATTCAGCAGAGGGTAGCGGCAATCGAGAGCTGGTTGTTCACCCTACAGCAGGAGATCAACCAACACATCAATACCACAGGCAGAGATCAGTGGAACATTCAGCAGAGGGTAGCGGCAATCGAGAGCTGGTTGTTCATTCTGCAGCAGGAGGTCAACCAACACAAGGTTTTATACTGACCAAATAACAAGGTCATTGTCAAACGTCAGGGATCATTTCATTTCAACAAATTTTATTCATTTTGATGGTACAATGAATGGGATTGAACAACAGGCTGGGCATATATCAGTTCTCTTCCGCATGCGTTGGTATTATATTGATGTTTATGTAATACACTTTTTATTAATAGATTGAAAGTTTAAGGTTGAAATAAACAAACACAACATATATAAACAAGATCAATGTGCAAGGCAATGGTGTAAGGGAGATAACTCTTGTTGGTTGTCAACCTGAGTCAGTTATTAACATCTTAGTAGGTTATAAGTGTATTTCTCCTAATGTAAACACAGAATGACTCCTAGGTAGATTAATATAACGTTGATGTATTATATATATTATGAATACCAATATTCACTTAAAATTTTGAATATTTGGCAAACAAATACTTCATTGGTAATTAATATTTTCTAATTACTGGTTAAGAATTTCCAATTACTTCATCCATGCTGATTGTTTGGGGTAAAGCATACCATTTTAAAATAGGGTGTCTTATGATTACTATCTAGATTCAACAACAGGAGATCATAATATAAGTTGATATTAAATATTCTAGTTGAATCTTTTTGAGTTGACAATAAAAGTTGAATCACTTTCGAGAATATTCATATTGGTTTCATCATTACATTGGTTACAACCATTTAAAATAGCGTGTAAAGTATAATGTGTATGATTTTCACTGGGCAGAGAAGCTGATAGTAACCGCCTGTGGTTGATGTATCGGGCATAATCAAAGAAGAAGTGATGACTTGTTTCCTGTGTATAACCACAATCACATGAAGCAGTTTCTGACAAGTGGTCATTATATAGGTCATATTTTAAATTACTAGCATTGTTCCTAATTTGGCATAATATACTATTGATTTTTCTTTCACCAGAGTTTTTTACCACTGTCTGAGTATCATTTGTTGGTGCATTATTTATTTTGTTAATTAATTTCTTAAATTGGGGCAGGGATTGGGCGTTTGAAATAGCAGCTGGGTCTAATTTATTATAAAATTTAAAAGTTGAGGGGAAAAAGCTATTAAAATAGCTCTCAGTTCTACATATTGGGGGGTTAAATATTCTATTTTGCTTAAGCTGGTATCTTATATTGGTTTGGTCATTTAGGAAGGGATTAACTATATCATTTAGGTATTCTGGGCTAGCATTATGCAATATTTTGTACATTAAGATCAATTTATTTTTTTCTCTTCTATCAGCTAATGTTTCCCATCCCAATTCTTTGTATAATTTATGGTGTGATGTGCCTTTACGAAGCCCCGTTACTACTCTAGCTGCATCTAATTGTAATGATTCTAATAATTTTTTTGACTGCTCTGTACAGTTATCCCAGACTACGTTTGCATATTCTAAAATTGGTCTAATATATGATAAGTACATAGTGTTGAGTGTTCTTCTATCAAGGGAGGATTTTAGACTTTTTAATATATTGATTCTCTTATATGCTGTATCATAGATTGATTGAATATGCTGGTCCCATTTACCATCTTCATTAAGAGTAAGACCTAGATGTTTATGTTTAGTACTGTTGTTAAGTGGTTGATTACAGAAGAAGATTTGAGGGTGATTAGTTTCTTTTTTCCGAGTGAATATCATGGTTATGGTTTTAGTTGCATTAAATTGAATATCCCAGGATTTAGCCCATGAACATATGTTGATATGTTGACGTCAGGGATCAAAGTCAATGGTCAGTTTTAACATATATGACACTATGAAGCAGAATTTGTCATAATCAAACAAAGAGTCTAAATGTGACTTAATTTTAAGGTCAGTAGCTCAAAGGTCAAATACTATTATAGACCAAATGTCAAGGTCAATGAGATCACCGGTCAAATTTTGTATCTTTTTACTGCTTAACATTTTGTTATGATATTATGAATGGTTATTACACCAGTTTTATAAGTCCATACTCATAAATAGTTGACAGTGAGTAGATATTTTGAAAGTTGATTTAAAATATATCTATTTGTGATATGTTATAAGAAAAGTTGAGGATGAGTATAACTTTAAAGTAAAAACACACATTTACATTGCAAATACAACATATATTGTATGCAAGAAATGGATGAAAATATCAGTTGTGCTATGGTATATTTCTATAGTGTAGTGGTCATCACACTTGCCACTCCGTGGTGGGAGACTCGGGTTCAAATCCTGATGGAAATAATAGCACTACTTGAAAGGGCCAAGTGAGCTAATGTGATGGTGCAGTGTCCGTCGGTCAACTTTTCCTTTAAACAATTCTTCTGAATTACCATCAGGCATAAAGACTTTTATATATTTGACTGGTAGCTTGTCCTTATTGAAGCCGAACAAAGTTTGCAAAAATGACCTTGATGCAATATATACATGTACGAGGGGTGTTCCAATAATAATGTCACTTGCATCGGTATTCATATAGCGGAAGTGCTTTTGTTCATTTTACTTTGCTCTGCCCTTCAAAATACTCTCCGCCAGCCAGACCAGAGCCGGTCAATCCATTTTTGGAAGCGTTTTTCATACTCTTCAATGGGTACACCAATCAGACACTGATAAACAGCAGATCCAAGGGCATTTCTCGAATTGTATCTCCTTTCAGATAAATGATATTTAAGTTTTGGAAAGAGAAATCAGTTGCAGGGGGCCAAGTCTGGCGAATACGGAGGTTGTGGAAGGACGGTAACCTTCTCTGACTCCATAAAAGTCGGTCACAATGCGTGTCTTGTGAGCGGGTGCATTATCATGCAAAAGTCGGACATACTTAAGTCCTGTTTTGGGGCGGCGACTTTTGTAGTAGTTCTTCAACTTTCTCAGAACAATGTTTTTATAGAACTTGCCTGTGACCGTTCTGCCTTTTGGCACCGGAATTTGAATAGCTGGACCCTTATTAGTGAAAAAATTAGCATACAAAACCTTCTTTACCGTTCGTATTCATTTGGCAATACTTGGGCGTCTGGCATTTTTAGTGGCCCATATTCGGTTGGCAACCTTCCGCTTTGGTTCAAAATAATACACCCAGGTCTCATCACCAGTGACTATATTATCAAAAGCCTTTTTACTATATTTTGGGTACATTTTGAGAAGTTTTTTTGCCATTGTTACACGCGTCTTCTTTTGCTAATCCGTTAACAAATGGGGTATCCATCTTGCATTTATCTTTCTAACTTTTAGGTGTTTCTTCAAAATTGCATGAACTCTTGCTAACGACAAGTTTGTTATTCGAGCCAATTGTCTTACGGTGAATCGAGCATCAGTTTGGAGGATATTTCGGATTTTTTCTATGTTACCTTTGGTCGTAGTTGTTGCAGGACGACCTGCAAAGCACTAAATTTACCTACCCACCTACAAACAGTCCTGTGAGACATTTGGCCCTCCCCATAAATGTCACACACCTCGCGGTGAATATATACAGCCTTTATGCCGAGTAATGACCTACCTTTTATATAGGCCCTAATTTCAAGAACATTTTCAGGTCGTTTTCCTGTCATTTTGTGTCTAGTCTAACGAATAGGCTATGAAATGATGTACACTGTACCGAGGCCAGTGAACGTGTGGACAAGATATTTACCTGTGTCACGACCTGGAGCCAGTGATCACTCAATCGACATGAGGTGGTTTTGTGCATAAATTGCACGATTTCCGCAAAATAAAGCACAGATGACATTATTTATGGAACACCCCTCGTATTTTTGGCCGGTATATTTAAGCCCCTGCTCACTTTAGTTAGTTTAATGATCATATAAAACCTTTTAATCTGGATATTTACCCAAAATCACACCGCTCAATTGAAATATATATTTTCGATCATTAAATGCATTGGGAAAGTATAAAAAAATTTTATATAAGATTTCTTCATACAATTGCAAAATATTGTCAGAGGAGATTTGTATTATTGTGAATCATTTTATTTCCCACAGTATGTGTGAAAGTTCAGTCCCAGGAAAGTCACTACCTACGAGTCTATGAAGTAAGTAAAAATGAGTAGAAGCATGGAAATAATATTCTTTTGAGTATAAAAAAAAATCAGTGACATATTGTTCACATGTCCCTGTGTGTACGATAAAGCTTTCTCCCACTCTTCACAGGTTTATTCACAGTTTTGGTAGGGAAACGATAAACCTGTGTTTTACTGGGGTAGGGAAAAGATAACCCTGTGTTTTACCGGGGTAGGGAAAAGGAAAACCTGTCTTTTACTGGGGTTGGGAAACGATAAATCTGCCTTTTACTGGGGTTGGGAAAAGATAAACCTGTCTTTTACTGGGGTACAGAAAAGATAAACCTGACTTTTACTGGGGTAGGGAAAAGACAGCTCACAGAGCTCATTGTGATGTCATGATCATTGTCACGTCATCACTTTATGCTGTGTAACCACAGAGTAACAGCGCCGATTTCATCATGCGTCATGTGACATATGTTGCAATGGTTCATCAATATGTGACTTTATAAACATGAATTCCAAAAACACTGATGCCGCAATGCGGAAAAGATGGCATGATGAAATACTTATACATGTACAACATGTTAACAAATAACAAAGATAACATTAATTTTTCATTGAAACTTTTTCCCCATGGGTTTAGGAGATTTCCATCCTCAGAACTGTCAAAACCAACACTTTCACCTGAAATCAGGTCATGAAAGAGTCTTCATAGTACTTTATATGAGGAAATTATTACTGTAGTAAAATTGCGGTTTAGAGTTTAGACACCTGTAGTTTGCACTCTTTACTTGACTAAGATGAACAGAAGTTTTCCAAAGTCACAAATAAATTTTCAAATCCTGTTCGTGTTAAAAACAAACCTATTCTTTGAAAGTTGAGAGCATTAAAAGATAAGCAGGTGTCCAGTGTTATACAGATGTTCATGTGAATTTTAAGTTTGTCTGGTATATTTATTGCTGTGCCTATAACTTAGTGTCATCAAGTAATAAAATGTTATTTACTTCAGTGTGACGAGTGGTGTCAGGTCCTAAGATAATTCATTGTTTATGCTTGCAGACATGACAACCATGTTGGCTGCTGACTCACCAGTTTCGGGGCCTCCTGGCATCCTCGCAGGGAGGACTTGTTTGTTGTGGGTGGTATAAAGAGACCTCAACAGGTACGTACAGAAGTGTGGATGTCTTTTGTTTTACTGTGAAATGTGCCGACCCTATTTCTTTATCCTACAGAATGTTTTGTTATAGATTAAGGTTGACAGTATTCAGTACTAATCTGTTATAAGGTGGTCGGATGGTGCAGTGGATAGCGCATCTGCCTTTCACCAAGGTGGCCGGGGTTCGATTCCTGAACCGGACCTGAAAAGGTATGGGGTCACCTGCCCGACCATGTGGGTTTTCCCGGTTACCCCGGTTTCCTCCGTCATTAACATCTGGGCCACCAAGAGTGATTGATATAAGTCAGACAACTTGTTTCATAATTGTTTTAAAATAAATAGGGTTTTTTTTTTTCTACTATATACTGCTAGCTGTGTATGACATATTTTAGACCGACCCTCGCATACCTAGCACAAATCATTTTCTCACAGCAAGTATAATAAACTGTTTAACATGAAAAGTTCATTGTATTAAAAATTGGTCTTAATATCTTGGTCTATATTGCATCAGGAATACAAAGAATCTGAATGACATGTGACTGATTGATAATATGGGATATCAAAAGTTTTTACCTCGAAACAATCCTTAATATTTCAAAACCGATGAACATTTCAGTAATTATACCTTGTTCAATACACTGATGTAATTTCTAACAATTTTGATGTTTTTCTAAAGTGTTAATACACTGTACCCAACCATCTTGACAAAATACAAGACTGATTGGCCATGAATAGTGAATTAGGAAGAATAGGTTTATATCAAACTTGGGGATACAGATAAAGACATATCAATGAAATTAAAAATCCACGAAAATTACCATAATTTCCTGTGTATTACACGCTGGCTATACAATTTTTTACATCAGAAGTGCCTAGTGCGGGCTATCTGCCGATGCGGACTATATGTGGATCTTTTAACCAAATTATTAAAAAATGCGGGCTATATGTTGTTAACTGTTTCCGCTTCTATCATCATGTAGATCTACGCTATTTGTAAGCAAAAAATATCTTTAATTATACACATAAACATATATATACAAAATTAACACAATATTTCCATCATATATCTCTGATTTCCAACATTCAAAATAATAAATCACAAAGTCACATACGAAGTACACTCATACTCACTAGGTATACATTCGACGTATAACCCGCGGGCAATCTGCCAGTGCGGGTTTATCTGGAATTTATTTTACAAAAGACTCCAAAATGCCTTAGTTTACTTCCAGCGAGCTATATCCCCGGTACGGGTAATACGCAGGAAATTACGGTAGTGATTTTAAAGTTTTACACTGTACACAGTCTAATAAGTGCACCTGGCCCAAGAAACACACCCCTTCCTTCTACAGGGAAAGAAGATATTTGTGCTAATAAAAACCTACTTTAAATTCCATACCTCACTAATCTGCATTAGATAAAATCATCAGTCTGTTGGCCAAAGACTGACCCAGTTAAATAAGAACATACTTAACCGTATTTCTCTGGCAATAAGCCCATGCTCGGTAATAAGCCCACACCAACTCTAGCTCACCTGGTTCAGTCTCAGGACCAAATTAAGCTTACCCTACCATCATCCGTTCGTCAGTCCATCCTTTCTTTAAAACAAATGTAAACAACTACTTCTCCTTTTTATCTGGTGATATATTTCCAGTTTTAAGTTGATGCTATTGTTTTTGTTCCAGATTGAGATATACAATAACTCATGTGAAGTACTTGTGATATTCTACGACCCAGACAACTTAGGATCCGTGTGTTCCCTTAACGCTATATTCACCCTACGAGGAACATCCTGGCAGACTTCATGTGTTCGTGTTAACAGGACTGGAGGGAAACTCTGAATAAAAGACAGGAGGGAAACTCTGAATACAAGACAGGAGGGAAACTCTGAATACAAGACAGAAGGGAAACTCTGAATACAGGACTGGCAGACTCCATGTGTTGGTCTAAACAGGACAGGAGGGAAAAACTCTGAATACAAGACAGGAGGGAAACTCTAAATACAGAACTAGCAGACTTCATGTGTTCATGTAAACAGGACAGGAGGGAAACTCTGAATACAGGACAGGAGGGAAACTCTGAATACAGGACTGGCAGACTCCATGTGTTGGTCTAAACAGGACAGGAGGGAAAAACTCTGAATACAAGACAGGAGGGAAACTCTGAATACAGAACTAGCAGACTTCATGTGTTCATGTAAACAGGACAGGAGGGAAACTCTGAATACAGGACAGGAGGGAAACTCTGAATACAGGACTGGCAGACACCATGTGTTCGTCTAAACAGGACAGGAGGAAAACTCTGAATACAAGACAGGAGGGAAACTCTGAATACAGAACCAGCAGACTTCATGTGTTCGTGTCAACGGGACAGGAGGGAAACTCTGAATACAGGACTGGAGGGAAACTCTGAATACAGGACTGGCAGACACCATGTGTTCGTCTAAACAGGACAGGAGGGAAACTCTGAATACAGGACTGGCAGACACCATGTGTTCGTCTAAACAGGACAGGAGGGAAACTCTGAATACAGGACTGGCAGACACCATGTGTTCGTCTAAACAGGACAGGAGGGAAACTCTGAATACAGAACTGGCAGACTCCATATGTTTATGTAAACAGGACAGGAAGGAAACTCTGAATACAGGACTGGCAGACTTCATGTGTTCATGTAAACAGGACAGGAGGAAAACTCTGAATACAAGACAGGAGGGAAACTCTGAATACAGAACCAGCAGACTTCATGTGTTCGTGTCAACGGGACAGAAGGGAAACTCTGAATACAGGATAAGAGGGAAGTTCTGAATACAGGACAGGAGGGAAACTCTGAATACAGGACTGGAGGGAAACTCTGAATACAGAACTGGCAGACTCAATGTGTTTGTGTAAACAGGACAGGAGGGAAACTCTGAATACAGGACAGGAGGGAAACTCTGAATACAGAACTGGCAGACTCCATGTGTTTATGTAAACAGGACAGGAGGGAAACTCTGAATACAAGACAGGAGGGAAACCCTGAATACAGAACCAGCAGACTTCATGTGTTCGTGTAAACAGGACAGGAAGGAAACTCTGAATACAGGACTGGCAGACTTCATGTGTTTGTGTTAACAGGACAGGAGGGAAACTGAATACAGAACTGGCAGACTCCATGTGTTTATGTAAACAGTACAGGAGGGAAACAATGAATACAGGACAGGAGGGAAACTATGAAAACAGGACAGGATGGAAACTCTGAGTACAGGATAAAAGGGAAATTATGAATACAGGACAGGAAGGAAACTATGAATACAGGACTTGAGGGAAACTATGAAAACAAGACAGGAGGGAAACTCTGAATACAGGACAGGAGGGAAACTCTTAATACAAGACAGGAGGGAAACTCTGAATACAGAACTGGCAGACTTCATGTGTTCATGTAAACAGGACAGGAGGGAAACTCTGAATACAAGACAGGAGGGAAACTCTAAATACAGAACCAGCAGACTTCATGTGTTCGTCTGAACAGGCCAGGAGGGAAACTCTGAATACAAGACAGGAGGAAAACTCTGAATACAGAACCAGCAGACTTCATGTGTTCATGTAAACAGGACAGGAGGGAAACTCTGAATACAAGACAGGAGGGAAACTCTGAATACAGAACTGGCAGACTCCATGTGTTTATGTAAACAGGACAGGAGGGAAACTCTGAAAACAGGACTGGCAGACTTCATGTGTTCGTGTTAACAGGACAGGAGGGAAACTGAATACAGAACTGGCAGACTCCATGTGTTTATGTAAACAGGACAGGAGGGAAACAATGAATACAGGACAGGAGGGAAACTCTGAATACAGGACAGGAGGGAAACTCTGAATACAGGATAAGAGGGAAATTATGAATACAGGACAGGAGGGAAACTATAAATACAGGACTTGAGGGAAACTATGAAAACAGGACAGGATCGAAACTCTGAATACAGGACAGGAGGGAAACTCTGAATACAAGACAGGAGGGAAACTCTGAATACAGAACCAGCAGACTTCATGTGTTCGTCTAAACAGGACAGGAGGAAAACTCTGAATACAAGACAGGAGGGAAACTCTGAATACAGAACCAGCAGACTTCATGTGTTCGTGTCAACGGGACAGGAGGGAAACTCTGAATACAGGACTGGAGGGAAACTCTGAATACAGAACCAGCAGACTTCATGTGTTCGTGTAAACAGGCCAGGAGGGAAACTCTGAATACAGAACCAGCAGACTTCATGTGTTCATGTAAACAGGACAGGAGGGAAACTCTGAATACAGGACTGGCAGACACCATGTGTTCGTCTAAACAGGACAGGAGGGAAACTCTGAATACAAAACTGGCAGACTCCATATGTTTATGTAAACAGGACAGGAAGGAAACTCTGAATACAGGACTGGCAGACTTCATGTGTTCATGTAAACAGGACAGGAGGGAAACTATGAATACAAGACAGGAGGGAAACTCTGAATACAGAACCAGCAGACTCCATGTGTTCGTCTAAACAGGACAGGAGGAAAACTCTGAATACAAGACAGGAGGGAAACTCTGAATACAGAACCAGCAGACTTCGTGTGTTCGTGTCAACGGGACAGGAGGGAAACTCTGAATACAGGATAAGAGGGAAGTTCTGAATACAGGACAGGAGGGAAACTCTGAATACAGGACTGGAGGGAAACTCTGAATACAGAACTGGCAGACTCAATGTGTTTGTGTAAACAGGACAGGAGGGAAACTCTGAATACAGGACAGGAGGGAAACTCTGAATACAGAACTGGCAGACTCCATGTGTTTATGTAAACAGGACAGGAGGGAAACTCTGAATACAAGACAGGAGGGAAACCCTGAATACAGAACCAGCAGACTTCATGTGTTCGTGTAAACAGGACAGGAAGGAAACTCTGAATACAGGACTGGCAGACTTCATGTGTTTGTGTTAACAGGACAGGAGGGAAACTGAATACAGAACTGGCAGACTCCATGTGTTTATGTAAACAGTACAGGAGGGAAACAATGAATACAGGACAGGAGGGAAACTATGAAAACAGGACAGGATGGAAACTCTGAGTACAGGATAAAAGGGAAATTATGAATACAGGACAGGAAGGAAACTATGAATACAGGACTTGAGGGAAACTATGAAAACAAGACAGGAGGGAAACTCTGAATACAGGACAGGAGGGAAACTCTTAATACAAGACAGGAGGGAAACTCTGAATACAGAACTGGCAGACTTCATGTGTTCATGTAAACAGGACAGGAGGGAAACTCTGAATACAAGACAGGAGGGAAACTCTAAATACAGAACCAGCAGACTTCATGTGTTCGTCTGAACAGGCCAGGAGGGAAACTCTGAATACAAGACAGGAGGAAAACTCTGAATACAGAACCAGCAGACTTCATGTGTTCATGTAAACAGGACAGGAGGGAAACTCTGAATACAGAACTGGCAGACTCCATGTGTTTATGTAAACAGGACAGGAGGGAAACTCTGAAAACAGGACTGGCAGACTTCATGTGTTCGTGTTAACAGGACAGGAGGGAAACTGAATACAGAACTGGCAGACTCCATGTGTTTATGTAAACAGGACAGGAGGGAAACAATGAATACAGGACAGGAGGGAAACTCTGAATACAGGACAGGAGGGAAACTCTGAATACAGGATAAGAGGGAAATTATGAATACAGGACAGGAGGGAAACTATAAATACAGGACTTGAGGGAAACTATGAAAACAGGACAGGATCGAAACTCTGAATACAGGACAGGAGGGAAACTCTGAATACAAGACAGGAGGGAAACTCTGAATACAGAACCAGCAGACTTCATGTGTTCGTCTAAACAGGACAGGAGGAAAACTCTGAATACAAGACAGGAGGGAAACTCTGAATACAGAACCAGCAGACTTCATGTGTTCGTGTCAACGGGACAGGAGGGAAACTCTGAATACAGGACTGGAGGGAAACTCTGAATACAGAACCAGCAGACTTCATGTGTTCGTGTAAACAGGCCAGGAGGGAAACTCTGAATACAGAACCAGCAGACTTCATGTGTTCATGTAAACAGGACAGGAGGGAAACTCTGAATACAGGACTGGCAGACACCATGTGTTCGTCTAAACAGGACAGGAGGGAAACTCTGAATACAAAACTGGCAGACTCCATATGTTTATGTAAACAGGACAGGAAGGAAACTCTGAATACAGGACTGGCAGACTTCATGTGTTCATGTAAACAGGACAGGAGGGAAACTATGAATACAAGACAGGAGGGAAACTCTGAATACAGAACCAGCAGACTCCATGTGTTCGTCTAAACAGGACAGGAGGAAAACTCTGAATACAAGACAGGAGGGAAACTCTGAATACAGAACCAGCAGACTTCATGTGTTCGTGTCAACGGGACAGGAGGGAAACTCTGAATACAGGATAAGAGGGAAGTTCTGAATACAGGACAGGAGGGAAACTCTGAATACAGGACTGGAGGGAAACTCTGAATACAGAACTGGCAGACTCAATGTGTTTGTGTAAACAGGACAGGAGGGAAACTCTGAATACAGGACAGGAGGGAAACTCTGAATACAGAACTGGCAGACTCCATGTGTTTATGTAAACAGGACAGGAGGGAAACTCTGAATACAAGACAGGAGGGAAACCCTGAATACAGAACCAGCAGACTTCATGTGTTCGTGTAAACAGGACAGGAAGGAAACTCTGAATACAGGACTGGCAGACTTCATGTGTTTGTGTTAACAGGACAGGAGGGAAACTGAATACAGAACTGGCAGACTCCTTGTGTTTATGTAAACAGTACAGGAGGGAAACAATGAATACAGGACAGGAGGGAAACTATGAAAACAGGACAGGATGGAAACTCTGAGTACAGGATAAAAGGGAAATTATGAATACAGGACAGGAAGGAAACTATGAATACAGGACTTGAGGGAAACTATGAAAACAAGACAGGAGGGAAACTCTGAATACAGGACAGGAGGGAAACTCTTAATACAAGACAGGAGGGAAACTCTGAATACAGAACTGGCAGACTTCATGTGTTCATGTAAACAGGACAGGAGGGAAACTCTGAATACAAGACAGGAGGGAAACTCTAAATACAGAACCAGCAGACTTCATGTGTTCGTCTGAACAGGCCAGGAGGGAAACTCTGAATACAAGACAGGAGGAAAACTCTGAATACAGAACCAGCAGACTTCATGTGTTCATGTAAACAGGACAGGAGGGAAACTCTGAATACAAGACAGGAGGGAAACTCTGAATACAGAACTGGCAGACTCCATGTGTTTATGTAAACAGGACAGGAGGGAAACTCTGAAAACAGGACTGGCAGACTTCATGTGTTCGTGTTAACAGGACAGGAGGGAAACTGAATACAGAACTGGCAGACTCCATGTGTTCATGTAAACAGGACAGGAGGGAAACTCTGAATACAGGACTGGCAGACACCATGTGTTCGTCTAAACAGGACAGGAGGGAAACTCTGAATACAAAACTGGCAGACTCCATATGTTTATGTAAACAGGACAGGAAGGAAACTCTGAATACAGGACTGGCAGACTTCATGTGTTCATGTAAACAGGACAGGAGGGAAACTATGAATACAAGACAGGAGGGAAACTCTGAATACAGAACCAGCAGACTCCATGTGTTCGTCTAAACAGGACAGGAGGAAAACTCTGAATACAAGACAGGAGGGAAACTCTGAATACAGAACCAGCAGACTTCATGTGTTCGTGTCAACGGGACAGGAGGGAAACTCTGAATACAGGATAAGAGGGAAGTTCTGAATACAGGACAGGAGGGAAACTCTGAATACAGGACTGGAGGGAAACTCTGAATACAGAACTGGCAGACTCAATGTGTTTGTGTAAACAGGACAGGAGGGAAACTCTGAATACAGGACAGGAGGGAAACTCTGAATACAGAACTGGCAGACTCCATGTGTTTATGTAAACAGGACAGGAGGGAAACTCTGAATACAAGACAGGAGGGAAACCCTGAATACAGAACCAGCAGACTTCATGTGTTCGTGTAAACAGGACAGGAAGGAAACTCTGAATACAGGACTGGCAGACTTCATGTGTTTGTGTTAACAGGACAGGAGGGAAACTGAATACAGAACTGGCAGACTCCTTGTGTTTATGTAAACAGTACAGGAGGGAAACAATGAATACAGGACAGGAGGGAAACTATGAAAACAGGACAGGATGGAAACTCTGAGTACAGGATAAAAGGGAAATTATGAATACAGGACAGGAAGGAAACTATGAATACAGGACTTGAGGGAAACTATGAAAACAAGACAGGAGGGAAACTCTGAATACAGGACAGGAGGGAAACTCTTAATACAAGACAGGAGGGAAACTCTGAATACAGAACTGGCAGACTTCATGTGTTCATGTAAACAGGACAGGAGGGAAACTCTGAATACAAGACAGGAGGGAAACTCTAAATACAGAACCAGCAGACTTCATGTGTTCGTCTGAACAGGCCAGGAGGGAAACTCTGAATACAAGACAGGAGGAAAACTCTGAATACAGAACCAGCAGACTTCATGTGTTCATGTAAACAGGACAGGAGGGAAACTCTGAATACAAGACAGGAGGGAAACTCTGAATACAGAACTGGCAGACTCCATGTGTTTATGTAAACAGGACAGGAGGGAAACTCTGAAAACAGGACTGGCAGACTTCATGTGTTCGTGTTAACAGGACAGGAGGGAAACTGAATACAGAACTGGCAGACTCCATGTGTTTATGTAAACAGGACAGGAGGGAAACAATGAATACAGGACAGGAGGGAAACTCTGAATACAGGACAGGAGGGAAACTCTGAATACAGGATAAGAGGGAAATTATGAATACAGGACAGGAGGGAAACTATAAATACAGGACTTGAGGGAAACTATGAAAACAGGACAGGATCGAAACTCTGAATACAGGACAGGAGGGAAACTCTGAATACAAGACAGGAGGGAAACTCTGAATACAGAACCAGCAGACTTCATGTGTTCGTCTAAACAGGACAGGAGGAAAACTCTGAATACAAGACAGGAGGGAAACTCTGAATACAGAACCAGCAGACTTCATGTGTTCGTGTCAACGGGACAGGAGGGAAACTCTGAATACAGGACTGGAGGGAAACTCTGAATACAGAACCAGCAGACTTCATGTGTTCGTGTAAACAGGACAGGAGGGAAACTCTGAATACAGGACTGGCAGACACCATGTGTTTGTCTAAACAGGACAGGAGGGAAACTCTGAATACAAAACTGGCAGACTCCATATGTTTATGTAAACAGGACAGGAAGGAAACTCTGAATACAGGACTGGCAGACTTCATGTGTTCATGTAAACAGGACAGGAGGGAAACTATGAATACAAGACAGGAGGGAAACTCTGAA
Organism: Mimachlamys varia; assembly: GCA_947623455.1. Lineage (NCBI taxonomy): Eukaryota > Metazoa > Mollusca > Bivalvia > Pectinida > Pectinidae > Mimachlamys > Mimachlamys varia. Next base: position 24,942,123 of record OX392532.1, on the reverse strand, counting down.
TACAGAACCAGCAGACTCCATGTGTTCGTCTAAACAGGACAGGAGGAAAACTCTGAATACAAGACAGGAGGGAAACTCTGAATACAGAACCAGCAGACTTCATGTGTTCGTGTCAACGGGACAGGAGGGAAACTCTGAATACAGGATAAGAGGGAAGTTCTGAATACAGGACAGGAGGGAAACTCTGAATACAGGACTGGAGGGAAACTCTGAATACAGAACTGGCAGACTCAATGTGTTTGTGTAAACAGGACAGGAGGGAAACTCTGAATACAGGACAGGAGGGAAACTCTGAATACAGAACTGGCAGACTCCATGTGTTTATGTAAACAGGACAGGAGGAAAACTCTGAATACAAGACAGGAGGGAAACCCTGAATACAGAACCAGCAGACTTCATGTGTTCGTGTAAACAGGACAGGAAGGAAACTCTGAATACAGGACTGGCAGACTTCATGTGTTTGTGTTAACAGGACAGGAGGGAAACTGAATACAGAACTGGCAGACTCCATGTGTTTATGTAAACAGTACAGGAGGGAAACAATGAATACAGGACAGGAGGGAAACTATGAAAACAGGACAGGATGGAAACTCTGAGTACAGGATAAAAGGGAAATTATGAATACAGGACAGGAAGGAAACTATGAATACAGGACTTGAGGGAAACTAAGAAAACAAGACAGGAGGGAAACTCTGAATACAGGACAGGAGGGAAACTCTTAATACAAGACAGGAGGGAAACTCTGAATACAGAACTGGCAGACTTCATGTGTTCATGTAAACAGGACAGGAGGGAAACTCTGAATACAAGACAGGAAGGAAACTCTAAATACAGAACCAGCAGACTTCATGTGTTCGTCTGAACAGGCCTGGAGGGAAACTCTGAATACAAGACAGGAGGAAAACTCTGAATACAGAACCAGCAGACTTCATGTGTTCATGTAAACAGGACAGGAGGGAAACTCTGAATACAAGACAGGAGGCAAACTCTGAATACAGAACTGGCAGACTCCATGTGTTTATGTAAACAGGACAGGAGGGAAACTCTGAAAACAGGACTGGCAGACTTCATGTGTTCGTGTTAACAGGACAGGAGGGAAACTGAATACAGAACTGGCAGACTCTATGTGTTTATGTAAACAGGACAGGAGGGAAACAATGAATACAGGACAGGAGGGAAACTCTGAATACAGGACAGGAGGGAAACTATGAAAACAGGAAAGGTTCGAAACTCTGAATACAGGACAGGAGGGAAACTCTGAATACAGAACCAGCAGACTTCATGTGTTCGTGTAAACAGGCCAGGAGGGAAACTCTGAATACAGAACCAGCAGACTTCATGTGTTCATGTAAACAGGACAGGAGGGAAACTCTGAATACAGGACTGGCAGACACCATGTGTTCGTCTAAACAGGACAGGAGGGAAACTCTGAATACAAAACTGGCAGACTCCATATGTTTATGTAAACAGGACAGGAAGGAAACTCTGAATACAGGACTGGCAGACTTCATGTGTTCATGTAAACAGGACAGGAGGGAAACTATGAATACAAGACAGGAGGGAAACTCTGAATACAGAACCAGCAGACTCCATGTGTTCGTCTAAACAGGACAGGAGGAAAACTCTGAATACAAGACAGGAGGGAAACTCTGAATACAGAACCAGCAGACTTCATGTGTTCGTGTCAACGGGACAGGAGGGAAACTCTGAATACAGGATAAGAGGGAAGTTCTGAATACAGGACAGGAGGGAAACTCTGAATACAGGACTGGAGGGAAACTCTGAATACAGAACTGGCAGACTCAATGTGTTTGTGTAAACAGGACAGGAGGGAAACTCTGAATACAGGACAGGAGGGAAACTCTGAATACAGAACTGGCAGACTCCATGTGTTTATGTAAACAGGACATGCAGGAGGGAAACTCTGAATACAAGACAGAAGGGAAACCCTGAATACAGAACCAGCAGACTTCATGTGTTCGTGTAAACAGGACAGGAAGGAAACTCTGAATACAGGACTGGCAGACTTCATGTGTTTGTGTTAACAGGACAGGAGGGAAACTGAATACAGAACTGGCAGACTCCATGTGTTTATGTAAACAGTACAGGAGGGAAACAATGAATACAGGACAGGAGGGAAACTATGAAAACAGGACAGGATGGAAACTCTGAGTACAGGATAAAAGGGAAATTATGAATACAGGACAGGAAGGAAACTATGAATACAGGACTTGAGGGAAACTAAGAAAACAAGACAGGAGGGAAACTCTGAATACAGGACAGGAGGGAAACTCTTAATACAAGACAGGAGGGAAACTCTGAATACAGAACTGGCAGACTTCATGTGTTCATGTAAACAGGACAGGAGGGAAACTCTGAATACAAGACAGGAGGGAAACTCTAAATACAGAACCAGCAGACTTCATGTGTTCGTCTGAACAGGCCTGGAGGGAAACTCTGAATACAAGACAGGAGGAAAACTCTGAATACAGAACCAGCAGACTTCATGTGTTCATGTAAACAGGACAGGAGGGAAACTCTGAATACAAGACAGGAGGCAAACTCTGAATACAGAACTGGCAGACTCCATGTGTTTATGTAAACAGGACAGGAGGGAAACTCTGAAAACAGGACTGGCAGACTTCATGTGTTCGTGTTAACAGGACAGGAGGGAAACTGAATACAGAACTGGCAGACTCTATGTGTTTATGTAAACAGGACAGGAGGGAAACAATGAATACAGGACAGGAGGGAAACTCTGAATACAGGACAGGAGGGAAACTATGAAAACAGGAAAGGATCGAAACTCTGAATACAGGACAGGAGGGAAACTCTGAATACAGAACCAGCAGACTTCATGTGTTCGTCTAAACAGGACAGGAGGAAAACTCTGAATACAAGACAGGAGGGAAACTCTGAATACAGGACAGGAGGGAAACTCTGAATACAGGACTGGCAGACACCATGTGTTCGTCTAAACAGGACAGGAGGAAAACTCTGAATACAAGACAGGAGGGAAACTCTGAATACAGAACCAGCAGACTTCATGTGTTCGTGTCAACGGGACAGGAGGGAAACTCTGAATACAGGACTGGAGGGAAACTCTGAATACAGGACTGGCAGACACCATGTGTTCGTCTAAACAGGACAGGAGGGAAACTCTGAATACAGGACTGGCAGACACCATGTGTTCGTCTAAACAGGACAGGAGGGAAACTCTGAATACAGGACTGGCAGACACCATGTGTTCGTCTAAACAGGACAGGAGGGAAACTCTGAATACAGAACTGGCAGACTCCATATGTTTATGTAAACAGGACAGGAAGGAAACTCTGAATACAGGACTGGCAGACTTCATGTGTTCATGTAAACAGGACAGGAGGGAAACTATGAATACAAGACAGGAGGGAAACTCTGAATACAGAACCAGCAGACTCCATGTGTTCGTCTAAACAGGACAGGAGGAAAACTCTGAATACAAGACAGGAGGGAAACTCTGAATACAGAACCAGCAGACTTCATGTGTTCGTGTCAACAGGACAGGAGGGAAACTCTGAATACAGGATAAGAGGGAAGTTCTGAATACAGGACAGGAGGGAAACTCTGAATACAGGACTGGAGGGAAACTCTGAATACAGAACTGGCAGACTCAATGTGTTTGTGTAAACAGGACAGGAGGGAAACTCTGAATACAGGACTGGAGGGAAACTCTGAATACAGAACTGGCAGACTCCATGTGTTTATGTAAACAGGACAGGAGGGAAACTCTGAATACAAGACAGGAGGGAAACCCTGAATACAGAACCAGCAGACTTCATGTGTTCGTGTAAACAGGACAGGAAGGAAACTCTGAATACAGGACTGGCAGACTTCATGTGTTTGTGTTAACAGGACAGGAGGGAAACTGAATACAGAACTGGCAGACTCCATGTGTTTATGTAAACAGTACAGGAGGGAAACAATGAATACAGGACAGGAGGGAAACTATGAAAACAGGACAGGATGGAAACTCTGAGTACAGGATAAAAGGGAAATTATGAATACAGGACAGGAAGGAAACTATGAATACAGGACTTGAGGGAAACTAAGAAAACAAGACAGGAGGGAAACTCTGAATACAGGACAGGAGGGAAACTCTTAATACAAGACAGGAGGGAAACTCTGAATACAGAACTGGCAGACTTCATGTGTTCATGTAAACAGGACAGGAGGGAAACTCTGAATACAAGACAGGAGGGAAACTCTAAATACAGAACCAGCAGACTTCATGTGTTCGTCTGAACAGGCCTGGAGGGAAACTCTGAATACAAGACAGGAGGAAAACTCTGAATACAGAACCAGCAGACTTCATGTGTTCATGTAAACAGGACAGGAGGGAAACTCTGAATACAAGACAGGAGGGAAACTCTGAATACAGAACTGGCAGACTCCATGTGTTTATGTAAACAGGACAGGAGGGAAACTCTGAAAACAGGACTGGCAGACTTCATGTGTTCGTGTTAACAGGACAGGAGGGAAACTGAATACAGAACTGGCAGACTCTATGTGTTTATGTAAACAGGACAGGAGGGAAACAATGAATACAGGACAGGAGGGAAACTCTGAATACAGGACAGGAGGGAAACTATGAAAACAGGAAAGGATCGAAACTCTGAATACAGGACAGGAGGGAAACTCTGAATACAGAACCAGCAGACTTCATGTGTTCGTCTAAACAGGACAGGAGGAAAACTCTGAATACAAGACAGGAGGGAAACTCTGAATACAGAACCAGCAGACTTCATGTGTTCGTGTCAACGGGACAGGAGGGAAACTCTGAATACAGGACTGGAGGGAAACTCTGAATACAGAACCAGCAGACTTCATGTGTTCGTGTCAACGGGACAGGAGGGAAACTCTGAATACAGGATAAGAGGGAAGTTCTGAATACAGGACAGGAGGGAAACTCTGAATACAGGACTGGAGGGAAACTCTGAATACAGAACTGGCAGACTCAATGTGTTTGTGTAAACAGGACAGGAGGGAAACTCTGAATACAGGACAGGAGGGAAACTCTGAATACAGAACTGGCAGACTCCATGTGTTTATGTAAACAGGACAGGAGGGAAACTCTGAATACAAGACAGGAGGGAAACCCTGAATACAGAACCAGCAGACTTCATGTGTTCGTGTAAACAGGACAGGAAGGAAACTCTGAATACAGGACTGGCAGACTTCATGTGTTTGTGTTAACAGGACAGGAGGGAAACTGAATACAGAACTGGCAGACTCCATGTGTTTATGTAAACAGTACAGGAGGGAAACAATGAATACAGGACAGGAGGGAAACTATGAAAACAGGACAGGATGGAAACTCTGAGTACAGGATAAAAGGGAAATTATGAATACAGGACAGGAAGGAAACTATGAATACAGGACTTGAGGGAAACTATGAAAACAAGACAGGAGGGAAACTCTGAATACAGGACAGGAGGGAAACTCTTAATACAAGACAGGAGGGAAACTCTGAATACAGAACTGGCAGACTTCATGTGTTCATGTAAACAGGACAGGAGGGAAACTCTGAATACAAGACAGGAGGGAAACTCTAAATACAGAACCAGCAGACTTCATGTGTTCGTCTGAACAGGCCTGGAGGGAAACTCTGAATACAAGACAGGAGGAAAACTCTGAATACAGAACCAGCAGACTTCATGTGTTCATGTAAACAGGACAGGAGGGAAACTCTGAATACAAGACAGGAGGGAAACTGAATACAGAACTGGCAGACTCTATGTGTTTATGTAAACAGGACAGGAGGGAAACAATGAATACAGGACAGGAGGGAAACTCTGAATACAGGACAGGAGGGAAACTATGAAAACAGGAAAGGATCGAAACTCTGAATACAGGACAGGAGGGAAACTCTGAATACAGAACCAGCAGACTTCATGTGTTCGTCTAAACAGGACAGGAGTAAAACTCTGAATACAAGACAGGAGGGAAAATCTTAATACAGAACCAGCAGACTTCATGTGTTCGTGTCAACGGGACAGGAGGGAAACTCTGAATACAGGACGGGATTGAAACTCTGAATACATAACTGGCAGACTCCATGTGTTCGTGTAAACAGGACAGGAGGGAAACTCTGAATACAGGACTGGCAGACTCCATGTGTTCGTCTAAACAGGACAGGAGGGAAACTCTGAATACAAGACAGGAGGGAAACTCTGAATACAGAACCAGCAGACTTCATGTGTTCGTGTAAACAGGACAGGAGGGAAACTCTGAATACAAGACAGGAGGGAAACTGAATACAGAACTGGCAGACTCTATGTGTTTATGTAAACAGGACAGGAGGGAAACAATGAATACAGGACAGGAGGGAAACTCTGAATACAGGACAGGAGGGAAACTATGAAAACAGGAAAGGATCGAAACTCTGAATACAGGACAGGAGGGAAACTCTGAATACAGAACCAGCAGACTTCATGTGTTCGTCTAAACAGGACAGGAGTAAAACTCTGAATACAAGACAGGAGGGAAAATCTTAATACAGAACCAGCAGACTTCATGTGTTCGTGTCAACGGGACAGGAGGGAAACTCTGAATACAGGACGGGATTGAAACTCTGAATACATAACTGGCAGACTCCATGTGTTCGTGTAAACAGGACAGGAGGGAAACTCTGAATACAGGACTGGCAGACTCCATGTGTTCGTCTAAACAGGACAGGAGGGAAACTCTGAATACAAGACAGGAGGGAAACTCTGAATACAGAACCAGCAGACTTCATGTGTTCGTCTAAACAGGACAGGAGGGAAACTCTGAATACAAGACAGGAGGGAAACTCTAAATACAGGACTGGCAGACTCCATGTGTTCGTCTAAACAGGACAGGAGGGAAACTCTGAATACAAGACAGGAGGGAAACTCTGAATACAGAATCAGCAAACTTCATGTGTTCGTGTAAACAGGACAGGAGGGAAACTCTGAATACAAGACAGGAGGGAAACTCTGAATACAGAACCAGCAGACTTCATGTGTTCGTGTAAACAGGACAGGAGGGAAACTCTGAATACAGGACAGGAGGGAAACTCTGAATACAGAACTGGCAGACTCCATGTGTTCTTGTTAACAGGACAGGAGGGAAACTCTAGATCTGAATACAGGACAGAAGGGAAACTCTGAATACAGAACTGGCAGACACCATGTGTTTATGTAAACAGGACAGGAAGGAAACCCTGAATACAGGACTGGCAGACTTCATGTGTTCGTGTTAACAGGACAGGAAGGAAACTATGAATACAGGACTGGCAGACTTCATGTGTTCGTGTTAACAGGACAGGAGGGAAACTGAATACAGAACTGGCAGACTCCATGTGTTTATGTAAACAGGACAGGAGGGAAACTATGAATACAGGACAGGAGGGAAACTCTGAATACAGGACAGGAGGGAACCTCTGAATACAGGACAGGAGGGAAACTCTGAATACAGGACAGGAGGGAAACTCTGAATACAGGACAGGAGGGAAACTATGAATACAGGACGGACAATTTAAGTTCTCCTTTGTCCATGTGGATACAGCTTCTCGTTACTCCAGTGGTTCAATTCTTGACAGAAGTTTTCTTAGAATCGGATTAAATTCTACAGCAACAACCAAATCATTGACGACTAATAACTTGTGCACCTTGGATACCATAGTGATGATAAGATCATTTAAAACTTGCACAAAATGTTTGTGGTACTGGTTTCAAAGAAATGTAATGTAGAGAGCTACAACAGTGCAATATGAAATTCCTGTTATGTAATGATTGTAATATTTGTTGAACCGTGTGGACTGTCGAACCAGATTTTCACTGGATTTGTCCTGCCATAGTTGATACCTGTCATCCTCGGAATGGGAGTGAGATGTTATTTACAGGATGATCTCTGTTAACAAGACAGATGTGATGTGATGCACCTTTCAATCAGAAACAGGTGTTGGATGATATATTTAACTTGTTCACCCCCAAAATTTCACCAAGAGCTATTTCAAGCTTTGAACAGGAAGAGTTCAAATGTGCCAGTGTGAATTGGTTACAAGGGCATTGGGATTTGGAACTGACAGAAATATAATGATTTTTGTCTGTCAAACAGACGGAAGCAGGGCAATGTTGAACTGACATAATTGAGTTGAATTCCTCTCAACTAGAGACAAAACTGTCTTTTAATTCCAGGTTTGATACTAAAACCAAAGAGATACGCAAGTTGATTATACATGTACTAGAAGGATGCATGGCTAGTGTAAGATCAGTCTCTTATATCCTGTGATGGTGTGAATGTATACTGCAAGAGATCATGATCAGGGCAAAGTTGCTCAAACAATCATAGACACAACCATTGACAGAGTTCAAACTTTTCAGGAAGAAAACACAAATTGTACACAAAATTACAAATTTCTGTCTTGCATGTTTCACCTTTTGTACAACTGGGCCCTGATAATATAGACAAGATGAAAATGAGTAGGTTGTTTAGATATAGATTTTGAGTCACATAATTAACTGTTACTCTAAACCAACTTGTTTTCGCGTATTTTGCGGTTGATTAATATTTGTAGAAATAAATCGCCATGAAATAGTTTCAATCAAAGGCATTCCAACTGAATAAGTACTGTACATAGGTTTATGATCATATTTATCACGAAACTAAATCGCTGCAGAAGAATCGTTTCATATAAAAACACAAAATTAAGTCGCCGCGAAAATAAGTTGGTTTACATTATATGATGCCACAGACACCTGACTTGTGCCTTGCTTTATGATGTCACAGACACCTGACTTGTGCCTTGCTATATGATGACACAGACACCTGACTTGTGCCGTGCTATATGATGTCACAGACACCTGACTTGTGCCGTGCTATATGATGTCACAGACACCTGACTTGTGCCTTGCTACATGATGCCACAGACACCTGACTTGTGCCTTGCTTTATGATGTCACAGACACCTGACTTGTGCCTTGCTATATGATGACACAGACACCTGACTTGTGCCGTGCTATATGATGTCACAGACACCTGACTTGTGCCGTGCTATATGATGTCACAGACACCTGACTTGTGCCTTGCTACATGATGTCACAGACACCTGATTGTGCCTTGCTATATGATGTCACAGACACCTGATTTGTGGCTTGCTATATGATGTCACAGACACCTGACTTGTGCCTTGCTTTATGATGACACAGACACCTGACTTGTGCCTTGCTATTTGATATCACAGACACCTGACTTGTGCCTTGCTATATGATGTCACAGACACCTGATTTGTGGCTTGCTATATGATGTCACAGACACCTGACTTGTGCCTTGCTATATGATGTCACAGACACCTGACTTGTGCCTTGCTATATGATATCACAGACACCTGACTTGTGCCTTGCTATATTATGTCACAGACACCTGACTTGTGCCTTGCTATATGATGTCACAGACACCTGACTTGTGCCTTGCTATATGATGTCACAGACACCTGACTTGTGCCTTGCTATATGATGACACAGACACCTGACTTGTGCCTTGCTATATGATGACACTGACACCTGACTTGTGCCTTGCTATATGATGACACAGACACCTGACTTGTGCCTTGCTATATGATGTCACAGACACCTGACTTGTGCCATGCTATATGATGTCACAGACACCTGACTTGTGCCTTGCTATATGATGACACAGACACCTGACTTGTGCCTTGCTATATGATGACACAGACACCTGACTTGTGCCTTGCTATATGATGTCACATACACCTGACTTGTGCCATGCTATATGATGTCACAGACACCTGACTTGTGCCTTGCTATATGATGTCACAGACACCTGACTTGTGCCTTGCTATATGATGACACAGACACCTGACTTGTGCCTTGATATATGATGTCACAGACACCTGACTTGTGCCTTGCTATATGATGTCACAGACACCTGACTTGTGCCTTGCTATATGATGTCACAGACACCTGACTTGTGCCTTGCTATATGATGACACAGACACCTGACCTGGGTAAACATCAATTTTTATAATTTGGTAGATGTTCATGTTTAAAATTGGTTTTATCAAAGGAATTACAATATGAGGTTATAGAAATAAGGAAAGGGTAGAAATAGAGAGTATATACATGCAGTATATAACTTCAGTTTATATATATATATACTTTTCATGCATGTATAGCTTAAACGAGATCATGAAAGATTATTAAAGATTTTTTGATGATTCCGAATTACATGCAAGTTAACAAAAGATACACTTAACAGTTCATTAATACAAAATTTTCAGGTACGTCAAATTTATATTTTTTATCATCATCGGCAAACGATAGAGAAGTGCACCGTGGGTTTCCGACGATGATTTTTTATTTAAATAAAAAAAAACAACAAAAAAACACCGCAAACGGATGCAATATACGCCCGTTCGACACTATATGCAATACTTTTGTTGGTTTGTTAGTCAGTTAGGAAAAATTGAGATTTTTTCATGAATTGAATTCATACTATGAATGAAATATCTTATAAAAACATTGAAATAAATAATAAAAAAATAGGATCATAACGCACTGTCTGAGAGGACCATAAATCACTAGAGAAACTTGCACCAAAACTTTAACCCCAAAAAGTGAAGTCACAAACATGTGGATTTTTTTTAAATGCTCTAGAGAATTGACATTAATTGAATCCATACCATGACTGAAAGACCCCATACCAAAAATTAGGATCCTAAAATGCTGACTGACTGAACCATAGATCACTAGAGAAACCTGCACCAAAAAAATGTACATGTAGTTAAAATAAATCATTTAGGCGAGTATATACCAGAAAAGACCTCGGGTCAAAGGACATAGAAACGGAGACCTGTCTATTTATATAATTAGTACACAAATATTTAAACTTAAACATAAATTGTTTACACATTAAAGAAGAATTATTAGTTTATTTTGCTAGCAATCTGGTTATTTAAAAATCAATTATCTTGAGATACGCACAATTCGACACTATAAGCATCATTATCAGTCAAGCGGGCTGGTGACACAGGCACTTGTTACAATCAATATTCCCGCGGACATTCACCAAGAAAATTAGACTTTTCTCTCTAAGCGAGTTACCTCCCCTCAACCACGATGTGATTTCTACAAGAGGCAGAAAGACGAGAATTTGTGGTTATATTGTAGCTACAATCCTTTATTTATTTCAGCAGAACTTTTTATAATCGTTTCTGGAATTCATCGCGTCATTTGGCTCACTAAAATGTTGACTGAATGATTCGCTGCTTTTAGATGGAATGATAGACAATATAGTCTGTACAAAATATGAATTTTGTTTAATCTCCCTACTACAATTTCTTTTTTAAGTTTTGGTCGCTATTTTTAATGGCTCTCGCACAAGGCAATTCTCATATGAAGTAGCCGGTATGTCATTTAAGGCTTTGTGCTGTTTACGCCTCTAATGGGTTATTTACAAATTATCTGCATCGTTTTTAATTTGGAACTACGTGTATATTTAAGGATGTATTCTTCTGAGAAGTCAAAATTTTCCTGCATTAAACATTTTTTCTCATAAAAAAGGAAGTTCATGGCATGACAGAAAATCCAAAGATAATGACAGGTGTGCTCGTTTTTGTGCTATGATCGGTCAAAGTCCAATATGAAATAATACGTCATAAATTTAAGTTTTGATAACGTTTTGACCAGTTGCGGGACATTTTCATAAAATATCTTTCAAATGTCAATCCGGAGTGTATGAATGTTCGCAGAATTAACAAAAACAGTATTTTCTTTTAAGTTATGAAAGTAACATTTCTACTACTTACCATTTTAACCCAGAAAAGCAATTCGAGTTACCCCTTCTACAGAAAAAATCCTCATTTCCCCTCATTTTTGCAGATTTAACGCTTAATAGCAAAAAGTTTTGCTTTTAATTTTTCTTTTAATATTTAGTAGATGAAAAGAAAATTTCGAGTTTCAAAATAAAAGTGCTCCAGTTAAATTAAATATATGAAACAAAATACTAAAATTGTATGATTATCCACTTCGTTGCATAATATTTCTATAATATATATAGAGCATTATAAAGTTGTACAGGAAAAATGAGCTTGCTATGATTAAAAACAGCTAAACACTGATGGTTTTAAGAAATCGATCTAGCACCAAAAAGGTGAAATCTCGGCCTTTCGCGAAGTGCAAAAAAAATACACAGAAAAATACACATTTTCAACGTCCCTGGTTGAAGCTATAATATCCCACAAATTTTCGGCTTATTTGCCTCTTGTAGACATCGAATCACGTATGAAGGGAGGTAACTCGTTGAGAGAGAAAAGTACAATTTATTTGGTGAATGTCCGCGGAAATATTGATTGTAACCAGTACCTGTGTCTACAACAAACTCGCGTGACTGACCATGATGATAATATATTCTACGGCAAGTGCCATTTGTTAATCGTATTTATTATGCAGAATTTATCTAATTTCAAATTAAGAAATAATATCCTAGATTTATCGATGCGTATGAGCTTATAATTATCACAGGGACCCGATAATTTGTTACAGCTAATTTTGGACCTGAAATAGGGGGTTAAGAGTAGTTTTACACGTTTTGGGGGTTTAGATCAATTTTCGATGACCATTGAGGAGGAAATTATTGATCTAAATCCCCCAAACGTGTAAAATTACTCTAAACACCCTATTTTAGGTCCAAAACTACATGTACATGTAGCTGTAACAAATTCTCAGGTCCCTGTGACCGAAACAGGTAAACCGCTACTTTTCCTTTCGCTTTGGCCTGATCGGAGACGTGGACACGATAATAACAACGTCTATTTTTCAGTGTTACAGTATATATAAACATGTTTTAAGTTGCCTCGCAATTTTACACTAATCAAACTATTCAAAACATACAATATTTCTTGGTAAACGCTGTTAATTTTAATAATTATAATAAAAATTCGAGGTTCTTATATACCGCTTTATCACGACCTTTAAGCCACCTCAAAGCGGTTCACAAATTATTATCAGTGGTTATAGGGCCTTAGCAACCAGCCAATATTGTTCTCAACTCCCTTGGGAGCATAAATCCGGTGCTGCCATCTCGGCGCTCACAGCTAACATTTTACAATTCTAGCACTACCCAACCACGAACTTATTTACAGCTGAGTAGACTGGAACAAGCAGAGTAAAGTATCTTGCTCAAGGATACAACACAAGTGCCGTGACCGGGACTCGAACTCGCAACCCTTCGATCTCGAGCCCGGCGTCCTACCACTTATAGACCACCGCGCCTCATCAAGTTTGTTACCTACATTGATGTATAGCTACAAATAGTACCTGACAAATCTGGTCTGCATTAAGGTTCAATGATGAATTATATGATTTTATTGATCTTTCCTTACCGAGTTTTTATTTGTTATATCATGTATGTTAGTTCCCAAGGCACAGTGCAAGATGTCTTGTTGTTAGAAGTACTTCAAAGAGGTATGGCGCATATTGGCCCGTTTCAACCTAAAGGTGGCCGTTTTCTTATATATCTACAATGCGTATACAATTTCTCAATGGTGGTATTACTTTGAAAGATAATAATAAAACAATCTGATTAAAACAATATCTCTATCTCTGTGCTGTTCCGTAAACCTCGCTTTGCTGTGTCAAAAAGCAACATGAAGAAGCTACTTTACGGAACGGAGCGGAGGTCAATAGTAATCTAACTCAAAGGGTTATGATGACCTACAGACATCGTGATTCGTCTGTCGTCGTACACCGTTCGTCGTGTGTAAACTTTTCCTTTAAACGACTTCTTCTCAATAACCGAAAGGCCCAATGTGCCGATATTATGCATGAAGCATGCTGGAATGATATGGGCTATCAAGTTTGTTAAAATGGGTCACCTACTTTCAAGGTAACATGTCTTTAAATCTTCAAGCAACTTATTCCCAATAACCGAAAGGTCCAGGGTACCAATATTTGGCCTGTAGCATGCTTGGATGAATGACATTGAACCACTTTCAAGGTCTCAGGGGTCAGATGTGTTTAAAATCGTTCAAACAACTTCTTCTAAGTAACTAAATTACCTAAGGTGCTGATAATTGGCTGATAGCATACTGGGATTCAGATATACCAAATTTGTAAAAATGAAAATCTGAACCTATACTTTCAATGTCACGGGGGTCAAATGTCTTAAAATCTTCAAGAAACTTCTTCTCAATAACTGAAAGGCCTGGAGTACTGAATTTGGCAAGTGGCATGCTGGGATGAAGCCTATCAAGTTTGTTCAAATGAATGACCTTGACCAACTTTCAAGGTCGCAGGGATCAATGTGTTAAAAAAAACTTCTCAATAATTGAAAGGCCTGGGGTACTGTTGCATGCTTGAACAAAGGGCTACCAAGTTTTTTTCAAATGAACGTTCAAGGTCAGAGGCGTCAAATGTGCTAAAAATGTTCTAGCAGTTTATTCTCAATAACAGAAAGGATGAATTATAGGCCGGGCTGCAAAGTTTGTTCAAATGAATGACCTTAGCCCACTTTCAAAGTCACAGGAGGTAAATGTGCTTAACATTCTCAACAAGAGGCCCAATGGGCCTGCATCGCTCACCTGGAATTAATCTCTGCCTTGTAACCCTAAAGTGCCAAAATGGCCCCTTAGGCGTCAGAGTCACCATTTATGCAAAATCTGTTCCCCTTCCCCCAAGGATGTTTCTGACCAAATTTAGGCAAATCCATTCATAACTTTTGGACAAGAAGAGATTTAAAGGAATTGCCTCTATTTTCCCTATTGGGTCATGCCCCTCTAGCCCCTTGGGGGTCAGAGTCCCCATTTATGCAAACTATGTTCCTCTTCCCCAAAGGCTGTTTCTGACCAAATTTGGACAAAATCTATTCATAACTTTATGACAAGAAGAGATTTAAAGGAATGACCTCTATTTCCCTTAATTGGCCCCATGCCTCTGGACCCTTAGGGGTCAGAGTCACCATTTATGCAATACCTGTTCCCCTTCCCCCAAGGATGTTTCTGACTAAATTTGGTCAAAATCCAATCAGGACTTTTTGACAAGAAGAGATTTAAAGGAATTACCTATATTTTTCCTATTGGGCCCCGCCCCTTGGGTGTCAGTGTCACCATTTATGCAAAATCTGTTCCCCTTCCCCCAACGATGTTTCTGACCAAATTTGGACAAAATCTATTCATAACTTTATGACAAGAAGAGATTTAAAGGAATGACCTCTATTTCCCTTAATTGGCCCCATGCCTCTGGACCCTTAGGGGTCAGAGTCACCATTTATGCAATACCTGTTCCCCTTCCCCCAAGGATGTTTCTGACTAAATTTGGTCAAAATCCAATCAGGACTTTTTGACAAGAAGAGACTTAAAGGAATTACCTCTATTTCCCCTATTGGGCACCGCCCCTCTGGCCCCTTTGGGGTCCGAGTCACCATTTATGCAAAATCTGTTCCTCTTCCAAAAAGGATGTTTCTGACCTAATTTGGTCAAAATCCAATCAGGACTTTTTGACAAGAAGAAATTTAAAGGAATTACCTCTATTTTCCCTCTTGGGCCCCGCCCCTCTGCCCCCTTGGGTGTCAGAGTTACCATTTATGCAAAATCTGTTCCCTTTCCTCCTACAATGTTTCTGCTTAAATTTGGACAAAATCTATTCATAACTTTATGACAAGAAGAGATTAAAAGGAATTACCTCTATTTCCCCTATTGGGCCCCGTCCCTTAGGGGTCAGTGTCACCATTTATGCAAAATTTGTTCCCCTTCCCCCAACGATGTTTCTGACCAAATTTGGACAAAATCTATTCATAACGTTATGACATGAAGAAATTTAAAGGAATTACCTCTATTTCCCCTATTGGGCCCCGCCCCTCTGGCCCCTTTCGGGTCTGAGTCACCATTTATGAAAAATCTGTTCCTCTTCCCCCAACAATTTTTCTGACAAAATTTTGTCAAAATCCAATCATAACTTTTGGACAAGAAGAGATTTAAAGGAATTACCTCTATTTTCCCTATTGGGCCCTGCCCTTCTGGCCCCTTGGGTGTCAGTGTCACCATTTATGCAAAATCTGTTCCCCTTCCCCCAACGATGTTTCTGACCAAATTTGGACAAAATCCATTCATAACTTTATGACAAGAAGAAATTTAAAGGAATTACCTCTATTTCCCCTATTGGGCCCCGCCCCTCTGGCCCCTTTCGGGTCCGAGTCACCATTTATGCAAAATCTGTTCCTCTTCACCAAAGGATCATTCTGACCATATTTGGTCAAAATCCAATCAGGACTTTTTGACAAGAAGAGATTTAAAGGAATTACCTCTATTTTCCCTATTGGGCCCCGCCCCTCTGGCCCCTTGAGTGTCAGAGTCACCATTTATGCAAAAACTGTTCCCCTTCGCCCAAGGATGTTTCTGACTAAATTTGGACAAAATCTATTCATAACTTTATGACAAGAAGAGATTTAAAGGAATCACCTCTATTTTCCCTATTGGGCCCTGCCCTTCTGGCCCCTTGGGTGTCAGTGTCACCATTTATGCAAAATCTGTTCCCCTTCCCTTAAGGATGTTTCTGACCGAATTTGCGCCAAATCCATTCATAACTTTTTGACAAGAAGAGATTTAAAGGAATTACCTCTATTTCCCCTACCAGGCCCCGCCCCTCTGGGCCCTTAGGGGTCAGAGTCACCATTTATGCAAAATATGTTCCCCTTCCCCCAACGATGTTTCTGACTAAATTTGGCCAAAATCCAATCAACACTTTTTGACAAGAAGAGATTTAAAGAATTACCTCTATTTTCCCTATTGGGCCCCGCCCCTCTGGCCCTTTGGGGGTCAGAGTCACCATTTATGCAAAATCTGTTCCCCTTCCCCCAATGATGTTTCTGACGAAATTTGGACAAAATCCATTCATAACTTTATGACAAGAAAAAAATTAAAGGAATTACCTCTATTTCCCCTTTTGGGCCATGCCCCTCTGCCCCCTTAGGAGTCAGAGTTACCATTTATGCAAAATTTGTTCCCCTTCCCTTAAGGATGTTTCTGACCGAATTTGGGCCAAATCCATTCATAACATTTTGACAAGAAGAGATTTAAAGGAATGACCTCTATTTCCCCATATCAGGCCCCGCCCCATTTAGAGTCACCATTTATGCAAAATATGTTCCCCTTCCCCCAACGATGTTTCTGACTACATTTGGCCAAAATCCAATCAACACTTTTTGACAAGAAGAGATTTAAAGAATTACCTCTATTTTCCCTATTGGGCCCCGCCCCTCTGGCCCTTTGCGGGTCAGAGTCACCATTTATGCAAAATCTGTTCCCCTTCGCCCAAGGATGTTTCTGACTAAATTTGGTCAAAATCCAATCAACACTTTTTGACAAGAAGAGATTTAAAGAATTATCTCTATTTTCCCTATTGGGCCCCGCCCCTCTGGCCCTTTGGGGGTCAGAGTCACCATTTATGCAAAATCTGTTCCCCTTCGCCCAAGGATGTTTCTGACCAAATTTGGTTAAAATCCAATCAGGACTTTTTGACTAGTAGCGATTTGAAGAAAATGTTGACAGACGACGGACGGACGACAGACGCTGCGCCATGGCATAAGCTCACCGGACCTTCGGTCCAGGTGAGCTAATAACCAAAGGGAAATCTGGGTACTGATATTTGGCCTGTAGCATGCTGGGATGAAGGGCTACAAAGTTTGTTCAAATGATCGATACATAATACTCGGCAGGGGTTTAGCAGATTAGTATCAATGCCCCATGTTCATGAGTGTAATGCATTCCTCAATTCTTACTACAAGTACTCTAAGGATATTCTGATGATTGAGGTTTTCTTAATTGAGCAAATTCAAATTACTTCCTCAAATGACCATTGTTATTAGCTCACCTGGTCCAAAGGGCCAAGTGAGTTTATGTGATGGTGCAGCATCCGTCCTTCCTGTGTCCGTCAACTTTTCCTTTAAACGACTTTTTCTTAATACCGAAAGGCCCGGTGACATGAAATTTGGATGGTAGCTTTCTATGGAAGGAGCTGAGCGAAATTTTCCAAAAATAATATGTGGTCACACTCTGTATTCATATATATTGAAACCTTCAAATGACATCTTCTTAAATACCGTCAGGCATAGAAACCATATATTTGACTGGTAGCTTTCTTGGATGAAGAGGAACAAAGTTTGCAAAAAAAATGACCTTGACCCATAACCAAGGTCGCAGGGGTCATACTTGTTAAAACATTTTAAACATTTCTCCTGATCAACCAAAATGCCTAGAAGCATGATATTTGGCTGAAAGGTTTCTAAGATGAGTCGCAACAAAGTTTGTATCTTTGGACATGTATCATCACGACATTAAGTTGTGTTTTCCTGAAAGTCTGTTTGATTCAACTATATTTGTAAGAGTTATAACTTACTGTTCTTTGTAATTTCATATTTCACAATCTAAATCCTGTTCGGAGATCTCTTCCGTGCCAAGGTTTTAGTGTGACCCTCCCATCATAGAGTGTGACCCTCCCATCATAGAGTGTGACCCTCCCATCATAGAGTGTGACCCTCCCATCATAGAGTGTAACCCTCCCATCATAGAGTGTGACCCTCCCATCATAGAGTGTGACCCTCCCATCATAGTGTGACCCTCCCGTAATAGAGTGTGACCCTCCCATCATAGAGTGTGACCCTCCCATCATAGTGTGACCCTCCCATCATTGAGTGTGACCCTCCCATTATAGTGTGACCCTCCCGTAATAGAGTGTGACCCTCCCGTCATAGAGTGTGACCCTCCCATCATAGTGTGACCCTCCCGTAATAGAGTGTGACCCTCCCGTCATAGAGTGTGACCTTCCCATCATAGAGTGTGACCCTCCCGTAATAGAGTGTGACCCTCCCGTCATAGAGTGTGAACCTCCCATCATAGAGTGTGACCCTCCCATCATAGAGTGTGACCCTCCCATCATAGTGTGACCCTCCCGTCATAGAGTGTGACCCTCCCGTCATAGAGTGTGACCCTCCCATCATAGAGTGTGACCCTCCCATCATAGAGTGTGACCCTCCTATCATAGTGTGACCCTCCCATCATAGAGTGTGCCCTTCCCGTCATAGAGTGTGCCCTTCCCGTCATAGAGTGTGACCTTCCCATCATAGAGTGTGCCCTTCCCGTCATAGAGTATGCCCTTCCCATCATAGTGTGACCCTCCCATCAAAGAGTGTGCCCTTCCCGTCATAGAGTGTGCCCGTCCCATCATAGAGTGTGCCCTTCCCGTCATAGAGTGTGCCCTTCCCGTCATAGAGTGTGCCCTTCCCGTCATAGAGTGTGACCTTCCCGTCATAGAGTGTGCCCTTCCCATCATAGAGTGTGCCCTTCCCGTCATAGAGTGTGCCCTTCCCGTCATAGAGTGTGCCCTTCCCGTCATAGAGTGTGCCCTTCCCGTCATAGAGTGTGCCCTTCCCGTCATAGAGTGTGCCCTTACCGTCATAGAGTGTGACCGGCCCATGGCAGATTACATGTATGATCCTGTTGTTGTAGAGTGTGACCCTCCTGTGATAGAGTGTGACCCTCCCATGACAGAGTGATCCTGTGGTATAGAGTGTGACCCTCCCGTGATAGAGTGACCCTGTGGTATAGAGTGTGACTCTCCTGTGATGGAGTGACCCTGTGGTATAGAGTGTGACCCTCCTGTGATAGAGTGACCCTGTGGTATAGAGTGTGACCCTCCTGTGATAGAGTGACCCTGTGGTATAGAGTGTGACCCTCCCTTCTTAGAGTGTGACCCTCGAACTCCCTTCATAGAGTTTGAACCTCCCATGGCAGATTACATGCATGATCCTATTGTTGTAGAGTGTGACCCTCCCGTGATAGAGTGACCCTGTGGTATAGAGTGTGACTCTCCCGTGATAGAGTGACCCTGTGGTATAGAGTGTGACCCTCGCGTGATAGAGTGACCCTGTGGTATAGAGTGTGACTCTCCTGTGATAGAGTGACCCTGTGGTAAAGAGTGTGACCCTCCTGTGATAGAGTGACCCTGTGGTATAGAGTGTGACCCTCCCTTCTTAGAGTGTGACCCTCGAACTCCCTTCATAGAGTTTGAACCTCCCATGGCAGATTACATGCATGATCCTATAGTTGTAGAGTGTGACCCTCCCGTGATAGAGCGACCCTGTGGTATAGAGTGTGACTCTCCCGTGATAGAGTGACCCTGTGGTATAGAGTGTGACCCTCACGTGATAGAGTGACCCTGTGGTATAGAGTGTGACTCTCCTGTGATAGAGTGACCCTGTGGTACATGTATAGAGTGTGACCCTCCCGTTATAGAGTGACCCTGTGGTATAGAACGTGACCGGTCCGTTATAGAGTGACCCTGTGATATAGAGTGTGACTCTCCTGTGATAGAGTGACCCTGTGGTATAGAGTGTGACTCTCCTGTGAAAGAGTGACCCTGTGGTATAGAGTGTGACACTCCTGTGATAGATTGACCCTGTGGTATAGAGTGTGACCCTGCGGTATAGAGTTTGACTCTCCTGTGAAAGAGTGACCCTGTGGTATAGAGTGTGACACTCCTGTGATAGATTGACCCTGTGGTATAGAGTGTGACTCTCCCGTGATAGAGTGACCCTGTGGTATAGAGTGTGACTCTCCCATAACAGAGTGATCCTGTGGTATAGAGTGTGACCCTCCCGTGATAGAGTGACCCTGTGGTATAGAGTGTGACTCTCCTGTGAAAGAGTGACCCTGTGGTATTGAGTGTGACCCTGTGGTATGGAGTGTGACTCTCCTGTGATAGAGTGACCCTGTGGTATAGAGTGTGACCCTGTGGTATAGAGTGTGACTCTCCTGTGATAGAGTTACCCTGTGGTATAGAGTGTGACCCTCCCGTGATAGAGTGACCCTGTGGTATAGATTGTGACTCTCCTGTGATAGAGTGACCCTGTGGTATAGAGTGCGACTCTCCCGTGATAGAGTGACCTTGTGGTATAGAGTGTGACTCTCCCGTGATAGAGTGACCCTGTGGTATAGAGTGTGACTCTCCCGTGATAGAGTGACCCTGTGGTATAGAGTGTATAGAGGGGGGGGGGGGGGGGGCCACACTCCATAAAGCGGGGCACACACCATAAAGGGGGGTACACTCCATTTTGGATAAGAAACCAAAATTGAAAATGTAAGTGATCCATAATTGAGCAGAAACTTATTTTCTGTTTATATCACATGTACATTATAAATTTTGGTTCAGTGAACCTGGAGTCCTCGTAGTTGTGTGAGGATTCATTCAGGAAACTTTGCAAATCCATAACCATCGTCATATTAAATTTATTAATTGAATTGTTTTGAATAATGGTTATTTCTATTTGTTTCACTTGTAAGTCGCTATCACCATACATAATACTGATTAAGATTTGCATCAGTTACATATGATTATTACTCTTCATACACAATTCAGTCTATGAGGCCATTTCTGAAAAAATTGCTTGAAAAAATATTAAAAAAGGATTAAATTGAAAAAAAAAAAAAAAAATTAAAAAAAAAAATTCAATTTCAAATTAGCTATAATTATCCTTTGTTATCCTTAATTATTCAGATGTGGCCTACAAAAAGTCCAAATTGCAGCTGTATAAGACATAAAACAATATATTGATATGATATTGACTGGCCAGAAAGGTTGAAGGAAACACGGACAAAGATAGAGACATGACATGAGTTATCTCCATGAAATGGCAGTCATTAGGATTGTATTACCATTATTACATACAATAAGTCCTTTAATCATATACGCCCAACAATATTTTTAAAAAAAATACCAATGCTTATGTTCAACAAATTATCCATGGACTAATTAAGACCACAATTAATTTCACCATATGTTTCATTGAAACATTTAATTTTATAACAAATTCCCAAAATCCAATAGCCAACTTTCTTTTCTAACCTGCCAAGAGCGACATCTTGGGAGTAAAATATTAAAATTTCAACATAGCATGTTGACCTTTTTCTAGAAATAATCGTCTGCATGTGTCATCAACGTCAAATATAAACTTCAGGGTCAGGGGGTAGGGGTAAAAACAGGACTTGTCATACAGAAGCCTGTGCCAAAATAACATGCACAGTATCAACAATTTACAAAGTTAATGTTAGAATGATATCTTAAGAATATTTCAACAACAAACTTGTACACAAATACCAAGTTCTTACAGACATAGTATAGTTTTTACTAAAACACCTAGATTTCTAAGGGACTTCATTCTTGTGTACTGAACCCGGAGCATTTAATTGTGGTCTAAGTCCTATTATAGGACTTAACTTTTTTTGATTTTGAAAAATTAATATTTCCTTTAACTGTAAGTAATTTGAAACTTTTTGGTGAAAACCGCATCAATTTAGGACATATAAGACAGAAGTTATGACAAATTAAAAAATCCCTATCATGCTGTAATTTTGTGCTAAGATGGACAGACATTTCCTTCACGAATTTCTTTCTACAAGGGTCAGGAAAAACGTCTTATATTTTGAAAAAAAGATGATATTTCAATACTGTAAAGTGATTTATGATGTAGAATAATATTTTCACATCCTCAAATAAAGTGTTTACATCACAATATTTAACTTCAATTGTGTAGTCTCCATGACTACACAATGCTCTTGAACCTGTAATCACATAGACGACTGACCACTAAAACTGTATGACCACTCATGGACACACCCAAGGCTTGCTGCTGCTGTGCTGTCATTTAGGTGACCTCAAGGATAGTTGACAGCATATAGCTTTTTCCTCTCAGCAAAGTACCAGTTCAGCACCACTTGTTTTGGAATGTGCGTGCTAGTATCCACTTCCTAGGGGCTGCTAAAATTCTTGACACCCAAACTCATTCCCTGTAAGGTATTCATATAAGGATTGTACCTCATTCTGACTGCGTATACGGTAGTATGCCCGCAGTTGGCAATGAACATATTATATGGTGCCCGTTAGCGCTCCATAGTGGATATGTTCGTTGCCAACTGCGGGCAAACTACCGTATACACAGTCAAAATGAGGTACAATCCTTATATTTACACCACTATTAATTTTCAAGTGCTATACGAAGAAAAAAAAACATTCGAAGCGGGTTGCTAAGATGGTAACTACGATGGCCGTGGTTGCTAAGATAATATAGTCCCATCGGATTTCATCAATATATTGGTAAATTTAGAAAATACACAGTGAACAACATTATTTTTCTTCATAACATCATATGTAAATTTGGAATTAAATAATACTATTAGCATGTCGAATTTATTCCTTTATTCATAACGGTCGTTATGTACACGCATTGACACAGTTATCTGGTTGTGACGCGGTCCGACGTCAGACGTCACAACTGCAGGGCGCCGCCATGTTTGCATTCCCGTCAAAGAGTTTCGAATGCGCATCATTACGAATCAAAAGTTTGCTAGAAACAATTTATTGTTTAATTACAGGAAATTGATTCAATATATGTTCCATGTTTCAAAATCTTGAAGGAACCAAACAATGGCCGACAGCGAATAGTTATTTTTCTGAAGCGTGAACGACGCCATATTTGAACAAATATCAATCCGCCAAGCCTTTTTTCACTGCGTATACGCTAATATATTCGCAGTCAAGTTTATTAAGCACAAGAAGGGAGAGATGTAAATATATTAGTGTCTTAGCACTCCCAAATAATGTGCTGTTATACCATTCACCCAGCTATTCAGATGGTGCTCGGATCAGCATTCCCTTTCAGGTGGTTAACTTTCACTACCATTCTTGTCTTCCAGCCATGTCATTTTTGTTGCGTGCTGTTAAATCCTTGGACACTAGTTGTCTTGTCACAAAACTCCACTTAATGCTCAAGCTCAAGCAGGTATGTTAAAGTGTCCGAGAAGAAGCCTGGGTCCTAATTGGTGCTAACAGCCTAACTACACAAATCTCACAATGACAGCTATCTGTCTATAAGTGCTGGGTCCTTTGGTCCAGACTAATCTGTGTCCACTTCTCTGTATTGTATTTAAAATCATATGCCTGTGACCCCAAGGAGAGAAAACTTTAACTGTTGGTTAAACAGCACTGAGACAGCACACACAAAGGCCGCAAAGTCCAACTTCAAGAAAGGTGAGCTTGGTCCATCACACTGCATCAGGTCAGGGTAGGGGAGACAATCAACCTCAAGACCACCTGTATTGAGAAGAAAAGACATTTCATTTGAGGACACTTTTTGAAATCAAAGACAAAATTCAAATACCAACATATATGTACCAAATATAATAAGCTACATATATAGATGACTACCTAGAGGGAATCTCCCCGTCGGTGGTGCTCGGACAAAGTTGTCACAAACAACAACTTATACCCTCAGAAACAGTTGTTTGTTGTTTTTTGTAATCAAACCTCTTTCAATTTCTACATAGAGTTTCTTAAACTAGATTACCATAGAAAACAATATTGAAATTTAAGCAATACTGCCTGTTATTATAGATGAAATGATGTTCTAAACTAATCTGAATTACATTTACACATAATTAACTACTCAGGCACACATGTGACCAATCCATATCACCTATTACTTATGAATTACTTTCAAAAACATAAATGATAGTCTATGTACAAGCCCCCACTCCCCAAATTTCAAATCCATTGGCTCTTTAAAAACTCATCTTAACTGATTTTCCATACTTTATTAATGATCCCTGCCGAATTCAAATCTTTCATGTTTTGCACTTAATTATAACTGATTTTTCAAATTTTCTGTTTTGATAGAATTTGCAGAATTTCTCAATTTTTACTTTAAAAATCAGATGTAGGAATACATAAAAACATATAATATGAAAATTCAAGTGTCTATATACATACAGTGTTGAATAAAAAAAACCACTAAAATTTAAAATTTGAAATTATTTAAAACTTCAATTTCTTATTTATTTTAACTTGCTTATCTAAATTATTAGTTCAAAA
Source organism: Mimachlamys varia (assembly GCA_947623455.1). Taxonomy (NCBI): domain Eukaryota; kingdom Metazoa; phylum Mollusca; class Bivalvia; order Pectinida; family Pectinidae; genus Mimachlamys; species Mimachlamys varia. The sequence goes on along the minus strand of OX392532.1, from coordinate 24,917,188 downwards.
TATCAGACATGCTACATAGGGTAATCCTGCTAAATTTCATCAAAATCTGTCCAAAAACATGGATCTGAGAAAGAAAAACATTTTTTTTTTAGACCATTCATATTATAGGACTTAACAAATTTTGATTTTGCAAAGTTAATATTTCCTTAAACTGTAGGCAATTTGAAACTTTTTGGTGAAAACCACATCATTATAGGACATATAAGACAGAAGTTATGACAAATTTAAAAACCACTATCATGCTGTAATTTTGTGTTAGTTGGACAGACATTTTCTTCACAAATTTCTAGCTACAAGAGTTAGGAAAAATGTCATATCTTTTGAAAAATGATGATATTTCATTTCTGTAAAGTGATTTATTATGTAGAATACTATTTTCACATTCTCAAATAAAGTGTTTACATCACAATATTAAACTTCAATTAAGTTTGAAGAATTTAAATCAAATTTTAAAAATTTTAATTTTTTTCAAAAAATACAACATTTGAACTGTGCCTTAACCTTTATTCAGTGTCTATGATTTCAAAAATTGCTTTAGAACCTATAATCACATAGACAACTGACCACTAAAACTGTATGACCACTCATAGACACACCCAAGGCTTGCTGCTCCTGTGCTGTCATGGTGACCTCAAGGATAGTTGACATCATAGCTTTTTCCTCTCAGCAAAGTACCAGTTCAGCACCACTTGTTTTTGAATGTACATGCTAGTATCCACTTCCTAGGGGCTGCTTTCTTGACACCCACACTCATTCCCTGTAAGGCATTCATACTTAGTGTCTTAGCACTCCCAAATAATGTGCTGTTATACCATTCACCCAGCAATTCAGATGGTGCTCGGATCAGCATTCCCATTCAGGTGGTTAACTTCCTCTACCATTCTTGTCTTCCAGCCATGTCATTTTTGTTGGGTGATGTTAACTCCTTGGACACTAGTTGTCTTGTCACAAAACTCCACTTAATGTTCAAGCTCCAGCAGGTATGATTAAGTGTCCGAGAAGAAGCCTGGGTCCTAATTGGTGCTGACAGCCTATCCAAACAAATCTGATGACAGCTATCTGTCTATAAGTGCTGGGTCCTTTGGTCCAGACTTATCTGTGTCCACTTCTCTGTATTGTATTTAAAATCATATGCCTGTGACCCCAAGGAGAGAAAACTTTAACTGTTGGTTAAACAGCACTGAGACAGCACACACAAAGGCCGCAAAGTCCAACTTCAAGAAAGGTGAGCTTGGTCCATCACACTGCATCAGGTCAGGGTAGGGGAGACAATCAACCTCAAGACCATCTGTATTGAGAAGAAAAGACATTTCATTTGAGGACACTTTTTGAAATCCAAGACAAAATTCAAATACCAACATATATGTACCAAACATAATAAGCTACATATATAGATGACTACCTAGAGGGAATCTCCCCGTCAGTGGTGCTCGGACAAAGTTGTCACAAACAACAACTTATACCCTCAGAAACAGTTGTTTGTTGTCTTTTGTAATCAAACCCCTTTCAATTTCAACATAGAGTTTCTTAAACTAGATTACCATAGAAAACAATATTGAAATTTAAGCAATACTGCCTGTTATTATAGATGAAATGATGTTCTAAACTAATCTGAATTACATTTACACATAATTAACTATTCAGGCACACATGTGACCAATCCATATCACTTCTTACTTATGAATTTCTTTCAAAAACATAAATGATAGTCTATGTACAAGCCCCCACTCCCCAAATTTCAAATCCATTGGCTCTTTAAAACCTCATCTTAACTGATTTTCCATACTTTATTAATGATCCCTGCCAAATTCAAATCTTTCATGTTTTGCACTTAATTATAACTGATTTTTCAAATATTCTGTTTTGATATAATTTGCAGAATTTCTCAAGTTTTACTTTAAAAATCAAATGTAGGAATACATAAAAACATATAATATGAAAATTCAAGTGTCTATATACATACAGTGTTGAATAAAAAACAAGAGGCCCAATGGGCCTGCATCGCCCACCTGGTATCAATCTCTGACTTATATTATAGTGTAACCCTAAAGTCCCCTAAAATCTTTTACTGTAAGACATTTAGAAGAACATGTTAAGATTTAAACATATTTTACCCCTGTGACCTTATAAGACAACATCATTTTCATTTTCAAATTTTGTTTGGCTTCATCCCAGGATGCTACCAACCAAATATCATGTCTCTAGGTATTTGGGTTTATCAGAAGAAGTCGCTCAAAGCTTTTAACCGATTTGACCACTGTGACCTTTAATATGGGTCAAGCTCATTTTCCTTTCCAAATATCAAGCTTCTAGGGCTTTTGGTATTTCAGAAGAAGTCATTTAAAGGTTTTAACAGATTTGACCCTTGTGACCTTAAATATAAGTCAAGCTCATTTCTTTTCGCAAACTTTGTCAGGCTTCATCCAAGAAAACTTTCAGCCAAATATCATGCTTCTAGGGCTTTTTGTAATTCAGAAGAGGTCGTTTGAATGTTTTAAGAGATTTGACCCCTGTGACCTTGAATATAGGCCAAGGTCATTTCCTTTCACAACCTTTGTTGGGCTTCATCCAAGGAAGCTTTCAGCCAAATATCATGCTTCTAGGGCTTTTGGTACTTTAGAAGAAGTGGTTTGAAAGGTTTAACATATTTGACCCCTGTGACCTTGAATATAAGTCAAGGTCAGTTCTTTTCGCAAACTTTGTCGGGCTTCATTCAAGGAACCTTTCAGCCAAATATCATGCTTCTAGGGCTTTTGGTATTTCAGAAGAAGTTGTTTAAAGGTTTTAACAGATTTGACCCTTGTGACCTTGAATATAAGTCAAGGTCAGTTCTTTTCGCAAACTTTGTCAGGCTTCATCCAAAGAACCTTTCAGCCAAATACCATGTTTCTAGGGCTTTTGGTACTTCAGGAGAAGTCGTTTAAAGTTTTTAACAGATCTGACCCTTGTGACCTTAAATAAAGATCAAGGTCATTTCCTTTCGCAAACTTTGTCGGGCTTCATCAAAGAAACCTTTCAGCCAAATATCATGCTTCTAGGGCTTTTGGTAATTCAGAAGAAGTCGTTTGAATGTTTTAAGAGATTTGATCCCTGTGACCTTTAATATAGGTCAAGGTCATTTCTTTTCACAAACTTTGTCTGGTTTCTTCCAAGGAACCTTTTAGCCAAATATCATGTTTCTATCACTTTTGGTATTTCAGAAGAAGTGGTTTGAATGTTTTAACAGATTTGACCCCTGTGACCTTGAATATAGGTCAAGGTCATTTCTTTTCACAAACTTTGTCGGGCTTCATTCAAGGAACCTTTCAGCCAAATATCATGCTTCTATGGCTTTTGGTATTTCAGAAGAAGTTGTTTAAAGGTTTTAACAGATTTGACCCTTGTGACCTTGAATATAAGTCAAGGTCAGTTCTTTTCGCAAACTTTGTCAGGCTTCATCCAAAGAACCTTTCAGCCAAATACCATGTTTCTAGGGCTTTTGGTACTTCAGGAGAAGTCGTTTAAAGTTTTTAACAGATCTGACCCTTGTGACCTTAAATAAAGATCAAGGTCATTTCCTTTCGCAAACTTTGTCGGGCTTCATCAAAGAAACCTTTCAGCCAAATATCATGCTTCTAGGGCTTTTGGTAATTCAGAAGAAGTCGTTTGAATGTTTTAAGAGATTTGATCCCTGTGACCTTTAATATAGGTCAAGGTCATTTCTTTTCACAAACTTTGTCTGGTTTCTTCCAAGGAACCTTTTAGCCAAATATCATGTTTCTATCACTTTTGGTATTTCAGAAGAAGTGGTTTGAATGTTTTAACAGATTTGACCCCTGTGACCTTGAATATAGGTCAAGGTCATTTCTTTTCACAAACTTTGTCGGGCTTCATTCAAGGAACCTTTCAGCCAAATATCATGCTTCTATGGCTTTTGGTATTTCAGAAGAAGTTGTTTAAAGGTTTTAACAGATTTGACCCTTGTGACCTTGAATATAAGTCAAGGTCAGTTCTTTTCGCAAACTTTGTCAGGCTTCATCCAAAGAACCTTTCAGCCAAATACCATGTTTCTAGGGCTTTTGGTACTTCAGGAGAAGTCGTTTAAAGTTTTTAACAGATCTGACCCTTGTGACCTTAAATAAAGATCAAGGTCATTTCCTTTCGCAAACTTTGTCAGGCTTCATCAAAGAAACCTTTCAGCGAAATATCATGCTTCTAGGGCTTTTGGTAATTCAGAAGAAGTCGTTTGAATGTTTTAAGAGATTTGACCCCTGTGACCTTGAATATAAGTCAAGGTCATTTCTTTTCGCAAACTTTGTCTGGTTTCTTCCAAGGAACCTTTTAGCCAAATATCATGTTTCTATCACTGTTGGTATTTCAGAAGAAGTCGTTTGAATGTTTCAACAGATTTGACCCCTGTGACCTTGAATATAGGTCAAGGTCATTTCTTTTCACAAACTTTGTCGGGCTTCATCCAAGGAACATTTTAGCCAAATATCATACTTCTAGGGATTTTGGTTTATTAGAAGAAGTCGTTTAAAGGTTAAAATAGATTTAACCTCACTGTGACCTTGAATATTGGTCAAGGTCATTTCTTTTCGCAAACTTTCTTTGGCTTCATCCAAGGAAGCTACTGGTCAAATATGAAGTCTCTATGCCTGATGGTATTTTAGAAGAAGTTGTTTGAAAGTTTCGTTATTTTTGACCCCTGTGACCTTGAAATTAGGTCAAAGTGATTTTTTTTCGCAAACTTTGTTCAGCTCCTTCAAAGAAATCTACCAGCCAAATTTCATGTCACTGGGCCTTTCAGTATTTTAGAAGAAGTCTTTTAAAGGAAAAAGTTGACGGATGCAGGACGGACGGACGACGGACGCTGCACCATCACATAAGCTCACTTGGCCCATCGGGCCAGGTGAGCTAAAAACCTAAAATTTAAAATTTGAAATTAATTAAAACTTCAATTTCTAATTTAATTTAACTTGCTCATCTAAATTATAATTATTAGTTTCAAAATATCAGACATGCTACATAGGGTAATCCTGCCAAATTTCATCAAAATCTGTCCAAAAACATGGATCTGAGAAAGAAAAACATGTATTTTTAGACCATTCATATTATAGGACTTTCCATTTTTTGATTTTGCAAAGTTAATATTTCCTTAAACTGTAGGCAATTTGAAACTTTTTGGTGAAAACCACATCATTATATGACATATGAGATAGAAGTTATGACAAATTTAAAAACCACTGTCATGCTGTAATTTTGTATTAGTTGGACAGACATTTTCTTCACAAATTTCTAGCTACAAGGGTCAGGAAAAATGTCATATCTTTTGAAAAAATGATGATATTTCATTTCTGTAAAGTGATTTATTATGTAGAATACTATTTTCACATTCTCAAATAAAGTGTTTACATCACAATATTAAACTTCAATTAAGTTTGAAGAATTTAAATCAAATTTTTAAATTTTTAAATTTTTCAAAAAATACAACATTTAAACTGTGCCTTAACCTTTATTCAGTCTCTATGATTTCAAAAAATGCTTTAGAGCCTATAATCACATAGACAACTGACCACTAAAACTGTATGACCACTCATGGACACACCCAAGGCTTGCTGCTCCTGTGCTGTCAGGGTGACCTCAAGGATAGTTGACATCATAGCTTTTTCCTCTCAGCAAAGTACCAGTTCAGCACCACTTGTTTTTTAATGTGCGTGCTAATATCCACTACCTAGGGGCTGCTTTCTTGACACCCACACTCATTCCCTGTAAGGCATTCATACTTAGTGTCTTAGCACTCCCAAATAATGTGCTGTTATACCATTCACCCAGCAATTCAGATGGTGCTCGGATCAGCATTCCCATTCAGGTGGTTAACTTCCACTACCATTCTTGTCTTCCAGCCATGTCATTTTTGTTGGGTGATGTTAACTCCTTGGACACTAGTTGGCTTGTCACAAAACTCCACTTAATGTTCAAGCTCCAGCAGGTATGTTAAAGTGTCCGAGAAGAAGCCTGGGTTCTTGGTGTTGACAGCCTATCCAAACAAATCTGATGACAGCTACCCGTCTATAAGTGCTGGGTCCTTTGGTCCAGACTAATCTGTGTCCACTTCTCTGTATTGTATTTAAAAGCATATGCCTGTGACCCCAAGGAGAGACAACTTTAACTGTTGGTTAAACAGCACTGAGACAGCATACACAAAGACCGCAAAGTCCAACTTCAAGAAAGGTGAACTTGGTCCATCACACTGCTTGGGTCAGGGTAGGGGAGACAATCAACCTCAAGACCATCTGTGTTGGGAAGAAAAGACATTTCATTTGAGGACACTTTTTGAAATCAAAGACAAAATTCAAATACCAACATATATGTACCAAATATAATAAGCTACATATATAGATGACTACCTAGAGGGAATCTCCCCGTCGGTGGTGCTCGGACAAAGTTGTCACAAACAACAACTTATCACCCTCAGAAACAGTTGTTTGTTGTTTTTTGTAATCAAACCCCTTTCAATTTCAATATAGAGTTTCTTAAACTAGATGACCATAGCAAACAATATTGAAATTTAAGCAATACTGTCTGTTATTATAGATGAAATGATGTTCTAAACTAATCTGAATTACATTTACACATAATTAACTATACTCAGGCACACATGTGACCAATCCATATCACTTCTTACTTATGAATTTCTTTCAAAAACATAAATGATAGTCTATGTACAAGCCCCCCCTCCCCAAATTTCAAATCCATTGGCTCTTTATAAACTCATCTTCACTGATTTTCCATACTTTATTAATGATCCCTGACAAATTCAAATCTTTCATGTTTTGCACTTAATTATAACTGATTTTTCAAATATTCTGTTTTGATATAATTTGCAGAATTTCTCAATTTCTACTTTAAAAATCAGATGTAGGAATACATAAAAACATATAATATGAAAATTCAAGTGTCTATATACATACAGTGTTGAATAAAAAAAACACTAAAATTTAAAAGTTGGAGTTTCAGCCTATGATGAATTTCCATAGGGATATGCCCACGCTTAGAATTTTTTAATACTGCATTTGGTTATTGGCTGAAGTGCATCTGTGATATTACTGGACTTTTCAATTCCATTCACATACTCAGAATTGAGCAGGGCTGACTTTTTTCATGTCCTGACCGGAAAAAGGGGTATCTTCCAGTTAACTTCTGCCACACTATCAATATTTCATGTTTTATAAATTTTAATTTACAGAAAAACCTGTTAAATAATACCTATCAGTTTAGGCCGATGCATACCCCCATTTGTTTTGAGTAAAAATGAAAAAAAATGAAAAATATTATGTTTTCTCCCAAAATCGACCAAAAAATGTATTTTTACCAAATTTCAGTTTTCATTTTAAATATGTTTCAGTTGTTGTCAAGGTATAATTTCAACTATAAATTAGGCCATATATCTGTTGTTAATGCATAAGGAATTTGAAGACATTTAACCGGTAACATATAATTTTAAGCTGCAGAGTTTCAAAAATGCAGATTCTTGAAAAATGAAAATACACCATGTTGACTGAAACATTTTGTTGGTTATATCTAGATGCGCCGATTTAAAGCTTACCATGTTATGTAATCTATTAATACCAAAACAAATTAAAGTGAGTCACCTGTCAGTGAAAAGGTCTCTCTTTTGCAAATCCTAACAAGAGACCAAAATGGGCCTTATGTTGCACATCTGAGACTACTTCTTTGTTCAAATCTTAAAGGTTTGACCCCTTTGGGTACAAAGACCTGTATTACTACATTATGTGGCTCTTTTACACCAGCAGTGACCCTGTTATAATGACCCGCTTCACAAAGTGACGGTTAGGGCTGGAGGGAGGGGGATATATAGGAATCGCGCATGTTGTCTGGTCGGTTGGTCATGTCAGGTCTCACATTTGTTAACAGTTGTTTATTGAACTATTTCTACATGTCTCGGTGGATCCCAATGACATTTGAAGTACTCTATCATTGTGATGAGTAGTAGTGCATTACATGTTTTTGGTTTAAAAAAATTCAAAATGGCCGACAAAATGGCGCTACTGTTTATATTTTGTTGTGGGAACTACTTCTACATACATATAGCCTGATGGATCTCAGTGAATCTTGGCATACTTTTTCATCATGATGAGTGGTAGTGCATGACATGATTTTGTTTTTGAAAAAATCCAAGACGGCTGAAAAAATGGCCGCCTTTCTTTGTGGTATATTTTGTACAGTGAATTACTACCACCTTTCATGAGTGATCCAAATGAAACTTAACATACTTTATCATCACTGTCACTAAGTGTGTGTTATGAAAGTCTGAATGGGTATAATTACGTCTAATCCATTTAGATGCAAGACCACATCTACCCCATCTAATTTCAACATTTCCAGCAACAATTCATATTCAGGTGCCAATGCGTTTCTGGCAGAGTAGCTTTTAGCCTTAGCCTTGTCTTTGAATCTAAAAGAACAGTTTATCCCAACACATTTACCTTCCATCACAGTTTGAAAAACAGGTTCACCAGAAACCCCTTATTGTATAAAAACTATTGGTTTCAATTTTTGTGAAAAACAGTAAAATAATTATATTGCAAAATATACAATTACAACAAATACACAAGTAAATTAATCAATTCATAAACAATTCATTGGTGTTAACATTTAATCACTTTCCTACAAACCGGTAACTTCTGGTGTGTTATCACATATATAAGGACTACCTGTCCTAAAATGACAATATAAATGTTTCAAGAAATATATAAATAAATTAAAGAAAAACTCTCAAAACCATTCTATAGAAAACAGTAGTTTCTGTTAGGAAAAACAACAATCAACAAAACCAATCTGTTTTGAAAAATTCATTTATATATATATATATATACACAAACATTCAGTAAGCTATAAACAGACTATGTGCTGTCTTGATGCGGACAGTAATAGAAATGAGGGAGTGGAACACCTTGTTTTATACCTTATGCTGAAATATACAGTTACCGGCCACAATTATTCACCCCTCCAAATAAAGTTTCAAAGCCCGATTCTGAAAAAGAGTTCTTTATGATGTTTAATCGAACTGTGTAGTATTTACCTTATCAATTCATACTTAATATTACATACAAGTGCGAAACTAACATATGCATTAGTAGTAGCACTTCTTGTACAACAGTGGGGATGGAAAATGTGGGATACTTCTTGCTTGAAAATTATTTTCCAACCAACAAAGCAAAAATTTACACTTTCTGAGGCGTATACTGATGATAATAAATGATTATTTCATGACTTTTATCTTTACCTGGTGACGAAGTATTTCAGTGAAACTTTAAGACATTTTTGAATAAAACTGACATGTCTAAAAAATTTGACCACATTCATTATTTCAGTTTCAAAAACTATTTTACCGGTTTCCAAATTGCACGAAACTTTTTTCACGTAGAGAGGATATATATGCCCTTATTTTGAATAAAAATCATAGCTTGACACATACCATAACATATATAAATATTGAAGCGAATTTGACATTTGTGTCGGTTTTTGTTTAATTTTTTGAGTAATTTTCAAATTAAGTTTACAAAAACAATCATTTCATTACATAGGTATATGCCAATATGGTATTAGAATAATCTTTATGGTCCCCTTATTGCATTCCACTAGGTGAAATCTAAATTTGAAATAAGATAGTGATTTAGAAAAGAAAAATGTTGGGGTACCCATCTTGTGTTATAAGGACTTCGACAAGGTGCAATCCTAAGACTCCCAGGTAATGAAATAAATTAAGAAATATATTTGGATGATTGATTTGTCACAGGTAATTGACATGTGAAGTATGAAGGAAATGTAAGCGTGGGCAGTTTTGAAACTGCACCTTTGAAATTAATTAAAACTTCAATTTTTAATTTAATTTAACTTGCTCATCTAAATTATTAGTTTCAAAATATCAGACATGCTACATAGGGTAATCCTGCCAAATTTCATCAAAATCTGTCCAAAAACATGGATCTGAGAAAGAAAAACATGTAGATTTTTAGACCATTCATATTATAGGACTTAACATTTTTTGATTTTGCAAAGTTAATATTTCCTTAAACTGTAGGCAATTCGAAACTTTTTGGTGAAAACCACACCATTATAGGACATAAAAGACAGAAGTTATGACAAATTTAAAAACCACTATCATGCTGTAATTTTGTGTACATACCATCAAAGTGTCATCCCATGCTGATAATTTTATACAAGTTAGAATGAATTCCAATACAAATCCAACAAATAATAGTCAAAAATGTGATTTCCCTATATAAACTATAGTAAAGTTTACCCCCTCCCCAGGGGCAAACATGAGACCCCAGGGTCATAAAATTCACAATTTTGGTAAAGCACCTTAAGACCCTTCCATCTATGAAGAGTATTTGATTCTACCATATCTAAGAGAAGAGAAGAAGATTTTTGAAATTTTTGTAAATTTTACCCTTTTTGGCCCCGCCCCGCAGGCCCCTGGGGGTCAACTAGGGCCAACATGTACATACCATCAAAGTGTCATCCAATGCTGATAATTTGATACAAGTTAGAATGAATTCCAATACAAATCCAACAAATAATAGTCAAAAATGTGATTTCCCTATATACACTGTACTAAAGTTTACCCCCTCCCCAGGGGCAAACATGAGACCCCAGGGTCATGAAATTCACAATTTTGGTAAAGCACCTTAAGACCCTTCCATCTATGAAGAGTATTTGATTCTACCATATCTGAGAGTAGAGCAGAAGATTTTTGAAGTTTTAGTCAATTTTACCCTTTTTGGCCCAGCCCCGCATGCCCCTGGGAGGTGGGGACCATATAATTCACAATTTTGGTTCACCCTCAGCCATGGAAGCTTCCTGTAAAATTTCATTGAATTTAGTTCAGCGGTTTTTGAGAAGAAGTTGAAAATGTAAATTGTTTACGACGCACGACGCCGGACAAAAGGCGATCGCAATAGGTCAACTGAGACTTCGTCTCAGGTGACCTAAAAAAAAACTAAAATTTAAAATTTGAAATTAATTAAAACTTTAAGTTTACAAAAACAATCATTACATTACATAGGTATATGCCAATATGGTATTAGAATAATCTTTATGGTCCCCTTATTGCATTCCACTAGGTAAAATCTAAATTTGAAATAAGATAGTGATTTAGAAAAGAAAAATGTTGGGGTACCCATCTTGTGTTATAAGGACTTCGACAAGGTGCAATCCTAAGACTCCCAGGTAATGAAATAAATTAAGAAATATATTTGGATGATTGATTTGTCACAGGTAATTGACATGTGAAGTATGAAGGAAATGTAAGCGTGGGCAGTTTTGAAACTGCACCTTTGAAATTAATTAAAACTTCAATTTTTAATTTAATTTAACTTGCTCATCTAAATTATTAGTTTCAAAATATCAGACATGCTACATAGGATAATCCTGCCAAATTTCATCAAAATCTGTCCAAAAACATGGATCTGAGAAAGAAAAACATGTATTTTTAGACCATTCATATAGGACTAAGACCACAATTAATTTTACTATATGTTTCATTGTAACATTAATTTTATAACAAATTCCCTAAATCCGATAGCCAACTTTCCTTTCTAACCTGTCAAGAGCAACATCTTGCGAGTAAAATATCAAAATTTCAGCATAGCATGTTGACCTTTTTCTTGAAATAATCGTCTGCATGTGTCATCAACGTCAAATATAAACTTCCGGTTCAGGGGGTAGGGGTAAAAAAAGGACTTGTCATACAGAAGCCTGTGCCAAAATAACATGCACAGTATAAAAAATTTACACAGTAAATGTTAGAATGATATCTCTAGAATATTTTAACACAAAACTTGTACACAAATACCAAGTTGTAACAGACATGGTATAGTTTTAACTAAAACACCTAGATTTCTAAGGGACTTCATTCGTGGTCTTAGTCCATATATGTGGTCAAGGAAACATTGATTTGAGGTCAACGGAACATGGATTTGAGGTCAAGGAAACATTGATATGTGGTCAAGGGAACATGGATATGTGGTCAAAGGTGCAATGATATTTGGTCAATGGAACATACATCTAAATTCAAAGGTTAAAAGGAAATGTTTAGTGTAAAAATTACAAGATAATATTCGAGGGAATGTTGATCGGTCGGGACATGTTATAAGGGAATTGAGAAATGTATAGAAAAACGGTATCCTCTCACAGAACAAATACCAGAAGGTCAAAATAACAAGACTGGTCGAGTGGTGCATTGAATAGAGCACCTGTCTTTCACCAAGGGTTTGATCTCGTGAAAAGGAATGGGGTCACCTGCCTGACCACGTAGGTTTTCTCCGTGTACTCTGGTTTCCTCCCAAATTAAAAAAACCATGAGCGGTAACCTTATAACACAGGCAAACAAGAGTGATGAAATATAAGTTTGATAACTTGTTTCAAAATTGTTGATTTTTTATATAAATATTACAAGGGAAGTAGGCAATATTATATATATTAACTCCACACCACAGGACGAGTCTTGCTAAAGTCAATAGTTCTGAATACTAGTAGATCGTGTCTCGTTATGTACACGCCCGAAATAGTTGTAACAATTATGTTTTTAAAAAACCAAGAGTATGACAGGTGAAAATAGGTTGACAATCTTCAATCTTTATTATGGGCTTCAGTACAGAGTATTTAAATTGATCTTCAGTGGTGGTACATCTTATATGTCATGGTACCACCTTTCAAAACTACATGTGATTTTTCTTGTGTAAACCTCTAAGTATCATTGTTACATTCGAGTGTGCAAAAAGAATGTGACATATAGGTTTCATAACTCCTTTGGAATATTTTTCAAGTTTATCTTATTACATTAATGTTAGAGGTTTAAAACGGCCAGATACTTTTTTACAGGCATCGCAGTTGGCAAAATCATATCTGATAGAAAAAAGACCAGACAGTGGCCTCTTATGTGAATATGGTACCAAGTAAAGCTGATCTTTTCTTTTGTAACAATCTTCTTTTATGCTAGCAATGACGAAACATAAGTATGACCCTTATGAGAAGAAAAGCGATTGGCTCAAATGGTTTCAGTACGTTATTGTTCACAAATTTCAAATTGTTCTTTTTAATCTTTTTTCAGAGTTCCTTGCGGCTTTCAAAGCGTCATGAAAAGAGAGGTGCCCTTTAAACAGCGAGAGTTCGATGGACGAAATTAGAAGACGGAAAAATCCAATGCTCATTGTTATATATGCGACTTTAAATTACAAAAACGTCGTTAGACATTTGTTTAAAGTGTAACTGTCGTCTGTAAACACCTCCATGACAATTGTGGACGTCTTAATTCATTCACCCCTGAAATGTCAAAATGAGCTATTCCTTACTTTGAATTGGAAGAGTTCAAATGAATCTTCAGTGGTAAATGATTCACTTCCATATATCGAACAGACATATAAGATGTACGTGTACGCCATCTATATATAAATGGAAATGGCCTTGTGAAAATGTGTACAAACTGCAATTAATTGTAAAAGCCTTAAAGGGATAATTAACAATTAACTTCGATACTTCTGTGTACTGGTCATCTTCTTCTGTGTACTGGTCATCTACTTCTGTGTACTGGTCATCTACTTCTGTGTACTGGTCATCTGCACTATGTAATGAATTATAGCTATCCTATCTTTCATTCTGTACATATTCTGCAATTTTAAGAATTACGTGATTTTCATTTTCTTTCTCGTGTCATTAAAATATTTCCACACCATGTTATTTGTCATTATTCGCTTGAGTCTGGATCCTCATTATATGATTGTGTAGTATTTTGTTGTTCTGACCACAGGGACCTGAGAATTTTTTAAAAAACTGCAACCCCAATGATTATATTATTATAGCATATTGGTGGCATGTGTACGGTAAATTGATCTAAACCCGAAAATAATGTGTCGTCAGACACTTTAGGGTGGTTGGGTGGTGCAGTGGATAGCGCACCTGTCTTTCACCAAGGCGGTCAGTATTCGATTCCTCGACCGGACGTGACAATTATGGGGTTACCTGCCCGATCACATGGGTTTTCTCCGGGTATTCCGGTTTCCTCCCACCATATGATGATTCCTCGAGCGCTGACATCCGGGCCAACAAGAATGATTAATATAAGTTTTATATTTTTTGTAAAATAAAAACTTTATCACGTATCTTAATTAACCTACAACAAGTAGAAAAGACTTAGGTTAGATCCCAATCTAGCTGTAACAGATTCTCAGGTCCCTGTGGTTCTGACTTTTCCCGAAATTACTTGACGTAATGACATGGCGATCATTGATTTGTGTCTATTTTCTACCATTAGAACCTCTTATAAATACGCGTCACGGTTGTGACGTCACAAAGAAACCACTATGCATGACGTCTTGTTTTAGACTTGTCGATGTCACGACATGGAATGACGACGCTATGTATATATTACTGAAAATGTTCCTATTAAATATATAGAGGATAGCCATTGGTTTGCCGTTTAATATCAAATATATTTCACGAGTATGGCAGATTTTTTTTTATATATTTTCAAGTGTGCGTAGCACGAGTGATAATATTTTTAATAAAAATCATACTCGTTAAATATATTTCGAATGAGGCCTTAAAATGCTTTTAATATTTTTTCTTTAACTGTCTCTATACCTGCCTACATGCAAGTACATCCATGAAGCTAGGTGAATGGATGTCCGGTGAAATCGATAACCGATCGGGTCAGGTGCGCATTTCAAAATATTAATACACTACAAAATATGGTTCCACATCAATATCTACTATTGTTTTTTAAGATTAGCCATTTCCATCTTTACCCGATAGACAGATCCTAGCACACGACAATTATACCAAGGGCAATGAGGGAGTTGATCAAGGGGAACAACTCCGGCAAAACCTTATATATATCTTATATTTTCACTACAAATATGAAATTTTCACTGCTCATCACTGCAGCGAAAATATGAATGTTATCAGTTAACTATATTTCACAGGCAAACGTGTAATAAAAGCGGTTATTTTATCTTAGCATTTTTTTCTTTCTTTTTTTTTCTGCTAAAAGCGTTCCTCTAATTTATAACTGCGCTAGTCTCGGTTTCTCTATTCTGTTTTCTGTAGTATGTATTGTGTGTGCGCCAATCATCATTGTGCTTGTCTACTTAAATTCGGTTGTGTACTAAAATTTGACGTTTACAGTTTCTCATGTTCCTTAGTGCACTCACTGAAGAATTATAAAAACATGAACACAAATGTTCCGGTTGCAAGCCACTGAAGACGGTCGCCTATAATACAGATATGTGTGACATGGTTGAGATCAGTTCTATATTAATATATTCGGTAATTTAAAAGACAATATAGGGTCAGTGTTCAGGAAGTCTGGAACCCGTTCCTAAGCTCAAGCATGGATTTTGTGCTTCCTGCGTAAAATCATTCAAAACAATTCTGAAAGCGTTAAGGATTTACGTTTATGTACCTTGTTCATCTTAGGAATTGCAGTTTTTTTTCAGATTAAGTCAACTTGTTGGTTGAAAATGGTCAAATTTCGATTGGAAAGTTTGCCTTTGGAAATCGCCCTTCGTCAAAGCAAAAACAGATCATTTCGAAAACAGGAAAGGAAACTGGTTTGAAAACTATATAACAGCTTCATATTTGAAATTTGATATAGATTCATACATTTTTAGAGCTGTCTCTTTTTGTAAGTCTACAGGAACCTTTAGATTTTGCATTCGAAACCAACCGCTTTCGTACGCTAGAATTTTCTGGACGCGATGTCTGTAATTGGACTAAAAAAGTCAGAACTTGGTTTACATAGCCTAAGGGCCGGGGTGCGAATTTGGCGGCTAACAACAATATTTCAGATAGATTGTTTAAAGCTCACGGCCAATGGGCCAGCGAGAAAGCCAATGACGGTTATGTTTTGGAAGATCTTGCGCATAAACTTTCTGTTTCCGCCAATATTGGCATTTAATAACAATAAGGATATCGCGAATTCATTTGATGTTTGAAACACTGTACACGTATCTAGCAAGCTATTGAATTATCGAAAAGATATTTAAGTATTTGGTTTATGTTTTAATTGAAAAGAGATACGAAATGATATATATACGGATGCCAGGAACGAAGGAACACATAAATGAATTCGTTTCGCGATAGTTTTTAATTTGTATTACGGTTGCAGTGCATCATTGCGCACGTGCTTTCAGCGCGTGTTAGCATTCGACGAGATTGTTCACAACAGTACGGACGTGTATTTTTCACTCCCCCCCCCTTCTCTCTCTCTCTCTCTCTCTCTCTCTCTCTCTCTCTCTCCCTATCCCCCTCTCCCTCTTTCTCACTCTCGAGGGGGGAGAGGGGGGGGGGGGGGTATATATAGAGCTTGTTTAATTCCGTTTTTATTAAATACATAGAGGATATTCAATGGTTTCCGTAGCACAAAGTTATAGTTTGCAGAGGACAATAATGTGTTCTAGTTAAAGAGTTCAATTCGTAAATGTGTTTGTTTTATGTTGATGTTTAAGAAACAAACAAATTTGACTAAATTGCAAAATTGCACATTTATTATATTTCCAATAAAATGTGGTTACTGAGTAGTACATATATGGAAAGAAGGCACGTGTTTTATAAATCTACAGTGTCTCCAGAATATGTTACCATGTGTTGAAGACATTTAAAATAGATTTTCCTTCTGCGTTGCGGATTTATTTCTTTGGGATTTTAATAACGGGTTCTACTCCTTCAAAAATCATTACAACAAAAATCATTCAAACAAACTTTACATTTCCCCCATTCAAGATTAGACATCTATGCATTATTTTTTTTCGAAACCATTATTCTGGAATGGCTGACAAGTGAAATATATTTGATATTTAACGGCAAACCATTGAATTTTCTTGTTGTTAAATTTCGAAAGAGGACTTTTATTAATTTTTTTCTTTACTTGCCTACTGGAAAGTAGGCCTAGCTAGGCCTAATCTGTCGAAATCACAACCGATCGGGTCCAGTAGGTCCAGTAGCAGATTGGGATGAGCTGATCGAAAAAGTTGAACACGGCGGGTCACTTTTTCAAGGGACGAATATTACAGAAATATCGAGTAGGGTCATATTTTTACAGATGGCCGTGTAAGATTTCTACAATGAAATAACGACCCCGGGTAACTTTTGCAACGCAGAGTAATGACCCTGGGTACCTAGTTTTTTTTATTGGCGGGTCACATTTTCACGTTGCACTGAAAAAGCCTTATATTTTCACTGCAAAATCTTATATTAGTACTGCTCATCACCGCAGTGAAAATATAAGTTTTATCAGTTTGACATTTTTCTTTATTACATTTTTGCCTGTGAAATATAGAAAATGATCAAACTGATAGTTTTCCATCGGGACCATTTTTTCACGTTACACCGGAACTATTGTATGAGTTGTTTCCCTTGATTGTTGTCGTCTGCTAGGCCTAGAACTTGTCGATTGGGGAAAGATGATCTCGAAGAAATTGCATCAGCAGTAGATATTGATGAGGTACTGCTGCAGGATTTAATATGTAATGAATTGGAAGATGATAATGGTTAAACTTTTCCGATCAACTTACTTAACCAGATCGGTTGTGATTTCGATGGATTAGGCCTCGACCTAGCTACTTTCAACCTAGGCAAGTAAAGAAAAATCAAAGTACTGAAAGTACTGAAACGCTAAAACTCCAGTATGTATATTTCGACAGCTATTGAAGTGTTTTTGTTGTAGGGTTACTAAGTTTCGATATCAGAAAGTTTCAGAATAAGGATTAAGTAAGTATTAAGAGTAAACTCAATAACACACAATTAAGTTGTTTAGATTGACGAGTTGTATTGTACATGTACAATTAAGTGCATGATTATTGATCCAATTACTGGGAAGCGAATGCGTTTATTTTAATATATGCACTGAAATAAACGATATTAGTGTGTTCGACACAAAATAAAACAAAAGCAAAAAAATCACATCCGAGATTCAGATGGAAATGCAAGATGACGATTAATTGACAGAGCATTGGCAGAGACATACATACAAATGTACTGGTTTGTTTCAATAATAAAAATGTATGTTATTGTAAGGTAATAAAAGTTTGCATTATGACGTAAACATATCATACCAACCTAAAAGTATGATCAATGTGTGGCAGGTTTTAAGCACAGGGACCTGAGAATTTGTTACAGCTAGTTTTGGACCTAAAATATGGTGTTTAGAGTAATTTTACACATTTGGGGGGTGAGGTCAATTTTCGATTAAAATGCCCCCTCAATGGTCATAAAAGCTAAAGGATGGAAAGCTTTCCAGATCGAAAAATCGACCCCACCTACCTTTCTTGCATCAAAAATCACATTTCTAGTTGAGGTACGAAAAAACGCTTGGTACCGTTGGAAAGATGGATAATTTTTATTTTATAAACCTCCTAAATGCAAGTCAAATGTATCCTCTTTCCGCAGAAATAATCTCCATTTCCTCCATAAACACGCAAAACTTTCGTGTCTCAAAGTTTTCGGCGGCCTGCCGGCCAGTTTAACATATTCATTGCGTTTTGACGTCACTGCACGCGGTGGCCGTACGCTGTCATTGGATGACGGTCTTCCTGTACGTCAACCGCAATGAATATGTTAAACTGGCCGGCAGGCCGCCGAAAACTCTAACTTTTTAAGAAATAGTGATTTCAATCTTTCAATGTCAAAGTCCAAGATGACCGTTTTTCAGCCATTTTGTTTTTCTGATCAGTTACAAAATCAAAATGGCACAACAGTAGGAACCAAGGGAACCTACAT
Source organism: Mimachlamys varia (assembly GCA_947623455.1). Lineage (NCBI taxonomy): Eukaryota > Metazoa > Mollusca > Bivalvia > Pectinida > Pectinidae > Mimachlamys > Mimachlamys varia. The sequence goes on along the minus strand of OX392532.1, from coordinate 24,898,405 downwards.
ATGAAATATGAGAATGATCCTCTAGTAGTTGTCCATCGTCGGAAACCCACGGTACACTTCTCTGACGTTTGTATAACGTGGGCTTAAATCGGTGGAAACTCTCGTTTTCGTACTAAAATAGTAGCCAATCATATCGATAGTTTCATCCGTGACTACATCCAGCAGTAGCAGTCATGCCTACAGAAATATACTTGTTGTGGTCACGGTAAAATGATCTAACAGAGTGTCACAAGAAACGACCATTCTGATTGGTTGGAATCTCCGAATAAACTTCTATTAGGGGAAACGAAGATTTATATCGATTCTGGCCCACGGTATGCAAACCTCAGAGAAGTGTACCGTGGGTTTCCAACGATGGTAGTTGTCAATTAGTTAACAATCTTTTAATGCCTAAATCAAAGACGGCCGCCTTTCCGCCATTTTGTTTTTACTGATCAGTATGAAATCAAACGGGCATAACTAAGCACAACGTGAAACCTACATATGCAATTTGAGAAACTGACTGAAGAAGTTTTTAACAGAATAAAAAACTTCAGGTTAACATTATCGTTCGGAGGAAGGTGAATGAATCATTGAAATATACGCTGATGGTAGTAGCACAATGGATATTAGATAAAAAAAATAAAAGGGTTTGCAAACATATCTCTCCTTACAAATGATAGTTCGAACTATCCAATTTGTCGTAAAATATCACAGTAAACAATCAAATTGTTGTTCCAAAAGAACGACGGCCTATTACGATATCTTTACCAAGCTGGAGAAAAATAATGGTATGCAAATATGTCATATTCACTTACATCTCTAGGCCTAATTATCAATTATCAAGTTCATATAAAAAACAGGGAAATTACATGTATGTTGGCCGTGACCTAGTTATGTATAAAGGGCCGCACAGAATTACTTGAATTTACACGATAAAGGTTTTGCACACCAGAGAAATAATATAAGTGTTATTTCTTCTAAATAACTTATATTGTGTCAATTGCTATATACACTATACAGGTTTCGATAAAGTTTCGTTAAAACAAAAATGTGAACCTACAGTGCATAGTGATATGTGAAGCACAGAGATCGTAATTATAAAACCACGAGCTTGTGCTCGCCATAGAAAAGTATTAAGTGTTATTTTCAATAAATCAAGTGTTTTGCCAATTCATATGTACATTATGCAGGTTCTGATAATGTCTCATTAAAAATTGTATACTCAGCACAATATTAAGTAAGAAAATCGATCAATTTTGTTCATTCGGTTTATAGGCCTATATCACAACGTTAGTGACGATCAGGGGAAGTAACTCGTAAATAAAAATATCAAATCCAGAGGGTGAATTTACACTGTAATTACGAATAAATGTTTCCGACCGACAAATTTGTCGAGTATTTTGGTTTACGCACATGTAGAAGGTATCATATCATTGAAATCAAAATCAGGATCGTTGGCTATGGCGTGATTATAATTATATTCAAAGTTTAACACAGCAAAGTATGTACACAAACGAGAGGTCAACCCAGAGCAGAGACGTAATATTTAAATGAGCCGTGGGAGTGAAAAATTTGATTTTGTTGTTACAAATCGCATATAGATTATTAAAGTCATCATAATTATTAAAAATACCATGGGAACATAATTTCCTGTTAGGTTTAGGCTTTCAAATAGTTCAGATATCATATGCGATTGGTAGCAATTCAAGCTTTTCCGGAGCGGGAGGGGAAAAATGACATGGGTCAAAGGTCACAGAATAGTGGCAGCAATAGACGCAAAAACTAGTAGTTTTAGCGCTAAAAATGAACGAATGTATTTTAAGGCCTCTTTCGAAATGTATTAAAAAGAAAATTCTACGCTACGTGGTCGTGAAAATATAAAAAAAATCTGCCATAGTAAAGTGAAATATATTTGATATTGAACGGCAAACCATTGAATATCCTCTATATATTTCACCGGCAAAAATGTAATGAATGTGTTTATTTTTCCTAATTATTAGTTTTTATGTTTGTAGAACACATGCTTGAAATACAGTGTTGTATTCGTTTTTAGCAACAGAGGTTTTCATTGTGACATTCAGGAATGTGTATTGGACTGGAAGAGTGGACATTAAAGTTTCATGTTAATTCGTGATGTTACTAATTAAATCTGAAACACTGCTGTACACGTATACATCTCGCATGCTATTAAATTGTCGAAAAAGCATTTGGTTTATGTTTTCATTGAGAATAGATGTACGGACGAGGAACGAAGGAAAACATAATACTTTTATCCTATTTTGTTAAATACCAATTGCTTCCATAAAATTGCTTTTTCTTTTTACCACGAAATGAAATCAGTTTGAATTAGAGACGAACAGATTTGGAACCCCACATTCGGAATTTCTTGATCCACCCCTGTTAAACGGTCAATATCACAAACTGTTGTATTTTGTAGACTAGTACCACGCGTTTTTTTTATTAAGTATCCGATATATATGTAGTATTTAATAAAATTTTGAATTTAGCCACGTTCTGGTCAAATTGTGTATGCCTGGTTTATATATCTGGTATATACATAATTAGATTATAGGTTTAAATTACAAGAGTTTGATTAGAAATTACAATCCGCCTTTTGTTGGAACTCAATATATATTACACCGTCTGATGATTGTCTTGCACAAAATTTGTCAGAAATATTGCCATGAACAGTTTTTTGCAACCGACAGAATCACACCTTTGCTGGGGTTCATATGGGGGACATGACTACAAAGTCTGTTAAGCAAAACGTTGCATGTATGGAAACCAGGATAGCAAAAGGTTGATTTTTTTTTCAAGAAAAGACATATATTTTGGTGTTTCTTCACTTAGTAATTTTTTCCTCAAATTTCAATCAGAACAGTTGCCTGTTTATAACCGACCCCTCAAACACCCCGTTCCCCGGCGTCATTGGAAATCTGAGTACTTGTTTAGTTTTCGACCAATGAACACGTATTGGCCATATACTATACCCGGTCAGCTGAAAGTTCGCGTCACTTTTTCCCGCGCAGTCAGCTATCATGGATTGACATCTGGGTAAGTCCAACAGATTGTCATTACTGTAGCAAAATATGACTTTATCATGCTGTGAAATTGATACTGTCGTATTGGTTTAATCTCTGACGCAATGAATTGTGATATTGAATGCCTTTTTATGCATCTTTTGACGAATTACTACTTTTATTGTGTGACCAGTTATCGTACACATGGAAAGGACTTAAAAGCTTTCAATATGATCTTGAATCTATCAATATTTGACTTTTCAAATGGTTACATGTTCGTTTCTAAGAGTATTGTTGTAAATAAAATAGGCCTATCATTTGGTAATGTGAGTAGCTGCTCAGGTCACAGGGACCTGTGAACTTGTACAGGTAGCACTTAGGCTAGGGTATTCAGAGTATTTACATATAAAAGGGGTTTAGATCGAATCGACCTAAAGTAAAAACGACATATCTCCATGGTTATTAGCTCACCTGTCAAAAGGGCAGTGGGCTCGGTGCCGTGGCGCAGCGTCAGTCGTCCTTTCGTCAACGTTTCCTATATATCCAATGCTTCTAGTCATGAGCTGCATAACATATTTTGACCAAATTTGACAAAAAAACCCAAAACCTCCGGGGAAGGCGGGAATCCAATATTATAGTAATGGTGGGTCGGGAACGCCTGGGACTTTCTTCAATTCTTTATATTGAACTCCTAGACATAGATGATTGTTGAGGGGGTTACACAGAGGCGTGGATTTCTTTGCATATATATTGAAAATCATCAGGGGCTCTGTTAAGGTAAAACATTTCAATAGCCCTGTGGAGGGGGCAAAGTTTACTATAGCTTATATTTTGTCCATTTTCAGTAAGAAATTATTCCTACATTACTTGGTGATTATCATCGATCTCTATAGCAAAATGATTTATTTGAATTGTTTTTAAATGTCTTATCCTTCCCAAGTTTTGTATTTCACTTTGTTTACATGTTAATTTCCTCATCAAATCTTGATACAAGTAATGAAATTAAGCTACCAGTACCTATGATATAACTCAAGGGACCACTAATGGCCTGGGCCTCTTGTTACTAGAGTTATAGCCCTTTGCAATTCTGATTTCTTTTCACTGGCTTAAAAATTGTTTCTCAGTGGTTGTTTTTTAGCCAAGGTTCTGGTCTAATCCCCTTGAAAAAGTACATTTTACCCCTAGTATCTCTTTAAAAATGATCAATTTAGTAATTGATCCAGAAATCCCATGTTAGATCTCAACTGCAATATTGTACTATACTTTTAAAAAGATGGTACCTGTACTATATACTTTGTGATTTTGGTAAAATTTGGTAAAATTTGGGAACCATTTTCACAATTTGGCAATAACTACAACATAAGTGTTCCACTTCCTAGATTTAATTGCCGTAATTAGCACCGCTTCTCTATACGTGCACCCCCCCCCCCCACATGTTTTAACAAAACAAAACCCCCACACAGATATTGGTATATGACAATAACGCATTTACGAGAACTACCAATTTTGGTTACACTACATTACACCGATCTGATTAAAATACAGATCCTCACTATTATTAACGTGTGTACACACAATAGTTATAGTGAGGATCTGTATTTTAATCAGATTGACATCACACTTAATGACTTTGAAAAAAAATAATTTTGTCATCCTATTAAGCGCCACTTTTATAGGCGCTTGTGTGCTAATTACAGCAAATATCATAATTTATTCTTCACTCTCTCTTTACAGCGTTGTCCATGAGAGCTGGAAGGGAAACCCATCAGCGGTTCTGGTATGTATATAATTATACAGTTTATCCCTCTTTACGTTTACACCCTGTGGATATTCTGAATTGTTTCTATTCACAGATAACTTCACTTTTAACCAGATAAATAGTCATCTTTCAAATTTGAAAAGTTCATGATTGATGATAATACCATACTTAAATCTAATTAAAAGTAATTAAATTTCAAATGTAATTACCAAATATTAAGATTTTGCTCATATTTCAAGGGAGATAATCATGAATATATTTTTATTTGCAGGATGGACATTAGGCACAGCCGACCTGTGACCAATGTCGCAAGCGAACTACCCCAGGCCGACAGGTAAATATGTTTGCTATTTATCATTTAACATTGCTATGCTTGATAAACTAAAGATACATGTATCCTGTCTGGGATAATTTCAATCCATTTTCCCTGATCATGTTGCAGTTATATACCACAATTATTTGTGTTATTTTATGGCAATTCAATTTCAATCAATATGTGTCCTACAGTTTAGATTGATAGATACAGTGTACTCCTCTTTATATCATGTTCCATTTGTCAGACCTAAACATGATATTAACAGGAATGTGACATTAAGAGAAACATGTGTTCCCACTAAATCTAGTGCATTTCCAATCTCCATAACTAAAAGTAAGCTGTACATATGAAGATGTATAGATAACATTATTTCAATTAAAAATATTTTTGGGGTTATTTTTTATTTTCTATGCAATATTTTGTACAAGTTATATCTGAAATCACTGGAAATAACATAATTTTCTGGATATTTTATGTGATTGTTTAGAGACAACATGATATTAAGAGGAATTCACCTCAAAATACATGAAATTAACCAAATAAAATTACATAGATTATATAGAGAGAAAAAGGGTGCTTGGGAAAAACATGATATAAAGAGGAATGTGATATTAACAGGAGAGATATTAAGTGGAACTCACTGTAATAGTTTTATATCAGTCTTATGTGATCTACATTGTTTAGCAATCCCTTTTTGTTAAGCAAGTACTTTTCTTTAGCTATTTTCAATTGATTTATGAATATTGATAATAGGGACATGCCTACTCATTGACCATCTGTCTGTCCATCAGTACTTTTACCGGTATATTAAACCCCCCGAAATTGGGAGTGGGATGATGGAATCCAGTTCAATATGAAGATGTGCCCCCTCAAGTAACTTTGCATTTTTGACCCTCTACATAGTTATCCCCCTTTAATATAAAAAATGAATACAATTTGGGCTATCTATGCGTTCCCTCTTGTTTCAATGGATCTTTTACAAATGTTGTGGGAATAGTCTGTAGAATATGAAGATGTGCCCCCTCAAATAACTTTATATTTTAGATAATTTTACAGAGAGTTGTCCCCCTTCTTTTGTAAAAAATAACACAATTTTGTCCGGTTATGCATTAGCTCTTTTTTCAATGGATCTTTTTTTAAATATTATGGGAATAGCCAATAAAATATGGAGATGGGCCCCCTCAAGTAACTTTAGATTTTAGATTATTTTACAGAGTTGTCCCCCTTTTAAAAAAAAAAAAATGAACACAATTTTGTCCGGCTATGCATTAGCTCTTTTTTCAATAGATCTTTTTAAAATTTTGTGGGAATAGCCAATAAAATATGGAGATGTGCCCCCTCAAGTTACTTTATATTTTAGATACTTTACAGAGAGTTGTCCCCCTTCTTTTGTAAAAAATAAACACAATTTTGTCCGGCTTTACATAAGCTCTTTTTTCAATGGATCTTTTACAAATTTTTTGGGAATAGCCAATACAATTTGGAGATGGGCCCCCTCAAGTAACTTTATATTTTAGATAATTTTACAGAGTTGTCCCCCTTTTTAAAAAAAATATGAACACGATTTTGTCCGGCTATGCATTCGCTCTTTTTTCAATGGATCTTTTTTAAATATTATGGGAATAGCCAATACAATTTGGAGATGTGCCCCCTCAAGTAACTTTACATTTTAGATAATTTTACAGAGAGTTGTCCCCCTTCTCTTGTTAAAAATAAACACAATTTTGTCCGGTTATGCATTAGCTCTTTTTCAATGGATCTTTTTTAAATATTATGGGAATAGCCAATAAAATTTGGAGATGTGCCCCCTCAAGTAACTTTATATTTTAGATAATTTTACAGAGTTGTCCCCCTTTTTAAAAAAAATATGAACACAATTTTGTCCGGCTATACATAAGCTCTTTTTTCAATGGATCTTTTTTAAATATTATGGGAATAGCCAATACAATTTGGAGATGTGCCCCTTCAAGTAACTTTACATTTTAGATAATTTTACAGAGAGTTGTCCCCCCTTTTTTTTTTTAAATGAACACAATTTTGTCCAGCTATGCATAAGCTCTTTTTTCAATGGATCTTTTACAAATTTTGTTGGAATAGCTAGTAATATATGGAGATGTGCCCCTTCAAGTAACTTTATATTTTAAATAATTTTACATAGAGTTGTCCCTCTTCTTTTGTAAAAAATGAACACAATTTTGTCCGGCTATGCATTAGCTCTTTTTTCAATGGATCTATTTAAAATTTTGTGGGAATAGCCAATAAAATATGGAGATGTGCCCCCTCAAGTTACTTTATATTTTAGATACTTTACAGAGAGTTGTCCCCCTTCTTTTGTAAAAAATAAACACAATTTTGTCCGGCTTTACATAAGCTCTTTTTTCAATGGATCTTTTACAAATTTTTTGGGAATAGCCAATACAATTTGGAGATGGGCCCCCTCAAGTAACTTTATATTTTAGATAATTTTACAGAGAGTTGTCCCCTTTCTTTTGTAAAAAATGAACACAATTTTGTCCGGCTATACATAAGCTCTTTTTTCAATGGATCTTTTACAAATTTTGTGGGAATAGCCAGTAAAATATGGAGATGTGCCCCTTCAAGTAACTTTACATTTTAGATAATTTTACAGAGAGTTGTCCCCCCCTTTTTTTTTTAAATGAACACAATTTTGTCCAGCTATGCATAAGCTCTTTTTTCAATGGATCTTTTACAAATTTTGTTGGAATAGCTAGTAAAATAAGGAGATGTGCCCCTTCAAGTAACTTTATATTTTAAATACTTTTACATAGAGTTGTCCCTCTTCTTTTGTAAAAAATGAACACAATTTTGTCCGGCTATGCATTAGCTCTTTTTTCAATGGATCTATTTAAAATTTTGTGGGAATAGCCAATAAAATATGGAGATGTGCCCCCTCAAGTTACTTTATATTTTAGATACTTTACAGAGAGTTGTCCCCCTTCTTTTGTAAAAAATAAACACAATTTTGTCCGGCTTTACATAAGCTCTTTTTTCAATGGATCTTTTACAAATTTTTTGGGAATAGCCAATACAATTTGGAGATGGGCCCCCTCAAGTAACTTTATATTTTAGATAATTTTACAGAGAGTTGTCCCCTTTCTTTTATAAAAAATGAACACAATTTTGTCCGGCTATACATAAGCTCTTTTTTCAATGGATCTTTTACAAATTTTGTGGGAATAGCTACATTGTAGTTAAATATGGAGATGTGCCCCTTCAAGTAACTTTACATTTTAGATAATTTTACAGAGAGTTGTCCCCCCCTTTATTTTTTAAATGAACACAATTTTGTCCAGCTATGCATAAGCTCTTTTTTCAATGGATCTTTTACAAATTTTGTTGGAATAGCTAGTAAAATATGGAGATGTGCCCCTTCAAGTAACTTTATATTTTAAATAATTTTACATAGAGTTGTCCCTCTTCTTTTGTAAAAAATGAACATAATTTTGTCTGGCTATGCATTAGCTCTTTTTTCAATGGATCTATTTAAAATTTTGTGGGAATAGCCAATAAAATATGGAGATGTGCCCCCTCAAGTTACTTTATATTTTAGATACTTCACAGAGAGTTGTCCCCCTTCTTTTGTAAAAAATAAACACAATTTTGTCCGGCTTTACATAAGCTCTTTTTTCAATGGATCTTTTACAAATTTTTTGGGAATAGCCAATACAATTTGGAGATGGGCCCCTCAAGTAACTTTATATTTTAGATAATTTTACAGAGAGTTGTCCCCTTTCTTTTGTAAAAAATAAACACAATTTTGTCCGGCTATACATAAGCTCTTTTTTCAATGGATCTTTTTAAAATTTTGTGGGAATAGCCAGTAAAATATGGAGATGTGCCCCCTAAAGTTACTTTATATTTTAGATACTTTACATAGAGTTGTCTTCCATTTATGTAAAAAATGAACACAAATTTGTCTGGCTATGCATGTGCTCATTTTTGAAAGGATTTTTTTTACAAAAAAATTTGAAATAGCCAGTACAATATATGGATCCTATCTGTACCCCCTAAAATGACTAAACATTTTTTACCCTTAACAAAGAGTTATCCCCCTTAAAATGAACATAGTTTCGTCTGGCTATGCAACATATTTCTTTTGTGGAAATGGTTAGGCCAATATGAAGTTATCCCCTCAGATGTAAGATTGTATTTTGAAAGAGTTATCCACCTTTTAGTTATTTTATCATCTATTTTATCTCATAGGGGGTGCAGGGGGGGGGATGGGTTTTAGTCAGCCATCCTCGCAACAGTTCTAGATTCTAAAGGTACTATATTTACAATTGCGCTGCAACCCACTTTATGATCATTCCCAGTAAAAATGCCTTTCAGTACGAAAGCAATGGTTCTCGAGACGTGGCACGTGGTTTAATTATGACGTCATAGATCAAGCTTGTTCAATGAGAGTCTTTTCGCGCTGCTTCAAATAACATGGAGATTGCCCTTGCGTCAAACGCTCAAATGACTTGTCATTATCATTGGCGCCAAATGTGTTTAAGCTGGGCTGTTCCGCCAATGTCGTTTAAATGACGACGCCTATAAAAGCGCAGCTAATAAACTAATTATTTGGAAAAAATATAAATGAAATTCAGTATCTGTGTTATAGTAAAAATGTAAATATATGGATTGAAAGTCATTTTTTTAACTTTCATAGTGCTATGAAAGGTCAGCCGTAGCGGGCTTCATTCAATATTGATGTTTCATGAATGCAAGTCAGTGCTGATGTGACATGATTGAATGTTGACTTGACATTGTACATGTATTGTTGCCATGACGTCATGGTATTGATGCTTTTATGATGTCATACAATTGTTGAGTAAGTCCAAAGAGCATGTGAAGCTTGCCTTAACCTCAGGGTGATATCAATAGAATCTTTCACCCCCTCCCCGTTTTGGATGAGATGGGGATCTCAACTGGAGATTAAGCTTCATGTTTGGCAGCTTACCAGTTGTAAGAATCTTACCCAGAAGGTTGAGATCCCCCTGTCTCACTACCAATTAAGGTAAATGATTATTTTTCTTTTACCCTGTTAATTCTCTTATATAATATTCTAATATTGACGTTACATTAATGCAAGACAATATTGATTTGATGTCATTGTAATGTTGCCGTGACGCCATGGCATTGTTGCTATGATATCAAACAATTGTTGAGAATTTGCACTAAGCAGGTATAGCTAATGTCTCAACCCTTGTGTGAGATAATATACAGTTTGAGTATGGGGTTGAAGGATATAGAAAGTTTCTAGTTTCCCATGACCAGGTCTATATCCCGAGGCGAGGCCACAAAAATAGGCATAGTTGAGGGAAACCAGAAACTTGCTATCCCTCAATCCCATACCACAATGGTAAAATTGCAGATATCCCTGTCTAGGGTAAGAGAATGTTGTGCATGGGGAAATCCCCCCCTTCCCCCCCCCCCCCCCCCCCCCCATCTCATCCCTAGTAGTTTGAACAAAACTATTTTATTTATAACCATATCCACATGATAACACAATGTTACTATGAAGAGAAAAAATTAAAAACATAGCTTTCATTTTCATTGTTATGATATGTAAGAAAATGTTTGGTTTAAATAATTATACTTGATTGGATTATCTCCCCTGAATTTTGGGTAAATAATTAATTGGGTATAAATATGACTGAATCAGATGAAATATCACAACAAAATATTGTACAACATTCCGTGAACGGGTGTATTAATCTAGAAATATATGTAAAAAAAAAAGTTTGTCAAATATGACAATTAATATTATTTGAAAATCCTTAATTTTGCATCTGTAAATGTTGACAATATAAAAAATTAAGAACCTAGTATTGATAAAATACAGCATAGTTAAGTTTTGCACTGCTTTCAGTTGGTATTCATAGGCTTGATGAATGCCAACATAACAAAGGCAAATTCAATGAAGAGCCTTATAAGAATACCAACTAAAAGCAGTTTAGTTAAAATCTGTTCATCTAAAAAATAATTCAATTTCTCTTTTCCTTTTCAAGCCTTTACCTCAAATAATGTATCTATCATGTGTATGTTTGTTCATCATAATGGGTAGAACAGCCAACGGCAGGGGATGGTCAGTGGTATCCCATGTAACAATAACAGTGTCATTTTAATGATGACGTCAATAATCTATCAAGGGCATTCATTGCCTTATCAATGCCAACTGAATTTGGTAGAGTTATATTATGGCAATGCCATACAATTGTAAATATAGACATACTAACAAAAATTAAAATAAAAAGTAAATTATTGATGATTTATTTTTTGGTCCAAAACATCCACTTCCTGTCGTGACATGCTTTCATTAAAACCAAGATGAAACACTGATTTCACCATTTGTTAACAAATATATATATTGGTAGAGCCTCTTTTCTGTCCTTCTGAAATACTATTGATTTGTAAGAGATAGAACTACAGCAAGCTGTTTGGGTTTTTATCCATTAAATACAGATATCTCAAAATATTTTTTTCTATTTTCAATGCTAAATCTTGAATTGAAACACATATATAGATATCTGTATTTAAATTAAAGATATTTTTATTTAGACATGTCTGTATTTGAAAAAGAATAAAGATATCTTTGTCCGTCCGTCCGTCCATCCGTCTGAAGACACAATTTTGTCCGGCTATGCATTCGCTCAGTTTTCAACTGATGTTTTAAAATTTGCATTTTCAACCCTTTTTCAGAAAGTTACATAGAGTTGTCCCCCTTTTATGTAAAAAATGACCACAATTTTGTCCGGCTAAGCATTCACTTAGTTTTCAACGGATCTTTTTAAAATTTGATTGGAATAGACAGTACAGTATGTTAATGTGCCCCTGAAGTTAATTAACATTTTTGACCCTTTGCATTTTTTACCCTTTTCAGAGAGTTATTCCCCTTATTGTAAATGAACACAATTTGGTCCAGCTATGCATTCCCTCAGTTTTCAACAGATCTTTTTAAAATTTTGTGAGAATAGACAGCACAATATGAAGATGTGCCCTCATTTTTTGTACAAATAACTTTAAGGGGCTGGGGGGTATGTGTTGGCCCCCTGACGACAGTTCTACTTTGATCTGTACCATATAAATACTGTTTTTGCATTTAGCTATAAGTTTGATCTGTTGTATCATAATTTTGAAAGATTTTTTTCCACGACTTAGCTAATTTCAACCAATTGATACATTAATGATGATTTGGATTAATATTACATATGGGCTGGGCGATCAGAAAAATACGTCAAATCAGCAAAATGTTACAAAGAAAAACTTTTTATTACCATTTCATTTTTTCCAATTTATGTTAAACATATACCAAAATGATGCTATTAAATATGTTTTTTTTTAACAGGACTGTCTTGCTGCAAGTGGACAGACCCCTGGTCAGGTATAGATCTGGAAGGGTGATCTGAGCTCTAGTTGGACAATTTGGCGTCTGGGGTACTGAAGCTAAATAGATTTATGAAATTTCAGTTGTGCTCTGCCCCCCTTTAACAAGGTTTTTAGCCCTGGCGAATAATCAATATTGAGGTGCAAGGATCTTTATGGTTATATGTAGGGATCCGATATCATGTACCCCTCCATGATAGTCCCATGAGGGGCATATAATCGTACTGATTTGAGTACTTCAATATTGGTTGTTTCCGAGCTGGGGCTGAATTCGCTTGTTACTGGAGGGATGAGTGCAGCTGAAATGGAAATGAATCTATTTAGCATCAGTACTCCTTGCGTCGGAGAGTCCGACTAGGGTGAAGGTCATCTGATACAGAATATCTGACTGATGGGATAGGATGGCCTCCCAGCCTCCGGACGTGGGTAAATAATATAGATTATTTTAAGTTATTTCATTTAAAACTTATTCAATGTTTGGAATAATAATTACTTTCATTAAGTGCTTATAATATGGAAAGTGTAATTTAGCATACAGTTACATTTTTAGCTTTTCAGTCACTTCCTCTCATCTGGATTATTGTGATTCAACTTTTAACTAGAGTTATTGTCCATTACTGGTCTCATATCTTGGAATATGAAGTGAACATAATTATGTAATCCAAAACTATGAAAAAAATAATTAAATATATGTTGACCAGATGCTACATAATATTTCATTCCACGGTAGAACTTTCTCGAGTTTATCAAGTATTAAATATCAAGTCTATTGTTTTGTGTTTTAGACCCGGAGGAGGCCGTCGTCCTTCCCGGCCAGGAGGAGGAGGAGGCCGTCGTCCATCCCGGCCAGGCCGTCGTCCGTCCCGGCCAGGAGACGGGAGGAGGAGGAGGAGGCCGTCGCCCATCCCGGCCAGGCCGTCGTCCGTCCCGGCCAGGAGACGGGAGGAGGAGGAGGAGGCCGTCGCCCATCCCGGCCAGGCCGTCGTCCGTCCCGGCCAGGAGACGGGAGGAGGAGGAGGCCGTCGCCCATCACGGCCAGGCCGTCGTCCGTCCCGGCCAGGAGACGGGAGGAGGAGGAGGAGGCCGTCGCCCATCCCGGCCAGGCCGTCGTCCGTCCCGGCCAGGAGACGGGAGGAGGAGGAGGAGGAGGCCGTCGCCCATCCCGGCCAGGCCGTCGTCCGTCCCGGCCAGGAGACGGGAGGAGGAGGAGGCCGTCGCCCATCCCGGCCAGGCCGTCGTCCGTCCCGGCCAGGAGACGGGAGGAGGAGGAGGAGGCCGTCGCCCATCCCGGCCAGGCCGTCGTCCGTCCCGGCCAGGAGACGGGAGGAGGAGGCCGTCGCCCATCCCGGCCAGGCCGTCGTCCGTCCCGGCCAGGAGACGGGAGGAGGAGGAGGAGGCCGTCGCCCATCCCGGCCAGGCCGTCGTCCGTCCCGGCCAGGAGACGGGAGGAGGAGGAGGAGGCCGTCGCCCATCCCGGCCAGGCCGTCGTCCGTCCCGGCCAGGAGACGGGAGGAGGAGGAGGAGGCCGTCGCCCATCCCGGCCAGGCCGTCGTCCGTCCCGGCCAGGAGACGGGAGGAGGAGGAGGCTGTCGCCCATCCCAGCCAGGCCGTCGTCCGTCCCGGCCAGGAGACGGGAGGAGGAGGAGGAGGCCGTCGTCCATCCCGGCCATATAGCGGGGCATTCCGTAAGGCAAGGTGAGCATTATTGAATATAATTTAATATAAGCTACCTGTAATTTAAGAATTTCTTATTAATATTTTTTTATTTCCACATATGAAACAAAACTACATTGTAATAATTAATGTCTTTAAACTATTAAGGTTTTTGATTATCACTATTATATATTTTTGCTTATTAGATTATGTCTTGTTCCATTCTGAAGTCATAACCTGTATTTATAAAATTGATTTCGTGCTAAATTGTATGTATTATTGTTAATTTCTCTTACAGTAAGATGTGGATCCACGACTTTATTGGACTCATCTGAAGCATTAGTGCCTTGACCTGAAGGTAGGATTTTTTATGAATATTGTGCAGAGTTTAGATGGAAAGATCAGTGTTTATTGCAAGATTGGTTCTCACTGACAAAAAAAAGGCTTCATAGTTTTATTTTTACTGTCAAATAAACCTACATTTTTTCTAAATTATGTGTTATATGAAATTCAATAGATATGTTATGGAAATAAATTTGTTTACTGCTAAATGTAGAGGCCTGAATAAAAACTGGTATAGTGGTACAGTGGATCCCACTTAATATCACCCCTGTTAATATCACATTCCTCTTTATCATGTTTTTCCCAAGCAACTTTTTTCTCTATATAATCTATGTAATTTTATTTGGTTAATACACCGTGTATCATGAATTTTGAGATGAGTTCCTCTTAATGTCATGTTTTTTTTAACCAATCGCATAAAAAATCCAGAAAATGATGTCATTTTCATTGATTTTAGATACACCTTGTACAAAATGTTGCATAGAAAATAAAATAAAAAATAACCCCAAAAATGATTTTTTATTAAAATAATGTTATCTTCATATTGAAACATCTTCATATGTACATTGAATAGCTTATTTTTAGTTATGAAGATCGGAAATGCACTAGATTTAGTGGAAAAACATGTTTCTCTTAATGTCACATTCCTGTTAATATCATGTTTTTTGTCTGACAAATGGAACATGATATAAAAAGGAGTTCATTGTATTATAATTCAGTCATGAAGATCCCACTGCAACCATTGTCAAATAAATATTAATTAAATTAATCAGCATGAGAACCTTGACTTATTTTTAAGTAATTACTGGTAATTACAGATCATTTTATCAAGTATGTATATACCCCCTGCAATGAAGTAAAGTGGGTTGGGGGAGGTGTATAATAATGGAATCATGTTGTCTGCCCATCCGTCTGTTTGTAGACATATATTGTCTGGATAACTCCTCCTAAACCTGTAAATTTCAATGAAATTACACAGGAGTGTTAGGGTCAAAGTTGGGAGGGTGTAAAATTCAAAATTTGTTGTGGAAGTTCTTATCAACTGGAAATTGTAATAACTCATTATTGTTTTGTAGTTTCTGCTCAATAAGTAGTACATTGTAAGAATCAAGTAGAAAAAAATAGTGAAAAGTAGATAAAGTAGGTCAAGGTCACAGAAATATCATATTTCTGGACTTTGAAAAAAATTCAACGTTTAAGTTTTCAGTTTTGCTCTTGCATATAAAGCTGTTTTTGACAAAGTATTAATAACCAAGTACTATACAGTAGAGCAACCAAATTCAGGTTATAGAATTACCTCGGGATGTTTATCTGAATACATTACACTCTTTACTAGTATTTCAACAATTTTTGAATTTTTGTGGTAAAAATCTCAAATTTCTGGACTTAACAAAAAAGTTTCCCACAAAGTATAAAATCTACTTTTAGAGAAGCCAAACCTGGGGTATACTGTGCATGTTGTATCATGGGATGAATACCTGGATGCTCGTTACTAGCACTTCAACTATTTTTATAATTTTGGGGTAAAAACCTCCAAATTCTGGACTTTGAAGAAATATCAATGTTTCTCATAAAGTATGAAAGCTAAAGCAGCCAAACTTGGATTATAGGTTTATTGTGGGATGTGTAAAATGCATATGATGATGACAAAGCGGGACAGGCGACACATAATTATGCGTAATTCTTGTTATAATTTAGCAGTGAGAACCAATCTCTATCAGAACAATAGAAAATATTTTTAAAATATATAAGGAGTATTCATGGGTATTTGTTAGTCATTCAGCTTACAGTTTTTGTTTTTTCCAAGTACGTACATTACCAAACGTATAAAAAAAAATACCAAACGTATAAAAAAAAATATCTGGATATTATACGAATTATGACGGCAAATTCTTCAGAAGAAATTATACCAATGTGTAATTACTACACTGTATATAGGAATGTGTGTAATTATATTATAATTACTACATACTGTATATAGAATTGTATGTAATTACTACATACTATATATAGGAATGCATGCAATAACTACATACTGTATATATGAATGTGTGTAATTACTACATACTGTATATAGGAATGTGTGTAATTATTACATACTGTATATTGGAATGTGTGTAATTACTACAAACTGTATATAGAATTGTTTGTAATATCTACATACTGTATATAGGAATACATGCAATTACTACATACTGTATATAAGAATGTGTGTAATTACTACAAAATACTGTATATAGGAATGTGTGTAATTACTACATACTGTATAAAAGAATGTGTGTAATTACTACATACTGTATATAGGAATGTGTGTAATTACTACATACTGTATATAGGAATGTTTGTAATTACTACATGCTGTATATGGGAATGTTTGTAATAACTTTATGAAGAAATGTGTGTTATAACTACATACTGTGTATAGGAATGTGTGTAATTACTACACACTTTATGAAGGAATGTGTGTAATTACTACACACTTTATGAAAGAATGTGTGTAATTGCTACACACTGTATGTAAGAATGTGTGTAATTTTACTTCACACTTTATGAAGGAATGTGTGTAATTCCTACGCTGACAGAATACTTTGTCCTTGTTAATGATCTCATACATCACTATATTAACGGAAAGAATTCAAAGAGTTTGTTGTTAAAGTCACTTGATATAGAGTTGAAATATAAGTTTTTAATACCAAAGTTCACAATATAGAGAATTAAAGACAGATTGAGAAGTGAATAAGGTTACTAATATGTTTCAAGGTCATAGTTGCCAGTTTGTGATGCTTCAGAGGTCAAAGTCATTTAGGCAGTTCTTGGGAATTGGTCGAACAGTTTGATTAATTCAGCAATCATCTATCATATATTTGGACATTAGAGGAGACTGGTATATTGTTGAATGACCTTCAAATTGTCGTTATATTTGTTATTACAAATATACATAATAATATTTATGAGTGTAAAAGCAATTTTCATTTCAGTAATAATTACCATAACTTTAGTATGCAATGATCAAGACCTACACCCATCTTTGTAGCCCCAAAACAAAAGATTCAAATATCCCCGCCCTCATACCCTGACGTACCCCGCACATGCACGCCGAAAACGCACAGCGTACTTACTTCCTCTTTCTTCAATGGCGCCTTCACTGTACTGACGGTTTGGGTTTGGCTGGTCACAAATTAGCTTTGTGGACTTCATTTCAGTGTTCCATATCCTTTTTTCAGTGCGCAGTTGGCGTACATATACCCATCTTCCCCACTGTTTACTTTGTGTTAACTGTCGTCGTGGTTTTTGCCGTTTACGGCCGGGTTTCCTCGACGGGTCTCGTTAGTGGTGTAACGCACGTGTCCGCCATTTTCGTCGGCCCTGTTATTTGCTGCGGTCCTGTTTTGTTTTGACCGTTTTGTTTGTTTACTTGTATTTTATTAATACTTTTAGTAAACTGCTTGCCGTTTTTTCGTATCAGTTCATTTATTTTTTGAATAAATTTTTGTTCTGTTACTGTTGGTTTTCGTTGACTGTTTGACTATATATATATATATATTATGTCGTCTAGTCTTCGTAGGTGTTCGGCGTATGGGTGCTCGCATTTCCTTGAGGACGGCGACCCCCATGACGCCTGTTCCATTTGTCGTCCTTGTTCTGGGGAGGCCCCATGTGACTTATGTTCTCAGGTCCCCTCTCAGAACAAGGAATTTTGTGTTCCTAAGCTTCCCTTACCCTCTCGTAAGAGGGGTGTGTCAGGGAAGCGAGGGAGACCGAGGGGTAAGGCTGCTGCTTGTTCTAAGGAACCTGTCAGCTCCTTCCCTTCACCTGTCACGGAGACCCTCGCCTCGGCGATCCCGTCTTCGGGACAGGAGGTGGTCCCTCCTGTCCAGGTTCGACCTGGAGTAGGGGAGGGACAGCCTGACCCTAGTTTGCCTTATACTAGGGTCGAATTGGCCGGTACCTCCCGTAAGCTTTCGTGCTTGCCCTTGGGTAGGGAGATCCGGCCGCCGGTCATCGACTCTGTCGTTGACCCCGGCGTCCCAGGTGGTGTTGGGGTTGGGGATTGTGTTGGTGCCGGGCTTCTCCCTTCGGGGTCAGGTCCCGGTGGTGACTCTGCCATTGCTTCGGCAATGTCTGGTCCCTCCGGGGGGAGTGCAGCGCAGCGCTCTTTCCCCAGCACCTTCACTGGTCCAGGTTTTCCCCCCGGTCAATTGTCCTATCCCGACCCTGTTGGGTCTGGTTCTGGTTTTCAATTGACAGGGGAGCCGGGAGTTCCTACTTCCGGTTATGGATTTCCTGGACAGTCGGCCGGTTCCCGGCCTTCTATGTCCCCTGGTTTTGGGTATACGGGTGCCTGCGGTCACCCAACCCTGAGCCACCCAATCCAGCCTGCGACTGGTTTTGGGTTTCCCCAGCTTCCCGGCAGCTATGGGCAGGGCCCATACATGTCCGGGTGTCCACCTGGGGGGAGTGGCGGTCCACCCATGGCTTTCGGCCAGGGTGGCCAACCCCAGCCTCAGGCAGGCCAATTCGGTCACTTTTGGGGTCACTCCCAGCCCGCGGGACCGCCCCCATTTCCCCCGGGTTATGGGGTTAACCCCATGGCTTATCCCTTGTGGAATCCATGGGGTATGGTCTCTCCCTCACGGAGACGTGTTCGCAGTGGGAACGTTGTCCCCCCCCAACGTTCTGCTGCTTTGGGGGCCCCTCTGGCCGGTCCTAGGAAGGTTCGTCGGACCTTCAGGACTTCTGTGTCTCGCACAGTCCCTCCTGTCTCCGGGTCCAGGGTTGGGGTTTCGGCTTCTAAGCCAAAACCCCCAGCCACGGCGTTTAGGCCTGCTACTCCTAAACGTCGTCTGGTGAGCATCCCCGGGGATAATTCCCTGGAGTTGGCACCTCTGGCTGGCCCATTTCCTTCCCTCTCGGACACGGATCCCCGTGCCGAGGCGGAGGATATGGACTATGAGGACGCGGGCTCGGCAGAGGAGCCTGACGTTATTCACCTGTCCCCTGGTTGCTCAGAAATCGACCCCGGTTATTCCGAGGACGATCCTCTTGAGGAAGAGGATGATGAGGTCCAGGGAGATGGTGTCTCCGAGGCTGCTGAGGCTGAGGCCCAGCAAGTGCTTTCTGGCATGCGTGCCCTGCGGGCTGACGTTGCCAGGATTCTCGGGGAGCAGGTCTGCCCACCACCTGCAGTTTCGTCGGCTCCGGAGTCCACTACCCTCTTGGGATCTTTGGTGGCTCCACGAGCGTCTGCTCAGTCAGACCGCTCACTGCCAGAAGGCACTATTGTGTCTTCAGCCCTGGCCACTGCCCAGAGGCGGGTGACTGAGAAGAACTCTTCGTCCACCCGTGCTCCTGGGTTTGCCGGGTTGCAGCTCAGCGTTGGCGATTTGTCTGAGGTTCGCCCTAACGACTACGCCACGCATGATGGGTCGCTTGCCCCCCAACCAGCTAGGCTGGAATTGAGGGAGCTGTCTTCCTGGCCCGGCAAGTCAGTGGACCAGGTGGTGTTCGGGCCCAAGGAACACCACAAGATGGAGAGATTGCTGCGTCTCTCCATCCAGATTCTGTCTTATATAGACTTCCTAACGGTATGTCTATATAGGGTATCCGACTTGCCTGAGGGTCGTATATCCGAGACGGAACAGGCCGACATTCAGGACAGAGTCACATCTGTACTGAACGGGGCATTGAGGGCATTGGCAGCTCTTCAGGTCTCCTCGCTCTCAAATGTCTTGCTCGCTAGGCGTTTTTCTGTTTTGAAAAAACCGTCCTATCGAGGAGCCTTACCGTTCCCGGTTGTTGACTGCCCCCTTCTCGGGCCCCACTCTATTTGGGGGGGCTTTGCCTTCTGTTCAGAAGGACCTGAAGGAGGACTCCGTCGCCTCCGCACTTCTGGTAAAGAGGATTACGTCGGAGAGGGCCAGTGCCTCGCAGGGGTCCGCGCCCCCCAAGAAGAAGCCGAAGACTTCTGCTTCACAGTCATCTGTACCGCAGAAATCTAAGGCTCCCTTCAAGGGCAACAAGGGGAAGGGTAAGAAGGGTAAGAACCCTCCTGGGGGTAAGAAGAAGGGTTCCTGACTCCTTTTCCTCCGTGGCCGGGGCAGTCGTGTCGGGTCGGGAAGAGCTCGCTCTTCCCGTCTCAGATTCGGTTCCATCTCCCGCAGGCTCCGTCTCCGAGTCCATAGACGATTCACTTGCCTGGCAAGGTCTCGATCTGCCTCGGCCAGACATTCCTGTAGGGGGTCGTCTGTCTGCTTTCCTTCCAGAATGGAAGGGAATTACGGAAGACTCTTGGGCTCTGTCCGTGGTCTCGGAGGGGTTGGGTATTCCATTGGTGGAAGAACCCACGCTGTCAGCAGAACCTATTTTCTTTCCTCCTCCGGGGGATCGAGAGAAGGCTCTTGCCCTCCAGGAGGAAGTAGGGACCATGCTCTCCAAGGGCGCGGTCGAGGAGGTCCCTTTGGTGGGGTGCTCCCCCGGCTTCTACTCCAGAATGTTTCTGGTTCGGAAGAAGTCGGGTGCGTGGCGTCCCATCATCGATCTAAGTGCCTTCAACAGACACGTAGATTCTCCTCACTTCAAGATGGAGACTCCTCGGGGCATTATTGCCTCCGTGAGAGACGGAATGTGGGCAACTTCAGTAGATCTGAAGGATGCTTACTTCCATATCCCCATCAAGAAGTCGGCACGAAAGTACCTCCGTTTCACTTGCAACGGCAGGGTCTTTCAGTTCCGGGCCATGCCTTTCGGGCTCACGACTGCACCTTTGGTATTCACCAAGCTGCTGCAGGTGGTCGTGGGATTCCTGCACTCCCGCGGAATAGATGTTCACATCTATTTCGACGATTCCCTCATGCTCCACCTCGTGAGGGAATCTTTGGTGCAGGATACCCGTTTGGTTCTGAAAATCTTACTGAAAGTCGGCTTCATCCCCTCCAGAGAGAAGTCAGAGATAATCCCTTCTCAGGACTTTGTGTTCCTGGGGAATCGTTTCAATACGATTCAGGGCATAGCCCTTCCACCTCTGGAGAAGTTCGAGAAGGCCAGGGCTATGGCTCTGACCTTCATCGGATGGTCACAGGTCCAGGTACGCTGGTTTCTCAGTTTTCTGGGTTATCTCAACTCCCTGGCAGATGTGGTACCCTTGGGGAGACTCCACATCAGACCCCTTCAGATGTTTCTCCTGTCCAACTGGGTTCCCTCGTCGAGGGATTGGGAAGCTTTCATTCCTCTGAACCAGTCGGTCAAGGAGTTTGCTCGATGGTGGACCATTCGGGACAACGTCCTCCGTGGGGTTTCTCTGTCCAAGCCTTCTCCCACCATGACCCTGTACACGGATGCTTCCATGACGGGTTGGGGAGCTTACCTCGACGGGCATGCCCGGTCGGGGGAGTGGTCTGGGGAACAGCTCTCAGAACACATCAATGTGTTAGAGATGAGGGCTGTTCTATTGGCTCTGCAGTCTCTTCGGGAGATCCTGCATTCCAAGGTGGTTTGTGTGGCTACGGACAACTCCACAGTTGTCGCGTATCTGGAGAGACAGGGGGGCACCAGGTCTCACACCTTGTGTGCCCTCGCTATCCGAGTTCTTCTTCTCTGTCAGGAGATGCAACTGACTATTCTAGTCAAGCATCTTCCAGGCAAGCTGAATATTCTCGCCGATACTCTCTCCAGGCGCCGCCAGCCGGTCTTAACAGAATGGCAGCTGGATCCCTTGATTTTCAAGGGAATTTGTCAGGTATGGGACAGGCCTCATATAGACCTATTCGCCACATCCCTGAACAGTCAGCTACCAACCTTTGTTTCACCGGTTCCAGATCCGAGGGCTTGGGCCGTGGACGCTCTTTCTCTGGATTGGGAGGGAATGCAGGCCTACGCGTTCCCTCCATTCAATCTGGTGGGCAGGGTGCTACAGAAGTTTCGGGAGCATCACCATTGCTCCCTCCTTCTGATAGCCCCTCTGTGGCCGAGGCAGCCATGGTTTCCGGCGTTGTTGTCGTTGGTAGTGGAAGAACCTCTGGCTCTTCCTCTCAAGCACAACCTCCTCAGGCAGCCTCGGTCCAGGACGATGCACTCTCGTCCCGAGATCCTCCACCTTCACGCGTGGAGGCTATCACTGGAGGCCTCGCTCAGGCGGGATTTTCTCGGGAGGTGTCAGATCGCATCGCTAGATCGATCCGGTCTTCCTCGTCTGTCGTATACCAGTCGCGGTGGAAAATCTTCTGCGATTGGTGTATCGGCAGGGAGGCTAATCCGATCGAGGCCTCTGTCCAGCTAATCGCGGATTTCCTTTTATGGTTATTCCGTGATAAGGGCCTAGCTCCCAGTACTATAGCAGGCTATCGGTCTGCCATAGCGGGGGTCCTCGCCTTTCACGGTAGATCAGATATAGGTTCTTCCCTGTCTCTATCTGCTCTGATTAGGGGTTTTGGACTGGCTAGGCCTAGAACTAGGCAGCTGGCCCCGCAATGGAACCTGGCATTAGTACTTGATTCCCTCTTGCGGTCCCCTTATGAGCCTATGGGTAACGCGTCCTTGAAATGGGTCACATTCAAGGCAGTTTTCCTGGTGGCTCTTGCGTCGGGGCGTAGAAGGAGTGAGATCCATGCTTTGTCTTCTCTCCCTTCATGCTTGCGCTGGGCAAGGGACCATTCTTCAGTGACCTTGGTTACTGATCCTTCCTTCATGGCTAAGAATCAGGTCCCTTCCTTTTCGCCCGAACCCATCAAGATACCATCCTTACCTTCAGTAGCTGGTACTGACGAGCTAGATAAGCTTCTGTGTCCCTGTCGGGCTCTTCGGTTTTACCTTGATAAAACCAGGGGGGGGCGGGGTTCTCGTTCCCGGCTTTTCCTGCCCATTAAGCAGGGTCAGCAGGATATCTCTGCTCAGTCAGTATCTAGGTGGATATGTCAAGTCATCAAGTATGCCTATGAGCATTCTGACGATGAGGTTAGGGCTCATTTTAAGGTTAGAGCCCATGAGGTTAGGGCCCTTGCTTCTTCCTGGGCTCTCCTCAATGGGGCTTCTTTCCAGGAGGTTATGTCTGCTGCCTTTTGGCGAGGCAGGAATACCTTCTCGGACTTCTATTTGAGGTCCCTGGCATCCCATTCTGATGGGCTGTATTCTCTGGGTCCACTGGTGGTGGCACAGTCTGTGGCTATGCCCCCCCAATAGGCTCTTTCCCCTTTATGCGGCACGGCAGTCAGTGGTACACCACTTCCTCTCACGGGGAGGGTTTTTCCTTTGAATTATCCTCCTCTTTCATTGGGATTATTTCTTGGGGGTTCCCTTTTGGCCTCTCATTCCCTGAAATTTGGTGAGTCTGGTCGCCACATCAGCCGTGAGTCTTCCTGGACTTGGAGCTTCCACTGCGGTAAGACGAATTCGCATACTAAAGTTATGGTAATTATTACTGAAATGAAATTGAGGTTTTTCAAGTAAAACCAATTTTCATGAGGTAATACTTACCATAACTTTATGGAGTCCCACCCTTATATTCCTCCCCATATCTCCTCGTCCAACAGCCTTTTATTAAGGCGCCATGTCAGTTTCGAGGAAGTAAGTACGCTGTGCGTTTTCGGCGTGCATGTGCGGGGTACGTCAGGGTATGAGGGCGGGGATATTTGAATCTTTTGTTTTGGGGCTACAAAGATGGGTGTAGGTCTTGATCATTGCATACTAAAGTTATGGTAAGTATTACCTCATGAAAATTGGTTTTACTTGAAAAACCTCAATTTAAAATCATAAGATCAGCTTATTACTGAAATAAATGATTGTTTTGTAATTGGGTTATTTTGTTTTTGTTTTGTAGGTATTGTCCAACGGTTAGGACAATCACCTGGTCAGGTTCTTCGAATGCGTGGATTCTTCCTTTAGACAGATGACTTAGCAATGGATTTATATGGAACTCAGCTGGTTTAGTCATTTCTCAGCTTCGAACTGTCCTTTTTTTGACAAATGTATTTAATTCCAAATACAGACATGAGTCTGGCATGAGTATGGCTTTACAGTACCATGATTGGTTCATTGGGTTTTCGGTCGGCCTGATGGACCAATGTCCGACCGGCATGGTGCTGTACTGCTCTGTAAATCTTGTGCTGGGCGATTGTTTGTATCTGGACTTAAGTACTTTGTGAAAGAGGGGACAGAACTGGCTGGGGCATGAGTAAATCTTCTTGAGGCTTCATATATCTTCATTGCTGGGAACTCTGTTTATTGTGAAGATGATACAAGTTTGAAGAATTCTGGCCTCCAGGGCGGAAAGCTTGGATCTTAAGACCCCAAAGTAAGTAAAGCTTAGCTGTACTTTCCTTGACATTATGAAGGGAAGTGTATCAAAATTATACGGGAATTGTGTTTTCCGTCCTAAGACTAGTGTTCACACACAACAAGTTTAAAAAAAACAACCCCCATATATATACCAGTATGAATGATACTTTATTTGTACACGGCATAACTATTTAAAATAGTTATTTCCCTTGTTTTTGGAAACATTCTTAGCCTTTTGACCAAATAACTGCACAAATTTATATGATAAAGTGTATCTGAAACTCCTTTTGCATTGAGAGGGTATAAACTGAATGTAAGATGAGTCCAAAAGGAAACTTAATATTATAAACAGCTGTGGGCTGAATGGGGTGTCATATATATATCATAATTAATGTTTTAGACAAAGGAAATCCATGATCACTTGTGAATTAACTTGGAGGGTTGAGTTCCTATGGGGACAAAAAGGCCTATTAAGTAAATAAATAGGTCAATCTTATTTATAATATCATTAATGACTAATAATGTTTGAAGAATGTTACAATTATATTAAGACTGGGCTTTAGTTTTGCAAATATTTGCATATTTGTTGAAATTAGTATTCATGTACATTACAGGGAGAAAGGTGGACTAGCTGTTAATGATTACAAATGTAAACCCTTTTAAATTAATTATTTTAACTCGCAAATCTCCACCAAATAAATATGACATTGCAATTTTACAAACAGATTTAAACCACATACTGGTTTGTAGAAGTGATGTTTTCAATAGAAAATTCAGCTATTTAAGGATGTTCTCATAATCTAACAAATAAAATAAAAGCACTTTTCAAATTTTTTTCTTTTACCTTCATTTTTTTTGCAGAACCAAAATCAAAAATACAAAAACAATACAAAATGATGACCAGAAAGATGAAAACCACCACCAGAAAGACGAGAACCACCACCACCACTACCAGAAAGACGAGAACCACCACCACGACCACCAACAGAAAGATGAGAACCACCACCACCACCAGAAAGACGAGAACCACCACCACCACCACCAGAAAGACGAAAACTACCACCATCAGAAAGATGAGAACCACCACCGCCACCACAAAAAAGACGAGAACCACCACCGCCACCACCAGTAAGACGAGTACCACCACCGCCACCACCAGAAAGATGAGAACCATCACCACCACCAGAAAGATGAGAATCACCACCATCAGAAAGATGAGAACCACCACTAGAAAGATGAGAACCACCACTACCACTTGAAGGATGAGAACCACCACCACCAGATAGATGAGAACCACCACCACCAGGAAGATGAGAACCACCACCACCAGGAAGATGAGAACCACCACCACCACCAGAAAGATGTGAACCACCACCACCAGAAAGATGAGAAGATCGAAAAGAGAAGTAAGATAAAGGTTTCTTATCATATTTACCTGTTTCTGTGACTTTAACTTGAGAATTTATTATCTTACTCTGGATGAAAACGTTTTAAGTCATCGCAAAAAAGAAACGCTTCATTTGAAATTTGATATTACAGATTTCAGGCATGAGAGAGTCTTGTTTTCACTATTAACTATTATTTTCAACAAATATTGGTTTTATGTATGTATGTATTGTATGTATCTCCTGGAAATGTTAAAAGTATTTAATTAATAACAGTAATCAACATATCACTACCAAAAACATAACAAAAATGATTTGCTTGTATTTTGCAGGACCAAGATCTAGGACTATTCAGAATGACCATCCCAGACCATGATAGACAAGCAATAAAATTCGTCAAAAAGTTGAAATATTTTCGTCTTGTTTTAAAAATGAATGAAACAAAAATATAGTGACTGAATTGTCATATAAACTACTGACAACATGCATGATAAAAACTTGCAAATCATACACAACATACAAAACTTGAGTGTTACTAGTGAAGCCAAACATTTTGGTCCCAGTTTAAACAGGTTATACTGTATATATCTAGCATCATTAGATGGTAAATCAACCTTTGTTCATCTAAAAATATATTGGTAAATAATATTTTTGGGCTATTTCAACATTATAATTCACATGCTCGTCCACATCATCATCATACACATACTCATTGAAATCATCACCATTCTGATTCTCATCCTAATCGTACACATTATCCACATCTTCACCCTCATACACATCCTCATCATCAACAACATCATCTTCATCCACAACAACCTTATTATCCTCAATCACTACTCCACATCCTCCTCCTTCACATTATAAGCCTCTTCATTTTCTGCATCCTCCTCCTTATTCACATCATCAGCATTCTCATATACCACATCCTCCACATCCTCATCCGCCCTTCATTCCCATCATCAACATCCTCATCATTCTCATCCATACCATCCGCATTATCAAAATAATCATCATCCTCTTCCTCCACATCACCCACCTCCACATGATCCTCTACATCATCTACATTCTGATTCTCAATCATTGTCATCAACATCATCGTCGTCATCATCCACATCATCATCATCCACATCAACATCATCAGCATCATCCACATCATCATCATCCACATCAACATAATCATCATCATCAACATCATTATCCACATCAACATCATCAGCATCAACATCGAGTCATCCACATCATCACAATCATCATCCACATCATTATCATCATCATCATCCACATCAACATCATCATCATCATCCACATCATCACCACCATCCACATCAACATCATCATCCACATCCACATCATCATCCACATCATCATCATCCACATTAACATCATCCTCCACATCAACATCATACACATCATCATCATCCACATCATCATCATCATCCACATCATCATTATCCACATCATCATCCACATCCACATCATCATCCACATCATCATCATCCACATCATCATCATCCACATCATCATCATCCACATCATCATCCACATCATCATCATCCACACAATCATCATCCACATCATCATCCACATCATCATCATCCACATCATCATCATCCACATCATCATCATCATCCACATCATCATCCACATCATCATCATCATCATCCACATCATCATCCACAACATCATCATCCATCATCCACATCAACAACATCATCATCCATCATCAACATCATCATCAACATCATCACCATCATCATCATCACAATCATCATCCACATCAACATCATCATCATCCACATCAACATCCTCATCATCCACATCAACATCATCATCATCCACATCATCACGATCATCATCCACATCAACATCATCATCATCATCATCATCAACATCATCAACATCGAGTCATCCACATCACCATTATCCAAATCATCACCATCATCATCCACATCAACATCATCATCCACATCAACATCATCATTATCCACATCATCACCATCATCATCCACATCATAACCATCATTATCCACATCATCATCATCATCATCCATATCAACATCGAGTCATCCACATCATCATTATCCACATCATCACCATCATCATCCACATCAACATTATCGTCATCATCAACATCATCATCATTCACATCATCACCATCATCATCACCATCCACATCAACATTATCATCATCATCCACATCATCATCATCATCATCCACATCAACATCATCATCATTCACATCATCATCATCTACAACAACATCATCATCCACATCCACATCATCATCATCCACATCAACATTATCATCATCATCCACATCAACATCATCATCCACATCATCATCAACATCATCATCACCATCATCATCCACATCAACATCGAGTCATCCACATCAATATCCACATCAACACCATCATCATCCACATCATCACCATCCACATCATCACCATCATCATCATCATCCACATCAACATCGAGTCATCCCAATCATCATCATCATCCACATCAACATAATCATCATCATCCACACCAACATCATCATCCACATCAACATCGAGTCATCCACATCATCATCATCATCCACATCATCATCATCATCCACATAATCACCCACCTCCACATCGTCATGCTGCTTATCCACATCTTCCTCATCAACAGCATCAACCTCACCATTCTTATCCTCATCAACTTCATCATTCTCATCTTTCACATCATTATCCTCTACATTCTCATCCTTTTCCATATCATTCTTCATCCATCTCATTATCATCCACATCATCCCACTTATCCGCATCCCCCATATCATCTTTATCCTCCTCATCATCAAAAACCTCCACAACATCCGCATTGTCTTCATCCATACAATATTTATCCTCATCCTCATCTTCCACACCCCCATCAAAATCCTAATCCTCTTCGACATCATTCTCATCCACATCATCATCCACATCAACATAATCATCATCATCATCCACACCAACATCATCATCCACATCATCATCCACATCATCATCATCCACATCATCATCATCATCCACATCATCATCCACATCATCATCCACATCATCATCATCATCCACATCATCATCCACAACATCATCATCCACAACAACATCATCATCCATCATCAACATCATCATCAACATCATCACAATCATCATCCACATCAACATCATCATCATCCACATCAACATCCTCATCATCCACATCAACATCATCATCATCACCATCATCATCCACATCAACATCATCATCATCAACATCGAGTCATCCACATCATCACCATTATCCAAATCATCACCATCATCATCCACATCAACATCATCATCATCCACATCAACATCATCATTATCCACATCATCACCATCATCATCCACATCATCACCATCATCATCCACATCAACATCATCATCATCATCATTCACATCATCACCATCATCATCACCATCCACATCAACATTATCATCATCATCCACATCATCATCATCCACATCAAAATCATCATCATTCACATCATCACCATCATCATCCACATCAACATTATCATCATCATCCACATCATCACCATCATCATCCACATCAACATCATCATCATCATCCACATCATCAACATCATCATCATCCACATCAACATCGAGTCATCCACATCATCATCATCATTATCCACATCATCACCATCATCATCCACATCAACATTATCATCATCAACATCATCATCATCATCCACATCAACATCATCATTCACATCATCACCATCATCATCCACATCAACATTATCATCATCATCCACATCATCATCATCATCATCCACATCAACATCATCATCTACAACAACATCATCATCATCCACATCCACATCATCATCATCCACATCAACATTATCATCATCATCCACATCAACATCATCATCCACATCAACATCATCACCATCATCATCAACATCAACATCGAGTCATCCACATCAATATCCACATCAACATCATCATCATCATCATCCACATCATCACCATCATCATCATCACCATCATAATCATCATCCACATCAACATCGAGTCATCCCAATCATCATCATCATCATCATCCACATCAACATAATCATCATCATCATCATCACCAACATCATCATCCACATCAACATCGAGTCATCCACATCATCATCATCATCCACATCAACATCATCATCATCATCATCATCCACATAATCACCCACCTCCACATCGTCATGCTGCTTATCCACATCTTCCTCATCAACAGCATCAACCTCACCATTCTTATCCTCATCAACTTCATCATTCTCATCTTCCACATCATTATCCTCTACATTCTCATCCTTTTCCATATCATTCTTCATCCATCTCATTATCATCCACATCATCCCACTTATCCACATCCTCCATATCATCTTTATCCTCATCATCATCAAAAACCTCCACAACATCCGCATTGTCTTCATCCATACAATATTTATCCTCATCCTCATCTTCCACACCCCCATCAAAATCCTCATCCTCTTCGACATCATTCTCATCCACAACATCTGCATCACGCACATAATCCTCATCTTTATCCTCATCCTCCTCTTCCTCTACACATTGTCCTGATCATCCTTCATCTTCATCCTTATCAACATTATCCGCATCATGCACATAATCCTCATCTATATCCTCATCATCTATATCCTCCTCTTCCTCTACACATCATCCTTCATCTTCATTCTTACCAACATCATCCTCTTAAACATCATCATCCGCATCCACATCTTTATCCTCATTCTCCACCTTATCAACCATTCTTATCCTAATCAGCATCATTATACACATCATCATCCACATTCTGCTTAACCACATAATCCTCATCAACATCAACTTTATCCTCAACATCCACCCAATTCTCATCAATTTTCTCACTTTCATCCACATCCTCCTCATCATCCACATCTTAAATCATTGTCATCATCACCATAATCTATCTCATCCTCAACAACATAATCATCCTCAACATTCTTATCCTCATCAACAGCATCCTCATTCTCATCAACTTCATCCTCTTTTACATTATCATTATCCACATCATCATCCTCTATTCACATCACCCACATCCTGCTTATTCACATCATCCCTACCATCATCCACCTCATCATCAACAGCCTCATCCTCACCATTCTGATTACTAGTATCATTCTTCACATCCTTATCCATCCACATCATCCTCATCAGCAGGATTTTTATCCTCATTTTCCACCTAACTCTCATCATTTTCCTCGTCAATTTCATCATCATTCACATCATTATCCTCTACATCCTCATCAGTATACACATCCTTCTCCATCCACATCATCTGCATCCTGCTTATCCGCATCTTCATCAACATCTTCATCTTCACAACTCACACCACACCATCTGCATCATCCACATCATCTTCCTCCATTCACATCCTCATCAACATGCACATCCTGCTTATCCTCATTCACATCTTTATCACTCCCCTCATTCTCATCATCCTCACAATTCTTATCCTCATCAACTACATCCCAATTTTCATCCTGCTTATCCATATCAGCATCCACCTCATCCTCACCATTCTGATTATCATCGTCATCATCCTCTTCAACATCACCATCCTCCTCTACATCCTCATCATTCTACACATCTTCATCCACATTTATCCTCATCTTCCACTTTATTCTCATCAACATTCTCACCATCTTCCACATCCTCCTCATCTGCATCCAGCTTATCCTCATCTTCATCATTATCTTTATCCTCAACATTCTGATTCTCATCATCCTCCATCACATCATCCACATCCTGCTTATTTGCATCATCAACATCCTCATCCTCACAATTATCTCCATTCTTCTCTATATCCTCATCGTTATACGCATTATATTTGGCATATTGCTTATCCACATAATCCCCATCCACACCATCTTCAACCTTATTCTCATCAACATTCTCACCATCATCCACATCATCTTCATCCTCACCATTCTGATTCTCATCATCCTCCATCACATCATACACATCCTGCTTATCCGCATCTTCCACATTCTCATCTGCATATTTATCCTCATTATCATCATCAACATCTTTATCATCGTCACCATCATCCATCTCATCTTCATCCACAACATAATCCCCCTCAACATTCTTATTCTCATCAATAACATCTCATAATCATCCTCAACATTTGCATCGTTCACATTATCATCATCCTCCTGAACATTATCTACATCATCATCATCATCTTTTCACATCCTCATCAACATGCACATCCTGCTTATCCAAACCATCCGCTTCTTCCTCCATACTCTCCTCATCCACATCTTTATCATCATCCACATTCTCATAATCCAGATTATCATCTTCATCCTCATTCTCGTCCACTTCATCCTCTACATCATCATTATCATCATCCTCTACATCATCATAATCATCATCCTCTACATCATTATTATCATCCTCTACATCATCATTATCATCATCCTCTACATCATTATTATCATCATCCTCTACACCATCATTATCATCACTCTCTACATCATCATAATCATCATCCTCTACATCATTATCATCATCTTCTAAATCATCATAATCATCATCCACTACATCATCCACTACATCATCCACTACATCATTATCATCATCATCATCATCATCATAATCATCCTGTTTATCCACATCAATATTCTCATCCTCGCCATTCTGATAAGCATCTAACTCCACATCATCATCCTCATCCACATCATCCGTATACTCCACACCCTCCTCATCAACATCCTCACCATTAAACATTATATTCTCATCAACATAATCACCCTCCTCCACATAATCCGCATCATCCACACCCTCCTCATCAACATAATCACCATTATACATTATATTCTCATTAACATAACCACCTCCTCCACATCATCCGCATCCTGCTTATCCACATCTTCTTCCTCCACATCCTCATTCACATTATCATCCTCATCTTTGTCATCCACATTCTCATTTAGATTTGTATCCTCATCCTCAACATTCTTATCTTCATCAACAGCATCCACATCATCCTTATCCACACCACCTTCTACATCATCATTTTCCAAATCATCCTACATTTGCATCATCCGCATCCTTATCCTCACGATCATCCTCATCCTCACCATCAACAACCTCACCATCATCAACATCATCCTCATTTTCATCCACATCCTCCATATCATCCTCCTCGATCCATATCCGCATCCCGCTTATCCAAATCGTCCGCATCCTCTTTATCCAGATATTTATCCACATTCTCTTCACCCACATGCTCATCAACATCCTCATCCTCACCATTTGTATCCTCATCAACATCATCTTCTACATCATCATTACCCACATTATCACCATCCTTTATTAACATCATCCTCACCATTCTGATTATCATCCTCCTCCACATCTTTATCCTCATTCTCCGCCTCATCATCAACATCCTCAACCTCATCATTCTTATCCTCGTCAACATCCTCCTCCACATCGCCATCTTCCTCTCTACATCCTCATCATTATACACATTATCAACCTTATCCTGCTGATCTGCATAATCCTCTTTCGCATCCCTCACATCCTCATCTGCATATTTATCCCCTTTCTTATCATCCGCATCCTTATCATCATCATCATCATCATCATCACCATTATCAACCTCATCCTCATCCTCATCCTCTTCATCAACATAACCACCCTTAACATCAACAGCATCCTCATTCTCATCCACACTATCTGCATTATCCACATCCTCATAAACAAGCTTATCCCTTATCTACATCTTCATCAACATCTCAATCAGCTTCCTAATTCTAATCATCCAGATCATCATCTTTTTCCTCATCCTCTACATCATCATTATCCACATCATCATCCTCTATGTACATTATCCACATCCTGCTTATCCACATCATTCTTACCATCTTCCACCGCATCATCATCCTCATCCACACCATCTTTATCCTCATCCTCCATCTCATTCTCATCATTGTTTTCGTCATCATTATCCATATTATTCTCCATCCACATCATTTTTCATCCACATTTTCTTTATCCTGATCCTCCATCTTATTCTCATCATCTACATTCTCATCCTCATCATCAACATCTTCATCCTCACGGCTCTGATTATCATCCTCCTAATCCTCAACATCTTCATTCATATCATCATTCTGCTCCATCCACATCCATGTTTTTCCACATTCTCTTCATCCACCTCATCCCCACCTTCACCAATATTCTCATCCATGCAATTTTTATCCTCATCGACATCATCGTCATTCTCATCCACACCATCTGCATCACCCACATGATCCTCATCATCTATATCCTCATCTTCTACATCTTTCTCCTCCTCCTCAATTTTTTGATAAAAATGCACCCCAATGGTCATATATACATTACCCGTATCTTTTGGCTACTCTTTTCTTTGTTAATATACAGTTACGTGCCAAAAGTCTTTGCATTTCCAACTTTTTCAGTGAAATTTACTGACTTCGTTTATGGATGGATTATGATAATTTTTTGTCATTTGGTACAAAAATTTGCAAGGTTTCCTCTCATCATATTTATTTAATTTTCTGTTGCATAATTATGGAGCTATACAGAATTGTCTACATTGCTTATTTCCGTGTGACGCCATTTCTCTATATAACGTTACCAAAATGATGTCAAAATGGCGTCCCGAAAATTGGATGTTGTAAATAAATTATGATTTCTTTGTTCATACATATCGAATTGGTATGGGGTGCCGTTTTACTTTATCTTTTAGATATCTTCAAATGCTTTTAAGTAAGGATATCCAAAATTTGTTTTTTGGATATCCAAGAATCATTTATAGATTTCCAAAAATCAAATAATGGATATCCATAATTAAAAAATATTTGACATCCAGTTTTGTTAATAAATAGTAAAACGGCGTCCCATAGATTGGCAAGTAAAGTGTGGCTTCGTCTGCAAAGAGCTGTTGGATTGTACAGTCTGCAACAGGTATGTTTTCGGCCCTTTGACCTAAAAAAAAACACTATTTAAGACATTTTTCTATAATTTAGGCACTTTATTGTTTACTGTACAATTCAGACACTTATTCTGTAAAGCTTATACGTACACTTGACAGTTCATCATAGACTGTCACATTCACAACTAATTATTGCGTTCCTCGACTGTTCCCATAGGATATAAAAATGTTAATAACCATGTCTAGACAAAAGAAATATTTTCTCATAAAATGGACAAAATACACCTTATTGAAATGGTAAAGAAAATATATTTATTGTTTATATCTCATCTTAGAGCATAAACTGGATTAAAACTGAACAGTGTACAAGTATTGCATGTTCTCCAAAACAATAGCATTATATCTGAACATTATAAATAGCAGAAAATGTGTAGTATTCAGAAATAAAATGCTGACCCCGTATAAATGCTATAGTAAATTTGAGGTATAATAGTTTTTAAATGCTATAGTTAACAAAAATATCCCAATAATTCTAATCAACGTTTTGATATACAAACTACCCGGTATGTAAATGAGTAACAATTTTTTTTAATATGTTTGCTACAGTATATGGGTCAAACATCATATGGTCCATCTGGTTTCAAATCTCACTCGAGTTCATCATCTCAGTGGTCAGTTTTCGCTGAAATGAGTTTTGTAACAGACCATGTGTACATACATTATTGCGATGTCACATTACATCCTCGATATACCTTTTATAAAACTGATTTCTCTGCAGGGATTGATTCGCTTTATTGTACACGTTCTTAATACATTAAAACTTTATTATACTGCAACTAAAACCTGCCATTTCTGTCCATAGTAATTGTGGTGTTGTAAAAGGGAATTTGGCAATAAATGGAGGGAAATGTACAAAAGAATTCTTAATAAAACCAGAAATGGGGACATTGAAATATATTGCAGTAAATGAGGTGTCCAATGACACGAGGGACATTGTATTGAGATTTAACTGTAATAATAATAATAATAATATACAGCATTTTGATATAGTGCCCTATCTAGCTAACATAAACCACTCTAAAGCGTGTTACAGTACACAGATATACAATTCTTATACAACCAATACAACACATACAGTTCTATCATATACAATTCTGAGGAGGTCGCAGGAGTTGCCTTATCAGGCACTAACTACTTGTCCCATACCACCTGGCTAATATCTCCCTATGTGAGTGTATGCATGCAGGTGTGCTGGAGATGAATTGTGTTCTGTTTGAAGTGGGACCGTGTTTGCAACAACATCTTTTATAGTGCCACATCACTTGAATGCTACAGCACAGATACTGCAACACCCACCCCAGACCATTTTATACTCCACCTGGGTTGTTGGAGTTGTGTGGGCAGGAGAAAAACACTTTCTCTGAATGTCCCATGCATATGACGATTTCGGGGATTGAACCCCGGCCGCCTGCATGGAAGGCCGGAGTGTTAACCACTCGACCAATCCGCCCATACTGTAATTCATTTTTGTGTCGGTATCTTCTCAAAGACTAAGCTATGGAATTGTCCTTGTTTGATATTTGTGCCATTCAGTCCTTCATAATTGGGAGAAAACGTGATTGTCACCCCATTCTTGGTCACAGTTTCAACTCCATGCTGTCCACAGTAGCTGGCCGGGCCGGTAACTTCCATCACCAGCGAGTAGCAGACTTCTTTTTTCACAAGGACAGGAGGCACTATCCCAAGTGGATAGGTCTTCGTTGAGCCATCCGTCCTCAAATCAAACACCTTCATATGTAATTCAGCATCACCATCTTCCAGAACTCTCAGCTTTATCTTATATAAAGCTTGGTTCATGCAGCTGCCAAAGAACAAAACCTCATGTAACTTGGAATCTTCAGACAGCATGAAGGAGATAGCATCTGCGTTTCCACGGAAATAACCTTTACCACTTGTGACCCCTTTGAATCTTTCAAACACAAGTCTCTGTTCTCTCTGAGGTTCTGGATGATCCGCCTTTCTTGTCGTCAAGAACTGAAAGCACGTCACCATCTCTGCAGGAGTTAGAATACCAGTATAAGATACCTTATCAGTGAAATAATGCGCTTCCATTCTTGCAAAACGAATGTGCGGCAGGATGTTTTTGAGGGCATTGCGGGTGTTTGTAGCATTGACAACTAAACTCTGTCTCTTGATTTTTTCCTTTGCCCATTTTTCAACTGCCTCGAATATTTTCTCTTCCTTTATATTCAATTTGTGTTGTTGAAGTAACTCGATCAGGCATTCTTCATTCAATGCCAAGAATCCCTCTGTTAAAAACACGTCTGATGCATGAAGATTTATGTACTGTAGACAGGCTTGTTTTGTTTCTTCCTGCTGCCACAGGAAAGTGTTCATCAGGATATGGCACACATTCTCTCTGGAGATTCCCGTCCGCATCCGCTGGCCGCATCGTGTTACCAGGCCCTGTATATTGTACTTCTGAGCAGCGTACAGCAGGGGAAAGGCTTCATTTATATCTACTCCTGTATCGTCACAGTAGATGTACCTGTCGCAAATAATGTTTATTATTCAGTAATTCCGTAGATGAATTATGTGTTTAGAACCTACTTTCAGTAAGCTTTTAGATTCAGTTTCAGCAGGATACCTAGTGGTAAACAGTATACAAATATATCATGGGTGTCTGTGCAATAGTCCAGAATATTTGACACGAGGTACTGGTAATCGACCGATGTTCTATTGCGCGAGGCCGAGTGCAATAGAACATCGGGCGTTTACCAATACCGAGGGTAAAATATTCTGGACTATTGCACAGACACCCATGATATACTTGTTTTATTACATAATCACTAAACTTACTTTGAATCACTGAAATTGTTGATTTTATTAAAATGTTTTTGAATGATAATAGATCAATTCTATAATGTATCCTGTGAATTCTGGTACATTGTATTTAAAAAAAAAAGGTAAATATTCGATTATCTGAGTAACAACCACAAAAAATATCAATCCGTATTCATTGGCGACTCCAAACCTAAACTTTTGTTTAGAAATCGCAAAGCCTATTGTTGTCTGCCAGCATTGACATCTGACTGACTTTGACGCTTGAAAGGGTAGGAAACGTCACGCAGTGTTCGATAGTTCGCACGTGGCTGTGCAATAGTCATTTTAGCTGTGTAATAGTTCATTTCACCAGTAAATGGTTCAAAATATAGCTTATGCGTATAGTTAAGGAAAATTAAATGCATTATGTAATAAATGTATATATAGGATAGTAAAAAAAGATGAGAAGTTATGCTTGAATCAATGCAATTAAGAAAAAATTCATTCAGAATGTACTTGGTATTCACTTTTTCAGATTAACTGACATTTAATAGCACTTACAATAACATTTTCTTGAAGGTAGCTGGATCAATGTCTGGAATTGTTACCAAACTGTTTTCTTCTGCCATCAGACCTTCAAACATGGCAAAGAACACATCACTCCTGGTCATGAGCATGTACTTGTGAGCCCCCATGCGCTGCTGGTCCTCCGATGGTCCCACAATGAAGTGGACATCACAGCTGACTTCCTGTTCCAGCATGTAGCGGTTACACTGTACCAGCGTTTTTCCGTCTCTCCAGTTTTGTTGATCGTTACCTCTTTCAGCCATATCTCCTTCGTTGTTTCAGATTGAAGTTAAAAAGTAGCCAAAATCTGTCATCAAAATATAATAATAAAATACAGGGTATCACTATGAGATTTATGGTGGTGTTTTGATAAATAAAACATTATTCCTCGCATTTAATACACTAAATTTACGGAAGCCTAAACATTCTCAATAGTTAATATACAGTTAATGTAGTGATGGTTAATTGGCTTCAAATCATTATTGATAATAACTTTGTTATCTGAATAAGTTAAACGTATTGGAGTTTCTGCTACATTGATTGACACAAAGACCTTTTGACCAATTTGTGATCCTGATGAAGCCTCAACTTTAGAGGTGAAACTAGTCGACAATTAAAAGTCATTTAACTGGTAACTTATAAGTATGTTGTGAATTTTCTGGACCCTGCTATGTATTTACCATTGTTCAATTAATCACCCTTCATACTGGGTAATCTTGATGGATACTAAATACCCGAAGATCAACCCAAAAGATTGTATATGACGACGGACCCTTCTCTTTGAGGGTTTTTTGACCGATAGATGTTACATTAGAAATTTATCTGTAAAAATGTATAGTTGTGACTTGTCTGGTTTAAAGTAAGAAGGGAACCTTATCTCAACCCCAAAGCTTCATAATGAACTATTCCAACTTTTGAATTTGAAGAGTTCAAATGTGTCTTCCAGGTGTGAATGAGTTAAACCTACATGTATTGTAAAAGAGAATCAGCACGAAATGATTTGAAAAATCAATTTAAAAAGAAATGAATTGAGGAATAACCGCGATTAGTCGACTAAAAGATAACAGGATAAGTCAATGTGTAAAACGAGTTACAAATGTACATAATTATGTAGTGGTAAAATACAATAACAAGCCGTTTGGGTTTTTACCTAATGGAATAAAGACATCTCTCTTTCTAATGAAGATATGTATATTTAATGGGTAAAAACCAAAACGGCTTGCCATAGATTGTATATAATGACACGCACATGTATACAATGTATATATGTAACCAGGGACGTATACGTGATATATACGTCCCTGATGTAATTAACTTAGATATCGATCTGTCAGACTTTAGATGTTTCACGATGACGTTAATCA
Organism: Mimachlamys varia; assembly: GCA_947623455.1. Classification (NCBI taxonomy): domain Eukaryota; kingdom Metazoa; phylum Mollusca; class Bivalvia; order Pectinida; family Pectinidae; genus Mimachlamys; species Mimachlamys varia. The sequence continues at coordinate 24,858,563 of OX392532.1, read as the reverse complement.
CCTCCGATTAACAACCTATCAAAACTCATGCCTATAGTTGTACTAGTTAATATTAAGTCCCTTACCAAATGATGCCTGCATTGACAAAATAATGTTGCACAAAATCCTCGACCAAAATCGGAAACAAAACAAAACGAAAGTAGGTTTCAAGCGTTTGGGTAATTCGTGGTCATTTCAATGTTTCTCCTGTGTTATAAAATAAGAACCAAACACAATGTTTTATCCGGATAGTAGCTATAGGTCATAGTATAAAGATGACATTACACAAACATGCTGTACCTTTTAATTAACTAATAGATACTGTATGCCGAAAAATTCAGCTGTTTCGTCCTTCTGAGACTAGTCAGTGATAGGGCCAAAACAGTATGCTTGAACAGAACATTGCGGGAGAGCAAAATAATTGTGATGTCAGACTCATTGGTGCTGTATTATACCCCATACTATGGGGCGCCGTTTTACTATTTATTAACAAAACTGGATATCCTAAATTCGAATTATGGATATCCATAAATCATTTTTGGATATCCAAAAATCGAATTATGGATATCCAAAAATACATTGAATTTTGGATATCCATAATTCTATTTTTGGATATCTTAAATTCATTTATAGATATCCAAAAATCGAATTATGGATATCCAAAAATGAATTAAGGATATCCAAAATTCGAATTATGGATATCACAAATTCCATATATTTTTGGATATCCATAATTCGATTTTTGGATATCCAAAAATCATTTATGGATATCCATAATTGGAATTTGGGATATCCAAAAATAATTAAGGATATCCAAAAATAAATAAGAAATCCAAAATTAATTTAGGATATCCAAAATTATTTATGGATATCCAAAATTCGAATTATGGATATCCAAAATTCGAATTATTGATATCCATATTTCGAATTTTAGATATCCAGTTTTGTTAATAAATAGTAAAACGGCGCATAGGTGGTGCCGTTTTACTATTTATTAACAAAACTGGATGTCTAAAATTCGAATTATGGATATCCATAAATCATTTTTGGATATCCAAAAATCGAATTATGGATATCCAAAAATACATTGAATTTTGGATATCCATAATTCTATTTTTGGATATCCTAAATTCATTTATAGATATCCAAAAATCGAATTATGGATATCCAAAAATGAATTATGGATATCCAAAATTCGAATTATGGATGTCCAAAATTCCATGTATTTTTGGATATCCATAATTCGAATTATGGATATCCATAATTCATTTATGGATATCCATAATTCGAATTTTGGATATCCAAAATTAATTTAGGATATCCAAAATTAATTTAAGATATCCAAAATTATTTAATGATATCATAAATTCGAATTATGGATATCCAAAAATGAATTATGGATATCCATAATTCGAATTTTGGATATCCAGTTTTGTTAATAAATAGTAAAATGGCGCCCCATACTTTTCACTATGTATTCTTTTTCTTTCAAGTAGACTGTTCATGTATATTTTGTTTTCAAATTTTATATGCATTTAATTTTTTTTCGCATTTTGTTTTGTCTGATCTGATTAAAATACAGTTCCTCGCTATACCGTAGTGTTTTCACAAATAAGGTAAGATATCACACAAAGCTTTATAATTACTATAATAACGGTGTACTTCAAGGTTCAGTCATAATCCCTGCTTATTTCACACGTAAAGAATCGGATAATAAAGGCCCCCCCCCCCAAAAAAAATTACCTCAAACTTTTAATATATGGTAGTCGCTAGAGTGTCGAGATAACAACTCACATCGAAAAAAAGTAATGGCATAGAAATATTTCCGAAATATGAATACTGAAGCCTAAAAAACATGAAATAAAATCGGAAACGTTATAATTGAAAATAAAGAAATATGGAGAGTACATTAAAATAAAGAAATATGGGGCCAGCTTTTCAAGAAGTTTACCAGTGAATCGTGTTCTGGGCCACAGGGGCTAGGCACGGACCTACGTCACTATCAAATTATTGTCAGATATTGTTTTTACCTTTCTCGAAGATAGCCCCTCCCATTTCTATATATATAGTAGTGGGAGGGGCTATATTCGAGAAAGGTACAAAAATCATCTGACAATCATGCCAGGAGAGAGACATTTCAGCATCAGTAGTTGCCATGGGTACCAAGAGGGTAGATATATATAATGCAAAACGTGAAAAGGCACCTATAACCGTAGATGGACTACTGAAATGGTAAAACAACTGGAGCGGAATTCATGGGAAAGGTGGAGTGACAGCAGCCAGGAACAGGGACGGGTGGACGCTATAACTAGCCGCATATACGTCACATAAAATGTGAATATAAGGTTAAATACGATGTTATGGGTCGTCTATTAATGTAACTTTTTCCTCTAAACATATTGTAGAGGAAATTATCGGGGATGTACTAGTTTAAAATGTTTAATTGGGTTTCCTTTTGGATAGAATTGAACAAACTTAAACTTCATATAATGCATCCTTACTGGCTAGTTATTTTTTATGGGCGGGAGAGGGGGGGGGGGGGGGGGGGCTATTCAGGTCTGAAGGTAAAATATCAAGATCTGTTACTATAAATATAGCCCAAAGAAGGTGTCCGTGTAATAACCTGAATTTCCCGGGCCTATCATATTAAAACTTCAAATGATGCTTCCATCTGAAAATCCTTGCTTTTGATTGCTCTTCGAATTTAAAGGTCAAAGATCAATGTTACATTGTTACTAGAATAAAACCCGCGTTCGAACAAAAGTTTCCTTGTGGTAGTTTGAGTTCCACTGGGCCTCATTGGCTCCTGTCATTAAATGGTCTGGACATGTAGCGTTGCAATTGGTGGCCGTTCTGCCATTCCATTTCAAGTTTCATTTACTCTTAAATGGATAGAGATATTGAAGTGTGGTTTGGTATGTACTTGTAGTTGTATAATGACAAGTGCAGATCAAGTTCTAAGTTGGTGAAGCGGCCACATTTAAAATTTGACAATTTAGTTAACTTTCACAAATACTGTGTGCCCTCAGTTCGAGATTCTTGTCTAACAGGTTAAAAAACGTGAATAACATTTCTTTATCAAAAAGTGCATTTAATCTTTCTACTGTTAATGTTAATAATGTTTCTCATTATAATCTTTCAACTGTTACTGTCGGCCACAAAAGCAACACACACTTCTGTGGAATTTTTGTTTCATGTGGAATAATCAGATGGTAACCAGATCTAGATGACATGGTACATTGTATTTGTCGTAAAGGTGCTAGCATCGTTCAAATTAGTCCGAAGGGTTCTGACTCTCTGACCCGCTAAATATTTTGACGACAGGAGGGGTGCGCCCCGCCTGTCGTCAAAATATTTAGCGGGTCAGAGAGTCAGAACCCTTCGGACTACGTTTAAATCAGAATGCATGGCTTGTAATGTTTGGGTTTCTTGAGATTTTTGTTTGGTCCTTGAAATCAACATGTTGGGCGTTAAAATGGCTGTGGAAATGACAGCAGCAGAGATACTCTTCCAGTCGTAATATTAAGTCTCGCCAATTGAGGTGAAAAACCTTATAGACTCTATATATCATAATACAGTTTAACGTTCGATAAAACTTAAGAAAAAGGATGTGAGTTATGTGGATTTGTTCTCCGATAACTGAAAGATGTGAGGTTTCGGTGCTCCATAATATCTAGATAATTTTCATGGGACATTATAGCTATTATCTGAAAGGAATATGCAAAACATCAGTTTATTAATTTCAATCCCCTGAAATTGTATAATTATTATATAAACTTCTGTTAAAACTGAAGAAGAATGTTATTTCCGTCACAGCAACCGAAGTGCACATACAGCAATGGGTTAGTCATAGCCCTAAGGGTTCCGAATCCCTGACCCACTAAATATTTGGACGACTGGTCGGTGCGAGAGATATTTAGTGGGTCAGAGAGTCAGAACCGTTCGGACTAGGATAGCCCCTGCTACGTAATCTCCTCCATATAACACACCTTCACTTCGATGTCTTTAATTCTTTTCGGTGTAGCTACTCATAAATTCCATTCATCACGTGTCATCCGTCACCATTATTTAACGTTGTTACAGTAGCCTTTGTTGCATATTTGAAACAGTTTCCTCATCAGAAGCCCTTGCCTGGATCTTTTAAAGTATTTCATTTCCCTTTAAAGTATTTTATCAATAAAATCCCAACATCAGCGGCTAAACTCTATCTAGCTACCAACACACCTCTTTTCTTTTCTCTATCCCAGACTGTGGTTGATACGAGTTCTTAGTTATTCCCAAGTATATCGGACAGGACTCATGATAGGGACAGACACTCTATATGGTCAATCAATCAATCAATCAATGGTTTATTTATTTAAGTGTCACGCATCATATACATAATAACATATCACAGCAATTTTACATTAAAATGACAATTATGAGAGAAATCTTCACACACCTTCCGTTATTGCAAGTCTTTTGCAACTACCCAATGTACTTGATTAGGATTCTTAAAAGGGACATGGCAAAATTTATAGCGACAAACCTTCAAACCTCTTTAGTTTTTGAAAACTACAACATGTAGTTCTGCTGAATATATGGCGCAAATCTGTCTGCAGCAAATTTAAACTACCTGGTATATGGTGTAATTGTGTCGGATACATGATATTGGCATAGCCAATCCACATGCTGGAATCTTTGTTGCTTCAACTACATTGTAAATGTGTGCTGAAGTTAAAACAGGGACACTGCTCATCTACATGGTTTAAATCTTTTCCTCTTGCGCAAGTCTTCCCCCCCCCAAACCACATATAGTGTAATTGTGCCGGATCCATGTTACGGGAACAGCCAATCTATTCTTTATTGTGCCAGATCCAGGAACAGCCAATCTATTCTTTATTATGCCAGATCCAGGAACAGCCAATGTATTCTTTATTGTGCCAGATCCAGGAACAGCCAATGTATTCTTTATTGTGCCAGATCCAGGAACAGCCAATCTATTCTTTATTGTGCCAGATCCAGGAACGGCCAATGTATTCTTTATTGTGCCAGATCCAGGAACGACCAATGTATTCTTTATTGTGCCAGATCCAGGAACGGCCAATGTATTCTCTTTTGTGCCAGATCCAGGAACGGCCAATGTATTCTTTATTGTGCCAGATCCAGGAACGGCCAATGTATTCTTTATTGTGCCAGATCCAGGAACGGCCAATGTATTCTTTATTGTGCCAGATCCAGGAACGGCCAATCTATTCTTTATTGTGCCAGATCAAGGAACAGCCAATCTATTCTTTATTGTGCCAGATCCAGGAACAGCCAATCTATTCTTTATTGTGCCAGATCCAAGAACAGCCAAACTATTCTTTATGCTAGTTTTTTCACAAATATCTTCAATATTACTTGTCATTTTCTCTGTTTGCAAATTGATCGTCTCACCCATATATACATATAATTAAGAGTCTCTTCGCATTGTTTAAGTGTTGAGGCAGGTCGTTAGCACAGAATGAATCCTATTCCATACGAGAATCATACATGTAACTGTTGTGGGGTCTTAGAGGACAATATCATTTCCTTATGGAGTGTACTTTACATTCTAATATAAGACATATATACTTTAAGTGGAGGTACTATTATCACCGAAATAAACTAAAGTTTCTGGAATTAATATCGTCTACAAACAGGTGTATGCTAAGAAATACAATGTATTGCTGTTTTCATTTCTAAAGCGAATAAAATACGAAACAATTATTTGTTCAATTAAGAGTTACGTCAGCACTGATGACGGATAATTTGCATTTCAAATTCATAATGTCACTGTTTTGCTGTTTTATATATTTGTGAAATGTATCAATTGCATTGTGGAATGTACCGCTAGAAAGATCCATGTATATGCAATGCATTGATGGCACAAAGACGCGTGTCTATTGATGAATAAAGAATTACCATATGATATATACTGTTAAAGTACTTACCATAAGTGAACTCATATTTTGGTGTATCATTGAATTTCAACAGGTTAAAGCATTGAAGAACTATGAATGCCCATTCAAAGCATTTGCAATAGAAATTATATATATCGCTAAAATATGTGCATATGTCTTTACATATTCAGATTTTAACATGAATAAAGAATGAGATAATAATTTTTTCTGCCTCAAAAAGAAGTCAAAACAATATTACATATTAAACAATTTATTGCCAAAAAGACATCACCAATTGAAAATAACGATTTGGCAAACATGTATGATTCATTGGTACCTGGTTTAGCATCTTGTATGTCACTTCTATAACCAAACGTCAGGTATATAGAGGTGTATAAATAAATATACAAACCAGCTTTGACACGTTGTTATCACAAAATATAACCTTCACAGGTTGAATACTTGAATACATTGTAGAGATATGAATATTGTTCAATATATTCTAAAAGTTGGACACCATTTAGAAATATAATGCTACTTCTTTCGATATTTACATATATACAACAATAACGAAATAAACATGTACAAAATAAAGATCACAACTGGAAACAACATGCAACATAAATATGATTTTATACATCAAAAGTTGCCTGCAGATAGTTGAATTATTTTACATACATAAGTATTTAAGCGATTTCTGATGATATTTTTACAGTCCACTGATGCTTGGGAGTTGGCAGTTGTTACTTTTGTTTCAAATATCTATAAATATCACACAAAACAACAAAGTCATAGCAGTTTCATGCAATATTTCATGATTAAACATAACATTTTAAACCATTTACAAAAAAAGTAAATAAAAATATAATCAACCCTTCATTTAAAAAGAATTAATTATAAGATAACCTGGAATATTTTTTTTTGAAAAGCAACAAGGCACAATGTGGATATAATTTAATAACAAGAACATAAATATAAAAAAATTATAAATAATGCTAAATCTGTATGAATTTGGACATTGGTCAATTAATATCACAGATGTTTGGCCAGTGATGGCTTCTCAGCCCTTCAAACCTGCCATAATATTTCTCCCATTCTGCATAAACTTGAAAGATTTTTTCCTCATCACAATACTAATTTCCCCAAAAGCCTTAATGTTTCCTTGAATCCCACATGAATCATAACTGTCCCTAAAAATACCTCCATCCAACCCAATCTTTATCTCTATTGTAGATATCTCCCCAATCCATCCCTTAGTCTTTTCTCAGCCCTTTTAACATCCTTTCCACCTCAATTTCCCCCTTCTTACTGCAAATCTCTTCACATTATGCTTCAGAAAGCTAAATCTAGTTTACAGTAAAACGTAGTTACTCTGAATTCCACAACTTCACAACAGAGACAAATACTTCACGGCTGCTACTGCTGGAGCGCTCATCAATATATTAGTTTGATCTTACAGATCTATAATAACTTATAGTAGATATTGCATTATTCTACGTTAATTTGCACAAAACATGAAAGTCAAACGTCTGTTTGTGTTTTATGTCCTTTTAACAGCTATGGTCATTTAAGGGCATATCAGATGTTGCTGGTGATCGAGGGAAAACTGGAGTTCCCAGGGAAAAAACCATCGACCTGCTACCAATATCAGCGAAGTGGTAGAAACTAGTTATCACATTTAATTTTAATTTTGACATCACAGAACTTTGAAAGAAAAGGTTTATCACAGAAATGGATGATAAATAATTAAAGGAGAAAACAATTTCTCTTTCACGTAAATATTGTCATCATATATTTTTTTTAATATAAGAGAAAATGAAGTTACACTAGATACTGTCCAGTACCTCTCCGACAGGACAGAACATGTACAGTCAATTCTGATGTTCAACATTTGCTCTCAATCCTGGCACAGAACAAAAATAGTTCTGATGTTCAACAGTTGCTCTCCATCTTGACACAGAACAAAAATAATTGATCCGACATACAAAATGTACAAATCAAGGCATCAAAGTTTCCATTCTGTTCACGATAGTTATTAAAAAGTATTATAATACATTGTCGAATATTTGTCTCCTTCACAATAACCCATTTTGACTGTGTAAATCATTCTGTATTTCTTCACGTCTGTGATCTCTTCCAATTTGGCTACTCTAGCCCACATACACAGAGGTCCAATCCCTTCTCCTCACGTCTCGACTGGAGCCTGCTCTGGGGCTTGCTCAGGTGCCTTCACCTCTTCCTGTCCTGATTTCAGCAAAGCACCATCATCCGAATTCTTCCTCATTTTCAGTGTATGTTCAATCAGGGAGATACACACGAATACCCAGTTGTACATGTTTTGGGCGGGAATAGAACCAAACTTCGCCACCTCTCCGTGAGGAACATCTGTAGGTAAAACATATATGGTTAATAATAAGGTCACAGTCAAAAGTATAAAGCTCAAGTCCAATTTGTAAGATAGCATCTCTCACTAATTATAGATTGAATGTTTGTGTATGTACTAATAATAGTACTGAAATATTTCTTCAAAATATTTACTGCATACCAAAGAACTTTTGCTCTAAACATTTTCCCTTCCCTGAAGAAATTAATTTTCTCACAATGTAAATTTCACCTTTATGCCATGAAACCTGAAAACTCCATAATATCAGTTTGTTGCCGAATTATAACTATACATTATTCTTTGGAAATACATATAAATGCATTTTTCATCCAGTCTGAAAAAGAAGAAAAGTAGACTTCTTTTTTTTTTTCCATATTTTTGATGTAAACATGCAAGAAATATCTTTCTTTCTAAAGGCAGGAATTTAAGAAAACTTTATTAGCCTTGGTTTTACAATACCTTTGAGGAAGACTTCAATCTTGTCTGGGGCGATGAGTTCTTGATTCTCAGTAGATGTAGGGTCATAGTGCTCTATTTTCTGTAGAAGGTCGCTGTTGATCAACTGAAATAGATAAAATTAATAAAAATAGAGAATTGTGAACAACATAAAATGAACATCATCTTTCAGTTAAATTGTCTTCAAATTTTTTCTTCTTCTGATTTTGATAGCTTCTATGAGGTTTCTCACCATACACTCTTGATCCTATTTATTGTTTATACTTCACATACAAAAAAACCTGGTTAAAATTTGATTTACTATTTGATAAAAACGTTTGGATTCTGGTTTACTGTGTTTAAGTTCAACATCTAAAACAGTGTACAGATACTGGTGATTTTGGAGTTAAAAGAGAGTTTTCTGTGGCGCTGGCACCAGACTTAAACACCAAACTCAGATATATGCATCTTTTTATCAAAATGTCGTAGTGTGGTGTCAGGGCAAATGGAGGAACCTGTCTAATTTGAGGGGAACTTTAAGAGCAAAGTGGCTGATTGTCCAGATTGTGTTACATCTATAAATTGTATTGTTCATGCTCACACTTAACTCTGGGGGCCAACATGTAATCTATTGCTCGAGGAAAAGGGCAGGTTTCTTACAGGACAATGAATAAGATACTTAAACATGGGTGGCCTTATTACCAGACATGAGCTTATTTTCAGACAGGGGCTTATTACCCAGTTAATATGGTATCATTGTATTATAAGATAAAGAGCATTTGGAGAGATCCCTTAATAATATTATATAAATATTTCTGAATTAAAGGTAAGACTCATGGATGACCTTGGCACCAAGTCAAATTTAAGCATGTATTAGCTATACCACACTGCTTTTGAAATCAATGAAATCAAACAGTTTTCAAATAAGACATCCTTACCCCTTTGAGTTCTCCCCAGTTATCCAACTCGCCGGAGACAACTTTTTCGTAGTAGAATATTGCACACACAGCTCGTACGATATCGTTGATGATCTTGGGAGGATCATTATAGCTACGAAGCTCGGCAAAGCCCTTAGAATCGATCTTGGACACATTTTCTCGGAGTTCCATCAACATGAGGCGGTCAAACATAATGTCCATTCTGTTGTCGTCGTCCTTCTCCGCCTCTGTTACGGAAACGAAACAATATGTGATATATCAATATGCAGCTTACAATTATTTACCTAATTAACAGTGAAAACAGTTTTGATAGTAAGTATTCTGTGTATCACCCTCTCTCCTACACACTACCTCCCCCATCCCTCAACCTCATTCCCTCCCCCTACCATAAAATAATTTACATTTGTATTTAATGATATTTTAGCTCAGTTTAAAAAAAAATCTTTTTCATTACACAGGATATCTACAGTAATAAACATGTCTTTAATGTTCTGTAAGATAGAAGGCTTACAAAGCTTATCACAAAGTTGTATAATGGATCTGTAAGAATCCATTTTCAGTACATGAAACTATTATAACTTTAATTTGCTATATTGGTAATATAAAATTAGAAGCAGGAGTTTTACCTAACACCATGAGTTTGTCGTCGCCTGCCGATTCTCGTGTGATTTCCTTGTGAGCCTGCTGTAACAATCTCAGCATCCTCTGTACCTCTTTGTTCTCGTGGGTCGGAAGCTGTTTCAGTTCTCCGATACTGATGTCTACCACGGCCACCGCCTTCCCAGAATCATTACGCAGCGGGAAACCTAGGTGGCGCTGTCCGTAGGCGTCGGCAGATACACTCTCGCTGTTATCCACACACTTAAATAGGTAATCCCTGAAACAAAACTCAACTGTGAATAGGTTTTCCCATAAATAATGTAATGTATGAAACCTGTTGTCCAGTCAAATATCCATCATCCAAATGTAAATCTATATTGGCCCAGTGTAAATTTGAACCATCAATGGTACTGTAAAACCATATTGGCCCAGTGTAAAGTTAACTTTTCAGTGGTAACTCCATATTGGCCTATTGTAAGTTTAACCTTCAATAGTAAAACTATTATAGGCCCGGTGCTAATTTTACCCTTCAATGGTACCATGAATCCATATTGACCATATTTGTAGGGTATCTAGCAGGTTTAAACAAATGATAAACTTTTCATATTGCTCAAATGCAAAATTGGATGGAAGTTTTCAAATTTACTGCAAAACAAGAGTTTGAAACTTTATTTGGCATACCAGGTAATTTTTCTTACTCTGTTACGAGTCCGACTCAAAACTAGCCTCACCTGAACAGATTGTCCTTCCTCTCTAACCGTGGGGGGTTGGTCATGTTGACAACGTTGCCCTTGACATCGGTTGTCATCATTTTCCGTAAGACGTAGTCCTTCTCCTGGCCCTCAGGCTCCACCATGTACGTGGTGATCTCGTGGACGTGTGGACTCCGACGGTGGATCCACGACACGGCACTCTCGGTGATCCGCAGCAGTTTCTTGCTCATATCCACATGGTGGTAGGCAATGCTGAAGGATTTGGCAACACCCTAATAGAAACAGAAAACAATTTCAGGAATAATGATTTAATTGAACTTGGTCAGAATTAAGTTTAAACCTACTGTAAAATCTAGAAAAAAAAAATTCTACATGGATTCACCTTTTAAAAAGTTCAATGTAAAAAATGTACTGTATAGAAGAATATCAAAAAATAAAGTAAATTAATAAAGATTGTTATTGGACAAAAATGGAGGCCCCAAACAATTTTGATTTTGAAAATTCACTCATATTGCATAGATTCATATAACTATGCTAATTAACATTATACATACAATAATAATGTCATTTTGATCTTACGTGTAATACGAACAAGGCAAAAAAACTCTTCATTGTTAGGAACCATTCGCAGCATAGAGCAAATAATTTTGTCTTTATGTTCTTGCATGACTACAGAAAGTATACGAAAGTTTATCTTTAAAAAGAAACTTTATTTTACAACAATTAGGAAACAAGTTATCCAACTTATATTGATCTCTTTTGTTGGCTCAGATATTAACGCAAGGGGGATGGGGGGCCAGTCTTATTGTGGGAGGAAACCGGAGTACCCATAAAAGCCACATGATCGGGCAGGTGTCTCCATATCTTTTCCAAGTCCGTACAGGGATTTGAACCCAGGTAAAAGATAAGTGCGCTATCCACTGCACCACCGAACAACCCAATTGTATTTGTGATTTGATGAAGAAATTCTGGATTTGATTTTACCTGGAAGAACTGAATCTCGTGAGTGATGAAGATGGTCTTTGTGTGTCGGTCATTTAGTGTGTCGATCCCGAGCAGTCCAAACACACGCTTCCTTTTGTCCTTCAGGGGCACCACTATGAACGACCCCTCACGGTCCTGTAGGGACAAAAACGTCAATGTGTTTGAGAATAAATTTCTGTATAATTTGAAATGTAAAATATAAATTGTAATTTAGAGATTAGACATATGTCCATATGTCTTGTCCATATGTCTTAATTTGAAGCAGATCATACATCAAACATTTTACCAGTTATATTATATTGCTTTATTTTCCTAAGTTTTTCTATTATAGAAAGTTGTTTTTCTATTCCAATCTTTTAACAATTTCCCTTTTTGGAGAAATTGTCTGAAAAGAGTATTTTTATACATGTCATGAAAGACATCAAATCTTAATTTTGCCAAATCAATACAATATGACCGAACCATTTAAACAGAGGTTATGTTTGGATGTTAGTTTGTTATCTTTATAAAAATAGTTAATATCTGAAAACACCTTTTGACATCATAATTTGCTTCAATGTGCTGTATTCCAGGTAAGGATATATGGGTGAAGGACAATTAAAATTGACAATATACGAGTGATGGGTCTGAAAAATACATTTTGCAAAAAGAGGGTCACCAAAGATGTCTCCCTGGCTCATACCACCTCTAAATACTTATTTTTGGAATGGCTCTAATCCTATTTGTTCTTAAGTTGACATGATGAGACTTTACCTCTGGTACGCGGTATGGGTTCCAGAACTGGATGTTTCCGTGGTTGTATACTCGAGGTACATGGATAGGTTTACCACTCTCAACAGACGAAAAACTGAAACAAGAAAATAACAGAAACACTGTTAAGACTAAAAATCTTTTAAAACATATGGTATAGTTATCATACAAATCAGTCTTGTAAATTCTCAGATACATTACGATACATGTATTGCCCTTGTGCTAGAAAACAAAGATTCTTTGCAATTTCCCCAGATCATTCATGTTTTCACGTGACACATGATTGAAGGAAAGCAAAGAACATTTTTTTTCCCGAATTAATGGGCAAAAGATATTTTTGTATTCAACCAAAATGGAGCGAATATAAAACTCAAGGTTTACAGGCCATTTTTGACTTCATCTGTTGCAGTCACTCGTTTATTATTTCGCCTTTTTTTCAAGAAAGACTCCAAATTAGGGAAATATGACTTGGAATACTTGAGCATGTTTGGGTGACACAATATTTTATTTCCCTTTTATGTGATCAATATAATCTTATCAGACAGGCTTCTTTAAAGATAAGGTATAACAATATGTAAAACAATTAATTTTTAATCAAAAGACACAATAGTTGGGTGTCAAATCCAGAACAACCGATACACCTATTTCATCATAGAGTTGTTACAAGGGGTAAAGTAAGTTGTATCTCATGTTCCTAAATCTGAATTATTATAATATCTTACCTAATTCCCTTCATATCACTAAATAAGATTTTGCCGAGGAGGAAGTCAGAATCGTCCACGGTAGCAGCTACGTATCTTAGACAGACGTCTCCACGACTCGGGTCGAGAATGTTACGCTCCAACATAGAGATATTAGCACTGATCCTCTTACCTCCACCGTGGGCCTCAGCATCCTGGATTATACAATATATCAATTCCATATTAAATACAAAAAAAATAATTTATTAGGAATCAAATTCAGTAGACATGAAGGCAATTAGTAAATTTATGCAATTTCACATGACTCATCATCATCATCATCATCATCATCATCATCTCAGTAATAGCCCAAGAGATAGAGCCCTTGGTTCAGGTTATTCCTCTCTTGGACACAGTACATGTAGGGTGATGGAAAAATAGGGACGCAATTGCAACAAGTTCGGGATTGTTAGTTTTTATTTATTAGAAAACTTTTGACAGTTTTGCCCCTTTATATATAATTTGATAGTAAAGCTGCCAAAGTCATGACTTACCTTATACAAAGCATTGAAGATGGCCTTATACACAGGTTCCATACTGGCACCGCCCGTTTCTGCGGCATTCACCACCTGTTGAAGCCACTTTTTCCTGGCCTCTCCTCGAATACGCTCAGCGTACGTCCTCTGTAACAGTAAGCAAGGTCATGCTAAACCATCATGGACTTATCTGTTCTCATATATAGTACATACAGCATAACTTGTACGCTCAATTTGATTTTGTCCACCAGGAATTGAAACTTAATTATACACTCAACAGGTATAAGTGTGGAATGAAAAATTAATGTTGGATGAAAAATTAAGTACAGATAAATTATTCCATTCAAATGAGTTCTTGTGTATGTTTCCACTTTATTGTTTTTAGAAATTGTAGATCATTTATATTCATATTTTCTTTGAAAACAGGAAATCTTAAAATGATTCTTAAGCAAAATAACCACAAGACGAGAAGATCTATTACAGTGTAGTGTTCCTGATGAAGCAGTATCTGACGGCCCCTTACCTCTACACTGTTGACAAGGAACTCCACGAAGTAATCAAAACTGTCGGCGCCTGGTAGCTCCTCCACAACCAGCAACACAAACTGTCTGAACTCACGACGACTCAGGCGGTTGTCTTGTGAGTACTTAGCTTGCTTCTTCAGGCTCACCTTTGCTGCAACCAGACGCAACTTATAAGTTTCAATCAAAATCATAACTATCATTAAACTGGAAATATCTGTCAGACATAAATACCCCCACCCCCATGAGAAATTAGTTCTTCATACCTTTTATGTATAGGATCAGTAGTTATTTAAATAAGCTGGCCCTGGTTTTACCAACGTTCCACCCTTAACTTATGGGAATTCCTTAACTTAAACATCTCCATAGGAAAGCATTACAGAATTTAAGGGCAAAATTCTCAGATAAGGAACTTTCCTTAAATTCTGTATTGCTTTCCTATGGAGATGTTTAAGTTAAGGAGTTTCCTTAAGTTAAGGAATGTTGATGAAACTGAGGTCTGGTTACATTACCTTGGGACGGGATGGGACGGGACGGGACGGGACGGGACGGGACGGGACGGACATGGTAACACCTCCCCCCATTGGATGGCGAGGGCATAAAAACTTAACTTTTTTATCCTGTTCTTCTGCCCCTGTATTATCCTAATCCATCCAGATCTGGTTCCTTTGTTCCCTGTATTACCCTTAATTCTCTCTATAGGCCTTTCTCAAAGGTGTTGTTATCTCCCTTGTTTGACATATCACATCTACACTGGGAAGTGTTTTTGAAACAAATTCATGCCATGTAATTATGACTTTATAATGGGACTGACGTCATCCAATTGTCACATGGCACCAAAACATCACAAAAACACTTCCCGGAAGTCCATCTTGTATCTATCATTGTGGCAATTCAAGGGAAATAACAACACTTTTGGGAAAGGCCTATACCCTGGTTCCCCTGTCCTAGCATTACCCCTCTCTATCCAAGTCTGGTTCCCCTGTCCCCTTTATTACCATTACCCCTCTCTATCCAGGTCTGGTTCCCCTGTCCCCTGTATTACCATTACCACTCTCTATCCAGGTCTGGTTCCCCTTTATAACCATTACCCCTCTCTATCCAAGTCTGGTTCCCCTGTCCTACCATTACCCCTCTCTATCCAAGTCTGGTTCCCCTGTCCTACCATTACCCCTCTCTATCCAGGTCTGGTTCCCCTTTATAACCATTACCCCTATCTATCCAAGTCCTGTTCCCCTGTCCTACCATAACCCCTCTCTATCCAGGTCTGGTTCCCCTGCCCCTTTATTACCATTACCCCTCTCTATCCAGGTCTAGTTCCCCTTTATAACCATTACCCCTATCTATCCAAGTCCTGTTCCCCTGTCCTACCATAACCCCTCTCTATCCAGGTCTGGTTCCCCTGCCCCTTTATTACCATTACCCCTCTCTATCCAGGACTGGTTCCCCTTTATAACCATTACCCCTCTCTATCCAGGTCTGGTTCCCCTTTATAAACATTACCCCTCTCTATCCAGGTCTGGTTCCCCTTTATAACCATTACCCCTCTCTATCCAAGTCTGGTTCCCCTGTCCCCTTTATTACCATTACCCCTCTCTATCCAGGTCTGGTTCCCCTTTATAACCATTACCCCCCTCTATCCAGGTCTGGTTCCCATGCCCCTTTATAACCATTACCCCTATCTATCCAAGTCTGGTTCCCCTGCCCGCTGTATTACCCGTACCCTTCTCTATCAAAGTCTGGTTCCCCTGCCAGCTGTATTACCCGTACCCTTCTCTATCCAAGTCTGGTTCCCCTGCCCGCTGTATTACCTGTACCCTTCTCTATTCAAGTCTGGTTCCCTTGCCCCTTTATTACATTTTACACTCTCTATCCAAATCTGGTTCCCCTGCCCCCTGTGTTACCCTTGATTCTATCTATACCCTGGTTCCCCTGCCCTGTATTACCTTTGATTCTCTCTAAACCCTGGTTCCCCTGCCCTGCATTACCCTTGATTCTCTCTGTACCCTGGTTCCCCTGCCCCCTTTATTACCGTTGATTCTCTCTATACCCTGGTTCCCCTGCCCTGTATTACCCTTGATTCTCTCTATACCCTGGTTCCCCTGCCCCCTGTATTACCCTTGATTCTCTCTATACCCTGGTCCCCCTGCCCCCTGTATTACCCTTGATTCTCTCTGTACCCTGGTTCCCCTGCCCCCTTTATTACCGTTGAATCTCTCTATACCCTGGTACCCCTTCCCCCTTTATTACCGTTGATTTTCTCTGTACCCTGGTTCCCCTTCCCCCTTTATTACCGTTGATTCTCTCTGTACTCTGGTTCCCCTGCCCCCTGTATTACCCTTGATTCTCTCTATACCCTGGTCCCCCTGCCCTGTATTACCGTTGATTCTCTCTGTACCCTGGTTCCCCTTCCCCCTTTATTACCGTTGATTCTCTCTATACCCTGGTACCCCTTCCCCCTATATTACCGTTGATTCTCTCTGTACTCTGGTTCCCCTTCCCCCTGTATTACCCTTGATTCTCTCTGTACCCTGGTTCCCCTGCCCCCTTTATTACCGTTGATTCTCTCTATACCCTGGTACCCCTTCCCCCTATATTACCGTTGATTCTCTCTGTACCCTGGTTCCCCTTCCCCCTTTATTACCGTTGATTCTCTCTATACCCTGGTTCCCCTTCCCCCTTTATTACCGTTGATTCTCTCTATACCCTGGTTCCCCTTCCCCCTATATTACCGTTGATTCTCTCTGTACCCTGGTTCCCCTTCCCCCTTTATTACCGTTGATTCTCTCTATACCCTGGTTCCCCTTCCCCCTTTATTACCGTTGATTCTCTCTGTACCCTGGTTCCCCTTCCCCCTTTATTACCGTTGATTCTCTCTGTACCCTGGTTCCCCTGCCCCCTGTATTACCCTTGATTCTCTCTATACCCTGGTTCCCCTTCCCCTGTATTACCTTTGATTCTCTCTATACCCTGGTCCCCCTGCCCCCTGTATTACCCTTGATTCTCTCTGTACCCTGGTTCCCCTGCCCCTGTATTACCTTTGATTCTCTCTATACCCTGGTCCCCCTGCCCCCTGTATTACCCTTGATTCTCTCTGTACCCTGGTTCCCCTGCCCCTTTATTACACTTACCCCTTTCTATGGCCTGGCTTTCCTGTCCTTCCTTGTATTTCTGCATCACAGTCTCCACTTCGTCTAAGTCAAGGTAGCCAGCCCCATCGTTGTCCCACTTCTCAAACAGGATGTCCATCTGATACTTACGCTGGGACGACAGGGCCTCTTTACGCGCCTAAAACAGGGAGTATGGTGTCAAATAATGTAACATTACATTGAACATCTAGTAGAGATCAGGAAGATGTTTTTATGGTTTCTAAAAATTGTGATAGACCCTTGTACCACTGAATTTAACTCTTCAATGCAATTTTATTTTCAGCATGCCTAGAGCATTGATGAATAATTTCTAAAAAAAAAAAAAACCACACATGCCTTGCAGAAGTGATGAAAAAAATGAATGGAATAACAAATAAGACAACAAAAGTGTTTACAGTTGAACTTATTAAGCCTTGAATTTTTGTTCCAATGAAATATTCCAACAAAAGAATTGGAAGTTTTTGGGGTTGACCGAGTCAAAATGTGATTGGTCAAACATTTGAGGATTCCAACTCTGGTCCTCTGGACTATCATACTGCTTGGTCTGATCTACACCAGGTACAAGCAGTTGTATACAAAACTAAATTAAGGGGAGGCTACTCTGTGTGCTAAAACCTAAGATTTTTTGTCTGAATTAAGTGTAGCAGGGATCCTTAATAAGATTTGGTGATGATGAGTTTTGACATATTTACCTTCATAAGCCTCTCCATTTTCTCCTCCTCTGTCTCCTCATACCCTCCCTTGATGAACTTGGTGAGGGTTTCAAATGTGCCCTTTTCCACGGTCTCCTCCCCCAGGAATGTCTCGGTAAGCTGAACGAACTGTGACACATTCAGCGAGTTCTCATCAAATGCTGATGCACCAGACGTCTTACTTATATGGGTCACAGCTGAAATATGTCAATAGAGTTTCCATCAATTTATGTATGTAATTTATTTGAGAAAACAGGCCAAAATAATATAGGAGATCATATACATTTCTTTATTCTAATAGCCGTAAAAAACAATCGACTACATAATACTATTGTAACAGGAGAGGAAAAATGCACGTCCAGACCGGGTTCGAACCCGGGACCTTCCGAACTCTAGACAGACGCTCAACCAATTGAGCCATCTGGTCGCCCAAGAAGGACCCGATCTAGATCAACTACATGTATTATATATACAAAAGCACTCAGCTTTTTGGATTTGTTCATAGAATTTGAAAACCGGTAGATATTATTTGATATCAACAGAAAAAGACATACTTTTATGATATTCCAATGAAATTAACCTTGAAGTTGTCAAAACTAGCACCTTGATAAAACATATCAAAATACATATTTATTTTGATAAATTTTCAGATGATATAGCTTAATTCTAATAATTAATCAAACCTCTTAAAGTAATCTAATAAAGTGAAGTTTTACAGAGAAAAGCTTACCTGTCTTCTCCCGACTAAAGGTTGTGCCTACAGCGAATGTCACTAGTGTGTTTTCTCCCTGTGCTGTCTTCGGAGGTTCTTCCTTCACCTCTGGGGCTGCCTCTCCTTCTGGAATGGGTAGGTCAGGGGTTATGTACAGAGGTCAGAGGTTATGTACAGAGGTGAAAGGTAAAATGAGACCAAATAATAAACATTAGTCAAAATATAAACTTTTTTTTTCATAACATAATTATTAAGTGATCATATTTTCTTTCAAATTGTTGCAAATATTCTGTGAAAATAATTGCATAAAATATTTTCCAAATTCATTGCTAAAGGTATTTTTTGTATGAATTCAAGAAAAGGAAAAAAAAAAATTATCCTGAAAATTAGGCCTTGCACAAAATATGGAGATGATCTTATTATATATAATTAACAGCAATACAATGACATTTGTGTCATCTGTACCAGACAGAAACAAATATGGGTGGGCTTATGATAAGACATGGTCTTATTGCTGGATAAATCTTTGGAGATCAATATTTTATCAACTTCCTTCATTACATATCCCATGATATGACTCAATGCCACATGAATCTTACTTATGTTAACTTACTTTTGTATAATAATTATATCACTGCTATCATATCTCTTATAGCTCTTTTATCAATAATCGGTAATTTGTATATTATTTGGGAGGGAGGATGATTGCCTTTCATACATTGAAAGCATATAACAAAAAAACATATTTTGATGTGTCACTGTTATGTCAATACAACGTTGATAACTGAACAAACAACAAATCATCCAATAGAGTGTCAATTTGTGTTTCTGTCAGTCATCTTATTTAAAAAAAAAAAAAAAAAAAAATTGATTTAAATAAATCTATGACATTTTAAATTGATGTGAACATTTTAATCTTATTATCAATATTGCATATTGGCTTCTGAATAATCAATTCAAACCTTCATGGTGTAACTTGCAAAAAAAAAAATCATTTCATGCGAAAATGAAGTGATTTACCGTGAACGACATGCTGAAAACAGTGAAGGCAAACAGCCGAACAACATAAAACAAACACTTGTGGTGAGACTTAACAGTGATCAGATATCAAACAAGATAATATTCTCATACTTACAAACTTCTTGTGATTCCGGAGCCAAGGAATGATCGCTAATTAAGATTACAACTCAGGATGGTGCATAATTTGTCCCAAGATAAACTTGAGACTGTATAAATCTGAAGCTGAGGATACAAGTGGTTTATCTAAGGGCTCAGGGAGGGATGATCTGCCAACTAAAGCTGAGGATATAAGTGGTTTATCTAAGGGCTCAGGGAGGGATGCTCTGCCAACTGAAGTTGAGGATATAAGTGGTTTATCTAATGGCTCAGGGAGGGATGCTCTGCAAACTGAAGCTGAGGATATAAGTGGTTTATCTAAGGGCTCAGGGAGGGATTATCTGCCAGACAAGTGACATGTTATACAGGACCTACAGATTGAGGAGGCTAAGTTACACGGGGAAGGTGTATGCAATCCAAGTAAAAAATGTTTAATCATAACTAATTTGATTGGGAGTCACTATTGTGCTCTATCTTGCCTTGGGTACTTTGTTAGACCAGTAGATGATGTTAGAATGAGATGAAGACACCCATCATGATCACTACCTTCTTTCGGTGATTCCTTCTCTCCCTCCTTTCCACTATCCTGCTCAGTTGTCACGTCCTCTTTCTTTTCTGTTGCCTCTTCCTCTGCTTTTTCTGGTGTTCCATCCTCTGGTTTATCGGCTGTTCCGTCTACTGTCTTTTCAGTTGTTCCTTCCTCTGTCTTTTCTGCCGTAACTTCTTCTGTCTCTGTTTTTGTCTGTCCATCTGTCGTCACCTCTTCTGTCTTTGTTGGCTCTTCCTTCTGTGTTTCTTCCTCTACTTTTTCTTCTGGTTTTTCAGCAGGTTTTTCCTCCACTTTTTCTTCAGATTTCTCCTCTGTCTTTTCTTCTTTTGTCTCTGATTGTTCTTCCAGCTTGGCTTCCTCTGGCTTGGTCTCCTCTGGCTTGGCCTCCTCCTGTGTGACCTCCTGCGTGACCTCTTGTGTGACCTCCTGTTGTTGAGCCTCCCCCTCGGCAGGTTTCTCCCCCTCTGTTTCCTTGGGAGCCTCAGTTTCCGCAGCCTCACCCTCCTTGGGTTTGTCCCCCTCTGCTGCAGCCTCGGTTGCAGCACCATCAGCAGTAGTCTCCTGCTGAACTTCCTCTTGCTTGTCTATCAGAATCATTGGTAACAAAAGTAGCAATCAGCTTAGGGTGCAACACAGGCAAACAGGTATCACTGTGAGGCAGGTACAGTCAGTCATATAGTGTGTCATGTAGAACTTTAGAGTTACTGTATATGTACTCATTTTGGTGGGCTACACTTTTAGCCCATAACCAAAAATTAAACAGCTAATTGCAATAATGATGAATTTGTGCACTCACAATACTTGCTGTAGAAAGCAATATACAGAAACTTTAATTAGTGCAATCATAAGATTACTGCTAAAATATGTACTTTACAGTACTTCGTTGTGCATATTAGCTTGAGCTTACTTTGTTCAAAACTAAATTTCATAGGTATTTTTACTGTTATTTTATCTCAGAAGATCTGTAAGGAAAAGATGATCAATCAAAGATTAAAATTTTGAATTTAAGCAAAAAAAAACAAACAAACAAAAAAGTGGATCTGACTGAAAATGCCTCACATGTACTCTGTAACATTGCAAAATAAACATTTCATGCAAAACACAAAAGTAAACAATGAAGCATGCAGGAAAAGGTAACAGTGTTTAATATCACCCTAAGCAATTGTCAAATGTGCTGTTCACAGACAAATCATATACAATGTAGGTACTGTGTCATGGTTTGTGTAGAAACTATCAGTTGAAACATTGTTACAATAGATCAGGCAGTCTCTACTTACTTTTCTTTTTAATCTGGATATCAATAAATTACTCAAATGTTGTTTGATATAATTTGATACAATTCTCGTAATAATAAGTCAGTTATATTTAAAAAGTCAACCCTCCAGCTCAGAGACCATCTGTGTTATGGGACCACTTAGAATTCCAAATTGCAGTCACTTTTATTTTTAGTTAATTCTAAGTGGCTCGAACCTTTACTACCTTACTCACCCCTACAATTACATTGATCCTTACCAAATCAAAGACTGGGTGAGTCCAGTCTAGATCTGAAGGGGTGAATGGGTTAGATACAGTCCACAATAATAAGAGTTACGGGTGGTCCCTAAACACAGGATGTCTGTCATACGTAAAAATTAATATAAAAATCTGACATCTATAATGTTGAAACACGGGATAGATACAATATGATTTCAAATTACATGAACAGTTGCATGACCAAACACACCTATGAAAGTCAGTTTTACCTTCTGTGACCTGCTGGGTCTGGGAAACCTCTACTGGCTTAGCAGCTTCTGGTTTGTCAAATTCATCATCATCGAAATAGTCAATCACCTCATCAACCTCTGCCACTGGCCCTGTATGAGGAATATCAAATTTTGAATTATTGGTGGGGAAAAAGTTTATGTGTCATCTGTAGAAATGCATAAATATATACAGTATCTTGATTGACAATATAGATATGTCTTAAATTACAGGTATATTTCAGAAATAGTACGGCCTTTTGAATTACATGATGGTGGGTCAGTTTAATTACATTCTATATAACATAAAACTACAAAGATAGATTATGTATGATAAACAATGTGTAGCTATAGATATTGCAAAATATATGGTAAGTATTTAATTCAAATGAAATTTTTTTACATCTTCTCGGGTTCCTCAAGTTTCTCTTGATGTCTTCCTTTAAGGAATCCCAGTAAGATTCAAACAGGCTCAAAATTCTGTGTCGGTCCAGTAGACCAATCTGTAACAACATAGCACCGACACATGTAATCAGACTCCGAGGATAAGTCAGAGTGTATTGTTTTTGTGCCAATGAACATATTTCAGGAGGTATTTTGCCACAATGATTAAATCATACATGCAAATTTGCATATTTTGAGACACACATACTTCCAGGCAACAAATAATATGTGTGTGGTGTGTTTTGATAACATACATGTACCTACAAATATTATTTCTTTATAATAAATTGTTCATTATCTCTGCAAAATGGTAAAAAATATATCGGGTATGCAAGATTATATCTCATAGTAATTTGCATTTGTGAACAATGAAGGTGTAAAGTGTAAAATGGTTCTTCAATGGTATATATATGTGTATATATCTATGGAACTCATTTGTATTTGAATTTTTTTATTAGATCAGTGGTTATCAAAAACAGTTCTTAAGCAGTGGCAAAAATGATTCATTATTATCATTACAATATATTAAAAAGGAAGTACACTAATGTATTTCAGTGTAAATTCAATGTTTACAATTTAGTCATATCAGAAAGCCAGAAAACAACGGACATAACCATGTACAAGGTCTAATATCAGTTTGTCAAAATTCCATCAGATTCAGGAGACATTCAAATAAAACCACCAAATAATCTCTCTCTTTCGTTAATTTGGGATGGAGCCTAGCTCTTTTTCCTTCTGACTGGTCACCTTAACTTTAGCCCTGTTTGGTGTCCACTTTACTTACTCCACTATGGTCACAAGTGATGAAAAGGTTGGTGAGAAGGATACGCCGGGCCTCACGGCTCGCCGCGGCTCTGTGTGACGTCGCACACTTGGAAAGGTGTGTCATGAACTCGTCAAAGATTTCTTTACTCAACTCCTCAACAAACATCCCCATATACTGTAAAAAGGATCAAATGTATTGCAGCAAAACCTTGATAAAATGTCCCCTTGTTTATACCTATAGTAAAACCTTGACATAACAAGGTACGCCCCTTCATTTGTTTGCCATCTCATTTACTGCCAACATAATGCTACCCAAATATGTTACCTTTGCTTCATAAGAATTCCTTTATCCATGCTCCTCAATATATTGCCAACACTTTTATAGCAACAAAATTTATCTGGACAAATGGTGGCAGTATAATGAGATTTGTAGATAAATGGTGGCAGTATAATGAGGTTTGTAGACAAATGATGGTTACATATAACAAGGTTTTATCTCTACAAATGGTGGCAGTATAACAAATTTTGGAATGCTGCAGGCTAAGGGCTACCATAAATTTATATCAAGAATACAAATATTTTTATTCATTCTCTAAAAATATTTCAATCTACTTTCTATGACAGTTTTTTTATAGCTATAAAGCAATCAAGTTTAATCGGTAAAGTTCTCATGGCCATTATTTGAAATATCCTGTTTGGTGACTACATACTCTAGTTTTATTAGCCCACTTTCATTTTTTGTAATAATTGTTGAAAAGTTAAAGAATACAACACCAAAGGACACACATACTCGAGCAAATTCTTTAACTGTGAGAGACTTCCCAGTCTCATCTGTTGGTTCCAGGGCATGGCTCAATTTTGCAGCGTTTTGTAACTCTTCTGGGAAAGTCTCTGCAATTTCAACAAATGACCGCAAGGCATTTTGAACCTAAAATCAGAAAAAGAAAAATGTGAATAGCATTTTGTTTTTTAATTTTGCAAGCTTAACATTTAATATTTTACCTGAAATATTTTCCAAACAAGAGATCAACTTCAAAAATATGAAGGCATTGGATGGTAAAAAATAATATTCACATAAACATACAAATATATACTGAAGTTTATGATAATGATTATTTAAAACAAGCCATGGATGAAGAAAAAAAAGATCAACGGAATCCAAAAGATAAGCAACATTTTTTACAACTTACAATAGATAGTTCCACTCTGCCGTCTGGCTGGACGTTCCAGTTTGAGAACTGTTCCATGAAGGCAGCTTCCCGTCGTTCTTTCTCCTGTTGTTTCAGTAATTCTAACCTATCTCGTTCTTCTCTCCTTCTCTTGGCTTCAGCCTTAATTCTTGCCAATCTAAATAAAAAACCTTGTTAATCAGATTTCCTTCCAACTTGCTGTTTTAAACTTAATATAATAATTTAATTACAGATGGTTTCTTGCTTTTTAATCTTTTAAGTAAAAATCAGCACATCAATATTTTAAATATTCCAATATTCATTGTTTTAGTTAAAACATATTGTCATGGCTGAGAAATTTTGTTTTCAACAACTAAATTTAACAACAGAAATCGGACTGTTATTTTAGTATTAATGAATTCTAAAATTAAATACGAAAGAATCTTCCTTATTGCATTAATGAATTACTTCAGATTTTTCAGGAGAATGTTTGTGATCTAATTTAAAGAGACCTCACTGTATCAACAGACAACCACACATTTCAGGAACAATCAAATAACCTGACCCTAAATGACCCAATAAAAAAATCAATTTCATATTTTGACAGCGTTTCTCATTTCACCACAGATGGTTTTTGTATTAAAGATATCTTGTTTAATTTTAAAGCTTCTTATCTTGATTTGAACAATAATCCTTCACTGATTACTATTCTTTGAATTTTAAATAACTAGTTATAGTGGTGAGTCGATGATCGGAAATGATCGATTAACAATTGATTATTGTTTACTGATTACGATTATTGATCATGTTTTATATAATCGATTAATCAGTGTGTGAATAATATGTCATATTGACATCAAAACTTCAAATACATAATACCATTGCCTATAATGTAATATGTACATTTTCATTTTCTAGTAAAATGAAATAACAGTTCCAAAAACACAAGTTGAATTATTGATTTCAAGACAATGATTTTATTTTGGATATTAACAGCAAGTGAATTTGCAATTGCGTTTTTTTCTGGTAAAAATTATTTTATTTTCCTTACATTTATATTTTTAAAGAGCAACCGATTATAATTGTAAAATCGGTCAGTGAGGTCATCCGATTAAAACCGATCATTGGTTGGTGTTTTCAACCGATTACCAAACACTACCTAGATAAAACACATCCCGCCAGATGTTAACAATATCAACGCCCAAAAATCTAGGGACATTTCAAAATATGTTCCAGATTGAAATGGCACACTGAGAAACAATACATGAGCATGCAGGTTACAACCTTATCTGCTGGATATGACCCACATGATGAAAATGACTGGACAGGTACTGGGTATGTTTAATTTATTTTGATTCTTTTAATGAAAAACTGGTATGATGTGAACTTTTTTCTTTAAGGTATATTAAAATGAAACTTAAATGTGGGTTTTAATTGATACAAAAAAATAGGAATATACAAACTTACAGGGTATTCAAAGTCAAGATATGGTGGTTATTTCACCGCCATAAACTCATAATCAACCACCCTGGACAAACATTTGAACACTTTCAATTCAAAGGTTGGAACATGTCATTATGAAATTCTGGGGTAAATGACTACTACAAATTATTATTCGACATATAACACTATAAAAACATACCTGTTGTCCTCTATGTTGAATAATTGTTTCTTGAGGTCGTCAGCCACCTCTCTTAGTCCTCTCACGTAAGGTGATGCCTCAGATAGGTTACAGTATTTAGGATTATTCCTCATCAGGTACTGTGCTAGGAAGTTTATGGGGTTAAAATTTGGGGCTACTTCATCCTCTTCTGCAAGTCCTCGACTGTCTGCCTCATTCAGTAGTTTTTCTACACCCAAGATCAGAGTTGGTAATACTTTATCAACTAAATATGCTCTGACCTCAAGCGTCGCCTCATTGTCATTAAGCCATTCTCTAGCAAGAATTTCAATGGGAATTTTCCTTGCCACTTTCTTAGCATCATCTTTTGACAGTCTGACATTCTGTTTCTTTTCATTCCTGATGACCACTAACTTCTCCATCATGTTTTGTTCGTGAAGTCGCTTCCATCTCCTAACTGCACTCCTGACCACGGGTTTAGAATAATCCCCAGAGTTTGGGGTGCCAGGTGTTTTTCTCCCTGATGCACTCCCATTTCTGTTCTCGTGATCCTTGCCTGCTGATAAAGTCACTCTCTTTTTTGGACTGCCAGGGGTACCGGGTTTCAGAGCCAATGTGTCCGCCATTTTCAATCTGAATGGAAAAATACATATATTTATTTGATGGGCAACAAATGACCAATGGGATTGAGAATGACTAAGAGATTATATCAATTGTTGTTGTTACATAATTTATGTTTTTGTTGATGTCTTGAATATAATACATATTAATAAGATACGATGTTAAATGATAAATCTATAAACAAAACAAAAACTCAATCTGTTCTACATATTTAATCTAGTAAAAAAAGGCCTTAAGCTAACTGTTTCTATCCATTTCTAAAAAAAATAACCAGATTCCAGACTTCTGTTTCTAAATGTCTGTTAACTCTAACATAACTTGATCCAAAATGTATAGTTCAGAAAGAAGCTCTAAGAAATGGGTGGGGTCAGTCCCATGCCTGCATGGTAGTGGAACAAAATCAAAAGTGTTCAATCTGTAAGATTTTATTTTATTACCACCTCATGTGAGCATAATGTTGTCAAAATAATGCAGGATTGCTGAAATATCAAGTGTTTACAGTGATAATTATTTTTTTTTTTTCACAAAATAAGCAGAACCAGAAATGTCCTTCTTGACAAACACAATAAACTACCGCCATGACAGTTCACGTGTGATGTTTTCTCAAATATCGTTTTTATATGGCCTGCATGGCCAAACATGGAGTTACTACAGCTTACTATGACTTCCTTATTTTGTCCGCACGCCCATTCACAAATTTGAAGAACTCTTCAGAAAAGAAACCAAGAAATTTACTGGATTTTTAATCATGGATGCCGCTACTCATTTCAGTTTATAGTTCGTTAGGTAAACTTGGTCTTGGTATTTGACAATTTTTAAAATTTTAGATGGATTTTAATTACAAGTTGTGTAGGAGATCGACAGATATGGTTTATAATTTAAGTATATTTATCGATGAGAACCAATCGCCCGATAAGTTATGCAAAAATTGCCCCGGTGTGAATCACACTTAGCTTGCTCTATTACGAGGCATGGGACGGATTTAATACCTGGCTGGGGCAGAGCCATAGGAGGCCGGGTATTAATATTAGTACTACCTGCGAGGTAATATACAGTTAATACTAACATGGGCTATATCTGCAATGCATACTGTATAACATAGTAATATTAAATGTCTAACCAAGCCATATGTTGGGGCTAGAGGAAACTGATCAGATTAACTTGTTTATATTAGATTGTTTCATACTGAAGTCACGATCATCTTCCTAACTCATTCACCTTGAAAACACATTCAAACTCTTCCAACTCAAAGGCTTGTATAGTTCTTTGTGAATTTTCAGTGTGGGTGGGTTATTTTTTTCTAATAGAGTTGATTTTTGCATCTTTATTTACGCTTGAAAAGTAGATCTAGTAAAAAGCATTGAATTGTACATAATTGACTATGCAATCATTTAAATTGCAGGTTTCAAAATTATAACCAGTCTCATCTGTATACCTGGCGCAAATCAAAATTTTCAATACAGCTAGTGTTTTTGTAGAGAAGTCTAGTATTGTATACCTACTCAAGAATACTCTGACACAATAGTCTGCTTACTCTGTTGAAAGCTGAAAGCACCTGTCGTGTTCAAAATATCATAATAACATAGCATCAACTTGCATGCCGGTAGAGTAATTCTTTATGAATAATTTATTTGATCAAACTTACTGTCCTGTTAGCTTTCAATTGTATCCTGATTTGACGGAAATCATGAATATCCAGTTTGTGACGTTCACATCAGTAAAATGTTGCTATTCCGCCATTCGTTGCTAGGACGGAATCTTGGTCATTTGTACGCTTCCTTTACACTTCCGGTTCATATTGCGCATGTTGCGGAAATCTTTGTAGAAGGAACTGTACAGTGTTTGATGTTCTTGGTTTTCTTATCGCTTTGTATTTTGTTATGAATTCTTAATATGGTGTGATTGCAGCCGTGCTGCAGCGAAAATGTCTTTAGTCACCGTACAACGATCGCCAAGTCCTAGCAATTCGCCAGATTCGGTAAGTAAACACATACACTCACAATGTTACCATGCTTCCAGAGAACCAAAATTATGCTGTCAGTGTCATCTGAGAATACAAAGCACTTAATAAGTGATCGGCAGAAGGAGCTCTCACTTTGTTTAATTATCAAGTTATTTTTATATATCCATATCTAACAAGAACATTAGAAGGTCTTCTAGATCTCAAGTTTTGTTTGTGAAATGTAAATATAAACAGATGTGATGGACCTTGCTTGATCACAATATTATACTATAATTTATAGACCCTTATTTCATTTTTTAAAGGGATATGTCTCTTCTAACAATGTGAGAGGCTAACATGGCAAGATGCTTTAGCTTGAAATTTGTTTGTGAAATACATTAACGTCAGGTCTGTCTTCCTATAGTATAAGTATATGGTATGGGCCTGCAGTGCAAGAAACAATGTGATTGGATTAAGGTTAAGATTCGAACGTATAGTCACCACTAAGTTATTAAATGGTCACTGATCTTTTGGGATGTGTGCATGTATTCACCGTCAATTGACACAGACCATTTCTGCTATGACACCAGACAATTTCTGTGACATCTCTCTGTTTAAAAGTCTTTAATTCAAACCCTTAACATGACGCTATAATTAATATACATCACTCACAAGCTACCTATAGCTAGCTAGGTTCTGGTAGCTTCAAGCATACATACAAAGTACTGGAGAGGGGATATATGCATTCCCAGAACAACATTTAAACCTACAGTAGGCGAGGTCCTCAAAATGTTAAACAGACATACTTTTACTTCTACCAAGTAATCAACCTACTTCATCGATAGTGTTAAAAGTTGTGTCGATACAGTGTGAGAGGGTGTGCAATGCAGTTAGGAAGTTAGTTATATGCATTGATGCTGTAACTAATGCATTATCTAGATTTGCAGGTGACTGACAATCGACTCAGTCCATGGCCAGTTCTGCTCCAATTTATGCTACATATTAATTATATATATAATGAGCCTGTCATGAAAAACAGAGTATGTTGTGTTCATGTTCAATGTGTTCTTATAATTATATTCCTATGTCCTTCAGGGAAATAAGAAATATTTATGTTTCAATTATGTCTTCAGGGGTGAATGCAGTAAACTTCCATTTATACGTAACATTACTCCATGTCATATCATATTTATAAAACCCATCAAAAAGGTATCGGGGTACTAATTATGCTGTAATGTTCATGATAAATTCACTCTTATATTTTGGTGGGCAAAAAAGGTGAAAACCAAATAACCACAAATATTTCTATAATAAAAGTAAGTGTAGTTATAAGATTTACAGTATGAGGTACATGTACATACACTGTAGAGCAACTTATTTTGTGGTGACTGAAATTTGCGTTTTCATATAAAACAACTATTTCGTATCAATCTAATTTCGTGATAAATACGGTCATAAATCTTATGTACAGTACAGTTGACATACCTCTGATTTTGTGGTGATTAATTTTCAAAAATTTTAATCAACCATGAAATATGCGAAAATTAATCGCACACATACGAAAATAGGTTGGTTTACAGAATGTTAATGTTGCTTAAATGGCAAAATGTGGCTAAGGCCAGACACAAAAAAAAGAAATGAATTTGTTTGCTTTATACATGTCGGGGGGGGGGGGGGAGTTAGGCTAAGACTTGAATTTTAATAGATGATTTTAATTTATATGGTTTAGTTTAAATAGGAGAAATATCTTTATTTCACTGAAAACTGGAAATAATCTTTGTTTGGCTTAAACAGAATATTTAAAGTGCCCTGTTGCAGTAATTATTAAAAACCCACACATGTTTTGCTGCAATTTTCTGACTAACCACTTGGGGTATTGTAGAATAAATACTGTATCGGGATCCTGAGCTCAGATATATGATTTCTACGACAACGACATTATCATGGACAATATGACCAAGCATTCATCATAGTTGTAAACAAACAATGGATTTAAATTTTTCTTGCTCACAATAATTGCTTCCAGAATTATTCAGGTCTGGGTCTCAGTTATTGTCTCCTTTCACCCATGCAGCTGGTTTAATGTTTGAATATACTTTCACAATAAAATTGTTATTTATCAATTCGAATTGTATATCGTGTCAAGTTTTGAAAATATTTTTTAGTGATTTTAGGTCTTTTTCACATTGTATTGAATTACGTATGTTATACATGTGAACTACATTAAAGGCTGGTTGTTGACAAATGAAGCCATGTATCCACTGGTGCCATGTATGTGAATTGTGCAAGAAAATAAATTATGTTAATTTGATGAGGTGATCAAAGACTTAAGAGCTGAGACATTGTCCATGTGGTCGGAAATGATAAGGAAGTCGGAATTAAGTGATCCCTTCCTGGTGGAAAAGCATGTTTAGTAAGATACCACAGACGAGCTATATAATAGAAGGGAAAAGGAGGCTACATGTTCTATAATATATAGAAGTAAAGAGAAAGGCTCACAGGAACTGAACCACTTCCTTATTAGTAAAGTCACCAACTAAAGATGTACATGTAAATAAGATAGGGGGTGGGGGTGGGGGGTGGGGGGGGGGGGTGTGCAGCTTTTGGTCATTTATTATATATCCAGTATATTTCTATAGATCAATCATGTAACTACTTATACAATTGTAAAATGTGATGTTACCAACTGTCCCTATTTAGGAGGGAGTCTCCAAGTTACGGAAACATACATTTATTAAAAATAATATATTTTAAACTACTGAAACCAGAAAATTTGCTGAAGTAGTCAAAACTAATAAATTGTGAGCATACACAATCACCTCCCCATAGAAAGATAGCAATCGTATAAATACTGTATTATGAATCAATTACACATTGACATTGTACTCTTTCTGTATCTTTTCCCCTTATAAAAGGTATCTATATATGCTCCAGATATTTCTTTTTCTTCAATTCATGACTAAAATGTGAATTTCATCACTGTCAGTTTGAAATTATAATGTTTATATATACCTTATATACTGCAATCCATAGCTTTTAAAACTGGAAAGAAGGACATGTTATACTGTACATTGTAGTGTATTAGACAGATGTAGCTGTTTGGTAAAGAACCAGGGTCCTGCTAACATTAATTAAGGGAAGATAACTCTTATATCTTTGTATATTTCTATCATTAGAACCCTTACATCTATGTCTAGATGGTTTTATATAGAGGCTAGCAATGTTTTCAGTATTTAACATGAAAATATAAATTGAGTACCTTAGGCCGAGAAATGCACCTTCTGCCAGTATGTATGTAGTACATCCCATGTTGGCCTTGATCCTACAAGGGTTATAATTAGTGGTCATACACCTTAACCGCTCAGCCACTGCAGCCCCAAAAACTAACCATTATATTTCATAAGCTGGTGGGTTGATATTGTTACAGGATGATGGTGTGGAGGGAGAGTTGTCCGAGGATCTGGACGACTCCAGCCTCAAGTCTCCGGGCCGACAGAGAAGGTAGGTCCACTTCATTTATAAAATGATTATAGAACACATCAAGTTATTGTTATTGTTCATCATCACTGTTTAATTTGTTTTCACTGTTTGTTATTTCACTCACTTTTCGATTCACCTGTGATGTTTTTTTCACTAATATTTGTCACTTACATATATATATTATGTAATGTTTGTGTTGTCACAATTCATCACTGACAGCTGATGTCAATACTGTTGTTCATGTGTTTATATAAAATTATGATCATGAGAAAATCAGTTCATGGTCATCATCACTTTCACAATCACCAAAACCATTCATACATCTTTCACTGGTTTGATTTACAATTTATAGTATTTATTATTATTTTCTACTGTTAGTGTAGAAAATAATAAATGGTTTCCATAGATTTTCTGTTCGGTAAAATTTCCATCTTAAATACAATTTACTTGAGTATATTGTGTAGCTGTTATACTTTATTCTTCCTAGAAAGCCATAAAATGTTGTTCAACAAATATCCACCATACTTCTCCTTTAGATGGAATATTTATTACACCTATATTGCGCACATTATCATCCCTTATTCCTGGTAGTAAATTAGTAATAGATACGCAAACCGATCTGACGAGCATCCTTGCCTTCCTCATTATCATTAATCCTGTCTCCTTCGAATGTTTCATACCTACATTTCATTCCGTGATTTTTTTTACCCCTTTTTTAGTGCCGAATATAGGTGCTTCGCCCCTTGAGAATTTTCCCCAAACTTACACTTATTTTTCCAACCTCGTATAGCATAATGCTTACTAAGGAAAACAAGGTTTACCTTAAATTGTCTGTTTTTAAACTGAGAAGTAATAAAATTATTTCTGATTTATTCATACTAACTTCAAGTTTAGTTTGTTTATAATCTTCCACTTCACAATGAAGTTGGAATCCTTCAGCTGGTCTCTCGGTATATATATATATACTAGTCATTAACTTTGATCACAGAAACTAGCTTCTCTGACAAAGGGGAAAATGATCAATTTGTTGTTAAATTCCCAATTTTGACTTTTCACACAGCAAAATTCCCAATGAAAAAAGGCATGGGCACTTTGGAGGAAAAGGTAAAAAAGTCACTACATGTCCAGTTTACCCGCAACTTGTGTAATGATACAATGTTTGAATCAATAAGGTGTTTTATATGACATATATATACCTCAGCAGTAAACAGCAAATTTAGAAAAAACTTTCTCAAACAACCCATTTGGCTAAATCTGTCTTGATTACTCAGGGTGAATATATACCTATAGGAATATCAACACAATAATATAGAGCTCATCTCAAGCAAACTAGACGCCCATAGACCTAAATAGATCTACATAGACCTACATAGATCTACATCAGTTGTGAAATGTTAAAATGTATCCACTGTGTCGAGGGTGGGCTTCAGTCCTACCTGGGCGGGCCCGGGTACATACCTAGTGGTACAAAACAAACCGTAAGCTATATAAATGTTTATCATTAAAGATGGCAGGCTGACCCAACCAAATCAACCTTGTACTTTATAAATTCCAATACTTTGCATATCTCATAATAATTTTAATTTTTAATCAATTTTCTCATCCTATGTGTATACCGGTATCTTTAAGATAGAAAAACTAAAGGTAAATAAAACATTACCTTTTTATAGATGGAGTATGGGGGGAAAAGCAAACATATTGTTCTGCAAATTGAAAAGCTATTTTGTGAGGCAGAAAATATAGGGATGTAATTTAAAAAGATTCTTTTTTTGACTCATCAAACCTTCATTTTCGAAATGGACTTGCCCAGGTTCTTTATGTCAAAGTTCATGTGTCTTTAGATGTGAATGTGAAGTTAAATCTTATCATTCCTATGTGTATGATTTAAATGTCTGGGGAGATATTTTATTTAGAGTGATTAAATGAAATGTCTAAATGTTCCCCAGTTGATATAAATGACATCATATTAGCACATCGTTGACCTGATGTCACAATTTTTGTGTAAGATTGATTCCCTGATGCAGATACTGCTGATGGGATTAACATTTTTCTATAATTAATGAATTTGTGTCAGAGTGAATTATTTTTAAATTTCCACAAATTCTAGGGGAATGGTCAGTCTTTCTGATTGATTTGTGATTTTGCCACTAGATTGCAGGGAATAAGTTTGTTGTATTCAAAATCAACCTTTCCAAGGTATCTTAAGGCCCAATATACGTAACTTTCGGCAAAACTTGAAGCGAAAATCAAGCCAAATAACTTATTATGTTGATAGATTTAGTTAAGATTAACTGATATCAGCAATATTCAAGATGAATTCTTGCGCGGTTAGCGGTACAGCAGCAATTGAAACACGGTATTTGTAAACAAGCGTCCATTTTGAACTGTCTTCAACCTTCGGTTTGTTATTGAAGTGGGCCCCACCTGAATTATTTTCAATTCTTTCGATTTTTTTGTCAAGAGTTTCTTGTGAGTTACCGCTCAGGTTTACTTTGTTTTAGGCTTATTTCTGCATGGCTATCAACTGGATTTTTTTTCAGAATTTTTCAGAATGACGAAAAATTCCCCGAAGTTATGTATATTGGTCCTTTAAGATAATAATGTGAATTTAAATGATAGAAAGAAATCTTTAAGTGTAGGGGGTAGAAAATTTCACCCAATATTGATTTTAATACAGGGTGGGAAACCACCTGCATTGACAAGCCTTATATTGTTTTACCAAATATGAAATTTTTCAATAAATATAAGAAATTCATTGAAAAAATATAATATAAAGGGTGATAACTCTTGCAGTAGATTCAGAGCATTACTGGGAGCTAGGTCAATGTCTTTGTTTATTGCATACGAGACAATGATTTTGTTACTGGAATTTTATGACATCGTAAAATGAGTAAAAAATAGTTTTATTATATTTTTGTCCTTTCCAACATTTTCTATAGAGAAGACTGTTTCCTTCCCGGTATTACGTACAACATGTATTTATAAACGACTGTCGCCACAAGACTTATATTAACAACAGTACGCAATCATTAAATACTATTTATGTATGTATAGTAATATCTGATGACAGAAAAGGCTTGATTATTTTAGAAGTCTGGGAGATAGCTCATCACCCTGACCCTTTAGCAGCCATCAAGATGTGGGCGGTTGACAGATATGGGACAATAACATTCGCTATATTGAAGGTTTTAAGTCTGCGTCTGTCTTTTGTCCTATTATGGTGTCACATTTATTAAGCGTTTGCACATAAGGATATCTTCACCACTTCCAGTCATGGGAAAATCTGCAAAGTTCCCAACTGAATTTTGTTTTTGATACATACCCGTACAGTTAATTTGATAAAAGATATATCAGGTACTGCATAATTTTGTGACATTTGATTTCTTATTATGGAGAAACCTTTTCACCATATGTTTTGGAATAGAATTTGTGGATCAGCCAAACCTGAATATGAATCTCAGTGGCGTTGCCATTACAATGTGTCTGGTTTCGTTTTATATGTGGGGTGTCGATATCTGCTGTCAATTTCATATGAACATGTTAATTTCAGAACATATTTCATTATACAGGCCAGCTTTAATTGCATACAAGATATATATCCCATGACAAGTCCTGTTATATTATGAAAAATAATTGAAAAAAAGTTTTCTGCATTATAAGGGGCAAGTAGAAACTAGCATTCAGGCAAGTAGATTTCTAGTGTGTTTGTGCCTGGTGCACGTACAAATGTATTTTATCATTTCATGTAAAAATATGTAGCTTAACCCATTCAACCCTGAAATTCAATAATGAACTATTCCAACCTTTGTACTGGAAGAGTTCCTTGTCTCCAGAGTGAGTGAGTTAGGGATATAAGAACTATACTATTTACTAAACATATTTATCATCATGCAGTTTAGCAGCTTTATTTCTAACATTGTTAAGACAAATGATTAAACCTGTTACAAATTTGAATTTTTAGGTGCCAAACTTAATCACAGAAAAAATATATATAAGGCCATCTTTAAGACACTGTGTAGTTCTCCAAACCATATTAACTCTCACTTAGTAATATTTTGTAGAAAAGCATGATTTGAACCTTTAAAAAATTGAGTCCATGTGTAATTGAGCGTAATATATTGTCCGTAGTGGTGTAAAAAATGATGTAAATGCCTCAGTCTTTCACAAAAGATTGGTTAAGTTATGGTTTGATATTATACAAAGCTACAATGCTGGTGAACTAACCTTGAACTAGTTAAGGGCCTTGAAGTGTTAGATCAATTATGTTTACAAGGCCAAAGCTATTTAAAAGATAGCTCCTCGGGAGGTAAAATACTTATACATGTACTTATAAATGATGGTCCTTTTTATAGCTCACCTCTACCATACTAATCCGTGTTTGATATACCTAGGGGTCAAAGGTCATGTTAGATAAGCTGGAGGGGAAGCATTGATGAAACATACAGGGTAAGGTGTTCGACCCCTAACATTTCAAAGTAGACTTCACACGTCATTAACTTTGGAATGGTCAATTTTCTGCATGAGGGAAGTCGGGATTATTATAGCTAAACATGTAAAGTTACTTTAGCTATGTGTAAAGAAAAAATTAACTTCTCATTTTTCGTCACTTTTTGTGTGTACATCTAAAACGAGAAAAAAACACACCTGAATTGCTAAGTAAGGTATATATATATAATGTACAGGTATGTGACCATTTTGGTCTTTAGGGTTACGTATAAGCTTAGGGCAGGAAATCTTTCATCAAATGTGTGACCACGTGTGTGTAATAATATTGTCATAGAGAGTTCAGTGTCAAAGGATTAAAGACATTTCTGCGAGGAGATCAAGCTTGAAAAAAAATGTTGTCAAAAAAACCCCACTCTCTGGCTTGAAACGACACGTGATTAGTTGCATCATCGGTGAATTTTAAGTGATTATCCGACCATGCCCTGGGCACATACTGTACAGGTGTATGGAGTGGAGTGTCAGGGATCAAACCTCACTCTGACGGGAATCAAATACGTTGATTTTCAGCCAGAATACACACTTATTCATTAACCACACACGGGAGATGTCACCGCCCCTCCTCTCTTACGCAAAGATAAATATTCACATTCCGTTGTCATAGCCAGACGATCTCGTGTACCTGGATATATAGAGTCCTCATGCAGACTTACCTGTACACAGGTGCACAATACCTTTGATCAATAACGACATGTGGATTCTACCCGAGTTATGTACTACAGTGTGGCATCTATCAGGATGAGGAAGAGGAAGAATTCTGTGTAGCTTTAAAACCAGGATTTTTTAATAGGGGTGTCCCCGATTAATTCGGAAATCATTTTGTGGTAGGGTGGATGAATATTTACGCCAGTGAAACATGCTGTGTTGTGACATCTACAGGAATGTTTCGTGAGGCCCATCTTTGTGTGGTGAAATGTCAAAACCCAGATGATTCTAGGTAAGTATACTTAGGTGACATAGAATACCACTACATAGTTTACGACTATAGGTACATGTTTATAAATGTTGAAATGGTTACGGGTGGTGAGAGATATAAATAGAAGGTATCGCAGGCGATCAATTAAAATATTTATATAAATACATGTATGAGGTATTTAAGCATTTAAGTTGCCTCTGGGTGGCAGATCTAGATAATATATAAACATGTAACTGGGGTTAGCAACAATGAGATTTTCTGTAGAATGTTACATTCCAATAACTGGTGGTTCAAGAGTTTTAACTCACTCACCCCTGAAAACACATTTGAACTCTTCTGATTCAAAGGTTGGAGTAGTTCATTATGAGATTCCGGGGGGTGATTGAGTGAAAGATGTTCGTACCATTGCTAAAAAATGCTATGAAGTACATGTATTTAAAACAATATTATCTATCTTAATGATAGCTTCATATGATTGATCATTTCTGAATCCTGAAAGAATTAATTCTTAGATTGAAATACTGTAGATAATTTGCACAGCTAGTAAATGCTGTCAACGATAATGTTTCACAGTATATAGCTATACTATTTGGTATATAAGAAGTCTTACTTTCAGGCATTTACAGACAGGATTAGCCATTTTCAGTAATTTACGTACATCACTATATCAAATTCAAGTTATAACAGGTTACTTAAAAAAATCTGCAATTTTAATAAACATTTTAAGCACATTAGCACATGTCAGTGAAAAGGTTTGAGAGGATGCCTTCGTGGCTGATGATCTTACAATACAATGTAAAGGTAAAAATTAAAGGCTGTACACACTTATATAGATATCAATGTTAATGTAGGGTAATAAAAACCCCGGAACACTAAATACCAATTACTGGACATGTCTAGATGGTCTCGTACAGATAGAATACGGTGCATTAACCCCAGTGTCTGTCTAGACTTGTACATGTTAGAAGAAATAATAAAAAAACCATTGACATGTTGAATTGCATTACGTGGTATAAGATATATTACAAAACCATTTCAGTCGTGTTATCAGTATCATTACTGTTTATACCTAAGCTGTATAGCACATTTAAGGTTGCCCGTTCTGTGTCATACTTGGTGTTTCTCTGATTACCTAGCTCCCCTTAAATTTTGTTTGGTAATAACTGTAGCACGTACGACTCGTACTCTTTTGTTGTTAGACATCGTCATTTGTGCAAAAGTTATAATTCGGTACACTCCTTTTCATATATAGAGGAGGGTACTGAATCGTAAACATTGGTAGTGATCGAAGATGCTGTTCAGGCTTGTAATGGTGTATACATGACAACTGAAGTCCTTGATTCAATCCTTTAAGTCTCTTAGCCCCACAGAATATCTTATTGTATCATCAGAACGTGTTTGTTGATTCGATTTTGTTTATTTTCTCTCAGTTATATGTTTTCATAAATGTCTTGCAAGATGTGCTTTTCTTTCTAAAATTGGTTCAGCAAGGCTGAGTACAGGCATGCCAGAAAAAATTAGTTTAGAATGCATAGTGTAATTTTTTACGCTGTGATGAAGGAGTCCTTATTCTTAGGACATTTATCAGAACTATAATTGACTGCATTAAAGTTTCTTTTGACTCCATGCTATGGCAATATCAAACACCTAATAGAGTCGCATACTAAATCCTGATAACTTTAGGATATGGCCAACTTCTAGAAAATAGGCTTGGGAAGTTAGAATGTTGACATTTCAAATTTCAAATCACTGTGATGATGAGAAAATGTTCTTTGGCATATACTTGCCTTAAAGCTTTTTTGATGTGGTATACTAAACATACCTAAGATATTTTTTGGGGAGTTGACCATCCCTCGTTTGAATATAAGTAAAGGGTGTAGCCGACGGTCGGATGTTGTGTCTACGAATTCATGATGTAAATAAACCTTTTCAGCTGGTCTTTGTGCGAAATGAATTATAAACATATATAATCTGAAAGCGTTTGAAGGAGACTTTCAAACCTGTAATGATTTTATGTACGTGTAAGTGCAGATTTAACATAGGGTTCTCAGTCGCGTTTCCATACAGGTGATCAGAACTCAATTTCCTGTACAGCCACGGTACCCTGCCCTCGTCAGTGTCAAACTGCGGGGATATAAGCCGTAATCCGTCACCTTCATCTACCCTATCATAGAATTAGGTAAATCTTGTTAGAAAATTCATTTGAAAGTTAGGGGAACATAAGTAGTAGGTTTATTCTTTGATCTCAGCTTCACTTGACAGCACAGATTAGATTTATGTATAGTTAGCTTGCGACTTGGAAATATTTCACTCGAAAACTATTTGAAAAAAATATCTGAAATACCAAAAATAAAGAAATTCATTGTCTTAATGTGACTTGCTTAATATATTGAAATAATCTGTGAAAGGAAACAAAATTTATTTTGTTTGAAATAAAAACTATTGCTAGAAATATTTGTGTAATTGGTTTATAAAGATAACCAGACTTGGTATTTGTATGTAGCAGTGTAATTACCTATCAGGCCAGGAGACATAACTGGCCTGGTATAATAAAATAAAATAAACAGAACATCAAATACCTATCAGAATCACAACTCTTCTCCTTTCAACATTTCAAAATCCATGTAATGAAAAACTTAATGGAAATCAATATGAAAAGTTCACATTTTTTTTTTGTAGTGGTTTTGTGGCGGGGGTAAACCGTAAAAAATAATCTGACACGTTCGGTATGATAATCAATATAGATACATGTAATGATGACAGTTCTTGATCAAATGTCAAGTTCTTTCAAGTAAATCATTTTACAAGTGATTTT
Organism: Mimachlamys varia; assembly: GCA_947623455.1. Lineage (NCBI taxonomy): Eukaryota > Metazoa > Mollusca > Bivalvia > Pectinida > Pectinidae > Mimachlamys > Mimachlamys varia. Next base: position 24,817,907 of record OX392532.1, on the reverse strand, counting down.
ATTTGGAGATGAACAAGAAATTTTGAAAACGTTCATGTGTTGGTGAGAATGTATCATAATGATTTTGTATAAACTTTTGATTTCTTTAAGTTCACATTTAAACGTCAGCTTGAATATAATACATGCTAAAGGTTGTTTCAAGACACTAAATATACAAAATGTTAATAGAAGTATACTGTCGTCTAATTTACTTACTTATTAAATCATGTTTAGTCATTTTTCATCTGATTAACATAATCGCTCATGATTTCCTTTGATTAATTATGTTGTCACTAGAATATGAACATTTAAAAAGTTATCGAAATTTTAATCTGTCCAATGTTTTTTTAAACAAACACAGTTTGACTAATAATTTTAATTTCAATTGCAATCAAATGATGTTCCTGCCTATAGATAAGTAGTTAAGGAACCACATATTACCCATTTTGGTGAATGCATTTTTTGTTTACTTTAATTTTAGGATTGATCAGTGGTCAATCCATTGGGCCTTTTTATTTAACTCATTCACCCCTGAAATGTCATAATGGACTATTCCAATCTTTGAACTTGTAGAGTTCAAATCCGTCTTCAGGGGTGTGTAAGTTAGGAAGTATTTGTTATCTGTAATACTCTCAAAAACGAAACTGTTGCATGTACATGTATTATACAAGTAGAGTATACTGAAAAACTCAGAACCATATACATGTGTATATGTTTGTGCAGATTGCTAGTAATCATAACCAGCCCTGATAATGTTAATTAGTGCGACCCATTTTCTGTTTGTACACATTTACCTCGACAGGAAATAAATAGAAGTAGATCGGAAATGGAAACGACATAAAGTCACAGTCGTAATAACATGTGTAGGCTGTGTTTATGTGGCTAAGTTGATCGCCATAAAATTTGTGTATCAAAGTGAGAGTAAGGTCTAGTGATACTGCTAGGGTGGACATTTATTTGATGGAGACTTGACCACTGTAATCTTGGAAACCATCATTAGAATGTCGGTAGTGTTTGTACTGAAGGGTCCGTGTTATAGTCCAATTTCCTGTGTCCTCGTCATTGAAACCAGTGAATTATGTTGGACAGTAACATGTAATATATACCCAAATCAAGACATAGTTAGCATTATAACTAGCATTTTTACCAGCATTAGTTGAACAAATTTTGGAAGAGTTAATATGTATAGTTAGTGTTTGTGTGTTTGAGATGATCCATACAGTGTTTCAATTTCAATACATGGTATGTTTCGGTGATAATCATTAATTTTACTTTGTCAATTGTGCACATACATAGATTGTGATGATTATTATTAAGCACCCTACAAGAACATAATTCATAAAATTATTTTAAGGTGCTTTGGGTCATACTTAAATCATCTTCATGCAAATAAGTCAAAAAAGGAAATCTCAAAAAAAAGAAAGTTATCATTCAAATTCTTAAATCTATATCTCATTAATTATTTATGTTAGTAAAATATTTGGTTTGGAGCATGCAGTTACATCTAAAAAATTACTGGTAATTTTCTTTCAATAAATTCAACTGAAAAGAATTTAATTATGGTAGTTGTCTCCCTTTTCTGTCTTGATGCTTCTTACATTTATACAGAGACACATCACTTATTTATGGTATATAATATTAATAAATCAATACAATAGGTATCAACTCATTCATCCCTAAGACACATTTGAACTTTTCCTATTCAAAGATTGGAATAATTCATGATAAAATTTCAGGGTGATGTCAGTTAATTAACATTAACCAAAATGTTGTCTCTAAAGAATAATTTCCATGGCGATGGATCGTGGAGAGATTGTTTCCATGACAACTAAATTGATGACAGATAATTGCGATAATTAATAAAAAGCATCTTGATTGACAGCAGCTCAAGTTCGGGACTCATTTCCTTCAGAAATACTGCCATAATCTCTTAGCTTCATTATTTTCCGATCAATTGATCAAGACTGTGCAACTTTGGCATTATTGCCGATGCTAAACCATTTGTGGGTGATGCAGACGACAGTAAGGGAACATATATATGTAGGTGTCGTCTTTTTCTGGTGACAATAATTACTGAAAGTACACAGGTAACCAGGTTTATGTACTGAGTGTACTTGTAAAATGGAGTCTAGGACACTTATAAATATTGTCTGCTTATTATAGCACCAAAGTATAAATCAACATTGGTCCAATAATGAAGCTTATTGTCTGTACTGGGACTACTTAGACAGATAAGGAGTTAAGAGCTGCCTACCCACGCATGATATATTATCTGGTCAGCAATGCAGTATTCCTATTGGGAGATTATTTGACTGATACATATATCTTTCCTGCAAGGTTCTGCCATCTTCAGCTCCATTTTCCATTATCTCTTGCCTGATGTGTATGTGACGGAAGAGTTCAGAAAATTTTCAGAATTCCAATATTTATTCCAACACTTGGAAATACAGTGTAATTTTCAAAACTTTGTCCAAATTGAAAATGAAACGTTTTCTGAGAAGAAATCCAGTATTCTTTGTGAAACACTTGTGATAAAAAGAGAGAAAATAATCTGAAAAAGTGAAAAAAAGTAAGGTTTTTGATTGCATGAAAAACTAAAATGGAATTCTTATAAGTATCCATATAATTCCAGCCGTGAAGTAAGTTCTGATACAAGAAACAATTTACTTGTAATAATCAAAATTTATAATTTAACTAATATACCAAATGTCAACAGGAAATCTAACCCCCTAAAATTGTTTAATTCACTATACTTCTTTGCTATCTTTGACCATATCAAAATTTAAAAAAATTATGTGAAAAATTCTGAGTTAGCTCAAAAAATGTTGATGTTGAATTTGCATCTGTAGCACTTTATGAGTTAGTGGGAAATTGAATAAAAATTGTTTACCAAGCTGAGAATTAAATATAAAATTCTTTACAATAAGCTGAAAATAAAATATGAAATTCCAGATACATTACCAAGCAGATAATATTATACTGGTATCCAAATTAAGGTAATGCTGAGCATTATTTGTGTGTTTATGGATGTTTGGGTTTAAGACTTGGTATGGTTGACCTTTGGGTTGAATGCTGGGTATCATACAGGGGTCAGAGTTCAGATCGGAGAGAAGCAGTGTTTGTCACCAAAAGTTTGTCCAGTGGATCAAGTTAAAATCCCCTCCAATGTGTTTGTGTATTCCTCAGACTGTTTGGAAATACAAATAGACATGTCAGCTCAGATGTATAATCTCTTACCGAAGTGATAAATCTGTGTTTCACCGCAGGTATTGATGAATTGGTCGGCAAATGACTCGCACCTCAATAAATCTACTTATTTTATTTTGATGGTTAAATGCTGGTAAAACTAATAATGGATATCTGCCAGCTGACAGACATTGTCATAAAAATACAAAAAAGTGAAAAATATTTCCTGATCAAACCTCATTACAGCTGACAGTGTCTAGGTATTGACTTGACAGATGAGCAAGTCATGTTTAATAATCTGGATTTACTTTGATTTTATGTTGCAATATATTAGATGTGCTGTCACAAAACTAATAATTATATACAGTCAAACCTGCTCTAACGACCGCCTGTCTATAACGACTGCCTGCCTATAACGACCGATTTTCAGATTCCCCGTGAGATTTCACTATATAACCACCATCTGTATAACGACCACCTGTCTAATGTGGCTAACGACCGGTAATTTTGGACCGACGGTCGCTAGTTCGCTTTCTATAACGACCGATTTTCAGATTCCCCGTGATATTTCATTATATAACGATCATCTGTTTAACGACCACCAGTCTAATGTGGCTAACGACTGGTAATTTTGGAACGACGGTCGCTAGTTCGCTTCCTATAACGACCGATTTCGCGATCGGGTGAACATATTTTGATCTCACATTTGGCTGTCAGCCGTTCCGGTAACCCGTCGCATTTGTACAGCTCCGTACAAAATGTCCGGTATTTGCGTACATGATTCACTAGAAGAAAATACTATAAATGTTGAAAATATGAGTTGTAAAACACATTGACTGAAGAAAATACTATTTTATGACAAGTGAAAACTTTCCGGTGAGCCCATTCACTGCTGCATTAGTTTTCGACAATATCCTGCATTTTGATTGGCTACTGATAGCGACGATCTAGGTTATTTCCTAACCTGAATAACGCGTAGTGCTTTCCAGTATCAGTGTAGTCATATGATACGATTGAACAGCGATGCATCATTCGTGTTCTCGTTTATGCAGGCCTGTTCGCGACCCGTGTGTTAGGCCGTAATCGTCAGAATTACCGTCAACCCAGTACACTGCCGACTCTATCAATGTCTAGACGCAGAGACTACCAAATTGTTCATTTTATAGAAAACGTGGAAGATTAAGTCTTATGTAAGATTTAATTGAATAATTCATGAATGATATTGCCGTGAAAACATCTTTTATTTCAATTATCAGTATTAGACCTGTGCCTTCGCTGGTGTAAACAGATCTGCATCGTAACTCGCGCGAGGTGTCAATCAATGTCAAGCCTAATTAACGAGGCATTGTGTTATGTTTTCAAAGTTTCCTTCTCAAAGGTGTTTGTTTTATTAACCTTGAATGCCTACTCACCTGGTTGGTGCTATCATAATCATTCCGACTTGACGTTTTTTTTAGAAAAAGAACAACAAACTCAACCAAGAATTCACAAATGTAAAAAAATGAACATGAATATTATTTAATAGGGCATTCATCATACCATTTTAAGATGTTTTAAAAAATATAGATTTAAACCTAAAAATAACATTATAAGAATACATTTCAAAACAAAAGGTTTGACTTCTGAAAATGTTATACTGAATGCCCTATTTAATGACAAGTCATTTATGACATTTTCAATTAAAGTGGTTGGTCCAAAAATCTCGACCTGTCTATAAAGGCAACCTGTCTATAGTGACCGTTTTTCTGTCTCCCCTTGAGCGGTCTTTATAGACAGGTTTGACTGTAGTACAATGAATTGTACTTTCAAGCACAGGCGGACCTTCTCTATACAATACATGTAGTAACAAAAAAACCTGTATTGAGTAAACTGGTATCTTTTGATAAGTAACCCATTAATAGGGGCAATTTTACCTCCGCAGAAGGGGTCATTATAGGGAGTGAGGAGGGGGCACTGATAATATACGGCAAATGCAATACATTATTATATTTATATAACAGTATATATAATGTTACACAAGTATCTTCATTGACCCTGAATGTAGTAAAATTATATATAAGCATTATTGACTTTAAATTTACTGAAAGATAGACAAAAGATGACAACAATTCTGCATCATATATATAAAAATGGAGATATTAGTCAAGTGCCATAGGAACAGTTAATAAAGCCATTAACCCTAAAATAAATGGACAGTCATTTACAGCCTACACAAAATTGACTTGAAAATATATATGGAGATGCTAAAGCTATTAAGATTTGCACAAGAATAATAAATAAATGTTATGATGAATATAAATGTAAAAAAGAAAACAGAAAACAAAACTTAACCACTGAAATTTATACCTCGGTTAACTACCTGAGCTAATCTAAAGAGATAAAACCTTTACGAGGGTAATTTACAGTTTTATCTTCACCTTTCTATTAGAACACATACTATTGACTGTAAGGGGCCTCCTTACCAGCTGTAAACCTGTTTGTAAATCTCCGGATGTAGGAGGGGCTATAAACAAAGGAGAGGTCCCGAAATTATACGCCTTTTAGATCTGATCAGTGACACACTTTCCTTACTTCCTTCATATATACACAAGTTCTCAACAACATGTAACATGTAAGCATATATTGATGTCCTTCAGTTTTGTAAATAAACAGAATTAAAAAAAAAAAGCATTGTATGCATTCTATAAATGGTCAATAGTACACAGCAGGAATTTAGTTTTTATTGCAGGGATTTAGTCAACAATTTGCAGGGATTTAGTTTGGTTCAAGTAGTATTTCATCTGAACAACCTTTTACAACCATACTCTTGTAATCTATTTTGTGCTGTTTACCACGGGTAAGTGTCTTGCCTCTTCACCATTTCTTACTAGCTTTCAAAAATAGTTATTATGGCTATTTTTGAAAGTCTCGAAACTTGTGCAATAATTCAAATTGCTTTTAAAAATTCTTTATTCCCAGGCATATAATAGATCTGATATTGTTGAACTGCTTCATTATAAACTTGGTCTGTACTGTGTCCTATAACTGCGGTAATACAAATCTAAGAAATGGCTATTGTATTACGTACTACCAAGCGTATACGTAGGATATAGACTGGTGGGTGCTCTCATTGTGTCAAAATTTAAGAGAAGAGTTTTGTTACTCATTCACCCCTGAAGACACATTTGAGCTTTCCCAATTCGAAGGTTGGAACAGTTCATTATGAAATTTCAGGGGTGAATGAGTTGAAACCAGAGATAAAGCATCATAACCGTGCCAGTGTAATACTTACTAAAGATTGTGGAAATGTGATTTGATATTGGAATGAATATCACCTCATACAAGGTTTGGTTTGGTTTATTTTGTTTTATGTCCTATTAACAGCCAGGGTCATTCAAGGACTCGTATAACTCTTAGACCCCATTTAATTTGAAGTATATTTTAGTCCCTGCCAAGCTTTACACTTACATTCCAACTTGCGTAACTCCAATACTCTGATAATTCGAAGTTTTCCTATGGTCCTGTTGACTTCGAGATAACGAGTGAAGATAGAAGTGACAGACGTTTGCATGTACATTATGACAGGAAACTCAGGAAAGATGATGTGGCACTCAATACTTGGCCGACACTGACAAGATTATCCAGTGTACCTTATAAATACTTTACTACAGGAGACTGGAGGGCACAGGAAAGTCGCCTTGTTATACACCTGACACACGAATCATCGTCTCCGGGGTGGAGACTTATACATAGCGACGGCCATCGCTTAGTACTGTGTTAGGTCAGATTCTCAAAATACTGTATACTATAACAATGGTATGGAACTTTATATGGACTGGAAGATCAAATTTCTTCACTTTTTGGCTTAAAGCTGATACTTTGGTATATACCATTTTATGAAAGTGTGTCAAATGTGTCCTCATTAAATTGTGTACATTAGGGAGGGTTTCGTAGACAGTGACATCGGGATAACCACACATAATACAAACAATAAGGACTTGCTCAGGATGTAAACAACACTGTGTGGTAGTATTTGTGTATTTCCTTGTCTGGGATTGTCAAGACTGTAACACTGTTTACAAGTGTCATCATCACCAGGAAATCAACACACATGTATCTGAATGGAAACAGTAGTAGCTATATTATATATTTGTAATATGATGAGTGAAATTTATCAAGAAAATTTGAATGAGAAAATTATTGGTGATTGAGGAAACTGACCTAAAAATGGGGTAAGTTGTAGTTTTATAATATACTTAGTGAGGATATAGCCGATCAACGGATAAAGGAAATGTGTGGGCAATCTGTCAGATAAAGAAATTATTCACACATGATAATCAGATGGAAAAATATGAAGGCGATGGACGAATAGAGATAAGACAGTATAAGAAATAGATACGGTGAATATACACCTGATGTTCTGTGATAAGTGATGGAAATATATCTTATGAATGTTATTTATATATGATAATGATATCTGACATGTTAGTGGGGCCGATAAAGAATCAAGAACTGTTTTCCTCTGTATCTCTTTCACAGTGTCTCCATTCAAATTTGGCAGTTTTACATCCACAATTACGGCCTTAGAGGAACACCAGCTTTGAATACTACCCTTATATCACTAGTCCAGCTGAGTAGAAGTTGGTCTAAATGCTTCAGGATCTGGAATACACTTATGTTGTATATATTGGTAGGGTACCAACGTCTTAGAGGCACAGAAGTCAGTCTTGTGCTGGACTGGTAGTTAACTGAAGGACTGCAGATTTAAGTCACAGTTTTGCATCACTGTTAGTGTTCATTTTTGGTCAATTGAACAGCTGTAAGTAAGTACATGGTTGAGTAGTGCTAGAAATGGTAGCATGCTAGCAGGGATAGAGTGCCAAAATGGCAGCACAGGCTGCTTGTTCCCCTGGGAGTTGAGATAGATATTGGCTGGTTGCTAAAGCCCTTTGACTATGCATGATAATAATTTGTGAACCACTTTAGGACAACCTACAAACTAGGTTTTGATAAAAAGGTCACTATAATAACTTGAATCATTATAGGCTTTTGTTTATAGGGAAGTCTAGAATATTGATTTCTGTTTGAAAGAAAAGCGAAGCAACAACTGTCCAAAGTTTGAGGTTTTATTATCTATTTTAAAGTGCTAACTTTAGACAGTAAATGCTGTGTATCCCTAGGCCTATGTAATTAGTTTTGCATCAAAAAACCTGTGGCCTTCATGCAATTATCAACACCTGCCTGAAATTTACTGTTATCAAAGTTTAGAGTACAGAACACATTCTAACACATCCAAGATCGCTAACACGGTCTGTGTTGTAAGGAATCTGTATACCTGTAAGTTTCTCACCTGTATGGTATCCGAGTTAAGCACCAAGATGTCAACCACCTTACAAATATATACAGGCAAGAAGATTGAATTTAGGGCAAATGACAAAATGTGACGAAGAAATGAGACAGTGGTAATTATTTTGGGTGTTGGTGCATCCATCATGTTTTGTGTAGAATATATTGGATGTGGGATACACTGGCTATAAACTGATACCCACATAAAACAATCAGTCATTACTGCCAAACCAGTATAAACACTCACTGGTGATAAACTGATACTCACAAAAACATTCTATTATATCAGTATACCTTCTGAAAATGTAATAGCCATTTTGCTTCAAGTGTATCCATTAGAATAATTCCTTGTGATAAAATTTACCAGTGTGTTTTGATTAAATAATTTACTTCAATATACCTATATCAAAAGTGTTTTTTCTTCCCTTGTTTGCCATATCATGACTAACTTTGGAAGTCAAGTATTTTTGAAACAAATTTGCACCATGAAATTATGATTTCATAATGGGAATTATGTCATCCTATTGTCACATGACACCAAATCATCACAAAAACGCTTCCTTGAAGTCAATCATGTATCCACCCTTGTGGCCTATCAAGGGAAATAAGAACACTTTTGAGAAAGGGTTAAAGCTGTGTAAAAATGATTAAAAGCCATGTTTGATTAATGTTGAAGTAATCAATAGATTGTTTTCGTGCTGTGTATTTTGTGACAGAAATGACAAATCAAATAAATGCCATGACATAATGATAAAATTTATTGATAAACAGGTGAATCATTAGAGTTGATGAGTGTCATTTCTAACCGAGAGATTTGGTCGGGGTTTACTCTGGGTAAACATGTCATACACACCTGTGTCTTACCTAGCAATACTTAACTGTCGCAGTACAGGTACATGTATCTAGGCCTCAGATTGTCATGAAATTGGAATAACAGGGCAGCGTAGCCCTAATACGGCTGCTGGTACAATGCCGTGTACAATGTAATACCTGTATAAGGTGGGACAGATTAGTATAGCCCATTGGTCCGACATCGGCTGATTGCTCGCTTCCTTTGTTGTGTACAGCCGTGATGATGTAACAGAGGGTACGATGCTGATGTTTTCTAAAAAAGGACATGGGAAAGCTTCGGTTTTTGATATTTTTCTGATTGGTTTATTCTGAATGTAAATGAAAGTTACAACACGGACATACATTGTATATAATGAACACGACACAAAATCTTTTGAAATGAGAAATTCTGAAATTGATTATGCAATGTTGTAACTAGTCTTAGAATGATGAAAATTGCAATAAAATGTCATTTCAGTTGTCCCTCTAAGGTTTAGATCTCAAATAGAAGTTTGAAGTATGTCTACGGAATAATAATTAATATAAACACATTCACTTGTAACTTTCATGTTTGTGGAATTAAAAATGTGTGTAACGTTAGGCCCAGTGCTACAACATTTTAGTGTACAAACATAATTAGTAGACACATTAATTGGTCGTAGATTTCAATGCCATCAATATCGTGACTACTGTTTTTGTACTTGTAATGTGTTTGTCATCATGTACTTGTTCCTCGTTGTTATGTTTTCATTGATGATTCATCATCATTTCATCATTGTTGTCTCAATTTTGTTAATCATCATCATCATCATAATCATCATTATCTTCATTGTTGTCATCATAAGTTATAAATCAAACTCAGGGTAGGTCTGTTGTCTGTAACACAATATGATCCATATCAACACAGAAAAAAATCTGTCTCTTAGATTATGCAGTCATTTTATTTCAAATGTCCATATGAACAAGAAAACTGTTATATACATCATTTTAGAAATTTTCAAAAGTCATTCTTCAATAATTGACAATATCAAGATTTTTGATGGATTTGCCAAAATGATCAGTTTTTCAGGATAAATTTTTTACTGATTTCAGGCCATGAACTCTGGCACAAGAAAAATAAATGTAAATTGTGGGTTGTGGTTTTTGAGAAAAGCATTGTCTTTGCAAACATGAAACCCTTTCAACAATAAAAAAAATCCCTGTGCTTAGTTAGCCATTTTAAGGGAAAGATTTTTTTCTTTAATTTATCAGGTGTTGTATATGCTGAACATAAGACTGCCTTGTTCATTAATTGTTGTATTTTATATATGTATGTGTCATCTCCACATTTTCGCTATCCATGTCATCGGCATCAATTTCATCTCATCATTTGCATATTTGTGTATTCCTTCCAGGTCAGAGTCAGCTAAGAAAAAACTGAAAAAGTTTTTCAACACCATTCGTTTTATCTCCAAATTACAACCAAGGTGAGACGATGTAGTTATCTCCCTTTCTGCATGTGACTACGTGCAGTTATTTATTAACCAATCAAACGAAGGAATATATGTGTAGCTTGCTTTGAATTTTCTAATCATGTGACTGTCTGTATAACTACTGCACAGCATACAAATTGTGTCTTTCACTGGGGTCTTAATCGTGGGAAGTTACTAAAATATATTTGAATATTAATTAGTTTTGAATGGAGGTTGAAAATGAACCAGTTCAATTTCTAGTGTTTATTCTAGTTGCCAGATTTCAAACTTAGTCAGCTTGCATGATTATTGGTTCATTCAATTTCCTAGTTGAAACTTTATCATCATAAATGTTTGTTTTGTTTTTTTTTCCATAAAGTTTTTAATGGTGTAATGTATAGTAATGATAACATGTATACTGCATAGTATCAGGACTACACAAAGCTATACATATACAGACTATGACACGGTACATGTTTGTAATTAAAGCACCAGTCATTTTGTTTCCCTATTTTTACAGCCGATATAAGGCTGTTTCCCTCAGTCAAAATGTGTATTATTTTCCCAAAAGGAAGCAAAATTCAAGAATATTTCCCAATTTATCTTAAAATCCCAACTTATTTTTTTCCAATTAAATAAGGCACAGGCTGCTGTAAAATCTAAGTAGCATTTAAGAACCTGAGCACACTGTTAATATATGTATACCATATAACAGTATATATATATCAGTTATAAACATCTACATTCCATGGTAAGATAACACACATGCTAGTGTAATATATGTAATAACTTATATGCATACTTAGGCATTGTGTATAAAAAAAATCATATGTGTACATATATAATTTCTAACTTGTTTACCTTCTTTCTTTTCCTCTTTTTCTTCAAATTTTTTCTTCATTCCATTATATTTTATTTGGGAAAATTAATATTTGTGGAAGTATTCAAATGGTTTCAAGTAATTTACTGAAATAAGATAATAAATTAATTCTATAATGCTGAATTCAGATATAATTTCATTAACATCAAAATCAGATTTAAAATATTACGTGAAACTCTTACAGTGAAGTGTAAATTTTTCTAAAAACTTGTTTTTTTTTTATCTAAGCAGATGTTAATTAATCAAATGGTTTATATACGTGTATAAATATATTTTACATACTATGATATAATATTTATGGTGGTGGATATATTCGAACATACTTCAATTATTTTGTGTTTTCTGTTCTGTACATGTGTGACCTACACTGGTAGCTGGCTAGTTCGTCTGATGTCACTGTATACATGAATTTATGAAATCAACATTTCAGGAATTTTCATACATTTGTTAATTTGTATTAAATGTACATGTAAATACATTAAAATCACTTGTGGTTTCTGCTTGAAATATAAATACGAAACATAGATTTATTATTTATTCACATTCAGACACTGATGACTACCGTACATGTCAATGATTTAGTATAGAAAGTTTTAGATGACGTTATCTTTCAACTTTCATCATCATTGTACAGATTACAATCACAACTGGAAGAAAATATTATCTTGAGGTTAATTACTATATTTAGAAACAGACTAATATTCTCCTTATGACATCATTTTACTGTGTTCTTTTTACAATATAGTCTTTTTTTAATGGACTTGAAGAACTATACACCATTCTGTTGTTTCGATCATTGTTTTGTGATACATAACCACACATATTACATCAGCACATCAGTTTCATGTTCTTAATCGTGTTTGACCCAACTTAAACAGTTTGTTTTCAAATCAATTGGAAGAGTGGGGGAGGGGGGCACAATATCCCATGATTTACTACCTCCAGGGAGTGCCACTCCCCCTCCCCCGGCGCCATATTGATTTGAAAACAAACTGTTTTAGTTGGGGTCAAACATGATCAAGACTTAAAAAAGCTTGTAAAAAAATAAATGAAGTTTGATTGAGATATATCAAAGATAATATAGTGACAGTTGTACTTGTTCCATGTAATACATGTATTTAAGTCAGCTGAGATGAAAATCATCGAAATACTGGAGAATTGTACGAGAGCTGTTCAAGAGTCAGATAATATAGATTCATGTAACAAGCTCCCAGACCTTTAGTCATCCACATTACAAGTCATTCCTTGTAAGCTGAATAAGATACCCTTTTTTGGGGGGGAAAAATGGGATGACTAATTATAAGAATGGGAAAATGCACTATCCATTAAAGAAATCCATATTTCCGTGGACCTGATTGAGTGTGCATACTTGATGCTGTGCTAGAACGGAGTGCATGTCTTGTCACCTCTACTAAACCAAACAGTTCCATCCCTACTGCATTGCAGCATGTTAGCTTACTCTTAGAAAGGCATGCTTGTACAACCAGAACCATTTAGTAATCTTTAGAAATGTCAGTCGTTCAGTGAAACATGAAAAAAATAATGATCTGCATGTCTTGATACGGTCGAGTGACTCATCAAGATGGGACCACTCGGGATAACATTATCACATCACGTCCAACATGAACACAGATATCTGATGTCAGACTCGGGAGAGCTTTTCTTCATGCTGTTTGGTATGGGTTTCTGGTGTAAATTCTAGCTGTAGCGCTAAAAATGAAAATACATCAATTTTGTTAAACGATTTTGTGTCAAAAAACCTGAAAAAATTAAAGCAAATCAGAAGAATAAGATTGGATGCTATATTATCCTAACGATACATTGTATTTGTAGGAATTTGTCAATATCTTTTTCTGGATAATAGTCTTTGACTCAAAATTGTATATAATTTATCTACTAAACTTTGATAAATTATTGATAAATTGCGAAATGGAATGTATTTCCCAATAGTAATTACTTGAAAAAAAAAAATGTCTTACAATCTGTACAAGGTGTAATTCATCAATTCTTTGAAAGAGAACAGAAAGTATTTAAGAAGGAAAGTAAATATATTTTCCCGTTTTGAATTTGGAAATTTAACCAGAAAAAATATGAATGGTTTGATACAGTGTACAGCTGAGAGCAGGCTCTGGTTTCATCAACATTCCCTAACATAAGGAAACTCCATAACTTAAAAATCTCCATAGGAAAGCATTACAGAATTTAAGGAAAGTTCCTTAACTAAGGATTTTTTCCTTAACTTCTGTAATGCTTTCCTGTAGAGATTTTTAAGTTATGGAGTTTCCTTAAGTTAGGGAATGTTGATGAAACCAGAGCTGGTGATTGTTATGATGTTTGATCAGAAAACAATGAGGTATTAAACTCTTTCTCCACTACAGATCTCGAACTTGTCCAGTCTCAGTTCAAAATGTGAATTCCGGCTTCATGAGTGGGTTAATGGAAATCAAATAAATAAGCTTTATCTATTTTACAACAATTAAAAAACAAATTATTCAATTATGATAATCACTCTTGTTGGCGCGGATGTTAGTGCAAGGGGTCTTATTGTGGAAGGAAACCTGAGTACCAGAAGAAAACCTGTGTGGTCTGGCAGGTGACCATGTGACCTTTTCACATCCAGTCGGGGAATCACACTCCGACCACCTTAATTATAATGAAAGTAGTTCCAATGCATGTGCAATAGTGGATTGGTTGATTAGACATAGCGATAGATTTACAGTCTAGAATAGAAAGTTTGAACAAACTAAATGTTAGATGTCAACCTACAGCACACCATTACTTTTCAGGGAAAACAGAAAAAACTTATCAATCTGTTCTATTGTCCAGCAATAAGCCCACCCTAGGTAGAATTTATGTGTAAGCTAGCCTCTCAGGGTTATGGAAGAAATGTCAAATACTGTTCAGTTGAAAAACAGGAAAAAGCTATAAATTGTCCAGCAATAAGCCCACCCTAAGTAGAATTTATGTGTAAGCTAGCCTCTCAGGGTTATTGAAGAAATATCAAATACATACAGTTCAGTTAAAAAACAGGAAAACACTTTTAATTGTCAAGCAATAAGCCCACCCTAGTTATAATTTATTTGTAAACCCCTGTGCTTATTAAGGAATGTAAAATACAGTTCAGTTGAAAACTTTTAATTGTTCAGTAATAAGCCCACCCCTGACATGAGTTAGAGTGTATGTGTTAGGTCCCTCAGATAGAGGAAAGATAGATACAGATATTACATCTACCTGACATATCAGTTCTACTACTGGTGTTAAAAGCATTTGTGTGTCAGTCTGTTTTTTGATAGGTGTAATGAGATCCTGTGTATAGGAAGACAGCTTGTAACCCCCAATTATACATCAACGAAGTAACAATGGGTTATTTTAGTGATATATATATCACTTTGATATAATTCTAAAATGGAATGAAAGCGTTTAAATTTAAACACATTTGTCATATAGTGATATGTAAATGAGATAAAATGGCATTTGGCATTGATATATTATCAGGGTATATGTTATAAGATTATGAAATGATAAATCATAACCTGTAAATTTCACAAACGAAACTTAGTAAATTTATAGCTTAGCTGTAATTAGTGATTATGAAAGGTAAAAGCTGACACTAATAAACTATCTTAAGGTAATGTGAGTCTGTTTGAATACAAACATGGTGGTCTATGATGAAGATTGATTGAGTCTCCACTCTGTCTCTTTGTTAATTTATGTATCAGTTTGAGGTCCCTGTGTTGGGAGACCTTCTATGTATCAGTTTGAGGTCCCTGTGTTGGGAGACCTTCTATGTATCAGTTTGAGGTCCCTGTGTTGGGAGACCTTCTATGTATCAGTTTGAGGTCCCTGTGTTGGGAGACCTTCTATGTATCAGTTTGAGGTCCCTGTGTTGAGAGACCTTCTATGTATCAGTTTGAGGTCCCTGTGTTGAGAGACCTTCTATGTATCAGTTTGAGGTCCCTGTGTTGGGAGACCTTCTATGTATCAGTTTGAGGTCCCTGTGTTGGGAGACCTTCTATGTATCAGTTTGAGGTCCCTGTGTTGGGAGACCTTCTATGTATCAGTTTGAGGTCCCTGTGTTGGGAGACCTTCTATGTATCAGTTTGAGGTCCCTGTGTTGGGAGACCTTCTATGTATCAGTTTGAGGTCCCTGTGTTGGGAAACCTTCTATGTATCAGTTTGAGGTCCCTGTGTTGGGAAACCTTCTATGTATCAGTTTGAGGTCCCTGTGTTGGGAGACCTTCTATGTATCAGTTTGAGGTCCCTGTGTTGGGAGACCTTCTATGTATCAGTTTGAGGTCCCTGTGTTGGGAGACCTTCTATGTATCAGTTTGCGGTCCCTGTGTTGGGAGACCTTCTATGTATCAGTTTGCGGTCCCTGTGTTGGGAGACCTTCTATGTATCAGTTTGAGGTTCCTGTGTTGGGAGACCTTCTATGTATCAGTTTGAGGTCCCTGTGTTGGGAGACCTTCTATGTATCAGTTTGAGGTCCCTGTGTTGGGAGACCTTCTATGTATCAGTTTGAGGTCCCTGTGTTGGGAGACCTTCTATGTATGAGTTTGAGGTCCCTGTGTTGGGAGACCTTCTATGTATCAGTTTGAGATCCCTGTGTTGGGAGACCTTCTATGTATGAGTTTGAGGTCTCTGTGTTGGGAGACCTTCTATGTATCAGTTTGAGGTCCCTGTGTTGGGAGACCTTCTATGTATCAGTTTGAGGTCCCTGTGTTGGGAGACCTTCTATGTATCAGTTTGAGGTCCCTGTGTTGGGAGACCTTCTATGTATCAGTTTGAGGTCCCTGTGTTGAGAGGCCTTATATATTAAGAGACCTCTACATTAAGAGAACACCTGAATTAAGAGACCATCTTTGTAAAGAGACCACCTGCATTAAGATCTCATCTTTGTTAAGAACTTAAGAGACCTTTTATATTCAGAAATTCTGCATTCAGAGACCATCTTTGTTAAGAAACCAACTGAATTAATTAAGAGACAATCTTTGTTAAGATACCTCCTATATTGAGAAAACTTGCATTAAGAGACCATCTTTGTTATGAAAACACCTATTTTGAGAGACCATCTTTGTTAAGAGACCTCCTATATTGAGAAAACCTGCATTAAGAGACCATCTTTGTTATGAAAACACCTATTTTGAGAGATCATCTTTGTTAAGAGAACACCTATATTGCGAGACCATCTTTGTTAACAGAACACCTATATTGAGAGACCATCTTTGATAAGAGAACACCTATATCTTAGAGACCATCTTTGTTAAGAGATCTTTCATATTGAGAAAACCTGCATATAGAGACCACCTGCATAAAGAGACCACCATTGTAATAAGAGACCACTAAAAGAACTGTGTGGTCTCCCTATTATCCATATCAGACTGCATTCCCTGCAACTGATGTGTATATATACATATGTCGCAGAAGGCTGTGTATAGGATAGATACAATACATATATGTGACGCAGGCCAACAACACTTCAGGTGTATATAAGGACAGTTTACCTGTAAATTTGGTCACTAAATAACATATAAATAATGTGTTTTTCTCTCACTAAAACAAACCGGATTTTGAATTTCAAACCCTGATTTGCATCAACGGAAAACAAAGTGCTCAGTGAATGGTCTAGACCACGGAGGATTGTGTCCGTGGAGAACAAAGGTTTGTCCCCGAGTGATGAGAGCAAAAGGTCACATGTACAGCGCTGTTTACATCACAACAGTATAACAAGGCTTAACTGGTGTATCAAAACATCTACTGTTGGGGCACTTAGGCAAACAAACAGGGTTTTGTTGTGGCGAAGATATTCGGCAGACTTATAATTGTTGATGGTCAGATTTAGAGTTCAACGTTCGTAAACGGAGAAAAAATAGAAAATTCAAAGTGGTCAGTGGTATGCAGTCAGATCAAAACTGAGTTGTCGTTGAACAGATACAGGAAAGTTTTCATTGGTCGGTGAACAGATTAGGAGTTCAGCATCCATGAACTGTAGATATACAGGAAATTTACTAGTGGTTACGCGGTTACAGTATCGTAGAGACCAGACGGAAACATCTGTCACCTCGGGAGTCGTGTCTGACAAGTTTTGACAACTTGTCAGTTTGAGATAATGAATCTTTATTTACACATTGAGAGCTATTTTAATCCCGATGCTTTGATGCTCTGAAGACTGACGATGTACATATACACTCTGTCTGTGACCCAGCCGGCTTCAAGACGGTCTCATTTTGATTTCTTGTGCAGGGTGTGTTGTATGTGACAACTGTCGAACAGGATCGTCATATCAGTGGTATCAACTCTTCATTACGAGGAAATTAAATTCTACATTTCATCAAGGGAAATTGTACTGAAAAAATCTGTCACAACAGAATTTTGAGCGTACACTTGGATGATTCTGAAAGTTCAAACTGTTTGTAAATTGGCCCTGTTGGACTCTGATAGTAATTATATGAATGAATATAGTTAGGACTGTTTTTCAAAAACAAACTTCTTTATGATTTACTCAAAAACAGGTTTGAAAGGGCTTTTACTGGACTAAAGTTTTGAAGGATTTGCTTGGATACAGGTCATTCTGGAACTATTGGATACATGTTTCTTGGATACAAATCATTCGGAGCTACATTTTACTCGGATACAGATCCATTTGGACTGGTTACATGATAGGCAAGCATAATTCTGGACCCAATTTTCAGGATGTGTTGATAAATGATGAAAAATTGAATCTTCACAAATTGTTGGACACATTCTGTTATCTTATTATTTATAAAGGTCATCTGAAAAAAACAAGATGTATATCAGACCTGTTAAATGATTACCAATCGTTAAGTACTACAGATGTTTGAAACAACACCTAGATATACACAGCTGGACCAGTCAGAAGACGGAAAAGTAAAGCTGAATCTGTTTGTTCGTTAATATTTTATCTGTTGACTGCAGGGTGTAGTAGTTTTTATGCATTCATCTGATCCTGGCTTTCTGTCTCAACGATTTTGTAAAATCCAGGATGAATATTCTACTCCTCTGAGAATCTCGCTCACTGGAAAGTTTGCATGTTTTTCTGAATGGAAGCCATATGTTAACGATCTGACACACGAAGAAAGGAAAGAATTACTCGGTTCACAAACGATCATGGAAGGGATCATGATTACAATATGGTCATAGATCAGCTTATCTTAAATTGACCAGATTGAAAATTACAAGACTTGCAACAGACATTATTTTACAACGTAGCTGGTCGTTCATTGTACAACATAGCCAGTTGTTCAGAGACATATCGGCCATATAAGGATGAGGTATTGTGCTCCAATTTATTCGGGAGAGAACAAAGCCTTGTAAAGTTTACTGCACCTGTTGAGTGACATAATCGTCCTGTTATAACTGTATATGGTAATACAGCACACAGACAGTATACCTGGAACAGACAGTGTGCGTGTGATGTCACCGCAGGATAAGACAATGTACACAAAGGACTTTCACTTCAGACAAATGACTCTTTTCGACAATAGCTGGTGAATATTGTACGTCAAGTCCTAATTGTCTTGGATTTAGCTGCGATACTGCTGAACTTCTAAAATGTTACCCGCATATTGAGATTTCCATTGTCGACATCACACAGGAGAGACTATAAGATTACATTACAGGAAAAATTTACGTATAAATGGTGGCCAGAGTCTATTATAACGTGTAAAAAGGAAAGACAGGTAAAAACTGTATCAAAAAGGACGTCTCGAAAGCTGTGGAACTTTCACTATCTTTGTAACCAAAACTTCAGATATCTCTGTCTAAATCACATGGGATCCGAAACTTCAAATTTCTGTCTAAATCACATGGGATCCGAAACTTCAAATTTCTGTCTAAATCACATGGGATCCGAAACTTCAAATTTCTGTCAAAATCACATGGGATCTGAAACTTCAAATTTCTGTCTAAAACACATGGGATCTAGAGTGATGGACTTTTTACCTGAAAATTTACTTCTGATGTGATACTTCATCATTTGGAATTTTATATTTCATTGACAGTTATATTATACTGTGTACCAGAAAGGAGTCATCCCCAATTTTGTCTGGGCTCTGCTGAGTTTTCAATTGTTTTGCCCTTGGGTACAACATTTCTGTCAAAATTGCACAGGTAATCAATTCTCTTAATCTTAAATTGTTGTCCAGAGTCTTTGATATCTTGGAAATTAAATTCAAGGACAGGTAGATGCTACATCAAAGACAACATTTTCTGAAGTCAGTGCTACAGCTAAACTTTCAGAAATCTTATCTGTCGGTCAAAAAGATTCATCCACCAAAATCCTACCGAGTGATAGATTCAATCAGTGGAATTTCATATCCATAATGATAGAAAGTTATAAATATATTCTCAGTGATTATTATTGGGAATACCGAGGTGTGTATATATAAAGCTGTTGAATGTAAATCTGTCTACATATATACTGGTAGTCAGCTGTGAGGAGATCCTCTATATATACAGACATAAACAGGTATATTACAGGTATTCTGTGCCTAGCTGCAGTCTTATCTGCCCGATACCGATCTTTATGATCAGTTTAATTATGTATAGAAAGGCCATCTGTGACACCCACTACACCTATACACATGTTTTATACTGCACGCCAATGATACTTCGTCACATGTAAATTAGCGGGAGTGGATGTCGCACGTATTCAGCTGTTCACCTGCAATTTCACCATCGAATATATACGTGCGCTGTATCAGAGCTGGGATTCTGCTAGGCAATACATCAGAAATGTTTTTATCACAAACTATTTTTCATAGACTTCAAAAATTCCTGGATTATCATTAATGCGGAAGGTATGAGAGTTGATTGACACACAACTTATGTGACATGGAACGGACAGTTTTGTTGTTCTACCAAACATGAGGACTAATCGTTGAGCAGGACCAAAGAGTGTGGAACTTACAACAATTTCTGAGATTTCATCGCTTTAACTAGTGCTAACTCCTTCTTTATGCAGAAATGGTAGATTGTGTGGCATATTTATGCAGAAGATGAAATTATTTTTTTCTGGCACATTAAACAGATGGACATCGTCAAATTAGTTAAGGAAGGTCACTTGATTCACTATATAGGGAAGGAATTATTTTCAGTTCTGTGTGATTTAGATGTTTACCTGTGGATTGTGTAGCCATTGGAGTTTCTTGTTATCACAAAGATTCAGAATTTTAAAATTGTTTTTCACAAGTCACTACTACAATGGAGAATTTTGTAAGAGAAAGTTTTTCCGATGTTCTGTTTACAACAGAGTCTATATCTTAAACTCAGGTGTAAACAACCCTGAGGAGAACTTGTCATATTTCATAACCCAGTGTTCCGCGAGTCATTGTCAGCGTCATTAAACTTTATGTGAAATTAAGAGCCGAAAGTGATGACAGTTTAATGATCTGACGAGTATATTGAAGGATATATATATATAGAAGTAATTCTGAGATACTTACGTCAGTTGTACCTGTTGTACATATAAACCAAGAACCTATGGATAGTTGTGCCGTAATACAGATTGCCTAAGAATTCTGAAGTCAAGGATGCCAGACATCAAGAATTCAAAATCAATTTTCACAAAATTCCTTTTGGTTATTACTTTTTGATTCTTAGCCAAAATCGATTCAAAGAACCATTTTTCCCCTCCTGGGGACCGGGTATATATATTTGTCCCTGGATTGTAAACATATATCACACGTTTATAGGTGTTGGAATGTTATTTGCTAAAACATTTGCATATTCCATGTGTACGTCTCCCTTACGAAGTCTCTGCATGTGACGGCCAGACAATATCCGAATTGATCAGCAAGCCTTACGGAGAATATAATCGTGTAACAAGCTAAGTATCATCACAGGAGCTGCCCGGAACGTCTGATGTTGAACGATCCCCAAATCAGTATTACTGCTGTCTGGCCGGGGTTTCGAACAGGATTGTATAACGCATCATTTCTGACAGTGTCAAGGATCTTACTTGTCAGCAACTCCATGCGGCTATCGTTATCGTGATGTCTGATAACTCCGACCAATTTTGAATTCTGCCTACATCAGCTTTTACATGAACTTTATCTCTATACATTCAGATGCCTGCTTTAGAAGACAATGTGTCAATATGGATTATAATTGAATTTCATGATGCATCAACTTGTGATTACTGTATGAATATTAAAAAATAATTTTGATTCATACTTGTCAACACGTTTCCAAACAGAACCTCCGCAGTTCTGGTATTTTCATCTGGCTGACCGACATACAGTAGTATATTTTGCCAGTAATGTTTTGTTAGACCACAAGAGGTCTTGTATTTAGTTGGTCAATCACATGATGGTGTCCAGCTCCGTTGCTCGAGTGGACTGGTCACTGGGACGGTACAAACTGACCGTTTGCTGCAGCAGGGCAGACAGTAGGTAAGGTTTACATGTGTGTCTTGAAATGTGTCGACCAATTCACCCCTGTAAGCACATTTGAACTCACCTTAATCAAAGTTTGGAATAGTTTATTATAAAATTTCAGGTGTTATAAAATTCAAACAAAAGATATAAAATGGGGGAAAAAAACTGGTATATGAATTCTTAAACGCATTTCTATAGACACTAGATTACATTATGTAAACAACTTTTGAAGACTGGCTGGGTTATTTTCAGTTTTAAAGGAAATATTTTTCCAAAAGTTGAGTTTACCCCTGTATGGTTTAACTCAGTCAAACCTACGGAAAGACACATTTGCACCCAATTCATGTAAATATTTTAAAAGGTGTATTTGTTTACACTTAAGCCTTAAGGTAAATGATAAATTAATGGTTGTGACTGAAATCTTTGAACATGTGTTGTTTAGTAAATGTGGAAGTAAAATGTTTTAAAACTAAAATTGTTCATAATCTTCAAAAGGAAACGTGCCGAGTATCAGTTAGTACACCTGAGTTATTGTGTTGAGACGCCCTGCATGAGGTTACATATCAATTGTTGAGTATCAATTATGTGATTTAAAAACCAGTTAATGTCCAACCGATGACGTACTTAACAGATGATTATTGTAAGGTGTATTATTGCGAAACATTATACAATAATGTCTTTTTGTGTAAAATCGTGTTTCCATTGCAGAAATAGTTAAAAATTTAACTGCCATATACATTGTAACTTCAAATTTAAAAAATGTGAAATTCAGCCTTGATAAGAAACTTTTGACACAGACTTACTGAAACCTGACATCTGCATTGTTCATTTCCTATGACTTCATTGACATTTGAAATGAAATTCCAATCACCCTGAAATGGATGGTATGATCTCAAATCATTTCTTGTGTGTCGTACTTCAAATGTGGTTAGATTCATCTTAAAAATGGTTTTATCTTGCGAGGAGTGAAATTTAAATTTATTAACAACATTTTACATTGCGATTAGGTAATGTATTTGTTTATTTATATGCACGATTTTGACATTGGATGATTGTTAAAATTTCTGCTTAATCACATGTATTTCATAAACTACGGAAAAATTCAGAATTCATCGGAAGAATATTTCGGTGTTCATTAATTAATGATATTTGTCTGATTTAATGCATTATGTTCATGTAATTAACACAGTTACCGGAGAAGAGCTTGATGGATATCAGGTTTTCACTAATTATTCATACATAACTATCATATAAGTAAGATACACATACTAATGATGATATATGCCATGTCATATCTTTAATGATGATTTACCGTAATTACACCAGGAATGATCTGTCTCAGGACGCTCATTAGTATGTTAATACGAAGGTTTGAGGTCATCCTCTAAAGATGTGTACCTGTCCATTTAACTCTCAGGTGTGACAAGATTTAATAATTGGCCGCATAGTCATCGTTAGCAGGTCCCAACTATAAGACTTAAAATTCTTAACAAACACAATTTCAGATGGAGAAGAGGAAATAGGCTTTATATGAATAATAAAATTATATCAATAAATGTGTTAACAAAATTTGGAATTTTAGTTTTTGGAGATTGAATTCTAAATTCATTTTACGGTCGCTTAAGCATTGGAACCAGCATTTTGAAAAAAAAATCAAGTTTTAGTTTCCCAATATTTTTCCAGTGATATTTTTTGCTAAGATAAATGGCAATCTCTTAAATAGTCTTTGAAACAGACTATAGCCAAATTGTCAAGGGGTGTGAAAACAGATCAAAAATGTATACTAGGTGAGACAAGGTAATTTTGAAATGTATTTTAAGTGAGACTACCGAATGGGCAAGTAAAAGAGGTTGGGGGGGGGGGGGGGGGGTTCAAAGTCATATGGGTAGCAATTGACAAGATAGATGTCTTTTCCCAAATATCTCCAGCACCATTCTGGAATGGATACTTAGCTGTTTGATTTACTGTAGACTTTTGTGTGTATTGTTCCTCTGTTCTCTATATAAACATGTTTATGCATTACTATTGCATGTCATCCTGTTTTTAAAAAAACCCAATGAATTCGGAAGTGTGATATAATTTGTACTTTCATTTACACCATTATTGCTCTGATCCTTTTGATAGATTAATGTAGATGCTTATTGTTATGATGAAGTTATGTTTTTAAAAGCATTCCCTCTTTATCTTATAAGCATACAATTACATTATAAGGTCGAGTACTATATTTAGCTACAGATAATTACTGTATGACAGGATGGTGATGAATTATTTGTTTTGTGGGTTTCCTGAGGAAAAGCAATAAATATGTGAGATTTTTATGTCAAATTACAACATTCATCAGTCGTCTAATTACTGTGATATAGCTATCTCTGTTGTGACCCTCTAAACCCAGTCATAAATACTGAAAAGACACTGGCAGTAAACTGTAATGCAAAGTAATATACTCAGGCAGTAGTGTCACAGGCTGTAAACTGTAATGTATATTAATGCTAAAGGAACACTGGCAGTAAACTGGTGCATACTTTTTTCTATTGTCACTGGCAGTAAGGTGGAATGTTATGTTTATATTTACATAATATGCACAACCACAGTAATAT
This sequence comes from Mimachlamys varia, assembly GCA_947623455.1. Classification (NCBI taxonomy): domain Eukaryota; kingdom Metazoa; phylum Mollusca; class Bivalvia; order Pectinida; family Pectinidae; genus Mimachlamys; species Mimachlamys varia. Next base: position 24,793,261 of record OX392532.1, on the reverse strand, counting down.
TGGCATTAAACTGAAATGTAAATTCATTTTATTGACATATAGGCTGCAAATTGAATTTATGCAACAGTGACACTGGCAGTAAGCTGTAACACATACTTCTACTGCAGTGACACTGGCAGTAAACTGTTAACAAATACATAATTATGCTACAGAGACACTGGCAGTAAACTGTTAACACATACATATACTACAGAGACACTGGCAGTAAACTGTTAACACATACATATACTACAGAGACACTGGCAGTAAACTGTTAACACATACATATACTACAGAGACACTGGCAGTAAACTGTTAACACATTCTTCTACTGCAGTGACACTGGCAGTAAACTTTAACACATACTACAGTGACACTGGCAGTAAGCTGTAACACATAATTTACTACAGTGACACTGGCAGTAAACTGTAACACACACTACAGTGACACTGGCAGTAAACTGTAACTCATACTACAGTGACACTGGCAGTAAACTGTAACACATACTACAGTGACACTGGCAGTAAACTGTAACACATACTTTTGCTAATGTGACATTGGCAGTAAATTGTAACACATATTTATGCTACAGTGACACTAACTGTAAATTCACTATAGTGTTTTACCATTATAATACCAATTCAGACTTTGGAGACAAATATTTTGTTAGTGAAAACTCACAATTTGATGGTTCAAATCACGAATGCATAATTAAATGTTATTATTAGCTAAATAATACCAAATGAGTCTTCCATATTTAAAGGAAAGGGTGAAAATATTCTTGAATGTTCACCTAGGTAATTCTAGGGCCTTTACACTTTAGTTTACAGAAGGTTTGTTTATATTTCTTCCATGATATGAAAAAAAATCAGGAAACTAACTTTCTATATTTTGTATGTTCACTGTGTTTAACCTGTGGTCCTTATTTAGTTTCAGTGTATATTATCACTGTGTGTAAACTGTTTTCCGTGTTTATAGTTTCAGTGAGAGCTACTTTGCTGTAAAAGGAGCTGTTCTCATCCTTCCCCAAAGTGATGTCACCGATCATACCTACACACAGAAGATTGTACGGGAAAGACATGCTGGTGTCGGCACAGGTAACTCGCACAGAAACAATAACAAGATCAAGATAGCATTTGTAGTGTGAAAATACAATTTTAACTTTTCATTCTTCATAAAAAGTCAGACATTTGATGCTTATATTTAACTATATAATATATGCTAAAAGATACAAGTTCTTTGCTCATTAGAATCAATTTTTATTTGTAGTCACTGGTGACATACAGAGCCACCTACAGTCTATGTTCTACCTCCTCCGGTCACATGACACGATCAAAGTGGTAAGTACACACACAGAACCACCCTCAAGTAAAGGGGAGGTAACTGCAAGGATTGTAAAGTCCATGTCTTTTCAGGCCTGCAGTCATGTGAGGACATAAAACTCTCAAAAAATGCAGGCAAACTGTAAAATGGTTGTGCAACATATGCATACGGATTACAATCTAGCTGCTACTAATTGTCTGATACACAGGCAAATCATGAAATGCGAGCAAATTGTGAAATGGTTGTACAACAAGTCGTAGAGGTTAAGGGATGTTTAGGGATGTTCCCCTTGGCCTCTGACCTCGGTGAAAATCTCTTTTCCTGGGTTGATCATCCTTGTATTAACCTTATCAAAAGTCCATAATTGTATAATGGTAACTCATTGTTGTGTCCACTTGAACAGGCGGTGAAGCTAGAGAGCCTACATGAAGGACATAATCGGTACATGGCCGTTGTGTCATGCTTCGGTAAACAGGACACTGAGGAGTCGGTCATCCTTGGCATTGACTGTAATAAGGAGGCTACCATAGGCCTTGTCCTTCCTATCTGGGCTGACACCAGCGTCAAACTGAACGGAGACGGGTAAGTATTGTCTGACCTTTACTGGTTTTAAGGTACTGAAATATGTAATGTACCTCTAATAGTACCACTTGTTATATTACTGGAAGGAAGTAGGGATTTGACAGCTGTGCAAGGGAGATAATAAGCTAGTTCAGTTTTATCAAAAATTGAAGATCATATAACTTTGTGTTATTGTTTTCTGGCAATTTTTTTCCCCTCAGTAAATGTTTGCTCATTATACTTAAAATCAATTTTAATATGAAATTTTCCCTTCTCATTCAGTTTCTAAGAATACTAGTAAGTAATGATTTCTGTTGTACATACAACTTTTATTAGTATTTCCAATTTTTAAACCCAATATTCAGATGGTTATATTATTGGCTGTTACAATCCAAAAAATCTTTTATCTTACTGTAGATTCACATTTTTGTCGGGCAATCTCACATATACCATAGTAGATAACATGATTTTCATTTAAAAATTAGAGACCATGACATTTTTCCAGGTGAATTACTTGTAGATCCTTTTCTAAACTGTTCATGTCTAGCAGAAGTTTAAGAAAGAGCAGTACTGATTTGTTTGCTCTTTATGAACAGCTGTAAACCTAACAATTTGTATTGCTTGTCCTTTAGTGGGTTTATGGTGAGTTCCGAGGGGAAACAGCATATCTTCAAACCTGTGTCTGTCCAAGCTATGTGGTAAGTTGATTTAAGTCTTTGAATGGAAACATAAAAAGTTTTATAGATGAAAAATATAAGATGTTAAAAAATCAAATATGACATGAAGTACAGCACAGCAGGATTTGATAGTCTGACAAATGTTCACCCATAACTATATTAACTTGAATTTATTTTTTATGTTATGGGGTATAACACAAAAAACTGGAGTGTACTCTAAATAAACTGCGAAGATGAGAGTACGCTTCGGGGGGAAGCGTTTATGATGAGAGTACACTCCAGGTTTTTGTGTTATAACCCCATAACAAAAAAAATGAATTCCAGTTAATCCTTATAATTTAATCTATACCATGCGAAAATTCACTTTATCGGTGGACTCTTTTCTCTTTCAAATTAAAAAGCTGCTGCATCAGCAAATCAAAAGCTACGTTTAAACGGCGACGTCAATTTTTACGTTATGGGCTGACAACATAATCTTTTAAACCAATGAAAAAACTTGTTTCAAGCAAGATTAAATTATATAATTATATTCACACTATGGAGTCACAGTGGCTGATTGGTATCGATATCCAGGGGTAATCTCCCCTACACTCTCTACACCCCTTGGGACCATCCTTGATATCCAGGCTTTACGCTCCCCTACACTCTCTACACTCCTGGGACCATCCTCGATATCCAGGAGTTACGCTCCCCTACGCTCTCTATACCCCTCAGACCATCCTCGATATCCAGGGGTTACAATCACATGCACTCTCTACACCCCTGGGACCATCCTTGATATCCAGGGGTTACACTCCCCTACGCTCTCTACACCCCTGGGACCATCCTCAATATCCAGGGGTTACACTCCCCTACACTCTCTATACCCCATCCTCAATATCTAGAGGTTACACTCCCCTACACTCTCTACACTCCTGGAACCATCCTCAATATCCAGAGGTTACTCTCCCCTACACTCTCTACACCCCTGGGACCATCCTCGATATCCAGGGGCTACAAGGCTTCGAAGTCAGTTGCAACTCCTTTATAATCTTCCAAAGACAGGCTTCAGCCTAAGGATTGCTCAGTTTCTCTAACCAAGTGTGCTTTCAGTTTTGCCATGACATATTCCAAGAGTGTAGAGAGTGAAGGTGATCGTAACCCCTGGATATTGAGGATGACTAACCCCATTTAAAAGGGTTTTCGCCCCCAAATATGTATCTTACAATAAGTCAGAAAGGATTGAGTACATTGTATTATATCTGACTTGGTTCATGGGTTAGTCTATTTCAGACAAATAAAATAGTATTTCTTTCCAACTCTACTGAACTGCATTATAATGTTGTTTAAAATTTGTGTTTAGGTCCGCGTTACAGAGCCTCAACAAGGTGGTGAAGATCTCCAGAGATAAGATGTACATTCCTCGAGGACTAACTCACACATGGGTCGGCTATTACAACTCCCGTATTACCTCGGAACGCGCCTGTATATCAGAATGGTTAGTTGTTCTACCTGAGGTGTATACTGTAAGGCAGTAGCATCCCATTAATACATCCAGTTCCTATCAGCAAAGGAGAATTTTATGAAAAGAATTACTAAAATTTAGTAATTTGATATCAACAATCCTGACAATATTAGGTCACTTCTATGATTGGAAATCCAAAAATTAATAACTTGTAAATAGTCTTCCATAATCCTGACAATTTCATTGAAGTTCATGTTGATAATGCATATAACCAGTTAAAATAAATATGATGTTTTACTTCAGGTATACCTCAGAAGAACTCCAAGACTGGCGCTCATGTAACGTCTTATTCATGGATCCGTAAGTACAATACTATACCTGCTATACTTTGCTTTTTATTTTCCTTGTCCTTTCACACCTTGAACTTGAACAGTTACCACACCCTTAAGGATCCCTGTCTTACTGCACTGTGTTTGTTCCCCTGTTACAGTAACACCCCCCCCCCTCCCTTAAGGATGTTTCACTGCACCATGTTTTCCTATATGCAGTTACCTCCCTTTAAGGATGTTACGCTGCACCATGTTTTCCTTTACGTAGCTACCTCCCCTTCAGGATGTCTCGCTGCACCATGTTTTCCTATCTACAATTACCTCCCCTTAAGGACCCCTGTCCCTCTGCACCGGGTATTCCTGTGAACATTCTCCTCCCCTTGACTTCTGTTACATGTAGCAGTAACAATGGGTAGGACATTTCAGTCAGTTAGTGAGAATGGTAGTATCGTAACCTGGAGAGTTCAAATTATGTCTCCCTTTTGTATGAAGGGTGACATATTGTATTAGTACGGGTTCTGGTTCTTATTCTGGTTCTTCTAATAATCCTTGTCCGGGCCATAACTTTTTAACTGTTAAAGATATATTGATAAAATTTTTAGTATACCTGCATCACCAATAGACGATGTGCAGTGCATTGTCAATAGGCCAGTGTGACCTTCACCGAAAGGTCAGACATAAAAAATGTATGACTTTTTCAAACATTCAAAGGTGTACGCCAAGGTGATGCACTCTCATCCTCACTATCTAATTATATACATGTAAAAATAATTGATCAAACCTCAAGGTAATAGAGGCCCATCTTCGATGCAGTTGCCCTATAGTTATTAGCTTGTCCGTCCGTCTTTCTGTCCTATTGTTCATCTGTCTGTCCATTTTTTACTGATTGATATTTTGTTATGACACTTTGAAGGAAAGTTGGTCAGAATAAAAAAAAGATTATAAGGGGAGACATATGTTTTTGTTCACTAAAACATGTCTCTAGTTTATCCTGGTCTGGCCCTTCCAATATCCACAATTGGCTTATTCAAAGTGGTCGATATGTTTATTTATTTATAATGACTCAATGTAAAAAAATTCTGACACATTTTGTAGGTCTTACAAATTTTTGTTATGAATTCTGTGATCTTTTATTTTCAGAGGTGACAGTCCTGACGATGTTCTACAGAAAAAGATAAAGACCGAGCTGAAGAACATCATGATGACCGTGGACTTGGATGAGGTCACATCCCGATTTGTAAGTCGAAACATCGTAACCACCAGCTCATTCAATGTGACTTTCCCCGGGCTAGAGTTTGATGACTGCATGTCATTGTCACATATTATTTGATTCTTTTACTTCAACCTTGAAATTTTATAATGATCTGTTCTAACCTTTTAATTGGAGTTCAAACATGTCTTTAATAGTAAATGAGTTAAACTTGGGAGACTTAGATCTGTTTGATCTCCTTCAGAGTATCCCCTTAACCTGAAAATTAGCTCTTAAAATAGAGATAGAGCACGAAGATTGCTTCAGTTCAGTTTCTTATGGCAGTATACATTTGACACTTTACATATGTTGTTTTTGATGAATAGCAGCTGGCCTAAAATTAGAAGCAACACATTGAAAAGTACAAGTGAAATAATTCTAATACAAGTTAGGTTAATAATGATCACTACCATGCATATGGAAAACAGTGAATGAGTTCTCTTTACACGGGTGATAATTTGATGGAGTTGTTGGACACATGAGCAGGTTTGACTGCAAAATATAAATCAAAGTCGCAGGTGCTTCAAGAGGAGGGAAATATTTTTTATAGTTAAATACACATCTGACATGTACTTTTCAATGTTCCACCCCTCAGTGAGTTTGGTAGACTCTGCCAAACATTTAACTGGGAGAGTCCATTACAGTCTATTGTGTTGAAAGGGTTTACTCTGGACTTTGTTAATGCCTACATCAGAACATCACATCAGCTTGATAGCTTAGCCATACCTGATACACCAGGCCCCGGTTTCATCAACATTCCTTAACTTAAGGAAACTCCTTAACTTAAAAATCTCCATAGGAAAGCATTACAGAATTTAAGGAAAGTTCCTTAACTAAGGATTTTCCCCTTAAATTCTGTAATGCTTTCCTATGGAGATTTTTAAGTTAAGGAGTTTCCTTAAGTTAAGGAATGTTGATGAAATCGGGGCCAGTAACGAGTTACTGGTATAGTAACTTATTTACTGATGAAGATAGTCTATAAGCAATGCAATCATAGCACCGGAAAACTTCAAATAGATTTATTTTTTATCAATATTGTTAAATATCTACTGGTATCATGTCCTAGTACTCATAATGTACGATATTGTTGTCTTTAATTTCGGAAAAATTGGTTATAAATACAGCTTTGTCCCTACCATGTAGCCCTAAACCTACATTTAACAATACACAGAGCGCAGAATGTTCGTCACACAGCTGACATATAAAAGTCTTCATGTATTATCATTAAAATCCTGACCTGGGAACCTATATATTCACACCTATAAATATGTCAAATCAAAAAGAGCAAATTGAACCATGTGGTCAATCAAACTATTATTAATAGTTCAAAGTGATCAGAGTCAGCCAAGGTACACTGTACCTTAAGTTACACACCAAGCATGGTGATCAAGTACATCGCTGTCATCTTTCACACTGTTACCATGCCGACAGTTATAAATTGTGAACCACTATTGTCTGATAGGGATTACCTTATAGGGTTTATCACTTGAAGAATGGGCGTAATTATTCTTGTCTTTATTTGTCCGTAGATACGAGAGGCCTTGGAGGAGAAGTTGAACATGAAGCTGAAGGACCACAAACAGTTCGTGGAGCAGGAAATGATCACCATCATGGGTTTGATGGACTCCCCGACCATGATCAAAGACTTCCTCTACTTGGGGTCAGAGTTCAATGCCTCTAACCTGGAGGAACTCACGGAGAATGGGTATGTAAGAGTCAGGAATCAATACGTGTAGTACCAAAATAATACATAATCATTTATCAACGAGAGAAAGAAATATCGGCAGTTTATGTTTCCATCTTCAATAAAACTAAAAACTTTTGTAAACACTTCAGGTTGGAAAGTATGATTTATGTAAAGATTATTTTACACAACCAAAATATGAAAATACATATTTGGTTGTGTAAAATAATCTTTGCATAAAAAAACTGATAACTTTTGGCTTTATCTTTGGTTTATATAAAAACATATCAGTGTTGTTAGAAGTGCGTTGTTCGCAAATACACTTCTTTTTATGCATACCTATTTCATAGGAATTCATGTTGACAAATATTTGAATTGTACATATTCAATCTTGATAAGACGGTTTATCTCTAGACTGGTATCGTACTTTTTTTTGTGACACTTTAGGGTGGATCACATACTCAATATTAGCCGTGAGGTCGACAACTTTTTCCCGGAGATTCTGACCTATATGAACATCAAGGAATGGGACAATGAGGAGGCCGATTTGTGTAAACACTGGGACAACACCAACAAGTTCATCGCTAAGGCCAGGTTAGTAAAATCAGGGTCCGATGGTGCAGTGGATAGCACACTTGCCATTCATCAAGGCGGACAAGGTTAGATTCCGCAACCGGGCGTGTTAGGGTATGGGGTCACATACCCAACCACGTTGGTTTTCTCCAGGTACTCCAGTATCCTCCCACAAAAGTCTCCTCACACACTTATACCTGGGCCAACAAGAGTGATCAATATAAGTTATATAACTTGCTTCAAAATATATATTGTAAATAAATAAAGTTTATTTTAGTGAAATCATTGAACTATTGTACTCTGCAATAAGCCTAGGCCAGCTGTCACATGAAACTTGGACTCAAGTAGAGGATGGGCTTATTGCAAGACCATGAGATACCTTTCATTTGCAGTTTGACTAAACTGTATTTGACATAGGTGGACTTATCACCAGGCATCGGCATATTGCAGGAGTAATGCTATGTGATGTGTACTGATACAGTTCCCTCGTTGTGTAACTCACACCTTTTTCACCATCCTAAATAAGCCAATTTTTTCATGACATTGAAAATAAGCGATCGACAAAGAGTTCACTCCAGAGAAGGGTGAACATTTTATTGGACCAAAATATTATGGAGTAACCATTTTGATCATTTTTTTCATCCGAGGCCAATCAAATGACTAGCTGCATGCCTTCCACTTTACATGGACACATTCCAGGGGTGTAGAGTGTAGAGAATGAAACTGTGGATTAAGGATACAGTAAGGTCGCAGCACCCAACTCAGTGTATTACCTGAACTAATAACAAACAAAAAGTCTGCAGTGCACATGTCAAATGTTAAATGTGTTTTAGCTTCAAAAGAAGAAAAAAAAAAATTGAGTTTAATATTTGTTCGTATTTTATTTTAGGAGGGAGAATTCCAAAGTGCTGGTCCATTGTAAGATGGGGATAAGTAGATCAGCGTCTACCGTAAGTATATCTATCTTGTACCAAACCTACAGTGTATTTGTTGACATTTTGAAATTTCCATTTAGGAAATATGATGTGCTCAAGATCAAGCATTAGAACAGATTTATTTGTATTCTAGGCAATAAAAATAGACTTTGTTATAAGGTAGTAACCTTTGAACTGCTTTTTGGGTGAAATCATTAAAAGAGATTTTAGAATTGCTGAATCATTCAGCAAATGTACTGAGTGAAAGTGTTCATATTCAACTCTCAATTAAAACTGAGAACTTCTCTCCAAAAAGCTGTCATGAATAGTGGTGTAACATTAAATTTATGAAAAGTAAAGTTGTCTGAGATTGTTAATAAACAAATATTATATTCACCTTAAATAAAACTAATCTATGTTCTGGGGTAAAGTTACTTCACCCTAATTAACAAGGGTAGACTTGTCTATCTATTGTATTGGGTGAGTTTAAAGCCTTGTATGGGGATGAAAGGGTGTAATTTATTCTGATGTCTGTTTCAGGTTATGGCGTTTCTGATGAAAGAGTACGGCATGTCAAGACAGGAAGCTTATGACTTTGTAAAGGCCAAAAGGGCCTGCGTCATGCCGAACCAGGCTTTCTGGGCCCAGCTGCTCATATATGAAGGGATACTTAATGCAAAGTAGGTTACACATTCTGTACCCAAATATATCACTAAACTATGTTTATAAATTAATTGAAAATTCAGGGGATGAATTATACAAATGATTCAGTCTAAAGAAAGTACGATAGATATTATTTAACTCTTGGGGATATCGATCGACATTTTCCTATTTGGTAAATACCAGTACTCAGAACAGATCACTTCCAGTATAGCTAAATGTTCCTTATTTTGAAGAAACTTAGCATTTTGAGTTGATTATAAAGGTTTTCAAGAAAATAAATCTTGACAAAAAATTGAAAAGGTATCTTGTTGAAAGAAATTTAGCACATGTCTGATTAATTTGACTTTGAAATCTCTTGTATCATTTCCCTCTGAAATGTTAAAAACTTAAAAAGTGATTTAGACACTGAGATGCTGTTCTACCAAATTTCGAAATTATTTACACAGACACCCATCAAAAATATGTTGCTAGAATATCGAAATCAATCCGGACTATTGATATGCATTACAATGTCCTGAACATGTTTATGTTGGTTTCGTTTCAGTAAACAGAGGGCGCTGTTTAAAAGTAAATCGGAACAGAATCTGATGCCTGCTATTCCTGCTGTAGAGAAGGAAGAAGAGGAGGAGATCCTGATAAAAGGTCACAGACTTGTTAAAGACGACCTCTGTCTTCCCCTCCTCCCTCCCTATGACGATCTTCATGACAGCGTGTTCCTCCAGGGTAAGTTGGACCAGTATCAGGGGAGGAAGTCCCTGTTATATAAGTTATTCTTAGAGGTTTTCCATAAATTATCTTGTGGGGGAGGTACCTGTATCAATATATCATGGATGGAGGAGTGAAAACCAAGTCTGCCTACCATTCCTTATATTTAATCACTTGTAATATTTGATGGGTGGTGGTGTCTCTGAAAAAATGCCTACTGCCCATCTAGCCCCTCCCGCATGGTTAATTCTGGAAAGGCCTTTATGGAAATAAGTAACTACCAGTAGATAATGTAACAGAAAATTTCGAAAAATTCTACAAGAAAAAAAAATCTGAATACTTTGTCTTTGTGAGGTTTGAATATGTAGGGAAATATCTATTATTATCGTACTGTTTGTACCTGTAGGTTTTCAGGCTGGATTATAAGGAAATATTATTATCGTATAGTTTGTACCTGTAGATTTTTAGGCTGTCTCTACTTCAGTAGGTCTGCGCCTGTTATTATCCTAGATTTACCTGCATTCATCTGCTGAGTGAGTTCTTATCAATGATTGGCTGAATTTTGCGAATCTCAGTAGTATATTGTTGGACATGTACTTGTCTGTGACAAAACATATAACATGTTCATATGTCATTGCAGAAAAGAACAAGGACATCATGTTTGACCTTGAGAGCAGTTCCCGGAGTGCTGACTCGACAGAAGAATCTGTTGACCTACCGTCACCAAAAGCAGACGCTGTCGTCAAGTCCACAGGTTACGGTGTGTACGTTATCGAGAGTAACAAGCTTTCACCTGGAGACGGGCCGGACACGGACACATCAAGTCTGTCAGAGGAGGACCAGGACTTCGGGGAGACGGACACGGACAATCTCTACAAAAATGAGTCGGAGAGAAACCAATCTCAGCTAGCAGCAGCTACTAAGTTTAAACCGGACCATAGCTGGATCAAGGCACAATCGGAAACTATTGATGAATCTGATGCAGGGGTCGAGTGTTTAGAAAATCAAGAGATGCCAATATCTGAATCTGTGTGGGATGATGATGTTGAGGGAACGGAAACTGCTGAACAAACTCTGGAAACAAAGCCACCAATGGAGGCAGAAGACACAAATTCATCAGAAATCCCGCCCGACACCAAACCACCTGTGGCTGATGACATCACAGAAACAACGGAGGAATCGCCCTCTGGAGTGGAGTTGGGTGTACGGTGTCATTACATCAAAGAAAATATCCCATGGAATCCAGGTACTGTGAAAAAACAGTTACAGGACTTCGAGGGCAAGACAAAACAAGAAGATACAGAATCAGGAAATGATGATGAAGAGGTAAACGTTGATCCAGTAGCGACGGACGTGAAGGGGTCGGAGGATGCAGAGGAGGAGGTGACTGACGCACCAATGGACTCTACAGAACAGGACAAAGGGGAGTCGGAAGGGGAAGACAAGCCGCCACTCAAAAGATCGGCATCAGTGTACGAGATAGAAGACATCACACTCCCAGCAGGCATCGTCAAAAAAACCACACAGGAGATTGAGGACCGCAACTTGTAAGTGAAGTAATAGGTACACCCTAGCCACTTAATAGGAAAGGTAGGATGGGGTGTATAGTGATGTCATACTGTTAGGAATTTTAAAATAGATCATTTTTCACCTTAATTAAATTTTTAATATTTGTCTCTTAAAAATGCTTTTAAAAAGGTAATAAGTTGAAATCTTCTTTGGTCTATTTGACAGTTGCTTTTCCAAGTAAAAGTCAGTACCTTGTAAAACATATGTATGTCTGTAATATAAAGTACTATGCAGTGATGATCAGGTTTTATAACCTAGAACTAAGTCTATGATAGTGCCAACACGACAGCGTGAAATAAAAATCGGGAGATGTCTCCCGCAAGCTAGGTGATAGACATGCATGATTACCACTGAAAATTAATTTGTGTAATGGCATATCCTTTTCTGACATAATTGATTGTTTTCTGAACTCAATCAACCCTGAATTTTAACATTACCCGTAGACATTAACATTATCCTTAGACTTTTCTAGTGCATTCGTTAAGGTGCCCTGTTGTGTTAATTCAGAATAAAATTATGTTATTTATATTTGATTATTCATTTGGGAATGTTTGACATTGCAGTCAAAGTGACAGTTCTCCCGAAAGTCCCCACAAACCTCTTCAGCGCTCGTCCAGTTTGAAGGAGGAAAGGGTTACACCTAAACGTAAAAGATCTGAGCGACGGAAAACATGTACTCCCATCATAACTCCGAGCCCATCACCCACGGCAACCCCGGGGTCTACCCCGAGGTCCTCTCACGATACCACCCCCTCTACTGAACACAGGGAATTTGTTTTCCCCTCAGAGAAGGAAACAAAGAGCTCTGTTGAAGGGCAGACAACTGCGACTGACCAATCCATTACGACAGAAGAGAGTCCGGAGGAGGATGTAGCGGTGTACAAGTTTGGTACGGAGGAAGTCCCAGTGGCAAAGGGTATCGTCAAAAAACAAAAAATGGGTGAGCTGATAAAACTTTTTTTTTCATAGATATAGCTATACTGTAAAAATTCATATTTTGGTACACTTGAATATTAGTGCATAACCAAATTTAGCCCAATGATAAATTGATGCACTCACAATATTTGCTGTAGATAGCAATATAATATTAAAGTCATAATCTAACAGAATGCTTCTAGCCCAAAAATCACCCAAATAAGGTTACGGCTTAATTAGATATGTACAGTTTTAGGATCTCGCTTCACTCATTCATCGCTTATACTTTAAAATGACCTATTCAACAATAGAATTTAAAATACAAAGATTTGAATGGTTCCTGATTAACTTTCAAGGATGAATAAGTGAAAAATTACTTGCTTGAAGAATGCTTGGTCTTTGTTTGATCTCCACAATGTCTTGTTTGACTTTTGTAGATATTGAACAAAAGGCGAGGGATCGACAAACATCAGAGAGTCGCACACCCGACTCAGACAAAGACGCAGAAAGCATGATTTTACTCAGCCAAGCTGATGATACCAAAGACTTTTCCGGTGCTTTTAAGTGTAAATCCACTGTGCCTACATCCATAGACATTCCAAAAATGGCGGATGCAGGATGTGGAGGACAAGTGCATTCTGGGAAGGAGGATACTCAAAACTTTGTAAAAGCTGGAACAGCACAGCTTTCGACCTCCCCAGTGTCTTCCAGAGGTTCTGTTAGTCCCTCATCACCTCTTGTGAGAAAGAAGCAAAAGACAAGTGTAGATCTTGATGATAGTGGGAGATTTGATTCTGAAACCTTGGAACTGATCCGTGAAATAGGCTCAGCTTTCCTCAACAGTCCTGCAAAGACGGTGAAGGAGAAAGAAATCAGTGAACAAGAGGCGGTGGAAGGGGGTAGCCTCGTGAAATTCTTGGTCAGAAACATTGAGAAAACAACAAATGTGACCAAGAAATCACATTTGAAGGAGATTGTGATTATAGATAAAGAGACTGCTTTAGCTCAGCAGGAAAAGAAGAAAAAGTTGTGGCGCTACAGCAGTCCGGCTGCTGAACCATCGACTCCACCAGGTGACCGACCCCGAGTCACCCACTCACATAGTAGCCCTGCTTTAGATGTCCCTACTAAACATAAGGATGGAGCTGTGCCCCCCGGGGGTGCCCTCACCCCGTCCTCGCCCCCTAAAGTTGATCCCACCCCATTTCTAAAAGCTGCTGATCCCACCAATACTCAATCTGCACCATCTGTGATAGAACCAAAAGAGACTCTGGACGACGATGCTGAGGGCACGGTGAAGGAGAAGGTAAAAGATTTGGTGGGTAAGTTTGAGCCCCCTGACACAGTGAAGGCCCCAACGATTAAGGGAGTCACACCAACAGAGGAGACCCTCACAATAGTGTTGAAAGAAAATGACAATAGTAAATCTACAAATACGAAATCCCCTGTCCCTACAGAGTCAGATAAATCTGAAGGACTGCCCTGTGCCTGTGCTTCTGAGGCTGTCGTCACTTCCTCCGAGGGAGAGGACCTTGAGGGGGAACAATCTATGTCGGAACAATCATTACAGCTGCGCCATCTACGGCAAAACCTACGCAAGGCAAACGATAGGCCTAAATCTGCTGAACATTTAGGTAGGAGCTATAGTACCACAACGGAGGGGGCCACCCCTCAGAGGCCTCGCCTCAGACACGCAAACACGCTACCCAGCCCCGTGGAACTAGGGCCATCAACATTTTCATGGGAGGGTAAGAAAGTTAGAAAACTACACGGCAAGTCCCATCCACTGACAAAGCTGGAAACAAGGAGAGCAAGTCCTTTTTACAATACAATGTGATTTTATGTTTCATGTACATTTTCCCACCAAGTGTCTGTTGCCGCTGTGTCATTTTGTGTTGTCGACGTTTCAAAGCAAACAGGTGATTAACGAGATATGTGTGTGTATGTGTGTGTGACCTTGTGATAAGGTAAAGGTCACCGAGGGACGTGTTGGATTTGCTGCTTGCGCTGGATGTGTAGTATAGGGCAGGGCTTGGTTAGTTTCTGGTTAGTTCAACACTGCATCAATGTCTATGTAAAAGATATCGTAAAGTAACCTGTGTACATTCACAGATACGTAAGTAAACTGTTATCCCACCATCTATATTCCAAAGATCAATTAGTAATATAATCAAGGGAACTTCCAATGTAGAAATAAAGTTTTGAGAGTATACATGAATTTTGATATCTTGATCAGGAATAATCTTTAAGGGGTCTGTCAGATCAAAACTGAAATTGACCCCTTCATGTTTCACATAGAATGACTAAACAATGCCCACTGCTCTTAAATTCTGGAATTTCTCCTTAACTGTTCAGTGTTATATGAAAAATTATATTAATTTAGTAAACAGTGTAAAAGAATTTATTAAAAAATTGTCTTTTTTTTCATTTATGCACTTGATGAACATGTACATTGGGAATGTTAAGAGGGTGTTTATTCCTTGTGATAAATGTTAATTAGATACAATGTTGAACTAACTAGATTGTAGCCAAGTTGACTTCTTCCATTCCATTACATTATCTACTTCATCTCTCCAAGTCAGGGTTCGAATTTAACACTCGTGCACTCACCAAATGGAGTTTATTTCTGAAATTGCAAGTAGAAAATTATTGAACTTGCATTTTTCGGCGTGTGGGTATAATGCCTGTGTATATTATTCAAATCTGTACACATACCAGAAAACGACAAAATTATAAAACGAATGGTGAAACAAAACCACATACACAAACACAAATAGTGTATTAATGTCTTGTTGACGCTTGTCTAAATTGTAAATTATACGAATTCAGAATGCATCGTAGTGCTTTCTTTATCCACTGCACTCGCCACAAAATACAAGTTGCTAAAAAAGTTAAATTCTATCCCTGTCCAAGTGGAGTTTATATAGCTGTATTGTTATAACATGTATCATATGTTTACTACAAATATTGATCAATAATCACTACTAACCTTATTTGATAGTCTCAGTGTGTGCTGATGTTTGAATTATATGTTGAGCTTGGCCACTGAAGTATTTCAAGGGACTGTTAGAGACTCATATCAATTTTCTGTCAATTTGTTTGTTTTTTTGGCTACATCCTGAAGTATTTCACTCAAATCAACTTTCTGTCAATATTTTTTTTTATTTTAAGTGCTGAATGTACCAACCTACATGCATGTAGCAACTGTATAACTAGAAATATTTGTGGTACATATTGTATAACTAGAAATATTTGGGGTATATACTGTACAACTTGAAATGTTTGTGGTATATATTGTATAACTAGAAATATTTGGGGTATATACTGTACAACTTGAAATGTTTGTGGGTACTTCTTTTCGTGGTTTAAAGCTAACACATTATTTCAAGGGTGAGAACTTTCATGGGTACTACATAAACTAACACAATTCTTTCTTCTAAAGTTTTTTTGTTATATTTTATCTTTGAGGTTCATCTGTAGGCAAGATAAACAACAAAAGTCTCAACATAATAAACAGTTCCTGTTTTACAGTAGTTAACCAGACAGTTGACATGTCATTTGTTTCTAAGCCTACATGTACATCAATGTTGTTATAAAGCCTCTGTGACAAGCACATGCTCACCAATAAGCCCGCCCCTTGTGATAATAGGATTTCACCATTTAAAAACTCTTGTTGATCTCCAGAATTAAGCTCAGGGCCTTATTCAGCATATAACTGTAAAAAGCCTACTCTGGGTAGTGTCTCTATCCCAAACTAAACATATTTAAACTGAAAACAGCCCACCCTTTGTAAAATTATTTGAAAGCTCCATACCATGAAAGAATTACATATATTTCATGTTACATGTTCTGGTATTGTTGTTAGATGTCTGTATCTAAACACTGTTTTGTATTCATTATTTGAAAATTTCATTCAACTTGACGTGACAAAGACCCCTTTAGGATCCTCGTACCACTGAAACAAAAATATCAAAATACATGAAAAAAAATGGCTGGAAAGATTATAGCTTAATTTGGTAAGTCATCACTGGAACGAAAGTGAAACTCTATGGGACTCGAATGAGATAAACAACAAATTTTAGATACATTTGTAAAAGATAAACAGCAAGTGTAAAACTTCAGCAAGACTTCACCAGGAACTGATGCTTCACATTATTGTATGTACTATCACTCTTACAGGTAGAGCTACCTGATCAATTGTACCCTGATCCAACTGTATCACTGTTACTGCCAAATGGAAGTGGTAAACACGCAGGAAAACAGCACTGTGGGGGACAGGGATCCTTAAGAAGTGGGGATTGGGGGTAGGTTTAACTGTAAGTAGAAAAAACCAACAGTGTAGTGGGACAACGATACTTAAAGAGAGGTTACTTTGTAGAAATGTAGAATTCAGTGCAACAGGGATCCTTAAGGGAGGTTACTTTATAAATAAGTCAAACAACATTGTAGTGGGACAGGGATCCTTAAAGGGAGGTTACTTTATAATTAAGGCAAACAACAGTGCAGTGGGACAGGGATTCTTAAGGGGAGGTAACTTTATAATTAAGGCAAACAACAGTGTAGTGGTACAGGGAACCTTAATTGAAACTATGATCTATGACAACACCTTAGCTGAATGGGAAAAACATTTTTTATTTCTGTAATTTACAACTTGAACAATGTTGATTTTCTTGTTTATTTTGATATGTTTTGTCTGTTTTAATTATTTATAAGTTACCCCGAGATTACTTAGTGAGTTTTGTGCTTGCCTAGCTATCACCTCTGTTACATTACTAAGATTCTCAATTTGAAAATATGTGATACCAATTTTTACTCTGTACATGAAAAGTATATGTATTTTACATTATACAACTTTTCAAGTTCAACATCTACCTAATTGACAAAAGGACTCGTCAGTCTGAAAAAAATACAAAAATGTACCGATATGAAGTGAAACATTGATAGCAGTTCCATTTTTGCATATTTCACAGACATTTGCAGTCACCCATTTTATTATTATACATAGTTTTAATTTCCCAACAATATCTAACCAATAATTTGAATTCATGATGATTAAAAATTATTAATGTACAATCATTGTTTTAGTTTTAAAAAAATGTTCATGATTTTTTTTTTAAATATCATGAATAACTGTTTCGGAGAATTAAAATATAACCGAGTCCTTTACTATTACCTACTGTTATTTCCAAATAAAATTGTTTTGTTGTCGGAGAATTTTATTGGACAAACAATCATATTCTCAGTTTGGGTTGCTTTTGTGTGGAATTTTATTGCTGGATCTTAAACTCTACACTATAAATAATGCTTTCAGTTCAAAGTGTCACATTTTGCAGCAATTTCCATACAAAAACAAATTTTTTTTTCTAGATGTGAAGCTATGAACTAGTGTTGTGTAGAAGTGAAATTCTGGACTAGTATCTTGGTTAAGGGAAGACGTGTTTAACAAGTCTATTTTCCTTGTGTACCAGTAAATATTCATCCTTTAAAAAACATTTTATGTGTGGACACAAAGGTATAAAACTTTCTCACTTTTCTTTTTTTTTTTCAGATTTGAAGTTTGTCAAAATAAGTACATAGTTGTACAGAGTACAGACAATTGTCTAGGTTACTTGTAGCAGTAAAACACCCTCCAAACTAGAATATTCCTCTCCCTTCCTACCAATCACAGCTAGTCCCCTAGACCTGAAGTGGATTTGCTTCACTAGCAAATTAAAAAAATTGGCTAATGAAGAGCTTTCATTTAATCATTAACCACTGAAATTTCTTAATTAGCTATTTCAACATACATGTATGTGTGTCATATTGCAAAAGTGTAGTTTCAAATATAAATGCAAACTGGGCAATGAGAATATTAAATTTACTGGAGAGGGCTGAAATGATTATAATATGTGCTGGAAAAGAGGGAGAGATGCTGAAAACACAAGTGGCTCAAACTAAAGTGATTTCTATTCTGACCTCTATTCTCCTTTTGTGCATTGCTTATATATTCCCTATTACGTTGACGTCCCACCAATACATGTTTCAATTCTAGATGTGAAACTTTTAAATTTGTCCTAATTTGTCTAACACTTCAGATACTCACTATTCCCTCCCCTCCCACTATGTCAAGTTCAGTACTTCGAAGGTGACATCAGAGAAATGGGTTTTTGTACAAAAGTGATTGGTTTTTCTTTGTTTTATTTGTTGACGTTTTAATGGCATTTGTTACGTTCTCTGTTAAGAATTTAATGTATCTCTTTGTTCCAGGAATCATTTTCGGCTGGCACAATGTCATTGATTATATTTCACAAATCTCCTACTTCAGCAAAGCTTTTGTGATACCGTTGTGTGAAAATGTCAGTTTTGAGGTCAAAGTTCAGCATATCTAAGGTAACCATGGAAACATAACATTGACTTGAAGGTCAAGATTACTTTGATGTCTTTGTAGTAACCAAGGTAACTAAAATTTAAGTGAAGAGTTCCCATTGCTACCATAGTAACTGAATTTTATCGCTTTGTACTTTGAGGTGCCATCTGCTGGACAGACCCTTGTTTCTATGATTGTAATCAGGGGAGAATTCATTGTTTTATCAGCTTGTTATGTTGTACTGTAGGGAGAACTTATTGTAGTCCCTTTCTGGATTCAGAGTTCAGTAAATGATAGAGCTGAAATCTGGCAGTGGGGGACAATTCCATGATATACTGATACCATATTGTTTATTGTTGTAAGGTTTGTCTTTAATGCCTTGTCATGATTTTATTCAACATTACATAATATCAATAAAATTATGTATATTTTTGCATATAATATTAGCTGTCATCAGGTGCTTCGATTGTGCAATTAGTGGAATATTTGTATTTATAACTTGTGGCAGTTTTGTAAAAGTAAAATTTACATTTAATTAATAAAAAATGTAATTAACAAGTAAATACTCCAAGTTGTGTCTTTCTTCTGACTGAGTGAACCTAAACATGTCTAGTAAATACATGTTTATATGGGGTAGTGGGGTCTTCTAAGAAAGTCTGCCATCTTGAACTTCTTAGCAACCCCCTAAACCTACAGCCTCATTCACACATGCATGTTATTATCATGGTGACTGTGTTGAGTGTGATGTCATCATTTTAGAGTTACTTTCTGAATTACGATTGGCTCAACAGATCCAAGATGATAGACTTCCTTAGCAACTCCCTAAACTTAAGTTATCAAAAAGGTGTGTGTATTGCGTATGAGGTCATCATTTAACTTGTACTTCTAATCGTTACACCATCTGTCAAGCTTGACAATTATTCAGCGGTGCACAGAGGTACTTGGTTACTGTGTGTGTATAACTTTATGCATGTTCAAGCAAGGAGAATGTGGTGGGGGATGGAGTATAGTTAGAACGACAGTGGAACTAGGCCTTTCTTGAAAACCTCTATGCTTTCTACTTCTGCAACAATGGCTGGAAGCAAATTCCAGACCGGAATGGTTTTTGAAAAAGATTTTTTTTTTCAGAAATTCATTTCTCATGTACATTGGTATGTGTGAGGTCATAGTGAATTTGTTGCTGTGTGCTTGTATGTATGTGTCTGGATGGATATCTACAAGTCCATTCACTAACTTATACATCTATTGTCAGTTGGCCATCGTTGTCTTGTCTAAAGTGACTCCTACTGCAAATTATCCAGCTATCGGACACACTGCTGGTGTTTAATTCTGCCTGTGATATACCTTGCTGCTAGGTGCTGGACTTTCCTGAGATGGTTATGATGTTCATGGATGGTAGGGTTCCACACACAGGCTGCATAGTTAACAATTGGTCTTACTAAAGTCTGATATCTAGCTAACTTTGCCGTCCCACTACTAACCTTCCAAGTTCCTTCCGAGGAATCCTTGACCATGACTGGATTTTGCAGAGACCTAATCTATATGGTATGACCAGGAGGTGTCCGCCCAGTATGCCGAAGGCCTGATATTCCGAAGGCCCGATATTCCGAAGGCCCGATACTCCGAAGGCCCGATAATCCGATAATCCAATAAAGTTTACTAGATGTTTTTCAAGCTGGACTGGTGCGAAAATAAAACCCAAGTGAGTAATTTGGACACCGCGGCATCCGTCGTTGGATATTAACAGTTGCCACATTTTCCCCAATGGAAAACATAAGCAGAGCAACTATGTTTACACACCGATAAACCTAGTCAAGAACGTGACGTGACGTAACAATTGACGTATGAATATGTACACAAAGTCAAAGGTCAAGCCGCGTCACAATCCTAACTTACTTTATACATCAGCGTCCTGTTTTACAATATTTTTGTTGTTTAAAATAATTATTTAAATGAAACAAAATTGAAGGCAAAAAGACACACAAATTTTATTTTATATTGTGAATTATTTTGTCAAGAATAAAATGCTAGTGTTGAAACTAAGGAACGAATTTGTTTTGTTTCGAAGGGTGGGAAGTGGGCGGAGTCAACGTGTTTGAGCAGCTGTTACCGCCTTTATCCAAATGAGTCGACACGTTCACTTTCGTATCTAAATAAATTGAAATAGCGTAAGTAACTACACTCTTTACGGATTATATTTGAAGGCAAAAATACTGTAAATAAAAGGATTATCTTTTAACTTTTCTTGGTTTATGAGGTAGTAAATCCAGTAGAGCACGCTGTAAATTACACATGAACGCTTGGCGTTCATGCAATTTACCGCGTGCTCTACTGGATTTATTAACCTAGAAAAGTTAAAAGATAATCCTTAAGTACATGCAAGTATGTGCTAATGAAACATTAATCCAGATTTTGACAACTTAAAAGGAATAGGATTTTTGTTAAATTAATTCCCTTACTAAAACATAATGAAATACATAGTTAATTTTCAAATATTTAAAAAAAAAAAAAATGTGTCCACAAAAATGATGTGTTTGGGAATTCGAATAGAGGCAGACATTTTTGTTGACAAGTTTGACCTTTCTGCAATGACAGAATTGCCTAAAAAATACGTTTCTTTGAACTTTTTAAAATTTATCTGATAAACTTTTCTTTTTATTTTTTAACTGAAAAAAACTTTTACCGGATAAATATGATAAAAATTGAAATAAAAAGTATACCTCACAATAATATTTTTTTAAGTTATGGTCCATAATTACTTTCCCATACCAGCAGATTTTAAAAAAACAAAACAAAAAAACTAGTGGCTATTTTCTTAATTTCAAGTGATTTCAAATCTTCTTTTTGTGTTTTTTTTTTTATTCCTATTTAGAATTCTACAATAATACAGTACAAAATCAAAATAAATAAATAAACAAACACACCACCGTATTTATCGTCTGACAAGCCAAATTGTGAATTACTCTGCCAGGATCTTAATTTTTTTGTCCCGGCATCTGACCCGAAAAACTGAATTATCAGAAAAATGATGTTAAGTCGACTAAAACCTTTGAAATACAGAGACTTAATAATATCCTACTATAAATAACGAGTTTTCATCTTTATCAACCGTACGGCGCAAACAAGACCGGGGCTCAGTATCTGTGACGTCATTGAAGGAATGGCCTACGTTAAGTTGATTTGACCATTTAAAAATTATAACACATTACAAGCGTACTTGCAATCATATTGAAACGTACAATGTAATAAAACATTCTTAATAAATTCGAAACGATTTATATATAAAAGATACATGTGTAAAAGTGCAGCGTGATTAAATTTGGCGGGTAAAAGTGAGAGACACAAGAAAATCAAGAGTATAAGATTTCGCGCCAATTTCTTGTGTAGTTGTTTCCCGCCGACAATGCAAGCCCAACATGTTCAAGTCAATCATAAATCGTGAACGAAATGGCAACACAATTGCAACATTTAAAACTATTCAACTTGCTGCGGAAATGATATACAATGAGAGACTTCTTATAAAGTCTGAAGCAGAAGCAAGTGGTCACCAGGTATATGGTAACTTTACCATAGACACTGCATTACAAATAGTCACAAACGATGACAGATTCCTACATTACGACGATTGTGCAGTCCGTGACATTTATATCACCAACAAAGAAGGTGTACAATCTGTCGTTCGTTTCCCACCTGGAAAATTAGTTAATTATGTTTAAAACGATTATTGTTTCGTGGGACATATTCAAAGTGATCAAACTATGGCGCATTTAATGCCAGGGATCAAGCGGGGTCGTGTCCTGGTTTACAGGGATTATCGATATCAGAAGAACAAGACAACAAATAATAAAATTCATTGGCGATGCTGGAACCAGGCATGTAAGGCCCCTCTGACAACAGCTTTATTTGATTTGGACGACAGAAATGCTGTGATTCGTGTGCTGGAGGTAAGTAATTTACGATTGCAATGAGATCATAACTTTCTTTAAAGTAAATTTCGCAGAACCAAAATGAAAAGTTCCTTGTAGATCTGTTACGCCCTTTTATGTTGTTTCTTTAAAAAAGGGTTGCTGTAAAAAGCTTGTGTTTTCTTTTCGCCAGCTTCTAATTTTCGCAAAAACTTTGATTTTTGAAACTGGTAAGTCGAGTACGAGTTACTTCCCTTGATCAGATAGATGTACATTGGGTTTGTTAAAGCTGGCATTACAGAGGTGGTACCTTTAATTAGTTTAATATTTTTTTTTATTTCATAATCAGCAAAAATGTGGAACATCAGATGAAATGGGGATTGGAAAACAAGCTTAGAGCTTATATTAATACCTTTAATTGTAGACCTAGCCGGGACATTTGTCTATTGATTCTTTTTTTACAGCGACAATATATGTCACAATATTTATTGTAATCCTGATATGATGCATACACGTGCACACTATATTTAACATAAGATTCATGTTTTTCATACTTTTTTTCAATGAATTTTCCTGGCTTTGTCTTTTGACCAATTTAACCATTTTTTAACAGAAAAGTATTTCATAACGTTTCTGATAACAACATTTTCATTTGTTTTGGTACCTTAGTTTCTTTTCGAGAAATTACAGAAAATTATCAGTGACGCTATCTGGCAAGAATAAAGAAAACGGTGGTGGTTATGTTTACGTTTGTAAATAACCAATGACCACTCAGAAAATAGGAAACAGATACCAGTAAAAATATTACAAGAAGATTTGCTAGGTTATTATGTTGATCTACACAATACAGGTCGAATCAAGACTGTGAAAATGAGGCTAAATTGCCTTCATGTAGTTATAACAGACATATTCTTTCATTAAACTATCACTCTTAAAATCCAAGATGACTTATGGTTGAAATCTAAGAAAGATCCATTCAGCACATGTTAAGATATAGCGATAGCAAAATTTAATTTGCCAAACACAAAGATTGCCGCCGGTCGGCCATTTTTAGGTCATCTTTGCTGACCCGAAGGGTCAAGATGACCTACTGCCATTGTGCTTCGTCCGTGCGCCGTGCGTAAACTTTTCATTCAAACGACTTCAAGTCTTCTCAATAACCGGAAGGCACAGGATACGGATATTGGGCCTGTATTATGCTGGCATGGCGACCTACCAAGTTTGTTCAAATGAATGACCTTGACCTATTTTCAAGGTCACGGGGTCAAACTTGTAAAAAATTTTAAAAGGAGTTATTTTCAATAATTAGAAGGCCCAATAAACTGATATTGGGCCTGTACTATGCTGGCATGGCGCCCTACCAAGTTTGTTTAAGTGAATGACCTTGACCTATTTCAAAGATCAAATCAGCCAAAATGTTCATATTTGTCAGATGACTGTTGAAACCTCAAGATTGTCTTGAAACTGTCCCATTTTCTATGAAAATATATTTGCTTTGTTTTAAAGGGCATTTGTAGACATTAAACTATAGTAACGTGTTTAAAACATACTGGTACCTTTCAATTGAAATATTTAAATCATTCACTATAACTCTTTACCTTTACTCCATTTATATTTTAGTTTAAAGAACATGACCATCCAACCGAAACATCCAGGATCACGGCAGAAAAAGTCTACAATGAAGTTCGCGATGCTATACGGGATGACCCAACTAAACCTATCAAGAGGACTTTTGATGGGGTAGTCGCGCAACATGACGATAGTGATATTGACGAATTACCCGGATATTCCCAATTCAGAACTCGTCTCCAGAGAGTCCGAGCTGACATGTTGCCACCCCTCCCCCATGACATTCTTGATGTGGACATCCAGGGTAAATGGGGTCAAACATGGAGAGGAAATCGATATCTCTCCCATTTAGACAACAACTGGGGGATAGCTATATTTTCTAGTGATGAGAATCTCAGAACTCTTCGTCATTGCGACAAAATATATGTTGACGGAACATTTAAAACGTGCCCCAGACCATACGTACAATTTGTGACTATTCATGGAAAATATCTTGGTCATGTGTTCACTCTAGCCATGTGCCTTTTGACAGGGAAAACTGTTGGTCAGTACCGACAGATGCTCCAGCACATCAAGACCAAGGTGCGGACTGTTTCTGGGCACAGATGGCGTCCTGGGATGGTAATATGCGACTTTGAGCATACCCTGATTTTGGCAATTGAAACCGAACTTCCTCACACTCAAATTCGTGGATGCTATTTCCACTTCTGTCAAAGCCTGTGGCGCAAAACACAAGCTCTTGGTTTAGCCAACCAATACAAACGGCGGAGGCGCCTGAGACGCATTATGAGGAAATTCATGGCTATCGGACATCTACCCGTAGCTCTTGTCCGACAAAACTTCAACCTCCTGTGGCGTAACAGGGAAACTCAACGACTCATCAATAGGTACCCGGCTCTCATGGACTTCATAGCCCATCTCAACAACACCTACATTCAGGGAACTTTCCCCGTTCCCATGTGGAACGTGTATCAGAGAGACCATGACTGTCGCACGAACAACATTGTTGAAGGTAAAGTGAAAGACATGAAATTTAGAAATAAACAAAATACGGTCAAACAAAATATTTTTATATAGTAGTACTGTATACTGTGAAACTATGTTAATATTAACTTAATAGCGTTTGTGACAGATATTAAAAAGTACCTGTATGTCATATTATCTTAATTCACAATGTATTTTCCAGGCTTCCATAGCAGATGGAACGAGGGGGTCAGCTGTAAACATCCATCAATTTGGATTTTCATCCGAAAACTGAAAGATCAAGAGCGCAGAGAGAGGCTTATGCTACGGAGAGTGCGACAAGGCTACATTGACCACACACAAAAGAGAAAATGGCGACTCCTTGAGGCAAGGATAAAAATGCTGAGAACACAGTACCGGAACGGAACCAGAAATATTGACGACTTCTGGACAGCAATCTCTTATGTGGTGAAGGAGTATCGATGAGGACGATGACGAATGCTCTGATGGATGGCAATTTAAGCTGAATTTGATGATGCTTAACGATGATATTGCATTAGAATGCGTGGTAGGATAATATATACGATAACGTTTCATTTGGTGATAAATGTTTGATGATACTTTTGTGATGCCTTTGATGATAACGATATTTGATGAAAATGATGTTTTTTTATGAGAATAAGGTTTGATGATGCTTAATGATAATGATTTTTGTAGATGATTTTGATGACACTGGTAATTGATGATGCCTTTGATGACAATGATGTTTAATGATGCCTTTGATGATAACGATATTTGATGAAAATGATGTTTTTTTTTATGACAATAAGGTTTGATGATGCTTAATGATAATGATTTTTGTAGATGATTTTGATGACACTGGTAATTGATGATGCCTTTGATGACAATGTTTGATGATGATTTTGATGCCGATGGTCTACGATAATGCTTTTGATGATACTGATGTTTGAAAACGCTTTTGATTATAATATTAATTGATGCCTTTGATTATAATTATTTTTGATTTAGATGACGTTGATGATTATAATGTTTGATGATGTTCTTGATAAAAATTATTTTTGATGACGCCATTAGGATAATGACGTCTGGTGATTACATGTTTGTTATATCATAAATAAAAGTTTCCGATGATTTTAAATGGTTGTGTTGGTTTTGAAATGTCGCTTATCAAAATCATAATAAAATGGTTTCATTTCGATACAATGGAAAATACATACATTTATATAGCAAACATTCTTTGAAGGGACATATTAGGCCTTCGGAGTATCGGGCCTTCGGAATATCGGGCCTTCGGAATATCAGGCCTTCGGAATATCAGGCCTTCGGAATACTGGGTAGGCACCGACCAGGATTGATTGTTAGAAATATAAACACCTATGTAGGTTATCTTGTCATTATTTTCTTGGGAACACTTCTCAGAATGGAATAAGATACCCAAACAGTTTTCCCATCCAGCCAGTTTGACCAAGTCACCCTGTAGAATTTTGTGATCATCTAGTCTGTTGATAGATTTATAAGGATAGCATCATACTTATGTAAGTAGCCGTACATACGATTTTACACACTCGGGCAGGTCATCAAATTAATGAAAAGCAACGGCCCCAGTACTAATCCCTGTGAGACTCTGCTGCATACTGTTACACTGTTAGAACTTTCACCATCAACCATCACTCTCGGTGTCCTGTTTGTACTGAAATCCTTAATCCAAGCCCAACTGCTTCCTCTGATGTCATAGTGATCTAGCTTTCATAGAAGTGAAGTCGTAGATGAAGAACACGACCAAAGACCTTGGACAAATCCCAAGACCACAAGATCAAATTTGCCAGTTTATGGACGAAGGTGAGGAGCTGAGTTTTGCAACTTCATAGCACGAATGCAGTGTTGACAATCTGTCAATATTTTATGGTAATCCAGATGAGAAGACGAACATACCATAAATCGGTCCTCCTCCCTCTGGATCCACTAGTAAATGTCCGTTACGCCGAGTTTTGAACTCTTTATAATCTGTCTTGTTTTTTGGCCGTTGAGACCAAAAATAAACAAAAGCCAAAGGTTATTTCCCACTTTCTGATTTCTGTCGAAAAAAGAATATGATGTAAATTTAAAGAACAATAAGTTTGCAACATAAGCGTGTTAATGATACCGGACGATTGTTACTTTCTTGTCTTAAGAAAGGCAGTGACACGTGACATGTCCATTCTGATGAAATACGTCCTGATGCAAGTGTCTTGTTGTTGATGATAGGTAAGAAGGGAGAAATCTCTCTTGACAGTTCCTTCATTACTCTGGCTTTTATTTCGTCAGGTCCACTTGCCTTATTGAAGTCGAGTCTGTTAGGAGTTTGAGGACCCGAGCTTCTTGGATGCGGATATCCCCTTTACGTAAGGGTTTCCGTTCATTGTAGGTTTTGGTCCATAATCCATCTTCGTGAATACATTCATTCAGCATTATCGCTTTGTCCTTCACCGACTGATTTATATATGTCCCCGAACTGGTAATGTAGGTCCAGAATCTCTTTTGCTTCGGTGTCTATCCAGTATACTTATATTTATTTGGGTCCCCTTCTTCGAAGATATTATTAGCATATAGTAGGCCTGCAACATAGCTTTCTAAGCACCCTGTACTTGGTGATGCCGACTTGGTTTCTGGTCCTCTTTTGTGACCAGAAAGTTTATCTCGTTTCCGTAGCAATACCTCGGTACGTCTATGTACAATGTATATAGGGTTTTTTCTGTTTATTCCCAGAAAGAGATTTTGATGGATTGATGGGAGTCAGTATTGCTAAGTTACTGCTAAGCATATTTGTGTTTTATGTCATCTTTTCTACTTTAAAATCTGTTCATAGATCGTTAATGGACTAATGCGTTCAAATGCATCAAAGAAAACTGACAAATCTTCCTTATTGTATCAAAGTCTGCCCGTTTATTTTGGAAAACTTTACTATGGGGAAGCTGTTTTTTGGCTGGTCTTATTTTACCTCTCTCGAATATAACCCCTCCACAACTATAGATCTATCACAGATATATAGTAGTGGGAGGGGTTATATTCAAGAGGTAAAATAATTATCTGACAATCATTTTATAGTGACATAAGTCTGTGCCTAGCCTGAAGTATACTGCCGAAGCACCCCCCTCCCAGCAGAACACCCAACCCGGCTACATTAGACGGGTAAACCAGTCGTTCCACTCCCATAATGCTGAGCGTCAAGCAGGGACCTGGTGACAGAAACCCATAGCCTTCCTCACAGGGGCGAACGCTCAACTAAATGCAAAAAGTGAGGTTCTGTCAAGGGAGACATTAGGAAGGAGAAAGTTGTTAAAAAAGAACGGAAAAGATTAATATCCTAAATTAAGTCGCCTCCTACAATCATACGATGGGGCAGCAGTTTAATTCTTACGCCATGCAGGGCAACCATGCCTTGGACTTCTCAACATTTACAGGAAGAAAGATATAGCCACAGAGAGTGTGCTTGACGATTTCGCTTAAAAGAGAGTCGGAGGATGTGGGAGTTTGAATGATCTTCAAGGATATCTACTTCATAATGACGTTAAACCGTAGATGGCACTGTAGTTTCTCAAGACAATTTCACTCGTTATTCAATAAACATTAAACTGCACTTCAACTAAGTCATCATGACCAATATGTCTAAAGGCGAACTATAACTAAAATCTCATCAACATGTTCTAGTAGCTTGAAGGCAAGTAGGGTCTGTAATATGGCCAACATGACCATAATATCTAGACCACACGTCAAATACATGCAAAACTTTCAGCGACATTTTGTCCGAGCAATTCATTTATTTTTAGTGAAGACATATTGACAAAATATAAACACGCGTAAAATCTTCATCACACAGAAGGTGTGAAGTAGATGTATTTCGTTCACCATGTGACCCGTCAATGGTAAAAGGAGCAAAATATCAAGCTTTACTTGTTACTTCGGATAAATGGACTTCACCTCTATGTCAAAAGCGAATTAGTGCAAAACAATTACACGTAACAAATAATGAGGAACACATATATTTGGCCTGAAAGTAATAGAATTTTAATATCAATTAGTATATATTTCAATTGTATCATATTATACTATTCACCCGTTTTGTCATTGAGTACCTGAAAGTGGCGTCACCATTACCCATATGGCTTGCCTGTTGCTAAAACTGTATATAAATAATGAAGACACGTGAGGTAATAAACATCACAACATTATGCAGTATGAATTAAAATGCTTTTAACAAACACACGGCAAGAAAGTCGACAAATTAATGTATAATTAAAAAATCTAAAAACTATATTCTAGTCGCTTTAGCTCAAAAGCCATCGGCTAGACACCGATGTTCTTAAGAAAGAATAACTTGCTCAAGTTTAAAAATTTTAACAAAAATCATTAACATACATGTCAAATGCTAAGAGTTAATGATTCACTTATAGAGGTAAAATAACAACAACATAGCACCAAATCATCAATCAATCACATAGTTTTGAACAATTGAGCATATCAACAAATAAGAAACACTTCCGGTTAGCGTTTTACTGTACTGACACAGTCCCGGAAATTAGTCATTTTGATGTTCATACACTTGTACATATCGTATACGGCTTTGTCGGCTAATATGTTCATTTCATGCTGCCGGTCATGTGATTTAGAAAACTCATCCGGGCCGTCTCCACATCCACCTTCACCGGAAGTCACGTGACCAGGATGTACCATCCATTCACATGATAATATTTTTTCTTTGGAACGGGCTGCACTGCCCGGGTCTGATAACCATGTGACGTCAAACGCGTCAGAAAGATGGGAGGTAACTCTGCCCACTGTCATATTGGAACCCATGGTTCGCAAGCCAATAAATCCATTACAGGTCCTACAAGCAAAACCGGAAACTGATATATGATTAAAAGAATGGTAAAATACATCTTTACTTCAGTAACATAAATTGATCAGGTTAACCAGAATATAATTAGTCTAAGGTTTGTCATTCTGATTAAAGTCATATCTTGATCTCCGCGTCGTTCCGCAAACTTGTCTCTGCTGCGTTAAGATCTAACGACATCCCATATGGGGTCACGTTATGGTGACCTTTTGTATTGACCAATCAAATAACTACTTTCAGAAACTTTAATGTAATATTTTGGGGTGAAATAGCTTGCATAATCCTATCTGTACGTTTAGTCCTTTCGTCACAACATATAATTATTGTGATGAATTACTTTTGCAGATGACAGCTGTGTCCTGTCATCAATTCGAACATTGTACTAGAGTAAAGAGGCGACAAAGGTCACAAGAACATGACCTCATATGGGATGCAGTCAGTTTCTTGTGAAACGGAATGAGAATTAGGATATGCATTTTAATTATATTGAATGTTTGTTACGTTTAATTATGACGTTTCTTCTGGCATTGTGTGGACTTTCACCAGTATACCAATATATAGCCTACACTGACGTACCACAGTTTGTGTGAGGCGAACACCTCACTGGCAGCCTCGGCCTGACGTACCACCTCCGTCACGAATTCAGCCTGTTGGGGAGTGGCCCAGACCTCTGAGCACACACCCCTTTCTTTCGGTAGACGGGTGACCTTCACGCCATTTTCACTGAGGGCTGCAGCAAACGTTTCCACTATACCTGTAAGCAATCAGTAACAAAAAAGACATTTTAGAGTATAGCCCATAGATGGACCCAAGAGGAGCTCCTGCAGGAATACCCGGACCCGTATTCATGAAAGCATTCTAATGCGCAAGCAGAGATTTTGTCCTCGTGCCGAATTTCTTGTTTCGGCAATAAATTATTAAGAAATGTTCATTCTGTTCTACTTAACAATGCAAGAGGTTTAACACGGCGAGATACTTTTTGACATGCGCCGTGTAATTACCTCTAACTGCCCATAGCTGATTTTCCCGATGATGACGATAAATTTTTCAAAGACAAATTTAAAAAAACAAAATATAGCATGTCACTTACAATTAAATGATCAACAAAGTCCAAATAACATTCCTTTCCATAATTCATCATGAAATCAGGAGAATTTCGTGTCAAACACTCAATTTTATTCAAACAATGTTTTTTGTTCTGTCGAAGTGAAGCAGACAACATTGCCGGAAGTGAAAATATCAATATCACTTGATATTTTGCGGTTAATAAAAAAAATGGAGATACATACAATGTTCTACAAGCGGAATATAACCAAGTTGTGTTTCATTTCGTTCCGTTTAAAAGCCCCTGTACTAATTTATCAACCGAGGAAGCTATGTTGAAAAATAAGCCGTTTCAGCCTCTTGGACTTGTATTTCGCGTGTTATTACTTACAGTATATTCTTGTATAACTGTATCTTTGACATACACATGGGATCTTTATTACATAAACCGTGAGTAGACACTGTTTTCATGAACTTTAAATCAATGAAGCAGGTATTTTCAAGCCTATTCCATTCAACTAAAATCGAGGGCGGAATCTGTATTAAAGATTTAGTGCTTCGGAAATTAGAGGTCGCAGTCGGCAAAATCATATGCGATAGAAAAATAGGCCGACCAGCGGCCTCTTATGTTATAGGAGTAGTTCTGTTCCTGATTTGGAAAAGGGTCGAAGGAACTTAAAACAGAACACGGTATATGGATTTTCCGTCTTTTAAGGTATTTAAGGTTATTTACAAGAAAGCGGGTATGAGCACAAAACCCATGCATGCTTGAGCAGAGAACGGTTTCATGAGTACAGCCCTGAAGTGTGTTAAAATAATGAAAGAATAATACCTTGATATGGTCAATTTGATTTAAACATATTTTATTGTAATTTATATACAATGGGAGTTGGGCACAAGTTTAACAACTTATGTTAAGCCCTTTCCCTACAAATTATTAATACAATATTTAAAGATGGCAAATGATATAATACAGTATATATTTACAATGACTTAACATACACACACACAGACAGACAGACATATGGTCAATGGTAACTGGGATTGGGAATTGAGAGAATTTCTCCAACACATAAGAACGTACGTAAAATATCTGCACATTATTCATGGGCAATCGTTTGATGTGTTCGATTTGTGTTTCTTGACAAAATCGTCTTTAGTCAGATCAGTGCATTCTTGGAGTTCAAAATCGAAATATAATAAAGTTAACAACATTACAGACCCGGTATCACGTTTACATGTTGGTGTCCGTCTGCATGGAATGGCGTCTCTCCAATCAGCTCCCGGAACTTCTCTATCTGGGCCTGAATTTCCCGTCGAACCTATCAAACATCACTTTAGATGGAATTTCAACTCTTTCAACTCTTTCAACTCTTTCAACTGTTGGCAAATATATTACGGCCACTTTCATATCATATATTTATAATTTTATTACCAGAGGGATCCTAGTATTATTTTGAACCCATCCTCATGTAGAAATAACTATAAACTATTTAGCCTAAAGATGCTTTTAAAGATGGGTTGATCAAGAAACATAATGCGACTTATGTTACCCATAACAATATTAAAGCATTATCATGTTCCTGTGTACGTAACAGATAAGGTCCTTGGTCTCTTCGAACAATGGAAAGAATTAGAAATCTAAGGTTTTGCTAAGCACCCACTAAAGTTACCTCACCGTTTGTAATAAAATCGGTGACAGTTGGCCATAAGTAAAACTAAACTTGATTCTGTAATGTACCTCCGTGGTGTCGACTTTCCCTTCATTGATCGCCTCCCGTAAACCAAACTTGCCGAGGAGACGTCCGTTCCGGGTCAGGGTTCGGTACCCCTGTCCTATTGGGCGGCCCTCCGTCAGGTTCACGTGCAGACCTATGCCCATATACAGAGACAGAACTAGTTTTTAGTACACTGCTTTATATAAATGACAAAGAACAATTTTGGTTAGTGAAAGGATTTAGTTAACGGAATCATCGATTACTTTCTAATTGACAAAAAAACGTTAGCCGATAACAAATATTCTCACATTCAACAATTTTCACGTTAGCCGATGATACATATTCTCATATTTAATAATTTTCTAGTTAATCATTAATAAATATTCTCACATTTCACAATTTTCACGTCAGCCGTTAATGCATATTCTCACATTTCGTACTTTTTACGCAATTAACCAATATGCGTGTATTTGATAGTTATCACGCTAACCATTAATTGTTCTTCTCCACTTAATGGTTCTCACGTTTTAGATTAATTATTTGTCCAAAAGGTTAATAGCTCTTACGTAACCAAGACCTAGTAATTATCATAGACAGTAATCAATCAACGTGCTAATCCTGCCTCCTGTACTCATAAAATTTCTGGAATTGTTAACTTTAACAATGTGGGATCCATTGTTTTTGGCAATACAAATGAAAAAGACCCATGGAAAAAAATTGTAGATTGATAACTGCATAGTTACGTACTTTCGCCTTTTCGTATACCATTATATGTTTTTTAATCTTCAAAAACATTTTGTAAACGCATCGGACGCGACATATGTGCTATGTTTCCAGAACGACGTTGGACCATTGTTGCTTGAGTTTCTGTCAGTATATAAAAAAATGTAAATATATATGGAGCCGCGGCCCATTACAGAATGTATTGGGAGGCTCATTTCACACATATATATCCATTATCTACTGACAGAAACCCAAGCAACTGTGGTTGGACCCACAATAAGTCATACATTTAACATCCCATTATACAGCAATATGAAAAAATATTGTAGACCTCTAACTTATTTAAGAGTTCCGATCGACCATAACGTTTAAACTGTTCGTTCTACTGCGTAACCGCATAGCAGTTCTCGGAGATATAGTGTAATCTCAAGTGATCTAGCGATATGACCAGTAGGCCTGCGGTATAGAGGCCCGTATAAATTTCTTTGCATGTCAAAGGTCCAAATGAAGTGACCCACTTTATGTTACATTTTGTCAGTGTGTTAACCAAGTAAAACATATTGAATACTATTCTTTTGTAATTTTAGGAATACATTTTACATCTACAGTTTAAGTTATTAATAATGACACCTTAAAAATTGAAAACCATTTATTTGCAATTTGACTGTAAATGCTTAATTTTACCGGTAACATTTCTCTGGTGAACATACATGCACTAACACTACCGCTAATCACATCTGCCGCGCTATCTAGATAAGTGGTTTATGAACTTTGACCTTGCCTAATATGATTTCCCAATATTACACTACTTAATATCATACCGAAAAAAATTACCACCATTCACTGAATCAGTGCTGACTCATCGATTATGCATCCATCCCTGTACTTGATACGATTCATTTTGTTGACCTGCGGGTGCAGTGTGAAGTTTCTACTTGGCCTAGGCCTATCGATTTATGTATGTATAAGTTCAAAGGTCACCTGTATGGATGTTGTACTGTCTGGCGAGTTTGGCCGCCCTCTCTGCGCGGACACCGTTGACCAACAGGGACACACTGCTGATGTGTCCCTTCCGGTAACACTCGACGATTCCGTCATCTCTCTCGTCACTGTATCCGAAATCGTCAGCATTCACGACTAACAGCCGCTTCATCCTCCTCGCGACGTCACATCCATTAGTAATTCAGACAATTTAGAGTTATCTCCCTTTGAACACTGTAGTCGGTCAAGGGATGGAATAGACAATGATTCGTTATC
This sequence comes from Mimachlamys varia, assembly GCA_947623455.1. Taxonomy (NCBI): domain Eukaryota; kingdom Metazoa; phylum Mollusca; class Bivalvia; order Pectinida; family Pectinidae; genus Mimachlamys; species Mimachlamys varia. The sequence goes on along the minus strand of OX392532.1, from coordinate 24,758,257 downwards.
ATGCACTTATAAAAAAAACTTGGAAAAAAAGTATAATTAGGAAGCCAAAACCGAACAGAGTTATACCATAGTCAGTTTCCTATCATTTATGTGAGATTTTCGAAAACATTTTGAAGAAAAATGTGTTTTTTTTTCAGAATAAATAAGATAAAATCTGTTTACAGTATTTTAAACTGTGACAATATATTTACTCAATCTGATTAAAATACAGATCCTCACTATAACTATCGTGTGTAGGATCCCTACACACGGTAGTAATAGTGAGGATCTGTATTTTAATCAGATTGTATATCTACTGACAATAGACATGTGTTATTTGTATGAAATAATAACGGTTATCCAAGACAATATCATAATTTCACTATGATCATTTCAAAATACCGGACAGCTCTGTCTATCACTGCCACATCGAAACATCGATGTCGAGTTGGCGCAGTGGTGCCTAGCGGCCGCAGTTATTCCAGGCTAACCGCGATTTAGTGCCGTAGATCTTTGACCGTTCGAGGCCCGGGCAGGGCACGAGTTAAAAGTTGTCTTCCTTCGTCATTTGTGTTTCTGTGTTATTTATATAACAGATACTGAGTATGTTTCACCAATACACATTCGCTCGGCATGCGCATTATCCGTTTTATTTATCCATTAAAAGCCCAACACTGTTAAGAATTCCCTCCGACTTGTGATATTACCAAATCATATCAAATGTTAAATAATCTATGATAGGACAATTTACCCACCCTGTTCTGTATTATAACATTCCTGGTTCTGGCCTCGGCGACACATTCCAGTATCTGCTCCATGTAAATAGCAATATATAAACTTACAATATTGTATGTTTTTGATACCTCGCCACCACACCACACTTTGTACGAACGTCATCACATTATCTGTACATCCGCAATAAACCTTTGTACAATATTTCTCACAAAAACCCTGGTCATATGTGGTTCAATTTTACACTGCAGCGTCAAATTGACAATTTCTACACTTCATTTGATTTGGTGGCATCGGTCAAAGTCAATGTTCAAAATTCACATGACCATTTGGGGCATAAAAAAATGTTCACTAGATATTCCCACCATAATATCACAATCTTAAGTTCTACGCCTGATTAAATTTTGATGGTCATCGGTAAAAGGTCAAAGCTCACCCTTGACCACTGTAGAAATGACCAAAGCTTATGTACAAGATATCTCATGAGCCTATGGACAGATTTGGTTCCCCACACCCGGTTAGATTTTGTTGTTATCGATCAACAGTTGTGGTGGTTATCGGTCAAGGTTAGAGGTCACCCTTGACCACCTGTGAAGTAACAAGCTTGTGTATGAACTCCTTGAAAGCATTAGTTAATTTATACATAGTTCTTTGGTCACAAGTCAAGTTCAACGCCCGATGAGATTTTGGTGGCATCGGTCAGCGTGAAAAGTCAAAGGTCACAACACATTTGTTTTATTAATTAATAGCTAAACACGAAAACATATTTAGGATAATATATTAATCATTTAGATAACCAAAACAAAAATTGCCATAATATTGCTAATGAAACAAAATACATAGGATGTGCGTTTTGAATAATTGCAGAAATAGGCATGAGCATCAGATCAGACATCAAACCACCGGCCGTCATGTAGTATATATAAATATAAATTTTATTTCTTTTACAACAATTATGAAACAAGTTATCCAGCTTCTATTTATCGCTCTGGTTGGTCATGATGTTAAAGCGATTGTGGGGGGAAACCGGAGTACCTGGAGATTACCCACGTGGTCCGGCAGGTGACCCAATACCTTTTCACATCCGGTCGTGGAATCGAACCCCGTCCGCCTTGGTGAATGACATATGCGCTATCCACTGCACCACCCGTTATGTGACAGTGGTATGGCCAGCGACCATCATAAATGAAATCATAAAGGAAATTCTAAATGATCATTATTAATTACATATAACTACCCTTTGCCCAATAGAACAATTCTTATTTGGGTCATTACTGACCAAGACCGCGAAAGGTATTAAGAAAAACAAACAAGGCACAACTCGAAATTGTGATCCATACTTTGGTTCATTAAAAACAAAGAACAAAAAGGAATCGACATCTGTGATCGACCATCCATGGGCATCACCACCAATCATCTTCTTGGAGGCCGGGGCAACACATCTGAAAAGACAGTTAAAACAAACAGTGCTCATTAAATCCTTCTGTATTGTATGCTTTACAGATTTGGAAAAGTCGCATATTTTTATTTTATCCGTGTACCAATTAATTGTTATTGGTTAGAGTGCTGGTCTCGGTTTCACAAACATTCCTGAACTTTTTGGTTTTATTTATTTATTTTGAAAGTTTTAGCATATTACAACAGTATACACACGACACTATACACAATAAACGCCACTTTCACACACTTACATAATACCCCATTCACTCCTTCCGTAAGTGGCATTTTAATCTATTGTAATGTTATATAGAAAAGGAAAGAAAAACAGATACAGAGAAGCAGAAAAAAAGAATGAGAAGCAAATCGAAAGTAAAATAGATGGAAAAGGAAGACAGAAAAAAGAATGACAAACAAGTGAAGGAAAAGGAGAAGAGGAAAGTAAAATAGTGATAAAATAATGAAATTGGTACCTTTTATCAGTTCCAGAAAATGCATATAAGCCCATTACGTCGTCCAATTTTGAATTTAAGTTTCTAAGACAGAAAATTGAAACCTACCTAGCGAGGGACGGGGTACCAGTAGTTGATCTGACTCTGGATACACATTGGGAACAAAACCATGTGTTCCTCCTCAAATCGCTGGCAGAACTTCCTCTCCCAGTAAAGGTCATCCCGTGGCAGCTCTTTGGTCAGTTCCACGGACAACGCCAGTCCATAGTTAAACAGCATCATGGCCTTGGATCGCTCCGCGAAATTGGCTTCGTCCCTCTGACGAGATCCCGATGGCTTCCATAAGCATCTCCGTTTGACCTGACATGGGTCCGTTCCGCAGTGACGACAGAAGGAGGGGCCTGTGAAACAGACATAAACGGAAGTCATGGCTTGGTTTGGTTGTGTTTACGTCCTATTAACAGCTAATGCTATTTAAGGACGGTCTCCCGGTGCACAGGGACCTGAGAATGTGTTACAGCTAGTTTTGGACCTAAAATAGGATGTTTAGAGTAATTTTACACTTTTGGTGGATTAAGATCAATTTTCGATAAAAATGCCCCCCTCAATGGCTAGCTTTTATGACCATTGAAGGGGGCATTTTTATCGAAACCCCCCAAAAGTGTAAAATTACTCTAAACACCCTATTTTAGGTCCAAAACTAGCTGTAACACATTCTCATGTCCCTATGTCCCGGTGTATACTATGAGAGTGTACTGATGTAACGGCAGAGGAAAGTAGATACACTTAGTGTAAAACTATAAGTATGAAAACATAGCGTTCCTAAAATACTTATAGCTTGGTACAAAGAATAGCAGAACATTACTTATTACTTCATTGTGTTTAATATACCCCGATACATATAATTATTATTTGTAAATCATCAATATCAGATTAAATTTATCAATAACTATACCACAAATATAGTAGATGATTAAAATCTTTATAGAGATGAAATTGTTTAAAAAAAAATCACTTACGAGTTCTCCATTCACGGAACATTGACATCATGGCTGACCATTTATCTTTGAAGCTTTTTCCAATCGACGGCGCGAAGCCCAACAGCAGGGCTAGGAGTACACACAGTAGAGTACAGAACACCTCATTTCCAAGTCGCTAAATAAACAGAAGTAAAATAATTCATTAAAAGTAGAAACTAAAGACGTTGCAGACTCACGAATTCCGGTTGGTTGCTTTTGTTGAATGTACATAAATGATGATAAATTAACACGCTATCCTTACCCATGCAAGATCGGCAGGCGCTGGACAAACTTTCTCTATCTCAGTTGCGGTGAAATAACTGAAGTATCGTTTGGCAAATCCTGGCTCGGGCTCCACGCTACAGAAACGAAAACATTTTACAGATTTTAAGATTAATCATAATCAAACTCTTAAAGGGGCATCCCGCGAAAGCCTAAATGCCTTTTCTTGAATATAGATGGCGTCTGCACTACTAATTATACTTTCCTGTTATTCCCAAATTCAAAAGTCCACTCAAAATGTCTATAATGACCACTTGCAAAATCGCATTCCTCGGGAAAGCCCAGATAAAAATAGCGGGGATGACGCAACGTGAAAGGTGTGCCGCAAGTTTCCTGCTCAGTTTGACGGAAGGGGCCAAACGGGAGGGGACGCGTAATGTATACGGCTGATGAAACAGAGACAAAGTCCGTGTATAAACTTATTGAATCACATTCACATTGAAATTAGACATCAATTGCACACATACCGATATTCAAATGAAGAATAATTGTCGGCATATCGGCACTATATATCGATCGACACCAGGAATTATCTATATTATATTTACCTGACCGAGACCGGTACACATGGGTACGGAATACGGCCATGGTTCAAACCTTAATTTATGTAAAAGGTAATATTCACGAATCAACTTTTCAGATGATTTCATAAAATGTATATAGCATGCATTGAAAAGTTCGAAAATAAAATGACATAAAATGTTTGCGATTTTTTTTTACAACTCAATGTCTTGAGGATTTTTTTTTTCAGACTATATATACAAAGTACATTCATGTTCATTTAAAATCTATCCAACTTTCAGCGTCTTCACACGTTAACACGTATCACGGAATGCGAATATTTAAGTCCACACACTCATATAACGACACACTATAAGCATGACTACATGTATATCAGATTTGGAACTGTTGAAACACTTATAACTACACGTTATGAATATGTTATAATATTTCCGCTTTCTTTTAACATCTTTTTTGTCGTCTTGTAAAGGGACGGTGACTTAAAAAAAAAACCCTGCAGGAATGGAATATACATATAAGTATATGTTGTATAACTTTGGATTTTTTTTAAATTTTTTTTCCAGTTATGTATATATTTTCGTATCAAATTCAATACCGGGGTCGCAACCCAATGATATTTGTACCTTCACTAATTTATAGATTAAGTATGAATATCACTTTTTTTTTACGCGTGAAAACAAATTTTTATATTCCTTTTGTCCAAATTGAAGCCGTATGTACCTCGGTCGCACGTCCCGTTTTACAACGTAATCAAACGACTTTTTTCTGTTGTGGTATATAAGTATTTGAAAATGTCTTTCTATCCAGCAATATAATTCAATCATACTGTTTTACTGGAACATAAGATTTTATAAAGAGAATATTATAAAACAAACTTTTAAGTTTAATATTACACACGCATTTTATGCAACAGAAGACTGAAACAGTTTCCCCTTGGGTAGCCTCAAAACCAAATCACAGCTTTATTTGTGCATGTTACCGTTATACAGAAGAAATATGCAACATAGACACAATAGAACAGGTAGTTTCTCCTTAGAATACTTCCCATCTCTCAATATGATTCCGTAACGCAGTCTTGTGTCATATTTTGCCATTCGGCAACTTTTCGCTTAGTAGTTAGGCCTTATCGTAGTGTAACGGTAATAACAGATAAAGTGTTTACAATGGAAACGGCGCTCGCTGCGCATGCGTTGGTAGGTGGAAATCCCAAATCAGAACGTCTGGCCAGACGATTTGGAATTCCACTAGTTATTTTGAAATTATTTATTTTATGAATACATGTCAGCGGAATCCGATCGTCGTAATCCATAAGAATACCCACTCGATATGTGTATGTAATATTTTGAAAAAAAAAATATGAAAAAAGCTTACTTTCGCGGGATGCCCCTTTAATGATATAATAATAAGTAAAGGTAAAAACGAAAAAAAGAAAACAGTTACGAAATGTCAAAAAATGTCCAAACTTACCACGTAAGGTCCCGATATACAGCAGGACCTTGCTGCATGGCGCTCAATATTACCACGTATATCAAGAATAACCTGATATCCATTGTGGTAATCCAAGAATTAATAAAATAAATACATTTTAGGGGAGAGACTTATCATCTCCGCCTTACCAGTTGCTAGGAAGATTAGCAACAGGTATGTGACGTCACAGATAAATTTATCATTTGACATGATGACGTCATGTAATTGTGTTTTCCACACAAGGTTAAAAGTTCACTTAACGGTGTGTATACTATATTTTTGGATATGTTTCCTTCTTTAACCTTGACCTAGAATGAGTGTCAGCCAGACGGTTCTCTATAAGTATTATGTATTTGGAAGAACGGTGGTCTTGTGGTAGGACGCTGGGCTCGTGATCGAAGGGCTGCTAGTTCGAGTTTAGGTCACGGCACTTGTGTTGAATCCTTCAGCATGATGCATTACTCCGCTTGTTCCAGTCTACTCAGCTGTTAATGAGTGCGTGGTTGGACAATGCTAGAAATTGTAGAATGCTAACCATGAGCGCCGAAATGGCAGCACAGGTTGTATGCTCCCAAGGGAGTTGAGAACGAAATTGGCCCTATAACCACGGATAATAATTTGTGAACCGCTTTGAGATGACCTTTAAGGTTGTGATAAAGCGGTATATAAGTACCTCGGTACCTTGAATTATTATTATTATTATATCATAGCGTTAATCACGTTAATGAAGACTGTCCTTTGACCTTGCTGGTACAATATAAATAAACATGATCGTGTGGTGTCTAATTCGGCTTCTCTCCAGTGAGAAATTTGGTCAATTACGACTTTTTGTTGCGGTATTTCTTCTCTAGCATTTTAGTATGCCATCCCGAACAATCCGGACCCTGTCCACTTCAGTGATCCGGAAACTGGAGTTGTTTTGTCGGGTTTGCTACATAATACGACATTTCCATGCATGTTAAAGTACAATGTGCACAGTGTATTGTGTATTGTCAACAAGGTGGTATGATGTATTTAATACATATAATATGTCTTAGAGGAAAGACAAATGCATTCAATGTATGTAGCTGAAATGATAAAAGCTGAAGTCCTTTTGACACAGGTGTAATTCTTCCCATGCTGTTATAAAAAAGGAAAAGAAGTGTTAGAATTTCGTCCTAGTTAAAATATTTCCCCCCATCTTCCCCATTTTGTTATAGTCGCAAAGAACTAACCATAAAGATAACTTTACTTAAGTGTGTGAGTGTGTTTAGCGATCATGTTGTTCATCCGTCCGTCCGTCTTTGCTTTGCGATAACTTTATGTACAATTCAAGATATCTTATGAACTCCTCGATAGATTTAGTTCATATTCACAACATATTTGGGGGCCATTAACAAGGTTACTAAAGAAACGATAGGTCTGACCTCAGGAATCTTAGGGGCGGGGACAAATATTGGAAATCATTCAAATTCTTCTTCCGTGGAATATAAGGATATATATTCCATATTTGGTTACAAAGGAAACGGTAGGTCTGACTTCAGGAATCTGAGGGGCGGGGACAAATATGGAAAATTATTCAAATTCTTCTTCCGTAGAATATAAGGATATATATTCCATATTTGGTTACAAAGGAAACGATAGGTCTGACCTCAGGAATATGAGGGGCGGGGACAAATATGTAGAATATAAGGATATATATTCCATATTTGGTAACAAAGGAAACGATAGGTCTGACCTCAGGAATCTGTGGGGCGGGGACAAATATGGGAAATCATTAAAATTCTTCTTCCGTAGAATAAAACGATATATATTCCACATTTGCTTTGAAATATCCATGGATGAAGGGAAATTAATTCTGTATAAACGGCGAGTCTGACCACCAGGGATCTGAGCCCAGTAAGGTGAACTAATGCAATTTTTTAAAAACCGTACCTTTTCTGTTGGAATGAAAGGATTTGTTCAATATTTAGTGTGGACCATCCTTGGATTAACGAACGTAATTTCGTATAAATGGTAGCGCAGAACACTCAAGGACCTTAGGGGCAGGAGAAATAGAGTAAATTCTTTTTTTAAGCCTTTCTTCTTCAGTAGGAATGAAAAGATTTCTTTCATATTTGATCTAAAATATCCTTAGATGAAGGGAGACCAAATTTGTAGGATGAATTGGGCCTGTCAAGGACAAAGAGGGGTGATTCTTAAATAATCCTTCCTCTTATGAAGGGATGACTAGTACTGGATATTGACCAAATTGGGTCTGAAGAATTGGGAGACGGGAAATCAGTTTTATGACACCCCTTCCCGATGCCCGAGGGGTGGGGCCCGATATAGGAAACGTAGTTATTTCTTTAAAACTTTCTAAAGGAATTACAGGATATTGTTCAAATCTGTCTATGAATGTTTGGACACAATTGTATTCAGGTGAGCGATACAGGCCCTCTGGGCCTCTTGTTACTTGTTATTTATTTAAAGCTCCCCGATACAGTTCAAGCGACTTTCAGATTGGATTTTCAATCATATTAACTTTTTCAATGAAAAAACGTTGCATTGCAATATATCGATGAATTTGAATTTGAGAATGATCCATCCAGTGCTTGTCAAGAAATGTCGATAACAGAACCAAAGACAGGCGCCTATCGCCCATTTTTGTTATCTATCCAAAAATAGACCATGCACAACTAAGGGCCAAGGAGAGCCTGCATATGATATTTGAGCATGACCCATCCAGTTCTAAGATAATAAATTAGAGAATACTGACACGTTAACAAAATCATAATCCGAACTCAAAATCAATTAAACCAGGGGCAAAATATAAACAAAGTAAAGATTTACATGGAGACCCTTGTGAAAGTACAAGAGAAAAAGAAAAGTGTTCCGGAAGAGTAGGCGTCTTCTGCTTCATCGACGACACCACCCATGTAAATAAAATTCTCAGAATGAGAACCGACTATCAAATAACGATAACAAACTATTACTGTCAAATCCAAGGTAGCCGCCTGTCGGCCATATTGTTCATCGGATGTGTCCGAAAATAAACAATGTGCAACTAGGGTTCAATGGAAAATGTACAAAATTTGAATAACCCTAACCCTAACGAGAATTATCAATCCAGTAGTTCTAAAGAAATAGCGACAACAAACATTCTTTAATTAAGGACGGACCAGGGCGATTTGAACAGCCCATCATCTGATCATGATGGGCTAAAACAAAAACAACACACAAAACAAAAGTGAGCCACATGAAGCTATTTTATTATAATCATTTACGAAAAAGTGTTGCTCTCAGCAAGGTCAAAGCGATTTATCCGTAGAAATACTCTCTATCTCTCACACGAAGTCTGAATCTCGGTCACGTGCTCAGTTACTTCACACAGTATCACAATGCTGTTTGTATATTTACTAAAAACTATTACCAATACTACTGAACACAGTTTACGCCACTTTTGCTGAGGTACAGTCATATGTTTTCTAGCACCGTGTCCAAGTTCTCTATTACGAGATAAAATAACATTATAAGCCATCAACATAAGGCAATAGCGTTTCTAGTTTATTACACAACAAAGACATATTACGCTTCGCTCATCATACTCTACAATCTTTCGACAATCTTCTATCAATCAAGAGCACAACCATTCACTGTGCCAATAATGGCTCAGTCCAAAGATCCAATTAACTTTTGATTTCCATGTAGAGCGCACTGCTCTACTGTACTAACATACATATATTATAAATAACGAACTACATGAAACAACATATCACACAAACACACCCGTATCATTATTGTAATATTCTTAGTTTCTATCTTATCACAGTACCATATAAACATGCCATGTTGGCTGCTGGAAGTACTAGCCAACGTGAAATCAAACATTACTTTGGTTTCCAGGTAACTGAAACTCCTTGCTAAATTATAGTTTTATCATAACAGTAGACCCATGTATACTGTTTTTGGTTAACTATAATCCCACTTTAAGTATAGTACCCATTTATTGTAGTTTTGTTTAACTACAATTTGTGGCAAGAAACTGCTTTCTCCGTTGATGAATCACCAGGGTTTTCTGTTTACAAAATGTGATAAAAAGTTCAGTTTACAGAATATGATAAATCGGCGGGCAGGAAGTCGTTCTTTGGTGATTCCACTTGTTCATCATCTACTTCCGGTGGAGTATACGCACTCTCTGCAAAATATGCACGACAAAATGTAAACATATATGATCAAAATATACATATCTTGCGAGTCACTATTGCTACTCAATTCTTAAAAAAAAGGCACTTTAATGTATTTGTATATGCAGTATTCGAAATTGTAATGAGAGAGCTATAGCCACCGTTTACTAGGGTGCTCTGTCGAAATCAGAGACCGTTTCAAAATCGGAGGTTACTTTTCATTTTGAGGTTTCAATTCTAAGAAAGCGATCCCATTTCCACTTATATTGTTCATAATTTCTGGAAAAAAATCAATGCACTTTCAACATTTAAAGAGTTGGACAAATGTTGCAGCTCATACTTTCTTTATTGTTAGCAACGAAAAAATAATTGTCCTGTCTTCGTGGTCATAATATTACATATGTGGCATATTTCAAATAGAAAATAAAAATTCGTTCAAAATAAACTAATTTTTCATGTTTTCTCATAATCAAAGCAATATCACAAAAAAATAAACTACATCATCTCCAAAAAATATCCGTAACCTTAAGCAAAGGTGTTCCGAATATACCAGTTTCTTTTCAGAAAAACTTTCTTGGGTGAAACGTCATGCAAATAAAAATGTTCCCCATGCACTGTTACAGGTTATAGCAATAGTACGTGGACCCTTATTGCTCTGGTGGACGATAATGATATATTAAGATATGTGGTAAGATAGGTCTCTTCGGTTAAAGGAACTCTAAAATTCTGACAGGTTTGTCGTAGAATACGCTATTCCATAGAAGGCATGATATAAAGAGAACTAGTAATTTTGTGGACCAATTAAGAAGACGGATCATCTAAACCCTAGCAAAGCACAGTGTAACGAGAGCACTCCCAAACTTCCAGGTGTTGTCCGTCTGTATCATACAACGTCTAAATGTAATGTGTGACGAGAATGATCAAGAAAAAAATCAGAGAATTCCAAAGCGCCAACAAAACCATAATCTTAACTCAAAATCGATTAACCTTGAGACAAAATATGAACTAAGGAAACATTTACATAGAGACCATCGTTAAGAAAGAATTATCAGTTCAGTGATAATTGAACACATACTAACAATTTTACTCAGCCACACTTAGGACTGATTGCATATGGACATCCCCAATGGACTCATAGATGAGGTCAAGTATTCTCAAGATACTCCACAATCTGGTTATCAACTACATTTGTCATCGACTTACCAATATAGATTACCACTTTATAGAAAACACGAGGTACCCTGTCTTAAACATCAGTGACATCTAACACGTAACGTAACGCAATCCTGCCGAAACCTCGTCAATACTCAATGATATTCCTGCCTCAGAGTGGAGAAGATACCGTTAAATGCCCTTGCACAAGAACAGGAGTAAAACCATCAAAATGACATGCACAATTAAATAATACACAACACACAATTTCAAAAGCAAGATATAGGTCAACGGCCAAAAATAAGTAGTCTCCACTTCGACAGAAATTATAACATTGTATGACATGCGATAATCATGACAATAAAATAAGGAACAGACAGAAAGTGGCGGCGACAAAATAAATAAATACATGTAGTTATCTATATAGGCTCTGTTAACCCCCGCATAACAGCAAGGCAAACTATAGTGACGAGTTAGATGCGTACATAGATAAGGAATAAAGCTGCAAGAAAGAATAAAAAGAATAAAATTAGTTACACGATAATCGAAACCATAGGGAGGGATGAATAAACTGGATTTCTAAATGGACGGTAACGACAATCTACCAAACACTACTTAAGAGAGCACGCATGCAAGATATAGGCAAAGACGCAAGCCATTGCTGCTTCATAATAACGGCTTACTAAACAGACCTTATAAGACCGGAGGTGGTATCTGAACTGCAACTGAAATAGGGATGTTTTCTCAGTGTCAAAGTAAAATGATAAAAAGACGCAATATTATCTCCTAAATTTTCAGAAAAAAAATTCTTCAAAGCGAAGTCATGCAAATGAAAATGTTCCTCGTGCACATTTACAGATTATATCAATGGTACGAGGATCCTGAATGTTCTTGTAGACGCACATGTATCCTTAATGATATATTAAAATATATAGTAAAAAAATGTCTTCAGTTAAAGGAATATTATTCTGAATTCTGGAGGTTTTGACTTAAATATCCCATGCTTCTGTTCTCAGGGGATATGATATTAAAAGGATTGGCATTTTACTGACCAAACAGAAAGTGGATGACTTAAAACCTAGATTAGATCAAGAGTATAGAGAAGACAGTATCCTCAAAACCTTCCCTGATGATATCAGTCCACCAACTATAACGTGAAATTCAAAGTGAATTATCAAGAATGCATTTATCAGTGGGTGATAAATGAACACATACAAAAATTGTTATTTAGATATACTGGTGAATGATTACAGACTACCACTACAATCTTGTATATAGAAATCCCGAGTTTCCCTGCCTTATATATAACCCTACCGCTACCCTGTCAATGACCAATGCTGTTTTCCGCCTCACAGTATAGAGACAATAATATGACTCTGTAAATGAACAGGAGTAAAACCGTAAAAGTGACCTTGCAACACACAATCTCCAAAGCAAGGACAGATTCCGTTGCTTCAAAAGTGTAAGTCTTTACTTTGCCAGAAACCATTATATTTAATTGTATGACATGTGATGGTTAAGGTCAAACATGAGGAATAAACAGAAAACGGCGGCGGAAAAACAAATAAATAATGATCTACCAACCCCTGCCTAACAAAGGCTAACGATAACGTGGAGTCAACACAAGGCTAACAGAGTTAGATGTAGACACAGATTAGAACGAAAGCTGCCAGTCAAAGGAATAAGATTAGTTACACCATAATAATCGAAACAAGAGAGGGATAAATATTTTTCTCTCTTTCTTTATTTTCTACATCAATGGCAACTACAATCTGCCAACCACTACTTCAGAGAGCACATGTGTAAATCACACGCCACAAGCAATTAATTCCTGCTGAATAATAACGGCTTAAGAAACGGGCACTAAATAGACCTTATGGAACGGAGAGCACACCCGAACTGCATTAAAACATAAATTATAGATTCCCAAATTCTTTGCCATTTCAAAATACAATTTAAAATCCTAATAAGGAATTTGTCACTGTTTACCATAGTTGCCATCAAAGTAATGCGAAATTACTCATTCTTACATACAAAATTCCTGAAAGCTATCAGTATGCCCTGAAAATGCAAAGGCTAATCAAATACGCTAAATATAAACCCTGTGATTTTGTACAGAAAATGCGAAATTAAGCATACGCTAAAAAAACCTATATACAGTAAATGCAAATGTACATACACGAAAAAAATCAACAAAGAACATATATACAAGTACCTGTAACCTACATACATCTGAGGTTTGGTTTGTTTCTATTTTACGTAGTAACAAATAGTCATTTAACAACGTGCCAGGTTTTAACGTTGGAGCTTAGCTGGAGAAAAACCATGGACCAACGGCCAGTACCTAGCGCAGACTTCGAACTGGTGACCCAGTAGTAGATGGCAGTGGTGGTATCAAAATATCAAAAGCTTTAACCACCGCGACCCATTTAATTTGTGGAATACTCAAGATGCATCCACACATAAAATTTGATGACTGTCCCCCTACATTTGCTACAGTGTTTTACAGTTTCAAGTTTCAATCATCAGAAAATGAAGCTTTCAAAACTTTATCTAAATAAAGACAATCTATATTTTCTTCGAGTTCTTTTTTGTGTGAGAAAAACCATCGACTACAACATATTGTTAAGTAAGTAAACGAACACTAAATCAGAATTTATAAATCAATTTATAAACCAAAATCTGTATTCAATCCGTCATTTATCGAAGATATTTTTCCTGTTACATACTTTTTCTTACATGTCCCTATAATGCAAGCGTGTCGGAAGAGTCCCTACCTGTTGTTCTTTTTGCATCATTGCTGTCTTCTACAACAAACATGGAGGCGGCCAGGAAGAAGCCCCCTCCTAAAAGGCTGATAAACGGCGTGACGTAAAGAGCGATCTGTAACGTGGCGAACTGGACAATAGGCGTTGTGGCAGGCTGACTGTAGCTTTTTGCTAAAGCATCCGACACCTACAACATAAAACACAGAACTATACCAGTACATAAATAGAGGATCTTACACGAGTGTCGATGTAATATTGAATTTATTAAACGAGTTAGATAATTTACTGTCACCAGGCGAGTGACCTATTAAAGTTTAATAAATTCCATATCACATTGACACGAGTGTCAGATTTTTTTATCACATAACTTATATTTATGAGAAAATACACAAAAACTCCCAAAATAATTCTCCATAAGAAAGGCAAATTTCTTCTTTGACAGTGCGATTTTCACAACAGACAATCATATGACGTCATGAAGACGTCATTTGTTTATGACGTCACAATAGTGTTATTACACGTGTGTAATACCATTTTCATGACACGGCCGTATGACATGACTGAACGGGCTAGTTATGTGATAAATAAAATTGTTTAATTGACAACATGATCCCCAAATTTATTTACTCGAATGCCATCAGCAAACTGTTGCAGACGATCTTAGCACTATTAGTACTTTGCAACGCTGTCAGCTCTTCAGATCATCCCCCTTCCTCGATGACCATTCATCCGTACTTTTGCGACATGTCACGACAGAACTATCTCTCTGTACGCTTTATTATAGTAGTCATTTTGATTACCGTATGGTCATAAAGAACGACACGGCAACATAATGGTAAAATCGACATGCTTTATATCCAGGTTTAAAACACGTTTCTACCTGGCAAAAGGTCAGAGATTTTTATACTCTTATCTTGCAAACAACCAGAGAAGTTCACCGCGATCTTATCGTGCTATTTACAATGGTACAGATAAGAAAACAAGAACCTTGAATTTCGAAGATGGATAGCAGCGATGCAGAGTCTTCTTATATATTACTTTGCAGCTTAAAATTACGTTGCACTGTCTCCATAGTCTATGACTGTTAATTCATGACAAAAAGACTCAAACTTTACAGGTAACAAGCAGGACAAGAAGGCACTGGAGTGCCTAGGCGGTCACGGAAACATAAACAGACGTTGATACTTTTTTCAATATACTATACAAATCTTTTAATACATGGGTAGGGTGAACGTATCAGACCGATGATGTAAGAACTGTATGTATCCACTAATACAGAGGTAGGGTATACGTACCAGGCCAACGATGTAAGGACTGCCAGCGTCCCCGAGAGCGTGACACGCGAAGATCTGACCGGCCGATGCTAAAGACCGTCTAGTAGGAATAACGACGTACTGGGGGAGGAAAACGAAATTACAAGTCAGATTAGACCTACAATACAGTTAAGGAGGAATAACAGACAATATGGCATAAACTTCCCCGTACCATAGTCTCCATTTCGAAATGGTATTAATATGAGAACATCGTATGAAATTCAGCTGAATTCACTTAATGCTAAAACCTAAGTGACTTACAAAATAGAGCAAGTAGTCCTTAATACTTAAAATCACGAGAGAAAAGGCAAAACATTCACATGACCATTAATGTGCGGCAACGATCGCGAAATGTGCAGCATGTTACGGACAATGTACAATATACAACATTTACACGAAGCAGGATTGACAAGACTTTGGAAACATGTTAAAATATCAAAACACGGGATCATGATGACAGTTTCTCCAATAAATACTAGAAGTCTGATGTGTACAACAGGTACAATGTCACTGGACCTGACATAAAATCGTACCATAAACAACAACCACGAATGTTCTATTTACCAGTAACTTACCAGTAGTATATCATTGACAATGGACCAATTGATGCATACTGCTGCCTCGCCAAAGAAGATGAGGACCTGCAAAATATGGAAAAGATCATGTACAAAATATACCTTTAAAAATATCACGCACAGAATATACTTTAAATATATCACATACAGAACCTACTTTAAAAGGATCACGTACAAAATCTGCCTTAAATATATCACATACAGAACCTACCTTGAAATGATCACGTACAGAATCTACCTTAAGAGTATGATCGATTGATTTTACACCGTAAGAAAAAAATCGCATCGGACTTATTCTCTATGTGATAATTTTGCTCTGAAACATCTTCATAATTAAGATTCAAGACTCTTTATTTCACTCTGACCCACTTGACAGTGTGTAACAAGAAGTCATAACAAAAGAAACATTTTCTCGCCAAATATTTCTCCATAATTGGAGATACCATTTAAACATGATTCGCTATTTCACTACTTTGTCTGTGTGAAGGATGAAAATAAAAAAAGCAATACCAAACAATAAAATGAACTAAAAAGGACTTAAATTTTTGGTTGATGCTGGAATACAAACATGGTCATATGGCTATTTATTTCACCTCGGATTCATCATTTGTTTAATGAAAAAAAAACATTAATATTGAAGTGCTCCGAAACACCAGAATACCACTAAAACACCGTTTTATAACATTTCAAATACCACTGAAGGTACAGCAGATAATTTATACTTAAACTGGTTCTTATGTAAACTGCATCAAAATTAAGGTAGGTTTCAAGGCTAATGTCAACATCGGGGGCAACAGTACACAGATGTATCGATCCTGTTGCGTGATATTATTTACAAAATTCGCAAATGGGAAGAGAATTTTCACTCCATGCAGAAAGTATGGATTATTGGGCTTACCCAAGCGACCGTTGTGTTATATCGAGACAGGTAAAGTGCGAAGAAGAGTAAAGGAGTGCCAGCTATCATTCCACCTGCACAGATGATAGGGTCGGCCCGGGGGTACCTGTCCTTTAGCCTCCGGGACGTCTCTCCTCCTATAGCAACGCCCGTCAGGCCTGCTACCACCGTGATTATACCGAATACAAGGCTTACACTGGAATAAACAGAAAAACAATCTCATCCAGGCAGAGTAACATGTATCACGTTTAAATTTACATAAATGAAGCAAACGATGTTCAAATCTGAGTAAAATGCTTATCCTTAAATCTCAATCCGTTGTACAAGGATCTAACACCATCTTATATGAGGTCATGATCTTGTGACCTTTTGCCAATCAAATTGCCGCTTACAGAATCCTAGAAGTGAATGTTGGTGGGCGAAAAAGCAAACATGATCCCATTTGCGCGATAAGTCATTTCTTCACAATAAGCTTAATCGTGCATTCTTGTGACGAAATGACTTGGTACAGGTGACAGCTTTGTCCTGTCATTAATTCAAAAAAATCTATACGGGTGTAAAGTAAAGAGGCGACAAAGGTCACCAGAACATAATCTCCTGTGGGATGTTGTCAAATAACGGAGTGAGCAAAAGGATCTGCATTTTAAACAGATCGACGATAGTTCTGTCATTTTTTTTATCTGAATTACCTTGATTGCGTTGCCTGGCGCCCCTGAACTATCATGGAGTCGAGGATGAAGATGGGTGACCACAGAGCCAGGGTTCCAGTCACAAAGGCCACACAAGTAAACCCAAGTGATGACAGCACCAGCGTCTTACTGTGGATAAAACACACAAACTGATGACGTCAAACATTGTTTATATTGTCTTTGGTGAATCTTTCCTACAGCGGCAGCAGCAGCACTGGTGGTCTTAGGTAATTAGTAAGTTTATGACATTGTGAGCTAAGAGAGGAAATTATGATGTTTGCAAGTCAATACAGCATTCATACAAACACCTAAAGTGAAATGGCACACGAATGATATTCAACGAAGCTAGGAATTATACTTCCAGAGCACAAAATGTTAACTAGCCAGTAATAGTTTCATCGGGTCAATCTTCCATCATCACAACAATATTCGAGTTCCTGAACAGCTATACTATACGATGAAGCAGAAGACGCTTACTCTTCCGGAACACCTGGTCTTATTATCTTGTGTTTTTACGAGAGTGTCCATGTAAATCTTTCTTTTGTTCCTAGTTTGCCTCTAGTTTAATCGATTTTGAGTTCGGATTATGGTTTTGTTTACGCTTTGGTATTCTCTGAACTACTCAAGAAATTCTCTCTACTAAGCAGGCCACTCTAGATAAGACCAAGTACCACTGTTTGCCGAAATCAAAACATCAAAGCAGGGAATACTATCAGGATACAACAAATGGACAAAAGGGAGCACAACTGTCAATATACACACTGTCGAATAACAATCACCAAGGAGTGTTGAAGCTTACTTGATAAAAATACACTTACACTTACACATCTCTGCAATTTCATTGCATTGACAAGCTGCATTAATAGTGTAACTGCACCATGTGTGTGTTACATCATCTATAGATGTTGTTGGAAGGTGACATTGTATGTAACGTCATGAAATGATACAATGAGCAGGAATGTTGGTAAAGAATCATGAAAGTCTTACTTGGTGAAAAGTTTTTTAAGGTCCTGTAGGAACGATGTGTTATTGAGATTGGTCCCTCCGTCCGCCGACCCTCGTGTTGGTTCCGGGAGGACCAGTATTAGTAAGGCACAGATCACGCCAAGCCCCGGGGTCACCTTCAAGACATTAAGGGTCAAAGGTCAATTTTCTTTTTCGCAACACTCATATTCTAATATTAATTAAAGGGAAAGTAATATTTGTAAAACGTACATTATGGATTAGAAATTCTGGTGAGTATCCAAATAGAAGTAAAGGTCAAGGCTAACCCCCATAGGTAAAGGGCAGTTCTAATCAACGTTGTCTTTAGTATAACCACGCGCCAGCTTCGTAACTTCCGCTTTTGCTATCCCTATAACTTCCGGTTTATGGAATAATTCGTTTTGGAGTGAAAGGGGATCTTAAGTGTCGGGCTACTGATTTACAACAGCAGATAAGTAATCTAATCAGCAGCAGATAGCTAATTTAATCATAGAAATGAATAGGGAAATATTATCATACGTAAGAGGAAAAACAATTCTCCCCATCGTGTTTCACTCAAAACACTATTTCGTCCGCAACTATCTCATATGCTTCAATCTTCTAGGCGGCAATATTGAATGAGCTAACATTATAACTGCCGCCAGGAAGTGGGGAAGTTGATTTTGTTAACGCTTCGGTATTCTCTTATTTATTTTGATAAGTTTGGTTTAACTACAAAATTGAAGTAAGGGCTGATTATTTGAATAAGGTAGAAATACTGTTAACTGTTTATTTTTGCACACTCAAATGTTAACCAGTAATTGGAATGGGAACAGATGAGCGAAATGGTGAATTGGTGCACTTACAATACAATAACGTACGTACAAATGTACTTGTTGAAGAGATAATTATACCTAAAATCATTGCTTCTTTGCTTATTTCTGAAAAGGGTTTACCATGGGATAATAAAGCAATGACAGTTTATACAGTTACTCAATTATCGTCGGAAACATACGTGACACTGATATAACATAACGTTTGTGTTCCGTGAGCTAGGACAGACGGAGAATCTCGTTTTCGTACTTAAAATGGCTTCTTCCACATCCGTCCGGGATATTCCATTTGTAACTATACCATACAAACCAACATGGCGGCGGCATCGCCTGCCGTGAAAACTTGTGAATCGTGCTCGAAAAACATAAAGGACAATAAATCCTTCCGGACATCGGTATCGGCGTCATCAATACAGAAATGTACCAATACAAAATGATATAACAGAGTGCCACGAGAAACGACCGTTCTGATTGGTCGAAATAGCCGAATTGACTTCTATTCCGAAGACCGAGATTATCCGTCTGTTCTAGCCCACGGGACACAAATCAGAGCAGTATTGTGTGGGTTTCCGACGATGTTGCTCAATGAACCTGTCTCTTCAGATACATAAAAGTATTTCTACATAGAATGAAAATAGAAAGGTTGTAGCATATCGGTAGTCTCCCTTTTACCCCCAGACTAGCCTATTTGTACACATCTCATTGACTTACCCGGAGCGCCCACTGCCATTCGCCTAACAGCTTAGCCACATTGGATCCGACAATGTATCCAAGTCCACTGGAACAGATTGGCTAACATCTAAGTACGGGGTAAGTGCAAATGTCTTTGTCCAATTGTTTATATCTTTGTTTCAATAGCTCTTTCAGCCGAATTTTTCTCTAGTACAAGTTGACAAACTTTTTACACGGTACTTTGTAGATTGGAAATTGCTGCTTACACTTACTAATTTGACCACTGATATGCATATGTAAAATGTAAAATTGTAGATTTCAACTTTTTTATTTAGAAACATATACTTTAGTTTAAACTTTATTCACATGTCAACAGCACAAAGAAATACGTTTTGTACAATTATATGCAATAATTTTGTAGAAAAAGAAACAAAACCAAGTGTCACGAAAACACATACTTAAGAAACTTTGAAACAACTTTTGCTCTCCCCGTTTTCCTTTCATTTCTCTGTTTCATACTGACCTTCCGCATGGAACAGCAACATTAAAAATTATAAGCATTTTGGTACGCATCCTGTCATGAAAGAGGTCGGCAATGATCGTAGGCGCAACTGTGACGTAGCTAGCCTCGCCCACACCTACTAAGGCGCGTAGCATTAGGAAAACCCAGAAGTGCTACAAATAGTGGAATAAAATACATCATACATTACATAATTACCAGATCGTCCGCATGTGGTGGAGTAAGCATAATTATGATTGAACAAAGGTCTATGAGTGAATATTTGGAATGTCAAATTGTTATTAATAATAAATGCTAATCATTTTGGCTCATTCAATCATAGCAATATGATAAATACATTTGTATGATGTACATGACATTTGTGTATTAAATTGTAAGGAAATTAAAATGTTCCTGAAACTTGTATCCAATCCTTTTTATGAATAAATTCCAAAAGAATATGTTTAATCAATTTTGAAAACGTTTGACGAGTTGAATCATGAGACAGTGAATGAAATAACTCAAATCTAAGTCATTTCAATACATCTTGAATACTTTGCATTCAATTCCATTCTGATTTTAACTGTTGCTCAACCCACCTTTGAATTTCGAAACCGTCCGCAAATTAACAAATTAACATGAATGTAATAAGGAAACACGATACTCACGTGTTTATCTATGAAAGAACCAGACAACGTGATACCGGACCAGAAGAGGATGCCGAACGCCATCAGGTACTTCCGGGAGTGTCTGTCGCCAAGGTAACCGAAGACCGGAGAGCAAATCATATAGGTGATGACGAACACCGTCTGTAGCAGCCCGTCCTGTGAGTTACTTAGTCCGTAGTACGTTTGAACCTGGTCTAATACACCTGGATAAGAACAAATGTGGACTAGTATTTGCCTGAACAACACACCTTGAAAAGAACACGTGTGTTCTAATGTCTGAACCTGGTTCAAAACACCTAGACCGGTACGAATTTGCAATTGGTCCACACTCCTGAATCATGATGAAAAGGGGCGTTCACAGTTTATGATAAACAATACGATGGCCATGCAATAAATTCTGTCATTTAGTATCAGGAAATCACATATTATGACGTTTATAGTTTGAATTGATTTTCATAAACCTTCAAAGTATCCCTCTTAAACGAAGAAACACTTTCGCAATTGTGCAATCCCTTTTGTAAACTGGCAATGTACTGACAGTAGAGGAATGCCGTTTCCTTGAGTACGTTTTCAAGACGCAGTCACAAGGATTAAAATGACTGAACAATGAACAATATTGTTTTTGTGGAATGAAGTATTGTCATGCAATAGCTGGATGCCATTCAGCTACTTATATCGGACAAAGTTTCATGTCAAATGTGTTTACCGGTTTCGGCACTGTCTCTGTAAATTTAGCCATAGAGGATTTTCTATCATTTCATGGCTTCTGAACCTAAGGTCTACTATAACTGAAAATGGATTACAAAAATTGTGTTGGCGCTTAACTTGATTTCTCGACACCAATTGCCTTTTATCAATGCACCTCTGGGGCTCAAAGACTCATCGGACATTCCCTGTATGGACCTCCGAAAGCTTTCTTGTAATACCATTACCGTATATCACATAATTTAAGCATATTTTAAACTAAATGGACATACATCGGTCGCATATTCTTTAATTCTTATCTTTTTGTTAGAATTTGTTTTCACTTTGTTCTGAAAATGCCAGCTTTGTGATTTATATATATCAGTAAACATCACGATCATCATTCTGAAGGATTGCTTCACAGCAGCTTTGATTTTGTAACAAATGTCTTGCCGAGCGTCAGTCAAGTCTTTTATGTCATCTTTACCATTCGTGAAGTTGGTAATTCACCTGAAAACAGTTCTGTATGCGACAGTAAAGTTGCCACTTATTCTGAACAACTCGGCATGTAACTGTTTTCGAAATAATAGGAGCCTATTTCAAATTTAGTCTCAACTTTCATTGTGGCGTTGGTAAGCAGCCACTAGACATGGGTGCATAGTACATACCTTTCAACAATGATAAGTTGTTTAATTCTTATAGGGTTATTTTGAAATATTTAGCCTTGCATTCATCTTTAATGTTTGTTCGGACTGCCAAGACGCTGATCCAGAGCTATGTGATGACATAATTCACTAAATGGCCCCCGTGTTGTATAATGGTTTACAACAAGTAGCTGTTAAACCCTACTATATATACAACATTGGAATGAGTTATATTTTAATGGTAACAACATTGATGAATATTTGCGATATACATTGTATTTTTAAGAAGAAAGCTTGTATAGGCTTTTGCCTGTTGCCTTATTCCTATTGAATATTATTTCAATAAAACCTTTGTGAAATGAAATAATACTTTTTCATATTATAACGGGACGCACTGTAATAAAAGATGACGTAACACACACATGCTGCATCTTTTGAATTTAGTAGTAGAGTCAGTGATGGTCTGCAAAAAAAGTAATTAAACTGCATCATACAGCTGTTTAATCGTCTTTCTAGGACTAGTCCTGCGTCAGTGATGTTGTGGCCAAAAAGGTGGGAATCGAAACTGTCTATCTAATGTAGATGTAGAAGGGTCAGGTGCGTAAAACCTCTGTTATTTATGAATTAAGAAGAAACAATTTAATTAGTGCTGTATAATTTCAAATCTTGTACAACGAATGAACCATGTCACTACTCAAATGAGGTAAATGTGGTTCTCAGGCTCCAGAAAACCTCGGGGACTAAAAACTTCACCAGCAGAGTCTACCACCTCCTATCATGAAAGATGACATAACTTGATGTCTATGGACGTCACTCTACGATTGCCGAGAATGTGAACATTATAAAAAACATTGTTGAGAATTATACAATAATAAATCAACAGTTTCCATGTTTAAGAACATTCTGATAACCATTGTAGACAGTTTTCAATAATAACACTCGTTAAGATTAAATGTAACATTGTTTAAAATGTACAGCACATCCTAAAGAACACTGTACATATATAATGTACTTTCTGATGATTACGACATTTTATACATCCGTTATAATTAAATACAACAATGTTGCCAATTAACAATAAGCAACGTTCACGCGTTACGATAATGTACAGTGTAGTACACATGTACTTTCTGATGAACATTGTAGACAGTTTACGATACTCTGATAAACAATGTAGACAGTTCACTGACCTGCGAGAGTATAACGGTCCATGTAGTTGATTAGATTCACCACAAACAGTACCCCAATGATACAATACGATGTGGCCCGGGATATCCTCCTCTGCCCCGCCCCCTCGCTGACAGTCTCGTCATCACCGCTGTCGAGGAGGGGGGAGGTATCGGAGAAATCCTCCGACTTTAACATAGCTCCTGGGACACTACGTAACTTATTGTGTAAACACTGTGTCACGTTATGTCAGCCATCTTCTATCACGAGATTTTCTAAACTTTCATAAACGTATTGTCCAGTTCCTTCTTTCGCGAAATATGTGTACTGTTTTTAATAACACATTTAGGTACAACGAACGAGCTCGCCAAAACGTTAACATCCGGTCTGTACGAACAACTGGATCGTTTGTTTGTTTTATTTATATCCGAGTGAACTTTGTTATCGGTCTTCTCTCCACTACGTATCCGAAATAACAACACCAACTCGCAAATATCCATTTGCCGTACTAGCTCGTCTGTAATTAGTGCAGTCGGCGTTTAATGATTGTTTTATATATATATATATACTCACTCAGGCGGACGTAATACAAACGCCCCTATCTCACACCCTCCGTACCCACGCGAGCGTCTCAGACACTCCATACATGCCCCTTCATCGAATGTATCGCGCGCCCAGGAAAAACCGGAGATAATCCCCGGAAACCTGTATCCAACTTGGCAGGAATCAATTATCTCCAACTACGATACATTCTCCGGGTCGACACAGGGACCGGTGTCAAGAAAAACGAAAAAATCAAACACTCAATCGCAGCTTACGTACAAGATAACACCGCCTCCCCGAAATGCCTAACAGCCTGTCCGTGTAGCAAGGCCAAAGAACCACCGAAATGCAGGCAACTGTCTTGAAATAACTTGTTAGTTAAGCATAATATCAGGCAAAAATTTAGTATGAACTGCACTGGTAGACAGCAAGCTAGAGAATGACCCCCTACACCACGTATACGTGTCCTAACCGAGGCCTATCCAAACTCACGTGCACTACGTGCCAGAGAAGACAAACTATTCCCACTATACTTCAGAACCGCGGGAATATTTAAGTCTTCTCTCCACTACGTATCCGAAATAACAACACCAACTCGCAAATATCCATTTGCCGTACTAGCTCGTCTGTAATTAGAGAATTAAACAAAGAAAGGGCAGGTGTATTTGTTAAACATAAAACCCCAAGAAATTATTTAATCCTGCTTCGACAACTTTTACATTACAAACCTAACTTCTGAGTAACCAGTAAACGAGATTCCAATGAATCAGCAACGTAACCATCTTTGCTCGAATTGCATCTCCAACGACCATGCCTCATAAAACATCGGTCGTTCACACCGTTGTTGGCGGCCGCGGTGGCCCCACCCGCTCTGAGCGAATGCAAACCAAAATTTCCCTCACCAGAAACCGATTTTAACCTTTTCATGACGGCCTGCCTAGTCCCTGTGTAACTGAGTGGCTTGTCCTTGTTAATTAACTTGCATACCTCCCCTGAACGATAGACCTGCTTGAACAAAAATGAATCTGAAACTAAATTAATCTGCGCTAACTCGACATATCTCGACAACATGGTATATGGACACGCGACTGTAGAGCCTTTGCTAATAACCACCTGACTACCTAAGCGATACTGATCCGTTTTACTTTTTCTAATTTTTAGCGTTAAATACCCTTCAAAAAATTTAACATCCGAGCAACGCAAATTACTGAGCTCGCTGAACCGTAAAAAACCCGAAAAACATATCAAAATCATAGACAGATCTCTCACCACTAACAAATCACTCGCATCAGAAAACATATTACACAAAGTAATCAAAATGTCAGTCGTAACAGGTTCTTTCTTGCAAACGGGTTTCTTAACCTCTCGTTTGGAAAATTCCAACAAGTTCTGAACGAATGAGTTTGTTGTAGGATCGAGATGACCATTTAAATTGTGTGCCCATTTGATTGCGTACACTGCGGCGGACACTGCCGAATACGTGCCTCCATTTTCCAGTAAATTGTTTAAATACAACGACACGTGTACAGGACTTGCCGGTATAGATGAAAAACCATGCTCAGAAATAAAACGCTCCCACTTCGAGAAAGCTCCGTAATACTTAGTCCCTGTGCTGACACTCTTGCTTGATAAAAGCCTGTCGGCCATACCTTCAGCCATACTGTGTAGAGAAGAACCTTCGACCACCCCGGAAGCTTTGACGGCCTGGTTGATTGATCTCTTCAGTCCTATGCCTGTTAAGGTAAACAACACAACATACTCAGTGAATGATTGGCGAGAATATGAAACAAATTTATATTTCAGAGCCTGAAATCTAGCCTGAGGGCCAACATGTCAAAAGCCAAAACATTGGCTCCGAAACAACCGTTGTTACCCCTTCCCCTCAGTGTGACTTTCCTGCTGGACAACAGACGGGAATCCACTATGAAATCACCGTACGACCCCTCTATAGGACACAATAAATGCCAGTAAGCGGCACCCCTCCACTGTGGAACAATCAGAGTCCCGTACGCCGCTTCGTCACGCATTTTCTCCACTATACGACACACGAGTCTCGGGGGTGGAACCAACCAGTTGTTAACTCCTCGCCAACTCACCGTGAAAGCATCGACAGCCTCCGTGCCCGCGCACCACCATTTAGAATTGAAACGCGCACATTTACTGTTATAGTCTGTCGCGAACCGATCGACTTGATGCGGACCCCATAATAACTGACATTCCTCGAAAACCCACGATTGTACTGACCAATCATCACAATCTTTACATCTACTTAAATAGTCAGCAGTACTGTTACTGCTCCTTGGTAACCACTGTGGACTCACGTCGATGTTATTATCAACGAGCACCTCGTTTACCTCACGTGCGACCTTATGCAAGTCCGGTTTCCTGCTACCTGTTTTCACAACAGAACATACGTTTTTGTTATCGGTTAACAGCTTAACATGCTTACCTTTGAGCATATCGATCTTTGCCAACAATACTCTTTTAACAGCCTCTAACTCTCGCCACGTTGAACTATACCATTTTTCTTTCTCGTCCCATGTTCCCAATGCTACACATGCATCCATATTATAGAGGTCTTCTACTGTAGGCAGACTTTGATCCCGGATCTTTAAAATACCCACCTTCTGTCCAGCCCTCGAGCTTGCTAAATCTCTTGTGAGATGTCCCTCCGCGGGACAAGTCATGCTACTGTAGCAACCCCCTGGTCTCTGAGACCCGATAGCATCCCCGATGCCGGTACATGTACCCCGCACCTGACCCCCTGAGGGTCGGTCATGACTCAGTACGTCTTTAACGTGATCTGAACGTTTCCCCGATCGGCCACCACAAACAAACTCATCGTGCGCCTCTGCGAGATCCCCCTTGGGGTTTACAGTATCCAACTCATTACCGTCGGCGCCGTGTACATACATGCGCTCACAGTCACGTTCTGTGACAGTCTCATTCTCGCACCTGTCTAATGAATCCACCCATTTAATGTAGCCCCCATACCCTTCGCCCGACGCGTCAGTACATACTATAGCATCACATAACACCTTCTCCTTCAACTCAGAACCTTTCGCGTTCAATGCATCAATGTTTAACAGCCAAAATTCAATTTCTTTCAAAGCTTCTGTCGTAAGCATTACACGTGCATTCCAACCCGCTCTGGCCAATACACATCTATATAACTCACGTGTACGCAGTCTAGCCATAGACCCGACGACGCTTTGCATTGATATGACCCGACCGACAATACCCGCTATGTACCTGGCCGTAAACAACCACAGGCCGTTCTGATTGACCAGAGTCATCGTATTGAACAACCAATACAAAAGTCGCTCGACACGGCTCGGTGTGACCCTGACCACGCCTACATCCATCGACCACGTGTATCCAAGCCACGTAACGAACTGAGAAGCCACCCAATTGGACTTCTCCTCGGCTATGAGAAAACCGTACTCTATCAGAACCTGCCTGACATACCTAGCGGCCTCGTTAGCCCCGCCCTCTGTCTCGTGACCGCCAATGCCATCGTCTAAGTACATAACCAACCTGTGACCTAACGTACGGACAGCTTTCACAACCTCCCTCAGGACCTTGGTAAACACATACCCAGCTGTCGAGATACCGAACGGTAATACATTGAACACAAACTGACGTGTTTTACCGCCAACTTCAAACTCAAAACCGAGAAACTGCCTATGTTCTTCGAAAATCTCGATATGATGGTAAGCTGACTTGAGATCAAAAGTAAATAAAAAATCTCCCGTTTTGAAAACATCTCTGGCTACTCCCGCATCGTCATACTTGAACTTGAATTTATGCAAATAAGGATTAATGTGTCTACAATCCAACACAAGGCGGGGCTTACCCGATTGATTGAAAGCTACGGTAAGTGGATTTATGACCGCCGAGTGTAACGGTACTTCCGATACACATCCCAAGCGTAACAGCTTGGTGATTTCTGCCTCGACAAACCCGGGATTGTCTCTCGCTGACTTGTTATTTGACAAAGCTACACTGGGCGGGATTTCTCTAAATGGAATTTTATATCCCTCCTGTATTATGGATAACACTACATCACTTGTACCCTGGGCTGCCCAGTATTGTACCTTACCTTTCAGTCGACCTACGGGCGAACATGTAGCCACGGATGACGTACACGTGTCTTTATTTTCTGTTAAAACCGGGGCGCTATACGACCTTACCTTAATCTCTTGTTCGACCGATACTTTCTCACGCATATCAACAAAATTGCTACTTATCTTAAAACCCGATCCGGCCGAAGCGGCTCCCTGGACCGCTGGACACTCCTGTCGCCAATGACCGGCCTTCCCACATGCAAAACACGTGCCGGGCCTAGTAGTACCGCCCCTCGGGAAATGGCTCGTCCTATCCGACGTGGTGGTGCTATTGGCCTGGGTCCTGGTGTCAATTCCTTCCCGACGATAAGGTCCATAGCGACTCCTCCCTCTACCTGACTTCGCCTTTTCCGCTTTAACTTTTTTGGCGGCCCTGGAGCTGGCCCGGTCAATCTTGCGCTCGTCGTCCGAGTCCGACGCTATAGGGTTAGTCACATATTCGTCGACGGTCTTCCACCCGGCCTCCGAACTATCGGCCAACTTAATCAATTTGTTCCTGTAATCTATTAAAGACATACCCTCCTGGATCTTCAAACGGGCGGAGTTCACGTCCGTCCCTACGGCTTGGGCAGCGTCCGAAAATTTTACCCGGACTTTAGCGTTAAACTTATATTGTTCTTCACAACTCCTTTTCTTAAATTTATATGTGTCCGTACTTTGAATAGTCTCCTGAATTTTGCTGAGAGACGCTTCAGAATTCTCGCACACTTTTCGTTCGAAAGAATTCAGTTTTTGAGTGATTAGGCTGTCCAAATGTCCCAGAATTTCGTTCTGTGACTTTCCAACCGCAGCCTGTATCTGGTCAGATATAGTTTGTCTAGCGTCCTCCATCACGGAAATATTGAATAATAAAAAATAAGCAATAGAGAATTTTAGTATGAACTGCACTGGTAGACAGCAAGCTAGAGAATGACCCCCTACACCACGTATACGTGTCCTAACCGAGGCCTATCCAAACTCACGTGCACTACGTGCCAGAGAAGACAAACTATTCCCACTATACTTCAGAACCGCGGGAATATTTAATTAACTAGTGTACGACCCGGCATTTATGATGCATTGTCAACTTTATTTACGAAACCAACAATAATAATAACCGAACGGCAGCGACCGTTTGAATAAAAAAAAACTGAACACATAATCATTCAATCAAAATACGTCGGTATTTATAAAAAAAGACTCGGTCAAATGTATACCTATGTCGCTTACAAGTGTAACGACACATGGCCAAGCTAACTGTACTTGTGCTGTGCGACCATGGGTACGTTTACGAAACGACCACTCGTACGATACACACCCTTGCCTATAATAACCGGAGTGGTCACGGACCGTCAAGAAGCGCTATAATTACCGGACCGTCATCAGAACATGAGGTGTCGGTTTAATTAGCTCATTAGAGCAATATGTTATATTGTCGCATGTTGTACCGACGTTAAATAAAACTTGATTTGATTTGGGCAGCGCTATAATAACCGGGGTGGTCACGGATCGTCATCAGCACATGAGGAGCGCTACATATAATCAGCACATGATGAGGAGCGCTATAATAACCGGGGTTGTCACGGACCGTCACAAGACCCAGGGCGACTCGAACTTGTGTGCTACTTTTTACGTATACATGTAGTTCCGACACGGTTTATTTTAATTACAGTGGTCATCCTGCCGGTCCTTCTACGCTATACCAGACATCCTGGTTTGATAAGGCTAGCAATCTAATCTACTTTAGGACTCCAGGGGCGTAGCTGGGGGTATTTTGATGTGCAAGCCCTGCGACGTTTACATTTTGGGGAGGGGGCCTTCTGGGGAAAAATCACATTTGGACTTCAAATGGTGCCTGTGTTGTGGACTTGTTTGAATAATCATTGTCTGGCCTATCATTATACAAATCATAAATGCGGAAATGGACAGTATGTTTTACTTCCATGATGTACATTGTATGAAAACAAAATCATTATCCATACCATTATCCATTTTTTTTCATTTACTCGTCAGTAAGTAATAACAGAGACATACAAGAAATCCCTGAGGAATCTTGGCGGCCACCATTGATGATTTTTCATTAATTCTTAGAATTTTTTTCCATCTGTTTTTTCATTCATTTATGTATTTAATCTTAGTTCTTTGAATATTTCTTGAAAATTAATAATAGATGTAAGATTGTTTCTTGTCAGGAGTTTCGTTTTTTCTGATCAAATCCAAATTCCAAATATTAAAAAAAAAAATAACCATAATGTACTTCCATAGTCAACATAGAAGATGGCCGTCAGGCGGCCATATTATCCCCCTTGAGCAGTCTAAAAATTAGACCATGCACAGCTAGGGACCAAGCAGAATAGTTTTATGAATCACCTCTAAAAACTGGAAAACGCACAATTGGGACCACGGGGAACCTGCATATGAAAATGAGATGGATCCAACCAAAACTTTTAAGAAATAGCAATCACAAACTATAAATGCAAAATCCAAGATGGCTTTCTGTCGGCCATATTGTATTTCAGCCCAGAAAATGTACAGTGCACAGCAAGGCACTAAGTGGAACCTACATATGGAATTTGAGTAAGATCCATTAAGTACTACTCAAGAATTAGCGATGACAAACTTTCATGTCAAAATCCAAAATGGCCGCCTTTCAGCTTTTGTCCAATCAGTCCAAAAATCAAAAGGACACAGCTAGGGACCAATGGAAACCTACATATGCAATTTGAGAAAGATCCATGCAGTACTTCTCAAGGAATAGTGACAACAAAAATTGTTTAAGGACGGACAACGGACCGACCACGGACGCAGGGCGAAGTAAATATCCCACCATCATCATGATGGTAGGTTAATAAAACCATCTTAATATACATACGTCTCTGTTAGTAAGTATATTTTCATATGCGATTAATACAACTTAGGGTGTAAGAACTCATGCTTGTTTTCTTAAGCATATTTTTGGACAATTCCTTGCAAAAGACCTAGTTTCACGAACGTTCCTCAACGAAAGGAAATTCCTTAACTTAAAACTTTCCATAGAAATGCATTAGAGAAGTAACGGGAAAATCTAAGTCAAATGAATTTTCCTTTCATTTTGTAATGCTTTCCTATGGAGATGTGGCCATTTTTTTATATTAAATATAATAAAGATTTACTAAAACCTAATATGACATGATTATACAAAACAAGTCGGTCTAAGTATGTATAGCTAACAAACTTCCTGCAGTCTGGTCTGTTAATCTGCCGATTCGACAAAAAAAAAAGAGTAACAATATCAGTCGAGTTTTTTAAAAATAAAATTTCTCGACTTTAATACACATACTTTGGAAAATGATGTGCAAGCACGGGCTTATGTGCTTACATGGCAGCTACGCCCCAGGACTCGAAGTCGCTAGCAAAATTAAAAACAAAACAGAATATGATGTTATAGGTATAGATAACCGAATTCGTAGAAATGGTCATATGAAAAACACTAGCTTTTAATTCATGATTCAATAAATCAAATTAATTTACGTGTGGTCCTGGTATGTACTTTACATAGCACGGTACATTACGTGCTCTGTTAAAGTTTATGGAAAGTAGAAAAGGACAAGGACATGTTTTTTGACAAGCCAATCTGATTAAAACCATATCTGAATTCCACTACGTTTCATTTGAACTGATAAAACTATAATCCTAGAAAGATAAGTTTATTTTCTTAATTTTATTTTGGCATAATAAAAGTATTTCGTGGTAAATATAGAGGAAATAATGAAGATATCACAAACATGAGACTCATATGGGCTATAACGGTCATCTAACTCACAGCTAGGGACCTGAGGATTTGGTACAACTAGTTTTGGCTTTAACTTAGGTGTTTAGATTAATTTTACCTTTCGGGGGGGGGGGGGGGGGATAAAAATCTTTTCAACTAAAATTGTATTACTGTCGTTGTGTCATCTTTGTATTTACTTTGAGGTTAAGTGTTAAATTAGTGTGAATTTTCCAAATAAGTGTCAAATTAGTGTGAATTTTCCAAATAATTGTTGCGATAACTTTTGAACCGGTAAAGATATACTGATACTGTTGAAACTTGGTGTTAACCAACATCGCCCTTTGATGATATACAGTACATAGTCATTAGAGCATTGTGACATTAACCCAAAGACCAAAGGTCAGATGTCTAACATGTCTTATTGTTTCAATCATTCAAAGATCTACGCCAAGGTGATGTCATTGGTCCCTCAGTGTGTACATGTAAAATGTTCCAAATCTCGGATCAATAGTCAAGCTCTTATGTCATCTTTTCCTCGTGGTCATCTGGTCAAATTTTACATTTCTTAACTGCTTTATATTTTGTTATGACATTATCAAGCAAATTTGGTCAGAATAAAAAAAGTATCAATTGACCCAATGTCACGGTCATTGGATCAATGGTCAAAGTCAAAGTTTACATTTTGACTGCTTAACATTTTGTTATAACATTATGAAGCGAAGTTAGACGGTATCAAACGAGGTGTCAACTCTTACATTTGTGCTCAACTCCGGTCAGACAGCATAGTCGGGTCCTTCTTGAAATTTCAATGTTCTAGGTTTACTTAATTTCATCGTCGGAAACCCACGGTACACTTCTCTGATGTTTGCATCCCGTGGGCTCAAATGGAAAGAAACTCTCGTTTTCGTACTAAAATAGTAACCAATCATATCGATGGTTTCATCCGTGACTACATACAGCCGGGGTATCCCGTTTCATTTGTAGCACCGCCTGTCAACAAAACCTGTCGATTGTGTTATAATTGTGTCGATTGTGATGAAAATATAAGGTCCTGCTATACGGCGATTGACATCGGCGTCATGCATACAGAAATATGCTGGTCGTGGTCAAGGTAAAATCATCTATCAGAGTGTCACGAGAAACGACCATTTTGATTGGTTGAAATCTCCGAATAAACTTCTATTCGGGGAAACGAAGGTTTATACCGATTCTGGCCCACATGATGCAAACGTCAGAGAAGTGTACCGTGGGTTTCCGACGATGACTTAATTTATGTAATTATGAAACTGAAAACTCTATGAAGGCATTTTTTTCCAACTAAGGGATCAGTTTTAAGGCTGCTTCAACGGCCTCCAACACAATTAGAAGGTATTCATGTATGCACGTAATGATTTAGCAAGAGACAGATCCTCTAATCATTCTGTCAAATCAGTGATAAGATATTTTGATGAAACTAACGTTTCCTCAATGTTTTTCAGGAAAACCTTGTCTGTGCCGTAAGTTTTGAACCGTTCTGAAATCTCTAGTTTATGTACAAGAAACACTTTCCGGGATCATTTATTGAACCTTCCTGTGGAATTTCATTTAAAGTGGTTTTCAGGTCACCAGCTTTAGTTCAAAAATATGATTTTAGATGACTGTCGTTTTGCTTAGTTTAGATAGCTGAGTGGCATTTTGGAATTCGTACTAAATATTACAATGAATTTCATTAAAATTTCGTCAGTAGTAATCAAGTTTGAGTTAAAAATGGAGAACGAACGACAACATATTTAGATATATCTCAATGTACTTCGTTAATGATAGAAGGAACTTCACACGACGAGAAACTTTTCTCGTGAGCCGTGTTACAGATTCACCAGTGCAATCCATAGGTGCTTGTGGACCTATAGGTTTTTATAAGGCTACTCTGCATAAGTTGTTATTGTAAACTTAAAAATTTAGCGTTATATTATTATGAAACACCGTATATGTATATTACCTTCTACATTCAATGAAAAAATAATCACATTATTGTCCACAAGCACCTGTGATGCAATCAGGCGGAGTAAGGCCTCTAATACGTGAAGGGGTTATCTAGATGATAATGCTGGTTTGGTTTCTCTGCTGCTTGTCGCATTAACAGCCGATACCTTTAAGGACACGCATGCGTTCGTGGTATGCATGTGTGCAGAGTGCGTCGTTTTTTGTCCCTTTAAAATTATTTGATATTGCCGATCTGATGCCGACTTCAAAGATTTACCTCGCTGTACCATAACAAAGGCATTCGACAGTGTTTTGCTAGATAGTATACTGACCTCGAGTATATCTTTAATACAATAGGATATTTAATGGATGCGGGCAGTTTTAAAATACCTCTATAGCCATATCATTACCAGTACATACCTAACCCTAAATTGTCGATTGCCAAAATATATGGTAACGACCATTTTCAAAGAAGCAGATACCCCGACTCTGGACCTTTTCCCCTTGTCATCGTTACTTTACCTAACGTTCAGTGCCAAGGTCAAACGAAATGTTTCGTGGTTTGGGTGACATTAATATCAGCATTAAATAACCTTGACCCCATTATGATGGGGGACTGTCCAGCTGCATGCGGCAAACTTTCCTTAGGTTGCGTAAACCTAATGGGTCCGATGCCGGGACATTCGTCTTAATAATGGGAGTAGTAAGTGGTTTGTCCGTTTTCAGTACGACATAAACATGTGGACTTCTTTGATAGGTGCTCGGATAAAATGTAGGTTTTTTCCGAAAAAAAAATCGACGGTTTTCGATTGGTGTGAATATTGCTTCGACATGGTATTTCAGTCAGGTAACACTCTATGACCACTTGTTTTCGCACTATCGTACAGGACCTTATAATCTTGGCTGTTGCCTGGCCGTTTTGGGTAGTAAACCATTCATAGATATTAAATGGGTATTATAGTTATGGACTATGACTTCACTAAACTTACAGGGAGCTATATTGACCTAAACTTAGAACGATGAAAAGTGTAAAATTTTACCGAAAGTTTCTCGGAGCATACAAAAAACGCGTAAATTACACCTGACACGTTGGTTTAGGTCCGAATATAGCTGAAGTACAATATCAGGCCCTCATGCTAACATGTATAACGCCTTTCTTTGTTTTATCTATGCTTATAAATTAAAGACCAACAAAGACAGACAGATTCAATACATTATTTTATGTTGAATGGTATGATATAATCACAGTACACATACAAAATGTACATGTTCACGCTCAGATATAACCGTTAAATTAAATGTCTTATGCTGGATAAAAATGATATTTTGAATATATAATAAATAATTACATATCTCGTCCATAAAACATCTACACATATACATGTGGGTTGACTATTGTATCTATTACCAATCCACATGTGGGTTGAGAATTGTATCCATTACCAATCCACATGTGGGTTGAGTATTGTATCTATTACCAATCCACATGTGGGTTGACTATTGTATCTATTACCAATCCACATGTGGGTTGAGTATTGTAACCATTAACAATCCACATGTAGGTTGAGTATTGTATCTATTACCAATCCACATGTGGGTTGAGTATTGTAACCATTAACAATCCACATGTGGGTTGAGTATTGTATCTATTACCAATCCACATGTAGGTTGAGTATTGTAACCATTAACAATCCACATGTGGGTTGAGTATTGTACCTATTAACAATCCACATGTGGGTTGAGTATTGTAACCATTAACAATCCACATGTGGGTTGAGTATTGTATCCATTACCAATCCACATGTGGGTTGAGTATTGTATCTATTACCAATCCACATGTGGGTTGGGTATTGTATCTATTACCAATCCACATGTGGGTTGAGTATTGTATCTATTACCAATCCACATGTGGGTTGAGTATTGTATCCATTAACAATCCACATGTGGGTTGAGTATTGTAACCATTACCAATTCACATGTGGGTTGAGTATTGTAACCATTACCAATCCACATGTGGGTTTAGTATTGTAACCATTACCAATCCACATGTGGGTTTAGTATTGTATCCATTACCAATCCATACCCATTCTGGCACAATTCACAACTTATGTGATGCATAGAAACTGTACACAAGTGGTATATTGTATTTTGGACTCAAATGAAAAGTAATTTGATATTTAAATTTAACAGTACCGGTATCTTTTAAAGTGAATGACTTGTTTCTTGGTGGCTACCATGGATAACATGTTAATATATGGTTACCATGAACAACATGTTTGTTGATGGCTACCATGGGCACTATTTGTATTAATGGTTACCATGGACAACATGTTTCTAAATGGTTACCATGGACAATATATTTCTAAATGGTTACCATGGACAACATGTTTGTTAATGGTTACCATGGACAATATGTTTCTAAATAGTAACCATGGACAACATGTTTCTAAATGGTTACCATGGACAACATGTTTCGAAATGGTTACCATGGACAATATGTTTGTTAATAGTTACCATGGACAACATCTTTGTTAATGATTACCATGGACAACATGTTTCTAAATAGTAACCATGGACAACATGGTTATAAATAGTTACCATTGACAATATTTGTATAAATGACTACCATGTATAATGTTTGCTTATGGTTACCATGGCCAACATTGTTATCAATGATTACAACAAACAATTTCATCAATTGTTACTATGGACATTTTATCAATGATTTCAATTGACAACATAATTACAAATTGTTACTATGATCAGCATGTGTGTTGATGGTTACCATGGATAATATTGGTGTTAATGGTTGCCATGGACAACATGTTTGTTTATGGTTACCATGGACAACATGTTGGTTAATGGTTACCATGGACAACACGTTTGTTAATGTTTACCATGGACAACATGTTTGTTAATGGTTACCATTGACAATATTTGTTAATGGTTGTAATAGACAACAAATTTGTTGCTGGTTACTGTGACAACATATTTGTTAATGGCTACCACTGACAAAATGCTTATCAACTGTTCCCATAGATATGATCATAAGTGGTTACCATTAACATAATGTGTAGCAACGGTATCTATAAACAATGTTTCTATGTTTCCACAGAAAAATGTTTATCAATGGTTGCCATCCGATGACTGACATATTTATCATTAACAATAACAGACAAATCAACATATTGTGTTTATCACACTTCCATTGTGTATTTTTTCTTTAAATATTTAAGGGATATCAATGGAGGAGAGGTATCCAATATTCTGGAGCCCCTAATTTCACTAGCTGGACAGTGGAAGTGGGTGTGTTGCCTGTGTGGCCAACAATAGACAGATTATTACGCAAAGAAATTGAGAATTTTTTTTTTTTAATAAACAAGAATCACACAGACCTAAAGGAACTCAAATTATCTTTCAGAAACCCTTGTTTGAACTTCAGTTCTATCTAAAGGACCTTGATCTTTGACCTTCACACATGAAGAGAAATCCTTATAAAAGACTTACATTTTTACCGGTGAAATATAAAAAAATATTCATTCTATAAAAGTGATATTTTTCACTAGTGAGAAATATGATCATTTTCACTAGTGAAAAATATATTACTTTTCCTTATTTGACCAATCAAAACACTGCTTACAAACGACATTTGGCAAACTTTTAAGCTGCCTGTGTAATAAACAGAATATCTAGCAGTATCATCATTATAACCAAATATACTTCACGAGTGTGGCTAATATTTTTATATTTTTCACTCACGCAGCGCACTCGTGAAAAATATCAAAATATTATTCCCACTCGTAAAACGTATTTGATATTACTGCAAAACATTGTGAGATACCATGGGAGAGGGCCTAGTGAGTTGTGAGAACTTGTGCCTCACATGATCAATAAAATATGTTTGATTGAGATATCATCTATTCCAATAAGGAAGCACTGTATAAATTTTAAGTTTGATAGGCCAAAGTGAATACAAGTTATTGCAGGGAAAGCTTTGTTTGGATGTAGGTTCTATTTATAATGGAGTGACCTTGATCTTTGACCTTCAGGCCTGAAAAGCAATCCCCAACAAGGTCTTCCAAGTAAGAAAGCACTGTATGAAGTTTGATTGTGAAAGGCCCAAGGAATCTTATAAGTTAGCACACAGAAACCTTTCTTCCGATGACACAACCAACGACTATCAACAACAATGCCGCTGACAAAGTGATCCTATATGTTGCCTTTTCAGGTGACAAAAAAACTGACTGCATAGGAATCCAGAAATTAACGGCAAAATCAGAAAAAAAGTTAGACTGGTGTTTTTATTTTCTTAAAATCATCATTTATAAATAATATACACAATACATTTATATTGGTTTTGTATATTAATCCCTCTTTAACAATATACAGTTTCTTATCTTTATAAACATATCATAACCAACACAAGATTGATACATTTTTAAGCCCAATGTATGTGAGATTTTTAAGTTAAACCAAAACAGCTAGGTCTTAAAGAACTCATTAAAACAGTATTTACATAAATAAAATACAATAATAATCCATTTTCTACCTATAAAATCCCATATATTGTAAGCAACCTTTTCCCTCATTCTGGTATGAACACCGGGTCAGCGCATTGATCAGTATATATACCTAGTATAGCCAACTCACTTGAAAACAAATTCTAATATACCTATATCGAGAATTACCAAAGTATTCCAATTATTGCAAATTACTAAGACAGAAAATACCATTAATAGGTGTTGAACATATCAATACCAAAAAGCATTTGATTTAAACCTTTAACAGTTTGATAAGATGTATCCAAGTGTATCCAGTGGGACACAGCTAAAAGTCGGTTTTATATAAGGTACATAACAAACAAGTTCTGTACGGTAATAAGAACATTTTTCGGAGGAAAGAATACAAGTATTTTAAACATATTCAGAGGTTGAAGGTCATCGAGTATAAAAGAAGCTGCCACCACAATATTTATATCACACCTGACCTCGGAGAATTGTTCTACAGTCATATAAAAAAAGGCAGTCGTGGTCGACTGTAGTTAAAATAGGTTGGAAATAGCAACAGCACATAAAATAATCTCATAATAGTATTCACATAACGGAAACATCCAAATATTCCCTCTTTCTTTTATCCTTTCTCCTTCACCCATTCTCTCGCTCATCACTTACATTAACATGAATACCTCTAGCCATTCCATGATTCGTCGTTCACATCTTACTTTCACTTTCATTTTCTCCATCATAATTTATGATCTTTTGTAAAATCCATTTGATTTTTCCTTGTATTACATATTACAAAAACATTCATTCATTCACACAATCTACTTCTCCTTCATAAAAATTCACAGTCATTCCCCAAGCTATCCTCTTTGTGACACTCTAACGCATTCATTGAATGCACTCATTATAAAACAAAACAAAATATTAAATTCAAAACATTAATTACTAATCACATACACAATATCCTAGTAAACTCATTCACCCCTGAAGACACAATTGAACTCTTCTAATTCAAAGGTTGGAATAGTTTATTATAAAATTTCAGGGGTGTATGAGTGAAGGAAGATGTGGGTTATAAGTCATAACCCTACTAACATTGAATTAAGGTCACGGTGACTTATATTCCAATAAAACACACCTCCCTGAACTATGGGCACTTTGGGACAGTGAAATTTTTCCAGTTAGTCAAAGTTTCGGATTTTTGTGGGTCTTCCATACTTTAGATACATTACAATTGTCTGGACAAAAACAAATTCTTTCATCAGTTTAGATGAAAACCACGATAGGAAAAAATCTGGCTTATCAGATTACATTGAATGTTGAATACCAGGAAATTTCCTTTTTCCTTTTCTGTCTTTTTTATCGAAATAAGAACATGTTTCCTCGTTAAAGTGTTAACATTCCTATCATTGTGCAAACAGACAGGTATTCCGGTAAGGAAACAACAACTACAGAAATAGATTTATGGTCGTAACACGAGTGCTCCGGGTAAAAATTACATTCCTTAGTTATGTAATTTGACTATATTGATTCTGGTCACTTTCAGCAATATCATCCAGATAACAGTGCTAGAAGCCTGTAACTAATCACGGGAAACTGACGTTTTAAACATGGCTATAGCCTGAGTAATCATTCTGAACAAAATAAAATGTCACCAAAAACCTAACATTTATTCAGCAATAAGCCCATGCCCAATAATTAGCCCAGCTACATACATTACAATTCAGTAGCAATCATATTTCATAGTTCAATTAAATTTTTATAAATTATCTAGTTGTACATTCAGTCAAAGTGTATCTGTTGGCCCCAACCCAAAAAAACAAACCAATGTTTTAACACAGTTTTGATTAAAATAATTTAGAATTCCATGTCAACTAAAAAAAAAATACAACATTTAAAATTTTTTTTTTAACTCTCTCATTCGAACTCTTCACAGAAACATAAAGACTAGGGTCAGTATACATAACACTGTTCTCGTTCTCAAGCCAGGATTGCGTGCTCAAGCCAGCTTCCTTGTAACTTAAATGTGGTTTTCATTCATTAATCACCCGAACAAGAAATTCGGCATGAGCACAGAATCTTAGTTTGAGTGCAGAACCGCTTCATGTACACAGGTTCTGGCCAAAGAATCTGAAGTCAAAGGATTTCATCTGTCCATAAAAGATTTCTTTGAAATCAATTCTTTCCATGAATTAATACACAGTTAAAATGTATGTATGTCAATATAGGTAAAATAATATTTCATTTCAGTTCAAGGTTTAGCTTAATCAGACAATCAAAGGACTTGGGATGTTCAGCATCATTTTTGGTCCCATAAAAGGTAAACTTAACTTAAATTTATTTACCAATTTGGACAATTTTTCCTGGTGCAGATGTAGCAGGCCTGTATATAACATACGGTAACAACAAATTTGTGTTGCTATGCAGAAATAGCTAAAATACATGTTTGGTTTTTTAGCAGGTAGAACTAAAATTTTAATAATTTTATTATGAAAATGCAAGTTTTCGTCTCTCAGTAACCTCTTATTTCCTAAACCAGTTGTTGAATAACTCTGATTTTAATATTTCATTTATTCCAAATTAAATAAAAATAAACCAACTATCAATCATAAGCTGGGTCAGAAATGCCCCTAGTCCTTTTAGAACCTAGTCACATATCCAGGCCTGGTGTTACAAGTGTATCACAGCTGTATCTTAGACACAGGACTCGTAAGATATGAGAATGGAAGAAAACTCGTCCAGTCCTATGTGTACAGAAAGGGTGGTCGGATATACCTTGGTCAGGTGACAATTGGTCGTCCAACGACCAAAGTGTACGACTGGTGAAATGTCATTGTCCTAGCAACGGTAAGGACCTCTGGACTTTATGATGGTAAAAACACTTATGAAATTTAAGAACCTCTATTTCAACTTCAAAAAGATCTCTTCAAACTTTGCTTCAAAGTAGCCACAAATACATATCAGTTTATCAAAGTCCACACAAAATGCCCCTACCTATATCAAAATTCACAATGAAGACTTGTTACATTGAAGTCTGCAGACAAAATGGTCTCCAAGCCGTAGGGAAGTTTACAAGATCCCTCGATGGTTGATAATTTAAATTGGCTCGCTAGTCAAGGTTCTTTCACTGCGCTTTGAACACTGTCCAGATGTGTCACATGACTATGTTCACGCTGTCGTTGGTCCGTTGGCTGTGAAAACGAACTCCTCATCCTCGCCACCAACAGACCTCAAGGTTATCTCTCCATTTGTGGCTTTTGCCTTATTCATATCTGTAAAATAAGGTCACATCAAAATTACATACAATACAAGTTGTAACATAGAATACAAGGCCATGTTACCTATATTTACAACAGTTAGAAAACAATGAATTGTACATATACTCAATATCAATATTCAACAGTGCACAAACATCCTGTCTCAGTCTTGAAAAATTAGGCTATCTTGTTTGGTCATAAAAAGTTTGGAATAATTGTTTGGTGCAGGTAAAAT
This sequence comes from Mimachlamys varia, assembly GCA_947623455.1. Classification (NCBI taxonomy): domain Eukaryota; kingdom Metazoa; phylum Mollusca; class Bivalvia; order Pectinida; family Pectinidae; genus Mimachlamys; species Mimachlamys varia. Next base: position 24,716,341 of record OX392532.1, on the reverse strand, counting down.
CAAACCTTGGTATCTTTAACTCAGATAACCTAAAGACCCCCATTTAAATTGGAAGTATTTTGTGTCCAATGTAAAACCAATGTACATACAAAGAACAATTTCGTTCACATGTAAAATTCAAATACAACATGCAGTATACAGTTAAATGATTCCAGTCTTATAACAGACAAGACAAGAGAAAATTCTATGGTAATTTTTGATAATTATGTACAAGAACTTCCACTTAATATTGTTCTGGATAACACAAATACTAAGGGCCAGGGTATTAATGATGATTAAGCTAGCTAAGATTATTTAAGAGACAGCCAGATCTTTGGTCTAGCAGGATCTCTGCTTTTTTTTTTTGTCTTTGTTTTATCAAGTTTTCTTAATGCTGTAAGCATGGCTATTTTTAGCAGTATTACCTCACAACTATATATTTACATTCTGTATGCTTGGATTCATTGGTAACTAGAAATGTCATTTCATGGCAGGGGCATTAAAAAGATGTTCATCTCTGCATAACAGCATTGACCTGATCACTGCGTACGGATACACTACAATAATCTAACACATGGCATACTGGGTCTACATGCATTGTAAACCATACCTCGATGTAGATTTGTTAAGCCAATATAAATTAACATTAAACACGATTTGTTTGATTTTAAAGATTAAATAAACAAGCTAGTTGTTTTATATGATAAACAAATACCGGTATGACTTTTACAAGTTCTACAAACTGATTTTGGAAATGGAACGATGCTTTATTTGTTTTATTATCATGCTGTTGATAGGACCCTGGACGGAAGTTATCTGTTTTCCCTCAAAAACAAAAACATTTTTTAAAGTTATGCTTGCATTGAAAAAATTCAAAGCAATTGAAAATGTTAATATAATGAAAAAAATATATTGATGTTTTTTAACATTCATGAGGTCATAATAACATCCAAATGTTATGCCCAGAAATCTTTGTTCTGGATAAATCCATTACGGTCTACAGGGTGGGGAAAGGGTTAATCAAACAGTATTAACATTAGCTCCACATTTTCCACTAACACAATGCTTAGAGGCAGTTGCTTCCATACACCAGTGCCTCAGACTATAAGAGCACGTCATCAATCTCTATTGTGACATTATCAATTTCATTGATGTCTACACTTGATTTGCTGTTCGAAACGAGTTCCAAATAACTAAACAAAGCACAATAATTCTATCAAAATGTAAATATAAGTAATGAACATTTCAGCAAATGTTGTTACAGTCCTAAAACACATAATGCTATTGCTACCGAGCTTAATGCAAGTTTTTCAGCAATAGCAATGTGTCTTAACAACATTTATTAAAACATTCATAGCTTAATTGCGAACATACAGTTATTGATGTATATAAACATGCTCATGTTTTTCATCCACAACAGTTAAGATGGTATTACAATATATAGTACAATATTAGTATTAGAATCCATCCTATTGTGCTAATCTTCGTTCTCTACACCCCTGAATAGCAAAGCTGAAGCTCAATGTGCGCCACCTTGTGGAGGAGATAGGAAGACCACTTCGATCCGTATAGTTATACCCGGTACATCAAAAATATTCTCTCGCTTGCAAAACGGCAACATGGTAAGGCTTTAAATGCCCAATATACGTAACTTTCAGCAAAACTTGAAGCGAAAATCAAGTCTAATAACTTTTAATATTTATATATTTAGTAAAGATTAAATGCTACCAGCAATATTCAAGATGAATTCTTATGCAGTTACCGGTACACCAGCAGTTGAAACTCGGTGTTTGTAAACATCCGTCCATTTCGACCTGTCTTCTAAATTCGGCTTGTTGTTGAAGTGGGCCACACCTGAATTATTTTCAATTCTTTGGAGTTTTCTGTCAAGAGTTTCTTGTTAGTTATCGCTCAGGTTTACTTTTTGTTTTAGGCTTATTTTTGCATGGTTATCAATTGATTTTTTTTCAAAATCATGAAAAATTTCCTGAAGTTACGTACCGGTATATTGGACCTTTAAAGTTAGGTGTTGCTCGTTTGTAATTTCTAAAGGACTGGGGAGTTTTCACCCGAGACTGATCAAATGGCACACCACAAGCCTTCAATTTAGCTATGATATGTTCCAGGGTGCAGAGAGCAAAGGTTTTACCCCCGGTCAGTATTCATGAAACTGTTCTAATGCTCAAACATGGAATTTTGTGCTCCAATCTGTTTTAATCATCTGTAACATGGCTCCATTTTACCGTCCTACATCTGCAGCAATAAAACAAAGTTAACAAAGACTTGTACTTGAATAATAAACAGATAATTTCAATCAGATTGTTTTTGCTCAAACCCAATGTTATAGTTTTAGTTTAATAAACAAATCTTATTTGGAAACAAATGAAGAGACTTTAAGCAAAATACCTTTTTTCAGTATTTACATTTGGTTGGGGTACAAAATCCATGCTCTTACAATTAAAGGCCCAATATACGTAACTTTTGGCAAAACTTGAAGCGAAAATCAAGTCTAATAACTTTTTATATTTATAGATTAAGTTCAGATTACCAGATATCAGCAATATTCAAGATGGATTCTTATGCAGTAATCGGTACAGCAGCAGTTGAAACACACATCCATTTTGAACTGTCTTCTAACTTCGGCTTGTTGAAGTGTGCTCCACCTGAATTATTTTCAATTCTTTGGATTTTTCTGTCAAGAGTTTCTTGTTAGTTACCGCTCAAGTTTACTTCGTTTTAGGCTTATTTTTGCATGGTTATCAACAGGATTTCTTTTCCAAATTTTTCAGAATCACAAAAAATTTCATGAAGTTACGTATATTGGGCCTTTAAATGGTTTCATGAATATGTTACAATACTGTACAGCAGTCACAAGGCAAACAAGCTTAAGACGTGCAACTGAAAACAAATGTTAATAGAAGCAAAATGGCTGAAACCAAATGTTAATGAAAGCTGAAATAAGAGTTAGTGGTATAACTGAAAGTTGGTTAAAAGTTGTGTTAATGAAATCTGATGGAAATTTGTTGATACAACCTTATTTTCACCAAAAAAAACCCCTCAAGATGAGTTGGACTAACAAACCTTTGTAAAAAATAATGCAAAAATATGTTAAAACTAATAATGAAATCTGACTGTCAATATGTTTGATACAATCTTATTTCACCAAGATTTACCTGATGATAGGCTGGATGGACTTTGGCAAAAAAAAAAAAAAGGTAGAAAGGGTATTCATAGATAGAGAAAAGAAAATGTATGTGATGATTTGGTTTGAAAACAAAGCTAGAGGCACTTAAAGCTGACAGTGCAAGTTAAAAGCTTTCAATTAAAATTTGAAAAAAAAAATATTCAGAATGTGTTTACTCAGAATACTTCCGAGATGTTCCCTACATTGACCATGTGTCTTCCGGTTTTCATAACCAAGTAAGTGACAGACATTTTGTATTTAACCTTGCTTGGAAACGTGTATAGGCACCTTGGGTATAAAAGCACCAATAGTTGCAAAACCGGTTTCATTCCAACACTGCCCTCTTGCTGTAGAACATCTTTTACATTTTAATAAACCACCAAAAGAATAATGAGTCTGGTATATTGAATACTATTCTACATTGTATCTTCTGATATTTGTGACTATGATTGTTCTGAAAGCCAGAAAACAAATATCTTAATTTCGTTTCAATTATTTCAGAATTTAACTGAAATGCATTATTATATTGTTCTTGGTACTTATTGCAGATTCATTTCATTACCAACGTGTTATTAATTTCAAGACTTGTGAATCCCATGCAAATGTGATAGTACATTTTCCTTACTAAGGAAAACATGAAGTAAACGTGCAACAAGATGCTATAGAACTAAGTGAAAATTAAGGAAAGGTTTTTAAAGATGGACAAAAAAATAAGAAATAATAAAAACACAGTTGTTAAAAAAGACAAATAAATAAAATACTGTTAGTACAGAAATAATAAACAAAAGCATACACCAAAAAACATGCAAGAGGCCAAGGGGAATCTACAATGTAGAAATATATATTACAAGTGGTTGATCGTAGCTGGCACAGTTAGGCCACCGGGTCGAGTCTTTGTTCATCCCCTAAGATGATGGGGTCGTCGTAGCTGTCCGTGTCACGACCGTCCCGTAACTCTGCCTGACCTGGTACAGCAATAGACTCAACTAATCAGTATAAACTACAACCTTATATATCTTACAACAATTCTACACCAACTAATCAGTATAAACTACTACCTTATATATCTTACAACAATTCTACGCCAACTAATCAGTATAAACTACAACCTTATATATCTTACAACAATTCTACACCAACAAATCAGTATAAACTACAACCTTATATATCTTACAACAATTCTACACCAACTAATCAGTATAAACTACTACCTTATATATCTTACAACAATTCTAGAAAGATTATTTCAACTTATATTTATCATGTTGGCTCAGAAGTTAGTGTGAGGAGGGAACAAACCTATTCAGCCTTGGTAAAAGATGGATGTATCTATCTACTATGCCATCTGACTATAACAAATAATTATCTCACAAAAAAGATGATTGATTTTTCTCCCACACTTCACAGATTCATTCCCATTTTTGCTAGGGAAAAGATAAGCCTGTCTTTTACTGGGGTAGGGAAAAGACAGCTCACACATGCTAAATGTGATGTCATGATCATTGTCAGGTCATCACTTCGTGAAGTGTAACCAGAGTAACATCACCAGTTTCGGCATTCATTGCATCCACCATTGATGATGGGGTGATGCACTGAGTTCACTATTCTGCTTATTTTACGTTAGGAAAGTGTGGGAGAAAAATAATCAATCACCCATGCATGATAAAGACAGAGAAATCCCAACCCTCGGGTTAAGATTTATGAATTTTAGCACTCGGCTTTAAAATTCCTTAATCCTACCCTCGGGTTAAGATTTCTCAGTCTACATCACACAGGGATGATAGATTTTAGTCTTGTACAACTTCACACAGTATCTTGCCCTGCAAATCAGAAAAGGCTGTTTTCATTTCTTACATTCCAATAGGTTGGACACAAGTTTTTTTATGCATGAAATAGGAGAAAGACATTGCGATTTAAAGTTGACATAGAATTTCAAGATCTGTATTAACATTTCCAAGCTTAATCCCAAAAGATTTCAATCAATTAACAAAGTTTTCACATATGACAGGGAGCTTATAATTACCTTGTGTGATCTTTGCGGCAGCATTTTTATCTTTTTCTATAAATAGCGCTGTGGCAAGGAAGAATCCGCCCCCTAAGACACAGATGAAGGGTGTGACGTAGAGAGCCGTTTGTAATGTCTTGAACTGTACGTAGGGAGAACTGGGGGGAGCCTTGTAGTTTTTAGAGAGAGCATCAGACACCTACAAAACATGAAGGCATAGTTTTATGTAAAGATTATTTCACACAACCAAAATATTATGTTTTATGTGACGTTTCGATGACTAGTACGCCAAGTACCCTGTCACCTTCATCAGAATAATGGACAACAAAGCATATGCACACAGCAGGGTGTAAATTGTGTACATCGTAGATGAAATGACCGATTTGTCATTATCAACTCGTACACAATTCGCTGCAAAAAAAATGAATTTTACATTTACGTTTTCACATGCTTGTTTCGACACTTAAATTTTGTAAACAGACAATTTGTGAAACACTAATATTTAAACAACACTGGTGTGGAAGTTTGCTGAAGTAAATCAGTAAAACATTGATCTCCACATATAACTATGCTAACACAGATTCTAGAAGTTGTGTAGATTTCATAACCACTGCCGATGCCAAAATGTTCAGACTATGATCTTTTTTAAGCAGTTTATACCATAATGAATATCATATACAGTAAACTTTTGCCTGTAAAAAAATCACTGTTTACCAATAAAATTTATGTTCACCCAATACTAGTGTTGATTTTACACTTCACACGTAAGTACATTAAATTTCACGATAATAATATACATGTACTGTAAAAGTGGAATTTTTCACGGTGTTGAAATTTTCGCTTATTTCGCTAGCATTAAATATCCGTGAATATATCCACGCGCAAACATATCAACGCTTCTCAAAATCTGCATTATCTTATAGTATTGTAGTCACACAGTACAAAACAGCTTGATTGACAGTGCGAAAATCTCCACATCGCGAACAGTTTATAGGCTGACTAAGCGAAAAAATCCACACGCTAAAATATCAACTTTTACAGTATGTTCTCATTGGATTGAGGAAGAAGGAAAGACAAAAGATACTACAGCGAAAAAAATTGCACCATACAATACACTACCAAAGTAAAGTATCTTGTACACATTGTCTTGGTCTAGGATATACTGAAACTATATCAGACTTACCAATCCAACAATGTACGGACTTCCCGCATCACCGAAGGCGTGAGAGACAAGAATCTGGACGGACTCGGCAGTCGACCGCCGCGTGGGAATCACTACATACTGAAACCAAAATATAACATTATATGTAATCTGGATCAGAAGCAGTGTACTTCATATTTCAAAACATTTTCTTTGCGTGGGGAAATATAGACTGTTTTTTATTGAGCAAGGTCATAAATAAGAGTGTTAGTTCAAAGTTGTTAATACCAATATGACTCGTATGACAGAAGAACAACTTACCAATAACATATCAGCAATAATCGACCAGTTCAAACACAGCATGGTCTCACCCAGGAATATCAGGATCTGAAAGGTACAGAAGTCATGTGAAACACCATGTCAGTAATTCATTTTGTTTAGTTTAACTGCTGAATACAGGCAGTTTCGCCCAAGCCAAAAAGGGCTTTATTTCCCCAAAAAACACTCCAAACTAAGGAATATATTACAACATTCAATACAAATATTGCTTAATTTTCTACATTCAAAAAGGAACAGGCCGTTGTAAAGTTTAGGTATTAACAACAGTGCTTTTATCACATCAAACCACATGTTAGATTGCATCCAAAATCCATCAAAATTCAAATCCTACAGCAAAATGCTGAACTCATTCAACACCTTAAGGATATAGATAGGGGACAAACAACTTTTTTTTTTTGTTGAAAAATTGATTACTTACAAATATTCTACATCATATAACCCAAAAAAATATTCAAAATTATGTTCATAAATGTGTCAATTACTGTGAATTAACATTGAACTCGAACATACAGGTCAGCACGTGGAACTGTTTACAAAATAAACAGACCCCCATACAGTGGTGCGGTCAGTTATATAGTCATTAGCACTCTGCTACATAGTCTTCAATGTTGTGGTCAGTCTTTGATGTAATATTTATGAACCTGTATCCCTACTACTACTACAGGAACCGTAGCTAATGACCCTGTTATTACATGGGAGGGGCTTATCGTGTGGCTTGCCTGACATTTTGCGGGAAAGGGGCATTTCAATGAGAAATCTTTTAATATTCATTAATTTCTCAGATATTTGAACCAACACATTATCAGTTTTTCCGGAGGACAGCTTGACGGACACATGTCTAGTCCTGATAAATGGTTTGGTAGGCAGAATCGGTCAGATAAGTGTTAAAACCAGAGGTTTCCAATTTCATGGAGTCTAAATGGTCTTTAGAGCACTTTCATAAATTCAAAAAGTTGTCCATCTCAAACGGCCATAACTTTGCCATCTATGAACCGATTTGTTCCAAATTTTGCAGGATTATAGGGAAAGACCCTGTCAACGATAACATGCCTCAGTTTCTGAAGAATATAGCTACATGTTTTATAACCAATAAAGTGAATTTGGGCATGAAAATCTATTCTAGAACATAAAATAAAAATCTGAGGCACATTTTTGTAGATGACCTTTCTGTCCCTCAATAGGAAAAGTATTGTCAGTTTTTGCTAGAAAATGTGAAAGAGGATCCAAATTCAAAATTGTCCGACATTTTTTTATATTATATACTACCAGGTATTATGCAATTGTGAATTACTTTAACACTTTAATTATACGTTCACTTTATAGAACATTTAATAACCTTTCCAATGATATATGATACATGTATGTTATTAAATGTATATCAAAATTATTAAGCAAAACATCTGAAGACACTGTGCCCGCTTTCTATATCCTTATAATTAACACTCATTTGAACTTTCAAAATTAATAAAATTTCAGGAGTGAATGAGTATATTTCCCAAATACTCTCTTAGTGTTTACAATTCTGGTTAAGTTGATATTTTCAAAATAAGTAACAAGAGCACCGCAAGCGGAGGCATGATACGCCCGTCGTACCCCATCGGAAGTATAATGGTATGGAAACACAAAGAAAGTTCTGACACTTTCTACATAATATCCGAAAACTGCATCAGATACAAAGTCCTAAAGGGCCATAACTCTAGTAAATGTTGTTGAATTAAACTGTCATTCAGGAAAATACAACTTCATGTCATAATGATTAAACCTAGCAAGTTTGAAAGATATCGGTCGAAAACTGAAGGAGAAGATCTCCGAATAAACAACAATTTACAACAGAAATGCATTTTCTACATATAAATGGCTTTATTTGGAAATTCCAATTATACAATGCTGTTACCCGAAAAATTGAAATAAATCAACAAAACCCTTAATATATGTTAAATATTATAGCTTTTCGAAGTACCATACCAAATTTTAGAGGAATTGAAGAAAACACAAAAAAGTTCTGACATTTTCTCATAATGTCTGAAATTGCATCAGATACGAAGTTCAAAAGGGCCATAACTCTAGTAAATATTGTTGAAACAAATTGTCATTCAGGAAAACACAACTTCATGTCATGATGATTAAGCCTAGCAAGTTTGAAAGATATCGGTTGAAAACTGCAGGAGAAGATCTCCGGACAAAACAACAGTTTACGACAGAAATGCATTTTCTACATTATGCCTATATTTAACTATGAAATGCTATTACGCAAAACGTTGAAATAACTTAACAAAACCCGTAATATATGTTAAATATTATAGCTAGTCGAAGTACCATACAAAATTTTAGAGGAATTGAAGAAAAAGCAAAAATGTTCTGACATTTTTTACATAAGGTCTTAAATTGCATCAGATACGAGGTTCCAAAGGGCCATAACTCTAGTAAATATAGTTGAAACAAACTGTCATTCAGGAAAACACAACTTCATGTCATGATGATTAAGCCTAACAAGTTTGAAAGATATCGGTTGAAAACTGTAGGAGAAGATCTCCGGACAAAACAACAGTTTACAACAGAAATGCATTTTCTACATAAAGCCTATATTTTGCAATTGCAAATATGCAACGCTGTTACCCGAAAAATTGAAATAACTCAACAAAACCCTTCATATATGTTAAATAGTATACATATTCGAAGTACCATACAAAATTTTAGAGGAATTGAAGAAAACACAAAAAAGTTCTGACATTTTTTACATAAGGTCTGAAATTGCATCAGATACGAAGTTCCAAAGGGCCATAACTCTAGTAAATATTGTTGAAACAAACTGTCATTCAGGAAAACACAACTTCATGTCAAGACTATTAAGGGTAGCAAGTTTGAAAGATATCCGTTGAAAACTGTAGGAGAAGATCTCCGGACAAAACAACAGTTTACAACAGAAATGCATTTTCTACATAAAGCCTATATTTTGCAATTGCAATTATGCAACGCTGTTATGTGAAAAGTTGAAATAACTCAACAAAACCCGTAATATATGTTAAATATTATAGATATTCGAAGTACCATACAAAATTTTAGAGGAATTAAAGAAAACACAAAAAAGTTCTGAAGTTTTCTAAATAATACCCGAAATTGCGTCCAAAAGGGCCATAACTCTAGTGAATATTCTCGAATCAAATTGTCTTTCAGGAAAACATAACTTCATGTTATGGTGGTTAAGCCTAGCAAGTTTGAAAGAAATCGGTTGAAAACTGTAGGAGGAGATCTCCGGACAAACAAAAGTTTACGACGGACGGACGTACGTCTGGACGGACGGACGGACAACGCCATACCATAATACGTCCCGTCATTTTTGACGGGCGTATAAAAATTGAAATTTACCGTAAGTCAAGTCTGTCAACATATTCCAATTTTTCTTCTCTTAACAACCATAGCCCACAATGCTTTCTTTTATTCCAGAAATCAAACATAGATACTCTGAGCACATGCATCAATATATACATGTAAAAATTATCAATCCTTTTCTGTGTGTTTTTGTTAGTCCTAATTTAACAGAAAAGAGAACTGGGCCTGGACCAGTGATCAAACCACAGGTTCCTAGTCAAACACTCTACTATTAAAATGAAGAAAAATTCCCTATAGTTCAAAGCTAGAAGGCAACCATGACCCTATGTTCAATTAAAATCTGCCACATTTATATAGTTAATCTAACGCAACATATTACACAGAGATTTAGCAAAATTAACAGCACTATGTGCTAAGAGAGATTAAGACACTTACCCATGTTGGCACTGTATACCACTGAGACAGCACGAGAGCGAAGAAAAGGAATGGAACACATGTCAGAAGGCCGAAGGCGCACACCAGGGGGTCTGCACGCGGATTGATCTTCTTATAGCGCCGGGAAATTTCTGCACCCAAAGCCACACCGACAAATCCCGCAACCACGGTGATGATCCCAAAGGTGAACGCCACACTGGAAACAGTAGACGGAGGTTTGGTCAAGAATTAGATACCCTCCCCGATCAATCAATGATAATCAACATTTTATTATCAAGAAAAGAGTTTTTTTTTGGTGTTACCCTTGAATATAGACAAGGGGATTCCCAAGTCACAACATACGTATGAGGTCCTTTTCTGCTTCGGGGGTAAAGAGAAAAAAATCTCCTCTTTTATCAGCTATTAAAAGCACTTCTACACACGAGCAATTTCAATGGCCCTGTCATACTGTAAGCATACATTACAGTCAAAATAGAAACTCAATAATGTACATGTATATAGAGCACATGTGTATATCTTGATGCAGCCTCAGGTTAGACTAATTTGATCATTATCATTACCTTACCCATCCTCGATATCCTGGGGATATGATCACCTATGCTCTCTACACCCCTGGAATATGTCATAGCAAAACTGAAGGCTCCAGTATCGATGTGCAACCTTGAGGCAAGAAGACTGGTTCGACCCTTTGATGTACATCAAAAGAATCTCGTGGTAATATCACGGTAAAAGTTGACAGGCTTTGAAATTGGTTGCAGCTCCTATGTAATCTTCAAAGAACAGGAATACAGCTTAGCGATTGGTCAGGTTTCTCTACCGGAGTGTGCCTTAAATTTTGCCATGATATATTTGAGGGGTGTAGAGAGTAGGTGAGTGTAACCCCTGAATATAGAGGATGTACTTTACCTCAAAGGGACAAATAAATGTTAGCATTTCTTCACCTCTTGTAGCATGACTACCATTAATTATCATTCTTACACCACAAATATGAAGAAGCGAATCAGCCACAATAAGACAGGCCCTTAATTTTTTCAAAGCAACCAATAGTTTAAGAGCAATATTTCTGCAAAACCTGTACAGGAAATGGAAACAAAATCTGTGCTGCAGTTTCATAAAACTTATAACAAAGCAAAGAATATAGGGAATCACTACAGTTACAGTATTACTGTTGGGACAAATTAGCTACACTTCATGCAAATGATAAAACTAATTTATACGTATTGATAACAATGCATTGTACCCGTAATGTAGGCCTCAATACTGAAAACAGATTGGATAGAAAAATGTAGAAATTACATAACAAGCAACATGTAACATCAAAGCCACTATTAGATCACGTGACTATGCTACATTTTTAAATCTGCAGTTTCAGTTGTTGGAGTATAATTTTTTCATGATTTTTAACACATCAACCTGCAATTATTCTTAAAATATTATGTAGCTTATAAACCAAATAAAGGCATGCACAATTTACCAAAATGTTCATCACAAACAAAAATAAAAAATTTTAAAATGTGTCCCGCAATATCTTCTCAATTATTTAATCTACAAAAAGAATAAAGGAGCATGCACAACCAAATCCTTAGTTTTCTCTAATGGATTTTGTCGATCTGTAAAAACATCTATTGTAAAAGGAGGTAAAGAGTACAAATGACCATATTCTATGGGAGAACGTCATTCCACCAAGATTTAAAACAAAAAGCTGAAAAAGGTTTATGGAGGCCTTGTCACATACTTACCAGACCTTCAGGGGTTCTCCAGAACATATATAGTTAGACCTACCAAAGGATGAGTAACTAGGGTCAAGGATGAGTAATCAAGGTCAAGGACGAGTAACCAAGGTCAAATATCAGTTGCAAAGAATTATGTTTTCCAACAACAAAGGCAATAAGTATTTCATCATACCAGAATAGACAAACATTATGCTTCCTGCTTATTTTTCTACAAAAGCGGAGTGTGAGATGGAAACAATGTTTTATTTCCCAATCAGTTCATTGGTATGTATACCTGGCTACTTATAAATTCTCCTATATCCCAGCAATATTCGTGTTTAAATCATGTTCCTTTCCTCCTTTCCTACCTTTACCTCCTCAGTCCCCTCCCCATCATGTATCTCCCCGCCCTGTTAATTACCTTCCCACACCATTGTGTACCTCCCCACCATGTCAAGTACCTTCCAACACCATTGTGTACCTCCCCACTCTTTCAAGTACCTTCCAACACCATTGTGTACCTCCCCACTCTTTCAAGTACCTTCCAACACCATTATGTACCTCCCCACTCTGTCAAGTACCTTCTCACACTGTACCTCCCCGTCCTGTCAAGTACCTTTCAACACCATTGTGTACCTCCCCGCCCTTTCAAGTACCTTCCAACACCATTATGTACCTTCCCACCCTGTCAAGTACCTTCCCACACCATTGTGTACCTCCCCATCCTGTCAAGTACCTTCCCACACCATTGTGTACCTCCCAACCCTGTCAAGTACCTTCCCATACCATCATGTACCTCCCCATCCTGTCAAGTACCTTCACACACCATTGTATACCTCCCCGCCCTGTCAAGTACTTTCCAACACCATTATGTACCTTCCCACCCTGTCAAGTACCTTCCCACACCATTGTGTACCTCCCCATCCTGTCAAGTACCTTCCCACACCATTGTGTACCTCCACATCCTGTCAAGTACCTTCCCACACCATTGTGTACCTCCCCATCCTGTCAAGTACCTTCACACACCATTATGTATCTCCCCATCCTGTCAAGTACCTTCCCACACCATTATGTATCTCCCCACCCTGTTGAGTACCTTCCCACACCATTGTGTACCTCCCCATCCTGTCAAGTACCTTCCCACACCATTGTGTACCTCCCCATCCTGTCAAGTACCTTCCCACACCATTGTGTACCTCTCACCCTGTTGAGTACCTTCCCACACCATTGTGTACCTCTCACCCTGTTGAGTACCTTCCCACACCATTGTGTACCTCTCACCCTGTTGAGTACCTTCCCACACCATTGTGTACCTCTCACCCTGTCAAGTACCTTCCCACACCATTGTGTACCTCCCTGCCCTGTTGAGTACCTTCATACACCATTGTGTACCTCCCCACCCTGTTGAGTAGCTCCCCACCTCATCATGTTCTTCAATGCCGTGTACCTCCCCATCCCATTGTGAACTTTCAATTCCCACTGTGACTTCCCAATCACATCGTGAACTCCCCCCCCCCCCCCCTTCCCACCCATCGTGAACTTCCCCAAACCCATCTTGAACTTCCCCATCTCATCATGATTAGTACCAACCAAAAACGCCTTGTACCTTCCAAACACCCATTGAGTACCTCCAGAGCCTGTTGTGTATTGTGTACCCCCCACAACTGTTGTGAATGTCGCCATCCTGTTGTGTATTTCCCCTCTTCATGTAATTCCCCAACCCAACCTGCACTTCCTATTCTGTAATTCCCCGACCTATCCTGTAATTCCCCGACCTATCCTGTATTTCCCCGAACTATCCTGTAATTCCCCGACCTATCTTGTATTTCCCCGACCTATCCTGTAATTCCCCCACCTATCCTGTATTTCCCCGACCTATCCTGTAATTCCCCCACCTATCCTGTATTTCCCCGACCTATCCTGTAATTCCCCGACCTATCCTGTATTTCCTTGACCTATCCTGTAATTCCCCGACCTATCCTGTATTTCCCCGACCTATCCTGTAATTCCCCGACCTATCCTGTATTTCCCCGACCTATCCTGTAATTCCCCGACCTATCCTGTATTTCCCCGACCTATCCTGTAATTGCCTGACCTATCCTGTATTTCCCCGAACTATCCTGTAATTCCCCGACATATCCTGTAATTCCCCGACATATCCTGGAATTAAACGATAGGTCAGGGAATTACAGGATATGTCGGGGAATTACAGGATATTCCCCGACATATCCTGTAATTCCCCGACCTATCGTGTAATTCCCCGACATATCCTGTAATTCCCCGACATATCCTGTATTTCCCAGACCTATCCTGTAATTCCCCGACCTATCCTGTATTTCCCCCACCTATCCTGTAATTCCCCGACCTATCCTGTATTTCCCCGACCTATCCTGTATTTCCCCGACCTATCCTGTAATTCCCCGACCTATCCTGTATTTCCTTGACATATCCTGTAATTCCCCGACATATCCTGGAATTACACGATAGGTCGGGGAATTACAGGATATTCCCCGACATATCCTGTAATTCCCCGACCTATCGTGTAATTCCCCAACCTATCGTGTAATTCCCCGACCTATCCTGTAATTCCCCGACCTATTGTGTATTTCCCTGACCTATCCTGTAATTCCCCATCCTTTCCTGTATTTCCAGACCTATCCTATAATTCCCAGGCCTATCCTATAATTCCCCTTCCTTGTAATTGCCCGACATATCCTGTAACTGCCCAACCTATCCTGTAATTCCCTGACATATCCTGTAATTCCCCGACCTATCCTATAATTCCCCTTCCTTGTAATTTCCCGACCTATTGTGTATTTCCCCCACCTATCCTGTAATTCCTCAACCTATTGTGTATTTCCCCGACCTATCCTGTAATTCCCCGACCTATCGTGTAATTCCCCAACCTATCGTGTAATTCCCCGACCTATTCTGTAATTCCCCGACCTATCCTGTAATTCCCCGACCTATTGTGTATTTCCCTGACCTATCCTGTAATTCCTCATCCTTTCCTGTATTTCCAGACCTATCCTATAATTCCCGGTCCTATCGTGTATTTCCCCGACCTATCCTATAATTCCCCTTCCTTGTAATTGCCCGACATATCCTGTAACTGCCCAACCTATCCTGTAATTCCCTGACATATCCTGTAATTCCCCGAACTATCCTATAATTCCCCTTCCTTGTAATTTCCCGACCTATTGTGTATTTCCCCCACCTATCCTGTAATTCCTCGACCTATTGTGTATTTCCCCGACCTATCCTGTAATTGCCCGACCTGTCGTGTATTTCCCCAACCTATCCTGTAGTTCCCCGACCTATCCTGTAGTTCCCCATCCTTTCCTGTATTTCCCGACCTATCCTATAATTGCCCGACCTATCCTGTAATTCCCCAACCTATCCTGTAATTTCCTGACCTATGCTGTAATTTCCTGACCTATCCTGTAATTTCCCAACCTATCCTCTAATTCTCCACTCCATCCTGTACCTACCCTGCCTGAGTTGCCTCTTTGCCTTGTGCCTTGATGGAATCATACATAAAGAGGGGGGCCCACAGTGCCAGGGCACCAGTAGTGAAGGCCACACAGGTAAACCCTATGGTCGAAAGCACAAAACTCCGGCTGTGGAGAAAACAACATTACCAGTATCAATAAGTGAAAATCAGTCAAAATGAACAAAACAACAGTAAAACACTACAACAGTGAAAAAAAAGAACATGTCTCTAAACAGTTGGACATAATCAGTGATTTTGTTTGCCCATTTTTACAGTCGATTTAAGGCTGTTTCCCCAAGTCAAAATGTTATTTTCCCAAAATGAAGCAAAATTCAAGAATATTTTCCCACTTTACCTGAAAACCATACTTTATTTTCCCAATTCAATAAGGCACAGGCTGCTGTTAAATCAAGTAGTAAAAACACTGATAATGCTATAAGCAACTCTGCAAGGATTAAAGCCTGCAGTTTTCTTCAATTGCTATTTCCATTTAGATTGGCCAGGAATTATACATTGTGTTACATTAGTTGCTAGAAAGTTGGGTTTATATTTTTCAATCTTAAATAGTTCCTGTGTAAAGTCATATACTGTGTACCAGGAAACTTTCACTCCAAATTTTAATCTGATGTAATAAAGATACATTTCCACTAATTGTTAATTTCATCCATGACATTTGATTTCTAGGACTATTATATCACTTTCTACTGTTTCCTTTAAGGCCCAATGTCATGAAATTTTTCGTGATTATGAAAAATTCTGGGAAAAAAATCCAGTTGATGAATATGTAAAAATAAGCCTAAAACAAAGTTAGCCTGAGAGGTAACTAACTAGAAACTCTTGACAGAAAAATTCCAAAGAACTGAAAATAATTCTGGTGGGGCCCACTTCAACAACAAGCAAAAGTTAGAAGACAGTTCAAAATGGACGCGTGTTTACAAATACAGAGTTTCAACTGCTGCCATATCGGTTACCGAATAAGAATTCATCTTGAATATTGCTGATATCGGTTAATCTTAACTAAATCTATAATAATAAAAAAATATTAGGCTTTATTTTCGTTCCAAGTTTTGCCGAAAGTTACGTATATTGGACTTTTAATAGTAATTTTACTGTCATACAGATATACAGGGTAAAAACGACAAAGAAATTAAAATAGAGTGACAAATTTCATATGAACAGAATAAATAGTGCTGGGTAAAAGGTCATCCTTTTTCTTGGATCGAAAATGTTTATAGCGAAAATGGACATATTTTGTTTGAGCTTTTACACAATGACTATTAAACCACATCATATCTGTAACTTACATCTTGACAACCTCTTTGAGGTCGGTGAGGTAGCTTGTGTTGTGGAGAGTTACTCCCCCTTCTGACATCCCACGTTTAGGCTCCTTTAGTACGACTAGAATAAGTATTACACACACCACACCTAGCACTGGTGTCACCTGGAAACACAGATAATAGGGTTACTTAACAAACTTTTATCATTAGGTAATAAATTCTTTGATGGAATGTTTGAGCGATGGTGACTGACGGAACATACTGATATTTACCATTGCTCAGGGTTCTCATTAAAAGCCGGTTGCCGGCAAAAGTAGCTGGTTATTCACCATCTTTGAACCGGCTATTTTTCAGAATTTTACATATGTCAACATTACAGAATGTGAAAATTCAACCAGCTATTCTTTCAAAATCAACCAATTATTGCAAATTTAGTGAGAACACTGTTGCTTTCATTTCTTTTCTATTTTATGCCCATTAAATTAGCAATGTATAGTTACTCATGATTTAATTGTAGGAAGTTGGGGCAAGGATGAGTTGGAAAATAAGCTTATACCTTATACTGTTTCCTTCCACTCTGTAGTAGCTAGGAGATCACTTGATCACAGGATGTAAGATTCTGAGTTTGTGTGTATTTGTACATATTACTACAGATAGTTTGGTCAAAGTGAAGGAGTCTCCCCCCCCCCTCCCAATGAGGGAGGGTTGACAGGTATGTTTGAGATACTAGTTGGTGACTGATGGAGAATACCGATACTTACCCTCAACGCCCACTGCCACGCCCCTAACGCTTTAGCTATGTTAGATCCTACTATATAACCCATACCACTGAAATCAGAAACGAGAGAGAATACAGATAGGGCTACAACAACATATCAAGATGTCCATTTACAAATACAAGGCCATACGTAAAAATTGGATATAACTTACCACCTCAAGGTCTCTTGTTAAGATTTTCTTGATCATATGTACAGTAAACATCTTGGGTGTACAATTTTATATCTATAATACTAGCAAGCAGGCAGATTTTCTACAAACCTGAACTATCTTTTCAACCTGGTAGTACGTATTGAAGCATTTTAATAAATATAGGAGTCTTAGATGTATAGGCTTATAGAATTGCATTCCCATATTCATATGAATCTTGTATTTCTAAGTCTGCTTGACAACCAAAATGAATATTTTACCACTAAAAATGGTGACTAGTTTTGAAATCAATACACAATATCATGAACAAAACTTCCTACTGGAATGGCGAAGCAAAATAACATGTACATGATATATAACTGCTGTAAATAATGTATGTTTTACTGTCGACCACTTGTAAGGAGAGTCATGTACTCAAAGTGTCATTGATAAGAAATAAGTCATTAATTATTATAATACACCAACCTTCCTACTGTAATGGCAAAGCAAAATATACAAACCTTCCTACTGTAATGGCAAAGCAAAATATACAAACCTTCCTACTGGAATGGCGAAGTAAAATACCATAAGCATTCTCGACCTCTTCTCTCCCGTAAACAGATCTGCTATAATAGTTGGGGCAATTGTGGAGTAGCTCGCCTCTCCTACGCCAACTAACGCTCGCATAATTGCGAAGGCATAAAAATGCTGAAGTAAAAAATAGAAATGGAAAGTTTCTTTAACTTTGGATTTGGACAAATAAAAAAAGATATTTTGCATGCAACAATAAGAACACATTTAAAATTAAAAAGCAGAAAAAATAGTTAAACATATTGCACATATATATATACTAATAGTAGATTATTGTATCATTTAAAATAAAAAAGTTTTCGGAGAAGTTAACATCAAGATTGATTAATAATTGTTGATTTCCACAAACCAAAGCCAGATGCATGTCAACTGTGTTTTGGTGGTTGATATTTTTCTGAAAAACTACCCATGTAATGATGTAGCTCATCAGTGACATCACATCTGCATCATTAAAATGAAGTCACATTTCAGAATGTCAGTCACAGAGGTAATGAACATTTTGGAATAAAAATCTACCAGTATTTTTTTAAATTAAATCTCTTTTTTGACTCACTACTCACTAGCACAGATTTGGAAATATGTCATTCCAAAACCTGTGGTCACCTTCATCTTATCCAATGTGGTTTTCCAAAATGGGATTCGGGTATATCTTTCATTCCCGTACATGTAGGTAGGGAAAATTACACAATTTGCAGGAATTTCATTTCAATATATGATAATTAAATATAGCCCCAATGTTCACAGTAAACTCATTAACAGAAATACAGTTTAACATCTATGCTTTTATCACCAAAATGAAATCATTTAAGAAATTCTATACATTTGTAGTAAACAGGCTAAGATTGATGTGTTTATATATTCAATGCATGTTCAGTAATTCGTAATGTCATATTCAACCTAATAAACAAATTGTACGCTTATAAAAACATAATAGGGGTAATAAAAAGCTTTTATGTGAAATTTGAGTTGTAAAATTTTAAGAGGCTTTTGTTTTGGTTTCTCTGAAACAGAGAATTTTTGGTTAAAAAGCTGAAGATTATATTGGCATTTTTCAACGGTTTAAATTAGCTCACCAGTTCCAGTGCGCTTATAGGGGCGTGTGTACTGATGTCAAATATGGTATATAATGCTTAAAAGGGCTCTAAATTAATGAAATCTTAGAAATAATGCCTTTTCTCTGTTCTTTAGAACAAAGCCTTTGGTAAAAAGACTTGATAGTGTAATTTATAGTGGTACTGGTAGATCAGTGAGGTAAAGAGCTTTATGATAGGTTTTCATTACCACAACCCACCTCTTGTACTTATACTTATAGAGGCAGGTGTCTTTGTAAGGTCAGTACAGTAGTAATGTTCACTCACCTCTCTAGGAATCATTGATCCAGCAAACGTTACTGCCGACCAGAAAAATATACCTCCCGCCATAATGTACTTTCTCGTGTATCTATCACCAAGGAACCCAAATATCGGGGAAAACACCATATATGTTAATACAAAAACTGTCTGTATAAGTCCATCCTCGGAGTTCTCTAATTTGTAATAGTCTTGTATGTCTTTAAGTACACCTGTAGAAAGACAGAAAAAATCATGATCAGCTACAATGTTTTAAATGTATATATAACAGCAGTGGTTTTGTTACCTAAATTTGACAAAAGCCTGCTACTATATGAACTGGGAAAACATAGCATTATATTGTTTTTGAAATTGGGAATATGTTCTTTAGGTTTAGGTCATTATGGGATTATAAGACACTTTTTAGCAGATCAGGGAAACAGTCTGTATCTAGCAGTAAAACATCACTGAAGGACAGGTTACTAAAATTAAATTAGTAAATTATAAAAATTTACATTAGATTTTGACCGATCAGTGAGGGTGAAATAGCACAAACATGTACACAATGAATCTGTTCTGTCATTATTTGTAAATATATGTAAAATAAACAAAAAGTATATATGGAAACAGCAATTAACGTAATAATAAGTTAGCACACTCATAAGTTAGCACAATGTTATCTACAGTTTAACTTCTGTAATAAAGAGCAATTTTTATCATTCATTTTTATCAATGAACATAATAAAACAGTAATTATAAGTTAACAATGAAATATTTACATTTGCTCTGCATTGCCACTATATAACACTACCAAGGCCAGTTCCGTATTATGAGACCATAACACTGGATCTCATAACACTGAACTGGTTATTATGACGTCATTACGATTGTGACGTCATAATCATAACATTGGAGATAGCTGGCCGATACTGACTGTTTGGCTGTTCCATGTATTAGAAATCAACCTTAAATTTTCAGAAAAAATGTAGAATATAAATCAACGGAAAAAATGTAAATATAAGCATAACACAGCATTCTGTTCCGTGTTATGGTCCTATAACACGGAACATGATTGCTGTTTAATGCTTAAATAAATACCGAGTGAGTATGGATTTTATACCAGGTATTTTGACATATGGCAACAGTATTTTAAATGTGGTATTATAATATAATCTTTTCATTTTGAATATCTTTAACATGTACAGTTCCCTTGTTCTGATCAGCGTCAGTCACTTGCACACCTACAACATGTACAAACTCAACAATATCCATAGCTGCTTTTGTTACTTTTAGATGGGACTTTTTGTCTTATATTGGAAGGAGCTGAGTATTTAAAGATTTAGTAATATAATGATTATGAAATATGAAGTCCATCATTGACCTCTGAAAGTCCCCAGAAAAAAAATATGGACAGCTAGTTGTATAATCTTTTGTTTGAAAAGTTTAACTTATAACTCAACTGATATATATCAGAGTAAATATCAAAAAAACAAATTGATATTTGCCCCAATACAACATTTACTAGTATTAGCCCCAGGCAATGCACTAATAATTAATTAATGTATTATGATATATATCAGTTATTTACATACATGTGGTTGAACACCTTATGCTTAATGAATTTTATCATCTTATATCATCAGGTTATTTATGGAATACTTTTCTATTTTGGTTGGTTATGCCGTGACAACTTCATTTGATTAAAGAACCTAATTTTTTCTACATCAATAGACGACAAAGTATCTGCAAAGTTTACATATTTACAGTATTTTTTAGCACACATGGTTTACAGCTAGTTTTAATACATTAGTCTGATCATTCAATAAAAGTAGCAGTCTGAAATTTACATTTAAATACGTATACCTTGGTTAGTTTAAATTTGTATTCCAATTGCTAACATGATTTTTGTTGATATGGTAGAAAATTTGCAATGGCCATGGTAAGGTTATATGAAAATAGTATCACTTTATAGAGAAAATCCTAGAATTGTACATCAATAAACTACAAACAAAATTTCACACAGATTAGAGGCATAATAATATCCATCACGGCATGGGTTAGTTAATCAACGGGGCCCAGTGTTTCAAGCGTTGATTAGCTTAATCAGAGATTTCATAGCACAATAGTTTTCATGTAACTTTAAAACACAACTTTCGAATTAGTTGCAACACTCTGATCAAAATTTTAAAAAATAGCAGATTTAATTCACATACAAAATTGTGAAATTTTACCTAGTTCAAGATTATTCAAACAAATAACAAAACTCTATTTGCCCCAATAACAAATTTATTAAAGTGTAAGGTTGAAAATGCTGCTAAATAATGATAAAGCTAACTGCCTTTGGAAGAAATGAGCCTGGATAAATCTTAATAATGCTTTTAAGTTTTGAACTGGATAATGTATATATATCAGAATTTTGTTGTATGGTAATTTTAGAATCATATTTGAATAAGGGAAATAGAGGATATTCAATGGTTGTTGTATAATATCAAATTTAAATATTTCACAAGTATGGCAGATTTTTTTTTATATTTTCACGAGTGTGAAACAAGGGTTGGTCACAGGTATTACTGTAATATGAAAGGAAAAATGGATGCATGGCCACACTAAGATTTCAAACATGGACCTTCCGACCTTTAGATAGATGCTCAACCAAGCTTTCTGGACATCGATGATCGACAATAGTCCAGTTCCGCTATATAGTCGTCCCTCCTTTTTCTAAATGTGTTCGCCATCAAACATCAGAACCCAGGTTCTAACTCTTTGCCACCACAGGGAGGGCAATATCATGGACACCATTTGTAACACAAAAAAGAATAGTGTGAGTCCACTGGTGATCAAACCCTTGATCTCTAAGTTCCTAGTCATATGCTCTACTACTGAGCTAAAAGGAAATTCCCTTTAACTCAGTGGTTGGTAGAGCATCCAGCTAGAAACTGTAGCTGATCTAGTCCAGCCCAATCATTGGTGACCAGATATATCAGCGATTTCCGTGATACAACATTCAGTCGGTTTAGTCATGTGACTTTCATCACCACGTGACTTTATTTAGGGCACTTTTAAAACAAAATGGCGGCTAAATAGAAGTTTTCAATGACAGTAAATATATAAGTGAGGTAAAGTTTTTTGGTCAAAAAAGGGATCACAACTTCAAATAAAACAAAAGGGGTGTTAGTAAAATTAGCTGAGATCACTGACAAACTGAATTTATCTTGTATTGAGAATTATGAATGCAATCCACAGTGCTCGTAATCAGGGTTTCTCTTTGCTGTTGGAAACGATCTGAACGTTACATTTTGCCAGATAGTTTCTTTTACGACTGACAGTTACACATCTAGGTATACGTACAACACACCATGACTTAGTTTAAGAGCCTGTATCTTTCTTTCGTCCCCTTTTAACCTAAAGCGACTAAAAAATCGAATCGAATCTAGCTTCCATTAGGTCACATGATCAAATCACCGATTTCTAACTCCACTTCAAAAGAGTTCTTGTATCTCGGAAACAGCGTATTGTTAGAGCATCTGTCTAGAGTTCAGACTTTCCCTTTAGCTCAGTGGTAGAGGGTCTGACTAGGAACCTGGGGATTGAGCATTTGATCCCCAGTGTAAGCATGTAAACTATCTGTGACCTATCTCTTTCCTTTTACATGTACACCATGTATAAGAAGTCTTAGTCATGCGAATCTGCGACTGTGCCTGTGAAAAGTTTCATGTCGTATAAAACCTCTAAACGTTGCAGGAATAACTCGTCATATGAATTTGCGATATTTAACCAAAAGAATCGAGCATTATTTAAAGAAACACTGAATTATCATTTGAACCAAAAACTAAAAGGAAATCCCTTTAACTCAGTGGTTGGTAGAGCATCCAGCTAGAAACTGTAGCTGATCTAGTCCAGGCCAATCATTGGTGACCAGATATAGCTCAATTGATTGAGCATCTGTCTAGAGTTCGGGAGGTCCCCAGTTTGAACCCCGGTCAGGCCATTTATTATGTATACCTCTAAACATTGCTGGAATAACCTGTCATATGAATTTGCGATATAGCCAAAAGAATGTAGCATTATTTAACAGAAACACTGAATTATCCTTTGAACCAAGCCATTTTCAGGAGGTACCCACTAGTCCGAAGGGTTCTGACTCTATGATCTGTTTAAATTTTGGGACGGCTAGCAGCTCATAAGTGGATCATAGAGTCAGAACTCTTCAGACTACAGCCCCACTAGTCCGAAGGGTTCGGACTCTCTGACCCGCTAAATATTTGGACGACAGGCGGGTTTTTGCGGTTAATACAAAAATGGAAAAACGGAAATAAGAGGTTGCAGTCGGCAAAATCATATCCGATAATAAAAAGCCGACCAGCGGCCTCTTATGTTATAGTACTCCTATAACATAAGAGGCCGCTGGTCGGCCTTTTTATTATCGGATATGATTTTGCCGACTGCGACCTCTTATTTCCGAAGCACTAATTCTTTGATGCAGATTCCGCCCTCGATTGAAGGGGAATGAAATCAGCTTGAAAAAAACAACTTCAGTGGTTGACAGTTCATAAAAACAGTGTGTACTCACGTTTTATGTAATTAAGATCCCATATGTATGTCAAAGATACAATTATATAAAATATTACGGACCGTCAAACGCGAAATACAAGACCAAGCGGCTGAAGCCCCACTCCGGCTTATTTTTCAACATGGCTTCCTCGGTTGATAAAAATTAGTACAGGGTTTTTTAAACGGAACGAAATGAGACATAACTTGGTTGTATTCCGCTTGTAGAACATTGTATGTATTTCCATTTTTGTGTTAACCGCAAAAACCATGTGATATTTAAATTTACTTCCGACAATGTTGTCTGCTTCACTTCGACATAAGAAAAACATTATTTGTATAACATTGAGTGTTTGACACGAAATTCTCCTGATTTCATGATGGATTTATGGAAAGGAATGCTATTTGGACTTTGTTGATCATTTAAATGTAAGTGACACGCTATATTTTTTTCAAATCCTGACTTTGAAAAATTGATTGTCAGCATCGGGAAAATCAGCTATGGGCAGTTAGAGGTTACACGGCGCTTGTCAAAAAATATCTCGCCGTGTTAAACCTCTAACATTGTTGGAGTACAGACCACAGGTGCTTGTGGACATGAAGTAAAGGTAAGCAACTAACCGGTAGAGCTTACCTTTAGGTTTTTATAAGGCTACTCTGCATATGTTGTTATTGTAAACTTAATAATTTAGCATTGTGTTATTTTGAAACACTACCTTCTACATTCAATGAAAAATAATCACATTCATGTCCACAAGCACCTGTTCTTCGGAATACAGCCCCACCCACACCATCATTATTTTAATCACCTGCTACTGTATATCTATCCATGTAGTTGAGAAGATTGATGCACAGAAGGATCGAAACTGATGCATAAGCTGTCGCCTTTGAAATGGAATCCTCTCTTTGCGATTCCACCACAACATGGTTGGGAACTTCATTATCATCCACACTCCGTCGTCGATTGCCATCTTCATCGACGATTGGTGCGGTATCTGAAAAATCAACGGGCATTTCGTCCAGTTGAACAGTGTCGTCGAAGGGAGGGATGAATTTGCTCATTTGTCCGGTGTTAACATATCACATAGAGGAAGTTGACAAAGTCATCGGCTGTTTAGGATGACAGTCATAGCCTAACGCAGTCACAAGTTCATTCTGTTGTAACCCAAATAATAATGTGGTTGTCGACCGGTTCCTTAAGCCGGAACCAAACGTGGTTCGAGAACCTTTGATGATAACTTAACCGGAAGTTAGTTTGATTAAGGAGGCGATCGCGTTGATTTTTTTTGTTTTGCAATTCGTATCCGTTTCTTTTTTCAACTGAGATTTTTTTCTTTGAAAAGCATAATTTAGAAGATATGTTTTAAGATAAGAATAACATTTAAATTGCAAAGGTCATTTTGTATATTTGTTAAATTCTGGGAAAAAATCAGGGACGTATACGTCCCTGGGAAAATCAAAAAAATTCAGCCATTATCATAGTTTTGAATTAAAACAATAGATATTTCCTCTTCTATCGTAATAGTTAAGTAAAAATTGAGGTAAATGTGTTATTTAAACCGACAGGGCTAATGTTTCTGTATGTATTACTAGCTGTTTCGAATATTTTTACTTCATATGTTAAGGATCACCTTGCCGCTGCCAAGAACAGCAAAGGTAGCAGCTGAGAGAGGGACATTACTGTTGGCGTTGTCAGGAAAGCGTGACCATATCGATCACTGTGATGTTTTTGTTTTATAAGCAAAGCTTTTAATTAATTGGCAAGGACATCAGGTGACAATCTCGAATCGGCATTAGATCCGCGTCACATGCATTCAAATACAACATATATATTAATGTGTTTGTTACGCAAATGGAGACAGGACCGTAAATAAAGCCAATAAATCAAACTAAAACAAACCAATCTCACTACCTGTCCTATAACAATACAGGAAGTCAAAGAAAGTTTAGCCGAAATAAGTGTAAGTGTTATATAAACTAATCTTCCTTATATATAATGTTTACTTTCGGCGCGTGTATAAATTCGATAACAAAACCACGAAGATACAGCCAATGTATTATGTAGGTCATTTTTAATGTACTAACCTACGCACATACATAATGTATATGTAATGTTTATACAATGATGACTCGGTTCTCATTTTGAGGATTGATGCTTACTTGGATGTGACCAAGATTTACATGGCGGGTGTCGTCGATGAAGCAGAAGACGCTTACTCTTCCGGAACACCTGGTTTTATTCTCTTGTGCTTTTACGAGAGTCTCCATGTAAATCTTTCTTTTATTCCTATTTTGCCCCTGGTTTAATTGATTTTGAGTTCGGATTATGGTTTTGTTGACGCTTTGGTATTCTCTGATTTTTTTTATTTAATGTTTACAACAGAAAGTTAGATCGAAGTAAGGTTCATAATATATCGAAATAAATATTCTAGTATTGAGCCGACATTAACAGATTTTTTATATGCTGTATATATTCAACATGATAGCGATAACCTAAATAGATATTATGTGTTATAACTGATATATGATATCTTAAACAAAACATATAGAAACAAGATAGGAAGAGTGCATGCTGTGTACGACAGTTTAATAAAAATCGGTGTTCTTTCTTAGATAACTTGTTAATTAAGGTACTCAAGTTTAGAGATATTCTCAACTCAATACATTTTTTGCTTTTGAATGAGTAATTTCAAGCACTTAATTACTTATTACATGAACAAATAATTATTTTGTATCAGCTCATTGTTTACTGTGACATGTGTATTGCCCTAGAGAACAATACGTGTATATGTATATATCATTCTGTGACATTTACAAGTCTTTTGATTTCGTTTGATAGTACAGTCCTTTTGCCGGAAAAAACGCAAATTAAGGCCCTTAAATGTCGATGATGATCTTTCACACGTTCATTTACCGGGTAGTGTCAACGTTTTACCAACGAAAGGCATCTCTCTTTTCTTCAAAATTTAAAATTTTAAAGCTTTAGTTTTAGAGATTAGTTTAGAGCAACGTTTGATAAAGATACCGAAATTTTTGTTTCCAATAGACTTCAACGTATATGTTTTTAAAGCACAGGGACCGGAGAATTCGGTATATCTTTACTCGGACATATACTTACAAAGTAGATTTTAGCGTAGTTTTACACATAATAGGAGTTTATCGACCCCCCCCCCCCCCCCCCAAAAAAAAGAGAAAAGATCTGAATCAATATAAATGAGTAAAATTACCCTGAACATCTTAGTTTATATTATACATAGCTGTTACGAATTCTCATGCCCTCTGGTTTTATCCGCATTTTTCATTTAGTTAAACTTACATCGCATATTACGCCTGAGGCGGTCCTCAAATGACCTTAGAACAGGACACTAAACAGAATCAAACCTATCGCCAAATCTAGCAATAGTTGTTACTCAGTATATACTATATATAGTGTTTCACGCTACTGTGTTAGCATAAGTATGTATTTCTGTGTACATTTTTATTTATGTGAATACATATGTATCAACATAAGTTACAGATAAAAATAAGTTTCATTGTTATGCATGGTATCATTGTTATCGTGGTAATTGTAGATGTCCGACGAGGAATTACAAAGGCTATATGGACATTAAACAGAACAAAACCTATCGCCAAATCTAGCAATAGTTGTTACTCAGTATATATAGTGGTTCACGCTGTTTTAGCATAAGTATGTAAGATAAGTTTCATTGTTATGTATGATATCATTGTTATCGTGGTAATTGTAGATATCCGACGAGGAATTACAAAGGCTATATGGACATTAAACAGAACAAAACCTATCGCCAAATCTAGCAATAGTTGTTACTCAGTATATATAGTGGTTCACGCTGTTTTAGCATAAGTATGTAAGATAAGTTTCATTGTTATGTATGATATCATTGTTATCGTGGTAATTGTAGATATCCGACGAAGAAGGCTATATGATAAGCTATAATATACATTGTATATGTATATACAGGCTGATGTCACGTGTATGCGCCCGTTGAATTAGTCGATCATAACAAATATGAAAGACGTTACATTAGCTATTTGATTTGTTTAAGGTTTAAAAACATAAACATTTGTTATGTTTGATACTGATACCATTTAAGATAACTGAAAAACGACACCTAAATCAAAGCTGGCTAATTTTACCGCTATGCTGCTGTGCGATTATTTTATTTTATAGCAAAATATGAATACTCTAAAACAAAATATAAAAAAAATCTGCATGTTTGACACAAGATATGGCGCATGGAGCCTTCGACTTTTTTCATGGCAATTTCTAAGTGTGCAGAGAAAGCAAGCTAGCGCAACACCAGAAAATTTGAGGCTTCTTATAATTGAAAAATTGTATATCTCGCGAATGAAGGAGAAAAAAAAACCGTAAGTTTCGGTGTCTTCCGGTTACATTCCATGTTCCGGTTCCAAACTACACACGTGTGGGCCACACGATCGTACGATTATCGTCACCATGCACCATCTCTAAAACGTTCTTCTTCGGTTAGTAAATCGTTCAATCAATAACGTAATATTTTCAATAAATCATTACAGACACTTCATTAATTATATTTTACACATATAAAATATGTACTGCAGTACTTTGGTTTAGCAATAGTTATCGAGGTGACCACGTGTTGCGTTGTCAGATAAATACGTTACCTGTTTTACAGGTAAAATACTCACTAGTTTGCTCTCCAAGTTTCACCTCCTCCAACTCCAACCCCCCGTTTACGTATCCGCCGTTTTCGTCGCCTTCGTCGCCTTTTGCCATTTTAACATCCACGCGCTAATAAAATTTAGATGTTGATTATATCACACTTTTTTACGAAACATTTGTAGTGTATTTCCGAATGTTAGAATACTGTGTTGGTATTGGTGGACGAGGTCACTCCCTCTGGGACACCTTATCAGGCCAGGTAGAGCGTGTGTGTATAGTCCGAGGTACTCCCTAGGCCTGATAACGTACACACAAGCTACCTAGCTATATGGACAAGTCTATACCCTTTGTACGGGTTACGTATATGTCACCCACTATCAGCATCCTTTGTTGGTTTTTGGTAAGATAACGCAGTTAACTGATGACAGATCTAGGAATATATTTATTATAAATGTTTTGTATGGTGTTTTTTGAAGTTTGGTAAAATAACAAAGTTAACTGATGACAGTCCTGGGAATATATTTATCATAAATATTTTGTATGGTTTTTTTATGTTTCTCAATATTATTGTTCGTAGAAAGGACGCAGAGTACATGTGATGATCGCTATTTTGATTTACGTCAAACACATCAAACTATCATGGAAAAGTTTTGAATTTGTAAAACATGAAATAGTATAGTTTCTGTAATATCGTTATTACGTCATTGTTTCGCCATATGAAGATCTAAGTATACTTTCGTTGTGGAAGAATACAGTAATTTGATACATTATGCCTAGAACTTTGTATTTGATATATAATTTTAATGATACATTATCGAGTGAATGTCCAGTGGCGGATCCAGGGGGGTGTCACTGGGCGCACGTGACACCCCCCTGTCCTTGACCAGGATTTTATTTAGTAGTAAAATATAAGATCACATTGATCTGGTGACACCCCCCAGCACTGTTCAGTGTACATGTGCACACTGGATCCATTTGCGCACATTTTTACTTGGACTTATCAATCTCTTCAGTGGTAATTGTTCAGTCTATCTATAACTCTGTCCAAGCCAAACACCCTGCCACCCAACTCCAAAAGTGTTGACTATATAATTGACACTAATTGATATCTCGACCCCAGCAATAGTTAACTAATTGATATCTCCACCCCAGCATCAATTAACTTGGTCAGTGAACCGTGACAATGTTTACAAGAATGACCACAGGTAAAGAAATTTATACAAGCCTGTCTCTACCTGTGGAAGGGCATTTGACATTGTTTAGTGCTTAGTAATTATCTGATACAGATAAGCTTATTAAAGTATCGCATACATGTACAATACATAATAATTATAAAATACAGTTACAGTGTTTATTCAAACATAAAAAAAAACATCCATTAGTATCTAGTCAAATTTGGCTTATGAGACACTATCAAAATATTCCTCGAGTAATTATGTCCCCCAAACGAAGTGGGGGGACATATTGTTTTTGCTCGGTTTCTTATTATTATTATTATTATTATTCTTGTTTCTTCCACTTTCTTCCGCCGCGGAGGTTTCCGACCGTTTTCTCAAAAACTACTGGACGGATCTTCACGAAACTTCACACACATACTCATTAGGGGCGGGGTGTGTGAAAACAGGTTGTTTTTTCGCGACCGGAAGTCCAAGATGGCCGCCAGAGCTAATTTCCGGTTTTCAAAATTCAGTCTCCGATTTCAGTAAAAATTGGTACATGGGTGTTTTAAGGGATGCTGAATAACATGGTAACATTTTCGTAAAGTTTGGTTGCCACCGAAACGAAAATGGAGGCCTCTGATTGGTCGAAATTTATATATTGTCCGATTTCAATGAAATTTAATATATATGTGTAGTATTACACCAACAACATTGTCGTCACATCTGTTTCATGATTCGTCAACATGACCGCTATTTCCTGGCTTCTGATTGGTCGAAATTTATATATTGTCCGATTTCAATGAAATTTAATATATATGTGTAGTATTACACCAACAACATTGTCGTAACCTCCGTTTCGTGATTCGTCAACATGGCCGCTATTTCCTGGCTTCTGATTGGTCGAAATTTATATATTGTCCGATTTCAATGAAATTTTATATATAACTGTAGTAGGACACCACGGACATTGTCGTAACCTCCGTTTCGTGATTCGTCAACATGGCCGCTATTTCCTGGCTTCTGATTGGTCGAAATTTATATATTGTCCGATTTCAATGAAATTTTATATATAACTGTAGTAAGACACCACGGACATTGTCGTAACCTCCGTTTCCTAATTCGTCAACATGACCGCTGATATATGGGGTGTCAGCTATATTTCCATTGTGAGTTCATTGGGCTCATCAGTTCCGACCAAAGGGGTAGTTTGGGGGACATCTGTAATGGTACCCCATTACAATTAGCACTTGTTAGATTACATTTGATAGATATTTTTGTTTTCTTTGATACATAAAACAAAATCCTTTATAGACTTCTTTCTATCAACTTTCTACTCTCATTAAAAAATATCAATTTATTTTTATTATGTATCAGTAAAGCGTTAAAAGTTTGAAATTTCGCTTCCGTTTCATTAAGAATAAAAAATATCGGTTCAGAACAAAATCACATTCTATCAAAATTTGAGTTTCATCATGCATTTCTTCCGTGTAGAGGTATTTATTGCCCGTTTCTATAGTTGTGAGAATAGTCATTGTGAGAAAGTCACGTCAGGAAACGGACATAAGCACTTAAAAACATGTATGTTAATAAGCATTTTATCTAATTACATATGTATTTGCAGTGTTCATCACGAGGGCAACTTTATCATTTTGATTCCAAAATTAACTGCACATTGTCAGAGACGTTTATAACACAATGTAATATATGTCTCTGATATTGGATGTGAACAAATTTATTTGTTAAAACAGCATGATGTTTTTGCATTTGCCGCAAAACCAATTTGAAATTTGAAATGGTGACACCCCCCTGAAAAAATTCTGGATCCGCCCCTGATGTCAGTGTAGACTGTAAATATTTCCATATAGAACAAAAGAAGTAATGCTAGACATTGTAACCTTTATCTAGATTGTGCAGAAAACGTCATATTTGTTGTTGAAATTAATTAACAAAAAATTGTTATAACTGAATTCCAGTGTAGCAAAATAACGTAGAAATACATGTTTCGTTTACCATAGTTTATTATTATTCACATCCCTGCTCACACCACAAAGATTAAGGTGTCTCGGCATTCAACCACTAGCCATCCACCTCTGGGATGCGAGTTTGAAAGTTGAAACCCACGTGGGGCAGTTGCCAGGGACTGATCTTAAGTCGGTGGGGGTTTTTTCTCTGTGTACTCCGGCTTTTCACATCCAAAATCGAGTACGTCCTTAAATGGCCCTAGCTGTTAATTGGACGTAAAACAAAAAAAAACAAACCAAACCAAACCAAAGCTCACACATTTGACCTATATATATAGTTCTATACATATATTGTGCGGCTCGGAGGACATCACGACCCCATACAGAACGTACGGTACTGTGTCCGGGGACTATAAAGGGACAAACTGTACATGATATCCTATAATTCTTGGTCAAGAAAGGATGTGTCGTGCAACAAAGAAATGACGACGCTCGTGCCCAGGGGAGAAGGTATACGTAGAATACCCGTCCACGATAGACAAACATAATTATGCAGATATAAAGTGGTGACGATTCGCACACATCCACAATTTTAGGAAGAAATGTGTCATTAGTGCTTCGTCAACACTCGACTCCCTTTTTGGAACTTGATAGTGCATAAACTGTTGATTGGCGAAATTCAGAAAGGGCCGGAACCGTGAGATTGTGTTATATACATTGTATGCAGGAAGTTAAAAATATAACATGATAAATTTTTTTAGGTCAATGCGTGTATTGTATGACTGAAGTTAAAGCATACTGTATTTAGAGGCACGGTGGTGTAGTGGTAGAACACCGGGCTCGTGATCGAAGGGTTGCAAGTTCGAGTCCCGTTCACGACACTTGTGTTGTACCTTGAGCAAGATACAGTACTTTACTCTGCTTGTTCCAGTCTACTCAGCTGTAAATGAGTACGTGGTTGGGTAGTGCTAGAAATTATAGAATGTTAGCTGTGAGCGCCGAAATGGCAGCACCGGTTGTATGCTCCCCAGGGAGTTGAGAACGATATTGGCTGGTTGCTAAGGCCCTATAAGCACGGATAATTATTTGTGAACCGCTTTGAGGCGCCTTTTAAGGTCGTGATAAAGCGGTATATAAGAACCTCGAATTAATTATAATTAATATCTTTCTTTTTAAACAATTACAATATTTTCATTAGAAAACAATTGCAAACATATCCCCTTCGTCCATTAATTAAATTGTTCTGCAGAAAAAGAAAGATGTGCGATTGTTATATCATCTGATCATTTTACTAACGTGCGTTCAAATATAAAAGCCTGCAAAATAAGAAACAATATCGCTCACGTGACATTGAAATAAAAAATACATCCTCGTATATGAAATGAACAAGTCAGTGGGGCTCGAACCAGAGACCCATGGAGTCTAGTCCGATGATACAGTTTAGCTAACAATGTAAAGCAACATATCAATGTGCATGTTTTACACATATATACATTGCACGTATATCTACATACTGTATACTGTGTACATTAATAATATTATGCAAACTTTACTCTCATCTCAACATACGCAGAGGATCAAAAATATGTATATTTCAAAGATTACATGGTGCGCGGTTTTAGTATTCCAAAACTGGGCGATGGAAGGCTTTCTTACGATACCTATGCATATTATAATTTTGTTTCCTTGCTCTCGACCTAGCAACTCTTCCTAAACGTGAGTTGGTTCTCGTGAAGATTATGGCGAGCACGCTAAACCACTCGAAAGATAAAGATAAAAGTTTCACCTTTAAAATGAGGCATGCATGTAAAAAATCGGACTTCATTCAGTGACGAAAACAAGCTTAGAGTGAAAATAGGTCGATTTTCTCGTTGAGGCTAGTTCTTTCCCTTGTCACAGATATATAGTAGTGGGAGGGGCTATATTCGAGAAAGGTAAAAAAAATATCTGACAATAATTTCATAGTGACATAGGTCCATGCCTAGCCCCTGTGGTACAAAGTGGTTGAGGGACTAGCACCAGTGTGAAAATATCACTCGATAGAAACCCCTTAAAACGATAGGCGTGTGTGAACTTGTCAACAGTATTGAAATAAAATCATGTTCATGTATATCTTCTACAGCGTTTCATTATTGGTTTAAAAAATAAATAATAATTTCTCTCTTCATGTGTATGCTTAATGTTTTGTGCCAAATTTAATTAGGAGTTATCATCCTTCGACTGTGTGGTTTGGTACGACTGTGTGATTAGGAGTTATCGCCCATCGACTGTGTGATTTCGTGCCCGTTCCAACTTGTCAAGGGGTGCGACCGTTAAAAATCTCCGATATATCCTTATTTAAGACGTTGATGAAAAAAAAACTGGTAATCAGTCTACTCTGTGGCATAGTCTACATGTGTGTTAGTCCGAATCGTTCTGACTATCTGATTCTTGCCGCTAGCAACACAAATATTTAGCGATCGGCCATTCACATGAAACGAACCTTTGACGCGTTCAGGCTGATGGGTACATTACTGTGACGTTAAGGCTGTATGCTACCTTGCTGTGACGTTAAGGCTGTTTCTACCTTACTGTGACGTTAAGGCTGTGTGCTACTTTACTGCTACGTTAAGGCTGTATACTACCTCACCGTGACGTTAAAGCTGTATGCTACCTTGCTGTGGCGTTAAGGCTGTATGCTACCTTACTGTGACGTTAAGACTGCATGCTACCTTACTGTGACGTTAGACTGTATGCTACCTTGCTGTGACGTTAAGGCTGTATGCTACCTTACTGTGACGTTAAGGCTATATGCTACCTTACTGAGAGGTTAGGGCTGTATGCTACCTTACTGTGGCGTTAAGTCTGTGTACTACCTCACCGTGACGTTAAAGCTGTATGCTACCTCACCGTGACGTTAAGGCTGTGTGCTACCTTACTGTGACGTTAAGACTGTATGCTACCTTACTGTGACGTTAAGACTGCATGCTACCTTACTATGACGTTAAGGATGTATGCTACCTTACTGTGACGTTAGACTGTATGCTACCTTGCTGTGACGTTAAGGCTGTGTGCTACCTTACTGTGACGTTAAGACTGTATGCTACATGTACCTTACTGTGACGTTAAGGCGTTATGCTACCTTACTGAGAGGTTAGGGCTGTATGCTACCTTACTGAGAGGTTAGGGCTGTATGCTACCTTACTGAGAGGTTAGGGCTGTATGCTACCTTACCGTGACGTTAGACTGTATGCTACCTTACTGTAACGTGAAGGCTGTATGCTACCTTACCGTGACGTTAAGGCTGTGTGCTACTTTACTGCTACGTTAAGGCTGTATACTACCTCACCGTGACGTTAAAGCTGTATGCTACCTTGCTGTGACGTTAAGGCGTTATGCTACCTTACTGAGAGGTTAGGGCTGTATGCTACCTTACTGAGAGGTTAGGGCTGTATGCTACCTTACTGTAACGTTATGGCTGTATGCTACCTTACTATGACGTTAAGGCTGTATGCTACCTTACTGTGACGTTAAGTCTGTGTACTACCTCACCGTGACGTTAAAGCTGTATGCTACCTCACCGTGACGTTAAAGCTGTATGCTACCTCACCGTGACGTTAAGGCTGTGTGCTACCTTACTGTGACGTTAAGGCGTTATGCTACCTTACTGAGAGGTTAGGGCTGTATGCTACCTTGCTGTGACGTTAGACTGTATGCTACCTTACTGTAACGTTAAGGCTGTACGCTACCTTACTATGACGTTAAGGCTGTATGCTACCTTACTGAGAGGTTAGGGCTGTATGCTACCTTGCTGTGACGTTAGACTGTATGCTACCTTACTGTGACGTTAAGGCTGTACGCTACCTTACCGTGACGTTAAGGCTGTGTGCTACCTTACTGTGACGTTAAGGATGTATGCTACTTTCTGTGTCGTTAAGGCTGCATGCTACCTTACTATGACGTTAAGGCTGTATGTTACCTTACCGTGACGTTAAGGCTGTATGCTACATGTACCTTACTGTGACGTTAAGGCGTTATGCTACCTTACTATGACGTTAAGGCTGTATGCTACCTTACTGAGAAGTTAGGGCTGTATGCTACCTTACTGAGAGGTTAGGGCTGTATGCTACCTTGCTGTGACGTTAGACTGTATGCTACCTTACTGTGACGTTAAGGCTGTATGCTACATGTACCTTACTGTGACGTTAAGGCGTTATGCTACCTTACTGAGAGGTTAGGGCTGTATGCTACCTTACTGAGAGGTTAGGGCTGTACGCTACCTTACCGTGACGTTAAGGCTGTGTGCTACCTTACTGTGACGTTAAGGATGTATGCTACTTTCTGTGTCGTTAAGGCTGCATGCTACCTTACTATGACGTTAAGGCTGTATGTTACCTTACCGTGACGTTAAGGCTGTATGCTACATGTACCTTACTGTGACGTTAAGGCGTTATGCTACCTTACTGGGAGGTTAGGGCTGTATGCTACCTTACTGAGAGGTTAGGGCTGTACGCTACCTTAACGTGACGTTAAGGCTGTGTGCTACCTTACTGTGACGTTAAGGATGTATGCTACTTTCTGTGTCGTTAAGGCTGCATGCTACCTTACTATGACGTTAAGACTGTATGTTACCTTACCGTGACGTTAAGGCTGTATGCTACATGTACCTTACTGTGACGTTTAGGCGTTATGCTACCTTACTGAGAGGTTAGGGCTGTATTCTACCTTGCTGTGACGTTAGACTGTATGCTACGTTACTGTAACGTTATAGCTGTATGCTACCTTACTATGACGTTAAGGCTGTATGCTACCTTACTGAGACGTTAAGACTGCATGCTACCTTACTGTGACGTTAGACTGTATGCTACCTTGCTGTGACGTTAAGGCTGTATGCTACCTTACTGTGACGTTAAGGCTATATGCTACCTTACTGAGAGGTTAGGGCTGTATGCTACCTTACTGTGGCGTTAAGTCTGTGTACTACCTCACCGTGACGTTAAAGCTGTATGCTACCTCACCGTGACGTTAAGGCTGTGTGCTACCTTACTGTGACGTTAAGACTGTATGCTACCTTACTGTGACGTTAAGACTGCATGCTACCTTACTATGACGTTAAGGATGTATGCTACCTTACTGTGACGTTAGACTGTATGCTACCTTGCTGTGACGTTAAGGCTGTGTGCTACCTTACTGTGACGTTAAGACTGTATGCTACATGTACCTTACTGTGACGTTAAGGCGTTATGCTACCTTACTGAGAGGTTAGGGCTGTATGCTACCTTACTGAGAGGTTAGGGCTGTATGCTACCTTACTGAGAGGTTAGAGCTGTATGCTACCTTACCGTGACGTTAGACTGTATGCTACCTTACTGCAACGTTAAGGCTGTATGCTACCTTACCGTGACGTTAAGGCTGTGTGCTACTTTACTGCTACGTTAAGGCTGTATACTACCTCACCGTGACGTTAAAGCTGTATGCTACCTTGCTGTGACGTTAAGGCGTTATGCTACCTTACTGAGAGGTTAGGGCTGTATGCTACCTTACTGAGAGGTTAGGGCTGAATGCTACCTTACTGTAACGTTATGGCTGTATGCTACCTTACTATGACGTTAAGGCTGTATGCTACCTTACTGTGACGTTAAGTCTGTGTACTACCTCACCGTGACGTTAAAGCTGTATGCTACCTCAACATGACGTTAAAGCTGCATGCTACCTCACCGTGACGTTAAGGCTGTGTGCTACCTTACTGTGACGTTAAGGCGTTATGCTACCTTAATGAGAGGTTAGGGCTGTATGCTACCTTGCTGTGACGTTAGACTGTATGCTACCTTACTGTAACGTTAAGGCTGTACGCTACCTTACTATGACGTTAAGGCTGTATGCTACCTTACTGAGAGGTTGGGGCTGTATGCTACCTTGCTGTGACGTTAGACTGTATGCTACCTTACTGTGACGTTAAGGCTGTACGCTACCTTACCGTGACGTTAAGGCTGTGTGCTACCTTACTGTGACGTTAAGGATGTATGCTACTTTCTGTGTCGTTAAGGCTGCATGCTACCTTACTATGACGTTAAGGCTGTATGTTACCTTACCGTGACGTTAAGGCTGTATGCTACATGTACCTTACTGTGACGTTAAGGCGTTATGCTACCTTACTATGACGTTAAGGCTGTATGCTACCTTACTGAGAAGTTAGGGCTGTATGCTACCTTACTGAGAGGTTAGGGCTGTATGCTACCTTGCTGTGACGTTAGACTGTATGCTACCTTACTGTGACGTTAAGGCTGTATGCTACATGTACCTTACTGTGACGTTAAGGCGTTATGCTACCTTACTGAGAGGTTAGGGCTGTATGCTACCTTACTGAGAGGTTAGGGCTGTACGCTACCTTACCGTGACGTTAAGGCTGTGTGCTACCTTACTGTGACGTTAAGGATGTATGCTACTTTCTGTGTCGTTAAGGCTGCATGCTACCTTACTATGACGTTAAGGCTGTATGTTACCTTACCGTGACGTTAAGGCTGTATGCTACATGTACCTTACTGTGACGTTAAGGCGTTATGCTACCTTACTGGGAGGTTAGGGCTGTATGCTACCTTACTGAGAGGTTAGGGCTGTACGCTACCTTACCGTGACGTTAAGGCTGTGTGCTACCTAACTGTGACGTTAAGGATGTATGCTACTTTCTGTGTCGTTAAGGCTGCATGCTACCTTACTATGACGTTAAGGCTGTATGTTACCTTACCGTGACGTTAAGGCTGTATGCTACATGTACATTACTGTGACGTTTAGGCGTTATGCTACCTTACTGAGAGGTTAGGGCTGTATGCTACCTTACCGTGACGTTAGACTGTATGCTACCTTACTGCAACGTTAAGGCTGTATGCTACCTTACCGTGACGTTAAGGCTGTGTGCTACTTTACTGCTACGTTAAGGCTGTATACTACCTCACCGTGACGTTAAAGCTGTATGCTACCTTGCTGTGACGTTAAGGCGTTATGCTACCTTACTGAGAGGTTAGGGCTGTATGCTACCTTACTGAGAGGTTAGGGCTGAATGCTACCTTACTGTAACGTTATGGCTGTATGCTACCTTACTATGACGTTAAGGCTGTATGCTACCTTACTGTGACGTTAAGTCTGTGTACTACCTCACCGTGACGTTAAAGCTGTATGCTACCTCAACATGACGTTAAAGCTGCATGCTACCTCACCGTGACGTTAAGGCTGTGTGCTACCTTACTGTGACGTTAAGGCGTTATGCTACCTTAATGAGAGGTTAGGGCTGTATGCTACCTTGCTGTGACGTTAGACTGTATGCTACCTTACTGTAACGTTAAGGCTGTACGCTACCTTACTATGACGTTAAGGCTGTATGCTACCTTACTGAGAGGTTGGGGCTGTATGCTACCTTGCTGTGACGTTAGACTGTATGCTACCTTACTGTGACGTTAAGGCTGTACGCTACCTTACCGTGACGTTAAGGCTGTGTGCTACCTTACTGTGACGTTAAGGATGTATGCTACTTTCTGTGTCGTTAAGGCTGCATGCTACCTTACTATGACGTTAAGGCTGTATGTTACCTTACCGTGACGTTAAGGCTGTATGCTACATGTACCTTACTGTGACGTTAAGGCGTTATGCTACCTTACTATGACGTTAAGGCTGTATGCTACCTTACTGAGAAGTTAGGGCTGTATGCTACCTTACTGAGAGGTTAGGGCTGTATGCTACCTTGCTGTGACGTTAGACTGTATGCTACCTTACTGTGACGTTAAGGCTGTATGCTACATGTACCTTACTGTGACGTTAAGGCGTTATGCTACCTTACTGAGAGGTTAGGGCTGTATGCTACCTTACTGAGAGGTTAGGGCTGTACGCTACCTTACCGTGACGTTAAGGCTGTGTGCTACCTTACTGTGACGTTAAGGATGTATGCTACTTTCTGTGTCGTTAAGGCTGCATGCTACCTTACTATGACGTTAAGGCTGTATGTTACCTTACCGTGACGTTAAGGCTGTATGCTACATGTACCTTACTGTGACGTTAAGGCGTTATGCTACCTTACTGGGAGGTTAGGGCTGTATGCTACCTTACTGAGAGGTTAGGGCTGTACGCTACCTTACCGTGACGTTAAGGCTGTGTGCTACCTAACTGTGACGTTAAGGATGTATGCTACTTTCTGTGTCGTTAAGGCTGCATGCTACCTTACTATGACGTTAAGGCTGTATGTTACCTTACCGTGACGTTAAGGCTGTATGCTACATGTACATTACTGTGACGTTTAGGCGTTATGCTACCTTACTGAGAGGTTAGGGCTGTATGCTACCTTGCTGTGACGTTAGACTGTATGCTACGTTACTGTAACGTTATAGCTGTATGCTACCTTACTATGACGTTAAGGCTGTATGCTACCTTACTGAGAAGTTAGGGCTGTATGCTACCTTACTGAGAGGTTAGGGCTGTATGCTACCTTGCTGTGACGTTAGACTGTATGCTACCTTACTGTGACGTTAAGGCTGTACGCTACCTTACCGTGACGTTAAGGCTGTGTGCTACCTTACTGTGACGTTAAGGATGTATGCTACTTTCTGTGTCGTTAAGGCTGCATGCTATCATATTGTGACGTTAAGGCTGTATGATACCTTTGTGAGAAATCTGAAGAAAACAAATTCTAAAAAAAAAATTAAATACTATATTTCCTTTATAATAATGATCCATATAATACATTTTGTTATTGCTGAACCACAAGTTTTCTTGTGTCATACTGTTCTGAGGGAGTTTGTCTTCTTGTATGCATATTTGAAGTTGGCTGTAAACCTATGTCACCCGACAAGCGGCAGATTAACAACACCATACATGATAATAGGAAATATATCGCTTATAAAGTAGCTTTGATAATACAGACATCGATACCTTTATCATTATGTGATATTATAGAAGAAGTTGAAACGTGCATGCGGTCACCCGTCCAACTACTGACCACGCTCAACGTGGTATCATACAGTCTTAACGTCACAGTAATGTAGCATACAGCCTAAACGTTTCAGTAAGATAGCATGCAGCCTTAAAGGGTTTTGGCCACGATTTTGAAAATCTTGTAAAAAGTTATGAAACTTTTAGTACATTTCAATAAATACTGTTTAGCCCATCATGCAACGAGCATTCGATTGTGTCCCGGGATCTAGATATTGACAGTCAAAGTTGACCGCTCCCGACTGGCGAGAATTTTAATGAGCTGACTGGTCACGTGGTACCCGTGACGTCATTGAAGCACAGCTGATCGACTCAGGTAAACTGCTCAGTGGTACATTGACGAAGAAAGTTTAGTAGAAAAACGCCTATTGATTTCGACATGTAAGTCGATTTTGATTGTTGTTTAGTTCTATTGATTAACCAATAAAATACCTTGAAAAAATATAGATATGTAATTGTAAACTTAAGAAAAGAAATAGGAAATGCCATTTAAAAACATCGTTTTGTGAGTGTGTATTACACATCCACCACTTCCTAACAATAATGCTTCTACAAAGGACCACGGAATAAGTAAAGCCTGTGAAAGGACTATATGATTTTTACAGACACGTTACAAATTGGTTTTTAGATAGTATATGAAAACAGGAGCAACATACACGCATAGCGTGGTTGTGAGTATATTACGGACGGAGCCATTTTCTTAAAATAGCAGGGTTTTTTCAAACGTTTGATTGTATAGACTGTATTAACCTTTAGAGTGCCAAGTATTTGAATTTGCCAATCACGCCAGAAACTTGCAGCGAACGCATTGTGACGCTTTCCCAATTATGACGTCATCAAGCACAAACCCAAGGTATTTCACTACACTCACTGTAATTTTGACGTTACATTGATTTTGTTTGATTGACGTTACTGGAGGCCAGAAATGTCACTGTTAGATTGACGTTACTGGAGACCAGACATGTCACTGTTAGATTGACGTTACTGGAGGCTAGAAATGTCACTGTTAGATTGACGTTACTGGAGATCAGAAATGTCACTGTTAGATTGACGTTACTGGAGACCAGAAATGTCACTGTTAGATTGACGTTACTGTAGACCAGAAATGTCACTGTTAGATTGACGTTACTGGAGGCCAGAAATGTCACTGTTAGATTGACGTTACTGTAGACCAGAAATGTCACTGTT
Organism: Mimachlamys varia; assembly: GCA_947623455.1. Lineage (NCBI taxonomy): Eukaryota > Metazoa > Mollusca > Bivalvia > Pectinida > Pectinidae > Mimachlamys > Mimachlamys varia. The sequence continues at coordinate 24,674,149 of OX392532.1, read as the reverse complement.
AGATTGACGTTACTGTAGACCAGAAATGTCACTGTTAGATTGATGTTACTGTAGACCAGAAATGTCACTGTTAGATTGACGTTACTGTAGACCAGAAATGTCACAGTTAGATTGACGTTACTGTAGGAAATGTCACTTCTGTCATGTGGTGACGCCAATCTAACAGTGAGATATGTCATGTGGTGACGTCAATCTAACAGTGAGATCTTTCATGTGGTGACGTCAATCTAACAGTGAGATCTGTCATGTGGTGACGTCAATCTAACAGTGAGATCTGTCATGTGGTGACGTCAATCTAACAGTGAGATCTGTCATGTGGTGACGTCAATCTAACAGTGAGATCTGTCATGTGGTGACGTCAATCTAACAGTGAGATCTGTCATGTGGTGACGTCAATCTTACAGTGAGATCTGTCATGTGGTGACGTCAATCTAACAGTGAGATCTGTCATGTGGTGAAGCCAATCTAACAGTGAGGTCTATCATGTGGTGACGTCTATCTAACAGTGAGATCTGTCATGTGGTGACGTCAATCTAACAGTGAGATCTGTCATGTGGTGACGTTAATCTAACAGTGAGATCTGCCATGTGGTGACGTCAATCTAACAGTGAGATCTGTCATGTGGTGACGCCAATCTAACAGTGAGATCTGTCATGTGGTGACGTCAATCTAACAGTGAGATCTGTCATGTGGTGACGTCAATCTAACAGTGAGATCTGTCATGTGGTGACGCCAATCTAACAGTGAGATCTGTCATGTGGTGACGCCAATCTTACAGTGAGATCTGTCATGTGGTGACGTCAATCTAACAGTGAGATCTAGCATGTGGTGACGTCAATCTAACAGTGAGATCTGTCATGTGGTGACGTCAATCTAACAGTGAGATCTATCATGTGGCGACGCCAATCTAACAGTGAGATCTGGCATGTGGTGACGCCAATCTTACAGTGAGATCTGTCATGTGGTGACGCCAGTCTAACAGTGAGATCTATCATGTGGTGACGTCAATCTAACAGTGAGATCTGTCATGTGGTGACGTCAATCTAACAGTGAGATCTATCATGTGGTGACGTCAATCTAACAGTGAGATTTGTCATGTGGTGACGTCAATCTAACAGTGAGATCTGTCATGTGGTGACGTCAATCTAACAGTGAGATCTATCATGTGGTGACGTCAATCTAACAGTGAGATTTGTCATGTGGTGACGTCAATCTAACAGTGAGATCTGTCATGTGGTGACGTCAATCTTACAGTGAGATCTGTCATGTGGGGACGCCAATCTAACAGTGAGATTTGTTACGTCAACATTTTCATTGTTGTCTTCACTTGATTTGCTGTTAAAAATCAGTCCGAAAAAAAATAAATAAAGCATATATAAGTAATGAACATTTTAGCAAATATTGTTACAGTCCTATAACAAATATTGCTATCTAAGTCCGTGCTATTGCTGACAAATTTACATAAAGCCCTACCGGGCTTTATTTAGTTTGTCATCAATAGCAATGTGTGTTATAGGACTGTAACAACATTTGCTAAAACATTCACTGCTTAAATATTTATATTTGCTCTGCATTGCCACTATATAACACTACCAAGGCCAGTTCCGTGTTATGAGACCATAACACTGGAATGGTTATTATGACGTCATTACGATTGTGACGTCATAATTATAATGTTGGAGATAACTGGCCGATACTGGCTGTTGGCTGTTTCATTGATTAGAAATCAACTTTAAATTCAGAACAAATGTAGAATATAAATATAAATTTAATACATTTAGCATCAAAACCAATTGAAAGATTAAATATAAGCATTAAACAGCATTCTGTTTCATGTTATGGTTCTACAGAAATATATTCATAGCGCGCGTTATTCATTTTGTCTGCAATCCTGTTCGTGTTATAGGACCATAACACGGAACTGAATGCTGTTTAAGTAACCTTGATTTAGGTCAAATGATATCAAACTCGTCAAGCTTAACACTTCAGATTTATTACGCAGCATTCTCTTATTTTGAAAAGTAAATCTAGGTAGCCCAGTAAGTAAAGCGTCCGTCTACAGTTTGGAAGGTCCCGGGTTCGAACTTGCTATACTACATAAGGGTCTATGTTATATGCTATTTTTCAAATCCGGTGTAAAATTAAGGTTTAACGGATCATCTGTCCGACTATTTGGATTGAGTCTTCGCTACTGCAGGTATTCCGGATTCCTAGCCGTGCCCCCCCTCCTCCCCCTCTCTCTATCTCTCTCTCTCTCTTCTCTTCCACGCAAGCTAACCTAATAATTATATGCGAGTGACCAAACTCTTAATACTTAGTTAATAGTTAATGTAACATTTTGAAAGTAGCATTTTTGTCATTTGATGTAACAGTAGTTATTTAATGCCGTTTTAATAAACGACCATCCCATTTAGCTTAGCACTTTACCATTGATACTCAATATAGCTAGTCGCCGCCAACAAACAGCTAAGTTTGGAGATTTAAAACAAATATATTTGCCAATAAATTACTAATTCAAATCACCCATCTCAACCGAAGCTATAACCCATCTCAACCGAAACTGATATACTCTTTCTAAATGGACCAAACTGGATAAAATTGAATTAATCAAAGTTACTTTAAGTTGCATCAGGGACGTATACGTCCCTGGTTGCATAAAGCTTATTATTATGCCTTGATTCAGATTCATTAACGATTAACTGAGGTATTTATTAAAGCCGAGAATGTTGGGAAGTTTTTTTTTAAATAGTTAAGTTATAATCAAATGTTGCAAATATTATTCTTTATTTGGATAGAAGTTGACAAATATATAATTCATATGGTGAGGGGAAAATTGCAAAACTTATATATATATGATGTGCGTGTAATAAAATAACAGTATCACTTTCTTAAACCTATTTAGTGTGTATAATATGACATACTCGCACTGGCGTTATTTCATTGAACTGTTAGATTATTTTACCTGTGCTTCCCACGCAGTACAAAAAAAATATTATTATGAAAATTTATCAAATTGGAAGTGATGTCATTGATGTGAGGCTTTACCATATATGGTTAATTCCCAGTTAGCACTACGCATGCGTCGATAATAATAACACAAGAAACATGGCGGTCGCAGGCTCGGAGGGTTAGTTTTTCATAGTCCATTCGCCTTGATGATGGCCACCCAGAAACCGGGAGAATGGGTGCAGTCACTAATCAATCGATTTGATGCACAGGTAAGATTGACAAGCTATATTTTTGTAGACAAATGCGGAAACAGAGCTCGAAGTTCCCAGCTGCATCTCGAGCCTATCCTGTGGAAATTTATGAATGAATGTCATTTACCTTCGACGCGGTCACGTGGTAAAACTACATCGTTGGTCAGAATTTTTCACCATGTAATTCGTTATTTTGATGTTATGGGGGATTCTGAATGTTAAATAATTGTGTTAGGATGTGTGTTTTTGACGATAATCCTGATGAGAGTCATGACATTGCAGGGGAAGATCAGTACACAGTGCGTGGGTGGGAGCCAAACCTCGCTAACACTGTACTTCCAGTAGGTCAAAGTTATCAATGGGATAAATGCGACTGTGGTGTTTATATTGTGGCCACGCTCTATTGCCCACAAACTACACCTCGCCGTGTGTATTATAGCCCACGTTTTTATGCATGACCTGGCTGTTTCCGGCTAATATTTTAAAGGCAATATTTGCGTTTTCGTAGCCCAGTACAAATATCGGTCATTATGATAATTATGTTTTTGTCAAAGGCTGAACACACTGGTGCTGATGCTGTGCCTACCACAGATGCTGAAACTCAATATTGTCATGGTTACTCACATCTTTGATGTGTCAGTCAGCTCCGTAGTTTGGAATCATTCTTAAAAAATCAAATATTAAGGCAACAAAGATTTCTATTTGTGGAATTTTCAGCTCCATTGATAATCCAATGTTGGCAATAGACTATGTCAAGGCAACTGTCATTTGCATAATTTCTGTCCCCTGTCATCTGAGCTGATCGCAATGAATCTATTTATCATAATGCAGAGCTGTGATGTAGCAGATTTTGTGGAGTTATTTGATTTTGCAAGTATTATTTGGTGCAAAATTTATAACAAACAAGAAAAATATCAGTTTCAAATAGATAAATAGATGTGTTTGCAACTTTGTATTAATATTTTTTCCGGGTTTTAATTACTGTCAGCGTTTTCAAGCAAAACCAGGATTGGAATTGAAATAAAATTGCAGTCTAGTGAATGAAGATTTATTGCAAGCAGTACCAAATCCTCCTCCACCAATATATTCATGTCATTTTGTCTCTGTAGTTCTCTTAGCTATGTGCATTCTGTAGTTTTCTTTCACCTTAAATATTGGAATGTAAAATTAAAAAATTAAAAATGTATTGATATATAATAAAGTATATGTGCATGGATACATTGATGAAAGTTCAGGGCTTTATCAACCCTCTTTTTAGGTCCGGTAAACAGACCCATTCCCAATGAAAAACTGTGTAATTTTTCCCAATCTTCCTCTTAAAAATTCCCAATTCAGAAGCTTGAAAAAAATGTGTACAAAATTAAATATTCGTTCCGGGCTGTAAATGTATATATAGTTTTGACAATGCTTTGAATGGTAATTTAGAAGAATAAAGTAATATATTTAGCTCTTGTAAACTTACAATAATGTTTCCGAAAATATCCCAAGATAGCCATTACGTCTTTAAATTTTTCCCAATTTGATCTTGGGGTCCGATTCCAAAAACCCCCTGATAAAGCCCTGAAGTTAAAGGCCCAATATACGTAACTTCAGGAAAATTTTCGTGTTTCTGAAAAATTCTGAAAAAAAATCCATTTGATAACCATGCAAAAATAAGCCTAAAACGAAGTAAACCTGAGCGGTAACTAACAAGAAACTCTTGACAAAAAAATCCAAAGAATTGAAAAAAAATTCAGGTGGGGCCCACTTCAACAACAAACCGAAGGTAGAAGATGGTTCGAAATGGACGCCTGTTTACAAATAGCGTGTTTCAAATGCTGCTGTACCAGTAACCGCGAAAGAATTCATCTTGAATATTGCTGATATCAGTTAATCTTAACTAAATCTATAAATATAATAAGTTATTAGCCTTGATTTTCGCTTCAAGTTTTGCCGAAAGTAACGTATATTGGGCCTTTAAGCATGTTTCCAAAAGCAGGTTCAATATTTCACTTGTGACTGCATCCGTATTAGTTAAGTGATTGGTTTTGCCATGTCCATGATCTAGTACACATGTATATTTATGAGTGATATTTATAGAAAGATGTATGAGTCCATTGGGCAAGCAGGAAAGTGTAGTTTGTGGCTTTGTGAATATTATTTCTGGTGTTATACATACAATATCAAAAATCATGTTAACACAGTATTATGCTTAGGTGTCCTCCCCTTCTGCACTGTATTTTCCTATTTACATCAATCTCTGCTTTTAGAGAAGCTTACTACACATATTTTACTATAAACTAGATAAACATGTACCAAAAATCCCATGCACATGAAGGGCTTTATCACCCCTCAATTAATTATAAGGTCTGGTAAACGGACCCATTCCCAATGAAAAAAGGTGTAATTTTTCCCAAATTTCCTCTTAAAAATTCCCAATTTAGAAACTTGAAAAAAAATTGGTGGTTTTACATGCTTGAGGAGCTTCTTGTGACAATAAGTTTAATAAGAAACAAGAAAGATGGGCTGTAAATGTCATACTGACAGTGCTTTAAATACTGTAGTAATTTAGAAAAGAAATAATGTGTTTAGTTGTAATAATAGTGTTGTCAAAATTTCCCAAATAGCTGTTATGTCGATCAATTTTTACCAATTTGATCTCAGGGTCCGATTCCCAAAACCCCCTGATAAAGCCCCGATATGTCCCTAATGTATACATACAGTGTATATATACATATTGATATAAATACTGGAGTTGTATCAATGATCGTAAGTAAAATAATTTGATTTTAATATACATAAGAAGATGTAAAATTTCTCTATACTCCCCTTCCCAACCCCCATCCCATTTTTTTTTCAAAAGTTTCAGAAATCAGACTTGTTAAAATTCCCAAAAGATATATATTTTGAATTTTTAAACACTTGTACTATACATGAAAAAGCCTAGGAAATTTGCATATTTACAATATTGTGTTTCTTTACCATCCCTCATTAATATTTGCGAGATGATTCAGTTTGATATTATTCTGACAAAAAGCTTTAAAGTTGAGAACCCTTTTCCTATGACTCTATGTTGGGATACATATCGATACATTTCTTTAGACAAGGATCAATTTAAGCGTGAAAGAATATACCCTTTAATTTGCTGAAAAGGGGAAATATTTTCTAGATTGAGAGGATATTCCTTGTTCTTATAATTGTTTTGTAAATAAAAGCCAAAAGTAAAATCTTCATATTGTACATCCACATATTGTTTAATTGATTGCCATTATGCTAAACACATGTCAATATTTTGAATCAATTTCTATATATTAAATTTTACATGTGGAGAAAAAAAAGAAATTGAATTAGTGATATGTTATATTTCTATGATAGAAGTTTCTGAGGCTGCACCCTGGAGACCTTTTTTATCCTCGATGAATTTTGTGTTTTTCCTAATTGAAAACAACTTATTTGCATAATTCATCACTGATACAAAACTTTATACATGTACCTGACACAACAAATCAGAACAAGACAAACAAGCTTACATTTGATTATGATTATACAAAATATTTGAATAGGTCAATTGCTGGTAATATTCTTTGATATGAGATTTTTTTCAAAGAAGTACAGGAAATTAACCTATAAATGGTTGGCTTAAATTTGTCGCTGTTTTTGTATTACAGTATATTGTAATTAATGTAATCAGGCATATAGTGACACCTATAGTACTAAGGAATTGTGCTAAAAAAAGGGTTAAAATGGAATATTGAACTGAAATGAGTAAAGATAGAAATGAAATACTACTGTACTGAGGATATGACATAACACACACATATGCTGCACCTTTTAAATTTAATAATAGATACAGTATGCTGAAAAATTGAATTAAACTGCATCATACAGCTGTTTTGTCCTCCTAGGACTCTTCTGTGATGCTAGGGGCAAAAAAGTTGGAATCCAAAATTTCTGAACTAATGTAGAAGTAATAAAAGGGTCAGGTGCATAAAACCCCTTTTAATTATGATTTAGAAGTAAAATTAAAATCATCGTCCAACTGTGTGGTGTATGTATACGTACAATGTACCTCCATATTATTCTGCTAAATAAAAAAAGCATGGACATGTTTTGAAAGAAAGTTAAAAACAAAATCACTGATTAAGTGGCCAAAATTTAACTATTATGACAGTACAGGATATGTTTTGTAAGTGATAATAAATTGCACTCATAAAATACAAAACTCGCTTGCAAAATTAAATTGATATTATTTTCATCAAATACATACATAACATACAGTAAATGAACATGGAAAATATGTATAGTTTACTATTAACAACAATTCATAATTTATATAGGTTTATTATAAGACTCTTTCATGACCAAAGGTGTAAGATAGAGAAATTCCACCCGAGGGGTTTTCAGGTTTGGTAAAATCTGAGGCTTTACCAAAGGTTTTGCCAAATTTGAAAACAGTTAGGGTGAAATTTCTCTATCTAACACTGTTGGTCATGAAAGAGTCTTTTTCTCTCATATCATCTGAATAAGCTTGAAAACAATGAAAATAAGTTAGGGTGAAATTTCTCTATCTAACACTGTTGGTCATGAAAGAGTCTTTTTCTCTCATATCATCTGAATAAGCTTGAAAACAATGAAAATAAGTTTTGACTAGCTACCATTTTGAAAATTTCAACTTTTTCCTTGAGCTTTTTTGATGAAAACAAAACGACAGTGAGATTAAGCATACTCTATATTTGCCAACAAAGTCTGCGCAGAAAAACTAATCTTACCTTCCTGGTGTTTATGGTTAAATTTTTGTGAAAGGTTTTAATTTCATTACACCATCATTTTCTCTTCCGGCATCAGAGATTACCGTATTCGTGATTTCATGTCATTGTGGTTGAGCCATTGTGACATCACGTCGTGTGATATGCTATGTAAGATAGATTTTTCTTACATGGGTAAATTCTATCCAACATGGCGAGATATGAGAGATAGATTTTTCTTACATAGCTTTCTTACATGGGCAAACTCTATCCAACATGGCAAGATATGAGAGAATAAAATGTCTTTCAGGTTCTCTATAAATGTTTGTGTATTACATGTATGTTTCTGAGAAGCACAAAACTGCATTTTGTGACTGAGAGTATATTTCAACTAGCATTTTGAAATTAATGTGTATTTCAATTTGGTAGTATGTAGTAAGGTGTTATGTTAGTGTTTTATTGTTTTGCCTTTAGAAAATGGTGTGTTAATTTCAAACCTTCTGGTGACATAAGAACTTCAGTGTTTTGCAGCTTCCTTTTAAAATTATGTGTTAGCTTTAAATCTGCCAGTAACGTTAGTATGCGACTATTTAACAGCTTTCCATAAAAAAAATCTTGCCAGTTCAGGAGTTAGTAATTATAACTTTTCCAGCATATATTAGTCCAAAGGACTTGTATAATTTTTAAGGTACTAGTGATAGTAGTCCTGTGGTATTTTGAATAGTCCTTAGGGCTTCGGCCACAGCTGAGTCACTAAGTAACAACCAACAAATCTGTGGGCCGTTGCGGAAGTGGGGTTTTCCCCCCGGAAAAAAAAAATCAATAATTAAATGCTCTGAAATGAGTTTTGGTGTATCCTAAGTGCTAAATTTGTACCATTTCCTCTCCTTGAATAAGTTATAGATTAGAATGGAAACACAAAATAGAATACTGAACTAGTCCACAGGACTAATAAATAAACAGAGCATATTTATTAATGTTTGAGTCCATTGGGAAAGCAGGAACGTGTAGTTTGTGGCTTTGTAAACATTACTTCTGGTGTTTAAGTTTTGCTAATCAATATACATACACTATCAAAAATCATGTTAACACAGTATTATGCTTAGGGGTGTCCTCCCCTTCTGCACTGTATTTTCTTATTTACATCCTTCAGAATTTTTACTAGTCTCAGACTAACAGACTAGTGTTAAGTGTCGAACCCTGCATTAGAAACGTTTCTATTACATACTTATATAATATGGTTTTATCATTTTCAGCTTCCTATAAAAACTGATTTTTATTTGGTTTCAACCTGTTCCTCATGTTAACAGGCATATTTTTTTAAATCTTCTTTCAAAAACTGAGTTGTTAAGTTGGTTTCATACTGTTCCTCATGTTAACAGGCATTTTTTTTAAATCTTCTTTTAAAAACTGAGTTGTTTAGTTGGTTTCATACTGTTCCTCATGTTAACAGGCATATTTTTTTAATCTTCTTTTAAAAACTGAGTTGTTTAGTTGGTTTCATACTGTTCCTCATGTTAACAATCATATTTTTTTAATCTTCTTTTAAAAACTGAGTTGTTTAGTTGGTTTCATACTGTTCCTCATGTTAACAGGCATATTTGTTTTAATCTTCTTTTAAAAATTGAGTTGTTTAGTTGGTTTCATCAGGGTTCTCATTAAAAGCCAGTTGCCGGCAAAAGTAGCCTGTTATTCACCAACTTCAAACGGCCTATTTTTCAAAATTTTATATATTTCAACATTATATTACAGAATGTGAAAATTCAACCAGCTATTCATTTGAAGTTAACCAATTATTGCAAAACTTAGTGAGAACCCTGGTTACATACTTATATAATATGGTTTTATCATTTTCAGCTTCCTATAAAAACTCATCTGTATTTGGCTGTTCCTCATGTTAACAGGCATATTTTTTTTAATCTTCTTTTAAAAACTGAGTTGTTTAGTTGGTTTCATACTGTTCCTCATGTTAACGGTGTATTTTATTTGCAGCTTTCTATTAAAACTGGACTACACTCAACACAGTCCATGCAAAATGTAGTGAGAACCCTGTTCATACTGTTCCTCATGTTAACGGTGTATTTTATTTGCAGCTTCCTATCAAAACTGGACTACACTCAACACAGTCCATGCAAAATGTAGTGAGAACCCTGTTCATACTGTTCCTCGTGTTAACGATGTATTTTATTTGCAGCTTCCTATCAAAACTGGACTACACTCAACACAGTCCATGCAAAATGTAGTGAGAACCCTGTTCATACTGTTCCTCGTGTTAACGATGTATTTTATTTGCAGCTTCCTATCAAAACTGGACTACACTCAACACAGTCCATGCAAAATGTAGAGCAGAACAAGGAATGCCTGATCAATGTGAGCCGACACAAGTTCCGAGAGGTCATCAATGGACTGACCAAGACCCTCGGGTCAGTGTCCAGCACGGTAAGTTCTGTCCGCAGGCTGTAGAGCAGTTAAAAAAAATGGTGGTCGTGGTGGCCAAGTGATGACAGCATCTGACATTCTGCTACCACTAGCCCTGAACCCAGTTCGCGGGTTCGAGACCCACTTTGGGCAGTCGCCAGGTACTGGTATTTTGATTATTTTTCTCTGGTAATCCAGATTTTTCCTTCACCACCAAAACCTAGCACATCCTGAAATGACTATAAGTGTTGATACGATGTAAAACACAAAAATTACAAATAACAAAGAAGTTCAAAAACTGAACCGTTCAAAGCTAGTCTTTGGATAGATACTAATGGTTGTATAATTCCCCAATAATATATGAAGCTTATAATGCTTGAAAATTTCTCCCGGGCAATTTTGTGCCAGAAAAAAAAAGGAAAGAAAATAAGGTCTTTACAAAATTAGAGTTGTTGAAATTTGCATAAAGCTGACGTCTTCTTTAATATTAAAATCTTGCTGATTCTTAATACAAATGCAAGGATTGCTATATCAATAGCTCTTATATAAATATTTAATATCTGATACATTGTTTTGTATAAATATGTAAAACGTAGTCCTGTCTTTCTATAAAGTCAAATTTTTGTTAAGTTTGGATTAAAGTATGGTTGATTGTCTCCTGCAGCGTATCCATGGCCAGGAGGCGGAGCGGAATTATTACGAGTCGCAGCTCATCATTCTCGATACGCTGGAGAAAGTGCTCACGTCGGTAAGTGTCGTGTCAAGATCTAGAATGACGGAGGTAGTCGTAGACTTGTGCTCTTGGTCGCGTACTTGTAGTACCAGTAGATTTATCTACAAACGCTTGAATGTAGACGTATGTTGTCAAGTAGTTGTTAAGTGGTGGGTAAAACCCGGCTTGGTGAGTTATACTTCATCATTCATAAATCTGATACTCATATTTTTTCAAATTTCTTTGTTCAGTTGTAACAGTGTTACTGGCCCCATTACAGTTTCATTCATAAAAATTGGTTCGCGTATGAAAATTTGAAAAAAATGAGTAACTCTTGAAATTATCGATTTTTTTTTTCTTCTAACTTTGTTAATATTTTAATTTTGTAATAAGCAATTAACTGTTGTCTTTTATAATAGATAACTAAGGATATATTTTATAGTTGAAATTAACAACTGGTTCATAAATTGGTCAGAATTTGTTTTCAATGTTATTGGTCCTTGTTTCAATGTTTGTGACCCTTGTACCTTGTAGCAACCCAAAGACACATCCAGACTAGACGAGGCTATCTATGTGAAGCTGTTGCTACCTGAAATCTGCAAGGTAAGCCAGAATTGTTTATCATTTATATTTTGAAAAGTAATTGTACCAGTCTAAATTGGGAAACTTTTTCTGATGAAGAATATAAAGACTTCAGTTTTATCAATAAAAATGAAAATAAAAGAATTTATGTAAATTTGAATCCATTTACATTAAGTACAACCAATTTTTTTTTCTGTTTTTGTCATCAAATTATCAAGAAAAAAACCCCCAAAACTCCACAAATTGAAGCATACTTTTGACCTAATAATACCAAAAATTAATGCAATCCCTATAACCATGTTCATTTCAATTTCAACCAGGAAATCTATTACCACTTGGATACATTTCAACAGAGAAGTCTTGATTCTATGGATCGAGATGTTTAACTTGTTGATATGGAAATTAATTAATCCATATCCAGTAATATAATTTTTCCTTCTTTTCAGTTTCTCAACCAACAGAATGAAAATACCTTAGTTACAAATCTCAAGATTTTGGCATCAAAGGTCTTGTTTGCGCTGAGTCTAAACAACTTCACAGCCGTCTTCAACAGGATATCTGCCAAGTAAGTACACAGTGGACATCATATATCATATTCATGAATCTCTTGTTCCTTTAGAAATTGATAGGACAATCTTATTTTAGCAATAATCTGGTAAACATTTAAGTGATTTCACCTGTTTTTCAACAGTTCATATTTGACGTTTTGATCATATGCCATGTTTCAAGTGAGTTAAAAGAATGTTGGTTTGATCACAGAAAACAGTCTCATGAATATGGATCCAGGTCCCATAGATAGAATGATTAGAGAATTCTATAGAAATATTGATTCCCTACATTCATTTGAATAAAAAAAATCACTTTGAAAATGATTTCCTTTGTAATAATTAAGCTTCAAGGTTAAGTATTCAAAACAATCTGAGAAGTAATCAGTAATTGTTTTATTGCAGAACTGTGTCTGATGATAGGTCTGTGCATATACTTACTGTACCAATTTATATCTGTTTGGTGAATGAAATCGCTGAAGTATGGATTGTTACCAGTGCTGATGGAAATGAGATTTTCCATGTGTCTATTAATATTGATAGAACACTGATATAAAGTGACCAACGTGGGGATTAAATCAAGGGAGTTCGGACATTTTTATTTTGATGTACATGGAAAATTGCTGTATCTGTGGGTAGCCAACTTAAAGAGGGAATTAAAGGAAGAACGAATGTTACTAAGATTTAGTTGGCCGTATGTAATGTTGACGATATTATCGGGTGACGATAGGTCGAGGGATCACTATACATCGATAAAGACAACTTAAAAGTGAATAAATAAAATCCCTGGTGCGCCAATGTATGTTACACATCAGTGAATGTAAAGAATATGACTACCAAACCTTACGTATCATTTAAATGGTTTGATATTTCAGACTTATGACCCTGTCTGGCTGTAGTGATGACCAGTCGGACCTCTCGGACCTTGAACTGATCCAGCACATCAACGTGGACATCCATAGACTCATCAAGCTCATTATTGGTCTGTGTTATTTATTTTATTTGCAAATACAGTGCACTCCTCTTTATATCATGTTGCAATTGTCAGACAAAAACATGATATTAACAGAAATGGGACATTAAGAGAAACATATTTTTCCACTAAATCTAGTGCATTTCCAATCTCCATAACTAAAAGTAAGCTATTCAATTAATGTACATATTAAGATGTTTCATTATAAATAGATAACATTATTTCAATCAAAAACATTTTAGGGATTATTTCTTATTTTCTATGCAACATTTTGTACAAGTTGTATCTGAAATTAATGGAAATGACATCATTTTCTGGATATTTTTGTGTAATTGGTTTAAAAAAAAACCATGATATTAAGAGGAATTCACCTCAAAATACATGATATTAACTAAATAGATTATATAGAAAGAAAAATGGTGCTTGGGAAAACATGATATAAATGATATAATATGTGATATTAACAGGAGTGATATTAAGTGGAGTCCACTGTAGAAACATTTGTTTTAGACTAATTAGCTAGTAGTGCCTAGCACAATATGTCTTCAGATTGAAATGAAAACTTTTCAATTGAATTTTTTTTTATATATTCCTGGTTTCCAAAGTTTATTCTAGTACTGTTGTAAAATATGGATAATGATCTGCTTTATTCTTTAGGTTTTGATCGTGTTTCTCTTTTAGAAGTGTTATTATCTTTAAATATATTAGCAATAACCTATAGTTAGATGATTGATAAGGCCCATGGGCCTCTTGATGAGATATATTGCCTTAAACAGGGCCCTTGTCGACTTGTCAGTGTTCTAGCTCAAACTTGGTTGGGGTTACTGATAATTTCAGTTTTAAGAAAACAACAACAAATGCTATGGGTACTTGTACATCAAAACTTGGGTGACCATTAAGGCCCATGAGTCTCTTGTTTAATGAATATACCAATATCAGTAACTCATTTCCCACCATTACTTTCCTTTGACGAATTGCTCTGTAAATGAATGTACTGTAAAGTGTTAATATCTTACTTGAAAATGTATTCTATATGTAATAAAGCTGAAGTTTTAGTTAATGCACTATGGTTGAATCAGACTCTCAAATCTGGATTTGTGTTTTAATTGGGCAAAAGAATGTGATAATACAGTCAATGGTAACTCAATCTGATTAAAATACAGATCCTTGTTCTCACTCCGTTTTACAAGGATCTGACAACATCCCAAAAGAGGTCATGTTCAGAGGACCTTTGTCGCCTCTTTACTTAACACTAAATAATTTTCCAATGACCTGTCATCTTACAGCAAGTCATTTCATCACATACTTCCACATGAACGTTTTGTTTTGGTGACGAAATGACTAAACGGACAAATGTGATTTTGCAAGCTTTGTCACCTCAAAATTTCACTGTCAAGATTCTGACAGTAGTAACTTGATTGGCTAAATGCTAAAGGTCATTGGGACATGACCCCCTATTGGATTTTCTCAGATATTAATGCAGCAGAGAGAAGTTAACGGAACAGCGCGGAGATCAAGATATGATATTAATCAGATTGATGGTTACTAAACAGTTCAAATTTGTACAAATTATTGATTCAATACACTGTCCTAACTAAATGCATACATAGTGATGTAACCCATGTTATTGTTACAGAGGTGGTGTCCAAGTTCAAATTACTCAAGTCAAAGCAGGTCATCTTGACTCTGGCCTCCAATCTGGAGAAGGTCAGTATGAAGCAATTCATTAAACACTACTGTAACAGTAAAACTTTGATATAGGGTCCCTCCTTTATACTGCCAAGTTACCCAAACCGGGCACATCCTAAATAACCATAGCTGTTAATAAGCAAATAAACTACAAACAAATGAATCATGCAATGATATATGCTGATATAGCATACAGGGGTCAATCTAGGCCTTTTTACTAGCATTTATGGGTAGTTTCCCCTCAGAATTTTCTCCCTTTTTCCCCCCATAGAATTGTGTTAAATTTACTGAAATATTGTATTTTCCTTAATTTTTGATGTCAAAATCTCCCCACATCCTTCAGATTAGTTTTTTTCTGATTATCCTTAACTGTTTTCTGTTGCAAAATGTGCTTTAAAGTTTAAAAAGTGTAACTTTGTGATTATTAAAAATTCCCCCTTGAAGAGCTTATTTTCCCCTAAAGTAAAAAAGGTAGTTTTCCCTTAATGCTAGATTAAACCCTGGCATATCAAATAATTTGTCATTTGATTTGATTTTGAAAAATAGTTCAAAGACACATTCTTTAAATTTATTTCAAAATTCTTTTTATCTTGAGGGTTCTTAGAAATTTGTGTCAATGATTTGATTTTCAGGCTATATGGAACTGGATGGATAATTATCCAGAGGAGTTCACGGATTTGCAGAAAAAACCAAATGAAGATTTACAAGGTAATAAATCTATGTCTCAAAAGTCTTATAAAATAATGTTTTATCTTCCCTATGTTGTGAAAATGCTAAAAAAATCCAAATACAAGCCCCTGTGGAAAGAAAGCCGAAAAATCAATGGTGTAACTGGTTCAATTAAAACATTTAATTAGAACTGTTCGGCATAATCAATGTGTAAGTAACATCATATTAAACTATGTAAAGTTGTATCAAATATTTAGGAAAACTTGATATTAACTGAAACATGAAATTAAAGGATATGACATTAAGTGGCTTAAAACATGCAACTGATTTTCACATGTGTTATGTTTGTCAAATAAATGGAATAGTATGAAAAAAATTTAGAAGTGATAACCATAGTTTTGAAATTTCTTATTTGAAAACAAAACTTTTGCCAACTAGCTACAGCTTAATAAGAATTTGACATGATAATCATAGGACCTCTTTTGTGAAATCATTATTATATGCTTAAATTTATGTTCAGATTCTTGTTACACAACTAAGGAATGTTTGATGTGTCGTTTTGATGACTAGTATGATATGTACAAATAATTTGGTTTAATATTATTGTAGATTGCTGTGATAAACTGTTTGAGCATTTTAACACCTGTATGGAGAGTTCTAAGAAGAAAGCTGCTGCTAACTGGCCACTACAGATGATGTTACTGGTTCTCTGTCCTGTAAGTATTCACCTTATGGTAACCAATTGTAGATAATTAAAATAATAATTTGAGGTTCTTCTATACTGCTTTATCACAACCTTTAGGTGATCTCCAAGCGGTTCACAAATTATCAGTGGTTACAGGGCCTTAGCAACCAGTCAATATCGTTCTCAACTTCCTAGGGAGCATACAACCTGTGCTGCCATTTCGGCACTCAGAGCTAGCATTCTATAATTTCTAGCACTGCCCAATTTTGTACTCATTCATGGCTGAGTAGACTGGAAGAAGCAAAGTAAAGTATCTTGCTCAAGGATACAACATAAGTGTCGTGGCCAGGACTCGGACACGCAATCGTCGATCACGAGCTCGGCGTCCCATCATTAGACCACAGTGCCTCCCAGATTTGTGTATCATGACAACTGAGGGATGATATGTCTGGGCTGGGTAGTGACCCTCAATGACCTGTTAAAGTGAAATGGCACTTTAGTTAAAAAGTTGGCCTTTTAATCACTGCAAAAAAAATGAAATTGGTTATCTTGACGATTATGTAATGATATTTAGTTACAAAATTACATCTGCTACATATTTAGTAAGTATTTACATTGTCTGTGTAAATTTGATTAGAATAATGTTTCATTTTCAGAAAATTTTGGAAGAAATCAACAATGCTGATGCTGGGGCTCCGTGCTCTCCCCAGCATGTGAAAAAGGTAAGTCCTACATTTTATGGATTAATAGATCCTGGACAAGATATTGAAGGAGTTGTATCATTTTAAGATGTCGAAAAAGAGGGTGAAAAAGAAATTACAACATTTTAGCAACTTTTAATCAAACAGTATTTACCAAGAAATGTTTGCTTCAGTTTTAATTGTTATGTTTTTCACTCTATAACTATGGTAATTTATTGCAAAAGTGAATTTTGATGAATAGTTCACGCTTTATTCTAATTTATGTGAAGGACGAAAATTATTCTGATCAAAATGATTTTACTTGTTAAGAATGAATATTTGACCCTGGGATTTCCTGTAAATTTATATAAGTACCGATGAAGAAGTAACATATTGACATTTATTTATTTATTTTATCCAGAAACAATTCATAGATGATGTAAAGAAAGCGATATCGCCTCACCATGGCGGGAGTAAACAGTTGGCCGAGGGTGCGGCTGTGACCTGCGTGCGTCTGTGTAAAGCGTCTACATACATCAGCATCAACGACCGGCTCAATGTCCTCTTCTCCCTCGTACAGTCGGTCATCAGTGACCTCAAGGTCAGATTCTCTGCCTCTGTACCTGCCACAATTATGTAGGATATCTAGAGGCAAAGATATCAACTTTGATCAAACAGTTATAGAGATTTGCAATAATGTCTTCAGTGAATTTGAAATTCAAACAAATATTCCCCCAAATTTTCTTTTTCTTAATAACTGCAAAATCAAATGAGACAGTTATAAAGTTCATTGAGAAATTATAATACACTCCCAACATATACAATAGTAGAATAATTACAGAAACTTTCAATTTGAGCAATAATGATACTACACAGTTTTGAGAAATGTTAAAAATAGAATATAGCTGAAATAAGTGTGTTTATTGTTAAAACTGATAATTGTGTACTATGAATAATTAGTAATTAGATGAAGAAGCTTTGATGTTTTAAGAAATATGTAACTTTAAACCAACTAATTATAAATATTTTGTTTTTGCTTTTATTCAGACGTTGCTGTTCAACCCACCTCCCAATAGTAAACCATTCTCACGCAGTCAAAGCAACATTGGCCTTGACCTTGATCTATATATAGACTGCTTTGTATCGTGTTTCCGTGTGACGCCACATAACAATGACGTACTGAAGGTGTGTCTCAACCCATTGTCTCCTCCTGTTTATCACTGCGTGCTGGTCAACGCTCTTCACCGCATCATTACACAGGTGAGATCAGGGGTCACTGATATGTCACTAGTGTCATAGGTCAGGGAGGGGTCACTAGGGTCATAGGTCACTGACAGGTCACTAGTGTCATAGGTCACTGACAGGTCACTAGTGTCATTGGTCAGGGATGGGTCACTAGTGTTAGAGATTAAGAGTAGGTCAATATCTGTTGATAGGACATGAAATACAAAGAAATCTAGTCAAACAATTCACTGACAGATCACAAGGTGTCAAAGGTCAGTTGTAGGTTATGTGTCGGAGGTCTCTAGTGGGTCACTGGGTGTCGGAGGTCAATTGTAAGGTCACTTGATATCAAATTTTAAGTTAACAGTATATTATTAATAGTATTAACTCTTTCCGTACTCATGGCGCCTTGAGACGTCATAAAAAAGTGCTCCCGTATTTTCATGACGCCTTGAGACATCAAGAAAAACGTATGTGTAACTCGCTTGTTTGGCGTGTTTGTACGAAGGAGTTTACAAACAAAATGCGTATTAAACAAATAATAAATATCAAAAAGAAATTCAAAACATTCAATATTACTTATAACAAGCTGAACTATTTGTTATAATAGTGGTTTTCACAGAAAACGGCAGTTTTTTATCGTGTTCACTCCGACTTGTTTACACTGACAACAAAATGCGGACTCAGATTTTACTTTCGATTTCAAGGCATTAATGAACTGGGAATCACTTTCAGGTAGCGAGCGAGAAATTTGAACGAGTAGGGAAAGAGTTAATTCAATATAAAGGCTTAGTGTGAAATTCATATTTGGTGCATAAAGAACTCGGTGTCTAATTTTGAAAATTGCATTGGATTAACATTTCCCAGTATTAGCCCACAGGCTATGTGGCTATTGGCCTCTTGTACTCTGTTTAATGTTAAGACTATAATTGCTTTCACTTATCGATGTTAAGTATTGATCAAACACTGTATCTAAATGAAGTGCTTATTTTTGTAGCCTCGGTTACCTTGGTGGCCCAATATCAACATTATCTATAGTAAGGCGTCGGAACTGAGGAGTATGTTTACCGACACGCTAAACAAGGTCACCCAGGGAATGGCCAGTCATACCGCACCGAAAGTCACGACTCTCCCATACGTACATGTAAGTAATGCCGCACTCAAAGTCACGACTCTCCCATACGTACATGTAAGTCATGCCGCACTCAAAGTCACGACTCTCCCATACGTACATGTAAGTCATGCCGCACTCAAAGTCACGACTCTCCCATACGTACATGTAAGTCATGCCGCACTCAAAGTCACGACTCTCCCATACGTACATGTAAGTCATGCCGCACTCAAAGTCACGACTCTCCCATACGTACATGTAAGTCATGCCGCACTCAAAGTCACGACTCTCCCATACGTACATGTAAGTCATGCCGCACTCAAAGTCACGACTCTCCCATACGTACATGTAAGTCATGCCGCACTCAAAGTCACGACTCTCCCATACGTACATGTAAGTCATGCCGCACTCAAAGTCACGACTCTCCCATACGTACATGTAAGTCATGCCGCACTCAAAGTCACGACTCTCCCATACGTACATGTAAGTAATGCCGCACTCAAAGTCACGACTCTCCCATACGTACATGTAAGTCATGCCGCACCCAAAGTCACGACTCTCCCATACGTACATGTAAGTCATGCCACACTCAAAGTCACTACTCTCCCAAATGTACATGTAAGTCATGCCGCACCCAAAGTCACTACCCTCCGAAATTTTTTCAGAAAAAATATGGAAGTTTTAAACTTTTTTTTTTTTTTCACAAATATAAATCTTTTATTATATTTTAGGCTTTATATTTTGGATTTTGAAAGCTTCATGTTTTTGCTAGAAAGTGAATGTTATACTTTATATAGTACTTACTCCATCAATCTAGTAATGACTGTCCTAGTGTAATCTTATTTCATTCCTTGTATTTTTCAGACCATTTCAAAACTGACCCTGTACAAGTTAAATAAGCCCACAGATGAAACTGTGACCACGTGTCGTTGTCTGTTGTTGTGGATTGTGCGGCTGATCCATGCAGATCCTCACCTTATGCTCCACGTATGTACAGGGGGTCACATGTCAACCGGGAAGGTAATTCCTTGTGTTTGTACCGAAAGTTACGTCATTAGGGGGAGGTAATTCGGGGGGTGGGGGGGGGGGGGGGGGGTTCATATGTCAACAAGAAAGGTAATTCCTCGTGTTTGTACTGAGAGTCGCCTGTCATTAGGGGGAGGTAATTCAGGGGGGTCACATTTCAACCAGAAAGTAAAGGGGGGAGATAATTAATTTGAGGGGGGGGGGATGTCATATGTGAACTAGGAAGGTAAATCATCATATTTGTACTGAGACTCATAGAGTCGCATTTCAGTTGGGAAAAATTATTCATGATGGCACATGTCAACAAGAGAGATAATTCAGAAGGAGGGGTGGGGGAGGGAGGGGGTCGTATGTCAGTAGGGGAATTCACAGAGTTCACATGCCATCAGGGAAGATAAATGGGAGGGGGGGACAACAGGTTGTTTAGGGTTAAAAACCCTTGGTTCATCAATCAAAATTGTTAAAGAAAGTCACTTATATTTAGAGTGGAATTTATTCTACAGTGATCCATGCATGTACAGGGGAGATAACTGTGTGTTGTAGAAAAATGAATGTTTCGGTGTTTATGGGGGAAGTTGGGGTGAGGTCACGTTTACCATGAATGTTTGATGGGAGGGGTTCACTTGTCAGCAGGGGAGATGATTTTCAAAGCATGTATAAAAGGTTAGTTCTCCTTTCAGATACGTAAGTTGAATGCAATTAACAACATTTTACACATAAAATAAATGGAAATGAAAACAAATGATGAGAAAAATCATGTTTCATTTATGAAAATTATGGAAATGGAAAATGTAGATGATTTTGTAGAATATTGTGTGGCCCAATTTCACAAACCAGGCCATGTGCTTGTTTTGATACTTTCAACATGATGCGTGTTTTCACCCAGAATCAGGGTAAGCCGGGACACGAGATACAGAGTAGTACACTTGAACTGATGAACGGGCTTGTGTCGCTGGTTCATCAACAATGGATGCCTGACGTGTCCAAGGAGGCCATGGAGGTGAGATCGATAGTCCTTAGAAACGAAACATTAGTTGATCAATTGACGAAGTAATCAGTTTACGTTTTTATCAATTTGGAAACCAAAGTTTAGAGTTTAGTGGGATACACCCTGTTTGTCCATCAGTTCATAAAACCTGTAGATGAAAATCATCAAATATTTGTACAAATATTGCAATTTTGAGACTATGGAAAGTTCTAATGTTGATGTGTATGATGAAAGAAATTTGCAATTCAACAGTTTTTCCTTGAGATACGCCCTTGAAATGTCTTCTCCAGGCATATTGTAATACAACCAGATAAGACAAAGATTGGAACGTGTTTTTATTAGCTTGCTCACAGTTTCTCTTTCATTATATACTTTCTGAGAAATCCTATGAATTTGCTATCTTAGAAATTTTGTTTAACATATGAGAAAATCCTGTTAAGAAATAGCGTTCCAATTCTGTATAGAATGTTTGACTGTCTGGTATGGAGCTCTATGTTGATGCTGTATTTCTAATTCTTTGTACTATTGTTGGTATATTTTTTAAGAAATAAAAAATTTGCTATATTGTTGACATGAAAATAAATATCCAGCAAGTGCTCATACCATGAATACAAAAAGTTTACAAATATATGTACCACTTCCCTGCCGTATAATGAAAGTAAACAGCATTCACATATCTGCTTTCACTTGGTTAAAAAAACACACACTTGTGAAATCAGCATTATATTTTTTTTACCTGCTGTGCAAAATTGGATTATTGCTTTCTTTTGGTTTGATCAGGACAACCGTGAAATTCAACTACCAGACCAGTGATTTCGTTTGCCCATTTTACAGCCGATTAAAGGCTGTTTCCCTTAGTCAAAATTTATGGTGTTTTCACAAAATGAAGCAAAATTCAATAATATGTTCGCAATGTATCTCAAAATCCGACTATATTTTCCCAAATCAATAAGCCACAGGCTGCCCCAAAATCAAGGTAGCAAAAACACAGCAGACGGTATTAAGAGCCTTTGTTTGTTTTCAGGCCCTGTTGTGTCTTCACCAGCCTGAACATATTGAGCTTTGGAACCCTGAATCTCCTATTAATACATTCTGGGACGTCAGGTATGTTTACACATTTGTCACACATTTTGAAGAGAACCAGGATATTAAAATGGGCTTTTCCTTCTATCAGGGTTTAGTTTCTGTTAAATAACTCTCTGAATACTGTGCCATTTTCTATGCGTTTTATTCCGCACATAAGATGCATGTTGACATATCTTGGACGAGTTGTATCCTGGGTATGTTTCATGCATATTTATGCAGAATTTATGAGGTTCAACAGAATATGCCTATAACATGCCCGAAAACCAGGGATACAAATTCCAAGTATTTTCTTGTCAATTAAGGTTTGATTGTTTAAAAGGATGAAAATGTTACTACTGTGCTTGAATTTTGTTTCTATAACAATTCTATTCTCTTACAGTTCCCAGGTGCTGTTTTCCATATCCCAGAAGCTAATTCAGCGGCAGCTAGTAAACTACACAGAGATCTTGAAATGGCTGCGAGAAATCCTCGTCTGCCGGAACAGCTTTCTTCAGAAAAATAGTGCTAATGCTAGTGTTGGAAACAACAAAACAATCTGTATACATATCAAGCTAGAGGTAAGAAATATCAGGGAAACGATCTGTATACATATCAAGGTAGAGGTAAGAAATATCAGGGAAACGATCTGTATACATATCAAGGTAGAGGTAAGAAATATCAGGGAAACGATCTATATACATATCAAGCTAGAGGTAAGAAAAAATCAGGGGAACAATCGGTATACATATCAAGCTAGAGATAAGAACAATCGGTGTCGTGCATTTACTGTAACAGTTCAGAGTGTGGTGTAAGCTTTAGATTGGTAGCAGGTGTATATCAGGTATATTAAAGGTGTCATGACAACATTTTCAACTATGTCAAAGTTCAATATGGCCTCCATGATGAGCTGCAGCTTTAAATATTTATGATTATACAGCATTCGTAGGTAATATTCATGGCTAAATATTTTAATTTTTTTGGTAAACTTGATTATTTTAATGTCTTCAGGTGTATGTTGTTCTGGCATTTTTACGTGGTGATCATGTCATTTTTGTTGGCCTCAACTAGTTAAGACTGGCCTCTTGTGTTAAACAACGTTGCCTTCCCCAGCTTTGTGTTAGCCACAAGTTATGCTGGCTTCCTATCATATATATTGTTTCTGTTTCCTCCCCTAGGTTGTGTTCTTCATGTACCTGTGGAGTATCGACATAGACGCGGTCCTCACAGGGATGTCCTGTTTCCACCTTCTATGTGAAGAGGCGGACATCAGGTGTGGCGCGGACGAAATGGCCGTCACCCAGCTCCTGCCAAACTACAATGTATATGCTGAACTGGCCCAGGCCAGTACTGTACTAACTACAGGTAAGATATACTGTATATAGAGGTTACACAACGAGTGGTTGTTGGATATGGAATTTATTTCACTGAGTTTATTATTTTTTTAAAGTTACAAAAAACACAAGCTTTAGCGAGTGTCTTTTGTAACTTTAAAAAAATAATTAACTCGAGTGAAATAAATCCATATCTAATAACCACAAGTCCTGTGACTTGTTTCTACCACAATATTTAATCGGCAGTGTCAGTGTGACGTTGTGACGTCGTCAACAATTGATGACGTCAACAATCGTGATTTCTGGTCAAACTTCAACTTCTCATCCAATCAAAATTCCGAAGGTCATATCCCACTAGTGGTATATAACATATTTATCCAACAGTAAGCATGTTTATACAATGGTCTAAGAGTGGAATAACACAGGGTATTGTGGTAGAAACCAGGTTATTCAATGTATATCCTGAGCAGGCCCAAACCATTACTGTACTACATGTAACTACTAGTAAGATATACTGTAAACCAAATTATTTGTGCAGCAGTTTTTTTTTCTGTAGTTTTCGTTGTAGAAATCTACTGCAAATTCAATAATGCTTCAAAAATATCCACTTCCTGAAAAAATTACAAACATAAAACATTGATTAAAAGGTACAAAGATAACCTTATATATATATTACACCATTATGAGAGACAACTTAAATGTAAATTACTGCAGAGATGCAGCAGAGATTCTAATTGTGCTTTTAAAAATATTTTGCATTCTTCTCATCACTGTTTTATAAGAATTTGGTATTCAAACAATGTTGACTGTCACAAGAATATACCTAGCTAATGACATGCTCTATAAAGATTGTGCTTTCTCCAAGGACACTTATTTTGCCCATGCCATGGTTTTACCCATCTGAGAATACAAGTGTTTGTGTCTGATTTATAGGTAAGGTGGCGTTACAGAAGAGGATAATGGCTTTATTGAGGAAGATAGATCAGCACACGTCAGGAAATTCCCAGGTAAGTTCTTATTGAGGAAGATAGATCAGCACACGTCAGGAAATTCACAGGTAAGTTTATATTGAGGAAGATAGATCAGTATACATCAAGAAACTCCCAAGTAAGTTATTATTGAGGAATATAGATCAGCACACGTCAGGAAACTCCCAGGTAAGTTTATGTCCAGATTACAGAGTAATTCTCATGTTATCATTCCCAGGTAAGTTTTATGTCCTGATTTGAGTAACTCTGACCACATGGATTAGAAACTTTGATTGAACTGATGTTGTACTACTTACCCTTTCAGGCCTGGGATGACACCTTTAGGAACTGGGAGGTGGTGACCCAATATCTAGAGACCTATCCCAAGGATCCAAAGGTCAAAGTTGAAGAAGGCAGCACGGCAGGGCTGGGAGACACTATCAAAATGAAACGGAAACCCCCTCACCATGCCAACACCGAACACGAACTAGAGGTCAGTCATGGTTAACTCTTAAAATATCTGTAGTAGAATGTTTCAACTGTATTGTAAACCAATTTGGATTTGCACCATTTTAGCCGCAAGCATCTACAAATAAACAGCTGTATGAGAATGTACGAGATTTGGTGCCCAGTACATGTTGCTATTGTAACAATGTAATAGATTTGGACCAGTTTATGCCCGGTACATGTTGCTATTGTAACAATGTTATAGATTTGGGCCAGTTTATGGCTGGTACATGTTGCTATTGTAACAATGTAATAGATTTGGGCCAGTTTATGCCAGGTACATATTGCTAATGTTTCTGTTTGGTGTTTGCAGGACCAGTTAAATGAATGGGCCAACATGACTGGGTTCCTGTGTGCCCTGGGTGGTGTCCGGCTACAGAACCGACTGAGGATAAGGTCAGTGGTTGAAGTATCACAGACTTAAATTCCCAATAAAATGTCGAATATTTGTGGAAGTTAAAGAGAGGTCAAGAGAATCTCAAAATTGATGAGTATTGTTTATTTATAAACTGCAGAAACATTTTTGAAGAGAATTGGAATTTAAAATTGAATTTATTTTAATCTGGTAAAACATTGTAGTTTGAGGGCAAATTTCTGACAACAAAATGTTTTAATTTGTTTTCAGTGCAACTATACCAGCGGGCCTGGACTCCAGAAAGAGCAGCCTAATGCAAAGTTGTGCCGCGGATACCCAGTATTGCCCTGTCACCCAGTAAGTTAGTCTGCTGGTACACACCTTGGTCACCCAGTATCGTAAATAATAAACAAGGCTTTGTTCGTTCATGAGAAACACCTGGTGTGTGTGCAAGACATAAAAATAATTCCTGGTGGACCTGATGCAAGCCTTTGAAGCTTTTTGATGGCTCCTCATTACGCTACATCAAATACTGGTCCAACTGTTTTTATTTTGTTATTGATCACATACAACTGTCTTATTTTACATTGCATACGGTACAATAAATGTTGAAATAGGAAAAAGTAGTCAACCAATATAAAGAGAACAAAAATTTCAATTTATTTTTGTTTGTTCGAAAAATCAATTAAGTTGGAAGTGAATTCAGACTTGGATTTATACAAAGTCTGACCTATTACTATGACAAGTCTTTGATACTGTCAGAATTGCTCTTAGACATTTTTCTTTATTTTTATCTCAGGTTTATTAGTAACCTTCTGAAGCTGCTGATTTGTCAGAATGAGAAGTTTGGTGCTCAGATACAGAAACATGTCAAGGACTTGGTGGGGCACGAACTCAACCCAGCCCTCTACCCCATACTGTTTGACCAGATCAAAATCTGTGTGGACAAGTTCTTTGATCCCTCCGGTCAGGTAGGTATTACAATCGCCATGTGATGGCTATATAACCAATCAAATTTGAAATTATTTATAGATTTCCATCATGATTATGTGAAATTTGTTTGGCTTTGGTTTATGAACTGATATTATAAGCCTATCTCCAAAGTGTTGTTATCTCCCTTGATTGCCATATCATGTCTATCTTGAGAAATGTTCTTGAAACAAATCTGGGCCATATATTTATGACGTCATAATGGTAATTACGCCATCCGATTGTCACATGGCGCCAAATCATAACAAAAACACACTCTGGAAGTTCATCTTGTATCCACCATTGTGGCCTATCAAGGGGAATAACACTTTTGGGAAAGAGTTTATAGAGAATGTGATATTTACAATTTGTTTGGTTCTATTGACAGGTGATCGTGACAGATCTTAACACACAGTTTATAGAGAATGTGATATTTATAATTTGTTTGGTTCTATATTGACAGGTGATAGTGACAGACCTAAACACACAGTTTATAGAGAATGTGATATTTATAATTTGTTTGGTTCTATATTGACAGGTGATCGTGACAGATCTAAACACACAGTTTATAGAGAATGTGATATTTATAATGAGGAACATCCTGGAGATGAAGCAGGACCAGCCATGTGAACATCTCGGAGTCACCAGTATAGAATCTCTCATGTTGGCAGTGGTCAGGTCAGTCAAAACTTCTTAATATCAGATAAAGCAACCCTTTTATCAAATTCTCTAAAACATTTTAAAGCAATCCTTTTATCAAATTCTCTAAAACATTTTAAAGCAATCCTTTTATCAAATTCTCTAAAACATTTTATCTTCTGAGAAGTTTTTGAGCTCTTGACCTGCTTTTGTCAGTGAAATTGAACAAAATTTGTCTAATGTTAATTCATTTACCCCTAAAGACACATTTGAACCATTCCAATTCAAAGGTTTGAATAGTTCATTATGAAATAACAGGAGTGAATGAGTTAATTTTTATTATCAGATAAACCAATACTTATTTCTGTTATCAAATTCTGTAAAATCTTCAAAGGACTTTTTGGGCTCTTGACTTTCCTCCATCAGCCAATTAGAGAAAAATTGTGTGCATTTTTCTTGAAAATCAATATGATGAAAATAAAGTTATTTTATTATGGTTTATGATTAATGTTTTGATAAAAAAAAGTGTGTTTCATCGATTTCAACTGCAAAATTAATCGGAAAATAATTTGTCTTTTGTCTTTCACACTTTAGAAAAAGTAATAAGATTAGCAACTAGGAGTTTGCAGATATGGCAAATCATATTATGATATTGTACTTTGCTGATTTAGACATATACAGCATAACAAACACTTCCTGTTTACAAGCGAATGACATCTACATTCATTCACTGTTTTAGGTATGTGCGGCACCTTGATTCCACGGTGCACGCCATCCAGATCAAGATCAAACTCTGTCAGCTAGTGGAGGCCATGATGGTTCGCCGTGACGACCTCACGTTCCGACAGGAGATGAAATTTCGCAACAAACTGGTTGAGTATCTTACAGATTGGATTATGGGTAATTCCCACCAGGTGAACATCGGAGACATCTGTAGCATGTCCAGGTATCTACCACTCATCGTGTTCCTGACGGGATCAAATATCTCTATATATTTTGTTACTAATAAGTTGTGACTTTTTTTGTGCATCCAGACGTTGTTATCAAAATCTTGTTGACTTAACACCGCTTGAAATGAAAACACTTCGCTATTTTGTTTTAAACTCAAGGTATATAAAGATAAATTTTGCACATATTTGGGATTCAAGTGGTGAAAAAAAAATGTATTTTATAAAGACCACTCTGGTCTTAATAGACAGGTCTCTTTAAGAGTTCAAAGTTGTAGAAAAAGGGTCTGAAGGCAATTTAGAATATTTGAATTTGTACAATGCAATAATGTTTCATAAGGTTTTATGAATGACTAAATAGATAAATAATTATGGGGGATCAAGAAGGTAGACTTATCCATCTTTTGAAATACTTAATATGTTATAAACAAAGGTAATCTCAATAAAAAATGGTTTATACTTCCGTGGTTTTCTCGGATATCAAAATTGTAACTTTGTATAATCTAGACTTGCATGGACAGGGATAAACTCAACTAGACCATTTCTTTTATTAAACTGAGAAAAAAAATAATGTTAAAATAACCAAAAAAAATGGAAAAAGAAGGAAATTGTTTCAGTGCTTGGTAAAAAGAGTTATTCGCTTTTTCTTATAGTTATGTAAAGGTGAAATGGTTGAGTAGAGGAAACAAATCTCTCTCACTGAGACAGTCTTTCAGTGCTAGAAAAAAGTCGAGTCATGTAGACATTTGATGTAAGGGGAAATAACTTGCCATGTACACAGAAATAGAAATGTTCATATGTTGTGAACTCTTATAATGCTCTTTAAAGTTAATGAAATGTAGATTTTCAGGGAAAAACGTCATGTTAGTAATTCCTTAAAGCTGGAACACTCAATAGATATTATAGTAATATTTGTGTTTTCACATCATGATTTTGAAATTATTTAGTAATGTTGTTTTGTTATTTTGTTTGGACTTAATTATTTTTTTCTACTTGTTAAAATATCTTAAGTATGAGCCTTGGATCCTGTTTTTGTCACACAAAACAACAGGCTTTTATTCTTAAAATTTCCAGTTTCTATAATGAAATGTTAAAGAGACACAGGCTGGTTAAACTATAATAGGCCTCGTATACAAAATAAAACATCTCCTGTATCTTCGCAAGTTGCTAATTTTCATTTAGAGATTGAACTTTTGAATAAAAAATATTCATCAATTCTAAAACATCTTAACATTTTTGAATTTCATATAGAAGATGAAAAACTGAACACATAGTTATACTCTGTTTAACTGGAAACGTTTTTGCATCACCTTTTGAATTCTTAGCCCTCTGTAGCAAGCTAGTGCAGAATAATCAGAACACAGATATACATATTGCACTGTACATACAGTAGTAATGATATGTGATAAAATCTGTTTTTAAAGTGAAGGATTCAAACATATTCCTCCAATTATTTGCAAACTTCTAATCTAGGGAAACAAAATTTGAAAATTCCCAAACTGATGAAAATGAGCAACAATATAGTGTTCAGACGTATACTGGTACGATCATTTCAAGTGACTGTTATGATCCATGGGCCCATACTATAGATAATTTCTGTATTTTGGTATTTATGTTTTACACATTATTCTGAGTGGCTTTATTTTCAGCTTTTTATGATTTCATTGCGTTGTTAGTTGGCGACATTGTTTTCCATTATTTGCTTTGGGGTACTCCGTAATAGCCTTGTAGTCGTTTATGAGAACAATAGTCGTTGGTTTAGACAACGTTTGTAAGGCACCTTCGTCAACATGTTGTAAAAACAGAATTCATCTGATACATTTTCATTTGAAGAAGCTATACCTGGGGAAATAAGTTGATAAACCATGTTAATTATTGTTGAATTACTATAAATTAATTGAAATATATTTGAACAAAGAATAGTTAAGAGCTACAAGGAAGGGATTCAATAGTAATGTGAAGGGCTAAATGTCAAGGAAATCAATACAAGGGGTTTATGGTAGGGTACCCAAATAGGAGTTAACATTGAGGAACTCAATATAAGAGTCGGTCAAGAGAGACTTGGTGTAAGAGTCAGTCAAGAGGGACTTAATTTCGGAGTCAATAAAGAGGGATTCAATGAAAGAGTCAATAAAGAGGGACTCAATATAAGAGTCAATCAAGAGCGACTCAATATAAGAGTCAATCAAGAGGGACTCAATATAAGTGTCAATCAAGAGGGACTCAATATAAGTGTCAATCAAGAGAGTCTTGGTGTAAGAGTCATTCAAGAGAGAATCGATATCAGAGTCAATAAAGAGGGATTCAATGTAAGAGTCAATCAAAAGGGACTCAATATAAGTGTAGATCAAAAGGTTCTTGGTACTCAATCTCAGTATTAAAGTTAATCCACAGAGACTCGATATAAGAGTTTATTAATTGGAACTCAATAAAAGAATCGGTCTAGAGGGACTCAACAGAGGGTGGATCAAAAGGTACTTGGTAAAGTGGTAATAAAGAGGAACCCACAATGCAAAGGATCAAAGGACTTGTCATAAAAGCTGAAATGCTAGCAGTATAGAGAGTGGAAGTAAGGGAGGTAATTGGTTTAAGGGTTATGGGCTAGGGATGTGATATAACAATTAATAGGGAAGGACTTAAGTTAAGGAGTTGACAGCGGGTCAATAAATGGTCAGAAGTAAGGAAGCCAGTAGAGGTACCAGTATGGGACTTTAATAATGAATTAGCAGTTACTGACTCAATAAGTTAAAAATGAGTCAATAAATGGGGAACTATAAGGGACTCAATGTAAGGGATTTTACCTTTTGTTTAAAGGAAACACGAAAAGAATATATCGGTGCGATCGTCTGGATTACAGCGTTATATACACCCCACTCAGTCCTCCTCATCGAGTCAGTGCTCCACTAAGGCGCTGTCTGTGCCTAGTCCTACTCCACTTTTTCTCCAAACCCAGCCCGTCGTGTGAGTATACCCCCGGGCTCTCTGCCCCGGCCCCTCTCGTATACTCTGGGGGTCGTAGGTTGCTTCTCACTATCATCTGATGTTACTGCTGCACTGTGTCTCTCAGCTTCTATATCAATGTTCAATGTACACTGTCAACTGGAGTGATAAAACAATGTCCATCTGCTGATTAAAGACGACAAACAAAACTGAAGATAGGGCTTCAAGTTAGAAAAATTACATCAAAGAATATACACATTATTTGATAAAAGTGATTTTTGTTTTGCACTTTTGTGAGGAATTTTTTTTTAAATTTTTTTTTCATTGATTTGTTTTTAAAACATTTTTTCCTATAGTAATATCTGTTAGGGGGGGGGGGGGATTTTAGTATGTATGAAATACTTTTAATTGTATTACATTTTACGTATGTCAAGCTTCTGATTGGGATGATGTAACAGGCTCATCACCTGATAGATTGTTGGCCGAGGAAGCTGGGAGACATTGTACTGACTCACTAACGCTCACTTATCTGTCACTGTCTACATACTGCTTAAGATCACGTAATATATCGTGACCCCGGTCACCTAGTATTTCATATTTAAAGGTCATGAAACATCACTCAAGGTCACGAAACACAATTCAAGGTCACGAAACACAACCCAAAGTCGCTAAACACAATTCAAGGTCACTTAACACCACTGTCACTGTCTAAATACTGCTTAAAGTCACTTAATATACTGTGACCCAGTCACCTAATATTTCATAATTCAAGATCACGAAACACAACTCAAGGTAACTAAACGTAACTGTCACTGTGTGAATATTGCTTGAAGTCACTCAACATACCGTGACCCCAGTCACCTAGTATTTCCAAACTCAATGTCTCATAACACAACTCAAGGTCACTTAACACCTCTGTCACTGTCTAAATACTGCTTGAAGTTACTCAATATCCTGTGACACAATTCACCTAATATTTTATAATTCAAGGTCACGAAACACAACTCAAGGTCACTAAAGTTCATGTCACTGAAGGTCGTTCACTGAATTTTAGTATTCATGTCCCTCATATTTCATAATTTAAGGTCACACATAAACCTATTTCAAGGTTATTCAGTATCTTGTTTCTGAAGTTTGTTAAAATTAAATATCGTACATTTGACAAAATTAAAGTACAAAGATCTTTATCTGCAGAATGGTTAAAATCAAGAACACACTAGTGACTGATAACATTACAATAGGCAGTTAACACTTATCATCATCCTAATGTCATTAACACTGTAGGAAATATACAGTAGTGCTTCAACTAACCAATTACTAACAAGGTAACAAGTAGAATAACAAATCAGTGGCAAGATAATATACATGTAGAACAACCAATCACTAGTCTGGTAACATTTGAGATAGCCAATCAGCAATAAGTTAACATGTAGAATAACCAACTACTAGCAAGATTAAGTAGGATATCCAATCACTAACAAGCTAACAAATCCGTATCAAGGTAACATGTAGGATAGCCAATGACTAACTCTGTAACATGTGGTATCTATGGGAACAGTGAGTAGATCGTGGTTGATCTGATACAGTGCTCATATGTGTGCAATGGTAGAGAATGTGCTGTTCCAGTATATTTGCCTGTGTACAAATTTTGCCATACATTAGAATTTTTGTCACTTATCCAATGAAAACTAGATTAACTCAACATGCATGCCATAGGCTATTCATTGAGGTCATGGAAGGAGATAGTTATTTTTCAAATGATTGATTGGTCCAGACTAGTTTATAGAAATTAACACTGGGTTGATATTACACTAGAGCAGATAACTTTTTCAAATGATTGATTGGTCCAGAATAGGTATAGAAATTAACACTGGGTTAATATAACACTAGAGTACTGAATGTGAGAATAAATTTTAATTGGAAGCTTTATTAAGTTACCATACTTGACAAACTCTTAAGGCAAATGAGTTGGTATGATACAGTTTTGATTTTGATTTCTTAAATCAGAGATAATTTTTATATTTATAAACAGAATATATATTACATTGTCATGTGAGCAGGCAAGCAGATGCAGACATTGTCTGCTTTATATCCAAGTAATATTGAAGCATTAACTTCCATCTTCAAAGAAGACATTACCTGGTACTTACCATGAAAGATTTGATAATTTAGAAAACCACCATTTTCTGACCATATTTTACAGAGTTATGGCCCTTTACTTAAGGGTAAACTTGTAGTTATGTTGTTACACATAATTAAGATTCATATTACATCATAAATGATTACTTTCCTCAAGTTCATCGTCTCTTTACTTCTGTTAAAGGTTTTCTAACCATAATAATCATTTTTTCACATCAACCATTTACACCCTGCAAACATTGCTCTAACATCGTTGATCATGTTTTCTGAGCTGTGTTATCCATCTAGTTAGTCAGTAATAGCTTCTCTAACAAACAAACGATCGGTCGTCCTTCACCTCTCTACGTCTCCTGTCCCGATCCACAAGTCTGTCGGAGTTCTGACCCGTCTCTGTCCCTTTCGGGTGCTGTACAAGGGGATTGGGATGAGTGTTACCCCAAAAACCTTGGCAGTTGTTTGCTGAATGCTCTGACTTCTACATGTGACCCACCAGTCTGCACCAGCTAGTATGAGGCCAAGTTACACAAAGCAAGGCCACCAGTATTCACATTTCTTAAAGCTTCTCTCATGCTAAAGTATTATTAAATTCTACATGAAATTTGTGTACTACTTAATTTTCTCATTAAAATTAAGATAATACAGATAATAAAATGTAAAATTTGAATTTGGAATTAAAAAGTTCAAAAATACAGATAATAAAATATAAAATTTGAATTCGGAATTAAAAAGTTCAAAAATACAAATAATAAAATGTAAAATTTGAATTCTGAATTAAAAAGTTCAAAAATACAGATAATGAAATGTAAAATTTGAATTAGGAATTAAAAAATTCCAAAATACAGATAACAAAATGTAAAATTTGAATTCGGAATTAAAAAATTCAAAAAAAAAAAATAACAATGTAAAATTTGATATTTAGGTACCTACAGAGACAAATTAAAGAAATAAAAAAACTGGAGTTCTGCTTTGAGAAACTCTTAGTATAAGTAGTATGATTTCATAATGAGGAAATGCATCAAATGTTATTATTGCAAATGAAAATGAAACAAAAATTGAAGAATATTGTGTTCAAAATAGAAAAAAAAATTAAAACCAGAATGAAAAAATTTATTTTAATTTGTGACTTTGCAGATGAGAATTGAAAGTTCAGAGATGGCCTTGCTTTGAACAACTATGGCTAGCTGCATGGCAGTAGAAATTACTGTGTTGCTTCATTTATTTAGTTAAGCCTCTGCTTTAATGTGTAAGCATCTGACTTTGCATGTATGTGTATTGAGTTTCCACAGATTTACAAGAACAAGTACCACATTTGTTGTTTATATATAGCATGCGTAGAGAAGATTAAGATATTTCTCCTGATTTAGAATGCATGCTGCAGTAGAAATTCTTAAATAAAAACCATCTCAATTAAGAAAAAACCTATTTTCCATACAAAAGTTATGGTTTGCATTAATGTAGGCAGATTTGGTAGACAATACTATATACAGGTATGTTTATGCTGCAGTTCAAGTTTTGCAGTTATCGCCCTCCACATGGACTGGAGATTTATAAAAAAGGCCAACATGAGTTCTAGCTGTTCAGAAACTTAACTCATAAAACATTTGTTAGTAATGACCAGAGTTTTTTTTTTTTTTTTTTCGAATGTCTCGTCATCTCATCAGATATCAAGATTGCAATATCCAGACATTTAGGTTATGACAAGGATGTTGATAAGACAATTCAGAATATTTTAGAAGATGATGCCTGTTGCTATGCACACCTGTATTCTTGTTAGTGATTCTCACCTGTGATCTACAGAGACCTTGACCAGGCTAGTATGGAGGCTGTAGCAGCCTTGCTGGCTGGACTTCCTCTCCAGCCGGAGGAGAGTGACCGTGGTGATCTAATGGAGGCTAAATCACAACTCTTTCTCAAGTAAGTATCCCGACTTGAGTTCTGTTACAAGGGAGACAACCTCTGACAGATTTATGCTTTAAAGAAGCAACACCTTTGCAGTTAGGCTCCTTGCTTGATATTTGTATATTGTTCTCAGTTAACTTGAATTGATTACTAGGGTTTTCTGGTATAAAGCTTTTCTAAAACTTACCTTCAGGAACATACATTTTCTTTAGTCACTCTTCAGGCAAATGTGATCATATTTTGGAATGAACATAGTAAAAGTAAGGGGGAGAAATATCTGAGATACCAGTTTGTAATTAGGTCTTTGTTATCTTTATTCCCAGTAATAAAACTAGTTTTTAAGGAAAATACTTTAATTTCATTTCTATAAAAGCTAGATTTTAAAAATCAACCCCCATCTCCTGGATTTTCTGTGAACTTCATAATTAGAGCATAAGTCTGTCATTGTGTAAGGAGGAAATTTCCCTTTCATTTGTGAATGATTATTTTGTTTACATTCTTGTGTTTAAAATAGATAAGCACTCATGAAATATGTAAGTTATATAAACCATAAAATATGTTACACTTTAATGATAACAATAATGTTTTAAAGGCCCAATATACGTAACTTCAGGACATTTTTCGGTATTCTTAAAAACTATGAAAAAATATCCAGTTGATAACCATGCAATAATAAGTCTAAAACGAAGTAAACCTGAGCGGTAACTATCCAGAAACTTTTGACAGAAAAAAACCCAAAGAATTAAAAATAATTCAGGTGTGGCCCACTTCATCAACAAGCCGAAGTTCAAAATGGATGTGTGTTTACCGAGTTTCAACTGCTGCTGTACCGGTAACCGCATAAAAATTCATTTTGAATATTGTTGATATCGGTTAATCTGAACTAAATCTATAAATATGATAAAGTTATTCGGCTTGGTTTTGGCTTCAAGTTTTGCCGAAAATTTCGTATACATGAATTGGGACTTTAAAGCAATTTTCAAATAATATTTAGTTGTACCATCCCTATGACATGTAAAACCTCACGAAATAAATACTGTAAACATAATTAATTTGGCGTAATCAAACTTCAGCACATTGCTAGTTTTTTTTGGTGGGCATATTAGCGCAATGGTAAATTCGCGCTTCCGTGATAGTTACTATATAAGCAGCATATAAAAGCTACCAATATGTGGAATCATGTTTTAGCGCAAAACTTTCAACGCGAAAAGTGCTAAGATTAGATTACCACAAAAAAATATGTTTACAGTATGCAAAATATAACACAAATATAATTTTCAAATAACAGTGAATTGTACCATCCCTGTGACACGAAAAATTGACATGAAAATTTATGTTGAAGTTTCAAATTAAAAATGCCAACAACTGAATTCTATCTATCTTTTTGTAATTTTAAAAATTATATCTAATTCTGTACCATCCCTATGACACGTATATCATACATGTTTTGATTGGATAACTTGTGGGTCCAATATTCCATCAAAAGACTTTGTGGTCTTTAGGGATCACTTTGAGGTGCTATGTTCCAGATACCTGACCCTGTTCATGAACCTGCTGAACGACTGTTCGGAGGAGGAACAAGACACGGCCATGGACCCCAACAGGAAGCGGAGTACGTCTAATCTGAGTGCTCTCAGGAATTGTACGGTACAGGCCATGTCCAACCTCCTCAACGCCAACATTGACAGTGGTTTAATGCATTCCATAGGTAAACATTTATTTATACTTACATTTATTTGTCTTTGTGGCCAGGATATTAGCAAGCAAGGGATTCTAATTTGGTCATCAATAGAAATATATGTTTTGAGGGTCCACTGTATATATGTTTGTTGGACAGACTTTGGTTCTATGAATTGGTGGTAGATAAAATAAGCATTGACATTTCAGCATAGAAAATGTCGTAATTATCATATAACTTACTGACACTTTTGGTATTAACTTAACATCCCTGGTCTTGCGCGTGTGAAGATTTCAAATGTTGACTGTTGACAGACTTGGTCTGTGTTAGCTATAAAATGTTGACATTCTGGTTGACATGTGTTGACAGCTTTG
Source organism: Mimachlamys varia (assembly GCA_947623455.1). Classification (NCBI taxonomy): domain Eukaryota; kingdom Metazoa; phylum Mollusca; class Bivalvia; order Pectinida; family Pectinidae; genus Mimachlamys; species Mimachlamys varia. The sequence goes on along the minus strand of OX392532.1, from coordinate 24,637,112 downwards.
GGCTACCACAAGGACCCTCAGACCAGAGCAGCATTTATGGAGGTGCTCACAAAGATCCTTCAACAAGGCACAGAGTTTGAGACTCTGGCCGAGACTGCCCTCGCTGACCGATTCGAACGTCTTGTAGAGCTGGTCACCATGATAGGTGACAAGGGAGAACTGCCTATCGCCATGGCGCTAGCCACAGTCGTACCTACACAACAAATGGTAAGTAGGTCAAAGGTCAAACATCGGCCATAGTTGTACCTTCACAACAAATGGTCAGAAAGTTAAAGGTCAGGTACGTAGTAGTAGATCAAAGGTCAGGCAATGTCCAAAGTAATACCCACAAAAAATGGTATGGAGGTTTAAGGTCATGTATTGGCCACAAGTTTCAGTAGGTCAGAGGTCAGGGAACACTTTGCAATCAACATAAATCTGAGAGATGAAGGTTAAATGATTGGAAGGCATGCATCATTATGTTATCATTAGGCAAAGTTTGAAGGATCAAGGCCTCTCAAGGGTCACTATCAGTCAGCAGATGTGTAGTATGTCACATAATGTGATCATAGAATATATGAAATGAAAGCCACGTCTTAGTATGAATTCCGTTGGTTGTTTTCATTGTTTAGTCAGGAAAAAAAATGATCAAGATTTATTTACGTAACTTAAACAACAAATTTAGGAAGAAACATGCTCAAAACTTGTTTTGGCTTAAAAGTGTTATACTTTGGTCAGCTGTAAACAATGCAATGATAATGTGATGATGAATTGATAAGAAAGTGACATGCGATGAATGTATATCTGGGTTTCAGGACGAGTTAGCTTGTGTTTTTGTTACATGTGATATATGTATTTCTGCGTTTCAGGATGAGTTAGCTCGTGTTTTTGTTACACGTGATATATGTATCTCTGCATTTCAGGACGAGTTAGCTCGTGTTTTTGTGTCATGTGATATATGTATCTCTGCGTTTCAGGACGAGTTAGCTCATGTTTTTGTGTCATGTGATATATGTATTTCTGCGTTTCAGGACGAGTTAGCTCGTGTTTTTGTGAACCTGTTTGATGCCAAACACCTGTTGTACCAGCTGTTGTGGAACATGTTTTCTAAGGAGGTACGTAATTAGCCCTGTCTGCATGTGTTTGATCCCTTTATCTGCATGTCACAGTTCTCGGTTCGGCACATTCTCAATTTCATTCACTTACGACTTTTCGTTTTAGCTCACCTGGCCCACTTCCTAGACAACAACTTCATCCTAAGAGAGGTCGTTCAGACTTCTCGTCTTTTATGAATTTTATTGGATGTATTCAGGATGCATTATTTTCTCTTTTTTTTGAGGGAGGACATTTTTTATTATCCAGTTATTTTTTATTTAAAAGTCATTTAGAGATGCTAATGAGAGGAAGAAATATGGGTAAAGTGTTAGTTACAAGATCATTTCGTCCCTGATTAAGTAAAACAGATAAAAAAATGTTCTAGCTAAAAGCCATTAGAAAACTATCGCAAGGCACTGTTGTCAATATGAATTTATTTTTTATCATGTTTCATTATTTATTACCATAATGAGTTATGATTTCTTTAATAATGGTATTAATACCGAATTGATTTGATTGATCAACATGGCGCTTTGTGTCTTTGACTTTGTGTTTGTGGGGAATGTCCAGGTATTTTGATGTCGAAAGGATCTAAATGTTATGCATTTGCCTGTCACTTTTCAAACCTGCATAGCAAAGTTCAAGGTCACTGCCAAGTGCCAAAGTTCAAATTGTATTGCCTCAGCAATAGGTTATGGAAAGTTCAATCTGTTAGTCTTTTGTGAATCTACAGGGGGCCGAGTGGTTAAGGTGTCCCGACATTCTACCACTAGCCCTCCACCTGTGGGTTGTGAGTTTGAAACCCATGTGGGGCAGTTACCAGATACTGACCGCAAGTTGGTGGTTTTTCTCTGGGTACTCTGGCTTTCCTCCACCTCCAAAACTTAAATGACCCTGGCTGTTAATCGGATGAAAAAAAAATAATAAACCAAACTAAAGTGAATCTACATATCTGTCATTAATCGGTTAAATGTATATTCCCTCGAGGCGAGACCCATAAGATTTTGGTCATGTGACGCTGTCTGGTTAGTTGGTGTGATTGTAATGTGTGTCTGAAACATTGATTAACTTCTGAAAGAGTGACGTCATTAGATTGATGTGATTATATAGGTCATGCTCTAATAGGAGTAGGCTCTTTTAGTATGGCTATTGAACTGGTATGCAGAAATCATATATTGGATGGTTATCTTGACTTTCATTTCCCATAATAACATGTTATTTTAGTTTTCATTGGCTGGATAAGGTATACTTTAACATGTAATATTCCCTTTGATTGGCTGCATTAAGTTTTCAAATTATGTTCATTTCAAGTGCAAGTGCAGGATAGAAAAAAATAGGACTTTTGTATTTTTATCAAAATCAAATGTTATTAACCATAATGTGTTATTTTGATTTTGCATGATAGACATTTTTATTGAAACAACAACCAGGGAAAACCACTCATTTTTTGTCAGATATATATTTAAATAAAAAAAAGCAAAAAAAAGAATATTATGGGAAAGATATGTAAATATGAGACTGCATTAAGTTAATTTTGTTTTGTAATGCAGAAATTGCATGTAGGACAAAATGTTTTTTTTTTTCTTTTAAATTTTTTCGATTGTGTAAGATATTCCAAGCTTTAGTAAAAATATCAAAACAAAGGTTTGTTTACACAGATAGACTTCATTTCACCATTCTAATCTATTCTAATCTATACTTGTAGCTCTTCTCATCCTTTTCGTTAACCATACATGTGATATTTCCTCGTGTTTAAATGTATCCCACAAAATTAAATTTTTATTTGGGGCTAACTTTAGTTGAATAAAAGAGATCATTTCTTTGACAAAAAAGGGTTAAAACTATACTTCAGAAACATTATCCGATGTCAAACTGACATGCAAACTAATCATCATGCAAAATTGCAGAAAAATCATAGGTTAAAAAAGAACATAATTTATGAATTGGGTTGGGGTCAAATTTATGGAAGAAAAGTTATTAAATCTCTTCAGTGCTGCCTTAAGAATAGCAATTAAAAAAAACGAAAATGGGTGAAAATTCACATAAAATCTAAAATTAACTGAAAAAGCTGTATCGTATTTTTTTTATTTTTAGAACGTTGTTGTGTACATATAACCATACAAAATTGATATTGTAAGTAGCTTGATCTGGTATTGTGGAATGCTGATGAGCGAAAGACCAGTAATGTCGCGTGTGTTAACTTGAATCTCCCCTCATTTCAGGGACAAATCTCCCTCATTTGTGAGCAGGGCATATCACATGTACCGGTATGTACAAAGTCATTTGTTTTTACAAACCTTTGATTTTTCTTTTTTTTTTTTCATCGTATTATTTTTATTATATGATCTTTTTGTTTTTTGTTTGAAATATCATCCCCCTCAGTTAATTTGATATGAATGGTAGATTTAGACTCGTTGAGCGCTAGAAGCTGACGTCTGCTTATCAACGACAATAGTTCTGTGGCGGACATATACATGCCTGTGTTGTTGTTTGTCCTTCTTTTTTCCCAACCAAGTTAGCATGAACAGAATGCGGTAGGAAGACGTTTATTTAGACAGGAGATGTTGTTAATAATCCGGTGTTGTTGTAAACCGTTTGCTCCGTTGCTGTGGTAGCCGTGCCCTGTACATGTATAGATGGTGACAGGTATGCCGTGTTGTCATGACAACTACTTTTGTAACAGATTGAAATGTTTTTTGCAGTTGTCACGACACTGAAATGACTGCAGTGCAGTGCTGTTGTCATGACAACCATGCAAGCTTTGTATGGTCCACGTTTATATGGTTAAAACAGCCTATCGACACAATAATGTCATTCAAAACTATTCCGCAGTGTAATGCTGTCTGCTGTTCAGGGATGTGATATTGGAACAAAAACAGTAATCATAGAAGGCAGAAGAGAAAAGTTGTAGAACATTTCAACATGACAACAAGGATGCTGTGTATTCACATTACTATGCTAAGTTGCCATGACAACATGCCATGTTGTTATTTCTGCTCTGATGGCATGGCAACAGTATGGTGTTTTATATCAGAGATTTCCTGATGCATCTTAATTATTAAATGAACATGGTATCCAAATAATACGGAAACCTATATGTGGAATTAAAAAATATGATCTTTATTTATTTAACAACAATTATGAAACAAGTTATTCAACTTACATTAATCACTTTTGCGTGGAATTGTGTATATAATAGTGTGTGGTACAAATGTCTCGTTCCCTGTTTTTCGTGTGTTGTATATGTGTAACTTGTATGTTGGTATGCTTGTTTACCAGTACTGTACATTGTTACCTGTGAAATCTGTGATGTTGATAAGTCTAACTGATCAGGGACCACCACCTGTTAGGGTACATACATGTATGTAGATCTTAATCCATCTATCTATCCAACTCCAGGCATAAGGATTAAAATTTAGTGCTCCCAGTAAGAATCGGGTAAAATGTTCATCACAAGCTGTTGTACTGGTGCCAAAATTATTCTTGATTAGCTTTTAAGTAAATTGTACCTATTCTCTGTAAAAAATACATTACAGTCATCTCCACACATTTTTAATTCCAAACAATGTCTGTAAAAGACCATCTATATTGACTTCATTAGTACAACATGGAAATTGTACATTCTTTTAATACCATCAAGTGTCATAGTTATTCCAAAGTTTCTGTGAAATTGATATCATTTTTTGTTTAAACATTTTTGATGATGGTTAACAAAATAGCTTTTGTTTAGTAAACTAGGTAAATAAAACAGCCAACAAAAGATGGCTGCTGCTCAGTCTATGACAGTCTTTAAAATCAGGTTCACCAAATTGTGTCTATTTTGTTAAGTAGATAAGATTTGGAACAACAAATAAAATGAAAAAAGCAATCGTTAGATTAATTCAATTTGATATGTTAAAGGAAGGCGAAAAAAAATAACCTACAGCGAACATTTTCCAGTGCACAATATATTGCCTCCTGCTAGTATATGGAACTACAATTTCTCAAGCTTGGAAACCTAGATACATTTTGTATATGTGTCAGAATTGGTATATAATCAAGGAAACATTGTATTTCTGCATTAAATATGTGATTGTGATCAAGTGCAATGATCTAGGTGCTGTAAATGAAACAGGATGTGTGTTTTTATGTATTGCTCGTAACTTGTGTTGAGATGTAACACTTGTGTAATTTGTGCCACAGGTGGAGATAGCCGATTGCATGCAGACACTGTTCCGTGGAAACAGCCTCGCGAGTAAGATCATGGCGTACTGTTTCCGATTCTACGGACAGAACTATCTCCGGGAGCTCCTCAACCCTCTCATCATGGAGATGTTCCAACAGGAGCGCCAACAGAAGGTCTCGTACGAAATTGACTCTGCAAGGTAGAATACATTTATCAATTTAAACTGTTTCTTACACCCAGATTATCAAACTTTGTTGGCTAACTGCATACTTGCCAACTCTCTATTTTGAAGGCAGAGTCAACTTTGGACTTGCGAAAGTTTGAGCCAGTTAATTTACAACTTGAAAAAACAATACAAAATAATTCCTCCTAGAAAGATATTTATACCTTTGGGGATGTAAGCACACATTTTACTTTTGATTTTTAATTTGGAGCTCACATAATCTCCCAGGGAAATATGTCATTGATAATTATATATATTTTGAATCACTTCATATTTTCACAATTCTGGAAAAAGTAGCAGAAAACATTATTACTATCCTATATACTATAGGATGAGAATGGTACTCAAGCATAATATGGAAAAAAATAAATACCCAAATTCATACACATAATTCATACAATAATAGTTGGTCATTGATAAGATACCAAATTATTTAATATGTTTATGTTAATGTTTAATTCCTTGTAAATATAATTATAATTCTAGATTTAAAAATAGTTTGTTATCACTTTTTAGCTGAATATGCTAAACAAACGTCAAACTACCTATATTTTATATTTAAAAGTAAGATTTTCCCCAAGTTTTTTTTTTTAATTTCATATTTATGTAATTATATGTATCCGTTGTAAAATACTTTGTGCATGTTTAGATTGGAGAGTGGTGAAAGCATAGAAGACAACAAGAAGTACTTAATGATCATCACCCAGAAGGTGTTCAACGTGGTGGTCGGGTCTGCCCAGCAGTAAGTGTTTAGTCCTCATCCCTCTGTATCCTATAGAAATGTTTCGGCTAACTAATAGCTGGTTTATATGTTATAGCCTTACACTGCCAGAGTTGTAAAGGTTGCAGTCTAAATGATTGGAATCTTCATCCCTCTGTATACTATATACATATTGTAGAAATCTCTCAGCTAACTAATAGCTGGTTTGTTTATCCTAAGAACTTAAGGGTTGCAGTACTAGTCTAATTATTGGAATCTTCATCCCTCTGTATCCTATATACATATTGTAGAAATCTCTCAGCTAATTAATAGCTGGTTTGTTTATCCTAAGAACTTGAAGGTTGCAGTCTAATTACTGGAATCTTCATTCCTGGAGTTTCCGGTATCAGCATCTTCAGTTCTTGTTGAATCACATTTTGATCTCATCATTGGCATCTACATTTGAACTAAGTTTCTGTGTGATGTCAATGTCTCTTGAAGGTATGCTGTGATTTTCATTCACCTTTTCGCCAATGCCTCAAGTATCAGTTAAACGATAAGTTTTGATTTTCAACTGAATTTGAAAATCATCATGGCTGCCAGTGTCCAGATTATCTAAAAATGTGACATGCTTTTCTTGTGATAGCCTTTAAAGTTCAAGAATTCCTTTTAGTTTTCATGAAACTTTCTGTGCATTCTTATAATACCAATTACAGTTCAGATTTATTATGACTCGTATAGCTGGAAAATCTTCAATCCAACAGTTCGGGTAGATGACACATTCCTACCGTAAATATTTGTTCTGTAGATGTTAGTGTGTTTACTAGTAGATTTCTTTCAACAAAAGTTTTTAATTAACTGTAAAGTGATAAAAAGATCAATGTGTTTAGAATGAAACTGCAGTTTTGCCTGTCATTATTCTCCAACATCTCCATTAAATTTGCCTGCACATTAAAAATTGCAGCAGAATAAAGGATAAGAACAAGAGTTCTGAGGTCTGTCACTGTCTGTTGTTAGATAAACTGTAAATGTTTGTTGTCGACCATCCATATAGACAGTTTAGCAAGTCTTGTATTTATAAATGAAGCGAAATTAAGTTCTGGCATGAAATATGAAGTGAAAATAGTTACCTACCAGCACTGTAATGTGTAGGAAATTTTGTTGATGTAAAACATTTTGTATATTAATAACTTAAACGAAGGACAATGGTTGTTGTTTAAATGTATACTGATCATGAGACCTATCCTGTAAGAAAATGGGTGGTATTGATCTATACCGTAAGACAACAGGTGTTTATATACCTGTTCTGATGTTCAGAGACTCTGTGTGGTTCGTATATATACTTCTATTGATGCCGGGCAACTTGGGGCCTATTTGTATATAGCAGGTTCCCGTCAAAGCTGCGTGTGATGTGCCATTGTGTGTACCAGGTGATCAGCCTCCGATTTCCTCACCACAGTATCCTAGCAACAGGCACTGTTATTTTTCTCCGATTTTTCAATCCAGCGTTAGGTAAAGAAGGTTGGAGAGAACAGCCCTGCATCGTCCGTGTGGTCCCAGCCTGTTGCCATGGGGACCAGACATGTACACAGGCCTACTTCTAATATACGCTGCTTTTGTACCTCAGGGAGTCGAGAGTGAAGGGGAATGCTCAGAATTCTGTAAAATGTTGGCAATAAAGTAGTCAAGACAATGAACCAATCTTGATGAAAATGTTTTCAGATCAAACCTTATCACAGTTTAAACCTATTACTGTGCGTGATGCCCTAAAGAAAGTAGACTCATGACTTTTGTCCATTTATCGACTAAAAATGGTGTTTCTAAACCTTTGAATAATGTGTGACATGAAAAAAATCATTTTATGCAAACCAGTTGAAAATTAAAAGATAACTTGAGAATTGAAAAAAGAAAAGAAAAATAGGATCCAGAAAAAAATCTATTGGAATGTGGAGTTTGTTGAGTTCTGAGCAGTCCTTGTGTGAAGAGAAACATGGTGATGATGTTAAGGATCCCCGTCCCTCTACACTTTAGTTTTATTTCAAATTTACAGTCACCTCCCTTCAACTTCCATTTTGAAATATAACTGAAGCCTTAAGCTTTGCCAGGACACTTGGTTAACCAGGTAGCTCGACCTGTTGGAACAATAGTATCAGAAGCTAAAGTCTAGGGTTAAAATCCGAGTTTGGTTGAATTTTTTACACCAAGAAGTTAAAAACACAGTTATTGGTTATTGTTATGAATAATTTAGTGCTGTAAGTATGATTTTCACTGTTGTAGTCATATCAGGGAAATTGTTTTACATATATCTTAGTTGCTGTATCTATATCTTTAACACAATATTAGCTACATGTACAATCAATAATTAATGATAAGTAAAAGTGGTACTGGGATCCTTATTAGCTATTATAATAGATGATGGAGCTGATGACAGGACAAACAGTCTACCATGTAATGTCAGCTCCCATCGTTATCAGTGTCACCATGTTTCTCAATCAAAATATTGATTCTTTCTCTTTTATCACGATCAAAGATACTCTACTGCTGCTTTCAACTTTGTTAATGAATGTTCTTCTTAGCACAAAGTCCAGCTTTCTTTGTAGATGCTTATGATAACCATTCACTATTGTTGTCTGAGAAATTTTCCGATGTAAAAGTAAACTGTTTAATATATGAAGATTGCTGCAGTAATAAAATATGAAACTGTGGCTAGGTATCTAAGATTTGTATCTACAGCCCATCACTCTAATGACCGACACTCTTACAGTGGAATGTTGATAACCATCAACTTACCAAACGTACATTCCCAAAAACTGAGATGCCCCTCCCTGTACAAAATCTTGGTCATTAACCATAGTTGTCTGTTTACTACAAAAATTAATAGGTTTGCTTATATTGCACATTCTGAATTTGATTTCCAAAAACTAAGTTCCAAAATTTCATTTTTTGAGACATTTTGTGCTCTTCGTTGTTGCTTATCTATTCACAACATTCATGGTAGCAAAGGGTTGATTTAGAAAAGCTGTATTCATTATTATTTGTGGGGCTATTTTCCTTAAAATACATCTGTAGCAAACTCATAGAAATATTGTTGGGTAGTTCGATGGTTATCAACATAGACTGTTAGCTTTAATTTAGTCAATCTAGAATTGATGTGAATGCATGACGGTCAGGTCAGACCAGGGCTTCACCTTTAACCTCCTTGGCACAAAGCAGCAGCTGTCTTATGACCTTTGACTTGTATGATTTACCCTTTGACCTTTCTTTTAGATTATTACCTAGACTCCATTATCTTGTGTTGCTATGGTTTCTACATGAATTTTAGTTATGATTTTTGACTTGATTTTCCCACCCAGCAAGACTATTCATGTTAAGAGTGTTTACTACAGATCTGTGCTACAATAAACATATAATTTTGACTTAGCCAGTTTAAATCTGGGCCAGTGTACTTGACCTTCTGAATTTTTCAATACCATTCTTGCTACTATTTACCTACAAATTGTACATACTGACAGGATATTTCCTCAGTAATATTTTAACTCAGAGAAAAAACCTCATTCTGCTGTTGTAAACATTGGACAGTGTAACTGTCTTCCGAATGTAACCTTGACCTTATTAACGTATTTATAAACTTTGTAAACTTTTACCTATGTATCTATCCTACAATACATGTAACCTTTGACCTGTGTGACAGAATATTTCTGGTGTAACCTTTGACCTGTGTGACAGAATCTTTCTGGGGTAACCTTTGACCTTTGTAAGATATAATCCAATTTTGTAAACTTTTACCCATGTATTTATCCTAAAATGTATGTAACCCTTGACCTGTGTAACTAAATCTACCATGTAACCTTTGACCTGTGTACCTACTTGTATCATGACTTTTGACCTATGCACCTTTGAATCTGTACAATTTAACTATGAACCTGTAAATCTGTTTCTTACTATTATGTCCTTAAAATCCCTAACAAGGTAGATTTCCCATCGTTTTCACTTTGAACTATCTAATTGGAATCTCCCTCTGCATGAGGCCTACTGTTAACTATCGACTGTAACTTTTGACCTTATGAACTTTGTTTCCTCCGCTTTAACTTTTGACTGATGGATATTTCAACCTTTGACCCAGTGGATCTTTTCAACTACTTCACCCTTCGGCTTACCCCAGTATAACCTTTGACCTTTGTAACCGTTGGCTCTCTCCTCCCGTCAGGTTTCCGACCAAGCTGCGGAGTATGTGCCACTGTCTGCATCAAGTTGTCACACAGCGCTTCCAGCAAAACAGTGCAGACGCTGTTTGGACAGTCATTGGAACTGTCATCTTCTTGCGCTTCATCAACCCTGCCATAGGTAACAAGCCTCTATATGACCTAGACAGTCACCAGTGGATGTGTGGTGTAGATTAGGAAAGCTAACCGTGTGTAAAGACATTTTCACTGACTTTTAATATATTCAGATGTAGAAACCTGGTTTGCTATAAGTACTAAGTGTATTAGGAGTCTGCATTATTGTAGATTTAGACAATCTGATAAAAAAATTGAATTCTAATCTGTTATATATAAAGATACGGATATCAAAATTCGGAAGGATAGACATTAAACTTTACAGCTATCATCCCTATATAACTTTAGTAGAAGCTTCTACGCTTTGATTGGGTAAAGTCCATTATGATGCATAGTGGTGAAAAGTGAATGCAAACATGTCAGCAATGTTTAGATTTAAATAGGCAAGTTAATTACAACCGACACTTTCCCTTTGATTTAAGTTCATGCACAAGCTAGCAGAATAAGTTTCTTAGAATTCATGTATACTTAACTACATCTGTACAGATGCTACTTTCTCAATTAGAGTTTTTCCTAGATATATAATTATAAGTTTAGTTCAAGTTCTTTATGACATTCAGCCTAATATCCCATCCGTTGCTAGTGGTTACACTTTTGACTTTTATACTGGAGACCTACAGATGCTAGTTTCGATAGTTTTGAGTTTGGTTCAGTTGCTTAATTTTCTCTTCACAAGGCTGTGTTATTTTTGAAAGAAAAAAAATTGATTTGACACATCATTGTTTCACAGAGTTAGTTTTCACAAAGTCTTGAAAATGCATAAGATCTTGTTCACTCAAACACTTGTAAGTAAGGCTACTTCCCATGCAATTAAAAGGTCACAATTCCTCTGCTGGAGCTTCCTGTCAGCTGACACTTAATCGAGATTGCATTGTGGGTCATGTTTCAGTTGTCACCAGGTCATGTCTTTGTATGAAAACTCACCTGCTTCCAATGTTCAATGTTAGTTTGTCTATCATAAAGCCATGCTACTAGAAAATATCTCAATATCAGCGATTGTGTATCTAGTGTGCTACTAGTAGATATCTCAATATCAGCGCAGAGAATAACATATTTATCATATCATGGGTTTAAAAAATGTAATTTTATATTGTAACCGACATTGTCAGACTATAGATTTACTGATATCTTCCTGGATTTTCAACAAGGCATATTATGCTTATAGATGTTTATTTTGATGAACAACCAACTTGGATTATACATCGTTATAAACATCAAAACATAGACATTGTTCATGCATACATATTTTTTGATAATAAACAGCAGAGGTCATATATAAAATATGTACAGGCAAAGCGCATTTAATTGAACCTATTATCCATATTGGTAAATATATAAATATACCACCTGTTCATCATCATCATCATAAAATGTGTGTATATGTATCTTCATTACCTATATATATAGTTCAATATAGACGACAGACTATTATTTATAAACTGCATATTGTATATATGCCTCAGTACACATTAGATAACCTTATAATTGGGCCGTATGAAGTGTATTTAGATGTAAACTAAATGTTATCATACAGATATTTATAATAAATCAGTGTATTAAATGTAAGCATGCAGTAGGCAATAATCATCGCACTAATGTCAAACTATCAACTTATTAATTAAGTTATATTCCAATTTATGCTAATTAGATCATGCTATTTTTTTACTGCCAGTTGATCGGAACTAATAGAAGTTATGTTCTGTCAGACTCTGCACCTTGTACTAAAACCTTAGAAGCACATACCGGGTACTTAACAAGTTCTTCATTAAATACATTCAAGTGTACCATTTGTTAAAACCTTTTTAGATGAAGAATATAATTTAAGATACATGACTGTAATAAAGGTAAAAGAAAAAACAAAACAGTGCGTAAATGGTAAATTGAAGCAGCCATTGTCCAACAGTACCAGGTCTCAGTCAATCATATCGGCAACTAGTAGATACACAGAATTGTAGATCGGATGTATATCTAGCATGTTACCATGGCAACACTATGTAGGGAATGATATCTCTGTATCTGTACAAACACTACAGCATGGTGCATGCAAACTCTAAATATATCTTATACTGTATTATAGTACCATTGATATGTTATTTCTGTAACGGCCCAGTAACTTATAATTACTTGGTATTGGGCTGAGTCCTCTTTTTGGCCAATGTCAATTTCAAACTTTTTAAATGTTCACTTTATGGTTAGTGTAATTCATAGGGAGACAGTGATTTTGTGTGTTATTTTCCTAAAATGAAGCAAAATTCAAGAATATTTTCCCAGTTTATCTGAAATTCTTACTTTATTTTCCCAATTCAATAAGGCACAGGCCGTTGTAAAATCAAGGTAGCAAAAACACTTGGAGAAGTCATCCCAGATTTGGATTTATTTGCTTTTAATTGCTTTGTTTACCTAGCAAAGTGTTGGGACGATAGTATAAGACTAGATTGTACATGTGCAGCTCCATGGTTTACTGTAGTCTGATATGTGTTTAAGCTAATGGTAATATCCACAAAATACCTTAAGGATAATAAGTACTGGTATTAGCACAATTCAGGATTTTAAAACAGAAGTATTTATTAGGTTTTATACAAAACTGATGTGTTGAACATTAATATAAGTGTTTAACATTGAAATATATACCAGAAATATATTATTGAATATGTAACAACATTAGAATCTTTTTAAAAAATAAGGGAAATCATCATTAACCTTAAAAGAAAATATCTACAAATAATTAATGAGTCATCGGAAATTATATTGAAGTTAAAAACAAGAAAATCAGAATCGCATTAAGAAAATTTCTTCAAACGTGAATCATTTATTTCTGTAGTAATGTAAACATATATACATGTGCTGTGTTTCTGTGTAAGAATGCCGGTCTTATACTAAGCCAATGTTTCAGTGTCCCCGTATGAATCGGGGATTATTGATGAGGAACCGACGCCCAAGATTAAACGTGGTCTCACACTTATGTGTAAGATCATGCAAAACATTGCCAACCACCTGCTATTCACTAAAGAGAACCACATGCGGACCTTCAACGATTTCCTGAAGACTAACTTTGAGGCAGGCAGAAGGTTGGTGGGCATTTTCACTCTTAAAACATTTCATTAATAATGATATTAACCATATCTTAGTAATATATCATTGATTAATTATTCTTTGATTAAATTTTCATGCTAAGCGCTTTAGAGTGGCTTATGTTAGCTAGATAGGGCGCTATATCAAATGTTGTATATTTTATTTTATTTATGTTTACATCTGTTACAATGTTTATATCATTTCTACAGAAATTATTGCAACTACGAAATTTTCTACAAAAATTAGAATACCAAAGCGTCAACAAAACCATAATACGAACTCAAAATTGATTAAACTGTTGCCAAAATATGAAGAAAGATGGAGACCCTTGTACAAGTATAAAAGAATAAGACCAGGTGTTCCTAAAGGGCAAGTGTCTTTGATTAAAATTGATCAAACATTGATTATATATAACTGTAGACTCCTATTTTATGCAGGTTTTTCACGGAGATAGCATCAGATTGTGACATTCCCGACCAGGGGAACCACAGCCTCTCTTTCATTAATGACGCCAATGTTCTCGCCCTCCACCGTCTGCTCTGGAATAACCAGGAAAAGATCGGAGACTACCTCTCCAGTAGCAGGTCAGACTCGCTCGCAGATTTTTGTGAAAAAGAAAAAAATATTTTCATTGTATTTAAAAATTGGTTGTTTCCAGCAAAATTAATTGTCCCTTGTTTTTTAAACTTCTTAAATGTTTTCCCTTGTAAAATATTGCTTTCCAAATGAAGATGTATTCAGAAGTTCATAAAACAAAACCTTAAAAATGTATAATAAACTGATGTTACATGCATAAACATAAAAATGAATTATTATTGATTATCATTTCACTAAATGGACTTTATTTACTTGACCAGTGCTGGAAAAGGGAAGAGAAATCAGTTGATTTTTTCATTATATTTATAAAAAAAGAAATCATCATATTTTTAGTCATCACCAGCTAGACTAAGAGTGAAATGTTTAATTGTTACAGAGATCACAAGGCAGTGGGCAGACGGCCATTTGACAAGATGGCCACCTTGTTAGCATATCTGGGACCCCCAGAGCATAGACCACTCGACTCTCAGTAAGTGTTGGTGTCGTTGGTTTTACGAATAAGTGGCATACTGTATGCTGAAAAATTTTCAAATTACTTATGTTTATCATGCTGCTCATCTATAGTCACTGCAATAGTGACTTTGCCCTTTCTATAGATACAGGGGATGATAAGGGCAAAAGTTGAAATGCTGTGAAATGTTTAAAGGCCCAATATACATAACTTTCGGTAAAACTTGAAGAGAAAATCAAGCCTAATAACTTTTTATATTTATAGATTTAGTTAAGACTAACTGATATCAGCAATATTCGACATGAACTATTATGCAGTTACCGGTACAGCAGCAGTTGAAACTCGGTATTTGTAAACACACGCCCATTTTGAACTGTCTTCTAACTTCGGTTTGTTGTTGAAGTGGGCCCCACCTGAATTATATTTAATTCTTTGGATTTTTCTGTCAAGAGTTTCTTGTTAGTAACCGGTCAGGTTTACTTCGTTATAGGCTTATTTTTGCATGGTTAACAATTGGATTTTTTTTCCAGATTTTTTCAGAATCACGAAAATTTTTCTGAAGTTACGTATATTGGGTCTTTAAGTATACACTATGTTGTCAGCTCGTGTGATGCATGGTCATGTCTCTGATGAATTTACTTGTCAAAATAACTTATAAGAATGTAAAATAAAGAGATTTTAGAATTTTTCTTGGTTGTAAAGTTTTTTTTGTCCTTTTCAATTTGCAGTGTTACAGCTGTATTTATAATCTTTTTGAAAATGTATGGTAAATTACATTCATTGTTTTTTAAAGAAGTTGTAAACCCTTACCTACAGTATTCATTGTTAATGAATGATACAGGTGATAGAGTTATCTCCCATTGTTGTCATTTCTCTTTTTGTAGTGTTGGAATATTTGCCACAAGATGGAGCAGTATGGACATGACAAGTACGAAATTTGAAGAAATCATGTCAAAGCACAACATGCATGAAAAAGATGAATTCAAGTCGCTTAAAAATCTACACATATTTTACCAGGCCGGGACGAGTAAAGCTGGCAACCCTGTATTTTATTATATAGCTAGAAGATATAAGTAAGTTTGTGTCTCATTCCTAGTTTTAAAATATATAACTTGATAATTCCGATTTCAATAATCCTGTTCTTTACTTGACAACTTTACTATAGGCTATTGCTATTTCTACCACAATACCCGTGTTATTCCACTCTCAGACCATTGTATAAAGTGCTGACTGTTGGATAAATATATGTTATATACCACTAGTGGAATATGACCTTCCAGACTTTTGATTGGTTTAGAAGTTGAACTTTGACTGGAAATCACGTGGTTCAATGCAACGTGCTGATTGTTGACATTGTCATCGATTATTGACGTCGTCACAATTTGGCGGGAATATATACGAGATGATGTGTTATGCGCAAATATCATCCGCGGTTCACAGAAAACAACACTGCCACTGCTACTAAATAGTATTGTGGTAGAAACAGGTCACACGACTCGTGGTTATTGGCCAATATATGGAATTTATTTCACTCTCATTAATTATTTTTTTTAAGTAACAAAAGACACTCGCTGAAGCTCTTGTCTTTTGTAACTTTAAAAAAATAATTAACTCGAGTGAAATAAATTCCATATCCAACAACAACTTGTTGTGTAACCTCTATATATTGGATCATCTCTGAAATGACTTTCCACCATCACTTTAGCTATATTGGGTCATATCTGAAATAAATTTTCGCCTACACTTAAGCT
The DNA here is from genome assembly GCA_947623455.1 of Mimachlamys varia. Classification (NCBI taxonomy): domain Eukaryota; kingdom Metazoa; phylum Mollusca; class Bivalvia; order Pectinida; family Pectinidae; genus Mimachlamys; species Mimachlamys varia. Next base: position 24,620,742 of record OX392532.1, on the reverse strand, counting down.
ATATTAAAGCACCTCTGAAATTAAAACCATACCTTAATGTAACCCTTTTATGTGTAATAATATGAAATAAACAAAGTACAATCCTATATTTGTTTTTGCTTTTGCATTGTAGAGTTGGAGAGATTAATGGAGACCTTCTAATATATCATGTATTACTGACGTTAAAACCATTCTACAACAAGCCGTTCGAGCTGGTCATAGACTTCACCCATACCTGTGCTGAGAACCGATTTAGAGTAAGTACTGTAAGTACTTATACCTTTGATTTATTTGTGTAAATATATTTCAATGTAAATATGATTGTGGATTATGTGTAAATATTGCATTTGTACATTGAGCCTATTTATGTGTGTAAATATTGTGTGTGTGTGTAAATCCAAGCTATTTGTATTCATTTATTTGTATTAAAGTGTGGTATGCATGTAAATTTTGTATATGTCAAGATCAATTTTATTTGTAAATATGTAGTACACTTCAAGTACTGTTTTATATTTTTTGGAATGCAAATTTAGTGTTTTTGAAAATAGATATTTTATCAATAATATATAATAATAATATGTATTATTTGTATGTACATCTGTATATCAGTCACCTGAAGATAATTATGTTTTTTTCTGGAAATATGTTTTATTTGTAATTATGTGGTAAATATGTTTTGTAAATAATGCACAAATATCTATCTGTCTTTTTTAAAAGTAAGTGATAATATTTTATAAACAGGTGGCACACGTGTCAATATCTTTATGGTTAAAGATTGTATACTGTATTAATCAATGTGCATGCTTGTGTATGTTTAATCAATTAGTTTATGTATCAATCTGATTAAAATACAGATCCTTGTTCTCACTCCGTTTTTCAAGGACCTGACAACATCCTATAAGAGGTCAGGTTCAAATGACCTTTGTCGCCTCTTTACTTAACACTAAAATAATTTTCCAATGACCTGTCATCTTGCAGCAAGCCATTTTGTCACATTATTCCAAATGAACTTTTTGGTGACGAAATGACTAAATGGACAAATGCAATTATGCAAGCTTTGTCGCCTCAAAATTTCACTGTCAAGATTCTGACAGTAGTAATTTGATTGGCTAATGCAAATGGTCATTGCATCGGGACATGACCCCCTATGGGATTTTCTCAGAACTTAACGCAGCAGAGAGATGTTTACGAAACGATGCGGAGATCAAGATATGATTTTAATCAGATTGTTTATGTATATGTGTGATTGTTTAATATATGTGTGTGATTGGTTAATTTATATGAGTTATTATTGTAAAATGTGTATAGTTACACAGTGTGTCTATATTTGTAGTATATATATGTGCTTGTAGTTGTAAATATTGTATAATACAGACAAGCTTACTTAAACTGAAATCAGATGTTTCAAATTTCTTGATGGATACAACTTATCCCTTATATAACGCAACTTGTATTAAATTTCAAAACCAAACTTTATAAAAATTTCGCACAGTTTCAAGCTACAATTAAAAAATCAATCATTACGAAAACATTGAAAATTATAACTAAAATGTTGAAGTCATGTAAAACAACTACCTGTCCAAAACCATTGACAGAACAAAGGGTAATTTTAACACCTGAACATGCAAACAACAGTTCATAGATGCACCAAAAATTTCATTCAATCCAATATACAAAATGTAGTATACAAATATCTTGCCTTTTATTTTGTCACACTTGGTCATATGCAGTCTATTTGGGATTTTAAACAAAGTATGTTTGAAATTTCCTGATATCAGTAGTCCTTAAGATTTTGAAACTTCAGAGTTTGACTGTGTATATATATAGGCCTTTCCGGAAAATGTTGTTATTCCCCTTGATAGGCCACAATGGTGGATACAAGGTGGACTTCCAGGAAGTGTTTTTGTGATGATTTGGCACCATTTGACAATCGGATGACGTAATTATCATTATGGCACAAATTTGTTTCAAATGCACTTCCCATTGTAGTCATGATATATTAAACAAGGGAGATAACACTTTTGAGATAGGCCTGTAGTAGAATGGTAATAGGGTAGTACAGTATGTAGAAATATGTCTCGTAATATTCATTTATCAAATTCTGTGTTCTATGATAATCAGCTTGGTGAAATTTCACATTCCTGTATTCACTTTTTCACATGCTTATTGTTGTGATTCAGTACTGATTTGTACTTATATTAGTGTACATTTATGTGTTTAGAGTATTTAAAGAAAACTGACCTCATGAATGCTTGGATTTATTTCTGATGTTAAAATTGAAAATTTTCATCGACTGATTATGCTCGTGATGGTTTATGTTTGAAGTAGGAAATTAATACTAAAAAAGGTGATAGTTGAAAAATGGGAATATTTCATAGATGAAAATTCAAATATTTCAGCCATTTTTCTGGGATGAAGATGAGCATCATTCTTAAATATCTATAGACTATGTGAGCATGTGTTGATAAAGACCTGACATGTTTTCTCTTCCAGACCGATTTCCTGTCCAAGTGGTTTGTGGTGATGCCGGAGGTGGTGTACCAGAACATCGTAGCCTGTTATATATATAACTGTAACTCGTGGGTGAGGGAGTACACCAAGTACCACGACAGAATACTCACTCCTCTCAAGGTCAGTACCTAGCCTTCAAGGTCACTATACATAGGTCAAGGTCATTACAAATAGGTCAAGGTCTTTAACATGGTCAGTGCGTTATATTTAAATGTAACTCGTGGTTGAGGGAGTACACCAAGTACCATGACAGAATACTCACTTCTCTGCCTGAAATGAATGAAATTCTTGAACAGGCAATGCAAGTCAAAATGTTTTCAATTTATATAGACAGATTTGTGTTTGTTTGCCTATGATACTAATATTTGGTACTGCCTGAGTTTGGTATCACTGCATCCTAATCTGTTATACTGATACACTGTGTTATAACTGAATCTGATTTTGTTACAGGGAAATAGAAAGCTGTTTTTTATTGACCATCCTGCACGTTTAAACGAGCACATAGACCCTGACCAGCAAAAGTTACCCGGCTCAACAGTGTCGCTAGAGGAGGATCTCAAAATATCAAATAATGCCCTCAAACTCTCCCATAAGGACACCAAGGTCACCATCAAGGTAAGTTCAAGGTCACACTCAAGATGAAAACAAGGGCATAACATGGTCAGTAAAGGGTATATAATCAAGGTCATATTCAAAGTCAGAACAGTGTAACACAATCAATATTAGTACAATGTCATCATCAAGAGTAAGTTCAAGGCAATTAAGGTCACAATGGTCACAAAGGTCACTAAAAAGCTTGAAGACAAAGTCTTAATTATCACAATTACAGCATAGCAATATTCTTTAATAAGAACATTTACAAGAACACAACAGCTGTGAGTAGCTATATGGACTTCACCCTTCATTCAGTGCATGTTTTCCTCTGACAAATGAGATGTGATACCAAACAAAATCTACTGTAAACGTACAGTTATGTGATGCAATCAATTGTATGTAGATTTTAATGTCGACATAAAGACCTGGCTGTAGTTTGATTTGTGAAAGTTATTGCACTCTGTTCACATTGTCAATCACATTTACTATTTAATTCAGGTGGGTCCTAACGCCATCCAGATCACTTCAGCGGAGAAACTCCGAGTGCTGGGACACCAGGTCTTGCTCAACGACGTCTACTACGCTTCAGAAATAGAGGAGGTAGTGCTCATCTTCATCCTTAGTATTTACAATGAAACATGAATTTACTTTAGAGTTGGTTGGTGGATTGATTTTACATCCTATTAATGGCCAGGGATTTTACTTTAGAGACAGAAAATATCTTTTCTTGAAAACTGTTAGACTTAGACAAAATGTATCCTGAATTGTAAGTCTCAAATCATGATAAGAAGAAATTCAACTGAAAAACAATTAAAATTTTCATTTACATAAATTGTTTTCAGAGTAGGGTATACTGGTAATCCGTCTAGTTATACAATCTCATAAAGGGTGCCGTTGTGGCCACATGGTTATAGTTTCTAACCATGTATGATCACTAGCCCTCTGCCTCTAGGTAGATGGTACGAGGTCTAAATGGGCAGTTCCAAAATATTGGTCACAGGTTGGTGGTTTTCTGCAGGTAAACTGGTTTTCCTCCACAACAAAAATCTGGTGGTCCTTAAATAGTCATAGCTGTTAAAAAGATGTTAAACGCTAGCCAAACCACTTCTTAAAACTGCACATATAGCAGCCATTAGCAGGTTTGGTCAGATATGAATGTGAAAAGCTGACATTTTGTTTCTGTTGGTAGGTTTGCCTAAGATATGATTGCGAAAATCTGACATTTTGTTTCTGTTGGTAGGTTTGCCTCGTGGATGATAACCAATTCACCCTGACGATATCCAATGAGAGTGGCCCTCTGTCTTTTATCCACAACGACTGTGATAACATTGTCCATGACATCATACATATCAGGACGAGATGGGAGCTGTCGCAGCCGGTAAGTAAACAGTGAGTCGTGTCACAGCCAGTAAGTTATCGGTTAGTTGTGTCACAGCCGGTATGTAATCCGTTAGTCGTATCACAGCCGGTATGTAATCAGTTAGTCGTGTCACAGCCTGTATGTTATTGGTTATTCGTATCAAAGCCGGTATGTAATCAGTTAGTCGTGTCACAGCCGGTATGTAATCTGTTAGTCGTATCACAGCCGGTATGTAATCAGTTAGTCGTGTCACAGCCAGTAAGTTATTAGTTTGTCGTGTCAGCTGGTACACAGTCTTGAAACTATTTCTTTTTCAAAAATTTGTTATGTGTTATGAAAAGGAAAAAAAAAATATGACAAAACATGTTCAATGAGATTTGTAATTAAGTAAGTTGTTTTGGGTATCTATTAAAGATTGTGTATAGTTTTAGTCGTAAGAGAGAGTGGATCTTGTGATACTGATTTGTATGTGTTGTTGGACAGGATACTGTGACAGTCCATACCAAGATCCGGCCGAAGGATGTGCCCGGTACCCTGCTCAATGTGGTAAGTAAGGGGGAAACAATGGCGTAATATTGACAACTATTTGCTGATTCCTGGGGGAAATTTGTTGTTACATGTTAATTCTCCATTTTCCTCATCCAGATGTAATGTCAGAGTAGAAATTGATATAACAACAAATGTTTGTGAGAAGCATAATACACAAAGAATGTGAAGAGTTTATTTAATATTGGATGATAGCGGATCTTACCGTTAAAAGGTGGAGTGAAATATTCACCTTCCTTATATAAACCCTAGTACATGAATGACTAGTGTTAAATTTCCACTTTACCTGTTATTGCTATATATTGTTGTATACTAATAATTACTGTCATGACACTGTAGCTATTGTTCAAGATTTTGAAAAGGCGGAAAATTAACGGCCTCAAACATTCCCCATGAAACTGTTTTGATTACTCCACCAGAATGAAATAGATTGACCCTGTATTTTTGTGTTGTTTTTCAGGTTTTTTGGTTGTGCTTTAAGTAGACAGACAAATGTTAAAGTACATATTCCTGTGTAAGGTCTGTTTTACGTAAGGGACAGGTTAACATGTAGCACAGATATATTACAGTTAACGCTATTTATAGACAGATAAAAGAGATTAAAACCTACCATAGATTTACAATATGTATTATAGGCCCTGCTCAACTTGGGTAGCTCCGATCCCAGTCTGCGGTCTGCTGCCTACAACTTGCTGTGTGCCCTCACTCAGACCTTTGACCTCAAGATAGAAGGTCAACTGCTGGAAACGACAGGTAAGTAACTAGGGTTTTCATTCACTTCGTGATTAAACTATTTTAATTGTATCATAGGCCTATAATTTTGAACGTTTTCAGGAATTCTGTTGGTATTTTTTAACTTTAATGAATACATACGAACCTTGTTATCTGGAACTCTGTTTAAATCATAACCTCCTGCTAATTTCGAATTATTTCGCTGGTCCCGGCAAACTTTATCCTTAACATTTGAATTCTACTGAAAATACTAGGATAACTTTAATTACTGGAATAACTAAATACTGGGATAACTCCAAGTTTTCTTACAGTCCTACTAAATTCGAGATAAGTTTAACAGTATGTGTTTAAAAATGCAAAAAAAAAAGAGATTTTCCTCCTGGACTTCATGCCAAATAACACCACAAAATATCTTCGCTATTGTTGTTTCTGAAGATACCGGTAAAGTGTAGCTATCCAATTATAAGTCATATGCCCACACTTGACCCATCAGCACACAAAGCTGATTAAGATTTGTGTAGAACAGAAATTCTGTGTACTACATATTTGTTATATTTCTACAGATTAATGGTGAATTTTGTCTTGGTTAGTTTGATTGCCCACCTTACCCTTCTAGCAAGGCTAGTCCATATCATTTTGAAGTAACAAACAAGATGTTATAATAGTAAATGTATTTCCTTGTCATGTTCAAAACAATATGTTGGTATTTAAATCCCTGCTGCTTGTGTAGATTTTCCGAGAGTTAAACTGGGTAAACAAGGATGTGTTTTATCTGTGGCCAGGTTTGTGTATTCCTGCCAACAACACCATCTTCATCAAGTCCATCAGCGAGACGTTGGCTGCTAATGAGCCCCATCTTACTCTAGAATTCCTGGAGGAGTGTATCCAGGGCTTCGGAAACTCCAACATAGAGATGAAACATTTGTGTCTAGAGTACATCACGCCATGGTTACCAAACCTCACTAGGTAAGGGGAGGTAACTCCAATGCAGAAACTGATGAAGATCGTGTATATTATATTGCACACTTAGAAGTTTCCGTTCTGTGTTTACTCCTTACCAGTATTATTGATGAAATATTCCTCATTCCCTTATTAGGAGAGATAGAAAAAGGCAAAAGTTTCAACAAGTAAAAATATCTGGATTCAAAATATTTTAATTATGTCGTTAAGTATTCACATCACATGACCCTATGATGATATGGTGGTATAATTATGCAATAGTTTGGAGCTGGGATTACATATCATGTCTATTGATTTTTCCTGTTTTATCTTCCAGGTTCTGCAAACATTCAGATGAAAACAAAAGACAGAAAGTGGCATTGATTCTTGACAAGCTCATTACCATGACGATAGAGGAAGTTGAGGTAAGGAACAATTTGGAACTGCAAAAAAAAACATTTAGAAGAAAAATGTTATTTGTATTTAAATTAAATTGTATTCAATAACATAGCTTCTGTTCTTTTAATATAATGCTTATATGGTTGAGACATATTTTTCTCAAAGAACTTTAAATAATTCTGGAAGATGTAATGCCAACAAATAATTAGTTCATAGGGTATCTGAAAAGATTTTATTGCATGAAAGTTTTTTTCAATATTGGTTCGATATCTTAAATAAATTAACCACATAGTTTATAAACTACTGTTATATGCTGATGAGAAGAGTTATCTCCCTTATAGATGTATCCCTCAATACAAGCCAAGATATGGGGAAACATTGGACAAGTGGCTGACCTACTAGACATGGTCCTTGACAGCTTCATCAAGGTAAAGATACGGAGGCTGACAGGATAGAAATAAATGGATCACATGTTCATTCTGCCTCGGGAAACTTATCCATGACTTTCCCTGTAATAAGTTTTGATCACCGAAAAATTGCTATAAATTCACTGTCTTGCACAATATGCTTTTTGCGTGGAATAGTTCAAGAAAGGAAAAATTTTATTTAAAAATCTGAGAAATCATTATACACAGATATTTCGCAAATGGAAACGTACCCTTTTATGGCAAAAGCAATCCACTGAGCAGTTTAATAATTCATTATCATTACATATATGATGACTTGGATATCAATTTATAATGCAAGACTTTTATTTACAGCGAAGTGTGACTGGAGGTCTCGGCTCAATACAGGCAGAGATAATGGCAGACACTGCTGTGGCCTTGACCTCTGCTAATGTGCAGCTTGTGTCACGGAAGGTCATAGGTCGTTTGTGTAGGGTAAGTATCACTGAGCCTGAAATCACTAGTCCTCTACCACTGGGTGGTGGGTTCAGTGCCTGCTGCAGGTCACTAGGTACTGTTATTGTATAAACAGATGTATCAGTATCATTCCTACCTCCGATTCTGGAGAGTTATAGTCTAATGGCTGTACTTCAGCATTTAGCTATTACTTTAAACATTTAAGTTATGTGTCTCCTTGAAATTTTTATCAATTTCATCTGCCTGTCATGTTCTTCTGTTTCAAATGGGCTTCAATCCTTCACTAATTAACTTTTGAGCAATTGTTTTAGTTGATAGACAAGACTTGTACCTCCCCAACACCAACGTTAGAACAGCATTTGATGTGGGACGACATCGCTATCCTGGCCAGATATCTTCTCATGTTGTCCTTCAACAATTCACTGGATGGTGAGTATTTTCTCATGTTGTCATCCATGTTGAGGTATTGACGCAAGCTGTTTGGTCGAGTGTCACAGTGGATAGCATACTCGCCCTTTTCCAAGGTAGCTGGGATTTGATTCTCTGATTAGACGTGAAAGAGTATGGGGTCACTTGCCCGACCACAGGTTTTCTCCAGGTACTCTGGTTTACTCAAGCAAGACCTGTGCACGTTAACATCTATGTCAACAAGATTGATTGATATTATATGAGCTGAAATTTCTTATTTTATGATTATTGTAAAATAAGTAAAAATCATAAAAAAGTTAAAATACTTCATGAAATGCATATTGGAATCTGAAGTCAACCCAACAGTAAAATGTCAAAAATGCATTCCAAAAGTAATCGACTCTTTTGTGTTCACATGTATAATAGTCATATTTTCAAATTATTTGTGTGAATATCCGCCCTTATGGGTAAAACACCCTATTTTAATTTGTTGTGGGCAGTTGCTTTAGTTATTTCTTGTTACAAACCTTGTCTTGTGATCAAGGTATTGTGTAAATGTAAAACAATTGAAGACAAAGGGATAAAAGAGGAGAAAAGAATTGACAGGGATTGCATTGGTTTACTTAGTGAATAAAATGCTTTGTGTTTCAGTTGCGAGTCACCTTCCATTTCTGTTTCACATCGTTACATTACTGGTATGTACTGGGCCGCTGTCGCTGCGAGCATCCACACACGGACTCGTCATCAACATCATCCATTCCTTGTGCACATGCTCTCAGCTCAGCTTCAGCGGTGAGTACCCAGACGGCAAGAGAGACAAGAAGAAAGGTTAGGTTTACGTGTTGTGTCCAGGGCCTGGATCCATACTTCTTCTTGTTAAATACGGAATTCCCAACTTCACAATTCACAACTCAAACATGTTCTTTTAACTGCTGTATGTATTTATAAAAGAAAATTATGCTGCTTGAAAATTAGTTGGGATTTCTAATTCAATAAATTTGAAAAATATTCTATTGCTGGGAAATCCGTTATAGGATTTCTAATTTTATAGATTTGAAAAAAAATTCTATTGCTGGAAAATCAGTTTGGATTTCTAATTTGATAGATTTTAAATTTAATTGGGAAGTATGGATTCATTCCATCCTGGAATCTGTAGAGATTTAGTAGACACCATAGTTAGTAAAGCACACCGATTTGATACAGAGTGAATATGTTTTTGAAAATGATTTGTGATTTGGTTTGTGATATGTACTCAGCGATCAATTTACAATTTATTTTCATGGGTCCTTTGTGTAAATATTGGCGAAAACTATGGGTTCCACAATATTAAATTAAGTATTTCCAGAATTTCTATGAGTCTTTTTATAATTTTATGAGTACTGGACTCGGGACTCGCATTTAGATTGATCATTGTGTACTGTGTTTTTACCTATTGATGATGTTGAATGCTCAGACAAATCTGTTTCTGGACTTAAAGTAACACAATTAGTTAAAGATGGTTGTAATGATGCTCTGATGAAAATGAAAAATAAAAACTATTTGATAATTGCATTCAAGTATCTTCATGTGTTTGTAAATATGCATTTCACAAGTAAATAGAACGAAAACTTTTAGTGCTACTGTTTGGGATGAGGTGTTTTCTGTACCCCTTACTGTGTATCTATAGAAGTCTTTTGACACCTACCAGATGTTTAGTTGCTTCAGCATCCTAACACACCCTGTGTTTTATGTTAACAGCGGAGTCCACACTGAAGGTGCTGAAGCTGAGCTTGGCCGAGTTCTCCCTACCCAAGTTTTATCAGCTGTTTGGGATCAGCAAGGTGAAATCGGCTGCCGTCAGTGCATTTCGTACAAGCTACAGACCAGGCGATCGCTCTTTCACAATGGCTGCTCCAGAACACGAGAAAATGTCTCTGAGCTCCCTGGAGACGATAGTAGATGCCTTACTAGAAATTATGGAGGTTTGTATTATTTCTCATACTCTTCAATGTAATACACCCAAAAAAATCATTATTCATTTACAAATATGAATTTTGAAAAATTGTATTGAGGTGTTTTAGTGAGACTGTTTAATGTATGAGTCTATGATAACATATTCTTTGTCTGACCATTTACACGTAAATTATAAGATACAAGAGAAACTTTGGTTCTAAAACTACAAGAACTATAAATAGAAGATGAGATTTATGTTTTCAAAGTACACTGGTTAATGGCCAAAGCTTTACTGTACTGTACTGTATCATGATCTGATTTTTCTGTTTCCATGACAATTGCATTAATTATTTCCATTACCTCAACTATTACACAATGAACGTTTAGTTTCCAAGACGACTTTGTTTACTGCTCCCTTCATAACTGTGGTTGTTGTTACCATTACAATGATAAACATTTAAGTATCCATGACTACCATATTTACTGTTGCTATGACTACTGAATTACAGGCATGCATGAAGGACATTCCTAACTGTGATTGGCTACAGCAGTGGACAGACCTGTCCAGAAGGTATGTGTGTTGTTTGGTTTATAAATTCCAGCCTTTCAGCAGAAATATTTCATATGGATGTTCTGCTTTTGATGTTCCTGAGCTATAATTTCCATGGATTATGTATTGTATGTTTCTGTTGTTTTGTTTATGATTTCTTTCCCTCCACAAGGCTTAATGAAATCATTGCGACACAACTTTGTGTATTTTGTCTTTTTGTGGGTTGATGTGAATGCTTTTAAAGGGGCATCCCGGGGAAGTCTAAAATGAAGTTCTTGAATATACATGCTGTCTGCACTACCAGATACATTTTCCTGTTATTTCAATATTCAAAGCGCACTCAAAATGTGTTTATTAGCCACTTGCAAAATTGCATTCCTTGGGAAAGCCCGATAAAAATAGCGCTGATCACGCGTCAATCACGTGACTATTTTGTCGCAAGTTGGCGAGGGGCCCATAGGGAGGGGATACGTAATGTACAGGTCCGATGATGAACCAGACACAAAGTCCGTGTATAAATCTATTGAATCACATTCACATTAATAATCAGACGTTAATTACACACGATATGCATATGAATAAATTTATGTCGACATCTCTGCATCATTTATCGACATCAGTACCTGACTGAAACCGATGCAAATCACAGGGACGTGAGAATTTGTTACAGCTAGTTTTGGACCTAAAATAGGATGTTTAGAGTAATTTTACACATTTGGGGGGTTAAGATCAATTTTCGATAAAAATGCCCCCTCAATGGTCATAAAAGCTACACTGCACTCTTACATTGTACGTTTAACAGTGTCATGTGGGTTTCCGACGATGACAACCATAGGGCAAACCTTAATTTCTGTAAAAAGTTATCTTCACGAATCCTCATTTAGAACCATTTCACAAAAGGTGTGCATGCATTGAAAAGTAAGAAAATAAAATGAAATGATTCCGATTTTTTTTTATACAACTTGATGTCTTGAAGATTTTTTTTCAGACTATCTATATAACCATCTAAAATCTATCCAAATTTCAGCGTCAACATACTTAACACTTACAATTATATATGTATCACGGAAGTCCGTGCACTCATATGACGCACCACGCACTAAACATGTAGAATACATGTATAATTTATTTCTCAAATATGGAACTTGTCGAGAAGATAATTGTCCAATACTTAATCCATTTATGAATGTTATGATTCTTTACTTTTTTATGTAAATTTAAAGGTTCGTTAACATTTTCAACACAACTGCAGACATGGGACATACATATATATGATTTTTTTTATTAATTAATGACTTTACTTATATAATGCATATATTTTGATTCATATCAAATTTAATACTAGGGTCCAAACCCGATAATATTTGTACAATCCGTATTTTATAGATTAGGTATGACAAGACTTTTTATCCGCACATGATGACATAAATTTATTCATTTTGTCCAAATTGAATCTGTATACAATCACCCGGGATACCGGCGTTTTACAACGTAACCCCCCTCCCCCATACGGTTTTTCTTGTATGTGAAAAGGTCTTTCTCTTCAGCAATATAATTCAATAATGCCGTTTTACTGGAATATTATAAAGGGAATATTACAATACACGCTTTCAAGTTTTACACACGCATTTCATGTAACAGAGGAATGAAAGAGTTATCCCTTGGGAGGTCCCAAAACCAAATAAAAACTGTGTCACCGGCTATCCAGAAGAAAACTGTAACAATGCAAACAATTAGGCTGTTATTCTCTCCCTTGAATACTTCACATCCCTCATTATGCTTCCGTAATATAATCCTTAGGTTAAAATTTGACCATTCGGCCACTTTTCGCTTGGTAGTTACATGTAGGTCACGCGGATCGCCATTTTTTGTTTACCGATGTAGCTTGTTATGCGCATGCGTTATCATATGTGATGCACAAAAATTTACATGTCCAAATCGTTGATCAACGAATAGTGATTCCCTTTTTTAATTATTAATTAAAATTTTTGAGAACATATTTCAACGTAAATCGCCCATTAATTTTCCACAAGAGTATACATTTAATTCATATATACAATAATTCTAAATAAGCATAAAAAAAATATAGTTTTACCGTGATGCCTCTTTAAAGTCCGAATGACAGATTCAAATTTGATACAATACAATAAAATTAAATTTTAAATAACAATTGAAACTCATTTTTCAACACAAATACAACTTCTACATGATGTGCAGTTTGCTTTTTATCTTCCGAATTATTTCTATTTTTTTTTGTTGTTGACAGATTTGCATTCCAGTATAATCCGGCCCTCCAGCCCAGGGCTATCATTGTGTTTGGTTGTATCAGTAAGACTGTGACAGACTCGGAGATCAAACAGCTCCTCAAGATTATGATGAAGGTACAGACTAGAATTGAAAACTCGAGTCTCTGTAGAATATGAAACAGTCACATATTGGAGATGTCAAATAAATAATGTGCTTTAAACCACACAACCAGTTTCGTAGAACTGAACATTTTGCTGAATTTATAACTAAACCTCTTCATAATGCAAACACTTCTCTTGACAAATGTTGACAGCATAGCGAGGTTTTATCGTAATTATTATGTCAGTGTAACAATGATATATATGTTGTCATGGTTACAGGCCTTGGAGTCGTTTAACGACCTGACTTTGATAGAGGCCATTGTGATGTGTCTGACTCGACTTCAGCCACTGCTTAGATCGGTAAGTACAGCTGTCTCATTACTACATCCTATAAAACAGGAGATCTCTTGATCTAATCAGGGGGCATTATCACCGATATTTACTAAAAACTAAATCTGTCCCAACCCTCAACCTCCACGAAAATAAAGAAAAAAATCACTTACAGTTGTGTTTATTAGGGTAAGTGTAGCGGATGTATGATGATTCACAAAATTACTTTTTGGTAAATTTGATCTTTTGTTGCATGAGATATTAAACATTTAATAGACAAATTGTATTTACTTTTCTTCCCAGGATTCCTCTATCCACAAGTTTCTGTTTTGGACGGCCATCTCTGTCCTCCAGTTAGATGAGGTTTCTCTGTATGCTGCTGGACTGGCTCTGCTAGAGCAGAACCTCCACACGCTCGACATCATGGGCTTGTTTGACCGAGAGGTAAGGTCAAGGTTGACTGAAGGTCAAGTTGTCTGCAACATTTGGTCAGGGGTAATTTTGGGTTATGAGTAGCAGTTAGTTGAACCATTAAGGGGCTGCTTGGTGTCGTTAGTATAGTATTTCATTCTGGTAACATTCTAAAGCCTGTGTCAGATCTAGGCTATCTCAAGGAACTAAATACACCAACATACCACCTCCAGCACAAATACACACATATATGTTAACATAACAGATACGGAGGAATGTCCTGAAATGACAATTATTGTTAAAAAGGCATTAAATAAAATAAACTGAACTGAACAAAATTAAATTTTTAAATATGCATGTAAGTGTTATATGTGCACATTTCTTGATAACAATTATAAGTTTACTGGCTCGGTCTCTGTATGAAAGTCTAGTAATGAAGTTTGTATGGGTTTAATAAATAATTGATGCATATATTGCAATAAAGTTACGCATCATTCATGAACTCAACATTGACTGGTTTTGAAGTTTTAATGATTAAGTGAATTTGATTTCCCATCCGCACAACTTTTCTTAAGAATCATAATAAATTATTACTAATATCACTTTTCGATAATATTATACATGTACCTGTATGTATTGTGACATTTAAATTCTGTTGTTGTTGATACACAATAAAAAGTACATTTGTTTGCTCTGCCAGACATTGGAGGTGATTATGATGGAGACGAGGGAACCACTGGAGTGGGACTTCAAACAGTTAGACCATGCCATGGGGCTCAGCTTCAAGGATAACTTTAACTTCGCCCTAGTTGGACACCTCCTGAAAGGTACGTTAATTAACTACAATATTGTGGTGTTTTCAATCTCTGTCAAGGCCTCAATTTTGAAGTTTTCTGACAAAACACCAATTTATTGATACATCAATTTATGCCTAAGAAGTATACCGCCATGACAGAGAATTTCTTACCATCAACTTAAGTGATTTTCACAGACCGTGTAACTATGTTTATGACAAACACCATGGATTAAAATAAATCAGTCTGTCGGCTGCAGTTTTAACAAATATTTTTGGTCATGTTGACAGGGTTCCGCCATCCAACACCCACCACGGTTTCCAGGACGATACGGGTTCTGAACCAGCTCCTCTCAATCACAGTCAAGTCTACAAACAGGTACTGCTGTCCCAGTGATATATACCATCTGTTTTCTTTTACTAAATCTTTAACAGGATTTTAAGTTTCGATACTTCACAATCATATTTGCTACACATTACAATTGATTAAGAAACAGTATTTATTTACTGTATTTCTCCTTTCTGTGTTTCAGGGACAAATTTGAAGTGACACCTCAGACAGTACCCTACCTGGCAGGTAAATAAATATACTGTTTATGTCGACATATTTTTCCTTTAAGATTCCTCAGACAAATTTTCAGTTTTAAATGATTTCAAAATATTAGGTATAATTGTAGGTATTGCATGAATACTTGTTGATGGAGCAATGAAACCCTGAACCGATTAACGTCACATTTGAATATTACCAAATCCAAGACTGGCCCAGTATGTGTAGGGGTGAACGAGTTTGAAAGTATTTAAGCACAGCTATCAGCAGAACTTAAAAATCTGTTATAGTAGTGACTGTAATGCTATTTTATTATTCACAGCTCTGGTGTTTGTGTCAGAGGAAGTAAGAAGTAGGTGTCACCTGAAACATCGTACGAGCCAGTACATGATGACAGAGTCGCCCTCTAGTGACAGCCTCAGTGCCGAGCTCGCCCAGCAGACAACACCAGGGAGCAGCAGCAGTTCTGGCAGCTCCGCCATGGGAGCCCCGCCCCCAGCTCTGCCCCCGACCGTACCCTCCACCCAGGTGGTTCCCGCCCCACCCTGCCAGCCACCCACCACTGTGTGTAACACCCCACCCATCAACACCCCCATCACACGCAGGCAGAAAAGCTGCGACCTCCTCGACCAGAACGCTATGAACAATGCATGTCGTACCTCCAAAGTTACTCATTTACAACAAGCACAGGTAAGATTTATAAACAACATTGGTGATGTGTCATAGAGGTGTTTTTGAAAAAAATTGAATTCCTGCTAGTTTTTCAACTAAATTTAGACTTGACTTGAATTTACATACATTTGACAAGACACTTTCTCCATATCTATCTGCAGTGTTTATCTTTGGAATTACTTTTCATGAAGTATTTAAAAATCAGAATTTATCGGTATTTAATGATATGGAGGATCAGAAGAAATCCTGTGATCTGTTTTATGACTCCTGTATGTCCTTATAGCAGGCAAGCAGTCCTAAGGGTTGGCGGAGCCTGGACATTGAGCCACAGCGACCCCCTCTCTACAAAACCAGGAGTAGCTCCATGCCCATTCCAGGATCAAAGAAGGAGGCAGGCAAATCGGGCATGACCCAACCTCGCAGTGGCCGCGGCTCTGTCTCCAACGAAAATAATGTGCTGCTCGACTCAGAGGTTTTGACAGACTACCCCACACAAGTATTAGTTCTTACAGTGCTGGTAAGTTACACGTTGTTAGACTATACTTATTCCTTGTTTCAGGAAATGTTCGCTGAAGTGTAATATTCTTATTCATATGCTTTGGCGTATTTTTGTGCTGTAGATTGGTGGTGGTATCAAAACAAGTATCTTTTAATATTTTCCTTTAACCCCTAGTTTACCAATATTCCCTGAAGTAAAATGGACAGAAATAAACCTTTTTTTTTTTTTTTTGTTCATCAGTACAGTTAAACCTTTTTATGCTGACAATTTTTGTCTACATACTGGCTTTTGTTTTGGCAAAATAAATGGACGGAAATAACAATAGGATTATTTAGAAAGATGAAAAAAGGACATTGAGTTTTGTTGGAGATAAGCAAAGTGGCAAATTAAGGAAGGTGCATAATATCAAGGTTTTTACTGTACATGAGAACAGAATGGGAAATCAAAGCAAACAGAACTTTTTATCATTGTCACATTGTAATTATATCACTTCAGGCAACTCTTGTCAGAAACACAACCGATGAGAATGAGGCAAGAATCATCTATGAGTATTTAGCAGAGGCCTCCGTGGTTTTCCCAAAGGTGTTTCCAGTCATGTAAGTACAACACTGTATAGGGCACTGGACATGTACTTTACGCTTACTTAATTTATTTCTGGAAATTGGAAATAAAAAGATATGGTGCAATAGTAATATGGAGTCATAAAACACATATAGAAAAATGAAGTAATTTTATCAATTTTGTTAGGTTTGTGTAAAACTGAATATACATACATGTATTTGGCAACCTTATTGTGAATTTCTGTGCTCTAAAACTTATAAGATATATAATAATACTATATAATGTGACATTATATTTGTTAACAGCCACAGTCTGCTGGATGCCAAGATCAACAATGTACTGTTACTGTGTCATGACCAGGCAATCCTTAACGCCGTTCAGAGTATTATACAGAACATGATAGCTGCGGAGGACGCCTCACAACAGCAACTGTCATACCTACAAAGTAAGTATACTGTACATGTCCTACCTACAAAGTAAGTATTTTGTACATGTCCTACCTACAAAGTGAGCCCCCTTCCCATCCCCCACCCCTATTGCGACACTTACAGAAGTAATAATGCCCCACATTTCCCAATGTCATTATTATCTTTCTTAGCTTCTTAATTTATGAGGCTAGGTTCAAATTAAATACAAAATTAAAACAAATTCTTTATTAAAACAAAGACTATTGATTATGTGTAAGATAAGAAGGTGTAGACAAGCTACTTAGTGTGTAGAAGACATACTGTACACACCTTTACTTTGACAGGTATTGGATTTGGAGGCCTCTGGAGATTTGCTGGTACATTTGCAAAGGTAATTCTTTTTATCATAGTTCATTATTAACAATATTGATATACTATGAAAGTTCGTTAAAGATTTAACGAAGTCATTGTGCAGTTTATGTTAATCTTGTACATTTCAAAAACATCAATGTTATTAGGAATCTCCAGCATAAACATCAATGTTATAAGGAATCCCCAGCATAAACATCAATGTTATTAGGAATCCCCAGCGTAAACATCAATGTTATTAGAAATCCCCAGCATAACCATCAATGTTGTTAGAAATCCCCAGCATAAACATCAGTGTTATAAGAAATCCCTTGCATAAACATCAATGTTGTTAGAAATCCCCAGCATAAACATCAATGTTATAAGAAATCCCCAGCATAAACATCAGTGTTATTAGAAATACCCAGCATAAACATCAATGTTTTAAGAAATCCCCAGCATAAACATCAGTGTTATAAGGAATCCCCAGCATAAACATCAATGTTATAAGGAATCCCCAGCATAAACATCAATGTTATAAGAAATCCCCAGCATAAACATCAGTGTTATTAGAAATCCCCAGCATAAACATCAATGTTGTTAGAAATCCCCTGCATAAACATCAGTGTTATAAAAGAAATCCCCTGCATAAACATCAATGTTAGAAATCCCCAGCATAAACATCAATGTTATAAGAAATCCCCAGCATAAACATCAATGTTATAAGAAATCCCCAGCATAAACATCAATGTTATAAGAAATCTCCAGCATAAACATCAATGTTATAAGAAATCACCAGCATAAACATCAATGTTATAAGAAATCCCCAGCATAAACATCAATGTTATTAGGAATCCCCAGCATAAACATCAATGTTATTAGGGGTTCCCAGCATAAACATCAATGTTATTAGGGGTTCCCAGCATAAATATCAATGTTATTAGAAATCCCCAGCATAAACATCAATGTTATAAGAAATCACCAGCATAAACATCAATGTTATAAGGAATCCCCAGCATAAACATCAATGTTGTTAGAAATCCCCAGCATAAACATCAATGTTATAAGAAATCCCCAGCATAAACATCAATGTTATAAGAAATCCCCAGCATAAACATCAATGTTATAAGAAATCCCCAGCATAAACATCAATGTTATTAGGAATCCCCAGCATAAACATAAATGTTATTAGGGGTTCCCAGCATAAATATCAATGTTATTAGAAATCCCCAGCATAAACATCAATGTTATTAGAAATCCCCAGCATAAACATCAATGTTGTTAGAAATCCCCAGCATAAACATCAATGTTATTAGAAATCCCCAGCATAAACATCAATGTTGTTAGAAATCCCCAGCATAAACATCAATGTTATTAGGGGTTCCCAGCATAAACATCAATGTTATTAGGGATTCCCAGCATAAATATATCTAAATGTTAATGTCTGCTATGTTGTGCCATGCATACATACTGTACACATGTGTTGGAGTGCCCTATCCGGGTACTTGACTAGCTCTAATTGATGACCTGCTGTTTTAGTGTGCCCAGAGTAATGACACAGCAGAGCTCCTAGTCAACTGTCTGGAGGCCATGATGGTGGAGAACTGTCTCCCTGGCGATGACCTTGACATCCTTAACCCCTATCCCAGCTCCCTAGGGATCTCCTCCAATCTCAATCTGTCCAGTTCGATGTCGAGCCTCAGTGTCAGCAGTATGCATTCCCCGACAGACAAGGACACGGCAGAGAAAAACGGTGCCACGGCCAGCAATCGCATGCGACACGGGTCTGCCAACAACATCCAAACAAAAAACCGAGCAGGAAGCTTCAAACGCAAAGACAGCAAAAAGAAACTGGAACCCATTGAATGAGGAATGTTTCCTGATTAGATTGTTAGCTATTTTGTAATTTGAGTACTAAAATAACTGCCTCACACATATTTTAAACAGACATTAGATTTTGAACATGTGTACTGATGTAAGCCGTTAGCAGCCACAAGAAATACCAGATATTGTGAATTGCCATGAGTATTGTATATTAATACTGGTTACAGAATCTGTCGCCAAAGGAATAGTTTGTTAATGTTGGCAATAGAAAGTTGGTCATATGGTTGCCGTGGCAGCAGATTTCATATATGTTACCATGGAAACAGTTTGTTAAGACAGATTATTAGACATTTTGTAGCTGTGGCAACATTTGTTAACATGTATGGTAACAGTGGACTATGTATTCTGGAAGATTCTTGCATATTGATGGAAGCCATGGCTGAAAATGTATACTCAAGGCTTAGAAGAATTAGTGTACATGAAACATATTAACTGGAAAACATTATGTCTGCCAAGCTGTATATCTAGTCAACTATACAAAACGAGAGACAATTGAAAACACGCTGTGTTTCTGTGTCCGGGTTAAGTGCTATTTGCACAGAGAAACACAGTGTTTCCAGTGTGTTGTGACAAACAATCTCTGTTGTCAAGCTTAAGGCCCCTCTTGTATCATACATCCCTAAACATTTCTCGAGTTGACTGAACTTTGAGATTTCCATTAAGGTGAAGAGTATCAGCTCTGTAATGATCACGAAGAAGAGCTTCAGTTCAGAACTTTCTTGTGATGATTTTCCCTTAAATTTTGGAGATTGGCAACATAACAGTTTGTTCCAACTTTAGAGTTACTCCCCCTTTCTATGTTATTATCTTTCATTGTTGCTGTTATGTACTATGTACCTTAGTATCATCTGAAATTTTCAGTTACTTTGAGATGTATCATGCAAGTGGGGCCAGCTTTATGTTTGGTTAAATTTATTATAAAGTTCTATTGTGCACTTGAATTCCTCAACAATTGAAAGTTGAATGAATGTACATCAATACAATATGTTCAGACAACAACCAAATGTATGTTTTAAAGGAAGTGTGTGCTGCCATGGAACGATATTAGATATGTGTATTAATTTTACAAGTTCTTCAAAAGGACCATTGAATTATCATAATTTATTTTTTGTTGTAAGTGCTTTTAAATCTCATTATATTTTCTTTTAATTTGTGGTATTTCCGTGAGTTAGCGTATGGAAAGATCATATTTTGAGTGGAAGAGTTGGATCTTGGATTTCAATACTACACTTGATGTTAACGAAATACCTCATTTGTTAAATTTTTAAATTTGAGCAAGATTTTTTTTTACTTTTTTTGTTATTGTTGGTTTGACGATGTATTTCGGAATTGTGTTAACCTCGTTTAAGGTTTTTGCTGATTACAGAGCATTGTGTGTAGCCCCAAGTCAGGTCTGTTTTCTTTTTGCATTATAGGACGTGGGATAAAAAACATTTCAAAAATACTCAATACCATCATATTCACAAACTGTATTTCCAGCTTAAACTAGTGCATACCTCTTTATCTGAATTCCTAAATGGTATGAAAGATGAATTTGAAATTTTTCACTTTACCTTCTAGTTGAAATATTTTTTCTTTTTCTTTTCCCCCCTTGTGTAGCAAAAAGTTTCCTTCATTCTAATGTATATGTCCATACTGTGTTATAGCTCTTAATATGAACAACCTCGTTCTATCTATTAAAAGAATCAAGCTGATATAGGAAGAAATATTTACAAGATTTAATCTCAACCAATGTAACTCATAGATAATGGAAATTTTTGAAAGCATTTATGATTAAGTCTGTAGAGATGGGGACAATTCAGAAAATCTGTGATGTGGTGATACCAGGGGGGAGATTTAGGCTGCATTCACGTAAACAGTTCAACCAACTAGTTTAACAAGAAAGAGATCAGCACAGGTCTGAACCAAGGCTGTTCAGGAATGTGCGATGCGAGTAGATTCTTGGGTTCAGACATACATAGCCAAAACTGTAAATTACTGACTATTGCTCGTGTGAATTATTTCTTTCTAAAACAATGTCAATTCAGATATTGATTTTAAGATGTGTTGATATACAGCTGCACTTTGTTTTGTTGAACTAGTATAGCTCGGAGACCCGTTTAATATGAAGTATCTTGTGTGTCCCGACCAAACTTAACATGAAACATTTGAACTCAATTAACTTGAATACTCGTATAACCCAAAGTTTGACAAGGGTCCCACTTATTTCGAGATTAAATGTTCAAAATTATAATGAAGTGAACGGGAGAAAGAGGGACATATAATTTGTGTCATATTTTCCAAAACAGTTCAGTCAAATTGCATTCCTTTGTGGAATATTCCTGCGGCACATGAATTTGACCCTAGGTACAACAGAAACATTACATTATATACAAGGGATAAGATTGTTGCTCCCATCTTCTAACCACGTGTGTTCAATATGCTTTGTGCAATGAATCTGTGTATACATATATATATTTGACTAACAGCAGAAAATATAAACTCAACAAGAGTTAATATAAAGATATCTGTACCCGCACTTTCCTTTGGCCCCACTGTATAACTGAAATATTTGACAACTTAAAAATCATACCTACTATTCTGAAGTATATCCTAAGTATATTAATTTTGGACTTGTGATCTTGAAAAGCTGTGCCCTGTATACCATTTTTTTCATTATTTTTCTGTCGTTTGCACACTTCATTCTATCACTTGATAAGGGGGGGGGGGGGGTATATAGCTGCCACAGGATTTGCTAGTCAATAGAAACCAAAGAGTGTTTGTAAAACTATGTTTGATTGGTTGGTGATGAGAGATTGAATTTTAATGTCTAAGAGCAGATGATTGGTTTAGAAGTATAATCATTACTAAACAGAAGAAAAAGTTGAACATTAGATGATTATTTCTAATTCAGACTTCGTCAGTTTTCAATAGGTAGATTTGCCGTTGCCCATCAGTTGCTATTGAATAAGGCTTTTGTTGAGGAGATTTAGAGTTATGTCTGCCTTTGAATGGTAAATTGTAGAATTACACACCATCAATTATTTACTATTATTCAAGAGTTTCAGTATTTAATGGTAGAGTATGTTTTTATCAGTATTTTCATAGAAAACCATATTGTTTTTTCCTGTAATATGTCCATCTTACAGTATATCTGTTTTGTAGATTTTAATTGGGATGGAGATTTAGGTCGCCTTCTAACTTCGAGTTGGAGGGAATTAACCTTAAACTCAATGGTAGAACATGTTACTAGGAACCTGGAGATCAAGGAATTGATTCTCGTTGGAAACTCACTACAATTTTGTATTCTGTTTCCTGTTAAATTTGCATTTATTTTCTCAAAATATGTAACATGATCTGAGGTGTACACTAACTGTATCACATGATCTGAGGTGTACACTAACTGTATCACATGATCTGAGGTGTACACTAACTGTATCGCATGATCTGAGGTTTACACTTAACTGTATCACATGATCTGAGGTGTACATTTACTGTATCACATGATCTGAGGTGTACATCAACTGTATCGCATGATCTGAGGTGTACACTAACTGTATCATATGATTGAAGGTTTGCACTAACTATATCCATCATCTTCATATCATATACTAACAATTTGAACAAAGCTCATCCTTTACTATCGGGTTGAATGCTATTTCACCTTCCATGTGCTTAATTTATATTATATAGCCTTTCATCATTGAATTTTCATTTCCTGTACTCTCAGTGCACCCCTGAAATGCATCATGATAAAATCGAAGACAAGTTAAATATTTTGTTAGCTTCTGATAAAAAAATAGCCGACCAATAGCAGGACTTAAACCTGTCCTTTAGAGATAACAGAAAAGTAACATTTTACCTCAAAGCTGGTATATACCGGTATATACGTTACCATGACACTGCCAAACTTAGTGATCCTTCTGATGTAAACCACAGCATCAAACTTCAGTATCATCTCTCAAGGTGGTGAACACCAAGCCTTTAAATTTGATGATGTCATCGTGACTTGTTCGAGGTGTGTAGAAAATAAAGGAGAGCAAACATCTAACCCCTAGGGTTATAAGAATGACTTCAGCCATTCATAGAAATGTTTTCATTTTAACCCTTTATTGTCTTGGTTCAGTGTTGATTTACATTTGGGACACTAATACAATATCATTGTTGGAGTACATTAGCTGTACTTGCTCTAGCAACCATGAAAACAGTATTGAAGGCCATGGGTGGCATGGTATGTCGTATCATTTGAGATAACAGATTTGTCAGCTGAAGATCTCGAGTTTTATACGTCGTTTCCGTGTACAATGTACATACAGTATTTTGTTTGTGAATGCATGGCACTTACACTACATTTGTTTATAAAATATATTTGTCCTTTTTGTATGAAAATAATGAAATAAAAACACAAAATAATGTAAATTTTTCCACAAGGTGTTTTTCTCCTCACAAAACTCTGAAAGTGAATGTGTGGTAAGAAAAGGCCATTGTGACATAGAGTTCACAAACACGTAAACCTATGACATCATCTGTTGCCAAGAAACACAAATCAATTAAATTATTATCTATAACATATGATTAATTTCCATTAAGGGGTATTTCTATTACCTAAGTATTGATTATGAATTGTATAGTTGATTTTGCTGCTAACAGAAGATGTTTGAATATCATAATGTAAAATATGATGTCATCAATTTATGTGTATGTCAAAAATGACATCACAATTGCCTCTTCAAATTAATCATTCACCGGGAAAGCGAACATATAAGTGAAAGTCCTTGTGAACGTGTTTGCATTTCTTGTGTTTTTATTTGAATAATTGTCAATACTGATTTTAGATTATAATGTACAATTTTCAATTTTACTGCCAGAATTAAATAATTCTGTAATTGTGTTGTCTGTTGCCTAACAACGTAGATTGTTTATAGATATTAAGTAAACATGTCATGATTGTGTCATATGTACAATCTTTGTTGACAAACAACATTGTGTATATATTTATGGATATCATTTTGAATGAAGTAGATTTTGTAAATATGTATTTTATCAGTAATAACTGTATTCATTAATCTTGTACATACTGTGAATTGTTTGAATCTGTAGCATCGATATATCAACGTGTCTGGGACATTTATATTTTGTGTATGTACATATTATGAAGTGTCAACAGAAAAAAGGTACGGATATAATTTAATGTAGTGTATATTCGTATAATGTACATATTGTAAAGTGTCGATAGGAAATAAATATTGTAAAGTGTCGACAGGAAACAAAAAGGGGATATAACGCAATGTGGCTGTATATTCGTATAATGTACATATTGTGAAGTGTCGACAGGAAATAGATCCACATATAATGTTATGTAGCTGTATATTAGTATTATGTACATATTTGTGTCGACAGAAAAACCCATATATGTAATATATTATCTGTTGTATCGAAAACCTGTATATTTCATCCTTGTATATATTACCAATAGGATTACTGTATATACTAGTAAACAAAAATGTTGTCCAACAAATATTGACGTTAGTAGCTTAATTTATTGTATATATTGTGTCGTTTGTATATATAAGTAGTGGTACAGTTGTATATAAAGTTAACAGGGAGATACATATGTATGTGAACACACAGTGTGTTGATATTGTGGTCAGCTATGTGTGGGTACAGCTTATTGATATTGTTTTGTAAGTGTGTGTCGACAGGCTTTATATTATGGGATGTCTTGGAGTAAATGTGTATGCCAAATATGTGTATCGGCATATGTGTACGAGTAAATACCATCTGAATACCTGTGTGGTACTCATATTTAATATTAGATCAATATATTCATGGATTGCCCCAATTGTGAACTGTGTTTGATATTCAATGTGACAGTTGCTAGTATTTGGTAATACATTTTGTATTTCTGTATACTTCATAAACCCATTTGTATGTAGAGTCCACAGCAGTACTAAATACATCTGTGTGTAATGTCTATGACAGTACTAAATTCATCATGTTTTAGTGCAAAGGTATACATATATATACCTGTGTATTGCACACGTGTGTTGTGTATTACAAATGTTTATCCTAGCCTTTGTGAAAACATGTTACCCCTACTGATACAAGCATAGGTGTATAGGTATTGCCTGAACTACCAAATGTAATACACATGGTGGAATTAGCACACGTGAGACATTTGTACCAACATTTGTTTATATCACTATTTTGTCTATTACATTACAGTGTAGAATGCTGTATATTTGACTGGTTCCGATCAGAGACCCTGACTACATTTCGGTAGATAAAGAGTGAAGTGTTACGTGGGATGTACAGCACTTTTAAAGCATCGTCGGAAACCCACGGTACACTGTTCTGGCGTTTTTGTC
Organism: Mimachlamys varia; assembly: GCA_947623455.1. Lineage (NCBI taxonomy): Eukaryota > Metazoa > Mollusca > Bivalvia > Pectinida > Pectinidae > Mimachlamys > Mimachlamys varia. The sequence goes on along the minus strand of OX392532.1, from coordinate 24,594,782 downwards.
CTGTGGGCTAAAACAATCGAAATACCTCGTTTCCCCAAATAGAAGTCTATTCGGAGATTTCGACCAATCAGAAAGGTCGTTTTATAGAGGCACTCGGCTAGATCATTTTCCAATATGGCGTCTTCCAGTATGAAGAGAGATTTAGCATCACCAGCTTTAAAGAGTTCCAGAAAAAAAGCCACAGACGCGTTATTGAAGAAAAAAGATGTGTATCTTTCTGTTAAGACGATATGACTTGTTGTCCCTTATTTTGTTTAAACACAACCCACAAGTTTTCTTGGCAGGCGATGCCGTCGCCATATTGGTTTGTTTTGCTACGTAAGGGATATCCCGACCGGATGTTAGGCCACGGATGAAAGAAGCGATATGATTGGCTATTATTTTTAGTAAGAAAACGACAGTTTCTTTCCGTTTTAGCCCACGGGACACAAACGCCAGAGCAGTGTACCGTGGGTTTCCGACGATGCTTTTAAAGGTGTGAGTGTGAATATGATTTAGGCTGCAGGACTTTGATTATGATATAGAATGTAAGTGGACAAAGTCTTATGTCTTACTGTTGTCCAGTTGAAAAGATGATGAAATGAAGATATGATATTTGAATATTACTATTATCAAGTTGATGAGGTGGTGAACAGAATTGGCTGGATATTACTATTGTCAAGTTGATGAGGTGGTGAACCGAATTAGCAGAATATTACTCTTGTCAAGTTGATGATGTGGTGAACAGAATTGGCTGAATATTACTCTTGTCAAGTTGATGAGGTGGTGAACAGAATTGGCTGAATATTACTATTGTCTAGTTGATGAGGTTGTGAACAGAATTAGTTGAATATTACTATTGTCAAGTTGATAAGTTGATGAGGTTGTGAACCGAATTAGCTGAATATTACTATTGTTAAGTTGATGAGGTGGTGAACCAAATTAGCTGAATATTACTATTATCAAGTTGATGAGGTGGTGAACCAAATTAGCTGAATATTACTATTGTTAAGTTGATGAGGTGGTGAACCAAATTAGCTGAATATTACTATTATCAAGTTGATGAGGTGGTGAACCGAATTAACTGAATATTACTATTGTTAAGTTGATGAGGTGGTGAACCAAATTAGATGAATATTACTATTGTCAAGTTGATGAGGTGGTGAACAGAATTAGCTGAATATTACTATTGTCAAGTTGATGAGATGTAATTAACTGATTGGACTTGGTATTATTTCTAAGTACTGTATTGTCAAGTTAATGTGGTGATGAATTGATTGAAAATTATCTACACATCAGATTGAATAAAGTTAGGGCAAAACTAAAACTGATTCTTTCTCACCAGACTGTTTTAGGAATAAGTGGCTCTGAATTGAGTTTGAGATCAGCCATATAGGTAGTTTTGAAAGTGACAAGAAGTGTCCAACCTAAAGAAAGTAGCAACAATACGAAACAGGTAACCAGATGTGTTTATGAATTTGTGAAGCTTGTATAGCACCAATTCAGGTTTCCGATTGTGATTTCCAAGTTTGGCAGAGTTGTGAGACAGTTGTGCAGTTGTGTTTTATTTATTATAAATTCGTATTGAGCATTAAATCTTGCTTTCAGTATTACGTTATCAGGCAGTCTTATACTTCAATGTGAATGTGAGATGTCGCTTATATCGGTGTAAATGTGAGATGTCGCTTATATCGGTGTAAATGTGAGATGTCGCTTATATCGGTGTAAATGTGATATGTCGCTTACAGTAGGTGGTGTATCTGTATGGAGCTGAAGTGATGTCATGTGAACTAATTAGCATAGTTATATTTATCTGATCAAATTAATCTCCAGAAGCTCCTTAAACATGTCTGACTGGTCTTATTGTGAGAGTGATGATGAGAATCTGAGAAAATACACTCCATACCTCCCTCTAAATGTCACCCATTGTATCGCCATCTACAGCAACCCATCCATCCCTGTACATGTGTCCTTGACATTGTCCTTGCCCGTGTCTGTGACCTTGACCTTGTCTGTACTGTTAAGTATTTGAATGAGTGAAATAAAGAGATGTGAAATTATTTATTTTTCATATTGGTTACATGATAACATTGTTTCTGCGTTAGATGTTATTGTCATTTGACTTAATTAAATCGCCAGCTGATAAAACAGATGTGTGAGTTTCTGTTGTTTTTATGCGCCTGATCAGGAACAGAGGGGGGTATCATTACAGAACATTGTCTGCCCCACTTCTGTTTCCACACAATACCCCAAGTTCTAATGAGTGTAACAAACTAAACATCAAACAGGACTTTTTTCTACAGGGGCTGCTTTTCAGGTTGTAAGGTCGGTTGCTATGAATAGAAAAATTGTTTCCACATAATAACTCAAATTCCCATTGGCATGTCTATCAAAGAACCTCATGCAGGATTTACCACAGGGACTTGCTTCGGATTGCTTTTTAGGTCCAAATGTCAAAGCTGCAGTTGCTATGAATAGAAAATTGGTTTAGGCAAAATAACTGAAATTCCCACTGGCCTATCAAAGAACCTCATGCAGGACTTTCTTACCACAGGGGGTGGGGGGGGGGGGGATTGCTTTTCAAGTCGAAAGGTCAAAGTTGCTATGAATTGGGTTTCTGCAAGTTTCCATTGGCATTTCAAACACTAACTGTTTATGCAAATGTCAACATATTTAGCTCTTTAAACTGTGTCTTAAGATATTATTTGCCAGGATGTGTACCATAAGTTACAGGGTTGTTGCTCCTGACTTAAGTCTATGTTATGACTTTGACCTTTGGGGTCACTGAGCAATAATATGTTGATATCGAGTCCAGACCGTATACTAAATCCATTTCCTGACTTTGTACCATATGTCACGGGATTGTTGCCCTGACCCAAGGGTGTGTTACAACATGCTGAAATGAAGCAGACATTATGTTTAGCCCACCCTGCCATAAGGGTCGGTGAGCTTGTGTCATTGCGCGGCGTCCGTCAACATTTCCTTTAAATTGCTACTAGTAATTAAGTACTGCAATGATTTTTACCAAAATGGTCAGAAACATCCTTTGGTGATGATGAACAGATTTTTATATAAATGGAGACTCTGGTACCCAATAGGGTAAATAGAAGAAAGGCCATTTAAATCACCACAGAACAAAAAGTATTTAATGGATTTGAATTAAATTTTGTTAGAAATATGTTTTGGAGGAGGTGAACAGATTTTGTATAAATGGTGACCCATTAGGGGGAAAAGCCATTTAAATCACTACTTGTCATAAAGTACTGAATGGATTTGAATCAGATTTGGTCAGAACTATCCTTTGGAGGAAGGGGACAGATTTTGTAAATGGGGACTCTAGGGGCGGGACCCAGTTGTGGAACTAGGGAAAAGCCTTTAAAATTAGTCATAAAGTACTGCATTGATTTGAAACTACTTTGGTCAGAGACATCCTTTGGGGAAGACAAACTGATTTTGTATAAATGGTGACAGTTGTCCCCACTGTGTCTGTGTGTTTTTCTGTGTCTCCGTTTAACAGCCCGTGTCCGTGTAATACTGTGTCTCCGTGTCATACTTTGTCTCCGTGTAATACTGTGTCTCCGTGTAATAATGTGTCTCCGTGTAATACTGTGTCTCCGTGTAATACTGTGTCTCTGTGTATTACTGTGTCTCCGTGTAATACTGTGTCTCCGTGTAATACTTTGTCTCCGTGTTATACCGTGTCTCCGTGTAATACTGTGTCTCTGTGTAATACTGTGTCTCCGTTTAATACTGTGTAGTTGTGTAATACTGTGTCTCCGTGTAAAACTGTCTCCGTGTAATACTGTGTAGTTGTGTAATACGGTGTCTCTGTGTAGTACTGTGTCTCCGTGTAATACTGTGTCTCTGTGTAATACTGTGTCTCCGTGTAAAACTGTGTCTCCGTGTAATACTGTGTCTCCGTGTTATACTGTGTCTCCGTGTAATACTGTGTCTCCGTGTTATACTGTGTCTCCGTGTAATACTGTGTCTCCGTGTAATACTGTGTCTCCGTGTAATACTGTCTCCGTGTTATACTGTGTCTCCGTGTTATACTGTGTTTCCTAGTAATACTGTGATTCCTAGTAATACTGCGTCTCCTAGAAATACTGTGTCTCCGTGTTATACTGTGTCTCCGTGTAATACTGTGTCTTCGTGTAATACTGTGTCTCCGTGTAATACTGTGTCTCCGTGTAATACTGTGTCTCCGTGTTATACTGTTTCCGTGTAATACTGTGTCTCTGTAATACTGTGTCTCCGTGTAATACTGTGTCTCCGTGTAATACTGTCTCCGTGTAATACTGTGTCTCTGTGTAATACTGTGTTTCCGTGTAATACTGTGTCTGTGTGTAATACTGTGTCTCCGTGTAATACCGTGTCTTCGTGTAATACTGTGTCTCCGTGTAATACTGTGTCTCCGTGTAATACTGTGTCTCTGTGTAATACTGTCTCCGTGTAATACTGTGTCTCCGTGTAATACTGTGTTTCCGTGTAATACTTTGTCTCCGTGTAATACTGTGTCTCTGTGTTATACTGTGTCTCCGTGTAATACTGTGTTTCCGTGTAATACTTTGTCTCCGTGTAATACTGTGTCTCTGTGTAATACTGTGTCTCTGTGTAATACTGTGTCTCTGTGTAATACTTTGTCTCTGTGTAATACTGTGTTTCCGTGTAATACTTTGTCTCCGTGTAATACTGTGTCTCCGTGTAATACTGTGTCTTCGTGTAATACTGTGTCTCCGTGTAATACTGTGTCTCCGTGTAATACTGTCTCCGTGTAATACTGTGTCTCTGTGTAATACTGTGTTTCCGTGTAATACTGTGTTTCCGTGTAATACTGTGTCTCTGTGTAATACTTTGTCTCTGTGTAATACTGTGTTTCCGTGTAATACTTTGTCTCCGTGTAATACTGTGTCTCCGTGTAATACCGTGTCTCCGTGTAATACTGTGTCTCCATGTAATACTGTGTCTCCGTGTTATACTGTGTCTCCGTGTAATACTGTCTCCGTGTAATACTGTGTCTCCGTGTAATACTGTGTCTCTGTGTTATACCGTGTCTCCGTGTAATACTGTGTCTCCGTGTAAAACCGTGTCTCCGTGTAATACTGTGTCTCCGTGTAATACTGTGTCTCTGTGTTATACCGTGTCTCCGTGTAATACTGTGTCTCCGTGTAAAACTGTGTCTCCGTGTAATACTGTGTCTCCGTGTAATACTGTGTCTCCGTGTAATACTATGTCTCCGTGTAATACTGTGTCTCTGTGTAATACTGTGTTTCCGTGTAATACTTTGTCTCCGTGTAATACTTTGTCTCCGTGTAATACTTTGTCTCCGTGTAATACTGTGTCTCTGTGTTATACCGTGTCTCCGTGTAATACTGTGTCTCCGTGTAAAACTGTGTCTCCGTGTAATACTGTGTCTCCGTGTAATACTGTGTCTCCGTGTAATACTATGTCTCCGTGTAATACTGTGTCTCCGTGTAATACTGTGTTTCCGTGTAATACTTTGTCTCCGTGTAATACTGTGTCTCTGTGTTATACTGTGTCTCCATGTAATACTGTGTTTCTGTGTAATACTTTGTCTCCGTGTAATACTGTGTCTCTGTGTAATACTGTGTCTCTGTGTAATACTTTGTCTCTGTGTAATACTGTGTTTCCGTGTAATACTTTGTCTCCGTGTAATACCGTGTCTCCGTGTAATACTGTGTCTCTGTGTAATACTGTGTCTCCGTGTAATACTGTCTCCGTGTAATACTGTCTCCGTGTAATACTGTGTCTCCGTGTAATACTGTGTCTCTGTGTTATACTGTGTCTCCGTGTAAAACCGTGTCTCCGTGTAATACTGTGTCTCTGTGTAATACCGTGTCTCCGTGTAATACTGTGTCTCCGTGTAAAACTGTGTCTCCGTGTAATACTGTGTCTCCGTGTAATACTGTGTCTCCATGTAATACTGTCTTCGTGTAATACTGTGTCTCCGTGTAAAACTGTGTTTCCGTGTAATACTGTGTCTCCGTGTAATACTGTCTCCGTGTAATACTGTCTTCGTGTAATACTGTGTCTCCGTGTAATACTGTGTCTCCGTGTAATACTGTGTCTCCGTGTAATACTGTGTCTCCGTGTAATACTGTGTCTCCGTGTAATACTGTGTCTCCGTGTAATACTGTGTCTTTGTGTAATACTGTGTCTCCGTGTAATATTGCGTCTCCGTGTAATACTGTGTCTCCGTGTAATACTGTGTCTCCGTGTAATACTGTGTCTCTGTGTAATACTGTATCTCCGTGTAATACTGTGTCTCCGTGTAATACTGTGTCTCTGTGTAATACTGTGTCTCTGTGTAATACTGTGTCTCCGTGTAATACTGCGTCTCTGTGTAATACTGTGTCTCCGTGTAATACTGTGTCTCTGTGTTAGATCGTGTGCATTCGTGCAATATCGTGTTTTTTTGTTAAAAATAAGACAAACAATTTATTTGAAATGAAATTTATAAAAGGATTATTTTAATTTATAAATAGAATGGAATGGCAGAATTTCATAAAATGTACAAAATATATATATCAACATCTAAAACACTATGTATTTGATGGTTCGACTACAACACTTAAACCGTATATATCACAGAACTTGAATATACCAATAGTAACCACAGGGGCCTGAGAACTGGTGGCATCTATATTTTGACTCAGATTCAGAGCATTTTACACCTTTCATGAATTGATATATGAGTTTAAGTTTTTGGTTAACATAAAAACCCAATTCAAATATAGTTGATACTAGTTCTCTGGTCCCTGTGGTAGTGACGAGAATTTCACAAAGAAGTTAACCGTTGGCATATGCTTATCACACAGGAAGCACGCGTATACAGCGAAACCTTGTTAGTCCGACCGTTTTGATTCCTACGCTAGCTATTTCCCTAGTTTTTTTCGACCTATTTGTGTACGCATTCGTAAATCCCCGGATGTACCAGGCGATTTGTTTTCAATCTACACAGAATTTCTCAAGTGGAGAAGATTTCCGAAGATTACCGGAAATTTCCCGGAGATGTAGCGAATGAGAATTTCTACCCAGAGTTGTCCATCCTTACACGTCCAAGTGAGAGTTAAGGAACGACAACTCGGGGTAAAAGACGATATTTCTTATACATAAAAAAAATTGAGAACATTTAATCAGGATTGTTAATGCTAGCATCTTCTTGTGTCATAGTATTATTGAAGAACCATGCCTAAGGCTTTGTATGTCGCAGGAATTTTCTGGCTCTTAAAACCTATGGCAGAATTTGACGGATTTTATTCGATTAGCAAAATTTCTATAAGATTTTTCTGTATACAGTAAAACAATTTCGAATGTTTAAAAGATTTTCAGGAAAAATATGGGAAAAAATCCCCAAATCTCGCCCCAAAGTGATCCCTGCTGTTGGCGTGTAAATCGATATAAGCCCGACAAAGCTTGTTTTCCGGTCCATCAGAAATTACATGTATACTACATGTATACTATTAATCATATGCTACATTGACCGTACCGAGTTTGTACAACCAACTCTTTGTGTATCATTTGCAATCCTATATGCCAAGCTGTTGTCGTCGGTCGAACAAATATTATGCAAACCCGTTATTACGTCAGCCATTTTTGCTAAAGTACCCCATTACACCTTTTAATAGCATTTTGGAAACAGAACCAATCACGTTTAACATACAAAGTACTTTACAACTACCATCGTCGGAAACCCACGGTACACTTCTCTGACGTTTGCAAACGTCAGAGAAGTGTACCGTGGGTTTTCGACGATGTACAACTACATGAAGTAGATAAATGTTTTATCTATTTAAATATTGATCGCGATATATCAATTTGATACAAACAAAACCCATAACAACAGGCCCCTGGGCCGCTTTCATTTAAACGTTAGATCAAGTTGTTCGTTTATCGTAATCTCATTATCCAGTTCTGCCAGGATTTGTATCCACTATTGTGACATTAAAAGACGGGCAATTGGGTTGTTCCGTACACACGAAAACGCCCATGATCCGCGCCCTCAACAAAATGATCTATAGCACCATACTATTAACCCTATACTAAGTCCACTCGTTTCTAGTTCCTTCTCTTCCGCTTGCATGCAATTTGAGGTGGTATATTACTTGAATGAAGGACCTGATAACAGACACCTCGCCGGGATATTGTTTACCGAGGACGCAACGTTCGACGTCAACCTTCCATCTTCTACTCCATTTCTCCCCGGGTCCTTTTTTACCTACCTCCCCAGCCTCCCCCTTCTATCTACCCACAAACCTCGACATCAACCTTTACTCTACCCCTACCCCTTCCTACCGACTTCCAGCATCCCCAACTTTCCATCTATTATCCTCTGTTACCCCCCCCCCCCCCCCCCACCTTCCCCCCTCCCATCGTCAATCTTTTATCGCCTTTTCATACCCTTTTTCTAATCTCCTCCCCACGTCAACCATCCAGCTTCCTTTTTACCCCATTCTCCGTCTGTCTATGTCAACCATCGTAACCCCCCCTCTTTCCCCACACCCGTATAAACGCCAACCTGACACATCTTAGATTCCTTACCCTAGGTTTCTCACTATTTAAGATTGTGAGACAAATATGGAATCATAAGTGGAACCCATCGTCGGTGAAGCGGAACCATGAGTATAGCCATAACTCGGATAGTAGCACCTTACATATACTGAAATGATTTCATAGCATTAGATATGTCATGTGTACAGCAGACATACATAAATTATGCGATTAGACAAAAGACTCGGTCCGTGCATAACTCAAATCGATAACATGGAATGTACAGAGACAACAACAATCTTTATAATTGCATAACGAGTAAAATAATGGAAAGACATTAAAAATAATGGAATGTAAAATATATACTGCCAAGAGTGGCTAGGGAATGCATGGAAATAACAAGTCATTCAAACGAAAAGTCTGGTGATCGTTGTCAAGAAGCTATCGCCGGAGTAGGAATACCTTGTCCGATTTTTGATCATCATTGCAATCGCGCATACCAAAACTTTGACGGAAGGTAATTTGGTTGCAATGTGATGTTTCCAGATAACGGTATTGATCAGGCTTCACTCGGCATTTTCCGTGAAATCTACTTCCGAGCATGTCACAGCAAATTGCATAGCAAGACGTATGAATAATGTGAAATTTAGCGATACCTATCAAAAATTAGCAACCTTATACTGCGACGAAAATGCTTAATGCTGATGTATCTTAATACCGGAAGTCCATATGTTAATTTTTGTCTCGTTCAGTGAGACCCTTGTTTGCGCAAGCTACGACCAATAGAATACGCAGTGATTAAGCGTGTAGCTGAGTAAGACTTCCGTTACCACTTAGGAGATATATAATATCAACACAATCTGCGATATCACGACATTATGAAATCAAATATTTACAACTGGATTTCCATCTCAATTGATTATTGAGACAAAAAGAAATGACTTGCTAACTGATGTCAAAACAGATAACATATTTTATAAGTTAAGCTAGTGCATATTACTGTATCAGGAATAAGACTTACAGTCCAAATATCTTTCTCGGATTATTCTTTCTTCTGCATAGAGATTACATACTTGTATTCAAATATATTAGTATTTTGTGTCTAAAATTCCCCAAATGGTGGCATGGGTATAATGTAGTCCAAATTAGGGTGTGTATGTGAGGGGGGGGGGGGGGGGGGTGAGTCGCTTATGAAAAGACAGGGACTCATTGTCGGCAAAATATGGCGATCTCACAGATTGTGTATGCATTAATTTTACATATGTGATTATGTGATTATGTGATTACAGATTGGCAAAAATGTCAAGTCAATGCAAGGGAGATAACTTTGCATTCAATACTCTCCGAGAAATCAACGTAGGAAGCATTTGCAAAAGCAGGTAAATTGAAATAGAATCGTTAAAAATAAATAATAAAATGCAACAAAAGTGAAAAAAATGCGCGAGTTATCTCCCATTATAATGTAAAAGTTTTCATTAAAACGACTTCTCTCTTTTGAGGGGGGCGGGGGGGAGAGAGAAGGAACTAATAAAATAACTGCTACGCATATGTAATGCAAACAAAAACGTATTGAAGAATTTGGACTAACCGCAAACGGCACGATCTGAATTACCAATTCTGACAATATGATATGTCAACCCGACCCCAACTTCCCAACCCCAAACTCCGAGGGTTTTGATCTCGATATGAAAAAAAAATCTTTTTAAAGAAGATATGGGTGTCGATATCTGAATCTTTTAGACACTGTAGATGTATGATACCTTTGGTAACTTGCATATCAGAATAAAAATAAAATCGAACACTTCTGGTGCACTTGTCAGCATCAAGAATGGTAAACTGCTAAAAACGGGAGTCCATACACACCAAAAGACATGTTTTTTGCCATTTTTGCTAAACCTTCCGTTTCTATGTGATGGTTATAAATTTCTTCCGGAAATTTAAGTCCCTTTCTATGACAGTCTGCTTTAATTAACAGACTACACCCACCAACGCCGTCCAGCGGCACCACCCGACCTTCGGCCCGAAGGTCAGATAGATACAGCCGCAAGGTGGTGCTGTATCCTTCAACTACCAGCTCATATGGTTTTAGTGTCTTCTGGTTCTTAAGCGAATATTCCGTTTCCCGCCAAGTGTTCTTGTCATAAACGCGGTCTACGCCACCGGAAGAGAAGAGACAAAGGGGCGTAACCACATCTTTTTCAGCGTATAAAAGCTGTTGTATGAGGTCAGGAGGCATGCTACCAACGTCACTGTCTATCCATAAAACATAATCCTCATTTTTCAGACCTCCCTCCAGGAGAAGGTTTCGCGCCTGCGCAAGATGTTTTCGGCGTTTATATTGAGCAGTTATGTGATGAATATCGCTCCAATCACCGTTTATTTGTCCTGAAATGTTAAAATGAAGGACGTCCGTCCTTTTAAACCCAAAGTCCTTCAAGTCTCTCGCGACTTCGTGAGCTACCGTGAGAGTTCCGTCATGGCTACTGTCCTCACCAAACACAACCGATAAGAGGTGACGGGGATAGCTTAGATGATTTATCTCTCGTACAAAGTTCATCAGACTCTTTTCGCTGTTGTGAATAGGCGTCAGAATCACGACTTTCTCTGTGTATTTTCTTGGTTTTAACTTAAGATGGCTATCCATGATCGTTTTATTGAGTCTGTATACTCTGTCTGTGGTAGTCACCCTAGGGATGGGAACAATGAAATTGAGTACGTCACTGTATTTATACTTAGACATGTCTTTACCGTTAGGGGGGTGATCAGGAAGGGAAGGTAAATTATTACTCTCCAGCGCGACCACCATTTCTCTGGCGTCACCCAGGGTATCGATGATGGAGCCCTGGGCCGGCTCCCACTTCAGAGAATCATACACTCCAGAAGGGTCAGTAGCACTTACATCACTGAACATTTTTTCGCGGGAATAATATTCGTCCATGGCGTGGCTGAGCCAGCGTGACCGCGAGTTCACAAGAACGATCATCAACAAGCCAAACATATTTACGACCAGGATGGTCGTAATCAGATTCATTTTACACCGCCGGAAGTTCATTTTGATATTTTCTTGTAAGTCAATGTTTCGTCCCGTCCTAGTGATCCTTTTCTGGTTTCAGCAATATATAGTTACTTCAAAACTTTATGGCTACATGTCTGCAGTTGGTTTAAGTATGTTTTCCATGAACACCAGCTGATTTCATGTTTTATAACATCACTGTGCTGACTTTTCGAGCAGTAAACTAGCACTATGCTGCCATGTCTCCTGAATCCGTTGCTATGGATACGTCCAACCTCTATTGCTTTGTCGGTGGTCAGTACCCGTTATTATGGATACATCTACCCTCTGTTGCTAAGTAGGTGGTCAGTGTTGCATTGTTTCCGGTTCGCGTTGTTATGGATACGTCCAACCTCTGTTGCTATGTCGGTGGTCATTACCTGTTGTTATGGATACGTCTAACTTCTGTTGCTATGTCGGTGACCAGTGTTGCTCTGTCCACCTTTGCTGGCTGTAATGTCTGCATATACGTCTGGTTACCTCAGCTGACCTGTCACGAGGGCGATCTACCTACAAGAAAAGATAAAACTTTACTTACATACATATGTGTACGTCACTATCGATATGTATCACTATCTGGACTAATGACGGTGTGGGGCTGACGAGGGGAACATCCTGATTGAGCTTCTTTCCGACAAGTGTTTAGCTGGAAATTACAAAAAACTGACACCGTTTACAACCAGCGGAAACAAGATGTTTTTGCAGATAATAACTTTGTTTAGATAAGATCTGCCAATTTCATGCATGCTCTATGTACCTGAACTACTGTTTTTTAAAGTAAACTTAAAATGTCGATATAAAATCTGTATCAATCTTCTGGTTTTGTAGGGAACCCCAACCTGTTACTGATATCGTAGATACAGAATTAGGACCGATTAAATGGGTTCGACATCCACGTTAGGCCATGATCTGAATACAGATGTAGAAATTGAGATATACTAGTAGTTTGATGCCCACTAAAGTGGTCTTTAAAGTGGACTTCTTCCTGAAACCGGAAATACAACAACTACTCATCTTTCGCTAATATATGTGATTCACAATACACATGGGGGCGGACACGGCGGTATTTTTTAATTTTATTTAAAGAAATGCAAATAGATAAGACAAAATGCTTTCTCTCCCGCTAACAGATACCACTTACATTCTTATGAGCCTGATGCCATGGCTTATTTCTTTGTTGTGTCCACACGAAATATTGACTTAAATTAATTAATGTAGTCGGGATAATTTAATCTTCAGTTTCACTATAGACACAGGGGTCTAAAACATGGGTTTATAGACATATGACCGGAAATAAAGTCATTTAATACCATGCAGATCTTAGATTACTTTTTTAGTAATCGATATGGATGAGGTGACTGATGTGGGAGCTACCAGCAGATCTTGAGATTTTCTTCTTACATTGCTATGTTAGGACTTTCTGGGTGTTTTTATCTTGCTATGTTAGGACTTTCTGGGTGTTTTTATCTTGCTATGTTAGGACTTTCTGGGTGTTTTTATCTTGCTATGTTAGGACGTTCTGGGTGTTTTTATCTTGCTATGTTAGGACGTTCTGGGTGTTTTTATCTTGCTATGTTAGGACGTTCTGGGTGTTTTTATCTTGCTATGTTAGGACGTTCTGGGTGTTTTTATCTTGCTATGTTAGGACGTTCTGGGTGTTTTTATCTTGCTATGTTAGGACGTTCTGGGTGTTTTTATCTTGCTATGTTAGGACGTTCTGGGTGTTTTTATCTTGCTATGTTAGGACGTTCTGGGTGTTTTTATCTTGCTATGTTAGGACTTTCTGGATGTTTTTATCTTACTGTTTTGATTTTACGTCAGCAAGATTTACTACTGCTTTCCTCTGTCACCAACACCTGGCTCGCTATATATATAGTAAAATGATGTAGTTTGTAGTACGATTTTTATGTACAGACTATCTAGGAGTGAAAAGGTAATCCCACTGCCTTTTATCCCTCTGTAATAACTTAGGTAACCAGTTTAAAACATTATATAACAAACAACTCGTTCATACCAAATATTTTCATACCTATCTGGCGTTAACACGTTATTGGAGTCCCTAGTTATACCATTGACACGTACAGGACAACTGACACAATTTGTATTGATCAGGGGTCTCTCGTGTAAACACGGGTACCATGTACCTGGTACGTAGTTCTATCATTAATACCCGGACACACTAGCAGGAAAATATGTGAAAAGGTAGTCTCGTCGCCAAAGATAGGGTACATGTATTACGTTTTCAGATAAATAAGATACAGTTCAATATCTTATAAGTTCACGCATGTGGTGACGGGGATCAATGGCAGAGGGGGGAGGGGGGGGGGGGGGGTATCCTCGATACTCGACGAGTTACGCATACGCTCATTTCGCTATTGGAACATAACATGTAGCGGGTAATGGATGCCTTTAGCGATAGTAGAGTCATTGACGTTAACGTCGTATCCCAGGGTTCACAGACAGGAAGTGGCGTAACCCCTTGAGTAAAAAAGATGATAGAAAAGGGGTACAATTAGTTTTTATAATATTATAGATGTTGCTACATGTATGTGGTCGACTCTCGTTAAAAGAAAATGTAAGCGATGTAGGAACTAAACCTATTGGGCTAGTGAACACCATAATTTGATATCTTCCATTATGAAAAATAAAACAAAATCTCATGCTGTTGAACGAAGAAATACCTAAGACTGTCTTTTAAAATTTCATGAAATAATTCAATCCTGACGTAACTTCTTACATAAGGTGATAGTTTTTGGACGCTTACTGGTAAATATATTGTTTCGTTCATGTGTATAGAACTAGTATACCCGCAAAACGTGTACGTCACTTCGTTATAAACTAGCTTTACATAATAATTTCATCGCGTATATTGTAACTTTTAGATAGTTTTTATCTATGCCCACTCTTGTCTGAAAAATGTTTCAGCAAAAGTCACTAAAGACCACTTTTCTCTTTTAGTAAATAAGAATTTCCTTTAATAGCAACTTTTACAGAGTCAAAATTCAAGCGTTAATATTGAAGTTCTGATGTATTTAACATACCATTCACTAAATTGGATCAATTCTTATTATTCATTTAGATGGAGTCAGTTTTTATGAAAATGGTTTATTCAACACAATTTCCATTAGCAAAAGTAGCTGAAGGCATATATTTTCTTTTAACAAATAAGCATTAATAACGAAAATGCTAATGGCTAGAGTGGGCACAGTTTATGCAAATGAAGAACGTCTCAATATAATTTCTCATCGCATGAAATGATAAACTAACAACGCCTCCCAAATAAAATTGTAAGGTTACACTGGGTATTGTAAGTGTATGGTTACAGTGAGTATTGTAAGTGTATGGTTACACTGGGTATTGTAAGTGTATGGTTACACTGAGTATTGTAAGTGTATGGTTACACTGGGTATTGTAAGTGTACGGTTACACTGGGTATTGTAAGTGTATGGTTACACTGGGTATTGTAAGTGTATGGTTACACTGGGTATTGTAAGTGTATGGTTACACTGGGTATTGTAAGTGTAAGGTTACACTGGGTATTGTAACTGTATGGTTACACTGGGTATTGTAAATGTATGGTTACACTGGGTATTGTAAGTGTATGGTTACACTGGGTAATGTAAGTGTACGGTTACACTGGGTATTGTAAGTGTATTGTTACACTGGGTATTGTAAGTGTATGGTTACACTGGGTATTGTAAGTGTATGGTTACACTGGGTATTGTAAGTGTACGGTTACACTGAGTATTGTAAGTGTATGGTTACACTGGGTATTGTAAGTGTATGGTTACACTGGACATTGTAAATGTACGGTTACACTGGGTATTGTAAATGTATGGTTACACTGGGTATTGTAAGTGCATGGTTACACTGGGTATTGTAAGTGTACGGTTACACTGGGTATTGTAAGTGTACGGTTACACTGAGTATTGTAAGTGTATGGTTACACTGGGTAATGTAAGTGTACGGTTACACTGGGTATTGTAAGTGTATGGTTACACTGAGTATTGTAAGTGTATGGTTACACTGAGTATTGTAAGTGTAAGGTTACACTGAGTATTGTAAGTGTATGGTTACACTGGGTATTGTAAGTGTATGGTTACACTGAGTATTGTAAGTGTATGGTTACACTGAGTATTGTAAGTGTAAGGTTACACTGAGTATTGTAAGTGTATGGTTACACTGGGTATTGTAAGTGTATGGTTACACTGGGTATTGTAAGTGTAAGGTTACACTGGGTATTGTAAGTGTAAGGTTACACTGGGTATTGTAAGTGTATGGTTACACTGGGTATTGTAAGTGTAAGGTTACACTGGGTATTGTAAGTGTAAGGTTACACTGGGTATTGTAAGTGTAAGGTTACACTGGGTATTGTAAGTGTATGGTTACACTGGGTATTGTAAGTGTAAGGTTACACTGGGTATTGTAAGTGTAAGGTTACACTGGGTATTGTAAGTGTATGGTTACACTGGATATTGTAAGTGTATGGTTACACTGGGTATTGTAAGTGTATGGTTACACTGAGTATTGTAAGTGTATGGTTACACTGGGTATTGTAAGTGTAAGGTTACACTGGGTATTGTAAGTGTAAGGTTACACTGGGTATTGTAAGTGTATGGTTACACTGGATATTGTAAGTGTAAGGTTACACTGGGTATTGTAAGTGTATGTTTACACTGGCTATTGTAAGTTTATGGTTACACTGGGTATTGTAAGTGTACGGTTACACTGGGTATTGTAAGTGTACGGTTACACTGGGTATTGTAAGTGTATGGTTACACTGAATATTGTAAGTGTACGGTTATACTGGGTATTGTAAGTGTATGGTTACACTGGGTATTGTAAGTGTATGGTTACATTGGGTATTGTAAGTGTATGGTTACACTGAGTATTGTAAGTGTATGGTTACACTGGGTATTGTAAGTGTACGGTTACACTGGGTATTGTAAGTGTACGGTTACACTGGGTATTGTAAGTGTATGGTTACATTGGGTATTGTAAGTGTACGGTTACACTGGGTATTGTAAGTGTATGGTTACACTGGGTATTGTAAGTGTACGTTTACACTGGGTATTGTAAGTGTATGTTTACACTGGGTATTGTAAGTGTATGGTTACACTGGGAATTGTAAGTGTATGTTAACACTGGGTATTGTAAGTGTATGTTTACACTGGGTATTGTAAGTGTATGGTTACACTGGGTATTGTAAGTGTATGGTTACACTGGGTATTATAAGTGTACGGTTACACTGGGTATTGTAAGTGTATGTTTACACTGGGTATTGTAAGTGTATGGTTACACTGGGTATTGTAAGTGTACGGTTACACTGAGTATTGTAAGTGTAAGGTTACACTGGGTATTGTAAGTGTACGATTACACTGAGTATTGTAAGTGTATGGTTACACTGGGTATTGTAAGTGTATGGTTACACTGGATATTGTAAGTGTAAGGTTACACTGGGTATTGTAAGTGTATGTTTACACTGGCTATTGTAAGTTTATGGTTACACTGGGTATTGTAAGTGTACGGTTACACTGGGTATTGTAAGTGTACGGTTACACTGGGTATTGTAAGTGTATGTTTACACTGGCTATTGTAAGTTTATGGTTACACTGGGTATTGTAAGTGTATGGTTACACTGGGTATTGTAAGTGTACGGTTACACTGGGTATTGTAAGTGCATGGTTACACTGAATATTGTAAGTGTATGGTTATACTGGGTATTGTAAGTGTATGGTTACACTGGGTATTGTAAGTGTATGGTTACATTGGGTATTGTAAGTGTATGGTTACACTGAGTATTGTAAGTGTATGGTTACACTGGGTATTGTAAGTGTACGGTTACACTGGGTATTGTAAGTGTACGGTTACACTGGGTATTGTAAGTGTATGGTTACATTGGGTATTGTAAGTGTATGGTTACACTGGGTATTGTAAGTGTATGGTTACACTGGGTATTGTAAGTGTACGTTTACACTGGGTATTGTAAGTGTATGTTTACACTGGGTATTGTAAGTGTATGGTTACACTGGGTATTGTAAGTGTATGTTTACACTGGGTATTGTAAGTGTATGTTTACACTGGGTATTGTAAGTGTATGGTTACACTGGGTATTGTAAGTGTATGTTTACACTGGGTATTGTAAGTGTATGGTTACACTGGGTATTGTAAGTGTATGATTACACTGGGTATTGTAAGTGTATGATTACACTGGGTATTGTAAGTGTATGGTTACACTGGGTATTGTAAGTGTAAGGTTACACTGGGTATTATAAGTGTATGGTTACACTGAGTATTGTAAGTGTATGATTACAATGGGTATTGTAAGTGTATGATTGCACTGGGTATTGTAAGTGTACGGTTACACTGGGTATTGTAAGTGTATGGTCACACTGGGTATTGTAAGTGTACGGTTACACTGGGTATTGTAAGTGTATGGTTACACTAGGTATTGTAAGTGTATGGTTACACTGGGTATTGTAAGTGTATGTTTACACTGGGTATTGTAAGTGTATGGTTACACTTGGTATTGTAAGTGTATGGTTACACTGAGTATTGTAAGTGTATGATTACACTGGGTATTGTAAGTGTATGGTTACACTGGGTATTGTAAGTGTATGGTTACACTGAGTATTGTAAGTGTACGGTTACACTGGGTATTGTAAGTGTACGGTTACACTGGGTATTTTAGTGTAAGGTTACACTGGGTAATGTAAGTGTACGGTTACACTGGGTATTGTAAGTGTATGGTTACACTGGGTATTGTGAGTGTATGGTTACACCGAGTATTGTAAGTGTATGGTTACAGTAGGTATTGTTAGTGTATGGTTACACTGGTAATTGTAAGTGTATGGTAAAATTGAATATTGTAAGTGTATATGTCCTATCCTGTTATCTATAAAAGATATGTTCTCAGTCTGACCTGAAGTCAGTACCCTGATAACAGCTTGACATATTTCCTACGTGACCTGTATCACAGGGACAATGCACCTGTTATAATACTAGAGACAGATATGCTATACAGATAATGAATTTAAAAAAAAAATCTTTCAATGGGAAAAATAGAATAAACGATAAATATCCAAGATCAATGTAGTATTTTGGCGTAAATACTTATGACTTAATACTGAATATGATTGAATGTCACAGCACATGTGTATGTATATAATATATAGTAAAAGTTACATGTCCCTGTGTCAGATAAATATCTCATCGAGGGGTTATCTAGACATAGACCTGTGTCTTATATGTATGCCGCTTATTAGGTTATGAGGGTATCTGAATAGCTTGTGTTAGGATAGACAGAAGAAACTGTGCCAAACAACCTTTAGGGGAGGGGAGTTCATTATGGAATATCGATGAATATTATGTTTATTATTGATGAAAATGTTGAATTCGTATTTGAACATGTTAACCAATGAATGAAAATGATTGGTGGTTTTATTTGTCACGAAACAATCAGTAGCATGCCTGTGATGCTATATGACTGTTACGGATATCAGTGTCTTTAACCCGTTACAGGTCGACGAACAATCCCGGGTCTTTTGCTGATTAATTTTCAACTTTCATACCAGCATGAACATTGGATAATCGTCGTCCAATTCACACATTAACATTTCAATTTTCAGGTATTCTACTTATAAACAGATTCACCGATATCGTTCATATTTGAGAGTCCGTGTCTTCATTGCAAACGAGATTCCTGGAACAGCCTATAGCGTCATCACATTTCTTGCTGCTAACGGTTACCCAGGATGTTAATCATAGGGGAATTGAAACAAGAAATGTTATACGTGGTGTTCAAGGGTAAAATGTTGAAACATTGCCACTTGCTTTAAATATTGACATTAATATCCCGATCGATATCTGAAATTAAAATACCGATGCACAACTACATAACATACTGATCATACATGTGACGCTTCAATGAAATTATTATGGCCTGTCAGTTAGAAGATTTTCTGGACAATTTATTTTGCATCAAGGGATATATCTCCCTTAAAAAGAATTGAAATATGAAACATGGATGCGTCCACTGACATCCAAGGAAAAAAATGCCAATGCACAACTACGTGACATATACTGATCATTCACGGCAAGTTCCATCGAAATCTGCCTGTTCAGTAAGTAGGCGATCTCCGGACAGGTTACTGCGGACGACAGACGGACAGTGTGATTCCTGTATACCCCCCAACTTCGTTGTGGGAGGAAGGGGGATATCTATTGTCTGATACAGTAAGGGTAAACACAGTTGCTTGAGTTTCTGTCAGTATATAAAAAAAATGTTTATACATATGGAGCCGCGGCCCATTGTAATGGGAGGCTCATTTCACACATATATATATTATTTACTGACGGAAACTCAAGCAACTGTGGGGTAACTATATATGATTGGAGACACGTAGATGGAAGTGTACTATAACCCCCCAGTCATCTCCCATAATGGCATGTACACGTTAAACATTTTGTATACAAGAACGGAATGTTTATTATGTGTGGTGTGTTTTAACAAATAACATTAGTTCAGAAGAGCTTTAACAATACAAGATAACATACTCAGAAACCTGTAGCAGAAATGCAAACATAGACATCACGGTTAAGATATATTGGAAAATGCATTAAAATAATGATTGAAAGTTATTTTTTTAAACTTTCATAGTGCTATGAAAGGTTAACCGTTACATCCATATTGCATGAAGCCCGCTAAAATGCATTAAGATATTTACATGTATATATATAATACACACTGTACAAGAGAGGTATATTGTAAATGGTGAGAAGGTATGAGGAGAGTTAAACAACAGTTTAGGTACAAACCGGTATGGTTCTTCATCTGTGAAAAGGACAGCCAATGCAATATTCCCAGGGTATCGTTGGCCACGGAATATAAGATTAGCTATCTAAGTCTGTGATTTGGCTTAATCAAACAGACAACATGTACCAAATCCGGCTTATTTGAAAACCCAGTTGGCACGCCGTGCCGTTACGTACTGTTGTGTACACTACATGTAACTGCACAACAGGTGCATACCGCAGATCAAAGCCGGATATAATATATAATTACATACCTGTATACGATCTACCTGTCCGTCTTACCTGATAGATCTATGTGTCCGTTGTACATGTGAGCTATGTACTAAATCGTCCTCTATATACATGTAGCGTACCTGTCCTCTTCTCACCTGAGAGTACGACTTCCGTGAAAACACAGACGAGGTCATAGGTCATACAGGTAAAACGGAACAGACGTTGCACCGGTGTCAGGTCAAAATAAAAGCCCTGGTCGAATCTATCCACCTGCCAGAGGCAGGTCGTTCATAATTATATTGACGACATTTAAGAGCTTTTTAAAAAAGTTATTCGTATTAGCTAAATTACAGCTATCATGTTTAAGTTATACAATTAAGTAGACTTAAATGCGAATGTCATAACAGCAAGTAGTTCTTCTATCATATCAATAATTTCATTTGAAAATTAATTTGTACTTTAACGTATTTATAGGAATATTATTATGCCCCAATTTATAAATCACAAATGATAAAATTTACAAACCTGTAGTTGAATTCTCCGCAAACTCTGTTCTGGAAGTGCCACACTGGTCAAAAACGATAAACAGTGTGACAGATTTTCGTGAGTCCGTCTCCTTTTGGCTAAGTTCGTCAGCACTTTATACCACAGTACAATCATTACAGCGCGAGTATACATATATAGGTTCAATTATCACACATAGACTAACACATCAGGTTGTTATTGTTGTTACGAGTTAGTATTTGGGAGCAGAAGTGCCATGCCTACGAGCCACAACGCTTCGCTAATAACCAAACAATACAATGCGGTGCTCGAAGTCGATAATTGTTTTACAATATGTGGTTTAATTATATAATTAACACTTTAGATAATTATTATCAATTTCGTATCAAATTATCGCCAATAATTACGTGAGTAATTAACGGTTCAGTCACATGTACTCCGGGCGTCGTGATAATTGACCATAATAAATAATATATAGTTTATGGAAACTTACAACTGTAAATATTGTACTCATTCTCTGGAATAATAAATAATTCGATATAAATTTTCCATAACTCAGAGGATATTCCTCTTACTGGTCTGCTAGTTTATGGAAACTTGTGTGAATCCACATCTCCGATCTGGCACGACATCTAGAGTGTATATCAGTGTTTCAGTCTCAGTGCGCTAGTTGACATAGGTTCGAACCATTGCGTCTGGGTTCATTTTGTTCAAAAATGAATTGGTTAATGCGTTTAGCGTTCTATTAGCAGCTATTGTTACTTTAAGTTTATAGTGGTGGAAGAAAGCCAGCCGGAGTTCCCGGAGAAAGACCATCGACCTACGGCTAGTACCTCGCGACTTCCCTAAATATACACAGGCCTCGAACTCGCGACCCAGTACGTAATGGAGGGCTAGTGGTAGCAGAATGTCAGACACCTTATGTTACCACTTAATCATCGCGGCCACAATTCAATACTGAACACAATAGAAAGTCAAAAAGAAAAGTCCATAAAAATTACCTCCTAAATATATCGCACTTGGAATTAAAAGAAAGCTGACATTGACATCCCTAGCCCAGGTAAATTTTATTGTGTATATACATGCTTTTAAGTAACAGAATAATTATCTACTAGTCATATACATGTAGATTCTGCTTACTTGCAGAAAACTATTATATTGAAGTCAGACAGACAGGCGACTTCTGATAAATGATCCTTGTAGCAGGTGCACCGCGCAAAAACATTTCCCTGTCATAGCGACATTTGAACAGAGACACACTCGCCCAGGTCTTAACACGTCAGCAAGATAACGTTTTATTACAGTGAGTGGTGACAGTATAGTTTAACCTGCTGTCCTGTCTGGTAACCAGCGTTGATAACCTGTTGCTGCAGATCACGTTCATGTTTTGGTAGCGGGCCACGAAGTTCTACTGTTATTTATCCCAGGCACTTGTGGCCAGGAGAATAACCATCGATATATAAATAATATAGCGAAATATGAATAATTTAAAAAAAAACCATAAGAACAAAATTTTACAATTTTCTTTTTATGTTATCAATCATCTAAAACCATAATGAAAATAATTGCCAAATTTCAGCTTGTTACCTCGACCACGTTACAAAACGATCCAAAAAACTTACTTTCCGTTCATACTACAGAAAAACGAACAGCTTCAATCCATCCCCTATATATTCCTTTTCTAAAAAGCTATAATGATCCACACTTTTATTTATCGATTGCGAGCGCGGGGTCGTAACATCTCAGAAAACCCCCGAAATCTTCGATATAGGAATTACTTGTGACGGAAGTCACTGCTGAAGAGAGGTTCCGAACAACAATTGACTAATGGAAAAGCCAGATGTTCGTTTTAGCGCCAAAATAAAACTTCGTTTATGCGTCAAGTTCAAAACTTTTGTTTTAAATAATCTCCGACGATGGCAGCATCGGATTTCACCACCAAACACCTAACGATGGTTTGGTGGTAAGCTAAACCTAAGTCGTTTGTATACTAATGATTTATGAAATATATAATCAGAGTAATCTCCCCTGAGACGTCAGCAGTGACTTCAATGATAACTTTTTATACAATAAAATACAATTCTTTATTTCGAACTTCAAGGCCTCCAGCCCACAGTACATTTGGTAATACAAGTTACACCATTTTATTTTGACATTCCACATTTAAAGTGAATATTTACATGAATACAGTGGCAGTTATATAGGTAGATCAATACTTTAGTAGGTACATGTATATATATACAAGTACAATGTACATTAACATGATTGCATAATCGCTACAGCTGAAGCATTTCTTGTCTTATAGCAAATGCTTTTGAGATATAGATGGCCAGTAATTTAATCTGGTCAATATTTGAGGATTTGAATAGATCAGCAAGATTTGCAAGTGATGGATAGTTTATGAACTTTAATGGTATAAAGTTACGACGGATGTCCATCAATACCGGACACATTAGAATGAAGTGTAGTTCATCTTCTATACAACCAGTATTGCAAATCCTGCATATTCTATCCTCCCTTGGTAGCCCCTGTCTACGGCCATTTTCAATTTCTAAGTGATGAGTAGAGCACCTAATATTTGCTAATGCAAACTTTAGATGTGATGACAATTGACTAGATATATAGTTTTCACATAGCAAATTTTCTTTTATAATTGCATAAAATTCACATCTTCCAGGTTTGGATAATTGTTCGTTCCAGTTTTGGAGATTGATATCTTTCAGACGTTGTTTAAACTCTGACATAAAAGACTTAACATCTGCGACACCCTGATGTAACCATACTTGGCCAAAACCAAGTTCAAAGAGCATAGTTCTTATATTTGAGCACCAATTTGATCTCCCATTTGCATCCTGGTTAAACAACATGTTATAGCATAATTTTGGTAACCTGGTATCATCCATACTTTGAACTTTGAGAAAATACTTAATAGGTTTGCACATATAGTTTACACTTAGATCGTATCTCCCACATTCACCTTTTGCTATACAATTATTTGTTTTAATACCAGTACACAACAGCCATTTACAAAATTTATTTTGTATACATTCAATCTCCTTCCTTGGAGATGTACCCCAGATTTCAGCCCCATAGTACAAAATTGGGGCAATCATTGTATCAAATAATTTAAAAGCAACCTTTGGATCTTTAGTACCAGCTTTACATAGACAGTGTTTGATCATATTTAAAGCTTTCAAAGCTTGTTGAGCCAATGATCTGCAACAATTTGACCAGCTCAGCCTAGCAGAAAAAAGTACTCCGAGGTATCGATAGTATGTTACAGTTTTCATTACAATGCCATTATAGGTCCATTTTTCATGTTTGGACAGGATACCACCTTTTTTAAACACAACAATGTTTGATTTATCTAGATTTACACACATATTCCATTGTTTACAATATTTTTCTAGAACGTTCAGACGTCTTTGTAGACTTGCCACTGTACTTGCTATTAAAGCTAGGTCATCTGCGAAAAGTAGCATGAAAATGTCTTCTATTTCTTGGCTAATAAAAATACCTGGACCACTTTCACTCTTCATAGTAGTAGCTAGTTCATTTATGTACATAGAAAATAACAATGGACTTAGCATACAACCTTGTTTTACACCGACTTCAGATGAGAAATCACAAGTTAAAGTTTCACCAACCTTGACCTTTGCCTTGACCTTTTGATACATGTTTTTGATAAGGTCAAGAATTGGCCCTCGTATCATATTTTTATATAATACAGAAAACAGTTTTCTCCTGTCGACTAGATCAAAGGCCTTTTTAAAGTCTATAAAGGCACAGTAAAAAACACCTTTCTTCTTGGATATGTATTTTTGGACTATACTATTTAAATTAAATATATTGTCAATAGTTGAATAACCACTTCTGAAACCTGCTTGTTCCTCAATTATTTGTGCATTGGATTCAGCCCAGTTTTGAAGTCTTTTGTTTATGACAGATGTAAAAATTTTACCAATCACATTGAGTAAGGATATACCTCTGTAATTATTTGGCATATTTGGATCACCTTTCTTATATAGTGGCATAATAATACTACCAGACCATCTCTCTGGGAAATGACCCCTTTGGAGTAACGAGTTAAATAGCTTACATAACAATGGCATTAAAGTATTTGATGCACATTTAAAAAATTCTATTGGGATACAATCTTCACCAGGTGCTTTTGCATTTTTCATTTTACTCATTACAAGTTTGATCTCATCTTCTGTGATTGTTTCATTTAAAACAGAACAGTCTGTTACATTTTCATTCTCATTAAGTTCAACATTTTCATTTTCTTCTACCTCTTCATCGTCATCATCGGATCCAGCATTTGGGTTCAAAAGGTCTTTAAAGTAGTTGTACCATTCATCAACACTGATATTGTTTTTGGGAGATTTTACTTTACTGACGACTGATTTTACTTTAGACCAAAAATGTGTGGTATCTTTGCACTCACTTGCAGTGCACAGTTCTACTTGTAGTGACCTTTTGAACTCCTTTTGCTTTTTCCTGCATATATATTTGAACTCTTTTTTGGCCACCATATAATCAAGCAGAGTATTTCTATCATGTGTAGTACGAAACTTGTTGAGAAGCTTACACTTGATTCCTTTTGCTATATTGCACTCACTATCAAACCATTTTGGTTGGTTTGGGTCATTTTTCGATCGATTTTGCCTTAATTTACACAGATCTCCTACTTCACTTAAAAGAATTTCTAGGCTCTCAACTACCGCTTCAACATTTTCATCAACTTTAGATATGAGCACATTTACCCTGTGTTTAAAGTTGTTATTTTCCACTATGTCCATAAAATTTTGTGTCTTCTCGTCTTTCCAACAGAATCGTCGATTTGCAGCTTGTCCCGCGTTTACGTCTATACTCTGATTTCTCTCCAGTGCCATTTTAAGATCTATATGGCACCCAATCGGGAAGTGTTTAGATATATCGCAATCAAGGATTTCAAAATGTCTAACATCATAAAAGAGCCTTGTGTTTACAAGACCATAGTCTATAGTACTTGCACCGGTTCCACTTATGTAGGTGAAGTTCCCTTTGTTGTCTGGATGTTTTCTTCCGTTTAGTATAATAAGATCATTTGTGCAACAGAAGTCAGTCAGGAGTGGCCCAAAGTCGTTACTTTGCATGTCTATATTTTCTCTTTTGTTTACCTCCTGTTGGCCAAAATCTTCAAAAAGATGGCAGTGTTCCATTCCTGGGATATATTTGGTAGTATCATCCGCTATATCTGGGAGATTTGCTGTCCTCGCATTGAAGTCCCCCATGAATATTATGTCATCCGCTGGAAACATTGATCGAACTTCAAATAATGCGTCTTCTAGTTGCTCAATATTATTATTAAAATTCTTGTCTTTGTAGAAAACCGAGCCCTCAGGCGGGATATAGACACTCCCTAGTATCAGGTTTTTTGGTCTTCCCAAATCCATTACTTTTAGCTTTATCCAAACCATTTCCTCATATCTATTGTCAGGGAATATTTGTTCAGTAAGATGTTTTAATTCATTTTTTATTAGGACCATAACACCGCCAGCTTGCTTGGAATTTTCACCCTTTCTCGGATTTTGAAAAGTTACACATTCATCTGGGAATAAGTTCAGTTAAGATAACTTTTTAGAAGCCTTGTCATAAAAACAAATTATTCACATAGTAACTATCACAACGTACACACACACGTCTCGGTCGGACTGACGTCAATGACATCGTCAACAGACTATGAAACTTCTGCACCGAAGTAAAATCAACACGTTATGATTTCTTTAAGAAATATGATATAAGACAACGGTCTTGTATATATTTTTTTTTAATATCGCCTATTTTTTAAAAATCTTTGTTGACATCTTAAAGTCATAAGCCGTCGATATTCACAACACATTGTGACTTGAATTGAGATTTTTTAAAATACCGAATTATTAAAAGAAAAAGATTTTTTTCCGATGCCGGGAATTGAACCCGGGCCGTCTGGGTGAAAACCAGAAATCCTAACCACTAGACAACATCGGACCATACTAATATATAGCTCAGAGGTAGGTTACAGTTGTTATGTAGATTAGTTTATAATTTATCATAATCCGTTATTTGTTTTTTGTTTAATCGCCAAAATGAGTTATTCATATAAAGGTATTTTGTAAACAATTTAGCAATGCACATTTATTTTTCAAAACCGTGTCTAGAGAATTATAAAAAAGGTTAATGGAAGATTATTTTAACTTTGTAATGTTTCCTTGTTTATAGACATATTTTATATACATGTATTTATTAAGTTAACAATTATTCAAGAATTACGTACCGAAATCAAAATATGTCAATTGAAATAAACTTGTTCATAACTTTTATAAAATGAAACAAATATATACAATGTAAAAGGTTAAGACAATTTCCGATGCCGGGAATTGAACCCGGGCCGTCTGGGTGAAAACCAGAAATCCTAACCACTAGACCACATCGGACCATACTTATGGTGGGATAACTTTACAACAAAATGTGTAGGTTGATATCATCTGGAGTTCCATATGTGAGGGTAAGGGACGACAACTCTGTGAAGCGATTTGTATCACATACTTATCAGTCATATTATCTCTAGTGGGTATATACATTACCGAAAAGACAGATGACATAATTGTGGCTGAAGAAAAAACAAACATCCTTTGTGTTGTTTTGTGTATTTTAATAGTATAATAGTATTTCACATATTTATAACAGTATGTTATTTCATTTGTGAATTAATATGTGACACTTAAATAAAATAAATTTTATTATTATATGTTATTGGATCAGGTGAGGGGTGTTAGTTTTTTTATTTCATGAATACTGGTTTTGACCATTATAGTTCCTTAAGAGTTGATTATTTAGTAGATAATTAAACGTTGTACTAATGGCCTTAGTTAATTTTTATTGTAGTTTAAATGTTGTATAGATCTATAAACTGTACCCGTTTACTATCAATCTATGGGACTGCGAAGAATTACAAAGTCAACACAATACCAGGTGTAAAATATAAGAAAAAAAACAATTTTATGTATATATTCAATAATTTTGCTAATTTATTCTCTAATTAATATGTATGAAATGTGTATGGATCGCGAATGTACGTAATGATGTTCCGTAGGAAAAGAAAATAAAACTTTGTTTTATCATCAAAATGTGTTATATAATTATGTAAAGACATGTTATAGATTATTCAGTAAATTGCAAGTTTGTCTTTCAAAACCGATTCTAGTTAATAACAAAAGGCTATTGTAAGATTACCTTTATATTTGAATTGTTGTGATATAAGTTTCCGACAAGAATTACGGAACAAAAACCAAATCCGTCTAATTGAAATAACTTGTTTCATATTTTTGTAAACTATAAAATATAAATTAGCATGTAAAAAACAAAAGGTTAAAACAATTTCCGATGCCGGGAATTGAACCCGGGCCGTCTGGGTGAAAACCAGAAATCCTAACCACTAGACCACATCGGACCATACAAAAGCAGACAAATTGCTTATTGGGCATCATCATCTAATTCCGACGCGGTTTTCCAGAACGGTTCTCTGGAGTTTCTATATTCTGCTTTTATTTATCATTGTACATAATGCATTAAATACCAGTCCATTTATTACAAGCTTAAAAATATCCTTAATCATCGTTTATCGAAGTCGTAAGTTAGAAAGGTTTTCACTGATCCATCTGAACGACTTCTGAATCTGATGTGTGACGAGATGTGACAAAAGTTAGAATTTGTGCCGAGTTCTCCTTTTTAAATTGATAAATATGTGTCTGCTACTTACCTCTATGGAACCCCAAATTAACATATACTCAAGTAATTGCACTGATCTTCAAATAATTGAAGATATGTACAATTCAATTGAAGATAGGTACAATTCAATTGAAGATAGTTTCACAAATTAATTGTACCCATCTTTAAATAATATAAGATAGCTACAGGTAATCACAGGGGCCTTAGAATTTGTTACAGCTAGTTTTTTTTACCTTAAATTGGGTGTTTAGAGTAATTTTACACCTATAGGGGGGGGGGGTACAGATCAATTTTTGATCATAAGCTAGCTTTTATGAACATTGAAGGTGGGGGGTCATTTTATCAAAACCAGTCTCCTTGCCTCGTCAACAAGGTGGCGACACAGAGCTTTCAGTTCTGCCAATAGAGCGTAAGTAATCGTAACCTCAGGATATTGAGGATGGTTCCAGGGTAGTTGAGAGCGTAGGTGATCGTAACCCCAGGATATCGACGATGGTTCCAGGGGTGTAGAGAGCGTAAATGATCATAACCCCTGGATAGCGTGGATGGTTCAAGGGGTGTAGAGAGCGTAGGTGATCGTAACCCCAGGATATCGAGGATGGTTCCAGGGGTGTAGAGAGCGTAAGTGATCGTAACCCCAAGGTATCGAGGATGGTTCAAGGGTTGTAGTGAGCGTAGGTGATCGTAATCCCTGGATATCGCGGATGGTTCCAGAAGTGTAGAGAGCGTAGGTTATCGTAACCACTGGATATCGAGGATGATTCCAGGGGTGTAGAGAGCGTAGGTGATCGTAACCCCTGGATATCGAGGATAGTTCCATGGGTGTAGAGAGCGGAGGTGATCGTCACCCTTGGATTTCGAGGATGGGTCAAGGGATGTAGAGAGCGTAGATGATCGTAACCCAAGGATATCGAGGATGGTTCCAGGAGTGTAGAGAGCGTAAATGATCATAACCCCTGGATATCGAGGATGATTCAAGGGTTGTAGAGAGCGTAAATGAGCATAGCCCCTGGATAGCGTGGATGGTTCAAGGGTTGTAGAGAGCGTAAATGATCATAGCCCCTGGATATCGAGGATGGTTCAAGGGGTGTAGAGAGCGTAGGTGATCGTAACCCCTGGATATCGAAGATGGTTCCAGGGGTGTAGAGAGCGTAGGTGATCGTAACCTCAGGATATCGAGGATGTTTCCAGGGGTGTAGAGAGCGTAGGTGATCGTAACCCCAGGATATTGAGGATGGTTCCGGGGGTGTAGAGAGCGTAAGTGATCGTAACCCCTGGATATCGACGATGGTGAACATGATAGTAAGTTGCTTACGTGTTTCTCAGACAAAACCTTTTGACTGCGTGTGGCATGACGGTCTGTTCTGCAAACTCACACGTTTGGGCTTCAGTCGGAAATATGTTTGCGTTATTATGTGCTTATAAAAATATGTTTAGTATTTTCATTCATCAGAACCTTTTATCAAAAATGTTCCGTAGATGTGACAGGAAACCCGTCAGGGTAGTATTATCTCCCCTTTGTTATACTCTGTCTATATTAATGATCTACTAAACGATCTTTTGTGAGTCTCAATATCCCCCAAGTATTTTTTTATATTAACATTACTTGTCCTACACAAGCAGACGATATTTGTCATCTTGCACTTGCGCATGCTTTGTAAGCGTAGCTTTAATTTACGTGGATGTTTAATCACAAACCCTCCAAATTAGTGATTGCTGTTTAAATACAATCCCTCTAAATCAGTGATTGATGTTTAAATGCAATCCCTCCAAATCAGTGACTGTTGTTTTCAAAGAACGAACTGGCAAGTACTTAGAGTCGACCCGTAGGTGGCACTTAGACGACAATTGCGTCACGGAGTGTACAAACATTAAACATAACGGGATAAATATAAATAAATTTGAACCTGATCGACCTGATGTTGATGAAGTCATCCAAAAATAAGTGGTCAATGTTCTGCTCTCTTGAATTGTAATTTATTTGGCCATAGTGTTAACTCTACTGAACCGTTCTATTGTCTCACTGTAACTGTTTCCATGTGGTCACCTGCCTGACGATGTGGGTTTTCTCCAAGTACTCCGGTTTCCTCCTCATGCGCGCTAACATCCGGGTGTGACACAATTCAGCAACGACACATAATGTTGGATAATAGACAGTTTATTCGTGATCGTAAATTACACCGACATCACAAGTACGTGTTCATGGTATTATAACAACATTAAACTTGAAAGTACTTCAGCGTTGTGTCTCAGTCTGGCTAAGTCAATTGTCAACTTATAAGTCTTCTACACCTTTACTAGAACTAGCCTGTAGCCCTCCTGGCAGTCTCTCGAGTAGACTGTCAAAGTCCTGGTACTCTATATGGTCGTTTACCAGTACAGACTGACTCTATCCAATACTAGCTCATACTTATAATTACTAACCCCCTTCGTGTGCAAAGTAGTGCCGTCTGCATTAATAGTTAATTTCCAGCTGGTGTTAATCATCTGACCAATACTGCAGCACCCTGCCCCGGTTTACTGATGTAATAGACAGAGACCTAATTAACCACTAGTTTACTTTAATAACAAATCACAGCATCTAGGCTAATTAATACTTCCAGATGGTACAGCTACCGTGATATATCATATCAACATGCCTACTTTGATACACGGGCCAACAAAAGTGATTGATATCAGTTGAAATAACTTAATTCCTAATTTTCCTAAATAAATTAAAGGCCCAATATACGTAACTTTCAGCAAAACATGAAGCGAAAACCAAGCCTAATAGCTTTTTTTATCAATAAATTTAATTTAGATTAACTGATATAAGCAATATTCAAGATAAATTCTTACGCGGTTACCGGTACAGCAGCAGTTGAAATGCGGTATTTGTAAACACGCGTCCATTTTGAACTGTCTTTTAACTTCGACTTGTTGTTGAAGTGGGCCCCACCTGAATTATTTTCAATTGTTTGGATTCTTCTGTCAAGAGTTTCTTGTTAGTTACCGCTCAGGTTTATCTCGTTTTAGACTTATTTGTCCATGGATATCAACTGGATGTTTTTCAGAATTTTTCAGAATCACGAAAAATTTCCTGAAGTTACGTATATTAAGTCTTTAAGTATAAAGAAATAAATATATACAAAAAAAAAATAAATAGAAAAAAAAATTATTCCGATGCCGGGAATTGAACCCGGGCCGTCTGGGTGAAAACCAGAAATCCTAACCACTAGACCACATCGGACTATACTAAACGCAGACAGATTGCTTATGTGGTATGACATAAAGATGATATTATTTATAGCCCATCAGAATCCTACGGTATAGAACAGCAAAACGAGATATTCAAAGTACGATATTAATTACTCCGTTCACTTTCTTTTATTTTAGTTTAAACATATTTTTATTGCTTCAAAACAAGCACGAGGATTGGACACAAGTTATATACAACTTATAAAAGCCCCCTCCTCCAAACTTATTACAACAATGTGACCACAAAAACGAATATTTACATACATTTTACAATAAACAAGTTAGAAAATAGTATAATATAATAGGAAAGTGAAGGGAAACACAGGATCGTCCGACAATTAGTTTATGTATAGCAATAATGTTTACTGTACATATATATGTACATACAATAACATAATTTCTGCCTGGAACAAACTAACTACACACTCAGGCTTCTTCATCTATATAGATTGTCCGTTCATATGCTCTTTTCAGTTATTCGTTCTCCTTGATCAATCAAACTCCTCCTAGGTATCGTTTCATTATGCGAGGCAGAAAAAGTTATTTACGGATCAAATTAACATAATCCCTGTATAAATATATTTTATACATAAACAACAGTTCATAAGGTTCCAGAAATGGTAGTGGTAGGATTGGGTATAGGGACTGAAGGCTAGTTTATAAGTAGGAGATGGAATACTAAGAGTTACTGTATAATATGAGTAATTGAAATATTCAAAACAATATTCACAATCCTCGTAGTCCCACCTGTTCCACATAATTAGATTTAAAATCTGTTACTTAAAAGCTTTCTTTTATTTAGATTAATATATTATGTAATGCGGCACAACGTAATTACACAATAAAAGTATTTTACATGGATAAATAACTTATGGATTATTAATGGAATCTCATGGAACTGAATACTTTGCGAAAGTATGGATGAAAAACGAATATAATCCATAATTTACCGTATATATGTAAAAAAAGATACAAACAAAACAAGTCAAAAACAATTTCCGATGCCGGGAATTGAACCCGGGCCGTCTGGGTGAAAACCAGAAATCCTAACCACTAGACCACATCGGACCTTACATACAGCGTGCCAACATTACAACAAAGGATGTAGGTGGGTATCGATCACAAATTACATATATCGCGTTCCATATGTGAGGGTAAGGGACGACAACTCTGCGGAGATATTGACGCCACAGTTTACATTGCTATCATATTACATACTTAGTCGGTTTATATCTAGAGTATATAATTACCGACAAGACAGAAGAGAGAAGTGAGAGAAAAGCGAATAAAGATAATGAATAAGTATGTATAAATCATGGATGGTTGGGAGGCAGTTGGGTTCCCCGATCAGACGTGAAAAGATATGAAAACACCTCCCTGGCCACGTAAGTTTTCTCCATGTACTCTGGTTTCCTGCCACACTAAGACCCCTACGCTAGGGCCAATAGGTATGTATGTATGTATGGATGGATGATCGGGAGGTAGCTGGATTTCTCCATTATATGTGAAAAGATATAGGATCACCTGTATGGCCACGTAAGTTTTCTCCATGTACTCCGGTTTCCTGCCACACTAAGACCCCTGCGCGCTAGGGCAAATAACAGACATTGATTTAAGGTTAAATGATTTGTTTCATAATTGTTGTACATCAAATAAAGTATAAATTAAGAAATTGTACAAAACGTGAAAAAGATAAAAGAATTTCCGATGCCGGGAATTGAACCCGGGCCGTCTGGGTGAAAACCAGAAATCCTAACCACTAGACCACATCGGACCTTAAAAAATCCAGACCGAATGCTGATTGGGTATGAACATCGATGTCTCACAAAATATGAATTCAACAACGCGTCAGAATTATGAAATTATGAAATCGTTCACCGGGATCAAAATATTATGCTGTGCGGTGCAAAGTAATTTCATAATAAAAGTAATGACCTGGTATGAAGCTGACCTGTTCCAAGAAAAATCGTTTATAAAAGGTTTTGGGTATACGCAATATTGTGCGAAAATATGCAATTATTATTATTATTTGTGAAATGCAATTTACTCAATTATTTCCCGTATAAAACAAAAAATAAATACAAAAGTTAAAATCTTTTTGTTCCGATGCCGGGAATTGAACCCGGGCCGTCTGGGTGAAAACCAGAAATCCTAACCACTAGACCACATCGGACCTTATATACAGTGTGACATCATTACAACGAAGGATGTACGCCTAGGCGGGTATTGATTCCATATGTGAAGTAAGGGGCGACAACTCTGGGGAGAGATTATAACTATAGTATATAATTACCGACAAGGCAGAAGAGAGAAGTGAGAGAGAAGAAAGATAAATATCCTTAATGTTGTATTGGGATCAGGGGCGGGGTCAAGTTTGAATTTTAAAATACTCACTAACAGTGGGGTTTTTTTTACGTTTATACTCGATTTAATAGTTATAATTGTTACCTGGCTCTCTATATAAAAAGATATTCAATACATTTGACTATTTTCATGATTAATCTAATGCATTTCATATAAAACTATGATAATGTTAAAACTATTTGCTCGGTGACGTCATGAACTAATACACGTTTCTTTGGAAACAATCAATTTTGAGTGCTGTTTATGGTTTCGTTTACGCTTGGTATTCTCTAATTTTTATAAGCCTCTCATGCTTATCAGAACTCGTTCATTTGCATTATTGGTTCAACGCCCAGCAACGTAATTCCACAATGAATGTAATTGTCCTGGGTAATGTAATTGTCCTGGGTAATGTAATTGTCCTGGGTAATGTAATTGTCCTGGGTAATGTAATTGTCCTGGGTAATGTAATTGTCCTGGGAATGTAATTGTCCTGGGGAATGTAATTGTCCTGGGTAATGTAATTGTCCTGGGTAATGTAATTGTCCTGGGTAATGTAATTGTCCTGGGTAATGTAATTGTCCTGGGTAATGTAATTGTCCTGGGAATGAATATCTTATGAATTAATGATGCAAACTTATTGGAGCATAACCTAATATTAAGAATACAACATTGCGTGTATATCCATTACTTTTGAGACAATGTTTAATGTTTATAACATATGATATATAATGAATTGCGAATGTATGTAATATTTCTCCGTACAACATCTTTAAAACCATAAGATAACAAATAAGTATATATATAAAATATTTGTTGTCGGTTGGCAGTTCGACTCCCCTATCAGACGTGAAAACACATGGTATCACCTGCCTGACATCGGGGATTTTCTCCAGGTACTCCGGTTTCCTCCTTCACTCAGACCCCATGCGTTCTAACATCTGGCCAATAAGAGTGATTAATATCAGTTGAAATAACTTGTCTTCAAATGGTCTTAAAATATAAATTTAGTATTTAGAAGTATGAACAAACAAAAAAAAAAAACAATTTCCGATGCCGGGAATTGAACCCGGGCCGTCTGGGTGAAAACCAGAAATCCTAACCACTAGACCACATCGGACGTCACAGCCTTACAATAAACTGTTGCATATGTGAGGGTAAGGGACGACAACTCTGTGAAGCGATTTGTATCACAGCTTACATTGTTATCGTATCACATACTTATCAGTCGTATTATCTCTTGTGGGTACATGTATATTACCGAAAAGACAGATGACATAATTGTGGCTGAAGAAAAAACAAACATCCTTTGTGTTGTTTTGTGTATTTTAATAGTATAATAGTATTTCACAGATTTATAATCTGTCTTACTGAAGATTAGGAATTAAGTATTTCAATAGTATAACAGTGTCTCATAGGTCAAACCCTGGCCGGATATTAATTCATTTTATTGTATTATAACAGTATGTTATTTCGTTTGTGAATTAATATGTGACACTTAAATAAAATCAATTATTTTTATTATGTTATTTGATCAAGGGAGGGGTGATTCTTTGTTTTTTATTTCATGAATAATGATTTTACCATTATAGTTCCTTAAGAGTTGATTATTTAGTAGATAATTAAACGTTGTACTAATGGCCTTAGTTAATTTTTATTGTAGTTTAAATGTTGTATAGATCTATAAACTGTACCCGTTTACCATCAATCTATAGGACTGCGAAGAATTACAAAGTCAACACAATACCAGGTGTAAAATATAAGAAAAAAAACCCATTTTATGTATATATTCAATAATTTTGCTAATGTATTCTATAATTAATATGTATGAAATGTGTATGAATCGCGAATGTACTTAATGATGTTCTGTAGGAAAAGAAAAAAAACATAGTTTCATCGTCAAAACGTGTTATATAATTATAATATAAAGACATGTTATAGATCATTTAGTAAATTGCAAATTTGTCTTTCAAAACCGATTCTAGATAATAACAAAAGGCTATTGTAAGATTACCGTTATATTCAAATTATTGTAATATAATTTTCCGACAAGAATTACGGAACAAAAACCAAATCCGTCTAATTGAAATAACCTGTTTCATATTTTTGTAAAATATGAAAAATAAATTAGTATGAAGAAAACAAAAGGTAAAAACGATTTCCGATGCCGGGAATTGAACCCGGGTCGTCTGGGTGAAAACCAGAAATCCTAACCACTAGACCACATCGGACCTTATTAAAGGCCCAATATACGTAACTTCAGGAAATTTTTCGTGATTCTGAAAAAATCTGAAAAAAATCTAGCTGATAATCATGCAAAAATAAGCCTAAAACGAAGTAAACCTGAGCGGTAACTAGCAAGAAACTCTAGACAAAACAAAATCCAAAGAATTGAAAATAAGTCAGGTGGGGCCCACTTCAACAAACCGAAGGTAGAAGACAGTTAAAAATAGACGCGTGTTTACAAATACCGTGTTTCAACTGCTGCTGTACCAGTTACCGTGTAAGAATTCATCTTGAATATTGATGATATCAGTTAATCTTAACTAAATCTATGAATATAAAAAGTTATTAGACTTGATTTTCGCTTCAAGTTTTTCCGAAAGTTACGTATATTGGGCCTTTAAAGCCAGAAAGATTGCTTATTGGGCATGATAACTGAAGTCTGACGCGGTCTTCCAAAATGGTTTTATGGATTTTCTATATTCTGCTTTTATTGATCATTGTACATAATGTATTAAATACCAGTCTATTTATTTACATGCTTACACAATATCCTTAATCATCGTTTATCGAAATTATATATAAGTTAAACAGGTTTTCACTGATCCATCTGAACGACTTCTGAATCTGAAATGTCATGAGATGTGAGGAAACTTACGTTAGAATTTGTGCCGAGTTCTCTTTTTTGAATTGATATATATGTTCTGCTACTTACCTCTATGGAACGCCAAATTAACATATACTCAATTTTTACCGTTATATTACGACGAGATTCTTTTGATGTACACTGTATAGCAAAGGGTCGAACCAGTCTCCTTGCCGCGTCAACAAGGTGGCGCACACAGAACCTTCAGTTCTGCAAATACATTTTCCTGGAATGGAGAGTGTAGGTGATCGTAACCCCTGGATATCGAGGATGGTTCCAGGGGTGTAGAGAGCGTAGGTGATCGTAACCCGAGGATATCGACGATGGTGAACATGATAGTAAGTTGTTTACGTGTTTCTTAGACAGAAACTTTTGACTGCGTGTGGCATGACGGTCTGTTCTGCAAACTCACACGTTTGGGCTTCAGTCGGAAATATGTTTGCGTTATTATGTGCTTATAAAGATATGTTTAGTATTTTCATTCATCAGAACCTTTTATCAAAAATGTTCCGTAGATGTGACAGGAAACCCGTTAGGGTAGTATTATCTCCCCTTTGTTATACTCTGTCTATATTAATGATCTACTGAACGATCTTTTGTGAGTCTCAATTTCCCCCAAGTATTTTTTTATATTAACATTACTTGTCCTACACAAGCAGACGATACTTGTCATCTTGCACTTGCGCATGCTTTGTAAGCGTAGCTTTAATTTACGTGGATGTTTAATCACAAACCCTCCAAATTAGTGATTGCTGTTTAAATACAATCCCTCCAAATCAGTGATTGATGTTTAAATGCAATCCCTCCAAATCAGTGATTGGTGTTTTCAAAGAACGAACTGGCAAGTACTTAGAGTCGACCCGTAGGTGGCACTTAGACGACAATTGCGTCACGGAGTGTACAAACATTAAACATAACGGGATAAATATAAATAAATTTGAACCTGATCGACCTGATGTTGATGAAGTCATCCAAAAATAAGTGGTCAATGTTTTGCTCTCTTGAATTGTAATTTATTTGGCCATAGTGTTAACTCTACTGAACCGTTCTATTGTCTCACTGTAACTGTTTCCATGTGGTCACCTGCCTGACGATGTGGGTTTTCTCCAAGTACTCCGGTTTCCTCCTCATGCGCGCTAACATCCGGGCCAACAAAAGTGATTGATATCAGTTGAAATAACTTAATTCCTAATTATCCTAAATAAATTAAAGGCCCAATATACGTAACTTTCGGCAAAACATGAAGCGAAAACCAAGCCTAATAGCTTTTTATATCAATAAATTCAGTTTAGATTAACTGATATAAGCAATATTCAAGATAAATTCTTACGCGGTTACCGGTACAGCAGCAGTTGAAATGCGGTATTTGTAAACACGCGTCCATTTTGAACTGTCTTTTAACTTCGACTTGTTGTTGAAGTGGGCCCCACCTGAATTATTTTCAATTGTTTGGATTCTTC
Organism: Mimachlamys varia; assembly: GCA_947623455.1. Lineage (NCBI taxonomy): Eukaryota > Metazoa > Mollusca > Bivalvia > Pectinida > Pectinidae > Mimachlamys > Mimachlamys varia. Next base: position 24,556,048 of record OX392532.1, on the reverse strand, counting down.
TGTCAAGAGTTTCTTGTTAGTTACCGCTCAGGTTTATCTCGTTTTAGACTTATTTGTCCATGGATATCAACTGGATTTTTTTCAGAATTTTTCAGAATCACGAAAAATTTCCTGAAGATACGTATATTAAGTCTTTAAGTGTAAAGAAATAAATATATACAAAAAAAAAATAATTGAACCCGGGCCGTCTGGGTGAAAACCAGAAATCCTAACCACTAGACCACATCGGACCTTACAAAAACCAGCCTGAATGCTGATTGGGTATGAACATCGATGTCTCACAAAATATGAATTCAACAACGCGTCAGAATTATGAAATCGTTCACCGGAATCAAAATATTATGCTGTGCGGTGCAAAGTAATTTCATAATAAAAGTAATAACCTGGTATGAAGCTGACCTGTTCCAAGAAAAATCGTTTATAAAAGGTTTTGGGTATACGCAATATTGTGCGAAAATATGCAATTATTATTATTATTTGTGAAATGCAATTTACTCAATTATTTCCCGTATAAAACAAAAAATAACTACAAAAATTAAAATCTTTTTGTTCCGATGCCGGGAATTGAACCCGGGCCGTCTGGGTGAAAACCAGAAATCCTAACCACTAGACCACATCGGACCTTATATACAGTGTGACATCATTACAACGAAGGATGTACGCCTAGGCGGGTATTGATTCCATATGTGAAGTAAGGGGCGACAACTCTGGGGAGAGATTATAACTATAGTATATAATTACCGACAAGACAGAAGAGAGAAGTGAGAGAGAAGAAAGATAAATATCCTTAATGTTGTATTGGGATCAGGGGCGGGGTCAAGTTTGAATTTTAAAATACTCACTAACAGTGGGGTTTTTTTTACGTTTATACTCGATTTAATAGTTATAATTGTTACCTGGCTCTCTATATAAAAAGATATTCAATACATTTGACTATTTTCATGATTAATCTAATGCATTTCATATAAAACTATGATAATGTTAAAACTATTTGCTCGGTGACGTCATGAACTAATACACGTTTCTTTGGAAACAATCAATTTTGAGTGCTGTTTATGGTTTCGTTTACGCTTGGTATTCTCTAATTTTTATAAGCCTCTCATGCTTATCAGAACTCGTTCATTTGCATTATTGGTTCAACGCCCAGCAACGTAATTCCACAATGAATGTAATTGTCCTGGGTAATGTAATTGTCCTGGGTAATGTAATTGTCCTGGGTAATGTAATTGTCCTGGGTAATGTAATTGTCCTGGGTAATGTAATTGTCCTGGGTAATGTAATTGTCCTGGGAATGAATATCTTATGAATTAATGATGCAAACTTATTGGAGCATAACCTAATATTAAGAATACAACATTGCGTGTATATCCATTACTTTTGAGACAATGTTTAATGTTTATTACATATGATATATAATGAATTGCGAATGTATGTAATATTTCTCCGTACAACATCTTTAAAACCATAAGACAAGAGGCCCAACGGGCCTTAACGGTCATCTGACTACCAATTGTAAAATCACTATGAAAATACGTGTAGTCATTAAATCAAGTTATAATATGCCTGTATAGATTGCCAAGTTCAAGATAGTGGCCTTCTTGGATTTCTGATGGGCTTAAAAAATAACAACACTTTGTTGGGACCATCTCAGGATATCATTTCTGGCAAGTTTCAGCTCAATTCCACTGGTAGAACTTGAGAAGTTTAGAATGTGTTTTCAAAATGGCCGCTGTGGAGGCCATCTTGGATTTTTGACTACACGAAAAATAACAACAGTTTCGTTTTGGCCCCAGTGACCTTGAATGAAAGTCAAGGTCATTTCTTTGAACAAACTTGGTAGCCCTTTATCCCAGCATGCCACAGGCCCAATATTAGATCTCTGGGCCTTTTGGTTATTCAGAAGAAGTTGTTTAAAGATTATGACCGTTTTGGTCCCTGTGACCTTGAATGAAAGTCAAGATCATTTCTTTGAACAAACTTGGTAGCCCTTTATCCCAGCATGCCACAGGCCCAATATCAGGTCTCTGGGCCTTTTGGTTATTCAGAAGAAGTCGTTTAAAGATTATGACCGTTTTGGCCCCTGTGACCTTGAATGAAAGTCAAGGTCATTTCTTTGAACAAACATGGTAGCCCTTTATCCCAGCATGCCACAGGCCCAATATTAGGTATCTGGGCCTTTTGGTCATTCAGAAGAAAATGTTTAAAGATTATGACCGTTTTGGCCCCAGTGACCTTGAATGAAAGTCAAGGTCATTTCTTTGAACAAACTTGGTAGCCCTTTATCCCAGCATGCCACAGGCCCAATATTAGATCTCTGGGCCTTTTGGTTATTCAGAAGAAAATGTTTAAAGATTATGACCGTTTTGGCCCCTGTGACCTTGAATGAAAGTCAAGGTCATTTGTTTGAACAAACTTGGTAGCCCTTTATCCCAGCATGCCACAGGCCCAATATAAGGTCTCTGGGCCTTTTGGTTATTCAGAAGAAGTTGTTTAAAAAGATTTTGACCTTTTCGGCCCCTGTGACCTTGAATGAAGGTCAAGGTCATTTGTTTGAACAAACTTGGTAGCCCTTTATCCCAGCATAACACAGGCCCAATATCAGGTCTCTGGGCCTTTTGGTTATTCAGAAGAAGTCGTTCGAAGATTTTGACCTTTTTGGCCCCTGTGACCTTGAATGAAGGTCAAGGTCATTTGTTTGAACAAACTTGGTACCCCTTCATCCCAGCATGGCACAAGCCCAATATTGGGTCTATGGGCCTTTTGGTTTATGAGAAGAAGATGTTTAAATGGAAAAGTTTACGGACGGCGCACGGCGCACGGCGCACGACGCACGACGCACGACGCACGACGCACGACGCACGGCGCACGACGACGGACGAAGCATGATGACTATAGGTCATCCTGACCCTTCGGGTCAGATGACCTAATAACAAATAAGGATATATATAAAATATTTGTTGTCGGTTGGCAGTTCGACTCCCCTATCAGACGTGAAAACATATGGTATCACCTGCCTGACAACGGGGATTTTCTCCAGGTACTCCGGTTTCCTCCTTCACTCAGACCCCATGCGTTCTAACATCTGGCCAATAAGAGTGATTAATATCAGTTGAAATAACTTGTCTTCAAATGGTCTTAAAATATAAATTTAGTATTTAGAAGTATGAACAAACAAAACAAAAAAACAATTTCCGATGCCGGGAATTGAACCCGGGCCGTCTGGGTGAAAACCAGAAATCCTAACCACTAGACCACATCGGACCATACCAAATCATAAAGATTGCTTATTGGATATGACCCTCAATGTCCGACGCGGCTTTACAAAATATGATATGATATTTATAGCCCGGCATATACCTATAGTATAGCGAGGCGAAATAACGGAACTATTCAAAGTATTATATCAATTAGTGTAAATTGTTTCGCACATTTTTATACGGATCAAAATAAAATGCAATGCGACGCGAAGTGATTTCATTATAATTGTAATTGACTTGGAAATAGATTGATGGAAGCTCATTTGTGCCATCAAAACCTTAAAGGCCCAATATACGTAACTTCATGGAAATTTTCGTGATTCTGAAAAATTCTGAAAAAAAATCCAGTTGATAACCATGCAAAAATATGCCTAAAACGAAGTAAACATGAGCGGTAACTAACAAGAAACTCTTGACAAAAAAATCTAAAGAATTGAAAATAATTCAGGTGGGGCCCACTTCAACAACAAACCGAAGGTAGAAGACGGTTCGAAATGGACGCGTGTTTACAAATACCGAGTTTAAACAGCTGCTGTACCGGTAACCGCGAACGAATTCATCTTGAATATTGCTGATATCAGTTTATCTTAACTAAATCCATAAATATAATAAGTTATTAGGCTGGATTTTCGCTTCAAGTTTTGCCGAAAGTTACGTATATTGGGCCTTTAAGGCAAAATAAGACACACTTTCTACTGCCTTATATTATGATGATTTACTCATGCTTATTAGAAATAGTGTAATATGTTTCGTTCACTTACAGTACTGGTTGGATCAAAATACTATTCAACGCAGAAAAACATAATTTCGCAATAAATGTGCCCTTGTAATGAACATCTTACAAATGATTGATGGAAGCACATGGTTCTCATGGGTGTATAAACTAGAACGATTATTGCGTAGATAATAAATAAAATTGCAAAAAATCAAATAATTATCAAAATTTGAAATGTTTGAATTGCAAATAAACGTAACAATTTTCCACGTGAAAAGGTTAAAACTGTAATATATACACACTTTGGGGCGAGATTTGGGGATTTTTACCCATATTTTTCCTGAAAATCTCATTGAAAACTCAAAATTATATTACGTTATATAGAAAAATCTCATAGATATTTTGCTGATCCCTCAAATTCTCCTATAGGTTTTAAGCCAGAATTATCCATGAAAACATGACATAGAAGTATAGATACAATTATCGTAATCGGGTGGCAGCTCCTTTCACCGATCAGACGTGATAAAATATGCTTTCACCTGCGTTACCGCGTCGATTTTCTCCGTCATTTCCGGGTTCCTCCTACACTATACAATAAAATGTCTTATTGTTTCATAATTGTTATAAAATACATATAATTGATGAAAATAAGTATGCATAAAAAATAAAAAGATAAAAAATATTTCCGATGCCGGGAATTGAACCCGGGCCGTCTGGGTGAAAACCAGAAATCCTAACCACTAGACCACATCGGACCATACTTAACTACCCACATCATACAATGATATCCTTTCGATGAGGTCGATACATGGTTTTATCAACCGGAGAAAAAATATCAACCGAGGCCGAAGTCTTATTATCTTAGCCAATCAGAAAAAGAAAAAATATCAGTTGATAATAATACTCATTATGCAAGATCGAAATATGATATTACGTTTATGATCTTACAGCGTGCCAGACACCTTTGGTATAGCAAATTAAAGAAATATTCATAGTATTTATCAATTAGTGTACTTTGTTTCGTTCACTTTTTTTTGTTTTGATCAATATATTATATAATGCGGCACAAAGTAATTACACAATAAAAGTAATTTACCTTTGAAAACATCTTACGGACTATTGCTGCAATATCTACGCTAATGAAATTAGTATTTCTCAGTTATTTCTCGAATATAGCAAATAATAAACAATAAACAAACATAAACGATAAAACGAAATTCTGATGCCGGGAATTGAACCTAAGCCGTCTGGGTGAAAACCAGAAATCCTAACGACCGATCAATATCAAAATATGGTATTGCATTTATATTTCTTTTAGCTCGTCAGATACTAAATCTGGACTACAGTCACTTCTACAATCGTTCAAAATTATCTAAATAATCGTAAACAAAGAGTTGTTATCAACGGCAAGTTGCTTATTTGTCGGAAATTAAGGCCGGGATTCTCCAGGGTGCGATATTGGGTCCCTTTTTGTTTCTTTTATTTATAAATGAAATATCGATTGGTTCTCATTCTAACTTTATATCAAGGTAATTATACGTCTGGGGCATGAACTGAGATATGTTCTTGAGAGTTGAGAGAATATAGTATAATTTTTAACTGTCATACTGTTATGAATGACATAATAGTCACAACTGTTGAACACGAAGCAGATAAAGCACACACACACATATATATAGTGCTGTGTTCTAGTGCTAACCAAGGAACGTCTATGTAATACTTTTTAGATGGTTTATAATAACTGTTTTTATACGTACGTATTTTAAAAGACAAATCAAGTAAATGTAAAATAAGATGTGCTAACAGTGCACATGAAGGAAATCTGAATAGTTACCACCTTACCTATCATGAAACCTAGCTAGTTGGTTAAAACGAAAGTTTATATACATTGTATATCAGGATGATATTGTGAAAGTATATTGATATTTTATAGACCTTTTGTGTATAACTAAGGTTTAATCTGTATTATATAGTGTCTCATAAGTCAATTTATCTTTGGCTGGATATTGATCCCATTTTATGATGATTTATATGTATTTTATGTAGATCAATATGTGACACTTTAATAAAATAATTTTATTATTATTATTAATGGAAGCTCATTTGTGCAAAATAACGTATACGCAACATTCTGCGAATTTATGCAATTAGTATTATGTACGAAATGCGAATATACCTGATTATTTCCTGTATGTAACAAAAAATAAACAAACCAAAATTAAACGATGAAATGAGTTTCCGATGCCGGGAATTGAACCCGGGCCGTCTGGGTGAAAACCAGAAATCCTAACCACTAGACCACATCGGACCTTACATCCAGCGTGACAACATTACAACAAACAATGTAGGTGGGTATCGATCACAATTTTTTTCGCTAAGCCCTCGGCTTACGAGGGTATCATATAGCATTACTCTCACTGACCAGTGAGACACACTCAAGTCTTCAAAATGCTTAAACTAATGAATATTCATGATGCACCTGCCCATAAAAATATAATTTCAACCGGTTGACGGTAGGAATTAGGATGTAATTATTTTCTCTTATGTATGAGATACGCCAATATGCGGCGATACTGGTATTTGCACGTGCAAATTGGTTGGGATGTTACCTATACGTGTCATTCATGCGACACAGGTAACAGAGAACACACGTACATTTATTATTATTATTATTATTTTTTCATAGTAATTTCTTGTTCAAATAAATCAACTACAAATATGTATGATTGTGTGCGAAATGGACTTTATTCTGTAATTTCGTATGTTAAATGTACATTGTTGTGTAATTTATATTCTAAATAATGATGATTTTTAATAGATATCAGTCAGTGCCTATGTCGCTGGGAAATACAGTTTTTGTATTTGTGTTATTTATCCTATTGGATAATATAGAAGAGAAAGCTACTTATCAGCGGTACACTTACTACCGAATTGTCATTTAGAGTCGGACCATTGTTCGGACTCATTTTTAACCAGTCTCTTCGGAGGTACTAGACTTGAGAAAGGTATGTCTTCCTAAATTGCTTTATTTCGCCATTGCATGGAGCGGACACGTGGTGTTTGCTTTTCCGTAATAAACCATGGCCGACAAGGACGACGTCCTGTCATTTGTTTGGGCCTCTTGTGATTCCCTCGATGAAAGATGTGTTATTGACGAGGATGGTGGACATGAAAAAGAACCAGACCCTCCAACAGATCTATGTAATGACGGACTGTTCGTTCGATGTCAAATAAACCCGTGCAATGAAGGGGTAGGGGCCGGTCGAATGCAGAGCCGAAAAAGAAAGTAGGCCTAGACAAAGGTTTCAAACGGCCGGCGAGCTTGGCTTCTGGCCCTAACATTAAAATACTTCGTCAATAGCTCGATTTGAATCAGTTAGAGAATCGGTTTGAATAAGTTAGGGAATCCCTTGTCTTCACTTTCAAACATGTTGGCTGAGCGGTCCACTGAGAAACAAACTGGTACGGGGCCCTCAGTGTCTTATAGTGAGGCTCTAGTTAGGAGACCTAGTTATAATTATGCCCTCTTCTGGTTCAGAAAATCTACCCGTTGCTCTTGGGCCGCCAGAACAGGCCCCAGGGTATCATGAAGAGGGTGATTATGAGGACAGGCATGTTCGGAATCACGAGGCTCCTGATGAGGGTGCTAGTCTTTATGAACTAGATGCGACCCTTGGTGGTTTCTGGGGAAATGTACAGGATGAGGACTTGGATATTCCTCAAAATGATGATGAGAAAGTTGGCCCGCCAAAATTTAGCTACAGCAGTTGACCGAACCTGCACACGCAAGACAGAAAAACAAAACAAAAATATGAGATTACTGCAAAATATCTCAGGCCTGTTAATTGCAAATATCTGAATGCTCCTCGAGTGAACCCAACAGTCTGGTTTCAGGTCACAAACGGGGCCCAGACAACTGTTTACAATATGTTCAGACATTGTAAGCCACAGGAATGGTTCCTTTTGCTTCGTTTGGCTGAACCTATCTCTACTTTTCCTGGGGAGGTACGTGATAATCAGGCCGCTGGGATGACTGAGGCATGGCAAAATACACCAGGGAAATCTATTTCATCCTTCGCACTTATATATATATTTGGAAGTTTTACATAATAGTTGGCTATATACTTCGTTCTTATATTACTAATTTCTGCGTTTTTGCACATTAATAGATAGTGGAATTCATCTCGAATGTACTGAGAACATAAGCTACACAGCCGCTCTTCTCTGGCGATATTGTACCATCGTCCTATTTCAATTGGAAACTTAATATTAGAAGTTCGTAATTTTGTTATAGGTATTCTGTTCTGATCAGATAACTTTGTTAAATAACTCTCAAATCCAAATTCTTTTTTAATTTTCAAATAAAGCTGACCTTTGGGGGATTTTTCTTTGTCTGTATACTGTTTTTGAATAAATAAATCACGGAGGCGTTGTTTAACTTCATGCTTATAGAAACTTGCATTCATATGAAATTTATTATCAAACACATAATTATATCCAATATCATTAAACATCTTTTTGACATGATCGAACCATTTAAACCTGATTTGTTCATTTCGATGTAGGTATGTCATTAGTCGATATAAAACGTTATTAAGCTTATTTTCATATATCAAAATTAAGTTGATTCAAGAAATTAAGTATTCTTAATTGAACGTTTAGTTCTAGAGGGTATCATCCCAATTCTCCGTATATCATATAGATCGGTGTTGTAGATCTAACCTTAAGAATGTTTTTACAAATCTTTAAATGTGTTTGTTCAAGAAGATTTTTTTAAATCTTCATAACCCCATACTTCTGCTCCATATAACAAAATAGGTTCAACCAGCGAATCGAACAGTTTTAAGGCCCAATATACGTAACTTAGGGAAATTTTCGTGATTCTGAAAAATTCTGAAAACAATCCAGTTGATAACCATGCAAAATAAGCCTAAAACGAAGTAAACCTATGCGGTAACTAACAAGAAACTCTTGACAAAAAATCATAAGAATAGAAAATAATTCAGGTGGGGCCCACTTCAACAACAAACCGAAGGTAGAAGACGGCTCGAAATGGAAACGTGTTTACAAATAGCGTGTTTCAACTACTGCTGTACCGGTAACCACGAAAGAATTCATCATGAATATTGCTGATATCAGTTAATCTTAACTAAATCTATAAATATAATAAGTTATTAGGCTTGATTTTCGCTTCAAGTTTTGTCGAAAGTTACGTATATTGGGCCTTTAATTTGTAGATCTACTGGTATTGCTTGATTCCGAATTTTTCTAAAAATTGAAAAATAGCTTTTTGTGCTTGTTCGGTAAGTCCTCGACTAGCCCTAACAAAATTTCCGTTATATTGGAAAGTGATGCCTAAATATGTAAAACAGTCTAAGATATCTAGTTTTGGATTATTCAACTAAAATTTATGCCGTTGTCTGCATTTTCTTTTACTAAAGATCATGACCTTGGGTTTTTTCACATTGACCTCTAATTTCCACAACTTCCAATACTGCTGTTAATGACCTTTGCATTCAATCCGGAGTTTCAGAAAAATAACGGTATCATCAGCGTATAATAGCACAAAAAGCTGTATAAAAACATTAGTTCTTTAACTATTTTTTCACTCAGGTTTTCAAGAGGGGCACTACCCATTGACCTTATACACTCTTCAAGGTCGTTTAAAAATATCGAGAGCAAAAATGGCGACATATTTTCCCTTTGCAGGACCCCGACTAAAGAAGGGAAGAAGTCCGAGTTTTCCGAATGTATTTCACTGTTTTTCATTTTATGCCGAAGTCCTTTTCTCCACACGGTGTCGAATGCTTTACGAAAGACATTATAAAAATATTATGTATGTATACAACTGTACATGTTATTATTGTCATGGGAGTAAGGCACCAATAATACTGTTTTCATATTGTTTGTCCTTACTAAATTAGATCATTTTAAGATGGTAATTTGAACTATTATGTTGATTAGTCAATTTGATGTGTCAAGTCGTGTGTTTTTTTTGCAAAAATCTCTCAAGAAATGGCCGAGATATGACCGGTATGGTTTCTCGCCAAACGGGAAACATTTTGGGGCATGATGGGAATAAAATCTATAAGGATTTCGAGCGAGAACCCAAATTGTTTTTGAAGCATAGAAAAAAAAATCGGTGAATACCAAAGCGTCAACAAAACCATATTCCGAACTCAAAATCGATTAAACTAGGGACACAATAGGAACAAAGGAAAGATTTACATGGACACTCTCGTAAAAGCACAACAGAATAAGACCAGGTGTTCCGGAAGAGTAAACGTCTTCTGCTTCATCGACGACACCCGCTATGTAAATCTTGGTCACATCCAAGTAAGCCTCAATCCTGAAAATGAGAACCGAGTCATCATTGTCATCACCAACAAGTAAACACACTAACAAGCAAACTCAAAAACGACCATCTTCATATCACACAAAGATACAGAATATTTCTCGATGTGATCAAGATGGCGACCATACAACTTCCATACAACTTGCCCAGTCTTTCTCAACCTACACTACCATATAAAATGGGTTTTCCGCTATACATATAAATGCATACAACTCTGGTACAGCCCCTACAGTAGGAGAAAATAACTACAGACCCTATTCGTTATAAATACTGTAGGGAAAAACAAGGTGGATGATGACTGTCTTGAATAATAACTTCCAGGTAACCGAGGTAATTCTGCAGATTTTGTTTTCGGGCAGAGTTGATTCTGAACTGTACTCTGTAGCCTAGACAACAACCTAAGCCTGCTGCGTCAAGATCGGAAGACATCCCATAGGGGGTCACATTCAGATGACGTATTACATTAGCAAATAAAGTTATTACTTTCAGAATCTGAAATGTGGATATTGGAGGCGACAAAGCCTGCATTGTCGTATGTGAACGTTTAGTCATTTCGTCATAAAAAAAAGTTTATGTGGAATAATGGGACGAAATGACGTGCTGTAAGACTGCTACATTGGAAAATTATTTTATTAGAGAAGAGGCGACAAAGGTCATCTGAACGTGACCCCCCTTTGGAATGTCCTCAGATCTTGACGCAGCAGAGAGGTTTACCAATCTGATTAAAAAATACAGATCCTTGTTCTCACTCCGTTTTACAAGGATCTGATTACATCCCATAAGAGGTCACGTTCAGATGACCTTTGTCGCCTCTTTACTTAACACAATTGTTTTTCCAACGACCTGTCATCTTGCAGGAAGCCATTTCGTCACATTATTCCACGTGAACTTTTTGGTGACGAAATGACTAAACAGACAAATGCGATAATGCAAGTTTTGTCGCCTCCAAATTCCACTGTCAAGATTCTGAAAGTGGTAATTTGATTGGCTAATGCAAAAGGTCATCGGCACATGACCCCCTATGGTATTTTCTCAGATCTTAACGCAGAAGAGAGAAGTTTTACGGAACCGCGCGGAGATCAAGATATGATTTTAATCAGACTGGAGGTTTACGGAACGGGGTGGAGATCAAGATATGATTTTAATCCGATTGGGAAGGAAACATGATGATGTTTGCAAATGCAACTTTGCTGCAAATTTTCAAAAATGAGTCAAATATACGTAGTAAAAATAAAACTATTATGTTAACATAACAAATTATATATATACAATATTGGTAGTCATGTGGCAGTTCTACTCCCGAATCAGCCCGGGTTAACCTGTCAGACCACGTTGATTTTTATCAGGTACTCTGGTTTCCTTCCACATTAAAACTCTCAGTGGGATATGATAACATCTGGACCAGTAACGCATAATGCATAACGATTAAAACTGATACTTGAGAATTTTGGATACTTGAAACGGTGGCGATCCCCACCCCATAGCCATAACTACAAATGCTTAGTATTACAAATTTGATACACGTAAGCGACAATGATTGGCCTTGGGGTTTGGCTAAATCCCTGGTCATGAATGCTTAAATTCCAGGTAAGCAATAGAAGCCCTCTGGATTTCTTGTTACATCATTCAAATTGTTGTGAACATTTGAAGTTATAAATCTTTCAACTATTGCAGGATATTGGGACTACCAGGAATCTGTCATGGAACAAAAGAAAAGGGCACAGGAAATTCAGCTGCGTATGTCGACATGGAAGTTTCATTCACATCCTTTATCCAAGACATTGTCAGGGCGAACGGTCTCTGTGATACTGTACAATCCCATTACCTTGGAAATTTCAACCCCTTCCAGGCCATTGGAGATGATAACTGCCTTTACGGAGCCGTTTCCAGGTTGCTGTACGGGACAGAAAGTCAACATATAACACTCGGGCTCACGAAAACTATTGAGATATTGCTTGTTCCGAAATACTATGACAAAGACTCCGAAAATTACCGAAACCAAATTCGGGACGTGTTTGTCGTTACTAGTGTGTTCTTTCCAGAGCATCAAAATTCAAGCAAAATAAACTTTATTCAAAGAAACAGACACAGTACAATTGTCTCTGAAGATGATTCTGACTCGCTCACTGCTGATGCAGATTGAACAATGTTGTACGAACATCCGTTCAGGTATGACAGCGATTGCCAAAGCATGAAATCGGATATAGTGGGCATTAGCAGCAAAAGTGGATAAACAAGTGACGAGACCATGATCTCCGACTGTAAGAAATCAGTTGAAGCCGACAACGAAAAACTAGTGGGAGATGTCAACTGCAAGATAGAGGGTCCAGCAATTGGTTATCGTCCTAACAATTGTTTCATGACAGCAAGGGATGTCCTGGCTTTCCTCAGCGAGTCATCCGAATCCGTGTCAAGTGTTCTATATGGACACAAAACAATGCTTTCTTTGATTTTAACAATGAAGAAAATGCGTAGGAACAGAGGACAGTGAAGCCATTGCAGGAATGACTGGTATGGCCAAGTTCTATTTCATCCACAACGGTTAAAGTTGGATCAGTGTCCATCAACGAAACGGACTCTTTTGCAAGGAGGCTCAGGTAAAGGGGAAGCGCAACTTGATACCATTCGATCGATAGCATGACAAGGATAATTGCATTGTCCTTCAGCGATCATATTAAACACTGAAGGAACTTGCAGAAGGGGGATATATTGGCAGGAGTCGTTACCATTATAGAATTAGACAAAACTACGAAACTTACGAGACTTATCAAATACCAGGGACACTTTCCAACTCATTGCATTATATACATGAGAAGCAAACCAGAGCTCCTGGCTGAGATAGAGAACTAGGTTGAACATCATGGACCACGAAATCCATACGACAGGATACATAACAAAACTAACGATACTGTATTTTACGCAAAATCGACAGAACAGGTCAAGAAGGTACGGAAAAAAAATCAAAGATAAAAAGGAACATCGGACGATGATTGGAAAGGCAACGTTGCAGGCAATGTGGTTAATCTATGTGCCATTGTAAAGAACAATCCTTTCGTACAGAGTATGCTTGTTTCAAAAACAAAAGTGACACCGATACTTTGTTGAACTGTAGATAAAAATGCATAACATACGACGGTTTCGTGCGCTGTCAAATGGAGAAAGTTGGCGTTTTTTAAAACAGATTTGCGATTGCCACAGGAAAGAGAAAGTGTTATTTTTGTCAATTGTTTTTTATGTATCACAGGTTCTGATAAAGTTTCATTTAAAATGTGTACTAAGTAAGAAAATTGATCAAGTTCAGGTCAACATAATGTGAAAGTCATGACCCATGGGAGTTACTCGTAAATAACAACAGATAAGTAATCAGGAGGCAGATTAACACTGTAATGATGAATTTGTAAATGAGTGTTTATGGGTGAAATATAAGTATTACTTACAGGTTCGTTTGCAACAGTGAATATCGGGGTGATTAATTTGTATGACATCCGCTGTGTGAATGAGAGCTGCGTGTTGATTGACTAGTATGAGTGAAAGTATGGTTTTTGTGCGCTGATTGGTTGGTGTGATCGTGTATTGTGTTCCAAAAATATAAATGAATATAAATGCAAGTCTTTTTTGGGTGTAGGGCAGACAGTTTACAGTACCATCAGTCGTGTCTCTCCTCCCTTCTTGAGCGGCCGATAGAAATACCTGGTAAGGCAAGCTAATTGGGGTATAAATGTAGGTGTATATACGTAACTTGGCGTCGTACGAGTGAGTATGGAAGTTGTTGTTAACGTTTGCTTTGTATTTTGTTTGTCTTTTCACCGTTTAATAAATAATATTTAAAGGTCGAACTTGTCATCGGTGTCATTTCACGAAAGAACAAACACAAAACCTCGACCATGAGGAACAGGTGTGAGCTACAGAATAATACTTCGACCGACCATCTAGTTAAATATTTTTGTTTACGCACACGTATAGGTTTTCTATTATTAAAGTTTTAAATCAGGATTGTTGACTTTATCACGATTATATAATCAAAACTTTAACTCAGAAAAGACATGACAATACACACACACCTGTGAGCGATGTATCGGCATTATTTTTCGTTCCGTTTACGAATGTGAATTAACACATAGAGGCCTACTGGGAAAAGGATTAAAAAATTGCTCCTATATCAAAAATGCATGTCGTGTATATCAGTCATCAAATACAACAACAATGACATGCATCACTTCCTGTAATGTTCACGCTAACAAATAGCTCAGCTATCACGCTTTTGATAGCTAGCTGAGTATACAATATGCCATGGCTTCACAGGTCACAGAATAGTTGTAGCAATAGTATACAAATATCTATAAACTATCACTTTACGATTTTTAAGAATTACGAAGTGGATAAAGTCTTCGTTATTTATTGTTTGTATTTTTTTTTACAAAGAAATCCAGTAAATATTAAATATAAAATGTGTTTGAATTGCGAATTTACGTAATATTGTCAGTATAAAAATATTAAACCAATAAAACATAATATATAAGTACAGTAGAATATGTTTATATCGTTTCTCAGTGTAACGTTTTTCTGCATGGTTGTGTTCAACAGTGAAGCAAATTCATATTGTAGGGCCAGAGATCAGCGAAGCCATTTTGGGATGAGTGTGGTGCATGAACAAGTTCATCAGAAACATCTAAGTCCTATTTCATCCACAATGATTCAAGTTGGATCATCGACAAAACGGACTATTTTGCAAGGAGGCTCAGGTAAAGGGGAAGCGCAACTTTATACCATCTGATCCATAACCTTAACAAAGGGAGTATCATTGTCCTGTAGCGGTCATACTCAACGCTGAAGTAATGTCCAACGTAAAGAAGGAAGATTGTTTTTGCGATCATGGTGTCCGACAAACTCCAATATCTAGGACTTGCTAAATACCAGGGAAAAATTCCTGGAAGAAGATCGCATGGAAATGATTAGTCCACCACCTCAATACTTTACATGGGAAGCAAACCGGAGCTCTTGCTGAGATAGAAAACTAAGTTTGACATCATGGACCACGAAATACATAGGACAGGATGTATCACAGAACTGAACAAAAGTCAAAGCCAGGAAGGTAACATCAGAAAAAGTTTGAACTTTCCCAATAATTCTTGTCCGGCCGATACCGTTTGAACCTTGTAGAACACTAACATTAGATAATTTTTTAGATAATTTTGATATCCATCCTATGGTCAGAGGTAAACAATATCTGATTTTTTAGCAAAGGTGTACGTCAAGGTAATGCTATCGGTCCCTCACTGTCTCTAATTACATGTAACATCAGTTTACCAAACCTCAAATTTTCATTTCCAACTATTAAATGGCAAAACTCACTAAAGAACACTTTTCTCTTTTAGCAAATAAGAATTTCCTTTATCAAAATTCAAGTGTTAATATTAATGACGGTTTTGATGTATTTAACATTCCATTCATTGAATTGGATAACTTCTTATACATTTATAAGGAGTAAGTCTTTATGAAAATGGTTTATTCAACTCAAATTCCATAAGCAAAAGTACCTAAAGGTGTATATTTTCTTTTAGCAAATAAGCATTTCATTTCGTTAATAACAAAAATGCTAATGGCTAGAGTTAGCACAGCTATCACACACATTGCTAGCAATGACAATGTGTGTTGTAGGACTGTGCTATAACGTTCGTTACTTATATTTTTACATTTTGATTGAAATATTGTGCTTAATTTAGTCACTTCGAACCGTTTTGAACAATGATAACAAATGTTGTTATACTCTGAGGCACTGGGAGTTATAGGCGTATGACCGTAACTGTCTCTAAGCATTGTTTCAATGGGAAAATGTAGAACAAATGTATGAAATCAACTTCGGTTGTTTCCGTAAGTGTTCTGGTGGGGACGTGTCGGGTGGACATAACGTGATGCAGGGTATATATAGGAACCACCCGCTAGGTGCGCTCTTTCGAGTGCGTTGCTCATCACTGTAACACTACATTTGTTTTTTCTTTCATAGAATAAGGGTCTTCGGGTAATTATTTGTAGTCGTATGTCGGCCAGACGGGTAGGGATATTACGATTTCAGGTGTGGTCTGTATTTGGTTGTGGATTGTACAGTAATAAACGACTGAGCAACGTGCCGTAATCCCATTTAATTATGTCTTGTGTTTTCATTATAACATAATTGATTTATATTTGAATAAATATAATGAGGGAGAATATAAAGGTTCATACTAGTTCCGAAATAAAAGAGCTTTAACTAATAAATATGTACAAAAAAAAGGAAATACAAATTTCCGATGCCGGGAATTGAACCCGGGCCGTCTGGGTGAAAACCAGAAATCCTAACCACTAGACCACATCGGACCTTGCATACAGCGTCACAACATTACAAAAAAGTAGGTTTCATTTGGCATTCCATTTCTGAGGGTAAGGAACGACAAATTTGGAGAGATATTGGTACTTCACGGTCGATATACAGCTTATAATGATATCGTATTTATCGTCTTATCATTCTTGTCCGGGCCATAATTTCTAAACATTTTAAGATATAACGAAACCTTCAGGCTGCAGTATACTTGTATCGCCTATAGCCAAAGTGCAGTACACTACCATTATTTCATCGATTGGGTCTCTACCTTGAGGTAATTAGTCAAATAAGTGTGAATTTTCCAATAACTCCTGACTGTGTGATACCGTTTGAACCGTAAGAGATATACTGATAAAACTGTCGGTATACCGACATCGCCCATACACTATGTCCAGTGCACTGCTGTAAGGTTGACATTCACCCAATGGTCACAGGTAAACAAATGTCTGGGTTTTGTTTTTGCAACATTCAAAGGTGTGCGCCAAGGTGATGCCATTGGTCCCTCACTGTCTGTAATTACATGTAATAACAATATACCGAACCTCAGATTATCATTTCCCAACTATTAAGGGTCAGTTTTAAGGACTGCTATAACAGTTCCAATTATAAAAAGAACAAAAGGACCTTACATACAGGTTGACAGCATAATAACAAACTAGTGATTGGCTGATGATCGATTTTAATCGAAAAATTAGTGAGGTTTACTGATCAGATTTCGATAATCAATTACAAAACACGTTAATTATATTATATTAAAATCAAAGTGTTGCAAAATAGATAAAGTTTATGTGAATTTTTATGCTTAGACTACAAATGCGTATGACACGACAAAATAAGAGACACTATTTAATGTGTTATTTAAGCATTGAACTGCTTTCAGTTGACATTCATAGGCCATATACATGCCAACTTGACAAAGGCAAATTTCATGAAGCGCCTTAGCGCTTCTTGAAGAATTTGCCTTTGTCCAGTTGGCATTCAGCAGTCCAATGCTTATATTTACCAATTCCCGTTTTTTATTTGGTTGTTCAATTTTATTTTCATCCTCCAAATTCAAAATTACCGCGCTTACCGCCAACAAACAAAAATTCAATTCCTCGAACAGCCAACAGCTGGAACTAGTTTTGAGGGAACAAAAAATAGTTCGTGGAATAATACAATAAAAAAGTAGTATCAATACCAATTTTTAATATTTTTTTTTTACAATTTTGACATACATTTACATTACATGCCTACACGCACATTACGGCAATAAACGGTATCACCACGCTTCGCCGAGGAGTGTTGAACAGTTCAATTGTTGAAGTTAAACACACAGTCTTTAAAAGCGGAATTAGCGAAGAACCCAGGTGTAGATATAATATTGCTGGTTGAATAAACATTGACCTGACTGTTTGAAGCGAGAGGAACTGGCGTTACTTCAGACTCCGGCGAGGATTCGGTAGACTGACCAAGTTGAGGGACCGCCATTTTCAATTCTACGGGACGCTGTTCTGGGATACTCGGCCTCCCGTTTGTCATGGCAGATAGCGACGTGCTAAGGGGTTTTTTTTTATTTAAAGATACCGGGCGGTTATATGACCAAAGTGACGATTCACAACAATGTACCGACATACGTGTACATGATGTGCCTCGCCTCAAACCCTGTGTCATTTAAATACTGGATTGCTGTAACTCGTAGGCAATGAGGTGTGTAAGGCATGTCGACATGGGACGATTTACAGATGTCAGACAGAAAACGTGCGAATGTACATTTGGTCAGTGGTTTTGTGTTGTACCAAATGTTGGTGGTCATAGTAGATATACAATCATCCTTGTTATACTGATTGAACAGGTGTGTGGCAGTTACGTCAGTCTTCTCCAAAAAAAGTCTCAACGTTTTGACTGAACACCAGGACGACTCGGAACAACTGTACATTCGTTTAGCATTCGTTTCCCGGGAGTCCAGTCCACCTTGGTGGATCTTTGCTGTGTTGTGTGTGTTAGTGTTACAAATGCTCCGGATTCGTCTCTGTGAAATAGGAATGGTGATGAAATTCCACCCCCTTGTCACAAAATGAATGGATAAATTAAACCGCACACAGTGACGAAGGATCACCGGCGAGGAATTTGCAGTGGCCAGGTAAGTGGCGATTTTTTTCCAGATGACAGGGTTCCATAACCGCTTTATGATTTGTTGGTTTACTTAAACCCGACCTTTCCCGGTTTTTAAAAATCCGTCAAGTATTCCATTAGCGTGTTTAAAGTCTTTGTCTCTCACAATTTCAATGTTTCTATGAATATCGCATAGGTACAATGCCGGCACATGATCTTACTATCGGATTCAACCGCCGATAGTAAATGAAAACAATATATATATAAAGGCATGATATCGTCAAAGAAAAAATATTTGTTTTTGATTAAGTTCCACAAAATTATTGGTATTGAACTTACCCCCCGTTTCAACCGGATGTAAACATGGCACATTATCTTGCGCAGTACGTTGATGGGTGCGTATAATGTCATCCTACGGTGGCCCAGAAGAGTACAAAATAACCAGTTATCAGCGAAACGATTGGAACAAAGGTAGTAGTTCATAATTATCACAGTCATTGTCAATTACGAAAAAATAGTTTAAAAACTTTAAACGAAATAACAGCAAACGCATTTACAAATGTGAAGCAAGGGGTGTGGTATTTTAACTTTCGTTGTCGCACATAGGACAAAGAAAGTCGGCACTCTCCGACAAACTTTCAATTGTCGTGCAAAATTTCAAATGCACCCATTTGTACCAATTGCAGTACACTGACCCCAATTCACAAATCCGATGCCTCTCTGCTGTTTTAGACCATCTGGTTGCCACATATTGCATATCACACACAGTTCATCATCATCCTCACTGTCGTGATCGGCGCAAACATTCTTTTCTTTGAGAACCGGTCTTTTGCAGGGCCTTTGCCCTTCTTTGAGTTGGTATGTGGTCCCTTACCACTTCTTTTTCCCTGGTAGCACTGGTCCTTTTTTGCTTTCTTCACATGCTGGTAGGTTTCACTGTCATTATAGTCTTTGCTCTTAAATGGTGCTATAAACGATGTTTTCCTTTTTGCTGTTTTCGTCTCTCTGCGTTCTTCTCTTTCTGCTTTCTCTGTCTCTATCGCCTTCTTCTGCTCGTATTTTGCATCTTCTGTGATTGGACAGCCGTATTGAGGTACAAATGTTGCACGTTTCTTTTTCTGTGATGCCAGTTCTTTCTGCTCTTCAATTGCGTTGTTGAAGTTGGCTGACTTTTGTTAAAACAAATTTTTTACATTTCTGTTGTCTTTCCTTTCAGACCGACTAGCAATTTGATCTTCCTCCTTTTTGTTGATCTTAGGAGCAGCAACGACAGGGACACTCGGATTAAAGGGAAATATTCCACTTTTTCGAAATTTGTGCTGACGGTCAGAGCACTTTTGTAGGCAGTACCAATGCATTCTGGTAGATATGTTGCGGTAAATATTGGAATGACTGTGCAAGTGCTTGTGAATTTGTGAATTCAGACTGCATTTGAAAGGACTGAAGACAAATATATCAAGAGGTTACAGGCAGGGGCTACTATGTGGCATTTTCCCGTGCCTTTTCAATAACACTGATGTCAATATGGGTTGAATGTCCATCATACAAAAGCAAACATGGGCGCGTTTGAACATGTCTCAAGAAGTGGTTTTCAAAGAAATCTAAAAAGAGCATATAGTTTGACCATCCTGTTTCTGAAGTCCGGTATATTGTTCCGTCGACACCACTTGTCTTCAGATCCTTTGACAGCCGCTGACCTTTGAAAATAATGTATGGTGGGATTGTCTCTCCGATAGCACCAACTGCTGCAACCAATGTTGTTGTGGCATATTTCCCATGGGTCACAATGTAAGGGTTTTCTCCGGCTTTTGCTAGCACCTTGTGTGGATTATGGTCTAAGGAAATTCCTGACTCATCAACGTTCCATATGTGTTGTGGTCTGTCTAGGGTGTCGTACTTCTCCATAACCGATTTCAAATCAGGAAAGTACTGCGAAAGCATATCACTTGTTACAGCAATATCTTTTGCTCTCTCTCGTTTCTTTGGTTTAACCATCTTCAACTCCGAAAATCGACCCCCAAACCCATTGAACCACTGCTTGCTGGTCTCTCTATCCAAGCCTACTGTGCTGGACTTATTAGCAGCCATTTCCAGTATTTGCCAACGACTAAATCCGTAATCAAGATGGCACATATGAATACAATGCTCTGCAAGAGCTTCTTCCTGGGTTCGAGAGATTAGTTTTGGACCCACCGTTGTACCATGCCTTCTAGCTGCCGCCCATGATCGACATATTTTTCTTGGTAACATCGGCATATGCTTCCTTCAGCATTCCATATGTGTAGCTTGCTTTTAATTTATTTGTTGACATGGTGTTTTAAGATCTACAATAAAATGAAAATGCCCTGAAAGTTTTTTTATGATTTAATTATAAACATAATTAAATGTATAATAAAATTATACCTAGAGTCTAAAGTTAACAAATTTACTGCCTGATTAAGTATTATTAATGTATAATTCATTGATATAAACCTAAATACTCCGAAAAATAAATTCAATTCGAATTGCGTTTGCAATTTGCAATTTTAGAAAATGCCAGTACAGGCTTCCATAGATTTTCAACCAGACAGGGTTTCCCGCCATTCGTGAACTATGACGTACGTTTTGTCATGCTTTGCGATTCAGTGCTTCCGGTACGTCTGCAACTCGGAAGATTGCAGAACTGGATGGGATTGAAATTTATGTGCTATTCCAGCGCTGTTCTTTATGTAATCTACCTGGATTGTTATTTCATTTCATAAAAAAGCCATCAGCAACTGGGGCGGTGCTTATTTGAGTGTCGTTTCATAATGCATATTCATAACTTCCGATGTCAATGTAAACAGTCACATGCGGTTTGACTCGGCAGCTTATAAGGTAAGTGAACAATTGAATGTTACGTATCAAAGGGAAGAAAACAATCTCTACTTACCAAGTCAAGTTTCTGTGGTTGTTCTGGTGGCCAGGATAACAAAAAAAAACATTGCAGCGTGTGTCTACATAGATGTGGTCAAATGTGTTTGTCAATATTTTGACAGATGACCGGATATTACGTATGCGCGAAATCATGTGCCGCGCAAGATCATGTTCCTTTCCTGTATCTGTTTATTGCGCCCAGAATATTCTTTAAATGTGTTCCTGTGATACAGATCAACCCCCTTTGGCCTAGCTTCCACATAAAACCTCCTGAACTTCTCGGCAAGATCCTTCACGCTTACTTGCTGCATACCTATTCGTTTTCCGGACTTTTCAATATTCCATTCTGTAAAATACAATGAAAATTCTCAGTGATTCCCAGGAAAAGAAGTGAGAAAGTCAGCAATATAACGATTAAAGCCGTTTTTTGTCTGCGTTTGATTTATTGCAACATTTAACGTGTTTTGATTGATTTTTATACAGTGTGACACTATCAACAAACTTCAGTTCGGCCGATCAAATATAACTTACTTTGAAAAATCTTTATTCCCCATGCAGTGTTCTTTTTGGTAGAATGTGCCTGCCTTGCTTCGAAATACAGTTCGAGATCGTCATCCGTGGCGCTTTCAAACCTATTCTTGTTTTTATTTGGGGGGGGGGGGGGGGGGTCAGCATACACCGGGGTTTCCGGGGGATGCAGGCAATCCAACGCCGCCCTCTGAATTTCAGCCTCCACCTCTTCAGTAATACCTATGGAGCTTGCCATTTATTCTATCCCCTCTAAATCCAGACCCATAAAAAGTCTTCCTCGCTGGTATCCATTAATTGATCAACAGAATCACAAGGTAAGCAAATATTCCAATTTCCTAAGTCACATTCTGACAGACTGGTATCGTCGCTGTTATCCATTACGCAGACGACAGAACGCTTAAGGTAGGTGGCGTTTTCTTTTCTTTTCAAAATATTGTAGCGTTTATTTTCATTTTTTTTTATCATTATATTTCTTTTGATCATTAACTTTAGTTAGAAACTTTTTTGCTCATTTTTCTCAATAAGATTACCCTTGCAGAGTTTGTCGATCAAGGGGAGGTAACCTCAACTTGTTTGCAGTACTTCCAATATTCATACGCTGTTGGAAGTTTTGAGCTGGACACCTCGCAACTCAGTTTGTATGGTTATATAGTGGCAATGCCATATAATGGCAAACATACTGTTATAGTCTTCTCGCGGTTACCAGAACTGGTGTAATGTTTGGTTCCCTTGCGTTCTTAGTTGGATCAAATTAATATGCAACGCGGAATAATGCAATTTCGGAATGAAAGTATTTGACCTGAGAATGAACATCTTGCGAATTGTTGATGGACGCTTTTGGTGGCAAATGAAATCTTAAAGAAATACATAATGTCAACATTGCGTATACATTCAATGTTTTTACGAATATATCAAATGCCTATTGTTTATATATACAGTGTGGGTGTTAGATCGGTGGCATTTCGATTATATGGTGTCAACCGCCTGACAACTTGTACTTTCTCCAGGTACATTTGTAGGCGTATTGCCTATTGCACACCTGACCCAGGTTCTGGCTTGGGCTTCCGGTAGTTCACGAATAACGAAACTCACATAAACATTTCTCTAAAGTTTATTCTCCAGTAATATACTGAGTAAATATAACAATATACCAGTCGCTGGGTCAAACACGCACATACTACGGACAAACTTACATGATGACTAATAACAAGGGGCCAGCTCCCGGCTTTTCCCCGACAATGAATATATAATATAATACACAGACACGTACCTTACAGCCCCCACCCAGACAACACGTTGACAGCTACCGACGGACTCCCGAAACACACGTGCACCCGATATAAATACCATACAACGGGCCAATCAGTGGCGCCGAACCAACAACACACAAACTCAGATACACCTAACCAATCACACGACAACTAACACTCGACGGACACATTCGCGTACATACATGGCGGACTACAGACTTCCCAGCGACCGTAAACAATAAAGGTATTTACATATACATATACTACCATCCCATTCTCACATCGTACACATACACAGTAGATACAACAATCGAGTGACACTTGCATAGTTCTCGCATACATCTTACACCAGTCGACAGGCCTATCCACACACATACGCACACCAATCTATACCAGACTTCCACACATTTGTACTCCAGTTTCCCCCAAATTAAGACCCACTGCGCTCTTTCTTCTTCACTAAACGAAAACAAATAATATCAGTTGAAATAACGTTTTCATGAATGTTGTAAAATAAATAAAATCTATATCAAAATAGAGGAACCTATGGTGGCATATTTCTGCCATCGAGTTGCCGACTTACGACTTAAGAACCGAATAAGATAACCCTAACTACTCGGAACATGATAATTACATACAGCGTGACATTATTACAACAAACGATGCTGATGTTACCTCTTGGCATTTAATTGCCCAAAGGACAGACGAGAAAAGTAAAAGACTAAAATATCAGATCGAATCAGGTCGAAATGTCAATGAAACCGTAATTTAACATTATAGTCCATGAATTATTTTGCGGATAATAAATGTTGTAGAAATGAAGGGGCCTTTTTCAAACAAATAAATATTGTAAACTAGTATAGAACTGTATGTAAAAAAAAGTAAAATAGAAATAAATTCCGATGCCGGGAATTGAACCCGGGCCGTCTGGGTGAAAACCAGAAATCCTAACCACTAGACCACATCGGACCATACCAAGAGCATTGCAACATTACAACAGAGATGTAGGCGAGTATCGATCACAAATTATATATATCTGATGTTCCATCTATAAAAATATATACACGCAGATATTACGTTTGACTAATCAGAATAGAAGATAATATTTTTATAATCTTTTCCCGACTATCAGAAATAGTGTTATATCTTTCATTCACTTGCAATATTGGCTGGATCAAGATATTATGCAACGCGGAGCAATTTAATATCATAATAAAGTAAATATCCTGGGAATTAACTTCAAAAGAAATCTTACGTATGTACTCAATACTTATGTTAGCATACAGTTCTGGTTGTAAAGTTTCTCTACATGATAATGTACCATCTGATTAGGTTCTGTACACATAAGGTTATCCATTACTTGAAGAAGATAATTTTATAAACAAACAAATTAAGAAACACTGCAGATCAGAAGTTTGTTTCTTTAAATAAATTCACACTTGTAGTCGTGTATCTGTGAATAATTGGACAGTGATTAAGCTTGTTGAATAAAATATATCACAAAGTTATCCATTGTATGTAAATTTGTTCCGGTCACATTTTTGTAGACCCTCCGTGCGATAACATCTGGGCAACAAGAGCGATTTATTATGTTTCCCCCAACGAAAATTAATTAGAGAATACCGAAGCGTTAACAAATTCATAATCCGAAATCAAAATCGATTAAACCAGGGGCAAAATATGAACAACAGAAAGATTTACATATAGACTTGTAAAAGTACAAGAGAATAAGACCAGGTGTTGCGGAAGAGTAAACGTCTTCTGCTTCATCAACGACAGCACCACCACCAACTAATGAAGGGATACATATTGCATTAGTACCTGTTCCTCTGCCGCTTCTGGTTCTTCTAATACTTCTTGACCGGGCCATACCTTCTTAACTGTTAAAGATATCATAACGAAACTTGCAGTATACTTGCACCACCATAAGCTAATTGTGCACTGCCATTATGTGACTATGTCCATGGGGTCAAGATTAAAAGAGGTGTGATTTTCCCAATAATTTTTCTCCGGCCGATACCGTTTGAAATGTTAGAGATATACTGAGGAAACGTTTAGTATACTGATATCGTCTATAGATACTTTTGATATTCACCCAATGGTAAGAGGTAAACAATAAATGATTTTTCAGCATTCAAAGGTGTACGCCAAGGTGATACAATCAGTCCGTCGTGACTATTTCGAATTACATGTAACAACATTTTACCAAATCTCAGATGATCATTTCCGACTAAGGGATTAGTTTTAAGGACTGTTATAACGGTTCCAATTTCAATAAGAACTTGTATGCATTATGCAATTAAGCAGGGGAGAGTTAATCTAATATTCAAGTCAAATAGATGCTAAAATTTGTGCAGTAACCACGTTGATTTTCAAGGGTTTTCATGTTTCCTCCCACGTTATAACTTGTTTCATAATTGTTTTCAACTTAATAAACTATATATTATTAAGAATGTATAACAAAGTTAAAATAAATAGTATTTCCGATGCCGGGAATTGAACCCGGGCCGTCTGGGTGAAAACCAGAAATCCTAACCACTAGACCACATCGGACGATACTAGTATTATAAGTTGTGTAGAATTGATTAGTTAATTAGATCTATCATAACTCTTTTTTGTTTCGTTGTCAAAATGTGCTATTTAAATAGAGGCATGTAAACAATTTACCAATGCAGATTTTTTCTCAAAACCAATTCCTGTTCGTTATATAAAGATTATTGTATTGAAGATAGTTTATCTTTGCATTGTCTCGTAATAGAGAATTGCTGTAATATAAATATTTTATAGATTGATACGAAACGAAAACAGAATACGTAAAATGAAATAACCTGTTTCTTTATTTTGGTAAAAATAATAAACTTTATAAAAATAAGTAAAATTATGAAAACTAGTATAGAAATAAGAAGTTGTATGTATAAAAAAATTAAAAACAAAAAATAAAAACAATTTCCTATGGGTGAAAACCAGAAATCCTAACCACTAGACCACATCGGACCTAACATTGTAAATACAGGTGGACAGTATTATAACAACATAGTGATTAGCTGAAAATCGAATATAATCGAAAATCAACCAGTTTGACTTTTCTTATTCCGATTATCAATTACAAAATACGTTATCGGTTCTTCATTTAAATCAAAGTTTTGCAAAATGGATAAAGTTTAAGTGAATTTTTATACTTACACTACAAATGCGTATGACAAAGACAAAATAAGAGACACTATTGAATGTGTTATACTTTTATACTCTTTTCCTCTAACCAGAACTGGTGTTATCTATATAAAAATAGAGGATTCAAATAAGAGAATCCTAACCACTAGACCACATCGGAACATCATAATTACATGCAGCGTGACATTATTACAACAAACGATGCTGATGTTAACTCTGGGTATGTAATTTCCCAAAGCACAGACGAGAAAAGTAAAAGACTAAATATCGGATCGGATCAGGTCGAAATGTCAATGAAACCGTAATTTAACATTAGTGTCCATGAAAACGTTTAATTATTTTGCGGATAATAAAATGATGTAGAAACGAAGTGGCCTTTTTCAAACAAATAAATATTGTAAACTACTCTGTAGTATAGAAATAAGAAGTTGAATGTACAAAAAAAAAAATAAAATAAAAATAATTTCCGATGCCGGGAATTGAACCCGGGCCGTCTGGGTGAAAACCAGAAATCCTAACCACTAGACCACATCGGACCATACGTGAGCAACATTACAACCGCCATGTAGGCAAGTATCGATCACAAATTATATACAGCTGACGTTCCATTTATAAAAATATATACAGACACAGATATTGCGCTTGACTAATCAGAATAGAAGATGATATTTTTATATTCTTTTCACGACTATCTGAAATAGTGTTTTATCTTTCATTCACTTGCAATATTGGCTGGATCAAGATATTATGCAACGCGGAGCAATTTAATAACACAATAAAGTAATTATCCTGAGAATTAACTGCAAACGAAATCTTACGTATGTACTCAATACTTATGTTAGTATAAAGTTCTGGTTGTAAAGTTTCTCTGCATGATAATGTACCATCTGATTAGGTTCTGTACACATAAGGTTATCCAATACTTGAAGTAGAGAATTTTATAAACAAACGAATTAAGAAACACTGCAGATCAGAAGTTTGTTTCTTTAAATAAATTCACACTTGTAGTCGTGTATCCATGAATAATTGGACAGTGATTAAGCTTGTTGAATAAAATATATCACGAAGTTATCCATTGTATGCAAATATGTTCTGTTGATAAAGACCGGTCCATTTTTGGAAGGACGTTTTCTGGATAAGACGTTGTATTTATCGAGTCTCGAAGAAAACGCTATAAACAGATTTTACTGTATATATACACTATTTGTGCATTTCGATTCAGACGTGAACAGATACGGTGTTATCTGGCTGAACATGCGGGTTTTCTCCGTGTACTCCGGTTTCCTCCAACACTGAAACCCCCCGGGCGATAACATCTGGGCAACAGGAGAGATTTATTATGTTTCCCCCAACGAAAAGTAATTAGAGAATACCGAAGCGTTAACAAAATCATAATCCGGAATCAAAATCGATTAAACCAGGGGCAAAATATGAACAACAGAAAGATTTACATGTAGACCCTTGTAAATGTTCAAGAAAATAAGACCAGGCGTTGCGGAAGAGTAAATGTCTTCTGCCTCATGGACGGCACCACCAACGAATGGAGGGATACATATTGCATAATTAACTGTTCCTCTGCTGCTTCTGGTTCTTCTAATAATATTTGACCGAGCCATACCTTCTGAACTGTTGAAGATATCATAACGAAACTTGCAGTATACTTGTATCACCAGAAGCTTATTGTTCGCTGTCATTATGAAACTATGTCAAAGAGATCAAGGTTAAATAAGTGTGAATTTTCCCAATAATTCTTGTCCGGCCGATATCATTTGAACCGTTAGAGATATACCGAGCAAACGTTAAGTATAGTGACATCGTCTTTAGACTATGTGCAGCGCACTGCCATAAGGAAATTTGACTTTCACCAATGGTCAGAGGTTACAATATCTGATTTTTAAGCATTCAAAGGTGTACGCCAAGGTAATGCAATCGGTCCCACATTGTCTCTAATTACATGTTTTAAACAACATTTTACCAAATCTCAGATGACCATTTCCGACTAAGGAATCAGTTTTAAGGACTGTTATAACGGTTCCAATTATAATAAGAACTTGTATGCATTATGCAATTAAGCAGGGGGGAGTTCATCTAATATTTAAGTCAAATAGATGCTACGGCTAAAATTTGTGTAGTAACCACGCATCATTTCACCGAGTTTTCCTCTTTCCTGCCATGCTATAACTTGCTTCATACTTGTTTTCAACTTCATAACCCATATACTATTAAGAATGTACAAAACAAATAAAAAATATTATTTCCGAAAGATTATTGTGGTAAAGTTAGTTTTTGCATTGTCTCGTAATAGAGAATTGGTGTAATATAAATATTGTATAGATTGATGCGAAACGAAAACAAAATACGTAATTAAAATAACTTGTTTCTTTATTTTGGAAAAATTAATAAACTATATAGAAATAAGTATGTACAAAATAGAAGTTAAAATTATTTCCGATGCCGGGAATTGAACCCGGGCCGTCTGGGTGAAAACCAGAAATCCTAACCACTAGACCACATCGGACCTTACATAAAGCGTTACAGTATTATAACAAGCTAGTGATTAGCTGAAAATCAATTATAATCGAAAATCAACCAGTCTGACTTTTCTGATTCCGATTATCAATTACAAAATACGTTATCGGTTCTTCATCAAAATAAAACTTTTGCAAAATGGATAAAGTTTAAGTGCATTTTTATGCTGAGACACCAAATGCGTATGACAAAAAAAAAGAGACACTATTTACAGTGTTATATATACTGTTATAGTCTTCTTCCTGTTACTAGATCTGGTAACTGTGTGTAATTTGTTTGTTTCACTTGCATTCTTAGTTGGATCAAACTAATATGCAACTCGGAGTAATGCAATTTCAGAATGAAAGTATTTGACCTGAGAATCAACATCGTGCTAATTGTTGATGGAAGCTATTGGTGCCAAATAATGTGTAAAAAGAATTACATTATGTCAACATTGCGTATATACTCAATGCTTTTACGAATATTTCCAATGACTATTGTATAAATAACACGGAAACACAACTGACAAAGGAAGATAATTTTTGACCTGTGGCCTGTCCGGGCCTCGAACTCACGATCTCCGGCACCAAATCGCCTAGCCAGAATACCTGCGGCCGTTACAACTGCGTCAACTCGACATCCCCAAAATAATAAAACAATGACTATTGTATATATCTCAAACAAAATAAATCATGTAAACTAGTATAAAAGTAAGAAGTTGTATGTACAAAAAAATAATAAAAAAATAAAATAAAAAACAAATTCCGATGCCGGGAATTGAACCCGGGCCGTCTGGGTGAAAACCAGAAATCCTAACCACTAGACCACATCGGACCTTACATACAGGTTGACAGTATTATAGCAAGCGTCTGATGGGCTGAAGATTGATGTCTATTAGGTATAAAATTACCGAAAAGGCAGACGAGAGAAGTATTGTCATGGGATCCGGGTAGAAATGTCATTGTTTTCAAAACAATTAAACAGTGATTTAACATTATAGCCCTCAAAGCGTTAATTATTTTATGGATAATTGAATGTTATAGTAATGGGGTGGCCTTTTCCAAACAAAATACATTAAGTATAAAGAAACAAAAATTAAAAAAGAAGATTAAAATGATTTCCGAATGCGATTTAACATACTCGTCCATAATGCGTTAATTATTTTGTGGATAATAAAATGTTGTACAAATGAAGTGGCCTTCCCGAACAAAATTAATCCTGTATACTAGTATGGAATGAAGAAGTTATATGTACAAAAAAAAAGATGAAAAAAAGAATTTCCGATGCCGGGAATTGAACCCGGGCCGTCTGGGTGAAAACCAGAAATCCTAACCACTAGACCACATCGGACCGTTCACAACGTGCACAACAACGACTAGAGGTGTGCGGGCGGGTAACGATCACAAATATACATCTGGCGTTCATTGCAATCGGGACCCGTCGGCATATACCTTTGGATGACTCATCTGTTACTGCATTCCACTGCATCACTACTTCAAGTGACGTTCGTTGTGTATAAATACATTTGTGTCACCTTATCAGCACTGAAGAGAATGAACGTGCCATGTTGATATTTACCCGGTCAAGATATCACGTTCTTAGAGATATGCTATAGATGGCGAAATTACCCTCAGCCAGCATCCTTACCCTTTACCCCGGCTCTCTGCTGAATAAAAGCCAAAATGGGAGATATCTATGATCACAATCTTGCATTCACATGAAATAAAGTAATGTTTACAATGTTTTGTATTGATCTTGTTAATTACTGCATTCTATCAACAATATTTGATTATGAAATCCAGTGGCGTAGGAATTATATTTGAAAGTGAATGCTTTTGATAGGAAGACCCCTGATTTAATATATAATCTATTGCACCAACGAGAAAGAAATTTCACCTTGTTTCTTTGAATTTGAAGTAACAAATTAAAATAAAATGATTTTTAATGATAAAAAAATTCTTGCAAAAATTTAGTTTATTGTCATGACAGCCACATAGAACATGTAAATTATATGTTGTTGCGGTCCTATGTTCCCCAAGGAATCAAGATGCAAGTCAAGTATGAAGGGCGAATTAGAGTGTATGCTTGTGCATACGCGCATATATGATTGCTACGCCACTGAAATCAAATTTTGTAACGTTGTAGACGGATCAGAATATTCAAAGGATCTCACAATTATGTACGTATCCGACGCTTTGGTGTATTGGATAAGCTGCCGTGCATACGGACCAAACTCAATACATAGGATGCCAAGAACGATTTACAGTAAACACTTCTTGTTGGAGTGTATTGACATTCAGCTGTCCAGAAACAAATCTTCCGAAACAAAACATGCATCAAATCTCTGTTCGAAACAATATTAAGTGTCTGTACAATTTAGAATTATTTAAAGGCTGTTAATTATTCCAGTTTTAAATAATATAATTCATCATAGCCAATTTTTAAATATTAAGAAAATACCGAACTGTCAACTAAACCATAACTCAAAATCAATTAAACTAGGGGCAAAGTTATGAGCAAAGGAAACATTTACACAGAGACTTTTGAAAAAGACCAGTGTACCGTTTCAATATTAATGTTAACAGTGGTCTTTTCGTTTCTTTATTTTCAGTGTTGATTTATACCTGTTTTTTTTTCCGAATAAGCTGAGAGTATCAAATAGTTCCAATGTTAACTTTTGTCGTCGGTGCCGGAAAAGATTATTCACATTATATATATATAAATTGTTACTCAATTAGATGATCTCTCTCTCTCTCCCTCTCTCCCCCCCTCTCTCTCTCATTTCCCCTTGATCTCTCTCTCATGATGTGTTTGCACGTGTGACTGTATGTACTGTGAGATAATGTATTTTAGTAAATAAGCCATCTAGAACTTTGTAAATATATAAATGTTTTATTGTAGGGAAAGGGCTTAGTATAAGTTGTAAAACTTGTGCCCAATCCCATTGCTATTAAAAGCAATAAATATGTTTAAATCGAATCCCGAGTAACATTTCCTGTGTTGATGGGCCGTTAAGCAAATGATAATAATAATATCGTTCATCTGTATGCAAACCTCCTCCTATCTGACTATCTATGTTATCTATCCCCGGTGCCACTCTTCATATTTCATGCAGGAAATCACATTAAAATGCACGCTCTATAGAAATGTATCATATGCCCCCCTCCCCCCTCCACCCCCCATCGTGCGTGGTCACGTCATTCCTTTGAGTGACGTAACCACGCCACCTAGCGTCCACCACTAGAGTGACCAAGATGGACAGTGGCCATCGAAAGGTCTCGGTAAGGATGGAAAGTTTGTTGTTAGTAAGAGTTTATATACAACCTTAATTATTAATTGATCTCTATCTATATTACATGTTCTTATTAGCACGTGTAGGCATGCTGTCCTTGTTCCCTGATTCTGTTTCCGTTAGTCATTTGTTTTCCTTTAGAATTATTGCCCTGTCCGTAGTACACGCCTGTGAGTGTGTCAAACTTTAATGTTTAATATACTTATTTTCGATTGTAATTTCCATTCAATGTAGTAGTTAAAGATGAATTCAATAACATGTGTCTTGGTTTTGTTTATTATTTATGTAATAAGTCCATACAGTGTATATTTCATATAAAAAGGTGTAATTAACATGTTACACAGAGTCTTGAACAAGTAAAGATACACACAAGAAAATTTCGAAATTTTATCTTGAATAAATACAAAATTCAATGCAATCCTACGAAAGCAAATATAAAAATTCAATTGTATGAAAGTAAAATAAAGCATGAATTATGCTGCTAAACAAAAACATGATGTCATGGTCAGCTCAGTTATCCACATATCTTACAGACATATATTTAACGCCATAGCAGTCTTAAGACTTCCGAGCAGTCTTAAAAGCAAACGTCTTAATATCTGTTACAACGTGCCGTCGTGATGGTATAACATGGCGACGTGATTCGATATCGTGGCGACATGATGCTATAACATGGCGACATGATGCTATAACATGGCGACATGATGCTATAACACGGCAACATGATGCTATAACATGGCAACATGCTGGTATAACATGGCAACATGATGGTATAACATGGCGGAATGATGCTGTAACATGGCAACATGATGCTATAACATGGCGACATGATGCTATAACATGGCAACATGATGCTATAGCATGGCAACATGATGCTAAAACATGGCGACATGTTATAAATCAATAACATGTCGACATGATGCAATAACATTGCGAAGACGTTGCTGTCATACTTCACCTTAAGGCAGCTTTAGCATTCCATAGACATCAATGATGCATACCACAAACTTTTACTAAGACAATCGACGCTGATAGTCTTCAAATCTTAAACATCCATGTCATGACGAAGATGAGGGAATGAAATAGATATTAAATCTCTTGGCTGAAACACACGAACACACATCTTCAAAGCCAGTCCATTTGACAGTTTTTACGTCAAAATGGGTCACCATGAAGGAAATCCAAGGAAACAGTGGGCTGGACATGATTTTAAAAAACGGAAAGGTTTTTTTGCCTTTGTATGGAAGCTTCGCTTTCTCGTTACTCAAATGTTCGCTCTTCGCCGATAAAATGTATGTTTGCCAAGTGATGAGTTCGGCCTTTACAGGTAACTATTATTAACTGTTAGTGATCTAATGGTTTTCGCTTTAATTATGAATCACCTCTCATCAGGACGAGATAGGCGAAAACGTCCAAGATCACAGTATTCTTTACAGTGAGATTCCATAGTAACAATATAACAAAATGTCTGATGTGAAACTGTTCGTGTGTAGTTTATCAACTTTTCAGAAATCACAGTTAATTAGTGAATATGTCCACGTTACTGAAGCCGTCCATACTATCTGGTGCCATGACGTCAACCGAGTACAAGATCTTCTTACTACGAGTCCAACTGTACGTGTTGTCAAATCGTACCACGTCTGTAAATTATAAAAAAAGAAAATGAAGAAACAGAGTTATGCCCCTTTGTTATACAGGCATAGTTTCCAGAGACGTGCATACATCTACTAACCTTCACATAAGGTGTATCATGGTTTCAAAAGTCTGATGAATAAATACTATTTTGTTCAAAATAATCAATAATTTGTTCTGTTGAACTTTAAAAATGAACACAGAATTGAAAATAGCATGGTGTTTCTCGAAAAATCAGGTATGAAAATATTCAATTATCCCCCAAAGTAAAATTTTAAATAAAATATGTTTTACGTCGAGCTCCAACAACAACAAAGACAGCTACGCTTTGTTGTAATAACAACACAAAGAACGGCAAAGATGTTGATAAAATCAGAGCGAACCAAGACGTATACAAGGCTATACATGCGGTGGGGAGGAATGCGAGCAGAGATGAGTTATTCCCCTCATACAGCTTTCGTATAATAAAGGGAAGTAACAAAATGACAACTTGGCGAAATTTCGAATTTGACGCCATTCAATGCATGTTGAATCCAGTAAGAACTGTCATTGCCAAAATCCTCGACTAGCTTTTAAAGAAACTAACCCCAAAACCTTAACCTGAATTTTCGGCGAAAAAGTCAAAAAGGTTATATGAATGTTGAACTCAACAGGAATTATCATGGCAGAAATCAGTAAGAAAATTGCCCCGGTTTTGAACTGGAGTTAAAATCCGCAATGAAATCGAAACCCCTAATAACTTACAAGTGCCGACAGTTTTACACACGACACTACCGTCGCCCGGATATATATGGCTGGTAACCCTCTCCGGTTTTACAATCTCCTCCATGGTTCCCTTCTGTAATCCGTCCTCTATCCGTTTGTACACGGCAAAACCAACGTCATATCCTTCTGTGAAGAATTGCCAACTACAACATACAAAAGCCCCACTTTCGTCAACATGTTTCGTTTGTGATATTTTCGTTGGACGCAATATTCCAGGAAACATTTTTTACTTCTATCCCCAAACTAAGCAAAAACGAACTTCCCCTCAAAGGACCCGGTCTGATTTATTGTTACAAGAATGTTTATTTAATGTCGCATACTCCGGTATATTAAACAATTAACGTTAGCACTCATTAGCACTGCAGTACTATTATTGCGACACTGTAGTTTTTTTATTGCGACAATGTAGAGCAATTATCCGGGAGAGTGAAAATACATCAAGGCAATGTCACTAGTCCGGGAGACTATCGGGTGTTGCAGTACAGTAAGTAAACAGTAAGTAATTATTGCATCGTTACGTTGGAAAGATATAAACATTTAGATGATTTAATTTACGGTATACTATCACTCCATTTCAGGTATCCCTTCCCCTACCTAAGCACACTTTCCGGAATGGTGACGTTATACTCCAGGTCCAGAAGCTGTTTACTGCTAACGGTTACCGAGGTAAACTTGTCCCTTTCCAGGCCGTTAGCATTGGCATATAGTTCTTTAGGTACATCTCCACCTTGGACAATCTGGTATAAATAAAGAACATTACAGTCCTACATTTCAAATGCTTATAAATCATCATCTGCAGGAAGGGCGTAAGAATTGTATCTTTTACCCCCAGGCGAGTACAAGGACATCAACTTATCAACCTCTTTGTTACTGTTGATTGTTTCCTGTCCTTGCTTTAGGGGGGTGCCTGAGGAGACATTAGACGATAGGAACGTGTAAAGAAAGAAAGATACACGTACATTGATTCTAAGCATTGCGTGGGGGTCTGTAGCCAATTTTGACCTATTTGATGTGCCTTACCATAAAACACAAAAGAAAACCCAACAATGCAGGAGATCACACATTGGTCTATCTGACGAACCATGATGTGAAAAAGAGCGGTGTCACTCCGCAATAATTAAAAACAACGCAATTTGTAATAAAATTGCTTTATTACATTTTACGTTGATACTTCTCAACGCATTTTGTAATTATCAGGGATTTGGCTCGTAGTTAATTGTTAAGATTGCTGTTACTAGTAAAGACAATTACTATCATATAATATTGTAATTAGCGATTTATATCTATAATGTGGCCTTCCCTTCTTAAGACCTACCATTTCACCACATCTGGGATCCCCGTGTTTGTCCACTAGAGTACCCCCGTAGGCAGCTGGCAATTGGTCAGCGTCAATGTATTTGAGTAGGGTGTCTGCGTAGTTACCTTGGGGAACAAAGACAGCGATGTAGAGAGAATTCGTTCTAATGACATATTTCCATGTTTGCGAGAAATACAATGTATTTCAAATAAATGTTTATAATCAAAATAACAGTGGATTTGTACCGATTAATTTCAAATAAAACGAAAATTAAATATTAACTTACTTGTACCAAATACTTTAATTTTCTTTCTCGTTCCCTCAGCCACAAACGGTCGTACTAGTTTCCAGATCACCGGGAAAATCTTCGGAGCTGTTGAGACA
This sequence comes from Mimachlamys varia, assembly GCA_947623455.1. NCBI lineage: Eukaryota > Metazoa > Mollusca > Bivalvia > Pectinida > Pectinidae > Mimachlamys > Mimachlamys varia. The sequence goes on along the minus strand of OX392532.1, from coordinate 24,519,541 downwards.
ATGTGTGATGTAGCAACATTAACATTTATTGTTCAGATACTACACTTTTAATATCAATTAAATTTTCAAACACATCCAGAAATCAAATAATTCAACAAGAAAAAATATTAAATTTTATTAACGCAATCAAATTAAAACATAGAACTAACTATAAATTTGAAAAAAAACACTAAGAAAATCACTACGGACACCCACAAAAGTAGTTGGCCAGGAAAGGAAAGCGTTTCAATATATACGATAGACATCAATTGTCGCCCATCATATATATCGGCATCAGTTCCGCACTATCGTCTCAGGATTAACATGGGCATACCGTCGCCTCCTGGCTATATGACGAAATTGTGTTAGAGAATACCGCAGCATTAACAAAATCATAATCCGAGCTCAAAATCGATTAAACTAGGGGCAAAATATGGAAAAATGGAAACATTTACATGGAGATCCCTGTAAAAGTACATGAGAATAAGACCAGGTGTTGCGGAAGAGTAGTGTCTTCTGCTTCATCGACGACCACACACCATGTAAATCTGGGCCACATCCAAATAAACACCAAGTCCTCGAAATAAGAACCGAGGCATTGTCAATCAGAACAAGTAAGCATACTAATAAGCATACACAAAAACGTACATCGTCATATTACATAGAGAGACATAATGTTTTTCAATGAGATAAAGATGGCGACCATAAAACCATGGTATAAGGATATTGGTTTAGTTGACGCTGCGGTATGCTCGGACATTTTTATTGTCTTATTTAATTTCCAGGAGAACATTTTCAGTGTTTTTTGTTTCTAGATTTGCAGTGTTACCGTTGATGATGAAAATAAACTTGAGTCTTTCGGGGTAGTTGTCCTCGACGAGTGTGACGAACTGATTAAATGTGTCGATTCCGGGTTTCCAAAGGTGCCTCATTCCAACCTTCTCCATGTCATATATTATAGTCTCCTTGTCAATCACTTTCCCCAGCTGTAAAATATGATACACATGTACGGTATTGGAATGTATAGCAACACATCAAGAATAGTTCTAATTTCTTTTGGACTTCTGGTTTTGAAATTGTTTGCATTTGTCTGAATGGTTAGAAATGGAATATGTCTTAATACTTTCTTAACTCCAGCAATATTACGACATACATAGCCAATGTTTTTTCTCGTGAAATTCACGTGAAATATGGAGAAAAAGTGAATTTTTCACATTTCACATAAAGACATATTGCCTGTGTATATCGCAATGCTTTTTCCAAACAATATTCATGTGGACATTAGAAAGTTGTAAATCTATGTAAGTTCCATTTTAATACTGCTAGTTTGTCGTGAATTTGCTAATATATTTTGCATAAAACTAATAACTAAAGTTACGCAAATTGTACAGAATAAAAAACATACGGATACATTTCATAGCAGTACGGAACGAATTAGTGATAGGTATTTTGATTACGATTAGGTCTCTTAATTGGCAGACTCGACAATTATGACATTCGATTCAAACATATACTGACCGACATAACTATTTCAAGAAAACATATCCATTTGAGTACAAATTGTATATGCATGCAGCTTAGTTCTTAGGTCTGTGTACAGATTCACAATTACTCCCAGCATAACATCATTATTCAATCTAGATGGACTTGCGACAAAGAACGTTCGAGTGTTCAATAAGCATGAACTCTGATTTGTATAAGTAAATCGGGGATGCATTTCCTGTTGAGATATGTATCAGCAAAACAAATCATGATCTCGTGACAATTTCAATACGGAAATCGTGCAGATGTCACGTGAATAACACAACTAAATTTAAAAGCTAGTTTAAAGAAGTGTTGTGCATTTGCAAAGAGATACATTGCCAAGATGAACGACGAATACATATACATATAAGATGCTACAATTGAGTCAGAAGATGAACTTGTCATTCAATGTTGTAAGAGTAGAATACACAGAGTAAGATAAAGGGCTTACATACTAAGCCTCTCGTGTACACGCAGCCTGGTTCAGTCGTTAGGCTCCGCACAAGGGACTTTACCATGCACTCAGCATGATATCCAAACAAAATTATCTTTGTTGAGAAAATAATGGGTAAATACACTCAAAAGCAGCTCGGCAGGCGTTGGAAAACACAATAACTGTATATTATACTTTTATCAGGCCAGATATTTGGCTAAGTGCAGTAGTATAATGTTCATGATATCATAACATTCTACAATGAGTATATTCCAATGCAAAAGCATATTTGTACAAAGTAAACCGGCATATAATATGTCTCACCTTGTGTGATTGGCACGCCATGACCTTCGAGAATCGTTCAAGGTCAGACAACTTATGACGTAACAAATCTGATTGTTTTACCGATGCCATTAGCCCTGTAATGTAGCACTCAAAAGTCAGAAAAGCCGACACTTTAAAGATGAGAATGAGATATACAGCCTTGCTGGTACATGTGTAAAAAGATCAGAGAATACCAAAGCGTCAACAAAACCATACTTCGAACTCAAAATTGATTACGCTAGGTAGGGATTTGAACAAAGGGAAGATTAACGCAGCGAAAGTTCAAGATAATAACACCATGTGTTCCAGAAGAGTAAGCGTCTTCTGATTCATCGACAACCCCTGGCATGTAAATCTAGGTCAGATCCGAGTAAATGCCACGCCCTAAAAGTGAGAACTTCAGCATTAAGGGTTTCCGTATAAATCCCTCCTTTGTCGCCCCTAATTTAATCGATTTTTAGTTCGGGTTATGGTTTTTAACACTTCGTTATTCTATGATTGTTTTTCGTGATTTTAAAGGAAAAAGTAGTAGCCGAAATTAGGCTGTTATCTCACCTAATCCTGGATCATGCCATGTTTGGAGCAAGCATTTATCAGTCACAACATTTTAGGAAGTGAGGTATATGAAATATATTCCTTCACTTCTTATTGGTCAATGTGTTAGTTCACCCCTCACTCACATACCTTTTTGGATTGTTCCTTCATGATGTTGGTGTATAATTCTAGCCGATAAACTTTATGTTTTATCAAATCTATTTTTCTCGCACATGCACATAGCCCTGAAATATCAAATGGTAAAATCATGCACATGCATCGATAATCAGATAACGTCGTCGGCAAATCAGTTGCAGATCGGCAATATTCTTGATACTTTGCGAAAACAATCGTTCTTTTCTAATGATCTCAAAGTCTTTCTCAGCCCAGCTATAAAAATATTTCATCATGCCGTTTACTTTTGATCAACCAATCAATTGTCTACGTGTTAACATATAAGCTTGTATGTTTTGGTTTTATGCAGCTTCGTTAAAGTCATCATACCTACTAGATGGCTACACAATACACGAGGACATTGAACTACCATATATCTTTACCCTGATTGTTTAAGTAAAGAAAGCTTATCAATGTTCTAGGTTTATTAAAACAAACTGGCATTTGGCAGCTGTCTGGACTCAAAACGAGGGAGGAAATACTCTGGGATAGCATATGTTGAAAAGATAGTGATGTTAACTTGAAATATCCATGCATGGGTTAAATTTATATTTTTGGTGAATCAAATTCTTAAAAACCAAAGGGATATTATGATATAAAATTGTGCTGATAGTGAACAATTAAATTACGTTATAATATACGCACCTTTAAAATCCAATCTACCTAACGGGTCCACCCATATAGGACAGCCTTCCTTGTCAAAGCCACTGGTCCCGCCAGTGAAATACTTCTTCACGACATCTGGAGATTCAAAATCCTCTAGGATTGTATCTACATTATATGTCTTCCTCCAAGATAAACTCTGCAAAAATTAAAAATTGTGGCGTTTTTTACATACATATGTATTCTGTAAAGCAAGTCTCTTTGCGTCTAAGTACCGACTATCATGACGCAGATTATACTTATAAGTACACTTAAACTTATAAAATGAGTCATCCCCGTCATCATTTGCGGCGAATAACTTATGCAAGATTGTTTTCATCGCAAAATTCGCGAAAATAAATAGCACGCGAAAGGAAACATGGTTAACAGTATATTTTCGAAACGTCAACTGTCAACATATTGTTCACTTGTCCGTGACATAAGAATATCACATTATTTGCACCCTTAGGCTATGTCATGGTGAAAGTAGAAGCTTATCGTGTAATGTGCATTATGATAATTGCGCGACAGCGAAACGGTACAATTGACCACTTTGAAGAAGTCTACAGACGACAGGGTACTATTGATTTTTTTAATTGAAAAATGAAACCAACGAAATAACTTGATACGTGCATTTTGTTCTGTCCTTATAGTTCTCACAATACACTGTTCGTATATATGTTTATATACACTTACATTTCTCAACATCTCCTCTGACTTTGTCAGGTCAAAATTTCTTGCTGTAATAGAACAAATTATTTGTATCCATTTAAAATTGATCATTGATAAATATTTTTCTGTTTACATCAATGGTATTATTATATAATGGACCTGCCAGTGGTATTTAAACTGTTAAGGTGAATAAAACAAAGCTTTTATAAAAAATGTAAAATTCATTAAAATGTTGAAAAGTGAAAAGATTGATGAATGATTTGTGATGATTAAAATACAATGAGATCATCTCAAAAGTCTTATGACCACATATATTGTGTCAAATAATGACTTAAACCGAATGCTTTCAAAACATTTCTATTTATTATTCAATAATATGTAAATATACCTGTTACTTACCTATTAACCACCTGAGAAGGAAGTTGTCGTCGTGGTCAGGTTTGATAGCATCCTGAACTCGGTTTCGGAACTGTGTGAATAATATCAATCAATCGATTAAACTGATGGAAGTATTCATTAAATGTTCACACATATTTTATTATACCCACTCACACAAGTGGTTGATTCCATCTGTTTCTTGTAATGTTGGAAAATAAAACATGTTTAAAACATGCAACATATGTGTGTATTACGTCATCTTTTATATAACTTGTTTAGTTGATTTCCTGATAAATATTTATAACTTTGTGTTATAGATATTCTATAAAGTTACGCTTCCTTCCAAATAATATGTCCTTATGCATTGTTTTTCAAACTCACAAGTACTACAGATGCGAAGATGAAGATGTTTGGTAAGACAAGGGAGATAGAGAGAAAGAAACAGACACACACACACACACACGAGCAGAGAGGGAGAGAGACAGAGACGGGAGAGGAGACAAACAATTACATAACCGAGAAACCGAGTAGATAATTTGAGTACATTGTATACTGTTATTACTATGCAGATGAGTGTACAGATACTCAGATTATAAGCGGTTCGATATCATTCTTCTGTAATATGCAAAGCCTTATATCAGCATCAAAAGGTGTGATTTTTTGGAGATATTCCATACACACGAATGCAAAATTTGTTTCTTAATAGTTATTGGAAATTAAGAACCAATGTATATTATCTTCAGTTGTGGACGATAACATATATCACGTTTACAAAAGGAATGTAATAAGATAAGAGAAACTCTTGAAATAAAATACAAGTATTTTTTAACCAATTACTGTACATGTACGTTAGTACGGGTATTCTTTGTCCATAATGACAACAAAAACGAACACGGAACATAACTGATTAGGACGTGAATGCACGGAGGCGTCAGCAGTAATACGAGTCGTATTGTTTTATTTAATAACATTTTTGAATTATTTTGTGCAAATGTGAATAGCCCATTAAATGACTTTCGATAACACTATATGCATGTTCGTGCTATATGGTTAGAGATTATATCTGGTATGGCGGTTAATTCTTACCACTATTCATCGTCTCTTTCAAGCATACTTAACTTAATGACTCTCGTGTCTGTATGTGTCATCGTTGTAGATTCAATTAATGGCCCTGCTAACCTACTTGTGTGACATCCTGTAACAAGTGCACCACGAGTTTTCTTTTCGATCGTGTGACAAGTGTAATACTATTTCAGCAAGAGTTTATCAATAGTAATAGTGCGTCGTCTACAGCTTGTAATATATTATATAAAGATCCTAGTTACTATAACATATAAAGTCAATCTCTCTCAAATAAAGTGTGAAATGAATTCACTATTTAGCCTTACTTGATATCGAACCCTTTATACTCTATAACCCTTTAAATGGGTGAAAGAATTCATTTCCAAGAACTACTATAAAACAATTGTTGTATTTGTTTTTATGGAATATCTCACATAAAGCACATATGTCCAGGTTTTGATATGTGTGTATGCCTATTTATGTACCAGAAACTGATAGCATAATCAAATATCGACCCTTTATAATCTGAGTATCTGTATGTTCTTTCTGCATAGTAAAAACAGCATACAATGTACTCAAATTATCTATTCGGTTTATCGGTTATATAATTGTTTGCCTCCTCTCCCCGTCTCCGTCCCTGTCTCTCTCCCTCTTCGTCTGTCTGTCTCTCCCTGTCTCACCCAAACATCTTCAAAAAAGCATCTGTATTACTTTAAAAAGTAATATACAAAGAAATACTATTTGAAATGAAATGTAAGTATAAATAACAATGTACTACGGAAGTTACTAATTTCACATAATTTATAAAACATATTCAAAGTTTAGGAAGGGACCTTAGTCTGGTGAAAGATGTATTCAGTCGATAAAATGGAGCAAAGTTTAATCTTTCTAGTTGCTTTTAGATATTGTCAGCTTCCCCTGTCAGAGTGAACATGTTTCGGTCTAAGAATTATATAATTGAAATTTCTTTCACAACACTTGATATTTGTTCCTCGTTTATTCAAAAACTATTTTAAACGAGAAATCCGACACTCCAAGGTTAAAATAAATGGTTTTAAGAATGACTCCATTTCTAGCTGAATTAGAGAAATGTTTGATAATTTTCCATTAAACAATCTCATTACTTTTCATTATTCCATTGACAACAAAATAGCACTCAGATAACATACAATCCTATAACACATTTGTATATCCGATGAAAAACAATTCGGTAGCTTGAAAAGTCGTTCTGCAGACATACAACAATCCCTATCATTAAAGGAGGAAAACTCTGCATGCCGATTTAGTACATTCGACGTTTAAGTTGAACAGGTGCTGTGGGTAGATTGACCGCGTTATAGCAACGTTAAAAACTATCGATTTTTCGCTGAACGATCGAAGGATTTACGACTCTCTTTATTGTTGGATTTAAAGCTGCCTGAAACGAGGGGGCATTAAAACGTGTAGTATAAACTATAAATAGTCGTGACTGCATGCATGAGTGAATTATGTTGAATATGAATGTAAATATACACTTTACCGTACTGAGTGTCGACTGCTGTTCTGTAGTTAGGGTTTTCGTCCCCCCTTCCACAACACCCGGTACAACTTCCACACCAGAAGGATTAATATCTTGCTTGATGCCCGGATCACCCATTCTAATCTGCAATGAGACACGGCCTAAATGAAACCAAACGCTTCGTCATATACGTACGTCTTTGTAAACATGATAACATCACGTGTTTGCTGCTCTATGTGATATACGTAGTAAGACTCAACCACTCAGAACTCTCTTGATTTCATTCAGCCAAAACGAAACATAATCAAGCTAACAATGCATTGATCGAGCTTAGCAGAATCTACATACATTAACGAAACGAAAGCAACATAAACAATGGTGTACACTGTTGAGGTGAGACAGTACACTGACAGCTATTGTATGCTAACATTGTAATAAGACTTAACAAACATTGCCGGAGTAAAGGTTCAGTTTTAATCGTTCCGGTTACACGCGTTCAAATCATTCCTCGTACATTTATAATTAGACGATTGGTTCAGTGCGAGACCACTTACCGATTCTGGTTATTCCTTCTGTCTGTCACATTTTAGCTCCAAGAGGCTGAAATCACTAATGTTTCTTTCCTCACTCACAGTACAGTTTATATACAGTCCACGATACTTCGCCGTATCAAACATTCATGTATTCCTGTCGGCTACCCGCTTCACCGAACCATGGCCCTGTCCACCGATCACCCGATCACATAGAAAACTGTATTACGTAGGTATGTGACCCATGTGTATATACCTTACTACGGTATATACTACCTATAACGATCCGAAGGTCATTGCCAATAAAATAAGTACCGGTGTTAGGGCAAGCAATGCGTACCTTTAAATGAAGGCATTACTACGTGGAATTAGCTTAGAGCTCAGTTAACACTCTACAGTAACGGTTAGTTGGTATCGCGGGCGGCCTTTGAATTCATGCTTTTTTATCCTTTTTCCAAACTAATGTGTAAGAGCCTTGCTAGTATTACAGTGTTACATTATATGTTTAGTTTTTCACCAAGTTATATTTGGTCTGGGTTATGTTAAACGGTTAGACCCCCAAATGAATCAAGGTGTCGTAATGCATTGAAATAAAAATTAGATAACAACATACACGTGTTTGGTTTTAATTAATACCTTTATTGTAGTGTAGTTTGTTTTTTCAATAGAATATACCCGTTGTTGTAAACGAATCAGACGAAATGTATTTAATTCAAATATTAAAATAAGTACCACATCGTCTGAACATTGCAGGTCCGTAGGGGGGAGGGAGGCTCCCTGTACAATCTGTAGGGGCGTTTTGGTTCATTACTAATTTATACAAGCGTCAAACTTGTTTTCCTCTCCTAAATTAAAAAATACGTGAGTACATTTTGTTGGATATTGAATAAATATTTCCTAGAATAAATAAAAAACAAGAAAAGTGCTTTAAACATATATGCCCCTCAACTTAGCCATCTAAACGCACAACGTACGAGTAAATGACAATAGGCCCTTTGGGAACAAGCCAATCTGATAAAAATCACATTTTGATCTCTGTGCCGTTCGATTTGTAAACTTCTCGCTGTTTGACGCAGCAGAGAGAAATTTACGAAACGGCGCGGGGATCAAGTTGTGATTTTAATCAGGTTGCGGAACAAATTGGCGTACAAGTTGTTGCTTCTTCTTTATTTGCTTTTATTTGAGGCCATTATGACCTCAAGCTCTTTATTATGATAATATACTAAATCATACTTTGTAAATGTACATATTAACATTCAATTAATTCATAGGAATGCAATTATGTTCTCATCGTTATAAATTGTGCACCCAGAAATATTGCTTTCAGAGTTTTAGAATATTCACAAGTCAATAGAGATTTGCTTTTGTCAAGACAAACGTTAACATCTCCCCTTTAACAGTTTAAAAGTTCCAGTCTTGACAAGATTTTCCTTAATAATATTTGAGCTCTTATTTGACTTAATTATAAGAGCAGCTATGCCCTACCTCCTGTTAAGTTTTAAACTTATTCTATATTTAGAATTGATGTTTGAATATGGCATTCGCATCTGCTTTTACATTCTACTCTTTTAAGTTAAGGGTACAAGTTGCTGTTTGTAGAGTAAAAAACAACCTTCTGTATGGGGTTTCTGTGAATTTGGAATATGCTTTTCAATGTGACTATAGTACATACACAGTTTAAGCAAGGGCCCGCTATGTTATGTGGTGCTAATAGTTGAGCAGTTCAAAGATGCAATACTTGACCTGATTACCTTGATATATAAAGATGTTAAATATGAGCTTGACCTTAATACTAATGAGGTTTCTTCAGTAATTTTTACGTGTCATTAAACGCATTGGGGAACCATTGACATCACCTTGGCGTACAACGTTGTTGCGCAGAAACTAACTGTTTTGAGTTATTGCATTTCACCCCTTGGCATTAACCTGAAAATTAAGAGGAACCATCTTCTACCAATGACCAACCCACATGAAATACCAAACCAATAAAGAGTTTGATAGGAAAAAATGTGGTCTACCGACAAGTGCAAAAAATATACGCCTCTTATTCCAATGGGGTATAAATATTGTACATCCGACGGATGTAGGCTCCTACAGAACAAGTTTCCTTTCGGGTGGTGTACAGAGAGGATATCGAGGACACGACAGATGACTTGGTACTTGTAATGTTTTCCGTTTCATTGTTAGTTTCTCTTTTCCCTGATTTTCTTTCTGACAAGGTCAAAGTCCATCACTCGTCCTTATGACCTTTTTTCTGAACAATTTTAAGTGTCTGAATTGCATTTACTCTTAAATAAAATGATTCATTGAACTTGTAGACGCATGTGTTTTTATGGATACAGCATTCACTAAAGATGACGTTACATATACATGATGTGCCTTTTAAATTTAGTAATAGATACATTATGCCGAAAAAAATGAATGCATCATCCTTCTGGGACTCGTCAGTGATGCTAGGGGCCAAAAGATGGGAAAACTAATGTAGAAGCAGAAGGGTCAGGTGTGTATAACCCTAGTTATATCCCAATGCATCAAAGGATATCACACAATTTACACTCTACAAATAAAGCTTAAATAAACTTCCAACGACGTCACAGTCTGTCACTGGTCTTTATGGCCTATTTTCTGCACAATTTATATATCAAAGTATCTAAATTGCATATTCTCATGATTATAATGAGTCTTAAAGACGATGCATTTACATGTCCAATACACTATGATCCGGTGTATCAAAGGATATTCAAAAAACACGTTTAAACTGTCTTCATATAAATGTATAAAGCTAATATATAATTATATACTCATACCTGAAGTAAGTATAACACTTCAAATTGGTTTGCTATTGAAACCATCAATATAAATATATAACATAACTGACAAAAACAAGACACTTGTAAATCCAAACAATATTCTTTATTAGATTAAAATACATTATTATAATCATTATATTGATCATATATAGATGTTGTATCTAGCAATCTCTAGTGATGCTGAAATATATCTCCAATTATATCATAATAATGTCTTGTAAACAACAAGCTTAAAGTAATTTCATACAGATGGGGAATTACGAAAATTTTACTGTATTCGGTAGTGAAAGCATATGCATTCGTCACGAATACTACCTTCCGTTATAATGAATATATTTGAAGTAATTTGAAAGGTTTTCTGTTGTTGTTTTTTTTAAGATATGTATTATAACTTTCAGGCTAACCTTCCAGACCAGATTCGTTTTACTTTGAAACTTTGGAAGTGTTTTTCACGAAAACGGATAGAAAAAATACGCGGAACAAATCCATTCAGTTCTGAAATTAGTTTCATTAATGTTCATCAAATATAACACCTAACATTGAATCATATACTATCTAGCACGTGCACAAAACACAAATATCACTATCAATCTCATAACGGTATAGTTATTACAACACAAATTGAATCATGTATTGAATCATGTTTACAAAATAGCTACTTCTGTAGTAAAACAGCAAAATTCATACCATCTGTTCGGTCTAATTGGTCCATTACGCTGGAGAATAAATATATCAATTTTTCTTTTGAAAAATACCTGTACAATAATTGATATTTCCAGTTCAGTATTTAATGTACATACATTGTATGTATTGGAATATTTAGATATCGCAAATATGTTAATATTGATAATAAAAGAATATTATAAAATTAAAATCCCTTAAACAAATTAACAATTAGCAATCATGTAGATACAGCACATGCACTTTTTGGTAAAGAATTACGTAAAAGAGAAAAACAATTGTAAAATATATTCCTTTTCCTTGCTAGCCATTTCTCTCTGAAAGTTAAGTGTAACAGGTAAAACAAACACTGTCCCCTGGGAAATCATCACACGTATCAGTGTATCACATACCTTCAGTAATTGGTTATTAATTAATCAGGGCCGTATACAGCTGTAACGTTTAACCTGGTTGTTGATGACATTTCATATATTCGGTACTGTTTTTCTATCATCTACAATATTCTCAAGTGTGTGAATAATAACATAAGAAAATCAGCATATATTTAAGAATGCAATATAAGGTAACTGTCATTTTTCTGTTACGACAGTGCAATACAATACTGAGCATTTAAAACAAATATACAGTTGTGTCGAATTCATGTGTTGTAGCATTGCTTTATCAAAGTTTATCACCGTCTTTTGTTTTATCACTTCAAATATAATTTCAATCATGCAATGCAAGACACATTGACTAGGAGATAAAATAAAGAATTTATTTGAACACAATCATGTTTGATTGTCAACAAAGTGCCGTATACATCAACATTACTAAAACAAAATCTAAAACAATGAGTGTACTGTCACAGATTAATATCATGTGGAATAAACTAAAACGTGATGTGCAAATCACATGCTTACATCCTAAACTACCCATAAAATTTCCTTTAAAATCTTTCTTTTTAACTAAATTGTATCATTCGTCCCCTATTTTTTCTTTCATTCTATTTTTTTAAAAAGCACTCTCTGACTTTCACCTTGACATAATCATGATCCTGATGAAGGTGTCAATATTTTGTATACCAACCAAGTATTTCGGTTTTTAGTACTGGTTTCGGTTTCCCTATTTATCTGAGGAAGAAAACTTTGCGAATTTCTTAGGGCTGTATTATGTTCATAATAGTAATCCTTCCAAAGAAAGTGTTGATGTTGAAAATCTGCGAAACAGTTTATACATATATCACAAGAATTATGTTTGGCTAAAATAAAACTTCCATAGAAGAGCCATTTTGCAAAGGAAATAAAAAGAAAACAAAAATATGGAATGTTATGAAATCATATGTATAAATATTAGTTTTGTTAGTGTTATTGAAAAAAACCGATACACAAATCTACTTGTAAAAAAAAAGTATTGCAAAAAAGTCATTTATTTCCCACAAAATACCAAAGATTTCTACATATTACTTAAACTGTCATGTATATTTTACAGGATTTTCCAGTTTGTTATACAGTAATATAATTAACATATCAATGTTGTAGATGAACATGAAAAAGTTAACTACAGATGACACACTTGTACAAATGTTGGGAAGGGATTCTAGATTATAAGACTTGTGGTTCCTTCTTTCCATCGTCTTTGGATACGCACAAGACATGGATGTGAAAAAATCATTATTTCGAGTAATCATTTATATTTAGTCAAACACAGATTAGGATATCCCGCATAGATTAAATCAAGAAAACCAAATCAACCACCTAAATGAGACTTGCATGGTATATTCATTAAAAAGGAAAAATGTTTTATCAACACAAGAATTATAGGCCATTTTAAGAGCAGCGATGGTTCTGATATGTGTTGCCAACATCAAGGTTATTTGGAGATATAAAGTAAATAGGCAAATAGGTTTTAAAAACATTTGATACTATACATTTACAAATTAGGATCAATGTACCTGACATTTTTTTTTATAAATATATGAAACCCAATTGACCTACTAACAATTAGTGTGGAGATACTTTTTAAGTATTCATCTGCAGAACAGTACAAAAAAGGTCTTGTAGGACTATTTGACACTAAATACAATCTTTTGAAGGGACAGGTGGTGATGTACTAAATCAAGTATTTGCTTGATGTGGAAACTATTCCGTCCGAGAATCAGGTATTTCTACGGAGAAAGCCACACTGACATGAGATGAAATACTTCATTTCCACATGTCTTGAACATTAATCAATACTGACCGAGTAGTAAAGGCATCAGATTATAATCTACGATCACTAGCCTTCCATTACAGGGTCAAGGTTCAATGCCTTTATCAGGTAATCGCTAGGTTGTTCGACTTCCTCTATAATATTGCCTTTCCATGGCGAATGCTATTACAGTTGACTCCACTTAATATCACTCTTGTTAATATCACATTCCTTTTTATATCATGTTTTTCCCAAGCACCATTTTTCTCTCTATATAATCTATGTAATTTCATTAGGTTAATATCATGTATTTTAAGGTGAATTCCTCTTAATATCATGTTTTTTTTTAACTAATTACATAAAATATCCAGAAAATGATGTCATTTCCATTAATTTAAGATATACAACCTGTACAAATTGTTGCATATAAAATAAAGAATAACCCCAAAAATATTTTTTAATTGAAATAATGTTATATATTTATATTGAAACATCTTCATATATACATTGAATTGCTTACTTTTAGTTATGGAGATTGGAAATGCAATAGATTTAGTGGAAAAACATGTTTCTCTTAATGTCACATTCCTGTTAATATCATGTTTTTTGTCTGACAAATGCAACATGATATAAAGAGGAGTGCACTGTAATAAAGCATAGAACACAAGCACATTAGACACTAATGGATCTGCAGCTAGAGCAATACATCTTCATCATTCGCATGAAGCTGAGATCAGTTTAAAAGCATCAAAGAAACATGTTAAAATACATATAGTATATATAATTGACTATATTTTGTAGCTGTCTTTCTTTGACAAAGCATGTGGAAGAATATGAATAATGATTTGATATAATATTATTAACAGGGTTAAAATATGCACCGGGCACTTCACTACAAAACACTATTATTTCGTAAAATCTTATTTATTATTTAAAAACTTAATACTTTGTATCTGTAGACACCGTTTTTGTCAGCAGGCATTTTCATCGATTTGAGCAATTCTAACATTGAAATAAACTTACTAAAACAAACAACGCTAGACTAAGCACTTTAACAATATCGACATAATAACATAAATAATGGCATGCTTCATACCACATTTCAGAGAGGTTTAACCAAACTTTTGTGGTGAACAAAATAGTACTTTTGTATGTAATTTATGACTGGATTTAATGTTCCATAGTCATTACATTTAAGCACGTTTTGCATTATTTCTGCGCACACTATGACAAGCGCATATAATTTTTTCTAAATAATACTAAATAAAATGGCTGTGCTGCAATTTAGGCATCAACAGCCAGCTATCAACAATTTCAGCACTGCCCAAACATGCACTCGTTCACAACTGCCATTTATAAATGAATAGAAAGGAATTGTCGTATACCTTTAAGGGTGTAACAGAGAATCTCCAGTGTGAGGTTTGATTTTCGGCTGTCTTACCCTCAACAAACAAACATAGAGCACCACAAATCACACCCCATGTAAGAGATTTCAATGCTTCACCATCAAAGTAGGGAGACATTGATTTCTCTCTGAAAATTTCAGCTTCTCCTGTCGAGAGCTCATTGTGGCGACATATCTGTTGTTCCCATGATGTCCGAGTAGTGTTTCTTGTCATGGTATATCTGTCATTCATGTACCTAATAAGGAAGTGACAGAAAATAACGCTGAACGGGTAAAATCAAGACAGTATTCTGTGACTGGTGGGGTACGTGTCATGATTGATAGACCTAAACATATCATTTCACAAATGAAACAATTAACAACACTTCATCTATATCATTGTTATTGTTAAAAGACAAAAGTTTAGGGAAAATATTTAGGGTCAAAGAAAGTGAAAGATTGACTAAAAGGCATTTTATCAAATGCTATAGTCATATTCTCATCATATTTTAAATGTTACAATGAATATCTTCGAACACAAACGTTTATATACATAATGCTGAAAATGAACAATTTTTCATGTTTTATGGGTACAGGTTGGTCCCCTATTTTCAAGCCAAAGCTGCCAAAACCTACAAAAGTTAAGAATAGCCCCATGCTAAATCACATGTTAAAACACTGCTATTTCAGTTTCTTTCCATATGATTTCAAGATCCCCGACTGGTTATCATATATGGCTGTGGCAGGATCTCGGCACATTTAATGTATAACAAGAAATTTGTGGTGCAATGTAATTTTTGCTTTTTCTACCCTCTCCAAATCCTCAATATCTAAGGTATTAATCACCAACATAATCCCTGGATATCGAGGATACAATGAGGTTGAATATCTCACTAGAGTGAATTTAAATTTGCCAACATTTAGCATACAGTTGTGCAGGGCAAAATTACCAATGGCTAAATTACCAATAGGCAAATATGTAGACTTTTGTAGACTGAAGAGAAACAATATAATATTAATGTTCAAACAAGTCTATCATTATAGGTTTCTACATCTATAATACTGTATCATATCACAGTCATGTGCAGTAAATCTTTCCCTTTAACCTATTTTTCCTTTTGTTTTTTATATTATGTAACTACTTTCTTTCATTTTTTCCAACTTCAAAATTTAAAATTTGGCATAATATTAGCAATATTGCATATGTACTTTCAAAAACAAATTGCTACATTTTTCTGCTTCTTACAATTGATAAATCAGTAAAATGTATCGATTCTATTGAAAATGTTTACTTTGTATATATGGAGAGGATATCACAGGTTGTCAGGTACAATTGTATATACAGATAAAAGCAATTTCTCAAAAACTACAGAAAAAAATCAAATGTAATGTGAGTTATGAAAATTTTTTAAGAAAAAACTTATTTCAACATGGGAGGAAAAAAACTACTCAAAAAGGATGAATTGATAAAGAATCCAAAAGGAAAGTGAAAGTGAAAGACTTAAAGCACATCACTGTATACCAAATTATCACATAGACCATGCTCTGCATACACTGTACTACATCTGTAGCAATGATTTATACGCAGTCTATAAATATATCTACTTTCACTTTCACCATACAAAGTACAATGACAATTTGAACAATGAGGTAACCATAAAAATAAGGCATGTACAATGATAAAGACATTGTACTGCACCGTACATAAAAATGGGTTTTGATTAAATTGTTGAGGCAGGAAGGGGACATAATGGAACACAAGAAGATGCACAACAGTAACCAGTAAATTACAACTAGTGTTAACATCATGCATCAATCATCTAATTATCTACAATGTATTGGAACAACTTACGGGACCTGTCACATCAAATATCCACACTTCTATTTCGAATATATTTAAACTAATACACTATAAGTTGCATTGCCTCTATTTTTTTTTATTATTTGTAACTATAAATTCTTCCAAAAGATAAAGATTTCCATTTTTCAGAAAATGAAAATATGTTTCATATAATATATAATCTAATTATTTTTTTGAATAATTATAATTAATTTCAATAACCCAAATGTTTGGTTCCAAGATGTTTATGACACAAAGTATGAAATTATCATCTACGAAAACAATTGTTGATGTAATTATTAGACTTAATATCACACCGAAATAAATTGTTAATTAAAATTATTAATGAATATGAAACAAATTCATCAAGGATTCTTGACTGAAGGCAAGAAAAACACAAAAACCGTGAGAAAATATTTCAAATATTGTCCTTCACCAGGACAGCCAGTGTTTGATTCCCTGGAGACATCAGGTACTGGCATGGGTCACCTGCTGAATGACGGGTATTCTGGTGTCCCCTCACATTAAGACCCAATATGGGCTTATATCCTGAAAACCTTATTTCGATCCATGTTACATAAATTAAGTTTATATATTAACAAATAAATTATACTTATACATGTATCTGTGGTTGATTACTCTTAAGATATTGGCACTCATATTCATCGTGACATATAACTCCATCTTTGGATAATCAAAAAGTTATGTTCATTGAAGTTCTCTACACCACTGGAAAAATGCTAGGACAAAATTTTAGCCTCAGTGTGGGCCTCTTAAGTGATGAGACAAGAAGATTAGTTTGATCCCTTGATGAATATTCAAGGCCCAATATACGTAACTTCAGGAAATTTTTCGTGATTCTGAAAAATTATGAAAAAAATAAAGTTGATAACCATGCAAAAATAAGCCGTAAATGAAGTAAACCTGAGCGGTAACTAACAAGAAACTCTTGACAGAAAAATTCAAAGGACTGAAAATAATTCAGGTGTGGCCCACTTAAACAACAAGCCGAAAGGTAGAAGACAATTCAAAATGGACGTGTGTTTACTGATACCGAGTTTCAACTGCTGTTGTACTGGTAACCGCGTAAGAATTTATCTTGGATATTGCTGATATCAGTTAATCTTAACTAAATCTATAAATATAAAAAGTTATAAGGCTTGATTTTTAAGTTTTGCCGAAAGTTACATATACTGGGCCTTTAAAAGAATTTTATAGCTATGTAACAGTGAAACTGAAAGGTATTGCTAGGATTGGTAAAATTTTTTAATCTAAAACAAATGGAAACAGCAAGCTGTGTGCTTTCAATTTTGCTATGACATAATCCAGTGGTGGGTAGAGGGTAAATAAGAGGAATCACTGGAGTATAGAGGCTGGTTTACACCTGGTTCTACATCAATGTACCTGTACATTGTTTACACCTGGTTCGACATCAATGTATCTGTACATTGTTTACACCTGGTTTGACATCAATGTACCTGTACATTGTTTACACCTGGTTCGACATCAATGTACCTGTATACACCTGGTTCGACATCAATGTATCTGTACATTGTTTACACCTGGTTCGACATCAATGTACCTGTACATTGTTTACACCTGGTTCGACATCAATGTACCTGTACATTGTTTACACCTGGTTCGACATCAATGTATCTGTACATTGTTTACACCTGGTTCGACATCAATGTATCTGTACATTGTTTACACCTGGTTCGACATCAATGTACCTGTACATTGTTTACACCTGGTTCGACATCAATGTACCTGCACATTGTTTACACCTGGTTCTACATCAATGTACCTGTACATTGTTTACACCTGGTTCTACATCAATGTACCTGTACATTGTAAACAGTCCCAACAGTACAGAAATTAATCTGGCGAGCTCACAAAACATTTCTCTATCAACAAACAAACAAACATGTACTAAGCAGCAACTATTGGTAACACTTAGCCATTTAACACACATCTTCTGTACCAAAACTTCTAACACTTTTGTATCTATCACATCGGGTCCAGCAACATTTAACTGGTACAACATTCACTAGAACTAAAAAATCTTTCATATCGTTCTATATTTACCTACAGTATCACATGGGGTTAACGATACATGGTGAAGGTTTTTCTCTCATTCAAATGGTAAAGGTTTTCTCTCATTTCGGTGTGTATCAGACAGACTGTCCATGGTCAAAAAAGGGTAAAGAAATTTACATCTTACACCCAAGGTGGCATACGAGACATAAAAATGGGACAAAAATGACATGGCATCACCAAATCAAGAAGTTTCTGATGGTGCAATACAGGAAATATAACAACTTCTAAAGGTGGTCTCTAGGCTAATTCCTGTCAATGGAATGGAAGAAAAATACTCCTTCATGCCAAAAGGTGTAGGATATATATATTTCACTCTTGGGAATCTTTATTGGAGAAAAACCCTTGGCAATTCTAGAGTTGTACCCTTTGGTAGGATATATTTGTCTTTCACCTCTTGGGCATCATAATCATATTTAATAGCATGCTAACCTCATTTTCTCTGTATATTATGATAGTCTTTCTTACATTAATACACAGGGTTTGAACACAACACCTTTGGGATTTCATTTTCACTAACTAGTACTACAATCTTCAATATCAATTTTTGACTTCAACAACACTTCGTTAAGGGTTATTTTAGCATCAGATAACCTTTTTCTTTCTTTCATTATCACATCTGTAAACAAAACTTGGTCAAGGATTTGTTACGGCTTAGAATCTTTCGTATCCACATTCATATGTTTAGTTCTTCCTATGTAACATGGGTTAGGGTTAAGGACTTTCACTAGCCAGCTCAAACTCATCTTCTGTGTCTGGTTCCAGCATTTCTATAATGTAATATATCTTCTTGCTCCTTGTCCAACTGTAGGTATTGTCAAATCTCACAACATCTGAAAGTAAAATTGAAATATCTATAAATCTGAAGTTTTGCCAGTAATCAAGAATGCATTGAATATCATAATTTGAAGGCATACATATGAGCCTAGATGCTATAGGTGAAAACTGGAGTACATAGAGAAAATTCATGTGGTTGGGCAGGTAACTCTTTACCTTTTAATGTCTGATCAGGAAATTGAACCCATGGCTAACATGTATGCACCAACAGACCATTTGTTTGTTTGATTCAATTTCTTTTGCTCTTGTTGGTTATTTAATTTTGTTTTTATTGAATGGTGAAAAAAAACAAGCTCAAAGAAATATTACCTTCACAGTTTTAAAGACACATGATTTTCTTTATTAATGTAGTGTTTAATGACTCTAGAAAAATACAGACATATAAGGTACGGTCAGGAAACAATCCTGAAATTCTGCTGAGGGCAAAATGAGGCAATGTTACTAAATAAGAGCTGTTTAAGAACAGCAAAGCTTGCCAATGGGTGATATATTTTATTATATGAAAAAGGCAAAGCCTTAAAAGAGCTTTATATAATCTGACAGTTAATCTGTGATATCTACTGAGAATTATTCATGATGAAATTTGTTGATTCAGAAAGAGGGAAGATTTCCATTATTTTAAGTCGGCAAGTCGGAAAAAAAAAAATCTGAAGCAACGAAAAAGTGATAAATACAGACATCAGCTGAAAGATTTCCACTTATTTTCATCCTTCCAAAATAACCGATGAAGGCCAACTGTAACATTATTGTGTGACTTAATGTAATTGTGTGACATGTTTCTGGATGAAAAAAACCAAAGGCAATGTGTAGTAAGGGGAAACAACTCAGCCCGCATATGTTACCATAAAGAGTTTCGTCGAGAGCTATGCTCTTACAAAAAAGCTGAAAGGAAATTTATTAAATTGAACTTACATGTGCCAGCCTCTTTAATAATGACACTCCCATCCTCGGGGAACATGTGACTGTTGACACGTTCCGATGGGATCACCTCCTCCATGTCATTAGCCTTCTGTCTACTGTCCTTGGTACGCTTGTACACCCCAAACCCAAGGTCGTATCCCTCGGTGATGAACTGCCACCTGGAAATATAGAGATGTTTATATGTAAGATCACAGACTTCAGATCATATGGTAGGGAATATCTCTGCTGATAGCTAGAGCTCGGAATTTTCATCAAAACAATTGTTTTTTTGGGTTTTTTTTACAGAATTTTGATAATGCAACTCATTCACCCTAAATTTTATAATGAACTTTTCCAGCCTTTGTAATAGAAGAGTTCAAATGTGTCTTTAGGGGTGAATGACTGACAACTTGTTTATGTAATTGTCATTGAGTGAATATCTCTTTCATCTTCATCTATTTACAGTACTGGTCTACACTGATATTAACCTGATAACCATTGTCCAATAACTAGATTTATTGTCCAATAATTATACTTGAGAATGTGCCAAATTTATATGATGTCAACAACAATAAGTTTGGTAAGTTTTGAAATGAAATCTGTGTCCGCCGATGGGGCTATATTGAACAAAACAGTTATGAACCATTTACAGAAAATACTGTAAATATAAGAATTAACCTTTGATTTTGTTAAGTTTATGAGAACATAAATCCAAGGATGTGTTTACCCAATTTACCTTGTGAGCCATTGGATTTATGATCTCATAAACTAAACAATATAAAAGATTAATCCTTAAATATATTTATCACATAAATGACTCATTCAGTCATGTCATATGACCATGTCATAAATATGGTATTACACATGTGTGTAATAACATTATTGTGACAAATTTGTACCATCAAAAAAGAAATTTGCCTTTCTTATAGAGACTGAATTTGATAATTTTGGTGTATTTTCTCATAAATGTAAGTCATGAGATAAATAGAATCTTACACTCGTGTCAATGTAATATGGAATTTATCAAACTCATTAAATAATTTAATATGCCACTTACCTAAAGGCTCGTGGCATATTAAATTATTGAACATGTTAAATAAATTCCCTATTACATCGACACTCGTGTAAGATCCTCTATATGTAATGATCCTCCATCAATAGTTGTGATGATCATGGTTCAGTTAAGAGGGGTAGCAAAGGGTAAAAGTAATGGATAGATACATGTTAACACATGAAGAAGAGTTCACAAAGATACTTCATTAAGTGGTGATAAATAATAATAATAATAATAATTGAAGGATATTATAAACCGCTTTATTACGACCTTAAAGGTCGTCTCGAAGCGGTTTATAAATTACTATCCATGGTTATAGGGCCTTAGCAACCAGCCAATTTCATTCTCAACTTCCTGGGGAGCATAAAGCAGGTGCTGCCATTTTGGCGCTCACATTTAGCATTCTACAATCTCTAGCACTACCCAACCATGTACTCATTTACAGCTGAGTAGACTGGAACAAACAGAGTAAAGTATCTTGCTCAAGCAACAACACAAGTGTCGTTATCGGGACTCGAACTCGCAACCCTTCGGTCACGAGTCCGGTGTCCTACCACTAGACCACCGTGCCTCTGTAATGGCGAGACAAAGTGAACACTCTTACCTGATTGCACTGTCTGGTTCCGTCACATTGATATCTACTTGTAAGGACGACCCCCGCCCTATGGTCACGGCTGTGTACTTGTCTAGGTCTAGTGAGTTGATACTAACTTTAGAGTACAAATCCTTAGGTACATCTCCTCCCTGACAAATCTGTACAGGCAAAAATGTCAGTATTTTACATAAATATTCTAGTATGAAAAGAATACAAGAGGCCCAATGGATTGGGTTCTGAATCGCTCACTTGCTAGTGAACTAAAAATTATATCTAAAATGGGATAAAAATGTTGGTATTTATGAGATGAAATGTTGTTACGTACATGACCCTTGATTTAATCCTTTCAACCTTATTTTGCAGGTCATCTTTTGGTATTTTGTATTAAGAGGTTGGCAACACTGTCTATAATACAGCTACAGGCAAAATATCAGTATCCCAGATCAAAAAAATCTATTGAAAGATTTTAACATAATTTTATGACCCCTGTGACCTTGAAAGGGGGTCAAGGTAATTCATTCAAACAAAACTTGGAAGCCCTCCTTCCAAGCATGCTAAGGCCTAATATCAGTACCCTGGGTCGATTGTTATCTAGAAAATGTGTCTTGAAGATTTTAAGACATTAGACCCTGGTGACCTTGAAAGTGTGTCAATGTCATTCATTTTGTACAAACCTGATAGCCCTTTATCCCTGCATGCTATGTTGTGCTGCCTCATAGCAGTACCCATGGCCTTTCAGTTTTTGAGAAGTACTTGTTGGAAGATTTTAACCCCATGACCTTGATATTAGATCAAAATTGTTCTTTTTTCAATCTCATTAAAATTATATCTTGATCTCCTTCTTTTGACATATTTGACTACTGTGACTTACAACTGTGTCAAGTTTATTTGAGATTTTACAGGACTTTGTCCATGGTAGCTACTGGCCAAATATCACAACCTTAGTTTATAAAGTTCCGAAGAATAAACCCTGCAAAGAAAAGTTTGACAGACAACAAACAATTAGCTGTACTGACACGAAGGTGGACTAGAAACCATAGTCCAGTGGGACAGGGATCCTTCAGTACAGATATTGGCACAGATACCACTGGCTACTCCCAGACCTACCATAGCACCACAGCGGGGGTCTCCTGTCTCATCTTTCACGGTCCCTCCATACGCCACAGGTAACTGGTCTGCGTCAATGTATTTTAGAAGTTCACTGGAATAGTTACCTGTCAAAACAAAACATCCATATTCCCCAGTGTTAATTTTACCTTCGCTTTTGATTACTACCAAATTCTACCTAATAAGTGCACTGCCATTGTAAGTGCACTCCAACTTTTTTTTTCAGGGAAGAGGATTGAAACTGATGCAACAGAGGTCATTCTTTTTCAATGCCTCCGTCAGGAGTCCAACCCGGGACCTCTGCCTGAATAGTCTTGCCCTCAGCCTATCGAGCTAAAGATCTCCAGGATTACATACTCCGCCTCCAAGAAAGAACTCATCTCACGTTTTTCAGGGGTCATAGTGATTCCTTTGCAAGTTTCGCCCAGTATTATTGCAGAGTCCCTACATAGGTAACAAATGTAGTTACACAGACGTGATAGAAGTTTTCTTTTCTGCAGTGAAAAAGTCCTCAGTGAAGTAATAGTCTTTTATTCTGTGCTAATTCTAGTCTGAAAAATGTTTTAGCAAAAGTCACTTCAGACCACTTTTCTCTTTTAGCAAATAAGAATTTCCTTTAGCAACTTTTACTGATTAGTAGAGTCAAAATTCAAGTGTTAATGTTAATTTAAGTTCTGATATCGATGTATCTAACATATCATTAATTGAATTGGATAAATTTTTATTATAAATATATAGGGAGTCTATGTTTATGAAAATGATTTATTCAACACAAATTCCATTATCAAAAGTATCTAAAGGCATATATTTTCTTTTAGCAAATAAGCATTTCATTTCGTTTATAACGAAAATGCTAATGGCTAGAGTGAGCACAGCCATTACTGATTACTAATATTTTCGTTATTTCATTTCATTAAACAATGAAGGTTTTAAGTAAGAATTTCTCAGTTCATGTCAGTGAAACATGTTTATCTTTTCCCTAGCAACAACAGAAATGCACCTGTAAACTTGGGCAGAAATATTTACAAATTATACATGATATTGTAGATGTTGACTTACTTGAACCATATATTCTAACTTTACTTGCTGTGGCTTCGGATAGAAATGGTTTGATTAAGTTGTAGGCAATCGGGAAGAACCTCGGCGCTAAAACATGAAGGATCATAAATATGTCAGGATCATTGTTGGTTTGTAGATTAACAACCTGAAAACAGTCTTAATGTCATGTAAACACTACCGTATTTCTCCAGCAATAAGCCCAGGCGGCCAGTGCATTAAATAGTGGGTGGTGGGCTTATTATCGAGCATGGGCTTTTTGCTGGAGAAATACGGTATTGCAAAAGTAAAAGCATGAATACTAGAACAAGAGTCCCGCAGTGGAAACTACCAGCGGTGAGGATATATAATCTGTACCAAGCCAAAGTCAAAGATGTAATTGTATCCGAATGCATATACATTGAAAATATATTGTTTTTGATCAATTGCAATGTCAAACAGAAAGCACAGTTTTCATCATCTTAATTAGCTAAAACCTACAAAGTTTAAAAGGAATAGGTTGAAAACTGTGGGAACAGATAACCTGACAAGATTGAAACTGTAAAATAAGCAAAAAGCACAAATTCTTTCACATGTGTTTGAACATTCATGTCATTGTGAATAAATATACAAAGTTTAGAAGGGATCGTTTGAAAACTATGGGAGGAGATGGCCAGACTAAATTTAAATTGTAAAAGAAGTAAGGGGAAATAACTCTTCCAAATAAAGTCAAATCAAGGAGATGTTCAGGAAACCTCAACTTCATGTCATTGTGATTCAATATACAAAAATTCAAAGAGATTGATTGTAAACTGTGGAAGGAGATCTCTGGGCAAATATAAATCTTTATGACGTACAGATCATGCCATACCATGATCATTTGGTCAAATTTGAAAGACTTTTAACAAAAATAATGCTCCTTTGAACGACATAAATGAAAAAATAACTGATAAAGAGAACAAAATTAATTGGCACAGCCCTTCATGTGTGTTATATATATGTGTACTTGAAGTTGGGTTCACTTGACCAGAGGGAAACTGGTCGAAATATTACCATTGATAACAAACACAAGCTTGAGAGTTTCTGGATAGTGCCATTCAAACATGTCGATGACTTCGCAGAACAAATCTACACCAGGCTTCCATAGATGTTTCATCCCGAGACGTTCAAGGTCGTAGATCACCATTAACTCCTCGACCCGGCGTCCAACCTGTCAATCAAAACAAAAGGAACCAGTTGCCAGCAGCTCTTATCCAGATTTTCAAATTAGACTGTACAGTTGAAATATTTAGAAGATGCACATTTACAATAAAATGACTTTTAAATTATGCTAAATGTTATCTTTCAAAATAAAGGATCCCTGTCCCACTGCACTGTGTTTTTTTTCCGTATACAGTTACCTCCCCTTAAGGATCCCTGTCCCACTGCACTGTGTTTTTTTCCATATACAGTTACCTCCCCTTAAGGATCCCTGTCCCACTGCACTGTCACTGCATTTTTGTCCTATAAAGTTACCTCCCCTTACATCGGTTGAACATATGCATATTTATGTTGATCAAATAGCTCATTTTGTTGGAGCAAAAATGTAACAATACAAATGCCCAAGCGAAATAGAATCAGCTACACATAAATGAATTACTCAAAAGGTTACGTAAAGGAAATCAATGGAACTAAAACATTTTATCAATACAGACACAAAAGAACATGATCTTTTTCTATAAGCTCACTTTCTGTGTCTGCTCCATCTGAACAGCTTGGAGTCTTTCCAGGCGATGAATCTGTGTCTTGACAACGTCTGATTTCTTAACAGACCGCATGATACCTGTAAAATTTATAATCTTATATCTTTAATCACACCTTATTTATTTTAGAACAACTACAAAACTTAAGAAGTTCTATGAACTTTGCTCTTGAGTCTTCTGGCTTGGATGATAGCATCTAGAGGTTTCAATGTGTAAGGAAACTGGAGAACCCCTAAGACAATTGAATTGACAGGGCAGTTTTCAATATTCCATTTCATGACTGTTTACCACTGCTTTATCATGTGACTAGCTGAGGGTCATCGGGTACTAAACACCTGTTTATCATGTGACCGGTCAATAGCCAATGAGTATTATGTGACCATTCAACAGTTGTCGGGTCATAATCACCGTTTTTATAGCAAAAACCTTGATCGTTGAGGGCCAGAAAAAAATTGAATGTTTTCTATAAAAGTATCAGTTTGGGCCATAGAATTTATGTGAATTTTGTCTGCAGGGTATTTCTTAAAATGACATTGCACATCCCTGAACTTCATATAAAACCTATGATATAAAATTGTCTCACCCTTGATGTCAATCCGTCCAAATGGGTCGACCCAGATAGGGTTCCCTTCTTTGTCAAAGCCACAGTTGCCACCTGTCAGGTATTTATCAACAATTTGTGGAATCACAAAACTCTCCAATATGGTGTCTGATCCCATTTTCTTTCTCCAACTAACATCCTGAGGCCAAACAAAGGACTTGTGAGGTGTATTTTAAGTAACGATATCTTAAAACTAATATGTTATAGTCTCAAAACCTAGCTTCTGCTGGAGAGTGAATGTTGGAAACAGTCTTTCATCAGAGACTTCTATCACAGATTGGCAACTTACTCTTTGCCTTATGCTTGGTCACTGTAACTTGGCATCATATTGATTTATAGTGAGACATGCTTCACCTGCACAATACTGGATATATGGTTTAATTTGTTGTATTAAAAAATCCTGCTCAGTTCAAAACATATTTATGCTGTTATAAAACACTGAAAATAAACAAAAAAATTGAATCATATTAAACCTGTAGTTGGCAGGATTTTCTTTGACTTGCAAAACCCTGCATTTTGACTTCTTTAATTGCCAAAGGACTCCCAAAATTGATGAAGTTTTACCCTAAATTATATGCGATCTGCCTCCAAGGACTCTAAAATTCAAAAATTATAGGGTCCCAGGGAAAACCCTGAGTTTGTCAAATTTTTTAGATTTTTAAGTCGTTTATGAGTGATCCATTAACTGAGAAACAAATTTCGGAAAATATCCAATGTTAAAATTGAATGACTGAAAATTTGCATAAGATGGTGACTGTAATATTAATGATTCTCACTAAAAAGGATCAAACTCCTTTGTGTGTATATACTTCTTCAAATATTGAATAAAATATTGTTTAAACAAACAAAAAACCTTTAGATATCAATTGTTTGATGATATTTCTTACAACCTTCCTTATATCTTCCTGTATCTCAAAATACAGTGTTTTCAGAATAAATGAGTTACGATAAATGCTTTAATTTGATGTGAAAATTTGTTTTGTTTTCTCAGTTTCATGACATTATACAATTTAAAAAACATCATCAGATATTTTCCATAACAAACATGTAGTATTCCTAGCCAGCTTCTTAACATGATCCATATATTTCTATAGGATACATGGTACCTTTTGACATGAACTAAAAATTACTATCTAGTTCTCGAAAGTGACTCTCAGACCAAACTGTCATAGCCAGAATCATTGCATATCTACATATACTTAGAACTTCCAAAATAATATGATCATGAATGGATATTTTGTGAGATCCGAGTTGCCATCTGCACGAGTTTGCAATCTCTGTAATAAAGAAGTCTCAATGACTAGTGATGGTGCTGCACAAAACTATCCCATGCTTTTTATATCCAGGATAAAAATGTAAAGTCTGACCTTCAGTAAATTAATCCAAATAAATAAGTAATAACTCACATTTCTAAGCATTTCTTCTGACTTCTTGAGGTCAAAATTCCTTGCTGAAAAATAAAACCGAATATAGACAATTGAATATTGATATTTATTATATTTGACACAATGGCATTTATCATAAATTTACTTCAGAATTGCCTACAAATTGTACAAACTTTATCTGCTGGATTACAAATACTTTTTAAATGCTGTAGATCAAGTCAATTGACGTATATCCAATAAATAAACCAGACTCACTCTTCCATAATCAGACTGGTGGCAAACGACAGATAATTTGTTACAAATTGACGGACAATTCTAAAGCATGTCCTGTCAAAGGGGGCCAAATAGAAATTTCTGAATAAAATATATAGTGATTCTAAATTAATAAAGAAATGTAAGTCTATGTGTGTTAATGAGTATAGGTTACCACTCATAAAATGAACTGCATCTGTGTCTACTTTCTCTTTCCTTATACTTTACCTCTGAGCCAGCAGAGCAGGTAGTAATCATCATGGTTAGGTTTTAGAATGTCTTTGACATTTTCTCTGAACTGTAACAAGAAAAAAAGAAGAAAATGATCATAAAACATGTACACATATACATTTGTACCCCTCACACGACTCCTTCCTTCAAACTTTGATCAAGAGGCATTATAGACATTTGAACTCAAGCTCAGAACCTGGTAGTGGAGCAAAATCAAAAGTGTTCAATCTGTAAGATTTCATTTAATTACCACCTCATGTACGCATAATGTTGTCAAAATAATACAGGATTGCTGAAATATCAAGTGTTTACCATGATGAAAAATATTTTTATCATGAAATAAGCAGAACCAGAAATGTTCTTCTTGACAAACACAAGTAACTACCGCCATGACAGTTCACGTGTGATGTTAATCTCAAATCTCGTTTTTTTTATATGGCCTGCTTGGCCAAATATGGAATTACTACAGCTTACTACGACTTTCTTAATTGGTCCGTACGCGCGCAACCATTCTCAACTTTAGAGGAACCCTTCAGAAAAGAAACCAAGAAATTTACTGAAGTCTTATATATAATCATGGCTGCCGCTACTCATTTCTGTTTATGCATTGTTATGTAAACTTGATATTAGATCGACAGAAATGGTTTATAATTTGAGTACGTTTATCTATGAGAACCAATTGGCCGATAGGTGATGCAAAAATCAACCCGGTGTGAATCACACTGGGCTTACTTCATTACGAGGCATACATGTAGGACTGATTTAATACCCGGCCGGGGCAGAGCCATAGGAGGCTGGGTATTAATATTAGTACTTATTGAATTAGAGCTCACCTCAGCCCATGGTAAACTTGTCCAGAGTCACCTTGACCCATGGTAACCTCGTCCATTAAGTCACATCGGCCTATGTGGTAATAGGAGAGGAAAAATGCATGGCCAGACCGGGGTTCGAACCCGGGACCTTCCGAACTCTAGACGGACGCTCAACCAATTGAGCTATCTGGTCGCCGACGATTGACCCGGTCTAGATCCGCTACATTCCTCCCTCCTTTAACAAAGTCTTCGACCCCGAAGACATCACCATTTACAACCCAGGTTCGGGTATATATCCCCTTGCTAAGTATGCACCCAGTACTTGAAACAAGGTTTGGTCACATGCACCAAATGTAATAGGAGAGGAAAATGCACGGCCAGACCGGGGTTCGAACCCGGGACCTTCCGAACTCTAGACGGACGCTCAACCAATTGAGCTATCTGGTCGCCGACGATCGACCCGGTCTAGATCCGCTACATGTGAATCTTGGTCTCTTATTCTATATAAGAAGTGGTTATATTGTCAAAGTATGTTTTAATTAATATGTTACATGCTAGAATAAACATTATTAGTACATCACGTGACTGAATACTGCCTTCCCATTGGCTACACACATGGGTACTATGAAGGGTATTTGGCGCGATGTTCAACGTGAATCTATAATGACGTCACTATTACGTCGTGCTACTGTTCTCCTTGAAAATGGCCGACTCTGGAAACGACTCAAAGCTGGCAATGGTCTATCATGATAAAACGAGTGTTGCTGTATACATATGTATCTAAATTAAAGTGTGATGTACATGTACTAAACCCATTATGGCCCTGTTGAGAGGGCACTATTGCCTCATGGTATGGTCTCGTGATAAGATAGTGCCCTCGCCTTCGGCTCAGGCACTATTCCATCCCTCGACCATACTATGAGGCAATAGTGCCCTCTCAACAGGGCCATAATAAATAATTATCATTTGTTATCCTCAAGCGGCATGCAAGTTTCTAACGAGAACGAGAGCAACTAAACCAACAGTCATCAATTACGGCACAGAATTAGATTGCTATCCGAGTCTGTAATTACAGCTTATTTTCGTATTACAAAATTGTCCCTGATTACGGCTAATGTGCTTTATTTTGGTACAAAATAGTATATTCTTTGATAATTAACACATTTAACTTATATATGATATATATCAATACATGTAATGTATATATTATATATAGGGGCCGATGTAACGATGGGCCGGGGTGACCTAATATGTAACTTCGGCCCGACCGAAGTGACCGTGGGCCGAAGTGACCATATCCCATATTAATATGGGTCAGATCACAAGTAAACATTACATGTTCAGTGTGCCGTGACCCAAATCAGAACATGTTTATGTGTGCTATGACCCATATCAGTAAAGTATATGTGTGTGTCAAGACATTTGTAACGAACCCCTGTGGTTTAACGGTATAATGGGAGGAATTGAACTCTGATCTTGTTATTATCGGCCAAAGTCGAGTCAAACTTTACAGGTGACATGTCTTACTGTTTGTAGGGCCAATGCTTGTGAATCGCTGAGATCTCCGACCCTTCCACTCATCCTGTCGGTCGTATGTGTCCTTCTAAGACATTGTATGAGCAGACGACTCTGCAAATAGCCCAATCATTGGGAAATGTTTGTTGTTGTATCCACACAAACACACAGAAGCATATTGACAGGAAAAGTGCACCGGAAGTATATGACTAGTTTGAATAAATTTAGAAACGGAAATCCGGAATTCTCCGAAAAAATATTCTCGGAATTTGACTAAGTTACTGTTAATATAAACTTTATTTCATTCCAACAGTATATAAACAACATTATATTATTAGACAAAGAATATGCAGGAATAGGATCCGGAAACAAGTTTAAAAAAAATTTATATTAATCCGTTTCCATTAGAAAATGATTATATCTAAACATTAATTGGACATGATGGCATAATTGTGGAAAATATTTAATTGAAAATTGGGAGGTTATATTGAGTATGAATGGAATATAAGATGGGGATGAGGTTGGGTATGAGTGAGTGATGGGGAGGGGAAGGGTTAGGTGGGGAGGGGTTGAGAAGGGTTAATGGATGAGGAAGATGTGGGATTGATTTGGGTTGCCCGTGCCAATGACAATAGAAAATATTAGGCATAGAATAGATTAAGGATGAGTGAAAGAGAAACCTTAGTTAAACCGTTTGGAGTTAATGATGAAAGACTGTACCATTCCTCTACCAGCAAAGTAGTATATTGGAACTTAGTGAGTAAGCGTACGTAGATATGATTTCAGTTTAAAATTAGAAGGATTATTTTTAACACAGTCTGGCAAGGAGTTCCATATACTGATAACTGATGGCAAGAAGGATTTAATGAAAAAAGTCGTTTGGCATGTTGGTGTACGAAAATTGTTTCCCATGCGAGTATCATGATTGTGGAAGTCACGATTACGTTGGGGAAGGATATTTTGTAGATATTGGGGCGCTAGACCATGAACTATTTTGTGAAAAAGTATAAGCTTATGCTGTTTTCTTCTTTCCTCAAGTGGAAGCCAACCTGTATATAATCCGATATATATAGGTTACTGTTAACATACGGACAAGGGTTTGTTTCAACTAGACTAAAACTAAATGAATATGGCCTAAATGGAACAACGAGAAAATTTAATAAGGATAAAAAAATGCTGGACTTCCGTGTGTTTGTACTTTTCTTAATCTTAAGCTTGTTGAAGGCGGACAATTAGGCTATATAATTACAACAAAGACATTGACACACGTTTTTCATATTTGTTAAAATACCATGCAATAATGATTTGATCTGCATCTTACTGTACGTGTAAGACCTGAGAGTAAAGGGCGAATATGAAAATAATATGACGCAGGTATGGCCTGGAAAGAGCGAATATTGTCACGTGCTGTATTTTTTGTCTTAATCATGCCGATACCATACAAAACTATGGGTATATTGACCACACCTCCATAAGTTTAAAAAGAAAATGCCACCTGGCTATATATTTTCTATCCGTAAACTTGTGATTATTTTAAACTTTATTTCTTTTCCATTCTATACATTATGAAGAGCAAATACACAATTTCACAATTTTTTAAAATTGAATTTGGAAACAAGTTTTGCAACTTATATCAGAGACGTATAAAGCCATCGTCTCTAGATCTAGACCTGCTTATTATAATCCTTCCCAGTGAAAGAATAAGGTTTGAAACTTGAGGACTACAGTACATTACATTATAATATTGAGAAAGAGAACAAAATTTAACGGTACGTTTAGTATAAAAGGAAAATGAGTGATGGAAGGGTATAAAAAGGGGAACGAGGAGGGAAAGAGAGGAAATTATAAGGGAGTAGAGACAGTTGCTCAGATTTACACTGTATTAAATTAACTCAACAGCTAATAAGTTCTCCATTCGAAGTCTGGCTTGGTGGATTTGACCTAGCCTACTACCAATGAAATAGGAAGACGAGACTTTGTGAGATGGTTCACACAGGTATACTTTACTGTTTATTTTAGTGAAGGTCCACATATCATTGGTTTGCGACCTCGGTATTGAATTTGATACGAAAATATTTATATATAACGGGGAAAAACATGTACAATATGTGTGTCCCTTGCCTGCAGTTTTGTAGAAAATGTCAACGTCCCTTTAAAGACGATAAAAAAAGATGTAAACAGAAAACGGAATTATCATAACATATTCATAACGGGTAGTTATACGTATTTCCACAGTTCCAAATCTGATATACAAAATGTACATGTATTAATGTTTAGTGTGCGGTGCGTAATATGAGTGCATGGACTTAAGTATTCACATTCCGTGATAATTGTTAACGTATGAAGACGCTGAAAGTTGGATAGATTTTAAATGAACATGAATGTATTGATGAATATTCTGAAACAAATCCCCAAGACATTGAGCTGTAAAAAAATCGCAAACATTTGATGTCATTTTGTTTTTGTACTTTTCAATGCATACATACCTTTTATGACATCATCTGAAAAGTTGGATTCATGAATATTACCTTTTACATGAATTAAGGTTTGTACCTTGGCCGTATTCCGTACCCATGTGTACTGGTCTCGGTCAAGTAAATATAATATAGATAATTCCTGGTGTCGATAAATGCTGCCGAGATACCGACAAATATGTCTTCATTTGAATATCGGTTGGTGTGCAATTGATGCCTGATCATTATAATGTGAATGTGGTGCATTAAGTTTATACGCGGAATTTGTCTCTGTTTCATCAGCCGTATACATAACGTGTCCCCTCCCTTATGGCCCCTTTGTCAAATCGGTCATGCGACTTGCAAACAAACCTGTCACATTGCGTCATCACCGCTTTTTTTTATCAGGGCTGCAATTTTTCAAG
Organism: Mimachlamys varia; assembly: GCA_947623455.1. Taxonomy (NCBI): domain Eukaryota; kingdom Metazoa; phylum Mollusca; class Bivalvia; order Pectinida; family Pectinidae; genus Mimachlamys; species Mimachlamys varia. Next base: position 24,485,872 of record OX392532.1, on the reverse strand, counting down.
TGGTCAATATAGAAATTTTGAGCGGAATTTGAATATTGGAATAGCAGAAAAATTTAATAAGTAGTGCAGACGGCATGTATATTCAAGAACAGGTAGTTAGGCTTTCGCGGGATGCCCCTTTAATTACACACCTGGTTCAGCAGTGTTACATAACAGGAGATAATTATACATGTAAGTGAGGGTCACACCTAGGGGGTGTTGGGATCGTTTTATGTTCAGGTAAATACCCGTGTTTCTGCAACAGAAGGCATATACAATGTAATATTTCTGTGCAGGTTTTCCATTCTGTAATAGCCACGCATGTGCTTTAAAGTCTGCACATATTACAAAATGAATTATATGAAATGCATGTATTTAAGGCATCTATTTTAACGTAACAACTTACAATGTAATTTATACACGAGATCATTTGGTGGGTATAACCAGCATGCCAGCCTTGGCCATATATATAAGCAATTTAATTTAGATAATTCCTCTTTTATTCACTTATCCTCTTTCATGGTAATCACCACCCACATACGAATTTGTCTATCTGAAACATTAAATAACACTATTAAATTTCTCTGCAGAGGGAAATTAAGGTATATATGTATATATGCTCATCCCTTTTTAATTTTGCCCCCCCCCCAACCCGAATCATATGTTATGAATGATATAAACATTTCAATTCATATTCTGGACATAATATTAATGATTTTATCAGAATTTGTCAACTGAAAGCAAATATATAACTGGTAATTATAACTACCATTAAGGATGTACACCTTTGAGAAGTCAAAATTTTCCTGTATCAAACTTTTTTTCTCATATACATTTTTGGATAAGGGAGTGCAAGGCATGCCAGAAAATGCAAAGATAATGATATGTCAGTGTGCTCGTTTTTATGCTATGATCGGTCAAAGATACCAATATGACTTAATAAGGAATTTTAAGTCAATTTTGTAGTTTTGACCGATTGTGGGATATCTTCATACAATATCTTCCGAATTTGTAATTCGAAATGTATGAATGTTTGCAGAAATGACAAAAATATTGTTGTCTTTTAAGTTATGCAAGTAAAATTTCTCTAACTTAATATTTTTACTCAGGAAAGCAATTTGAGTAACCCCTACCCCTTATTTTTTAATGAGAAAATCCTCATTTTTTCACCATTTTTTGCAGATTTAACGCTTAATAAAAAACGTTCCGATATCAAACTTTTTTCAATATTTTGCGGATGAAAAGAAAATGGGTTTCTCTTTCTAAAATCATCATAAAAATTGGGGGTTAGTGTGGTTATTTTGTTGTCCCTTCATTATTTGTGTTATTGTTCACAGTTTCGGGTTCAAAACTACAATTTGTAGCATAATATATCTATAAAATTGAACATTATAAACTTGTACAGCAAAAATTAACTTGCAATCATTAAAAATGGCTAAACACTGGTGTTTTTAAGAGATCGATCTAGCATCAAAATGGTGAAATTTTGACCATTCTTGAAGTGCAGAAAATGGACAGAAATACGCATATTCAAAATGGCTGCCAAATTGGTAATTTTTTAAAATTCACATAAAAAAATTTCTACAAGCATCAGAGACTTATATTTTTGACACAATTTTCAGATGCATATATGCTATTAAAATTGATCATTCTTTCTTCAATATAACAAAAAAATCTTTAAATGAGACATAAACGAGACTTTAACGTGACTGAAACCTCACAAGAGTACATCCTTAAATTATGATGGGTTGAAGTGAAGCTCATTATGATGTCCTTCATTGAAGATGACATAACACACACATGCTGCACCTTTTATATAAAGTAATAGATACAGTATACCGAAAAAATGAATTAAACTGCACCATAAAGCTGTTTCGCCCTCCTAGGACTCTTCAATGATGCTAGGGGCCAAAAGGTGGGAATCCAAAATTTCTAAACTAATATAGAAGCAGAAGGGTCAGATACATAAAACCCCTTTAATTTATGAATTTAGAAGTAAAATTAAACTTGTTCCGTATCATTGCAAATCGTGTACTACGAAAATGTGTATATTATGTATTATATTAAATATATTTGCTTTCAATTGACAAATTCTGATAAAATCATTAATATTATGTCCAGGATATTATTTGAAATGTTTATGTCATTCATAACATATGATTCGGGGAAAAAGGGAGAAAGCCAGATTAAAAAGGGATGAGCATATATATATATAGCTTAATTCAATAAATATTCGGCTCATCAACCAAACAAGACAATTAATTATTACTCTATGATAGTAAATGCATTTTAATATTTATTATTTAGTCTTAACATTTATTTGGTACCTACAAGTAGAATATTTGCAAGGAATATTCATTTGTTTTTCTATAGCCAAAGAGTTGTGTCACCTTCATCCACTTGTCACTTACAATATGTATATATTCTTTATTCAGCAATAGACACACGCGTCTTTGTGCCATGGATACATTACATATACATGGATCTTTGGTAGTGGTATATTCTACAATGCAATACATTTCACAAATATATACAGCAAAACAGTGACATTATGAATTTCAGTGCTAATTATCCGACATCAGGGCGGACGTAACTCTTATTTGAACAAATAATCATTTCTTATTTCATTCGCTTTATAAATGAAAGCAGCAATATTTCTTAGCATACACCTGTTTGTAGACGATATTAATTCAAGAAACTTTGGTTTATTTGGGTGATAATAGTACCTCCTAATAAAGTATATATGTCTTATAATAGAATATAAAGTACACTCCATAAGGAAATGATACTCGTCCTCTAAGACCCCACAACATTTACATGTTCGATTCTCGTATGGAATAGGATTCGGTCTGTGCCAACGACCTGCCTCAACACTTATACGATGCGAAGAGACTCTAAATTTTGTTAAGGCTTTACGAAACTTTTTTATGTTGACAAGGTCGAGATATAATTTATATTCGAAATTATTAGAAAGATTAATATAAAATCTTGCTCTTGTAGAACCAGATAAATCCCTTTTCTAATTTTGAACACAAATATCTTTAATTCTTATTTTGAATATATGCATAAATGCTTCAATTCGACCTACAGACTGCATATACCAGACATAACCAAATCCATTGGTAAAAAGAAGTTCTTTCACCGCACTAGCCCAAATTCTTTTAGAAAACTGTTCAGTGTCTTGATACAATATGTTATAAACCGATCTAACAAGATCATTAGGTGAATCGCATACTATCCTAGCCTATATTTTATTATTCTACAATATCGTGCTATTTTTAATGGAAAACGACCTAGTTCGCCATAAACAAAGTTATTTTATGTAGTAGACTTTACATACAAGAATGTACAATAACCTTTTACAAAATTTGAGGTGAACACGTTCAATTTCCTCAGCCGAATGAAAACTCCATACCTCGCTACCGTAGCAGAGCACGGGCATTACCAACTTGTCAAATAAATCACATATATGTTTGGGCAACAACCATTTTGAATATAGATTTAGTAGCTTGACCGGCACGGGTTTTTCTGAGCCTCATAAAAGGAACCCCCTGAGGTAAAAACAATTCCCAAAAACGAACATTTATTTACTATCTCGATTTCACTACCGTCATAATAGAACCTAACATCACTTGCCAAATCTTCCGCCTTTTCTGAATATCCTAACCTTAGTTTTATCTACATTCAATTTTAATTTCCATGTGTTACAATACACTTTCAAAATGTCTATCCTTGCTGTAGCTGTTCAGCAGATTCGGCAAATATTGTGATATCATCCGCGTATTCAATTGTTATACCATCAACACCATTCAATATAAATTCATTTTCTAAATCATTTATATACATAGCAAACAAAAAAGGCGACAAACTTTCACCTTGACGAACTCCGGTAATGCACTGGAAACTTTCTGAAATTTAATTATTTACTTTAACACTTGATTTGACAGAAGTATACACAGATTTAATTATATCAAGCATTTTACCCCTAACGCCAACTTTGATTAGTTTTAGGCACAGATTGTCCCTTTAAAAAAAACACATAATCGAAGGCTTTTGAGAAATCAATAAAAGCACAATGTAGACTTTATTTCTAAATGAAAAAGATGGGAGATAACTCCATTTAAAATAAAGATATTATCTATGGTGCTGTGTAGGTGACATGGTGTAGTTTTAGCTATATCTGGGCAGACCCAGGGGTACTGCGGTTCATTCCCACTCAGCCTACATTTTAAAACAACATCACCTGTATTAACCTGGACAAACCTGAGTATAGTCTGTTTGACTATTTAAAAGTATACATGTTAACACCTACTCATTTATTTCAAAGTCAAACTAAGCCTTTTATACTTTGTAAACATGTACAGACAGAAGATATCGGGTGTAGGAACTGCCAAAATATTTTCTATCATCATTCCTGACTTTGAGTGTAAACACTCAATATGGATGCTGAGAGCTACCAGTAAATTATTAATTTTCATCAGAGTGATCCAAAGAGAAGATGTTGGCCACAGAAAGTTCTTATAAGTATTTCCATCAGTTACTAGTAATACAAATGACAAGCACCTATATGTTTGATACATCAGAACGTATCATATTATCCACGCTTTTAAATTATTCTCTGAGTACTTCAACTAAAAATTCAAATCGGTCAATGTAACAATCATAGGACAGAACAACTTCATTTTTACAATTATCGAAATCAAGGAAAGAGGCAAAGATACAGATTGGGAATGCGCAGAGTACACAGAAAGCCCACTGCCCAGTGTGACCAGAAACATCGATCTGCCATGTTGGAAGTAGGTGACCTCGTGCTTTTCAAGAACAAGAAGAGGATCAATAGGAAAGGTGACAAAATTATGAGTAGATGGACAGGTCCTTACAGAATTATAGAGAACATCAAGTCACTGAAAAAGTATTATCCACCCACAATCAACCATATTGACAAGAAGACTCAAGGTGTGAAGACAGTCAAGAAGACAACGCAAGACAGAACAGTGAAGAATGGGAGAACAGCCAGCCCAACAGTGTTAACCAACCACACAGATGAGAAGACTCCAGGTGTGAAGACAGTCAAGAAGACAACACAAGACAGAACAGTAAAGAGAACAGCCAGCCCAACAGTGCTAACCAACCACACAGATGAGAAGATTCCAGGTGTGCAGACTGTCAAGAAGACAACACAAGACAGAACAGTAAAGCGAACAGCCAACCCAATCAAATAGAAGAAAACAAGAAAGTTGCGGCAATGCAAAACCACAAAGACTCACAGAGCAAGACGGCCAAGGCTACAGCGGTAATTTCGAACCTTAACAAGAAAGAAAGAAAAACCAAGAAAGAAAGTAACCAGAACCCTTCACAGACTATAGCTATTTGCCAATTTTTCACGAAAATGTCAAAGCAAACAGTCAGTGATGTTTTAGTGAAGTGCAGTGCCATGGAAATGCCCCTTTCAAGGAATCCTGGATGCATGGTGTATACTGAAAGAGATTCGCCAACTCATTCGTTTTACCTTAAGGGACAGCATCAATACAGCCAGGACTAGGACGACTGTGGGGAACTGTTCATTAAGGGATATTCTGCACAATCTGCTGTACAACTACAACAACCAATCAAGGCCGCCATGCTAGCATCAGTCCTGACCACAGCAATGTTTAGGGAGAAGATAGACATGCTAACATTAATGGAAACGTTGAAGGTGATTCCTCTTTCCAGCAAACCGATTGGGACCAGCAGTATTCCAAACAAGAAGATCTCTGTTTGAACCGTTACCCTGCATCCAGCAAACACGAAAACTCTCCTGCTGGAGATATGGTTGAATTATAAGGTAATTACATCACTATACATTTATGAATCAATAATATTAACGATAGAGATTTTCTACCACCAATTCTGATCAATAAAGGACAAGATTAAAAGGATAATTGATCGAATAATTATTGCTTGCATATGGTTTATGTATTGCAATAATAAATCATCTGTTTTGAATAAAACATATCTCATCTTTATTGGTGCAAAAAATCGGAGAATACCAAAACGTCAACAAAACCATAATCGATTAAACTAGAGGCAAGATAGAAAAAAGGAAATATTTACATGGAGACTCTCGTAAAAACAAGAGAATAAGACCAGGTGTTCCGGAAGAGTAGGCGTCTTCTGCTTCATCGAAGACACCCGCCAGGTAAATTAAAGAGGCATCACGGTAAAACTATATTTTTTTATGCTTATTTAGAAGTATTGTATATATGAATTAAACGTATAATCTTGTGGAAAATTAATGGGCGATTTACGCTGAAATATGTTCCCCAAAACTTTAATTAATAATTAAAAAAGGGAATCACTATTCGTTGATCAACGATTTGGACATGTAATTTTTTTTTTCGTCACATATGATAACGCATGCGCATAACAAGCTACATCGGTAAACAAAAAATGGCGATCCGCGTGACCTACATGTAACTACCAAGCGAAAAGTGGCCGTATGGTCAAACTTCAACGTAAGGATTATATTACGGAAGCATAATAAGGGATGGGAAGTATTCAAGGGAGAAACTAACAGCCAAATTGTTTGCATGTTACAGTTTTCTTCTAGATAGCCAGTGACACAGTTTTGATTTGGTTTTGGGGCCTCCCAAGGGATAACTCTTTCATTCCTCTGTTACATGAAATGCGCGTGTAAAACTTGAAAGCGTGTTTTGCAATATTCCCCTTATAATATTTCAGTAAAACGACATAATTGAATTATATTGCTGAAGAGAAAGACTTTTTCACATACAAGAAAACCCGTAGGGGGGGGGGGGGGTGTGGAGGGGGTTTCGTTGTAAAACGCCGGTATATGTGCGATTGAGTTTAATGTATATAATTACATACAGATTCAATTTGGACAAAATGAATAAATTTATGTCATCCTGTGCGGATAAAAAAATGCTTGTCATACCTAATCTATAAAATACGGATTGTACAAATAGTATCGGGTTTGGACCCCGGTATTGAATTTGATATGAATAAAAATATATGCAATATATAGATATCTAAGTGAAGTCATTAATTTATAAAAAAAAATCATATACATGTATGTCCCATGTCTGCAGTTGTGTTGAAAATGTTAACGAACCTTTAAATTTACATAAAAAAAAAGTAAAATGAAAACGGAGCTATCATAACATATACAAATGGATTAAGTATTGGACAATTATCTTCTCGACAAGTTCCAAATTTGTATATATATTATACATTTGTTTTACATGTTTAGTGCGTGATGCGTCATATGAGTGCACGGACTTCCCTGATACATAATTGTAAGTGTTAAAGTATGTTGACGCTGAAAGATGGATATATTTTAGATGAATATATAGATAGTCTGAAAAAAAAATCTTCAAGACATCGAGTTGTATAAAAAAAATCGGAATCATTTTATTTCATTTTTGTACTTTAAAATGCATGCACACCTTTTGTGAAATGGTTCTAAATGAGGATTCGTGAAGATAACTTTTTACAGAAATTAAGGTTTGCCCTATGGTTGTCATCGTCGGAAACCCACATGGCACTGTTAAACGTACAATGTAAGAGTGCAGTCTGGCGATGCATGGTTGTATCATGTACCAATTTGCATCTGTTTCAGTCAGGTACTGATGTCGATAAATGATGCATAGATGTCGACATACATTTCTTCATATGAATATCGTGTGTAATTAACGTCTGATTATCAATTTGAATATGATTAAAAAAATGTATACACGTATTTTGTGTCTGGTTCATCATCGGACCTATGCATTACGCGTCCCCTCACTTTGGGCCCCTCGTCGACTTGCGACAAAATTGTCACCTGATTGACGCGTGATCAGCGCTATTTTTATCGGGCTTTCCCGAAGAATGCAATTTTTCAAGTGACTAATAAACACATTTTGAGTGGACTTTGAATATTGAAATAACAGGAAAATGTATCTGGTAGTGCAGACAGCATGTACATTCAAGAACTTCATTGTAGACTTCCCCGGGATGCCCCTTTAATCAATATCTATTCATGGTTGCTCTAAGAAACCAATTGTTATTTAACTGTCATTTTGTGAAGACATCTGGGTTCATTATTTAGTTCTACTTTGTATATATGTAATTCTTCTGAAACGGATTTATATTCTTATACATAAAAAACACACTGTTATAGTTACTGTAAACATACTTATTTAGCTGACTAACATTTTATTGCTAGTTCTTTGAACAGCTTTTCAAAAATTGACATACCAATATTTATATTCTACAAAAGAAAAACAATCTGCAATGGTTATAACCTTTCTATAATGCTATGTGTTTCATTTGTCATTTCACATACTTCCGACATATTTTACAGTTATTTTTCTCATTTTCTCATGAAATGGATTTCCCTCAATTTATCGAGAAGATGCCTTCATACCATCAAAACTTGTCTGAACAAATGGTGGTAGTATAATGTCATTACCTCTGAAGTATGTATGTCTACAGTAATACAACATTGAAACAGCATTTATTTATTCATATTTATTTATGTCATTGAAAACTGAATAATTCACTGTTTAGCAATTGAACTGTTGAAGTATGGATGTTCATGTGTATGTTTGACTGTACGAGTATTTTCGCTCTATGTCAAAAAATAAATGATAGCTATATTGAATGATGATGTCTTTCTTTTTCTTAATCACCTTAAGGATTTTCAATCTTTCCTTCAATAATTTTTAAAAAGCATTTTTTAAAACTTATTTAACATTAACTTATTTCTAGTTATTTCTATTTTCAAAAGGTTGATTATCATATCGTATAATTTCAACTTTTACTAAAATCTAGAATGTGTGACACGTATCATGATGATATCCTATCTGCTGTTACATTATTGTAAGCTTGTACTTCTACTGTTGTGTGAAGCATAATCATAGCATTGGGATTACGTTAAAATTCATTATAATTATCAAAACAAAGATTTCTGAAGAACAATTCATCGAATAGTATTTTTAATCATACTTTCTTCAGGACAGATATTAAGCATGGATATTTCAGATGAAACTTGCCGAGGAAATTAGATTGATAAAACGTCAGGGTTTAAAAAGGATTGTATCTTATACCTAAAACTATATTTTGATATATGCATCCCCCTATATCACCTACCCCCCCCCCCCCCCCGGGTGCTTATTTGATGGTTATTAAATATGTATCCCCCCTATATTTATACTTAACCGCCCGGATACTTTTTTGGGGGCTATCAAATATTTACCCTCCCCCATCCATATCCCATAGACCTCCCCCGGATACTTTAAGCTTTAAGAGTCTATCACAATTGCATAGTTGACAAAGTAGATAACGCTATTCAACAGAAACGTAAGTATACCTTTATGATTCTGCAGTTAAGTGTAATATATATTCGGACACGTAATAATTTTGCTATATATTTCGTGCATTTTAACAGATTTTAAATGACCTTTTATGACATCGTTTATCAATGGATTTTCTTGAAATTCCATACACCAGTTAAACGTTGCTAGCTCTTTCATCCGATATATTTTCAATACTTTTCCCCGTGTCTAGTTTTCCCGCAATAAACCAATATATGCACAGTAAAAATAGCTTGAGGTTATTTTGTTCTTTAATCTTATTTTATGTTATACCATTGCTGAAATACATGCAATATCTCATGATATCGGCAACAGAAAATTATATACAATTTATCGAAGGAATAAGCAATCAATTTTCTACATGCGAGTCGAATTTCAATAAATTCCAGGGGAAAACAAAGTCACGGAAAGTCATTGAAGTCAAAACGCATGAAATATATAGTGACAATATTACGTATACGAATATATATTGCACTGCACTGTACATTAAAACAATGAGCAGGCAAGCGTTGCTGATAAGTTTCTAATATTAAACAGGAATAGGTTCGAGTTAAGTGAAACGTTATCAACTAAAATTTAATATTTATACAGAACACATTTGGAGGATAAATTAAAAAAATTGCATCATATCATGTTGGATGTTGATCCTTTATTCTTACAAAAATCTATTGAACCTTTTCAATTTGATATGGTGGTATGTAAGCCCCTTATTTCACATCCATAATTTCAGACATTACTGAACATCATTATTAAATATTGAACAATAGGTTACATAGTTCAGTTGAATAAAGAAAGAGTGATTCTCTTTAGTGAAAAAAAAGCGTTACGAATTTGGGCTGCAACCTGTTTTTGCGTGGCATTGCATTGGCCATGGTCGTTTATCAACAATTTCAATAAAGTACCTTGTTATACCCCGCAACGACGTTAGGGGGAGGGGAGTATACTGGAATCAGGTTGTCCATCCGTCCGTCTGTAGACGATGTACCGGCTACTCCTCTTAAACCACTGAATGAATTTCAACGAAACTTGGTGGCAATAATCCTTTTACATTGTAGATGTTCGTAATCGAATCACGTTAAAGGCCCAATATACGTAACTTAAGCGAAACTTTCGTGATCCTGAAAAATTCTGAAAAAAATCCAGTTGATAACCATGCAAAAATAAGCCTAAAACGAGTAAACCTGAGCAGTAACTAACAAGAAACTCTTGACAACAAAATCCAAAGAATTGAAAATACCTAAGGTGGGGCCCACTTCAACAACAAACCGAAGGTAGAAGACGGTTCGAAATGGACGCGTGTTTACAAATTTCAACTGGTGCTGTACCGGTAACCGCGAAGGAATTTATCTTGGATATTGCTGATATCAGTTAATCTTAACTAAATCTATAAACATAAAAAGTTATTAGGCTTGATTTTCGCTTCAAGTTTTACCGAAAGTTACGTATATTGGGCCTTTAAAACGTTTTGGTTGCCATGGTAACCAAGTCACTATACTTTTTTTCGGGAGGGGGTTATTTTGTCAGACAATTACTAACAAACCTGTGAACCGATTCAAGTGAAACTACACAGGAAAATCAGGGAACATGTGTTAATGTGCATGCAGGGTATATTTCTGCAGAAATTTTGTCTGCAATAATAACCAGGTCAAAATATCCAAATTCTTGTAGAACACTAATTTGTCAGCGCGACTATATCTAAACCTATGAACCGATTTCAATGCAACTACACATGAATTGAAGGGACTACGGGTAGATATGCATATAAGTTAGCCATTGGCTTACAGTTCAAGTTAATACTAGCAGGCATGGGGTAATTAAAAATGTAATGGTAATGCATTGCAATGCATTACATTTTTTCAAGTAGTTGAATGTAATGTGTAATTGAAGGTAAATTCAATTACATGTAATGGTTATGTAATTCATTACATTACAAAATCCCTGTAATGCCCAATTACTTTTCAATTACATTTCAATTACTTGTGGTCAAACAGGCAGATGAAGGGATTTTTGGGAATCACAGGACATTATATTCTCAATTGGACTATGAAATCTGTGATGATTTGCTGCAAACGCGTTCGTGGAAAGCACACATCGGACAATATACGGCATGAGTATGAGGGAGCATTGGCTTCTTTTGATGTAGGATCAAAGATTGTGTCTATTATCAGTGACAAAGCTGCAAACATGGTTAAAGCGTTTTCTCTACCAGGATTTGAGTCCCGTCAAACACAAGATGAACAATCTGATGATGATGGTGATGATGATGAAATGTTAAATGTTGACGATTCAAGTAGTGAATCTGATGTTTTGAATGAATGTTTGCCATCACATTCTACTTGCTTTGCACATACACTTCAACTTGTGGTAAAAGATGATCTGAAGCAATGTAGTCCCCATTTGAAAAATGTCATTGCTAAAGCATCTAACATAGTTTCATTTGTTAGAAAATCTATCTAAGTAGCTTATGCTACAAGATGGAATTCTCAGTTGCATTTTAAATGTACCAGAAGAAAAACTAAATGTCATTGAATGTAAATATAAAATTACTTCCTATGAAAGAAAGTTGTGCAACATTTTGGTCCCATTTGAGGACGCAACTTTAATCGTTCAGAAGGAATTAAGTGTTAGTGGCAGTCTGACTATCCCTGTAACACTTGGACTGAAACATACGATTAACTGTTTGTCCAATGACTACAGCTCCAAACTTGTCACTGCCCTCAAAACATCCATTGAGGCAAGGCTGTCTAGGTATTTGACAGATGACTCATACATCCTTGCTACCTTATTAGATCCTAGACTCAAAACATCTTGGTGTGCAAATGAGTGTGATGTAAATATTCAGCTATTAAAGACTAAAGTTCAAAGCCTGACAAGTCAGTCTGCAGATGAAAATGAAACAGAAATGTCCCCACCAAGAAAGAAGGTCAAAACTGATGACTTCTTCAGTTTCTTGCCATCAACCCCATCAAGAAAAAGACACCGATCGGGTATCAATTGTGAGGTTGACAGTTTCCTAACAGAGGAATGTCTTGATAGATCAGCAGACCCTTTGGCCTAATTTGAAGTTAAATGGCTTAAAATACCCCATGCTATCAAAGTTGGCAAACAGACATCTGTGCATTCCTGCTACCTCAGCTCCGGTAGAAAGACTATTCAGCATTGCTGGGAAAACCTTTCGACCGGACAGGTGCAGGCTGTCCGATTCAACATTTGAAACTTTGATGATGATCAAGTGAAATTCTAAAATCTAAGATACTTTTGTTGAAGTAGTCATGTATCATTGTTTAATATTGATGTATAATACACATTGTGTCATTTATATACATGCAGTATTATGTAATTTATGTGACCAGTTTAGTATGTAGAATACAATAAAATATTTAACACAAAATGTAATGTGTAATTTAATTAATTACATTGGCAAAGTAATGGTAATTTAATTAATTACATTTCATATTTGTGTAATGGTAATGGTTATGGTAATGACCTTTTCACAAAGTAATGTGTAATTTAATTAATTACATTACCATGTAATTGAACCCATGCCTGAATACTAGCGTTCACATCTTTTATGTTCTCATACAATGGAATACAATGCTGAGTGAAGGAATCAATATCAACATTCTCCAGATCATCTGTGGTGGTACATGTAGATGGCAAGTCAAGTTTCCCACGAATGAAATTGTCAGCCAACAACAATGATTCTCTTCAATTACATTGTACTTGTCATCCTACAAGGTGAGGGACACTGACCTTAAAAGGTCAAAACACACGGTGCATGCCTGTCCCCTACATCCGAGGTCAGACTATAAAAGACACGACCACCCGTGTAGCTGCGCTTTTTTGTCATTCAGGTGCGCTAGACAATTGAAACGTTAGTTGTCGTACCAATATTTTTGGTAAACGTTCAGTCATACTGAGTGTAACAAAATGAGTAGTCGCGCTCAGTATAGACTCATTCCGTTGCTTGGGAGGGCGACGGAATAGGCCTTTTGGCCCATTCCTATTCTTACTTAGCGTTGATTTGCGTTTATTCTGCGCATCTTTCTAGAGAGCGTTTTGTCTGCAATCGTTTGCTCAAGGGTATAGTTATCCTGGAGGGGTTGGTCTGATTAGGATCGTGCGTTGTGTTGCTATCTTTGTGTTGGCGTTGTCTATTTGTATAATTATTACCGTACCGTCTTCGTCCGTCCGTCCGCTCTCACTGGCAGGTACTTGTGTGGGCTCTGGGCAGTACAAATGATACTTGTGTGGGTTTTTGGACTTTTAGGGTGCACCCCATAAAATTACCCCCGAAATCGTTTGTCCTGGTGAAAATATCCTTACAAGTATAAAAAGTTTATTTGCACCCCACAAAATTCGTGGCCACCTGGCTGTCCGTTTCTGTCATGGCCAAGACCGTAAACGGCATTGATTGCACCATTTGGTTTATGCAGAGTTGCGTCCCCTGGTCACATGACATTATTGTCCAATCAGAATAGTGTTTACATTTTTGGCCGCCATATTGGAAAGGGGATGTAGAGCTTGTCACGGTAAGTTTTGATTTTATTGAACTAGTATCTTAACGATGATACTTATTGAATGTTACATATTGTCGCCGTACCATAAACTTATATTGATATCGTGAGCAACTCTTTGTTTTAAAAAAGAAACATGACATTCATTTTATTAGGACAGTTGGATGTTTTTACATGCCTACCCATGACTCGTGACGATGAAAGTCACCCTAAATCATAAGCTATTCTCTTTTACCTGCGTTTTTAATTTACAGGCATACATGCAGTTTTACCTATGTTTGAAGCATGATATCTTCGGAAGATATTTTCGTAACGAAATATTAACATCGACTGATTCTAGTGGTGTTCCGATAGCCCTCTGGCGAAAGTAAGAAGAAGTCGGACCTCGGTCGATTAAAAATTTTATACAAGTAAGTATAAGCACTAGACTAAGAGTTTCCATCTACAAATAATAATCGGTAATAAATAAAACAATTAATAAACTTCTACAGTAAAACAAGCAATACATTGTTCACGTTTCAAAGCAGAAAAAAGATGACGAATCGGTTTGGATAACATGCCGCAAAGCGGTGTAATATTGTGGTGTTCATTTGAAAACAAAACTCTAACTAAAGCAGAAATAAACAAGTGAAGGAACGAATAACCCATCATTAAAACTATTAGGCCTACAATTACAAGAAATATTGGATCAAACGACGGAAGTACAAACATGTAGTCGGTGTTGTCATTATAGACAAAATGGCGACGGCGGAGATGAACTCGACCTTACTTTTTGACATGTTGACAACTTTTACTGGTGAAATACATAAACATATGCATTCAGAAGTTCAACTTAAATTTGTGACGATCATTTTGAAGCTGAAGACTGAACAGTGATTTTTTTGCCCTATTTTACAGCAGACTTTCGGCTGCTTCCCTAGGCAAAAATGTAGTTTTTTCCCAAAATTGAAGTGGTATTTTTCCAATTTTACATATGTAAATAAGGTACTTTGTTTACCACTTTTCTTCAATAAAGAGGGCTTAACAAATCCACTACATTAGAAAGGTGTAACACTTGAACAAATAAGAAAAAATAGCAGTAATGAGACAACTTTATTATACTTTTTCTGTGTTTTAAACTTTTAAATTAAGTGGGGGCGAGAGGATGTTCTATAAAAAGCACTGTCCATGGAGCCATTTCTTAACGTTAAAATCGATAAAATACATCCTTTTGCAAACCAAGCATGGCAAATAGATCATATAAACAGTGTACTTACTTTTTTCTTGATTATATATACAGATAGGACAGATATCTCTCAGTAAAAAGGTCTTGTGTTTATAAAGGGGAAGTTTGGTATTCAAACTAAAACCGGACCCGGACGGACCCAGAATTCAGGAATTTAAAAAAATTAGATCAATCTACTTATTAGAGAAATATCTATAGCCATTAGACTACAGAAAACAAACAATAGTTATCAGTGCAGTATTATTATATTAATTATTATATAATATATATTTTTTTTCAATATATTTTTTTTTGCACAGTTTATGTCTAGTGTTAACGGAAATAAAATTGTGGCAATGATTTTGTTAAATTGTCTTGCAGTTGGATTAAAAAAACCAAGTTAAATTAAGCTCTATTTAACCATTTCCATATTTTCCCGATTTTTTTAAAAAATGCCGTGTATTTTCCTAATTGAACAAGTCACGACTTGAAAAAGATAGTTTAAAGCTATGAATTTTGAGAACTTGCTAAAACTTTTTTCAAATGAAGGAATTAATATAAAATTTGCTGAAAACTTCCTGAAGAATATCTAGCAGTATATGATACAGGAATTTGCTCATCCAACTGTATGTCCAGATGAAATAGGTTTAATATCTATATTAAATTTTGTAAAAAAAATTCTTTCTTCTCTATTGTAACCTTTGTATTATTCTTAGATGAAATGGAAACATCATCCTTCGATGCAACAACATCTTAGAGCATTGGTACAACCTCGGCAGATATTACACCAGCCCAGGATGTACCACCAACCAAGGACCTCGACACATCCTATGTAAACATTACACCAGCCCAGGATGAACCACCAACCCAGGTCCTTGACACATCCTATGTAGACATTTCACCAAGCCAGGATGTACCACCTACCCGGGATGTAACACCAACCAAGGACTTCCAACACATCCTCTGCAGATATTACACCAGCCAAGGATATATCACCAACCCAGGACTTTGACACATCCTATGTAGCCATTTCACCAGGCCAGGAAGTACTACCTACCCAGGATGTAACACCTTCGTCTCCTTGCACTGACATAAAAAATGTATGAAATGTTTTGTGTTGGTTTGGTTTAATATTTGTTCGTTCTATTAAAAGCTGAAGTCATTTAATGACGGCCTCCAGGTGTATGTGATGTGCGCGTTCCAAGTACTACCACACTGAAATATACTGCAGACGTGTAAACAAAATTCTAAGCTATGCGTTTTATTTAATTTCGTTTTTCCGCCATTTTGCGATTCCGTCAATAATGACGATTATGTTACAGGTGTACAATTACACACACTACAATGTCGCCCTGTAATCGTCACATAACACAGTCCCAACACTGTACAATCCCGTCCTGTAATTAATATTATTAATTATATGTTATAGATTGAAATATTTGCGAAAATTTGATGTTATGCCGGTGATCAAAACTATGGGGTGGAGAGTTCATGGTATGTTGTGACAGCTTTCATGGCTATTTTCATCCCAAGTATGAAGAGACGTCACAGGAAGTAGTGAATGACAACAGTGATTGAAAAAGTGCATGCATATAAATTAAATACTAATTTGTAAGAGTAATGTTACAACCCTACTTGACAGTACTGTCCTTAACAAATACTGTTACGTAGGTAGAGTAAGGATAAGGGTGTCCTCAGATCTTGACGCAGCAGAGATAAGTTTACAGAACGGCGCGGAGATCAAGATATGATTTTAGTCAGATTGTTTCAAATTTAGTCGTTTCTTGTCTCTCTTCTTTTTAAATACCTAGACTTTCCTGGAGTGGTTTTTCCAATCTTGATGAAGCTCGCTCGTAAATGTTATTAATATGATTAGACATGTGCATTTCGTTAATGTTAATGCAGATGTGTTTTTTTGGATTGAAAAGAATTTGCCATTGATTAGTCCATGCAAAGAATGATGAAAGGTCTTCATTTAGTATATCAGCAGGTATATTAAGAGCTTCATCACCATTTACAGTAACATCAAGAGAAGTATCATCTGCAAACAGTTTTATTATTAATTAATAAAGAAATAAAAAAAGGTCCAAGAACAGATCCTTGAGGAACTCCAGCAGTTGTGGAATTAGTAGTTGATTTATTACACTTTGTTTTCCTGTCAGATATACGCTTTAAACCACTCAAATAATTGTCCTTTTGTACCAAATTTATTAAGCTTATACAAAAGATCGACGAACCAAAACCTTGGAATTATGTTAACAAGGGATTCGAGAAATGCAGGTTGATGAAGATTAGGGCAAGTTTTATGGTAGCCATCTTGATCTCATCATATGTATCTTTGTGTGATATGAATATGGAGTTTGCTTGTAGGTGTGTTTGGTTGTTGTGATGACAACGATGACTCAGTTCTTATTTTGAGTATTGATGCTTGCTTGCTTGGATGTGACCAAGATTTACATGGCGGGTGTCGTCGAAGCGGAGGACGCTTACTCTCCGGAACACCTGGTCTTATTCTCTTGTGCTTTTACGAGAGTCTCCATGTCAATCTTTCCTTTGTTCCTATTTTGCCCCTCGTTTGATCGATTTTGAGTTCAGATTATGGTTTTGTTGACGCTATGGTATTTTTCTGAATTTTTTAGAGGATAAAGTAGTGAGGTTGACTTATATCCAGAGGTAAAATACCATCGGGTCAGCTGGCTTATTAATGTTCCGAATCTGAAGTTGATCAATACTATTTTGTTCAGTTATGGTTATTTCAGATAGCTCAAAGGGACATAAGGGAGGTAATTCGAGTAAGTCGAAGTCGGTTATATTAGATGCTTTAAAAGTAAAAAAAAAGTTATTAAAGGCTCCAGCTTTATCACGAGGATGAGGAAGTAATTTATCATTGATTTTTAGTGGACATTAGTATTATTGATTTAAGAAAAAGGTTTGGCAATACTCCACCACCTCCTTGGAAGAAGTTTTAAAAATAAATTCTTTAGCTTTCCGAATGGGTTGAATGATATCATTACGAATGGTTCTTAATTTCGTGTAATCTTGTTCTCTATTATGAACTTTTGTTCTTTCATGTCGTCTATTGTTTTGTCTTAGTTTCCATCTTATTTCAGCAGCCTCCCAAATACACACGCTCTCACCACACACAACCATATTGCATACACAGGGAGACCGTTCTAAATGACACTGGCTTTTCAATAGGACGTAAAAACAATCATTCAACCAACCAACTGTCATAAAAGGTTTGCCATCTGGGTGGATTGTTATCATTTATGAGGAATATTGGAGTCACTAATATTTTGTTGATTAATAGAGTGTAGAGATAATTAATTGGCATTATTTAGAAATGCATTATCCTAGTTAACCGATGTTAGTTCATTATCAATCTGATTAAAATTATATCGTGATCTCCGCGCCGTTCCGTAAACTTCTCTCTGCTGCGTTAAGATCTGAGATAATCCCATAGGGGTCATGTCCCGATGACCTTTCGCATTAGCCAATCAAATTACTACTAGCAGAATCTTGACAGTGACATTTTGAGGCGACAAAGCTTGCATAAACACATTTTTCCGTTTAGTCATTTCGTCACCAAAAAAACTAGTGCGGAATAATGTGACGAAATGGCTTGCTGCAAGATGACAGGTCGTTGGAAAATTATTTTAGTGTTAAGTAAAGAGGCGACAAAGGCCATCTGGACGTGACCTCTTATGGGATGTTGTCAGATCCTTGTAAAACGGAGAGAGAACAAGGATCTGTATTTTAATCAGATTGGTTCATTATTAATATCATTCCAATCAACATGCTTAAAGTCATACTTAATGTTTTAAACAATCTGATTAAAATACAGATCCTTACTATTACTATCGGGTGTAGGATCTGACAGCGACCAGATCAAATCGCTTCTTACCAGATTCTGAAAGTGAAAAGCTCATTTCGATTTATTTCTACACTTTCCGTTAAACCAGAGTGAAGCGAGAAACTCGATCGACCGTATACAAAAATGGCGTCGCCCAGTTCAGCGGTCTCGCGCTAAGGCGTGTGTTCTTTTTAGATATTATCCGTTTGATTCATAGTTTTTCGTTTGTACAAATTTAAAAGAAATAACAACTGAAGGTAAAGAAATATACTAATCAAATTGTTATATAACGCCCTGAATGATTTTCTCTTTTTCGCTTCGATCTGCCGCCCTTTTTGTTCGTCTACCAAACACCGTTTACAAGGTGCATTTTGATTGGCTGTTCAGGACTCACACAACTAAATCATTAACTATATGTCATTACCAAACCTTTTAGTTAATAATTTTCATATTTGTTGTACAGTACTAGTGACAACCGTCTAGATTCACAGATACTTACCTTACAAAGGCATCAATCCAGGAGATGATAGTGTTCCATTGTTACCAGAGGAAGTACCCCAGACTGGTGAAGAGAAAAGTTTGTCCGGTGCATTGGCATCACCAGACAAATCTCTTAATTTAACCTATGTGTATATTTACTATAATCTATAGATATTAAACTATAAATAATTGATTCACATTTTTACAGTACACTGTATGTACAGATATATTGATAATGTATTTGTACTGTTGTAGTTTCCCCTACACACTGTATATATAACAAATTCTCGTCGTATTACTATAAAATGTTACTTCCCATTCAAAAGTTTTGGTATATTATGCAGTAATTAAAGGTATATTTGCATGATTTTATCACTATATTGCGTAGTTGGCGAGTTGTTGATACAGTCACAGTTACTCTCGATAGTAATTTGGTTAAAATGCGTGCGTAAATATTCAGTTTTACAATATTTTCTTACAATAATCTAGACTGTCCGTAACCCTTGTCAAGTGGTATTTGTGGAAAGATTATGCAAATGTAACTTTAAAATGTCAAATTACTTTATAATGTAAGAGCTTCGAACAATTCTGATCAGTTAAATGTTGTTTCAGTATCTCCTTTCAGGGATGTTTACTGGCATACCGGGCTGTCACAGTGTCAAGAAGTTGACAACCGGAAGTTTACAGGCAAAACCGGTGACCTTAAACAGAAACGCCCCCATACTATTTTACCTTGTCTAAATCCGCACACATACATGGAAACATTGTAAAAGTATACATTTTTCAAAAGTTAAGTATCTCAATATTTCATTCATGCAGAGATCTGTCATCAGCTCCTCATTAAACTTCCTCAGTGGCCCAGTAAGTAGCTGGAACTAATTTTACATAGGCACTACAAACGTATGAAACACATTTTGATTGGATGATTTAGTTGTGCGAGTCCTTTAAAGGGCATTAAACTGTTTGAAATGTTGAAATAAAGTTATTTAAAGTATATTCAATATTTGTTATAATTGCGAGGTTTGGTTGGTATAAGACTATTTGTTATGGAGACAAGGCAAGTTATGTCCCTTGGTGTTCAAATGATCTTTGCACTCAAAGGCAAGAAATGTTCAAATTCAGGTGCTGGTTAATGATCTGTCATAAATCAATTAACAACTATAGACATCCATCTTTTGCATGTATATAAAACACACATGTACCTCATAGAATGTGATCTTCAAATTGAAATATATCAACTACAGTGATTTATACAGCATTTTAACTAATTGGTTTATTAAATTAATGAAAATTTGTTTGAAAAAGTGTAATTTGACAATATTTTAATGTACAGTATTCTTCAAGATATCTAACAGGACCTTGGTCATAAATAGCCATTTGATATATATACCTAAACCAATTAGCTTCTACTTAGACAGGCTTAATGACAGGCCTTCAAACACCCCTAGGGAGCCACAACACCACTGGGAGAGCTATGGGGGTAGGGGACAGATAATGCCATAAACTGTCAATAGTCTGAGTAAATAATCAACACTAACACACTTCTCCATCAGCATAGATGTATATCTAGGGGTATTAAATGACAAAACATCTCAATACTAACCATTCATTCAAAAATGGGCAAAAAAGCAAGTTAGAATTGGCCAAACATATGGATTTCAGAGAGGGAACCTTCCACACAACAAGGGAAAGACACAGGCACCAGTTTCCATGCTAGTTTCAGGACCAATCAGCAGGCTACCCCAGGATGTATTTGGATCCAGGGTGAAGACTGACAGCACAGGGAAAATGTCAATCTCTAATGCTGGGGGCCTGTCGTCCAACATGACGCTCCTACGTCCCAAACCAACAGGCAGCTATAGCTACCTGCATGGATTCCGAGGTACAGTATCCATACAGCTACACAAACAAGCTATACCGGCCCGTTGATTTGGAAAGGCTATGTAATTCAGCAGTCCGTCAGCACAATCATCAGCACTGCAAAGGCTATCTACGCTTTGACTCGAAGAACTCGAGGCAATGGGGCTGGGGATGGACTGAGCGGCTTTACTGTGACACCTGTGAATATATAAGCGAAAGTTGCAAGCTGTATGAGGATGAAAAGACAGACAACAACACCCCTAGAAGAGGTCGGCGACGGACTGAACTTTGGTATGCAAACAGCACTCATGGCTGCATCAATATCCAATTCTGCAATGATTGAAATGTGCCTGACTGCCAACATCATCCCCCCTCATATACTGGACTACAGAAAATAGCCAATCATGTTGGGAAGAAAATTGTCACCATGAACAAAGAGAGTATGGAAAGTCTGAGAGAAAAAAAAATGTATCAGATAATACAAGTTGTGGACTTGAGAGGCCAGACCTTAAATGCACAGACGGATGGGAGGTACAACAACCCACTTTTCAGTGGAGACCGGACACCATATCAAGGGGCCACCCAGGTCACCAAGACTCTTTGTGAGCAAATGACATCAGGCAACAAACTATGTAAGCGTGCAAAGTACCTGCGAAGGTGTGGGGTAAGCACCACCTGGCCTAACCACACAGGCAGGTGTACAGCAAATGTGGCTGAGGAGGCTGCAATGGGCAATGAAGAAGCCTGGGCCAGCATTGTTGGAGAGGAGGTTGCAGACAATTTTACAGTCAACTACCTCACCACAGACGCAGACAGCAAAACACACACCGGTATGAAACTGTCTCACCCGGGATGTAAAAATCTAAAAGACGCTCGACACCTGGTGAAATCGGCGAAGAAAGAGTTTTCAAAGTGCAAATTCAGTGCAGGCCTATTTCAAAAACCACAGGGTCTATCACTTGGAACACTGAAGACACGACTGGCCACTGATGTAAGAAACAGGTGTGTTACAGAGTGGGAAAGGGCACACATTATTCACAGAGGAAATCTAGACCAGATAAAGAAGAATATGCCTATGGTAATAGGGGCCATGATTCAGTGCTACAAAGGAAACTGTGGAGAAATGTGTGCTGAGTACAGCTACTGCTGTCAAGGGCTACCAGAGAACCACTGGAAGAGGACATTTCTGCCAAAGAGGACAGCACAACACCTCAGTGCTGAAAATGAACACCACTTCAAGCAGTGTGTGCCCAAATATCTCAGCACCGAGTGTCTGGACAGCTCCAAACTTCTTACAAGCACTCAGAAATAAGAATCTTTCAACAGAGTGCTTCAGAAAACAAATCCAAAGATGAATTGTTACCGAAACTTCCCAGCCAGAATTCACACTGCTGTTCATCTGTGCAACTTCGGTATAGCAGACTCTACGGTGATGAGGCTACGTGCAGTCGGCAGTCCTTTGGTGAGTGGCTCACGTGTTGTCAGTCGCATCACATACCTGCGAAAGAGACAGTTATATAATCAGCAACGACAAAGACAACTTAAGTTATATCATCAGCAACGACAAAGACAACTTAAGTTATATCATCAGCAACGACAATGACAACTCAAGTTAAAACTAAGGCGAGGATATCACAGAATCAGAAGATATTGCATGCACGCAAAGGCTCGTATTTCAGCAGTGACATATAAATCTGGAGTGGACCACCGAAATACTTTGTGCTCAGAGGATGTGCTAAAAATAAACTGTGATAAAAGTGAACTAAGATGACTTGTGTGAAAATGTGTGCTAATTAAGTTTGTTCTTGTTTTGAATTTGTAAATTATTGTTTGATTATTAAATCTGAAAACTTGCTACAATCGGTTTTAATTTATAATTGTCAAAAAAGCAATTTGGATGAGGGTTTTGGCCGAAATATGTCCGAGGTTGCCTCAGCCTGCAGGATTGTCTATTATAATTGATGTAACCTGGATTCAAGATTCAGGTATTCAAACTTTGTACAGAGGCCATTATGGCACTAAAAGAGATACCTGTAGTGTACAGGGCAAGGTAAATTGTCTTTTAAATATCATATAATGTAATCGATGGACATATATTGCCCGATACGTACCTGGTGCAGCCACAAATCTTCCAAGTCCAAAATCACCCCTGGCACAAAACAGCCATACTACACAGCCTGTAGAGGGTATAATTTCATATTGTTTTGGTAATTTTGCCTAATAAAGCCCTAGGAAAGTGTTTAAATACATGATGATAGCACTGTCACTCAAAAATTAAATTAGGTTATAAACAACAGAAAATCAATGAAAGGCCAGGGTCACCTGTGCACGTGCTAGTTCTCCTTAACGGACTCACAGAACTAAATCATTTACTATATGTTATTACCAAACCTTGTAGTTAATATAACTTTCATATTTGAAGTACAGTACTAGTGACAACTGTCTAGATTCACAGATTCAAAAGTTAAGTATCTCAATATTTCATTCATGCAAAAATCTGTCATCCGCTCCTCATTAAACTTCCTCAGTGGCCCAGTAATTAGCTGGAACTAATTTTACATAGGCACTACAAACGTATGAAACACATTTTGATTGGATGATATAGTTTTGTGAGTCCTTCATTTCCTAGATATAGAAATAATAAAGGTTATCTGAACATGACCTTTTACTGGTCGCTGTCAGATCCTACACTCGATAGTAATAGTGAGGAACTGTATTTTAATCATATTGTGTTTTAAACCCCCGATACGACTCAAGATATACTCTTCAAGAGGTATGTTAAAGAAGTTTGCCTCTTCGAAGACAGCCACTGTATACCGTACGTACCATACAGTATCGGGTTATATTTTCAAAGAACTAAAACGGGATCCCGTAAGCCTTGACTACCTATATGGTCGAGTTAACTCCTCAAAGCGTAACACGGGATGCACAATAATTCGCTCCCCTGTCTCGGTCGGAAATCTTCTGTGGTTAACAGCGGCTGTATCGACATGGTTTGAAATCGCCATCTTGATTTCATCCTGACCTTTATGCGTCGGATCCACAGAGGTAGGTGACTTGCAACAGGTCAAGGGGCCGAGTGAGGACATACTTATAATAATTACATTTGTAGATTATAGAGAAGAAGAAGATTATTTGAGTACTCTATGCTAACTTTGTTTGCTATTTTCAGTCACGCTATTTTTCAAAATGATATAAGACTCGTTATATAACACACCCAGCGACTGGATGTCAAACACTATCAATATAAAAGTCTTTGCGTGCCCCTGTGGTTCACTTTGCAAAAATATTTCTAAATCATACAAAATTGTCAGCAGATCTGAAATAACAATGATGATGTAGTAGTCTTAGAATTGACAGTCATGCACCATTTGTTGGTAACATATTATTAGTTTTTAAGTTGAAATAGACCATAAAATATGATTGGAACTCCAAACTTTGTCTTTTGTTTACTGAAAGTAGGCGTATGTTTATAAAAATATGGCGCGTGTGACGCCTATGTATTTTGTTTTAACATTAATATGCTGCCACAAAAAAGAATTTGAAGTGTATTAATACAGTTTAATTATTAAAATTAAACACATTTATTTTTTCTGTTGACCCTTATGGTGTGCGGCCTAAAATATATATAGAAAGGATAAAGGGAGAGTTGTCCCCCTTCCAAATAAGTATGCGCATTACAAGGTTATGTTAATTACATTCAGAAATTTCTGACGCGGGCCGCCACCACAAAAAAGTGTTTGCAATCTACATCGTTAAAAATGCCGGTGTATAAGAAGGTACAGACAGGGAAGCGGGCGGCCGGCCGGTACTCCGGCGAGACCCAGGAGTACCAGGAAAAGTAAAAGGCCGGGTCATCTGAGGGAATTATATAGCTTTATAAATTATATAAGTCTACTAAAATATATGTTTTTGTTGAAAAATGATGAATATTTAACAGTCTTCTCATTCTTGCACTAAATTTAACTGACCTATCAGTGTTTAGGTGAATGCTTGGCAACTGGACTCAACATGATTTTGGGAAACAACTCTACATAAATAAACCAGAAATTCATCAGTGTTTTAACAATAGTCCTCTGCCTTATTATCAGAAGTGCACATTTTAGTCCATCTGCTCTCTTGTTGGATGGGGAGAGGACCAACACTTTACTACTATGGACACTCGGGTCCAAACCCATTCTATATGGGAAAGCGGATAGACTATATGTGTATTTCCACCCTTAAATACTATACAAAAGTAAATACTGAATTATTTCCTACTGATCTGTAATATATCTAACACTCCCTAGTAATAGCAAAGAAACTAAAACCAGTAAGAGTTGTCTCCCTTTGTTTCTCATAATATATAAATGTCATCAGGGAGAAGACTTATATAGGCTATTAGCCTGCTGTCTAATCCCTTTGATGTATGTCAATAAAATGTTTGAAATGAAATGAAATATGGGGGAATTCGAGGCCGGGACGCCAACGGACTCGATAGGCCCGTCATCAAATGTACAGGGTCACCATGCACCCTTTCCACGATGCAGGCGCCAACCACAGCTCGACCGGACCATGTTTACCGGGCAACTCGTGAAACAGAGCTGGAGGAGAGTGCACACTCGCTTGGAGACGATGCTCGGACTGATCGAAAGGGTAGGCATTCTACCCAATCTACATGTAACTATAATTTGGGTAATGTGTGGGAGTCGGCCCTTGGTTTTGGGGGTCACAATTTGCAAAGCGCGGGGCCCCCACAGCAGTTTGGCGGGGAACACATGGGTCCGGGTCCTACAGATATATTCACACAGGGTCAAGTTGTACGGCTAGTAGGCTTAATTGTTTCCCCGTCCCCAATGTCATACCATGCGTTGAAGATGGTATAGCATCACACGTCCCCCTTATGTTGCAAAAGAAAATCCAGACAAACCAATACGTAAACTAGGCACTGTTATTGAAAGGCAGTGCGGATCTGCATGCATTTTATGCAGGGAACATTCTGTACACAAATCAACCAATACCGTATATATTCTATTGATTGTTAAAAATGTAACAGAAGAGGAAAAATGCACGGCTAGACAGAGGTTTGAACCCGGGACCTACCGACCTCTATACGGACGCTCAACCAACTGAGCTATCTGGTCGCCGATGATAAACCTGGTCTAGATCGGCTGCAATATATGTGTATATTTTTGTATATTCCATGTATAACACATGCTTTTAGGTCATGGGGTATTTCGGCAAAGGATACACTTAAACAGCTTGTTCAAAGTAAAGTAAAACCAAATATTAAATGCAAGACACGCATACTTCTCTAGTAGTATATACAACTTTAAATTTAGCATTTCATATGTGCTAATTCATTTTGTTTTAGCTTGAAACAATGCGAAGAAGATATTCGAAGAAGCCCCCGAAAATAAAAGGATTACATACGACAGTTCAGGGAGAAAGACTGAATTTGTTAGAAAGCAGTGGGGAGCTAGTGCTGCTACAAGCATTTCAGAACCGAATGACTGTATTGATAGCATTCTACCATGCCAACATGTACTTATTACTTATACCTGTTAAAATTCAAATGTCACATGTCAGCATAAATAGATAGCGGATGTCATTATCTGTTACAATTGAGTTTCAAGAGTAAGAAACCCGAATTAAAATATATATTGTGTAATATGTAACTCTAAAATATATCAAAATTATCTATGAATTGATAAATCCCAATTTGATTGAATACTTGGACACAATGTACCAGGAAACTTATATAGCATTCTAAGCTGACCACAAATGTGCAAATAATCATGATGATAGTTGGCAGAATCTCTGAAAAGAATCAATTAATCTATAAATGGTTTCAGTCGACCAGTACCAAATACAAAGTGAAACGTAAGCAGCTTTCAAATTGACGGAAAGCAATCAGGGATGAGCTCCACATTACGAGGACAGAAGAGTTGTCTCCTGCCACATTTTCTTGCTCCCGCTGTGGACAAGAAACGGAAGCAATTATCCAATGCCTGGACTGTAGTTATATGACCTACTACTGTGAAAAATGTTGTGACGACATTCATTCCACCGTCCTCTTTCATGTTCCAAGCATCTGGAAGGTATATTTTAATGCTTATATGGTGTACTACACTTCTAGACACAGCAAAATTTGCAAATACAAATTCGGTACTAAAACCCCTTTTATGTTCCTTAACTTTTAAAATTGTTAACAAGTGTATATATTGTAAATGGTTTTCAGGTTTACAGAATATACTGCATTGTTTAACCTCTTTAAATTATCTTTTTCATTTTTCAACAATGAGCCTATGTCATTGTGTTGCGTCCGTCCATTTGAAGTCCTTTAACATTTTCTTTCGAATTTCTTAAGGACTAGGTACAGCCATATTGGTTGTTACCTGGATGAAAATGGTAATATTGAAATTTTAATGTTTTCTTCCAATACATGGCATAAGCTTTATCCCATTATGTTAAATATTGATATAAAATGCAGTTTAGCCCCCAAAATTAAAAAAATCTGTACTTAGGAAAAAAATATTCAGTAAATAATATCCAGATGGGAGTGCGCAAATATTTTTCATATAGTTATTTGAAACTTCTCAAAAAAATAATACAAAGCTACTGCAATGTTCATAGAATGATAACCCAGTGTTAAAATTTTGATATTAGTCTGTAAAACAGAGTATCGGGGAGAAATACACAGGTACCCCCTCTAAAAAATGTCGTCCATTGCATGCTGTTTTCAGTTCAGGTAAAAGTAGTTACCTGTATCTCGTGGGGGCAATATAGGGGCATTATTTTATATTAAATAGGTCATTTGTCATGTAAATGTAAGTTTCGTGTCAAATAAATGTATAAAATAAAAATAATAACACCAACATAACGTAATTTACATTTACGATACGGTTACCTAATTACTAATTAAGTTTGAGAAATGTATTTTGATACCAATGTGCCTCAACTGCCACACATGTTTACGATGGCAACAATTTACGCTAGCGATGTTTGACAGGTGCGAAGCTGAGAACGAATCGGTATAATCAGTGAGTTAATACTGTCCGATCCACGCGGAAGTGTATTATATATACGAATTCCATCAGAATATTTACAACACAAATTAAACTTTGTTGACAATTCTTTCAAAATCATTAAATTACCTAAAAAAACACTGCCGGAAGTGCCGAAGGACATCTTTTCACGTGCTATACATTCGCCCAAAAATGTAAAACTGGCAATCGCTAAAAACAATTTATCGTGATAGGAATGGGCAGTTTTTGCTTTGTGACGATATACCAAGTAACATTTACCTTTACTGCATGCTTGAATCTAATTAAATTGTTAATTTTGTCGATGTTTCACCATGCCTCTAAGTCAGGCGTATGAATATCTAAAAAAGTAAATAGTGCAAAATGGAGGACAGGGTAGTATATTTCGCTACATGCAACGGGAAGATGTTTGATTTAAGAGATCTGACACAATGTCATAACTCGTCATACCGCAGACGGTAAGATTTTTGTTTTGGCTATGCGGCTTGCCACATAAATTTGTCGATCGGCGATGGAAATTTTAAAAATTTGATCCAGATGTGAGCGGTGTTCAGAATGTACATAAATTGCCATTCATGTGACGAGTACATTCTCTTATTCTGCGGTTTTCAATTGAAAGAGAGATTTATTCAAAAATCGAAGGCTCGTCTATCATTCTGTGTATATTAAAGCAACAAAAAATGATATTCACTGTTTTTATTTTCTTTCGCAGTATTCTGCAAACGTGCACGCGTTTTTTGACATATAACACAAAATATCAGAATCAAAGTACTGAAAGTACTGAAACGCTAAAACTTCTAACAAAAGTATGTATTTTTTAACAGCTATTGAAGTGATTTTGTTGCGTGGGTTACTAAGTTTCGATATCGGAAGGTTTCAGAATAGGGATTAGGTTAGTAAGTATTTAGAGTAAACATAATTTACACGCAAATTGTTTAGATTGACGAGTTGTTTTCAATGTACATGTACAATTTAGTGCAGTGCTTTTACAATTTGAATAAAATATCATTTTTTTTTAATTTTGAAATGAATATTGATCAATTTACAGGGAAGCGAATATGTTTCTTTTAATATATGCATTGAAATAAACGGTATTAGTTTGTTAGACACAAAATGAAGCTTCATTTCATAAACCTTCCCTGCAACACTTAAAACAATTTTAGCAAAAAAATCACACCTGAGTTCCAGTTGGAAATGCAAGATGAGGATTAATTACGGTAGCAATGACAGATCAAAGTTGAAACGACATATACTGGTTTGTTTTGATAATAAAATTTTTGTTTGTAAGGTAATAACAGTTTGCATTATGAAGTAGACATATCATACCAACCTCCTAAAAGTACGATTAATGAAAACGGATGTAATGTAGCAATTTAAACATTTCGTTTCATTTCATTCTATATCATACATATGTACATGTATATCTCATAAAAGATTTAAGATATGATGTCGTTTGTAGAAAACCAAATGCGACATTAACTTTAGAACATATATATAAACTATTAAGTCTTATAAACATTTAAGACATCGGATAAAGAATATCCCGTGCATCAGAGACACTAACTTATGCACATACATAGTAAGTCAAACATATCTGTATGAACATTAAACGATAGGTCCCAGAAGGATCTTGGTACCCACCATAGACTATCTTCATTTGTTTTTTAAAAAAGTTGGATTTTTTCCTTTCTTTTTTCTTCTTAAGAAAAGGCATTATCAACTGAAAGATGTTATTCTGTGAGCTAAATGTCCAAGATGGCCTTCGGTCAGAAATCAAATCAAAACCAGGACTGCTATGAAGCGATTATATAATCAAAGTTTAATACAAATTGCATGACAGTACACATGCACCTGTTAGCGATGTGTCTGGGACATACCACGATCCGTACATACGAGTGTATATATAGCACCGATCGCGAGAGCTCGAGGTTATATATGGTGTTTGTAGCTATACGCCGAGAGGTTATGTATACACAGATGGGTCAAACTAAGAACAGAGACGTAATATTTAAATGAGCTGTGGGAGTGAAAAATTGAATTCTTTGTTACAAATTGTATACAGATTATTAAAGTCATCATAATTATCAACAATACCATGGGAACATCATTTCCTTTAATGTTCAGGCTTTCAAATAGTTCATATATCATGCGATTGGTAGTTATTCAAGCTTTTCCGGAGCGGGAGGGGAAAAAATGACATGGGTCAAAAGGTCACAGAATAGTGGCAGCAATAGACGCCAAAACTACTCGTAGTTTTAGCGCTAAAAACCACCAAACGTACCAAAATATGGTTGAAATTATCGATTCTCCATCACAAAATGTACTTTGTAGTCTATTTTGGTCATGTATTTTGCAGTATTTAATAAAATAACAAATGTTGGTAAAAACACCTGCGCCATATTGAATTGTCCTGTACCTAGTCCTTAAGGCAATAAACATTTGGATGGATACAGATCCATACAAAAGTATAAATGCCCGTTCATTCAAATTATCGTGTTATTAATAAAACAAATATTGAAGTATTATAGATTTTATGTGTCAAATAAGTGTTTCAAATGTGAGTTTTTTTCCAGGGACTTGACTTATGCTTGTCCCATATACTCAACGGAAGTGTCCTATCTTTCAAAGGTTCCACCACGAGTGCAGCACGTTTTACCTTAGAGACTTGTGTGTGGTAGATGTGAAAGGTATGACTATCTTATAAATAAAAAACCCAAAACCAAGAAACCCAAAATCAAATTGGAAATAAAATATGTAAAGTGAATCTTCTTACAAAAAGTTTTGCACATGTGGAGCTTTGGAATTCATCGCCAACAGTGTGGTCCATAGTATTCCTTTAAATTTTTTTGAAAATATTAAATTAAGAAACAAAATTTAACTTAATTGATGCATCAAAACTGAAGTAGAGCTGAATTAAATTTGTCATCTGTATTGCAATTCATTGAACTTGTATTCCATTTTTCATATTAAAGTTCTGAATATAAAATAAAAGTAAATATAAATAATATACTTTTTTAATGTGTTCAACACAAGGCAGTTTGTAGGGTTTGTGTCTGTGAAAAAGAGGCCATTACTCTTCTAAGTTATGGTCTCCCGGCTGCAACACCTGGGAAACCTACAGTGGTTTTCTTACTCGAGCTGATGGAATTATCAGCAGCTCTACCGGTTGAGTGTGGATTCCAAATTCACGATATAGAAGAGGTAATTATCTCAATTTTAAGGTTTTTATGTATATCCGTCATGGGAACAGTTTGAAATCCCAATCATTATAATGTCTATAATCATCACCAAGTTGAAATATTCCCAGCTAGATCACATGTTTATTTAAGTTTAATATGATTTCCTTATATAACGTTGTAGTTCTTGTGGGTGTTCAGAGGCACACGTTGTATTCTTTTAGTATTGTCAGTGTTAGAAATGAATACAGGTGTGTATTTAACTGCATATAATAAACATGATTGGTGTTGAAATGGTACATTTCGAGGCGTGGGACTCATTACATACCTGGTAGGGATGTATGTCAAGAGACCAAGCATTAACATTCCTACTAGGTCAATAGTAGATTGTCAATGATAGAAGTTCAAAGATAAAGGTCAGTGAAACTGTCTGTTAAGTGCTAATTAAAAGTGGGTCCCTGTGGCCTCCTTTTGAGAAAGTATAGATCATTACAGAAAATACATAGTTGAGCAATATTTTCCTCACTTGTTGATGACAGATAATCAAACTTTGCAAACTTCTCGCTTATTGGTAGTCAGGGTGTAACATACCGTTACTTGGTTACTCGCTTATTGGTAGTCAGGGTGTAACATACCGTTACTTGGTTACTCGCTTATTGGTAGTCAGTGTGTAACATACCGTTACTTGGTTACTCGCTTATAGGTAGTCAGGGTGTAACATACCGTTACTTGGTTACTCGCTTATTGGTAGTCAGGGTGTAACATACCGTTACTTGGTTACTCGCTTATTGGTAGTCAGTGTGTAACATACCGTTACTTGGTTGTTGTGGTCTACAACTGTTCAGGAAATAATGGCCCATAGGAATTATAGGAATTGTTTTTATCAGCCATGGCATAGGTTCCTTACTGGTCAATACCAGACAATGTCAGGTCATGGACCTGGGCATAATCATTAATTTTGGATAGCCTATATGTGACACATCAAAGGTAGGTCACAATGACCTGAATATACATGTTTTAAGGACAAATAGATCATTACAGAAACTACTTTTACCAGTCAATGCCTATATATATAATCATCAAACCAAACAGCAGTGTCCTTCGTATTACATATATAAAAAAATATAGCATACCCTTAAGTTAAAATAGCTCGCGATTGACCCTCAGCCACCGCGGCATGACCAGCCGATTGGTAATACATGGCCCATATCACCCCTCGTCTATCGAGAGTCCGAAGCCAAAGTGGTGTGTTGTAAAAAGATGGTTCATGATTCCCCGTATGGAAGGTTCATCAGTGACGCCAGCTCCTGGTTAACCACCAGGACCATCTTTCCTCAGAATACGAGTCGCAACCCACGGCAAACAGGTTGGCTCAAATTGGAGCTGCTGTAAAAGCATTCTGCTATACTGATACCCAGCGCACACCATCACACCCTCGTAATGAACTGTGCACACAGGGCACCAATGCACCCAGTCTCGGGACGTGGACCCAGCTTTCATGGAGACCTGAACATTAAAGTACTTAGTGTAGCCCTAATCTCATGATGTTAAGCAGAAGGTATACTGTCTCCTAGACTTAATGGTAGGGGAAATCCACCAGCCCAGTCGAGTATTCAGAATGGCTACAGGATAGTATGCAAAAGAACTTTCAATTTGCAAATAGACAATTGAATATGGCTGCGAAAGCACAGAAATTGTACCATGACAGCCATTTGCGGGAGAGAAACAGACAGGCATGTGGGTATGGCGGTAGTATCCTCCTAAGGTCAACCAGAAGTTAGGATTAGGTTGGACAGGCCCATATCTAGCTGTAGAGGTAATCGGTCCACTCACTTGCACAATACAAAGAGATAGGGAGACAAAACCTATTAATGTTCATAACCATACGAGGGAGACAATCCTCCGCTAAACTGCGACAATACAGGTACTACCTTTCCAAACTCCAGCGAGGAAACTGTGGCGTTAGATAAAACTAGCCAAGCTAAACCGGAAGTGAAAACTAGGAGAGGAAGAGTTATTAAAGATAGAGTTATATTTTCTCCAAAGTTAAAACTAGTATACTATTAAGTTAGCTGGAACTTGTACACGGAGAATCATGCTAGGTTAGGGTAGTAAAACCTTAGTAAACTAATTCGTGACCTGTAGCAGGTTAAATTAAAGTAAGACCATGTATATATCTTAAAAATTGTGACGGCGTAGTATATTTTAAGGAATCTACAAACTAGATGGCAGGTCATATTATAGTGGACCTAGTGGTTAGTGAGTAGTCTAAGGAAGACAACTCACATTTATTCCTGAAACTTTGACAGGAAAGTGGAAACTGGGTGTAATGTTTATTTCAGATGATTAATACAGGAACTTTGTATTGTTATTTTTTATGACTGAATTAGAAATTAATACCCCCCCCCCCGATATAATAACTTTAAGCACTCTAGAGAAAGTGGATATAGTATCGGAGGGGCAATAGGGGGTTTCATTATTTAGGATGAGTTTTTTTCCCATAGAAAAAGGTCAAGAAGATGGAACTGAGCCTAAACGTGGTTCTTGGGGGAACTGTACCAGTTCCAGGTCCCTGGATGCGCCACAACAAAGTATGTTCGGGTCGGAAAGTATTTTGATCACTGGACATTCTACCACAGACCAACAATCAAGATAAATGAGTGCTAGACATGTAGGAAGATCATAGACAAATGCGAAGCTAAACAACATGCGACAAAGCATCGTCCCAAGGCGGATATTTCCACCTTAGCCAAACCCAACAGGGAGTACCGGAATCCTGGGGACATCCTTCCTCCCCGTTGTGCCTCCCTATTGGAAAGGGAACAACTCAAAGAAGCGGAAAAGGCAGCAGCCCAGGAGGTAAAGGATCCCGAGACCGGAACCATGACCTGGAAGAGTTTGAGTACCTTTTCCAGAACAAAAAGAAAAACAAACTGTGTTAAACAATTTTCGTGGACTTAAAAGTGACTGTGTTAAGCTCTGTGCCGTTGGAAAGAATACAAGAGGCCCAAAGGGCCTGTATCGCTCACCTAGCTTTCAGTAAATGCAACAAAAAGTTGTAGGTTAAATAACAATTTTTTCAGAGTGGGATCTGCCACAATATTGCCTTTTATGAACTCTTAGCTTTCTGATTCAAAAGAGCATTTAGAGGAAATTTATTTGAAATTGGTTCATATTAAATATTATGCCCTCGTAATGCCCACCAATTGTAGTGTTATGTGTTGGGATTACTGCAAGGGGTGTGGCAATCGCTAGGATCAAAATCTGAAATAATGTTTGCGATCTTCTCTTTACGCCAATCAATTGTATATATAGTTTTGGGATGGGATCTCTACCGGTAAAGTGTTATGAATCAGCAGTAAAGACTGGAAGGGCATGGCAGACCCTTGAGTCAAATCTAACATGATTGTGATCATCTCTTAATGCCAAGCAATTGTATATCTAGTTTTTGGGGTGGGATTTCAGCCGTTTAAAAGTTATGACTCAAGAGTTAAGCCTGCAAGAGCGTGGCAGACCCTGGTATCAAAGTTACAATCATATTTGTGATCGTTTCTTTATGCTCAGCAATTGTATCTATAGTTTTGGGGTGGGGATCTCGACCATTTTAAAGTTTTGACTCAAAAGTTAAGTCTGTAAGGGCGTGGCAGACCCGGGTGTCAAATCTAAAATCATAATTGTAATCAGCTTTTTATGCTCAACCATTGTATATATGGTTTTGGGGTGGGGATCTCAGACATTTAAAAGTTATGACTCCAAGGGCGTGGCAGACCCTGGTGTCAAATCTTTATCATATTTGTGATTGTCTGTTTATGCTCAGCCATTGTATACATAGTTTTGGGGTGGGGATCTAAACCGTTTAAAATTTATGACTCAATAGTTAAGCCTGCACTGGCGTGGCAGACCCTGGGGTCAAATCTTAAATGATGATTGTGATCATCTCTTTATGCTCAGCAATTGCATAAATAGTTATGGGGGTGGAGTTAAATTATATCAATTTTGCTAAACGGACGCCTTTTGGCCCCGCCCATCAGCGTTTAAAAGTTATGACTCAAGAGTTAAGCCTGCAAGAGCGTGGCAGACCCTGGTATCAAAAGTAAACGGGGGGAAGCTGTTTTGTTTATATAAAGTTGAATCCCCGCCATCTACGTATGCAACCACTGAAATATAAATGTCATACATTGCTTAGATCCAGAGAAGAAGTCGTTAATATCAGTTATAGAGTCCTTACGGCCACGCCCCTCAGGCCCCTGGAGGGTCGGCCCCACCGTTTGTACAATTTTGAATCCCTGCCCCATAGTGATGCTAGCAGGAAAATATGAGACATATATACATTGCTTGGTTTCAGAGATGAAGTCGTTTATATCAATATAGCCAAATTGACCCCTTTTGACCCCGCCCCCAGGGGTCTGTCAAACTGTCGTGGACATTCCGTGCAGCAGTGAACTGTAAATTGTGCCTTTTGGATTTACATTATGAACTCAGGCAATTTTATTTCATGTATTTTCTTTCAAACCATTTTGTTGAAATTTTGTACTTATTTTTTTAATATTCCATTGTTTTGATACTATTCCAGTTTACAGGTTGTTATTCTGATACTACAGTCGTTGTTAAGGGTATTATTTTTTATTAAAAAAAATCGGAGAATACCAAAGCGTCAACAAAACCATAATCCAAACTCAAAATCGATTAAACTAGGGTCAAAATAGGAACAAAGGAAAGATTTATATGGAAACTCTCGTAAAAGCTCAAGAGAATAAGACCATGTGTTCCGGAAGATAAGTGTCTTCTGCTTCATCAACGACACCCGCCATGTAAATCTTGGTCACATCCAAGTTAGCATCAATCCCCAAAATGAGAACCGAGTCATCATTGTCATCACAAGTAAACACACTAACAAGCAAACTCAAAAACGTTCATTTTCATATCACAAAGATACAGAATATTTCTCGATGAGATCAAGATGGCGACCATAAAACATGCCCAGTTTTCATCAACCTGCATCTCTCGAATCCCTGTGCCGTAAGTTTGTTCGTCAGCAGTTGACATTTACATTGATATTCAGAGCAAGCCCTAGAATAGCGAATCAACTGCGACATTTAAACACCATAGGATGGAGAAGCAGGGATGTTACTATCAAGAAAGGGAAAGTTCACGATAGGAAAATCATGCAGCTTAGGTTGCTGTAGGAGAGTCTGTTGTGTCTTTAATCTCAAGTTCAGTAGGGTATATACGATCGACTAGGTCAGCAAACTTCTTGTTGTTTATAGAAAAACACATCGTCGATATACCTGAAATTGAAAGATTTGTCAAGATTTTTGTTACCCGTCCTGATAAGCCACTCGACAAATTCAGCCTCGTTTGAAAACAAAAACAAGTCAGCCAAAAGTGGTGCAGAGTAAGTGCCCATTGGAATGCCAACAGTTTGTTCGAAAATCTTTCCTCCGACCTCAACAAAGATATTGTCAACCAGGAATTCAATCATTCGTACTATATCTTCCTCAGTATATTTCAACCTAGCTTTTGTTGTGTTTTTCACAAAGTATGCTCCAAAATAGCTCAAAACCATGTATTTGTATCGTCGTTCAACTTTCTTGGAAAAGAGAGCTCTCATAATGTTAGACCGAAGACATTCTTTCAGTTTGGCATGTGGTATGGTAGTGTACAGGGTGGAAAAATCAAGTGTTTTGATGTACAAAACATTTTTGAGAAAGGGGTGCTCAAGACTGATCAGAAGTTCTTTTGAGTTTTTCAAAATCCACATCCCATTAATGCCACTTCTGGAGTATACAGTGTCACAATTAGACTGAAGCCTTGATTTAACGGTACTAAGAATGGTAGTAAGAAGTTTTGATAATGGCTTAGTTGAGCAATGAGACGAGCCAGCGATAAAACGTTGCTTATAAGGATCCTTGTTTAGTTTAGGTATCCAATATAGCCGAGGCAAGTCAGCGTCTTATCATTAACGAGTATTTTGAATGATTGCAATACTGATGTATGATTGGAAAGTGATGTATGATTGGAAAGTATTTCATATTACGAAAAACCGGTTAATGCGTAAGTAGGGTTACCTTGCTTATCAAGCAGGCCCAGTTCATTTTGCAAGCAATGAATGTAATAGTGTTTGCAAACTAGGATCAGGTTATTAGATGCCTTGTCTGCAGACACAATCACATACTTGTCATGTAGGTCGTTGAGTGTTGTTCGAACATCGGGGTCAAGAAAGATCGACTAGTGTTTAGTTTTCATTTTGTATCGCAAACTGCTTATTCTTTTCTGAATAAAGGACCAGATAGATTTAACCCACTCTGAAAGTGAATCCAATTCAGCATGTTCACATTTAGCCAATTGTCTGGCGTAATCTTCCACAGCGTCCATAAGAATCTTGAAATTCACATTCCATTTGATGGATGGAGTCTCGCGATACTTGGAGATGATCTTCAGATTGCTTGTTACTATGTTTCCAGCTGGGCCATAGCAATATGGGGATGAAGAACATGAACATGCTGAAGGAGGGGTCATTCTAAGGTCATCTCTTTTCAACTGCTGCAGTGTTTATTGTAATTGAAAAGCTTCGGTGCAATAGGTACAGAATAACTGTAGGAAATTAGGGATGTCAAGGTTAACCCCGGTTCATAAGCTCACGGTTCGGTTCGCTGTTTGTGAATTTCGGTTCTGAAGAAGTCCGTTGTTATCGTCCGCATAAGGCGTGTGCTTTTTGTGTTATATGATTGATATCTTAAACGATACACGCCTTTGACTATTAACTTTGTAGTCGCGCATTCGCAATGAAAAACACGACTGTATTGGTAGGATTGTTTACCTGACGCAGAGATGGCGGCCAAACTTAAATCAGCTGATGGGAATATTTTAATTTTATTAACAAGGATGGCGTTGTCGATAAGACAATTACTGAGTGCAATATTTGCAAAACGCAATTCAAATATGCAACGGGATCGTCTTCAATGACGGCAGACGTATCTCGTAAAGATGGCATAACGTTAAAACACAGGGAGCCTACCGCTAGGACTACGAGGTCAGGCTCATGTCAAATACTTGCTAGGAAATACCTGTGTATCCCTGCTACCTCAGTAGCCAGTGATCGTGTTTTTTCAACAGCGGGAGATCTAATGTTTGCACAGAGATCTTTATTGTCATGTGATCAAATTGATCGCTTGATCTTGAAAAATAACATGAAATGATTTAATTCATGAAGTATCAGAAGTACTGAGTAATGAGTATGTGCCAAATTGATAAAGTTCTGCATTGACTGTGCAGTGGTCCCCGTGCTGATGTCGTTGCTCACAGTATTAATGTTTTACAGTTTGTTTAACAATTTATTTAAATATTTTTCTAATCTAGTCAACAAATGACACGGTGGCAGTCAGGCAGAAAGTCAGATTTTGTCTTTTTTCTTTAAAATTCAATAATAAATACCTTGAGATGAAGTTGTGGGATGTTTCTTTTTATCGTTTTATTATTTGTTAGCATATTTAAAGTTACTTTAATGTCCATATGTTCTTTTAAGTTCTTATTTAAGATATGAAAAACAAAGATTACAAAGTTGCCTGAACCAAACCGAAATAACCGAAAAACAAAATGTGAACCGAACCGAACCGAAAAAAGTCTGAAATCATTCTGAAATGATAGGTGATCGTATATCTCGAAAGTACGGTAGGATGTTAGTTTGAACAGACTTTTAATGCAGGATATTGCTGATGTTAATGGCATCAATAATCTTGTTGGCAAATTCAACTTTCAAAAAATGTTGAGTCGCTGGTGACTCATGGCCGTCCGTTCGTACGGGCCTTAATAGTCGAATTTCTGCCACATTATCAATTATCTTATGGAGCCTTGATGCTAGTTTCCAAAGGTCACCCGGAACAGTTTTTGTTTGAGTGGTTTGCAGTGTTCTTAACACAGTCCGAGGCAGTGAATATAGTGTGGTATGAACACGATGAACACCCATTGGTCCATTTAAAGTGACCATAAAGTCTTAAAATTTTACACTGCATTCTGTTGGACTGTTGTAATGCTGATCTCCATGGCTACGAAAACGTCTCCTTTGAGGAGTAAACAAAGCCATTACATTAGTTTGACTGCATCCAGGACTGGACAAATTCCCCACCGAATCTATACGATCATTGCACCCATATGGCATAGCAGTGCCAGGAAGTCTTATATAGTGTTCCTCGCACTGTCTACGGTACATAGTGCTGGATTATTAGTAGGGTAATAGATTTTCTCCAGAATACGGACAGTCATAGATAGAATTGAATAGTCGGGGAGATTGAAATTCTGATATAAACATTGATTCTCGTCCCGGTTTACTGCCGAACGGTGACCGTTCATTCTCTGTCGCAACTGGCCTTTTGTTTCACCGATATTAAGTAAACCACACAGAACACTCAATACCGTGCACAACATTGGATGTTTTACAAGTCAAGTTTTCAAAACTTTTCGTAGAGTATTCTTTTTGAGTGAGGGGACTTTGGTATCTCCTGTCCGTAATCAGTATACCGCAAGTCTTACATTTTTTTGTTACACATTTGGAAATTGTATAAAAATCTGACGTGCCAGAAACACCAAACAAATCAGTGAGACTGACTTTACATGGTTGGACACGAACAAACGAGTCAGAATTTTTATAAAAATACTTACTATCTAAGCTCTGTACATAGTTCGAGTTAATAAAGGACTATCCGTGGGGTACCTAAACTTCCAATAAACGATCCTATACCCTTTGAATCCACTAAGGGAGTCCTTTTTAGACTGGGCGGCGACTCAGCCAGTATGTTATTGTATTTTGTATCTCTTTCCATGCTTGAAAAGGTCGATTTCAGGCGCCTCCTTTTCAAAATCTTCAAGTATACCTTTAGGCCTTGTGCCAGAAAAGGAACTAAACTAGAAATTGTTAGTGAATAATTTGACGGCAATCTGATTAAAACAATATCTTGATCTCCGCGCCCTTCCGTTAACTTCCCTCTGCTGCATTAAGATCGGAGATAATCCCATAGGGGGTCATGTCCCGATGACCTTTTGCATTAGCCAATCAAATTACTACTGTCAGAATTTTGACAGTGAAATTTTGTGGCGACAAAGCTTGCATAATCACATTTATCCGTTTAGTCATTTCGTCACTAAAAATCTCATGTTAAATAATGTGACGAAAAGTCTTTCTGCAAGATGACAGGTCACTGGATAATTATTTTAATTTTAGGTAAAGAGGCGACAAAGGTCAGCTGAACTAACCACTTATTAATCAGATTGGGTAAAAATCTGAGGACATCGTATATGGAGGTCACGTTCAAATGGCATTTGTCGCCTCTTTACTTAACACTAAAATAATTTTCCAATGACGCCGTCATCTTGCAGTTAGTCATTTCGTCACATTTCTCCACATTAACTTTTTTATGACGAAATGACTTTACGTACAAATACGACAATGTAGGCTTTGTGAGCTCAAAAATCCAGATTTCAGATTCTGAGAGTAGTAATTTGATTGGCCAATGCAAAAGGTCATCTGAACTTGACCTCTTATGGGATGACGTCAGATCCTGACGCAGCAGAGATAAGTTTACAGAACGGCGCGGAGATCAAGATATGATTTCAATCAGATTGTTTCAAATTTAGCCGTTTCTTTTCTTCTTTTTAAATGCATAGACTTTCCTGGAGTGGTTTTCCCAATCATTATATTGATGATGCTTGCTCGTAAATGTTATTAATATGATAAGACCTTTTATATTTCCTTAATATTAGTGCAAAATGTTTTTTTTTCTGATTGAAAAGAATTTGCCATGTATTACTCTAAGCAAAGATTGATGAAAGATCTTCATTCAGTATATCGGAAGGTATATTAAGATTTTCATCACCATTTACAATAACATCAAGAGAAGTATCATCTGCAAACAGTTTTATCATTAATTAATAAAAGAAATAAAAAGGTCCAAGAACAGGTCCTTGGGGAAGTCCAGCAGTTGTGGATTTAGTAGTCGATTGGTAGCCATCAATTATTTCCCTTTGCTTTATTGTCAGATATAAGTTTTAAACCACTCTAATTTTTCCTTTTGTACCAAATTATTTCTTAAGCTTATACCTATGTACCAAACCCTGTCAAATGCATTCTTATATCACAGAAAACAAAGCGTAAGTCTAAACCTTTGTCTAAATTTGAACTAATTGTTATGGCAATAGGACTTAACGTTGTTAGGACCATTGGCACCTCCTTTGCCTTTATATAAAGCATTAACATTCGCAGTTTTGAAAATAGTAGAAATTTCACCTTGAGATAGAATTTTGTAAAACAATAACTTTACCGGTTGACTGGTTTTTATAATCAGAAGTAAAATACCATCAGGGCCAGCTGGCTTATTAATGTTCCGAATCTCAAGTTGATCAATAATATCTTGTTAAGTTATTTCAGAGAGCTCAAAGGGACACAAGGGAGGTAATTGAG
This sequence comes from Mimachlamys varia, assembly GCA_947623455.1. Lineage (NCBI taxonomy): Eukaryota > Metazoa > Mollusca > Bivalvia > Pectinida > Pectinidae > Mimachlamys > Mimachlamys varia. The sequence continues at coordinate 24,443,969 of OX392532.1, read as the reverse complement.
TAAGTCAGAGTCCGTTATATTAGATACTTTAGAAGTTAAAAAGTTATCAAAGGCTGCAGCTTTATCATGAGAATGAGTAAGTATTCTATCATTAGTTTTTAGTGGACATCAGCTCTTATTAGTATTATTGATTTTAGAAATAGATTTGGCAATACTCCACCACCTCTTTGGAGGAAGTGTTTTCAAAAACATTCTTTAGCTTTCCGAATGAGTTCAATGACATCATTACGAATGGTTCTAAATTTCGCCTAAACTTGTTCTCTATTATGAACTGTTGCTCTTTTATGTCGTCTATTGTTTTGTCTTAGTTTTCATCTTATTTCAGCAGCCTCCCAAATACACACGCTCTCACCACACACAACCACATCGCATGCACCGGGAGGCCGTCCTTAAATGACTGGCTGTTAATAGGACGTAAAAACAATCAACCAACCAACGGTCATCCAAGGTTTGCCAACTGGGTGGATTGTTATTATTTTACGAGGAATATTGGAGTCGGTAATATAATTAATTGTGTTGATTAATAGAGTGTATCGATTATTTATTGGCATTATTTAGAAATTCATTATCCCAGTAGTTCATTATTAATAGCATTCCAATCAACTTTTTAAAAATCATACTTAATGTTTTAAAAGAGTCATGAGCTACAACGGGACAATGATCACTACATTAAGGAGTTAGAACTTGTGGCTGAGTAGAAGTAAATAAATGAAATTAACATTGTAAAAATATTAAATCTGATGCTATCCAGCCTAATGATGAGGCAGATAATGGCCGCGACGTGCTGGATTTGGAGAGCTCTGGTTGAATGTCTAGAGATACTGTGCAGCGTCGGTCTGTAGCTGATTTATGGCCTTCTTGTGCTCAGAGCTGAATGGTCAATTTAAAAGACCCTGTACACTGGCTTGGTATCGGAGTCATTCAGTATTTCAAGATGAGAGGTGAGAGAAAAAGAAGATCACAATTCCAGAAGAATCATACATACATGTGTCCAAAAGTGAAAACGTTCACATGTGATGTAAGAACAGCTGGTCCATGGCGAAGACGTGAACACGATAACTTCCGCAGAATGACGAGGACCACTTCATCGGGTACTTACACAGTGCTGACGAGTGATGGCCAACCTGGAAATGCCACCAACACCTATTCTGGAACAGTACCTGCAAGTAGAGAGCAAAGTACAGATTGAAATGAAGTTCGTACACTGGGGACATTTTCAAAGTATGTGGAACAGCTTGATGGAAAAACACAGACTCGTGAATTTTGAATGTCAAGAACCAAAGTTTGAACTAGATCGTGAACTACAGAAAGGCATATGTGTGAAGCAGAGACTTGTGTTTTTGCTGCGGACATACTTCAGACTAGTGCAAAATGTACACTGAAATACCATCATCTACCAGGGGTACTAAATGTGTTGTCACTAATATTGCCTTTTCCAGAGCCTTACATGACTTACCTATTGGACCAAGTATGTTCAGATATCTCTGTGCGGTTGGAAACCACCCAGCCGGAACACTATAGAAAACCTCAACAAGGCACGGGACACAATTGTTGTTATGAACCAAGAGGACATGGACGGTAGGATACAGAAACATCCCCAGGTGAGACATCAAAAGCTGTCAACACATCTGTGGATTGACTATATCACTCTGTTACATATGGATCAAGACACAAGATTGGACAAGCTACATCACAGGCTAATGGTACTGCATGCAATATATCCTTAAGAACAAACTGTGTGCTACTGGTGCGTGGCTAAGAGCCAAGGGACATTCTGAAATGCCCAAATGGACATGCAAACTTTACAAACCTATCGCAGAGGCAGAACTAGGAAAGGATCTGGGAAATGCTAGCCTGTGCATAGCTTATTTATTTTATCTATTTTGAGAGTTTAACGTCCTTACATGGTCTTTCGACATTCGGTGGACGATGTACATGGTGCACTTGTAAGGTATGTAACTACAGATGGTGACAGTAAAGCAGCAGCTGGTTTTCAGCAAGCCATTAAAGTAATAGATCCAACATGCAAAGTGCAACGCCTTGTGGACCCTATCCATCTCAGCCAGAGTCAGTACCGCGAGTGTCTCAAAGGATCCCGGAGTAGAGGAATGTTTTCTCTCTGGGAAAACATACGAAGAAAGGCAGGACATAAGAAAGTGTTTAGTATGGACGTCAAGACTCGGTGTCGTATCATCCGAAAAGAACTGATATGGGCGCATGAGGTGAATGTTAAAATAATTGGACAAAAACTACATGTAGTGCTTAAAACAACCATTCTGTGCTACAGTGGAGACTGTTCGAAATGTCGGAGGAACTCTTCATGTATCTGGAGGAGGGATGAAAACAAGCTGGTTGGTGAAATTGAACAATCTCCAGTCTTAACATGGACAACAATGACTAGATTTGTTAACGAGAGTTCACCATGTACATTATAAATTTTGGTTCAGTGAGCCTGGAGTCCTCGTGGTTTGAGGATTCAATTAGGAAACTTTGTCAAATCCATAAATGTCGTCGTATTAAAGGGGCATCCCGGGAAAACCTACAATGAAGTTCTTGAATGTATATGCTGTTTGCATTACCACTTACATTTTCCAGTAATTCCAATATTCAAAGTCCACTCAAAATGTCTTTATTAGCCACTTGCAAAATTGCATTCCTCGAAAAAGCCTGATAAAAATAGCGATGATCACGCGTCACGTGACAGTGCTGTGTCAACCTATTTACAAGGGCCCCTAAGAGAAAACGAGTCGCAACCCACAGCAAATAGGTTGGCTCAAATTGGAGCTGCTGTGAAAGCCTTTTGCTACACTGATACCCAGCGCACACCATCACACCCCACTGCACACAGGGCACCAATGCACCCAGTCTCGGGACGTGCACGCATGGGTGTTTATGCTGTACATCTAAAATAAAATTGAAGAAATGCGGTCATTTTTTAATAAACTAATATTCCCCCGGTTAAACTACCAATTTTAGTCCTTGTCGTGAAACTTGGTTGTTAAAGACCAGTCTTGGCTGCATAACGCAGTTACTGTTCCTGTCAACAATTCACGTGACCTCGAAATGGAGCAGCATTAACACGACTCAAAAAAAACTTCCAGCGCACCCTTTTCCCGTATATTAAACAACCTGATAAACGATTTACATTTGTAAATAATACAAGTTATTACTCCTGAATAACTTGGATTATTTCAACGAACAATATTTTATATATTTTTGCGTGCGTTTATTAGTAATTCGAGTTGCCTCCCTTATAACGGATACATATCCCGTTGACCTTTATTTTTTCACCGGAAGTGACCTTTCGGTTCTTACCAGTCACGGTGTACAAGCAAATTTAAAAAGTGTTGTCGAATATCTGCAATCATCGCCGCTGTTGAAGTGATATTTTCCAAAATTTCCATATCAGCGGAGGGTAATTTGTATGTGACGATCATTTCGTCGGAATTTAGCATACAAAGGGTGCTACAATTCTTGTTTTTTAAGAAAATCTCGAATCTGTTTTCACGTGTAAATATTGTTGATGACATCATGTTCGATCGCGAGTTGGGGAGTTTCATTATAAATAGCTTTATTTACACGTTCAAATAGTTTGAGTATCTTTTGAAGCAAACATAATTATTATCGTTTTGAAATCAATATTATGTATAAATGTTTATTCGGTAGCAAATCTGGTCTGATTGCGTCACTCAAGTCGAACGTCGTTCCATCGAACGATATTACCTACGAGTTAGTCGAGTGTTGTCGGTTGGATCTGAGTACTTGTTAACAACTTGATTGTGCACACTTGTAGGTTGTACCGTTTGGTTGTTGATACATATTGGATTTATTATAATAATTGTTGATGTAATTGATAACAATATTAAATTAAAAACCATTCAAATCAAAATAATGAAATATATTTAATGACTGATCCTATAATGAAAATTTAAACATTTTGCAGTTAATAAACAATCAGATTTTATTTACTCCATAATCTAATATTCTCCATTTTATACTTGAGAAGGTGTTATTGTTAGTCAGCATGCCTCCATCAAAGAAAAGGAAGTCTAACAGTCCATATGCTAGGGCCAGCCGGAGGAGGAGTGTTGGTGGTCAGGTGGTGCCCCGAGTCGAGGAGGAACCCAGAGTTCTGGATGTGGTTCCAGAGGAGGAAGAAGAGGAGGCCGTGGTACAAGGAAGTGTACCCGAAGCTGCGGCTTCTATTCCTGTGGGACAAGCCTCAGGTATGCCAACCCCTCTTATGAGCATAGGGGACACCGTTGGGGCACACATATTGCCGGCTACAAGGGACAAGATTTGGGGGTCGGAATACGTAAATTTAGGGGTACTTTTAGAAACCAATCACGATTCCATGACCACTCAGTCAATATGTCTAATAGATGGTGCCCTCGTTTTTAAGCCAAAGGGCACAAAACACAAGATTGAAACCATTGAAGCATGGACCGATGCTTTCATTATATTTAGCGCAATTTTTACGCAGAGGCATGATAGGGGGCAGGAATTATTGAAATACATGTCCATTGTTAGGTTGGCCGCCAAATCATTCAGGGGAATGGGTTGGAAAGTTTATGACGAACAATTTCGCATGCGCCAAGCCCGTCAGCCTGAGAGGTCATGGGCTATAGTCGACGGGGAATTGTGGCTGACTTGTTTGTCAACAGGGGCGGCAAAGGCCGGAGATAGTGTGACACAAAATAAATTAACTGTGAATAGGGGTTGCTGCTACGAGTTCAATTTCAAAGGCTTATGCCAAAGAGCCACCTGTAGTTACATTCATAAATGTTTACAATGTGGGGGGGTCACATCCCAAGATGTCCTGCTTTCGAGGTCAGGGGTTACGAGGTCAAGCGGGCCCATTTAGTCAGAGAATGCCCTCACCACATAATGGGGTAAAACAGGGCTTTAATGCTGGTCAGGCCAATTTTCGTCCCCAAAATGCCAATTTTCGTCCCCAGACCGCCCCTTACAGTAGATACCACTACACCAAGGATATGGGAGCTAGGAAAAACTCCGATCAACAAAGCAATACTCAGTAGTTATTTAGACTTGTATCCAAATAACATTGCGGCTCGGACATTGAAGGAAGGTTTTAATAGTGGTTTAAAGCTTCATTACTATGGTCCAAGATACCCAAGAGAGTCAAAAAATTTGTGCTCGGCTGTGCAAAACCATGATATTCTGGTTACAAAATTACAACACGAGGTGGAAGCAGGTAGAATGATAGGTCCCTTCAAAAGAAAGCCAATTTCTAATCTTAGGGTTTCACCAGTAGGTTTAGTTCCTAAAAAAACTGGGGGTTGGAGACTTATTCAAAACTTGTCATATCCCGATAGCGATAGCGTGAATGATTTCATCGATGAGTCCCTTACTTCAGTTCATTACACTTCTTTTGATCAAGCAATGGTAATGGTTCAAAAGCTTGGCAAAGGGGCCTTGTTGGGGAAAAAAGATATAAAATCAGCCTTCCGTTTGCTGCCCATTTCACCTGGGGATTTCGATTTATTAGGAATAAAAGTAGGTGAGGAGTATTATGTTGACAAGTGTTTGCCAATGGGCTGTAGTATTTCATGTGCAACTTTTGAAAAATTTGCAACCTTTTTAGAGTGGTTAGTCCGTAGGGAATGTAGAAGCAACTCCATTGAGCATTATTTGGATGATTTTCTATTTGGGGGTAAGGCAGACGATAGTGTTTGTAATCAAGCCATGGATAAATTTGATGATGTGTGTCTCAGATTAGGTGTACCTGTTGCGGAAGAGAAGACTGAAGGCCCAGTTACTTGTTTAGTGTTCTTAGGTTTGGAAATAGACACTGTCGAGCAAGTTGTTAGAGTGCCACAAGGCAAAGTTCGGGAGTTGTCTTTGGTGTTAACAGACTTTCTTGCGCTTTCAAAGATCCAATTAAAAGATCTACAAAGTTTGTTAGGTAAATTAGCCTTTTGTGTCAAAGCCATGCCAGGTGCCAGAGCATTTTCTAGGAGATTGTATGGTCTGTTAGCAGGAGCATCACAGCCACACCACTACATTCGATTGTCAAAAGAGTCCAAAGAGGACATGAAAGTTTGGTTAGAGTTCTTTCAGAATTTTAATGGTACTTTCCATTTCTTCGATCAGGACTGGATTTCTAGCAATGACTTAGAACTATTTACAGATAGTGCAGGAAATGTTGAATTGGGCTGTGGTGCTGTGTTTGGAAATCATTGGTTGGTGTTTAAATGGCCTAGTAGTTGGGATGGGTTACCAATACTCAAAGATATTACATTCTTGGAGTTGATTCCAATAGCTATAGCACTATATACTTGGCAGAAGGAATGTTGTAACAAAAAGATCTTGCTGCACTGCGATAACCAGGCATTAGTGGAGATAATCAATAATTCAACTTCTCACTCAGTCAATGTTATGTCACTCATTCGTCCTTTGGTTTTGCTTTGTATTAAGAGTAATATTCAGATAAAAGCTAGGCATGTAAGAGGCAAGGACAACTCAATTGCAGATGCTTTGTCACGTTTTTAGTGGTCGAGATTCAGGGAATTGGCTCCAGAGGCCGATCAACACCCCACAGTTATCCCCCAGGCATTTTGAAGCAGTTTCGGGGCAAGTTTGTTGAATTGATCTCTTCTTCTATTTCTCAGAATACAGCTGAAGCTTATCAAACAGGTTTGAATATGTTCGAAACATTTGTTATAGAGAGTGGCCTTCCAAAGACTTGGGCCCCCTTCTTTGAGTCAGATTCTGAATTTTGTATTGTATATGGCAGATAAAGGGAGGTCTCCTGCTTCCGTCAATACTTATTTAGCCGGTATAAGCTTTCATGCTAAATGTTCAGGCCATTCAGGGGTAGATATCTTGAACAATTTTCTGGTTAAGAAAATGCTAGCAGGTATGCGTAGGCAAAAGAAATCAAAGGATATGAGGGCCCCTATCACCTGTGATATATTAGTAAGGATCTTGAGGGCATTGCCTCTGGTTTGTAGCTCTACTTTTGAGTCAAAATTGTTTTCTGCAGCATTTTTGATAGCATTCTTTGGGTTCTTTAGAGTAGGAGAGTTAGCCGTAAATAAAGCAGGCATGTTTCATAGGGTCGTGTCGTTGCAAGATTTAAAGATAGGAAGCATATTAGAAATTGCTCTTCGTTTTTCAAAAACTGACCAAGAGGGAAAAGGGTGTGTCGTATGTATTCCACGTATCGAAGGAGGTTTTTGTCCAGTTCAGCATCTCGAGCAGTACCTAGCTGTTAGGCATAGAAACCCTGGCCCCCTGTTCTCCCATTTTGACCACTCTCCTCTGTCTAGATATCAATTTGCAGCGGTCTTGAAAAAGACTTTAGGTTTCATAGGCTTGGATGTTAACAAGTATAAAACTCATTCATTTCGGATAGGGGCTGCTACAGAGGCAGCAAACAAGGGGTTTTCAGAAGGGGAAATTCAGTCGTTGGGGCGATGGAGTTCCGATACGTTTAAGCGTTACATTAGAATACCAGAGAAATGTATGTTTAAGCTCTAGTCTAGTCACATTGGTCTTGAGCACTGGTTTCTCCTTGCTCCTTGATTTTATTTTCAATAATTAAAATATTAACCATGAGCACTGGTTTCTCCTTGCTCCTCAGTTATAAGCTGGTTAAAACTTACCATAACACTTTAATTAGCTATCATGTCCATGCATTTATTTCTTTTCGTCCTCATAGTGTCGGCTTACAGTCATTTTTACTGAAATACATGGGCTTACTTTAGCCTTAAGTTTTCAGGAAATCACAGACGGTCTATTTACATAGTGGGCTCATCCATAGTCAAACGAGCCTCGTTTCATGCGGCAAGTACCTGGTGGTCGTAATTTGGGGTTACAACGGAGGAGCTGTAACTTGTGGTGGCGGGGACAAAGCGGGATGAGATGGGACTCGGTAATTTCGCAGGTGCAGGATATGGTTAATGCAAGAGGTGCTCCAGATATGTTGATTTTGCATTGTGGGGCAAACGATTTGATTGAAGTTGGGGCCCTCAATTTAAGGGAACACATCTGCATGGAAATTCGCTATTTGGCTGGAATACTTCCTTCTACCTTAATTGTGTGGTCACAGATGCTACCACGGTTAAGTTGGAGAGGTTCAGAGAATGTGCCAGCTGCCAATCGTTCTCGTGCCAGGGTCAATAAAGAAGTGGCTAGGCAAGTGCTTGATTTGGGGGGTGGATATATTAGATACCCAGATATTCAGGGTAATACAGTTGGTTTATTTGAGGAAGACAATGTACATCTTACCTACCTAGGTAATGATCTATTTCTTAATTGTATACAGGGTGCGATTGAGCGCATGTTTTTTTGGAGTGAGAGAATCTTCCCTTAATCTTAATCTGCATTTTAGTAATTTGAATATCGGAGAATTTTTGCCATGTGGGGTATTGTTGTTAGCTCTGTTCCCCACTTCGTCTTCCTAACTTGTGGCGGTGGCCCATGAGAATGAATTTCATTTTCATGGTCCATGTGGCAGGACTTCGCTAACATCGTTGCAGTGAACAATTATATATATATTTTATTCATATTTAAGTTCAATTAGCATAATATGGCATGATCATTGGATACTCCTTGATCAACTTATGTCTTTATTTTCAGTCAACTTGCTTGGTAATTATATTTGTTTATTGTACTGGTATTGATGCCAGTTGGGCCGTTATTGACGCCCTTCTCTTGTATAGGCAGTTATTGACGCCTCTTGACTTGTGGGCCGTTATTGACGCCCTTCTCTTGTATAGGCAGTTATTGACGCCTCTTGACTTGTGGGCCGTTATTGACGCCCTTCTCTTGTATAGGCAGTTATTGACGCCTATTGACTTGTGGGCCGTTATTGACGCCCTATCGAATTGGCAAATAAAAAACACCATGGCCATAACTATCAGTACTGTGTTTGTTGTTTTGTTTAATAATACAAGTTATTACTCCTGAATAACTTGGGTTATTTCAACGAACAATATTTTATATATTTTTGCGTGCGTTTATTAGTAATTCGAGTTGCCTCCCTTATAACGGATACATATCCCGTTGACCTTTATTTTTTCACCGGAAGTGACCTTTCGGTTCTTACCAGTCACGGTGTACAAGCAAACCCTCCCACCCTGACCCTAATTTAATTTTTGAATAGTGTTTGCGCTGGTTTTCTTTCTCTTCCAGGCGCTAGGATTGTTCCTGCCAATGTCTCATGAAGGATTCAATTTCTGCTGCTGGAGACTTTACATAATAAAAAGTATGAAGCGATCACTCAAAACCAGGCAGTTCATTTGGTTGGTATAATGATTGTGTTTGTTCCGCGCTTTAACGATTTACATCACAAACTTTTGAATGCTTAAAGCGTGTGCGGCAGGACTTCGCTAACATCGTTGCAGTGAACAATTATATATATATTTATTCACATTTAAGTTCAATTAGCATAATATGGCATGATCATTGGATACCCCTTGATCAACTTATGTCTTAATTTTCAGTCAACTTGCTTGGTAATTATATTTGTTTATTGTACTGGTAATGATGCCAGTTGGGCCGTTATTGACGCCCTTCTCTTGTATAGGCAGTTATTGACGACTCTTTGACTTGTGGGCCGTTATTGACGCCCTTCTCTTGTATAGGCAGTTATTGACGCCTCTTGACTTGTGGGCCGTTATTGACGCCCTTCTCTTGTATAGGCAGTTATTGACGCCTATTGACTTGTGGGCCGTTATTGACGCCCTATCGAATTGGCAAATAAAAAACACCGTGGCCATAACTATCAGTACTGTGTTTGTTGTTTTGTTTAATAATCAAAATAAAACACGACCAAATGTTGGAGCAGTCCTAACTCACTTTAGATCAGCAACAAATAATCAAATAGTCCACCACTTTCCCGATTATGACACAAAAGTCACCCAATAAAATTTCCATTGATGTATCAGATTTAATCATATATATAGCGGAAAAGGGTGCGCTGGCCTATTTTACCGTATGTGTGTTAATGCTGCTCACAATCTTAGAACTCTCCTGTGTTTTCTATATACTCCTTGGCAACAGTAAATAAGAAAGTTACATATAACTGTTACACACGTCCCGATCGACCGTTATTCCTGTAACTAATTGTATGTAGAAAGTTTTCATAGATGAAGCAGATCTTGTTGTACGTCTAATGATATTCTTACAAGTTGGTACGTTTTTACAGGTTTATATTGTACAGTACAATACGTTCTTTAGGCCTATCGTTGCTACGACGGCCGATCACGGCTGGACCGACAGAATGAAAGTTGATGGCTACCGCGAAACTTCTTGTATTTCTTAAAACTAAATTCATATCTGGTATTGTTTGATATTTTACTATATTATCTCATCAATTTAAACATAACAAAGTCATCGCAAAAGTTTAAAAACAACAAAATAAGTCTTCATGTCAGCTAGTACAAACCTACCCGCGGGTCACTGTAAACATTGTGACGTCGTCGGAATGTATAACTTTCAACAATGTATCTTTTTTTGAATACACTAATGAGCGACAGAATGAGGGGCAGCATTAACTTCCATGCGTCATATAATGTTCATGCAATGACACACATTGCAGAAGATGTAAAGACATTTTGGCACTGCATTAAATGAAGTAAGTGCGTTCCAGTTTGAAAACTTCTTGCACAAAATGAAAAAGAAAGTTCGAAATGCAAAGAATCCCATCGCACAGTTAGCAAGAAGAATCACCGAGGTAGACAACACAAAAGCAAAAATTGTAACAAGACATCCATGCATTTCAAGAAAGAAGGAGGACAGCTGTTTTCTGCTGCACAACGAAACTTTTGCTTTTGTGAAAGAAAAACGAGAAGATTCAATCTATCTGTGTGACACATACAGCATGAGCAACCTGGACAACTTTTTCACAATACCTTGCTCTTCAAAACTCATCAACATTGCTGTTGTGAATGAGCTTTCAGCACGACGACATGTTCAACAACTTCTGGTTGACCAGAAGACACCGACACGCAAAGTTGTATGTCTGCCATATAAAAATGGGTATTTGCTGATGCCTATGCTTCACGGAATTGAAAGAAGATAAGTTGAAATGATATTGCATGATGTGAATAAGTAATTTTAGTTTTCAAAACTTCGGCATGATTTACCTTTCTTTAAAATTTTAAGTAGATAGTCTATTTCTCTCATGACCAGTGTTAACGTTAAAATACTTCTAACAGTTATTTTTCTTTTTAATGGAAAAAAGATGCATGTACCAAACAAAAACTTCACGTTAACTTGGTCATTTTTCAAGGTAGTTTAAACTTAATGTTAATTTGAGAAACAGTGCAAAAAATAACTGTTTTTGTAGATATGGCACAGAAGATGTGGGCAGGAGCTGTGTGGATAGAGGGGAATCAGGAGGAGGAAGGAGTTATACAAGCATGCTGGATTGAAGGGGAGAAAGTGGCATGGCCAAATGTAAAGGCAATGGCGGCAGGTAACTTAAAACTATGGTTACATTACCAGTGTTGTTGTAGAGTGATGTGTTTAGTGTTGCTTTTGTAAACACACGAACACATTTATCATCCCAATAACAAATGCATCGCTTCAAACATGCTATATCATCAATAAAAACTTGATAGGCTGTTATACATATCGCTCCTGTTTAAGAGTTGGTTCCCAAATACTTCAATCTATTTGCATAGTGGTACTTACTACTTTTGTATACGCTCACAAGTAACTTAGTAAATACATTTTAATATGTATGTGAGTTTCTAAATTCAATGTTTATTTCAGCTGCTATAAAATGGGGTGTGGGGGGATATATATAATTTTGTACATATATGCGTACATGGCCGCCGCGTCCTATCCTGTCCTGATTCAACATGGGTGCATGTACATACAATGTAGCAACTCATTCTATAACAGGTTTTTATCAAACTTCGTACACGGGTCAAGTATGAGAATATCTGGGTTATTGTTGTGTTTCAGTTGATTTTCCGAGGCCAAGATCACACTTGCTGTAGTAAACACTTGACCATACTTATTTAGCGTAGACACATTGCCACGTCATTCACTGAATGTTATTTCACATGTTGGCTGGGGCATTGTTGTCTTGGAAACATTTTCTGATTATAGTTATATGAATCAAATGATGTAAACTTTTTACAACGGCGGTTGAAAGTTCCTCAGAGGAGGAGGCCATCCCCGTGAAGCGGAAACAGATTAAAAAGAAATTTCCTGACTTTGAAATTGATATGTTGAAAACAATTTTGAATTACAGTTGTATAATAAAGGATTGATAGTGTGTACATTATCTATATTTGCTTTGATATTAAGATTTAAGCTGCCCTTCATTGACCTTAGGAAATTATCCCATCTCTTTTCATGCAATACAGTTGCTGTTTGGAAAAATGCAACATTGTGAAATTGTTTGTATCTTTTATTTTCTGTAGAAACAGACACTCCAGAAACCAGTCAGGTACCTTCAACTGGCAAGTAAGTCATAAGCATTCTAAAGAAAGAATTGTTAAATGTTGAGAACATTTCTTTTTGTTGAAAATGCATTTTATTGAAAAATGAATATTTTCTTTGGCAAACTAAAATGAACATGCCCAGCTCTGTATATTATGGACCCAGCTTTCATGAAGACCTGAACATAAAAGTATTAAGTGTAGCCCTAATCTCATGATGTTAAGCAGGGAGGTATATATACTGTCCATTAGACTTAATAGTAGGGGAGATCCACCAACCCGGTCGAGTATGTAGAATAGGTACAGGAAAGTATGCAAAGGAACTTTCAATTTGCAAATAGACAATTGAATATAGCTGCGAAATCACAGAAATTGTACCATGACAGCCATTTGCGGGGGAGAAATAGACAGGCATGTGGGTATGGCGGTGGTATCCTCCCAAGGTCAACCTGATGTTAGGATTAGGTTGGCCAGGCCCATATCTAGTTCTAGAGGTAATCAGTCCACTCACCTGCACAATTCAAAGAGATAGTGAGACAACACGGGACACATTTCAATTCAAACACAATCAAACAATCAATTCAATTCCTGTGTCCTGTTTTTATTTTATATTGTCTTACAAGCTTGCCATGATGGAATCCTGTATAACAGTATTTAGGCTAATTACCCATTTTCCCACAATATAGATATAAATACAAAAGCACAAAGAGAGAGAGAGACAAAAGCACAGACAGAGAACGGGAGAGAAGGATCAGGCAATCAAGTTTTGGTATTACAGTATGAGCTGTCTAAACCGGACATCACTGTGACAAACAGTTATTGACCATGTACACAAGTGTCTGATTTGTTGAGGTAGAATATTTTGTATTATTGCCGGATCTAGGAAAGCACGTGTATAGGCCATGCCTGTTGTCTTATTCCTTTGTATCTTTATGCCATAAAATTTGTTGAAACGAATGCTCTTCGGCTAACCGAAAGCACCTTTCATACTCTATGTGCTAACAACGACAAAGAGATTATAATTAGATATACCGGGGAAAGTGAAGCGTGAATATTCCGGGCAAATTGTGCAGATGGAATTACAGCATGGCGATTCGTCTCCAGATGCATGATAATTGGGATACAGCGTTGTTACTCCCGAACATAATCTTGTGGAACAGTATATGTATAGTTAATCATTGATTAAGGGAGCGAGATAACTATTTAAAAATTGGTGACGAAATGACTTTTAAAAATTGAGACTTTTCGTCCACAAAACAAAATATGAGATATGGAGTACTCAATCTGGAAAGCTCTCGAAATATTCTCTAGTAAAGCTCATAAGCTTAGTGTTTTGCGTAAAGTATATATCAGAATTAATATGGATCGCTAAAACTTAGTATCACAAGTGACGAAATGACCATCTTGGTCTCTTACGGTACAGACTTCTCGACCAATAACTCTGACTCATAAACGAGGTACACACAGTGTGGACCTTACCGAAGGATAGTGCTCTTGGGGTAGCATTCATAACAAAACTATTGATTGTCGCCAGTCTCGGCAGAAATACTCTTCGTCAAAATTTATGTCGAGCAGCTTAATGAAGGAATAGGAAGCCAATTTAAAATTGGCATGTCTCTATAATCCCCCATGCTTGATATTCGGTGAAGAGTGTTCACGTTGGTCTTTATATAAAGTACAAACATGATTTCATTAACCATGAATGTTTTTAAGCTTCCGTAAGTGTAAGCTTGAGAAAGAATTTAATCTCAAATAGATAGAGATCATCTTAAATGTTTTAATATAAAAAACTTACACATGTACTTTTATTTAAGTAACATCAGCACAAAAGTAAATAGTTTTAAATTGATACAAATCTTATATGGAACAGAAGCAAAACTTTAGTAAAACCAGATATTATACAGGACAACCTTGTAAGAAGCAAAACTTTTAATAACAAATACAATTAATTTGAATTGAAAACGACCGTTTATTGTACAAACGACAGTTGTTGGAGAACATGGTTTCATAGGTAAATTAACATTTTCCCCAAAAAAGTCTTAGATAAGGGTCGACACCAGCCATCCCTGAAGGATTTACCAGCATATAATAAATAAAGTTATGAATATGAAATGACATAGTTTTATGTATAATATGTTATCTAATAATTTAGGGGTCAAAAGTGGGGGGGGGGGGGGGAGTGTAAAATAAAAGATTGCTTTTGAAGTTCTCACGCACTGAAAGATGTACATATGTGTAGTTTCTGTTAAATAAGTAGCAGACTTGTAAGATTTAAGTTGAACAAAAATAATAAAAAATCTAGGTCAAGGTCACATAATTGCTAACTGGTTTATTTTGATATCAAATACTTTGAGGAAATTAAGAAATCTTCCATTAACCGACTCCAAAATAGAATGACAACAGTTATCACCCCTACATGGAGATCATAATATAAACTTAGTAAGTTACTAACCCCGCAAGGTCCTATTGGGCCTAGTGGTGGGGCCCATGAGGGGTTATATTGTGCATTGTTTTGGTTTTTATCAGACATGGAAGCAAGTTGAGAAGGAGAATTCTGCAGAATCTGCAATTTGTTTACCCCCCCCCCCCCCCCAGGAGGAATCTGTTTTGGGCCCAAAAAAGTGTTAAATGACCCTGGCACAATTTATAGGAGTGTGCAAGGGTACGTTTTTGGTTTCAAAAGAATAAGTTCATTATAAATGACTAAAGCAACAGCATTATACTTTTCCAAGATTTTAAGATACCAGTCGGACCTCAAAAGATATGAAAAGACTAAACGATCAAAGCTGAAAACAAACAGGGGTCAGCAGGTGCAGTACTTCTCCCCATTTGCTTGGGAACATTGTTTCATGTTTGTGATCAAAATTAGACATGTCAATTTGGAGGAGTGTCAATTAAACTAAAACAATGCACGATATCACCTCCCTTTGGGCCCCATATAACCCTGCGGGGGTCAGTAACTTGCCAAATATATAATATGGAAGTATACTAAATGAAGTACGTATTAAAAATGAAATTACGACTATAATAATTTCTACATTATTACGTAAAAAGCAAAAATATAATAAATATTATAACCTTTATGTTAAGTTACATAATGGAACGTGTACTGATACTTGGTAATTGAAGACATTTGTTTAATTTTGAAATTATGTTCATTATTATTAAAAAAATTTTAAATGTTTTTTATTTCCATCATATTTCATGCATAAGTACATTCACATCTTATATTACATCTTTATTAAACACCTCATATCAAACTTAATAAATAATAAATGCTCCTTTTTTCCATGATATTGCAGTGTGAAAAAAAATTAATAATAAGGCTTGATCTCAATTTATTTAAAAAATTCCGGGTTTTAGTTATATGTCCGACTTTATATTTATATTTTGGTGGTGGTGATGTTGACAGGATGGTGTTGGTCTAGATCTCTTAACGGCATTTTACGGTTTTGTGAGCTGTTCGTGTTTATGGATATTGTATTGTGTATAGGTATTATTTTGTTATTTGTATTCAGTTTTATAAATAAAGCTTCGTTATGTTGCAATATTGTCTAACAGTCGGTGTATGCAGAGACCTGTGTGTAGGAACACGTGTTCGGCCCAGTCATAACCATGCTGTGCATAGACAGTTTATCAACACCGCGAATAATTCTATTGCATTTGTTTTTAAGAAGTTATTGATTACCTTTGTATTTTAGTTTCTGTAATAATTTGTTTTATTTATTTATTTATTTATATGTCTAATAGTATAGTTTGTAACACAAGGTTGACTAAAACAATGCGGACACTCTTTTGATAATGGTTATTTTTCAGCATTAAATTCTTCATACTCTCCTATTGAAGAAGGCTGGCTAGGCTACTGCTTGCTTTAAATTCCTCTGAATTTTATCCAAATTGGATATTCCTGCTTTACATCAATTTGATCAGTATCAGTCCAATATAAACAGTCTACTAAATCCCATCCATGGTGCGAAAATAAGTGGAAAATAGTATCACGTTGTTCTTGGTATATATCCTTGACTTGACGTTTATCTTTCAACGGCTTACCAGTAAAATGGGTTTGGCGGAAGTCTTCACTCCAAAACCACGGGAATCCAAATGTGATCAGTCGGTATCGGGTCAAGGTTTTGTCTTGTTTGTGTTTTACGGCCCATGGACAACTATGGTCATTTAGGGCCAAGCGGTATTTTTGATCATTTATCTTAGACACATAATAAATGTACTTCTCGCGCAACTGCATGTGAGCCGTTTCCCGTACAAGTTGGCCAACACAATCTTCTTGAAGGTTGACACTATCTGTACCTCTACCCTCTCAGCATCACGGATCTGAGCTTGCGGCTGAACATCCTGAAGCGCGAGACCAAATGAACCGAGTTCCTCGCAAATGTTCTCACTGGAATTGCTGTCAGCCTGAAGTTCTCTCACTGGTGTGTGGTCTGAATGAGAGGTCATTCTTTCAAACCAAACCTGATTTGGAGTTATGATTGTTTTCAGTTCTTCGGCGATGGTTGTTCTATCCATGTCTCGGTTCTCCAAGTCTCCTGTTGATGTCTGGCAAATTCCCAAGCTGAATTGCCGTGATATGGACATTGTTGTCTGGGTCATGGTGTGCTTCATCCTCCATTTTATAGAACTCTCTATAAAACTTGTCTATCACATCCTTGTGTACATCTCTCCACATCCTCTATATGCGCTGGTTGTGGACAGAATGACCAGTCAACCAACCACTCGTCTCTTGGTCCCTCACCAGGTTTATAAAAAAGCCAATCTGAACATTTTCTCCTCCCTTGTCACTTATGACAAATGATGCAAGTCCAAAACAGTTGATGAGCGGTTATTGGTTCCTGCCTTAAGGTAGATTATTGTCCTAGAATAACCGTCAATACATCCATGTGCAACAATGCCCCATCTACAAAACAAGAGGGCCTGAATCGCTCACCTGGATACATTGGTATCTACGTAATCATGGTAAAATATTTTGCAAAAAGATCTTATGGACAGGGACAGACCTGAAGACAAATCCGTATGAGACATATCTGTATAAATTAAAGTTTGGTTAATGGGCGAGTTTCTCAACTGTTTTCAAGTTCAGCTGAGAAACTGGGTCTCTAAGGGCTATGGCCAGACCCTGTCAACAATGCAAATATCATGATAGCATTTGTATAATATTTGGTTAGGAAGTCTACAAGGGCATGATAGATCCTGGGATCAAATCTAAATCAGGATTGTGATTGTCTCTTAATGCCCACTAATGGTATATATAGTTTTGGGGAGGGGATCTCAACCATTTAAAAGTTAAGATTCTTAAATTTATTCTGCAAGGACGGAACTCACCCTAGGACCAATCATAATATCATGATTGTGTTAGTCTCTTTATGCAAAGCAATGGTATATATTGTAATGTTACAGGGTGAGATCGCAACCAAAACCAAGTTGACAAGCAGCAATTTAAAAGGTTATCCCTTTATTTCCCCTATTTGGCCCCGCCTCTTTGGCCCCAGGGATGGGGGTCAGAACTACCATTTATACAAAATCTGTTCCCCTTCCCCAAAGGATGTTTCTGACCAAATTTCGTTCAAATCTATCCAGTACTTTATGACTAGTACATGTAGGGTTTTAAAATGCTTTTCCTCAATTTCCTTATTTGGCCCCGGCCCCAGGGTGGTCAGAAGCACCATTAATACAAAATCAGTTCCCCTCCTTTAACGAATGTTTCTGACCAAATTTGGTTCATATCTATTCAAAACTTTATGACTAGTAGCGATTTAAAAAGTCATCCTATATTTTCCCTATTGGACCCCGCCCCTCCGGCCTCAGTCACCATTTATACAAAACCTGTTCCCCTCCTCCAAAGGATGTTCCGGACCAAATGTGGTTAAAATCCATTCAGTACTTTATGACTAGTAGGGATTTAAAAGGCTTTTCCTCTTTAGTTGACATCTTGGCAATGGGCAAGTTTTATGGTCGCCATCTTTGTCTCGTACACGTACACGTAATACTACTTAACGCCTTTAAATTTCAACGTGCTAAACCTCTCTAATATGTCCCAATATATGTATTACATTAAAACCCATATATTCACCTACTATGGCTATTAGATACGGAATACCATACGAAATGCTGACAGTCGAACGGTACACGTACTAATATACAGGACAGCTACGTCTTGATTTTAAAATCTTGGCTCATAACAAATTAGAATGATTTTATCTGATTATAAGTCCGATGCCAATCTTTCCCCGTAGGCTTATCGATAGTAAGAGCATTCTTCTCTACTAGTGGCCGATGACGGGGTGCCGCAGTATTGTTCGGTGGCACACATACCCTGAATCGACCAATCCTGTCCCGTCCCTAAACTCTAGCTCGTTAAATCTTCATTCGGCAAATTTTCCCCATCCATTTTTAACCATTTCTTTTCTCCCTATAATAAAACTAATTAGGCTCCCGTCTAAATAGGTAGTAACTATTTTTATACTATGATTTTTCTATAATCACCCTTTCACGAGCATTTTTTAAAAATATTTTTGGACTGCTATTTAGGTTACTATCCCTACCTCTTTGGACCAGGTATTTCTAAAACTCATACAAAAATTAGAATAAAAACACTTATTAAGTGTTGAAACAAGTGGTATGTTTCCATCTTTTTATTTTTAAAACCATAAACATGCCACTGAGAAATTAGCTAGAAAGAAGTGTTCCTACCATGAGGATCAATACGCTCAGGTTAGTACTGTTAAGTGACAGCAAAATACGGCGTATGTGTGAAGTCATGGGTACCCAGCAACATATTCAGAAAATCGGGAATGCTTCAGGGATCAAGATCCCTCGTGCAGATACAGGCAAAGCACACTGGCACAAGTTGGTGGAAGCCGACTGGTCAGGCCTCACCTGTGCAGGTCGAGGTAGAGGGTCATTCAAACTGGCTCAGACAAACTCATGGCTAAAGACAAACATCCATCACTTTGGTGAAGCCGATTATTTAACTGGATTGCAATTGCGTGGGGAAACGTTCCCATGCAATGTCTCGCTGGCAAGAAGAAGGAGGGTCATATATCAGGAGCGTGCATTAGAGTTAAAAACTATCGGATTTCACGTCACAATGCAATCGCAACGGCGGAAAAATGATTGGGCACCTGCCACAGAACCACAGTTAAGAGTTCAAGATATAGTTTATAAGCCTGACTTAGTCCTGTGTAAAGATGGTCATGTAGTTGTTCTAGACCCAACCGAAGTAATCGAGAATAGCGGAGCGTTAGGCAAAATAAATAAGCGAATACCGAAGCGTTACCATAATCATAATCCAAACTCAAAATCGATTAAACAAGGGGCAAAATATGAACAAAGGAAAGATTCACATGGAGACCCTTGCAAAAGTACAAGAGAATAAAACCAGGTGTTCCGAAGAGTAAGCGTATTCTGCTTCATCGACGACACCCGCCATGTAAATCTTTGTCACATCCAGGTAAACATCAAGTTCTCAAAATGAACACCGAGTATCATTGTCAATCACAACAAGTAAACATACTAATGAGCATACTCAAAAACGTCCATCTTCATATCACTTAAAGATACAGAATATTTCTCAATGAGACAAAGATGGCGACCATAAAACTTGCCCATTGCCAAGATGTCAACTAAAGAGGAAAAGCCTTTTAAATCCCTACTAGTCATAAAGTACTGAATGGATTTTAACCACATTTGGTCCGAAACATCCTTTGGAGGAGGGGAACAGGTTTTGTATAAATGGTGACTGAGGCCGGAGGGGCGGGGTCCAATAGGGAAAATATAGGATGACTTTTTAAATCGCTACTAGTCATAAAGTTTTAGTTTGAATAATGGATAGTTATGTCTGCAGTGACCCAGTCTCAATCTGGTATAGCTAGTTAAGGTCCTCTTAGGAAAGCCTTTGATCTTGTTTTTTGATCGACTTAAAACTACCACAGGGACATGCAATTTCATATACTTGCCTTTGGTAGCATTTGCCCATTGTAACTGCCGCTTCTGTATTAGAAGTTTGTTAAGGATGGAAAGTATTTCCGTTTTGTTATATGGTACTGGTTTATCTGGGTAATCTTTCGCTAGAGATTGTTTCGCGGCGGCATCGGCCTACCCGTTACCCGGTATACCTATATGGGCCGGACACCAACTGAGAATTACATGTATATTGTTCTTAATTTGTTTTTAAATATCTAAGATTTGAAGAACCAACGGATTACTTATTTGGTGAACTGGATATTGTAGCGCCTGTAAAGAAGAGAGTGAATATGTGAAGATGACGATTTTGTTAATTCCGTGTTGGTAAGCCAGATAAATGGACTGAAGTATAGTCACTAGTTCTGCGGACATTATTGAAAAATTGTTTCTCGGGAAAGTCATTAATTACGTAGGTGTCTTTGCCGGCTGGTTTGACATATATTGCCGCGGATTCCTTGACGTTCAGTCGCATGCCAGTTTGCTCACAGAACGTCTGTACGATGCCACAATTTGCATTCATACTAGTTGGAGAACCAGTTGTCAACGCGTTGTCATCTGTGTAGGCGAGAGTTTCGATCTGATTAATCACTCTGCACTTGTCCGAATTTGTAGACATTTTCTTGTTCGGATAATTTACATGGCAACGGATCCATTGCTAAGTTGAACAAGAGAGGAGATAGCGGGTCACCTTGCTTTACTCCTCTAGTCATAGGTAGAAAGTCACACATAGTTCGTTGCGATTTTTCTTGACCTCTTTAACATGTACGAATCGATCTATTCTCCTTAACTGACGCAGGAACGTTTTTGTCAATAGCCATGTATTGAAGACATTTGCTAAGAAACCACCATTATGATTAAGCTTGATAACAAATTTGAGATCCACTTGATCTGGCCCTGGCGAGGTACCTTTGTTCGCGCGAACAAAGGCCGCCTTTACCTCGTCAGGCGTAATTGGCATTACCAATTTCTCTCTGTCAACAGGCTCCGGCTTTGGATATTCTGACAGGTCTACTTCCTGTGACATACCTCCGAATCGTTCATGATGTGTTTTTTCAACGATTTCGGGAGAAAATTTACATTTCTCAGCTTCGCCTTTCCCTTCGAGTACGAGTCCAGCCAGAGCCTTTGGATCATTTTCAAAAAGGTACTGATGGAGGGCTTATTCATTCACCTTTCGGTGATGAGCTTTGCCCTTTCCCTTTCTACCCTTTTTACGAGATTGTTTAGGCCTGGGTTTTTGTTTCCTCTTTTCCCTACTTGTCTTGTTCTTGGTGCAAAGACGGGTCATTAAAGCAATCATCTCTGTCTCGTCATACTAAACGGCAGCAGCTCCTGCCAGAATTTCTCCGCTCTTACCGACGAATCGCTCCCTACCATGTGTTTGCACTGCGTCTGCAAATTGACCAATCTCAATAACACTTAGGTTGGTCTTGGGCACATTGGTAGCTTTGGCCTTCTTTTGGACATTACTCTGTGCTTGAGCACTGCTCTGCTGTGCTGCATGAGCAGCTGTCTTTTTGGTAAGTCCAAGATCTCTTCGCCGGCTTCGAAACTGAACATCTGTTTTATTGGTCAAGAGTTTAGCTAATTCAGCGCCAGTCGCCCATCGTTCAATTGTAGACATCTCCCTGACTAGCTTGTCTTCATCCTCATTAAACAACTTGACCTTTCTGGCATTCGCAGTAGCTTTGCTGGTGGTCTTTTCGCTAGTATTTGATAGTGTTGTCTTTAACCTCTCGTCTCTCTTCCTTGTTATATCTGCACGGAGAGCTTCAATGCGCCTGATATTTGCAACATTCGGATGGCGATGCTCTCAGTGAACGTGCAGGTGTCTACATCACATTTGAAGGCATGCACGGGTGCAGCTTCTGCTGGTATCTGCTCGTCCCCCTCGGGTACTGTTATAGGATTGGCCATGCTGTCCCCACCTTGTTTCCTACGACATTTGCCATGATGTATCCTTACTCCGTGCAGGAGTGGAAAGGATCTCTTACAGATTACGCAGCTGAATCTGTGAGTATGATCATGTTTAGAGTCTATGTGTTTGATGGTCGCTTCTGGAGTCACAAAAGTTTCACAGCAGAACCCGCACCTGTGGGGTTTGAATGGATATACAATTGTGTAAGTACCATCATCTAACATGTCTTCTAGCATGATCAACTCTTCTGCAGGTGTGTCGTGGATGTCTTCTGGATCATGTGCTACTTCCAAAGGCAACTCCTGTGCCCTGATCCGTTGACCATTCATAAACACAAATCTATCTGATGTGAATACCTAGGTGGGCAGCGCCTTCGGATTCGGATTGCACTTCCGTGAGTCCGTGCCATTTTTCGTTCGTCCTCCGGCTCTGTCTAGTCCTGTGTGGGATGAGCTCCCAACCGCCGGTGAGGAAGGGGGCCTGTTCCGAGCCTCCGGGATACATTTTGAACACCCTTATCTGGCCTTGTGTCCCAAAAATCCACATAATTTTCTGTGGCCTAATGTGGCCTACAGGGCAATAATTCAAATTTGATCACGCTAATACAAAAATGCTCGATTGACATTATTAATCGAATAATTATGTTAGAAGAAACTGTTTATATGTACATAATACACTTAGATATTTACCTCTTTTTTCTGACCAAGAAGCTATTACGCTAAAATCGTTATATTCGTTCGTTGAGCATCGTTCGATTTTTCGTTCATTCAGCCTCATGGCTTCAAGGGTCTCTGCTGCACATGCGCAGTTCGCTTCAGTGCATTCGAATAGAAACAAACATTTACACTTACCTACCATGTGTTTGCACTGCGTCTGCAAATTGACCAATCTCAATAACACTTAGGTTGGTCTTGGGCACATTGGTAGCTTTGGCCTTCTTTTGGACATTACTCTGTGCTTGAGCACTGCTCTGCTGTGCTGCATGAGAAGCTGTCTTTTTGGTAAGTCCAAGATCTCTTCGCCGGCTTCGAAACTGAACATCTGTTTTATTGGTCAAGAGTTTAGCTAATTCAGCGCCCATCGTTCCGTGGTGGACATCTCCCTGATTAGCTTGTCTTCATCCTCATTAAACAACGTGACCTTTCTGGCATTCGCAGTAGCTTTGCTGGTGGTCTTTTCGCTAGTATTTGATAGTGTTGTCTTTAACCTCTCGTCTCTCTTCCGTGTTATATCTGCACGGAGAGCTTCAATGCGCCTGATATTTGCAACATTCGGATGGCGATGCTCTCAGTGAACGTGCAGGTGTCTACATCACATTTGAAGGCATGCACGGGTGCAGCTTCTGCTGGTATCTGCTCGTCCCCCTCGGGTACTGTTATAGGATTGACCATGCTGTCCCCACCTTGTTTCCTACGACATTTGCCATGATGTATCCTTACTCCGTGCAGGAGTGGAAAGGATCTCTTACAGATTACGCAGCTGAATCTGTGAGTATGATCATGTTTAAAGTCTATGTGTTTGATGGTCGCTTCTGGAGTCACAAAAGTTTCATAGCAGAACCTGCACCTGTGGGGTTTGAATGGATATACAATTGTGTAAGTACCATCATCTAACATGTCTTCTAGCATGATCAACTCTTCTGCAGGTGTGTCGTGGATGTCTTCATGTGCTACTTCCAAAGGCAACTCCTGTGCCCTGATCCGTTGATCATTCAAAAACACAAATCCATCTGAAGTGAAGACCAAGGTGGGCAGCGCCTTCGGATTCGGATTGCACTTCCGGGAGTCGGTGCCATTTTTCGTTCGTCCTCCGGCTCTGTCTAGTCCTGTGTGGGATGAGCTCCCAACCGGTGAGGAAGGGGGCCTGTTCCGAGCCTCCGGGATACATTTTGAACACCCTAATCTGGCCTTGTGTCCCAAAAATCCACATAATTTTCTTGTTGTAGGAATGTCACATCAAACACAAAACAGGGGTCAAATCTGTTAAAACCTTTAAACGACTTCTTCTGAAATGCCAAAAGCCCTAGAAGCATGATATTTGGCTGAAGGGTTCCTTGGATGAAGCCGGACAAAGTTTGCGAAAAGAAATGACCTTGACCTTTATTCAATGTCACAGGGGTCAAATCTGTTAAAACCTTTAAACGACTTGTTCAGAAATACCAAAAGCCCTAGAAGCATGATATTTGGCTGAAAGGTTCCTTGGATGAAGCCGGACAACGTTTGTGAAAAGAAATGACCTTGACCTATATTCAATGTCACAGGGGTCAAATCTTTTAAAACCTTTAAACGACTTCTTCTAAAATACCAAAAGCCCTAGAAGCATGATATTTGGCTGAAAGGTTCCTTGGATGAAGCCTGACAAAGTTTGCAAAAAGAAATGACCTTGACCTATATTCAAGGTCACAGGGGTCAAATCTGTTAAAACATTCAAACAACTACTTCTGAAGTACCAAAAGCCCTAGAGGCATGACATTTGGCTGAAAGGTTTCTTGGATGAAGCCTGACAAAGTTTGCAAAAAGAAATGACCTTGATCTTGATTTGCCTAGAGACATGATATTTGGTTGGTAGCGTCCTGGGATGAAGCCAAACAAAATTTGAAAATGAAAATGATGTTGTCTTATAAGGTCACAGGGGTAAAATATGTTTAAATCTTAAGATGTTCTTCTAAATGTCTTACATTAAAAGATTTTAGGGGACTTTAGGGTTACACTATAATATAAGTCAGAGATTGATACCAGGTGAGCGATGCAGGCCCATTGGGCCTCTTGTTTAACTAATGCTGTACAAATTATGTGTACATTCATACATTTTGTAAGAGTTCATTTTTCTATTGCTTTTTCACAAGATTTGTACAGTGAAGGGGGCCTGTCCCGAGCTTACGGGTTCGGATCGCACCTTCGTGAGTCGGTGCCATTTTCCGGTCTTCCTTCGGCTCTTGTCTATTCCGGTTGGGTATGAGCTCCCATCCTCCGGTAAGGTTGAGAGGGCCTGTCCCTTAAGGGGCTCATGCCCTCGACTGGGATTGCACGAATTGTAAATCTACCCCGTTGGGTAAGCCTACTAGGCCTTTTATAGGAGGCCCAACTCTGTCTGATACAACAATATTCGTTCATTTATCCATTCAGAAGGATTATCTCATTCGCTATTTATGGCCCCACCCATCATGGAGTCTCCAACAAGGGGACATTTCTTGACACGGATATCCAGTGTCTAGTGCAAGGGTTGCACAAATAGTATACTCGAGAGTTGACGAGTCCCCTCCTGATTGTCCGGTGACGTGACCGACCAATTGATAGATATAGAGACCATACTACCACCCGTCTAACAGAGTCCGAGGCCAAAGTGGTGTGTTGAAATCCACCGTCTTCAACAGCTTCATGCTCAACCACCAGGATCCTCCTTCCTGGTATACGTTTTACCGTTCGGCGTGTTTTCGCGTCGTGAAGTAGACGAAAACCCGCCATTCGGTGGGTTTTCGCATACATTTTTGTGTCGCCTGAAGAGGCGACATATAGGGATCACTATGTCGGCGGCGGCGTCTGCACCAACAGTTTCCGTACGATAACTTGAGTTTCCTTGGGCCAATCAAACTCAAACTTCATAGAGTGCTTCCTTACCAAAAGTGTTCCTTGGGATTGCTTTTCAGGGTCAAAGGTCAAGGTCACTTACTATAAATAGAAAATCACTTTTCCTGGGCCAATCAAACTCAAACTTCATACAGTGCTTCCTTACCAAAAGTGCTCGATTGCTTTTCAGGGTCAAAGGTCAATGTCACTGTTTCTATTCCACTTGGAACTGATACAAAGCATATCCATAGATAGCAACGGTGCCTTTTCGTGTTCATTTTCTCGCCTTTTTCGCGTTACAAGTCGAAAAAATTAAAAAAAAAAAATACATGAAAAGGTGAGATGGCAGAAATCAGCCACCATACGTTGGAGCTTCTGTGAATTACTTTGTCTGGTCCCTCAACCCAGACCAATTTGGCATGGTTAAACCTTCCAGTAACAAAGAGGTCAACGCTGCTACCGCCAAATTCAGCTTCCGTTAGAGAAGCAAGTCTGAAAAAACGAAGCAGAGAGGAGTATACGGAAAGGCGCGGAGATCAAGATATGACTTTGATCAGATTGGTGCAGGTCTCTTCTTTAGGTCTATGGATGTCACGGAACCTGGGTCGAGACGTCTTTTTGTTGAGAAGCCAAGTTTGGCCTTGATCTCATACTGGGCATCAAAACACGATTATTCAAAATGTTCACTACAGATCGCACTGTGCTTCCAAAGTTTTTCCCAATCTGACCGCGTTAGCTTGACGAACGTCTTCCACGCGTTTTGAGTTTTCTTGTCTGTGGGAAACGCGTGCACGGAGACGCCATTGCCTGCGGTGTTACTGCATCCTGCCACAATACAACGCCGTTCTTTTTGTCAAACACTCGCCATGCATATTCACAATATTACTGTCTAGGTGGTCATGATCTTAGTCCTTGTAATCGGTTTCATAGTAGCCATACATACCTGATTCACTTGTGTGTGTGTTGCTCAATATACGTCACTTCCGTTAGGAATAAGATTCATCAATTTGGTATGAATGATATATACCGAGTTGGTTTTGTACACCAAAAAGGAATTGAAAACTTAATTTGCAAGCTTTCGAAAACGTCTGTTTCCTTTGTCAAGCAAAGAGTACGATAGCCGAGTGTCGGTGTTCTGACCGCTGAAATCGGGTCACTACCCAAAATAGGGCGAGTTAGAGAAGTCAGCTGTCAAAAACTTAGCGCGACATTTCGTCCAAATGTACTCTAATAATACAGGTAAACAGAGGGACGGGTAAGATATTTACCAATTCCGCCCCTTATTGGATTCCTCTCGTTCAGGGTTGTTATTTACCAACAGAAGTTCGGTCCAGCAATGGGGAGTCCAGTATCACCCATTGTTGCAACCTTTTCATCGAGCATCTGTAGCAGAAAGCCATCACGACTGCTCCGATTGAGTGTTGTCCCAAGCTATGGAAAAGATATGGTGACGATATCTTGGAAGTGGTCAAGAAAGGTGAGGTTTTTTTTTTTCATCAATCACATTCCATTCCATACATACGTACATTCACATCTTATGTTACATCTTTCAACATTAAGTAAATACCTTATAACAAAATAAATAAATAGTTACTCCTTTTTCCATAATATCGCTTTCATAGTGTAAGTAAATACAATGTAAATAATAAGGGTTGGTCTAAATTTTATTTTTTTAGGAAATTCCGGGTTTTGTTATTTGTCCGGCTTTATATTTATGTGTTTATATTTTGGCGGTGATGATGTTGACAGGATGGGATTAGTCTCGAAATGACATTTTACTGTTTTGTGTTTTGCGAGCTGTTCGTGTTTATGGATGTGATATTGTGTATAGGTAAGTATTACATTTTGTATTGTTATTTTTATTCAGTTTATATAAATATAGCTTCGTTATTTTGCATTATTGTCTAACAGTTAGTGTAGGCAGAGACCTGTGTTAGGAGCACGTGTTCGGCCCAAGCGCAACTTAGCCATGCTGTGCATAGACAGTTTATCAACATCGCGAATAATTCTATTGCATTTGTATTTAAGAAATTATCGAATATCTTTGTATTTTAGTTTTTGTAATTATTTGTTTTTATGAATTTTACTCATTGTGCATATATTACGGTCCATTGGAATATAAAACCAGTATAGTTGTTTCCCCTTTTGGTGCCTCTTCTAGTCAACTGTCGATTAGGTCAACGGGTTAACTTTGGTTCAGAGGTCTTGGGGTCATGTACTGTACTCCAGTGTAAACAATAACAAACCTTGAAATTCTACCTAAGCACTAGATTAGGTGAGGTTAACAATCTAACAAACCATCTAAACAAGGAAGATGACACAAACTCCATACAATTTACATCAGAAGAAGAGGCAGAAGGGAAAATTCCCTTTTTGAACACTCTAATAGTGGGAAAGGTTAATGGTTCGATCAAACTGCTCGTATACAGAAAAAACACGCACACAGACCAATACCTCAAGTTCAATTTACACCATCCATTGCACCAGACATTAGGGGTAGTACGTACTCTCCTGGACAGATGCAATAACATCGTCACTGAAAAGGAAGACGTAGAAAAAGAAAAGCAGCGTATCAGACAAGCCCTGAAAACATGTGGGTACCCAGAATGGTCGATGAAGAAAGTATTAAAAAACAAATAGCAGACAAAAGCAAGATAAATGTCACCAAGAAAAAGAAAGGTAACACCAAACAGAGAAAAACCAAAGGCATGGTCACTATACCATATATAAGGGGAGGGTCGGAAGCAATTTCAAGAGTGCTCCGCAAACATCACATTAGCACACTTATGCGAACGCACAACACCATCAAACAACTCCTAGTACATCCGAAGAATAAAGTGCAGAAGGAAGACAAGACTGGAGTGGTTTACCAAATTCCATGTAACAGCTGAAACCTCACATACATAGGTGAAACTAGTCGGAAATTTGGTACGCGTCTGAAAGAACATCAAAAAGACTTGGAAGACATGGAACACAAGTCTACACCAGACATACTAGAAAAACATCAGAAAAACAATATAACAAATCAGCTATCACAGACCATGCCAACATACACAACCATATCATTGACTGGAACAACTCCAAAGTTTTGGAAAGGAAGGAAAGCTGGAGAATGAGGAAAATTAAAATCCATATGGATTAGGAAGGAAGGGGGAATCAATGAACAGAGACGAGTGGGGACACCAGTTGTGTCATCTTTATGACCCTATTTTAACATCCAATAAGGGGCGAAATGGGTAAACATCTTACCCGTCCCTCTGTCTACCTGTATTATTAGAGTACATTTGGTCGAAATGCCGCGCTACGTTTTTGACAGCTGACTTCTCTAACTCGCCCTATTCTTGGTAGTGAGCTGATTTCAGCGGTCAGATCACCGACACTCGGCTATTGTACTCTTTGCTTGACAAAGGAAACGGGCGTTTTCGAAAGCTCGCAAATTAAGTTTTCAATTCATGTTTGTGTACAAAACAAACTCAGTATATACGTCACTTTCAGTTAAAGGGGGGGATTACCCATTTTTGCGAAATCTACAGGTATGTTCATGTACGCAAGATATGTTAATTCCAAACATATTGATAACGACTTTCAAATATATTGATAACGACTAAGAATTTTTTGTTTTTTTGATACTTTTTCATTAAAAAATAGGATTTTGAGCTCGCATTACTCTAATTCTTTAAGGAGCTAGTCTAAGCAGGAAGGGTGGGGATATAAGAAAGAGGTCACGCGGATTGGCCGGGATGTTTTTTTAATATATAGTTAATTTAGTTGTGTTTTTTCGAGCTTAGCCTCATAGTCCAGACATGTGTACGCCGGTTTATCATAATTAATTAATTTTTCGTTGTGCCTCATATTTACATCATAACTCATTGTTATTTGCATGTCATACTTCCTAATGCGCTTAATGATATAAATCTTTATTAATCTGCAGTCAACGTTTTAGTTCATGCAGTTTTGATTGCCTTATCTAATTAGTTATTAATATGTATGTTAAATCCCAAAATCTGCTTTGTTTTTGGCTAGAATAAGGAAACAAATAATACTGAGACACTGCAATGAGTGTAAATGTCGTTTATTATACTCAAACGACGTCAACATTAAACAACACATTGTCAACGGGTGCTTCACCGTGAGGCCAATTGCCCCGGGAGTGAATTACCACTACATTCAAATTTAATACCCTGAGGCCAATTACCCCGAGAGTGAATTACCACTACATTCATATTAAACACCCTGAGGCCAATTACCCCAAAAATGAGTTATCATTACAATCATGTGTATGAGCCATTAAACACCCTGGGGCCAATTGCCCCACAAAGTGAGTTACCATTACAATCATAGGTATGAGTCATGAGTAGATTAATATTGAATAATTCTGATTTGCCAAAAAGGTTGGGTTCTAAGCCGCCACAGTACATCCATTGATGTACCCCACACCCAGATTTTGGGATTACCTCATTAAACATAATATTAAGATTAGTTCAAAACGAAATTTGCATGTCAATGTATACAATGTGTGACCTCATACATAATATCTATTTATACAGAATTCAAGCTGAGAACTGATGTCTGATCAAGATGGCGCGCGAATATACCTTTGAGAAGCATTTGACTTCCACCTGCCCATTGTCTGAATTGCATTGTCTGGAATTCCAGCTTTGTGTGCTGCTGAAGCTGCACCAATTCGGAAGCTATGACCTTTGTACTGGCGAGGATCTTATTCAGCCCATTTAAGTGTCCTTTGAAGTTGATTGGAGAGGTAAGCCCGTGTGGTTGGTCGACCCCCGGGAAAACAAAACAATGGCCCGTCTTGTGCCCCACGGTGCTTTACATAAGACACCATAGCCAGAACTGGGCACAGTGTCGGGTTGGAAACATTAGCTGACACAGTTAAATTGACTGGGTGAATATTGGGTGTATTCCATTCGCCTGTCCGTGCTGTGTTCAGAGCAATGCGCGAATTCTGAGTCAATGGAATGTTTCAGAACAGTGTCTGGTAGTATATAGATGTAGTGTTTGAGAAGAATTTTTATGATGTGCAGGAGGTGCTGCACCTCATATGAGAAACACGTGTCAAAACCAAAATGGCCGCCATGAGGTGCAAAATGGCCGCAATGAGGTGCACCTCATTTTTAGCTCACCTGGCCCGAAGGGCCAAGTGAGCTTATGTGATGGTGCAGCGTCCGTCGTCCGTCCGTCCGTCCGTCGTCCGTCGTCCGTCCGTCCTGCGTCCGTCAACTTTTTCCTTTAAACGACTTCTTCTAAAATACTGAAAGGCCCAGTGACATGAAATTTGGCTGGTAGATTTCTTGGCAGGAGCTGAACAAAGTTTGCGAAAAAAAATCACTTTGACCTAATTTCAAGGTCACAGGGGTCAAAAATGTCGAAACCTTCAAACAACTTCTTCTAAAATACCGTCAGGCATAGAGACTTCATATTTGACCAGTAGCTTCCTTAGATGAAGCCAAATAAAGTTTGCGAAAAAAAATGACCTTGACCAATATTCAAGGTCACCGTGAGGTTAAATCTATTTTAACCTTTAAACGACTTCTTATGAAATACCAAAAGCCCTAGAAGCATGATATTTGGCTGAAATGTCCCTTGGATGAAGCCCGACAAAGTTTGCGAAAAGAAATGACCTTGACCTATATTCAAGGTCACAGGAGTCAAATCTGTTAAAACCTTTAAACGACTTCTTCTGAAATACCAAAAGCCCTAGAAGCATGATATTTGGCTGAAAGGTTCCTTGGATGAAGCCCGACAAAGTTTGCGAAAAGAAATGACCTTGACTTATATTCAAGGTCACAGGGGTCAAATGTGTTAAAACTTTTAAACGACTTCTTATGAAATACCAAAAGCCCTAGAAGCATGATATTTGGCTGAAAGGTTCCTTGGATGAAGCCCGACAAAGTTTGCGAAAAGAAATGACCTTGACCTATATTCAAGGTCACAGGGGTCAAATCTTTTAAAACCTTTAAACGACTTCTTCTGAAATACCAAAAGCCCTAGAAGCATGATATTTGGCTGAAAGGTTCCTTGGATGAAGCCAGACAAAGTTTGCGAAAAGAAATGACCTTGACCTATATTCAAGGTCACAGGAGTCAAATCTGTTAAAACCTTTAAACGACTTCTTCTGAAATACCAAAAGCCCTAGAAGCATGATATTTTGCTGAAAGGTTCCTTGGATGAAGCCCGACAAAGTTTGCGAAAAGAAATGACCTTGACCTTTATTCAAGGTCACAGGGGTCAAATCTGTTAAAACCTTTAAACGACTTCTTCTGAAATACCAAAAGCCCTAGAAGCATGATATTTGGCTGAAAGGTTCCTTGGATGAAGCCCGACAAAGTTTGCGAAAAGAAATGACCTTGACCTTTATTCAAGGTCACAGGGGTCAAATCTGTTAAAACCTTTAAACGACTTCTTCTGAAATACCAAAAGCCCTAGAAGCATGATATTTGGCTGAAAGGTTCCTTGGATGAAGCCCTACAAAGTTTGCGAAAAGAAATGACCCTGACCTATATTCAAGGTCACAGGAGTCAAATCTGTTGAAACCTGCAAACGACTTCTTCTGAAATACCAAAAGCCCTAGAAGCATGATATTTAGCTGAAAGTTTCCTTGGATGAAGCCGGACAAAGTTTGTGTAAAGGAATGACCTTGACCTATATTCAATGTCACAGGGGTCAAATCTTTTAAAACATTTAAACGACTTCCCCTGAAATACCAAAAGCCCTAGAAGCATGATATTTGGCTGAAAGGTTCCTTGGATGAAGCCTGACAAAGTT
Organism: Mimachlamys varia; assembly: GCA_947623455.1. Classification (NCBI taxonomy): domain Eukaryota; kingdom Metazoa; phylum Mollusca; class Bivalvia; order Pectinida; family Pectinidae; genus Mimachlamys; species Mimachlamys varia. The sequence continues at coordinate 24,411,303 of OX392532.1, read as the reverse complement.
TGCAAAAAGAAATGACCTTGACCTATATTCAAGGTCACAGGGGTAAAATCTGTTAAAACATTCAAACAACTTCTTCTGAAGTACCAAAAGCCCTAGAAGCATGACATTTGGCTGAAAGGTTTCTTGGATGAAGCCTGACAAAGTTTGCAAAAAGAAATGACCTTGATCTTGATTTGCCTAGAGACATGATATTTGGTTGGTAGCGTCCTGGGATGAAGCCAAACAAAATTTGAAAATGAAAATGATGTTGTCTTATAAAATCACAGGGGTAAAATATGTTTAAATCTTAAGATGTTCTTCTAAATGTCTTACATTAAAAGATTTTAGGGGACTTTAGGGTTACACTATAATATAAGTCAGAGATTGATACCAGGTGAGCGATGCAGGCCCATTGGGCCTCTTGTTGAACTACAAAATGGCGGGATTAAATTCAATGTTTAAAAAAGTTTAAAATTGAAAAAAAAATAAAATATTTAAAAAAAAGTTTCAAATTGAAAAAAAAGTTTAAAATGTTAAAATGAAAAATTTCAAAACGGGAAAAAATATTTGATGAAAAATTGAAATACTGAAAAAAAGTTAAATAAAAATAATAATGACAGTAGTAATTTGATTGGTTAATGCAAAAGGTCATCGGGACATGACCCCCTACGGGATTTTCTCAGATCTTAACGCAGCAGAGAGAAGTTTACGGAACGGCGCGGAGATAAAAATATTATTCTAATCAGATTGGGATAATTGCTGGTACAAATAACAACTCCAAACCATAGACTTAGATTATCTAAGTCCGTGCTCCAAATAGATAACATCACACTTATATATAGGCATAACAGATGCTCTGCATAATTTCAATCATCAATACAACCGACCTGCATGGGCTTTCTGCAAACTGAATAGTTTACAAACTGATCGGATTTGTTTGAATTTCGTTTGTACGGTGACTTAACAGACGATTCTGCCGATCAGCATTTCCATGGCCCGTTTCGACACATGTCTAAGCGTACGCAAATTATTTTAGACGCTTGATTCCAACTGTTGTCTAATAAAACGTTTATTTGACCTTTATTATTCAAAACCTCGCGGATTCGGAAAACAGATTGACAAAGATTCACAGAAAGTATGTGGTAGTTTAATAAGAAATTTAACTCGAAATAAACGTATTTCTTTATATTAATTTTTAATCTATTCAATTTAAATTAGAATAAAAGCACATTTTGATTCTTTTTATTTCCGTAGCATCTCGTTGTCTATCCGTACTCCGTATTTTATTACTAAATTTCGTAGCAATTACGAACAATCCGTAGGAGTTCCCAGGTCTGAGTCTTCCTGAAGATTTCACTATTTCAGTATTTCAGTATTTGCTACTACAACTACAATTTCAAAGAGGTTGCTTTATAGGATAAGAAAAAGAACTTATGAACAAAAACTGCTGTTTCTATAAAGCCATTATGAAGTACAATGTTTTGGGACCAGAATAGGTAGTATGATATGCGATATTATTGTCATCAATTGCGGACATTGTGTTTTACCGATATTTGAAGGTTTTCTTCGGTAAACAGGGCATAGCTTGTATACTGAACTGTAATAAGGAAAAATTAAACTTTGGCATGCCTAATAGTAGCCCCGCCAATACAAGACCTTGTGAAATAATTAATAATCAGCACTGACATTAATTGGATTGAATTGATTTAAATGTTAGTGATTGTAGCACAAGCATTTCATTATCTTTTTTTTTTGAGAATTTGATTCTTAAATAATTCAGTTTTGTCTAGAATTTGTGATTTAAATAATTATGATGATATACCAACCGATTCAATTAATTCATTTACATGTCTGTTAATTGTAAATAATACACTAAAAAACACTTTACATATGTTTTACATGATAATTTGCAGCTGTAATTGAGCATGAAAAATCATGCTTTGAATGCGAGAAACTTCCTATCAATACTGCTGTCTGTATCACAGGGGCTAGGCACGGACCTATGTCACTATGAAATGATCGTCAGATATTTTTAGGACCTATGTCACTATGAAATGATCGTCAGATATTTTGTTTACCTTTCTCGAATATAGCCCCTCCCACTACTATATATCTGTGACAAGGGAAAGAACTAGCCTCAACGAGAAAATCGACCTATTTTCACTCTAAGCTTGTTTTCGTCACTGAATGAAGTCCTATTTTTTACATGCATGTCTCATTTTAAAGGTGAAACTTTTATCTTTCAGCCGATACCAAATATATCCCGCTACACGCATGTAAAAGCTCACTAGGCTGTCTAGAATCCGAGGTTTTGCATGAAAATTGTTAGGTGGGCACTTCCATGTCCATGGCTTCATACCTCGTCTCGCTATTGGGCACAGCTTTATTTATGCGACGATTAATGAAAACGGCTTTGTGGCTCTGTCACAAATGTTAAAGCACGTTATCCTACCTTGCAGTGGGGTGTTTATCGCTATTGTAATCCATGTCATCCGAGGTTAAAGTCACGGTTCGTCGAAGATGTGAACTTCAGCCGCCATTTTTCAAGTTTTATATAGTTATGCTACGCCTTCACTGATTGGTCAATCATATTTTCGGAACCTATCTAGACTGTCTCACTACTCATGTAGATCGACAACATGTAAATAAAACTCCGAACAGTTACATTTGGCGGAATTTTCAAGCGTGATGTACATGTCTGTCGCCAAAAAAATTTTGCTGATCATAATTATCAAAATGCACATCGTAACATGGTAAGATTTTACTGATATATCTCTATAATTAATGTTAGAATCATTCCGTTTTTCATGAAAAAATGATTTCCCATTATCAATTATAACAATGCAAGACAAGAAAAATAACTTGAAAACTGTAGGCCTACTAACACAACTGTTTCGTTTGGTTTTGAATAGGCCTGTAACCAAAATATGGGAAAACTGTAACAACCAAAATTTCAGAAAATTTGGATTATATTAAATTTCTTTTATTTATATTTTTGAATGGTGGTATGTTAGTAACTACAAAATATAAATGCCGATAATTGTTTTCATTTGTTTTATTTTTCATCACGTTATAACATGCATATACAATGTAACAAAAAATCATCATCTGATCATCATCATTTTCACTCCAACAATTACCAATCCGACAATATGCATCCATAGACATCCATCATCATCATGAATACAAGCATCATGATAATCATCATTATCAATCTTGACAGTTATTGATCGTCATCATCTAAAGACAATCATCATCATCAATCATCATCATCATCATCACTCTAACAATATTCATCTAAAGACATAATCATTCATCATCATTATCATCCAAGCATCATCACAATAATCAGTCTTCATCAACATCTTCATATATATAAACCCATTAATATTCATCATCAATATGCAATCATCATTAACAATCTTTATATTATCATCCATAGACATTCATCATCATCATTCAAGCATCATTACCATAATCATAATCATTGTTTTCATCAACAAATATACATGTACATGTATATACATTAATATTCATCATCAACATGTTCCATAAGCAATCATCATCATCATCATCATCACTCCAACAATATTCTTCATCCATAGACATTCATCATCATCATACAAGCATCATTACCATAATCATAATCGTTGTTTTCATCAACATATACAATGTATATATATACATTAACAGGGTTGCACTGGGTATTTTATAAATGGGGTCCTTTCCTAAATTAATTGGTCCTTCTGCATACTTTAAATGGGAATTCTGAAAATAAGTGGGGGTCCTTTTTAGCAATCATCATAATCATTAACAATCTTCATCACAATTATCTAAAGACAATCATCATCATCATCATCATCATTGACTCTTTAATTTAAAAAAAAGGTTATATTGGTTTTCTTAGATTCTCAGAAAATCAAATCAATATTGGGAAAATCTTGTATCATTCTTTGAAAATAAAACAATGACAGAAATATCAGCTTTAAATACTTAGATTTACTAACTTAGAACAGTACCTTAACTTCCAAATAATTTTAAATCCCTATTTCCCATGCGCATATCAAAGGGTATCACAATGTACATTTGTACAATTACAAAAAGACTAGATTGATCACAAGAAGTTAATATTCTTGAGTTTTGGTCAGTTGAAATGTTATGAACCAGTTAAAAGATGTAAATTAAATTAAATCTGACCATGACCTTTAAACTTCAGTCTGTGTTACTTTTTTTATTGTGGCCATTGCTGCTTCATAATATCCTAATAAAATACATAGCTGATAAAAGACATACATTTTGAAATAGAAATTTAAAAGGTTTCAATCATTCTGACCTTATGGCATTGACAGACAGATGGAAGAACATGGTGATTACTACAGGGCACCCTAGTGACTACAAAGTGTTCTCGTGAAATAAATTGATGCAAGCTTTTCCCTAATAGGTCATCACATTCATGTTTTTACATGGATTAACACATTATGTGATAATCCTACCATGAATAAATATCACTGTTTAAGATCATGCCAAATGATTTAAAAATTATTTCTTAAGTCGTTATACAATCAGCCTCAACGTAAGTTGCAAAAACATACTTCACTGACAGTCTTTGCAGAAGAATTTCACATTTTTTTTCTTAAATTTTTTCCATTTAAGCACATTTGCAAGTCCAGCACACTTTCGATGGAGCCAAAGGTCACATCCCTCACAACAGATACAGTCACCAAAACATTCACTCATGCAAATCTTGCATGAATCTTGTTCAGTTGCATTAAGTTCAGGTTCATCTCCATAAGTAACATGGCTGTCAGAAATGTTTTGTCCAGTTTCTTGACTTGGTCCAGGTTCATAACTAGGTCCAGATCCTGGTTCATGACTAGGTCGACGTTTACGAATAGGTCGAGGTTCACAACTAGGTTCAGATACCAGTTCACAACTAGGTTCAGATACCGGTTCACAACTAGGTTCAGATACTGGTTCAAGACTAGGTCGACGTTTACGAATAGCTCGAGGTTCACAACTAGGTTCAGATCCCGGTTCACGACTAGGTTGAGGTTTATGACTACCGGTATGTCGACGTTTACGACTAGGTCCAGGTTCAGACTCATAACTAGGTCCTGGTTCAGGCTCATAACGAGCTCCAGGCTCAGGCTCATACATAGGTCCAGGTGCAGACTCATTACTAGGTCCAGGTTCCGGTTCACGACTGAAAGGACCAGTTTCTGTACTCCTTTCCTGGAGACCAGTGTCGACACCCTCAGATACTAAACATTCAGTGTTTGGTACTGAATTTTCTTCCACAATGACTGAATTCAGTTTCTTGATTAGGGTGGCCTTAGTGTCTTTTGACAAACATCCTGCATTGTAGGCTTTGGACAGAAGGGTCAGCTGCTTCTTGGTCATGCATGTCAGAAAGTTCTTGTCTTTTAATATCATACCCTTCAGTAGACTATGTGACACTGATTTTCCTTCTGATCGGTCTTTCGAAACAAACTCGAAATCGATTTTCGGTGAGGTTTGCAATTTCTTTGTTCTCACTTGGATTTGCTTCCTGTGTGCCATCCGCTTTTCCACAGAAAGAGCCTGTAAGAAGTCTTTCCTGAACTGGTTCAACATTACAAGGAGGAATTTGGTAATAAGTTCTTTGTAGACCTGTTGTGTGACTGCCACAATGCTCACCATATCCTCAAGCAAACTGCTGACAGATAATTCTGATGACAGGTCCTGCATTTGTGTAGCCGATACCGTTTTGATGAATGCTTCATATAGCTCTTTAGAGTCGCACAAAACAGAAGAGCAGTACTCGTAAAGTTGATCACCATGTATATTGATGTTTTTTTTCAACAAGCAGTTCTAGGCATTTTTCACACACTTTTATGAAAAACGTATACATGTCGTCACTTACATTCAACAGGCCCCTAGAAACATTCTGTTTTTGAGCAGTTTCCAAAAGAGTGTCTGGGTAGAGTGATGTTTCCTCCAAAGACTGTTCATTCTGTCTCATCTGATCCAGCACTTTGATGATACCACAAGCTTCTTCATACTTTGACTGGGCCTCAGTTGAAGTCTTGTAGCAGTTTGAATACTGCGCTTTGATGTACTTGTACCTTACTTTGGCCACACAGTATCCAGCGACATACCGGACTTTTCCTCTGCTGCTTGAAGTTATGTGTCTTTGGCTTGTTTCTCTCCCAAGAACTGTAAATAGCTTTTCTTTTTCTTGGAGAAGATATTTTCTCATTGCCACATGCAAATTGTAGCATATGTGACCCGACACCTGCGAGGAAACAGGGCTTGGTAAGTCGATGAACAAAAGCATGGAGTTGCATCTCATTTCTGTAGATGTTTGGTGTTCATGACATTTTGTATAAAATTCAGACAACTTGTTGGCCTTCACAGGTTTTGGTCCGGAATCGCTCAGGTCCAATACTTCCATAAGCTCCCTTAATGCACAAAATTCTTTGTTACAAAACATGTTCACCTTTGATGTATACTCTTTCCTCAACAGAAGTTTAATTGCATCATTTGTTTCTGCCTGTACTGGAGTGAAAACTTGCTCAATTATCAAGCTGTTCAGGACTTCACTCGCACTAAATCCCTGTGGAAGTTCAGGGATATTATCACTTAAGTCATCTTCTGTATGACTGGCAATGATCTCATCAAACTCCTCATCAAAGTCATCTTCATCATCATCAATATGACATTCTTCCTGTGAAGTAGTATTGTCAGCTTCCGACCACAGACTGTTAAGTGCCTCAATGTCACCAGGTGTAAATGTATATGCATCTGCTTCTGCTTGCTTAGGAAACCTATAAAATATAATGAAATGAATGATAGTTAACATGATCCATCCAAACCAGATAAAATCGTACTCTCCCCTCACCCACAAAAAAATATATGTTTCTACTAACTAGTCAGAAGGTTAGGGAAGGCATGTAGATAATTTTATGTTTTAAATATGTTTACAAGATTTATAAAGGAGTGATCTTAAAAAAGAAATACACAATATCCCAACATTTACTGCAAAAGTACAATTTTTTAATGGAATTCAATTAACAACTACACCTCAAAATCCAAAAGACTGAAAACATATATCTGTTTTTGTTATTATATTTTTAAAATCTTGTATCGGGGACTAAAATCTCATATACACAAAATTCATACATATTCATAAATTTGCAGTGAAAATGTAAAGACTGTCAGGTCAGGAAAGTGAAAACTGCTTTTGAAGATGGAGGTGCATATTGTCTTTCTGTCAGTGTCTGTCTATCTGTCTATTCCTAAAGTTTTTTCATTAAATATTTCATATTTTGACAGGTTACTAACAAGAACTCAAGCTTCAAGTGGAGCAGAAATTGAGACTGATAGACTATATCAACAGTTCCGGTTGGAATTATTTGATGATGATGATGCTGATGAAGATAAAGAAAATTGTGAAAGACATACATTTTCCAAATATGTGTTTTCTGTTTATCCTGATGTAAAACCAAAGAGACGTTACGTGAATGAGAAAAAAGTACAATTTTTTAATGGAATTCAATTAAAACCGTTGGATCCAGACTTGAAAGTAACTAAAATATTACCAATAGATATCAACATACTGAAAGACATGTTACCAAGCACGTTCACTGTTGATGAAATGACAGACAATGAATTAGTGTGTCACATAAAAACGCAACACAGTTCAAATGGACATGATGTTATAAAGAAAGTAACCTTTCTGAAAAATGGTCGTTGGAAAGTGGAAATAGCCAATAAATGTATTGACATTGAATCTTTGAGGATAACCGACACCTTCAAATGTGATAAAGAGAATGTAAATGTTATATGCAAAACTGTCGAGATGATCAAGGTGTGTCAAGCCATATCTGTAAAGCAATCTGTTGTGTGTAGTAGGTACCATACACTTGAGAAATGGACCGATAAACAAAATGTTACAACAAGAAAACTTAGATCATTAATGTGCTCTCGAGTTTTGCAATTCCTGTCATCATCTGATGCATGTAGAACCTGTAACAAGATGACTTTTGGTCATACTAACAGAAGTGACAAAAAGATTGAATCCACAACTGACCATCCACAAGGTACAAATGATCATAAGGTGTCAAAGGAAGAATTCAAAAAGTTGATACCCAGTGCTTCAAATGAGATGTTGGAGCTCCTTCTCAATCAAGCAAACAATGCTGAAAAACATCCAAGGGGAAGGAGATGGAGCAAGATTGTTATTTCTGTTTGTTTACAACTGTACAACCGTTCACCCCAGGGGTATTCATCATTACGTTCCAGTAACCTTCTGATACTTCCCTCTCCCTCTCTACTTGTCCTGTACAAAAATTCTGTCCATCAAATGGTAGGCTTTCAAAAAGACATATTTCAATGGATGTTTAAGGAAGCCATGAGACTTCAAATTCCCCAAGAAGGGTGGGTAGGTGGAGTTATTATAGATGAGATGGCCATACAGGAGGACTTACAAATTCTTAAAAATGGTGATGCAGTAGAGTTAGTTGGTTTTGCTGACCTTGGGGGTGAAGGAAATATGTGCAAGACACTTACAACTGGAAAGAATGGAAAACAACTTGGTAACCATGTACTGCAGTTTGTATTCTTAGGACTGACCGGCTTTCGATTCCCATTTGCCCATTTTCTTTCCAATCAAGTACAGGCAACAGAATTGCACACATTATTTTGGGAGTCTGTAGACAATCTGCAGATGTATGGTTTCCATGTTGCTTTTACATGTATGGATGGCGCTCAAAGTAACCGATCTTTCTTACACATAAACTTGGGACAAGGCAGTACTTCCAGCACCAGTATGAATGTTAAAAACCCATGTGACTTGAATGAAAGTGTTATTTTCATGATGGATTATTCTCACTGCATCAAAAAAGTTAGAAATAACATACTAAAAAGTGGATTGCAAAAGGGTTGCACACGAAACTTGACCCTACCTAACAATGAAATTATTCAATGGCAAATGTGGATTGATTGTTACCACTGGGATAGACAGAATGCTCTCCAAATTCATAGACATTTGACAAATGAACACATATTCCCATCACAACAGACAAAAATGAGGAATCATTTAGCAGAAGAGGTGCTAAATGAGGATATGTTACACTTGTTTCAGATGTATCAAAGTGCTCTAGGGGCTAAAGGTGCTGTTCTTAATGGAGCAATTCAGCTTATACAAAAAACATCTCGAATGATAACCATATTCCGGGACACAAGACCTGTTACTGGTGTAAATGACATAAGGTTACAACAGTTACAAGAAGTACTAAGTTGGTTTGTTGAATGGAAAAAGGAAGTGAAAGAGAATGTGTCATTATCTAACAAAGAAAAGGAACAAAGTCTTATGTCATACCAGTGCTTAGAAGACATTTCTTCATGTATTATTGGATTTGTTGAGTTGTGTGCTAAACTCCTTCATAACGTCAAAGACAAACATGTTTTTATTACTCCTGCACTAATCAACTCTGACGTTATAGAAAATGAGTTCAATCAGCAACGATCCACATACAATGGTGCAAATTCTAACCCTAATGCTGTCCAGTACAGGAAATCTCTCAATAGCATTATCCTTGGACAGTCTGTAATATCTAAAAAAGCAAATGCTGCAAAGTGTAATCCAGCAGCTTGTGCACAGCCATATATATTTGAAAACCAGTGTCCCCTGAGAAAGAAAAAAAAGAAAAGCCTAAGTGATGAATCACAGCCCAACATAAAACTAATTCGCTATTAGACTGTTTCATGACCAGGGTTTGAATAAGATAAAGACAGCTTCTTTAAGTAATGTAGAGAGTATGACAATGCTCAATACATGTGTATGCCTGAGTTAAAATACAAGAATTATTGTAAATTGAAATTTAACTTGATTAGTTTTGACACCAGATAATTTCTGAAAGTGTACAACACTAGTGTTTGATTAGTCTAATTTTCTAAGGTTATGATAAATCCCATTTATATTCTTTGTTTAAATTATACACAATACTGCTTACATGTGTAATATTAACACTGCACAGTTCTGCAAAAGCAATATACTGTCTAGAAGTGTGATCAAAGACAATGAGAACTCTATGTGGGTGTTTCCATGTTGAAATTTATTAATGTGTCACTGACCTTTGCCCTTGTTACCCCCAGGTATATTGCCCTTGTCCTACGAGTGAGATTGTATGCTACATATACCACATGAAGTTAATTTCGTGATACTTGGTGTTATGTCCCTTTAATTAAATAGAGAAGAGCAAAATTATATCCATTAATAAGTAATTCCCCTCTCCAACCTAATTCAACCATAGTAAGAGGGTTTTGGTGGTGTTTTTTAATTATTGACATGTTTACCTTTCTCTGAGACAACAAAGTAAGCCTGGTTCTTCCTGCTTTGGTTCACTTTTGATGAACTCATCAATAATGCATGGCTGGGGAGGACAGGAATTTCTGGAGAAGTTTATCACTCGGAGTCCATCTTTAGATGTCACCCTTCCAATGCCTACTCCCAGCTGGCCAGGCAGAAATATTTGTCGACAATCAATCTCCACCCTGAAAAAAAAAAATACAATGTATGTACAATGTATACTGTAATGAACAAAGATCTTCCAATAATCAAAATCTTGCAGTTGCAATATACAAGGAATTGAACTTAATATAACTCCTGTTAATATCATATTCCTCTTAATATCATGTTTCTCCAAACACGATTTTCCTTCAATTTCATCTATGTAATTTTATTTGGTTAATATCATGTATTTTGAGGTGAATTTCTCTTAATATTATGCTTTAAACAGAACATGATGTCATTTCCATTGATTTCAGATACAACTTGCACAGAAAATTAATAAAAATTTCATAGAAAATAAAAAACACCCATTTTTTATGAAATAATGTTATATAAAAATTGAAAAATCCTATTATATATATTGAAAAGTTTACATTTAGTTATGGAAAATGGAAATTCACTAGTTTAAGTGAAGAAAATCATGTTTAGATCTCTTTATGTCACATTCCTGTTAATATCATGTTTTTGTCTGACACATGCAAACATGATACAAAGAGGAGTGCACTGTACTTGTACTAATGTCCCCAAGATCTTGCTAATCTGCATATAAAATAAACTGTGAAACTGTTATCATAATATTGCTGCCAGAAAATTGCTTTGGGAAGAATAAACAGCATGTAGAAAAATATGCTAGAGATCCTTGAATAGTGTTGAATAAGACCTGATATATACATGTACATGTATACTGTATGCATAAAATTTATGAACTGTTCACTAAGTTTTATATAAAAATAACTGTCATCAAACCTGGGTAAAGTCATCCCTTGGGCTTTGTGAATTGTCAAGGCAAATGCTGGCTTTAATGGAACCTGTGTCCTCTCTGCAATGTTCCGCTTAAGGTCCGGCGAATACTCTGCATACATACAAAGCAATGGAAGTACTCATTTCTTTTATTTTTTTTCATAGCATTTTTTTCAATTCAATCTACTTCTGTCAGATTACAACATAAATGGAATATACAACTGTACATACATGTAGACATGTACAGTATAACATCATAATGATTATTGACCTTAATAATTTATACAAATAAAAATTTAAGTTATTAGGTAAAACTTTTAAATGTACAACTGTACATTTTTATAAATGTGTATTGCATGATTATAAATAACAATTATTTTCATCATATTAATTATTTACTTCATGAAAGCATCCATAATATTTTTTTTATATTTCATGTGCATGCATCATGTCATATACAAAATAGAAGTGTTCAAATGTAAGTAGTTACATGTATATATGACCTAGTGCAATTGTGATAGCTAAAAAGTTTCCTTTAATTATAATTACAATACTGTTATGTCATTGACTTCAACACAAGTATGTCTGACTCATCATGCTCATTGTATATGAAGTTGCATCCTGCTTCATTTCCTGTCAAATGAATATGTGATAAGAAGTGTCTTAAATTTCTTTTAATTTCATTCATACAAGATTTTAATAAACTTCTCTCTTTAGTGTTCATTTTGTGAGTGTTTTTATTAAAACCTTTGACACTTGTTTCATAAAATGTCATTTAAGACTCATTATATCTTAAGTTTAGTTTACAGACCTTTCAACAATGCAATTTCATCTTAAAGTATTTACAAATGTAACTTACCAGAAAATGCTACCTTCTCTATTGTTGTTGTAATGTCCACTGATGGAAACCTAACAACTGGTCCTGATGGATCACACTCCAAAACCACTCCAATCAAACCATTCACTAACTTGTCTGACAAGTTTCGTAGAAGTATTACTGGGCAGTTTCTTTTTAACCACAGAGTTGATGGAGCAAGAATTCTGGAGAGATGTTTCTGGTCCCCCTTTTCATTACACTTGTATTGGAACATTTCTCCTGGCCAGTCCATTAGACATTTCCTGTTGTGATTGTCCACCAAAAAGTTGGTTGAAAAAAGCTTAACGCCACATTCATTATCTTCTTGTTGCAGTGGTCGACTGAGGCTTGTGACATATTGTACTGTATCTTCTGATATGTTGCCCCTTGAAACATCATTTATAACGTCAACCAGTTCTGAATCTGCCTGTCTTTGTACATTGTTTAATATAATTTTGTGAAACACTTGTGAAAATAGAGCACTTTGAAAACAAAATTTGCCATCATCACCATACATTGAGTTTTTGACAGGAGGCAACTGATAAAAATCACCTGTAAATATCAATTGTATGCCCCCGAAGATTAATTTGTTGTTTTTCAAAGAACAGATTTCTTCTAATTGTTCGAATATTTTTCGGCTCAGCATAGAAACCTCGTCCACTATAAGTACGTCGGTTGATAAGATTGTCTCGTACACATGTTTAAATTTTACATTGTGCCTGATCAACTCCGCGATTTCAAGGGTATCATACCGTCCATCCTGTATGCCTGACCATCTGTGAAGGGTTGATGCCTTGCACCTAGCTGGATAGTGAGTACACGCGAGACCTGTCGTACATGTCACAGACACTTTCTTACCCTGTAAAGATAGCTCGTCGAATAGCTTGGTCACAAGAAAAGATTTCCTAGTACCTGCTTGCCCACCAATAAAACAATTATGTCCTTTTTTTGCCAAACTAAGAGCATCTTGCTGCTCCTTCGTCAACATGTTTAGCTGCTTGCATTGTAACTGTTCGGAGTTTTATTTACATGTTGTCGATCTACATGAGTAGTGAGACAGTCTAGATAGGTTCCGAAAATATGATTGACCAATCAGTGAAGGCGTAGCATAACTATATAAAACTTGAAAAATGGCGGCTGAAGTTCACATCTTCGACGAACCGTGACTTTAACTTCGGATGACATGGATTACAATAGCGATAAACACCCCACTGCAAGGTAGGATAACGTGCTTTAACATTTGTGACAGAGCCACAAAGCCGTTTTCATTAATCGCCGCGTAAATAAAGCTGTGCCCAATAGCGAGACGAGGTATGAAGCCATGGACATGGAAGTGCCCACCTAACGATTTTCATGCAAAACCTCGGATTCTAGACAGCCTAGTGAGCTTTTACATGCGTGTAGCGGGATATATTTGGTATCGGCTGAAAGATAAAAGTTTCACCTTTAAAATGAGGCATGCATGTAAAAAATAGGACTTCATTCAGTGACGAAAACAAGCTTAGAGTGAAAATAGGTCGATTTTCTCGTTGAGGCTAGTTCTTTCCCTTGTCACAGATATATAGTAGTGGGAGGGGCTATATTCGAGAAAGGTAAAAAAAATATCTGACGATCATTTCATAGTGACATAGGTCCGTGCCTAGCCCCTGTGGTCTGTATGCTGTAAACACTTGTTGAAAATGTCAACGAATATCCTCGTTCATTAATCTTTTTGGCAATATGTTTTTGTCTACACAAGGTTACCAATTTCACACAAAACGCCGTTATTTCTCTCAATTTTTATCCTAGTGGTGATACCCAAAAAAGTTAGAAATGTTCATGTAATATCTAATAGAAACTCGGTTCCATTTTGCCGTTTTGGTCGCATCCTCATGCATAGGGCTGCAATGAAAAGAAGTTTTTTCATTCTTAAATACGCATTTATTTGTCGGCATTCATTTTAACCATACCTTATACCAATAACAAGAGTCCCCAGACGAACAAAATAGCTGCCATTCAAGTATTACCAAGCAATTCATTCAACAAAACAGAGTACAAAATTCAGACGTCAAATTCATGCTTTCAAAGATTCCGGAAGTTAAAGGTTATCGCCCCTACCTGTCTGTCACCGAAGCGCTTAGCAATCGTGACCAATACAAGCATTGATAGGATGATAGGATGTACCGCTTCAGCCTGAGCTGACCTACAAAATGTTTATCTTAGTGTGTTCGACCGGATTGTTAGAGTTATGTTTAATTTCACAGTCATAATAAGAAAATGTCTGGAAAGGAGTATTTATACATTGAACGGTATTTTATTTATGATGACACGAGTGCACAAAAGTAAAATTTGCTTAAAACGTTAGCAGGCAACAATAGTGGCATACTCATGCATTTGGCTGTTATGAAAAGTATGGGTTTTTTTCATTCTTAAATACGCATCTATTTGTCGGCATTCGTTTTAACCATACCTTATACCAATAAAATGAGTCCCCAGACGAACCGAGTAGCTGTCATTCAAGTACTACCAAGCGTTTCATCCAACAAAACGGTACAAAATTCAGACGCCAAATTCATGCTTCTAAGATTCCGGAAGTTAAGAGTTATCGCCCCAAGCTGTTTGTCACCGAGGCGCTTAACAATCGTAGCCCATACAAGCGCTGATAAGATATACCGCTTCAGCTTGCGCTGACCTACAAAATGTATATCGTAGCATGTTCGACCGGACTTTTAGATATAGGCCTAATGTTTAATTTTGCACATTCACAATAAGTAGATATTTGGTAAGGAGTATTTATTACATTGTACGATATTCTATTTCTGATGCCATGAGTGCACAAAAGTAAATTTTGCTTGAAACGTTAGCTAGGCAACACTTACCTTTATTTCCGGTATTATATGCGCAGTGGGTTTTTGCACATATACCGGAAAGAGGACACAGAGCCGACCAATTTTAATAAGTGCTTGCTCGCACTTAAAAATTATTCGAACTCAAAATCGAAGTAAAACACTCTGGTTTCGACACACCTGTAATGTGTGATGCGTAAGCATGATAGAGGAGCGGTCTAACAGGAGGTAACTCTATTCCGGAATGTTGTTTCGTTTCATATAACTTTGCTGTATGGTACCATATACTTGTCTGGACTTGCCCGTCCTTGTTTAAAAAGAGGAAGAGTGTGTACATGTCCTTTCATGTCAGCTTTTTCGTCTATATCATAGCGAGCACCTGAGCAGCTGTAAATCAGATCACGATGGAAAAGACGGAAAACAAGAATAAACCACAAGCTTCTGAAGTTTTACAGGAATTTGATCTTGGACATGGTCGTCACGTTCGAGTAACAACATGGAACGACAGTTTACGAGTAGACAAACGTGAGTGAAAATACATGTAGACCCATTTCACGTAACGTCATCATACTTCCGGTTGTAAACACGTCCGCCATATTGGAGTACAACCGGAAGCGTGATTTACATAACAAATAAGGTGACTCATAACAACAATGGTGGTGTTCTGCGCGATTATTGGCTGTAGTAACCGAGGTGGGCGTGATAGTGGAAAATCTTTCTTCAGACTTCCGTCAATCATCGAGAACCAGGGAGGCTCTTGTCGAGAACTTTCAGAGAAGAAACGACGAACATGGTTGAGCAGGATAAACCGAGCCGACTTGGTCGAATCCAGCTACCCATATTTACGTGTCTGCTCCGACCACTTCTTATCAGGTGTGTACCATTCTTTGATTAATTTCCTTTAGTATTGGATACGTGAAGTAATACCTTCGGTTGGCCTATAATAATGGCGATCGAATAGGACTGGAAATAAGGTCTAGTCCATATATCGTCAAGGGGTACAGAACATGTAACATTTGAACTTGATTTTCAAAGTAGATTATCTCAGTCGACTCGCGAGATAGTAGCTCTGCTCCGACGCAATATTTAAAAAAATCGTCCGGTCCCAAACATCAAATTTGTTGTAAAATAACATATAAATAAACAAAACCATAAATGTTGAAAAAGTGTGGGGAGGGGGAATTATCAGAGACTCTTGTATAATATAGACAAGGTAATCTCCACCCTCAGGATAAGATTTAGGAATTTTCAGCACTCAGCAAAGCCTTGTGCTAGATCTGTCACATCACACAGGGATGATTGATTCTATTAATCTAATATTGAAGCTACATCAATGCAGGACAATGTTGGGTGATGTGATTCAGTTGTTGATGTGATGTCATGGTATTGTAACTATTGTTGCTTTGATGTCATATAATTGTTGAGAACATGCAAAAAGCATGTGTACCTTGTCTCAACCATAGGATGAGATAAAAATATCCATATCCAAAGCAAAAGGAAGAAAATCTCTACCCTGTAATTCATTCTTTTATATTTACCTTAAGCTGTCTTATATTTAAGGTTTATGAATTATTACTGTTAATTCTATATCAATTTCATCAGTAATTTACATTCTTAATAATTCAGCTATTTTTTATTCACCAGGAAAACCTGCCAATCTCCAGTATGAGTGTGATCCGGATTGGGCTCCATCCTTGAATTTGGGCTACAGCATGCATTGTCCTCCATCTACAGTCAAGGCCGAGAGGATGAACCGCCGTAAAGTGAGGAAGGAGAGAGTGAGAACCAATACAGCTGCAAGAGCACTTGTAGATTTGTCTCAACTATATGAAGAGGCAGGACCCCAGCAACCCGACCTGGAAGAACCATTAGAGTCCGAAATCACAGCTTCCCATGTACACACTTCAGAGATTGGGACACAGACAGACCTTCAGGACACATCATATCTGGGATGGAGGAAGAGCTTCAGCGTCTAAGATGTCTGACTGCAGACCTGCAAAATGAGGTTCTTTCAACATAAATTGCTGAAGAGACCTTCCAAGGGGATGATGAGAGAGTTAGGTTGTTCACAGGACTACCAAGCTTCGCACTGCTGATGGCTGTGTTCAACTTTGTGTCGCCACTCCTTCAAGAAACCCGGAACAGCTCCCTGACCAAGTTTCAGCAACTTATGCCAGTGTTGATGAGACTGAGACTAAACCATTCAATGCAGTTCCTGGCAGTGTATTTCCATGTTTCGCGAGCGACAGCATCCATATACTTTTTAAGTGTGTTGAACGTGTTGTATGTGAGGATGTCACACCTTGTACATTGGCCAGATAGGGAGGACATAAGAAAAACTATGCCTATGGAATTCAGGAAGTACTTTGGTGTGAAGGTTGCTGTCATCATAGACTGTTTTGAGGTTTTTATTGAACGACCATCCAACCTGATGGCTAGAGCCCAGACCTGGTCTAGTTACAAACATCACAACAGTCAAGTTTTTGATAGGAATCACTCCTCAAGAGATTATTTCATACATTAGTAAAGGGTATGGCGGACGTTGTAGTGACAAATTTATCACTGGTGACTGTGGTTTCCTTGAAAAACTTGTGCCTGGTGACTTTGTCCTTGCGGACAGAGGATTCGACATTTCGGAGGATGTGGCATTAATGTGTGCAGAAGTGAAGATCCCAGCTTTCACCCATGGGAAATCCCAAGTATCTGCTGTTGACATTGAACAGACCAGGAAAATAGCCCATGTTCGAATTTATGTGGAACGCGTCATCGGCAATTTGAGGAAGAACTACTCGATTTTACAAGACATAGTGGCATTAGACTTCCTACATTCTAGTGAGGGACAGATACCGACAATTAATAAAATCATCAACGTCACATGTGCATTGACAAATCTTTGTGACTCTGTTGTTCCAATGGATTAAAGTGACATACAATAATGTACACGTATAAGTCCATGATTACCTGTGCGCTCATTCCATATGAAAGTGTATAGGTAGTACTGTATATTGCACCAGTGCTATTTCATCCGACTTAATTACATAAGCATGAAACCGTAGTTGCTGTGATCCAGTTCCATTTGTCACATGAATCTACATTTATGTAGCTAACTGTCAGAATCTGAAGGACCCAAATAGTTAAATTAAAAAGTAACACTTTAATATGAATATAACTTGAAATATTTAATTGCATTCAAATTGAAATAATTCATGTCAAAATCAATCATGGTATTGTGGTCTTGTATATATGCATTTCATTCTACATTGTACAAAATAAAGTATGATTGTCTAGTTAGAGATACACAATATGTACATGTAGCAATCTAGCATAATTCATATAATGCAGCTAACGAAAGCCATTGCACCCTTGTCCATATGAAAGAAAAAAAATGTTTGGATTTGATAGTCAAATTGGACATTCACAAGTTTTATTATTCAATCATAGATCAAATATAAGGAAAATGCTGTTTCACTTCACTTAAATGTAGCAGTACTAGTTACAATGTATATTTGACAGTGCATAGAGTTATGACAAATTTGTGTACAACTAAAGGCTGAACTTTTGAATGTGTGCTAATTAAATCTAAATACACATGTACATGTATGTATGTTAATATAAAAGTAATAAATACAGCATGTCGGAACATAGATTTGTGTGTAATTATTTTTTTTAAGGAAATTGAACTGCTGGATATTTCAATTTGCAATACATCACATGGTACATTGTCATGTCAAAATATAATTGGACTATTTGACACTGATGCCATCCATATAATGATATAACAGTAAAGACTTTGAGCGACCATTTGACAAAATTGTAAACATTCACAGTTGTGAATTTGAATGTGAACTATATGAATTGTAATTAAGAGTCTTTTAAAGACTCTCACTGTGACATATTGTTAAGACTAACTGACCCTTTTGAGTGTTATAACACATTGTTAATATTATTTGACCTTAGCCTGTTGACACTTTGACATACTGTACATAGACCTTTAAGTCCTTCCTTGGACATACACTACTGTAGGAATATTGTCACAACACTTAGTAAATGTACATGTGTACCAAATACTGCAAATTCAGTAACTATTGGCGTCGCATCCTTTTCTTTTTTTGAAATTGAGGTAACTGTGCACAGTCATGGCAGAACCACTTTCCTTTAGGAACTGTTTTTGCATTCATTTTCATACACTGAAAATGAAACCACTGGAATTTACAGTTCTCATTGTCACATGCAAACATGTCCTGGGTTTCTGGTTTTTGACAAATACAGAAGAGCTGTGTTGTTGATGTGCTACTGCTAGAGATGACTGCTGGATTAGCATTAGACACATGCTCCGTCAATATCTCTTGTTCGCGTGCTCGAGAAAAGAACCTGTCGACAAGTTCTGACATCACTGCCATCTCATGAAAGTCTCCTGCCTTCTTACAGATATCTGTCCACATACTTTCATTTGGTTCAATGCGTTGGATGTGCACCTCCTTTTCTGTCCATACAACAAAGTCACAATAGTCCTTTCCGGTGATATGAATCTGTGTCTGCACTTGGTAAGAATACTGATGGGACTCCCTCAGGCAAAGTTCACCCTGTCTCAATTCTAAGCAGGAGACTGTCGATTCCCCTGCATCATCACTTAAGCTCCCGTGTCTCGCACAATAAGGACACTTTATTTCAACCAATCCTTCCCCACAACAGTCACAGGAACACAATCCATCCGGGGAGGCTCCGAACAGGGAGAATTTGGGGTTTATCCAGAATCCAGATTCATTTAGGTTGAAGTTCTCATGCACTAATGACATTGCTTGGATGTGCGTTTCCTTTGCCTCCTTCTCGTGTTTACATTCCCAGTCTGTTGCAGCTGTCTTGAACCTTACATCTGCGGGATGACATATAGCAGTGATACGGGAGGGCTTGGATGGTTGACTGTGGCAGGCGGACTTCATACGTGATGCAGTTATGCGGCCACTGCGGAATTTGTTCCACAACCTACAGCTTGCCTGATCCCTTGTTGCTTCCTCCACAGCAGTAGCCTCCTTCTGCGAAACCTCCACCTTAACACTAGCACAGTGCTGCTGTAGTTCTTGGTAATTCAAATGAAAAGTGTCTTTACTGACAAGCTCGGTCAACACCATGGGGAAATTGCTGTCAAGGCTCTTTAGCGTCGTTGAATGGAGATATCAGTCTCAAAATACCTGATGAAGGGGATGAATTTTTCACAACTCGGTAAAAATTCATTGTCTCTAAAGTCGTCGGTTTAGGGAGGGGTCGGTCGTAGTGTTTTCTTTAAGGTAGGGGTGTGTCGCTCAACTGGCAGTCAAGGTTCCGCTTTGACGTTTTTGCAGAGGTGAAATCTATGCTGCTGATGTTGCTGTATGATACTCCCTTTACTGAAGCTGGCAACCAATAGGATTTCTCCTGCGTCACAGTCCTTGAGCTGCGGAGTTTTACAGATGCCTCTACAGCAAACAATGTAACAGCAACATGGGTGCATGTCTCCCCTAGACCAGCCATGCAGTTGCAGTGAGCAGCAAGGATCCTACCATCTGCCTTAATGATGAGCCATGGTGCAAGGGCCGTCTGACTTGGGCGCTGAGAGTGGAGTACCTTAAGAAATAATAATTGATAAAAAAATATCTTTAAGGCCAACCAAATTTGTTTATAAAATATTAGCCAATATTTTTTAATTTAAGATGTTTCAGTCTAATTTTTTTTTAAATATTTATATCACTATTATTGGTTGCTTTCAAGCCATTATTGTTAAGGAACTTATGCAATTGAGAAAAGTTTCTTTTGCTTTTCTCCTTTTAATTTTAGAGAGCAACTGAAGATGTTATAAATTATATGACTAAAAAGCGAAGTGTTGTTGGTTTGAGCCCCTTTGACCAGTCCTATATGCTTGCCCTATCAGTATATAATATTGCAGTTTAATATCAATCCAACCAAATGCTATTGAATCAAATTTGAGAACAAATATTAGATACAAGAAGGTGATAAAATAGTTAGGTTCGGTCAGGATACCTGAAATGTGTTTATGTTTTTGATTTTTGCATAACCAATGATAAATTAGCTTGTAGGACCTAGCCTGTACTCTGGTCATTTAGTTTTGGTTGGACTCGACAGAATTTCTGAAAAGACTTAAATCTTGTACATTAACAGTTTGTGCCAAACACTGTAGGACTGTCGGTCATGTCCAAAAAACCCATTTTGGACCAGTAAAATATTTTAAATACATGCTTAAATTTCCGGTTAAAAAATCAGTACAAATCTGGAAAAAATGTCCGGTATTCGTTTCTTTAATTGCATACGGAAGAGGCAAATATTTCGTCCAGTCAACCAGAAACAAAATTAGTGGTGTAAACATCTAACAAAATTGAAGAAACCCCTGTTTATTTCAGATTTTGCAAAAAAAACATTGTAACTTTCACACTTTTGAAAATATATATTTTTGGGACCTGTGAATTTTTCGGATTACCTGCCCAAATGTCCTGTAAAGGTTTTGAAAGTTTGGCACACACTTCCTTTATGTCAACACTTGTTGTTCTTCACATATTTACCTTATGCTTCAGGTAACATAGTTTAATTTGCCTTAAATTTACAATCGGATATGATCCTACCAGCTTTTGGGACCCCATCCCAGACTATTTAGGCTACTGTATGCATGAATTAGATACATGCAAAAAAATATACCCACAAACAAGGGAATGGGCGTCATGCCTAGAAATCATCATTTATCCCCCCCCCCCTCCACCCCATGATAATGACCATAACCATATAATGGATATATTTGATAAATTAAGCAATCTAAATAAATCATTTAACATTAGCACAAAGTATTTCGTATACAATGCATTGCATGTCGTTAAGTTAACCGTTGGCTACAAATACAGTAGGGACTGGCTATGCATTATAACTTATATCAATATTTATTCGACTTACCCTGGACGTGTGGAGGCGGATTTCTTCGTTGTAAACATGAACACTGAGATCCCGAACCCATCCAGACACAAATTGGTTATACGCATCGAGTCCTTTATATGCCTTCAATTCGTCTAAGGTGTAAGCACTGGTAGCAGACAATTCACGATGTCTGGGTATGTGACGCTTGCAAATTTGTTGATATCCTGGTTGAACTCAGTCTTCTTAAACAAATACGGGTCCTGCCCACCGATCAGTCCTATCTTCTCAGTATATCGACTCTGTGATTGTTTGTCCAGTCCATCAAAATACGTAAGTGCCTTCTTTGAAGACATCTTTACGCAGAACAAGCAACAAGATCGTAATCAGAATGTAGTATTAAACCGTGCAAAAGTTGTCATCCAATATGGCGGCCAATGTGTATTACGTCACCGGAAGTACTATTACGTGAAATGGGTCTATTGGGTAAACCAAGTAAGGTTGGTGCGAGTTTGACTATTCCAAGATGGTTAAACTTCTGCGATGCTATCGAAGAAATAGACAGAGTTTTGAATACAGGGGATTTTGAAGTAAAACGACACCTCGGTGGAAACGTATTTGCTACCGTTTCAAATGGATACAGATGCGTCAACATTCGCCATTTCTTCACACCAGAATCACTAGAGTTAACCCCAACACGGAAAGGAATTGCTCTTCGTTTAAGCGAGTGAAATGTATTAAAGGAATATCTACCGACTATCAACTTTATCATCCCCGACAAAGATACAGTCATTCCTTGTCACATGCAGCCAGACCATCAAAATCTACAAGGAGTTCCGAGTGTAATCCGGACAATTTTACTGACTATTAGCGACGGCATAGGCCGAGTTTGAACATGTTCACGTATACATGTTTTATAATTATATGAAGTGATTGTTTAATGATGATAATTGTACTATTATTCATGCATAGTGATTCAAATAAATGAAAAACAAAAATGGAATATATTGTCATAGTTATTTTTATTACCTCCGTCATTTGAACATTGTGGGTCGGAGGGCTATCCATACATTGTCCGTACATGATTTCATTTAGTAAAATCAATTATGGTACTATCAATGATATCTGAAAGAGATTCAAGTAATTTTTGTTCCTTAACAGTCCGCTTTTTAGGTTGCAATTGCTTTGGTTGAAGTTTTTTTTGATTTTCGAAAAACACTGTACGCTGCAATAACACTAGCAGGGGTCTGTATACGTTTTGTTTTGTTTATGACGTACGTCTTTGGACATAAATAAACTATCTCGTCGCCTTCATACTCCAATTTGAACAATCCAAGGGTGCGCTTGTCGTGCTTTGAGTGGGCAGGACAACACGTACGAGGAAGCCATAGTGTACAATCTTGTTCAAGAATGTCTGTGCAATACCCCTCTAAATCATTTTGGAATCTTTCAGACATTTCAGTTTTTACGACTGAATTCAAATTGGCTCCCGACAAAGACATATAAGCACTATCAGTATCCATTTCACAATACTCAAAGTCTGACCGCTCTACATAATTATCTAAAGTCATAGTAAAACTGTAACATTCTTAATTTTGCGTATTGTAAATATATAATCCAAGTTGGATGGGTAAATCATACCTTATTTTTGTTTTTGAAAATTCCACTTCATAATATGCATTTTCTTCGTCTAAACAAGTTAAATTCCTAAACCTTTTGTTGTTGACAGAAACGCTGACTTCGTTGTGCCTTTGGACATATGATATGGTTCGGTGTTTGGATTTGTCCATGATGAGACCACAACCATTCCATGATCTAAATACCATTTTAAAAGTGGCGACGACAGAAGCATTTCTCCCCTTTGAGACCACCAACCAATGATGTTCGGGGCTTTTCGGATAACCCATTTTTGCGAACATGTTCCTGCATGTGAGAGCCAATGACGTCAAATAGAACTTCAGTTGTACAAAATAAGGGAGACATTTCGCTAAAGTAATCACGAGGAGAAAGTACTTGAATTTCATTTTCATCTAATTCATCAAAAAGTGTTTTGTTGATTTTATAATACCCTCCGGGAAATACTGATCGTGTTGTTCCTATACAAGTCTGACTATGACGTAAACATTTGAAAGATGTCGTGAACAGCTGATAGCATGTTTCGCACTGGAACTTTTTAGAATAAGCTCGAATGTTACTTATATAGGAGAGGTGGTTGTCGTATAGAATCAAGTTCATGATGGAACAGAAGCGTCCGCTACTCCTATAGACTGGAATAACACTTAAGATTTCTAGTTTTGAATTCATCTGTCAATTCATCTGGAACCACGATATCAACTTCTATAATACCAAAATACTCTCCGCTTCGTACTGATGCTAAAATATCATCTTCACTAACGTGACCCGGATGTTTTTTGTAGAATTGTGGTTGCCGCGTTTTTACAAACTGTTGTAATCCCACATTTCAATAACTTTATTTCGCCTTTCCTAAAAGTACGCGGTGGTCTCCTCCCTTTTCCTCAACTTGGCTGCACGCTGAGCATACCACTTTTCACTTTTTATATTTTTGGTAATTGGACAGTTGTTATGACCGTGGAAATAACACCCATGAAATTGAAAAACAATATGTTTTTCAGCGCAATATCCGTATACAGGATACGGTCCTATTCTGTTCTCATTTCTATTGTTCAATCTATGAACCATTTTGATGTTGTGCTCCTCGCTCATCCAGTCCAACCAATGGAAAGACGACATATATTTCTCTCGCACCTCAGGAAGAAAAGCATTTCCCAATTTGCGTCTAATATACGGTCTGATCGGCATTTGTTGACCGATAGCCCATAAATATAAAGCGTTGGCATCATATCCGACGATGTTTGCACAGGGTTTGTTATGATTGTTTCGGAAGAAACTCTCTCCAACTTTACTGTGTCTATTGAATATAATAGATGGTCCACCTACAATGTTATTTCGCACTGTATGAAACAGATCTTCATCCTGTTGGTTGAATAAGGAAAACGACGCACCGTTACTCCTTCCAGCATCAAACAACATTTGCCTAGCTATCCCAGGGACTGACATGGTATTTTTATTCCCCCCCCCCCCCGCAACGAAGTTAGGGGGGGTATACTGGAATCAGCTTGTCTGTCCGTCTGTCTGTCCGTAGAAAAATGTTGTCCGGACAACTCCTCCTAAACTACTGGATCGATTTCAATAAAACTTGGCAGTATTGTTGGGGACCATGTGTAGATGTGCATGCAGGGTTTCGTTTGTCAAAATTTTGGTTGCCATGGTAACCAGGTCACTATACACAGGTTTCCATAATAAAATGTTGTCCGGACAACTCCTCCTAAACTACTGGATCGATTTCAATAAAACTTAGCAGTATTGTTGGGAACCATGTGTAGATGTGCATGCAGAGTTTCGTTTGTCAAAATTTTGGTTGCCATGGTAACCAGGTCACTATACACAGGTTTCCGTAATAACGTGTTGTCCGGACAACTTCCTATAAACCACTGGATCGAGTTTAATGAAACTTGGCAGTATTGTTGGGGACCATGTGTAGATGTGCATGCAGAGTTTTGTTTGTCAAAATTTTGGTTGCCATGGTAACCAGGTCACTATACACAGGTTTCCATTATAATGTGTTGTCCGGACAACTCCTCCTAAACTACTGGATCAATTTCAGTGAAACTTGGCAGTATTGTTGGGGACCATGTATAGATTTGCATACAGGGTTTCGTTTGTCAAAATTTTGGTGCATCCACATTGTTGATATGAAATCTACACTGTAATGTATGTAAGACCAAAGGTGCCTTCTTTGTTTTTGTTTTTTAAATATGCGGTGATACATAGTAATATAAAATAATACATTATATAATGCATGTTATATACAACTTGTACTACATCATGTTTTTTTCACAATCATGTCAGACACCTCTAATAAGAGGTAGCGGGGGGGGGGGGGGGGGGGGGTATTAGTCAGCCATCGGCTTACAGTTCTAGTTGAATATATATCAATCCCTTTGTCAAAATAAAAACTTTGTTATCTTGTCACTGCCAAAGCAAACGGTCCAACATCTAAATTGTTATACCAGACAAGGAAGTCCTTGAATGTTTTCATTCCATGTTCGCAACACATCCTTTTACAAAATTCATACTCCCCGGGCGCGATGTTTTTCTTTTTCAAAAAACTGTAAAAGTGTTCATATGAGGGTAATGCTTCCTCGTCTAGCTTCTCTTTACAGTCGAACCATTCGTAGGGGAAAAACCCTTTTTGTTCTCCTATCCCATAAGCACGTAAAAAACTGCGAGTAAGAAGATCCAGGGGCTAGGTAGCTGGAAATGTCCAAAAATCTAAAAGTTTATGTACTGATGCAGGTATATGAATTGCATTTCTTTACTGTAAATGGCTTCTGTGTTTTGTCGTGTAGTCCAAGATGCTTTGCTTTGGAGGAGTTAAAAACAAGTACCGGTATTTGTTGACAATACGCTTAAGTTTTTTCCTGTAGACGGATATATTTGTTTTTTTATGACGAAATCTATTTTCTCCGCACAAGTTGATTTTTTTCCTGCAATGTAGCAAGGACGCCTGACCATTGGTCTTCAGCTAACAATTTAGATTTATATGAAATTTCTTCCAAGTACTCGATCATGTCGTGGATCAATGTATCAAAGTCCATATCGACAAAACACTTCGGCTTATCAAAACCAGTAACATTTGAGGAAATACTCGCAGAAATGGGTACATGTTCTCCTGTCCAAGAAAGTTTTGTTGTGTCACTCTCCGTCGTGTATGGTTGTAACAGTTGTAACATACATACTATGAACCACGGAAAATAATGTTTTTCATTTGGTACTTGAATTTCATTTTCATCTAATTCATCAAAAAGTGTTTTGTTGATTTTATAATACCCTCCGGGAAATACTGATCGTGTTGTTCCTATACAAGTCTGACTATGACGTAAACATTTGAAAGATGTCGTGAACAGCTGATAGCATGTTTCGCACTGGAACTTTTTAGAATAAGCTCGAATGTTACTTATATAGGAGAGGTGGTTGTCGTATAGAATCAAGTTCATGATGGAACAGAAGCGTCCGCTACTCCTATAGACTGGAATAACACTCAAATCCTCGCTCATTTTAAAAATGTTTATACCAATGTTGAAACACCTTTCAAATTCGTTAACTTCACATAAGTTAACCCCGGTGTAACAGCTTGGTGCGACACTTGTAAAATCTCCCAAATCCATCTGTTTTAAATATGTTGTCCACTTTTGATAATAATTCCGTATGGTGGTTTCAACTTTGGTTTGCTTGTTGTGCGTCGCTAAGCATCTCAAAAAACATAGATTGTCATGGTAAGGTCTTCCTGTCCGTTGTTTTGTAAGGGCAATGATACTTCGATTTTCCTCGATACATTTTGGTTAAGACGTGTTCCCGGCTCCTAAAGGGAAGTTTGTACGAAATATGTATATATGAAGATTTGTTAGGAAAACAGGCTTCCACTTACTATTCTCCCGTTGTCGAAGCATATGTCCAGACGACGTCGGAGTTTTTGATGTATATCTCTCCTGTTGCTGATTAATTGTGGCTGATCGAACAATGTTTCATTGGTGTAAGGCCAGTAATATCGGTACTCTCCTGTTTCCAAGTTTTTTTTAGTAATACTCCAAATGCGAAGTTTATACGAAAGACTTGTTCTTCTTCTTCGTAGATGTTCGTTACATTTTCCTCATTAAAATCCGGGGAAAGAGGGACATTAAATGTTGACGTAACTTTCCCCGACGTACTCTCAAGGATATATGGGGTATTCACGTCATATGCGGTGCGTAGGGCCTCGTTAATACCATCACCTTTTGTCCACGGAGCTTGCTTTTCAGAAAATAGCATTGATTGAAGCTTAAGTCCCTCGCCCTCCTGTTTATGTCTCATGTGATGAACGTATAACTTTTTTTCTATCTTCAAATACGTCCATGCACGTTCTGCACGTATACGTTTTACTACTTGTTTTAGCTGACGACGCTGCGGGGGAGGATTCGCCGTCTGTACATGGCCCGGCGGACGGTTTGGTGGTGGAACTTCTCTCATCAGTAGAGGACCCTGGTTTGGACGATGAATTTTCCCCGGCGGTATCTACACGCCTCCGTTTTGTCTGTTGTACATCACTATCTCCATGTAACACGCTGTGTTGTTTTAGTTGATTTAAAGTCGGTAGACATGTATTGCACATATGACATTTATACGTGCGCAATACCAATGCGGGTCCAGTACAGATCTTTTGGTGTCGTACTCTATTAAAATTTGTCGAAAAGTTTTTAGCTCACCTGGCCCGAAGGGCCAAGTGAGCTTATGTGATGGTGCAGCGTCCGTCGTCCGTCCGTCCTGCGTCCGTCAACATTTTCCTTTAAACGACATCTTCTAAAGTACTGAAAGGCCCAGTGACATGAAATTTGGCTGGTAGCTTTCTTGGAAGGAGCTGAACAAAGTTTGCGAAAAAAAATCACTTTGATCTAATTTCAAGGTCACAGGGGTCAAAAATGTCGAAACTTTCAAACAACTTCTTCTAAAATACCGTCAGGCATAGAGACTTAATATTTGACCGGTACCTTCCTTGGATGGAGCCAAATAAAGTTTGCGAAAAGAAACGACCTTGACCAATATTCAAGGTCGCAGTGAGGTTAAATCTATTTTAACCTTTAAACGACTTCTTCTGAAATACAAAAAGCCCTAGAAACATGGTATTTGGCTGAAATGTTTCTTGGATGAAGCCCGACAAAGTTTGCGAAAAGAAATTACCTTGACTTATATTCAAGGTCATAGGGGTCAAATCTGTTAAAACCTTTAAAAGACTTCTTCTGAAATACCAAAAGCCCTAGAAGCATGATATTTGGCTGAAAGGTTCCTTGTATGAAGCTTGACAAACTTTGGGAAGGAATATGAGCTTGACCCATAAAGGTCACAGTGGTCAAATCAGTTGTTAAAAACTTTGAGCGACTTCTTCTGATAAACCGAAATGCCTAAAGACATGATATTTGGCTGGTAGTGTCCTGGGATGAAGCCAAACATAAATTTGAAAATGAAAATGATGTTGTCTTATAAGTTCACAGGGGTTAAATATGTTTAAATCTTACGATGTTCTTCTAAATGTCTTGCAGTAAAAGATTTTAGGGGACTTTAGGGTTATAAGTCAGAGATTGATACCAGGTGAGCGATGCAGGCCCATTGGGCCTCTTGTTCTCGCATGTGATACATTTAAATGTTTTCTTTTCATATGCAGTTTGCATATGACTTACGAGAGAACTTTTCCTGGAGAATACGCGTGTGCAGTACTCGCAGTGATTCACGCTCAGTTCGGCTATCCTTTTCTGAACCATTTCATCGTTAGAGAGCTGATTAGTGTTAGCCCAATCTTTCGGTTCGTGTAAATTATCCAGGCTACGAAGATGAGTTAAAATTGTCTCTTCAATAACCTGGCTTCCTATCGAATCTTCATCCAATGCCTCCATATCTCTGATCCGAGTTGTTGGGAAATGGAGTATATCCAAATCTCCGGCCCATGCCTTTAGCTCTCCCACTTCATTAAACAGGTTAGCGTAAGCCATAATAGTAACTTCCATGTGATCCATGCTATATGCGTTTGAGAAAAGTTTTGTACTCGTTGAAAATCTGAGTAAGAATGAATTTATCGCATTAAAATCGTCAGACAGTAGCTAGGTCGCTAAGTGTCAACAATCCATTGTCCGTCCGTGTCAATATGTCAGAATATTTTTATTAACCGCTCGATGCTTACGTGAGTATTTTAGCACCTCGTATATCGCAAACAACATTGAAACACGCTTTAAAGAATTCAAGTTCTCTTTCAAACATGACATATTGTTCAAAACTATTTAAAAAGAAATATGTATTTATATAAATGAAATAAGAAAAGAAAAATTGTTTGTAATGCCGTATTTTTTCATAATACTTTATCAATTTTAATTATTTATAAAAGAAATAGTTTTGAACAAGATAGCATGTTTGAGAGAGTGATTGATTTAAACAACAAAGCTTGCTTGTGAAAAAAAAACAACAAAAACCGTACAGTATAACTTTAAGTACTGTATTAGAAATTTCCCTAATATCCGTATCTGACCGGTTCTCTTCTCATGCGCTGGGATCGTCTTGGAGCATGTGCAAGTTGGTCCGCAGGATTGTTCGCCTGATCAACCTCAGGCACTTCGGCCAAGTTTTGAATTGGGAGCATGATGAGGAACATCAAGATGACTGAAAATGAACATCAAGTTGACTGAAAATAAGAGTTCCCTCAGTCAAGTTTTATTTGTTCGAATTCACATACGGATTCTGCATCTAAATCCTGGCTTTTATATGTGCTGTAATCATACCTCTCAAACTTTTATTTTCATTAAGAATTGATTGAAATACTTTTCCAGTATGAAATGAATTACTAGAGTGTTTTAGGGCAGTTTGCATCGCGCATCAGTAAATAAACTACGTTGTGATTTGGTCACAGTTGAAGCGAGTCGAATAAAGTTGTCGGAAGTCAGATTTCGGTTAGGCTAAGCATATTGAAAACGTCTCATAACAGTCAGTGGATTTAGGCATGT
This sequence comes from Mimachlamys varia, assembly GCA_947623455.1. Classification (NCBI taxonomy): domain Eukaryota; kingdom Metazoa; phylum Mollusca; class Bivalvia; order Pectinida; family Pectinidae; genus Mimachlamys; species Mimachlamys varia. The sequence goes on along the minus strand of OX392532.1, from coordinate 24,380,856 downwards.
ATAGCTTATTGATGAAGGTATGATGAATGGTATTGGTGACATGTAATCAACTGGATTAGTGATTTGACGATTTTTAATTTGGGATATTAACCGAAAACTACATATTTAGCTTTAAAGGTAAGCACGCGGTACAGTTACTGACAAGATCACAGGTGCCTGATAATTCGTTACATCTGCTTTTGTACATAAACTAAGGTTTTTATAGTATGTTACGCTTTTGGAGGTTAAGATCAGTTTCCGATAAATATGCCACCCTAATCAAAACTCCTCTGAAGTATAAATTTATTCTACAAATCGTGGTTTAGGTCCAAAAACTACGCTGTACATTTAAGTGTAACAAATTCTCGGGACTCTATGAGCAAGCTAGGTCAGGCCCTAACGTAGATTTGGTCTAGCTAGCTTATCAGTTTGGTGAACATGTTACATATTTGTCGAATAATAGAAAAAAAACATATGTATCTTCTTAAAAGAAGGGAAATATTTTAGTAATGGACATGAAAAAAATGCGAAATCTGCCGACGGACAGATGATCTCATTTGCATTAAACGCACGATCATCGAGGTAATCAAGGAGGAATTTAGGACCAACATAACTTGAATAATTGCTTTCGGAAATGTCAGAATTTGTCATATCAAGTATTATCAAAGCTATGTGTGATATGATATTGGCATAACTCATTGGCATGTACAACAGCTGTTTTACGTGTGTAGTACACCCGTACTTTATTGCACACAGTTTGTCTAGGACGATACACTGTAAACAAAGGCATTACTTCGCTAGGAACGAAAAAGCGCGTGCCTCTCTTGTTTCATCGGAAAATGAAGCAACCACTGTTTACTAGTTTCATTGAGGCGGAGTGAAGTGAAAATGTAAATATTTAAAGATATTGTCGGGGAAATTATTTGTCTCGGCATAGACATATGTCTTCTAAATATTTCATAATCTCGTTGTAAGATGAATAGTGAACCATTTATCATGAGTTGTACTATAGGTGTGGGATCTGCCTGTCTGGACTCGTTTGGATCTGGTACCGGAACATCCCCCACTGCCTCACTGGTACCAGGTAGTTCATTATTGTTTGCCGAAGCCTGGTCAGTCACTTTCTCCGCCCGATATCTGGAATCCGCCGTCTTTCTGTAGGGCCTTGCCCTTCCTGGCACTGTCTCCTTGGACTTCCCCCTTTGCATTCTCCTTTAATGTTTGTATATACTTGAACGTGGAACACTTAAATGCATTAATAACATGCTTGAAATTAAAACAAAATTGTTTTGTAAAAATATATTCATGAATTAACTAAAAAAAACGATCCCGTTATAGAGTATTATCATTTGTTTTCACAAAAACCTTTTGACGGGTTCATTGACTGGTGAACAACACGTGTGCCCCCCCCCCCCCCCCCCTCCCCTCAAAATACCACACCTCGCAAATAAACTTCTGAAACTATTCATGATTCTGCATCTATTAACAATCACTTACAATTACTCTACACATTTGAGATAATACCCTAGATCTGACTACACAAAAAATACTTGTAAGAAGCCAGCTACCCCGACTCCTGCTGATTAACCAACATGGCGTGATTGAGACCCTAGACATGACAAAACTAATCCTTTCCCATCTATTGGTATCAACCCCATTTAAGACAGCAAAATCAAAGCATAACATTAAAGAAACATTTAAACAATATAAAGCAAGTATAATTGTTTGGATTTCGAACATATAATCTACTGTAGTTGACCATGGCATCTATAAATAACAATCCATTACCTTGCTGCTTATTTATGAGAAAGAGGCTGAGCTAGACAAAGGGGAACAACTACTTGAAAAAATACACAGTAAGGTCACACAAGACCAATATACCACTTTCCCCCCGGAACTCCTCTCTAGTGCAAGGTCCCGCAACCCTATTATACCACTGTTACCGAGATAACGGAATTTATTGGTAAAATGAAAATAAATTCTAATTATATTTTAGAACCTTTTCGTTACAGAGATGTCTCGTTGCATTCACGTGTCAGTTTGTATACGTGTATGTCTCCTCATAATCTTTATTTCAAAGTTGTTCATTTTAGAATTCTTAATCTGTCTTGATAGTTCAGATCTTGTATTATTGACATCTAACTGTTTTGCTGCTCTCCGTTGTACGTTGGCAACTTAGTCGATGGCCTTTTTCAGATATGAATTCCACCTGCTAGTTCAATATTCAAGATGTGGTATTACGTTATATAGGATACAGAAACTGCTGCATCTTCATAAGTATGCATTCTTCCAATTGTTCCCATTATTCTGTGTGCTTTGTTGACCGAATCGTTCGTGATCACTTTATTTGTTTTCTGTACATGCTTCTGTAAGTCCTTAAGTTCGTTTTCTTTGTTAATGTTCTTCAATACGACTTAAATCCTACCTTCTTCGGTATCTTTATACAAATGACTCCTTATTTACAGTAGAGTACTTTTTAATAGAATCCGTTGATTTCGTACTTTCCTGTCCAAGACATGAAACGCTTATCAGTGTCCTTAACGTAGATCTTCTTTTTCGCTATATAAATGAAATAGGTTTATTTCACAAAATTTACCTGGCAATATTATAATAACCATCATCATCTAACAGTATCTCATTTTTATCCTTCCACAACCATTCATCGATTTTGCAAGGTTTTATAAACACTTTCATGTTTTACCCCCTTCTATGTTTTAAACTATAGGGGCGTCCTTGGGCGAGATGTTCTTGTAACGAGAACAATGTTCCCGTATCAAAATCTCGCCCAAACGACAAGAACATCAACCCGGGGGGGGGGGGGGTCTGACCTGTGATTACACCACTGTGTCATCAAACACAGGTCATCAGATCTCTTAATGGGGCTTTAATTTACAAGCAAAACAATATGCCAAATTTAGGTATATTATGTTGTATTATGCAAAACATTAGTATATTTAATTAAAACGCTTTCATAACTTGCGTGTAGATATTAATCTTATTAACGCGAACCAATAAAGAAACAGAAGAATATCCATTACCATTACTTGTAAATAGTGGAATATGCATCCTAATTGACACACCTTTCACTGCCCCCGCCCCTCAGTTCCATCATAGTTATAAATTATAATTTTACACAATCATAACAAAGAACTACCATTAAATGATTTAATACGTGAAAGTAATATCCAAACTGACCCATTCCCTGATATAACAAATTATATGCGGGGATTGAAGATCAATACATATATAACTTCAAAAATTAACGCTTTTGACCCTAAACAGAATTTCTATCAAGATTGATATTGTTATCAAACACTAGTATTACATTTTGTGGCATATATGGTAATTTAATACAGTGCTTCAAATCAAATTACTGCAGAAGACAATTTGGCAATGTTAGTTTGTGTAGTATCACTCCCTTCTCTTTCCAAGACCAGTAGAACATACCTTCAACAGCTTATCTGTTCTCCAATCCATCTCCTTTCTCATCTACATGTATTCCAGCGTTAGTTTTCCCACCTACAAATTAGATATAAAGTTACATAAAAAACAGTCTCCACATACACTGAACATCACAACCTATAGTATAGCCTATAATTGCTGACTGAAACATACTATTTTTATAACCTGCATTACAAAATGCACCAGTATGTACAAAGTGATTTAAAATACTTTTATCATCAGCAAAAATGTGCTATTGGAATACTTTCAAAGGTGAGTGACTAAAAAGTTTTCTTCAGGAAAGTGTACACCCTTCGAATGTAAAGCTGTTAACTGACATAATATACAGAGCTGGGCATGTTCATTTTAGTTTGCCAAAGAAAACATTCATTTTTCAAAAATATGCATTTTCAACAAAAAGAACTTTTCTCAACATTTAACAATTCTTTCTTTAGAATGCTTTATGACTTACTTACCAGTTGAAGGTACCTGAAGGTACCTGACTGGTTTCTGGAGTGTCTGTTTCTACAGAAAATAAAAGATACAAACAATTTCACAATGTTGCATTTTTCCAAACAGCAACTGTATTGCATGAAAAGAGATGTGATAATTTCCTAAGGTCAATGAAGTGCAGCTTAAATCTTAATATCAAAGCAAATATAGATAATGTACACACTATCAAACGTCAAGTACTATCAATACTTTATTATACAACTGTAATTCAAAATTGTTTTAAACATATCAATTTCAAAGTCAGGAAATTTCTTTTTAATCTGTTTCCGCTTCACGGTGATGGCCTCCTCCTCTGAGGAACTTTCAACCGCCGTTGTAAAAAGTTTATATCATTTGATTCATATAACTATAATCAGAAAATGTCTCCAAGACAGAAATGCCCCAGCCAACATGTGAAATAACATTCAGTGAATGACGTGGCAATGTGTCTATGCTAAATCAGTATGGTCAAGTGTTAACATACAGCAAGTGTGATCTTGGCCTCGGAAAATCAGCTGAAACACAGCAATGTCCCAGATATTCTCATACTTGACCCGTGTACGAAGTTTGATTAAAACCTGTTATAGAATGAGTTGCTACATTGTATGTACATGCACTATTGTTGAATTAGGATAGGATAGGACGCGGCGGCCATGTACGTATACATGTACAACAATATATATATGCCCACCCCACCCCATTTTATAGCAGTTGAAATAAACATTGAATTTAGAAACTCACATACATATTAAAATGTATTTACTAAGTTACTTGTGAGCGTATACAACAGTAGTAAGTACCACTATGCAAATAGATTGAAGTATTTGGGAACCAACTCTTAAACAGGAGCGAAATGTAGAACAGCCTATCAAGTTTTTGTGGATGATATAGCATGTTTGAAGCGACGCATTTGTTATTGGGATGATAAATGTGTTCGTGTGTTTACAAAAGCAACACTAAACACATCACTCGACAACAATACTGGTAATGCAACCATAGTTTTAACTTACCCGATCTTAATTTGACCTTGCTTAGGTCAAATTTCCACCAATTAAGCCCTGGTTTCGTCATTGCCGCCATTGCCTTGGTGGCATTTACATTTGGCCATGCCACTTTCTCCCCTTCAATCCAGCATGCTTGTATATCTCCTTCCTTCTCCTGATTCCCCTCTATCCACACAGCTCTTGCCCACATCTTCTGTGCCATATCTACAAAAACAGTTATTTTTTGCACTGTTTCTCAAATTAACATTAAGTTTAAACTAATTTGAAGAATGACTTTGTCAATGTGATATAAGTTTTTAGCCCACCATCATCAGATGGTGGGCTATTCAAATCGCCCTGCGTCCGTGGTCCGTCGTCCGTCCGTCAGTCCGTCCGTCCGTCCGTTAGTCCGTCCGTAAACAATTCTTGTTATCGCTATTTCTCATGAAGTACCGAAGGAATCTTTCTCAAATTTCATGTGTTGGTTCACCTTGGTCCCTAGTTGTGCATATTCCATTTTGGGACCGATCTGAATTCAAGATGGCCGACAGGCAGCCATCTTGGATTTTGACATTTGAACTTTGTTATCCCTATTTCTGAGAATGTACTGAATGGATCTTTCTCAAATTTCATGTGTTGGTTCACCTTGGTCCCTAGTTGTGCATATTCCATTTTGGGACCGATCTGAATTCAAGATGGCCGACAGGCAACCATCTTGGATTTTGACATTTGAACTTTGTTATCCCTATTTCTGAGAATGTACTGAATGGATCTTTCTCAAATTTCATGTGTAGGTTCCCCTTGGTGCTTAGTTATGCATATTGCATTTTGGGACCAATCCGAAAACAACATGGCCGACAGGCAGCCATCTTGGATTTTGACAGTTGAACTTTGTTATCGCTATTTCTGAGAATGTACTGAATGGATCTTTCTCAAATTTCTTGTGTAGGTTCCCCTTGGTGTGTAGTTATGCATATTGTATTTTGGGACCAATCCAAAAACAACATGGCCGACAGGCAGCCATCTTGGATTTTGACAATTGAAGTTTGTTATCGCTATTTCTAAGAAAGTACTGAAGGTATCTTTCTCAAATTTCATGTGTTGGTTCACCTTGGTCCCTAGTTGTGTATATTCGATTTTGGGACCGATCTGAATTCAAGATGGCCGACAGGCAGCCATCTTGGTTTTTGACATTTGAACTTTGTTATCCCTATTTCTGAGAATGTACTGAATGGATCTTTCTCAAAATTTCATGTGTAGGTTCCCCTTGGTGCCTAGTTATGCATATTGCATTTTTGGACCAATCCGAAAACAACATGGCCGACAGGCAGCCATCTTGGATTTTGACAGTTGAACTTTGTTATCGCTATTTCTGAGAATGTACTGAATGGATCTTTCTCAAATTTCATGTGTAGGTTCCCCTTGGTGTGTAGTTATGCATATTGCATTTTGGGACCAATCCAAAAACAACATGGCCGACAGGCAGCCATCTCGGATTTTGACAATTGAAGTTCGTTATCGCTATTTCTCAGAAATTACTGAAGGTATCTTTCTCAAATTTCATGTGTTGGTTCACCTTGGTCCCTAGTTGTGTATATTCCATTTTGGGACAGATCAGAAAACAATATGGCCGACAGGCAGCCATCTTGGATTTTGACAATTGAAGTTTGTTATCGCTATTTCTAAGAAAGTACTGAAGGTATCTTTCTCAAATTTCATTTGTTGGTTCACCTTGGTCCCTAGTTGTGCATATTCCATTTTTGGACAGATCGGAAAACAACATGGCCGACAGGCAGCCATCTTGGATTTTGACAATTGAAGTTTGTTATCCCTATTTCTGAGAATATACTGAAGGGAACTTTCACAAATTTCATATGTAGGTTCCTCCTGGTGCCTAGCTATGCTAAGAATAAGGAAACGACAATGTAATTCACAAAAAAAAAACAAAAAAATGCATCTGTGTCCCACCAGAGTCTGCTCACACTTAATCAACACCTAAGAGACAATCGAAAGAAGAGAAAAGAACCATCTTTCAAAAAACAAACTTAGATCATTTGATGGTGGGCGCCAAGATCCCTCTGGGATCTCTTGTTTTTTGGTACATGCATCTTTTTCCATTAAAAAGAAAAATAACTGTTAGAAGTATTTTAACGTTAACACTGGTCATGAGAGAAATAGACTATCTACTTAAAATTTTAACGAAAGGTTAATCATGCCGAAGTTTTGAAAACTAAAATTACTTATTCACATCATGCAATATCATTTCAACTTATTTATCTTCTTTCAATTCCGTGAAGCATAGGCATCAGCAAATACCCATTTTTATATGGCAGACATACAACTTTGCGTGTCAGTGCTTTCTGGTCCATTTTGTGCAAGAAGTTTTCAAACTGGAACGCACTTCATTTAATGAAGTGCCAAAATGTCTTACTTCTTTTGCAATGTCTGTCATTGCTTTTGCAATGTGTGTCATTGCATGAACATAATATGAGGCAAAGGTAGTACCGTAAAGCTGGGTGGCCAGTCTTACAAAATACTTCAGAAGTTCATCTGCATAACTAAGGTAAGTAGTCCTGGTCTCTTTGTTTGAATCCAGCAGTATGGAGATTGCCACTGTGAGGCAAATAATGTGATTGTAAAATTCATCTGACAGCGTAGATCTCAACACTAGTGGGCCAGTGTAAAGCATGAATTGGCGGTATTCAGTTGCCTTCCATTTATCCACGTCGTATAGTGACCGTGGTTGACGCGCAAACTCTTGGGGCATTTTCCCATTCAAAGCCAGAAGATTCTCAGATATTTGTGAGATCTGTCGTTGAGACAACTTACACTTGTTTCAATAACGAAAGAAGACGTTTAACAACACCAAGACATATTAAATGCATGTAGTCCAAGGCGAAGGAATGAAGGCATGACAACCCAGCTGCAATCAATGGTGTTTCTTTTATCTGATGTTCTTTGTATTCAAACTTGTTAAAGCTATCTTCAGTGCGCAGTGTTTGTGCTGTGTTCTCTCAAATATTGAAGACAACTCTGCCATCTCACTGACCTTTCATTGTACACCTTTCACAACTAAAATAAGCTGTATGCCCCTTTATGCATTTCAGAAATGCTCTTGCTGGCGCTTCACATACAAATGCATTTATCTTCACAGTAAAAATTTTGTGTCCAAAATTTATATTGGTTTCCTTTAACTTCTGTACTTCTCCGAGAAATCCTCAAGAAAGTCTTCAACAGAATTTGGCTTACTAGTTCCACAAAATACTGCCACAAGAAAAGGGTCAAACTGTGGGCTACTACAAAGTATTGGCCAAAATTGTACATTAGATGACTTGAACAATGGTACACCGTCAATGTTAAAATTCAAAATAACTTCCTTTATGTCCCTAAACTTATTTGGGAATTGTGACTTATTATGTCCAGCTTCACGTAAAATCGTTAAAAATTCATCAACTGAAGCACGTGTATGTCCATTTCTAGCAGACCATTCAGCTAACTAAAGTGGAAGGTCATTTTCTTCATCTATTGATTCACTATCTGTCGAGTCTACAGGTTGGTTTCCCATAACACTTTCAGTTTCACTTGATGAGCTACATGTATCTGAAAAGCTGATATCTGAACCAGAAAAACAGCTCTCATTTTCAAAAGGTGAATGGCGGCGTGCAGCATCTCCATCAGTTTGGTAATTTTCAGACTCTCCTGGTATGACTCGTAACCGCTGATCAGTGTTTTCATCAGATTCATTTGCACTCTCTTGTGCCATGACACATGCTTCAGAACTATATTTTCTCCATCTTTGAAGGTAAGTCATGCTTTCCACTGTTAGATGAAAAGAAAAGTTTGTTTACACATGCATTAAACCCCGCCCGCATATTAAAGCAGTCCTTCAAAATTTCATGGAACCTGGACAATATTCATATTTCGAACAGTCAGAGGCCATGAAATGTCTCCTATTTTAGTTTTCACAAAATGAATACTGGCATTGCTTTGGTATTGCCAGATTACATACACATTCCAAATTTCATTTAAATCGGACAATATTAAAATTTCTACCAATCAAAAGCCTTTATTTGATGGTCATCTTGGATCATAATGCCATATTGTTTGTATAATGAGTGCTGTCACGTTACCAACCCTCCCATAACGTTTCATCATATCCATAAAGTAGAAGAACATTTATTACAGGATATGGTTTTAGCTAATCAGAGGCCGTGTTGGCCATCTTGGATGCTTGATCCAAGAAAAAAGAGCAAGGTGCACACAGGATATCCGAATGATCATATATGCGAAGTTTGATGCCAATCATATCAGTAGTTATTTAATTAAGATGGTTACATTACCAAGGGACGTGACAGACTTGTGTTACCCAATTTCACAATGTTCACTGTTGTAATGTGAATTATTTTACAACACAGATAATTTAACTATCTATGTCACAAGCAGGCGTGCAGGATTATGTATTGTTATGATATAACAAATTGTGATCATATGCGACCAAATACATATATATATTTTTCTCTAACCTTTCTACCTAAACTTTAATTACTGTATGTTCATGCACGTCTCATAGACAAATTTGTCTGCAACATTACCTTAAGATTTTACAGGCAGACGTGAAAGTGATTGTTTTAAAAAATGAAATCACTGAATTTATCTTATTAACAATAGCTCACTTTACATGGATACTAAATTAATTCAGCACGGGTTAATGCAGACATTCGATTGGTTAATTTTTGTTTCACAAGCAAGCAATTAGAGGACATTTATCTGTCAAGGCTTTTTCATGCAATCAAAATGACATGCAGTGACTATTTTTACCGGCAATTAAAAGCAGATTAATATTATTTATATGCACAAAACATATGCTTATAATATTTAATTGTATCTAATACATCATACCAACATTTATTATTATTTATGAATAGGCAAGATGGTAATAATTCAACACTTATGACCACCCTTATTCATATATAGACAGATAATTAAATTTAAATCCTATATTTATCACCTCTCCCCCAACAAAAATAAACTACAAAAATAGATCCCTAATCAACCAACAAAAGCCGTATCATATTTCACTTTCCAGTTATGTTTCTGACATAGTTTGTTTTTACCTTTCATTCTCAAATCAATCTTTAACGAATAAAAAAAGAAACTGGAACAGATTGAAGAACTGAATGATATTACACCACAACTGCGTTGTCGTGATCTTTGAAAAACCGAACATTGAAGTCAGAGGCGTGTATCTTTTCATGAACATTCATTATTCGCGTTTCAGATTTACAATTATATGGCATGGTCTATACAGTAAAAGAGAGCATTTTTTGGTATTTTGCAATATTATTACCTTTTAACAGAATTTCAAGGCCCCGTATTACAGTTCACTTATTCATCATCCCCGAGTAGGATTTGGAGGGAATAGCTTGGGTTACATAACACACATCTAGCGTAGGTCTAGCGATTGTAAATTTATGCCAGTGTAAATTAAACTATTTCAACGAGTACTGAAATAAAAAATCCAACCCCAATGAGATTTAGTTTAATTCTTGTACGTCTTATTAACAGGCAGGTCTTTTAAAGGACGGCTTCCCGGTGTATGCGATGTGGACGTGTGTGTATTTGGGAGACTTGTATGTTCGTGTAACCTTTCTTACGATAGTCCAGACCTTTCGCCGCAATAAGGTATACTACCAAAGGTCTCCAGCAAAACACCCGACCCGGTCACAATACTGACAATGGGTGGCCATAAAAACATTAGTTCAAGTCTTTGACCCTATTAGAGTCTAAGCAGTATACCCCAATCAATTCCCCAAAGTTAGAGTGGGAGACGACCTATAAAATATTCAATTCTATGTGGATTTTATATAATTAACAAAAACGCAAGCAAGCCGGCTTTGATTTCGAAGCTGCCATTCAGGGTGATGAGATTATGAAGAGTAATGGATTTTATAAATACTAAACTAATACTACTTGGACTAGCTTTTGACAGTGTTGCTCCTGTGTGAACTGTTACAAAAGTTCAAATACTTCACATTTATACATGACCCCTCCTAGGTAAATGTCTTGATTATATATAGTTGCAATTCCCGTCAATAAGCAGCAGATACTATTGAGCGCTGAAGGTATATGGCTCACTTTTAAAGATTAGTAGGGAGGCCAGAATATTTGTCAAAAGATAACATATCGTGTCAAAACATTCAAATTATGCCCCCTGCTTTGAATTTATTTGCTTATGAACTCTGTCCTATTTGTTCCAGCAAAAGTCAACGAATGAGACGGTTTGATGAAGTGTAATTCATGTTTGGATAATGCATCATGAACTTTCATATGTACTATAAACTGCATGTTTGATACATTCATCTTAAAAGGGTTGTTAATTAAACCGTGTTTATTCAGCAGCTCGTTTCATAAGTGATATCTCTATTGCCATGTTGATGCAAATAATATTTATTCTTTTCTGCAAAGGGAACTACATTTAATGAAAGGGATATTTGTTTCAAAAAATAATAGCCATGTCTCAACTCATGAAGCAATCGCCGTACCTGAAAGCTGCTGTATGTACATTGATATTAGGTTTAATAACACACGTTGTAAGTTTTGCTTCTCCTTACTGGCTCACACACGAAACAGGTGGTAACATTGGATTATGGCTCAACTGCGTGGAAACCTCGTGTGATGGTATAACGTCACCTCCAGGTAAGTATCTCTAAACCCTAGGTAATATTTTGAAAGTATCATTCCCGATGAGAATATGAACTAGGGTCATTTGACTTTAACTGTTTTTAAGCCATAACTCTAAACCACAAAATGTTAACTCCAACATTTACGAGATTCAGCTTAAAGGTAATATACAGATAAAAATCACTGTTCAACAATAACCTAAAATCATGTATAGAAAGAATATCACAAAACTGAAATTACTCTTAATGCCACTTATTCAAAGCGTCAGCCAACATATTTAACAATTACCTAAAGTTGTTATGTTTTGATTTATGTATTAGTTAGTTACGACACGTTGCTAATACATAAATTAACGGACGGTACGCAAATGTTTGTGTTATTAAATCGTTGCCAAGACCTTGTGATGCCGGATTAGTGTTACATCTCTGACGAATACTGCCGATTATCGATGTTGATTTAGGGTGTTAAGTTATAGGTCTACCCGTATCTGAGGCATGGTGATTAATGTTTTACTTCAATAGTCATCTTCACTTCACGGCTAATTTCTGTTTTAATCTTAATATAAATTATTATGTTATTAATCATCTTGTCTACATACTTTGGTTTTGGGAACCAGTATAATGCAAGTCACAGTTGCCGTTCAGTTAAATGGGTCACGTGACATCCAATATGTACAGCATTAACTGTTGTTGATTTATCACAGCGCACCTTTTCCCGGCATATAATACTGCCAAATAAACTGATATTTTGCTTGTTATGAATAATAATGCACGACGAGATATTGGAGCAGCTTCCAACTTTCATTTATTAAAACAGTCCATCGGGTCTCTAAAATAATGCGTCAAGTCTCTAGGAAATGTAACTTTACTAAAGTTTGCAATTAATGACATTAGTAACTAATTAAAATGAGACAGAAAGTATTGAAAATTGAGGTCCAATGTTTAATTGACTATTGTGAAACTACATCCATGTCTGACATTGTCTGATGCAAGTTTAAATTAATGATGATAATGAAAACTTATTAATTAAAAAAACGTAGAAAAAACAGAAAGGAATCCTCGTGACCCCACGAACAAAACACGTAAACAATATGACGTCATCGCATTGTAAAAGTTGCAACAATATATATACCATGGGATAACCACACAAGGAGCTATCGTGCTGATAGCGAATCTGGATAAAAGGACAATCAGAACACATTTTGTATATCTATCAAAAACTTCGTTCGTCGGCGAAGTATTTCATCTACAATAATACAAAACAGGTAACATATCAAATATTTTGTCCGCGTGAACAATAGGGTTAGAGATGGTGTCAAAGCCACCCAATGCTCGTCTGTACACACATTCGTAATTTTCTATTAGTATAGTCACTCAAGCGGACATTATAGGTCAAATCTAGCATCCGAAAGTTAGCATGTCTTGTATATGCTTGGACACATCAATCTTGTAAGTCTGTTTGGTGTAAGACTTATAGTTACTTCACAACGGACTCAACCATTCTTCTTAATCAAACTCACTTAGTCCGCAAACATGGTCATTCAAGCGGGAAATAAAGGTCATATCCAGCATCCGAAGTTTAGCATGTGCTGTGTATCCTGACACATCACGCATACAAGTTTGGTTGATGTAGGACTTATAGCCGGAAGTATTGCAATAACTTTCCCGGTTCTTCCAAGTTTCTCAAATACGCTTCGGTATTCTCTTATTTATTTTCGAACAGGCGAGCTAAACAGGAAAAAGGTTGATTGCGATGAATTCAATTTGTAGTTTATTCCTCAATTATAACTCTTATGATCATGCTACTTTTTCTGGTTTGTATTTTCACCATTAAAGTAAAACAACGGAAGCATCAATTATATATCACGTAATCACGTATCAATATGTTTGACGTACACGTTATGGAGCTCATAGCAGCAACTATATGTTTTCAAATTAGTATTTATCGAATTGCATTTATTCATAGGAAAATTATTATAACCAAAGGAACTGTTAAGCTTTCTTTCATTATAACTGCATTCATGGCACTTATTATATCAGGGTGGTAATAATATGGTAACAATACTATTAGCATTTCAACTATCCAACATTGCAATTGATATTTGCGATCGATATGTTGAAACACAAAATAACAAAATAGGTCAAATACAGTTTCTCAAATCAACTGCTAAACTATCCAACAGGTAGGAGATGAAGGCTTAACAGTGTTTGCTTAATTTTCTAGATTGGCTCCGCAGTGCGCAGGCGCTTGAAGTTATCGGAGCTGTTTGTGGATTAACAGCCCTTATCGTTCTGTTGGTGACAGCCTGTAAACGGAACTACAAACAACAACAGAGAAAGGCTCCACACGTACTCATGATAGTGCTATCTTTTATGTCAGGTTGGTATCAAATGATTAATGAATCAATTACAATGGTAAGTTAAGGTTACGGTTTAAACGTGATTCGATGCATATCATATATAAGGTACAGTATATGTAACGATTGGCGATCTTATAGTTAAAGCTGACAATGCAAGTTAAACGGCTTTTTGTTGAGATTAAAAAAACACGATAAAGTAATATTTTAGAAGCTTCTGAGATGCCCCCTTACAGGTTACTAAGGAGAAGCAGACATTTTAGTTTTCTTTCATTATAACTGCATACAAAGCATTTAGTTTTTGCCTTGCTTGGAAACAATAGTCGGTCGTCCTGGGTATAAAAGGCACCCAGTCTGTCAAACCGGTTTTTACACGAACACTGGCCGTGCAAATTGCAACACACCTGCGGACACAACAGGTGATACTGGAGCTACAAAACTGGAATGACCAACACACACCTACCTTGAAATGGAAGCTACGTGAAGATGGTCACTCTCTCAGACACCATCATAAATCTTGTGCCAAAGCAAAATAAGCCAAATAAAAGAAACAAAACTGAAAACACCCTAACTGTCCCTTTACCTATGTATACGTAATGGACATCGACAGGTTGATTTTACATTCAGAAGCAGAGTGAAACGTTCCGAACAGAATATGTACTCGCTCCTAATAATACCTTTAATATTACGCCTTGCCACTAAAGCGCTTGTAATGAAAATGTAGTGAAACACACGAGCAGTCTTGATAATGTAAAACACGAACATATGCGAGAGGGGGGGAATTATTTTGATGGAAATAAATCGATGATTATAGCAATGTTTATGGCACAGGAACTGATTACTCTTAGCGACTTGATGTTCCAATTGAATACTGAGGTTTATCAGCTGTCATTCATATACTTGTTTTTTATTTGCAGGAATTATGGTGTAATCTAAATTACAATAATATAGGTTTTTTTTATTTTGCTCATATTGTATTATATCGTTATAATAACACTGTCAATATCCATGTGAATGTTCTTCAGATACTGATCGGAAATATCGTAAAAAACCATCAGAGAGTATGTGATATCTTGGTCTATACAACTGTCGCCGTGCGGTTTTATCACAACAATGAGAACCGGTTTGACGGTCTGGTTGCCTTTTATACCCAAGGAAGCCGACTATCGTTTTTTTAGTAACCTGTAAGGGGGCATCTCAGAAAAGTTTTACTTTGCAGTTTTTGTAAATATCAACAAGAAAGCTTTTTAACTTGCATTGTGAGCTTTAAGTTTCTATTTTATATAAATATTCATAGGAAAGAAAATTGTTGTCTGATGTGCCCAGGAATCTTGTATAACGACTACCATATAGCCCGTGCCCATGAAACTTGTATACTAACTATCATATAACCCAAGTGTGCCTCAAGTTGATCATTGGTGGCTATAATAGGTGCAATTTTATGGTGATTAACTGCAAGGGTCTGTTTAACTTAATTATGTTTTTGTTAAAGCTGCAATCGGTGCAACGTATCATATCAAAGTTTAAGTGGGACCATAAAAACAATATGTTGCGGCATCGAAATATGCAGTTTAAACAAAAACGTAACTAGCATTTGTCGATATTTTATTGGACAATCCTACTTCCGAAACAATGATAGTGGTTTGTTTTAACTTGTTGCGTTTAACTACTTTTATTTCTTTGTAGCTGTTTTTTTGCAAATCGCTGTAGCCGTCGTTATAAAGTCAAACTTTACTGGTGGAAATGCATCATTAGCATGGGCTCTTTCTGTCAACATCCTCACAGTTGTCTTGTATGGAGCTTCAGGGATTGTATTATTAATTGATGTTCTTCATCTTGTATTCTATGGTGGACATTCCGAGGAAACTCCTACAACAAAGTTCTAAGAGGGAACAGCGACATCCCAGATATAACACAGTTGACTGAATTGAGAATAGATTTCTAAACAAAACAATTCGTATTTAAAAGTAGGATATTACGTAGCCAATGTCTTAAGTAACGTCAGTCAAATTATTGGTAAAGCCCGAGCCAAATAAACCACGAAATATCGGGCCTTGTGACGCGTATTTATTGTACACAAATCCGCGCGATTGAGTTCTTTCGAGGGATGTTGGATTTATGGAATAAGTTGCAAACAATTATGTTATGTGATTAATATATAGAGGATATTCAATGGTTTGCCGTTTAATATCAAATATATTTCACGAGTATGGCAGATTTGATTTATATTGAGTGCGTAGCATTAATACAATTAAGTGAATCTCATTTCATAATAGATCTAGCAGTATTACATTTCGAATGAAATGCTTTTATTATTGTTTGTTCTTTACCTGCCTACTGGAAAGTAGCTAGACTAATCCGATGAAATCAAAACCGATGGGGAAAGTAGTTCCGGCAAAGCCTTATACTTTCACTGCTCAACACTGCATTGAAAATATATTAGCAGTGAAAATATACTCTTCCTCCTTATAGGCATTTTTATTATACTCTTGCAAAATCGTATTAAAAGGTCTTTACTATCTGTCTTCTTTCTTCTTACAAACTATTTTAATACAAGTTTATATGTACCGTGAAGTAACAATTATTGTTGAAATTTAAACGCACACACCAGCGTGAAGTGCACTTTATATTACACAATTTACAATATTTGTTTCTTTTAAGTTGACATATATATTATCATTAACGATATATAATTTGTTACATCATACAAAACTTGGTATCTTGCCCCGTAAAGAAGCAGCGAATGTCCCTATCCCTATGCCACACGAGGATCCGGGGACGAAATCGCTTATTATATTATGGTTAGTTTTGTTTTTGGTTAATTTCAGAGCGACTTCGGTTTCGAATGAAAATGTGAATATTGATGTCAGTCACTAGCCGTATGTCGTCAAGATGTCTGGCGTGGCGTAATCGTAGGTATAGGCAGGGTTATCGTGAAATTTAAAGTTCCCGGAGGCCAAACGTATAGCTATGTTACTAGTCTGCGTCACCCTGGGTCCTATGACCTTAAACCTTTACCTACCTATTTAAGTTTTGGTTGGTTTATTTATTATGTTTATGATGTCCATCGAAACTTCCTAATAAAATGATTGTTTGTTATACTAACCCTATCTTATTCCTAACCTCAGTGCCGGCGTTAACGCGCCTACTCTTACGACAATACACAGAGGGATCTTTAGCGTGCAGGTTGGACATTTCCACAAGGGACACCGTTTAAAGTCCTATCCGATTGACTGTATGCAGGTGCGTAAGTGACATGCAGGTGATAATTGATTTTTGGTGTCCATTCATGAGACCTGTTCTCTTCATTCACTTCCTTTCATTTCTCAATAAACTTGACTTCTGTTCAATGTCATCTTTCGTTAGTAACTTTCTTAGGATTTCTCCTTGCGTCTTTTCATCTGTATTGACGTATTTTGATATTCTGTGAGAAGGGTGGTGCTTGTGGTTATCATTGGGGTTGAGGTTGGGGTTACGGGTGGTTGGAATGGGTAGAACGGATGGGGGGGGGGGGGGGGGGTCATGCTTTAGTTTTATATTGGAGATAATGGGGTGCTGGGTAGAGGTTATTGTTTGATAGAGTAGGAGTGCGGTGAGAGTTAGATATATTATCTTTGAATTTATAGTAATATTATGGTGATTAGTGTTTTTTTTAGTAAAGGATGATCTGGATAGGATACGCAGTTATTAGGGTTTGTGTTATGGGTGTGGCGGGGGACTAAAGGTGGGGTGTTTTACTATTTAAATTTAGTTTTTGGTGGTTTTAGTGTATAATAATTCTTTGTACTTCGTAGTCATTTGGTTGTATTTATAGATTGTTTTTTTTCCTTAAATCGGGGTTGAATAAGTACTGCCAATTGCTTCGGGGTTTAGTGGCAAGGCATTTAGCTAAGTCACTAGCCTATAAAAAGGCCCTTTTTAGGGCCACCAATTATCCAAAAAGATGTCCTTAGAACCTCGAATATACGCTTATCTCATTTTATTAATTTTTATAATTTTTGAGTTGGTTTATTTATTATTCTTTTATTTTTATTTTTGGTTTTATATTAATTGAATTAGTTTAATTACTTAAATACGGGCGATATATAATTTCGAGCTGGGTGTATTTAGAAATGGGTAGAGGAGACTCTTTATTACCCCCATGGGTCTAGGCCGTGATAGAGGACCCCCCCTTCCCGATGGGGTGTTGAGACCTGCAATTTGATTGGTCGAATGGTTATCGATTAGGTATACCACCTCGGACCGGGGTCTCATGGCTAAGGGAGTATCGGCGAAATGAATGTAGCGTCTCCCCATAGGCCGCAATCCTTCCTGCTTGATCCGTTCCCAGGCTACCAAGGTAGTCCCATGACGACAGTAAACGACCGTGACTGGATCAAGGACAGGAACACCCAATGAAGACAGGGACACATCCACCACGCTAGGTCCAGCCCCGGCGCGGACCTTCGTAAGGCAAGCAGACAGAAACAGGCGTTGTTTCCCCTTGGTACTGGTGACGAGATCGACAACATCATCTACGGTGACCCCCATACGGACAGCTACAGCAGACAAATCCACGTAACCATCCCCGTCTCGTGTAGCGGAAACGTCATGACGAAGGTATCGAACCAGGTTGCGCGAAGAGACTCCATAATTTAATGATAACCCCATACTCAACACGCCTATTATACCTTATCGACAATCATTCGACCAATCAAAACAGAGCTCTCATAGAACTGTCGGGAAGGGGGGGTCTTCTATCACGGCCTACAAAACAGGGATCCTAACCCTCCCTCCCTCCCCCCCAAAAGGTTAGATAGAGTTAGCTAGTACACGGAATATAATCATATCTAAGATAATCAAAAATAAAATTGACCCTATACCCCATTAAAGGACCCGAGAATTAAAATACAGGGAAGCGTATATTCGAGGTTTTAAGATCACCTTTTGGGTTAATTGGTGGCCCTGAAAAGGGCCGTTTTATAGGATCAGTGATCAAGACAAATGTCTTGACACAATACCCCGGAGGAACTGGTAGTACTTCCTCATACCGGTCTCAGCTAGGTGCACCTGGTCCAGGGAGTAGTCGGTCGGATACCGAAGGTCCCTCAACTGCAGAAGTCTGCTCCCCAGTCTCCGGGCTAGAATAGTATTGATAACCCGGCGGCTTCGTCGGTAGGAGGGTACAGTTAGACCTGGCACCCGGGACACATTGCCGCGTGGTAATAACCCTACCACGTAAACAATGGCCCCCTCGCTCTCCAAGCAGGTCACCAGATCAACTAACCGGTCAGCAATGGTCCCGGGGGTCAAACGGGGGGAAATGTCATTTGCCCCCATATGTAGAATGATAATGTCGGGCCGCTGGCGCAGAACCTCCATCTTCATAGCCGCGGTCACCCGATCAAGGCGGAGACCCCCCCGTCCATGGAAAGTGGGAGTCCAATTCCGGGGCATGGGGTTCCGGACGACATATCTCTCCAATCTTCTTATGAAACTGCTACCGAAAAACGCAACCTTCCCCATCTTCAAGTTGAACTAGTGATATCCGATTAACCAAGTCACACCGATATATAGCCTCTCTGTTATTATAACAATCCACACCCAGGTGCCCACAAGTCTACCGCCACATAAAACAACGATAGATCTATGAATTCATACAACAAAAGCGATAATCACTAAACAAACAACGCTAAAAACCGTAGACTACCCAAACCCATACCCAAACCCATACACCCAGCCACTAAAATAAACGCTAACAAAACACTACATATCGGTAACGCGCAAACATAATAAAAAACCGATAATAGTAATCAATACAAGCCATGACAGAAAATAAAACATAGACAGATATGATCGAACCGTAAGGAAATTAAACCACCCACTCCACCCCCAACCCCCAACACTGCATTCAAACAACTAAACCCCACCCCGATAGCCTTATAACCCCCTAGCACTACTAAATCCCACCCCAAACCACCCCCCCCCCAACCACCCCTCACGCCCCACCCTATCAAAATCATATATTCCATCCCATATACAGCACACCTCTATCCTCTAATTAGAACTCAAGCACGACCTCCTCCCCCCTCCCCCATCCGAACCACCTATCCCACCCAACCCTCACCACCCCTCACACTAATAATTAAAAAACGTCAGCAAAGATAGCAAGATTCAAGGAGAAAGACCAGGAAAGTGACTTAAGAAAGATGACATTGTGAAGATGTAAGTCAGAAGTGAAATGTGTGAATGCACAGATCAGGTTTATAAGAATGGACAACAAAAACATAGTTTATTATCACCTGCATGGCACCCACGCACCTGCACATAGTCCATCGGATAGGACTTTAAATGGTGTCCTGTGTAGGAATGTCCAACCTGCACGTTAAAGATCCCTCTGTGTATTATCGTAAGAGTAGGCGCGTAAACGCCGACACAGAGGTTAGGGATAAGATAGGGCTAGTATAACTTTACCTTTTATTAGAATATTTCGATGGACTTCAAAATTTTAAATACATACCAAATTACATAAGTAGGTGCGGTTTAAGGTCATAGGACCCAGGGTGACGGAAATTAGCAATATATAAATAAATTCGACCATCGGCACCTCTCCAATTTAACAGTCACCCTGCCGTCACCTACAACTACGCCACGCCAGACACTTTGACGAGATACGGCTAGTGACTGACGCAACAACCAATTATCATTCGAACCCGAGGTCGATTTTAAAATTTTTACAAAAATCCATAATATAAGGCCCGATAATCGACCTCGTCCCCCCACTACCCCCCCCCCCCCCCCCCTGAGGGAAGGCAGCTTCCCTCACGCCGGACGGAAGACTGATTAACATCGGTGTGTGCTTCGGCGTTAAACTCGTAACTAACTAACTAACTGGGGGATTATCCATCTACGATCCGATAGCAGAGCCGTAAACACCTCCTGGAGTGAGCAGCCCCGTGACCCGTGCGCACCCAAGCTCACTGTAAAATAAACCCCTATAAACACCACCCACTCAAAACAATGGTTAGGCAGGTTGTCGTACTAAACCCAACCCCAAGGACGGCCGTAGGGAGCCATATAAAACAATAAACAAAAAACACGCGTCAGTGGAGATACAACAACATGTTGGTGTATCCCAAGTAAACTTCCTACCCTCAGGGGTAATACTCATTCTCTGCATGAGCACCCTACAGCTCCAAGGAGCGTTAAACATTAAATCAATTAAAAACCTCCCCTTCCGGACATATAAATCAACTCGCCCCGCCCCCCAACAACCAAATGCATCAACCAATACGCAACGCACCAGAACTGCTAACCCGAATATTAGTAGAGGGGTAATATACAAAATCCCCATGAATGTCCCCCTCTCGTACTTCGCAAGCCCCCTAGTACTTAAAGTCACAAGAATAGTAAATTTTAAAGGCAAAATAACAACATCAGTCTTTCTCCTCTTTAACACTCCCCTGAACATCAGATATGGAGATAGGATCTTTAATGTTACCCCCTTCTTCAATAAACCTAACAATCAAAATAACCAAAACCTCAAACAAACCAAAACCTACAACTCAGGAAATAACTTACGCCCAAGCAGTTAAGCAACAAAAAACCCAACCACAAAAAACTATCAAAACATTCGAAACATCATTTACTTCGGCAAACGGTACCCCCATGAAAATGATCATTGAACAAGTACCGGAACAACTAGGTAACCAATTTCTAACTAAACAACAATTTATTAACACGCTTAGCGCTTTTTTCGTATCCCTGGCCAACCTGCACGAAAACCCTATAAAACTTTATGAAACCTTTCATCATGTCTTAACACAGGAAGTCGGTTTCGGCCTAAATATTTCTGTTACTGCACACCCAAATGAAAAAGAGACCACCCCGATGCCGTCCCCAACATCTACGGCTCAAAACACACCCCAAACGCCAGTATCTCCGGAACTGTTCTCATCCCTCAATTACACCCATGGACACACCCATGAACACAATAGACGAATCCGACATATCAAACCCGGCCACACCGGAAACACCCGAAACACTAAAGAAAAGAGCCGTTCGACCGGCACTTAAAAACTATAAGACACCTAACAATAACCAAACAAAACTATCGAAACACCAAAAACAAACTGACCGCAACAAATATAACCTTAGGTCAGCAGCAAAAAACCTTATCTTTAAAAAATAAATTAAGCAACCGACCAACCAAAAACAAATAGCTAAAATAAACTATTATGGCAAGACAGAGATTTGCAAAGACCACGAGCGCTCTTTCTGTTCTAAGTTGGAACGCTCGTGGTCTAAGAAGTAACCTCCCAGAACTACTAGATTACCTAAATAAAAACCCAGATTTAGATGTCATTAAAATTCAAGAAACAAAATGTAGAGCAAAAATAACAGTACCAAAAATTAGTGGTTGCTACGAACCTATAAAACTATGCGCCAAAGGTACCGGTCTAGTCCTATATATAAAAAATAACATCGCTTATAAATCCATAAACATTACAAATGTATCCCCAAAATAGAACTAGTAGGAGCGAAAATCCATAATGATAAAAACATCACGGCAGTATTTAACATTTGCATAAGTCCAAGTGCTATAATTGAGAGAGAAGATCTAAATACCATCACAAATATAACCTCTAATTATAAACACTGCATCATCTCCGGTGATTTCAACGCTCATAACACCCTGTGGGGAAGTAACACCAATAGTAATAGAGGGAACCTAATAGAAGACTGGCTACTAGCAAACTACCTTGTAGTAGTTAACGACCCTGGAATTAAAACACGTACAGACATTCATACAGGTAACTCATCAACAATAGACCTTACAGTTACCTCCCCCGAACTGTCAAACTTAATGTACGCTTGGACAACACTTGATAGTAATCTATGATCAGACCACTATCCAATCATTTCCAAATTCAACTTCAGGCCCATTAGAAACACAATCCAATTCCCGCCGAAGTGGATTTTTGATAAAGCCGATTGGAACAAATTTCAAAATTCATGCCAGTCAATTAAAATAGGAGACATAAAGAACGAAAACATAAATATATACAATGAAAATTTAACAGATACATGAGTAGGATTAGCCAATAAAAGTATTCCTAGAACATCAGGGAAACCTAGAGAACGTAAGCATAACCCATGGTGGAATGAAGACTGCTCCACTAATAAAAAAAAATAAGCGTAGATGGGAAAAAACTGCCAAAAAAGACCCAAGTGAACAGAACATCAAAAACTATAAATATGCTAAAAAATACATTTAATCGAACATGTGTAAAACATAAGAAAAAACATTGGATAGACTTATGTAATTCACTCAACGATAACTCCAATTCTAGTGAAGTAGGGGCAAAAATTAAAGCTTTACAAGGAATCATGCACACAGCATTGTACATGTGTATATTTGACCAGGGTGAGTGTTTTTTTAATAAAAAATTAAAGCTATACAAGGAATCCCACCTAAAGAAAGATATTAGGAAAACAGGCAGAGGGCAAAACAAAAAAGGAAAAAGCAAACCTATTAGCTACAGAATTCCAAAAAGCCAGTAGCATAGATAACTATACACAGGAATTTTTAGATAATAAAACCAAAACAATCAATCAAATCAAAGACAATATCGCAGATACAGGCCCAAATAATACATATTTAAATACAAAATTTAATCTAGACGAATATAAAAGGGCGCTTAACTCTAAGAAAAGCACGTCACCAGGCATTGACAACTTATCCTATACCATACTCAAACACTGCCCAGCTAATATAGATAATATCGTAATAGATCTAATTAATACAATTTAAACACCTAAGTCTCGCTTTCTCGACTATCGTCGAGGCGAGACAAAAACCAACACTCCCTAGCAGTATTTTTAGACCTAGAAAAGGCATATGACCTAATATGGCACGAAGGACTGCTTCTATCACTAAAAGGAGTAGGAATAACAGGAAATATCCTAAAATTTATAACATACTTTCTTAAAAATAGGAAAATCCAAGTTAAGAGTTAATAATGAACTCTCAGACGAGAAAGACTTAGACAATGGAGACCTCAAGGTAGCGTATTATCACCCACGCTTTTTAATATATATATCAATAAACTAGATAAACATCTCAAATCATTAGAAAAGAAAACCAAAATCGCCAGAGTAGGGCAATTCGCTGATGATACGAGCCTATGGAATAGCAATAATAACATAACAAATAATGCGTTAATAATCCAAAAAACACTCAACGCCATTCAAGATTGGGCCGACAAATGGGGGTTCAAAATTTCAAAAGAAAAAACGGTAGCAATCTCTTTCTCTAGAAGAAATAAACAACCTGAACTATACCTAGGTAAAACACCTATTAAATATGTTACCAAAACAAAATACTTAGGACTCATTATTGATAAAAATCTATCTTGGATTCCACACATTCAATCAATAAAAGACAGGTGTAAAAGAACACTGAACACTTGCACCAACAAACACACCCTACTAAAAATGTACAAAGCTCTGATTAGATCTTAAATTGATTACGGAAGCCAAATATATCATTCAGCGACAGATAATGCACTTAAAACATTAGATGTAATTCAACACAAAGCTCTCCGCATAGCACTAGGAGCTATGAAAAATACACCTTCCATTAGTTTACTTGCAGAATCAGGAGAAATTCCATTAACATTAAGAAGAGAAAAATTGATTCTAAAATACTGGGCCAGAACCCAAATACATGGACCCGAATTTCCACCATACCAAATCATATCTGAAGCAAAAAATCTAAATTATAGAAACCACACAAAACATGAAAAAGCCTCGTATAATTTCAACGTCAACACGCTAATCCAAGAACCCAACACCACCGTGGTTACTTTAGAATCCTAAAACCAGTCTAGAAATACTAAATAATACAAAAAAAAAAGGAAAATCCTGTAGGTGCCAAAGCCATAGCCTTATCAGTAATCGAGGACAAATATAAAAACAAAACCAAATACTACACGGACGGATACAAAAATCCGGATACCAATAGAGTAGGCTTAGGAATTTATTGTAAAGAAGAAAAAATCGAAATATCCATGCGATTAACAGATAACTGCTCAGTATATACAAGCGAAATAGTAGCCATAGGTCTAGCGCTTAGAATCATAGACAATAAAAAAAAACCCTCAGGGAGCAGTTATACTAACTGACAGCCTTTCGTCTATTCAATCAATCCAATCACGACAAACTACAAGAAATACCACACTTAATTCTATTCTAAACTCAGTCAGTCTACTAGAAAAACAAGGAATAGATATAACTTTAGAGTATATACCAGCCCATGTAGACATCCCGGGCAACGATAAAGCGGATGAACTAGCCAAAAAGGCCCTAAAATTAGACATAATAGAAGGCAATATAGACCTTACTAAGGAAGAAGTATACTCACTAATTAATAAATCCATCGAGAAAAAGTGGAATGAAACCTGGCTTATCACCAACATCAATAATGACCTCAGGAACATCATGGAAATACTGGCCAAAAAAAAAACAAAATTATATGGCTACAACAGAACAGAAGAATAGTAACTAGACTAAATTAAAAAGTTATATCAGTAGTATGATAAAAACAATAAATTCGGAATGTGCACACTGTAATTCAGATGAAACAATCGAACACGTTATCCTTGAGTGCGACAAGCACAATACTGCTAAGACAGAAATGTTAGAAGAACTTAAAAAACACAAAATTCAACCCGACACCTATTAGCCTGTAAAGAATCCGAGGGCCTTATCCATCGAATTATAATCAAATATCTAAAAGATACAGATTATATAGACAAAATTTAGAAACAAAAAATCATAATAATACAAGGGAGATAACTCCCAAAACGAATGACTCATAACTACAAGATTAAAAACATTCATAATCATTATTGTAGTCTACATCCTGCAGGAAGGGTAGAGTCATTCGAACTAAACAAAACGGGAGGGTGCAGGATAAAAAGTATAGTACAGATTTACAAACACATATACATAATTAATTAACCTTCAATTATTTGCTCGTAAAGATAAAGCTGTATATAAATCAATAACCAACTGGAAGGTCCTCCTCCTCCATCGGCGTGACTTAAATTAAGTTGACGGGGGTATGAGGGGATGTCCTTGAGTGTTTCGGGACCTTCCAAACCATAGGTAGGGAATGTGAGGATAATCAGATCTAATATGGAAAAAATAGATCTGGTTATCCGACACAGCCTTAATCGACGCGGTCAAAATATTTGAACAAACAAACAGAGTCCGTTCATAATCAAAAAATCAAATCATAACAATATTTTAAGATAAATGATGGACGGCTGCAACGTCTTTGTTCTAACCTCAGGCGGGGAGTTCCGCTCAATAGAACTGTCTCCCATCCCACAGTCGTCCATGATAACTATCAAAACTCATTAAAAAACTCTCATAATGATCAAACAACGGATTTCTGCAACGTCTTTGTTCCGACCTCAGACGGGGAGTTCCGATCAACTGATCTGTCTCCTACCCCACACTAATCTTATGATCTAAAGGACACATCTCACGCGATCAATCAAGTAAATTTAAAGTACCAATTAAATTAATATCAACCCTCACCCAAAACCAACCTTCACCTCCCAACCTCACCCGGTCCCCACCCATAAATAAACTTCAAACCCAAAACCCATGTACGTACTGCTCATCCTATCCAGGACCACCCTAAAATAGTCCACTCCTTTCGAACATGCACCCTAACCCATATTACGTTAACCACCTCCTACGAACCACCCCACCCCCATCCCCTACACCATTACCCACCCAACCTTCTCGACCCCAAACCCCTAACCAAATCTAACCACAGCACCATCTTTCACAAAATAATAAAACGTCTGAACAGATGAGAAGACACAAGGAGAAAGCATAAGAAAGATCCTTAAGAAGGATGACTTTGTAGGGAAGACAAGTTTATTCAGAAATGAAAGGATGTGAATGAATAGAACAGGTTTCATGAACGGACACCAAAAATAAAGTTAATTAGCACCTGCATGTCACTTACGCACCTGCATATAGTCCATCGGATAGGTCTTTAAACGGTGTCCCGTGTAGGAATGTCCAACCTACACGCTAAAGATCCCTGTGTATTGTCGTAAGAGTAGGCGCGTTAACGCCGGCACTGAGGCCAGGAATAAGATAGAATTAGTATAACATTAAACATTTTATTATGAAGTTTCGATGGATTCCAAAAACATAACTAACTTACCAAATTTAAATAAGTAGGTACGGTTTAAGCTCATATGACCCAGGGTGACGTAAACTAGTGACATATCTATAAGTTTTATTACCGGCACATTTCAAATTTCCCGATCACCCTGCCGACACCTACGACTACGCCACGCCAGACATTTTGATGAGATACGGCTAGTGACTGACATCAATATTCACATTAACATTCGAACCCGAGGTCGCATTCAAAATTAATCAAAATTATCCAAAAAACAGGAATAGATAAGCGACCTCGTCCCCCCACTCCCCTGCCTTCCCTCACGCAGGACGGAACACCGATGTAATTCGGTGTGTGTTTCGGCGTTAAACTCGTAAGCGTGGGGGATTATCACACACATCTACGATCCGATCGCCGAGCCGTCATTACCTCCCGGAGTGAGCTGCCCCGTGACCCAACCGCACCCAAGCCGTGACCACACCTTAGACTTAGAATATTTACCTGTGTTAGAAATAATTTAAATTTAAAACTAGATTAGTTATATAAATCACTTAAGTGGTCAACTTTAAAGGTAAAAAGACAACCTCAGTCCTTCTCCTATTCAAGTCCCCCAATCCTCCCCAGAACATCAGATATGGAGACAGGATCTTTAACGTAACCCCTTTCATCAATAAACCCAACAATCAAAATAAATCAATCAAAGCAACCAAAACCTCAAATGAACAAAAACACACAACCCAGGAAAAAACATATGCCCAAGCAGTAAAACAACCAAAAACCATAACTAAAAAATCACTAAAACTTTCGAAACATCATTCACTTCGGCGAATGGCACCCCCATGAAAATGAACATCGAACAAGTACCTGAACATCTAGGTAGTCAATGTCTGACCAAACAGCAATTTATTAACACACTAAGTGCATTCTTCGTATCCCTGGCAAACCTACATGAAAACCCCATTAAACTGTACGAAACAATTCACAACACCTTAACACAGAAAGTTGGTTTTGGCCTAAACATCAACATCACGGCACACCCTAGTGAAAAAAAACACTCCAATGCCATCCGCCACATCCACAGCTCCAAACTCACCCCAACCAACACTCTCCAGAGCTATTCACCCCTCAAAATATAATGGACGAGTCTGACGTGTCCACTCCGGAAACACTTAAAAAAAGATCACACGCCCGACGCGTAATAAAAAACAAGGCAACAAACAAGACAACAGTGAATACTATCTTAGGTCCTCAAGCAATAAATCAAAACCGCCTAAAAACCAAACACAAAATAGTCAAGTAACTAAAAATGGCAGGACACAATGTTAAAAAGACCACGAGCGCTCTTTCTGTTCTGAGGTGGAACGTTCGTGGTCTACGAGCTAACCTACCGGAATTAATGGAACATCTAAATAAAAATCCCGAAATAGACATAATTAAAATTCAAGAAACTAAATGTAAATCAAAAGTAATAGTACCTAAAATTAAACTAAAGGTTACTATGAACCGATACGTTTACGCACTAAAGGAACCGGGTTAGTCCTATACATAAAAAACAACATAGCATATAAATGTATAAGTACTTCAAATATCTCCCGCAAAGTAGAAGTAATAGGCGCGGAAATTCACAACAATAACAACATTACGGCAGTGTTTAACATCTACATAAGCCCTAGTGTGGATATCGAAAAAGAACTTAACACCATTACAAACATTACTTCTATATACAAACATTATATAATCTCCGGGGATTTCAATGCCCATAATACCCTATGGGGAAGTAAAAGTAATAGTAATAGAGGTAACTTAATAGAAGATTGGCTACTAGAAAACGATCTCATAGTAGTAAATGACCCCGACCTTGAAACCAGAACCGACATTCATACAGGTCGTTCATCGACGATTGATTTAACAGTTACCTCCCCTGAAATTTCAAATTTAATGCAATCATGGTCCACGAATGAAAAGTACTTTAGGTTCGGATCATTATCCAATTATACCCATTAGAAACATACTTCAATTCCCTCCTAAGTGGATTTTCGATAAAGTAAATTGGAATAAATTCCAAAATTCCGGCAAACTATTAAAACCGGAATCTATTACAGACGACATTCTATATATATTCACTAATAACCGAATTGAAATCAATTAAATGTTATAGAGCCCTTTACAAAAGTTTTTATAATAATGTTTACATATCACCAGCTGGAGGTGCTGTTGGGAAGGAATCATACTGCTCTTATGGCTTTAATCCATTTCACCATAACATCATATCACATGAGAATGAGCAAAGCTAGGGATTTTGTATATTTAGTTAAGAGAAAAGAGTGGGAGGGGGGTATGTTTTCATTTTATTTTAATTTAATTGGGAAAGTATTATATTTATCTGTTGCAAATTGTGATCATCATATTTTTATCTGCTATTTTTTTATTGTTTTTATGTTTTATTTTAGCAGATGTGATAAGTGTTTTGATAGTATTTAGTGTCATGTCTTCTTTTTGAGTTTGACTGTTCATCAGGAACTTAAGATTGTGTTTGTACATTATTTAACGCTATTTGTCGAATCGTTGAATCTGTTTATATTGGTATAAATTGCAGGTGACTATTTTCCCAATAGTGTAATTACTGCAATAACATAAAGAGCTATACATTTGGTCGGTATAAATTCCTATCATTATCTGTACTTTGAGAAGATGGGAAGAGTAGCATTATTTTTTGTAGTAGTTACGGTCCAGAGATAAGGCCGCATCGGGACCCGGAACTCCTACCCAGTTGTTGGAGAAAATACATGAGAGAATACCGAAGCGTTAACAAGATCATAATCCAAACTCAAAATAAAAAAAAAACCGTGGGCATATTATGAAAAAATGACAAAATTACATGGAGACCCTTGTAAAAGTACAAGATAATAAGACCAGGTGTTCCGGAAGAGTAAGTGTCTTCTGCTTCATCGACGACAATGGCCATGCAAATCTTTTTCACATCCAACTAAACATCAAGGTCTCAAAATGAGAGACAAAGATTGCGAACCACATTTCATTGCAGACGAGGTTTGCGGTTTGGTCGTATTACCACTGATATGAAGGAGGATGTCCTACATCAGCGGCCCGATACTACATATCATCATACACCTGGGAGCCAACGACATCTTCCCGCCCTGAAGTTATTTTGAGTTGGGCGGACCTTGTGGATTATTTCCGCCGGGATGGGGCCATTGTTCACGTGGTAGAACTTTACCACGTGACAATATGTCAAAGGTTCAAGACCTGACCCTATCTATGTTTCGCAGGGGCCGACAGATTATCAACGGTATCCTTGCGAGGAGGATGGGTATCTACTTGATACGGATCCCCTGGTTGAGGTATCCTGATGATTTTGCCTGTGACTGGGTTCACCTGTCTGATCCCGGGATGCGGATTTATTACCTAACTCTGCGAGGCTTAGTACTTAGGTTCTAGTTAATACAACGGCTCTTTTAGGGCCACCAACTTACCAGAAAGGTGATCATTTGAACTCGAATAAACGCTTATTGGAATTATGAACGTATGAATAATTGATATACATTTATATATTCCTTTAAATAAAAGGTGTTATTTTTAAACTCTCTTAATTATTGGGTTTTGATTAGATCCCCCAAATAGCCAAACGAACATACAGATCCCCAGGGCGCGTAAAAAACCAACCATGCTAATATAAGTAGAGGGGTTTTATATAGAATCCCGATGCATGCCCCCCCCCCCTACATTTCTTCGTCAGCCCCTTGATAATTAAGGCAACTAGAATAATAAACTTCCAAGTGATATGAAGATGGACGAGCATGCTCATGCTTGTTGTGATTGACAATGATACTCAGTTCTTGTTTTGAGGACTTGATGTTTACTTGAATGGGACAAAGATTTACATGGCAGGTGTCGTCGATGAAGCAGAAGACGAATAATGTTCCGGAACACCTGGTCTTTTTCCCTGTGCTTTTTCGAGAGTCTCCATTTAATTATTTCCTTTGTTCCTATTTTGCCTCTAGTTTAGTAGATTTTGAGTTCGGATTATGGTTTTGTTAACGCTGTAGATTTTTAAAAATGAAACGTCTGACGTTGAAGAGCGAGTAAATGGAGTCCCGCAAGGAAGTGTTCTATCCCCTGCACTATTTAACATTTATATCAACAAATTAGCCAACATCTGAAAAATATTTGCGATTTGCAGATGGCACAAGTTTATGGCACAGCGGTAATAGCAATACCAACAACGCGTTAGTCATCCAAAGATCACTCGATGCTATTCAAAACTGGTAAGTGGTTTGGGATGATTTGAAATTTAAACGCACACACCAGCGTGAAGTACACTTAATATTACACAATTAATTTTTTTTTCTTTTTAATTAACATATATATTATCATTAACAATACATAGTTTATGACATCATACAGAACTTGGTATCTTGCCCCGTAAAGAAGCAGCGAATGTTCCTATCCCCATGCCACACGAAGATCCGCGGTCAGGGGAGGGAGGGGGGAACGAAGTCGCTTATTAAATTATGGTTAGTTTTGATTTTGGTTAATTTCAGAGCGACTTCGGGTTCGAATGATAATGTGAATATTGATGTCAGTCTCTAGCCGTATCTCGTCAAGATGTCTGGCAAGGCGTAATCGTAGGTATCGGCAGGGTAATCGTGAAATATATATTTTCCGGAGACCGAACGTATAGATATGTTACTAGTCTGCGTCACCCTGGGTCCTATTACCTTAAACCTTTACCTACTTATTTAAAGTTTGGTTGATTTATGTGTGCATGTGTGTATGTGACATGCAGGTGATAATTGATTTATTTTTGTTGGCCATTCATGAAACCTGTTCTCTTCCTTCACTTCGTTTCATTTCTGAATAAACTTGACTTCTGTACAATGTCATCTTTCTTAAGCAACTTTTGTAGGCTTTTTCCTTGCGTCTTTTCATCTGTACTGACGTTTTTTTTATATACTGTGAGAAGGGTGGTGCTTGTGGTTATCATTGGGGTTGAGGTTGGGGTTATGGGTGGTTGGGATGGGGATTTTCAGTCATGCTTGAGTTTTATAAATGAGATAACGGTGTGCTGAGTAGGGTTTGTTATTTGTGATTGTTTGATAGAGAAGGAGTGCGATTGGGGGGGGGGGGGTGAGAGTTGGATATATTATCTTTGAATTAATTGTGCTATCATGGTGATTAGTGGGTTTTTTTTAGTAAAGGGTGGTGTAGATTGGATGAGCAGTAATTGGAGTTTGTGTTATGGGTGGGGGTGGGGGGGGGGGGGGGGGTTAGTGTATTATAATTCTTTGTACTTCGTAGTAATTTGGTTGTATTTATAAATTGTTTTTTCTTCCTTAAATGTATTTGATTCGTTTTATTTGTCTTAGCGGCTTACGTTATTGTTTTACGTTGCCCAATTAGCCGATGTGTAGTGTTATGTTAGCGTTTAGTTTCATGTGTGGATGTATGGGTTGGGTTATCGATGGGGTTTTGATGTTGTTTGTACAGGGTTTATCACTAGCTTGGGTGAATTCATAAACATATCACCATGTTGATGTTGTGGTAGACTTGTAGGCACCTAGGTATCTTGATGATGTAGTGTTATTGGTATTATCAGTTCTACA
This sequence comes from Mimachlamys varia, assembly GCA_947623455.1. Taxonomy (NCBI): domain Eukaryota; kingdom Metazoa; phylum Mollusca; class Bivalvia; order Pectinida; family Pectinidae; genus Mimachlamys; species Mimachlamys varia. The sequence goes on along the minus strand of OX392532.1, from coordinate 24,348,111 downwards.
TGAAGATGGGAAAGGTAGCATTCTTTGGCAGCAGTTTTGTACGGAGGTTGGAGAAGTTTATAGTCCGGAACCCCATGCCCCGGAGTTAGACTCCCACTTTCCATGGTAGGGGAGGTCTCCAATTGGATCGGGTAACCATGGATATGAAGTTGGGGGTAGAGGAGACTCTTTGTTACCCCCTTGGGTCTAGGCCGTGATAGAGGATCCCCCCATCCCGATGGGGTGTTGAGAGCTGCAATTTGATTGGTCGAATGGTTTTCGATTAGGTATAATAGGCGGGTTGGATATGGGGGATATATAGTAAACTCTATCCGATATGTTTACTGAAAGTAACCATATGGAAGATCCGAGGACGTACCAGTCCATACCGGTTACCAGTGGTCCCATAACACCCGTTTGGGAGTCGGTATAGAGTCCCACCAGAACTCAAATACCGCTCCACATATTGGGATATCACCACCTCGAACCGGGGCCTCATAGCAAGGGGAGTGTCAGCAAAATGGATGTAACGTCGTCCCATAGGCCGCAATCCTTCCTTCTGAATCCGCTCCCAGGCAGCCAAGGTGGTCCCATGGCGACAATAGGTGACCAATGCTGGATCCAGTACAGGTACACCCAATGAGGTCAGGGACACATCGCCAACGCTATGACCAGCCCCGGCACGAATCTTCGTCAGACAAACGGACAGGAACAGGCGCTGCTTCCCCTTGGTACCGGAAACCAGCTCGGTAATGTCACCTATGGTGGCCCCCAGACGGACAGCTACATCAGCCAAATCCACATAACCCTCTCCGTCACGAATGGCGGTACTGTCATGGCGAAGATAGCGAACTAGATTGCGTGAGAGTGACTCCATAATTAAGTAATGAAAATCCCCATACCCAACTCGCCTATTATACCTTATCGATAATCATTCGACCAATCAAATCACAGCTCTCATATCACCTTCGGGAAGGGGGGGGGGGGTCTTCTATCACGGCCTAAACGTGAGGGGACAGAAAAAATCCCCCTCACCCAAATACTATATAGAATTATCAAGAAAATGAAACATCGCCCATATCAAATGTAATAACTCACAAATTTACCCAAAATAATAATTATGGATCAGATGGAAAAAAAAGTAAAATACAAATAAGCGTATATTCGAGGTTCTAAGAACACTTTTTTGGATAAATGGTGGCCCTGAAAAGGGCCGTTTTGTAGGATAAGTGATCAAGACAAATGTCTAGCCACTATACCCCGGAGGAACTGGTAATATTTCCTCAGTCCGGTCTCAGATAGATGGACTTGGTCCAGGGAGTAGTCGGCCGGGTATCGAAGGTCACCTAGACGCAGGAGTCTACTCCCCAGTCTCCGGAAAAGGATCGAATTGATGACCCGGCGGCTACGTCGATATGAGGGCAAAGTAAGACCAGGCACCCTTGACACATTGCCACGTGGTAGCAACCCTACCACGTAAACAATGGCCCCTCCACTCTCCAAGTATGTCACCAAATCAATCAACCAGTCAGCTATAGTCCCAGAGGTCAAACGGGGGGAATTGTCATTGGCCCCCATGTGAAGAATGATTGCATCAGGTCGCTGACGTAGGACCTCCAGCTTCATGGCCATGGTCATTCGATCCAGTCGGAGACCTCCCCGTCCATGGAACGTAGGAGTCCAACCCCGGGGCATGGGGTTCCTGATGACAAACCTCTCCAATCTCCACACGAAACTACTACCAAAAAACGCAACCTTTCCCATCTTCATGTAGAACAAATAATGCCCATTAAACTACATCAAACCGATATATAGCCCATTTTGGTATTATAACAATCAACGTTAAGATACCCAGGTGCCTACAAGTCTACCGCCACTCCAAACGCTGATAGATTTATGAATTCATACAAAACTAGTAATAAACACTATAAAAACAACGCTAAAACCCTAGCGTAACCAAACCCATACACCCACACACAAAAATAAACGCTAACAAAACACCACACATCTGCTAGTCGCTCAAAACAACAAACAAACCGATAAGAGTAATCAAAACAAATCAAAGACAGACTACAAAGCATAGAAAAAACCCGTTATTCATAAAATTACACTAGAAAAACGAAAATAAAATAACACCGCACCAAAAATCCTACCGCCCATTCCCCCCCCCCCCAGGACCACCCTAAAATAGTCCACCTCCTACGAACCACCCCACCCCCATCCCCTAGCCCTACCCCCATCAACATCCCCACCCCTTTAAACCCCCTCATTCACCCCCACCGCCCCATAAAACCATACACCATTACCCACCCAACCTTCTCGACCCCAAATCTAACCACAGCACCATCTTTTCACAAAATAATAAAACGTCTGAACAGATGAGAAGACACAAGGAGAAAGCATAAGAAAGATCCTTAAGAAAGATGACTTTGTAGGGAAGACAAGTTTATTCAGAAATGAAAGGATGTGAATGAATAGAACAGGTTTCAGAAACGGACACCAAAAATAAAGTTAATTAGCACCTGCATGTCACTTACGCACCTGCACATAGTCCATCGGATAGGTCTTTAAACGGTGTCCCGTGTAGGAATGTCCAACCTGCACGCTAAAGATCCCTCAAAAACATAATTAACCAACCAAATTTAAATAAGTAGGTACGGTTTAAGGTCATATGACCCAGGGTGACGTAAACTATTAATATATCCATAAGTTTTATTTCCGGCACATTTCAAATTTCCCGATCACCCTGCCGACACCTACGACTACGCCAAGACATTTTGATGAGATACGGCTAGAGACTGACATCAATATTCACATTAACATTCGAACCAGAGGTCGCTTTGAAAATTAATCAAAAAACAGGAATAGATAAGCGACCTCGTCCCCCCACTCCCCCCTCCCTTGAGGGAAGGCAACTTCCCTCACGCCGGACGGAACACCGATGTAATTCGGTGTGTGTGTCGGCGTTAAACTCGTAAGCATGGGGCATTATCACTCACATCTACGATCCGAGCCGTCAACACCTCGTGGAGTGAGCTGCCCCTAATAGGTGTCGAATTGTTGAAAATTGGATTTTGTGTTTTTTAAGTTCTTCTGGCATTTTAGTCCTAGCAGTATTGTGCCTATCGCATTCAAGGAAGACGTGTTCGATTGTTTCATCTGAATTACAGTATGTACATTCCGGATTTAGTGTCTTTATCATACTGCTGATATTACTTTTTAATCTAGTTTTGCCTAGTCTTAGTCTAGTTATTTTGCTGTAGCCATACACTTTTTGTTTTTGTGTCGGTATTTCCATGATGTTCCTGAGGTCATTATTGATGTTGGTGTTAGACCAAATTTCGTTCCGCTTTTTTCCCCGATGGATTTATTAATGAGCGAGTATACTTCTTCCTTAGTAAGGTCTATATTGCCGTCTATAATGTCTAATTTTAGGGCATTTTTGGCTACCTCCTCCGCTTTATCGTTGCCCGGGATGTCTACATTGGTTGGTATATATTCGAATGTTATATCTATACCTTGTTTTTCTAGTAGACTGACTGAGTTTAGGATTGAATTAAGTGTGGTATTTATTGTAGTTTGTCGCGATTGAATTGGTTGAATTGACGAAAGGCTGTCAGTATAACTGCTCCCTCACAGGGTTTCTGATTATTTATGTTTCTAAGTGCTAAACTTATGGCTAATATTCGGCTTGTATATACTGAGCAGTTATCTGTTAATCGCATGGATATTTCGATATTTTCCTCTTTACAATAAATTCCTAAACCTACTCTATTGGTATCCGGAATTTTGGAACCGTCTGTGTAATATATTTTTTTTTATATTTATCCTCGATTACTGATAAGGCTATGGCTTTAGCACCTACAGGATTTTCCTTTTTATTTGTATTATTTAGTATTTCTAGACTGGTTTTAGGATTTTTTAGTAACCACGGTGGTGTTGGGTTCGTATGATACTGGTCTATTTTTATTGTGTCCATTTTGTGTTCTTGGATTAGCGCATTGACACCGAAATTATACGGAGCTTTTTGATATTTTTTTTGGGATTTCTATAATTTAGATTTTTGGCTTCAGATATGTTTGGTTTGGCGGGAATTCGGGTCCATGTATTTGGGTTCTTGCCCAGTATTTTAGGATGAGTTTTTCTCTTCTTAATTTTAATGGAATTTCTCCTGATTCTGCTAGTAAACTAATGGAAGGTGTGTTTTTCATAGCTTAATGCTATGCGGAGGGCTTTGTGTTGGATTACATCTAATGTTTTAAGCGCATTATCAGTAGCTGAATGATATATTTGACTTCCGTAGTCAATTTCTGATCTAATCAGAGCTTTGTACATTTTTAGTAGGGTGTGTTTGTTGATACCCAGATTGTTGCCTGAAGCATATGCAAGTGTGTTTAGTGTTCTTTTACACCTGTCTTTTATTGATTGAATGTGTGGAATCCAAGATAGATTTTTGTCAATAATGAGTCGTAAGTATTTAGTTTGGGTAACATATTTAATATGTGTTTTTCCTAGGTATAATTCGGGTTGTTTGTTTCTTCTAGAGAATGATATTGCTACCGTCTTTTCTTTGGAGATGTTGAAACCCCATTTGTCAGCCCCATCTTGAATGGCGTTGAGTGTTTTTTGGATTATTAACGCATTATTTGTTAGGTTATTATTGCTATTCCATAGGCTCGTATCATCAGCGAATTGACCTACTCTGGCGATTTTGGTTTTCTTTTCAAATTTGTGATGGTTATCTAATTTATATATGTTGTAAAGCGTTGGTGATAGTACACTACCTTGGGGTACTCCATTGCCTTAAGTCTCTTTCATCTGAGAGTTCATTATTAACTCCAACTTGGATTTTTTTAAGAAAGTGGGTTATAAATTTGAGGATATTTCCTGATATTCATACTTCTTTGAATGATAAAAGCAGTCCCTCGTGCCAAATTAGGTCATATGCCTTTTTAAGTGTTTCCGGTTTTGAGGGTGAATAGCTGTGGTGAAGGTGTTGGTTGGGGGGAGTTTGGAGCTGTGGATGTTGGGGATGGCATTGGGGTGGTTTCATTTTCCCTAGGGTGCGCCGTGATGGTGATGTTTAGGCTGAATCCTGTGTTAAGGTATTGTGAAAAGTTCCGTATAGTTTTATTGGGTTTTCATGAAGGTTGGCTATTGATACGAAGAATGCACTTAGTGTGTTTATGAATTGCTGTTTGGTCAGACATTGGTTACCTAGATGTTCAGGTACTTGATCAATGTTCATTTTCATGGAAGTGCCATTTACCGAAGTGAATGCTGTTTCGAAAGTTTTAGTGATAGTTTTAGTTTGGGTTTTTTGTTGGTTTACTGCTTGGGCATGTTTTTTCCTGGGTTGTGTGCTTTTGTTCCTTCGAGGTTTTGATTGGTTTGATTGTTTAATTTGAGTGTTGGGTTTATTGGTGAAAGGGGTTACGTTAAAGATCCTATCTCCATATCTGATGTTCTGGGGAGGGTTGGGGGACTTGAATAGGAGAAGGACTGAGGTTGTCATTTTACCTTTAAAGTTGACCATTCTTGTAGCTTTGATTACTAGGGGGCTTGCGATTAATGAGTGGGGGACATGCATTGGGATTCTGTATATTACCTCTCTACTTATATTAGGGTGCAAGGTTCTGGTGCGTTGAGTGTGAGATGTTTCATTTGGTTGTTTGGGGCGGGACAGGTTGATTTGTACGACTGGAAGGGGATGTTTTTAGTGGGGTTTTTATGCTTAAAGATCCTTGGAGCTGTAGGGCGCTCATACAGAGTATAAGTATTACCCCTGAGGGTAGGAAGTTTACTTGGGAGACCCCAACATGTTGTTGTATCTCCACTGACGCGTGTTTGTTTATCGCCTTATATGGCTCTCTACGGCCGTCCTTGGGGTTGGGGGTACTAATTAGAATATAATTAATAATTAACTTTCAGATGTAAAAGACCTTGACAATGGAGTTCCCCAAGGTAGTGTATTGTCACCTACGTTTAAACACCTTAAAACAATTGAAAAGAAAACTAGGATCGCCAGAGTAGGATAATTCGCCGATAATACAAGTTTATGGAACAGCAACAATACCATAACATACAACACATTAATTATTCAAAAAACGCTCAACGCCATTCAAGATTGGGCTGACAAATGGGGCTTTAAAATCTCTAAGAAAAAATGGTAGCGATATCCTTTTGTAGAATTAATAAACAACCGGACCTATAGAAAACAACTATAAAATACTATGGGCAAGTTTTATGGTCGCAATCTTGATCTCATCGAGAAATAATCTGAATCTTTGTGCGATATGAAGATGGACGTTTTTGGGTTTGCTTGTTAGTGCTTACTTGTTGTGATGACAACGATGACTCGGTTCTCATTTTGAGGATTGATGCTTACTTGGATGTTACTAAGATTTACATGGCTGGTGTCGTCTATGACGCAGAAGACGCTTACCCTTCAGGAACACCAGGTCTTATTCTCTCGTGCTTTTACTAGAGTCTCCATGTAAATATTTCCTTTGTTCCTATTTTGCCCCTAGTTTAATCTATGTTTAGTTCGGATTATGGTTTTGGTGACGCTTTTGGTATTGCGACCAAATATTTTCATCGCATTTAGCTTTTAGCACATTATCAGTGGCTGAATTATATATTTGACTTCCGTAGTCAATTTCTGATCTTATCGGCGCTTTGTGTATTTTAAGTAGGGTATGTATTATTACCAGAAGCATATGCAAGTGTGTTAAGTGTTCTTTTACACCTGTCTGTTATTGATTGAATGTGTGGTATCCAAGATAGATTTTTATCAATAATGAGTCCTAGATATTTGGTCTTAGTGAAAAGAATTAGAGAATACCAAAGCGTCAACAAAACCATATACGAGCGAAATAGTAGCTATAGGTCTAGCTCTTAGAATTAGATATACAGAAACCCCCTGAGGGAGCAGTGATAATAACGGACAGCCTCTCTTTAATTCAATCAAAACTACAAGAAATACCACACTAAATTCAATTCGCAACTCAGTTTACTAGGAAAACAAGGTAAAGATATAATATTCGAATATATACTGGCCCATGTAGACATCCCGGGCAATGATAAAGCGGACGAGTTAGCCAAAAAGGCACTAAAATTAGTGGGAGATAAAGATCTTACAAATGAAGAAGTCTACTCTCTAATTAACAAGTCGATGAGACAAAATGGAACGATACTTGGTCAAACACTAACGTTAATAATGACCTCAGGAAAATCACGGAAGTATCAACTCAAAACCAAAAATTATATGGCTACAGCAAAACAGACGATAATAACTAGACTACGATAAGGCAAAACTAAATTAAAAAGTAATATCAACGGTATGGTATAAATAGTAAATACGGAATGTACATACTGTAATTCAGACAAAACAATTGAACACGATTTCCTTAAATGCGCTAGGCACAATACTGCTAGAACTAAAATGCTGGAAGAACTTAAAAAAAGTTTAATTTACCACATTTCATCAATTATTAGCTTAGAAAGAATCTGAGAGTCTAATACATCGAATAATCATCATATATTTAAAAGAAACGGATTATTAAGACAATACAGGCAACCGAAACGAAACATTATTATTAAAGGGAGACAACTCCCAAAACGAATGACTCATAACTACAAGATTGAAGACATCCCATAATCATAACTGTATATATAAACACTTATACATAATCATAAGACTTTCAATTGTAAGATCGTAAAAGTAAACTATTTAAAAACACTTAATTAGTTGGAAGGTCCTCCTCCAGTTGGCGTGGGTATGAGGGGTTGTCCCTGACAGGTATTTTCTGCCACTGAGTTGCATACCTTCCGCCTTTTTCAGTATCTGATAGTCGATTTTTTGTGAAATTTAACCGCTTAACGTATCAAGCTGTTATTTTCATTATGGTTTTAGATTACTAATAACATAAAAAGAAAATTGGAAAGTTTAGTTTATATATACTCTAAATATTATTATTATATATATAGATAGATGTTTATTCTCCTGCCTGTGCGTTTTACAAGGCTCTGACAACAGGTCACGTTTAGATGACCTTTGTCGCCTCTTTACTTAAAGCTGACAATGCAAGTTAAAAAGCCTTTTTTGTTGAGATTAAAAACAAATAGCTTAGAAAGCTTCTGAGATGCCCCCTAACAGGTTACTAAGGAGAGGCAGACATTTTAGTTTTTGCCTTGCTTGGAAACGCGTCGGCCGCCCTGGGTATAAAAGACACCCAGCCTGTCAAACCGGTTTTCACATGAACACTGGCCGTGCAAAGTGCAACACACCTGCGGACACAACAGGTGACACTGGAGTAACAAAACTGGAATGACCAACACACACATACCTCGAAGTTGAAGTGACATGAAGATGGTCACTCTCTCAGACACCATCATAAATCGTGTGCCAAAGCAAAATAAAAAAAACCCTGAAAACACCCTAACTTTCCCTTCACCTACATCTTTGTATACGTAATGGACATCGACATGTTGATTTTACATTCGGAAGCAGAGCGAAAAATTCCGAACAGAATATGTACTCGCTCCTCATACTACCTATAATATTACGCCTTGCCTCTAAAGCGCTTTTAATGAAAATGTAGTGTAACACGCGAGCGTAGTCTTGATTATGTAAAACACGTGCACGAAACATGCGAGTGAGGGGAACTTATTTTGATGGAAATAAATGGATGTTATAGCAATGTTTATCACATAGGAACTGATTACTCGTAGCGACATGATGTTCCAATTGAATAATAAAGTAGGTTTATCAGTTGTTATTCATGTACTTGTTTTTTATTCGCACGAATTGTAGTGTAATATAATGCTTTCTAAAATATTACTTTGCCGTATTTTTTTTTTAATCTCAACAAAAAAAGCTTTTTAACTTGCATTGTCAGCTTGAACATTAAAATAAATTTCCGATGACCTGTCATCTTGCAGCAAGCCATTTCGTCACATTATTCCACATTTACTTTTTGGTTACGAAATGACTATACGGACAAATGCGATTATGCAAGCTTTGTCACCTCAAAATTTCACTGTCAAGATTCTGACAGTAGTAATTCGATTGTGTAATGCAAAATGTCATCGGAACATGACATTGTCTCGGATCTTAACGCAGCAGAGAGAAGTTTACGGAACGGCGCGGAGATCAAGACATGCTTTAATCAGATTGCTGGAAAATTTACAAGACAATATAATTGACAGGATGTAATAACTGACTGAAGCAGCGGTAAGCTTACATATTAATTTATTGTTTGTTTTTGTACATTTTATTTTTCTTCTTTTGCTTTTAATTTTAATACTGCAAATTTGTCATTCCCTGTATGGGGGCATTTGCTCATAACTATATTAAAGCTTGTTATTTGCAAGATTGTGGCGAGTTTATGTTAAGATATCCCAATCGCTTTTGCCAGTGTCGTGTATGACTTTAAAATTGCTGAAAGGACACCATCATCTGGCATTTTTAATAAATGCTCTTTTTCGAGTTTTTAAGTTGTTTATTGATTGCAAAAAACATACCAGAGTTGATTCATGTGCAGGAACTATTGTATACAAGGGATGATGGCATAAACCGTAACGTAGCCACAGACCACTACCATACGCGAGAGTATATATATATATAGTATAGCGAGACCGAACTGCGACTGATCTACCTGGCCAACAACACTTGTTCAATCGTGTTTTCTTACACCAGGTTTCGTTATAAAAACGAATATGTATATACTTTGGAAGAAATTGAGCTAAACGTTGAGCTTATCCCAAGTCTTAAACATAATAATTAGCCAAGTCGTCTTAATGTGCATTTGAGTATGTTAAAATCTGAATTGAAAACATGTACGGAGATGCTTTTGCTTGTATATTACAAGTTAGCCGGTTTGATGATTAAATTAAGACCCTTGTAATGTATTGACCAATTGGGAGTTTAGCTTAAATGGTGACGCCGACGCCGGAAAGGTAATTGCTGTCTCCCTTCGCGGACATTGTCAAAGTGCGTGTACACAACATCCTATAACACTGACGTGTGACGTGGACTTGTGAAGTTGTCAGTTTCGTGTATAGGTCTACGCGCACGGAGATTCTAATAGCTATTAACAGTATGTTATCCTGACAACAACTTGAGCAAAATAATAAAAGTGATATGCATTTTCATTCTAGAATTTGTCTGCAACGACAAGTATAATCGACGATCAAACCACCAGTACGCAAGATACGTCCGTACTTCGGCTTGAAGAAGCGTCGACTACGTTGAATATTGTCACGCACGACAGCTCATCACCTGTGGGACGAGTTGACCTGCTCACCGAGCCAACAGAGAAGTCAACTCGACCTTTCTATGAACATACTGCGGCCTTCCAATTACACACGCATTCATGCACACCGCATACACCGGAGGTCGTCCTTAAATTACTCTAGGTGTTAGTCAATAGGACGTAAAACAATAAAACCAAACAACATTGTACATATACTGAATACAAATTACATGCATGAAAAATAAGTAAAAGTTTAAGTCATTTGATACAAAAAATTGAATTCTGAAACAGCAAAATCTGTACAAAAGGTATCAAAAGCAAACGAATCAATTAAAAATATATTTTTTATGACCATTCAAAAGTCCATTGAAGTTAAGAATTTAAATATTTATTTCATTGATTGAATGCATGACCAAACTTGGAACCCTGTCGAACTCCGTTAAAATCACTATCTTAGAGGCGTTTCGGGGAGAGGTTTTTGCTCCTTGGATAAACATCGTGTATTGGAACAAAACACACTGGACACACAAGTTGGTCGAGTTGGTAGTTTATTCAGGTACTCTTAAGTGTTTTAGAATGTCACTCGTCTAATGTCTATAGATCGTGTGTCAGTTTTGAAGTTACAGTCTGTTTTTAATTTTCTCTGCTTTTTGCCCCCAGTCAACCATAACATGACATGATAATAATTTGAATTCACTTTCCGAATGTCTCATAACCGGTGCACGTTAATTGGGGTCAATGGCCCAGGAACTTCCTGGTCAATTATGAAATGTAAAATTAAGCTAACCATATCCTCCCGAGCTATATCATACCTGAGCAAAACTACTGTGAAACGTTCGTCCCCCTTTCAATAAGAAATTTGATTGTAAAATAAAAGTTCCTTTTAAGACATAGACATTCTAGTAATAAACCTGTTTATAAATACCCATCACCAAACATCTTATACTTGATTCTAGGGATTGTATGCAGACCCACAAGTGTATCCCTTTTGAAACATCTTAATAACACTTAACAGTTTTGTATAATGTCTCTACGTGACAGTATGTCTTGACATACCTTATGAATCGTCCAAAACTTGATTATACAAGTCAACGTAAAAGTCTGGTCCAAAACTTCATTATACAAGTCAAAGAAAAAGTCTGTAAGTGTCGCATACAATTATCAGCAACATATAACATATCCAAATTAAATAAATTACATTTCACGTTTTTGATATTTACAAAGACAATAAGTGATAAATTTATTATCAATAAATGAGCAACATAGTCACAATAGAATCCACGCGGGAAAACTATTAATTGTTATATAAAGATAAGTTACACAATATTTAATTCATGTCGATCCCGACATTACGATTTCACATAATAACGTTCATTACATTAACTGTTCATCCACGAAAAATAGTATACATTTCATGAAGAGTTCACGATGAAGATAGTATTTACAAATGATTGGCCACGTCTAGAATGAGTCCGTTCTCATTGAATAGTGGTTTTCAGATAGAATAATGGTTTTCGGATTGTCATATCCTGTTATAGAAATCCACCTCCAACTAGCGCGTTACTTTTCAGTAAGTTTTAACACAGTTCCAGCGTATCAGTTTTAACTTATAATATCATTGGTCTTGTCTTTCGTAGGAAGGGGACCCTAGGAATTTCCCTTGGATTTGATTCCACTCCTGTTGTCATGAAAAGTTGGTCCCGGATCCTCACCGTTGGTTCTGAACCATCCTCATTATCATACAACTCTTAGTCACTTAATAGAATGTCTCGGGTACATTCCCGTTTCTTTAGACCACCTTTATTATCCTTACAATTCATTGTTCAACAATGCATTGCAAATTATTGTTCGAAATAGTCTTGATTTCTATGGTTATCAACACTGTCTCTGTACTTGTGTACTGATTAATATGCAGAAAGTTCGTCCCTACATACACTCTTTAACTACGGAGTCCACTTCTGCTTTCTTGTTTTGCATTAACATTGGCGGTTGCTTCCAACATGTTGTTGGAATGGTTGATCCTCTGGTACACAGGGATATATTTTGAGGACTGCATCCTTTTTGCAGCCTTCGTTGACCACCGGTCCTGTTGGGCATGGAACGTCGTCACCGTCCTCCCTTGTTCTCGTCAGTGGCACCATTTCAAATTGAGGTTTGGTGATTGGCTTACCTAACCTTTTTGCGCTCTCATGGCTAATCGATCCCTACGTAAGCTCCTTAACCTATACCGCTTGTAAATAAATATAATAATTATAACCACCCTTAAGCCTACTAGCCCCATACCTTTCAAGCCCCATACTGGAATACCAATATCAGTTTTTACCGCTGCAAGATATTTTAATTCTTGGACAGTTGGGCCATTGGTATTTGTTTGATTTCCCCTTAGTTTTCTAGGAAGTTCTATTTTAGTAAAATTCGGCAAGGAATGGCTCGCATTGTCTAATTTTAGACACATAGTTATTGCTATTAAGTTTTCCCAATCCCCCTTAGTCTCAATTGTACTCATTTCTTCATAGAAAGGTAACAAAAACAAATCGGAGAATACTAAAGCGTCAACAAAACCATTAACCGAACTCAAAATCGATTAAACTAGGGGCAAAATAGGAACAAAGGAAAGATTTACATGGAGTCTCTCGTAAAAGCACAAGAGAATAAGACAAGGTGTTCCGGAAGAGTAAACGTCTTCTGCTTCATCGACGACACCCGCCATGTAAATCTTGGTCACATCCAAGTAAGCATCAATCCTCAAAATGAGAACCGAGTCATCATTGTCATCACAACAAGTAAACACTAACAAGCAACTCAAAAACGTCCATCTTCATATCGCACAAAAAACTAAGCCTATCTTACGATGGCCGATAGCGGCCAGGCACTTTTCATTACTTTTATGTTTAAAAGTGTACCATGGTACACTTTTGTTTGGGTACACTTTTCATCACTTTTATGGTCAAAAGTGTAACATGGTACACTTTTCATCACTTCTATGTTTAAAAGTGTTACATGGTACACTTTTGTGGGGAACACTTTTGTGGGGTACAATATAGTGTACCATGGTATACTTTTGTGGGGTACACTTTTGAAAATAAAAGCGATAAAATTTGTACCCTTTTAACACCAGCAGCCGAAAGCGTCCGTACTGTTTTAGACACATTTGTATTCAAATGTGTACCACATGTTACACTTTTAGCGGTACACTTTTATTTAATTTTACAGTCAAATGTGTAACATAGTACACTTTTAGATGACCAAAAGCGGCCAAATGTTGATTAATGACATTTCGTGTAGAGGAATGTTAAAAAGGGAAAACGCATGGCCTTTTTAATCATTTAACGTGGGTACCCAAAGGGGAAACAACATTGATTTATATAAACGTAACTGTAATCCACGCGTGATTAAGATTGTCTTACAGTTGGATAATATAACAGAAACCACATTGTCAACTGGAACCCTTCATCTCAGCTGTCACTGAACATAATATTGATCTGTTCCTGCAAAATCAACTTAACAGAAGAAAGTTCAAGTGAAACATATTTTTGGACCCCGATGCCTCGACCACACTATACCTGTACTAACGTGTGATACAGTTTGTGAGTAGATGTCAAGTATTTTTTTCATGTTAAGAGTAATAAATTACCAGCGGCTCCAATGACAAACTTCAAAAGACATTGTGTTATTAAATGTGTAACCAATGGCCGTTTTCGGCTGTAAATGAGGGACAAATGACTACTAAATGTGTACCATACACAAGTGTACCATGTTACAGTTTTGCATATAAAAGTGTTGAAAAGTGTACCTCACAAAAGTGTACCATGGTACAGTTTTTCATATAAAAGTGATGAAAAGTGTACCCAACGAAAGTGTACCATGTTACACTTTTAAACTTAAAAGCAAAGAAAAATGTCTGGCCGCTATCGGCCATCGTACTATCTTTAGTTGCCGAACAAGTTTGATCTAAGCACATTATAACCCCGTCAAGTTTACAATGCCATCCCCTACATTTTATGTTGTTGGGCAGATTTGTAGGTTGTGAGGAATGTTAGGTGAATGTAGAAGTGTTGTATTCCCATAACCCTAAGGTAACCGAAAGGACGGGCCGTACTCCAGTTTGCCCTAAGCTGCTGCCGCTTCCCTCCAAAGCCCGTATGCCCTGGCCTCCAAACCCCAACTCCCTGTCCGACAGAAGCCAGAAAACTTTCCCAGTGTGAAGCCTTCCCCAAGTCTATCGATCTTTCGATCCAAGTCGAGCTCTACTTTGATTAAGGCATCGTCTTCCCAGCCGTTGGCGACTTCACGGCGTGAAATGATTTTCAGACGCATCTGTCGCTTTCCATTGTGTGATCATTCAATGTCTCTTAACCCACATGAAGTTATGTATTCTTCCATCTTGTTAGAGGCCTTGATCTCCTCTACAAGCCTCTCGACCCCGGAATAATGTTTATTAAACCTTCCACTACATATAATAGATATATTGATATTCTACTTAGGCTTGTCAACCTGTATATATCCTTTGCCAACACAGCTTGTAAATTACCCATTTGTATTACAGTTTTGGTTTGCTCTTAAGGTTTTAAGTCTACTTTCTGTTTTTTAACGATACCTGGTGTGTGTAATGGTTTGAAAAGTTAAAGGTTTGTTTTAAAGATGCTAATGATCCTTTGATAATTAATGACAATGTCACTATATGTATATTGTTTCTTTGTACATATATGTGACCCTTCGTTCGTATTAAAAATATATCGATGTGATCTTATTAACGCCCAACGTGTTACTGTTACTTCTTATCGGCAAATAAGAATGGTATTCTGCGTATATAATCTATGTAGTTCGATGATATATCCAAAATTGACCAATATTGCAACATTCTAAAGGCACAACAGTTTGTCACGATATAAATTAATAAACTTGAATGATAATGTGAAATAAAAGAAACAAATGGGGGGAAATGTTTTGTTTTAGAAAATCTAACATTAATTAATACATATTCGTGTCATTGAGTTGCATATGATCATCTGGTTTTCGACGGGGTAATAAACCATCGCAAATAGCAAAAGAAACAATTGTGAAAAAAATATCCTAATATTATTGATACAATAGTCTATCTTTTACCTTACCTGTATAATTGTTTGTCTGTCAATTCGTTATTTACTCATTATAATGTCGGCACTTTCCTACTGCTACTCGCCATGGCACCATATTGTGTCATCGACGATAGTGCTCACTAGCGTTTCATTAACATTGAAGACCACACCAGTCGAATTTTGTAGCAGAGGAAAAACCAACATTTAAGTTTTAAATGATTATCCTTCAGAAAATGTCACATTTTGATATAAATAGCAAGTGTACTATTTGTCAACGGTAGTGATATCAGAACTTGCAAAAGTCAGCATTTAGTTGTAGAAATGTATGTTTAAAACACTGCATTGTCTGTCATTACATTCTTTTTATGGAAATAGTATACCATAGCACTTCACTGGGTCTGAAAACAACCATATTATTTCCCTTTTTATGAGAAAGTAAACTGTAAAATATGCCCTTTCATAGCGTTTTATTCATCGCACAACAAACATTTCGCGTTACTTAAAATGCACAATTCATTGATATGTCGCTAAAAATTACATGATCAGACTCGGGTCATCTTGCACTATGTTCACTGACCTTCGGAAATTTCACTGGGGCTCTGAACGCTGCAGATAGGTTTTTAAAGATGTATGTAAATGGGCATACGTGTACGTAAGTATATATGTAATAGGACGAGGAAAAGTGATAAAGATAGTGCCGTCGCTGTGTTAAAACTTACTGAGAAGTAACGCGCGTGTTGGAGGTGGATTTCTATAAAAGGATATGATAATCCGAAAACCACTATTCCATGAGGACGGACTCTTTCAAGACGTGGCCAATCATTTGTAAATACTATCATCGTGCGTGAACTCTTAATGACTCTTGGCTCTCCAGCCCGATGCTTTACGTATCGATTCAGCTAAAACGAAATCTTATCAATTGATGCACATAAAACTGCTCGTTTGAAACGCAAAGTCTATTTTTCTTGATCAAAGCGTTTCTTGTTGTGTGGGCAAAAGGCAGACGACACCTGGTGAGGAACCACGCGAGAGTTTATGAGATATTTACAAGATGGCAAAGGCGTCGGAACCATCATGTCGTTGATAACGTAATGTCCGACGATATGCTGAGATGTGATTACAGCTTTGCATGATTCAGGCACCATAATTCATGACTGAGACTTTACTGCACGCCTGTAAAAACAGTGAAAACAATATTTGAATCTTGAAACAATTGGAAATGTAAAAAAAAAAAAAAAATCCATTACGTCAAAAGAAAAGCATAGCCTAATTAGGCCTATATGAATGTCCAATGTCGTTTCATATCACCTTTAACGAGGTGGTTACTACCACAGGAGCTAGGCCCGGACCTATGTCACTTTGAAATAATTGTCGGATATTTGTTTTTACCTTTCTCGAATAGCCCCTCCCACTACTATATATCTGTGACATAGTAGTGGGAGGGGCTATATTCTAGAAAGGTAAAAAAATATCTGACAATCATTTCTGCCAATATAATATATTAGAAAGCATTACAGTAAGTTAACCTACTGTACTTTATATTTATCTTGTAGGCATGCTTTGGTTTCTGTCTTTTTTTTTTTTGAAACTATCTGCATCTCTCCACATTTCGAATTGTGAAAAAACAGGCGGCCACTTGAATTCATCTCGACGGTTTTTCGTCTGTGAAGATAACATCAGCGAAGGTATATTTCCTGGACAGGGCATCTATGCACCATTTCACACGGGCTCTATTGTTGTTTTAGAAATAAGCTGGCAGTATTGTAGCTTTTTCGTTACCCAACCAATTGCAAGCTCAACACGAACACAATTCACAGTGGTTCTAGACACAGTCAAATTCAGTTCTGTCTTCAGTCTCGCACAAATATCAATACTAGTCGGTTCATTGTTTTTAGTCAACCACGTTTGAATGACTTGGCGTACACCTGCCGTAATCTTTAATTGCGTACCTGTCCGCTTTTTGTCGCTGATAGATCCGGTTTCCCTCAATCTTCGAACACACAGCCGCACCGACTTCCATGTTACTGCAACGTTGTTTGTGTGTTCGATCGTTTTCTTGATCTTTCCAACTCCGTAGCCTTTGTCACTAAGTCGTATAATGGCATCTCAACTCTGAAGGTAAGCGTGAGATCCTGTAATGCAGCCA
The DNA here is from genome assembly GCA_947623455.1 of Mimachlamys varia. Taxonomy (NCBI): domain Eukaryota; kingdom Metazoa; phylum Mollusca; class Bivalvia; order Pectinida; family Pectinidae; genus Mimachlamys; species Mimachlamys varia. Next base: position 24,330,652 of record OX392532.1, on the reverse strand, counting down.
TTTAAATTTTCGAGATGATAAACTGCGCGCGCATCTTCACCCAAAAAGACGGAAACGCCGAACGGATTAGCCGAACTAAACGGCTGCCGAATGAAATAATAAAACGGGACGGACGGTCGGAGCGAACGGAACGTTTCAGTCGATACGAACGAAACAGACGCAAATGACGGACGGAGAACGAACGGTAGACGAACGATTACCGCACGCAGGCCTACCGCAGAACGAACGGAACCAAGGTGGATACTTGGCCGTAATTCTAACTGTAACACATTGGTTTACAGTTCCAGTTAAGCAATATACTGTTACGTAGGATTGATATGTATTGCATAGGTTCATTAGTCATTTAAACGTTGCCATCACCATAATCACAAATCAGTTTTGGTTGGATAAGGATCGCAGACCAATTCAAGGGTCTCCATGTAGAGCTTTCCTTTTTTCTTACTTTACCCCTAGGTTAATCGATTTTTAGTTCGGACTATGGTTTTGTTGACGCTTTGGTATTTCTGCTTTTGACAGTACAATTCTCAATGCCGAAAAAGCAGATATCGTATATTTGAACTAAAAAAAAAACTCATGTAAGGACTACTGTATCAATATGGTTGAGGAACCGAAGCTGAATTCAAACAAAACATATTTGATTGACGTTTGGCCACATCTTGTTGTGCATATATTCCTTAATCGACTACCTATCTGTATTATATATTATCAAACACATTGTATACATATGTGTGATGATTTCAGAAAAAAAATATAATTTCATTTTTTGTAAGTCTGTTTGACACTAATTTACTTTCCTTTGTTCAAATTTTGCCCCTGGTTTATTCGATTTTGAGTTTGGATTATGATTATGTTGACGCTTCGGTATTCTCTTATTTTAATACCGCCATAGTGCTTAGTATTTTCAGCTAGTTAGTTAGTTAGAACCGGTTTGGGTGGTGGTGTCTTATTGGAGAAGGAAACTGGAGTACCAAGAAACGGGCAGGTGACCCCATAAATTTTCATGACTAATGGTGGAATCGAACCCAACCGCCTTGATGAAAGGCAACTGCGATATCAACTGCCGAGCCCTTTAGGTATTTTACCTTGTGACCAAGTTTCTAGAAAGTCGGATAATATTTGTTGTCGTTTTTGCACATATACGAAGTGTGACAGACAGATAGATGGACGATCGGACAGGCGGACAAACCAAAAATAATACCCCCGTTTCGGTGAAAGCGGGGGATAGAAATTAAGGATATTTGATGTCAATATGGTGTTATATCAATATTGACCTTTGTATTGTTTTAAAATTTTCATCGAGACTTTTGGCTCATTTCCAAGGGCACACTTCTTCACTGAAAGTTTTAAACCTTGCATAATAACCATCACTTTGACCTCTACTGGCATTATCTGTCCTAGGGCCTATTTTTCTGCTCTTGCAAAATAAGTGTCATTGCTTTCTGTAGCACTCTGCTTTATTGACATACATTTAATGTCCATTTGTTTCTTATTGAAGCGGTCATCAAAGGCATCCTTTAGCACAGAAAGGTTCACTTTTGACTCTTCAGCAGGCTGTTTATCCATACTTGTGCGCTGCCCTCAAAATTACAACCTTGTCCTGCAATGGTGTCCTCAGAGAGCTTCCATAGAGTTCCATCATAATCGGGCATCGGTGCCATTAAACTTTGGCAAGGTTACACCAAGGCCAGACATTATGACTGTCTGTTGTGGCTGTGTTGGTGGAGAAGGTGGCAAGTTTCTAACACTTGATGAGGAAGAAGTTGTGGAAGCTACCCTGAGAAGAGTGGAACTATCAGTGGTAGTAGTTACTGCAAGTCCGTTTTGGGTTGAATCTTGTTTAGCAGATGTTAATTGCACGGGTCCGACTGTGGTGACAGATGTTGGGTTTGTGGCACCTGTTGTTGTTGTTGTTGCAGTCGTCAACATACTGTTAAAGCGTGAAAAATGTGAATGGCGCACCCTGTAGTTTAATGGTCTGTTGTTTATCCTCTTCGAATGCTCTTTCATATGGGATGTTGAGGAAACTCCAAGTTTTCATCTTTTCTTATTTTGAATTCTGTAAAATATAATGCAGAGAAAAATGTTTCACGTCTGTCTTCTTTATTGGTCCGAGTCAAAGTGTCACAAATTCAGTGTTTACAATCAATGACATATATTAAATATTCATATAAGAATTATCAATACAATATTCAAGACCTAATGAGTTTTGGTTAATTTCACACAATTTGAAGGGAAACAACAGCCGTACTAACTTACAAAATCATTCAAAATCAGACAATTCACTTTCACAATTTGGGGGAAATTAGCAAAGCATTTAAATATATTGAAGAACTCGCTTGATTATTTGAGGGGTGATGAAGGCAGTTAGTAGTAAAGTATGCAGGTTTATAAAATACTCCGAAATGATCGGCCATGTGTCAACCCAATGATCGAGAGATGGCGGCCATGGGTCAACCAAATGATCGGCCAAGCGAAAAAAAGGACGGGTACAATTTTTAAAATTTAAAATTTGAAAAAAAAAAATTATATGACTATATCACTTTTGCAATTTTTTCAAGAAAAACTATTTCATTTTTTTTCTCCTTTGTGTTCAACACACCCGATGGGTGTGATGCGCTAGCTGTCCGTGGTTTAGGCTGAATCGGTGTCCATTTCACAGTATTCAAAGTCTGTCCGTTCTACAAATTTGTCAATAAAGTCGTAATGAACTCCAGCATTCGCATTTTGGCGTGTTGTAAAATGAAAAAAACCTAACTGAATTGGCAAATCAAAATTAATTTTAGGTTTTGACATTTCAACTTCATAGTATTTATTTGTTTTATACAAACACGTTAAATTCCGAAAACGGGGGTTGTTAACGAAAGTGGCGACCTTGTTGTCTCCACTTACATATGAAATCGACACGTGTTTCGACTTGTCCATAATCAATCCTCCATAACAGGAATTTCCAATCAGCTTAAACGTTTCTGCGATAATTGCAAGTCTCGCGCCCGTGCGACGAGCATCGCTCACATCTTTATCAAGATTTGAAAATGGTACACTCTAACTATACTCCACGGTTTGATGGATGTGCGTGATTTTCAATCCATGATCAATATACCACTTAAATTGTGGTGTTGCTATCATGATCCTTTCTGCCTTCATACCACCCCACCCACAAGTAGAGTTCGCGGCTTTGTGCTTACACCTTGCGAGTTGACGTGATTCTGCATGTCTTTTCCTATACATTCGAAAGGAACATCTGTGGTGCAGGAAATAGGGGACATTTCACTAAAATGTTCGTAAGGAGTCCGTTTGGTATTTCGAAACCCCTTGGGCCATTTCTCCAGTACTCTTATGTCCACTTCTAGCATTCCAAAAAGATCCTCATTTCGTACAGCTTGGATAATTTCATCTTCACTCACGTTTGATTTGTGTTTTTGATCAAACTTCTGTTGTTTTTCTTGTATAAATTGTTGTAGCCTCTGCCTTTTGCGTTTTAAGTCGTTGAATTCACATTCCCAAATTTCAGTGACGTTATAACCTCGCTCAGTTCTCGTTTTTTATGGTTCTTGTCAGTGGACAGTTTTGATGGCCATGAAAATAGCAACCGTGAAATTGCAGCACCATTTTTTTTCCGGACAATTTTTATCTATGGGATACGGTCCAGTTCGTTTTTCACATTTGTTATTAAAGCTGACAATGCAAGTTAAAAAGCTTTTTTGTTGAGATTTAAAAAAAAAAAAAAATACGGCAAAGTTATATTTCAGAAAACTTCTGGGAGCCCCCTAACAGGTTACTAAGGAGAGGCAGACATTTTAGTTTTTGCCTTGCTTGGAAACGAGAGTCGGCCTCCCTGGGTATAAAAGGCACCCGGTCTGTCAAACCGGTTTTTACATGAGCACTGGCCGTGCAAAGTGCAACACACCTGCGGACACAACAGGCGACACTAGAGTTACAAAACTGGAATGACAAACACACACTTACCTTGAAGTTGAAGTTACATGAAGATGGTCACTCCCTCAGCCACCATCATAAATCATGTGCCAGAGCAAAACGAAAAAATTAAAACTGAAAACACCCTAATTGTCCCTTCACCTATGTATACGTAATGGACATCGACATGTTGATTTTACATTCGGAAGCAGAGCGAAACGTTCCGAACAGAATATGTACTCGCTCCTAATACTACCTATAATATTACGCCTTGCCACTAAAGCGCTTGTAATGAAAATGTAGTGCAACACGCGAACATAGTCTTGATTATGTAAAACACGTGCACGAACACATGCGAGTGAGGGGAACTTATTTTGATGGAAATAAATGGATTTTATAGCAATGTTTCACACAGGAACTGATTACTCGTAGCGACATGATGTTCCAATTTAATACTAAGGTAGGTTTATTAGTTGTCATTCATGTACTTGTTTTTAATTCGCACGAATTTTGGTGTAATATATTGTTTTTTTTATTTTGCTCATATTGTATAATATCGGTATAATAACACCTTCAATATCCATGTCAATGTTCTTCAGATACTGATCGAAAATATCGTAAAAAAATCAGTAAGTATGTGTTGGCTAGCTATATAGGTCTATAGAAGTGTCGCCGTGCGGATTCATCACAACAATGAGAACCGGTTTGACGGCCTGGGTGCCTTTTATACCCAAGGAAGCCGACTATCGTTACCAAGCAAGGCAAAAACTAAAATATCTGCCATTCCTTAGTAACCTGTAAGGGGGCATCTCAGAAGATTTCTAAAAATTTTACTTGGCCGTTTTTTTTTTTTAAAATATCAACAAGAAAGCTTTTTAACTTGCATTGTCAGCTTTAAGCTTTGAATGACTTTGATTTCTTGCTCCTTACTTATCCATTCCAGCCAATAAAATGCACTCATATATTTTTTCACGTAGCTCTGGACGAAATCCATTCCCCCCTCCGTAAATAAGGGCCAACCGGCATTTTGTGGTCGATAGCCCATATATATAGAGCATTCGCAGCATGCCTACAACTTTTTGACATAGCTTATGACGATTCTCCCTAATAAACAGAAGATCGTCAGTTAAAAATAATTGAAGGACGGCCAACAATATTCCCTCTCACTGTATCGAACAGATCTTTGTCGTTTTTATGAAAAAGGGAGAAAGTGACCCCCATCTTTTTTCCAGCATCGAATAACATCCGTTGGACGATTCCAGGCACTAACATGGTCACCTTGAATAGATCGATATTTTTTTCAAAATAAAATTTTTGAAGATTTTTAACTGCATGAACAAAAGGACCTACATCTAAATTGTTATACCAAAACAGGAAATCTGTAAATTTACACATGTGTTTTTCTTTCCAAACAGTCTGACAAAACGCGTACTCTTCAAATGAAATGTTATTATTTTTCAATTTGCTGTAAAAATCCCCCTTGATCTGGAAGTGACGTATAGTTCAATTTCCGCTCACTGTCAGACCACTTATATGGAAAATAGCCCTTCTGTTCTTGAATTCCATAAGCGTTTGAAAATTTACTATAGTATGAGCCATGCACTAAATAATTTGAAATATCTAAAAACTTAAATGTAGTATTACTAATGCAGCTATATGCGTTGCACTTTTTTTACTGTAAACGGTTTATTTCCTGGATCGTCAAGATGAAGTTTCTGAGAAATTTTCTGCTTGATTAAATTCAAATCATACCTTGACGAGTTAAATTTAAGGACAGGTGTCTGCTTACAGTAAAGTAAAAACTTTTCCATGAGTCTTTGGTCCATTGCTTTTGTAACGAATTCCTCCTCGGTTGCATCTTGAATTCGTTGTTCAAGTTTTTCTATCGCATTTCCCCATCGCTCCCTCGCAAGTAAAGCCACTTCCACAGATATGCCCTCATATACGTAGTCATGGATTCTGTCGGACTATCCACAAAACATTTAGGATACACTCACCGAGATCGGTACGTGTACCTTGGTCCAAGAAAGTTTCTCTGTTTTCGTTTGATTTGTACTAGGTTTCAGCATCGCTTCAAAGTCATACACAATAAACCACGATAATAATGTCGTTCTGCTCTAAATTGTCAAAAATTGTAGTATTTAGTTGGTAGTATCCCCCGAGAGAATGTGATTTTGTAATACCGGTGCACATGCGTTGATGTTTTAGGCACATGAATGAGGTTGGGAAAAGTCTTTCGCAGTTTTCACACTCATATTTACGACAGTAAGCTGTTATATTTTTTTTGACGTACGATAAGTGATTTTCATATAAATTCAAGTACATGACACTCGTAGCGTCCAGTACTTCGTCTTTCACAGTGGCTACACCTTCAGAACTCGGGGAATAAATGTTAATAAAGACATTAAAACATTGTTCAAACTCCGAAATCTCGGCCAGTATACACCTATGTAATTGTGATTTGCTATAAGAGTTATGTCCCCTAGTCCTTTCCTTCTTTAGTAGTTGCTCCACGTTTTGTAATGCTGTTTGACGGACAGCTCTACTCGGGTTTGTTGTTGATGTGTGACCAAACACCGAAAAAGGCACAGGATGTCATTATATCTTTTTCCCTTTGTGTCCTGAATTAATGATTTAATGTTCCTATTGTTAATTATATAATGAGGAAGATTTGTCTGTCCAGAGTCGAGGGGACAATTGGTCCTAAAAATAGTAATATGTATATTAGTGAGATGTACTGGTTTCCACTTACTGCTTGCCCGCTGCCTGGGCATATATTCTATTAAATCCATTTTCTCCAATTTGTTCAGCAGCTTTCCATTTACATCTCGACGCTTGTTGATAAGGAGTGGCTGGTCAAAAATACTCCCATTTCCATAAAGACGGAAATAACAGCATTCTCCGGTCTCTGCATTTCGGAAAATCAATCCGAAGGAAAGGTTGAGTGTAAATGAATGTTACTCACCTTCATAAATCTCGTCCACGGCATTGATGACAATTTCAACACCGAAATTAGGCCTCAGTGGTTTGTTTGCCATAGATATTACGGGGCCGCTGACATTTTCTTCAATGATGAGAGGTGTATTCGTTTCGTACACCTCTCGAAGTTTGTCGTCTCCATCCCACTGGGCTTCATCATTACTCCACGGAATTTCCTGTAATTTCAACCCAGCTCCTTCTTGCTTGTGTTTCATATGATGAACGTATAAAACTTTCCTATTAGGAAATTTCTCTTTACATGTTCTACGTGTATAAGACCTACTTCCTGTTTCATTCCCAAGTGTCACTCTTCGGCGTAGTTACCGTACTTTGTGCAGGTCTCGTTCGTTCCTCGCTGATGGATACGGGAATGTTGTAATAACTGGCGCGCTGTAGGTAGGGAGTTGAACTTGACAGTCACAACATTCAAACCGTCTCAAAACGAGGGTTGGTCTACAGCCACTCTTTTCGTGACGAGCTCGATTTCATATATAGCCAAACTTCTCCTCACACTTTTGACACTGGAAGGTTTTGTTTCCATGCTTGTTGTGAATATGTTCCACTAGGGACTTTTTCTGCGGAATACCTTTTCACACATTCCACAAACATGGGAGAGTTCCTTAATTGTCCTCAACACTATTTCGTTGTTCTGTAACTTGTTTAAGTTAGCCCACCGCAGTAGTTTTTCGACGCCATCGAATTGATTGAGCTAGACAAGAAGGCTCTCTTCTTCAGCTCCGAATAGCATGCTATCGTCTTGTTCAAGCGAGGTCAACTCCGTAAGACATGGCGTAGGACATGATGATTTCATTAAGAGAAATCAAGTTGAAGGCTCTATACTTATCAGATATCAAAGTAAGAATGGAGATTTTTGTCAAGGAACATTAGCAATATAGTTAGTCTATACGTCCTAACTCCTGACCATTACTCAGACGACACCTCCTCTTTTACCTATGTATACGATCGCGAGTGTTTCTATCATGCTGAACAACACCTGTCTTTGGAAAAACTAATCCAGTTTTGTCAAACCTTCTGCAGTGTTTGTTGATGTATACGTAACACAATCCATACTCGTGTACGTGTAATCGTGTTTACAGTGGGGTATGGACTGTTTGAACTACATGTAAAATATACTCCACATATTATCCAACTAGCTTCTAAATGACGGTTTACTTTCATTTGAAAAACAAGAGGCCCAATGGGCCTGCATCGCTCACCTGGTATCAATCTCTGACTTATATTATAGGGTAACCCCAAAGTCCCTAAAATCTTTTACTGTAAGACATTTAGAATAACATGTTAAGATTTAAAAATATTTTACCCCGGTGACCTTGTCAGACATCATTTTCATTTTCAAATTTTGTTTGGCTTCATCCCAGGATGCTACCAGCCAAATAGCATGTCTCTGGGCATTTTGGTTTATCAGAAAAAGACGCTAAAAGATTTTAACAGATTTGACATCTGTGACCTTTAATATGGGTCAAGGTCATTTTCATTCGCAAAATTTGTCAAGCGTTCTCCAAGGAACCTTTCAGCCAAATATCATGCTTCTAGGGCTTTTCGTATTTCAGAAGATGTTGTTTAAATGTTTTACCAGATTTGACTCCTGTGACCTTGAATATATGTCTAGGTCATTTCTTTACGCAAACTGTGTTTGGCTTCATCCAAGAAAGCTTTCAGCCAAATATAATGCTTCTATGGGTTTTGGTTTATTAGAAAAAGTAGTTTAAAGGTTATAATAGATTTGACTCATGTGACCTTGAATATGGGTCAAGGTCGTTTCTTTTCGCAAACTTTATTCAGCTTCATACAAGGAAGCTACCAGTCAAATAGGTGGTCTCTATGCCTGACGGACCTTGAAATTATGTCAAAGTGATTTTTTTCGCAAACTTTGTTCAGCTACTTCCAAGAAAGCTACCAGCCTTTCGGTATTTAAGAAGAAGTTGTTTAAAGTAAAAAGTTGACGGACGACGGACGCTGCACCATCACATAAAAAGCAACAAAAACACGTCTTGTTTGTTTCTATTATCGTTTTTATTGACATACTGCTGCGCGCCGTAGTGTACGGGCATTCGTCTGGCACGGGTAGAGCGACGAGGGGTAGGTGTGACTTGTGTTGAGGGCTCAATGTGTTCCTAGGCACCGCCGATGGTCAATACGAGTGTCTTTATGATCGTCAGCCTAACTGCAATATACAACATCAATCGTTCTTAATTGGTCCTAGTTCAAACTCGGTCACCGAGTCCAGATCACCAATGTGGTAGTTTAATGTACGCTCCTTGCTACGTTTCAGTCGTACACAACACACAGCACACGTCAGTGAGATAACTGCTATTAATCCGAACGAGACGTAGACCCAAGTTTTATCTGTTATATCTTTAAATATAAAGAAACGTAAGATAAATGAACGGATTGTTTTACGTGAACGAATTATTTAATATCGATCGAGTATAAACATTCCATTTTTTTTTACCGAATATTAAATGATTGTTTTTTAAAAATTTCCTACGTTCAAAAAATCAATAGAACCTTTTTTTAAGACAAAAAAAAGTGTAAACTTACTCATTTTAACAATGACAGCTTCCAGTACAGTACTAGATGTGGGCGAGACTGTGGCGATAGTAAACGTTGGTCTTGTAGACTGTGTTGCTGCCGCCACAGTTTTCTACAAGACATATGTATATGAGGTTTAGAATAAAAAAAACAATCCCAATATTGACCCACATATTCCATAATATTAAAAAAAATATATAGTTCTCGTTGAAAGTAAATTTAGTCTCTGTTCATATTTTCAAAAATATCGGCGATAAATAATGCATTTTTTTCCCTCCAAAATAAATCGATAAAACTTACCTTGCATTGCTTACCATTTAACAGTATATCTGTTTAGACAATCTGTTTAGCAAAGTCATCACAAGTCATTGGTGTGCTACTTATAAACAGTCAGCTGACCGTCTCCATCTTTAGAAAGTTGACCTTTGGACACTAACCGATAACTGACATCTTCAGCAGACTGCTTAATTAAAGTTGCGTCAAAACGTTCGCATTTCAACACATGCCCGCTACTTTTGCAATTTGCTCCCGCATTGACCATCGAGTGGAGACTCATCATCACTATCATCATCAGCATCTTCAACATCTTCATCATCATACGTAATCTTTACCCAAATTTTTGACGGGGGTATACTCATTACCCAGGCTAGTGAGAGGTACCCTTGGTTTGACATTATCTATAATTTTATTTGCGCTAAGTTAAAGTTATTATTCCATGCTGTAAGGTTATAAGTGTGATTCTTCTTCCATATATACATGTTTTGATAAAAAATTTGCTTCTAAATTCGGGTAAATATACAAATAAAATGATATTGTACTTTTACTAAACCTTTCGGGTGCCCCGACTTGATGTGGTCAGTGCGACCGTTTGGATTTTTTGGGGTCCAATTGGTTGATTAAAATGTCTCTTGCCTATCTTTTTAATACAAGATTTCATGTGTAAATATGATAAACAGCTTTCATTATTTTCTTATTTTGATTATGCAAAGTTGTCTTTTAATGTGGGTTTAAGTAACGATAAAACAATTATCCCTTCGATGGCCTCATTTTATTGTGTCGCCTCCGACGGATGTCGGAAAGGCGGCACATAGGGGTTACTTTTCCGACGGCGGCGTCAACAATGTTAAAGTTTTGTGTTTAGCTCTGTTTCTGACAAAGTTACATCAACCAAACTTCAATCATAGATGAAGCATGGGTAGTAGAGCCTACTGGGTTAAAAAAATCCTGGATTTATGCTTTTTTGGGGTAAAAATCTCAAATTTCTGGAATTACAACGTTAAAGTTTTGCGTTTAGCTCTTGCATATTAGGCTGTTTCTGACTAAGTATAAAAGCTACAGCAACCAAACTTGGTATGTAGGTGTATTATGACTCCATGAACACTATCGCAACTTCCGTTTAATGATTCAACAATATGCCCGCCATTTCCTTGCCACTGATTGGTCGAAATTTAGATATTGTCCAATTTCACTCAAAATTGGTACGTAGGTGTATTATGACTCAATGAACACTATCGCAACTTCCGTTTCATGATTTAACAAAATGCCCGCCATTTCCTTGCCACTGATTGGTCGAAATTTAGATATTGTCCGATTTCACTCAAAATTGGTATGTAGGTATGTTAGGACTCTACAAACACTATCGCAACTTCTGTTTCATGATTCAGCAAATTTGCCGCCAGATCCTTGCCACTGATTGGTCAAAATTTAGATATTGTCCGATTTCACTCAAAATTGGTATATAGGTGAATTATGACTCTTGGAACACAATTGCAACTTTGGTTGCATGATTCTGCAAATTGGCCATGATTTCCTGGTCTCTGATTGGTCAAAATTTTGATATTGTCCGATTTCACTCAAACTTGGTATGTAGGTGTATAAGGACTCTATGAAAACTATCGCAATTTCCGTTTCATGATTCAACAAAATGGAAGCGATTTCTTTGTCATTGACTGGTCAAAATTTCAATATTGTCCGATTTCAATCAAATTTGGTATATAGGTGAATTATGACTCTACGAACACTATCACTATTGACAAAGCGGGAAAGGCGACACATATAATTACGCGTAATTCTTGTGTTAGTTAGGTGGTACACAGACTTGCAGTGGTCACTCGATAACAGGGGGTGTTTTGATAAATATAAATAAATCCTAAATGCTATGCCAACACGTTCTTTAATTTTCGTTCATTAAACAAACAGGTAGTGTCTTCTGCATTTCTCCGCTACACCAAAATGTTATTTAAGTATTCAAACTAATTTTTTTTGTCTGTATTTTCTTTATATGACTATATCTTCAATTTTACCAGTTCAGTTTTTTTATTCGCCTTGGTTTACATCTTAGATGAATATTTATAGTTTACGCAGACGAGTTGGTGTTGATGGCGTTCGGGATTATATAGAACATCGGGTATTTTATACCTCCAATATCAGAGGAATGACCTGTCAATGTGTCGTATTGGCAGGAAAGTTTGCGAGTTGACATACGCGAATGGTATCAGGATTATTTCATGTATCCAGGCCGTACAGGAATCAGTTTGACTAGAGATCGCTGGTACATATTATTTTCTCTTCAAGAAGACATCAATCAAATAATGGCTGAAATGGAACATTCAGATCAGGAAAACCTGTGGAAGTTATTATTCACAAAGAGAATGATTGTCCGAAAATAACGTTTAGGAAATCTGGAGCTCACCCGTCGACGATCACCTTAAAACATCAACAGTTGATCGATTTTGCAGGGAAAATGGAGGAAATTGATCGTATTGTTGTTCAAAACTAATGTGTTGGAGTGAAAAACACAAAAACATAAAAAAAAAACAAAAGCTGGAGGTGATAAGCAAATATTCACACCTACATCGGCCAGCTACACAAACAATCTCACCTGTATTATCCAGTCAAGTTAGGGAGCAAACATTCACACCTACACCGGCCAGCTACACAAACAATCTCACCTGTATTATCCAGTCAAGTTAGGGAGCAAACAGTCACACCTACACCGGCCAGCTACACAAACAATCTCACCTGTATTATCCAGTCAAGTTAGGGAGCAAACAGTCACACCTACACCGGCCAGCTACACAAACAATCTCACCTGTATTATCGACTACTGAAGTTGAGGATGAATACCATTTCATATTAATATGCAATACCTACAAAAATTTAAGAATTCGATGCATAAAAAATATTATTGGAAAAAGCCATCTATGTATAAACTGATACAATTGCTTTGTATTACTAATATGAAAGAATTATGTCAACTTGGTAAATTTATTTTTGAAGCCAATAAGTTGAGAACTTGAATTATATACTCTGTTCTCCACTATCTAATACTTGACTTCTGTTGTATACTATGTGATGTATAATCATGTATGTACTGATGGGCCGTAAGGAAAACAGTTAATAAATGAATTGAATTATCCAGTCAAATTAGGGAGCAAACATTCACACCTACACCGGCCAGCTCAAAAAACATATACGCTCGTACATGTCTAGGCATGTACAATCCATATCATCCTAAACCACGGACAGCCAGCGCATAAACACCCTTTGTGAAATTATATTTTAAAGTTTTGGTTTCGAATAGTTTGCATTTTTTTCTTTCCAAAAATTAAAATTTTATTTTCACTCTAATTCTATGTCAAATTTTCAAATTTTTGAATTTCTTTTTCAAATCTTAAATTTTCAAAATTGTACCCGCCCTTTTTTCGGTAGGCCGATCTTTGGGTTGACACAAGGCCGTCATCTTGGATTTAGCCGATCATTTGGTTGACACATGGCCGCTATCTTGGATCTGGCCGATCATTGGGTTGACACATGGCCGATCATTTCGGAGTATTTAACAAACCTACATCAATACCTTGACTTGAATTTCAAGTTTAACTTCTTTGTATTTTGTACAAGATTAAAACATTTAACATTACTGAAATATATTCACATATTAAAATATCTTATTGATGAAATCTTATTTGAAGTCAATCAAGCTTCATTTACAATAATCAATGAAAACTGCTGGTTTATAAAAGATACTTCCAGTTTATAAGTTTTACTTTGAATTTACACATTATAAATAGGAACATTAATATAAGTAGCATACTAAAGCTTTATCACTGAATAAGAGACTGGAAATCAAAATATCTATTAAGATCTAAAATATTTTTGCGTGTTGGCTATCAGGGCGTTATCCTTATAGGAACATTCATTATTACCGTCTGTCGGTTATTACAGTTTCAATATTGTTCTCGGGGTCGACATCTTGGTACAATATCACGGAATTAGATGCGAGGGACTGTACAGCTGTCGTCTTGTTATATTGATTCATTAGTACACAGGTCTGATTTTTCAACTGTTTGTTTGCATGTGATGTTTTTACTGTACGGAAAGTGCCGACATTTGCCGATATGGGTAGTACTGTACAAATCCAATCTGACTCAAATGTTTCCAACCCTCGCAGATCAGGATGCTGGGAACCTCTCAAGTCGCAAGATACTTTCCAGAGTAGATCCAACAGCTTCATATTGATAAATAATGCCAATAAGTTATATATTTTTACTACCTACTGTATACTAATTTCTGACATCACTTCTATGTCTGGCATCATATCAATCTGATTAAAATACAGATCCTCACTATTTCTATCGTGTGTAGGATCTGACAGCGACCAGTAGAAGGTCATGTGCAGATGACCTTTATTATTTCCATATTTAGGAAATGAACAGACAATCAAAATGCACCTTGTAAACGGTGTTTGGTAGACGAACAAAAATGGCGGCGGATCGATGTGAAGAAAAGAAAATCATTCAGGGCGTTATATAACAATTTGATTAGTATGTTTTGTGACAATTTCTTTACCTTCAGATCTTTGTTTTCGGGCAAACGAAAAACTACACATCAAACAATTAATGTCTAAAAAGAACACACGCCTTGGCGTAGAGACCGCTGAACTTAGCGCCGCCATTTTTGTATACGGTCGTTCGGGTTTCTAGCTACTTATTCTGGTTTAACCACAAGTGTAGAAAAAAATCGAAATTAGCTTTTCAATTTCAGAATCTGGTAAGCAGCGATTTGATTGATGAATACACAGGTCATCTGCACATGACCTTCTACTGGTCTCTGTCAGATCTTACACACGATAGTAATAGTGAGGATCTGTAATGTAATCAAATTGGCATCATATTTACGTACCAATTTAATGGCTGGTATAATATATATACAAGCCAAATTATTGTCTGGTATCATTGTTATATCTACAAACCTTATTCATGTCTTGCATCATATTAAATATCAAATAAACATCTGTTATCTGTGTCATATTCACTATTTTTTTGTATCATTTCCACATATCTCATCAATTTCTGGTATCATGTGTACATACTCGATAATCGGAATATTCACATAAATGATTTATGTCTTGTATCAAAGTTACATATGTAACAAATGTATGGTATCATATTTACATACCAAAATAATATCTGGTATATTTACATACATAAGTTGGGTCCGGTATTATATTTTCATACCTCATTAATGTCTGGTGCAAATAACTATAACTTTCTTGCATCATACATGTATTTACATTCCTATGTAATGTCTGGTACCATATTTACACTCCTAGTTAATGTGTGGTACAGTATATATATACCTAATTAATGTCTAGTATCATATTTACATACCTTCTTAATGTCTGGTATCATTTTAACATACCTTCTTAATATCTTGTATCATGCTTACATACCTAATTAATGTCTGGTATCATGAACACACACTTAACAAGTACTAATTGTTATGGGGACCAAGTACAAAGGACATTTCATGGAAATCGGACCATATTTAAATTTCGACCAATCAGAGGCCCGGATAATGCGGTCATTTTGTTGAATCGCGAAATCGAAGTTACGTTGTTGTTCGTAAAGCCATATCGCGCTTACGTACCAAATTTGAGTGAAATCGAACGTCTCCTGTTGTTGGCCATTTTGTTTATTCTAACAAGAATCCACGGAAGTGGATGTGTCGCCTGAGCAGAAAGTTGAAGTTTTTAGAGGCTATCTATGGATATGCATTGTATCAGTTCCAAGTGGAAAAGAAACAGTGACCTTGACCTTTGACCCTGAAAAGCAATCTCAAACGAGTACTTTTGGTAAGATAGTACTCTATGAAGTTTGAGTTTGATTGGCCCAAGGAAACTCGAGTTATCGCACGGAATCATAATTTCAATTTATAGCAACAGTGACCTTGACCTTTGACCTTCGACCCTGAAAAGCAATCCCAAGGGAGCACTTTTGTTTAGGAAGCACTGTATGAAGTTTGAGTTGGATTGGCCCAAGGAAACTCAAGTTATTGCACGGAAACCGATTTTCTATTTATACCAACAGTGACCTTGACCTTTGACCCTGAAAAGCAATCCCAAGCGAGCACATTCGGTAAGGAAGCACAGTATGAAGTTTGAGTTTGATTGGCCCAAGGAAACTCAAGTTATCGCACGGAAACTGTTGGTGCCAGACGCCGCCAACGCCGCCACTGACGCCGATATAGTGATCCCTATCTGTCACCTTTCAGGCGACACAAAATATTGGAAAACTCAGTTTTAAGTGCAGAAAATAGAATTTGTAGGATCTGGCAAGGACCATTAACTAAGAATGCAAATATGTCCTGATGAGTTTTAAAGATCAAGGACGTATGTGATATGGATTGACATTTTTGCCACAATAGTTGATGTTGAACATATCAGTTTGGAATGGCATTTTATCAATAATAACAGGTAAAATTGCTTGAATTCCAATTTATGCCATGGTCATGTAGGTTTCAGAAACTGTATGTTGGGATTAAAAGGGGTTTGATAAAAGAAAATAACAAAATAAAGTTTTGAGGGCATTATCTATTGTATCATAACATTATATATTAATATATTTACATTTGCTCTGCATTGCCACTATATAACACTACTAAGGCCAGTTCCGTGTTATGAGAGCATAACACTGGAGTGGTCATTGTGACGGCATTACGATTGTGACGTCATAATCATAACGTTGGAAATAGCCGGCCGATACTGGCTGTTCGCTGTTCCATTTATTAGAAATCTACCTTAAATTTTCAGAACAAATGTAGAATATAAACATATCTTTTTATCAAAACCAATTGAAAAATGTAAATATAAGCATTAAACATCATTCTGTTCCGTGTTATGGTCCTATAACACGGAACAGGATTGCAGACAAACAATCATAACGCGCGTTATTCATTTTATCTGCAGCCTGTTCCGTGTTATAGGACCATAAAACGGAACAGAATGCTGTTTAATGCTTAAATAATACAAATACAACATTGTCCGACCACGCCACAGGAAGGCTCCCTCATTAGGTAGTCATTATATACGTAACTTTGTTTTATCTGTTAAACATTTCTTGAATTTTGTATTTGATTTCAAAAATGTTCATGAGAAAATATCATTTCCCTTCTCAATTCAGGTGCTCTTAAGGGTTGTTTGTCTCTCCTGGATTGATGCCGTCTTGGATCAAGCTAACCTTTTCTGCAGTCGCACTTTCTGGCAGACTTCGCCTTGTTCGCGTGCTCCCTGTGCTGTACACATGTACCACCAATAGTTTAAATCTTTTCTTCTTCACATCATGTTTGTACTGGCGCTGATATATTTCCTCGGAGCTTATTTGGTCTAGCTGATGTCAGACGCTCTTTAGAGTTCCACCGAGATGCTTTACTTACTGCTGAAAAGCCTTGCCTGTCGTGTTATTCACAGTTAAAATGGTGTTTTCCAACCGTCCCTCAGCATTCCTTCCAAAATTCTGGTGCATTGGTAAAGATACATTTAAAGTTCTGTGACATACCTCATTCTTTTGGTAACCTTAAAATTGTTTCGCCGATAAATTGCATCTTGCAATGACAGAAGGTCATCCATCTTTTCAACTCCATGTTGAATAAAGAAACAAAATGATAAATATGTGACTCACATTTTAATTGGAATCAACATGAGGCCCAATACGTCTCCAACAGTGGCCGACTTGTCCGAATCATCGTAATGTGTATACCCAAGTCGCCCACTCGCAACAATAATTGTCTGTGTGATGAATTACGTTTGTTACCCAGTTTCCGGAATCTCCGTCGTCCGTTTTGTTTATTAGCATGCCTGTCGTATAGGCGCTTGTAATGTAAATACTTGCACTGGTCATAGAAGTGTTTTAAAGACCTTGATAATACAAAAAGAGGGCGCTAGTTGTAATATTCGCCGGGTATAAAAGGCGGCTGCTAGGGCCGAGTTGTTCTCATTACTGGACGGACCAGCGAACGGTAAAGACAAGCAAGGTAACTTACTAAAGATATATAGACGTGCCTGAATAAGGCTTCCCTATGTATTCTGTTGATAGTTGATTGTATCTGGCCTTGTGTCTGTTCGACGGGTGTGACATACCGGTAGTGTGTGTGTCAGGGAGTGCTCCGTGTTTTGAGTGCTCGGTAGTTTTGAGTGCGCGGTAGTTTTGAGTACTCGGTATTTCGGAGTGCTCGGTATTATATCGGTGAGCGCTCGGTATTTATCAAGTCTACTGTGTTGATGATAGTTCAGTTGTATTGTACATATTCATCGTAATATTTGGTAGATTTAGGATATGATTAAACCCAGATAGGGATAGTTAATTTCGTTGGCTAGTGAGAACTCCGTTTTCATATACTGGTCTGTATAATTTATAGCTGTTTTGACCAATTATATCCATGTAGCTGTATGATAACTCAGAGGAACTGAGTACTCATTTTATATATTGTATGTAGGAATTATAGCCATAGTTTTTGCTACGGTTTGTACATGAATACAGCTAGGCTAGCTGGATAGATATATCTATATATATTTGCATTTATCATCATGAGGTTTTGAGTAATCCTGATTTAATATAATTTTAGTGTAGATAGTAATAAGATCATCAGTAGTGACTGGTACGGACCCCGTAAACGTCACATAATTTGGTGGCAGCGGTGGTGATCATTCTGTCTACAATTTAGATTTGCTCGATAACTCAGGTTTAAATAAAATCTGATAGAATTTTATTGTTATTTTGTTATATATCAATATGGCTCATGCTGATGAGACATCTCGCGCTGGTTTGAGAAAATCTGAGATGTATTTTGGTGAGGAGAGTGGACAAGGCTATCACTCAACACCAAAACCAAATATGTCGAAAGGGATAACTCATCATAGAGATTCTGGTTTTATATCTGTATATGGAGTTGACAAAACATCTTCGGAGGAGAAGGACATGGCTGAACTCTATAGTAGTAAAGTGAGCAATCCTGAAGATATATCCACAGATGGGATTGATAAGGAGATAGAGGAAATGAAGAGGCAGTTACGTCAATTAGATGTTCAAAACCAGAGCCTGCGAGAGTCCTCAAGTAAAAAACTGAATGAGTTGGCATCTTATACAGATAATTATGGATTCCAAAACAAACCAGCGAGCAATCCCAAGGTTAGGTTCTCAGAAAGTACCTATTCAACACGGTTTGATAGCGATAGAGCAGACTTGGGCAACATTACTTATCGAGATGGAAAGCAAAGAAGTTCAGCTCGATTAAGCGAGAATGATGTTGTATCAAGCTATAGTTCTCCTCGGCTGCAGGGAATGAATCCCAGGTCATTTTCTGACATGGGTGATGTTGATTTTGAGAAACAAACATTGAGAAGAAACCATGTGTCAGTAAAAGCATCTACATATGATGGCACAGCACCTTGGAGAGATTATAAGTCTCATTTTGAGGCATGCGCTCGAATCAATCGCTGGACAGAACAGGACATGGGTTTATACCTAGCTGTGAGTTTGAGAGGACAAGCTCAGGGTATACTTGGCGACTTACCTGCCGGTAAGCAGGAGCATTATTTTTCTTTAGTGAGTGCTCTTGAACAAAGGTTTGCCCCACCAAATCAAACCGAGCTTTATCGAGTTCAGTTGCTGGAAAGGAGGCAAAGAGCAAGTGAAACACTTCCAGAATTGGGTCAAGCTATTCGAAGGCTTGTTAACTTGACCTATCCTACTGTTGAAGTTGGAGTTAGAGAAACATTGGCCAAACAACAGTTTCTGGAATCACTTGCAGACTCGGACATGCGTATTCGCATTAAACAAGCTAGGCCTGAGAATCTTACAGATGCGATCCATTTGGCTGTAGAACTGGAGGCTTACAAGAAAGCTGAAAAACATGGAAATGAAGGTCACTCATACCTGAGAGCTACAAGTACTGAGGGTGCTGATTCAAAGCTACCAACAGACTCTGAGAAATCTGGAATGGAATCCATGTTGAGCAACATCCAGCAGAAGTTGGAAAAGATGCAAGCTGATATCAGCCAGCTTCAGGCTAGAAGGAAAACACAGAATCATCAATCTCAACAAGGGAAAGATGTGATAGGTACAAACACTGATCGGCGGTGTTATAAGTGTCACGAGACTGGACATTTACGGAGGGACTGTCCTCAGCTGAAAAGGGAGTCTCAGAAGAATCCAAAGGCAGTAGCTAGCCCAGCGAGGACGAGGACAAAGAAGAGCACTCATAAACAATCTGCTGGGATTGGAGTTTCCTCTGCTGCTCAAGAGGCTGGATTGTACATCAAGGCAGAGGTACAGCATACCAATGTTAAGCTATTGGTAGATACTGGAGCCACTGTGACAATTTTGTCGCAGGACATATATGAGAGAATCCCAGAAGAGCGAAGACCAAAACTGAGAGAAGTTAGGAAGGATGTCCTAGCTGCTAATGGTAGTGAGCTGAAAGTCTTGGGACTTGCAAGTTGTATGATAAAACCTGAAGGCTGCAGAGAGGTGTACTTTGAAGCTTTGGTAGCTCAAATTAGTACCGAAGGAATCCTTGGTCTTGATTTCCTGAAATCCAGGAATGGCTTGATTGATCTTAAGCGAGGATCTCTCATATTGGATGATGTGCCAGTTAACACTAAGTATGAGGGTACCCTAGGATGCTTTCGAGTTGTCGCTTTGGAAAAAGTAACCATTCCTGCTAAGAGTGAGATGGTTATTGCTGGACAGGTACATTCTCCTTCGGGTAAACAAATGAGGGGTGAGTCCGGTACAAATGTTGCACTTGCTAGTCCTGTCACCAGTGTCATTGAGACAACCGAATTGACTGATAATCCGCCAAATGGCGAGCTCAGAGTTGATTTGAATCAACTACTGGAGAGGTCCCAAAAACATCTGACTTCAGAACAGACCGAGCAAGTAAAGACTCTGCTGTCCACCTATCAGAACCTTTTCGCAGCTACTGATAGTGACTTGGGACGAACAACAGTTATAAAACACAAGATAGAAACTGGTGATGCTCCTCCAATCAAGCAGCCACTGAGGAGGGTGCCAGCACATTTGAGCTCAGAAGTCGATCGGCAAGTGAAAGATATGCTGGATCGCGGAGTAATTCAGAAGTCTACCAGTCCATGGTCATCTGGTATTGTGTTGGTTAAAAAGAAAGACGGGAGTCTCCGATTCTGCGTTGATTATAGGCGACTCAATGCTGTGAGCATGCATGATGCCTATCCATTACCACGCATTGATGAGGCACTAGACCACCTGTCAGGCTGCACATGGTTTTCTACACTTGACCTGAATGCGGGCTACTGGCAGGTCGAGCTTGAGAGTGAGTCTCGTCCCAAATCTGCTTTTTCAACCAGGACAGGATTATACGAGTTCCAAGTGATGCCATTTGGACTGACATCTGCTCCAGCTACATTTGAACGGCTAATGGAGACTGTTTTAGCCGGACTTCAATGGCAAATCTGCCTCATTTATCTTGACGACGTGATCGTTGTAGGGAAAGATTTTGAGGACATGCTGCAGAATTTACAAGCTGTGTTTGATAGACTCCTGGCTGCTGGTCTGAAATTGAAGAGCAAGAAATGTCAATTGTTTGGAAAAGAAGTGATCTATCTTGGACATGTGATATCCGAGCAAGGGATAGCTACTGATGGCGAAAAAGTGAAAGTCGTAGAACAATGGCCTATCCCACAGAATACCAAAGAGGTTAGGTCATTTCTTGGATTCTGTGGGTATTATAGAAGATTCGTCAAAAACTTCTCACAGATTGCAAGTTGTCTCCACAAACTGACTGAGAAAGACCGGAAGTTTGAGTGGACTGATGCATGTCAAGAAGCATTCACTACCCTGAAACAGCACTTGATCAATGCTCCCATACTGGCTCACCCAGATTTTACACACCCATTCATCTTAGATACCGATGCCAGCGACAAATCCATTTGTGCTGTTCTCTCTCAAAACATAGATGGGAACGAGAGACCTATCGCATATGCAGGCCGAACACTGACGAAATCTGAACGGAGTTACTGCGTAACAAGGAAAGAGTTGTTGGCAGTTGTACATTTCGTGAAACACTTTAAGCACTATCTGTACGGAAGAAAGTTTACGGTGAGAACAGATCACAGTTCCCTGCGCTGGCTGCTCAATTTTAAATCGCCAGAAGGACAAATGGCCAGATGGCTTCAGGTTTTGAGTTCATACAATATGGACATAAAGCACAGGCCAGGAACTCAGCACCGTAATGCTGATGCTTTGAGTCGGATACCATGTCGACAGTGCGGGTTTGATCCCATGTGGGAGAAAAATAGTTCAGAGGATAAGACTCCAACCGTTGAGAACTGCAGTCCAGTAGCAGTTGGGGATTCAAAATGCCCCAAGTTAGAGATAGAGTCGTCATCGCTTCAGCAGAAGCAAGGGAATGATGCTGATACTGCAGTAGTGGTTCAATGGGTGAGGGAAGAGGCAAAACCGTCCTACAAAAAATTGGTGGCCACAGCATGGTCGTAAAGACATTGTGGGCCCAATTTGAATCCCTGGTGATACATGAGGATACGCTGTATCGGAAAAACCCCCATTCAGAAGCTAATCTACAGGCAATCGTACCTGCATCAGAACGACGAACTGTGTTGACTCACAGTCATGACAATCGGAGCTCTGGACACTTAGGAATGAAAAAGACGTTGGCTAAAATCCGACAGAGTTTTTACTGGCCGGGATTGCAGGCAGATGTAAAGCAATATGTGATCGGATGTCCGCAGTGTAGTAAAAGAAAGAGTTCAAATAAAACCAAGCGAGCTCCTATGCAGATGGTAGAGTCAGGTTTCCCTATGGAGAGGATAGCTACAGATATCCTCTGTGAACTCCCGACGACACAGCAAGGTAATCGACACATCTTGGTAGTTTCTGACTACTATACCAAGTGGACAGAGAGTTTCGCGATGCCGAATATGGAAGCACAGACGGTGGCCAAGATTCTGGTAGAAGAAGTAATTGCTAGGTTTGGTGTTTCTTACAACATCCATTCGGATCAGGGATCCCAATTTGAAAGCGCATTGTTCCAGGAAATGTGTTTATTGCTCCAAATCAACAAAACACATACCACCCCATATCATCCAAAATCTGATGGGATGGTCGAGCGTTTCAACAAAACTCTCGTGAATATGCTCAGTGCTTTCGTAGATACACATCAGACCGATTGGGATGAACACCTACCGTACGTAATGATGGCTTACCGGTCTACGGAACATGAGACGACCAGAAGTTCACCTAACGCCATGATGCTAGGGAGGGAAACGAGTACTCCTATAGACATTCAGTATGAAATGCCCAGGAATATAAAGACTATTCCCCAGAATCAGTGGGCTTGGCAGTTAAAGGAGAGAATGGAAACTGCACACGAGCTGGTGAGAAAACACTCAAAGGGAGCGATGCTCCGACAGAAGCGTTACCATGACCAGAAACTGTCTTGGACCAAATTCGAGCCCGGTGATTCGGTGTATGTCTTTTTCCCGAATGTCCCAGCAGGGACCACGCACAAGCTGGCAAGTCGGTGGCGGGGACCATTCAAGATACAAGCCAGATTGACCGAGGTTACCTACAGGGTACCATGTGGGTACAAGGGAAAGTCTAAAGTAATCCATGCTGATCGCATGAGACTGAGACATCCTCAGATTTTGCGTGGTGAGAGCAGAGCAGATACACTTGAACGAAAGAGTGTGCAAGTTCAAGTCGATGAGTCATGTTTTGTACCTTATCAGCAAGATAGAGTAGAGGAAAGTGATGCAAAAGGCAGTGAATCAGATGAGAAACTAAACATTGAGAGTGAGGGTGAATCTGAAAGAACAAACACAAGGCGAACGCGACGTAAACCGCGTTGGCATTCAGATTATACTTCACGATATTAGAGTGATCATTTCTGTTTTGTAATCCATCCCTCTTTGTCGTTCCAGACCTACATGATGGTGAAGACTAAGAATACCCCAGTTAAGCTATGTCCTATGTGTGCCTATAGGGCGACCAGTCTAGACGCAATGAAGGAGCATCTCTTGAAGTGCGGTATTGAGACCATGGAAAAGAAGACGTTGGCATGCTCCCAGTGTAAATACAGAACCTTCCGAGCTGCCAACATGGCTAGGCATCAGAAGCGCCATGAGCACTCTGCAGTCATGCCGACTGGTACAGACCCTGTCAAGAAGACTGCAGGAAAGAGTCAGAAGGAGGATCAGCCATCGACCTCCTCTCAGCCGGTACATACTGATGTAGAGAGCTGGAATGAGCAGGACCCTGGTGATCTGTTAGGCGATGTCTCTGAATCTTCTGATGTTGATAGCTCATCTTCCGAGGATGAGGGAGCGGAATTACTGATAGGCCGCACCGTACGGAAGCCTACCCAACCAGCACCGGTATCGGCTCCGAAGCGGAAGGCAGAGGCTATCACTGGTGATAAGCCCCATCCCAAGGATCCAGTTAATATGGTACCACAGCCAGTCGTAAGTGCCATTCCGAGACTGCCGGTTACTAACCCTACGACCATGGCCAGCTGCAAGAAGGTACGCAAGTTGGTTGATGTCGGTGTCCAGACAGACCCGGAACCTCCAGCTAACAGGCGCACAGTTACGAAGACGATCCGTTACCATGAGGCCGGTCGTGAGATCCAGATCGTTGAGTTCTCCGAGTTCTTGGAACCCGAGGATAAGCATCGCTCGGGCTGAACTTTTCTTCAATTTCTTTATATCTTACGGAATAAATCATTGAGTGTTATTTGTTGGTTAAGTTTTACTTTTATCAGCACGTGAGGACACGTGTTACTCGGAGGCGTGGGTAGTGTGATGAATTACGTTTGTTACCCAGTTTCCGGAATCTCCGTCCTCCGTTTTGTTTATTAGCATGCCTGTCGTATAGGCGCTTGTAATGTAAATACTTGTACTGGTCATAGAAGTGTTTTAAAGACCTTGATAATACAAAAAGAGGGCGCTAGTTGTAATATTCGCCGGGTATAAAAGGCGGCTGCTAGGGCCGAGTTGTTCTCATTACTGGACGGACCAGCGAACGGTAAAGACAAGCAAGGTAACTTACTAAAGATATATAGACGTGCCTGAATAAGGCTTCCCTATGTATTCTGTTGATAGTTGATTGTATCTGGCCTTGTGTCTGTTCGACGGGTGTGACATACCGGTAGTGTGTGAGTCAGGGAGTGCTCCGTGTTTTGAGTGCTCGGTAGTTTTGAGTGCTCGGTAGTTTTGAGTACTCGGTATTTCGGAGTGCTCGGTATTATATCGGTGAGCGCTCGGTATTTATCAAGTCTACTGTGTTGATGATAGTTCAGTTGTATTGTACATATTCATCGTAATATTTGGCAGATTTAAGATATGATTAAACCCAGATGGGGATAGTTAATTTCGTTGGCTAGTGAGAACTCCGTTTTCATATACTGGTCTGTATAATTTATAGCTGTTTTGACCAATTATATCCATGTAGCTGTATGATAACTCAGAGGAACTGAGTACTCATTTTATATATTGTATGTAGGAATTATAGCCATAGTTTTTGCTACGGTTTGTACATGAATACAGCTAGGCTAGCTGGATAGATATATCTGTATATATTTGCATTTATCATCATGAGGTTTTGAGTAATCCTGATTTAATATAATTTTAGTGTAGATAGTAATAAGATCATCAGTAGTGACTGGTACGGACCCCGTAAACGTCACATCTGCAAGAAGGTGATCCTTTTGCACCTTATTAACGCCCTGCGACAAGGTGACCCATTTGCACCACTAAATTTATCTATAGATGTGTTTTTAATTATCGACAACAGACGCCAGTACCTTTTCGTTCCCCCGTTTATAGTTAGATTTTTTTTATCTTACCTAGAATAAATATTTACTTACTTTTTCTTGATAATAAGGTTTTTAACTTTTCAATTGTGATACTTATGTGCAATGTGTATTTAAAGCGAACATTTTATGCTGCTAATTTGTCGAAAACAGACACCAGTGCTGTTTCCATCTTTCGTCCGTGTCAGTAATCAGTATTACTCTATTCACTTCAATCTCGTGGATTCTGTCTTATTCTCGTCATAAAAGCGATCAATTATCACCAACTTATCGAACCTATGTGATAAAGTTAAACAAAATTTCGAATTACGATATAAACTTACCAAACTCGTGCAGACGGCTGAAGTTACAGAAGATTGGTATACTAATATTAAAGTCGGAATGTTCCTGATGTGCAAGTAAATTAAGTTTTAAATTTGCCGTCAGAAAAACCCGGCGCTGGTTCGAAAATTTACAGATATTTTACCGAAGGACATATAAAAATTCTTTGTTAAACTATTGTTTTCAGATTTTAGATGACAAAACGTGGAGGGGGCAAAAATATATGTAGTGTTCCTAAACGGCGGTATACAATATCAATGGATAATACATTATACAAATTCACATCAAGGAGGACAAATATTGTTATAAATTATTCTTATAAATGTGCAGAGTTTCTTTAATGTTTTTGTATTATTAGTGTTCATTAATTCATTGATTTAATTACATTCGGTCTCGCCCAAAAATATTTATCTAGATATAAAGTTCTAGCATAAGAAAGTGACGGACATACTAGTGAGTAGTGATATTAATCACCAATTTTTTCCGTGTTACAATGTGGACATTTTCTTTCTTTGTACTCAAAATCAAACCATTTACCGGTTGGTAGTTCCGAATTTACAGAATACAAGCCTGTCTATCACTGAGGTTATCTAAGTAATATTCAAAATGACAACTGTTTTAAAAAATTCTATAGCATGTAGCTTTGGATGACGTGTGTAAATCACTTTCCCATTTCTGTAAATAACATGGTTAAGATATGTCATATCACATTCCACATTATATTGAGCATTCCATATATAGCTCATATCGCATTCATTTAATACACGCTTGATAAAGCTTATATATGCAACAGGCTTATTATCAACATAATGATTATGACATAAACATTTATACAATATTGTGTTAATTCTACTGTCTTTGGAATGAGGCAATTGCGACCAATATGTTATTAATCTTGTTTTGACTGTTATTTCTAGAGGACATGTACCTAATTCCCCGTATACCATATAGCTAGGAGTGCTACTTTTTAACCCTAATAAAAGTTTGCAAAACTTTAAATGTACACGTTCAATATTCTTTAGGTCTGTGCAACCCCAGACTTCACATCCATAGAGCAATATGGGTTTCACAATTTTATCATAAAGATCGTATATACAGTGAACTGATAGATTATGTAGGCTCCCTTTCTTTATAACATTATACATTTGCTATATAGCTTTCTTTATATTGTATTTTTCGCTTTGTTAAATGAACCAGAGCGACTAAATATCGTTCCCAAATAGGTAAAACTGTTCACTATCTCTATATCCTCATTATTAAAGGCCCAATATATGTTTTCTTTAAGGAAAAAAATATTTCTATTGATTCTACGTCCTTAACTAAACATCAAACATTAAGTCTTCATGATATCGACATTTAATTTCATTGTTTGCAATATTCACTGAATATATTGAATTGCAATTGTAAATCAGTTGGACAGTTAGAGAAGAGTATTGTATCGTCAGCATATAGCAGGACAAAGAGTTTGATATAAATATGTAAATCATTTTCTAATCTGTCACTAAGGGTTGTCAAACCCTGAACATTATGTTGAACCATTTATTCCTCAAGATCGTTCAAATACAAACTAAATAAAAAAGGAGATAGGTTTTCACCTTGCCGTAAACCATTTTCACAAGGGAAGTAATTAGAACATTCACCATTAAAAGATATATTTGACTTGATGCCTTGATAAAATGTTATGTATAATTGTAAACATTTTCCCATTAATTCCACTATTAAACATTTTGTTCCATAATCCATTGCGCCACACTTTATCGAAAGCTTTTTCGAAGTCAATAAATACACAGTATAATTAACTTTTCATTGTCTGTGCTATTTGTACTAAGGAGAATAATAAATAAGAGAATACCTAAGCGTTAACAAAATCATAATCCAAACTCAAAATTGATTAAACCAGTGGCAAAATATGAACAAAGGAAAGATTACATGGAGACCCTTGCAAAAGTACAAGAGAATAAGACCAGGTGCTCCAGAAGAGTAAGCGTCTTCTGCTTCATCGACGACACCCGCCATGTAAATCTTTGTCACATCCAAGTAAACATCAAGTTCTCAAAATGAGAACCGAGTATCATTGTCAATCACAACAAGTAAACACACTAATGAACATACTCAAAAACGTCCTTCTTCATATCACTCAAAGATACAGAATATTTCTCAATGAGACAAAGATGGCGACCATAAAACTTCCCCATAGTTCTGATCAACCTGCATCTCTCGAATCCTTGGTTTGTTAATTTGTTTGTCAGCTGTCGACATCAATCACGAAAATCCCGATATTTAGTGCAAGCCCTGGAAAACCGAATCAACTGCGACATGTGAACACCATAGGTTGGAGAAGTATGGATGTTACTATCAAGAAATGGAAAGTTAACGATCGGAAAATTGAAATCATCACGTTTATCGTATAGCTTAGTAGTAAGCTGTCCATGTTGGTCGTAGTTTAAGTAGAGATCGAGGTAAGCCGCTGATGTAGAAGAGTCTCTTGTGTCCTTTATTTCAAGTTCAGAAGGGTATATACGATCGACGTGGTCTGCAAACTTCTTGTTGTTTATAGACAACACATCGTCGATATATCTGAAAGTGAAATTTAAAGATTTGGCAAGGTTTTTGTTACCTGTCCTGATTAGCTCCTCCACAAATTCACGTATGAAAATAAAGGAGTTAAGTATAAAAATGTTATCAATAGTTGAATAATTTTTACGTAACCCAGTCTGGTTTTCTTGTAGCAAGCTAATATCTTCGGAGTATTTCTGTAGTCTCTCATTTAATATACCAGTAAACATCTTCCTAAAACAGCTAACAATTGTAACCGGTCTGTAATTTTTAGGATCATTAGGTGAGCCTTTTTTATATAAATTCATTAAATAATTTATCATCGGAACATGCTTAGTTATTTTGCAATGATCTAATAGCTCTTACAACCTCCTCCTTTGTTATTTCACAGTTTTAAACATCATTTACAGGGTTAACAATATCTGAGTGAACATTTGTAATATTGTCATTATCATTACATGTATTCAGATCTTTAAATGAGTGAGTCTATCTGTTTTTTTATTTTCGATTTTTTTTTCACCGCCCGTTTCCAATAACTTCCAATAATCTCTGATTTTTACTTTTCATTTCCCTCAATTTTTTCCTCTTATCAAGTCTATACATTTAATACTTTTATCCATTGTCGTTTTATAAGCTTTTTCTGATTCTTTATATGTATTGAAAAGTAATCAGTTCTATGTCGTCCATACTGCCCTTTACAACGGCGATATTTCTCTTAGCATGATGACAGTTAAAATTAAACCAGGTTTTCTTGGAAGCTATTGAGCTTGTGTGGCTATCACTATCAGTACGTGTAGAATGCCATTTTGTACCAACAGTTTTTTTAGCAGCATCTAATAGTGTATTACTGCAGTTATCAATCAATTCATCGACATTCAATTCGTTTGGGTCAGCAAAACTGTCAATAACATCACACATTTGTTGTACTAAACTAACATTTACGTTATATATAAAAATATGTGTTTTCACAGGTTTCCATTTATTAATTTTTTTCTTTAGTCATGGTTTTTATTTTCCTTGTCACACATACATTTTTTTGAAAGCGTAAAGTTAGTGAGATAGGACAGTGTACATCATAGAACAGGGAATTAAATTCTAAGACATGAAAATCTTGTATGTATTTTACAAGAATGGATGAACATATTACGTAGTCTACCACACTTGCATTTTTACATGTGAGCCTACCAATATTTTTATCACAACCAGCTCGGCCGTTACAAATAAACAGGTCGTTAAACAAAAGTCTATAAGCCGGTTACCAGAATTATTTTTTTTATCATCACAACTTTATCCATATTTTGGAAATGTCAACTCATCAAAAGTGGTGCTATTCTGAATGTCATTCAAAATTTCAACAGTAAAGTAATCGTTTTCGGACAATTCATCTTCATCTATAAAATCATTCAAGTTTGAAGTTCGAGTATTGAAATCGCCTAAAAGGCATACATATTCACAATTAACTAAAAGATTTAGGTATTCATTTTCCAATTCTAGGTATGGATCACCTATATATAGTACTTGAATTTTTCCGGTGGTACATACACGAATTAGAGACACCTCGGTCCCGTTCCGTACTCGGCCTAAGACACCTCGGCCCCAATACTTGCTCGGCTTCTATATATAGTATATGTAAAGTATAGTATTGATTCAGTGTAAATGTTATACTATAATATCTTTCATTTGTCGCATGTAATTATGTATTAATAATTTAGCTTAATTTATCTTTTTTCTCCGCTAAATATGTCAAAATGACTTTCTGTTCTCAATTAGGGGAGGTAACTAGCGCGAACTAAAATTTATAGAATTTTGTGGTTACTTTCCCTGGCGTAAAACAATATTGTTAGTGGAAAGTTATAAGAGGATGTCAGCCGGTATAAATCATTTCGGCGCATTTATATGTATGCATTAAATGATGTATACCGTTACCAGTTCTTGCCACGTGGAGGCCTCCTCTTTCAAAAACCAAAATGTTTTTTTTGTATGCGTACATATGACCTGCCTGGCATGGGTGGTCAACGTACAGCGTCGGGTAGCTGGTTACGATACGATAGCTGTTGTAGCGATACGGCTGAAACAAAGAAAAGAAAATAATTTCATTAAGAACACAGTCACACAGTCACACGTTTATTTACAATACAATGTTCGTATTTTTTCATGTTTGAATTACTATTACAACAAAAGATTCGCATTGCGGCCATTATTTTTCACCAATATGTATAACTTTCATGTTACTTTAATATATCTATCCTTACCTCATTCATCGCCAGCTGTTGGGCGGATCATTGCTGTGCAATAAATCTTCCCGACGGTCTTCAGAAAAGTCGAGCTCGACATCTCCTGATCAGCATTCTAGAAAAAAAATGAATCCATTAAAAAATTATTCTATGGTTCATCACCGATTTATAAGTGATTATAGATGTGTAATGTACACATTTCCTTTTTTTACAGATATAAATATAGTATTTTGCTATCTTAAGTTTGACGTACCTGGTCCCATAGTGTCTGGATTTTCCCCTGGATCCGTCGGTAAAGGGTCGTCTGAAAAAATGGAAATAGATATTTACAATGCTTATTGTATTGATAATTACCTATTACACTAAGATCTCGTATGTGTTGGCAATTCTTATACAATTATATTGAAGTAAAAATAATATATATCATATTCACAAGTTCGTTAAGCGTCTGCTGTGTGAATACCTTGACGCTTCCGGAAGGTGGCCCGTAGTCCAAAGCAGTCAACCTTGCGGAGGACAGCCTGGGCCCAGTGGAAGCTGCAGCCCTTCAGATCGACGGTTGGGAACACAGTCCGGACGGCTCGCCAGCATGCTACAAAAGTAAATAAGTTTTCATGATTTGTCATTTTATTAACAATAACTAAGATTGCATTGATATTAAAATCAAACCACATGTGACTTAATTTTTACTATTGCAACAATTAGTTATTGTTGGTCGGAGTGGCGGACATCTTGAGAACGGGGGGCATGTTATAAAATGAAAATAGTTAACATAATATTAGGGGTAATAGATACGCATACATCTGGTATGAGTAGTTACATTAATCTATTCCATATTTTTTTTATTGGCATACTTCTCCAACTTACCATATCAACAATCACCGAAGCCTCCAGTACAGGGGGGGGGGTGTCGCTAGGATACATCGACGGGACCACGGGCACGGCGGATAGATCAAGGACTGGCGGGGTGTCCTCCGCGTACACGATGGTGGACTGCAGGGCAGCGCCGTCGGATACCTCCAGGACGGGAGGGGTGTCCTCGGCGTACACCATCGTCGACTCCATGGCAGCATCGGCGGACTCATCGAGCGAAATCGACTGTAAAAAAAAGATAAATCATTATGCATGCATAAGAGTATATAAAGTATAGGGATATATAAAATAAAATAAGTGCCATTAGGGATATTGAAAATATAAATGAAGATAAATGAGAAAGATTTTCTTATACTTGATGAAATTGTAAAACGATTCCTGCTTGAAATTACCGGAATTTCGCATCCGCTACAGCACGATGCGATGATGGCACCCTCCTCACCACGCTACGTCGCGCGATACATCTCCCTTGTGGTCGCTGAAAATAAAAACGCAATAAAACTAAACATCGCCACACATGTATATATTTATAAAGTACAATTATATTTTCACATATATACATGTACGGACACAATTCTGTCTTAAAGCGTATTATATGACCGCAAACGTGATATTACGGACATATTTATTACCCAATAAAACTAAACAACGCCGTACATGTATATATATGTATTGTTCATGCATACATTTATAATAAAGAAACATGATTTCATTTAATGCTATGTTCGTAATAGCTTTAATTTAAAAGTGATATATTGGCGTTCAGCTTTTGTTCAATACGGACTTAAGCATTATATGAAACAGTATTTCAATAGAATTGTTCATTCTACTTACCGGGAGTGCAAATGCGATGCTGCCAACCACTGCAACCATGGCACTGCAAGGCTTCCTGACGTGGTCTAACGGACTTGGCACAAGCGAGGCACAGACGAGACATCGTTGATGATAATAATGTGATCGAAAATGATCAAGTGATTTGTTCTCTACTTTCACTTACTAATATACCAAATAGGCTTTTCACTGATTGTCTAATCAATTTGCGATAATTGACTGAGCTACTCTGATCATGAGGTACTCTATTAAAACAACAACCCCTGTGTCCTGAGCTCCAACCGCACCGATTAAGATAATTTATAATAATTCAGTTATCAATTAATTAAGTAATTATTTGAATCGATATCATTTCAAATTATTAACAATTATAAGAAAGAATCATAATAAAGCAATATATCAGAGGCGTATATAACAACACATTCAATGTCTCTAAACAAATAAAACATAAGGCATAAAACATTTCAAAATCGGTATTTAATATATTTGTTGACTGTAAAAGGAACGTCTTGTCACAAAAAATAATATATATGCATGAAAACACATACATAGTACACAGTATATTATAGAGTAGGGCCGACTTTTACCGAGGCCGAGAATGTTCAGGACACCTCGGCCGACATGCGCAAGGGCCGAGGTGTCCAACTTCCATATACACTAAACCAAACAAAACATCTTCGTCACATTGACATGCATTTCCATTAACCTTGAACCAGCTAACATACTTGCTGTCGCTATTTACAGTAGTTATACAATTTTCTAAATCACTTTTATATGCTAATGTTATTCCACCCGCTTTGGTTTTTCTTACTTGAAAACGATTTTTCATTTTGGTCACAAAACCAGGTATATCAATGACATCTAGATCGTCAGTTTTTGTCTCACATAGACATAATATATCAAAACTATTTACAAACTCAAAAAACTCTGGGTATTGCATTTTTTTTTCAAAATACCACACACATTTAAAACCAATACTTTGATACTATTTACCATATATGAGTCCAACACAGTGCTGGCAGTTTCACCACCAGGTAAGTATTCATTGCACGGACTGTTCACTTGAGCTTGCCCTCCTGCGCGTTGCTAGTGTGTAGTTGGTATTTTCGCCGACGTTTTCTGTCCTGTTGGCTTGGGGTACTCAACGGGGTGTCCGGGGTCGTGGGAGGTATATACATCTCCCCATCTATAAATAGTTTGTCCTTTACCATCGCAGTTTTTTTCCCTTCTTTTCTAGTACTTTTTTGGATCGAGTACAATTTGTTCATACCATCTTCTATTTCTTTCGGGTATTGTTCATGTATTCCATATTTGTATCCTCGTAGTTTTACTGCCCTCTTTATTTCATTTACCTGACAAAGATTTACATGGCTGGTGTCGTCGATAATGCAGAAGACGCTTACTCTTCCCAAACACCTGGTCTTATTCTTCGTGTGCTTTTACAAAGGTCTCCATGTTAAATCTTTCCTTTGTTCATATGTTGCCTCTAGTTTAGCGATTTTGAGTTCGGATTATGGTTTTGTTAACGCTTCGGTATTCTGATTTTTTTTATATTTATCTTCGATTATCGATAATGCTTTAGCACCTAATGAAGGTTCTTGTTTGTTTATTCTGTTTAAAATTTCTAGACTGGATGTTGGTTTTTTAAGTTACCACGGTTGTGTTTGGTTTGCATGATATTGGTTAATTTTAATTGTGTCCAATTAATGTTCTTTAATTAATGAACTTGCTATATAATTATACGGAGCATGTTTATTGTTCAGTGATCTATAAGTTTTGTTCTTTACAATTTTGTTTGATGGAAAGTCGGGTCCAAGTTTTTGAGTTCTTACCCAGTAATTTAGAGTTAAGTTTTCCCCTTCTTAGTTTTAAAGGCATTTCTCCGGATTCCGCCAGGAGGCATATTGATGGTGTGTTTTAATTGCTCTTAGAGCTATACGGAGGGCTTTCTGTTCAATCACATCTGCAATGCTAATTATAAGTGCGTTATCAGAAACCGAATTATAAATTTGACTTCCGTAGTCAATTTTAGATCTTATGAGCGCTTTATATATTGTTAACAAAGTTTTTTTTATTGGATCCGAGATTGTGTCCTGATGAATATAAAAGTGTATTGGGGCTTCTTTACACCTATTGCTAATTGTTTTGATATGGGGTACCCAGGTTAGATTTATGTCGACGATTAGGCCTAAATATCTAGTCATAACCCTGGTAACGTATTTGATAAGCGTATTACCTAGGTAGATATCGGGTTGTCTCTCTCTTTTTGAGAATGAAAAAGCTACTGTCTTTTCTTTAGAAATTTTGAAACCCTTTTTATCGGCCATGTTTTGAATAACATCCAGTGATCTTTGGATGACTGACACGTTGTTGGCTATGTTGTTATCGCTGTGCCATAACTGTGTCATCTGCAAATAGTTTTAAGATGTTTGTCTAAATTGTTGATATAAATGTTAAATAGTGTAGGAGATAGTACACTGCCTTGTGGGAATCAATTTTTTAGTTTTTAACGTCGGAAGTTTCATTTAAATAAATCGGAGAATACCAAAGCGTCAACAAAACCATAATCCGAACTCAAAATCGATTAAACTAGAGGCAAAATAGGAATAAAGGAAAGATTTACATGGAGACTCGTACTCGTGGCGTATCTATTTCACAGAAGTATTTTATCCGAATTAACATACATAGATTTTTTTACGAACTGCAGGTCTAGTGTGATTTTTATACTGTTAAAATTTCTTTTTTTTCTTCACGTCTTAATCTCTTGCGTTACTGATAATAATGCTTTCTCCTTATACTTCAACTACTACTTTTATCTTGTAATGACGTCCTCCCTAACCCTGGCCTCCTGACTATAATAAAGATATATCTATCTTTCACCTAACATTCGTAGTCTAAGAAATAAGCTATCACAATTAGAAATTCTATCGTCTGAATATGACATTATCTGTGTCACTGAGACTCGCCGTGATACATCTATAGCGGATGCTGAAGTACACCTGAGTGGATATGAGTTATATCGTAATGGTCGGGGAACTCCGGGAGGGGGGATAGCTGTTTACACATCCAGTCTCTTGTGCACCCGTCGTAGAGCTGACTTTTTTTCCTTTTTTTTCTATTATTTGTTTTGTTTAAGCGTAGAGCTGACTTCTAACTTCCCCCACTTTGACCCTCAAATTTTCTATGAGCCCACACAAAATCAGATGTTTTGAGCATAATACAATAATTATGCAACTGACCTTAAATTATCTTCCTGCAAAATATTGGCCTTATCGATCACTGACAGGCCGCAGGAAGGCCCAAATTAACACCCCATCCTTTCGCTTGGTGCTTCAGACGCTGTTTGTCATTCATGTTCCGCCAGTTCCAAATTGCCTCTCCCATGTAAAGCCGTTCTTACATCAAGCCGCTGAGCTTCTTTATTTTCATGAAATCGCTAAACTAACTGGGGTAACTTGGAAGTTTTCCATTCCCCAAGCAACTTCATTTTGTTGTTCATGGACTCACAATTGTTGTTTTTCCAGAACTGTGGAATGAAAGAGCATGTACATTTTAAGACGTGGCTCTAATACTTTAGAGGAAAGTAGTGGAAGCAACCTATTTGTCAAATACTTACCTCCAACATCAGAGTTAGACAGGGCTCTCCAATGTCAGTTATACCATTTTACCATTTGAGGCACGGTGGTCTAGTGGTAGGACGCTGGGCTCGTGGGTCGAAAGGTTGCTAGTTTGAGTCCTGGTCACAGCACTTGTGTTGTATCCCTGAGCAAAATGCTTTACTCTGCTTGTTCCAGTCTACTTAGTTGTAAATGAGTACGTGGTTGAGTAGTGCTAGCAATTGTAGAATGCTAGCTTTGAACGCCGTAATGGTAGTACAGTTGTATGGTCCACAGGTCCACAACGATACTGGCTAGTTGCTAAGACCTTAAAACCAAGGATAATAATTTGTGAACCGCTTTGAGGCGGCCTTTAGGGTCGTGATAAAGCGGTATATAAGAACTTTGAATTATTATTATTATTACTGAAATTGTTGAAGTGAATTTGGCCATTAATTGGTGGATTGTCACGAAATCAAAACTTGACCGGCAACTCTGGATGCTCAGAAAGCTTTTGACACTGTAGGTCATGACATTCTCTCCAACAATCTTTACCATGCTTGGACCACTGGAACGCTCTGGATCCTCCAAAGGTAACATGTACAAAGCAGCATCGGTCAGAATCAAATGGCAAAATAATATCTCCGAAAATGTACAAAGGAACGGAACAGGACCCCAAACTGAGAACTTCCCTGTATTAGATATATAACGGCAATATCTTGGACATTATTTCAGCCTGGCCTTTGGGTGTAACATCGGCGACATCAACATAAGTTGTCCCACGTGTGCAGATGTTAAAGCAGTCCTAGCAAATAACTGTCCCGGAAAGCAAGGACTCAACCTCGTAAACCACTACGCTGAGCTTGACTTAGTCACCATCTACGCAACAGCTTCCTGGTTACGGAGGAAAGGCAGACGTAGACACTGTAACAATGGGTCTCTAACAATGGTAGTGACTACTCCCTGCTTGACGTTCAGCATTATGGGAGTGGAACGACTGGTTGTATAATGTGACCGGGTGGGGTGTTCCGTCGGCAGTATACTTAAGTGTGGTGGCACTTTAAATCGGCAGAAGTCCGGACTATCGCAAGAAGGATTACACGAACATACCGTGGCCTCCCAAATTCACACGCTCTCAAAACACACATCCACATCGCATACACTGGGAGGCCGTCCTTAAATGACCCTGGCTATTAATAGAAGGACGTGAAAACAATCAACCAACCAAACAACTAACATGGGTGCATCAGACATCAAAGCCAACAAACGAAGCCATGCATCTAGGAATAACAAGGACCAGTAACATCAAAGAATCCAAATTGGAAAATATGTAGTGCTAAGTTCTTAACTCTATTCAAAAAAGGAAAGTTACCATTAGCCACTTTCAAAATATGGAGGATTTACGCAGTGCCAAAGACAACATATAGGCTAGAAATAAGGAAAATCCCCAAAACAAAAGAGGAAAACTTTGAAAAGGCACAAAGGAAAAGATTGAGACAGATACTTGTCCTCTAAATGTCAACAGCAGCCACTGTAATATATACGCTAATAGGAGCTGAACCAACTAGCATTACAATTGAGAAAACGCTGCTTGTCAACATCGCAAGAAACTGAGTTTCGGTCGAGGCAACAGAAAAGCTCTGGACTAGAACTTGCCAAGACAGCATCTCGAGCCTAAGCATGCTTATATATCTAAAATTGTAAGAAGAACTTCTAAAAAAAACTCAGAACGTCTGGGTCAGCGTCGGCACAACTACGCAGAACGTAAAAGATGCAGAAGTAAAAACAAGGCTGATAACACAAACATATAAACCGCAAACAAGGCAAGCTAAATTCAGTCCAAAAAACACTGATGAACAGTACCAATTATGTACAGCTGAAAAAGATAACTTGGAACACTTATGATCAAATGCCGAGCTATTGAAAAAATCAAAGAAGAACACTTGAGAAAGATACAGGGCATGAACGAAACTCTAGATCTAGTAAGCACTAGCAGATAGGAATCAATCACCAGGAGCGACCTACAATGTACTACTCCAGCTTATCCTTGGCCTCTCTGCAAACAGCATTAAGGGGGCGTCTACCTAAGGACGATTGGAAAACCTCTGCTATGGACTATACCTTGGTTGTGCACATAACATCGGGAAAAACACCTGGGAGTAAATCATCAATAGTGGGAGAGTAAGGGATGAGCCCTGTCATAGGCTGTGTTTAATGGAACATTCAAATTGGATTCGCCTTATTGATGTGTATACGTTCAACTTGCTCTTTTTTGTTGTAGACTCTCTTAGCCAACTGGCCAACTTATAATGGCGAGAAAATAGGAACATTGTATTGATAGATGATTTTTTACGAAGCATTCTGTACATAGATAAAAACTTCGAACTGTGCAAAGGGTCAGGATGACCTATTGACATTGTGCTTCGTCCGTCGTGCGTAAACTTTTCCTTCAACAATCTGCTTCTCAATAACCAAAAGGCACAGGTTAATATTTCGCCAGGATGTACCTGGGATTGAGTGCTACAAAGTTTCCTCGTATCAATAACTTTGACTCACTTTCTCTGTCATAGGGATCAAATATGTAAAAAAAAAAAATCTTCTCCTAACTAACCGAAAAGCCGAGGTTAATGATATTTGGCAAGTAGGTACCTGGGATGGAGTGCTACAAACTTCCCTCATATCAAAGACATCGACCTACTTTCAAGGTCACATGGGTCAAGTATGTAAAAATATTTAAGCAACTTCTTTTCAATAAACAAAAAGCCTGTGGTTCTGATATTTGGCATGTAGGATGCTGGGATGAAAGGCTACCATGTTTGTATAAATGAATGACCTTGGCCTACGTTCAAGGTCACAGTGGTCAAATGTGTTAAAAATCTTTTAAGCAACTTCTTGTCAGTACCTAAAAACCCTAGGTGATGATAATATGCATGTAGCATGCTGGGATGAAGGGCTACCAATGTTGTTAAAATGAATGACTTTGACTTACTTTCAAGGTCACAGGGATCAAATATTTTTAAATCTTTAAGCAACTTCTTCTCAATAACCGAAAGGCCCCAAGATGCTGATATTATACATGACGCATGCTTTGATGAAAGGCTACCAAGTTTGTTCAAATGAATGACCTAGACCTACTTTCATGGCCGCAGGGGTCAAATATGTTAACATCCTAAACTAAAATTATATATATTATAAACTACCAAATTTGCTTCATAATGCAATAAAAAATGTTTTAGCAGTTAAAGATGTAAAATTTGGCACTGACCTTTGATGAGATGAAAGTAAATTAAGTATGTAAGATACAGAAACAGGAAGTGACCTATGGCATGGCCTTGGCGTACACCTAAATAAATGTTTGAAACAAACTGGCAATTTTTTGTCTTTGGTCAAGGTCACCTTGACCTAATAAGAGTACATTGGTCATCAACTAGTGGTTAATAATCATGCAAACGGACCACTATGTGGCGGGGCCCTAATAAAACTCACAACACTGAAACTTTCATTATTACAAAATACTTTTATTAAAATAGTTGTAAATAAATATTTGTATCTGATATATCAACAATAACATATAACTAGTGTATAAAATGTAGTCGCACACACTCACGGGGAAGTCCTATTTTCATCACTGGTACCAGTGTAAGCTGATATATTCATTATTAAATAGATGTCTGAATCAAACACAAATTACCCTTTTCACTGATGATAAATATCTGTCAAGCTGAACAATTATCAATACTATTAAACTGCTTCCCCATTTAGCCGGGTATTTGTTATGATGAAAATGTTTTACCTGGGGTAGGTGATTTATTATAAAAAATATCTGTTTCAACAAAAAATCAGTGAGTGTTAAGTTCCTGTACTTACAAAGCATACATACCAAAATATTTTTCGCTCAACGATAAATGTTTTTATCAGACATTAATGCTAAAATATTCCAAAAAATGTCAATGATGAATTCAAGATTTGATAGAGAAAGATCATTGTGATCATAAAATTGGTTTGGGTTGCTACCAGCTGATAGGTTAAGTGATCTCGGGTAAAAGTCTTGGTCTAAATGGTACCATCAAAAACCCTTCAAGTAGAATGCATGTCTCTTGCTAATTAGTCTTGCATATCAATACATTGAAAAAGGCAGAATAAGACAAAGCCGAACCTTGTCATCGCAAAGGTCCATGGAAAACTTATTCAAGTTACAGCAGTTTGAATGTTCAAAAATACTTAAAGGTTTGATGGTAACCATGAAAAAAAAAGAAAAGAATTTTTAAGTTAGTCATGACGTTTTTTTTATATTTCAGGGATTAATCATGACCTTGACCTTTTGACACCAAAATACTTTTCTGTAAGACAATGCTGGCTTGGAATGTAAGATGTACAACTATTGACTAGGTAAAAATAATACTGCTAATCAATTAAACATTGTAGAATGAAATGCTACAAACAATGTAGGAGACAGCAACCTTTATAGTAATAAGCAATGTGTAACCTACTGTAAACGTACATATTTTCGTGGTAATCTTACTTTTGCGCCTTTCGCGCTGAACGTATTGCCCTAAAATATGATTGCGCTAATTGGAGTTTTTATACTCTGCTTATATAGTAATTATCATGAATGCACAAATTTATCATTGCCCTAATGTCAAAAACTGCAAATGCACTAAAATTTGATTGCGCCAAATTAAGTATAATTACAGTATTACTGGTGATAGGCCAACGCCTGCTCATAAGTCCCCCGTCCTCTTTTCCTCTCTCTATTTGTGGTGAGGAGGGCAGAGGCCATTGCTCACAAACAATATGCCAACTACAAAATGAGTTAATTCTAATATTTTAGTTGAGCTGAGACTAAAGGCGTATCACCGGTAAGATAGATCAATTGTAATGTATTATTTTAAAATAAACATGAAATGGCTTGATGTAAAACGTAAATGTTTTGCTGCAATTAATCTTATATGACACGGACGGATATCGCTGTGTTAAAGTACCAGATAAATACATCTACTGTGAATAACTTGATAGACAGGTATGTAAATAAACGGTTAAAAACAACTGTGAGAATTTTGGCATTCCAATCTATGGAAAACAACAGTATGCTGTATGTAGTTATACAGATATCATGTAAAATTGTACTGCCTTGGGCAATACTTAAATGTATTACAATCTACTGAGCACCCTCTTGACTTCAAGCAATTGTGACTGAGCAAATTTTTAAATGATCTTCACAAATTGCAAAAGATTTCTAGAAAGGTTCAATACTACAAAGGATAACACCATGTGATCAAGAATCATCCAATCAGAACTTAAGGAACTCTCACCTAAAAAATGTTACAACACATGTGTCAAATAAAGGTTGTTGCTGCTTTGGCTTGTTTGACTAATTTTTATTTCATTAAATTACTTGAAATTTCTATAAAACCTTCCTCTATAAAAATATGTTTCTGCCATATGAGATTTCTCTGTAAAATTGTCTCCGATGCATTTTTGCAAAGACAGAAGACATTTTTATGAATAATTAGTTTTAAAATAACATAATTATATGCTTGCTAAAAGAAATAAAATATATGTTGAAAAAAGAAGATTTTTATAGAGATGGCTAAAAAGCATAATAATTGGAATAAGACATTTTCAAAAGAAACCATTCTTAAACTTCCATCATAAAATTATGACTTTCATGAAGTGATAGTTTTTAAAGTTTTTAAGAAAATAAAAAAATCTAGAGATGGTGATTATTTTCAAAATTGACATATGCTAAAAAAGTTTGTTGGATAAAATATGTTTCAATGAGTTGTCCTTTAAATTAGAGGACCTCAGTTAATCTTAACATTATAGTGCAAATTTGATGAATTGCTGAACTTTCAAAAATCATAGATGCCAATGTTTAGAATGAGGAAGCTATTTTTAAAACATTTCAATTTTCAGGTAGTTTAGATTGCATTTTGAATTGTGTACTGTATATAAGGCAAAAATAATTCCTTTGTCACTGGCTGCCTCCCTCTCTGGCTTGAT
This sequence comes from Mimachlamys varia, assembly GCA_947623455.1. Lineage (NCBI taxonomy): Eukaryota > Metazoa > Mollusca > Bivalvia > Pectinida > Pectinidae > Mimachlamys > Mimachlamys varia. Next base: position 24,288,648 of record OX392532.1, on the reverse strand, counting down.
CCTGTAAAATAGAAGAAATATTATCAAATTAACAATATTAAATTTATTGAATTTGATTAGTTTTATTTGAAGTCTGACCTTGGGTGTGTAGATCATATAGCAGAACATACACTTAATTACATTTTTACCAGTGAAATATAAAAAATTATTCATTCTATAAAAGTGATATTTTCACAAGCCAGAAATATAATTTTTTATTTGACTGACCAATCACAACACTGTTTACAAACAACAATGAGGAAATGAAAAGCTGCCCGGATATATCTTGCTGTAATTTGTAATAAACAGAGTATCTAATAATATCTTCAAGAATATCAAATACCAGTTATATTTCATTTGTGTGGCTAATACTTCAATATTTTTCACTCCTGCTGTGCACTCGATATAAGCCCCACTTGGAATTATATTTGGTTCATTACTGAAGACATTGTTAAATAACCTCTGTTAATTCAACACACAATTTTTTCAACCAACACATTACATTTCACTTAATTTAACTGTGCAATTTTCACTAAGTTAAAGATCATAGTCCAAACAATGTATTTGACCTTCAATGTGACCATAATCTTGGGCACACACACTCATCTTCTGTTTGTGACACACTTCAACAATTGTGCCATGGGTGGAACCCTAGACGCACATGACAGTGAAAATGCCCAAGTTTGTCCAATATCTGTTCTGCACACAGAAACCCCTAAAAACAATCATACCCCTAATGTCTGTGATAAGTTGAATACACTTTTGTCTGTGATAAATTGAATACAATACTGTATGTGATAAGTTGAATACACTGTTGTATGTGATAAGTTGAATATACTTCTGTTGTGACAAGTTGAATACACTGTTGTATGTGATAAGTTGTATACACTGTTGTATGTGATAAATTGAATACAATAATGCATGTGATGAGTTGAATACAATAATGTATGTGATGAGTTGAATACATTACTTTACTGTATGTTTGAATAAGTTGAATATGCTGTTGTATCTGAATAAGTTGAATATACTGTTGTATCTGATCAGTTGAATACACTACTGTCTGTGATAAGTTGAATACATTTTTGTCTGTGATACGTTGAATACATTACTGTCTGTGATAGGTTGAATACACTACTGTCTGTGACAAGTTGAATACAGTACTGTCTGTGATACGTTGAATACATTACTGTCTGTGACAAGTTGAATACCCTACTGTCTGTGACAAGTTGAATACATTACTGTCTGTGATAAGTTGAATACACTACTGTCTGTGACAAGTTGAATACATTACTGTCTGTAATACATTGAATACATTACTGTTTGTGATATGTTGAATACACTACTGTCTGTGACAAGTTGAATACACTACTGTCTGTGACAAGTTGAATACACTACTGTCTGTGATAAGTTGAATACACTTTTGTCTGTGATAAGTTGAATACAATACTGTATGTGATAAGTTGAATACACTGTTGTATGTGATAAGTTGAATATACTTCTGTTGTGACAAGTTGAATACACTGTTGTATGTGATAAGTTGTATACACTGTTGTATGTGATAAATTGAATACAATAATGCATGTGATGAGTTGAATACAATAATGTATGTGATGAGTTGAAAACATTACTTTACTGTATGTTTGAATAAGTTGAATATGCTGTTGTATCTGAATAAGTTGAATATACTGTTGTATCTGATCAGTTGAATACACTACTGTCTGTGATAAGTTGAATACATTTTTGTCTGTGATACGTTGAATACATTACTGTCTGTGATAGGTTGAATACACTACTGTCTGTGACAAGTTGAATACAGTACTGTCTGTGATACGTTGAATACATTACTGTCTGTGACAAGTTGAATACCCTACTGTCTGTGACAAGTTGAATACATTACTGTCTGTGATAAGTTGAATACACTACTGTCTGTGACAAGTTGAATACATTACTGTCTGTAATACATTGAATACATTACTGTTTGTGATATGTTGAATACACTACTGTCTGTGACAAGTTGAATACACTACTGTCTGTGACAAGTTGAATACACTACTGTCTGTGACAAGTTGAATACACTACTGTCTGTGACAAGTTGAATACACTGCTGTATTTGATAAGTTGAAAACACGGCTGTCTGTGATAAGTTGAATACATTACTGTCTGTGATACGTTGAATACTTTACTGTCTGTGATACCTTGAATACACTACTGTCTGTGATAAGTTGAATACATTACTGTCTGTGATACGTTGAATACACTACTGTCTGTGACAAGTTGAATACATTACTGTCTGTGATAGATTGAATACATTACTGTCTGTGATACATTGAATACATTACTGTTTGTGATACGTTGAATACACTACTGTCTGTGACAAGTTGAATACATTACTGTCTGTGATACGTTGAATACACTCCTGTCTGTGACAAGTCGAAAACCCTACTGTCTGTGATAGATTGAATACATTACTGTCTGTGATACATTGAATACATTACTGTTTGTGATACGTTGAATACACTACTGTCTGTGACAAGTTGAATACAATACTGTATGTGATAAGTTGAATACACTGTTGTATGTGATAAGTTGAATATACTTCTGTTGTGACAAGTTGAATACACTGTTGTATGTGATAAGTTGTATACACTGTTGTATGTGATAAATTGAATACAATAATGCATGTGATGAGTTGAATACAATAATGTATGTGATGAGTTGAATACATTACTTTACTGTATGTTTGAATAAGTTGAATATGCTGTTGTATCTGAATAAGTTGAATATACTGTTGTATCTGATCAGTTGAATACACTACTGTCTGTGATAAGTTGAATACATTTTTGTCTGTGATACGTTGAATACATTACTGTCTGTGATAGGTTGAATACACTACTGTCTGTGACAAGTTGAATACAGTACTGTCTGTGATACGTTGAATACATTACTGTCTGTGACAAGTTGAATACCCTACTGTCTGTGACAAGTTGAATACATTACTGTCTGTGATAAGTTGAATACACTACTGTCTGTGACAAGTTGAATACATTACTGTCTGTAATACATTGAATACATTACTGTTTGTGATATGTTGAATACACTACTGTCTGTGACAAGTTGAATACACTACTGTCTGTGACAAGTTGAATACACTACTGTCTGTGATAAGTTGAATACACTTTTGTCTGTGATAAGTTGAATACAATACTGTATGTGATAAGTTGAATACACTGTTGTATGTGATAAGTTGAATATACTTCTGTTGTGACAAGTTGAATACACTGTTGTATGTGATAAGTTGTATACACTGTTGTATGTGATAAATTGAATACAATAATGCATGTGATGAGTTGAATACAATAATGTATGTGATGAGTTGAATACATTACTTTACTGTATGTTTGAATAAGTTGAATATGCTGTTGTATCTGAATAAGTTGAATATACTGTTGTATCTGATCAGTTGAATACACTACTGTCTGTGATAAGTTGAATACATTTTTGTCTGTGATACGTTGAATACATTACTGTCTGTGATAGGTTGAATACACTACTGTCTGTGACAAGTTGAATACAGTACTGTCTGTGATACGTTGAATACATTACTGTCTGTGACAAGTTGAATACCCTACTGTCTGTGACAAGTTGAATACATTACTGTCTGTGATAAGTTGAATACACTACTGTCTGTGACAAGTTGAATACATTACTGTCTGTAATACATTGAATACATTACTGTTTGTGATATGTTGAATACACTACTGTCTGTGACAAGTTGAATACACTACTGTCTGTGACAAGTTGAATACACTACTGTCTGTGACAAGTTGAATACACTACTGTCTGTGACAAGTTGAATACACTGCTGTATTTGATAAGTTGAAAACACGGCTGTCTGTGATAAGTTGAATACATTACTGTCTGTGATACGTTGAATACTTTACTGTCTGTGATACCTTGAATACACTACTGTCTGTGATAAGTTGAATACATTACTGTCTGTGATACGTTGAATACACTACTGTCTGTGACAAGTTGAATACATTACTGTCTGTGATAAGTTGAATACAATACTGTATGTGATAAGTTGAATACACTGTTGTATGTGATAAGTTGAATACACTACTGTCTGTGACAAGTTGAATACATTACTGTCTGTGATACGTTGAATACACTCCTGTCTGTGACAAGTCGAAAACCCTACTGTCTGTGACAAGTTGAATACACTGCTGTATTTGATAAGTTGAAAACACGGCTGTCTGTGATAAGTTGAATACATTACTGTCTGTGATACGTTGAATACTTTACTGTCTGTGATACCTTGAATACACTACTGTCTGTGATAAGTTGAATACATTACTGTCTGTGATAAGTTGAATACACTACTGTCTGTGACAAGTTGAAAACATTACTGTCTGTGATACGTTGAATACATTACTGTTTGTGATACACAGATTAATATCTTCTTCGACACATACAACAAATAGTTAAGTTTATAAATAAAAAAAATCTGCAGAAAGGACGACAATTTAATGAGAATCAATATCATCTACTCTGTTATATTTACAGCATCATGTAAAACATGAGTCAGATTTTTGCTTTAGTCTTTGTATTTCCGCCTTTTTTCAATGAACTTTCCTAACTTTATTTATGGGTTATTTTTATTTGATATTTTATATACTTATAGAAAATTGTTTCCCATTCCATTTTCCACTTCAGTCTCAAACTGATAGACAGTGACAGTTTCAGACTTAATGGACAGTGACAGTCTCAGACTCCATGGACTGTGAAAGTCTCAGGCTTGATAGACTGTGACGGTCTCAGACTCCATGGACTGTGAAAGTCTCAGACTTGATAGACTGTGACGGTCTCAGACTCCATGGACTGTGAAAGTCTCAGGCTTGATAGACTGTGACGGTCTCAGACTCCATGGACTGTGACAGTCTCAGACTCCATGGACTGTGAAAGTCTCAGACTCCATGGACTGTGAAAGTCTCAGACTTGATAGACTGTGACGGTCTCAGACTCCATGGACTGTGAAAGTCTCAGACTTGATAGACTGTGACGGTCTCAGACTCCATGGACTGTGAAAGTCTCAGGCTTGATAGACTGTGACGGTCTCAGACTCCATGGACTGTGAAAGTCTCAGACTTGATAGACTGTGAAAGTCTCAGGCTTGATAGACTGTGAAAGTCTCAGACTTGATAGACTGTTAAAGTCTCAGGCTTGATAGACTGTTAAAGTCTCAGGCTTGATAGACTGTGAAAGTCTCAGACTTGATAGACTGTGAAAGTCTCAGACTCCATGGACTGTGAAAGTCTCAAACTCGATAGACTGTTAAAGTCTCTGACTCAATAGACTGTGGAAGTCTCAAAATTGATGGACTGTGACAATCTCAGGCTCAATGGTCTATGACAAATCTCAGACTCCATAGATTGTGACAGTCTCAAAGTCAATGGACTGACTGAAAGTCTCAGACTCGATGGACTGTGACAGTTTCAAAGTCAATGGACTGACTGAAAGTCTCAGACTCAATGGACTGTGACAGTTTCAAAGTCGATGGACTGACTGAAAGTCTCAGACTCGATGGACTGTGACAGTTTCAAAGTCGATGGACTGACTGAAAGTCTCAGACTCAATGGACTGTGACGGTGTTAAGACTCCATAGACTGTGACAGTCCCAGATTTGATGGACTGTGACAATTTCAGACTCAATAGACTGTGACAGTCTCAAGACTCGATTGATTGTAAATGTAAATGAGTTGAATCTGTAAATCTAAGAAGACCAGTCCTTTTTTAAGTAATCTATTTTTTATTTCATTATTTAATTTGTTCTTTCATTTTTCTAATGTTGAATCTAAACTGTCTATGTTTACAATTGAACCTGCATTTAAAGGACCCGCTACAGACACTGAAAAATATCCGTGTTATAACCGGCATAGGGACAAGGCTAGCTAGCTAGTTACGTGTTTAACATCGCTACAGATACTGAAAAATATCCATGTAACAACCGGCGTAGGGACAAGGCTAGCTAGTTAGTTAGTTATGTGTTTAACATTGCTACAGATACTGAAAAATATCCGTGTTACAACCGGCGTAGGGACACGGCTAGCTAGTTAGTTAGTTATGTGTTTAACGCCGCTACAGATACTGAAAAATATCCGTGTTACAACCGGCGTAGGGACACGGCTAGCTAGTTAGTTAGTTATGTGTTTAACGCCGCTACAGATACTGAAAAATATCCGTGTTACAACCGGCGTAGGGACAAGGCTAGCTAGTTAGTCAGTTATGTGTTTAACGCCGCTACAGACACTGAAAAATATCCGTGTTACAACCGGCGTAGGGACACGGCTAGCTAGTTAGTTAGTTATGTGTGTAACCCCGCTACAGACACTGAAAAATATCCGTGTTACAACCGGCGTAGGGACACTGCCAAGGTTTTGTTTATATAAAGGTTCATTTTTTTAGCAAGTTGAATTATGCCCCCTTGACCACACGACAGTCCAAGTTTGACTGTGTATGGTTTTCCAAATAAAACAATCTATTTTCTGCTCAACATTTATATGCGTACCTCTTTCAATGGCGACGGTGGGTTTGTAGATTTCTCTAGAGTTTCAATCATTTTCTTTGACTCCAGTAGAAGTCGTTGCAGCTTTCTACCAGGTGAAGCTTCAGGCTGGAACAAAATATCAACTTTTGTTATATTTACTTCATTATTTATGAAATATTTATCAATTATGGACCTTTGGTGAAGCCCGAGGTCAATATTTTTTATTCTACCAGGTCAATCGATACCTAATAACTGATAAGTTTACATCATAAAGCCCTCACTGGCAAGCTTCTTTAACTTAATAGCAAGTACTTTGTGTGTGAATAATTGTATTATATTCTTAACATTTTAAAGCGAACATCAGACATCATATCTGTCATCAGTCGGTTTATTTTCTTTAAATCGGACATTTATTTTGATGTACAACTCTTTCATCGGGGAAGACACCTTTTATTCCTCCAATTCAAAAACTGAAATAGTAGATTATGAAATTTCAGAGGGGCATGAGTCAGAAGATTACAATATCTTATCAGAGTAATACTTACATCGGAGCTGGCAAGATGTCTCCCGGCAGATAAATCGTCGTCAAATTCATGTTCGTCATCCAGAAACGAGGAAAGTCTATCCTCAAACGAAACAGATCTGTTATCTTGATGAGTGTGAGACTGAATTACCTCCCCTGCATCAGGCCGTCTACCAATACCATATCTTGGTGAATTATTTCTGCTTTGATCCTCCTGAACAAGTCTTTGTCTCCCGTCCTCTTCACCCGAGCTATATGTACGCTGTCTAGCAGAACTTGCAGAATTACTTTGACTCACATGCCCTAGACCTTGCCATCTGACGGTTTTAGGTGAAACAGAATCTTTATTCCAAATGTCCTCCGGAGGATCCGGGGAATGTCTCGGGTTCTGTTCCCGGGGGGAATTTATCTGAGAATCACGTTTATCATTTTTACACAATGGAGGAGTCCTAAACTGACCATCACTGTCCTGGTTATGCTCAGACACAAGTTCAAAATCAGCACATTGTTCAGGTTCGAATTCTTGAGTATTTTGGGGTTCATTTTGAACTAATTCACTGCGAGTGTCTATGTCAAGTTCATGATCACCTTGAGCAACAGGTAAAAGCTTGTGAAAAATCTGTCTTCTGCTTTTTGGAGAAGTTGATTTCTGCTTCCTGCTTACCTTTTCCGATTCTAACAATCCCACAGGTAAACTTTGATGAAAGTTTCGAGTTTCAAGTGGGCTTGCTGGAACTAACTCGGGTGAATGTTGACGATGACGGTGCCGTTCTCGTCTTTCTGAGGTCCGAGAGGAATTTCCACTCTGGCGTTGAGAAGCTGACGACGACATTGTTGTTCGCGAGGAATCGATACTCTGGCGTTGTGAGCTGTCCGGTTTTTCACTCAATTCCCTTCTCTGTGGGAGAGATCTTGGCGAGTATGCTTGGCTTTGTGTTTCTAAGTTTTGGTAGCGTGGTGATTCGTTGATAGTTGGTGTGGGCGACAGACTACTGTGGGACTTGCTACCATAACTGCCACTTCCTCTTGATGAGCTGAGAATTAAAACACAAACAAGTTCACTTCCATATATGTTACAGGAGAGGAAAACATAACAGCTGGACAGACTTCAAACCAAGGACCTCTGCACTGGAGTCGTACACTCTAATGGACTGAGAAATATACCTGGTCACTGACAATCAACCCAGTGCTTTTGCAATACATTCTCTCCCCCCTCTCCTGCATCAACAGGGTCTACAACCCCATAAACACATGACACTATAAACTACGTTTCTAGAGTATATAGTAAGGAGTCCAGTTTATCAGATAAGGGAAAGTGATAATGTTATAATAGTAATTTTCAGTACATGTAAGAACATATTAATGCAAAAAATATATCACTAATAAAGAATCTACTGTGCTTTAGTTTTCATAAAATTTGCAACTCACAAAATGATAATTCAGTGTAATCTACAGAAAGGAAACCACAGGACAAACTACATTATAAGAAATGTTGTCACGGAAAAACTGCCTTTCGACCTTGTACAGGTGTATCCACATTCATTACAATTGTACCACCTAACATCAGCAACGCATCAATATCACGTCAAAAACACAATGAGTCTAACAATGTTATGTAATGCACAATGAATGGACATGTACATGGTAAGAGAAAAAACAATAATTTATCCCCTTGAGGTGGGATTAGGAATCTCAACTGTAAGGAAAACATTATCAAATCGCCAAACTTTTTACAACTTAACAATCTTTCCCTACAGATTTCCCTATCTCCCCACTGGAAGGTGGGAGATTTTACTTTCCTGTACCAGCAGTATGATAAACTTACTTGTACTCCTCCAGACTGCCCTGCTGTTTTGTTATAATCTCCTTGGTTGTGTCCAAGTTCAGCTGTAACAGATTCAGCTCCCTCTGTTGGCGTTCATACAACTGAAAAAAAAATACAATGGAAATGAAATAATACAAAAACAAGCTGACATTTAACTAGAACTGTAAGCCGATGGCTGACTAATACCCCCCCGCTACCTCTTATTAGAGGTGTCTGACATGTTTTTGAAAAAAACATGATGTAGTACAAGTTGTATATAACATGCATTATATAATGTATTATTTTATATTACTATGTATCACCGCATATCTAAAAAACAAAAACAAAGAAGGCACCTTTGGTCTTACATACATTACAGTGTAGATTTCATATCAACAATGTGGATGCATATGTATGTTTCAACTTGTGAAACTCACTGAATGAATAAAGAAAGGTGATATACATATTAATAAGAAAATTTATGATGCTGATTGTTTCAATACAATGCATCTTACGTTTATATTAATAGTGGTGTAAATTAGCCCATGGGAAAGCCAGTGATGTGAGAAAATGGTCCGAGTAGTGCTTTGGAAGAATATCGGCCAGGACACCCCTCATAGGAAAGTTGAAAATGACCCAGTAGTTTAGAAGAAGTTGTCCAGACATCATGTTATTACGGAAACCTGTGTATAGTCACCTCATTACCATGGCAACCAAAATTTTGACAAACGAAACCCTGTATGCAAATCTATACATGGTCCCCAACAATACTGCCAAGTTTCACTGAAATTGATCCAGTAGTTTAGGAGGAGTTGTCCGGACAACACTTTATAATGGAAACCTGTGTATAGTGACCTGGTTATCATGGCAACCAAAATTTTGACAAACAAAACTCTGCATGCATGTCTACACATGGTCCCCAACAATACTGCCAAGTTTCATTAAACTCGATCCAGTGGTTTATAGGAAGTTGTCCGGACAACACGTTATTACGGAAACCTGTGTATATATATAGTGACCTGGTTACCATGGCAACCAAAATTTTGACAAACGAAACTCTGCATGCACATCTACACATGGTCCCCAACAATACTGCCAAATTTTATTGAAATCGATCCAGTGGTTTAGGAGGAGTTGTCCGGACAACATTTTATTATGGAAACCTGTGTATAGTGACCTGGTTACCATGGCAACCAAAATTTTGACAAACGAAACCCTGCATGCACATCTACACATGGTCCCCAACAATACTGCCAAGTTTTATTGAAATCGATCCAGTAGTTTAGGAGGAGTTGTCCGGACAACATTTTTCTACGGACAGACGGACAGACAAGCTGATTCCAGTATACCCCCCCTAACTTCGTTGCAGGGGGGTATAAAAAACCAACTTCAAGAAATTTTTGTTTTAATGTGCTGCATCCAGAATCTTCTCTCATTATAATTACAGGTACTAAATGTAACTGGAAAGAGAAAATTAGACATATATTGCCCAACAGTTTTATTTCTTGATTTCATTAACAATATGGATACAGAACATGAATTTTTTACTTGTACCACTGATGATTCCTATGGAAAAATGAACTAATCATTATGACTCAAATAATGGTACCATGAAAAATGCTTTATCTAGCTGACACCTTGCTTGATTCAACGACAGTAGTTGTAAAACTTGACCTTGATCTTTGATCGGATGACCTTGAGGTTTTGTTAATTGAAACCTTGAATGTATGTTTATATTTCACTATGTATAACCTTTTAATACCGGTTTTGTTCTAAGCAAGTATTTATTTTTAGACTGTCAACAAGGCCTCGGTCTCACCTCTCTGATGTGTCGGAGCTGATGGTCGGTTCGGCCCTGTTTGGCTCGGAGCGATTCTATCACCTGATCTTTGCACTTCTCTCGGTCATCTGAAAAAGCAATACATATTTAAGGTCAAAGCTCCTCGTAAAGATCAACATGGCAGTTTTTCAATACAACAAAGTTTAAAAGATTTCTTTTCCAATAGTTCAATTACGCTTGTTTTCTAGATCTATGTGTAACATGCTAAAGCAGGATATTTCAGATTCCATGATGATATTTCCGCAATTTTATTGGGTGAAAAAACATGATAAGTTAAAACTTATTCTACAGTTGTACAATTAAATTTGAGAGGATTAGAGAGTAAAACTGTCTTAGATTACGTTCATGCATTTTCTACACTAAGGAAGAAATCAATTCAAAAGACATGGATGCTTCTACAGTCATATAACATAACAATTAACGTAATTAAACATAATCTGCACAAAAATAGTTCTATGAAGTAAGAATGAGAGTTTTACAGACATACTGAAATGATATTGATTTTCTATCTTGCTTTGATCACTTTTGTACAAGAGGCAGGAAGCATTTTTTCTCTATTTTTGCAATAAAGCATTCAATTATACAATGATATCAATAAACAAGTTTTTCATCAAATTAACAAACTGCAATTTACCCTGTACATGTAATAAAATCGGGGAGCCACCATATAAACATGGACTAAAAGCAGAGGTTGGACACTGCCTATTGGACAATGGAAAACCTTTTTTGGCATTCCTGTTGAACTTTGATAGATATGGGTGGGTTTACCATCAGACATGGGCTTATTTCCAGGTAAATACGGTACACTCTTGTACAATATCTATGCTGTATACATACTGAATTCTTCCTGCATGATCGTCTGTAGTTGTTTGAGTTTGTCCAGCCTCTCGGTCATCTCCTGAATTTCTGAATCTCTCTTCGTCACCAGCTCTGTCAACACATTACAACAATATCTAGTATTCAGAACATCTTTTACATACCTTATCTGACTGAATTCACTATATCATATGACCAAGTCATAAATTGGGTAACGCACAGGTGTATTACAACCGAAAAGTACTGTGATTGGTCTTAACTGTGGAAACATATTCCTACACCACGACAGGTACTACTTTATAATTTATATAAATAGCAATTACCACATTATTTAGTTGTTTTTACTGAATATTGGTCCTGAAAGAAACTCAAAATAATCCCTGTTCAAGTATTACATTTTCTCATCTAAGATCACTTTTTGCATATTTAGGTCGTCCATATTATTTTCTCCAATTTAAGTCTTAAACATTATCACTGTCACTACTCAATACCAACACTTGAAGACTGAATAACTTGGATAATACAGAAAATCAAAATAATTCACAAAATTGAATGTTTATATTAGAACTTTTTGGCATTTTGAAAAAGAATTTATCAATAATTTTGTTGACACCTTTATGGCATGATAAAATATAAACATAAAATTCTGTTAAAAAATTGATAATTTTCTTGACATGAGTTATGTTTTAAAGAATTTACCCAACCAAAATATAAAATAACATATATTCCTTCCTCACCTGTGGAGAGTTCCAGTTCCTGTTTGAGGTCGCCGTGTTTCTGTTTCCACTGATTAGCCTGTTTGATAGCATCCACCTCCCGGCTCTGACACTCTTTACTACGGATGTCCAGCTGTTTCAGGCGGTCATTTAGCTCCTGAATGTGGGCAGTCGCAGTGGTCAGGTCTTTTTCCTGAATTTAAAGTTAAGGGACAAGTTGTTATCCAAATCAATATGGCAGAGTGTTAGAGGATTTGAGTTGGGGCTCAGGTAAAAATAGCAGCAATGAATTAACATTACAAGGTGACAAGATATCAAAAACATTAAATATTCAGAGTCATATTTTTAAATATAATTTTATTTTGATTTTAATATTTTACCAAATCTAGAAAATTGAAGGTTCAGCAAGGACCCTGTCATATGTCTTACCATTATCACATGGTATATTTTTAGTAATAGTGACCTTGACCTTAGAAACTTTAGATCAAAATTTACACATCTCAAACAACATGTAAAACAGTGTTTATCAGAAAGAGAAATTTCACAAAAAGATCAGTCTTTTAGATCGTGTGGACAGACATGGAATAGTATAAGGCACCCGATAAACCAGTGTAGTGGGACAGCGATACTTGATGCAACATTATGTGTTACTTAAAGGTCCAATACGTAACTTCAGGAAATTTTTTGTGATTCTGAAAAATTCTGAAAAAAAATCCAGTTGATAACCATGCAAAAATAAGCATAAAAAAAAAGTAAACCCGAGCGGTAACTAACAAGAAGCCCTTGACAGAAAAATCAAGGAAAATTGAAAATAGTTCCGGTGGGGCCCACTTCAACAACAAGCCGAAGTTAGAAGACAGTTCAAAATGGATGCGCGTTTACAAATACTGTGTTTCAACTACTGCTGTACCGGTAACCGCGAAAGAATTCATCTTGAATATTGCTGACATCAGTTAATCTTAACTTAATTTTTTAATATAATAAGTTATTAGGCTTTATTTTTGCTTCAAGTTTTGCCGAAAGTTACGTATATTGGGCCTTTAAGCATTAAACATTTTAGCAAATATTGTTACAGTCCTACAACACACATTGCTATTGATAACAAACTTAATAAAGCCTGGTAGAGCTTATATGTAAGTCTGTCAGCAATTGCAATGTGTGTTATAGGACTGTAACAATATTTGCTCAAATGTTCATTACTTATATTTACATTTTTATATAATTAGTGTGCTTTATTTAGTTATTTATTTCAGTTTTTGAACAGCAAGTGAAGAAAAACAAGAAACTGATGAAATCACGATAGCAAATATTCACAATGCGTTACAATGGACGAATGAAGAGCAAACTATGTAAACATTATAAATTGCCTACCTTTAGCTTGACCAATGTAATCATTTCATGTTCCCTGGCCTGGAGTTGACCAATGGTATTAGAGAGTTCTCTCTTGGACATGCTTAGTGACTGGTTCTTCTCCTGAAATATATCATGGTATGAAGAAAACAAGGTAGACAACAGCTATGGACTTATGTAACGAGACAATAAAAACTCTTATGTAAGAAAATATTTATGATTAGAAATATATGGAAGGCAATGCAGCTAAATGATTTATCATTTGATAGATTTCTGATATATAAATATTCCAAAGAACGGTTCACAATGAAAATATTCTGTATACTGGGTAATTTTACAATGAAAATACAAAGTCAAACCTTGTTATCTTTAAGTCATGAGACCACGAAAAATGTTTGAAATCTTTGACTGTTGGTGAGTATGTCATTTTCCAAATATAACTTCGGTGTGCTTATCAATTTTGCAGAAAAAAAACAATGATTCATTGTGACTTAAGAAAATAAGAAAAATAAAAATGGAAATAACATAAATTCATTGATTTCAACCATTGGAGAAAATTTTGAATCCCTTATTGACAATTGTTTATCTAATGAAAATAACTTTCATTACTTTTATATAAGTTACAGGCCATTAAAAGTCTTGAAAAAAGTTTCAGAATTACATTTATTATTTACCTCCAGTTCCTGTATTTTTCAACATTAAACTCTAGTTCCTGTATAATTTTTTACCTCCAGTTCTTATATTTTTCTATATTAAACTTAAGTTCCTGTATTGTTTATTTGCCTCCAGTTCTTGTATCTATATTTATCTCCAGTTCCTGTATCTATCTTTATTTACCTCCAGTTCCTGTATCTATCTATATTTACTTCCAGTTCCTGTATCTATCTATATTTACCTCCAGTTCCTGTATCTATCTATATTTACCTCCAGTTCCTGAATTTATCTATATTTACTTCCAGTTCCTGTATTTATCTATATTTACTTCCAGTTCCTGTATCTATCTATATTTACTTCCAGTTCCTGTATTTATCTATATTTACTTCCAGTTCCTGTATCTATCTATATTTACCTCCAGTTCCTGTATCTATCTATATTTACCTCCAGTTCCTGTATCTATCTATATTTACCTCCAGTTCCTGTATTTATCTATATTTACCTCCAGTTCCTGTATCTATTTATATTTACCTCCAGTTCCTGTATTTATCTATATTTACCTCCAGTTCCTGTATCTATCTATATTTACCTTCAGTTCCTGTATCTATCTATATTTACCTCCAGTTCCACGAATCTATCTATATTTATCTCCAGTTCCTGTATCTATCTATATTTACACCCAGTTCCTGTATCTATCTATATTTACCTCCAGTTCATGTATCTATCTATATTTACCTCCAGTTCCTGTATCTATCTATATTTACCTCCAGTTCCTGTATCTACATGTATCTATATTTACCCCCAGTTCCTGTATCTATCTATATTTACCTCCAGTTCCTGTATCTATCTATATTTACCTCCAGTTCCTGTATCTATCTATATTTACTTCCAGTTCCTGTATCTATCTATATTTACCTCCAGTTCCTGTATCTATCTATATTTACCTCCAGTTCCTGTATCTATCTATATTTACCTCCAGTTCCTGTATCTATCTATATTTACCTCCAGTTCCTGTATCTATCTATATTTACCTCCAGTTCCTGTATCTATCTATATTTACCTCCAGTTCCTGTATCTATCTATATTTACCTCCAGTTCTTGTATCTATCTATATTTACCTCCAGTTCCTGTATCTATCTATATTTACCTCCAGTTCCTGTATCTATCTATATTTACCTCCAGTTCCTGTAATATCTATTTTTACCTCCAGTTCCTGTATCTATCTATATTTACTTCCAGTTCCTGTATCTAGCTATATTTACCTCCAGTTCCTGTATCTATCTATATTTACCTCCAGTTCCTGTATCTATCTATATTTACTTCCAGTTCCTGTATCTAGCTATATTTACCTCCAGTTCCTGTATCTATCTATATTTACCTCCAGTTCCTGTATCTATCTATATTTACCTCAAGTTCCTGTATCTTTATTTACCTTCAGTTCCTGTATCTATCTATATAACCTCTAGTTCCTGTATTTATCTATATTTACCTCCAGTTCCTGTATCTATCTATATCTACTTCCAGTTACTGTATCTAGCTATATTTACCTCCCGTTCCTGTATATATCTATATTTACTTCCAGTTCCTGTATCTATCTATATTTACCTCCAGTTCCTGTATCTATCTATATTTACTTCCAGTTCCTGTATCTATCTATATTTACCTCCAGTTCCTGTATCTATCTATATTTACCTCCAGTTCCTGTATCTATCTATATTTACTTCCAGTTCTTGTATCTATCTATATTTACCTCCAGTTCCTGTATCTAGCTATATTTACCTCCAGTTCCTGTATCTATCTATATTTACCTCCAGTTCCTGTATCTATCTATATTTACCTCCAGTTCCTGTATCTATCTATATTTACCTCCAGTTCCTGTATCTATCTATATTTACCTCCAGTTCCTGTATCTATCTATATTAACCTCCAGTTCCTGTATCTATCTATATTTACCTCCAGTTCCTGTATCTATCTATATTTACTTCCAGTTCCTGTATCTATCTATATTTACCTCCAGTTCCTGTATCTATCTATATTTACCTCCAGTTCCTGTATCTATCTATATTTACCTCCAGTTCCTGTATCTATCTATATTTACCTCCAGTTCCTGTATCTATCTATATTTACTTCCAGTTCCTGTATCTAGCTATATTTACCTCCAGTTCCTGTATTTATCTATATTTACCTCCAGTTCCTGTATCTATCTATATTTACCTCCAGTTCCTGTATCTATCTATATTTACCTCCAGTTCCTGTATCTATCTATATTTACCTCCAGTTCCTGTATCTATCTATATTTACCTCCAGTTCCTGTATCTATCTATATCTACTTCCAGTTCCTGTATCTATCTATATTTACCTCCAGTTCCTGTATCTATCTATATTTACCTCCAGTTCCTGTATCTATATTTACCTTCAGTTCCTGTATCTATCTATATAACCTCTAGTTCCTGTATTTATCTATATTTACCTCCAGTTCCTGTATCTATCTATATCTACTTCCAGTTCCTGTATCTATCTATATTTACTTCCAGTTCCTGTATCTATCTATATTTACTTCCAGTTCCTGTATCTATCTATATTTACTTCCAGTTCTTGTATCTATCTATATTTACTTCCAGTTCCTGTATCTATCTATATTTACTTCCAGTTCCTGTATCTATCTATATTTACCTCCAGTTCCTGTATCTATCTATATTTACCTCCAGTTCCTGTATCTATCTATATTTACTTCCAGTTCCTGTATCTATCTATATCTACCTCCAGTTCCTGTATCTATATTTATCTCCAGTTCCTGTAACTATCTATATTTACCTCCAGTTCCTGTATCTATCTATATTTACCCCCAGTTCCTGTATCTATCTATATTTACCTCCAGTTCCTGTATCTATCTATATTTACCTCCAGTTCTTGTATCTATCTATATTTACCTCCAGTTCCTGTATCTATATTTATCTCCAGTTCCTGTATCTATCTATATTTACCTCCAGTTCCTGTATCTATCTATATTTACCCCCAGTTCCTGTATCTATCTATATTTACCTCCAGTTCCTCTATCTATCTTTATTTACCTCCAGTTCCTGTATCTATCTATATTTACCTCCAGTTCCTGTATCTATCTATATTTACCTCCAGTTCCTGTATCTATCTATATTTACCTCCAGTTCCTGTATCTATATTTACCTCCAGTTCCTGTATCTATCTATATTTACCTCCAGTTCCTGTATCTATATTTACCTCCAGTTCCTGTATCTATCTATATTCAGCTCCGGTTCCTGTATCTATCTATATAAAGTTTACCTCCAGTTCCTGTATCTATCAATATTTACCTCCAGTTCCTGTATCTATCTATATCTACCTTTAATTCCTGTATCTATCTATATTAACCTCCAGTTCCTGTATCTATCTATATTTACCTCCAGTTCCTGTATCTATTTATATTTACCTCCAGTTCCTGTATCTATCTATATTAACCTCCAGTTCCTGTATCTATCTATATTTACCTCCAGTTCCTGTATCTATCTATATCTACCTCTAGTTCCTGTATCTATCTATATCTACCTCTAGTTCCTGTATCTATCTATATCTACCTCTAGTTCCTGTATCTATATTTACCTCCAGTTCCTGTATCTATATTTACCTCCAGTTCCTGTATCTATCTATATTTACCTTCAGTTCCTGTATCTATCTATATTTACCTCCCGTTCCAGTATTTATCTATATTTACCTCCAGTTCCTGTATCTATCTATATTTACCTCCAGTTCCTGTATCTATCTATATTTACCTCCAGTTCCTGTATCTATCTATATTTACCTCCAGTTCCTGTATCTATCTTTATTTACCTCCAGTTCCTGTATCTATCTATATTTACCTCCAGTTCCTGTATCTATCTATATTTACCTCCAGTTCCTGTATCTATCTATATCTACCTCTAGTTCCTGTATCTATCTATATCTACCTCTAGTTCCTGTATCTATCTATATCTACCTCCAGTTCCTGTATCTATCTATATTAACCTCCAGTTCCGGTATCTATCTATATTTACCTCCAGTTCCTGTATCTATCTATATTTACCTCCAGTTCCTGTATCTATCTATATTAACCTCCAGTTCCTGTATCTATCTATATTTACCTCCAGTTCCTGTATCTATCTATATCTACCTCTAGTTCCTGTATCTATATTTACCTCCAGTTCCTGTATCTATCTATATTTACCTCCAGTTCCTGTATCTATCTATATTAACCTCCAGTTCCTGTATCTATCTATATTTACCTCCAGTTCCTGTATCTATCTATATTTACTTCCAGTTCCTGTATCTATCTATATTTACCTCCAGTTCCTGTATCTATCTATATTTACCTCCAGTTCCTGTATCTATCTATATTTACCTCCAGTTCCTGTATCTATCTATATTTACCTCCAGTTCCTGTATCTATCTATATTTACTTCCAGTTCCTGTATCTAGCTATATTTACCTCCAGTTCCTGTATTTATCTATATTTACCTCCAGTTCCTGTATCTATCTATATTTACCTCCAGTTCCTGTATCTATCTATATTTACCTCCAGTTCCTGTATCTATCTATATTTACCTCCAGTTCCTGTATCTATCTATATTTACCTCCAGTTCCTGTATCTATCTATATCTACTTCCAGTTCCTGTATCTATCTATATTTACCTCCAGTTCCTGTATCTATCTATATTTACCTCCAGTTCCTGTATCTATATTTACCTTCAGTTCCTGTATCTATCTATATAACCTCTAGTTCCTGTATTTATCTATATTTACCTCCAGTTCCTGTATCTATCTATATCTACTTCCAGTTCCTGTATCTATCTATATTTACTTCCAGTTCCTGTATCTATCTATATTTACTTCCAGTTCCTGTATCTATCTATATTTACTTCCAGTTCTTGTATCTATCTATATTTACTTCCAGTTCCTGTATCTATCTATATTTACTTCCAGTTCCTGTATCTATCTATATTTACCTCCAGTTCCTGTATCTATCTATATTTACCTCCAGTTCCTGTATCTATCTATATTTACTTCCAGTTCCTGTATCTATCTATATCTACCTCCAGTTCCTGTATCTATATTTATCTCCAGTTCCTGTAACTATCTATATTTACCTCCAGTTCCTGTATCTATCTATATTTACCCCCAGTTCCTGTATCTATCTATATTTACCTCCAGTTCCTGTATCTATCTATATTTACCTCCAGTTCTTGTATCTATCTATATTTACCTCCAGTTCCTGTATCTATATTTATCTCCAGTTCCTGTATCTATCTATATTTACCTCCAGTTCCTGTATCTATCTATATTTACCCCCAGTTCCTGTATCTATCTATATTTACCTCCAGTTCCTCTATCTATCTTTATTTACCTCCAGTTCCTGTATCTATCTATATTTACCTCCAGTTCCTGTATCTATCTATATTTACCTCCAGTTCCTGTATCTATCTATATTTACCTCCAGTTCCTGTATCTATATTTACCTCCAGTTCCTGTATCTATCTATATTTACCTCCAGTTCCTGTATCTATATTTACCTCCAGTTCCTGTATCTATCTATATTCAGCTCCGGTTCCTGTATCTATCTATATAAAGTTTACCTCCAGTTCCTGTATCTATCAATATTTACCTCCAGTTCCTGTATCTATCTATATCTACCTTTAATTCCTGTATCTATCTATATTAACCTCCAGTTCCTGTATCTATCTATATTTACCTCCAGTTCCTGTATCTATTTATATTTACCTCCAGTTCCTGTATCTATCTATATTAACCTCCAGTTCCTGTATCTATCTATATTTACCTCCAGTTCCTGTATCTATCTATATCTACCTCTAGTTCCTGTATCTATCTATATCTACCTCTAGTTCCTGTATCTATCTATATCTACCTCTAGTTCCTGTATCTATATTTACCTCCAGTTCCTGTATCTATATTTACCTCCAGTTCCTGTATCTATCTATATTTACCTTCAGTTCCTGTATCTATCTATATTTACCTCCCGTTCCAGTATTTATCTATATTTACCTCCAGTTCCTGTATCTATCTATATTTACCTCCAGTTCCTGTATCTATCTATATTTACCTCCAGTTCCTGTATCTATCTATATTTACCTCCAGTTCCTGTATCTATCTTTATTTACCTCCAGTTCCTGTATCTATCTATATTTACCTCCAGTTCCTGTATCTATCTATATTTACCTCCAGTTCCTGTATCTATCTATATCTACCTCTAGTTCCTGTATCTATCTATATCTACCTCTAGTTCCTGTATCTATCTATATCTACCTCCAGTTCCTGTATCTATCTATATTAACCTCCAGTTCCGGTATCTATCTATATTTACCTCCAGTTCCTGTATCTATCTATATTTACCTCCAGTTCCTGTATCTATCTATATTAACCTCCAGTTCCTGTATCTATCTATATTTACCTCCAGTTCCTGTATCTATCTATATCTACCTCTAGTTCCTGTATCTATATTTACCTCCAGTTCCTGTATCTATCTATATTTACCTCCAGTTCCTGTATCTATCTGTATTTACCTCCCGTTCCTGTATTTATCTATATTTACCTCCAGTTCTTGTATCTATCTATATTTACCTCCAGTTCCTGTATCTATCTATATTTACCTCCAGTTCCTGTATCTATCTATATTTACTTCCAGTTCCTGTATCTATCTATATTTACCCCCAGTTCTTGTATTTATCTATATTTACCTCCCGTTCCTGTATTTATCTATATTTACCTCCAGTTCCTGTATATATCTATATTTACCTCCAGTTCCTCTATCTATCTTTATTTACCTCCAGTTCCTGTATCTATCTATATTTACCTCCAGTTCCTGTATCTATCTATATTAACCTCCAGTTCCTGTATCTATCTATATTTACCTCCAGTTCCTGTATCTATATTTACCTCCAGTTCCTGTATCTATCTATATTTACCTCCAGTTCCTGTATCTATATTTACCTCCAGTTCCTGTATCTATCTATATTCAGCTCCAGTTCCTGTATCTATCTATATAAAGTTTACCTCCAGTTCCTGTATCTATCAATATTTACCTCCAGTTCCTGTATCTATCTATATCTACCTTTAATTCCTGTATCTATCTATATTAACCTCCAGTTCCTGTATCTATCTATATTTACCTCCAGTTCCTGTATATATCTATATTTACCTCCAGTTCCTGTATCTATCTATATTAACCTCCAGTTCCTGTATCTATCTATATTTACCTCCAGTTCCTGTATCTATCTATATCTACCTCTAGTTCCTGTATCTATATTTACCTCCAGTTCCTGTATCTATCTATATTTACCTCCAGTTCCTGTATCTATCTATATTTACCTCCAGTTCCTGTATCTATCTATATCTACCTTTAATTCCTGTATCTATCTATATTAACCTCCAGTTCCTGTATCTATCTATATTTACCTCCAGTTCCTGTATCTATCTATATTTACCTCCAGTTCCTGTATCTATCTATATTAACCTCCAGTTCCTGTATCTATCTATATTTACCTCCAGTTCCTGTATCTATCTATATTTACCTCCAGTTCCTGTATCTATCTATATTAACCTCCAGTTCCTGTATCTATCTATATTTACCTCCAGTTCCTGTATCTATCTATATTTACCTCCAGTTCCTGTATCTATCTATATCTACCTCTAGTTCCTGTATCTATCTATATCTACCTCTAGTTCCTGTATCTATCTATATTTACCTCCAGTTCCTGTATCTATCTATATTTACCTCCAGTTCCTGTATCTATCTATATCTACTTCCAGTTACTGTATCTAGCTATATTTACCTCCCGTTCCTGTATATATCTATATTTACTTCCAGTTCCTGTATCTATCTATATTTACCTCCAGTTCCTGTATCTATCTATATTTACTTCCAGTTCCTGTATCTATCTATATTTACCTCCAGTTCCTGTATCTATCTATATTTACCTCCAGTTCCTGTATCTATCTATATTTACTTCCAGTTCTTGTATCTATCTATATTTACCTCCAGTTCCTGTATCTAGCTATATTTACCTCCAGTTCCTGTATCTATCTATATTTACCTCCAGTTCCTGTATCTATCTATATTTACCTCCAGTTCCTGTATCTATCTATATTTACCTCCAGTTCCTGTATCTATCTATATTAACCTCCAGTTCCTGTATCTATCTATATTTACCTCCAGTTCCTGTATCTATCTATATTTACTTCCAGTTCCTGTATCTATCTATATTTACCTCCAGTTCCTGTATCTATCTATATTTACCTCCAGTTCCTGTATCTATCTATATTTACCTCCAGTTCCTGTATCTATCTATATTTACCTCCAGTTCCTGTATCTATCTATATTTACTTCCAGTTCCTGTATCTAGCTATATTTACCTCCAGTTCCTGTATTTATCTATATTTACCTCCAGTTCCTGTATCTATCTATATTTACCTCCAGTTCCTGTATCTATCTATATTTACCTCCAGTTCCTGTATCTATCTATATTTACCTCCAGTTCCTGTATCTATCTATATTTACCTCCAGTTCCTGTATCTATCTATATCTACTTCCAGTTCCTGTATCTATCTATATTTACCTCCAGTTCCTGTATCTATCTATATTTACCTCCAGTTCCTGTATCTATATTTACCTTCAGTTCCTGTATCTATCTATATAACCTCTAGTTCCTGTATTTATCTATATTTACCTCCAGTTCCTGTATCTATCTATATCTACTTCCAGTTCCTGTATCTATCTATATTTACTTCCAGTTCCTGTATCTATCTATATTTACTTCCAGTTCCTGTATCTATCTATATTTACTTCCAGTTCTTGTATCTATCTATATTTACTTCCAGTTCCTGTATCTATCTATATTTACTTCCAGTTCCTGTATCTATCTATATTAACCTCCAGTTCCTGTATCTATCTATATTTACCTCCAGTTCCTGTATCTATCTATATTTACTTCCAGTTCCTGTATCTATCTATATCTACCTCCAGTTCCTGTATCTATATTTATCTCCAGTTCCTGTAACTATCTATATTTACCTCCAGTTCCTGTATCTATCTATATTTACCCCCAGTTCCTGTATCTATCTATATTTACCTCCAGTTCCTGTATCTATCTATATTTACCTCCAGTTCTTGTATCTATCTATATTTACCTCCAGTTCCTGTATCTATATTTATCTCCAGTTCCTGTATCTATCTATATTTACCTCCAGTTCCTGTATCTATCTATATTTACCCCCAGTTCCTGTATCTATCTATATTTACCTCCAGTTCCTCTATCTATCTTTATTTACCTCCAGTTCCTGTATCTATCTATATTTACCTCCAGTTCCTGTATCTATCTATATTTACCTCCAGTTCCTGTATCTATCTATATTTACCTCCAGTTCCTGTATCTATCTATATTTACCTCCAGTTCCTGTATCTATATTTACCTCCAGTTCCTGTATCTATCTATATTTACCTCCAGTTCCTGTATCTATATTTACCTCCAGTTCCTGTATCTATCTATATTCAGCTCCAGTTCCTGTATCTATCTATATAAAGTTTACCTCCAGTTCCTGTATCTATCAATATTTACCTCCAGTTCCTGTATCTATCTATATCTACCTTTAATTCCTGTATCTATCTATATTAACCTCCAGTTCCTGTATCTATCTATATTTACCTCCAGTTCCTGTATCTATTTATATTTACCTCCAGTTCCTGTATCTATCTATATTAACCTCCAGTTCCTGTATCTATCTATATTTACCTCCAGTTCCTGTATCTATCTATATCTACCTCTAGTTCCTGTATCTATCTATATCTACCTCTAGTTCCTGTATCTATCTATATCTACCTCTAGTTCCTGTATCTATATTTACCTCCAGTTCCTGTATCTATCTATATTTACCTCCAGTTCCTGTATCTATCTATATTTACCTCCCGTTCCAGTATTTATCTATATTTACCTCCAGTTCCTGTATCTATCTATATTTACCTCCAGTTCCTGTATCTATCTATATTTACCTCCCGTTCCAGTATTTATCTATATTTACCTCCAGTTCCTGTATCTATCTATATTTACCTCCAGTTCCTGTATCTATCTATATTTACCTCCAGTTCCTGTATCTATCTATATTTACCTCCAGTTCCTGTATCTATCTTTATTTACCTCCAGTTCCTGTATCTATCTATATTTACCTCCAGTTCCTGTATCTATCTATATTTACCTCCAGTTCCTGTATCTATCTATATCTACCTCTAGTTCCTGTATCTATCTATATCTACCTCTAGTTCCTGTATCTATCTATATCTACCTCCAGTTCCTGTATCTATCTATATTAACCTCCAGTTCCTGTATCTATCTATATTTACCTCCAGTTCCTGTATCTATCTATATTTACCTCCAGTTCCTGTATCTATCTATATCTACTTCCAGTTCCTGTATCTATCTATATTTACCTCCAGTTCCTGTATCTATCTATATTTACCTCCAGTTCCTGTATCTATCTATATTTACCTCCAGTTCCTGTATCTATCTATATTTACCTCCAGTTCCTGTATCTATCTATATTAACCTCCAGTTCCTGTATCTATCTATATTTACCTCCAGTTCCTGTATCTATCTATATCTACCTCTAGTTCCTGTATCTATATTTACCTCCAGTTCCTGTATCTATCTATATTTACCTCCAGTTCCTGTATCTATCTATATTTACCTCCCGTTCCTGTATTTATCTATATTTACCTCCAGTTCCTGTATCTATCTATATTTACCTCCAGTTCCTGTATCTATCTATATTTACCTCCAGTTCCTGTATCTATCTATATTTACTTCCAGTTCCTGTATCTATCTATATTTACCCCCAGTTCTTGTATTTATCTATATTTACCTCCCGTTCCTGTATTTATCTATATTTACCTCCAGTTCCTGTATATATCTATATTTACCTCCAGTTCCTCTATCTATCTTTATTTACCTCCAGTTCCTGTATCTATCTATATTTACCTCCAGTTCCTGTATCTATCTATATTAACCTCCAGTTCCTGTATCTATCTATATTTACCTCCAGTTCCTGTATCTATATTTACCTCCAGTTCCTGTATCTATCTATATTTACCTCCAGTTCCTGTATCTATATTTACCTCCAGTTCCTGTATCTATCTATATTCAGCTCCAGTTCCTGTATCTATCTATATAAAGTTTACCTCCAGTTCCTGTATCTATCAATATTTACCTCCAGTTCCTGTATCTATCTATATCTACCTTTAATTCCTGTATCTATCTATATTAACCTCCAGTTCCTGTATCTATCTATATTTACCTCCAGTTCCTGTATCTATCTATATTTACCTCCAGTTCCTGTATCTATCTAGTATATTAACCTCCAGTTCCTGTATCTATCTATATTTACCTCCAGTTCCTGTATCTATCTATATTTACCTCCAGTTCCTGTATCTATCTATATTTACCTCCAGTTCCTGTATCTATCTATATTTACCTCCAGTTCCTGTATCTATCTATATTTACCTCCCGTTCCTGTATTTATCTATATTTACCTCCAGTTCCTGTATCTATCTATATTTACCTCCAGTTCCTGTATCTATCTATATTTACTTCCAGTTCCTGTATCTATCTATATCTACCTCCAGTTCCTCTATCTATCTTTATTTACCTCCAGTTCCTGTATCTACATGTATCTATATTTACCTCCAGTTCCTGTATCTATCTATATTTACCTCCAGTTCCTGTATCTATCTATATTTACCTCCAGTTCCTGTATTTATCTATATTTACCTCCAGTTCCTGTATCTATCTATATTTACCTCCAGTTCCTGTATCTATCTATATTTACCTCCAGTTCCTGTATCTATCTATATACCTCCAGTTCCTGTATCTATCTATATTTACCTCCAGTCCCTGTATCTATCTATATTTACCTCCAGTTCCTGTATCTATCTATATTTACCTCCAGTTCCTGTATCTATCTATATTTACCTCCAGTTCCTGTATCTATCTATATTTACCTCCAGTTCCTGTATCTATCTATATTTACCTCCAGTTCCTGTATCTATCTATATTTACCTCCAGTTCCGGTATCTATCTATATTTACCTCCAGTTCCTGTATCTATCTATATTTACCTCCAGTTCCTGTATCTATCTATATACCTCAAGTTCCTGTATCTATCTATATTTACCTCCAGTCCCTGTATCTATCTATATTTACCTCCAGTTCCTGTATCTATCTATATTTACCTCCAGTTCCTGTATCTATCTATATTTACCTCCAGTTCCTGTACCTATCTATATTTACCTCAAGTTCCTGTATCTACAATTTACCTCCAGTTCCTGTATCTATCTATATTTACCTCTAGTTCCTGTATGGCGGTGGTGTGATGGCTGTTCTCCGAGCTCAGCTTGGCTAGTTGCTCCACTGTTGACTCCAGTGTTGAGCTGTGATTGTGACTCTCATTCTTCAGTAGCTTCAGTCGGGACACAGCATTCTTTAACTGTTGGTTTCTCTCATTTAATTCACCTGTGTAAAATTCAGGTGAAAACTTACATACTTGCAATTTTTAGATTGATATACAGACTGTATTGTATATATCACTGTTAAAGTGTGTTTTGAACACTGGATTTTAACAAAATAAATTGTAATACATAAGCAACCTAAACTGCTAGGTTTTCATCATCTTTAAGTTTAAAGTGAAACATTTTTTCTAATATTCAGAAGTGAGAGCAATTTTTTGTGCCTCCAATAATCTTACCTAATTGGCATTTAGTGATTGGCACTATTTAGTCAGAACTCCTGTTCTACATTAAGTATGGTTAAAAATATTTTTCCAAATACTGGTATAGTGCGCATGCTACCCTGTTTTCTGAGAATGATAATAGATATCCAAAGATGATCATTGAGAATTGCTTAGAAAATACCTACACCTTCAAAGTATTTTTTGAAAAGTGAATACAAGACATTGTATGTAGTAAAAATATACATGTGTATAAACCTCTACTGACAATCATGCACATAACACACCATCATATCTAGCACATTTCTGTTCCAACAATAGGATTCGTTGTCTGTCCTGTTCCCATGACAATAGTTGTTGTTGATGGGCGGTCATCATATCATTTAGTTCTCTGTCTCGATCTTGCAGCTCGGCGACCAACAGCTGAATTTCCTTCCTTTGTTTCTTAATAGTCGAGTTCTCTTGTTCAGAGACATTCTTTAAAAGACAAAATAAAACGGTGATTTAATCATTAGGGTTATAAGTCAAGAACCCTATAACATGTTTTACTATCCCCCACCCAAAGAAAAAAACCCCAATTAAAACAGTGTTTTATTGGAGTTTACAAAATATGCCAACATATCTACAGTTAATATATTTGATATTTCCAGCTAATCAAGTGGTTCTAAAATTCATTATTACAATTTACAAGTCAGAATTGGATATTACATTAGGTACTTTTAATTATCTTGTGGAATAATATTTATCAAGTGGAATTTTCCTTGGGCTTGTAAAAAATGGAGAGAAACTAGAAATGTCTGTGAGACATAAATGCCCCCTTCCCCAATATGAAATTAGTTCTTCATGCTTATTACGTATGTGAAGTTAAATGACAATCGGATCCGCAGTTATTTAAATAAGCTGGTTATATTATCATGGGAAGGGACGGGATGTGCGACGGGACAGGATGGACATGGGTAACGCTATATGCCCCCCCCCCCCCCATTTCATGGCAGGGGCAAAAAAGTCCCTAATTAACTAGTGGTATTCAATATTTGTGTTAAACCCTGTGTCTTGCAGCACAAGTTTAATACCCTGTGTCTTGCAGCACAAGTTTTATATCCTATGTCTAGTTTTAAGTTTGGTTTAGTGAACATTGACAATATTTACTATGAAGATAGAGGTTTGGCTACACAAACTTTCCAAAACTCAACTTTTAGAATAGTAGTTCCAAAACTGAAATTGTACACCCCTGAAATGACTATAAAAATATACCTACTTTTCAAAAGGAAAAATATTTGTTCCCTTTAAATACTGTATAACTAAACTTTTTCTTATACATGATACTGAAATTTACCTGTGACCTGAGTGAGTATTTCTCTTGGGCTGACGATGGGCTGGTCACAGTTACAGACGCTGTATTGACCATACTGGTATGACCACCAGGGTAATGTCCACCCCCAAACTGACCAGGACTGGATGGCTGGACAAACCGAGATCTCTGTCCGACTGGAGATCTTCCCACTTCATCACTCCGACGATTCTCAAATTGATGACTGTAAATGTTGTCCGCAGGTAATTTCTTTGAGACGCTTACATTAAAGGGAGGGTACTGTTGTTTAGGCATCTCACTTGGGGGCGGAGTGTGCGCTAAGGGTGCCACGCGACCCGTAACATTACTCCTGTCATGGGGGCGGGGCTTTGAATGCTGGGCGTGTCTCGATGGTGGAGGAGGGGACCTGAATCCTCCGTTGTGTGGTGGAACACTGATAGTTTTCTTAGCGTGGGCTTTCTTTTTGGTCGAAAATGGTGGAATTGTGGACTGTGAAGAAAAAATAAAAAATTCATGTTTAACATTATTCAGGTTTTCTTGTAATTTGCAGTGTATTCATTTACATGTAATATGACTATACGAGTTACTCAAAATAGTTAAACATTACTTGATAAAAAGACGTTTTAAAACTACAGGGAACATTTAAGCATATTAAAATACAAAGTAGTATATTCTATACTCTTTGCATCAATATCATCATATCATTATCAAAGTAAAAAACAATTCAATATTTAAACAAACCAATAAGGGGCGGAATGGGTAAACACCTTACCCATCCCTCTGTCTACCTGTAGTATTAAGAGTACATTTGGACGAAATGTCACGCTACATTTTTGACAGCTGACTTCCCTAACTCACCCTATTTTGGCTATTGAGCTCATTTCAGCGGTCAAAACACCGACACTCAGCTATTGTACTCTTTGCTTGACAAAGGAAACAGACGTTTTCAAAAGCTCGCAAATTCAGTTTTCAATTCCTGTTTGTGCACAAAACAAACTCAGTATAAACCAATAAGTTCTTTATAAATTGTGCCATTTTTAGGGAGTTGGTCATGAAACTGTAAACACATAATTTTCTTAAGATGGCCCAGAGACCTTCTCCATCACCTGCTCCCCTCATGATCATTGACAGTGATGAATGACTATACCTTGGTCTCTATACTAACCTTGACAGGGGTACTGTGGATAATGTCTTCTGCATTGGATACTGGCAAGATACCTGTGAGAAAATATATAATACTTATAAAAAGCTATAGGGATGACTACAAGCAAATGCAATAAAAAATTGTCTGTTTCCGGTAGCGGAAAGTTCCAGTAACCTTAGATCACTCTCCTTTATGAACTACACAAAGTTACTATCAAAACAAAATATGTCACTTACCTATAACACGGTTTTTTTCTCACAGGTTTAGAATGGGACCTTTCCTTATTATTTTGGGAAGAAAATGGGTGAATTGTGAACAATGAAAATGAGTCAACTGAAAATTTGGGGAATTGGGCTTAATTGAATATGAAATAATTTCAATTTGGAATGGGGCCCATTAATGGCCAAAAAACACCCTCAGAAAAAGCCCTATATATTAACAAACTTAAATTTTCTTAACAAGTTACAGGAAAGTCAAACAATTGTTTTCAGTTTTTCCTAAATCTAACATTTTACTTCTAGGGCCATACACACCAAATTGCAACCGAAAATTTAAAGAGAGTGTACATTATACATGTGGTCAAATCTGGGACTGAACTGTTATCTATATAAAATATAAAATAAACAGTCTGAAGAGCTCCCACCGATGGAGTGAAAGCGCTAAGTAATGTGTCCGTGTCGTTTTTTATTTTTACATATACATTTATATATACAAGTTTCAAGTAAGACACTCTAACTAAAAGGAAATTACCTCAAGTACAATGTAATAAGCTAGAAGGGGACCACAATCGTATGCACAATTAAAATCGGTCACATCTATATCATTCATACTAAATACATATCAACACCATACCTGAATCATCTAAAAATGTCCCCGGTTGAAAATCCATTCAAGAATTCCAACATGAATACAATTTAAACTGTATTGCGGGAGGATGTAGAGATAGTCTTGTCAAATTCTTGTTCAGCTCTTGAGGATTTCTATGTCCCAACAGCTGAGGAAATGGCTGAAGATTAAAGGGAAACAATACAATGTGATACTGTACTGCAGATGACATGCATGTTACTTGTTCTTTTCTTTTATTCTCAATACAATCTATACATAAATATACTGTATACATTCTTAAGTTTCATTTTCAGTATTATTTTGTGGGGTTCCTATGGGTTTCTGTTTTTGGACCAGCTGGTTTTGTCATTTTGTACTGTGGTCTGTTGCATTGGGTTCCTATGTATTTGGACCAGCTGGGGTTGTCACTGATGTACTGTGCCCTTTTGGGTTTCTATGTTTTTGGACCAGCTGGTTTTGTCATTTTTGTACTGTGGTCTGTTGCATTGGATTCCTATGTATTTTGACCAGCTGGGGTTGTCACTGTTGTACTGTGCCCTGTTGGGTTTCTATGTATTTGGACCAGCTGGCATGGGGTTGTCACTGATGTACTATGTGTGACACAATTCAGCAACGACACATAATGTTGGATAATAGACAGTTTATTCGTGATCGTAAATTACACCGACATCACAAGTACGTGTTCATGGTATTACAACAACATTAAACTTGAAAGTACTTCAGCGTTGTGTCTCAGTCTGGCTAAGTCAATTGTCAACTTATCAGTCTTCTACATCTTTACTAGCACTAGCCTGTAGCCCTCCCGGCAGCCTCTTGTGTAGACTGTCCAAGACCTATAGTCCAGAGTCTTCTCATGGTACAGACTGTACAAGGACTTAATCCATGGTCTTCTAATCACAGACTGACTCTATCCAATACTAGCTCATGCTTATAATTACTAACCCCCTTCGTGTGCAAAGTAGTGCCGTCTGCATTAATAATTAATTTCCAGCTGGTGTTCATTATCTGACCAGTACTGTACCCTGCCCCGGTTTACTGATGTAATAGACAGATACCTAATTAACCACTAGTTTACTTTAATAACAAATTACAGCATCTAGGTTAATTAATACTTCTAGATGGTACAGCTACCGTGATATATCATATCAACATGCCTACTTTGTTACAATCGTTCCGTTTTCACAAAGAAATATAATTTCCAATTATAGTTCTTTTAGATGTTATGCACACTATTTTGTTACATTATTCGTCTCTTCTCCTCAAGGAAATCTAATTTCTAATTATAGTTCTCTAAATAATATGCCACCATTATCCCAACTTTTTTTTAAAATAATTACTTTCACTCCATTCCCACTTCAAATAATTCTAAAATCAATTAATCTAGATTAAATAACCTCCGACATCGTACAATTCCCTGTTGAGCATCTATTAATATCTTATACTGCGCCTTAAATGACGACATGATATAGTCTTATTTTATTGTTCAAGGTCACCTACTTTTGTCGTAAAAGTCAATAGTGGGTACATATATATTCATAACAACATATTTACAGATACAAATCATTAAACACAATAGCTTCTTTAAATTAACCCATTAGATATACATGTACAAATCAGAATCAAAATGATAAAATCATTATAGAATCCACATGGTTAGTTAATGTCCATGGTATCTGCATAATCATTTAAACATGTATGTCGCGTCCGACATTAAAATTTCACACAATACTGTTCATTAACTCAATCACACAAAATAATGTTCGGGGAATCAAATATGATGATAATATTGAATGAACTAAATCACTATCGCGATTGTCTCATTAATAATGTCTTTCACTATCAAAGATATTTTTCACTTAAAAATGATTAACGAATGTCCTTTGGGTTACGTCACGTCCTGAAAGGTATGTCACGTCCTGAAAGGTATACATTATAGTGTTCACAAATTGCACGAATAATTGAAAAGAAAATCACAAGTGTCACATATTTCGTTGCAATGTTCCTTCTTTTCACATGACATTATAGTCTCTTGTGCTCTCTCCAGTCGGATAAACAAGTTTTCAGATCAACCTCTGTATAATTAAACCCATTACCGATGGTGTGTACTCTAGTCTGGCACACGTACACGTATATATGTGCATAACACATATAACAGTTCCTGGTACAAATAGCATCATTAACTACTTCCAGTCACATACTACTAATTCCCGTCAGATAAAAGAAATTTCAGAATATATCTTCCTTATAAGAAAATCCGCTTCTGACGTCCGCAGATGGAATGTTCGTACAACTGATAATTTAACAAGGATTCACTGTGTCTCTTTGACTTCCAATAGTTAAAACATGGAACCGTCCCTTTCTCGTTGATCAGTGACGTAGACTGTCGTTTGATCTAATGGTTGGTGTAGAGGAAACTTCTCTAAAGATGTACTCCCATCCTCAGCTTTAGCCGACACCGATGTGTAACTCAGCAAAGTGATTAGCTTACCTGACCTTTTTCATTCTCATATGCATTATTATTGATGCGTTCAGTTCTTCATGAATTATCTCAAACTACACATTTTTGTTTTAATCCTTTTTTTTTTAGATTAACATTTTCACTCAAGCTTTTATCAGATTTAATGTGATTACATCTAATATTTGTCCTTTATTATTCTTTCAATTTTACCTAAAGTTTTAGTTTTTTATTTTGATTTTTTTTTAACTTTTTATCATTCCATCTAATATCATTTTTTTTGTTTTGTTTTAATTTCATCATATATACTGATATTGAGCAAGAGATTGAATCTCACGTGCCGTATATCGCGATTGGTACGAGAGAGTTCTTTCTTTTTACTCCATAACTTCTTTTACTTTGATTCCAAATAAAGAAACTTTTAAATTTCCTCATCAACTGACATATAATCTGAACTATCTTCACTTATTTGGTCATCTTGGTTAGCATCTTGCTTCATATCGTTACTTGAACTATTCTGTTCTTAATTGCGACTCTAATTCTAGATTTTCTATCTATCAAACGTTTGCATAACTCAACATTATCTGAGCTTGCCTCTGAATCAAAGTAATGTTATCAATACACATACACATGTTAACGATACCCATACGCATGTTCTCATTATGATATTGCATCAACGCTCTCTCGGTATACTCCAACTAATTGCTCAACATCTGGGAGATATTCGCTATCCATAATCAAGTTATTACTCGTACCTAACTGATTTACCCATATATACTATACTATTGTGTTTATGTGAGACATATATTACAACAGAAAAACTACATGAATATCATATTCAAGCAAAGCATATAGGTTTCCTCAACTCTCTAACATCCTAAATCATAATTTAATCATATTTCATTACATGTAACTAATCTTGTTGCCTAATATAATGTTTCTGTACATTCCTGATACTAAAAATAATGAATGACAACACTCCTCCTTGCCTATATATTGAACTACATGTTAATGATGAACACCTATATTAAATACTATTTAATTACAAATTACAGCATCTAGGCTAATTAATACTTCCAGATGGTACAGCTACAGTGATATATCATATCAACATGCCTACTTTGTTACATGTGCCCTTTTGGGTTTCTATGTTTTTGGACCAGCTGGGGTTGTCATTTTTGTACTGTGGTCTGTGGTTCTGTGCTCACTCTACCTATTAGCATTTTCGTTATTAACTAAATGAAATGCTTATTTGCTAAAAGAAAATATTTGCCTTTAGCTAATAGATTTTTTGTTGAATGAACCATTTTTCATAAATACTGATTCACTATAAAATTCTTATTTGCTAAAAGAGAAAAGTGGTCTTTAGTGACTTTTGCTGAAACATTTTTCAGACTAGAGCGAGCACAGGCCCTCTGTATTTGGACGAACTGGGAGTTTTCCCTTATGTTTACTCTCATGTACAGTGGTAGTATACATGTAGGTACAGAGATATATCTACAGCTGTCTTACTTTGACTTGTGTGGTCTTGTAAAAATTTGGACCAGTTAATAAATATATTGCAGGCCTGGGAGGGAGTGTTCTATCTTCATTATCTCTCTTATGAATTTGGACCTGCTGATGTTGTCACTGATTGTACATAGCATTAGTCATGATCAGGATTGAGTAGTATACGTAGTTGTATCAGCCATTGAAGCGCTTCAAATATTGGGGTATATCAGTAGAACTAATTGAGAATAACATGTTTTTAAAATTTGTTAAGCAACGTGAACAATTTATTAGAACCTGTATTAAAAATTTAAAAGGTTGGTATAC
Source organism: Mimachlamys varia (assembly GCA_947623455.1). Taxonomy (NCBI): domain Eukaryota; kingdom Metazoa; phylum Mollusca; class Bivalvia; order Pectinida; family Pectinidae; genus Mimachlamys; species Mimachlamys varia. Next base: position 24,254,074 of record OX392532.1, on the reverse strand, counting down.
GTAACGGTTTAAAAAAATAAGTAATAAACAAAACATGCACAGACCCATCAACCGGTGAGACGATAGAGTTATATTTCATGTAATCTTCGTATGCATAAAACATACGGATACAAAAAATTATAAATAATTGATTATTTTACCAACCTACCAAGTCATGTCATGCAAAAAAACGCCAAAGCAGTGTAAATTCAAATAAGCTGCAGGAAGGACAAGATTAGCCGATTTTGAATTGTTTACAAAATCGTCCATATCCGGTTCCTGTTCATATACGCATGCGTCTGTCAGTCGGCTTTTATACCATTTCCGGGAAGTACATGTGAGTATGTAACGTCTGTAATTAACTATCTTGTTGTATACTATAGGCCTACTGCTAATGATTTCAATATTTTGAATGTTTATCTATAGTACCATAGAAAAAAAAAGAGTTACGGGAGACGCCATGATTTCACTGATTCCCTTAGTAAAGCTCTTACAGTGGCAAATTACATGGGGTCCGAGAATAGCAGAAAATGTCAAGTATATATATACAATTTATAATAAGCATTGGAACACTCGGCGAAGGCATATATTATTAAAAGACTGCTTATTATGTGCATGTCACTGATGTGGGCACTTGTTGATGGATGGGCATATATGTACTCGCCAGATTAAAGCTCAATGCAGTCGGTTACACAGCTGATATTTAATATTCTATGCGCATGGGTGTGACCAGCTACTATTGTGTCTGTATGCTGCCAAGTGCCGTTTCTGTGTGCTCTAGTTAGTACTCTTCTGGGTCCTGGTGTACATGTACTTGTCAATTATTAAAAATGTTCACAGATCTTCACAGCTTCCACCATCACAAGCCACCGTCGCGTTATCCTTACAACACTCGAGCATGCAATCATTTTTGCTTACTTTTGTAAACCTGTTTTTCACTTCCAGTCACCCTAATGAGTGTCCTCCTTGTTGACTCTGTACTTCACAGTACTGCAGGTCAATTGTGTAAATGAGAGTGAGCCATGGGTCCACTCATCAGTGTATTTATATATAATACACCTGAGATGCCCATATAATAAGTCATAGTCATGTTGGAAATACATTCACACAGACAGTACAAATTACAGGATCGTAGGTACCGAAATGTACACACTCATTACAGTACATGTAATATGTATAATATGCTGCCCTTGTTCACAAGGGCAATAAACTAGTAAATTCTTCCCTTTCTCACAGACACTGTAGAAACAGATTTCAATAACAATAAGTAAAAGGGCCATGTGGAAAATTATTGAATAAGTCGTTTACAAATCATAATACAAGTACTGCATACATTTACCAATAAACATTTCTCTATAATTTCAGTAAAACATGGCCACTGCTGAACCAGAGAACCCGGTAGTGGTACCCGCACCGGCTGCCGAGGGGCGTCAGTACCTAGTATATGAGGGGCCGAGGTCTGATATCTCTTACCCCTTAAAGGTTTTATACTGTGGAGGTCAGTATATTGTGATATTATACATGCAATTTAATTGATTACGTTTTATAAAATATAAATGTGAGTCAGTAAATATTCATAAAAATCAATACAGTTCACCACATGTATTATAAAATCTAGCTGGGTATACCTTATACAGGAAAATTTTCGTCAAGATTTCACCCTTTGCCAATAAAATCTGTGTTCACCAATTGTAAATTTAGGCCTTCACAAGTAAAAGCTTGTCAAAAAGATGGAAGTTAAACTGAGGGAAATAGTTTCTCATATTCAGAAGTTTTTAATTAATTACCTGGTATCAATATACAACAATTATCATTATTTTCACTTTTTATTATATACATCATGTATTTAATTGTATATAATTTGTAAACAAATTTAAAATCTTTCTGTTTCAGAATGTTCCATGCCACTTGAGGTGAGTGTTTATGGATATTTTTCTTTGCAGAAAAGAACGCAATCTGTTTAAGATAGCACTGAAATACTGAATTATCATGGATCAACATGTACATTGTATGTTATATAGTTAATCACAAAGTGTTGCTAATATGTTTTAACATCATAGGGTCACACCTGTTCAGTGTTTCAGCCTTTCAGGGGTGTACAATTTAGTATCATTTTAACGTACTATGATGTGTCGAGAGTGTGAAAAAAAATACAATATATTTTGGCATTATGATTTGAGGTGGTGATTTTGTCAGAGTTATTTCCCTTTAAACGTTAATCTTGTGTATACCTTACTTTCAGTACTGTGAGTATTACCCGAACTATGAGAAGTGTAAGAAGTGGCTGGAGACTCACTTACCTGATCATTTTGAAAGACTGAAGGCTGGTAGGTTCATTTATTTCTCTCCAGTTTTTTGTACACACTTAATTCTTTCCAATCAAACCCTTTCAAGGAGGTTTCACGCAGCTGTTGTATAATTCTGGACTCAGTTTCACAGTGTTTCTTGAAAAGAGTTCCTTAAAGGCCCAATATATGTAACTTTCGGCAAAACTTGAAGCAAAAATCAAGCCAACAACTTTTTATATTTATAGATTTAGTTAAGATTATCTGATATCAGCAATAATCAAGATGAATTCTTAAGCGGTTACCAGTACAGCAGCAGTTGAAACTCGGTATTTGTTAACACACGTCCATTTTGAACTGTCTTCTAACTGCGGCTTGTTGTTTTCAATTCTTGGGATTTTTCTGTCAAGAGTTTCGGGCTCAATTTCCATGTTTCTTTATCTTTGTGATGTTTTCTAAGGAAGATTAAATGTTGAGAAATTTTATTTTAAAGTTAGGGAAAAGCAGGTAAAACTTGGTTAGGGACAGGAATATCATCACCCCGACATTTGAAAACTGGACTTGTCCATACTTTGATGTAAAGTGAGGATGGAAAAATTTAAATTATTGTTCTCAGCTGTCTACTAGTGTTTAGATGGTGAGAATGAAAAGATAAAAAAACATATTCTCTATTTAGATGGTATAGACAGAGAGATAAAATGATATTTTCTGTTTAAATGATGAGTTTGGGGAGATAGAAATGGTGTTTTCTGTTTAGATGTTGAGGATGGGATGATGAAAATGGTGATCTTTGTTTAGACAGAGATGATAGAAAGATAAAAATGGCGTTCTCTGTTTAATTGATGAGGATGGGGTGATGAAAATGGTAATTTCTGTTTAGACGGTGAAAATAGAAGGATGGAAATGGTGTTTTATGTTGATTGTAAGAATAGAGATTAAAATGGATAGGAAGGAAAGCAACATAAAAACAGTTTTCTATATTTAGATGCGAGGATAGAGAGACAAAAATGATGTTTTCTGTTTAAATGTTGAGGTTTGGGTGATACAAATGGTGATTTCTGTTTAGATGGTGTGGAAGATGGTAAGGATAAGATATAAAAATGGTGCTCTCTTTTTAAGATAGTGAGGATAGTGAAATAAAACAGTGTTCTCTATTTAGATGGTGAGGATGGAGAGAGTGGAGATGCAGAGAAGAAAAGACAGAAGAGAGGAGGAAAGGGACAAGTGAAAGCTAAGAAGAAGGCTGAACCTCAGGGAATCAACCTGGGCTACATAAAACGAGGAAAGAAGAAGAGCACCATTATCACTGGGCTCTCAACCTATGGTAAATATTATCTTGTCACTGGGCTCTCAACCTACGGTAAATATTGTCTTATCACTGGGCTCTCAACCTATGGTAAATATTGTCTAATCACTGCGCTCTCAACCTATGGTAAATATTGTCTAATCACTGGGCTCTCAACCTATGGTAAATATTGTCTTGTCACTGGGCTCTCAACCTATGGTAAATATAGTTTTGTCACTGGGCTCTCAACCTATGGTAAATATTGTCTTGTCACTGGGCTCTCAACCTATGGTAAATATTGTCTAGTCACTGGGCTCTCAACTTATGGTAAATATAGTCTAATCACTGGGCTCTCAACTTATGGTAATTATTATTTAATTACTTGGCTCTCAACCTTTGGTAAATATTGTCTTGTCACTGGGCTCTCAACCTATGGTAAATATTGTCTTATCACTGGGCTCTCAACTTATGGTAAATATTGTCTAATCACTGGGCTCTCAACTTATGGTAAATATTGTCTTATCACTGGGCTCTCAACCTATGGTAAATATTGTCTAATCACTGGGCTCTCAACCTATGGTAAATATTGTCTAATCACTGGGCTCTCAACTTATGGTAAATATTGTCTAGTCACTGGGCTCTCAACCTATGGTAATTATTATTTAATTACTTGGCTCTCAACCTTTGGTAAATATTGTCATATCACTGTATTGTCTGCTGTTATCAGAAACAAAGGGAAATTTTCAAATACACTGTAGTAGGATGTGTTATTGTTTGTTCATATATAAAGTGGAAGAATAATGTAAAACTTTTAGGGAAAAAGAATATTTTATAAATACTGTAGAAGAAAAAAAAAGAAAAAAAGAAATAGGGGAACATTAAGAAATACAATTAAATTGTATAATGTTCTCGCTAGTCTATGTGTAATTTGGATTTCAACTGAAGTCTGAATAAAGCAAAATAAATATAAACCAAATATTTCATATTTGTTGCAGAAATTGATCTGAAGGAAGCTAGTCGATTCTTCTCCCAGAAGTTTTCGTGTGGCTCATCTGTGGTTGGTGAGGATGAGATATCTGTACAGGGAGATAAGCGGGATGACCTGTTTGATATTCTGTGTGAAAAGTGGCCTCAGGTATGTCACACCAAAAACAAATATGTTTCAAGTAACATTGCTATTAGATTAAGGTCAAACTCACAGAACATGAAGGAAGTACAATTGATTACAGTATATTGCTGTCAACTTTGCCTGGCTCAAAAATTAATCTTTAATAGATATCAGAATGTGATAAAATAGCTAGGGTTGGCAGTAAAATCGAGTTATGGTCAGGGTACTACCTGAAACACATTATTTTGGACTTACTCAGGAATTCCCACAGCTATATAATTGACAGAATATTTAACACCGCAAAATTAAAGTAATTTGTGGCAGTTCATGACAGTTCATGTTTTATTTGTCTCGAGGCCTTCTCCATGTGACAGAGCAAAGCAGTATTATGATTTTGAAATTTCCGTTTTTATATGATAAATACCTGGACCTGGAGTAAGTTTACTATTTGGCAATAGATTTACTGCAGCTTGTGAATATCTAATGCTAGTTTTGATGTTCACTGTCATGTGTCATTTAAGAAATTAAGCATACAGCATAAACATATTCACATATACAAATACTGTACACACTTTGAGGCAGATTGTTAAGGGACCATAGCTGTTCATAAATATACCATATTACAGATCAATACAATTGTACGTAGCTACCTACCTTCTAACTGCTGTGGAATTATATGCCATGAATTTTTGACTTGTTGGTATTAAATAATCAAAATAGAAGAAACTGAACTTTTGATCTTTGAAAGAAATCAACTGTTGAAACCAATTACGACTGGATCTTATAGCAATGTTTTCTTTGTTTCAGATCGATGAAGACAGTATAGATGATATTGGTGAAGTGAAGAAATGATGAAGACATTTATATAATTTATCTTTATATTTGAACACCATTAAAGTAATTCAGAAATTCTTTTTCATTGTTTTGGTTATTTTTGTATTGTTGAATATTTATTGTGCCACACCCCCTCAACACACTCCATTGGTCAGAAGATTGGGATTAATTTGAGGGAATCAGGGATAAATGTTTAAATCCTTCTAAATAAAGGGAAAGACAATAACCAACCTTCGTGAATAGCATTCTTACGCAAAAGAGACTCGATTTTGTAATACATGGAGGGTGTGGGAGGGCTAAAATGCAGGAAAAGGGGATTGTTTTCCTTTGATAGAAATGGAGGGATTTTAACCAAATTTCGGTTTTAGCATCCTCAGGAAAATTTGGTTTTGAACATCTTGACCAAAAGAAGGTATTGCTGCACCCTAAATGGCAAATAGGAACACGTAGGCAATATTTCATGGAAGCTTTTTTAAATAATTTTGTCCCGGTCATCATTTGGGAAAGGATTCATTTGTTAGCGTACCTACTCAAACGGCAAGTGAGATTAGCAGTTATGCTGTAGTGTGGTGTTCCATATCCAATTGTCAGGATCTTCCTTTACAACTTCTTGTCGGTATCAAAAAGCCATAGAATGATGATATTTGGAAAGTAGCATGCTTGGATGAATGGCTACCAATTTGTTCAAATGATTGACCTTAACCAACTTTCAAAAGTCAAAGATCAAATGTGTCAAAATCTTCAAACAATTTCTTCTCGGTGACCAAAATTTGGTCTTGGGCACGCTGGGATGAAGGGCTACAAATGTTCAAATGAATGACCTTGATCCGCTTAACTGTTAAAATCTTCAAGCAACTTCTTCTCCACACCCAAAACCCCAAGGGTAATAATATTGGTCTTGTAGCATGCATGGATGGAGGGCTACAAGGTTGGTTCAAATGGTAACCATTATACACTTTTCAAGGTCACTGATCAAATATGTTAAAATCTACAAACTACTACATCTTGATAACCAAAACGTCTAAGAAACAGATTTTGGGCCTGTCGCATTTTCGGATGAAGGACTACATGTACAAAGTTTGTTCAAATACATGACATCGACCTATTTCAAGGTCACAGGGATGAAATATGTTAAAACATCTTGATTAGGGTAATGATATTTGACATTGATCATGCTCACATGAAGAGCTGTACAGTTGATTATTTCATATGAATGAACTTTTCACACTTTCATGATCATACACTGTGTCTGATCATTGTTCAAATCAGTGCTCTGTTTTGACTTTCAAGGTAGTGATATTTCAACTTGTTGTTTTGAATGACTTTGGGTCAACACAATGATATTTTGCCGAAGAATTTATTTTAGTCCTTTCTCTAAGATTATAATTGTGAGATCAATAGCATGTGGGCGATACAGACCCGTTAGGTCTCTTGTTTTAAAGCAGATGACATATCACCCTAAGGGATGAAGAGTTTGAGCTCAAGAAAGGAAATGGTAGGTCTTAATCTTCAAAGTTCAATGTATAAGCCTTTCTTGGAGAATGTAAGGATTTTACCAAAGGTTTAGACTATTCTTTGAACAACAGGGTCTCGATTAATGTACTGGGAACAAAGGGATGGATCCCATTAGGAGAAAACGAGAGGAAGTCATTCAAATCCTTTGCCCTTTTTAGGAATGCTGGGATTTAACTAAATTTGCTAAGTAGCAACCATCGTGCAAATTTCGGATGTGGCCTTCCCCCTTGATATAGAGGGGATGGTCTAATGAGGTAACAAGCGGTAAATATTCAAATCGTTTTCGTTTCTGAAACATTTTGATAAAGAACATTATTGTCACATTAAATTAAATTTAGAATTTAAATATTGTTTATAATCATAAACCACGAGTGTTCCTGACCCGTCCAAACTGCACAGGAAGATGGAACTTCGTAACAGTGGTGTTTTATTATGATTGCTTTATAAGATGAGCAATACAGGTCCTTTGTGCCTGTTGTTTTAAATTTTGTACAATACAGCATATGTATACGTAGTGCTGAGGTAACATAGGGATACGTGTGCACATGGGATATACATGATATCGTAATACCCGGGGGGGGGGGGGGGGGGGGGGGGTATCACACACCGCATCAATGCTACCCAGAGTGAATCCATGCCCTATATTTGTATACTACAGATGGTCGCTCCGTTAAAATTAGTCCAGATCCGGTCCTAACATTTGTACACACAGAGTAATCGGAGGGATATCAGCATAAGGAACAATAATTAGGCAAATTTAAATTCAGCACGTGCATTCACCCTGTGAAAATCAGACATGTTCTCCCCGGGGAGGCTCAACACGTGCAGTATTTGGCACGTGCATCACTGATATTACAGTGTTTAATTGATTTAGTGATACGCGGATATTGACAAGTGTGTTAACCTGCCTTACTGTTATGAGATATGCAAGTGCCTCCCACAGTGGAACAATATGGGGAGATATTTAAATCTTCGTCTTTTTATATCCATGCACTTGAACAAGAAATTATTTCAACTTGTAGAGCGTGTTTGTTGTAAATACAGTATTGCAGAGACACTTACGCTAATATTGTCATAGGAAACCAAGTCATTCCAATTGTCGATTACAGAGTTATAATTGTATGGCAGTAGATCAAAGTACATGTAGTCTAAATAAAACAAAACTTATAATACCTAGCTAGCGAAATGAGGACATTTGGAAAATATCAGATCTGTAATGTATATACACACATAATTATGTGTACAAATGAAGTGAAAGCACATTTTAAGAATTAAAAAAAAAGGGGGGGGGGGGTCAAAATTGGTTGAATATATCGGTACTGCAGTAGAAGCCAACTATATACAGTCTTCTCTATACCAACATCAGAAAACACAGAAAACAACAAACACTTCTGTATGTTTGCCTGACTTGCCTGTCCCGTGCAGTAGAAGCACATTTTAAGAATTAAAAGGGGGGGGGGGGGTTCAAATATTGGTTGAATATATCAGTACTGCAGTAGAAGCCGACTATATACATGTACATTCTCATGATTCTGCGTTGCGATGTTTTTTTTCTGGCTTTTGTTTAGCTGGCTCTTCAGAAATAAATAAAATCCACAGAGTGCTTACTAAGGTTATCGAGTTCTGTTTACGACTTATCGCGATCGACGGTGTCCTCCGAGTGACATTTTCTTAGACGTGTAATAAAATTAAGTCTGAGGAAATTGACTCGCTACTTTCGCGCTGACAATAACGTCTCAGTGAATATGGGTACATGAAACAGACATCAAATGTTGTTTGTTTTTTTGTAAAACGCATATATACGCGTCAGGAAATCTTCACATACAAGAAGCTTTTATCATAATTGATATTCAAAAATTCCATAACACTAGTTTGGCATTTTTAATAACTAATGCATTTGACGGCAATAATGTAGCTTTATACAGAAAACTCTTTGATATCCTCAACTAAGACAATCTTCTTCCGCCATTTTTGATCGATATGACATTTTACGTGGATTTCAGGGTTAAATGTATCAGCTAAGAGGGGCTTTTATCGCATAGACACGCGCGAGTTTGACGTATATTTCTGGTGCTTGGAAACGAAAACAACAGTCAGCGAAATTTCAAGATTATTATCCTATATCACGATACATTTCAACCATCACATTATCTGTAGTACGCATTAGTCATAGTTCGTTATTTTTAATTCCAAGTAATGCAATAATGCCATATTAAGTCGATTTTTTTTCTAATTCTGAACATGCATGCGTATTCGCCCTTTTACCGGTGCTCTCACACTCCACAGGTTCGTTCCCATCTTTGCTTGGGGAAAGATAAACCTGTGGCCCTTTTCACACAAAAAATCTTACGATAAATTTTACTCGAAAGAGAAAACTTACGATTTCATTCCGTTGCACAAAAAAAGATCTTAAGAAAAACGTATTACAAGTGAAAAAATTATCGTAACTTTATGATAGCTGGCCCCGGTTTCATCAACGTTCCTTAACTTAAGGCAACTCCATAACTTAAAAATCTCCATAGGAAAGCATTACAGAATAAATTCTGTTACCCTTTTCTATGGAGATTTTTAAGTTAAGGAGTTTCCTTAAGTTAATGAGTTTCCTTAAGTTAAGGAACGTTGATGAAACTAGGGCCTGGACCCCATTCGTAAGTGCAAACTTAAATCGTAAGTATAAGAAACATGGCTGCTGCGCTTTGTTTGAAAACGAATTAAAAGGAATTTTCAGCGTGAAAATGTTTCTCGATGCAGATTAACTATTTCGGCGCCAAAGTCGACTTTTGTCGACAGCCAGGACGAGCGCCAAAGTCGACTATAGTCGACATTTTGAAAACAATAATCTTAAGATTTTCATAAAATTTTTGAAATCCAAGATGGCTGCCAGGGTCGCATGACCTTGACTGAATGTGAACAATGTCCAAAAGGTACAGCGCTAGCTTCATTTGAACTTTATATCCATCAAGTAGCATGTTCCTACACCAACTAAAACAATGCTATAAAGTGTTAAGCATAAATCTATATTTAGCAATAATATATAATTCATATTATGTCAGAATTACATGTTTTGGTAACTTTATTTCCTATTGTAATGTATGCCTGCCACCACTTATATTCTTCATTATATCAGTAGATATATATACAGACACTCATAAAATAGATTGAAACCTACAGATAAGTGAAAAAAAAAGAAATATAGCTGTAAAATCAACAATTTTATAAAATTATGAAAATCCAAGATGGCCGCCAAGGTTACATGACCTTAAATGACCTTGAATGACCTGTGATGAGGTGCATTTGGTAAAGCATCATCTGAACTTTATATCCACCAAGTAGCATGTCCTTGAACCAACAAATAAGAAAAAACATACATTGTTAATTAAAATTCCTTTAATTTGTAATTAATATTTGGCGCTGGGCCAATATGTTAAAAAGGTAATTTGGCGCCGAAAGAGTTAAAAAAACTGGGCCATATTTCTGACAAACATTACTTGTTATTTAATCTAATTACGCTTTTTGAAAGTTATATTTCTCAGTCTACTTCTAACGGGGGTGACGGATTCTATTAGTCCTACCCTAGGATTTAGATGGGGGATTCTCCTGTTCATCACAGTAGTATGACGTCACGTTTACAACCCTATATGGGCATAACGTCACGTTAACAATCATCGAGGTCACGTCAGCCCTTAATTTTGTCTGCAACATTACACTTGTACATTGTACATTTAAGCAATGAATGTTTTAGCAAGTGTTGTTATACAGTCCTATAACACACATTGCTTTTGATGACACACTAAACAAAGCCCGGACCGGCTTTATGTAAGTTTCTCAGTAATTTATGTAAGTTTGTTCAGGGAGACATAAGGAAAAAACAGCAAATAGAACGATGGGTCCTCGATCTGATTATCAAGTACAATTCCTACGCACTATATGTACAGGTTTCAGCATATCACGTTTAACAGACTTATTGACAACTTTCAATAAATATATTAATAGGTTGCTGCAAATAATAATCTGTTGACAGTAAATACTGGAATCGGAATACAGCAACAACATTCCGAGAATTCCTGAAGCGGAAATACGGTAATTCCTGGAGCGGAAGTACGGAAATCAAGTTGCAGGGTCATAGGAATCATTGTGCAATATTGTGGTAGAAACATGTTTTCGTTTTTGCCTTATTAAAGTACAGGAAGTCGATAATTGCGGTAAAAATACAGGAACCATTGAACGGAAGTGTTCTTAAAAGGAAGTACATGTAGTTAATTCTACACGACCTGTATTGTGACGGAAAGGAAAGACTGTTTGACTGTTCTAGAATTGTGTAATGCATTACAAAAATGAGGACAAAAGCGAACACGACGAAGCCAACCGCACGCTTTCACGGTGTTTTGCATGTTGTAGTGGAAAGCTAAGAATCCACTGGGAGACGTTCTCTGAGATAGCGCGAGCTGTAAAATCGTTTTAAGTGTTAATTCCTCGTTATACCCTGGAATGCCGCTGTTGACATGTTCAGCTAACATCTCGTCTAATAGAGCCGCCGTTAAATAACTGTTGATAATGTTTCTGTATCAGTTTTAGAACACGACTATGGCAACTAGACACTGACGTCAGGCATCGACTAAAAGTACAAAACATGATCAAAAGGTAAATTCAGTACTGACCACAGTTGCTTGAGTTTCTGTCAGTAAATAATAAATATATATGTGTGAAATGAGACTCCCATTACATTCGGTAATGGGCCACGGCTCCATATATATATAAACATTTTTTTTATATACTGACAGACACTCAAGCAACTGTGTACTGACAGACTAATTTTACTGATCATAGTTTTTAACTTACACATATAGGACCACTATTAGGATGTATGTATGACCATAGTTATACTGGTTGTCTCTAGTCTTTGTTTTTTTACCGGCATTAAAGACTTCTTTGTCGTTTATATAATCTTCCTAACATAGCAAAACTATTCGCTTAGCTTGTGAAACGTGACCCATTACAAAACAAAGTTGTAATGCGATTTATTTTCTTACGTGCCGTGCAGAATTCGATGGCTTACACAAAGTTACGCATGCTTAAAATTCAGACTTATTTTAATCCCAATTTTTCTGCTATTACGATAATTATTTTGTTATTTCTATTTCACAACTGGCAACATACCACGTGACGTAACACAAGTTCCATCCTTTGTGTAAATATTATCTCTAACCAAGTCTAACTGTCGCCATTCGTTTATCCGCTAATTGTATATATAGTAGCAAAAGGAATACCATTTGCATGCTTGTGCTAGATATGAAATTAGTTCAAGCCCTTGCAATTAAAACAATCGTACCAAAATCATTTAGTAAAGAGGCATGGTATGTTGGAAGTATTTGCATCCTTATGATATCGCGCATAATGCGGACACAAGGGCGCTACTGCTACCTCACTGAAACACCAGGCCGAACACACCAGCTCATTATTCCGTCCGGTCACATATTTCGTGCGCTTAACGCTTGAATAAGCATGGAATAATAACAACATAAGTTTTTAAGGAATGACGACAGTAACACTTCCTAGAGTAAGGGTACGTGATTTCGTACACTTAATGATTTCCCAATGTTTTTTAATCAATCGCTTTCGATTGAAAAATAAGATCGTTCCCAAAGTAAACCACCGTCATTAACCTTCTTCAGTGATGCTTATTGTATAATTTCTTAAACGTCCCGAGTGGGGTGTACGAAATCACGTATCCCTTTGCCGCTAAATATCGTAGTAAATGGCGATAAAAGAAAGCTCCCCTGTGCAGTAAATTTATGCAAATATGACGTCACATGACCAGAAATTGCGGCAGATTATGTCATCTGTTGGATCCAAGTAGAACTGATTTTCTTGGAGACGCATTTAAAAGTAAAATTGTAACTCATTGTCGAAAGTGTACGAAATCAGGTACCCTCACTCTACCATTCTTAAGCAGAAGTTCAACAATCAGTTCAAAAGTGGTGTATTGAACAGAAAGCAGAAAAAAGAGATAAGCCAGGATGTTGCGGGGAACCCATAGCAGGTAGCGTCGGAAACCCACGGTACACTTCTCTAACGTCAGAAACCCACGGTACACTTCTCATAACATCGGAAACCCACGGTACACTTCTCTAACGTTGGAAACCCAAGGTACACTTCTCTAACGTCGGAAACCCAAGGTACACTTCTCTAACGTCGGAAACCCAAGGTACACTTCTCTAACGTCGGAAACCCACGGTACACTTCTCTAACGTCGGAAACCCACGGTACACTTCTCTAATGTAGGGAACCCACGGTACACTTCTCACAACATCGGAAACCCACGGTACACTTCTCTAACGTTGGAAACCCAAGGTACACTTCTCTAACGTCGGAAACCCAAGGTACACTTCTCTAACGTCGGAAACCCAAGGTACACTTCTCTAACGTCGGAAACCCAAGGTACACTTCTCTAACGTCGGAAACCCACGGTACACTTCTCTAACGTAGGGAACCCACGGTACACTTCTCATAACATCAGAAACCCAAGGTACACTTCTCTAACGTAGGGAACCCACGGTACACTTCTCTAACGTCGGAAACCCAAGGTACACTTCTCTGACGTCGGAAACCTACAGTACACTTCTCTAACGTCGGAAACCCAAGGTACACTTCTCTGACGTCGGAAACCCACAGTACACTTCTCTAACGTCGGAAACCCACGGTACACTTCTCACAACATCGGAAACCCACGGTACACTTCTCATAACATCGGAAACCCACGGTACACTTCTCTAACGTAGGGAACCCACGGTACACTTCTCATAACATCAGAAACCCAAGGTACACTTCTCTAACGTAGGGAACCCACGGTACACTTCTCATAACATCAGAAACCCAAGGTACACTTCTCTAACGTCGGAAACCCAAGGTACACTTCTCTAACGTAGGGAACCCACGGTACACTTCTCTAACGTCGGAAACCCAAGGTACACTTCTCTGACGTCGGAAACCTACAGTACACTTCTCTAACGTCGGAAACCCAAGGTACACTTCTCTGACGTCGGAAACCCACAGTACACTTCTCTAACGTCGGAAACCCACGGTACACTTCTCACAACATCGGAAACCCACGGTACACTTCTCATAACATCGGAAACCCACGGTACACTTCTCTGACGTAGGGAACCCACGGTACACTTCTCTGTCGTCGGAAACCCACGGTACACTTCTCTGTCGTCGGAAACCCACGGTACACTTCTCTGTCGTCGGAAACCCACGGTACACTTCTCACAACATCGGAAACCCACGGTACACTTCTCTGTCGTCGGAAACCATCGATGCACTTCTCTGACGATTGATAGCAGGCGTTTTTAAGATATATGTATTTTTCCATCTAATCAACAAAAAATTGAAATACAATTATAAAAGAATAAAAAAGGCGTTGAAAGAGTACGTACATACATGTACATACAAAATGTATTGTGTATTCAGCAACATTATTTGTAGCAAACATCATATTAAAACAATGCCGAACTAGAATAAAGTTGAGCATTTGAAATAGAAAAGAGTGGGACATTGCGCATGTCGAACTTGTATATATGGTTTGGGAGGCAGCAGATATAACTGTTTGTTTTAAAAGAGTTTGTTTGTTTATTCGTTTGCGGTTTGAAGCCCCTGAAAAAGCCAGAAACATATGAGAACGCATGTTTAGGATGGCACGACCGGAAAGAGAAAGGGGAAAAACAGAAAGACGACAAAGAGATAGGAAAACTAAAAAGTATAACAATAGGAGCAGAGATCAGAATCCGCGTATACGAGACCTCACATTAATTGCCTTTCAGAGACGCATACAGTGAAATTATGGAAGGTGTATTTGTCTCCTAAACAGAAGACAAAAAGAAACTGCTTGCGATTCTGCAAGAAGGCCATTATATTAGTCGCTCCTTACTGTCATACAATATGATACAGCAGGTCTGGGTCCGTATTCATGAAACCGTTCTCATGCTCAAGCCAGCTTTAATGAAATTCCACTGAAATATGTCAGCGATCAAAAAGTAAATTGTAAATACAACAATTAGTATTCGGCTCCATAGATATTCATTTTCTCCAAATACTTTGACAAAATAAGAGTTTTTGACTAGATTATAGCCTGGACAAGAAATCAGTGTTGAGCACAGAAACCATGCTTAAACATGAGAATGGTTTTATAAATACGGGCTATGGTCTTTTCCGAAGTAGCACGGCTTGATTTGTGACATTGGAAGACTAGCAGTGTTTTAGAAGCCATATATGGGTCGCGTGTTCCAAGTTTACATGGGGTAATCTCAAAGTTCTGGTCGTAGGTCGAGTGTTTCTCCAGGACCTCGAGTTTGCCACCGCGCCCTTAATGATCATGGCTGTTTATAGGAAGTAAATCACACACAGAACAACCCAATTTAGGAGACGATATCGTTAAGCTGTGTTCGGAACACTACTTTTCTCCCATTGTTTTGTTTGTCAATCGGAAACTGTCGGAACTTTCCGTAAACGGGAAAATGCGCAAGGTTGCTGATTACGAATTACGTTATAGACTAGATACGGATAACATGCAAAAATAACAACTTTTCAACAACAGTGAAATATCAAAGCGTCAACAATCTCTGCACATACGATTCGACGTTGGTTTTAAAATCAAATTACTAATATAAGGTTTATATATTCAGAATTACTTGGGTCCGCTTCCGGTTTAGTGGCGCAAGTATCATCCGTCAAATCCATTACACACTTTGATAGACATTCGGAGTGATGCATGCCAATCTATTTCCCTTCTCACACAAAGTAAATTCTGTTCTGTGGCTGTAGAAATGCTTCGATCGGATTTCGAGTCCGTCAAATCGTATGTCTACTAAGCAGGTCGGATGTGAGCCGAAGAATCGACAGCAATACGTTGTCGACATGTACATACCGATACACTTTACTTTGACTGACTGAAACAAAATTGTGAAGTAACCATTGTGAATTCCCAGTATAGATCCGCTTCAAAGTTGTCAATTTACTTTTACGCTTTGGGCGTAGGAAGACGAAAGAAATGTCAAAAGCTTTTCCGGTCGTTGTCAGATTCATTCTACCCACGGGAGGTATTCAGATAAAAAATGACTTTCCTGCAAAGCGTGATCAATTTTCTGCAAGCATGTAACTTTCGCTCATCTTTATTCAGGATCAGCGAGTATGATATCAATTTGCAAATGTCAGTGAGTTTATCATAGAATGTTTAAAAAAATAATGCCGTTATTTTATCTCCAGGGAAGATTTTGCCCCCATGAAATTTGAAATACGAAACTAATTTTTAGTTTTAATTTGTAATCGCGATATCTCTTTTTATCTAATCGATGAAAACCCATTTCCAGAATGATTCAGTTGGTTGCTTAAGTTAATTTTCTTTGACTTGATATGGAGAAAAAAACAAGAAATATTTACGTATATAAGAAGTTAAAATATTAAACCAGAAATATAAAACCAGGCTTACTAACAACAATGGTCAATTTGATAATCAAACGGCCTAATTGAGACCATAGAATGTGGGGATGGTAGATTTTGGTGCCGTTGTTTGTTGGATTGACTGTCAATTTCAATAAATATGAGGATCTTATTGATCTGATTTACTGCTGTGACGCGTCATTATGCAAATGAACCTTGATACAAGATCCCTACTTAGAATCTATGTCGTGTTCCTGCAGAGCTTCTTCCACGACAAGCGAAACAAAAGCCACGCCATACAATCCGGAAGTAACATTGCAACGGTTGTCAATATCTTCGCCGCAGGACTAGCTGTTTCTGTCAATCACCGCGTTAATTGACTTGGAAATGTACACCACCATATACAGAAAACGCTGATCGGGTCGCGCACCTGACTTCGAATCAACTGGAGATGTCAATTTCACGCAAGCTTGACCCGTGAATGAACTTGATATTTATTCTTTTGTGCTTGGGAGTATACAACCTTAATTGTGCCAATGAGATTTTGACGTGATCTGTAATCAAAGCTTCGAGTCAATTAAGACCACACAGCTATATCTAGATGTATTTACGTACACAATGTTTTGAAGCGACACAGTACGTGATGTTATATACGAGAGTGATAAGAGATTTCAGGATTTCATTCCAAATAGTTAGTCCGCAGACATTGGGTTACAATGCTTTTTGATAAAACCTACAAGCCAATTAAGATTTGTTCTTTAAGCCTTGACTGAGTTAATTGAGATTGATTCCGTCAAATAATAAGTAAATAGGTCTTGTGGTATAGACATTTAATTTTGCTTTGTCAGCAAAAAATATACCCCATGTAGTAACCTTAAGCTTGAGGATAAGAATGTAACTTGAATAAACACCATATATATTAGCTCCTGGTCACCTGCCCAAAGGTATGCATTGGCACGGCGTTCGTTCATCCGACTTAACCTTTCAAACGACTTCTTCTTAAAAATCTAATTTCTAGGGTATTTTGGATTTGTTTTTGTTATGGTTAAGGGCAACCAAGTTTGTTCATATACATTACTTTGACCCACTTTCAAGGTCACAGGGACCAAAAAGGTTGAAACCTGTAAACAACTTATCAATAACTAAAACGCCCATAATAATCATATGTGACCAGTATCATGCTGCAATGAATGTTCATATATAATTGATATACTTATATTCAAGGTCACATGGGTCGAAGATTACGTTTAAAACCTACACAAGATCTACACTTTTCCCACATAACCAAAGGTCTAGATTGATGATATTCGACTAGTAACATGCTAGGATAAATAGCTACCAGGTTTTTTCAAATGAATGACCTTCACCTATATTCAAGGTTACAGGGGTCAAATATGTTTAAATCTGAGTCGCATTCTGAATAACCGAAAAATCTAAGGTAATGATATTTGGCCAGAAGCATGCTTGGATGAAGGGATTTTTAACAATTCAAATTTTACACATTCAGATAAAAGGTTTGGATCGTTATTGATAAATCATCTTACACCCATCTGAACCTGTCGGCACTTTCCCGTCTATGGAAAGACGGTTCCGGATAGTCGCATTACTACTAATCCATTCGGGTATTTCCGTCATTTAAGTAACATAAGAAACAAAGACATGACGGAAAGATCCGAGCGGGTTATATGATTGACGAAACAAATCCAAATGATAATTTGCCTTTTAAATAAAAAAATCGTTACTGATTTCATAAAATTTCAAAATAAAAAAGGCTGTCATTAAACGATTATATCGCAACTTCTTCAAATGTTCTTCATCATACAAATCCTCTCCCCCGATGAGACCCCCAGTCAGCGACAACATGTAACTACATGGCGTGCTGTGGTAATGAAACTGGCATGTTCCCTGTACCGGGAGAATGTTAGTCTTATATAGAGTGTGTAATTATACGTACACAGGCGATACACTAAACAACTATTTCACTGAATTAAAATAATAGAATCACGATGGATCATATCATTCAGTATGATTAAATTATGGGATGATGTTCGCATCACATAATTCTATATTCATCGATTTTTGATATAATGCAATTTCAGGAAACGAGGTTTGGGATTAACGGGGTGTAATTTCGGTGTCAGTCAGTGCTTTTGGTATAGAAAACGAAAATAGGATTTAAAAACTTCGGTACGGCAGGATTGAGTGTGTATAAATGTTCTACATGATTTAAGTATAATGGAGCATCTTCAGCTACAATAATGCCGAGTTATGTATAATTATATACGCTATCATTTGGGTTTGATAATTTCATACATAGTTACATATCTTGGAGAGCCGGAAATTGCTGAAGATAGGAAATCTATTAGGCGTAAACTAGCTTTAATCTATATTGATCAAGCTTTGTGACACGTTTTTACACAGAACATCCTCGATATCGCCTGTGTACTGTAATCGTGTGTTTGTCTCACAAGCCTAACAGAAAGGTAATTTGTATTCCATATCTCAATATCTCAGATTTATGGAGGCGTAGTCTTTCAATTTATACGACAGCTGGTCCAAAATCATTTGAGTACAAAATTAAATAATAATTATTTCAAAGTACATATGAATTAAAATTTGACATGCATATGGATGTTTTTTATTGATACTGTTATATACATATGTATGATTAAACGAATTGGAAGTTAAACTCTTTTACATGCTTTTATTAAAAAAAGCGGTAAGAAATATGTTTTATAGATGCAAATTATTATAATCGGATACAAAAATGAAAAAACAAAAATCTTTATTAAAATCAAATCCAATATGATCACTCTTCCTCGAAGACACAGTGCATCCTTCAAATTCGGAGATTGGAAGAGCTCTATTTTGAAATTTAGTTTATTTGTGTTTCATGGCCTCTTGGTGTATGCGATGGATGCGTGTGTGATGCATGTGTTGAGAGCGTGTGTTTTTGGGAGGCTGCGGTATGTTCCGTGTAAGCCTGTGATATTCCAGATATTAGTTGCCGATTTAAAGAGCTACCCCACCTCGTCACATTATACTGACAACGAATGAACGGTTCATATTAAGCCGCGATGTTTAATGGTTATAGTGTCAATGGGAAGATTAATATGTTTAATTGCGATGGTCAATGGTGGAGTCTTACATCAATTGGCACTTGGTGTATGTTTGGTTGATATGTTTATTTTTCATACCTTATCCCTATCCCTTTCTCCACTCAGTAGACCATAATGAGCATATCGATATATAGGGGAGTCTACTTAGTTACGCTGGGTTATGATGTCCTCAGTGAAGCTCGTTTGCAAAAACGTGTACACGTTTGATTCCTAACAAAATCTGGGGATCCATATCTAGCTTCATGATAAATGATGGTTTATATTCGATAGTTCATGAGCAAATACATGTCATGATAAGTTTCAATGATCTGCAATTATTTACAACTGGGTTCGATTTGTGTATGGTTTGATTCGAGTCTATAAGCGGATGTTCCACAGAAGTTCCGGTTGTCTAAGATCAAAGTTTAATGGTTTATCGTTAAGTCAGAGAGTACATGTATATTAAATGGTTAGAGACAAAACGAAATTAAATTTGATTAGTGTATAACCAACTATCGCGATTTCTCTTTAGCTTTCCACAAATCTAGCGGCAGTCAGATCTCAGGCTGTGACTAAGCGAATGTATTCGTTGTGTATAAGAAAATGTAAATATCGAGAGGAAAATTCAAAGTCAAACAGCCATGACAAATCATCAGAATTATTCCTACCCATTTTTCATCGAATTTATAACAATTTTGAAATGAAATATTGACATTATGCAAAATAAAACTGCCGTCAAACGCCATAACATGGATTACATAACAAGATTACATTTTGTGGTGTTAGTTTATTACCTGTCTCATAAAGAAATGGAATAGCAGAATGAAGTATGAATATAATAGGGGGAGTGGGGGGGGGGGGGGGGGGGGGGGGTAACAAAAAGCAGGACCACTGCTAAAGGACAGATATGTCGGTATCAGTTACGGTGACACCGGGAGACGTAAATAACTATATAGGTTATGCATTATTCATGAAGCCGCCAGCTAAAACACATCGGTAACAATTTGATCTATTGAAAAAGGAATCTAGTTGAGGATTAAGCCGTCCAAACTTGGCAGCGAGTAGATGGAAACACTTCCATTGGCGACACTCGTTAATAGGTTTTAAGAAAAACAGTTCTTGAACATTTTTGCCGAATCTTTAAACACTGCAGGGTATGCCGTACACTGGCTATTTGACCACGCGTTCGAGCTTTGCAGAACCAATCGTTACAAATCATTGACGTTATACTGTCTTTTTTTGTGTAGGGAATTGAAAATACCTTTCTGTGTGTTTATTTCGTTCATTAATAAGCGATTTTTGTATTCCCCATCACGTTAGTTTTTTAGTAAGGTTTTAATTGATTGTCCGATGGCCTTTTAAGGCTACAAGGTATGCTTTTTAGTATAGCTATTGACTAGTCGTACCGCTGGTAAAACACCATCAAATGAGACAGGACGGGGACGCACTAATGAGTGTCAATCTTTGAAATTAGACATCAAGTCCTTTTCTCTAAATATTCTTTTTTTATATACAGGTACTATAATTTTCATATTTGGTCACGACACCAATAATAATAGACGTCTGTCGTTATACCAAAAGAGAGATTAAGCTTCCAACCTAGCGGCCAGTTCAGATTTCGATTACTTTCTCTATGTAAGCTTGAAAACTGAAAATATTTTATACCGTTCGTATATTTTATTTCAGCTGCTTACCTTGATATCTACTTAAATTATGACGAATTTGGACAGCTTACTACTCAGCTATACGATACACTTGACAATTTCAATTTTCCGATCGTCAACTTTACAACTCCGACAAATCCATCCTATGGTGTTTACATGTCTCAGTTGATTCAATATTCTTCGTGATTATCGTGATTATCGTGATTTTCTCGATCGATGTCGACTTCTGACAAACAAGCTAACAACACACCGAGAGATGCAGGTTGACCAGAACTATGGGCAAGTTTTATGGTCGCCATCTTTGGCTCATTGAGAAAAAACATTCTGTATCTGTCATCGATGAGGGCAGAAGACGCTTGCTCTTCCGGAACATCTGGTCTTATTTTCTTGAACTTTAACAAAATTTTCCATGTAAATCTTTCCTTTTTTCACATTTTGACCCTAATTCATTCAATTTCGAGTTCGGGTTATGATTTTGTTGACGATTCGTATTTTTTTTTTTATATATATATTTTATATACAACATTTGATATAGCTCCCTATCTAGCTAACATAAGCCACTCTAGAGCGTTTTACAGTACATAGATATACAATTCTTATACCATCAATACAATTAACACATACAGTTCTATCATATACAATTCTGAGGAGTTCGCAGGAGCTGCCTTATCAGGCGCTTACTACTTGTCCTGTACCACCTGGCTAATATATGTGTGTGTATGTATGTGTGTGTGCTGGAGATGAATTGTGTTCTGTTTGTAGTGGGACCGTGTTTCCAACGGCATCTTTTATAGTGTCACCTCACTTAAATACTACAGCACAGATACTACAACACCCAACCCAGACCATATTATACTCCACCTGGGTTGTTGGAGTTGTGTGGGCAGGAGAAAAACACTTTCTCTGAATGTTCCATGCATATGACGATTACGGTTTTTTCTTAAAGAACAGATATAAACTTCCATATGCATAGGCGATGATATCAATAGAACTATTTTGTAGTACAGATTGTTTTATTTTTGCGAATCAATGTTTTTTAAGGTGTGTATTGCTGTTGATACCAGCTACACATATGTCCCTACAGTAGTATACAGCTGATAAGACATATCATGTACGATGTACTTGTCCCAGTGATGAGCACGGGCATAATAACGTTAAACTCTAACTAAGTACTTCACAAGTAATTAACAGGTCTAAATATACTTTAAAAGGAAGCTCTCGCTCTATATATTTATATCGATTTAAAGCTACGGAGACAGATTGACGGAAGCGTCTTTACGCGTTGAAGTTCCTTTAGACATAAGTGTACTGCTGAACACATTGTCTGGTGATTAACTTAACGTATATCGGCGCGTTTTACCACGAAGTCGCCTTGACGCCAGTCTTGTCCACGTCAAATCGCTTGTCATTCGATCACTTATTTTTGTTTTGTACATCACTGACAAAAATCAACATCCATCGGGAAATCGATCAATATGTTATTTGCACTGAGCACACGCTCATCATTCTTTATACTATCCATAAGTTATGGTGATTCATAAATAACATTTTTGTCTTTAGCCTACGAGGAATGCCAAGCGTAGACATGAAAAGACGAAAACACATCGGAGCGAAAAGACGAAAATTGGCAAAAGTTAATTAATAGACGAAAGGACGAATAATAGGCCTAACGGCACAACGAAAAACGAAAGGAGAAACCAAAAAACAAGAGGCCTAAGGGCATTCACGGTCACCTGAGTTTTAATGTACTAGTACCAATAACTGCATATCTTGGTCTTTAAAGAAGAAAACTGTTGAAAATTTAGCCAATTTCACCCTTTTGAGCCGCTCCCCACTGCCCCGGGTGGGCCAGAGTCAAAATTCTTTTATCGAAACACCGTCATCTCCTAGTTATAATTCAAACCAAGTTTCAATTATTTCCAACTGAAAATGAATAACATATATCAAAAAGTGTAATTTTCCTATAAAATAAAATAAGAGAATACCGAAGCGTCAACATTATCATAATCCAAACTCAAAATCGATTAAACCAGGTGCAAAATTGAACAAAGGAAAGATTTACATGGAGACCTTTGCAAAAGTACAAGAGAATAAGACCAGGTGTTCCGGAAGAGTAAGCGTCTTCTGCTTCATCGACGACACCCGCCATGTAAATCTTTGTCACATCCAAGTAAACATCAAGTTCTCAAAATGAGAACCAAGTATCATTGTCAATCACAACAAGTAAACACATTAATGAGCATACTCAAAAACGTCCATCATCATATCAATTAAAGATACAGAATATTTCTCAATGAGACAAAGATGGGGACCATAACACTTGCCCATAGTACTGATCAACCTGCATCTCTCGAATCCTTGTGTTGTTAGTTTGTTTGTCAGCAGTCGACATCGATCACGAAAATCCCGATATTTAGAGCAAGCCCTGGAATACCGAATCAACTGCGACATGTAAACACCATAGGTTGGAGAAGCAGGGATGTTACTATCAAGAAATGGAAAGTTAACGATCGGAAAATTGAAATCATCACGTTTATCGTATAGCTTAGTAGTAAGCTGTCCATGTTGGTCGTAGTTTAAGTAGAGATCGAGGTAAGCAGCTGATGTAGAAAAGTCTGTTGTGTCCTTTATTTCAAGTTCAGAAGGGTATATACGATCGACGTGGTCAGCAAACTTCTTGTTGTTTATAGACAACACATCGTCGATATATCTGAAAGTGAAATTAAAAGATTTGGCAAAGTTTTTGTTACCTGTTAGAGTAAATGTACCCCCTCCCCAGGGGGGGACCTGGAATCTTGGCCGGGGTCCTGAAATTCACAATTTTGAAGGGGCAACTAAAGACCCCTCCATTGGTGATTAGTACTTAATTCCACAAAATTTGTGTCTGGAGAAGAAGATTGTTGAAAGCCAATATGACCATTTTGACCTATCCGAACTGCCCCGCAGGTAGGCCAGAGTCAAAATTTGCCCATATCAACTCGCCGCTCCTGGTTTTATTTCCAACCACGTTACAATTATTTCCAAAGGAAAATGAACAAAATATATCCAAATGTGTTATTTTCCTATATAAACTGTAATAAACTTCACCCTCTCCCGAGGTGAAAATATGAAGTCCATTGGTGAATAGTATTTGATTCCAGCATATCAGGGTCTGGAGAAGAATATTTTTGAAATTTTAACTTTTGACCCGTTTTGAGCTCCTCCCTTGGGCCCCTCGGGGGTTAGGGCCATATGATGCACATGGAGCATGTCATGTTATGTCACCTTACATTCAAATTGGCTCATGAGTTTTCTAGAAGAAGTTGAAAAGGTAAATTGGTTACGTACGGACGACGCATGACGGCAAAAGGCGATTAGAAAAGGTCACTTACTTCTTACTTTGGCGTCATCTTCATTTCGATTCGGCATGTTTGAAAGTTTGCTCTATCGGGTAGTTTGACGTCTTCTCGGGGGCATCAAAGCGAAAAGACGAAACATCATATTATGTAAGCAACCATCGAAAGCACTTCTGTAAAACTCATATTAAGTGTTTGCTATGGGATATCTCTTAATATCATTATTACGCTACACACTTTTAGTACAATGATTTCATTGTATTTTCCAAAGGACATACTCATTACAAACAACACTGCATTTGATTTTTCGTTTGCTTGTAAAAGCAACAAGCGCTTTTACCATATACAAATATTTTTTAGTGTAACATTGTGTAAATTATGTTGATGATATTTTGAACCACTCTTCTTACTCATCCTCGCCAAAAGGAAAACCCATTTGATTCCTTTTCCAACAAACTTAAACTTTCAGACAAGTTGTCCTTTTTGTGATGATGATAATGCATCAGTTTTGTTAAGATAAATGATTTTACAAACTAGCCCGGGTTTCATCTGTCCCAAACACCCCCACCAGACATACATCTATCCAAATGTCTTAGCCTGGTATCGGGGCAAGTGTGAGCGCTGTCGTGTATCAAAGTCTGACCATTAAACTATATGGACAGGGGATGTGGCATTTTCAATATAGAAAATGCAAATACTTAATAAATTTCCTGTCCCGTACATTAAATCTTAATAATCTGTGTCTTAGTCCCATGACGTTGAAAGAGTGTCGAATATTGGATGATTTCTAATACATCGTTTTCATGTTATCATTTGCTTTAACATGATATTTATAAAAATTTTTGTCGAAATAAACTTTCTCGCTAAAATTAAAATGTATTTTAAAATAAATTTATTTTGTTTCTTCATAAAATAGAAGCAAGTCAAAGAATGCCTCATGAACTCAGATTCTGGGGTTATGAATTGACGCGAACAGATGGTCCATTATGACGGGTTGAACCCTTTTTGAAGTTAATAAAATAACGTTAAAATAAATATTTAAGCAACGGTTATTAAGCGATACACATATTTCGTGGCACAGCATTCACAACAACAGACAGCTAAGCCGAGTAATGATGTGGGCGCGCGAAACAATTACGCCCTAATTAAAATCACAAAGGGGAGTTCAGCAAGGTTACAAGCAGTTTCCGCATTTCTTCTCCCTTGTATAAAGCGACAGCAGATTAAGAGCACGAGACTAATCGTAGGAATATTGCAACATTTTGGTCTTTTTTCCCTTTTCAATAATACAGAAAATTTCTTGATTATTCCACAAAATCCGATCTTTCTGAATGTTCAATAGCTGGGCGCAATCAACTTGTAATATTGGCGGTCGGTGTGACCAGTATGAAAGCGTACATGCTCAGCTGAGATTCTGAGAATGTGTCAATCATGTTTTTTGTGCCGGACAGTTCTATGGAAACGAAACAAGGTTGACGTGAGAGGAACAAGAGAACACTATCGACGTCCTGCCGCGAATACAATTATTTATATTATATTCTCGATCAGATACATGGCTGGAGCAATTAAGTAAAATGATTGAATTTCCACCACTTTATAGAAAGATGAATGAAGCCAATCGCCATTTGCGATTCTCTGTTCCGCGTCACGTGTATCAATCAGTTTAATTTACCTTCCATGTCATGATTTCTGAAAACAATTAAGATTTCATAACTTTTTTTATTTTAGTTTTTATTTTTTATATTTTGTTTTACTGTATTTAAATTTTTGTTCTGGTATAACTCCTGATTTCACTACTAATGTTGTATGAGCAATCGTCTGGTACCTTTTTGTTTTGGTATAACTCCATGTTTGCATTACCAATGTTCGTTGTGTGAACAACCGTTTATTACCTTTTTGTTTCATTTAAATGTTCTACTTTGAAATCACTTTGTAATGTGATGAAAGCTCTGAGGTTTTGCCTGGGGGCACTGAAGGCGATACTGCTAGCGCTTTATAATGTATAAGTATCGCCTTTCAGTGAAACTAGAGAATGACATTGCTTTTTCATAATTAACATGAAATGTGTGAAACTTGTCCGCCAAAGAGCCAATTATTGATTGTTTTAACACGAAAGAAAAAGCCTGCTATCAAATTTTGTGCTAAATTGTTCAAAAGCAATCTGGTCTTTGCGACGCACAATCTGGTATGAGTGACTTGGTAGCTACATGAACGTTTTCAATTTCTTGCATTCCCGAATTACGTAGAAAAAGTACGATTTATTTTCAAATGTTAACATGTAGTTATCACCCGAAAGCGCTGGGTTTTTGAAATATAATTCCTTTGACATGTTTGATTTGAATTATGGAGAGTGATATTATCCAAGGCGATTTTCCATAATGACAGTTCCTATTTGTTTTGTTATGTCCCCCTTTCGAATGAAGAGAAACATATTGTACTGGAACCAATTATTTTAATTCTTCTGTTTCGTCGTCTTCTGGCCCTTTTAATAATTCTTGTATGTACCATAACTTTTAAACCGCTGAAGGATTCATAACAATATTTTACTGTATATTCAGTTCCTGCATCAAGCCGATGTGCAGTGCAGTTGTACTTATGGCACTGCGACTATTACCTTGATGTAAATAATTCGGTCGATAACTTCTGAACCATTAAAATAAACTGATGAAACATGAAGTGAACCTTCAGCATTCATACAATGTAAATGATAGTTATATAGTGCACTATTATAAGGTCATAATGACCTTACATGCAAAGGTCAGAGGTAAAAAAAGGTCTGATTGTTTCAAACATTCAAAGGAGTACGCAAAGGTGATGTCAACGGCGACCCCTTCATTGTGTGTAATTGCATATAACAATAACTTACCAAACGGATCAAAAGTCATGCATGTTCATATCTTGTATCTTTTCCTTCAGGTAATTGGAATAAAGGTCAAGGTCAAATTTTACATCTCTTAACTGTTTGTTATGACATTATTAAACGAGGTTGGTCAGTATCTTACAGTATTTCAAACGTTACATTCCTGCAAAACTAACTCTTACATAGTGAGGTCCTTTCTGGTATGTCAGTGTTCTAGATTTGCTGAAACGTTCTATGAGGTAGACGATATGAAAACTATCCACGCATCATTTCCAACTCATGGGTCAGTTTTGAGGACTGCTTTAACAATGTCCATGTATACATTTTATAATGTATCAAGGGACAGTTCCTTCAATAATTAGGTCAAATATGTTCTGAGGTATTATAAAAAATATTTGTTGCAATATTTTTGAAGACAATCTTGTCTGGGCTGTAATTTTTAAACCGTTAAAGAGCAGACATTGTTTTGCCTACAGAAACAAATTTCCAGTTGGATTCGAAACAATGTTTTAATCGTTTAACAAAATGATATGTAGGAAAGTATTGCATTTTTAGAGGGCTTTGTTTGGTAGACTTCTAGATTTATATTATAAGATTATTTTACAATCGGAGGAATGGACATAAGTCACAATCCTATAGTATTCTTCTTGATCTTCAGTAACTCTTTTACGATCTGTCACTATCTCTTGGTTCAGTACAGCCTACAAGCAGCACACCTTTCACTTAACGTCCAACGTTAAGCTAAGTGGGTATCACTTTCGCCAATTTACGTGTAAGTTCGGTGCATTAGAAACAAAATACCATCGTTCACTCCCAGTGTCGGTTCTAATATTAAAACAAACCTGAAGCAGTGTTTTTCGAACGAACCCAAATAATTGATTGAGTAGTAGTATTTTTTATCGTGCGTAATAAGCTCAACGTGATTTTGTGATGTTATGATTTTTCCATTTTAAAGGACGGAAATATTGACCCTAATCTTCACTGGGCGGTTTTATCTTGTTATTGATTACAAAAGTTTTTTTAAAAAAAAGTAGAACTTTGAAATAAATTTTCACTTGTATTGTTTTATCGTTTGTCTTTTACTTGTATTTTTTCCGTGAAGCTGACAACACTTACAGCAGAGAGGTGCTCGGTAGTTGTCTGTTTCGTGTTGAAACGGAAAGCAATTGACACGTTCATCGTAAGGCACGCGCATAAAAGATCAATAAAGTTCAAGTCCATTACACTTTACTCTAGATATTGTTATTTATGTTGAATTTTGTTGCGGAAAATGTAGACACTTTTGTCTACCAGTATGTACAGAATCTTATAGCGTGAAGGTACAGTTATTGAGATATATATCTATGGTGACCATGCATTAATGCATCTACAAGCGTTTTCATTTGTGTAAAACACTCCCGTCTATTACATGTAATGGAAACATCTATTTCATTTAACAATAGAAAGCATCTCAGATGTGTGATGTTTCTTTCAAACAACGAGAAATTGACATATATTTACCTTAATTGAACGTTGGATCATTTAATGGATAAATTGAACGATAAACGTACTTAGAGAATGCTGTATTTCATGTTTTTTAATTGATACATGTAAACATAAGTTAGGATGACTGAAAGAGAAACCTTAGTTAAACCGTTTGGAGTTAATGATGAAAGACTGTACGCATGAAAATATTGTTATGTTATCTATTCTACATGTTTGTATGCCTAATATTTTCTATTGTCATTGACACGGGCAATCCTGAATCAATCCTACATCTTCCTCATCCATTAACCCATCCCAACCCCTCCCCACCAAACCCTTCCCCTCTCCATCACTCACTCATACCCAACCTCATCCCCATCTCATATTCCATTCATATTCAATATAACCTCCCACTTTTCAGTTAAATATTTTCCACAATTATGCCATCATGTCCAATTAAAGTTTAGTTAATCATCTACTAATGGAAAACTTTTTAAAACTTGTTTCCGGATCCTATTCCTTCATATTCTCTGTCTATAATGTTGTATATATACTGTTGGAATGAAATAAAGTTTATAAGACGTAATTTATCCGGAGAATAGCGTAACTGGCCTGATTGTGGTATATATTGTAAGTAACACATACCTATAGAGTAAAACCTTGATTTAGTACAAGTTCAATTTATCGAAAAAAAATATATAAAAATAAAATTAAAAAAATATCAATCGGAGAATATCAAAATGTCGTCAACAAACCCATAATCTGAACTCAAAATCGATTATATGAACAAAGGAAAGATTTACATGGAGAACTAAAAGTTCAGGAGAATACGACCAGGTGTTCCGAAAGAGTAAGCGTCTTCTACTTTATCGACGACACACGCCATGTAAATCTAGAGAAATGTCATGGCTTTTCAAAGTGAAAACAGGTTCATAATTCTTAATCACATCAAGAAGGCATACTAATGAGCATATTAAAAAACGTGCAGCATGTTTGTGTATTACGTCACCTTTCATATCATGCAAGGAAGTAGAATATGTCTCAGATTTGTATTGCTTACAAGAGACAACACCATCTGGTGTGATGATCCAACATCGTCCTCAATTTTTCTCAATGAGATCAAGATTGCGACCATAAAACTCAGCCTTCATCAACCCGTTTATTTCTCGAATCCCTGTGCCGGAAAATCGAAATCGCCACGTTGATCATACAGCTTAGTAGCAAGCTGCCTGTGTTGATCATAGTTTAAGTTAAGATCGAGGTAAGAAGCTGTTGTAGAAGTGTCTGTTGTGTCCTTAATCTCAAGTTCAGTAGGGTATATAACTTCTTGTTGTTTTTAGGCAACACATCGTCGATATACCAGAAAGTGAAATTAAAAGATTTGGTAAGGTTTTTGTTACCCGTCCTGATAAGCCCCTAGGCAAATTGTCAATTTCAGCCTCCTATTAAAACAAAAGAAGCCACCAAATGTAGCACACAGTTTGGTCCATTTGAATGCCATAAGTCTGTTGGAAAATCTTTCCTCCAAACTCAGCAAAAATATTGTCAACCAGGAATTCAAAGAAAGTTTATAATGCCAAAATGTTTTCAACAAACGGTGACTATATAACAGGTTCTTCGACAATTTAACATGTTAAACGTTTCAAATGAGATGGCAGGACAGCCTGATAAAGACAACAGTATTGATTATGGTGACCAATAAAAATAAAACGCAAACATTAAATCGAGTCCAAAAAAACAATTATAGCCTTTTAACAAGGCAATACGGTTCAGTACATAGTTGACGCTCAATACTTCCGAAATAAAATACGTACATTTATCAATAGTCGTAATACACCACTTTACCAAAAACCTTCTCCAAAATCTTAACCACAAGTTTGAAAAGATTAAAAAAAAATAATTAAGATGCTTTTTATTTGTTGTATAATATATAAACATGGTCTAAAAAAATCATTACTTCATATATAAATGTTCACCATTAAATTTGACAACCTCGTATCAATAGTGGTGGTACTCAAGCTTAACAAAAATGTTAACTTCAGTCCAATTAACCAGTTTTGATCACCAGAATATATAAATATGATTCCGATTTGTACTGCTTAGAAGAGACAAATCCTGAATAC
Organism: Mimachlamys varia; assembly: GCA_947623455.1. Taxonomy (NCBI): domain Eukaryota; kingdom Metazoa; phylum Mollusca; class Bivalvia; order Pectinida; family Pectinidae; genus Mimachlamys; species Mimachlamys varia. The sequence goes on along the minus strand of OX392532.1, from coordinate 24,223,089 downwards.
GGATTTTTACGATGTGGAGTGTGATAATCCAACATCGTCCTGAAAAAAAACCTGGCCAAAACTTTAGTGAGGTGGCATGCCGACGTCATGGTGACAACATAACCCGCCTATCCTCCAACATAACCCGCCTATCCTCCAACATAACCCGCCTATCCTCCAAATAGGCGAGTCACGAAACATGAGACTAACAAGACACCCACTTCCGGTGTGTCACAGCCTGCCCTGATATATAGACTTAACCACTAGAACATATACAACTTGTATTTTGCTACCTATTGTTTGTAGTTTACACAACATCAATATCAGCAAATCGATATTATTTAAACACACGATACAGCCCTATGGATTGGTCATATTACAGATACAATCCAGCGTTGTTGTTAGATTGTTTTAGTCAAATAATGTATATTGAAGGTAAATATAGAGAGTGCCTAGGTTTAACAAAACCATTTGATGTAAGATTAGAGATTACTTAAACAATGATACAGGTGGGGTTTTTCGATTCTAGTTTGGAAGTCTAGAATAAGAAATGTTCGCCACCTACACAGAGACATAACGTTGAGTAGCATTAACTCAACTTACTTTTAAGTTGAGTTAATGCTACACGATCTAAGCTGAGATGTTTGTGGTTTAAAGACGTCCATCAGTTGATCAAATACGATACGATTACAATATACACCCAGTATATCTGATATAAGCGACACTGTCTAGCTGGGGAACACACCCAGTATATCTGATATAGGCGACACTGTCTAGCTGGGGAACACACCCAGTATATCTGATATACGTGACACTGTCTAGCTGGGGAACACACCCAGTATATCTGATATAGGCGACACCGTCTAGCTGGGGAACACACCCAGTATATCTGATATAGGCGACACCGTCTAGCTGGGGAACACAACCAGTATATCTGATATACGTGACACCGTCTAGCTGGGGAACACACCCAGTATATCTGGTATACGTGACACCGCTAGCTGGGGAACACACCCAGTATATCTGGTATACGTGACACCGCTAGCTGGGGAACACACCCAGTATATCTGATATACGTGACACCGTCTAGCTGGGGAACACACCCAGTATATCTGATATACGTGACACCGTCTAGCTGGGGAACACACCCAGTATATCTGATATACGTGACACCGTCTAGCTGGGGAACACACCCAGTATATCTGATATACGTGACACTGTCTAGCTGGGGAACACACCCAGTATATCTGATATAGGTGACACCGTCTAGCTGGGGAACACATCCAGTATATCTGATATAGGTGACACCGTCTAGCTGGGGAACACACCCAGTATATCTGATATAGGCGACACTGTCTAGCTGGGGAACACACCCAGTATATCTGATATAGGCGACACTGTCTAGCTGGGGAACACACCCAGTATATCTGACATAGGCGACACCGTCTAGCTGGGGAACACACCCAGTATATCTGACATAGACGACACCGTCTAGCTGGGGAACACAACCAGTATGTCTGATATAGGCGACACCGTCTAGCTTGGGAACACACCCAGTATATCTGATATAGGCGACACCGTCTAGCTGGGGAACACACCCAGTATATCTGATATAGGCGACACCGTCTAGCTGGGGAACACACCCAGTATATCTGATATACGTGACACCGTCTAGCTGGGAAACACACCCAGTATATCTGATATAGGTGACACCGTCTAGCTGGGGAACACACCCAGTATATCTGATATAGGTGACACTGTCTAGGCTGGGAAACACACCCAGTATATCTGACATAGGCGACACCGTCTAGCTTGGGAACACACTCAGTATATCTGATATAGGCGACACCGTCTAGCTGGGGAACACACCAAGTATATCTGATATAGGTGGCACTGTCTAGCTGGGGAACACACCCAGTATATCTGATATAGGCGACACTGTCTAGCTGGGGAACACACCCAGCATATCTGATATAGGCGACACTGTCTAGCTGGGGAACACACCCAGTATATCTGATATAGGCGACACTGTCTAGCTGGGGAACACACCCAGTATATCTGATATAGGCGACACCGTATAGCTGGGGAACACACCCAGTATATCTGATATAGGAGACACCGTCTAGCAGGGGAACACACCCAGTATATCTGATATAGGTGACACTGTCTAGGCTGGGAAACACACCCAGTATATCTGATATAGGCGACACAGTCAAGCTGGGGAACACACCCAGTATATCTGATATACGTGACACTGTCTAGCTGGGGAACACACCCAGTATATCTGATAGAGGCGACACTGTCTAGCTGGGCAACACACCCAGTATATCTGATATAGGTGACACTGTCTAAGCTGGGAAACACACCCAGTATATCTGATATAGGCAACACTGTGTAGCTGGGGAACACACCCAGTATATCTGATATACGTGACACTGTCTAGCTGGGGAACACACCCAGTATATCTGATATAGACGACACTGTGTAGCTGGGGAACACACCCAGTATATCTGATATACGTGACACTGTCTAGCTGGGGAACACACCCAGTATATCTGATATAGGCGACACCGTCTAGCTGGGGAACACACCCAGTATATCTGATATAGGCGACACTGTCTAGCTGGGGAACACACCCAGTATATCTGATATAGGCGACACTGTCTAGCTGGGGAACACACCCAGTATATCTGATATAGGCGACACTGTCTAGCTGGGGAACACATCCTACACAAAAGTGGAAGTCTATTGACACACAATTGAAGTAGAATGTGCCGCTTTCGCTTTAAATTTTTTTCATTTGCCGAAGATTTCAAAAATCCCCAAAACGAAATATCGCTTTTTAATTCTAAAACCGTTTTAAAATCAAAACTAAAAATGTTTATTCTAATTGCAGTATTTTCAATTTAAACAATATTTAAATTCTTGATACCCGTGTACAGCTTAATCACGCCCTCATAATCAAAATGGCTGAATTTTTCATAATACGCGTTAATACGATAGAAGTAGCAAGCGTTACACCGTGACGTGACGAGAAATGTCTCCGAGAAATGACTCTCAAGGTGACCATTGTAATCCAATTGGAATGCAAATCCAAGGTCATTCACGTATCATAATGGCCCTTTCGGCCATCCTTGGGCCACCGCAGCATCCCGAGTCGGGATTTTAATGGCGTGAAGGTGTTATATAGCGTATTGATTTTCTTTGGTCACGCTATCGTCCTTACGGAAATGCAAATAATCTCGGTCCTCAATACCCTTCTAATGGAGAAAGCCTGATCATTGATCTTTCTACGCCGGATGCGACTCGTACATATCAATAAACTTATTACTCTCGATTCTTTTATACGTATCTGTGATTAACGAAAAGTAATGCACTATCACGTGACCTTTTGACAAGACCTTTGTGTTTATAGTGCAGTGTGGTTCAGTTGTAGATTGCAGCTTTCCCGCTATTTTGTGTGTTCGTGACATCTGCCATATGGTAACGTTGTATCTGTGTCATTGGAAAATTAATCTCAATCGTAGAATATTAAGATTTCTGAACCAATGACATATTATCAAAGCATTCTATCAGAAAAAAATGTGTGTTAAAAATCGCAATAACCTACTATCAGTTATTCGTATATCTCCTTTGTATAATCATATACCAACTGTGCAGCATGTGTGTGTTACGTCATCTCTAATATAAGAAAGTTCGGGCCTTATTCGCTGTTAGCCATGTTTTGCTCTGGATTGGGCGAACGGTAGCTGATCGTTTTATCGAAAATATGTTGACGTGTAGTTACTTCACAAAGGTTTTGATGAGCATGTATAGCATGTGCAGGATTTATTTCCGTCGGAACTGTGGATACAAGATGGCTGCCACGAACTCTGATTGGTCTTATTTCAGAATTTGGTGTGTGATTGTAAATTTAATGATGTTGGTAGGTGTATTTTGCCGTTACGAACAATAGATATTTCTTTGACAATATTTGCTATCAACGATGTGGAAGGGTGAATTGCGGTGGTAGTTTGAGGGCTTTCGGTACGGCCTGAATTACAATAACCAGTTACATAAATAGAGGTTACACAACGAGTGGTTATTTGGTATGGAATTTATTTCACTCCAGTTAATCATTTGTTAAAGTTACAAAGCTTTAGCTTTATTCAATTGCCCCGTTTCTACCACAATCTCAGTCGGAAACATCTTGAGAGAATCGCGGACTATGATAAGCGCAGAACGCAACATCTCGTATTTATTCCCGCCAAGAGGTGACGACGTCAACAATCGATGACGTTGTAAACAAGCAGCAAGTGACGTTGTTCCTGTCAAAATTCATCAGGTCAGCCAATCAAAATGTGGTTAGGGTTTGCTCCACGTGTGGTATAAACAAAATGTTATCCAACAGTTGTAATGATTATTTGATACCTTCAGGATTGAATAACACTTACCTATTGTGGTGGAAATAGAGATTACACAACGAGTGGTTGTTGGAAATGGTATTTATTTCACTCGAGTCAGTTAATTTTCAAAATTTACAAAGGACACGAGCTTTTGAAAATTAACTAACGAGAGTGATATGAATACCATATCCAACAACCATGAATCGTGTGACCTGTTTCTACGACAATTCAAGCCGACAACAGATGAACAGCGGATCGCATTTCCATGCCAAATGATGACGTCATCAGCAATTAAGCAATTGACGTTGTTCCGGTCAAAGTTCACCATGTCAGCCAATTAAAATGCGTTTAGAGTTTATTCCACTCGTGATATAATGGATTTGTTATTCAACGGTTGTAATTATAATTGATACTGTGAGAGTTGAAATGCACCCACCTATTGCGGTAGAACCACAATAAATAAACCTACGTAAGCTTCAAGTTGTTAGAAATCAGTATTTTTTTCAATCAAGACCATATCTTTATACCATCTTACTGTTTTTGACAGGTTCATATTATTTCAGGGCCGCCTGTTAATTTCAATGTCATTTAAAGTTTGACGTTTAGAAGGACTTGATGAACGAGGTACTCCAAGTTATGATTGCTGTAAGGCGCTACTTAGACACTCAACATTAATCATGGACATATATTTCCGCCTTCAACAGTAATCAAAATGGACGTCTTTTAAAAATCAACCGGAAGATAATAAAAGGAATGTATAGGTAGCGCCACCTACTCTTATGATATGAAGATGCAGGCGGCGTGTTTTTGATAAAACACCTTACTTCTATTTTGTGTTGTTTATAAAGCTCGCCTCCGGCCATTTAAGGAAATGCTAAAGTTTCCTCGTAGTGACGTATAAACGTTAACGTAGCATATTTAAACATTATTTTATGAATTCTTAAAAAGAAAAGATTATTACAATATGAGTAGTAAACCTATAAGTTTTTGCCGTCTCCACCGTAAAAAAAATTGCCAAAATGTCGAGTTTGATGAATTGCCTGGTGCGAGGAGATACTGGCTAATAAACTATGCAGGTACTGGAAATGACGTCAATTAAGGATTATACGGGAGGTTTCTGACGCCTGCATTATATAAAGTTCGTATTTTGAAAATAAAAATACTCACTCGGTGAAAACCTTGACACTTAAAATGGTGCTGACACAGGCACTGCAGACCTTAAACACAAATAACATATCCCCTTTTATGAGCAGTTATTGACAATACGAATACCTATTGAACAAAAAGTAAATCTGACATTATGTGACATAGCGCGTTCAACAAACCTGGCCAATATTGATTCCAACTTAACGAGGGGACATCCAAAGGCCTGGGGAGGGTCAGATGTAGTTAATTTAAAGGCCCAATATACGTAACTTCAGGAAATTTTTCGTGATTCTGAAAAAAAAATGAAAAAAAATCCAGTTGATAACCATGCAAATATAAGCCTAAAACGAATTAAACCTGAGCGGTAACTAACAAGAAACTCATGACAGAAAAATCCAAAGAATTGAAAATAATTCAGGTGGGGCCCACTTCAACAACAAGCCGAAGTTAGAAGACAGTTCGAAATGGACGCGTGTTTACAAATACCGAGTTTCAACAGCTGCTGTACCGGTAACCGCGTAAAATCCATGTTGGATATTGCTGATAGCAGTTAATCTTACCTAAATCTATAAATATAAATAGTTATTATGCAAGATTTTTGCCGAAAGTTACGTATATTGGGCCTTTAACAATGATGGCGTTATCATGCTTGCTTTTAAAGCTCTGTCATACTAAACGATATTAAAATACCTTACAAAGATCACGTAACACACACATATGCTGCACCTCTTACAATTAGTAATAGATACAGTATGTCGAAAAAATGAATTAAACTGCATCATACAGCTGTTTCGCCCACCTAGGTCTCTTTAACAGTCCAATGCTGCGACATCAGACAGTTTGATACGGACAAACCGAAAGATTAACACCTTTTCAAATATGAGGTGACATTGATTATACCTTGGTAAATGTTATGTTACTTTATATGCACAACTGGATCGTTTGGATTGTTTTCGCGTATGAGAGATACGAGTTAAATATGTTGCCACTTTTAGAATTGGTTTCTCCCAGCCATATCATTCGCTCTTATTCAGCCTTATGAAAGCGAGCAAGGGGTCTTACAGTCGGAGGAGATAGGAGTATCTGGTGAAATTCCACGTGATCGGGCAAGCGACCAGATCCGTTCTACGTAACATGAACAATGAACCGCACCCCAAACGTCGTTGTAAGAATTAAATGTATCATCCGTTTTCTTTAGCCAAAGTGAAAGAAAGAAATGCACATTTCCGTTTATCTAAAAAAGGAAACTTCCCAACAATGATTTGAATATTAAGATACAAGTTCGGACATCGACACATAATATATAAACTGTGAATTCCTCGTTGGAATAATATTCAAATCGCCCTCTGTCCGTGGTAAGTCCGTCTTTGTTTCTTACCGCCATTTCTTGATGGATGCTTGATGGATCCTTCTCAAATTTTATATGCAGGTTTCCCTGGCCCTGGTATTGCTTTGTCCAGTTTTAACCCCGATAAAAAATAAATAAAAAACGAACAATATGGCCGACAGGACGTCATTTAGATTTTGACAGTAGTGTTATGTCATCGCTATTTCTTGAAAATGTTGAATTGGTCACTCTAGAATATCGTTTTTAGGATGCCCTTGGTCCTTACAGAATATTATTGAGTATTTTCCAATTCTGAGACTGATCAAAAACAATGTTGCCTACAAACGTCTATCACATAATTTGATAATAAAATATTTTTACTGCTAATATTGGTCATTCTAGAATTTCATTTGCGACCTTGCCATGGTCTGTATTTGTGCATTGTCTTTTTTTGGATTGATCAAAAACACAATATGGCCGACAGGGGGCAATCTCGGATTTCGACAGAAGTACCTTCCAAGGTAATGAATTATTCATTCTCGTATTATATATGTAAGTTCTCATTTGTTCCTAGTTATGCATGGTCTAACTTTCGGACTGCTCCGAAACAAAATATCGCCGACATGCATCCATCTTGTTTTTTGGCTATGGTCAAAATAAATAAAAGAATACCGAAGCGTCAACAAAACGATAATGAGAACGAAAAATCGATTAAATTAGATGCAACAAAGGAAAGAGAAATTTGAAAAATTACAAGAGAAAAAAAGACCAGGTGTTCCGGAGAAGTATGCTTCCTCTTTTTCATCGACGACAACCGCCATATAAATATGGGTCATATCCAAGTAAATGTCATGTGCTCAAAGTTAGAACTTATTGATCATTTATGCTATCATATTTAGCTTCTATTTTAAGAAATACATGAACGATCTTTCTCTAGTTCATATGAAGATTCCTCTTGGTCCCTAGTTGTGCCATCTTCGATTTTTACTATGGATGTTCGTTATCATAATTTCTTTAGAAATACAGGAGCAATCTTGTTCAAATTTCAGATGTTGTTTCCCCTTTGTCTTAAATTGTGCTCTGTCGATTTTTTTGGGATTGATCAGAAAATCAAGATAGCATTGATATCAGCCGACCGTCTTTAATATTACATTTAAAGGCTGTTATTGCTACTTCTTCAGGAGATTTTTAAAATTTCTTATAACTTAAATTAAATAATTGTTAGAGGAGAGAATAGAAAAGATTGTTTTTAAAAGAACAAATGAAGATCATCAATGGTTGGCACCGAAATCCCTCTTGGATCTCTTATTATTACTCCTCTTCAATCGGTTGAATGATCACTAAATATAATTTCCACGAAGATGTGCTTGTTAAAGCGTCCTTCGGTACCACAGCGAAGGGAATTTAAATGAGTTATATTTAGATGAATACATCAATCTAGATATTTCAAACCAATTAAATTTTTAAAAATGACATATTTTAGAAATACATAAATGATAAAAGCAATGAGGAAGTCGACATCATTGTTATTCACCACCATACTTCAGATGATTATACAGTTTTTAAACCTGTGGAGCATGATGAATTCACAATGATTTATGATCCCTGATTAAACCCATTCAAAATGTTTGTTTTATACGCAATCAATGGGACGTATTTCCCCTTGATTGACATGCCGCATAAAACCTGAGTTATCGTAATTATACAAATGCGATATATTCGTCGGCAATTTCCAATTATTCCTTTGAACACTGGCTCATGGTTACCATCAATCATTGTACCAGTAGGATGTCGCCCTGTTCTCTCTGCGGGACTGTAATCTAAGCACTTCCGGCAGACAAGTCCAACAGCGCAACGTTAATCGAGCACTGCCGCGAATCTGGCAATTTGGAAGATGAGAGAAGTGAAAACAGATGTGTACTACAGATTCTCAGTGGTGGGCTGTTGACAAAATAATTCTGAAAGTTATCTTTGTTAAAAATGACCCAGCTTGAAAAATGTCTGCGTTGGTGTAGATAAAACAGAATTCGCGTTTGTCCGAAACTGGACAAATAAATGTTACGGTCGTTAACGTGGCTCGCGCTGTGCACGTGCTGTCAGAAATCAATGTTGTTTGAATCAGATATAAATATTTCACGTCCAACTGTTTTTCTCCCATACCCTCCGCTGTTATACAGCTATGTGCTGTTTACCTATGTACCAATGTAAATTAGACTTTTCCAGTCCTTCATTTGGTAAAACTTTTGGGGCTGGACTAGAGTTGTATGCATTTATATGTATAGAGGAAAACTCTTTTTATATGGTAATGTAGGCTCTAGGTTTCAAAATAAAGTTGGATTCTCGCTCGAAATCATTTTTTATGGTTTTAAACGTGTTCCTCAGCCCAAAATACCACTATTAAAAAACAATTGCCTATATATAACCAGTATGGTTTCTCGCCCAAAGGGAAACATTTGGGGCATGCTGGGAAAATCTATAAAGATTTCGAGCGAGAACCCAATTTGTTTTTGAGGCCTAGACCTACAATAACATATAAAATGGAAACATATATATAATGCATACAACTGTGGTCTAGACCTTAGAGTATAAGGTTGAAGTGTGACTTCATGGATGAATACGATTCTGAACCAAGATTTACTGCTGGTATCATTCTTGTAAATGAATACTGACGTGTGTATTAGGGCAGGAAGTATAATATTTTTCTGTAAAAGTTTCATAACTAACACTTAAATTAAGAATATAATCCATATTACAGTACACGTATATATTCATGAAAATCCATACAGCGTCTATTTTTACCACAATATTTTGATGTATATGTATATAGATTCAATGATTCACGATGGACATATGGTCACCGCGGTCTGATGTCATGCCCCCGATCCGGTAGCAGTTAGTCAAATTAGATTAAGGCCTATTTATCTTGACATTTGATAAATGGTACCAGATAAAAATCTTTGTATACATTTTAGTTATCAATTCTGACTACTTAGTTCGTTATGGCTGACACTAAATAGCTCATTAACTTTCGCCCAGGATAGGGATCGGCCGCCTCTCAGAGTCCAGTCTATAAAGTCTCTGTCTTCATGTTTTGAGTCTAAAACTAGCATGGACAAATTAGAATAGTCTTTTATGAACTCATTTTTTGTGTAATATGATAGAAGAAATAAAAGAAATGTTAGATGGAAAAAAGATAGTTCGTTAACTTGATATGCTTGATATAAGTAACGTATTGTAACTTTGGAACTTTTGCAGAAGTCAATTAAATCAAAACGCCATTGAAACGTTCATCATAGCATTGTTTAAATCCACACTCGCCAAACTATTGGTATTGGTGAAACGTCTTAAAACTAAAGATTTGTTTTTTTTAATAAGTGAGTTTTTAATGTAAACAAGGTATTCACAAAGCTATTTCCCAACAAGTCTGGACGCTAATTTTTATGAGCAAATCTTATTTTCGAATAGATATAACGTATACTGTATATAATATATAATGCGTACCGGTCAAAAAGGGGAACGAATACATAATAAAACCAACGCATCAATAAAATTAAATGAAGTTATATAAATAATATACATGTATATTAACGATGTGTAGGGAAAAGCGTTTGAAAGCGTAAAGTCGACCTTTAGGTAAAAATATCAGAGAATACTGAGAAGGAACTTTTTCACATATAGAGTGGTTGATACATGGAAAAGCCTCCCAACACATTAAAAGACTATTGGATGATCACTTCAGGGATGTAATATATGATTATTGATACTCTGTTGTATAATATGCTTTAACATATTATTTTGTGAAATATTTACTGATATGGACGTAGAGGATTTTAGCCTGCAACCATTAAATTTCCATTACATTTCCATTAATATTGGTCACATCTTAATAATGTCACGTCCTCAAAGTGTGAATTAGGCATGTTATAAAGCGCCCGACTTCTCATCATATAAGGATGCAAAATGTTTCTCAAAGATACCAACATGGCGACCATAAACTTGCCCTTAGTCTCCATCATCCTAAAACTCTCGAATTTCTGTGTCGTTGGTTTGTTCGTAAGCAGCCGATATCTATCAAGACAATCTCGGGATCTAGAACAAGCCATAGAATAACAAATCAACTGCGATATGTAAACACCATAGGTTAGATAAGTAGGAATATTTCTATTAAGTGAGAGTCTTTTTACGAATCTACAGACATTTGTTTGAATGATTACATGTTTAATCTCACCAAAAGTTACGAAATACATATTTGGCACACTTGTGAGGCTATGTAACAAGTGTTGTTTCGCCAATGCATGTATTACGCATGTGTGTCTGTTCAATGAAAAAAGACCATTACATTACCGATGCTATTAAAAATATGTATGCCATTCCATATACCCTTTGGTGTTCGGCAAGGATCTCATCTTATCAACCCCCTATCTTGACTCGGAATGTAAATATTCTATTTCAGAAATTATTATAATTGTACAGATGTAAACATGTCAATAGCGTTTCATTATAGCTCATGTTAGGGTAATGAACGGCCAATCTACCACTGGTGTTATGTTAACGAAATGTAATTTAATAATAATAACTACATCACGTGATAAAACTAAGGATGTTGATTGGCTGTCGCTATAGGTGCCAGCAGCTTTCTAATTTCACGTGACAGCAGGGTCCAATTATTTGTCGTCATCGAAAACAAACTTGTGTTTCTGTTGTGAAGTGGGGGTAAAAATGGGTATATTGAATAAGCAAACACCCCTTTTTTTGCCAAAATTTAATAAAATTTATCATTAAACGGACTAATATAGGAGTTCTTCGGCACCAGTTAAAATATCACTGCAACGAGTGTAGCAAGTAAAAACACGGACTCGGGTAGCATTGGATTGGTAACACCATTTTCATAGGGCGACTTATACAAGTGATGATATGTGTTAATAGCTATTCGAGAAAAAATATATATCTATACATGTGTGCATATATAAAGAAAAGGATTCAAAAACATTCAACTGAATTTTCAGGTGGTATTTCGATGGTTTTTAAAACAAGTTTGATTAACAACGTAATGTTAGAAAATCATTAACAGAAGCATATTTGAAGAAAAATACAAATATATTAAGGCTTTCTGCTCAGTTTTCAGACAAGAAAAAGGGTTGGTATAATTTAACTTACAATTAGAGTATGATCTGTATTTAAATGATGCTGATGATGAATTCCGTGTGGTGATTTATATCCATGCTATTTTGATTTTCTGTATGAGTTGAAGTTTGAAAAAAAAAAATGACCAACAGTCAAAATATCATCACGAAATGCAATATTAAATCAATGAAAATTGTTTAATTTCATTGTGACTTTAGCTCTAGAACAAATAGTCGGACCTTCACCGAGTCAGGACCTGCACCTGACCCTTTTTTCTACTTTAGTTTAGAAATTTTGAATTCCCAACTTTTGCCCCCAAGCATCACTGAAGAGTCCGAGGAGAACGAAACAGCTGTATGATGCAGTTTAATTCCTTTTTTCGGCATACTGTATCTATTACGAAATTTAAAAGGTGCAGCATATGTGTGTGTGTTACGTCATCTTCAATGACGGCTAAGAGTAACACTATAGACCCTGGTTATTTCATGGCAGGGGCATACTGACATGAAATGAATCGGAACTTACTAACATTGACATTGATATTTGTTAACCTAAAGAGTATTCCCGTGAAAAAAAAACTGTCAGAGAATCCAACACTGGAGAGGATTCAAGGTATTTGTAGGAAACCAGTTTTTGGACGATGCGGCGACAACAGCGCCGACAAAGTGATCCATATCACAGGGACCTGAGAATTTGTTACAGCTAGTTTTGGACCTAAAATAGGGTGTTTAGAGTAATTTCACACATTTGGGGGGTCCATTGAGGGGGCATTTTTATCGAAAATTGATCTTTTTTAAACCCCCCAAATGTGTAAAATTACTCTAAACACCCTATTTTAGGTCCAAAACTAGCTGTAACAAATTCTCAGGTCCCTGTGATCCATATATGTCGTCTTTTCAGGCGACACAAAATAAATCCCCAATTACTGAAAAATCCAAAGTATGTTTAAATTAATTAATAGAATAACACAAATATACATAATTTGGCCAAAGCAACTATATTAATTTATCACTTTTACAATCCCTTTTTGTTTGTATGCGTGTATTATGAAGTACTGTCCTCAATGGCCACTGTAGTAAATGTAACACAGTTTCGCTTGTAAATATTTATTCTTATAATTAGCTGGGCATTAATACTGGTAACATTTAATTAACATTCTGGACAGTATACTAGAAAAAAAATCTATCGTTAGCACTTAATTAATTATGATTGATTACACTTCAAATATTTGTTAACTGGGCGTGTCATACTCAATAATAAAGACCGGCATTAACAGGTCCATCTTTTACAGACAATTGTTTCCTTAAATGGTCAATATAATTTTTATTATTTGATCATTTGATCATAGGTGATACTTGACGGTATTTCAGAATCCATATGTATTAGGGAAGGCACTCATTTCGAATGCCTAAACTTATAGCGGGACGACATCGAAGAGAAATATTTGCTACGGACCAATAATAAAGCTTCTGTTAATAAATTTATCAATTTCGCTGACCGTCACAAAATTCAACTGAATGAATTTCTTTAAAAGATTGATTTGTGAATGTAAGTGTATGTATTCGAATTCATAGTTGAATGTGTCTTGGCGTTGAGCAAGACTACTACATATTTCATGTTTGTTTTTTATTTTAAGTTGATGTTGTCTGTGTGTTCTGATTTGTGTGTCTCTGGTTTCGATTACAATAACCGGTTTTCAACGTTTGATTTTACCGGACAAATCGACTTAATGTAGTTCTACACGTGATATACCAGCCGGGCTAAAGAGCACACGACTGTCATGGCCGTGACCAAGACGAATTATCTAGACGTTCGGACACTCCTCTTTTAGAGAGAATTTCTATATTGACAGATGAGTTCAATGCTAAACTCTGAAGGTACTCCGGACGGAAACTGTAAGGCACCGCATGGGATACCGACATTACACACCAATATTGCATGAAACCATTCAAGTAATTTATAAATTTGGAACATTTAAAGATGAAATATCACATTAAAAGAAATAATGTACTATTTATATTGATCAGTATATTTCAATTGTCAATGTCTTAATCGAACTAAGAAGCGTCCAAAACCGAAATAACTGTATCAGGCACGTATACGTCCCTGACTGTATTAAAATCTACCTAAGCAGGTAAAGTAAAATATTTAAGATTATTGTGAATAACCAAAAAAAGGATCAAATGCAAGTTGGACATCTTTGAGAAAAAAATGTGTTCCATAGATATATGCATGATTTTTACAATCAAAATATGGGGGCAAATGTATATACTTTTTAAACATTTGGTTTTTTTTTTTCAAACAATATGAACGTTGATACATATTCAATTTTACATTGCGAGTTGTGCAGAAAATAAAGGATTCGGTTGAGAAGATTAAAGTTTGCGTGAACAATAAGTTATGTAAGTTGTTATGTAATGTTGCTGTACAAATAACCAAACCTGCGACAACGGAACAAAATAAACCAGGAACAAAGTAACTTCATGTCGGGACTCAAACCCGGAACATCTGATATCCGGGACAGATTGATAGACTCATCAGAAACACCACATGGGTAAAAAAGCGACTGTATGATTCCACTAAGATGTTGACGCTCGGCGCATACACGCTTTTGATTTTGAAATTTAACATTCTAATGAATGGCTCTTGAAATTCGCTCTGTTCTGTGTATAAGTTCTCACTTATTTATCTAAAAACAAAACACCCTCGAAGACCCTCAATGATCGATCAATCGAACTAGACAGCATTTCTATTCAAATCACAGCAGTTGGTGTTGAGTCTGTCGACTGTCGTGTTTATAGGGCAAATCATAGACAGTGTAGTTAACTCGAGTTATATTGGCTGATTCGTGAAGGCGTTTGAGCTCAGCTGGTCATCCCGGTCACAAGTACGCTTACGTCTGCAATCGTTAGATTTTCCCGCCAGGTGGTCTGTAGAGAAAGTCTGTGTTCTAGACGCCGCCTGGTGGGTCAATGTAATAAAACTTAGCTACTTTATAAACATGTTGTTATATATGTAAACGTGTGATATTGTAATTTGTTTGAGTCTGGACTGACTGATCCGTGTTATTTTTGTATGGAGGCTCAACAACAGACTCCCTGTGTAATTAAAATATAACCTTTTTGACTTTTCAAAATGAATTATAATGTCTTCTTGTACTAAGTAAACTCGAAGCACTAAACCACGTGATATCTACGTCATCAAGGGATTTCTCGGTAGGAATCGGTTTAGATACAGCTGTGTCCAACAGATATGCGCGTCTCGTCAATAATCGAACCAGATTATGTTAAATTACTTAAACACAAAGACAGCTAGCGGCTACACGCATCAGACGCAATTTAGTTTCAGGTTTCATGGTACATTACATACACATTTTCGTAGTACACGATCTGAAATTATACAGAAATAGATTGATTTTTGTTCAAAATTCATAAAATAAAAGGGTTTTACGCACCTGACCCGTCCGCTTCTACATTTGTTTAGAAATTTTGGATTCCCAACTTTGAACCCCTAGCATCACTGAAGAGTCCTAGGAGGACGAAACAGCTGTATGATGCAGTTTAATTCATTTTTCGGCATACTGTATCTTTTAATAATTTTAAAAGGTGCAACATACATGTACATCTGTATGTGTGCTTTACGTCATCTTTCAATAACTTTGTATATTAAAATCAACGTGACTCATTGGTTGACTGATATATTTTATCAATTCCTTGATATCTCTGATCATTTATAAAGGCTGTATTCGATTCGGTAACTGTTCTTGATCGAGATTACAAGATATGTTATCACATTATGAGATGACCCTTGACCTTTTCCCTCGGGTCGTTCGATTCGCACTCGACCTTACTCTCAACACTCGCGTCATCGAATCGAACATAGCTGAAGCGACAAACAACGAAATTTCAGAAGTACACTATCTCAGTGTTGTGCATGTCCCATGGATACTGTTATTATTGTAAACACGAGGTACACGTCAACCAGAGTCTCTTCGTCATAAAGCAGACTTTTCTTGGTAGGCCTATTTCAAAGATCTGATTTGATTGTTTCTTAAAGGTTGGGCTCCAGGTGTATGCGATGTGGATGCCTGTGTTGACAGCGTGTGTATTTAGGAAGCTGCGATATGTTCGTGAAAGCCTTCTTGCGATAGTCCTGATCGTTTGTAGATTTGTATAAGCCTTCTTTCGATAGTCCTGATCGTTTGTAGATTTGTATAAGCCTTCTTGTGATAGTCCTGATCGTTTGCCGATTTGTATAAGCCTTCTTGTGATAGTCCGGATCTGTTGCCGATTTAAAGTGATACCCCACTGTAGTATACTGCCGAAGGCCCCCAGCTCCGTTCCCATTCAACGTAACGTGTCGTGTCTCCAGTACCTTGGCCGTATGACGATAAAATTGTGTCAAAATAGCATTGCAAAATACATTTTTTTTTCATTTGTCAGAGCATCATCCGTTCTAGCCCAAATTAGAACAATCTATACCAGCTTTGTTTAACTTACTGTATTGCAATAATTTAGAGGATCGTCGATGACACAAAAATCAGACCAAACTTATAATAATAGTTGTCTCTCATCTTGTCACAACAGCGAAGAACTCTCTATCAGATGTACGTGTGTTTCTGTTTATTCTTTTAAAATTAAATAATAAATTAAGGGAAGCAGAAGATAGAACGACCGCCTTTGAAAGAGACAAAAGAGCCAACGAAATATGGAGGACGTATAACCTATTTTTAAATCCCAGAGCCCTGGAGATAAACTGCTAAACATGTCTATTTCTTGGGTTCCTACCTTCTTTAATGTCATTGTTCTAACATGTACATGTATCTTCACAAAAGGAATAATATAGTTGTGGTAGGTTAAGGGCTAGCAGATATGTTCAACATATTGTGTCTATTAAGGGGCCGCGGTGGCCGAGTGGTTAAGGGTTCCACCATTCTACCACTAGCCCTCCATCTCTGGGTTGCAAGTTCGAATCTCACGCGGGGTAGTTACCAGATACTGACCGTAGGTCTGTAGTTTTTCTCCGTGTTCTCCAGCTTTCCTCCACATTCAAAACCTGGCCCGTCCTTAAATGACCATTGCTATAAAAGTTCCTAAAGCGAATTCAGTCACATAAATAATCACTGGCATTCTTTAACCAAGCTTTAGGGTAGAGACCTCTTTCGGGGATTGAACAATTTATGACACTGGCGTCACATGTACATTTAGAAATCGAATGTTAAAAAAATAAAAATTACTCCAATTTTTTATTGTGCATGTTAATGATCGTTCTATCCGTGATGAGGGTAACGTGTGACCGTTGCTATTTATATTATTATATAATTTTCCTTAATCGGAAAAAAATTAATATGTAAGCGTTTAATATCACAGTATTTGCGTCAATGTGTACTTAACGGTGGTGTTTATTTAATATATAGACGAGCTATGTGTGAAGGTGTGTTGTCACCGACGGAGTCTGCTTGACAAAGTAATAGAGCTTAATATCGATCTCGACTAATAACAAAATACCAGATGACGTCAGGACACCCGTAGCATGGCGATGTACCAATTACAGGTCAGAACGTGTATTTGTTCTGATTAAAAATCAAATTGAAAAATCACACCAACAGAAATACATACACACTAAATTTTTATGTAAAACATCTTTTCCGACGATTAAACAAACATTTGTTTTCAAAATATCCATCAAAGGATCAACAAATAATACATTTATATAAATAAATAAGAAAATATGGAAAATTGATTCGTATGACAAAAAAACAAATCGTGTGAAAATCATTATCATAAATTAAATGGATAATCCTCATGTTCTGATTTTAAATCACGCAAATTCCACAAAATTGGACAAAAGACGGATAACGCTGTTCCCATTATAGCCAGCATATAGCTCCATCCCATACTGCACTGTCCCGCATTATACACTTCCGCTGTAGGTCCGCAGTAATAGCGAAAAAAGGGTGACGTCATTCCTAAGGGGTACGTAACCAATGCTGACGCCAAGATGAGCACTGAAATAGAGGAAAGAAAAATCAAATAAATGGTGGCCATATCAAGGGAATGAGGGGAATACAATAGGGAAAAGATAGTTACAGGGGAGAGAAGAAAGTAGAGAGTGGATGGAAGGGGTGGATGGGGGGTGGAGATGGGAGTGTGAAGATAAAGCTAGAATGGGGGACGGCTATTAGGCTGGTATGGGGACGGTTGTTAAGCTGGTGGGGGACGGTTATAAGGCTAGTGTGGGGAGTGGTTGTTAGGAAGAGGATATTTAATCTTAATACAATAAGCAAGTAATTTGGATCACAGCCACTACTAGAAAGATTTGGCTGATGATAACATACTGGCCATCCACGTAGAAGGCCGGGGTTCGATCCCCACAGTCATGGTAACAGTCCAATCCACATAGCTCCAACAAAATGTAGATATGTCTGGAGTGGGTACTACAGTGGTTGGTTTGAAATCAAGCAATATGGAACTTCGGAAAAAGTTCGTTACATAACAGCTAAAAGACAACACTATATCAAATCTCTATCATTCATGCAAGGTGCACACACATATTGAGGTACTTAGCAAGGAGACATAGAACCAGAGGCTAATGTTAACACCATTCCTGTGATACATTATGTAACCCCATATTGCATTTTACTATAATAATAATAATAGACTACATGTACATTTTAATTCTATAAATATATATTTATTGTAAAGCGCCCCAGAGTGTCTTGTTATAACTAGATAGGGCGTCATATCACATGTCGCATAATAAAACTCAAATAATCTGCCTCCAGGAGGCTCGGGAGACGTTTTCCAGCTACTGGTCGCGGTTACTACGTAAAACTTAACTTCAGCAGCGACACGCAGCTCGCCTTAAGCTGTAAAACATCAATGTGCTGAATGTGCATCAGTATAAAAAATACGCAGTTTCGAGAAAAATAACCTACGGTGAGATAATTCATTGTCAGGGTTTTAATCCCAGAGGAGAATTATATTTGCAATTAATGCAGGTTTCGGGCGCTACATCTGTACAACATGGCTGAAATAACTAGCAAAGCGATAAAAACGTACACTGAGGCTGTGCTGGAGGGGAACTTAAAGGTCAAAGATCCAATTATAAATGGCGGCGACGACTTATCTAGGTATCAAATTCAATTGTATTTGTGGAATCCGTCGTGAAATACGCTTATGGCCGGGGAAACTAACGACTTTTCTCCTGTTTTATCTACAAGATCATTATTTTTCTTAGATATCACTATCAATGTGAATAAAATGCTGAAGCATTGTACTTCAAACTCTAAACTTTCGATTGCTCTCGTTAGTTTTGATATCGTTAGGAAGTTCGGTGTTATTTTGGCTCCAAAGTATCGTCTAATTTAGCTGTATAAAGGAGAAAATATAACAATGCGCGTGACCACTTATACGTTATCACACAATTGAAATGGAGTATATAAACCTTGGAAACTTTTTGAGACATCAAATCACTTTGCATTTGATAAATAAAAAAAATGTTTTTGCAAGTAAAATCGCAATCAAGAATTTAATTGAAGTTTTTAAGCACTTACATGTCATTGAAAGGTAAATACTCTAAATTCAGATTGACAAAATACAGATAAACAGACAGACAAGCGGTCGTCCTGCATGATGTTTCGTTGTAAGAAACGTGACATATGACAGACAAAATTTACAATATTTTGTAAAAGCTAATCTCTGACTATAAATAGTAAAGACATGAACTCAGCAAGACTCAAGAAAATGAAAATTCACAAATTCAAATGTCTCACAGTTCCATCGCAATCATACCTGCGAAGTTCATTAACCAGAAATTCAACTCAAAAGTGATTGGTTTAACAAATGTTTGCCCCGATGTCTTCGTCTTTGTTATTTATTTATCAAAGAGAATCGAAATACGGAAACATTCTGTTTTTATCAAAAGAAAAACTGCGCGGCGCCAACAGACTTTGCAAAGGTATTCCTTCCTCGATAGCGTTTACTAATTAGATATAACCTTCGAAATTCTTATCACAACTAGAAGCAAAATTACATGTTGTACATCGTACAGAATTATTTCTTTAAGCCCGCTTGTCTCTGTAGGAAAAACCTTGACGGATCTGTAGGAGACGCAATATCTGGAAATAACTTCAAAGATCTCTAAAGGAATTTAATCGCTAGTCATATGTCACAACAAACTCCTTTATCACAGTAATACTGAGAGAAAATCTTATCAATCATTTAATACTTTGTATGCATGCATTTCTAAAACTTTAATAAACAAAAATAAATCTATAAATTGTTGGCTTCATCATTGCCTCTTTATCGACGGCAGATTGTCTACTCGTTGTCTGTGTACCGTGACAGGGTGTGATGCTGTTCTTATCCTTTATCTATTTTACAACAATTATGCAGCAAGTTATCCAACTTTTATGTAATTCCCCTGGTTGGCCCGGATGTTAGTCAGTGAGGGGTGTTATTGCTTGAGGTACGTGGTACCTTGGACATAGTGTTTTAGTGAGATAGCACTATAAAGTAGGCATCAGGAACAACAACAAACCTGTCTCAAACATACACACATGACCACACCGGTGGCGACATGTACTTATATAAACCTGGCTGTTAATAGGACGTTAAACGATATATAGCCGTTCAAACTAAGCTTTCAAATAACTGATGAGGAGGAACTCTAGTTGTAAAATGACGCCGTAATGGACTTTATATTTCACTTGATATACATGGTCTAGAAGCAGGAAACCACAATTCTTTGGTTCCCTCGACTAAGCATGTTTTACTAAGTTAGCAATACTTTACGGATCACTGAGCGGTGGATATTTTCCAACGTAAGGTAATAGTCTCTCTCCTTAGGTTGAAACAGACGTGTATCAAACTCCTTCAGTACCCCTACACTAAACGTTTAGCATTCAACCTAATGACGAGGACTGGTTCAACCTTTGCCTGTATAATTTGACCAGTCAGAATACGGTGCTATGTTTCCACGGAATGGTACTTCCTTGAGGTTGCACATTTATGTCGACAGCACAACCAATTGAATTTATCTATAAATAGAACGTTTTATCCAATACAATCCAACTCATACTTGGTCTATTACTTCTCTCGAAACATGACTGAGTAGAAACAAAAAGTCATGCTTACCTATAATGCTCTTTACTCCGAAATAAAGCAATAACCCGTGGTAATGATGAAATGGTTTACGCGTCATTGCTCAAGTCTGTTTCAACCAGTTGGACCTCAAGGTGATTAGACTTAGGCTCCATTATGTCCACAACTTCAACTAACTGGACCCGATATGTGTTTTTATTATCATTGTCAAAGAAAGGCTCCGAATGAGGAAAATATTATTTGGCAAATCTGCGAGAAAATAACACCATGCCCCCCCCCCCCTGTCGTTTGAACAAATAACCCAACCATTTACACTGATATAGATGAGGGATTCTTTTCATCGAGTTTCGAGTTTAAGTCAACTTTTTCGAGAATGAGACTCCATTCGATATGTATTTCGGGGACTTTGATACCCGTTAAGTTCCGTTAGGCATTGGTAAACTAAATATTCCTAACAGTGATTCATCAAACATGTTTTCCCCATGATTAGTGAATTCCGAAATAATCACATAGAACCTGTGGGAGTTTACGTAGATATAGTATAAACATGAAACTCGTGGACTTATTTTGTTTGCTTAAGTAATTAATCTTGTCATAATATTTTCTGAAAGTGTATATATCATCAAAAAGAGCTGTACAAAGATATATTGTAAATTGCCTTCTGGCCACAATTGGCCTTCGTGATAATAACTGAAGGTTTGCTTCAGGGTTTGTGGAAGGTCACCCACATCATGTGATGAACAAGGAATGTGTGTATATTGTGTAATCCTTATATTTGTCACGTACATATATATATGAAATATTTCCGTCGTACATATAGGAGATACATGCTTATATTATAGCACACGTCAGCCCAATTATATCATAAATAATAGGAGGAAGCAAGGTCTTTGGCAATAGTTGTTATGTCAAGGTTAATATTTTTTTTAAACATATACAATATCGTTAGATAAGATAAATATGAAAATGCCAAAAACTGGCTCAACAAAGGGAGAGATAGAAGCCAAAACTATATACATGTATTAAACCGGTACAAATCGCTCCCTACTGTTCCAGTAAGAAGAAAATGTACAGTGTATAGTTCGTCATTTGGTAGAAGGTGATGGAAGATGAAAGGGACAGTGAGAGAGATAATACGGGTTCAGAAAGATAATGTTAGGTGGTGTGAAGTGGGAGGGATAGCAAGAGTTAGAGAGATAGTAAGAGATGTAGAAATAGTAAGAGATGGAGAAATAGTAAGAGATGGAGAAATAGTAAGAGATGGAGAAATAGTAAGATATTGAGAGATAGTAAGAGATAGAGGATAGTTAGAGACGGACGGATAGTAAGAGATGGAGAGATAGTAAGAGATGGAGAGAAAGTAAGAGATGGAGAGATAGTAAAGTGATGGAGAGATAGTAAGAGATGGAGAGATAGTAAGAGATGGAGAGATAGTAAAGAGATGGAGATTTAGTAAAGAGATGGAGAGATAGTAAGAGATGGAGGGATAGTAAGAGATGGTGAGATAGTAAGAGATAGAAAGATAGTAAGAGTTGGAGGGATAGTAAGAGATGGAGAGAAAGTAAGAGATGGAGAGAAAGTAAGAAATGGAGAGAAAGTAAGAGATAGACGGATAGTAAGAGAGGGAGAGATAGTAAGAGATTGAAAGATAGTAAGAGATGGAGAGATAGTAAGAGAGGGAGAGATAGTAAAGAGATGGAGAGATAGTAAGAGATGGAGGAATAGTAAGAGATGGTGAGATAGTAAGAGATAGAAAGATAGTAAGAGTTGGAGGAGTAGTAAGAGATGGAAGGATAGTAAGAGATAGAGGGATAGTAAGAGATGGAGAGATAGAAAGAGATGGACGGATAGTAAGAGAGGGAGAGATAGTAAGAGATTGAAAGATAGTAAGAGATGGAGAGATCGTAAGAGAGGGAGAGATAGTAAGAGATGGAGAGATAGTAAGAGATGGAGAGATAGTAAGAGAGGGAGAGATAGTAAGAGAATGTGAGAGATTGCATGGAGTATAAGATGTTGGGGATGGTAAGAGATGGAGAGATGATAGAGGAGAGGGGCGAGAGAGAGAGAGTTAATGAAAGAGAGAGATGGTAAGATACGGTAGGGATGGTAGAACTGATTGAAAGTGGGCTGTTCTGTGAAACCCGCCCAGAAATATAAATTATACCAAACTGACGTTTGGTATAATTTATATTTCTGGGCGGGTTTCACAGAACAGCCCACTTAACTTAATTTACACTTCGATTAAAGATGCTATTCTGTGACTTAAGCAAGTCTATACAGACTGAGCCATTTTAATTAACATGGTACAAATATCTTGGCGACGATTCAAAAATGAAGTTGTAATCTTGTTTGGAAATGATTAAAATTAAGATGAAAGGAAACTAAACCACATTCTAAACAAAATCGTGTGAGGTTTAAATGCAATATCTTTCTTCAATTTCATTTTGAAGTATATTGATTAAAATTGTAACTGAATGTTCCGTCTATTAATAACGTTTCAAAATTATATCGATTGACAGAGTTCGTATCCATTTCATAGAATAGTACTTAACATATTTCTGTAGATACTGATATGATGTCTAATTAAGTCAGATGATTGCACATCACAGATAAGGGAAGAACTTAAATCGAAAATATGTCGGTGTGCAGTCATGCATATTAATTTTCTGATATTTAAATTCTGAATTTAATGTTCCATAAGATCTTTTTATACATGTATTTGTGATAAGCGAACATATCTCACATATCGTACTTTCCGTTTATCATAAAAAATACATAGATTGGTGTTTAATGAAATACATACCAACATTAAAATACTTTTAGTCATGAATTGATGCTAAAGCTGAAACGATAAGTTTCTCTTCAGAGAAAATAGTCAATAGAAACTTAAAATACATTTATCTATTGTGACGAAATGAGTTACACATTTTATGCATGTACCTATTATATTAATGATATTTTATTCGAGTTGATTTATTTAGGCATATAGTCATACATTATATATCACATAGACATATTGTATAAGAGCTTTGATATGATATAATATAAAATAAATTAAGAAGAAACAAATATCACGCGGAACATTTGGTAAAATGATACTAGGATTTTAAATTGTGTATGACATATAGCCACGGATAGCTCATGAAAGTCCGAAGACTTATTTCCAACGAGGTCCTTAGTACCTTGATAGTATAGATAGATGCATATAATACCTAACTAAATGAGAGTATTAACCTTTAGATGTTAGTTTTTATCATAATGATATTCTTAGTTCTTTCTAATGCATTCAATCGACGGATTCTTTCATAAAATAAGAACTTTATTTACTTTTCATTCAAATCACATTTGTTGGTCGCGAGCCTGGCTAGGAAGGGGTCTTCTGTATTCTGAGAACATCCATTTGGCCGGGCATGTGAACGTTACATGCCCGATCAGAAAAACGAACCCCGGCCGTTTTGTTGAAGGGCAAGTACGCTTTCCACTGCGCCAACTAGCGGATTTTACCAAGGTGTATCAGAAAGGCTTTTGGAAGAACAAACTTTCTTTAACTGTAAACAGGTTATTTGAGTAAACAAGATACATAACATGCAGATACAGTAGCAATAAAATGTTAATTCTACCACATAAAGCGGCTGGAAACAAATTAGGTGTAATCAAGTGAATGTTCACAAACATATGCAAATAAAATTTCATAGTTACTCATTACAGATAATTTCAGTTATAAGAAAACAGAGGTAGATAAAAGATTTTTAAAAATTCTTCCTGGAGTAAGTTTAGAAATAATTAGATCCCACCGGAGTTGGCGACGAAACATAATGTCTAAGCCATCACGGCGACGCCAGAAAATCTATCAACTTTATTCGAGAAACATCACTCCCTCCAACTAAATTTTAAGCATATCCACACCCCCTCCTTATTGCAAAAACAGGGGATCCCTGGCGCGGACAGGCGCACATCTCAAGAACATATAATTTCCGTTTATTATAATATCTGAATGTGAATGTACTTCCGGTGCCAAATTTCCGGAATCATGTAGCTCAGTAATTATGCCAAACCAGCGATTAACACTTAATATTGGGTTTAGATGCTGACAAAGTCAAGATGCATGATCAATCAAATACTTCGGTTGATTGAGGCCCAAAAAGATATGATAACTTATTAATAGTTGGTTAGAGAAAGACTAGATATCACAATTGAAACACCCGTTAAAAAGCAATGCACAAAAGCGTATTCAGGAAGGAATCTGGCTCATGAGATTTTCTTGCAATTCACGTTTCCTGGGGATATTAATGAGCAAAATTATGTATAGGTTATTAGGGATATTTCATAGATATAAGTTTTTTTTTGTCAATAAGGTGGGAAACGACCTACTATAATAGATTTTTCAGTAGAATTACATGGAGAAAATTGCATTTTAAAACAAGAACAACATGGAAAGGAATAGTTGGAAATATAAAATATTTTGTACAGGCATCCCGCCCAGTCGCATTGTAATGACAACGGGTGAACCACCCAGTACAGTATCCCACCCAGCCACATTATACTGACAACGTTAACTGCTGAACCCACGTAGGTCGCCTCATACGATACCTGCATTGGTATAACAGTAGGTTTGTTCTGTTTTCGATTCTCGCCTGAATACAGAGAAAAATTACCATATTTTATACCTGTGCCCTTTCGCCGAAATGATGGCGAATAATTAAATAATTATACGGATTTACATTTAACAACATAACAAGACAAACCTGATGGGCGAAATTGATGATGAGCGAAAATGGGTGTTGCAATCACAAGACGAACGATTTGCCTGAATTGGAGGCATTTTCCCAATTCGAAATACACATGAAATGCGTAGAATCGCAAATGAAGCCATGGGAATTGAATTGATTAGTAATGCTACGAATTAGTAGAATTTTGACTAATTCGTCAATTAGTATGACGAATTTTCATATTCGTGATGTGTTAATACGAGTAACTTTTGTACTAAACAGTGTACTTTAACATAATGGTCAAACACATATTTCGCAAATGAAGCCATGGGATTCGCAAACACATATTTCACTTGACTTACTCGTATTTACGTGTGTGTTAATACGAGTAACTTTTGTACTAAACAGTGTACTTTAACATAATGACCAAACACATATTTCACTTGACTTGGCCGTCATATCTACGTGTGAGTATATAGTCTGCCAGAACCAATCCACGTATTAGAATTAAGGGTTATGTTTTATGTGTGTAGAATACCTACATTGACTTTTTTTCATTACTGTGATATTACATGTACAAACGTTTAACATTCTTGACTATTAAGCCCAAGCTGTGAACGAGACAGCCAGCCTGCTTCTCCAGGGCTGATGTGTGGAAACGGCTTAGTACGACACCAGCCTCGCACGCCAACACACAACTTTACATAGAAACAGGGCTCAAATCTGATTTAAAAACTCATCTATCACTACGCGAATAAACTGATGACATAATGCCATTTTTATTTGTGAAGGTGCAAACGAAAGACTTTTTTGAGAAAAAAATGAAATACTTAATCTGTTTTTTATCCATAAATCTAACCTGTAATACTTCATAAAGATTTCTCAACTATTTGGAAATACCCTCCTTTGATAGTCAAATATCAGCGCCACGTGGTTTCTGTACAAGATTTTACAAATATTCGTTACAGTTTCAAATTTATGTTGTTTTTGGGAGCAATTTCGCGATTTTGGGGGTATAAAAACGACGTATATGAAGAGTGTCAAACGACTAGCCATACTAGCCGACAATGTTATTTTATAAGATTGAGCGGCAATTTTGTCGAGTTTATGTCAGTATAACACCGCAAAAATGTCGCTCAGGCTCTATATTTACATTCTAAAGAGTCGTTATTGACATAAATACAGATATTCCATAAATATTCTACATTGAGATGTCAGAAAAGGTTAACATCACCAAAATGTTTGATTCTAACGGTTGTCTCATGTTAATCGAGGCGGGAGAAGAAGTTTCAAAATGACACTGATGGAATTAAAGGCCTATACCAATCTATTTCCGAAGATTACCAGAAATGTCCCAGATATGTTGCGATTGAGGCCTATACATGCAGATTAGGGTTCGGTGTGCATAGTAAATAATGATAAGAATGTTTAATGCAATCTAGGTTGTTTTCTTACAAATAACTTTGACTCTTTCTCCAGGGTTTTTTCTTCAACTGAAAACTTTACTTTTCAAAATATAAACATATAACGGTAAATTCAGTTCAGCCAATTAATACTTCACCGAGGGATGCTCTTGAAAAAGAAATCATATCCAGTTATTTTAATTTCCTTTTCTTTTGTAAGACACTTATTGCCCTGGACGAACAGTCTTCAACTCGTATCCAGTACATGTATAAACCAGAACTCATGAGTTCACGATCGACCGGGACTGACACACCGGCCGGGACTGTAGCACTCTCATTCGGGGATGCTATGCAATCCAAACTCACTGCCAATATTGACCTT
This sequence comes from Mimachlamys varia, assembly GCA_947623455.1. NCBI lineage: Eukaryota > Metazoa > Mollusca > Bivalvia > Pectinida > Pectinidae > Mimachlamys > Mimachlamys varia. The sequence continues at coordinate 24,195,530 of OX392532.1, read as the reverse complement.
TTAAACAATCGAGACCTCGTGGCGATTCAAGTCACATACGCATCTTATGGACTGTTCATTTAAAAGTTTGTGTTTCTTCAGGGTGTATTTTTGAAGAAACCGTTTTGTTAAAGGAGCTTGCTTAAAAATTTCTCGACACAAATACCAAAACAAGATATTCTTCGGTATGAATTTCGCATTTCACGTGATACATTTTCACATATTTCCCTTTTCCTTCGAAGTGCTAATGTGTTAGGACTTTTCCGCCGTAGAGTTAAGTGCACTCTAGCAAAACATTTTATGATACATCCCGTATATTAGCCCGTGAAATTATACGACAATTCGTCTGGATGTTTTTAAGAATAGCTACTTCCGGCACGGAGTTTCGTAAACAGCGACACCTATGTGACAAGGAATTAGTTTCGTAATTGTCAGATTCTGCTGTTGACATTTCCATTTTTCCTGTGAATCGCTCAAACCAAGTCTCGTGGGAAGACTAGACGTGCATCCACTACGAACATCACAAGTGGATTTGGACAAAGACAGTACGGTTTTGTCCTACAAATCGGATTTGTGGGGAACCTGGTACATACGAAATTCAATAAAGGAAATGTGGCTACATTTAAAGTGGGTAGGAATCTGTGAGGATTTTAATCGTTAAGAGGATTCTTGGCAGACGTAATAAAAGCCTAGTGTCCACAAACACTGCCTATAAACACTGCACGAACATGTACAACAGTCGATAATACAAAAAACTTGTGTTTACAAACTTGTGTCAAGTCTGATTCAAACTAGTTTTTAGAATATCATATCATTGTATTTGATTTTGTTTTATTTTAAGATCGAAATTTGCTTTACACTGCTTGAATTTTAAAATGTCAAACATGAAAAACTATTAATATGAATTCTATTTCAAAACAAAATTGAATTTGTATGCCCTCAATACATGGTAAATGCGTTTTAATGAAGCCTTTATTGTTCGTTGCTCTACTGTTTTTTGTATTATAATCTGTAATGTCATCTGACACCAACAATCTTTTTACATACTACCCTCACTGTTGTGAACAGAATATGCTTAGACAATGTATTTTCCTGGACATTGTCTTCTATGGTAACAAAGGTATCATAAAAGGCAAACGGCATTTGAACCATTTAAATACCCATAAAAATGACTGTACTAATGAAAATATATTGATGCGATCTTTCCGTAATGGCAAAATATACACTAAAGGTACACATATCTCAAGGTACAAAATCAAACGTCGCATATTTGATGACGTGTGGCTCAACTTCTAATGACGTCAGATCAATGTCAATGGAATATTCAATCTAAGCCTTTTTTTCTCTACTGTTAATTCGACCGGCCAACACGAAGATCTCCTGCAGTGAAGCGACGTTGATCTGACGTGGGTGGTTTGAGTTAAGACAGCTAACGTATACCCAGAGCAGAAGTTGAATGATGCTTTGATAAAAAACCGATATATCGATTTCTGTACAGAGTAATTGGTATCTGTTATACAAACATATGTAAGTTCCTCATAATTAGCTAACGTACTCATTTGTGGGAAAATCCATATGTTCGTCATATGAAATTAGAGAAGACAGGCAGAGGTACAATATATAGAGTTGTTAATTATGTACGTCCTAGTCACAGATATATGGTCATCTAAGACCTTGCCATGTTTCTGCGGTTGAAGAACACCGGAGTACCTGCAGTAAAACCACCGACCTTTTGGACAGTACCTGGCGACTTCCCTTGTAGGCGTACGACCGGTGACCCAGTATCAGAGGGCGAGACGTAGCAAACTTTTAGACACCTTAACCATTCCGAAACTGTGGTTTCTACAAAATGTTTATATGGTTATTAAAAAAATTCTTCTCTAAAATATGAAATTATAATACTTCTTTGAATAGGGCAAACTGAAGCCTATACGAGCATTTAAAACAACCTTTATTAAATTTAGGGTTAGGGTTACGCGTGAATGACAATGACAGCTCAAACATTGAAATTGTCAACGAGTGGTTTGTTGTTAGTTTTTTAAAAAAAAATATGAAATTACCAAAGACGACTATTATCTAATAGGGCTGCCAGAATTCTGTAATGTGAAATAAATACCTATATTTACATTTACATGGCAAAGCTACTATAAAAGCTAACCAGGAAGATTTGCGATTTAAGAGACGATAAACGACACCCAGTGCGTGACGATTATGACGTCATTGTCTGGGCGTAGAAACGGCGGCGGTTCGCCGTCAAAATAGATTTTCGTGTTTACTCATTTAGATGTCGATAATGAAGCATTTATTGTAGTTTAAATCTCATTGATTGGAATCAGTACCAAGAAGCAACATTGATAGTGATGTAAATATAAGCATTGAAGTATCTCGATGTGGTACTTATGGTCGTAATAAATCACACAGCTTTCCGACAAATATGTCATATTGCGCTAGCGTGAGATATCATGTTTGCCTGCAAAACTGTGTCATTCATATCGACCATATTTACCATATCAGGAAGACATTTCGATGCTTAAATATTATTCATAATGATATAGGTTGCAGAACCAAGTAAAACCGTTGTTAAGTTGACAGGTGACCTAGCGACTGGAACTGAAGGGGTACAATTTGACGTCAAGTCGACAACAAGATGAAATGGTGACCTTTGGAGGGCGTCAAAGTCCAAGTTTGTTTTAAAGTTGGGTTAGTATGATCACGTGAGACAAACGAGGGACACCATATACGGAGGAGGACAGGAAATTGAGTCATCTGAACAACATTATCTGAACCAGTTACGGAATTATGGGTAAACCGCTCTAGGACGAATTGACCTCAAAACGTAACAATGTGTTTTCGTTGATCCAATGTAGTGGACGATATGTATTGATTTTATATCGCTTCAGTGGTTTCTCCCACTTTCAAGTGATAATGGTTCGGTTGATAAAGTAATGTTCACCGAGTGCATTTATTACATACAAAAAGCGACACAATCGTATCCAATTGAAAACAACATATTTTTATAAATGTTGAACTAATAGGCAATAAGAGTGCAAGACTTTAAAGACTGAGCAGTGACGTATTGGCTTTATACGTCTCTGGACTAAGGGACGATGCAAAGTATACATGTAGACCTAACGTCAGGAAGACATGAAAATGCACAATTCCCGGCCGTTTAGAATATTGCATTGCCGTTAAATAAAATTAATAGAATTGCTGCTTAAAGAAGCTTTAGCTTAACGGTATCCTTCCCAGGAATAATTGTAGAGACAATGCTAATCCCTACGGTATTAAAGCGGATTCAAAAAAAAATAGATTCTCACCTACTTTCGCTTATAAGGTCACGTTGTTTATCGGTGATTGGGAACGTAACTTGATATGAAATACGGGAATGTCGCGTAGAATTGATTCGATGGAATACGTAGCAATTACCATGGTTACAAGAAAAGGTCGTGTGCAAAAAAATCCCAACAACATATCGTATTGTACTGTCAAGTACATACCGCCGCTCAAAGTTCAATGTGAAAGAAGATATTGACGGAAGTTTAAGCTAGAAATCTGGTTTAATCACGTTGACAACTATTTTTTTCTCTCTGCATTTTTTTTATCTTCATGTAGATTCTGGAATACGTAATTCTTCGATAATGAGGATAGGTTCTTCAGCCTAATTAGATTTCCTTAAAGGCAGGTTCCTGATTTAACCGGATATTTTCCTTTTTTTGTTTACCTGGCCTCGTCTTTAAAGTCAGACATTGTTTTTCATTTAGTTAGAACTTTTAAATTAGTCTGAACAGGTATAGCTTTTAGCGATGTTCAGGTCTTACATCGCTATACACCTCGAGGGATACCTGTTATCATTTAACGACAAAGACACCGTTATATAAAGCCGTTATGATCACATAAATACATTGTAAAATATATTTGATTTCTTCAAAAAATAAGTTTTTAATGGTTTTCGTGCTCAGGTTCCTATATTTCGAAAAAAAATGCACAGTACAAAAAAGTACAAAACATAGCGGTAATATAAAACAAGTCGTACAAGGACAAAATACGTATACCAAGTCGTCAACTTAAGGACAAACTATACCAAGTCATCAACATAACGACAAACTATACCAAGTCGTCAACATAAGGACAAAATATACCAAGTCGTCAACATAAGGACAAACTATACCAAGTCGTCAACATAAGGACAAACTATACCAAGTCGTCAACATAACGACAAACTATACCAAGTCGTCAACATAACGACAAAATATACCAAGTCGTCAACATAAGGACAAACTATACCAAGTCGTCAACATAACGACAAACTATACCAAGTCGTCAACATAACGACAAACTATACCAAGTCGTCAACATAAGGACAAAATATATCAAGTCGTCAACATAACGACAAAATATACCAAGTCGTCAATATAAGGACAAAATATACCAAGTCGTCAACATAACGACAAAATATACCAAGTCGTCAACATAACGACAAAATATACCACGTCGTCAACATAACGACAAAATATACCACGTCGTGTTACATATAGGCAAAATATACCAAGTCGTCAACATAAGGACAAACTATACCAAGTCGTCAACATAACGACAAAATATACCACGTCGTGTTACATATAGGCAAAATATACCAAGTCGTCAACTTAAGGACAAACTATACCAAGTCGTCAACATAAGGACAAACTATACCAAGTCGTCAACATAAGGACAAACTATACCAAGTCGTCAACATAACGACAAACTATACCAAGTCGTCAACATAAGGACAAACTATACCAAGTCGTCAACATAAGGACAAAATATATCAAGTCGTCAACATAAGGACAAACTATACCAAGTCGTCAACATAACGACAAAATATACCAAGTCGTCAACATAAGGACAAACTATACCAAGTCGTCAACATAACGACAAAATATACCAAGTCGTCAATATAAGGACAAAATATACCAAGTCGTCAACATAACGACAAAATATACCAAGTCGTCAACATAACGACAAACTATACCAAGTCGTCAACATAACGACAAAATATACCAAGTCGTCAACATAAGGACAAACTATACCAAGTCGTCAACATAACGACAAAATATACCAAGTCGTCAATATAAGGACAAAATATACCAAGTCGTCAACATAACGACAAAATATACCAAGTCGTCAACATAACGACAAAATATACCAAGTCGTCAACATAACGACAAAATATACCACGTCGTCAACATAACGACAAAATATACCACGTCGTGTTACATATAGGCAAAATATACCAAGTCGTCAACATAAGGACAAACTATACCAAGTCGTCAACATAACGACAAAATATACCAAGTCATCAACATATATGGACAAAATATACCAAATCGTCAACATAAAGACAAAATTACAAGTTGTAAACATAACGACAAAATATACCAAGTCGTCAACATATATGGACAAAATATACCAAGTCATCAACATAAAGACAAAATTACAAGTTGTAAACATAACGACAAAATATACCACGTCGTGTTACATATAGGCAAAATATACCAAGTCGTCAACTTAAGGACAAACTATACCAAGTCGTCAACATAAGGACAAACTATACCAAGTCGTCAACATAAGGACAAACTATACCAAGTCGTCAACATAACGACAAACTATACCAAGTCGTCAACATAAGGACAAACTATACCAAGTCGTCAACATAAGGACAAAATATATCAAGTCGTCAACATAAGGACAAACTATACCAAGTCGTCAACATAACGACAAAATATACCAAGTCGTCAACATAAGGACAAACTATACCAAGTCGTCAACATAACGACAAAATATACCAAGTCGTCAATATAAGGACAAAATATACCAAGTCGTCAACATAACGACAAAATATACCAAGTCGTCAACATAACGACAAACTATACCAAGTCGTCAACATAACGACAAAATATACCAAGTCGTCAACATAAGGACAAACTATACCAAGTCGTCAACATAACGACAAAATATACCAAGTCGTCAATATAAGGACAAAATATACCAAGTCGTCAACATAACGACAAAATATACCAAGTCGTCAACATAACGACAAAATATACCAAGTCGTCAACATAACGACAAAATATACCACGTCGTCAACATAACGACAAAATATACCACGTCGTGTTACATATAGGCAAAATATACCAAGTCGTCAACATAAGGACAAACTATACCAAGTCGTCAACATAACGACAAAATATACCAAGTCATCAACATATATGGACAAAATATACCAAATCGTCAACATAAAGACAAAATTACAAGTTGTAAACATAACGACAAAATATACCAAGTCGTCAACATATATGGACAAAATATACCAAGTCATCAACATAAAGACAAAATTACAAGTTGTAAACATAACGACAAAATATACCAAGTAATTAACATAAGGACAAAAAATACCAAATCGTCAACATAACGAAAAAATATACCAAGTCGTGTAACATAACGACAAAATATACCAAGCCGTCAACGTAGGCGCAAAATATACGAAGTTGTTAACATAAGGACAAAACATAAAGATGTTTCCGTTGTCTATTACCATTATCAATTCGGACCGCGAAGTCGTTATGTTCAATAGTCAATTAGTCGCCGTAATAGGGGTTTGTCTGTTTTAATTGATTTTAAACAGGAACATTACCTGTGCCATAGAAAACAGATTACTCAGAAACATTAGCCATCCATTCACACTAACCCACAAACAAAACTATCCAAAAATATGGAGATGATCAATTTTTCGTGGCGGGAATCTGGTCGGCATTCCATTTCTTTGCCATTATAATTCCATTTATATCATTTCTAATACTATTAGTCGGGTTTAATTCCAAAAGAATGTGAGAATGGGGCAGAGGGGGAAATGTGGATTGATGTTCCCAGCACCCAAGGGGGCTGAGATTATACTGGTCGCTTCATCATTTACCCTTTAATCGGGGACCACATACGGGTTCTAATGATTCCTTAAAGGGCTTCAAACTCACCAAAAAATGAACTGTTAGTATTAATTCTAACATGGGGCACATTCGTTCAATCTTAACTAAAAATGTTTTATTTAATTATTCTGCCCAATAGGAAATTTATGGAGGAAAATTATCGGAAAAGTTGCTGGAAACGTAATTGACGACTTTGTAATTATATCACAGGCAGGCAGTTGAACATTATGTTGGAAAGGTGACTATTTCTTTTAACCTTGTTACAACGCATGTGTTTAATAGTACCAACTTACCGATTTTTCAAACAGAACGAATAATGGTATGCAGTGAATAAGCTCTGTCATATTTTTGTGTATTACACATGTGTTATTCGACCTATCAGCCATGTCATTAGTTGTAGGTTTGTTGATATTGTTAATGTCAAGCCTAAGACAATGCCATGACGTCATCGACTTCTGCACTGCAGTCAAAACGGTTATTACCGATTACAGAAGGACACAATAGCATCGATGACGGAATGGTGACGTCATATCAAATGAGCGTATACGCAATGTAAAAAGGCTCGGCGTATAGATTTCTGTTTCAAATATGGCGCCGTTCACGCTTCAGAACTTAAATTATTCGATGACAGCCATTGCTTGGTTCTATCAACACTTTGAAACTTGGAACACATTTGTGGTCCATTACGCATAAAGTTATACAATAAACAGATGCTGGTAAACTTCTTATTTAATGATGCATATTCAATATTCTTTGACGGTAATAAAAAATGGCGGATTTCTGTTGAGACGTCTGGCCGCGTCACTACCAGATCAGTGTATTAATGTGTCTACATGTAGACCGTTGTTGGTGAATACGGATAATCAAAATGCTAGCAATATCAATTTATAGAAACTTCAAAGTAATGAAATGAGGAAATTATTGTTGTTTACTGTGTATGTTATAATTTACCAATATATCTATGTACTATAGATCCACTTGGACCAAATATTGTCCTAGCAACCACGGTTATCATGGTTACCTTCTTAGCAACCCAACTCGAATGACTAATAATTATGTAAATATACGGATTGTACCTCATTTTGACTGCGTTTACGGTAGTATGCTCTCAGCTGGCAACGAATAATGATCTCCACAATGAAAATGCTCGTTGCCAACTGTAGGCATACAGTCAAAATGAGGTACAATCCTTGAATATCGCAGAAATGCGAAAGTTTCGATAAAATAGGCGTTCAAGTCGCACTTAGTGATATCTTGCAACGTTCAAACACTCGTGTTTGATTTAAGTTCCGTGTCACGTTAGCTGATAAAATGATGCTTTAATATAGTAAAGTTCGGAAAATATACTTATAAAGTGATAGTAAAGGAAGAATACTGTTTAATGATAAAGTTGCATAATTACATACATCTGTATATCGTTTGTTTGACTCAAATTTGCCTAACTGACTGCCAGGAATAACGTAATCAGGCGGCTCGATATCACCATTGCCTTTGTCCGAAATATTTCATTCAAATACAAATGTAAATACACGAGAAACTAGAATATGACGAGTTATGGCCAAGCACATCTACGCAGTGTTATAAGGAATTAAATGGATAGAAAAAACAAATAATCTCAAATGACATTTAGAAAATAATGATAGAATGGCTATTTAATTAGTTGATGGTAAACTGAAGCGGCATTTTCTTATGATTTTGCCATTTGGATAATGTCTCGGTTCCGAAATAAAGCAGGTCACCGGTAATGTCAGAGGGATATGATTGTAGAGAGCTGTGTTTATCGATCGCAAGCATTGTTAGCTTCACGAACCTTGTACGCAAACGTCGCAATCAGTTTAAGTACGAAGTTGAAATAAATATCTAAAGCAATGAATGTTCGCATTTGGAAAGATCAGGATAATAGTACATTCACAATCTTCAATAAAATCTTATAAGATTCTATTTAAGAATCCGTTTACACTTAAATGTCATTAAGCTTATATTATAATTTCAAGCTGATCTTCATTGGTATACTGTTATTGTAAAAGTATATTAGGGCCACGGTCCGCGCTGCGGAATGAAAACATACACAGCATAATCTGTCATATGAGTTAGGCTTAAACGCCACGTGCGCACGGTATCAGAAACTCATAACATAGTAGGGATGGATTTCCAGTTTGGAACTTCAATGTTATCATAATTGGTATCGGAGGTGTGTCGGAGGAAACCTAACATACACCGTATCAATATTAGTGGATTTCAAAACATATCTGATACAAACCATTCCCCCAGATGTTCTATAACCACGTGATAGTATACCGAGACTACATACATGTTTATGTCCTGTTCGCGACCGTCGGAAGATCTTTTAATTACATCAATCCACTTAACGTTTGTTGGGATATATTCTGACAATTTCCTAGGCGTTCTCTTTCCGCGTTATGGAATAGCTTACAATCCGCTATAAGAAAACTAGTAATCTGGCCAAATTCAAGACACATTTGAAAATGTACCTTTTCACGTTGGCATTTTAGGGTCTTAGACGGCATGTATATACTGGCATTTGTTTATCTAGTTTGTTTTTATTTATTTTTATATTTTCACACTTGAGCTCAGATTGTACAGTAATAACTTCTTTATTTATGCATTGTAAGCATCAAATTATTATGTTGTGAAGCGCTTTAGTCATAAGAGTAGATTTACAAATTATACAGAGCGCTATATAAATGTTGTATATTATTATTATTTAAAATATCATCGATGTGGTTCACAATTCACCAAGAAATTCACAAAAAGAAAGGATGTGGACTGTGTTTTCCCTGATATTAGCCTTGCTCTGTTTTCCTGATTTTTGCCTTGATGTGTTTTTCTGATTTTAACCTTGCTGTGTTTTCCTGATTTTAGCTGTGTTTTCCTGATTTTAGCCTTGTTGTGTTTTTTCCTGATTTTAACATTGCTGTGCGATTGACTATTGTTTTAGCTTTTAAAACTTGTAGACATATTTGTCAGTTTCTTGCAAAGGTTTCATGAAAGCCAAACCCAATTTTTTTATTCTCTTATTTCACTTTCTGTCAATTCATATGACAAATGGGGAGCAGATTTGGACGTCGTAGTGATCAGCGGGCGTGCTGCCCATTGCACCTTCCAATCAACCAGAACTTAGATCTTTCAAACGTTTGACATACATGCGTGGTTATATGTAACTTGTTTGTCGGGAAGAATTTCACATATCTAAAAGTATAAATCGATGTTTTCTGAAGTAAATGACGAGTTGCGGTTGCGACTCTTTGATATAAGAAATGACATTATAGACAATACATGAAAAAGACTTCGTTTATATGACTCATTCAATATCAGTGATTTGTGACATTTTGGTATCATAAGGATTCCAAAATATGGAACCACCTTTTGAACAACAGAATCTCCTCATCAAGAGGGACCTGTTTATTTGTTACAGCTATAGTATTTGGATCTACGATGAGGTGTACAGAGTAACTATATTTAAGGATGACGATACATTTACGGTAAAACTGAAAACCCAATGGCAGTATGCAAATGTATATAAACCCTTAAAAAACGAGTTCTTTGAACACCCAAGTTTATGTCAAATATTGCGTTACCATATTGTCAGTTCCCTGTGTCGTTATTTACACACTCGACCTTGCCCGAGTCTACACCGTACATCCCTGACTTGATCGATCTGATATTGACGACACAAGTATTGACCGTTACGTACTGAGAAGATTTACACGTCTGCGAACAATGTTTGTATTCAGAAGTTCACTCCGAGATTTGTATTAGTGCATAGTTTTCATTCAAACCAAAACACGAGTTACTGACACTGTGTTATTGGGTCAGCTAATGGATAATGATATAGACATGAAACTATCACAGCGATATATTTCATAGCGGAGTCGATCTATAGGAATCTGGGTTTGGTTCATTGGGTAAAGATGGTGGGAAAGTGAAGGATCTCCGTGCAGGTCATTTGGTACATTTATTCTAGATATTGACATTTTTATGTCAAAAATTATACGGTGTAATGTTTTTAACAAAAATCAATTTATCATTAATATTCTTTTGATTCAATTTATCATTGATATTCAATTGATTTTGAAAAGAAAAAAGTACCAGGGTAATTTATTATGAAAATATCAAACATTTTTTAAATAATAAAACTTTTAACGATTATTGACATTAAAGACGTATAGGCCTATATATCCTACCTGCTGATGTTTGAATGTACGTCATTACGAATGACAACTTCCGGAGCCATCCAGTCGTCATGAACATTCCCGCCAAACCGAGAACGAGACTTGCGAGTAAAATGACACATCCGGTTGAAAATAGTAAAAATGTCGCCTGCCACGCCCCGGAAGGAATGTTAACCACACTAAGTTGACCACCGTAAAAAGAACACATCCGGGTTGTCAGTAAACTGCTCGCATCACTGAGCTCGCTTCCTTTACAGTATATGTAGACTCCGAAGGAATGGATTCCGTCTGGATGTAAAATCCAAAATGGCTGAAGCAAACTGAAAGCACAAGTAGCGGCGACCAGTGCCGTGATTAAGATCCATATGTAGAATACGAAAGATATCATTGTTCAGCATTTCTATTTTCCCAAGCACAGAAGGAGATATATAATCTAGCTTTTAAATCCGCTCCAAATATTCAATTGTCTGTTGTCATAGTTACACCCGTTGCCATGGCAACAGCAGAAAAAAAAGTTTCTGCATTACTTATCCATTGTTATATCTCATTGCAAATTAGTTTAAAATATCACCTGATTTTTCAGTTGAGCATTATACGGCAATATGGTGTTCCAATGACCGAAACTAAAAAAAATATGATATCAGGTATTGAAGTTAAAAATAATATGAATAAAATCTGACGATCCGTTCGAATTTAAGTAAACAACATTTTGTTACTTCAGTAAATCCGTAACTCATATAAACAAGCAGCTAAACAGACACTCCAAATACTATATATCTCCCGAGAGCAGTGTCCCGTCTATATATAGACTAAGAAAATCCAAATCGTAATCCACCAATCACCATCGGCCAATCGCGCTGACCATCACAATCTTGACCAATGTCCGATACTGCAGCTAGTTAAGCCAATCAGTTATCGTGAAAGTGTTTCTCTGTGGTTCATTGGAGCGTAAAATCAGTTAAATCGAGCGTGTTTAGTGAGCGCAAGTAATCGGAACTGAACACCGCATTCCGCATCCAAATATTGCATTAACCAATTGTTACTTCAGGCAAACAGTTCGGCATTTACACATTGAGTTGTCAACTTCAACAAAGACTGTTATTAACTCACTTAGAACAAAGACGTTATTAGTTATTTCTATAATTCGAATATAAACACTAAAAGAACTATTAGTTTCCAAGACAAAAACCGGTTTTGGCTAATTTCCCGTTCTTTTATGTTCTGTTTACTTGTTACACGTAAGAGTTGAAAAAAAACCTGCTACCTTATTGATTTACGGTTTTGAATAAAATAAACATTTCTATTATTCTATAAACGTTCACTCGCCCTGGAACAGTTGTATTTCACTCCGTTCTTGTTAAAATCGCAATTATTAACAACCTAATTGAGTGGAATCTGGCACTACAAAACAAGATATTGAGTCGCCAATCAAAAATGTCTTCTTTTACAATGTATGGAATACGAGCTTATCTCCAAATTGATTGAATTCCTCCAATTCGTTCCGTATGTTTATCGGTATATACATGTATATGAACCATCCTAGGCAGCGCAGAGCTGTACCGTGTCGTACAGGCTATGTGGAATTATTAGCTTGCCTATGCATATAGAAAAATCCAATATCGCTATCAGAGCAATCACAATTCTCAAGTGGACATTGTCCAGTTGCCGGTCACTGCAGCCGAATGCTCAAATTGATAGGTCCGAATTGAATCGCCAATCTCCAAATTATCCGCGGTCACCACGGAAAAATTCAATACCAGAAGAGCAGCCTATTACAGCTATCACCATTCCCTGTTGGATAAAACCCAGGCGCTGGTCATTTTGCCCGAACTATCTCTTGACCAATGTCCGAAGTAATCTTATATCCTTAAATTGACTTCTCTTGTTCGTTTCAGTGATAATTCGAAATCGTACACGCTACGGCACTATCAGGATGAAAGAACTCTCCTGTTTCTAGCTCCTGAGATGTTACTCTTATCTTCGTTACATAAACCATACTAACTGGATGTTAGAATCCAAACCTGTTGTCGGGAAACCCAGCACCCTATAGACATATAGAACGCATACGAATTCAGATCTCTAACTGTATCCCGCAGTTCAGTTCCGCGAGGTATGCGTCTATATCATTGGATGTCTAAATCGCATTGAAACGAATCGTGGTAAAACCATGTCATCTTGAAAACACATTTATACCAGGTGGTATCCATTAGGAAGTGTAGATGGTGCGAACTTTCGCAGTGAGTGTCCAGTTTATCTGTAAAGTTTCCTCGAAACAAAATCCTTCATGGCGAGTTATGATATTTCTCGTGTTGATAATGATATCATTGACCGTTCCTTTTCACAATTTTTTGTTTTGAAGTAGTTCCTGTTTGACGTTGTCATATCATTTAATTTTAAATATATCAATTCTTATCTCAGAATTAGTTTGATCAACTTCATGATCAGCTTTTATAATTCCGTGCTACAGATGTTATTGATATCGATAATAATGTTTTGGTCAAAACTATGTTGACATACGCCACAAGATAAAAGTAATTCAAATTGGTTTTTATATTACTTTTTTCTAAAAATATATTCCATTGAATCCTCCGTAATTGGAAAAAAAACTAGGTCAATTAAATCGAATGTAATTAATACTCTGTCGGAATATGTTCACACTCTGATAATATCGGGAGTTACGAAGTCCAGTACGTAAGCCCGGCGTCGTGGTGATACCGTGCTCCTGTAGGCGGTATTACACTGATCCGATATCAGCCGTAAGAGTTTGTGAACATGTACTCTCAGATCACGGCAGATGATAAACACTGCCTCCCGCGTATCACTCGGTTGCAGTGGCTGCTCTCACACTGCGGGGCGAGTTGGTGTTCATTCAGCCTTATACTCGTGGACGAGTTGTCTTTACTGATGTAGAATACAAAACCTATTGAGTTAGAGTCAGTGATTCTATGACGAGTTGTCCTATAATATGAAACACATTGTACACTTTAGTGTATAATAAATGTATCTAGAAGTTGTCGCTGTTAAGAAGGCTGGCATATTGCTGCTTGTTTGATTTTACATTTGCGATTTAGACGTCCAGCCAATATTGATATTTTTATCTTAACATCAAAGTTATCTTAACAAAAAAAATTACAATGTTTTGATTTGCTCATTTTTTTATAAAAGGGGATTTTACACATGGTGTATTAGTTACATCAAGCCTTTCCCACAAAGTAAATGGCTCTACGGTGAAGTATCATAAATTCAATTAATCAATCAATTAATCGATCGATCGATCGATCGATTAAACAGTCACTCACTCAATTATTATAAACCAGTTAATCGGTATCATTCAATCAACAAATAAAATATAATCAATCAATCAATTAATAAGATATCAAATGGAACTGAGAACGAATCACAACTACTGAGGACAACACAGCAGTGGGAAAAGTGTTATTATTGCGATAGGATAAGATTTTACTCAATCTATCAAGCTTTTCCTATGAATAATATCCTTCAGAAGCATACAATTAAAAGTATTTCCATACATATGAAATTAAAGAGAATAAAGGGTAGCTACATTCCGTATGTACATATACATAAGGGTAAATATTTAATCCTAGCGCAACTGATCCCGTCATGATATTTCCTGCCAAATTGAGGTAAATGTGAAGTTGGTATATATAAATCAAAATCATATTTGTTTGAATTGAAATTTAAACGGCACGAAAATAGATACAACAGAAGGCAGTACGGTGTTCGGGGAGAGTGTGTGTGTGGTTGGTAATGAAGTACGACGTAAGTATGTGAAGGCCATAACAGCATTGTATATAATTCAATTCAAACAAATATGATTTTGATTTATATACAAAACGTATACCAACTTCACATTTGCCTCAATTTGACGTAAAAGAGCACAATATGCCAGAAACCCGTCACCGGTAAAACTTAATTTGCGATATTATATACATGACATGTTGCTTGAAATTTGAAAATGACGTATCGATACATAGGGTAATCCCGAAATAATGGGGTCATTGATCTATTATCTTAAATAAATTAAATTGAAAATCTGTAAAAATTAAGTCATTAAAGATAATATTTCAATCAACCAATTATCTAAGGAATTACCCTATGTTTAACCAGGGACGTTTCTCACATATATGTCCTTGGTATAACTACTTTTCTTTGAGATTCGCGGCAACATGTTATGATTATACTGTCGCAAATTATGTTTCACCGGCGACACGGATTAGAGCCATTAAAAAGGATATTTCCAAAGCACTGTCACGGTGTCATTAAATTCAATTTCATGACGTTTCGGGGTCAGTCCAGGGCACTGACTTCATTAACAATCGACATCCGGGATCTATTATACAAATGAGAAATTTGTGGATGATATATCCTTGATTTGCTGTCTCTAATTATTTGGACTGACCAATCAAATGGCGTGCTACATCTCAAATGAGTAATAATTATAGTTTCCGTACCTCCTATACTCGTATTGTATCTGTGTGCGTTTATTTTACTCGTAAATGCACAACGGATATCTCTGCACGTGAGCACGCGATGATTTTACCAAAGGGTTCCCGATGGGACCTCATATCTCCCACATTATATTAAGACCCTGAACGACGGCTCAATAGGAGCAGATAGAGGACTCACAAGGGAGCCTAACCTAGTCGATCGGAACACCAGATTCTAGTGCTCCTGACAATATCATTTCCTAATTAGCCATCTTGAAGTCTTTAAATGAGCATGTCCAAGACATTGCGGGCTAGTTATTTTGACCCCTCCTTATACCAAGTGGATTATGGAATCTGTTGAAGTTACCACAGATATACCGCAGAGTTAGGAAAGCAATCCTCGGCCGGGATACGAAATACTATGAGTTGATGTTAACTGTAGTTTGAAGAAGAAATTAAGATAATTGTTCGGTGTTGGTTGAAAGGTAGCACTAAGGACCATCGTACACTTAGCTCAAGCCTTAGCATTTCACTGAGAAGTAACGGTAATTGTTTTTCCATTGCCTCCACTAATAGTCGAACCTAGGACCAAAGGTTTACCAATATTGCGCCCTAACTAATGAGCTGAAGATAGTTTTCCGTCACATAGTCGTTATATAGGAAGCGTTCAGAGTGACATCCAGAAAGAACCATCCTTTAGTGTTCCTGGGGTTACTCCGATTCTTGAGTTATATCGCTAAGATATGGGGCCGCCATGGTCAAGTGGTTTAGGTGTCCCGTCATTCAATCACTTGCCCTCCACCTGTGGGTTGCGAGTTCGAATCCCACGTGGAATTCGAACTCGCAACTCGGAGGTTGGGGTAGGGGTTGGAGTGGAGAGATAGTGCTGTAAATATCGGTTCACCTTAACCACTCAACCCACGCGGCTCTGGGGAGACAGGGAGAACATGGGTCATTGGAATACTTTGGCGATAAGTGAGGGTAGAAAATGGAAAGTAAAGGCATAGTACAAGTGTTGCTGTCATTATTTACTCATAGATGGAACAGGTAAGGTACCAGTGATAATCCATCCGGCATTTATCGAAAACAGTTACATCTTATTGATTATGATGTCCGACTGTTCATTAGTTTATTATCATTATTGAGTGCACAACAATGGATGACGTCATGACAATCGTGAAACCGACTGTACAGGTCTTATAAGTGTGTTGTCAGAATATAAGAATTGTTCATCACATAGCTATCAAAGTCGTAACAATAAAAAAGTTATTAATGAAGTTTGAATTAGAAACCTTACTCATATAGCTGTTTAAATCCACGGGCAGACCATTTTGTGCTTTTCTTTTTTGGACTTACTCAAGGATTTAAATTTCGTGCTCTGTCGTGATTATTTGTTCTCCCCTGGTAATAAGTTTTAACAGTGTGTTAAATTTCAAGGATATTTAATTTCGCGGATTTTATTTGACCGCGATTATAGCGAAATTTAATCCCCGCAAAAAACCCAACTATACTAGGAACAGAATATGACTGCTAGTCTCACCAACATCGTTACAAATATTCACATAATGTTACTTTTTATGACTTTATTACAAAAACAGGAAATGACGTAAGCACAGATACTGAGAGCGTGAAAATGGATTCGTGAATATTGTCCCGGAATAAGGTACGGTTGTTACAGAGCAAACGCTTACTTCACGAAAACCTAGACTGAAAAAAACCATGATATACAATGAATAAAATTTAGAATGGTATACAAATGTTGAACACTATTCCATAATTGCTAAGCGGCCGTACATTAAATTTTTACATGTAGTTGTACGCTATCGAACTTCTTGGCTCTGTTTCAAACGTAACTTTCGTTTGAAAGGAAATTGGAATATCTAGCATAGTTCTGATATTATTTTGATATACTTATCAGATGCATAAGAAACAGATAAGAGTGCCGATTTCTAGATGGTTTTATAGGTTTTTTGTTTGTCCCAGTAGACCGATATCGCATCCTGCCAGATCGTGCTTTTTGAAAGTAGACAGAGCCGGGTATTGTTATGGGAGATTCGGGCGTAAATGTAAATATTTGAGCAATGAATATTTTATTGAACCAATTTACGATGTTTGCATGTGTGAATAACACGAATTCCTACCCATCCTATCGGTTGTCTGGTTTGTCTACAAAACACAAAAGTTCAGAGTAATTTTCAACATTTGCTTCAAAACTTGACGTAGGTATTTTGTGGACATTACGTAGATCAGCGATGAATGACAGCTGATATTTATTTGTTTGGTTTTTATGTCTGACCCCTTATGGATCGCCTTTCAAAATGACGTCATCCAGACACATTCAAATGATGAAGTTAATACTGATACTTGGCCAGATTACCAGACAATGTAAATTGAGTTTGTTAGACATTTAAGTCTAAATGTCATTGGTTTTTCAAAACGACAGCTTTGGCTGTATTGCATAAATGGTGAATCACTTGGGAACTGTATAATTTAGTGTCAAATATTGACATCCTATTAAAAAAATATTTAGGGTTGTATGGATGAAAGCAAATATTCCCGACGGCGTCACATGGACGCTGTGATCATAATACTGACATACTGGAGTAAGCGCCCCTTAAGATTTGAGTAAAGAAACGAAACGACATGCCGAAAAATGCGAGTTTAACTGGGAAAGTGAATCGAAAAAGAAACCCAGTCAAAATCAGTAAAATTCTTATTGGTGCGTTTTTTATCCAAACACAATTTGTTTTTGCCATATGAATACATATTCATTGAATATGCACTATGATATAAGGGTGTTATCTGTCTTTCAAAATGAAATACTTTAGGATATTTGCCATTGCATAGCTTTGTCACTCCATATATAACCCTACCAATTTCAGTTGGCATCCATAAGGCCATGAATGCCTTTGACCTATTGTTGACGTCATCATTACTATAACGTCATAATTTTTACGTTGGGTACCATTGACCGTCCCTGGGCGATTGTCTGTTCTTTTAAATGAACTAGCATGCACGATAAGTATATTGTTTTAGCGAAATGATGATAAACAAGAATTCCACGGAAGTGGATGTGTCACCTGCGCAGCAAGTTGGGAGATAAGGTTTTAGGAGCTAGCTATGGATATGCATTGTATCAGTTCCAAGTGGAATAGCAACAGTGACCTTGAACTTTGACCATGAAAAGCAATCCCAAGCAAGCACTTTTGGTAATGAAGCATTGTAAGAGGTTAGAGTTTAATTGGCCCAAGGAAACTCAAGTTATCGCACGGAAACAGAATTTCTATTTATAGCAACAGTGACCTTGACCTTTGACCATGGAAAGCAATTCCAAGTGTGCACTTTTGTTTAGGGAGCACTGTATGAAGTTTGGGTTTGATTGGCCCAAGGAAACTCAAGTTATCGCACGGAAACTGTTGGTGCAGACGACGCCGACATAGTGATCCCTATATGTCGCCTTTTCAGGCGACACAATAAAAAGGGCAAATGATTTTTATATGAGATGAATAAATTGTAAATATAAGTATTGAACTACTTTTAGTTGACATTCATAGGCAGTATGAATTCCAACTGGATATATGCAAATTCAATAGCGCGCGCTTCATTGAATTTGCCTCTGTCCAGTTGGCAATTATATTGCCTATAAATGCCAACTGAAAGCAGTTCAATGCTAAATAACCACATTGTGGTGGGGGTTATCCGGCGTATACCGAAAAATGTGCAGACTTGACATTCATGTACATGATGTATTATATACCGTCTAACATCACAAAAACGTATGGTCATTCCTTTAACAAGGTACGGTGGAACATGTTATGTTTGTTTCAGGGTACGTGAATGGAAATTAATTATTTTGGAGGGAGTTGGTTTAATTATTGTGGATTTTTTTTACATTAAAATGAGTATTATGTTTATTATATTGGATTTAAATTTGGTTTTGATACATGTAAAAGAAAATTAAATGAAATAAATAGATGCCTTGTTTGACCGCTCGTTCAATTTGTCTGGTAGACAAGACTCAGGGGTGTAGCTGGGTACTTGATTAAGTGAAATTTGTGACGAGGGGTTTGGAAAAATTGAGAGGATTCACCTGCGTACTACAGGGACCTGAGAATTTGTTACAGCTAGTTTTGAACCTACACTAAGGTGTATAGAGAAGCTTTACACTTTTTGGAGGTTTAGTCCAATTTTTTATCGAAAATTGAACTTAACCTTCCAAAAGTGTAAAGTTACTCTAAACATCCTAGTTTAGATTCAAAACTAGCTGTTACAAATTATCAGGTCCCTGTGCTGCGTACCTGCGAACAGGCAGCTACGCGCCTGCAAGTTAGCACTACACAGGGTGTTGTGCGTTTGAGAGGTACAGAAGATATTGTTAGGGGTGGCCCGGGTTACCTAAAACAAACATTAGTTTTGGCCTACATTTATGTTTACAAATACAATTGTACTGATTAATAATGACTATTGATATTATACGTTTCATCCAACCGCAGTTCCGCCTCTACAATAGAAGATAGAATGAAGATAGTTTAGAAAATTTTGGATTCCCCCTTTTGACCCCTACAGCATCACTGACGACAGGGGCGTAGCTGCCATGTAAGCACATAAGCCCGTGCTTGCACATCATTTTCCAAAGTATGTGTATTAAAGTCAAGAAATTTCAAAATTCAACTTATAATTCTTAAAAGTCCACTGATATTGTTACTCATTTTTTCGACTCGTCAGATTAACATATTAGGCTGCAGAAAATGTGTTAGCTATAAATAGTTAAAATTCAATTTTATTTCTTTCCGAATGCAACAGCATATAAGATTACAATACACATACATATTAAATCATATATAATTGTGCAAGATGTCGGAGACCGCAGCCAACACAATTCAAATAATATTTGTAATACAGCTCATTACGACAAAATAGGTAATGGCTTTATCGTTAGAAAATTCGTATACAAATGAATACTGAACACATCCAAACATAAGCATCAGTTTAAAACTACCTTCACTTAGGCCGACTGTTTATAATATCATGTCATATAAGGTTTTAGTGATAGATATCAGCTGCTGACGAACAAACGTATGGCACAGAGAAGGGAGAGGTGCAGGTTGATGAAGACTGTGGGCAAGTTTTATGGTCGCCATCTTGGCTTTATGGGACATGTTCTGTATCTTTTAGTGATATGAAGATGGACGTTTTTGAGTATGCTCATTAGTGCTCTCCCTATTTTATTGACAATGAGGACTCGGTTCTCATTTTGAGAACCTGATGTTTACTTGGATGTGACCAATATTTACATGGCAGTTGTCGTCGATGAAGTAGAGGACGCTTACTCTTCCGGAACACATGGTCTTATTCTCTTGTGCTTTTACAAGGGTCTCCATTTACATCTTTCCTTTTTTCATATTTTGCCTCAAGTTTAATCGATTTAGAGTGCGGATTATGGATTTGTTGACGCTTTGGTTCTCTCTGTTTTTCTTTTTTCTTTTAGTAAATCTGTATTAGATTTGATATACAAAATGACCCTTTTATCATTCTAAGAGTATTAAAAGAAGGGCCAATTCGGTTGAAACAAAATGTCAGCAAAAACAATTATTAATGAGCCCGGCCAAAATTCCTTTAAGTGAAATATATCCATTGGAAAGCATTACAGAAATTAAGGGAAATTCCTTTAACTTGAGATTTTCCGTTTATTCTTTAATGCTTTTCTATGGAGATTTGAACTTTCGTGAAACAAGGCCTGTTCGATTTATAAAAAAATATGCTTAAGAACACAAGCATGAGTTCTTACTTCCTGAGTCCTGCACTGAATATATATCCTTATAAACAGATACGTATGTATTTCAAAGATGGTTTTACATGTTAATGTCTCTGGTTTTACTTACTGATGAGTTAATGACATAAGAAAGGTATGGATAAAGATTTTGTTTCCAAACATCATGGAAATAAAACATATCGTATTCCATTTTCGGATAAATAATCTGTATGATTGGCCAGACAATGATGATTTAAACAAGTCCAAAACAATGGCACCATTTGAAGTCCAAATATGATCCATCCCCCCACCCCCGAAGTACCCCCTCCCCAAAATTGAAAACGTCGCGGGCTTGCACATCAAAATACCTCCAGCTACGCCCCTGGACGAGTCCAAGAAGGACAAAACAGCTGTATGATGCAGTGCTATTATTTTTTTGGTAGTATACTGTATCTATTATTAAATTTAAAAGATGCAGCATGTGTGTATTACGTCATCTTTCGTAACACATTGACCGAGCAGTATAGCAATACTTATATTTTAGACAAGATGTGATTTTTCCCAGATTTTAGTTTCCATCCCATTAACATTTTTCAAACTTAACACTTTTCTTTGACAAAGGATATAAACATATATATTTTATCTTCTCCGGGGACTAAAGACACCAGATGTATTTTTAATACATGAACAGCGGTGACGGTTTTAAGTGTGAAACTATTTCAAACCAAATCTAAAAACTTGTGATATGTCCACTGTAATTTAGGAAAAGCTATCATCTCAGTCTGGGTTTGACTTTCTGTGCCACAAAAAAAAAAGTTTTAAAATTCATTCCACTGCCGATTCATTGTCTGTGCTGTCTGGACGCCTTGTCGATTTTCTCAAGGTTTGCTTTAAAAATCAGACAAATTCCCAAGACAATATGTAATCAAATTAGAACTGTAGAGTTAGAAAAAATACGTCTCCGTGCTGAGAATTAAATTGTCTGAGCAATCGTCCGGGTTTTTGATTCCATGATCGATGCCGGTGTCCTCAGAAAGCGCTGTAACCTATGTTTATTTCAAGTAGGCCATTTAGTCTATATGGCTCGGGTAGTTGGTATCTACTGCAATTTTAAACAGTTGAAACAGTTTGCTGTATGCAGGTAGCCCTTAATTTCTAAACGTTAAGAAAATCAATAAAATTAGATTCGAAATAAATCAGATAATTGGAAATTAATTTCTGACCCGCATGGTGAATCCCCAAACGTAAATCCGCAATCGCGCTGTGTCAGTCGGTACATTTGGTAAGACGGGCTTATAATCAAATCAAAAGCGTTTCATTCGCCCAAGCTTGTGGTATACCAGATAGAATAGCATTTTAAAGCGTTAAGCGTTTAAATGATTTTTCTCATTTTCTTTTTATGTCAATTGGATCCAAGGATAGCAAAGTGTCTTAATAGTGATTTCCCTCATTTTGTTCACAATTCAAAAAGACCGAGGGACATTAATTGAAAAACAAATTCCAAATTTTGCCTGCGAATTTGTAACTTGATGTAACTTCCAAGTTACAAGGTTGGTATAGACCTTGTGTGGATTCAATGAAGTTAGAACTCCATCACAGCAATGTAACAATGGAAGACTTATTTGTTTTCTTCACGAATTCAGTCGATTTTATGAATGCATGATAAAAATCATGAATTTTATGAGTTCATGATAAAAATCTCACATAACGAAAAAGACATTGTTTTAAACTTTGTTGGATATCTTTGAAATACTTGTATAAATAAGTTTTTGTTTGTTTCGGGTTTCCCAGCAACATCATATCAGGACAAACTGGAAAAGGATGTAGAGAGGAAAGGAGTAAAATCGGAAAGGGCGGAATTTGAGCAAGTTCGGTCCAGTTTTATGTGTCCGTCGGATTTTGAACATTTTCGGCCAGTTTTGGTATGTACAGCTTTATTTGAACATGTTCGGTCCACTTTTATTTGTCCGTCAGATTTGAACATGGTCGATCAGTCAGCGTCTCCCGATAAATTTGAATATGCTTGGTTCACCTTAGTGTGTCTTGACATAATTTGGACATATTCGGTCAGTCTTGGTGTGTCAGTCCCTCAGTCGGAAGTGTGTCGGGGAAATATAAGGAACTTTAGTCGGCAATGTATGGGATGGAATTCGAACGGCTACAGGCGACTGTTTTGTGTGTTTCGGTATTTACAGCTCCAGACGACTAAACTGTGTATTGTACTGAGTTTGGCGTTATTTGAACAGCTCCAATTTGTCGGTCGGAACCCCTAGTGTGTCAGTGGGTATGAGTTCAACTCCTGGCGTCATTAGGCTAAGCATGTGCCGTACTTCAAGGCAGGACCGTAAATTAGAAAGATATCTTTTGGGACAACCCATGGTGAAATATAGCTAGTTGGCGTCCAATTTACTGTCAAACGTGAAATAAAATTATAATTAAAAATGAAAAGATTAAAATTAAGTATAATACTCTGTTCATGGGCGACATGCTACTGTTTTCCTCACGTACAGAAATCTGTAGCAGGCATCAATTTCACGTGCTGTTGGTGTCGCCAGAGATTAATTACCATGGTCACAGCTGGTGAGTATAGGGGCGGATTAATAATGGGCGGGATTGTATTACAACCCAGCACGTGACGTAAGAAACGAACTTCCCAATGGAGGGAATGTTTCACTTAAATGTTCACGTAGATATAATAGTTTAGGACTAGCTCATGGTAAAGATGAAGTACATTCACCAAGGTTAGACACATAAATGTTCTTGGCAGCCCAAAGGATTAGTCTTAATGTTAACAATCCAGGATTTCCATGGCACATTTCCAGTTCAAAATGAATCTATCATTTGTTTGTGTTTTACGTCCTATTAGCAGCTATGATAATTTAGGATGCGCCGTGTTTTTCAGGTTACAAGAAAACTGGAGTACCCAGAACAAAAGTACCGACCTGCGGC
Source organism: Mimachlamys varia (assembly GCA_947623455.1). Taxonomy (NCBI): domain Eukaryota; kingdom Metazoa; phylum Mollusca; class Bivalvia; order Pectinida; family Pectinidae; genus Mimachlamys; species Mimachlamys varia. The sequence goes on along the minus strand of OX392532.1, from coordinate 24,171,247 downwards.
AATGTACCTGGCGACTATTCCACATTAGCCTAGAACCTGCGATAGGGATGTAAAAAAATGTCGCAAAGACATATAGAAGTATTACGGGTAAATTGCTAATTAGCAGGCAATGTATCTATATTATTATATTTTTATAATGTATATCACACGATATTTTATAATTTACGTTTTAGCAAGCTAAAGGGACCAGTTTGGTTAGATATTGCACTTGTCCGTCGGAACTAGTGTAAGTGTGAAACTCTGACATGCACAATCACATGTTCCACCGTAAGAAAATTTAATAGACTCATAGAGTAACAAAAACACCGGATAACGTTATGGTAGTGACATTTGAAATTCGAAAGGCGAGTGGTTCTTGGTTCGATCCAGTATCTGATCATACTAAATACTTCATTATTAGTGTTTCATCCTCCAAGCCATCGATAAAATCCTCTGATTTTAATAACCCGGTTAAAGCTAGATCTCGTTTGTTATTTCGTCACCATCCTAATATCTGTTATATATAAAAGCTGTCATGTGTCACCCAGTGTTGACCGATGTCCATCTCGGTAATCTGAAATTTGACCAAAGGTCAGAAAATTAAAGTAGGTATGATAAAACCTTACTTGTGTAACAGCGGTTATGAAATAAAATATTTACGTAAAACGGACGATACGTTCATATAATTCATATTAGATGACTCACTGGCTGAACAAATTCCCTATTCCCCGTAATTGATCATTTAGTTCCGCACGTGCTGATCTTGTAATTTCGATAGTTATCGTGTTAAAAATGATTGATGGGTACATAAATCAGCGCTGAATTTACAAAAAAATCTTTTGATTTCGAAATTTTATAATTATCAATTGAATATTTGATATGTTTAATTTTGTTGGATATTAGGTTAAGCGATGACGTAACACACAAATATGCTGCATCTTTTACATTTAGTAATAGATACAGTATGCCGAAAAATGAATTATTAGCAACAATTTCATTCATAAATCAGGGTCGTGACCTAAGCTGTAATTAGGGAGGAATCCAACAAGGAGACCTAATATCACCATTTGAATTTGTGTGTCTCGAACAATGGAGAACAAGAACATTTTAGAGCTGAAAAAGAAAGAAAAACATAAATTGGGTAATTGTTTAATTGTTTATTGAAGCATGAAACGTTTCTATAAGAAGTGAGCACCCTTAACTTAATCAATTGAAGCATGAATTAAGGGCTTAAACTTCTTACAAATAGTTTTTTAAAAGGCCCTCAAGCCTTCAACATTTGAAATATGGTACTGGGTTTTAAATGAGAATTCATATGGGGTTCAAAATTAATCTCATAGTGTCGAATTCGGATTGATACAAAAGCGAAATGCGGGGGTATTAGTCGTCTATGGAACCCGAAAACCATGAATATATGTATGGACTGGCACAATTTTCAAAACATTGAATTTTACCTGGGCTTTTTGACGAAAAAGGAAAACGAGATTGAGCATACCCTATATATTTGCAAAGATAAAAAAGAAACCTGACCCTTTTAACGTGTACAGTTAATATGTCGTAAAATGTTTTGATATCAAGAAGTCATGTTAACCTCATTCCAGACCTATTAAACAAGAGAAAAGTGAAATAAAGTTCCTGTCCTGGTTTCATCCAATATCATGACTAATATAAACAAACGGCATACAGATCATTACTTTTTTTTCGAGGTGCATTGTTTTCATGAATTTGCTAAAAGCGATAAATATTTTGAGGATTTCTTTCTATGGCGTTAGATCAAGTGCTCATGCCAAAAAGGGATGCGTTGATGATGAATTAAAGATATGCTTATCTGGAATTACAAACAAAACAAAACCGTGACCACTTAACATTGTGTACACTTGATTTCCGCGAAAAATGCTTTGCTATCAGTTTATTTTTTCTTAGAATGAATGATACGGGTCGTTCTTTATCTATATCCGGTAAAAATGTTGTTTGGAAATAGAAGTTGTCGCTAAGCGTTCAGAAGAGCTTCTTAACGTGTATTACAATAGTAAATGACGTAACAGACAAGACATTGTCTGTGTAGCCAATCAGAACGTTGCTTTCATTGTCAACATGATGCACTAGTCAAGCGATAAAGATCAGCAGGGGAACAAACCGGACGATCATCTGGGGATGGTTAAAACAGCCCCATTACTGATTAGAAGTGACGATAGGGCAGTCAAGCTGTTTTTATCAACATTTAATGAAAGAAGTGTCGCGTGTACTTTCGCCAAAGCCATATTTCTGTCTTGCACTAAAATTCGGTAACATCCATAGCTCTACGTTAACCCTCCATTGGGATTATGTTACAGACTCTGAATTAGCCATCGACAGCGATAGCCTGGTCTCGATTAGTGACATGTAATGGATTTTATGAATTTAACTTAATACAGACGTAACATTACTTTAATTTAATCGGAAACAATTAACCCCAAGTCGGAGCAAATGAAAACTTTATTTTTTTTACAACAATTATGGAACAAATTATTTCAACGTATACTTACATTGTGTATGACTATTGTGGGCTTGGACGCAAGCGCACAGGGGATGTTACTAGATGTAGACTAGATACTGTCAAAAATCCACTGCATCACCCGATCACCCAAAGACTAAATTAAATAGCTTATGTATGAGACTAGATACTGTCAAAGATTAAATTAAATTTAAAGAAATAACATTTCTTTAGTACGTCTTTAAACAAGTAACATAGCCTAGGTCAGAGACTAAATAAAATAGCTAATGCAACTGTCTAAATTAGCTGCTGAAGTAGGAGACCGAATAAAATAGCTTATGTCAGAGACTGTATAATGTAGCTGAAGTAAGAGTGTATATCACACCAGATAACTTAATACGAAAACATTATTACTATTTATCTTTCCATTCACTATCTTTTGTTACTGCTGATATAGCAAAAACCAGGGTGGTCGGGTGGTGCAGTGGATAGCGCACTTGCCTTTCACCAAGGCGGCCGGGGTTCGATTCCCCGATCGGACGTGAAAAGATATGGGGTCACTTGCCCGACCACGTGGGTTTTCTCCCACAATAAGACCCCTCGCGCGCTAACATCCGGGCCAACAAGAGTGATTAATATAAGATGTATAGCTTGTTTCATAATTGTTGTAAAATAAATAAAGTTTATATTTATATAGCAAAAACAAATCCCCACACAACAGTTACAGCTACACAGAAGTGTTAGGAACATAATGGTCTTGTGTGGTTTGATTGATCTGACGTCTCCTGTTAACAGCTAGTTTCATTTAAGAACGGCCTCCCGTTATATGCGATGTAAGTGTTGAATGCGTGTGTATTTGGGAGGCAGCGGTATGTTCGTGTAAGCCTCCTTGCGATAGTCCGGATGTTTCGCCGAATGAAAGTGCTACCACACTGAAATGTACTGCCGAAGGCCCTAAGCAGATCATCATACCCGGTCTCATTATACTAACAACGGATGAACTAGTCGTTCCACTCCCATTATGCTAAGAATCAAGCAGGGAGAAGTAACTATCATTGTTTTAAGACTTGGGTATGTTTCGGCCAGAGGGTTCACAAGGGCGAACGCTCAACTGAAGGCCAAAGTGAAACATTAAGTCCCATATATGAAAAAAAAGCAATGTCTTGATAACATCATTTTGAAAATTGTTTAGAAAGAAGAGAAAAGATAGTATCCCAAATTTAGTCGCTTATTACGATCATGCAAAGTTAGCAGCAGGTACAATTATTACATCCTTCCTGTAAGACTGACATATGATATAACTCGTGTCATATTTACATGTCTCGAGTCTTATAATTCCAAGCATAATTCTAACAAGTATAGCATATCCTTAATCGGGCACTATAATATCATATATTATACATTACAGCGACTTTGTAGATCACGATTCACCCGAATGACATTTGGGGGTGAAATAAACACCAAGCGAACGTCAAAATTACCTGTGATTGTATACTATTTTGGCGAACATTATCCGGTGAACAGTATTTCCTAAGCCTGCATAATCAACCACAAACTGGTATGATTAATATCGAACCGGCATAAGCAATTTGAAACCGGTATAATCCACATCAAACTCATACAATCAACATCAAACCGGGTATAACTCACATCAAACTCATATAATCTTCCTCAAACCGATATAATCAATATCAAACCGGTATACTCCACACCAAACCGGTGTAATCTATATCAAACCGGTATAATCAACATCAAACCGATATAATCAACATCAAACCGGTATAATCAATATCAAACCGGTATAATCAACATCAAACCGGTATAATCCATATCAAACCGGTATAATCAATATCAAACCGATATAATCAACATCAAACCGGTATAATCAACATCAAACTGATATAATCAACATCAAACCGCTATAATCAACATCAAACCGGTATAATCAATATCAAACTGATATAATCAACAACAAACCGGTTTACAATTAATCCAGTTTATTGTATAATCGGTTTAAAAAGAGACTATGTAACATGCACCTGATTTGATCAAGAAGGACGTATATATATAGCAGCTTAACGTCTGATGTATTCACACACTTAACTCCCTAAGTTGAATCAATACGGTTCTACTTGCGACAAAGTAACTGGCAAATTGGGGTTATAAGCTGAGAACCATTCCGCCAAACTGCCTACTCTATATGATGGATTAACCCTCAGAGGGAGATAAAGGACGACATGGAGCTCGACAGGACTGCTCTCTCTCTAAACCTAGAACGATCTCAACTCTCATCCTATTCCCTGAAGTGAACTGCTCCTAGTAAATCTACGTACATTTACGTGGAATTACTGCAGGAAAGACGATACCATTGACACGTGTATTGTCACAATGTCACAGAGGCCTAGACAAATTATTTCGACGTACCGGGGGCAAAGGAATGTATTGTATCCACTTTAAACGTTATTCTGATCTGAGTTACAGTTGTGTTTGGTTTTCACACAATGGTAAGGCAAATTAATAGCATTGGCACGATTGTTTTTGCTTCTTTACAGTCGAGAATTTATGGAAGTATTGTTTTTAAACAGAATACAATTTGATTCTTAAATACATAAAATGCATTAACATCGACACTCGGTATATACCAACATCTCAATTCTTTTAGTATCAGTAACTGAAAAAGACCGCCTCCAAAAACCGACGCGAGTTAAAATACAACTACTCAACACACCGCCTCCAAAAAACCTGAAGATCCGTTATAACAATAGGAATACACTAACACACCGCCTTAGACAAACATGCGTGTATCATACACGTACGGACACGTCCGTAAAGATATAGGCTATCAGTAGTATGTTGCCTTCTCCCAAAACATTTTACATAACTTTCTACGATTCAAAGTTGGCATCACCACGAATTAATCATGGTAAATATTGAATGACTGTAGGTGGATTAACAGTAACTGAGTGACAACAGACTTTAATACCCGATAATCGATATCGTGTTTCCCTATATCAATAATCAAATTATAGTCTTGACGTTAAACACAGTATGTAACATTTTAATCTTAACCGTTTAGTCTCGATTTCTCATTTTCCATTGTTTGCTGATATTAATAATCACTATGTAAAAAAATCCATAAATACAATGAATCTTTATTTCAACAAATTAAGTGAAAGCAAAAAGATTGGACAACAGGCAAGCCTTTAATTAATTCAATTTCAATTCAACTTGCATGGTCAAATACATATTTGACACTTTATGTATTGACACGTGTTAGATAGTATTAGAGTGTTGCCAGGAAGCAAATCAAATAAATGCGGAATTTTTTAATCATTTTATCACAGGAAATCTGGTGTACTAATTACAGTTATAATTGTGGTATTCTGATGTAAACACCATAACCGGAGTGATATGATGCTTTTCTCACAGGTTTATGAACAGATGGTGTCATTTATAACTCTTACTGTTGTATTTGTATATGCGGGTTTAAATATGCACGCTGTGTACTAACGACACATTCATCAACTCACCCCCATCGAACTTTTAGAATGGAAATCACGATAACTTATTATATGACGGGTGTCAATTTCTTGATTGCATTTGCTGTTGTAATCCGCCATCAGGCTAGCAACATGCGAGTCTAAACAATGCATGGCAACCTAGAAGTAGGTTTCCTAAGTTAAGCTAAGGTATATTTGTATGATGGCATTTACTGAGTGATAACAGATATTATTAACGAATAATCAATATGTTCACCCACGATACCCACATTATTTAAACATCAATTAAATTAGTTTCAATTATAAACTCGCATTACCGAATGCTAATTCGTCATATTTAATCCTTATGGCAAATACATTATTGTACGTTACGACGATACAAGTGATCTCACACCCACTAGCTTGGAATATATTTTCTTCATAAACAAACAATGCCTTTTATGATTTATATAGGTCCAATATCTTTTTATATATTTAATTTTAATATAATAGATTGACTTTGTATTTATTTAAAGTATTGGTGATATGGACGAAATTTGATATTGTTTTTTATTTATCAATGATTATGTAAAACATGTATTATTCTTTAAATGAATTTTATTTCTAAATCATATTCAAACATGTAAAAGGTTGATTTGTGTTTTATCGATTTAATCTTTGGTATTTACGAACAATGCTTTTCGTGTTCATGCTACAAGGTAAAAGTTCCTGTTATATTACGAAATAAAATGGTTGACTACTCAAACAATTGTCTGGTGTCACTGTAGTTGTTCCAAATACCAACAGCTACTAGTATATATTGATTATATATATATATATCACTGAGTACCTATCAGAGCTCAATATCTTAACATCGCTGTAAGTTTTCCGGTCTTTATTTATTTATAAAATGTCTTCAGTACGTTAACACCACTTGTAATATATTTTCCGAGTTCCTAAGCGATGTATCTAAGGAAGCACTTTAAAATAGAAATGTATCCACTAAAAACGATAAAAATCCATTTCAGGAGAGTGAAATCGACTAGACATTGGTTTAAGAGTGTCTCTTTCACTAACGCTTCATAGCAAGCATGCAATTCACCATGGATCTCAATCGCGTATAAAAGCCGTACTCTTAAGTCGAGCATCAGGATCTAAATTTACTAGCCTTCTCTCGGCCAATTCAATTGGGAGTTACAGAATGCTTCGTTCTTGTCCATTTTTCAGTGTTTCATTATTTTTTTCGTGGTGAAAGTGAATGAACAGCATGTTCCCGGTCTCCGTTTCATCGAATTTGCACTTTCGATTTTGCAAGATAATTTCATTACCTTTTTATTTATCTGATTTAGGAATAAATATGTTCCCATTGAGAGTTTTAAATTTTTCAGGGCTTGCTCATTTGGAGTTCGCTAATTTAATTGTCCTCCACGGGGACAGGCGGCTATTAGATACACACTGTGTATTCGACCTTGAAATGTCGACATTCCGAGTGGAACAAGTTGGTTTTACGAAATAAGAAAAAATCAATTTCGAATTGAACTTGGAAAATGAGAATCTTACAATCTTTAAACTTCATTAGGAATATCAAATAAAATGTTATTTACAGCTATCGATCTTTAAAGTCAATTCTTGCTGCGTAATCCCAAAGAATTGCATAATTTATCCTGATTTGTAGCAATCATAAGAAAAATGTTTAAATTCACATCGTATTCTTTATTTAGACAGAAACCAGAAAATGGGAAATTACCTCCGGCTTTTGTTTATTTTTGGTCTCAACGGCCAACAACAAGACAGATTATAAAGAGTTCCAAAGTAGGCGTAACGAACATTCATTAAAATATGGTCATTAGCGGCAATGCCTTACTAGTAGTTAAGTTACAGGTTTCTATTTCTTTGCATAGAAATTGACTGTCCATTGTCTTATCACTAACCAGCAGAAACAAAGACAATTTCTAACAGCAGAAATCAGTGGTAATGCCCTACAAAGAGCCATGCAGCGTCATTAGGTGAGACTGGTTCATCCTTTGTCAGTATATTGTGAGCGAGTGGGGTGTTCTGTTGAGGGCCTTCGGCAGTATATTTCGGTGTGGTAGCACTTAAAATCGGCAAAAGACCCGGGCTTGTGCAAGAAGACTTACACGAACATATCGACCTCCCAAACACACCCATGTCGCACACACCAGCAGTTATTAGGACGTTAAAACGATCCAACCAACCAAACTTAAACGTCATACAAGTAGTGTGGATTTTTCTGTTATTTTTTGTGGAACACAGATAGAAGGAAATGGAAAAATTCGAATGGAAAACTGAATATCCCATCTTCGGTTTACAGGGAAGTATTGTGTTTTTAATGATTTTTGTGCTTTTGTATTTTTATTATCTATTGTTCCAAGAGAAATACAAACTACTTTTAGCAGTGACACAATAACAAGAATGTGATTAAAACAAGAAATGGAAGTACACAAATAGCTGCAATCTTTCAGGTAGCGCCAAGATTTTTTTCTTTTCCGAAGTTGATTCTCTTCTCATGTAACAGACGTTTTACATGGCTTGCACTATTACATCACAACTTCGTGTTAATTACTTCCCAAACATAGTTAATATAGCGCTGTTATAATGTGGGTATACTCATTAGTATCATAGGTATGCCCGATAAGAAATTACGCAACAAAATTTGTAATGCAGGTTTATGGTCAATTATGCATTCTATGTCATCATTAAGCACTGGAAGGAATGTCGAAAGTAGAAAGATATTTAAACTTGACGAAATTGACTGGATTTAAAACCAGTGCATTACGTAATATTGTTTGGGAAATATTTATATTATAACTGTTTCAATTGATGTATGAAAGTTCTTGTCTTAGTTTGGCACTGTTGGTAATTTTCGGTATATTGTTATTTCCACAAATTGTTGATGTGCTATCATCAGAACCGTTAAAATCACACTTAAAATTACAGATAATGAGCTCCACAAATATAAACTGGCTCAAAATATTATTTACTGTTAGGTGGGGTTTACTTGTATACGAACCTCCGTTAGAGGGCGTTGTGTAGTGATTTTCCGGAACGCGCTGACATTTACAAAATATTTGCACAAAGCAAACAGTTTTATCACAATAGTATTACTCTCAAATCGGACCAGACAAATGCTTTTTTTTCTAAATTACCGCGTTATTCAAATATAGCTTCTGTTTACTTTCCATGAGATAATATCTTAAAACGTGTAACCATTTTAATCATTCACTTTACACAAATTTTCTGTTACAGCACTTTAGGAATTGATCATTCATCAGAATGTCCAGGTCATTATAAGCCTCAGATTTGTTTGGGTCATCTGTGAAGTGGTATTGAACGCTTCAGACCATTCCTATTTGGATCGTATGTTTGCTAACTTCGGCGATACAAAGTCACCCAACCGTGAAATTCCACTTCTTTGATGTCCAACAGTATCACGGTTTACTTATAATGTGACGTAACAAAGTATTCGTTTTGTATCGTTGCAGTGTTGACTTTTCACGGTTGGGTGACTACGGCCCTTCAGCTTTGTAATTGGATTATGAAGTGTATCATGATATTAAATATCACTAAATAACGCTGTGAAATTAATCTGATGGAATTGACATAGATTGACAGATAGCTTGAGCCAGTTGTCAGAAATATGCACACTACTATGCGCGCGACGTCAATCATATGATTGGGGCACTGGAGGGGAGATATATTTATAAAAACTGAACTCGATTATAGAATTTAAATCTGTTTACATTTTCATAAATGATATGATAAATGGGTTATAAAATAAGTAGTAAATGACAAGGAAAATATACTATTCAAACTTGGGAAAATAAGTTTAGAGATAAAGGTTGAAATATTAGAGTTCCTCTCTATCTGTTTCCTGGATAGCCTCAATCATCCAAATGAGAAATACTCATCAAACAACTATCACTCATACCAAGGATTGTATCCCTTTCCGTATCGGTTTTCACTCCCGATAGCAGTTGACCACAATTAACCCTTAATCACTCACTAGTTATCATACGAGCTTGACGCTGTGAAAAAACCCTAAATAATTCACTCGTTATCCCAGGAGCCTGACGTCGGGAAACCTTAGGCAGTTTTTTAGTCATCATTCTTCATAACTAGCGTTCCGATTCGTTGCGCCTTGTTTGGAAAAGCCTCATATTTGTGCAGTTTAAAACAAAATCATTTCACAAGTCTTAGTGTGTCGTCGATGAAGCAAAATGCGCTCACTGTTCCGGAACGCCTGATCTTATTTTCTTGTAAATTTTAAAGGGTCTCCGTGTAAAATTTTCCATTGTTCATATTTTGTCTAAAATTTCACGTAATGCTATCAACACGTTGCTGAAACTGATAACACCACGAACATATCTAAAACTTGATGCACTCAAATATATGAGTATTAGTAGTATGGTTATAGCAACATTTATAATTAATGGAGATAGGGAAAAAATTATATCGTTATAATACTATCCTTCACTTTATGAATCCAATAATTTAATGTCGGACCGAGTCTTGTAGTAATTATATGTATGAGTTTAAATCAAAGACTATATACATTTTAGATATATTTTATAATTTATCCCAGGTTTCACCACGCCCTTGAAAACTCATACTCTTTAAACGGTTGAGATCACCACCCCAAAACTACATACATGTTACAATATACCTGGTATACATATTTTCATCGGATGTTAACCTTTTGTGTACCACAAGTCGCCACACTAAAGCATTTATGGCGGCTTGTTTTGATTTGACAGTGCTTTCAGGGGATGCGTTAAAGTTCCTGTGTAGTTTAACATGTGTCATATCTTGTGTACTTTTATAAAATGTCATATTTTTTTTATGTTTATTTAAACGTTTCTTCAATTCTCATGTCGATCATAAATATGTGGCAACTATTTTTTATAGCTTTAAAATATATCATTAATTTCGTGTAACTTTTAAAATTGTTATCTATTAATAATGTATTTTAAAATGTGCATCATATGTATGTGTTACGTCATCTTTTAAACTGTGTCATCTATTCTCTATTTGAAAGGTGCAGCATGTGTGTGTATTACATCATCTCTGTGTACTTTTGAAATATGTCATGTACTCTTTTGTCCGTTCAACACTATAATCTAGAAATGTTCAAATTTGTCATTTACTCACGTGTACTTTCGAATCGTTGCAGGATTCGAGAGATGCAGGTTGATCAGAACTATGGGCAAGTTTTATCGTCGCCATCTTTGTCTCATTGAGAACGAGTCTGTATCTTTAAGTGATATGAAGATGGACGTTTTTGAGTATGCTCATTGGTGTGTGTACTTGTTGTTATTGACAATGATACCTGGTTCTCGTTTTGTGAACATGATGTTTACTTGGATGTGACAACGGTTTACATGACAGGTGTCGTCGAACAAGCAGAATACGCTTACTCTTCCGGAACACCTGGTCGTATTTTCTTGTGCTTTTATGAGAGTCTCCATGTAAATCTTTCCTTAGTTAACATTTTGCCTCTTGTTTAATCTATTTTGAGTTCGGATTATTATTTTGTTGACGCTTTGGTATTATCTTATTTTTTCCCATATGTGACAATATTTGATTACGTTAAACCAAAATGCTGTTGTTGTTCAGGTGTTTTTAATTGACATGACGCATGTTATAGCAAAGGATTTGCATATTATTTTATAAACTGTGTAAAGTTCATATCTGCCTGATAACGATCTTTTAAGAAGATGTAGGTGGTAGCTGCATATGCATATCGTCGATAGGAGACGGGTTCTTTTGGGTCGTTTGCGAGGCCGACAGAACAATACAGAACAAGATTCTCGGTTGACTAGTGTTTTATTCCAATAACTCTACTTGGAGAATCTTGTATCAACTATAGAACAAGCATATCTCAATCTTGCCTTTATTTGTTGGAAGAAAATAAAACTCTTTTGAAAATTGAGATCAAAGAACTGATGCAGGCATTGATTTTTAATTACGCTCAATTAAAACTCCATTTACGAAGTCACAGACAATATAGGTCGATATGAATTTAATTAATAGGTTATCGTGTTTTTGTGCTCTCTAACGATGACTAACGACTGAGCAGAGTATACATGATTACGTGTCGTCTCTCCAGCACGATCTACACTGTTTCATTGAAGTTTGCGTTTCATCCATTTCCGAAATTGGACAATTGGGGCACATACAAACAAGCGTTCTATCGAATCGAATTATATGTACTGTCAATTATTATATTTAACAGTGTATTTTATATCATCTTTGAGAAACATTAAACCATTTTTAACTCTTTCTCCTAAATGACTCACTTCTACAGATAGGGTTTATGGATCTTAAAGATCCCTGTCCCACTGAATTCGGGTTGGTGGTATACTGTATTATTGGTAATATTCGTAGGAGATTTAATTTCGCTAATGATTTTGTCAATAGAGACAGCGTAAAATAAAAATAAAAACCTCAGAAAAAATCTGCTTTTCCTGTATCACGGAGTATTTCATAGACACTCGCAAAAATCAATACTTGTGAATTAGCCCAAACCGTGGCACCCGCGAAATAAAACAACTAACTAGTATACAGTATTCTTAACTCATTGTTTTTTGTTATTTCTCATGCATAGGTTCACCAGCATAAATCATGTAGCTAAGTAAGATCGCTGACATGACAATATGATGTCCAGGGCTTGTATTCCTGAAACCGCTGTCCTGCTTAAGCAATGGATTCCATCTTATGTTTATGTCGGTCATAAATCAATAAAAACAGTATTAAATTATAAGTGATACAGGGAAAGAAACCAAAGACACTTATGGCGACTACTGCTTACATAATTTTCATTTGAACATTTGATTACGTTACTTAATTTAAATAAGGTAAAACAAGTTCAAATATACAGTCCATGCTTGAGCACGACAGTTTTATATAAAACATGCCCCTGAGTTTGAATATCGGTCAAGTCCATCAAACGTTTACACGCAAAACACTCTGTTATATTTTTTGGATTTTCATTTCACCTTTATTGTCTTTCAGTATTGCCATATCAAAGTTAAAGGCTTACAGGAAAATAAGTTCCGCGTGCACAATTTTATCTTATGGCAGTGGTACGGGAAATCTTTTATAATGGACGCGTGAACTTGAGCTTAAGTACGAAAGTGTTCAGAATAGATAGTAAAACTCCATCTGTGACATTATAATAATTACATATACAGTGACACACTAAATAAGCAGAATGGTTATCCGTTTGATAATAATAAAAATAATATTAATGGACTTTGTTTAGACTTGATAACATATTAAAAGTCGAAGCCTCATCTTATAAAAGTCAAGAATAATAATAAAACAGATATTGAATGATTTGGTTGGCTGTTTCATTTACGTCCTATTAACAGCCAGTGTCGTTTAATGACAGCCTACCGGTGTATTCGATGTATGTGTGTATTTGGAAGGTTACGGTATGTTTGGGTAAGCCTTCATGCGATAGTCCGGATCTTTTGCCGATTTTAAGTGCTACCACACTGAAGTATACTGCCGAAAGCCCCCAGCAGAACACCCCACCCGACCGGTCACATTATACTGACAACGGGCGAACAAGTCGTGCCACTCCCTTAATGCTGAACGTCAAGCAGGGAGTAAGCTATTGGATGAACAGGTTGTTTATGAGATACTACAATGTAGGACACAGTTCCGTATCTATGAGTTCTCCTAGGAATGGTTATCGGATGCCCTTCGCGTCTGTGTAGTAATATCACTGACAGAACTGCGTCTTCCTGCCTGTTTTTGTAAGAGTTTAAACTTTTTCGAAATAAGGAAACATTGTATGATCGAACGGTTCGTTCATTGGGGGGGAAACGCTTGCAATTGTGTAATATAAGGTATTTTGGTTGAGTTCTTGCAGTATTATCAATAAAACTTAAAACCAACCGATATCACATCACTAAATTCCGTATCGCGTCAGTAACGAGTTATCGTTCCTGAAATGACTCTCTTAAACGCTTCGGCAACACCATGGTAGATGAATTTGCACAGATTACTCGGAAAGAAAATTAAGACAAAACTTTGAGATGCAGCGAGAAAGCGGCTAGAATATTGAAAGCTTATCTAAGCGAAAAGGTCCAGGATACTATGCTTGAAACGCTTGATGAGGTGAAGTTCGCGGAAACGTTGGGGCATTTCTGTATAATGCCACCCGCAAGACAGACGGTTTAAATTATAATTCCAGCTCATGGTTGTTTTCAAACGAATTATAGGGGTATATGCCTTCAGCAGGTTAAGTTTGTTACACAGTTTGTAAGTGACCTGATACGGAAAATTATCGACAGATACAGGTAGCATATGCGATTACTACTGGTCACAATCTTGTATAAAAGATTAGCAGAACAATGGATGCTTAGTCATTGACAAACAATTGGTAAAGTAATATTTTACAGATATATTTTGGTTAATGCTTTGTCGTTGAACAGCCGTTCGAGATATTTTACACCAATCTAATACTGTACAGAGCTAAGTAAATTGATATGATTAGTATTCATGGTACACTTTGATATCAGACACTCGTGTCGTCGAGAGCTCAGACAAATTCCGGTCACGGCTTTTGATGACTTCGATCTGTACTTTACACTAGATAATACTGGCTTATCTGGTAAAGGAGGCGGTATTTATACAGTTATAGGAGATAACCGGGGTAAGGATAGTTAGCATATATTTATCAAATTATTGATCTGATAATGGCTAATTTTACATTTTCCGCTCCTGGATGTATTTCTTTTATTACAATTTTCGTTCTAACGTTGTTGGATACTGTTACGATATTATTGGAAAGATGACGTACAATGTAACCTTTAAAGTTCGTGATAGATACAGTCCTCTAAAGTTCGTAATGGATACAGTATGTTGAAAAAAGGAAACGCACTGCCTTTAAAGTTCGTAATGGATACAGTATGCCGAAAAAAGGAATTGCACTGTATCATACAGCTTTTTCGTCTTTCTTGGACTCTTCAGTGACGCATTACATATATACATGTATCCATATATGTTTAAACATTCTCTGATTTACAAATAAAACGAAAATTAATTCGTCTGCATGTGTTTAAACAGTGGCACAGTTTATATATTAAACCACACTCCTCAGCATTTTGAAAATACTGTTTTATAAGTAGTACTCTTTTGGCCCCTCTCATCACCCTTGAAAAACAAAATGTTGATCGGGCTGTATCGATTACTAGGTTATAAAGTTGTATAATTACATGCACATGTCTTACAATTATCTTAAGAATTGGACCACTTTGTAGAATCATGATTGAAATATAAAATCCATTAACTGAGCAACTCTATCGGCAATACCTGTATTTAGATTTTTTCAATTGTATAGTGTTTACTGGAACATATTTTCGAAATCATATTTTTGTGCACTGATTGTAAAATCCCTAATCGGACGATATTAAATTCACATTTCATTTTATGAATATAACGCTGTTCACACATTTTCGCTGTAATGGTTGGTTATCCCTCGTTACGTAGAGGGAAAACGATGCAGATAACATGCAATGCACTAAAGTGAAAATCAAATGAGTACTGGGACCCGGATGTATTATGTATTAGACTAATGGAGCCGAGATGTTGCATCAAAATGCTCAGATATTGCGTCAATTTTGTGAAGCCCAAATGCAGTAGAAGACAAGTGTTTGAAGTCTTTCATTACCCAAAGTTATAATTACAGAATGTATTAAACAACACACGTGACTATCAGAGCCCGGTTGAACATTACATTCCTTTTCCTACAGACTCTTCGATAAGCTGCCTATACTTGAGGTGTTACAAGCGTTAATGTGACAATGACAGACTGGCCGTCCGTACTGGAGACAATATAATTGGTATGCATACAAAGAGTAAGGCAGGCATTCATCAAACGGTAATGACCAGTCATCTTAGCCGTAGTTTGTCATCTTCTGACTCGTGCTGGCGATAATGATGACGACTCTACAGCGTGTAATTTGTAGAGGTGGTTTGTGGATGTGAGCTTCGTGGTAAGATATTAATCTCCAGTGTGTCCACTTCCTATATGGCTGTATATGTCAAAATCAACGGTAATATTGCTGTCATCACTGCAACGTGATGTGCAATGTCTTCGAACAAATGTGTTCACAGATGATGTTTGTACAAAGGCGTATATGAGGCCTCCTGCCACATTCACATTAATAAGATATAAGTTCCAATCTTTTAATTTGTGCTTATATATAGTTCCTCGATACAACTAATACATTTTTTTTTCAAATGCCGATTAAATTACCAAATTAGCACTGCCTGTGACTATGAATACATATTTTTATTCTTGCGAAGGTAAATAACCATTGATAGTTTTAAAGAAAGATGCGCAGTTAATTGAATTTGTTTCAAGACCGGCTCCACATAACACCCTATGAAATCGACCAAGGCAAATCCTTAAAGAAATAAATGCTTGCAGTGAGTATACGCGTGGACGTCAATACGTATGGATACGTACAATGTACATAACATGTCTGTGGGTTACTATGGTAATCTATACACGATACGTATAAATACATTTGCACCTACACTTCCTTGTATCAACCATGGCTATTGTATAGTGGAAATGTTACATTGTTTGTAGACAAAGTGGTCGCTCTGTTACATAACAAGCTAATGAAAGAAAACTCAAGAGATTACCAAAGCGTCAATAAAACCATAATCCAGGCAAATAAGAACAAAAGAAAGATTTATTAGGAGACTCTCGTAAAAGCACAAGAGAATAAGACCAGGTGTTCAGAAAGAGTAAGAGTTTTCTGCTTCTTCGACGACACCCGCCATGTAAATATTTGTCACATCCAAGTAAACATCAAGTTCTCAAAACGAGAACCAGGTATCATTGTCAATCACAACAAGTAAACACACTAATGAGCATACTCAAAAACGTCCATCTTCATATCATTAAAAGATACAGAATATTTTTGAAAGTAAGTGAAAGTTCCATCCCGATTAAAATTTCGCGATCAAAACATGTGACATTATGTTAAATTGATAAGCAGTAATGCTTAACATTAATAAAGAATTGAAATTAAAATCTACGTGGTGATGATGATGTTTGATGCAACGTACAAGAAATAAAGAAATATTGGTTTCAACGAATCCCTGCAACAACATACTCGCTACTTAATGATCGCATTGCCGTCATGAAGTCTATTGCAGCGCTATCATTATTACTCTGTGGATCTTATTTTGCGATATACCAGCGAAATCGGGAAAGTATGACATCCACAGAAATGTTCTGCCATGCGGTAGTTACAGAATTAAGAACGAGCCAGTGTAGAGAGTTTTCAGTGAGACGTCCGTTTGCCTATAGACATACATGTATAGTGAGAATAGCATAATTTTCGTATTACACGATTGGAAATTATAGAGAACAAGTTTAATTTTACTTCTAAATTTTTAAATTAAATGGGTTTTACGCACCTGCCCCTTCTGCTTCTATATTAGTTAAGAAATTTTGGATTCCCACCTTTTGGCCCCTCGCAACACGAAAGAATCCTTGAAGGAGAAACAGCTGTATGATGTAGTTAAATACAGTTTTTGTATATCTATTACTAAACTTAAAAGGTGCAGCATATGTGTGTGTTACGTCATCTTTTATAAAATACAAAGGGTGAACATTGACGAATTGGACACTACAAACCTAGCGGCGATACAGTATTTTGTGAAATTAAAACACATGTACGATTCTGATCTCTGTCTATACATATTTCATGTGTTTTGTTGTCATGCTTTCCGTGTTATTTCTCCAAGTGTCTTATCAGCGCCGTTAATGGCGATGACATTTAACTATGGTATTCCCATGTTCCGATGGTGTATGCCGAGACTGGGCCTATTGGCGAACAGATAAGACGATATCATAGTAGATAAATCAATAGGTCCTATCTCTTTAGTACTAGTTCCGGGGAACATGGCGAACATCACATTCTATGATGAATATGACGGGGGAAATCATAAAATAGTCTCTACGTTTCCCCCATGGTATGGTCCCTCTGAAACACAAGTGATTTAATGTTCATGCTAAGATATCTGTAGAAAACTTTTACTTTCATTGTATATATCGATAGCATGGTGTTTTCTATTGTCGTACCGGATATAAGTTTAGAAGGGAACAACAACAACCATGTTGAGGAATATCTGATACAGTATGTTTTGTTTGTGTTCGGGCCTGGGGACAGAACCCATTGCCTTCCGCAATTTGGCGAACTTTCAACATTATTAAACCAAAAGCTAAGTGTAACCAAAAAAGGAAATCCAAAATCCAAAAGTGAAACGGAATAAAAGAGGAAATATTTTCATAACAAATGATGCATTTGGCGCGACCTGCTTAAATAGGAGGCAGTGTACCACACGGAATAAACAATCGAGACTTTAAAAAACACGAAGTATATTAAGAAAATAACACTAAAAGCGATTTTGTCTCTGAACAATTAAAAACATGCTGAAGAGCAAGCGTTAAATAAATAAATATTATTTTCCTTTTATGTAGCTAGATAATCAAATTATCAATTTGAGAATGGAAAAACTATTGCGTAATGGAAGCGCGTTTAGATTCTTAAGTATGATACAAATGGATTTTAGCTCCTGTTTCTTCCGTATCTTGTATATTTGTGTGATAGGCACACTCTGGCTAATGTACGGTGATGGATAGCCTCTATGTGACTGCGTTATCGGCTGATAATGGAGAGTAATTCACACGTGTCCTTGAAATACTCATTTATTACCTAGGTAGGACACTACAGACTAAGGAAACACTTGATTTCTACCAGTGATACATATCTATAATGTCGATGTGTCCTTATAAGGAGAGCACGATTGGCTAGAGAAACATCATTCAGCGAGTTTATAAAAAGTGTATTTTGGGAGTTTGAGATTTTTCACAAGGAACTGGAACATGGAGTTCTGATTTCCATTGGGTGCGATGTGTTTATACGAATTTTGTCTTAAGCTTCCGAAAACATTACTATTTATCTGATAATATCAACTTCACTTCTTTTACAACAATCATAAAACAAGTTATTTCAACTAATGTTGAATACTCTTATTGGCCCGGATGTTAGCGCGCGGGAGTCTTAATTTGAGAGGAAACCGGAGTACCTAGAGAAACACATTAAGTGGTCGGGCAGGTGACCGCATACCTTTTCTTGAGAGCTTCAATGATCGTTACTGTATGTTGGGTAATATTTGTGGATGATATATTTGTATGATGTAGAAATAATCGTAAATATGTTTGGTGTCCAAGTGACAAATATTGAAAGGTGTTTGAACGATAATTCACACTCTGAACACTTCCAAATGTAAGAAACTATATAATAATGTCACGTTTACATTTGTGTACCACTCATGTGACGAAGATGCACAACAAAATAAAAATTAGAAAACATCAGTATCATGTGTTTGTATTCGTGCAAACCAACATAACTGTTTTGTAAAATGGAATATACCAATTTGAAAATTAACAACATACAATTCAACTCGAATTTCACCATTAATTATATTAACATTTCCCGTGCGTTGTATTTTGAGTGGAGGTATCCGTCGTCTAATGGACAAAAAAGTCCAAATCACGTAAACAACATTTTTTATTAATTACTCCCATAATCTGTTTCTGGGCCACATATTCAACAAGCCATATCCAATTATATTCGCATCGCAGTACACTTACAAATTCGATTGCAATTCGCTGAAAAATTTTCTGCAAGATTGCATTTAAAAGTTTGCATTTGTAAGATCAAATTAATATTTAAAATTGCTCAAGCGAAATAACTTGATATCAGATTTCTACGGTTGATCACGAGGAAATAATTTGTAGTTATATGACGGAAGAATCCGGAGTATTGTTATTCGGTTTCCGCGATGATGAGCGGATGACGCATTCCAGGTCAAGGTCACGAAGCCGCCATGCTATGCAAATATTTTAAAAACAAAATTTACAGTTAATACTGCAATGCTGACTCAGTTTCTAAATATCAATATTTGGCTGATGCTGTTTCTTAAAAACACAAACTCTTATAATTGATATTAATTAATTATTGGTAACTAATTTATCTTCATCTGCTTTCAATTAATTGTTATCATTTGGAAACAAACGACGACTGACAGTCTTATCCAATATCAAACAATATTATATAGAAACAATATAATTTATTATAAGTCTCTTTTAATAAAACTAAATGCAATTTGTTTTGTTTACGATTTGTGTCATATTAACAGCTATGTCAGTTCAAAGACGTCTCAGGTTTTGGTGTTGGAAGAGCGCAAGAGTTCTCAGCAAAAATACCAACCAACGGCCAGTCCCTTGCAACTGCTTCATGTGAGCCTCGAACCCACGACCCGGAGATGGAGGGCTAGTGGCAGCAGAATGTCAGACACCTTAACAGCTTGGCCATCGCGACGAAGTAGAGGAGGGCTAGTGGTAGCAGAATGTAACACAACTTAACCACTTGACCATATCAGCCCAGTGGTGGAGGGCTAGGTGACGCAGATTGTCAGACATCTTATATAAAAAAACATGACCACCGCAACGCAATGGTGGAATGATGGTGATAGCAGAAAGTCAGACATATCACCCACTAGATCAATAGAACGACATCTTGGAAAATTCATGTGTCGTTGAAAAGGAGCGTCGTAAAAAGGACAGAGAGAAGAATGCCATGTGTATAGTGTCATTCTTTGCTGCAGAAATACATGGGTCCACAAGGAAAGAGTAGTGACCGAACCGACACTTAGTATAAACAGCATTAGTGCACGTTTACTGTATCAATGGTAAAGTAGAGTACATAACAAAGTAGATTTAGTTTACACAACAGAAGACACAGAACAACAACGACAAAAACAACCCCATAGAAATCCATAGCACAACGCTGATAAGCACATTATAGCACCGATAAGCACAACACGAAACAAAACACAAAAAGCACAACAAAATAACACGACACATACATTACAACAGAAAGAAAGAAAACTAAATGCAAACAACAATTCACAACAAAATAACGAAAAAGAAACTCCCAACAAACACAACAGTAACTTACCGCCAAAAAAAAAAAAAAATAAAATAAAAAACCCACAGCATTACGAAACATTAACAGTAACACAACGTAATCTTTTCAACATGACATTACAAAACAAACACAGTAATCAACTGGATTCCATAGCATTTGTTGTTATTCTGTTACAAAACGCTTGTTTACGACATGCATTCGTCCATGCGATAGAAATCGGGCGAATGACCAAATCATACATAAACTATTCCGAGCATGCTTTTATCCATTGTTCGAGTAGCTGCTATTAGTCTTGTTAATTAATGCGTTTAGTGTGTTTTGATGAAATACGTATCCCTGACACCTGCGGTATGAATGGCGGCCCTAAGGTGTGTCTTCTAGGCCTAATTAGCACGCGCTCACAGGTGCAACCAGGCAAAGATAATCAACAGAAACATTAGATCCTTGTCGTGTAAATGGAAGGGGCGGGCGGGAATCACTGGTGAGGAAAGGAATATCCTATACCAGGAATGGCAGCTAGAGATGTTCGGATAGTTATTTATAAAGCCCGCATTTGTTTTTGCTGCTGGATCATATAGATTTCATGCTTACATCAAGCGAAAACACATATTGTGTTTCCAAATATTTGATCGTAAGTAAGGACAGTTTTGAATTTTCAGTAAGACGATGCAAAGAAATTTAGCTTTGATTGAAATTTCTGAACAAAAGACCAAATATCTGTAAAAAAGTCACAAACAAGTCCTTAATTTTCTGCGACAAACGCATCATACGTACGAATAGTATACATATATAATACTTAGTTTGCTCCCAGATTCTGTCTGTATAAGTTATACGGTATAACTACAGGACCCAAAAAGTGTCAATGTGCATTCAATTTAGCATTTCAGAATTTAAGGAAAGCTCCTTTACTTAAGATTTTCCCCTTAACTTTAGATTTGCTTTTTAAAAGAGATTTCCAAGTTAAAGAATTTTCTCTTGTTAAGAAACGTTGATGGGCCAGAGTGTCGAGAATAGTATGAATCAAACAATGGATTTAAGCAATATATGTAGGGTTTGAACAGAGCGTGTTGACGTTGTAAAACGGGGTAATATTTAATATTCAATACTGCACAGTCAATTTCTAAGTATCTGGAAACAAAATTACTTTTACAATGCCATGTTTGTTTTTTATGTCTTCATTGATTTATTAATATGCGTTCAACTGACTTAAAGTCAAATTCTCTTGGGAAGGATTCATGCTAATTTTCGGGATACACTCCCCATTATCAGTTTAATTGTTAAGATTTTACAGCGAGTACCAGATGATGATGGTTATCTAGTGTTAATTGACATTTTAATTTGAAGTTTGAAAATTACAAATAATTTGTTCCGGTTGTGCTGTTATATCAGCCAATTATACAAGGATTATTCACTCTTACGGTCTATATTATCGCTTCACGTACCAGCTGGCATTCATACGGTCAACGAATTCCATGGAATTGAAGATTAATTTGCTTTATCTATAAGTCCAAAGGTCACTCTCTAGAATATTTTTGATAATTCCTGAAATGTCTTTTATCCAAATGATACTCCGCTTCATCCGGGGATCCGCTTGCATCCGGGGATCCGCTTTCATTCGGGCAACCAAGTACATAAGTTGAATCCTTGCTTCATAACTGTTTATAAGATTCCAATTTATGACCAGACCTGATACAGAGGAATAACCAGAAAGTAACAGGAAACCTCCATAATATCTGTTGTAAAAACCAAGGTACAAAAACGAATATGCTGCATAGTAAATATTTAGATGTTCGGGGCGTGTACTAATTATCTGCCTGTTGGTGGAATGCAGGGTATGCAGCGCGTGCATATTAACGGAACGCTGTCTGTATACTTCTTATCAAACATATTATCCAAAGACACACAAAAATATTAGTTTGAATGAAAATAAAACATAAAAAAGCAGTAGCGTGATTGGATAAAGCCAACTGGCAAGAAACATGCATGTTTTGTATGTACAGTTATGTGTAAGCTTATTACAAACAGCGAGTTACCATTAGTAGTTCTACCTTTATGACTTGTTTACTAATGTTTCCACATAGGATGCAATTGTTAGCTGCATGACACTTTCACTGTAATTTTTAAATTCTGTTCACGTAGTTTACCGATGGTATGACCTTCACAACGCGTCTTACCCGTGGTGTATTAAATGTATGACTTTCGCACCAATTCTTATAAAGAAGTTACCAGTTTCAAATCAAGAGCAACAGTTCTTATATCTAGTCGACCTTATGTATGACCTTTACGACAACTATAAACTTTTTTTTTTCCGCAACAGTTATGAAACAAGTTATACAACTTATATTAATCACTCTTCACTCACGACAATTCTTACACGTTAACTACCAAGTGTATGACATTCACAAACACTCTTACACATAAAGTACGTATTGCATGACCTTCACGATAGTCTTAAACATAATCAACGTATTGTATGACCTTCACAACAGTCTAAAACATAATCTGCATAATGTAAGACCTTCACAACAGTCTTAGCCATAATCTACGTAATGTATGACCTTCACAACAGTCTTACACATAATCTACGTAATGCATGACTTTCACAATAGTCTTACACATAATCCACGTAATGTATGACCTTCACAACAGTCTAACACATATTTTACGTAATGTATGACCTTCACAACACTTTGACACATAATCTACGTAATGCTTGACCTTCACAAAACTCTTACACATAATCTACGTAATGTATGACCTTCACAAAACTCTTGCACATAATCTACGTAATGTATGACCTTCACAATAGTCTTACACATAATCTACGTAATGTTTGACTTTCACAACAGTCTAACATATTATCTACGTAATGTATGACCTTCACAATAGTCTTACACATAATCTACGTAATGTATGACCTTCACAATAGTCTTACACATAATCTACGTAATGTATGACTTTCACAACCGTCTTACACATAATCTACGAAATGTATGACCTTCACAACAGTCTTACACATAATCTACGTAATGCATGACTTTCACAATAGTCTTACACATAATTCACGTAATGTATGACCTTCACAACAGTCTAACACATATTTTACGTAATGTATGACCTTCACAACACTTTGACACATAATCTACGTAATGTATGACCTTCACAAAACTCTTGCACATAATCTAAGTAATGTATGATTTTCACAACAGTCTTACACATAATCTTCGTAATGTATTACCTTCACAACTGTCTAACACATAATCTACGTAATGTATGACCTTCACAACAGTCTAACACATATTCTACGTAATGTATGACCTTCACAACACTTTGACACATAATCTACGTAATGTTTGACCTTCACAAAACTCTTACACATAATCTACGTAATGCATGACTTTCACAATAGTCTTACACATAATCCACGTAATGTATGACCTTCACAACAGTTTAACACATATTTTACGTAATGTATGACCTTCACAACACTTTGACACATAATCTACGTAATGTATGACCTTCACAAAACTCTTGCACATAATCTACGTAATGTATGATTTTCACAACAGTCTTACACATAATCTTCGTAATGTATGACCTTCACAACTGTCTAACACATAATCTACGTAATGTATGACTTTCACAACAGTCTAACACATATTCTACGTAATGTATGACCTTCACAACACTTTGACACATAATCTACGTAATGTTTGACCTTCACAAAACTCTTACACATAATCTACGTAATGTTTGACCTTCACAAAACTCTTGCACATAATCTACGTAATTTATGACCTTCACAATAGTCTTACACATAATCTACGTAATGTATGACCTTCACAATAGTCTAACACATATTCTACGTAATGTATGACCTTCACAACACTTTGACACATAATCTACGTAATGTTTGACCTTCACAAAACTCTTACACATAATCTACGTAATGTATGACCTTCACAAAACTCTTGCACATAATCTACGTAATGTATGACCTTCACAATAGTCTTACACATAATCTACGTAATGTATGACTTTCACAACAGTCTAACATATTATCTACGTAATGTATGACCTTCACAATAGTCTTACACATAATCTACGTAATGTATGACCTTCACAATAGTCTTACACATAATCTACGTAATGTATGACCTTCACAATAGTCTTACACATAATCTACGTAATGTATGACTTTCACAATACTCTTACACATAAACTAAGTATTTAATGACTTATACATAGAATACCTGATAAATCTCCATTTAGTTAATTCTCTGTATGTTTGTTTTGCCTACATCTTTATGATTATGTTGAAACGAGATTTCACGAGAATATTTGAAATACAATATTGTTTATCATTCCATTTTGTTCAGAAATGAAGAAGTTAAC
Organism: Mimachlamys varia; assembly: GCA_947623455.1. Lineage (NCBI taxonomy): Eukaryota > Metazoa > Mollusca > Bivalvia > Pectinida > Pectinidae > Mimachlamys > Mimachlamys varia. The sequence continues at coordinate 24,145,874 of OX392532.1, read as the reverse complement.
TTTGAAAAATTACTTTTGATGTTTGGAAACCAAAGAAGTTTGTGAATGTCATTCTGTTCTATAAGTACATTGTATGTCTATTTTCTATACCTTTTGTTTTTTTTCTATACGATACTGGGTTTGTCCCGGTAACATAGACTAGCTATACCATATGCACGTTGATATCACACTATCTTGATGGACGCCATGGTACAGATCAATGTGCGACGCCACAAGCGCGCGTGGCCATGTTCCACAGATACGGGCCCATGTCTTCTGGATTGTCGCTTTCTGCGCCGTCAATCAAATGGCGATATTTGCACAGACACTGTCAAGGATCGCCCATTATAATTGGATTAGTATAACACACTATTTCCGGGGTTATTTAAGCCCTGTTTGTCCATTTGGGATCAACAAGGGAAGCCTGTAGTTAAGAATACACACCACAGCTTTTCCACGTCTGTCACGGAGCAGTATTAAACGCAGCCACGCAATGCGCACGTCACGCGTAACACAGAGATACAAACCAGGGCACACTGCTACAAATGATGGAATTAAATAGTATCGCTTGTAATTGGTTCTGCTGAATCAAATTCACTGGTAAAACACGCGTATTCCTCGAAAAATGGTTCACTCAGTGCTGTTGCTGATAAGTTACTGTGACCTTGTAATTAGTCATTGTTTCAATGTAGCTACGTCACCTCGCACTGTTTTACAGTTTGATGTGGTGGCTGGCTAGGGCCAAAATTACAAATGCCGTGATCTCGTTAAAACGTCAAAGTGAAGGACGAAAACAAGAAGACAAACACGAAAAAACACGACGGCGATGGAATGAGACTACAGTATTTATATGTCAGGGAATAATTATTTCCTAGTAAATAAACAAAATGAACATATTGCGAGACAGGGTGCCAACATCAGTTATTACTCTACAAAACGGAATTATCTTTAAACTTTTTGTAGACCATCGCCATATAAAGGAATTGTTAATCGAGTTGAAAATTTTAATTACAAGTATAGTTCCTTGTTAGTAGCTACTGTTTATGACGTCATTATAGTTGTCAAATCATGACTACGTTTTATGAAATTGGTCATATAAAGTAAATCGTTAATAACTTCAAGCCAATTGCGATAGGTGTTTTTGAGACATCATTTAAGTGTTTACATGTAGTACCTTTATTCACAGGATTTTCGGAATTCGTAACAGCTATATACGTACCTCACGAAAGGCGTAACAAAACATCACCCAAATGATCATCATAATTTAAATATGATAGTTGATCTTAATCGAAAAGCATACAAAATTACTCTGAACACCTAACTATATGTCAAAATATAGTTCTTACCAATTGTCAAGTCCCCTTGGATCCAGACTGTAAGCTTTTGTTAATATAAATCAGAAAGAAATAATATTTCAAAAACATATATGAAATTAAAAATTATGCTGTACTTCTGATTTCTAATAAACGAGGACAAAAATGGGATTTACATTGTAACAAAATTCGAAATAATAAATTTGTTGTTCTAAAAGTTCTACAAAAATACTGCTATAATCGTGTTATAATTGTATAATTGCAACAATTCACTGAAATAGATTAATATCAAATCCATATATCTATTATGGTATCTCAGATAGACAAGGGGGGCTGCTGTGTGCTGTGTGTTCCCGAGATATATCTCGGCAATACAATTTGTTTAACGCGTAGCTGGAACATCTTTGACACTTCACCATTCGGCTTACAGATCGCTCTCACCTACAAACGGAAGGAAGAATTCAAGACTTCTTTGTCAAACTCGACATTATCCATAAATCTCCAGAGGGAAAATGCCAAAGCTGTTTGAAAAAATGTTCAAATCTGACATGAGAACATTTAGATTTATTCCAATTTTCTGTTCCTGCGTAGACTAAACGAGACGTGTTTGATGTTTAGTGTTGCTTGGTACTGCTATAGCGACAAAAACGTTACAATTTATGTATCTTTTTACGAATAAACATGTATACACAAGATTCGCCATGTCACAACCGAGTGCTATTACGAGCACCAGTTCTGTATCACAATATCATTTTGTTGACTGAGTAAGATTACAAATTTGATTTAATTTCTCAAAATTATCTGACACGATCCATTTGCATGATAGGTGAACAGGCGGGTGGTGATTTATAGAGTAGAAGTCTCGATGGACGGGAAACAAGGTAATACACGTAACCGGGGAAATGTGTCAGGAACTCCCGGCCACTAAAACTAAATATACACAATCTAACCATCCTAAAAAAGCTATGGGGCATTTGTATAAAATCGAATTTAGGTAGGTCTCAAAAAAGTGGTAATATTAATTGAAATTAATTAATGAAATAATGTTATAAAAAGCTTATTGGTTGATTGCGGTTATCTTAGCAAGTAATCAAAGACAGTCAGACACATTAACAACTACAAAATGTTTATATGACTTCTCATTGATACCAAATCCAAAAGAATAGTAGACAGAATTTCAGATGGGACATCTTTAGACATAGTTTCGAGAGATTTCAGCAATAAATGTGGTTAAATTAGTTTGTTCATATCATAACTTCAACAAATGCTTAGATTTCATTATTTTTTGCGGATGACGAATTAATTTGGTAGATAACGTAGTAATTTAAGGAAATGTAGTTCATTCCAAACTCATGACAAAAATCTATCTTATCCAGTTATGTAATATTTAATGTGAAGCTTATCTCAAATAATATATGTCTCGTGCTCAGTTGAAGAAAATCAAACACTCTACACAGAAATATATGTGACACACGATACGGTCAACCGCGTACCAAACACGTTCTGTAGTTAAAAACATGACTTCTGATTTCTGTTTCGTTTTGTTTCAACTGCAGATTAAAAGTGTGCATGTTAAAGTCAAACTTTTAAACGTTAATAGACATAAAAATACTGAATAGAAAAACAAACCTTTATGCACAGGGTTTAATTTGCTTTTATTTCCAAAAAAAAAAACAACATCAAACACCATTATATTTAATAAGAAAACTAGCCCTTCAAAATGTTTGCATTCGACAAACATTTAGCCATAAAACCTATTTGACCACTGCTCATAATTGCGTGTCACGTGACAATCTTGTCGCGTTCTATCGATACGAATTAAATGATAATATCTCGTGACAGCTGACAGCGGTAAAATGGGCCGTGATTTCTGGTGTTGACACCAGTATTTACATTATAGTTGTATTTGGGGATCTCCATCAACCCATTACAATGTTGGTTCTCTGTCAATATGTAAATAAAAGATTATACTTAATATCATTTGGTGAATCAAGTCATTATATTTACATTTATACTGCCAGATAGAAAAGAAAGGAGGAGGAGGGGAGGAGAAGAAGGAGGGAGGAAAGGAGGGAGGAGGAGGGAGGGAGGAGCAGGAGGAGGAGAAGGAGGAGGAGAAGGAGAAGGAGAGGAGAATGAGGAGGGAGGGAGGAGGAGGAGGGGGAAAGGTGAGGAGAAGGAGAAGGAGAGGAGAATGAGGAGGGAGGGAGGGAGGAGGAGGGGAGAAGGAGGAGGAGGAGGGGGAGGAAGGAAGAGAAGAAGGAGGAGGAGGAGGGAGGGAGGAGGAGGAGGAGGAGGAGAGGAGGAGGAGAACGGGGAGGAGGAGGGAGGGAGGAGGAGGGGAGAAGGAGGGAGAAGGGGGAAGAGGGGGGGAGGAGGAGATGGGGAGGAGGAGGGAGGAAGGGAGGAGAAGAAAAAGAAGCAGGAGGGAGAGAGGAGAAGGGGGGAGGGAGGAGAGGAGAAACAGCATCAACAATAGCAGAAAAACGATAAAATTCTTCAGAACACACGCATATATATTACATTTTAAAACAGTACTGATTACAGCATGTAACATGCTAACTTATATATAGTTATTGACCATTGAGAACACATTTGAATTCTTCGAAGTAAACTGTAGTAATTGAATTAACGGACACGAAGCCCCTTCCTATACAATGAATGATAGAAAGAAAGGCATAGAATAATTGGTTCAGATGGGCTCTTATTCTATACTGAATAAATAAATATTTTTCTTTAAACGGATAAACAAATAAATAAACGAAAATAAGGATATCACATAAACTGACGTACTGCCATTGAAACTTGAATAAAAAATAGGAAGGAGTCAACCAGTAAGGGGAGGTGAGAGAGTTTTAGTTTATTAGAGCAGATCAACAGAGGCGGTAAGTAATTAATCAACTATAAATAAAAACAAGAATATCACGGAGAAGACTTGATGAGTGAGAGGAAGGAGAGCAAGTACGGACACAAATATAGGATGTGTAGCTAAATGTACAAATCTGCCTCTGGTCAGGTTGACAGTAGTCAAACAGCATTCGGTCTAGATTGTTTTCTACTTTCAACCAAGCTGCGATACGGATAAAATATTAAAGAGCGCAGCCTGCTGAAGTTGTCCTTCTCTCTTCTCAGAAATATTATCACAGAGCGCCGCCTGGCAGACTGAAATGACAAAAAGGCCGGTAATTCGTGTCCTTTAAGGCTTGGTGACCACCTGATCTGATAATGCTCGTTCTAAAATTTATCAAACAGCCAATGGTTCTTAACATCGATGCTACATTGACCTTTTGCTTTCCAGAATAGGTTTTAATGATAATGGCTGTGGCAGTATAATGTACATCTACATTACTGCAGGTCATACTTTGAGTAGGCGTCAAGTGTTTATGTCGTGTGTTTACACGCGTTATGGGGATACTAATGACAGCGATTCAGCTTTAATGGACGATACTGGGCCTCGTGGCGGTCGACTTATGTTTTTATCGGAGTCAAAGTATAAATCACTGGCTGGGTGCTGCTACGTCGCTTATAGCAACGTGTTTGTCTTACACGGATCGCTTACATTTATCGAGTGCCAGACGGTTGCACCTATTCGACTAGTAATGCTCGTTTATAGAATAGACATGGTGATATTGTAAATTTTGCCCTCATAACCTTGCAGGCTCGTTAGAAATTTTCCTATAAAGATAAGCAAACCGTTTTCTGTATTGAAAAAAACGCAGTCCCAGCAGGTAAAGTCAGTTTGGATGTCTTTGGCTCGAAACTCGAATCTGGTTCGTTGCATTTTTCTCGTTCTATATAAGATTGGGCTGGATCGTTTTGAGTTAACAGCCTTGCAACAGTCCGAGTAAGTACAGGCGCTTACGGAGCCGGAAAATAATAATAATAATAATAAAATAATATGCTGGACCTTTGTATTTCTCTCTGCTTTCTAAAGAATATTTTGTTTACCTGACGTTTTTTTTATCAGTGCCTCACTTTTGCATTGATAAAACTGGATTCAATCAATACATTCGGGCTGATATTTCAATGGGTAAGCGCTCAAAATTCGGCATCAGAACTGTGATATCACAAGGATAGGAATACACAAGCATACCCTGTCTTCAGCACAGATACACGCATTGCACGTCCTTAAGTGTCTAAGCTGTTGAAGGACGTGAAAACTAATGCAATCAACCTTACATTGGAAATATTGTTTTTGTGTAAAGGATTCACATGACGTTGTCAAAATCTTTATTACAAAATAGATAATAAGGGAACGATGAAATAAACAAAATAAAATCAACATCGTTATGCTCATAGAAATGTTCCGTGTTCAAAGCAGTATTCGAACCATGCACCTCAGAGATTTTCTCTTAGAAGCCTGATGTCATAGCATATAGGAACAAATGAAGGGGAGATAATTCCTCGTGCGAAAATCTTCAACGGAACTCTTCGGTGTTTTGCCTGCACTGGAGTAATGATATTCAAGTTGTTGAAGTGACATTAAGGGTTCGTCTTGATGATGTTATGACAGCTAACACCCTCGTGTATAACCCAGACTCTATCAGTGGCACCTCCTGAAATGTCGCTCCTTCATTGTGAGCGTTTTACTCGTGTTTATTGTCGGCTTTCAGAAAACAATTTAAACAACAAATCCGAGCTTGATAACAATACGGCTTGTTGCACGGAATTTGCCATAGAACATCTTCCCATGTTCGTGCCTGAGATATTGAATTCACGCCGTGAACATTCGTCGTGTAATTTAGGCACCACATGCAACCCCGATCGTGGCGTGTAGCTTTAGGTGGAGAATCTGTCATCAGGAAGTGTGCAGACATTTGTACTGGTGTTAAGGATGGAGGTATTTTTATATCGGAATTTATATCAATAGATAAAAGCATTTTATATGAACATTAAATTGACATGCGAGAGTTTTAACTAGCATTGTATCGTTAACATGTGTTTATTATGCCTCAGTGTACTTTAACAATCACGTTCGGTTGTCTCCCTTAGCAAGATGGCTTGTACCTTCTGAAAACCCGTAACACAAGATCCCAGTCAGAGCTCCTATCAAAACTTGTAAATTGTATCGTCGAAGTTTTTTAAGCAAAAGTGTATGAAACAGGCGAGTTCTTTGCATGTCATTCATAACAGTAAAGTACATGTTCTTAAAGTTTTGAGGGGTGTCATGTTTTATAACCCATGTCATGTGGGAATGCATAGAAGTAAAGCAGCTTTTACAAACATTTGAAACATTATTAGAAGCACTTTTTATTCCATTTTCATTTGATAAAATAAGATTCTTTTTTTTTGGAATATCTACACGCAATGTAAATCAGATATGCAACAGAGTTGATAATGTTATCTTAATAATCATTAAACAAGATATATACAAGATAAGGTGCCTCCATAAAATGTTAAACATTAATATCCTAGTTAAATATATCAAAGAATATATCGCTTTTCAGAGATGAATTGCCAACAGTCACGGAGATTTCTTTCAAGACAAGTTTGAAAAAGAATTTTTTTTTTTAGAATTTGGTGAAGTTAATTAAGGTAAAAAAACATTGATATTGTTTATATTGCTTTTGAATCTCTACAATCTAGGTAGGGAGGTATATCACTATTACTTTCATGCTATCCATGGCCAGTTCCCCCTGATGTTTTATATGTGTTGTGATAATGAAGATATATGTGATGATGATGATGATGATGATGATGATGATGATGATGATGATAATGATGATGATGATGATGATGCCATATATGTAAGAGTGAATGTGAGGGTGAGTCTATTTGTTTATGTATTGTGGTTGTAAAAATGTGTGAAAAATAAAAACAAAATACATAAAAAAAGCAAATTAGAAATACATATAGAACACAAACGCCTGTGATTACAATAAACCACAACTTCTTAAGGCTTGAAGGGCCTGTGTTCTTAAAGTAGCAATTATCTATACAATTGTAAATATTATAAAAAATCGTATCCTCTAAATATCAGTTAGTAAGGACCCAGTGTTATTTGTAAAACTATCGTTGATATTACTTCTTTGACCCATATACAACTGTTTATATAAATAAACAGATGTCTGTGATCACAATAATGTACAGTTCGTAAGGGTGTGTGCACGTGGAGCCCAAGCTTTTACTTGGTCGAACAATCACGTGGCACTGTTCTTACCTTTATCACTAACGCTACAGAAGTGTCACGTGGTTTTTCGATGAGGACGTTTTTCGAAAAAAACAAACATACATAGAAACCTGAAAATAAAATATGATACAGTTCCTTAATAATTTGATTTCATTTACTCTGCCAAAACCAAATATTTACAGACGAAGTACTGTTCGGGTTAAAGGGTGTATTATCAATGGCAGCAAACCTATACAGACCCTTGTGTTTACATTCAAGTACAGTTCCTTAAGGTCCGAGGAGCAGACGTCTGTAATTTATCTACAAGTTGAGATGGAACTGATGAGTGTTTGCAGATTTAGTTTTACTGTTAATATTTGGGAAATAATAATAAAAAATCTTTTAAATTACAGAATGCCTGGTTATATTTTAGAGCAAGGACGACAAGAAAACACGTGCAGTTTGGACATGTGCCTAGCCTTTGAGGCTTTTACAACACTGAAATACAGGAAACATAGAAGTGACAGAAAAGGAAGAAATACTTCCAAACTTGTGACATATACATTACTAAAAATGCACAATATTTTTGTTCAGTAATCAACTGGTGAGATATTTGCGTTAAAAATTGTGTACATGTGATATCGGGTCGCGGTGGGTCGAGATTTCGCAGTATGCACATTTCGTAACCAAATGGGAATCCGGCAGGCGTTCTATTGTATCTGAGTCAGACTAACTACATGTCTATCTTAAGTTTTTTTTTTGTTTTATTATTTTGCATTTTTTTTTATTACAAATGATTGAAACCTACACAGACTAAGAATTGAATTAGGAAATGCGATGTCACTCTTCTCAAATGCATTCATCAAAGGTCTGCATTTCACGCGTGTGCAGACATGTCAGTTTAACGGCATGCGCATTGGAACTTTCCCTGATTAGCATTGCCTATTCCTCTTTTGCCCATACACACACTTTCTCCAACTTATCTTCCTCTTTTCGTTGACACACATACTCCATTCCTCGTATCTGTAAATATCAGGTACATGAGCCTCCTACCAGTAATGCCAACACACTTACAGGCCAATTACAAATAATGTACGACCCAGGAAACTCTGAAGGACGTACAAAAAATCGACCTTGTCATGTAAGCATAATTTGTAACATACATTGCAATATGAATACAATATTTTACACAGTAAAAAGTTAATGTCAGAAGAATATATATAAATGAATTGTAAACACTTGGAGTTCTATTTTAGTGTAAAACGTTTTGATGATGCCATTGATGTGAATAAAGATGAATGCCTCTATAGATGATTTATCTTGATTCAAATCCAAGCGTCTTGATGAACAAGGTTCCCAAACCCCCTCTTGGATGGCAGTGAATGGCGAGCCATTCACTCCTTATTTGAGATTGTTGTGAAGACCGTATACCTGTGTACCGTCCGGCATCCAATGGCCAGGCCCTGGTTTCATCAACGTTCCTTAACTTAAGGAAACTCCTTAACTTAAACCTCTACATAGGAAAGCATTACAGAATTTAAGGGGAAAATCCTTAGTTAAGGAACGTTCCTTAAATTCTGTAATGCTTTCCTATGTAAATTTTTAAGTTAAGGAGTTTCCTTAAGTTAAGGAACGTTGATGAAACCGGGGCCAGGTACTGGTACAATCGAACCATCCTTCATACGAACTGGGAGAGACCAGGGAGGGTAGGATGTTGATCTCTGACGATAGGCCGAGGCAAGGTAAATCGACAGCCAGGTTTAACGGCAAGCGCGTTAATGCTGGGAAGAAAGGCCTTACCAACCCTATAATTACTTCTTGGAACGAAACTAGATGCGTTCATCAAACATCCTCCAACGTCTAGGAGGCCAAGTGGTTAGGGTGTCTGGCATCCTGCTATCACTTGCCCTCCGCCACTGGGTGGGGTGTTTGACAATTACGTGGGGCAGGTGGTAGGTACTGGCCGTAGTTGTTTAGGTTTTTGTTTTCTCCGCAAACTCCGGTTTTCCTCAGTCATCAAAATCATGACCTTATGCAGTTAATTCATGCCCTGTTAGTCAACAATCATAACTGTTTCCCGATGTGTTGGGACCAACCTGGTGGACTATTTCCCAAGGCCGATGATAGCATATAGTTTAAACTTCGAAGGGACTTTTTCTGCGTGGTTTTACACAGATATTGCACAAGTATGTAGTGTATTTAATATGAATTTTTTAATCGAGCTGTTTACATGTTGTAGTGTTTTTGATATCTATTGTCTATTTCCTCAGTGATAAACCTGATAGTGCTTTGGTTTAAATGAAGTGCATCTTTATATGAGGCATGTGTGTGTGTGCTACTGTCACAATAGTGTTTATTCGATACTTATTAGAAATAACAAAAATTAATTAAAAGATTATAAACTGTTTATTGTCTCAGCGATACAACTGGAATAGAAAGGAAGGTTACAGCAGCCATGTATGATTGTAGTTATCATTGTAAAATCAGAGTAAAATCTTTATCTGATACTTGTGGGTGTTCTTTGTCTAATTTAGAAATATTCTGCATCTTTAAATGCTTTGAAGATGGACGTTTTTGAGTATGCTCATTAGTGTGTTTCCTTTTTTATGATTGACAATGATACTCGGTTCTAATTTTGAGAACTTGATGTTTACTTGGATGTGACAAAGATTTACATGGCGGGTGTCGTCAATGAAGCAGAAGACGCTTACTCTTCCGGAACTCCTGGTCTTATTATTTTGTACTTCAACAAGGGTCTCCAAATATTTCCTTTGTTCATATTAATCTATTTTGAGTTTGGATAATGACTTTGTTAACGCTTCGGTATTCTCTTTTTTATTACAGACAAAGGCAGCATCTGATGCAAGATATTGATACTCTACTCGGGCGAACATCTAAAACATTTTAAAACATTTTCAGGTCATTTCTAAAAAAATCGTATTCTAGATGTTCTAGATGCAAACTGGACATTAAAGGGACAATTTAGTAAAATTATATTTTTTTTAATATCATGTGTTCATTGTACACTATTTGTAGTCCTGTTCTCCTCCAGAAGTATTCATACCGATATTTTGGCAAAAATCAATGTTTTCCATAATATTTTAATAAATAAAGAAGAAATCATTAATCGTTCATCAAAACATTATTATATAAACAGGACATGTTTACAAACGTTCTTTGCGTACTTTGACTCAATAGCACGAGTAGTCAATATCACAAAGCATTTAAAACTTCAAGTACTTCATTCACAACACCTTCACAATACTCCTGGCCCCGGTTTCATCAACGTTCCTTACCTTAAGGAAAGTCCTTAACTTAAACTTTTCCATAGGAAAGCATTGCAAAGAAAATCTTAAGTTAAGGAGCTTTCCTTAAATTCTATAATGCTTTCCTATGGAGATTTTTAAGTTAAGGAATTTCCTTAAGTTAAGGAACTTTGATGAAACTGGGGCCAGGCTGTGACTGAAATTCTTGAGAATTTCTGTTTTATGGGACACTACTATGATCGTTTTTCTGCAAAGGTTAACACGTGCACATTTTTGGATTTCAGATTTTGATGGATTACAAATATAACAAAACTGTTTATCGTAGAATCATAATTGTTTGCAACATATTTTGTGTTTTCAACATCCATAGAAAGAAGTATGTGTATGTCAAACTTACCATGTCATCGCCCTGTTCAAAAATCCTTATTTGTTTACAAAATAATGAAATAAACTTGAGTACGCGTGCTCGGGCAGGTGATCCCTTACCGTTTCACGTTCGAACGGGGAATCGAACCCCTGCCGCCGCGGTGAAAGGAACTTGTGCTATCCACTACGCCATCCGACCACAAGACACATTATTCGCGCCAGGGAAAGCAGTATTTCGTGCTATATTTGGATTATCGCTATATTTGGATTATCGCTATACTTGGCGCTGGATTCTCAAATAATTTAACCGACCACACTGAATACATACATTTTCGACTCTTATCGCGTCAAGAATTAAACTAGTTGATCTTTCCTTACAGTTCAATTTTAAAAGACAACATAAAATGCTTAAACATTATAAGCTGCACGGGTACACTCATTTCTCTGTTTGTTAATACCGTTAGTAATGCCATGGAATTACTGGTTTTAACAAGGTAAACATGATAAGACCAAGATAATTGATATTTTCCGAGGTCGACAGCCCCGGGAATATCAGTTTTCGGGTATTCACCATAAAAAAGCTATTAATAATTGTTTGCTTAAAAGAAACATTTCAAAAAAATCCTTTTTTCATTCATTACAGTTCAATATCATGCAAACGTTTGTCAATCATCACATACACCACCGTCTGCCCTAATTTACTGCCCAACTATCGACAATTCTTCTTGGTGATTGGTCAAAATTTCTTTCCCACGGAAATTCCCCGGCGATATTTTTAGACGAGCTGATCAAATCAATTTTTCATCAGCATCCGATCAGTTACCGATCTCATTTGAAATCAATAATTTAGTGTTATGGAAGTATGTGAAATTGTGAAGAATTGTCGTGCCAAAATCAACAAATGACGAAGGGAAACAATTTCAACATAGCCTCTTAATTCGATCAAGAAAGACATGAAAGATGAGATATTTATCTTATCAAATATGGTATCGCGCTATTTCAAAATGTATCATGCTAGCTTCGTAATAGATGGTAGAAGATTTTCAGAGCTAAAATCAACCAGTACAAATATATATACATGAACCGAATATGTATTTCTTGTACACGGTGTGTTGCAATCATATTTTGAAATCTATCTCATCAAATCCAAATTTACTTGATTAATAAATCATTTTTCATTCTATTTCATTCATCTTGCTGCCATTCATGATTGATTACGTCATTTACACGTTCTCGTTCCCAGCTAGGGTTCGTGCATTATTGATTTCCTTATATAGTTTTTTGATTAATGATAACAAGAAAAGCTAAGACTCTTATATAGAGTTATTACGACAGATATGACAGCAGACCTTCCGGGGAAGCTGCAGTGTCTGTATCGTATGTATCAAACTATAATCAGGGCTATCCATTAAATATCAAAGTTTTACCACTTCCTCTTGAATCTTACCATGGCAAGGTTTTTGTTTTACATTTTGAACACCAAGCATTCTCTGAATTTAAATTTTAATCACGTGATTTCCGGTAAGGATGATCCATGTATTCACGTTTCTGCAAAATATGAACTTATTGACTCATTCACCCCTGAAAAACAAATTGAACTCTTCCGATTCAAAGGTTGGAATAGATCATTATGGAACTTCATGGGTAAATGAGTGTAAAGCTGACAACATCATTACGAAACAAAGTCTACTTTCACCAGTGACAAAATAGTTGTTGTAAGTGTCTCCTATTCTTTTTTTGCTTCCCATGGCTGTCTTTTCTTTCCCTATTCTCTAACAATTATGAGTCTTGACGGCAGAACATTAAAAAAAATAACGAAGAAACAAACAAACAGATTGGAAAATTCATCAAGAAACAGTTTCTGTTCTAGTTCCAGACATACAAAGATTGAAGTTCGAATTTTGATTTAATTATTTGGAATACAAATAGAGTAACTTTAAGATTATAACTGTTTTTGATGTTTACGTTTCACTTTTTGACCGTTGGTATGATTTAGATGACTTATATAGAAATGTATGCTTGGGTATGAAGACTGTTTCATGAATACTTGCCTATATCGAACAATCATACTTCAGTTACAATTTCATCAGTGCATATGATCTTACCAGTCCACACCCATAAAAGTTCAAAATTGAAATATAAGAAATTCATATTTAGGTGTCACGCGAGTAAATATAGGAGCGAAATCCGCAGTAATTCAATTCCGGACCCGGTCTTAGTTTACACTTAGACAGCTAACTCCTACATTCTATGTAAAACAGGACAGGAAGCCAGACTCGTTTGATCCGAGACTTGTATGATATTGTGTTTTAATAACGCGACGGGAATGTTTTCATTCCTGAATAGATTTGTCGGGATTGTTTCAGGAAATATGGCTACCGGGTAAGGCCGTGCGTATATTTAGAGATTTCAATTAAGTTCCTTTCAAACACATTGGCGAACGTCTCAAGGAACATCAGTTCCATTTCCTCTGCAATCCACAACAGGAGGAAATGGGGCCGCCATCTGACCAGGAATAGCCGCGGGCATACATCATACTCTATCGCTAAAGATTACATATGACAATTGACAATACATATACGTATTGATATAAATTGCTTTTATTCTTTGAAAGTTCGTTGCATATTTCATTGAGAAATGTCAAGAGGTGATATGGCGGTGTATTTACATCTCCAAAGCTGGTACCTCTATAAGCGTTACCGGAAGAAATGGTGTTCGAGGAGCTATAAAGTGCACTTTAATCAGCGTCTTTCTGAACCTTCGCCTTCTGCCTCAAATAGCATGATACAGTCGTGAGAAGCAAACATTTTCGCGGCGTTAATTTGTTCTCGTATATAATAAAAGTACAAAACATCAAAGAATCAAAGAACACACAAAACGGGTTATTTTAGTGGTTGGGATATGTTATTCATTGTTAGAATAACTACATGTTTGATATTATAATCGATTTGATGACATTCGTTGTATTATTTAAATGCTTTGAAATCTTATAAGTTATTGTATTTTTAATCAATAATTTGTTTGAGAAATTGTGTATTTATACTGTCATCACGTAAAAAGGGGAAGACACAGGAGAGTTGGATCGGGCACATATCACTAGATCATACAAACAAGTCCGCGATGAGTCGAACTGACTTTAAATCCCTAGTAAATATTTCAACCTAGAGCGCAGAGGGACAAAGTTAAAACAACTCCACATAAACATTTATTATAACCGGGGTTCTCCTCGTGTGCGTGAGATGGCTTCTTCTAATTCGCACGCGCCAAAGGAAAATCGTTTAAAACGATATGAATAGGCCAAATCACTTGAACAATTATAAAATGCATTTCCGCCGGAAATAGACAACATCGCTTACAAACGGAAATCGATTTCATCACTCCGCCTCCTCCTAGAGGAGCAATGTCGTGAACAGAAGTGTAGTGTAGTGTTAAAACACAGCTTCAACTTAGATAACGATCGTGTTTTTGAAATTATCCCTGTCATTTGTGAAGTTCCGGTTTGAGAATTAACAAATATCCGTTGTATTAACACATTTTAAGGCGGCATTGTCACCGAATCAATCTTCTACTGAGTTGAATAATAATTGATTCGATTTTCCAGAAGAATAATTTGACGGAGTAAGAAATTACTCGAATTCATTCAGCCCGTGGACAGATAACGAAGAAGATGGTATAAAGCTGTATACACCTGGTCTCCAAAGAGCAATAAATACACGAGGAACATTCAATTACATTCGTTTCTATTTGATTAGAGAAAATCGTTCCCAGCAGATGCTTCATTTGTGTATCTATATAAGAATTTATTGGATAAGAAAAGGTTGATTAAGTCTTAGGTGTAACTCGGGGTTTCCCTCGCGAGCTCGGAGACGTCGTTGGTCGTAATAATCATTCTTCAGCGAACGTGTACAGTGAGAAACACTGCTAGGGACAGAAGCCTTCTATTGGCTTTCTTATAGAAAAACGGAAATTGGATCAATATTATTGAAAGGAACTTTTTTTTCTGTGTCCCCGCTCCTCGAGATTTTAATGACCAAGCCCCTTACAATGGAGTGCTATATATGAGCCACAATTAATTACTCGTTGCTATTATTGCTATCGCATATATCACAAACATGAGTACAAGTGAAATATAATATATATAATATTAGTCTGAACCCAGGGTTATAATCCCCCTTGCTAAGTACACTGTACATGACATCATTTCGGATCAGAAATAAAAATCAAGTTCATCTATTTTACAAAAATTATGAAACAAGTTATAATTAATAGCTCATGTTGGCCCGGATGTTAGCGTGCGGGGTCTTATTCTTGGAGGAAACCGGAGTACCCAGATGAACCCACGTGGTGTGGCAAGTAACCCCATAGCTTTTCACGTCCGGTCGGGGAATCGAACCCTGACTGCCTTGGTGAAAGACAAGCGCGCTATCCATTGAAAATCACCCGCATTGTTTTGAGTTGTTTTTTTTTTGGTTTCTGAAATACCTAAATTCGATTTTCTGTAAATCTCAATGGTCCACGTAATCAATATTTCTTATGGAAAAAAGAGAGGGGAAAAAAACAAAAACAAAGAAGAAAAACAATAAATCACAAACAAGCAACATAACAAAAGATGCAATATTTCTCATAATGTGATAGCAACACATTTTTAACTCCAAAATATCACAATTTTGTAAGATTGGCTGTGGAACTAACATAGACTTTTCGGAAAGATATTGAAAATCAAACACGTTAAAAATTACACATATAAAATAAACATAAAAGCGGAGTATGACCCTGCTTCGTTAGTATCCCAGAACAACACCATCTCCCTCCTGTTTAAGACTCCGAATAGCACAGGTGGATCGCAGACATACATTCCTTATTCCCTTAAGCGTTTTCTCTGTCTCGACACTAAATGTAAGTCTTCCGAATCTGTTTATTTCGCTCGGTCCACGTGCAAATATCTAACTATTCTCCCAGTAGAAGATCAGTTGGTAGATTGTTTTGTTTTAAATTATCAAAATAAAAAACAACAACCCATTAATAATAATAATTTACTAAGCATTATACACTCTGACAAAAATATTTGACAGATTTCGTGTGAAGTGTGGCATATATCCGTAATCTAAGATTGAATACAAGCGACTAAAACAATTGGTGTTCTGAAAACACTGTCCGGAGGCATACACTAAAAACCAGACGTTCATTTCCGGAATTATACAATCCAGCTGGGTTCATCAATTTACGGGCGTTTTCCTGGAGTGTACGCCAGACGGACTGTCTCCTGGGAAACGTGACAATTATGTCACTATATACGTGTGGCATCAGCTCATTTACATAATGATTGGCTGTGTTTTATTCTGTGGCACTGTCACCTCACAAATTAGCTATGACGTACCCGGATGTTGTATGTATTTGACATGAAATCACGGAAGGAGGATAAGGATCACTTAATTTGTAGATATTTGGTTTGGAGATGAAAAAAGAATTATATATAAAATGTTTTTTTTTGTTTGAACTTTAACTCTCATCAATGCGGTTTTCAAAATATTTTAAGGATCGTACTTTGATATAATCTACGCAATGTAATATCATGTTGAATAAAAACATGATATAGACCGTAAATATTATTATATTTTGCTTGGTTTACACTCTTTTCGATATTTTAATGAAGACAGTTCATAACGAATGAAATATTCGAATCTGTCTGCACAATAAAAGCTAGCTTTATATGAAGTGGGATTATGCACATAATAATAGCTTATACTAACACAGACAGGTTTTCAGGGAAGGTGTCATATTTTGGGTAAGAGTCCATTTAGTCCGAAGGCTTCTGACTCTCTTACCCACTAAATATTTGGACGGCTGGTGGGAGCGAGGGTCAGAATGCGCCTCTGGTTATAAAATGGACATTTTCCCGACCCGTCCACGGGTCGCTATTTAATATGTGTTTGATAATATGCAACGTTTTCGATCACATGCAAATTACTACTAAATTGCTACTAACCTACAGCTTTTATCAAGCAACAGGAGGTCCCTAACTAACTGTTGCCATCCATTTTCTATAAAATAATCAGTTTCATGACATCCGTTCGAAAACGACCGCCGCCTAACGTCACGTGATAAAGAAATAGATATTACAAAAAAAATTCTCGCAGGATCTAGCGACGTGCGGCCATTATTAAACAAATGTCAGGAAGCTGGTTATGTTTTAGAAATGGGTGGCGACTGTTAGTTAGCGACCTCCTGTGACTTGATAAAAGGTGTACGAGATGCTAATAGAAAAATATCTGTTCTTTCCATTGATACCTAATTTGTGTGTTTGTTAGGAAACGTTGCATATTAAAAAACACAGCTTAAATAGCGACCCATGGACGGGTCGGTAAAATTTCCAGTTTATAACTAGACACGCACTTTGACTCTCGCTCCCACGAGCCGTCCTAATATCTAGTGGGTAGTCAGAACCCTTCGGACTAGAGTCCATTCCACTTTCAATTTTTATTGGGATTGTAAATAGTTTTCACGAATACGTCATGAGAATTAAATTAGAATAAGATGAAACAGAATATTTTATATGCATTTTTTGTATCTCTTGTTCAGCTAGTTTCCACCGACATTCGGTATTTTAAGTACTCAGTAAGAAATAATTCATGAAACAGCTGAAATAACGTTATATGATATTTCGTAGGTTTGTCACTTACATGAAGCAAAACTAGGACTCAGATTTATTTTGTAAGAGGCCATTCTACTTGAAACAGAAAGATTTAAGACACGAAAGAAGTATACATTTTTAGCCCCTTACACAAGGAGAAAAGCGGAAGTTTACTGACAAATATTAGCCTACAGCGAAATTCATTAATTGAAAAATAACAACAGATTACATTTTGAATTTGAGTTGTTAATATTTCCTTCTTCAGCAGAGGCAAATTGCTGATTACGGGGCTTGTCCCTATATTTACCATTAACCCACCTTCAGCGACACATTAACATCATCGATATCTTTTATTAAAAATACAATAATATATCAACTCTATAAAAGGACTTTCGTCATGGTCAAATGAATAGTAAAGTTAGTATCAACTGATGCTTACACAAAAACTTTCAAGTTTCACTGATATTTGAATAAACATCGTATTCATATAAAAAAAAACATTCTCAATAAAGCACTTTGGTCCAACTTAATGTTTTGTGCGGTTGTTTTGAAATCAATAATCATCAACATGCATGGTTTTCTTTTCTCTTCTCTTACTCGGAATAGTAAAACCGTATATTACAATAAAATGTCAGTTATAAAAACAATAAACAGTATAAAACGATAATGATATCATTAGTTAGGCTAAACCAATCGTATGAATGATTACATTCGGGGAGCCTTATCGAGACTGACTCATGGAATCCTTAATCGAAATTCCTATTACAGGGGCACGGGGCTGTGGCCCGATTGGGGTTTATCGGATTTGTAAGATGAAATGTTTCTTTCTCGTCCATCTTAACTGGACACGGATTTTAGCCACGAGTGTGTCACATTCTATGATTATCTGTTTGAATCCCAAGGGATCAGACACCCGTTTCCAACTATCATGTCTTTTTGGACAATTTTCCCATGAGTCATTGAAAGTATAGTCTGTTTCATAGTTTGTCGTGTGTTTAAAATGAAAATTAAATATACAACATTTGATAAAGCGCCCTATCTAGCTAACATAAGCCACTCTAAAGCGCTTTACAGTACATAGATATACAATTATCATACAATCAATACAATTAACACATACAATTCTAACATATATAATATACTGTTTCATAGTTTGTCGTGTGTTTAAAATTAAAATTAAACATACAACATTTGATAAATCGCCCTATCTAGCTAACATAAGCCACTCTAAAGCGCTTTACAGTACATAGATATACAATTATCATACAATCAATACAATTAACACATACAGTTCTAACATATATAATTCTGAGGATTTCGCAGGAGCTGCCTTACAGGCGCTAACTACTTGTTAGTTTACGTTATTGAGGGTGGCATAAATATATATTGCTTTAGTCATAACAAAAAATAAAGTTTAGTACTTTTCAAAAATGTTTAAAGATCTCATTTTTATCTCGGAAAATGTTTTAGAGAATGATGATCGTGATTAGGAAAAAAGACTTCTGACAAACTGAAGTATAGAAAAGAATACCGAAGCATCAACAAAACCATAATCCGAATTCAAAATCGATTGAAATAGGGGCAAAAATGAACAAAGGAAAGTCCTCGAGAATAAGACCAGGTGTTCTGGAAGAGTAAGCGTCTTCTGCTTCATCGACAATACCCGTCATGTAAATCTTGGTCACATCCAAGTAAACATCAAGTCCTCAACGTGAGAACCGAGTCGTCATTTCTCGATAACTCAGAAGATATTTCTGCTATTCGGTGTATTTCTGGGGCCAATGGCTATTAACTAATTTTTAAATCGTTCTCACAAGGCTACTTTACGGTCAATGTATTAAATGACATATAAAAAGTCACATTTTTGTTCAGGATTTCTATATGATTTTAAAATACACAATCTTGTAAATAAGTTTGTTTGAGCACAAAATGTATTATTGGATATGAATATATGACCAAGGCAGGGCTCCTTTTCTCCCGCAGGCCTCGCAACATTGGCAAGATTCAAATGGGAATGGCATATATTACATGCGAAAATTAATTTCCACTTCAAGAACTAACACCTATCATAATAGTAGTACTTTGAAATGGACTATACGATAAACAGCCGAGTGTCAATCAAGTGCGATTTAATAGCAATTGACATCAGGTGTCAATTTCATTGGCTAATTATTGGAAGAATTTATTCTAATTTTCCGCTAGCATTAAATGTCCCATTGGGGACGATCGGATGATATTTTCCGGAGACGAATTCTGATTGGATCCAACGAATAGCCATGGGAATAGCGATTTTAGTAGTGCCCACAAATTATTTAATCTATACCGACTTACAGAATTCATTTATTGTAAGGGAGAGTGCTTATGATTCATTCTAAGGCCGTCTGACGGTGATACGGAACCTAATGAGAAATCGATTATGTTGATGGTTCATCCCAACGGTATTGGTCACCGTCCCCCGAAAAAATTGTCACCAAGTGTGAGAAAATTCAATCACTAAGGAAATCAACGCATGTCTCTGATTTTATACTGCATACCACTGGGGTTTATTGGAAATATTGGTAGTTATAACGTATGCCTCTATTTCGTCTTAGCCGCTGTACTGAATCTGCCCTATTGGCTGTGTGTGAAAAAAGTACATATCTAACTCGTGAACAATTCTGAAATTCAAATATTTGTTTGTACGAGTTATTGTTTATATTGTACACAAATAAACGCTTTCGTGTTTCCTTTTTAAAAGGCTGTTTAAGTAATGATTTTTCTTGCAGTCGGTTTATATATTGATGGGTATAACTGATTTGACATATCAGATTTTCAGCCAAATATAAGATAAGTTTCGTCAATATTAAATTCACAGCTAGTCAAATTACCATCGGAAGTATGCATTGAAGACCATTCTATGCCAAACGGTTAATTCAAATTATATGTTGAATCTGCAATCAAAACAGATGTATTTTTGAGGTTTTTGTCACAGTACGATTAAGGGGAAATAACCCGTCTTACTTTAGAATTATTTCAGGCAGAATTTATCTAACGGAATTCATATCATAGATATTTGATTTTCAAATTGACATGAGTTTTAGAACGTTTTGAATATAAACATAGTATTAAGTGCTTTCAAATAGGTCACCGTTTGATACGTTATGACGGCGATGGTAGTGAAAACACTGCTATTAAGTGTTAATCCAGTGACAACTAGTCTGTTTGTCCCACTCTGCAGGCACCACTGATGTGTTTGTCCCACTAACCCGCCATCATTGATGTGTTTGTCCAACTCTGCAGCCACCACTGATGTGTTTGTCCCACTCTGTAGCCACCACTGATGTGTTTGTCCCACTCTGCAGCCACCACTGATGTGTTTGTACCACTAACCCGCCACCACTGATGTGTTTGTCCCACTCTGTAGCCACCACTGATGTGTTTGTCCCACTCTGCAGCCACCTCTGATGTGTTTGTCCCACTCTGCAGCCACCACTGATGTGTTTGTCCCACTCTGCAGCCACCACTGATGTGTTTGTCCCACTAACCCGCCACCACTGATGTGTTTGTCCAACTCTGTAGCCACCACTGATGTGTTTGTCCCACTCTGCAGCCACCACTGATGTGTTTGTCCCACTCTGCAGCCATCACTGATGTGTTTGTCCAACTCTGCAGCCACCACTGATGTGTTTGTCCAACTCTGCAGCCACCACTGATGTGTTTGTCCAACTCTGCAGCCACCACTGATGTGTTTGTCCAACTCTGCAGCCACCACTGATGTGTTTGTCCCACTAACTCGCCACCACTGATGTGTTTGTCCCACTCTGCAGCCACCACTGATGTGTTTGTCCCACTAACCCGACACTATTAATATGTTAGTCCCAATAACCCGCCACCAATAATCTGTTTCTCCCACTTTCCAGCCACCACTATTCCATTTGTTCCTCATTGAAGCAAACTCTAATCTGTTTGCCCTATATTTAACAATATAATTGATGCTACAATTAAGTTTGGCGTTGTCGATCTTTTCTATCCTTCTAATATACCCCTAAAACACTTGTATTCCTTTTTCTGCATCAATGAAAATCTAAACATATTAACATGTTGCTAATATATTAAGATTATAACGGTCTATAATTTGAGCCTAAAATAATTACTAAGGTGGCTTGTTGGGGCCAAATTATAAATCTCAATCCTGATCATCCTCCCAAGACCTTTTAAGGTCGACAACGCTGGAGACAAAATAAAAGGCTGGAGCGAGATCACTGTTGCTAGGTCGCCGTCGTAGTTTCTCATTGTCGTTTTCGTTCGTTCGTTCGTTCGTTCGTTCGTTCTTATTCTTCTCCTTTCAATGCAAGACCTATCCATGGAGGAGTTTTCAGTATCAAAACTTAGCTTCTACAAGTTACTTTTTAAAAACGTCCCTGTTATGTTTTCAAAATTCACAGTTCGTAGTTTATAATTATATACAGAATGCTCGATAAAATGCTCCTGTTTTGTCACCGTTGATTACTTATAAGTTTGCCAGTAAAAAAAGGAATAAGAGAAAACTCATAACTGGGTTAAGAACGGCGTAAAAACTTGGTTAAAGGAAGGTTAAACATGTTCACAACGTTTTTATGTACATCTCCATAGGACAATTCCAGTACGAAAGTTACATTAGATATTACATGTAGCATACAGTTCATGATAGTTGATCCTCATCCACTATTGATGAGTCACTCCTACAAAGAATGGAGCGAGGTTTCCAAACGTACGAGTTATCTCCCGTTCATCGATTAGTAACAATTAATCCTTCGCCAAATGTATCTAACAGGACGGAAGAAGTATCAACTTAAAGGCAGTGTACTGAGATTGTTTTGTTCACAAACAGGAATTGAAAACTTAATTTGCGAGCTTTCGAAAACGTCTGTTTCCTTTGTCAAGCAAAGAGTACAATAGCCGAGTGTCGGTGTTCTGACCGCTGAAATCAGCTCACTACCCAAAATAGGGCGAGTTAGAGAAGTCAGCTGTCAAAAACGTAGCGCGACATTTCGTCCAAATGTACTCTAGTACTACAGGTAGAAAGAGGAAGGGTAAGATGTTTACCCATTCCGCCCCTTCTTGGGCAGTGAGCTGATTTCAGCGGTCAGAACACCGACCCTCGGCTATTGTACTCTTTGCTTTATAAAGGATACAGACGTTTTCGAAAGCTCGAAAATTAAGTTTTCAATTCCTGTTTGTGTACAAAACAGTCTCAGTATATATCTTTCATACCAAACTGATGAATCTTATTCCTAATATGAATGGCAATGATTTAAGAATACATTATATCCTCAATATGTAGCCCAGAAGGACTATCTTTCTGTGCCCCATGTACACAAGAGTGATACGAGGTGTTGTAATACAGAAAGACAAAAGTCGATCAATCCTATATTTACCTGAAATCAATCATGTATTTACCTGAAATCAATCCTATATTTACATGAAAACAATCCTATATTTATATGTAAGCTATCCTATATTTACCTGTTATCAATCCTATATTTACCTGTAAGTAATCCTATATTTACCTTTAAGCAAATCTATATTTACACGTATTCTTTTCTTTATTTACCTGTATTCAATCTAGATTAACCTGTAATCAATCCTATATTAACCTGTTATCAATCTAATATCTACCTGTTATCTATCCTAAAGTTACCTGTTATCAATCTAATATATACTTGTAATATATCTGTATTTTCATGTAATCTATCCTATATCTACCTGTAATTAACCCTTTATTTGCTTGGAATCTATCTTATATTTACCTGTAATAAATCCTATATTTACCTGTAATCATTTCTTTACATTTTATCTTTTAATCAATCCTATATTTACCTGTAATTTATCCTATATTTACCTGTAGTCAATCCTATATTAACCTGTAATCATTCCAAATTTACCTGTAATATATCCTATATTTACCTGTAATCAATCCTATATTTACCTGTAATCTATCCTATACTTACCTGTAATCAATCCTATATTTACCTGTAATCTATCATATACTTACCTGTAATTAATCCTATACTTACCTGTAATCAATCCTATATTTACCTGTAATCTATCCTATATTTACCTGTAATCTATCCTTTATTTTACCTGTAATCTTTCTGTATTTACCTGTTATCTATCATATATATACAAATGTACCTGTACATGTACTTTAAATGTGTATAGTTTTTTTTGTCAATATCAGTTGTTATTATATGACTTTGATATTTACTCAATGCTGATTGGTCTAAACCGCCCGTGCAGGTCAAAATAAAAAAGCGATATTGCCCTGCAATAACGAAAGTCTGCACGAGAGGTTATAATATTTAAATCCAAAAACCCCGCCGCAGGTTGATAACTGAATCCAAAACACCTTCTGTGGAATATTGACCAATCAGACGTCAGTAAAAATTAACCTCGTATAATGTAAATATGGCCGTCGACAGATACACTTTACTTGTGTTTTTATTAACAAAACAAGATTCGGAAGTAATTTTGAGGAGGGTGTAGCTAGGTTGTTAAACGAAAAGGATACCAAGAATACTAGAATGGCAACAAAACCATCTATACTGCCCTCTGGTGTTTTGAAGCAGAAAAGAGCACTGAAACGGACCTCCCACTGATGCCGGTAAACGATCAGGCTGAAATTCTGAGCAAGTTTTAGATCTAGGTCTTCTTCTAAATCCGAAAGAAAAATACGAAAGGTATTAACGGAGACAAATATCAGATGATACAAAAGTTATCGGCCTTTTTTAGGTTAATACGAGGATTTATCAATCTTCGGCCTCCGGCCTCGGGAAATATCGTTTTCTCAGATTGATAAACCCTCGTATTCACCTAAAAGAGGTCGATAATTGTATAACAGAACAAGTCGTATTACAAATAAAAACTTGTTGCTTCTGTTACCCTTCCCTCCCCGAAACGCAGACAAAATCCACTTAAATCATTAAATCTGTTTCATGCTATTTTTAATTTACATGTCCAATAGATATTGGTTATGATACATTGTATAATAGCAAAAAAACCCCACCTGAACAAGTACCAAGTACAGGGACAATACCAATTGAATATAAAATACATTTATACACAAACAAGCATGATAACACAATATACAATAGCAATACATAATATGAGCTTTAAAACACGTCAAATTCACACAACAGTTATCATAAATATAAATTGTTTAAAACATTTCCAAGTTTGTTTCGTTTCTTTCAAAAGTGAAATCATCATTATCATCATCATCAATATCATCGTCGTCGTCGTCGTCACCGTCGCCATTATACCAGCATAAGCACAGAACAATTTGTAACCGTAGACAGTGATTTTCCATCTTTCGTGTATATCTGTTCATATAGGCCACATTTCGATAATGTATCATGTTCAACACAAAAATCACTTGCATGATTATCCGTGACATCACAGCCCAAGTTAGTCTGGTTCAAATATCCAGATATTGTGCCTGAACCAAAACAAGTTCACCTTTTTTTAAGTAATAGATTCAAGCAAATATCAGAAATACTACAGGAATGATATACATATTCTACGATAACACCACAGGAGTACTGCGACTAGAACGCACCAGCTGTGTCTCGCGAAGGAACCTTTCTGACGTGAAACGTTTCTGTTGTACGTACCGGCGACAGGTCAACATATCTCCAAGGGCTCGTCTAAAACGCCTGTTACATATTATATAAATGATGAAATTCATAAGTTGTCCAGACATATTTATTACCAATGTGTAATGTATGAAAATCATCCACGATAACGTCAGCAAAATTGAACAAGACCCGAACTCTAGGCAAGCGAATGTAGCGCTGATATATACCAAAACAGGCGTTTCGCAAACGATAAATGTGAAAACTATCCAAAGGGTGATCACCGAGAGATTCCTAGACGAGTTGTGCACAGAAAGTGATGACGTAGTCCGCAAGAAGCTAGACCTTTGTAATGTTTTAAGTATCGCCGGTTCGATACAAATTAGAATAATTAAAGGAAGAAGTATGAAGAGAATCGGGTGTATGTACCATAACGTAAAATTTGACACGGCGATACTGCAAGCCTGAACCGTAATGTTTGTAAGATAGAAGGAATTGATTTCGATGGCATGGTACGCATGGGAGTGAATTTGAAAAACAAGATACACAAGTGAACAAAGAACAGAAAATAAAATGAATATCAGCGTGTGCTTTTTAGAACAGATTAATTTTGCCCGAAATGGATACACGACGCAGATATACCGTTGAATAGCGAGTCCAACGATTAAATAAGTCGACGTGTAATGAGAGAATACTGGTAAAAAATTAAACAGGAATGTGTACAGTTCACATATTCTATAGGGGAGATAATCACGGTAGTCTTCAAAATAAAACACATATACATCGATAGCCCCAAGTGATAAACAACAAAGCATGTCACACAGACAGATGCTAATCAATAACATGTGGGAAGGGTTTCTCAATTTAATTTTCCAGAAAATTGCAATTGTCAAAAGATTGCAAATGAAGACTAAACTTGCTATGACTGGTATGATATATTTATGTAACACTATGGTGTTGGGATCGTTCGCTTGGAAAAGTATCGGGAAAAGACTATTGATTTGAACTGCTTCTTGCATTGTAATATTATCGGTATTGCTATCTGATCCGTTCATTATGAAAATAAAATCCGAATCTCCGTCTTAATCTCAAATGCAACTTCTTTTCAAATTACAAGATAATTATATGAAAACGTATCAAGAGCGGATACTTAGATAAATGATGACATAGAATCCCCTTCGGACATTATTGACTTTGTGAAAGTCTCGGCGTTTTCAGATTTTAGAATGTAGTCGGTTTTCGATATTGTGGTGCGTTTCTTATAAAATACATTTTTTAATTTAGAATTCGTTTTATACGATGGTACTAACGGGTTTTTATATATTCCAAATGTTAATGGTCCTTGGTTACACCTTGAAAACGACAACAAAATTAATGTTCGACAAATCACGTTTAAGAAAATATTGATTGTACAACTGACGCTTTAAAACCGATACGTTATCAACTATCGATATGAGGTCATTCGATATTCCTTGTTTACATAATTTATACATTCGACACAAACACTGATGTTATATTGAACATGAATTTGCAATAAGAATCTCCTTCCGAAAAGACTAGATATTTAAAGCATTATACATGTAGTAAATTGCACACAACTAATCAGACTGTCTTGTTGTTGGGCGTGGTCACTGTCAATGTTGATGTTTGTTGTTGGGCGTGGTCACTGTCACTGTTGATGTTTGTTGTTGTTGGGCGTGGTCACTGTCAATGTTGATATTTGTTGTTGTTGGACGTGGTCTCGCTGTCAATGTTGACGTTTGTTTTTGTTGGGCGTAGTCACTGTCAATGTTGATGTTTGTTGTTGGGCATGGTCTCGCTGTCAATCTTGATGTGCGCTGTTGTTGGGCTCGGTCTCTATCAATTTCGATATGTGTTGTTGTTTAGCGTGGTCGCTATCAACCTTGACGTGTGTTGTTTTTAGGCGTGGTCGCTGTCAATCAGGTCAGGTAACTTTTGCCAAGAAAGAAAACTGTCGTTCCGTTCACTTTCAAATGACGTCATTATATTGATTGAAGCAATCAATCTGTAAAATAAATCATTTTATAATATATTTTTTCCAGTCAAATATAGAAAATTATTCATTATATAAAAGTGATATTTTTCACTAGTGAAAGATATCACTTTTTCTGATTTGACTAATCAGAACGCTACTTACAAACGACATTTGGGAAAATCAAAAGCTGCCACAGTAGATTTTGCTATAAAAATGTAATAAATATAATATCTAACAGTATCTTCAGTAATACCAAACATATTTCACTCGTGTGGCTAATATTTTGATATTTTTCTCGAGTGCGCGAAATATTAGCCCACCTCGTGAAATATATTTGGTATTACTGAAGACACTGTTAGATATCCTCTATTTATGACTATTATTTACCGTGTACAGTGACTTTCATTCGATAACCACTAGTGTTGTACTCCAATCACTATGCTTTTCTGTGACGTCACCAAGCATCGGGGTTTACCAAAATTGAAATCCCCTCGGATAAAATTTTCCCATATACACCTTGTAACACCCCTGGTCATGAAATATTCTTAAAATCTTTTAAATGGTATAAAGGACAAAATAATTCCTGAAAATATATAGTCTATTGCCAGTAAATATTTAATCATATGCACATAAGACCATGCTATGAAGTATTTAAGCAAATCAAGTACGTACAATATGAGTTCGATATCTGACATAAATTGAAATTTCAGTTGACATATATCTATTCACTCCTGAAACAAATCATCACTGTTTCTTCAATTTCTTTGCATAAATCTGTTTTTGTTTTGTTTGTACGCTTATATTTATGTATAGCGCGTGAATATTTTTTCAGCAATGTTGGTCATTTGCATACAGTAATAATAAAAAACATATATGTTTACTCACATGTCGACGATATGTCCATTCGTTGTCATAGAGACCTGAAATTTTGGAACTCTAACGCGCTTTACCCCTTCCGTTGTTGTAGAATGTCTCTTTTCCGGAATTTGTTCAGAAGCTGCAGTTTGTACAACTTTTACCATTTATGAGTGTTTAAAAAGCAATCAACATGCATAGATTGCCGAACAAGAATAAAATGATAACGGGTTGTTCCTTCAAAGTAGAAACGAGAACTGCCGCAGAGTAAAATAACAAACGTTGTAGAATTATGCTTTCCAGTGTAATGAGGTTTACGAAATAAAACAATGACATTTGTCTATGATCAGGTTTTGTAGAGATACCATACTTAATAAATAGAATGTTTCGGTACAATTGGAAATTCATATACTGTCAAATTCCATACACACCGATAATAAGTCGAGTTGGAGGCTTCAGAAACTCAGAACAGCTTGTAATTGATACAATGCTCATATGTTATTCATAGAAATATTCTTTAGAATTTTTTTCATTCTAAACACTAACAGAAATCGATTTAGTATGTTCAATTGTATCACTCAAATCAACAAATGAATAAAATAACGAGCTTAATAATTGGGCAGTATTTAAAAGTAGCACAAAACATCATCATAACTAAAGGCCTATTGTGATGACAAGTGTGTCATTTCCACATGCTTGTAATAATGCAAACGTTAAAAAATTGTCTTCTTTCCAGTGTTACAATGCAAGGATAACCGAAGGTCAGGCTCCTTAGTCATCCATGTTTTGATGCACCCACTATTAGTTTTCACTGCTGTGTGCACAGGTAGGCGGAGCTTATGCTAGTTTAAGTATACTGTAAAAGCCAATAGTTTCGCGCGTTGAAGTTTTCGCTTAGTCATCCTTCAAACTGCTCACGATGTGAAAAGGTTTGAGCTGGAAGTGATATATGCGAACATTCCCACACCGCGAACAATTTCACTTTTACGGTTATAAATCTTGTCTCTTTTCTCAATATGTGCTTGTTTCTAGGTCTTTCCACTAAATGGTTGCCTGTACAATGGATCCGTTTTGTAAATTATATAATAATATCGATTTCATACTATTGAAAAAATGATATTACCATTGGTTCCACGGTTTTCATTTGCTTTCTTTCCACTTAAAGGCCCAATATACTTTCGGCAAAACTTGAAGCAAAATCAAGTCTAATAACTTAAAGTGTATTATATTTATAGATTTAGTTAAGATTAACTGATATCAGCAGTAATCAAAATGAATTCTTTCGCGGTTACTGGTGCAGCAGCAATTGAAACTCGGTATTTGTAAACACGCGTCCATTTTGAACTGTCTTCTACTTTCGGCTTGTTGTGAAAGTGGGCCCCACCTGAATTATTTTCAATTCTTTTGTCGAGAGTTTCTTGTTAGTTACCGCTCAGGTTTACTTCGTTTTAGGCTTATATTTGCATGGTAATATTAACTGGATTTATTCAAAATTTTTCAGAATCACGAAAAATTTCCTTAAGTTACATATATTGGGTCTTTAAAGAACAATTGAAATGGTAACAAAGTAATGAAGATATATTGTATGGGTGTTATTTTGGGTGAAGGGGAACATATTTTGCATAATTAGTGATTCTGACCCCCAAGGAACTGGAGAGGCCTGGCCCAACAGGAAAAAAAGAGCGAAATAAAGCATAAACTGAACTCAATTTAACCTCAAAAGAGACGTTTCCGAAGAACGTTTTCCTTTCGGCTAACCGTCACATTCCCTATTATTAGCATAGAGTATGCTCATTATTGTGTTTACTTGTTGTGATTGATAATGATACTCGGTTCTCATTTTGAGAACTTGATGTTTACTTCGATGTGAAAAAGATTTACATGGCGGGTGTCGTCGATGAAGCAGAAGACGCTTACTCTTCCGGAACACCTGGTCTTATTCTCTTGTACTTTTGCAAGGGTCTCCATGTGAATCTTTCCTTTGTTCATATTTTGCCCCTGGTTTAATCGATTTTGAGTTTGGATTATGATAATGTAAACGCTTCGGTATTCTCTTATTTATTATTATTAACATATCTTAATTTCCTGCGTATTACCCGCTCCGGGGTGTAGCCCGTGGGAAGTAAATAAATGCATTTTTGAGGCTTTTGTAAAA
The DNA here is from genome assembly GCA_947623455.1 of Mimachlamys varia. Taxonomy (NCBI): domain Eukaryota; kingdom Metazoa; phylum Mollusca; class Bivalvia; order Pectinida; family Pectinidae; genus Mimachlamys; species Mimachlamys varia. Next base: position 24,115,612 of record OX392532.1, on the reverse strand, counting down.
AAAACTCGCACTGGCAGATTCCCCGATGGTTATACGTCGAATGTTTACTTAATGAGTACAATTGTACGGATGTGACTTTGTGATTTATTGATTTGAATGTTGGAAATCAGAGACATATGATGGAAATATTGGTTTTATTTTATAAATATATATGTTTATTTGTATAATTCAAGCTATATGTAAACTTATCAATGAAATGTTTTGTTTACAAATAGCATAGGTCTACATGTTAATAAAAGTGGAAACATTTAACAACGTATAACCCGTATTTTTTAATAAAAATAGAAAGTCCGCACTGGCAGATAGCCCGCATTAGGCATCTTCGGATGTAAGAAATCGTAGAGCCCGCAGGCAATACGCAGGAAATTACGGTACTTTACTAAATTGTATACTCTGCCGTTCACTGTTACCATTAACTTCTATTAACATATTGACAATGAATATTCATTAATAATATATATAACAGAAATATGATACGTTACCCTCTCACAATAAGAACCGTTGAAAGCAATTATTGTTAAATCGGTTCCATAGTGAATTTATAGAACTCCACATGATAAAACAATAAGTGTAACAGGAGACACGCGAGGTGCATGTAATATTAATGACCGATACAAAAGTAAAACTATGAATTACACAATTGCACTGGGTTACTAATTCTCTCGTACAACTTTCGTCATGGTTGATTGCGTAGGGTTTATTCTCCTATTAACAAGCAAGGTATGAGATCACTGCCCGACCACGTGGCTTTAACCTGATACTTCGGTTTCCTCCCACCACATTGAGACCCGTGTGCGCTTACACCAGTGCCAACAACAGTGATTGAAATAAGTTTAAATATTTTTTTTTATATTTTTTTTTGTAACCAAGATAAATACATGTACTAGCTGCAATATATACCGTTTGACTTGAGAATTGTTCTCTGTAGCTCGATCGGTTGAGTGTAAGACTAGAAGCAAGAGGTTCCGGGTTCGACTCCTAGCGGAGGCATTAACAAAATAATGACCTCTGTTACTACATAATATTTTCCTACATACATTTTATTAACCAAGGTTCATCAGGTCGTGGTCAAATTCGATACTTACAATCTTTAAAGAGGCAATTTAGTGATCCAAGGTTTTTTTTTTAAATCAACTAGAATGAAAAATATCTAGATTCAGACAAAGGAATCGGTACTTGGTAATTAGTTACCGTGTATCCGATATCCGATGTGGTCAGTTTAATTATTGGGAAAGCCCGCGCCAAATATAACGACATAAAAATATAACATGAAATAACCGCTACCCCTGGCGCGACCCTATGTATGTGTGTTGTAAACAATTGGACGCGAGGACACTATGATTTTGATTTCACACGTACTTCTTTCATGGTATGTTAGATTAACGAAATACTTTGACAACAATTATGATATATATGATTGTTATCAGATCCCACGAGAAATTGTTTTGGCATTCTTCAAACTAAACAAAAAAGATATTATTGAAAGCTCGCACACACAGGGGCCTTATGAGGGGAAATTTGTTAACCAGAAAACACGCATGCTCCGTAGGGTCAAAGTGCTCAGAGATGTTTTTAAACATATGTCTCATTTGCATGGTTGGACGAATAAGGATTTCCTTATTATTTATTGAATAGTTCACAAGGATTACAGAACTACAATTTTATAAAATATTTGGTGATATTTCAAAAAGTAAACAAACAATTTTTGGTTTAGTTCCAGACAAAAATCACATACATCAATACTCTGATGGTCATGTGCATTCATTCAATGGTATTCAATGATACATTCAATGGTATTCAATGATACATTCAATGGTGTTCAATGATACATTCAATGGTGTTCAATGATACATTCAATGATGTTCAATGATAATAATAATAATCAAGTATTACCTTCTTAGATATTGTATATCTCTTCAGCACCTTAGTGTTACATACAATGTACCACAAGAAAACAATCAACAATAAATTGACTGGAGCTTATCGAAAGGTGGTTAGGGGGATAGTTTGGTTCAAAAGTAGAAACTGGTTAAGAAAAAGGAGAGACAAAGATAAGAGAGGAAATAGAACATAAAAGCAAGAAGTAAAGAAAGAAAAAACAATTTCCGACAAAGGCTGACAAAAAACAGACCTTTGTAAATATATCACTTAATGGATGATACGAAGATAACATAAAAACACAAGCTATAAGGAAAAGTATATTTTATACACAACACCAACAAGATAGAAAGTTCAAAAATTTATTGAATCAGATTAAAATAACTTGTTCATGTTATTAAACTAATTTTTTGGCTTTCTTGGGGGCTGCTCTGCTACTTAATCCTACCACACAAATTACATAATATATATATGTTACAACAGATCTATTAAAGCTAAAGACAAAACACACATTACTTAGCTAAAAAAAAAAAATAAAAAAAAAGTGACGCGATCCCCGGCTTGAGCGATCTCAAGCGAGTAGCTAATAGGCAGCCCTGCAAACAGGCATCAAGGACTTCCAGTGGCTGAGAGTACAAAGTATGGATAAGAACGTGACTTATACAGTAAAACTCTGACTGGCTAAGCACACTACTCCTTAATCACCTATATATGCTAAAACGCATGTAGATTAATACCTGTATAAACAAACCAGGATAATAGAAGTACGTGACTTAAGGAGTGCTCCCCGGCACGCAACAAACATGTTATGTTTACAAAAATAATCAAATACTGATTTTGGGGTATAATTCTCCTAATTTAAAGTCCAAATCGAACGAATGTTACAAACACAAAGTGTAAATTGGATGTAGCATGAGTGAGAGCCCCCAAGAAGTAACCAAGTGGAATTAATATATAAAGAGAACAGATTTAAATCTTGTATATTACTATATTAATAAATTAAAACGGGTTGTTCCTTCAAAGTAGAAACGAGAACTGCCGCAGTGTAAAATAACAAACGTTGTAGAATTACTTTCCAGTGTAATGAGGTTTACGAAATCAAATAATGGCATTTGTCTATGATCAGGTTTTGTAGAGATACCATACTTAATAAATAGAATGTTTCGGTGCAATTGGAAATTCATATACTGTCAAATTCCATACACACCGATAATAAGTCGAGTTGGAGGCTTCAGAAATTCAGAACAACTTGTAATTGATACGCTGCTAATCTGTTATTCATAGAGATATTCTTTAGAATTAGTTTTATTCTAAACATAAACAGAAATCGATTTAGTAATTTTCAATTGTATATCTCAAATCAACTAATGAATAAAATAACGAGCTTAATAATTGGACAGTATTTAAAGGTAGCACGAAACATCATCATAACTAAAGGCCTATTGTGATGACAAGTGGGTCATTTCCACATGCTTGTAATAATGCAAACGTTTAAAAAATCTGCTTTCTAGTGTTACAATGCAAGGATAACCGAAGGTCAGGCTCCATGGTCATCCATGTTTTGATGCATCCACTATTGGGTTTCACTGCTGTGTGCACAGGTAGGCGGAGCTTATGCCAGTTTAAGTATAATGTAAAAGCCAATGGTTTCGCGCGTTGAAGTTTTCGCTTCGTCATCCTCCCAACTGCTCACAATGCGAAAATGTTTGAGCTGGAAGCGATATATGCGAACATTCCCACACCGCGAACAATTTCACTTTTACGGTAATAAATCATGTCTTTTTTCTCAATATGTGCTTGTTTCTAGGTCTTTCCATTATATGGTTGCATGTACAATGGATCCGTCTTGTAAATTATATAATAATATCGATTTCAAACTATTGAAAAAAATGATATTACCATTGGTTCCACGGTTTTCATTTGCTTTCTTTCCACTTAAAGCCTAATATACGTAACTTTCGGCAAAACTTGAAGCAAAATCAAGTCTAATAACAGATTATATTTATCGATTTAGTTAAGATTGACTGTTATCAGCAATATTCCAAATGCATTCTTACGCGGTTACCGGTACAGCAGCAGTTGAAACACGTTATTTGTAAACACGCTTCCATTTTGAACTGTTTTCTACCTTCGGCTTGTTGTTAAAGTGGGCCCCACCTGAATTATTTTCAATTCTTTTGTCGAGATTTTCTTGTTAGTTACCCGCCCAGGTTTACTTCGTTTTAGGCTTATATTTGCATGGTTATCAACTTGATTTATTCAGAATTTTTCAGAATCATGAAAAATGTCCCGAAGTTACGTATATTGGGTCTTTAAAGAACAATTCAAATGGTAACAAAGTAATAATGATATATTGTATGGGTGTTACTTTGGGTGAAGGGGAACATATTTTGCATAATTAGTGAGTCTGACCTCCAAGGGACCAGAAAGGCTTGGCCCAACAGGAAAATTAGAGGTAAATAAAGCATAAACTGAACTCAATTTTACCGTAAAAGCGACATTTCCAAAGAACGTTTTCCTTTCGGCTAACCGCCACATTCCCTATTATTAACATAGAGTATGCTCATTAGTGTGTTTACTTGTTGTGATTGACAATGATACTCGGTTCTCATTTTGAGAACTTGATGTTTACTTCGATGTGACAAAGATTTACATGGCGGGTGTCGTCGATGAAGCAGAAGACGCTTATTCTTCCGGAACACCTGGTCTTATTCTCTTGTACTTTTGCAATGGTCTCCATGTGAATCTTTCCTTTGTTCATATTTTGCCCCTGGTTTAATCGATTTTGAGTTTGGATTATGATAATGTAAACGCGTCGGTATTCTCTTATTTATTATTATTAACATACCTTAATTTCCTGCGTATTACCCGCTCCGGGTTGTAGCCCGTGGGAAGTTAATAAGTGCATTTTTGAGGCTTTTGTAAAAAAAACTCGCACTGGTAGATTCCCCGATGGTTATACGTCGAATGTTTACTTAATGAGTACAATTGTACGGATGTGACTTATTTATTGATTTATTGATTTGAATGTTGGAAATCAGAAACATATGATGGAAATATTGTGTTTATTTTGTAAATATATATGTTTATTTGTATAATTCAAGCTATATATAAACTTATCAATGATATGTTTTGTTTACAAATAGCATAGGTCTACATGTTAATAAAAGTGGAAACATTTAACAACGTATAACCCGTATTTTTTAATAAAAATATCCATAGAAAGTCCGCACTGGCAGATAGCCCGCACTAGGCATCTTCGGATGTAAGAAATCGTAGAGCCCGCAGGCAATACGCAGGAAATTACGGTACTTTACTAAATTGTATACTCTGCCGTTCACTGTTACCATTAACTTCTATTAACATATTGACAATGAATATTCATTAATAATATATATAACAGAAATATGATACGTTACCCTCTCACAATAAGAACCGTTGAAAGCAATTATTGTTAAATCGGTTCCATAGTGAATTTATAGAACTCCACATGATAAAACAATAAGTGTAACAGTAGACACGCGAGGTGTATGTAATATTAATGACCGATACAAAAGTAGAACTATCTATTACACAATTGCACTGGGTTACTAATTCTCTCGTACAACTTTCGTCATGGTTGATTGCGTAGGGTTTATTCTCCTATTAACAAGCAAGGTATGAGATCACTGCCCGACCACGTGGCTTTAACCTGATACTTCGGTTTCCTCCCACCACATTGAGACCCGTGTGCGCTTACACCAGTGTCAACAACACTGATTGAAATAAGTTTAAATATTTTTTTTTATATTTTTTTGTAACCAAGATAAATACATGAACTAGCTGCAATATATACCGTTTGACTTGAGAATTCTTCTCTTTAGCTCGATCGGTTGAGCGTAAGACTAGAAGCAAGATGTTCCGGGTTCGACTCCTAGCGGAGGCATTAACAAAATAATGACCTCTGTTACTACATAATATGTTCCTACATACATTTTATTAACCAAGGTTCATTGGGTTGTGGTCAAATTCGATACTTACAATATTTTAAGGGGCAATTTAGTGAACCAACGTTTTTTTTTTTAAATAAGCTAGAATGAAATATATCTATATTCAGACAAAGGAAACTGTACTTGATAATTAATTACCGTGTAGCCGATATCCGATGTGGTCAGTTTAATTATTGGGAAAGCCCGCGCCAAATATAACTAAATAAAAATATAGCTTGAAATAACCGCTTCCCTTGGTGCGACTACATGTAAATGTGTTGTAACAATTAGACGCGAGGACACATTGAGTTAGATTTTACACAATTGTGATATATATGATTGTTATCAGATCCCACGAGAAATTGTGTTGGCATTCTTTAAACTAAAGAAAAGAAGATATTATTGGAAGCTCGCACACACAGGGGAAATTTGTTAACCAGAAAACACGCATGCTCCGTAGGGTCAAAGTGCTCAGAGATGTTTGTAAACATATGTCTCATTTGCATGGTTGGACGATTAAGGATTTCCTTATTTTTTATTGAATAGTTCACAAGGATTAGAGAACTATAATTTTATAGAATATTTGGTGATATTTTAAAAACTAAACAAACTTTTTTTGTTTTAGTTCCAGACAAAAATCACATACATCAATATTCTCATGGTCATGTGCATTCATTCAATGGTATTCAATGATACATTCAATGGTATTCAATGATACATTCAATGGTATTCAATGATACATTCAATGGTATTCAATGATACATTCAATGGTATTCAATGATACATTCAATGGTATTCAATGATACATTCAATGGTATTCAATGATACATTCAATGGTGTTCAATGATACATTCAATGGTATTCAATGATACATTCAATGGTATTCAATGATGCATTCAATGGTGTTCAATGATACATTCAATGGTATTCAATGATACATTCAATGGTGTTCAATGATACATTCAATGGTATTCAATGATACATTCAATGGTATTCAATGATGCTAATAATAATCAAGTATTACCTTCTTAGTTATTGTACATCTCTTCAGCACTTTAGTGTTCATAATCCTTACATACAATGTACCACAAAAAACAATCAACAATAAATTGACTGGAGCTAATTGAAAGGTGGTTAGGGGGATAGTTTGGTTCAAAAGTAGAAACTGGTTGAGAAAAGGAGAGACAAAGATAAGAGAAGAATAGGACATAAAAACAAGAATTAAAGAAAGAAAAAACTATTTCCGACAATGTTTCCAGAGGAGCAACTAGATCATATCGTAATCCTAGAATCCAGTGTTCACCCCCGGAGAAACCAAGACAATACCAGCTAGCTACATAAGACTACTCGTGTACTACAAGCTGCAACCAAAGTGAAGTTATGTAATCAGGGCTACTCACTCTAGTAATTATCTACACAATAAAACAGCAAACTCCCAAAGACCTAGAGAAGGTTTACTCGTTGAACTCGGGAGAAGCGACTTGACTGTAAGTATGTGGAGAGCCATGAGAAAGTAAACTCTATCTTAGAGAAGAATATTGACTACTGTGCTGCAGAGAAGCGACTTGACCCCAAAATAGCAATTGAACATACTAAGAGAAGAGCTTGACTCTACTGTGCTGCAGAGAAGCAACTTGACTCCACGTATTCCTGGCGAGACTATGAAAATGTTTCCAGAGAAGCCACTAAACATCTACCGACACTGCATTTGTAGTAATTAGAGGAAATATGTTAAACTGTTAACGCTTATAAGTAGAAGTGATCGAAAATTGGGCTAATAGAATCAGAAGAGCCAAATAAGTGGAATGAACTTGTGAACATATTATGACAGCATAGAGGTAAACATTAATTTTAAATAAAAAGGTAGACATTAAAATGACAAATACCAGATCTCATCATGCAGCGCTGGGTATGTTCTAATACGACCGTAAGGTCTGAAGGTATAGCTGTAGACAAGGTAACCGTGTCGTGTTACAAGAACTCTGTCGGTAGTGAATTCTGATACAAAGTGTTAAACTAGAGACTTAAAAGAGGGCACGTAAATGATCAGTGTGACACTTGCTAAACATGTCCATGTGTTGGAAGATACAGTCAAAGCAATCAGAACGTAACACATTTCCAGACATGGGGGCCGCCATCTTGAATGACGGCAGACCCGGAAATCTGGGATCGCGCACCCTCAGTTCCCAAGGGAAGTGACGCGGCGTTGACCCGGTTTTTAGACGATGTTATGGCCAGTCTTTATCGAATATTATTCCAGGCCTAGCTAGAACCCAGTGCATTACTGAAAACGATATCCATTGTTCGTACATTATCTTCCATTCTCACATTGGTCCATTTCGAATAACCGAGATCGTACGTGGTTTCTAGTTCTGATTGTTATTGTTGAAGCGCCATGACCCGATTGTCGTATAGCCTAAAGTAGGCCTATGCCTGAAAAGGTGCATCGGAAATCAAACCTGTTCACTTGTCCCCATCTTACGATCCAAAGTCTTCTTGACCTTAGAATCAAATTCCATTCTCTTTACGAAACGAACGGTTGTCAAAAACAACACAACACACACGAATGTCAACAAAGGCACGTGGCTACGTTACGTACGGTCAGCATGAAAATATTTCAAAATACAAGTCTCATTATCGTAGGAAGGTAGGCAATCTGGTTCTCAGTTCACATTTATCAAAGACTCCTAAACTCCATCTGTACGTAATCTTTGAGAATCCCAACGGACATTATAATTAGCGTCAATGACAGACAAATCCCACGAGCATGAACAAGTCAACAGAACTTGTCAGAAGCACGTGTAGTGTTTCACGGTAAATAGCTAGCAGTACAGACTGCAAAAAAAACAATAGCTTCCTTGAATGAAGTCGTAGGTGAGTAAATTGTTCGAAATCTTCGGGAGAGGAAGAGAAAAATAACAAAACAAAAACAGTAAATGCTGATACTGAGACTGCTCCGACCTACTGAAGATATCAAAAGGGGCTCTCCCTATAGCTAACTAACCATTGGTCAAACAGGTCACGTGACATACGTACAACCTTACCAAATATGGGAGCAGAGTTTAGGGTGGTCAATTTAATGTTATGTACAAATAATTCTTTAGGTATACCCAAATATACAAATAAAAAGAAAGAGTTAAATTTAATTTTAATCCGTAATGACTGAAATTTACTTATTATAATTGGTATGTTTATTTTTTAAAAGCTATATGGTAAGCACTGAAATCTTTGATAATGGAAACTTCCTTGTCATATTTTTTTTTACCTACATGTTATTACTTTTCGATATAATATGAAGTTTTCAGATTACTTATTAGAGTAGGTAAGTAAAGATCATTGCCTAAACACTTTGACAATATATGTAGTGCTTCATATTCAGTATTATCATATTTTCTGCTCTGTTATTTTGATGTTGGATTTTTGTTATTTTACCAAAAATAAAATCTTGTTTCATATAAAAAAATGCAACATTACAAGTAGCTTGAATCCAAATTTGGAAAGCCATAATTATATTTGGGACTTTATTACATTCCCAAAGTACATGCTGCATAGTTTCTTTTTCTATTTTTTAAAAAGTTGTTTGTAACTAATATGTGGTGATTTATGAAGTTTATTTTTGATGCTATATTCAATAAATCTATTTCCTAAAGTTAGCAATTTATTCTTTTTAATTATTGTAAAAAGCAGTGTCTGCCAATTTAAATTGTTAAGGCACATATTTCTAATCCATGTTGATTTTAAGGCCATTTCAAAATGTTGGATATGAACCATTTTCAAGCCATCTTCTTCATAACATTTCACAATAATATTTCTTTTTACTTTGGCTATTGGACTTCCACAAAGGTTGTCATAAAAAAATATTTTGAATTTCGTTCATAGTAGATTGGTTAGGTGATGGTAATCTTATGAATAAGTGTGTAAGAATTGGTAGAAGTAGTGATTTTATTACAGTTATCCTACCTATAGATATCAGATCAGATATTGTAGTGTCAGTTGTTATTCCTTCAAAAAGCTTTTTCGAAATCTTTTAAAAGGAGCATGTCTGATATATGTTGTTCTTCTGTAAAATCCATTACATCATAACTTAATCTAGTATTATCAGCTATATATCTGCCTGGAATAAAACCTGTTTGATCGCTATGTATAAGTTTATCTAGAACTGATTTTTTTCCCAATACATCCTGAACCAATTTTTTATATAACATTTAAAGGCCCAATATACGTAACTTTCGGCAAAACTTGAAGCGAAAATAAAGCCTAATAACTTATTATATCTATAGATTTAGTTAAGATTAACTGATACCAGCAATATTCAAGATGAATTCTTTCGCGGTTTCTGATACAGCAGCAGTTGAAACACGCTATTTGTAAACAAGCGTCCATTTCGAACTGTCTTCTACCTTCGGTTTGTTGTTGAAGAGGGCCCCACCTGAATAATTTTCAATTCTCTGGAGTTTTTTGTCAACAGTTTCTTGTTAGTTACCGCTCAGGTTAACTTCGTGTTAGGCTTATTTTTGCATGGTTATCAAATGGATTTATTTTCAGAATTTTTCAGAATCACGAAATTTTCTCTGAAGTTACGTATATTGGGCCTTTAAGAGAGAAATAGGTCTCCAAAGAAACAAACTTAACTTGATCACCCCTTTAAGAAATCATATTCTGGGTCTGGTTTCTGATCGTAGCTTTCGAAAACATGGTTAAAATTATTTTCCTTACAATAAACTAAGAAGACACCTACAGCGTGTTCGGTTGTATTTTTAATGTAAACAGCACCTCTGAAAATACAATTACACAATGTCTCACAGGTTGAAATACAGCACAAAACTCTTCATTAAGAATCGGGTTCTTGCGCAATTATGACACGTATGATTCTTCTGGTGGAGGATCTACGAGTATATTTTTGCTTTATGTTTATTCGAAGATCCCCATCCTTCTTATTATCATGGACCTTCGGAAAACAACAAACCACGATATAGAAATATAATACGTCACATTAATTAACTAATGCTCGGACATTTTCGCCATCATATTGGCTGGATCATATACACGTGTAAACTGGTTACATATTGAGATAATACATTTTATGTATTTAACACCAACTATACAAAAAGTTTTGCAGCAAGTATAAAACACTCTTGTTGGCCCAGAAATTAGCGCACGGGGTCTTATTATGGAGGAAATCGGAATACCCGGAGAAACCCCTCGAGGTCTGACAATATCGATATAACTACAGAATTGTCATATAATTGAAAAATTACGAAATCGATTCCTATTTGTGTTGTTTAGAATCAAACATTCATAAAGAATATCTAAATGAATAACAGATAAGCATTGTATCAATTACAAGCTGTTCTGAAAGCCTGAAGCTTCTAATTTTACGTAGTATGGATGTGTATGGAATGTGACCGAGTATTACGTTCTAATTGTTCGGAAATACATTATTTATAAAGTATGTTTTCTATACAATACGTGATTCCAGACAAATTTAGCAAAGTCCAAAAGCGGAATTCTATGACGCAGATTTTTTACATTGACATAGTGCTCGTTTCTACCTAGAAGCGGCGAACATTTTTTTCTTGTTCGGCAATCCATGCTGATTTCTTTTTAAACGCTCATCAATGGTAAAAAGGTGTAAAAACTACAGCTACTGAACAAATTCCGAAAAGGAGACTTTCTACAACAACGGAAGAGGAAAAGCGTACCAACGTTTAAAAAATGAAGGTCTCCATGACAACGAATGGACATATCGTCGACATGTGAGTGCAACTATATATATATGTTATTATAGTAAGCAAATTGCCAACGTTGTTGAATAAATATTTGCAAGCAACGGAATTATTTTAAAAAAAAAATGTATTTTTATGCTAGTATAAGTTAATTGATGGACGCAGGCAAAATAAATGCATCTACGTCCCTATTTAAATATTTAGCTTGAAATTGACATTGAATTAAAAAAAAAACAGTTCTAAATGTGAATCCGAATAAAAAAGGTAGAAAATGGAGTGATTAAGAGACATTTCAATATTCATATAACTATTCGAGTTTTAAAAGACGAATGACTTTTCTGTACCATGATGGTCCACGAACTCTGTATACATATGCATCTGTTTCATTGTCTTCTGTTTGTTTTGCTTCTTTCCTCGATACTTTTTTATATATTTGTTTTCATTTTTTTAAAGGAACTAAAACAGTAAAAATCACAATTAACAAATATGATGAAAATTATTTTCCGAGAGCATGCCACGAAACTTACACTTTCTGGTAATACAACCAATTCAAAGTCTCAGTCAACATATAGAATAAACAAGTGAAATCATTATTTCCTAATTGTGTGGAACTAATTATAGCTGCTTCGTCCTCCTCGGACTCTTCATTGATGTCAAGGGCCAAAAGGTGAGAACCCAAAATTTCTTAACTAATGTAGAAGCAGAAGGGTCAGGTGCGTAATACCCCTTTGATTTATGAATTTAGAAGTAAAATTACTCCAGTTCTGTATGATTCAAATCGTGTACTACTATATAAAGCTCCGGGAGCTTTTCCTGAAAGGTCCTAAGTATCGAGAGACTCCATCCATTAATTGGCATGTGGATTTCAAGATTCTTATGGACTCGGGGGAAGATCACGCCAGACAATGGACTAAACGTGAACATGCTGAATTGGATTCACTTTCAGAGTGGGTGAAGTCTATCAGGTCCTCTATTCAGAAAAGAATAAGCAGTTTGCGTCACAAAATGAAAACTAAACACAAGTCGATATTTCTTGACCCCGATGTTCGAGCAACAATCAACGATCTACATGATAAGTATGTGGTTGTGTCTGCAGACAAAGCATCTAACAACTTGATCATTGTTTGCGAACGCTATTACATTCATTGCTTTCAAAAAGAACTAGGCCTGCTTGATAACTAAGGTAACCCTACTAACACATTGACCGGTTTTTCGAAAGATGAAATACTGTCCAACCATGCTTCTGTATTACAATCTTTCCGAGTACCGGTTAATGAGCAAGATGCTGTCCTACCTTGTCTTTATTGGATACTGAAACTACACAAGGTCCTTATAAGCAACGTTTTATCAAAGGCTCTGCTAATTGCTCGACCAAGCCACAAGGGCTTCAGTCGTATTGTGACACTGTATACTCCAGAAGTGGAATTAATGGGATGTGGATTTTGAAAAACTCGAAAGATCTTTTGATCAATCTTGAACACCCTCTCCTAAAATATGTCTTTTCGGTCAAAACATTTGATTTTTCCACCCTGTACACTACCATACCTTATACAAAATTGAAGGAACGTCTCCGATCTACTGTTATGAAAGGCGGACGACGATACAAATATACGGTAGTGAGCTATCTTGGAGCATACTTAGGATAGGTAACAAAAACCTTGCCAAATCTTTTAATTTCACTTTCAAATATATCGACGATGTGTTGTCTATAAACAACAAGAAGTTTGCTGACCACGTCGATCGTATATACCCTTATGAACTTGAAATAAAGGACACAACATACTCTTCTACATCAGCTGCTTACCTCGATCTGTACTTAAACTACGACCAACAGGGACAGCTTACTACTAAGCTATACGATAAACGTGATGATTTCAATTTTCCGATCGTTAACTTTCCATTTCCTGATAGTAACATCCCTGCTTCTCCAACCTATGGTGTTTACATGTCGCCATATTTGTCTCATTGAGAAATATTCTGTATCTTTAAGTGATATGAAGATGGACGTTTTTGAGTATGGTCATTAGTGTGTTTACTTGTTGTGATTGACAATGATTCTCGGTTCTCATTTGGAGAACTTGATGTTTACTTGGATGTGACAAAGAATTACATGGCGGGTGTCGTCGATTAAGCAGAAGACGCTTACTCTTCTGGAACACCTGGGCCCGTATTCACGAAACTGTTCTCATGCTCGAGCATGGATTCTGTGCTCAAGCTAGCTTTCTCGAAGAGACAAAATAAATCATTGTAAATGTGGAAAACATCTTTCGACTTCATGCCTCTTCAACTTTTTACCAAAACTTTGCCAAAACTAGATTACTTGAATAATTTATAGCCATAACAAGAAATAAAGCTTGAGCACAGAATCTATGTTTTAGCATGAGAACGGTTTCATGAATACGAGCCCTGGTCTTATTCTCTTGTACTTTTGCAAGGGTCTCCATGTGAATCTTTCCTTTGTTCATATTTTGCCCCTGGTTTAATCAATTTTGAGTTTTGATAATGATTTTGTTAACGCTTCGGTATTCTCTTATTTATAATGTCTGTATTATGTACCGTGCTACTGCTCAAACGAGATAACTGTGGCTATGGAGGCTTCAGCGAACCTCGGGGACTAAAATATCTTCGAGCAGAGTCTGCTATCCCCTATCATGAAAGATGACGTAACAGAAACATATGCTGCACCTTTTAAATTTAGTAATAGATATAGTATGCAGACAAATGAATTAGAGAGTGTCTAGGAAGGCATTGTGCCGTAAGCGTAGTTGACTCGAGTCACTTCGGCACACATTGATGTATAGGAACTCATTCTGCATATGGTTAACAGCGTAGTCGAATTGACATCGACTTTTATGGATAACTAGTACACACTTTATACTTAAGTGAACATACGCGACTGTTGTCTTTACACTGACGATGTAAAGTCGTCACATAAAAATACGTAATCGCAGTTTGCCCTTTCCCTTTAGAGTGACGGAAAATGGATGCGATTCCCTGGGTTCGAGCTCATTCCACTGAGTTATTTTATAACACTATTGTTGATAAAGTCAGATCAATTCCGCCAGATATGTTTTTGATTTTTGAAATGATTAATCAAAATTGTAGCCAAGCCGGATAACAATGGTTATCTGAGGAATGTCAGTGTAGACTGTAAATATTAATATACAAAAATTGCTTTACAGATTGATCGCTTCCAACAATAGAATAGCGTCACTTAGAAGTTAACGACATAACGACAGATGTTCTTCGCGGCAACGGATACCAGACATATCAAAATTAACTGCAACCACGCCCAACAACAAGCTTCATCAAAATCGATATCGACCACGCCCAACCAGACACATCCAGAGCTACAGCGACCACGCCCAACCAGACACATCCAGAGCTACAGCGACCACGCCCAACCAGACACATCCAGAACTACAGCGACTACGCTTACGAACAAAACACATCAATATTTACAACTACAGCGCCTAAAACCAAGACAGTTACTGATTATTTTGGTGCGATTCAGTAAAGCGCTATAAATGGCTCGTCTTTTTGGAAGGTATTATAATTGTAAACCTCTATTTAATATATCATTATTGTTAGGATATATCAAATAACTTTATATCTATGATTGATAACGTATCGGTTTTAAGGCGTCAGTTGTCAAATCAGTGTTTTCTTAAACGTGAATAGTCGAATATTATTGTTTTCGTTTCAAAACAAGGAGTTTACCAGGACCATACACATTCAAAATATTAAAACAACTCGTAACATTCAGCGTAAACAATATATTTTACATTAAGGAGTATCTCATCAGAAATAAGAAATAAGAAAAAAAAAACAAAACACAATACCAAAAAACAATAGCAGGTTCTTAAGTCTGTAAAAGTCTGACAAAATCAATAATTCCCGAAGAGTATCTTATTATCCAATGTTGATACGTTTTCATAGGTACTTGTTATTTTAAAAGTATTAACATTTGAGATTAAGACAGTTATTAGGATCTAATATTTCAAAATGAACAGATTAGTTAACAAAAACGATAGTATTACAATGAAAGAAGCAGTTCAATCATCTAGTCTCTTCCCGACACTTTTTCAAATGAACGATCCCTTAATCATAACCCCACATAAATATATTATACCATTTATTGCAAGTTTAGTCTGTATTTGCAATTCTTTGAGCATTGCAATTTTTTGCAAAACTGAATTGAGAAACCCTACTCACATATTACTGATAGGCATTTGTCTGGGTGATATGCTTTGTTGCTTATCACTCGGGACTATCCATGTGTGTGTGTTTTATTTCGAAGACTATCGTGATTATATTCCCTATAGAATATGTGAGCTGTACACATTCTTGTTTAAATTTTTACCAATATTTTTTCATTACATTTCAACTTGTTTAATTGTTGGGCTGGCTATTCAACGGTATATCTGTGTCGTGTATCCGTTTCGGGCAAAATTGATCTGCTCTGAAAAACACTCTGATATTCATTCTATTTTCTGTTCTCTGTTTCCTTGGGTATCTTGTTTTCCAAATTCATTCCCTTACTTATCATCCTATCGAAACCAGTTCTTTTTATCTTGCAAATAATTCAATTCTGGCTTGTCGTATTGACGTGTCAAATTTAACGCCATGGTACACACACCCGATTCTGTTCATAGTTCTTCCTATTATTATTCTAATTTGTACCGCACCGGCAATACTTAAAAGCTTGAAAAAGTCTAGCTCCTTGCGGACTACGTCACCACTCTCTGTGCACAACTCCTCATGGCATCTATCTGTGATCACCGTTTGGGTAGTTTTCACTTTCATTGTTTCTGAAGTCCCCTTTTTCATTTACGTCACCGCTGCGTTCGCTTGCCTAGAGTTTGGATTATGTCCATTTTATCTGTTGCCATCGTGGAGAGTTTACACACATTATACGTTAGTTACAAATATGACTGGGCAACTTATGAATTTCATCATTTATATAATATGTAACAGACGTTTTAGACGAGCCCTCGTAGATACGTTGACTTGTTGCCGTCGTATGTAACCATTTATTTTAAATTGCTAGTATTTAAGAACTGCATTGATTTTAACCAAAATTGGTCAGAAACATCGTTTGGAGAAAGAGAATAGTTTTTGTATAAATGGTGACATTCCCCCCTCCCCCTGGAGCCTTAGAGGCGGGGTCCAATAGAGGAAATAGGGGAAAAGTCTTTTAAATCCCTCTTGTTAGGTTTGCAAATTGTTTCGTACACACTATATCCCGATATTTTAATCTTTAAAGTTCAATGATGGCCAAAACCCTATCGCAAGGATAAACTCTGAGTAAACAAATGAGTACATGAAAAGTGTTTTATATGATAGACATGATTAATAATCAAAATGGGACCTAACTGAGATATACGAAAGCTGTGGCAGATCGTTGTTTGTCGTCTGCAGTTACTGATAGTAATAATAATGGAAAAAAACCGGTATTTTGTATTAGCTGTGTTACGTTCAAAACAAACTTCAGGTGAATAAAGAAACAAAACGAAATGAATAAGTATTTAGATGTCAAACAATAAATATTATGGAGTCTGAAGTTGACATGTTCAATTCGTGTACATATTCTGTCAATTCAAGCAATTATTATGTACATAATTGGTTTTGTTGTCTTCTAAGTACATGTAATGGTTTCCTTTCAAAGATTTGGAATTGTAGTATTTCAGTTTTTATAGCATCACTGAATGTTCTATTGGACAAGTGAAATAAAAAATAGCACGAAACACATTCAATGTTTTAATTTTTCCTTTTTCAGCAGAGGCAACAGTTTGGGTCAGGATTAAGACTTATTGTGTCAATTCATATTGTCACACAATCTCACAAATAAACGCGGGTAAAATACAGATAGATTATAGATAATAAATAATACATCGGTTATTGATTCTTTAATCAATAAGGCACAAAAAAATACTATCTCTGAACTACATATCGAGAACATAGTGCATTCTTAAATACAAAGTTTGGCTGATCTGATTCCTCTGTCCTACTAACTTAAACCGTATCGTATTCGAAACTGCCATGTTACATTTGGTGAAGTACGGATAGTTAAACGAGAGATAACTCGTACGTTTTGAGGGATTAATTATTTCTAGATCATGTTCTCAATATATAAGATACTACGTTGTAGCATACTCGAACAAGTTTCGCTCATCGGTCAACCAGAACCTATCGAGTCACGTGGTGTGTTCAGGGTTGGTCCAGAGAACACATTACTCATTGCGAACAGTTGGGTAAGATGAAGAGGCAAACACAGGTTGATTTGAGCTCTTCATTAGACGTGACCAACGAAAAACTTGTTCGTAAATACAACAATGTAGTATCTCTAACATGATATTGTAAACGATATAATTTCCAAATCTATTCATGTCATAATGGTAAGCATAGCGAAACTACACGGCGAGATACTTTTATCAGTCATAGGGCTATCTTACTAGTTATTACGCATATCACCTTGGTTTCGAAAACGTTTCCGGTCCAGGACTTCACTTCGCGTGAACAGACATTCTGTTCTTTCAGAATAATTGGTTGGTTGATTGTTTATCCGTCTTATTAACAGCTAGGGCTATACAAGGACGGCCTCACAGTGTATGCGATGTGAGAATGTGTTGAGAGCATGTGTATTCGGGAGGTACGGTATGTTCATATTCATGTAAGCCTTCTTGCGATAGTCCGGATTCTTTGCCGATTTAAAGTGCTACCACGCTGAAACGTACTGCCAAAAGCCCCAGCAGAGCGCTCCATCATTTTATTCTGACAATGGATTAACCAGTCGTACCATCTCCCTAAATTTAATGCTGAACTTCAAGCAGGTAAAAGTAACTACTACTGTTTGATACTCGGCCTGGGGACAGAACCTAAAGCCTTCCCCATAGGGGCGAACGCTCAACTAAATGCCAACAATGAGGTAGTGTCAATGGAGACATTAGGTAGGTGAAAGTATTATAGGAAGGAGAAAAACAAATTGTCAAATTCGCCTCTTACGATCATGCAATCGGGGCAGCAAGTACAATTCTTACGCCCTCGGGGTAAGATTCTTAAGTTGCAAGCACCGCGTTTGGCAAGTTTGGAATCTTACTCCATGGGTTGAGATCCGCCTGTCTGAGGATAGTCCGAAAGGTCTCGACTTTATTGTCCGCTTAAATATTGGGAGGGCTATAGTGGCTCGTTAGAGTTAGAATTCCTATCTACTTAAATATTGGAAATGGTATGCGCAGCTGCCTTTATGCAGGTGAATCCACTCAATTTTTCAACATGAAGTCAAATGTTCCCTTTATAAATAGTAGAACCATATAGTGCCACTGACACATTGTGGCAACAGAATTGAAAATAAAAGAAAAACATGAAACAAATCTTCTATCGTACCGACGCATCGAACCCTTACGGTCTAACGCATCAGTATGCGATAGATCTATACGAGCACCCGATTCAACAAGGCGCAGACGAATATCAAAATGTCGATCAAACTCAATCACAGGTGCGATCTAATGATGATTGTTCCGGAAGCCACGTTTCACTCAAAGTAAATGAAGTTTCACTTTGTAGTTCAGATATGTATCCTAGTTGAGATATGTATCCTGATATTGCTGTGATAGCTTCAGGGCCACGTCTGATAACCATACTAAGGTATTCATATAAAAATTGATAAGGAATGTTAGTTGCTGTGTGAAAATGTCAACATACACTCAAAGGTTAATAAGCTGACTAAGTTTATTAAATATGTAGACTACATCCATCCAGTGAAGTTATACCACAGGCTGTGATTCTGTTACACATGTTTATCAGATAATACATGTAGTAAACAAATTTATGTAGATTGCATATTCGGTAAATTAATAGAAGTATAAGGAATGTATAAAAGTAATAAGCTACTTATAACTGTACAGGGGCAGAATATACCCCGCCCCCTAAACTTCCTGGCAATCTGAATATTATGTCAGTCTGTTATTTTCTTGTCTGTTAACTTGAGCAAGTCTAATACATGTGGATCATGTAGAATTGCTCAAGCAATTGGATTCGATGCGAAACAGGGGCAGAAATGAAGAGATTTATTTTTCCATATCATATTTTATTTTATCTGAAAGTGTTTATAATTTACCTCACATTGTACCTCGAAAAATCCTAGCGCGAGCAGTCTGTTACTCAATACAGAAATATGGTAAGATATAATGCGCCACTCTATTGAAGAAGGCGAAGGTTCGAGTGGTGAGTTCAGTATCCTTTAAGGACTAGCTACAGCCATATTGGTTGTTACCTGGTTGAAAAAGATAAAATTAAAATTTTAATGTTTCTTTCCAATAAATGGCATAAGCTTTATCCAATTATGTTTAATATTGATATAAAATGCAGTTTAGCTCCAAAAATAGAAAAAAATGTACTTACGAAAACAAATATTCAGTAAACAATATCCAAATGGGAGTGCACAAATATTTGAAAAATTAAAACAAAATAGTACAGAGTTACTGCAATGTTCATAGAAAAATAGCCAAGGGTAAAATTTCGATATTAGTATTTAAACCAGAGTATCAGGCAGAAATACACAGGTTTCCCCTCTAAACAATGTCGTCAATTACATGCTGTTATCAGTTCAGGTAAAAGTATTTACCTGTATCACGTGGGGGCAATATAGGGGCATTATTTTATATCAAAATGGGTCATTTGTCATGTAAATGTAAGTTTCGTGTCAAATAAATGTATAAAAGATAGTAACACCGCCATAACGTAATTTACACTTTTACGATGCGGTTACCTAATCACTAATTAAGTTTGAAAAATGTATTTTGGTACCGATGTGCCTCAACTGCCACACATGTTTACAACGGCAACAATTTACGCTAGCGATGTTTGACAGGTGGGAATCCGGGAACGAATCGGTATACACGCGGAAGTGTATAATATAAACGAATTCCATCAGAATCAGAAGTCAGGCGTATGTATATCTAAAAAAGTAAATAGTTCAAAATGGACGGCAGAGGAGTAATTTTCGCTACATGCAACGGGAAGATGTTTGATTTAAGAGATCTGACATAATGTCATAACTCGTCATTCCGCAGACGGTTCAGTTCAGTTGACAGCAGAACACGAAGACGGGATCTTCGAGGGGTATAAGACTGACCTAAGCGGTGACAGAGGAGTCTTCCATAGAGAGGTCTTACGATGGAAGACAAGGTGGTCCTTAGCAGATGCCCCTAAGTCCTCCGATCTTCTAAGTACAGTTTCAGCAACATACCGAGACTTATATCCGGACATATTCGCGTGCTCAAGATGCCCGAGATCTTTCAGTGTAGTGCGGCGCATGAAAACATACCTCAGGTCCACCATGGCAACAACCCGCCTCTCTGGACTTGCTATTTTGCATTGTTACAGACATGTTCAATTGGACATAGACAATATCATTGATAAGATTGCTGGGGGAAAAGTTGTGCTTTGTTTGAACTCCATTTTTCGAAATAAAATCTGACTATAGATGGAAAGATATCCAAGGGTTCCAAACAAGAGAGAAGTGTGTTACTGTTTCTTTTTGTTTTCATTTTTGTACGTCCTCTATAGAATTTATGAATATCATAAATGTATAATAGCATTTCCCAGTTTGTTTCGTTTCTTAAAAAGTAAAATTATCAGCATCGTCGTCGTCGTAGTCGCTATTATACCAGCATAAGTACAGACCAATTTGTTACCGTAGGCAGTGATTTGCCATCTTTCGTGTATATCTGTTCATATAGGCCACATTTCGATAATTATCATGTGCATCACATAAAGCATTTGCATGATTATCCATGACGTCACAGTGTATGTTTGTCTGGTTCAAATATCCAGATGTTGTGCCTGAAATCAAAACAAGTTCGCCATCTGTTTTGTTTTTAAGTAAAAGATGAAAGCAAATATAAAAATGACTACAGGAATGGTATACATATTCTACCATATAATTACAGAAGAAAAGTAGTGCAACTAGAACGCACCATCTGGGTCTCGCGAAGGAACGTTTCTAACGTGAAACGTTTCTGCCGTACGTACCGCCAACAAGTCAACTGTTCCACGAGGGCTCGTCTAAAACACCTGTTACATATTATATAAATGATGAAATTCAGAAGTTGTCCAAACATATTTATAAATAATATGTAATGTTTGAAAATCACCCACGATGACGTTAGCAAAATTAAACATAACCCGAACTCTAGGCAAACGATAAATGTGAAGACTAGCCAATTGGTGGTCACCGAGAGATTCCGAGTTGTGCACAGAAAGTGATGACGTAGTCCTCAAGTAACTAGACCTTTGTAATGTTTTAAGTATCACAGGTTCGATACAAATTAGAAAAACTAAATGAAAAAGTATGAACAGAATCGGGTGTATGTACCATAACGTAAAATTTGACACGACGATACTGCAAGCCAGAACAGTAATGTTTGTGGGATAGAAGAAATTAATTTCGAAAGCATGGTATGCATGGGAGTGAATTTGAAGAACAAGATACACAAGTGAACAAAGAACAGAAAAAAGAATGAATATCAGCGTGTGTATTTTAGATGTAACCCTGGTAATTACTAGCTGCAATATACCGCTCGGCTAGAGAGATCTATTTAGCTCGATCGGTTGAGCGTAATACTAGAAGCCAGAGGTTCGGGATTCGACTCCTAGCGGAGGCATTGAAAAAATAATTACTACATTACATATGGCGCCCACATAGGGACCTGGAAATCATACTTAGGGATCCTTGCAAAGGAATCCCTATGGCCACTGGAAAAACTCGGCACGAGTTCTTTCCTGGAGGGGGAGTTTGTAACCCTGATAAGTACTAGCTGCAATATACCGCTCGGCTAGAGAGATCTTCTATTTAGCTCGATCGGTTGAGCGTAAGACTACAATCTCATTTCGATATCTGACATAAATTGAAATTTCAGGTGACTTGTATCTCCACTCATGAAACAAATCATCAATGTTTCATCAATTATTTTTTTGCATTGAACTACCTTGTACGTTTGTATGTATGTATAGTGCGCAAATATGTATTCAACAATGTTGTTAACTTGCATACAGTAATAAGAAAAACATTTATAGTTGTACTCACATTTCGACGATATGCCCATTCGTTGTCATAGAGACCTTAATGTTTTATACTCTAACACGCATTCTGTCTTCCGTTGCTGTAGAATGTCTCCTTTCCGGAATTCGTTCAGTTTACACTTTTACTATTTATGAGTGTTTTGAAAGCAATCAACATAGATTGCTGAAAATAAATAGTCTGTCAAATTCGATACACTTCGATAATAAGTAGAATAGAAGGCCTCAGAAATTCAGCACAGCTTGTAATTGATACAATGCTCGCCTGATATTCATAGATATATTCTTTAGGAATGTTTCTTTCTATACTCTATACAACACAAACAGAAATCGATATTATATAACAATGTAATAGCTAATCAACTCATCAATAAAATAACGAGCTTAATAATTAGTCAGTATTTATATGTAGCACGAGACGTCAACATAACTGAAGGCCAATTGTGTCATTTCCATTAAAGTGTGTCATTTCTGCGTGTCACATGACAAATGTGTCATTTCCACATGCCTGAAATAATGCAAACGTTAAAACGTATTCTCTGTTTTCTAGTGTTACACACATTGCCAATCTGCTGCAAAATGCAAGGATTACCTAAGGTCAGGCCCTTCGGTCATTCATGTTTTGATGCATCCACTATTGGGTTTGGGGGTTTACGCACCTGACCCTTCTGCTTCTCATTAATTCAGAAATTTTGGATTCCCACCTTTTGGCCCCTAGCATCATTGAAGAAACCTAGTAGGACGAAACAGCTGTATGATGCAGTTTAATTCATTTTTCGGCATACTTTATCTATTACTGAATTTAAAAGGTGCAGCATATGTGTGCGACTGTCTCTAGGTCTTTCCACTGGTATTGATGCAAGATGGTGATTAGGAATAGGCATCTGACAAAACTCATATAAAGTATTAAAAATCAATTGGCCATCTGCAATGACAGTTTTGATTAGAAAATACAGATACATCAACAAAATCATAATCCGAACTCAAAACTAGGAGTAAAATATGAACAATTGATTATTGAAATGGAGACCCTTGTAAAAGAAAAAATAAGACCAGATGTTCTGGAAGAGTAATCGTCTTCTGTTTCATCGACGACATCAAAATAATGATAAAAGGCATTAGACATTGGATGAGGTGAATAAAATCCAATATAACGCTCATGTGACCGAAATTGATTACTTAGTATATCTTTATAATAATTCAAAATGACAAAATGGATGACAGTTTATATTGTAAAGAATTTAATATGAGCATTGTATCCATTCCGATCTGTGCTCAATTCCTAATGTTTCAAAGGCGACCTTTGGCCGCGGATTCGAGAATCACATTCCGAGACCGCTTGGTACTGGTAGCAGTGATATTTTTCTCCATGTCACCCGGCTTTTTACTCCACAAAAACCTGGTACGTTCTTAAATAACTGATTAAAGAACTAAAAGACAACAAAAATAACAAAAAAAAAAACATTAATTAAAACAATAACAAAACAGAAAAAACAAAACAAAACAAAATGCCTCAAAAATCGCATTTGTTTCGCCGAATCGCCACATTCCTTATACTTTACATAATTTGTTAAGTTGAACATATGGTTGTTCACTGTTGCCCTCAACATTAAAATTTAGAGACACACACATATGCTGAACCTTTTAAATTTAGTAATAGATGTAGTATGCCGAAAACCTTAAACTGCATCATACAGCTGTTTTGTCCTCTTAGGACTATTCAGTGATGCTAGCAGCCAAAAGGTGGGAATACAAATTATTAAACTAATGTAGAAGCAGAAGGGTCGGGTGCGCAAAACCCCTTTAATTATGAATTTAGAAGTAAAATTAAACGTGTTCTATATAATTTCAAATCGTGTACTACGAACATGTGTATATTATGTACCGTGACACTATTGAAATGAGATTAACTGTGGCTATGGAGGCTTCCCAAAAAAAATAGAAAAACGAGAAGTTGCGCTATCACAATAGGACTTAGATTGAATCATTGACATCAATTATTGATAAATTGGTTGTATAGCAACTATAGAACCCCACATGATAAATCAATAAGTGTAACAGTAGACAGCGAGGTGTATGTAATATTAACGACCGATACAAAAGTAGAACTATCTATTACACAAGTGCACTGGCGTTACTGATTCTCTTATACAACTTTCGTCATGGTTGATTGCGTAGGGTTTATTCTTCTATCAACAAGTAAAGTATTAGGTCACTGCAGGACCACGTGGCTTTAACCGGATACTTCGGTTTCCTTCCATCACTTTAAGACCCGTGTGCGCTAAAATCCGTGCCAACAACAGTGATTGAAATAAGTTAAAATAGCTTGTTTCGTATTTTTTATCTAAAGTTTATTAGCTAAGATCCTTTTGATTGTGATTGAATTCAACAGCTAAAGTCCTTAAGAAATCATATATTTTGGGTCTGGTTTTTGATCGTAGCTTTCGAAAACATGGTTAAGATTATTTTCCTTCGAATAAACTTAAAAGACACAAACTGCTTGTTCAGTGTCATTTTTAATGTCAACAGCATCTCTAGAAAAAATGGAACGTAGGCGAAATGTTTGTCAGTGTATACAGAACTATGAATTAAATTACACAATGCACCAAGGCTTGAAATACTCTTGAGCAATTATGATAAGTATTATTCTCAGGTAGATGATGTAAAAGTATTAATATATTATCTATGTTTATTCGAAAATCCCCATCCCTCATTGTTATTGACCTTCGGACAACAACAAACCATGTCAGTACAAAGATATGTAATACATCACATTGATTTATTTTAACTTGGACCTTTTCTCCGTCACATTGGCTTGATCCTATACACGTTTAAACTGATTACAAGTTTTGCAGCACATATAAAACACTCTTGTTGTCCCGGAAATTAACGTGCGGGGTCTTATTGTGGGAGGAAACCGGAGTACACGCGGAAAACCCAAGAGGTATCGCGGTATCGATATCACGGCAATATCGTTTTATAATCAAAAATTACAAAATCGATTTCTTTTGTATTGTTTAGATTTTAACATTCATATAGAATACCTCTGTGTATTACAGGTGAGCATTGTATTAATTTCGAACCGTGCTGAAGTCATGAGGCCGCCAATTTGACGTATTATCGGTCTGTATGGAATGTGACCGAGTATTACGTTTCAGTTGTATGGAAATATATTATTTATGGTGTACTGTTTCTATACAAATCTTTATCCTACGCAAGTTTCATTGTTTAATTTAGCAATGGACACATTGGAAAGCGGAGTTCTACAACGGTTTTTTTTAACATTGACACAGTTCTCGTTTCCACTTAGAGCGACAAACACTTATATATAACTACTGTTGATTTCTTTATGAACAGTTATATCGTTAAATGTGTCAAAGTTTCAGCTTCTGAACGAATGCCGGAAACTGAATCTGACAACAGAAGAAAGAAAGCGTGTAAGAGTTCCAAACACTAAAAACTCCATGGCAACGACCATTGGATATATCGTCGACTTGTGAGTACAACTTCATATATCTTTATAACTGTATGCAAATTGCCAAAATTGTTAAATGGCTATTTGCAAGCAATGTATGTATATAAAAATATGTATTTTTATGCAAAGATGTTAAAGAAACACATCAATACGGGGAATTTTTTACGAGTTAATCTTAATAAATCAACTGAAATTTTAACTTAAGTCAAATATCTAGCTCGAAAAACACTTTTTTTTTACTTAAATACTAAATGGTTAAGTTTTAAGTGGATATATCATTATGTGAACTGACATTAGGATATCTTTTTCAGCATATACATGTTATAAAAAAATGTCTATCAAGTCCCCTATCAAAAAAAAAAAAAAAAAATAAGCAGTTTGCGATACAAAATGAAACCCAAACAAAAATCGATATGTCTTGACATTGATGTTGGAAAAGCACTCGGCGAACTACCTGATAGGTATGAGGTTGTGTCTGCAGACAAGGCACCTAATAACTTCTTGTTAGGACTGCTTCATAAACAATGTAACCCTACTTACACATTGACCGCTTATGCAGCTTATGTTTGAAAATATTAAGAAAGTTCATGTAATGACAAACATTTTGGTATATTACATGACTATATTTGTGCCATACTTTGTTGCTTTCTGTTGTTTTAAAATTCAACATAATTTGCCTATTTAGATGATACTTGAAAACACTAAATCTTATTGGTGGAAGAGCAGTTTGCCTTCTCTTGTTTGAAGTCCGGGTTTCGAGTTCTGGCAAAACACTATTGTTGCTAATGGCGGTTCAATTCCACGAGATATGTTTGTAATTTTAAAACGATTCATCAGAATTGTAGCCAAGCCGTGTAACAATGGTGATTTAGTGAATGTCAGTGTAGATTGTAAATTCTAA
This sequence comes from Mimachlamys varia, assembly GCA_947623455.1. Taxonomy (NCBI): domain Eukaryota; kingdom Metazoa; phylum Mollusca; class Bivalvia; order Pectinida; family Pectinidae; genus Mimachlamys; species Mimachlamys varia. The sequence continues at coordinate 24,088,582 of OX392532.1, read as the reverse complement.
TATACAAAAATTGTTTTCCAGATTGATTGCTTCCAACAATAGAATGGCGTCATTTAGAAATTAACGGAACAACAGTTTTCCTTCGTAGCCAAAGGTAACAGACACATGAAAATTGATTGCAACCACGCCCAGAACAAGACACATCAAGATTGACGGCGACCACGCCCAACAACAAGCTTCATCAAAAGTGATAGCGACCACGCCCAACAACAAGCTTCATCAAAAGTGATAGCGACCACGCCAAACAAGCTTCAACAAAACTGACAGCGACTACGCTTGCCAACAAGACACATCGTGAACGACAGCGACTACGCTTGCCAACAAGACACATCGGGAACGACAGCGACTACGCTTGCCAACAAGACACATCGGGAACGACAGCGACTACGCTTGCCAACAAGACACATCGGGAACGACAGCGACTACGCTTGCCAACAAGACACATCGAGAACGACAGCGACTACGCTTACCAACAAGACACATCGAGAACGACAGCGACTACGCTTACCAACAAGACACATCGAGAACAACCGCGACTACGCTTAACAACAATACACATCGAGAACGACAGCGACTACGCTTGCCAACAAGACACATCGGGAACAACCGCGACTACGCTTGCCAACAAGACACATCGGGAACGACAGCGACTACGCTTACCAACAAGACACATCGAGAACGACAGCGACTACGCTTGCCAACAAGACACATCGAGAATGACAGCGACTACGCTTACCAACAAGACACATCAGTATTTACAGCAACAGCGCCCAACAGCAAGACAGTTACTGATACGTTAAGTGTGAATCAGTGTAACGCTATAAATTGCTCATCTTTTTGGAAATTGTTTTCACATCTTTTCAATATATCCTCGGTGTTAGTTTTATGTAAGCGAGGAATATCAAATAACTTAATATCGTTCTAATTAATAACGTATCGGTTTTAAGGCGTCAGGTGTCCAATCAGTGTTTTCTAAAACGTGATTATGTCAAATATTATCGCCTTTTTTCTTTTCGTTTCAAAACAAGGAGTTAACTAGGGCCATATTAAAAACATTTAAACAACTCATTACATTCAGCATAAACAATATATTCCACATTTAGGAAGCCCCTCTTAAGAGATAAGAAAAAAAGGGGATACTATGTCGATAAGTATCCGCTGTTGATATGTTTTATTGATTTTTTAAAAAGTAGCTGCATTTGAGATTTAGACAGAGATTAGGATTTTATTTTCATAATGAACGGATCAGGTAACAATACCGATAATATTACAGTGCAAGAAGCAGTTCAAATCAATAGTCTTTTCCCGATACTTTTCCAAGCGAACGATCTCAACACCATAGTTTTACATAAATATATCATACCAGTCATAGCAAGTTTAGTCTTCATTTGCAATTGTTTGACCCTTGCAATTTTCTGGAAAATTAAATTGAGAAACCCTTCCCACATGTTATTGATTAGCATCTGTCTGTGTGACATGCTTTGTTGCTTATCACTCGGGGCTATCGATGTATATGTGTTTTATTTTGAAGACTACCGTGATTATCTCCCCTATAGAATATGTGAACTGTACACATTCCTGTTTAATTTTTTACCGGTATTCTTTCATTACACGTCGACTTATTTAATCGTTGGACTGGCTATTCAACGGTATATCTGCGTCGTTTATCCGTTTCGGGCAAAATTAATCTGTTCTAAAAAGCACACGCTGATATTCGTTATATTTTCTATTCTTTGTTCACTTGTATATCTTGTTCTTCAAATTCATTCCCATACTTATCATCCAACCGAAACTAGTTCTTTCTATCTTGCAAACGATACAATTCTGGCTTGTCGTATTGTCGTGTCAAATTTTACGTTATGGTACATACAACCGATTCTGTTCATATTTCTTCCTTTAATGATTCTAATTTGTATCGAACCGGCAATACTTAAATCATTGAAAAAGTCTAGATCCTTGCGGACTACGTCACGACTCTCTGTGTACAACTCATCACGTCATCTATCTGTGATCACCCTTTGGATAGTTTTCACTTTCATCGTTTGTGAAGCCCCCTTTTTGTTTTACGTCAGTGCTACATTCGCTTGCCTAGAGTTTGAGTTATGTCCATTTTTGTTGACGTCATCGTGGATAATTTACGCACATTACACATTAGCAATAAATAGTTTCGGACAACTTATTAATTTTATTATTTATATAATATGCAATAGGCGTTTTAGACAAGCCCTCGGATATATGCTGACTTGTCGCCGATTCGTACGGCAGAAACATTTCACGACGGAAAGGTTCTTTTACGAGACACGAATGCTGCGTTCAAGTCGCAGTACTAGTCTTCGATGGTAGAATATTTCTGTTTATAGGAGAATTTAGTAACTCAAGGTGATTAATGTGATTTGTTTATATCTTGACATTCAATTAAGGAGTTCACCGCCAGGCTCGGCACTGGACAGCGTAATCGAGTTCCCATGGGTGTCAGGTGCCTCATCGGAATGTGACCCCGAGAGTCTCCTATCATCTGGTATATATCATTATCTGACACTTTCCTTTTGTCTATGAATTAAGATTCTAATTATGTTTGGTTAAACTGTGAGAACATGTACAGGTCTGATAGCGTCAGTCCTGGTGTGGCCGTGGAAGGGGTAACTTGTAAACCTCGATACTTAGGCCAAACATGTTACCAATGTCTGTACTTTGCTAATAATCAACATTTATACGAAGAATTGTTGTTGCTGGTTTTGTTTTTGCAATATAGTACAGAATAGAGGGTAACATTTTCACTCCTGCCATTTTTAGATTTGTATTCATTGTATTCATATATATCATTAGGTAAAAAGCAGATGACATACCTGTTCAAGCAAAATCTCCGATATTTATATAATCAGAGAATACCAAAGCGTCAACAAAACCATAATCTGAACTCAAAAATCGATTAAACTAGAGGCAAAATATGAACAAAGAAAATATTTACACGGAGACCCTAGCAACAATATAACAGAATAAGACCAGGAGTTCAGGGAATCACGAGTACTAGTGGTCAATGATGACCAAAGCCATATCGCAAGGATAAAATCTATTGAAAACCAAACATCCTTAGTACATGAAAAGTGTTTGCAGGTTCTTCAGGTTGATGATGGCTATGGGAAGGTATTACGGTCGCCATCTTGATCTCATCGTGAAATTTTCTCTATCTTTGTGTGATATGCAGATGGACGTTTTCGAGTATGCTTATAAGTGTGCTCAATGTTGTGTAGTGATGTTTACATGGATGTGAGCAAGATTAACATGGCGGATACCGTCAATGAAGTAGAAGACGCTTTCTCTTTCGAAACACCTGGTCTTTTTTTAATGTACTTTTAAGAGAGTCTTCATTTACATATTTCCTTCACATATTCCGTCTGTTCAAGCAAATGGTATGTACATAATTGTGTTTTTTTTGTTGTTGTTTTGTCATGTACATGTAAGGCTTTTTCAGTAGTACATTTTTTTGTATTTTCCGTTATGATAGCACCACTGATTTTCTATTCGAAAAGTGAAATAAAAATAGCACGGATCACATCTATTGTTTTAACTTTATTTTTTCCTTTTTAGCAGAAGCAACAGTTTGGTCTGGGTTACGACTTATTCTGTCAATTGACATTGCTAAAAAATCCCTCACATTTAAAGGCCCAATATAGGTAACTTCAGGGAAATTTTCGTGATTCTGAAAAATTCTGAAAAAAAATTCAGTTGATAACCATGCCAAAATAAGCCTAAAACGAAGTAAACCTCGGCGGTAACTAACAAGAAACTCTTGACAAAAAATCCAAAGAATTGAAAATAATTCAGGTGGGGCCCACTTCAACAACAAACCGAAGGTAGAAGTTCGAAATGGACGCGTGTTTACAAATAGTGTACCGGTAACCGCGAAAGAATTCATCTTGCATATTGCTGATATCAGTTAATCTTAACTAAAACTATAAATATAATAAGTTATTAGGCTTGATTTTCACTTCAGGATTTGCCGAAAGTTACGTATATTGGGCCTTTAAACACGGGTAAAATACAGATAGATTATAGAAAATAAATAAAACATCGGTTATTGATTCTTTTATCAATAAGGCACAAATATATGTTCCCTCTGAGCTTCATATTGAGGACATAGTGCATTCTTCAAATCAAATTTAAGGTGATTCCTCCGTCCTACTAACTAAACCTTATCTTATCTTAAATCTCATTCGAAACTGCCATATTACAAACGCGTTACTGATCGTTAAACGGGAGATAACCTCGTACGTTTTGAAAGATTAAATGATCAAATTACCAACTATTTAGATCTCGCTCCCAAATATCGAAAAAGTGAAAATACGTCAGCGACAGCGCGAGATTACGACGGTCATCAAGCAGCAGTTATCTCGGCGCCCGCGATGTTTAGAAAGATGACGTAACACACACATATGCTTCACCTTTTAAATTTAGTTATAGATACAGTATGCCGTAAAAATAATTTAACTGAATCATACAGGTGTTTCGTCCTCCTAGAGCTCTTCAGTGTTGCAATGAGCCAAAAGGTGGGAACCCAAAAATTCTATATTAATGTAGAAGCAGATAGGTCAGGTGCGCAAACCCCATAAGAAAGACAGTCGGTTTTAAGAACAAATAGAAAAAAACGCACCCGTATGAAGAAATACTTAAGTATGTTTAAACGATGAAAAAGAACAACGATGCCAAATGAAATGTAACATCAACTCCATTCTGCTCAGTGAAAAAAAACCACTTAGTGTGTTTGCAAAGACAAATATTATTTTCTGTCAATGATATTGTATGTCCACGTAGACAACTGGGACCTGATTTGTTGGTAATATATGGTCGAGGAACCGCCAATGCTTTATTCTACCATTTGCTGACTCGACAACCCATCTGATTTTGGTAACCAAACGTGACGTGTTGCTTTCCTCTGTTGTATGCTGGGACTGGCCTTTGCGGAGAAAGGAGGGCATTTCAGACCGGATTCCAAACTCGCCAAGTAGATTAAGTGAGTCTCTAAAACCTCAACAATTACAAGGTCTTCTTTTTCCAGCCAGTCACGAATTTCTTCAATGTTGTTTTTCAGAATATGATTGAGGATGTTTGCATCATTATTACTGTGGTCGGAGAAATATGGACCAATAGCGCTGACGATATATCCAGTTGTAGTCACGATCATCATCGGTTTCACCAGTGGTCTATGTTTATGTAAGCTGTAACATCTTCTTTGGAACTTAAATTGGCCGCTCTTCTGAATATAGATGTATGTCCCGTCGATAACCAAAATAACAGGCTGCAGCATTCCTCCAAAGAGTGTCTGTGCCAGGGGACGGGTATGCTGCTGGATTACCTCCTCTCTTGTAATGTGACCAAATCCAACATGCATTGGTACAAATGATTCCATCAAAGCAGACCTTGCAGACTTGATGGCGCGTCCTATGGAATCTTTTCCGATGTTGAAAACGGTGGAAAGAAGTCTATTGGACATTCCTGTTCTGAGTTTAGTTAAAAGTATACCTACACACATGGTTGTACTTCTGTGTTTTGAGTCCCGAAGACCGTTTATGTGGCCACATAAATCCTGGAATTGTGCTCTTGTCAACCCGGTAAGGTTTACCATATCGCTATTTTCTAGGGAACTTAACTGGTCAAAGTCAATTCGTTTACTTGCGCTGTGCAAAGCAATTTGACGCAATTGTTTAAGTAAGTCCATCATTCCAGCATGATTGAATGAAGAAGTTGTGCGACAGCTTTCGATCAGATCTTGAGCCGTTTTCGTCAGTGAGTCTTGGTTAAGGTAACCTCTACAACATCGTGCCCCTGTTGGACAAATGATTTCTTTTTCAAGAAAAAGATCATACCGAGCTTTAGATGGGATTACAACAAGTTTTCCACCTCTTTGTTTACAAACAAAACATTGTGAATGGCTCCCTCCAGCTGACGGTATTGGAAGTGTAATGCTCGGTGGTGAATTCAAAGTTGCTGGTGTTTCTTTCTTTTGATGTTCACTAGTATAGCTAACCTTGTTTGCTGTTTGTTTGTTTTTATATATTGATGTGTAATACAACTGTCTACATTTATTACAAATAACACTGTCTTCTTTGATTTCAACGAAAAACTGTTTTGACAGGAATTTACGCAAATCTTTGTTCGCTACACCATGAAGAGATCTTCTATTTCCTGGTTTGGTTCTTTTGGAACATAAACAACACGGAAAGTCTTTCGAGGAAGGCATCCTGAAATCAATGAAATGGATTTAATATAATTGTATATATGTGTTGTTGGGTGAACATTTTAGTTAAGGTAAAGCAATAATGTACATGGTGATCATGAAAGTTAATATTAGTTACGGTATACTGATTGTCTAGTACTTTTTAGAACTGTAGGATAATAACTGGAGAGGAATTGATATAAGCTTTCAGCTTGTTTTCCAATCCCCAATATACTTTATTTTTTTGATCATTTATGAGATTTTTTTGAAAATAAAATACTGTTTATGCTAACTGCACATGGAATATTCCTCACAACTGTTGCTTGTTTCAAATCATCGTTAAAAGTACACATGTTTGACGATTATTTCGATAACAAATAAATTTTTACTCTCCATTCCATATCAATCTATAGACCATCTGTTTTATGCTATCCTTATGAATTGTAGTGTTTATCTATTTATCTGTTTGGTTACCATTTGTTTGTTATTTCTGTTGTATGATTAATTAATATGAATGTCAGATGTGAGAAGCATCTCGGGGTCGTATTGATACATGCAAGATTAGCATCACTGTTAAATGTGTGAAATAAAATTATAACTTTTACATACTCGTTACGCTGGAGTGACCATGTAGTTTATCAAGAAAAAAAAATAAAATTTTAACTATAATAGTGTTAATGAAGATCAATTGTTTTTCTTATGCTTATGAAATTAAACAAAAAAATAATAATAAAAAAAAATAAAAAATATGTCTGTCGGAAGTACGGATTGAACTCCTACTAACACATCTTTCGCCCTATTGGTAATCGCGATACCACTCGACTGATTCCAACCGGAAGTCAAAACAACAAAAAAATATTCTATTTGTATCTTTTTTTTTATCGAATGTAATAACATTTACATTCTGTTGTGACTTGGAAACTTAAATTATTTCGTGTTATTGGTATCTTGCAAAGGTAGATATGGATAAATGTACTTCGGCTTAATATTTTGTTGATATTGATTATAAGTGTGTACATCTAAATGTGGCGAGCAGTAAGGATCTTTCTTGTTTTCGATGCGGATCGTCGGACACTTCTCAACAGTGACGTCTGCGACTTTCCGCAATCGATAAACCAAGGTAATTTATTGATACCTGCAGTACCCAAACAACCGATTATGTTTGTAACATTTATACATTGAACATGAAAAAAACTGACTGGTTGTCTAACTCGTACAGGAGGTTGCGTACAGACATATTTTGAGACTTAATATTAGACCATTGGAATGGGGCTACTGTAAAAACAGGAATGCCGGCGACTGCTATAAAATACATCGTAAACATTGCATGCAAAAGTACAGATCTCCATCAACGTTTTAAATATGAAATTGATAATATTTCAAAGTGCAATGAAAATATTTCAGGTCTACTACTCACCCTTTTCACGTTTTTGACATCACAAGCATTGTAACAATTATTTCCATCTTCCATCTGTTGTTGTCTCAGAAACCGTTCCGGATAAATTCACTTTTTTCCGGTGCATTATTAGTTATGACGCGAAGATATGCCAGTTTGTACAACGTATTTTTTATTGTTTTTATATCAGCGCATGCAACAACCAAGTTAATATTTTGAGTATAGCTTGTAAATACAAACATATTTATTTTCTGAAAGTATGCATTTGGTTGTTGAATGCGCTCAACACAAACCCTTGAGTAATTGGCACGGAAAACCACCAAAAATCGCCATAATGCCGTAACATTACCGTATTTCAGCCGTATTTAGCATTTTTAAAATTAGAAAATTCATTAAACAATACAAAATATGATTGCTTCAGTACTTTAATATCTTAAAAATAACAATTTTATTATACAAAATTAATTTTTATTTTCCTAAGAGAGGTGAGGCCAATATCGGCCCATAACGCACCCAACCCTTAGAGAATACCGAAGCGTTAACAAATTCATCATCTGAACTCAACATTGATTAAACCAAGGGTAAAAGATGAACAAAGGAAAGATTTCCATGGAGACCCTTGTAAAAGTACAAGAGAATAAGACTAGGTGGCCCGGAAGAGTAAGCGTCTTCTGCTTCATTGACGACATCCGCCATGATAATCTTTGTCACATCCAAGTAAACATCAAGTTCTCAAAATGAGAACCGAGTATCATTGTCAATCACAAACAGTAAACACACTAATGAGCAAACTCAAAAACGCCCATCTTCATATCACTTAAAGATACAGAATATTTCTCAATGAGACGAAGATTGCGACCATAGTTCTCCAAATGTATTCTTCTGACACATTGTGATCCATATTTTTTTTATCTCAAATCACACGACATTGTGATGTTTCATTTGTCCTCATCTCATTATATCAAAAATTTAAATCCGTATTTTCATCAATAATTTGACATTGTGCAATCCGAACAAACCTAAGTTTACATGGAACAAATTTATTTAAAGAATACCGAAGCGTCAACAAAACCATAATCCGAACTCACAGTCGATTAAACTAGGGGGAGAATCGGTAAAAAGAAAGATCTTCTACACGAAACAAACTACCGTAAAGAGGTATTTTATTCTGTTGTGGTTGATGAGTACGCGTCTTGTTAGTGGCTGTCTGCAAAAAACTTGATTTCCACACAATGGTGTGAAAATAGTAATGACAAAAATAGTTTGAGGATATTTGTTTGTCAAAGTCAAAAGATTCGCTATCGATAACTACTAGGACAAGAACTCACTTGGAAAATATATTGTGAAATATATAAGATACTACGTTGTAACATACTCGAACAAGTCTCGCTCATCGATGAACCAGAATATCATCAACGTTGTGTGTTCATGGTTTGTCCAGGGAACACATTTCTCATTGAGAGCAGTTGGGTAAAATGAAAAGGCAACCACAGGTTGATTTGAGCCCTTCATCAGATGCGATCGACGTAAATACTACAATGTAGTAGCTTCAACATGATATTTTAAACAAATGTCATAATGGTTGGCATAGCGAATCCTTACTCCGACAATGTTACAGGTTTCACACGGCGAGATACTTTTGTCAATAAGAAAAAATGGCCTCTTATGTTATAGAAGTAAGCGAATCATTGGACGTTGACAAACACAAATTGCTATCCAGAAAATATCTTGTTCATGAATATAGGGCTATATTGCTAGTTATTACGCAGATCAACTTGGGTTCGAAAACGTTTCCCGTCCAGGACGTCACTTGGCGCGAACAGACATTCTGTTCTTTTAGAATACTTGGTTGGTTCGTTGATTGTTTATACGTCCTATACAAGGACGGCCTCTCGGTGTATGATATGTGGGTGAGTGTTGAAAGCGTGTGTATTTGGGAGGGCGTGGTATGTTCGTGTAAGCCTTCTTGAGATTGTCAGGATCTTTTGCCGATTTAAAGTGCTACCACCTCGAAGTGTACTACCGAAGGCCCCCAGCAGGTATGTCTCGGCCTGGGGACAGAACCCATATTCTCCCATACTTCACAGGTTCATTCCCATTTTTCTAGGGAAAGATAAATCTGTCTTTTACCGGGGTAGGGAAAAGACAGCTCACACGTGCTAATTGTGACGTAATGATCATTGTCACGGCATCACTTTGTGAAGTGTAACCAGAGTAACGTCACCAGTTTCGGCATTCATTGCATCCACCACTGATGATGGGGCGATGCACTGAGTTCAGTCTTTTGCTTATTTTACGTTAGGAAAGTGTGGGAGAAAAATAATCAGTCACCCCTGTGTGATATAGATAGAGAAATATCAACCCTGGGGATAAGATTTATGAATTTTGGCACTCGGCAAAGCCTCGTGCTAAAAGTCATAAATCTTACCGCCAGGTTGAGATTTCTCAGTCTGCATCACACATGAGTGATAGTTTCTGTCAATCCCGAACCGGGATTTCCACAACGGTGTGATATTTTCTCTTCTCACACAGTTCACTGATTAATTTTGCTAAAGGGAAAAGAAAAACATGGGAGTGAGACGATGGATCTGAAACCGAGGAGTAAGATATCTAAATTTCCAAACATGATGTTTTTCGTGTTTGTCAGATTAAAAACTTGGGTTGAGATCCCCGTCTCACTACCAAGGGGGTGACAGATTAATAAAACTCTTTTTGCTTGATGTAGTCCAAGTCATTTTAATTCGAAGGTAAAATATTTTCGAATTTTAACTCGAGCCTTTGCCGAGTCCTAAATTTCATCATTTTATCATGAGAGTTTGGATTTCATGAAATTCGGTGACGATGATGATTGCGTTTCAGAATACTAACGCGTGTACGCTGTCTTAAAGACAGGTTTATCTTTTCGCTTGCAACATAAAGGTTGGTTTGGTTTGATTGTTTTTACGTCCACTTAACAGCCATTTAAGGACGGTCTCCCGATGTATACGATGTGGGTGAGTGTGTGTTGAGTCTGTGTGTATTTGGGAAGCCGTTGTATGTTCGTGTAATCCTTCTTGCAATAGTCTGGATCTTTTGCCGATTTTAAGTGCTACCACACTGAAGTATACTGACGCAGGCCCGATGCAGAACACCCCACCCAGTTACATTATACTGACAACGGATGAACCAGTCGTTGCACTCCCATAATGTAACGATGAGCGTAAAGCAGGGAGTAGTAGCTACCAATTATTTATACTCTGGTATGTCTCGGCCAGGGGACAGATCCCTAAGCCTTCATCACCGCGGAGAACGCTCAACTAAAGGCCAACAGTGAGGTAGTGTCATTGGAGACATTAGTAAAGTGAAAGTTGTTTAGAAATGAGTGTAATGCATTGGAGCAGCAAGTACAATTCGTACGCCCTCGTGGTAAGATTTGTAAGTTGCCAAACACGTGGCAAGCCTCGTGTTTGACAAATTAAGAATCTTACCCCGAGAGTTGCTCTTTGCACATTCTCAACAATTTATGACGTCATAGAAAGTAACCATGACGTCACGGCAACAACACAATGATGTCATCGACATTTCAATCACATCAGATCAGCATTGTCTTGCATTGATGTAACGTCAATATTGGAAATAGAAATATTCCAATTTTCTGTAGTCACGATGCGATACGTAGTGTACCGTGTTTCATCTGGTGCTGACACCAGACCTTAAACGATTTTGACAGATAGATGCCTGGTGTCGGGTAAGAGGAAACTCGAGATGTAATTATCCATTATAAACCATAATGCCATAAAACTTACTCTGCTAAGACATTAAATGTGTTTGTTTAAATGTTATTGTACGTGTACATATGTTTTGTATGTAAGATCTACCGTAATCTATTATTGGGGTCGTTCAAAGGTCCCTGAATTTAAATTCAATTACGTTATCGCACCTTCATGTCAAGTGTGATCATCGTACGCAGACATGTTAATGATTAGGGGTATTGTAAACACTGAACAAACAAAGAACCGTCCGGATTCCGTGTCCTCGCCAATAGAGGTATTATAAACACAAAACCAACAGAGATCCGTCCTGATCACTGTTACACGTCACCTGGGCATTGAGATGATCACACATAGAGAACATTTACTGTTGTGACCACTCACTAGCCACTTTAAACACATTAGTACCAATACGTGTACTGTACACGCTCAAGTTTCTTGTTGATAGAGGCAATTTAAGATTCATATCCGACGGGCCTACTTGAGCTTAATGAAGGAATTTTAAACTTCAGTGACAAATTGTTTTGAGAAAGAGGTATGGCTATCACGTGATGTTCGTTTAACTCACGATGGAATTTTAAATTGAATGATTCGAGATGAAATTTGACCATTTCATTTTCAACAAGTGAAAAGACAATATCTCAAGGACTGTATAGCAAAAGGTTTTTGTATACACGTTTCAGTGTTTATGACAAAAGATTTGAAGGCATAATCCCCCTAGGGTGGTTAATAGTCAAACGCGAATATTTTCCAGAAATGCATATTTGAATCTCGTGTTACTGATCATGACTTGTAGAAACACAAAAATAGTTTCTTAAGACACGCATTAACGGTGCTTAGAAATTCCAAGGAGAATCTAAAATGGAGGAAAAGGAGAAGGATATTATTGAAAGGAACAAGGAATTATTAGTCCGGAATATTATTCTGACGCCCGAATTTTACGATTTGTTGGAAACTTACAATGTCCTCCCTGTTACCATGGTAACAGATATTAAGGTAAGTTATACATAAAATATATAGTAAATACACGTCAATATTAGCTCCATAAGTCGACTTATTGGTGATTATGAGACTGAGAAGTATATAGTAATTAAGAATATATTTATCAATACGCATAATGACGTCACAAAAACAATATGCTGATTGTAGATTGTATCAAGGATTTCACGGTGAAAATATGAATGTCGATACAATTCGTTTTCGTTCGACGTAATTTAGAAATGATATCATGAACACGCCAACTTCCTATTTTAAGAAAGCGAAGTCCGTCTCGTACTGAATAAACTGATATTCATATGGTGTAAGATATTTCAATTTATCTTGATATATAAACTTTATGCAATTATATAGTTTATTTACAATACTGCATGTTTACAGTCTATTGTATACATTTATTTACAAGATATATTATCAAACCAAGCTAAGTTATACAGAAAGTAACATGAAACCTGATAAAGTAATGACGTCATATTAAAATATATTTTAAATATAAACCATTTTAAGACTTGCAATACGTTTTAGCTGACATTTCCGATACCGTAAACTCGTTTAAAGGCCCAACATACGTAACCTTCGGCAAAGCATTAAGCGGAAACCAAGCCTAATAACTTATAATATCTATAGATTTAGTTAAGATTAACTGATATCAGCAATATTCAAGATTAATTCTTACGCGGTTACCGGTACAGCAGTAGTTGAAACACGCTATTTTTTAACATGCGTCCATTTCGAACTGTGTTCTACCTTCGACTTGTTGTTGAAGTGGCCCCACCTGAATTATTTTCAATTCTTTGGATTTTTCTGTCAAGAGTCTCTTGTTAGTTACTGTTCAGGTTTACTTTGTTTTAGGCTTATTTTGCATGGTTATCAACTGGATTTTTTTTCATAATTTTTTTAATTTCCTCAAGTTACGTATATTGGGCTTTAAAACTCGTCCAGACAAACATATTACATGCAAATTAATTTGAAATCCTATTTAACACAATAATATATCAAAGTAATAGCGTTATATATATCAATATAGAATATTATTTCTATCAGTATATAATACATATAACACCATTCTTATGCAAACATATAAAATGTTTTTATCTTTTGAAATATATTCCAGATACTCTGAAAGTTTTTAAATCAATTTACATGACCTAAACTCATGTGGGAAGATGTAGACTTCTTCACTTTAACAAATACAACAGGTACGTTTTCGAACAGAAATCAATTATTTCAAAGCAAGGCGTCGAGCACTAAACGATACACACCCTTTGATGACTTTCATATGAGTTTTTTTGTAGACATTGGTGATATTTATACAGCATTTTATTGACTTACAGACATAGAATAAACATAGGTCGCGTTTTTTAACCGACAAATGACCTCATTAAAATACAAAACCCTCTATATTACGGGTGTCTGTACACTTCACCTATATACTTAAACACACTCAGATAACCGACAGCTGACAAAGCAGTAATATTGGGACGGCTTTGATTTTTTATTTTTATTTTTATTTTATTTTAATCAGCAAATTAAGCATTTTATTTGATGCAGAAAATTGAATTATCTTCCGATTTAGAGAAAGGATAATAAAATCGATCACTCACCGGAAAACTTAACTTTATAAAAAATAGTTAAGGATATAGATAGGGGGTACAGTCTCTTCAGATGTTTTGCTTAATAATTTGGATATACATTTAATCACATACATGTATCATATATCATTGGAAAGGTTATTAAATTGTCTATAACGTGAACATATAATTATAGTGTTAAATTAATTCATAATTGCATAATAGTATATAATATAAAAAATGACGGACCCTTTTGAATTTGGATCTTCTTTCACATTTTCTTACAAAAACTGACAATACTTTTCCTATTGATAGAAAGAAAGGTCATCTACAAAAACGGGCCTCAGATTTTTCCTATATGTTCTAGAATTGAAGTAATTTCGATTTTATGGTCTCTGGGTGGGATTTTCATGCCCAAATTCACTTAATTGGTTATAAATCTTGTTGTAGCTAAATTCTTCAGAAACTGAGGCACGTTATTGTTGACAAGGTCATTCCCAACAATCCTGCCAAGTTTGGAAGAAATCGGTCCACAGATGCCAAAGTTATGGCTGTTTGAAGTTGACAACTTGTTGAATTTATGAAAGTGCTCTAAAGACCATTTCCACTCTTTGAAATCGGATATCTCTGGTTTTAACACTTATCTGACCGATTCTGCCTACCAAACCATTAATCATGACTAGACATGTATCCATCAAGCTGTCCTCCGAAAAAACGGAGCATGCATTGGTTCAAATAACTGAGAAATTAATGAATATTAAAATATTTCTCAGTGAAAATGCCCCTTTCCCGCGAAATGTCAGACTGGACATAGGATAAGCTCCTCCCATGTAATGAAGGTGCATTAGAAACGCTCCGGCCCCTCTCTTATAGTATGTATTACATCAAAGACTGACCATGACTTAATGGATTATAGCAGCATGATTACGCAGCACTTCACACCACCATAGCACAGGGCTAATGACTTTTTAACTGACCACGCCACTGTGTGATGTATCTGTTTATGGTGTAAACAGTATCACGTGTTGATCTGTATGAGCGTGTTCAATGTTAAATCGCGTTAATTGACACATTTGGGGACATAATTTTGAAAATTACTTTTTGTTATATGATGAAGTATGTTTATAAGTAATCAATTTTGCAAAAAACAAAAAATCAAAAAAAAATTTTTGTTACCCCCTATCTATATCCTTAATTCGTCTTGTCGAAGGTCGTGTTATTTTGATATTCAACAGACCATAAACACAGCAATCCTCGATAACCACTGTAATAAACATCCACTTGCTGTTTTTACATAAACATCATTAAAATAAAGACACGAACATTATTTTTGCATCACCTTCTTGTTACATCAATGATAATGTAAATTTACTTGCTTTAGTGGTAACGTAATCTTATTTCAGCGTTTGAACTGGAAATATTTGGATAATTGGAGTTTATGTATATATTGTGGAGCGCCATCTCATCAGTGCGCTAATCCGTTAAAATCCAATAATATCCAAATATTTGAGCTCGTTAAAATTAATATATTTACATAATCATAGCCTACCCGAGCCCTGCTGCTCGTGTTACCATGTAGCTGTTCACCGCCGTGAAAAGTGTTGTAAACATCAACATTAACTACGAGATTCGTGATCCAATTAATATCCATAAATATTGTTTACAGTTTATTCTGGTTTGTTTCTAATGTGTTAACAACAAAAATGATATCTAAAGATATTTGTGCATTGAAAAGTGATCAGCTATTTGCGATTCATATGCAATATGATTCAATATGAATACCAATTCAATGGAACACGCTCGCTACATGTTGAATATGTCTTTGTCAAGTTGGCACTTATATAGCCTTTTCTCAATGATTGCGTATATTTTATGTATGATATATGTTGCTTCACTTCAAAAAAAATCTTATATATTTTTGTACACGGTCATTAGGCCTATTACCTTTAATTTGTCCGCGCGACGTACGTATACGCACTTTTTATAGTTTACTAACAAACTAATTTAACATTATGTATTTGTAAAAATTCTAATAGGAGTTATTTAAACTCATATTGATCATTCATGTTGGCCTGACTAGTAGCATGCACGGTCTTATGTGTGACGAAACCGGGGTAGTTATGCAAATAACCCAATCTCTTTCCACGTCGATTCGGGGAATCGAACCTCGGCCACCATGGCTATAGGCGAGTACGATATCCTCTGCGCCACTGGACAACTCACATCTGATCTAGTCTTTCCGTTTGACAGTCTTCATTTTCACGTTATTCTCCTTACACCTTACAGCTGAAGATACATATTTAAATAATAACAATTACGTATGCCACTTATTTGCATCTCAATTTATAATGATTATCTGGATATCTCAACATGCTATTTCCAGTTGTACCTGTCGACCGCTGTCTTATACAAGACCATATACAGTATAACAATGGATTATAACTAATCATATGCTCGTAGCCGGTATGATTTTACATCCCATCGTAACGGAACTGTAAAACATACAGTCGGGCACTATTTCAACCGTATTGATTCAAAATACTGGAAGCGATTGGATCGCCATCTTTACAAATATGAAGAACATTTTGAGTTTAAAGCAAAACTTACGGATGGAGTTTGTTTATATTTCCGAACTATTTAAACGTGACCTTGTCTATAATATAAACAATAGAATGGGTTTATTTTGAAGTGTCTAGAATCTGTATCATATAAATAGTACGTTCTATAATGGGTACTGTATATATATAAACATAAACCTTCTGTCAACACTCGTCTAGGCTTTGTTTACCGTCCGAATTTAGTAAACAACCTGCTCATGGTTAGCTTCAATGTTCTATAACTATTTCATAAAAGTTTAAAAAGTTTGACTCGTCATAAATTAAAAGTATACAAGTTTACCCCAACCCACATCCCCTACAACCGACCCAACCACCCACCACAGGGACCTGAGCATTTGTTACAGCTAGTTTTGGACCTAAAATAGGGTGTTTAGAGTAATTTTACACATTGGGGGGGTTAAGATCAATTTTCGATAAAAATGACCATTGAGGGGTCATACCCCAACCTCCACCCAAATCCAGACCACATCATTGTTTAAACAAACTATTATCTGCTTATTACATATATTTCTGAAATAAGTCACATATTTATGCATTTGGGTATCGTTCATCTTCGACATCTAATGAATAAATATATTTTCTCTGTATCCATGGAATTTCCTACCACTATCAAATTTTCTGAGATCGGCTTCTTTGGCATTTTGCAAGTTAAACTGAACTCAGCTTCCCCGTGATCACAGAGCAATTTTTTTAATTTACAAAAAAATAAATGACTTTGGTCACAGAATAGCGTTGTGATATTCTTCAAATCACATGTATCTCCGCTAAATGAAAACTTTATTTATCTTACAAGAATTATAAAACAAGTTAATACATTTTACATGTTAATCACTATTGTTGGCCCGGGATTTGACGTAGAAAACCAACTAGGACGGGCAGACTATAATGACTATCACAACATACCTGCCCCAAAGTTATTTTAAAAAGTGGGAGAAAGGAGAACACACCGGGCAGACGACCCAATACCTCTTCACATCCAATAGGGGAATCAAACCCCGATCGTCCTGTAAAAGGCCAGTGCGTTATCGAATGCGCATCACAACTGTATACTCATTTTGTATTGGTCAGTTTTTTATGTTTAATACCAATGAAATAGCTATAACCGCAAGCATCTTTCATTTCATCATAAGGATTTCATTTCCCATTCCGTTCGATTATAATATCCCGCCTGCTTTATGTCGATGCTTAATTAATTATAATCCATGACGTTAATAGAACGCGTAAAACAGCATAGGTGGTTGTATTCATGTGTCAGTCAACCGCGACACATGAATGCGGAATTAAGTATTCCTTTTAATCTAAAGGAAGAAAATGAGGCAAGCTTTAGATCATATTAAGTTTTACTTAAATATCACTGATTCAAGAATAATTCAGCAATACGAGCTATAAAGTTTTGTTCTTACTTTTAAGCGTTTAGACACTGGACAAAAATCTATTTAAACCGTATTTTAATTAAATGTATAAATTACAATAAATAGGACGACTATACTTTCCGATATCAGGCCTTGTGTTTAGTATCTAATACCCGGTCACATATACAGCTGTCTTAAAACTTTAAATGTATTTACAATTTGCACTCTTCTGTATGATATACGACACACAGCCTTAAGTGTTTACAAGTTTACGTTCTGATAGATAAGTAGAGTAATCAATCATTTCAAGTGATATTTAATAATTGTGTAAACAGACATTTTACGGTTCGTGACCTCCCCGCGGAATACGATCAACTACAGTTCTAACGGATCATAGGTGATAGGTCTTACAGTTTTATTCCTTCAATTTGATAGCCTGAAATCAAAGTTAACTGAAGATAAGGAATTTGTCTTATTCTGTCGGGCTCATATATCTAGTACTATCGGTTTTAGGGTGGTCGGGTGGTGCAGTTGATATCGCATACCTTTCACAAAGGCGGTCGGGGTTCGATTCCCCGACCGAACGTGAAAAGGTATGGGTGTCACCTGCACGACCAAGTGGGTTTTCGCCGGGTACTCAAGTTTCCTCCCACTTACATCCGGGCCAACAAGAGTGATGTATGTAAGTTGGATAACTTGTTTCATAATTGGTGTAAAATAAGTAAAGTTTATATATATATTGGTTGTGAAAACACGTTAAGGGCTATTGGAAAATGCAGATCTCCATCTTGAGGGGTTGTGAAATAAACTTTCTCATACAAGCAATTAACTGCACTGAATATTTTTATTTTCCCCATTATTCTGTCTAGTAAAACATGAAATATGGGGTAGGGGGTTGCTAGGGTGTATATATGTAAACTGTAAACTGTTACAAATTCTCAGACTCTGTTACTGTAACCCTGACGTAACGAGAACGTGTCTGACTTATTGCAAGATATGGCCAAAGGATTCGTCTGGTTAATTATAAACACCTACACGGCGATAAGCCCATTTGTAAATATTGAATACATTACATTGTGTGTTTGTGTTGTGTAATAATACTTACAATAGTACATGTGTGGTGCCTGTGGCTATACCTAGTACATTGCTGTTCAAATAGAATTATCAAGAATGCAACTCTCAATTACACTGTAAATGAATTACAGTGTACCACCGAAGGTGAAAAGTGTCCCATATAAATATTACAGATAATCAACATATTTTAATGGACACCGTAAGAACTAAATCAAATTCATATTTCAATTTTGCCTTTGATTGGATATCCGAGCTGAATTGTTTTCAAGTTCCTTTCCGCTTTTATTCAAGTTTGTTCTTCGTGTCCTCAAGACACATCGCGACACCACTTTACCGACATTAAAAATAACCCCAATACTACAACCTTTAAATATAATCGAAAATGTCCCTTTCATGTTAAAGTACCTCGTCATTACATATAGTTATTATATTTCATATATACATATGTTTGAATTTTAGTCTGCAAAATCAAGAGAGGAAAAGAATCGTCGATTGTTGAAAACTTTAAAGCTTCGTGGATGCGATTCCTACCGGAAGTTACGTCACGTCTTGAGTCTAACAGGACATGCCTATCTCGCAGACCATCTCTATGAAGAAGGTAATCGACTGCATTGCATATGACAAAATGATAATGCTATATGGTTGTTACATATGATTTAGCCAGTTTTGTGTTCCCGGTAACATTCACTCATTTTCAAGAGCTCGTCCAATCATATATAGCTCCATCTGGGGAAAATCTACATCTCATAAACACCATTAGCAACAGTCATACACTAATTATTTCAGACCACTTTCATATAAATAATAAACAAATAAATAATTCATATTAAAAAGTCTATATAATTTCATCCTACTTTTGACTTCATCATAAAAAGAACATTAATAAGAACCCTTTTACTAACTGGGTAAATACAAATAAAAAAATATGATTCGGAATATGTAAATTTGAGGTATATGATTTTGCTTCATTTTGCAGAAACTGAAACAAAGTTACTTCGATCTGAAGATTTCTTCGGTAAATTTCCAGCTATTTTCAATCAGATCAGTGACGACATTAAAACCAAACTCCTCCAGTACCTGGAGACAAAGGTAGGTACCCATATCGTCATCATTTCATATCGACGGATGATCTCCCTTTATCATTAACTGGAGATAAAGTTTGGTAACCGTGTCGTCATCATTTCATACCGACGGATTGTCTCCCTTTATCATTAACTGGAGATAAAGTTTGGTAACCGTGTCGTCATCATTTTATACCGACGGATTATCTCCCTTTATCATTACCTGGAGACAACAGTAGGTACCCGTGTCGTCATCATTTCATACCGACGGATTATCTCCCTTAATCATTACCTGGAGACAACAGTAGGTACCCGTGTCGTCATCATTTCATACCGATTTATTATTTCCCTTAATCATTACCTGGAGACAACAGTAGGTATCCATGTCGTCATCATTTCATACCGACGGATTATCTCCCTCAATCATTACCTGGAGACAACAGTAGGTACCCGTGTCGTCATCATTTCATACCGAAGGATTATCTCCCTCGATCATTACCTGGAGACAACAGTAGGTACCCGTGTCGTCATCATTTCATACCGACGGATTATCTCCCTCAATCATTACCTGGAGACAACAGTAGGTATCCATGTCGTCATCATTTCATACCGACGGATTATCTCCCTCAATCATTACCTGGAGACAACAGTAGGTATCCATGTCGTCATCATTTCATACCGACGGATTATCTCCCTCAATCATTACCTGGAGACAACAGTAGGTACCCGTGTCGTCATCATGTATTACCGACGGATTATCTCCCTCAATCATTACCTGGTGACAAAGGTAGGTATCCATGTCGTCATCATTTATTACCGACGGATTATCTCCCTCAATCATTACCTGGACACAACAGTAGGTACCCGTGTCGTCATCATTTATTACCGACGGATTATCTCCCTCAATCATTACCTGGAGACAACAGTAGGTACCCGTGTCGTCATCATTTATTACCGACGGATTATCTCCCTCAATCATTACCTGGAGACAACAGTAGGTACCCGTGTCGTCATCATTTCATACCGACGGATTATTTCCCTTAATCATTACCTGGAGACAACAGTAGGTATCCATGTCGTCATCATTTCATACCGACGGATTATTTCCCTTAATCATTACCTGGAGACAACAGTAGGTATCCATGTCGTCATCATTTCATACCGACGGATTATTTCCCTTAATCATTACCTGGAGACAACAGTAGGTACCCGTGTTGTCATCATTTCATACCGACGGATTATCTCCCTCGATCATTACCTGGAGACAACAGTAGGTACCCGTGTCGTCATCATTTCATATCGACGGATTATCTCCCTCAATCATTACCTGGAGACAAAGGTAGGTATCCATGTCGTCATCATTTCATATCGAAGGATTATCTCCCTCAATCATTACCTGGAGACAAAGGTAGGTACCCGTGTCGTCATCATTTCATACCGACGGATTATCTCCCTTTTTCATTACCTGGAGACAACAGTAGGTATCCATGTCGTCATCATTTCATACCGACGGATTATTTCCCTTAATCATTACCTGGAGACAACAGTAGGTACCCGTGTCGTCATCATTTCATACCGATTTATTATTTCCCTTAATCATTACCTGGAGACAACAGTAGGTACCCGTGTCGTCATCATTTCATACCGACGGATTGTCTCCCTTAATATAATCATTATCTTGAGACAAAGGTAGGTACCCATATCGTCATCATTTCATATCGACGGATAATCTCCCTTTATCATTAACTGGAGATAAAGTTTGGTAACCGTGTCGTCATCATTTCATACCGACGGATTGTCTCCCTTTATCATTAACTGGAGATAAAGTTTGGTAACCGTGTCGTCATCATTTTATACCGACGGATTATCTCCCTTTATCATTACCTGGAGACAACAGTAGGTACCCGTGTCGTCATCATTTCATACCGACGGATTATCTCCCTTAATCATTACCTGGAGACAACAGTAGGTACCCGTGTCGTCATCATTTCATACCGATTTATTATTTCCCTTAATCATTACCTGGAGACAACAGTAGGTATCCATGTCGTCATCATTTCATACCGACGGATTATCTCCCTCAATCATTACCTGGAGACAACAGTAGGTATCCATGTCGTCATCATTTCATACCGACGGATTATCTCCCTTTATCATTACCTGGAGACAACAGTAGGTACCCGTGTCGTCATCATTTCATACCGACGGATTATCTCCCTCAATCATTACCTGGAGACAACAGTAGGTACCCGTGTCGTCATCATTTCATACCGATTTATTATCTCCCTTAATCATTACCTGGAGACAACAGTAGGTATCCATGTCGTCATCATTTCATACCGACGGATTATTTCCCTTAATCATTACCTGGAGACAACAGTAGGTATCCATGTCGTCATCATTTCATACCGACGGATTATCTCCCTTAATCATTACCTGGAGACAACAGTAGGTACCCGTGTCGTCATCATTTCATACCGATTTATTATTTCCCTTAATCATTACCTGGAGACAACAGTAGGTACCCATGTCGTCATCATTTCTTACCGACGGATTATCTCCCTCAATCATTACCTGGAGACAACAGTAGGTACCCGTGTCGTCATCATTTCTTACCGACGGATTATCTCCCTCAATCATTACCTGGAGACAACAGTAGGTACCCGTGTCGTCATCATGTATTACCGACGGATTATCTCCCTCAATCATTACCTGGTGACAAAGGTAGGTATCCATGTCGTCATCATTTATTACCGACGGATTATCTCCCTCAATCATTACCTGGACACAACAGTAGGTACCCGTGTCGTCATCATTTATTACCGACGGATTATCTCCCTCAATTATTACCTGGAGACAAAGGTAGGTATCCATGTCGTCATCAGTTATTACCGACGGATTATCTCCCTCAATCATTACCTGGAGACAACAGTAGGTACCCGTGTCGTCATCATTTATTACCGACGGATTATCTCCCTCAATCATTACCTGGAGACAACAGTAGGTATCCATGTCGTCATCATTTATTACCGACGGATTATCTCCCTCAATCATTACCTGGAGACAACAGTAGGTATCCATGTCGTCATCATTTCATACCGACGGATTATTTCCCTTAATCATTACCTGGAGACAACAGTAGGTATCCATGTCGTCATCATTTCATACCGATTTATTATTTCCCTTAATCATTACCTGGAGACAACAGTAGGTACCCGTGTCGTCATCATTTCATACCGACGGATTATCTCCCTCGATCATTACCTGGAGACAACAGTAGGTACCCGTGTCGTCATCATTTCATATCGACGGATTATCTCCCTCAATCATTACCTGGAGACAAAGGTAGGTATCCATGTCGTCATCATTTCATATCGAAGGATTATCTCCCTCAATCATTACCTGGAGACAAAGGTAGGTACCCGTGTCGTCATCATTTCATACCGACGGATTATCTCCCTTTTTCATTACCTGGAGACAACAGTAGGTACCCGTGTCGTCATCATTTCATACCGACGGATTATCTCCCTTAATCATTACCTGGAGACAACAGTAGGTACCCGTGTCGTCATCATTTCATACCGATTTATTATTTCCCTTAATCATTACCTGGAGACAACAGTAGGTATCCATGTCGTCATCATTTCATACCGACGGATTATCTCCCTCAATCATTACCTGGAGACAACAGTAGGTATCCATGTCGTCATCATTTCATACCGACGGATTATCTCCCTTTATCATTACCTGGAGACAACAGTAGGTACCCGTGTCGTCATCATTTCATACCGACGGATTATCTCCCTCAATCATTACCTGGAGACAACAGTAGGTACCCGTGTCGTCATCATTTCATACCGATTTATTATCTCCCTTAATCATTACCTGGAGACAACAGTAGGTATCCATGTCGTCATCATTTCATACCGACGGATTATTTCCCTTAATCATTACCTGGAGACAACAGTAGGTATCCATGTCGTCATCATTTCATACCGACGGATTATCTCCCTTAATCATTACCTGGAGACAACAGTAGGTACCCGTGTCGTCATCATTTCATACCGATTTATTATTTCCCTTAATCATTACCTGGAGACAACAGTAGGTACCCATGTCGTCATCATTTCTTACCGACGGATTATCTCCCTCAATCATTACCTGGAGACAACAGTAGGTACCCGTGTCGTCATCATTTCTTACCGACGGATTATCTCCCTCAATCATTACCTGGAGACAACAGTAGGTACCCGTGTCGTCATCATGTATTACCGACGGATTATCTCCCTCAATCATTACCTGGTGACAAAGGTAGGTATCCATGTCGTCATCATTTATTACCGACGGATTATCTCCCTCAATCATTACCTGGACACAACAGTAGGTACCCGTGTCGTCATCATTTATTACCGACGGATTATCTCCCTCAATTATTACCTGGAGACAAAGGTAGGTATCCATGTCGTCATCAGTTATTACCGACGGATTATCTCCCTCAATCATTACCTGGAGACAACAGTAGGTACCCGTGTCGTCATCATTTATTACCGACGGATTATCTCCCTCAATCATTACCTGGAGACAACAGTAGGTATCCATGTCGTCATCATTTATTACCGACGGATTATCTCCCTCAATCATTACCTGGAGACAACAGTAGGTATCCATGTCGTCATCATTTCATACCGACGGATTATTTCCCTTAATCATTACCTGGAGACAACAGTAGGTATCCATGTCGTCATCATTTCATACCGATTTATTATTTCCCTTAATCATTACCTGGAGACAACAGTAGGTACCCGTGTCGTCATCATTTCATACCGACGGATTATCTCCCTCGATCATTACCTGGAGACAACAGTAGGTACCCGTGTCGTCATCATTTCATATCGACGGATTATCTCCCTCAATCATTACCTGGAGACAAAGGTAGGTATCCATGTCGTCATCATTTCATATCGAAGGATTATCTCCCTCAATCATTACCTGGAGACAAAGGTAGGTACCCGTGTCGTCATCATTTCATACCGACGGATTATCTCCCTTTTTCATTACCTGGAGACAACAGTAGGTACCCGTGTCGTCATCATTTCATACCGATTTATTATTTCCCTTAATCATTACCTGGAGACAACAGTAGGTACCCGTGTCGTCATCATTTCATACCGACGGATTATCTCCCTCGATCATTACCTGGAGACAACAGTAGGTACCCGTGTCGTCATCATTTCATACCGACGGATTATCTCCCTTTTTCATTACCTGGAGACAACAGTAGGTACCCGTGTCGTCATCATTTCATACCGATTTATTATTTCCCTTAATCATTACCTGGAGACAACAGTAGGTATCCATGTCGTCATCATTTCATACCGATTTATTATTTCCCTCAATCATTACCTGGAGACAACAGTATGTACCCGTGTCGTCATCATTTCATACCGACGGATTATTTCCCTTAATCATTACCTGGAGACAACAGTAGGTACCCGTGTCGTCATCATTTCATACCGACGGATTATCTCCCTTTTTCATTACCTGGAGACAACAGTAGGTATCCGTGTCGTCATCATTTCATACCGACGGATTATCTCCATTTTTCATTACCTGGAGACAACAGTAGGTACCCGTGTCGTCATCATTTCATACCGACGGATTATCTCCCTTTTTCATTACCTGGAGACAACAGTAGGTATCCATGTCGTCATCATTTCATACCGACGGATTATCTCCCTCAATCATTACCTGGAGACAAAGGTAGGTATCCGTGTCGTCATCATTTCATACCGACGGATTATCTCCCTCAATCATTAACTGGAGACAACAGTAGGTACCCGTGTCGTCATCATTTCATATCGACGGATTATCTCCCTCAATCATTACCTGGAGACAAAGGTAGGTATCCATGTCGTCATCATTTCATACCGACGGATTATCTCCCTCAATCATTACCTGGAGACAACAGTAGGTACCCGTGTCGTCATCATTTCATACCGACGGATTATCTCCCTTTTTCATTACCTGGAGACAACAGTAGGTATCCATGTCGTCATCATTTCATACCGACGAATTATTTCCCTTAATCATTACCTGGAGACAACAGTAGGTACCCGTGTCGTCATCATTTCATACCGACGGATTATCTCCCTTTTTCATTACCTGGAGACAACAGTAGGTATCCGTGTCGTCATCATTTCATACCGACGGATTATCTCCCTTTTTCATTACCTGGAGACAACAGTAGGTACCCGTGTCGTCATCATTTCATACCGACGGATTATCTCCCTTTTTCATTACCTGGAGACAACAGTAGGTACCCGTGTCGTCATCATTTATTACCGACGGATTATCTCCCTCAATCATTACCTGGAGACAAAGGCAGGTATCCATGTCGTCATCATTTCATACCGATTTATTATTTCCCTTAATCATTACCTGGAGACAAAGGTAGGTACCCGTGTCGTCATCATTTCTTACCGACGGATGATCTCCCTCAATCATTACCTGGAGACAAAGGTAGGTATCCATGTCGTCATCATTTCATACCGATTTATTATTTCCCTTAATCATTACCTGGAGACAACAGTATGTACCCGTGTCGTCATCATTTCATACCGACGGATTATCTCCCTCAATCATTACCTGGAGATAACAGTAGGTACCCATGTCGTCATCATTTCATACCGACGGATTGTCTCCCTCAATCATTACCTGGTGACAACAGTAGGTACCCGTGTCGTCATCATTTCATACCGACGGATTGTCTCCCTTAATAATTACCTGGAGACAAAGGTAGGTATCCATATCGTCATCATTTCATACCGACGGATTATCTCCCTTAATAATTACCTGGAGACAAGGGTAGGTATCCATGTCGTCATCATTTCATACCGATTTATTATTTCCCTTAATCATTACCTGGAGACAACAGTAGGTACCCATGTCGTCATCATTTCATACCGACGGATTATCTCCCTCAATCATTACCTGGAGACAACAGTAGGTATCCGTGTCGTCATCATTTCATACCGACGGATTGTCTCCCTTAATCATTACCTGGAGACAACAGTAGGTACCCGTGTCGTCATCATTTATTACCGACGGATTGTCTCCCTTAAAAATTACCTGGAGACAAAGGTAGGTATCCATGTCGTCATCATTTCATACCGATTTATTATTTCCCTTAATCATTACCTGGAGACAAAGGTAGGTACCCGTGTCGTCATCATTTCATACCGACGGATTGTCTCCCTTAATCATTACCTGGAGACAACAGTAGGTACCCGTGTCGTCATCATTTATTACCGACGGATTGTCTCCCTTAATAATTACCTGGAGACAAAGGTAGGTACCCGTGTCGTCATCATTTCATACCGATTTATTATTTCCCTTAATCATTACCTGGAGACAACAGTAGGTATCCATGTCGTCATCATTTCATACCCAAGGATTATCTCCCTCGATCATTACCTGGAGACAAAGGTAGGTATCCATGTCGTCATCATTTCATACCGACGGATTATCTCCCTCAATCATTACCTGGAGACAAAGGTAGGTACCCGTGTCGTCATCATTTCATACCGATTTATTATTTCCCTTAATCATTACCTGGAGACAACAGTAGGTATCCATGTCGTCATCATTTCATACCGACGGATTATCTCCCTCAATCATTACCTGGAGACAACAGCAGGTATCCATGTCGTCATCATTTCATACCGACGGATTATCTCCCTTAATAATTACCTGGAGACAAAGGTAGGTATCCATGTCGTCATCATTTCATACCGATTTATTATTTCCCTTAATCATTACCTGGAGACAACAGTAGGTATCCATGTCGTCATCATTTCATACCGAAGGATTATCTCCCTCGATCATTACCTGGAGACAAAGGTAGGTATCCATGTCGTCATCATTTCATACCGACGGATTATCTCCCTCAATCATTACCTGGAGACAAAGGTAGGTACCCGTGTCGTCATCATTTCATACCGATTTATTATTTCCCTTAATCATTACCTGGAGACAACAGTAGGTATCCATGTCGTCATCATTTCATACCGACGGATTATCTCCCTCAATCATTACCTGGAGACAACAGTAGGTATCCATGTCGTCATCATTTCATACCGACGGATTATCTCCCTTAATAATTACCTGGGGACAAAGGTAGGTACCCGTGTCGTCATCATTTCATACCGATTTATTATTTCCCTTAATCATTACCTGGAGACAAAGGTAGGTATCCATGTCGTCATCATTTCATACCGACGGATTGTCTCCCTTAATAATTACCTGGAGACAAAGGTAGGTATCCATGTCGTCATCATTTCATACCGATTTATTATTTCCCTTAATCATTACCTGGGGACAAAGGTAGGTACCCGTGTCGTCATCATTTCATACCGACGGATTATCTCCCTTAATCATTACCTGGAGACAACAGTAGGTACCCGTGTCGTCATCATTTCATACCGACGGATTATCTCCCTTAATCATTACCTGGAGACAACAGTAGGTACCCATGTCGTCATCATTTCATACCGACGGATAATCTCCCTCAATCATAACCTGGAGACAACAGTATGTACCCGTGTCGTCATCATTTCATACCGACGGATTATCTCCATCAATCATTACCTGGAGACAACAGTATGTACCCGTGTCGTCATCATTTCATACCGACGGATTATCTCCCTTAATAATTACCTGGAGACAAAGGTAGGTACCCATGTCGTCATCATTTCATACCGACGGATTATCTCCATCAATCATTACCTGGAGACAACAGTATGTACCCGTGTCGTCATCATTTCATACCGACGGATTATCTCCCTCAATCATTACCTGGAGACAACAGTAGGTACCCGTGTCGTCATCATTTCATACCGACGGATAATCTCCCTCAATCATTACCTGGAGACAACAGTAGGTACCCGTGTCGTCATCATTTCATACCGACGGATTATCTCCCTTAATCATTACCTGGAGACAACAGTAGGTACCCATGTCGTCATCATTTCATACCGACGGATTATCTCCCTTAATAATTACCTGGAAACAACAGTAGGAACCCGTGTCGTCATCATTTCTTACCGACGGATTATTACCCTTAAGATAATCATTACCTAGAGACAAAGGTAGGTAATCGTGTCGTCATAGCTTTATACCGAAGTATTTTCGCTCGTTATCATTTCTTGGAAACAAAGGTAGGTACATGTTCCCGTGCCGTCATCATTTCATACCGACGGATTATCTCCCTTAATCATTACACGGAGACAATGATAGGTACCCGTGTCGTCCTCATACCATACCGATGTATTATTTCCCTTTATCATTATTAAATCATTGGATTTGTCAAGGGAATACTATTTATATCTACATGTAATTGAATAATCGGTATGAAATAAAATGCAGTCAGCAATGAAAAAGTCGTAGTTTAAGCCGTTAGACCACGGAATTTGCATAGAGGTATCCAAGGATCATCAGATCGAAGCTTAAAAGAAAATAATATTTAAAACACAACAGCTTAAAAGAAAATAATATTTAAAACACAACTCCAGGTGATAAATCACTTCTTGTATGTTCATTAATGTTCAAGTCAGACTTGCGGAAGCACTTTTATGTGTAAGGCATTCAGACTCAGATATTTAGTAGACATTAGTAGGGAGACGTCTGGTTGCTTATTCATATGAGGTTGACGAAAACGAACAAAGAAAACGTGAAAGTGATGGTGATATAGAATGCCTTTCGTTTTTCCTTTGTAGCTAAAAGAAAAAATGCTCGTCAATGCATGGGTAAATTCCGCCTTGGAGAGGAGCGAGATTCTCGAGTCACGAAAACTAGAATTTGAGCACGAGAGGGAATTGAGGACAAAAGTGGAGAAATACAAACGTCAGGTTGGTCACGTTCTACATATTCCGTTTAAATATAACGGAACGCTTGCTTATTTGTAACTACATAGATTACAATAATAAAGTATGGTCTTTCATCTCAGTTTAGTTTTACTTCTTGATTATAAGGTTAAACATTGTCAGACGTAGTGGGTGTTAGGTTTATCTTTCGTCCTGTTGGTGGATCGCGGTTACATCTTACGGTAAAGTACATTGATGACCGCAGGGAGGATGACCACAATAGGGGTTGACATTAGATATCCAAACTTGCTGTGAAGAAATTGTGAACACGCGGAAGGTTCTGGGCTAACCACGGAAAAATCATCGAAGTTTTTTTTAAGTTCAATTATGTTTATAACAACGTTGATTTGACCGTACGATTTGATCGAAGTCTCGTAGTCTCATAACCCGTCCAAGTTCAGGGAAAGGATAGACCCGCTGTATCCCACTGCACGATAGTAAAGTGCGACTAATGTTATTGGTTGGCCTCTTTTAGAATCTGGGTTTCCTTCCGTTGTTTCTAAAAAGGGAGCATAGGTGCCTCAGATGCCCATGACTGTTGTGTCCCCCTTGATACCCTACCTCATATTATAACCTTGGCAGTTGTTCTCCCTTGGTACTCTAACTTATATGACGCTGGTCGTTATGTGTCCCAGTGAGCAGGTCCCTGGGGTTTACCATATAGGGAAAAGTTGTCTTGTCTGAAAGGGAGTATTCCCCTCTCTTCAGTTAGTACTTATATTAGTTTCGTCCTAAGGCTTGGGCAGAGGAGTATTTTAATTGATACGAGAATTCCACTGCTGTCACCAAATGTAACACGCAGTCCGTCTCCGATCCAGCCACTGATTATGCTTAACGTTGCTGAAGAACTTGACCCGTCTTGGGTTCTTGCCAACCAGTACGGCAACACTTTTCTTTTGCAATCCTTAACTTTTACACTTGACCCTCTAATATTTTAGTTTCTTTGCTTATCTCAACGAACTGACTATAATTGTTTTGATCCTTTTTTCAGATAAGCAAGGCAGATAATGATCTAGCTGTAGCTAGAGATGAATTGAGACAGAGCAGGTTGGACATGAAAATAAAGCTAAAGGAAACAGAGGAATCTGAGAAAAGATTTAAACATGAGCTAGGAGTACAATCCCGGTTCAACGCAGCCAATAACAGTTCAATGCTGAGACTTAAGGAGCAGTTTACGACAGTCAACAGCAAAATTTACCAGTTAAATGGATGGGTTCAAGACTTTCTTCGCGACAGTGTGACGACAGAAACGCGAGAAAACGTCCCTGGTGCAATGTTGACCATCTTGGAAAGAAATCTACAAACATTGATGGACAAAGCAGATCAGCATACCGAGACGCTTGATCGTAGTTCCAGCGAAAGGACCGCCATTTTGAACTTGCTCAAAAAACCTGTATCACGAACTGAACCGCTTTCGGAGACAGTTCGGAAGCATGTTGATAAAGAAAACAAAAGCAAACTTGCTATATGTCACGAATTGGAGAGACTTAACGAAAGCTTACGCGATTTTGGCAGTGGAAATCATTCTAACGGGGGATCCTCGAACTCTTTGCCTAAAACAACAGATTTGCGTTTAATTCGTAATATGATTGCTACATTCCGAGTGGAAGCAGAGCACCTCAGGAAGAAACTTAAGTGGAAAGATTCAAAAATTGATGAACTTGTCGAAGAACTTCGAAAAAGGCCTTCTTCCTTACGTCCCATTGAAGGAAACCCTTGTCCACCTAGTAACGCATTCCAGAGAGAACGTCAACTGCCTGCGCATTCGTCGCATGAATCAAACAGTGAAATGGCATTACCTCATGGAAAAGCTGAAGATCACATATCCAATAACGAAATGTCAATGGCGAAAATGGAGAAACGGTCACGTGAAGGTAGTCCATTAAAACCGATCTCCATAGTAACCGACAGCACTGAGAAACCGGATACCGATGGCAACCAGTCTAGTTTAGTCTCAAAGACAGAGGACAATACAAAGGAGGGTAATCGTCCAACCTTTCCGGTGGCAAACGGCCAGCTCCACAGCATGTCAACTCCCAGGTCTCCAAAAGTACGAACACCGGTAGACCATACAAATATGACCAAGGGAAAGAAAGACGGTGACACCATGGCAATCCAGGAAGTGACATCATACATGGAAGAAAAAATCACCGAAGGTAAATTACCGCCGATAGTACCAAATTCTTCGTATTTGAATTTCGAAAGTACATCGTCTACCTGAAATAAACAACTTTGTAGACATTTGAAGAATTATATCAACAGTTATGTTGGAGCCACTTAACAAAAAATGACAACTGAAATAAGATCGCACAAAGCATGGTTCCATATATTTAGGGCATTGCATTCCGCAAAGGATAGCCACATACGGATTGAGGGCATCTATTCAATTTCATAACGGCATGAGTAAGTGCTGTTCAGTCCTTATCGGTAGTAGTATATACTTAACTTTTGTTATTGACCTTTATACAGATATTTTCTCATTTTTCGACAAACGAGATTCCTGGAACAGCCTCACGTCACCAAAGCGTTAATTGTAGTGATGTTCTCGTGTTATTCGACGATGGAGAGGAAGCTTTATCATGAAGCAGTTCGAATTGCATTCAGGGCCAAATGAAAGCAATTTCTTCTAGCGATGTTTATCTAGGAATTCGTGGAAGAAATGTAAATACATGTATATCGATGTGATCAAATGGTATCATGTGGATATTCATTGTGCCTGGACAAGCGATAAAGAAAGGAATCAGATTTATTCAGTTTTTCGGGTTATTTAGGTATTACATGTCTATGTGTTATTCCTGTCTATGCAACGCCTCTTGTCCTGGCGGAATGAACTGAACTGAAAGAGTCGTTTAAAGTAAAGAACTCACAAACACATAATGCGGGAAAACATATACTAAGTATACGTGTATTTTGCCGACCCTATTTACAACTGTTTATAATATTTTCTATCACAATACCCTGTGTTATTCCACCCCCAGACCATTGTATAAACGTGCTCACTGTTGGATAAAAAATAATATTTTATACCACTTGTGGTATATGACCTTCGGACATTTGATTTGTTGAGAAGCTGCACTTTGACTGGAAATCACGTGGTTCAATGCAACGTACGGATTGTTGAAGTTGTCAAATTCTGGTGGTAATATATACGAGATGATGTGTTTTCGCGCAAATAGTTCGCGGCTCACTCCATTAAACAACATTGCCATTGCCGACCTAATATTATTGTGGTAGAAACAGGTCACACGACTCGTGGTTATTGGATGTGTAATTTATTTAACTCTCGTTACTTATTTTTTTAAAGTTACAATGACACTCAGTAAAGCTCGTGTCTTTTGTAATTAACTGCAGTGAAATAAATGCCATAGCCAACATCCACCAGTTGGGTAACCTCTTTATCACAAGATTGCCTTGTAATGCAGTGTATATATCCATGTCATATTTTGCGTATCACACATATATGGCCTGTGATTGGCTGTAAGTTTCAGTTATCCTTACTGTGACTAGGGAAATTACATGATTTCCGCGCTGGATTCAAAATGTCGGCGTTTAACATTTCAAAGATGTATGAAAATTGACTTTTTACACGAGTGAGTGGATACCATAAATTGTGATAATGTTATAAAAAAGGTCTTATATCCATCCACATTTCATAGGAGACTCGTCACGATTTTTGTTTGTAATTCTGTCGAGATTCGTTCTATTGAAATCACAGACGTGGATCTTATGGAATGGAAACTGATGTAAAATCCTTTATATATAGTTCATATACTATGTTACGTGTGAACAAATTCCTATTGTTATATGCCTTTGCTGACTGCCATGCTTTCCGTCGACAGAACTTGTGTGTTTCAAACTAAAAGTGGAGAGAAAAGAAATCCTAAACAATTGACAATGTGTATTTTATGTCTTAAGTTTCCTGGCCCCGGTTTCATCAAAGTTTCTTGTTTGTTTGTTATTTTATTGTATAGCGAAGTGTGATCTTTAAACAGTTTTTATCAAAAGCTCTTAAAACTCTGACCTTGACGAACACAGGCCTTGCGGTGTACTGCAGCACCATTCATACAATGCTATCAATCGTTTAAACTGACGTAAATGTAAAATGTATTATATGTATAAATAAAATGTTCGTTTGTTGTCAGTATGCCTAGTATATGTTTAGCGATATACAAACATACTTTCATATTCCGTTCCTGTGAGAGGTAGTCATCACACTTTCTCTGTGACGATCCATCTGTCCGACAAACAAAAAACGTCGAGCGAGGGTACCCGCATTCAGTTTCAAAATCGATTAAACTATGGGCAAAATATGATCAAAAGAGGAATTTGCATGGAAATCCTTGTAAAAGTACAAGAGAATAGTACAAGGTGTTCCGGAAGAGTAAACCTCTTCTGCTTCATCGACGTCACCCGCAATGCAAATCTTGTTCACAACCAAGTAAACATCAAATTCTCAAAGTAACAACCTAATCATCATTCTCAATCACAAGAATACAGAACATTTCTCAATGAAACAAAGATGGCGACATCAAACATAATCATACTTCTCGTCGGCCTTCTGCCCAATTGAACAAAAACATTGTCTCCCTTTATCATCTTTTTTTCTATTCTGACCAACTTTCCTTCATAATGTCATAACAAAATGTTATGACCTTAATATATGACCTTAACCTTTGACCCTGTGACTTTGAGGTTTGGTCAATGGACGGCGTCGTCGGCGGCGGTGGCGGCGTCGGCGGCGTCTACACTAACAGTTTCCGTGCGATAACTTGAGTTTCCTTGGGCCAATCAAACTCAAACTTCATAGAGTACTTGCTTACCAAAAGTGTTCGCTTGGCATTGCTTTTCAGGGTCGAAGGTCAACGGTCAAGGTCACTGTTGCTATAAATAGAAAATATGTTTCCGTGCGATAACTTGAGTTTCCTTGGGCCAATCAAACTCAAACTTCATAGAGTACTTGCTTACCAAACGTGCTCGCTTGGGATTGCTTTTCAGGGTCGAAGGTCAACGGTCAAGGTCACTGTTACTATAAATAGAAAATCACTTTTCTTGGGCCAATCAAACTCAAACTTCATACAGTGCTTCCTTACCAAAAGTGCTCGATTGGGATTGCTTTTCAGGGTCAAAGGTCAAAGGTCAAGGTCACTGTTTCTATTCCAATTGGAACTGATACAAAGCATATCCATAGATAGCTCCTAAAAACTTATCTCCCAACTTGCTGCGCAGGCGACACATCCACTTCCGTGGAATTCTTGTTTTTCATTCTGACCAACTTTCCTTCATAGTGTCATAACAAAATATGAATCAGTAAAAAATAGACATACAGACGAACAAAAGGACAACAAACGGACAGACAAGCTAATTACTACTGGGCACAGGCATCGAAGATGGGCCCTAATTACTTTGAGGTTTGATCAATTATTATTTCATGTAAATAATTAGACAGTAAGGGTGATTTTGTATCACCTTGGCGTTACCCTTTGAATGTTTGAAAAAGTCACATTTTTTTATGTCTGACCTTTCGGGGAAGGTCACACAGGCCTATTGACAGTGCACTGCACATCGTCATTGGTGATGCAGGTATACTAAAAGCTTTTTTATCAATATATCTTTAACGATTTAAAAGTTATCGCCCGGTTATTTAAAGAATTATTGAAAAATTCAATCTTATTTGACCTCCTACCTTGAGGTCAAGGTCACAGTGACATAATGACGGTGCACTGCACATCTGCTCTAGGTGATATACTGCAAGATTCGTCAAGATATCTTCAATCAACGGTTAAGAAGATATAGCCCGGACAAGAATTGTTAGAAGAACCATAACAAGAACCAGAACCGGTACTAATACAATATGTCTCCCTTAATACGAAAGGGAGAGATAATAAGGCAAGCATTGAAGGATAGCTCCCTTCTTAACCATCCTCTTCCACAAGGCGCTCAGGTCGGGACGTATTCCATCGGATTGGAAGACAGTCATCGCTGGTTTTAAAAAGGGGAAACAATTTTCGGCCGGTTTCAAAAATGTGCATATGTTGCCAACATCAAGAACATATCCTGGTCTCCCACCTTGATCGAAGCAACATTTTGACAGATTGTCAACATGACTTTGGTACTAGGAGAAGTAGCGAAACTCAGTTCTTCACAGTCGTTCATGAACAGGCAGGGGAAATGGGAAGTGGTCATCCTCGATATCCAGGGGTTACGATCACCTATGTTATCTAACATAGGTGATCGTAACTCTGAATATCGAGGATGGAAAGGGATAGGCAATCAGATAGTGTGGCTTTTTTTCTAAAGGTTTTTGATCGTGTTCTTCATCGATGACTTCTACCAAAGCTAGCTTATAATGGCATCAGATCCAGAACTGGGTCTGGATTCAGGATTTCCATACAAACAGGACTCAGAGAGACTTGGTAGATGGTGAAAGTTCTGACAGTGCATCGGTATGCAGCGGGTCCCACAGGGATTAGTGCTGGGGCCGTTAACGTAACTTTTCATTACTTTCATAATTATACGACCTGCCGGAGTGTGTGGAATCGCATGTACGGCTATTTGCAGATGATGATATATGTAGATATATTCGCAGTCCAGATGATCACTACATTTTGCAGTATGACCTGCTCAAACTAGCAGTGTGGGAGATCGTCTGGATGTGTTATTCAATCGGGACAAGTGTCAGGCAGTCGGAAAACGTATTCATTAAAATGAGTATCCCTAGATAATGACAATGTCACCCAAGTATTGAACTTTTTAACAACTTATACTGCTCACACTAAACAGATGAATTACCTGCTAAAACCTGTCGCGTTCAAAGGTTCCTCCTTGATCTGAAGGAACTTGAACATTATAAGTGGGGCCACAGATCGTTCAAATGCAGCCCATTCAGGCCTAGCGGCGTGTCTGATAAGCTTGATAATGTACATTGGAAGTAGTTTTACCACAAAACTTAATGCCCAGCTGACAATGCTGTGTACTATAGGACTTATAGATATCCCTCCAGACATGCAAGCACACAGCAACAAACACACGAGGACCTAGCACAACAAACAGTACATAACACAATATACACGAAAAAAACACACATCAATACAGTCCAAGAACTTCCAGTCAGTGTTGCAGAAGCAGAAAGCCTAGAAGCTTTCAATAGAGGCCTTTACAAACAAGCTTCGAATTCACGGTCTTCTAAAACACACACATCCACATCACACCACAAATACACGAACGTTCTCATTTACTTAATTACACACACACACATATATAGTATATATGATCGTGGAAGTAATAGCGACAGTCTGACAAATAAATTGTCAAATTTTCAAGGCTATCCGCCCCTTGATCAAGACACATAAATACACGTTACATCACATAAACAGAATATACATAAAACATGAAAAAAATGTTTAAATGCATATAATCCCTTCGGCTGATCGGACGCCGAAGGTCCCATCAAATCAGCAAAAACAAAACCCATTCTAAGGTGATGTTAAGAATGTATAAACTTCAGCCAAAAATGTTAATAATCGTGGATGACAGCTACTGAGCGTATCTATTAGGTTGTTTTTAAAATGTGTACACACACACATATATATATATACCCAAGCACCTCGATCTGTGTGCTGCAAAGTAATTGTCAAGCTTGGAAGATCGGTGTAACGATCATTTAAGTAGAATGCTGAACTATTCAAAATAACTGGACAAGTTATCATATAGCTAGACAAGTTACTGTAGAATACCGTCCATCAGATGTAAAAGCTGGACACCGTTTTATATTCGGAAAATGGAACAGCTTCGGCGGAAGGATCAACAGTTTACACAAATAAGCATTGCAGTTTTAACCATCAGTTCTTGCTGCAACAATGCATTACCATGACGGCACGATAAGTATCACATTCTATAATATGGACACAGAACGTGCTATCACGATAAACGTAATAACATAAGAAGTAAGGAGAAAAGATAAATTGTGGTTTTTATTGCAATATTGGATTACTTAAGCTAAGGCAAAGATGTACATGGCTGTCGTCGATGAAGCAGAAGACGCTTACTCTTCCGGAGCACCTGGTCTTATTCTCTTGTACTTTTACAAGGGTCTCCATATAGATCTTTCCTTTGTTAATATTTTGCCCATGGCTTAATCGATTTTGAGTTCGGATTATAATTTTGTTAACGCTTTGGTATTCTCCAATTTATTTTTACAACTGGAAATAGTTTGGTCCAAAATGATTGACACAATTCACGTCTTTTGACATGCATGTTGTGCTGAAGTTGTCAATCGCCATGCATGTTGGATCTGAAATGAGTAGACTAAAGTCATAAACATCAAAATTCTAATTAAATCTAACCTCCACCAAAAATGCACCATATCGTGATATTTCATTGCACGATATATTGTTGCAGACCTACTATGCTTGATACACGGTCTCTATACCTGGTAGGTTCTGGTCATAACTCTGAAACAGATAATATCCCCACCCTTTAACCATATAATACACTCATTAGGCATGAAAGATTTAATACAGATACGTTACATGGACTGGCCTTGTTGTCTGACGAAATACATGGGTTATTTTTGGAATTTTTTTCCATGATTGCTTACATACAAGGTAATCGACACAGGCACTCTTAGCCTCATCTTTTGTAAGAGTCATCAGTTTTGATATTTGACATCAGAAGTTTTAAACGTTTTCAAAAATTTCAAGACTGACTGAATCTTTTGTCAAGCTTTGACTGAGCAAGTTGTCTTTTTTATCAGTACTACAATGAGACAAAAATGTATGTATTTCATGCCATTCGACCCATAACATTTTGCCTATCTATGGATAGGCATACAAATTGCATCAAACATTTAAGTTAAGGTAGGAACTTAAATCACAAAGGACAATGACATACTAATTCTGATATGATCCACCTGATTACAGAAAAACAAACTAATTTTACATGCATTAAAAATAACAACGGCACCAGTTAACAGTGACAAATTTTAATAGCATAGCTATAGGACAATTAAAAACAACAATAAATTCAAAGAGAAATGTTCGTCACGTTTTGTCAACTGCTCCTGTATCTTGTTTTTGTTGTTGTCGACTCTTTTGATTCTGTATAAAATTGCGGAAAGATTCATGTTCCCTCTGTTCTTCCTCTGAAAAACCAAAGTAAATATATATTTTTTCATTGAAAAAAATATTTAGACAGAATATCACATCTTGAAATTTTAACATATCAAAAAGGGCATTATTACTGATATGTTCGTTTGAAGGTGTTGACAATCACATTTTAAAACTTAACACTTAATATAAGCATAACAGTCACATTTTAAAACTTAACACAATAAATAAGCATATCTATTTAAGAACTTTTCCATCAACTTAAGTAAATAAAGTCTTAAGGAGGCTCGACCCTTTCGCAATTAACCACTAGATTTCCTTAAAACTTTAATATGTTGATTATGCTACCAGGTAGAGATGATTTTGTGAAAATCTAAGCATTCCTAGAACTTGTGTCATTTTTGGTAAAAAAAACCAAAAACATGATTTTTCTCAAAATTTAATGTTTTTTCTATTTTTTTTCTTGTGAATGTTGTTGAAAATCACAAACACAAAATAAAATAAAAAAAGAAATCAATAGCTACCTCAAAAATATGTTATTTGTGGAAAAATTGGCAAAACGGTTTTTACAAAGTGTGTTATTTTTATATCTAGCGGACAAATTTCAGTATTCACAGTCAAATTATTTACATACCATATAGTTACATAAAGCAGAAGCAATAAATTGAATCAAAATATCACAGACAAGCTTTTTATGCTACTTATTGAAAACTAGATGTAAAACTGTGTCTAGGGTAGGTTGTCTCCCTTGATGCTATT
Source organism: Mimachlamys varia (assembly GCA_947623455.1). Taxonomy (NCBI): domain Eukaryota; kingdom Metazoa; phylum Mollusca; class Bivalvia; order Pectinida; family Pectinidae; genus Mimachlamys; species Mimachlamys varia. The sequence continues at coordinate 24,048,768 of OX392532.1, read as the reverse complement.
AGGAAGTTTTTTTAGTGGGTAGTATTTTTACATAACACACATACTGTGAATGCGTACAAGCCTAAAACATTTTAGAACATAACAACTACCGGCGTTCTGTGTTATATTTTCAACAACATAATAGTGCATATATAATGACATCAGGCACATTGGCATTAAAGTTATGTAAACGTTCTGCCAACACGGATAATTATACCACTCGCCGACTCTCTCTCCAGTTTGAGAAACCATTGTTGACATCGTGACATGATAACTGTGTAGAACGAATTTGATACCCCGTTTTCAAATACCAGGTACACAAATACAAAGCTACGTCACCACAAAACAAGAATCAAAACTTGTGTATTACGTACAATGTAGGGTCGAGCGTCCTTAACATTGAGTTTGTATCAATAAAATGCTTTATAATGCAAGTAAACAAAAAAAAATATGTTTACAATATTTTACCATTAAGTATTTCTCTCAAGGTGTTTGGTCAGTCTTGGATTGACTATAAATGTTCCAGAAGTACACACAACTCACAATGACAAAGTTTGACATGAGAGTTATCTGCTCTTCTCAAAATTGTGTAACATAGTTATCTGCCCTTACCATCAATCATGTCAGGGTCATGGGCTTCCTCGTCACTGTCTTCCTCAACCAATCCAGGTGTGATAGCCATACCCCCCGTCTGTTTCTTTAATACTGGAAAATAAAGGATGATTTAATATACATTCAAAACCATTTAACCTCATTCCACATTACAGAAAGCAGGTTGAAAGGATCCATGCCCATTTTGTTCTTGCAAGGCGAGTTAAGAATGTTTCAGGCAGTCTGAACTATTCTTCAATGAGAAGAAGTTACTTTAAACAGGTAACCAATTTGATAAAGAAGATTTTTCTAAAGATACGTACGTTACATTTTGTGAAATTTTGTAGCACGCAAAAAAGGAATAAAACAAAAAGAAAGACATGGCTAAAGAGTTCAATCTCTAAAAGGGGAAAACTGATGTGTATTACTTTTTTTGTGTCTGGCATGATTCAGTTTCAAAAGTATTGTGTGGTTTACCAGGGGTTTCCTTGTCCATATCCATGCGTAACCGTGACAACTGTTCCTCTTGCTCTGCAAGTTCCTTTTCTTCTTTCTCCTTTCTCATCTTCTCATACTGTGGCCTGTAGTCTCTGGCAGAAACAAATAACAATGATGTACCGGTACTTATATATATTAAGTCGGTTGATTACAGTAATACTGAGACTATTGGTGTCACTCCTGTATAATTTGAACAGTGTATCAGACATGCAATTGGTCAAGTTATTTCTATTCCTGAGATCAATCAAACATCCCACCGTACAAGTGTGCCTTATATTTACTACAACAAATTGCAGGAATACAGGGGTTGAAAGTGAGTGTTACTCCTCCAAGCCAAACTGTTCATCTATCAGCCAACGACTCAAACCATGAATTTCCAAACTGCAGAGAATTTATAAGATACTGACATAATATTGTGCAATAATGTACCTAGAACACAAAATACTCATCAGATTGAGAATAATGGTACTTAAATGTCACTTACTTCTCGAATTCCTCTGCTGCGTCACCCACATGCTTGAAAAACTGTTCCACTCCCTCTCCCGTCACAGACGACACACCTACATTCTACAATAGATCACATTCTACTTCAGTACTAACAGTTATTGTAATTCTGGTTTGTAGTCTATCCCCTATGTTCTCACAGACAGCACAGCTGAACATTTTAATGGCGTTTGACAGTTGAACAATGATGCGATGTCCATAATTTCTCATTTATCATATAAGCCCCAATTGGTGATTGTATCGTATATCGAGTATTTTTGTATGTGTCCAATTTTCGTGAATATAAGTAACCCTATAATAAAATCACCCACCCTTCACCCCCATTAAACACTATCGCTTAATATAAATTTGTTCCTTTGTGCTTATATTTTCCTTAAACGAATGAGTGCTTCCAATTCAACGTAAAACCTGGCATAAATATATATAGTCAATTTTGGAAGGGGATTAATTTCGAGGACCACAAAACAAATTGTGAAACCTAGATTAAATTGTCATATTATAAAATTTCATGAGGTTTTAAGTTTTTTTTACTTTTGATGCATTCCCAAATTAGGCAAAAGCTGAAACCCTCATAAATATTAACAACTATACAGAATACAATATAAATATAACATATACATATACACCTAGTTACATGTACATGGACAATATCTTTATGGTGAGCAGGTAAAGAAATTAAATTTAATGCTGTTACAAGCTAGCCTAGCTGTAATTTTATGCGATCAGTGTCCTAGCTGTCAGGCTTTGATATATTTGCACATGTATGTTTGGTTTAGTTTGATGTGTTATTGCTTAGGGCGGTGACATCAAATGGCTACAGGTATTGTTCAGTAGTGACAGGGCTTTGTTTTTATACGTTTCGAATATGTAAATTTTAACCAATATACACACTTATGCAATTAAAAATGTGTCATTTGAATCAAATAAAGATTTTGAAGCTTTTATAGGACTGTTTGCTAATTTTTTCATATCCTAAGACACAGAAATTGCCAACATTGCAAACAGTGAATATTGATGATTTTGGCGAAAATTGCACATCACAGAAACAATTACTGCAGTGCTACCCGAACTGAGAACGGCCCAGGTGTATAAACTCCTACCGCTCAGCCGTTCACTTGTATCACAGCGATGTAAAACGCCAATCGGTGCTATTTTTAGATTGGTATGCTGTGACCAGTCCCTGCGAGCTGTGACCTTTCATCTGATGGATAATCGGGCTACTCGCGATCGGTAGTGAAACCACTCAAAATAAAAACAATATGAATATGAGTTGAGAACATCTTAATATATTTGTACAAAGGATACAGTCAGATATTTGGATCATTCATCGAAAAATGCTAGGTTTTTTTCATAATAGTTAAACAGCTTTCAATTACACATAGCCACACACGCTAAAATTCCCCAGCTCTCGATTTGGAATGTAACCGAGGGCCGTGACTACGGCCAGCTCCGGAAAAGTCTCTGCAAAAACGGGATTGTTTCTGAGACGGTGTCTCATTGCTGTAGCTTTTTTAGTTACTGTCACCTACAACTGACGTTCTTTTCACTTTAGGATTCGATAGTTTACCACTTGCAATTTTGTGACACACAGATTTCGACACTCCCGTCTGTTTTGATATTTCCCCGAACGAAAGACCTTCAGCATAAAGACGGATAATGGTGTTCCTTGAATTACTATCCGAAAATTTTCCGTGTTGATAAACACGACCCTCCGAAAGTGTTTTCATCCATTACTGCCAGTCAGAATCAAGCGGCCTGAGTCTGAGGCACCTGTTTTTATCGATAGACGTTTTGTCGTTCTCGACACTAAAAATGTTACCTGTACGTATACGCTGTCATTGTCCAGTCGCTACATCTAATCTAAAAATAGAACTGAATAGGAGTTTGACACCGCTCTGTGATACAAGTGAACGGCTGAGCGGTAGGAGTTTATACACCTGGGCCGTTCTCAGTTCGGGTAGCACTGCAGTAATACATGATGTCACTGGCTTCAATTGACCAACACAGTTACCTCCCTTGAATTTAGCTTTTCCAATGCCTGTAGCACAGTTGGGCGAGACACTCCTGTTGATCAAGTCACTCACTTGGCTAGAACGACAGTATAACAAACCTGAGGCTAAGGGTTAGATCCCTCAGTAGTCTAACCCCTCAAAATGTTAACATTCTAAACACTATTTTGCTGACTCGTCATTATTGTAATATCAAATAGTTATGTATCAAAGGTAAAGTAATGCCAGAAAAATTAATCCTATGCTTTATCACAATTTCTTGAAATGGTACGAGGGTCCTTACCAATTAAGTAGCTCCCTGGATTTACTTACACGAAGATTGGCGTAGAACTCATCCAACACCAGGGACATAGACCGTGTCAGGTTGGACACATAAGATGTCTCATGCTCCAGCGCATCCTGGAAAGCCTCAAAGTCTGTCATCCATTCCACAGCAAAACTGTTATTTACAATGTCAATCTGGAAAAATTTATAAATTGTATTTAGCGAAAGTAGTGAATTGGAATATCATAATTCCTCAATGAAAGCTTACTTTGCCTTTTATGATAGATTATAATCTTCAAGACTTCTAAATCCGGACTATTCCAACCCCTAATTCAAATATGATAATTTGACTGTAAATTATCTCAACCTTTGTTGACATTAAATATTTTCAGTTTTTACTTCATTTTTTTTCAAATTTGATTTCTTCTTGAAGATGTATACATACATTTAAACAATGATTTTTTTAGGTTGGCATTCAGAGGCAATATGAATTCACAATATGACTTCGAGATAACGAGATCTAACTGATTCACCCAGATGTCATGGAAACCTAATATAGCTTGGAAACCATGGGCCTTACCTTGTTCATGGCCACAATGAAGGGCAGTTTGGTTTTGTAGAGGATGCTACAGGCGTACAGCATGTTGGACATGAACGTGACGGGGTTTACGCTACGGGAAGTATCCATCACATACACAACCACAGTGGGGAACGTGGAAGCCTGAAAATAACATATTTTTTAGTACAAATATGTAAAATCATAATATTGCTTTTTCCTCTTCACACACCATTGTTTGTCAGATTATGTATATTACGACAGGTTTTTCCTTCAAATGATAACATGTGTTAATCATAATAAGTTGGGTTTTTAATATAATACAAGAGGTCCAAGGGCCTTAGCTGTAACCGGAGTAATGTTAGGTATGGTAGCTCAATTTTAATGATGAGATCAACATGTTAACTAGGTAAAATATAACATTTGTCATGTCATTACAGGAAAAGAATTCTAAAACTTTTGAAATGATTGTCACCAAGTAGGAATGGTTTCCTCAAAGAATATGGACAAAATATACCCAAAAGTGTTATTTCCCATTATAAACTATAGTAAACTTTACCAGGACCCTCTCTGATGTGGATGGATAGCCCAGGGGTACTGAAATTTACAAATTAAACAAAGCCCCTGATGATATTTCTATTCATGTAGAGAAATAGGCTGTAGTACCTCAGAGTCTGGAGAAAAATGTTTTTAAATCTAGGATAATTTTCCCTTTTGGGACCCGCCCTAGCCCCTGGGGTATAGAGGCAGTAATCCCAATTTTACAACATTTTACAAATCAACTAAGGATAATTTTGGCCAAGTTTGAAAAGATTCCATCCACTGGTCTGGAGAGGAAGTCAAAATAATTGTTAAAAGTTTACACACGGTGCATGGACAGAAAGTATTGGAATAAGATCAAAATGATAAATGTTGTTTCTAACTTTGTGATTAAAATTTAAAAGCCGATTCAACTCCCTAAAAACTACATTACATAGGTCAGGATAACTTTAATGCCAATTAATTTTCTCCATTCTAATAAGTGATATTAATGTCTGATGATAACGGCTAACTTACCAGTGTTTCTGTGATGATGGTTCCTGAGGCAGACCAGGTGAACACCTCTATTTGCCCAGGTGTGTCCAATATAATATACCTGTAATCAAAGACAGATTCATAAAACTTCACACACAGTCATTTATAATTACCAGCCAAGTACTCTTTTGTGACTATATCGCTGAATACTGGTATAAGAAATTACTCTTAGAGTAAGAAAAGTATATACCATTATATGAGGCATCCTTAAAATTACATATTTTTACCTGTGTGTTATTTTCATTAAGGCCTTTATACTTGTCTAAAACCAAGCATCGAAAACGTCGCCGTTGTAAAAAATTTTTTAAATATTATATTTGTAAAATGTTTTGTCTGCATAAAGAAACTGTTTTTTTTTTTTTTTAAAAAAAGGAGACATGTTTTACATACTCATGTTCTGTAGATTTCTGCTCCAAAAACTTCATCACCTTTAAATAACAAAATATGATGAAACTCTTATTGGTTGCACAATCCATTTGTTTCAGACAAATTCAATATGACTACAGCAAAGACCACTTTGATACCAATCTGTTCTTTTTGATTTGGTATATGTAATCTATATTCTTGTGCAGTCTTATATTTCCTGTATTCCAATCTCCCTTTCTGCTGTTGATACAATTTTGTTTCATAAATCCAAAACATAAGCATTCAAAGAACCTTAAAATAGTGAATAGCTTGAACTCATACATGTCAAAAAGTTTTTCCGAAATATTTTGGGTTTAATGTAACGAAGGTTAAAGCATAAGGGATATGGTGACAGTTAGAATTTATATTGGTTTGATACAAGTAAAGAGAAGTAAACTATAACATTCTACAAATAATGCAAAACAACAGAATAAGATTATCTGATAAAACACAAACCTGATCAAACCTGGTTGCAAACAAATTCAGTGATGTCACTATTCCTCCATTCGGTCCTAATGAGTATCTGTTTATAAAAGTTAAGGTCTAAGAAAATGTCATTTTGTCAAAATTTCTATACAGAGTACCTGTTTGTAAAAGGTTCATTCTTTGCACTCCTTTATCATGCTGCAAGTCTGATAGTCATCATAACTGCACTTTAATAGCAGATTACAGAGGAGTGACATCCAACTTCAAAAACTGTCCATTTTATTGTAATATGACTCCCAGATCCTTTTCATATTCAACAAAATACCAAATTATTATATGTTTAATTTTATTATTTATAATCAAATAGTGCAAAGAATCAAAGTAAGAATAACCCTAGAGTATTGAGGATGTTGTTTGACATAATAAAAGTAATAAGTTATAAAAGTAATAAGATTAACAGTTGGACACACCTAAGCTATTAAAGAGAGTATTTGTTTATCACAACATGATTCTATTGATTCTAATACTTTTAATAATATGACTCTTTCCAAGAGACATGATAAAAACATCATTTCCCTGCCACCATATCAATCATTTGAATATGGTATTATTCTGAAAGCATGTAAAGTTTTATTTGTTAATCCAATCGTGAATGATTAGTGCATATATATATTTACATTCTGCATTGCCTTTGCCTATATATCATTACTAAACCAAATTGTAGTATATCACACTGTATACTACAATTTGCAATCCACATCACATGACGTTATTTCTGACGCCATGTTGGACTGCGATATATCAAAGCTTTTCACTCCGCCTCAGATAACATGTATAATGGCTTTGAATCAATCGCTTAGATGACACTGATCTAAATCAGGCTATTGTGATGTCATTTCTGACGCCATGTCGGACTACCATATGTCAAAGCTTTGCACTCTGCCTCAGATAACATGTATAATGGCTTTGAGTCAATAGCTCAGATGATATTGATTTAAATCAGATTCTTCCAGTAAAGAAATACACAAGGAAAAACGGAAAACGTTTACCGACTATATCCGACTGGAATAGATACAGGCATATTTAAAAATTGTCAGAAATGTAAATATAAGCATTGAACTGTTACCAGATGTAAACAGATAAATAGAATGTCGCCCTAATGGGCGACATGATTATTTATCTGTCACCAAAATTGTATTCATATCGACTGTATACTACATCTGGTAACAGTTCAATGCTTAAATATACAAATTATGTCACATGGAAACTTAATGGAAAGTTATATCATCCTAAACCTTTTTTAAAGGATACTGTTTCATAACTTCTTTGTAATTCACAGTGTCTCGGATATCTGAAAAGAAAGTATTAATTCATGAATAAAAGGTATTACATGTAAGCTTTTATAACAATGTAGGTTAAAATTAAAAAGTTATTTTGACATTAATTGTAGATATGTCTGTGAACAAACAGATTTACCTAATAGATACATTTATCCCAATTATTGATTTTTTTTTATTTCAAGATAAAGTTCTACAGGTGCCCAAGTTTCCTCTGGCTTTGACACCAGACTTGAAAGATGTCTGGTATGGATCCAGTGTGCATTTCTTTATGAAATAGAACATACAAGGAATTCTCTCTCAAAAAAAATTCTGACACTGTTTGGTGTTGGAAAGCTTTGAGCAATATATTTTTAGGTCCTGAAATGTTTTTGATAGCTTTTTAATGGCCATTGAACCATTTGTTTTTATGTGCATTAATTAATTAATAATGAACCATGAATATGTCATTATATTGGAAATGATATTAATGGCCATTGATTGATATTTAATCAAGGTTATGTCATTACAATGGAAAGGACAATTTTTAATGGCACAACATATTAATGGTTTAATTAATAATGGCCATTTAATGGTGTGGCATGACAGCAGTGAATTGATGAATAGATGAATCATTGTTTTATTTTCTTTTTAGTAGCTGATAGTTTCCATCAGAAGAATCCTCAATTTTCAATTGTTCAAAAGTTTCAATCTGGTGCTGAGCAAATTATTAAGCCATTTTTAAATGTCATTGGGTGACTAATCAACAAACTGTACTGATCTGGAGAGACGGGAAGAGTTTTATTTGTAGTAAGAAGTTTCCTCTGGCCAACACAATTTCACACACCAAATAGTGTCAGGAGAATGCCAGATTTTCTTATGGCAGTAAATCGGGCTCTACACCAGACATCTGTGTCAAAATGTTTCGTCTGGGGTCTGGACCGGAGGAGCTGGAGATCTCGGGTCATCAAGTGTCAGTCTGTGACTTTAGCCACTATTCCTATGCCCATGACAAGAAAATTTTAGGTTCGGACTAGTGGAATTTCAATACATTTGCTATAATAAACACTACATTTTGCTTATCTGGACTATAGCTATAGTGCTTGAAAATGTTAATGTCACAGACTTATAAGTGTTGAAGCAGCTAATTGTACATCCACACTCACCAATGTTTGCAGGAAAGGGGACTTCTAAAACAGCAGGGTCAAGGTTAATCACATAGGGAGGCCTTTTTCTTGCATGAAGGTGGGCAGTAATTCTCTGTGGAGCAAACAAAATTTGTATATAAGCTCGGATTAAGATAGCAATCTACATGTAATTCTGAAAACATCAATAATAATATAAGCTACTACAAACAATAATAAAGCACATGCAGCATTACATAATAAATAAAACAAATCATAAAAGTTTAAGATATGAAGTATGAAGTACTTTTTAAGATAGCTATAGGGATATTAAGCAGAGTTAGCTGAAGATATTACTTGTCTAATAATGACAGTGCCAATAAATAACTATTTAATCAAGTAAAAGGCACGAAGACAGTTTTGGTATGATAAATAAAACAAAGTCTTATAAACAAACTAGAATATAAGGAAATTAATACATTGTAAAGAAATATAACAAATTTACAATGTATATTTTGAGGTATAATCTGATAATATAAAAAAGAACATAAATACACTAAATAAAAGGAAATTATGAGAGTAAGTATTTCTTTATTGATTCTTAAGTAAATCCTTGAAAATTAAGGACTCATTGAGTCACTGGTCTACATGGTCTATGACTACGCCTATGTTCCTTACTGTAGGACGATTTTGTCTACTTTCTGTTTATCAAAATCTAGATCAGACATTGGTCAACATTTTTTACCTGGACAAAAGTTGTCTTCCCAGACCCAGCCATGCCTAGGACTATGACGCATGTAGGTTTCTTACGCTCGCCGCTGGGACCCTGAGCCGACGACATGGGCTCAGAATTACCACAGGCACCTGCTTCTTCTTCCCCACGTGCACTATCCGTCTCCATATTGTTTTGAAATGTTGAGGTTTAAATTGGTTTGTTTTCGTATTAAATTTGTCTAGAAGCTTTAAGGTATAAGCAACATTCCAGATAACAAAACAATTATTAAATACATACACTAAAAAAGTTTAGTTGAATAAACTTGAAACTTTCGTGTGCAAATTATTTGAATTCGAAACTAAGAAAGTGACTTTACTTGCAATGAATGTCACGCAGGCGCAGTTGTTCAAAGAATGGCGGCGACTTCAAAGACGACGACGAAGTAAACAAACCAAAACATGGACTGATATCTCAGTGTCCTTACAATTTGAGGTAACCACCATAGTGTTAATTTAAATTACGCGTCTATCGCATGCTTTTCGAATGATATGTTTTCGTATAAAGCTTGACTGCTTTTAATTTACATCAATTTAATTTACCTGTTGATGCCATAATTCGAAATTTCAAGCCTGTTCCTGCAGTCTGCTACATGTAGGTCGTACTAAACAACTGATCATCGTTTAATAATTATAATCTCTGTATTAACGCATTGACGTACTTTTTACTGTACATACTATTCATGACACACAAATATGACACACCATCATCTCAAGGGACATGTGATTATCAGGAATTAATAAACAACTCCAAAGTGCCCCCCCCCCCAACACACGCACCTACCTTTATTCTTTATAATATGTAAACGGATTATCCGTGATGGAGAGCGCAGCTATAGGCCTTTATGTACCACAGGGACCTGAAAATGTGTTACAGCTAATTAAATTAAAACTAGTTTTGGACCTGAACTAGATGTTTAGTGTAATTTTACACTTCTAGGGGGGGGGGGGGGTGTACATTTGTCGTGCATTTGGAAAGTTTGTAAAATAAAAATTATCCATCTTTCCAATAGTACCAAGCATTTTTCATACCTCAGCTAGAAATGTGATAATTTTGATTAAAGAAATATAGGTGGGCCCCACCTGAATTATTTCAAATCTTTGGATTTTTGTGTCAAGAGTTTCTTGTTAGTTACCGCTCAGGTTTACTTTTTTTGAGCTTATTTTTGCATGGTTATCAACTGGATTTTTTTTCATAAATTTTCAGAATCCCGAAAAAATTCCTGAATTCAAGTTACGTATATTGGGCCTTAATATGCTAATATACCAGAAAAATAAAGTTCCTAAGAAACATGCATGCACTCATTCCTTCCATAACCATCAACAAGAAGTACTGTACATCAGGGATTATTTAACTATGTTAGGTTAGAGCACCAAGTTCATTTCAGAAGAGAAGTTGCAGTAGTAATAAATGGCGAAGTTTCTGAAAATCTAGGAGCCAAGACAAATGTTTAGGAGCCATTGGCTACTGGGCCCCTTCTTACCGGGTATCTTAATCCCTGTACATACTGGTATTTTTTAAGTGAATTATACCTGGTAACAAAATCATAAAAGTGTTAAAATCAATTCTATTTCTCTCATGTTAATTTCTTTTCAGCAGTTAAAGAAGAACTGAGGAAACAGTTCTATCATGGACAATTATCATGTCCTTGAAATCATTGGGGAAGGATCCTTCGGGAAGGTGTACAAAGGAAGGAAGAAATACAAGGCACAGGTTGGTCTATATATATCTAGTTCTTATTAAAAAATTTGTGACCCACTTATATGATAATTTTGATGTAAATGAAGATGGTGTTTTGCATTTGTCAAAAAACTACTTTTACTCTGTAGTTTGAGGTTTACTTTTGTTCTAGATTAATATGAGTTAAACGTTTGAGGAAGCAGTTATGTAAAAAAATGTCCCAGACTTCTGAATCTCTGAAGAAATCTTCTATAAAATTAGCTGATCAATATTTCCTTCATCACATCATACTATATCTGGTATATGAATAGAAAGATAAATCCCATTAGTGTCTTGGGACTGATGAAATAGTCTGTTGCAGGAATATACATTTGTATGTTGGATGAATTAATATTTATTATTATACCTTTCCTTATTTACACTATAAAGGTATATGAAAAGTAGGCAATGGAAATGCTATTTGAAACGCGTCCTTTGAAAATATTACAGGTTAATAGTCATTAGAGCTACATGTACAATGTATTTATCCGGAATGAGCTTTTGAATTAGCCTGCATTCAAATTTGTGTGGAATTTTTCACTGATTGGACGCTGCGTTAGTCATATTCCTTCGGAGCGTCTCTACCTCCATCGCTTAGACTACAATAAAGTCTGTAACCGTTTCCGAGACGAAGCAGAAACAGTTTGTTTATAAATTACAACGCTGGAGTTTTGCTAAAGGTGTTTTCAAATGGCAACGTGTATAACAGATGACAATCTTAACGAAGAAGCACTGTAGAAAATAGTACTAGAGAAAGACAGTGCGAACATGTAACAAGTTATAAAAACATCGGTGAATAATACTGAAGGGATATATAGGTTAGATCAATTGAAGAGGCTTTGGGGACACTTGACAATATGAACAGTGGTGGGAGTGAATATGCTGTAGGTATTTTAGGTAGATTCTTCATGTATGATGTAGGTATTTTAGGTAGATTCTATGTTGTACATGTAGGTATTTTAGAAAGATTCTATGTTGTAGGCATTTTAGGTAGATAGTGTTGTAGGTATTTTAGGTAGATACTGTGTTGTAGGTACTTTAGGTAGATTCTATGTTGTAGGTATTGTAGGTAGATTTTATGCATAATTAAAAAAAACGTTGATGGATCAACCTATACAAAGACATCCATGATAACAATACGATACAGACTTCAAATAAAACACCTCCTGAAAAAATGGAACAAAGATATTGGATTTTGCTTTTATTACTTGCATGCAGGCCTAGTTTTTAAAATGGAATTCTTAAATTGTGTGTATAATAAAAGAGTAATTGTATGGGTATCTTCAGGAAATAGCACTTTTATTGTTCCCCCTTGACATTCACTATTTCCCTCTGCTTTAATTTGCCTAAGGAAATAGTTAATGTCTTGGGGGGATAATAAGAGTGCTATTTCCCTCACACCCATACAATAACTGTATATTATAAATATGTATATTAAGCTATAAATTACAGATAATATATGAATATCATTTTGTAGGTGGTGGCATTAAAGTTTATACCTAAAGTGGGGAAACCAGAAAAAGAGCTGAGAAACTTGCGCAGAGAAATTGACATTATGAGGGGTCTGCATCATGCCAACATCATAGAAATGCTGGACAGCTTCGAAACCGATAAAGAGGTAAAGTATTATACAAATAGGACTTCTCTCTGAATATGGCGTAGTAGTGTATATTAAATATTTTTGTTCTTCTAGGTGTCTACATGTACAGTATATAATACTGTATTTAGATTATCTCATTCCTGGTAATTTATGTCCTTAATTGCTATTTATTCATGACTGAAGGGCCAGGGTGGGCTTTTATATAAGATAGTCTTTAAAATTCCCTGAATATGACGTAGCAGTATGTGTAAATATTTCCATTTGTTTTACATAATTTATGTATTACCTGTACCATATAATTATGTTGTAACTTGTGTCATTAATGCTGGAAAAAACTGACCAAATTGTGGGCTAAGGTGAGGATGCTAATATTTAGATAGCAAACATGGTATTCGAGTAACCCAAGGTTGGTTGAATATGAGCCATCTCAGTCGGGACCAAACAAACTGTTTGAAGAATGAGGGGTACTGAAGTTAACCTAGTTCCAGTAAGCTTAAGATGGGTTTTACTGTATATATTTTGTTAAGGAGAGAATCGAAGACCATAACAGAAAGTTGTGTTAAGATTTCGGAGGAGGGGTTGATTAATATAAATCATACATTTCAGTGCCCAAAAAGTGGAGGGACACATTTAAAGAGATATATATAATTAAATAATAAATAACAATCAATCAGTAGTGACTGTGTTATATCCTGTAAATACTGTATATATTTATTGGGTTGAGATTTTTCAATTTTCTCTTTTTCGACAAATGATTTTTGAGATTTCACTTCAGTATAGAAAATTATCTTGTTTGTTTTGATATCAGCTGATTAGTCATGCCATGCTTCATTTGTGTAAGAAGATGACATTTCTGCAGTGTCAGTATTCCTTGTAAAATAATTAAATAATATGTAAACTGCTCCATATAAGTTTATAAAATGATTTTCTCTGTTCCTACAGGTAGTAGTGGTAACAGACTATGCAGAAGGAGAGCTGTTTCAGATTTTAGAGGATGATGGAAATCTCCCCGAGGAACAGGTAAACTGGTCACGTAGACATCAGTCACTTTCCTTCATGTTACATTGTGAACATGCGTAATCTTTATATTCAGTCTTAAGACAACAGCAAAATGATTAATTAAACACCATTTTCAGAAACTTAGTGGAGACAGACATTTGAATCTAGAGTCTGTGTTCATGAAATGGTATTTATACCAACCTGTAAGATGGGATAGATAAATTTTATTTAGAGTGGGTGTGGCATTTAAAAAAAAAGGACATAACCTCTTTAGAGTTTTTGACTGACATGCCCTGTCCTTGTAACTCACTTAATTGTGTCAAAATCAAATATAAATGTTGAAAATGGTATTAAATGGTATTACTCTCCTTAAATTCTTCCAAAATCACTGACAAGATTTTCTTAGTAATTTATTACCAGAACAAGATATCAAATTAGGCTCAGTTGTTATTTTCTATGGATTCTGTGTTTTCCACTGCATATATTCTGTTTCCCAGGTGAAGATGATAGCATGTCAGCTGGTGTCCGCTCTGTATTACCTTCACTCACATCGTATCCTCCATAGAGACATGAAGCCACAGAACATCCTCCTCGGCAAGGGTGGGATCATCAAACTCTGTGACTTCGGATTCGCTCGTGCCATGAGCTTTAACACCCTCGTACTCACATCTATCAAGGTCAGGGTCACATATAAATCGTTACTGTTCATCAAAGCTTGTTGTGTCCCGGGACGAAATTGTTAACAATTTATTGTTGTAAACACATATATTGAGACACATGTGGACTCTTGCAATTCAAAGGTTTTAATATTTAGGTCTTCGTGAAATTTAAGGGGTGGCTAAGCTAGTTCACTACATTAAACAATTATTTCTATCCTGCTAAATATTGCCCCTCTGTTGATTGCTGTATTAAATATTTACAATTTTAACAACATTTTTAAAAAGGCCGTCTGGCATACTGTTATCCTCATAGTTCAGTAATATGATTTTGTTACAGGGCACACCTTTGTACATGTCACCAGAACTGGTGGAGGAGAAACCTTACGACCACACCGCCGACCTCTGGTATGTACCAAGCAGGGATAGATGATGAAATGGATCATGTAGAAAGTGATACAAAACATTAGCTATCAAATTAATAAAAAGTATTGTTTATGACACAGATTGTAAGCTTTTCCAACTGCAAGTAGAAAATGTAATGGTCCTTTATATTTCATACAATTTTTGCCCAAAAAGTACTGTACAAATGTATATGGACTGATGTGAATCATTAACCTAGAGCAAAGTTCAATAGAAATAAGATTCCGTGACCAATTGAAACAAACCCTCATGTTTTCTAACTTTTTAGTATTTTAAGGCCCAATATACGTAACTTCAGGAATTTTTTGTGATTCTGAAAAATTCTGGCGAAAAATCAAGTTGATAACCATGCAAAAATAAGCCTAAAATGAAGTAAACCTGAGCGGTAACTAACAAGAGACTTTTGACAAAATAAATCAAAGAATTAAAAATAATTCAAGTGGGGCCCACTAAACAACTAGCCGTAGTTAGAAGACAGTTACTGTGTTTCAACTGCTGCTGTACCCAGTAACCACGTAAGAATTCTTGAATATTGCTGATATCAGTTAATCTTAGCTAAATCTATAAATATAAAAAGTTTTTATGGCTTGATTTAAGCTTCAAGTTTTGCCCAAAGTTACGTATATTGGGCCTTAAATTGCTTATTATTAAATAGAAAATGAAATGATTTAAACAGAGAAGATCCATTATTTGCCAAATTATTTTAAATCTTATTTATGAAAAAAAATATGCTCAACAATCTTAAAATGTTGATAATTTGCTGTTAACACTGAGTGTGCGACTTGGTAATATTTACTGTTATGGTGCATAAACTGTAAACATATTTATTTTGGCTCGCTGAAATTTTAGTGCATAACTGAATTGAAACTAACTGCTAAAATATATATGTTTGCAGTGTACGGTATATAATATATACTGCCAGGATATTTGTCAACTTTGAGGTTTTGTTGAGCACTGATCATGAGAGGGGGAATATTTTGCTCCTGGTCACTTGATGTGTTTGTATGTCAGACAAATTCGAACACAACAATGTTTAATGATGGAATTTGTCAAAAGTTATATCTATTATTTTTATCTATTAATTTTGATAAATAAGTCAATCAAATAATATGATAATAAAACTTCATACTTAAGTTACTAACCTTTGGTTTTGTTATGGATATGACAATCTTATCGTTGGATTACTATATCTACATAAGGCCTACAAATTGATCTCAATTTCTTTTTCTCACCACTTTGTTTCCAGGGCTTTAGGCTGTATCCTGTACGAGCTGTTTACAGGGACTCCACCCTTCTACACAAACAGCATCTTCCAGTTGGTCAGCCTCATCATCAAGGACCCTGTAAAGTGGCCCAAGAACATGACGCCAGTGTTCAAGGACTTCCTACAGGGTTTGCTCACCAAAAACCCTAAAGTGCGTCTGTCTTGGCCGGACCTGCTACACCACCCCTTCGTAGCCGACGGAGTCAATGGTTAGCATTACTGTAAACTGTAATTTATATGCATGTTCTGTCATGTAGAGGCATGTTTCTTGGGAGAAGAAAATTAATGCTAATGCATCCTTGTAAAATTATTTGTTCTTTCTTTAAAGACAAGATATGTTTTGCAGTTTAATTCATTACTTTGTTGGACTGTATCTTATTTTGAATTATAAACTAAGGTGCTATTCTTGTGTGTGACGTTTCTATTTGATGGAAATGAAATTGAAATTGTTGACAGATTTAATTATCTTGGTATAGTGTTAAATTTTAATGGCAAGTTTACAAAAACTCAAGAAAAAATTGCCGAACAAGGTCGAAAATGTATGTATAATGCATTAAGAATTTGTAATAATTTGTCTCTAAATGTAGAATCTAAACTAAATGTTTTTGATGTTTATGTTTCATCCGTTCTTAATTACGGTTGTGAGACGTGGGGTTTTCACGCTGCAGATAAAGTAGAAAAAATACATCTTGATTTTTTAAGAAGAATTCTGAATGTAAAGAAAAGCACGCCATCTTTAATGGTATATTCTGAGTTAGGGCGCCTGCCTTTACATATTATCAGAAAATGTCGGATAATTAAATATTGGTTGAAATTACTTAAATGTGACAATTGTATTCTTAAGTCAGTTTATGAAGAAATGAATAACTGCAATCACAGAAATTGTAATTGGCTTTGCCAAGTGAAAAACCTTTTATTGTCATCTGGTCTTGGTGGTGTTTGGTTATCTCAATATGTTGATAACGAAACTGTATTTTTACATTGTTTTAAGCAGCGTTTAATTGATAATTTTATTCAAACAAGGAATGAATTTTTTGAAAGGTCTTCTAAATGTTTTTTGTATAAATTTCTGATCGATAGCTTTACATTACAATTTTACTTAACAAAATCTATTCCAGATGCATATTTTAAATTAATTTCGAAATTTCGACTATCCTCACATCAGCTTTGTATAGAAGAAGGCCGGTATCGAAATATACAAAGGGAAAACAGACTATGTCGTAATTGTAATCAAAACCAAATTGAGGACGAATTCCACTTTATTTTGGTCTGTCCACTTTACGTAGACATTCGTAAAAAGTTTATCAAAAAGTATTATTGGACTCGCCCTTCTTCATTCAAACTAGTTCAACTTCTATCTGTACATAACAGAAAAGATTTATGTAATCTTGGAAAATATCTACAATCAAGCTTGTTATTACGGTCCAGAATTCATTAGTTAAATTTGATTTAATTTACTTATTTATGTTATATTACATTAGTACATTTTCCGTCTCCTGTAATTGCTGTATAGTCATTCCCCTGACAGCACCACTTGTTATAGGCCCTACTATTGTTTAGCTAATAAACCTTTACTTAGCCCCGACTTTTAGAACTGCTGCCGTTCCGTTTCTTTAATATTCAACGATAAGTATGAATTAATATTTGTGTTTAAAATTGCATTTTTTCACTTTAGAGCCGTCCATCTTTATGAATTTATTTATCTTGTACCTATAATTGTTTTTGAATATCTATATTGTCCATGCAATGTACAAGTTCATGTTTATTATTTGACGATATAATTACTTAGTATTTCATATGACTATGATTATGTATTATGTTATTTTGTATAATTATCCTTATGAGCCGTAAGGCTTAAAGTGAATAAACAATACAATACAATACAATACAATCATTTGTCCTGTAACATGGTAGAATGACATGAATCAGATATGCACTCTTAAGAAAAGACTCCATTTTGTTTCAAAGACTATTTTCTGTGATTATGATTTTATGCTTTGTAAAACAAAGACTGAAACTAGTTGCATACCAGCACGCAAAGATAAGAAATAGGATGAGAAGTCGGGAGAGGAGACAGCCAAGTTTTGACTAATTGATCAATATGTGAATTTTTTGGTGAAGTCTTGAGGGTGGGGGATCAGTGAAACCTGAGCTGGCTGGCTTGATATATTAGGATTTGAAACGTAAATTCTATTGTAGTATTGATTAATGATGAAATTTTACAGTACGAGAAGAAGATATAAACCTACCGAGCCCCTTCACCCAGCCCCTCACCGCCTCCATGCAGATTATGAAGGAGAAACAGGCCAAGGAAAAGGCTCACCCGCCAGGCACCTCTAAGATACTAGCCAAGGCCAAGCGCAAGGCCATGGAGGAGGAAAAAAAGGTAAGAAATTGGGTGTGGTACAACTGTCAAGAGAGAGTGAACTTCATTGTTGGAAAATCTTCACATAAATAACCACTTTTATATAGGGCTGGAACTCTTAATCGATTAGTCGGTTAGGTTTTATTTCCCAGTACTATCCAGTTAGCAAGTCTATGTACCTGAAACTGTGAAAAAATGTAGGTCTATATTTATTGATACTCCTGGTCAAAATACTCTTGGGTAGCCGTAATCATGACACCAAAAAACACAGTTACCTGGTTTTGGTATGGATAACCAAACATAGTTATCTGACTGGCATTAGCTCTAACCGCTGCAGTCCTACATACTTTTACTTATTTTTTTTTGCATTCAGTTGTTTGATTTAATGTAAAATGCATTCTTATTTTCAATTCCTGGTCCCTTTGACTTTATAAAGTGGTACAGTGGTTTAGTTCTAGAGTATGTGAAATCTGTATTAAAATATGATTTGCAACTAGCCAGGTGGTAAAAGAATCTAGTGTTAAAATGTTCAAAATGATGAAAACACTGTATAACTGAAAATGTCTGCCACTTGTAACTTTTTGCCTTAAAAAATGTCAAGGAAAAAAATTGAAACTGCACAAAATTTGTATCTACCAGTGAAGAGAGAAATTTGATCATATGAATGCTTCTCAATGTATACAGTAATTAACTTTGCGAGATGAAATATATGTATTTGTCATTACAGAAAGGAACAAGGGAGATTCCTGGTGCAGAGAAGTATAACAACAATGGGAAGGAGGCTTGGGGCGACAAACCTAAAAAGACTGGGGAGGGAGAGGACAAACAGGAACAGCCAGACACAGGAAATGGTGTGAAGGCCGCTCCGACAGAGGGTGAGCGTCCACCATCGGACGCAGCCTGGGTCAACACAGGAACCAGTAAGGTAAGTGAGTCGTGATAAAATCCTTCATATATAGCATTTAAAGATAATATTTGTGGTGAATTTATTAGCATGGCAGTGTTTGAGGATTAAAGAGTGAAAAATGTTATGATTTTAACATAATATTGATGTTGAGTGTAAAATTACTATATTGTATACGTGTTATGATATTGTAGGAATTGATAACACATTACATACTAACAGACTGAACACTGTGTAGGTACTACTTGTTTTATGTGTTCTTAACATTGTTCTCCATGCTTTTAACTTCTAGTATTATTTTGTATTGTTTGGGCAAAGTGCTAAAATTTTAAGGCTTAATTTAATTGTGTATAATTGCAATACGTTATACGCCTGTCCAGTTGCGTCAAATGTTTTTCGTTAGCGGAAACAACTTTTGTGTTTTGCTTTTTTGTTACAAATTTTGCAACCTTAATATTATATTTGAACCAGGTTTTTTGTGTTGCTGTGTTGCTAACAGAAATTGCTTTCTTGTTTTTGTTGTCATCAGCGAGATGAAGGTCTTGAAATTGAGGTAAGAATTATTGATTTCGCTTAAAAGCTTTTCGATTATACAATTATACAAACTATTTTGAATTAATGCATTTAATGGATACTTAAGGGTAAATGTGCCGAAATCTGATAAAAATATTCCAAAAAAGATAAAGCTAGATTTATTGACATAAGAAAGCTTGTGCATTAAATGTAATAGATAATGATATATAGTGACGTATTTGAACATAATCTATTTCTTATTGAGTGGAGTTAAATCTCATATTTGGAGTACCATAGTCTGCAGGCAGTTTTTGTCGAGTTTTACCTATCCGGCCATTATTACTGTAATGAATACTGAATTTTTTGGTGCCCTTACACAAATTGTACTACTTCGATTATTTAGCTTTTAATTATAATCTTAAAACCCTAGTCCTTTCAAGTTAGACTGTAAAAGATATCTTTGCCTGATAAAGTAATTAACAAACGATAATTTGTAGAATCTTAGCCCTACCCCACGAACAGACAGGATCAGTAAGGACTATGAGAAGGAATACCCCAGTATAGAAATTGAAGGGAGGCGTACAGTTAGACGCAGTCCTGACAAGAAAGAAAAACGCAAAAACATCGAGAAAGTCAAACTGGAAGGGGAGGTAAGTAAACCCCAGAGTTTAAATAATGTTCATAATGATTATAAAGATTCTCATTGCATTTTCTGCCAGATAAATTTGCATGTCATGAATTCCGATTTGCTTATTGACAAAGATGACTTTGTAATATTTGTACAGATAATTCAAAACATTGTATACCGTATATAAATATTGACTCAGTATTACTGTTTTTAGAAACAGCAAGCTGAAGTATTTTCTTTATTAACATCTTAAAAATTTAAACATCAAGTTCATGTCATTTGCTTTAGCACCCAATAACCAGGACCCTGCTGTAAAATAGACTTGTCACATTTATCTACTGTAAAAGTGTAATAGCACACTATGTGGAAGGTTTTGCTTATTTTGCTTTCGTTAAATCTCCTTGAATATATCTACAAGCAATCATATTTAACACCACTCAAAGTCTACAGTGTATAGTATTATAAGTACTTGGTACAAAACAGCATGACTGTACGTTAGCACAAACTTTTTGACACCTTGAACAGTTTGGAGGCTGGCTAAGCAAAAAAAAATTTCAAGCGCAAAAATATTGGCTTTTACAGTGTTTTTGGTATCAGCCATTCAGTTAGGCTAGGCGTTGTTAATGATCACTCCTATTTTACCTGACATTTATAATGTGTGGCTGTACAGGAGGTGGACAGTGATGACGAGTGGCAGGGTCTAATTGATGCCACAGACCAGGAAGGAGACCCAGAGGTGGCCATGAAACTCCTCAAGGACCAGAAATTCCATGGAAAACTGAAGACGAGGATTGGAAACAGTTCTGGTCAGGTGTTAGATGGGATGCTGGAAGGAGCGGCCAGACTCCGGACAGTCCTCAGAGTGGTCACCAATCTGGTCACCATTAAGTGGTCAGTTGTAATGTTTTGGATTTTTACTGTTTTATGTATTTTATATAATAATGTACAGTGAATAATTTGAGAAATAAGAATGTTGTTGCTAATATACAATGAATGATATGTACCTGAAAGGATAACTTTCCTATTCAATCTCTCAATATTTTGTTGTTTTTAGGTCAGGATATCCATAATAAAAAAAATGAAATGGTCTAGAATAACGATAATTGCCAAAATATGTTGCTTCCAAAAATAATTGTTTAAACTATTAGATAAGATACAAAAAAAAAAAAAATTATTATAAATTTCCGAAGTGGAAATATCAATAATTTACGCAAAGTTTTAACCTATGACCTTTTGACCTTGACAGTGAGGTGAAACTTATCCTGGACTTCCTCAAGGCCCTGTCCATCCCCAAACAAGTCCTACAGCTCATGACTGAAATTATGGAGAAGTCCAAAGTCAAACAGGTATTAGGGATGAGTCTTCCTACCACTGTTTACTTTATTTAATCAATTTGTTTTAATTAATTTTGCATATAATTATTAACCATCTTGTGTCATTTCCTTTACATTGCTGGGCACAGTTTGTCTCTTAGACAGCAGTCCAGACAAATATTCATGTAGTTCATCATAAAGTGATGTCTTGCATGAAATGAGTATTGGGATAAAGCAAAAAGAAATTCACAACTTTTTAAATACAATGTTTAATGTTTCTCCCAAAACACGAACATGAGCTTGAATTATTTTGAATTCATTGGTTCTTTTAAATTAAATATGGATAAGCATGTAACGGCAAATGTATTTTAAAGGGAGCCTGCTTGTTTACCTTCCAATTCTTTGTTACAGAATACATTAGATCATCTTTAAATAAGTATAAAAGAAAACAAAAAATAATTATTAACGCTTTCCTGTTGTTTTGTCCACAGCAACCCTGGTGTCAGCAGATTCTGATGGACCTGGTGATCGCGCTCAACGCCTACTTCGCTAGCGAGATCAGCTGGTGTGACAAGCTGGACAAAGAAGTGTGAGTGTTTGTAAGGAGCTCGTTACGTGTACCTCCTACTCCTTTATCACAGTACACAGATTATTGTTTTCCTGCTGGCCCTGTCCTACGTACCTATATTTACACTAAAGTTTCATTTTTTATTTTGAAAGTATCAGATACCTCAGCTTGAGATCGTTTGATAGAAAAATATTGAATATAGATAAACCATATTTGGGATTTATTTTTACCATTGGCTAGTTCACTGCAATAGAAGGTTAGTTAACTTTGTATTTTAAACTGCAGAATAAAATGAACTGCAGAATCTAATGTTATGATCAGAAAGAAAAGAATTGCTATACTTTTATGTTATAAACTTACTTTATTGCATGATCTCATGGTACATTGGGTTGTACACTATAAACTCAGGTGTGATTCCTAGATCTGATCTGAAAAAGTATTGGTTCACCCTCTAAAATTGTTTCGTCAGGTACCCTTTAGTTTCCTTCTGCATAAAAAAAGTTGTTAAAAAGTTCATTTCTTGGAAACGAGAGTGGTTAATATGGTAATGCTCTTTCATGACCAGGGATGTAAGATAGGGAAATTCCACCTGAGGGGTTTTCAGATTTGGTAAAATCTGAGGCTTTGCCGAGGGTTTTGCCAAATTGAAAATCCCTTGAGTGCAATTTCCCTATCTTACACCTTTGATCATGAAAGAGTATTTTTCTCTCATTTTAACTACTTGAATAAGCTCAAAAACCATGAAAATACTTTTGACTGGCCACTTTTTTGAAAAAATCTTTTTCCTTGAGCTTTCTTGACGAAAACAAATGATACAGTGAGATTAAGCATACCCCATATTTGCTAACGTAGTTTGCGCAGAAAAAATAATCTCAGCTTTCTAATATACACGGTTAAAATATCCTTGAAAATTTAATTTCATCACATCACCATTTTTCTCTTCTCTGCATCAGATTTTTCCGAACTTGTGTCGTTGCGCCATTGTGATGCCGTGGCTATATTGCATGGGTAGATGTGTAATACAACCACAGGGATCATAAGTGTATTATCCTAGACAGGCCAGTATTACACACCTAGAAATGAGAGAAAAGTTGATAAAAACTGACTTGTGATTATTATTAGTTAACTAAATGTACATTTCTTTCTTTCTATGGACAGGGTACAGGAGTATTATGATGCTATGCTACAGTTTATGTCCGTTTTCCCCAAATTGGTCAGTCTACCTGCTGATGAGGACTTGCGACTGAGAGAACAAGCTGTACTGGTATGGTTCTTAATCTCACTAGGGCATTTTCCAATACGCCGTTTCCGAGATACAAGAACTCTTTTGAAGTGGAGTTAGAAATTGTTGATTTGATCATGTGACCGCGAAATATTTAGGGCACTTCCCAATGGCGGCATTGATGATACAAGATAAATTCAGTTCATCAGTGATCTCAGCTAATTTAACTAACACCCCTTTTGTTTTATTTAAAGGTGTGATCCCTCTTTCGACCAAATCACTTTACCTCGCTTACCGTCATTGAAAACTTCTATTTAGCCGCCATTTTGTTTTCAAAAGTGCCCTAAATAAAGTCACGTGGTGATGAAAGTCACATGACTAAAACGACTGAAAGTTGTATCCCGGAAATGGTGTATTTTTAGACATTGCTCATAAATAAGCCCGGCTCTTATTCAACAGATTTTACTAGAAAGAAACCTCATGTGACTAAGCTATAAAGTAATCCACACTGAAACTGATTTTATTATTTTCACTCACGGCCAGTAAAATAATTATTATACGTCAGACTGTTTCTACAATTTATTCTTATTAGTCCTTTTCAACTGTACAGCTAAAAGTACACCCCCCCCCCCCCCCGGCAATGGTTCCCACAGTCAGTATTTCTAGAACTTCTATGAGGCCAATAACATTTTGTAAGTAAAGGATTTGTCTCTTATTAACTAAATTTTACCAGTAAAATCTTTTAAACAGTAAAACCAACTACTATTATACCAATTGCAAAATAATCTAAAAGTCATTGTTTTTTTTACAGTGTGGGATGTTTACCTGTGAAGTGATGGAGAGGAACAAGCTCCACTTGGCAAACCAATACTTCACTCAGCTATCCTGTAAACACACGGCGGCCATAGACGCTCTCCTGGAGTGTACAAAGCCTGACTCTCAGATACTCAAAAAACTCACAGGTAAGATTGGATGATCTTTGAACAGTTGGTTCTGCTAGATTTGCTAAACTTTTCTTGTGTTTAACTAGTATTCGAGTTCTGGCATAACCTGTCAAAACCAGTCCTGTCTTATACAAAAACTTGTCTATTCATGCCTTACTGTTTGATCCCTACCTCAAAAAACTTAATTTATGTGTCAACCGACCAAACATTTTGGTTCCAGTGACTTCCAGATTAGACAGGTTTTGATATAATGTATTTTAAAAGAGCTAAAAGAAATGAGTACATCACGTGACTTAATACTGCCTTCCCATTGGCTAGACACATAATACTGCCTTCCCATTGGCTAGACACATGGGTACTATGAAGTGATAGTGCCCGCTCACCTGGGCACTATTAAATTTGGTGCGATGTTCATTGTGAATGTATTATGACATCACTATTATGTCGAGCTACTGTTCTGCTTGAAAATGGCTGAAAAGACCTAAAGCTGGCCATGGTCTACCACAATAAAACAAGTTTTAATGTATACATATGTATTTAAATGGAAGGGTAATGTACTGAACCCATTATGGTCCTGTTGAGATGACACTATTTCCTCTTAGTATTGTCTCTTGATGAGATAGTGCCCTCGGCTTCGGCTCGGGCACTGGAATTTCTGTTGCTAAAAGAAAGAAGAAAAAAATCACAAGAAAATTGTTGCCAATTCATAAATGATTAACTATCTTATTGTGGTTTGCTAAGTTGATTATTTGTACATTTTTTTCAGACTTGAGTAAGTTTCCTCTCAACTTATCAGGTGATCTTGAAACTGCTTAATAATGGTTTCCAGATTGTTTCATGCTATAGACAGAATATAGATATATGTATTTAGGCATTGCTGATTTGGGATCTGGAAACCAATACACTGCATATTGTTTGACTTACACGTGCAGAATATACTACAAACATGCATGTACTAGTGGAATTTAGCAGCAGACATATACACATCAAATTCATTTCACATCTGATTAATTGCAATCACCAGGCTAATTGACTCTGGCCCTAAAACACTTGAGTGATGAGTCACCTAGCTCATACTTTCACATGTGCTTCTTATTGTGTGTTGGAGTTCTGTTTTGTTGTGAGTCTAAGCTTCCAATAGCATCTCTTCCACAGTGTTATCTCAATGGAGTGTTACAGCACATACACTGCAGTACACATCCAAGGACTTTTTATTCCAACCCTGGATTAATGGGGTTCTGTAGGCACAAGAGAAACTTTTCCAGAACATTCTGTATCCCAACAACTTAAGGAATGAATATCCTTCAGTTGGTTTTGAAGGCCAGAGTGTTAACCACTCTCAATTATGAAATCTGCTTTGCAAATCTGCCTGGCGTGTATTCCTTATGCTTTCCACTGTTCACCTCAGACTCCAAGATAAACCTGTGTAACAAAATATTCTCCAGTTTGTACTTCTGAAGATAGAATATTGAAATTTGCTTTTACCTTTAATACGATAAACTTGCATTGCCTGGTAATGATAATTAGCATGTCAGATATGTTGATCCCTGTAAATGATATCACTCTCAATTTCACATCAGTTACCAAATGAATTTTACCGTATGATCTGACTTTGATATGGATGTGATAATTGAAACAAATAATATAACTTTGGTGTAGAAAGAATATTTGGGTATGATTATTATTATACAAATTACAGACTTTTCTTAACATAATGTAAGGAAATGTAAGGTAATGTTTATCAAATAACTTTCATTTAGTCAAATATTCACCCTTTTTAACTGTACATGGGTGTAACATACATGTACTGTTAATTAGCTGTCATGATCATCATTTGTTTAAAAAAATTCTCTTAAATTAACACACAAAAAATATTCCAATTTACATTATATCATTTGCATAACTTGATAATACATATATGTATCAAGTATTCAATCAATATAAGTAGAAACAATTTTTGCTATAAGTTAACACACATTTAGTATTTGTTGGTGATGATAATGTAAAACATGAAATTTTCATCAAAATTAAATTGGCACATTTCATGCCTTCCAAATTATCTTTATGAATGTTAGAACAAAGTACACAATGTAAAGAGTGAAGTTAAAGCTACGCAAACATGAATTTTATCAACGTAAGGTGAATATTTGATAGGGTGTAATTCCCAGTATATATTATTTATACATTATATGAACTGATCTGTATTCCGAGTGTTACTTTAATCTGTGAACGTTACCTTAATTTGTTTATGTTCTGATTTTCGTACAGAGCTGGCGGAGGGTAACGGTGAAGCGGCCGCCGAGAGAATGGACACTCTGATACAGATCGCAGTAACCACCCTGTCTGTAATGGTCACTTTACCTCTGACCCCGGACGAGGGAGCAGACGGACGCAGAAAGGTACGTCACACAGGTTCTTTATTGATCAGGGCCTTCTAAGAATTTATATCTCTTGAGGATAGGAAGACATGTTTACATTAATTCATGAAACACTCATAATAAAACCATAGTTTGATTGAAAAAAAGGACTAGTGTTGATTTCCATTAGGGCGATTCAAAAGCTACAGTCGAACCTCTATAACTTGAAACCTCTATAACTTGAAACCTCGTTTAATTTAAAGTATTTTGTCGGTCCTGGTCAAACTGATTAATTCATACCAAATATTCAAACTTACTTTGAAAACCTGAACTTCAGATAATTCAAAGTTTTCTAATGGTACCGCTGATTTTGAGATAAGGATGCTCGACTGTAGTAACTGGCGTGGAGGTGATTGCATTAAAATTTATACATAATTTAAGGTTGTCAATCAACATCTACGCTTTCTAGGTTTGTGATATCAGTGGAGCTGCTCACTTACCTGGTACACACATAGACAGATTACACATGTGTTTAGAAACAGCAGTAGGTTGTTTGTGGCTAGTATATATAGGAGGCTTAACAGAAAATGTGATTTGCGAAATAAAAAGCCCGCAGATACAGTAAGTATAGGTCTATCTCAAAAGTGTTGTTATCTCCCTTGTTAGCCATTTCATGGCTACAATGGGAAGTGTTTTTGAAACAAATTTGTGCCATGTAATTATGACGTCATAATGCAAATTATGTAATCCAATTGTCACATTGTGCCAAATCATAACAAAAACACTTCCCGGAAGTCCACCTTGTATCCACAATTGTGGCCTTTCAAGGGGAGTAACAACACTTTCGGGAAAGGCCTATAAATGGTGATTATTAAATAATATTCATTAATAGAGATATACATATGTGAGTATATAACAGTCACACTTGACTGATTACAGGTGGCCCATTACATGGGAGACAAGCTGGCATCCAAGGGTTCTGAACAGTTAACCGATGAATTTTTATTATTAGCTCGACATCCAGCTCACTGTACAAATGTCTTAAAGGTAGGTGAAATGATTTAAGGTTGTTATACGCCAATGGTCCCTGTAACACTGCTAAAAACTGTGTTTGAGTATTGGAAACTGTTTTTCTGGTATTACGATAGTGTGAAAGCCAATATTTTTGTGTGTGGAATTTTTTGTTTAGTCAGCGTTTGAGTATTTGAGTGGGGTTAAATATGTTCGCTTATGGATATATACGCCGAGATTTAATGCAAGCGAAATAAGCGAAAATTTACACAGCGCAAAAATTCCACTTTAATATTAATAACTTTTGTAATTCACAGATAAGTAAACAAATATAATAAAAAAAAGTAGTAATTCAAGTGTAAATTACAAGTGGGGTAAGACACAGACTTGAACCCTGAACTTCATATTAGTATACTACGGCTGCAATAGATTGAGGTATCTGGATAACCAAAGTGTCTTGACAAGGCTAGGGTACAGTTTACTCCAACAATGTTAGAGGTTTAACACGGCGAAATATTTTTTGACAGGCGCTGTGTAACCTCTAACTGCCCATAGCTGATTTTCCTGATGCTGACGATCACTTTTTCAAAGTTAGGATTTTGAAAAAAATATAGCATGTCACTTACATTTCAATGATCAACAAAGTCCAAATAACACTCCTTTCCATATATCCATTATGAAATCGGGAGAATTTCGTGTCAAACACTCAATTTTATACAAATAATGTTTTTCTTATGTCGAAGTGAAGCACACAACATTGTCAGAAATAAATTTAAATATCACTTGGTTTTGCGGTTAATACAAAAATGAAGATACATACAATGTTCTACACACGGAATACAACCAAGTTCTGTCTCATTTTGTTCCGTTTAAATACCCCTGTACTAATTTTTATCAACCGAGGAAGCCGTGTTGAAAAATAATCCAGAGAGGTGCTTCAGTCGCTTAGTCTTGTATTTCACGTTTAACTGTCCGTAATATTCTATATAATTGTATCTTTGACATACATGTGGTATCTTAATTACATAAAACGTGAGTAGACACTGTTTTTACGAACTGTCAATCACTGAAGTAGGTTTTTCAAGCTGATTTCATTCTCCTTAAATCGAGGGCGGAATTTGCATCAAAGAATTAGTGCTTCGGAAATAAGAGGTCGCAGTCGGCAAAATCATATCTGATAATGAAAAGGCCGACCTGCGGCCTCTTATGTTATAGGAGTAGGGTACAGTTATATCTATATGGATAGGGAGGGGAGGTAACTGTATACAAGTGCAGTGAAACAGGTTACCTAAAGGCTAATTTCAATATTCATGATTTTGAGTCCCATGAAATTTTATACAAATAATGTGACCGCAGAGGATTAAAGTCTGTGATTTTGTGTCAGGGCTGTGAAATTTTGGTTCTATAAACTTTGACAATAATTTGAGAAAAATTTCTTTTTTTTTGTAGTCTAACAACCAGGTTTGTTAATATTTGTGTGTTTTGTCCTACAGGTTATTTACGCATGTTCACAAGTGTCATCTGGATTCTGTTCCTATATCTCTAACCAACTAAAACACATGGATTCCCTGATGGGAGTTCTCATGGGCAAGGTAAGTCATCTTGAGAACCTTGTCTGTGTAACCTACTGGGAACTGAATTTTGTATAGCACATACTTGCCAACTTTTTGAAATTTCTATGGGGTAGATAACGTGTGCTCAGAATTTAAAGCATAAATAATATGTGTGTTTGTACACCAGAAGGAAAATTAACACTTTTAAATGGCTTCTTTTGAGCTGTTCTATCAGATGAAATCATCCAATCCGAAAAAATATTAATAGTGAAGCAAATTCATTGACTAAAAATTCAGAATTTAAGGCTGCAAAATCGGGAGTCTCCCTCCTTAATAGAGAGGGTTGGCAAATATGATAGCAGCCCCAGGCCTGTTCACATATCTTCCATATATACTCATGTGCTAAAATTCACTTATATTTAATGCTCCTCTGATATATTTATGTCATAGCAAAACTGAAGACAGGAAGATAACTGTTTGATTATTTTTGAACTTTGACCAATTGATCACTTCACTGATAACTGTCCTTTTATGGAGATTACTCAGGAGTGACACCCTAGCTGGTTTTACTCCATTTCACTGCTATTGTTTGTAAAAAATATGAGACTCTATCATCTGTCCAGGAATTTAGGATAGGAAAATTGTACCCCAGAGAGGTTGTCCTTTTGATGACAAATAACTGGTTGAAATGGACAAGTGTCTTTATGTGTAACAAATACCTGTATTTGTTTTAAGTAACATAATGCAAGCCCAAAGAATACAGATAGGGACATAAAAACATAAATATTGTCTAGTGCTTTCATTCTTCAAAAAAAAAAATTTGAAATGGACAAATGTTGTTTGTGTTTTCCAGGTGGAGGTGCAGGACATGGAAATAAACTCTGTGATAGAGATGATTCTACATGTGTTCAGTACTATAGTTATACAGCTACAGACCATGCCCCAGGTGTTGTCTGAGTCAGCCTCCGTGTTCGTATCCATCTTCCTCGAGTCAACTATCGCCAGTCATACTGTGAGTGAACATACAACTCAAGGGTTGTGAATTAAAATCTACCACATCAATACATGATATACATTCATGTGTAACAGATACCTGGGTTTTCTCCAGGTACTCCAGTTTCCTCCCATAATAAGACCCCTCGTACATGCTTACATTCGGGCCAACAAGAGTGATTAATACAAGTTAGATAACTTGTTTCATAATTGTTGTAAAATAAATAAAGTTAATATTTTATATTATATTTATACATGATATACATTAATCTTTCATTCAATCAAACATATTTTGTTGACATTAAACAGTGAAAGGATTTGGAACAAGTTTTTGAAACTTGGGAGGTTATCTCCTTCTCTTTATTTTCTGCCTTATGAAACATTTAGTATTTTCAATGATTGACAACCTATTGTAATCATTTTCATTATACAAGGAGATTAGATTTAGAAATTTGGAATATAACATAACTGTAAACCACAAAATACTGATTTTGTATTTTATTTCGTGATTTGGAGCCTAATGGTATATATCGTTTCATGATACAAATTCATGGATATCCTGTGTTAACAATCAGGAGACACCTAAATCAGTCATATTTGTTGTATTTATTTGGTAGTCCAATAGCAGCCACAAAAACCACAAATATTTCATATTATACCGTATATATGGGATTCGATTGTAGGCCGCAGCAGCCCTTCTGTTCAGTCAGATGATATACTGTGGGATCTCTGTAGAAGTACAACCGGATGAAATGTTACAAGCATGTCTGTCTGTCTTCACTGATCTACAACAGGTAAGTAAGGTGATATACTGTGGGATCTCTGTAGAAGTACAACCAGAGGAAATGTTACAAGCCTGTCTGTCTTCACAGATCTACAACAGGTAAGTAAGGTGATATACTGTGGGATCTCTGTAGAAGTACAACCAGAGGAAATGTTACAAGCCTGTCTGTCTTCACAGATCTACAACAGGTAAGTAAGGTGATATACTGTGGGATCTCTGCGACCGGAGAAAATGTTACAAGTCTGTCTGTCTTCACAGATCTAAATTTGGTAAGTCTGGATCTGTACTATAAAGTACAGTATAGCTAACTTTAACCCAAAAATTCTGTGGAGTTCTGAGAGTGCTCATGTCTACGATAGGGTAGGTGGACATAACATTTTGTGACAATTTTCAATTTGAAAATAACTTGATATCAGCCTTACCCTGAAGCAGAGTGTGTGTTAAACTGAATGGTGCTTGTTTTTAAGAGATAAACATATGCTAAAAGGGTTGCTCAAGATTATAGGCCTCATCCTTGCAGACTTACTAATGTATTATAACAGGAGGAAGAGAAAATGTAGCAGCCTGACTGGGATTGAACCTGGAACCTTCCAAACTCTAGATAAACACTCCACCACTGAGATACCTGGTCGCCAATGATCAATCCAGTCCAGTTCCACTACATTATATTATTAGTCCCCGAGTCACAACTTTGATATGTCCGAGATTGCCTCCCTTAACTTTATATACAGTTTCTAGGTGTAAAGAGGTCTACACACAACCATGTATGCCACCAGAGTTAGCCTTGGAACCTGTCCCCACCGTTAGGCCCTTGCTCTCTGGATCATAACATTTGATCTACCAAACTTATTCAATGTATTATAAAATTGCTTAGCATGAAGATTTGGATACCCATAGGCTATCAGGGTTATCTATGTCTCTTCTTCAATACTTCAAGAGCATGCTATTTTACACTTTGTTTACGTGTTTTCCTTCCCAATATTTTTTCATCATTTATTTCCATTATCAAGCACTTTATTAGCTCATTGATATATTTTCAATCGTTTTGAAAATTGGATGAAATTTGTCAGACTCGAAGAAGTCTAAAGAGCAATTAGACATTTGTTTTCTTCAGTCATTTTGGTTTATTTCATGAACATTGTATTACAGAAAAAATGTATGTGTCATGATATGTATTTATGATACAGTCACATATTCATATATATTCTAAAATCAATTTGAATTTCTTTCTATGAATTTATAGATATTTGAATTTTTTTCTATAAATTTATAGATATCCAACCGTTATTCTCAGGTAAAATAAATGCACTCCTGTACAGATATTTCTTCTATATTTCTCATCTGTCTGTATCTGTTTTGTGTTACCTGATGATCAATGTGTAAATTACAAGGAAAGTTGTGATGAACTCAAATCTCAAATACCATATTTGCTGTAGTTAGTGCCCCACTTCTTTGTCCCCCATTATGGGTATTCGATGAAGTGACATTTATTTTTTAAAAGAGCCATTTTAGCTTCCTACTTTAACCAACCTCTGATCTGTTCCCTTTGGGGCCGCAGTGACTAAGTGGTTAAGGTGTCCCAACATTCTACCACTCCAGCCCTCCACCTCTGGGTTGCAAGTTCAGATCCCACATTAGGCAGTTGCCAGGTACTGGCCGTAGTTGGGTTTTTCTCTCCGGGTACATTGGCTTTCCTCCACCTCCAAACCTGGCACATCCTTAAATGACCCTGGCTGTTAATAGGACGTAAAACAAAATAAACCAAACTGTTCCCTTTCAGCTAAAAAGGTACTGTAGTTTCATCTTTGACAGTCTCCTGCAGTGTCATGACTGTTTTTCAATGATTTAGAAAAAGAACAAACAATTTTGGTATTGTCTCTGAGAGGTGTCTGAAACTTGTAATGTATCATGATCAACAGACACAATGACCACTTCACAAGAGCTTCCGTCCAGTCAGCATTAATGACTCGCTGTGTTTGTTGTGATATGAAAAATACAGCCAAACCCTGCTCTCTATAAGTCACCAGGACTGTTAGAATACTACAAGTTGTTCAAGTTAAGGGTGTTCAAATGTTTGATATGAACTTAAATCAGGTATGGAAAACAACTTTGTATTACGTGAGGTCTTCAAGTTATACCAGTTTGAAATAACTAAGTTAAACGATGTTTGACTGTAGGACAACATAAATATTAAAGAAATTGAATTTAAAAAACATAAACACTATTTAAATTATATGCTCAAAATAAGTCAGTATGGATGAGACAAACAAACTCCGCAGGTCTTAAGAAATAGATTGATTCACTGTTTGACAAATGCGTGGGTGATGGGAAATAATTGTATAGACAGCAATTTCTTACATTTGCTGAATTTGATTTGCTGCATGGTTGTCTATATATCAGACAATGTTATTTTGATTGCAATATACATTGTACAGCTTCCATGGGCCAATGTTTTTCACTTGACGATTACCGATGTATGTCTAACTTGTTCACGGTTTATCATCACACAGTAATACAGTGTATATTGATAATGTATATTGTAGACATATGTATGGCTCTCCATATAGTAATTGATGGCATGTTCATTTACGTTACAAGTTCGGAGTAATTACAGATAATTAGAAAATCAGATCTTTCGTAGATAGTGCACCTCTCCATTTGTTGATCCCTTTCTTTGAAAAGAAGAACCTTACAGGTTAAACTTATTTTCTCCCTGCTCTGCTGGTAGTTAGTACTGTATCTTCTTAGCTACCAATTCAAGCATATTTACATTATATCAAATTTTTTTATGCACCAATTTCTTTTCAGGTGATCTGAAAAATTATACATAAAGAAATGTTTAAGTGTGAAATTATTTATTTTGAAATTGGCAATAATTTGAAATAAAATAGATTGATCGGCAATGTGATTTTAAAGAAAAGGTGTTTAATTCCTTCAACCTATTACTGTATAGTCGAGTCAGGAAACATGTATATACTAATATTTACCACTGATTAAGACGGAAAGATGTAGTGAGCTTGTGGTATTGTATGGTAATAGTTTACACTTTTCATGTGAATAGTTTCATCTTCTTAGAAAGTTCTCATCGCAAATTTGATCAGACACCTTTCTTATAAAAGATAATTTTTTGAGCTGCTAAAAATTTCAAATTACATCTGTTATCAAAAAATGAAAAGTCTCCTTATTATTGTATTATTTTCATAAAAGATGTTGTTATTTCTTTAATGGGGATGATTTAGTGGAAGTCTAGGTAAAAATACAAATATATATTATACCAGCAGATGAAGTTTCCATTTAATATTTTCTGTTTTATGCATTGTGGGTGTACCAATACATCAACATTTGTGTTAAAATTTGATAGTGCCCGAAAAGAATTATGTTTTTATACAAAACTTTGATTAATTATTGTTACAGATCTGTGTGCGCTGTCCTTTTGACTACGGTGTGTTGGATGGACTGCTCCTACTTCTGTGTGAAATGCTGGCTCAGGTAACGCATAAATCACTGTTACATCAATAGTGAACCATTCAACATCTAGATTATTAAGATAGCCATACAAATAAGGAAGTTTCATTCAACAAGTCTTCAGTAATTTCATGATGTTCCAACAATAATGAAATTATATTCCATCTTGATCCTTAAAATAGCCATACAAATAAAGAAATTTCATTCAACCAGCTCTTCAGTAACTCGGAGCAGCTGCTTCTTAAAGAAATCCCAGATGTATATATAGACTCTGGTATTTGTTTGTAGGCGGAGGGCCCTGTAGCACAGATGTACATAGACACTGGTATATGTTTGTAGGCGGAAGGTCCCGTAGCACAGATGTATATAGACACTGGTATATATTTGTAGGCGGAGGGCCCTGTAGCACAGATGTATATAGACACTGGTATATGGGGAACACTGTGGCACCGGGTGGCCCAGGCACTACAAGTAACCAACCCAGAGACAGACACACCCATCCATGACATAGAGGAGGAGGGGGGACCTGTGTCCGGCTTCCACCCTCCAGACTGGACACTAGTGTCACCGCAGGGTCTCATGGCCGTACTACAGATGTCCGTCACAGTCTTCACCAAGGTAAGGTTCTGTTACAGTGTGTACCAAGGTAAGTGTGCTGGAGATCTCGCTCTATACTGTTGTCAGAGACTTAGGAATTCCTGTCCCAATGCTAAAATCATTCATTGGAAAAGTTTTATACCTCGGCCATAAAATGGGGGGCATATAGTGTTACCATGGCCCGTCCCATCTTGTCACGTCACGTCCTGGCTGGCGCGTTGTGTCCTGTCCTGTCCTGTGGTAATATATATAATGTAACCAGCTAATCTCTGCAACAGTTAATTCATGAAAAATCAAAATCACTCTCCTACTGGCTGAAATCATTAATTAATTTCACATGCTGAGTCAAAATAAAAGTGTATGGAAATGCATTTGACCTTTTCACATTTAGAATACTACATTCATTACATTGTAAATACATGTAAGCACTGTTTCCAGGAGACCAACCAGTGTATCCCTAACCTGGCTGTACCAGACAGTATCATATTGCTGACTATTGCCCACCTCCTCAACAAAGACTTCCTTGCTGCCATAGTAACCAGGTAAACATACCATCATTATGTAGAATAATACTCAACTTTCATCACATTTATTTGAGTATCTATAGAGCTACGGTGAGAATAAAAAGTCTACAATAACCTTGAAATCACATTTTCCCAGAATTTATAAGAAGCTAATTTTTTTCAGTGAGGAAAATTTTAGGGCTGAAGCAATATTATATCCTTATGATATAAAGTTGTGCCCTTTAGCTTTTTGTATTTTTTTTTTAAACATTTGGTAGAGTTAAGCCCTTTGAGTAGATATTGTGTATGGAATATTGTGTCAAGTAGATGTAATAAATTACTGAAGAATTATTTCTCAAACTTGGCATACTACATCTCTATATGTGATTGTACTGTTTCGCTTTTCATGAAATTTCAAAAACATTTGTTATGGTTATGCCCCTTTTTAAAAATATTCTGTTTGGAATATTGTGTCAAGTAGATCTATTAATTTAAAAGTACTAATTGAAAGCAATATTTCTCAAACTTGGTATACTTCATCCTTATAATACAAAGTTGTGCCTTTTCACTTTTCATTAAATTTTAACAACATTTGTTAGAGTTAATTTGCTTTTTGTATACATTCTGTATTGAATATTGTTACAAGTATATCTAATAAAGTACTGAACCAATGATGCAACCTTGGCATGCTACATCCCTATGATATATTGTTGTGTCTACTCACTTTTCATCCATTTTCAACAACATTTGTTAGAGTTATGCCCCTCATTGTAGAAATTATGTCAACTGTCTAGTAAAGTAATGAAGCAATCAATCTGATTAAAATATAGATCCTCAAGATTCTGACAGTAGTAATTTGATTGGTTAATGCAAAAGGTCATCGCGACCTGACCCCCTATGGGATTTTCTCAGATCTTAACACAGTAAAGAGAAGTTTACGGAACGGCGTGGAGATCAAGATATGAATTTAAACAGATTGTGAAGCAATATTTATTGAAATTGGCATATCATATCCCTATGAAAACCAAGCAGCACATCTAATTAAAATTTTCTATTGAATGATCGATCTACTATGTAACTATCAGAACTGTTTTGTGAACATGAATACCAATGGTGTATTTTGTGTACAGTTTTGACACTGAGGGTATACAGCTGGCTACAGATATCATCCTCCAAGTCACACAGTTGTGCTGCTTCCCTTTTGCAATAGATCTTCCCGATGACCTCCTTACTGAAGTACAGAGGTAGGTTTTGTCTGTGGTTATCTGTGGTTGTCTCCCTTTGTTAAAAGCTGTAAATAATTTATTTAAACATTTATTGATGCTGTCCTAAAACAATAAGTTAACAATTTAATCATCATAAAGTGTAAAAAGTTCTTTAAATTTTTTACCACTTTTCTGATAATTTATAAAATTAATCCTGAAATATATTGAAAGATAAAAAATAGAGTACAGAAAATGAATATTTTGGACGTATACTTGTAGTTGCCTGTTCTCTGTGAACATGTTGCCCCGACTGTTACATGCCTGTAATAAGTACCTGAAGCAGGCCCAGATGGAGATGCCCCTCGGCCTCGTCGTGCACCTAGTCCTCGGCAGTGACGACTTCATGGACAAATTCATCAAAACACTAAAGGACCTTAAGGTATGGTAATCGTGCTAAAATGAAGAAATTTTGGTGACTGTTAAGCGTTTCTGTAATGATATTTTCCATTGTTTATTAACAACTCTGTGAACAAAAAACCGTCACCTGTGAAAACAATGAAACACTGTCTATTTATTGTTGATAAGACAAAGTTATATATTTTTTCACTCGGCAGATATTGTCTTATGATTCAAGTGGCTTTTAACATAGCTAGTTCCTGAGTTTTAAAAGTCCCATGATATATCGAATGTACATTGAGGGTTTAAATTAAACCTTTATTCTGTTACATGCAGTTATTTTCTTGTTTAAATGTATCTTGCTTGCTCTCTCTTCATGAAAAAGCAACTGAAGATTACATTGAAAAAGACTTTATGTTTAAACTTTTAGTTTATAATTATCTGCTTATGTATGTGTATACCAAATTCATATTAGTTAAATACTGAGTGAATAAGTGCTTTGGTGGAGAAACAAACCAACCAGTGCTGGAACTCTGCCTCAACTGGTAATGTGATTTTTAAAAAATGTATTTGTCAACTAAGGCTTAGATAAAACAGTGAAAAAACAATAAATTCTGTCTTCTTCTACTTATTGTTGCAAATTGTCATGCGGTGTCAGTATAGATATGATCTATCTTATTTTTCAGGCCCTGTCATTCCTAAGTAGTTGTATACAGCCATCCAGTCAAGAGTCCGTTATATGTGATGTTATATCGCTATGTAATCATCTAGTCAGATCATCTAAAGATAATTATCCACTTGTCAAGTCCGTCTTTCATGGTAGTAAGGGTAAGTTGTCTCCCCTTGTGATAATCTTGTCAAATTAAACGATAATTATCAACTCATCAAATTAGTATTTTATGGTAGTAGGGTGAGTTGTCTCCCCTTGTGATAATCTTGTAAATTTAAACTAAACTAACAGTTATATCAACATGTCAAGTCTGTAATCCATGCTTGTAAGTATAAGTTGTCTCCCCTTGTGATAATCTTGTAAATTTAAACTAAACTAACAGTTATATCAACTTGTCAAGTATGTAATCCATGCTTGTAAGTATAAGTTGTCTCCCCTTGTGATAATCTTGTAAATTTAAACTAAACTAACAGTTATATCAACTTTTCAAGTCAGTAATCCATGCTTGTAAGTATAAGTTGTTTCCCCTTGTGATAATCTTGTTAATTTAAACTAAACTAACAGTTATATCAACATGTCAAGTCTGTAATCCATGCTTGTAAGTATAAGTTGTCTCCCCTTGTGATAATCTTGTAAATTTAAACTAAACTAGCAGTTATATCAACATGTCAAGTCTGTAATCCATGCTTGTAAGGATAAGTTGTTTCCCCTTGTGATAATCTTTTCACATTATGTAAACATGATTAATATCAACTCGTCAAATATGTCTTTACAGTAGAAAGGCTTAGTTGTCTCCCCTTTCTGATAAAATTGTGAGATTACTCAACCATAGTAATGAAATTTATGAGTCTCTCCTAAATGGCAGCAAGGATATGTTGTCTCCCCTGATTGCCATCTCTGATCATATATCATTTGCAAACAAATACCATTTTGTTTCTAATTGTTCACATTTTGGGGTTATCTCCCAGTGTTTTCCTTTCTTTGCATAATATAATGGTTAGTAATTAGTGGGAAGTAAAAGGCAATATTTGATGGTCGTTAATAAACAATCTAATTAAAAGTTGAAAGGAAATTAAAATATTAAGTTTGAAATTATGCAA
Source organism: Mimachlamys varia (assembly GCA_947623455.1). Taxonomy (NCBI): domain Eukaryota; kingdom Metazoa; phylum Mollusca; class Bivalvia; order Pectinida; family Pectinidae; genus Mimachlamys; species Mimachlamys varia. The sequence continues at coordinate 24,009,498 of OX392532.1, read as the reverse complement.
AATTAGAAAGTTTTCCATGACATTTTTTGTGCTTTAAGTTGAAATGAAGAATTGGAAAGTTGTTAATTCACACTCTCAAATAGTGAGAATCAAAATTAGTAAGAGAGAAAGGGAAAACACTACAGATATTGTATAATTATATAAACATTTACTGTGTGAAAGATCAGATACGTTATTTTTTGTGGGGCCAAAATATTGTGGAGATAACCCATGAATGAACAAAAGTAAAATGCCACGAATATTATTAATTCGCAGTATATGATCTTATAGCAGTTATCATTGACGTGTCCTCTACAGGTGACTATGAACCTTTGGCTGCCTTGTTGCGGCACCGGTCAGGGACAGTTAAGTCCAGAACGTGTAGTCTTATAGGTAATCTAATGAAGCACCACGGCCAGTTCTACGCCATCCTCAAACAGAGGTAAGTACGGATGTTTTACAAAGAGTGGAATTGTACGACTTACATGGTTACGTGTTATAAAACTAACTTTTACCAATTTGATAGACTGTTAAAACCTTTACAGGGTCCAGAACAGTATTTCATTAGAACAGTTGAACCTACATATCTCGGTTAAGGTTAAGTCCAGAACATGTAGTCTAATAGGTAATCTAATGAAGCACCGTGGTCAGTTCTACGCCATCCTCAAACAGAGGTAAATAAGTATGTTTTGTACATTGGCCGTTAAGTACATATCTCGATCAAAGTCAGCAAGAGTTATCAGACTATTCGAGTTTGAATTGAGTGGAAGTCTGGCCTGGACCGACAAGTACTTTAAATTAAACAGGGTCTTTGAGTGAAACGAGTTCGAGATAATGAGGTACAACTGCAATTAAAGCTGATTAAAAAAATCAATTTTTAGAGAAACCTCATATCAATTGAATGTATTCCCTCTAAAAGGAGGTAGGGTAGGTGTTCATTTGAGATATAGAGGTTACACAACGAGTGGCTGTTGGATATGGAATTTATTTCACTCGAGTTAATTATTTTTTAAAAATTACAAAAGACACAAGCTTTAGCGAGTGTCTTTTGTAACCTTTCAAAAATAAGTAACGACAGTGAAATAAATTCCATATCCAATAACCACGAGTCGTGTGACCTGTTTCTACCACAATGACATCTAGTCATTGTCTAGTCTAGTCATTGCAGTGTTGTTTTCTGGGGTGAATCGCGGATTTGCGGGAAAACACATCATCTCGCAGATATTCCCGCCAAGTTGTGATGACTTCAACAATCGATGATGTCGTCAACAATCCACATTTCTGGTCAAAGTTTAACTTCTCAACCAATCAAAAGTCCGGAAGGTCATATTCCACTAGTGGTATATAACATATATTTATACAACAGTCAGCACGTTTATACAATGGTCTGAGAGTGGAATAACACAGGGTATTGTGGTAGAAAATCATGTAAGTCATGAATATCTGTATCAAAAACATAATGAACAGTGTCAAAGTTATGATTACCTTAACAATGAATTTATTATATCTTGTTCTTTTGCAATCATTATGCTCAAGCTTGATTAGATTGATAAATATTTTACTTTTCAGAGACAAGGTCCTTACAGGGTTGATAGCTGGTCTCAAGGATGAAGATCCACATGTCCGTAAGGTAAACACTATCAGAGAGCAGGTGATTTTATTCACAATGGGAGATTTGGATACATATTTCCAGTAACTTAATGCACAATTTATAAGCACTTTGCTGTACTTCCTTGTAGTACAAGAACAATACTCCTCCAGAAATCTACAAATAATAGTGTTCTTCATACTAATTGTTTTCCCAGTCAAACTTAACAATGTGGTAAGCTGTAAATCAAGTAAGTGAGATTTGGTTTTATTTGCCTGTGGTTAATGAAGTGATTGATAGGAAACAATAACTTGAAAATAAAACTAACTAAAATTGTACAATAATTCCTGGAGTGAAGAGGTGTTCCACCTGAGGGTTTTTCCACAAGAAAAAAGGTGTTCAGTGTGAGAATAAATGTTCCATATTTAATATAGGCCTATTGCAAAAGTGTTGTTATCTCCCTTGTTTGCCATATCATGGCTACATTGTGAAGTGTTTTTGAAACAAATTTGCGCCATGTAATTATAATCATTTATGTCATAATGGGAATTATGTCATCCGATTGTCACATGACGCCAGATCATCACAAAAACACTTCCCGGAAGTCCATCTTGTATCCACCATTGTGGTCTATCAAGGGGAATAACAACACTTTTGGGAAAGGCCTATAAGAAATATTCTATGTAAGTTGTTCCACATAAGACTACAAGTTGTTTTTCATGAGAGATGTTCTGAATGAGAAAGTGTTCAAAATGAGGAACTGAATCTAGATGTGTGCTGTATTACTTTAAATTGTGTTGACCATGAATTATTGCTATATATGAATGCCCATCACATTTATAACATGCATGATATTGTATACTTAACAGGGAGCCAGCTATGCAATAGGAAACGCTGCCTTCCACAATGCGGACCTTTATGCCAAACTCCGATCCGTCATTCCAGTCCTCATGGACCTTCTCCGGGACCCTGTCTCCAAAACCAAGGCCAATGCTGCCAGTATGTACAACAGGGGTTTTCCTAATGTATCTTTTTGTGTATACAGACTATAGTTAATTGGTTCCCTACTAAATAATATTCTATACCTATTCTTCTATGGATATTGTTCATTTGTTTTAATCAGTATAGTTCCTCCCCCTTCCTGAAAACACATTAATTTTTGAACTCTTTCAAATTATTAGGTTGGAAAAGTTTATTATAAAATTTCAGGGGTGAATGAGTTAAAAGTAGTTTAAGAGTATGTTGTCTAACAAGTGATAAGTAAAAAGACATGGTAAGACAAGAGATACTTCTGAAGTCTACTGTAATGTAAAATGAATGTAACTGAATATGATTCTATCAAACCCACAAAGATCTTATGTTGAATGTTTGTATGAATACAGTTGGCAACACTTATATTCTATAGTGTTTGTTAACATTATTTAATCGGCCGAGTCTTTATTGTGTTTACCAAGCTTAGGGAGACATTACATGACATTGTACATTCTGTATATTAAACCTATTTCGTCTCTATATTTAACCTAATTCGTCTTTATATTTAACCTATTTCTTCTCTCAACAGGCGTGTTTGGCAACATGAGTCTACATTCCAATACCCTGTGTTCTGACCTGAAAAAAGCCAAAGTAGTAGCTAGGTAAGCTGTTATATACATGTATGCCACTTTCCTGTATTACAATCCAAATGGTTAAACCTGTTGGACTAGAATTGTTCGTTTATGAAATAAAGTCAGACCTAGTTATCCAATACTGTTTTGAGGCGAGCCTTGACAAAGGCTTGCAAGTCAGGCCCCGGTTTTATCAACATCCCTTAACTTAAGGAAATTCCTTAACTTAAAATCTCCATTGAAAGCATTACAGAATTTAAGGAAAGTTCCTTAACTAAGGATTTTCTCCTTAACTTATGTAAAGCTTTCTGTTTTTAAGTTAAGGAATTTCCTTAATTAAATTAAGGAATGTTGATGAAACCAGGGCCAGATAGGTGAATGGGCCATAAGCAATTGTTTTAAAAGCAGAAGTTCGCTTCAGTTCCTTTGAAATGTTTTTTTCCATTTGGGGGAGAGTGAGCATTGCTGTATGTTGATATACTATAGAAATTTTTAGAGTTGCAAGTCTTTGACATAACACATAAAAGGTTATTTATGCAGACTTGAATAGTCAAATGAATATGCTGTTCTTGTTTACTAGTGACATTTTCTTATGGATAATATTTTGCAATTACGTAAATGCCCTGTGAAAGTTGCGAAAAATATAATCCCCGCAGAAGTATACCTGCTATACAGTATTCTACTTATAATCCAGGAATGCATTCTTTTTTTGCACAGATAAAAAAAGCTTGCATTTTGAGTGTCTGAGGCAATTTTCAATGTTAACAAATACAAATAATTAGGGCCCCGTATCAGAGATACGGGTGCCCTATAGTAATCACTCTGTCTGTCTGTCCGTCCGTCTGTCCGTCCGTCCGTCTGTCTGTCCGTCTGTCTGTCCGTCTGTCCACAAATTTTGTTTTTACATAATAACTTTGGTATTCATTGCCAGATTTGCATGAAACTTGGTCAACATGTTCAATAAACAAATATAAAACACAAGGTTGAATGCTAAGGTCACTGGGTCAAAGGTCAAGGTCATATGAGGGTAGAATTCAAGTGGGTCAAAGGTCAAAGTCATTTTAGTTTCTATGTGTGTACAGAGATTACCTGTAACTCAGTTGCTCTCTTCAGCTACATGTGTAAATCCTTCTGATCACTGAGTTCATTCTGACCAGGCTTTCATTCTGGGTGAAACACATCACACTAATCATGAAAGATGTGGACATATTTCAAGTTGAAATAAAACAATCAAAACAGTTATGTCAGTATTTTATACATTTCTGTTAACCATACAACTATTGTCGAGGAGTAAAGCAATTGTCACATCAGAGTGCACATTATATAAGCCTCTAGAATAATTTGAGAAATGACATTTTTTTGCGGGAGGGAGTAGGTTGGCGTGTGAGCATGTGGGGGATATCTACAGCCGCAATACGGGGCCCTTCCTGACCTGTCAGTGTTCTAGTTTGCAATATAAATGAACTGTATTGGTTTCTGTCCACAGGTTACTGGACCTGGCTTGTAATGACCAGCACCACAGTGTTCAAGTCAGTGCTATACTGGCCCTCCGCAGTCTCACTCGCATGGACGACCTGAAGAGAGTAAGTCATCCGTAACTATAATCTAAATATAGAAGTAGGTAAATGGATTTTGAAGATGAAATACAGGAATATATAAGGTGGATGTAAAATCTATATTTTGTGAGGCCAAAGTATGAGGCAAAATATGGATTTTACTCCAACCTCATACATTCCTGTATTCCACATTCAAATATACTATGAGATAAAAATGTTAGTATCACAAACAAACATTACAGTTTATAACTCGGGATTTATATTCTGCCATCTTTCTCACTTCCAATAGTAGTAGGAGAGCACATCATTCGGTTGGGTAATGTTTCTAAGTTACTAAATTGCTTGTGAAACAGCTTTGATTTTGCAGAAGGGATATTGTAATGTATTTTTCAAATTAGTTTACCAGTGCTAAGGTGATAGCAATACTTTGATATGAAAAGAGCATTTAATCCTGTATGTCTGCTTTATCAAGTTATGGCAAAATAAAAATAGATCATCAAGCATAGTATATCATAATAGATCATTAAGCATAGTATATTATAATTTGACAGCATTGAAACACCAATTCGCTGAAAGAACCAAGCCTTTTTGCTGCTATAAAGCCAGGGTTAGTTTTGTTTTATCTCGAAACAATGTCTTTAAAATTAATGTTTATGCTCAAATAAGTCATATCAAAAGGGAAGTAATTCACAACGTCTTTTTTGTTAAAAACAAGAGCAGGTGTATGGATGTAATTATCTAAAATATATTCATGGATGTTTTGATGATTTCCACAGGAAATGGTATCACAGAAGGCTGTAGAGAAGCTAAACTCCATCACAGTAGCCAATACTCCACGTCCTGGGTCTGTAGCATCCCGACCTCCCAGCATCATGGCCGTCGGCGTCAGCTTTCAGAGTAGCTACGGATCTAGTAGTTCTAATGTATATAACCACAGTAGTAAACTCGTAAGAATTTTACAGGGACACGGATAATTAAAGATAATGACAGCTTTAGTGTAACTCATAATGACTCGTAATGTATACTGTTATGTAAAGGTGTATTACAACCATGTTAGCAACATAACAGGATATGTCATGCACAGAAAAGTCATTCATTTTTAATTTTTTTTTTCAAATTTTCATTTCACCCACTGTGAAAAGCAAATCCAAATGAATAGAAGTTATGTATACACTGTATATCATATATTCACTTTCTTTTTGGATAAAACTGTTCTATGGGCAGACTTTAGGTCTAGACTGATTGTTGAATGTCAATGTTGCAAATGTTTGGTTCAATGCTTGGCTGACACAAGTGTTGCTGACTCATTTAAACTTATCTGTCCTAGTCTTTGATTTTATAAGCCTAGGCCAATTGTGACCTAAGGAGTGAACTTATGAAATAGGAACATAATATTTTCTTACTGTAATTTCTCCCATATAGTGCGCACTCGTGTATGTAGTGCGCAGGTACTTTTTGGGGTCCAAAAATGAATAAAAAATAATTGCAATTTTTCGTAGTTGTAAAAACATATTGCAAATCAGGAATTATTTAACAAAATATCAACTGTTAACTACCGCGAGGATATTTCAAGTCATTCTGAAAATCTCCGAAAAATTAACGATACATGATCGCGACCATAAAAGTATGCACTATACGCGGGAAAATACGGTAATTGTTAAGCAGGACAATTTTTTCATGGCACAGCTTTTATGAAAATATATCAACTTTGACTTGAATTTCTTGTTAAGTAATTACTCAATTCAAACTTTCTAATGATCTGGGACTGATAAGACTGATTGTTGTTGTAGTCTTCAAGAGAGTTCTGTTTGGGAATATCTTCATGCACAATAGTTACAATGAGTTTATGGAAAACATTTATAATAGTCATCAACAGTCGTTAATACAGAATTGATTGAATCAGTGAATCAGCAGTTGTTAATACAGTATTGATTGAATCAATGAATCAAGAGTTGTTAATGCAGAATTGATTGAATCACTGAATTAACAGTCATTCATACAGAAATTATTGAATCAGTGAATATCCATCAGAAAAAAACATATTCTTATTGTATATCAAACACATTTATTGGAATTAATCACAGATGTTAATAGCTGCAATTTCATCATTAACATTCCAAGAAAACTTTATGAGAATTTTTCTCTCTGATATTGTGAATCACACCATAAATATTTTTCACTGATTTTATAAATTATTTTGTACCATACTACTTGTTGACCTCATATATAATTCATTGTCTTATGCAAGTATATGTGACTTTTAATTATTCTGTCAGGGTTCTTATGAATTCCATTTATTATCAAACTATTGAAATAAATGTATGTGATATGTAAACTTTTATATATTTTTCTTATTTAGCTCATCTTCCTCTAAAGACGCATTTGAACTCTCCCAATCCCAAGATTGGAATAGTTTATAATGAAATTTTGGGGGGTGAATGAGTTAATGAATATATTGATAATGTCTTGTTTGTTTGTCTCTGTTTCAATTTCAGATAATTGAATATGATAAAAATTTAATCTTTGATATGATTAAACTGCTTTATCACATAACTTACCCGTTCAGTCATGTCATACGGCCATGTCATAAAAATGGTATTACACACGTGTAATAACTCTATTGTGACGTCATCAACAAATGACGTCTTTATGATGTCATATGATTGTCTCGGTAATGAAAATTTGCCTTTCTTATAGTGAAGTAATATGAGAGTTTTTATGTATTTTCTCATAAATATAAGTTACGTGATAAAAATATAATGCTGACAAGGAATATTTAAATTGTGATCATCCATTCCGCTTCCACGGTTCCTGTTTCGTGTTCAGAGGGTATTGTATCATCTGTCATTTATCTTGTCTAACAAGCAATGAAATTGAGATACATTTTTGATATGTCTCTATATAAAGGTGTTGCTATTGAATAAATTATTGAAATTGTACAAATATAAAATGACTTTGAGTATTCAAATTCATCAATTAAAGTGCTATTTCAGCGTCACGTTTTTATGTTTAACAAACTTGACTTTTCATGTGTCTATAACAATTCAGTCAGTGCTATGAATGTATTGTAATACAATAATAAAAAAGATGTGTATTTAAATTTTACAACATTCCATGCATGTGTGAACAATTATTTTGGGTAATAGATCTGTTTATGTAACTTGTAAATCTGGTCTTATTTCACATGATATGACATCTCTATATGTAATGTTTTAATTTTTGTGTCCCCCGCCCCCTAGGTTTGTTGAATTTTGACCAATTTAATATATCGCCACAATTTTCTTTATTATTATTTGAAATGAAATCAACTAGCTTCTGTATATCATATTGTTCATCCTTAGGCTCAATAACAACAGGAAAGAGATTTAGGCCTATCAATGAATCAATCAAATCAATTTCATTTCATGCTTCATTATTCAAATTCATTTCCTCTGGATATTACATTTGATGGAATTGTTATTGTTCAAATAAAAATGCATGGATCTGATCATCTATAACGGTTCAATGTTGATTGATCAATATCCCTTTATATTCTAACTATAGAATATTTTATATATATAATAGTCATCCATTGATAAACTTAGAATAATCATATTCATTTATAATCCAAATACAGAATATTGGTTTCCATAGCAACTCCACAACCAATTCTGCCTCATCACAAGGTATTTAAAGTCAAGATATTTTACTCTTATGTTTTTTATGTGAAGCATTCGTGATTTTAAATGTTGAGCTATATTTTGACGAGCTTTGTAAACCAGCTGAGTAAGTCATACTTGCAATAACCAATTATTGGGATGTTCTGTTGTACACCTGTTTGAAATGATACAATATTAATATCTGAATTGTATGTTTATTGTGACACACAGATAAAATATAACTCCATCCCATTAAGAAAAACATATCAAATTAAGCTCTTTACCCCCTGGTAAGTAAGTTTCCTGTTCAAGTGATAGCGTACTGTCAAATGAATCTCAAATCATAGATGGTGTAAGAGGAATCTCATTAAATTCAAATTGTATGAAAAAATTTAACTTTTAAGGATGATTTTTATTTTTGAAAAAAAAATACAGAAGCCTGTTGAATCAATTTTGGTGGATGTTAGTTTTTCTCAAACAGAAACACATAGATATGCGATAATACTGACATCCTTGATACTCTTGGGGGGTGGGGGTGGGGGGTTAGACCCCACTTTAAGACTTCTGAGACCTTGAAATATTTCGAAACAAAAATGAAGGCATGCCACTTTCATTGGTTTTGAGAAAAAGAAACCTAACCCTATCCTTGAAGATCACAGAAGAATGATGATACCCAACTTCAAAGCTAGTCATATTTGCTGCTGAGTAACTGCAAGATTCTTTTTATATATGCAGATAAATCTTTGGGTGGAACTGATCTTTCTGGAATGGAAGTAAGGCTAATTATTAAGCCAATATCCTAAAGCCATATTTATGTAAATGTTTTGACATACAGCTCCGGCTTATAAAAAGATAACATACTTTACAACATAGGAACTTTTATTTGAAACACCAGGCTTTGATTGCAGAAAGGTGTTCAGATTTAAATTCATACAAAAAAAAAATTCAAATTTCTTGTTGATTTTAAAGTCATTTATTTCAGTGAACATGTATTTGGAAACTGGATAAAATGTTTGAATATGATGTGCTTACAATATTGTACTATTTTTAAATCATAATTTGCCGTCCATGATCAATTTATAACGTTTATGTGTTCCATTAATGTATTAACAATTTACTTGTCCTTGTTATTTGTTGTGTATATGAATGTGCAGACAATGTTATTATTTAGAATAACCTAGTGTGTGTGTGAGGGTGGGTCAGAATTTTAGGAAATTGTTCCGTAAGTCAGGACACTTATTGTCCCTTGTTTCCTAATATTTTTTATCCATAAAATTATGAGCTTTATATGCCCCCGCCATGAAATGGGAGGGGGGGGGGTGCATCTAATGTTACCATGTCTGTCCCGTCCTATGGTAATGTAACCAACTTACCTAATAACTACTGAATCGATTGTCATCAAACTTCGCATACGTAATAAGCATAAAGAACTAATTTCAAACGGGGGAAGGGGGCATTTTTGTCTCACAGACATTTCTAGTCTGATAAATATCTCAAGTTAAAATTCAAAACATTGGAAGCTCTGCACATTTGTTTGAATTATGGTAACCTTCTCAATTCTAATTCAGACAGATTGGTAGATGCATTTTGGATGAAAACGTACGTAATGGTATAAAATTTGGTATGTGTATAGGTACGTAAAGTTCATAATGGCATGCTCAGGTGTAATTAGATAATGTAGACACGTGTGTTTGCAAAGAATTTTAAAGGTAACGAGTGTAAGTTTGTGTTTTATGTGCAAGAAATAGATGAAAAGTTGCAAAAGATTGGTAAAAACATGTGAATTAAGATGTTTGTATCACAATATTGTCTTTGAATGTGTGAGCAATTGTTTAAGTGCATGAAATACCTAGTTTTATTCCTAAAGTTTGATTATTCCCTTGACAAATTCTTCTGTTACATAGCTGATCCATTTTTGTCAATAACAAGATCTTTTTAATCTTTCGTGATATAGATAAAGGTGGAGATAGGGTCAGCGGATGAGAATTATGTGATTGTGAAGAAAGCTTTCAAACACGTTTAGTACAGGAATAAAGTTTCATGTGACTTATTAAAGATGAAATGCTAGACATATTATGATAAGCTTTTAGTAGTTGTATCTAAAGCAGATGAAAGGAATTACCAGCAGAGAATCTTGTCCTTGCCACTGTTAAATCTATAGTCTACACTTCATTGCTCTGCTTAGAGTGAATTAACTTCGAGAACTATAGGTCAGAAAACAACATTAATGTCAATGTACTTGTTATATGCATTGTCCATAAAAAGTGCACCGTAAACATTCATATCTATATTCATATATACCCCTGAAGACATTTGAACTCTTCCAATTCAAAGGTAGGAATAGTTCATTGTGAATTTCAGGGGTGTATTAGTTATTGGTAGTCTTATTTGAGTGTATCACATTTTAATTCTTGTGTTATATTGTGGATACACCAATTGAATATCTTATATCTTGTAGTGCTAAAATAAGCATGTTTAATAAAATTATCCTCGATACTATGAGTGTTACGCTCACCTACGTTCTCTACACCCCTGGATATGTCATAGCAAAGCTGAAGGTACACTCAGTTAAAAAACTGATTGCTATGATGATGCCTGTCTTTTGAAGACTACAAATAAGCCGCAAACGACTTCAAAGTTTGTCAATATTTACCATTATGTGACAACATGATTCTTTAGATGTACATCAGAGATTCGAGCCAGTCTTCTTGCCGGAACAACAAGGTGTCGCACACAGAACCTTTAGTTTTGTAATGACATATTCCAGGGGTGTAGAGAGCGTAGGTGAGCGTAACACCTGGATCTCGAGGATGTATAAAAGTGTAAGAGGAATAGTATTCAAACTTGATGAGATGACATCAATGTGTTTGTTATTTACTATTTGTGTACCAGTAAGCTTTTTGACATTGATAATTTCCCGTGTTGATGTGTATGGTGAATACAAGTCAAATTGAAACTCAAAAAATATTTAAAATAAAAATAATTGAAAGTCAATTGTTTGGTTGTTTATGTTTTATCTTAACTTTCATTAAAGGTCATGGTCACATAGTTTTCACATTGACTTTCTGTTCAACTGCCCAAGCCTACCTGCCTACCTGCCTGCCTGCATGGAAAGACGTAATGCCAGAATCGATTCCGGAGTGTTTTTCTAATGCCGTTTTATGTGGGATTGTTAAGTTAAGAATGCGGTTGATGTATTTGGTTTGATTGTGTTTTACGTCCTATGGTCGTGCCAGGTTTTGGTGGCGGAGGAAAGCTGGAATCTCAAAAGAACGAGGGCCAAAGGGTTTGACTCGCTCACTTGTTCTGCACCTCATCCTTTAAGAGTTCTTCTTCTAAGCATGATACATGTATAATATCAGTGTCCTTGGCCTTTTGGTTATTGAGAAGTTGTATGAAGATTTTTAAACACAATACACAAAACAGATCCACAGACGTCTTTAGCCAAGTCCATCTCTCCTTGGGCGTGTCAGCTCCTAACTTGGAACTTCCTCAAGGTTGTGAGTTAACAGTGACTGGCCATGTCACTGCCGTATGTGGATGGCTTACAGCTTATGTCTTGTCTCCACCATACAACGATTTATCTGCCGTCTTTGACAACTGATTTACATTCTCCGCATTTGTCCCCTAATGCCGAGAACATTCTCCAGATATGCTGGGAATCCCCTGCATCATATTTCCCCTGAGATGATCAAAACCTTCCATCCTGCTGATCTCACGTCTTATGCCAGTCTTTAATTCTCCGCCTTCCTCCGGTGAAATGCTTCATCACACCTCTCCTCCCTGGACACTGCCAGTTCCACCATTATCTTTCTCTTTACATGATGTGACCAGATGAGAAGATCTGGAAGTAGATTTGTAAGGTCAATGTCTGGAATTACCAGTCTTCTGGCTAGGTCAAACCACTTTCCCGTGATTCGTGCACACTCAAATAATCTATCCGGGTGAGTTATCAACTTCCCACCTCCCTCGAACGTACACTTGACAGCTACCTGCTTTCATTAATGTTTTTGTTCCTTCCTTCTCTCGGTTGCCAGTAAGCTCCCTCAGAAATTTGTTGTGAGAGCAATATTCACGAGGAGAGTACAATGCTAAGGGTCTGTCACAGATGGCAGCTCGCATCCTCCGCCAGTTTTGTTGGCGAAGAAAGCAGATCATTTGACATGCTTCGTGTCGCCAGATGTCAGACAATGTAAGCCTCATTTCTGTAGATACCACAATGCCCATGCTTCAATTGCTCCCATTTACACCACTTTTGCTTTCCCTCATTTTCCTGGTGTCATCTAGTACACCTTTCTCTTTCCAGGTTTGTTGTTCTCCATCGCTGTGCTTGTCCCCTTCTAAACCCCTGTCCTCCTACACATGTTGTACCTACAATGTTCCTATGTCTAAGTCGAATTTCCGCTTGGTTGACTGAACTACTGGTGGACCATTTCTTCCTGTTCTTGTCTCTGTACCAACATTCCTGATCGTTTCTTCCTTGTGTCTCTCGCAGTCATCACCAGTCTTGCTTTCGCCACCTTGAACTCTCCCACAAGGGATGAAATTGGGAGCCGTAGGTTGGATGACGCAAACTTTACTTGTTAACCTTTATAACGACACATTTGTTAAACACAATGTTACATAAAAGATAAAACTAGTTTTGCACTTCAAGTTGTTATAGTAAAAGTGACGTTATTTTACCAAAGAAGATCGAGACATGAAATTAAATAAATAGGTAATGTTCTTGAACACATAGTTACAAGTTTTGTGAGGATTGGAAATGAAGTGAAGACTGTAAAGCAATTATATTAAAACTTTAGTGACAGTGACCTATATTTTGAAGGTTTAAGTTTATGACCACTTGTGAAAATTTCGTGCCGATTGTAAAAAAATGAACTTGTTTGGAATTGAGGCCGTTTACATGGCGGATATATTGTCGACCATTCCTTGTGCGAGTGTAGAAAATCAAAAACCACAAAACAATGAGCTTTATATTCAGTTTAATGATCGTAATAAATTCAAGTACATTGTGTTTCTGTCTGACTTCACACGTGACCGATGATGCTTTATTGCCTGAGGAAAACCCTAGTAATTACACATGTACCTCAATTTTATTTAGGGTGCTGCATCTTCGATCGATTTAACTTTCGACTCGGGTACGTTGTTGTGTGAAACAATCATAAACCTCCTATTATATTCCAGCAACACATGTATAGATTTACACCAGACAATTGTGTGAAGGCTTTAAAGGCCCAATATACGTAACTTTCGGCAAAACTTGAAGCGAAAATCAAGCCTAATAACTTATATTCATAGATCTAGCTAAGACTAACTGGTATCAGCAATATTCAAGATGAATTCTTTCGCGGTTACCGGTTCAGCAGCAGTTGAAACACGCTATTTGTAAACACGCGTCCATTTCGAACCGTCTTCTACATTCTGTTTGTTGTTGAAGTGGGCCCCACCTGAATTATTTTTAATTCTTTGGATTTTTTTCTCCTGAGTTTCTTGTTAGTTACCGCTCAGGTTTACTTTGTTTTAGGATTATTTTTGCATGGTTATCAACTGGATTTTTTTTCAGAATTTTTCAGAATCACGAAAATTTCCCTGAAGTTACGTATATTGGGCCTTTAATGCTCTTGTCAGCTGGTTAAAATGTCATTGCGACGAACGCTGTTTACTCAACTAGGTACATGGAACGATGACGTCATCAATCTATCTCCATGTCGTGTTTCTTCTTGCGAGCCTGTTTTCTCATGATGACGTCGAATATAATGAGAAGAAAAACAGCCACGAAAGACGAGGCTCCCATTACATGAAACGTTAAGTGAAAAGTGTCGGTGACGTCACGAAGATAGCCTAAAATCGAATATGTACAGATATATGTGATGTTAAAAAAATTATAATTGGTCGTTTTTAAAAATATCAAGCTTAGCTGCTATGGTACTTAATTTTTTAAGTTTTACAAAGTTGAAATTTCTCAATTCTGGACCCGGCAGCGTAAAACTCTCAAATGTTTGATCTAGCAAATCACACAAAATGTATATACTGCCTTTCAAATTAGCTGCATGAGTTCAATTGATATTATTGACGTTGTGTAGCGTGGATAGAGAGCGATCTCAAAATATTCACCAGAGTTTTAGTTTCTCAAATTTCAGCATATAAAATTCGCAAAATTCAATCTCGTGAATATTAGTAACTATGCATTTATAGCACAATATTGGCTTTACGTGATACTAGTTGACGCGTGCGTTATAGAAACAATGTAAAGTCACTTTATCGATAAAACATGTTGAGTTCGTCTGGCACAAAAATGCAACAGTATGGTAAATTATAATGTCAAAGATTGTACTAATGATTCAAACAAAACTTTAATAATAATGCAGATTCAGTTTCTGATGCAAAAAAATTATCAAATAAAAATTGGATTGGGTTAAAACACTTCTTAGTTATATCTTGATAAATCCATTTCCACAACACCTTTCTTCATCTTACCTAGGACTGGTAGAACGAGACCATTGAACAGATACACACAGATGATGAATACTGCCATGGCACTGCGATAACGCTTTAACCCAACAATCTCAATCATCATTGGTGGGAATAAGGCGGCCACCATGCCAACGGTAGAGCCGAATATAGCGACAAACACGACCAGGCGCCAAAACGAGATGTAATATACAGTAAACTGCAGAACAATGCCGACCACAATCTTAATGGAAACAAAGGGATTATACATAACCAACGACTCAATAAAACTTCGTAATGTTAATGTCACCATGCATATAGTTATCACCCCTTGTTTGCAACATTATATAGTAAATTAAATGTATTTAAGGCGTTTTCTTCCATTATGATGAAAACAGAAGTTATTATGAATCCTGTCATATGTGATGAATCAATTAAAATTATCAAAACTGATATATAACCGTCTTGCAAATAAATTTGAGAATACCGAAGCGTTAACAAAAACATAATCCGAACTCAAAATCGATCAAACCAGGGGCAAAATATGAACAAAGGAAAGATTTACATGGAGACCATTGTAAAAGTGCAAGAGAATAAGACCAGATGTTCCGGAACAATACGCGTCTTCTGCTTCATCGACGACACCCACCATGTAAATCTTTATCACATCCAAGTCAACAAGTTCTCAAAATGAGAACTGAGTATCACTTTCAATTACAAGTAAACACACTTATGAGCATACTCAAATACGTCCATCTTCATATCACTTAAAGATACAGAATATTTCTCAATGAGACAAAGATGGCGACCATAAAACTTGCCCATAGTTCTGATCAACCTGCATCTCTCGAATCCTTGTGTTGTTTGTTTGTCAGTAGTCGACATCGATCACGAAAATCACGATATTTAGACCAAGCCCTAGAATATCGAATCAATTTCGACATGTAAACACCATAGGTTGGAGAAGCAGTGATGTTACTTTCATGGAATGGAAAGTTCACGATCAGAAAATTGAAATCATCACGTTTATGGTATAGCTTAGTAGTAAGCTGTCCATGTTGGTCGTAGTTTAAGTAGAGATCGAGGTAAGCAGCTGTAGAAGAGTCTGTTGTGTCCTTTATTTCAAGTTCAGAAGGGTATATACGATCAACGTGGTCAGCAAACTTTTTGTCGTTTACAGACAACACATCGTCGATATATCTGAAAGTGAAATTAAAAGATTTAGCAAGTTTTTTGTTACCTGTGCTGATTGGCTCTTTAACCTCATCCTAATGAACCCCATATCGTAATACGTTTATGGTACAGCTAGTGAAATCTCGATATACACAAAGGCTCTGACACCTTTTGTACAGGAACACATTGAACACATTTGTTACGAAAGAAATAACATTCATTTGGAACAAGGTGGATGTAAGCCAATTGGCACCGAAAAAGGGATGATGAATTTGGCTATAATCTCTACAAACAGCAACGAGGAATAGAACTAGTCACAAATGATACGAATAACATTGACCCGACTCCGCGTTTGATATCTCGGACACATTTCTTTCGTTTAGGGACTAGCAAGTTGAAATGGCGTAGAATGATTATAATTTATTTAAGTTTCGGCATAGCACAAGATCCATACCAACCCTATGTGATATCATCGTCATTTCTTAATCACTAGAAGAAGGTCTAGAACATTCCTGGCGACGAATTTTATATCAAGGTTGAGACAATCAAAATAATTTTTGCTATTTGACTGACCAAAAATTGCTTGAATAGAATTTCTTATGCAAACACATTTTTAAGTATCATTCAATGTCGCAATAATTAAAGCTAAAACGCAAGCACAAGATGAAGACTTCATAGGAAGTGTGCGCTTTTTCAAAGACGAGAACATTTTTTGGGAACCTTTTAAAACCTTCAAGTTGGTAGTAAAGAAAAATATTTTTCGCGGGTTATTTATGTTCGCGAATTACTCGATGACTGTGGATACAGTAAAAACAAAATGATCAACGATTATTAGTGACTCACCTGTGAGAGAATGACTATCCAGTGCGGACTGATGGAGGGGAGATCTGCTAGGTAGCCCGCTAGGATACGGCCTACGAAGTCCGTTACACTCATTACTGAGACGAGTACAGCAATACGTTGATCATCAATACCGATATCTCCTGCATAGGTCGGAATGTATATATGGGCACACATAATCGGTACGTTTCCAAAACAATAAATGGCCAGAAATAGAATGAAAAGAACATTTTTCAGTAATGAACAATCGATTTTGTTTTTACATTTCACCAAGAAGCCTTCTTCAGTTCTGAAGTGGTCTCCGTCCATGTGTGTGATACGCTGATCCTTTCTCCCCGGCAAACTAGATAAGGAACTTGATGCAATATCACCATTACTTAAGTATCGCACGATACTACTACGAGAAATCCTATCAACGATGTCATTCGTCTCGTTCATATCATGTGAGCTGTTCTGATTTGTTCTGTGTGTCGAAATAAAAGGAAACAAGTTATCAGAGTCTTCCAAACTATCGTTTGTGATATTTTCTTTGGCAATGTTATCGTTTATAGAACTATTCTTGCCAGCACTCTCACTCCCCTGGGTTGATGTCTTTGGGGTATGTCTGGTGTAGAAGTCCGTTGGACGCAGCAGAGCTGCTGCCACCAAAGAATTCAAGATTATTCCAGCGGTGATTATAAGGCCTCCACGTAGACCATATTCGTCAAATACATACCGATATAGTGGCGGCATCACGATGCCCCCGAGAGAATATCCTGACATGAACACTGCATTAGCTAGGCCCTTTTTCTTGTCAAAATATTCGCCAAGAAGCATGAATATCGGTGGAGTGAACAATGCATATCCTATTCCTAAAACAAATCATCAAATTAGACAAGGATATCCAATATTTGGTTTTACGTCCTATTAATCGTCAGGGTCATTAAAGGACGTGAAAGGTTTTGGAGGTTGAGGAAAGCCGGAGTACTTGGAGAAATACCACTGTCCTACGGTCAGTAACAGTACCTGGCAACTGTCCCATGGGTTTCGAACTCGCAACCCAGAGGTGGGGAAAGGGGGGGGGGGCTAGTGGTAGAATGTCGGAATACCTTAACCAGTCGGCCACACTGCGGCCCCTTGTTTAATATAATCTATTAGTACATCACGTGACTGAATACTGCTTACCCATTGGCTACACACATGGGTACTAGCAGCGATAGTGCCCGCTCACCCGGGCACTATCAGATTTGGCGCGATATTCAAAGTGAATCCATTATGACGTCACTAATAAGTTACGTCACTATGTTTGGGAAAGCACGATTATTGGCGCAAAAATAGACATGGATCACGAGTTGCTTTAAAATGGCTGATTTTGGAATCGGCGGAAGGCTGACCATGGTTTATCACAATAAAACAAGCTTTGGTGTATATTTAAGCGGAAGGGTGATGTACTAAACCAATTATGGCCAATTTGAGAGGGCACTATTGCCTCATAGTATTGCCTCGTGATGGAATAGTGCCCTCGTCTTCGGCTCAGGCACTATTCCATTTATCAACAATACTATGAGGCAATAGCGTCCTCCCAACAGGGCCATAATAGATAAATAGATCAAGCAATATAATGTCTAGGCAATTGAAATTGTATATTACTTAAACAATATATAGTTTTGTATATAAATAAATCAAAGTTTCTTTTATTTGGCCATTCAGAAATGACGTAATATATACATTTCAAGTGCATAGAGTCTAGATGAAGCTACTATGTCCAATGTATGTTATTGGAAATAACATACATGGGGACATTGTGACGTTATCATGCTTGCTTTTGAAGCCATAACTGTAGCATTGGAGATCGCACTGACCCACACTTAACGGGTGGCTGTTCTTCGGAATTTCTGGATTTACCCGGATGTTAAAAAGTGTTTTGACTAATACTTATTTAATATGTCGCATCAGCTGTATGTTGGTTACAAAAAAACTATAAGTATTGGTTTTCATGTTTTTGACATTCATTGGTTGTTAACATACATTGGCTTATTACATATTCAACATTCAATATGTAGGTGCACCAATGTATCCAATTTCAAATTTCAAACTATGTGTTGTTTGGCAATCAAACATGTAATATAACTTTGTGTTGTGCTGGGTTATCTGTATGTGATGTTACATACATTATTGTGTATGAGTGCTAGAGTACGATGTATAACTGAGATATATGCACAAACATACGTATACATAAGTGACACTCACGACATTTCTAAATAACATTCTACATGGTCAGTTACGACCTTGGTTTCTCATTAATGAATGTCAAACATATGACAACCAATACGTATGTTCACGTTTCTGTTGTTAAACAATATTCAATTGATACATAGTTGCACATATAGCACAGGACAAAACAAATTTTAATGGCAGGGTAAATCCAGACAGAGAACAGTTGACAGTGGAACAGTGTATTCTCCAGCGATACAGTATGGCATTATAATCATGAAGAAGGCACAATAAAATATTATATGTAAACTCGTGTTAGATGATGTATATATTATAGAATAACTGTTGAAACGTTAGTCTAGTATACCAACCTAGAAGGATGCTCTGTGATACTATAAGGTACTCCAGTCCTGTAGCGAAGCTGCTGACGCCATACCCAACAGCACACAGAATTATTCCTAAGAAGACGGACGCTCTAATACTAAGCCGCTTAAAGCCGACCAGTAAAAGTGTTGAAGCTGAAAACACAGTTATATAAAAAATTATGATAAAAGAATACCAAAGCGTAAAACAAAAACATAATTCGAATTCAAAATCGATTAAACTAGGACAAAGTATGAACAAAGGATGGATTTGAACGGAGACATGTGTAAAAGTTCAAGAGAATAAGACGACCAGGTGTTCCGCAGGAGTAAGCGTTTTCTGCTTCATCGACGACACCGCTATTTAAATATTGGTCACATTCAAGTAAAAATCAAGTCTTCAAAGTGAGAACCGAATCATCATTCTTAATTACAACAGATAAGCACACTGATTAGCTTACTCAAAAAACGTCCATCTTCAAATCACACAAAGATATAGCGACCATCAAACTTGCTCATAGTTCTAATCCATCTGCGTCTCTCAAATCCCTCTGTAGTTTGTTGATATCTATCATGAAAATATCGATATTTAGAGCAACCATAGAATAACGAATCAAACACCATAGGTTGGAGAAGCAGGGATGTGACTATCAAGAGACGACCAGTTCACGATTGGAAAATTAAAAATGTCACGTTTATTGTATCGTAGGAGATAGAGGTAAGCAGCTGATATAGAAGGGTATGTTGTGATCCATTATTACACGTTCAGAAGAGTGTATACGATCGACGTGGTCAGTATAAACGTCTTGCTGATTGTAGACAAGACATTCTCGATAAATCTGAAAGTGAAATTAAAAGATTTGGCAAAGTTTTTATTACATGTCCTGATTAGCTCTTCAACAAATTCTGGAAATCTTTTCTCCGAACTCAACAAAAATGTTGTCAACAAGGAATTTAATCATTCGTACTATAATTTCTCCTGTATATGGCAATATATGTTTAAGCTTACTTACGCAGGTTCGTTTAAATCGTATTAAACATTGTATAACATAAAACCAGGTATACATAAACTCAAACAGTTGCGGCATGAAGCTTTTAGGTTAGTCTTACTCTTCCGGAACACATGGTCGTATTCTCTTGTACTTTTACAAAGGTAGCCATGTAAGTCTTTCCTTTGTTCATATTTTGCCTCTAGTTTAATAGACTTTGAGTTCGGATTATGGTTTTGTTGACGTTTTTGGTATTTAATGTCTGCAAATCATGCTTAAACTCTTAGGACACACAAACATGTTATTGAAACTTCTCATACTAGTTTATAAAGTATGTGAACATGTGTAATATTAGTATACAAATATGTTAAAATTAGTTTTAAAAATGTAATTCTAGTATACAAAATATTTTAAATTTTGTTATACTAGTATATTTGTTTCGACATGGTGTTAAACCTAACAGTGATGCCAAATTTTGTACTATTGGCATACAACAATAAGGAAAAGCGAATGATAAGATGTCTTCGTTGTTCTGTATAAAAATGTCTATTTCGATATGATGTTAAACCTACCTATGATACAGTAGACCATCGTTAACATGGGTTTAAACCTATCTTTGATACAGTAGACCACTGTTAACATGGGTTTAAACCTATCTGTGATACAGTAGACCACAGTTAACACGGGTTTAAACCTACCTGTGATACAGTAGACCACCATTAACACGGTGTTAAACCTACCTGTGATACAGAAGACCACGGTTAACACGGGGTTAAACCTACCTGTGATACAGTAGACCAACGTTAACACGGGTTTACACCTACCTGTGATACAGTATACCACGGTTAACACGGGGTTAAACCTACCTGTGATACAGTAGACCACAGTTAACACAGTGTTAAACCTACCTGTGATACAGTAGCCCACCATAACCACGGTGTTAAACCTACCCGTGATACAGTAGACCACGGTTAACACGGGGTTAAACATACCTGTGATACAGAAGCCCACCATTAACACGGGTTTACACCTACCTGTGATACAGTAGACCATCGTTAACACGGTGTTAAACCTACCTGTGATATAGTAATTCACCATTAACACGGTGTTAAACCTACCTGTGATACAGCAGGCCACCATTAACACGGGTTTACACCTACTTGTGATACAGTAGACCATCGTTACACGGTGTTAAACCTACCTGTGATACAGCAGGCCACCATTAACACGGGTTTACACCTACCTGTGATACAGTAGACCACAGTTAACACGGTGTTAAACCTACCTGTGATATAGTAGATCACCATTAACACGGTGTTAAACCTACCTGTGATACAGCAGGCCACCATTAACACGGGTTTACACCTACCTGTGATACAGTAGACCATCGTTACACGGTATTAAACCTACCTGTGATACACCAGACCACCGTTAACTAGGGTTTAACCCTACCTGTGATATAGTAGACCACGGTTAACACGGTTTTAAACCTACCTTTGATACAGTAGACCACAGTTAACACGGTGTTAAACCTACCTGTGATACAGTAGACCACAGTTAACACGGTGTTAAACCTACCCGTGATACAGTAGACCACCGTTAACACGGTGTTAAACCCACCTGTGATACAGTAGACCACAGTTAATACGGTGTTAAACCTACCTGTGATACAGTAGACCACAGTTAACACGGTATTAAACCTACCTGTGATAAAGTAGACCACAGTTAATACAGTGTTAAACCTACTTGTGATACAGTAGACCACAGTTAACACGGTGTTAAACCTACCTGTGATACAGTAGACCACAGTTAACACGGTGTTAAACCTACCTGTGATACAGTAGACCACTGTCAACACGGTGTTAAACCTACCTGTGATACAGTAGACCACAGTTAACACGGGTTTAAACCTATCTGTGATACAGTAGACCACTGTCAACACGGTGTTAAACCTACCTGTGATACAGTAGACCACAGTTAACACGGTGTTAAACCTACCTGTGATACAGTAGACCACTGTCAACACGGTGTTAAACCTACCTGTGATACAGTAGACCACAGTTAACACGGGTTTAAACCTATCTGTGATACAGTAGACCACAGTTAACACGGTGTTAAACCTACCTGTGATACAGTAGACCAATGTCAACACGGTATTTATCAACACCGTCATAAATACTGTCCCCTTAAACGTCCGCAGGAACTCTATAAAGAAGATCCCGTAAGATTTCTCCGTTCCTAAATTGATGGTCCCTATAGCCAGTGACCCTGTAATAAAATCAAAGTACTTAAATTACTGAAGCGCTTAAACTGTAGTTTTCACGTTTTAATAAAGAGTTGTGCCAGCGTACGGAATGTTACATAGAAATGCAATTATTGATAGTTTTGGACTAGTATTTCAGCTGCAATTGCCCAGTACAAGTATGTAAGTTAAGTGAAATAACAACTTTTCATTTGTATATTTTATAGACATTTGATAAAGGCTATCGGACTTGCTGTGTTTTACTTCAATAGATTATGTATTTGTGCACTTTTAGTACATTTGAGAAGACATTAAAGATTATGATATCGTGAATTTATATGCTACTGAAACATATTCGAAATCTATCAGAGAGTTCCCCTAGAGTCTCATCCATATAGCCGAGCCGAGTGTCACCCATGTCACCGAGCCGAGTCTCACTCATACAGCCGAGCCGAGTCTCACCCATATAGCCGAGCCGAGTCTCACCCATATAGCCGAGCCAAGTCTCATCCATATAGCCGAGCCGAGTCTCACCCATATAGCTGAGCCTAGCATCAACCATATAGCTGAGCCGAGTCTCACCCATATAGCCGAGCCAAGTGGCATCGATATAGCCGAGTCTAGAGTCACCCATATAGTCGAACTCATTGTCTCCTTTATAGCCGAGCCGAGTGTCACCCATATTGTCAAACCAAGTGTCATCATCATATCTGTGTATCACCCATTTCCACCCATATATATAATTCCCGTACTAATGTTTTATTGTGTTGCATAACGTTATCGGGAAAAACTAGTGATGTTTTGGAAATACTGTTTTAACTAGAACAGGGTAACAGCTGTATTGCTGTATATGGGACTACTGTTACGTTCATTGATCCTTTTAATAATTTATGCTTTTCTTTTGTTCTAATCAGTAACATGATTATGTAGATAAATATATCACCGGCTAGCACCATCCAGGCCCAACTCCTGTCCACGGGAATCTGAGGGTCTTAAACTAATTGTCGCCATTCACTTCAGCAACTGAACACGACCTTTTAAAAAATCATTTGGTAATCTTGTATTGACAAAGGAAAGCTAACTACTTTTATTGAAAAATACAAAAGTGGAGGCCTTAACATGATCCATATCATTAATTCAATTTTAAGTCCCCTTGGATACGAAGACTACTGCAAAATAATTGTAGGAGTTGTCTTCATATTTTGAAGCAGAGCACTTTCCAATGAATAGGCATTGAAACCTACAGATATTGAACTTTACCAAAATGTATGCTTTTGGTTATTTTGATACCTATGTGATGGCGGATTGTTATGGGGTCAAACGTCCCATTTCACTGGTTTTTCATGTAAACTTCCTTGTCAGGTTTATATCGATAAATGTAGACAGCTGTCACTACTCTTGAATTTAAAATATAAAAGTTGTTAGCTCAATAGATTAATAATAACTAGTCCGAAAGGGTCCAAAAATCTACCTCTTTAATCAAGTTTGAAAGGGTCATTAACTAAATATTGCTACCATTTCTAAGTAATAACCATCGATGGAAACCAACATGACATTGCACATGCGTTTGTGTCCCGGGGGCCAGACCAGACTGGAAATCTCATTCTCCTGCAAGGAAATCTTTTCGGAGATTTCGACCAATCAGAATTGGCGTTTCTTGTGGCACTCGATAAGATAATTTTATTTGGTATATATATGTAGGCATGACGCCGATTTCATTTTCCAGTACGGGAGTTTTTATTGCCCTTCATGTTTAAAACTTCAAACAAAACCCACAGGTTTTCTTGGCAGGTAATGTCTCATCTATGTTTGTTTGTATTGTATAGCCACGCCCGGGATATCCCGACCGGATGTAATCACAGATAAAATACCAAAGCATCAACAAAAACGTAATTAGAACTCAAAATTGATCTAACCAGGAACAAATTACGAACAATGAAATAATTTACACGGAGACCTTTTAAAAATTACAAGAGAGTAAGACCAGGTGTTCTGGAATAGTAAGCGTAAGACTTTAGAGGTGACGCCTGTTCAATCGGCAGATTTACTGTCGAGCACTCCTCTTGTGAGAGTAGAAAATCACAAATACAATACAATTATTTTAACTTTTAATGATCGTACTAACTTTACGTACAATGTATTTCTGTTTGATAACACACATGACCGATGACGCTTTTGTGACAGAGGAATACCCTTGTAACCACACAGGCTTATCATTTCATTGTTGGTGCCGCGTCTTCCTTCGATTAAGTTTAGATTTACGCATGTTATGGAGCAACCATACACTTCTTAGTGTCTTCCAGGAACACATGTATATTTTATACCAGAAAACTGTGTGAAGGCTTTAATAATCTTGTCTGCTGGTTAAAGTGACATTGTGAAGACCACTTATCAATCAAATAGATACATAGAACGATGACGTCGTCAATCTATCTCCATGTTGTGTTTCTTCTTGCGAGCCTGTTTTCTCATGATGACGTCAAATATAATGAGAAGAAAAACAGCCACGAACGACGAGGCTCCCATGACGTGGAACGTGAAGTGAAAGGTGTTGGTGACGTCACGAAAATAGCCTGAAATAGAGTGTGTACAGATATAGGTGACGTTATATAAACATTTTTGTCTGACGTAAAATATAAGGTTTAGGTACTAAAGGACTAGATGCACTAAGGGGTGTTTTTGGCCCCACACATTTTCTCCTTATTCTTCTAACAATTAAAAGTGCAGAACACAAACAAACAATTTTAGTAAAATTTAAAATGTTTATTGGTGGTATTCCATAGCAACGGGCCATAGCAACGGGTCATATTACCATAATCAGTTAAGGCTCAAGAGACAACATTCTGAACTATCCATTATATGTTTCTTTAATAAATATTACATTGATTTTCACAGTTTCACAGTTTATATTTATTTATTGAAAGAAAAAAAAATTGTTGATTTTGACCATAGCAACGAGACTTTTTGCAAAGCAACTAACATTATTCACACCTATTTACATACATTTCATTACAATATAACCATATTTGATACATACAATAAGGAGTAAACAATTACTGTGTGATATATCCATTTGACTATTGTGGTATTTACAAACCGAGTATTACAATAGGGCTATTTTAGCCATACCAACAAGCATTTTTGCATAGCGACTTACAATATTAACACTTGGTTTGCAT
Organism: Mimachlamys varia; assembly: GCA_947623455.1. NCBI lineage: Eukaryota > Metazoa > Mollusca > Bivalvia > Pectinida > Pectinidae > Mimachlamys > Mimachlamys varia. The sequence goes on along the minus strand of OX392532.1, from coordinate 23,983,705 downwards.
ACAAATTACTAGAAGAAACACATATTTGATTTATACAATAAGAAGTCAACTTTCAATAATTGGTCCAGTAAGTCTATCCGAGTATTGAATTTCACTAGTCTACTGTATTTGTAACTCGCCTGAGCTCACCTTATATCAGTGACGGTGTATAGCAAGGATGGATATCTGTATTCATGTAAAAATTGTTATTGCAAATTTAAACGATATGATTCATAGAGAAAACTACAAAAAATAAATTTAACCCATATACGTCTTTAAAGGTTTATTTCAAATCTGGTCCCTATACCCGGATAGCGACGATCTCTAAATAACCGAAATCAAACCCTAGAGGGTACTGTTAAATTAATGACTTCAAATACTAAGATAAATTTCTATAAAGATGGCTCTAAAATAGTTTAATTAGAAAAGACTTTTTAAGTCTCTGAATCAAAAGTACCTAGTACTGGGAGAGCGAGACTATTAAACAGACAAACACAGATGGTGTATACGGCCATGGCACTCCGATACCGCTTCATTCCAACAATCTCAATCATCATTGGTGGGAATAAGGCGGCCACCATGCCAGCGGTAGAGCCGAATATGGCGACAAACACGACCAGGCGCCAAAACGAGATGTAATATACAGTAAACTGCAGTACAATGCCAACCACAATCTTAATGGAAACAAATGTTACGACGTTAGTGACGAATCAATTGGATTATAAACAATCAACGACTCATTGTTATTATAATAAGAGACATTTAAAGTGTTAATGCTACTTTCATACTGGAGTTAACAGCTGTTTACCCCTTTGTTTGTAAAATTTTACAGTTAACTTTTCAATAAGGCATTATACTTTCCTATCTTGCACAAAGTGTGATATTAAGAATTCTGTAATATATACATATGATCATTAAGAAGTAAAATCATCAAAATGGAAATATTAACGCCGTGAATCGCATATCGTAATTCGTTCATGGTACAATGAAACATCTGTTTACACAAACGTACTGACAGTGTTGTCGATAAAATATTGATGCTATAAACACAAATTTGTCGTTATGTCAAAGAAGACGTTGCAAACAGTTACGGGAAGGTTTACATAGTGAAATAAAAACATCCTCATCAACTGCATTACGCAAGTAAATGTCTACCACGGAAAGAATGACATTATGACGTATCCTTAAACAAGTTTTAGACAAATAAATTATTATAATTTTTGAAAAATTAAAACTGACAATTACAGGATGGGGGTTCACATGATCCGCTTTCGCATACTCCTCCTCAAGAAATTGGCTTCAAAATCGGCCACGTCGACGAGTACTTTCAAGTCGGGTAACTCAGACTACCATTTCATCCTTGTTATTTATAGCCTTAAATCATCTTTATGTTGGCAAACCCTTAATTGTGCAAGCGTGTCCAAATCCTAGACGTTTTTTGAGCACGTTGCGATCGGCGACCTTGAGCTCAGGTTTGCTTAGTAGGATTGGACACGAGATTTCACAAATAAAGGTTGTCCATTATAGATATTGCTTTTGGCTATGAATAACAAGGAGGAAGTGTTCGTCTGAGTTACCGTACCTGATATTACCCGCCGATTTTGATGCCGAATTTCCGTGAAGTATACCACATATACCACGGATCACGTGACCCCCTCCCTGAATTTGTTGTGGAAATAAAATCTGACGAGCACACATACAGAAATTCCCAAATCTCATACAGTGTTGTGGTGATTAAAGTGATAGTTCTTCAACTCCTGAAGCCCTAAAGACACATCTGGACCCTACTAATACAAAGGCTAGACTGGTTCAATAGGAAATTCAGTGTTAATGAGTATCATGAGTTGAGGATTGAGGAAGACCTTGTCAGGTATCGATAGTAGTAGATATAGGCTTCAAATAATATTGTTTCGCGGGTATTTGTTTTCTCGCATTCTTTCAGAACCGTGAATACAGCAAAATAAACCACCACCGAAGATTTAATGACTCACCTGTGAGAGAATGACTACCAAGTGCGGGCTAATGGAGGAGAGATCTGCGAGGTAGCCCGCTAGGATGCGGCCTAAAAAGTCCATTACACTCATTATTGACACGATTATAGCAATACGTTGATCTTTAATACCGATATCTCTTGCATAAGTTGGAATGTATATATGGGCACACATAATCGGTACGTTCCCAAAACAATAAATGGCCAGAAACAGAATGAAAAGAACATTTCTCATTAAGGAACAATCGATTTTGTTTTTACATTTCACCAAGAAGCCTTCTTCAGTTCTGAAGTGGTCTCCGTCCATGTGTGTGATACGCTGATCCTTTCTCCCCGGCAACCTAGATAAGGAACTTGAGGCTATATCACCATTACTTAAGTACCGTACGATACTACTATGAGCTATTTTGTCAACGATGTCATTCGTCTCGTTCACATCATTTGAACTGTTCTGATTTGTTCTGTGTGTCGAAATAAAAGGAAACAAGTTATCAGAGTCTTCCAAACTATCGTTTGCGATATTTTCTTTGGCAATGTTATCGTTTATAGAACTATCCTTGCCAGCACTCTCCTTTCCCTGGGTTGATGTCTTTGGGGTATGTCTGGTGTAGAATTCCGTCGGACGAAGCAGAGCTGCTGCTACCAAAGAATTCAAGATTATTCCAGCGGTGATTATAAGGCCTCCACGTAGACCATATTCGTCAAATACATACCGATATAGTGGCGGCATCACGACGCCCCCGAGAGAATATCCGGACATAAACACTGCATTAGCCAGGCCCTTTTTCTTGTCAAAATATTCACCAAGAAGTATGAATATCGGTGGAGTGTTCAATGCCTTTCCTATCCCTAAAACAAAACATCAATAAAGATATGGGAAAGCCGATGGGACTTACTAGATCTAAGAATGTGAGCATAAGGAAGAATGCATCATCTATTACATCCAAGTACTGAAATGAGTGTAGCGCTAAAGCTCTAGTTTCCCAGCATAATAAATCCATTCATCAAGATTAAATAACAAACGTGTCAGCTTAGTAGTTGTAACATATGATATAAAAACGTTTATTTTTAGTTGTAGTAGTCGATTTATCAATATCACAAAATGACATCATTTTTACAACATTTTGTCAATCTAATAATTATTGTAAAACGATACTTTTCATATTCATTATGTCCATATCCTTTGGTAAAAAAAGCACAGGTTTTAAAGTAAAAAGACTTAAAGAGTAATCCATATATTAAATTTAAACAATGAAATGCAGTTTGTAAGGGAAGAATATAACGGTCAATTTTCATTATGTACTAGTTTAATGCTATTATTTTAAAACAAAATACAAAACGCTAACAGTTTTTGTCGAACTTTCTGTTTTATTAACAAAACCAATATCAATCCATTGTAAATATTACTTTCTTGCATATGAATGCATGTTTGCGATCATATATTTAGACATGTTTTAAACACCGGAGCAGGGCGGGTAATTTCTCAATCATAAGCATTTCTCTCAGAATGTGATAACATATGCCGATAAAACTAACGCTAACATTAGCAAGGAATGGGCGCTTATTGGGTCCTTTCTGCGACCTGTCAGTGCCAAGGCTGATAATTTGCAGGAAGATGCTTTAAGGCCTGGTGCATAAAATATTAAAATGAAAATTTTTGTTGAAGTTCTAAAAGACAGAATATTGAAGTTGAACTTCTAGTTTGTATAGTTTTTGTTTAATAAGTATCTGAATATATCAAGGCCACATAGTTTCTTACGGGTTTATTTTGATATCAAATACTTCAAGATATTATCAAACCTTCAATTAACCAACCTCACAATATGCTGACAACAATGATCACACCATATGGAAATCCCAATCTATACCGTTCTTGAGGTTCTTGTGGTGGGGGCCTCATAGGGGTCACACAGTGCATTTTTGGTTTTTATGATATTCTTCCAAGAAATGACTTGATGTTAATCGCAAACATAAAACGATGATCTCAAGCAAGTAGGGAGGAGGGGAGAGGGGAGGAGGGGAGGAAGTCTGCTGGGACGGTAGTAAGTGGCACTTACGACTTTTTGCGAACCTATTTGAAACATGTATTAATGAAAATAAGTCATTAGTTACACTGAAAAGAATTTTAGATATATTTGACATTTATATTGATGTATAGAGATTACAAGGACGCTATGTGAACTAAAATGGCGAAAGAGATTTCAATGTTTATTCGATTGTTCAGTAATAAACTAAATAGGTGTAATAACCGGCTTAATCTAATAGAATAGCATGAACCAATGCGTTAGAGTATCATGCGTTACAATTATGTTATCAAACTTTACGTTTACCTTAACCCTTTAACTAATTCAATATTTGATAATGAAGCCGATGGAGTGTATCCCTTTGACGGATAATACAATAGGAAATACATTTCAATTTCGAAACATTTTCCAGACATTCTTTAAAATAATGTTCTTATTAAAAAATGCTTTATATTACTAAGTCTACTGATTGATCACAAGTATTATCATCGTAAGATTCACAAACGTATAGCATTATGCCCACCATGATATATATGTTTGGTCTAAGCATTGGATATGATAAGTCATTATACCAACTATAAAAAGTTCTAATTTATAATAATTATGTAGTATTGTATATATGGAAATATAATGCAACGTATGCTATACTATATAATATATTTCAATGTTTTAACCAGTAACGTGAATGGTTTAAGGGATTATGAGAAGAGAGGTGATGCATTTTGTTTGGTTGAACTTGCAAAGTTTTGAGATATGTTATCTACAGGAATCACATAATACCAACCATGAAGTGTATGCTTGGCCTTAGCCGTGGGAGGAAGTAGGGGAAGTGACTCTTACTAAAATAGCGGTACCAGCGAATCCAAATGTGTCGCGATATTGTTAAAATGCACTGTAAAACATCGCGTAAATCTGATTTATAAAGAAAACTATGGTAGGGTGATTGAGATTGAAATTACGAAAGAAGCGAATATATACTCAATAAGTAATATATATGGTCCAAATATAAACCAAGCACTGGTAAAGAAAGGAAGAGAAAAAAAACGCAGTTTTATTGGTAAAGAAGATTTTACACACGAGGACATAGGAAGTGCCCAATTAAAATATATGATGGCTATTTTCCGGAAAAGAAAATCGACTATGTGTTTTAACCGTAGTAGTCTGAATTTTAGAATAACATCATAATCCAAGTTAAAACGTTCTCGACATTTACTATCTAATCCCCATTCTACACGGTCAAATGCGTTTTGTCGGTCTATGGAACTTTTGTTATCCTAAGATACTTATATATACAAAAGGATTCATAACAAAATATTGCCCAATATCGCGATCTACTAGGCAAGATGTCCAATTGCGCCATTAATCTACTAATACACGCTGAACCATTAGTATGTTCGATCGAGCGAATAAAACATAAATGGAGTTTAAATACCTGGAAAACAAAAACATTTTTCTTCATGATACCCAGTTAATTCCGAGAAATGCAAACTCAATAGTTGAAATATTTAACATTTTAAAATCATACGAAAGGTCTTTAGACTAAAAAATAAACGAACAAACAAAAAACAAGTCGGTTTACATATAGGTCGATTAAATTATACTAATTCAACTTCAAATCAAAGTTCGATGATTAAAACGCTTGTCCAAGTTATGACGTCGAACTGACGTCACATTATTGTATAAGACTTCACGCTGGTGTCTCAGTAGTGAGATATTATGTTGTAGAGAAAAACCACTAGAAGATGACGCAACACACACATATGCCGCATCTTTTAATTTAGTTCTATATAAAGTATGCCGAAAAAATGAATTAAACTGCATCATACAGCTGTTTCCTCAAAAATGTTTCTCAATTTATATGATAAATATAAACTTACAGTCATAGTCATGTAATATTTGATTTATTAAATGCGTTAATAAGTTGAGGATGGGTATCATATTGACATTCATAACATACATAGCTTATCTTTTTGACAACAGATGCGTATTTAGTGATTGCATCGAGAAAGTGATAATAAAATGGTCACTAGTGGCACTTAAGACCTTTTTTGTACATGACGTTACCCTGGTGTATCAGTAGGGGGAAAGTTGTCTTTTAAATTAGAGGAAAACCCTTTAAGTACATTAGAAAGTTTGTTTCTCAAGTTATATGATAAATATAACCTAACATGCACGTTCATATAATATCGGATTCATTAAACTCTTCATAAGTTAAGGAATGGGTTGTCATAGTTTTGGCATTCATTGGTGTTAAACATACATTCAATTTGGCTTATTTACTTTTTTAAATGTTGCACGCTAGCGAACCATGTTGGTTGAATATGTAGGTACGCCAATGTATGTTATTTTCCATGGATATAAAAAATATGACAACCAATACTTATATTTACGTTTCTGTTGTTAATAAATATTCCATTGAAGCAGAGATACACATATAGCACAAGTCAAAACATGTTTTATTGGAATGTTTTATCTAGACAGAGAACAGTTGACAGTGAAGCAGTATAGTCTCCAACGCAATAACGGTGACGCTAAAAGCATGAAGACGTCACAATGTTATAATTTTATTATTGGGAAATATTGGGCCTAGAAAATTTCAACATTGCATGTAAACTCGTGTTAGGTGCTGCATATATGATAAAATAACTGTTTCGTTTGTCTAGTATACCAACCTACGAGGATGCTTTGTGATACTATAAGGTACTCCAGTCCTGTAGCGAAGCTGCTGACGCCATACCCAACAGCACACAGAATTATTCCTAAGAAGACGGACGCTCTAATACTAAGCCGCTTAAAGCCGACCAGTAAAAGTGTTGAAGCTGAAAACACAGTTATATGGAATTATATGTTTAAGTTCATAGATTTACTTTAAAATTGCGTTAAACATTGTAAAACATGAAATCAGGTATATATAAAGTCAAAATGAAGCTTCTAAGTTAGTATTCAATGTCTGTAAATCAGGCTTAAAACTCTTGATTATTAAACATATTTTGCTTACATTACACACAAACATGTCATTTAAACTTTACAATTTATAATTGTAGTGTACAAAGTATGTTTAAGTTTGTAATATTTGTATAGAAAAAATGTTACAATTTCAAATACTAGTAAACAAAAAATGTCAAAATTTGTATTCCTAGTATCCCAAGTAAGTCAAATATACTAGAAAACATTGTATGTCAAAACTTGCTATATTAGTCTATAAAATATGTCAAAGTTTTCCATACTAGTATACACTGTTTGTAACAATTTGTAATACAAACATACAAAGTATGTCAAACTTTGTAATATTATTATTTAAGAATAAGCGAGAGAAAAAAATAAAATATTTTCGGTGTTCAGTGTAGCAATCTGTCTGTGACTGCTTCGATGTGTTGTTAATTGAACCTACCTGTGATAAATTAGACCACCGTTAACACGGTGTTAAACCGGTGTTAAACCTACCTGTGATACAGTAGACCACCGTTAACACTTTGTTAAACCTACCTGCGATACAGTATACCACGGTTAACACGGTGTTAAACCTACCTGTGATACAGTAATCCACAGTTAAGACGGTGTTAAACCTACCTGTCATATAGTATACCACGGTTAACACGGTGTTAAACCTACCTGCGATATAGTATACCACGGTTAACACGGTGTTAAACCTACCTGTCATATAGTATACCACGGTTAACACGGTGTTAAACCTACCTGCGATATAGTATACCACGGTTAACACGGTGTTAAACCTACCTGTGATATAGTATACCACGGTTAACACGGTGTTAAACCTACCTGTGATATAGTATACCACAGTTAACACGGTGTTAAACCTACCTGTGATATAGTATACCACGGTTAACCCGGTGTTACACCTACCTGCGATACAGTATACCACGGTTAACACGGTGTTAAACCTACCTGTGATACAGTAGACCACCGTTAACACGGTGTTAAACCTACCTGTGATACAGTAGACCACTTTCAACACTGTATTTATCAGCACCGTCATCAATACTGTCCCTTTAAACGTCCGCAGAAACTCTATAAAGAAGATCCCGTAAGATCTCTCCGTTCCTAAGTTGATGGTTCCTAGAGCCAGTGACCCTTTAAAAAAATCAAAGTACTGAAATTACTATCGCACAATTTTTTGCTTTTTGTACCATACCAGAGGAGCCGGGGGGAGGGGGGGGGGTTGATTTCGCAACTTAAGACCAGGTGTTTCGGAAGAGTATGCATCTTCTGGTTCATCGACGACATGTGCCATATAAATCCAGGTCACATCAAAGTAAATATCACGACTTAAAAATAAGAGCTTAAAGGATTTGTGCAACGAAAAATGATAATTTTATATTTGATAAAAGTATTATTGTAAAACCATAATAACATGCCCTGACGATCGCGCGGGGTCTGGTTTTCTTGCATTGACACGAAATTCGGGTCATACGCCTATGACCTCTCAAATGCAAGCGAAACTAGAGATAATGAGTTCGTCGGTCACGTGATTGCGTGACGTCATCTTAGTCCAAGGACTCCTCAATCTAACCTTACCTGGTTACATTCTTATATTAGGTCCGCTGATTACCGACCTAAAATACTGTAATTTTGGCAATATTCAGCATGTCAGATACATATAGTGATGTAGTTGGTATTAGAGTTTACCTTGATATTTTATCCACATAAAAAAAACATGTTTATAGAGCTACAGAATTATTTGTCGCTTTCAGAGACGGACAAGTAAACATACCAGGGAAAGCGACATCAGCATAGAAAACATTGTCAACATGCATATGTTACTACGACTCGAAAAAATGTGAAATACAATCTAACTATCTAAAAGTGCTATTGTAAATTCTTTATGTATTCGGTTTAAATACGAACAAACGAAATCAGGACCCCATAAATATACATTATATATTACATCATGTATATATTAACACGGTGCAATTATGACAGGGAATTCACAACATGTGTAATAATATGTATCATGTCTTTTTACGGAATTAAATTACAAGGTCGGGATCACGGTAGATAGATATTAATACGAAAGTACTTATTTTCATTTTTTTACGTCAGCTCAGAAATGCAAACAATTTTAAGATGTGATTATTTTAGTTGTGGTACGGAACATTCCCATCTTCGATTTGCTTCTAAAAAACCGGACTTTCGATAGTATTCCCTTGTCGATCTCTGCGTGGGATAATTCGGGAATTTGAAGAAGGAAATATCGCTTCTTTATTCATAATATAAGCTCCATGTCGGTGACAGTTTTTACTTATCCATCGCAATGATTGCACTACCAACGTTTTTTTTTTCTAATTCAGATTTTTTTCCAGTGAATACAAAATATATGTATAGTGGGCGTAATAATGTACATCGCAATGTGCATTTAATTATTATCTGAGAGAATTTGACAGGGTGTCAAGCTATTGTATACCTTTCTTAATGTGTTAATTGACCAGAAGTCTTTTTACTTCTACCGGCCGCCGCGCATCCCTTTGATATCACAGGTAAATCATTTCACACCTGTGATGACCTCAGGGGTTATTTGCATTAGGTAACTAGCAGAGATAAAGCTGAAAAATTTATGAAAAATCTAAAGCTCACAATAATGATAATATTAAAAAAGGTTTATTATTGTAACTCGGATATAGCCACCCAGGACGTTTATGTAAATCATTTCACACCTGTGATGACCCCAGGGGTTATTTGCATTAGGTAACTAGCAGAGATAAAGCTGAAAAATTTATGAAAAATCTAAAGCTCACAATAATGATAATATTAGAAAAGGTTTATTATTGTAACTCGGATATAGCCACCCAGGACGTTCCGTTCAACCCCCCCCCCCCCCCCCATACACACAAATAAATAAAGAATTTCCTGAAAAGTTATTATTCGGTCATTTTGCTTGCTAAAACCCACATATAAAAATACAACCACGGACCTAGATAGCAAAATCTAATCCAATTCCGCGATACATTTGAACACTAAACAAATAATGTTGGATTTACATTTCATCCTATTTTCGGAATCTTCTACGTGGAATTTTCAATACACAGTACAAGTTCAAATTAGGCCCCGATTACATACCATTTTACACGTACCATAAAATGCGAAAAAATAATTTGGAGATAAACATTAATTCTGGTTATTTTCGTCAAATTGGTATAAATATAAAGTTGGTTGCCTGTTGTACAGTACGTACGCGTGTGTATCGTTTTTATGACTCTAGTACGGGTTTCGTCGTCCTGACTGATGTCAGTATGCAGCAGAATAAAGGTGAAATGTTACCATCTTAGTGACTGACCAATCAACTTATTAGTGTCACGCTTGTGTTAGATCACTAATCCCCTGTGAATGGCACGCCCGTGATTTGTAATGTTTCGACAGGTTGTCGATCTCTTGACTACTATCACGGACTTAGTCCGTGCTACTATATTCTTCGGGATGACGAACGAAATTAGCATTCAAATGTCCCACAAAACACCATTTTGGCCAATACAAGTTAAAAGTATGCATGGACTTTCGTTTTAAAAAGTATATTGTACGTAATGTATGTATCAGTATGTAACTGTCACAACAATATTTGCTGTTATACACGTTATACATATACAAGGTTTATGTAAGCAAACAGTGTACTATGGCGATAGCTTGATTTTCCCGGACTAAGATGACGTCACAGGAGGAGTGGCCTCGTTCTGGGTCACAAAATATGCATAATTTAGAGGTCGGTGAAAATGACCTACTAATCGTGTCACCACAAAGTAACCAGACCACGCTTGGGTGTTCGAATATGGTTTTAAAACATGACTTTTACCAAATATAAAATTTTCATTTTTCGTTGCACAAATCCTTTAAGCATTATTCTTTTTAACAACAAGTAGGCAAACGCACATTACTCAAAAACGTCCTCCTTCCTTCACTATATAAAAGAATTATTTGCCCCTTCGTTGTAACATACATTTATCCTTCATACTTTTCTTTTGTTCTAATCAGTAACATATGTAGATAAATATATCACCGGCTAGAACCATCCAGGCCCAACTCCTGTCCACGGGAATCTGAGAAACTCGTACCTCTTCAGTCATTTTATGCTGATACAGTTTTTACCTCAAAACAAAGAATAAACAATTGGTATAACTCCTTTTTATATCTGTTAAGAAAACAATTGCTCATGGCAAGGACAAATATGCAGCACCAATGCAATAATTTGATTTATTTTAATATCGATTTATCTGGAAATGTTTGAATCACGGACAAAAAAATATGAGACAAACAAATGTGACAACGTACAGATTTGGGAGCTCTTACATTTGTCGGTATACGGTTAATATGTACACAAGAATATGTAAATTGCATAATCAACATAAAAGTATATAATACGTTCATATAATTATATATATTGTATATAATGCCTACAATAACTATTATGAATAACTATTGTAGCATAAAATGTCTTACCTTGCCTCAGCCTGTTTCAGGTCCGCCCATTCGTTATCAGTCACGACCCTTGCTTGCACTTATCTCTATAACAAACACATGTGTAATCTAACATACTCATTATGAACCAGCAGGTTTGCGTCAATAATTTTCTTGTCCTTATCTTTATAAAAACCGGTTTTGTCCATCCAGCAGCATATTAATGGACCCTAGATGGTTTACCACCATAGCAAAGTGTTACAGTCTACCTAGTACTATAGAAACATGTTTCGGTCTAACAGGCACCATATCAATGTGTTCTTGTCCGAATTGTACTATGTCTACTTATTCCGGTTTGACCTGAACCAATGACGAGTTTTCTGGATCGAATGGCATGATGATAACGTTCTCCTGTCCGACTGACACCATCCAAACTTATTTAGGTGCGACTAGCACTATGCCAATGTGTTATATTACGATTATAGTCCTTTACTTAAATGTGTTCTTGTTATATACACCGTCTGACCTAGTGAGAAATTTAAATGAGTATTTGGTGACTTATCTTACGTTAAATGAATCTACAGATATAATACTTTATCCAAATGTATACTTTTGGTAATTTTGATATGTGATCATGTTGACGCGGGGTCAAAATCCCATTTCACCGATTTGTCATGTTAACTTCCTGTTGTCAAACCAAGGCGTATGTAGCGATCTCAAATGCCACTAAAACCGTCAGGAATGCATTTGTTCAAACCCTTGTCAGGTGTGTATCAATGAATCTAGACGGTGGTCACTTTTATTGAACTTCACATATTAAAATTATTAGCACAACAGCTACGTAATAACTAATCCGAAGGGGTCTGACTCTCTGAGCCGCTAAATATATGGACGGCTGGCGGCTCTTAAAGTTAAAATTCATCCTAGTAAGCAAAAATCAGGAAATTCTAGCGACCAATCCAGGGTTGCTGATGAAGCAACATTTGAAAATGTTCAAAAAATTTGTTTATTAGCGCAGTAGATAGCAATGGCAAAACAGATATCCGTTCACTAACCTACTCATATAATCAAGACGGAAAAGGTCGTTAACTAAACGTCGCCACCCATTTCTAAAAAGAAAGGATAAAAAAAATTCAAGATATCTATCTGAAAATGTCCCCGTATCGAGATTCTATTCTGTAAACTATACATTTTAGATCACGTGACATTAATCATTTTTAATTAGAAGTCTGGATTCTGCTTTTTTTCAGAAATGGGTGGCAACAGTTAGTTAACGACTTTCTCAGACTTGATTACATGAGTTGGTTAAACCTACGGGTGTGTTTCAAGTTTTTTGCTTAGGAGGACATCTGACAGCCGTCCCTATTATTAGCAGATCAGAGAGTCAGAAACCTTCGGACTAATAAATAACATATAAAAGATTATTTAGTTGAGAGAGTCCTTTAGCGTCAACAAAACCATAATCAGAAATCAAAATCTATTAAACCAGGGGCAAAATATGAACAAATGAAAGATTTACACGGAGACCCTTGAAAATAGAGTAAGACCAGATATTTCGGAAGAGTAAGCGTCAAGCTGTAGAGGTGACTCTGTTCAAACGCCAGATCTACTGCAGTGCAGAAGAAAATCACAAATACAATACAATAAATTTTATATTCAATTTAATGAACCTACTAATTTTAAGTACAATATATGTCTGTCCCACTTCACACATGACCGATGATGCTTTTGTGACTGAGGAATACTCTTGCCTATCATTTTACTGTGGATGCAGCATCTTCCATCGATCAAACTTCGGCTCAGGTACGTGAACAATCATAAACATCTTGGTGGATTCCAGCAACACGTGTATAGTTTTGTACCAAACAATTTTTTGAAGGCATAATTGGACTTCTCTGCTGGTTACAATAGCATTCCGGCGAGCGCTTATCACTCAAATAGGTACATGGAACGATGACGTCATCAATCTATCTCCATGACGTGTTTCTTCTTGCGAGCCTGTTTTCTCATGATGACGTCGAATATAATGAGAAGAAAAACAGCCACGAAAGACGAGGCTCCCATGACGTGGAACGAGAAGTAAAAAGTGTTGGTGACGTCACGAAAGTAGCCTGAAATGGAATTGGTACACATATATAAGTGACGTAAAAGGCTGTCATATGGTAATAAGATGTTAAAGTTTGCAGGGTCAAAATTTCGCAATTTTTGGCTCGTTATAATTAGTCTTTGACGGTACGGTAGCTTGGATGGATAATGATATTAATAAATTATTAATGTTTATTTCTAATTCGTGTAAAACATATCAATGTACATGCATGTGTATATTTATCAATCACAATTAGATTAAATATTTACATAACATTGCAGCAAATACAGCATGAGCCATAAAAAACTAAGAAATATAAATAACATTTGTTGCCACAAACAACGTATATACTACCGATAATAGGCCATTAAAGCATTTAAACGCTGTGTTCCAACGAAATCCCTTTCCAGATAACATTGATCTAAAATATGCACGAGGAATTAAGCTTTTCGAAATTTAGCACATTTAAAAAATGCGAATTTTTAACTTTAGTGATTATTAGCCACTAGATAGTACTAGCGAATTTCTGATACAGAAAAAAAACCCACTTTGTAATAAAAATTGAATAGAGTTGAAAAAATGTCAGCTACATGTTGAAGAGTCCCTATATATTTTACAACAATGTTCTTGTTTTTACCTAGTAATGGGAGAACGAGACTATTGAACAGACAAATACAGATGATGAATACGGCCATGGCACTCCGATAGCGTTTCATCCCAACAATCTCCATCATCATTGGTGGGAATAATGCGGACACCATGCCAGCGGAAGAGCCGAATATGGCGACAAACACGACCAGGCGCCAAAACGAGATGTAATATACAGTAAACTGCAGTACAATGCCAACCACAATCTTAATGGAAACAAATGTTACGACGTAAGTGACGAATCAACGGGATTTTACATAATTAACGACTCATTGTTATTATAAATCTAGACATCTATGTTAATGATACATGCATGTTGGGGTTACCAGTTTTTCACCGTTTTGTTTGTAACATGTTACAGTAAATTAAATGTCAATAAGGCATTATTTGTACATACAATATGTATGTAGGTATAAGCATGTATATAAAAAAATCAGAGAATACCAAAGCGTCAACAAAAAGTGACTTTTGACAACACATGATACATAACTATTGGAAGCAGTAAAAGTGCACATTATGATCATTCAGAAATTAAAAACATCAAAATTGAAATATTACCGCCGTGAAACACATATCGTAATGCGTTCATGGTACAGTGAAACTTCCATTTACGCAAACGTACTAACATTGTGCATGGTTAAATATTGATGCTATAAAATAAGTTGGTCATTATATCATGGGAGACGTAGCAAAGGGTTGTCAAGGAAAAGTTGGCATACTGAAATAAAAACATCCTTATAAACTGGATTTCGCAATTACATGCAGAACGTCTAGAACCGTTTAAAAGGCATTACGACAAATCTTAAAATAAGTTTTAGACAAATAAATTATTATTATTATTATTTATCAAAATTAAAACGAACAATGACAGGATGTTTATCACATAATCCGCTATGGTATACTTCTCCCTACCACATTGGCGTCGAAATCGGCCACCTCGGCGGGTACTATCAAGTCGGGTAACTCAGACTATCATTTCATCCTTGTTATTTATAGCCTAAAATCATCTTTATGGTAGGCAACCCTCATTTGTGCAATCGTGTGTAAAATACTAGTAGTTATTGAGAATGTTAGGATTGGCGACCTTGACCTCGGGTATGCTTTATGGATCGAACAGCATTTCCTCATAAATCGTCATTTTGATAATGACAATAGTTATATCATAGTTTGATAGATTTTAATGCTAGAAAAATATACTTGATATTAATATGATTTGAAATAAACATATACGATGGATTCATTAGAGATAGGTGTAATTTATGGCCTATAATGTATGGTATAACTCACGGCTCTAACCACATATTTCACACACAAGAGAAATATTATAAAATTTCAAAAAGTAAATTTTCTTACAAAGACACTTTTAATTGCTTTCGATGGTTACAGCTGCATGTATAATGCCTTGGCTTAAGTCACTTCAATATCTAAATGTTAGAAAGGATTTACTACATCATACATGTCTGAGTCTTCTGGAAACACATTCATGAATTCTCTGTTACAATTATAGCCGTGAATTAGACCAATTTCATGTGAAACCATCGTAAAGCGTTATATGTTTACTTATAATCAGAACGATATATACAAAAGATGTAGTATAGTTTTTTTTCTAAAATTAAAATCTGTAAAACTTTTACATAACTATGACTTATAACTACAGTCATTGTGAAAATGACGATAACAAGAAAAAGGTGTTCGATCCGTGAAGCATACCTGAACTCACTTTGATGTTTTAATGTTTAGACAAAATAAACTAAATTTTATTTGTCTGAATTTTCTAGATAACATTCTTGGATACAATTATACCCGTGAATTATACCAATTCCATATAAAGATATCGTATATGTTCATTTCAAATCAAGTATAAATATATTTTCTAACATTGAAATATGTAAAACAATTAACGATACGGCATTTAAATTCAATTGAAACAATTACAATCCAAGTCTTTTAAGAAACGGGTTTGGATATTAGTATTAGGTTGGGAGTTGTTCAGTTACCCTACCTGATAGTATACGCCGAGGGGACCGATTTTGACGTCATTTTCTCGTGAAGTTAACCATAGCAGATCACGTGACCCCCTCCCTGAACCAGTTGATGAAATAACATTTCACGAGCATTTCCAAATATCATATAATGTTGTATTTAAGGATCTCCTCTTGTGAAAGATCGAAATTTTCTGACGACTAACTTTTTTCGTATACTAGTATGCATTTATGGGAAATGTGATGAATTACGTTTGTTACCCAGTTTCCGGAATCTCCGTCCTCCGTTTTGTTTATTAGCATGCCTGTCGTATAGGCGCTTGTAATGTATATACTTGTACTGGTCATAGAAGTGTTTTAAAGACCTTGATAATACAAAAAGAGGGCGCTAGTTGTAATATTCGCCGGGTATAAAAGGCGGCTGCTAGGGCCGAGTTTTTCTCATTTACTGCACGGACCAGCGAACGGTAAAGACAAGCAAGGTAACTTACTAAAGATATATAGACGTGCCTGAATAAGGCTTCCCTATGTATTCTGTTGGTAGTTGATTGTATCTGGCCTTGTGTCTGTTCGACGGGTGTGACATACCGGTAGTGTGTGTGTCAGGGAGTGCTCGGTAGTTTTGAGTGCTCGGTAGTTTTGAGTGCTCGGTAGTTTTGAGTACTCGGTATTTCGGAGTGCTCGGTATTATATCGGTAAGCGCTCGGTATTTATCAAGTCTACTGTGTTGATGATAGTTCAGTTGTATTGTACATATTCATCGTAATATTTGGTAGATTTAGGATATGATTAAACCCAGATAGGGATAGTTAATTTCGTTGGCTAGTGAGAACTCCGTTTTCATATACTGGTCTGTATAATTTATAGCTGTTTTGACCAATTATATCCATGTAGCTGTATGATAACTCAGAGGAACTGAGTACTCATTTTATATATTGTATGTAGGAATTATAGCCATAGTTTTTGCTACGGTTTGTTCATGAATACAGCTAGGATAGCTGGATAGATATATCTGTATATATTTGCATTTATCATCATGAGGTTTTGAGTAATCCTGATTTAATATAATTTTAGTGTAGATAGTAATAAGATCATCAGTAGTGACTGGTACGGACCCCGTAAACGTCACATAATTTGGTGGCAGCGGTGGTGATCATTCTGTCTACAATGTAGATTTGCTCGATAACTCAGGTTTAAATAAAATCTGATAGAATTTTATTGTTATTTTGTTATAAATCAATATGGCTCATGCTGATGAGACATCTCGCGCTGGTTTGAGAAAATCTGAGATGTATTTTGGTGAGGAGAGTGGACAAGGCTATCACTCAACACCAAAACCAAATATGTCGAAAGGGATAACTCATCATAGAGATTCTGGTTTTATGTCTGTATATGGAGTTGACAAAACATCTTCGGAGGAGAAGGACATGGCTGAACTCTATAGTAGTAAAGTGAGCAATCCTGAAGATATATCCACAGATGGGATTGATAAGGAGATAGAGGAAATGAAGAGGCTGTTACGTCAATTAGATGTTCAAAACCAGAGCCTGCGAGAGTCCTCAAGTAAAAAACTGAATGAGTTGGCATCTTATACAGATAATTATGGATTCCAAAACAAACCAGCAAGCAATCCCAAGGTTGGGTTCTCAGAAAGTACCTATTCAACACGGTTTGATAGCGATAGAGCAGACTTGGGCAACATTACTTATCGAGATGGAAAGCAAAGAAGTTCAGCTCGATTAAGCGAGAATGATGTTGTATCAAGCTATAGTTCTCCTCGGCTGCAGGAAATGAATCCCAGGTCATTTTCTGACATGGGTGATGTTGATTTTGAGAAGAAACCATGTGTCAGTAAAAGCATCTACATATGATGGCACAGCACCTTGGAGAGATTATAAGTCTCATTTTGAGGCATGCGCTCGAATCAATCGCTGGACAGAACAGGATATGGGTTTATACCTAGCTGTGAGTTTGAGAGGACAAGCTCAGGGTATACTTGGCGACTTACCTGCCGGTAAGCAGGAGCATTATTTTTCTTTAGTGAGTGCTCTTGAACAAAGGTTTGCCCCACCAAATCAAACCGAGCTTTATCGAGTTCAGTTGCTGGAAAGGAGGCAAAGAGCAAGTGAAACACTTCCAGAATTGGGTCAAGCTATTCGAAGGCTTGTTAACTTGACCTATCCTACTGTTGAAGTTGAAACATTGGCCAAACAACAGTTTCTGGAATCACTTGCAGACTCGGACATGCGTATTCGCATTAAACAAGCTAGGCCTGAGAATCTTACAGATGCCATCCATTTGGCTGTAGAACTGGAGGCTTACAAGAAAGCTGAAAAACATGGAAATGAAGGTCACTCATACCTGAGAGCTACAAGTACTGAGGGTGCTGATTCAAAGCTACCAACAGACTCTGAGAAATCTGGAATGGAATCCATGTTGAGCAACATCCAGCAGAAGTTGGAAAAGATGCAAGCTGATATCAGCCAGCTTCAGGCTAGAAGGAAAACACAGAATCATCAATCTCAACAAGGGAAAGATGTGATAGGTACAAACACTGATCGGCGGTGTTATAAGTGTCACGAGACTGGACATTTACGGAGGGACTGTCCTCAGCTGAAAAGGGAGTCTCAGAAGAATCCAAAGGCAGTAGCTAGCCCAGTGAGGACGAGGACAAAGAAGAGCACTCATAAACAATCTGCTGGGATTGGAGTTTCCTCTGCTGCTCAAGAGGCTGGATTGTACATCAAGGCAGAGGTACAGCATACCAATGTTAAGCTATTGGTAGATACTGGAGCCACTGTGACAATTTTGTCACAGGACATATATGAGAGAATCCCAGAAGAGCGAAGACCAAAACTGAGATGGTAAACAAATGAGGGGTGAGTCCCTTCTTGTTGAAGGAGCAGAATCCTTCCTGAAAACTGATAGGGCTCTAGTAGCCCGCTCCTTAGTACGTAACGAGACTTCCATTCCTGTGAGACTCATGAACCTGCAAGAGGATCCACAGACAGTCTATCCCGGTACAAATGTTGCACTTGCTAGTCCTGTCACCAGTGTCATTGAGACAACCGAATTGACTGATAATCCGCCAAATGGCGAGCTCAGAGTTGATTTGAATCAACTACTGGAGAGGTCCCACAAACATCTGACTTCAGAACAGACCGAGCAAGTAAAGACTCTGCTGTCCACCTATCAGAACCTTTTCGCAGCTACTGATAGTGACTTGGGACGAACAACAGTTATAAAACACAAGATAGAAACTGGTGATGCTCCTCCAATCAAGCAGCCACTGAGGAGGGTGCCAGCACATTTGAGCTCAGAAGTCGATCGGCAAGTGAAAGATATGCTTGATCGCGGAGTAATTCAGAAGTCTACCAGTCCATGGTCATCTGGTATTGTGTTGGTTAAAAAGAAAGACGGGAGTCTCAGATTCTGCGTTGATTATAGGCGACTCAATGCTGTGAGCATGCATGATGCCTATCCATTACCACGCATTGATGAGGCACTAGACCACCTGTCAGGCTGCACATGGTTTTCTACACTTGACCTGAATGCGGGCTACTGGCAGGTCGAGCTTGAGAGTGAGTCTCGTCCCAAATCTGCTTTTTCAACCAGGACAGGATTATACGAGTTCCAAGTGATGCCATTTTGACTGACATCTGCTCCAGCTACATTTGAACGGCTAATGGAGACTGTTTTAGCCGGACTTCAATGGCAAATCTGCCTCATTTATCTTGACGACGTGATCGTTGTAGGGAAAGATTTTGAGGACATGCTGCAGAATTTACAAGCTGTGTTTGATAGACTCCTGGCTGCTGGTCTGAAATTGAAGAGCAAGAAATGTCAATTGTTTGGAAAAGAAGTGATCTATCTTGGACATGTGATATCCGAGCAAGGGATAGCTACTGATGGCGAAAAAGTGAAAGTCGTAGAACAATGGCCTGTCCCACAGAATACCAAAGAGGTTAGGTCATTTCTTGGATTCTGTGGGTATTATAGAAGATTCGTCAAAAACTTCTCACAGATTGCAAGTTGTCTCCACAAACTGACTGAGAAAGACCGGAAGTTTGAGTGGACTGATGCATGTCAAGAAGCATTCACTACCCTGAAACAGCACTTGATCAATGCTCCCATACTGGCTCACCCAGATTTTACACACCCATTCATCTTAGATACCGATGCCAGCGACAAATCCATTGGTGCTGTTCTCTCTCAAAACATAGATGGGAATGAGAGACCTATCGCATATGCAGGCCGAACACTGACGAAATCTGAACGGAGTTACTGCGTAACAAGGAAAGAGTTGTTGGCAGTTGTACATTTCGTGAAACACTTTAAGCACTATCTGTACGGAAGAAAGTTTACGGTGAGAACAGATCACAGTTCCCTGCGCTGGCTGCTCAATTTTAAATCGCCAGAAGGACAAATGGCCAGATGGCTTTAGGTTTTGAGTTCATACAATATGGACATAAAGCACAGGCCAGGAACTCAGCACCGTAATGCTGATGCTTTGAGTCGGATACCATGTCGACAGTGCGGGTTTGATCCCATGTGGGAGAAAAATAGTTCAGAGGATAAGACTCCAACCGTTGAGAACTGCAGTCCAGTAGCAGTTGGGGATTCAAAATGCCCCAAGTTAGAGATAGAGTCGTCATCGCTTCAGCAGAAGCAAGGGAATGATGCTGATCTTGCAGTAGTGGTTCAATGGGTGAGGGAAGGGGCAAAACCGTCCTACAAAGAAATGGGTGGCCACAGCATGGTCGTAAAGACATTGTGGGCCCAATTTGAATCCCTAGTGATACATGAGGATATGCTGTATCGGAAAAACCCCCATTCAGAAGCTAATCTACAGGCAATCGTACCTGCATCAGAACGACGAACTGTGTTGACTCACAGTCATGACAATCGGAGCTCTGGACACTTAGGAATGAAAAAGACGTTGGCTAAAATCCGACAGAGTTTTTACTGGCCGGGATTGCAGGCAGATGTAAAGCAATATGTGATCGGATGTCCGCAGTGTAGTAAAAGAAAGAGTTCAAATAAAACCAAGCGAGCTCCTATGCAGATGGTAGAGTCAGGTTTCCCTATGGAGAGGATAGCTACAGATATCCTCTGTGAACTCCCGATTACACAGCAAGGTAATCGACACATCTTGGTAGTTTCTGACTACTATACCAAGTGGACAGAGAGTTTCGCGATGCCGAATATGGAAGCACAGACGGTGGCCAAGATTCTGGTAGAAGAAGTAATTGCTAGGTTTGGTGTTCCTTACAACATCCATTCGGATCAGGGATCCCAATTTGAAAGCGCATTGTTCCAGGAAATGTGTTTATTGCTCCAAATCAACAAAACACATACCACCCCATATCATCCAAAATCTGATGGGATGGTCGAGCGTTTCAACAAAACTCTCGTGAATATGCTCAGTGCTTTCGTAGATACACATCAGACCGATTGGGATGAACACCTACCGTACGTAATGATGGCTTACCGGTCTACGGAACATGAGACGACCAGAAGTTCACCTAACGCCATGATGCTAGGGAGGGAAACGAGTACTCCTATAGACATTCAGTATGAAATGCCCAGGAATATAAAGACTATTCCCCAGAATCAGTGGGCTTGGCAGTTAAAGGAGAGAATGGAAACTGCACACGAGCTGGTGAGAAAACACTCAAAGGGAGCGATGCTCCGACAGAAGCGTTACCATGACCAGAAACTGTCTTGGACCAAATTCGAGCCCGGTGATTCGGTGTATGTCTTTTTCCCGAATGTCCCAGCAGGGGCCACGCACAAGCTGGCAAGTCGGTGGCGGGGACCATTCAAGATACAAGCCAGATTGACCGAGGTTACCTACAGGGTACCATGTGGGTACAAGGGAAAGTCTAAAGTAATCCATGCTGATCGCATGAGACTGAGACATCCTCAGATTTTGCGTGGTGAGAGCAGAGCAGATACACTTGAACGAAAGAGTGTGCAAGTTCAAGTCGATGAGTCATGTTTTGTACCTTATCAGCAAGATAGAGTAGAGGAAAGTGATGAAAAAGGCAGTGAATCAGATGAGAAACTAAACATTGAGAGTGAGGGTGAATCTGAAAGAACAAACACAAGGCGAACGCGACGTAAACCGCGTTGGCATTCAGATTATACTTCACGATATTAGAGTGGTCATTTCTGTTTTGTAATCCATCCCTCTTTGTCGTTCCAGACCTACATGATGGTGAAGACTAAGAATACCCCAGTTAAGCTATGTCCTATGTGTGCCTATAGGGCGACCAGTCTAGACGCAATGAAGGAGCATCTCTTGAAGTGCGGTATTGAGACCATGGAAAAGAAGACGTTGGCATGCTCCCAGTGTAAATACAGAACCTTCCGAGCTGCCAACATGGCTAGGCATCAGAAGCGCCATGAGCACTCTGCAGTCATGCCGACTGGTACAGACCCTGTCAAGAAGACTGCAGGAAAGAGTCAGAAGGAGGATCAGCCATCGACCTCCTCTCAGCCGGTACATACTGATGTAGAGAGCTGGAATGAGCAGGACCCTGGTGATCTGTTAGGCGATGTCTCTGAATCTTCTGATGTTGATAGCTCATCTTCCGAGGATGAGGGAGCGGAATTACTGATAGGCCGCATCGTACGGAAGCCTACCCAACCAGCACCGGTATCGGCTCCGAAGCGGAAGGCAGAGGCTATCACTGGTGATAAGCCCCATCCCAAGGATCCAGTTAATATGGTACCACAGCCAGTCGTAAGTGCCATTCCGAGACTGCCGGTTACTAACCCTACGACCATGGCCAGCTGCAAGAAGGTACGCAAGTTGGTTGATGTCGGTGTCCAGACAGACCCGGAACCTCCAGCTAACAGGCGCACAGTTACGAAGACGATCCGTTACCATGAGGCCGGTCGTGAGATCCAGATCGTTGAGTTCTCCGAGTTCCTTGAACCCGAGGATAAGCATCGCTCGGGCTGAACTTTTCTTCAATTTCTTTATATCTTACGGAATAAGTCATTGAGTGTTATTTGTTGGTTAAGTTTTACTTTTATCAGCACGTGAGGACACGTGTTACTCGGAGGCGTGGGTAGTGTGATGAATTACGTTTGTTACCCAGTTTCCGGAATCTCCGTCCTCCGTTTTGTTTATTAGCATGCCTGTCGTATAGGCGCTTGTAATGTAAATACTTGTACTGGTCATAGAAGTGTTTTAAAGACCTTGATAATACAAAAAGAGGGCGCTAGTTGTAATATTCGCCGGGTATAAAAGGCGGCTGCTAGGGCCGAGTTTTTCTCATTTACTGCACGGACCAGCGAACGGTAAAGACAAGCAAGGTAACTTACTAAAGATATATAGACGTGCCTGAATAAGGCTTCCCTATGTATTCTGTTGGTAGTTGATTGTATCTGGCCTTGTGTCTGTTCGACGGGTGTGACATACCGGTAGTGTGTGTGTCAGGGAGTGCTCGGTAGTTTTGAGTGCTCGGTAGTTTTGAGTGCTCGGTAGTTTTGAGTACTCGGTATTTCGGAGTGCTCGGTATTATATCGGTGAGCGCTCGGTATTTATCAAGTCTACTGTGTTGATGATAGTTCAGTTGTATTGTACATATTCATCGTAATATTTGGTAGATTTAGGATATGATTAAACCCAGATAGGGATAGTTAATTTCGTTGGCTAGTGAGAACTCCGTTTTCATATACTGGTCTGTATAATTTATAGCTGTTTTGACCAATTATATCCATGTAGCTGTATGATAACTCAGAGGAACTGAGTACTCATTTTATATATTGTATGTAGGAATTATAGCCATAGTTTTTGCTACGGTTTGTACATGAATACAGCTAGGCTAGCTGGATAGATATATCTGTATATATTTGCATTTATCATCATGAGGTTTTGAGTAATCCTGATTTAATATAATTTTAGTGTAGATAGTAATAAGATCATCAGTAGTGACTGGTACGGACCCCGTAAACGTCACAGAAAGGGAGTTTATTGCATAGCAGAAAATGCAAAATGAAATATGTGGTAGTGAACTCGTTTTTGTGCTATCCTCGATCAAAGATACCAAAATAAGCAAAACACAATGTCATGATTTATGTGAAAAATGCTGTTTTGGCCAATTTCATTTAATATCTTCAAAATTTGTGATAAGATATGTATGAATGGTTGCGGAAATGACAAAAAAAAGTATTTTCTTATTAATGACGGAAGAAAAAGTGTTTAAATGATTCTTTAAGCACAAAAAATAAATTTTAGTTACCCCTACCGTTTATTTTTTTATGAGAAAATACTCCATTTTCCCTCATTTTTTGCAGATTTAATGCTTACTAAATAAAATTCTGGCGACTAACGTTTTTAGATATTTAGCAGATCAAAAGGAAATGGGTTTCTCATTCTAAAGCAGTCATACAAACTGGGGGGTATCAAATGTGTTATTTGTCACCATTCTTGAGGCAATAATCAAAATCGCTTCAATATCAACAAATATCTAAAAAAACATACCCTAAATGTAAAAAAATATCTTTGTTGCAAAATAGTTGCTTTATAATGAACATGAAGAAGTTGTACAGCAAAAATGAAAAATGGCGACACACTGACGATTTTAAATGATCAATCAAGCACAAAAATCATGAAATTTTGGCCGTTCGTGAAGTGGAAGAAACAGACAGAAATATCAATTTTCAAAATGGCCGCCATAATAGTCATTTTTTAAATTCTTCTAAAAAAATTACATATAACAGACATCGAAGTTTTGCTACCATTTTCAGAGGCATATTTGCTATCGTAATTGATATTAAATTGTTGGATAGTACAAAAATATCTCACGTGAGTTCAAAACGAGATTTGAACGTGATTGAAACCTCACAAGAGCAGATCCTCTAGTCTTTAATATAGGAGTGTAAGGTATTCAACTCATGAAGCCCTGAAGACGCATTTTGACCGATCCAAGTCAAAGAATGGAACAGTTTATTAGGAAATTTCATGAGTGAATGAATTCGGGACGGATCCATCAACAACCCTGGAAGTAATAGCCTCCAAATCATATTGTTTCGCGGGGTATTTATAGGCTTCAAATCATATTGTTTCGCGGGGTATTTATAGGCTTCAATCATATTGTTTCGCGGGGTATTTATTTTTCTCACAACCTTTGATAAATGTAGATACAGCATAAATAAATGACTAGCAAATATTTAATACTGATTCACCTGCGAGAGAATGACCACCCAGTGCGAACTGATCGAGGGTAGATCTGCTAGGTAGCCCGCTAGGATACGGCCTACGAAGTCCGTTACACTCATTACTGAGACGAGTACAGCAATACGTTGATCATCAATACCGATATCTCTTGCATAGGGTGGGATGTAAATGTGCGCACACATAATCGGCACGTTCCCAAAACAATAAATGGCCAAAAACAGAATGAACAGTACATTTCTCATCAAAGAACAATCGATTTTGTTTTTACATTTCACCAAGAAGCCTTCTTCAGTTCTGAAGTGGTCTCCGTCCATGCTTGTGATACGCTGATCCATTCTCCCTGGCAAACTAGATAAGGAACTTGATGCTATATCACCATTACTCAAGTACCGCACGATGCTACTTCGAGCTATTTTGTCAACGATGTCATTCATCTCGTTCGCATCATGTGAACTGTTCTGATTTGCTCTTCGTGTCGAAATTAAAGGATATAAATTTTCGGAGTCTTCTAAGAAACGTGTTTGGATATTTTCTTTGGCAATGTTCTTGGAGGCAGGACTATCGTTTTCAACAATCCCGGTGCCTTTGGTTGATGCCCGGGCATGTCTGGTGTAGAATTCGGTCGGACGAAGCAACGCTGCAGCTACCAAAGAATTCAAAATTATTCCAGCGGTGATAATAAGGCCTCCACGTAGACCATATTCGTCAAATACATACCGATATATTGGCGGCATCAAAATGCCCCCGAGCGAATTTCCGGCTATGAACACTGCATTAGCTAGGCCCTTTCTCTTGTCAAAATATTCGCCAAGAAGAATGTATATCGGTGGGTTGTTCAGTGCGTTTCCTATTCCTAAAACAAAGAAGGGAAATCGCGAATATTGGCCACCGACCAATGCATACTCATTTGATCCTCTGATTCTAGTGGATCAGATTAATGTTTTTATGTATAATGACTGAATTGCACTTGTAATTTGAGCGAGTTTCAATTAAATTTAAATGCCGTATCATTTATCAAAGCAGTTCAGTGTCGATTGGACGTTAATCATTTCTAGATCAAATAATACACGCAAACGGAAACACCCGTAACAATATTAGGAATATTTGATTTATCAAACGTGTTAATTGATTTCATACGAAATTCGACAAATTCTCATTTCAAATTCAATATTTTATGAAAGCTAGTGTTGGTCCTCTATATAGAGTATAGAAACTGTTAAATAGTCTCTCTGTTATACCAACCTATGAGGATGCTTTGTGATACTATAAGGTACTCCAGTCCTGAAGCGAAGCTGCTGACGCCATACCCAATAGTGCACAGAAGTATCCCTAAGCAGACGGACGATCTAACACTTAGCCGCTTAAATCCGACCAGCAAAAGTGTTGACGCTGCAAACATGGTATAATTTGTTTAAGGCACTCAAAACATTTGATGTTCAAATAGTTTTAAGTTTGCTATAGAAAGAAAAAAAACGAACAATCAACAAAACCATAATCCGAAAATATGAACAAAAGTCAAAATTTGCATTAGGACCCTTGTAAAAGTAAACGTGAATAAGACCAGGTGTTCTGGAAAAGTGAGCGCCTTCTGCTTCTATATCTTGGTAACATTCAAGTAAACTCGGTATACATAAACTTTATGATAAAGTCAAATGGCTAATCCTCTTAAATCATTAAAGACATAATATCATGTAGATTCTAGGCTAGTAATCAATAATAATGAGCAAGGCTTAAAACTCTATTTAATTGCATGACACACAAACATATTTTTGCAACTTTGAACCTTTTAATACTACACAAGTATTCAAAGTATGCCAAAATTTGTAATACTAGTATACAAAGTACAGTAAAAACCCCACTTACTCCAACCCGGTTAAGTCGAAAACCCCTCCTTCCTTGAACAGTTCCTCTGGTCCAGACCGATTTCATATATATTCAACCAACCTAGGTTTACTCGATACTATGTATACCTCGAACTATGTCTGAGGTCCCCACGCTTTCAAGTAAGTTGGGTTTTAGTGTTTGTCAAAATTTGTAAAACTATTATACAGAATCTGTAAAAAAATGCAATAATGATATACAATATATGTCAAAGCTCGATGGTTTATTTTGTATTACTACTATATAAAGTATGTCAAAGCTTGTAATACTAACATACAAAATAAGCGAGCAGCGAAATACAAGATGTCTTCGTTGTTCTATGTTGCAATTAATGTCTATGAATGCTTCGATATGGGCCCAGTTGTTCAAAGGGTGATTAGCTTAATCACTATTTAACGACATTTTTCAAACTTGAACAATTCTGTCAATACACAAGTTACGATCTTAAACTTTTGTATGTATATTGATAATATTAGGTTTTCGATATCTGCAAAGTTGTGATTAAATCTATGGTTTCATTTTACAGCATAATTAAAATTTGCACTAATCAATGATTAAGCTAACCATCTTTTGAACAACTAAACCGTGGTGTCAAACCTACCTGTGATACAGTAGACCACAGTTAACACGGTGTTAAACCTACCTGTGATACAGTAGACCACAGTTAACACGGTGTTAAACCTACCTGTGATACAGTGGACCAAAGTTAACACAGTGTTAAACCTACCTGTGATACAGTAGACCACCGTTAACACGGTGTTAAACCTACCTGTGATACAGTAGACCACCGTTAACACGGTGTTAAACCTACCTGTGATATAGTAGATCACTGTTAACACGGTGTTAAACCTACCTGTGATACGGTAGACCACAGTTAACACGGTGTTAAACCTACCTGTGATACAGTAGACCACAGTTAACACGGTGTTAAACCTACCTGTGATACAGTAGACCACAGTTAACACGGTGTTAAACCTACCTGTGATATAGTAGACCACGGTTAACACGGTGTTAAACCTACCTGTGATACAGTAGACTACGGTTAACACGGTGTTAAACCTACCCGTGATACAGTAGACTACGGTTAACACGGTGTTAAACCTACCTGTGATACAGTAGACCATCGTTACCGCGGTGTCAAACCTATTTATGATACAGTAGACCAACGTTATCACGGTTTTAAACCTACTTGTGATACAGTAGACCACAGTTAACACGGTGTTAAACCTACCTGTGATACAATAGACCACCGTTAACACGGTGTTAAACCGGTGTTAAACCTACCTGTGATACAGTAGACCATCGTTACCGCGGTGTCAAACCTATTTATGATACAGTAGACCAACGTTATCACGGTTTTAAACCTACTTGTGATACAGTAGACCACAGTTAACACGGTGTTAAACCTACCTGTGATACAATAGACCACAGTTAACACGGTGTTAAACCTACCCGTGATACAATAGACCACCGTTAACACGGTGTTAAACCTACCCGTGATACAGTAGTCCACCGTTAACACGGTGTTAAACCTACCCGTGATACAGTAGTCCACCGTTATCACGGTGTTAAACCTACCTGTGATACAGTATACCAACGTCAACACGGTATTAATCATCACCGTCATCAATACTGTCCCCTTAAACGTCCGCATGAACTCTATAAAGAAGATCCCGTAAGATTTCTCCGTGCCTACGTTGATGGTTGCAATAACCAGTGACCCTGTAATAAAATATAATACTATACATGTAAACATCGGCAAGCAATGTAGTCTATAGGAAATATACACATTTTAGTTTTAATCATAGTTTTAATAGGCCCCGCCAAAAATAAGCAACTCACACAATTTCAACCTTGCTGTTAATCTAAAGACATCTTAATATGCCGGTAAAATATTTAATATCTGCCTTATTATTATCTATGTCACTATTGACTTTTTCAGTTACTAAGTTCAAGTTAAGTTTATTCAAGGTGCATGATTGAAGTACATCTATAATATATAACTTTAAAGATAATGTGCTCTGGAATGGTAAGTGTCGATTATCAAGGTAAAGTCACGTCTTGTACATCGAGATATTGGTAGTGAAAACAAATCACAAAGCACGCTAATTAGCATACTTACAAGAGACCCAGTGGCATTAATAGCTTACCTAGTATTTTATTTTCACCAAAAGGGTACAAATAAACTTTAAAGAAGAACTCTATATGACAACAACAAAATGAGCTTCCGTAGTATGTCAAAAGGGGAGGGGGCACAGCTTCAATTTATACAAGTTGGTCTTTTTTACTCTGACCAAAGTTGGTTAAAATATCTTTATTTGTACAGAAGGGAATATTTTCCCCTTATTTATTTCCCCTACTTTGGCCCTGTTCTTCCTTTCGGGTTGTGGTAGGAGGTGTTAAATCCCCCATGTGTCACCATATAGTCGAGCCGTGTGTCACCCATAAAGCCTAATTATTTGTTACCTTTATACACGTGATAAGTGCCACCCATATAACCCAGTGTCATCCGCATATCTGTGTGTCACCCATGTATTTATAGCACCCCCGTTTAGGTGTTTTGTATTGTGGTATACGACCTTGTCGGGGAGTGCTGTTTCGGAAATACTGTTTTAGGGTAGAACACGGAAAAGCTGTATAGCTTTGTATGTAACTACTGTAACGTTCACTAATCCTCTATGAATGTCTTGTTCAAACCAGTAACACATGTAGATATAAATATATCACCGGCTAGCACCATCCAGGCCCAACTCTTGTCCACGGGAATCAGGGAAACTCGTACCTCGTCCGTCATTATAATGCTGATAAATGTTGTACCTAGAAACAAAATACAAAATATTTGATGTCAATTATATATTAATGAAGTGCCAACGCCACTAAAGGATCAATAGCATTAATATGAAAGGTTTATTTACTATATGAGTGTTTTATACTGAAAACGTTTGAACAACAAACAATAAAATTGAAGACATACAAATGAAGTAAATGTACTACGACATTGTCAAACACATTGTACAGATTTAGGAGTTATAACATTTACTGGTATCAGTTTTATTTAAGAGATGTTTCTCGCATACTCAACATAGAAGTATATACAATTATATACTGTACCTCAAATTACAATTGATATTGAAAGTAAAATTTCTGACCTTGTCTCAGCCGGTTTGGGATCCGTCCATTCGTTATCAGTCACGTCCCTGGCTTGTACTTTTCTTTAGATTAAGCACAGGTGTAATCTAACATTATCATTCAACATTGGAACGATTCATAGTCCGGCAACCATCATACCAAGGTGTTCTAGTGTACCTGATACCATAGAAACAGCTCTGGTCTACCTTGTGTCATACCAATGTGTTCTAGTGTACCTGATACCATAGAAACAGCACTGGTCTACCTTGTATCATACCAAGGTGTTCTAGTGTACCTGATACCATAGAAACAGCACTGGTCTACCTTGTATCATACCAAGGTGTTCTAGTGTACCTGTACCATAAAAACAGCTCTGGTCTACCTTGTGTCATACCAAGGTGTTCTAGTGTACCTGATACCATAGAAACAGCTCTGGTCTACCTTGTATCATACCAAGGTGTTCTAGTGTACTTGTTACCATAGAAACAGCTCTGATCTACCTTGTATCATACCAAGGTGTTCTAGTGTACTTGTTACCATAGAAACAGCTCTGGTCTATATTGTATCATACCAAGGTGTTCAAGTGTATTTGTTACCATAGAAATAGCTCTGATCTACCTTGTATCATATCAAGTGTTCTAGTGTACTTGTTACCGTAGAAACAGCTCTGGTCTACCTTGTATCATACCATGGTGTTCTAGTGTACTTGTTACCACAGAAACAGCTCTGGTCTATCTTGTATCATACCAAGGTGTTCTAGTGTACTTGTTACCATAGAAACAGCTCTGATCTACCTTGTATCATACCAAGGTGTTCTAGTGTACTTGTTACCATAGAAACAGCTCTGGTCTACCTTGTATCATACCAAGGTGTTCTAGTGTACTTGTTACCATAGAAACAGCTCTGGTCTATCTTGTATCATACCAAGGTGTTCTAGTGTACTTGTTACCATAGAAACAGCTCTGATCTACCTTGTATCATAACAAGGTGTTCTAGTGTACTTGTTCATAGAAACAGCTCTGGTCTACCTTGTATCATGCCAAGGTGTTCTAGTGTACCTGATACCATAGAAACAGCACTGGTCTACCTTGTGTCATACCAAGGTGTTCTAGTGTACCTGTTACCATAGAAACAGCACTGGTCTACCTTGTATCATACCAAGGTGTTCTACTGTACCTGTTACCATAGAAACAGCACTGGTCTACCTTGTATCATACCAAGGTGTTGTAGTGTACCTGATACCATAGAAACAGCACTGGTCTACCTTGTGTCATACCAAGGTGTTCTAGTGTACCTGTTACCATAGAAACATCACTGGTCTACCTTGTATCATACCAAGGTGTTCTACTGTACCTGTTACCATAGAAACAGCACTGGTCTACCTTGTATCATACCAAGGTGTTGTAGTGTACCTGATACCATAGAAACAGCACTGGTCTACCTTGTATCATACCAAGGTGTTCTAGTGTACCTGATACCATAGAAACAGCTCTGGTCTACCTTGTATCAAACCAAGGTGTTCTAGTGTACCTGATACACACGAAATCATATGATCACTTGCCCTTCGATGACTTCCAATATAAGTCTGCAACCCACTTGTATGGTCTTTCCATATTTTTGTCGTTGCACCCTTATGTTAACCCCAATTAAATGTGAACTAAAACACCGACATGTTAGCAAGGCTCCCATCTAAGGCTATTCATTTCCCAGTATCATCAATCTTTTAACTGTGGAACCAATGGTCAAATCCAGTGACTTTCACTTTGGTCAATTGACTTCTTTAAAGTGAAAAGTTACAAAGTATTCCCTTGACATTTGACACAGTGACCTTGACCTCTTTCACCCCGTAACATTGACAGTTTTTTTATTTGATTCGTTGTTAAATTCTGACCAATTTAGTTTTATAACCAAAATATTCACCAGTGAAATGCTACAAAATTTTGGCTGACCTTTGACATGACACCCTTGACTTTGCAAACTTCCTGTAAAACCTTGCAGTCATTGGATCAGTGGTTTTGGAGAAGTCGAAAATGTTAAAACTTAACCGAAGGAAACTGATGGCAATAGCTCACATGAACAATCTTGTGAGCTAACAAGAGGTCCAAGGGCCTTAGCGGTCACCTAAGTAATGTTATAGGTATGGCGACTCAATTTCAATGATGAAATTAACATGTAAACAAAGTGAAAAACAACATTTGTCATGTCATTACAGGACAAGAATACTATAACTATTGAAAAAAAATTATTTTACTATTGAGGATGATTGTCACCAAGTAGGAATGTTTTCCTCCGACAATGGACAAAATAATACCTAAAAATGTTTTTTTCTTAAATAAACTATAGTAAACTTCACCCTCTCTCGAAAGGGGAATGAATGGCCGGGGGTACTGAAAATTACAAATTTAACAAAGCCACTGATGATTTTATATCCATGCAAAGAACAAGACAATAGCACCTGTAAGTCGGGAGAGAAATCTTTTTGGAATTTTGTATATTTTCCCTTTTGGGGCCAGCCCCTGGATTTGAGGCAGGAATCCTAAGTTTACAATTTAATTGATGCCATTTTTCTCCAAGAATGATTCTTATAAGGTAGGAATAATTTCAATTTCCTAGTATTTAAAATGGACAAAACAAACCCAAAAGTGTTATTTTGCTATATATACTAAGGTAAACTTTACCCCCTCCCCGAGGGGGGATGATTAGTTCAGGAGTACTGAAATTTACAAATCAAAGCCCCTGATGATCTGCATACTGTATCTATTCCTAAATTTAAAAGGTGCAGTATGTGTGTACTACATCATCCTTCAATCCATGCAGAGAAATAGGCTGTAGTTCTTCCGAGTCTGAAGAAGACATTTTTTTAACATTAAGGATGATTTTTCTTTTAGGGCCACGCCACGACAACTTCAGGATTTTACAAATCTGTTTCCACATCAACACAGGAGTATTTTGGCCTAGTTTGAAAAAATTCAAATAGGCATTGATCAAAATAGCAGAATATGTCACTTGAGGAAAGCTTGGGTGACCTAAACATGATAACCCAACACTTCTTAATATTTCCTTTTGGATCATTTGTAAATTGGATATAAAGTAAGTGGTGGGTTGGGTACCAAACTTTGGTCACTGCAAACTATAGTTTATGCCTCAAGAGATGAGTCTAGAAAAATGTCTGACTGCCGCCATGTAAATTTAATTTCATTGTATTGCAGGTGACATTGGCCTTGAACTTCACATCATATCATAAGGATGACCTAACACACACATATGCTGCACCACTTAAATTTAGTAATAGATACAGTATGCGGAAAAATTGAATTAAACTGCATCATACAGCTGTTTCGTCCTCCTAGGACTCTTCAGTGATGCTAGGGGCCAAAAGGTAGGAATCCAAAATTTCTATACTAATGTAGAATCAGAAGGGTCAGGTGCGTAAAACCCCTTTAATTTATGAATTTAGAAGAAAAATTAAACTAGTTTTGTATAATTTCAAATCGTGTACTACGAAAATGTGTATATTATGTACCTTGCCACTACTCAATTGAGATTAACTGTGCCTATGGAGGCATCTAGCTTTTGTAAAAATTTTAATTAAAATCCATCAGGATATGGAGTTGACAAACTGGTGACACTCAATTAATTGATGAATTTCTATAAATAAGAAGTGACCTTGACATTGAACTTTAAATAGAAACTCATCTAAAGTCTTTGCATTCCTTTGACATTTGTATGAAGGTTGATGTAAATCTGTCAAAGCATGAAGCTGCATTGAATTGTGACGCGGTGGGAGGGGAAGGACATGGGCAACACTTGATGCCCCCATTACACCACAGGACCGACCATAAAACTGGTGTGATGTCCCCATTACACCACAGGACCGACCATAAAACTGGTGTGATGCCCCCATTACACCACAGGACCGACCATAAAACTGGTGTGATGCCCCCATTACACCACAGGACCGACCATAAAACTGGTGTGATGTCCCCATTACACCACAGGACCGACCATAAAACTGGTGTGATGCCCCCATTACACCACAGGACCGACCATAAAACTGGTGTGATGCCCCCATTACACCACAGGACCGACCATAAAACTGGTGTGATGCCCCCATTACACCACAGGACCGACCATAAAACTGGTGTGATGCCCCAATTACACCACAGGACCGACCATAAAACTGGTGTGATGTCCCCATTACACCACAGGACCGACCATAAAACTGGTGTGATGCCCCCATTACACCACAGGACCGACCATAAAACTGGTGTGATGCCCCCATTACACCACAGGACCGACCATAAAACTGGTGTGATGCCCCCATTACACCACAGGACCGACCATAAAACTGGTGTGATGTCCCCATTACACCACAGGACCGACCATAAAACTGGTGTGATGCCCCCATTACACCACAGGACCGACCATAAAACTGGTGTGATGCCCCCATTACACCACAGGACCGACCATAAAACTGGTGTGATGCCCCCATTACACCACAGGACCGACCATAAAACTGGTGTGATGCCCCCATTACACCACAGGACTGACCATAAAACTGGTGTGCTTTTCAGGATCATATATAATAATATACAATACAACTTAATCACAAAGTGTTTATTACCAAATATGAAATATCACAGCTTTTTTTAAAATAAATTCTTTCATTGTATCACAGCACTGATACAATCCTGGAGCTGAAAATAATTGGTCTGTATCTTTCTGAAGAGACAGATTGACATAAGTCCTTAGTATATAATACAAGTGGAGAGAGCCACAAGTATGAATCAGTCACATGTTTTAATATACTTTCTTATCTTTCCAATTTTTTTATTTTCGTTCAATTCAATACATCTTCAAGCTACAAATAAAACAAATCACAATACATGCTTTCATGAAAAAATTACTCTTTTTAATAGATCCAATCCATTTTGACATTTAAATTGGATAAAAGTTATTATCTCACCATATTTGTAACCTGCTAGACATTCTATTTAACTATTTCTAGCAATGTAAAGACACATTTAAACACGTGTTCCTGTTACATCTTGTGACAAACATCACTGCTCTGTTCTCTTAATGCTGCAGTCTGTTTCTACACGCTTGTTTTATCAGTGTAGAAGTGTTTGAACTTTTCACACCATAATGGATTGTCTTCCTGTTCAGAGTTCCATTGAGGATTATTTCCATTGTCAGGGTTCCAATACAGATTATCTCCCTTGTCGTCATTTAAAAGCTATTATCATCAGTGGCTGTGTTTTCTTGGTCTCCTCACAAAGTCCGGGTTGTATTGAGAATTGTATCGTCGATCCCTATCGCTCACTTCCTTCTCTTCTCTTTCTTCTTCTGTCTTTTCACCCCTGACCTTTGCCATCAGTGCTGCAGTTTTCCTTTTCTCAGCAGCTTCTCTTTTAAGTCTCTCTGCCCGAAGCTGCTCCATGCTCTTTGACCCTTGAACTTTGACTGCTCTTGAACTTTCACCTGACCTCTCCTTGTCTTTCTTGTGTTTGTGATGTTTGTGCTGTGAAAATCAAATCATTTGAAGCAAATGACAATCACTTCAATACACAACCAATTGACTTTAAAGTGCTAGCAGAGTTAACTTTATTTATAGAATTTGAACCTATATAAAAAAAATTGAAATTAAAATGAATAAAATACCTTTTCTTTAAGATATTAAATTATTTTTTTTGGCAAAAATGTATTTAATATTCCTTTTAATCAGCATCCTATAATTAAAGCCCTCTCTGTTTCTTAGTGGAACAGCCCACTAACCATCCACAATTCTATGCCCCTCCCCCTAAATATCACCCACTAACCATCCACGATTCTATGCCCCTCCCCCAAGTATCACCCACTAACAATCCACAATTCTATGCCCCTCCCCCAAGTATCACCCACTAACCATCCACGATTCTATGCCCCTCCCCCAAAATATCACCCACTAACAATCCACAATTCTATGCCCCTCCCCATAATTATTACCCACTGACCATCCACAATTCTATGCCCCTCCCCCTAAATATCACCCACTGACCATCCACAATTCTTTTCTCCTCCCCCAAAATATCACCCACTGACCATCCACAATTCTATGCCCCTCCCCCTAAACATAACAATTAGTACGTTATAACAATATTTTCCTGTTGCCTCAGCAAACATCAGGTATCCACACAGAACCCATATCCCTGAAACTTTTCTTATCCTTAAACGCAGATCTTGTAATCTAGCTTAATTTCTTGCTCTGGTTTTATCTTAAAAATATATTCACATTCTTTGACCTTTAACCTTAATCATTGAGCAGTGACCACAAAAATCTAATCAGGTGTAGACCTTCACTGTGTGATGCTATGGTGTGAATATGTACTAAATCTGTCCAGGGATTCATGAGATATTTTGTACACAAGCTTTACAGTCCCAAAGTGGTCAATGGTGACCTTTTACCTTTAATGTTGACCGATGACAGCCACAATCTAATCAGAGGTAGACTTTCACTGTGTGATGCTATGGTGTGAACATGAACTAAATCTGTCTAGGGGTTCATGAGATATATTGCACATGTTGTCAACGGTGACCTTTTACCTTTAACGTTGGCCAATGACCACCAAAATCTAATCAGGGGTAGACCTTCACTGTGTGATGCTATGGTGTGAACATGAACTAAATCTGTCTAGGGGTTCATGAGATATATTGCACATGTTGTCAACGGTGACCTTTTACCTTTAACGTTGGCCAATGAACACCAAAATCTAATCAGGGGTAGACCTTCACTGTGTAATGCTATGTTGTGAATATGAACTAAATCTGTCTAGGGGTTCATGAGATATATTGTACATGTTGTGTGGCAACGGTGACCTTTTACCTTTAACGTTGGCCAATGAACACCAAAATCTAATCAGGGGTAGACCTTCACTGTGTGATGCTATGGTGTGAATATGAATCTAATCTGACCAACACTTTTAAGATATGTGGTACACAAGGTCTGCAAGTCAGTGGAGCTCTCTAGTGTTTTATAATAACCTACAGTGTGACAGAGATCCATGAACAATGTTCACTTTGCTACAATCCATACCTTGTGTTTGTCTGAATGGTGTTTGTCCTTGTGACTCTTCTTTTTCAGGTAACCGTTGAGCTTGTGTATGGGATCTAAGGAGTCCTTCAGTTTCTTATCCTTATGCTCTCTGTAAATAAAGCAGATTTTAGAGAGATGAAAACATAAATAAGGTGTCTCTTTGAATATATGATTTATTGTTAATAAATTTGGAAGAGTTTAATTTCATAAATCCCAATTTCTATTTTCCATGCATGAGTTTTATTTCTTCATGAATCAAAATATCTCAATTTCAGAACATTATAAACTGTTTTATGGACACAGATTGTAACTTAAATGTGTATGGAAATATTAAACAAATGTAATTCAATTCCAATAAATAACTGTTCATTACCATAATAAAACACCAGTCAATCAAGAAATACATGTACTTTAATATTTTTCGCACTTAAAAGTAGTCTGTCAGAACTGGAATAAGTTCACATACATCGTGTTGACGGATAAAGTACTTTGTATTGACAGACAGAGCATGGCTTTATCTGGCAGTAGTTATCGCCAGATATCTGTGGTGATTGCAGGATAAATGTAATTATCTCCCCTTGCTTCACAAAGTTTTAATCACCTTTTATTGATTGTGTCATCTTCATCTTCTTCACGTTTCCTTTTCTTAGCATACCACGGGGCTGATCCTGTGAAAAAGGAATTCAATATTTAATATACTATAGTGCATACCCGTTAACCCTCCCTCATTACGTGGGAGACTCCCTCATTTTGACCATAATTTACCAACCTCCCTCAAAATCTACCTCATTTCAGTCCAATCACAAACAAACTCAAAATCTACATCCAGTGGTCAAATGATATCCTAGTTACTGCAGGGTGTGTGTAATGACCATAACAGGTGTGTCTGGATCAAATGAATGCTTTTTGAAGTTGTTTTGATACATAACAAGGGGAAAACAAATTGAGTAATGCAGTTTTAGACATATTTCACGCACTTTCTCCCTCATTGGAAATGTGGAATGAGGGAGATCTCCAACATTGGAGGTTTCAGAGGTTAACACCAATGATAGTGGCAGAAAAATAGAAACATCTCTAAAACACCATACAAATACTCTGTTTAATGTTAAACTTTGTTTTAGATAACATAAACATAAACCAAGTTTTATCAGAATGCAGTCATATTCAATGACACTACACTAAAGAAACCATCGTCAAATCTCAGGGCAATCAAGGCTACTGGAAAAATTTTGTAATTTGACCAAATGGAGAACAATATTTGTTATAAAATAAGTCATTTGGTTAAAAGTAATTCTCTATAAATCTTCTGACTAAGCTTTATATATTTATATTGACCAGTTTTATCAAAATTGATCGTCTTCAAAAAAATTTCAACTTCAAAAAACTGTCAGAGAACAAAAAAATATCAGTAGCTTAACTGAAATAAATCTGTATATGGATGTATAATTATT
Source organism: Mimachlamys varia (assembly GCA_947623455.1). NCBI lineage: Eukaryota > Metazoa > Mollusca > Bivalvia > Pectinida > Pectinidae > Mimachlamys > Mimachlamys varia. Next base: position 23,944,866 of record OX392532.1, on the reverse strand, counting down.
TATTGCCTGTATTTTAACTTGCCTTTATAATTTGCGTCTGATATGAAATTGATGAAAACAAGCGTATGCTACAAGACCATTGGTGATTCCTGTATTTTTACTCAAATTTTTATTTTTTTTTTTAACTTACCTCCTTGACTTTCCAATGAACTTTGACCTAAATAGGTTAAGATTCCCATCTTTTTCTCCCATTCCTCCTTTTCTGCTTTTTTCTCTGCTTCATGATCTATATTATGTTTTCCTGTGGATACCTGAGAAAAAAACCCAACAAATAATATAATTATGTACACCTTTATAAATCAAAATGTGTCAGTTTTAAAACATGGAAAGGTTTTCTTTGGAACGGTTTCAGATAAATCATTATATAGATTCCTAGTGGTGATTTTCTTGTCCCACTCTATAGGTGTGAAATAACTGCTTTTCAGAACATATCTTAAAGCTTTCTTTTCTTATACAAAAAACAGTCTCCCCCGACCCCACTTCTCTCCAGTATTAGAGAGGTTGTGTGGTCGTGCTGGTGGTGGTTTTCCAGTTCAAAGGTTTGAAAAGTTCATTTTGAAACTTCAGGGATGAATAAAGTGAAACTAGAGTCCCTGGATACAAGTATTACACACATACAAACACACATGTTGTATAGGATCTACACATATGTATCTACACTTACACCTTCTGTGTCCTTGAAGAAGTTGATATGACCTCCAGACCCCGAGTGTATATCAGAAACGAGGCTATTTGAACTATAAACATCTAGCTTTGTTTTATCCTCATCTTCGTCCTGCTTTACTGAAGCGCCCTCTATCTTTTCTATCTTTTCAGGGGAGGTTACTGTGCTGCTAGATGTGAAAGTCACCTTCTGACTTCTAGCTTTTTGTCGTAACAAATCGGTCCTCGCTTCTTGTTCCTGATTAAGAAATGATATTAAAAAGTATGAAATAAGAACTTCATAAAACTCGATAACAATTTACCAATTCAACAAAGGCTTATTTCTTTGCTCATCTTTCCTGCAAAATATTTCATCTCGAAAAGCAGGTATCAAGAGAAATTTAGCTTATTTAGTACACTGAAAATACCCATGCGGTTGAGCAGGTGCCTTCAAACCTAATGTCACATCCCATCACATAATTATAATCAAGCCCAGGCTGCCTCAGTGATAGGCGAGTGGCCATGCGTTTTCTATATAATATAACTTAACCCCACCTGGCCACCCTCAACACAAGATTGCTTATGAACAATATACATGTAAAAAATAACGTATATGATATCAGCTAGGTATGTGAGGGAGAAATACTGCTTAACTAGCGAGCTAGCTTTGCCAGTCATTCAGTATTACCAGAGGACCCATTCAAGAAAATCTTTTTTTTTTTCAATTTTTCGACCCTAAAAGTAACTGCCCACTTTAAGCAAGTGTACATGTGCACTATATGCACAAAATAACGATAAGCAATGGTGAGCGTTATTAGTAGTTTGATGGGTGATTGGTGGCAATGTAGAGACTGTGTGATCATGTAAGGCCAGTCCTTGGTGGTTTGGGGAAGGTGCATTGATACACAGATAAGGACCTATGGATTCCCAGACCAAGTCTTGGGACGAGACTTCTCGGAGGGGGGAATAATGTAATATCCAACTCGGTATATGAGGGAGAAATAATGCCTAACTGGTGAGCTAGCTTTTCCAGTCATGTGGTATTACCAGGGGACCTGCTCGAAACAATTAGGAAATGGTGAGCATGGTCAGTAGTTGGAAGGGTCTGCACATTACATGTATATTATGGGAAGACAATTCCAGACTTGACACACTACTTCATGTGTCATTTAGTTCCTCTCACTTTGTTTTCTTTTGGTATACATGTACTGTAGTAACTTTTTAATCATTTTTCAACGTATGTTATGATGCGACAGAAAACAAGATGCTCAAAAGGCCTGTATTTTTTACCTGAAATTTCATGAAATCTTTGGAAAATATTCTCAATAGAAGTTCTTTGTAAATATTTCCATATAGATTTGTCTTTGTTTAAGAATGATTCAGACTGAAAGAAAACTGTACTTGTGCTATCCCAGCATGCTTCTGGTGAAACACAATCAACCATATTGGCTTCTTGGTATTGCCAAAGAAGTTGTTTAATTATTTATATTTACATCTTTGATCCCTGTGATCTCAAAAGTCAATGTCAAGTTAAATTATTTGAGGAAACTTTTTGGCACTTAAAGCCAGGAACCTACTGGCCAAGTATCAGTTCTCTATACAATGTACCCCTGGTTATTTAAAAGACAAGAGGCCCAGAGTGTCTACAATTGTATATCCCTCACCAGGATATACAGTATGTGAAGTCTTGATCATCTACCCTATACTTACAGCTAGGGCCACCTTCCTCAATCTCTCTTTCTCCTCCTCTGCTGCTTTTGCCTCATCCCGCCGAACTCTCTCAATGTTATCCTTGTTGCGGACATGCCAACTATGTAAGACAGAAACAACATCATGGTAAGTGGACAAATGTCATCTCTACGACAATACATGTAAGTAATGTTTGATGCCAATTTTTTTAAGAAAAGGTTTTCACATCAGTGTTAAATACAGTAGACCCTCATTACCTCAAACTTGTACAACTCAAAATTAAAAAGACCCTGGTTAACCTGAAGTATTTGGTCGGTCCCTGGTTAACTTGAAGTACTTGGTCGAGCCCTGATTAACTTGAAGTAATCTGTCTGTCACTGCCAAACTTCATACAAATATTCAAAATTGCTTGATGTGAATACTTGAATAGCTTTAAGATTTCATCCAGTCCCGTCAAATTCAAGATAGCGTTTGTGTTTTAAGTCCTATTAACAGCAAGAGTCATTTAAAGGCGTGCTAGGTTTTGGAGATGGAAGAAGTTGAAGAACGCGGGAGTACACGGAGAAAAAAAAACGACCTACATGTACACTAATTGGCCAAAGTCAGAACCTGGCAACTGTTCCACATGGGTTTTGAATTCAAAACCCAGAGATGGAGGGCTAGTGGTAGAATGTCGGGACACATTAACAATTCGGCCACTGTGGCCTGTAGGTTTGACTGCATCTGATTTACAGGTTAATATTGTTATTTTGGGGCAAAATCATGGGAATTTTGAGAATCTGCGTTTAAGTCTCCCTTTCATAGTGTTATTGATATTGACTCCGACTCATATAAGATTGAATTGAAACTTATCTTAGTTACTGATATAGTCATAATAAACATACAACTTACTGAAATTTTGAGGAAATTTATTTGCAGGTCGGGATTCTGCTGTTTTGGAGTAAACACTTGAATTTTGAGAAGTTACATTTGTGTCAACTTTTAATAGTATTATACCACAATTGGTACAATTTTGACAGATTTTCAGTGATATCTACAAATTCAGATAGTGTATTTGGAATGTTTCTTGATTTTTGACAAAGAGTATGTATGTTGGTTCATTTTCAGAAGTAAAAATTACACGAGGTGATTTTGTTTTGAAAGCATAACGCAAAACTTTCAAGAAGATTTTGTCCGTTTTTCGGCCGTGACCTGTACCCCAATTGGTACACCGTATCACAGGTCATGGAATCTGTTTTTATTTCAACTAATGAAAGCACCTATTGCAACAAAATATTCTGCCTTTTTAAATACCATACCAAACTACAGCTTTACATATCCTCTTTGATATTTTTCGGTTATAAGGACCAAAAATCTACATTTAAGCTGGCTTAAAATTACCCCCTTCAAAATTCGCCAAAATGTCGTCGACGCACAGCGTTTTTACTTTGTTTCTGATATGATGACTTTGATGTTATCGTGTAATTGTAAATTGATCCAGAAAATAAAAATATTTGGTAGTAATGCTGACAAATATCTATTTTGTTATCCTGTCAAAGGAAAATGTTCAAATATCATTTTCAAGCAATTTCCCAACCATTTTGTGACCGTGTACCAAATGGGATAGCGTACCAATTGTGGAAGCGTCACGTTAATTAAATTGAAACTTGGCCACATTACTACCATTTTGCTGTGTGTATATATTATCATCTTCCTTTGGACTTCAACGTTATCGACAAAGCGAGACATATAATTAGGTGTAGCTAAAAAAGCATTTAATTTTTAGCTACTCTAGAATGCACTGACACCTGATTTCTTTCTACTGTTAGAGGAAAATCACCGGGCCATCGTGGGGACAGCAAACCCTGACAGACATCGCCATGAGTAGGAGTTGAACCCCAAACTATTGCGAGCAGTCTGCAGCTCATTAAAGCTGATCATGAGGCAGCTTGACTGCTTTAATTTATGCTATTCCTTGCCAACGCAACAGCAATCACAGCTACGGGGCAATGCTTTCTTTCCTTGATTCCTGCACACTTGTGTTGTTTTAGCTAATGTAGGAGGACATCATTTCTTTAAAATGTTAAATAATACCGACTTATAAAAAGATCCTATGCAAAAATGAGAAGATATAATATATGTCATAAATAGACCTACTGTAGGACCCTAAATTAATTATATCGTTGTTCAAGAGAAATGTAAGTTTGGCGTACTTGTATACACAATATATATATCACCTAAGGCCATACCAATTAGATTAATTGTTCTTCGGAAAATGAGATTTCAAAATTGGAGCGAGCGGGTGCATTTTTTTTGTTTTTACAAAAATTTTGAATTCCTTAAAATTTCGAGCGAGCGCTAGTTTTCAAAAAACTAAATGTCAGAATACTTGTTTAACTATTTATATAATGTATCACCAAATAGTACACGTATTTAAACTGTGGTAGCGTTTTTTAAAAATAATTTCCATGGTAAAAACTACTTGCATAATGCTGTGCAATAAAACAGCATTTCAGAGAAAAGTTTTCTTGAATTACCTTCTTAATAGAAGACCCAAGGTCATTCATATAAGTTTAGTGATTGAACCAAAGCCGTAGGAAACACCTTTTAGCACCCACATTTTTTTCTTGTAGGTATTTAGATGCTTCTATTCATGCAGAATGCATATTTTATTGAATTGATATAAATTAGTTATGACAAAATATATGTATGATCACGGACTTACAAAATGTAGATAGTCTAATCTAAGTCTGTGGTGTGATGTACCGCTATATCAAACAAACCCTGAAGGCTAGATATGTATGACACTAGGTGTTTTGCTGACATAGCCTTTAGGTTCCAATAACATTAATAATAATAATAATAATGGACACAAGCATTATTTGTGTACTATATATCCAAATCAGAAAGATTATTATCAGTTCATAAGCTGACGTCCCATATATGAATAAGTTCAATTATATGTAATATTGTTCATCTCGTGGTTGAATAAGGAACATGAACCTAGCTAGTGTTCATCCATTCGGGATTTAAATGTTCTGACTACTGATGACTAAGTAACTAAGGCATCTGAAAGAGAGTTCGAATGGTAATACCTACAGTGTACATAAATATTTTAAAATATGAATAACAAAAACGTTTTTTTACTATCAAAATTAAGCCTATTCTACTCAAATAAGACTGATGAAATGACATTGATGTCTGCCAAATTGGGTCGATTGCTTGAGAAGAGTATCGATTTGAAATTCAATATAGAGGTGTTATTATAGTCGTACATTTGTATTAACAACATATCTTCTGATGTTGCTTACCTAATTCAGGATTTTAAAAGATATTTGATTGAAGTTGCTTTTGAGTGACCCCGCTTGAGTTCTGTATTTTGTTTGTTTGATCAAAAGATCTTGGAACGATAATTTATCTATTGCGGTATTTTGCAATACATTAATTATGACAACCGGATTATGTAGTGATCAACACGATAAGAAAGCAATTTTGACACATTCTCAGTTTTCTTCACAAGTGAAAAAGCCTCGTTGCGCATTTCCCTCATGTTGCTGCCGAAAAAACCGCTTAAAATACCATTTTTACCTTTATTACAAACATTGGAATGATCTGAAATGGCATTTTCTAAAATTTGAACTATTGTAAAATATATCCAGATTTGTCATTTTTCATTGACGCTAAAATTGGAGCGGTAATATTTTACTTTTACTTTATTTTTCCAAAACAGGAGCGGTAAATCTGACGAACAATAACTCAAATTGGTATGGCCTAACAGGGACGTATATGTGAGATGTCCCTGGGCCTATATATATAATAATCAACAAAATATTTTAGGGTGAAACGACCGAGGGCGAACTGGATTTATGGGGAGCGACGTCGACCCTGGGCGCGAACGGGATCCCACCCGCCCATCCATTAAAAGTCGTCATTTCAAATTCTTCCTTGATAAGGATCAAACAACAGGGACAAGTAATAATTACAACAGTCATGTGTCTGTATCAAATGTATGGGGGCGATATAAACTGAAAAATATCGCCCCCATCCTCATAACCGTGTCGGTTGAAGCACAGAGACATGTACAGACTTATATGATAAATTATCGATAAATACTTATATATATTGTCAATATATACTGTATAGGTATATATCGGTAAGTCTAACATGCCCCTGTGATTGAAGTTATCAAGGGCACATCTACATTATGTAGGCTACGTATACTAGGCCTATACTTCGTCGTCTCCTACAATAATATCCGAGTCAAATGACCCGGGCATTGACTATTTGTACGATCAGACTTGATGATGAATTTAAATACTACCTTTTGTGATGTAAAATATTCATTGTCGTAGGCACGTATATGTCCCTTTCGTAGGCAAACGTTAATAACGTTAACAGGCCCAGTAAATATTTTGGTAATATGGTACAAATCTGAAGTGGCATTTGATTGGATAAAAATATTTATTATTTTGGGGGATCCCCCCGGTTGAGGCGGGGATTCCCAAGTTACAATCTTAGTTGTTCTAGCGGTTTCGACACCGATCACAGGAAATGTTTACAAGTGATTTGTTCCGGAAATTATGAATGACGGTGAGATATCAGTATTTCAGCTGTTACTTTAAGATCAGTGTAGCAGGAAATAATCTCGATCACCCTTTAGAAACGTATGACTATGCTATTTCCACGTAAATCAAACTCTTAGGGTCCTATAGTCGCTCGATTGATACGTCATCCTTAAATCCCTCCGTTGTGATATAGCCCTGTTGGTGTTTCTTTGGCAAATCCTTAATGAAATATTGCATTTATCAAGTGAACTGTTAAATGATTCTACTGTTAACATTTACATAATCAATTTATATAATTTGCATTAGCCTTGTATAACATTAGGACTTATATTAATACTTTTCTTTTCAGTGTGAAAGTTTGCCTTTGACGTCATTTCATTTATATGACACGCAGTTAATTTAGTTTGCAATTAATGATTTAGAATCTTAGATATAAACTTGTGTTTTCAGCTTAAAAACACAATCATGACATAGGTTATAATTAATGAGAAATGAAAAATGTGCTGCTCAATATTTGAGGAAGGAATGTTAATGTAACAAACTTAAGTATAAAAATACAATTTGATAAAAAAACATCAACTTCATATTTTCAGCTCACAAAGCAAAGATCTATAGAGTGCTCCCTATTGTTAAAGTTGGATTCAGGTTTTATATTAAGAAATTAGTTAACTATTATTCTGAGTTTCCTAATTGGTCCTGATCGACAACATATAGACTATACAGACTTAGACATTTTGACAAATAGATCATAAGTGTACGTCACTTGAGATGTATTGCAGATATAAAAATGTTAATATAAGTTTCCTAATCTCAATGACTATGAATCCCTATAAAGGTCAACTGTGTCAAATACACTGCACTGGACCAGCCTTTTACCAAGGTGTACAGTGTATACACTAATGTGTTGTGTATAATGATTACAATATTAGGACAAACACAAATTTGTTCCTTCACTGCAAGTGTTTATTATCGTTCAATGATCCCAATAAAGGAAAATAATGTGTAAAATGTAGATTCATGTGTAGAAAAACATGGAATATATTATAGTGATGAAGATATAGTGCCGTATTGCTTGGGCTCAAACCTGCAACCCTTAATTCGCTTTTCGGCACGATGCCCTACCACTTCGCTTGAGGGAACATTCCAAATAACTGATGCTTGTAATTATGACGACCTTTGACACAATTATCTTTTACATATATATGTAACATTGCATGTTTATTTGTGATGTTTCGATGACTATGATACATATTATGACATATTTGTCAGACAACTTTATGACCAGTACGCCTAAAGAATTTTACAGTAAAATATATATAAATTGTCGACAAAAAATAATTCAATGCATGCAGGTAGCTGTTAAATACCAAAGTGGCTTGATTCAGCTATACTTTGTTCCAAACTTGGTCATCACATATACATGTACCTATTTTACACCTTTGTGTATTTACATTTGTATGTATACAATTCACTAGTAATTTGTCCCAGGAAGGTGACAGTATATACATATACTGTATTAGTTGAAGCGTGTGTCACCTACATGTATAAACACTTTTTGGTTGTATTACGTACATGTATCTTTTACAACCTACTGTGAACCAACTTATTTTTGCCGCGACATAATTTCGCGTTTTTTATGAAATGACTATATATTGCAACGATTTAATTTCGCGATAAATATGGTCATAGATCCTTAGATTATATGTACAGTACAGTACAATACTCCTACAGTTGGCATACTTCTGATTGAAACTATTTCACGGCGATTATTATATTAAATTTAGTTTTCCCGAATTTTGATCAACCGTGAAATATGCGAAAAATTTAGCGTACGCGAAAGTAAGTTGGTTTACAGTATATACATGTACAATGTACTTAACTATCCCGAAGACAATGTTTTGTGAAAAGGAACAATTTTAAAGAAAGGCATTTTAACTTTGGTCTTTCAATTGGACTTCGAAGAATATATATAACAAAATTATTTCCATACAGTGGTTTCCATGGTGATTGTTTGGTCTTCCTTATGTTTTATCTGCTTTATACAGTTTTTCAGAGTAATAATGCTCTCTCACATCTACAGAACATCTTGCCGGTTACATCTATGAGATCCTTTCTGAGAAGAAAGAGTCGTCTTTGAGGGATGTTTGCAGAGAAGTGAAAAACTTGCAAATAAAGGCAAATCCTGATCAAGTACAACGCTGCCTCTCCCTGCTTCATGCACAGGACCTTGTCAGCAACGACAAGAGGGATGGAGTGGAGATGTGGGCACTGCGGTCTGAGGCTGATGTACAGCCAGGTCTGAACAACCAAAAAGCAGGTAACAATAAAATACCAGCAACATGTTTCTTCAATGAATAAATAGATAAATATACAAGTGTCAGCATTTGATATAGCACCAAAACTAGCTGAAATTACCGTCGCATCAAGCGCTGTACAGTACACTTATTATACTTTTAATCCAGTTCACTGTCCTTTTTAATGAAATTCGTTTTTTTCCTATATACGTTATCTTCCTTAATGTATTTGTACATGCGACACTTAATAAAATAATTTACTGGTTGATTAATTGATTGATTTTGTATGCTTGTGTGTGTACTGGAGATGTTTATATTGTGTCTTTGTTTGTAAGGGGACAAATGCTTCCAGCAGAATGCTATAACTGTAATGTATGTACAGCACAAATACTCACAGTATTACAAGCAAACACCCGCCCTTCAAATGAATGACTTTTGTCAATTCTCAAATCACAGGGGTACCGTAAAACTACTTTTAGGTATTCAAGGTCCTTAGAAGAATGAAATGCTCTGAGAAATTTGAAATAAGTAATCTTTGTCTATGATTAAGGTCTGAGTTCCAAGCTTAGTAACTCATTTACACACATCTGAACTCTTCCAATTCAAAGGTTCAGATACTTCATTATGCATTTTTCAGGCTCAAACGAGGTAAGGTAAAAAAAAACCCAAAAAACTTAATAACAAAATAATTTCAAAATCTTTGTTGTTGTTGGCCTGATAATTGTCAATGTGAAATAATGTGTACACTTATAGTAAATCTTTGATAAAATTTTTCCATCTTGAGGTCCTTAATCTTTATAACATATGTAGCATTATCCACTCGGGTATACACGAGACGCTATTAATATAAGTTCGAGATGGAAAGCTGACTACGGCAGGGACAACTAACACCAGACTAAAGTTCACATCGTTTTATTTACACATCCATGAAGTTCAACATATCATACATTAAGTTCAAATACATCCCATTCAGAAGTAAACACGTTCACACTTAGCATCCAAAGCACGCTGTCTCACATAATATCCGCGGGCGATAATTCCCAGTCATAATGTATTCTGTAGTTATAAGAACACGCTAAGTACATCCCATAAATCCGATCACAAGTTGCGTGGAGTATTTCTCAAAGTAAAGTTTATCTCTCTTGTTTCCGTTACTGTCACCCCTTATATACCACTTTCATACTGCATTCTCATTGGCTTACATCTGCTCCTCCGACCTAGATTCGGCTCCTCTCTCGCTCCTCACTCACGCTGATTGGTTAATCCCTGCTCCTCTCGCTCCTCCGACCTACTTAGAGCTCGCTTCTCACTCTCTCTGATTGGTTAATACAGTGACTTACACTAGTTATAAATAGGAATCTTTTACTAACTTTATACGGGCCTTATGCAACCTGTCAATCAAACTGGGCCCTAATACACAGCTTCCCGATAACACAGTACGTAAACAACTCCTTATATGGAAACCTTGCTCCCTGCTGCCCCGTGTATACACATACATGTACACGCATACATGTACACACCCTATACACACCCTATGTATACATATACCTAGCTCACTACTATATAACTCTTAAACAAAACACAACTAAACTACAACATTTCTAATTTAATACATATAAGTGTGAAATATATTTCCACGCTACACTACCCGCAACTTTTCAAGTTTGAATACGTGAATAAATAATGTCCAATTAACATAAAGTGTCTCTTCTCCAGATTCATATAATTAATTCGGAGAACGTACCGATACTCCGAATAAAGTTCACTATTAATCCACGAGGGTCTTTAAAATTGTCACAAGAATTCACGTCCAATGAGATAATGCCGTAAGTATCTCACATAGAAAACACGGCCAGCATCTCTTTCCGGGTCACACAATAGTTACGCTCAGCCTTACTAAGCGACCTACTGGCGTACGCAATAACAACTTCCTGGCCTTCCTGGACTTGTGACAACACTGCTCCTATAGCGTAATTGCTGGCATCTGTGTCAAGTATGAATTTACCCCCGTTCACGTCTGGATAGCTCAAAATAGGAGTTGAGATTAACCGTTTTTTCAGCTCTGGAATGTTCTTCCGTCCACATCCATGATTTACCTTTCTTGGTAAGGTCATGTAGACACTTCGCTATTAATGCGAAGTTTTTAACAAACTTCCTGTAATAGGACGCTAATCCGAGGAAAGTTCTTAACTCTGAAACAGTCTCTGGCGCTTTCATCTTCGATAAGCCTCTCAAGCCTCTCCAAGACTGCCGTCAAGTTGTCCAAATGTTGTCCGAAATCCTTCCCGTACACAATAATGTCGTCCAGATAAAGCACTGCAATGTTCCATTGTAATCCACTCAGCTCTTTCTCTATTATTCTGGAGAAAGTGGCCGGGGCGTTGGTCAAACCAAACGCCATCACTTTATATTGGTACAATCCACCTCGTGGCATATCGAAGGCTGTCAGCTTTTTGTCGTCCTCCCTCATAGGCACCTGATGATAAGCCATATTGAGATCCAGAGATGAAAACCATTTAGCTCCACTCAAAGCATCCAGATTGTCGTCAATACGACTAATGGGGTAGGCATCCTTAATAGTTTTCTCATTAAGTCGCCGGTAATCCACACACACTCTCCAGGAATTATCCCGCTTTTGGACCAAAACAAGTTGTGAACTCCATGGACTCTCCGAGCGCTCTATCAATCCCTGTTGTTCTAGCTTAGCTATTTCTTCATCTAAGATTTTACGTTTGTAGATAGGTACTCTCCGTGGTGCCTCTTTAAATGGCACAGGATCCTTTAATTTAATTGTATGCTCGCCTAGCGTGGTTATTCCCATCTTTCCGTTAGGGTCCGCAAATGTGGTTTGGTGTTTTAACAAGAACTGCCTGAACTGCTCACGTTCCTCGGAATTAAGGTTAGTACATCCACGTTCGTACATTTCCGTCAAATATTCCGGTAACACGTCGTCATGCTCGGCTATGTTATCAACGTCGGAAACAGTCCTGTCGATATTCTTCACTGGTACACAAACAGCCATGTTGGTCTCCTTTTTCACGATGACTGGCTCGTCACCTGGGTTAAATAACCTTGTATACAGCGATTTGTGTGAAGTATCAACGAGCACATTCGCTAATGCTAATCCGTGAGAACGAATAAACACTTTCTCTGGTACGAGAACTCCAACATGTGAATTAGTTGTTCTGGTCAGTCTTGATCTCACCACCATTTCGTGTTAAGCAGGTATAGTTACAGTGTCCATACTAATTACTCTGCTGCTTTTAAATCCATTTCCGTTGACGGATTCATCTTTAGGCTTTCTGTCCGTGATGATAAACATCCAGTTTTCATAGTCCCACTGACATTTGAATTGAGTTATGAAGTCCTGACCCAATACATTTGTTTTAATATTAGCCACAAAATCTCTAAAATTTACACTAAATTTACTCTGTTGTTGGGGTATGCACGTCTGTACAAGTCCTCCATAGTCTGTGCGAAATCTCTGTAAGATTCGTCTGTTTTCCGTTTCCTTAATTTAGCCTCAGCCACATAGCTCTCTTTCATAGATTTATGTCCAAACCGATCGTCCATTTTATCCTTTAAGGTATTCCAGTCTTGCTTAATGGTATAATTTAAGCCGTAAGCATACACCTCAGCTTGACCACGCAATACAGTGAAAAATATACGCAATTTCCGGGCATGTGTCAAGCCGTTCAGGTCAGCTACATTTTCAAAATACCGGATATATTCACTCCATATATCTTTACCGGTACCACTGAATGTTCGCTTCAACGGAACTTGATAACGGACAGCTTTCTATATTCACGACTGGGCGTCTCCAATACACCAGTAACACCGTCATCTAATCCCTGAGACATATTTTGCACCATGTCTATCATCATGGGATTCCGTAACAACTTCACTATGAGCGAACATGTGATTAACAGGAGGATCACAAGAGTTCCCAACACTACAAACTCCTTAGTGAAACAGACGATGACGTGGTTGGGGTACCTGTGGTACAGAATACCAACACAACTTCCCAAACACCCCAACACAAGAATCCATTTCAAAATAAATCCCTTGTATTGATTTCCCATTATGTGTGAGTTAGTGGTTCTCGCCAGTGAAGTAGTCGCACATTCATAACTACTACCCGGAGTCCTTTGCACCACATGCGGAGTATCGCTCACATCCGGTGTATCCATAGCTGGGCTACTTGACCCATTGCTATTCCCCACTTCACTCTCCTCGAAATCAACATTTAAATTTCGACGCACACTCGGTGAAGTAAGCCCACGCTGAGATGGTCTCCTTGGTGTGTCCGATATATCCATTATTGAAAATTATCACAGATGTAAAATCCAAATAGTCTAATCCTGCCATGAAACATTCCATCCCGCCGCTGCCCCCATTTGTAGCGTTATCCACTCGGGTATACACGAGACGCTATTAATATAAGTTCGAGATGGAAAGCTAACTACGGCAGGGACAACTAACACCAGACTAAAGTTCACATCGTTTTATTAACACATCCATGAAGTTCAACATATCATACATTAAGTTCAAATACATCCCATTCAGAAGTAAACACGTTCACACTTAGCATCCAAAGCACGCTGTCTCACATAATATCCGCGGGCGATAATTCCCAGTCATAATATATTCCGTAGTTATAAGAACACGCTAAGTACATCCCATAAATCCGATCACAAGTTGCGTGGAGTATTTCTCAAAGTAAAGTTTATCTCTCTCGTTTCCGTTACTGTCACCCCTTATATACCACTTTCATACTGCATTCTCATTGGCTAACATCTGCTCCTCCGACCTAGATTCGGCTCCTCTCTCGCTCCTCACTCACACTGATTGGTTAATCCCTGCTCCTCTCGCTCCTCCGACCTACTTAGAGCTCGCTTCTCACTCTCTCTGATTGGTTAATACAGTGACTTACACTAGTTATAAATAGGAATCTGTTACTTAATTTATACGGGCCTTATGCAACCTGTCAATCAAACTGGGCCCTAATACACAGCTTCCCGATAACACAGTACGTAAACAACTCCTTATATGGAAACCTTGCTCCCTGCTGCCCCGTGTATACACATACATGTACACACCTTATACACACCCTATGTATACATATACCTAGCTCACTACTATATAACTCTTAAACAAAACACAACCAAACTACAACATTTCTAATTTAATACATATAAGTGTGAAATATATTTCCACGCTACACATACTACAATTCATGTTCACTTACATGCTCTCTGCTTACCTGCAATATGTCATAACAAAATTGAAGGCATGCGAATAGCGTTTTTATTGGTCTTGATTGTCTCTGGTTAAATATAAACCTGATCAGTTGCTAAGCTATTTAATGACCTATCCTTTGAACACTACAGAAGAGTGCCCTGACTTTAAAGCCAGTCATTTTAACTGCAACACTACCACAATATTTTCAGAGATAGAAGTTAACTGTTTTGAGTCAGGTGCCCAGCTCATTTCAGAAAATAAGTTGCAATACATAGAAAATGTAGTAATAAATGGCAAAATTTCTGAAAATCTGGGGACCCAAACAATTTTTTAGGGACCATATTGTTCTACTGGGCCCCTGCTAATCTGCATCCCTGATTTTTTAATGTTTGGTTAAGTTTGTTTGTATTTTATGTCATGGTCATTTAAGGACATGCCAGATTTTGGTGGGAAAGAGTTTTCAGAGAAAAACTACCTGTCTAGTACCTGGAAACTGACCGTCATATGATAGGCCTTGAACAGGTGACCAATTGCAAGTGGAGGTCTAATAATTAGTGGAAGCAGAATGTCAGACACCACCTCATGTAAAGCCCTAAAGGATCAAACGAGTCTTCTTGTCCCATCCACAAGGTGGTGTACTCTGAGTCCTGATTTTGCTATGCTATATTACAGAGGTGCAGAGAGTATGTGTGAGGGTACCCCGGTTATATCATGTTATATCATTGGGGCTGCTTGTGATCTATAGGTACATGTATAATATTGATTTGAGATCTAGATTTATGTAGTGTTCTCCTCTCAGTGGTTGTATGACCACATTTATGATTTCTGTGCCAGTGAAACATACACAGGTTGCTAACTATTTTATTGGTTTCAGGTTAGGAAAACTGACCAATCACTAGGCTTATACCTGTTATTAGATGATCAATGAAAAAACAGTAACTGACATCAAAGCTTGTACATTTTACCGTTATGCTGCCATGTGATTGATTCTATAAAACAGTTTTTATCTACATGGTGGCAGTTCACAGCCTTCAGTTTTAACCAGTATTCCATGTGGTACCGAGATTATAAGGTACAAAGTCGCATATAACCACCAAAACTTTGAGGATATATGTAGATGAGTTGTCAAAAAACAATTGTTTGTCATAAACCTTATTGTCTAGCACAGGGTCCAGTTTACTATATGATGTGGGGTTTTCCTTGAAGTGAGTGAACGTGAAGACCGGGGTGCTAGAAGAAAACAGAGTGACGATAGAGGCTCAAGTTGGGAATATTCTGGTCAGGATAGACCCTCCAGTGGGCAAACCGACCGCCAGGATAGACGTTCCATCCGGGAACCTTCCAGGGGAGAAGCCTCCGGTTGGAATCCACATTCTAACACGTATTCCAACAGCCACAGTACTAGTGGCTCCTACGCTGATGCTACAAAGTCTAAGACCGGACTGAGGGGTTGCACACCTCCCTCCATCCATACCAACACAAGTCAACGAACGGGAGCAGACTCGGGATGGCCATTGCCTTCAGCTGTTTCAGCAAAGAAAGACGATGCACAAACCACTCTCAGTAAGTTAATTTTCACGAAATGCCTGTTAGCCTATGGTATGGTGTAACATTCTTTATTTGATTATAATATTGATACAATAATTAGAGGTTCTTATATATATAATTACCACTTTAATAAAGTGGTTCACAAATTATTATCCGTAGTTGTAAGGCTTATAGCAACCAGCCAATATCATTATCAACTCCCTTGGGAGCATACAACCTGTACTGCCATTTTGGGCTCACAGCTAGCATTCTACAAACTAACAACCCTTTGGTTACAAGCCCGGCGTCCTTCCACTAGACCACCGTGCCTCCATTAATTAATTTATCGTCTTCCGTTCACTTGTTTCTTTGAACATCTTCTTAAGAACCAAATATCTAGGGTTATAATATTTGGCTAGTAGCTTCCTGAGAGAGATTGCTTTAATCTTCTTAAACAGAAATGACCTTGACCTACTTTATAGCTATAAAAAAGTCATTTGCACTCTTAAAATACAGAAATGACCTTGACCTAGTTTATAGCTATAAAAAGTCCTTTGCACATTAATTTGATTGGAGTGTTATAAAGATTTCTCTGGATATGAATGACTTTACCTGCTGCAGGTTTAAATTTGGAGAAAGAACAAAACTGAATTTTAAATAGTTCGGCGTATATATGTCATAAACATGATAAAAAGTGATATAAATGACCGATTAAAAAGACACTCCCTGGTTGTGCGAATTGCGTGGGTACCTAGTTGTTTCTATGACTATAATGTCTTTTTTATTATCAGTAATTTATATTGTTGCCCATTAACACTCCTGTTTAGTCCGCGCCAAGCACTGACACCACTCCTACCAGTGTCATGTCAAGTATGAGTTTAACCTCAGTCCCTTCTCACCAACAACAACAAACATAAAACGGTGCGCAACCCACACTAAAACACAAAATCTGTAAAACAATGCCTCTATATATATATATATATTAAAGTCGTACTGGGTCATAATCACGGCCCCTTATGTCAGATATATACCATAGCCTACCGAAACAGTTACCAACTAACCGTTAGTAACGGTATAGTTATAGAGCCACGTTTCCACGGGAATCACACCCTACACCTGCCACAACACGGTAATAGACTACACTGCACAAATCAAATATGTTAAATATAAGTCTGCTTATTTATGCATTAACATATAGCCACTGTGCATGTGCTAATAACCATGTAACTGTTCTACAAAAAACCTCTTCATCTTGCAACTTGCTTTCAGAACATAAACGCAAATTTGTATTTTGCATCTCAGCAGACTTACGGGCCATATTGGTCGAGGGGGCCAATATTAGGTCCGATATGGAAAATGGTATGTTTTATTCCATTTTATAGTATACTTAGTAATAAATCACAGAAAAAGATATAATTTTGCAATTTAGAATAAATAATTCCAATGTTTTAGTGTATTGCATTAACTTCATTTTCTCATGAAATGCAACAAAATTGAAAATAAACACTTAATATTTAAATTATTCATGTGTTTTAAGTCTATATTAGTGTAACAGAGGTCATTATTTTTTCAATGCCTCCGCTAGGAGTCGAACCTGGAACCTCTGGCTACCAGTCTTATGCTCAACCGATTGAGCTAAAGAGAATTAAGATCTCCCTAGCTGAGAGGTATATTACAGCTAGTATTTACCAGGGTTACATAAGATTTATTTATTTGTCATATCAACATTAACTTCAAACACTAACGACCTTTTCAAAACGATTAGTGATTGTCACTAATCATCAAGAATAGACACAATTACCACTAAAAAAGACTACTGCCATGGAGAATTGTCTGCTATAATTCTTTCTTTGTCTGTTACTGCTATGTATCCTCTCTTCCAATCTTGCTGTAAAGAAATTCAAAACTTTTTCTCCCATATCGTGATCTCTTCGTCTTCCAGACGACATCTTTTTTGTTTTCATTTTCTTAGTAACATAGCAGCTAGGTCAAAACCAGAGAGATCTGAATGGTTTGATGAGACGTATAATCTAGAGATATTCCGTGAAGAGGGCCAATACGGGTTTTGGGGTGCATTACTGAATCAATAATGCATGGGTGACGATTATGGGTTGGTAGTTTTGGCACCATAATGCATATGAAAAAAAAACCTATTTATTTCTTAAAGTATACAATAAATCTAATAATGATTAATTGAATGTGTGTAATTAAAGATTGATTGTGCAGCAACTGTATCAAATAAACATTCAACATAAATGGTACATTATTATAAAACCTGTCACATATTTTTTTGAAAGCAGGGCATCCAGTGAGTAGGAATGGAGACCTTGTTGCCAGAGGTAGCAGTACGAGAGCTTACTCTGGTGATAGAAGCCCTACTCCATCATCCCAACAAAGCCTCAGGGATTCATCGAGTGAAAATACTAGGTCTCGTAACCCATCTATAGTGAGTATGCCTTCATCAGCCCCTTCTGATAGCACCTATACCAACACCACCAAATCAAGAGAGGCTGGCCCAGCATGTCCTCAACCTTTACCTACAGGACGGGAACTGGTCATAGCAAAGCCAGAAAATACAGTTGACACTACATGTATAAGTAAGTTTTGGTTTTCAGTTTAAAATACCTGTTATTTATGTTACTTTTCCTCATACAGTTCATTTTAATTAAGTACTGAAATGCCAAAACTGCAAGAGTCAGCATAATTTGCCTACAACTAACTGCAGAGATGGAGTGCAAGAAAACTTTGTCATATAAATTTGAATGACCTTGGAATACTTTCATGGCCAAACAATTCAATTCTGTTCTAAAGAAGAATTGTACATCTGTACTGCGTTACTCCAGATACTGTCTTGTGATTGAACAGGAAAATGTCTGTGAACAATGGCATCTGATTGCAGGCTGAAATTTACATATAATGTCTAAAGTAGGTGTGATACTGTAAATATGTACACAGTCTTGAAACACACAAACGTGTATTCAGTGTCCTAAAATGGAATTTAACAACATTTCCTTGCTTCTAATAATTGGAAATAATTAGGATATTGCCCATTAAAATATTTTCCATTAAGATATTGCCCTAAAATATTTCTCTTTAAGATATTGGCCATTGAGATATTACCCCAGGTACCTTTAAATTGAAATAGTTTAAATATGTCCTCAGGGGTGAATTAATTATTTTGAAGTATTTTTTTAAGTGCCGTATGACATTTTTTAACCATTATATATGTAAATATTATGCATACATCTAAACAAGCCAATAGGCTTTCTATTGATATTGGACTGATGAGATACTGATGAGATTGTATTCTTGATTTAAGAGTTTGAAAAGAAAAAAAAAATTATGACTGTAGTTAAGTGATCATTTTTTTAATGAACATTTCAGTAAAATCTTTTCGTGGAATGGAAATTTCCACAACAGGAGATACTAGAGTGGCAGAGTACACCAGTCTAAGACCTGAGGTACAGCAATACTGCAGTAAGTACAACAGTCTAAAACCTGAGGTACAGCAATGCTGCAGTAAGTACAACAGTCTAAAACCTGAGGTACAGCAATGCTGCAGTAAGTACACAGTCTAAAACCTGAGGTACAGCAATGCTGCAGTAAGTACACAGTCTAAAACCTGAGGTACAGCAATGCTGCAGTAAGTACACAGTCCAAAACCTGAGGTACAGCAATGCTGTGGTAAGTACACAGTCCAAAACCTGAGGTACAGCCATGCTGCAGTAAGTACACCAGTCTAAAACCTGAGTTACAGCAATACTGCAGTAAGTACACCAGTCTAAAACCTGCCGTACAGCAGTGCTGCAGTAAGTACACCAGTCTAAAACCTGCCGTACAGCAATGCTGCAGTAAGTACACAATCTAAAACCTGAAGTATAGCAAAGCTGCAGTAAGCACACAGTCTAAAACCTGATGTACAGCAATGCTGCAGTAAGTACACAGTCCAAAACTTGGGGTACAGCAATGCTGCAGTAAGTACACCGGTCTAAAACCTAAGGTACAGCAATGCTGCAGTTAGTACACATATCTAAAACCTGAGGTACAGCAATGCTGCAGTAAGTACACCCGTCTAAAACCTGAGGTACAGCAATGCTGCAGTAAGTACACAGTCTAAAACCTGAGGTACAGCAATGCTGCAGTAAGTACACCAGTCTAAAACCTGAGGTACAGCAATGCTGCAGTAAGTACACAGTCTAAAACCTGAGGTACAGCAATGCTGCAGTAAGTACACAGTCTAAAACCTGAGGTACAGCAATGCTGCAGTAAGTACATGGTCAAAACCTGAGGTACAGCATTGCTGCAGTAAGTACACCAGTCTAAAACCTGAGGTACAGCAATGCTGCATTAAGTACACCGGTCCAAAACCTGAGGTACAGCAATGCTGCAGTAATTACACAGTCTAAAACCTGAGGAACAGCAATGCTGCAATATGTACACTGTCCAAATCCTAACATACAGCAATGCTGCAGTAAGTACACAGTCCAAACCTTGAGGTACAGCAATGTTGCAGTAAGTGCACAGTCTAAAACCTGAGGTACAGCAATGCTGCAGTAAGTACACCAGTCAAACCCTGATGTACAGCAATGTTGCAGTAAGTGAACAGTCTAAAACCTGAGGTACAGCAATGCTGTGGGAAGTACACCAGTCTAAAACCTGCCGTACAGCAATGCTGCAGTAAGTACACCGGTCTAAAACCTGAAGTATAGCAAAGCTGCAGTAAGCACACAGTCTAAAACCTGATGGACAGCAATGCTGCAGTAAGTACACAGTCCAGAACTTGAGGTACAGCAATGTTGCAGTAAGTGCACAGTCTAAAACCTGAGGTACAGCAATGCTGCAGTAAGTACACAGTCAAAAACCTGAGGTACAGCAATACTGCAGTAAGTACACAGTCTAAAACCTGAGGTACAGAAATGCTGTGGTAAGTACACAAGTCTAAAACCTGACGTACAGCAATGCTGCAGTAAGTACACCAGTCTAAAACCTGACGTACAGCAATGCTGCAGTAAGTACACCAGTCTAAAACCTGATGTACAGCAATGCTGCAGTAAGTACACCAGTCTAAAACCTGATGTACAGCAATGCTGCAGTAAGTACACCAGTCTAAAACCTGATGTACAGCAATGCTGCAGTAAGTACACCAGTCTAAAATCTGATGTACAGCAATGCTGCAGTAAGTACACCAGTCTAAAACCTAAGGTTCAGCAATACTTGAGTAAGTATACAGTCCAAAACCTGAGGTACAACAATGCTGCAGTAAGTACACAGTCCAAAACTTGAGGTACAGCAATGTTGCAGTAAGTGCACAGTCTAAAACCTGAGGTACAGCAATGCTGTGGTAAGTACACCAGTCTAAAACCTGAGGTACAGCAATGCTGCAGTAAGTACACCAGTCTAAAACCTGATGTACAGCAATGCTGCAGTAATTACACAGTCTAAAACCTGAGGTACAGCAATGCTGCAGTAATTACACAGTTTAAAACCTGATGTACAGCAATGCTGCAGTAAGTACACAGTCTAAAACCTGAGGTACAGCAATGCTGCGGTAATTACACAGTCTAAAACCTGAGGTACAGCAATGCTGCAGTAATTACACAGTCTAAAACCTGATGTACAGCAATGCTGCAGTAAGTACACAGTCCAAAACTTGGGGTACAGCAATGCTGCAGTAAGTACACCGGTCTAAAACCTAAGGTACAGCAATGCTGCAGTTAGTACACATATCTAAAACCTGAGGTACAGCAATGCTGCAGTAAGTACACCCGTCTAAAACCTGAGGTACAGCAATGCTGCAGTAAGTACACAGTCTAAAACCTGAGGTACAGCAATGCTGCAGTAAGTACACCAGTCTAAAACCTGAGGTACAGCAATGCTGCAGTAAGTACACAGTCTAAAACCTGAGGTACAGCAATGCTGCAGTAAGTACACAGTCTAAAACCTGAGGTACAGCAATGCTGCAGTAAGTACATGGTCAAAACCTGAGGTACAGCATTGCTGCAGTAAGTACACCAGTCTAAAACCTGAGGTACAGCAATGCTGCATTAAGTACACCGGTCCAAAACCTGAGGTACAGCAATGCTGCAGTAATTACACAGTCTAAAACCTGAGGAACAGCAATGCTGCAATATGTACACTGTCCAAATCCTAACATACAGCAATGCTGCAGTAAGTACACAGTCCAAACCTTGAGGTACAGCAATGTTGCAGTAAGTGCACAGTCTAAAACCTGAGGTACAGCAATGCTGCAGTAAGTACACCAGTCAAACCCTGATGTACAGCAATGTTGCAGTAAGTGAACAGTCTAAAACCTGAGGTACAGCAATGCTGTGGGAAGTACACCAGTCTAAAACCTGCCGTACAGCAATGCTGCAGTAAGTACACCGGTCTAAAACCTGAAGTATAGCAAAGCTGCAGTAAGCACACAGTCTAAAACCTGATGGACAGCAATGCTGCAGTAAGTACACAGTCCAGAACTTGAGGTACAGCAATGTTGCAGTAAGTGCACAGTCTAAAACCTGAGGTACAGCAATGCTGCAGTAAGTACACAGTCAAAAACCTGAGGTACAGCAATACTGCAGTAAGTACACAGTCTAAAACCTGAGGTACAGAAATGCTGTGGTAAGTACACAAGTCTAAAACCTGACGTACAGCAATGCTGCAGTAAGTACACCAGTCTAAAACCTGACGTACAGCAATGCTGCAGTAAGTACACCAGTCTAAAACCTGATGTACAGCAATGCTGCAGTAAGTACACCAGTCTAAAACCTGATGTACAGCAATGCTGCAGTAAGTACACCAGTCTAAAACCTGATGTACAGCAATGCTGCAGTAAGTACACCAGTCTAAAATCTGATGTACAGCAATGCTGCAGTAAGTACACCAGTCTAAAACCTAAGGTTCAGCAATACTTGAGTAAGTATACAGTCCAAAACCTGAGGTACAACAATGCTGCAGTAAGTACACAGTCCAAAACTTGAGGTACAGCAATGTTGCAGTAAGTGCACAGTCTAAAACCTGAGGTACAGCAATGCTGTGGTAAGTACACCAGTCTAAAACCTGAGGTACAGCAATGCTGCAGTAAGTACACCAGTCTAAAACCTGATGTACAGCAATGCTGCAGTAATTACACAGTCTAAAACCTGAGGTACAGCAATGCTGCAGTAATTACACAGTTTAAAACCTGATGTACAGCAATGCTGCAGTAAGTACACAGTCTAAAACCTGAGGTACAGCAATGCTGCGGTAATTACACAGTCTAAAACCTGAGGTACAGCAATGCTGCAGTAATTACACAGTCTAAAACCTGAGGAACAGCAAAGCTGCAGTAAGTACACAGTCAAAAACCTGAGGTACAGCAATGCTGCGGTAATTACACAGTCTAAAACCTGATGTACAGCAATGCTGCAGTAAGTACACCAGTCTAAAACCTGAGGTACAGCAATGCTGCAGTAATTACACAGTCTAAAACCTAAGGTTCAGCAATGCTGGAGTTAGTATACAGTCCAAAACCTGAGGTACAACAATGCTGCAGTAAGTACACAGTCTAAAACCTAAGGTTCAGCAATGCTGGAGTAAGTATACAGTCCAAAACATGAGGTACAAGAATGCTGCAGTAAGTACACAGTCTAAAACCTGAAGTACAGCAATGCTGCAGTAAGTACAGAGTCTAAAGACCTGAGGTACAGCAATGCTGCAGTAAGTACACTAGTCTAAAGCCTGAGGTATGGCAATGCTGCAGTAAGAACACAGTCTAAAACCTGAGGTATGGCAATGCTGCATTAAGTACACAGTCTAAACCTGAGGTACAGCAATGCTGCAGTAAGTACACTAGTCTAAAGCCTGAGGTATGGCAATGCTGCAGTAAGAACACAGTCTAAAACCTGAGGTATGGCAATGCTGCATTAAGTACACAGTCTAAACCTGAGGTACAGCAATGCTGTGGTAAGTACACAAGTCTAAAACCTGAGGTAGAGCAATGCTGCATTAAGTACACAGTCTAAACCTGAGGTACAGCAATGCTGTGGTAAGTACACAAGTCTAAAACCTGAGGTACAGCAATGCTGCAGTAAGTACACCAGTCTAAAACCTGACATACAGCAATGCTGCAATAATTAAACGGTACAAAAACATATTTTTGTTAATTATTTCCGTTTCCATGATGGATAAATGCATCAATAAGCTCTAGCATAATTAGTAATGTATTTATTTGTTTTCTGTTTTGGTACCGTTGTCTTGTACATACAACAACAATATGTGCTTCCTGGTCCCTAGCAAATTGTCATATGTAGAGACAAAAAGATATGCGGTCTTCCCAATTGTCTTGTATATACGCAAAGACTTCTCTCTTACCTGCCTTCGAAGCTGAACTTGTTACAGTACATGACCATCGTATAAGCAAACCAATTGTTGCTAGAATCAGTACTCATTAGTTAACAACCAAAAAAAGAAATCTTGGTACAAAGGTACATCAGGAGATCATATCTTTCATCATATTACCTACTATTTTTGAATCTGCAGCAAGATATTGCATCTAAGCCACATTTATTAAAAAATAAATAATAATAAAATTTATGCCAGAATCACTATCCATTAGAAACCCACATAACAATGTTTGGAATACATACAGGGAACCCTATCAGGTTTTCCCCAACAAATGTTGATTGCTCAGTCAAAATCAGCTGGCAGTTTAAGTTATAATGCTGCAAAACTGGTGCATGTATATTGTATGGCTATATGAAGCAGTAATACAGACTGTACATCATTCAGACCGAGTTTGGTGATTCATTAAGGCATCATGAACATCAACTCTTTTTATCTGCTCATAGCTTAGCCTGGGTCCAACGATATATTCTGTACAGAAATTATAACAAATTAAGTTAATTTCCCTTGTCACAGGGATACCCCATAATTTGCTTTTTATACGCCCGTCAAAAATGACGGGACGTATTATGGTATGGCGTTGTCCGTCCGTACGTCCGTCGTAAACTTTTGTTTGTCCGGAGATCTCCTCCTACATTTTTCAACCGATTTCTTTCAAACTTGCTAGGCTTAATCCCCATGACATGAAGTTGTGTTTTCCTGAAAGACAATTTGATTCGAGAATATTCACTAGAGTTATGGCCCTTTGGGACACAATTTCGGGCATTATTTAGAAAACGTCAGAACTTTTTTGTGTTTTCTTCAATTCCTCTGAAATTTGGTATGGTACTTCGAATAACTATAATATTAAACATTTATTACGGGTTTTGTTGAGTAATTTCAACTTTTTGCGTAACAGCATTTCATAGGTAGATATAGGCATTATGTAGAAAATGCATTTCTGTTGTAAACTGTTGTTTTGTCCGGAGATCTTCTCCTACAGTTTTCAACCGATATCTTTCAAACTTGCTAGGCTTAATCATCTTGACATGAAGTTGTGTTTTCCTGAATAACAGTTTGTTTCAACAATAATTAACAGAGTTATGGCCCTTTGGAACTCCGTATCTGATGCAATTTCAGACCTTATGTAAAAAATGTCAGAACTGTTTTGCTTTTTCTTCAATTCCTCTAAAATTTTGTATGGTACTTCGAATATCTATAATATTTAACATATATTACGGGTTTTGTTGAGTTATTTCAACTTTTTGCATAACAGCTTTGCATAATTGCAATTGCAAAATATAGGCTTTATGTAGAAGATACATTTCTGTTGTAAACTGTTGTTTTGTCTGGAGATCTTCTCCTACAGTTTTCAACCGATATCTTTCAAACTTGCTAGGCTTAATCATCATAAGATGAAGTTGTGTTTTCCTGAATGACAGTTTGTTTCTACCATATTTACTAGAGTTATGGCCCTTTGGAACTTCGTATCTGATGCAATTTCAGACATTATGTTGAAAATGACAGAACTTTTTTGTGTTTTCTTCAATTCCTCTAAACTTTTGTATTGTACTTCGAATAGCTATAATATTCAACATATATTACGGGTTTTGTTGAGTTCTTTCAACTTTTTGTGTAACAGCATCGCATAGCTGCAATTGCAACATTATGCATTTATATATAGAAAATGCATTTCTATTGTAAATTGTTGTTTGTCCAGAGATTTTCTCCTACAATTTTCAATCGATATAATCTTCAAAACTTGCTAGGTTTAGTCATTATGACATGAAATTGTGTTTTCCTGAATGACAGGGTACGGTTGGCATATCATGCCTCCGCTTGCGGTGCTCTTGTTTGGTTTGCATCAGTGAATATATCCTTTTCTTTATTTTCAGATAATTTCAACAAAATTCTGCAGGTTTTGAAAAAAGAAGGAAGTCCAGTAAAGGCGACAGAAATAGCTAAAAGGGCTGGTGTTGGCGAGTCAAAAAAAAGTGTCAACAGTGCACTCTATTTTCTAGAAAAGAAAGGAATAATAAAAAAGTCAAGTACTATTTGCCCATCTTGGAGTTTGATTCCTGAAGAATGCACAGGTATATGACACATAGAATTATACAGTATTTGACCCAATAAGTGACCATTCATGGCCCTATAAGTGCCCCACTCCCTTATTGGACATGGCATAAGACATAAAAAGCTAACAAAAAAATAATACATTCTTACTTTTATTACACATGTTAAACAATCACATGCACCATACTTTGAGTATTTAAGTATATATAGCTCGCATGGCTTACTGGTGACATTAGCTTAATTTGACAATAAATTGATTAAATGCTAACTCCTTTTTTCTTTATTTGTTTCCTCCCTGGGTGCTTATGGGGTCAAATACAAAATAAGTTTAACTGGCATGATACACAAACAATGTGAACACATTAAAAGTGTCGCAACCTTAAAACATCCACTGGCCCACTTGTCAAGCTTTAACTGAATTTAAGTGATTTGTGTACAGTCGCTGGACTCTGGACATTTCCCCTGAAGATAGTAAGTGTATACATGATGTAACATTGCACTATGTTTAAAATGTAAATTGTTTCTGTTTAACTTTAACTTCGAAAATTTCAACAAATGTAAGAATGATGTCGCTTGTGGGCGTATCAAATTACCCTGGGTCCTTGGTCCGTCTGTCCTTTAACCATTCTTATTATCGCTATTTCTTGAGAATTACTGGCTGTATCATTCTCAAAATTCATCTGTGGGTTCCTCTTTGTGCCTAGTTGTGCATAGTCTATTTTTGGACAAGTCTGATAAACAAAATGGCTGACAGGTGGCCATCTTGGATTTGTGAGTAATAGTTTGTTATTGCTTTTTCTTGAGAAGTACTGGATGGAACATTCTCAAATTCCATATGCAGGTTTCCCTTGATGCCTAGTTTCGCCTAGTTCATTTTCTGACAGATCCAATAAACAATAAGGCCAACAAATGGCCATCTTGGATTTGTGAGTTACAGGTTGCTATTGCTATTTCTTGAGAAGTATAGGATGGATCATTCTCAAATTTCGCTTGTAAGTTCTCCTTGGTGCCTAGTTGTGCTGATTTGATTTTGGGACTAATAGAAACAAACAAAATGGTCGACAGACGGCCATCGTGGATTTTGCCAATGAAAATTTGTTATCGTTAAATGTTGTGAAGTATTGAATGGATCTTTCCCAAATTGCATATGCAGGTGTTCCTTGGTCCCTAGTTGTGGTGTATTGATTTTGGGACTGACCGGAAAAACAAAATAGCTGACAGACAGCCATCTTGGATTTAGACAATGAAATTGTTTAACGTTTTATTTGAGAAGTACTGGATGAATCTTTCCTGAATTCCATATGCATGTTCCCCTTGTTAATAAATACAAGATGGATCTCTCTTAAAGTTTTGGATTTTGGAACTTACTGGTATCAGAAAAACAAAACTTCTGATTAGACACCTTATTTCACCTGTTATTAATTTGCACAAGAAATTTCAAGGTTCATAGCACTAGGATAAAATACAAAAATGAAAGAAAAAAAAATCGAATTAAGATTTAATACATGAATGAAAGTTAAAATAGGAAAGGAAAAGATCCATCTTTTTAAGAATGAATGAAAAATCATCGATGGTTGGCACCAAGATCCCTCTGAGATCTCTTGTTCATGTTATACCTCCATAGCATGAAAAATAGATTTAAGCTAATCCTTCATTAAACAGAAAAAAACTTGACTGCTTTTAATTAATAGTCAGGATTCAGGCCTCTATATTCGTCAGAGAACAGGTACAGTTCATCAGAATAGCGATTGGTCTGGCATTTAAAATTAGGGTACTGGCCAATCACCGGGCTGATCATTTATAGAGGCAACAAAAAGATGTAAAACCCATGGACAATACCCTATTAAAAAATCATGGTACATTAATATAGATTTTACAGTCAAAGCACAAATATATGAAAATGTGCAAAACAAATGTTACATGTATACACTTATTTGTCAAAACTCATTATCAAAAATAGATTATATTTAGGCCATACCAATTTGATTTATTGTTCGTCGGATTTACCGCTCCTGTTTTGGAAAAATAAAATAAAAGTAAAAGTAAAATATTACCGCTCCAATTTTAGCGTCAATGAAAAACGACGAATCATGATAAATTTTACAATGGTTCAAATATAGAAAACACCATTTCGGATCATTCGAATGTTTGAAATAAAGGTAAAAATGGTATTTAAAGCGCTTTTTTTCGGCAGCAACACAAGGGAAATGCGCGACGAGGCTTTTTCACTTGTGAAGAAAACTGTGAATGTGACAAAATTGCTTTCTTATCGTGTTGATCATTACATAATCCGGTCGCCATAATGTATTGCAAAATACCGCAATAGATAATTTATCGTTCCAAGATCTTTTGATCAAATAAACAAAATATGGAACTCAAGCGGTCTTTTAAAATCCTAAATTAGGTTAGCAACATCAGTAGATATGTTGTTAAAACAAATGTACGACTGTAATAACACCTCTATATTGAATTTCAAATCGATACTCTTCTCAAGCAATCGACCCAATTTGTCTGACATCGATGTCATTTTATCAGTCTTATTTTAGTAGAATAGGCCTAATATTGATAGTTAAAAAACATTTTTGTTATTCATATTTTGAAATATTTATGCAGGTTTTACCATTCGAACTCTCTTCCAGATGCTGTAGTTACTTAGTCATCAGTAGTAAGAACATTTAAATCCCGAATGGATGAACACTGGGTTCATGATGCTTAAACTTATTCATATATGGGACGTCAGCTTATGAACTGATATTAATCTTTCCGATTTGGATATATAGTACACAAATAGTGTTTGTGTCCATTATTATTATTATAATTAATGTTATTGCAACCTAAAGGTTATGTCAGCAAAACACCGAGTGTCATACATCTAGCCTTCAGGGTTTGTTTTATATAGCGATACATCATAACACAGATTTAGATTAGATTATCTAAGTCCATGATCATACATATATTTTGTCATCATTAACTTATATCAATTCAATAAAATATGCATTCTGCATGAATAGAAGCATCTTAATACCTACAAGAAAAAAATGTGGTTGCTATAAGGTGTTTCCTACAGCTTGCGTTCAATCACTAAATTTGAATGAATGACCTATGGTCTTCTATTAAGAAGGTAATTCAAGAAAACTTTTCTCTCAAATGCTGTTTTTTTGCACAGCACTA
The DNA here is from genome assembly GCA_947623455.1 of Mimachlamys varia. NCBI lineage: Eukaryota > Metazoa > Mollusca > Bivalvia > Pectinida > Pectinidae > Mimachlamys > Mimachlamys varia. Next base: position 23,915,324 of record OX392532.1, on the reverse strand, counting down.
TGCAAGTAGTTTGTACCATGGAAATTATTTTAAAAAACCGCTACCACAGTTAAAATACGTGTACTATATGGTGATACATTATATAAATAGTCAAACAAGTATTCTGACATTTAGTTTTTTAAAAAACTACCGCTCGCTCGAATTTTTTTTGTAAAAACAAAAAAAATGCGCCCGCTCGCTCCAATTTTGAAATCTCAAAACAATAAATTAAATTGGTATGGCCTTAGCAGTGAAAAACTGTATTTGAAGAATGTGATTTTGTTTCTTTCCAGATGAGGACATAAAAGAATTTGCCATTGAACATTACAGTATAAAGAACCCTGGTGCCAACACGAGCCTGGCCATTAATTCAGGTAGCCCAGGTATGGTACAGCTTTTATCTTCGTTAGACTCACACAGTGAGTGAGTCACAACTGGACAATCACTTCTGTCAAAAATGTTGCTGTTGTGTTTTACCACCTTTATTTCTCTGGCAATAACCTTTTGTTGTGACTTCTGAAGACACATTTGAACTATTCCATTCAAGGTTAGAGTATCTATAAAGCAGAATGAGGTGGTATATTCCAAGACATTATTCATGAGATGATTTCCATGAACTGTAACAAAGTATCTTATTGGTCAAAGATAAAGATTTAATTACATTGATTTTAAAAAATAATTGTTTTTTGTGAGAACATGGCATGGATTATTAGACAATGGTTATAATTAAGTGATATCTGGATTTAATGACTGTCTAACCTTTTACCAGGCCAATATGAACTCACCTTATCAATGTGCTGTAGAGTCTATATACTAAAGCTACATAGAGAGATGTGATACAGAAGGACTATTGAATTATCACCTGTGTCTCTTTAGATTCCAGAACATCAGGAAAATGTAAAACTTGCCGAGGGTCCTGTGTAAATATCGAAAATCATACCCACAAACACTACCATCAACACTACACACAGATTGGAAATGTCAATATTCTTGCTCAGTCAGGTAAGTTGTCTCCCTTTATCTGTTGGAGTGGGTCCAGTGTGCCATAATCATGCTGTAACGTCAGGTACAAACACTCCTCCCCATTTTTTCAGCATGTTATAAGTCATCTTCCCTCTTTCCCAATTAGCTGCCATTTACAAAATATATCTATATTCCTTGTTAATCAGAGTACAGCACATGGCAGCTAATGGCAGGTTATCTGTCTGCAGCATTTCAGGGAAAACAAATTTGAATTCTCTCTGAAATTGTGTTAGACAGTTTATAGAACATTTGCTGTTGATGTGACAAAAACTAAACAAATAAACCTGGAAGTTTATATGTTACTTATGTGTAACTTAAAATTGGTTTTTGTTTCATTTTCAGATGCAGGTGTAGAAAATGGATAGCTAGATTTTAACAAATGCAAGACATTCAGATGTGTTGCCCCGTTCCTGTATTAAGTAAACCTATTTATATTACAGTTCTGGCCCCGGTTTCATCAGCGTTCCTTAACTTAAGGAAATTCCTTAACTTCAAAATCTCTATAGAAAAGCATTACAGAATTTAAGGAAAGTTCCTAACTAAGGATTTTCCCCTTAAATTCTGTAATGCATTCCTACGGAGATTTTAAGTTAAGGAATTTCCTTAAGTTAAAGAACGTTGATGAAACCGGGGCCTGGTGTAGGTTACAACCCACCCCACTCAGCAAACAGCTAGCTAGAAGTTTACATCAACTGGTTTGAAAGCAATTTTTTCCATAAGTGCTATATATGATAAAAACATGTAGTGAACTACTGTCTATTGACATGTTATATTAAAAAAAAACCATCCCGATAACGATTTAAAACTTTCTTTTTTAATATACATCAATTGATATATTTGTATACCCCCTGCTACAAAGCTAGAGGGGTATATTGGAATCTGGTTGTCTGTCTGTCTTTCTGTAGAAAAATCTTGTCCAGACAACCCTTCAAAACGTCACAGAAATGTTAGGGAACATGTGAAGATATGCATGCAGGGTTATTTTAGCAGCAATTTTGGTTGCCTTGGTAACCAGGTCACTTTACAAAGAATTTTGTGTAAAATTGTGCATTGACAAATTAACTCTCCCAAATCTGTAAACCCATTTCAATGAAATTACACATGGATGTTAGGGACAATTAAGGTGAAGATGTACATGTGCATGCATGTTTTTAGCAAAACATTTCAGTTGCCATGGTAACCATGTACATAAATTACCACACTGGCACATTTACTTATAACAGGAAGTTTTTTTAGTTAGCCTTTCGGCTTACATTTCTAGTTGATACTGGTTTCGAAATTACAGAGATACAGATTAATGTATACTATGAACAAAATGTATTGATTTCCCCTTTAGTTTGTGGCAGAATCTGTATTAAAAAGAATATTCACTTGCTAATTCCGTTTCTGGCAGTGTAGTTGGAAATGAATTTCAGCAGATTATGAGGTACAGTGTACTTATTTCAACTCATTCAACCCTGAAATTTCATAATGAACTATCCCAACCTTTGAATTGGGAGAGTTCAAATGTGTATCATGGGTGAATGAGGTAAACAATTCATAATAATAAATGTACTGTGTTATGAATTAAGTTTTATGAATTCAAGAAAATGTATAATAGGGTCAAGCTTTGTTATACTGCCACATAGAACATTTGATGATAAATAGAGGTTTGGCACTAATATCATGGAAGATATATAAAGAAATGTTTTTAACCCTTTCCAACCAATACTTGAATAGACTGTACCATGTATTGATATCCATGGGGGAGATGACCTGTGTTAAAAATTGAAAGCACAAATTATATATATGTATGTACAACCAAAGGAAAAAAATAACACTTTTAAATGAATTCTTTTGAGCTGTTCTTTCAGATGAAATCATCACATCTTAGAAAATAAGAATAGTTAAGCAAATTCATTGGTTGAAAACGCAAAATTTTACGGTCCAAAATCAGGAGTCGCCCTTCTAAATAGTGAGGGTTGGCAAATATTGGGTTATAAGAATGGGAGAAAGAGGGACATTGGAATATGTTGGTGGAAAATGAGGTGGCAATTAACATCAGGTGCATTATATGAAAGTTTTACCACATATATATATGAATGAAAGACATTATATCAAGGTTCAACTGATTTTAAAATGTCAATCAGTCGACTAATCTTATATCTTAAGAACTTAGTTAAGCAACACAGCAATGAGGATATGAATAAAAAAAAATGTGACATGACATCTAAGCAGACATGTTGTGATACCAAACCTCATTGATTTGTGTCTTTATAATATGTGTTTTCATACATTTTCAGTTGTCAGCACTTTGAGTGCAAAATGTCAAGACAATATGAAACAATGTATTTAAGGTGAAATTATTGATATCTTTCACTGGTATAAAGAATTAAAGGATCAATAGAAATCCAAAATATCATCTTTCTTGCGATATGATACACAGTGTTTTATACGTTTACATGTATTACATACATTTTCATAGCATGAAATGCTAACATCATTTACTATTCATCAAGCTATAAGTTTTTTAGATCACTTGGTCCCAAGGACCAAAGTAAAGATATGTCATACGTATATTAATGTTGGGTCCTTCGGCGTTTGTCGTCCTTGCATCAACAATTTTTTCAAGCAACTTCTTACCACCGATTGAATTTTCACAATGTTTAACTGAAAACATTCCTTTGTCACTTTTTTTCAGGCCAGGATATAAAATTATTTACAAATGGTGGGGCTGACCCCATTTCCTGGGGGGGCTAAGGGATAGCTAGGGCTGAAAGGGGGAAGTTTGGCTCTATTCATTACTGTAAACGACTTCTCTAGAACTATGTGCACAGCTAAGATATCAAGTCTGGCATTCAAATTGTACAAACACCGAGGCTGAGGCGCAAGCCAAAGATAGTGACATGTATTTTAGCAACTGGAATGAAGCAGTTGGTACATTGTGTCAAGTATATTTTGTTTGTAGCTGTATAATTTTCTAGAGACGGGAGCCGGTCTATGTCACAACCCTAGGGATTTACTTTGAATTACTAGTTGAGATCCCAACCTCATAACCACATGTAAGGCATGGCAAATATGATACAGTAATACAGATATGTTACAAGGGTTGGCATTATAGTCTGGTACTTTTCTTGGGAGTGTTTATGTGTCCGCCATGAAATGGGGGGGGGGGGGCATATAGTGTTACCCATGTCCGTCCTGTCCCTTCACATCCCGTCCCATGGTAATGTAACCAGCTTATTTAAATAACTACTGATCTGATTGTCATCAAACTCTGCATACATAATAAGATTGAAGAACTTTATAAGGCCCCGCCATGAAAAGGGGGAGTATATAGTGTTACCCATGTCCCATCCCATGGTAATGTAACCAGCTTATTTAAATAACTACTGATCTGATTGTCATCAAACTTCACATAAGACTAATAAGCATGAAGAACTAATTTCATATTGGTGAGGGGGGCATTTATGTCTCGCAGACATTATTAGGTTGAAATATTTTGCCATGATTGCTTGGATACAAAAGGAGAGATACAGGCCTACTGGGCCTCTTGTTTTAACATTGTAAATTGTAGGTGCTTAATTTAACTATTTATAAGCCAATATATTTTTTAAATGCATTGATGATAATTTTTAAGCAATTTAAAAAAAATATTTGAAAGTATGCAAGAATATATCAATACCATGACACCGGTGGTCTAATTAGCTATTTTTACTGATTTCATTAAACTTGTTTAATCTTTGTTATACAACAAAAATAAAGCGTAATGAAATAAATTATCAACTTATTAAATTAGTATTATTTGCATGATAATCATTTTGGAATTAATTCATTTTTGGCCCTTTAATGACCTACATTATGTTGATTGGCCATTAAGAATTCAATAATGATAGTAATGGAATTTGAGTAATTTCTGATAAATAGATACTGTTGTAGAAAAATGTGTATATGATCTGTGATATGTCCTTAACTATTTATTTATTTTCATCATAGAAGTAGGAATGAACACAGGTTTTTTTTAGGAAGAAAAAAACTTATTATTTTGTTTAATTCCATATTAGAAGTTACATTCATGTTTTGTGTAGATACAGCCTTGTTTTTGGTATAATCCATTGTTCAATTTTATTGATCATTGGTAGTAGTAGCTGACATGGCTGACATAACTAAAAAATATTTATCTGATAAATTGAGGATCTTGCACAAGTGTTGATGTAATATGGAATTTATTAACGAGTCAAATGATTTAACATGTCAGGATCCTTTAGGCGAGTGACATATGAAATTATTCTCAACGAGTTTAATCAATTTCAAATTACATTGACACATATAAGATTTTATTCATCACACAACTTAGATGTATCAGGGACGTATATATGTCCCTGCTCTCACATATACGTCCCTGGATGTATATTCATATGAAAATTCACTTTCAAATTCATTTTCTATAGAACATGCAAATTTCCACTTTGAATTGTGTGTACCATTTTCACTACCGAAACAATCATATCACGTCAGTAAGACAATTTGTGTTTATGACGTCACAATAGTGTTAGTTGTGTGATAACAAAAAATTAGATCATAAAAATTAAGACATTTCATCATTTCTTAGCTATTCATTTTAGATTTCCATATCTTCGGGGTGAATGAGTTAAGGATTCCCGTACCAGTTAAACAAAATATAAGCACAACAATGTAAACAAGCTATTTTGTACAGTTGATATCCCTCGCTTTTCCCCCTTTCATAAAGGAGTAATCATATTGCTAGGTACACAGACATTGGATAATATTTGTTGCAGTGACTGCACGGAAACGTTAATCAAGGGGCCATAACTCCGTCAAATAACATCAGCCAAAAGTGGCGATCGAACTTGGATAAACCCAAATTAATATCCCCTGTTTCAGTCAAAGCTGGGGGTAAAAAGCAGGACTAGCTAGGGTGTGCTTTGAACCCTGGACCTCAGGGTATCACACTGTAGCTCTAACCAAATGTGTTAGCAAGTCGACGCACAGGGACACGTTACAATGGTAATGTATGTATAAAATATATGGGGGGGTCGATATAAACATAACACGTGTCCCTGTGGTCGACGCAAGTGTCTTGGCCTAATCAAGCCTATATACTGTAAATTAATAAAGGGGAGGTAACTCTTTATACATGTATGAAAAGAGTGGAGTGGGACAGGGATCCTAAAATTCTGCATAAATATTACAGCTACACTTGAATAATGTTAGATGGTTTGTGTAATTACAGCATTATATTAAGTTTATATTTTTTTACGGTTATTCGTTCATGACTAGAAATTCAAAGAAATTAAAGTGCATCAGCTTCTTTCATTTTGAACATTTTAAACTAACCATGCAGCTTTATTTATGTGACAATAAATCAGAATTTACTGCTATGTTTATATAGAGCCAGATGCTCTCTAAAAAAAGAAAAATTCTAAAACCCTTTACAGAAATTATAAAGAGATGGGAATTTTTGTTATACATGTATATGCTAATATAATGTATATCACCCGATTTTCAAAAAATGATTATTGGAGAATATTTATGTACTAGATTTAATTGAATCTTCATTAAATGAAGGAAATATGAATAAATAATGGTGTTAGCCTTAGAAATTGTAAAGCACTTAAATTTTGCGAGTTCAAACAGGCATGCTTTTTCTTTCCTTTGAAAAAAATAGATGCAAAGTTTAAAATAATTGCATAACACAATTCACATTGAGTAATTTTAGCCATTGCTCAATCAAGAAGGGAGTTATATAATACTGTTTGTATTTGATGTGTTTTCAGAATGTGAATGTACAAAAAATGGAAACAAATTGTAAAATTTAAGTGCTATATAATGTGCTATTTTGTTGTGTTCATTTGATCGGTTACCTGCCTTCCTTACCAGGGTAACTTGGTCAATACATGTAAATTAATCTGATACTGTTGTGTAAGCTATTGGAATATATTTGTTAACATTCAATTTGTTGGAGGTAATTAAATCAATACGTTTACATTGATTGAAAATGTTTATGAAATTTCTGTGTTTTTTAAAATAAATAAAGCGCAAATTATACATAAAAAAATATACAAAATAATAAATTAAAAGTGGAATGAATAAATTATATTTTCATGTGATTTATTGGTTTTGTTTTATTTATACAGGCATGTGCACTGTACATGTGGGTAAATGTGCCTATGGCAAAGTTCTAATTTGTCTAGAAATGTTATTAATTAGTTGGTGTCGCATGGAGGAAGAACAACACAGAAACTCTTACGGTAGGATATTATTTTAGTCGGTACAAGAGCAGCAAAAATATGATAAGTTCACTGTAGCATAAACATATAAGAAAATAAAAGGACTTGCACAACTAATCACGAAGTGTTTCATACGATTGTAATCTTTACCGAAAATTAGTTCAGGCTAAGTACAGTGATTCTGAGTAATTTAAATACTAGATACTTGTTGACATATTTTGCATTGAATGAAATCTGCAGATATTTAACTTTACAGAAATGTATACTTTTGGTAGATTTCGATATGTAATGGCGGATTAATATGGGGTCAAAAATCAAAGGGTGTTCCCGTCCCATTTCACTGGTTTGAAATGTAAGTTTCCAGTTGTCCGAAGCAGACGCCTAAAGCGAGCTAAAATGCCACGAAATGTCTGATATAATGCCATTTGAAGTCTTTGCCATGTATGTATGTTGAAGTCTTTGCCATGTATGTATGTGTGAATCCAGGCAGTTGTCACTAGTGTTGAACTTCAAATATTAAAGTTGTTAGCTCCAAAGCTTCGTAATAACATATAGTAAATTATTTTGTTGTGCGAGTCCAAAATAAAAGACCCGTCATACTAGAGTTTTGGTTGGTTAGTTTGGATTTTATATCCATTTAACAGATATGTTCATTTAAGGACGTGTCATCATCTCTGAGAAAAAGACACTGACCAACAATCAGTACAGGTCTGTCGACTGCTCCTCACAGACCTCGAATCCATGACCTAGAGGTGAGGGGCTAGTAGTAGCAGAATGTCGTACACCTTCAACTTCAAGATTTGTTATTAATCTTGAGTCTATTGACTCATTAGTTTCAAAGAAGCAACATAAATTAAACAGTCTTTACAATAGTTTTTACATACATCGAATTACTGCAAGATATTACAAATAATAATAACACACGGAGAGAGCAAACAATTACATTAATTAGTATTAGCAGCTTTACCTATTGACATCATGTTTCGTCTGTCGTCAAGAATCACTGAATGGCAGGAAGCATCCCCACGAGAAGCCGCTTTCAGTTTGAGAACAACAAGGTGTGGCCCCTATAGAGACTCGACTAAGGAAGATGTGACCCCTATTAGAGACTCAACTAAGGGGTAAAGTTGGATTTATCTTCAAAATCTTTTTCTCATTCACCAACAGTCAGACTGACTCTTAATTTGATATTGAGGGTCCTTAGGGCAAGGTCTGAAAAGTTTGCGAATGAAAAAATGGCGTCACCAAGGGCACTCTATGTTGTCAAAAATTCAACTTTGACCTATTTCAATAAAATCTTGTAGAAAGTATTCCCTAGTGAAGAAGATCCAAGTTTGTGTGGGAAAAAGTGGTTATGTCCTTTTTGGGGCATGTAAAATCTTAAGATTTTTAAGATAAGAACCACCGGATGGATTTCAGCCATGCTTGGCAGGAAGCATCCTCATGGGAAGTCGCTTTAGATTTGCGAACAAACAGGGCGTGGCCTTTTAGGGACCCATTAAGGGGTAAAATTGGGGAAATCTTCAAAACTCTTCTCCTCATGAGCCAGCATTCAGGTGACCATTAAAGTCTGTTGTTTAAAATAATTCTTGTTTTTTTGTAACGTGAGCATTGCCAAATAAATAAAACTCGTCTACAACATCATATGAAGGCCAAATTGTACAAAACTTTAAAATTTCGCTGCATATTTTGGTGTCGACCCTTTTCTATATTCAGATTATGTGGACATAATCTAAGTTTTGTAATTTCTTAAAACAAGTCTTGACGTATTGGTTTTCTCGGGTTATATTGCAAATCACAATCGAAATTAAGATAACAATAAAAAAAGACCATTCGAAGATGTTCATATTTATTCTTTCTAGTCTTATTTAGAAATATCAAACATCCTTTTTCTAATTACATAAAATAAGAGTGGATCCTTCTCTTTCATATGCAGGTTAACCTTAGTCCCTAGCTGTGCATTGGCAAGTTTTTTTAGCTGATCCGAAAACAATATGCCTAAAAGCTGGCCATCTTGGATCGTGACAGTAATAGTTTGTTATCGTTATTTTTAACAGGTACTGGATAGACTTTTCGCGTATCTTATATTATGTAGGAACTCTGATCCCTAGTGGTAAATAGTCCAATTTTCAGACTGATCCGGGAAAACACTATTGCAGACAGGCATCCATCTTGGAGTTTGTCTAGGAAAATTTATTATAGTTATTTAAAAAATACAAACTGGATCTTTCTCAAATTTCATACGTAGGTTCTTGGTTTTGGGTTGAGTTCTTTTGATGTTTTGACTGAATAGATAATCCGATTGCTGACAAGTGACCATCTTTCAACTTCTATGAAGATTTAAGCGGAATCCTCAAATTTCGTGTATCGTCGATGAAGCAGATGACGCTTACTCTTCGCGCAGGAACACCTGGTCTTATTCTCTAGGGCTTTTACGAGAGTATCCATGTAAATCTTTTATTCCTATTTTGCCTCTAGTTTAATCGATTTTGAGTTCGGATTATGGTTTTGTTGACGCTTTGGTATTCTCTGATTTTTTTTTTTTTTTTCATTTTAAATTACGTAACTTGACTTATTAATGGAAAAGTTCACCAGAATATAACCCCATATAGAGTGTGGTCAGATAATAAATATTTGAAGAGTAATAGAGCGACAAAGGATCGGCATTTCAATCAGATTGACACCCTATCGGCCTAGCAACCCTAGTATGTTGTCTGATCAACGTGCTTTAAATCTTGGCAGTGCAGCGCGTGTATTGACTTTCACGTTTTTGTTGTATGGTAAACATGACTTGATATATCTCGAGATTTGTATATACGTCGTCAATAAATCTTTTAAAGAGAACTTGTATGATATATTTGACGAAACCCATGCTGTTCGGGATACATATGCTATGATATAGTCGAGACGACATCTCCCTCAGAGTTATTATAGTCATTTCTATAAGCTGTGCATCCTTGGGGAGAGCTTCAATGTCATAAATTATGGGGTTGATCCACTTCTCAGTTTCTGAACTCTGGCGGAGTGGTGTGACAGGTCTTTTGTAATGTTATCACTAGATTGAAAATAGAACAAAATATACTAAGCATGCATAGCGGATTAGCGTTTTTATTTTGCTTTGAATTTAAATGTGTTTTCCTTTATAAGAATGATATTATGATGGAATCGCTTTATTATCAGATTTTATGGAAAAGTGTGTCAGGACAAAATTCGGAAGATCACACGATCTGTCGAGTATGATTTTGGTTAGTTAATTGACAGGGAAATATTGAATGGGTAATACCTAGCTAGTGTGGTTGAACTTTACATACACTTCAGGGATGATAAATTAGACATGAAGAAGTATGGGTACTAGACCTCATGGCTTTAGTTGTTACACGAAGCTGTTTTACTATGTTATCTGTGTTAGCGTTTTGTTGTCTAGGGCGACTTATCGATAGTGTAGGTGTGAGCCGGTGACAACGTTAACGCGGATAACTGGTTATATCCTTGTCACTGGTGGCACCCAAGTGCATAAATGATGCATACACCTTTGGGGCAGAGGTAATATATGATAGAGTGCAGGGGAAGCAAATATGACTAGCCCCCATTTTGTACAATGATTACAAAGCATTTCAACAAATCCCTGGATTTTGAACCTTTTCATCATGAATTAGATTAAGTCGGTAGGGATGACTGAAACAATAAGTGGTAAAAAAAATTGCAGAGCACAATGCAATCGTAGCACACAAGTAATTTGCCTCTGAACATAAGGTAAATCCACAAAAAGAATGATTAATTATAACATACAGATGTCAACGTAATTGCAGTTAAGAAATAGCATCCACGATTAAATTAACTTGAATCTTGGCTTTAGCAAGATGTCTGTTTATGCACACCATGTGATAACATCATTAAAATTTGATGTGGAAATATTTGCTTACATACATTTCACGAAAAAATAGATAATAATTTATAGTTACATGAAATTAGATAATACTGAATAATGTCAAACGTATCCGAGTTTAGTCTAGCCATAAACAAGAGCATTAATTCATGATCATATTTACTTATCACTGAAAAATGATATTGTGTTTTCGATAAGATTATTCTGGTAGGGTATATTAACCGGTCTCTCTTAAAAGCGTCCACAAGCGTCTACAAGCGTCTTCAAGCGTCTTCAGAAAATTTATTAAAAAATACTAAATAAAGTAAGCGACATCAGAAGATATGTTGTTACTATGATCATAATACACCTCTATGTCAAATTTTAACTCAATATTTGAAAAATTGACCGAGTTATGACGATTTTAATGTTTACGATCGGCGGGGTGGCACATGTGTGTGACCGTTTAAAAAGCGTCGCCAGATTATAACATCAAAACCACTGAATAAAGTAAGCGACATCAGAAGATATGTTGTTACAATGATCATAATACACTTATGTGTAAAATTTCAACCAGAAATTCGAAAAATTGAACGAGTTATGGCGATTTTAATGTTTATGATCGATTGCGTGGCACACGTGTGTAATGTACTGCAGAGTTTTAAATAAAGCGTCGCCAGACAATACCTATAAAACTACTCAATAAAGTAAGCGACATCAGAAGATATGTTGTTATTATGACTATAATACACTTCTACACCAAATATCAACTTAATATTCGAAATATTGACCATGTTGTTTCGATTTTATTTTTACGACCGACATCGTGGGAAACATACATTTATATATGAATAGAAATCAACATATCAAAAAGGGTCTACAGACCATATATCTAAAATCATTTTTATAAGGTAAGCGACATCAAGATATATGTTATGATGTTGACTTTAATACAACTGTATTTCAAGTTTCAATTTGATTTGTGCGAAAATGACCCGAGTAATCATGAATTTAATGTTTGATTATGACGCAAAATATTTACGGCTTGGCACATATGTGTACGTACAGGTATACTCTATACATATGTAGGGCTTCGCACAGGTGAACGCACAGTAAGGCCAGATCAATTGCTATGTAAACACTTATCACCTACATGTACCTGTTGTGAAAGATCAATGAGTTATGTTTTATGGGAGACGTAGTGTATTATTATAAAATAAAACATCTTAATTTAATATTTGGTTATATCACGGACTTACTAGATCTATTAGATGGACCCGATGCTATCTTAGTCCATGATTATATCAAACTATAATCTATGAAACATATGGGCAAGAATTCAGTAAGAGAAATTAGTTGTGACATCTGTCAGTAAAAATTGAAAGGGTCTCAAATATATTTGCATTTGAATAAGTTCCAGCTATTGTCTTTCTGATTGTATAAGCCTCAATCAAGCAACAGAAGTATTTACAAAGTTATTGCTGGAAAATGTAAAATTTGTGAAATAAAACAATTAATCAAAGTTTTCATATTTGACTTGTATTTTTTATTCTTTGTATTGTTGGCACGTCAGAATTCAACATCTGCAATTAAAAAAAAGTTTCAATTTATATCGTTCAAAAAGCCCATCATGAAATACTATACTGTAGTATATACATAATGTATTATAACATGTGGACACGAAAAGCAATATGTAAAATTTGTGAAATTAAACAATTGAAATATTCATATTTGACTTGTATTTTTTATTCTTTATATTGTTGGCACTTCTGAATTCAGCATCTGCAAAGAGAAAAAGAGCAAATTTCAATTTATATCATTCAGACTGTCCATGCTTATAAATAATGTTGGTCTCTATATATAATCAGAGACGTATATGTCTCACCAGGGACGTATATGTCTCACATATACGTCCCTGGTCTCACAAACGAAATTTGTATTTTTCCCGGGATGGCAGTACCACGGACTTAGACTAATGTAAGTCCGTGATTGAGCCTATATGGAATTTCAAGTTTCATCTGTTTCAAAAGGAACTTTGTTTAAGTATGATATTTAATTTAACCGACATTCAAAAGACTGTCAGTTGTTACATAAGAAATATATATAAATCTTACTACATGTATATCGAATAACCGTAGGCCCTAAATAACAAGTGTCGGTACGAACTTAATTATTTTTTAACACCACGTGTACATATAATTGATCCTTAGTAGAACCACGTCCAAAGGATCTGCAAACATGCTAGTAATTAAGAGAGTTCTACAACATACCGGTCTAGATCTAGCTGTGTTCACCTATACGTACATGTATGTACGAAGTCCTACATATCGTCCGTCACGGTAGCGCTGGCTTCATACATTTACAATTGATACACTATGGTCACCTAAATCCAATCCACGATAACTCAGTAACTAAGAAACATATCAGCCTGAAATTTTACATAATGATTTATTATATTCAGGTGAATAACATATCATCTGATGTCGCTTACTTTATAGATTTATTTACAAGATAAAATCTGAAGACGCTTCACGATCTGTGAAGAGTTCTATACACACGTGTGTCACACCAACGATCATTAAATTGAGTTTATTATTACTCACTCATTATTTCAAATCCAGACATAAAAATCACTGAATAAATGTATCATAGTCATGCGAACAACATATCATCTGATGTCGCTTAGTTTAACAAATTATTTTAGAGATATATATTTGTATAACCATCCATATGTGTCACCTTATTTACTAGCAGTACAAGGGAAGTAACTGTTGTCGTAATTATCTCCCATGTGGGAACTCTTTTGTTTGAAAAAGATAATAAAATTGAATCGACAAGAAAGCACATGTCTTCTCTTTCCTCACAGCCAAGCGACCCTAAAACAGTACATGGTGGAGAATCCAAATTGGTCAGGATGTAGATTTGTGTATTATTTTCACCGACATTTGTCGGTACAGGTGATTGACTGTGAATTTATTGCTATGATTTGATTTTAAAATTAACATTTTTTCATCGCGCACGAGGCACGTGCTCAGCGAATGATGTCTCACACTGTTTGCACATATGACTTGATTTAAATAACACGTCAGTAATCAGCACCCAACCATGTTACCTGATCAGATAATGAACATTCTTAAACAATACAGTGGTGAATATGATGTAAAACCTTCGTGTGTGATCAAAGAGGACGGCGTTACTCTTTCCCTTTGTCTACGATGGACTAAAACCCACTGTGATGTTCTCCAAGATCATGAGAAAACAGGTTGTGAACGTAAAAAGAGTACTGCACTAGTTTCTGTTGATGGTAAACGCCTCAAACATAAATCTCCTAGTCAACGTCGACACGAGAAACAACGACGGGATAGGTGGAGACAACTCCAACACTCACAACAGGAACGCAGGAACAGACAATCTAGTGAACAGATTTGTGATAGAAATTCTGAAATTGTATCCTGTGATGAAGTGACTGATCACCTCAAAGAGAAACCTTCAGCATCGCCAATTTTGAAACCATCACCTGTGAGTAACACTAAGACATCCAAAGTTTACAAGGAATCCAACACATGTACAGTGCCGTTACCTGTTGTTGATCAAAATATATCCAACATGTCCAGTAAGACAGTGCCTATAACTTCTGCAAGTTCTGCTGTAAGTGAAAGGAAAATTGAACAGAAAATGAGTTGTACACGATCTAGTGTGAATTGTACTATTCCAACCGTGACTTGTGCTGTTACAATTCCAGTTGTTGCTGCATGTTCCAATTCTAAGTCTGGATCAGCTGTTCATCCAAAGCCAAAGACTGTGTCGCGGAAGGTTGTTGATGATGATTTTGGATGGGACTCTAATCCTTTCGCCAATAAGTCACAAATAAATGGCAAAGATTTGCTGGCATACTTATCGTCAAGAAATTGAGTTGCTTTTATTACAACTTGGAACATCAGATGACTGATCTTGTAAAGAACTTTCATGTCTGCTTTGACTTATATTCAATTGAAATTCGTTTGTATAGAATTTTTCCTCTTTACCAATATATTTGTATGACATTATATGAAAGTCAGAAAATTACCTGCGTTGTTGATCGACATGTGTTTTCCAATGTAGATGTTCACTTTTTCTAATGTTATGTGTAAATCAGATATTGAATTGAGTTAAATTAAGGATTCACTTAAAGAGTACCAATTATGAAAAGATTTATTCGTCAAATCAATTTTTCGCTGAATTTTATCATTTGTTTCACTTTTAAACACATCTGGATTGTTGTTAAAATTGGGGACCAATTTTGATTTGTAGGGGGGGGATGTTATATATATGGTATATATATATTTGTATAACCATCCATATGTGTCACCTTATTTACTAGCAGTACAAGGGAAGTAACTGTTGTCGTAATTATCTCCCATGTGGGAACTCTTTTGTTTGAAAAAGATAATAAAATTGAATCGACAAGAAAGCACATGTCTTCTCTTTCCTCACAGCCAAGCGACCCTAAAACAGTACACGGTGTTGTTGTTAAAGGAGTTGACTTTGCTTGGAGCACCAGCAAATGTTTTTTGTTACATAAACTTAAAGCATTGATTCACTTTCGAAAATCAGATAAGGTTTTTTCAGATCCTCTGTTTTCCAACCATGGAGATAGGAAAGTGTCACTTTAAATCTTATCTCATTTATTTCTTTACTTTCCATGACACGCTCGCCTCGGTAACCACTGTAGTATGTACACATGCGACTAGACTTAGACTCCATATGTTGGTCACTTGGGGTGTGGAGATATCAGTTAAAACACTTCTCAATAAGCTATTTAGATTTATGTGATAAAAAGATTGACATATATATTGGGGACAATATTCCAGTGTTTACTCAGACTTCTCAAAGTCTTACGGCTGCTTATCTAAGCTGTATTAACGGTGAAATTTGTTCATCACACTGTAAAAGAGGAAAGTGTCGCCCAAACGAAGGTGACCATATTATGTCCATCAGCAATATGCTTTTCCTCGGCCAGTCTCACTCACAGGTGATCTTATTGACCGATATAAACGTCTAACGAGCCCGTACTTCTGTGACAAGAGACCAGGAAGTTCAAAATATGGTGAGTATCAGCGGTTGGTCTAAGTATAAGTTTTGTTAGAAAAGGTCTGGAAAAGTTGAGGGTATCATCTTCATTTTGGTTGAATATCAATGTAAATATTGTCGTGCACACTGCGAGCGCTTATAAATATCACTTTTCCCAAGAACTTTCACCACTTTAACATAATTTATGTCGATGAGTGTTTGTTTTTATGCCAATTTCCAAAACCAAATAAAAACCCTATGCAATCACCGTATGAGCCATAAATAGATACCAGGGTGTTTTATTATTATGATAACGAATTATGAGATTCAAACTTATAACTAAACTAACGGTATAGACTTCGGTGGCAAACACTTATCAAGCAGATACGTCCATGTCATATTTAACGTCAATTACTTTTTGTATCGGTCCTGTGATAAGTTGTAAGTTTTCATTGTTATGTCATACTTAAGACAGGTGCATGGAGTCGCATACTTACACTCATTAGATTCAATTTCAACAGCGACGTTGCACTTTTAAATAATGCATGGCAGTTGTTGTTTACACGAATAAATATCACCAATCTTGATTATGTGATAACAAGGATTTTTACATTTGTTTTATTTCAAATAAAATGTATATGCTCGCCAGAAAAGCTCGCGTCATTGTAAAACAACATTTTTGTTCTCATTTCATCAATCTCATATGAAATGGAACCACCTGCAGTAAGCACCTGCATGTATGATTATAGGATTATTTAATGGATATTCCCTGTACTGATATGTTCGCCGTCGTTATGGAGAGCGAACATCTGCACTTCAGTTCAGCGAAAACTTCCCAGTATAAAATACGTAACAATTGTTTAGTATCAGGATATAATGCTATTTACGGTAAAGCGTTTCTTAAAGAGCACAACTTAAATCACCTTGTAAATTGTAATGATTGTATTGCAATCTAAATATGAATTAAAACACTGTCATAATTAATGTATGGTGACGAGAGAGAACAAATTGCTATGGAAATTTTAGCAAGCGATTGTATCGGAGTCTGTTCTGGAAAAACAGAAAGCGTTGGCGTGCATATTAAACCCCTTCCAGCGCTCTAACTGCCAATTTTGTATTTATAAAATTTGAATCATTGAATTTTCATAACAGGTTTGATATTGTCAAAAGCCTTTTAAACATGGAGATGAAAACTCGATTAAGATGTTGAATATTCATAACAATTCTGTGTGATAACTGTATATAATTTCTTTTTTTTATATATATTGGCCGTTTAGAATACCCGTTCTACATTTGCTCTGACCAGTTCTATTTTTGCTCATGGTGTGCTCATGGTGCTCAAATTGGAATAAAACAAAACAACAACAGGGAAAGATCACCAATGATTTCCTTAAGAAAACAACAGTTTGAGAAAGGATTGAATGACGGCAATCAGGAACAGAACTTCAATCAATACGAAAAGGAAATTAAGGAAATAATAACTGGCAATTTTACAAGTGTTGCAAACCGTGTAAAAAACATTGAAAACGAGGAAATATGTGAACAAAGGATAGCATCAACCGAGCGATACTCATCGCCGAAACATTCTTCTGGTCACATATCACATTCCCACTACTTGGACCGAAGCAACTCTCAGCCCCAACCCTCTCCAGAGAAACAGACGATCGGAATCGGTATTTATGTATTCCAGAGAATTCCCACTCAAACAAGCCTCACTCTAGCTCAATTTTAGCATTAGAAATGTAAAAATCATCAAGTGAAAATATTTTTAAAAAGCTTTCTGCAATTTGCCTCTATAATATTCTTATACATCACGGACAAAATTGGATTTTCCATAAATATATATCACTAGAACAAACAAGGAGTTGCAAAGCGTAGGATTATCCCCCGCAATATGTTGTATCCCATTTTAAAATGTAACATTAAATGTTTAAAATGTTCAATCTGTTGAACGGTTTTCACGTGTTAGCCCGGAATTGTTTCCATGATAACCGGCAGTTATCCCAAATTGCAAAACACACTACCAGGATTCTAGCCCAGTACATGTATGCATACAAAGTTTTGCCGAGATTTATTGAACGGTATTTTAGTTGTAGCCTGGAAAAGCTCGAAAATAGGACTGTTGTATTTCTGACGTTTTTCCATGGAAACAGAGAAAATACTCACTCGCGTAATATATATAGAAGGTTTGGTCGAGATCTGAATCTGAGTTTGAGGATGATGACAGGCTCATAAACACCGACCTTGGTATGAACATCTCTTGTAATGTCAATCATTATTACATAGCATTGACTTTGTGCTAACTAACGTATTTCTAGATTAATCCTTGCAAACCATCTGCATGATATAACTCCAGCGGTATCAATTAATATAAGAGCTTATTATACAAATGCTTAAATTCGATTATCGGCATATTGCGCCCATATTCAATGAGGCTGCTGTGACCTGATTGGTTTCTGCACGATATCTTTTGAGGGGGAATGATTGGAATTTTATGAAACTTGCTTGGTATACTTTTTACCAGAACCCCTCGCTGCTAATATTGTGTATATTTAATAAGGATGCTATTTTAATGCACTACACTCACTGTAATGTCATGTATGTTACATATTTGCATTGGGCGGGGGATCTTAACGACTATGTCATTGTTCAAATTATAAATGTCTTGTAATATGAACGCATTCCTGTAACTGAATGCTACTTTGTCCTTACAGATGGCCAGTCTGTCCCTGAGCCGCCTAATCCAGACTCACCTCCGGTCAGTCCGAGTCCTTTGATGGTGTCACAAACTTCGATCCCCAGCTCCAGTAATGCTGACATGATGCTCTACCCCTCCCTATCCAAAGGTAACGTATAATGCAATATCTTTATGCTTCAATGATTTTTAAGGTTTAGGATAAAATTATTTTGAAGTAAACGTTCCTTTACCAATCGGAAGTTCCTCCCAGAGGAAATCAGTATGGAATTCTTAGTGAATGTCAGTTTGGAAAAACTTCAATAAACTTTGAACTCATTCATCTCTGAAGTTTCATAAAGAACCATTCCGACATTTGCGACGGAAACGTTCAGCTGTGTTCTAACGGGTCCCCTGCAGACCATCAAGGACTGACTCAGATTATTGTACGATGAAGTCTGGAGACACAGCGATGGAAGTGTTTTGAAAACTCAAACCAATTCGTTAAAAAGTACAAGAGAAAAAGACTAGATGCCCGGAAGGGTAAATGTCTTCTTCTTCATCAATGACACCCGCCATGTAAATCTTGGTCATACATCCAAGTAACGTCAAGTCCTCAAAATGATAACCGAGTTATCATTCTCCATCAAAACAACTAAGGCCACTAATAAGCATATTAAAAAGTTCATCTTCATTTCAAACAAAGATACGATATATTCCTTAACGAATCAAAGATTGGAAACTACATGTATTCCTCATCAGCATTCATCTCCTGAATCCCCGCATCAACTATGTGTTTATCAGCAGCTTGTATTTTTAAGGTCCCCCAACGTAGAATGCTTGTCAACCTATTGTATAATTGTATTTTGCTACAGCCTTCTTTCTGTGTGTCATGTTTAGTTCACATGAACTTATGCCCTGGTGTGGTTTCCGTCGTCGGACTGTCGCTTTGGCTCAAAAGTTTTATTTGAATTTGAAAGTGTACTGATATTGGGCGTAAATTACCATGACCCACTTGCGATGCCACATATGTCAAATTTATTAAAATCTTTAAGCGTTTTCTTCCCGAAAACCGAAAACCAAAAGGTAATTATATTTGACCTGCATTATACTAGGACGAAGGGCTACCAAGTTTCTTCAAAAGAATGAAATTTATCCAATACCAATATCGCAGGGGTCGAATGTGTATGAAAGCTCCAAAAAATATTAATAAGCAAAAGGTTCGGAGAACCGATATTTTGTCTGCAGAAATAAAGTGCTACCAGTTTATTCTAATGAATAACCTTGACGAACTTTCAAATTCACGGGTGTCAATTGTCTGAATAAGTCTCAAACAACTTCTGAATAGCAAACAAAACCAGGATGGTGATATTCAATCCGTCACATGCTTCAGACTCTTTGTTCAAAGAATGACCTCGACCTTTTTTTATTAAGATTATGTGGTCAAGTATGTTCAAAATCGTTTAAAAAACTTCTTCTTGATGACCGTGACGCCCAGAATGTTGATAGTTGCCAGTAGCATACTTGAAGTGAAATGGCTATCACGGTTTTTTTTTTTATTTGAATGACCTTGATTCGGTTTAGAGGTAGCAATGAGTTACAAATTAATAAATCTTTAAATGACCATCTCTCATCAATAAAAAGTGGTATAACTGTAAATCACTTATAGTCCGGTTGCCAAACCCCAGATTTTGGGAGAACCTTGCAATAGGGTCCGTGCAAAATTTTTTTTTTTTTTGCTGTTTCTAAACCTCTGAGGTGTGCTCTTTAAGAATCTGGATGATGCCACTCTGTCGTCATTGGGCAATCCGCATAATATGCAAATGAAGGCCGCCATTACTGAAAATCTTATTTTCGTCAATATCTCAGTAACTATACATGGTATCAAAATAATTTTGGTGTCTATCCCCATGTTTTGAGGGGTAACGAATAAGATTAAGCCATTTTAGTAAATATCACAGGCATATTTAGGCCGCCATTACTGAAAAGTTTTCGTCAATATCTCAGCAACCACATATGGCATCACAATAATTCTGGCGTCTATACACATGTTGTCAGGGATGAAGAATCAGATTAAACCATTTCAATATTGATCACACCAATATTTTTGTAAAATATAGGAAAAATCAACGTCTTTTTATATCCGAGTCGTTACAGAACTGGCCTACATCCCCTTTACTTACGTTAATTCATGTTGCCACGACTAATTTGACTCAATCCTCAAACAAATCACTTTAAACAATATTGTCACAATCATCAACCCGTCAGATATCCTCATCTTGCGTTCCGCAGGGAAGACCTCATGACTTGCCACGAAAAAGCAGATGAAATTAACATATCGCAGATGGTTAAGGTAGCTGAAAGTGGCGTGAAAAAGAATCAACATCAAATGTGAGGACACAAACGTTTTTGTCATCCTGTTGCATTTCTACGCAAAGTTAAACATGACCTGTCGTCTTACAATGGAATGACCTAGTGCCGTACGAACTGCTATAGACATTGGGGCAAATGCAATGAAACATATGGACACTTGCTTTCACAACTGCCAGCGGCCCATGCCCTCTCATGCTGTGGCACTGTGGCTCAGTGCTCTGGAGTAGGAAAAAACACTGTCATCAAAGTCCTTAAGAGTGGCGAAGAACTGCACACCTGGGGCATTTTATCTTAGTATACATATGATATCATTGAAGAAGCCACAGTATTCATTGCTACTTTCTACAGGGCCAAAGCGTGGTGACATCAAATATGTCTGAGGTCCGGAGAGAAGTCTGGTCGCGAAGGATGGGTGGGAAATGTGGCTAAGGCTCCAGAGCTTAAGACATATTCAGACTTGCATTTGGAAATCAGCTCTCAGCTCAGAACCTCCACCACTAGATTATGTCGAGTTCGGATTGGAACTTGAGGAATGCACTAGATGCTTGATTCCAGTAACATTGTGTCCAAACGTTAGTGTTGCTCCGCAGGAGGTGCTGAAAATGATTAAGTGTGGTTGTGCTACGAATACACCCTGTTAGACAGGAATGTATGGATGTTATACAGCTCACTTGCCATGCACAATGACAAGTGGATGTCACTGGGACGCACAGTGCCATGATGGGCAATCCCGACGGGTTGATGACTGGCAATGTTGTTGAAAGTGATTTGTTTGAGGAATGAGACATTTGGTTTGGTTTATTTAGTTTTACATCCTATTAACAGCCGGGGTAATTTAAAGACGTGCCAGGTTTTGAAGGTGGAGGAAAGCCGCAGTACCCAGAGAAAAACCACAAACCTATGGTCAATACCTGGCAACTGCCCTACATGGGAACGTGGAATTAGAATTCGCAACCCAGGGACGGAGGGCTAGTGGTAGAATGTTGGAACACCTTAACCACTCGGCCATCGTGGTCCTGCGGAATGAGACAAATTAGCAGTTGCGGCATGTTTTAGCAAAAGTAAAGGGGATGCTCTATGCACGTGACGACTCTGCAAAAATATTGGTGTGATCAATACTGAAATGGTTTAATCTGATTCTTTATCCCTGACATCATGTGTATAGACGCCAGAATTATTTTGATACAATATGTAGTTGCTGAGATGTTGAGGAATTCAAGATTTTCTGAAATGGCGGCTTATATATGCCTATTCAGCACAACCTATTGGTGTGATCTTTACTAAAATGGCTTATTCTGATTATTTACCCCTTAAAACACGGGGTTAGGCACTTATTTATTTTGATACCATGCATAGTTACCGAGATATTGACGATAATGAGATTTTCAGTAATGGCGGCCTAAATATGCCTATTCAGCACAACCTTTAATTGTGATCGTTACTAAAATGGCTTATTCTTATTCGTTACCCCATAACATACAAACAAAAATGATATACAAAACATTTCGATGACAATTACGGTATGTACTCTTTATCACAAAGCAGAGCATATTTATATATGAATCTACACAGATATGTTAAATACGAACGAGTTGTCCAGAAGAAGTGAAAAAACACCATCCAAGGAAATTCAAATCCAGCACTGCATCTCTCTGTTGCTTGACCTAGGCCTAGTCTGTGTTAACCAAAGGGATGGGGTGGAGATGTGGTCACAGCCGTCTGAGCCCGATGTTCATCCAGGTTTGGAAACACAAAGGGCAGGTAAGTTACCCATGTTTCTAAAATAGTTTTATACAACTTTAAATGTATTGCCCTATCTTGCTAGAATAAGCCGATGTTATTATGTATGTACAGCAAGCTCATCAATCAATACACTTTTTAGAATAAGATGAGTTACATAAGCAGCCGCTAATAGTGTTATGCCACCTTGCTAATATATTACTTTGTGTATATGCCTGTGGAAATTCCAGTGGTATCTTTTAGAGTGCAACCGCCGGTATACTGGAATCAGCTTGTCCATCAGTTCATAACAATTTGCGGGAATAAAGTATCCTCGATACTTTATTTGTAAATCACACTTATATGCTCTCTGCACACCTGGAATATTTTATACTAAAGTTGAAGAAATACAGACACTAAAAGGCCTACATGTACATTGAACTTGACAAAGGAACGGCAACCGGCTTCAAAGTCAGTTAGATTATTTGTTAACGGATTTGTACATCAATGGATCATCGACAAAGTGAAACACACTAAGTCGTCAATTTGTTATGACATTCAGAGAACGTAATTAATCGTTTCATTATGAGTATCGTAAATACTTGTGATCTAGGTATGCACGATTTGAAATTTAGGTAATTATCTTAATTTAAATGTCAATTGTTGCACTCATGTATGTTTTCTGCACAAGTGAAATATGTTAGGGCAAACTTACAGACACACAGCTAACTATTAGATCACTTTCAATAAGACAAAATGCGCAGATATATTGGGATGATCAAAAGAAAAGCGAAAACTGATCTCATGCCTTGTCAATTGTACCGTTTTGCTGCCTTGCGGTTCATTTGATGTACCAGGTAAAAGATAAAACAACCGATCAAACATTTTTATTTCAAGAGTTGGCACATTCACTGTCTTCGACAGCATGACACATTCCAGGTGTGCAGAGGACGTAAGCTCTGAAATTTTGAGAATAACTGTGGATGGCGTTTCGCAAAAATAATAGAAAAGAAAACGTTTCGTTGTCTGGCTCGTCTCAGTAAAATCCAAGCTACTATATAATGTGAAGTTTTCCTTAAAGGGAAAAAAAGTGGATACAAAGATGCCAGGAGTACACCAAATTTGGAAACTACCTGTGGTGAAAGACGCCCAAGTTGTGAAGCATCCTTCATATATAGACGACCTAATGACGATGAACACAACAGTCGGGATGCTGCCAGTGGTGATAGACGCTCCTTTGGGAAGATACGCTCCAATTGTGAAGCTCCTATAGTGGATAAACGATCCAACGGGTCAATTTTCTGCCTTGATACACATCCAAGCGAGGAAGCTTCAAGTGAAAATAGTCGTTCCAAAGGGGACGCTTCCGATAGGGATAGACGATCTCGATGGAGAAGATGCGCCAGCAGGCAAACCTTTAATCGGCGTAAACGCTCAAACGGGGAAGCTTCCGATAGGGAAAGAGGAATCAACGGAAAAGCTTCCATCAAGGACAGACGATACAGTGGTGATAGATGCTCCTGTGGTGATAGACCTTCCAATGGTGGAAGACCCGCCAGTAGTGAAATACCCTCCAGTGGTGATAAATGCTCCAATGCCGAGCATAGAGCCTCAGACTGGAAAGTTTTTAGTAGGGATATGCGCTCTGCTGTAGATAGACGCCCCAGTGGTGATAAGTCCTCCAGTTGTAATAGACGCCCTAATGGTGAAAGACCGTCCAGTGGTGATATATCATCAAATGAATGTAGACGTCCCAGGGTCGATAGACCATCCAATGGTGATAGACCATCCAGGGGTGATAGACCATCCAGGGTTGATAGACCATCCAGTGGTGATAGACGCCCCAGTGGTGATAGACCATCCAGTTGCGGTAGACCATCCAGGGTTGATAGACGTCTCAGGGTTGATAGACCATCCAATGGTGATAGACCGTCCAATGGTTATAGACCATCCAGGGTTGATAGACCATCCAGAGTTGATAGACGCCCCAGTGGTGATAGACCATCCAATGGTGAAAGACCATCCAGGAGTGATATACTATCCAATGGTGATAGACCCTCCAGCGGTGATAGACATTCCAGTGGTGATAGATCATCCAGTGGCGGAAGACGTTTCAGGGGTGATAAACCATCCAGTGGTGATAGATCGTTCAGTGGTGGTAGACCATTTAGGGGTGATAGACCATCCAGTGGTGGTAGACGTTCCAGTGGTGATAGATCATCCAGTGGTGGTAGACGCCCCAGTGGTGATAGACCATCCAATGGTAAAAGACCATCCAGGAGTGATAGACTATCCAATGGTGATAGACGCCCCAGTGGTGATAGACGACCCAGTGATGATAGACGACCCAGTGGTGATAGACCATCCAATGTTGATAGACCATCCAGGGGTGATAAACCATCCAATGGTGATAGACCTTCCAATAGTGATATACTATCCAGTGGTGATAGACGCCCCAGTGGTGATAG
Source organism: Mimachlamys varia (assembly GCA_947623455.1). Classification (NCBI taxonomy): domain Eukaryota; kingdom Metazoa; phylum Mollusca; class Bivalvia; order Pectinida; family Pectinidae; genus Mimachlamys; species Mimachlamys varia. The sequence goes on along the minus strand of OX392532.1, from coordinate 23,889,944 downwards.
ACGCCTCAGTGGTGATAGACCATCCAGTGGTGATAGACGCCTCAGTGGTGATAGACGCCCCAGTGGTGATAGACGTTCAAGAGGTGATAGACCATCCAGTGGTGGTAGAACCTCCACAGTGCGTAGAAGCTACAGTTGCCATAGAAGCTCCAACGAGGAAGCTTCTAGTTGCAATATACGTTCCTTTTGGGATAAAAGCATCAGTGGAGATAAATGCTCCAGTGGTGATATACGCTCTGCTGTAGACAGACGCCCAAGTGGAGAAACACCCTCCAGTTGTGATAGACGTCCCAGTGGTGATAGACGCCCCATTGTTGATAGACGTTCAAGGGGTGATAGACCATCCAGTGGTGATAGACCTTCCAGTGGTGATAGACCTTCCAGTGGTGATAGACCTTCCAGTGGTGATAGACCATCCAGGGGTGATAGACCATTCAGTGGTGATAGACCGTCCAGTGGTGATAGACCATCCAGGGGTGATAGACCGTCCAGTGGTGATAGACCATCCAGTGGTGATAGACCGTCCAGTGGTGATAGACCTTCCAGTGGTGATAGACCTTCCTGTGGTGATAGACCTTCCAGGGGTGATAGACCATTCAGTGGTGATAGACCGTCCAGCGGTGATAGACCATCCAGGGGTGACAGACCTTCCAGTGGTGATAGACCTTCCAGTGGTGATAGACCATCCAGTGGTGATAGACCTTCCAGTGGTGATAGACCGTCCAGTGGTGATAGACCATCCAGGGGTGATAGACCTTCCAGTGGTGATAGACCATCCAGTGGTGATAGACCTTCCAGTGGTGATAGACCATCCAGTGGTGATAGACCGTCCAGTGGTGATAGACCGTCCAGTGGTGATAGACCTTCCAGGGGTGATAGACGTTCAAGGGGTGATAGACCATCCAGTGGTGATAGACCGTCCAGTGGTAATAGACCATCCAGTGGTGATAGACCGTCCAGTGGTGATAGACCTTCCAGTGGTGATAGACCTTCCAGTGGTGATAGACCTTCCAGGGGTGATAGACCATTCAGTGGTGATAGACCGTCCAGTGGTGATAGACCATCCAGGGGTGATAGACCTTCCAGTGGTGATAGACCATCCAGGGGTGATAGACCATCCAGGGGTGATAGACCTTCCAGTGGTGATAGACCATCCAGGGGTGATAGACGTTCAAGGGGTGATAGACCATCCAGTGGTGATAGACCGTCCAGTGGTGATAGACCTTCCAGTGGTGATAGACGTTCAAGTGGTGATAGACCATCCAGTGGTGATAGACCATCCAGTGGTGATAGACCGTCCAGTGGTGATGGACCGTCCAGTGGTGATAGACGTTCAAGGGGTGATAGACCATCCAGTGGTGATAGACCTTCCAGTGGTGATAGACCGTCCAGTGGTGATAGACGTTCAAGGGGTGATAGACCATCCAGTGGTGATAGACCGTCCAGTGGTGATAGACGTTCCAGGGGTGATAGACCATCCAGTGATGATAGACGTTCCAGGGGTCATAGACCATCCAGTGGTGATAGACCTTCCAGGGGTCATAGACCTTCCAGTGGTGATAGACCTTCCAGTGGTGATAGACCGTCCAGTGGTGATAGACCTTCCAGTGGTGATAGACCATCCAGTGGTGATAGACCATCCAGGGGTGATAGACCGTCCAGTGGTGATAGACCTTCCAGTGGTGATAGACCTTCCAGTGGTGATAGACCATCCAGGGGTGATGGACCTTCCAGTGGTGATAGACCATCCAGGGGTGATAGACGTTCAAGGGGTGATAGACCTTCCAGTGGTGATAGACGTTCAAGGGGTGATAGACCATCCAGTGGTGATAGACCATCCAGGGGTGATGGACCTTCCAGTGGTGATAGACCATCCAGGGGTGATAGACGTTCAAGGGGTGATAGACCGTCCAGTGGTGATAGACGTTCCAGGGGTGATAGACCATCCAGTGGTGATAGACCGTCCAGTGGTGATAGACCATCCAGTGATGATAGACGTTCCAGGGGTGATAGACCATCCAGTGGTGATAGACCGTCCAGTGGTGATAGACGTTCCAGGGGTGATAGACCATCCAGTGATGATAGACGTTCCAGGGGTGATAGACCATCCAGTGGTGATAGACATTCCAGGGGTGATAGACCATCCAGTGATGATAGACGTTCCAGGGGTGATAGACCATCCAGTGATGATAGACGTTCCAGAGGTGATAGACCATCCAGTGATGATAGACGTTCCAGTGGTGTTAGACGTTCCAGTGGTGATAGACGTCCCAGTGGTGATAGATTCTCCAATGCCGATAGACGCTCCACAGTGCATAGAAGCTTTAGTTTGCATTATAGCTCAAACAGGGCAGCCTCTAGTGGTCATAAAAGCATCACTGGAGATAAATGCTCCACGGCGGATAGATGCTCCAGTCGGCAAAGACCCTCAAACCCGGAAGCTTCTAGTATGGATAAACGCTTTACTGTGGAAAGACGCCTCAGCGGTGGTTTACCATCGAATGATGATAGACCACCCAGTGGTGGTAGAACCTCCACAGTGCGTAGAAGCTACAGTTGCCATAGAAGCTCCAACGAGGAAGTTTCTAGTTGCAGTCGTGACAGACCATCCAGTGGTGATAAACCTTCCAGTGGCGGTAGACGTTTCGTAGTACGTAGAAGCTCCAGTTGGCATATAAGCTCCAGCGTGGAAGCTTGTAGTTGGCAACAACGCTATTATTGGTATATACAGTTTGCTGTGGATGGACACGCTAGTGGTTATAGCCCCTCCAAAATTGATGGACGCTCCACAGTGCATAGAAGCTCCAACAAGGCAGTTTCTGGTGACCATAAACGAACTTGTTGGGATAAAAACATCACCGGAGATAAATGCTCCAAGGAGGATAGATGCTCCAGTAGTAGGCAAAACACCTCAAACTTGGAAGCTTCTAGTAGGGGTACACGCTCTATTGTGGATAGACCCATCGTTGAAAGACCCCGCAGTGGTAAAAGACGCCCCAGTGGTGATAGATCATCCAGTGGTGATAGACAATCAGGTCGCGATAGACCATCCAGTGATGGTGGAACCTCGACAGTGCACATAAGCTACAGTGGGCATAGAACCTCAAACCTGGAAGTTTCTAGTATGGATAAAGGCTGCAGTTGGGATACACGCTTTGCTGTGGACAGATACGGCAGTGGTGATAGACGCTCCACAGTGCATAGAAACTCCAGCGGAAATAAATGCTTCAGTGACGATAGTTGCCCCTTTGGGAATAAACACTCCAGTGCAGCAGCTTCCAATCAGTATACACATTCCAAGTTGTCTTTCATGAAACACCGTAGGGGCTCCTACGTATTTACAAATACTAAGACCAAATTAAAAGATGGTAAGCATTCCCCCGATCATACCAACACAGCTCAACCTAAGGGAGCAGACTCAGAGTGGCTATTGACTGCATCTGGAGGAGAAACTGTCACCAAAGTAAAGCAAGAAGATGCACGAACAACTGTCGGTAAGTTATTTTTTCAAACACTGCCTGTTAATCTATGGTATTGTGGAACATACATTGTTAATACGGATATGATCTTGACATTCTTCATTAGTCTACAATTTGTATTGACATTTATTCGGGTAGTTATGCTGATGAAATGTATAATTATCATAAGAGGTAATGTTTGATTTTTCTTGGAGTGAGCAAGAATGCTGATGATGCTGTCAAAGGTGGCAGTACAGAAGCTTACTATGGAAAAAGTGGCTCTACTTTGTCATCCCTCCAAAGCCACAGGGATTCAAATGGCAAAATCATAAAATGTATGGACAGACTGAAAGAGAGTATCGCTTTGTCAACCCCCTCTAATAGCGCCCATACCAACACCACAAAATCAGGAGAGCCTGGCACAGTGTGTCATCCACCTTCCCATGTCGTAGCAGAGGGAAGACACACACCCAATACTATCAGTAAGTTTTGGTTTTCAGTACAAAAGACCTTAAACTATAATACTGTGCTTTACGTTTTTTTCTCCCAGCAGCAAATGGCAAGAGAAACTATAATTTGCAACGGTTCAGTAAAGTTTCTGTCTGTGAATGTTTTTCCCAACAGAGGGAAAGGAATAAATTCTGGCTTTATTCAGCTAACGTCATTGGAATTCAAGTACTATCATTTATTCTTTATCAATGCCATCCTTCAAATAACAATTTTTCATCGTTATATATGAGCTATTTATTTACGTTTAATATATTTACATTGTGATATTCTGATAATACTAGCTTTCGTGAATTCGAAGTAAGAAATGAGTTATATAAGAAATCAGACATGCTGATACTTGGTTGTCGGAAGAACAAGTGCATTATCGCTGAAAGGTCAAGATATTGTACTATCACTAATGTAGCCGAAATCTATCACGAAAATATCGACATTTATAACATTCCCTTTAATAACGAATCAACTGCGTCAGTGAACACCATAGGTCGAAGAAGTGAGATATTCTTGCAATGCATTAAGAAATAGAAAGTGTTTATCATTGGGAAATGAATTGTCACGTTTATCGTACAGTTTATTAGTAATCCGTCCTTGTTGGTCATAGTTCAAGTCAGCTCTACTTAATCTGTAGTTTCGAATCCCTGAAGATCTATGTCTTTATTTGCAGGTAATTTTGCTAGAATTCAGCAGTCGTTTGAAGGTGCAGAAATCTCCATTAAGAAAGCAGAAATAGTTACAAAGAAGGGTATTGGAGAGTCAAACAAGGAACTGTATATTCTGGAAAAGAAAGAAATATCAAAAGAGCCGAATGATATTTGCACACCACCAGCGATCTTCATCGCTGAAGAATGCACAGGTATATATACAGGTGACTTATTATATACATCGAGGATTCTCTTGCTACAAACACATTGCATATATAAGATGATATAGACGTTTCAATACGCTATTACTGATTGATCGATTAATGTTGCTTACTGTTCAACGATATGATGGCATTATATATTTCAAGTGGCTCGGCGCGGGGAATTTCCCATTTAAATAGAGTGTTATACACACTGTTCCATTTTGACACATTTATTACGTATTAACTGTGATATCACATACGAAGCTCTTGTTTCATGAGCCCTAGTTCTCGATATTACGAAGTGTTTTCATGACGATCCCGATAATTTCGAAATATCGAAGTTTGACTGTATCATCGTTTTGAAGGAAGCACCTGAATATTGTATATTTATCATTGAAAATCAGTTCATTATGGTTAATAATCTGTCTTTGGTTAAAAAAGCAAGATGAGTGGAATTAAGGTAAATAATATCAACAAATAAATAGAGAATATCTAACAGTGTCTTCAGTAATACCAAATATATTTCACGAGTGGTGCAAATATTTTGATATTTTTCACGAGTGCGCAGTGAAAAATATCAAAATATTAGCCACACGAGTGAAATATGTTTGGTATTACTGACGATACTGTTAAATATTCTGTTTATTACATTTTCATAGCAAAATCTACAGTGGCAGGGCAGCTTTTGCTTTTCCCAAATGTCGTTTGTAAGCAGCGTTCTGATTGGTCAAATCAGAAAAAAATATTTCTCACTAGTGAAAAATATCACTTTTATAGAATGAATAATTTTCGAGATTTCACTGTTAAAAATGTAATAAATGATGATTATTCTATTGTCATTTGTTTCTCGTTAGATTCAAGGAAACCAAATACAAGTACTGAAGGGAAATGCAAGACTTGCAATGGCTGTTTTGTCAATAACGAACATTATGTAACCCATGTTCACAACCACCACCACCACTACACGCAGATTGGAAATGACAATATAATTAATCTCAGTGAGTCAGGTAAGTTGTCGCCTTTTATATAATGGAGTGTCATTCAGGTACAATTTTTTAGATGAGATTATAGACAAACCAGAATGACCTGTCGCGTTGACCCTTCGTTGGAATATGCAAAGTGGGTAGTTCACTTTGTGCATAGGTGTTTTAACCTTTTATTGATGTGTCGGGGCATTGAGTACATGACGTACAATCAATGTAAGCTTAAAAAGGCTCGTTAAATGTTATATGACTTCATTTATTTATTGCATCATAAAACATCAAATATACAAGTGAATTAATAATTACGGGCTCATTAGCCAGTCAACAGCTAACACTGGCAGTTCTTTAAAAACAACCCAATCGTAATCAATTAATGTTTCATAAGTAAGTATATAAAATAAGCCCAGTCCCTGTGTCCCACACTGGAAACGTCAATCAATACGGGACATATCCAATTGTTGGAAATGTAAGCAAACTCATATATATATATACATGTGTATGCTAATATCCCCAAAGGAAAAAAAAACAGATGAAAGAAAAGGACTAAAAAAGAAAGAAAGAAAAAAAACCCGAAAATGAAAACCATAAAAAATCCAATAAACACAAAAAGTGAATGGAAAATACACATTAAACAGAACAATTAAAAAATTAAAGAACATTGAATAAAAACGTGAATTTAGGAAAATTGAACCACACCGACATTCGAACTCGTTACACCATCATCTAGAGGTCTCTAACCTACCCACTTAGTCCACACGACTGATGCAATGCCGAAATAAGCGTACATCATTTTGAAAGTGTAATAAATATACACATACAACGCACTTATTTCCCCTAAATGAATATAGACTCGACCGTAATCAATATGCTAAACAAAGTTCAACACGACAGGTCATTCTGGTCGGACTATACCATACCGCATAAGCTATACATTATACCAAGTATATCTACATTTGCGCTGTAATGTCCCTATATAAACCAAGCAACTTCCGTTTCGGTTCATAGGACTATAACCCGAAACGAGTATGAATACGAACGTCAGATGAAGGTTAAAAAATGCATATCAAGCCGAACTCTCGTTTGGATGAGAAATAATTATAGACAACTTCTTGGCTAGGTCATTTAAAAAGTTTAATAGATAGAATCGAAAAAACTTATTTAACATCGAAAAAGAAGCGTCGTCAACACAAGTATAAGCTTTTTATCAACCATTTTCCGCCATGAAGAGGAAAACATAAACCGCTAGTGCGCTTCATCTATTTTCCTGTAATGCAGTGGGCGTTCATATCGCCTATACTTCAAAACAGAATGCAGTTTAATGCTTAAATCTATTGTTTATCCTTATTTGTATCACCAAAGCTTTAAGTCATTGTGTCAAAGGTCAAGCTAAGAAGTACATCTTTTGATTAACTAGCATTTTTTATGGCATTATAAAGCTTTTGTCACAATCATACAAAGTGTCTACTAGCGAAACGGTTACGGTTATGGGGTCAATGTCAGATTATACTTTTCCTGTAAATAACTGGTTCATATTTTGGTATACCATTATGTTGCTCACCATCAAACAATGTATCATCTGACACAAGATTAAAATTAAGTTATTAAGTTACAAGGCAAGATAAAAAGGCAAGGTCAAATTTTCACATGTCGTAACTGGTTAATTTGTTGCTTGTTAGCAAGTTGGTTGGAATCGAACAAAGTGTGAACTTGTCAAGTGACCGAATCTGAAGTTCATAATCCCAAAACTGTTTGATCTTTAAAAGTTTACTTTGCTTATTTCATTTTGACGAAAACATCATTTAATTACCTTTTTCGGTGTACGGAAAGGAAAATTTAATGTATCAGCTTCGGTGGTTGCCTGTAAATATTGTAAAAGGTGTGCATGTGTTTATTTTAGGGAAATAGAGTTCATAACAAAGCAGGAAATGCAAAAGGTATTATATAGTGAGCTTCGTTTTTGTGCCATAATCGGTCAAAGATACCAAATTGGCATACTACTATATTTAAGTTCATTCTGCTGTTTTGACTAACTGCAGGACAACTACATTCAATATCTTCCACATTTGTAATCATATATGTATTAATGTTTACAGATTGATAATACTATTATACTTCTTACTTTACTGTATGTAAGAACATTTTCTTTTAATTATTCTTTAACGCAAAAGCAATTTTGATAAAAAATAATCTTTTTTCCTTTTCGTTCGACATAAAAGGTTCTATTATTGAACCTTAGATAATATTTGCGGATCACAAGGAAATGGGTTTCTCGGTTTGAAATAGCCATCAAAATTTATGTCAGCTTGTTTCTTCGTCCCATTACTATTCGTGTTATTTCACCATTTCAGGGTTGAAAATTAAACGTATATTATGCAAGTTATAATAAATGTGTGGAAAAAATACAAAATATATATATAATTTTCTGTTCTATTGCATAATATTTCCATTAAATCTAAAATTATGAATTCATTAGTTTAAAAGTAAAGTTCTTGTACGGAAATGACTCGATTCAGCTACACTTCGATTAAGACTTGGTCAAAGATTAGTGGTTCACCCTGTGTCAGTATAATCGGCCTAGCACACTACCACAGACGTATAACGGGATATATTGGGTATCGACAGAAAGAGGAAAGTTTCATCTTTACAATGAGGCATGCCTGTGAAACATTGGACTTCATTCAGTGACGAAAACGAGCTTATAGTGAAAAAGGTCGATTTTCTCCTTCAGGCTAGTTCTTTCCTTTGTCACAGATATATAGTATTGGGAGGGGTCACATTCGAGATAGGTTCAATTATTATCAGACAATCATTTCATAGTGACATAGGTCAGTGCCTAACCCCTGTGAGTATAATGTGCCTGTATGGGGTGTTTTGTTGTGGGCCTGTGGCAGTGTACTTCGGTGTGGTAGCACTTTAAATCGGCATAAATACCAGACTATATCAAGGAGGCTAACACAAACATACCGCCGCTCCAAATACACACGCGCACGGCATACACTGGGTGACCGTCATTTAATGTCCTACGTTGTTAATAGGATGTAAAAACAATCAAACCAAACCAAATTATCATGATAAAATCAAACTACATTGTAATTGATGCCTTCGTGTTAAACCCGCTCCCCTAACTAAACACGCTATAGTCACCCTAACCTTCTGGTTGGTTATATTAAAGGATATTACCAAAATCATAATTTATCTGTGTAATTTTGATATTTTGAAGTTGCACTTTGTATAATGTATAAACGTTATTGAAAAGGTGCAAAACCAGACAGTCAAAAAGGGCAATAAAGCTGAATTGGAAATGGAGAAACATACTGGACATAAAAAAGTAGATAGTGGCTCGGGTAATGAACAAAAAGCGAAGTAAAACGTCATATTTATGTCCTAGTTGCGTATGTTACTGACTTCTTTTTGCATCACCATAGACTCATGTCGATAAAAAAATCTACATAAACTTTATATAAAGTATATTGTTATATTATATTTAGTAAATAGCAAAACATGTCTAGCGCATTCATAACATAACGTTACGTTATCATATGGCATATCATTTTAAGTTCATTTATCAATCAATGTTACTAAGCTATTGTTTTCTTATTTAAGAGATGTATTAATCTGTTTTGATTTATAAATATAGTACAATTTGATTTTATTATGATTTTAGTGGTCTTGTATGGCCACAGCTATGTTTTTATGAGGTCGGCAACCTTTTCAGCAATTATCAGTACATAAATAAATCTTCGCATGGCATTGATGTATAAATGAACTTCAAATAAAACGTCATTAAGTAGCGCTCAGCAGCGTTGCAAAAGATATTGACATGTTACAAATGTGACTTGCTAAATTTAGCTCTTAAGAAGTCAGCCATAATGCTCTTATTTCAAATATCTTAGGTTAGAAATGTATTGTTAAATATTCGATTAATAATTTTAATATATTCTTATTGCATACATAAGTTAATTTTAATTAAGTTCTGAACAAGATTCATTTAAGGGTTTGAAATTTCGAGTATCTACAACATCATGCCGGGGGCAATGGGCATTTTAAACCTCAAAGAGTTAATGAAATTTTATCGAACTTGATCTGTATACTGATATCCTAGTGTGAAATTCTTACAAATCAGCCGCATGCCCGTATACTTGCTATGGTAGGGATCAGAATTAATAGAACTTGGGGGGGGGGGGGGGGGATGGCATGCATTAAACGCCAAGTTCAAAGGTGAAATTTTGATCACGGATTGTTTTGTGTACTTAAGATATGATAGTGGTGCAAGATATGGCATTGTATGATATACACTATATTATTATAACGATGTTTTAAATTTATCTTTATCCTTCATGTATTGTAACTTGAATGTTCTAGAATCGGATCTTGATAGCTAGACTTAGATCAGATTATATTTACTTAACCCATCTACCTGTCTTTAATTTCTTGTAAATATGATGAAACCCTTTGCCTTTGCGATTTCTAATGATCTATTATTTTTTGTTTCATTTTCATATCCATTTTCAGGAGTGGAAAGGTGATAGCTAGATGGCGTTCTTTTATGAGCAACCAAGCAGTTATCAAACTGACTGAACAAGATGTCTTATGATTAATGTTATACTGCTTTCAGGCAAACTTTGACAAAACCAGTACATCTGGTAATTATATAACTTCGCTACATTGTTAACTATAAAGTATACACATGGATGTTTACAACAGTCTGTAGTATCTCAATGCATAGTGATCATATAAGTTAAGGTCCAATATCCAATTTTTTTTTATTGTTCAATGATCAAATTATATGTTGTGAGGAAATTTTGAAACCGTCATTCTATTTTGGAAACTAATAATTTTCTGATGAAATTCATTAATATATTTTGATTTTGTTACCAATTCTGTAAAATACCAATATATCATTCGCGAATTGATATTCTGTAAGTCTTAATTATTCCGTCACAAGCAGCTCTGGCTGCATTTGTAAAACATGAAATCACGCTTTTAGGAATCTAAACCATGTAAGAAAAAGAAAATTCAATAAATTCACATTAAATATCAAAGATATTGCACTGGTTTAACAGATTTGTTTTCAATATTTTAAGAATCGGCCATACTCGTGAAACAAATCTATGAAATGTATATATTTAAAGGGAAATAACCTCTATATATTGTACAAATAATGTTAATATTACAGGAAAACCAGTGTAACTCATATCTACATTGAATAAAATCATACACTTGCATGAATGTACACAGCTGTTTGTAGTATTTAATTTAATGTTTAATTCACTTTGAATGAAAAATAGATTAATATGAATTCGCTTTGTACCTATAATATTAAGTGCGAATAGTGTTGTTATTATATACAATAATGGAAGGAGTGCCAACAGAGAATATATGTATTAATCATTTATGTATTTTGTAAACATCAATATTCACAAGACAGCAATTAATTAATTATATATCGAAAGTGTGTTTTAGTATACATCTTGGCTTTCTTTACATTATTATATTACTTAATTAGAGGTTTTCATATTTTTTCTTAGTTTATGTTTTTTTCTAATCTCCCATTGTATTATCATAACTTTGTATTGTGACATTGGAAGTAATCCGAATCAAGTCGAAATCTAAATTTAGTTCACTTAAACGAAATCTCTCAAAAGCAAAACAGCCTTGGTATATGCAGAATTTGAAGATAATGATATTGTTTGTATTGCAGAATCTCACTTAAATCCTTTAATATCCAACACTAGCATTCCGATGCGTCCTTTCAATTCCAATCTTAGAAAAGATAGAGCTACTGGTCCAGGGTATACACTCTATCACAAGGATAATGTGGTTGTTAATAGCCGAATCGACTATTGGATTACATGTATAATGGTCTGAAAATAAATTAGAGAATACCAGAACGTTAACAAAATCATAATTCGAACTAAAAATCGATTAAACCAGGGGCAAAAATATGAACAAAGGAAAGATTTAAATGGAGACTCTTGGAAAGGTACAAGAGAATAAGACTATGTGTTCCGGAAGAGTAAGCGTCTTCTGCGTCATCATTTGTTTTAAGATATGGAGAAGCAGATTATGAGAGAATGCATTACTGATATAGATTGGTTTTACCTGTAATTTAACCAGGGTTTAATTATATTTAACAGAACTATCGCCAATGCAGTCACTGATCAAGTCAATAGTTCCATCCCTACTAAAGTAATAATTATACGACCAAATGCCATGGATGGATGATACAATAAGATTGAAATGAGAAAACGTAATTTGTGATTAATCCTCTTCATTAGGAAATATTTCGAAAGAGACTATTGCTTTGATTCGTGAGGCAAAGGCAAGTTTGGTTAAAAAGCTTACAAACTCACTAAATGATGATGTGGTTACTCCAGACAAATGGAGGACGATATCTAACAAAGAACTATTCTAATAAATCCTATACTTTTCCGCCCCCTCAATCAAACAAACAATTGAAGAGGCAAAACTTCTTATTATGCTCCTCACTAACATATCTACATCATCATATGACCTTGAATTAACTCAGATAGCATATCCCAATACCCCAAACCGCCTACAAATACCCATGTCACTGAACAAGAGTTTCAGACCAAATCAGTACCATCTACACTAAAAAACCTATAGGTCCTGATAGTGTTATTCCCAACATTTTACTAACATAGGTGAATGGGCAACTATCCTAACAAAAGTAAATCAGTTTTTTTTTCTAGAAAAACACTCAATATTTCCCCAATATCGATCCCCGGTATCTTTCAAATAATCCAATCGCAGATTCAATATCACATCTTGGAGTTACACTTAAGCTGAATATAAAACAATGTCTCATTACTTCCTGGAATGTCCCCTGTATGATAACCTAAGAATTTCACTATTTTTTCTCTTAATTTCTATGGTAATTGTAATCATATATAAATATAAATGTGCTAATCCAATACGGTTTTGATTGTGTTTGGCTCATCAACAAAATTTTACTTGAGACATTTTGTTGGAAAATCCAATCGTTTGACTTGATATATATTACTTTGGAAGCCAATATGTACCAAATACTATTTTATTTAATTGTCTTTATTCTGTTTTCTTTAAATTGTCTTTATTCTGTTATCTTTAATGATACATTTAAGAATAATCATAGCTGTTGATAAATACATGTACATATTGAAATATTGAGGTTTTGTTTTAATAACATATTAATCATTGATGGATAGTTGTGACTGAGATTTGTTATGCACAAGGACTTTTGGCCAAAATCCGTCATTCAATTGTTGATAATGTTGTTATAATATAATTGTAAAATAAACATGTGCATATATGTAAAGTGCTTATGAGATGTGAAAGTCATTTTATGACTAACCTACCCTTTCATTTCTATGATTTACCTCCAATTACTGTGTTTTTTTTAATTATATGTATCATTTTTTTTACTCTAGTCTTCATACGAAGATACTTAATATATGTTTTGCCAGTTTTTTTTATCCAAGTTGGCTTATCAGGCCAATACAATTTGTTGAAATGTAAATATGACAGTGTTTCATCTAATATGTAATTCATTATGAATATTTGCAAAACTAGCTAAAGTAGGTTATACAATGTGTGAATAGTGACATTATTATATACCTAATTATAACTACAAAGCGATTGTGTGTAACGACTAAATTATTTTCTAAATGATGAAAATATTGTCAACTTTATTAGCTACTTCTGACCTGCACATGTATATACCGGTCTGTTATGCTACACGTAATATATGTAATTCATAATGAAAATATTAGCATAATCAGTTTAGTAGCTAATAGAATGTGTGAATAGTGACATTTATATATATGCAATAATGGACTGAGTGTCCACAGAGTCACATATCTAACTATACCTACTGTACCTAGTGAACGTGAACATAAAGATTACTACAGTATAATTTAGGTTTATATTGTCCAAATAATGTAAGTAATAGAATGACGGCAAATTCAGTGTAATTAATCTACGTTGTTAATTAATAAGTTTACTATAGATATTCATATGTACACATAAGCAATGCATGTTTTAACAAATGATGTTAGTCCTACAGCACAAATTGCTATTCATGACAAACTTGATAAAGCCCGGTAGTTGCTATTGATGACAAACTTGATAAAGCCCGGTAATTGCAATTGATGACAAACTTGATAAAGCCCGGTAATTGCAATTGATGACAAACTTGATAAAGCCAGGTAATTGTTATTGTTAACAAACTTAATGAAACCCGGTAATTGTCATTGATGACAAACTTGATAAAGCCCGGTAATTGTTATTGATGACAAACTTGATAAAGCCCGGTATTTGTTATTGATGACAAACTTGATAAAACCCGGTAATTGTTATTGATGACAAACTTAATAAAACCCGGTAATTGTCATTCATGATAAACTTAACAAAACCCGGTAATTGCTATTGATGACAAATTTGATAAAGCCCGGTCATTCCTATTGATGACAAACTTGATAAAGCCCGGTCATTGCTATTGATGACAAACTTGATAAAGCCCGGTAATTGTTATTGATGACAAACTTGATAAAGCCCGGTAATTGCAATTGATGACAAACTTAGTAAAGCCCGGTAATTGCTATTGATGACAAACCTAATAAAACCCGGTAATTGCAATTGATGACAAACTTAATAAAGCCCGGTAATTGTTATTGATGACAAACTTAATAAAACCCAGTAATTGCAGTTGATGACAAACTTGATAGATATGGCTAGAGGTGGTCTGAGTTATTGGGCCTATCCCCACCGACTGAGATATCATTTGGCTTTATATATTACAGATCATGTCAATAAGTAGTAATTAAAGATTAATGCAAGTATTGTATTTTGTTTATATACCATATTGTGTTTATATACCATTGTTAATTGGATGTTTAGTATTTTTTGCTTGTGTTTGTTGTCATTTACATCAAATGTATGTATATCTGTTATATACGTAACTCTCGTAATTGTTTTTTTTTTTCTTTTAAGAATGAGGTGTTAAAATATTAAGTTGATGCATGCCAAACTAAGAATAATATGTGAGTTTAGGGGATTTGGGGTAAACATTATTGAGGTTTAATTCGCAGCGTTTTGCACTGCGAAAAGCTTATCTTATTCATCACAAGCAATGCAATTAAGTACAAAATGTTGTATTACATAATGCGTTTGATTTTCCTCAACTATACGCATAAGCTATATTTTGAACCATTTACTAGTGAAATGAACTATTGTACGGCTAAAATGACTATCGCACGGTCACGTTCGAACTATTGAACACCTCGTGACGTTTCCTACCATTTCAAGCGTCAAAGTCAGTCAGGATGTCAATGATGCCACACAACAGCCATGGCGACTTCTACATGTACAGGAAGGTTGAGATTTCGAGTCGCCAATGAACACGGATTGATATTTTTGTGTGGTTATCACTCAGATAATCGAATATTTACCTATTTATTTTTTTACATACCAGAGTTCATGCGATACATTATAAAATTTATCTACCAATGTATTATTATTCATAAACATGTCAATAAAATAGACATTTTCAGTGATTCAAAGTATGTTTTAGTGATTATGTAATAAAACAAGTATACCATGGTTGTCTGTGCAATAGTCCAGAATATTTGACCCTCGGTACTAGTAATCGAATGATGTTCTATTGCACTCGGCCTTCGGCCTTGATATATTTATATAATAGTAAACAACTATGTTTTTCCTTGAGCAGAGTTTTATTGTATACTGAAAATGCGATCAAAACCATATCACACTGTAAGAGCAGAGTTTACCATATTTAAAAAAAATTACATTTAGAGCCATGTAGGTGTAGTTACTGATGTTTAGGCTTGGAGATTTTACCTTTGAACTGTGAGTTTTGATGAGTTTAAGAATAACAGTTTTCTTTGTTTACATTTGAGCCTGTGAGAATGGAACTAGAATTTAGAAACATGCTTTTAACGAAATGACAAAATAATCAGTTTTAAAAGAAAAAAAAACTTTATGTGTTCTTCATTTGGACTAGAAATCTCAATATTTCAACATTTCGATCAAAGGCATATTCATTCTTCTTTGACATGCCACTGAACGGCCATGCTCTTTACTTAAGTAGTGATCGCATATCAGTATACACATGTAAAGATGTTGTATCTACCAAAGTGCATTAAAATAAACTTATTTACAAACCTCGCAGAAAAGTTATTTTTCTTATTGTATTGACAACGCACGGAAGGCATTAATCTTTACGGAAAAAGTTGATGTCATCAATCGCGGTGGCCAGGACTTAGAATGACAGGCATTCTGTAATGTCGTAGAATGGAATAGCCCAATGAAAAACTAAATATATAACATGAATTTATTTCTTATATTCAAATAGATTAACTATTGTAAAATATACCGAAATAAACTCACAATTTCACCGAAAAAAAATTCTGGAAGGTATTGGAAGAGCTCCTTCGCTTGAAATCTAAAGAATCGTTCTTATTGTTAACATTACGTCATACCATTGCTAGACCCGAAGGTAAGATCGGATACACCTGTCCAGGGTAAGAGAAAGCCATATTCCATAGCGACAGTTGTACGGTTCACTGAGATACTAGTATTCCAACTACGCCCACATCACTTTCATGATGCATACGATATGCCTTATGCCTCCTCATAGTGAGCATGATTGGCACAGCATACCCGAATGACATGGAGACCCAGGAGACGAATCTCTAGACACTACCAGATATCTCGATGATGGCGGCTCCGATGAATCCATTTCCTTTTCTTAGTGTCCCTGGTGAGCGTGAGGTGATAGTGTAAAGACAGTAGACGTAGATGCAACTCTGTACAAGCACGCATCTCTTTCAGTTTGCCTTTTATGACGTTTCCACGGAAAGCAGTAAGAGAGGGGGTGTCAGTAGACGAATGTCCTTACACATCTCTGGAGCAGCTGACTCGAGCTTCTGTCAGATCTTAGGAGTCCAATTGTAAAATCATGGAAAAATTATAAGAAAAAGAATAATGGATCACTTGGAGAAAAAAATTCTATAAAGTAATCACCAATATGGGTTTGTCAAAGGAAGATTTACAACACTACAATTACTGAAAGTCATTGATAACTGAACGGAAATTCTCGACAAGGGAGGATCAATCCAAACTGTGTACTTATATTTTATGAACGCATTCGACACTGTACCACACAAGCGCTTAATGGCCAAATTACATTCACATGGGCTATCTTCAGAGATCATTAAATGGGTACAGTGTTTCATATCAAATAGGAAACAACGCGTATCAGTAAACGTCGAAGCTTCAAATTGGACACGTGTAACCAGTGGTATTCCTCAGGGCAGTGTTCTCGGTCCATCATTATTTGTAATATATATTAATGACTTACTAGAATCTATCAAAGCAGCAGCATTCCTATTCGCGGACGATACCAAAATTTATAACCACGGAGATAATTTTAACCTACAGGAAGATCTGAATCAGCTACAAACTTGGTCAGATACATGGCTTTTGAAATTCCACTCGGACAATTGCAAAGAACTTACACTAGGAAAACGAATTAATACTGTGCCGCTGTATCTGTATAAAGATACTGATGAAGGCAGGATTGAAGTCGTATTGGAAAACATTAAAAAAGAAAAGGATCTTGGAGTTATAACCGATGACAAACTTAAATTTAGTGACCACATACACGATTCGGTCAACAAAGCAAACAAAATAATGGGAACAATTAGAAGGACGTATACCTATTTAGATGCACCAACTTTTTGTCTCCTGTATAAAGCTCACGTGAGACCACATCTAGAATACGGAGCGAGCATATGGAATCCATATCAACAAAGGGACATCAACGAAGTCGAAAACGCACAACGTAGAGCAACAAAACAGATACCAGGAATGAAAGATTTGAGTTACCAAGAAAGATTAAAAATTCTAAATTTACTAACTTTAAAACAGAAGATTACGAGGAGACAAGATACAAGTATACATGGACGCTATGACACATCTATAACGGAAGGGTTCTTAGATATAACCAAAAATAACAAACGAACAAGAAGTCATTGCCTTCAACTTGAAAAGGGAATGTATAAACTTAACTTGAGAAAGTATGCGTTTAAGGAAAGAGTTATCAATCATTGGAACTCCCTGCCAAATCATGTCGTCACATCACCAACAATTAAAATGTTTGAAGCCCGGCTGGATAAGCACTGGGGACAACCGGAATGCTGCTACAATCATGAACTTGACAATAATGAGCTTATTTACTGTCGTGGTGTCAGCCTAGAGTCTGACTAAACATATGATCTGGATATATAGACATTTAGCCTGCATCCAGTATTATTATATTATATGATATTATATTAAAATATTCAAATAAGGTGATCGTAAGCGATACCACGTGATTGAAATTGCGGTGGTCCAGCTTGTTCGTGGTGCTATTTCAGATACATGTTATTGGTCCTCAGTCTCTATCCCAATATGAGCCCGTGGAGGGTCAGCAAGCTTTGACACATATTTCGGTTGCACAGGCCACAAACACTCTTGCATCAACCATTCGCTCACATACTATTACTGGGTTACACAAACACCCTTACATCTATCATTCGCTCACAAACTATAACTGGGTTATACAAATACCCTTACATCTATCATTCGCACACATACTATTACTGGGTTACACAAACACCCTTACATCTATCATTCGCTCACATACTATTACTCGGTTACACAAACACCCTTACATCTATCATTCGCTCACAAACTATAACTGGGTTATACAAATACCCTTACATCTATCATTCGCACACATTCTATTACTGGGTTACACAAACACCCTTACATCTATCATTCGCACACATACTATTACTGGGTTACACAAATACCCTTACATCTATCATTCGCTCACATTCTATTACTGGGTTACACAAACACCCTTACATCTATCATTCGCACACATACTAATACTCGGTTACACAAACACCCTTACATTTATCATACGCTTACATACTATTACTGGGTTACACAAACACCGTTACATCTATCATTCGCTCACATACTATTACTTGGTTACACAAACACCCTTACATCTATCATTCGCTCACATAATATTACTGGGTTACACAAACACTCTGATATCTATCATTCACTCACATACTATTACTGGGTTACACAAACACCCTTACATCTATCATTCGCTCACATACTATTACTGGGTTACACAAACACGCTTACATCTATCATTCGCCCACATAATATTACTGGGTTACACAAACACTCTTACATCTATCATACGCTCACTACTATTACTGGGTTACACAAACACTCTTGCATCAACCATTCGCTCACATTCTATTACTGGGTTACACAAACACCCTTACATCTATCATTCGCACACATACTAATACTCGGTTACACAAACACCCTTACATCTATCATACGCTTACGTACTATTACTGGGTTACACAAACACCCTTACATATATCATTCGCTCACATACTATTACTTGGTTACACAAACACCCTTACATCTATCATTCGCTCACATACTATTACTGGGTTACACAAACACCCGTACATATATCATTCGCACACATACTAATACTCGGTTACACAAACACCCTTACATCTATCATTCGCTCACATACTATTACTTGGTTACACAAACACCCTTACATCTATCATTCGCTCACATAATATTACTGGGTTACACAAACACTCTGATATCTATCATTCACTCACATACTATTACTGGGTTACACAAACACCCTTACATCTATCATTCGCTCACATACTATTACTGGGTTACACAAACACGTTTACATCTATCATTCGCCCACATAATATTACTGGGTTACACAAACACTCTTACATCTATCATACGCTCACTACTATTACTGGGTTACACAAACACTCTTGCATCAACCATTCGCTCACATTCTATTACTGGGTTACACAAACACCCTTACATCTATCATTCGCACACATACTAATACTCGGTTACACAAACACCCTTACATCTATCATACGCTTACGTACTATTACTGGGTTACACAAACACCCTTACATATATCATTCGCTCACATACTATTACTTGGTTACACAAACACCCTTACATCTATCATTCGCTCACATACTATTACTGGGTTACACAAACACCCGTACATATATCATTCGCACACATACTAATACTCGGTTACACAAACACCCTTACATCTATCATTCGCTCACATACTATTACTTGGTAACACAAACACCCTTACATCTATCATTAGCTCACATACTATTACTGGGTTACACAAACACTCTTGCATCAACCATTCGCTCACATACTATTACTGGGTTACACAAACACCCTTACATCTATCATTCGCTCACATACTATTACTGGGTTACACAAAAACCCTTACATCTATCATTCGCTCACATACTATTACTCGGTTACACAAACACCCTTACATCTATCATTCGCTCACACAATATTACTCGGTTACACAAACACGCTTACATCTATCATTCGCTCACACAATATTACTCGGTTACACAAACACGCTTTCATCTATCATACGCTCACATACTATTACTGGGTTACACAAACACTCTTACATCTATCATACGCTCACATACTATTACTGGGTTACACAAACACTCTTACATCTATCATTCGCTCACATACTATTACTGGGTTACACAAAAACCCTTACATCTATCATTCAGTCACACAATATTACTCGGTTAAACAAACACTCTTACATCTATCATTCGCTCACATACTATTACTGGGTTACACAAACACGCTTACATCTATCATTCGCTCACATACTATTACTGGATTACACAAACACTCTTACATCTATCATTCGCTCACATACTATTACTGGGTTACACAAACACTCTTGCATCAACCATTCGCTCACATACTATTACTGGGTTACACAAACACCCTTACATCTATCATTCGCTCACATACTATTACTTGGTTACACAAACACCCGTACATCTATCATTCGCTCACATACTATTACTGGGTTACACAAACACCCTTACATCTATCATTCGCTCACAAACTATTACTCGCATACCACCTGGTTAATGTTAAATTTGATATTGATTTAAAACTGTTTATGTGTAATTTAAATATTGATAACCTGCATATATGTACAGAATTAAATGCGGTGTGGGCCAGTTTAGCTGATATGTCTGATTCTACATTATATTTGTAACCAGATTCGTATTACGTGTAAGTATGAAGGAAACCATTGCTATAAGGCAGAGAATAAGGATAAAATACTGAGTAGTTTAAGGTTTAACATAAATACACGAATAAAATATAATGTAAAATAACTTAATTAGACCATCTATATTAATATATAGGCTTTAGTTTTTACTTTTTAACTTATCAAATTCTCAAAGTATATATATATTTATTAGTTTATTTAAGAAGAGAAAAAATTGATATTAACATTACTAACAAGAGGGAGTTCAACAAATAATATGTTTGTGTTTCAATTACACTCTAAATATTGCGTTTTAACAGAGTCATTACGATTGCGGCTTCCGTATAATAATATATTTACATACAATGTAATTTACTAGATTGGGATTAATTGTATTCGAGCCTTCTAAAAAGTTCAACCCTTGTAGTATTGAATAATAGATAATTTAGGAAAAATTCAGTATTATTTTCATTGATGCAACCACGGTCATTTGTACCTGGATACGATTTGCTTGCGCTGTTCCAGTAGCCAGGCAGGCATATTTCTATCCTTACAGGGCTTGTCGTCACCAGTCTTTGCCTGAGCATCACCTCATACACAAATTATAGGACGATATTGTGGACTGGACTACCAGGGCAGATCCATTACAGATCGCAGACAGTTTGCTAAAATTTTCCATTATTTGATGCTGTATCCAAGCGTCACCCACAGAGTACATGTATGGCCTTGTAATTATTCAAGATCATAATCCCTCTTATCGGGAGCTTGGTTACATGTAGTAGCCAGCTTAATGTGAGCCATTTCTTGGTTGGACTACATAACAAATTAGGCGTGAACCAAGTGCTAAGATTTGCGTCTTATCTAATAGTCCTAGCAGTTCGGGACAAGACCTCGGCCCAGTGGCTAGTAGACCGACTTGTGGATTTATCGTACTGCGTCCATACGTGTTCTCTTAGTGCCCAAAAATGGACGAGGCTCTAAAACATGTTGTTCAAATCTAGTGTATCTGGAGTTTTCAACAAAGCAATTTGTAAAAATGACTCTCAAAATTGCTCCATGAAAATTTCGGAAATGAAAACCAAACCTTGAGTAGAAATGGCTAATCGCTGCCTTTTCCTTGTCTAGGTGTGCTAGTATGGAAAGATGTTACTTTGCAAATAATACCTGATGCTTGTCCAACACTGTCCGGAGTTCTCGATCAGCACCATCTTTGAATATTTCTGTCCAGGTGGACGTTTCTGAGTATGTTCATTATTGTGCTCACTTGGGGTGATTCACAACAATGACTCGGTTCTCATTTTGAGGGCTTGCTTGGATGTGACCCAGATTTACATGGCGGGTGTCGCCGATGAAGCAGAAAACGCTTACTCTAGATTAATAGAAAAATCGGATAACGGAAGAGGGCCTATATAATAATTTATCATTTTATTGTGGTGATAAATGTGTACATTAAATCTTTAAGTTACTTAAATGTTTATTTTTTAGAAAACATTTTCGAAAAAAAAATGTGTCAATGCTGTTACACATTTTATACGTGTACTTGCTACTGGGTGGCGCCAGTTTCTGTACAACGTACTTGCTACTGGGTGGCGCCAGTTTCTTCTGTACAACGTACTTGCTACTGGGTGGCGCCAGTTTCTGTACAAGGTACATACTACTGGGTGGCGCCAGTTTCTGTACAAGGTACATACTACTTTGTGGCGCCCGTTTCTGTACAACGTACTTGCTACTGGGTGGCGCCATTTCCTGTACAAGGTACTTGCTACTGAGTGGCGCCAGTTTCTGTACAATGTACTTGCTACTTGGTGGCGCCAGTTTCTGTACAACGTACTTGCTACTGGGTGGCGCCAGTTTCTGTACAAGGTACTTGCTACTGGGTGGCGCCAGTTTCTGTACAAGGTACTTGCTACTGGGTGGCGCCAGTTTCTGTACAAGGTACATACTACTTGGTGGCGCCCGTTTCTGTACAGATTATTGTGTATTTTACATTAAATGTCTTGTTGATACGGTTTATGCGCAATGAATAAATTATCACTTTCTCTCAACTGATCTTTATATTATTTTTCTAATTCAAGATCAATTTCAAGCAAAATGTTTAGATATAGACAATGAAGCATTTGTTTTGCCTGCGTCCATCCATTAACTGAACTTAAATAACAAAATTGTTGACTTTTGATATCTTCCTGTTTGTAAATTTTTTTCTGGTGCCTTTATTATGATGAGAGCAAAAACTTAAATTTAACAACAGGGCGAGGCACCATATTGCTAAGGGCGGAAGTTGCAAAGGGCAATCTACTGTAGACTGTGGCGTTGTGGAAGATTTTTATAAGAGGGCCACGCATATTCTATGTGATGATGTCATCCCATTACCCCGTTCGGAGCCCCCTCCCCTCTGTCTTAAATTGTAATCAGGCAAGTTAATCGGTGCATCGATTAAGGAAGAGTCCTATTTAGGGAGTTACGTATATACATTAATTAGTATAAATAATTGTAATCAGGCAATTTGATTGGTGTATCGATTAAGGAATAGTCCTAAATCGTCACGTATATATATTAATTAATATAAATAAAAAATAAATGCCCCTCATAACAATTTAAGATCGTGAATCGGGCGGCCATAGAGAGTGTCAAATTATATAAGTTTCTATATAGAGCAGTACAGTCATTATAATGTGTGTAGACTCTATTTAGTCTTTATTTGGTAGTTTTACTGGGATTGCGTGTAACGAGTTGATTTCTGAATAAACGTGGATGCTATACTCTAAATCTAGGGCAAGTATTACTTACTGTGTAAATGTAGTATAGGGAAGCAGTGAGGCGTTAATCTCGGTAGACCTAAAACAGATGGTGAAAGTTTAATCTTAAGAAGATAATATAATTTACATGTGTTTTCTCGTATCCGTCTACACCACGCTCCTGTATCAGAGATATCCTCTAATCTCTAGTTAGATTAAGATACCGAACACTGGAATCGATAAGGATAACGAATCAGTCCTTATTTTGGGGGGATTCAAACTGAAATTTGTTTAAAATTGTATTGCTCAACTATATATACATTATACTGGCGTAGTTTTTCTTCCTGGATATGACAAGGTGATTTCCTTAACACGAAAGTTACGACCCTATCCGCCGGAAAATCCTATTTGACACACCAGGAAGTTAGCCGAGTGGAGAATCCAGTAACTTGGGGTAGGAGGGCACTCATATTGTACTCAATGTATATAACGTAAACGATTAATATTACAACACTGCTGTGCTGTCCTGTGAATGTTAATCATTGTGTAATCATCGGGAACTAAGGAAGTTAGTACAAAACGAGGGAGGGTCATACAGTGAGGGATTGGAAGCGTTGTTACACAGCTGGGACCAATCTTAACTAGCCTCAAGTGTACTTGAAAGGTCAGTTTGGCTCGAGATCTGATATATATTCTGTATCTTTGTGTGAAATGAAGATGGGCGTTTTTGAGTTTGCTTGTTAGTGTGCTTACTTGTTGTGATGACAATGATGACTCGGTTCTCATTTTGAGGATTGGTGCTTACTTAGATGTGACCATGATTTACATGGCGGATGTCGTCGACGGAACTCTTCCGGAACACCTGGTCTTATTCTCTTTTGCTTTTACGAGAGTCTCCTTTGTTCCAATTTTGCCCCTAGTTTAATCGATTTCGAGTTCGGATTATGGTTTTGTTGACGTTTTGGTATTCTCTGTTTTTTTATAGATATAAAAAAAGATTATGTTAAACTTCAATAACTCTTTTCTTTTGCTTGTAAATTATTAATAAAGGTAGTCTATTTTAACGGCAGTAAGACAAATTGTTGACTCAACTTCATTATAGTATAATTTACATTGCCATCTCAACTTTGTTCTCAAGCACTAAATTTTGTCATCAAGTATTCAACTTTTTTATCAAGTCCTTAACTTTTTCATCAAGTACTCAACTTTCTAATCAAGTGCTGAAATTTGTCATCAAGTACTAAACTTTGTCATCAAGTACTAACATTTTTCACCAAGTACTCAACTGTCTCATCAAGTACTTAACTTTGTCATCAACTACTAAACTTTGTCATCAAGCACTAAACTTTGTCATCAAGCATTAAACTTTGTCATCAAGTACTAAACTTGATCTTTGTAATCAAGTACTAAACTTTGATATCAAATACAAAACTTTGTTATCAAATACAAACTTTGTCATCAAATACAAACTTTGACATCAAATAAAACATTGTCATCAAATACACAACGTTGACATCAAATAGAAACATTGACATCAAATACACAATTTTGTCATAAAGTACAAACTTTGTCATCATATACAAACTTTGACATCAAATACACAATTTTGTCATCAAGTACAAACTTTGTCATCAAATACAAACTTTGTCATCAAATACAAATTTTGACATCAAATAAAACATTGTCATCAAATACACAACTTTGACATCAAATAGAAACTTTGACATCGAGTACACAATTTTGTCATAAAGTACAAACTTTGTCATCATATACAAACTTTGACATCAAATACAAACTTTGTCATCAAATACACACTTTATCATCAAATACAAACTTTGTCATAAAAAAAAAACAATTTTGTCATCAAGTACAAACTTTTATTATCACTGACGACAGAGTGATGTCTTCAAGATTATCTTGTCCCTTTTCATAAAAATTGATAAGCAAACGAGGTTTATTTATGAAAATACTTTAGCTAGAATTTATATAAATCTGCTATTTAATTTGAAACATTGTCAGTCGTTTTGGCCTACATGTAAAACACGTGACTCAAGTATATTTATGTGCAATATGAATGCAACGCTGGATGACCGACTTCCGTTCGTCAGCTCCTTTTGTATCCAAGTTATATTTTCCATAGACAGTAATACTATATCAGGGCTAGGTCCTCAGATAAGACTTTTCATACTTAAGTAGATTTCCTTTCAACACCCGCCTTTCAAACATCAATGCTACCAAATACCTTAGCTTACATACATGTTAGAGCAATATCATATTGAGAACTCATTTGAAAGTATAAAGAACTAGTTTATAAATTAAATCAAGCTGTGTTTGTTACGTCATCTTCCACTGGGGCCGCATTGCCCAAGTGATCAGGTGTTTGACATTTTACTACGTCCGTTCAAATATAGGTCGAGGGTTCGAGCCTTCTGACCACATACATAATATTCTGACCAATTCAATACCACATACATAACATTCTGACCAATTCAATACCACATACATAACATTCTGACCAATACCACATACATAATTTTCGGACCAATTCAATACCACATACATAATATTCGGACCAATTCAATACCACATACATAATATTCGGACCAATTCAATACCACATACATAACATTCTGACCAATACCACATACATAATATTCGGACCAATTCAATACACCATACATAATATTCGGACCAATTCAATACCACATACACAATATTCGGACCAATTCAATACCACATACATAATATTCGGACCAATTCAATACCACATACATAATATTCGGACCAATTCAATACCACATACATAATATTCGGACTAATTCAATACCACATACATAACATTCGGACCAATTCAATACCACATACATAACATTCGGACCAATTCAATACCACATACATAATATTCGGACCAATTCAATACCACATACATAACATTCGGACCAATTCAATACCACATACATAACATTCGGACCAATTCAACACCACATACATAATATTCTGACCAATTCAATACACCATACATAATATTCTGACCAATTCCATACCACATACATAACATTCGGACCAATTCAATACCACATACATAATATTCTGACCAATTCAATACCACATACATAATATTCTGACCAATTCAATACCACATACATAATATTCTGACCAATTCAAAACCACATACATAACATTCTGACCAATACCACATACATAACATTCTGACCAATTCAATACCACATACATAACATTCTGACCAATACCACATACATAACATTCTGACCAATTCAATACCACATACATAACATTCGGACCAATTCAATACCACATACATAATATTCTGACCAATTCAATACCACATACATAACATTCCGACCAATTCAATACACCATACATAACATTCGGACCAATTCAATACCACATACATAACATTCTGACCAATTCAATACCACATACATAACATTCGGACCAATTCCATACCACATACATAACATTCTGACCAATTCAATACCACATACATAACATTCGGACCAATACCACATACATAACATTCTGACCAATTCAATACCACATACATAACATTCGGACCAATACCACATACATAACATTCTGACCAATTCAATACCACATACACAACATTCTTACCAATACCACAGACATAACGTTCTGACCAATACCACATACATAACATTCTGACCAATACCATATACACAACATTCGGGCCAATATCACAGACATAATATTCTGACCAATACCATATACACAACATTCAGACCAATACCACATACACAACATTCTGACCAATACCACATACACAACATTCTGACCAATACCACATACATAACATTCGGACCAATACTACATACATAACATTCAGACCAATACCACATACATAACATTCGGACCAATACCACATACACAACATTCGGACCAATACCACATACATAACATTCGGACCAATACTGCATACATAACATTCGGACCAATACCACATACATAACATTCGGACCAATACCACATACATAATATTCTGACCAATTCAATACCACATACATAACATTCTGACCAATTCAATACCACATACATAACATTCTGACCAATACCACATACATAATTTTCGGACCAATTCAATACCACATACATAATATTCGGACCAATTCAATACCACATACATAATATTCGGACCAATTCAATACCACATACATAACATTCTGACCAATACCACATACATAATATTCGGACCAATTCAATACACCATACATAATATTCGGACCAATTCAATACCACATACACAATATTCGGACCAATTCAATACCACATACATAATATTCGGACCAATTCAATACCACATACATAATATTCGGACCAATTCAATACCACATACATAATATTCGGACTAATTCAATACCACATACATAACATTCGGACCAATTCAATACCACATACATAACATTCGGACCAATTCAATACCACATACATAATATTCGGACCAATTCAATACCACATACATAACATTCGGACCAATTCAATACCACATATATAACATTCGGACCAATTCAATACCACATACATAATATTCGGACCAATTCAATACCACATACATAACATTCGGACCAATTCAATACCACATACATAATATTTTGACCAATTCAATACCACATACATAATATTCTGACCAATTCAATACACCATACATAATATTCTGACCAATTCCATACCACATACATAACATTCGGACCCATTCAATACCACATACATAATATTCTGACCAATTCAATACCACATACATAATATTCTGACCAATTCAATACCACATACATAACATTCTGACCAATTCAATACCACATACATAACATTCTGACCAATACCACATACATAACATTCTGACCAATTCAATACCACATACATAACATTCGGACCAATTCAATACCACATACATAATATTCTGACCAATTCAATACCACATACATAACATTCCGACCAATTCAATACCACATACATAACATTCTGACCAATTCAATACCACATACATAACATTCTGACCAATACCACATACATAACATTCTGACCAATTCAATACCACATACATAACATTCTGACCAATACCACATACATAACATTCTGACCAATTCAATACCACATACATAACATTCGGACCAATTCAATACCACATACATAACATTCTGACCAATTCAATACCACATACATAACATTCGGACCAATTCAATACCACATACATAATATTCTGACCAATTCAATACCACATACATAACATTCGGACCAATTCAATACCACATACATAACATTCTGACCAATTCAATACCACATACATAACATTCGGACCAATTCCATACCACATACATAACATTCTGACCAATTCAATACCACATACACAACATTCGGACCAATACCACATACACAACATTCTGACCAATACCACATACACAACATTCGGACCAATACCACATACACAACATTCGGACCAATACCACATACATAACATTCTGACCAATACCACTTACATAACATTCTGACCAATACCACATACGTAACATTCGGACCAATACCAAAGACACAACATTCTGACTAATACCACATACACAACATTCTGACCAATACCACATACGTAACATTCGGACCAATACCAAAGACACAACATTCTGACCAATACCAAAGACACAACATTCTGACTAATACCACATACATAACATTCTGACCAATTCAATACCACATACATAACATTCTGACCAATACCACATACATAACATTCTGACCAATTCAATACCACATACATAACATTCGGACCAATTCAATACCACATACATAATATTCTGACCAATTCAATACCACATACATAACATTCCGACCAATTCAATACCACATACATAACATTCTGACCAATTCAATACCACATACATAACATTCGGACCAATTCCACATACATAACATTCTGACCAATTCAATACCACATACATAACATTCTGACCAATACCACATACATAACATTCTGACCAATTCAATACCACATACATAACATTCGGACCAATTCAATACCACATACATAACATTCGGACCAATTCAATACCACATACATAACATTCTGACCAATTCAATACCACATACATAACATTCGGACCAATTCCATACCACATACATAACATTCTGACCAATTCAATACCACATACACAACATTCGGACCAATACCACATACACAACATTCTGACCAATACCACATACACAACATTCGGACCAATACCACATACACAACATTCGGACCAATACCACATACACAACATTCGGACTAATACCACATACATAACATTCTGACCAATACCACATACATAACATTCTGACCAATACCACTTACATAACATTCTGACCAATACCACATACGTAACATTCGGACCAATACCAAAGACACAACATTCTGACTAATACAACATACACAACATTCTGACCAATACCACATACGTAACATTCGGACCAATACCAAAGACACAACATTCTGACCAATACCAAAGACACAACATTCTGACTAATACCACATACATAACA
This sequence comes from Mimachlamys varia, assembly GCA_947623455.1. Lineage (NCBI taxonomy): Eukaryota > Metazoa > Mollusca > Bivalvia > Pectinida > Pectinidae > Mimachlamys > Mimachlamys varia. The sequence goes on along the minus strand of OX392532.1, from coordinate 23,859,669 downwards.
TTCTGACCAATACCACATACGTAACATTCGGACCAATACCACATAAATAACATTCGGACCAATACCACATAAATAACATTCGGACCAATACCACATAAATAACATTCGGACCAGTACCACATACACAACGTTCTGACCAATACCACATAAATAACATTCGGACCAATACCACATAAATAACATTCTGACCAATACCACAGACACAACATTCTGACCAATACCACATAAATAACATTCGGACCAATACCACATAAATAACATTCTGACCAATACCACAGACACAACATTCTGACCAATACCACATAAATAACATTCTGACCAATACCACATACATAACATTCGGACCAATACCACAGACACAACATTCTGACCAATACCACATAAATAACATTCGGACCAATACCACATAAATAACATTCTGACCAATACCGCAGACACAACATTCTGACCAATACCACATACATAACATTCGGACCAATACCACAGACACAACATTCTGACCAATACCACATAAATAACATTCGGACCAATACCACATAAATAACATTCAGACCAATACCACATACATAACATTCTAATCAATACCACATACATAACATTCGGACCAATACCACATAAATAACATTCGGACCAATACCACATACATAACATTCGGACCAATACCACAAACACAACATTCTGATCAATACCACATACATAACATTCGTACCAATACCACATACACAACATTCTGACCAATACCACAGACATAACATTCGGACCAATACCACAGACATAACATTCGGACCAATACCACATACACAACATTCTGACCAATACCACATACGTAACATTCGGACCAATACCAAAGACACAACATTCTGACTTATACCACATACATAACATTCTGACCAATACCACATACATAACATTCTGACCAATGCCACATACGTAACATTCGGACCAATACCACATACACAACATTCTGACCAATACCACATACACAACATTCTGACCAATACCACATACACAACATTCGGACCAATACCACATACATAACATTCTGACCAATACCACATACACAACATTCTGACCAATACCACATACACAACATTCGGACCAATACCACATACACAACATTCGGACCAATACCACATACACAACATTCGGACCAATACCACATACACAACATTCTGACCAATACCACATACATAACATTCGACCCAATACCACACACATAACATTCGGACCAATACCAAAGACACAACATTCTGACTAATACCACATACACAACATTCGGACCAATACCACATACACAACATTCGGACCAATACCACATACACAACATTCGGACCAATACCACAAACATAACATTCTGACCAATACCACAGACACAACATTCGGACCAATACCACATACACAACATTCGGACCAATACCACATACATAACATTCGGACCAATACCACATACACAACATTCGGAGCAATACCACAGACACAACATTCTGACCAATACCACATACATAACATTCGGACCAATACCACATACACAACATTCGGACCAATACCACATACACAACATTCAGACCAATACCACACACAACATTCGGACCAATACCACATACACAACATTCGGACTAATACAACATATACAACATTCGGACCAATACCACATACACAACATTCGGACTAATACCACATACACAACATTCGGACTAATACCACACACATAACATTCGGACTAATACCACATACACAACATTCGGACTAATACAACATATACAACATTCGGACCAATACCACATACACAACATTCGGACCAATACCACATACACAACATTCTGACCAATACCACATACACAACATTCGGACCAATACCATATACACAAATTGTTTGACCAATGCCAAAAACACAACAGTCGGACCAATACCCCAAGACAAAATATCCTGGTACATGTAATAACCAAATTAAATACCCCAGAGGAAATATCTTGACCAATAACAAAATATCAGGACATTGTTCGATGGGAAAACAACACTGAGTAGTCCAAAGTCGGCAACAGTATTTACAATTCTAGTAGCCTTGGTCGATGGACATAATCCGATAGTGGTAATGCACAGGCAACTTACGCTGTCTCGGGAGAGGAATATCAGATCGAGTTATCGGCATGGGGCTGGGACGGTTACTAGGCTGAAAGATGTTAGACCCGTTGGCATCCTATCGTAAAAATTAAATCTGTTCAAGCACAAATGTAATATACGAATTTGTAATATCGAAGATGGCATGCGTGAAAATATTTATGTGGTGCCGAATAACATTTTTACACTCGGTGACCTTCAATGTGATTGTTTTGTCTTGCATTGCACACTATGCAAGATATGTAATCACATTCTGTACTGTATATATCTGACTGTCTGTTTCGGAACTGCTTAGTCCCATTGATCAGTTGTGTGTACGTGTTGTGCCAGTCTGGGCTATTGTCGGCCGACTGTGTACATACATACATACATACACGCGGATGTCGTTTGGATACGGTGGGTAAGTGTTGTAATAGCCGCTATATAGCTAGTCTAATGACTACCCAGGGGAGGGGATTATATACCACATGTGGCACTGCCTCTCGCGTCGGAATGTACACAGTGGCTCTCAGAGGCTGACGGCGGTGCAATCAGGACATGCAGATATGTGCTAACATTATCAATGGGATATAAACGTTACCAAGGTAAGTATAGCGAATATGTCAAGAACGGTAGGCTGCACAATGACATAACTGCCTACAGAAATGCGTTACAAAGAGTACTTAAATCGTGGCATCGGTGTGTGTAGGCATGGAACATGGTAGATGGGCATTATTTACTGGCTGTTGTATATGTCTGGCTACTACGGTTTAGAAACAGCACTGACACTGTCTGCTAAGTATGCAGCCACAAGCCGACTGACAGGTAACATAGCTGTATAGGTCCCTAGTGTTATCTGTTGGCGCGCGCGTTCCCCCATCCCGACACTCGGCAGCAATGATAATGATGAAAACTATAGTATACTAATGGTGTATGATTTTTGCAGTTTATATTAATTGGTGAACTACGTACGTTTCATGAAAAGATCATATCGATGATTTCCAGTATATGTAATGAATGTTACATAAAGGAAAAAAGAATTGTAGAAAGTCATTCATGTGTAAAGATGACACAGTTTAGACTGTAGGAAAAATTCTAGTAATGGGGTCAAATAACAACAAATATGTATATATTTACTCGCGTGCCGCTGTTTGTATACATTTTCAGTAATAGTAGACCTAGCTACAATGTATAAGTGTAGTATACCTCTTCTTCAATGCTTGCAGTTAGTAAGGGAACTGTAGCCTTATGTTGCCTCAGTGCAATTTCGATCCATGCACATTTTAACTTATTTGAATCTAAAATATTTTCCTGCCAATTGTGATGTGATAAATATCAGTGAAAACACAATTATTTTTATTTTTTATTGACAGACTCATTTAAATAATGTTTTAAAGATTCCCCGGCTTTTGTTTTTTGTTTTCATATCTTCTATATATCTTCGCGTTTATCTTTCATAACCAGTGTGCTGATAAGACCATGTACGCGTAAAATACTCTTGTTTAAGTCTGATGTCAAGGCCAGATGGAACTCAGGTATCTGTCTGTCAGGATGTCAAAGTATTGTTGTCAAGGCAAGAAGGAGCTGAACTCGGGTATCTGTTTGTCAAAATGTCGAAGTATGTTGTCAAGGCCAGAGGGAACTGAACTCGGGTATCTGTCTGTCAGGATGTCTCATTCTGGTGTCGGGGCTAGATGGAACTCGAGTATCTATCGGTCAAAATGTCTCATTCTGGTGTCGGGCCAGATGGAACTCGAGTATCTGTCGTTCAAAATGTCTCATTCTGGTATCAGGGCCAAAGGGAACTTGGGTATCTGTCTGTCAAATTGTCAAAGTATGTTGTCAGGGCCAAAGGGAACTCGGGTATCTTTCTGTCAAAATGTCTCATTCTGGTGTCGGGGCCAAAGGGAACTCGGGTATCTGTGTCAAAATGTCTAAGTATGTTGTCAAGGCCAAAGGGAACTTAGGTATCTGTCTGTCAGAATGTCTAAGTCTGGTGTCGGGGCCAGATGGAACTCGGGTATCTGTCTGTCAAAATGTCTAAATCTGGTGTAAGGGCCAAAGGGAACTCGGGTATCTGTTTGTCAAAATGTCTCATTCTGGTGTCAAGGCCAAAAGGAACTCGGGTATCTGTCTGTCAAAATGTCTCATTCTGGTGTCAGGGCCAAAAGGAACTCGGGTATCTGTCTGTCAAAATGTCTCATTCCGGTGTCAGGGCCAAAAGGAACTCGGGTATCTGTCTGTCAAAATGTCTCATTCTGGTGTCAGGGCCAAAAGGAACTCGGGTATCTGTCTGTCAAAATGTCTCATTCCGGTGTCAGGGCCAAAAGGAACTCGGGTATCTGTCTGTCAAAATGTCTCATTCTGGTGTCAGGGCCAAAAGGAACTCGGGTATCTGTCTGTCAAAATGTCTCATTCTGGTGTCAGGGCCAAAAGGAACTCGGGAATCTGTCTGTCAAAATGTCTCATTCTGGTGTCAGGGCCAAAAGGAACTCGGGAATCTGTCTGTCAAAATGTCTCATTCTGGTGTCAGGGCCAAAAGGAACTCGGGTATCTGTCTGTCAAAATGTCTCATTCTGGTGTCAGGGCCAAAATGAACTCGGGCATCTGTCTGTCAAAATGTCTCATTCTGGTGTCAGGGCCAAAAGGAACTCGGGTATCTGTCTGTCAAAATGTCTCATCCTGGTGTCGGGGCCAGATGGAACTCGGGTATCTGTCTGTCAAAATGTGTAAGTCTGGTGTCAGGGCTAGGGGAAACTCGTGTATGTCTAATTCTGGTGATAGAGCCAGAGGGAACTCGGTATCTGTCTGACCAAATGTCTAAATTTGGTGTCAGGGCCAGTGGATACTCGGGTAAATAAGTCTTATATTGGGACCAGTGTACCGGGACCAGAGGAAACTCGGGTCTCCAATTAACAAATTTTGATAACTTTTTCTCGCAGAGAAATAAATTGTTTGCAGTACGTTATTGTTTGCAGTATAGGATGTAAAAAGAAATTATGGAGGAAGTCATTTTTTCCACGAAAATATCACCATGTATATTAACCAATTTGAGAAATTTCAACTTAAAGTTCCCTAGTCTGTCAATCGTTATTGAAATGAGCAGCAAAACAAACGCATCTGTCTTTCACTAAGTTTGATCTTAAGGCTAATGATAAAATAATTTGAATATTTTATCCAAGATCTACGAGAGCAAATCTACACAGTGATTCCCAATGCAGTTTGTTGTGTGCAGTCATGTTTACAAATTGTCAGGGATTTAGATACGTTTACTAGGAAGCCTCCATACAGGGACTTCATTTCGAATTGAAAATCGACCCGCTGTTTCACTTAACTCCAACCTCAAGGTACATGATTTAAGTTTAGAACCAAGTCCCTTGTTTGGCGCATATATTTCATAATCAGTTAAAGCAATTAATTAGGTTAAATGTTTTATGCAATTTAATACTTCATAATGAAAGCATGTTCGGTGAATAATTTTACTAATTACACGACAGCATCCTCTGATAGGTTTCGCCGCTGGGGTGTACATTGCAGGATTCTGGTGCTTGTTATTTTTTCTTGTTGTCATGGTATCTAATGTACTAATTATGTAGCCCACAGCATGTTTTGACAAACACACGTAAGGCAGCAATCAATATTGACAAACTTGTAAGTTTCGCCTATCTACACTACATCAACTACTACACACATGAAGTCACACGTAACTGAAATATCTACAATACACTACACACATTTAACACGTAACAGAGTTATCTACAATACACTACACACATTTAACACGTAACAGAGTTATCTACAATACACTACACACATTTAACACGTAACAGAGTTATCTACAATATACTACACACATTTAACACGTAACAGAGTTATCTACTATACACTACACACATTTAACACGTACCAGAGTTATCTACAATACACTACACACATTTAACACGTAACAGAGTTATCTACAATACACTACACACATTTAACACGTAACAGAGTTATCTACAATATACTACTCACATTTAACGCCTAACAGAGTTATCTACAATACACTACACACATTTAACACGTAACAGAGTTATCTACTATACACTACACACATTTAACACGTAACAGAGTTATCTACAATACACTACACACATTTAACACGTAACAGAGTTATCTACAATACACTACACACATTTAACACGTAACAGAGTTATCTACAATACACTACACACATTTAATACGTAACGGGGTTATCTACAATACACTACACACATTTAATACGTAACAGAGTTATCTACAATACACTACACACATTTAACACGTAACGGGGTTATCTACAATATACTACACACATTTAACACGTAACAGAGTTATCTATAATACACTACACAAATTTAACACGTCACAGAGTTATCTACAATTTACTACACACATTTCACACGTAACAGAGTTATCTACAATATCCTGCAAACTTGATGTCACCGTAACTGATTGTCTACAATACACTACAAACTTGATGTGACACGTAACTGTTGTCTACAATACACTTCACACTTGATGTGACACGTAACTAAATTATCTACAATACACTACAAACTTGATGTGACACGTAACTGAATTATCTACAATACACTACAAACTTGATGTGACACGTAACTGATTGTCTACAATACACTACACACTTGATGTGACACGTAACTGATTGTCTACAATATACTACAAACTTGATGTGACACGTAACTGATTGTCTACAATACACTACACACTTGATATCACACGTAACTGATTGTCTACAATATACTACACACTTGATGTGACACGTAACTGATTGTCTACAATACACTACACACTTGATATCACACGTAACTGATTGTCTACAATACACAACAAACTTGATGTGACACGTAACTGATTGTCTACAATACACTACACACTTGCTATCAAATGTAACTGATTGTCTACAATACACTTCAAACTTGATGTGACACGTAACTGATTGTCTACAAAACACTTCAAACTTGTTGTCACACGTAACTGATTGTCTACAATACATAACACACTTGATGTGACACGTAACTAAATTGTCTACAATTCACTACACACTTGATGTGACACGTAACTAATTGTCTACAATACACTACACACTTGATGTGACACGTAACTAAATTGTTTACAATAAACTACACTCTTGATGTCACACGTAACTGATTGTCTACAATACACTACAAACTTGATTATTTACACGTAACTGATTGTCTACAATACACTACAAACTTGATGTGACACGTAACTGATTGTCTACAATACACTACAAACGTGATGTCACACGTAACTAAATTGTCTATAATTCACTACAAACTTGATGTCAAACGTAACTAAATTATCTACAATACACTACAAACTTGATGTGACACGTAACTGATTGTCTACAATACACTACACACTTGATGTGACACGTAACTGATTGTCTACAATACACTTCACACTTGATGTGACACGTAACTAAATTATCTACAATACACTACAAACTTGATGTGACACGTAACTGAATTATCTACAATACACTACAAACTTGATGTGACACGTAACTGAATTATCTACAATACACTACACACTTGATGTGACACGTAACTGATTGTCTACAATATACTACAAACTTGATGTCACACTTAACTGTATTGTCTACAATACACTACAAACTTGATGTCACACGTAACTGATTGTCTACAATACACTACAAACTTGATGTCACACGTAACTAAATTGTCTACAATACACTACAAACTTGATGTCACACGTAACTGATTGTCTACAATACACTACACACTTGGTGTCACACGTAACTAAATTGTCTACAATAAACTACACACTTGGTGTCACACGTAACTAAATTGTCTACAATTCACTACAAACTTGATGTCAAACGTAACTAAATTGTCTACAATACACAACATACTTGATATCACACGTAACTAAATTGTCTACAATACACTACAAACTTGATGTGACACGTAACTGATTGTCTACAATACACTACAAACTTGATGTCACACGTAACTAAATTGTCTACAATACACTACAAACTTGATGTCAAACGTAAATAAATTGTCTACAATTCACTACAAACGTGATGTGAGACGTAACTGATTGTCTACAATACACTACAAACTTAATGTGACACGTAACTGATTGTCTATAATACACTACACACTTGCTATCACATGTAACTGATTGTCTACAATACACTACAAACTTGATGTGACACGTAACTGATTGTCTACAATACACTACAAACTTGATGTGACACGTAACTGATTGTCTACAATACACTACAAACTTGATGTGACACGTAACTGATTGTCTACAATACACTACAAACTTGATGTCAAACGTAACTAAATTGTCTACAATACACAACACACTTGATATCACACGTAACTAAATTGTCTACAATACACTACAAACGTGATGTGAGACGTAACTGATTGTCTACAATACACTACAAACTTGATGTGACACGTAACTGATTGTCTACTATACACTACAAACGTGATGTCAAACGTAACTAAATTGTCTACAATTCACGACAAACTTGATGTCAAACGTAACTAAATTGTCTACAATTCACTACAAACGTGATGTCACACGTAACTGATTGTCTACAATACACTACAAACTTGATGTGACACGTAACTGATTGTCTACAATACACTACAAACGTGATGTGAGACGTAACTGATTGTCTACAATACATTACACACTTGAAGTGACACGTAACTAAATTGTTTACAATAAACTACACTCTTGATGTCACACGTAACTGATTGTCTACAATACACTACAAACTTGATTTGACACGTAACTGATTGTCTACAATACACTACCCACTTGGTGTCACACGTAATTAAATTGTCTACAATAAACTACACACTTGGTGTCACACGTAACTAAATTGTCTCCAATACACTACAAACTTGATGTGACACGTAACTGATTGTCTACAATACACTACAAACTTGATGTGACACGTAACTGATTGTCTACAATACACTACAAACTTGATGTGACACGTAACTGATTGTCTACAATACACTACAAACTTGATGTGACACGTAACTAAATTGTCTACAATACACTACAAACTTGATGTGACACGTAACTGATTGTCTACAATACACTACCAACTTGATGTGACACGTAACTGATTGTCTACAATACACTACAAACTTGATGTCACACGTAACTAAATTGTCTATAATTCACTACAAACTTGATGTCAAACGTAACTAAATTGGCTACAATTCACTACAAACTTGATTTGACACGTAACTGATTGTCTACTATACACTACAAACTTGATGTGACACGTAACTGATTGTCTACAATACACTACAAACTTGATGTGAGACGTAACTAAATTGTCTACAATACACAACACACTTGATGTCAAACGTAACTAAATTGTCTACAATACACAACACACTTGATATCACACGTAACTAAATTGTCTACAATACACTACAAACGTGATGTGAGACGTAACTGATTGTCTACAATACACTACAAACTTGATGTGACACGTAACTGATTGTCTACTATACACTACAAACGTGATGTCAAACGTAACTAAATTGTCTACAATTCACGACAAACTTGATGTCAAACGTAACTAAATTGTCTACAATTCACTACAAACGTGATGTGAGACGTAACTTATTATCTACAATACACTACAAACGTGATGTCACACGTAACTGATTGTCTACAATACACTGCAAACTTGATGTGACACGTAACTGATTGTCTACAATACACTACAAACGTGATGTGAGACGTAACTGATTGTCTACAATACATTACACACTTGAAGTGACACGTAACTGATTGTCTACAAGTCACTACAAACTTGATGTGACACGTAACTGATTGTCTACAATAAACTACACTCTTGATGTGACACGTAACTGATTGTCTACAATACACTACAAACTTGATGTGACACGTAACTAAATTGTCTATAATACACTACAAACTTGATGTGACACGTAACTGATTGTTTACAATACACTACACTCTTGATGTCACACGTAACTGATTGTCTACAATACACTGCAAACTTGATGTGACACGTAACTGATTGTCTACAATACACTACAAACGTGATGTGAGACGTAACTGATTGTCTACAATACATTACACACTTGAAGTGACACGTAACTGATTGTCTACAATACACTACAAACTTGATGTGACACGTAACTGATTGTCTACAATAAACTACACTCTTGATGTGACACGTAACTGATTGTCTACAATACACTACAAACTTGATGTGACACGTAACTAAATTGTCTACAATACACTACAAACTTGATATCACACGTAACTGATTGTCTACAATACACTTCAAACTTGTTGTCACACGTAACTGATTGTCTACAATACATTACACACTTGATGTGACACGTAACTAAATTGTTTACAATAAACTACACTCTTGATGTCACACGTAACTGATTGTCTACAATACACTACAAACTTGATTTGACACGTAACTGATTGTCTACAATACACTACACACTTGGTGTCACACGTAATTAAATTGTCTACAATAAACTACACACTTGGTGTCACACGTAACTAAATTGTCTACAATACACTACAAACTTGATGTGACACGTAACTGATTGTCTACAATACACTACAAACTTGATGTGACACGTAACTGATTGTCTACAATACACTACAAACTTGATGTGACACGTAACTAAGTTGTCTACAATACAGTACAAACTTGATGTCACACGTAACTAAATTGTATACAATACACTACAAACTTGATGTCACACGTAACTGATTGTCGACAATACACAACACACTTGATATCAGACATAACTAAATTGTCTATAATACACTACAAACTTGATGTGACACGTAACTGATTGTCTATAATACACTACAAACTTGATGTCACCCGTAACTGAGTTGTTTAAAAGAATGTCACGTAAACTAATTGTTTAGAGCACAACAATATATGGATTTTATTTGCTGTTGGCCGTTGCATCATGCACATCAAATAACTCATACATAGATTTTTGGAAAAGTGCCAATGTTCTATCAACTTTCAAGTTGTATTACTACGGTTGCTGATTTCAGATAGTCTGAACCCTTCGTACGACCCATTAGTTGACTTGAATTTCTTCCATGCAACAATTCCAGTTCTTACTTTGATGACATAACATAACCTAGATTTAACATTGATTTGCATGGCTGATGTCGTCGATGAAGTAGAAGACGCTGACCTTTCCGGAACACGACGGCCAATATATATGAGCCGCTTCTATGCTCAAACAGGGATTCTGTTCCAACCAACTTCCTTGTCATTCCTTTGAATATGAAGCACACTGCAAATTAAAGTGTAATATTTTTAGATAGATTTCCGTTTTAATTTTTTCCGTTTCAAAAGTCTTTCAAACAATTGACACATGTAATTATTCGTAAATCTGTTACCGGAACTGCAATTCAAAGATTGAGTATATAATTTAATGTTTTAAGCATGACAACGGTTTCATTCATACGGGGGGCCTAGCAATTTAATTTTCTCTTTGAACTGATTTTAATGACCTGTATATAAAGTCCGCCTTTGTTTATATTTTGTCCTAGTTCTATCGATTTTGAGTTCGTGTTGCTATTTTGCTGGCGTTGACGACGTGGTTTCTTTGAAGTTCCCGTATTCCCTTCAGTTGTTTTATTTACACTGCTGTAAAAACTCTGAGACGCCTCATAGAGCAATCGTGTCATTTCTAAAGCCGGCCAGTATCAATATTGACAGATGAAAGGGAAACCACTTTTTTCCGTCTCCACTGACGCCACATCCTACTGATGTACTGCGACGTTGTGATACGTAACTACTGTCCCAACAAAATCAATTTTCGGAATTAGCTACTATCTGAAAAAGTATCTATTTCGTCTGCACGATATCTACAAAAACAATCTATATAATGCTACGACCTATATAAATCAAGTGTGTTTAGCACTCAGTGACCACAAACATGGCCGCTCTGAACTAGTATGGTCAGATGTAAAAGGATCTGAAGAAATAATGATTCGACCCGGCGTTGAAAGCAACCAAGTTTGAGCTAGTTGTGTGTATAGAATTTATCTCCCGTTTCCCCTGTCCCTGACATTAGAAAGAGAGTACTGGGTCCAGAGAAAATCGGGATATATAGGAAGGTATTGTGACATGTCGATTCTTAATTAACAGCAATCTAATTTGTTAAAGCATTCATCGTTGTGTGTTGCGAAGTACGCTACCGTTCATCGTTCTATAAACCATGATTAAGGATTCCTGTCCCATAACACTGGTTTCTTGTTCAAACGAATATATACATTTGCCTCCCCATAATAAATTTAGTTCTGGATCACTATAGTACGTTTGAGTCACGATCGCGAGCTGGCCAGGATTTTGATGATTCTGATTTGTTTTGTTTTTTTTGGTTGATGTTTTTTTTTTTCATTTCATCTAAATAATTTTTCATAAATATATCGTGACAATTTGATATTAATTTAGGACATACATTTTCAGAAATGATTAATCAATGTTAGAAAAATAATTTCCAACATTTATTACAGATTTTGACAGCGGTACAGGGTTCTTTAACAATTTTTTTTTACTCACTGTAATATACAGGATGTACATGTATGTAACAATGGATCATATTGTCAATATAGAGTAGTTTTCACACTTCGTCTTCGGTTGATATTTGTTATCGGGTTGAAAAGATCATGTATCGACCTCATCAATAGTCTATCACTATGTATCACTATACAGAAATTAGCTTCTTAGAAATATGACCTGTCAAATGTTTCTAGCTGTGGATATACATGTATAATATATTTTGTTACGATTAAGAACCAACGAACTATATCCTAAAAAATATGTATTAATTAGGCCGTTTATCAACTCGCTGATGACTACGAAGTGTTGCGTAGAAAGAGAAAATCGGCACACAATAATGCTATCTCTCATTGAAATTAATGATTATCGTCATTCGAATTCAAACTTATACCTTTTTACTTCATTACATCTAAGCATTACGCTTGAGCTGTGTTTTGTTCAGTGTCGCGGACTTTGCTTTTAATTCTGGTGAAGTGTTAGCATTGACTTCCGTGTTTATTAGGATTGCTTTCATGTCGGCAATGTACCATAATGAATTGGGCTACCTGGTCGGATACAGCCGCAATTATCAAAGAAACATCACAGAGAATACTTGCTGATAAGATGGTAAATGTATTCTATGATAATTTAAGTTTGTTAGGCAATGATAAACTTAGGTCTTGTATGTATTTTGGATATTCAAGGAATCGCCCACTGACTTGGAGAAACGGTACATTGTACCATACCATGGTTTGCTATTTGAATTGTTTTAGTGCCAGTATGTAAGAATTTTGCCTTTCAACAAGTCTTTGGGTGTCCATTATTTGCTCTTATATCCTTCAATAATCTTAATCTATTCAAGTGTTATGTTAGCCTGTTTTCTTAGATTTCCCCCCGAAATAACGGTCGACGTGTTCAGATGAGACAATTCCACAGGTATGTCCGATGGCGGACATTTGTGCGGTCTGGAGTTCTGAAGGGAAACGTGGTATACTTGGTCAAACAAGTGGATAGAGAGATTATCGATTCTTTTTGTTTCTCCTTCAGGTTTTCCAGATTTTTGTGAGAACAAGAAGTGATGAGGTAGCAGACGACATGACTGGGAAGGTGTATTTCGACGTGGGCGGCACTCGGTTCACCACCACATGGGACACTCTTCAGAGGGTTCCGGGTTCGAGACTGGAAAAGCTGTATGATGCTCACGAACATCAATCAAAATCTACAGGAAAAGTCGAGTACTTTTTTGACAGAAATCCTGCCGTGTTTGGCTGCATACTCGACTACCACCGTACAGGTGACCTTCACCTCCCTGATAACATCTGCCCGAGTCAGATCCGTCTAGAACTGGAATTCTGGGATATTTCTCCCCATGCTGTGTCAAGCTGTTGTTGGAAGATTCTTTACGGTGATGGAGGACTCGAAAAAACACTGAAAATGCTCGACAAAGAAATTCCAGTCTTTACCACAGGAAAGAAATTTATTCAGAAAACGGAAGGTGTGATGTCATCGTTAAGGGATTTAATGGAATTCCCGGCATCGTCAATGCTGGCAAAGGTAAAGTATATCGCTCCCTCAAACAGTGTTATCTTACTTACACGTAAAGATAAAAATGGAATCAATTAATTGGCTCTAAAAAGAAAAGTTGCTAAAATGTTATTGATATGAATCAATCGACCGAAAAAGAAATTGGCACTAAATTTGTGTTTGCACAACAAAAAAAAAGGGGGGGAGTACGGGCCCAGATATGAAAGTGTCAGGTCAGAAAAACGAAATACCGAAGACCTTTTTCAGGTATAGTTTGAGTTTTGAGTATTGATTTGCTGTTTAGAAATTCGAATTTTAACTTAATTTGAGATTTTTTTTATATATTTCACAGGCGTATGCCGTGTTTTACCTGACAATGGTCGTATTCTCTGTCATCTGTGACGCTCTGGTGAGATCGCAAGATTATTATGCACCACAACAAAATGCAACCACTTCCGGTTCCGGTTCTGATCACTTGATGCCCTCCCTCTCGACCATCCCTGATGCGGGTCTTGTGATAGAAGTTCTGACAAATGCTGTGTTCACCCTTGATATTGTCGTTCGGTTTGCAGTTTCCTCCTCCAAAGTTTACTTCCTGAAGAGTTTCATCAACATCCTGGATATGTTGGCACTGCTAGGGTTTTGGATTCTCGTTTTTACTGCGCTTGTTTCTCCACTGGTTGCTCCCGGAGGTGAAAAAGATGCCCTCATGGTGGGCAATCTTTTGATGACCTTGAGATTTATTCGGTTATATCGTCTCGCAGCCATTAACCGTGGACTAAAGTTGGTGCTCCTTGCCTTGGATAGAAGCAAAAAGACCATTTTCTTACTATTTGCCATCATGATAATTAATTCGTGTATTTTCGGAGGAATTATCTATTGTATCGATAACAATCCCGAATTCATACACGTATTCCGGGCATTTTATTGGGCAATAATCACCATGACAACCGTGGGTTATGGCGATATCTACCCCACGAGTACAGCAGGTCGAATTGTTGCCAGTTTATGTGCTATGACAGGACTGTTTTTGCTTGCAATGCCGATTGGTATTATATCTAAGAACTTTACATACTTAAACACTAGACTCCTACACAGAGAACAGCACTGCAAAGAAAAGCGGAAATTTAAGAAAACAATTAAATTTAGTACTCTGCCAAACGGCGATGCAAGTGTGATGTCGTAAATCAAGCTATAAACACACATATTTAAATGCTTTGTACAGACATGTGGTATATGGCTTTGTTTCACAGAAATACGTATGCTTATTGCTATGACAACTGTCACTGATTTTGGATCAATTATACCTGTAAGAAATACGCATTGACTTTAGACTTAAGACACAGTATGAATTTTGAGATATTTCCTTAAGTGTTGGCATTACTACATTGTTTTAATGTTTTAGAAGACGAATTGTACATGCCTACGTGAAGCATTGTCTATCGAATCGATTGTATATACATAAAACAATATCGTTATGGGAAGTGTGATAAGAACAGCACAGAAAATGTAATTGATATAATTTCGAGGCATTTCCCCTCTTGCCAAGACGCGAAGGCTAAACCATTATTGCACAACACAAGGTACAAATCATAAATAAAATTATTATAGTATATGTGCAGCCGCCGGACTGTATACGGTGTATACAGCTTTACCACACTAGTTGAGCAACGGCGAGCGCGGTCAGTAGTTGGATGGGTGACCGCCTGCAAGTTACATGTACATTTGGTGGCAGCGGTGGGATTATATGTGATAATGTAAGGTCAGTTCACGGTGGTTTGGGAAGGTGCATTGATACACAGAGAAGAACCTACAGATTCTCAAGCCAAGTCTCGGAATGTAATGTCCAGCTAGGTATATGAGGGGGGAATACTGCCTAACTGGCGAGCTAGCTTTTCCAGTCACGCGGTATAACCCGCGGACCAGCCCATGCTAATTAAGCAACGGTGAGCGCGGTCAGTAGTTGGTTGGGTGACCGCCTGCACGTTACAATTCTATGCAGTAGGCGAACTGTTCAATATTCAAGGAATAAGTCAATGTTTGATATGAATCTTTAAAAGTTGCATGGAAAAATGTTTATGATGTGTTGCCCTTACGGCTTAGTTTCTACATAGAGAAGATGAACTATGTTAGATATATCGAGTCAAGCCTATTTAATACATATACCTTAATCATTGCGTTTATACATGTAATTGTGGGGAGAGAGGTCGATACTCTAGGGGCTAGGTTCTTACGCTCCCTGCATCTCTGGAAATGTCATAATAAAAATGATAGAATAACCGTGCGCCACCTTGTGAATGGGACAAAGATACAACGGTTTGATCATTTGACAGCAAAGTAATACCGTGGCTGCTAAACGGTAAAATTGACTTGCTCTGAAGTATGGCGCCAGGTATCATGTATCTTACCCGAAATAAATTAAGAAAACTTATCGTGTGTCGTCAGGTTTCTGACACACCCCAGAGGTGCAAAGAGGGTAAGTGAGCATACCTAGCCCGAGGATTATCGAACTGAAGGAAAGGTCGTGTCAGTCCAACTCCCTCAATTGTCTGGTGATGCTCCCTAAGTATTTGTCTAAAACGATCTCGTAATGTATTGGAGGCTCGTTGGTCTAGTGGTAGGACGCCGGGCTCGTGATCGAAGGGTTGCGAGTTCGAGTCCCGTTCAGGGCACTTGTGTTGTATCCTTGAGCAAGATACTTTACTCTGCTTGTTCCAGTATACTCAGCTGTAGATGAGTACGTGGTTGGGTAGTACTAGAAATTGTAAAATGTAAGCTGTGAGCGCCGAAATGGCAGCACCGGTTGTATGCTACCCAGGGAGTTGAGAACGATAATGGTTAGTTACTAAGGCCCTCTAACCACGGATAATAATTTGTGAACCGCTTTGAGGCGCCCTTTAAAGTCGTGATAAAGCGGTATAGAATAACCTCGAATCATAACTATTATTATTACAAGAGAAAAAGTCAAAATTGATATTTGAAGTGTTTTGATGCAATAGCGACAAATTACACATTGTAGATAAAAAATGGAGCTTCCGAAATTATTGGTCTTAACAGCGTTCCGTGATATATATACATGTAATGTAAATAATCCATCGTTGCTGTCTGTGATACATCTTACGTATGTGCCCTTATATAGATACGCCATTATATATATACATTCAAGCTTATATTGTTAAAACTGTTATTGTTGTACAACATAATTTGCAATTATTATAGATAAACTAACTATATTTACATTTCATGCGTTTGTTTCATTACCATATACATTTGGATATTGTAGATATTTGTAACGATGGAGTATTATAGCTCCATATCAAAGGATCTGGTTAAGTCAAAACATACCGTTTTATATCGACGTTTAGATTAGGCAGCGACCTGGATGGGGCCTAGAATTAAATAATATATAAAAAGAAGACATTGTTAAAGTAATCCATTAAATTTAGCTTTCAGACACAATCTTTACCTCCTGGTTAGTTCAGTGGCAAGGCCAGAGGACAGGGACCTTAAACATAATGTCGAGGTCTGGTGTCAGGGTCCTTGGACATAATGTCAAAGTCTGGTGTCAGGGTCCTTGGACAGTATGTCAAGGTCTGGTGTCAGGGTCCTTGGATATTATGTTAAAGTCTGTTGTCAGGGTCCTTGGACATAATGTCGAGGTCTGGTGTCAAGGTCCTTGGGCATAATGTTGAAGTCTGGTGTCAGGGTCCTTGGGCATAATGTTGAAGTCTGGTGTCAGGGTCCTTGGGCATAATGTTGAAGTCTGGTGTCAGGGTCCTTGGGCATAATGTTGAAGTCTGGTGTCAGGGTCCTTGGGCATAATGTTGAAGTCTGGTGTCAGGGTCCTTGGGCATAATGTCAAGGTCTGGTGTCAGGGTCCTTGGGCATAATGTCAAGGTCTGATATCAGGGTCCTTGGTCATAATGTCAAGGTCTGGTGTCAGGGTCCTTGGACATAATGTCAAGGTCTGATGTCAGGGTCCTTGGGCAGAATGTTAAAGTCTGATGTCAGAGTCCTTGGATATTAGGTCAAGGTCTGGTGTCAGGGTCCTTGGTCAAAATGTCAAGGTCTGGTGTCAGGGTCCTTCGACATAATGTCAAAGTCTAGTGTCAGGGTCCTTGGGCATAATGTTAAAGTCTGGTGTCAGGGTCCTTGGGCATAATGTCAAGGTCTGGTGTCAGGGTCCTTGGGCATAATGTCAAGGTCTGGTGTCAGGGTCCTTGGACATAATGTCAAGGTCTGGTGTCAGGGTCCTTGGACATGATCTCAAGGTCTGGTGTCAGGGTCCTTGGGCATAATGTCAAAGTCTGTTGTCAGGGTTCTTGGACATAATCTCAAGGTCTGGTGTCAGGGTCCTTGGGCATAATGTTGAAGTCTAGTGTTAGGGTCCTTGAGCATAATATCAAGGTCTTGTGTCAGGGTCCTGGGGCATAATGTCAAGGTCTGGTGTCAGGGTCCTTGGACATAATGTCAAGGTCTGGTGTCAGGGTCCTTGGGCATAATGTTGAAGTCTGGTGTCAGGGTCCTTGAGCATAATGTCAAGGTCTTTTGTCAGGGTCCTTGGTCATAATGTCAAGGTCTGGTGTCAGGGTCCTTGGACATAATGTCAAGGTCTGATGTCAGGGTCCTTGGGCATAATGTTGAAGTCTGGTGTCAGGGTCCTTGGGCATAATGTCAAGGTCTGGTGTCAGGGTCCTTGGGCATAATGTCAAGGTCTGATATCAGGGTCCTTGGTCATAATGTCAAGGTCTGGTGTCAGGGTCCTTGGACATAATGTTAAGGTCTGATGTCAGGGTCCTTGGGCAGAATGTTAAATTCTGATGTCAGAGTCCTTGGATATTAGGTCAAGGTCTGGTGTCAGGGTCCTTGGTCATAATGTCAAGGTCTGGTGTCAGGGTCCTTGGACATAATGTCAAGGTCTGGTTTCAGGGTCGTTGGACATAATGTCAAGGTCTGGTGTCAGGGTCCTTGGACATAATGTTGAAGTCTGGTGTCAGGGTCCTTGGTCATAATGTCAAGGTCTGGTGTCAGGGTCCTTGGACATAATGTCAAGGTCTGGTTTCAGGGTCCTTGGGCATAATGTCAAAGTCTGGTGTCAGGGTTCTTGGACATAATCTCAAGGTCTGGTGTCAGGGTCCTTGGGCATAATGTTGAAGTCTAGTGTTAGGGTCCTTGAGCATAATGTCAAGGTCTGGTGTCAGGGTCCTTGGGCATAATGTCAAGGTCTGGTGTCAGGGTCCTTGGACATAATGTCAAGGTCTGGTTTCAGGGTCGTTGGACATAATGTCAAGGTCTGGTGTCAGGGTCCTTGGACATAATGTTGAAGTCTGGTGTCAGGGTCCTTGGTCATAATGTCAAGGTCTGGTGTCAGGGTCCTTGGACATAATGTCAAGTTCTGGTTTCAGGGTCCTTGGACATAATGTCAAGGTCTGGTGTCAGGGTCCTTGGGCATAATGTCAAGGTCTGGTGTCAGGGTCCTTGGGCATAATGTCAAGGTCTGGTGTCAGGGTCCTTGGGCATAATGTCAAGGTCTGGTGTCAGGGTCCTTGGACATAATGTCAAGGTCTTTTGTCAGGGTCCTTGGACATAATGTCAAAGTCTGTTGTCAGGGTCCTTGGACATAATGTTAAAGTCTGGTGTCGGAGCTCTTACCTGATAATTATAAACAGCATGGCGAATTAGAGAAATGTGTAGCTGAATTGTATAATGTTTTCAGACGGAATCATACGTTAAAAAGTATATCAAGATACTTAAGTATCGTATTTTCATAAACGTTGGTTATATAGCAAAGACGTTATGACACGGACAACCTTTTAAAGGCCCAATATACGTAACTTTCGGTAAAATGTGATGCGTAAATCAAGCCTACTAACTTTTTTTATATTTATAGGTTTAGTTAAGATTAACTGATATCAGCAAATTCAAGATGAATTCTTACTCGGTTACCGGTACAGCAGCAGTTGAAACTCGGTATTTGTAAACACGCGTCCATGTTGAACTGTCATCTACCTTCGGCTTGTTGTTGGAGTGGGCCCCACCTGAATTATTTTCAATTCTTTGGATTTTTTGTCAAGAAATTCTTGTTAGTTTCCGCTCAGGTTAACTTCGTTTTAAGCTTATGTTTGCAGGTTATCAACTGTATTTTTTTCAGAACTTTTCAGAATCTTTTCTGAAGTTACGCATATTGGGCCTTTAAGGTTAAACACGATGAACAAAACACGTTACACTATAATCAACTGCACAATAGAAAATCAGACAAACTGGGTGTCCAAGACGCATTGGTTGAAACTTTATGTCAATTGAAAATAAGAACTAAAGCAATTTTTAAAAAATTATTGTAGGTGAAGTATTTAAAATGTAATAGCTTTCATGCAATGATAAAACGGAACATCTTCGTGAGTGGCTTTAATCACTGAATGTGACGTTACAATATAAAAGATCCGAAGTTTTGACCGTGAGTAATACAATATACTTATTAAGAAATGTATCTTTGATGAGTGCTTTGCATACCGCCTGTCGATTTTAGAAATTCTGACAAACTGAGAATTCGATGGAATTCCACAGAATATCATATATAATTCAAATGTATGCCAGGTGATTTCCTTTGAGGTCTCGCATGTTGCAGAGATTTCACAGAGGAAAAAAATATGAAGTTACTAGAAAAAAATTATATAGAGATAATACTATCAGTTTGCCACTGTCTGTGAAAATTATTGGATATTATTCCTCTCTCAATATGCAGCAATAGAACGGAGAAATACCGACTTCATGAGAAAAATTCAATAAATATTTAATGATAATTCGCAACGAATGCTCTACACACGCTAATTAAAATCGAGTTTTAATTCAGTATAATCAATAACAACTAGAAGTCGTTATATCTCTAGTACGTTATCGTTATACATGCCGTACGCGTGTTGACTTGTCGGTTATACTGAGTATAATTGGCTTTTAGGCGTCTTGCGTATCATCACGAAAGCTTAAAATTTCTCATGGTTTCTAAGTTTCTTGCTATAAACACAAAGTGCTACGCAATGTGTACTTTTTTGTGTTACATCATTTTTCCATTGAATTCTATGTTATTTTTTTCAGGGTAATAATCTAGTTTTAAATCAATTTTAGTTTCATTCTACTTACAGATAGAAACATTATATCACTTTTTTGGTACTGGTAATATCTATGTGACTCTCCGATGAAATTTATTATAGCGGACTATACGGAGTCTGAGACACGAGGAAAGATAAAGTCTGAGACACGAGGAGTGATCAAGTCTGAGACACGAGGAAAGATCAAGTCTGAGACACGAGGAGTGATCAAGTCTGAGACACGAGGAGAGACGAGGAGTGATCAAGTCTGAGACACGAGGAAAGATCAAGTCTGAGACACGAGGAGTGATCAAGTCTGAGACACGAGGAGTGATCAAGTCTGGGACACGAGGAGTGATCAAGTCTGAGACACGAGGAGTGATCAAGTCTGAGACACGAGGAGAGACGAGAAGTGATCATGTCTGAGACACGAGGAAAGATCAAGTCTGAGACACGAGGAGTGATCAAGTCTTAGACACGAGGAGAGACGAGGAGTGATCAAGTCTGAGACACGAGGAAAGATCAAGTCTGAGACACGAGGAGTGATCAAGTCTGAGACACGAGGAGTGATCAAGTCTGGGACACGAGGAGTGATCAAGTCTGAGACACGAGGAGTGATCAAGTCTGAGACACGAGGAAAGATCAAGTCTGAGATAAGAGGAGAGATCCAGTCTGAGACACGAGGAGTGATCAAGTCTGACACACGAGTAGTGATCAAGTCTGGGACACGAGGAGTGATCAAGTCTGAGACACGAGAAGTGATCAAGTCTGAGACACGAAGAGTGATCAAGTCTGAGACACGAGGAGTGATTAAGTATGAGACACGAGGAGTGATCAAGTCTGAGACAAGAGGAGAGATCAAGTCTGAGACAAGAGGAGTGATCAAGTCTGAGACAAGAGGAGTGATCAAGTCTGAGACACGAGGAGTGATCAAGTCTGAGAACCGAGGAGAGATCAAATCTGGGACACGAGGAGTGATCAAGTCTGAGACACGAGGAGAGATCAAATCTGAAACACGAGGAGTGATCAAGTCTGAGACACGAGGAGAGATCAAGTCTGAGACACGAGGAGTGATCAAGTCTGGGACACGAGGAGTGATCAAGTCTGAGACACGAGTAGTGATAAAGTCTGAGACACAAGGAGTGATCAAGTCTGAGACACGAGTAGTGATCAAGTCTGAGACACGGGGAAAGATCAAGTCTGAGACACGAGGAGTGATCAAGTCTGAGACACGAGGAGAGATAAAGTCTGAGACACGAGGAGTGATCAAGTCTGGGACACGAGGAGTGATCAAGTCTGAGACACGAGTAGTGATAAAGTCTGAGACACAAGGAGTGATCAAGTCTGGGACACGAGGAGTGATCAAGTCTGAGACAAGAGGAGTGATCAAGTCTGAGACAAGAGGAGTGATCAAGTCTGAGACACGGGGATTGATCAAGTCTGAGACACGGGGAGTGATCAAGTCTGAGACACGAGGAGATATCAAATCTGGGACACGAGGAGTGATCAAGTCTGAGACAAGAGGAGTGATCAAGTCTGAGACACGAAGAGTGATCAAGTATGAGACACGAGGAGTGATCAAGTCTGAGACACGAGGAGAGATCAAGTCTGGGACACGAGGAGTGATCAAGTCTGAGACACGAGTAGTGATCAAGTCTGAGACACGGGGAGTGATCAAGTCTGAGACACGAGGAGATATCAAATCTGGGACACGAGGAGTGATCAAGTCTGAGACAAGAGGAGTGATCAAGTCTGAGACACGAAGAGTGATCAAGTCTGAGACACGAGGAGTGATCAAGTCTGAGACACGAGGAGAGATCAAGTCTGGGACACGAGGAGTGATCAAGTCTGAGACACGAGTAGTGATCAAGTCTGAGACACGGGGAGTGATCAAGTCTGGGACACGAGGAGTGATCAAGTCTGAGACAAGAGGAGTGATCAAGTCTGAGACAAGAGGAGTGATCAAGTCTGAGACACGGGGATTGATCAAGTCTGAGACACGAGGAGAGATCAAGTCTGAGACACGGGGAGTGATCAAGTCTGAGACACGAGGAGATATCAAATCTGGGACACGAGGAGTGATCAAGTCTGAGACAAGAGGAGTGATCAAGTCTGAGACACGAAGAGTGATCAAGTCTGAGACACGAGGAGTGATCAAGTCTGAGACACGAGGAGAGATCAAGTCTGGGACACGAGGAGTGATCAAGTCTGAGACACGAGGAGAGATCAAGTCTGAGACACGAGGAGTGATCAAGTCTGAGACACGAGGAGTGATCCAGTCTGAGACACGAGGAGAGATCAAGTCTGAGACACGAGGAGTGATCAAGTCTGAGATAAGAGGAGAGATCCAGTCTGAGACACGAGGAGTGATCAAGTCTGAGACACGAGAAGTGTTCAAGTCTGAGACACGAGGAGTGATCCAGTCTGAGACACGAGGAGAGATCAAGTCTGAGACACGAGGAGTGATCAAGTCTGAGACACTAGGAGAGATCAAGTCCGAGACGTGAGGAGTGATCAAGTCTGAGACACTAGGAGAGATCAAGTCTGAGACACCAGAAGTGATCAAGTCTGAGACACGAGAAGTGTTCAAGTCTGAGACACGAGGAGAGATCAAGTCTGAGACACGAGGAGTGATCAAGTCTGAGACACGAGGAGAGATCAAGTCTGAGACACGAGGAGAGATCAAGTCCGAGACGCGAGGAGAGATCCAGTCTGAGACACGAGGAGTGATCAAGTCTGAGACACGAGGAGTGATCAAGTCTGAGACACGAGGAGAGATCAAGTCTGAGACACGAGGAGAGATCAAGTCTGAGACACGAGGAGAGATCAAGTCTGAGATACGAGGAGAGATAAAGTCTGAGACACGAGGAGAGATCAAGTCTGAGATAAGAGGAGTGATCAAGTCTGAGACACGAGGAGAGATCAAGTCTGAGACACGAGGAGAGATCAAGTCTGAGACACGAGGAGTGATCAAGTCTGAGACACGAGGAGTGATCAAGTCTGAGATACGAGGAGAGATAAAGTCTGAGACACGAGGTGAGATCAAGTCTGAGACACGAGGAGTGATCAAGTCTGAGAAACGAGGAGAGATAAAGTCTGAGATAAGAGGAGTGATCAAGTCTGAGAAACGAGTAGTGATCAAGTCTGAGACACGAGGAGTGATCAAGTCTGAGACACGAGGAGTGATCAAGTCTGAGATACGAGGAGAGATCAAGTCTGAGATAAGAGGAGTGATCAAGTCTGAGATACGAGGAGAGATCAAGTCTGAGACACGAGGAGAGATCCAGTCTGAGATAAGAGGAGAGATCCAGTCTGAGATAAGAGAAGAGATCAAGTCTGGGATAAGAGGAGAGATCCAGTCTGAGACACGAGGAGAGATCAAGTCCGAGACGCGAGGAGAGATCAAGTCTGAGACACGATGAGTGATCAAGTCTGAGACACGAGGAGAGATCAAGTCCGAGACGTGAGGAGTGATCAAGTCTGAGACACGAGGAGTGATCAAGTCTGAGACACGAGGAGAGATCAAATCTGGGACACGAGGAGTGATCAAGTCTGAGACACGAGGAGAGATCAAGTCTGAGACACGAGGAGTGATCAAGTCTGAGACACGGGGAGTGATCAAGTCTGAGACACGAGGAGAGATCAAGTCTGAGACACGAGGACTGGTCAAGTCTGAAACACGAGGAAAGATTGAGTCTGAAACACGAGAAAATTTCGAGTCTTAGACACGGGGAGTGATTAAGTCTGAGACACGAGGAGTGGTCAAGTCTGAGACACCAGGAAATATCAAATCTGAGATAAGAGGAGTGATCAAATTTAGACACGAGGAGTGATCAAGTCTGAGACACAAAGGGAAATCAAGTCTGAGACACAAAAACTATGCAAAAGTTGCGTTCCGGAATATTTATATAACACAACAACACCAGCCGCGCTTGAGACAAATCTGAATATATGCATGTATTTCTATTTTACGTGTCTACCGATCTAGTACATAAGCTGTGATTTACAAATATCGTTCTGTTGTACCTTTAACACTGCATAATCGTTTAAGCAACATTAAATCGGAAACGTTGGAGATTTCATTAGCTCGAACACGCTAGGCAGTACTGCAGCAGTCACAGTGTAGAAGCTGGATAATGCAGACATATCTTGATGGTATGGATTAGACTTGATGTACATGTACATATGGCGCACGTGGTCAGGTTTTTTTTAAGGCAACATCGTTAATATTCTTTCTTTTTCTCATGTTGTTGTAAGAATGAAGCAAGGTGATGCACAATGTTAAAAAAGGCAGTGTTCAAACCATGCTTGGCAATATCTTGCAATCGAACAAATGGACAATGTTGGCCTTTTGATCGGGTCTTTCAAACCATGTTCCTCTCTGCTATTCCAAATACCTTAAATGGCTTTACGAGGGAAATATTTACTATTCTTTCTCTAAAGTTGCTTCAATGTCAATTTGACATGCCATATACATTGTATACGCCTGTGACGAGAATTTTCTTTTGTGTCACTATTTGTGAAAATCGAGTTTAGATTTGGACTAATTGACTTGATCGACTAAGCGCACTTATCATTTGATGGACAGGAGGTGACTGTCTTGATCGGCCGATTTTTTTTCTGGCCATTTCCTGTCCTTCTGCAGCAACAAAATTCCATTTTACTGTTATAACAAGCTATAGGGCTTTGTAATGAACACGGTACGAGCCAGATGACAACATTCTGAAGGTATCGTTTTGATAATATTGCGGCGGTCAAGTATCGCCAATTGTATCTAAAACTGCTTTGGTAAAACGACACTATTGCAAATCTTTCGAAAAAAGGTTATATCCTGTCAGAGTTACGCACCATAGATCCTGAAAATAGGAGACTTTGATGGCAGTACTGGAGCTTAAAGTAGCAGGATCCTTGTACTGTATAACAGGGACCTGAGAATATGTTACAGCCAGTTTTGGACCTAGATTAGTGTGTTTAGAGCATTTTTCGATAACAATGTCCCGATCAATGGTCATAAAGGCTAAACCATCAAAAGTGTAAAATTGCTCTAAACCATAGTATCTGTAACCATTTTTTTCCAGGTCCCAGTGTAATGGAGCAGGGATGGAGCAGAAACGTCGATATGCTGTACTGGAGCAGGGATGGAGCAGAAACGTCGATATGCTGTACTGGAGCAGGGATGGGACAGAAACGTTGATGTGCTGTACTGGAGTAGGGATGGGACAGAAACGTCGATATGCTGTACTGGAGCAGGGTTGGGGCAGAAACGTCGATATGCTGTACTGGAGCAGGGATGGAGCAGAAACGTCGATATGCTGTACTGGAGCAGGGATGGAGCAGAAACGTCGATATGCTGTACTGGAGCAGGGATGGAGCAGAAACGTCGATATGCTGTACTGGAGTAGGGATGGGACAGAAACGTTGATGTGCTGTACTGGAGTAGGAATTGGACAGAAACGTCGATATGCTGTACTGGAGCAGGGTTGGGGCAGAAACGTCGATATGCTGTACTGGAGTAGGAATTGGACAAAAACGTCGATATGCTGTACTGGAGTAGGAATTGGACAGAAACGTCGATATGCTGTACTAGAGCAGGGATGGAGCAGACACGTCGATATGCTGTACTGGAGTAGGGATTGGACAGAAACGTCGATATGCTGTACTGGAGTAGGGATGGGACAGAAACGTCGATATGCTGTACTGG
Source organism: Mimachlamys varia (assembly GCA_947623455.1). Classification (NCBI taxonomy): domain Eukaryota; kingdom Metazoa; phylum Mollusca; class Bivalvia; order Pectinida; family Pectinidae; genus Mimachlamys; species Mimachlamys varia. The sequence continues at coordinate 23,832,623 of OX392532.1, read as the reverse complement.
AGCAGGGTTGGGGCAGAAACGTTGATATGCTGTACTGGAGTAGGGATATGACAGAAACGTCGATATGCTGTACTGGAGCAGGGATGGAGCAGAAACGTTGATGTGCTGTACTGGAGTAGGGATGGAGCAGAAACGTTGATGTGCTGCACTGAAGTAGGGATGGGGCAGAAACGTCGCTATGCTGTACTGGAGTAGGGATGGAGCAGAAACGTCGATATGCTGTACTGGAGTAGGGATGGGGCAGAAACGTCGATATTCTATACTGGAGTAGGGATAGGGGCAGAAACTTCGATATGATGTACTGGAGTAGGGATGGGGCAGAAACTTCGATATGCCGTACTGGAGTAGGGATGGGGCAGAAACGTCGATATTCTATACTGGAGTAGGGATAGGGGCAGAAACGTCGATATGTTGTACTGGAGTAGGGATGGAGCAGAAACTTCGATATGATGTACTGGAGTAGGGATGGGGCAGAAACTTCGATATGATGTACTGGAGTAGGGATAGGGCAGTAACGTTGGTATGCTGTACTGGAGTAGGGATGGGGCAGAAACTTCGATATGATGTACTGGAGTAGGGATGGGCAGAAACTTCGATATGTTGTACTGGAGTAGGGATAGGGCAGTAACGTTGGTATGCTGTACTGGAGTAGGGATGGGGCAGAAACTTCGATATGATGTACTGGAGTAGGGATGGGGCAGAAACTTCGATATGTTGTACTGGAGTAGGGATAGGGCAGTAACGTTGGTATGCTGTACTGGAGTAGGGATGGGGCAGAAACTTCGATATGATGAACTGGAGTAGGGATGGGGCAGAAACGTCGATATGCTGTACTGGAGTAGGGATGGGGCAGAAACTTCGATATGATGTACTGGAGTAGGGATAGGGCAGAAACGTCGATATGATGTACTGGAGCAGGGTTACACTTAACTGGAAATATGGTATTATTTCATTAAATCTGTCTAAATATATATGGCCTACAGTCATAATACTCTTTATTATTTGAGAAAGTTCATAATATCCCGAAAACAGGGCCGACTGTTGTCATATTTTCAGTTTTCGCACAGTATTTTATTTTTATTAAAATACACTCCAGCTATAAGGGAAGTAACTCTGCTGTGCTTACTGACTTTCAGACTTGCAATTGATTTACAATTCAACAACACAATACTTCATAACATATTGATTTTACATCAGAAAGATTGGTATGCCTACATTGTATATTGAGTACACTGACGGTACTGAAGTTTTCCTTTTGTTTTATAAGAGTATATTTCTTGTCTTAGAATCATCCTGTAATAGTGTGATGCTGTGAAAAAATGCTAAAAATCATACAAAGATATATCTTGATAACTTTAACTAAAAATCATAATTAAGTATATGGCCTAACTGTAAAATCCTTCACTCAATCATATGAGGTTGACCTTTGGAGCAGGTGTTTTTTTTTAATAATTGAATCCTGTTTTGTTGTGGATTATGGGCTATACACCTCAATGGCTCAATGGGTCTTGAGACAAATTTAATGAACTGCATTTGTCTCTTCACTCATTGAGGTTTATACTCCATAAACCTCAACAAAACAGGATTCAATCATTATCTTTACATTCAGGTTGATTATGATATTTTAGGGCAATTTCTTAAATATTGGACTTGTACAAGTCTATGCAGCAGAAGGTGATAAGACCTATGACGTCATCCAGATGAAATTCAATTGATTGCAACTATAGTTGGTACAACACAAACACGGTTATTCAATCTGAAAAATTAAACAAACCCTAGGTTGTAAACATTTTAGAAAAGGGGACTATTTCCTGCACTTCTTCACTGACGTATTAAAACACCAGCTGAAAAGTGCACTGAAAAATAACTTTCAACTCTTTGGTATATTGTAGGTATATTGAGTCCAAGTTCTCTTGAAATGTGAAGATGAAATATACGTGGTATATGGAACAGTAAGCACACTGCCAGGCAGTAAATGTATGGATTTGTTAGACAAAGTATTTTCCCTCCTCAAAAGTCTCATAACTCAGATGAAGTATACAGTGGCATGGTCTTGAGTGGATGCAGCAGTGTTTGAGCTGTACATATTTACACTACAATAAAGACTGTCCTTGGAAGACCCACAAAAAAAACCACCAAAAATGTAAGAACATGTACTAATACATATTTGGAGGTATCAGCAAGATGGCTTAGGATCAGTAGAGGCCAGACTACTATTACTATGTACCAGATTTGAGTGAAAACAAATTAACAAACATGCTTTAGTCAGAAACTATCTTTCATTTATTTTTAATATTTACCTGTCATTCAATTTCCGACCCTATAAAATTATTTGACATGTACATGATAATACAAACAAACATGTCCTTAACAGAACATGTCTGCTACAGCACTTGTATGGTCTTGCTCAGACAGTTCTTTTACAAAACACTCACAATAGACAGATAATAACAATATATATCTGGGATCAGTATGATGACCCTAGAACAACATTATACAAACTCTTATCCCAGCTCCATACCAACAAAATGTTATATTACCACACAGCCTCATATACATGTAGTTATACAGAAACGTTCTGGTTTCAAGTGATGGATTTATCTATTAAGGATCCTAGTCCCGATGAATATAAAATACTAGAAAATTCCATACCTTGAGTAATCTCCCCTTCTTAGTGTTTGATATACTGTTATCTAAATTATCTCAATTATCTTACTATAGAACCATGTAATAATATGCCACCAATATCTACTGCATTACAGCGTAACTGGGTTAAACTACTAGAATTGTACTTTTTTTTGCATTCAACACATTGGTAATACATGTATATCTATTACTGAATAATATTTATTTATTTTCCACAAAGTGTTTTTTTCATAAATCATTTACCAACGCTCTTAATGTGTTGGTTATAAGTTTTTGCAGTGGTACACTGACACTTTAAGACAAAGTTTCCAAAATGATGGCTGCAAAAGGCAGATAACCCTTTTATTCAGGTTCCGATCCTTTGTATTGTCTTTTGTGTTTAATACTGTGTACGATGGTAGGTCTTTCAGGGAAGGCTGTTTTACCTTCGAATAAATTTTCTTTCTCGTCGTGAAATCTAATATAGTCTAAATTCATGTGTAAGTTTTTGGGAAGGTCAAGTTTAGAAATGTCCTCAAGAGCACTTGTTTCTCGAACTTCGGTGCTGAAGTGATTGACCACATTGTTTACTTTATCCATCTTCGTCAGGGCCATATTAGGTATGTTATGATCAAACTCCTCAATTGTCCGGGTCAGGAACTGCAAAAACATGTTAAACAAATGTTTTAAAGTCACGGAAACATCAAACAGTGACAATGCCATCTATACTTTATACAGGAATTTTTTGTCGCTAATAAAGCTTCAAAAGAAATAGTGATCACAAACTATTTATTTAATGCAAAATATCTAGAATGGCCACCTGTTGGCCATCTGGTTTTTCGGATCAGCTCAAAACCTGGACAATGAACATCTAGGAACAAATCGCAAGGGGAACTGGAATATGAAAATTGAGAATGGTCCATCCAGTACTTCTAAAGAAATAGCAGTAACAAGAATTATTTAAAGACGGACGGACCAAGGGTGATTAGAATTGCCCTCCATCTGATGATGGTGGACTAAATATTCAATTTACACAGATTCTTAAATTAGAATTGGGACACCTGGCATGTACTAGTAAGTGTCCAATGATCAAATGAATATGCTAATCACCAACAACCAAAGTGTATTGTGTTAAAGAAATGAATAGAACAACCTTTATAGATGTAGGATATACAATAAATATTCTTATTTTGGTGCAATAGAATTTCAGCACATATAACAGAATATGAGCAAATAAGCATGATGATGATTATGAATTGGTGCACTCACATTACTTGGTGTAGAAAGCACAATATAGAAATCTTGATTTAATAGCTCAATCATAGCTGTAATCGGATAATTTCAGCGGGATAATCTCTAAAATAAGGAAGCAGCTAAAATATGTATGTTTACAGTAATCCATTTTCAAACGCCTTACATCTTTTACGTTCTTGATGTGTATGAATCATTATATTGAATTTCTATTTCATGAAAACATTATGATTGATAATGAAATACAGTCGTACCTCATTGTCTCAAACTCATGTCACTTGAAGACCCCGGTTAATTTGAAGTATTGTTTCTGTCCCAAACAGACTTCCCACTAAGTATTTGAAAATACTAATACTATGATAACTTGAAGTTTTTTTTTGTGGTCCCATCGGCATCGATATAACAAGGTTAAACCGTACATTATTGCATTTCAATTTTTTACTGTATAAATATTCCCGAGAATGTTATGGGCAATGGGCAGATCATATTTTCCTTGTAACTATTTTGATGCAAAATCACAATAATGTCATCCTTATAAAAATATCCTGCTAAAAGATGTATTTAGACAGTACACACAGGAAGTTTTAGTGACCCAATTTGACTAAACAAACCCACCTGATACTTGTTCTGACGATCTGTCAGCTGTGTTTCCTTCCAGTCTTCGTTCTCTCCAAATATGTCCTCTGCGATCCTCTGTATCCTCTCCTCGACATCATGTGGTGGGGAGTAGCCCTTCTTTGTTTTTACACCACTGTTTTAAACCAAACAGAATTAATGTCAATGCAACACTGGGCAGAACAAAATAACAGTTACATATATACGGTTCCTGTTAAAATTTCAGTTCCGATAACATTACGTAGATAAGCCCCCTCCCATTCCCCTTCTGGTGTCAAATTAATTCACTCCTCAAATCTCCGTGAGTAACATGTATAAAATGTTAATTCAGAAATAACCCTTTTATTCTCATTTCTGGTTATTGCATTATGAATAAAATTTGCTCAAATATGCACATTTTACAAATGAGTTTAAATCATGTAGCTTCTTTCAACCTATATAAGACTTTCTTATTTTAAAAACATTCTTCTACAATGTATATGGGAAGAATAACTATGAACAACAGGGCAACACGTACAGAAAGCATTATTAATCTTTTATGTTTTTGATAAATTTCTGTTACAATTACCTCCTTTTTCTAAGTGACTGCAATGCATCTAAACTTCTAACTGGACCTCTTGTTGGAAAATCAAGTTCATCAATATTTTCTTCTTCTTCTGGTTTAGCTTTTGAAGAGTCTTTCCAAAACTTCTTGATAAAACTGGCATTGCGCGATGGAACTTGGATCTAAAAAATAAAGCAGCATTATCAACCAAGATCTGTCTAATACTGATTACCTAATATAAGTATAATTTTATGGAATGTTGGTGAAAACTTATCTGTACATGTGTGGCAAGCATAAAGACTTAAAGGTGTGTTTTCACACCCTAACCCTTACATATGGTATCATCATATCAGAAAATCTGTCGAGGCTGTCCCAACTTTTAAAAATCTAGGGGTGTACTTTGATAGTTCACTGAACATGGAGAAACAAGTGAATGCTATTGCCAAATCCTGTTACTACCAGATCAGGAACATCGGCTGTATACGGCAGTTTATAACTGCTGATGCATGCAAGATTTTGGTTCATTCACGTGTCACCTCACGGCTGGACTATGGAAATGCCCTACTCTGTGGTACATTGTATATCTGACAAATTGACAAGTCGCCAACAGAAGGTCCAGAACACGGCAGCACGTACGTCTCCTTTCTCGAGTTAGAAAGAGAGAACAAATCACTCCTGTTCTGTATTCATTGCACTGGTTACCTGTACAATACAGGTCACAATACAAAATCTTGGTATACACATACAAGGCACTGGATGGAACAACTCCCCAGTACATACGGGAGCTAGTTACCCTGTATCAGCCGTCACGATCCCTGAGGTCGGAGACAGAATCATTGTTGTGTGTCCCAAAATCTCGTACTGTGACCTATGGAAACCGGTGTTTTGAAAGTTTCGGCCACGTTGTGGAATAGACTACCATCCGCTATCCAAAAAACAAACACTCTGGCCAAATTAAAAAAACAGCTGAAGACATACCTTTTCACATCTGCATATTTATTAGAGTATGAACTTAGACGACATGTATATACTGACATTTGTTTATCTACAGTAGATGTAGTTTGTATTTATATGCATTTTTTTTTATATTATCACATTAGCTTAGATTGTAATAACTTCTTTATTTATGCAGCGTAAGTATCAAATTATTATCTACATGTTGTGAAGCGCTTTAGAGTAATTTTACAAATTATATAGAGCGCTATATATTACTATTATTATCATCATCATCATCATCATCATCATCTACATATATATATATATCACATCACCATTATTAACATCAACATCATCACCCATATCATCAAAATCATGGAGCAGAGTTAACGTTCCTGGTCTCTATAAAGACATCCCATCTTATACACTCAGCATCTTGTCCTTCTTCATTTAAATACAATCCTCCGTGTGCAGATCACAATGGTTACAGACTAGAATTCGAATTTGTCTTTGTAAAAACAGTTTAAAAGCAGTGTGTGTTAGTTGTGTTGTAGGTTTTGTAATTCCGTGTGGTCATGTTCTGTATGTATTGTTTAGTCATTTCGTCACGAAAAAGTAATGTGCAATGTTGTGACGAAATGACTTGCTGCAGATGACCACTCTAGTCTACTAGTGTGAAGTAAAGAGGCGACACAATTAAAGGCCATCAGAACATGACCTCGGATGGGATGTTGTCAGATGCTTATGTAACAGAGTAATAGTAAAGATGCGTATTTCATCCATGCGGGTAATGCCAATCAACACAAGAACCCCGGTATTTGAAAACCTTGGTCGAGGCTAGCGCTGAGCACGTATACGTACGTTAGCTCAAGTTCACGACATGTCCGTCGTATATCTATTCCATGAGCAATTGAGTGCCTCTTGTTTGTAATCAAAATAAAGTTTGAAATATTATTTTAACAAAAAACATTACCTGTGACCGACTTCCAAGTTTCAAACATCTCAAACCCGTGCAGAGTCGACTGTACGATACTGTTCGCAAGGACGCTGCCATTTTCTTTTTTATTCTGCCTCCTTTAAGTGTTTGTTTTTCACGCTGATGATATATTACATAAGTCAAGCTTCTGAATAACGATGATCTGATGTTGTCGTTGGTTGAGGCGATCACACAGCTACTAGCTACATGCATATAGTTAGTAGATAAGAAATATATACACAACTGATTGTCACTTCAGCTTCAGCTAGTTTTGGACCTAAGGTAGTCTACTAATGGTGTTAGCCCCTTCAAAATGTAAAACTAATCTAAAACACGCTCCTATAGCCTTATTCTATGTCCGAAACTTGCAGTAACAAATTCTCTGGTCCCTGTGGCCTCATCTGCTTACTACTGTAAATGCCCTAACTGCATCTCAATCGATACTTTTAATTCAAGCATTTGCATTTGGTTAGTCCGAAGAGTTCTGACTCTCTGACCCGCTAAATATTTGGACGACAGGCGGGTGGGAGAGCCAGTCCAGTGTCAGCAAATGAAAGTGATCACAGAGTTAATAAATTTTCCGAAAACTACTGACGCTGGCCCCACTGCATCGTCTGTATAGTCATGATCAGACACAGGTCAGGCACATGGTAGTAATAAATGTTATCGTTATTATTTTTTTTTAACAGAAGTGCTGTGATGGAGATTGGATTGACGGTCGCTGCTTGACCCTTGACTTTTTGGGAATATATGTCAGGATGTCTGTTATCACTTTACAACTTGGCCAATGTGGGAATCAGGTTGGAGGTCAACTCTTCCAGACCTTCATGGATGATATCCTCATCAAACCCTCACAAACACAGGTAAATAAGTACTGAAACAAACCCCAACATCCAGGGGTTATGCTCGCCTTCGCTCTCTACAGCCCTCATCCTCGACATCCAGGGGTTACACTCGCCTTCCCTCTACACCCCTCATCTTCAACATCCGGGGTTACGCTTGCCTTCACTCTCTACACCAGCCCCTCATCCTCGACATCCAGGGGTTACACTCGCCTTCACTCTACACCCCCCATCCTCGACATCCAGGGGTTAAGCTCACATTCTCTATCACACTCCTCGACATCCAGGGGTTACAGAGCCTTCAGTTTTGCCATGACATATTCAATGGGTGTAGAAAGCGTACGTAGGTAAGCATAGTCATCCTGGATATCAAGGATGAACAAACCAAGCTAGCCAAAATGATGAGTAATATTAAGGTATCACTGCACATGAACAGAAAAGAGTTCCACTATAGAGTTGTTCTTTACCGATGGAATTCTCACTTACATGTATGTATGTAGATGCCATCCTGGTAACTAGCATCTTCCTACTGATTTGGCAAAAGACATTTTTCTCCGGACTCATTTGGTAGAACCAAAAACTAGTATACCAAACGTTTCAGGTTGGTCATGCAATGATTATTGTTGCGACTTTGAAAAGAAAATTCTAACCTTTGCTCCATTTGTGCTAAACGGGACCGGAGGGTAATACTGAAGTGAGATTTTCATAAGAGTTTCTTCCCTTGGAATACTAGCAGCTAATAATCCTACTGACTAAGCAAGGGATGTTGTCTTCTGAGTCATTTGGAAAGAGTGTAAACTGTTAGAGGAGGCAAAAAGTAATGACAAGACAGTAAAGCTACATCTTGATTTTTATACCCCCAATCAGTGAAGTGGGGATTTCGAATATACATGTAGTAATCACTTTGTGCATGCATGAGTCTGTTGATCTGTGTGTGTGTCCGGACATTGTGTACAAGATATCTAAAAATTCCCCGGTCAGATTTGGTTCATATTCACACCATAGCATCACTCTGTTCATGTCTACAACTGATTAGATTTTGGTGGTCATGGGTCAGCATTGAAGGTCAAAGGTCACCGTTGACCACTAAAAAGCTTGTGTACAAGATATATCTCTTGAGCCCCTAGACAGATTTGGTTCATGATTCATATTCACACCATACCATCACACTATCAAGTTTTACACCTGTTTAGATTTTGGTGGTCATCTGTCAATAGGAAAGGTCAAAAGTCACACTTGACCACTATATGGGGGTGGCGGTACATGACATGTGTGTGAGACCCTGCTCACTCTGCTTTTATTTTTTTCTGACTCCAAGTTTGTGCTTCTTCATTTGGCATATGGTATATATTCATCTTTCACTTTGATAAACATATTTATATTTCTTGGATTTGATTATATTATCAGTACATTGCTGGGTTGACAGTGTATATAGTTTATGGCCCCCAATCCAACCCATTCTGAATAGAGGATATTTAATGGTTTTCCATTGAAATACAATCAATAAAATTTCCAAACAAAAATGACACTTAGGTAATTATGTAAATATATCATATAATGACAGCAAAGAAACTAAAAATTTAAATGTTCATGTGACAGTATACATATATATATATAAAAACACAAAACACATGAAAATATTGATTTTTAGCAAATCAGGTTTTTGAAACAACCTTTTGTAATATGCCAAAACTTCATTTTAGCTTAAAAATGTTGTCTGTAAAGTGACTAGATCAATATCCAGATAATTAACTTTCACTAGTTTGATTAAATGAAAGCTTCCTGTACATTACTGTATTTCACAGATGAAAATGAAATATTTTTTCCATTTTTCATCTATTTTTGGTTCAGGTTTCATCTGTTGCCTTGTTTTCCAGCCTCAAAAAATGTTAAGTATATGTCCTTACCTGGACAAACGATACCTTCACCAAAACAAAGTCATTTCCTGTTTCTATGATGTCATTTTCTTTACATATGTGCTGTCATTTTGAAGCTAAAGATTTTTGTTTTGACCTCATATTCATCTGTATTTTGTAAAGGTACCCCCTGATAAAAACCAGACCTACAAAGAAGAGGTCCTGTCTCGGTTTTTCTACAAGGATCAGATCAAAGAGGGTCTTCCTGAAGCAAGGGCAGTGATGGTTGACATGGAACCAAAGGTAAACTTTCAATGGTAAAACTATTGGAATACAGATCAATTATTGCTCTGTTATTCTCCGCATTCGAACCTCGTTAATCCGGACACCTTGGTTCCATGCACAATTTTGTCGGATTGCGAATCATCCGGATTGTCGAATCATGCCCCCTGACGATCGTTAGAGATCGTTTGGTAAGCCTACTGTATACAAATTGTACATACGGTATTGAATGTGTAACATATGAAAGTGTGTTGAGTAACACGTTTATTGTATTGTAAATTTGCATCTAATTGTTGGGAAATAGTTGTATTTTATGAATAAAAGAATGATCTCAACTTTGATAGTAGATTGTAGACAAATCTTTCACTCTTTGGTGTAACATAATGGGTTCTGATCGAGACATTGCGACCGGAAAACCGAGACATGAAACCCCTTGTTATAGACGTTTTGTTCGCGGAAATTGATTCCAGAACCGGAACGCGAATTTCCGGATTATCGGTGCGTTTTAACATTGTGGAAATCCGTTACCAGATGTTTTCGTCTGGATTAAGAGATTTCCGGATTACTGATTTCCGGATAAACGGTGTTCGACTGTACATAAGATCTGACATTGTCCAATAAGGAGTCATGGTCTGGGGAACGTTAATGCATCAGTCAATCAAATTGCTGCCGCCAAGATCTTGAATGCAAATGTTGGTGGGTGAAAAAGCTTGAAAAATAATATCTGTGCATTTAGTCAAGTTAATGTTCATGATGTGATGAAATTACTTGCTGCAGATGACAGCATCAACTGCAGGGGTCACTTTGGGGCGAGATTTGGAGATTTTTACCCATATTTTTCCTGAAAATCTCAATAAAAATTTAAAATTATATTACTTTCTATAGAAAAATGTCATAGATATTTTGATGATCCCATAAAATTCCTCAAATTCTCCCATAGGTTTTAAAAGCCAGAATTATCCCTGCAACTGTCATCAGTTAAACAATTCTACTAGAGTGTGACGTAAAGAGGCTATAAAGGTCACCAGAATATGACCTCTAATGGGATGTTGTCAGATTCTGATTTAACGGTGTGAGAATAAGGATCTGTATTTTTGTTCAGATGACTTTCAATTGTCAACTGGAATGTACTGGTGCAGATGTTAACACAGACTCTTAACAGTACAAGTATCACTATACTGATTGGGTCAGTACTGTGGTTGTAACATCATATATAGCTGTGGCACGTTCAGATGATGACCCTGACATGAGGCTAGGTGGTGACAGAGTCAGACCAGGTGTCTAACTGTCCACCATCACTATATATATATAGCTCTTCAAAACTGGGTCAATAATTCAAGGCCTACTTCGGGTGGTGGCAGTGTATATGCTGCAGGTCTTTTTTTATCCTGGTTCTCCAGGTTTCCTTTATCACCAAAACCTGGCATGTCTTTCGATGACAGTAGCTGAGTAGGACCCAAACACAAACAAATCAAAGCATTAACATGCTGGTTCTTCCGAATGTTTTAGGTTATAGCCCAGACATGTAGTGATGCCAAGAAGTCGGGCCAGTGGATGTATCCCGCTAAACAACAGCTCTGTCAGCAGAAAGGTTCGGGAAACAACTGGGCACATGGTTACTGTATCCATGGTCAGGGTCAGGAGGTCAAAGTCATGGAGATGGTCCAAAGAGAGGCTGAGAAGTGTGACAACCTCTCAGGTTTCTTGTCGCTGATGAGTGTGGCTGGAGGCACAGGATCGGGTGTAGGGGCGTATATAACAGAGTGTATCAAGGACGAGTTTCCTCACGCCTTCCTCCTCAACCAGGTGGTGCTCCCATACAGGTATACAGTATAAGAAATCCTTTTAGATGGTTAAGGTGTATTTCCACTGTGATTTGTTCTGTTTTTATTTCATCTGCTGAAAAACAGTCAACTTTCAATAAAAACAATTTCTTAGGTTTAAATTTATCAATGTGTCAGTCTGTTCTGGAAATGTTTTAGATATTTTTCTTAAGTATCAAACTTGTATGACTCAATTTTATTTGCTGAAAGGACTTGCAATCAAGGTTGGACTGTTAAAAAAACCTTGAATGAAATTACAACTCCTAAATCAAGTAAAACATTACATTGATTCGGGCAATTTAGGGCACCTTTTCAGCACTATATATATGGGATCATATTGATGACCCAATAACCACCAATAACTTTATATTAAATTACTTTTGTTATTTGATAGCTGGTTGGGTCTCAGAAAAAGTACCTCTAACCCATCCCATATGGTCCATTTTGGAACCAAGTCTTGAGATGACTTAAACACCGCAACATGCAAGCTATAATGCATTAATACATGTGTATATGTATTTTTCTTACTATTTGAAGTCAATGATTTAATCCGTTCCCAGGAAATACATTTTGTGTAATATCTGTTGGCAGTATGGGAGAGGTGATCGTACAGAACTACAATGCCGTTCTGACACTGTCACACCTGTATCGTACTGCAGATGCCCTTATTGTGATGGAGAATGACCATATCCAGAAGATCTGTTCCCAGCTGCTGGACCTCAAGAAGATTTCCTTCCGAGACATTAACAAAGTGATAACACACAAGCTGGCTAGTGTACTACAGCCAGTCTGTGTGGACAAGTACCCTGGTTACTCCTGTCAGAACACTCTGGGTAAGTCTGGTTACTCCTGTCAGAACACACTGGGTAAGAGAAATCTGTAACACAGAAATCAAGCATTAAGTCACCTTAACACTGACCATTTTGGAAATGAGAGTTGATAATGATATTGCTAATTTGTGCATTGTTATAAGAGAGCTAGTACACATATCTATGACCTTGCCCTTTGAAACATAAGATCTGATGTTCTTGTTGATGGTTTTGGTTACAGGCCGATATTATAGTATTAATAGTGCCAATATAGCAGGCCAAGGACCAATAACTCGGCCAATACAGAAATAACCAATCAATGATGACTTTATTAATTAACTCTGTGACAATTAAAAAGAAAATGATGACAAGCACAGCATCAAAACACAAGACATCTTCTTTATTATTTCAACGTATCGGCCTATCAAAGGCTCAGTACATGTGACGTTAGTATCGATAATGTAGAATGTCGACATCACTCTCAGAAAATAAAGAAATGGTAATAAGTAATTTGCTTTTTGAACGATGGGGTGTAAGTTTGAAACACCCTTGTCATCTAAATGTTTAGGTTGTTGTCTAAGCTACATAGTACAGTTCAGAATCAACTCTGCCCGAAAACAAAATCTGCAGATTTCATCTCGGTTACCTGGAAGTTATCATTATTCAAGACATTCATCATCCACCATGTTTTCCCCTCCGTACAGTATTTATACCGAATAGGGTCTGCAGCTATTCTTTCCGTCATTTTCTCCCCATTTAACATTCATTTTCTCTTAGGTAACTCTGTCCGTCCATTCTGAAACATTTCTCATTGGGCTACGCTATGACATCTATGACGCAATTTCCTGTCGTCGTAAACGTACATGTTTCGCGCGAAATCTTGTATTGGCCAACTTTTTCTTGTATTGGCCGACTTTTTTGTTTTTCTGTATTGCATCAATATGGAGCTAGTTAATTAATAAAATCAGTTATAAACTTTGACCTTTGTAACATTATAGTTGCTGCAGGTGTTCCCCTTGGTTACACACGAGACTTGATATAATTAGTTATCCTTGACCTTTGTAACATAAAAGTTGATGTTATACTAGGTGTTGCTCTTGGGTACAGGAAATATGAACTTATTAGTTATGATGTTGACCTTTGTAATATGAGAGTTGATGTTACTGTTATTGTCCTTGGTTACACAATAGCTGATATGATTAGTAATAACCTTTGATCTTTGTAATGTGATAGTTGAATGTTACTGCTGCTGTCCTTAGTAACATGGGAGTTGATATAAGCTATGACCTTTGACCTTTGTAATACGCCTGTTGTAACACGGATATATTTCTGTCTGTAGCGGTGTTAAACCTGTAGCTAACTTACTAACCTTTGTAATATGAGAGTTACTATTAATGGTGCTGTCCTTGGTTACAGGAGAACTGATGGAACACCTAGTCCCCCACAGTGATTACAAGCTGCTGACGGTGAAGAACATCCCTCAGATGTCTGAGGCGGCCATGACTTTCTCGTCCTATCAGTGGCACGGCCTACTCAAACACCTCCGGCAGATGCTCATTGCTGATGCAGCCATGGAGGAGGGTCAGTATTACTGCTGATTTGTTAAAGAAAACTGAAAAATGTTTCATTACTGATTTGTCTTTTATATAATTATATACAGAGTAGGATATTGCTTGTTTTCTAAGGTCAGTTGACTTTTGCTTAACTCTCCGTCCGAAAGAGACACATTTGAACTCCTTTAAGTTTGAATAGTTTATTATGAAATTTCCAGGATAAGTAATCATTTACACCAAAGAATAAATTGATTTTTTTTTCAAAAGTTGAATAGTTTCTTATTAAATCTTCAGAATGAATGAGTCAGCCTAACCAAAAGTCAGTTCTGTAGACATGAATTACATGTTTTTAACATGGTAACATCTGATTGGTTCATTAAAAGTGATAGCCTTTGTAAGTATGGTAAAAAGCTTTGGTTAAATTAGCTGGCATACATTCTTGTCAACATTTGTGTCTGTTTTTTTGTGTGTAAAATTTTCATACTTTACATAGAAACTTGTCATGTTTTACTGTAGGTTTGAGAGATAATAATGCTAATTTAGGGTAACACTGGTTATTGAGTGATTGTCAGTTTAGACGGAATATCTTACCAAGTAAACAGTGTTTACTAATATCATGGTTTCCAGTACATAACATACTAAGTCTTGAAAATCATCAGAATTTTAATACAAGTATTTATCGGATACATTTGTTTTTTTAAAGTATCTAATTATGCTAGTCAATTAAGTTAAATGTGTCTTTGAGATTTAAAATCAGACAGCTAAAATTATATTTCAGGTATCAACTGGCAAGTGAAGTTAGGAGATGAAACGCCTCGGGGCAGTAGTCGCCACAACCGGTCTCTTGCGAACTTTCTTGTACTGCGTGGTAAGGATGCGACATCAGCGGACACGTCTATGTTTGCCGATCCTACCCTTTACGCACCCTGGGTACCACCAGGGGCCTGTCTCCTCTCTGGTGCTCAACCGCGCCTGTTTAGTAATTACGAGAAAAGTGCCTCTCTTGTCTCAAATAGCCTGACTCCTGTACAGACCCTTGACCGTATAGTGGACAAAGCCTGGAGCATGTTCTCATCACGGGCTTATGTACATCAGTATGTAAGACACGGATTGGCTGAGGAGGACTTCTTAGATAGTTTTGTGACTTTGGAACAAGTTATAGCCAGTTATAACAACTTATGACAGAGTTAAAAAGTCATGTTGGAGTTACAAATCATGGTGGGTTTACAAATTTATGGTGGAGTTACAATGTCATGATAAAGTAACAATGTCATGGTTGAGTTACAAAGTCGTGGTCCAGTTACAAAGTCGTGGTGGAGTTACAAAGTCATGGTGGAAGTACAAAGTCGTGGTCCAGTTACAAAGTCGTGGTGGATTTACAAAGTCCTGGTCCAGTTACAAAGTCGTGGTCCAGTTACAAAGTCATGGTGGAGTTACAAAGTCATGGTGGAGGTACAAAGTCGTGGTCCAGTTACAAAGTCGTGGTGGATTTACAAAGTCCTGGTCCAGTTACAAAGTCCTGGTCCAGTTACAAAGTCATGGTGGAGGTACAAAGTCATGGCCCAGTTACAAAGTCGTGGTGGATTTACAAAGTCCTGGTCCAGTTACAAAGTCCTGGTCCAGTTACAAAGTCATGATGGAGTTACAAGGTCATGGCCCAGTTACAAAGTCATGATAAAGTAACAATGTCATGGTTGAGTTACAAAGTTGTGGTCCAGTTACAAAGTCGTGGTGGATTTACAAAGTCCTGGTCCAGTTACAAAGTCCTGGTCCAGTTACAAAGTCCTGGTCCAGTTACAAAGTCATGATGGAGGTACAAAGTCGTGGTCCAGTTACAAAGTCGTGGTGGATTTACAAAGTCCTGGTCCAGTTACAAAGTCCTGGCCCAGTTACAAAGTCCTGGTCCAGTTACAAAGTCATGGTGGAGTTACAAGGTCATGGCCCAGTTACAAAGTCATGGTTGAGTTACAAAGTCATGGCGGAGTTACAAAGTAATGGTGGTGTTACAAGGTCATGGTCCAGTTACAAAGTCCTGGCCCATTTACAAAGTCCTGGTCCAGTTACAAAGTCATGGTGGAGTTACAAAGTCATGGTCCAGTTACAAAGTCATGGTCCAGTTACAAAGTCATGGTGGTGTTACAAGGTCATAGCCCAGTTACAAAGCCATGGTGGAGTTACAAAGTCATGGCGGAGTTACAAAGTCATGGTGGTGTTACAAGGTCATGGTCCAGTTACAAAGTCCTGACCCAGTTACAAAGCCATGGTGGAGTTACAAAGTCATGGCAGAGTTACAAAGTCATGGTGGAGTTACAAAGTCATGGTCCAGTTACAAAGCCATGGTGGTGTTACAAGGTCATGGTGGAGTTACAAAGTCATGGTGGAGTTACAAGGTCATGGTGGAGTTACAAGGTCATGATGGAGTTACAAGGTCCTACTCCTGTTACAAAGTCATGGCGGAGTTACAAGGTCATGGTGGAGTTACAAAGTCATGGTGGAGTAACAAAGTCATGGTGGAGTTACAAAGTCATGGTGGAGTTACAAGGTCATGGTGTCATTACAAGGTCATGATGGAGTTACAAGGTCCTGCTCCAGTTACAAAGTCATGGTGGACTTAAAAAGTCATGGTGGAGTTACAAAGTCATGGTCCAGTTACAAAGTCATGATGGTGTTACAAGGTCATGGTGGAGTTACAAAGTCATGGCGGAGTTACAAGGTCATGGTGGAGTAACAAGGTCATGGTGAAGTTACAAAGTCAAGGCGGAGTTACAAGGTCGTGGTGGAGTTACAAGGTCATGGTGGAGTTACAAAGTCGTAGTGAAGTTACAAGGTCATGGTGGAGTTACAAAATCCTGATGGAGTAACAAGGTCACGGTGAAGTTACAAAGTCGTGGTGGAGTAACAAAGTCATGGTGAAGTTACAAAGTCGTGGTGGAGTAACAAGGTCATTGTGGAGTTACAAGGTCATAGTGGAGTTACAAAGTCCTGATGGAGTTACAAAGTCATGGTGGAGTTACAAGGTCATGGCGGACTTACAAGGTCATGGCGGACTTACAAGGTCTTGGCAGAGTTACAAAATCATGGAGGACTTACAAGGTCATGGTGACGTAACAAAGCCATGGTGGAGTTACAAGGTCGTGGTGGAATTACAAGGTCATGGTGAAGTATCATGGTGATGGCGGAGTTACAAGGTCTTGCCAGAGTTATAAAGTCATGGTGGAGTTACAAAGTCATGGTCCAGTTACAAAGTCATGATGGTGTTACAAGGTCATGGTGGAGTTACAAAGTCATGGCGGAGTTACAAGGTCATGGTTTGAGTAACAAGGTCATGGTGAAGTTACAAAGTCATGGCGGAGTTACAAGGTCGTGGTGGAGTTACAAGGTCATGATGGAGTTACAAAGTCGTAGTGAAGTTACAAGGTCATGATGGAGTTACAAAATCCTGATGGAGTAACAAGGTCACGGTGAAATTACAAAGTCGTGGTGGAGTAACAAAGTCATGGTGAAGTTACAAAGTCGTGGTGGAGTAACAAGGTCATAGTGGACTTACAAGGTCATGGTGACGTAACAAAGTCATGGTGGAGTTACAAGGTCGTGGTGGAGTAACAAGGTCATGGTGGAGTTACAAAGTCATGGTGGAATTACAAGGTCATGGTGAAGTATCAAGGTGATGGCGGAGTTACAAGGTCTTGGCAGAGTTACAAAGTCTTGGTGGAGTTACAAGGTCATGGTGGAGGTACAAAGTCTTGATGGAGTTACAAGGTCATGGTGGTGTTACAAAGTCATGGTGGAATTACAAGGTCATGGTGAAGTAACAAGGTGATGGCGGAGTTACAAAGTCTTGGCAGAGTTACAAAGTCATAGCAAGTTACTTTAAGTTACAATGAATTATGACAGATTAATAGCAAGTTATGGGCTCCAGACTTTTTAAGAAAGGCTAGCATGTGCTGTAATTACTTGTGCCTAATCCCTCTGCTACATGTTTTAACCATCATAATACATTTGATGACCATTTTGTAGCAAATAAGATTGGCACAACGTAGGGGAAATTATTTAAGAAATAGATGTTTTAGTATATGTTGTTACAGTCTTATAACACACACATTGCTATTGATGACAAACTTAATAAAGTTGAACAGCAAATCAAGTGTAGACAACAATGAAATTGATGACGTCACAATAGCAAATGTTGTTATAGTCTGAGGCACTGGATATTATAGGTTTATGGCAGCAACTGCTTCTTAGTATTGTGTCAATGGAAAATTGCAGAGCAAATGTAAATATCTGGTTTCATTTGGACCTGAAGTGTAACGAAATACTGTAAGTTAAATAATCTGTCAGTCAACAAGTGTGACATAGATGTCAAAGTCTTTACAACATTTTATATGTCCCCTGGCTCTACCATTCCATTTTGGGGTGGGAGGTGGTAATTGTTAGAAGTGGCCATCCAATGTCTTCCATTTTATTGGTGGGGGTAGGAAGGATTTTTACATTTTGAAGTTTGACTGGAGGGGGAGAGGAGAGACCCTTCCATTTAGGGGGCTGGGGTAGACATGTATAGTTCTATATTATCCATCCTTTCACGACTGAAGCCAATTCCATTAATTTCAAATTTCTATATTTGTGCAAAGGTGAGGTATGAAAAAAAATAAGATGGACAAGGAGGCATAAATGTCTTCAGTTTTTGGAGTTAGTATCTCTTCCGTTGAAAGAAACCTGAACAACTTCTAAAATGTTCAGTCCTGTGTCCACTTCGGTTTGTTTTACCATAGACCAAAGATTGTATCAAATTTTTTTTCGCAGGCATGGTATTTTTCATTTTGAATTTCTCCTTGTTTTACATGTACATTAAATAAGGATATTCCTTATGGAATAGTTTTGAACAATCTCATAGTTATAAATTCAATTTCGTTAACACTATGGTCTTACATGTACAATCACAGTTGCTTGAGTTTCTGTCAGTAAATAATAAATATATATGTGTGAAATGAGCCTCCCATTACAGTTACATTCTGTAATGGGCCGCAGCTCCATATATATAAACATTTTTTTATGAACTGACAGAAATTCAAGCAACTGTGGAACAATGTATTACAACTATTTGTGTTCGCCTGTTATGTACATGACATTACGTTGCCTGATATCTATTACAATGTTAACGCATGTATTGCATTAACTAATTATTAAATTTAAATGTTTATATGTCTTTTTTTGTTTATTAATTTTAATACACGTAGTTAACAAAAAAATAAGCTTATGTCTATATACAGTGCCCTAAAAACTTCTCTTCCAAAAGTGTTTGAATTATTTCAATTATGTCAGACTTGAAGCATATTTGGTGAAGAGTTCAAGGTTAATTCAGTAACACTCCAGGGAAGACTGGTTTCTATAAACGTTGAAAGACACATCCTCGATACCAGATACGCAATCTGATTAAAATACAGATTATTGTTCTCACTCAGTTTTACAAGGATCTGACAACATCACATAAGAGGTCACGTTCAGATGACCTTTGTCGCCTCTTTACTAAACACTAAAATAATTTCCAAATGACCTGTCATCTTGCAGCAAGCCATTTCGTCACATTATTTCACATAAACTTTTTGGTAACGAAATGAGTAAACGGACAAATGCGATTATGTAAGCTTTGTCACCTCAAAATTTCACTGTCAAGATTTTGAAAGTAGTAATTTGATTGGCATATGCAAAAGATCATCGGGACATGACCCCCTATGGGATTTTCTCAGATCTTAGCGCAGCAGAGAGAAGTTTACGGAACGGCGCGGAGATCAAGATATGATTTTAATCAGATTGCCTGATACGTTACCTATCTACCAGATAGATGAGAAGGACTATGTATAAGTACAATAGTACTTGTTTCCTAATCATCAGAATAGTAATACATTTTGTAATTTGTATATATCACTTGTTATGAATAAATATGGTTTAAACTAGATAGGTTATACTCAATTATATAATTAAGCTCTCGGTACATGTGGACGTTGTCAGAGTAAAATTGAATTGTCTTGTGGATGGAATGCAAAAACATGTTTATTTCTTCGATATACACATAAAAAGAATCATGTGGCCGTCTTATGGTAACATTGAACGCCTTTGAAATCGGTTTTTGGCAATCCTAAAAGGACTGGTACACGTATTAACTTAAAGCGCTTGGTAGGTTTGTTGCACGTGAAAACGCTGTCACAGATATCTTTGTACCTTCTTTATTTCAGAGTTTGACACAATGTAATTCAGGGTAGCGGAGATCGAACGTAAGCGTAAGAGTGAGGCACAACAAACAACTATAAATTTATCACGTAAATGATCTATTCAGTCATGTCATACGGCCATGTCATAAATATGGTATTACACACGTGTAATAACACTATTGTGACGTCATAAACAAATGACGTCATATAATTGTCTCGGTAGTGAAAGAAGAAATTTGCCTTTCATTCGAGAGATTTAGTGTATTTCTTATAAATGTAAGTTATGTGATAAATAGACTCTTACACTTGTGTCAATAGGCGAGTGACATATTAAATTATTTAACGAGTTTCATAAATTCCATGTTACATTAACACAAGTTTAAGATCCTCTATATATACTATGAAACTTACGTATACCTGTACTTTTCAGAAATATCGTTTGATTTCACAACTGCGCATATATGTTGTACACTAATTTAAATGTGCATATTTTAAATTTATATTATGCATACCACCACCTGTAGATACAATTCATGTTAAGGCATTAAATAACATGAATCTCATTAATGTGTTAAAAATCAGTATCTCACTGTCATTGAATAGTAATGATATATAGAGGATATGACACAAGTGTCGATGTAATGTGGAATTTATTAAACGATTTAGATAATTTGATATGCCACGAGCTTATAGGCGATATACATATTGAATTATTTAACTCGTTTAATAAATTCCATATTATATTAACACGAGTGTAAGATTCTATTTATCACATAACTTATATTTTGGAGTAAATACATAAAAACTCTCATATTAATTCTCTATAAGAAAGGCAAATTTCTTCTGTGACAACACGATTGACACTACTGAGACAATTATATGACGTCATTTGTTTATATTTACATTTGCGCTGCAACCCACTATATGAAGATTACCAGCAAAAATGCCTTTCATAAAAGTATATTTACATTCTGATTGTCTCTTCTCTATATGAACATACCAACTGAAAACAACAAACACTAGACTATGATTACATCATGAATACAGTATGAATACATCCATTCACGTGAATTACTTATAACGTAATATATTAGTCTTGTTCATTGGGAGTCTTACGGCTCCGCTTCGGATAACATGGAGAACGCCCCCGCGTCAAACGTTCAAATGACTACGGTGATGATTTGCGCCAATTTTACGCAAATTATGGCTGTTCCGCCTTTTTCGTTTAAAGGACGGCGCAATAACAAACGCAGTGGATTAACCAGTTGTTCAATAAATAAGAAAATAAATTAGACAATTGTTCAGTAGTAAAAATGTAAATATATGAATTGAACGGCGTTGTTTTAATTTTCATGCCGGTATGAATGCAAATCGGTTACATCCATATTGAGCATGAAGCCCGCTAGCCCGCTGGGCTTCATGCAATATGGATGTAACCGCTTTGCATTCATACCGGCATGAAAATTAAAACAACGCCGTTCAATCCCTATATGAAAGCAATTATTCTCGAGACGTAGCACGTGGTTTAATTATGACGTCATAGATCAAGCTTGTTCAATGAGAGTCTTTTCGCGCCGCTTCGAATAACATGGTGATTGCCCTTGCGTCAAACACTCAAATGACTAATTATTATCATTGGCGCCATTTTTATTCAGACTGGACTGTTCTGCCAATGTTGTTAAAATGACGACACATATACAAACGCAGGTAATAAACTATTAATTTGGAAAAATATAAATGAAGTTAAGCAAGTTTTCTATGGTAAAAATGTAAATACAAAATGTATATGGATTTAAAGTCATTTTTTTAACTTTCATAGTGCTATGAAAGGTCAGCCGTTACATCCTTATTTAACATGAAGCCCTAGCGGGCTTCATTCAATATGGATGTAACGGCTGACCTTTCATAGCACTATGAAAGTTAAAAAAATGACACAATAGTGTTATTACACGTGTGTAATACCATTTTTGTCTTGCCTCGACGTTAGTCGAGAAAGCGAGACTTAGGTGTTACTTTTCCGGCGGCGGCGTTAACATTTGCGTTAAAGTCCACTTTTCACAGTGTTATAATTATCCAATTGAATTGAAAGTTGGTCACATTGTTCAGACCATCATACTTAATACCTTACCTCAATTTAAATGAAATCGTGTTACAGGTTTTGGTGTTTTGGGTAAAAAACATGGGAATTTTGAGAATTTGCGTTAAAGTCCACTTTTTATATTGTTACTGATATCCGATTGAATTGAAACTTAATGTAGTTACTAACATTATTATACTGAACATCTTAGTGAAATTTGGAGAAAATTTATATACAAATGTACAGGTTTTGCTGTTTTGGGTCAGAAACATGGGAATTTTGAAAATTTGCGTTAAAGTCCACTTTTTAAAGTGTCACTGATATCAGATTCAATTGAAACTTAGGGTAGTTACTAATATTATCATACTGAAGACCTTACTGAAAATTGGAGGAAATTTTGGGGTATTTTGAGAATTTACGTTAGTATCCCCAATTTATAGTGTTAATGATCTGTAATTAAATTGAAACTTGGCTTGTTACAGATATCATCTTGCTGTATATTTTGTCATACTAATTTTTACGTTGGGACTTAAGTATTATCGGCAAAGCAAGAAAGGCTAGACATATAATCACGCGTAATTCTTGTTTTGACATGGTCGTATGACATGACAGAACGGGTCTGTTATGCGATTAACAACATTTCTAAAGCGCTCTATATAATTTGTAAACTTACTTTAAAGCGCTTCACAACATGTGTTGAAGCCAAAAGTCAAGCCAGTGACTTGGAAAAGCTCCCACACAATATTTATTCGTATACCTACCATGATCTTGCGAAAAATATGTATTACGATTATCCAGTGTCTGTTGTTAAATATGTAAAATAGCAAACATTAATCATTATTAAATTTTCCAAACTTTCGGTCCAAGTTTCTTTTCCAATGCGAGTTTGTTTTTCACTGATCGTTTGTTGATAAATAACATTTTCAACTTCGTTGGGAGCCATAGTGTGTTGCAATTGGCATACATTTTGTACGTAGCCGTCTCTTGGCACACGATGAATATGGGGGGAAATCGTTCTGTAATACAATGTTTGTTGACTGGTGGTCCCTGAGATGGAACGTCCTTCAGTCCATACTTCGGTTTCTGCAAAGTAACTTGCTTAAAAATCATTAAAGGCCCAATATACGTAACTTCAAGACATATTTCGTGATTCTGAAAAATTCTTTAAAATAACCCAGTTGATAACCATGCAAAATTAAGCCTAAAACGAAGTAAACCTGAACGGTAACTAACAAAATACTCTTGAAAGAAAAATCCAAAGAATTGAAAATAATTCAGGTGGGGCCCACTTCAACAATAAGCCGAAGTTAGAAGACAGTTCAAAATGGACGCGTGTTTACTTTAATTAATTTCAAGCGAGTATCAAATACATGTTTATATTTTGAAGCGTGCCATGATTTTAATAGATAAAACGCCGTGCATGTTACGAAAAGAAATCGAGAAATGCAAGTCCACTAGAAGTGTTTACCACATACGATCTCAAGGGATTGTATAAAGAAAGGTAACAGAGCCATTATAATTTGAATAAGATACAGTCGAGTCAAAAAAAACAAGCAAACACTACCAGGGCCCGTATTCATGAAACCGTTCTCATGCTCAAGCATTGATTCTGTGCTCAAGCCAGCTTTCTTGAAACTCTCCTTAATTATGTCGAAGAGTCAAAAAGTCAATGTAAATGTTGAAAACAGTTTTTGGCTTCATCTCTCTTCAACTTTTTCCCAAAACTTTGACAAAGTTAGATTTTTTAAATAATCTATGGCCAAAACAAGAAATAAGGCTTGAGCACGAAATCCATGCTTGAGCATAAGAACGGTTTCATGAATACGGGCCCAGGACTCGTCAGTAATTCAGACCGAATGATTTGGGCCAAATCCATGCAACTTCTCGCGTCATGATTGTTTTCGCCTTTCATACCCAGTAATGTATTGGTATGAGCATGGTGTGACAGTCCCAACTATTTTAAGCTGTATCGGTTTATTTTGGTTTACGTCCTATTAACAGCTAGGGTCATTTAAGGACATGACTGGATTTCAGAGGTGGAGGAAAGCCGGAGTACCCGGTGGGAAACCACCGACCGACGATCAGTACCTGGCAACTGCCCTGTTGGTATTCGAACTCGTTACCCAGATATGAAGGGCTAGCGGTAGAATGTCGTGACAGCTTAACCACTCGGCAACCACACCCCTCCTGTTTTATTTAGCTATGACCCAGAAATTAAGTTTCTAGTGGTGGTACATCACTGAAGGACGATTCTTACACAATGATTAAGATTTGGTATCAAATAAACAGGGAGATACCTTTTCATACTTGAACTAAATTATATTCACGCGTTTTACAAACTTGAGCCATCTTTGGGTGCTAGCATCACTGACGGGTCCTAGAAGGACGAAACAGCTGTATGATGCAGTTTAATTCATTTTCCGGCATACTGTATCTATAGCTTAATTCAAAAGGTGCAACAGCATGTGTGTATGTTACGTCATCTATTAAGACGCTTCTAGATATTTATGAAAAAATAACGATTGTGCCGTGATAAGCAGGTATTTAAATTATTCCTTTACATTAGCATATTTAGATGAGTTAATTAGTATGCTGTATAGATTAGTTAAATCTATAGCTGCAATCATATTTATCCTATATTCATCTCTCTAGGTATGCAGTTAAAGGTATGTTGAAGGTAGTTGTAAATTGTATACATATTTAATATTGCTAAAATTATTATTGGTTGTTATTTTATATGTTGATGCCAAAGTTGTGTTATTTCAATTGCAGACGATATAAAATGTCTGCATATGTCTCTACAAACGATCAACATGATACATAATGCATATCTATAATTTATAACGATTATTATAGGGAACGACACATTGTAATATGAGTGATCTGTAAATAACGTATTTCAAGTCCTTAGTTTAATATCACAATTTTAGATACACTTATATTTTATTTTATTCCGACCGGACGTGAAAAGGTATGAGGTCACCTGCCCGGCCACGTGGGCTTTCCTGGGGTACTCCGGTATCCTCCCACAATAAGACTCCCATGTGCTAACATCCGGGCCAACAAGAGTGATTAATTTAAGTTAGATAACTTATTTCACAATTGTTGTAAAATAAATTAAGTTTATATGTATTTTATTCATAAAATAAATAAGAAAAACAGTTGTCCATTGTATACTCTAACATCGACCTGAGTACCACATCAATGGTTGGAGCCATCTTACTGCATCAGCTGCACAAAGTTGGTTCAAAAACCGACATTCAAATATTGACTGATTGTGACATTAGGAAATCAGATTTTTTTTTCTGAATGTCGCGCAGCTCGACATAGGATATTTAACATTTTGATTTAAATGTCGATCTTCGCGGTATAACATATATAAGCTGCACGAAGTTTGTTCAACAAACGACATTCAAATATTGACCGATTATAGCTCGACACTAGGCAGTTAGATTTATTTCTGAATGTCGCGCAGCTCGAGATACGAAATCTAACATTTTAATCTGAATGTCGAGCTGCGCGGTATTCAATCCATCGATTGTCGAATGTTTTTATCGAGCTAGCTTTATACAGCTGTTGCAACTTCCTGATTTTAAATGACGCTTCAAGTAATTAGATTGGCAGTAGGACTAGAAGATCATAAGATGACGGAACCAAGTGCTGTTAACGTGAAATGGACTTCTCAAGTGGAGTTTATAGTGGCCTTACTCGGATACTCTATTGGTATACCGGAATTCTGGAGGGTCCCGTACCTTACCTACCGGAACGGTGGAGGTAGGTGTTAGATCATATTAGCTACCGATTATCTATTATGATATGTTCAAATGCTTAAGTTTTCCAATTCTCCGATTTTCTCTTTAAAAATACTTCACTTGTCCTTTTCTTATTCCCTATCCAACATGAGATACTAACTTTGAGATAAACAGATAAGCAGATTGACAAATACTTTATTTATATTTATTTCAATACGTCAAACGCTTAATAGCCCGTGTCAATTCCAATTGT
Organism: Mimachlamys varia; assembly: GCA_947623455.1. Taxonomy (NCBI): domain Eukaryota; kingdom Metazoa; phylum Mollusca; class Bivalvia; order Pectinida; family Pectinidae; genus Mimachlamys; species Mimachlamys varia. Next base: position 23,806,223 of record OX392532.1, on the reverse strand, counting down.
TATCCTGGATATCACGATCAGAACTTTAAAATGTAGAAAATAAATTGATAACGTCCTTTTGAAACCAAACATAAAGGGTATGCGCAGCACAGTGACCTACTTGATACCAAAACCCGTACCATATGAAATGCCCAAAATAAATTTAAAGTTAGATTTTTCACAAGTGCATACTTTTAATATTTCACGATTATTTAGGATATTTTCAAATCTTCTTTTATCGCGTATGTTAATGAGAGTTTAGCTTCGTTTTACCAATCGTACAATATGATACAAGCGGCCAGAAAAAGACTTTGAAACATGTTTACAGCTGGTTTAGTTTTGGATGAAATCTTAACAAGAGGCCTTAACGGTCACATGTCTAAATATATGACTCATGTTGATTATTGCTAAAATTGTGTAGGTTAGTAGAACAATATCTTTTCTTTCCATTGATGCCTTATTTGCATGTGATCGAAAACGTTTCATATTATAAAACACAGCGACCCGTGCACGGGTTGGTAAAATGTCCAATATTTAAGTAGAGAGGAATTCTGACTCTTCGAGCCGCTAGCCGTCCCAATATCTAAGCGGATCATAGAGTCAGAACCCTTTGGACTAACAATTTCCCTACCAAATGCCAACTATATAGGGAATATACCTAAAAACTTTGCAAAGAATATTCAGTAACGTAAAAATTATTCTTTTTCGGAAGGATGGGCGACAGGGTGCAACTAAATCGTTTGGTTGTTCCACTCACCAAAAACACATATTATCTCTCTTGCACCGAGAATCACATTGGCTCATGCTAGCAGACCGCACGATAATTTCTGGTAAAAGGCGATATATTTTTTGCCTTCCCGACAAGTAATTTCAACACATAAACGAAACGATCCACACAAAAACCTTCATACAGTGATGCTAATTAAAAAATAACCAAAACGTGCAGCCTAAAAGGAGATGAGAAAACAAAACAAACCAAAAATATCCATATCAAAATAAAGAGGTGCACTAGCCATATGATTCTTCGTTTGGTTTGTTTAATTGTTTTTGCGTCCAGCTAAAGACAGCTTCCAGGTGTGTGCGTTCCTCAAACCTTATTCACAAAAAAGGCTGGATCAAATCTCTCGAGACGAGGTCTTCCCTAGAAGAGGATTAGTGTAAAAGTGTAATTGTTCGCGATGTGGAAATGTTTCGCTGAAATTCGCGAATATATCCTCAGGCAAACATATTTTGCACCACTCAATCTCTACATTGTATAATAGTATTATAGATACGCAGTGCAAAACATCATGACTGAGAGCGTAAACATTTCCACACCGCGAAAAAATTGGCTTGTACAGTATATAACCCTGGCAATTACTAGCTGCAACATACCGTTCGGCTCGAGATATCTTTTAAACATTAAAATAAAAAAATATGATTTTTTTTTCAGAGGGATACAATTCAAAATTGATTGTCATCGTGCTAAAAAAGCCAAGAGACTACCGAAACGTCATCAAAACAATAACTCAAAATCGATTAAACTAGACACAAAATATAAACAAAGGAAAGATTTACACGGATATCGTTGTAAAAGTACGAGAGAATAATACTAGGTGTTCCGGTAGAGAAACCGTCTTCAATTTCTTCGACGACACTCGCCATGTACATCTTGGTCTCATCCAAGTAAACATGAAGTCCTCTAAAAGATAACCGAGTCATCATTCTCAATTACGCACACTAATGAGCATATTCAAAACCATATCAAACAAGGATAGAAAATATGCAACTCAAGACCCTGACCTTGCGCTGGGGCATGGGAGTCACGGCAAAATGGGTCAATTTACAAAAAAAATAACGATCTTATATTCCAGACCCAGATATACTTGAAAAGACTCTTCATAGAATATAAATCCAAAAAGTTATTAAAAGTGTATATTGCATAACCACTTGGTCATTCATTCTGCTCAGGAGAGTTGGCAAAGTGTACTATAAACTCTGTTTCCCCAGGAGGCTGAGTAGCAGGGACTATGGGGTAAATTATAAAAATAAAAATTAACAATTATTTTCCACAACCAGATATTATTGAATCGAATACTGTCCGTAGATAAAATGGTAATACGGTGTTTTATCAAATTATGAATTTCATTATCCCTTGGTCATTAATACTCTCGTATCGTATACACCTGGAGGCTTATGAAATGACAAGCTGTTGATAGGATGTAAAACAAAATGAAACCACTTCAAACAGGTCGAAGTGGGACAGGAATCCTTAATTATATTTAAAAAAACTATTCGACTCATCAATATAATAATTTAACACCGTTTACAGTTGCACGTTCAAATGATCGCTATGCTTATCTTAAAACAGAAAACAATGAAGGATCTCCTGACCGTTCATCATTGATCAGCAATTATATCATGTCCAAAGGTTCATTAATTGCAAGAAATTATATACAGCAATGTTTCTCTAAACAGAAGTTTGCCTAAACAGAAGAATTAGTTCAAGTTGATTTCGAATTTCAGGACCTTTCATTATTGCCTACATTCTACTGATGCTGGTGTGTGGAATCCCGCTTTACTTCCTAGAACTAGCACTGTCTCAATATTCTGGTAAAGGGCCGTGGAGATTTTGGGACATCTGTCCCCTACTGAGGGGTAAGTTTAATTATACTCTGATAATTGATGTCGTTCATAATAGTGTTTCTTATTTTTAAATAGTTTACAAATGTAGTTTTTGTGTTTTTCTATAATAAGCTGGGTGCTATTAGGAATTTGAGAAAAGTAGTTGTAGGCCTAGATGATTTTAATGGTTCTTACCTCATACATATGTAATATGTTTATTTATAGGTTTCAACTGTTTTAACTTTAACTTAATTGGCGGTATTTTTTCTTTAAGCACTACCGTTTAGGATATGTACGTATTTATTCAGCGGTAATTGGAAGCTCCACATTTCACCTCGTGCAACTTGAAATAAAACGTCACTTTGGTGACGATAGGGTTTCTTCCTTTTTCTAAGATATAGACGCGTCGGCATCGAACTATAAAAGAATACCTCAATAGAAATCAAGAATAGTTATACAATTTAAAATAAGTGTTCATTGCGATGAAAACACAAAACTCTTGTAAGTTGATTGTATTCTGACAAAAGCACGATGTAAAGGAAGATAAACATGAGAATCGTTTTGCCTGCGAAATCCTCGCTGTTTTAGGCACTTGTTTTCTAGCTATCCTGTGAACTTCCTGGTAGATCGAAACCTCCGTTTTACCGCCACAAGTGGCAAGGGACAAAACCAGGAAGTATAACGAGGAACTTGTATGTGTTACTACAGTGTATTCCACTTAATATCACTCCTGTTAATATCATGTTTTTCTCAAACAGCATTTTCCCCATATTTTGGTTAATATCATGTATATTGAGGTGAATTCCTTTTAATATCTTTGTTTTTAAAACCAATCGCAAAAACAAATCTAGAAAATGACGTTATTTCCATTTATTTCAGATACAACGTGTACAAAATATTGCATAGAAAATAAAAAAAATAACCAAGAGGGATTTTTTTTATGAAATAATGTTTTCTATAGAACGAAACATCTTCATATATATTGAATAGCTTACTTTTAGTTATGGAGATTTGGAATGCATAAGATTTAGCGGGAAAAATATGTTTCTCTTATTGTCACATTCCTGTTCATATCATGTTTTTGAAACATGATATATAGAGAAATGTACACTATTCGTATTCCACTCTTAAACCTGTTAATGCTGGGGTTCCCAAGGGATCGGTTTTAGGCCCGTTTTTATTTTTATTATACATAAATGATATTGCTGATGTTGTCACTAGTGATTGTAAATTGTTTGCAGATGACACCTCATTAAGTGAAGTCATTGATAATAACCAAATTAATGCAGCCAATACACTTTCGCAAAACTAATCAAATATTAGTACCTGGGCTAAGAAATGGGATATAAAGTTTAACCCCACAAAAACTGAATCATTGATATTTTGATAATAATACAGTTAAATCTTCCACCACCCATATGCATTTAGGAGTAAAGCTATTTGATGATTGTAAATGGACTCATCATATTGATTATGTATACCAGAAAGCTTTTAAAAGAATAAATATTCTAATAACATTAAAATCAAGAGTTTCACGTAAAACTCTTTTAAACATATACAAAACTTATATTTTACCTATTTTAGAATATGCAGATGTTTTATGGGATAATTGCTCTGATCAATGTACAAATCTACTAGAGTCTGTTTACTTAGAAGCTGCCAGGGTTATAACGGGATTGCGCAGAGGTACCTCCCATAATATACTATATAAAGAACTTGCCTGGGAATCTCTCTCTGATCGGCGTCAAAAACACAAACTTATACTTATGTTTAAGATACTCCACGGCATGTCCCCACAACATTTGAATGAAATTGTACAGCCATTTTTATATCGGTTTGAAAATGAAAGATATCCACTAAGAATGACCAGAAATTTTAAGGACTAGGTACAGCCATATTGGTTGTTACCTGGATGAAAATGGTAATATTGAGATTTTAATGTTTCCTTCCAATACATGGCATAAGCTTTATCCCATTATGTTAAATATTGATATAAAATGCAATTAAGCCCCCCAAATTAAAAAAATCTGTACTTAGGAAAAAAATATTCAGTAAATAATATCGAAATGGGAGTGCGCAAATATGTTTCATATAGTTACTTGAAACATTTCAAAAAAATAATACAAAGTTACTGCAATGTTCATAGAATGATAACCCAGTGTTAAAATTTCTATTTTGTTCTGTAAATCAGAGTATCAGGGAGAAATACACAGGTACCCCCTCTAAAAAATGTCGTCCATTGCATGCTGTTTTCAGTTCAGGTAAAAGTAGTTACCTGTATCTCGTGGGGGCAATATAGGGGCATTATTTTATATTGAATAGGTCATTTGTCATGTAAATGTAAGTTTCGTGTCAAAAAAGGTATAAAATTAAAATAATAACACCGACATAACGTGATTTACATTTACGATACGGTTACCTAATTACTAATTAAGTTTGAGAAATGTATTTTGATACCAATGTGCTTCAACTGCCACACATGTTTACGATGGCAACAATTTACGCCAGCGATGTTTGACAGGTGCGAAGCCGAGAACGAATCGGTATAATCAGTGAGTTAATACTGTCCGATCCATGCGGAAGTGTATAATATATACGAATTCCATCAGAATTTATACAACACAAATTAAACTTTGTTGACAATTCTTTCAAAATCATTAAATTACCTAAAAAACATTGCCGGAAGTGCCGAACAACATCTTTTCACGTGCTATACATTCGCCCAAAAATGGAAAACTGGCAATCGCTAAAAACAATTCATCGTGATAGGAACGGGCAGTTTTTGCATTGTGACGATATACCAAGTAGCATTTACCTTTACTGCATGCTTGAATCCAATTTAATTGTTAATTTTGTCGATGTTTCACCATGCCTCTAAGTAAGGCGTATGAATATCTAAAACAGTAAATAGTTCAAAATGGAGGGCATAGGATAATTGTTCGCTACATGCTACGGGAAGATGTTTGATTTAAGAGATCTGACATAATGTCATAACTCGTCATACCGCAGACGGTAAGATTTTTGTTTTGGCTATGCGGCGTGCCACATAAATTTGCCGATCGGCAATGGAAATTTTTAAAATTTGATCCAGATGTAATCGGTGTCCTGATGTACGTAAATTGCCATTCATGTGACGAGTACGTACTCTTGTTCTGCGGTTTTCAATTGAAAGAGAGATTTATTCAAAAATCGAAGGCTCGTCTATCATTCTGTGTATATTAAAGTAACAAAAAATGATATTCATTGTTTTTATTATCTTTCGCAGTATTCTGCAAACGTGCACGCGTTTTTAGACATATAGCATCAAATATCAGAAAAACCACCAAACGTACCAAAATATGGTTGAAATTATTGATTCTCCATCACAAAATGTACTTTGTGGTCTATTTTGGTCATGCATTTTGCAGTATTTAATAAAATAACAAGTTTTGGTAAAAACACCTCCGCCATATTGAATTGTCCTGTACCTAGTCCTTAACACACCTATATGTAGAACAGCAAGTTATTACAGCAGCTTTTCCCCTAGTACCTTTAGGGAATTTAATTCCTTTGAATTTTGATCTTTCTAATGTTCATTCTATTACGCAATTCAAAACACTTCTTTCTCAAACTAAAACAATGGAATCTGGTTCAACACAAGCTTTTATGAATAACGGATTGCGAATTATGAATATTATTTTGTGCCAGCTCCGAAATTCTGCTAGCAATCTAAATTCTGACCTCTTTTGTGAGCATCTACGAGATTCTTCAGTATGTTCTTGCAACCTCGGTAGTAAAACAGTTGAATATTATTTATTTATATGTCCATTATTTAATGAACCAAGAGCAACACTCAGAATCCAAGTGAGTAATCCAATTATTCCCAATTCACATTTCAACGTTAAAACCCTATTGCATGGTTGTCATGATTGTAACGAAGAAACAAACTTATATCTGTTAAAATGTATATCAGAATACGTAACTAAAACCGGGAGATTTGCCTAGATTCTTTCTACTATGTGTGATGGATTGGGGAGATACACTAATATAATATGTTGTTTACTGTTTATATATTTTGTTACCATTGTACCATACCGGATTTGTTTGTTTGGAGCTGGCTAAAATAGGCTTTGCCTGATGCCAAATCCTTTTGCTTTTTGCAATAAAATTTGTTGAAATTGAAATTCGTATAATTCCTTTATTTACAGGAATTGGCATTGCAATAACAGTCATCAATGGTTTAATGGCCGTTATTATTGGCGTATTGCAAACTTGGTCATTTGAGTACTTCGTGAATTCGTTTAAGGAAGTGCTGCCGTGGACGAACTGTGACAATGAATGGAACACTCTGGCGTGTTACAGGGAAGGTTCTGTCACAGGAACTGGGAACACGTCCTCGTTTAACTCTCTAAACTACAATATGACGGTAGGTTTATTGGCCAATATGAAATGTATTCAAGGCTTCAGGACTTGTGTATTAAAAAGACTTTGGCATGCATTGTCGAATATTCCTTATGTCTCCTTGACACTGCATCATTTTTGGACTTTAGGGAGGTGTTTGTTCCCGTTCTGTTCTATTAGTCTCAATATATAGCAGTTACTACTGCCTGCTTAACGCTCAGCATTATTAAATGGAACAACTGGTTTACCCATTGTAAACATAATGTGACCGTTTGTTTTCGTTTTGTTTTTGCTTGGGGTCTTCAGTAGTGTAAATTCAGTGTGATAACACTATAGAGTTCTTCGTTATTCAGTTAATACCTAGTTATGAAGTACTAAATAAAATTCTTCTGGCGTGGTTTCATCATTATCTGAACAGAGAATTCAAAATGCCATGAACTGTTTACAATGTGGAATGCTTGTTTTAATATATGTCACACCGATATATTATATCGGTCAGATGAATTTGATAGAAATGAAAAATGCAGTTGATAAATTGTACATGTAAGGTGCAATCTGTTCTCCATTTCTTCGTTGGTGTCCCTCTCGACAGAGTGGAGTGTTCTGATGGAGACCAGTTCTGGTCACACTAAGAAGTCGGGTTAAGTACCTCACTATTGGCGGTTTACACAACATACGTCAGCCTCCCATATATACAAGCAAGTTAACACATACTCACATCACATACAAGGCTTATCATTTAATAACCTTAAATGTTAATAGGACGTTAGAGAAAATAAACGAAAACTGTTGATTTGACTAGATCAGTGACAATGTATAAAGATGCAATCGTCTTGTGTTACATAATACTTTTATGGACCTATATTTTAGAGTTCAACGTCTTGGACGAAGGCATCTGAAACGAACAACACCATATACCATCCTATGGATTCTGTTGACGAGTTTTGGCTGTAAGTGTGAATGAATTTTATTATTTTTTAATTTCATTATTCTTTACAGAAATATCCGATATGACACAGAAATATATACACAGTTATTAATCAAGTCAATATTCAGACGAATGACTGGCATAGTCAACCTCTATAACATTTTAATAAGGTCCAGTAAGGGTCAAATTGGGGGGGGGGGGGGGTTGCATTTCTCTCCGAGGGGACTACAATAATCGAGCTAATCTCTTTTTCAGGACAATTTTTTGACATACATTAGAGGCTATTGAAGATGTTTCGTATGTGTTTATTGTTCAAATAAAGAGATAGTATATGTTTTACTCTAAAACGATTAAAACTTAAATATATCGTCGTATTGTCAAATGCAGATACAAGGTCCGAACTCCTTTTTTTATCGCTACATAACACAGGCAGACGACGCGGAAAGCACTTTCGTTATTTTCAAACTGGTCGCACGCATGGAACAAAACAAGATTAAACTTGCGGCCAATATCAAAACATCGTCTTTTTCTGCCTGAACTGTATGAATATTCAGTGAAAAGGGTATTGAAATATGTTAGATTGGCTTCATCTTTATATTTCCAAAAAATCAGGTTATTTTACTTTCCAAAATGTTGCAACTTGATGTTAAATGAAATTTTGTGTCTTATGTTTTGAAAAAAACGGGGTTATTTAGAAAGTGTTGTTTTCCTTTCTTAAATGGGCTATACAGTATACATATTGTTTGTCAAAAAGGTTTTGTTCGTTTCCCGACTCCTTTCACTAGGTATCGGGTTCTAAGAATATCGAATGGGATTGACAACCTTGGAACCATCAGTTTAGTATTTCTGGCTTATATGGTCGTGATGAGATTGCTGGCATCCATCAGTATTGTGAAAAGCGTCAAAAGTATGGGCAAGGTAAATATATTCATTTTCATTTTGCTTTTCAAAATAAAAACAAGAGGTCAAAGGGACCTTCACCGCTAACGTATAATCCGTCGCATACATGTATTTGGTACCTTTAACGTTGAAAAAATATTTTAATTAAAAAAACAATGAATTTGAACAACTCTGCAGTGCAAAGATATGTGTCAAATTAGTAACTGGACACTTCAAATTTACACTCCGATCAAATATTTCGTCCAAAAAAACAGAGAATACCAAAGCCATAATCCTATCTCAAAATCGATTAAACTAGGGGCAAACTATGAACAAGGGAAAGATTCACATGGAGCCCCTCGTAAAAGTACAAGACTAGGTGTTCCGGAAGAACAAAATCAAAAAAACATAGCACAAAACTGTTTTGTATTGTAACAAATCATAATCAATATACGGCTTTTTGTAATATGAGCAACAGATTTTATCACTGTTATAGAGTAATGCACAATATTAACGTGAAATGTTTATTTTGTAGATGCTATATGTAACCGCCCTACTACCTATTGCTCTCATTGTGATGATCTGGATACGAGCCCTGACATTACCCGGAGCTTCCAAAGGGATGTTGTATTTCGTGTCGGCTGACTTCCGAAGGTTTTCTGATCCACAGGTACAAGTTCCCATTAAGAAAAAGGAGATTGTATGCAGTGCACTACAGTGATTTTTTCACGTGTCAATGTACGAGAATAATGCAAATTGCTTCGTGAATAAGACTAGTAAATGATTCTAATTATTCGTTTCTATTTCTACTGTAGTTGTGGATAGAGGCCTCCTTCCAGACGTTTTATACCCTGGGTCCGGGCTGGGGAGGACTCATGATGATTGGTGCTCATAATAAATTCCGGACAAACTGTTTCCAGTATGGTTTTGTGTTAAGGATGTGCTCTCTGTTCTTGTGAAAATCTTTACACAATCTTTCCTAAAAATATCATATTTCTTATGACAAGAAACATTTACTATCTTTTTTTTTCTAAAATCAGGTAGGCAAAAAAACCCCATCTAAATCATAGCATAGACAACAAATATAAAACATCCTGTCACAATATAGGCACTATATTCCAAATGTAACTGTGTGTAGGTTGAGGCCTAAATTAAAAGATTATTTATTTCCCCTCGCCCGACCGATCCGGCGAAAACCCTGACGACCCAAACGTTTTTTTTTTTCGAGATTTTCACGTACTTCGACCATTTTTTTAATTCCGGAAAATGTCCGACTCGGTTTTTTATATTACCAAAACCGGAAGTAATCCTTTTTCATTCTCGATGCTTCACATCACACGGACGACAAACCTAGAAACACTACGAGTGTCTTTGATTTACGACGGGCAAAATATGGCGCCATCGTTTCACAAGTAGAAGATTGATTTACTCCGTGCCCTCGATATTGTAGGAAAACGCGATACTTGTGCAAAACAATGGACTGTCGGAATTTTGTGAAATGTGGAACGATGTTTTATCATTTGTCTTTAATTGACAAGTAAAATTTATGTGACCGAGCAAATAAATCACTCTAAAACCGGTCTGGTTCGTTCCTTTCTTTATTTAACGGTGGAGGAAATCCCACCGAAAAACCCTAAAAATACAAAACAACATAATTACACACAGTTCCACTCATACCACTCTCATGTAAACCAAGGGAAATAACTCTTACTCACTGAATACTACAATATCACTCTATTTCTTCAATATACCTATTTTTCACATAACATATGTATTATATAAATGTTATTCTATCCATTCCGTATACTGTTAAATATCTTTTGACAGAATACTATTATCGGTCATTACTGAATATAATTCATAATGATACAATATATGGTAATTTACAAAACTCTAGCTATCTAGATATTGTCTTTCATGTAAATGGACATCTGGTTATATTGCCAATATATATATAATACCTAACAGTTATTTACACAGATAAAACCTGAAACACATACCCTGCATGATAGGGCAAGGGCTTGCCAACTGCCTTCATTCTCTCTTTCTCTGTGCTCATATATTCTAGCTATAAATGAAAATAAGGTAACTATTAAAAACCCTTGGTATACTGACATTAATTATCAATAACCTATACAGTAGTTATTTTTAATCTCAATAATATTTCACTAAGTATTATTGACTGGTGCCCTTCAATGTCCTTGAAATATTCAAATATTACCTTGCTATTTTATACTCAAAAATACAGCAATTACCTTTAAATTAAATAATACTAATAAAAATTCTTATTCCTTACATTTCCTGTATAAAATATATTGCTTACCAAAATAATTACTTTTATAGACCTTTTACAAATTCTTATAAAATCCTAACTGGAAATGACTTACCTGTGATTAAAGACCTTGATGTTACCCCTAGTACCTGTGTACACCTGACTGCATTACCCCAGGTATTCTCCTGCCCACCCTGATCTAACCATTTGTCCGATTTGATTAGCTAGTCACGAGCCAATCAAATGTCTCTCTGTCCGTCAGGTGTCATAACATGCATATATAATTACATGTACAGGTAACACACAAACATTAAGGATGCATTCCCCTTCATGTCCATGACCATGTTTAGTACACCAGTAAAATTATTCAAACATATTAAATTGATACAAACATGTATATATATATATATACACCTCTAATTGACATGAATTCATAATATATATATACATGTAACCCTAAATACTTTTATTTTCATACTGCCACATACTCCCCCCTGTTCAAAAATGACGTCCTCGTCATCTCAACAGGATGTCCTAAAATAACACAGCCTGATAGGACTGAATATTACTCCATCTTTTCCCTGTCCATGGCAACAACTCAGACACTGATTACCCTCATCAGAGCTTCGAAACCTTGTCCGGCATCCCATTCAATGCTCCACTCTCTGACAATCTCTGGATGTATTGTGCCTTTGTCATCCAGTCAGGTAATGGTTCTGTTGTCTGGCTCATAACAAAATCTCCCCTTTTTTGCCATGCAGATGTCATTGTTTGTCTAGTCGACCTCCGAGGTTCACGAACGTCCGCTTCCTGCCCGGTATCCACTGCAACTAAACCCGATGCAGCCTCTCCATCCTCCTCCCTCTGTTCTTGGGATGGATCCGGGTCAGGTTGAACCAGAGAGCCTTCATCACTATTAGATGTATGGCCGTCACCATTGTCTCTCACGGCTCCGTCACCCTCAACCTCTAGGTCGTCACTTGTTGGTTGCGGGTTTCCCTTTTCCTCCTCAGAATCTGTATTCCTAACACTGGTACCAGAATGGGCACCTGATACAGCTTCTGTGGGATGGGTTTTCCATTACCACTTGGACGATTTCGTCTTCGCTCTCCTCACTTCCTTCCTGCTCAGAGTCGTCTAAACCTGTTTGTTTCTTCTTTGTTTTCAGCTTTCTGATTGTAGTAGTCTCCTTAGACTTTGTCACTGGATCCTCTGCATTCACTACTTCCCATAGCAATCCTCCAATAGGTAGTAATAGGTTTCGATGAAGTGTCCTTGTTCTTCCAGTCTTCCCTTCAGGCTTCACCTCGAACACCGGTATGGTATTGTTTGGCTGGTCCACCACAATGTAGATGTCATCCTCCCATTTATCGGACAACTTATGTTTTCCTTCATGTGTCAGCTTCTTTACTAACACTCTGTCGCCTTTCTCCACTGCACCTCCTTTAACCTTACGGTCGTATAACTTCTTCTGTCGGTCCCCGGATGTGTTTACCTCCTTTGCAGCAGTCTGGTATGACTTCAGAAGTTTCTGTCGGAGATCGGTGATATAAGCTGAATAACTCTGTTTCTCGTCTCCCCTCTTGATCCCGAAAGCTAAATCGACTGGTAATCTTGGTTGCCTTCCGAACATCAAAAAGAATGGAGTTTGTCCTGTAATTTCATGACGCGTAGAGTTATATGCATGCACTAAAGGACCTACATGTCGTTTCCAGTCAGCCTTCTGCTCATGCTCCAGTGTTCCCAGCATATTAAGGAGTGTGCGATTGAACCTTTCGCACATCCCATTCCCTTGAGGATGATAGGGCGTAGTTCGCGACTTCCGAATCCCTGCTAAATCACATAGTTCATGCATGAGTTTCCCATCAAAATTTGCACCTTGGTCCGAATGTATTCGAACTGGAAATCCGTAATGTACAAAGAAATTCTGAAATAATACCTCTGCTGTTGTCCTTGCAGTTTGATTCTTGGTAGGAAATGCTTGGGCGTATCTCGTAAAATGGTCTGTTAATACCAGTATATTCCCATATCCACCACTCGACGTCTCCAAAGTCAGAAAATCAATACAAACTAACTGCAATGGTTGCACTGTAGTGATGTTGATGAGAGGTGCTACCTGGTGTGAAGGGTTTACCTTTCGCCTAATACAACGCGAACAGCCTTTTACGTACTTCTCTATGTCCTTGGACATTCCTGGCCAGTAAAATCTCTCCTGAACCAGAGACATTGTTCGGTCTCTACCGGGATGTCCAACCTCTGTATGAAGTAGTCTCATAGCTCTCCGTATATACGTTGAAGGAAGCACAAGTTGTTTCACTTTCTCCTCTCCCTTAGTCACACATCTATAGAGTACACCATTTTCCAATCGTAGCTGGTCAAAACTTCTCATGAGTTGTACTTGTGCAGGAGACAAGTTATTACGAGATGGTTTCCTTCCCTCTCTGACTGCTTTAACAATAATCCTTTTACAAATTCTTATAAAATCCTAACTTGAAATGACTTACCTGTGATTAAAGACCTTGATGTTACCCCTAGTACCTGTGTACACCTGACTGCCTTACCCCAGGTATTCTCCTGCCCACCCTGATCTAACCATTTGTCCGATTTGATTAGCTAGTCACGAGCCAATCAAATGTCTCTCTGTCCGTCAGGTGTCATAACATGCATATATAATTACATGTACAGGTAACACACAAACATTAAGGATGCATTCCCCTTTATGTCCATGACCATGTTTAGTACACCAGTAAAATTATTCAAACATATTAAATTGATACAAACATGTAATATATATATATATACACCTCTAATTGACATGAATTAATAATATATATATACATGTAACCTAAATACTGTAATTTTCATACTGCCACATTTACCATCTTTTTTCTAAGGTCAGGTAGGCAAAACAAACTAAAGCATATCATAGACAAGAAATAAAATCAATCCTGTCACAATAGGTACTTTAAATTTTCCAAATGACACTGCCTTTAGGTTGGGATGATAGTTCAGGCTGCCCTTTTGTAAGATTCGTTAGAGGTGACTAATTTTTGAATATTGTCTTTTCTTTTCTGAACAGCTTTCTCCTTTCTGATGTATCCCATTACCCTGCTAATGGTAACAGTAAATGCCGGATAGCGAACGAATCGCACGTAACACATTCAAATGCTGCTGTATGTTTTGCGTATAACACCTACCTCTCGCCCCATTCAACATTCTTCATCTCGGAAGTGACGGAAGGAGTAAGCTTTCCCAGTAGAATTCTGACGGAATCCAGTTATGAATATGCCAGCACTTCAATCTCCGCGTCAGTCCAATTTGGCTTCCGTTGCTTTTTCTCGTTCATTATAGGCCTGGTAGACTACATTGTCGAAAATGAAATGAAGTAATCTTTTCTACGCAATACGTAGAATCTGTTAGTTGTTACTAAAAAGGGACCTTTTTTATTTTCCAATTGTCGTTGCATTTGATATTACACGTACTTGAATTGCAGATCGTCTGTAATAGTGACAGCGGCGACCTTAATCTTCGGACTACTCAATAGTCTTGTAGTGTTCTCCGTGCTTGGTGTGATGTCCGAGGAAATTGGTGTTCCTATACCAGACATGATGACATCAGGTTAGTCTGTATTATTGAAAAAACCTACAATGTTGCTCATAATTCTTTGTGTATAAATATATTTGAGAGGGAAATCATCGATGATATTTTCACATTCCATTTGCATGGCACAAGGTCCTGTTTTGGAAGAAATACAATTGAAATTCCTGAGCATTAACATAGCGCTTTATCGAGCTACCATAAACTTCTTTGGTGGTAAACTTTTTTTTCTTTTATCAATTGTAAATTATTGACACGGTGTGTTTTCCTGCTGCGAAATTGTCTTTATTGTATTTTTTACGTCATCTGACCCGAACCATTAAAGCCATACCGATCTCTGTGACTTGTAGCCATTGGCTTCGTTCATCTCCGTCCGCCGTACGTAAACCGTTCCTACCAACGATTTACTCTCAATAACTGAAAGGCCAAGGGTGCTAAGATTATGCATGTAGCATACTGGAATATCGGTCAACCAACCTTGATATAATTAATGACACTGACCTACTTTCAACGGCATAGAGGTCAAATGTATTAAAATCGTAAATAATCGAAAGGCTCACTGATATTAAATTTTGGTCTGAAGCATGCTGTAGGGCTACCAAGTTCGTTTTAATGAATGAACTGGACCCACTTTCAAGGTCACATGGACCAAATGTCATAAACTATTTAAGCCACATCTCAATATCCAAATTGCTCCGGGTACTCGTATCAGGCCTGTAGCATGCTGAGACGAAGGGCTAGCAACATTGTTCAAATTAATGGCCTTGGCCAATTTAAAAACAAGAAAGAATATCGAAGCGTCAACAAAACTATAATCCGAACTCAAAATCGATTAAACTGTTCAAAATATGAACAGAAATATTTACAAGGGGATTCGTGCAAAAGAAACAATAGATGTTACAGGGGTCAGAGACAGATATGTTCAAATAATCACAGCTGCAGTATTTGTTCAAATACATGACCTTACCCACAGGGGTATAATATGAAGAGATCTTCCAACAACTTCGCAAAAAACTGCATATATGGGTATTTATAGTCAGATGACCGTTGAGCCCAATTGGCCACTTGTCAATATTTCACGTATCATTCCGAATACTTTGTTATTGTTCAAACAAATTTAAGTCAGATTGATGACCCATTTAATGAAGGAAATCCGCTTTTAAGAATTCACGTGATTTCTTTGTTTGACAAAGGCAACCAAGGTTTATTTATATCTCATCTGAAAGCTTATAGTCTTACCCATAAGGACATTTTCCTTAAAATGTTTTCTTTTTCAGCTCAGTGGTAACGATGCCATGATTTTATCATTCGTAGGTGGTTTTTCCATCGGATTTATATCCTACCCAAAGGCCTTGAGTTATTTCCCTTTACCGCAATTTTGGTCCGCCATTGTTTTTCTTGGACTTTTACTACCAGGAATGGATGGCATGGTGATTATATCAAGTTCACATTTCGAATAGACAAGAATTTAATAAAAATGAAAATATTTTTTTTTCATTCAAAGAGGTATTGTACGGCATATATAGCCAGTTATTCGGATAGCATAACATGATTAAAAAGTCTTCTTATATCTTAATTACCTCCAAAAATAAAGTATGGTTAAGCATTCAAAAGTATTGATATGTTAACACTGTCATCTTTTCCCAGGCAATACTGACAGAACCATTACTGATGGTCATTGAAGAAATGTTCCCTAAAAAGCTGAACAATCGGAGGATCCCACTTCTGGCTGTTGTCAGTGTTGTTCTGTTACTTTTCGGTTTACCATTGGCTACACAGGTAATTATCACATCACTTTGACACTGGTTGTTAATGGGACATAAAAATAATTAAACTAAACCAAACTATCCCTTTATTTTTTTTTTTTTTTTTACTTTGAGATTTCACATTTCTTGCATATTTGATTCCTCTAGTACTTTTTGTAGTGGCACCCATGTTAATCTTTCCGTCGTTCATATCGTATCACCTTCTCCTGGTGGTTGCAAATGCATGTCTCTAACAACAAATGTCAAGCGATTTGCTCTGCTGTGTAGTTTAATAACATAAAAGGATGATCTATAATATTTTGATAGTAACCAGGTTTAACGTTTTCTGAAGTACTTCACGGCTGAAGCATTTAGACAAAACATTGTAAAAAATCAAATAATATCGTAGCGTCAACAATACTTTTATCTGAACTCAAAATCGTTTAAACAAAGGGAAACTATTGACGAATGAAATATTTACCCGGATACCATTATAAAAAGCACAAAGTGAACGGTAAGTCTAAAAATGAGTGTATGTGTATTGTAAACTAATTTAACATTATATATCAAAACAGGCAGGAGTCTACATGTTCATACTGGTGGATTGGTACACGGGAACCTGGAGCGTCATGTTGATTTGTATGGCTGAGAGTATCGTGTTTGCCTGGATTTATGGTAAAACTTTTGTGTTTTATGGATTTTACTAGCAGTATTTCCTTTCAGGTACTGAAGAGCATATTGCCCTGAATGTAGGGCTACTGTCACCGTTTCATGGTTCATCTAAATAGGCGATTTATGTTGAATTTTGAAACAACAGGAAACAACAAAGTATGACACAAATATATCCATGTACGCGTGCCCCGATGATGAAGGCTTTGGGTTCTGTCCTTTGACCATGGCATACAACTGTTGGTTACTTCTCCCTGCTTCAAGTTCAGCACCATTGGAATGTAACAACTGGTTCACCTGTTGTCAGCAAACATGACCAGGTAGAATGTGGTGTACTGCCGGGGAGTATGCTTCAGTTGCGAAGAAACTTGCACGAACATAGTACATCCTCCCACATAAACCCACACTCATCACACACAGTCAATCGTTTACAACGGGAGGCCATCCTTAAATGACATTAGATGTAAAAACAAAACGAAAGCAAGTTGTAAGGCGTTAACATAGTGCAAACAGACGGAGACGGAAAGCAAATAATAAACGGGGGATAAAATACATTTGAAACCAGCTTTTTACCGATCTATCACTGGCTCCACAAATCGCAAGCCTTTCGGTGAACCATTGAGGTGTTTAGATCTCCCAAAAGGTAGACAGAAAACAAGACTACTAGTATGTTGCATGAGTTGGATAAGTACCGTCTACGAGTCGAACTTCATTTGATAAACATATAAACATATTATACAGAACTAGTTCAGTTTTACATCTAAATTCATAAATTAAAGGGGTTTACGCAACTGACCCTTCTGCTTCTACATTAGTTTAGAAATTTAAGATACCCACCTTTTGGCCCCTAGCATTACTGAAGATTCAAAGGAGGACGAAATAGCTGTATGTTGCAGTTAGATTCATTTTTTTCCGGCATACTGTATCTATTACTTAATTTAAAAGGTGCAGTACATGTGTGTGTTACGTCATCTTTGAAAGGAAATCTTCAACACTATTATATGTTATTAGCTGATTGCGTTCAAAGTATCGTTATTTTTTCTTGATAATGAAAGTAGCATGTGTTACGGTAAATGAAAGTAGTAACTGTGTGGTATAGGAATATGTTCCAACGTTCTTGCCAACCAAAGCAACGTAAAATTTTTGATATGGCCTCATTACATAGAAAAGTTCCTTGATACTGTGCAAGACATTTAAGATTATAGAACCCTCATAGACAGTTGTCTTATTTGAGAAGTAGCATGGTTCATAATATACACTTTCGTAGTACGATTTGGAATTATACGGTACTAATTTAATTGTTTTCTAAATTCATTAATTAAAAGAGTTTTACTCACCTGACCCTTCTACTTCTACGTTAGTTAAGAAAATTTCAATTCCCACCCACCTTGTGGCCTCTAGCATCACTGAAGAGTCCTTGGCGGACGAAACAGCTGTATGATGCAGTTTAATTCATTTTTCGGCATATTGTATATATTACGAAATTAAAAAGGTGCAGCATATGTGTGTGTTACGTCATCTGTTAAGAACCATGTATCTGATTATAACGATTTTAAAAGAAGTACATTATGAGTTCAATGAAGAAAAACCTTACAAACGTATCATTTCCTTTAATTTTACAGGTATGCACAGAATTGACCGTGATGTCCGTCTGATGCTTAACCGGCCACTTCCCGCCATCATCCGCTTAAGTACAGCTTTCGTTATGCCAGTGTATCTAACGGTACGTACATCGATTTGCCTGCCAGTTTTAAGTGCCCTAATTTCATTAATTTGTATTTCTTTTTCGACACTGTTAATGATCGGAATTTTTGGACACAATGTATCAATGACTATGAAAAAGGGTATCTATTTTTATACGCACGTCATTAATAATTGGACGTATTACGGCAAGGCGTTGTTCGTCCGTCCGTCGTTAACGTTTATTTGTCCAGAGATCTTCAGTTTTCAACCGATCTCTTTCCAAGTTGATGAGCTTAATCGCCATGCCATGAAGTTGTTTTTCCTGAACGGCAATATTTACTTGAGTTATGTAGAAAACGTTTTTTTTTTCCTCTCAAAGTTGGTACAATACTTTGAAAAGTAATAATAATTAACATATATTACGAGTTCTGTTACATCTTTTTGCGTAACAGCATTGCAATGTTGCCAAATATTGGCATTTTGTAGAAATGCATTTCTGTCGTAAACTCGTTTGTGCAGAGATCTCCTACATTCTTCAATATATATTTTTCAAACTGTGTTAACCTTATCATCATGCCATGACATTGCGTTTTCTTGAGCGGCAGTTAGATTTGACAATATTTACTAGAGTTATGGTCCGTTGAGATTTATATTTGATGCAATTTCGGGCATTATGTAGAAAACGTCAGAACTGTTCTGTGCTCTCTTAAATTCCTCTCAAGTTTTGTATTATAGCTTAAAATGCGATTATGCTAGTTTTGTTGAATTGTACAGTTGTGGTTACGCACAACGCACCAAAAATTGCGAGCGTGCATCGTGCACCCATCGTT
Source organism: Mimachlamys varia (assembly GCA_947623455.1). Classification (NCBI taxonomy): domain Eukaryota; kingdom Metazoa; phylum Mollusca; class Bivalvia; order Pectinida; family Pectinidae; genus Mimachlamys; species Mimachlamys varia. The sequence goes on along the minus strand of OX392532.1, from coordinate 23,786,657 downwards.
AGCCCATGGTGCGCACAACTTGGCGATCTAAAGATCGTGCGTTTATGTGTTTGTTTCTCATCTGTAACGTTGTGCGATCCTACAACTGTACCAACTTTTAGCACAGCGTTGTATAATTGTCAGATATGGGCATTATGTAGAAAATGGGTTCCTGTCGTAAACTTTCGTTTATCCAGATATCTCATACAAGTTTCAACTGATTTCTTTCAAACTTGGTAGACTCAATTATTATGACATAACGTTGTGTTTTTCAGAACGACAGTTTGATAAGACATTATTTACTTTATGGCCATTCATGGCAATATGTAGAAAATGTGTTTACTTTGATTGTTTTTGTGTGCAGAATTAGACCACCGATAATAAAGAATTTTATTTTACCTATTTTGCACTTAACTTTAGACATTGCCTACTTCAAAACTCTTCTAATAGGGTCCGACGGGTGTATCATGCCCCTGCTTGCGTTGCTCTCAATGAAATACTTGGATGTGGCCAAGATTTACATGGCGGGTGTCGTCCATGAAGCAGAAGACGGTTACTCTTCCGGAACACCTGGTCTTATTCTCTTGTGCTTTTACGAGAGTCTCCATGTAAATCTTTCCTTTGTACCTATTCTGCCCCCTAGTTTAATCGATTTTGAGTTCGGACTATGTTTTTTTTTTTTTGAATAAGCAGTTATGGCCTTTTGTTTATGATGTTAAGAAGCAGTTCGACATGATCACACGCGTTATCAAAGAAAAAAGATGAAGTCGTCTTCAGGTTTTATAATATAAACGGTGATGCATAACTTTATTTCCCCAGTGTCTGCTCGTGGTCAGTATCTTTACGTACAAGCCGCCGTCCTTCGGAGACTACAACTACCCTGTGTATGCCCGAGCTATAGGATGGTGCATTACATTTTTGACCTTAGTACCAGCTATTGGCTACTGTGTTTGGGTCACAGTGAAAGCTGAAGGAACGCTGGTCCAGGTGTGTGCACTTTCGTTTGATGCAGTATGAATTATAACATGTATTATTTCTGTTCATATTGTGGTTTTCATTTTCAATAACTGAGACTAGTTAAAAAGTCAGTTCAATGTCATTTATATGATTGCACCTTTATGATGTAGCAATCAATATTTGATTTAGTTTGCATTAGGCTTTCTCTCATTTCTAGGTGTGTAATACTGGCCAGTCTAGGAGTACGATTTACTTTCACATTAATACCGAATTATGTGTTTATATTTAAAGAAAGAAACATGTATTTTATCAAAACAAAATTCTGTTGGATATCGCTTGTTTCTTTTTAGCGTCTCAGACATCTTGTCCGCCATACAACACACTGGCTTCCAGCTGATGAGAAGGCAGCGGACATGCACAGAGACTCGGAACAATTTGCGGACTTTACCTGGAAACAAACATTCTGGTTTAATCTGACAGGACGAGAGGGTATTGTTATCAATAATTGTGGAGACTCTGTACCAATGTTGTAGGGGATCAATGCAATCATGGAGTGTTGTATTTAAACTAGCAATTAATGCTCCAATAATGTTTTTGTCACTTTTGTCAATAATAATGTTTTTACTTATCTTTAGGAGTACGATAATTACATTAGCATATCGATTGCTACACCAACGAAATAAAAAAAAAACATTTAAATGTTGACCCGATTTTGTCTTTTATATCTAGTGTACAGAAGGTACAATTAATGTACACGATACAGAATGTATGCAGGGTATGTACAACATACATTGATAAGGTATGTCGGTCATATTTTGCACTAGCTGTACTTAGTTTGCCTATAGTTACTGTATGCTTATCTATAAAACTTTTTCACAAGTGTACAGTATATGGTAGGACATACAATCTACTGGAATGGAATGATGTGTGTATCTAAAGGTTAATAATGATATATTTGCATCGTGTAAATGATGATGATATTGGTTACATGTATAGGTGATTTGGCGAATTTTCATTTTGGACATAACGACTGATCTGGCTGAAAAATGCAAACTTTTAAAGTATGCACACGGTACAGCGACGGATCACATGTGCCAGATAATTTGTTATAGCTAGTTTTGGACCTGAACTAAGGTTTATAGAGTATTTTACACTTTTGAATGTTTATCAATTTTCGACAAAATGCCACCTTAATCAAAGCATTTGATTTTAGTATCAAACAAAAAATAAAATCACGAAATCTGATTGCCGGGCAAATGATCACATTTCGCACGATCATTAAGTTGACTTTAGGAATTTAGGACCAATATATCTGGAATTGATGCTTTCGCAAATATCAGTATTTTGTCAGTATTATAAGTATTTGAATACCCGTCTTCGATATGATACTGGCATATCTCATTAGCATGTAAAACAGCTCGGCTGTACACAACGACAACGATACCTGTTGTAAACAACTCATCAAATGTATTACTTCGCCAGGAATGAAAAAGCGCGTGCCCTACTCAACTCATTGGGAAATTAAGTCATTAGAGTTTACGTGTTTCATTGAGGTGGGGCGTGAAAATGTTAATAAAGATGCATGTACACATGACGTGTAAGTTTTAATAAATTGTCAACCGTTTACTTTTGGTGAGCGAGTACATGTTGCTATACATGGGGCTTTTGGGTATAATTAGAAATTTCGCATTAAGCACGAATCCGAATATGTATCCGTATAGAGCGGGGAGAAATCCTTAATGTGAGTTTATACATGTATACAATCAATCTGTTTTAAAATTATAAAGATGTAAAAATATCTCTCTTATACTTAGATAATATAAAATAATGTGGCAAGTATCAACTACAATATAGGTATCACTTGACTACATTTATAACTATATCGCACTTTCCGCACCACGAAACCGATCGTTCGACTTGCATAAACTCGTCCGTCTGCCCTTCTGAGACAGGATTTTGTCCGCTTTCTAAAGCAGTTAATTTTCCAGTGAAATACATTCAAGCTTGCATCATTTTCATTTCATTTCAACAATTGTTATTGACATAAGATGTTACAAGTCAATGTGGATAAAATAACAGGCAAAGCCTATATTAAGTCTCTCCACTAGATGGCCAAAGTAAACTTACAAAATTAATTTAGAATTGATGTGATAATTAGGGAAAAATGAAATGAAAAGCTAGTACAACATAGGGTAAAGGGAGGTAATCCTTTAAAGAGAAAGGGGGAGGTAAGTCATAAAATACACGCTCACACTTCATACACACTTGACACACCATGCACATTACATTATATAATTATATTATAATATTACAAGATTATCAAAAGTGATTGACAGAGTGGCCAAAAGTCCTTGTGCATATAACTGCACGGCCACAACTGTCAATTAATTAACATTTCATGTAAAAAAAAATCTTATATTCAATATGTACATGTATTGATCATAAGCCATGCTCAACGAGTAATCCTATATGTTTCTTTAAAAAGACAATAAAAAGTATTTGATAAAGTATTTGATACAAAATTTGATACATCTTGGCTTCCTAAATCATATATGAATTAAAGCGATGGGGTTTTCCAATGAAGAATTGAACAGTCTTAAGTACGATTCTGTTTGTAAGCCCATCATAACCAGGACAGCCTTGGAGTAGCACACTCATATTTATATGATTATGATTACCATGGCTATTAAGAAGTAAATAATGTAATTCTTTGGTAATCATACATGGGACATTCCAGAAAGTATTGAGACACTGTTTCATATTCAGCTGAACAGTAACAAGCAGGACTATTTGTTAAGTGATCACAATATAATCAAAATTAAAATGATGTGGCAAGTGTCAACTACAATATAGGTATCACTTGACTACATGTATAACTCTATCGCACTTCCCGCACCACGAAACCGATCGTTCGACTTGCATAAACTCATCCGTCTGCCCGTCTGAGACAGGATTTTGTCCGCTTTCTAAAGAGGCTGAATTTGTCGAGGGGCTTATCAGGGGGGGGGGGGGGGGGTAATAAAAACCTTGCCAAATCTTTCGGTTTCACTTTCAGGTATATCGACGATGTGTTTTTATAAACAATAAGAAGTTTGCTGACCTAGTCGATCGTATATACACTACTGAACTTGAGATTAAAGACACAACAGATTCTCCTACATCAGCTTCTTGCCTCGATCTTTAGTTTAACTATGACCAACACGGGCAACTTCATTACTGCTAAGCTGTATGATAAACGTGACGATTTCGATTTTTTCCGATCTTTAACTTTCCCTTTCTTGATAGTAACATCCCTGCTTCTCCATCCTATGGTGTTTACAATTCGCAGTTCATTCGATATTCTAGGGCTTGATCTGAATATCGAGATTTTCGTGATAGATGTCAACTGCTGACGAACAAACTTACGGCACAGGGATTCGAGAGATGCAGGTTGATGAACATTATGGGTAAATTTTATGGTCGCCATCTTGATCTCATCGAGAAATATTCTGTATCTTTTTGTGATATGAAGATGGACGTTTTTGAGTTTGCTTGTTATTGTGTTTACTTGTTGTGATGACTTGGTTATCATTTTGCGGATTTATGCTTACTTGGATGTGACCAAGATTTACATGGCGGGTGTCGTCGATGAAGCAGAGGACGCTTACTCTTCCGGAACACCTGGTGTTATTCTCTTGTGCTTTTACGAGAGGTTCCATGTGAATCTTTCTTTTGTTCCTATTTTGCCCCTAGTTTAATCGATTTTGAGTTTGGATTATGGTTTTGTTGATGCTTTGGTATTCTCTGATTTTTTTATCAACAGGCCCAATAACTTCCTGATATTCTGTGTTTGTCGAAGTTCCGCGATAACTTGGAGAGTTTGTGGAACTAACACTTTAATCGTCGATCAATACACCAAATGTGCCAGAGGGTAACCAGTAGGAAATCCGCGAAGAATCAGTTTCACAAGTCAGAATTCCGACTACGAATAATTTTCTAATTGTGCAAACATTGATTTGTACCTCTCTCGTTATACAAATATAACTGATCATGAGAAAGATCCTGAAAAAATAAGGGAAGCAACAGCATGTCGAGGAAACAAACAACTAATACACAATAGGGGACAGAACCCATAATCTTCCCAACAGGTGCGAACGCTCAACTAAAGGCCAGAAGTGATGTCGTGTCAAGGGAGACATTACGAAGGCGAAAGTTGTTTAGAAAGAATGGAAAAGAAGATCCCAAGTTTAGTCGCCTTTAACGATTTTGCAATGGACAGCAGGTATAATTATTGCGCCAAACCTGCAGGACAGAGATACTTTTCATGGTGACGTTTATACATTTTAATAACAGTAAAGATCAAAGTACTGAACATACTAAAAGATGTTTCAGATGAAATGTTATAATTTCATTTGGTTGACATAACAATATGATTAAAAATGTATTTTACACTGAGTGATTAGTTTTCACATGTTATATGTCTGTTTGATTATCGAAAAATATCGTTAAATAATCCAGAACTTATGCCGAGCGTTGGAACATACTTACAGGTACAAGTTTGTATGGATAAGTGACCCAAACTGGCCAAATACCGACAATCGTGGTCCGTCAACCCTATATGACTTTTTTGATGTTATCTTGGATTTGCATCTTACTTCTCTTTTCTCAATGCACATATAGCTAAATTCAAAGCTACCTTATATGTAATTTCAAGCGAGTATGAAAAGAGTTTGCAGGAACTGCCTTATTATGCACTAACTACTTGTCCTATACCACCTGGCTAATATCTCCATATGTGTTGGTATATATGCGTGTGTGCTGGATATGAATTGTGTCCTGTTTGTAGAGGGATCGTGTTTCCAACGGCATCTTTTATAGTGCCACCTCACTTGAATGCTACAACACCCACCCCAGACCATTTCATACTCCACCTTGGTTGTTGGAGTTGTGTGGGCAAGGGAAAACACAATGTTCCATGCGTATGCCGAATACAGGAATCGAACCCCGGCCGCCTACATGGAAGGCCGAAGTGTTAACCTTTCGACTAATACGCCCATGGATTACACATATTATTATTAAAGGTGCAGCATCTATGCGTTACGTCATTTTTTCAAACGCTAGATATTAACCGAAAAAGTACGATTGTGCTGTGAAAAGCAGCCATTTAAATTATACATAATTTAGCAAGATTAGATTAGTTAAGTAAGTATGCTGTATAGATTAGTTAATTCTATAGCTTTTCATATGTGTCATATATTCATCTCTCGATGTAAGCAGTTTAAAGGTATGTTGGTGGAGTTTGTAAATTTTATACATATTGGATATTGCTAAAAATATTGATTAATTGTTATTAATATGTTGATGCCAATGGTGTGTTATTTCATCTGCATACTATAAGAATTGTGAATGTCTGTTAATTATTCTACAAACGATCAACATGATAAATAACACATACATGTCTCTAATTTATAACGATATTTATAGGTAACACCACATGTGCAATATGAGTGATCTGTAAAAATTACATTTCAAGTCCTTAATTTCATATTTCTATTACTGTTTTGAATACACTTTTTTTAATCATAAAGTAATAAATATGGTTGTTCATGCTAGACTATACCATTGACAGGAGTACCACGTCAACAATTAAAGCGATATTACTGCAAACCACAACGGCCCTATATCAGCTGCACGAAGTTGTTTAACAAACGACATTCGACAAACGACATTAATTGTTAACTGATTGTGGGTCGACATGAAGCAGATCTTTTTCTGAATGATGCGCAGCTTGACTTACAATATTAAAGATTGTATCGGATGTCGGTTATTGAAGTTACTTCCTACAGCTGTTGCAATTTTCTGTTTTAAATGGCGCTTTAAGTAATTGGATTGGCAGTAGGACTAGGAGATCATAAAATGACGGAACCAAGTGCCGTTAAAGTGAAATGGACTTCTCAAGTCGAGTTTTTAGTGGCCTTACTCGGATACTCCATTGGTATACCATAATTCTGGAGAGTCCCGTACCTTACCTACCGGAATGGTGGAGGTAGGTGTTAGATAATATTAGCTACCGATTACCTATTTTGATATGTTCAAATTCTTAAGTTTCCCAATTTTCTGTTTTACTTTCAAAGAATATTTCACCTGCCATTTCCTTATCCCCTATAAAAAATCAGAGAATGCCAAAGCGTCAACAAAACATTAATCCAAACTCAAAAAATCAATTAAAATAGAAGCAAAATATAAGAAATGGAAAACGTCAAATACAAAGTCTGAGACAAGCAGATAAGCAGACAGACAAACGGATAAGCCGACTGACAGATATGCTTTATTTATTTCAAATATTCCAAATGGTCAATTGCTTGTTTCAGCTCCACTTTTTATCTTAGATTAAACCAACTAAATTTCAAAATGTAAAAAATGACTCAAAATGTCGTTTGGAAACCAAATATAAATGGTATAAACGCGGCATTACCTTATTTGATACAAAAAGTCATCTTGAATATTGCTGATATCAGTTAATCTTAACTAAATCTATACAAATAATAAGTTATTACGCTTGATTTTCGCATCAAGTTTTACCGAAAGTTACGTGTATTAGGCGTTCAAATAAATGTATGAAATTATAAAAAGAAGATTTAAAGTTAAAATCTTATGTCATTTGTACATTTTTTTTTAATATTTCAAGATGAATGTATTTTTCGAATCTTTTTTATCCCATTAGTAAAAAAGATATCAACACCATTTTACCCGTCGCGATATATGATGCAAATTAAAGTGTCAGAAAAAGACTTTGAAACATGTTTATAGCTGCAGCAACTTCATGTGGTAAAGTCTTGAATGAAATCGAACAAAACAAGAGGCCCAGAGGACCTGTATCGCTCATCTGGATACATTGGTATCTGGATAATCATTGCAAAATATTTTCCAAAAATGATCCATTCAGGACTTTGGTCAAAATTTGGTCAAATTTAGAATAAGGACAAGTAGCAATTTAAAAGGTTTTACCTCTATTTCCCCAGGGGGGGGGGTGTCAATCACAATTTATGCAATATCTGTTCCCCTTCCCCCTAGGATGTTTCCGACAAAATGGGATAAAAAACCCATTCAGTACCACAAGAAAAGAAGAGATTAAAAGGATTTCTCCCTATTTCCCCTATTCGATCCACCCCTATTTATCCAAGGGTCAAAATGTATGCAAAATCTGTTCCCCTTCCCCGAACAATGTTTCTGACAAAATTTGGTTCAATTTAATTCATGACTTTAGGACTACTAGCGATTGAAAGGAATTACCCCTATTTCCCTTTTTTGGTCCCTTGGGGGTCAGAGTCACCATATATGCAAAATCTGTTCCTTTTCACCCAAGGTCTCTGACCAAATTCATAACTTTTTGACTAGTACCGAGTTAAAGGAATTACCCCTGTTTCCCCTATTGGAACCCATGAGTCGTCATTTATTCAAAATCTGTCCCCTTTCACCAAGGACATTTCTGACTGAATTCGGCCGAAATTCATCGATAATCTCATGACTGGTAGCGATTACCTTTATTTCCCCCATTGCGCCCCACTAGTATGGCCCCCTTGAGGGTCAGAGTCACCATTTTTGCAAAATATGTTCCTTTTCCACCAAGAATGTTTCTGACCAAATTTGGTTAAAACCAATTCAACACGTTTTGACTAGTAGCGATTTCAAGGAATTACCTTTATTTCCCCTATTGAGCCCTACCCTTCTTCACCCTTAGGGGTCAGAGTCACCATTGATGCAAAATCTGTTTCCCTTCCGCTAAGGATGTTTCTGGCCAAATTGAAAACTTAATGACATTCTTTTGAATAAAATCATCCCCTATAAGCTTAAGTTTAATATTTAACTGAAATGAAACTAGTTCTGTTCACATTTTAAAAAAAAAGTATACATGAATTGTCAAACATATGATGTTGTTAACCAATATGTATTCAGCGTTTTGATGTAAATTTTTTCAGTAGTGTCGATAATTGTATCCTGATTTTCATAAGCTTTAATGAGGTCAGATTAAATTTATTTTTTTTAGCACACATGGTTACGCATGTGACTATTGCCATTTAACGTCGAGTGTCGTTTGTTTTTACATTCAACATTTTCGACTTTTTCTCCAAAACCACTAATTCAAATTGAGTGAAGTTTTGCAATAATCTTAAGATGAAAGGGTATCTATATAAACATGCCTAATAATCGCTACTTCTGGGCAATTTGACAAATGTAACCTGAATAATTGTCGAGCTCATGAGGATCACTTATGCTACATAAATCAGTCATGCCGTTATCCTCATAAGTGTCCATATGATGCTTTAGGAGAATTCGTTTGGTCCGATACGGTTTTAGAAAAGCGACCACATTGATTCGGGTCACCCTTATGAGTGTTCTCCAGGTAATGAGAGTCCTCCGGGGCTTTTTGCATGCCCACGCATTCATTTTTAGGTTTATTCCATTCTGTTTTCTGATTTATATAAAGTATGCTCCTTATCTTTATGTGTACAAAATTTCATTTGGATCAGCATAATGAAAAATTATGAAATTCCGCGCACCAGCGCATTTCTTATTACATACATGTCTTTATACATTTTGTCTTGTGGTTCTTAAAATGAAAGTACTAACCTACATGTGTGCAATTTCTGGTCGATCGGGTTAATAGAAAGTACCAAAATACGTCAATAAAAATTACGTTTGGGGGTAGGAATCGCGGTCAGAATTAGCGTCCAGGGTAATAAGTAACCTGTGAGGATTCCGTGCGCCCGCGCATTCGTTATTCAATTTTTAATATTTTTCTTCTGATTTTAAAACGGACCTAGGTTTGTGCAAATTTATAGTTACATCTGATAGGTTCAAAGTACCGAAATCTCCACATATTTTAACAAAATATTCATTTCATCGCACAAATTATGCTTTCAAGAGAGGTAGCTCGTACGGACTTACATGTAGAACTCTCAACACCATCCCTATTCGTAATACGCTACACTTTGTAATTTTACAAAAGAGCCCATTTTTTTTTATTATTTTTTTAATTAATTGTGCTACAGAATAAATAATTAATTTCCTTTAGCCCTACAGTAGATTCTACACGGTCCTATTACTATAGGTTATACAAAGAAATTACTTACTTCATCAAAATTGTGAATTTCATGACCTCTTGGTCACCAATACACTCACGTCGCATACACCCAGAGACCGTCCAAAAATGAAAAGATGTAGATAAAATGTAAAGCACAATAAAACCAATTCAAACAGAAGGAAGTGGGACAGGAATCCTTATTTCTTTCAAGAAAACTATTTCTACTCAGCAATTCTATGAAAAAATGAAACTAGAATGTATGTTTTGCATCTAAATGTTGTATGACTTTTAAAGATGACGTATCACAGACATATGCTGCACCTTTTAAATTCAGTAATAGATACAGTTTGCCAGAAAAAAAATGAATTAAACTGCACCATAAAGCTATGTAATCCTCCTAGGACTCTTCAGTGATGCTAGGGGCCAAATGGTGGGAATCCAACATTTCTAAACTAATTTAGAAGCAGAAGGGTCCGGTGCGTAAAACACCTTTAATTTATGAATTTAGAAGAAAAATTAAACTAGTTCTGTATAATTACAAATCTTGCACTACGAAAATGTGTATACTATGTACCGTACCACTACTCAAATGAGATTAACTGTGGCTATGGAGGATCCAGCAAACCTCGGGGACTCAACAATCCACCAACACAGTTTACAGCTATATTATGCTCATTATGCTCCTTTAATTATTCAAAGACAGAAAACATCGAGGAACTCCTGACCATTTATCATTGATCAGTAAATCTGTTCAAAATTAGCTGAAAATATATTTGCAGCAATACTCATCATTAGAAATGGTATATAAAGTTTGCTTGCCTTTAACACAGAATGATATCAAGTTAAATTTCAGGACCTTTTATTATCGCCTACATTCTACTGATGCTGGTGTGTGGAATCCCGCTTTACTTCCTAGAACTAGCGCTGTCTCAATATTCTGGTAAAGGACCATGGAAGTTTTGGGACATCTGTCCCTTACTGAGGGGTAAGTTTAATTATACTTTGATAATTTATGTATTTAACAATCTATTGTTTGGTAACACCAACCTTTTTATGGTTTTATTTTTAGACAGTCTGCAAATTTTGTTTGCTATAGTAAGTAGGTACATTTTAGTCATTATGATTTTGAGAAAAACTTTGTTTTCTGGCCTTGCTATTTTTTAATGGTATTAAGCTCAAACATATGTAATGTGTCTATCTATAGAATTCAACTTTTCATATTTAATTAGGTTAAGTTTATTTCTAGTACATTCAAGACTTCTGTATCATCCTCACAACGCATACGTAAATTATAGACTTCATGTATTCTCATCCGGTTTACTTACATATACACTTTGGTGTATATGATGCAAGTTCTGCTTGGTTATTTAAGAAAAGTTGTTTTTGGTTTTTTTCTCCTTTGAATGTCTAGCTTATTTTTAAAAAGAACTGACTTTTGATACAAGTGCGTTCTAAGCTATCACTGCTCTGATTGAAAAATGTTTTTTCTAAGTCTGTTTGTCGATTGCTGGGGGAGTATTTTTTACAGTAAACAAAAATTTAGTTTTTAAAACCAATTATGAAATAAATTATCCAACTTATATTAATCGCTTTCGTTGGCCCGGGTGTTAGCTTACGAGGGTTCTTGTTGTGGGATGAAACCGAGGTACGGAGAGAAAACCCACGTGGTCGGGTAGGTGACCCCATACTTTTTCACGTCCGGTCGGGGAATCGAACAATGGCAGCCTTGGTGAAATGCAAGAGCGCTATCCACTCAACCAACCCAATCAGTTTGTCCTTGGCCACCGTTGGAGTAAGCGGCATCTTTCCATAACTTGATATCATTCATACAATCATGATCATGATCATAAATTTAACTTATAATTTTGAACATTTATATCATGTCTACTCTTTTTCTTTTGAACGTCAGTGTTAATCAGTGACATTTTTTAAAGCGTTACCGTTTAGACTATGAATGCTTTTTAGCCTCAATTCAAATTTAATACGAATAACGTTAAAAAAGTCACTTTCGTGACATACGGTTTCCAACTTTTCTCTGACGACACAGACGCTTCGATATCCCCGTTTTAATGCCACAATTTGCAGGAGGAAACCTGGCAGTATAACGAGAAACTAGTATGTGTTGATATTTATTTGAATTCTTTTATTCACAGGAATGGGCATTGCTATAGCAATTACAAATGGTATATTTGCCGTTAATACAGCCATACTGGAAGCGTGGACATTTGAGTACTTTGTGAACTCGTTTAAAGCAGTGCTGCCGTGGACGAACTGTGACAATGACTGGAACACCCCGGCGTGCTATAGGGAAGATTCTGTCACAGGAACTGGGAACATGTCTTCGTATAACAATGTAAAACACAATATGATGATATGTTAATTGTTTATTTGAAAAGAAAGATATGATCCTGTATATACTTTATGACTAAATGTTCAAACACATAATATTTCCCGAGTTTGGAAGAAAATCAATAATTTCACAAGAGACACTGGTTTAAAGAAATGGTTTGTTTTGTTTTGTTAACGTACAATTAACAGCTGAGGTAATTTAAGGATGACCTACCGTTGTATATGTATTGCGGACATGTGTATTTGGGAGACGCCGGTATGTACGATGGAATATTCCTAATATCTGCTTTGACACAGTCTCACGTTTGGCCTTTATTCTAGCGTTTGTCCTTGTTCTTTCCCTGGGCTGAGACATACCAGAGTCTCAAAATATGGCAGGTGCTACTCACTTATATTGGAGTGGAACAAGTTAACCCACTGCCAGTATAATGTGGCCGAGAGGAGTGTTTTGCTTGGTGTCCTCGGTAGTATCCTGCCTGTGATAGCACTATACTGTTCAATAATTAGTTGATCCTAGTGTATGAAGTAGTAATAACCATCTTCTAGCGTGGTTTCATCATTATCTGAACAGTGAATTCAAAGTGCCCTGACTTTTTTACATGTTACATAATACTTTTATGGACCAATATCTTCAGAATTCAACGTTCTGGACGATGGCTTCTGAAACGAACAGCACCATATACCATCCTGTGGATTCTGTTGACGAGTTTTGGCTGTAAGTGTGGATGTTTTCATAATTTCATTTTTCTTTACATACAACAAAATTAAGTAAATATTTTTTAATCAAATCAACGTTCAGACGAATGACTAGCATAGCTAACTACTATAGTATCGTGTTGGTCTATTAACACACAGTAAACATGTATATAGGCTGAGTTCCGAAAGAATAAGCGTCTCTGCTTCATCGACGACACCCGCCATGTAAATCTTGGTCACATCCAAGTAAGTAACAATTTTCAAAATGAGAACCGCGTCATCAGTGTCAATAACAACAAGTAAGCACATCAATAAGCAATCTCAAAAACGTCCATCATCATATCACACAAAGATACAGATTATATCTCGATGAGATCAAGACGGCGACCATAAAACTTGCTCATAGTTTTCATCAATCTGCATCTCTCGAATCCCTGTGCCGTTGTTCGTCAGCAGTTGACATATATCATAAAAATCTCATTTCGAGGATTGATGTTTACTTGGATGTGACTAAGATTTACTTTGCGAGTATCGTCGATGGAGCAGAAGACGCTTACTCTTCCGGAGCATCTTGTCTTATTCTCTTGTACTTTTACGAGGGTCTCCATGTAAATATTTCCTTTGTTCCTATTTTGCCTCTAAAAACTAAGGTAGGGCGTAAGTTTGAACCTGCTTCACCGATTGCATGATTCGTGGCTGAAGTTGTGATAATATATATATATTTATTTTTAATAACCATTTCCACCGTAATGTCTTCTTTAACACAGCCTCCCTTTTTGCCTTTATTGCGAGTATGTCCTTGTCGTGAAGGCTTTTGATTGTGGTCCCTGACTGAGACATACATTGTCTCAAAAGATGTTAGCGACAGGGTGAGGTGTTCCGACGGGATTGAGTATTGTAACACTTTAACGCGACATCAGTTCCGCACATTCGATTCCTACTTTTTGGCCCCTAGCATCACTGAAAAGACATAGGAAGACGAAACAGCTGCATGATGCAATTTTTCGGCATATTGTATCTATTACTAAATTTAAAAGGTGCAGCACTTGTGTGTGTTATGTCACCTTTCATACCAAAGCTTCCCAAATACACAAGCACTCAACGCAAGCAGCCTGATCGCATACCCAAGGACGACTTCCTTAAATAAGCTGTTGATAGGATGTTTAATCTAATAAATCTAATCATTTCCTGTCGAATGCGTATCCAAGCGTCGAAGACTATAAAGATTCTAATTTTCTAAATTTAGAAAGCGTTGTTTCCTTTCTCAATCTTAAATGGATTATACCATATCAATATTGTGTGTCAAAGATGACGTAACACACATAATTATGCTGCACCTTTTAGATTCAGTAATACATACAGTATGTCAAAACAATGAATTAAACTGCATCATACAGCTGTTTCTTCCTTCTGGTACTCCTCAGTGATGCTAGGGGTCAAAAGATGGGAATCCAAGATTTCTAAATTAATATAGAAGCAGAAGCGTCAGTTGCATAAAACCCATTTTATTTATGAATTTAGAACTAAATTAGTTCTGTATAATTTAAAATCGTTTACTAAGAAAATGTGTATACTATGTACCGTGCAACTACTCAAATGAGATAAAATGTAGCTATGGAGGCTACAGCAAACCTCGGGGACTAAAAACCCCCAGCAGAGTATACCACCCCCTATCATTGTAGATGAGGTAACACACATGCTGCACCTTTTAAAATTAGAAATAGATACTGTTTGCCGAAAAAAATGACTTAAACCGCATCATATAGCTGTTTCGTCCTTCTGGGAATAAAATGTGGCTAAAGAGGCTACATAAAACATCGGGGACTAAAAAATCCACCAACAGAGTCTACCAACCCAAATCATTAAAGATTATTAAGAGTATTTATTCGTTTCCTGACTCGTTTCACTAGGTATCGGATTCTAAGATTATCTAATGGGATTGACAACCTTGGAACCATCAATTCAGTATTTGTTGCTTATCTGTTCGTGATGAGACTGCTGGTAGCCATCTGTATTGTGAAAAGCGTCAAAAGTATGGGAAAGGTAAATATATTCGCTTCGCTTTTCTCAAATAAAAAAGAGATCCCAGAGGGATGTTGGCGCCCACTATAGACAATTTGTTGGATATATTCCCTTCTTTCCTCTTACACGTTTTTAAATCCTTTTAATTCTTAAGAAAAGGCAATATTAATTAAAAGATGGGAGCAAATAAAACAACAACTAAGAACCAGCAGAACTATATATACAGAATGTACATATGAAATTAGAATTTGTCATTGTCAAAATCAAGATGGCCATCTTTCAGCCATTTTTTTTCCTGCTCAGTCCAATAATAAAAATGGCATGACTAAATATCCAGGGAAACATACAAATAAATATTGAAAAATAACGTTAAGTTTGCATTGTCAAAATCCAAGATGGCCGTCTTTCAGCCAATTTGTTTCCTTGATCGATCCCAAAATAAACGGGCGAAACTAATTATCAGGAAATATCTACATACGAAATTTGGGAATAATCCATCCAGTACTTCTCAACAAATAGTAATTACATTATTTTACTCATAAGTCCAAGATGGCCGCCTGTCGGTCATATTATGTATTTGATCTATCCCAAAATAGACTATGCACAACTAAGCACCAAGGGGAACCTACATATGAAATTCGAGAATGATCCATCCAGTACTTCTCAGGAAATAGCGATAACAAACTATTACTCACAAAACCAAGATGGCCACCTGTCGGCCTTATTGTTTATCGGATGTCCGAAAATTAACTATGCAAAACTAAGGACCTAGGAAAATCTTCAAAAGAAATATCTAACATCTGTGACCTTGAAGAGGGTGAGGATAATATTCATTTTGAAATAGCTAGCTGCCATTACACTACTTATGTTGGGTCTTCGTGGAAGATTTCAAATAATATGTCTAAACTTGGGGTATTGGTCATTCAATTAATATATAAATATCAATTATTGACCTTTGGTGAGGTCAATATGGTGTTATACCGACCTGGTATAATCCAAGACTGACCAAAAGCAAAGCCCTAGGTGAATAGTTTAGATTCTGCGAGATCGGAATAACACCTTACTGACCATATCAAAGGTCCTTATTCTTTATATTAGATATGAAACTTGTTTGCAAACTACTTAAAATGCATTATATCTATCTTGATGGAGAAAGAAGTTTTCAGTGTATCACTATGATATCACAATGATTATGATGTCATCAACGCAATATTGACCCGAAGTTTCATAAAGTCATTATCACAAAATTTGGACTGCCACGTGAACATGTTTAAGTCAATTAGAATTGAGGAATGTCGGACCATATCTAATATATTGTAATACTGTTGTAGAATATAATTTACATGTTCGTAATGCGTCAAACATTGGTCATCATATAAACATGAAATGCTGATGCTGCAGATGCTTTGTGTAACCGCCCTTCTACCTGTTGCTCTCATTGTGATGATCTGGATAAGAGCCCTGACATTACCCGGATCCACAAAAGGGATGTTGTACTTTGTGTCGACTGACTTCCGAAAGTTTGCTGATCCACAGGTACAAGTTATTTTCAGAAATAGAGGATTGTATGAATTGCATTACAGTGTTTTTCACATATGTCAATGTACAAGAGTAATAGGAAATTTCTTTGTAAAAGAGATTCATAAATGGTTCTTATTTTCATTTCTAAATATTGATTAAGCTACGAATCAATTAGGTATGCTTTTTACTTGTATTTTATAGTTGTGGATAGAGGCCTCCTTCCAGACGTTTTGTACCCTTGGACCGGGCTGGGGAGGACTCATGATGATGGGTGCTCACAATAAGTTCCGGTCGAACTGTTTCCAGTATGATTTTTAAAGTGAAGGATGTACTCTCTGTTTTTGTATTTTTTTTTCTGTTTAATGTTTTGACATAAGTACACCCCAAAGAGATGACGTAACACACACATATGCTGCACCTTTTTAATGTAGTAATAGATACAGTATGCGGAAAAATTGAATTAAACTGCATCATACAGCTGTTTCGTCCTCCTATTACTGTTCAGTGATGCTAGGGGTCAAAAGGTGGGAATCCAACATTTCTAAACTAATGTAGAAGCAGAAGGGTCCGGTGCGTAAAACCCCTTTAATATATGAATTTAAAAGAAAAATTAAACTAGTTCTGTATAATTTCAAATCATGTACTACGAAAATGTGTATATTATGTACCGTGCCACTACTCAAATGAGATTATTCATGTCACATTACTTTTACAAAGTAACGAAAAAGCAAATGGTGCAGCGAAGCCCTATTTCTTTCACCTGTTGATTTTTTCAAGGAAGACAACGAATACAATCAAAGCTGTCACAATAGGCACTTTAAATATTCCACATGACACTTGACTACAAGGGCTAACAGCTGCCCCATTGCAAGATTCGGAAGAGGCGACTCAATTTTGAATATTGTCCTTTTTTCTTAACAACTTTTTCCTTTCCTTTTTGATGTCTATCATCTTGTTCGCCGGTTGACAGTATAATATGACCGGGTAGGAATATACTTCAATGTTGTAACACTTCAAATGGAAAAAATATCCGGATTTTCGCAAGACGGTTAACCCGAACATACAGCATCCTCCAAAATACACACTCATCAATATCGCATACACCGGGAGGCTGTCCTTAAATGGCCCTGTCTGCTATAAGGACCTGGTTCTTACTCTGTTCTACATAGTCTTCGAATAAAAAAATATGTAATGCATAATTACCACAAAATGTCGTTGTACCTTTTACTGTTCTACAGAATCTTCGAAACAAAAAATGAAAAAAGATATAAAGTTGACAAGTATTGATAAAAAATCAGAGAATACCAAAGCGTCAACAAAACTATATTTCCGAACTCAACATCGATTAAACTAGGGGCAAAATAGGAACAAAGGAAAGATTTACATGGAGACTCTCGTAAAAGCACAAGAGACCAGGTGTAAATCTTGGTCACAGCCAAGTAAGCATCAATCCTCAAAATGAGAACCGAGTCATCATTGCCATCACAACAAGTAAACACACTAACAAGCAAACTCAAAAACGTCCATCTTCATATCACACAAAGATACAGAATATTTCTCGATGATATCAAGATGGCGACCATAACACTTGCCCATAGTCTATATCACACAAAATTACCTGAAACGTCTTATTACCTTTTGCTGGTTTAAACCACTTGTAAATATCTAAAGATCGACATGGAATGTTTGAATCATAACGTAAATATCAAGTTACTTCAAATTAATCCTTAAATTGATTGATGGATGACAACCGTACAAACGACAGGACTAGGTTGCCCTTGTCCGTATGCGAACAATACTCATTGTCATATTTTAAAACGTGAATACCAATCTAAATGCATAGCATGTCAGCAACTATTTGCAGTAAAACAGTTGTTTTTAGAGTGTACCGACCTTTAATTAGCTCGAGTAAATTTCTATATAAAATATAAACCTTATCTATTTTACAACAATTATGAAACAATTTATCCAACTAATTTTAATCACTCATGCTGGTCCCGATGTTAGCGTGCGATGGGTCTTATTGTGGGAGGAAACTCACATAATCAGGCAGATGACCCCTTACCTTTTCACGTCCTGTCGAGGAATCGAACCCCTGCCCCCTCGGTAAAAGGCAAATTAGCTATCCACAGTATGATCCGACCAACAAATTTCTATAAAATCGTTGAAGTCTGTCTCAAGCTGTGTGAATTATGTTAGTGTTTTAGATAAAAAACCCATTTTCACCATAGCCACTACACCAATTAGCATTGTCTTGCCTGTTTTACGTTCGTGTTTTGCACTTGTCTTTAATATTAACATTTAATATTGCACGTGCTTGAATTTCAGATCGTCTGTAATATCGACTTCAGCGACCTTGACCTTCGGACTACTCAATAGCCTTGTGGTGTTTTCTGTGCTCGGTGTGATGTCCGAGGAAATTGGTGTTCCTATTGAAGAAGTGATGACTTCCGGTTAGTGTGCATTATTTAAAAAAAATCCTACAATTCTACTGATTCAATTTTGTAAATAAACGTATGTTAGAATATTTTAATCTTTATCTAGGAAAAATATCGATGATATTTACACACTTAATCTCCCTGATACTAGTTGCTTCTTAGTTTGGTTGGGAAGAAAAACATTTGAGACCGATTCCTGAATATTTGACATAAAGCTTCATCTAGCTACTATAAGCATCATTGAAAGTTATTTGTTTATCAAATAAAGATTATTGATCTGTTTTCGTGTAGCGAAAAAGACATTATTGACTTTTTTGTGACCTGACCTGAAGGGTTATGATGACCTATTGCCAACGTGCTTCGTCCGTCGTCCTCCATAACTTTTCCCTTCAAACCACTTTCGATGAATAAAAGTCCCTGGTGCTGATATAATGCATGAAGTATGCTTGAAGAACGGTATACCAAGATTGATTAAGTTTATGACCTTGACCTTCTTTAAAATTCACAGAATCAAATGTCCTAACCCCCCCCCCCCCCCCCCCTTAAAACATAAATCTCAAAACTTTGTTATGGTGCAGACATTTTGTGGTCTGATTGATTGCTTACATGATAAAAGAAATAAGCTTTTAGGAATTCTTACGATGTATTTGTTTTCAAATTTACTCTGTCTATAAAGTGAACTCATTTTAAAGCTTTTTTACCTGGAAGCTAAGTCCTTACTCATATGGACAGCTTTTTTAAAAATGTTTTCCTTTTCTGCTTAGTGGTCATGTTTTATCATATTGATGTCAAATTATTTTCTCTTTGTAGGTGGTTTTTCTATTGGATTTATAGCCTATCCAAAGGCCCTGAGTTACTTCCCCTTATCACAACTTTGGTGTGCCATTTTTTATCTGGGCCTTCTACTACCAGGAATGGATGCCATGGTGATTATTGCAAGCGTACATATATACTACTTTAAAAGCAAAACAACAGAACTGAAATGGACAATTAATTAGCTTGATATTTCGAATAGACAAGCATTTAATGGAACGTAAACAAAAAAGATGAAAATAATTTGAGGTATGAAATTATGAGATAGTGCGCGGCATCTATATTTCATACTATTCTGATAGCATAAAATATTAAGAACATAAATAAAAATAAGTCGTCTTACCTTAATAATGTCAAACTTGGTAAAGTATAATAGTATTGAAATATAAAAACTTTTTCACAGGCAATATTGACAGAACCGTTTCTGATGATCTTTGAAGAAATGTTGCCTGAAATGTTGAACAATCGGAGGATACCACTCCTTACCATCGTCAGTGTTGTGATGTTTCTTATCGGTTTGCCATTTGCTACACAGGTAATTATCGTATACCATGTTCGACCACACAATAAATGTGCAAGTCGTTAGTCTTTTTGTCGACCTAACGGTTCCTCTTCAACCTATGGTGTCAACTTGCGCAGCTTATGTGTTATTATAGGGCTTGCTTTAAAAATCGAGATATTTGTCATAGATTTCGGCTGATTACGAACAAACTTACGGCGCGGGGATCAAAGAGATGCAGATTGGTGACAACTATGAGCAAATTTTATGGTTGCAACCTTAATTTCTTTAAAAAATATTATATTTCCTTGAAAGTTATGAATTTCGTTTTTTTTAATATGCACATTAGTATGCATAATTGACGCGATTGAGACTGATATCTCAATTACCAATTTTAGACCGTGACAATTTTTTGGATGTGACCTAGATTTACATGGCGGTTGTCTTCGATGAAGCAAAAAGCACTT
This sequence comes from Mimachlamys varia, assembly GCA_947623455.1. NCBI lineage: Eukaryota > Metazoa > Mollusca > Bivalvia > Pectinida > Pectinidae > Mimachlamys > Mimachlamys varia. Next base: position 23,765,852 of record OX392532.1, on the reverse strand, counting down.
ACTCAACTAATGACACTTTTTCAAAGGTCTCTGTGTAAATATGTTCCGTTGTTCATATTTTACCCTTAGTTTAGTCACTTTTGAGTGTAAGTTATGGGTTTTGTTGACGCTAGTATTTTTTCTACCATACTAGTTCAACCAGCCCCCTTAGTGAAAAAGTAGCCACCTTAATTTAATTTAAAACCCTGAAATACCTTGATTGCGATCAGAATTTATTTATGGAATAGAACTTGTTTAGGGTGGCTTTTGTTTTCTTTCGGTGGCTTGCTGAACCTTAAACAAAGATATGTTGACGCTGTTTTCTCGAGAATGGTATATGACGGGATGTGAATTTTGAAAAATTTAGAAGATTGTTTTCCCAAACTTCAACAACCCTCCTAAATGTTTCCTCTACCATACCTCATACCAAACTGAAAGAACGATTCAAATATAAATATAAACGTTATTTATTTTACAACAATCATGAAAAAATTATCAAACTTATATTAAGCACTTTTGTTGGCCCGGACGTAAGCGCTTGAGGGGTCTTATTGCGGAAAGAAACCGGAGTACCCGGAGAAAACCCGCGTGATCGGGCAGGTGACCTCATACTTTTTCACGTTCGGTCGGGGAATCGAACCCCGGCCGCCTTGGTGAAAGTCAAGTCCGCTATCCCTTTCACCACCCGACCGATATAAATATAGAGTTTTAAGCGAGTTTTAAAATATTCTGTAAAGGAAATTAATAAAAAAAAATCAAGTTCTGAAAATAATCCGTATCTGACATCACAAGATTTCTCTCCAAACTAAAGTTATTTTGTGACGTCAGATACGGCTATAGTATGGATTGTGCACTAGTTTATTTAAACTAATAGTACGATAGCCCCGATCGTTTGCCAATTTAATCATCTTCCACTCTGAAGTATAATGATGAAGACACCCAGCAGAACACCTTAACCGGTCACATTATACTAACAATGGTTGAACAAGTCGTTTCACTCTAATAATGCTGAGCGTCAAGCATGGAGCAGTAACTAGCAAGTGGATACACTAATCTAAAACCATGACAACTGTTCTTCAAAATACTTTATGAAATCTATCCTGCCAATCCCTAGCTTACATAAATGCTCCTTTTCCCCTTCATTCTGTCTGGCTTAACGTCTCTGTCGTCTTCTTGCATTCGTGGCCCCTCGTTCAGTAGTCTGTTAATGTGAAGGTCGTTCCTTCTGGCAGTGTCGCTGTCTCTGTCTTCTTTACTGTTAAGTAGTCCACTGGCAAAAAATGTTTTTATAATCCCCGTCCTTGATGTTGTACTTTGATCCTGGTATTTTTAACGAACTGGATCGTCTGGCCTTCAGGTATAGTTATGGCAACACTTAACAAAAAGAATCTCGGTTCTTTGGCTAAGTATTCCAAACTGAATGCTAGCCCTGCTACTCCCAACGCTCCTCAGATGAAGTTGATATCATAACTGGGACTAGCAATGATATTTCCATCTCTAGTTCTGGGTTCTTGCTGCTGCTCATACTAGGTTCCGGCACTGGCGCTTCACTCTCTAGTGGTGTTGCCCGTCCTGGTTTGATAATCCCCACGCCAATCATCCAGGAAGATGGCCAAATGATCGTCTCCCAAACGTATAAGCGTTGATGTACACTAGTCGCATATCGAGGGTGGTCGTTGACCCCTCTCCACTAAATTTATGTTCTGGCGAAATAGTATCTGTCCTTACCGGATGTTGAAATTATGACTGGTCTTCTTTTCCTATGAGTATCCCAAAGTCTTACACCACCACGCTGGTGACACAACAATTATCAAGCGATTTGCTATGCTGTGTAGTTTAATAATATAAAAGAATGATCTGTAACATTTTGACAGTGATTGATGCTAAGCCATATTGTTAACATCTTGTGATAGTATATACATGGCTAAAGCATTAGGACTTCAACATTGTAAGAAAATCAGAATATATCAAGGCGTCAACAATACTATTATCTGAAATCAAAATCGCTTAAACGAGGAGAAAATATGAACAAAAGAAATATTTACACGGAGACCATTATAGAAAAGTACAAAGTGAACGTCAGGTCTTTAAAGTGAGTGTATTTGTATTATTAACTAGTTTTAACATTTATTTATTAATCAGGCAGGAGTCTACATGTTCCAACTGGTGGACTGGTACACAGGAACCTGGAGTGTCATGTTGATTTGTATGGCTGAGAGTATCGTGTTTGCCTGGATTTATGGTAAAACTTATATGTTTTGTTGATTTTACTAGCAATAGTTCCCTTCAGGTCCTCAGGAGCTTATTGCCCTGAATGTAGGGCTACTGTTGTCAACGAAGCAGAAGACGCTTTTCTTCCGAAACACCTGGTCTTATTCTCTTGTACTTTTACGAGGGTCTTTGCATCTAGTTTAATCAATTTTTAGTTCTGGTTATAGTTTTGTTGACGCTGTGGTATTCTCTGATGTTTTTTGATCGCTTTGATAAATGATAATAAAACATTTTATTTACCTGGCACAGATTTTTAAGACATAACTATATCGAAATAATTAAGGATTCACTTTCTATTTTGTTTATGTAACCGGGGAAAAACTACAGTGGAAAACGGGTAAATTCAATAACCGGCGTTTTCCATGGTAGTTATCCCCCGATAACCTAAAAAACTAGAAAGTTACAGTATATTTCTGTGAAATGTTCGTAACTATTTTGTTCATTATATTCCAATCTTCGGAAACAGATTTCATTTCAAAACTAATAAACGTGGGAATGGTTCAATAAATGTAACAATGAAATTTGCAAGCTCCGCCCACGTTTACTGTTGAAATTTCAAACTGTAGGATTTGCATAGCTCCGCCCACATGTATTGTTGTCGACGTCATAGAGATTTGTCACAGTTATGCGGTGATAATGATAGTTTGTTTAGCAATTGTTATCGAGTGCATGTCAGTGTAGACTGTAAATATTAGCAATTATCTACTCAATTATAAAACATCTGACGCCTATGAGACATCATCGCTCGCCCCGATGATGAAGGCTTTGGGTTCTGTCCTTTGACCATGACATACAAGAGATAGCTACTTCTCCCTGTAGAAGGTGTATTGACGGCGATTATTCTTCAGTGTTTAAGCACTTTAGATTGGTATAAGTTCCGGACAATTGCGAAGAGTCTTGCACGAACATTCTGCACCCTTCCAAATAAACCCACACTCATCACATACACTCGATCGTTTACAACGGAAGGCCACTTTAAACGACCCTACATGTAAAAACCAAACGAAAGCAAATTGTAGGGCGTAAAAACACTGCCGGAATACGGAAAGCAAATAATACACAGAGGGATAAAATACATTTGATACCATTTTTTAGCGATTTACGACTGGCTCCACACATCGCAAGGCTTTCGGTGAACCATCGAGGTGTTACGATTTTCCAATAGGTAGGCAGAAAACACAAGACTACTAGCCTGTTGCACGAGTTGGATAACTACGGTCGACGAGCTGAACTTCATTTTATAAACACATTTGATGCCAAAGCGAAGCAATTTCAATAACTGGAGATAAATGGAAGATATCCACATGCTTGTCTTTGTTACATTAAATTTAATCAACATAAATATGGTATGATATTTGACGTACCCGAACGTGCTCCTTTTTCATCAAAAATTCATTTTGAAAGTAAATCTTTAACACTTTTGTGTTCTAAGCTTACTGCGATCAAAGTATTGATATTTTTCTTGAAAATGAAAAGTTGTAAATATAATGAAAACAATGATGTAAATGACTAGATAAACAGGTGAAATTAATTCAAACAGTTAATCTTGCATGTGATATGGTAAATAAAAGTAGGTACCTCTGTGGCATTGGAATATGTTCCAAGGTTTTTGCCCACAAGTCAACATAAAATATATGATTTGGCCTCATGACGCAGAAAAATTCCTTAATAACATTATAGAGCCCTCATTGACAGTTATCTCATTTTAGTAGTGGCATGGTTCATAATGTACACTTTTAAAGTACGATTTAAAATTATACAGAACTAATTGTATCTTTTTTTCTAAATTCATCAATTAAAGAGATTTTACGCATTTTACACTTCTACATTAGTTTAAAAAATCTCGATTCCCACCTTTTAAAAATGACGGCATAATGTATCTTTTACTAAATTTAAAAGGTGTACCATGTGTGCGTGTTAAATCATCTTTTAAGAATCATGCACCCGTTTATAACAGAATTACATTATGAGTTCAATGAACAAAAACCTTACAGACTTATCATTTCCTGTATTTTTTCAGGTATGCACCGAATTGACCGTGACGTCCGCCTGATGCTTAACCGGCCACTTCCCGCCATCATCCGCTTAAGTACAGCTTTCGTTATGCCAGTGTTTCTCACGGTACAAACATCTTTTTGCCTGCCTGTTTAAGTGCCCTAATTTCATTATTTTTTTTTCTTTTTCGACACTATTAATAATCGGCATTTTTTTGGGGTCTATTTTCGGACACAATGTATCACGACTCCGTCCGTCGTAAACGTTTATTTGTCCAGAGATCTACAGTTTTCAACCGATCTCTTTTCAAGTTGATGAGCTTAATCGCCATGCCATGAAGTTGTTTTTTCTGAACGACAATATCTACTTGAGGTTTGGCTATTTGGGACTTCATATATGATACAATTTGGGTGTAGAAAACGTTTTTTGTGCTTTCTTCAATTCCTCTTAAAGTTGGTACAGTACTTCGAAAAGTAAGAATAATTAACATATATGACGGGTTTCGTTACATCTTTTTGCGTAACAGCATTGCAAAGTTGCCAAATATGGGTATTTTGTAATAATGCGTTTCTGTCGTAAACTCGTTTGTACAGAGATCTCCTACATTCTTCAATATAGATTTTTCAAACTGTACTGACATAATCATCACGCCATGGAATTGTGTTTTCCTGAACAGCAGTTACATTTGACAACATTTACTAGAGTTATGGCCCCTTGAGTGAGATTTATGTTTGATACAATTTCGGGCATTATGTAGAAAACGTTAGAACTGTTTTGTGCTCTCTTTAATTCCTCTCAATTTTGGTATTATACTTTAAAAAGCAATAATGTTTAACATATTTACTTGTTTTGTTGAATTGTATATGTACCAACTTTTAACACAGCGTTGTATAATTGCCAAATATGGGCATTATGTAGAAAATGTGTTCCTGTCGTAAACTTTCGTTTATCCAGAGATCTTATACAGTTTTCAACTGATTTCTTTCAAACTTGGTAGACTCAATTATTATGACATAAAGTTGTGTTTTTCAGAACAGCAGTTTGATAAGACATTATTTACTTTATGGCCATTCAGGGCAATATGTAGAAAATGTGTTTACTTTGATTTTTTTGTGTGCAGAATTAGACCACCGACAATTAAGAATTTTATTTTACCTATTTTGAACTTAACTTGAGACATTGCCTACTTTCAATCTCATAAATCTCGTCTAATAGAGTCCGACGGGCGAATAATGCCCCGCGTTGCGTTGCTCTTGTTTAAATATGATAAAAGTAGTCAGGCTTGTTGTTTGAAATTGCTATCAATGAAATACTTGAATAATCAGTTATGGCCCATTGTTTATGATGTTAAGGAGCAGTTCTACATGATCACACGCATTATCAAAGAAAAGCTTTTATGATATAATAAACGGTGATTCATAACCTTATTTCCCTAGTGTCTCCTCGTGGTCAGTATCTTTACGTATAAGCCGCCGTCCTTCGGAGACTACAACTACCCTGTGTATGCCCGAGCCATAGGATGGTGTTTTACGTTTGTGCCACTACTACCAGCTCTTGGCTACTGTGTTTGGGTCACAGTGAAAGCCGAAGGAACGATGATCCAGGTGTGTGCACTTTCGTTTGATGCAGTATGAATTATAACATGTAGTATTATTTCTGTTTATATTGTGGTTTTCATTTTTAATGACTGAGACTAGTTAAAAAGTCAGTTCAATGTCATATATATGATTGCACCTTTATAATGTAGCAATCGATATTTGATTTAGTTAGTATTAGGTTTTCTCTAATTTCTAGGTGTGTAATACTGGCCTGTCTAAGGCAATACACCATGATCGCTGTGTGTAATACTGGCCTGTCTAAGGCAATACACCATGATCGCTGCGATTGTATTACACACCTACCCATACAATACAGCCACGTCGTGACGTCACAATTGTGCAACAATGACGTGACATCACGAGTTCGGTAAATTCTGATGCCGAAAAGAGAAAAATGGCGACATGATGAAAATGAACCTTCCACGATATTTTAACCGTGTACATTAGAAAGTGGGATTGTTTTTTTCTGCGCAAACTGTGTTTGCAAATATGGGATTTGCTTAATCTCGCTGTATCATTTGTTTTCGTCAAAAAAGGTCATGAGAAAAGTTTATAGTTTTTCCAAAGAGTGGCGAATCAAAAGTGTTTTCATGGTTTTTGAGCTTTTTCAGGTAGTTGAAATGAGAGGAAAATACTCTATCATGGCCAAAGGTGTGAGATAGGGAAATTCTTTGGGTGGAATTCCCCTATTGTACACCCCTGGTCATGAAAGAGTCTTGTATTACGTCATATAAACAGCTAATTCATTAAAAGAGGACCTTGGTGCACTAGGTGTCTGTGTTTTCGAGGGGTTGGCATTCTACTACCACTAGCCCTGAACCTCTGGGTCGTCGGTTTGAGGCCTACGTAGGAAAGTTGCCGGTACTGTCCATTAGTCGGTGGTTTTTCTCCGGGAACTTTGTTTTTTTTCCCCACCACTAAAACTCGACATATCTCATAATTTTGTTAACGCTTCGATATTCTCTAATTCATTTTCATAAATAATTAAAGCGGTTTTACGCACCTGACCCTTCTGCTTCTACATTAGTTTAGAAATTTTGGATTTCAACTCTTTGGTTTCTAGCATCAATGAAGAGTCCTATGAGGACGAAACAGCTGTATGGTGCAGTTCAATTCATTTTTTCGGCATACTGTATCTATTTCTAAATTTTAAAGGTGCATAATAGGTGTGTGTTAAGTCATCATTTAATGACCATATATATAAATAGATCATTAAACGGACACAAACCAAATCAAACATTTCAACACACATCTGTTTCATCCTTTTTTTAATAATGAAATATATGTATTGGTTTTTAACTACTGTTGAAATTGAAAGAGAACGATAAAGGAGTACGATTTATTTTCATATTAATACCGAATTATGTGTTTATATTTAAAGAGAGAAACATGTATTTTACCAAAACAAAATTATGTTGGATATCGCTCGTTTCCTTTTAGCGTCTCAGACATCTTGCCCGCCATACAACACACTGGATTCCAGCTGATGAGAAGGCAGCGGACATGTACAGAGACTCGGAACAATTGGCGGACTTTACCTGGAAACAAATATTCTGGTTTAATCTGACAGGACGAGAGGGTATTATTATCAATAATTGTGGAGACTCTGTACCAATGTTGTAGGGGATCAATGCAATCATGGAGTGTTGTATTTAAAATAGCAATTAATGCTCCAATAATGTTTTTGTCACATTTTCAATAATAATGTTTTTACTTATCTTTAGGAGTACGATAATTACATTAGCATATTGATTGCTACAACAACGAAATAAAAAAACATCTAAATGTTGACCCGATTTTGTCTTTTATATCTAGTGTACAGAAGGTACAATTAATGTACACGATACAGAATGTATGCAGGGTATGTACAACATACATTGATAAGGTATGTCGGTCATATTTTGCACTAGCTGTACTTAGTTTGCCTATAGTTACTGTATGCTTATAAATAAACTTTTTCACAAGTGTACAGTATATGGTAGGACTTACAATCTACTGGAATTGAATGATGTGTGTATCTAAAGGTTAATAATGACATATTTGCATCGTGTAAATGATGATATTGGTTACATATATGAGTGATTTGGCGACTTTTCATTTTGGACATAACGACCGATTCGGCTGAAAAATGCAAACTTTTAAAGTATGCACACGGTACAGCGACGGATAACATGTGCCAGATAATTTGTTGTAGCTAGTTTTGGACCTGAACTAAGGTTTATAGAGGATTTTACACTTTTGAATGTTTAGATCAATTTTCGACAAAATGCCACCATAATCAAAACATTTGCTTTTAGTATCAAACAAAAATTAAAATCACGAATTCTGATCACATTTCGCACGATCATTAAGTTGACTTAGGAATTTAGGACCGATATATCTGGAATTGATGCTTTCGCAAATATCAGCATTTTGTTAGTATTGTAAGTATTTCAATAGCTGTCTTCGATATGATACTGGCATATCTCATTGGCATGTAAAACAGCTAGGCTGTACACAACAATAACGATACCCGTTGTAAACAAATCATGAATTATTGAAAACAAAACACCAATTTATAACGGGATTTTTTTTATTTAGTTTGGTGTATATTGGTCACGGGTGTGTACAAAATAATTGGCTGCCGACAGCAAAGGTATATGGCCAGCCCAAACAATATTGAAATATTCACAATGTCCACAACTTCAGATATTAAACTTGACTACACAAAACTGAACTAAGGTTTATAGAGGATTTTACACTTTTGAATGTTTAGATCAATTTTCGACAAAATGCCACCATAATCAAAACATTTGCTTTTAGTATCAAACAAAAATTAAAATCACGAATTCTGATCACATTTCGCACGATCATTAAGTTGACTTAGGAATTTAGGACCGATATATCTGGAATTGATGCTTTCGCAAATATCAGCATTTTGTTAGTATTGTAAGTATTTCAATAGCTGTCTTCGATATGATACTGGCATATCTCATTGGCATGTAAAACAGCTAGGCTGTACACAACAATAACGATACCCGTTGTAAACAAATCATGAATTATTGAAAACAAAACACCAATTTATAACGGGATTTTTTTTATTTAGTTTGGTGTATATTGGTCACGGGTGTGTACAAAATAATTGGCTGCCGACAGCAAAGGTATATGGCCAGCCCAAACAATATTGAAATATTCACAATGTCCACAACTTCAGATATTAAACTTGACTACACAAAATTCATCAAGTGCACTTAAAGCTTGACCCTGGGAACAGTGGCCAAGTTAGTGATAAGCTAACGAAAATTATAACTATAGGTCTATAGTTGAAGGTGTGCGAAGCGCGAACGCCAAGAAGTTCAAGAACACTTGAAAGCCGTGCCGTAACTCTACGATCCATACCTTTATGCTCCAACTTGCTCCTCTAAAACTGGCTAAATTGTAATCTTTAGACTATCAATTCTGCAAAGACAAAAACGAAAACCAAGAGCAACAACAACGTAATATGATATAAAACAATTTCTCGGGCGGGTTGAATGGGAATAACAATTTTTAACTATTACCACAATACACTTAAATTTTTCAATATTATTCTCTCTATCTCAATTTCCCATCATTACCCTATGTTTCCAAAATTTGAAAGGAAGCATCCGTTAAACGGCGCCCCCTTTGTTAAAATATTTCTCGAACTTCCGAGTATCCAGATGTTCTCAGCACCCAGCTTCATTGTACAAAGGGAAGTAACTCCCACTCAAGAATTCTACCTTTGGCAAACAAACACTTTACACACTTGAACTTGCGAACAAATACACCAAAACATTTGGGCGAACAAATACGCCAATGGAACAAATCCACAATTATGGTATCTGCATACACATTGCAGAGAAAACAGTCTTTGATTTCAATAACCCAATCTATTTTAAGCAATAGTTTTAATTATTGAACACAAGACAAAAACACCAATTTATAACGTTTTTTTTTTATTTAGTTTGGCGTATGTTTTATTTCGCAAGAAATGAAAAAGCGCGTGTCCTACTCAACTCATTGGGAAATTAAGTCATTAGTGTTTACTAGTTTCATTGAGGTGGAGGTGAAAATATAAATATAGATGCATGTACACATGACAAAGTTTTAATAAAGTGTCAACCGTTTACTTTTGTTGAGCGAGTACATGTTGCTATACATGGGGCTTTTGGGTATAGTTAGAGATTTCGCATTAAGCATGGATCCGAATACGTATTAGTATAGAGCGGGGAGAATTCCTTGGTGTGAGTTTATACATGTATACAATTAATCCGTTTTAAAATTATAAAGATGAAACAATTTCTCTCTTATACTTGGATAATATAAAATAATGTGGCAAATGTCAACTACAAAATAGGTATCACTTGACTACATGTATAACTCTATCGCACTCCCCACACCACGACACCGATCGTTCGACTAGCATAAACTCGTCCGTCTGCCCGTCTGAAACAGGATTTTGTCCATTTTCTAAATCAGTTAATATTCCAGTGAAGTACATTCAAGCTTGCATCATTATAATCATGTTTGTAGCATAAGAAAATAAAAAGTGAGCATGTATGGTATTTTACATTTATCAAACGTTATTGATAGTGTTTGGTATCATGGTTTACTGAAAAAGCTTGATGGATAAAACGTATCAAGGTAAGGCTTATAATTGGGTAAATGGTGCTACATGTGAACTTTTTTTGTAGGGGAAACGTATTCATATAAAAGATATATATTGGCTGGTGTTCCACAAGGTTCTGAACTAGAACCATTCCCTTCCTTGACACATATTAATGTACATTGGTGTCTGTATTTACAATACTTCCCCTGCATATTCCGCGAACAGAAGAACGGAAACTGAACAGAATATAAATAATATTTTAGCCATAGAACACCGGGTAAAGCTTTTTTTAACCCTAATGAAACTGATGTAGTTGTTTTTAGCCCACCATCATGGTGGGCTTATCAAATCACCCTGCGTTCGTCATGCATCGCACGTCGTCTGTCCGTCGTCCGTTTTTAAACAATTCTTGTTATCACTATTTCTAGAGACGTATTGGATGGGTCATTCTCAAATTTCATTTGTAGGTTTCCCTTCATGCCTAGTTTTGCAGAGTTCATTTTCGGACAAATCTGATAAACAATATGGCCGACAGGCGGCCATCTCTGATTTGTGAGTAATAGTTTGTTCTCGCTATTTCTTTAGAAGTACCGAATGGATCATTCTCAAATTTCATTTGTAGGTTTCCCTTGATGCCTAGTTTTGCATAGTTCATTTTCGGACAAATCTGATAAACAATATGGCCGACAGGCGGCCATCTCTGATTTGTGAGTAATAGTTTGTTCTCGCTATTTCTTGAGAAGTACTGAATGGATCATTCTCAAATTTCATTTGTAGGTTTCCCTTGATGCCTAGTTTTGCATAGTTAATTTCCGGACAAATCTGATAAACAATATGGCCGACAGGCGGCCATCTCTGATTTGTGAGTAAGAATTTGTTATCGCTATTTCTTGAGAAGTACAGGATGGATCATTCTCAAATTCCATTTATTAGTTCCCCTTGGTGCCTAGTTACATGTATGCATAGTTAATTTTCGGACAAACTCGATAATACAAATGTAATATGGCCGACAGACGGCCATCTTGGATATGTTGGTAATAGTTTGTTATCGCTATTGATTGAGAAATACAGGGTCATTCTGAAATGTCATATGTAAGTTCCCCTTGGTCCCTAGTTGTGCTGTATTGATTTTGGGACTAATCGCAATAAATAAATGGCTGACAGACGGCCATCTTGGATTTTGACAATGAAATTTGTTATTGTTATGTCTTGTGAAGTATTCGATGGATCTTTCCCGAATTCCATATGCCGGTTCTCCTCGTTCATACTAGTAATTTAAAGATGGATCTCTCTTAAATTTTCGGTTTTGGAACTTATCAGAATGACACAACTACTGAATAGACACCTTATTTCAAATGTTATTAATTTTCACAGGTTCATAGCACTAGGATAAAATACATAAATGAAAAAAAAATAGAATTAAGATTAAAAACATAAATGAAAGTTAAAATAAAAAGGAAAGATCATCCTTCTAAGAATGAATAAAAACATCATCGATAGTGGACGCCAAGATCCCTCTTGTTATTAAGAAATATAATTGATATTGATATCAATAACCATCTACAAGCTGTAGGTGTCTGCTTAAATGAAAATAGAAATCGGGAAACTCAGATTTCAATTATCGTCATATCAGCTTCAAGTTTGATTTTCATTAAAAAAGATAATTTATCTTAGATATGTTCTGTGTTCATTAGGCCTGTGTAACACTTGATTCAGACCGGTCAGAAAATATGCACACTCCGGACCTGAGTGGTGGAGTCAAATGAGTGAAAAGTACATTGGTGCAATTTTCTTGTTCAGATTAGGACGTGATTAAATACTCCTTAGGGTAGAAATATTCTAATATACTTATTTCACAAACCATATGCCATCACTTTCCCTTGGATAGCTTATCTTATTGTATTATTTCACTATTATCCGACAGTTACTTGCTATACATACAATACGCCGACCCGATGAAGCATGTATGTTCAATAAAAACACTATACAAGATGACGTTACACACATATATGTTGCACCTTTTCCCATTAATATATATATTATGCCGAAAGTATCATACAACTGTGTCGTCCTACTAGGACTCTTCAGTGATGTTAGGGGCAAACATTTCTGAACTAATGTAGAAGCAGAGGGTCAATTAGGTAAAACCCCTTATTTTATAAATTTAAAGATAAAATCAAACTAGTTCTGTATAAAGTTAAGTACTGGTATTTGCTTTCAATAGTACTTCCCCTACTTACACTCTTAACTATATAAGACGTGAACATTACTGGGGTAAATCTGATATGCTTATTTAGTGTCCATCACAGTATTTCTAAGGTTCCAAATACTATTGTGCCCATTTATAATATACCGTTGTGGTAACGTACCACGCACTAAAAATTGCGTGCGTATATCGTGCACACACCATTTACACATCGTTCGCCCATGGTGCACACAACTGGGCGATCTAAAGATCGTTCATGTGTGCAATTCCCATCGCACACACACATTATATAGTGCAACTGGTCGACATATATTGCGGATTAAAATGATACGAAACCCTCTTGTTGAAACACTATAAATCCGCATCATATTCACGGAGATTAGGTTTATTTTACAATATACAGTAAATTGAATAAGTGACCATGAAAAAATCAAGAACGGGTTAAGCTCCTAGGTAACATAACAGGTAAATAACATGCCGGAGTTTTACTTGCACTGTGTTTGGAGACGGCATGTGATATGCATTGACGTGTGACCGTTATGAAAACAGAATGGACGCCTATGATAAGTAATTGTTATATGTAGCCCCTCTGCATCTACATTAGTTTAGAAATTTTGGATTCCCACCTTTTTGCCCCTAGCATCACTGAAGTGTCCTAGGAGGACGAAGCAGCTGTTAAGTGCAGTGTAATTCATTTTTTCGGCATACTGTATCTATTAATAAATTTAAAAAGTACAGCACATGTGTGTGTTACGTCATCTTTAATGATAAGGGGTGGCAGACTCTGCTGTTGGATTCTTTAGTCCCCGAAGTTTGCTGGAGCCTCCATAGCCACAGTTATTCTCATTTGAATAGTTGCACGGTACATAATATACAGATTTTCGTAGTACACGATTTGAAATTGTACAGAACTAGTTTAATTTTACTTCTTAATTCATAAATCAAAGGGGTTTTACGCACTTGACCCTTCTGCTTCTTCTTAAGTTAAGAAACTTTGGATTCCCCCCTTTTGGCCCCTAGCATAACTGAAGAGTCTTAGGAGAAGGAAACAGTTGTGTGGTGCAGTTTATTTCATTTTGTCGGCATACTGTATCTATTACTAAATTAAAAAGGTGCAGCACATGTGTGATAAATATGGTCTAGTAAGTTATATCGGCAGTATGATCCACTATATGTACTGGATCCTAACAAACAAATATTCGTTCGATGTATATTACTAGAAATGCTATTGGATGCTGTCTTTTTGTTTCTAATGAGTTATTGATCCTCTGCAAAAATACCAAACGATAATCACGTGACACTTCTAAACCAATAATTAATGAATATTTATGTTCGAGGTGCGAAAGGTAGCTTAACACGCATGAATTAATACATCGACAGATCTAAAGCACACATGTACAAGTCGGCTGAAGTATTAATCACTAGTCGCTTTGGAAACACATGCTCGTTAGCTGCCAATTTAACATTGCAAGGTCAGGTGTTGGACGTCAATTATAAGGTATGTTTACTGATAAGAAAGAATGCAACATTAACTTCCATTTTTCGTGTTTTGAACTCTGCTGACTTTAAGTTGTGAGACTTGTTTATTATATAATGTGCTAGTGTCAAAGTAATTTGGAGTTGTGGCTAACAGTTAAATTCAATGTGTATATATTGACATCATAGTTTTCCAGATATCAAATTGATTTGATGAGAACGATATCACGATCCTGAGGGTATTATAAGATAAAATGTTTCAGATGATCTTTTAAACCCTCATTATGGATTTGATGGTCTGCTACGTTATAATTTATTGTATGCATTAATAATAGTTTATATTCTGTGTGTAGTGTTTCGTTTTCACTTTAAACTGTTACTTTTGGATCTCTGTGACAGCCGAGGACTAAAGTCGTCCGCTGGTAACAGTTTGTGTATACAATTTTGTGCCTTTGGCTAGTTATTAGCAATGATATGATTTGATATACTTACAACATTCGGATAATGCTTCTTTTTATTTTCGTAACCTTTAATAAAATGTGCTGATGTAGTTAAGAGGGGGTAAGGTGTAAGGTTAGGGAGTAAGGTGTAAGGTTAGGGGTTAAGGTGTAAGGTTAGGGGGTAAGGTGTAAGCTTAGGGGGTAAGGTGTAAGGTAAGGGGGTAAAGTGTAAGGTAAGGGTAGGCTTTGAAGCGGAACACATGCTCCTCAAGCCTCTCGTATTATTAGAGTATTCCTTCATTTGTACGGCATACTGTATCTATTATGAAATTTAAAAGGTGCAGCATGTGTGTGTGTTACGTCAACTTTGCACCTGTAGTTTAAAATAGGGTCTTATTTTGGGTAGTTAGCTGATTTCAGCGGTCAGAACACCGACACTCGGCTACAGACGTTTTCGAAAGCTCGCAAATTAAGTTTTCAATTTCTGTTTTTGTACAAAACAAACTCAGTATATTTTATTCATAACAAACTGATGAATCTTATTCCTTATGCACTAAATGTTAATGATCCGTAGGTTAACAAATGTGGATTTTCTGTGTTTACCGTGTATAATATGTAATATTTGTACAATTCATATCCATGTATATAACATGTTTATACATTGAAATATTAACTATCTATTTTACAACAACTATAAAACAAGTTATACAAATTATGTTAATCACTCTTGTTGGCCCGGATGTTAGCGCTCGGGGGATCTTATTGTGAGAGGAAACCGGAGTACCCGGAGAAAACCCACGTGGTCGGGCAGGTGACCCCATACCTTTTCACGTCCGGTCGGGAATCGAACCCCGACCGCATTGGTGAAAGGCAAGTGCGCTATCCACTGCACCACCCGACCACCCATTTTTGCAATGTTTATACATTGCAATGTGTTCACATTATCGAGCCCGGTCCGGTTCGATCGTCAATTGGCTTATCTTGTTAATTAGGTAGTTATGCTAAAAGTGCTATATACATTGTAATCACAGTAAGGATCTAACACAAATGAGAACGAAATATAGTTTGTGTAATTCGTAGATTCCAAAGCAAAAAAAAAGAAATATTGACAGCTGTTTCAGATTATTTGGTTTTATCTGACATAAAGCGCAAATTGGATTTGTAATGCGCATAGAGTTATCATATATATTATTAGTTTACTGGATTTAAGGCATATTATATGTACATGTATTACCAAGCGATTAACAAGCATTTACAGGTAATTTCAAACATTAAAAATGTTTAACAGACACTAGTTTGTGTAGAACAGTAGCAAATTGTACAAGCATAATGAACAATTATAGTTGTGTCATTCGGTAAACATATCAGATTCCAGGAAGCAGAACATTGGGACAACCATTCCTGCTGAATTGTTTGGTAATGTTTAGGATTCGCATCTTCTTTTTCTCTTGAATCAATGTATATGTAGCTTTATGCATCGTCGGAAACCAACGGTACACTTCTCTGATATTTACATACTGTGGGCTAGAAACGATGTAAATTTTCGTTTCCCCGAACAGAAGTTTAATCGGAGATTTCGACCAATTAGAATGGTCATTTATCGTGACACTCTGACACCACAATATTTCTGCAGGCATCACGCCGATGTCAATCTCCGTATAGCAAGACCTTATATTTTAATCACAATCGAAACAATTATAACACAATCGACAGGTTTTGTTGACAGGCGGTGCTACAAATTAAACGGGATACCCTGGCTGGATGTAGTCACGTATGAAACTATCCATATGATTGGCTACTATTTTAGTACGAAAACGAGGGTTTCCATTGATTCTAGCCCACGGTATGCAAGCGTCAGAGTGTACCGTGGGTTTCTGACGATGAGCTTTATGTGGAATAGGTAAAATACTTAACTTTAGATGTGCCTGTATCTTTCTATTGATCTGTTTGTAAGAAAGTATCATAATATAGATAAATATATTAATTCATTACCGATAATGGAAATTATCACAAAGAATCAGAATTAAGAAAGAACAATAACGAATTTGAATTGCAAACATCCCGTATGGCTTTCTGTAACAAACCCATAACTGATTAAGGACATACTTCGGACCATAGACGATGAAAAAATTGATCTGTCCCATATCTGGCTTACAAAAGTAATGCGCGGTAGAACAATGTATGGTTGTCCAAAGCCAAAAACAAGACATTATTGTTTTGCGGGAGATATAGGAATGAAGCAGTAATAGTGTAACAAAATTAAAATCGCAAAACAGAAAAAAAACAAAATTTCCTGTCATCATAATAAAGTTTGCTAAGTTATAATGATATCGGTCAACAAGTGTCCCAAAAGACCTGCTCGCCCGGAACTTTATTCCCAGTTATGGTAAATTACGGATAAAACACGGATCTTAGGGTTGGGTCCAGACTATAGACATAACTATAATATCCGGATTGTGTTTCTCTGTACATGTGTGTCGATCATATTGGTGGTGGTGGGGGGGGGGGGGGGGGGGGGGGTTCTCAATCGGTTTAAGTGTAGGGCTCTGTATCCTTGGATCCTTGTCTTGAGGCCATATTCCAACGTCAATTACTTAATCATGATTGTGTCTGGCTTTCGATGGACAGCATTACTTAATTGACATTGGTTGGGGATTTCAAAGGTTTGGCTTCGGAATTTAGAGCCAAAGAGTAGGACAAAACCGATGGGCCAATACATATACCATGATTTTTGTTTTCGTGTTTTGTGTTTGTTATACCCAATCTCAACAGTTTCAAAGTTATGACGTAGAAAGTAGGACCCATGTGGTGTTTCTTTATGGTTTTGTATCTTGGAGACGTCTTTAAATATTTGAACTTATTAATATTCATGCGATTTTCGAACTAAAGTCACGATTTTAAAAGGCTTCTAGGCATTTATAAATTCCTAACAACATTACGTTTTTGCCGTGATGAGCAGCCATTTAAATTATACGTATACATAAAATTAAGATATTTGACAAGCTGATTAGTTAATTTACACGAGCAACCATATGTGTGTCCTACGCCTATCCCTTTATATTAATAATTTAAGAGATAATTCTTTCGCCAGAACAGCTTGCAGAAGCGAGTGAAGATACTTGTGAATCTGTCTTTTTAAACATTCATTACCATCACAAGGACATTGAGGATTTAAACCAGTTTATAGGTATGTTGAAAGTATATGTAGTAGCATGTTTTATACAAAACTAATGTTGCTTAAAAGATTAATATTCATAGGTTTATGACAAGTTATTTCAAGTGTAGACGATCACATATAATTGTGAATGTTGGCATATATCCACGAAACGATTAACAGACGGAAAATATCTACAAAACGATCAATAGACAAAATATACATATTCATATTTTTAATGATTATTTTCGGGAACGCCACTTACTTTTTTTTTTGTATTAAAAGCAAAAAATACAGTTGTTCATTGAATAATCTAACATCCCTCGCAGTACCAGGTTAACGGTTGAAGCCATATCATTGCAAACATACCAGATAGATCTGTGTGTAAATTTCCAACATATTTGCTATTTTCTGTTTTTAAATAACACCAAAAGTTCTATGATTTGCAGATTCTTCAGGTGATCCTAAAATGTCGAAAACAAGTGCAGTGAACATTAAGTGGACTTCCCGGGTCGAGTATGTTGTGGCGTTACTAGGATATTCTATTGGTTTGCCGGAATTCTGGAGGGTTCCGTTCCTTACTTATCGGAACGGTGGAGGTAAGTATTAAATATATATTTTATCTCTGTATCTACTATACAGCTGATAGTTTTTGTTTGTTTGTGTTTTACGGCTCATCGACAACTAGTCATTTAAGGAAGGACAATCATTTCATGAAATGACCTTAGGAATTTTAGATTTCCCACCTTTTGGCCCCTATCATCAATGTAGAATCCTAGGATGACGAAATAGCTGTATAATGCAGTTTGATTGATTTTTTTCGGCATACTATGTCTGTTGCTAAATTTTAAATGTGCAACATATGTGCGTGTTACGTCACCTTGGATTAAGTTAAACTAGCGACTTGGATAATTAAAGTCATAATCGAGTCGCTAAATATATTTAAAAGGTTAAGGGGCATGATACAAAGCAATGTTAAGATTATTAAAATGTAGAATAAACAGAAAAAGTTTAATTGATTGAAACGATTTAAATGCAACGCAATCGTATAAGATAGTCATTTGTATGTTTTTTTTAACTAAACCGATTTCTTTCAGCTGATTGACTGACTTCTTCTATAGCATAACGTCAATACAAGCACCATTTCGTTAACATATTAAATACAAAATCAACAATAATTGACTCATTCATGTTTAAGAAATATATAACATTACTGTTGTGTACCGATGACTTCCTTTTTCGTCTGAATAAAATGTCAAAAATGTGGATTTATTCAGTTGTTCACATATCCATGCAATACGCAACCAAAGTGAAGTGGGTTGTTTTTATATTTTTCACTCGTTTCAAATTTCTTTCATGATTTGTTTCATTTTTGAAATATTTTACATGAATATACATATATTCCATATTTAATGTATTTTTTTCATTAAAGCAAGATTTTGTAACGAGCAAAACTGACCAAATGTAAAGTTTTTAAAAAAAATCTAAAAATAAAAGCTTGATATTTTGAACGGCGGTTTTATGTAACAATGCGGAGATATCTAAGTAATAAAATGAAATGCTTTTTAGGAAATTCAATTTAAAATAACTTAATGAAGGAGGGGAAATATGCCATATAACTTCTATTCTAACAACATAATGAAAGTATTGTATATTATATCAGAATACTGTAAAATAAGCTATACTCGTTTTATGTGTATAATAAGTTTTTTTTATTTTAATATCTTTCACATTATTCAATATTCATATACATATACATTTGTAAAAGTGCAAAGGTACATAGACCGTTACAGACTGCACAACAGCTAAGGACAAATAACACAAAGTCAAATCGACCATAAAAGTGCCATAAATGTCACAAAATGGAGACTTTGTTTATTACGATAGGTTTGGTATCCTTAAGAATATGATACACCTTAATACTGGTCGTTGACCTTCCGGTAAGGTACGCTAATGTCATCACTCAAATTTCATTTTTGCATTAACTATAGCAAGATGCAAATCAAGTTGAATAATATTAATGTTCACCAACTTGAAATTTTGAAAGTCCAGGGGTCAAAGAGTTGAGCTTCGAAGGGGGAAATAGTGTAAAATAATACGTTAAAGATGCAGGCGTTCTAGTCGTATTCTGGGTTATACGGTGGCAATTGTCTAAAATTACAGTTTGTTTAACATTAAAGTCATTTCATGCATAAAATATATGAGAGTATTGAAGTGTCAAAAAAAAAAAAATCCGAACTAAAAATCTATTCAAGTAGGGACAAACTATGAACGAAGGAAATATATTTACACGGAGCCCCTTGTAAAAAGACAAAAGAAAACCCAGAAAAAACATCGGCATATATCTGTAATTTAAACAATGTACTTGCATGAAAATATTCCAAAAGTTTGGTAGTTAATAAAATGAAGCGCACATCATCTCATATCTCTATTTCAACCCACAAAGGTCACCTGTATTGATGTTTGTTGAAGGGCCTTTCATTATCGCCTACATTCTACTGATGTTGGTTTGTGGACTCCCGCTGTACTTCCTGGAACTTGCACTGTCTCAATATTCTGGTAAAGGACCGTGGAGGTTTTGGGACATATGTCCCTTACTTCGGGGTGAGTGAGATTCTGATCAAAGTAATAAATGTGTTGTCCTCTGCAACGTCATAGATATTGGTGATATAATAAAGTTTGGATCAATAACTTCTGTAGACAACAAAAACATGAAATCAATAAAAAAAAAATAGAATGTAACAGAGGTCATATTTATTAAAATGCCTCCGCTAGGAGTCGAACCCGGAACCTCTGACTACTAGTCTTACGCTCAATCGATCGAGCTAAAGATAAGATCTCCCTACCCGAGCGGTATATTGCAGCTAGTATTTAACAGGGTTACAAGAAGATAGAGAGTACAAAAGCGTAAACAAAATCATAATCCGAACTCAAAATCGATTAAACTAGCGGCAAAATGCGAAAAAGGAAAGATTTACATGGATATCCTTGTAAAAGTAAAAGAGGGAATAAGACTAGGTGTTCCGGAAGAGTAAGAGTCATCTGCTTCATCTATGACACCTGCAATGTAAATCTATGTCACATCCAAATAAACATGCCAATAGTTCTGATCAACCTGCACATCTCGAATCATTGTGTTGTTAGTTCGTCAGCAGTCGACATCGATCAGTATTTAAAAGGTGCAGCATATGTGTGTGTTACGTCATCTTTACGAATAAGACCAATTCCCTTGAAAAACGGTCTTATAAACCTGAAATATCTTCATATATTCATCTTTGAATTAAAGAAATTACTTATATATTAATATTTCATACGTGTTTATGAGTTAATACGTCGGACTCTCATGGCATGTTTTAAATTTTGTTTGGTTGCATGTCTTTACGTCCTCTTAACAGCTGAGGTCATTTAAGAACGGCCTCTCGGTGTACGCTTTGTGAGTGTATGTGTGGAGTTTGTGTGTTATTTGGGAGGTGGATATGCTCGTGTAAGCCTCATTGCGATAGTCCGGAACTTTTGACAATATATAAATACTTCATGGTTAGTAAACAGGTAATTTAAATTCGTTCATGCATATCAGCATGTGACATATTCGTTTCATTTCCATATTTAGCTGTTAAAATTCAATCAAATTATTTCTTTAAGTTTTCCGTCTGATATAACTACAACTTTGCCAACGAAGCCCCAAGGGGCAATTACCATTTGAATACACCTTCGATTATGTTTGCGAGACACTTCATGGCTTTTAAAGGATTAAAGCTATTTGCTTAATCTGTCTGGAATCAACTTTATAATATACCTATCATTTCAGCTTGTTAGTTTTTTAGCCATTTATAACTGCCACTGTTTAAATACAAGCACAGATAAAACATCTAAAAAGGCAACGGAGATCATGAAATATTTAAGGATAAGATTTGATTTGTTGCTCGGCCAGTCGACAGTTAAATCATTTAAGCCAAGTAACATTGAAAAGAAGACATTTATAAATAAGAATACACAAAAACCAGTATAAAAAAAGTTAAAATCTCCCAACATTTCAAAACAATGAAAACGTATCCAAATATATTTATAGCAAAGAAACTTTATGATACATATCTTATTATATAGAGTTTAATTGAATGTAAGTAATCAGATAGATCGCACAAATAAACATTTCATTGGTAATACATTATAAAATCTGTCATGTATTTGTTAAAAATCAGCACATTCAATCATCATATGTTTGACTGTAAATGGTTGACAATATGGCAATATGACAAAAGGGTTGGTCTTCCTTGTGAAAATGTAGCTGTGTGTAATGTATGTATGGCTTATGCGTAGACAAAAGAGGAAAACTTCCTCTGTGCGGTCTGTTCTATTAGTGAACCTACGTTATATACAAGTTCGGAAAAAAAAGAAGATTTAATAATGCGTCGAAATATCGATTTCGCCTTCCAAAGCTAATAAGCACGGGCAGTGATAATGATAACAAGAATGTTACGTTGTACATTATGCATTTTTGTATTTAAGTATCGTGATTCTGCATTTTATATGCATTAAATATGTTAATTGTGTATCGCTTATATACAGGCAGGTATTTGTGAAGCTTTGAATAAACAGTATTCATTCAGTCAAAATATTAAATGTTTGGCAAAACTCGAGAGAAGCTTTGGCACACAACTTTAACCTGAATTTTCAATGAAAAAAAATACAAAATTATTTTAAAAATGTCAGTAAGACTTAAATGACCCTTTATCATTTGAAATTACTTTCAATGATCAATACAAAATTACAAGAGATCCAGAGGGCCTGTATCGCTCACCTAGATACATTGGTATCTAGGTTATCACGGAAATATATTTTCTTGGCCCCGCCCGTCAGCCCGTAAGGGGGGGGGGGGGGGGGGGGGGGGGGTCCGTCACATCATCACATCTAATAATGACATTGATCATGATGCCTGTCATTCATATCGACCATAAAGACCATACAATCCAAGGCTTCATCTAAGGAACCTTTCAGCCGAATATCATGCTTCTAGATCTCCTTTTTATTAATCACAAAAAGTCGTTTCAGGGTTTTAACATATTTGACCCATGTGACCTTGAATATAGGTCAAGGTCATTTCTTTTCGCAAACATTGTTCGGTCAAATATAAGGTCTCTATGACTGATGGTATTTCAGAAATTTGAATGTTTTGGCTAATTTGACCCCTGTGACCATGAAGGCAGGTCACCGATGTTTCGCAAACTCTGTTCTGCTCCTTTCATGAAAGCTACCAGCTTCACGCCTCTAGGCCTTTCGGTATTTCGGTCGTTAAAAGGGAACGTTGACTGACGGACGGACGGACGGAAACCGCACCATCACATACAGTGTAAGCTGATGACAATGTTAACAATGACATTGTATACAGCGAAATGGACGTTTGAAGGGAACCTAGATATATGCTTATATACAACAAAGCTGACTGTAACGATATAAGAAATGCCCTCGTACAACTGAACTCAAAACGTTTCGAACAAAACAACCAAACTGCAGAAGACCTCTGGAATACATTTAAACGGACACTCAACAACTCAGTTGATAAAACCATACCCAAAAACATCACGTATACAAAGCAGAACTTCCATGGATAACACACACTATCCACCAGCTCATGAACAAATGCAAAGACTACACACACGAAGCAAAGCAAAACAAAACTAATACAGAAATACAATAACAAATAAATCAAAACTACAAAAAAAAACAAAAACAAAAACGCATATCCTAATACATAGAAAAAATTATAAAAGACATACCAGTAGATGAACAACAAATTAAACATCACACTCTTGCAAAATTAAAACCCTAAAAAAACTGTTTTCTTAAATTAAAACCACCAGAAAAGAAAACTCGGACTACGGAAAGACGGACAACTAATAGCAGACACAACATGTAAGGCAACCTACTAAATAAACAATTTAAATCTGCTTTCATAACACGTATTCCCTACGTAGACCTTGAAGCCCTCATGCACTGAAAACCATACCCGTTTTTATCTTATCTGCACAAAACCAAACCACTAACTAACCTTTCACAGTACGCCACCGCTTTTACTTTAAACGACCGGACGATATAATCATCAGCATCGATGGAATCAACCAAACCATAAGAAGCTCAATTGGTCGTAATATAAATATATATATTTTTAAATATTGAATGCTTAACAATTCTCTGAAGAAGCTTGCCCCGAATGTGAACTTGTACTAGTGTTTGTTTTTGAGGGGGTTCAGTGAACATAAATAACTATCTGCAAATATTAGGCATGGCTTGAGCAAGTTCCTATCAAACGAACGATCACTAATAAAACCAATTAAAAGAACAATATCCAGACATAATCTGAACAGACGTTCATTTTACAATATATATTCATCCACAGGAGTTGGTATTGCTACTGCAATCATCAATTGTTTAAGCGCTGTAAACGCTGCCATCTTAGTTGCCTGGTCATTCGAGTATTTTGTGAACTCGTTTAAGACAGTCCTGCCGTGGACGAACTGTGACAATTACTGGAACACCCCGGCTTGTTATAGAGAAGGTTCATATGCAGTAACCGGGAACGTGTCGTTTTACAACTGCACTGGAAACAACGTCACCATGGTAAATAATTCTCTTTATTGGAACATGTAATGTTGTTAAGACAATGAAATAATGCAGAAAACAAGTCAGATCATTGTGCAAAACATGCTAAATGAAATATATCAAATCTGTACAATAGCTTGAGTTAATCTAGCTACGAACTGTTATTAATTTTATTTGCTGATGAATTCAAAATAATAGCATTGCCAGTGCGTCAGAAGATATTGTCGAAGAGTATAAAAAGGGAGATAAATTTTGGCATTTTAAAACATTTGTTTAATATTGAATATTTTTATTGAAGCTACAGGCAATATTGTTCAATCATCAAAATATTTGCAACTGTTGCTATTGGAATTGAAAATTCTTTTACTCATTCTGTGTCTTGTGTTGGAGTCGAACACATTTACACAAGCTACACATTTCAGAATAATAAAGGCTTTGCTTGTTGCAATGATTCGGGCATACTGAATAATTGATATAAACTCAGCATTTTCAGAACATCACGCCCTGGAGTGTAAAACCCGAACAGAACATCACCATATACCATCCCGTGGATTCTGTTGACGAGTTTTGGCTGTAAGCATGACATTCTTTTTGCTTCGAATTTCAGTGATATTGTAAGGGTTTGTTGGATACTACTTTGCATTTAATAGCACATGTATTAAAAACTTCAGAATCACTACGGTACAAGTTTTACTGTTTTAAATAGGACTCGACATTCGTCTTAATGTTTACATGTACCGTGATATCCAGTTACATGTATGCTATATTTGGAATCTGTTTTTTTTTTTATATAAATTGAAATGGTATACAATAAAAGAACACAAATGACAGCCATTTCCAGTGTATTCCCTATTTTGTTACACCAGGTATCGGGTCCTACGGATATCCGACGGGATCGACAGCCTTGGAACCATCAGTTTAGTATTGGTCGCTTATCTGTTTGTGATGAGACTGGTATCTGCCATCGGTATCGTAAAAAGCGTCGAAAGTATGGGAAAGGTATACACTGGCATTGCGCATTTTATTGTACAATTAATGATCAAAGTAGAACATTTATCCGATTTACAATTTAATCCAAATATCTTTAGAAATCGGATATATTTCATTTTCAGTGCTCATATGTGGACGCAATGCGTTTCCCTGGTAAAGTCCGAGCACTAAAGTGAATTTAAAACAATAAAATTCAGCTGAATTTGGTAAAAAATCATGATAACACTTTTAACTGTGTAATGAGGAGCTGCTTTTCTGAAACAGAGATTTAGTGTACGATATAGAGGACGTGATTTCGGAAACAAAATAGTTGTTTTCTATTCTTCAATCAATCGTTTTCGATGGAGCATAAAAGCATTCTTAACCACTACCATTGCCCTTCTTCCGTAATCCTGAATACAAAATTTCTAAGTAGGATTTTTTTCCGGATCAAGCATCCAAGATGGCCGTCACGGCCCCTGATTGGCTAAAAACACATCCTGTAATACATTTTTATTCTACTTCACGGATTATAATAAAACTTGGTGGGAGGGATGGTAACGTGAAGGCAGTCATTATAAAGAAATAAATATGGCACTACGATTCCAGATGACCGCCAAATAAAAGATTCAGATGGGTCGAAATTTAAATATTGTCCGACTTAAATTAAATTTGGTATGTGTATGTAATCTGGCAATACAAAAGCAATGCCAGTATTCATTTGTGAAAACTAAAGTAGGAGACAGTTCATGGCCTCTGATTGGTCGAAATCCAAATATTGTCCAAGTTCCAATTATGGTTTTCTGAACTGCTTTCATATGGGGGTGGGGGCATTCATGTCACGGACATTTTTAGATTTTTTTTTTTAAGTGATGAGTATACCAGAGAAAATAGTATATGTAACAATAATAGTGAAATACCTGGTATCACTTTGGAGTCAAAGAAGTTATTTTTAACAGATTGCGTTAAATTTACAACATACCCTGTTTTTATAAATGTATATATTGACGAAATATCCACTTCCATTGCTGTGTTAAAACGAAGCTTGAAAGCAGACGACTCCCGGATTATTTTCATGAGTGGGGGTTATTGTTCACTGCCATGGTAACATGGTTATCCTCTTGGGGAATCCATTGGTCGAGCCAATTTCCATGTTATATTCGCTTTGTGAGACATCAGGTGACCAGGTTCCCTCTAAAGAAAAATACCTTTTAAAAAAAACACAGAATACCAAAGCATCAACAAAACAATAATCGAACTCAAAATCGGTTGAACTAATTAGGCATACTAATGAAAGGTATTGTTTACTAGTTGTTGTAACATGTCTGGTGTTTGAAAAATCAGATGTAAAAAAATGTATTTTATTCATTTGACATATACTTACATGAGCCATTTTAAAATGAAAAGCAAATGTTTGCTGTGTACAAAATCACATTCTCCACTTCCGCGCATACTACGTCACATTGATAGAAATATCCAAGATATTGTACATGACTTTGGTCAAAGTAGATCCGATCCTCATGGAGTCGATATCAAACTTATGAATTTGTGTCAAATTTGTACTAAATCAGATACCTTCTTTGGGTCGAAAGTGTGTCATTTCACCAGTTAAAAATTATTCCGACATCTGTGCACACGGCTTTGAATAAGATTTTATGCAAATATTTTCCATGCAGATGCTATATGTAACCGCCTTACTACCTGTTGTTCTCATTTCGATGATCTGGATACGAGCCCTGACATTACCAGGAGCTACCAAAGGGATGTTGTATTTCGTGTCGGCTGATTTCCGAAGGTTTGCTAACCCGCAGGTACGTAATTGTATGTTTATTTATCATGTATACAATGTACTACTGTTGTAGTAACGTAGTTAGTTTACGTTAAAATTAAGTTTTCAAAATAAACCGTCCAACGCCACAGCATGGTTTCATCGTGCTGTTCTCGTCGGCGACTCCAATTACATTCATGTGCCGGAGAACGTGTTCGGAACAACGTAAAAACTTATAATATCAATCAGATGTGAGGATTTTGCCTTGCGCCATAATATCCAACATAATGCAAAATTTATTAACATTCGTCCCGTTCACAAGCCCCTGTGTTTGACCTCGAGCTGGTACGCTCGGTTTTAGGTATTTAACTTCAACATTTTATTATCGTTACAAATGTTGAAAATTGTATGCATATCGAGAACAGTAAATTGAATAAATTGACCTTTTGTACGAATAATCACGATTACTGCTTTATATAAACATATTTCAAAGTCTGTTGTTTGAAGCGAACATTTAAACGTTACCCATATTTTCACTCACCACAGGGCGTAAGGGTAAAACAGTCCTCCTAATATGGTCATTTAGATTCCTTATCACGGCATTTTGCATGATTGTATAAACGAACTTAATATTCGTTTTAAAAAAGAACAAAAAAACATAATAATCCGAAATGGAGTATTTCTCACGGACCAGTTTACAATACATTACACTGTAGGGATAACATAATAAGTTATGTTCAATGACACCAATGAATGATACTAGTTGCGTTTTGTTTAATTCATAAAGGACATAATTATTTAAGCATTACACTGCATTCCGTTTCGAGTTAAAGGCGATATGAACGCCAACTGCATTACAGGAAAATAGCATAAACTGAGCTCGGAGGCATGTCCGCTGAATTTGAAAAAATGAGTAATGTGACGTGGTCCTCAATGGAAAAAGTTGTCAGCGTCGTGTTGTTTGTTACCTGTGATGCGGCTCATATATGATAATACGATGAATAATAACCCGAAAACATGCATGCTATATTTGGTCGACTTGACACTGATGGTAGGGATACGAATCGTCTTTCTACAAAATGTATGTGGTGTCAGATTGGCAATAATGCAGACAATTTTTCGGACGATAGGCCTTCTGCACATTCCGAGAATCAGGGAGAGGGGCCATCTTCAGGGTGGAGAATGGTTGATAAAAAGCTTATATTTGTGTTGACGACGCATTCTTTTTCGATGTCAAAATAAGTTTATTCGATTTTATCTATTAAACGATTTGAATGGACTATCTTCAGCCAAAAAGTTGTCTATAATTATTTCTCATCCAAACGAGAGTTCGGCGTGATATGCATTGTTTTTAACCTTCATCTCTCGTTCGTATTTATACCCGTTTCGGGTTATAGTCCTAATTATTTTACTTCTAAGTTAATAAATTAAAGGGGTTTTACGCACCTGAACCTTCTGCTTCTACATTAGTTTAGAAATTTTGGATTCCTACCTTTTGGCCCCTAGCATCACTGAAGAGTCCTAGGAGGACGAAACAGCTGTATGATGCAGTTTAATTCATTTTTAGGCATGCTGTATCTATTACTAAATTTAAGAGGTGCAGCATATGAATCGAAACAGAAGTTGCTTGGTTTATATAGTGACACTGCAGCGCAAATGTAAATATATGATTAACATTTCTCACCTGTATATATTCAAGCTGTGGATAGAGGCCTCCTTCCAGACGTTTTTAACTCTTGGACCTGGCTGGGGAGGACTTATGATGATGGGTGCACACTGTAAATTCCGCACAAATTGTATTCAGTAGGTATTACTGTTCTAATCAAACTGACGCTCGCACGGTATCAATCTCTTCCCTGTCAACTTTAAAATGGTGTAAGATCTATGGCTGCAAGTCATTCAAATGAACATATTAAGGTTTTAATACATTTGACCCCTTTGACCCCGATAGTAGGCCAAAGTTACTTCTTACAACAAACTTTGTTTGGCTTTTCCCTAGGCAGCTACCAGCAAAAACGCATATACTCAGGCATTTCGGAGATTGAAAGTGGGCCAAACTTGTTTTAAGAAACTTGTTTGGAACCTTCCAAGAAAGCTACAAACTAAAAGTAATGTTTCAGGGCTTTCAATATTCCAGCTAAGCTATTTATTTAACCCCTGTGATCTCGAAAGTAAGCAAAGACAAAAGGCGTAATAGGTTTTAACAGGTTTGGCAACTGTGACCTTGAATATAAGTCAATGTATTTTTTTTCCGCAAACTTTGTTGGGCTTCATCCAAGGAATATTTCAGCCAGATATCTGTTTTTTCGTTTATCAGTAAAAGTCATTCGAAGGTTTAAACAGATTTGATCCCTGTTGTCTTGAAAATAGGTAAAGGACATGCTTTCCGCAAACTTTGTCGGGCTTCATCTAAGACCAATGCAAGAAACCATTTAGCTAAATATCAAGGTTTTATCCGAAGAAGTCGTTAGAAGGTTTTATCAGATTTGGCCCCTGTGACCTAGAATATACATGTAGCAAAACGTAATTTGTTCTCAAACTTTGTACGGCTTTATCCAAGGAACAATTTATAACATATCAATGTTATAGGCTGTTTGATTTATGAGAAGAAGTCGTTTAAAGGAAAAGTTGAAGTGGACCGACGATAGGACGACCTCGCTCAAATGCATAAGCTCATTTGAAATGATAAATACATCTGAACAATAAGCAATAGAGAATACAGAAGCATCAACAAAAGCTATGGATAAGTTATGTGCTATGTATTATATATTCAATAAGCATTTACTGATCATCAAATGAAATGGTATGAAACATTCTTTAATTACAGATCATCTGTGATATCAACATCAGCTACCTTGATATTTGGACTATTCAATGGCCTTGTGGTGTTTTCCGTACTTGGCGTGATGTCGGAGGAAATAGGTGTTCCTATAAAAGACGTTGTAGCATCAGGTATATTTTTATAAATATGTAACCATGTACTCAATACAGTAGATATATGCAAACGAATTCTGTCTGCATATAAAGGTATCATCCTTATTATCGTCAAATGAAAATGTTAGGTTTCAACGCAGAATAAGTGGTTGTTGGCAACTCAAACCATTTAATAGCAACAATTGGCAGAGTATCGCATTAGAAAACTCTTTAAAGATGGTCCTGTCCACGGTTGTCAAATTTGATGTCAAACGTTACGCTTCAAATTCTCCCTCTATTCTTATTTCGGCATGAAGAAGCTTGGTGGTGTAGTGTAATAACCAGAAACGTTCATGATTACTGTTAAATAAGATATATATATGGCTTTTTTTAATTCACATGGGATTAAGGTTCGAGCAAGAGAGGATTTTCATTTAGTTTGGTGGTAAAGCATCCTAGGGGAACCTGGAGATCAAGGGTTCGAGCTCTGTTAGAAACACATAATATTCGTGTTAGAAATGCTTACCGACATCCTCCAAATACTGACATCGAGAAGTATCTGTATCTTTGTGTGATATGAAGATGGACGTTTTTGAGTTTGCTTTTTAGTGATTGACAATGATGACTCGGTTCTCATTTTGAGGATTTTTACATGGCGGGTGTTGTCGATGAAGCAGAATACGCTTACTCTTCCGGAACACCTTATCTTATTTTCTTTTACTTTTACGAGGGTCTCCATGTAAACCTTTCCTTTGTTCCTATATTTGAGTTCGGATTAAAGTTTTGTTGACGTTTATCTATTCTCTGAATTTATATTTGGTTTGGATTGGTTGATTTGTTTTACGTGTCCTATTAACAGCTGAGGTCGTTGGTTCGACCCCCCTGCGGCGTCACTATCTGTATTTGTATTCCTGGTCAGATTACATATATATATACATTCTTTTTTACCGTTTTATGTCGTTTTGATACATCGCTATGATCAGATTATACAATTTTCAAACTGTTTGCCTTTAACTTTATGCTTTTATCCCTTTTATTAACAGCATAGGTCATATTAATAGTACATTTTTTACATCTGCAGGTGGTTTTTCCATCGGATTTATAGCCTACCCAAAGGCCCTGAGTTACTTCCCCTTGCCACAACTTTGGTGTGCCACTTTTTATCTGGTTCTCCTTTTGCCAGGTTTGGATGTCTTGGTGAATGTTTAAATTGAACATTTTACAAACTTTTTCGTCCTAGTGAAGTTCACAAAGGTTACATCAGTATTGTTTCTTTCTAGACGATATGCATAAATCTTTTACAAAGTGTCATTCTTACTTTTAAAGTGTGGATGTAGAAAAAAATGTGAAAACACGAGTTTGATAAAATATTAGAATTTCGTAAATATTTTTGAACTAATTTAATAAATACCATTTCTGGTGGAGATAACGTAGATGAATACGTTCTCATGAACATTAATACAAGAAACCTTTCATCGTTGTTATACCTATAAATTTCAATATACAAACAAGAATGTTTATTTGCAGGCGATACTCACAGAACCAGTTTTGATGACATTTGAAGAAATGTTTCCAAAAATTTTCAACAATCGAAGAATAACTCTTCTGACCATTGCCAGTGCTTTGATGATTGTTGCTAGCTTACCACTTGCTACCCAAGTAAGTAAATTATACATAAAGTTGCATGGCACCAATGTTCCGAACTTCAAAACTCGGGCTCTTTAGATGCAAGTTCAGCATTTGAATGTTTTGACAAAACAAAAAGACCCACAAATCCTGAATTGGTCCATCTTATTTATTCTTCTTTTAATCTTAAAGTGGCTACCATAAAGATATAGGCAAAATACCAATGTCGCGGTTACAAAATCCACCTGGTGACCTCGAAATAGAGACATTTGATGAAACAATATTTTTTTGCATCTCAGTAGTAGATGTATATTATTCAGGATCGCAGACCTTTCCGCATAATCAGTTGTTGGTCAGGACCATCGCGGAACAAATTCTGCATTATAGGCTACACTATCTGGTATCTGTAGAAAGTCCGTTAAGATTTATCAGATCGATTTTGATGATGATATAATGCAATAAAACCAAATTTATGGTATGCGAACTGAACATTACAAATATTTCCTTTTGCAGAGGAAGTGTTTGTCTTTGTATTTCAAGTGCGTTTTTCTTATATAACAGGCAGGAATGTATATGTTCCTGCTGGTGGACTGGTACACGGGAACCTGGAGTGTCATGTTGATTTGTATGGCTGAGTGTATCGTGTTTGCCTGGATCTATGGTAATTATGAATGTTCTATGGGTAAATATTGTGATTTGTGACGTGGTAACATTTTGCAGAACACCATTATGACGAATCTCCTCAATACTCCAGTTTCTCTTTGAGCATGATGTGAAAGATGAAAGAATCAATGCCGTTTTTAAATCCAATAAGAGCACTGCAATAACAATCCATATGCAATATTTGTAGGCAAGGAAGAGAAGACACACAAAATGTATCGAATGATGATATTTCATGCAAAAGTTTAC
This sequence comes from Mimachlamys varia, assembly GCA_947623455.1. NCBI lineage: Eukaryota > Metazoa > Mollusca > Bivalvia > Pectinida > Pectinidae > Mimachlamys > Mimachlamys varia. The sequence goes on along the minus strand of OX392532.1, from coordinate 23,733,342 downwards.
AAAAATTTGCTATACATGTTTTAGAGAACAGTTCAATAATTGTATCTTCATTCGCTTTTTACAGGTATGCACAGAATAGACCGTGACGTCCGCCTGATGCTTAACCGTCCACTTCCCGCCATCATCCGCTTAAGCATAGCGTTCATTATGCCTATTTTTCTCACAGTACGTCTTTTGCCTGGATATAAATGTTTTGTTTAACACAACATTGAATCTTTTCAATATTACAATGGTCACATTATTTACAAAATTGAATTGTTTGACGATTTAAATTTATTTTGGCAAAGAAAACAGTTTTGATTGGAATAGATTCACAAAATCTACACTTTTCATTATAAAATGTATTTTATTTCTAAAAACTGAACGTTAGCGAGCAGTATTGTAGAACACAAAAAGGGATTGGAATTTGACATAGTGATGTTTCCACTCAATACAATAATTTTGATGTATGTTCTATTCATCTTCCTTTTGTGCCCAGTTAGATAGTTTAAATGGGGATCGAAATCTAACATATTCCATAAAGCGTAGTTGGTTTAAATCTTTACAGTACATTCTTAACACCAATGGAATATAAATCGCATCTTTATGTGCGATTTTATCTTGCTTCATAGTGCATTTCAAAAAAAGTGTCTTTTTTTGCAAATGGTTCGAAAGATCTTTTCTTTATGAAAAATATCATTATGGATATACTTGATAAATTAGACGGATTAAAAACGTTAATTAAAATCTCACTTTGGGAAACTCCCGACATTTTTAGAAATCAATGTGAATATTATAATTTTCCTCCAATGATCTCTAGTCTTTGCCGATATGTTTCACGACATGCTTTTGGCTGTATAGCTTATTTAATGAGAGATAAATTTGATGACAAACTAAAATTCAATTATTTTTGAAAAGCTCACAACATTCATATCTTTAACCAGTCTGATGAAATGATCATCGAAATATGCAATACGTTTTATACGTTTGACGTAATTAAGATTCTATGTTTTCTCCAGTGTCTCCTCATGATAAGCATCTTTACGTACAAGCCGCCGTCCTTTGGAGACTACAACTACCCTGTGTATGCCCGAGCTATAGGATGGTGCATTACATTTTCGTCCTTACTACCAGCACTTGGCTACTGTGTATGGAGCATAAAGAAAGAACATGGAACATTAAGACAGGTACATTTGATCCATTCATTAATATATTTGTAGCAATCAACAGTACTTGTGATGTTTATGCTGTTTTATATAAAACGTGTATGTTATACGTGTCAGTTTTGTAGCACATCCGTTTTGGTTTCCCTTAGGTATTTTCTTATATATTTTCTTAGATGTAAGATATAAAAATATTAAAATGTATATGAAAAATTCCGTGCAAGTACAAAACAAAGCAAAATTCGAATTCTATATTGCGAAAAACAATTATCATATATAATATCCAACCAATTGAAATGGTACTGGTTTTTTTTTCTATGAAACACGAATTCTTTAAATATGTTTGTTTGTAAAAGACATGTTCATGTATAATATAAAACAAACAAATAAAAAAATGTTTATAGTGCGTTTTGTGAAAATTTTATAATAATGATTATTTTAGGCTTTATTATGAAAATGATGTTTTCCTTTTAGCGGCTCAAACGTCTTGTTCGACACACAACACAATGGATTCCCGCCAATGAAAAAGCCGAAGTCATATACAGAGAATCGGAACATTCGGCGGAATTTACTTGGAAAGAATTGTTCTGGTTTAATCTAACAGGACGTGGGGGTATTGTTATCAATGACATTGGGGACTCTGTGCCTATGTTGTAGACGTGTATGCTTTGTGTTATGTCCATATTAATATAATAATCTGCATATTTTGAACAATTATGAAACAAAACATATCAGCATATATATATATAAACCACCCTCGTTCGACCAAATCTTGACGTGGAGGGGGTTTTAAATAAGAGGGAAACCGGATAACCAAGATATCTCCAATTTGGTCAGACATGTTCATCAAGGACTCTTCACACATCTGATTAGGGAAACGAGCGTTGCTTTATCTTAATGACAGGCAACTCCGCTGTCGGCTTCGTGCCGTTTGTTTATCTAGATGTGTTTCTAGTTATTGAACAATTCTTAGCATTTTATTAATACAAACATTAATGTTGTATCTTAAAACAAACAAAAATGAATAAAATTTTGACTGCACATTTGATTGCTTTGTGTTGTTTTACGGCCAATCGACTATTTAGGAAAAACATGGTTAAAAAAAAACCTTGACACTAACACAAAAAATAAGTTAAAAACAAAAAAATTAAAATCACGAGAGGAAACAGTAAAAAAGTATCAAAATGCATCAATAGCAAACGAAATGTTTATGAAACATAACTTTTTAGAGACTTGCCTCATATCTCCAAAACGTTATTACGCGTAAAGGAACGTTACTCCCTTAAAAGAGGTCGAAATCTTAAATCAAAATGCTGATACACAACTCTTTTAAGAGTCTCTAACAAAGGAAGTTACTAGTCTCTGCTTGACGTTCAGCATTATTGGAGTGTGTTCTGCTTGGGGCAGTAAACTTCAGTATGGTTGCACTTTGCACGCGAGACTCCATCCATCAAATGGAATGTGAATTTCAAGATTCTTATGGACTCAATTTGCGATAGAAAATGAAAACTCAACACAAGTCGATATTTCTTGACCCCGATGTTCGAACAACACTCAACGACCTACATTAAAAGTATGTGATTGTGTCTGCAGACAAGGCATCTAATAACAAAAAAAATCCATAGAATACCAAAGCGTCAACAAAACCATAATACGAACTCCAAATCGTTAAAACTAGAGGCAAAATACAAACAACGGAACAATTTACATGGCGACGCTATTAAAAGCACAAGAGAATAAGACCAGGTGTTCCGAAGAGTAAGAGTCTTCTGCTTCATCGACGACACCTGCCATGTAAATCTTGGTCACATCCAAGTAAGCATCAATCCTCAAAATGAGAACGGAATTATCATTGTCAATAACAACAAGTAAGTACACTAATAACCTGATTGCATTCAATTTTTGCAAAGGAACTTTGCCTGCTGGAGACCCAAGGTAACCCTACTTACGCATTGACCGGTTTGTCGAAAAATGAAATCCTTTCCAACAATACATCAGTATTAGAGTCATTCGAAGTCACCCATTATTACAAAGACGTTGGCTTGCTTTGGCTGTATTGGATACTTAAAACTACACAAGGATCCTTATAAGCAACGTTTTATCGTTGGCTCGTCTCATTGTCCCACCAAGCCATTATCAAAACACTTACTACCATTTTGAGTACCGTTAAATCGGGACTTCACTCTTATTGTGACACTGTATACACCAGAGGTGGCATTAATGGGATATGGATTTTCAAAAACTTATATTTACTTTGATATGACATGGCGGGTGTCGTCGATGAAGCAGATGGCGCTTACTCTTCCGGAACACCTGGTTTTATCTTGTTCTTTTACCAGATTCTCCATGTAAATCTCCTATTGTTCTTATTTTGAATTCGGATTTTGGTCTTGTTGACGCTTTGGTATTTTGATTTTTATACCACTTGGCGAGTGCCTCTGCTGGTGGACAGTTTTATCCCCGAGGGTACTCTTCACCCAGTAGCTTTTTCAAGCATGGAAAGAGATACAAAATGCAAAAACATACTGGCGGAGTTTGCGGCCAGTCTAAAAAGGACACCCTTAGGGGATTCAAAAGGGTATATTATCCATCATTGGAAGAATGAGTACCCCTACGGCTAGTCCTTCAGGACCGTTTTTACCCGAATTATGTGCAGAACTTAAGATAGTAGGTATTTTTCATAAAAATTCTGACTCTTTTGTTCGTGTCCAGCCCTGCAAAGTCAGTCTTACTGACTAATTTGTTTCGTGTTTCTGACGTCAGATTTTTATATAATTTCCAAATGCAAGACCTGCTCCCTCACTCTAAAAGAATACTCTACGAAAAAGTTTTGAAAACTTGACTAGTAAAACATCCAATGTTGTGTGGTTTACTTTCTATTGGTGAAACAAAAGGCCAGTTGCGACAGAGAATGAACGGTCATCGTTCGGCAATAAACCGTGACGAGAACCAATGTTTATTTCAGCATTTCAATCTCCCTGACCATTCAATTCTATCTATGACCGTCCGTATTCTGGAGAAAATTTCCACAGACAACGTGAGGAACAATACATATACTTCTTGGCACGGCTATGCCATATTGGTGCAGTGATCGTATATATTCGGTGTAGAATTTGTCCAGTCCTGCATGCAGTCAAACAAATGTAATGTTTGTTTATTCCTCAAAGGAGACGTTTTCGTAGCTATTGTCATCGGCATTACAACAGTCCAACAGAACTTTGAAGACCTTATGGTCACTTTAAATGGACCATTGGGTGCTCATTGTGTTCGTACCACATTATACTCACTGTCTATGACTGCATTAAGAGACACTGCAAACCACTCAAAAAAATAAGTATTGTTGTGGTAATGTCATAATATTGTTGTCAACTCGTGTTATCTGTCATACCCTAAGGGGTGACAGAGAAATCTTTGACAGGTAGAAAAGAACAGTCTGTGAATGATGGGAGACTACTAGAATCTGCCCCTTCCTTGAGGGTGCGACCAAGAAATCGCCAAACCAAGGGGTGATTATCTTGGTTGTCTTACCCAAGGTTCTTGATAGGAACATTCCTGCTTCTCCCACCTATAATGTTTACAAGTCGCAGTTGATTCGTTATTCTATGGCTAGCTCTGAAAATCGAGATTTTCGTGATAGATGTCAACTGCTGAAGAACAAACTTACGGCACAGGGATTCGAGAGATGTAGGTTAAGGAAGACTATGGGAAAGTTTTATAATCGCCATCTTGGTCTCATCGAGAAAAATTCTGTATCCTAGTGTGATATGAAGATTTTTGAGTTTGCTTTTTAGTGTGTTTACTTGTGATGACAATGATGACTCGGTTCTCATTTTGAGGATTGATGCTTACCTGGATGTGACCAAGATTTGCATGGCGGTGTCGTCGATGAAACAAAAGACGCTTACTCTTTCGGACACCTGGTCTTATTCTCTTGTGCTTTTAAGATAGTCTCCATGTTAATAATTCCCTTGTTTCTATTTTGACCCTATATTAATCGATTTTGAGTTCAGATTATGGTTTTATTGACGCTTTGGTATTCTCTGATTTTTTAGACTATCAAGAATATCACCCCGAGAGTTGGAGGTTTCTCGGTCACAACATCAAGGTAGGAGATGATTATATTTCTCCAATCATTTATTTTCTTACGAAAGTATCAATAAAAAACAATGCTGTAATGACGTTTTTGAACTGTTGACTTGGCGTGATGAGATTACATTGTTGTCAGCTCGTGCTATTTGTCCAACCCCAAGGGATGACAGAGAAATCTGGGACAAGTAAAAGGCGATAAAATAGAATCCCACCTACCATGAGAGTGCGACACTGCAATCTCCAACCCAAGGTATAAAGGTGATATTCTTGGGAGAAAATCACACGCTGAATATAAATACATCACAATGCTGACGTGACATGGTTGATTTAGTCAAATACAAGAAATACAGAAAATCAAAACAGCTGCAAAAAGGTACGGATTAATGGCATGAAAGATGGTGAAAGGCCAACCTGTCAGGGTATTAACAACTGCAGAGCTCCAGCTTTGTACCTATATCAAATGTTGTCACGAGAGGTCTTTGCAACTTAACACAAGAATGATAAAAATGTTTGCAAGGCAGATACTTTTAGAGAAAGGAAGAACCAGCAACATTGGGAAAAATGGACCATCTCCTTAGTGGTTCAGAAGTGTCTTAAAACGAATAGAAGATGCGAACGCCACAGACTCTGGATGGAGGAAAAGTTCGTATGACAAATGAAACAGTGGGGGCCCAAAAACTGTACCTAAAGAAACATTCCAGAGGCTCGGTAGGTTGACACACAATATACAGTGCATTCCGTTTTATTCATGTTGCATTTATCAGAGAAAATACGTATCAACGAAATAGAATTACACAATTATATAATTGAAATGGTATTTGGGAACATGATATTAAGAGGAATGCGATATAAACAGGAGTATAACTTTACTGAAATGACACCATTATAAATTGTTTTAAGTATGAAAACAAATAGAAATCTTGATCAATGATTACGTACTGGAACATTGAGTTATCACCCTTCTTATGGTTATCTCCTTTCGCAAGTATTTCTTATCAATTCAGATTTTGAAAATTAACCACCCAAGGTTTACAACGTTGATGATACCTGATTCGGACAAAGAGTCGCTACTTATGATAGAGAATGGATCAACTATGCCAAGCATACACATGGCAGGTTGTTACTTCAACACATTCGACAGCAATCCTGCGTGTGTCGGGAGATGGGAAAGTGTTACCCACTTTTGTAATTTATGAAAAAGGGTTTTCGAGCGGAGAATACAGAGATGGTATGTTAAGCTGAAAAACAAAAATTCTTAAAACAAATTATACCCATTATTGAAAACAGAAACACACAACATAATCTTAAAGCTTGAGTTGTATATGCCATTTTCAATGACTTATGACATGTACATTAATAATTTTCACAGTCAATGCAGAAAATAATTAAGAGAATACCGAAGCGGTAACAAAATCATAATCCAAACTCAAAATCGATTAAACCAGGGGCACAATACGAACAAAAGAAAGATTTATATGAAGACTCGTAAAAGAACAAGACCAGGTGTTCCGGAAGAGTAAGTATCTTCTGCTTCATCGACGACACCCGCCATGTAAATCTTTGTCACATCTATGTAAACATCTATGTAAACATGAAGTTCTGAAAATAAGAACCGAGTATCATTGTCAATCACAACAACTACACACTAATGAGCATACTCAAAAATGTCGACGATATGTGGTGTACAAACAAGAAGTTTGCTGACCTGGTCAATCGTATTTACCACACTGACCTTTAGATTAAGGACACAACAGACTCTCCCACATCAGCTTCCTACCTAGATCTTTACTTAATTCTTGACAGTAGCCTTTACTAAGCTTTATGATAAAAGTGATGATTTCGATTTCCTGATCGTGAACTTTCCCTTTCTAATTAGTAACATCCATCTCCATCTTCTAAGGATTTCACTGAATAACCTAGATTTTCGTGATAAATGTTAGCTGTTGATGAACAAACTTATGTCAGAGGGACTCGAGAGGTGCTGATTTATAAAGATTTTGGGTAAGTTTTATGGTTGCCATCTTGGTCTCAATGAGAAATATTCTGCATCTTTGTGTGATATGAATATGGACGTTTTTTAGTATGCTCATTGGTGTGCTCCATGTGACCATGGTTTACATGGCGGGTGTCGTCGATGAAGCAGAAGACGTTTGTTTACTCTCCCGGAACACCTGGTCTTGGTCTCTTGTACTTTCACGAGGGTCCCCATGTACATTTTTCTCTTGTTCATATTTCGCATCTAGTTTAATCGATTTTGTGTTCGAATTATGAGTTTGTTCACACTTAAAAAAAGGTGAAAAGTATAAATAATAAAAAACAAATAATGTTGTTTATGATTATGAAAATAATGCTATTTTATTGACTTGCTAATAAAAAAAACAGAGAATGCCAAAGCGTTAACAAAACCATAATCCGAACTCAACATCGATTTAACTAATATGTTATATCATAACGTCCATTTGAACAATTTGTAAATTGTGATTTTTTTTTTTTTATTTTCATTAATGTAAAGGAAAATCAGCATACACTGTGTTACATCCTGACAAAGAGGAATGTACCTGTCCCATTTGTGAAAAGAAGTTGATAACGGATGATGAAGAGAGGGGTATCCTGTGACAATGAGGCATGTAGTCATTGGTTCGACAGGGACCGTCTTCCTACTAAAGAGCATTCAGATACTGATTTACAATATGCAAGTCTGTGTCCACTTTATATGAATCATCGAAGCGAGATCAACCGTGGGTGTCTGACGAAGCATATCGCTCAGGTGACTGGTGCTCAGGTCCTGGTGACTTGACAGTTTTTGGGCAACTTGCCAGGATGAAGAATGCCAAAGGAGCTACCATCAGATGCGTTTGCCTCCAAATATATACAGATCATGAGATGTCTAAGGCATCCAGATCAAAGTGGATCTGTGGCCTTTGCCCTAATAATTAGGGTCCTCCAGACTATATGATGCAAATTTATATCAACAGACAGATCAACATCATTTAATTTATTTGATTAACAGATCTATAAAAATTATTATTCTCAATTGGTTTTTCAATATACATATGCATGCAATTCTACTTCATCAAAATCATGAAAGTTGCGGCATATCACAACTTTTTTCATGAGGGGTATCAATTTGGGTACACGCACTGTAGTCAATACCGGAAGTGATGACACCAAAGACTTACCTTGCTATGTTATAATACAGTGTAATAGCACGCCCGCTGTAATAACGAAACCAACACGTGGATAATTTGTTTATATTCACTTTGTTAAATTAAAACAAATAATTATAAATTGCCTAGTATAAAATTATATGTATGTATTAAAGAAATCAATTTTGGTACACTGACCTTAATAGACTTATATTGAATATTTTCTAAATTTAGTAACTATTCAAAACAAATAATAGAATACCGAAGCGTCAACATAATCATAATCCAAACTCAAAATCGATTAAACCAGGGACAAAATTTGAACAAAGGAAAGATTTACATGGAGACCCTTGCAGAAGTACAAGAGAATAAGACCAGGTGTTCCGGAAGAGCAAGCGTCTTCTGCTTCATCGACGACACCCGCCATGTAAATCTTTGTCACATCAAAGTAAACATCAAGTTCTCAAAATGAGAACCGAGTATCATTGTCAATCATAAGTAAACACACAAATGAGCATACTCAAATACGTCCATCTTCATATCACTTAAAGATACAGAATATTTCTCAATGAGACAAATATGGCGACCATAAAACTTGCCAATAGTTCTGATCAACATGCATCTCTAGAATCCTTGTGATTTTAGTTTGTTTGTCAGCTGTCGACATCGCTCACGAAAATCCCGATATTTAGAGCAAGCCCTAAAATACCGAATCAACTGCGACATGTAAACACCAAAGGTTGGAGAAGCAGGAACGTTACTTTCAAGAAATGGAAAGTTAACGATCGGGAAATTGGTCGCAGTTTAAGTAGAGATCGAGGTAAGTAGCTGATGTAGAAGAGTCTGTTGTGTCCTTTATTTCAAGTTCAGAAGGGTATATACGATCGACGTGGTCAGCAAACTTCTTGTTGTTTATAGACAACACATCGTCGATATATCAGAAAGTGCAATTAAAAGATTTGGCAAGGTTTTTGTTACCTGTGAAGTAAAAAAACGTGCTTCTAACGTCAACCCCCATGTACATTTTTATATTGACATTTGCACTTCATTATTCCATTATAACGCGTTGTAATGCACAATCATTCAATCAAAATGTAAAGTTTAAGCAATGAACATTTCAGCAAATGTTGTTACAGTTCCTTTTGCTTAAACATTCATTACAGTATTGAAAATTTGAAATGGAGTTTGATGACCCTCCAGGATGCACATTGACGTTTGCTCGAAAAAGATCTGGTAACCCCCACATGAGGAGACAATCAACGTAGTGACAAAGGGTTCCATCGATCAAACTTGATATTTGTTTCAATGTCGGAAAAAGTTAACCGAGATGGAAATGACGTCTCCATCCACAATCAACCATGGAAAATATCTATTTAAAGCATAAACACAACCAAGTGGTCTCCTACAGCAACGTGGTTTGACCTGACATATCATTTTGCACGATGCAGCAATGAGAACTGAAGAAATTTGAAACTACTGTTTCGTCCACTATTGTTAGGTGGACGAAACTGATGTGTGATGCGGTTTAATTCATTTTTCAACATGCTGTACATTGTATCTATTATTAAATTCAAAAGATGAAACATGTGTGTTACGTCATCTTTCAGGGTGACGACTTAGTAAGGACCGAGCTTATTCATTGGCCTACCGAGGCAACAAAGAAGTACTCTGATGATTTAAATGAAAAGAATAGTTCGCATCCAATGATAGTCTCTGCCCAGTACAGTCTTTGAAAACTGCATTAATAAACTGAACCTCAAATGCTGTACACAGATATTCCACAAATTATGTTTGGTACCAAAGGCAAACCATTAGACAAAAAATCACTCATCATTTCTAGCGGCCAGAGTCATGTAAGGACGACTTCCCGTTGTATTTGGGAGGCGGTGGTATGTTCGTGTAAGCCTTCTTGCGACAGTGCGGGTCTTTTGTCGATTTCAAGTGCTAGCCTACCACACTGTAGTCTACTACTGAAGGCCCAAAGTAGAACACTCCACTCGTTCACATTATAATGATAACAGGTGAACCAGTGGATTTACTCCCATAATGCTGAACGGCAAGCAGTTAGTAGTAACTAACATTGTAAGAGACTTTGGTATGTTCCCATTGTCTCAGCCTGGGGACAGAACCCATAGCCTTCCTCACAGGGGCAAACGCTCAAATGAAGGCTAAAAATGAGATAGACATTACGAAGGAGAGGAGGGGGAATGATAGAATCGTGAAGACGTTATTTCTTAATTTGTTCACCTTTTCCAACACTGAACCTTTGGTATTATATCGATTGTCACCTCGTGTGGGGGCTACGAAAGAGTCATGTGTGTTACGCCATCCAAAGTTTTGTCGCCTCTTACGATCATGAAATGGGGCAGCTGGTATCAATTATTGCGTTCTACCTGCAGAGCTATCGCCCTGACAAAATGGTTTTATCCATGTATGATGCGGCGCTCATAGGCACGTAAAAACACTCCTGTCAGGGCTACATCAATAACACTTTTGCCGCACGTGAGAGTAGTGTTTAGGGTCGTCTCTAGAGTCATTATAACGTCGATACTCTTAACATTGTCCAAGGTAAGGCAATTGAACGTCAAAAATAACTATACCCAACGCCATGTCCTCTCGTATCAACGACCAATCAAATGCTTCGTCAAGAACAAAACGTACGACGTTGCCCTCGCCATCTCACGTCACACAACAAAGTCAACGTTTAATAATAATAATAATAATATACAACATTTTTATAGCACTCTATATAATTTGTAAAATTACTCTAAAGCGCTTCACAATATGTAGATAATAATTTAATACTTACACTGTTCAAAATCAATGAAACAAATGTAAACACTGTGTCTTACACACACAGATACACTTTGATATAGGATCACTCCATATTTAAATAGTGTGTTAAAAACCAAGTATAAATAAAGTATGTAGTGTTTCATAAAATGAATGTTTTCTCAATAGAATAAAAATATCAAAGTTAGATAATGTTGGACTCGTACCCTGGCCAAGCTTCGAACTTATGATCTACCATGCTATTTTGCCAAGCCAGCTATGGCAGAGAGTTCGAATCACGGCGGGGACTCTTATTATATTTTGTTTTGTTCAAACGTACGATCATATTCCAAAATATAAATTAACAGTGATCCGAGAGGAGATATACGTAACATATCTTGAAATGCAATTATTTATCTGAATGCCAGTCGGTTACAACTTATAACTATGAAATACTACTCTCGTTATAATTTTGGATATACCTTGATGAACTTTTCGTTACAATAGATAGAAATGTTCACTAATTAGGGTTACGAGCACCTGCATATAGTGAGACGTGTATCCTGTGTCAGATTCTGCTAATACAAATAACTTTGCTCCCCAACGATGAGTTTTCTTTCCGGGACAATACTGGACAATATGTTCCCTTCCTTTAAATCCCATCATACTTTCATCGACGGTAACATCACGGGCAAGGTCCTACGCCTCCTTAAATGACTCATTCACCAAGTCTAGCACGGGTCTGATTTTGTGAGCGGGATCATGTCCACGTGTTCCTCTAGGTCTGGCCGTTTCATTATTATTGCAATGCAGATACTGTAGTATTAATTTGAATCTGTTCCTGGTCATGACGGATGCAAAACTTGGCGTATGGAGGAGCCACTTATGGGTGACATCACTCCAATAACACTCAATATATTTTTTCACCAGTCCCATTGACAGATATAATCCTAAAAATGCTGACATTTCAGCAAAGTTTGTATCCGTCCACCGATATGATCTGGAGTGGGGTCCCCTTTCCGCAGCGTCTATCTTCTGAGCAGCATATCTGTTGGTTTCCAAAACTAATCAATCATTTAGATTATCACCGTCGGCAGTAGTTATAAGTTGATCAAAGTAAGTTATTGGGGATGATCCAGGGGGTGGAGGGTTTCTTGCACCACAGTGTTTCCGAAATTCTGCGACTGGATTGGGCCTTTGATAACGATCTGGTTCCGGAAGAGTAATCCATATCCTAGGATGGAACCTAACCTCTTGTGGTTCTTTATCCTCGCTGCTTTCAAAATCGTACTCTGGTACATCGACATCACTTTCGCTATCCATTTTGCGTCTAAAACATCCGCCAATGTGTTCTGCGTTCATTGTGACGTAATCATTCTTCACGATGACGTAAAAACAAATCCGCAAAAATGTAACGTCATGAAATGCAAAATCAAGTTTCGAGAAGTGTCTATAATAACACACATGCATGTTCCAATTAAGGCCCATTATACGTAACTTTCGGCAAATCTTCAAGCGAAAATCAAGCCTAATAACTTATTATATTTATAGATTTAGTTAAGATTAACTGATATTAGCAATATTCAACATGAATTCTGTCGCGGTTTCCGGTACAGCAGCAGTTGAAACACGCTATTTGTAAACACGCGTCCGTTTCGAACCATCTTCTACATTTGGTTTGTTGTTGAAGTGGGCCCCACCTGAATTATTTTCACTTCTTTGGACTTTTTTGTCAAGAGTTTCTTGTTAGTTACCGCTCAGGTTTACTTCGTTTTAGGCTTATTTTTGCATGGTTATCAACTGGATTTTTTTTCTCAGAATTTTTTAGAATCACGAAAATTTCCCTGAAGTTACGTATATTGGGTCTTTAAGATATGTTGTTGAATTCGAAATGGTAAGTAAAAGCATTTTAAAAAATTAAAAAACAAATTGTACGTAATCTACCCAAATTTTGTTTTGTTTTTAATATTTTCAGGAGTCAGGGGTCATATATGACACCTCTGGCAGTTAACCGATAAGGTCATATATGACCCAACCTGGCGCCCAAAGGGTGAAATGCACGTTTATATGGTACACAATCTTAAAAGTGATATCTTGATCACCGCTCCGTTCCGTAAACTTCTCTCTGCTGCGTCAAGACATAAGGACATCGGTTACTTCTGTAACATTAAAATAATTTTCCAATGAAATATCATCTTGAAGCAAGTTATTTCGTCATTCACTTTATTTGTGACGAAATGACCAAACATACAAATGCTATTATAATAGCTTTGTCGCCCAAAAAAATCCATGCTTAGGCAAAAAGTCACCTGAACGTGACTCCCTAGGGATGTCCTCAGATCTTGACACAGCAGAGAGAATTTTATGGGACGGTGCGGAGATCACGATATGATTTTAATCATATTGATCATTACTTACATGTTGTAGAGTGACCTGTGTGCTCAATCTTTCGTCTTAGTAATTCATTAACAAGAGCACCGCAAGCGGAGGCATGATACGCCCGCCGTACCCTATCGGAAGTATAATGGTATGGAAACACAAAGAAAGTTCCGACACCTTCTACATAATATTCGAAAACTACATCAGATACAAAGTCCTAAAGGGCCATAACTCTAGTAAATATTGTCAAATTAAAATGTCATTCAGGAAAACACAATTTCATGTCATAATGACTAAACCTAGCAAGTTTTAAAGATATCGATTGAAAATTGTAGGAGAAAATCTCCGGACAAACAACAATTTACAATAGAAATGCATTTTCTATATATAAATGCATAATGTTGCAATTGCAACTATGCGATGCTGTTACGTGAAAAGTTGAAAGAACTCAACAAAACCTGTAATATATGTTGAATATTATAGCTATTCGAAGTACAATACAAAATTTTAGAGGAATTGAAGAAAAAGCAAAAGAGTTCTGACATTTTTACAAAAGGTCTGAAATTGCATCAGATACGGAGTTCCAAAGGGCCATAACTCTGGTAAATATAAATGAAACAAACTTTTATTCAGGAAAACACAACTTCATGTCAAGATGATTAAGCCTAGCAAATTTGAAAGATATCGGTTGAAAACTGTAGGAGAAGATCTCCGGACAAAACAACAGTTTAGAACAGAAATGCATTTTCTACATAATGCCTATATCTAACTTGCAAAAAGTTGAAATTACTCAACAAAACCCGTAATATATGTTTAATATTATAGTTATAAATATACAAAGTACCATACCAAATTTCAGAGGAATTAAAAACAACACAAAAAAGGTCCGACGTTTTCTAAATAATGCCCGAAATTGCGTCCCAAAGGGCCATAACTCTAGTGAATATTCTCGAATCAAATTGTCTTTCAGGAAAACACAACTTCATGTTATGGTGGTTAAGCCTAGCAAGTTTGAAAGAAATCGGTTGAAAACTGTAGGAGATCTCCGGACAAACAAATGTTTACGACGGACGTACGTACGGACGGACGGACAACGCCATACCATAATACGTCCCGTCATATTTGACGGGCGCATAAAAAGTAATAATTATACACATCAAAAACGTAGGATGTGTTTGAGCTGTTGTAACAGTTATTAATTGTAAATTAATACGAGTGATCAGTCTCACAGGAGCATTTTAAATCGGCTTACATTTGACCTGTGGATTTCTTTGGAAGATTCTTCACTTTCACAGTCAGATCATGTTTGAGTTTTGCATAAATATAAGGATTTATGATGTCCAAAATAGATATTTAATATGATTCAGGGTTTGCGTTGAAGTCTTTTTCAAACATAGAAACTCAAAAGGACCCCACTTATTTTCAGGATTCCAATTAAAACTATGCAGAAGGACCCCCTTTATTTAGGAAAGGACCCCATTTTTAAAATACCCAGAGCAAACCCTTTGATTAATATGTAATGAGCATTTAAGCGTTACAGTTATTCATGTACTTACGATTTATTTCTACTGTTAAAAAGCGGATTGCACCATAGTTGAATTTGTTGTCATCGACAACTAATTTGTTGCCATCGTAAACTATGGTGGTGAAGGTTGACCAAAAAGTACAGATCCTTTGACCTTGTTCTCACTCCGTTTTACAAGGATTTGATAACATCCCGTAAGAGGTCACGTTCAGATGACCTTTGTCGCCTCTTCACTTAACACTAAAGCAATTTCCAATGACCTGTTATCTTGCAGTAAGTCATTTCGTCACATTATTCCACATGAACTTTTTGGTGACGAAAGGACTAAACGGACAAATGCGAATATGCAAGCTTTGTCGCCTCAAAATTTCACTGTCAGGATACGGAACGGCGCGGAAATCAAGATATGATTTTAACATGGACAGCTTACTACTAAGCTATACGATAAACGTGAGGATTTCAATTGTCCGATCGTTAACTTTCCATTTCTTGATAGTAACATCCCTGCTTCTCCAACCTATGGTGTTTACATGTCGCAGTTGATTCGGTATTCCAGGGCTTGCTCTAAATATCGGGATTTTCGTGATCGATGTCGACTGCTGACAAACAAACTAACAACACAAGGATTCGAGAGATGCAGGTTGATCAGTACTATGGGCAAGTTTTATGATCGCCATCTTTGTCTCATTGAGAAATATTCTGTATCTTTAAGTGATATGAAGATGGACGTTTTTGAGTATGCTCATTAGTGTGTTTACGTCTTGTTGTGATTGACAATAATACTCGGTTCTCATTTTGAGAACTTGATGTTTACTTGGATGTGACAAAGATTTACATGGCGGGTGTCGTCGATGAAGCAGAAGACGGTTACTCTTCCGGAACACTTGGTCTTAGTCTCTTGTACTTCTGCAAGGGTCTCCATGTAAATCTTTCCTTTGTTCAAATTTTGCCCCTGGTTTAAAGTATTATGATTATGTTGACGCTTCGGTATTCTCTTATTTTATTAAATCAGATTTAAAGTTGAATTTAGAGTCGTATTCGGTTGTTTCGGGTTTTGTATAGATTCTGGATTGTATAATTAAATACAAACTTATCAACTTAGAAACTTAGCTAGAAAATTAGTCCGAACTAAAAATCGATGTTATTAGGAGCAAAATACGAAAAAAGGCCGCTAGCCTAAACCAAAGAAACACCTTTAACAAGGGTCTCCATGTTAATATTTCCTCTGATCATATCTTGCCTATAGTTTGATCGATTTTGAATTCGAATTTTGATTTTGTTAACGACTCGGTATTCTTTAATATATTATCTCGACGACAAGTAATAGGTAATAGTGTATCAAAATAGTAATATGAAACTAATAACCTGAGATATGGTGTTTACAAACCACTCATATTTAGGGATTTCAGGTCATTTTTTAAACCATCACATATATCTACAAGTTTATTTATCATGTTAGAGGAAGAAAAAACAAACATATTGGTGTATAAAACAACAAAATCGGTTAAAATACTTTTTAAGATATCGTATTGTTTATTCTAACATATTCGCCACTTTTCAGACAATACAGTAGGCTTATATAGCTTATATAAAGACTAATGCATTACTTATGGCACCATTTCATGTGTAATTAAGATAAAACATATCACTCTTATTCAATTTCTATTGGTCATATTTACACAATTTCTTTTGTAGTTGGTCATTAGAAAAGTTGCGCAGTTTATCGTCGTAATTTTACTTGACCTTTCAAGTGGCGGCCATCTTGAATTCAAATTGGCCACCAGAAGCTGTGAAATAATGTTATATTTGCTAAATTATAAGTGAGAATGTAGTAAAACATGAATCATATAACTGCAAAAAAGTTTTCATCATAAGACATGTTATATGGACTTTGACAAATTGTATAATTAAAGTCGAAATTTGAACCAATCATTCAAAGTTAAAATTCAAAATGGCCGCCAAATAAAAAAAATCATCGTGACAATACAAAGTCATGTCACATATAAAATTTTAGCTATTTACAAACACATTTTTAAAAACAATAACACATTTCAAATAGTATTTAATAACAAACTGATAATTCTATGCTAGAGACCTAGCCGTGGTCCTTTTCAATCAGGTACCTACTAATGTTTGGACAATTAATACAGAAATCAGGAAGTTAAATGCATATTGTGAAACACCTTTTTGACAAAATTAACACCAGCACCGGTTCCATGTCGAGTTGGGTTTTTTTTTTGTCAATAACCTTTTAATATGTTTGAAGTATTATGGAACAGATTCTATACTATATGCAAAATGGGTGTCATATCCGATGTATTTTCTTGAGCCTGATCAATCATCCCGAGAGCTCAACTTCGGTACTTGTCGTATCACTTTAATCGAGCTATCAATATGATTGACCAGGCTCTGCACTAAATCATTCTGGCTGAATCAAAGTATTATGAGGTCTCCTCGCTCTAAGTCAGACAGCAGATCAAATTCATATTCGTCATCTGGGGTTTCATTGTAAACCACTACATATTTGGGTTTGATAACATTTTCTTTTTTTGATACAAAGGAAACAACTTTTGCCTCATACCACTGTGCTACTCCATTTTCATCTTTGCACTGGTGCTTTACATTTCTGTTGACAAGATCATCAGGTGATTTTAGGTAACTTGGCAAAAGGTGTTTCTGTTGTTCTACAATTCTCTTTTGTCTTGCAGCATTCACTTTTTGTACCATGGATGTTTTAACACACTAGACATGCGTTTTAATTTCAGAAATTTGTTTTATATTTAAATAATTGTCCCGGTGGTCATCATCTGCCAAATTAGTATTTAAAGATAAGATTTCCTTGATGTTTTCTACTAGTTCTTGCTCTGTGTATGATTTCCCTTTCTTTGTTTTTTAGCAAAGTTCCCTTGGCCCTTTGGAATGCAACACTTCTTTGTGGAATTTAATCTGGCAGAACACTGAATAACTGACATTAA
Source organism: Mimachlamys varia (assembly GCA_947623455.1). Classification (NCBI taxonomy): domain Eukaryota; kingdom Metazoa; phylum Mollusca; class Bivalvia; order Pectinida; family Pectinidae; genus Mimachlamys; species Mimachlamys varia. The sequence continues at coordinate 23,715,314 of OX392532.1, read as the reverse complement.
CATTTTTATTTTTCATTTCTTCTACTTTTTCAAGAACAGTATTAGCATTTACCCGGTGTGAAGGTTGATTTGACCAATGAAATTGTAGCTCTAGGGGGCTAGAGCTACAATTTCATTGGTCAAATCAACCTTCACACTTCTCTGTTTCTCTTCCTTCTCTGATTTTTTCTCTTGCTAATCCTTCAACTTTTTTTTTTAATTTCTGTTCCTTTATCTTAATTTGTTTTAGCAAGATATGTTTCTTTTATTTGGGGTGCTTTCTTGCGTGCAGAATCCAAAACTCTGCTACTTTCTTTCCTCGTCATCCATGCCGTCCAGCCATTTGGATGTCTTGTTGTTTGACCATAAAATGATCGACTCGGGGCAGATTGAATTCCCTGCTGGTTTCATTCTCAGTCAGAGGTCCAAGCTGTCAAAGTCTCTTTCTGAAATGGTATTGGTATTTGGAACTGATGATGCCTGCTAAGCAGTCATCCTTGGTCTCAAAATACTTGCCGCCAGGATGATGAACCTCGGCTTGACGATCAAAAATAAGAACTATTGAATGGATGATGAACTCGAGTGCCATTTGTGTAAGACTGCCAAGCTCTGGGTCTATATCATCAAAAAGCACTTCATACATATCGTCTTTGTGGATAGGGATATCCATGAATAACTGATCACCTTCAACTATTGGTGATGCATCTCTTCCCCAAGCTTGCAACTTTTCTACAGCACAACTTAAGTATGGGTTTAATGCCAGAATTGGCTTGTCAGTCTTTTCAAATAAACGCCACATGGGCCCTGTGATGATTTTGTCAACAATGCCCAGTGCTCGTACCTCAGCAACATAAAGTTTTTCATTTACGTCAAACTCAATGGACTAAAGAAGGTCATTTGGAGCCAGCCATTCATTTAAAAAGACACGCAATTTGCTGAGATGGTAAAAGGTGCAGCACTATTGTAATAAAGTATATTAAAACGACTGGACCTGAAGGTCACAAGATGATTCTGTAAATTTATATTTTCTACATATAGGTAAGATTTCCAGTATCATGCTTCACCAGCTTTCTCTGAACCATGGGGGGTCAAAGCCTTTGATGCTGTTCTGACAAGGCAGGCTGACCTGACTCAGAGGATTGAAAACAGAATGGATTTCTTCCAGAATCAATTACATTTCCTTCAAACTGCTTCAGGCACTTGTCCGATTCAGAAGCAAAGTTAACAACTGAATGCATTTTACAAAAGAAATTGCGCATGGTCCTGAGTTTTTCATGTGTTTCATCATCGAGGGAATCCCAACTGTCAATAACGTTTGGCAACAAGGTTGACCTCGGTTCAGCAAGCATTGAGTTGAATATTGGATTGATAGAACCCTGGTCGGACATGGTGTTTGAAATTGATGTAATCAATTGATTTGCTTTTAGACTTTCGTCTTCTTCCTTTGAACATACAGTGGAAGAAAGCTTGTCAGTCAAATCCTTAACGCTATTAAAGATTGTTTGGCTGTCAGACCCAACGAGTTCTGTCAATCAAAAAGACATTGACTCACCGTTGCTCAAAGTAACTTGGTAGGATTGGTAGTGCTTTAAAAATTTACTTGTGGCGTCTGAGTGAAGCGTGTTACCAACAAATTGTTCAGGGTTACTGTCAGTCAACATGGCCTGAACAATTTGTTGGTGAGCTACTGCTTTTGCTTCAACAAAAAGCCTAAATCTTACTGCAATACTTGGCAACCTTTCTGGTAATTTCCCAGTTTGGGTTTTAAGAACTGTACTGATGTCTTTGTTAACTTTAATAAGGCTGACGTTACATTCTGTGAGTAAAGACATAGCAGTTTCTCTGATTTCATTGTTATAACGACCATTCTCGAAAGTGCTTATTGCATCACTCTCGAGAATGGTGTTGATGTTTTTCTAACTCTGCTATACGTTCGTTACGATCTTTTACATCTGCTTTCAGATTTTCAATCTCTATAGTGTTGAAAACAATGGCATCATGCTTTTCCCTTCCCGCTTTACATTTCAAAGCACTTATTTTTTTGGCAAACCATGCTTTTCATGTTTAAGTGCAGTTAGTTTTTGTTCTGACAGTAAATTAATGTTTGAAAGTTTTTCATTTTCTTTTAACAAATCCTCTAACTTTTTCTGGTTTTCTTTGTTTTCATTTTGTAATATTTGTGTCTTTTCTTTCATTCGTTTTTGTCGTTTGTTAAAGTTTCTAGTGTCGGACTTAGAAAGTTGTTTTGGGGGCTTTATTAAGCTTTTCTGTTGTGGCATCCAGCTTTAACTTGGCTCATTAACTTTAAAACTCCTGAAGGTTCGAGTTCTTGGCTACCTATCAGTTCAAGATTGAACACCGAGCAGATCGATCACATGGAAATGCTGATGGTCTTTCCAGACTACCATGTTCTTATGATAATTGTTAACACTTTACTAAGGCGGAAGAAAGGTATACTAATGAAATTACCAAACCGGTAAATACAGTTACCAATACAATACCTATTTGTTGTCCTGTCTGTACTCGTTCCCAATCCAATGCTCTCCCAGAAATCTCAGGTTCAACCCAAACATGATAGTATTTGTGAAGCAAAACTAATGATGAAAATCTTAGTTTAGTCATGAAATGGGTGAAAACTGGTCAAATACCAGACTGGAATGATATATCACACCTCGGTGAAGAATGTAAATATTACTGGGTGAGATTTGACTCTGTCTATAACAGACAATTTTCTTTGTCATGAATGGGAAGATGTACAAACCAAACTTCAAATGGTTCTTCCTAAGAGACTTCATGACTTAGTCATGAATTAGCTACACAACAAAATTGTTGGTGGTCATTTAGGATATAAGAAAACTTTATCCAAAGTACGGCGTGACAGATACTTCTGGTACCATATGTCACAAGATGTAAAACATTGGTGTATGAAGTGTGATCAATGTGCGTCCAGAAAAACTCCTTACAAGAAAGCAAAAGCACCATTACAAAAGTACAATGTAGGAGCACATATAGAGCGATTAGCCATAGCTGTCCTAGATCCTTTACCTTTAAGCAAAAGAAGTAATTCTTATCTCTTGGTTGTTGGTGATTACTTTACCAAGTGGGTTGTAGCTATTCCGATGAGAAACCAAAAAGCTAACACTATTGCTCAGATTTTGGTAGAAAGAATTATCACAGTATTTCGTGTACCTATGGAGTTACACTCAGATCAAGGCCAAGCTTTCGAGAGTGAAGTTTTCAAAGAAATGTGCCAGATACTTTGCATAGAGAAAACACGTACAACCTAATACAGACCTCAATCTGATTGCATGATAGAACGTGCTAATACACCGTGTAGAACGATTGAGAATATGCTCTCAGCATTTGTGAATGAAAACATGAAAGATTGGGACGAACAGATATACCCCCTTATGATGGCATATCGTTCCGCAATCCAGGAGTCCACGAGTATTTCGCCATGTGAGATGGTGTTCTGGCATTCCGTCAATTTGCCTGTCGATCTCATATTGGGACGTGTAAAACTTGTGAATGAAACGCAATAATTAGCACCAGAATATGCTTACAAACTCGCTCAATCAATAGAAGTAATTCATAACTTTGCGAGAAACAAATACACCTCTCAGCCTCAAATATGCTTAAAAGAATACAGTAAAACGATACACAAACACCTGTAGGAGCCAAATGACACTGTCTGGTTATATTATCCCAAAGTTAAAAGGTTGGGAAGAAAATTGAATTCATATCTATTAACGCACATAATTAATGATGTGTTGTACAGAATAAAGAAAAGACCCAAAAGCAAGGATGATGTGGTTCACCACCACTTACTCAAACCATACAAGGGAGATAACAAACCCAAATGGTTCTAAAAGAGAAATAGTATCTTGGACACTTGATTAAATCTTAAAAAAAAGTCCACAAATGACCACTTTAAAACAAAACTTGGGTTCTCATTCTGTCTTTCCAGATCCAGATATATCTCTGTGGGATTTGCGAGAACATCCAGAGTCCTCAACGAATCCACGTTGAGCATCACATGACAGGGCACAAATGCAAACGACTGATGGCGAGACCGGATACGAAACACGGCTGGGGAGCTCCTATCACCACTGTGAAGAGATCAAACATGCTCTTTGGGCCGGAGGAACAACAGGAATTCCAAGCATTCCAGCCTAGCACGGAAACCACTTTTGAAAAAACGCCCCACCAATATCAAACGCAAGATGGCCTTGTACACAGACATTCCAGAAAAGGGAAGGGCCATTTCAAATCCCATCACACAGTCCGTCATCCTTACAGCACTAGAACAACCTCCTCCTTCTACGACAGAACCAACTTCCATTTCCACCAAGCCCCAACCTATCAGACCTGTAATCACTGTGAGGGGGAGCTCTAGCCGGATCCCTATCCGAAGAGTTTCATTCAAGACCCCTTAGCAGGCTCAAGCTTAATATTTATCTTCCTCCTCTTCCTCACCATCTGCAAGTACTTCTGCAGCCTCGCCATCCATTCTTAGCTGTAATTTTAGTATATCTATCCCCATCTCCTCTCTGCCAACAGAGAATGTGGAGCCGACCCACAGGAACTCGAGGACACCAAAGTTGAAGATTTCTCTTCTACTGGAAGACAAGAGGAGACGCGATCCATACCATTGATCGAGGAATATGTACCACTGAATCCTACGGGTGATGCTCCGAGAAACTCTTACAGCCCAACAAATAAAAACCTTATTAAAATTCAGAGCCTCAAAGAAAGCCAGGACACACGATGGCTTCTTAACGTAGGCGGACGAAGGCTCGAGACCAGTCGGACCACCCTCAAGGTGGATCCCTCGTCAGTATTAACCCTTATGGATCTCCTATGTCAGCATATCAGGAAGGTTATGTGGAGGCATTCTTTATTGATCGAAGTGCAAAGATGTTCGACTTTTTTTGAGGAATGGACCCACTGTAACAAAACGCAATCTCATGTAATATTCCTCAGCTTCGGGAACTCTTGACAGAGGTTGAGTTCTACGACCTTAATGAAATGAAGGTGATGGTGGAACAGAAGATCAAGTCTCTTATACTGGACTTCAGTGATAAACTATAATGACAGATATAATATAGCTACCCTGTGATAAAACCATGGACAATCATCATATCAATGACATTAATAGATATAATCATCTAGCTCTTTTTCATGGTATGCTATTATGATACATATGTATTCTTTCATAAAATATCCATGAATCCTCATCATACTGAATTCTGAATCAGAGAATGTTAAATTATTGTTCTCATTTAATTTAAAATAAGAAATGTCACTATTCAAAGTTATCAAGTTTATTATATGTTAAAAAGATTTTGATGTTTACTAATTGTCAACTTTGACACTATTATCTTGTTTAAGGTAATTTCTTATGTTAATGAATATATATTCTATATTATCCAATATCATTGATGTATAATTTGATTTTATCATGAATATCATAACTATATTCTCTCATCACTATTATGTGTAAATATACTTAAAAGGAAAGTATATTGAAACTTCATATGTATATATCATTAATTAATTACCTATATCAAACGTAATTTGTACTTGTACTAGAATGAAGCAGTACCATGGATAGTATATAATATCGCCATTATGCAAGAGTGTGAAAGAAATATCTTTATCTGCACGCAGTACAGCGAGAGAGCGAGAGAAATACAGCTACGAGAGCAGTTCGAACATGCTGTTCAAAATGGCGAGACTCGTCAATTTCGGTTCAGACTCAAATTATAGACCCGTTACCTTACCTTTACATGTAAACGAAGTATGCCTAGATCCTTCGTAGCTTCATGAAGCGTTGTGTTATTGTTTTATACATTTTACACAGTTGGAAATATCATTATTCCCCGAAATTCACTCCGGTAATTCGCATGTTGTTTACTATTTGGCGGACTTTGAAGTGACGTCATTGCTCGATGCTGATTGGCTGATGCAGTTCCGGCGGCAAGTATAAAAGCCGGTGACAACAGATGACTCATTCTTCGACTGACACTCGAGCAATTGAACCAGCGTCCATTTGCAGTGCAGATTGTTAGATACTGTTACGAAAATGTCTTCAGTACCCCAGAAACGATGGGTAGGCATTTTGGACGTTTAAGGGAAGCAACTCCAGCTACGGATCAATAATTTTATTATAATTACTATTGGTTATTTATAACTATTCAGAGATTCTGAATAAACGGATTTCTCCCAAAAAATAGTAAACATACCGTCAGTAGTGTTAACTGACCGTCACATTAATTTGTAACTTACAATATCCATTTATCAATATCAAATTATCTAAGTATTTGTATTCAAGTGTTTGTCAACTTCTTTCAAATATTCCACGATACTGGACAGGAGCGAACCTGAATTTATGTATCCCACTCTGTTTCTGTATTTCTCCCATAAATGATTATCACCACGCATATTTGACAGAAATACGGTGATAAGGTGGAAAAGGTTACAGTAATATACATATTCCATGTATAAAATACAATCAATTAACTGTAAAAATCAGCTAAAATGACATTATCATTAAGTTACAACAGGTTATTTGTAGTGTTATACTAAAAAATTATATCAAGCTAACAATACTTGGCTACAAAATGTCGCCGTGAACTGACCTGCAAACGGTCCGTGGAATCACTTTTTGATAGATTATTCTGCTGCTTTCATCAAAGGGATCAAATATGAATTATCCATCATTTTACTCAGAATTAATTATATTTTTTATATTCAGTCACGCAAAAAACTATACTTACATGCAATTCAGTAAAAATATCCATATAAAGTCTCCGGAATACTGCCGTTTCGTTTCTACTACGGCTATAGTAATTGCGCGAACTGGACATAAAGTTTGACCTTATCACATTCACTATATAAGGGCATTTGGGGCGGGACTAATCGAAAAACAAGCAGAAACACGACAAATCGGAGGCGACCCGTACGTCACCGATTCTCCCGAAGAGCGCCGCAGTAAGCATAAGTGTAAACACGGTAGCGGGACATGGACTGCTCCGCTTCAACTCGGCATTGCGTTTTCTGTTTACAAGACTTACATTATATAGAAATACCATCTTTGAAAGGAAGATCAGTTCTTTCCAACGATGTATAAAACATACGGTATTGCCTTTAAAAGACGTGAGATGCGAGACAGAGATGTGAAAGATGACCTATATGTAAAAACTTACCGGCGAACAGGTTTGTCGTCGAAAAAAAACACGTGACCTGAAATCCCTATCATATTGCACAAGAAGCGTTCCCTATAACAATCGTTCAAAATATATGCATATTTTGCCATGTTGTTCGTTTGAAGGCCTATACCAAAGAAATACCTCGACGACAGGTAACAGGTTGTATTGCATTAAAATAGTTATATGAAACTAATGGCCTGAAATATCATGTTTACAAACCACTCATATTACACCAACGGTGTTCCCTATAATCTTCGTTTAAAATATGAATATGCATATTTTGTCATGTTGATCATTTAAAGAGACATAGAAATTCATTTTAAAATTTAATAGCCTACAGTTAAAAAAATCTACTATCAATATCATCTTCAAAAGAGAGATGAAACAATATAACACAAATTATTATATAATTGCATCATATAATTTCAAAAATCATTACATTCGTTTGTGTGATAAAAAGATTGACGTTTTAGAGTATGCTCATTAGTCGGCTTACTTGTTGTGTTTGACAATGTCTCGGTTCTCATTTCGAGGTCTTGATGTTTACTTGGATGTTACAAAGATTCACTGCCCGTTGTCAGTATACCGTGACCGGGTAGGGTGTTCTGCTGGGGTCTTCGGCAGTATTCTTCAGTGTGTCAGCACCTTAAAATTGGGAAAGGATCCGGATTATCGAAAGGCGGCTTACACGAACACACCGTAGCTACCCAAATACACACGCTCTCAACACACACACCCACACACACCGCATACACCGGGGCCCGTCCTTAAATGACCCTGGCTGTTAGTTTGACTTAACAATAATCAACCAATCAACATAGCGGGTGTCGTCGGTGAAGCAGAAGACGCTTACTCTTCCGAAATACAAGATTTTATTGTCTTGTAGTTTTACAACAGTCTCCATGTGTATCTTTCCTTTTTTCGTATTTTCTCCCTAGTTAAATCAATTTTGAGTTAGGATTATGATTTGGTTGACGCTTTCGTATTCTCTGGTTTTTCTGTCAAGTGTTCAATTGTGTAATATGTATGTGTAATTTTAATTTTTTATGGTTGAAAGTAAAAAACAAAAGCAAATCATGGACTTCTTGGTTATTAGAAATCCTCGGACAAACGTTCAGCATATGAATTAAGCCATTGCTTCGGTAATTATGCATAGATACGTTACAGACTGAACGTTCGTGCCTAACAGGCACATTACATACGAGAAAAACCTGACAATGTGTTGCATATATAAATTAGTGTCTAGTTTCAATAAGATAACGTGCAACCGAATCGATTTCATATTGAAAATAGTTTTAGTCCATGTGGTGGGTAATTCTTGTTCGCATAGTTTTTGCATCATTTGTGCGACATCACAAACTTGTATAATAGACCCACATAACACAAACTTAGCTGGGTTTTATCCTCCAGGAAGTTATACACTACGCGTGCGTCATACAGGCAGGTTGACATCAATAACAAGGTAAGCATGCCGTGTAAGCATGTCGTTTACACGATTTAAGAACATTCTGTATGATGTTTGAAATTTTGATGACTTTGACATTGAATCATACGACTAGTACACCCCCTCCCCTGTTTGTAGCTCTGAAAGACATGTTTAACATTTCTGTGTATAAAACTTTTTATTTTGTTTCAAATCCCCAAGCGGTGCAAAACAAACTATTCTAAATGAGCTAATCTAGCCTGACTGCAGAAAACAGTTGAAAATGGCGCTTTCTATGGTTGTCAAGCGTCACTAAAACCTGGCATCTCAAATTATTCTACAAACCTACGCGCTTTTCTGATGGTGGCATATCTGGCTTCGAGCTACATGGAATTTCTCTTTGGCTCAGTGGTGGAGCGCCTGATGGGGAACCTATAAAACGAAGGTGCGATCACCTGTGGAAGCACACTACATTACACGTGTCTATGGCGCTCGTGAAGTAGAACATACAATCTTGGTTATGAAAATGACTTGCTGACAATTAAATAGGAGACCCTATCAGCTATCCTTAGAAATAATTTAAGAGCAATAACTTTTTTTTAAATTATTCAATAATTTTGCCTGTATTCAGAGTTATCCCGTTCACTTAACCGTTACTTTATTGTCATTAAAAATTATTTACAATATACATGTAAATTACAGCACAGGGTTAAATGCCTTGTAGTTAGGATTATCAATTTCATACGAAACTACTTAATCTAAGTGTAAACATATCTTTTTATTAAGGCCAAATTTTTAAGCATATCATTGCTTAAACTAGTTTATGTTTAAAAATATATATACTCATAATTATTGTTCATATTGTCTATTGATGTGGAATTTGTTTTGACCTATGGGTTAATTACACAAACATTTATTTAGTACTTTTTAGCATTATTGACTTTGTTTTTATAGCCGTTCACTTTGGATAAGATAACCTTTTAAAATGGCGGATATCAGCGCTGTCGACGTGAAATGGACTTCTCGAGTCGAGTTTATTGTGGCGTTACTTGGATATTCTATTGGTTTGCCGGAATTCTGGAGAGTCCCGTACCTTACCTACCGAAATGGAGGTGGTAGGTATAAACATATCTAATTACTCAATTTACTAAACAGCTGATTTACAGTTTGTGTCGTAAGACAACACTGATTAAAATGGTATCTTGATCTCCGCGCCGTTCCGTTAACTTCTCTCCGCGGCGTCAAGATCAAATTCTTAAAGTAATATATTTTGCCTTTAATACAGCAGGTGCTGATCATATTTTGATTTTAACTCTTGAAGGGCCTTTCATTATTGCCTACATTCTGCTGATGTTGGTGTGTGGACTCCCGCTGTACTTCCTAGAACTGGCACTATCTCAATATTCTGGAAAAGGGCCGTGGAGGTTTTGGGACATCTGCCCTTTACTTAGGGGTAAGTTGAATTTTGAACGTCAATTGATTTTATGTCGCCGCTATATCAGATATTTATTGACAAATTTTGAATAACTTTAATCCATAACGACAGATTAAAGGAGAATTTAAACAAAAAATTGGCATGGGTTAACATGAAGGTTTTAAAAAAAAATCAAAGAATACCAAAGCGTCAACAAAACTATAATCTAAACTCAAAATCAATTAAACCAGGTGCAAAATATGAACAAAGGAAAGATTTACATGGAGACCCTCGAAAAAGTACAAGAGAATAAAACCGGGTGTTCCGGAAGAGTAAGCGTCTTCTGCTTCATCGATGACACCCGCCATGTAAATGAAGGGTTTTAAAGAAGTCCATGAACCTCTTTGGCTCATTTATGTGAATATTCCAAGAGAACGATTTAAATATTCTAATTAACATACAATGTATATAATTATATTTTGAAATTTACGTTGATACATTTAAATCACGTATATCACTATCATCTAACATAATATCATATTATGATCGCTCAACCTATATTTTCGAGTATCATCAACCTCATGCTTTTCGTTTACTTTCATTAAACTATGTGTATACTAGCATATACATTTCTTTATATAGGGAATATTAAAGATGCGCAACACACACACACGTGCTGCACCATTTAAATTTATCAATAAATACAGCATTCCTAAAAAAAGAATGAACTGCATCATACAGCTGTTTCGTCCTAAGACTCGTCAGTGATGCTAGGGGCCAAAGGTGGGAATCGATGTTTTCTAAACTAATATAGAAGGGGCATGTGCGTAAAATGAATTTAGAAGACAAAATAAAATTAGATCTGTATAATTTCAAATCGTGTACTAAAAGAGTGTTAGATTATGAACCGTGTCACTATTCAAATGTGGCTATGGAGGCTCCAGAAAACCTTGGTGACTAAAACATTTACAGCAGTCGACTTGTACCATCTCATATCGTTAAAGATACCATAACACACACGCATGCTGCACCTTGTAAATTAGTGTAATGCAGTTAATGTAAGTGACAATTATTACCCCATAAAATATATAAATAAAAACACGATTGAAACTTTTAGTTTTTAAAAACACCGTCTATGGTTTCTTAAAAGGGGAATAGCGAATTAATTTATAAACAATATTGCGTGCTTTCTTCTGAAAATATTTCTCGGATTAAATGGCCTTTCCGTAATTCACACTACTAGGAGACTGAGCACCGACATCCTTTAGTGAGACGAAACCCGCAAGTGTGGAGTCATATACACCAACCGACCAACAAGTAAACGCCGCGAATAGAAAAAAATTCTTGGAAATAAATTAACAAAGCAATCCTAGAGCCTATGTAAAATAGTATATTTCTATCAAATGTAAGATCAATATACGTATATACAACATAATCTTCCTTTATTTACAGGATTTGGTATCGCTACTGTAATCATCAATGGTTTAAGCGCTGTTAACGCTGCCATCTTAGTTGCTTGGTCATTTGAGTATTTCGTGAACTCGTTTAAGGCAGTCCTGCCGTGGACGAACTGTGACAATGACTGGAACACCCCGGCTTGTTATACAGGGGGTTCACACACAGCAACCGGGAACGTGTCGGTTTACAACAGCACTGGAAACAACGTCATGACGGTAAAGAATTTTCATATCTCACCATTAATTTTTACTGTTACTAAGGAAACAGAGTACGATAGAAATGGTCTGTGCTAAAATGTCCGATGGCCTTGTCTGAAAAAAAACATAAACATAATAAGCTTTACACAACATATATACATGATGTATATATTTGTAATCTTTGCTATATTTGCAAAACATTTGAAGTACATGCGAAATGTATACACTTATTTTTCTATGTATATCACGTTAGTTAAAACAATGATTACTTCATCCAAAAATACTAACACAGGTCAAAACAAAACGCCCGATGGGCCTTCATGGTCATTTAACTGTTTATATAGCTTTTGTTGGCTATTGCGTTAAATATTTACCCTTGTAACCTTGAAAGTTAGTCAAGGTCAATCGCTTGAACTAACGTTGTAGCCTTTCATCCGAGCACGCTACAGGCTAAATATCAATCGACAGTGCTGTACGGTTATTTAGAACAAGTTGCTTAAGATTTTAACTTATTTGATCCCTGTGACCTTGAAACTAAGTCAAAGTCACTCATTTTAACAAACTTGGTAGCCCTTTTTCCCGGCATGCTATATGAACAATATTAGCACCCTCAGCCTTTTAATTATTGAGAAGTTGTGGAAGGAAAAGTTTACGAACGGTTGACGACGATGGACGGTGCACGATGGTTGTGGGTTATTCGGGTCAGATGACATAAAAAATAAATGACAAACTATTTGTGTTTTATCTGTGTTTCAGCATATGTCGTTTGTTTGTATTTTTTTACTTTTTTGATATGCTTTGGTAAAATTTTACTTCCTGTAAAGCCAGCTTTTCATTTGGAAACAACCTTTCGGAAAGGGCACAATTTCTTGTTGCATTGCGGATGAAATCGAACAGAATAAAATTGCCAGTTCAGTTGAACATACATTGTATAATTATCTTTTTTACAAAGGATGATAACTATTGGCATTTCCAAACGGGAACTGGTATGACAGTAAACATAACTATAGAAATTCTTTTCGAGCTACTCGTTCAACCCCCTACATATATGTACATGTAGGTCAGTGCCAACCCTCTATACAAATAGAAAATAACGTGGATCACACCTCCACATACTCACGTCATAGAGAACAAACAGTCGAATAGCTTCAATACCAAATTATTTCGTCTTTTCATGCCGAATGCGGTGTCTTGAACGAAAATGACATTCAATTACTACAGTTACATATTACTTCAATGTTAAGTATTTTTCATCTTTAAACTTGTACAAATATTGCTACTGTAAACGCGTAGCTAACCATGACGCATATAAAATTTGATTATCTAATTATATGCATTAACAAAACAGTACATAGTATATTTAATGTTTCTTGTCGTGTTGTTTCTTCATAATTTGGCTGTTTTGAACTATCAGCGTACAAGATAATCTTGGACATGGTCCTTCAATGAGAGCCATCATTTTAACTGTCATAAATGACTTTCACAATTTTTATGAGTCAGGAAAACTCATGTTGATTGAAATATACGTATGGAATCGTGTTTTAAGATGATTTCACAGGATGATCAATTAAGTCGTTTTTAAAAGAAGTTCAAACAGATTTTCAGTTCCTTTAAAGCTCAACTCATTTATAATTATAAAAAAAAATCCAGAACTGGTCCTGGTCGGTAACGCCCAAATCGAACATCACCATCCACCATCCCGCAGATTCTGTTGACGAGTTTTGGTTGTAAGTGTGACATTTGCTATTACTCATTTGTACACCCAAGGAAACTATACGACTTCCCACAAAACTTAACAAGGTATTTTATGATAATGTATATTCAATATTTCTGAATTTTTCACTTTGAAATAACTCGTCAGTGGTATTTAATGTTTCATGTTGAATACTGATCAGAATCTAACGGAATATATATAGTTTATTGATATATTACGATAGAAATATGTCAAATATGATTAAACTATCTCCAATAAGCCATCATTTTATTCATACATTTGTATGAACTGTAAATACTGCATTACTTTTCATTTTAATGTTGATTTTTTTTTCAAATTGAAGTGGTTTATAATAGGAACACATGCAATCTATTTCAGTGCATTTCCTGTTTTGTTGCAACAGGTATCGGGTCTTACGGATATCTGACGGGATCGACAGCCTTGGAACCATCAGTTTAGTATTGGTCGCATATCTGTTTGTGATGAGACTGGTATCTGCCATCGGTATCGTGAAAAGCGTCGCAAGTATGGGAAAGGTATTCACTAGCATTGCACTCTCTAACAAAATAGGGCGTGAAAACAAATGTTATGCAGATATCCTATATCAACACTCATACTTGTTCATTATCTTTAATCTACAGATGCTATATGTGACAGCCCTAGTGCCGGTCGCTTTAATTGCGATGCTTTGGATAAGGGCCCTGACACTACCGGGAGCTACCAAAGGGATGTTATATTTTGTGTCGGCTGACTTAAGAAGGTTCGCTGATCCACAGGTACATATCAAACTTTCCAAGAACCAATTATGTAAAATACAGTGTTTTTGCTTTGATGAAACTTGAAAGGGAATCTAGCTATTTTTCTTTAATTAGTAAAGAATAAAAGAAGAGAGATATGGTTAACATCTATTATTTGTATCTGCTTTAGTTGTGGATAGAGGCGTCCTTCCAGACGTTTTTAACTCTTGGTCCGGGCTGGGGAGGACTGACAATGATGGGCGCACACAGTAAATTCCGGACAAATTGTGTTCAGTAGGTGTCTTTGGTTTAACGGTATCATTTGTTTAACGAAACGTATTTGAATAAGTTTTATACAATGCAAAATTGAATTCTTGATCAGTTAAAAGACGAATAGATGATTTATTTATTTAATTATTACTTTTATCAATCGGTTCATATGACTGAATGGAAAATTGAAAATGACTAAAGCAACCCCAACTGACCATATAGAAACGCTTGACCATATAGAATAAAAAGAAAATAAGATGACGTAAATAATATTATAATAAATTAATAAACTATGTGAAAATGATATCATTATAACAATTGAATGATACCAAAAGTGTCGGTTTAATTTGCCGTGGTTTGAACTCAATCCATACTTGTTTTGGTTTTCTATGGCTCATTTGAATAAAAAAAAAGGGTAAAGCTAGGTAGGTTTACCGTGATTGTACATCTGATTCCCGACATATCACCATAACTCAAAAAATTTAGATTTAATCCAAAAACGTGAAATTATCAATTGATGTGCTACATTTGATATTAAATATGCTTAAACTTAACCTATGGTATGAACATTTCTTTTAAATAACAGATCGTCTGTAATATCGACGTCAGGTACGTTTACGTTCGGTCTATTTAACGGCCTTGTGGTGTTTTCCGTACTCGGCGTGATGTCTGAGGAACTTGGTGTTCCTGTGCAAGAAGTTTTATCATCTGGTAAGTGTGTATAAACATGTTAACATTATGATATTCATTCTGATTTATACAATCTGATTAAAATCATATCTTGATCTCCGCACTGTTCCGTAAACTTCTCTTTGCTGGCTCAAGATCTGAGGATATCGCATAGGGGGTCACGTTCACCTTTGTCGCCTCCTTACTCAACTCTAATATAATTCTCCGATGACCTCTCATCTTTCAGCATGTCATTTCGTCACATTATTCCACGATAACTTTTTGGTGACGAAATGACTAAACGTACAAATGTGATTATGGAAGCCTTGTCGCCTCAAAAATCCACATTTCAGATTCTGAAAGTAGTAATTTGATTGGTCATTTGAACGTGACCCCCTATTGGATGTCCTCAGATCTTGAAGCAGCAGAGAGAAGTTTACGGAACAGAGCGGAGATCAAGATATGATTTTTCATCAGATTAGGCTTGATATTCGCATATTTAACAATCTGATTAAAATCATATGTGTGTGTTACGTCATCATTATGTTAGGGGCTGGCAGACTCTGCTGGTGGATTTTTTAGTCCCCGAGGTTTGCTGGAGCCTCCATAGCCACTGTTAATCTCATTTGAGTAGTGGCACGGTACTTAATATACACATTTTCGTAGTACACGATTTGAAATTATACAGATCTAATTTAATTTTACATCTAAATTAAGGGGTTTTACGCACCTGACCCTTCTGCTTCTACATTAGTTTAGAAATTTTGGATTCCTACCTTTTGTCCCCTAGCATCACAGAAGAGTCCTAGGAGGACGAAACAGCTGTATGATGCAGTTTGATTTTTTCGTGCGTTGTAAAACGAAGTGAGAACAAGGAGCTGTATTTTAATCAGATTGCATATTTAAGTATTTCAAAGGCTGTCAGAAGTTTTGCATATATATATTTGTTAATGTCGTATTAACAAATCACATTAGTACATCATTGAACTGTTTTCCTTTTTAACATCACGTTCGCATCCTGTTTATCGGGATACTATTTCATTCATAGTTTTTTTTTTTTTGCTTTCCTAGGTGGTTTTTCAATCGGATTTATAGCCTACCCCAAGGCCCTGAGTTATTTCCCCTTGCCACAACTTTGGTGTGCCATTTTTTATCTGGTCCTCCTATTGCCAGGTTTGGATGTATTGGTGACTGATTTTGACTTTTTCGTCTTAATGAAGTTAAAATAAAATGTGTATCGTTTCTTTTTGGACGATGTTGAAAACTAATATTTTTCCTAAGTGGTTTTACAGTTGTGGGATCGCACAACGTTACACGATTTGCGATGGGCGAACGGTGTATGCACGATGTGCGAACGATGCGATCCTGGGCGATTATTTCTAACGCACATGTGGGCGCACGATAAACTAAAATTTTGTGATGGCAATCGTGGTTGTAAAATAAGAAATGGCTTACCACTAATATACGGCTTCGCACTAGTTAAAATGTTTTAAGCATATTTCTGTATTTTTACTACATACATTAGCTGATATTTCTATCATTGTATTTCTTAAAATTAGTCTTTGTAGTTTTTGAAACTAACCAAATAAACACATGTTAACTTTAAACACATGTTGACAAGTTCTCATTCAGGTAAATATTGTATAAGTTATACCTGTAGATGTCTCTTGCCCGGGGCACTTACAACACTCGCCTAGGTGTGAAAACACAGGTACAGTGGTGGGGAGGGGAGGGGACGGGGCTTTTAAATAACTAATTATAGTAGTCCAGTTTGTTTTCATAACGGTGGCTTGGTATACGTAATGGCTGTCGTAGCGGATCACCGGACACGGGACAGGGAGGACTCTGACATGTTATTTACCTGTTCTGTTACCTTGGAGCTGAACCCGCACTTAACTGTCTCCTAGTCACTATACTACTGTTTAATGTAAATTGTAAAATTAACATAATCCCAATAAATATGATGCGAATTTATATAGTTTTTCTAAGGTAGGGTTCCATATTTTTTTCATTCCGTAATATTTATCGACCAATTGTTCCAAATCGTGCGTGTGTGTGATGAGAATCGCACACATAAACGCACGATCTTTACATCGCCCCGTTGTGCGCACCATGGGCGAACGATGTGTGCACGATGTATGCACGATACACGCACGCATTTTTGGTGCGTTGTGCGTTACCACAACTAAGTTATTACCACATTTCGGTGCATATATTGTAGATTTATAAGGAACCAACATGACGCTAATCAAGTGTCTGATTTTATGATACAATCATTTTTAACTGTTATCTATCAATTTCATATCAGTGAACACTTGTTTATTTCACAGGCGTTACTATCTGAACAAATTTTGATGACCGTTGAAGAAAGATTTCCGAAAATGTTGAACAATCGAAGAATAACTCTATTAACCTTCGTCAGTGTTGTGATGTTTCTTGCTAGTTTACCGCTTGCTTCACAGGTAACTGGTATATAAATAGTTCCGTAACGCTACTATTCATTTTTGTCAGTATACTGTATCTATTACTAAATATAAAAGGTGCAGCACGTGTGTGTTAAGTCATATTCTAACGTTCCAGCCTACAAAAGAGCGCAAGCTCTTAGGTTCGGATACTTGAGGTAGGGTATGCGTCTTTGACAATAATTAATGCACAATTGTTACAGGTACTGTAATAAAAACCTTGCCAAATCTTTTCATTTCACATTCAGATATATCGACGATGTGTTGTCTATACACAACAAGAAGTTTGCTGACCACGTCGATCGTATATACCCTTCTGAACTTGAAATAAAGGACACAACAGACTCTTCAACATTCCTGCTTCTCCAACCTATGGTGTTTACATGTGGCAGTTGATTCGATGATCTAGGGCTTGCTCTTGTTATCGGGATTTTCGTGATCGATGTCGACTGCTGACTAACAAACAAACAACACAAGGATTAGAGAGAGGCAGGTTGATCAGAACTATGGACAAGTTTTATGGTCGCCTTCTTTGTCTCATTGAGAAATATTCTGTATCTTTAAATGATATGAAGATGGACGTTTTGAGTATGCTCATTAGTGTGTTTACTTGTTGTGATTGACAATGTTACTCGGTTCTCATTTTGAGGATTGATGTTTACTTGGATGGGACAAAGATTTACATGGCGGGTGTCATCGATGAAACAGAAGACGCTTACTCTTCCGGGTCTTATTCTCTTGTACTTTTACAAGAGTCTCCATGCAAATCTTTCATTCATATTTTGCCCTTGGTTTAATCAATTTTGAGTTTGGATTATTTTATTTTATAACGCTTCGGTATTCTCTTATTTATTTTGGCAGAGCATATTAAATACGATGAAAGCCATAGAAGAAATTATGCGATCTCAAATGTTTTATATTGCACCTTCTGATAACGGGTATCGGGAAATTAATATATTTTCACTTCACAGTCACCACTTGTAAGATCAAATGGGTTTCTAGTACTTTTTGTGTCGCCTGAAAAGGCGAAAAGGCGACATATAGGGATCACTATGTCGGCGGCGGCGTCTGCACCAACAGTTTCCTTGCGATAACTTGAGTTTCCTTGGGCGAATCAAACTCAAACTTTATATAGTGCTTCCTTACCAAAAGTGCTCGCTTGGGATTGCTTTTCAGGGTCAAAGGATAAGGTCACTGTTGCTATAAATAGCAAATCGGTTTTCGTGCGATAACTTGAGTTTCCTTGGGCGAATCAAACTCAAACTTCATACAGTGCTTCCTTACCAAAAATGCTCGCTTGGGATTGCTTTTCAGAGTCAAAGGTCAAAGTTGCTATAAATAGAAAATCAGTTTCTGGCGATAACTTGAGTTTCCTTGGGCCAATCAAACTCAAACTTCATAGAGTACTTCCTTACCAAAAGTGCTCGATTGGGATTGCTTTTCAGGGTCAAAGGTCAAGGTCACTGTTAATATAAATAGAAAATCACTTCTCCTGGGCCAATCAAACTCAAACTTCATACAGTGCTTCCTTACCAAAAGTGCTTTCTTTGGATTGCTTTTCAGGGTCAAGGTCACTGTTTCTATTCCACTTGCAACTGATACAATGCATATCCATAGATAGCTCCTAAAAACGTATCTCCCAACTTGCTGCACAGGCGACACATCCACTTTGTAATTCTTGTTTATAACGAAATGAAAGTTATTATACGCGAGCTAAATATTGCACACGAGTTTCCTTTTGCACTACAAGTGCTTGTCTATGGTTTACAAATGCGTATCTTATGTGTATACACAGGCAGGGATCTACATGTTCCTGCTGGTGGATTGGTACACGGGAACCTGGAGTGTCATGTTGATTTGTATGGCTGAGTGTATCGTGTTTGCCTGGATCTATGGTAATTAGTATTTGCTATTTCAATGTCTTTTCTTATCGGGAAATAATGTGGTTTCTGTCAGGCATGGTATCATTTTGAAGAAAAAATGTTATGATTAATCCCATTAATTGTTTAGGTTATCTTTGTAATTGATGTTGGAAATGTTTGATTAAATCAAACAAGAAATATTGGAACAATTTTAACAGTAGAAAACACAAATATGAAGAAGCAATAGAAGACACCAAAACAAAACAACAGCATACAAAAGCAGCATATGCAAATTCCATGTCACGCTTTACAACATTCTGCTATACATGTTTTGCACAGTTGATCATGATTTAGTACAACTTTTTACAGGTACTCACAGAATTGACCGTGACGTCCGCCTGATGCTTAAACGGCCACTGCCCGCCATCATCCGCTTAAGTACAGCTTTTGTTATGCCTGTTTTTCTCACAGTACGTTTGTTGGTTGTTTGTTTGTTCACTCGTGTAAATTCATATGAAAACAAACTTTAAAATGAGTATTTGTAGATTCTTTCCGTGTTCTAAGTCATTAAACAATTTCTGTCCGTCTTTCTCGAAGTCAACAAAACTATTTTGGAATTTCGGATGGGAAAAAAGCTTGCAGCTTTTTTAATTCCTCTCCGTGTCAATTGCAAAGAGATATAAAATTCTTCAATGAGCAGATGGTTTGAATCCACCTGTTACATACTTAACAACAATGGGATAAGCCACACATAATATAATCACTGCAAACATCTGATTAAAACCCTAGAACGAAATCTCCTTGAGAATCATGATTTGAATTTGATGCCATAACTGATTTTTTACTCGATTACTCCAACAACGATGACGGAAACACCCGGCCGCATCCGTTTGCTTGTTGTAAAGATTCAAACAACACATACTTAAACTGTGACTTAGACATCAGAAGAATGTAACCATAGTCGGACTATGTAAATGTGTTTAACCCGTTTGATGTAATTTCCATTTTCAGTGTCTCCTCGTGGTCAGTATCTTTACGTACAAGCCGCCGTCCTTCGGAGACTACAATTACCCTGTGTATGCTCGAGCCATTGGGTGGTGCATTACATTTTCGTCCTTACTACCAGCTCTTGGCTACTGTGTATGGAGCATAAAGAACGAACGTGGAACATTAGGGCAGGTACTCGATATATGTATTTATACAGTAGCAAACAATTAAAGTCATAAATATGATAAAAAAATGTATATACAACAAATTAAACCAACTAATAAAATGAGTTGAAACTCCGATTTGAGAGGAAATAAGAATGCTACTTATGTGTGTAAGTCTACATTACGTTAATGACGTTTTCTTTATAGCGGCTCAAACGTCTTTCTCGGCACACTACACAGTGGACTCCGGCCAATGAGAAGGTAGCAGACATGTACAGAGACTCGGAACAATCGGCGGATTTTACCTGGAAACAAATGTTTTGGTTTAATCTTGCGGGACGAGGGGGTATTGTTATAAAGGACTGTCCGGACTCTGTACAAATGCTGTAAATGCATCGTGCTATATCCATAAGATATAATCCATATTCATTTTCAACAATCATACAAGAAACCAGTAACCTTTCTAAACGTGTGAAAGGTCGTAATTCATGAGAACTCTAAGGTTACCAAACATGTTGATCATGATCTTCTCACATCTGACAAGGAAGTCGAAGGCTGGATATCTTAATGAACGTAACATTGCTGCCGACTTCGCCATCAATGTATTTGGATGTTTCTACTTGTACTGCAAGAGAAATGGCACGACTTCTTTTATCAGATGATAATTAGCAATCGCTGCGTCATAAACAAGTTAAACAATACATGACTTTAACATTTTGTATGTATGTACTTTGCATTTAAGTAATAAGATAAATAAAATAAAACGTTCATGTAGATTATTAAAGTAAGCCTCAAATATCTTGCATACTGTACAGCATACTGTATCTGTTACTAAATGTAAAATATGCAGCACATGTGTGTTACGTCATCTTTAATGATAGGGGGTGGCAGACTCAGGTGGTGGAACTTTTAGTCCCCGGGGGTTGCTGGAGCTTACATAGCCATAGTTAATCTCATTTTAGTAGTGGCACGGTACATAATATACACATTCGTAGTACACGATTTGAAATTGTACAAAACTAGTTTAATTTAACTTAAAAATTCATAAATTAAAGGGGTTTACGCACCTGACCCTTCTGCTTCTACATTAGTTTAATTTAATTTAACACAAGGATTCGAGAGATGCAGGTTGATCAGAACTATGGACAAGTTTTATGGTCGCCATCTTTGTCTCATTCAGAAATATTCTGTATCTTTAAGTGATATGAAGATGTACGTTTTTGAGTATGCTCATTAGAGTGCTTACTTGTTGTGATTGACAATGATACTCGGTTCTCATTTTGAGAACTTGATGTTTATTTGGATGTGACAAAGATTTATATGGCGGGTGTCGTCGATGAAGCAGAAGACGCTTACTCTTCCGGAACACCTGTTCTTATTCTCTTGTACTTTTACAAGAGTCTCCATCTTAAGTTTTCCTTAGTTCATATTTTGCCCCTGGTTTAATCGTTTTTGAGTTCGGATTATGATTTTCTTAACGCTTCGGTATTCTCTTGTTTATATTGAGCAGAAGATCCGCCTTTGGTATATCCCCAAAGAAAATATGGATATAAAATTTTATAAATTTTGACATTTATTTATAAAATTAATAAGGTATTTGATGGACGAAACTCATCAATGTCCCTTCTCTGTCAGAAGATGATGTGATTACCACTGTAATGCTATTTATTGTGAATGAAATATTCAAAATGACAAAAATCAAAGTATTTATGAAGTCTGGAGCATTCAAGTAAGGTGACACTATAAATCATATTGATGGAATCACAGTCCCACTACAACTCGCAGTCACAAACAGAGCACAATGTATACCGCCACCAGTGTGTATGCCTACTTGTGTGATGGACAATCACAGTTGTAAATACACAAAAGATATTAGCCAGGTGGCATACGGTGCGGAAAGTGGCAATGAAGTTCTGTATATCAATAAATTTCTTAAATTAAAATTGAATTAAAGTGTTAATGGTTTGATCGATTTTGAGCTTGGATTGTGATTTTGTTATTGCTTTGGTATTCTCTTATTTATTTTAATTGAGTAGATGGTATGATATATATATGTGGTTTAGAGCCCTTCAGAGTGTTTTTTTATATTCTAGGTAGATAGCGTAAGAATAAATATTTACTTAGATGTCGCAATGCCATGTCTGCATTGATAAATTTACGTGTGCATCCTGCAACATGTACAGTCGAAGAATTTAGAAAAGACCTATTGAATTTCCAGAAAGTGTTTAATTGTACATTGTGAGACTCGTTATTTTTGGTAATGCAAAAGAAAAGGACCCATGACAAACAATTGTAGATTGATCACTGAATAATTTAATCTTGTTTGAAACAAGCATTTTCATTGGCTTGAAAAAATATGTTATCAGCCCATAACGTAAAAAAAATGACGTCGCCGTTTATAACGTTGCTTTCGATTGGCTGAATCAGCAGCGTAATAATTTGTAAGAGAAAAGAGTCCATCAATAAAGTGAATTTTCGCAGTGTATAGATTAAATTATAAGTATTAACTTGAATTTATTTTTTTATGTTATGGGGTTATAACACAAAAAAAATCCTTTTTTTTTGGTTTTATACCTCCATAGCATTAAAATAGATTCAAGTTAATCCTTAAATATCTTAGTATACATATAGTATTGTATAAATGTAAGTATTAACTCGGACACGGTTAAACACAAATCACCATCATAGCTGAAGTTTGCTCTGATCAGACACCTTGTGAATTTTATTATTGGACTTCGATTATAGCCAACCAGGCAACCCAAAAATAAGAGCATCCATTTCAAGTTCAAAGGGTCATACGTATACATTTTCAATTGTCTTTAGTATTGCCTTGTATCTCTGTCT
The DNA here is from genome assembly GCA_947623455.1 of Mimachlamys varia. Lineage (NCBI taxonomy): Eukaryota > Metazoa > Mollusca > Bivalvia > Pectinida > Pectinidae > Mimachlamys > Mimachlamys varia. The sequence goes on along the minus strand of OX392532.1, from coordinate 23,691,923 downwards.
ATTATAGTGATGGATATGACCAACCTTCATTTAAAGCACTGTATACACTTGGCAATAAAGGGATAAACGAAATTTGGTTGTATATATATATATCTTCAGGGTGGCCACAGGCAATTTGTACGTATAAACAGTAAATAGGTACACAACTAATTTGCCATTCACAAGGTACAATCTCTGTATAAGCTTCGTGTTAAAATGTTAAGCTTTGTGTTAAAATGTTAAATGATCAATGTATTTGGCACTTGATTGTTTATCAAATGCAATTTTCATAATAAATAAGTATTCTCAGTAAAACTTTCATCTTGATAACTTTCGCAATCTTTACCTTTCTTTCTACTATTCTAGTACTTATTTCGAAGAATGTTGCATGGTAGTACCTCACAAAATTTGTATAATCCTGACAGTACTAAAATATGTCTCGCCTTCACTTGCACCACTTCCATTGGGTATACATGAACAGAATTTCTGAATCAGAATCAGAACTTGACTCAGCAAAGTTTAAAATACACTGGCAAATGGTGAAGTCTGGTTCCGACTCATCTTAAGAAATATTTTCATATATAATGGAACTTGAAATACATGATGAAGAAGACTCTTTTTCGTGGATTGTACCTCTACTTGGAATGCTTCCATAAGCTAATTGAACCAATTACGTTTTACATCCGACTTTGCATGCAGTCTATCATACAGATTTCAAAATTTGTACCGTGGTACAGTCTTTGTACGAACATATTTTCTGCACCTCTTTTGATGAAAATCATATGTGGAAAGATGCCAACTAACAGTCAAGCAACCACGCGTGAATGGGTCCTGCATGGTTGAATTAATCCTTTAATATAACTAATTTTAGCGTTCAGGATAGTTTTTATACGCCCGTCAAAAATGACGGGACGTATTATGGTATGGCGTTGTCCGTCCGTCCGTACGTACGTACGTCCGTCGTAAACTTTTGTTTGTCCGGAGATCTCCTCCTACAGTTTTCAACCGATTTCTTTCAAACTTGCTAGGCTTAACCACCATGACATGAAGTTGTGTTTTCCTGAAAGACAATTTGATTTGAGAATATTTACTAGAGTTATGGCCCTTTGGGACTCAATTTCGGGCATTATTTAGAAAACGTCAGAACTTTTTTGTGTTTTCTTTAATTCCTCTGAAATTTGGTATGGTACTTCGAATATCTATAATATGTAACATATATTACGGGTTTTGTTGAGTAGTTTCACCTTTTTGCGTAACAGCAATTCATAGTTAGATATAGGCATTATATAGAAAATACATTTCTGTTGTAAACTGTTGTTTTGTCCGGAGATCTTCTCCTACAGTTTTCAACCGATATCTTTCAAACTTGCTAGGCTTAATAATCATGACATGAAGTTGTGTTTTCCTGAATAACAGTATGTTTCAACAATATTTACTAGAGTTATGGCCCTTTGGAACTCCGTACCTGATGCAATTTCAGACCTTATGTAAAAAATATCAGAACTCTTTTGCGTTTTCTTAAATTCCTCTAAAATTTTGTATGGTACTTCGAATATCTATAATATTTAACATATGTTACTGGTTTTGTTGAGTTATTTCAACTTTTCGCGTAACAGCATCGCATAATTGCAATTGCAAAATATAGGCTTTATGTAGAAAATGCATTTCTGTTGTAAACTGTTGTTTTGTCCGGAGATCTCCTTCTACAGTTTTCAACCGATATCTTTCAAACTTGATTGGTTTAATCATCATGAGATGAAGTTGTGTTTTCCTGAATGACAGTTTGTTTCTACCATATTTACTAGAGTTATGGCCCTTTGGAACATCGTATCTGATGCAATTTCAGACATTATGTTGAAAATGACAGAACTTTTTTTGCGTTTTCTTCAATTCCTCTAAAATTTCGTATGGTACTTCGAATAGATATAATATTCAACATATATTACGGGATTCGTTGAGTTATTTCAACATTTCGCGTAACAGCATCGCATAGTTGCAATTGCAACATATTGGCATTTATATATAGAAAATGCATTTCTGTTGTAAATTGTTGTTTGCCTGGAGATTTTCTACAATTTTCAATCGATATCTTCAAAACTTGCTAGGTTTAATCATTATGACATGAAATTTCTTTTTTACTGAATGACAGTTTAATTTGACAATATTTACTAGAATTATGGCCCTTTAGGACTTTGTATCTGATGTAGTTTTCGAATATCATGTAGAAAGTGTCAGAACTTTCTTTGTGTTTCCATACCATTATACTTCGCATAGGGTACGGCGGGCGTATCATGCCTCCGCTTGCGGTGCTCTTGTTTTATGTTCAATATCCACACAACCTGCTGTATTTCCATTGGTTATTAATTGCTTCAAATGTGCAGTCGGAATAGTAATTAATCCAACCAGGGCACGCAAATGTAGATTTCACAGCACGGTTAAACAACAATAATTTGGAAATAACATCATCGCTTGCCAGAGGTTAAAGTAGACGATTCAAATAAAATATAATTTATTCCTGCTGCAATGTTTGCGAATATTTAATGTGATAATGCGGTGGTGGATAAAATATACACAGTCTTCTTCGTCAAAGTTTCAATAGTTGAATGATAAACAAGATGTTTACCTGTGGTTGGGATACCTATCAAAGTAATTTCCTCGGGAGTCTGCCACAAAAACACACTTAACGAAGTTTTTCTGTCGGCTGTATAAATAATATGTTCACATAATAAAATACCTCGCAATAACGCATGCGCCTTACTTTATGCGTTCTCTTCAGGCTCCTGCCTGATCTCTCATGAACTCCGATTCTTCGTATATTTATACCCCCCGCAACGAAGTTAGAGGGGGTTACTGGAATCAGGTTGTCCGTCCGTCTGTAGACACAATTTGGTCCGGCTATGCATTCGCTCAGTTTTCAACGGATCTAAAAACTTTGTTGGGAATAGACAGTACAGTATGAAGATGTGCCCTTCATTTGTTGTACAAATAACGTTAAGGGGGCGGGGGTATGAGTTGGCCCCCGGACGACAGTTCTAGTTGGATCTGGATAAAGCAATTCAATAACAAACCAATGTCCAGCCTTGTCGTCTGCTGTCAACTGACCTCACTTTCGATAGACAGGAAATTTACAATTTATAAATTAAAAAATAAAATTACAAAAAAAAAGAGAAACATTTGAGAAAGATCCCTTCAGAATTTCTCACGGAATAACGACCAATTTTCAATTTCAAAACCCAAGATTGTAGTCTGTCATCCATTTTGTTTTTTGATCAGTCCCAAAATTGAAAGGGCAAAACTAATCACTAGGGAAACGCTACAAATGAAATTAGGGAATAATCAATTAAGTAGTGGTCAAGAAATAACGATAATAATCTATTTCACAAATCCAAGAGAACTATATGATAGCCATTTTGTTTATAGGATCTGTCCGAAATTGACCAAGGACAACTAGGCACCAAGGGAAACCTACATAACAAACTTGAGAATGATTCGATTAGTGCTTTTCAAGAAATTGCGTTAACAATCTATTACTCACAAATCCAAGATGGCTGTCTTGCCTTTCGGCCATATTGTTTTATCGGATCTGTCCGAAAATTGACCAAGCACAACTAGGCACCAAGGGAAACCTACATATGAAAGTCGAAAATGATCCATCCAGTGCTTTCAATAAATAGCGATAACGAACAATTACTCACAAATCCAAGATGGCTGTCTATCGGCCATATTGTTATCGGATCTGTCCTTCTGTTATTGGTTGACTAAAAACACAAAAAGAAGGAACGATACAGACATAGTATGGATTCTCCAAAGAAGGATCTGTCCTTCTGTTATTGGTTGACTAAAAACACAAAAAGAAGGAACGATACAGACATAGTATGGATTCTCCAAAGCGTGTAAATCTCTTATTTGGGCTTGGACGACAGTTTGAGAATTACCACGCTACTTCCAAGTGGGCAATGTTTTTTTTTTTAAGAAAAAGTTATATCAGTGAAAATTTATCAAAAACATATGCCGTTTGAAAACCATGGACACAGATATGATGCCATGTATGGATAATTTCAAAAAAAGTTGAAGAGAAAATCGTACCCTGCTAGTGGACATTTTATCGTTTCGATCAATATAGTTACCACATATGACACAGCGATACATTTTTTTTTTAAATATATATAAATATAAGAAGATTTTTAACTGCTTTACCATTTAACACATTAAACATCTTCTTAGGTTGATTTATACAAAAATACGGCCCTACATGTGATTTTTGTTTGCCTACGAAAGAAATTGTCCCGACGTTGGACTAAGTAAATAATATGCAATAACACGCTAGTAATCAAAGCAAAAAAGACGTTATGTGCTGCCCAGAAAAGTGAGCATAGATACATTGAAAGTGGACGTTTTTGAGTTTGCTTATTAGTGTGTTCACTTGTTGTGATGACAATGATGACTCGGTTCTCATTTTGTGGATTGATGCTTACTTTGATGTGACCAAGATTTACATGGCGGGTGTCGAAGAGGAAGCAGAAGACGCTTACTCTCCCAGAACAGCCGGTCTTATTTTCTTGTGCTTTAACGAGAGTCTCCATGGAAATCTTTCCTATGTTCCTTTTTGCCTCTAGTTTAATCGCTTTTGAGTTTTATGGTTTTGTTGACGCTTTGGTATTCTCTGATTTTTTTTTATAATACCCCCACACTGTCAAAGCGGTCAAGTTTGGTCAAAACTCGAGGCTTTAAGAGTCCTAAAGTTCACAAGGTCCAGACGGACAGACTCACAAAGTTATTGCTTTAAATTCCCTTAACAAAGTGGGGGGTATAATAACTAATAAGTGGTTACTAAAAATGTCCATCTGTGTGTCATTTGTAAGACATTATGTCACACCACGCTTACTGGAGTTTGAAGTTAAGCGGCGACAAAGGTCACCAGAGCATGACGTCTTATGGGATGTTGCCCGTTCCATGTATTTTAATCAAATTGCTCATCAAATATACTAATGGGCTGCATCTACCTACCTCTTCATATATATGTTATCTGTCTTTGCATCGGGTTTGTTTGTATGCCGCCTAGAGTAATATGATTGTATTGTGCTTATATGAATATGATGATTTTATTAGCATATGTGTCTCACATTTCCATTTACTGAGTTAGAGTTTTATGCGATAGTCACAGTGAATAATCACGAGATTGCAGGAAAGATACCTATTCGATCAGCATTTGGTGTGAAACGCATCTAGGGTATATTCATTTTAATCCTATCAAAAACATTATTCATATCAAATGTAGATCTGTATAAGAATTTGATGTGTATATTATTTGCTGCTCATTTGTCTGTAAAAGGATAGTCAGCTATCACTTAAAATTTCATATTCATGAAAATCTGATAAATATTTCTAGGTAAGAGAAAACCCATTTATAAAATGCATCTCATCTAGTGTTAAATAGCACGGAACGGTGCTAAATTGTCCAGAAAACCCATTTCTTTGTCAAAGTCTTTCTAAGAGCACGAAAAATCACAAGTAAAAAAAAATCAAAAGTATATGAAAAACATTTAAGTTATTATATACTTGTGATTGATCGTGCTCTTAGAAACTTTTACTTCAATGTTACACAATTTAATTCAAATCAGTGTGAACAAAGAACGAATGTTTCATTTTAAACAGCATGTAACATTCAAAGATTAAGACTGGTCCTTTTATGAACAAACAGGAATTTTTGTTCGGAATGCTTGATGTGATGAATATCTTCATATGACTGAATGAACGTAAAAACCATATCGTTAATTTCTACAAATTAAACATACACACATCAAACATTTCTTTCTATGTTGATGTCATCTGATAGTGATCTATTCCGATCATCTTTTTCCGTCGTCGTCTGTCGTTAACTTTTTTACATTTTCGACTTTCTTTTAAAGACCTAGATGCCCAGAGTTGTTATTGGTCCATCATGACAGGATGAATAAGGCAAAGTTACTCAAATGAATGACTTTGAACTTCTTTCTAGGTCACTGGGTTTAAAGGTGTTCAATTTTCCAGCAACTTCTCAATAATCGATAGTCTGTCAACAAGATCAACTACATAATATTTACTTAAATATTTATTGACCGATTTACATAAAACTTTATCAGGATTTTTTCCAGTTCAAATAAATACTTTGCTTGGTCAAAGTCATACAATTCAAAGGTCAAGATCGAATTTTGCAACTTTTGTAACTTTTCGCTTAACATTTTGTAAAAATTTTGTTTGATTTGATTGCTTTTACCGTCATTTAAGGACGGCCTCCCAGTGTATGCGACATGGGTGTGGATTTTGAAGGCTTCGTATACTACGGTAAGCCCGGGCCAGCCCGAATCGGTATTGTAAGAACAAATCTAGATTAATCTAGCCAATGAACTAAATTGATATTAGTTCTGATACAAAATAAAGAGTTGAATGCAGAATATCTTATAGCTAGAAATTCGCAACATACATTTTTGGAATTAAAAAGTTTAGGAATTAACTGTTTAGAACAGACTATTAATTAGGTATCTAAGGAACGTTTTCGATCTTCAGTTATTAGAGATTTTTCTTTTCCAAAAAGGCGGACGACGATACATGGTAGAGAGCTATTTTGGAATATACTTTGTGAAAAACACGACAAAATCCAAGAGGAAATTTACTGAAGAAAGGATGATTGAATTCCTGGTCAACAATATCATTTTCATTTAAAAATATATTTGTTTGTTCCCAAAGTTCTTTTCATTGTACATTCATGAGATTTGACCAGTTATTCTTTTGCTTTTGAAAACAAGATCAATCTGAATGATATGCAGATACTATAGATATGATCTGACAAATATCCCATAGGTGGTGACGTTCTGGTGACCGTTTTGCACCAGCCAATAAAACTACGCTGCAAAAGTCATGAAATTGATTGTCTGTGGGCGAAATACGGTCAACTTCGAAAATAACGAAGTCGGGAACAACGAAATTCCGGCAACAACGAAGTAAATTTAAAGTCCCGATTTTCACTCTTATATATTTTATATATTGTTTTACTGAAACAACGAAGTCTGAAATAGCGAATTAACTGAAACAACGAAGTGATTTTGCAGTCCACATCCGCATTTTTACCTGTAATAACGAAATAATGACCTGACTCGACACAAATTCCAATCAAAACAAAGCTACGTTCTGTGTTCACTTGTCGCGGTGCGTTTGAATAGGTCACCTGGGTACTCATATACACCTATCAATTTAAAATAGGCTCATGTCGTTACTTCTGTATGTCTTATCATTGCTTATACATAAAATCATGATATCGGAAATAGCGAATTCCTGATATAACGAAATGTTTTTCATGGCCCCCAGTAATTCGTTATAAACGAAGTTGACTGTAGCTTGCTTAATCATATCTGTGCATTAAGTCATTACAAGCCATTGTGCAGTATTTGACTAATATAATCTAACCAGTTATGAAAACTACCCGTACTGTTGTTGCACCATTAATACGAGAGGTGTTCCAAAAATAATGTCACTTGCATCGGTGCTCATATAGCGGAAGTGCTTTTGTTCATTTTAATTTGCTCTGCCCTTCAAAATACTCTCCGCCAGCAAGAACACACCTTTTTAGCCGGTCAATCCATTTTTGGAAGCATTTTTCATACCCCTCAATGGGTACACCCATCAGACACTGATAGACAGCAGATCCAAGGGCATTTTCTCGAATTGTATCTCCTTCGAGATAAATGATATTTAAGTTTTGGAAAGAGAAAAAAGTCGCAGAGGGCCAAGTCTGGCGAATACGGAGGGTGCGGAAGGACGGTAACCTTCTCTGACTCCAAAAAGTCAGTCACAATACGTGCCTTGTTAGCGGGTGCATTATCATGCAAAAGTCGGACATACTTAAGTCCTGTTCTGGGGCGGCGACTTTTGTAGTAGTTCTTCAAATTTCTCAGATCAACGTTTTTATAGAACTTGCCTCTGACCGTTCTGCCTTTTGGCACCGGGATTTGAATAGCTGGGCCCTTATTAGTGAAAAAAATAGCATACAAAACCTTCTTTACCGTTCGTATTCGTTTGGCAATACTTGGGCGTCTGGCATTTTGAGTGGCCCATATTCGGTGGGCAACCTTCCGCTTTGGTTCAAAATAATTTGGTTCAAAATAATACACCCAGGTCTCATCACCAGTGACTATATTATCAAAAACCTTTTTACTATATTTTGGGTACATTTTGAGAAGTTTTTTTACCATTGTTACACGCGTCTTCTTTTGCTCATCCGTTAACAAATGGGGTATCCATCTTGCATTTATCTTTCTAACTTTTAGGTGTTTCTTCAAAATTGCATGAACTCTTGCTAACGACAAGTTTGTCATTCGAGCCAATTGTCTTACGCTGAATCGAGCATCAGTTTGGAGGATATTTCGGATTTTTTCTATGTTACCTTTGGTCGTAGTTGTTGCAGGACGACCTGGGTGAGCAGCATCTTTCCGTTGCTGGTGCCCAGCACTAAATTTACCTACCCACCTACAAACAGTCCTGTGAGACATTTGGCCATCCCCATAAATGTCACACAACTCGCGGTGAATATCTACAGCCTTTTTTTCAATTTCAACATATTTTATTGACATAAGATGTAATTTTGTCAATAGGATTAGACATCAGGCATTGCCTATATTAGTCCTCTCCTTATATAATAGGTGGCAAACAAACACAAACATATATACACACATGAATTAAGATTAACAATGGTTTAACAAAAGGGGAGGCAACTCCTCAATGTGAAGAAAAAGGTTTATTATACAAAAATGAGGTGAAACTCTAAAATTATTCTGGATGTTATTTTTTGATTGCTGAGTGCATCTATTTGGTCAAATTGAATTTATTCCCCCAACAGATACAGGCCTTAAAGCCTCTTCAGCCTTTATGCCGAGTATGACCTACCTTTTATATAGGCCCTAATTTCAAGAACATTTTCAGCTTGTTTTCCTGTCATTTTGTGTCTAGTCTAACGAATAGGCTATGAAACGATGTACACTGTACCGAGGCCAGTGAACGTGTGGACGAGATATTTACCTGTGTCACGAGCCAGTGATCACTCAATCGACACGAGGTGGTTTTGTGCATAAATTGCACGATTTCCGCGAAATAAAGAACAGATGACATTATTTATGGAACACCCCTCGTATGCATAAATTGATTATTTGAATGACATACAAAAAATTCAGAGAATACCAAAGCGTCAACAAAACCATAATCCGAACTCAAAATCGAATAAACTAGGGGCACAAAAGGAACAAAAGGAAGATTTACATGGAGAATTTCGTAAAAGCACAAGAGAATAAAATAAGACCAGGTGTTCCGGAAGAGTAAGCATCTTCTGCTTCATCGACGACACACGCCATGTAAATCTTGGTCACATCCAAGTAAGCATCAATCCTCAAAATGAGAACCGAGTCATCATTGTCATCACAACAAGTGAACACACTTACAAGCAAACTCAAAAACGTTTATCTTCATATCACGCAAAGATACAGAATATTTCTCGATGATATCAAGATGGCGACCATAAAACTTGCCCATAGTTTTCATCAACATGCATTTCTCGAATCCCTGTGCCGTAAGTTTGTTCGTCAGCAGTCGACATCTATCACGAAAATCGCGATATTCAGAGCAAGCCCTAGAATAACGAATCAACTGCGAAATGCAAACACCATAGGATGGAGAAGAAGGGATGTTACTATCAAGAAAGGGAGAGTTCACGATAGGAAAATCAAAATCGTCACGTTTATCATACAGCTTAGTAGTATGTTTCCCGTGATGGTCATAGTTTAAGTAAAGATCGAGGTAAGAAGCTGATGTAGGAGAGTCTGTTGTGTCTTTAATCTAAAGTTCAGTAGGGTATATGCGATCGACTAGGTCAGCAAACTTCTTGTTGTTTATAGACAACACATCGTCGATATACCTGAAAGTGAAATTGAAAGATTTGGCAAGGTTTTTATTACCCGTCCTGATACGCCCCTCGACAAATTCAGCCGCGTATGAAAACAAAACAAGTCAGCCAAAAGTGGTGCACAGTTAGTACCCATTGGAATGCCAACAGTCTGTTGGAAAATTTTTCCTCCGAAATCAACAAAGATATTGTCAACCAGGAATTCAATCATTCGTACTATATCTTCCTCAGTATATTTTAATCTAGCTTTTGTTGTGTTTTTCACAAAGTATGCTCCAAGATAGCTCACAACAATGTATTTGTATCGTCGTTCACCTTTCTTGGAAAAGAAAGCTCTCATAATGAGAGACCGAAGACGTTCTTTCAGTTTGGCATGTGGTATGGTAGTGTACAGGGTGGAAAAATCAAATGTTTTGATGGACGAAACATTTTTGAGAAGGGGGTGCTTAAGACTGATCAGAAGATCTTTTGAGTTTTTCAAAATCCACATCCCATTAATGCCACTTCTGGAGTATACAGTGTCACAATACGACTGAAGCCCTGATTTTACGGTACTAAGAATGGTAGTAAGAAGTTTTGATAACGGCTTGGTTGAGCAATGAGACGAGCCAGCGATAAAACGTTGCTTATAAGGATCGGTATCTAATATAGCCGAGGTAAGTCAGCGTCTTTATCATCAACGAGTATTTTGAATGATTGCAATACTGATGTATGATTGGAAAGTATTTCATCTTTCGAAAAACCGGTTAATGCGTAAGTAGGGTTACCTTGGTTATCAAGCAGGCCTAGTTCTTTTTGCAAACAATGAATGTAATAGTGTTTGCAAACAAGGATCAGGTTATTAGATGCCTTGTCTGCAGACACAATCACATACTTGTCATGTAGGTCGTTGAGTATTGTTCGAACATCGGGGTCAAGAAAAATAGACTTGTGTTTAGTTGTATGTATGGGTGATGTTAATCAAAGCGACGCTTAAGTCTACATAATATTTTATAAGTGTTTGCAATTTTCCTCTTATCTACCTTTAACAAACTACAACACTGTTTCAACAGGAACTTATAAAACCAATAATTATATTTAATTATCAGTAAAAACCATTGGTTGAAATATTTCATTTCCAGTAGTTAAGCATACAGCTAAGTTTTAATAATATTTTTGAACATTAACGTATCTTTATATTTAAAAGCTTTTTAAAGAACAAATCAGGGCCCAGTCGTTCGAAAGATGGTTAGCTTAATCAGTGATTCGTGCAACTTTTCATTATCCTTTAGATTTAAAATGAAACCATAGATTTAATTACAACTTTGCAGATACCAAACACCTTATAGTGTCAATAAACATACAAAATGTTAAGACTTTAACTTGTATATTGACAAAATTATTAAAGTTTGAAAAATGTCGTTAAAAAGTGATTAAGCTTATCATCCTTTGAACAATTGGGCCCTGCTGAGGATATATCCATACAATATTATAAATATTCCCATATGTATTTGAATATAATATTCATCTGGCATTCTCGTGTTGAAACTCGCATTAACATGTATTTTGTAATATGTGTTTCATTAGGTTCAATGTCCCTTTAACAGTTTAGTCAAAACCGTTTACGTTTTCATAGTGTTATGCCTCGTTGATTGATTTTTAAAGATGTTGCAAAATTGTTCGTTGCGGTGTATAACCATTACATAATTCACAGTTCAGTTTTATAAAGCACAGGAACAGTTGGGGTAAGGCGTTTCTAAGTTGAAATAACTTGTGCCTAATCCCTATTGTTATTGAACAATATAAATATGTTAAAATCAAAACAGTTCTAGACATGATTTATGCAATAGTTACAGGACATTACACAAACAGTCATGATATAACATTGCAGTAAAATTGTCGATGATATTAAAGGGTGGAATGCTGTCGTAACGTACAGTTTGGTTAGAACATTTTGTATTTCATACCAGTTTTGGAGATCATATGACTGAAATTAATTTAAGGTTTCAGTAAACAGGTTTAGGAAAAAAGCATTTAATTGAAAGTGTGTCACAGACTACTACACCATACTGATGATAAAAAAACACAGAAAAGCTTTAAATTAATTGCTTACCAATTGTTTTCAACATTTTGGTTTGGGAATATTGCTACTTATTTAAAATGGTGAACACCAGTGCTGTCGACGTGAAATGGACTTCTCGAGTCGAATTTATTGTTGCGTTACTTGGATATTCCATTGGAATGGCTGAAATCTGGAGGGTCCCATACCTTACCTACAGGAACGGTGGAGGTAGGTAAAATATATGTATCTGATAGCACTACACTATGTAAGCAATCAATCAATTCACATAATTTGCGTTGAAAGATCCTTTTGTATTGTCTTGTTCGGAAGAATAAAAAAATAGAGAATACTGAAGCGTTAACAAAACCACAATCCGGACTCAAAATCAACTTAACTAGGGGCAAAATGTGAAAGAAAAGAATTATTTATACGAAGACTCTTGTAAAAGTGCAAAGAAAATAAGACCAGGTGTTTGGGAAGAGTAACCGTCTTCTGCTCCATCGACGACAGCCGCCTTATAAATCATTGTGACATTCAAGTAAACATCAAATCAAAATGAGAATCGAGTCTTTATTGTCGATCACAACAAGTGAACTAAAGAGCAAACTCCAAAACGTTTATCTTCATATCACTCAAAGATACAGAATATTTCTCAATGAGACTAAGATGGCAAAACTTGCCGATAGTTATGATCAACCTGCATCTGTCGAATCCTTGTGTTGTTAGTTTGTTTGTCAGCAGTCGATATCGATCACGAACATCACGATATTTAGAGCAAGCCCTAAAATAGCGAATCAACACCGACATGTAAGTTGGAGAATCAAGGATGTTACTATCAAGAAATTGAAAGTTCACGATCGGAAAATTGAAACTGTAACGTTTATCGTATAGCTTAGTAGTAAACTGTCCATGTTGGTTATAGTTTAAGTAAAGATCGAAGTAAGTAGCTGATGTAGAAAGTATGTTGTGTACTTTATTTCAAGTTCAGAAGGGTATATACTATCAACGTGGTTGGCAATATGTATTAGTCATTCATTATCAGATGGTGGGCTATTCAAATCACCCTGCGTCCGTGGTCCGTCTTCCGTCCTTAAACAATTCTTATTATCGCTATTTCTTGAGAAGTACTAGATGTGTCATTCTCAAATTCTATATGTAGGTTTCCCATTGGTCCTTTATTATGAATGGTCTATTTTCAAACAAATATAACAATACGGGCAACCGGTGGCCATCTTTGATTTGCAAGGTAATAGTTTATCTTTATTTATAGACAATACTTATAACAATTCAAGGTTCTTATGTACCGCTTTATCATAATCAATAGCTCGTTTCAAAGCGGTTCACAAATTATTACCCGTGGTCATAGGGCATAAGCAATAGGCCAATATCGTTCTCAACTCCCTGGGAGCAAACAACCGTTGCGGCCATTTCACAACTTCTAGCACTTACAAATCACATACTCATTTGCAACTGAGTAAACTGGAACAAACGATATAAAGTATTTGGTCAAAGATGCAACACAAGTGCCGCGGTCGTGACTAGAAATTGCAACCCCTCGATCACGAACCCTTAGTTCTACTACTAAGCCACCGTGCATCATATGATAACAGGAAGGATGTATGTTAAATTATGGCGGTTTTCTTTTGGTGCCTAGTTGTGCCCTTCGGATCAGAACAAACAATATAGCTAATAACATTTCTTATGTTATATTGTCACTTTTCTCCAGAAGGATTCTCATATTTCATTTAACTAAAATTAAATACATGTAAGAGAAAAAAAGGGAAAAGATGCATTCTTTTATGAAAACAAAGAAGATTGTCTATGATGGGCGCCAAGATCCCTCTGGGATCGCTTTGTTTATAATAGATAAGGAAATATCACATGTCCTTGACATCTGCCTTGGCATACACGTAATTGAATTATTGATTTCCATACATTGGTATTTTTTCACACATGGACTAGCAATATACTACATTAAGATAAGTAGAAGAAGAGATGGATTGCCAATAATCTGTATGTATTTCACGTAACCCAAAGGCCCGAAAATTTGCCTCTTAAATTACATTATGTGTCTCAGATATAGAATTATACATTTTGATTTGTAAAACCAAATATAAAGTGTTGCCTGGAAAAGGAAGATAAGAAACAGTTTTGTATTTAAACAATAGTAGCTAAAAAGCAGTGATAAAGTTATATAGCGTGTTTCATTATCGGAACGTTCCAGATGTGCCAACTTGGAACTGGTCCGCTAAATGGAACAGAACGTGCCGAATTCCGTTCCTGTGGGTGGAAATCTAATGATCGAAAAGGAAAAGAAACAACTTTTCCGAAAATAACGAAACGGTTCCGTCATAAAATCCGCAAAACAATGCGAGTAATCCCTTTTATTTACAAATTGTACACACTACGATGCAACTTGGAGTTGGAAGTGATATATTTTACTGATGAAATGCAGTCTAACTGGTTAAGTTATGTATATTTACAATTTATTGAACATCTGAACCGAAAACCTTTCACTGGCCGCCATATTGGATCCAACTTGGTACCATCAAATGAGACGTTCATTAGCGTGTACCATTTAGCGGAATGTCTGGTTCGTTCCGGAACAACCGGAACGTTCCACTAAATGGAACACGCTAATAATGTTATATTTAAAAACAATCTTTGAATACCAAAGCGTCAACAAATCCATAGACAATAGCATATGCATTATTTAGCTATTAAACAAATATTTGCGAAACATTTCCGAATATTCTTTTATCAAATATGCAAATACTATATTACCTCTGGTTAGGGATAAAATATCTGATAAAACAACAGTAAAAGCCTACATACTTTCCGTATGTATCATCAATGACCGTTTCCTAATTTTGTAATCTTTACAAAGGCAGGAGTGATCACTTTACAATGTTAAAGTTTGGTGTCTCTTCATAATTTGTATTCATGTACCTTATTCTACATACAAGTTTCGAGATATAAAATATGTATAAAAAGGTAGTGTGCATGCACTTACTTTTCAGTTCGTCGTTATGCTCCCTCTAACTGTACGAAGTAATTACCATCACGAAACTTTCGGGGTGCTAAACGTTCGACGTAGACAGCTTTCAGATACGATTTTTCGCTTTTTGCTTCGGTAACAATTTGTTTTGATTATTATTTATGTCCTATTGAACACTAAGGTCATTTGAACAGAACAGTTTGTAATTAAATTATCAGTTTACTGTTAACAACTATATGACCAAGAAACAAATAAAAAATCATCTTAAAGACATTATCTGATAATGATCTTCAGATTAACTTCTGTAGATAAAAATATAATACAAACAAGTAATTGCTCCTTTATACTTTATCAATATAAACACAACATGACAAAATATGATTAACATCATACAGCTGTATTGGCCATGCTAGGGACGAAAACGAAATATGCCCTCATACTTGACCTGAATTGGACTGGGAACAGGAGCTGCCTTTTCAGGCGCTAATACCTGGTCATATTTAACATGGCAAGTAGCTCCCTGTGTGTGTATGTAACCGTGTGCTGGAGATGAATTGTATTATGTTGGTAGTGGGACCGTGGTTTGTGCAGCATCGCACGTAGTGTCACCTCACTTTAATGATACAGCTCAGATGCCACAACAGCCACCCAGCCCATTTCCCCACCTGGGTTGTCGGATTTGTGTTGGCAGGAGAAAAACACGTTCACTGAATGTTCCATGTATTCGACGACTTCGGGGATCGAATCCCGGTCGCGTGCGTTGAAGGCCACATTGTAACCACTCGACCAATCTGCCACCTTTCATTTCGCACTAAGGGCCGTAGCTCACATAAAACAGTGTTGACATCGAAAATTAAAATGTCGGTGCACAACTCACTTTTACAGACTCATGTAGAAATTGATACAACATGATGATTTGCAGAAATGTCAAGTTTAAACAGTTTTTCTACTGAAAAATATCAAAACGATAGACTTTCTTAAAACAACTACATGTATTGAATTTTTGACAGTTTGAACATGATTGACATTAATATTTTGTTTGCTTTTATTACTGCACAAAATCGTTAACGCATACTATGGGTTAACTGCTTCAAAAAGAGCTTTTTAGAGCATACCACTGATGCTAGATTTCCTTCAATACTTTTAGTTGGCAAGTCCCTGAACATGGCTTCTAATAATGTCATTTCATATGTTTTCAATGTTATTCAAGTCAGGACTGTTGTCGAACAAGGATAGCATCTCGGTTCTCTTGATTTTAAAAACATTGAATTGTGACAAGGAGCCGATACCTGTTGGGTAATGTATTCCTAGTACGTACGGTAAAAGCCTGACAATTAGATATTATATATATACGTTCGTACTTTTACAAAACTTCTTTGCTACACGGAGTTACACATCAGTAACAAGTTTCATTTCAATACGGACTAATTGAATAATCGCATGTACATCACTTATAAGAAACCAAAATATGCTGTCTTAAATATTAACTACATTAGCGTATATATGTTCATAGATGAATCTAAAAGTCTTGCTCGTCTAATCCTATGTTTTAAGGTGCTTTTATTATTGCCTACATTCTCCTGATGCTGGTGTGTGGACTTCCGCTCTACTTCCTAGAGCTAGCGCTGTCTCAATATTCTGGTAAAGGGCCGTGGAGGTTTTGGGACATCTGTCCCTTACTGCGGGGTAAGTTTGATTTCTAATCTGAGTATTTATATTGTTGTCAACAAAAAGTGTACCATACCATTTAACCTCCCTTATCTGATGCTTATTCTGATTTTCATATTGTAATACTGTCTTATTACAGGAATGGGCATCGCTATAGCAGTCATCAATGGTATAAGTGCTGTTAACTCTGCCATCTTGGTTGCCTGGTCATTCGAGTATTTCGTGAACTCATTTAAGGCAGTCCTGCCGTGGACGAACTGTGACAATGATTGGAACACACCGGCTTGCTTTAGGGCAGGCCTTCACATACTCAATGAGAGCAATTCCTTTTACAACAGCACCGGGAACAACGTCACCACGGTATTTCGCTTATATATTTGCTTCACAAAAATCGAACCTTCATAAAAAAAATATGCAGGTTGACAGTTGGAACGTGATGATGGTTTTTTCCTGACATAATGCTATTGGCATTGCTTTCACGAATAGTATCAACTTTGTTTTCAACTCAATTCTGTATTTTATAAACGATTTCTGTACTAAAAATATGTGGTTCTGATTTGTCAATAACAAAAACATAATTTGCATATTGTGCGATATTTCTTTATTATAAGTGTTCACAAATCAGTGTTATTGAATAAGCAGAATCCTATAAGGTAACAATAAGGCACATATCTGAAATTTTGTGTTCAACACAAAACGTGCAAACTTTTACTGATATATTTGAATATTTCCCGTTTCATAGATAGTTTTGCATGTTACACAATATGACAAAAAAACTAGCAATTTAAACCAAGTATTTTGGTATAATTTTAAGAATTTTAATGTTGACACATTTTTACATCTCGTCCGTTTGACTGATTTCAATTTAATTATCTTATTTCGTTTTATTCTGTTTTTGCCTAATTTGACGGTCCATCGGCAATCTTGGCCATTTTGGGCAAAACAACACTACAGAACGTATACAGTCACAAAACAAGAATACATCAAAATCAGGTAAAAGGTATCAAAGTACATAAACGGAATACGAATTGTTAATGCCCGATAATATTATTCCAACCACAATGGTTCGGCGTAATTAAATTCTTATTTGCGAAACATTTTCGAATATTATCACATAATCGTTACAACTGTTGAATAACAATCTATTATCCAACACATAGAATAAACTCTTCATGCATTTTGATTGGCTGACATGATGAGCTTTGACCAGAACAACGTCACTTGCTGATAGTTTACGTCATCATTTGTTGACGTCGTCATCACTTGGCAGGAATACATTCGAAATGATACATGTAGTGCATATGATAGTCTATGGTTCTCGCAAACTGTTTCCGACTGAAAATGTGGTAGAAACAGGTCACACGACTCGTGGTTATTTGATATGAAATTTATTTTATTCTCGTTAATAATTTTTTTAAAATTGCAAAAGAAACTCGATAAAGCTCGTATCTAAATTCCATATCCAACAACCACTCGTTGTGTAAGCTCTATATATACATATGTGAAAGAAATTGGTTGAATCTTTAATAATCAACGACCTATAGCACTGCATAGAAACTGTATTAAATTAACGTCTCATAGACGTTATTTATAAAATCTCTCAAGTATTTAACAGAAATCAGCACATGCGATCATCATGTACATTTTGTATTTAACTGTAAATGGTCGATGGTAGATAATAATGTGTTACTTAAAATTAATTTGAGGAAGTTAATGTCGGCTATTGTAGCTATCTCGATTGATTGCAAATCTAGATTTGAGCTTTCCAGAAACTTTTTTAAGTCATACGCCGATACAGACAGAATAGCAGGGTTCTCTACGTTTGATTTTAACAAAGTGCAAACTGTAGAAATAATCCTGTTCTGTTTCGCCTAGTGGTGGTTCATTTGCTTCAACGCAGAGGCTTTTGGATGGTGATGTGCGGAAATACCTAAAACATGGCGAATCGAGCGTCTGAAACTTTGACTTGCGGGCTGACCCATGTATAATAGAACCATAGCTTCGCTTTCCAGTTGATGTAAAAAGTGTCTTCAATGTAGTTTCTGTATCTGTTTAAATATCCTTTTCAAATGAAGATACTAATATCGGTTGTTAGCTTTTATGCCCCGCCATGAAATGGTGGGACGGGCATATAGTGTTACCCATGCCCTTCGCGTCTCGTCCCGTGGTAGTTAACCAGCTAATGTCTGCAACAACCATTGTGATTCTCACCAAACTTTGCATACATAATAAGTTTGATGTAATTTCTGAACCTTCCTTTTGTCAAGGATTAAGCATCCAAGATGGCCGCCACAACCTCTGATTGGCTGAAGTTATATGCAGTAATAACTTTTGTTCTGTTTGATTGATCTCATTGAAACTTGATAAAAGGGATGATAAAATAACAGTCCTCATTTTAAATGAAGCAACTAGAACTGTCTGTGAGGCATAAATGTCCCCGCCCCAGCTGGGTAAGACTTTAAGTCCCCCATTTCATGGCGGGGGCATACAAATGCTTAATGCTATGATTCAAAATGGCCGCCAAATGGTGGACTCTGGTTAGTCAGAATTCAGATCATGTCCGATTTTAATAAAAATTGGTATGTACATCTGGGTTGGTTAAACTAACACAAAAAAAAAGAAAATAAGTTCTAATTGGCTGAAAATCATCAACACATTTCAAATGCTATCAGGGCAATCATGTTTTACAGACATTCTCTAGTTTCCAATAATTTTGTCCGGTCGATTACTTCTAAAACCATTGAAAATACCATAACGAAACTTGTTGTAGCCTCGTATCACCAACAGTCGAAATGCAGTGCACTGTCGTTGTCACGTTCGCATTGACCTCCAGTTCAATTATTTAATACACAAGATAATGCGAATTTTACCAACAATTCCTGTTCAGGGGATAACTTTAAACCTGTGGTATACCTGCATCATCAATGTACAAAGTGAAAGTGCAATGCACTATCATAAAGTAATTGAGACATTAAAAGGCGTATAAAACATATCAAGGTGTACGCCAAAGTGATAAGTCAACGGTACCTCTCATATATCAATAATTAAACCGTTAACTTTAAGGGTAGACCTACGTCTTTGTTTACAAAATAATAAATCGCTATTTCATAAATTTGCCATTATGATTTTTTACATATTTTATGCAAAATGCCATCTATAACATTGAAAAACTGATATTTTCAGAACTTGACCTCTTTGGGGATGGCACCAGAAAAGAATAGTACTACTGTGTATCACCCGATGGATGCTGTTGACGAGTTTTGGCTGTAAGTGTGTCGGTATTTTTTTTAAATGGTATAAACAATTAAATCCCAATCTGATTAAAATTATATCTTAATCTCCGCGCCGCTCCGTAAAGTTCTCTCTACTGCGTCAAGATCTGAGGAAAGTTTATGCCAGCTTTTTCGTTTCAAAAACCACATTTCAGATTCTGAAAGTAGTAATTTGATTGGCTCATGCATCCCCTTTTGGATATGATTTTTCAATCAGATTGAATTACCCCGAGAAACGCCGATCCATTTATTTTGATTGACAAATAAAACTGTTAATAATGAACCTCTCTGTGTCAAAAACGGTTAATACGGCTTGATACTTCATATTGTGTTGTTAGCATTTGTATACGAGGCCAACACGGTGATCTATGAAGTTTTTGTTCATTTTTTTAAAATGACATTCAATATATACATTTAAACATTTACAGACAAATTAATCCATGTTCTCTAGATAGTTGTCGTATAATATCTTTTTAATGAAAATACAAAGATTAGGGTATTTGTTGATCAGCTACTTGATTGGATTGCAGCTAAAATGGACATTAGAATGCGTCAATGTACGCATATTTAATGGAGAAGAAAACTAACATTATGTCTGTGTTATGTTGACGTTAAAACTGTTATTTAAGTTTCCAATATTTCTATGCGCCTTAAATGTTATATCTGGAATACTATTTCAAATGTTTCCATTACTTTCTATTGTCGGAAAAAGTACAGAATAAAAGAATTATCTGATTTGTTTCAACATAACCGATAGTTAATAATAGTCTCCCAATCGCCTTTATTTAGATTTAGGTTTAGGTTTAGAGATTTAGTTCGGTTGATACTCAAGTTTAATGAAAAATACTATGAATGAAACATGTTATGTGCTTTTTATGTTTTAATTTTATTATTATATTTTTTTCTTTGTCAGATATCGGATTCTACGAATATCTGATGGGATTGACTACCTTGGAACCATCAGTTTAGTATTCGTGGCTTATCTATTCGCTGTGAGACTACTGGCATCCATCAGTATTGTAAAAAGCGTCGAAAGCATGGGCAAGGTAATCACATGCAATATACTAAGTAACAAAAGGTCAAATAATTTCAAATAACAGAATATTGGCAATCTTAACTGTAACAAAAATATGTATTTAGATACAAATTGTATTTTCTAAGAAAATAGTACAATATATTTTACTACCTTTACATATTCGCTACATGAACATTACCAGCTGAAAATACTTTTCATTAGGAGTATGAAAGCAGAAATTCTCCTGAAATAAAACGTGATTTACCTATGACGTCATAAATTAACTTTGTTGAATGAGTGTTGACGCTTCGCTTTGAATAACAATGAGAACACCGCTTGTATAACGATGTTTTCAGTAAATGCAAAGTTTCGAAATGCATTAAACCCCGCCAAGATATTAATGTGACATGTAAATTCTGCAGATGCTATATTTAACCGCATTACTACCTATTGCTCTCATTGTGATGATCTGGATACGAGCCCTGACATTACCTGGATCCACAAAAGGGATGCTGTATTTCGTGTCGGCTGACTTCAGAAGGTTTGCTGATCCACTGGTACCAGTTCAATTTATACGAAATTAGTATAAAGAGAATATATGTTGTTTTCTTTAAAGTATGTAAATAATAAAATACAATTTGATTGAATATTTGTTTGTGTAGATCTGATTATATTTATTCATCCATCACAGTATTTAAAAAGACTAGAATATATATTTTTATTTGTATTTTGTAGTTGTGGATAGAGGCCTCCTTCCAGACGTTTATAACTCTTGGTCCGGGCTGGGGAGGACTTATGATGATGGGTGCTCACAATGAATTCCGAACGAACTTTTTCCAGTATGTTTTTAACGGAAAGGCCTTTAAATACTACAAAAACACATTTAATCACATTTTCCATTGGCTGCAGATACGAGTTAAGCGTACATATATATTGTGACGTGTCACCCCCGTATATCAGAGGTGGTTTCACCTGCTGCTATCTGGAAGTACTGGATGGATTATTCTCAAATTTTATATGTAGGCTCCCCTTGGTGCTTAGTTGTACATGTGCCATTTTTTGACAGTTCTGATAAACAGTATGGCTGACAGCCAGCCATCTTTGATTTTGACAGTGACAGGTTGTGATCGCTATTTCTTGAGAGGTACTGGAGGGATCCTTTCCAAATTGCATAACCATGTTTGCAAAGTAACAGCGAAAGTTTGACTTCCGGTTGCGAACTTATATATATACACACATTTACAATTATCGTTATACAGGCTTCCCGGACCTCTCAAGCGTTTCCATAACTTTTACCCGCGTATGACGTCACTCCTGCGTGGAATTCCATAAACTCTGGTCCATTTTTAGTCATTAGCTTAATTAGCATTACGTAAGAGTTTTAAATGTATTTTTCAACCCAGTATAATTATTTTAGTTTGAGCGGAAAGTATGAAAGTTTGTGTATGATAAGGATTATTACTTTTTGATGCATTCCTACGGGAAAGAAGCGTCTCCGGGCCTCTCGTCAGTTCATCATTGTCTTCAGTGGCAGACGGTCGCGTCTGGACGGGACATATAAAGGAATCTTTCTTTATTTTAATTACTCTGTATTTGGCTTACTGCTTACGTCTTAATTTTCTATTTATAGACACTCACCAGCTACAAGGTGAGATCCCAGTATTTGGCTATTGAACGAAATTTCGTCATTATCTCAATATTTGAGGTTTTCTGGTATTTTTGCTGGCTTGCATATATAAAACAGACTTTAATTTAGTTTTGCTTAGAATAATAGGCTTTGGTGATTAGTTGAATATTTGACAGTTAACAAATTATGCAGTAATAAGTTTGGGTTTTTTCCTTTAAAATTTGAGATCTAGTTGTAGTATGTGACGTAACACACACATATGTTGCACCTCTTAAATTTAGTAATAGATACAGTATACCGAAAAAAATGAATTAAACTGCATCATACAGCTGTTTCTTTCTCCTAGGACTCTTCAGTGATGCTAGGGGCCAAAAGGTAAGAATCCAAAATTTCTAAACTAATGTTGAAGCAGAAGGGTCAGGTGCGTAAAACCCCTTTAATTTATGAATTTAGAAGTAAAATTTAACTAGTTCTGTATAATGTGTGAATTGCAAATACCTGTGCTGATGCCTAATGTTAATATACTCTATCATTGTGCTGGTTTGTGTTCTGTTATTAACTTAACACAAATACATATTTGTAATAAATTATATTTGTACCTGTTAATTTGGCTCTTACTGGATATAATGAGTTTTCACATTGTTAAGTATGTACTAACCTATTTCTGACCATTATTCTTGCACCTAATAAGGAGAAGATACAACCTATTCGACCGTTACAATCCAGAAAACACACTTTACTGATTAAACAAGAACCCCATACTTCTTCGAGGGTGGGCTGTAAGACGTTGGCACCGGACGCTCGCTCGTTACAATATATATATTTTATGAAATGCAAAGTTTAATAATTTGACAAAAAGTATGTAATATGACATCAATGATATTTTAGCGCAAATATTGGGATGATTACTTGTACCAATTAATAAATTAAAAAAAAAATAAATGTCTAAATCACTAATTCACTGCATTTTATATTAAACTCATCTAAATTACAGATCGTCTGTAATATCGACATCGGCGACCTTGACGTTCGGGCTACTCAATGGCCTTGTGGTGTTTTCCGTGCTCGGTGTGATGGCTGAGGAAATTGGTGTTCCTATACCAGACGTGATGACATCAGGTCAGTCAGTAACATTGACGTTTCAAATTTATATCATAACATTTCATGTGTATCATACTATCAGTGTCAAGAATGATACAGTCTGGTTAAAATGCATATCGTTATTGCGGGGAAGCCACAATGGACCAAAATTTCTATCGGATTGTAAGAGTGACAACACCTTGTACACTTTCTCCCATTGGTTTAACAGAATTGTTCATGGTATAAACTTGATTTATTTTACAATAATTATGAAACAAGTTGTACAACTTATATTAATCACTCTTGTTGGCCTGGATGTTAGCGCGCGAGGGGTCTTATTGTGGGAGGAAACCGGAGTACCCGGAGAAAACCCACGTGGTCGGGCAGGTGACCCCATACCTTTTCACGTCCGGTCGGGGAATCGAACCCCGGCCGCCTTGGTGAAAGGCAAATGCGTTATCCATTGCACTACCCGACCACCCCTATGGTTCATGGTAGTACGCTTTGTTTTGAGATATTTAAGGGCATATTGGTAATTGATCAGATTTGATTCCAGTAGATAAAGAAAGTCACGGAGGTGTCAAACGTTTGAAGCATGTATATTTATTCCAATCAGGTTATATGTTTAATGCTTTGTATTGCCCAGTCCCTAGTGATTGATAAGGACATTGGGTGAGTTTGTCTTTATGTTATTCTACCTGCTACATGTTTATGTGATTAACACATCAGCCTTTCAATATTTTTCCACGAAGTGAAATCCCAGATGGTAACCCCGATAGATATTCTGTGGTACTAATGAAAACGATTCCCTTAAAGATTTTCTTTTTCAGTTACATGTTCACATAGTGATTGTTTAAATTTTGTCTTACCCATGACGATTTTTTTTTATATTTCGTAGGTGGTTTTTCCATCGGATTTATAGCCTTTCCTAAGGCCCTGAGTTATTTCCCTCTAACGCAGCTTTGGTGTGTGATTTTTTATCTTGTCCTTCTCCTACCGGGAATGGATGCCTTGGTAATTTAACTTCTTATATCAATTAATTAGATGCGGTCTGACTTTCCTTAATTATCATTGATTAAAATATGGTCACATGGAGGTCCATATTTTGTTATATCGACCTGATGTTTCTATTTTTAGAAACACCGAGTCAATATTGCATTTGTGACGTCAAAATCAAGTTTCACATCTAATATAAAAATTAAGACCTTTGATTCGGTCAATATGGTGTTATACGCTAACGCCCCCTGTCAATATTCGACAGAGGGCGGTATAACACCATATTGACGTCAGCAAAGGTCTATAATAGATATATAACACATCCATAAATTTCTGGACAATGCATTTAATATTTCAAATAGACAAGATAACATTAGAATGCAGATAGAAAGAAAAAAACTATTTTTCAAATTATATCATAAGTATTGTTTGCCATTTATATAATAGGCTCGGGTTACATAAAAAATGTATAAGGAGAGACCTATTAAAAAAATCGTTTTGTATTGTTTTGTTATTGACAGTTTATCAACTTGAGAATTGCTGCAATGTTAACTTTGTTTTCCATTTTACAGGCAGTTATGACTGAACCTTTACTGATGGTCATTGAAGAAATGTTCCCTAAAATGCTGAACAATCGGAGGATTCCACTCCTGGCTGTTGTCAGTGTTGTGATGTTTTGTGTCGGTTTACCACTTGCTACACAGGTAGTTGTATATGCCATGTTCAACCACATACAAGAGTGTAGCTGCGTGGGTTTATTGTCCACAGAAGTGTTACAGTCAGAAATAAACCTGGTTAAACCCAAGAAAATAACAAGGAATCTTCAAAATTTACCCATTTATTTATAAGTCAATAACAAATAATAAATCAAATGTCATGTATTGTAATCCTAATATAGTAATGACGACTGTGCTCGCAATAACTCAAAGATGGAAAATAGTAATGTCCTATGTAATATCACGAGAAATGTCCTACTCCAATAAGATGATGTAGTTCAGATCCATATAAGACGGAGGAAAAGTTAGTTAGTTGGTTGATTGTTTTTACGTCCAATTAACAGCAAGGGTCATCTAAGGACGGCTTTCCAGTGTAGGTACTTGGAGTATCCCTAGGTGAAGATATAGTGTTCCTGCCTGATATCACAGGTCCAGCTTATATTTAGACTTAAAATATCTCGTATGCTCTTGTAGAAATATCCAGACTGTTCTGGATGCGCTATTTCCAGTTTTGGAATTTTACACAAATGATTTACTGCATAGTAAAAGAAGCATGAATATGATCGCAATGAATATGAATTACACTGCATCATATAGCTGTTTCGTTCCTATAGATTAGAAGACGGTATTAGTTGTTTGCGTCGCCATGTTGTTCAAATCTCGGGGTATGCGATGTGAGTTTGTGTGTTGAGAGCCTGTGTATTTGGGAGGCCGCGGTATAGCCTCTCAAATACACAGGCTCTCAACACACACACGTATCGCATACACCGGGATGCCGTCCTTTAATGACCTTTGCTGTTAATAGGACGTAAAAACCATTTACCAACCAACCAATTAACTTATCATGGCATTACTAATATCACTATGAAAGTATTTTCAGATTGACATAAAATAGCTTGATAAAAGGCTAAGGTTAGGTCAATGATATGGCGAGCACATATTAAATAATTATAAACCTTTCTGGTTGATGTGGGTATATTTTTTGCAAAATCGTGAGGTTTGATATGGTTTCATATATATACAGCATGGTTATAAAACCAAAATAAACAGAATAACTAAAAGTTCTTTAATACAAAACGATTATCTTCATATTCAATGTCTAAGCATTAATTTAGATAGTTATAGCATACGAGTTAATCATTGTTAGTAATTGTATGTAATACGTATTTATAACAGGCAGGAGTCTACATGTTCCTGCTGGTGGACTGGTACACGGGAACCTGGAGTGTCATGTTGATTTGTATGGCTGAGAGCATCGTGTTTGCCTGGATTTATGGTAAATAATATTAATTTGTGCATTTTACTTAATTTGAAACGATTGGCTGAAGTAGTCATCCGCATCAGTAGAACATTTCATCCACATGGAACATGCTGTTCGTGACTAGTAATATGTGGGGAACAGAAAACATTCGCTTTGTTTGGTCTTCTAATAACTTGGTTTTTCAGTTTGAAAATTGAAAAACTTGGTTTTGTAGTTTGAAAATTGAAATATTATGTTCCGCTTGTGTCTGCCAAGCTCAGCCGAACGATGTTTATCTATTATCAAGCGGTATAAATTATATCAAACAGGCCTTAAGTGAGCTCAAAATGCACCCCAAAGGCATTAAAACTAGACGATAAGGGACTTTACTCTATTTATTTTCTTGTCTCATTGAAAAAAAAAGTATACCTGCCGTACTAAGTTTTACAATATGTCTAAATAGAAATATAAGAGGCGGGAAAAAATGATTTCTTTCCTTTTACAGGTACGCACAGAATTGACCGTGATGTCCGCCTGATGCTTAACCGGCCACTTCCCGCCATCATCCGCTTAAGTACAGCTTTCGTTATGCCTGTTTTTCTCACGGTACGTACATGGGCATAGCTTTTCTCCCTAGCACAAATATTATCTTGTTCATTTTTTGCCCCTGGTTTAATCGATTTTGAGTTTGGATTATGATTTTGTTAACGCTTCGGTATTCTCTTATTTATTTTCACCGATTTCGAGTCTTATTTCTTGTTTTTCGAAACCATAATTACTTTCTATCGAACTGCGTGATTTGAAAAAGGAGCATTTGATTTTTCTATTGCTAAATAAGTTTAAATTGGACTAATATCATTATGTCCCCCAAACGAAGTGGGGGGACATATTGTTTTTGCTCGGTTTCTTATTATTATTATTCTTCTTGTTTCTTCCACTTTCTTCCGCCGCGGAGGTTTCCGACCGTTTTCTCAAAAACTACTGGACGGATCTTCACGAAACTTCACACACATACTCATTAGGGGCGGGGTGTGTGAAAACGGGTTGTTTTTTCGCGACCGGAAGTCCAAGATGGCCGCCAGAGCTAATTTCCGGTTTTCAAAATTCAGTCTCCGATTTCAGTAAAAATTGGTACATGGGTGTTTTAAGGGATGCTGAATAACATGGTAACATTTTCGTAAAGTTTGGTTGCCACCGAAACGAAAATGGAGGCCTCTGATTGGTCGAAATTTATATATTGTCCGATTTCAATGAAATTTAATATATATGTGTAGTATTACACCAACAACATTGTCGTAACCTCCGTTTCGTGATTCGTCAACATGGCCGCTATTTCCTGGCTTCTGATTGGTCGAAATTTATATATTGTCCGATTTCAATGAAATTTTATATATAACTGTAGTAGGACACCACGGACATTGTCGTAACCTCCGTTTCGTGATTCGTCAACATGGCCGCTATTTCCTGGCTTCTGATTGGTCGAAATTTATATATTGTCCGATTTCAATGAAATTTTATATATAACTGTAGTAGGACACCACGGACATTGTCGTAACCTCCGTTTCCTAATTCGTCAACATGACCGCTGATATATGGGGTGTCAGCTATATTTCCATTGTGAGTTCATTGGGCTCATCAGTTCCGACCAAAGGGGTTTGGGGGACATCTGTAATGGTACCCCATTACAATTAGCACTTGTTATTAAGTTATTTGTATATTGATATCTGATGAACAGTATTGAAACACAGTTTAGTTTATTTCAATGGTCAAACTTTAATCATATTCTTATCTTCATGCTTTGTATTCAAATATAATGTTTTGTGCAATTTTATTTCCACAGTGTCTCCTCGTGGTCAGTATCTTTACGTACAATCCGCCGTCCTTTGGAGACTACAATTACCCTGTGTATGCCCGAGCTATAGGATGGTGTTTTACGTTTGCGTCCTTATTACCAGCTCTTGGATACTGTGTTTGGGTCACAGTGAAAGCAAAAGGATCGTTAAAACAGGTACATGTACTGTTAAACGACTACAACAGCGTTCATTCGTGTTAATATTGTTCTGTTTCATTCCTTTGAAAATCACAAACTTTTTAGTCATCACATCAAAGCAGTTGTGTTGCGTATTTAATTTGGTCGATTTGAATGTTTGATTCTCTAGTTAACCTCAACGTTTAATATGCTATGATAGTTCAGTTAAAACAAGTATAATTAATTCGTCTCATCGTATGCCTGTACACTTGTCAATTTTAGATATTTCTGCAGAAGTACATACAACTCTGAAGTCCAGATAAAGTACAAACCTTCAGCTGTATTGACAGCATACAGTATCTTGTTACCGAGATTAAAATATTATATGAAATTAATAGCAATTTCAATTCAAACACGTCATTTTCCTTCTAGCGGCTCATACACCTTGCAAGACATACTCAACGGTGGAGTCCAGCGAATGAAAAGGCCGCAGCGATCTACAGCTACACGGAACACTCGGCAGACTTCACCTGGATACAATTATTCTGGTTTAATCTTACGGGTCGCGGAGGCATTGCTATCGATGACTTTAGGGACTCTGAACCAATGTTGTAGACACAGTTGAATTATTTGTGAACATTCTCGTGTATTTTCTTATATGTGACAATGGCTTCATATGTTGCAATGATTAATATTTTTTTTTTGTTATATATGGAATATATCCCTTGATTTACCATGTTTTAGATATTTTTAAAACGCATTTTGCAGCACTTGTGTGTGTCATCTTTAGACAATAAAAAAATCAGAGAATACCAAAGCGTCAACAAAACCATAATCCGAACTCAAAATCGATTAAACTAGGGGCAAAATAGGAACAAAGGAAAGATTTACATGGAGACTCTCGTAAAAGCACAAGAGAATAAGACCAGGTATTCCGTAAGAGTAAGCGTATTCTGCTTCATCGACGACACCCACCATGTAAATCTTGGTCACATCCAAGTAAGCATCAATCCTCAAAATGAGAACCGAGTCATCATTGTCATCACAACAAGTAAACACACTTACAAGCAGACTCAAAAACGTCCATCTTCATATCACACAAAGATACAGAATATTTCTCGATGATATCAAGATGGCGACCATAAAACTTGCCCATAGTCTTCATCAACCTGCATTTCTCGAATCCCTTTGCTGTAAGTTTGTTCGTCAGCAGTTGACATCCATCACGAAACTCGCGATATTCAGAGCAAGCCCTAGAATAACGAATCAGCTGCGACATGTAAACACCATATGATGGAGAAGCAGGGATGTTACTATCAAGAAAGGGAAAGTTCACGATCGGAAAATCGAAGTCGTCACGTTTATCATACAGCTTAGTAGTAAGTTGCCGTGTTGATCATAGTTTAAGTACAGATCGAGGTAAGAAGCTGATGTAGGAGAGTCTGTTGTGTTGTATCTCAAGTTCAGTAGGGTATATACGATCGACTAGGTCAGCAAACTTCTTGTTGTTTATAGACAACACATCGTCGATATACCTGAAAGTGAAATTGAAAGATTTGGCAAGGTTTTTGTTACCCGTCCTGAAAAGCCCCTCGACAAATTCAGCCTCGTATGAAAACAAAAACAAGTCAGCCAAAAGTGGTGCACATTTAGTGCCCATTGGAATGTCAACAGTCTGTTGAAAAATCTTTCCTCCGAACTCAACAAAGATATTGTCAACCAGGAATTCAATCATTCGTACCATATCTTCCTCAGTATATTTCAACTTAGCTTTTGTTGTGTTTTTCACAAAGTATGCTCCAAGATAGCTCACAACCCTGTATTTGTATCGTCGTTCACCTTTCTTGGAAAAGAAATCTCTCATAATGAGAGACCGAAGACGTTCTTTCAGTTTGGCATGTGGTATGGTAGGGGTGGAAAAATCGAATGTTTTGATGGACGAAACATTTTTGATAAGGAGGTGCTCGAGACTGATCAGAAGATCTTTTGAGTTTTTCAAAATCCATGATATCCCTCACTCAGCTTCCCAGTGCTTGAATATTTCTACATTGCGGCAGAACGCCACATTCCAAAACAAATGTCACACACAGATTAATGTCTCAATCTGCTCGCTTATGCAATAAATGCAGTAGAACCATTTGAATAGTTTTTTTTGTGTTATATGCATTATTGTATTGTATTTGCATACATCATTATTAGAATATAACGCTATAATCTTGATCTACACAAATGTTGTTGTAAATAACCTTATCTCGCTGGTGTAGTTTGGTTGTTTTACGTCCCATTGACAGCTATGGGGTCTGTCCCCAGGCCGAGACATACCAGAGTCTCTAACAACTGTAGTTTCTATCCCCTACTTGACGCTCAGTTTATGGGACTTGAGCAACTAGCAAGTATGTTAATGAGAGGGGTGTTCTTCTAGGGTTTGGCAGTATACTCCAGAGTGTTAGCACTTTAAATCGGCGAAAGATCAGGACAATCGCAAGAAGGCTTACAAGAACATAGCGCATTTTTTTTGGTTGGTTGATTGTTTTTACGTCCTATTAACAGCCAGGGTCATTTAAGGACTGCCTCCGGGTGTATGCGATAGTCTGGAACTTTTTGCCGATTTTAACTGCCCCCCCCCCCCCCCCCCCCCCCCCCCCCCCAGCAGAACAACACCCCACCTGGTCACATTATACAATCCAATAATACTGAACATCAAGCAGGGAGTAGTAACTACCATTGTTAGAGGCTCTGTAAACACTAGGCAAACCTCGTGTTTGGCCAATTAAGATTCGTAACCTCTGGTAGAGATTTCACTGTTCCACCCCAACGGGGTGAAATATCCTTTTATTCTCAAAACTTTAATCTACGATAGCGTCATCAGTCATGATACGCAGGTTGCGAGATTATTGTCAATTGATGTGTATTGGCCAAACGGTATTGGTAGGTGCATCAACCACGCGAGAAGAGTCATATTATGGATTCAGCCGCATTACATTTTCCCTTTTCTGTAAAAAACGGTACTGATTGGCATTCAGGGGTAATTCTAACCTAATTGGCGGATACAATTTAGAACTCCAACTGGGGGTAAATAAAATATATACATGGATATATTTATAGTATTACGACTCCATTTGTGATCGAAAGCTCTATATACCAAAAACACGGAAACTGATATTATTATTAGTAGGGTAGTAAATGTGAGTCTTTTGTAAAAATAATATATATCTGAAAATACCATAGCGTCAAGAAAACCATAATCCTAACTCAAAATCGATTAAACTAGGGGCAAAAGGTTAACAAAGGAAATATTTGTACGGAGACTCTTGTAAAAGAACAAAAGAATAAGACCAGGTGTTCCAGAAGAGTAAGCGTCTTTTTCTTTATCGACGACCCCCGCCATGTAAATCTTTGTCACATACAAGTAAACATCAATCCTCAGAATGAGAACCGAGACTGTTGACATCATAGACAATCACAACAATTACAATAATAAGCACATTCAAACACGTCTATCTTCATAACACACAAAGATACCGAATATTTCCTTATAAGATCAAGATGGCGACCGTAAAACTACGAAAATCTCGATATTCAGAGAGCCACAGAATAACGATTCAACTGCGACATGTAAACACTATAGAATGGAGAAGCAGGGATGTTACGATCAAGAAAGGGAAAGTTCACGATCGGAAAATCGAAATCGTCACCTTTAACATACAGCTTATTGGAATAAAATAATAAAATAAGAGAATACCGAAGCGTCAACATAATCATAATCCAAACTCGAAATCGTAAGCGTCTTCTGCTTTATCGACGACACCCGCCACTTGTCACATCCAAGTAAACATCAAGTTCTCAAAATGAGAACCGAGTATCATTGTCAATCACAACAAGTAAACACACTAATGAGCATACTCAAAAACGTCCATCTTCATATCACTTAAAGATACAGAATATATATTATTTTTTTTTACGACAATTTGTTTATTTTCCAGTTTACATTTAGTTATTGGCTTGCTGCCAGAGTTGGGGCCCTGGGATCAGCAAGCCTTACAATTATTTGTCCCCATACAAGCGGGCTGTCATCCATCATTCATCAAACATTAGCTTTTTTTTTATTCAATTTGCTTTTTCATACCTACATACACACATAGCATACTCTAACGCTAACACACACACACTCTTAAGACGCACGCATGTACGTGCGACTTCACACATGCGTACACACTAGTTCCACACCCACACACCTACACCCTCACTCAAATGCACTCACACCTTCACCACACACACACACATACATACACTGTGTATATACATGTATACACATATTTTATTTTTAACTAACAACAAAAATCTAGACAAAACAAAGTTATATCAGACAAACAAAATGTCTTTCAATCTAACCACATTAGGTTCAGACTGATAATAGTAATATCAGACAAACAGTTATAACAAACACGCTCTTTTTTATATCAGACAGTTGTGTCAAATTAACAACGGTTATGTGAGACTGACAACAGATATTTCAGACAAAACAACAGTTATGTCAGACTTTAAAATATATGTCAGACCAAAAAAAAAAGTCAGACTAACAACAGTTTTATCAGACTAACAAACCTTACATCAGAATGACAACAGTTATGTCAGTCTAACAACATTAATGCCAGACTAATAACATTTTAGGTCAGACTAACAGACATTTCAGACAATCAACTATTATGCCAGACTATAAAAGATATGTCAGACTAAAAAAAAATAAAAAAAATGTCCGACTAACAACATTTATATCAGACTAACAACAGTTATATCAGACTTACAAAAATCATGTCGGACAAGCAACAGTTTTGTCAAAAAATTACAACTTGTATGTTTGTCTAACAACAGTTATGTAAGACTAACAACATGTATGTCAGAATAACAATATTTATGCTAGACTAACAGTATTAATGTCCGACTAACACCATATATGTCCGTCTAACAACAGTTGTGTGAGACTAACAACATTCATGTCTGTCTAACAACACGTATGCTTGTCTAACAACAGTTATGTCAGACTAACAAACATTTATTTCAGAATAACAACATTTTTGTCAGTTATGACAGACTTACAACAGTTATGACAGACTTACAACAGTTGTGGTAGTCTAACAATATTCTTACTAGACTAAACAAAAGTTATATCAGACTAACAAACAGTTATATAACACTTACCGCATTAATTTAATTAATATTCATTATAAGGTGGTGTAAGTATACTATTATTTGTGAAGGATGTATTTCATTTCTTTTTTTTTGTCTGACGCAGTGCCTTCTCTCATCCACGTGCACATGGGAGATTGCATGACTAAGACAAATAAGTATGTGAAAAAAACCAGTCATGATTTATTCTAATAATTGTCTTAACTTACTAGTCATTTTCTTGTTTACCCTTAAAGCCGATATTACACCAATACGGGAGATGGTTTCATTTTTGAAAATATTGAACACATCTACTTGTTTGGTTTTTTGCTCACTTACATAATAGCTTTTGTATATACTACATGTATAACCAATCAATGTAAGTATATAGTTTATAAACAGGTATTCTTTTGCATATGGCTTATATCCAATGATTAACGATTTCAGTGCTATAACTTTTCTATTAGAGAAACAAAGGTTTTTCATCAGATTTGAAATTTTCATCCAGAATATCTTTACATAATTGCACGAAATAAAGTAGTGCTCGATATTTTCATCAACATTGCAGTAGTTACACTTAGTTGTAGCTACTAGTTTCCATTTGAATAATAAAGTTTTGCATGGTAAAATCAAATGGACAAGTTTCCATCTGAATTCTTTCAACTTATTTTCTGTGATATTTGTAATGAATAAAAAGTGCATTATTTATTTCATCATTCTCGGCTCTTAATAAATTATATAGTTCCGTGTATGCTAAAGGTTTGGTGAGTTTGTATTCAAGTAATAGGTTGTATAGTACTTTGTTTGTTGTCTGATCTAGCGTTATCTTTTTATGTGTTTGTGTATAAACATACCGTTATTCTGTCTTATTTATCACCGATTTTAAGGATTGTTTGGATTAAAGTGTTTTAACCCACCTCTCTGGAATGGCTATTTGAAGCCTGCTAAGTTCGGAAATCCAATTTGATTTTGACGCCAATTTGTCTAAGATTTTGTTTTGCGAAATTCGCATATCTGGACCAAGAATGTCTTCAACGGTAATTATCCCACTTTCAATCCAGTTCTCATAAACAAGACCTTTGTATTTGATAAAACGATTCCCCCATAAAAGTTGTTGTCTTATCATGTAAAAATCTGTCGGGGAATTATTTTCAGATTGGTGCATTTTTAGCCATGATACCAGGATGTCTTTGTAGAATCTTGGAAGTAGTTTTACACTGCTCAAAGAAGCTACATTGTCATTGTCAGTGTTCATATTGAACAGTAAAAACTTACCACCAAACTTTTCGTAAGAAAGGGTTGGTATAAATTTCCAAGCCGCTTCTTCGAAGTTTAACAACCTTTTTACCCACTTTATGTTCAAACAATCTATTAAAGTCTCTATATCAGTCATGTTTAACCCCCCCCCCCCCCCCCCCCCACCCCCACCCCTTGTTCTATTGTCCTATAAAGGTCGGTTCTCTTTATTTTTTCACTTCCTTCATTCCAAATGAATTTGAATATTATTTTCTTCGACAATTTCTTTATTTCATCTGGTGTATTTAAACTTGCTGCTTTGAAAACAATCTTAGGCATATTAAGGTTTCACGATTAACACTCTACCAAGTATTGTTAGTTTTCTTTTTCACCACCGTGTTAGTGTTTTAGTAATTTCATCGAGAGTTTTTTCCCAATTGAGAGATTCACATTCTTTTTTGAATCTGTAAAGATACAGAATATTTCTCAATGAGACAAAGATGGCGACCATAAAAATATTGCCCATAGTACTGATCAACCTGCATCTCTCGAATCCTTGTGTTGTTTGTTTGTTTGTCAGCAGTCGACATCGATCACGAAAATCCCGATATTTAGAGCAAGCCCTGGAATACCGAATCAACTGCGACATGTTAACACTATAGGTTGGAGAAGCAGGGATGTTACTATCACGAAATGGAAAGTTAACGATCGGAAAGTAGTAACACGTTGCTTACTTGGCCATTCGTGAAAGTGAGGAGAAATTGTGATTGTATTTAGTTTCATTAAATTACTGGGAACCCCTTGCAAGGGTTTGTGCATATTTGTAAACACTTTGCATTGGACTTACTGTTACCGATGCCGGGAACTATTACGCTGATCAAACATAGTGAACTGAAACCAACGTTTAACCATCTGATGTTGAACTCAATAATGTCGAATTGTTGTGTTTGAACACAATCATACGACGGTTAATTTGAAAAGTATTATGAACTGGTGTGACCTACTTGATTCCCACTTAACTAAAAGAACTTATCTTCAGACCGTGCCTTTGCAGCGGAAGTAAAATTACCGACATGATGGATTGGTTGACGTATGCTGTTTTTTCGCGGGCACCATCTTTGCTGACCATGAACATTACGTTTCAGACTATGCAATGATAATTATCAGGTATTATAATAATTACAGGATATGATGAAAACGTTTTTTGATAGTAATTTAGTAGAATATTGTTTCAAGTTCTGAGAGAAAACGAGTCTATAGTTATTGTATTAGACGGTAGACGATTTACACAAATGACCCTTTTGCTTCTACATTAGTTTAGACATTTTGGATTCCGACCGTTTGGCCCCTAGTCCCATTTTTGGGAAATTCCTACCCCATACCTCAAGCTGGTTATATTGCTATTCTGACTCTTGTTACATGGATTCGGACCTTTTTTAAAACCTGGCGAAGGAATTTAATTATACCTTACTGTGACAAAGGGCGTCCAGGCCTGCCAATCATGATTCCAATATTAATGTCGAGGTGTCAACCAGGCAAGAGGAACGGTGTGGAACTGGTGGGGTTGCCGCTACATACAACCCACAGTCATTATATGTTCAAGTCAATGGCCCTTTAAAATATAAACTAAATTCCCTATATTTGTGAATAAACACTAAGTTTTAAACAAAGCCAGAGTTCCCGTCCCGTTCTCAGAGTTCTGTTCATCTCCAAATGTAAAACAAGTATTAAGAACCACGCGCACCTTCTCACAGTACCACACAAGCACATGTATCGTTCCTCCTTAAATAACGCTAGCTCTTAATATGAAGTAAAAGCAATCAAACCATGGTTCTACAGAGCGCATTACATTATTTTGGACTTCATGTACCTGTCATCCAGAGCTCCAAGTACGTGACTGAGCCTGGAGAAGTGATCAAGATTTGTGAAGCGATGAGTGGGGTTGATGAAAATGTACCGGAGAAGGAAGAAATGCTACCAAATAATTACTCAACATAGCATCAACAAGATAGCTAATGCCCTCATCTGCCGGGGATTCATTCCTCCTTGTCCTCCGGCAATGAGCAATTGGATTCAAGTTGAGATTTGGCAGTGGAAGTTGGTCCATTTCACTGGCCATCTGCAGATTAGTGGAAAATATGAAGAAAATGAAGCTGATGGCCAGGGAGGTTACCTCATTTTGGTTGGTTGGCTGGTTAATAGTTTCTACGTCCTATTAACAGCCATGCAGTGTCATTTTGCTACCTGCGGACAACCAGACGATAGACTATAAGGCATTACGTAGGTTTACGTGTTTCGATATAAAAAGAGCAAATGCACAGATTTAGTAGTGTAATAAGACTAATCATATAAAAATGCTATGTACTAGATTTAATTCAGCTTTAAAGGGTTATGTAGTCCCACTAGTTAAAACCAGTCTCAATGCCAACTGTAGGTGAATGCTGCTAGACGTAGGGCGTAAAAACAAACGAACACCAAACTAATATGTCAATGTAATTTTAATACACATATAGATACGGTAAACAGATCATAATTAAAACACATGATCGTCTTCCAAAAACGAAATATTGCTTCACTTTTCGCAAATTGCTCTATATCAGAATAGTGTATCAATATGTCCATTCTGCGTGTATTTGGTGTATTGCATTGAAACAGTGATGTGTATTTAGAGGTAGTAGATTTCTTTGAAAATCTATATCATTGGTACAGAGTTTTCAATCTTATCACAACGCAGATAGATAACTCTGTATGTATGCGGAGAACAACGGAGAGACAATGGATCTGCATTTTATCAGAGTGCAGAGTATCCACATTTAAACGATAGTAGATACAACATTCGCGATGATTTCAATGACGAACTACAACATTGGTACAGAATCTAAACACTCATTGATAGTAATACCCCCACGTCCCGTAAGATTAAACCAGAACATTTGTTTCCAGGTAAAATCCGCTGATTGTTCCGAATCTCTGTACATGTCCGCTGCCTTCTCATTAGCCGGAATCCAATATGTTGTATGACGAGCAAGATGTCTGAGCCGCTACAAAAAAAACGAGCAATATAAAACACACATATATACACAATACACAAATATAAAATTTCAAAAGTATTGAAAACTTTAACAATATTCACGGTTTGTGATTTAAAACAATTACTTATCAATTCGAAAAGAAATATTTTTTTGGAATTCCACCAACTACTTACATACATGTAACTAGGTCATTGACGGACGGGCTTCCGGTGTATGTGATGTGTTTAGGAGTGCATGTGTATTTTGGAGGCTGTTCGTGTTAGCCTTCTTGCGAATTAAATCGTATTCCTCATGTTCCAAATAGTATGAATAATGCGTTTTATGCACCCAGTTCTATTTTAACAGCAATTTTTAAAGTACAATTAAGATTTCTATTTTTGGTCCCGACCATCACCGATGAGTCCTCGGAGCAAAAACATCCGTATGGCTCAGTGTAATTTTATTTTGGGCAAGCTTTATAGATTTGTTTATAGGTGCAATCACGTGTGCTTTTAATATTTATCTCAGCAATAGTACATAACCATCTAGAGCATTATCATTTTGTAAACTTGATATATAAGGACTTTGTCTACATTTATATTCCCTAATGAGATAATATAGGACATTTAGCACATACACCATGTATACCAAATACGCTCAGTAGAGCTGACTCTAAAACCAGTTTAAGTTTTTTTTAAAAGAATAAGACACACAGAAGAGCAATTTCATTGGAGAAATACATTAAAGCACCTATACTCCATCAAACGAAAGTGTACACACCTGGACCAGCGTTCCTTCAGCTTTCACTGTGACCCAAACACAGTAGCCAAGCGCTGGTAGTAAGGACGCAAACGTAAAACACCATCCTATAGCTCGGGCATACACAGGGTAGTTGTAGTCTCCAAAGGACGGCGGATTGTACGTAAAGATACTGACCACGAGGAGACACTGGAGGAAAAAGACATCTGAATTTTGTATGGTTGAACAGCCCTTCGTTTATGGTTAAACAACAGTGTAAACTAACTCAGAATTTTGCATATTTTTATATCTCAGAGATGTATCGATGGTAATAAAAACAGTTGAATAAAACAAAATAACAGAATACCGAAGCGTCAACAAAACCACGATCCGAAATCGAAACAAGGGGCAAAAAATCTAAAAAAAAGAAAGCTTTACCCAGAGATTCTTGTAAAAGTACAAGATAATCATTCAATGTAAAACTTTTTTCTATAATAATGTATGGTCATTTAGAACTGATTAAGAGAAACCAACATCGATGATTTGTCCCGATATGGCCAATCAATATAAGTGTCAGAAAACTAGCAGACAAAGTCATGCTCGTGTACGTACCGTGAGAAATACGGGCATAACGAACGCTGTACTTAAGCGGATTATGGCGGGAAGTGGCCGGTTAAGCATCAGGCGAACATCACGGTCAATTCGATGGGTACCTGTTTAAGAAAATAATAATTGTTTAACGTTTTTTTACGGGGTATACTTATATACATCTTTATTGAAGTTGGCATGTTTACAATCTTCTTAAATGTCGAATCAAGGACACAAGGAGAAAATAGAATATTTACTCAAATAATGGAACAATTTTACTTCGTTATACGTTGTGATATGCTGTAGTTTGGTAAAACAGTTCCTATGCCAGTAATTATTTTCATCGCACTATACATTTTCTGTTGCAATGTACTTTTAAAGAATTTCACGCGTGCATTTACATAACTGGTGTCATGACCTTTAAAACGGTTCATTCATTAAGAAAAAAAATCATGAAGTACTTAACGCTGCACGAAACAAATATTCTATGATAGGAGTCGGCTAATGACACATTATTGTTTGTTTGCTTCAAGTAATGCAAAATAAATAGATAAATACATTCATCTTCATGTCATGTCACATTTATGAAAATTAGTTTTACGATTTCGAATCGAGCATATTAGATCCTTTGTATCCCAAACCTATTGTTTTGATTTAATCATATTAACGCAAGCATTAAATATGGTTATCAAATTAAATTCAACTCTTGGGCGTGCCTTTTTGTCTAAACTATGGTATCAGTTGCATTTAAACCCTCCTCCCAAACCATGTTTTTTCCCCATTTGCTTCCCGTTTTAACTGTTTATACTATCAATATTACAGTCGTGAATTCTAGTACCTTTCGGCTTTGCGTCAACAATAACGATTGGGAGCATAGTTCCACCTAACCAACAGTAACGCGTCTTATTTAAAATATCCGTTTATCAAAATTCC
This sequence comes from Mimachlamys varia, assembly GCA_947623455.1. Lineage (NCBI taxonomy): Eukaryota > Metazoa > Mollusca > Bivalvia > Pectinida > Pectinidae > Mimachlamys > Mimachlamys varia. Next base: position 23,651,722 of record OX392532.1, on the reverse strand, counting down.
ATCTGCTTTATAATATTCGATCTGTTCCGAGAGTTAAATACTTTCATGTATTAATACATCAATGAATAAATAATTTAAGATACCTTCATTATATTTTTGGTCTTTTTTTTAATACCGGTAAAACATCCTGCTGGCCATTTCAGACATATATTTACAGTTGACATCATACACATATGCTTCATCTTATAAATTTAATAATATATACAGTATGCCGAAAAAAAGAATTATTCTGCATCATACAAATGCTTCGTCCTCCTAGGACTCTTCAATGATGTTAGGGGCAAAAAGGTGGGAATCAAAAATTTCTAAACGAATGCAGAAAAAAAGTCAGGTGAGTAAAATCCCTTTAATTAATTTATTTAGAATTAAAAATAAACTTGCTCTGTATAATTTTAAATCGTTTAGTACGAAAATGTGTATATTATGAACCGTACCACTACTCGAATGAGATTAACTGTGGCTATGGAGGCTCACGCAAACCTCGGGGACTAAAAACTTCACCAGCAGAGTCTGCCACCTCCTTTCATTAAAGATGACGTAACACACAAACGCAGAAAGTCTCATTCTAACATAAAGACTTGGAAACAATGAAGAGAACTAACGATGCATTACGCCCTACAGTTTGGTTATTTAAAGACGACACCCCGTCATATGTATTTAATAGAGAAGCAAAAACAATCTTACACCCTACCATACCGGCAGAACACAATTTCTGGTGAAGTTAACAAACCATGTATTTTTTTACCATAGATCCAGGCAAACACGATACACTCAGCCATACAAATCAACATGACACTCCAGGTTCCCGTGTACCAGTCCACCAGCAGGAACATGTAGACTCCTGCCTAATAAATATACAAAATATTAAATGAAAAATACACATACATTATACACTCACTTACAATGTTTAGTCCGAATGGGATAGCCATGTAACAAAAAGTTAAACAAGAGTTCAAAGGAGTTAGATGTGTCGCCCGAGTGGCCAAGCGTAGACAATTTATAACGAAAAAGAACACATTTTAATCAGATTTTATTTCTATGTACCCGCTATGAAATGGGGGGAATGTAACCAGCTTATTTAAATAACTACCGGTCTGATAGTCATCAAACTTCGCATACGTAATAAGCATGAAGAATGAATTTCATATGGGGGTATGGGGCATTTAAGTTTTTAGATTAACAAGAATCATAGAGGCCCAAATAACTCGGGTTTTCTTTTTGGACGACAACCAACGCTATCGACAAAAGGTTTAACGGAACGGGCCACAGAATGTAAGGAAAAAGTACTAGTTTCGATAAAAGTTTAATTGAGCAATGAGCAGCGCTAGCAATAAAATATTGCTTTCGTGATCTTTTCAACGTTTCACTATTTAATGCAAACAAGTTTCGTTAGTGTTGTTATACAGACACGTGGTCAGACAGTAAAGCATCTAGAAAAACTGGCCAATCCATATATAAGGTTATATTGGTTACAAAGGAGGAAGTTTGAAGGTATTAGACAAGACTATCTACTCGTTGTCTAGATCGTTTTGACATCTTTGTAATGTAATGTCGACGTTATCTTTGTTTGATATGAAGATAGACGTTTTTGAGTATACCTATTAGTGTGCTTGTTATGATTGACGATGATGACTCGATTCTCATTTTTAACCTTGACAGAAATAATCTAATGCTATTTTTTTTCTATATTCAATATTTAACAATAAAAGTATATTATGGTTTTTCGTTCGAGAAATACACGATGGATTTTTTCAAATTTCATATGTAGGTATTCTTGTTTCTTTGTTGTACTCTTTTGATTTTATAACTAATTAGAAAAACAAAACTGTTGAAAGGCGATCATCTTTCATTTATCATTAATTTTTAGAGAAATTATCAAATCTTATATAACTGAGATTATTACTTGATGAAAGGAAATATATAAAATTCTTTAAAAACAAATAAAGATCATCCTTGGCGGACAATAAGATATTTTGTTGATATTGTAAACTTAGTATTATTATTTTTGTCCATGTTTCCAAACTTTTGTACTCGTGCAACATGAACTAAAGTAAAGAACCCTATCGCATGGTAGGATCGGATGAACATGTAGGTTGACAATAGACTGACGACCTACACATTGATTGTGTGATCCATCATGGCGTATATTATATTTACCTGTGAAGCATATGGTAAACCGACAAGAAACATCACAAAACTGACAACGGCAAGGAGTGGTACCCTCCGATTGTTCAGTATTTTAGGGAACATTTCTTCAAAGATCATCAGTAATGGTTCGGTCAGTATAGCCTTGGAAAAGATGAGTGTTCACATTTCAATACTTACGACAGCTCAATCATACTCAACAAATCTTTTAAATTATCAAGGCAATAGGAATTTATTTTGTTCATTTTGACAATTTTATCCTATACAAATGATCATTATATGTATGAATATATGTCAAGCAATAAGTATTTGAAAAAAATAATCATTTTCCTCTCCATCACCACCCGGTCTATTTAAAATATCAAATTGATTAATTCTAAATTTCTGTTCGATGTCTTTTCTTGAAATAAATATGTATGTTAACTTGAAGCAATTACCATGGCATCCATTCCTGGAAGTAGAAGCACTAGGTAAGAAATAGCACACCAAAGTTGTGGTAAGGGGAAGTAACTCAGGGCCTTTGGGTAGGCTATAAATCCAATAGAAAAACCACCTAAGGAGTACAAAATCATTCGACATCAATATGATTAAACTTATTGATCATAGAGCTGAACATAAAACATTTTAGGAAAACTTTCCTTTTGAGTAAGACCTGCGTTTTCATATAAGATAAACCTTGGTTCAATTCAGGGAAACTGAGAAAAAGATTTTATAAATAAGTTTGCTACAGAAATATATACTGTTATTTATGAATACCCTCGGCCAAAAGTGTCAATGTTAAGTATGGTTGATACCTGGGAGCGGAAATATTTGGCCCAATCATAAGTTAAATCAACACTTTCCATACATGGGGTGAGTACAAAACTAACGTATCTGATTCAGGGAACGGCTGTTTAAAAACAATTGAGAATACCGAAGCGTTAATAAAATCGTAATCCGAACTCAAAATCGATTAGACTAGGGGCAATCTATGAACAAAGGAAAGAAATACACGTAGACCCATGTAAAAGCACAAGAGCATAAGACCAGGTATTCTAGAAGAGTAAGCGTCTTCTGCTTCATCGACGATACCCGTCATGTAAATCTTAGTTTAATTTGCTATAGACAGCTACAAAATACATTGTATATGGGCTTTCAAGCTTAGTATGTTTTTAGTATGTTTGCAAGTGTATTTGTGTGCTAGAAGGGTTTTGTGTTGTGCTCCATGCAACATCATTGTTATAGCGTAGATCTGATGCTGAATTTATAGTTGACGTAACACACACATATGCTGCACCATTTAAATTTAGTGATAGATACAGTGTGCCGAAAAACAAATAACTCACTGAAATATAATACCGTCCGGTCACGTGATACTTGCAAGGGGCACACACATTGCTGCCATTGCATTGAAGCGGGAAAAAACAATTACATTTTTAGAAACATGGGTCCAAACATTAAAGCCAGATACCATAGACACTATGCGGTATAAACAAACAATGCTTAATTTGGATAACTTCCTCATAGGGCCGTTTATATGTGTTGCGGACCTGACAACTATGGTGATTTGGACCAAGAGGTTGTGTTTTTGGACGGTAGTCCTTTAATAGTGAGCCAGATTCTTTTTTCACAGAGGCGAGTGCTCAACTAAATGCTGAATGTTAAGTGGTGTCAAAGGGGGAGAAGAAGAAAGCTGATTAGGAAGATCCTATTCCAAATTTTGTCGCATCTTACAACTCTTACACCCCACCTGCAAGGCATCCACGTAATGAAAAATGGGCGAATCGAAGGAGTGGTTAGTTCTCCAGTCTTCCACTTATGTTGCTGAAATAGGTTCCCCGAATTTGTCGAACATGCTGAAGCATTTTCTCCTGCACACATTTTATTTTTCTTTTCTAGATTCTTTTCAATTATACAGACTGACCTGATGTCATCAAGTCTTCAATAGGAACACCAATTTCCTCGGACATCACACCGAGCACAGAAAACACCACAAGGCCATTGAGTAGTCCGAAGGTTAAGGTCGCTGAAGTCGATATTACAGACGATCTGTAAAATAAGTTATTTTAATATAAAATAAATGCAATAGTGAGTAAACAAGTGTAGATTAGGTTTAATCATGTTTGATATTTTTATGGTGGAATCAAACCAGAAACCCACGATAGACAGCTCACGAGCAAGCGTCTTGCTAGTATAAAAACAATTAGAGAATACAATAGCGTCAACAAACCATAATCCATAATCCTACCGCAAAATCGATTGAAGTACGGACAAAATATGAACAAAAGGGAAAGATTTATATGGAAACCGCTGTAAAAATACAAGAGGGCCCGTATTCATGAAACCGTTCTCGTGCTCAAGCATGGATTGTGTGCTCTCGTCAGCTTTCTTGTAATTTACTTAAATTGTGTCGAACGCTCAAAAAGTAAAATATAAACAAATCTGTCTCAAAATATAATTTCATTATTAATCTATAACCGGATCAAGAAATTGGGCTTGAGCACAGAATCCATGCTTGAGCATGAGAATGGTTTCATGAATACGGGCCCAGGTGTTCCGGAACATAAACGTCTTCTGCTTTATCGAAGACCAAGCTACAAAATTTTGGTCACATCCAAGTAAACATCAAGGCGACCATAAAACTTGCTCATAGTTCTGATCAACCTGCTTCTCTTGAATCCCTGTGTTGTAAGTTTGTTTGTCAGCAGTCGACATCGTTCTCTAAAATCTCAATATTTAGAGCAAGCACTAGAAGATCGAATCAACTGCGACATGTTAACACCATAGGTTTGAGAATAAGGTATGTTACTATCAGGAAATATAAGTATATCTTAGTAGTAAGCCGTCGATGATGTTCATAGCTTCAGTAAAAATCAATGTAAGCAGCTGATATAGATTAGATGAGATGTCCTTTATTTCAAGAGTACATACGATCGACGTGGTCAGCAAACTTCTTGTTGTCTATGGACAATACATCGTCGATTTATCTGAATGTGAAATTTAAATGAAAAGGTTTTGTTACCTGTCCTGATTAACTCTTCCACAAATGCATTCTCGTTTGAAAACAAAAACAAGTCTGCTAAGAGTGGGGCACATTTTTTCCCATGGGTAAACTAGTGATAATCAAACGTATTTACCACCTGCGTGCATTAACCTTCTATCACGCTAAGTAATAGCATGTCCATGCTTGATTCTGAAAGCGACTGTCCAACTGTCGACAAAAACAAAGGCAAAACACGAGGCCCATGAACCTTAACTGCCATGCAAAGTATGGGTCAATGCAACTGTAGTTTGTTAAACCGAAATAAACTGTTTCACCGAAACAAAATGACGGTTTTATGCTTTAATCACCTACAGTTGACGTCTCAAGAAAATAAACACAGTGACACTACCCTCTGACCTTTCATTTAAATTGTATTCCCGTATGTCAGGGAACCTTAGCAAACATTTTGACGTAAAACGTTTGTAATCATTTTAAAATTTCCAACTTGAAAATCTTCACAATATCCATAAATAAGAACAGTGACCACATCCTTTACAAAAGAAAAAAGAAAAACTAGAAATGTCTGAGACATAAATGCCCCCGCCCCCAGCTGGTAACATTACCATGGGACGCAACGGGACTGGATGGACATGGGTAACACTATGTGCCCCCAATGTCATGGCAGGGGCGCAAAAACATACTGGAAACAGTTCGTCCGGAACTTATTGTGAGCACCCATCATCATGAGTCCTCCCCAGCCCGGACCAAGCGTTATAAACGTCTGGAAGGAGGCTTCTATCCACAACTATAAAATACAAGCAAAAAGCAGACTTTAGTTTCTTAATAAACTTCTAGAAATGAGTTATCAATTTGAAGTTTCATTCACACAAAATTTGTCGCATCAATCTTATGAAAGAAATTCACTGTAGTTCACTTCACACTCCTATTACTTTAAAGGAACTTTTACCTGTGGATCAGCAAACCTTCGGAAATCAGCCGACACGAAATACGCCATCCCTTTGGTAGCTCCCGGTAATGTCAGGGCTCGTATCCAGATCATCACGATGAGAGCAACAGGTAGTAGGGCGGTTACATATAACATCTGCAGAATTTACATGTCACATTAATAGTTTTTAAATTGTTAATGTATGCGAACTTTTGCATAAACCTACAGTAGTTTGCTATGATTTGCTGATCAAGACGCTGAACTTTTATTATAGCTGCAAAAATAATACAAAACATTGTTTGTGTTAGCCTTTCCTGATTTTGTCAGCTCAAAGAAAGAAGTATCACTGAATATACGTCACGTTTGCTTATCCAATTCAAAGTCCTGTTTTTTTTATTTGTTTCTTAATCACGTGTCAGAGTAACATCACATTTAGCCACCAGCAGGCGAGAATAACGAATTTGATGTAATACATGACCATCACCCAATGTGCTACAAGAAAATGTTAATCGTGCTGATCTTTGTAGTTTGTTGAAATGAAAGCCTAGCGATCACTTTTGTTTTAATTAACGTCATAAACTTTCACGAGCATGAAGTATGGCAGATATACCAAAAGGTTATTTTTTTAAAAAGGAGAAAAATATTGGAAAAGCGCAATGACTTGAGTTACCTTGCCCATACTTTCGACGCTTTTCACAATACTGATGGCTGCTAACAGCCTCATCACGAACAAGTAAGCCACAAATACTAAACTGATCGTTCCAAGGTAGTCAATCCCATCCGATATTCTTAGAATCCGATATCTAATTAAATAAATCAGGGAAATAATGTACATATAATTTATATTTGATATAATTTATATATAGAATGGGAAAGGGAAACATATCTGTAAATTACCTTAGAAAATAAAACCAATTACAGACTATGATACTCCAAAAGAAAAAGAGAAAAAAACATGATGCAATTTAATTTCTATTTGTAAATAAGATTTATTTTGAATATAATGCCATACAAATGTCTATATAAGGCAAATTAAACCAGTATCGACTTCGACTTGTATAAAAATGTCTTTCAACATCAAATGAGATATATTTCCAATGGTCGAAAGTGGTTTCTGCGTGTTCGTTTGCTTTTGATGTTCACGTAAACTTTCTTAAGTTCTTAAATAATTTCTCTTCTTTCATTTTAGTTGCTCTTTATTACATGAACCATGAGTATTGCGCATTTCTCTAAAAAAGGAATATTAGGTTTAAACTTCCCTATCCAAGAAGGCACGTCAGTCATTTTTTTCTGATCAGTTCCAAAATCAAAAGGGCACAGTATTTTTTCTAATACGTAAAATATATTGATAAACAATTTTGTGACCAATCCGAAAATGTGACAATGCACACTAGCGAAGCAAAGGGAACCTTTATATGTAATTTGAGAAATATCCATCTAGTACTTGTCAAGAAATGGCGGTAACAAACTATTACTGTAAAAGTCCAAGATGGCTGTCAGTCAGCCATATGAATTCTAAAATCAATTGGAAATTTAGACAGTACGCAGCTTGGAACCATGGGGAAACAGTATGAAATTTCAGAATGATCCATCACTTCTCATGAAATAGCGGCGGCAAGAATTGTTTCAGAATTGATGGACCATGGTTCACGAATTTGGTTCTGTTTGAATGCGTGTGTATTTGGGATTCCCCCCGTATTGAAGACTTTGGGTTCTCTCCCTTGGTAGAAAAATACTAATTCCTGTTTGCGTACAGCAACATAGTAGTGGAATGATTTATTCACCCGTTGTCATTATAAGGGGACCGGATGGGGGCCTTCGGCAGTATACAAAGTGGTGGCACTTGATATTTTGCAAAAGATCTAAACTTTCGCAAGAGGGCTTACACGAAATATCACAGACTCCAAAATACACGCAGACCGAACATACTCCCATAGCATACAACGAGAAACCGTCCTTAAATGACCTCAGCTGTTAATAGGATCAAACCAAACCAAAATTGAAAACGTGCACCACCAAAAAAGGTGGGCAGAAGATATTATTTTTTAAAAAGGGCCATGGCTGGATGAAACTTAGTGCTTGCTTTGTTTTCGAATAAATAGCAATGCATTTTTAAGATTTTTAGGGTAAATATTATTTCTCTCCGGGAACGATATTTAGAACATGAAGCTAGAGATATCTTTTGATTATACCTAAACAAAATGTAAAATTACAGTTTGTATTAAAAAACATAGATATATAATGTAAATCTTGCTGCGCTAGCTATTCGTCTGAAAATTCAGAGAATACCAAAGCGTCAACAACAACAAAAATCAGAGAATTCCAAAGCGTCGACAAAACCATAATCCGAACTCCAAATCGATTAAACTAGAGGCAAAATAGGAACAAAGGAAAGATGTACATGGAGTTTCTCGTAAAAGCACAAGAGAATAAGACCAGATGTTCCGGAAGAGTAAGCGTCTTCTGCATCATCGACAACACCCGCCATGTCAATCTTGGTCATATCCAAGTAAGCATTAATCCTCAAAATGAGAACAGAGTTATCATTGGCATCACAACAAGTAATTAAGCACATTAATAAGCAAAGTGAAAAACGTCCATTTTCTTCATCACCGAATCCCTGTGCCGTAAGTTTGTTCGACAGCAGTTGACATATAACACGAAAATCTCGATATTCAAAACAAGCCTAGAATAACGAATCAACTGCAACATGTAAACACCAGAATATGGAGAAAAATGGTGTAAAAGGGAAAGTTTACGATCGGACAATCGAAATCGTCACGTTTATCATACAGCTTAACAAAGCCATAACCCTAAATCGATCAAACTAGAGGCAAAATAGTAACAAAAGGTTAATGAAATGATGAATACACTTACAGCCAAAACTCGTCAACAGAATCAACGGGGTGGTATATGGTGCTGTTCTTTGTAGGTACTGTCGTCAAGAAAGTTAAATTCTGAAGAAAGGAAAAATAAGATCCAAAATTTAAACGCTTCTAACGATCTTGCAATGGGGACAGCAGGTACACAATTCTAACACACTTCAATGACAATGAATACATTAGGAATAAACGAAAGAAATGCAAGTCTCCTAAAATTAATATACCGGACCGTTCTTAAATTTGACTAGCTGCTGATAGGACGTTGAATAAAATAAAACAATTATAGTAACTAGTGAAACTAATGAAAGTATTACTTTCGGCCATAATCATGGAAAAGGATGATTTTGTTTTTTATATTGGTCAATTAAACAATATACATGCCGTCATATTGTAGTTAACAGTGTCGTACGAAGACGTGTTCCCAGTTCCTATGAATGAATCCTCCCTATAGCACGCCGGGGTGTTCCAGTCATTGTCACAGTTCGTCCACGGCAGCACTGCCTTAAACGAGTTCACAAAGTACTCAAATGACCAAGCTTCCAGTATGGCCGTATTAACGGCACTTATGCCATTGATGATTGCTATAGCAATGCCCATTCCTGTCAATGAAGGAATTATAATAACAACACGTACTTCCATCTGTGTTGAATGCCAATCGCTGCAGTAAATTATTATAATAATCATTATTAAATATTTAAAGGCCCTTCAACAGAAGATGGACTATTAGAGCCAAAAAATGGTTGACAAGAAACATCAAACTCCGTTAAAAGACAATGCTGATTGGAACAGTTAGGTGTAATGGTGACTTTCTTTTTAGTGAAAAGATTGACACTTTTTACATGTAGATGGCCTTCAATGATGTGACAGTAATGTTTTCGAAGAAATATTTAAGACATGTAACATAATTATAGAAAGTATCTCGAATCGACTGAAGGTGGGCCTACTTTAGTAACAAATTGTTCTTGACACGCCATGCATTGAGACTGGTCTGAACATTTAATAAAAAATCATGTATAATATAAGAATATCTCATCCGGAGACGGGCAAGAGCAATCTTGTCCAGTGCCTCTCTTTCTGACAGGGTTGTAATTCAAAGAACTCGGGTTTGTAGATCTTCTTTTTTTTAATAGTATTCTATCATACAATTAGTTTGTAAAATTACGTAACACACATATGCTGTACTTTTTAAATTTAGTAATAGATACAATATGCCACAAACATGAATTAAACTGCATTATACAGCTGTTTCGTCCTTCTATGACCCGTTAGTAATGGTAGGGGCCAAAAGATTTATTAATTTAGAAGTAAGATTAAACTAGTTCTGTATAATTTCAAATGGTGTTCTACGAAAATGTGTATATTGTACACTGTTCCACTACTCAAATGAGATTAATGATATCGAATCATCTGATGTCAAATTAAAAAAGTAAAAAGAAAGCAATAACGTCACCAACGCGACGTTTTGTCCTATAGTTAGAGATATATCGTTTCTATGCAAGGGTTGTGACCATTCTTAAGGTGTTGTAATGCTTACAGCAATTTCAGTGGTTAGTTAAATAGTTGAATCATATATATATACGATGTTAAACCATCAATAATCTTGGCTATTAAATGTTTCTTTTCAATTCGAAAATATCCAAAAACACACAAAAATTGTATTGTCAGACAAAATGTTCTTAACTACATAGATACTAAGAGTAGAATGAAACTTACCCCTCAGTAGCGGACATATGTCCCAGAACCTCCACGGTCCTTTACCAGAATATTGAGACAGCGCTAGCTCTAGGAAGTAAAGCGGGAGACCACACACCAGCATCAGTAGAATGTAGGCAATAATAAAAGGTCCTAGAATTGGAAATAAAATTATATAACTAAACTGTTTAATTAGACAATTTATAACAAAAACGATTGCTGTGAATAATATTTTTTTAAATTGTGAAACAAGGGACAGATATTGGACCCTTAGATGCTGATGAATAATAAGTGGTCAGAAAATCCAGAACTTCAATTTTTTAATCCTGAATTTCAAAAACTTTTTTTTTTTTGGGGGGGGGGATTATAATAATCATTATCATGATTATGTTCCTCTTTTCATGTCAAGATATTCAATAAATGGTTTTAATGAGGGGATCTCAAACGTTTCAAAGTTATGACCCAGTGATTAAGTATGCAAGAGTGGGGCAGCCCCGTGCATTAATTATAATATCTTGATTGTGTTGGAAGTTGGTGGTCACAATCATTTTGCAGTTATGGCCCGTGGTTAAGTATGCAAGGATGGGGTAGACGCCGGCTTCAATTATGATATCATGATTGTGCTTGTCTCTTTATGTCTAGCAATTTTATAGAATTGTTGGGTAAGTGTTGTCAAGCGTTTCAAAGTTATGACCCAAGGTTAAGTATGTATGGGTAAGGTAGACGCCATGATCAATTGTTACATCATGATAGTGTATGTATATTTATGCCCAGCAATTGTGGATCCCGATAAATTCTAAATTTTGCCACATTCCTCAGCCGGGGAGGGGTAGGTTGGGTGTAATCAACCTTCTAATTTGAACAATCCTTCATTCCCACGACCTGGGGATGCTTCTAACAAATATATTTGCCAAATTGTGACTCAGACCCTGGGTGTAAGACCTACCATTTGTACCATTTTGAATCCCCAGTACTCAGTTATGCTTGCAACCTAATGCTGCTGATATCTGTTTCTAATCGATGTATAGCCGATAGTTAAATAGTTTGGCCCATCCCCCCATTCTCCTTGCGGGAGGGGGGTCAGACTTACCATTTACAAATTATACATACCACCTAGGAGTACTACAGTGACATATAGTTTGTATACATTACTTGGTTTCAGAGAAGAAGTTGCTTAAAACAAATAAAGCTATATAACCTATTTTGGCTTCACCTCCATTTGTACAATTTCGAATCCAAATTCCTAGGATTGTTTCCGACCAATTATGGATAATATCCAGTGCTTGGATCTAGAAAAGTCCTTGCTAACAGGAATATGGTCGACTTCGCCCGTTTTGGCCATATCTTTGTGTGATATGAAGATAGATGTTGAATGTGCTTATTAGTGTGCTTACTTGTGACTGAGAAAGGCTCGGTCCTCACTTTGAGGAATTGATGTTTACTTGGATATGCACAAGATTTACATGGCGGTTATCGTCGATGAAGCAGAAGACGCGTACTCTTCACCTGGTCTTATTATCTTGTTCTTTTACAAGGGTCTTCATGTTAATATTTCCTTTTTCAATTTAAAAAAAAAAACAGAGAATAACCAAAGCGTTCACTTAATAAAAGTAGATGAAGGGCATTATTCTTAAGACAAAATTGAAAAAGAAATGTTAGATTTAAAACTAATAAGATCAATAAATTGAAAGCTAATATTATTGTATTATACGATAACTACCTCCACCGTTCCGGTAGGTGAGGTAAGGGACCCTCCAGAATTCCGGCAAACCAATGGAATATCCAAGTAGCGCCACAATAAACTCGACTCGAGAAGTCCATTTCACATCGACTGCGGTGGTATCCGCCATTTTTTTTAAATGGCTATAATATCCAAATCTAACAGCTTAAAAACAAACAAAACTGTTTAAAAATATGTACTGTTTGTTAAATACCCCTCAGGACAAAATTCTCAAACAAAACTTAATTATATCAATAGAAAATAAGTGATAATCCCAATTTCATTGTATGTACAATAGAAGATTATGGGTATTTGTTCTTAAAATGTTTTAAAATATTTTCAAAACATTTAATCTCAATGATGTGATAAGACACTGGCCTTTAAAAAGATATGCTTAGAGTACGAAATTTAGTGAGTGGATATGAAATTGAATACTTTAACTACAATGAACAAAGATTTTTTTACAATCACCGAATTCATCACATACGAAAATTGCTACACACTGCGGCAAAACCAAACGCTGTTTATGTTATGAATATATTTCAACAATATATGCCAGTGCCGACGTTAACTTTTGCATGGGTCGCCGTCATCTGATAACGTTATCTTGCTAAAACTTTATTTTCTTCTTTTTTGATAAACTTTAAAATACATAAAACACCATACCCAAATTTAACTTAATAGACAGTAGTAACCCCTGCACATTTAAATTTCATTAATAGATAAAGTATGCCGAAAAAATGAAAACTCCTCAATGATGCTACAATGTAGGAACAGAAAGGTGGAAATCCAAAATGTCTAAACTAATGTAGAAGCAGAAGGGTCAGGTGCGTAAAACCCCTTTAATTTATGAATTTAGAAGTAAGATTAAACTAGTTATGTACATTTTCAAACCATGTACTACGAAAATGTGTATAGTATGTGCCGTGCCACTACTCAAATAAGATAACTGTGACTATGGAGTCTCCAGCAAGTGTTGGAGATTAAACCACATGACATTTGAACCAACCTGGTGACCTGTTAACATTGACAGGAACAAACAGGTGAACACCAGGGGAAATGAACCCCTATCGGTCGGTGCGTTTTTTATATGTTTACTTATATATTGACTTTCCATATATAGTATTATCCCAAATAAATATTAACAATTCAACTGCAATTACAAATGTATTGAAAATGACACATAATGATTTCCGATTGATATTTGGCTACTGTATATGCAACCGTTTTGTGTTCCTACAAGTTTAACTACTACTACTACTACGAGCAAACAAAATATATGTTATATTTAAGTCAACGCGAAAATAAAAACAGCAACACTACTTACCTTGAACTTAACATAAAATATCATACACGAACAACTCGAAAACAATCCAACGAAACCACCGTTAAAAAATGTACTTTATCACCAACGCAGACCATATGACACAAAAATGCTAAATCAGTTCAAAATATAATCGGGACAAATGCAACGCTTCGTCAATCCTTTAGTACAGTCACCCGTGTCATATTTTGCTAATACGAGTGTAGTATAAGTAAACGCAGTACACCATATGTCGTAGAGGTTATTACATATACAGAGCTCGTCCCTTGGTTATTGAGCCGTATCAGCTTCAGTTGGTATTCTCCCAACCATATCAGTTTAACAAGCCGTGTCATCTCAAACTTTTAAATGTATCACCTTGTTCTGAATACTGAGGAGTATTTCACCAACATTTGACCCAGATTCTAAGTACAATGCTGTCCATCGTCCAGCCATGACCCCAGTATTTTTGCATGTGACTCGGAGGAATGTAAAAGTCGACGAGTTTGCTTACTATAGCATAATGAATCACCACTTACTAGAGCATAATGAATCACCACTTACTAGAGCATAATGAATTACCACTTACTAGAGCATAATGAATTACCACTTACTACAGCATAATGTTTTACCACTTACTAGAGCATAATGAATTACCACTTACTAGAGCATAATGAATTACCACTTACTAGAGCATAATGAATTACCACTTACTAGAGCATAATGAATTACCACTTACTAGAGCATAATGAATTACCACCGAGTCCACCGAGTCCCACCGGTATAACCCGGGGACCCGTTCACGCTAGTTAAGCAACGGTGAGCGTGGTCAGAAGTTGGATGGGTGACCGCCTGCACGTTACAGTTTCACGACTTTGGGGATGCGAGTGCATACGTTGATTGCGTTTGTATTTTGAAGGTTGTGGTATCTTTGTGTACTGTTATATGATAGATAATAACGCAAATAATAAAAAAACAAATAATAGTTTTGACAATAAGCCACATTACATTGTGTTGTGGATTGACATGTGTCTTCATAAAACTCTGATACTTTACATATTATACATAGAATGTACTAGCACCCAGCAATGGCATTTAGCATTTATTTTATAATAAGATTGAGTCGAAACAAATACTGAAATAAACCACACAATACAAATGTTTCGACCTTCTTTCACTTGTTAGTGTTGCAACGCAATCAATCAATTATACAGAATGCACCTTTATACGTCATGCTTACCTTTTAATTGTATCAACCTGACTGTGCGCTATATGGCTTCCTGGAGGATAAAACCAAGCTAAGTGTGCGTTACGTGTGTGTATATATTATACCAATGTGTGATGTTGCACAAAGGACTGCAAAAAAAGATATCCTTAATTGAGTGACCCATTACGTAGAATAAATTATTTTCAATTTGAAATTTATTCGGTTACACGGTATTTTACTGAATCTAGACACTTAATAATATGTGCAACATACTGTCTTTATTGTTTATGGCATGCAATTTGCCTGTAAGGCACGAACGTGCAAGCCACAACTCATATATGCAGTACTCGTGTATGATTACCAAAGCAATGACTTACTTAATATGACGTAAATACAAGGGGTGCCATTGATCTCCAGCGCTCATATGGTGCTAAGCTCACGTTTGTAACCTTAAAGTAGTCTAAAATCTGTGATTTAGCTTTTCTGATCTTAACGGTTTAGGCCCCTGTGCGCTGAAGATATGCTAAGGCTTGTCTTCTTCGAAAAATATCCGTTATTTGAAACTTTTTGAAAATTTGACACTTGTGACCTTGAAATAGGTCAAAGTCATTTTTTCAAGTTTTGTTCCGCTGTTATCAAAAGAGCTACTAGCTTAATGTCTTGAATACTTTAGGAATTTCAGGAGAAGTCGTTTAAAGATTTTAACATATTTGACCCTGTGACTTTGAAAGTAGGTCAAAGTTTATTTTCGCAAGCCTTGTCAGGCCCTTTTCAATGAAGCTATCAGCCGTATATCATGTCTGTATGCCTTTTGGAAATTTCAAAAGGTGTCGTTTAAATGATATTAACTTGATAAGCATGACCATTAAAACTTTCTTATTTAAATAACTCCATATACTCATGTTAATTATATAAGTGTCACAGGGATGGACTGTACATCTAAACTCTTCGTCGATGACGCCAAACTGTATGCAAATATTACAACAGGAGATAATAAACTACAAGTCAATATGAACATCATCGTAAACTGGGCATTAATTTGGAATAGACAAAATTAAATATAGATGAACGATACTTATTATTATTTATTAAAGTATAGTACATACATGTTTTGTAATTTCGGATTTTAAAACAAGTTTGAAGCTTTAAGTAATCATATCACATCGAACTGCTTGTTTGGTTGATTGTTTGTATGTCCTATTAACAGCCAGGATCATTTAAGGACGGCCTCCCGGTGTATGCGATGTGAGTGTATGTGTTGAGAGCGTGTGTATTTGGTAGGCCGCGGCATGTCCGCGTAAGCCTTCTTGCGATAGTCCGGATCTTTTGCCGATTTGAAAAAGTGCTGCCACACTGAAGTATACTGCCGAAGGCCTCCATCAGAACACCCCAGCCAGTCACATTATACTGACAACGGGCGAACTAGTCGTTTGACACTCTGGTATGTCTCGGCCTATGGGCCTGAACCCATAGCCTTCCTCAAAGGGGCGAACGTTCAACTAAAAGCCAAAAGTGAGGTTGTGTCAAGGGCGACATTGGGAAGGAGAAAGTTGTATAGAAAGGTTAATATTAAAGTTTAATTGCCTTCTACGACCATGCAATGGGGGCATCAGGTACAATTCCTACGCCCTACCTGCAGGGCCTACATTAGTTAAGACCCCTAGCATCAATGAAGAGTCCTAGGAGGACGAAACAGCTGTATGATGCACTTTAATTTATTTTTTCGGCATACTGTATCTATTACTAAATTTAAATGGTGCAACATATGTTTGTATTATGTCATCTTCCAATAAGTTGAAGTGTGGTCACGTCATCTTACAGAGGTAAGACCATAGCAAAACAATTTCGAAAATTTCATTAAATCAATGTAAGATTGGTCCTTGTCCGACACCCACCTGAGAACTTTTTGAAGTATGTTGATAAAAAATTTCACACAAAGGTCATGTGTATAAACATCTGAAACTGAGTCGATTTAGAGATTCATTTAATATATCGTCTTTCATGATATTTGATGGCAAACTCTACCGGTGGATGTTTGAGCCCTCGAGGTTTGCTGGAGCCTCCATAGCCATATTTATCTCATTTGAGTTGTTGCACGGTACTTAATATACACATTTTCATAGTACACGATGTGACATTATTCAGAACTAGTTTAATTTTGGATTCCCATATTTTGCCCCTTGCATCTCTGACGAGTCCCAGAAGGACGAAACAGCTGTATGATGCAGTTTAATTCATTTTTTGGCATACTGTATCGATTACTAAATTAAAAATCAATTTTAAATTATGATACAAACGTAATATTTCTATTTCTATGAAAAACGAGTATAATCAAGGATTTCTTACCTTACGCTTTCGCTTCGGAGGTAGCTATAACCGGTGTACTGATGATACACGTTTTGGTTTCCCATGTTTGGACATATGAACAAGACTGGATTTGGGTTTTCCCATTCTTTGATATAATCTTTTTCTTGTGATAAATGAGGGTTTTTTAACGTCCTGTCTCTTGAGAGGACAGAGTAAGAGTGCAAGAATTGGCGGGTAAGGTGACAGACTATATAGGAGCTGGACAGAGGTGCAGGGTAGAAAAGGCTCGTGCGGGATGCCGTTAGTGTGCTTAGGACGATTTCTGAACAGTATTTACCCTGAAAAGGTCTCCAAACCGTAGTTAAAAACACAAAAAGTAAACAACTACACGTGTACCCTATTTCATGGATGATAGTAATACATAATTCATGCAAACCTTTTTTAGACACAATTCAAGGACTTTTCCATGCCTTTTCCCCCTTTTTCAATGCATACTTTTACAGAAATATTAAGTAATTATATACAAAAGTTCAATCTCCATATGTTTAAAGTTGGGTTCAGAGCTGAAGGATTGTTATGTGTTACATAATACATTATGATAGTGTGGCCTAAGGGAGGCAACTCTAATAGAATCATGTGGACTGTTCCAGTATTATTGACTGCGTTAACGTTGTTTACATAACAATTTGTGAGATTTGGATTTATCAAGTATTTTCCAGATTCTGGATTATACTGGTTTTTATGATATTTGATATAAATACCCTGATAGAAAGTGACAGGGGTAGAACTGGTAAAGGTTTAAGTATTAAATGACCTGTTGGATATTAATTGCCTAGAACTGTAATATTGCCTGTGAACCGTGAACTGTGATGAACATTCCTAATTCTGGAATTACGGATTGGAAGGAAACCTAAAAGGACATCTCTTCATACAGATAAGCTGAGGCTTGTACATCCCTTTGTTTAATAGAGTAATTTGGTAATCTGTAAATAGTTTGCATATATCATTAAATTGTGTTTTGAATTTAGCTGCTCATCATCATTCTTTAATTCCTCTTTTAAGTGATACAAAAAATTTCGAAAAAATTCAAAAAAAGAAAGAAATTCCAAAGAAAAATTATACATATCTAGCATAGTCTTTGGTTGTAGGTATTCAGCGCGTACGCGGCCGCGTCAGGATATGCGTTTTATACCGTGTCGTCAGCTGCTAGGTAAGTATGCGATACAGTTCTCGGGAACCGAGCTGCCATCATTAGGAACGGTTCGTCATCCTCTATTTCCGGTTCTTTACGTCCAAATAAGATTTGTAACAATCTTTCGTCTGACAATTTGTCAATATACAGAAATGTTTCCTTGTCACACACATTCAAAACATCTCTCGTAAACGTGTCTCTTGTTGAATGTGTGACGTCACATTGGGTGACGAAATGTTCAGTTCAGTTCGGGTTTTCCCACATTTTTTACAGTTTTGTTGCTCGTTTTGCGGGGCGTAGGTAATCAATTTCGACACAAATCGAACACATGCCAAGTCTGCTGTAGTATAAGGAAGAGTCTTTATACTATGCGGATGTATTTGAGTATGCAGACGTCTGAATCGGTCGAATTCACCGTCGTTTCTCATTCTTTCACGCCACAGTCTTGTTTCTACACTCCTGATGGCGTGGTTTATGCACAGTTTCCAAGTCCGTTTGGAGAGGAAATCCGTTTTTGTAGTCACATAATGTGTCAGTAAGTTCATCAGATGATATTTTTGCAATATCTCACAGACGTCGGGTATAAAACCTTTTTTGGCATAGATTATCCGCATAAAGATAAGAATATAATCTTAGTCCTGTGTAGGTATTCTAAATAATGGTAAGTATATTTCCTTTAATCCCTTTCATTTCCAGTTTCTGTATGAGTCCTATATGCCACACTGTGTCAAAGGCTTTCTTTATGTCTAGGAAAGCGGCATAGACCTTGCTATGGCTTTCGATGTTCGCATTTAGCGTTTCTGTAGAATAAAAGATACTGTTTGGCATCCAACCAGACGCTGAAAGCCTTGTTGCTGCTCATTAGGGAATGATGGAGAGTTTATCGCGAGCCATGATAGAAGTCGTTTATGGAGAATACTTTCATAAAGTTTATACATAGCCGGTAGAAGCGAAATAGGCCGATAGTTAAATTGTGTTTTGAATTTAGCTGCTGGTTTCCCTTTTCTGTTATTATAACGTAACAAGGATCGATGAATTTGGGGAGATACAATTGTATATAGACATATAAGCAGGGCCCTTTTTAACCTGTCAGATTTCTAGATCAAACTTGGTTTGAGTCAATAATAATTTTAGTAAAAGGACACAACAACAAAAGTTATTGGTACTAGTGCATCAACTTATAACAATAAGGTTAACTGACTGAAGGCTCGAGGCTAAATTTCTCGAGGAGCCTATCAGGACGGGTAACAAAATATTTCAATTTCATTTTCAGGAATATCGACTATGTTTTGTCGAAAAACAAGAACAAGAAAATGCTGACCTATAAGATCGAATATATGCTACTAAACCTGAGATTAAAGACACAACAGACTCCTACATCAGCTTCCTACCTCGATCTTTACTTAAACTATGACCAATGCTAAACGTGACTTTTTTTCGATTTTTTCGAACTTGAACTTTCCCTTTCTTTATGACAAAGTGCCTGCTTCGCCATTTCATGGTGTTTTTATGTCGCAGTTGATTCAATATTCTAGGGCTTGTTCTGAATATCTAGCTTTTCGTGATAGATGTCAGCTGCTGAGGAACAAACTTACGGCACAGGGATTCGAGAGATGCAGGTTGATGAAGACTATGGGTGCCATCTTGATCTCATCGAGACATATTCTGTATTTTTGTGTGCCATGAAGATTGATTTTGTTTTAGTTTGCTTATATGTGACTTCTTGTTATGATTGACAATAATGATCACTCGTGTCTCATGTTGAGGATTGATGTTTACTTACATTTGACAAAGATTTACATGGCGGATGTCGTCGATGAAGCAGAAGCCGTTTACTCTTTCGGAACACCTGGCATCTTGTACTTTTACGAGGGTCTCCATGTAAATATTTCCTTTGTTCATATTTTGTCTCTAGTTTAATCGTTTTTGAGTTCGGATTATGGTTTTGTTGATGCTTTGTATTCTTTGATTTTATTTTTAGCCTGAATATAATAAATTATTACAATGAGCAATATATTAAATTAAGGGTTGCAACACTGCAGCCTTTCAATTACACACAAACTCCATACATGCACTCGCATCGTATACACGGGGAAGTCACCCGTTAAGTAACATCATATTTTATTTGGATATAAAACAAAATACAACCATGCAATACAGTACGTATAAAAACTCGAAAATTGTTTCTCCATTTTATAGTAACTAGCCATAAGTTGTAGTTTTCACCATATACCAACTCGTTATAACGGGCAAGTCCTGTGTTGGTCGTAATTTATACAAGGACCCATGCGAATAAAGTTATTTATTTAGACATGTAAATAGTGTTTAACTGATTAACACTTTGCAATTCATTTTTTCGTGCTGAGATTTCATTCATGTCTTTATTACAAGAAATGCATTTTCTATGTCTAACATATGTAATTTCATTGAAATTGAACCGCTTACCATGATCATACACCGGGGGGGGAGGGGGGCGTAAGACCTGATTAAACCACGTACATTGTGACCCTAACCGACAGCAATATGTGCACCTGCGCGTGACATATTAATTTTACTATTTTCTCTGCATTTAACACGTTTTGACCTGTTGGAGCTTAGCTTATTCAATATCGAGACACTTGCCCCAAATATCATGCATGTCGCAAAGAGGTTTGTTTGAATATACCACAACCTTCCAAATGCACACATACTCAATGCTTGCTTGCTTAGGAGTTTAACGCCGATACACACACCGAAATACATCGGTGTTTCGACCAGCGTATACTCAGTGCACGCACACACATTTTGTATACCGAGAAGTCGTCCTTACATTTAACTGGACGAAACAAACCCAAACAGTACAGTACATTTAAAAACTAATCACGAAATCGTAATGTTTTGTAGTCAATATTCATGAGTTGTACATTTCACAATAAACCAACTCGTCACAAAGGGCAGGTCCTGTGTCGTAATTAATCGATACAAGAACCCACATGACTAACATAGACTTTCCGTAAATTATTTAGACATCTGTGTTTAATTGATCAGGCAGCCAGAACAACACTTTGCAAGTCATGCAAGTCATTTGTTCACGCTGGGATTTATTCATGTCTTGATTACAGTTTCTTCATCTGTCCTATTTATTGAACTCGAACCGCTAACCATGATCATACACCGGGAGGAGGAAGACCTGAGTAACCACATATATCGTGACACTTACCGACAGTAATATGCTCACTTGAGCTTTAAATTATCGACCTGACAATAGTGGCGTTTTCTTCTTCTATGCAGTCCATACGTTTTAAACTGTTGGAGCTTATTCAATATCGAGCCACTTGCCCCCAAATATCACACATTTCCTCGCGGATAACATCGCTGACAGATGTTCTTCCGAAAAGATTGTTTTGTGACTATAAGGTTATCATAGACTTGTATTTATGTAGTACTGATAGGATATCATTAACATTTTTCAATTCAATAAATTTTATTGACAAAGATGTTCAATAGTCAATTGGATTAAATAACAGGCAGAAGCCTATATAAATTCTCTCCATAGGTGGCCGAAAAAACAGTAATTTAGTTTAGACAATCAATTAAGAAAAATAAAGTGAAATGAAAAAAAAATTGTATAAACACAAAATAGATAAAATTAACAAGGGCGATCACTAGTTAATGCTGACAAATATAGGCACAACACATTGTAGATATACATGTAACACAAGCACAGCACATTACAACATACACAACGTTCTGGAACTTTGATGAACATATTAATGTTATATACAAACATTTATATTGTATGCTTATATACAATCGGACTGCCCATCATAAATATTACAAATATAGTTTAGTTAATTTATACAGGTGTAATCAATATTAGAGAGTTTACTAAGACTACCGCATACTATTCAATTTAGGACTCACCCATCGGTCAGCTATACTGTTATGCTATTGGTGGAAAAAATAATAAATATGAAAAATGTACATGTACATGCCTTCATGATACACATTATAAGTAATAAACATTATATGTAATATCATTAACATAATTATATATACAATATGACAATAATATATTATTATATGTTATAAAGACAAAAATGGCTTTCTGGTAATATGAGTATCTCATAGTATTGTATGGTGGATACTCCACAATAGTTTTAGTTCCAGTGGTGTAAATCCGTGCGAGGTTAGAAGACCAGGATACCGAAACATTATCTTGTAGTTATAGACATTTTCATTGTTTACAGGGGCGACGCCAAGTCTATAAGCCACTATGCCTAGGTAAACATCGTCCAGTCTAAACAGTTTTGTATAACGCATGGCTATCCGTACGTCCATCACAAAGTCCATTGTCATAATCACAGTTCCCGCCGATATGAAAGGCGGATAGGCATCCCATGGATACTCGGACACCGGAACATACCATTTACTAGTAGAGTTGCGGTGTGGTTTGTATCCTACATAGGTCATTCCCATGTACAGTTGGACACGCTTGCTTGACGGTAAATTATCAAGATACGAGACCAACGTTTTCAATGATACGTAGATGTCATCATCAACCAGAACAACAAATCGTGCACATGGACAGAATTCTGGTACCCAGTTAAACGCTGTAGATGTTTTTAACGTATTGTTGAAATACGAATCATGAAAATCCATTAAAATAATGTCGTTAAATTGTTGAATTTCATGCCAAATTGGTTTCAGAGATTCATTAACAGGTGTTCCTAGTATAAATACTGTTTTTATATTAAATGTTTTCAAGTAGTGTTCATCACCCCATGTTTCTCGAATCGCTTTCCTCTGATCGAAATGATCACTCTTCGATTTCACAACTAACAGAAGAAAAACGTCACCTGTGTGATAGCTATCCGGTCCTACAGTACTAAAACATCGGTTGACTGGGTTCTGAAGGTACCGTTGTGTGAATCGATTAACAACACGTTCGCTAATCTGCCCAGTACGTCTGTAGTCCTGCATCAATTTCATCATATCTACATCCAGCTTGTACGAAAAGTTGCTGAATGATACCTCTTTGTCGTACGTTGATATAGTAGTCACGTTCTGGAGCGTTGTTTGTAATGTTCTTTGTGTTGTTTCAGTAATCGATAATCCCGTATACGTTTTCCTGTTTTGAACATTGTGAATATTCAGAGACATAACTGACGTAAAATCACATATATGTAGCCTTATTATAACACATACTGTCAGTATTGCTAAACATTTCAGACAACGTGTCCTCCGAGGCCGCATTATGTTGGGTGTACCTTGGTTGATTGGTTTTCGTGTTTTACGCCGCTGCATACACAAATAAAAATCTGTGTTCGATCAGCGTTATGGTTTGTGTAATACACGGCGATCTTAATATAGACGTCTATGACAATAGCGCTATTCACCGGCTTTAAAGGTTGTCCCGACCCGAAAGGTGGTGCGTTAATATTTTATTTTCAAAACCCTACTTCTCCTTAACCCCGAAATTGGAAACGGATTAATATTTTTATTTTTTTTAAACTTGTTTCTGGAACCTATTTCTGCATATCATTTGTCTATAATGTTGTATATATACTGTTGGAATGAAATAAAGTTTATATTAACCCCAAATTTGGATTACTAACAAATTTGGTATGAAACATCCTTGAGTGAGGGAAATCACATTTTATATAAATGAGGTTAAGGTGACCACTGGGGTCAATGGCACAGGGCCCAAAATGGGGAACTTTGCTGTAATTTTGCTTTAAAACTCCACTCCTCCTTAACCCTTTGATGGATTACAACCCAATTTGGCGTGAAACATAATTTGCGGAGAACAATCATATAAATGAGACTTGTGCCACTGCTTGGGCCAGAGGGACGGGGCCCAAAGGTAGCCCTAGCTTTGCTGAAAATTTGCTTTAAAACTCTACTCCTAAACCTTGGGTGGTTTATATCCAAATTTGATGTGAAACACTATTGGGGGACGACAATCATATTTTATATAAACGACGTCGGCGTGAATACTTGGGGCCAGAAGGGCGGGACCACCACAATGGAAACTTTGCTGAGATTATTCTTTAAACCCCTACTCTTCAACTTTTGGTGGATAACAACCAAATTTGGTGTGAAACATTATTGGGGATGATCATGTTTTATATAAAAGAGGCTGGCGTGACCCCTGGAGCCAGAGGGGTGGGCCCCAAAAGGGAAACTTTGCTGCATTTTTGCTTTTTCCTGTTTTAATCAGATTTTATAAAGCGGATTAAATCAGATTTTATCAGGCGGATTACTTACAAATTCATTCTGAAACATCAATTTAGGTAGGGCAATCATAGTCTATATAAATGAGGCTGGTCTGACCCTTGGGGACAGAGGGGTGGGCCCCAAAATGGGAACCTTTGTGAAATTATGCTTTAAATAAAAGCCTAACCCTCCTTAATCCTTTAAAGGAAAACAATAGAGAATACCGAAGCGTCAACAAAACCATAATCCGAACTCAAAATTGATTACACTAAGGGCAAAATACGAAAAAAGGAAATATCTACCTGGGTACATGTACCCTTGTTAAAGTATAAGAGAATAAGAGATAAGTGTTCCGGCAGATAAAGCGTCATCGATTTGGTGTGAAACATCCTTAAATGAGGGGAGTCATATGTTAAATGGAATGAAGTGTAGGGAACATAACTCTGTTATCTTACCGGAACGGAATGTATACATGACTACTTTAGGCTTGTTTATTATATTCGCAGTCTGCGGGCCTAGAAAAACGGTTTCATATATTTGAATTGACCGATGCCTAACATTCTCTACTTTATAGTCAGGTGAGCGTTAAGGCCATTGGGCCTCTTTTCATTTCTAGTGAAAATAAAAAAACAGGTACTTTTCATATGGTCGACGTTGAACCACTGTCGTTTACCATATGAAGTCTTCTTGCACCCATTACGGCACTAACCTCCCCACAACCTATGCTTCTTGAGGCAGATGTAGTTTGTGTTATATATAAATTCTTATCGGTGTGCAATAATGAATAGCAATGCATAGTTTCGAAACCTGTTTCTGTCATCTTATCTTGAAATAAAATCTTGAAATACCGTATTCGACCTAATAACGGCAATGTGCGCTTGCAAAATCACAAAAGGGGTGCCCTGAATAAAACCACATACAGGTAAAGTTTGTTTAGAATCTTAGATTAAATGTGGTTTCGTTTCTTAAGAACATTGTTTTTTGTTAAAGGTCTGAAGATTGTTTTGGCAGATCTGTGAGCCATTTCTTTTTTAGGTTTTGATTGGTGCATCAATCTTTATTCCCGGAAAAAAGGTTGACGTGTGCTTATAATGGCAATATGCGCTCGTTAGGTCGAATACGGTAAGGTAATACTTAATTAGTTGATCCTACATGGGATATCTGGCAGCTTTCTCTATTGAAATAAGTTTGTCGATCTGAATTCGGCGCAGCTATGCCCCGAGGACAAATTCTGCTGGTTTTGTTACCTTAAGGTCCTTAGAAGGTATGCCTTTGTCGTCGAGATGTACAAAATTTATCACAAAGGTTTCTGAACTATGTTCGCTTGCTTATAGTCAGTGCCATATTATAAATGTAGCTCGATTTCGATCAAATTTGGTACGTAGATGAAGTGTTATCTTATGAACCTTCCTGTCCCTGTTCAGAAGCTAATCAAACGTTAGTAAAATTTAAATGTGGGATCTATTTCAAAACTAAAATGTATATGTACTATTTCAAAACTGAGGTGACCGTTCAGACCCACGGGCCTCTTGCTTCTGTACTGAATGAATCTTCTCAAACCCTAAAGACATTTGTACTTCATATCGTGTAAGACCGTGGCTAACACTACCACATGACAAGTAATTGAAGTAACGGCATAAGGTATTATGTATACATTTTGAACTTGTACACCAGAAGTGTTTTTTGAAAACCGCTGAACAGTCTATTGATGTAGACTTCTGTATAGAGATCGCCGTGTGACACCTATCACTTATCGCAATGTGGCTTCGGAAAATAAATTAGGGAATACGGAAGCATTAACAAAATCATAATCCGAACTCAAAATCGATTAAACCAGGGGCAAAATATGAACAAAGGAAAGATTTACATGGAGACCCTTGTAAAAGTACAAGAGAATGAGACCATGTGTTCCGGAAGAGTAAGCGTCTTCTGCTTTATCGACGACATCAGCAATATAAATCTTTTTCACACCACATAAACATCAAATTATCAAAATGAGAACCAAGTATCATTTTCAATCACTACAATAAACACATTAATGAGCATACTCAAAAACGTCCATCTTCATATCACTTAAAGGTACAGAATAGTTCTCAATGAGACAAAGATGGCGACCATGAAACTTCCCATAGTTCTACCGAACAACCGATATCTCTCCAATCATTGTGTTGTTAGTTTGTCTGTCAGCAGTCGACATCAATCACGAAAATCGCGATATTTAGAGCAAATGTGGCGAAACATGGTTTCACTTTTCCGTCACGTAGTCCGTCCTCCATATGTTCGTTATCAAATAGATGCTTTGAATGTAGTTGTATTATATTGGATTGTTTGTAAACGTTTTTTGATGACACTGAAGCTAACTAGGTGGCGTTATATTCGTCTGACAGCAGACTATAAAAGGCCGACAGCAAATGTCAGCAGCCCACTTTTTCGGCAGACGGCAGCGAGACACGTGCTCTAAGGTATATACCTGTAATGTTATAGACGTGCCTGAACAAGGCTTTCCTATATATTGCTGTGAAAGTATATGATCATTCAGAGTCTATACGGAGGTAGATGTGCCTGAGCAAAGCTTCCCTTCTCCGATTTGAATACTCAGTGTGATCGGTACATCACATGCGCATTATACTCTTGGGTCTGCCCTGTGATAGAAAGTGTCGGGGAGGACTCGATATGTAGAAGCTAGTGAGTACTCAGTTGTAGCTTTGAGAGACTCGGCTGTAGCTATCATCGGAGTGAATGCTCAGTTATATAGTTCATGTATATTATTGTAGTGAGTGCTCGGATAATTGTTAGGTACGCCCAGTGAGTTCTCAGTTTCATGATTCATACGGGAGGTAATGAGTGCTCAGTTGTAGGAGTACTCCTTTCCGGAATGATAGTTGATATTGTTGATTAGTTGAGATATATTGCTTGTTATACTTATAAGTAGCTATATAGATAATCGTCTGCAAATCCCAGGTAGGGAGTAATCATTTGTTGGCTAGGGAGTACTCATTATTTCATATTGAGTACTCATTTTGTTCCTGTATACATTATAGGTATGGAAGTTGTTATATCATAGTGTTACACTTTGCTCAGAGGCACTGAGTGTTCATAATTATAGGGCACAGCTACATGTACATTGATTTATTGTTAGGAAATGAGTCCAACTTAGATTAGTTGCTATATTTGTATATATTTACATTGAGTAGGTCAAATAATATTATTCACTTGCATAGACACTAGAGATCTTCAGTAAAAGTGACTGACACGAACCTTGTAAACATCCCACAAGACCTAAAATATCGAATCAACTGCGACATGTAGAAACAGGGAAGTTACTATCAAGAAATGGAAAGGTCACGATAGGAAAAATGAAATAATCACGTTTATCGTGTAGTTAATAGTAAGCTATCCATGTTGGATGTAGTTTAAGTAGACATCGAGGTAAGCAGCTGATGTAGAAGATTATGTTGTGTCCTTTATTTCAAGTTCAGGAAGGCATTTAGAATCGACGTGGTCAGCAAACTTCTTGTTGTTTATATACAACACATCGTTGATATATCTAAAGTGAAATTAAAAGATTTGGCAAGGTTTTTGTTACCTGTCCTGATTGGCCCTTCCAGAAATTAAGCCTCGTATGAAAACAAAAACAAGTCAGCTAAGAGTGGGGTACAGTTTGTTCCCATGGGAATGCCAACAGTCTGCTGGAAATCTTTCCTCCGAACTCAACAAAAATATTGTCAACCAGGAATTCAATCATCCTACTATATCTTTCATATTAGCTATGTATTTCATATTAGCTTTTGTCGTGTTTTTCACAAAGTATGCTCCAAGATAGCTCACTACCATATATTTGTATCGTCGTCCGCCTTTCTTGGAAAAGAAAGCCCTCATAACGAGAGATCTAAGACGTTATTTCAATTTTGTATGAGGTATGTTTAGTTTTCATTTTGTGACGCAAATTGTTTATTCTGTTCTGATTAGAGGACCTCATAGACTTCACCTACTCTGAAAGTGAATCCAATTCAGTATGTTCACATTTAGTCCATTGTCTGGCGTAATCTTCCACAGAGTCCATACGAATCTTGAAATTTACATTCCAATTGATGGATGGATTTTCGCGATACTTATGACCTTTTCATAAAAAGCTCTCGAAGCTTTATGTAGGGGATAATATGATATGCAGATTACCAGTTACTATGTGTCCAGCTGGACCATAGCAATATTGAGATGAAGAACATGAACATATTGACGGAGGAGTACAGGGTGAAAAAAATCAAATGTTTTGCCTTAAAAGACATTTTAGGATAGTCTTTCAAGATTGATCAAAAGTTCATTAGAGTTTTTCAAAATCCACGTCCTATTAAGTCCACTTCTGGAGCATACAGTGTCACAATAGGACTGAAGCCCTGATTTATGGTACTAAGAATGGTAGTAAGAGGTTTTGATAAAGGCTTAGTCGAGCAATTAAAAGAGCCAGCGATAAACCGTTGTTTATAAGGATCCTTGTGTACTTTTTGTATCTAATAAAGGCGAGGTAGGTCAGCGTCTTGCTCATTAACTGTTACTTTTAAAAATTGTGATACAGACGCGTGTTTCGACATTATTCAATCCTTCGAAAACCGGTCAATGTGAAAGTAGGTTTAGGATTCGAGAGATGCAGGTTGATCAGTACTATGGACAAGGCAGGTGTCGTCGATAAAGCAGAAGACGCTTACTCTTCCGGAACACCTGGTCTTAGTTTTTTGTACTTTTGCAAGGGTCTCCATGTAAATCTTTCCTTTGTTCAAATTTTGCCCCTGGTTTAATCGATTTTGAGATTGGATTATGATTATGTTGACACTTCGGTATTCTCTTATTTATTTACCTAGGTTATCAAACAGGCCTAGTTCTTTTTGCAAGCAATAAATGTAATAGCGTTTGCAAACAATGATCAAGTTGTTAGATGCTTTGTCTGCAGACACAACCACATACTTATCATGTAGATCATTGAGTGTTGTTAGAAAATCGGGGTCAAGAAATATCGATTTGTGTTTAGTTTTCATTTTGTGACGCAGATTGTTTATTCTGTTCTGAATAGAGGACCTCATAGACTTCACCCACTCTGAGAGTGAATCTAATTCAGCATGTTCACATTTAGTCCATTGTCTGGCGTAATCTTCCATCGAGTCCATAAGAATCTTGGCATTTACATTCAAATTGATGGATGAATTCTCGCGATACTTAGGACCTTTTCATAAAAAGCTCCCGAAGCTTTATGTTGGGGATAATATTCAGATTACCAGTTATTATGTGTCCAACTGGACCACAGCAATATTGAGATGAGGAACATGAATATACTGAAGTAGGAGTCATTCTAAGGTCATCGATATTCAATTGTTGCAGTGTTTGCTTATAATTGAAAAGCTTTGGTGCAATAGTTATAGAATAACTGTAAGAACTGATCGGTGTACTTTTATATAGGAAGTACGATGGTATGTTATCTTGAACAGACTTTTGGTCCAAGATATTGCTGAAAGCATTCCTTTGTTTTACATACAATTACCGAACAAAAAGCAAAAGTAATTTTACATTAATCAATTTGCCCTGTGACTATTCTATAAAGCCTCAAACGCTTCTGGATGACTGCCAAGAAACAATATCGTTCAGAACTTCAAGGCCCAATATACGTAACTTCAGGATTTTATTTTTGATTCTGAAAAATAAATTAAGTTGATAAACATGCAAAAATAACCCTAAAACGAAGTAACGGTGTCCAAGTTAATGTTTGCATAGTCAAGAGGAATAGGGGAATCGAGAGTGTCTCCCTCTGCAAGTCTCGTATTGTACTTGATGTAAGGGTGGTTGAGGTGACATACTTTAAAGATTGAAATACATTGTAATTGTACGTTTGATAAGTGTCATGTTAATTTGAATTGAATTGAATCTTAACAGGTTCTCGTGTAGTTACAAGACGTTTTCCTTTAAACGGTTGAACCGGTACCACCATATTAACTACGGTCGGACCTATTAATATTAATCATGCTTCTTTCAGACGAACCTTGAAAAAGCCTTGCAATGTCTGCATAAGCATTTGCCTACAAATGTTATATTCAAAAGTAGACAAATCTGAAGTTCCTCCGTATAAACCCTAGAGAGATTCCGGACGGGGAGCTTCATTTCAACATTTTGTTAAAGTCTCGTTCCTATATAATATATCTTATATTGTACGATATTTTGATTATATAAGATATTTTATATAGCTATATGAGATTTATTATAAAAGATATCTTTTATAGAAAATTAAATGATATATCTTACACACTATACGAAATATCTTATATATTAAATAAGATATTCAGAATTTAATTTAATTTTATATAAGATATCTCATATCGTATTTGAGATATCTTATATAACATATAGGATATCTTATATATTATATGAGATATCTTATATGCTACATAAGGTATTTTATATGTTATATAAGATATCTAATATATTGTTTCTGGAATACAGTATCGACATTGCTCCTTGAATAAATGTTTAGTTGACTTGCCATAGTTTCCCTTGTTATCCTTGAATTGTTTGTAATATATTCATTGTGTGTTAACGCCACCGGATATTGGTACTAGGCAAACGAAGATCTAACGAGGCGGGCCACAGTTAGAGATTAGTATTTTTGATATTCCACTCGCTTTAAGGTCTGTCATATGCCCGAGGCTTTGTGAATCGTTTTTGTACATTAGTAGGGATGATTTAAACCACAGAACATTCAGATATAGGTTAATATTTCTTCTAGATTTGCAAACATGTCGCCTGGTACCGGCAAAAATTCACAATGAATAACTTCATCGAGTCTAATTTGACATGTTAAGTATTTTTATCCAATAACTCTCCTGTCTTTAATTAAATAAGGTGTATCTGCACTATGCACATCAATATCATATTTGAACTCGTTGTAAATATTAAGAAATATGTCGAGATCATTGCATAACGCGTTTACATTAAGTGTACGGCATCTTGTTTTGTACGTACATGTATATACCGTAAATTTCTTTGTTTCAGGTATGACCACTTACAAGTGCCTGTTTTCAAGATAGGCCTTGAAAAATCGCCCAGGTGTGAATCACACCAGGCTAGCTCCGTTACGAGGCATGTGACCGATATAATACACGGCCGGGGCAGAGCCATAAGAGGCCGGGTATTTATACTAATACTACAAAAAATCATAGGTTGTATTTTAATATACTATATTTTTTATAAATTTGAATCTACAATTTCTTAGCCTGTGTTACGTTACACTAGGATCGCATTGGTTCTTCTTATGTACAGTTCATATATACATAATTAGAGGCCTGGTCGATGTTCGATGTTCAATATTCATAAGTAAAAGTCTCGATGTTTCGAAGTTTTCACGACGGTCCCGCAAAGTTCGAAACATCGAAGTTTGACTGTACTTTCATAAAAAAAAGTCCATAGCAAGTGCCAACAAAACCATAATCCGAACTCAAAATGAATTAAAGTAGGGGCAAACTATGAACACAGAGGAAACGATGAACACAGAGACCCCTGTAAAAGCACAAGAAAATGAGACCAGGTGTTTGGAAGAGTCTTCTGCTTCATCGACGACATAATTCACATCGCACAAAGATTCAAAATAGTTCTCAATTAGACAAATATGATGACCTTAGAACTTACTCATAGTTCTGATCAACCTGCATCTCTCGAATCCCTGTGTTCTATCACTTAATTAACTATGGTGTTTGTTGTACTTAATGTTATGAATATGACGATGTAACACTTGCTTCATCAAATATGTCAGACATCGCTCCAGCACACAACATCCTATGGCGAATATAATATTGATGCTGTACAGGAAACGATGTCGTGTATTTTTGTTAAAGTATTGTTGGACACACGAATTAATTTGAGCAACACAATATTCAATCAATCGATGCTTCGAAAAGTGTAACATGAAGTCCGATCTGCTTTTGAAATCATATAAAGAAAAGTGTGGATAGGTCGTGAAATTTAGCAGGTCTTTCTTATCCATAGGACATTTTAGATACCAAAATTTTGAACACATCAACTTTAACACGTACCTGATACATTTGGCACAACTTAAATCACATAAAAAACGTTTGGCACCTAATACTGGCTATATAGTGTTCCGGATTGCAGACCTGGGCTTGCAATATATATACCTCCGTTTGTAATTTATGGCCTCAAACTATTAACATGTCGTTCATGTTCAGTTTAAAACTGCCAAATAAGTTATGACGTTACCACAAAGATAGCACTATCTCTAATTGTTCAATATCGACCATACTCAGTCAAACATTAAATAGACATTTTTAATTTTAGGATTTAACCAGTTTTGGCAGTGAAGCAGGGCTTCCTTGTTCCAATGGAAAACTTAAAAAAGAGACCAACATTCTGACCACATTAACTTGAACATGTTTTTATACCTGATACATTTGACCCAACTGAAACTACATTTTAAACACTGTTTTAGCGTCAACCCTCATTTTGTGAGCCGCAAAATGTCGAAAACAATATAATCACATTTTATACCAAATATCAGGTTTGTACATCATATCTGAGCTGTATATTAGAAAACAACTGTATTTTGACTGTTACTTCACAAGTGTTAAATCAAGTGGAAGACTGTTCAAAAGGTAACGTCATCATTATATCACTAACTTTAGTCTGATCACTAACAATATCATCACCTTCTTTAAGGATGACATTATTTTTGGCAGCCGACCCTTACTAGATAAGAAAGACTTGATGGAAGGCCAAACTTTCTTTAGATTTTGGACCACCAGTACACCTTTCATAGAAGTAGTTCCTCTTAGAATGCTTCTTTATATTTTGGTAACAAGATTTCGCTGTTTTCTGTACAAGTCCCAGGTGTATGGAGTTCTGAACCTTTAGAATTTGTCGAACAGCATTCCTTTTCTATAAATTGTCTTGCGAAGGGCCAAGGAAACTGAAGTAACTGCACTCAAACAGATTCTCTACTAATAGCAACAGTGACCTAGACCTTTAACATTCGACCCTGAAAAGCAATCCCAAGCGAGCACTTTTGGTAGGGAAGTACTGTATGAAGTTTGAGTTTGATTGGCCCCAGGAAACTGAAGTTATCGCACGGAAACAGAATTTCTATTTATGGCAAGAGTGACCTTGACCTTTGACCGTCGACCCTGAAAAGCAATCCCAAGCGGGCACTTTTATTTAGGAAGCACTGTATGAAGTTTGAGTTTGATTGGCCACAGGAAATTGAAGTTATCGCATGGAGCCGATTTTCTATTTATAGCAATAGTGACCTTGACCTTTAACCTTCGACCCTGAAAAAGCAATTCTAAGAGAGCACTTTTGGTAAGGAAGCATTGTATGAAGTTTGAGTTTGATTGGCCCAAGGAAACTCAAGTTATCGCACGGAAACTGTTGGTGCCGCCGCCGCCGACGACGACGACGACGTCGACATGGGGATCCCTTTATGTCGCCTTTTCAGGCGACACAAAAATGGGCATTTCTTCTGCTTCATTACCTTCTCTCATGGCATGCTCATCAATGATATCTGAGATGAGTTTTTCATGGGCCCAATAAATGTTATCAGCTTCATCAAAAATGTAGGCGCTGTGAAAAGGTATTTTACATACATCACCAGAAAACAACTTAGCATTAAAATTCTTAAAACTACGAAAATTTCTTTTTTTCATTTGGTACTTGCTTACCTTTAAACACTGTGCAGATTATGTTATGCCAGTCACTTAGGCCAAAGTTAAAAGAGAAAGTATTGAACAAAAAGGTGTGACTTTTACTGACGATCACATCGATCTACCAAAGACAGGCGGATTATAAAAACCAATTTGAACTATGAAATAGTGTCAATTTCCTTTAAGTCCTCTTTTGAATCAGAAAACAAAGTGTTCATAATTTATATAACTGCATGGCGCCGCACTGTTATGGCAGATGCTTGCCACACTGAAAAAGTGTGTGTAACTTGATTAACTTTCTCGTGAACATTAGTTTTTGTCGTATTTGCTAAAGTCCAGATCAGCGATACAGGCCTTCTAGCCCTCTTGTTTGTAAATATCCTTTAACCGTAAATCACCCAAATTGCAAATGGGCCGTGTCAAGTTGACACTTTCAACAAAGACACCGAGTACAGGGGCTCGGTTTCTGGATTTTGATTGATATAAATGTATGACGTCTGTTAAATTAAGTTATATAAGTCTAATGATATCAACACTATATTTATCTGCTGTTTATACGCATTCTTATATAATTATAGCAATGCTAAATGTCTCGATATTATTTACTGATGCACATACCTTAATTACTAAGCGAAATTGTTAAGGATTACGCATACTTGCCAACTTTTTGAAATTTCCATTAGGGAGATTACGCGTGCTCAGAATTGATATATATACATATATATTCAGAGGGAAAATAAAACTTTTAAATAGTTTATTTTGAGTTCTTCTTTCAGATTTAATCATCAGACCAAATGCAACATTTTAGTGTCCAAAATCGGAAGTCTCCCTCCAAAATAGGGAGGGCTGGCAAGTATGAATACGTCATACATCACGCAAGCGATCGAGCCTCGGTTGGCAAGCGTACTCAAATTAAGGTAGTGCACGTGCACGTGCCATTCATATTAAATCATCTTTCTTAAATGCAGCTCATGAGGTACTTTCCAGCTCACTGTAGGTTCAGTTTGAATAGAAAATATCAAATAGGAATCAGGACCTGTGCAAAGTTTAAAAATATGTTTTTTTTATTTCATTTTGTAGAATTAATTGTGGTCTGAGGCCTTGACTGGTGTACATGTGGAAGGGGAGATAACTCAATGATTAGAAAAATAGTTCATGCAAATTACCTCCCTTAATTTAGCTTCTCTCTTTGCTATTATACTTAATATTTTATATAAATCTGTGTAATATACTAGTATTAATAGAAACATTTCTAAAACACAGCATGCATATGTATGGCCTCGGTGTCTACGTCAAGATAATTTCGGGCCGAAGTGTCTTAGGACGGGGGCCCCAATTAGTTTAATCGATCTGCGCATGTCAGATTTAGTACTTCCGTCTTCTTTTTCCGACATGCAACATGGCTGATTCCTATGGAGGCGAAAATTATTCAAACTATGGAGGTGGAAATCGAGGATTTGATAACGACTATAATCAAAGGTTAACAGTCTTTGTTATGGCAGATTAATTGTTGCGCATACAAAAGTTGCAATCGCTCAACGTTATTGGACCGTTCATGCAATCAAACTATTTTTTACGAACCCATGTTTGTTAGCAGATGTTTATCACATGGCATGCACTCGAATGCATGTACAGTGTTTTTTATGTACAAACGTCACTAGAAGAACTCGGCGATGTTTGTTTTTTGTAAAATGCCGAAGAACCTGTCAACGTAGATAGCTTAAATACAACTCGAATGTTTCTTTTCTCGGCAACACCGATACAACACCTATGTCTGTCCATTTCTAACTTTATAGAATAGACCTACATCTAAATTAATAATTAAATCTCGAGTTTATATTTAGGTCCTATATGAAATAGATAAAATTCGGTGATTTTTTAACAGTCAAAACTAATGCGAAAGGTCAATTCCAGCGTTCAACATGTTGGGTTCCAGGGTACAATGGTGCATGCAGCCCTGCATACTGTAATGGTTACCCAAATGCAGGACTATTTATCTATTAAGGCCCTGTTGAGAGGGCACTATTGCCTCATAGTATTGCCTCATGATGGAATAGTGCCCTCACCTTCGGCTCAGGCACTATTCTATCCCCCGACAATACCATGAGGCAATTAGTGCCCTCTCAAAAGGGCAATGGGTTTAGTACATCAACCTTCCGCTTAGTTATATACCAAAACTTGTTTGATTGGGATAAACCATGGCCAGCTTTCGGCCGATTCCAAAGTCAGCCTTTTTCAAGCAACTCATGATCCATGTCTATTTTTGTGCCAATAATAGTGCTCTCTAAACATAGTGACGTCATAATGGATTCACGATGAATATCACGCCAAATTTGATAGTGCCCGGTTGAGCGGGCACTATCGGGTGAGCGGGCACTATCCCATGTACCCATGTGTGTAGCCAATGGGAAAGCAGTATTCAGTCATGTGATATACAAAAACCCATATGCGCTTTTGTGCCCAACATCTTCAATAAAATTCTTTGACATGGCTATTCAATCTAAAAAGATTCTTTTTTCTTAACAAAACAATACTTCACAATCGTAGTTCATTATCTCAAACTCGTGTAACTTATAAAGAGAACATTTAATTTGAACTATTTCATCAGTCCCGGTCAGACTTCACAAAAAGTATTTAAACTTGCCCAACTCAAATAACCCGATAACTCTAATATTTCTTCGGTCCCGCCGACTTCTGAGATAATGAGGTTTGGCTGTATTCAATCTTAACATTTTAGTCTATGGGTTAAAATTAGCTGAACATTACAAGCTTTTCTACCAAATTTTACAGAAGCCCTTTTCATCATGAATTCGGAACACATAATAATAATTTTTATCCGATTGCCCATATCTATTTCTATTTTATTTGCTTGGGGATGCAGCCAGTATTTGGCTATATGTAAAAATAAGCAAAAGTAAAATTGCTCAAATCTTTGTCATATATTGACACCTGTGCAATTGTTGTCAGTTCATTTTTGTTTTCGTGTTATTGCAGGAGTTATGGTGGTGGTCGGTCTGGAGGCAACAATTATGGTGGAGGAAACAGCTACGGTGGAGGACGAGAGCGTGGACGCA
Source organism: Mimachlamys varia (assembly GCA_947623455.1). Classification (NCBI taxonomy): domain Eukaryota; kingdom Metazoa; phylum Mollusca; class Bivalvia; order Pectinida; family Pectinidae; genus Mimachlamys; species Mimachlamys varia. Next base: position 23,614,405 of record OX392532.1, on the reverse strand, counting down.
AGCCTCTACCTACCGAGCCCCCTTATACATGCTATGTAGGAAATCTCCCATCTGGCATTGTTCAGGGAGATCTTGAAATTATTTTTCAGGACCTAAAGGTATATGCAGTTGGTGGTGTAATACAAATCGACCAAAATAGAAAATGAATTGTTTGAATTTTTTGTATTGATAGCAAAAGACAAGCTATCTTTTATCTGTATTCCATTGGATACTACTTTTCAGTAAAGCTCAGTTATCAGTGTCTCTAGATTTTTGGAGGTGCTTTTTAGCGAAGATTAAGGAAAGAGTTGTTTTGCATGGAAGCATCTGAATCTATTTTTGTGTTTGAAACTGGAATTATATTCATTTCACTTGGGTTATCTTTATTGTGCAGGGCTTTATCACCCCTCTTTTTAGGTTCGTTAAACAGACCCATTCACAATGAAAAAAATGTGATTTTTCCCAAATTCCCTCTTTAAAATTCCCAATTCAGATGCTTAAAAAGTTTGTACAAAATAAATATGTATTCCAGGCTGTAAATCATTTAAAATGTATATGTAGTGTTGACATTGCTTTAAATAGCAATATAGAAAAAAAAAGTAACAATTATTTAGTTGTTATAATATAGTGTTTCAAAATATCCTAAGATAGCCATAACATCGATCAATTTATCCCAATTTGATCTCGGGGTCTGAATCACAAAACCCCCTGATAAAGCCCTGTTGTATTTTGAAATATTTTATCATCATACCCAAAACTTTGTGAGGGAGATATCAAGTGCAACTATAATTTTAAATATTTACTGTCTGCACTGACATTCGTTCTATAACCTTTGTTCTGCAAACTAACATTATCGCCTCATTATTATACTCCCAACACATGCCAAACTTCTATGACATTGACTACAATATCTGGGCAAAGCCATGCAAATCCTCCATTTTGAGACAATTGAACTGTTCTCAATAATAGATATGGAAGTTTATGCTGTTTTCATGCCGTTCTCGGGCTTATTAGTTTTGAAATGAAATCTGTGCATGAAGAAAGGGCTATATTGAACAAAATAGTCACAGACCATTCCCAGAAATTTATTGTATGTATAACGAATAACTTTCTATTTTTTTAAATAGGTTATATGAGGAATGGGTAAATAATACACAACCAGCTTTACTGGTTGTTTAATTTACCTGTGTTCCATTGAAGTTATAACCTACACAACAGAAAGCTAAACCTTTAATGATTTCATTTGACATTTTTTTAGGTCAAAAGTGTGCGGCTCGTCCGAGACAAAGAAACAGACAAATTTAAAGGTATATATAAACACTACTTTTGTAGATTTTTCTATGAATCAAAGTTTGTTTTTTATGTAAGAAACATTATTATCATAAACTTTAAATAGGCAAGATAAACACATTTGTAACCTTTCCTGCAAATAATTTAATTTCTAATGCATTGTTTAATTGTGTAACGAAAAATTGATTTGGGTGCTGCTCCTTGGTCTTGATGTTAAAAGTATAAGTCCTAATTACATTGTAGGATTTGTTAAACATGGTCCTTATTACATTGTAGAATTTGTTAAACGTGGTCCTAATTACATTGTAGGATTAATTTGTTAAGCTTATTCCTCAATACATTGTAGGATTTGCCTATGTGGAGTTTGATGATGTTGAGTCCCTAAAGGAGGCATTGACATACGACAGTGCTGTAAGTATCTATAGCTATCATGTCAGATTTGTGTTCCCTGCTGTAAATATCCATAGCTATCGTGTCAGATTTGTGTTCCCTGCTGTAAGTATCCGATAGCTATCGTGTCAGATTTGTGTTCCGTGCTGTAAGTATCCGATAGCTATCGTGTCAGATTTGTGTTCCGTGCTGTAAGTATCCGATAGCTATCATGTCAGATTTGTGTTCCGTGCTGTAAGTATCCGATAGCTATCGTGTCAGATTTGTGTTCCGTGCTGTAAGTATCCGATAGCTATCATGTCAGATTTGTGTTCTGTGCTGTAAGTATCCGATAGCTATCATGTCAGATTTGTGTTCGGTGCTGTAAGTATCCGATAGCTATCATGTCAGATTTGTGTTCCGTGCTGTAAGTATCCGATAGCTATCATGTCAGATTTGTGTTTCTTGCTGTAAGTATCCATAGCTATCATGTCAGATTTGTGTTCCGTGCTGTAAGTATCTAATAGCTATCGTGTCAGATTTGTGTTCCGTGCTGTAAGTATCCATTGCTATCGTGTCAGATTTGTGTTCCGTGCTGTAAGTATCTGATAGCTATCATGTCAGATTTGTATTTCTTGCTGTAAGTATCTGATAGCTATCATGTTAGATTTGTGTTCCGTGCTGTAAGTATCTGATAGCTATCGTGTCAGATTTGTGTTCCGTGCTGTAAGTATCCGATATCTATCGTGTCAGATTTGTGTTCCGTGCTGTAAGTATCCATGGCTCTCATGTCAGATTTGTGTTCTGTGTTGTAAGTATCTGATAGCTATCGTGTCAGATTTGTGTTCCATGCTGTAAGTATCCATAGCTATCGTGTCAGATTTGTGTTCCATGCTGTAAGTATCCATAGCTATCGTGTCAGATTTGTGTTCCGTGCTGTAAGTATCCATAGCTACATCGTGTCAGATTTGTGTTCCGTGCTGTAAGTATCCGATAGCTATCGTGTCAGATTTGTGTTCCGTGCTGTAAGAATCTATAGCTATCATGTCAGATTTGTGTTCCATGCTGTAAGTATCCATAGTTATAATGTCAGATTTGTGTTCCGTGCTGTAAGTATCCATGGCTATCGTGTCAGATTTGTGTTCCGTGCTGTAAGTATCCGATAGCTATCGTGTCAGATTTGTGTTCCGTGCTGTAAGTATCCGATAGCTATCATGTCAGATTTGTGTTCTGTGCTGTAAGTATCCGATAGCTATCGTGTCAGATTTTTGTTCCGTGCTGTAAGTATTCGATAGCTATCATGTCAGATTTGTGTTCCGTGCTGTAAGTATCCGATAGCTATCGTGCCAGATTTGTGTTCCGTGCTGTAAGTATCCGATAGCTATCATGTCAGATTTGTGTTCCGTGCTGTAAGTATCCGATAGCTATCGTGTCAGATTTGTGTTCCGTGCTGTAAGTATCCGATAGCTATCGTGTCAGATTTGTGTTCCGTGCTGTAAGTATCCGATAGCTATCGTGTCAGATTTGTGTTCCGTGCTGTAAGTATCCGATAGCTATCATGTCAGATTTGTGTTCTGTGCTGTAAGTATCCGATAGCTATCATGTCAGATTTGTGTTCGGTGCTGTAAGTATCCGATAGCTATCATGTCAGATTTGTGTTCCGTGCTGTAAGTATCCGATAGCTATCGTGTCAGATTTGTGTTCCGTGCTGTAAGTATCCGATAGCTATCGTGTCAGATTTGTGTTCCGTGCTGTAAGTATCTATAGCTATCATGTCAGATTTGTGTTCCGTGCTGTAAGTATCCATAGTTATAATGTCAGATTTGTGTTCCGTGCTGTAAGTATCCATAGCTATCGTGTCAGATTTGTGTTCCGTGCTGTAAGTATCCGATAGCTATCATGTCAGATTTGTGTTTCTTGCTGTAAGTATCCATAGCTATCATGTCAGATTTGTGTTCCGTGCTGTAAGTATCTAATAGCTATCGTGTCAGATTTGTGTTCCGTGCTGTAAGTATCCATTGCTATCGTGTCAGATTTGTGTTCCGTGCTGTAAGTATCTGATAGCTATCATGTCAGATTTGTATTTCTTGCTGTAAGTATCTGATAGCTATCATGTTAGATTTGTGTTCCGTGCTGTAAGTATCTGATAGCTATCGTGTCAGATTTGTGTTCCGTGCTGTAAGTATCCGATATCTATCGTGTCAGATTTGTGTTCCGTGCTGTAAGTATCCATGGCTCTCATGTCAGATTTGTGTTCTGTGTTGTAAGTATCTGATAGCTATCGTGTCAGATTTGTGTTCCATGCTGTAAGTATCCATAGCTATCGTGTCAGATTTGTGTTCCATGCTGTAAGTATCCATAGCTATCGTGTCAGATTTGTGTTCCGTGCTGTAAGTATCCATAGCTACATCGTGTCAGATTTGTGTTCCGTGCTGTAAGTATCCGATAGCTATCGTGTCAGATTTGTGTTCCGTGCTGTAAGAATCTATAGCTATCATGTCAGATTTGTGTTCCATGCTGTAAGTATCCATAGTTATAATGTCAGATTTGTGTTCCGTGCTGTAAGTATCCATGGCTATCGTGTCAGATTTGTGTTCCGTGCTGTAAGTATCCGATAGCTATCGTGTCAGATTTGTGTTCCGTGCTGTAAGTATCCGATAGCTATCATGTCAGATTTGTGTTCTGTGCTGTAAGTATCCGATAGCTATCGTGTCAGATTTTTGTTCCGTGCTGTAAGTATTCGATAGCTATCATGTCAGATTTGTGTTCCGTGCTGTAAGTATCCGATAGCTATCGTGCCAGATTTGTGTTCCGTGCTGTAAGTATCCGATAGCTATCATGTCAGATTTGTGTTCCGTGCTGTAAGTATCCGATAGCTATCGTGTCAGATTTGTGTTCCGTGCTGTAAGTATCCGATAGCTATCGTGTCAGATTTGTGTTCCGTGCTGTAAGTATCCGATAGCTATCATGTCAGATTTGTGTTCTGTGCTGTAAGTATCCGATAGCTATCGTGTCAGATTTTTGTTCCGTGCTGTAAGTATTCGATAGCTATCATGTCAGATTTGTGTTCCGTGCTGTAAGTATCCGATAGCTATCGTGCCAGATTTGTGTTCCGTGCTGTAAGTATCCGATAGCTATCATGTCAGATTTGTGTTCCGTGCTGTAAGTATCCGATAGCTATCGTGTCAGATTTGTGTTCCGTGCTGTAAGTATTCGATAGCTATCATGTCAGATATGGTTTCCCTGCTGTAAGTATCTGATAGCTATCGTGTCAAGTTTGTGTTCCGTGCTGTAAGTATCCATAGCTATCATGTCAGATTTGTGTTCCGTGCTGTAAGTATCCATAGCTATCATGTCAGATTTGTGTTCCGTGCTGTAAGTATCTATAGCTATCATGTCAGATTTGTGTTCCGTGCTGTAAGTATCCATAGTTATAATGTCAGATTTGTGTTCCGTGCTGTAAGTATCCATAGCTATCGTGTCAGATTTGTGTTCCGTGCTGTAAGTATCCATAGCTATCGTGTCAGATTTGTGTTCCGTGCTGTAAGTATCTATAGCTATCATGTCAGATTTGTGTTCCGTGCTGTAAGTATACATAGCTATCATGTCAGATTTGTGTTCCGTGCTGTAAGTATCCATAGCTATCGTGTCAGATTTGTGTTCCGTGCTGTAAGTATACATAGCTATCATGTCTGATTTGTGTTTCGTGCTGTAAGTATCTGATAGCTATATCGTGTCAGGTTTGTGTTCCGTGCTGTAAGTATCCATAGCTATAATGTCAGATTTGTGTTCCTTGCTGTAAGTATCCATAGCTATCATGTCAGATTTGTGTTCCGTGCTGTAAGTATACATAGCTATCGTGTCAGATTTGTGTTCCTTGCTGTAAGTATCCATAGCTATTTTGTCAGGTTTGTGTTCCGTGCTGTAAGTATCTGATAGCTATCGTGTCAGATTTGTGTTCCTTGCTGTAAGTATCCATAACTATCGTGTCAGATTTTTGTTCCGTGCTGTAAGTATTCGATAGCTATCATGTCAGATTTGTGTTCCGTGCTGTAAGTATCCGATAGCTATCGTGCCAGATTTGTGTTCCGTGCTGTAAGTATCCGATAGCTATCATGTCAGGTTTGTGTTCCGTGCTGTAAGTATCCGATAGCTATCGTGTCAGATTTGTGTTCCGTGCTGTAAGTATCCATAGCTATTTTGTCAGGTTTGTGTTCCGTGCTGTAAGTATCCGATAGCTATCATGTCATGTTTGTGTTCTGTGCTGTAAGTATCCGATAGCTATCATGTCAGATTTGTGTTCTGTGCTGCAAGTATTCATAGCTATTGTGTCAGGTTTGTGTTTAATGTTGTAAATATCCATAGCTATCGTGTCAGGTTTGTGACAAATCTACATGCCCATTCCGAGACCTGCACTCATAGAATTTATATAATATGTATTGTTTTTCCTAGATGGTGTATAAACTTTTCTTGTGTAGAAGATGTATAACCTTTAAATGGTGGTTGTAGTTTTTGGTTCTGTTTACAGCTATTTGAGGATAAAAATTTACGAGTGGATGTAGCGGAGTCCCGACAGGGAGACAGACGTGGAGGATACCGTGGTGGTCGAGGGGGAGGACGCGGAGGAGGCGGACACGATGGTAATATTTATACACCACACTCAGTGAGGGTAGGACACAATGGTAATATTTATACACCACACTCAGTGAGGGTAGGACACAATGGTAATATTTATACACCACACTAAGTGAGGGTAGGACACAATGGTCATATTTATACACCACACTCAGTGAGGGTAGGACACAATGGTAATATTTATACACCACACTCAGTGAGGGTAGGACACAATGGTAATATTTATACTCCACATTCAGTGAGGGTAGGACATGATGGTAATATTTATACACCACACTCAGTGAGGGTAGGACATGACAGTAATATATATACACCACACTCAGTGAGGGTAGGACATGATGGTAATATTTATACACCACACTCAGTGAGAGTAGGACATGACAGTAATATTTATACTCCATACTCAGTGAGGGTAGGACATGATGGTAATATTTATACTCCACACTCAGTGAGGGTAGGACATGATGGTAATATTTATACACCACGCTTAGTGAGGGTAGGACATGATGGTAATATTTATACTCCACACTCAGTGAGGGTAGGACATGACAGTAATATTTATGCTCCACACTCAGTGAGGGTAGGACATGATGGTAATATTTATACACCACACTCAGTGAGGGTAGGACATGATGGTAATATTTATACTCCATACTCACTGAGGGTAGGACATGACAGTAATATTTATACTCTACACTCAGTGTGTTGTGGCGACAGTTGTCTGACAGTTGACTTTTTCAGGTGGCTTCCGAGGTCATGGTGATAGAGGTGGTGGCCGTGGTGGTTACCGCGGAGGTGGTGGTGGTGGTTACCGAGACGACCATGGAGGAGATCGGTATAATGACCGTCCAAGGGGAGACCGAGGAGGATATAATCGCTATGACGATGGCCAAAATAGAAGGAGACAGAACAGTGGGGGACAGGCTGAGCTGAGGGAACCTTCCCCAGGTGAGGGCACTATTCTGCTATTACAGCCATTCCAAGTTTAGTTCACTGGATATAGTGGAAGGCAACTCAGAAATGTGTGAATTAGAAAAGTAGTTTGTGGTGGAGTTCAAACTTCCCCGACCAGACGTGAAAAGGTACGGGGTCAGCTACTCCACCATGTGGGTTTTATCAGGGCACTCTGGTTTCATCCCACAATAAGACCCCTTGTACACTAACATCCAGGCCAGCAAGAACGATTGATATAAGGTTCAAATTTGTTTTTTAAATAAATAAAGTTTATATATAGTTCAAACTTAATTTTCACTTGTTAACCAAGTTTTGTTGTGCACACTCTCCAGCGTCATTACCTCAGTTAAGATCAATATCACGATAGATGATTTAGAGAAATTGAAGAAGGGATGTACCTTTCATTAAGGGTCCACAGAAACAATTGATATTGGGAACTGGGAAGGGGTATTGCATCTTTCAACGGTTCTTTATCATACCAGTACACTACTTGTCACAGGAACTTAATGCTTTGGGTACAGGTTTACCTTTTTGATGCAGTGTGTCCTCTATCTAAATTAGGTCTGTCTGACTTGTATTTTGACCTTTGACCGATATCAAATAAAACCAGTTGTCCAGGCTTTATCTCATACGCTTCTAGCTTTGGATTAAGCAGCCTCAAAATAGTAAGTTTAAAGGCCCAATAAACGTAACTTTTGGCAAAACTTGAAGTGAAAATAAAGCCTAATAACTTTTTTATATTTATAGATTTAGTTAAGATTAACTGATATCAGCAATATTCAAGATGAATTCTTGCAGTTACAGGTACAGCAGCAGTTGAAACCTGGTATTTGTAAACACCCATCCATTTTGAACTGTCTTCTAACTTCGGCTTGTTGTTGAAGGGGGCCCACCTGAATTATTTTCAATTCTTCGGATTTTTCTGTCCAGAGTTTCTTGTTAGTTACCACCCAGGTTTACTTCGTTTGAAGCTTATTTTTGCATGGTTATCATCTGGAAGTTTTTTCAAAATTTTTCAGAATCACGAAAAATTTCCTGGGGTTACGTATATTAGGCCTTTAATGGTTACATATATATTATGCTATTCTTCAGAATCGGCAGCAGCCAGGCCCAGACTGAAATTGGCCCCGCGAACGGTTAAGGAGCCAGTGGCAGGTACAGCAGAAGTCGCACGCAACTCTAGTATTTTTGGAACTGGCAAGGCCAGAGAAGAAGGTGCTCCAAATGAAAACAGATCGCGAACCACAAGTGAAAACAGCAACAGGTAGAATGGATGGCTAACACATGTATATAGAGCCAATAAACATATATAGGTGAGTTAAAGCATCAAATATTGTGCATGTGTATCTGATCTAAATACAGTGAAACCCTGTTTTTTTTAACCTGATTGATAGTTTGAGGAATACATTGTATTTGAGTAAGCCGGGGTTGGTAAAATGAGTTGGAACTTAGTTTGGACCAAACAAACTGTTCAACGAATGAGGGATATTTGAGTAAACGGGCTTTGAGTAAGTGGAGTTTTACTGTACTATACAGGTGAGGTAGTATTAGTCTTAAAATATCTGAAGGAGAACTAGAAAAAAACAAGTGTATGTGTACAGTTTAAGATTTGGTAAAATATATCAATGACTTTCTTTATTTCGTTGTAATCCTATTTGTCTTTAACATTTTTCTTTCTTTTCCAGTTGCTGTCATTTAAGGGAAAGTTTCCTTGTCTCATGTAAGTGCTAACCATAGACAAGGCCACTCTGTTTTTTATTGGTCGTCTGTGGGTCATGTGACTGACTCTTTGTTTTTGAAATTGTCATTATCACCCATTTATGTGTAAAAAACATGATTGATTGAATGCTGTAGAAACCCGTGTACAGATAAGTGCGATTTACACCTCAGTCTGCGATGTCAGCTACAAGTACTATGCCCATGACTAGTAAAATTTGGTGCGGACTAGTGGAAAGTCTTTAAATTTCAATATAATTTGTTGGAATAAACATTAAATTCTGCTTTTCCGGACTAGTGCTTGAAAATGTAAATGTCGCAGACTGACACCTGTTTATGTCCATTGTGTTTTAACCATTCTGTTATCTGATCATTAAATAGTCATAACTGAAGTTTGATTTATTATGACAAATCAGATGCCAAAATTTGATTCTAAATTTGATTTATTTGTAGAAAATGAAAAATTAAAATTATGTTTTTATTTTTTGAAATTAATTAAAAGCTAAGAAAGTATATCATGTACATATAAAATACTAAGTGTTATGCTCCTTTACATAAGAAGAATTTACAAATATTTATTTTTTGTGAATCTTAAACTAATTTTGATGCAGTGCTGTAAACATTTAAGAGGTTTATATTAAACAAAAATGTTTTACATTACAGAATTGTGTTTATGATCAACTGTTTACAGACCCAAACCGTTATATGCTTGTTTGTATTCACCCATCATACCTCATCTCGCATTAGGTACTCCCACCATGATATTTGTACCACGGTATAGAGCAAATACATATTTGTACCCAAGTCAAATCTAAACTTCGATTCTTACATTTGTTTTGTGCATACAGTGATGCATTAGTATTTTTGTCTTATTGGTACTGAAGTGAAATTAAGTTATCTTTCACAAATACAGAAATGAAGTTGTTAATTGTGAAATATCCTTTGTACAAGTAGCTTAAACAACTAGAGTTGCATGCTTTGCCACAAAGCATGTTCATGTATCCATGCTTTGGAAAACAAGACAGTGACCTTCAGAGTTTAGGAGTATATGACTAGCCATGTAAGTTTAAATCACTTATACCAGGATTGTGTGAACCTTTCCGTGATGCAGAATTCATACGGCCTATGTGGGCATAGTGATTTGTGTCTCTCGTTGCAGGAGTAATGTGAAAGTTCTCAAGACAGGAAGCAGGCATTAATTATGTGTTTTGATTGCTATTTGTTGCTTGTAATTTATGTGTGCTTGTTTGTGTGGTGTAAATATTCTTATTTCTCAGCATAAACTGCCAGTCATCGACCCATTTCTTGCAGTCACCAGCAACTTTCCCCCCTTTGGAGTCTTTACAACTTTAACACATGTGGGGTACATATAGAGAGACCTCAATTCCTATATGCTGTGGTTCATCGGAATGAAAAGTTGACTTTGTTTGTGCAGTCTGAAGGTACTCCAGGAACATTTCTGGTGAAGGAAGCAAATAGATCAGACATTGTAAGCTTGTGTTCACAGCAGTCATTTTAAACATGAAAGGTCAAACTTTTTCTATTGTTAAACCGTGTGTATGTATACACAATGACCAGGTCTTGTAGACTTGATAAATACTTAGTTTTTCTTAATAAATACATAAAGCTGTAGGGAATCATTCAAGATATTTACATGGTTTTGTTACAGGGAAACTTTGTTTTAAATTGTTTTTCAGATAAACTTATCCATATTTTATACTTTGTGGGGCTACCAGTCTACTAAGTTCTTGGAACAGGAAATGTTTCAGTGTTTAACATTTTCAATGTTAGATACTTTTTTCCCACTGGAGTAAACAACATAATAATCTGCAATGTTGTTAAGAAATTACATATGAACACTGAAATGAGAAAATTAGTGTGATATTATGTTGAATTTTCTGTTGATGGATTTGGATATATTTATTGAAATAGTAGGTACAGTACTGTTTTATTCTTGATAAACAGTTTATATAATTTTCTAACATGGTGATGTAGTATTGATGTACTGTGAAGTCAGAAATTTTCCTGGGTCCCAGATCTCCTGGTTACGTGAAGATAACAAAAACACTTTTTTTCCCCATTTGCACCTCGGTGCAAGTAAAATGATTTCTTAAAATATTTGAGACAGATTTTATTTATGTGTACTTGAGGCTTGAATGATTCTTGATTTACCTTTGACTTTAATGGACTGCTCAACTTTCTAGATCAAGTTACCGGTTCTTCATCATCATCATCGTGATCCAGCCCAAATTACTCAGCTGAATGAATCTCCTATGAATATCGAATGTTTACTGAAAACAAAATACAGCAGCTGGGTTATAGATTTTCATTTTGGAGAAGTCAAACTTTTTCTCTTCTGCTTCAATTGAAAATAAAGATATAAGCAACAAATTATTCTAAAAGTATAGAGCACTTTGAATTGACTAAACTGGTTTTTAGAGAAAATTAGGTGCAAGGCTCTTAAATAGAGACGATCTAAAAGTGTTGATTTTGGTTACTTGAAAAAGCAGTGCAATTTGCAATATAATTTTATTATTTTAAAAAAGGAAGGTGAATCATTATATGAATCAAAATATGATGTAAAAAAAAACATACGGATAGAGGATGCACCCCTTGCCAGGCCTAAATCCTGAGTAGGATGGAAGTTTTAAGTATTTACCGATATGTACGTGACATATGACTTGTTGTGTCTGTATGGTGTCTGGATGTAAGACACATATTTGGTTTGTTTATTATTCCTTGACACCATTCATTCTTTCTTATAAAAAAAATATTTTCATCATGTACTAGAAACCAATCTCTTGACCTATTTTTTAGTTTGCACAATGTAGACCTAAAAACAAGGGCCCAGTTGTTCAAAGGGTGATTAGCTTAATCACTATTTAGCGACATTTTTCAAACTTTAATAATTCTGTCAATATACGAGGTAAAATCTTACAAGTTTGCATGTATATTGACACTGTTAGAAAGTTGATATCTGCAAAGTTGTAACTTAATCTGTGGTTTCATTCGAAAGTTACGGGATAATTAAAATTTGGGCTAATCACTGACTAAGCTAATCACTTTTTGAACAACTGGGCCCAGATCAACATCAATTTGTGACTATTATTAATTTTCAGAATGGAAGTATTTGTTAAAAAAGTTGTTCCTAGTATATTCTGTATTTATGCTATGATACAGATTGTGGCTGTAAATTGATCCCATTGGTGTGAAACCATGCTTGGTTGTGTATTGTGTACATGATTTAACCGAGTGTGACGTTTCCAGCTTATTTGAATAGGCAATCTCATTGAGCAGCAGGAAGAATCCTTCCTTCAGTTGATTGTGTAGCACAAGTATGTGCACAACTACAGGCCAGTCTCAATGTGCTGATGTGTTCGAATATGTACAAAGACTTAATATTGGTTCGTACAATTAAGAACACTTTCATTTTAGCTGAAAATGCTTTTAAATGTAATATTTTTGAACGTTTTTCAGCAATTTTGATGCATTGGACGATATTTGTATTCCTGACAACTAACTTGATGTTCATGGTATGGGTTATTTGACAAGTTAGGGGCTTTGGAAGGAAAAGCTGTACAACTGAGAGGAAAAATAAACATGTAAATGTAACTGACTGTGTCTGTTGTGTCTCGTGTTCACGTCCTTATTAAATGTCAGCCCCAAGTTGTCTCCCTTTAACTGCATTACTTGCCTTTAACAAAATTTGGGTATGAAGCCTATAGTGTTTGTTATAAAATGTGAACTTTATGGTATGTTGTTCTTGTTTATGAACAGTTACAGAAATAAAATCAGAACTTTTCATTAAGTTTATGTTTGAGATGTGTTAGTCCGCCTGATTGCATTGTCGAATTATAAGAATTTAATGACTTTCTTTATGACTGATGTCATTGAACTTCAAGGAATTCAGATCATCAATATGAAAAAAACATTTTAGTTGCGTATTTGCAGAAATAATATTTGAATGTTTGTTATGCTATTCTTGTCTATAGAAACAACGTCAAACCCCGAAGTAGACCAAGACATTTTATATACCATAGGTTTGGTACTATTTACAGCTAGTTTTTGCGAAAAAAAAAAATTATTTCATGTGCAATTTACATTTGCTGGTTTGCGTTGTGTAAATCTTGTTCCTCGGCATAAACTGCCAGTCAATGTTTCACTTTTTCTAACAGAATGATTTTTGACTCGATATCCGTAGGTAACGATCACCTTCGCCCTCTACACCCCTGGAATATGTCATGGCAAAACTGAAAGCATGCCCAGGTAAAAAGACCGAAGTAATAGATTGTCATCGAGAAAACAAAGGCTAAGTAACCTTGATCGATCAATAAACTGAATATAATGTACAATTTGATAGCATTATGTGATGTTATGAAAGCGTTAGATATGTTTTAATCATTTGAACCAAGAAAGTATTATAATGTTTATAACATGGCTAGCTTTTGTATAAGGCATTAAAGGCGCTGTTTTCGTCAATGGGAATGTTTAAAGTTGTACGACAATCTTGCTTCTACTAGACGCTTTTCTTGATTTCGTCCTCAGTATATTTATTTTGACCGGAGTTTATTTATCCTGAAACAATATACTCCAAAATCGTTTAAAACTATGAATTATAGCGCCATACGAATTTTTTGATAAGCATACGCTCTCATGACTGAAGCAGAAAACGTGTACTCTTAGGAACATACGAGGGGTGTTCCATAAATAATGTCATCTGTGCTTTATTTCGCGGAAATTGTGCAATTTTTGCACAAAACCACCTTGTGTCGATTGAGTGATCACTGGCTCGTGACACAGGTAAATATCTCGTCCACACGTTCACTGGCCTCGGTACAGTGTACATCGTTTCATAGCCTATTCGTTAGACTAGACACAAAATGACAGGAAAACGAGCCTAAAATGTTCTTGAAATTAGGGCCTATATAAAAGGTAGGTCATTACTCGGCATAAAGGCTGTAGATATTCACCGCGAGGTGTGTGACATTTATGGGGAGGGCCAAATGTCTCACAGGACTGTTTGTAGGTGGGTAGGTAAATTTAGTGCTGGGCAGCAGCAACTGAAAGATGCTGCTCAACCAGGTCGTCCTGCAACAACTACGACCAAAGGTAACATAGAAAAAATCCGAAATATCCTCCAAACTGATGCTCGATTCACCGTAAGACAATCGGCTCGAATAACAAACTTGTCGTTAGCAAGAGTTCATGCAATTTTGAAGAAACACCTAAAAGTTAGAAAGATAAATGCAAGATGGATACCCCATTTGTTAACGGATGAGCAAAAGAAGACGCGTGTAACAATGGCAAAAAAACTTCTCAAAATGTACCCAAAATATAGTAAAAAGGCTTTTGATAATGTAGTCACTGGTGATGAGACCTGGGTGTATTATTTTGAACCAAAGCGGAAGGTTGCCAACCGAATATGGGCCACTAAAAATGCCAGACGCCCAAGTATTGCCAAACAAATACGATCGGTAAAGAAAGTTTTGTATGCTATTTTTTCACTAATAAGGGTCCAGCTATTCAAATCCCGGTGCCAAAAGGCAGAACGGTCACAGGCAAGTTCTTCAATAACGTTGTTCTGAGAAAGTTGAAGAACTACTACAAAAGTCGCCGCCCCAAAACAGGACTTAAGTATGTCCGACTTTTGCATGATAATGCACCCGCTCACAAGGCACGTATTGTGACTGACTTTTTGGAGTCGGAGAAGGTTACCATCCTTCCGCACCCTCCGTATTCGCCAGACTTGGCCCCCTGCGACTATTTTCTCTTTCCAAAACTTAAATATCATTTATCTGGAAGGAGATACAATTCGAGAAATGCCCTTGGATCTGCTGTTTATCAGTGTCTGATGGGTGTACCCATTAAAGAGTATGAAAAATGCTTCCAAAAATGGATTGACCGGCTAAAAAGGTGTGTTCTGGCTGGCGGAGAGTATTTTGAAGGGCAGAGCAAATTAAAATGAACAAAAGCACTTCCGCTATATGAGCACCGATGCAAGTGACATTATTTTCGGAACACCCCTCGTATGGTCTTATTCTCTCTTACTACAAGGGGCACCATGTAAAAATAAACGGAGAATACCGAAGCGTCAATAAATGAATAAATAAATGAAAAGTTGATTTGAAGAGTTGCAAACATGTTTTCATCAATGAATTGTTAAAAAAGACGCACAAGAGAAGAGCACCTTTATGATTTAAATAGGATACAGTCAAGCCGAATATGAATTAGACTGCACCATACAACTGTTTTATTCTTCTGAGACTCGTCACTGATGCTAAGCAAGGGCCTAAAAAGTGATGCCTAGAAGAGGACTGAGAACACGAAAGAAATATCCGAATTTAGATATTTAGATAGGGAGGTGCACTGGCCATACGATTGAATACATTTCATATGTCAATCTTGAACAAATTCTCTTCAGCGATGTTTCTTTTATCAGAACTTTAGACATTGTCACTATATGCCACACCTCATAACGAACAGAAGGAATGCTTTCCTTTTCAAGAGGTTTTTTTTTTATCCAAGATAGATGTTGAAGCGTATCTTGAGAAAAGCAAATGCAAAAAAAAAACTTTTGAAAAAATCCGACGAAAAATGAAATTGTCAAGTTCCCTTGTCAATGTCTTTGTTGAAATAGGTGGTAAGCTTTTTAGCAGAGTGTAGGTATTCCTGTGGGTCTATATCCTTCTTCTGCCCGGCTCATTTTTGTTTTCATATGATGTCGGATCATAAGGCCTGGCTACAAAAACCAGATTCGATCAATTTCACATTCAGATACTTTTACGATGTGTTGCCGTTAATTAACAAGAAAACGATCCCATTTGATGATATATCACTTTTTGGCTGGAAATCAAGTTCATAGAATCGCCACTGACTGTACTGTTAGACCTGACACGAACATTTAGTACTGTTTAACACATTAACCAAAGCCTGACATGACGACTATACTACATTGACAACGAACATAATTTTATGTGAGCAATCGTTTTAAAATACATGTCAGTACAGTTTACACTGAACTATCGATACTATTCAAACTAGTATGAATAAACACAGACATTTATGCTAATTACACACAGTTTCAATTCAGTACATATACATGCATATACTACATATACAAACACGTGTACATGGAAGGTACGGTTAACGTTTTGAATATATATTACAATGGATATGATTATCCGTAATGATTCATGATAACATTTAATACCTGGTATTTTTAAGATTCTTCTTCAGACGTCTTTCCCCTGCCTTTATTAAAACGATGAAGAGGAGATGTTTTCTTCTCAGTTGTACCATAAGCAGAAAAATGCAATTGATACTTTACAGTACAGTAGCTTTAATTCTTCGTAAAATAAACCCATTGTTTGATTACACGTCGCGATTGTCCATCTCCAAAACTTTGGTCTGAACCCAATGTGTTTTGTTTGTCGACCGCTGAAAGAAAAGAAATAGATTAAGGCTCATGAAGACAGCAACTTGTGATCGCCAATCACGACCTTCATCTTTTATAGACTATACAGAAGACATTTTTTTCTATTATGTTATGTGTACATTATTTTTATTTCCCGTGCTCTGATATTGTGACATAACTTGGTTTTTAGCCGGAACAACAGCTCATGCTTTCATATAACTTTTAAGTGGTGCCAATTAAAACTCTCCGTTACATAATGACTGCTGCATTAGTGATCAGCCTGTCCCCAAGGTTGATTATAACCTTAATACCTTATTAACTTTAGAATTGATTTTGTTCTGTTTACACGACAAAATACCAGTTTTATAGAAAATCATCTTTTGTGGCCATCATTTGTAAATGTTTAACGTTATGAAGTGTTGGCATTTCTCTCTCTGAGATATTCATAGTACATATTAGTCTCATTGATAAGTTGTTGAAGTCTAAATACAAGAACTCTGCTTTCTTTGACATTTTGTGTCGACAGTATCTTTTTACTATTATTTGAAATAATTATTACAATGTATCTATATACATTGTACATTTTTGACTAAATTCGATGCTATGTTAAACAAACATAGACAATTTCCTAATCGTTAATTCTATAAACATGTATACGCATCACGTCCACGAATCACTTTACAAAACTATCATGTTTATACTTGTAGCGGACTGGGTCGCTCATCGGCGACCTGGTAGCTCAGTTGGTAGAGTGTTCGTCTAGAGTTCGGAGGGTCCCGGGTTCGAACCTCGGTCTGGGAGCTAAATTTTTTTTTGTTTCTGCTGTTACAAAATTGGTGAACTTGCCAACCATTGTTTAAAGCATTGAGAGTACGCTTAAGGATTTTTTTGTGTTTTTTTTTTTTTTGCAAAATTGATTACTTACAAATATTCTACATCATATTATCAAAAACAATATTCAAAATTATGTTCATAAATGTGTCAATTACTGTGAATTAACATTGAACTCATTGAAAACGTGGTACTGTTAACAAAATAAACAGACCCCCATTCAATGGCGTGGTCAGTTATATTGTCATTAGCACGGTGCTACATAGTCTTCGAAGTTGTGGTCAGTCTTTGATGTAATATTTATGGCCCTGTATCCCTACTACTACAGGAACCGTAGTTAATGACCCTGTTATTACATGGGAGAGGCTTATCGTGGGGCCTGTCTGACATTTCACGGGAAAGGGATGGTTTCACTGAAAATCTTTTAATATTCATTAATTTCTCAGATATTTGAACCAATACATGCTCAGTTTTTTCGGAGGACAGCTTAATGGATACATGTCTAGTCATGGTTAATGGTTTGGTGGGCAGAATCGGTCAGATTAGTGTTAAAACCAGAGGTATCCGATTTCAAAGAGTGGAATTGGTCTTTAGAGCACTTTCATAAATTCAACAAGTTGTCCACTTCAAATAGCCATAACTGTAGCATCTACGAACCGATTTGTTTCAATTTTGCAGAATTGATGGGAAAGACCCTGTCAACAATAAAGTGCCTCAGTTTCTGAAGAATTTAGCTACAAAATGTTTTATAACCAATTAAGTGAATTTGGGCATGAACATTTCATCCAGACACCATAACATCAAAATTACTTCAATTTTTTGAACATATTGTGAAATTCTGATTCACGTTTTTGTAGATGACCCTTCTGTCCGTCAATAGGAAAAGTATTGTGAGTTTTTGTAAGAAAATGTGAAAGAAAATCCAAATTCAAAATTGTATGCCATTTTTTATATTATATACTATTATGCAATTGTGAATTACTTTATCACTATAATTATACGTTCACTTTATAACCGTTCCAATGATATATGATACATGTATGTTATTAAATGTATATCCAAATTATTAAGCAAAACATCTGAAGACACTGTGCCCCCTATCTATATCCGTAAGCAGTCGCAATGCTGAAACATGAAGGAGTTACTATCCTTAGGTAGGATACCTTGCATATTGTAAAATTATTATGTAACACGGAGAAAAGAAATGTTTACATTTAAGTTATAAATAGCCACCTCCGTTGAACGAGTGCCACTACTTGTCGTCTGCTTTTTTTCCTTTTACAACCTTACTTTATCCACACACACACACACATATATATATACTGTCTATCTACTACAAAGGTAAGCTTTCTTTCTAGTCGAGCGAAATACCTTCACTGTGTAATTTAAATGGAGCGATAAAAAATCAATGAGTAGGGTGTATGCAATGTTATGTATAGCTTCCTGAATCGACACCGTACACTTGCTAGGAAGAATGATTTACTTGGAATCCAACTAGAAGCATTGTGGCTGTTCTCATACGTCGACATAGAGTCAAACGTTATTTGATTAGTAGAGAAATCACTATAGTATGTGTGTGACGTAAAAATGCCTCGCTGATTTCAAGTGCAGAACTTGTAAGGGTGAATACCCTAAGAGTGGGCTAAAATTAACCGCACAATACACACATGTCTATACCAGGTAGTTCACAACTTAAATAGGTCTATAATACACATATGTGGACACCAGGTAGTTCAATAGCGATTTGATAAGAGTTCCTGTGATTATATTTGGCTACCTGTAATAAATTGACGTAGATCAGCTGTGTAAGTTACACAGACCAGGAACAAACGGCAAACCCACTTCACATTGGATCCAGCTCTCGCAGCGCGAATTCCATTCGGCAATACTGATCAAATGACTACCGTAATAAAAACAATAACGTAATCAGTTTAAAACAGAATAATTTATTTAAACAATGAATGTTTTTGCAACTGTTGTTACAGTCCTTTAACACACATTGCTCTTGATGAAAAACTTAATAAAGCCCGGTTGGTAAGTATGTGTGGCTTTCTTTTCCTAGATGTTGTCTGTTACACAAACAGTATCATTGTATCTCAAATGCAAATGAATAAGAGCAACATATAAACACAACGTTGATATACATTAATCATATTTTACCTATCAATACACAATTATAGAAAGTACCATATTATAAATGCATCATAGAAGAATGAATGTTTCGCTAATATAATAACATATTTTAAAAGATCATCAAAATACAATGCTGTTATGTTCCAAACCTCCGATTGCCCATGATGAACTCTTTCAGATGGTCAAAATACAAAGAAAAAACACATAGCTACAAGTAAGATTTTTTTTTTTTAAGATCTGCTTGTCATATTTTTCAATAAAATAGAGAACATACACAAAACGAAGGACATAAGTATCACATTTTATTTCATTTTTCCTTAGAATAAGTCAATATCAACGACATCTATATGAGACAAAAACGAGGTCCGCGTGTATAAAGATGTTATGATATATATATTTTAGTAACATAATTTAAAACATCACTATAAGGAATGTTTTTATACCATATCTTAGGAATGAAGCGCATGCGTTGCCCACAGCAATTCTTAACATTATGGCGCTATGAACTTTGATTGCTTGCAAAGATGACGTAACACACACATATGCTGCACTTTTTAAATTTAGTAACATATATAGTATGCCGAAAAATGAATTAAACTGCACCACACAGCTGTTTCGTCCTCCTAGGACTCTTCAGGGATGCTAGGGGTCAAAAGGTGGTACTCAAAATTTTTCAACTAATGTATAAGCACGTATTCCATGCTAGTTTTAAACAAATTCAATGATTGTATTTGATCATTCTGCAAAGGTCTTCTTCGTGAAATACTTGAATTAAACGATTTACCAATTATATAAACAATTCTGTCTGAGGGACGATTCAAATTTATCATTCTATGCTTGATCTTCGATTATTTAATAGTATGAATTAACAAGAACATTCCAATTGCAATTAAACTGTTGATATCACATTATGTTTTCATTATAATATGAGTAGGTTTATTAGGAAACTGTACACAGAAATGTATATATCCGATACTGAAGTAATCATTATGAATTTAATGGTACTTTGAACACACACCTTGTTACTATATCAGTTAAATAGTTATATCTAATATACAGGAAATGTTCATGGTATGATGATGTAATAAATAAAGATGGACATGATATTCCTATATCAGACTAGACCAGTATATATAATGACTAGATTCACCACTATCCAGTCATTAACGCAACATATTGCTACGGACACAGTGTCAAGTCGAACAGCGATATTACCTAACATCAACATCCATATCAAAGATAATGCATTAAGTCAGAATAATGTTCATTTCTATGATAAATAGTCGTTTTTACGCCAGAAAATAGAAAGACAGAATGTAACGCCATTTAGAGCAGTTTTCACATTATAATACATATGGACAGAATACTAACGTCAGTCTATAAATATGAGCTATGTTTGAAAGCTGGATGACGAGAGGTACGTGGTTGCGTGGAGAGAACGTGGTACATCGGGGAGATGATTCAAAGCCTTGTCGACTTTGTCAGTTACCTAGCGTGAGGTAGTTCAGCAACTGAAGACGCAATGATATCAGTAACACGTGGTGAGCTCTTCCCAAGTTGTAAAAAACTCGTTCTCGTTCGAATTTCATTACATAGTTAGGACCACCACACCGTATCATTATTTGAGATCTCCAATACTTTCACTCTTTCCTCTTCTCTTCTTGAACTGGTCTCTAATACATACATAAATGCTATTTTACCTGATTTGGACCATACATGGTCTGGTTCTAGTGTTTCATGGTCATCCGATCTCATAGTTTAAGAAGATCTACAATCACAGTCACAATATGCAAGTCCTTTGTCTTAACAGGCTGACAAATTGATTGTAATCTTCCATACTAGTATTTTTGCGTTTATCTATTATCATAGACACGTGTTTTTTTTGTTTGCTGTTCTTTTCCTTAGACTTTCACGGGTTTGCTACGTGTCCGTCCGACCCTGTGTATGCGCCATCCTGGTTTTGTCGGATGGACGTGGATCGAACACAGTGGCATCCCACACTGATCGGTTCCCACACCTCTTCATATCTGTAAACATTGTCCTCTGAACATCCTACAACACGAAACACGCGTGTATAATAGTTTATCTTCCTACACTCCCGTATATATCCACTTTCGGGTCTCTCTTCCTGACAGTTAGTACAGCTGCATTCTGCCTGTACCATGGTATCCGGGATCCGGTACTGGTCGTACTCCATCACGTAGTAGGACGGACATAGAGGCGCATTGCTGGAAACAAGGTCGGGACATGTAGAGTCACCTTCAATGCGGAGATATTTCTTGTCTACATATTCCTCGGGTATATTTGTAAGTGTACGTAATGGTTCGATCATTCCAAAACTGTCATGGATACGGGACCGGTATTCGTTTCCTCGGTAATTTCTCTCTATCCGGCGGTATGCTGAGGCGCTAGGAGGATAACACACATTTCGACGAAGTCGCGGTCTTGTTTCTATGCCAACCAAGAAAAACAGTGAAACAACTGACCATTGGATAACCTGAAAACACAATAAAAAGCCACATTGATCATTCAGTTAATAACAGAGTTTGACGTTCATTTTATATGGTTGCATTTTGAAAATTCAAGATAGTCGTTCACTGATATCTAATATGTGACTTTACACAGGTTTTTGTGCTGTGCATTTCTTTATTACATCGATTCACTAAATAGTTGGTCACAAACTAGCTCAAGTTATTCTCTCAAAATGATTTGTTTTCGAACTTATGCGCTTTTAAGACGATAAAAATACAACAAACATAATTCATCATAAGAAGTGATGGACTAATTGTAATATGAACACGAAGTATAATCTAATACTATATGTATGAGACTGACAGTTATGCTACTTCCTGATTATGTAACACGTATGTGTAGGTAGATCTGTATACTATAAATGTACTGTATTGTTCCATTCGTACAAGTCTGATAGCTTTCCAGTTAAATGAAAGTGAAACACACTATTTTACTACAGTAAGCAGTAATTTCTTGTTTATACTCTGTCAACTTTGTTTTGTTTTAAGAACAAGCTTTTTTATCATCTATTTTCTTTTAGTTTTACATACCTTTGTCATTTTCATTTTTCTACCTTCGCTACCTTACAAGTAATACTCCTCCTTGGATCCATTCCGCTTTTTATACATGGAGTGTACCCGATATCAAAATAACCGGGTGTTTCCCATCAGGGTTACGTCCCTTAACATAATATGACGTGCTGTAGGAAGTTCTAAATATAACTAGAGAGACCTCCAATGAGAGCTCTGTAGCTTCCTTCTCTTTACTTCTGTGTTACAAGTCCTCTGATTTAATCATGTGATTTGCAAAGAATCGGAAGTAGGCGTGGCCATGGGGAGGGAAGATAATATCTTGGAAACCGTTGGATTGAATTCTTTCCTATAATGATGTTAAATATAAGTTTTTATGAAAATCGTGACATCAAATTTGGCCAAAAAAGGATATCATTCCAAATTAAGTTTGTTTTTGCAGTAATTGTCAGTTGTTTAGTATTAAAAGGGCCAATAGATAACAGTTTATTATTTGATATAACGCTACTTCCGTGTTGATATGATATTGTGATAATGTCTCCTGGCAAATTATACCCAACTTAGGATCGACTTTTTATTTTGGATATAGCAATTTTATGTTTATCCGTGTAAAATTATCTACCACAATTTATTTTATATTAGTTATATATATATAGATATTAAACCAATCTGTATAAACAATTACACTTGATGTATAAAACATGTACAATTACACTTTTCTACAAAAGTACTACTGAAAAAAGAGACCATTTTATAGACGTCCTGAAGATGATATGCGAGTGCAGATATGACTGTAATAATTTAAATATATATATATATATTACAAACCAATTTCACATATTCCCTATTTAGCTCGTATCTGTAACAATTTTTTTTAAAACTTTGAATCCGATTTGTATTGTATCACAGTAAAATGGTTTCTGAACAACTGTAACTTATTTCGATATTGATTGCGTTTTGTACCTTAAACTGATTGATGAAATCCCCCCCCCCCCCCCTAAAAGCAGTCTGTTCGGAATGTTCAGAAGTCTGAATACTCACTTATAAGTGCATTTTCGATGATTGAAATACCTCCCCATATGCTATTTTTGTGTCAAGTTATTCTAAACCGCCATTTGCATTTTAAGGTCAAAACAGAATCAAGTTGTACGCTATGAAAGAGCCATATCCAGTACAACAAATGTCCCTATTGTGCGCTATAAACACAGCGATATTATTGTTTTTTCTGGTTTCATATATTGTGTAACTTTTAATTATTCCATGCTGCATTCTGCCACAAAGTCACTTAATCAAAAATCTCTTATAATTTACTGCTTATGATTGATTATATTAAGAAAGTCCAAGTGATCAAAATCATTTTGGTATATTACATGACTATATTTGTGACAAACTTTGTTGTTTTCTGTTATTTAGACATCCAACAAAACTTTCCAATTTTGATGACCCTTAAATGTTCATGTTATACATGAACGCTTTGTGTCGTATATTTATGTATCGTTAAAATAGATAATGTATCTAAAATCAATGTATCACATACCCTGTATACATACTTCAATATACTGATGTATGCAAACACTGTAAAACATTTAACTGTATCGCTGTACTACACATTAAAACACATTGTTATTAGTTTGGTGCGTGTCTTGCGCCGCTACAGACATTGAAATATTTTGATTTGTTATATATCACTGGTCATTTGGATGCAATGTAATCGACCACACGTACAATAATTTTGATTTTAATAAGCCTTGCTACTGTGGAAACACTCTTGTGACACCATATATACATGATGACGCATTATTATGTCGTCATGCTGTTGTTTCATTAGTGAATATTGAGTATTTTTGTATTGGAGAATCATTGAAAATATATAAATAAGCATACTTTGCGAACTATATAATAAATAGATTATAACATGAGTGTTCAGAAAAATCATTAAACTCGTTTATTCATTTAAAATGAAATTAATAGTTGTTTTTCTCTCGTTTAGTAAATTAGATATTACATTAACACTCGTGTGTGGTCCCCTACATACTACATATACGAACAATGATATATTGGTGTACTACCCATATAATCCTTTGTATATTAATATACCACATAGACTATACCCTGATTATGATTTGATGTTCACATATATACATCATGATAAGTATCGCCAAAATTATAGTATATATTAATGACGATTATAGTATTAATATCAATACATGTGATTTATTGCGTTAATCATTCATATTGGTATGCATTTCAATAAATCTATTTTAAGAGAATGAATTGATGTATTTCCATTGTTTTGGAAACCCAATGGAATATTTCAGGATGTCAATCTTCTTCAAATGACATCAATGGAAATACAGGTATTTAATTTCAAAAAGAAAAAAAGGCACAATAACAAATAATATATCAAAACAATTGGGAACAATGGCTAGTCCTGACAAACAGACTTGATTTGTAATAATGAAATTAATTTGAGTAAGGACGGAACGAATTGTCGATATGCTGTAACACGATATGTATTAGCTTTAACAATACGTGTTATATTGATAGATCAATAGAGTTGGCGGGTAACGGTGTGGAAATTTACTGATTACGAGCAGCATAAGACGACCATTCAAAAATACTAATTGCTTTTGGAATATTTTAGATGGAAAATAACTTGAATGAAGGATGTTAGATACATTTATGGCAATTCAAGTTATTATTGGTCTATGTAAATACTGTATATGTGCTACGTAGTTGGACGACCTCATGCCCCAACACACTAATGTCAATAGGTCACTATATAAACACTATGAAGCATGATATTTGTTTTCCCTTTTGAACTTGTGAACAACTGTCTCTGTCTCAGACATTATTGACACTTTTACTAACATAGGCAAAGATGAGTGGAAAACTACAGCATATTAAGTTGCTTCCTGGATATTATTATGTTTCGCAAAATAGTTTATATTTAGGGTGTCAAAAATATACTTAAAACCTACTCCATCTATGCACTTTTAAATGGGACTTGTATATTGATGAGCGCCACGATATTTAAAAGTTCGCTCGAGGTCAGTTGGTGCACGCTTTAAATTCCAGCTCTACCATGGTCAAAATAACATCATCAGAAACGCAGTTGTAAGCTTGGAATACTGTCTTCGCTATAATTTTCTGTTTTTTCTTTAGATAATTATGCCAATTAGGTATTCCGTTTGCACAAAAGTTCCCATATTATTCAGTAAAAGTGTTTTCTCCTTCCCTACACAACCAGAGGGAGCATAAAATATCTTGGGTAGATTTTGTGGTATTTGTGTAGTAGCATTGAATTGAGGTGGCCCCATGAAAAAAATGCCATTTCAAGCACGATACCACTACCAACAGTTGAACACACCACACAAATAGGCATAGACACATAGGAATATGTTAGCCAAATGGCATGGGACTAGTAGTTAGCACCTGTTAAGGCAGCTCCTACGAATTAATCAGAATTGTATTGATTAATATATATGCTAATTATAGTGGTCGCCAGCCTGTTCTCTCATTGAGAAATATTCTATATTTTTTTGTGATATCGAAATGGACGTTTCTGAGTTTGCTCATTAGTGTGCTGACTCGGTTCTCATTTCGAGGACTTGATATTAACATGGCGAGTGTCGTCGATGAAACGGAAGACGGCTACTCTTCCGGAACATTTGGTCTAATTCTCTGGTGCTTTTACATGAGTTTCTAGGTGGATCTTTCCTTTTTTCGTATTTTCCCCATACTTTAATCGATTTTGATTTCGATTTATGGCTTTGTTATCGCTTCGGTATTTTTTTTATATTCAATGGATATGGAGCTATATCAAATGTTGTATAGTATTTTTGATCATTGGCAAGGTACCTTTTATGATTCGTAATTAAACGATACTCGTTATGGTCAGTTACAGTTATATTGCAAAATGCGAATTATGTGATACAGTCGCACTTTTTCCTGTGGAATCTTCAACGAAGACTTTATCTATAAATATTTATATATATCTCATTTTTAAGAAGTAGTAAACATGAAGGGTGTTTTTTATTGGAATATACTTATATTTTCCATAAGTTTTTAAAACTCACTCATATCAGAGCCAATAAATGATGAAGATGGCATATATTAAATATTGGTTGTGTTATTCTCCTGCTTGTTTAGCACATTTCGAGTTAGTGTTGTTTTTTTAACGTCGGAATGCATCATTCGCAACAAAGTATGTAGATTGTGAATAATATCATTGAATTATCATTTTATGTGATTTTTGTTGGTGTAAAAGGTATATGCTTCTTTATCATGTATATAGATGTAACTTTTATTTATATAACAATAATTAGGGAATACCGAATCGCCTAAAGGCTCGTGACATATTAAATTATCTAACTCGTTTTGTAAATTCCATATTACATCGACACTCGTGTAAGATCCTCTATAAGTCACCCACATGAGATTACGTTTGCTGTTATTTTGTTGTAGATTCCGTTTTTTCTTTATTTTGAAATTGCCGAAGGACTAGTTGATCATCTATTTAACTATTTCTGCGAACTACCAAGCAAAAACGTTATCATCTAAGAATGTTAAATTATACGTTTATTGATCTTATATACCTGTAGTCTTTTAGTGAACACTTCTTATTTTTCAAAATCTAAATTGTACAATAGTTAAATTTGAAATCTGGCAGTATTTCTTAACATCATCGATTTGAATAATATATGCATCGATTGTTTAATCATATCTATTAATGAACAAATTATTGCATTTGAATATGTATTTTTGTGTGATATTGGTTAATTAATGGTACGTTGAATGTGTTGCAGATTTTTGGCAATCTGGAAAATTACGCTCCGATCAATAAGAGGAACTTATGCTCTTAGAATTCAACAAGTACATATTGGACAGTGAAGTATTCCTTGTTTAGTTCAGTGTTACACAGCGTATGTTATGTAATCTGTTCTTCGAATTTTAAACAACCCTACAGCCTCACATTTCCTCCTATCTAATGCAACGACACAGCGTGTTATGTGAAAATACCCACATTCTTACTATGTCGTTTAATTTCCTCAATACGAGTAATAGTTAACGATATTTTCATGGAAAGGTAACCTGAATGAGTGTGTACATTCATGATTATACAATGCTTTCCTTTTAATTTATTGATTTATGATTTAAATAACCAACGATCTGCCGTACTAAATTTTACTATCTACAAGGTTTCCATTTTATATAAAGAAGCCGTACGTCTGTCACCATGACCCGACTTCAGAAAAAAATCACAGTGCTTGTGTACATCTCCCGCTATCTGGATTCGGACATTTCTTTCGTCCAGTTTTGTTTCCTCGGTTGTCTCTGATGCCTCACTCATTTGAGTAGTGGCACGGTACATAATATATACATTTTCGTAGTACACGATTTGAAATTATACAGATCTAGTTCACTTTTGCTTCTAAATTCATAAATTAAAGGGGGTTTTACGCACCTGACCCTTCTGCTTCTACATTATTTTAGAAATTTTGGATTCCTACCTTTTGGCCCCTAGCATCACTGAAGAGTCCTAGGAGGACGAAACAGCTGTATGGTGCAGTTTAATTCATTTTTCTGGCATAATGTATCTATTACCGAATTTAAAAGTTGCAGCATTTGTGTGTGTTTCTCATTTTTAATGGGAGGGGAGGGTAGACCTTGCCGGTGGATTTTTTAGTCCCCTGGGTTGCCTGAATGCTCCATAGCCACAGTTAATCTCATTTGAGTAGTGGCACGGTGCATAATATACACATTTTCGTAGTATACGATTTGAAGTTGTACAGAACTAGTTTAATATACTTATAAATTCATAAATTAATGTGGTTTTACGCACCAGATCCTTCTGCTTATACACTAGATTTGAACTTTTGGATTCCCACCTTTTGGCCCCTAGCATCACTGAAGAGTCCTAGGAGGTTCTCGTTTATGTTTTTATACAATCCCTCAGGTTGTCCACACTTCATTGGAACAACTAGTTTGAGTTGTAGCACGATTCATGGTTATTATAAATATGGTTTTACCAGTAGTTCTCTATTTTATTTCAATTAAGATATTTTCTGTTTCAGGTGTGGCTTAGACGTTAACAGATTCCCTACTCATCTAGACACTAGCATCCTGATAACAGTTTGAACGACAAAACTGCTCTATGGTGAAGAGTGACTTTGCATCCCGTAAAAATACCTAAAGCCTTAATCATGATACGCGTGTTTTGATGTCATCTTTCTGTAAATTTGGAATTGTCCTTTATTAGAATCTGTCTACCATGTCTAAGACCGCTGGCTATTTACACAAATAACTCAATACTTTTTGAAATATGGTCGTTACCATGGAAACACTGATCTATAATGAGTAGAATTAACGTCACGCGGCTACGAGTGTTGAGGTCAATATTTCATTCCAATTTTGTTCTTATATGCCTACATTTTATTCCTATTAAAACATTCCAATTTCATCTTGATTTGTCCACATCTTATTTTGTTTACATAATGATAACTATGTACAACAGTTATATCTGATTTGTAAAGTTTTTCTAAAGCGCATGCTTATTTTTGTCCCATTATCAAACGTGTTTTTTTTTTTCTGGACTCCAAAATCATTTACACTACATATCTGACAAAGTACCCAAATGTAAAATTGAATATTCAAATTAATATCTTTATAACATAATATTTTCGGCGTTCGTAAAGAGGAGGAAATACACAGAAATACTTATATTTTCAAAACGTCCGCCCATAACGGTATTTTTTTTACAAATTGTTCTGAGAAAAGTTTTACAATCAACAGACATCTAAATTTTCAGATGCATAATTATTAGGCCATACAAATTGGTAATATGCTGTTAGATATTACAAAAATACCTCAAGTGAGATAAAAACTTGATATGAACGTGGTTAAAACTTGACAAGAGCAGATCCTTAATTAAACAAGAAAAGCAATTAAAAATCATAGGTTTTCAAAGTAACGTTAGTGTAACTGAAAACTTCTTTTACCTGCATTTGTATTTTGTTTTCATATTTTCCCCGTGCGTTGTAATGTCGTGATAAAATACTGTACTATGACCCTTAATTGATATATAAACACTTTATCTGTTAACTATTATATAAAATACATAATGATATTTCTAAATAAGTTGAATGATAAGCGTGTCATTAGTAAAACAATAGGATGACAACTCTTTTGTTATTTGTTTAAAATCAAGAAAACCGGTTTGCAAAGTTGCACTTTTATATAAGTCAACAGGTGGTGTCAAGTGTTTTGGTTGCCGACCTATATCCATTTCCTGGTTTGATAACGTTATCAAAGATCACCCCTAATAAATACCAGAGATAGAACATCTTATTTGAACGTTACAGGAAACAGCATTAAAGTTATAAATCGTATAATATCAGCAATTCATCGATTTCAGTGAAAACTTTCAAATTGCATCAGATTTAACAGATAACCGCCGAAATTTTTCTCATTGATTTTATATTTATAACCTGGCCTTGTATCGACGGAAATACGACAAATATACTTCCTATAGATTATTTGACTTGTCTGTGCGTCTCAATTTACAGTCAGAACTAATCCGGCGATACCTTATCGAGGGGCCATAGGAACAACCTTAACAGAAAGGATATACCAACAACAAATATTAACAGCATTGTATACAACTTTATAAACAACAACAACAAAAAACTAAAAATTGCAAAAAAAAAATAAATGAAAAAATTAAACAAAATATAACGGCAATGTTTATATATAGCAAAACCATAAGAACACATGTATATGAAAAAAAAACACACAAAAACAGGGATATATTATAACCAAACAAACGAACAAGGTAATAAAAGGATAAACAAAAAAACAAACAGGAGGGTTATAAAAGCAAAAACAACAAACAACAGCATGAGTTTTTAAAAAGCAAATTAAAAACATCAGCATAGATATTCAGAAAAGATCAAATTTGGTTAAAATGTAAAGTATAACAACAAGAAGCAATTAGGTTCTCTTTTGGTACTCCGGTCACCCTTCCTCATCATGACCCCTGCGCATTAAGATCCGGGACAAAACGAGTCATCAATATAATTTGAAATAATTCATTTCAAAATTGTTATAAAATAGATACAGTTTTCAATATATTAGTATATATAGAGTTTTGTCGTCATGGTTACCAATTAATAGAAATTCTATTATTAAGTATGTCGACTGCTGACAAACAAACTAACAACAAAAGGATTCGGGAGATGCAGGTTGAGCAGAACTATGGGCAAGTTTTATGGCCGCCATCTTTGTCTCATTGAGAAATATTCTGTATATTTAATTGATGTGAAGATGGACGTTTTTGAGTATGCTCATTAATGTGTTTACTTGTTGTGATTGACAAAGATACTCAGTTCTCAATTTGAGAACTTGATATTTACATTGATATGACAAAGATTTACGTGGCGGGTGTCGTCGATGAAGTAGAAGACGCTTACTCTTCCGGAAAACCTGGTCTTATTCTCTTAGAATCGTAGAATCCGATATAAATCTTTCCTTTGTTCCTGATTTGCCACTCGTTTAATCGATTTTGAGTTTGGATTATGATTTTGTTAACGCGTCGGTATTCTCTTATTTATTTTAACATAAAGTCACTCTAAATTCACTATCCGAACGATTATAATAACCTTAGCAGCAGATTAAATATTTTGTGAATGTCACATAAGGTACAAATATGTCTACTATCTCGGCTTGCTCTAAATATCGAGATTTTCGTGATCGATGTTGACTGCTGACAAACTTACTACACACGGATTCGAGAGATGCAGGTTGATCGGAATTGTGAACAAGTTTTATGGTTGCTATCTTTGTTTATTGAGAAGTATTTAGTATTTGGTGTGATATGAAGATGGAAGTTTTTGAGTCAGCTCATTAAGGTGCTTACTTGTTGTGATTGAAAATAATGACTCGGTTTCGGTTTTCATTTGAGGGCTTGATGTTTACTTGATGTGACCAAGATTTACATGACGGGTGTCGTCGATCAAAGAGTAGACGCTTACTTTTCCAGAACATCTGGTCTTATTCTCTTGTATTTTTATAAGGGTCTCCATGTAAATCGTTTAGTATTTTTATATTTTGCCCCTAGTTTAATTGATTTTGAGTTCGGATTATCGATTCGGTTTTCCCTTATTTTTGTTTTTATTATAGATCACAAAAAATCAAGCAAAGACATTTTTCACGATTTTCAATTTGGTTTAATGAGCCCCTTTCCTGTAACCTTAAAACACCAGACATATATTTATGTGAATTTACAGAAAAGAATATTGATTCGAGGTAAAACAGAAATGGTTTGAAAAAAAGTCATATAACGAAAATGTCCTCGGCCGTCTATAGTGAACACATTTAAACAATCGTTAGAGTGGGAAAACATGAAAACAAATCAGAAAATACCAAAGCTTCAGCGAAATCAAAATCCGAACTCAAAATCGATAAAACTAGGGAGCCAAACAGGAACAAAAGAAAGATTTACATGAAGACCCCTGTAAGTATACAAGAGGATAAGACCATGTGATAGACAGTAGATAAATGTTAGTACTTTATTGTAACTGAAGCGAAAAAAAGCGAAAGTGATTATATACATAAATGTTCGGGCTAGCTTGTGATTGATTGTTTTGTAATTAAACTTTATTTGGTAGTTCATCCAAATCATACATGTAGAAATTTTCCTTATCGATGGTGTATGCTTGTGAACAGTTCCGTGTTTGTTTAGAAAAAAAACACAATTACACATCAACAACTTGAAATTCAACTCTCGAGACCAGAAGTACTTAGAAAATTTGTTGTTTATACATTTTTTTCGGAGATGATCGGTAATATTACATTTGGAGGTTAATTACGGGATCCCCTGATCAGGAACCCAAGACAAGATTGTACTACTTCCTTAATGTTTCGCAATAATAAACATTTGCTAATACGGATCTACAATGTACAGTAAAGTAGCACCACAGTGTTACACAACAAATCCTGGTAATTTGAAACCGCAAAAAACTTCGAGGAAGCGAATGGATATCCCAATGAATTAAAGATGATTCTTATCGAATCGATTGAAAATAATCTTCCTCGTTCCCCTGAAATTCTATAAGGGAAAGTTAATACAGGGACATCAATTATTCAATGAAGAATGTGTCATGATTTCTAACGACAAATATAGAATAAGTTAGACATTAAAATGTCAGAATTAGATAATCAGTTCATATGATAACGATATGCTTATCACTTTATCGTACATTAAGTATCTACAAAAAATGAGATGCATATACTAGAACATCAACAGACTAACAGCGCAGGGATTCGAAAGATGAGTATACAAAAGTTCTATGGTCGCCATAGTACACTTATGGAGAAATATTCTTTGTATGGCATGGGGTTTGACGTTTTTGAATATACACATTAGTACGCCTATGTTTTGTAAAAACAACTAGCCCTCAATCTCAATCTCGAAACCCACGTGGGATAGTTGCCAGGTACTGATCGTAGGTCGGTAGATTTTCTACGGGTACTCCGGCTTTCTTACACCTCCAAAACCTGGCACGTCCTTAAAGTACCCTGGTTGTTAATAGGATTTAAAACAAAATAAACCAAACCCAACCCAATTGATATTGAAATAGAATCTAGAATGTTTTGGTACAATTTGGAAACAAATTGTCTAGTTCAATATATAGACTAATATTGTACCTACACGAAAAGGAACTTATTGAATTTTAATGGATTTCGTGCATTTAAAACCTACTATAAACAGTACAGGGTTTAGTAACGTTTAGTTAATACAAAAAAAATTTAAATAAGAATCACCTAAAGATTTAGTTTTTAAACTATTTTGTGTGACGAATCAATACAACAGTGGTAAACTAGTATGAAAATTCTTCACGGGGGGGGGGGGGGGGGGGGGGGGGGGGGCAGACATATGCATTATTTAAAAATCAATTTGAATTGGAAAAATATTTTATCAGTTTCAATCAAAGAGATAGATGCAAGTTAAGAACAAGTATTGTCTCTCTTCCAATAGAAACTGGACAATTTGGCCGCATAGAATGTTATGATATAATTTGTCCACTTTGCTCATCAGGTGTTGGAAACAAGTACCAATATTTGTTCATATGAATACATTTTATTCATGTTTGATGAGTCTGCTGTAATTACATGAATGTAATTATTATATCTGTTATACTGTATAGCGCTGTTCATTATATAATTGTAATGTATGTTGACCTCTTGTCGCAGACAATAGTGTGTCTGAATTATTAATTATAAACATCAAAACATCTATTAGTTTGACATCATATTCTCTTGTACTTTAACGAGGGTATCCATCTTAATCTTTCCTTTGTTCCTATTAAGCCTCTAGTTTAATCGATTTTGAGTTCGGATTATGGTTTTGTTGATGCTTTGGTATTCTCTGAATATTTGTGTTTTCGCCTACTTGTTGTGTTTTTGAATTATGACTCAATTCACACTTTGAGGACGTGACATTTACTTGAATGTGACCTAGATTTAAATTGCGGTTGTCGCGGATGTTGCAGAAAGCACGTACTCTGAACCTTTTATACCTTATACCTTTTCTGGCGTCTCCCTGCAAATATTTCCCTAGATTATATTTGTGCTTTGTTAGTCTCTGCTTGTTGTGAACATCTTCGTTCTAATGAAAACAGTGTTCTAGAAAAAGGGTTATACGTTTAGCAGGGAAGGCTCGTAAACTGAATAAATGAAGAAAGAAATGTTAAACATTTAAAAAGTATTAATTAAATGTCTGTCTTACAAAATATGCTTAAAGACATTAATCTCAGTATTCAACAAGAGTAAACGTGTAAAGTATTAAAAAGTTTTTGAAGTATTGATTATTTTTTTAAGTATGTGTAACAAACCTGTTGATATAGAAAAGTTAATAAGTGTCCAAAAATAACTCTCAATCGATTTTGGGTTTGGATAATGATTTTGTTAACGCTTCGGTATTCTCCTATTCATTTCTAATCAAAGTGGACTTGACTGAATAAAGGGAAGTGATCGTGGCTGTTTTGCCATAACAAAAGTTCACAGAACGGGTAGCCTGACGTAGCACATTTTCAGCGATAAAATAAGTACATAGTGTATTTTGAGAAACTGTTTCCGCTCTTGTGTAAATGTTGTGATTTTCTACCGAGATTTTCAGTAATTACCTATGCATTCATTCTGGAGAATTTGTGTTGCGTAAGTTTTCCGTTAAGATTAGATATTCAGCACAAAGGAAATAAAAGTTGTGTTATACACATGAGGAAGTATGTTTTTGTTTATTTTTTATACGAAGAGATATGACGGCTTGACCTGTTCAATATAGGACGGCTTTTAAAATTGTAAACACATGGCTGCTATATAGTAACATGTTCTTTTGGTAGCTGGGTAGCGTATAGCAAACGATCTGTTCACTGTAGGAGGTGTTCTTGACTAAATCGTGTATTGTATGACCCCGCCATCGTCTTGTCAAATATCTATTATTCTAATAGATAAGTTAACATTTATTATACAAATATAAGTTTTGGGGAATTTTCTTTCTATTTTTGTCATCTGTTTTTTTTAGTTATTTCATGTCCTGCTTATTATTGGTTTTTTATTCTCGCTTTTGTATCTTAAGTGAATTGTATAAATAAAATTATTGTTTAAATTTTAATTGTTTGCAAAACTGGGAAACACTGCTGTGTTGATTAAATAAAAAAAAGACAACAGCGAACAAAAAAGAACAAATAGACATTAAAACCTCTCAAATTCTATTTATTTTAGCTGATAGTAATGACAAACATAATTTACTATCTGATGTCTATTCAAAATAACACGACCTGCCAAAATCACAAGCCACCGTTGAAAAGCATTCCATGGAAGAGTATTGTTATTCCTTCCTCTTTTTAGAAAAAGAAGTATTTAAAACTTTAATCGATTGAATGAATTGTGTGTTACGTCATCTTTTATGATAGGTGGTGGCAGACTCTGCTGGTGGATTGTTTAGTCCCCAAGGTTTGCTGGAGCCGCCATAGCCACAGTTAATCTCATTTGAGTAGTGGCACGGTACATAATATACACATTTTCGTAGTACACGATTTGAAATTGTACAGAACTAGTTTGATTTTGCTTCTAAATTCATAAATTAAAGAGGTTTTACGCACCTGGCCCTTCTGCTTCTTCATTAGTTTAGAAATTTTGGATTCCAACCTTTTGGTCCCTCTCATCACTGAAGAGTCCTAGGCGGACAAACAGCTGCATGGTGCAGTTTAATTAATTTTTTCGGCATGCTGTATCTATTGCTAAATTTAAACGGTGCAGCACATGTGTGTGTTACGTCATCTTTGTGGAAATATTATGAAAAGATTCGTTAAATACATGTGGTGACTTTGTCATTGAATCACAAAAGCTAAGGCCATTAGTAAAATTAATGAAGCTTGAGAGTTATGTCACAGACTAGACAACAGGACAAAATACATTTAAACCTCAAATACAGCTACTGAGTATAGATTTATTCTTCTGGAACACCTGGTCTTATTCTGTTGTACGTTTACGAGGGTTTCCATGTAAATATCTCCTTTGATAATATTTTGCCTCTAGTTTAATTGATTTTCAGTTCGGATATGGTTTTGTTGACGCTGTGGTATTCTTTGATTATTTTAGATAGTATCGCCAACATACAGGGACGGACCATCATATCACAACAACACAGTAATACCAGGGTATATGATATAACGCCAGCACATACGGAAAATATATCAAAGCTTGGATATACTAGAACAAACTTCACAATGATAAATGCGCTGTAGGAAGTGTTTTGGAAAACTTGAGTAGATTGTTTTTATTACCTCACCACGGGCTGATCGCATAGTTAGCATTAAAAATACCAATTTATTATAACACTATCAGGTTTTTTTTTGAAATCCTATTTTTATGTCATCTGCTTTTGTTTTTATTCTGACATTTTTTTTAATTATTTCTATTTAAACTTTGTAGATGAAACGATTTGTACAAATAAAATTATTGTTAAACAAATGCAACATTGTGAAACTTAAAATTCAAAGTCATACCACAAAGACCACGCTGCAAATAGAAATGAACACGTAGACATTTAGAAAACAATCTTAACTTTATTCTGCAACAATTAAGATACACATTATTTCTACTTATATTACAGATGTAATAGTAACATTATTTATTACAGTCACGTGTTTCACAAGCCGTTAAGCTGCATTCTAGGGAAGTACGTAGTTATATAAACTTGCTTTGCATTTCTAGAAAAAGTATCTGGACCTTTATTCATCTAACGAATGGTGTATTCTATGGAAATAATATGAAAAGTTCCGTTGAATATGAATTTGAATATATTTGTAGAAGTTTGTTATTGAATTACAAAAGCAAAATATACTCTTCAAACAGACACGATGGTTTAAGGTCTTTGAAAATTGCATTTTTTGCATTTCAATAATGAAATGAATTAAGTTAGAGAGTTTAAAACATTAAAACACAAACTTCACAATCAGAACATTATATTATATAAGCCTACAATAAAAGAACTGTCTTGATTTCGATAATGGCGTCACTACACAGGGACCATCATATGGTAACTTCAAAACATTGATATATACCATATGGTAACTTCAAACCATTGATAGATACCATATGGTAACTTCAAACCATTGATATATATCATATGGTTACTTCAAACCATTGATATATACCATATGGTAACTTCAAACCATTGATATATATCATATGGTTACTTCAACACATTGATATATACCATATGGTAACTTCAAACCATTGATATATACCATATGGTAACTTCAAACCATTGATATATACCATATGGTAACTTCAACACATTGATATATACCATATGGCAACTTCAACAATTGATATATACAATATGGCAACTTTAACACATTGATATATACCTATGGTAACTTCAATACATTGATATACACCATAACATACGGAAAAAATATCACCTGACCGGGTTACCTTAACGACATAATCTACATTACCTGCCCTGGTTTAGTTAACAACATCCTCTACATTACCTGACTGGGTTAAGTTAACGAATTTCTCTACAAAATCTGACCAGGTTAAGTTAATTATATCACCACATTACCTGACCGGGTTACCTTAACGACATCTTCTACATTACCTGACCGGGTAAAGTTAACGAAATTCTCTACATAACCTGACCGGGTTATGATAACGACATCATCTATATTACCTGACCGGGTTAAATTAACGACGGTCTCTGTATTGCCTGACCATGTTAAAATAACGAAATCATCTACATTACCTAACCGAGTTAAGTTAACGATATCCTCTACATTACCTGACCGGGTTAAGTTAACAACATCATCTACATTACCTGACCGGGTTAAGTTAGCGATATTCTCTAAATTACTTGACCGAGTTAAGTTTACGAAATTACCTACATTACCTGACCGGGTTAATTTAATGACATCCTCTACATTACCTGACTAGGTTAAGTTAACGACATCCTCTACATTACCTGACGGGGTTAAGTTAACGCATCATCTACATTACCTGACCGGGTTAAGTAAACGACATCCTCTACATTACCTGACTGGGTTAAGCTAACACATCATCTACAATACCTAACCGGGTTAAATTACCGACATCGTCTACATTACCTGACCGGGTTAATTTAATGACATCCTCTACATAACTTGACCGGGTAAAGTTAACGATATCCTCTACGTAACCTGACCGGGTTAAGTTAACGATATAATCTACATTACCTAACCGGGTTAAATTAACGACATCGTCTACATTACCTAACCGAATTAAGTTAACGATTTCCTCTACATTACCTGACTGGGTTAAATTAAAGACATCCTCTACATTACCTGACTGGGTTAAGTTAACGACATCATCTACATTACCTGACTGGGTTAAATTAAAGACATCCTCTACATTACCTGACTGGGTTAAGTAAACGACATCCTCTACATTACCTGAAAGGGTTAAATTAACGACATCGTCTACATTACCTGACCGGGTTAATTTAATGACATCCTCTACATAACTTGACCGGGTAAAGTTAACGATATCCTCTACATTACCTGACTGGTTTAAGTTAACGACATCCTCTACATTACCTGACTGGGTTAAGTTAACAACATTATCTACACTACCTGACCGGGTTAAGTTAACGATATCCTCTACGTTACCTGACCGAGTTAAGTTAACGACATCCTCTACATTACCTGACGGGGTTAAGTTAACGACATCCTCTACATTACCTGACGGGGTTAAGTTAACGAAATCATCTACATTACCTGACCGGGGTAAGTTAACGAAATCATTTACATTACCTGACGGGGTTAAGTTAACGAAATCATCTACATTACCTGACCGGATTAAGTTAACGACATCCTCTACATTACCTGACCAAGTAAAGTTAACGACATCCTCTACATTACCTGACCGGGTTAAGTTAACGACATCATCTACATTACCTGACCGGGTTAAGTTAACGACATCCTCTACGTGTACATTTGTTCTCAATATAAAGTTCGGTATGTATCTAGCGAAATATTTTGTTCTGAATAATGAACTACAAACGATTTCTGACCACTTTCTATTTACTTTAGACGTCATTATGATGAGAGCACCATATGTTTAGTCTGGTAATTTTGGATATGTAAATATATGTTATAACTGTTTCACTAAAAAAATAGTCTTATTGAAATCTGGAAAAAAATGTTATA
The DNA here is from genome assembly GCA_947623455.1 of Mimachlamys varia. Classification (NCBI taxonomy): domain Eukaryota; kingdom Metazoa; phylum Mollusca; class Bivalvia; order Pectinida; family Pectinidae; genus Mimachlamys; species Mimachlamys varia. Next base: position 23,575,292 of record OX392532.1, on the reverse strand, counting down.
ACTATTTCTGCTGAAATATAATGTTTGACGTTGCAATTATAACATGTAAGCAAAACCACAGCTGTACAATGTTCCAAGTAACGACATCATCTATATTTCCTGACCGGGTTAAATTAACGACGGTCTCTGTATTACCTGACCGGGTTAAAATAACGAAATCATCTACATTACCTAACCGAGTTAAGTTAACGATATCCTCTAAAATACCTGACCGGGTTAAGATAACGATATCATCTACATTACCTGACCGAGTTAAGTTAACGGTATCCTCTATATTTCCAGATTGGGTTAAGTTAACGACATCATCTACATTCCCTAACCGGGTTAAATTAACGACATCGTCTACATTACCTGACCGGGTTAAGTTAACGATATCATCTACATTACCTGACCGGGTTAAATTAACGACATCGTCTACATTACCTGACTGGGTTAAGTTAACGATATCATCTACATTACCTGACCGGGTTAAGTTGACGACATCATCTACATTACCTGACCGGGTTAAATGAACGATATCATCTACATTACCTGACCGAAATAAGTTAACGGTATCCTCTTTATTTCCCGATTGGGTTAAGTTAACGACATCATCTACATTCCCTAACCGGGTTAAATTAACGACATCGTCTACATTACCTAACCGAGTTAAGTTAACGATTTCCTCTACATTACCTGACTGGGTTAAGTTAAAGACATCCTCTACATTACCTGACCGGGTTAAAATAACGATATCATCTACATTACCTTGCTGGGTTAAAATAACGATATCATCTACATTACCTGACCGGGTTAAATTAACGGCGGTCTCTGTATTACCTGACCGGGTTAAAATAACGAAATCGTTTACATTACCTAACCGAATTAAGTTAACGATATCCTCTACTTTACCTGACCGAGTTAAGTTTACGAAATTACCTACATTACCTGACCGGGTTAATTTAATGACATCCTCTACATTACCTGACCGGGTTAATTTAATGACATCCTCTACATTACCTGACCGGGTTAAGTTAACGAAATCATCTAAATTTTCTGACCGGGTTAGGTTAACGGAATCATCTACAATACCTGACCGGGTTAAGTAAACGACATCCTCTACATTACCTGACTAGGTTAAGTTAACGACATCCTCTACATTACTTGACCGGGTAAAGTTAACAACATTATCTACACTACCTGACCGGGTAAAGTTAACGACATCCTCTACATTACCTGACTGGGTTAAGTTAACGACATCATCTACATTACCTGACTGGGTTAAGTTAACGACATCCTCTACATTACCTGACGGGGTTAAGTTAACGACATCCTCTACGTACGTGTACATTTGTTCTCAATATAAAGTTCGGTATGTACCTAGCGAAATATTTTGTTCTGAATAATGAACTACAAACGATTCCTGACCACTTTCTATTTACTTTAGACGTCCTTATGATGAGAGCACCATATGTTTAGTCTGGTAATTTTGGATATGTAAATATATGTTATAACTGTTTCACTAAAAAAAATAGTCTTATTGAAATCTGGAAAAAAATGTTATAACTATTTCTGCTGAAAGAAAATGTTTGACGTTGCAATTACAACATGTAAGCAAAACCACAGCTGTACAATGTTCCAAGTAACATTTTAAGGGATATTTGAGAAGTATATATGCACACGAAATCACGGCTGAATAAGGTGGTATAAAGTAAGTGGAATGTCTGGGATACACACGAGGTTGGAACGTTTGTACCTAGTAACAGCTGTGTACACACTGTAGTTAGTCTGGATATATCGGGGCCATCCTCGAGTGAATGATATGAACCATGTTATGACATTTTAATAAGTTAACCTTTAAACCAACAAATTCTTCTTGACAAATGTAATATTTGTTCTGAACAAATGTTCAAATAAAGCAAAGATATCAAACACTAGCTAACGCTTAGTATCGTAAAGTCACCAGGGATAAACCCTGCGATTTAAGGATCAACTATGAGAACAGATTCCTTAGTAAGCCCAGCCCAGGCCTACTTCCTGAGTATGAAGAGTAAATACATTTTATATGATTAACCTGCAAGAGAAATTTCACGCGAATACTTCCTGGTTGATGCAATTGAGAATTTCCATAGTGAGTAGCTGGCTATACTATTGAGCCATCATTAAATAGATGTGGCGGAGTATAATGGGCTGGCATCATATGACTAGGACATTGGGGACAGTTGTAAATAAATAGTGCACCATATCAATACACTGAAGAATATTGTCACGCAGGTACGCCGATGCATGTAGTATTTAAGCTAGCTATTGTGATTTTTCTTATAAAGTGTTGTAACACAATCCCATAGTGAGATGTGCGCGAACAATCACACAAGGCCATAGCTAAATACGAACGCACAATAACACCAGCACTCATGTTAATGTGCACGCAAAATACCCCCATTCCTAAGCAAAATGTGCACACAAAATAACACCACCCTTCCACTAAATGTGCATGCACAAAAACATCCTATTGCGTACGTACATGCAAAGTAAAATCAGCACTCAACTTAATGGGCATATCATCCCATAGCTAGTTGTGAACGTACCATAGCGCTTTCCTAAAGCAACATTTTTTTATGCTTAATAACTCTAATCATGGGGGGGGGGGGGAAATACCGAAGCGCCAAGAAAACCCATAATCCGACAATCGATTGAACAAGGGACAAAATATGGACAAAGGAAAGATTTAAACAGAGACCATTGAAAATGTGCAAGGGAATAAGACCAGATCGGTTTATTTGACGACACCCGCCATGTAAATCTAGGCCACAACCAACTAAATGTCACGTCCTTAAAGTGAGAACTGAGGTATCATTCATTCGCGATCACAGCAAGTATACAGGATATTTCTCCAAAAGACCAAGATGGTGACCAATCTTCATCTCTCGAATTAATGTGCCGTTAGTTTGTTCGTCACTTACATCATAGGTTTGAGAAGAGAATAAAATAAGATCAGTCTATAGTTAGATGTTAAGTATAGTACAATAACGGCATCCTGACAGTATACCGTACAAGATGTAAGCTTTAACAACATCTGTCCAACGTTACCGGGAGTGCTAGCTCTACTGACACAACACCAAAGTCTAGAAGACAACACCGTCACGCTATAGTTCGATATTTCAAAAACAATCAGCTTGAATATAGAAGTGAACATTTTCAATACTTACATCTAAGAACTTATTCTACAAAAACACCAACTGAACACTTATTGCACTATAACCTATAGTTGAAAAAAATCATAGAATACCAAAGCGTCAAGAAAACCATAATTCGAACTCAAAATCGATTAAACTAGAGCCAAATTAGGAACAAAGGATAGATTTACATGGAGACTCTCGTAAAAGCACAAGAGAATAAATTCAGTGTCCAATTGTTCAAAAGGTGATCAGCTTAATCAGTGATTAGTGCAAATGTTAAGTATCAAATATCTAATTGTGCTAATTTACACGCAAAATTTTAAAGATTTTACCTTGTACACTGACAGAATTATAAAAGCTTGAAAAATGACGTTAAATAGTGATTAAGCTAATCACCCTTTAAACAACCGGGGCCAGGTGTTCCGGGAGAGTAAGCGTATTCTGCTTCATCGACGACACGACGATTTGTAGGGAAACAACTGTTTTAATAAAGCTGTCAACGATCGTTTTGACTATTCTGTCCATTGACAAAGGACCTATATGTAAACAGTCAAACCTGTTATAAAGGACATCTGTATATAAAGGACACTTTTGTTCCGAGTTTGTGTGTCCTTTATAGACAGGTTTGACTGTACAATATAATTCTGTCACTTTGACCTCGATAAATATTATCATTTCAATTCTGTTTGAAATTAAACAACCACTCCCTTTTCCGGCATTATAACTTTTTACGATCAATTTATATATTGATTGATCAATAAATGGTCACAGGGAAGCGATTTGTTTATTCTTTAAAGGATTATCACCAGGAAAAAAGTATCATAATACACGCATGTTTCTTATTCCAAGTAGAATGTTATATATTATATTTAAAGTATGTCCTTGCTTAAAGAGGATTGTATCTCTTTTAAACGGCAAAACATTTTGCATTTTCTTCTTCATTGATCCTTGTACGGTGTGTAAGAACACTACCTTGTTATATATTTACATATGTTGATTTGGCACACCTGGAAAATACAGAGGTATTATTCTACTTCTTGGTTAAGTTCATTTTTAAAATAAAAGTCTGTCGGATCGTGTTGATATCTTAGTACTGTCAGACCGAGACGACCTCACATGCATACTGGCTGGTCTGTTATTGGTTCATATGATTTTTATATTCTCAAACTAAAAACTTTAAAATCGCTTTTCCTCAATCTTTGTATGTATCTTGCTTCATTTATTGTTCATTTATTGTCGATGTCGTAACACGGGGTCGAATGCTTACGTTTTACATGTATTTACAGTAAATTAAGTTATGTCCTCAATAGCACAATCGATGTAACCAACCTCATTTAGAACGGTGTCTGAGCGGCCGGTTAAAAGGGTTGTGTTTACTTTGGCTGTGCCTCTTTCATTTATTACTCACGATTTTGCTCTATTAAAATTCGGTCTCAATTTGCAGAAATCATATTTCGGGCCGATCAGATTAAAATACTGCTTACGCTGTGTATTGAAGCGGTGTATTTTAATCAGATTGCGTTTGAACTAGATAGTGGACTAGAAGAATAAGCGACTTTAAGATTAAAGATGTGTATATATACATGTACCCTACTCCGAGTTTAAAGGTGTGTATACAAATGTACCCTACCCCGAGTTTAAAGGTCTGTATATACAGGTACCCTAACCCGAGTTTAAAGGTCTGTATATACAGGTACCCTATCCCGAGTTTAAAGGTCTGTATATACAGGTACCCTAACCCGAGTTTAAAGGTTTGAATATACAGGTACCCTATCCCGAGTTTAAAGGTATGTATATACAGGTACCCTATCCCGAGTTTAAAGGTCTGTATATACAGGTACCCTATCCCGCGTTTAAAGGTCTGTATATACAGGTACCCTATCCCGAGTTTAAAGGTCTGTATATACAGGTACCCTATCCCGAGTTTAAAGGTCTGTATATACAGGTATCCTATCCCGAGTTTAAAGGTCTGTATATACAGGTACCCTATCCCGAGTTTAAAGGTCTGTATATACAGGTACCCTATCCCGAGTTTAAAGGTCTGTATATACAGGTATCCTATCCCGAGTTTAAAGGTCTGTATATACAGGTACCCTATCCCGAGTTTAAAGGTCTGTATATACATATACCCTATCCCGAGTTTAAAGGTCTGTATATACAGGTTTCTTATCCCGAATTTAAAGGTCTGTATATACAGGTACCCTATCCCGAGTTTAAAGGTCTGTATATACAGGTACCCTATCCCGAGTTTAAAGGTATGTATATACAGGTACCCTATCCCGAGTTTAAAGGTCTGTATATACAGGTACCCTATCCCGAGTTTAAAGGTATGTATATACAGGTACCCTATCCCGAGTTTAAAGGTTTGTATATACAGGTACCCTAACCCGAGTTTAAAGGTATGTATATACAGGTACCCTATCCCGAGTTTAAAGGTCTGTGTATACAGGTACCCTATCCCGAGTTTAAAGGTCTGTATATACATATACCCTATCCCGAGTTTAAAGGTCTGTATATACAGGTTCCTTATCCCGAGTTTAAAGGTCTGTATATACAGGTACCCTATCCCGAGTTTAAAGGTCTGTATATACAGGTACCCTATCCCGAGTTTAAAGGTCTGTATATACAGGTACCCTATCCCGAGTTTAAAGGTTTGTATATACAGGTACCCTATCCCGCGTTTAAAGATCTGTATATACAGGTACCCTATCCCGAGTTTAAAGGTCTGTATATACAGGTACCCTATCCCGAGTTTAAAGGTTTTTATATACAGGTACCCTATCCCGCGTTACAGATCTGTATATACAGGTACCCTATCCCGAGTAAAATGTCTGTATATACAGGTACCCTAACCCGCGTTTAAAGGTATGTATATACAGGTACCCTATCCCGAGTTTAAAGGTCTGTATATACAGGTACCCTATCCCGAGTTTAAAGGTATGTATATACAGGTACCCTATCCCGAGTTTAAAGGTCTGTATATACAGGTACCCTATCCCGAGTTTAAAGGTCTGTATATACAGGTACCCTATCCCGAGTTTAAAGGTACGTATACCCGAGTTTAAAGGTCTGTATAACTCGAGTTTAAAGGTCTGTATACACAGGTACCCTATCCCGAGTTAACGGTCTGTATACCCCGAGTCAGTCATGTATAACGTTTTAACAACAGACGCAATTGATTGAGTCCACTTCAGCTTCACAAACCAGTAAATCAGTAATATCCAGCAGACGAAGCAGTAGATAACAGAAATAATCTAAGTAATAGTTTAAGGAAGGTAATTGATTCAAGGCAATGGTGTTACAATACGATTCTTGTGCAATTTGTAATTTTAGTAATTTTTTATCCAATAATGATGTATTTTACCACCTGCAGATATGATGACTGAATGTCTGCCAAATGTACTCGAAATATATTAAAAGAGAACATATGTGCCTGTATATGTTTATCAATTCGTGACAATCTAACTCATTCACCTCTAGAATTTCATAAATAAATTTTCCAACCTTTGGACTGGAACAGTTCAAATTTGTCTTCGGGGTAAACGATCTAATTAACTACTTTATTATTTTCTATTAATGAGAAAATTATTTACAAGCTTGTTTAATGAAATCTGAATGTTATATTACAAATATAACACAATATTCGTTTATAGGCTGGCCAATTATATAATACTGTTTTTGTTTTTAAGGTATCAGAAAAGTTTCCTTGATCGTGACTTACGTTATCATTCGCACATTGGCTCTTGCACGACCAGACACACAATAATACTGAGTGGTATAACCATACAGATATACGTTTGGTAAGCAAGGATATACATATCGTAGGGAAGATCCGGTTCTGACTGACAAGACACATCACCCAACCATATCAGAGTTATCAATAATGAGTAAGCCAAGTTAATCGATAAAACATGCTAAAACAGGAACTAAGGATATGGCTAACCCCCCCCCCCCCCCCCCCTCCCCCCAATGGGCTACTCCCTTCCCTTCGCTTATAAAACGCTGAATCACCTCTGCCCGCTACTTATACAATATACCTGATTTGGTCAAATTCAGTTAAGCCCCTTTGAAAAGAATCAAAAGAAGCGTTGAACTTAATATTCAGCAGTGTTAAAGAAAACTTATCTGGAAAGAAACCCCGGCTACGTAGATAGGACCAATCTACTAAGAAAGGTCTTATTTAAACAGATAATTTATATGATTGAACTTAACCATGTTAATGTCAAGGCAAATTAATTTCAGAGAAAAATAATGTATAGTGTTGAACAGTTAAGTATGTTATTGTCATTGTTATATTGTAGGTCGACAGATAATTATCCTATTGCGATTGAAGGTCAATGTATGAAGCTGAAGAAGTAATCATGGTAACTTCACATCTAAGTTCAATTTTCTGATAGTAACACCCCTACTTCTCCAACCTATGGTGTTTACAAGTTGCAGTTGATTCGATATTCTAGGGATTGCTCTAAATATCGTGATCGATATCGACTGCTGACAAACTAACTAACATCACAAGGATTCGAGAGATGCAGGTTGATCAGAACTATGTGCAAGAATTATGGTCGACATCATTGTCTCATTGAGAAATATTTTGTATCTTTAAGTAATATGAAGATGGAAAGTTTTTGAGTATGCTCATTAGTGTGTTTACTTGTTGTGATTGACAATGATACTCGGTTTTCATTTTGAGAACTTGATGTTTTCTTGCATGTGACAACGATTTATATGGCGGGTGTCGTCGTTGAAGCAGAAGACGCTTACTCTTCCGGAACGCCTGGTCTTATTCTATTGTTCTTTTACAAGGGTATCCATGTGATTGTTTCCTTTGTTCATACTTTGCCACTGGTTTAATCGATGTTGAGTTCGGATTATGATTTTGTTAACGCTTCGGTATTCTCTAAATTATTTTCTAGGGGTAAATTCTATTTAAGTGAGTTTCCATATTCTTGGCATTAAAGGAAATTCATATAAATATCTGTATACTCAATATTAATGTCAAAATAACGAATTAGTATACTTCGAACCGTATATCGCAAAATGAAACAATGTATATTAGCATTGATCCGTTATGTATGCCCCTCAGGCAGGGCGTACAAATATTATACCTGCTGCCCCCATTACATGAACGTAAGAGGCGACTACATTTGAGATCTTATCTTTTCCATTCTTTCTAAACAACTTTCTCCTTCCTAATGTCTCCCTTGACACTACCTCACTTTTTGTCTTTAGTTGAGCGTTCGCCCTTGTGAGGAAGGCTATGGATTCTGTCTTCATGCAGAGACATACCAGAGTCTAACATTGGTAGTTACTACTACCTGCTTGACGCTCAGCATTATGAGAGTGGAACGACTGGTTCACCCGGTGTCAGTATAATGTGACCGGGAGGGGTGTACTGCTGGGGGCCTTGAGCAGGTATAGTTCAGTGTAGTACCGCTTTAAATCGGCAAACGATCCGGACTATCGCAAGAAGGCGAACATACCGCATCCTCCCAACTAAACACACCCTCCACATCGCATACAGCGGGAGTAAATGACCTGCCGTCGATGAAGCAGAAGACGCTTACTCTTTCGGAACACCTGGTCTTATTCTCTTGTACTTTTGCAAGGGTCTCCATGTTCATCTTTCCTTTGTTCAAATTTTGCCCCTGTTTTAATCGATTTTAAGTTTGGATTATGATTATGTTGACGCTTCGGTATTCTCTTATTTATTTTAATAGGACGCAAACATAATCAAACCAAACCAAGCGATATTTCCATACGGACACCTTTAACTATAACGGAAATGTCAAGAATGTTATCGTATAAATATTCACAATATCGAATTCAAACACACACCATTGGCGTAACGACAAGTAGTGTGACAATGATAATCTACTTTAAGCATATAGGATCTTTGATCTTTGACCGATATGTGACCCCATATTTGATCCAGCAAAATTGTCCACGTATATATCGCAGATAAACAGCCTCTTACAGGTACAGATAAACGGAGCGATATCAAACTGAAGTACTCCCAGCCTTTTATAGAAAGGGTATAACAATATTTTAAATAATGAATAATAATTTTACACCAACAAAATTACTGAAGATAGGTTTTTCCTACAAGTGAATTTATTGATGTAATACAACATTGTTTAAATTTCATATGATTATAATAGTAACTTGGACTTAATACATCATAACTATATCAGATCTAAAATAAATAATAACAGGCACATAGAGATATAACCAACAACACTAGAAGAACATAATCAATGTAACAAATATACAAAAAAATAAAACATACCATCATGTCAATGCTTCCTTGTGAACTAAGTTCACTTAATCAACAATTACTGTAGAATTTACCCACAGTAGATACACACAGTTGATGACTTTGCATTCCATAACTTTATTAAATATATGCACACTTTATACCCAATGGTTAAGTCATATACTGTAGTCAGTTAGAGCTGTTCCTTCTGCAACAGCAAAAATTAGAAATGATGATGCTGCTATCATTTCAAATATTTTCCAAATCTAACTTAATCACGAGAGTGACCAAGAAGATACTTATCAATTAGTCTTTGTGATGCCTAACATATCTTACACCGGAATAAAGGCTTCCCATATACTTAATTCATTCAGCCCTTACATTTCATAATAAACTGTTCCAATCTTAGAATCGGAAGAGTGTAATATGTCTTATACAGTGAATGAGTAAAGACCGGTTTTGTGTTTTAGTATAATGTTTTTGGGCATTTTACAAACTACAAATGAGGACCAATGCATCACTTGGAAAAGATCATAACCAAGCAAAATAAAGATGCATATTCGGTACTTAATAACTAGTTGTTAAATTGTCTTTGTGTAATACTTGTAGAAGATGACGTAACACAAACATATGCTGCACCTTTTAAATTTAGTAATAGGTACAGCATGCCAAAAAAATGAATTAAACTGAACCATACAGCTGTTTCGTCCTCCTAGGACTCTTCAGTGATGCTAGGGGCCAAAAGGTGGGAATCCAAAATTTCTAAACTAATGTTGAAGAAGAAGGATCAGTTGCGTAAAACCCCTTTAATTTATGAATTTTAGAAGTAAAATAAAACTAGTTCTGTATAATTTCAAATTGTGTACTACGAAAAAATGTGTATATTATGTAACGTGCCACTACTCAAATGAGAATAACTGTGGCTATGGAGGCTCCAAATTAAAAACGGGAATGTCATATTCAGGTGGGATAAACTAAATAAAATATAAAAAACCTTCGGAGTAATTATAACAAGTATCACAGTCATCTGTAAAAGAACCACAAGTATAAACAAAATTAAAAGACCCATGCTACATTTATTCAAATTGACACAAAACTTATTTTTCCAACAAAAACTAAGTCCCTCTCAAGTTCAAGTGGCGTTTGATTGGTTGTTTGAGATTTGAAAGTAAAAACACTTATTGAAATATGGCCATAGGTAGCACTGAGGTTACGTGATAACGAGGAGTGATCCCAGGGCACCCCACCCTTGGCATCTCTACAAAAAAAATTGAGAACTAAAATATCTTTTTGAACCTTAAATAAAGTTCATACTGTCATTTAAGTATAATAAATAAAACGGAAATAAAACAGTGTTAAGTAAGTCATGGCCGCAAAACCAATGGAATAGTTAGTATTGGGCAATGTTGTACGATATAGAAAATAATTTCAAGAAAAAAAAAACATTTAATAATTATTATGTTTTAAATACGGGACTTTCTCGTATCATCTTAAAAATAAGATTCTGAACTCCAAGAGACCTCATATACATTTTTATCAAAACGGTCATGGATTTCTATGGATTTTATAGGAATAAAAGACATTTACACTGTATATATCTTTAAAGGTTAGTTAACAATATATATTTAAATATTTGATTTTGTCGCAGTAAAATAAAATAAAAAGACAAGGTATGAACAATGACCTTAGATACAGCCATAAATATGACAATTAACCTACGCCAGTCATAAAATGTCGAAATAAATAAAATACAGTTCTGTTATATAGACAAAACAATTATTATCACACATTAAGAAAAATCATATAACTATACAGTGTATTTCTGTCGTATAGTATGTTATACAAATCACTACATGAGCTCATTCCATCACTCTGTCAATTAGAAATTAATTATCAGTAATACACAAACTGAACGTATATTGTTCATGAGTTCTCTACATTTCGTTCATGCACAGAACGTAATGTAAACTCACACATCAGCCCTCTAGTGTACTGTACATAACACAAAGTAAACTAATAACATATATCAAACATCCAGTGCACTTTACAAAAGCTAACCTCTAGTTTGCTATACACGATATTAATACTGTGAACTTATTGCATTAAACATATTGGTTTCTATGTTTATATGACTGAACACAAAGTTTTTCATACACAGACACTTTTGTGCATATTTCAGAATACATAGTGAACTTATTCCACACACCGACACTCTAGTGTATTTTACAGAACACAAAGTAAACGTATTCCACACATCAACTCTTTAGCGTATTTCACAGGAGAGGAAGTATACTTATTCCATACATCGAGTTCTAGTTTATTTAACGGAACACAAAGTAAAGTTATTCTATGCATCGATCATCTAATTTTCTTTACAAAACTCAAAGTGAAATTATTCCATACATCGACCTCTGGTGTATTTTTTTACAGAACAGAAAGTATACTTATTCACTGCATCAACCCTCTAGGGTATTTTACAGAACACAAAGTGAATTTATTCCAAACATCGACCTCTAGTGTATTTTATAGAACACATATTGAACTTATTCCATACATCAACCTCTAGTGTATTTTACAGAACACAAAGTGAACTTATTCCATACATCAACCCTCTAGTGTATTTCACAGAACACAAAGTGAACTTATTCCATACATCAACCCTCTAGTGTATTTTACAGAACACAAAGTGAACTTATTCCATACATCAACCTCCAGTGTATTTTACATAACACAAAGTGAACTTATTCCATACATCAACCTCTGGTGTATTTTACAGAACACATAGTGAACTTATTCCATACATCAACCCTAGGCCTCTAGTGTATTTTCACAGAACACATAGTGAACTTATTCCATACATCGACCTCTGGTGTTTTTTATAGAACACATAGTGAACTTATTCCATACATCGACCTCTGGTGTTTTTTATAGAACACATAGTGAACTTATTCCATACATCAACCTCCAGTGTATTTTACAGAACACAAAGTGAACTTATTCCATACATCAACCCTCTAGTGTATTTCACAGAACACAAAGTGAACTTATTCCATACATCAACCCTCTAGTGTATTTTCAGAACACAAAGTGAACTTATTCCATACATCAACCTCCAGTGTATTTTACAGAACACAAAGTGAACTTATTCCATACATCAACCTCTGGTGTATTTTACAGAACACATAGTGAACTTATTCTATACATCAACCCTAGGCCTCTAGTGTATTTTCACAGAACACATAGTGAACTTATTCCATACATCGACCTCTGGTGTTTTTTATAGAACACATAGTGAACTTATTCCATACATCGACCTCTGGTGTTTTTTATAGAACACATAGTGAACTTATTCCATACATCAACCTCTAGTGTATTTTACAGAACACAAAGTGAACTTATTCCATACATCAACCCTCTAGTGTATTTCACAGAACACATAGTGAACTTATTCCATACATCAACCCTAGGCCTCTAGTGTATTTTCACAGAACACATAGTGAACTTATTCCATACATCGACCTCTGGTGTTTTTTATAGAACACATAGTGAACTTATTCCATACATCGACCTCTGGTGTTTTTTATAGAACACATAGTGAACTTATTCCATATATCAACCCTCTAGTGTATTTTACAGAACACAAAGTGAACTTATTCCATACATCAACCCTCTAGTGTATTTTCACAGAACACATAGTGAACTTATTCCATACATCAACCCTAGGCCTCTAGTGAATTTTCACAGAACACATAGTGAACTTATTCCATATATCAACCCTCTAGTGTATATATAACAAATAGTGAACTTATTCCATACATTGACCTCTAGTGTATATATAACACATAGTGAACTTCTTCCATATATCAACCCTCTAGTGTATTTTACAGAACACAAAGTGAACTTATTCCATACATTGACCCTCTAGTGTATTTTACAGAACACATAGTGAATTTATTCCATACATCGACCTCTAGTGTATATATAACACATAGTGAACTTATTCCATATATCAACCCTCTAGTGCATTTCACAGAACACAAAGTTATTATATACATCAACTCTCTAGCGCATTTTTATCAGAACACTAAGTGAACTTATTCCATATATAAGCACTCCAGTTTACTTTTTCTAGTTTTGGCAATATGGTGCACTACTTTGTAAAGCCAATAAATTATCTTATGCACCACAATACTAATGCTACACCTAATGCTTTACTCTTTATATTAGTATCAGTGTTAATTAATGTGCATAGCCACCACGATGTGAATGATGTGTTTGTCACAAAACATACATACATATATATACCCAAACACATACCAGCAAAACAACACACACCCTCACACATACAAACAAAACACACACATACCCTCATACATACAAACAAAACACACACATACCCTCACACATACAAACAAAAACAAACATAGCATCACGCATACAAACAAAACACACACACTCACACATATACAAACAAAACATACACATACCCTCACACATACCAACAAAACACATACACATACCCTCACACATACAAACCAAAACACACACACACTCACACCTACAAACAAAACATACACACACCCTCATACTTACAAACAAAACACACACATACCCTCACGAATACAAACAAAATGCACACACACATACCCTAACAAATACAAACAAAACATACACACACCCTCACACATACCAACAAAACACATAAACATACCCTCACACATACAAACAAAACACACACACATACCCTCACACATACAAACAAAACACACAAACACACACTCACATACAAACAAAACACACACATACCCTCACACATACCAACAAAACACATAAACATACCCTCACACATACAAACAAAACACACACACATACCATCACACATACAAACAAAACACACAAACACACACTCACATACAAACAAAACACACACATACCCTCACACATACAAACAAAACACACACATACCCTCACACATACAAACAAAACAAACACATATACTCTCACATATACAAACAAAACTTAAACACACATACCCTCACATATACAAATAAAACACACACACATACCCTCAAACATACAAACAAAACTAAAACACACATACCCTCACACATACCAACAAAACAACACACACACATCCTTACATGTACAAACAAAACACATACACTCACATATACAAACAAAACTAAAACACACATACCCTCACATTTACAAACAAAACACACACACTCTCACACATACAAACAAAACACACACACATACCCTCACACATACAAACAAAACACACACACATACCCTCACACATACAAACAAAACAGACACACATACCCTCATACATACAAACAAAACACACACACATACCCTCACACATACAAACAAAACAAAAACACACATATCCTTACACATACAAAAATAAAGTTCATAAATAAATGATGAGAAAATAACACTACTGATTCTATTATAAGACACTATTGTGGATTTGTCTATGACATTTGTAGCACAAACTCTATCTACAGAACCATTTCCATAACATATAGGCCTAGTTAACAGTTAATCAACAGTTCAACAGGAAAAGAGATACTGTGACCATAAATATTTTAATTGTAGTTTTATTTTCACACTGAAAACATTATAATTTCAGTAACTTGCTTTTACTGCAAATTGTGTGAGTGTGCTAATTCATCATCGCACTAATCGGTTTAAATGTGGTTATGTGTTATATTTTGAGAGTGCGAAAATAAGTTTACAGCGACCTAAATTTGATACATGTATCTTACTTATTTAGAATGGTCTTTGTTATGATTTTAATTAAATTTTACTTAAATCAGAACCAAAGTGACTGAACTATTACATATACTGGTATATCATTTTTTTGTATAGACACTGAACTATTATGTATACCGGTACATAATGTATTTGTATAGACACTGAACAGTTACGTATACCGGTATATAATGTATTTGTATAGACACTGAACAGTTACGTATACCGGTATATAATGTTTTTGTATAGACACTGAACTATTACTTATACTGGTATATAATGTATTTGTATAGACACTGAACAGTTACGTATACCGGTATATAATGTATTTGTATAGACACTGAACTATTACTTATACTGATATATAATGTATTTGTATAGACACTGAACAGTTACATATACCGGTATATAATGTATTTGTATAGACACTGAACAGTTACATATACCGGTATATAATGTATTTGTATAGACACTGAACTATTACGTATACCGGTATATAATGTATTTGTATAGACACTGAACAGTTACGTATACCGGTATATAATGTATTTGTATAGACACTGAAGTATTGCGTATACCGGTATATAATGTATTTGTATAGACACTGAACTATTACTTATACTGGTATATAATGTATTTGTATAGACACTGAACAGTTACGTATACCGGTATATAATGTATTTGTATAGACACTGAACAGTTACATATACCGGTATATAATGTATTTGTATAGACACTGAACAGTTACGTATACCGGTATATAATGTATTTGTATAGACACTGAACAGTTACGTATACCGGTATATAATGTATTTGTATAGACACTGAACTATTACGTATACTGGTAAAAATTTGTATAAATGCTCAAAGCTTTAACTGTCGACACATGAGATACCACAGATAAGTTTATGTGAATAATATTATTTGCTATAATAGTATTTGTTTAAACTTCCGACTGAGAATTTAATGTTCTTCTGATCCAGAAGTACATGTACAATCATTGAACGACCTTTGATCTTGAGATGACCTTATAACAGTTAATTGTATATTTTTTGTGCCATTTAAGTAAGTTTTTATAAAAGATGTTTTTTTATGATTTCAAAGCTATCACTTAGACAAGATATTATATGTAACCCATACACCCCTTAAGCCACATATAAACTCATCCAATTCAATTATGGGGCCACGATGGCAGAGTGGTTAAGGTGTTCCGACATTCTACCACTAGCCCTCCATGTCTGGGTTGCGAGTTTGAATCCCTCTTGGGGCAGTTTCCAGGTACTGACCGTAGGTCAGTTGTTTTTCACTGGGTACTCCGGGTTTCCTCCACGTCCAAAACCTGGCATGTCCTTAATTGACCCTGGCTTTTAATAGGACATAAAACAAAATAAACCAAACCAAACCAATTCAAAAGTTGGAGTTCAGGGGTGAGTGAACTAGTTCATCCCTATCATTGATCTGGATAAGTACATTAGATTAACAGTGGTGGAAGGGTTGAAAAAGATCCAATAGACTAATTGTACAACTCATGTCTCCCTCAAAATACAATAAACAAGTGATTGATCGCAGAGTGATACTAGTCCCCTATCGGCAGCAGAGAACAAGAATTAGTCCAAGGGCCATAACTCTTTCACACATTATTCAACCTTAACAAAATCAGAACCTGGCCTTGATATCCCCATGTTGTAACTGTATACCAAATTTCAGTTCAATACATGCATCTGTTGATGAGATAATGCACGGAAACACCAAAAAGGTGAGACAGACAGACAGACAGCAGGTAAACTAATAGTCCCCTCTGGCTTCGCTGATAGAGGACTTCGCCGATAGAGGACTAATAGCACAGAGTTGTTACCAAGACATCCATTAATTGCTAAGTGACTGTAATATCTATGTACATTTTGTATACAGATCACTAGCCTCTCCCATAGACATACCAACAGTCTGTAGTATCTATGTACATTTTGTATACAGAACACAAACCTCTTACACAGACATATCAACAGTACTGTAGAGTAGAGGTAATAATGCCATAACAGAAAATCAACAACCATTTGTAAAGACTTAGTACCGAGTGTCAAATAACAAAGATTTTAAAGCTCACAAATATTGTGTGAATCAGAAGATAAAGGGTGGCCGGGTGGTGCAGTGAATAATGGACTTGCCTTTCACCAAAGCGGTCGGTTTTGATTCCCCGACCGTACGTGAAAAGGTATGGGGTCACCTGCCCGACCATGTGGGTTTTCACCAGGCTCTGGTTTCCTCCCACAATAAGACCCCTCACACGCTAACATCCAGGCCAACAAGAGTGATTAATATTAGTTGGGTAACTTGTTTGGTAATTGTTATAAAATAAATAAAGTTTACATTTATTTATAACATAAAGGTTTTATTTTAGGATGTGATATTACAAAAGGTTGTTTTGTTTTGTATGCAAGATTGCAACGGTTCCATTGAAGAATATCAAATAACAAAAGTTTTTTGTTAATGTATGACATTATATTACAAAGATTTTCTGAAGTTTGACAAATAACAGATATTTTCTTGTAGAATGTTATATCCCATCAGTTCTATTTTTGGTTTTGGTTTTGGTAAAATATTTAATTGAAGCCCCCACCCTCAATCATAATAGTCAGCTGTAGCTAGCAGTTATATGAAATTAAAAAGTGTGTATAAACCTCTTTATATATTGTCGTACTTGCGGGTTTAAAGTAAGGGCAGACTGATGTCTATTAATTATAAAAAGGGCAGACTGATGTCTATTAATTATAAAAAGGGCAGACTGATGTCTATTAATTATAAAAAGGGCAGACTGATGTCTATTAATTATAAAAAGGGCAGACTGATGTCTATTAATTATAAAAAGGGCAGACTGATGTCTATTAATTATAAAAAGGGCAGACTGATGTCTATTCATTATAAAAAGGGCAGACTGATGTCTATTCATTATAAAAAGGGCAGACTGATGTCTATTAATTATAAAAAGGGCAGACTGATGTCTATTGATTATGGAAAGGGCATACTGATGTCTAATTGAGCCATACAGACTGTAGCTAATGTATTTTTGGTATATGTACATAGTTATATTTATCACATAACTGACCAGTTCAGTCATGTCAGACGGCCATGTTATAAAAATGGTGATATCATAAACAAATGACGTCTTTATGACGTTCTATGATTTTCTCGGTAGTGAAAATTGTACTGTCATAGAAGAAATTTGCCTTTCTTATAGAGAATTACTTTGAGAGATTTTGTGTATTTTCTCATTAACATAAGTTATGTGATAAATAGAATCTTACACTCATGTCAATGCAATATGGAATTTATAAAACTCGTTAAATAATTTAATATGTCACTCACCTAAAGGCTCGTAACATATGAAATTATTGAACTCATTTAATAAATTCCATATTACATCGACACTCGTGTAAGATCTCCTATTTATTTACTCACCATCTAGCTATCCTAAAATATTCTGTAAAACACAATTGTCAAGTTGTCAGATAAGTAAGGGTTCTATTGTGACATATTAAACATATGATATCTCAACTTCATAAAAACACATATCTGCACAACCTAAAACATTTATATACTCATGAGTGAACAAATATAGACCTATTAAATATATACTTTATAAACAAGTAAACAACATATTGGTGTACCACCAGGTGGGTATCGTCTCCGACCCGAGAAACATCCTAGTAAGGTGATCGACCTGTCAGACATTTCAATGGGCAATCATTATCCGATGGGATAATACACATTATTATAATACTAACATCCCTCGTTTTAACCATAACACTCCATGCTATACACAAGAGACAGAACCTAACTTACAGATTATAGAATCTTATAGAAATTATTCTGTGATTCTTCTTCTAAAGGTTATAAGTCCTGTCCCTGTCATGTAGCTTCAAAGCTGTAAATATTGTATTATAGGTTGTGACGGTTACTTGTGTTACAACTCTACAAAGCTTTTTATCAGATTATTCTCTCACATAATAAATTACTATATTGCACATGTAGTTTTCACACACACAATTACAGTACATTCATAACATGCCCATATACATCATGTAACACCTCCATCTATACGTTTATCGATTACATCTCAATACTGTACAAGTACTTAGAAATTAAATACACACAACATACATATCACACATCTATACACTATTAATGACATTATTGAGTATTTTGACAATTAAAGATATTTCCTCCTTGTTTCAATGTAAAAAAACATTCAGGAAAAATCGGAAAAAGTTGTTATTCTATAAATATTGCTCCAGGAAATTTTCGCCAAAGATTGTCTTTCACCAATATATTTAGATATTGTTCTACACGGGGAAATTTTCACCAGTGACAGTGGACAGAGAATGTTTATAAATATGTTACAGACGAAATTAATGGAAGTATGAAAGTTGGACTTCTGGTTTACTTTGTCTCCATTATAAATGATCAAAGAAATTTTATATTGGGTACATAATTATACTGTAACAATTACAATTTGATTGTAAATATATAACCTCAGAATTCATTAATCCAAACATTTTGTAGTTCAATGTTTACAAAATACATTTCAATGACATTAAAATGACTTGTAAATGGAAACAAGAAGAACTGAATGCTCTGATGTAGAAACAATCAAATGTGGGTTGTAAGTTTCTCTCAAACAGAATCAGATCATTCTATTGAACATTAAGCTAAGTTGGTGAGTACTCTTATTTCTGTGTAATCTATCAGTGTAGTTCCATCGTAGTGAGACCACGTCCAGTACAGAAACTTGTGCAAGGCAACATCAGTGTGGGTTTGATTGATCCCCGGTTTGTGTTGGACACGTCGGGACTAAGCTGGGGTGAAAGTTTTGACGTATGGTCATTTGAACACCGGTAGGTTATAGAGGTTGTAGCCAGCCCTCTGGGTCACAGCCAGGTATATATATACCACGTGGTACACTGTAACATACATTACACAGTTTGTACATACTTAACAATATTTTCTTTATGATTTTAATAATACAAATGTATCTTTAAGCAAACAAATGTTCTTTAGATAAGGAATTATAAATGCAGTATTGAAAACTTCTGAAAAATTATCCAACATTTGATATACACAAAATGAAAAGTTGTGTCAATTTTTATTTGCCTGAAGGAGGAAAATTCTGCCACAGTTGTCAGACATGTTGTATATCATTATTATACTACAAAATGATACCAGGGTCATTCCACCCAGTCAGCCGGTCAGTCATTCAAACATTTTGAATTTCTTTCATATCTGGGGTAAGATAAAGTTCACCTACCTCCTGGTATTAAACACAGGAAACCACCGATAAAGAAAACCAGACTGTGCCATCCTGTGGAAGTTAAAAAGCGCAAATAAGAATTCCTAGTTCATCAATAAACAAGAGGTCCATGGGGCTTTACTGTCACCCCAGTTTTGATGTACATGTACTACGGTAGTACCCATAACTTTTGTTGTTGTGTCCTTACAATGAAATTATCATTAGCCTGAACCAAGTTTTAATTAGAGCACTTGACAGGTAAGCAAGGGCCTTGCTTTTAAGTCAATATATCCAATTATCAAACTCAGTGACCTTGATCTTTGTTCAACTGACTTTTGAAGTCCCAATGATATGAAATTTGAAATTTTTATAAAGCACCTTAAGACCTAACAATCCATGAAAGTTATTTGATTTGATACTTTTGAGCCCCCCCCACAGCCCTGGGTATTAACCAGAGTCAAAATTCTCCCAATATCAATCATTTATCTTCTAGTTATAATGAATTATTTTCCATTGAAAATGTACAAAATACACCCAAAAGTGTCATTTTCCTCTATAAACTATAGTAAACTTCACCCCCTCCCAAAGGAAGATTGCGATATTTGGGTATGAAATTCACAATTTGGATAAAGCACCTCATGACCTTTCCATCTATGAACAGTATTTGATTCCAGCATGTCTGGGTCTAAATTTAAGCTAATTTGAACCTTTTTAGCCCTCCCTCATGCCCCTAAGGGGTTAGGATCATATAATTCACATTTTTGATGCATCTTTGACCATGAAAGGTTCCTGTCAAATTTCATTCAAATTGGTTTAGGGGTTTTTGAGAAGAAGTTGACAATGTAAATTGTCTGAATGCACAACAACGGACAAAAAACAATTATTAGAATAGGTCACTTGAGTCTTCGTCTCAGTCAACCTTAAAAAATCTGAAATGCCTATCCTCATTTCCTCAATAACAGTATATGTACCAGGTATATCACTGTGTACAAATGTTTGATTTCAATTGAGGAATTTTAAACACATACATATGAGTAATTGAGTTTGAGGGAAATTGACTTGGTCAATATGAAAGTAAAAATGAAGGTTAAAGTAAAATACATATTATTTGTGTGTAACTTCCAATTCCCTCCTACATTACCAGTTATTGTAAAACAATGCAAATAAGATTTTTCACTTAATCAAAAAACCCATTCATGATATCAGTATTTCAATATAGTTCTTGTGATGAATTTCATTGTATGGTTCCAGAAATATCCCAAGACTAACAGAGTGATCTCCCTTGTCTTACCTCTCTGTTCAGATATGGTAATTGCAACACCAGTGACAACAAGAGCTGAAATATAGAAATAATGAGAAACCATTGAATCATCATATACATGCAGGCCAATTGAGATGTTTGGTGTAAATAGGGGGCCCCTCTAGTAAAATTCTAGGATAGTAAATACACATGTACAAATAACTCTTCAGTTACGCTTCATCTGATATTATTTCTGCGTTTTGGCAATATGGATTATTTTCAGTATATTCATAATACTTCTGGATACTAATTGAATATATTATGTTGAAAATGGATGCATTCATTCCAATTTTCAAGGGAGTGAACAATTAGTTACCTTATATACAGCTGCTGACGTATAAACGCTGTCTTATCTTACTATAGGGCACAAGGTACTCCCATGGATGACCAAGAGGTGATAGAACACTGACCAGTGTAATAATTCATAACCATGCATATATTTGTTACTTTTCAGATCCTCATCAAGAGAACAAAGAATAGTTAGATTAAAACTGTGACAGATTTACCATGACAATAAATCAGAATTTGAATAAATCTAGACACCAGTGAGCAAGTAATTCAATTGGGAATTTTCATAAACAAAAGTTATACCTCCCTTTTGGGTATTGTGACATCAATATATTGCAAAACAATGACAAAAATATGCTGTGACTTATGACCGTAGAGTGTGACTTATGACTTCTGTTTGACTTAAACCATTGAGTGTGACTTATGACCTCTGTTTAACTTATAACATTTGAGTGTGACTTATGACCTCTGTTTGACTTAAAACATTGTGCGTGATTTATGACCTGTGTTTGATTTATAACATTGTGTGTGACTTATGACCTCTGTTTGACTTATAACATTGTGTGTGACTTATGACCTCTGTTTGACTTATAACATTGTGTGTGACTTATGACCTCTGTTTGACTTATAACATTTGTGTATGACTTATGACCTCCTGCATGACTTACAGTATAACATTTGTGTGTGACTTATGACCCCCTGCATGGCTTAAAACATTTGAGTGTGAGTGACTTATGATCTCTGTTTGACTTATTACATTGTGTGTGACTTATGACCGGTGTGACTTACCTAGACCAATTATTGTGAGGGCGATAGAACCAGCCACTACCTTACAGTATAACATTGTGTGTGACTTACCTAGACCAATTATTGTGAGGGCGATAGAACCAGCCACTACCTTACAGTATAACATTGTGTGTGACTTATGACCGGTGTGACTTACCTAGACCAATTATTGTGAGGGCGATAGAACCAGCCACTACCTTACAGTATAACATTGTGTGTGACTTACCTAGACCAATTATTGTGAGGGCGATAGAACCAGCCACTACCTTACAGTATAACATTGTGTGTGATTTATGACCTGTGTGACTTACCTAGACCAATTATTGTGAGGGCGATAGAACCAGCCACTACCTTACAGTATAACATTGTGTGTGATTTATGACCGGTGTGACTTACCTAGACCAATTATTGTGAGGGCGATAGAACCAGCCACTACCTTACAGTATAACATTGTGTGTGATTTATGACCGGTGTGACTTACCCAGACCAATTATTGTGAGGGCGATAGAACCAGCCACTACCTTACAGTATAACATTGTGTGTGATTTATGACCGGTGTGACTTACCTAGACCAATTATTGTGAGGGCGATAGAACCAGCCACTACCTTACAGTATAACATTGTGTGTGACTTACCTAGACCAATTATTGTGAGGGCGATAGAACCAGCCACTACCTTACAGTATAACATTGTGTGTGACTTACCTAGACCAATTATTGTGAGGGCGATAGAACCAGCCACTACCTTACAGTATAACATTGTGTGTGATTTATGACCTGTGTGACTTACCTAGACCAATTATTGTGAGGGCGATAGAACCAGCCACTACCTTACAGTATAACATTGTGTGTGATTTATGACCGGTGTGACTTACCTAGACCAATTATTGTGAGGGCGATAGAACCAGCCACTACCTTACAGTATAACATTGTGTGTGATTTATGACCGGTGTGACTTACCTAGACCAATTATTGTGAGGGCGATAGAACCAGCCACTACCTTACAGTATAACATTGTGTGTGATTTATGACCGGTGTGACTTACCTAGACCAATTATTGTGAGGGCGATAGAACCAGCCACTACCTTACAGTATAACATTGTGTGTGATTTATGACCTGTGTGACTTACCTAGACCAATTATTGTGAGGGCGATAGAACCAGCCACTACCTTACAGTATAACATTGTGTGTGATTTATGACCGGTGTGACTTACCTAGACCAATTATTGTGAGGGCGATAGAACCAGCCACTACCTTACAGTATAACATTGTGTGTGACTTATGACCTGTGTGACTTACCTAGACCAATTATTGTGAGGGCGATAGAACCAGCCACTACCTTACAGTATAACATTGTGTGTGATTTATGACCGGTGTGACTTACCTAGACCAATTATTGTGAGGGCGATAGAACCAGCCACTACCTTACAGTATAACATTGTGTGTGACTTACCTAGACCAATTATTGTGAGGGCGATAGAACCAGCCACTACCTTACAGTATAACATTGTGTGTGATTTATGACCGGTGTGACTTACCTAGACCAATTATTGTGAGGGCGATAGAACCAGCCACTACCTTACAGTATAACATTGTGTGTGACTTACCTAGACCAATTATTGTGAGGGCGATAGAACCAGCCACTACCTTACAGTATAACATTGTGTGTGACTTACCTAGACCAATTATTGTGAGGGCGATAGAACCAGCCACTACCTTACAGTATAACATTGTGTGTGACTTACCTAGACCAATTATTGTGAGGGCGATAGAACCAGCCACTACCTTACAGTATAACATTGTGTGTGACTTACCTAGACCAATTATTGTGAGGGCGATAGAACCAGCCACTACCTTACAGTATAACATTGTGTGTGATTTATGACCGTGTGACTTACCCAGACCAATTATTGTGAGGGCAATAGAACCAGCCACTACCTTACAGTATAACATTGTGTGTGACTTACCTAGACCAATTATTGTGAGGGCAATAGAACCAGCCACTACCTTACAGTATAACATTGTGTGTGATTTATGACCTGTGTGACTTACCTAGACCAATTATTGTGAGGGCGATAGAACCAGCCACTACCTTACAGTTGTCTCTTATCTTAGGATGTCGCCACCATCTGAAAAATCATCAACTAAAAATCTCACCACATTTAACAGTAACTTAACACATAAGCATGGCATCTGCAGTGTTAACTCTTATGTAAATCATGAAATGCCAAAAACATAGATTTCAATAAAGAAAGAAATTATTCAACACATTTCCTAAATTGTATTTGAATATTATTTACTAATCTTGGAGTTAAAGAAATGATTTCAAAATTGCAAAACAAACTCAAACAGCTCAAATATGTAAATTAAAAAAAAATTCAACAGAGCAAATGTGATTAACATATTTCATTAAAACCAGTAGGTTTTTATCTATTGAATAAGTAATTTTACTTATTACAGTGTTCAGCAGGACAAGTATATTACAATAGGACAATTGTATGTTCACAGGACAAGTGTAATATTGAAAAGCTCAAGTAACTAAATCAGTGAAAACAAAGTTCATTAGCTGATCCAGCAGGTCAATTACATCCTACCTCAGAGGCAATTTTTCCCTGAGAACAGATTAAATTAAAGTCTTTGATCATGAGGTTTTTCTGCCATTGGTATTTAAGTTTTCATCACTATTTCTGTTTATTTTATTTGCTAAATGTTGAATTGTGTACCTGCTGCCATCAGAGAAGGACCTCGTTGATACCCGTGTGTCGTCTGACCATGTGCTGGACAGGGAATGTGTAGAGCGTGTTGTAGCAAGCTTGGAATTCCTGTAACATACGACAAAAAATACAGTGTTATCTCAGTGTAGACCGTTATTCACCTAAACATATATATCATAACAGGGATCAATCAAGGCCTTTTTTCATACTGTTTAAGGGTACAGCTGTATAGCTTCCTCCTCAGAATTTGTTCCTTTTTTCCCCTCTCAGAATTGGGTTAAATTTAATGAAATATTGTATTTTCCCTCATTTTTGATGTCAATATTATCTATTTAAACCCTTAAGATTTTTTTGCTGATTATACAGAACCTACGCTATTTTCACTTGAAAAATGTGCTTCCAACTTTAAAAGTGTAACTTTGTGATTTTTTTTAAAAATTGAAGAGCTTATTTTTCCCTCTTTAGTAAGCATACTTGCCAACCCTCACTATAAAGGAGGGAGACTCCCGATTTTGGACCCTAAAATGTTGCATTTTTAACTTTGGAATTTGCTTAACTTTCACTGTTTTTAAAGATATGATGATCTCATCTGAAAGAAGAACTCAAAAGAAGGCATTTAAAAGTGTTATTTTTCATCTGAATGTACATGTATACATATTATTTATGTTTTCAATTCTGAGCACGCGTAATCTCCCCCATGGAAATTTCAAAAAGTTGGCAAGTATGAGTAAGAAAAGGGTATACATAGTACCCGCTTAATATATCCTACATGTACATTAATCCTTGCATATGTACAACACCTCAATCAAATTATACATTATAGTTATATTATGAGGGAGACTCGATCCCAAATTTTGACCAAAATTTACCAAAATCCCTCATCCAAATTTGCAAGTCCAAGCTCAACACAAAATCAAAATCCACATCTTGTTGTCAAATGATCTCCTAGTTACTGCAGGGTATGTGTAATGACCATAACAGATGTGTCTGGATCAGATGGATACTTTTTGAAGTTATTTTGATACATAAAATGGGAAATACAAATTGAGCAATGCAGTTTCAGTTGCATTTCGCGTACTTTCTCCCTCATTGGAAATATGGAATGAGGGAGATCTTCTTCATTGGAGGTTTCAAAGGTTAACACCTATGTATTAGTAAAACTTAAAACTAGAATTCCACAGCAATTATGGACATGTGTGGCATAGCACTGTGTGGCCAACAGTACAAAGATCTTATGACACACACATACACTTTTTCACTGATGAACAACATTTAAAGAAGAATCACAGAGGCCCAGTAAGATGGCACAAACAACTATTGTCTGAATAAGAATCAAATGTACATACCCAGGTTCTCTTGTTCTCGATTCTTTTGAATTGGTGGATTTTTTGGAATGTTCGTCTTCATCATTCTGCAGCAAAGTAAAATTGATAACAATTCACGCACTGCTCTTTGAGCAATCACTGTAGACCATATCAGAACACCAGGTGTTTACAGTATATATAGCTGTATATTAAGTATCAGCAATAGCACAATATCTATATATATAATATAGTCACAAAAAAAGTCATAATGTGCATTATATTCGGAAATACACAGAATATTATATATATATTATTCAATTTGACTACAACAGTACAACTACATTTAAACAGATTTTGTTAAGAACATTTAATGCACATCTTGATTGGTATACATTCCAATATTGAAAAAGAATTATTTTTATTAGGAGATTGAGAAGTGACTGCATGAAACATGTATTGTAAAATATTACTAAAAATATAGGAAACAAAATATACCAGGTAGGCTACATTGTTCATATATACCGAATTACATCATCTGATGATTTTGTACAATTTAACAATGACCTATTGATTGATGACAAGGACATTATAAATGGCAACAATCGTTTGTAATTATATCAATTTACCAATACAAAAATGTTATCAAGACTTGCTGTATTCCCAAGTCAACTTGAAAACCGATCAGTGGGAAACCAACGTCAATAGAAATGGTTAAAGTAAAAAGTCAATATTTAGGGGGAAACAGTTCAATAAAAATATCAGCACTCGACACGAGCCGTATCATTTACTATCAAGTGTATATGTGTTTACTGACTTGAGGGCGAATTTTTGGCCCCGTCCTTAATGGAGCTGTTTCCTTGGTTGATCCATACAGTCGAATCTTGTCATCATCCTCCGAATCAAACGCATCATCTATTGAAAATGCTCCACTAGACATTGTCAACAAACGGTTGTCATTTTTTCTACGAAGATTTAGTCACCGCTTATGCAAAAGAAAATAATAGGATAATGATAGCATTTTACTTTAGATTTTAATGTTTGAGACATTAGCGTCACTCAAAAATATACATTACATTGATGAGTCTTACTGAATGTACTTTGTTTGAACTTAAACTACAATACATTATAATATTTTTTTTGTATATTTTCTTTACTGACATAAGCGACCTTTCACGTTGACCGACCGTGATTGCAGCTGAAAGATGCCGACTTTTACAGTATATACCAATCAGCCCACAACAAAAGAACATGCGACGAAGTTTCTTCTGGAAGCTTCAAAATATGTTGCGGATTTGTTAGGTAAACCAGAAAAGGTAACAGTAAAATATAGTTTCCTGTTCAACAACCAGGTCACCCTTATTATATAATATGCACGTAGTAGGCCTAGTCCGAAGGGTTCTGACTCTCTGACCCGCTAAATATTTTGACGACGGACGGGTGCGAAATATTTAGCGGGTCAGAGAGTCAGAACCCTTCGGACTATGCACGTAGGTGTTTGCATTTTGTGAATCGGCTCTGATCAAGTGAAAACCGCCCTAGGCCGATTTTTGGTTGGTTAAATCGGTCCAAGGAAAATTCAGCCCCACGTTTAAGTAAATATTTATAACTCATACCTTTTTTCATATGCATAACATTCAAGGTTCGTGTATATAGCAAGTCCACTAAATTTCTGTTCCTATTAAACAGTAGTAACTTAACTTGATCATTATAACCAGGGACGTATATGTGAGACATATAGGCCTACGTCCCTGTTATAACTTGGATATTTGTGTGTACCAAATGACAAAAATTGTTAAAATCCATTCATAAACAAAGTCGGGAAAATTCATTTAAAAAGTTGGAAATACAAAGAATATAAAGCAAAATAAAAGAAATTGAAAGACTTTTGGCACGTCACTGTATATTCATGAGTCATGCTTTCAACATTTGATCTGTTATAAACTGTCTGTTAATTCCAACATAAACATGTGTATAATGCAAGTTTCAGGGAACAACATGGTTCTTTTGTGTGATATATATGAAATACGCAAGTTTTACTTGTTTCCCTGAAACTTGCATTATACACATGTTTTTGACGTACACCTGTAATTAACAGGCAGCTTATATTAACAGACTTAATGTCAAAAGCAAGACCAAAGAATCAACAATAGGATCAAGTTATATTAATTGGAACAGAATAGTGATTTATAGTCTTGTAAAATTTTACCGGATTTGCTATATATACATGAACCTTAAGTAGCAGATCTGATGGTATATTAAAGAATTATATTTCAAATATGTTTGTTGTTTATTATGATACAAGTGTACTAATTAATTAACAAATATTGCATGTCACTGAAGGCAATATGGCAGTTTATGGACTGATCAGTCCATAAACTCCAATATTGGCCGTAGTGACATGCAATATTTGTTATATTATACAGAATCTATATATCCAACACAACCACATCATATGCAATAAAAACAGACCATTAGGTCAGACACCATTTTGCTCATTGTCTGAAATAATGATGTCACTTCATTGTTTATAATGTCATCCTGCAATTATGACGTCAAAATATATAGTGTCGGCCCGTAGTCCTTGATTTCGAGCCAATATACGAAAATATTGACCGGAGCAACTACTAGAATCATAAAGGCACTTAAATGAATGAAGTATAATATTTAAATATAAGTAGTGTATTATAATTACATTTTTTTCCCACCCAAAACATTTCAGACCTACATTAAGAAAAAAGACTTGTAATACTAAGTTTGTTATTTTTTATAATAATTAAATCATTTTGATTTGATATTATCATAACGATATATTCATAATACACATAATTATTTTTCTCTTATTAAAATATAAGTAGCTAAGGGGAGATTGTTGTTACAACGGAGTCCACGCAAGTTGTCAGCCAATTAGGTTATCTCCCCTTATGGAACTCGAAATGAAGACAGGGAATATTATTGATAATACACAGACATATATATGCAAATGACCAAAGAGTGACATATAAATGAAATGCAAAGAAAGTACTTAGTATAATTTTCATCTATATTTCATACATAGGGCCGATTTTATCCTGGGCCGATTTCACTTGGGTAAACCGAGGCCGTTTTCTCCTTGATATTTGTCATCATCCACATATATATTGCCATATGATTTATGTGTTTTATTGCGGTTTCTGACCATTCTGTGATCTGTTACAGTTTGTGACGGTACGTTATCACCCCGACCAGCTGATGTCTCACGGAGGGACCACCGACCCTTGTGGTAGTGTTGAACTGTACAGCATCGGCCTTGGTACAGATAGAAATAATCAATTCACAGAGGCCATTGGGGAATTTATATCCTCTAAACTGAGTATTCCAAAAGACAGGTACATGTATTTTATATACCGTAATTTAAAGTCGGTAGATAGTTTTTGCCCAGTTTTACAGCCATATACATGTACAGGCCTATTTTCATCAACGTTCCTTACCGGTAACTTACGGAAACTCCTTAACTTAAAAATCTCCATAGGAAAGCATTACAGAATTTAAGGAAAGTTCCTTAACTAAGGATTTTCCCCTTAAATTCTGGTATGCATTCCTTTGGAGATTTTTAAGTTAAGGAGTTTCCTTAAGTTAAGGAACATTGATGAAACCGGGGCCTGAATGCTTCCCTAAAAAAATTGTTTTATAAAAAAAATGTTTAGTATTAATGAAGAACAATCTGATTAAAGTGTTTATTCTCACGCCGTTGTACAAGAATCCGAACTTCTGGTGACCTTTTGCAGCAGCCATGCAATCGCATTACCGGGTACCACTTACAGAATCTTGGAAGTGAATTTTTGTGGGCGAAAAAGCTTACATAATCCTACCTAATTGTTAAAGTCATATTTTGACAGCAAGCTTAATGAGTACAGTATGTTGTTATGAAATTACTGTGCAGGTGTAGATAGTAGATATGTCCTGTCATCAATTCGAGTGTGAAGAAAAAGGCAACAAAGGTCACCAGAACATGACCTCTTATTGATCGAATCGGTCGGATCTTGACGTGTATATAAGGGAGTAAGAATAAAAATAAGGATCCACATTTTAATCAGATTGTAGATTGAATAATTTCTTTCCTATGCCAACATTTTCCTCAAGTTATAGGTTGTTGCCCTTGGCTGAGGCAGAGTTCAAAGTTAAAAAATGTCTTCTTGTAATTATTTAACATACTGACCTCTGATAGGTCAGTTTCCAAATATACTTTTTTTAAAAATACTTGTAGCTTGCATTAATATTTATAAGTTTTACTGAGACTTGGTATTTGTACATTGTAGGCAAAGAGAAACTTATTTTATGTCATACAAAATCTTTTCATAATTACAATGTGAATATCAAGCTTTGATTGGTTGAGAACCTTGATCATTATTTATGTTAAACAATATAGCAAGGGCTAAACTTATAGCAAGGTGAACAGTTGTGAGGCACTATCTATAAGCATTCTGTTATTTGATTGGTTGATGGATTTTGCTTAATTTTTCTATTATATTTATATAATTATAATTTGTTTAGCAATGATAACACCTGCCAGTATTTAGTAGACTAAAGGTTGGTTTGGTTTGTTTTCAATGGTATGATAATTATGGATCTACATTTTGTATATTTTGATCGAAAAGGGCTTGATCAATTTCTGTTATCATGTTACGAAATATATAAATATATGTTTCTAGTTTTATGTAGATTCTGTTTATGCGATGTAACAGTTTTTATGCGCTTTGATAAAGGGGCGGATAGCCTTGAAAATTTGACAATTTATTTGTCTGTACTTTCGCTATGACTTCAACAATCATATATATATATTTACATTTGCTCTGCAATCTTGCATTGACACAATGCTTAGAGGCAGTTGCTGCCATACAACTATAACATTCAGTGCCTCAAACTATAACATTTGCAATTGTGACGTCATCAATCTCTATTGTGACTTCATCAATCTCTATAGTCCTACCGGGCTTTATTTAGTTTGTCATCAATAGCAATGTGTGTTATAGGATTTTAACAACATTTGCTAAAACATTCATTGCTTAAATGAACCCAGGTCTTCAAATACTTATGCTTCATATGTACAAAGGGAAGCAATTGAAAATGCATAATGAAGTACATGTAAAATATTCTTACCATTGAATTGGAAAAGTCTAAATGTTTCTTCATAGGTTGCTAATTAAGTTAAAGGTAATGCTGTACATCAAAATGTACTTTTATAAATATTGTTTAAAATAAAATTTAAAAAAAAATTAAACATATTTTTCTTTTTCTTCTTGCAGGTTTTATGTGAATTTTATAGACCTCAAAAGAACAGATGTTGGAATTAATGGTAAAACATTTGCTGTTTGATGTTCTTCAGGAGTAATCTTCAGCTTCATTTTCAGTAGGTGCTCCAATAATCAGAAGTTTGCAGACATTCACTTGACACCAGTCAACATTTAAAGCCAATATATATGTTCCTGTTTGTATTCATTTGCTTTTAGTGGTCATATGTTTAAGAAATGAAATAAAGTTCGAAAATCACATCTGTTTAAAATTTTCTATGGGTTGGTAAATTAAATGTAAAAGGAACGGATCAGTGTGGCTCATACATAGTATACAGTCTATGTCACTCAGCTGACAGAGCATGATTTTTTGGCTCTGTTGATAGAGCGCCAGAGACCTAGGTTCGATTCCTGGTCAGGACACACAACAGGAATATTTTTTCCCTGTTCCGTTATATAAAACTAAACACAAAAACATTGCAACTTGATAGGAAAATATTTAAGTGAATATATATGTTAATAAAAAAAAATTGGAGAGCAATCTTATTTTCTCATAAAGATTTAAAAAAAAAAATAAACTGAAGAATATATAGTCTGAAATTGTTTTCTTGTCAGACCTTGTTTGGTCTTTTCCTGCCAAGGAGAATATTGGGGTACTGGTTTGCAGAATCTTCCCAACTGACAGTTTTTAGATTTGACCTTAAACTTTTTAGGTCACCTGAGTCTAATCGCTTTTTGTCCGTCATCGTTCTTTGTTTGTAAACAATTTACGTTTTTCAACTTCTTCTCAAAAACCCTAAATCAATTTGAATGAAATTTGGCAGGAACCTTCCCTTGCCAAAGTGTCATCAAAATTGGGATTTATATGGTCCCAACTCCTTAGGGGCCTGAGTGAGGAGCTGAAAATGAGTCCAAAAAAATTAAAATTTCTAAAATATTTTTCTCCAGACCCAGATATGCTAGCTGGAATCAATTTCCCTTCATAAGTAGAAAGGTTTTAAGGTGTTTTATCAAAATTGTGAATTTTGTGCCCCCCGGACTTCACATTCCCCCTTGGGGAGGGGGTGAAGTTTACAAGTTTAAGTAGGGAAATTATACTTTTAGGTATATTTTGTTCATGTTCAGTTGGAGATAATTGAAACTTGGTTGGAATGATGACCAGGAGATGACGGTTTGATATTGAAAAAAATGTTGACTCTGGTCCACCCCCAGGGCAGTGGGTGGGGAGGGGCTCAAAAGGGTCAAAATGGCTATAATTTCCACACTCTTCACGAGACCCAGATATGCTGAAATTAAATAGTATTCACCTATGGAAAGGTCTTAATGTACTTTCTCAAAATGTGAATTTCAGGTCAACAAATCTTCAGGTTCCCCCCTGGGGAGGGGGTGAAGTTTACTATAGTTTGTAAATGAAAATGGCACTTTTAAAGGGTATAATTGAAACTTAGGGTAATAATCAGGAGATGACAGTTTGACGTTGACAGAATTTTGATTCTGGCGCACCCCCGGGGCAGTGGGGAGGGGCTCAAAAGAGTTAAATTGACTAAAATTTCAACAATTTTCTTCTCAAGACCCAGATATGCAGTTTTTGATACTTGCATCAAACTAAGGTGACTGTATGAATAGAGAATATTACATGGCCATTTCCATATCAGGCCTTGTATCAACCCGAGATCCCAATATTGGCCCGAGGGCCGAAGGCCCAAGGGTTGATATTGGGTCGAGGGTTATTATTACAATTTAAAATGTAATATGAATGTGGCCCCTATATGTAGAGATATTACATGTAATGCCTGATAGGACTTCAGTTAGACTTGGAGTGGACCTGGAATGCACTCCAAGTTCATCTGGAATCCAAACGGAGTGAACTCGGAGTGCACTTTCTGTAACCTTTAGTCTACACTCAACTGTATATCTGCAGAGTTTGCGATATTCCATATGACCTATAGCCATTGTGCACTGTCCGTCGTTGGGCGCTGCCTGTTGTCCATAGTCCTCTTTCCCCTTATAGCATGCTGGGATTTAGAGCTGCCAGTTTTGTTCAAACGAATGACCTCAACCTACTTTCTAGGTCACAGAGGTCAAATATGTTAAAATATTCAAGAAACTTCCTCTCAGTAACAGCCCTCTTGTATGAGGACGAATAATTGTAACGCTTGCTGATCCCAGAGCCCCAACTCTGGCAGCAAGCCAATAAATAAATGTAAACTGGACAATAAACTGGTTGTTTTTGTGTAATTGTATAATCTAGCATGGCGCATCAATGAAAATAAATAAGGGAAACCGAAGCGTTAATATAATCATAATCCAAACTCAAAATCGATTAAACCAGGGGCAAAATATGAACAAAGGAAAGATTCACATGGAAACCCTTGCAAAAGTACAAGAGAATAAGACCAGGTGTTCCGGATGAGTAAGCGTCTTCTGCTTTATCGACGACACCTGTCATGTAAATCTTTGTCACATCCAAGTAAACATCAAGTTCTCAAAATGAGAACTGAGTATCATTGTCAATCACAACAAGTAAACACACTAATGAGCATACTCAAAAACGTCCATCTTCATATCACTTAAAGTCTTCATATCACTTAAAGATACAGAATATTTCTCAATGAGACAAAGATTGCGACCATAAAACTTGCCCATAGTTTTGATCAACCTGCATCTCTCGAATCCTTGTGTTGTTTGTTTGTCAGCAGTCGACATCGATCACGAAAATCCCGATATTTAGAGCAAGCCCTGGAATACCGAATCAACCACAGGGACCTGAGAATTTGTTACAGCTAGCTTTTATGACTACTGAGAGGGCATTTTATCGAAAATTGATATTAACCCCCCAAATGTGTAAAATTACTCTTAAATACCCTATTTTAGGTCCAAAACTAGCTGTAACAAATTCTCAGGTCCCTGTGGAACCAACTGCGACATGTAAACACCAAAGATTGGAGAATCAGGGATGTTGCTATCAAGAAATGGAAAGTTAACGATCGGAAAATTGAAATCATCACGTTTATCGTATAGCTTAGTAGTAAGCTGTCCATGTTGGTCGTAGTTTAAGTAGAGATCGAGGTAAGCAGCTGATGTAGAAGAGTCTGTTGTGTCCTTTAATTCAAGTTCAAAAGGGTAAATACGATCGACGTGCTCAGCAAACTTCTTGCTGTTTGTATAGGGATTGAACGGCGTTGTTTTAATTTTCATGCCGGTATGAATGCAAAGCGGTTACATCCATATTGACCATGAAGCCCGCTGTACATGGAATTCAATCACCCTTACTATATCTTCTTCAGTAAATTTCCTCTTAGCTTTTGTCGTGTTTTTGACAAAGTATGCTCAGAGATAGCTCACTACCATATATTTATATCGTCGTTCGCCTTTCTTGGAAAAGAAAGCTCTCATTACAAGAGATCGGAGACATTCCTTCAATTTTGTATGAGGTATGGTAGTGTACAGGGTGGAAAAATCAAATGCTTTGACCAAAAAGACGTTTTTTTGGAGGGGGTGTTCAAGATTGATCAAAAGATCTTTCGAGTTTTTCAACATCCACATCCTATTAATTCCACTTCTGGAGTATACAGTGTCACACTACGACTGAAGCCCTGATTTTATGGTACCAAGAATTGTAGTAAAGTTTTGATAATGGCTTGGTCGAACAATTAGCAGAGCCAGCGATAAAACGTTGCTTATAAGGATCCTTGTGTAGTTTCGGTATCCAATAAAGACAAGGTAGGTTAGCATCCGGTACTTGGAAAGATTGTAATACAGAAGCATGGTTGGACAGTATTTCATCTTTCGAAAAAGCGGTCAATGTGTAAGTAGGGTTACCTTGGTTATCAAGCAGGCCTAGTTCTTTTTGCAAGCAATGAATGTAATAGCGTTTGCAAACAATGATCAAGTTGTTAGATTCTTTGTTTACAGACACAACCACATACTTATCATGTAGATCGTTTAGTGTTGCTCGAACATCGTGGTCAAGAAATATCGACTTGTGTTTAGTTTTCATTTTGTGACGCAAATAGCTTATTCTTTTCTGAATAGAGGATCTGATAGACTTCACCCACTCTAAAAGTGAATCCAATTCAGCATCTTCACGTTTAGTCCATTGTCTGGCGTAATCTTCAAGTCCATAAGAATCTTGAAATTAACATGACAATTGAAGGATGGAGTCTCTCGATACTTGGGACCTTTCATGAAAAGCTCCCGGAGCTTTATATTTGGGATAATATTCAGATTACCCGTTACTATGTGGCCAGCTAGACAATAGCAATATTGAGATGAAGAACATGAACATGCTGAAGTAGGAGTCATTATAAGGTCATCTATATTCAATTGTTGCAATGTTTGCTTGTAATTGAAAAGCTTTGGTGCAATAGGTATAGAATAACTGTAGGAAATAATCTGTGAACTTTTATATCGGAAGTACGGTGGTATGTTAGCTTGAACTGACTTTTTGTGCAAGATATTGCTGATGTTAATGGCATCAATCCCCTTATTGGCAAATTTGACTTTCATGAAATGTCGAGTCGACGGTGCCTCTTGCCTGTCCGTTCGCACAGGCTTGAAAAGTCGCCACATCATCAATAATCTTATGGAGTCTCGACGCTAGTTTCCACAGGTCACCCGGAACATGTTTTATTTGAGTCATTTGCAGAGTTCGTAATGTAGCCCGGGGAATTGAATACAACGTGGTGTACACCTAATGGTCCAATTAAAGTATCCATCAGATCTTCAAACTTTACGTTGTATTCCGTCGGACTATTGTAATGTCGATGGCCATGACTACGCTGGCGTCTCCTTTGAGGGGTAAACAAAGATATTACATTTGTTTGACTGTTTGAAAACACATTTATGAAAATTGAAAAATGAAAACATATTTGGACGAAAATATTGCAAAAGACGTCTGCTTGTAAAGCCTAAACATTATCGTAAAAGACAATTATCCGAATTTTTAATCGAGGAATACTTTAGAAAGAAGATAGTTGGCTGTTTGGGTGAAGAATAATGCATACTTAAAGACTGTTTTCGACAGATATTCCTTTAAATTGAAAAACCGATTTAACCATGAGCAAAATATGAACAAAGGAATGACCGTTGAAAAAAATTAAGAGAAATAAACTTTTAAGGAGAGTAAGCATCTTCTGCTTCATGATGATACCCGGAGTGTAAATATATGCCATACCTAAATAAATGTCACGTTCTCAAAATGGAAATTGAGGTATTGTTTCAAATATAAAAAAGTATGGCATACTGCTGAGCACATTCAGAAACGTCCGCCTTAATATCACACAAGGATACATATATTTTTCAATGAGATCATGATGGCGACCATACTTGCCCATAGTGTTCTTAGACCTGCACCTTCATCAACAGTCGACAGATATCACTATAATCTCGCTTTTTAGTGCAAGCCCTACAATAGCAAATCAACTGTGACATGTGAAACACTATATATTGGAAGAAGCAGGGATGTTGCTATCAAGAAAGAGAAAGATCACCATCGGGAGCATCGAAGTCGTCACGTTCGTCTGTAGCTAAGGAGTAAGCTGTTCCTGTTGGTCATACTGTACGTTGTAGAGGCACGCGGCTTATGAAGAAGCGTCTGTTGTATCTTTGATTTCAAGTACACAATAGTATATACGATCAACGTGGTCAGCAGCTATTTTTGACAACACATCAATATATCTCGAACTAAAAATTAAACAATTAACAAGGTTTTTGTTGCCTGTACTGATAAGCTTCTTGACAATTGGAGAATACCAGAGCGTCAACAAAATCATCATCCGAGCTCAAAATCGATTAAAGGCCTAATAATATATACATTTTTCGAGATTCTGAAAAATTATGAAAAAAAATCCACTTGAAGACCATGCAAAAATAAGCCTAAAACGAAGTAAACCCGAGTGGTAACTAACAAGAAACTCTTGACAGAAAAATCCGAAGAATTGAAAATAATTTAACAACAAGCCCATGTTTAGAAGACAGTTAAAGATTGACGCATGTTTACAAATACCGAGTTTCAACTGCTGCTGTTCCGTTAACCACAAACGAATTAATCTTGAATATTGCTAAAATCAGTTAATCTATAAATATAATAAGTTATTAGGCTTGATTTTCGCTTCAAGTTTTATCGAAAATTACGTATACTGGGCCTATCTTGAGCGGGCCACGGGTCATAACGCATGACTGGAAAAACTACAGTACTATAGCTAGTCAGTTAGGTAGTATTTCCCCCTCGTATACCTAGCTGAACCATACATTATTAGCCCCTCCGAGAAGTCTCGTCCCAATGACAATGATTTTATTCTCATAATCGTACATCGTGTAGAGAATTACATACATGACATACATGTATAAACATTTTACTACAACGGTACGAATTAACAGGGTTGAGACGTTCATATATGATCTTAATAAATTTAACAAGTGCTACTTATTCTGCGTTGACTACATTAGTTATAATACGTACTTTCCTGTTTGTTCAGACCAAGTGTTATTCAAGGTTGTTATAAAATAATTCAATACTTTCCTGTTTGTTCAGACCAAGTGTTATTCGAAGTTTTTATAAAATAACCACGTACCTCCCTGTTTGTTCAGAACGAGTGTTATTCGAATTTTTTATAAAGTAATACGTCCTTTCCTGTTTGTTCAAACCAAGTGTTATTCAAGCCTGTCATAAAATAACATGTGCCTTCCTGTTTGTTCAGACCAAGTGATATTCAAGGGTGTCATAAAATAACACGTGCCTTCCTGTTTGTTCAGACCAAGTGTTATTCAAGCCTGTCATAAAATAACATGTGCCTTCCTGTTTGTTCAGACCAAGTGTTATTCAAGGGTGTCATAAAATAACACGTGCCTTCCTGTTTGTTCAGACCAAGTGTTATTCAAGGGTGTCATAAATAGCATGTGCCTCTTAAATTTAGTAATAGATACAGTATGCCGAAAACATGAATTAAACTGCATCATACAGCTGTTTCGTCCTCCTAGGACTCTTCAGTAATGCTAGGGGCCAAAAGTTAAGAAGCCACAATTTCTAAACTAATGTAGAAGCAGAACGGCTAGGTGCGTAGAACCCCTTTCATTAATGAATTTAGAAGTAAAATTAAACTAGTTCTGTATAATTTAAAATCGTGTACTACGAAAATGTGTATATTATGTACCGTGCCACTACTCAAATGAGATTGACTGTGGCTATGGAGGCTGCAGCAAACCTCGGGGACTATAAAATCCACCAGCAGAGTCTGCCACCCCCTATCATAAAGATGACGTAACACACACATATGCTGCACCTCTTAAATTTAGTAATGGATACAGTATGAATTACATACATGACATACATGTACAAACATTTCACTACAATGGTACGAATTAACAGAGCTGAGACGTTCATATATGATCTTACTTAATTTAACAGGTGCTACTTATTCTGCGTTGACTACATAAGTTATAATACATACTTTCCTTTTTGTTCAGACCAAGTGTAATTCAAGGTTGTTATAAAATAACATGGGCCTTCCTGTTTGTTCAGACCAAGTGTTATTCAAAGTTGTTGTAAAATAATACGTACCACCCTGTTTGTTCAGACCAAGTGTTATTCAATGTTGTCATAAAATAACATGGGCCTTCCTGTTTGTTCAGACCAAGTGTTATTCAAAGTTGTTGTAAAATAATACGTACTTTCCTGTTTGTTCAGACCAAGTGTTATTCGAAGTTTTTATAAAATAACTACGTACCTCCCTGTTTGTTCAGACCGAGTGTTACTCGAATTTTTTATAAAATAATACGTACCTTCCTGTTTGTTCAGACCAAGTGTTATTCAAGGTTGTCATAAAATAGCATGTGCCTTCCTGTTTGTTCAGACCAAGTGTTATTCAAGCTTGTTATAAAATAATACGTACTTTCCTGTTTGTTCAGACCAAGTGTTATTCAAGGTTGTCGTAAAATAACGTGTGCCTTTCTGTTTGTTCAGACCAAGTGTTATTCAATGTTGTCTCAAAATAGCGTGTGCCTCTTAAACTTAGTAATAGATACAGTATGCCGAAAAAAAATGAATTAAACTACATCATACAACTGTTTCGTCATCTTAGGACTCTTCAGGGATGCTAGGGGCCAAAAGCTAAGAATCAACCATTTCTAAACTAATGTAGAAGCAGAAGGGCCAGGTGCGTAAAACCCCTTTTATTTATGAATTTAGAAGTAAAATTAAACTAGTTCTGTATAATTTAAAATCGTGTACTACGAAAATGTGTATATTA
This sequence comes from Mimachlamys varia, assembly GCA_947623455.1. Taxonomy (NCBI): domain Eukaryota; kingdom Metazoa; phylum Mollusca; class Bivalvia; order Pectinida; family Pectinidae; genus Mimachlamys; species Mimachlamys varia. The sequence continues at coordinate 23,534,929 of OX392532.1, read as the reverse complement.
TGTACCGTGCCACTACTCAAATGAGATTAACTGTGTCTATGGAGGCTCCAGCAAACCCCGGGGACTAAAAAATCCACCAGCAGAGTCTGCCACCCTCTATCATAAAGATGACGTAACACACACATATAATTTGACCAGTTGCATTTGGCATTAATGCATTTTGTCGTAGGAGCCAACAAAAGTGATTAGTATGTTATATTGGTGTAAAGCATTCAGTTACGCCAATGAGAATAACTGTTCATACTTGTTGTTAGTTTAAACAATATTTTATTCGAGTATAATCTTGATAATACAAAATGTGGTCTGATAAAGTATTTGGAAACAACTGGTAGGTCATATTTACCATTTCTCTCAGAATATTGCGAATTAAATGGTATAATGATCAGATAACAAACACTAGTAATGAAAACATTAATAACAAAAAGTTAAAAGGTGGGTTCACAGCTAAGTCGGTTTTTAACATCATTGAATATTCTTGAATATTGGTGGAATACAAATAATTATAAGCAATAATACATAATATATATTTTTGTTTACTATGCTTGTTGGGGATATTGATAACTTAGTTTAATCAGGTTTTGAAGACATTTCCATTTTCCAGTAACCAACATTTACAGCCAGAGGTCTGTAACCTGCTTAAATTTACTTGCTTTTTTTGGTGGTCATATTTATGTTTTTGTTATGAAATAAATCTTTGAAAATCACATATATTTCTTATTTTCTATGGTTATTCTTCTACATGACGAACTTGCCTCAAAGTATGGAGCGATACGTGTTCTTGTGTACATATAAATGTAAATGTACAGGTTGAACAATTGGTATGAAAATAATCATTATTGAAAGAGATGGCGGTTATAAATAAATATTAGATATGTCCAACTTTCCTCAATTCTCATTTGCTAAAATATGGCCACGTGGAGGTCAACTTTTGTGATATTGACCCGATGTTTCTACATTTAAAAAAATGAGTTAATATTGCGTTGATGACGTCATAATCATTGTGACGTCAAAGTTCCCCGCTGTAAACTTCATGCTTTATCAAGATAGATATAATGCGATGTCAGTCGTTTGCAAACACGTTTTTCATCTAATACAAAAATTAAGAACCTTTGATTCGGTCATTATGGTGTTATACCAACCTGATAGTATCTAAACTATTAACCTGTGGCTTCGCCCTCGCTCAATAGTTGACTTACCAGATCCGTATAACGCCATAATGACCTCAGCAAAGGTCCATAATTGATATAATATATTATAATTTGGGTCAGAGATGGAACATTAACAAAATGTATCGAAGAACACTGGCTTCTTACGAATGTATATTGATAGGATACGAATTTTATAGTAGGGTGGTCGGGTGGTGCAGTGGATAGCGCACTTGCCTGCGTTAACGCTGTGGTACATTTTATCTCTGTGTGTTAACGCTGTGGAACTTTTGATTTCTGTGTGTTAACGCTGTTGCACATTTGATCCCTTTGTGTTGACGCTGTGGAACGTTTGATCTCTGTGTGTTAACGCTGTGGTACATTTGATCTATATCTGATGACGCTGTGGAACATTTGATCTCTGTGTGTTAACGCTGTGGTACATTTTATTTCTGTGTGTTGACGCTGTGGTACATTTGATCTCTGTTGACCCTGTGGTACAAAAACCAGAGAATATCAACACGTCAATAAAACCATAATCAAAACTCAAAATCGATAAAACCAGGGGCAAAAAATGAACAAAGAAAATATTTATAGGGAAACCCTTGAAAGGTACAATAAGATAAGACCAGGTGAACTGGAAGAGTAAGCGTCTTCTGCTTCATCGACGACACCTACTATGGAAATCTAGGTTAGATCAAGCAAATGCCATGGCATCAAAGCGAAAACTGGATCCTAGTTCTCAATCACAAAAATCAGCCATGCTAATTAGCATGTTCTAAAACGTCCATCTTTACGTCATACTGGGTGGAGAATATTTCTCGAAGAGACCAAGACATCTATTACCAACATCTTGGTATTCAAAGCAAGTCCTAGAATAACGAATCAACTGTGACATGTAAACAGTATAGGATTGAGAAACAGGGATATTACTATCAAGAAAGGAACATTTCACGATTTGAAAATCAAAAGCGTCACAGTTATCGTTCAGCAATGTAGTAAGCTGTCCGTGTTGGTCATAGTGTAAGTAAAGACCGCGTCTGTTTGTTGGGTCCTAGATTTCAGGTTCAGAAGGGTATATACGATCGACTATTTCAGCAAACTCCTTGTGTTTTAGACAACATATCGACGATATATCTGAAAGTGAAATCGAAAGATTTTGCAAGGCTTTTTCAAATTGTTGTTTTGTTTTATGTCTTGTTCAAATTTCCAAAAATGATCATTTCACTATCGAGGTGATAAACTGTGTTATTTGTGACAATATATAATTTACACAGGATACATATCGTACAGGGTACTGATGGATGTTGATACAGGGTTATGATGGCACAGTGTAATGATGTTTTGATACATAAAATGATGCCTTCTGTTTGGTGTTTGTACCGCATTTATTTTGGAATATTTTTGGTTGATATCTTTATATCGGGAATAAATTCATATCCGTCATCGGTCGTAGTTTCATCAAAACTAAATTTCCTAATCATTGAAAATACAAGTTATATTTATGTTTCAATTTTATCTTTGCAGATGAGACAGTGAATATGTCTCTTTTAATGATCGACACTAGTACCACCAATAGCAGTATATCAGGTAGGGAGATTATTCTATTCATCGCAACTGGAAACCCCTCAGTTAGATAAACCCTATTGGTAACAAGGCGTGTCGTATACGGATATTTACTGATTTCACAGAAAGAGAAGAAAATGAACATTGAAAAACGTGTATTCAAGTGTTTACAAAGCTATAATTAACATATAATTAGGTTGAACACATTCCGCCAATACTTGAGGCTTGCCTACGTAAGTAGGTGTACTCGGTGTACACAAGTGGGACGGTGAGTGAGGGCCACTTGTTGTTCCCTCGGTGTGTCTTATCAACTGTTACATAACATCCCTGTTGTTTAAAGTCTAACGAGCACACACTGTAGCTCTATTTAACATTTCACAATGCTATAGTTATCTCGGGCATTCAGTTTTAATATCCCTGTCCATTCGACAGTGTGTCTAACTTATTTGTAAACATTTTCTTCAGGTTGGAAAGTATAATTTATGTAGAGATTATTTTACACAACCAATACATGTTTTCATGTGACGTTTCGATGACTAGTACGATATATATGTACCCTATCACCTTCATCAGACAAATGACCAGCAAATCGTATGCACACCAAAGGTATAAACTGTGTACGAGTTGTACACGAAAAATCGGTCATTTAGTCTATTTTTACATAAAAAACGTTTTTCTTACTATAGCTTTTTTGAAAACAATTCTATTTCATTATGAATTGGGAGATTTTCAGCTACTTTACTGCAGCAGAAATCCAAACAAATACATTGATAAGATTAAAATTTTAAAAATTCGAAATAATCGTGCCTTTTAACTTCAAACGCGTCTATGCTTGGATTTGATGACTTGAAACATGCTAAAAATAATAAACCATCTAGTTGAAAACTCGGTAAGTTAATGAAAAAAAAAAGAAAAAAACAATTATTGTTCCATATATGCAAAATTTCAAAATGTTTTCAACTTTCTAAATATATTTATTTCATAACCTTCATCTTATCTCGTTCTTTCACGTTTATTGCGATTACGTGTTAGTGTTTATTTTCAAAGAAATTAATAATTAAAATCTAAACCATGTACATACATGTTATTAATATACATGCATTGTATACTGAAATTTATTGCCTCAACGAAATGATTAGGCTTACATGTAAAGTGTTTGTGTTGTAATGCTGTACTGTATGGGTATAGCCTGTGAGGGTTTGGTAATTCCATTAACATCAACTAGGTCAGCCTGCTCTCTCTGACACGGGTTGGATGCTTCGGTGGCTGGTGACACGCGTATGGGAGAAAGCCGACAAGTGCCAATATAAGTTGTGTATCCGGTTTGTTTTTTCACACATCCGGGTCTCATATATTTGTATGTCTTAAATTCCAAAAGAATAGCAAATATTCAGCACGTATCCATGAAACCATTATCATGCACAAGAATTAATTTTCTGATAACATCTAAATGTGACTCTATAATACCATATGGCATTAAAAAATATGAAGTCTAGAAATTGAAATCCGTATTTTATTAAAAATTAAAAAAGCTTAATGGTTGACTACAGAAGGGTACCCAATAATGATGATGACGATTGTGTTGTTGACCGTGTTGTATTGAATGTACAAGGTAGTTTGTGTCTTTTTTGTATAAAAAAAATGCTTATGGAAAATAAAACAAATACAAAAAAAAAATAATCTAAACGATGGAGTAATTACGCGTTATCTTAGCACTTAATATTTAAGTATTCATGTTAACGACATAACGTTTTGTAAGTTCTCTGTAAGTTTGTTAGCAATAGAAATCAATAGAAATGTGTCATATGACTAAATAAAATTACATTTTCATTTTGATGGAGCAGTTATACTTTATGTTGTCATTTCAAACAGTTTTTGTGAACCGCAAATGTTGACAACAATGAAATAGATGACGTCACAATAGAGATCGATGACTTCATAATAGTAAAAATTGCAATAGTTTCGTAACAATATCTGCCATTGCAATTCATTACAATGGAAGGATGCAAAAGAAATGTAAATATTCAAGTATTGGATGCCATAATTTTGACAAAAATTGGTATGTAGCATATATATTTGCTTGAATATGGATGTCACAAATATGAAAACCAATACTTATATACGCATTTTTGTTAAACCGCCCACTGTTGATACTGAAATATACATATATAATAACCTGGTAGTAAAAATGTTTCAACGTCAGGGTCAGTCCAGCCAGATATCAGACACCAGCAGACTGTGAAGCGGTGCAATCTCGAACACAATCGTTGTGACGTCATAAGTATGGCGACCTCAAAATATCCCGTTGCATGTTTCAGGGAAATACATCTGGTAACATACATTGGGCTCAGTAGATTCACCTCGTGCCTGTGCAGTGGGAATGTAAATATTACCAGATTTTCTAGGTTTTTGTTGACATTCATAATGATTAGCTTGTCAATAGATCAAGCTTTAGTAAAACATAGACAAATCAGTAAGAACAGTGACACTTCTTTTTACCGAAATGCCTTCACATCCAGGTCGAAAATCTTGCCAACGGACTCATAAAAAGATATGTCAACTAGGAACTCCTAATCTGCTATTAAGGTGATTTTTTTACAGTGCTATGCAATTTCAAAAAATATCGTTAAGATGATTTTGTTGACAAAAAACATTTCGGATGAGTTCGTTTAAAGTAAAACCAGACCTAATGATACACTGGCTAAATTCCAGGCTATGAACCATTTATATTGAACCTAATTACTGTCTTTTTGCATATCAATTACATTTTGAACACGACTAAGAGTGGTGAGTTAACTGAACAAGAGCGAGTCTGGGTTGTTAAGTGCCCTTTTACGGTATGGTGGCGTGACAGAATAACTCGTTAGATAAAATCCTTGAATTAGATCTAATCTCGATTACTGCAAGTGTTTCATTAGTTGCTAGATATACAGATTTGTTAAATATATTATAACAAATTGTTTATGTAGGTCGTACATTATGTATAATCCAGGAAGAAACTGAATTTATATATATATCTGTTTTAAATACTAATCATTTTACATCTCGCTCTATAACCCTTTTATTTAATCAATCTTCGAAATATTACCAACAAAACCACCCACAAAATGTTCTGTATTGAAATATGTTTTGTTGTATATTTTCACATCTAAAGGAGTATATCAACCTTACTGTTTACTTTGTTCAAACGTCTCCTACATGTCAAGCATACGTCACATTGATGTGACAGCGAGTTGGGAAAGTGAAGAACGCATATTGTTCGAATTAAAATGTCTACTTGATGGTCTTTTAAACTTTAGAGTTGGCAATCTATCTATCAGTTTGACAAATCTTTACACTGCACAACTTTATGCAGAAATAAATTGGAGGAAATGTTTCCACTTAAACTTGTCCCTGGCTCCACTGCACAGCTGTTAGTTAGAACAGCCTTCCTGCCCCTCCCTGGCTTTCTGGCACGTGTAGGAGGTTTAAATTGTTAACAAAATATTACAGCTACACTGAAACGTAAATAACAAATGGGTATGTTATAAGTTTTCGCTATGACCTTTGACACCAGATCATGATTTGTTTACAATGTATGTAAGAGAACGTGATCGGGAGTTTCGGAAGCTTGCTCGATCCTGGAAGTTGTGATAAGATGTATATCCTTCCTATATCGCACTGCACCTTTCGATATATATGTATATGCACGCACGCATACACACACACACACATACTCTTGAATTGTTTTTCTAACAGATGTGGTTTGTTATATGTAATAATCAGTAGCCACTTTTGCTGAATATGCTTTTTTGGTTTCCTGACACGAATACACGTACGTATATATTTTGAGAGTCTGCTTCCTTTACAAACCTTAATCTTAACCTTTACTCTTTACCCTTGTTATCCGACCCTTAGCGTCTTATCTTCTTTAAAAAGAATGCATTTTCAAAAACATTTCATGCAACTAAGCGATGCATTATAATGTTTTGTGGCTAATGCATTTCAGAATATGACTGATTTCCTTTCTCTTCATCGTTTTTTTTTTCTTATTTTTGTTTTGTCTCTATGGACACAAGTCGACCGGTGATCCGTGATATACTGTGGCGACATAAATAAACCACAAATAAATAAACAATGCCCGGCTAGACGAACTTCCTCCACTTTCCTGTCGTCATGGAAACGTAGTATCTGGGATGTCCTTGCATTAAACATTAACGTAATATGTGTATTAGATTCCTCTATTTTCTACTACATTCTAACTGTGCAATACACCTTCCTAAAGGAGACTGTTAAATTGAAGCTGCATCGTGACATATGTATCAAGTCTCCAGACTCAAAACACTTAAAACGATATATCTGACTAATCAGTACCATTGTTTCTTGATATTCTCTTACTTCATAATTCTGAAGAAGGCGATGACAGGGTTTTACCCATACATACACAGGAAAACCTACTACTGTTGAGTAACAAATATATATTTCGGGGAACCACTGCCCACCACGAGCGGTGAGTAACCAGTAGGGAGTCACGACGCCCGGAATCAAGTGTTGTGTCTGTAATACAGTGTCTGCCCACAGACGCGCACACACGTCGAGGTGTCAGTCAGGATGACCAAGCAAACCATGTCGCTGGGAATAACACAAAGCATGGGTAAGTATCTCCTTATCTGTCTTATAATGGTGGCAGTTTGTGTATAAGTGAATATCAAGATCATTATTGTCAAAAACGTATTCTTTTTTTACCTACAGATACAGCGTTTTATAATGAAAGATGTTTTTCTATTTCTAATATCCTCAATATATCATTTAAAAAAAAAACATTAATGTTATTATATTGTAACTTGCATCTTGTATCGCAGCAAATATTTTGTTATGATTGTTCGCGGTTGCTTAATTCATTCGGAAGGTGTAAGTAGATGCTACTTTCACATTCTGGTAGATATTTATGATGCAGTTGTTTGCTGGCTGATGATATTTGTCTCTCCTTACTTTTCTCCCCTTTATCTTGCTACTTCACAGTTTTGGTATCCCACTTTTTATTATAATGTTGGTTAAAATTGTTGTTGTTAACATAAGGTTTTCTTATCTCCTAGCTTTCTTTTTTTTCTGTCGCTAAGGTTTAACTGTTTCAAGCTCTTCCTTCGTGCAAATATCACAGTTTTTATTGGCATCATTTCCGTTCTTCGTTGCCAATGAGAAGATTAAATAGAATTGCTGCATCATGTCGCTGATCTGGTTATTTGGAATTTGTTCCTTTCAGGATTTGCAGCACTATTTTGGGGTTTTTTGTTTGTGATTATCATATAATTTGGTTGTGTTTCGAACCATTCGTTCGTGACCTTTTGATAAAGGATAACTTCTTATATTCTTTGTAAAGTTGTTATACTCACATCATTTTCACGTTTTATTTGTAGTTTTTCATGTTCTTGTCATCCGATGAAGTATGTTTTCCTGTTTTCTAATAATTCACATATCGTTGTTGCCTGTATGACTGTTCAATAGTTAGGGTGTCATAGTTGTCTGGCCACGTGATTATACTGATGTGTAATAATTTGTATGGCCTTGTTATGAACCCCACGTCATTTTCCTGATCTCTAATTATTGTATATGCCTTGTGGCTTGTTTGTGTGTTTTCCCATGTAATCTAGCAGACTTTGAAACCCCTGGTACATCGACAGACAAACCCTTTTGTTCACAATTAAAAAACAAATAGGTTACGGGACTTGCATACTTACTTGGAAAATGTTGTGAACAAAAGGGCCAGTCTGTTCTCTAAAGTATCAACTATTATGACGTCCGTTGTTGTGGTGGCTTGATTGGAGAGACTTGGTTGTACGTCTCTCTGACATGCTGACTAGTGATGACAGTGCACACAGAATTAAACAGTAAAGCTTCACACAGCTTCAATGTAAGATTGTTTGATAAGGGTGTCCTTCTGTTAGACGAGAGAAGAATCCGACTGATCCAGCGATATACCTTCCTCAGTTGATAAAACTGCTAATTAATCTTTCAGAAGACTTCTTACAAAAAATGGATATTTTCAACAACACAAGCTATTTATTGCACATCCTAGAAAGGGATTAGATTGTAACATTACACGGTCCTATGATCCAGTCCTTTAAGATGAAATAACGATATGGTATGACTGTGTCTTGTTGGTTATAGCTACGAGTAAACGTAACTAACCCAAGTCTGCAAGGTGGCGATAGTAACCTCCTCAATAAGACGATGATAGCCCAGGTATCACGGAAGGGTAACCGTTTCTGCTAGATTTATTAATCTTAATCGTTATATTAAAATGCAACAATACAAGAACGGATTATCCCTATGACATCAGTATTTCGTTAAAGCAAATTAATTTCTATTTCATTAAATCCTATCTTATCAAAGCATGGATTTATACATTGAAACTTAACATATCTATAAAAGAAAGTAGCAAACTTTTAATGAAAGACTCAGCGACGACTGAAGCCAAACTTATTCAACAATAATATCTAGCGTATAATGCAGTCAGCTTAGTTTATCTACCAATGATATCCATCGTATATTGCAGCTAAGTTTATCTACCAATGATATCCAGCGTATATTGTAGCTAAGTTTATCTACCAATGATATCCAGCGTATATTGCAGCTACGTTTATCTATCAATGATATCCAGCGTATATTGTAGCTAAGTTAACCTATCAATGATATCCAGCGTATATTGCAGCTAAGTTTATCTACCAATGGTATCCAGCGTATATTGTAGCTAAGTGTATCTACCAATGATATCCAGCGTATATTGCAGCTACGTTTATCTACCAATGATATCCAGCGTATATTGTAGCTAAGTTTATCTACCAATGATATCCAGCGTATATTGTAGCTAAGTTTATCTACCAATGATACCCAGCGTATATTGTAGCTAAGTTTATCTACCAATGATATCCAGCGTATATTGCAGCTTAGTTTATCTACCAATGATATCCAGCGTATATTGTAGCTAATTTTATCTACCAATGATATCCAGCGTATATTGCAGCTTAGTTTATCTACCAATGATATCCAGCGTATATTGTAGCTAAGTTTATCTACCAATGATACCCAGCGTATATTGCAGCTAATTTTATCTACCAATGATATCCAGCGTATATTGCATCTAAGTTTATCTATTAATGATATCCAGCGTTTATTGCAGCTATGTTTATCTACCAATGGTATCCAGCGTATATTGCAGCTAAGTTTATCTATTAATGATATCCAGCGTATATTGCATCTAAGTTTATCTATTAATGATATCCAGCGTTTATTGCAGCTATGTTTATCTACCAATGATATCCAGCGTATATTGCAGCTAAGTTTATCTATCAATGATATCCAGCGTATATTGTAGCTAAGTTTATCTACCAATGATATCCAGCGTATATTGCAGCTAAGTTTATCTACCAATGATATCCAGCGTATATTGTAGCTAAGTTAACCTATCAATGATATCCAGCGTATATTGCAGCTAAGTTTATCTACCAATGATATCCAGCGTATATTGTAGCTAAGTTAACCTATCAATGATATCCAGCGTATATTGCAGCTAAGTTTATCTATTAATGACATCTAACGTATATTTGAGCTAAGTTTATCTATCAATGATATTCATCGTATAGTGCAGCTTAGTTTATCTTTTAATGATACCCAGCCAAACTTATCAATGGATAGGTTTACTTAATATGTGAAGGCAAATGTAACTTCGAAAAGAATATAGAGAATTGAGTCAACCTAATTAGCGGAAAACATTTCTTTTTATTGATTTCCACTGAACATATTTAAGTCAAACTTATCGATGAATATTATTTCGAGATCAGATTTAAGCCAATCTTATCAAAGAACAAATTTTTCATACATCTGTGAAAGCAAAGCTAATAATGAATGAATATGATATAATTCCGATTGAAGCCTTTTGAAGCCAAACTTGTACATCCGTAGTATTTAGAGCAAACATCTTTACTGTTAATGTAGATACTTATCACGAAATTGTATCTAGTTGAGAATGCAGCATAACATATCCGGGAGTTATATACTTTGAAACTTAATTCCGATAAATGTATTAAGTTTACCAAGTTACAGCTTATACCTCCGGAGCATACCGTATACAATACACAAACTTATCGCTGGGGTACAACGGCCCCTCCCGAACTGCCGTATTCCATGTCAAGCGTGCCCCGGAATTCCAACTTGTTGGTCTGACTGGATATCTTAATGTAGAATCAGACTTATATTTATGTGAGCACCCATGCCAAAATGTCCTTTTTTTCTGTACTTCGGAACAGCTTTAATTCCCATCCATCAAAGTGTATTTTGATAAAACTTTCACTTTCAAATGAAATTTGAGAGTTCGTCCGCTTGCAATGGAATGTATACGGTTTCCACTATAGTAACATGGACAAGCCTTGTGTGTACGCCTGCTGGTAATAAGAAAGATTAAAACCTTGTGTTCTTCATGACCTATGGAAGTTAATTCTTTATACTGGTTAAAGATAGAGCAAAGCCAACTTTCAAAATAAACCTGTTTATTTAGGTTATCGTAATAAATGCTGCACACAGTGAGCCTGGGTAAAAACTGCAAAGGCAAATATAAATCTTTTTCATTTATTTTTAATCAGATCGAAATACATTTTCCATTAAATAGTAAAAGATGCATTTTAATTTCATTTGTTAACAAGTCAAAATAACTTTATATTTTAAACAGGGAGCATGGTTTTGAGTATTTCATGAATGATGTCGACTGTTGTAAAACCACCTTACTACACTGGAATTTGAGAGTTGCAGGTTGATGAGAACTGTGAGCAAGTTTTATGGTCGCCATCTTGGTCTCATTGAGATATATTTTGCATCCTTATGTGAAATGAAGATGACGTTTTTAAATAAGATTATTAGTGTGCTGACTTATTGATGACTGATGACTGATGACTCGGTTCTCACTTTGAGGACTTGACTTTAACTTGGATGTGACCGAGGTTTACATGTCAGAAGTCGACAATGACGCAGAAGACGCTTCTCTTCCCGAACACCTAGTCTTTTTTTCTTGCACTTTTACAAGGGTCTCCATATAAAACTTTCCTTTGTTCATATTTTCCCCCTAGTTTAATCAATTTTGAGTTCGGATTATGGTTTTATTGACGCTTCGGTATTCTCTATTTTGTTTGTTACACGACGGTGTATAGATTCATTTTAACGAGCCCATGCTTGAACTTTAGTTCTACTGTTTGCATATTCCATATCTACTATTACAAACACGGTTATTATTAGTAGTGATAACCATATTTTCTACTTTTGAACACAAACACGTACTTGTACAGCTCTCGAAGTGAAACAGCATCATCACGTCTGTTGGTCACATATTATCATTATATACAGTCAGGATTCAGTCTAAAAGAATCCTAGATATGTAAATTTCCTTTATCTTTATGATACTTTACGGTATTTTCTGCTCTGGTTTAAAGACATACAATATAACTAATCTTTTTCATCATCACAAAAATGATTATGTGATATGTAATCTAATCTCCCCTTGATTAAATAATTGACACACTTTTGATTACAAACACAATTTAAGATAAGACATGGATGTATTTGCGATAACGTTTGAAACCAAAACAGATTTTGTTCATAAACCCGGACTAGACACCTACCACAGTGGGTTCCCACTGGCGTTGACGGGGGTTTACTGTTATTTAAGAACATTCCTTTTTCATATCATGATAAAAGCCGTCAGATATACAAACACAGATATTAATATGTACAAGTAAAATAGATATATTTCAAAATGTAAAAGCTACAAAAGTTACATCAATTAGGTCAAAATTGTGGAAAATTGATTGTTTAGCTGATAAAGTAACATCGCTTATGCTACGGCAAATACAAGATATGGCGGAAATTGGTATCAGAACAGAATAAATGTCATGTGTTTAAAAAAAATCAAAGAATACCGAAACGTAAACAAAACCATAATCTGAACTCAAAACCATTATAATATTACAAACTATGAACAAAAGATGTACACTAAGCCCATTAAAAGCGTACAAGGGAATAAGACCAGGTGTTCCGGTATGGTAAGCGTCTACTGCTTCACCAACGACACCCGCTTTGTTAATCTATGTCACAACTAAGAAAAAGTTTTGTGAATTTCACACACTAATAATTACATTTGCTCAGCATCATTCCATTGTAATACATTGTTAAACAAATATTGTCATGCGACTATAACATTTTGCTATTGTTTTTTTTTATTGTACATTTCTATTCCTGACACACTTGCATAAACCCTTCAGAGATTTATTACGTGTGTCATCAATAGCAATGTATAAAACCATAACATTTTTTGTTAAAACATTCATTGCTTAAATTATCATGTTATAGAATTAATATATATCTTTAAGTATAATATGTACGATTACGTTGCTATTATGGTAGCTCATATGTGACCCAAATATGCCATTGGTATATAAAATAAGGTATATTTATAATGCATATGATAACTCACCTACATGTAACTCAATAAAACAATGTATGCTCAATTCATTTGACTAAACATAGTATGCTCTTTCATTGATATTATAACTAAAAGATGCAATTGCCACACCATAACGAATGACATAATTTATATAAACAATTAATTTGCAATTGTGTCACACCATATGGCATTACTTAAACCAAATATATTCTCAGTTATCACACAGCTAAACTAATTAATTTAAATCATGACTCAAATATCCAATTTAAGTGAAAAAAAAATTAGAGAATACCAAAGCGTCAACAAAACCACAATCCCAACTCAAAATCGATTAAACTAGAGGCAAAATAGGAACAAAGGAAAGATCCACATAGAGACTCTCGTAAAAGCACAAGATAATAGGACCAGGTGTTCCGGAAGAATAAGTGTCTTCTGCTTCATCGACGACACCCGCATTGTAAATCTTGGTCACATCCAAGTAAGCATCAATCCTCAAAATGAGAACCGAGTCGTCATTGTCATCACAACAAGTAAACACACTAACAACTAACAAGCAAACTCGAAAACGTCCATCTTCATATCACACAAAGATACAGAATATTTTTTCAATGAGATCAAGATGGCGACCATAAAACTTGCCTGCATCTCTCGAATCCCTCTGCCGTAAATTAGTTCGTCAGCAGTTGACATCTATCACGAAAATCTCGATATTCAGAGCAAGCCCTAGAATAACGAATCAACTGAGACATGTAAACACCATAGGATGGAGAAGTGGTCATAGCTTAAGAAAGTGAACCTATACCTGGCGCATTCGATTGAAAACAAGGTGTTTAATACAAATCAAGGGACAGCTCAAATAAACACTTGTTTATGATTTAGTGCAAATAAGACTATATCATCACGACATAACTCAAATACTTTCATTGTTTTTCTGACTTTTTTTTCCTGCTTATTCGTTATCATATGCTCAGACATCCATCATTTAAGGAAATATTTATTACGTAATGTTTATCTAACTCTCTAGCAAGCTGGACGAAATCTGGATAACTTCACGTACTTATAGAGATAAGATATCGAGAGACAAAAGCCGGCTCTTGTATAAACCTTACCGTACCCCCACATCCACGGCCACTCACGGGGTTCCCCCACTATCAATATAACGCTTATTGTAATTTATAGATATGTAATGGCAATTTCGTTTATCAATTTGCGTTGGCGACTTATCTTTTAAATTCTTTCTTTGCATTATTTTGGTTCCTTGCACTAGAAAAGTTACATTGTAAACATAGAAGTAAATAAGGGAGAATGGATTGCTGGCTTTTGAAATATTTTCACGAACAGTTTAGAAGTTACTTTATATAAACAGCACCTGTTTATTTTATCGTTAATGCCCTTTACCAAGCTATCAACACTGATCGGGAGTGCCAAAAGCTGTATCACTTTATACCTACACACTTGTTGATAAGTTAAGGTGTGCTGTTGTGACCTGTGCTTTTCTCTAATCATTTTCGGATATTGTACATTAAAGTTTTTATTAAGTCCCCCAAACAAATGGGTTCCTCTTCTTCTTCTTCTTCTTTTTCTTCTTCTTCTTCTTTATCTACTTCTGTTGGTGTGTTGTAATTTGCTATCACACGAGTATTATATATAATGTATTTAGTTTCTCTTTACGAACAAAGATTCATTATAGTACTACGGACCGAACTGTTGGGGTTTTGGGGACTTCTTTAATGGTCCCCCATTACCATTTGTACTTGTTAATTATGATGTTATTCAAACCTTTACCAGAATATATAGTCATTTGTTGTGTATACTCTTTGTCTTCTATTCTATTCTACAAGATATTATTTATTCATAAAATAGTCTCTTCAAGAAATACTTATATATATAAGTATTTGCCTTCTCTTTACGAACAACGCTTCATTGTTGTACATGTTATAGGTACGTTTTTAAGGTAAAAAACATTCCAGAGATGAATGTGAATTCATTCGTCTTGAAAGAACGATATGAGGGACTTGGGAAAATTCGTAGCAGAGGGAAAATACATAAGTGGCTTATTTTCTGATCTTTCTCACGGAATTCCGACTTCGGTGTTTAATCTCCCGTTTTTTTGTTATTACATCGTAAAGTTCCATCATCAGTTTCCCTGTGTTCCGTTATCAGTTCATTCACCGCCTTCATGCCAATTTTATCCAATCATTAAATCTCTAGTACTGCAAGACATGTGAAAAACAAAATTAAGATTTGGAACCAGATATATAAAAAGTAGCGCGTGAATAACACATTTTCCCTTTTTATCTAAAATTCCTGAATTTCTTATCTAATTGAGATATTTAATGGTATTTGAGAAAATGTCTCTATGACTATGTCCATATTTACGGTAGACATAAGTACTAATTACCCCAGGGTACAGTTATTGATCCAGGGTAACAGGGGACGGGAAAGGGTACGATAACCGACCTAGTGTACAAGGGTGCGAAGTTATACGTCACAACATAATTAGTATGCACCTAATAAATTTCGATTCATTCATTAATGCAAGCCTACATTACGTAATGTAAAAACCACAGGCATCTGTATCTATTGGTGACGTAACTATTCTTGTTACTATGTGTACGGTTCAGTAAGTGCACGATCACTATCTAGACTTGTTACGTAATCGTGTTGCTGTTGTGAATGGATCTTGATAGTGTTGTTGGAGCCTCCATAGCCATAGTTTATCTCATTTGAGTAGTGGCACGGTACATAATATACACATTTTCGTAGTACACGATTTGAAATTATACAGAACTAGTTTAATTTTACCTCTAAATTCATAAATTAAAGGAGTTTTATGCACCTGACCCTTCTGCTTCTACATTAGTTTAGAAATTTTGGATTCCTACCTTTTGGCCCCTAGCATCACTGAAGAGTCCAAGGAAGACGAAACAGCTGTATGATACAGTTCAATTCATTTTTTCGGCATACTGTATCTATAACTAAATTTAAGAGGTGCAGCATATGTGTGTGTTATGTCATTTTTCTGCTGCGGCTGTATCATAGATTGCTAATGATGCTGTGACTAGATTGTAATTATGTTTTGCTGTTGTTACTAGATTGTGATGCTGTTGTTGCTGTTATTGGTGCTACAATTTATTGCTAGAGTTCTATTAGTATTATTATTTTGTTGTTTTGACTAGATTGTGACGAGGTTAATGTTGGTGTGCCTTAATTTTGTTATTTTGTTGTTATTGTGATAAGATTGTTAGTGTCGTTGTTGTTATGATTGTTTTTGTTGCTGCAGTGACCATATTTATTGTTGTGGTTGTTTGTGTTGCTGCAGTAACCAGATTTATTGTTGTGGTTGTGTTTGTTGCTGCTATGACCAGATATATTGTTGTGGTTGTTTTTGTTGTTGCTGTGACCAGATTTATTGTTGTGGTTGTTTTTGTTGCTGTGACCAGATTTATGGTTGTGTTTGTTTTTGTTGCTGCAGTGACCAGATTTATTGTTGTGGTTGTTTTTGTTGCTGTGACCAGATTTATTGTTGTGGTTGTTTTTGTTGCTGTGACCAGATTTATGGTTGTTGTTGTTTTTGTTGCTGTGACCAAATTTATTGTTGTGGTTGTTTTTGTTGCAGTGACCAGATTTATTGTTGTGGTGGTTTGTGTTGCTGTTGTGACCAGATTTATTGCTGTGGTTGTTTTTGTTGCTATAACCAGATTTATTGCTGTGGGGTTTTTTTGTTGCTGTAACCAGATTTATTGTTGTTGTTGTTTTTGTTGCTGTGACCGTATTTATTGTTGTGGTTGTTTTTGTTGTTGCTGTGACCAGATTTATTGTTGTGGTTGTTTTTGTTGTTGTGACCAGATTTATGATTGTGTTGTTTTTGTTGTTACAGTGATCAGATTTATTGTTGGGGTTGTTGTTGTTGCTGCAGTGACCAGATTTATTGTTGTGGTTGTTTTTGTTGCTGCAGTGACCATATTTATTGTTGTGTTGTTTTTGTTGCTGTGACCAGATTTATTGTTGGGGTTGTTGTTGTTGCTGCAGTGACCATATTTATTGTTGTGGTTGTTTTTGTTGCTGTGACCATATTTATTGTTGTGTTGTTTTTGTTGCTGTGACCAGATTTATTGTTGGGGTTGTTGTTGTTGCTGCAGTGACCAGATTTATTGTTGGGGTTGTTGTTGTTGCTGCAGTGACCATATTTATTGTTGTGGTTGTTAATGTTGCTGCAGTGACCAGATTTATTGTTGTGTTGTTTTTGTTGCTGTGACCAGATTTATTGTTGTGGTTGTTTTTGTTGCTGTGACCAGATTTATGGTTGTGTTGTTTTTGTTGCTGCAGTGACCAGATTTATTGTTGTGTTGTTTCTGTTGTTGTGACCAGATTTATTGTTGTGTTGTGTTTTTTGCTGCAGTGACCAGATTTATTGTTGTGGTTGTTTTTGGTGCTGTGACCATATTTATTGTTGTGTTTGTTTTTGTTGTTGTGACCATATTTATTGTTGTGGTTGTTTTTGTTGCTGCAGTGACCAGATTTATTGTGGTTGTTTTTGTTGTTTCTGTGACCAGATTTATTGTTGTGTTTGTTTTTGTTGTTGTGACCAGATTTATTGTTGTGTTGTTTTTGTTGTTGTGACCAGATTTATTGTTGTGTTGTGTTTTTTGCTGCAGTGACCAGATTTATTGTTGTGGTTGTTGTTGTTGCTGCAGTGACCAGATTTATTGTTGTGGTTGTTTTTGTTGCAGTGACCAGATTTATTGTTGTGTTGTTTTTTGTTGCTGTGACCATTTTTGTTGTTGTGTTGTTTTTGTTGCTGTGACCATATTTATTGTTGTGTTGTTTTTGTTGCTGTGACCATATTTATTGTTGTGGTTATTTTTGTTGCTGCTGTAATTAGATTTATGGTTGTTATTGATTTTGTTGCTGATGCTGCTGTCGTTGTTGTTTGACTAGATTGTGATATGCTGCACTTCTTTGTACAGCACGCACATATACATCATGAAACGAGCGGCCTTGCAAATTTCTATTAAGTCTGTGAGTTTTCAAAATGTCGGACTTATCTGTGAGCTTTGACTTCAAGGAAGAGGAATATTACATTATCACATGCATGTATTTGATTTAAAGTAGATTTTTTCAACCACTATACGGCTGCAACAGAGACGAGCATGGCGAACGTTCACTAACATGAAATTTTAACTGGTGAGTTTTTATGTAACGTTACAAGGGGCGTTTAAGTTTGTGTGTGTTAACGCTTCTAATTCATTGACAAATAAGAAATTTAGGTCTATATGTAATCTTAAAATATATGTATAGGGAGGCTAACTTGGCTATCTCCTGGTAACATCATCTAACTTCTGAAAAGGAAACAGTTTACAGAGATATGATATATATATATAAGTCCTCTTACAAATTTTTTTTAAATTACATTCCATTCAGTTACCTTCTAAGTGTTCATTAACTAGGTTAAGTAGAACACAAGGCTTTTGGCTATCTGATATTTCCTTTTTTAGGTAGCCATTTCACTTTCAGTATAAGTAGGCCCTTCTCTTACGGCACCATTGTCTAACTCAAAGCAGGATGTCCCTTTTATATCACAGGAGACAATATAACTAAGCATCCTTTCTTTCTCTGAAATTTATATAACAGTAAGGACAGACGATGTTACATCGCACGATTATCTAATACTAAAATACAATACGATGTCCAGTTTATGTAATCATTCAATTATATGACTATATGAGTTTCCAGTCTTTAGATTAGATTCACCAAGCGAATGCTATTTCATACAAATACAGTCAGGTTTGTTTTGAAGTCATATTCAACCACGCCCATTGTTTAATTTTTTCAACAATGCTCTTTTGTTCTATTTTTCACGTTTAACCTTGCTCTCTGATTTGTTAGCTTAGCATAAAAATTGTCAAAGTAGAAGCAATGAACTTTTCATATTAACTTTGGAACTTAATGTTTCAGTTGTCAAGTTGTAGTATCTTTTGTCGAATACTATTACAAATATCTAAAATGATACATATGTGTATATAATATTTATCAGTATATCTATGTAAGGACAAGCTTGTATCAAAAAAAACTTCCCTGTAAACGAAGTGAGCATTTCCCCTTGTTGACCTGCATGTTTGAAATCCTATTTATATCAAAGGGTGTTGTCCTGTCCTTGAAAATACGTATGCATTGCGATCAATATACATTGTTTCAATAAATATATATACTTTTTTTAGTTGGGCTCGGTTAGGTATTTTTCATTGTTCTATTAACAACAACGGACGTTTAAGGACTTGACTCTATGTTTCAAATATATGCGTGTACGCGTGAATATGTGCCGGAGACACGGTATGTTGGTGAGCGTGCCTCCTTATGATAGCGCAGATCTGATGCCGAAATTATAGTGCTATCTCACTAAATATCAGTTGTATGTTTGCTTCATAACTCAATATCAAAAGAAATTTAAATTACGGTTCCTGTGATGATTTTTTTTAGTTTTGTTTTTCAAATTTGTAATGGAATGTAATTTAATTGTTATTCACCTAGCATGCAAATAATTTATTTTTATTGTAAAACATGATTATTTCTCACATTGAAAAATGCTTCCTTCTTTTGCTGAATATTTTCATATTTATTATCATACTATTTGGTCATGCATCCTAACTGCTTTTACAATAAATAAGAGTATACCAAAGCGTCAACAAAACCAAACTCAAAACTCTAAATCGATTAAACTAGAGGCAAATTAGGAACAAAAGAAATATTCACACGGCGACTCTCGTAAAAAGCACAAGAATAAGACCACGTGTTCCGGAAGAGAAATCGTCTTCTGCTACATCGACGACACTCGCCATGTAGTTTTTGTCCCATTGATATATCCCATACACTTGTGTACTTACAATAGTACAACAGGGGAATGAAAGTTGATCCGCATAAACAGACAATCTGATCGTGTATTATAACTGATAGACAATATATATTTATGTATGACACTTCAGATAATCTAAAAGTATTTCTAAAACACTCAAGTTCATATTGTTTGTAAACTAAAAACACAAGGATTCGAGAGATGCAGGTTGATCAGAACTATGGGCAAGTTTTATGGTCGCCATCTTTGTCTCATTGAGAAATATTCTGCATCTTAAAGTGATATGAAGACGGACGTTTTTGAGTATGCTCATTAGTGTGTTTACTTGGTGTGATTGACAATGATACTCGGTTCTCATTTTGAGAACTTGATGTTTACATGGATGTGACAAAGATTTCCATGGCGGGTTTCGTCGGTGAAGCAGACGGCGCTTACTCTTCCGGAACACCTGATCTTATTCTTTTGTACTTTTACAAGAGTCTCCATGTAAATCTTTCCTTTGTTCATATTTTGCCCCTGGTTTAATCGACTTTGAGTTTGGATTATGATTTTGTTAACGCTTGGGTATTCTTTTATTCATTGTAAAAGCAGTAAAAATATTTCGTACAACTATAATGTGCATCCACTCTGGATACTAATGACAATAGTGAACAACAGTTAGAATAATAAAGTATAAAATCATTAAAATATTGCAGGTCTTTACACTAAAACGACACAACAAAACTAGGTACAAAGAGGCTATTCAATGTTTTCCCGTTCAATATCAAATATATTTTACGAGTGTTGCATAGTTTTTTGTATTGTCACAAGTGCCAATCACAATTGAAAATATTTAAAAAAAATCTACCATACGAATGAAATAAATTTGATATTTAACGGGAAAACATTGAGCTTTCTTTTTATTACATTTTCGAGATTCTCAAAATCGTTTTTGTCTGATTTCCTTTTTAACATTTGCGATTACGACTGATGTTGGCCGAGTGTCTGAGGCTTATAAAACATTGATACACCTCAAGATAAAATTCTTCTTTTTTATTTCAAAATTTAATATAAATACAAAAACGTTTGCATAAAATTCATTTGAAATATATCAATTTCCAAAATACTGTGAAGGTTTTGTATGTCCTTAGTTTATATGATTTGATTTTGAACAATGAAACAATAGTACACAAATAGTGGGCAATGATATCGGACCGTAACTTATATCATCACTTTTATATTATTTAATCATCACTTGTGACGATATAAGTATGATATAACTTGATATTTAACAAATGTTGCAATATGGGAGTTTATGGACTCAGCTTCACGTCGGTCCATATACATATTTTTGTTGCCCAAAATGACATGCAATATTTGTTATATTATACCGAATCTACCCAACACGACCACATAACATGCAATAAAAGCAGACCATTAGGTCAGACGTCATTTTGTTCATTGTATGGAAAAATTGCGTCTCTTCATTGTCTATAACGTCATTCTGCAATTATGACGCCAAAATATATAGCGTCGGCCCGTAGTCGTTGACTCCGGGCCAATATACGAAAAGAGTAACCGGAGCAACTACTAGAATCGTATATAGGCACTTAAATGAATGAGGTATAATATTTTCTTATATTTTTACTGTTTAAAATGCAATAAAATAAGTCTTTATCGAGACGACATTTATTATAAAGTAGGCCAGATTTACAAACAAACAAACACGGATAAAAGGACTATATTCATACACAATTACAAAACAAAATTATTTGTGTAATGATGCTTTAGAGAGATGATATTATGACAGCAACACGATTGACATAGACGTGTACCGTTTAAATGCTGATATTAAAAAACTAATAGCGATAAGTTTGTGAGCGAGTACAGTTATACATGTACTTGTAGACACGTGTGCTTTGTAAACATGATCAGTAACCAATCATCGACAGATTCGCTCATCCTAAGAACGGATGTATATCCTGTTGTTGTCTCGAGGTCACACCAGTGTGTACATGTTAGAAAATAAAACACTTTATTGGGTGTATTGTGCTTAATTTCTAGAACACAATGACATTTTAACTAAAGAAAGTACCAGAGTTTAGTCAACTTGCAGATCCGAAGACACTTGGTACATTTATGTATTGCTAAAAGACCTGCTCAATAACAGAATATATACAGTAGTACACGATTTTAAATTAAACAGAACTAGTTTAATTTTACTTCTAAATTCATAAATGAAAGGGGTTGTACTCTTCTGCTTCTACATTAGTTTAGAAATTTTGGATTCCCACCTTTTGGCCCCTAGCATTACTGAAGAGTCCTAGGAGGACGAAACAGCTGTATGATGCAGTTTAATTATTTTTTCGGCATACTGCATCTATTACTCTAAACAGGTAAAACATATGTGTGTGTTACGTCATCTTGAATACTCTTGAATTTCCTTAATTTGTTAATCAACGCTATGTTAGGTTACGTTATTCTTTTTTAAATATCTGTATTCTAAGTAATACATATATGTACTAGTTGACAACCTAAGCACTCAATCATATATTATTTCCTCTCCAGCATGTGTGTGTTACGTCATCTCCGTCTTGTTTACAGCTTGCGTTCCGTCCGTGAAGTTTGTTTGTCAATAGTACCACTGGTAATTCAATATTATTTACAAAATACATTTCCGAATAATTGAATTCAAGTTGGCGGGGTTGAATTCCTTTCCTCAGCAGCAACATAGAAACCTGTTTTTTAGCGGTATACTATAAGAAGTCATAGTTCATTCGCTTATCCAGAATCTGCGCTGTCTATTAATTTGTTTGGATATGCACGTGTTTACCGGCAGCCTAATGAGCTTTTAGTGCTAAATGTTCGATTTACGTAAGAAATTTGTATATAATCAAAACGACTTTGATATACGGCATTATATCGAGAAGTGTTCAGATTTGATGATTGACAGATGCCCTGTGTGGGGCGTGACTACCGGTATGTATTGTACGGAGTTCTTATCAATCTCCGTTTGCTTCCATTAGTACACACTGGGTTCACCAGTTTTATACTTAATTTAAGTTTGGATTTTCCTTTTGCCTGTTGACGCTATAACAGATGTTTTCTCCGTTTTATATAGATCGATCTAGCAGGAAAAAATTATCAATAACTGTTAAGATTTCTGACAAAAGTACTATTATAACTTTAGTAAACGTACCCTAGTACCTAAGTTATGAACCTAACGCCAGGTCCATCTGGTAAAGCCAAAATTTATTGATATAAGTCGGAGAGCTTATATTGTCCTTATCATTTCGTTGCTCTCTTAAAGTTCAGTTTTGATAAAGTTACGACCATTATAGAGTAATTGCATCCTTCGAACCGTCCCCAATCTCAGATCCTGGTGATCTAAGGGTTATTTTTAAGATAACTTTCGCATTAACACCTTCTGGTTTGAGACGTTTTTTCCAGCCTGAGTCATTCGTCCATACGTTGCAAGGTTAAGTTGACCTCAACCTCTATGACTTGCTCTATCGTCGGCCATTATTGCAATCAGAAGTCGGTTGTATCACTTAGTATATATGTAAAACTATGCTGAAAGAAATACCCAACATTAGTCGAAGACAAAAGCCGTATAACAATTCGTACATTGAAATAATTCCAACATTAAATAAGTACTTTCAAATAATAGCAAATTCTTGGAAAGACTAAAACAATTGCAGAGGATACAGATAAAATATATAATTTCTATCTTTGAATGTATTGGCATCCGTCATGTACACTGAATGCTATACATACATAACCTCTGTAGAATTCTCGATATTGTCTGCGAATTAGCCACATGTTCCCGATGATTTCCTGTACAACACTGAAATAGATCATCAAAGTGCTTGGACACTATCGTACCCGATATTTACTGATATTTCACTGAGACGGCACACTCTATCAAATTCTTAAGTTTTTCTCCACGTTTTTTCCAACTCAAAAACTGATTATCAATCATAAACTAATATCAGTTGATCGGGCAACTTTCAAACATGGTCTGAACTTGGATGATCGTGTCCAATCTCGTTGGCCAAGTCTCAAACTTTGGTCTTAGCTCGCTTGGTATCTTTGGTCTCGTCTCTTTGGTCAAAGACCAATTGATACTTCGTTTGTGTGTTACACGATTTTGATTATAATTAGTATATCAATAAACTGCCAAAATTTATGTATACATATTATTGTACAATTGATCAATTTTCTTACATGTCCAGTCATGTCTCCTTTAGTGTATGACGCATCCTGAACAAGAGGCTTGACTTACCATACAAACTGATACTTCAATGTCACATAATTAACTTAGTGTGTAACATTCAATATGTTATCCAACATTGGCTTTAGTGTGTAAAATATTAATTGGTCTAGATTGTTTAGTTCGTATGCGTAATAGAAACCTGGCGATGATGTAACCTGTCCCTTTGACGAATCATTTAAGGGTCATAAACAGATTAACAAACGCTAGGGAGACTCATAGCAGTTGGTGTCCTAATATCTTATTAATATTACCATTACATGGCGAGTGTCGTCGGTGAAGCAAAAGACGCTCATTCTTCCGGAACACCTGGTCCTATTCTTTTATACTTTTACAAGGTCTCCATTGGCCCCAAGTGTAATCGGGTTTGAGTTTTGGTTATAATTTTGTTGACGCTTCGGCATTCTCTTTGTTTTTATCAGTACCGTACCAGCTAATATAAACCATTAAAACACAATAATACTTAAGCTCTCTGCACATTAGATTACAGAAGCCCAGACCAAATTTTGCAGTATACCCAGGTAGTTGGCGGAAAACACGACGTTGTGTAAAACCAATTAGGGCGATTAGAATCTGTGGCCCCTGTAGTTAAGATGATACGATGCTATAGTCGTAGAGCAAGATTAACTAGCCCATCATGTTTACACTCGAAAACTTCTTATATCGTCTGATAACTCAAGTGTCCAACTTAAATACCAACGTTTATCTTATAGACGTACAATTGCCTCAGGAAGGAAATTAACGCTCGTTGTTTTTTATAATAACCACTGAAATAAGAAATCCTATTGGTGATTTGTTTTCCCTGTTAGAAAGTGCCTTGTAATGCATAAATACTTTGGTAATTTTCCATGTAGAGTTGATGTCCTAGCACGTGTCTGCCTGGGAGACACAAACATCATTGCTCCTTTTTATAGTAGAAATCATATTGCTTAATGAATATCTTCAAGGCTCTAAAATTGTTTTCACAAAACATCTACGAAAGTTCATTAAAAAAAGATAACGTTTTAAACTGTGTGACTTTTAAAATGTGAATTTCCTTTCGTAATTGTCAAAAGTTGGCACTAGTCAAAAATTGTCTTCCTTTTTCATTTGTGTTTCCGTGTTATTTATAAATATATTAAACACAATGTATCATATACACTTAGTGCTATTGATCCGAAGGTTTCAATGTGAGTTTTCAGTCGTAATTGTCCCGTGTTTAATATATGCAATATCTGTACAGTTCGTATCCATGTATGCATTGCGATCCAGGTGTTCACATCATCTATAATATCATAGATATGTCACTATGATCATGTCAGAATACGCCAACTGTTTTTAATGAAAAGTGATGCCTCAGTTCTCACTTTGACAGCATAACATTGACTTAGATGTGACAAAGGTTAATATTGCGGATGTCGTTGATAAAGCAAAAGGCGCTTACTCTTTCAGATCACCTGGTCTTATTCTCTTGCAATTTTTCAATGGTGTCCTTGTCAATCTTTCTTTGTTCATATTTTGTCCTAGTTTGAACTATTTTTTGTTGATGATTCGTTATTCCTTTTATACCTTTCATTAGAATACCTATTTAACGTCTCTTTACAGATTTGACGAAAAAGCCTTATGTGACGATCGTGGTACTTTCCCTCTTTTCTGTGACATCACAATTCGGTGAGTAAGAATCCCAAATCATAAGCCAGTATTTGGGCATGAAAATGAGTCTATATGTATGTGAATAGGAAATTGTTTCTTTTCGTTCAATAAAATATTTTTATCATTGAAATTAAAAGAACGCAAGATTCATTTGAATGAATGGTTGATTGAGAGAGATGAAAGAGAAGAATGACGGAAAGAAAATGGATCTCCTGCATGAGGTTTTCCTGTGTGATAAGGATGACCTGGGGCACTGCAACTACGATGAAATATCATGTGGGAATTACATACCCATTTGAACCTAAAACCAAAGTATGAATTGGTCCTCTGGTTTATGTGTGTCACTCTCATTCGATTTCTATGAACATATTACCTGTTGAAAATAAGCAATACATTTCTATAATGTATTCCCAAATGACATTTATCGAAAATAGTCATCTTAACCGAAGCGTTGCACAGTTGTTAAATTATGACGTAATGTAAAATGGCGCAAATTTCAAATGTTTTAATACTATAATGGCATCCTTTGAATATGAAGCGACAATTAAATATAATGCAACTAACTTCTTACTAAATTCTGATCATAGGAAGCGTGGTTACGATACCCTGTGACGTAAGAAAGGCAGAGACATGCGCACTCGACCTCCAGGCACTAAGTGATGAAGTGATATCATCAAGTATCATAACAGTAAAAACCGAGGAGTTATGCAGGTAAATGGTTGTAACACTAAACATTAATGTTGTACATAGAGAGCTTAACCTAGAAAGGCACGGATAAGACAAGAATAGTGTATACATCATTGCTTAATTGATAATTTGCATGACTAACTAATGTATCAGTATACAGAACGTTGTAAACAGACACATTGATTATCTAGGTTACGGAACCCTTGGTTTCTGCTTAATCGTGATATTAGGTATATTAGTAATCTATTTCGGGTTTTTGTTGTTTTTTTTTTTTTTTGTGGGGGGGGGGGGGCTGTTATGCATGTGTACAGCTGGTTAAGAAAAGCTAATAGGAAAATTAGAAAACATATCATTGCTCAACATTCAGTTGAGTTGTTACCACGACCTTACACATTAAGGCAAGCTGAATATAAGTAGATCTCGTGCAACAGCAATAAAGATGAGAACATAAAAAGCAATAGCAAACATCTTAAAACTCGACCTGATAATGGAATCGAAACTTTTATAGAAGAAAGAAATGGTTTTTCAGCGACACGTGCAACAAATGCTGTCTTATCAAGGAAAGTGGGTGGCTCCTATTCTCTTATTCGAAGTACAGACAACATGTCTGCGACGATGCTATATTATGATATATGCATATAATTATTTTAATAAAGACGGCATGGCGTGTGATACAACTGGATCATGAGTATTTCTTTATTTGATTTAATAGAACAGCACTAATGAACGACAGTCATATCAAATGTTACCGTACCAACATGGAGCAATGTGAAGAAAATAAGTTCGAATACCTTCGACTTCAGTGGCAGGAGACAGGGAGGGACGTGGACAACACTTGTACTGGAGGTTTGTAGGGAGGGACACCGTTAATATTGTAGTAGACGTAAGTCTAATGGGAGGAGACAGGGAGGGACGTGGACAGCACTTGTACTGGAGGTTTGTAGGGAGGGACACCGTTAATATTGTAGTAGACGTAAGTCTAATGGGAGGAGACAGGGAGGGACGTGGACAACACTTGTACTGGAGGTTTGTAGGGAAGGGCACCGTTAATATTGTAGTAGACGTAAGTCTAATGGGAGGAGACAGAGAGGGACGTGGACAACACTTGTACTGGAGGTTTGTAGGGAGGGCCCCGTTAATATTGCAATAGACGTAAGTCTAATGGGAGGAGACAGAGAGGGACGTGGACAACACTTGTACTGGAGGTTTGTAGGGAAGGGCACCGTTAATATTGTAGTAGACATAAGTCTAATGGGAGGAGACAGGGAGGTACATGGACAACACTTTTACTGGAGGTTTGTAGGGAAGGACACCGTTAATATTGTAGGGGACGTAAGTCTAATGGGAGGAGACAGAGAGGGACGTGGACAACACTTGTATCGGAGGTTTGTAGGGAGGGACACCGTTAATATTGTAGTAGACGTAAGTTTAATGGGAGGAGACAGGGAGGGACGTGGACAACACTTGTACTGGAGGTTTGTAGGGAAGGGTACCGTTAATATTGTAGGGGACGTAAGTCTAATGGGAGGAGACAGGGAGGGACGTGGACAACACTTGTACTGGAGGTTTGTAGAGAAGGGCACCGCTAATATTGTAATAGACGTAAGTCTAATGGAAGAGACAGGGAGGGACGTGGTCAGCACTTGTATTGGAGGTTTGTAGGGAAGGGCACCGTTAATATTGTAGGGAACGTAAGTCTAATGGGAGGAGACAGGGAGGGACGAGGACAACACTTGTATTAGAGGTTTGTAGGGAAGAGTATCGTTAATATTGTAGTAGACGTAAGTTTAATGGGAGGAGACAGGGAGGGACGTGGACAATACTTGTACTGGAGGTTTGTAGGGAAGGACGCCGTTAATATTGTAGGGGACGTAAGTCTAATGGGAGGAGACAGGGAGGGACGTGGACAACACTTGTACTGGAGGTTTGTAGGGAAGGACGCCGTTAATATCGTAGGGGACGTAAGTCTAATGGGAGGAGACAGGGAGGGACGTGGACAACACTTGTATTGGAGGTTTGTAGGGAGGGACACCGTTAATATTGTAGTAGACGTAAGTCTAATGGGCGGAGACAGGGTGGGACGCGGGCAACACTTGTACTGGAGGTTTGTAGGGAAGGGCACAGTTAATATTGTAGGAGACGTAAGTCTAATGGGAGGAGACAGGGAGGGACGTGGCCAACACTTGTACTGGAGGTTTGTAGGGCAGGACACCGTTAATATTGTAGTAGACGTAAGTCTAATGGGAGGAGACAGGGAGGGACGTGGACAACACTTGTATTGGAGGTTTGTGGGGAAGGGCGCCGTTAATATTGTAGTAGACGTAAGTCTAATGGGCGGAGACAGGGAGGGACGAGGACAACACTTGTATTAGAGGTTTGTAGGGAAGAGTACCGTTAATATTGTAGTAGACGTAAGTTTAATGGGAGGAGACAGGGAGGGACGTGGACAATACTTGTACTGGAGGTTTGTAGGGAAGGACGCCGTTAATATTGTAGGGGACGTAAGTCTAATGGGAGGAGACAGGGAGGGACGTGGACAACACTTGTACTGGAGGTTTGTAGGGAAGGACGCCGTTAATATCGTAGGGGACGTAAGTCTAATGGGAGGAGACAGGGAGGGACGTGGACAACACTTGTACTGGAGGTTTGTAGGGAGGGACACCGTTAATATTGTAGTAGACGTAAGTCTAATGGGCGGAGACAGGGTGGGACGCGGGCAACACTTGTACTGGAGGTTTGTAGGGAAGGGCACAGTTAATATTGTAGGAGACGTAAGTCTAATGGGAGGAGACAGGGAGGGACGTGGACAGCACTTGTACTGGAGGTTTGTAGGGAAGGACGCCCTTAATATTGTAGTAGACGTCAGTCTAATGGGAGGAGACAGAGAGGGACGCGGACAACACTTGTACTGACGATTTGTAGGGAAGGACGCCGTTAATATTGTAGGGGACGTAAGTCTAATGGGAGGAGACAGGGAGGGACGTGGACAACACTTGTACTGGAGGTTTGAAGAGAAGGGAACCGTTAATATTGTAGTATACGTAAGTCTAATGGGAGGAGACAGGGAGGGGCGTGGACAACACTTGTACTGGAGGTTTGTAGGGAAGGACACCGTTAATATTGTAGTAGACGTAAGTCTAATGGGAGGAGACAGTGAGGGGCGTGGACAACACTTGTACTGGAGGTTTGTAGGGAGGACACCGTTAATATTGTAGTAGACGTAAATCTAATGGGAGGAGACAGGGAGGGACGTGCACAACACTTGTACTGGAGGTTTGTAGGGAAGGGCACCGTTAATATTGTAGGGGACGTAAGTCTAATGGGAGGAGACAGGGAGGGACGTGGACAACACTTGTACTGGAGGTTTGTAGGGAAGGACACCGTTAATATTGTAGGGGACGTAAGTCTAATGGGAGGTGACAGGGAGGGACGTGGACAACACTTGTACTAGAGGTTTGTAGGGAAGGGTACCGTTAATATTGTAGTAATCTGTAAAAAAGTAAACTGTTAAAGACATGTCTAATCATATAACCAAAGAGTGTTTACTGGGTACCCAGTGCTGGTTATTGACAATCGTAGGGGTTTCTTCAATAATCAATGAACCTATGATTATATGAAATTGTCATTCTGTAGTCTTAGGAAGGAAAAGAGTAGTGCCATTTGAAACGAGGGAGGTAACTCTGATAGATAAAGTTTATATTTTGACTAAGGAACACCAGAGTTATCTTTCTTATCTATGCTTCAGTTTTGAAAATCCAAAAGTGTGTGTTTTTTTCTGATTCGTGAGTTTTATTTCATCTGAAATAATATACAGATAAAGATTTGTCAAAAACACTTGTACTGGAGGTTTGTAGGGAAGGGTACCGTTAATATTGTAGGGGACGTAAGTCTAATGGGAGGAGACAGGGAGGGACGTGGACAACACTTGTACTGGAGGTTTGTAGAGAAGGGCACCGCTAATATTGTAATAGACGTAAGTCTAATGGGAGGAGACAGAGAGGGACGTGGGCAACATTTGTACTGGAGGTTTGTAGGGAAGGACACCGTTAATATTGTAGGGGACGTAAGTCTAATGGGAGGAGACAGGGAGGGACGTGGACAACACTTGTACTGGAGGCTTGTAGGGAAGGACGCCGTTAATATTGTAGTAGACGTAAGTCTAATGGGAGGAGACAGAGAGGGACGCAGACAACACTTGTACTGACGGTTTGTCGGGAAGGACACAGTTAATATTGTAGGGGACCTAAGTCTAATGAGAGGAGACAGGGAGGGACGTGGACAGCACTTGTACTGGAGGTTTGTAGGGAAGGACGCCCTTAATATTCTAGTAGACGTCAGTCTAATGGGAGGAGACAGAGAGGGACGCGGACAACACTTGTACTGACGGTTTGTAGGGAAGGACGCCGTTAATATTGTAGGGGACGTAAGTCTAATGGGAGGAGACAGGGAGGGACGTGGACAACACTTGTACTGGAGGTTTGAAGAGAAGGGAACCGTTAATATTGTAGTATACGTAAGTCTAATGGGAGGAGACAGGGAGGGGCGTGGACAACACTTGTACTGGAGGTTTGTAGGGAAGGACACCGTTAATATTGTAGTAGACGTAAGTCTAATGGGAGGAGACAGTGAGGGGCGTGGACAACACTTGTACTGGAGGTTTGTAGGGAGGACACCGTTAATATTGTAGTAGACGTAAATCTAATGGGAGGAGACAGGGAGGGACGTGCACAACACTTGTACTGGAGGTTTGTAGGGAAGGGCACCGTTAATATTGTAGGGGACGTAAGTCTAATGGGAGGAGACAGGGAGGGACGTGGACAACACTTGTACTGGAGGTTTGTAGGGAAGGACACCGTTAATATTGTAGGGGACGTAAGTCTAATGGGAGGTGACAGGGAGGGACGTGGACAACACTTGTACTGGAGGTTTGTAGGGAAGGGTACCGTTAATATTGTAGTAATCTGTAAAAAAGTAAACTGTTAAAGACATGTCTAATCATATAACCAAAGAGTGTTTACTGGGTACCCAGTGCTGGTTATTGACAATCGTAGGGGTTTCTTCAATAATCAATGAACCTATGATTATATGAAATTGTCATTCTGTAGTCTTAGGAAGGAAAAGAGTAGTGCCATTTGAAACGAGGGAGGTAACTCTGATAGATAAAGTTTATATTTTGACTAAGGAACACCAGAGTTATCTTTCTTATCTATGCTTCAGTTTTGAAAATCCAAAAGTGTGTGTTTTTTTCTGATTCGTGAGTTTTATTTCATCTGAAATAATATACAGATAAAGATTTGTCAAAAACAGGAAAGTCACACATTTTATCGACCAAGATTGTATTCTATGAAAATTTTATACTGAATTATAGTTTAAAATCACCGATGTCTTAACATTCATTATAATTATGAAGCTGTTATAATATTTACTGTTTTATCTGTCGTTAATATCGTGGATTAAACAGATGTCTTCTATTCATTTCGCTTACTTTTGAATATAGGTAAGTAAGTACAAAGGACAGGGTAGTTTTTTTGTCTTTCATGTGCAAACTCTACTTTATACAGCTTATGTAGTAACATAATTCTGATATTGTATACAACTTCATGTACCATCTTCTAAGTGTTAATGAGTGTTGTATTTGATTGTAGTCTGCACCCTTTACAAGGACTTGCCCTCCTGTACGGGGATGGTGGCTTCAGACGTTATCACGCAAAATACAAAACAATATGAGCATTTCTGCAGGTAAATGTATTTTAATTTCAACAATTATATCTGACTTTAAATTAAATAGAAGTATTGCTTGAAAAAAAATATAATAGGATGAGTCCGACTTGACTTAACATCTTTTAGTCCATTCCATAACGTATATATATATTAATGGTATGTATTCATCTGACATAAATAAATAGACAAAGGTCTATGCTATTTTGTATTAATATCATTATCACCAGGAAATTTATTTACTTATTATCTCCCTTATATTAATATCAAATACCATATGCATTTTTTTGTACTATAACAACATATTACATCTTTCCTATCCAGCACATTCAATGCTAGTCTGGGGTGTGCTGACACAGTGCTGCAGACCTGCCAGTTCGAGCAACCATTTTACCTGTCCCTCTTGGACCCTGAGATCGTGTTGGCATGGCAACAGTTCTGTAAAACAGGTAAGTGAGTTCGTTTTAACAGCTGAGGTACGTGAGTACGTTAGTACGCGTGAATGTGTTTATCTCTTACACTATATATTCCAAGGAAGATGGTAAGCCATGTAGAATGGTATTTTGGTGAAATGTCAAGGACTATTGTACACACTATCCGTGTGATGTTCAATTTAATTTTATCTTTAAAATTGTTGTATATTTTGTTGTTGTGTATTTTGATTCTGTTGTACATTTTGTCGTTACGCATTGACTCCTGTGTATATCTTTTCAATGTGTATTGTTACCTTCACTTCACTGCAGGTTGCTCTAGTTTGGACAACACCGTCACTGCAATAGAGTCTTGCCTTCATCACATTGAAAAGTCTTCAGATTCTTCGAGCCAGTGTCGGTTGGTGCAGAAATCATATAAAGTCAATACCCGGCATATTTTGTTAAGGATTAACTTTACAAAATTCAAGTTGATACTTATAATTTAATCTTTACCCTGTGAAAATTCACTTTATTGGTGGACTATTTTCTCTTACAAATGATTACGCTGTGGCATCAGCCAATCAAAAGCGACGTTATAATCGGCGACGTCATTTTTTTACGTTATGTGCTGATAATAATCTTTTAAGCCAATGAGAATCCTTGTTTCAAACAAGATTAAATTATTCACCAATACTCTAAAGACAAATACATCCAGTGTATTTGGGTAACATTTAAATTCTTCAAAATCCTTTATTATTTCAGTCTCTGTAGAACCATTGTTCTGTGTCTTACTGCTCATGTGATGCATTGGAAAGCTCACACAGTGTAATTGATATAAGCTTGATATAAGACTGCATTATTGTCGTGAAAATATTCATATCCATGTAAAAGCTATCCATTTTTAGGTTCTGATTGATGAGTAATTCTGAAACTGATTAATATTTATCACCATGAGTTGATAAGATACTGATGTTGGTTTCAGATCTCACTGGGATTTTAAACTCTGTCTACAGACGCATTCCATCTGTCCCGAGTTTATGGAAATTCTCAAAATCTACATGTCCTATAGCTACGATATGTTGGATATACAATGTACTACCACAACTACTACAACAACTACAACAACGACAACACCACCGCCAACAACAACTACCACCACTCCCACAACAACAACAACCACGCCCACAACTACAACAACAACGCCCACAACTACAACGACCACGCCCACAACAACAACGACAACGCCCACAACAACAACCACGCCCACTACAACAACACCGACAACTACACCGACAACAACCACACAAGGTGGGTATCACAGCTATATTTCTGTTCGGATTGCGTTTTACTTCTGATCTAGAGATTAATTACGGCAAACGTATATATTTTAGTGGTTATCTTATTCTATCAATTTTCTGCTAAACGATTTCACTTAATACAGTTTTTATATATAGAATTTTAGCAAGTTTTGTAAACGCTCTAATTCATAATTTTCCTGATCTTTTTAATTCAGATTATGAGTTTTGAGTGCGCCAAAATAAGAACGAGTACAGTAATTAATTCAATTCCTTTTGAAAAGAATGTACAAGGGGTCTAATTTCAGTATGGGTTAACTACCCACTCAAAAGTCCGTCTCTTTTCATTATATAATTTCAGGGGTGAATGAGATTAAATCCAGAATAAATGTCAATATCTGTAAACTTATTTGTTTAAGTCTTCCTTAAAACAACGAGAATAGCGTATAAACGGTTAAAACATATTAATTAGTCGGAAGATAAATCATCATAATCATATGTCATATTAGTAATGTGAGTTCACAGTCTAATTTGTATTGCTTTCTGGTGAACAAACGGCTTTATTATAAACATTTAAAATGTGTTTGAAAACAAAAGGTTTTATATAAAAAAAGTAGAGTTGTATTATATGACCAATTGTTTTGAACCTATTCCGGTAAAATTCTGTGTTTTTTAACATTAACGACTCGATTCCAGCTCTTCCAGCCATAGACTTAGACACCTGCAGAGCAGACAGTTTATGGAAAGTTTCCTCGATGGACGAGAAGAATTTTGAACCGGAAGTCATTGCGTGAGTAAAAGTTCAAATTAATATGTCTATGTATTTTGGAAGTGCACTGTACAAACTCATTTTTTCAAGGCTATTCGCGTGAAATTCACATTAATTCATATTAACACAGTCCTGGAGACTCTAACTCTAAATCACGTGAATTTCACTTTTTGAAATGTGGTAAAACGTTAAATTCACGTGAAAGCGTTCACGTGAATTCATGTGAAGCAAATTGCCTGTGTATCTAACAATTAAATATTTAGCTTCGAATCGACATAAACATGCCTAATAGTTTATTCCTTTAATTTTAAGAGACATGCTGTCTTTCTTTGTTCAGAGTCGCAATTATGTAACTGTGATATGTGATCGTTTCTGTTTTCTGAAATTTGTAAACTTTTTCTGTTTTGAAAATAAACTTTTCTGTTTCAAAAATAAACTTTTCTGATTCCGGATTTCTGTGTTTACTTTTCCAAGATGTATAAACTTGTCTGTTTTCAGAGAGGCAATAACGGCGGCCACCTGTCTATGTAACACAATTTCAGAAATGTGTAAAATTTTTCGTGTGTTGCATAACATGCCTAAATCGATTCACACGTTTTGTACATCCTCGAAAGCACGGACATGTGCGCGTGCTGGACTGAGGAACACTGGGCTGAACCAGACCGCTCAACTAGTGGAGAGTCAGTGTAGAAAGGATAACGTTCTCCACGTAGGCAAAGATGAAAAGGACGCGGGGTGTACAGGCCACAACTACGGTATAATGCCTTGTAACACAGGTAACGCACGTTGTACTTCTGTTATAGTTTACGCTTACTCTTCCGGAGCACCTGGTCTTATTCACTTGTACTTTTACGGGGGTCTCCTTGTAAATATTTCCTTTGCCACTGGTTTAAACGATTTTGACTTCGAACGATGGTTTTGTTGACGTTTTGGTATTCACTGACTATATTTTGTTATTTTTTGTTTGTTTTTTTGTTTTTTTTGTTGTTGTTTTTTTGTTATTTTTTGGCATGATAACATTGCTTTCTCTCCGTACAACGATAATTGGAAATAGACATTTGAAAAAAATAGACAATAATACGAGAAATAGACATTTCCACCAAGGTGATATTTGCTTTTAAAAAACAATGGCAATTGTGGTCTTATTTAAGCGTTTTGTGCTTCACAAACGCAATTAGATACATTGTTCACGCCGATGCGTTATCTTGTGTGTTTGCAATATATATGATATATGAACATCTTCGGTACGTGGTCTAAAGATTATATGGTGATATGGCAACTATTATACATTCTCCCGACGTTTGTATTTTGTATGATGAAATTCTGTGAAGTAAAGATAAATACAGTGGTTATTCAAATGGACTGAACCGTTTTAAATGCAATTTGCAATTGTTCCCATGAAACGTATGAATGGAGTTTGCTGACCAAATTTGTTACGGGATAACATTTGGCTAATAGGAATGAAGGAACTCGCAAGAGTAGAAATACTAGTACACAGGGGTATGCGGCGGTAGACGCAATTTTAGCTTCATAATACATTACTCCTGATAAAATATAATCAATCTAATTTATTTATTAACATGAGGTATCCATGGTCGTATTGTTTTGTTTTGGAATGATTAATAAGCTTTGATGACCGTCAGGCCCTGGTTTCATCAGCATTCCTTAACTAAAGGAAACTCCTTAACTTAAAAATCTCCATAGTAAAGCATTACAGAATTGAAGGATAAAATCCTTAGTTAAGGAACTTTCCATAAATGCTGTTATGCTTTAATTCCTATTGAGAATTTTAAGTTAAGGAATTTCCTTAAGTTAAGGAACGTTTATGAAACTGGGGCCAGGTAGTCTTAATTTATCTGAAATATTTCAAAATGTATCTGTACGCTATTGTTAGTATTTTTAATATTTAATATGAAGGAAAGATTTTGTTTTGGAATGAAAGAAACTCCGTTAACACAATTCTAAGATTTTATTTAATTCCACTTTATGGTGATAATACTCGCCTATCATCGGGTTATCCGATGCTTACTGCTCATCGTGTAACACATGTCTTTGGGAGCTTATTGATTGGATCATTATAACAAGAATATATCTATTGATAAATCATGTTTCTTTGTTTTCCAGGGACCAAGGCCAGAGTGTTTCCGTTAGTCCTGGTGACTTTGCTGTGTGTTATACGGACGTTTGTATGAGTGTGTAGGAGTTATATATCTCGAGGTATACGTAGTGCATTCCATACATGGATTTGGGAAGTTACACTGAAGGACACAGTCATCACGTGACATGTATAAGATACAGCGGAAACAGGACTCATCTTTACTGTATATCACCACTATCTGTATACTTACATAAGGACGGGAAGTGTGCAATCTACAGATGGTGCATCTCTTATCTTAATCCAATGTCACGAGCTACATTTTTGTATAACCACCTTTATAGGCTCAATATCCGTAATTTTTTCGTGATTCTAAAAAATTCTGAAAAAAAATCCAGATGATACAAAAATAAGTCTAAAACGAAGTAAACCTGAACGGTAACTTACAAGAAACTCTTGATAGAAAAATCCAAAGAATTGAAAATAATTCAGGTGTGGCCCACTTCAACAACAAACCGAAGCTTAAGTTAGAAGACAGTTCAAAATGGACACGTGTTTACAAATAGTTTCAACTGCTGCTGTACCGGTAACCGCGTAAGAATTAATCTTGGATGTCGCTGATATCAATTAATCTCTAATTAAAATAAGTTATAAGGCTTGATTTTCGCTTCAAGTTTTGCCGAAAGTTACGTATACTGGGCCTTTAAGTTAAGCTAGTAAAACGAATCAAATCAATGTCATTTGTTCACGTGCTTGAGCGCGTGCTCTCGCGCTATGCCTGATCGGTCTCACAGTAGGAAGCATCATATTTTCTGCTTGAATATCTTGTCATCTTTATTTGATACAGGCATAACTGTTTAAGACAGTCCTTTTACATGTACACTAATTTGAATATCATATTGTTTATGATAAAACTATAAATCTACGACAACAGTGCTTGAAATCATATTTAAATATATATGTACCTTGATTTACGTGGCATGTAGATACATTGTAGCTGTTACATTGTACACACATTCCATGTACTAACTAGTAATTAAAATCGCATATAAAGCCCAAACTTGACGTTCTCGATGATATATAATGAAAGTGTGATCCAGGATTAGGAGAGGTGCTCATAGTGAGTGATATCTATTTAAGGCCATTAGGACCAGATCTTGCTTGGTGTTACAAAAATGAAGCATTGTGTTTTCACTGAATTAAACACGGAGTCACAAACTTTTTAATATATTAATTACTTGTTTGATTATACAATGTATACTTTAATTCATAATGTTAAATGTATTTGCTACATTTAAAATTAGAGTAATATCTTGTTTTTATGTTACGTAAGTATTGACGTATTGAACAAATTGAACTTATAACCAAGTAAATGTTATGACAATGTATAAATACTATGTCGTCGGTGTGTTTTTGTACGCCAAAGGATGCTATACATATCGCTTTAAATGATTGTAATTATTTGTTTGTCAATTTATAATATGGTTACTTGGAAAATATTTGTGTAATACCTCCGGTTTATTCTAGGAAAAACACTGTCTTAAATCAACCAACAACCATATCCTAAATCCATCCAAAACCCTATCCTTAATCCACCCACAACTCATCCTAAATCCATTCAAAACTCATCCTAAATCTACCAAAAACTCATCCTAAATCTACGCACAACTCATCCTAAATCTACCCACAACTCATCCTAAATACACCCACAACTCATCCTAAATCCACCAACATCCCTATCCTTAATCCATCCACAACTCTATCCTAAATCCACCCACAACTCATCCTAAATCCACCCACAACTCATCCTAAATCCACCCAAAACTCATCCTAAATCCACCCACAACTCTATCCTAACATCCACCAACAACCCTATCCTAAATCCACCCACAACTCATCCTAAATCCACCAACATCCCTATCCTTGATCCATCCACAACTCTATCCTAAATCCACTGACAAATCTTTCCTAAATTCACCCACAACTCATTCTAAATCTACTCACAACTCATTCTAAATCCACCCACAACTCTATCCTAAATTTAAAAATGTTAATACTTCCTGGCAGAAAAATAGCTAGTATCGACTCACTGAAACTATTCCTTTATAATTTATTTTAAATGTATATAAAAAAACAGACACCTGCTCTCTATGGGTTTATATCAATTTGAATTAGAACAATTTCGTCTTTAATTTGTTCGTTTTTCGTATGATAATAAATGGAGTATCTTCAGATAGAGAGGAATTTCCTGGTTTCGTTTACGCTTTTAAACAAAATGTCCCTTTGAATTATCATCTCGTTTTAAGCAGTATTATAATGTCACATTTCATAGTGTTCACACACAATGGAAGCAAGGGTGTAGATAAATTAAATAATTCATAATAATCTGTGAATGTATGATAGACATTGGTCAGTTTTACTTGTACTGCTGAAAGAGATCACTAAATCTCCATTGTTGTTCATGATGAAATTCCATTAATATATTAATATCATTTCATTGCTTGTTCTATTCTTGTCGCTTGATTTGCTTGCTGTGTTATTGTTCAGGTTTATATTGATAGATGAAGCAATCACAAATAAAACAATAAAATATTGTTGACAAAGGACTTTTTGATTTACATTCATGGAATCAAACATTTCGTTTGAAAGATGTTTGACAGAGCTTCTTTAACCAACTTTTGCGTTTCGCAGTATTTAGAAGTATATTTTATGAAGATTCGAATAATGATCACAAATGTTATTATAAGGTCAATCATTGCAATGAGAAATTAATGAGTCAGTTACCTGTGACAGTATAAGGTGGAGTTTAGTGACGGACCTAATGTTATTATATCTCAACATATCGCTGCTAATGGCGGTGATGCTGCTTCTATATATATGTATTAACCATTTCATGGTATTGTCAATATATGACCCTACCAAATTCAGTTGGCATTCATCAGGCTATGACTGCCATTGACAGATTATTGACGTCATCATTGTAATGACTTCATAATAATAACGTAGGTTATCATTGACTGTTCCCCGGTGTTGGCTGTTGGATGAATACAGTGTTTGATCTAAATGCTGAGAAATAAAATAAGTTATTGATTGTTTTATGATTCAAAAAATGATACATATAAGTATTGAACTGTTTTCTTGTGGCATTCATAGGTAATATGAATTCCAAAATGGACAAAGACAAATACAACTTTAAACGCTAGCGTGCTTCATTGAATTTGCTTTTTAACAGTTGGCATTCATAAAGCCTATGAATGTCAACTGAAAACAGTTCAATGCTTAAATAATTCGCTAGCGTCGAAAAATTTATTAATCCCATTTCTTTGCTTCAATAATTGCAGTAACATTTTTGTCAAAATTTCTAAACAAGAAACACTTGCATGATTTGAAATGTCGGATATCGAATATTTTGTTCTAGATAAACCTTAAATCTAAGATATTATATACGATATTACCTTTTAAATCGTATATATATTATCGTATAGTATAATGTCATTCACGATGCTTAAATAGTTTTGGACAGTTGCTTTATACTGCTCGCAGATCAATAGTCTATATACGGGTACTCCAGTTTTCCTCCAATTGACCATAACTATTTAAGGACGTAAGGCACAAAAACAGAAAACCAATCTTCAATTAATCAATTTATCAGGGTTTGGCCTTATCTATGAAGGATGACGTAACACACACATGTTCTGCACCTTTTAAACTTAGTAATAGATACAGCATGCCGAAAAAATTAATTAAACTGCACCATACAGCTGTTTCGTCCTCCTAGGACTCTTCAGTGATGCTTGGGGCCAAAAGGTGGGAATCCAAAATTTCTAAACTAATGTAGAAGCAGAAGGGTCAGGTGCGTAAAACCCCTTTAACTTATGAATTTAGAAGTAAAATTATTTAAGTTTGATATCCTTTGTGAACTGAAGCGATTCTGGTGTCTACGTGTTTTGATCCATGTGAATAATGTTCCCACGTTAAGTTATATTGATGACCTATCGACCCATTGGAGACGGCGCCTGTTACATCAGTCGGATACTGACTAAGGACACGGACATGATGAACCAGTGTTACATCCGTCCTGGTCAATTTATCGAGAAACTCAAATGACTTCATCAGTGCCTGATTTAATATAATAGGTTTAGCGCTTCAGGGAAAACTATACAAACGTTAAAGTTCACAGGGTGTGGTTATTTCAGGTTGAAAGATAAACAATGTAATTCATTACTAAGTTTAATTTTGGATAACACATTTTTAAATGTCAACATGAATACAATAAATTGTCTCTTTAATGTCGCAAAGTGTTTTGTTTTGTTTGTCTAGTTATTTCTTTGGTTACATGGTTATCGTAAGACACAAAATGTGAATTGACCTATAGAACTTTGTAATATAATTAGTTAGTCACAACATATTGACACTTCGGTATACAGATGTTTCGTTATTGCAAGATTCGTTGGTTGATGATTACAGCGACAAATTGGTTGAAATCCTAATGGGTCTAAAAGAATGCTGAAACAGAAGGAATGTAAACTTCTTAATTAGACAAATGAAAGGAGAAATGGTTCCAGTCAATTATTGATAGAGAGCGTCAATTATTAACTGCGCCACAACTCGAAAGACGTCATTGTAGCTATCCACGTAATGGCAACCTAGAGGACTAAGCAGTAAACAAGCAAAATACAACATTCCATATCTCAAAATTTGAACCTTAGTCCACCAGAGTAAGAGTTTATTAGCATTGGTAATGAATAAAGTAAACATAGTTACACAGCCACATAAGGTGGTTTCGTCTTTGCTACTGACCAACAAACTTTCGGCACATGCATTCAAGAGATGCAGGTTGATAAAGACTATTGGCAAGTTTAAGAATCGCAATCTTGATCTCAGATAAATATTCTGTATCGTTGGGTGATATGAAGATGGACGTTTCTGAGTTTGCTTACTTTTTGTGATTGACCCATTTTGAGGATTGATGTTTACTTGGATGTGACTTAAATTCACATGACGTGTCGTCAATGAAGCAGAAAACGCTTACTCTTCCGAAACACCTGGTGTCTTATTAACGTAAAAGTACAAGAGAATAAGACGGGGTGTTCCGGAAGAGTAAGCGTATTCCGTTTCATCAACGATACCCGCCTTGTAAATCTTTGTCACATCCAAGTAAACATCAGGTCCTCAAATTGAGAACCGAGTCGTTCACACTTACTCTCACCCTCCAATATATGAGTATTCAGGTCTTTTCAGGGTTGGTGGGAATTTCTTCTGATTACTTTTTTATCTAAGTGGTGGCGCGGTTCATTAACAATATTTTTATAGCTATTTTGAAATTTACAAGTACTCCTATAACGGTTTTTTCAGTTCTGCGACTTATAGGTTCATGCACATAGTACATTCAGATCTATTTCGATTTCCATGTTTTGCCCCTTTTCATCACCGATATTTCCTAGAAACGCATTAACGCATATCTTTTTTTCTCCATTTAATCATGTAAAGTTTAAATAAAAAAAAATAGATTAATACACATAACCAAAAAGGTGAAACGTTTTGCTTTTCGTGAAGCGTAAGAAATACTCACTTGACAGGCCGAATAGGTCATTTCTCCCTTACTATTGTGACAACAAATCTACAAACAAGACATTTAGATTATTGACACATCATTCAAGTATCTGGCATTTGCTATTAAAATTGATCTAATAAAAAAAATACGTTTATGTATATAATACTGCATACCAATTATTTGCTCCTTAATATACACAAAAATGCATTTACAGTACTTTTGATTGTTAAATTAAAAATATATATATATATGTTACATACACAAAAGAATATATGAGTATTTCCTTATCTAAACACTAGAGAAATACTTTGAAACGTTTTTATTATTGTAAATGTCATTTTGTTTATATATCTACCAGTTACTTTACACATGTTTTTTCGTCTAGCCAAAAACAAAAACAATCAGAAGGGAAAGAGCTATAATTTCACCATATTCGGTAACTATAAATTTTTAATGTTTGGAAGAACATGTCACCAGTGTGTTAAAATACAAACACAAATAAAATGTGATTTCCAGTCTTTGTCGTCATGTCTCATTATCATACTAGGAAACGCCCACTCTGCAGTGTCTGGCTGAGCCTCACACAGGCCCGCACTCTGAGGCTGATCATGTGTATCACACCTCCGGGATACAATGGACGGATGTTTAGTCACCCGGCGCACGGGCATCGTCTCACTCACGTGTGCATTGTACAACACTCGTCCACTACGGGCCAGACGATTATACTGAGACGGGAACTGCACAGAGAGAAACACCATACACATGTTGGAAATAGCGGAGAAATACACACGGGCAGCCATGACGACACAAGAGCGTATGGTTTGGACGTTGTTGTCAGGTATGTAAACCATATATAGTTTGGCTATTTCTGTCACCATCAGAACATTTGGGTATATTCAATAATCGATTTACATTAATATCGTGCTGCCCGCAGAATAATACCTTCAT
Source organism: Mimachlamys varia (assembly GCA_947623455.1). Lineage (NCBI taxonomy): Eukaryota > Metazoa > Mollusca > Bivalvia > Pectinida > Pectinidae > Mimachlamys > Mimachlamys varia. The sequence goes on along the minus strand of OX392532.1, from coordinate 23,491,534 downwards.
GTTGCAAAAACAAATGTGTGTATATAACAAATAAAAACCAATGGAATAATTGACGATATTATAATATATACAAATGTGTATAACATACATCATACTTTATTTCCGATAGAGGGCTTATAGTGAGTAAGAAAAGAGTACACGTATGCATGAGTTATAATACACATAGAAAATTATGGTAAAAATGACAACAGACAAATATATTACATGCATCAGTTGCATATTGATGATCCATTTTACAACAATGACATACAACAGCAAGGCGGCCATACGAGAAATTACCATTGACTGCGGGTTTTCAATATCAAACTGAATTATAAAACAGCACTGTATGGTGATGCCAAGAGGGGCAGTGAAATCCATGTAAGAGATATCGATTATAAAAGTATAGTCCTTTGTTACCATGTAACAGATGTAATCACAGCACCTTCCATTAATACTACTCTCGCTGGCAATGCTTTTTGGCAAATGAGGTTACCATTCGAGTCGTCGTGTGTATCCGTGGATCTCACTCACAGACGTCGCTTTGTATCAAACCAAAGGGGCGAGAGAGAATCGTGTAATTCTGTAAGCTTACCCGTGATTCAAGTAACAATTAATTAGTGAGGAACACAGTCACGGGAATGTCAATGGGTGAGAGAAGCCATCTTTATGCTGGGGAGGATGGTGTTGGAGGATCTCTGAGAGATATATTTAGTGTCGTGGAGATTCTGTTGACAGTCTCGGCCATTTACGGCTGATTACATCAGCTGCAGTTGGAGATATCGTCTGCTACTCTACAAGATGTCTGTGGAGAGTTTGATGAAAATATGTAATCTTTACGAGGAATTACTGTTTGGTCCAACGCTTGTCGGATTATACTGAACCCTTAACATACTGTCGCCTGTTAATATAGTAATCCTCAAAGGATACAAGCCTCACCGTAACTATAGCCTCAGCCCTCAGCATCTGTATCATCAGCCGGGGAACAACACTGTCTGTCTGTTTATCACCTGGCTAACAATAACACTCACCTACAATATACCACCTGACAGGGTATTCATTGTTGAAGATAATTTACCGATATTGTTCTCAACATGATTCATCTAATCCGCCTCCTTCACCACCATTACAGATTTTAGAAACAGCTGTTAAAACTGTATAATGTTTAACTGTTCAATGGAGATATTTCTTACTGATTAAGACGAATATGTGCGATAACACATATATTTGATTGATAGATTTGATATTTTCTTTGAGTTATTTCCTTTCATAGACATTACGAGTTTCCATGCTAAAGAACGTGATGTCACATTAAATTGCTTTACAATTAAAGCACTATTGGTTTTCCCTACCAAAGTCAATATACAAACACTAATGGAATATTATATTCTGTAGATATAACGTTCAATCATTGACTCCTGAAATTTCGAAAACAACTTCCCAATATTTGATTTGAATACGTTCAAATGCATCTTTAGGGGTGGAATGTTAAAGGATGGAACGATCAACAATGGTCATACAAAAACATGTACTTGTCCCTAAGTGACAACTGGTACTTAAAAATGGTAATATTACTATCTTTGTCTACACCTAAAGTAGCACACATCATCACGTCTCAAATCCCCTCATTCACCCCAAAATTCTTTATAGGAAAGAATAATTTAAATCTCAGATTCATAAGTCACCTTCGATATCAATTATAGCCACATTTTCCATAAATTACAAATTAAATCATAGGAATTGAATGGTTTTAAGACGGAAGTCAGTTGATCTTTTAAGAAATGTCTAGACTAACTGTAGGAAACGAAGACTGTTATCATTAGTCCGGACCTGCTTATTCCGGTGTACCATGATTTGTATATACAGTGATGATAAACAACATATGATTGGTATTTACTGGTACTTATACTGTTATCAGTGGTCGTCTATACACAAACCACTGATCATGATACACTACAGACTAATTAACAACACATTAGCATACGTTTACTGGCTTGGATGATCTTAACAAACACTAGACAGCCATATCATAATACTCTGTTACCCTCATTATATATATACTATTACAGTGTATTAAATCACGTGTATTGTATAACAATGTATTAAATCACGCGTATTGTATTACAATGTATTGTGCATTCACGTGTACATAAATTGATATAATAATAGGATTTTATTATATATTGCAGACGCACACACCAAGGTACTTCAGTAAATGTAGACATTAATGAAAAATGGTAATGCACAATATCATGTTCAAAAAGTATTACCTTAAACAATGCATATATAGAAAGCTTTTTATACAAGCAACGCCTATTAGCAATGAAACTTTTAACAGATGATATATGTATATCCAACAGTATATAGAATTTGTTTTCATATAATACACTTCAATACATACTACACACCACTTATATACCGCACTTAAGGCAAACTCATATGTGCACATGAATTAATTAGTTAGCAGACAGAGCTATTTTCACTATTATACACTACAGGCGATATGAGTACACCATTGCTACAAATGTCGAAAGTCCACTTACAAGATATCAAACATACCATAATATGTCAATCACTTCAGCAAAGCACATCGTATAAATGAAGCGTTAACAAAACCATAATCCGAACTCAAAACCGATAAAACTAGAGGCAAAATAAGAACTAAGGACAGATTTACACGAAGACTTATAAAGAGTATAAGAGAATAAGGTTAGATGTTCCGGAAGGGTAAGCAACTTTGCTTCATCGAAGAAACCCGCCATGTAAATCCAGATTACATCCATGTAAATGCCACGTTCTCAAAGAGAGAACATGCTCATCGTTATCAATCGCAAGAAGTAGGAATTAATGAGCATATCTAACTACATTCAATGAGACCAAGATGGCGACCATAAAATTTGCTCAGAGTCTTTATCAGCCTTCATCTTTCGAATCCCCGTGCCGTTATGTTTGTTTGTCAGCAGCTGGCATAAATCTTGAAAATCTCGGTATTTAGAGTTAACCCTAGAATAACGAATAAACTGCGACATGTAAACAACAAAGGAACCTACAGTATGAACACAACTGTTATTTTATCATCTACTAGAACGTTTACTTGAAGCAAGAAAATAATGATACCTAACTACAATGTACTAGACACTATGTTGTGATTGACAATGATACTCGATTCTCATTTTGAGAACTTGATGTATACTTGGATGTGACTAAGGTTTACAAAGCGGGTTTCGTCGATGAACTCTTCCGGAACGCTTGGTCTTATTCTCTTGCACTTTTACAAGGGTATCCATGTAAATCTTTCCTTTGTTCATATCTTTCCCCTAGATTAATCGATTTTGATTTCTGGTTATGGTTTTGTTGACGCTTCGGTATTATCGTGAATTAATAACGCAACAACCTTACGAACATATACTATGACCTAAACCCACAGTAACCATCTTATAACGGCAAATATGATGGTGTTCGGCTCGTTGGCTTGACTTCCCTCTCCATATCTTTCAGGGCCTATAAGAATTGTACCTGCTGCCCCCCTTGCGTGATAGTAAGAGGCGACTAAATTTGAGATCTTTGAGATAAATTTTTCAACTTTGTCCTTCCTAATTATCTCCGTTGACACTACAACCTTACTGTGGCCTTTAGTTACCCGTTCAACATTGTGAGGAAGGCTATGGGTTCTGTCCCCAGGCCGAGCCATACCAAAGTCTTAAATTGTAGTAGTTACTTATCCTGCTTAAAGGTCATCATTATGAGAGTGGAGCGACTGGATCACCTGTTGTCAGTACAATGGGACCGCGTGGGGTGCTCTGATTGGGACCTGCGGCAGTATACTGTAAACGTACATATTTTCGCGGTAATATTATTTTAGCGCTTTTCGCGTTGAAAGTTTTGCGCTAAAATATGATTACGCTAATTGGAGTTTTGATATACTGCTTATATAGTTATTTTCACTGATGCGCGAATTTATCATTGCGCTAATATGACAAGCACTAAAAATGCGCTAAAATTTGATTGCGCCAAATTAAGTACGTTCACAGTAATTAAAGTGCTAGCACTTTCAATCGGCAAAATATCCGGACTATCACAAGAAGGCTTACACGAACTTACCACAGTCTCCCAAATACACACACGCACATTTCACCAGGAGACCGTCCTTAAATCACGTTAGCTGTTAATGGGCGAAAAGCAATCGAACCGAAACCAAAACCATTGCCCTTCCTCGCCATTTACATCGGCGCATTTTTACGAAGAGATCTTGATCATGATTAATGTACATCTCCCTGTTTGTATAAACGTGACCCGTCGATAAGGAGACCCCTTAATACATCATGTTCTATCTGCGGCGGATATCTTGCGGTCATCGTTAACATGATGTTGGTATTCTAATATATTGTATTCCATCGAGGATATTTCATTGTCTGTCGTGATTTGACTTCATATTGTCATTTACTTTCTCACTTCTTGATTTGATCACAATTTGATATCATAAATATTCCATCATTACCGTACCGGTTACAGTTTTCAGTAACAATTTTATCACTGGAAAAAATGGATGATTCAATGCGGTGTAATACCAAATATATTTCACGAGTGGGGTTTATATTTTGCGCACTCGTGAAAAGTATCAAAATATTAGCCTCACGAGTGAAATATGTTTGGTATTACTGAAGATATTGTTAGATATTCTGTTTATTACATATTTATATGAAAATCTACAGTGGCAGCTTCTGATTTTCCCAAACGTCGTTTGTAAGCAGCGTTCTAATTGGTCAAATCAGAAAAAGTGCTAGTGAAAAATATCATATTTCTCACTAGTAAACAATTTCACTTTTATAGAATGAAAATGTTTCGATATTTCACTGGTAAAATGTAATAAATATGCCTTTTCCTGCCAACAGTGAGCATGTGCCTGCTGTGTGTTTACTCCGTCAATCTGGACTGTCAGGAGATGGCGGCCTGTACGGACCAACTAAGAGCTATGAATGAGACCGTCAGTTCACGTGTGGGAACCAGCCAGATGATCAACACATGCATGTAAGGAAGCAGGAAGTATTACCTACGTAAAGCAATGACAATCGATATTGATCAGTATTTACAGTAACAGCAAGGCTGTCGTTCACTGAGCTTTAAAACTGATATTATTTTTTTGTTCTATAGACATAATTGTGGGAGCTAGTTATTTCAAAACATTTAGAAGTTGACCCACTAGATTTTGCAATTCGCAGAGATATATTTGCGACGGTATCATCACGATATATTTGCGACAGTATCATCACGATATATTTAAGCAAATTTCAAAATACAGTTAGGTCACCACCATTTTATTTCACCTTTTGGCTCCTAGCATCACTGAAGAGCCCTAGGAGGACGAAACAGCTGCATGATGCAGTAAAATTCATTTTTTCGGCATACTGTATATATTACTTAATTTAAAAAGTGCAGCATATGTGTGTGTAACGACACTTTCAAATAGTCTATTAAAAATACATGATGAAATATACAAGATATAAAATGATCGAAATAAATACAGCTGTTAAGAGCTTATGTCCACTGTAAATGTGCTTGCAACTATAAATATAAGTATCTTGTACAATCTTATTACATGTACATGCACCAAAATTGCACATTATATAGTTGAGAACATCTTTGCTTTGTTAAATAGTAAAACAAATTTCTGTTATTGTAGCCAGCTAACCAAAACCCTACCTGCTTGTTACGACACTGCCAGAAAAGCGTGCGACCTGTCCTGGAGTGACACAATCCCGTACCAATCTCTGTATTATAAAATAAAGGAATCATGTAGTTCAGGTAAAGTATATATGTCACATAGACACATATGTACGTAACAATATGTAAAATTACGTCACAGAGCCACTTACGTACGTAACAGTATGTAAAACTACGTCACAGAGACACATACAAATGTACGTAAGTAACAATCGGTAAAGGTACGTCACAGAGACATGGACTTTGTTATATTATATTTGCATTTGCGCTGCGACCCACTGTATGAACATTACCAGCTGAAATGATTTTCATAAAAGTATGAAATAAACGTAGCATGTGGTTTACTTGTTACGTCATATATCAAGTTTGTTCTGGGAGAGTCTTGTCACTCCGCTGGGAATAACGTGGAGAACGCCCCTGCGTCAAACGCTCAAAGACTAATTATTATCATTGGCGCACATTTTATTCAAACTAGGCTGGTCCGCCAAGTTCGTTTTAATGGCAGTGCATATACATAACAGGTAATAAACTAATTATTGAAAAAAAATATAGATTTGATAAAGCTAAGCCTCGAAAGCGGGCTTCATTCAATATAGATGTAACGGCTGACCTTTCATAGCACTATGAATGTTAAAATAAAATGACTTTCAATCTTTATATAGCTTTAACAGATTCCTAACTATTGCGGAATAGAGATATGCTGTACAGGTGAATTAAAAACGTCACATAGACACCTATGTACGTAAAAGACTGTAAACTTACGTCACGGAGACATAGTTACCGTTTTATTTACATGTAACTTGCGCTAAAACTCCCTATATTAACTTCCCCGGCGAGATTGCTTTTCGTGTGAGAATGAACTCTACAGACATATCACGTGGTCATATATTAACCATGTTCAATATTGCTGAATTTTCAAAGAACTATGACGGTTAACAAAAACTGACAATCAATGCATAAAACCGATTTTGAGCTATATTAGGAAAGGCATATGTGATACATGTTAAGTATACGTCATATAGATACATACAAACGTCAAAGACTGTATACTTGGTCACAAAGTATACGCTTATGTAACTGATTTTCATATATCTGTAACAGTCACTGTGTAATTATCTGACACCCTTCTAACGGATGGATATCTTGTCGGGGTCTATATTTCTATAAAACCACGTGCAAGGGGGAAATAACTGAAAACTCCCGCCATTTTCTGAAACTCCGGTTTCTAAGTTTGATTTACGCATTCCTTGGCTATTTGAAATTTAAAAAAGTAATCTTCTGTTTAAAACAATGTGGTTCATGAGTTTATTTACATCATAACCTTCGTTTCTTTCATAAAACAAACAATAGCGTAATTTATTTTATTCTAGTGTGTCCTGTATTCAAGCCTCTATTAGACTGTGAGAAAAATGTGGCGTATGAGGATTTGGGTTCAAGAAAAACCTCATACTGTAGGTAAGTAAGCCCTGCTGTTATAGAGTTGTCACGGATAACAATCTATACCACGTGTCTTCCTTACTGTAGACAACTGTCTATACCACGTGTCTTCCTTACTATAGACAGCTGTCTATACCACGTGTCTTCCTTACCATAGACAACTGTCTATACCACGTGTCTTCCTTACTAAAGACAACTGTCTATACCTCTTGTCTTCCTTACTATAGACAACTATCTTTACAACGTGTATTCATTACCACGACAGCTGTCTATACCACGTGTCATCCTTACTATAGACAGCTGTCTATACCGCGTGTCTTCCTTCTATAGACAATTGTCTTTACCGCGTGTCTTCCTTCTATAGACAGCTGTCTATACCACGTGTCTTCCTTACCATAGACAGCTGTCTATACCGCGTGTCTTCCTTCTATAGACAATTGTCTTTACCACGTGTCTTCTTTACCACGACAGCTGTCTATACCACAATTCCCCCTTACCAAGACAACTGTCTATACCACGTGTCCTCCTTACCATTGGAAGCTGTCTATACCACGTGTCCTCCTTACCACTGAAAGCTGTCTATACCACGTGTCTTCCTTACCACTGAAAGCTGTCTATATCACGTGTCCTCCTTACCAAGACAACTGTCTATACCACGTGTCCTCCTTACCACTGAAAGCTGTCTATACCACGTGTCCTCCTTATCTTTGGAAGCTGTCTATACCACGTGTCCTCCTTACCACTGAAAGCTGTCTATATCACGTGTCCTCCTTACCTTTGAAAGCTGTCTATACCACGTGTCCTCCTTACCAAGACAGCTGTCTATACCACGTGTCCTCCTGACCACTGAAAGCTGTCTATACCATGTGTCCTCCAGACCATTGAAAGCTGTCTATACCACGTGTCCTCCTTACCAAGACAGCTGTCTATACCACGTGCCCCCCTTACCAAGACAGCTGTCTATATCACGTGTCCTCCAGACCATTGAAAGCTGTCTATACCACGTGTCTTCCTTACCACGACAGCTGTCTATACCACGTGTCCTCCTTACCAAGACAGCTGTCTATACCACGTGTCCTCCTTACCAAGATAGCTGTCTATACCACGTGTCCTCCTTACCAAGACAGCTGTCTATACCACGTGTCCTCCAGACCATTGAAAGCTGTCTATACCACGTGTCTTCCTTACCACGACATCTGTCTATACCACGTGTCCTCCTTACCAAGACAGCTGTCTATACCACGTGTCCTCCTTACCAAGACAGCTGTCTATACTACGTGTCTTCCTTTCTATAGACAGCTGTCTATACCACGTGTCCTCCTGACCATTGAAAGATGTCTATACCACGTGGGTAACTATGATAGCTGTCTTAACTGTACGTTTTGTTATCATGAATAACATCAAATACCTCACGATTTTGTTATCAAGAATAAAAACTTACACCAAATACAATTGTTATTGTGGAAAACCATCTTTACAAAGTGTGTTTGTTTCCATGAGTTCCAAGACGTTATCATTAAGCTTGCGTTATTTCAGGTCTTACGTAGAGAGTATAGAGTGCCTTGAGTCTAGTCTAATAAACATCACGTGTTCATTTGGGGACGAGACGAGAGCCATAATCCTGGACACAGTGTACGACCAGGAGTCCCGACAGTTTGGTGACGGAGTCTGTATGGCAGGTATGTGTTTTATATCCGACAGTTTGGTGACGGAGTCTGTATGACAGGTATGTGCTTTATACTGTACAAAACTCGAAGAATCCTTCCCGGCTTTTAAGAATAATATCTCCAAATTATCTTTGAAACGGAAAGTATAAGAACTAAGTGATTTACCAAAGAATGTCTTTCCCACTGCAATCCTTCCTATGTAGATGTTGTAATCAATATTGAGAATATAAGATATCCATTCACGTATGTATATTTATGTCTCTAATCAGCCAAAGATTGCGCCGACATAGACCAGACAGTGACGACCGTCACCTCCTGTTTAAAAACATGGAACGTGACCAGGGATTATACAGAGAGGTGAATATTTATTAAGTTCACTCTAGCCCAGTTGTTCAAAGGGTGATAAGCTGAATCAGCATTACCGCAAATTTCAATTCTCCTGTAACTTAGATACGAAACCATTGAATTAGTTACAACTTTCGAGATATCAAAAATCTAGTAGTGTATATTTGCAGAATGCAAAATTGTGAGATTGTACCTTGTATATTGACTGAATCATTAATGGTTGAAAATTGTCGTTTAAAAGAAATTGAGCTAACCACCTATGAACAACTTAGTCCTGCTGGATACTTACGTTTTTGGAACATGATAGTCTCAGGAAAAAAACTTCCGTTTACAACTACCGACGATTGTCTACAACTGTCTGAATAGTGTCCATTAAATTCATCCTTTTTTTCCTACAAAAGTTATTTCATATCTGAAATTGCAGTCCAGTTTTTTTTTTCAGATAGTCAATAGCGTGTCCGTCTTCATAGGTGTACTACATATATATATTTGCTTTGTCTATGGCTTACCTTAGCTTATGAATTGTATCGAAAATGTGGTATCTCACCAACCTTGATATTAATTCTAATAATTAAAAAGTGTTGCTTTCAATGTCTTTTTCTTATTTTGTTTACTTTTCTAGTGGCACGGATATTTTGAAAGAATGCATTTCAAAAAAGACCCCGTGTTCTGAGGCTCTACAAGTAGTACCTTTTTACGAGAAAAGTCTCACTGGCATTGGTGTATTGGTTCCACTAACAACAGAATCAGCAGAAACAACAACTATTGTAACTACACAAAAAATGATGACGTCATCAGTGAGGTCACCAGCACCTTCCAGTGAGTTAAACTTCGGTACCAACCTCACGAGAAAAGCATGTCACAGTATATCACCTGCTAGTTTCTAGTTTTGTGGTTGATAAAATGTATGCGTAATGGTGTCACAGATTGCATGTCGACATGTGAGTTGATTGACGTACGTAATAGCATTAACGTAAAAATATATCTCATGTATTATTTTTGGTGCATGGGTGGTTTCGTGTTATATAGTGCATGCATGTTTACTTTTTTCAGTTTGAGTCTATATTCACCTTGTGTACCGCATAACGTGAGATCACCTCAGAAACGAACTCTATAGCACGTTAAATTATTCCGCAAATATCAGGAAATACTTTTAATTGGACAACTTATCCCTGTGAATTTATGATACAAAAAATAATCGCTTTAAATGTCGTCGATTCCATGGCGTCGCGTTGAAAACAGATAATGCTATAGATCCGCTGAAATTAGAAATACAATTATTACGTGTACTGCTTAGAAATACAGCGTGCTCGTCTAAAAAAACGACTATTTCTTCCTTAAATTATAGACCTAAAACTTTTTAAGAAATCTCCAGTTCCTTCATTATAGACCTAAAACTCTAAGAAATCGACGTTTTCCATTGTACAACTCTTAAAATTCAAGAAATCTTCATTTTTCAACGGAGACGTATGGATTCATAGGTATCTGTTTAAAGTGTACAGTTCTCCTCGGGGTCGTTTAGTAAAACACAAGACAAAACGTACCCTCCAAGTAACCTTGGTGTGTCCCTCCACCACAGAAACACGCGTGTCAAGAATGTGTGGCAGGCGTGTAGTCAATAAAAACACATAGTAGACATACTTACACGGTTACCGAGTACTTCCTATCTCACTAGTGTGTACCACATACTTAACTTTCACGGTAACATTCACACACATTTTAGTTGGTGATATTGGCTTATTATATATCTATTTTTAAATATTATGATAAATCTTAATTAAATTGTCTGCCCATTTTTCAATATTATAGCTATAAGTCCTCTGGTTTCCTTGGTTTGGAGGCTTCTATGAGCATGACACATGACACAGTTTTGCATGTATATCATAGTTTGGAGACGTAATACTATATACTTTCTGTATACAACTATACGCACGTGACCGTCATTAACAATGTCGACTCGCCATGTTCCAGTCGACCCTTCTGTGAAGGCATCGTACGTCACCCAGTGGGATGTTATGGAGATCACTACTGACACAGACACACGGCCTCTCAACCGGACAACTGAAATAGTAACAAAGTCACTCAACTCAACGGCTGAAATAGTAACAAAGTCACCCACCCCGATGGCTGAAATAGTCACAAAGTCACTCAACTCAACGGCTGAAATAGTAACAAAGTCACTCAACTCAACGGCTGAAATAGTCACAAAGTCACCCACCCCGATGGCTGAAATAGTCACAAAGTCACTCAACTCAACGGCTGAAATAGTAACAAAGTCACTCAACTCAACGGCTGAAATAGTCACAAAGTCACTCAACTCAACGTCTGAAATAGTCACAAAGTCACCCACCCCGATGGCTGAAATAGTCACAAAGTCATTCAACTCAACGTCTGAAATAGTCACAAAGTCACCCACCCCGATGGCTGAAATAGTCACAAAGTCACCCACCCCGATGGCTGAAATAGTCACAAAGTCGCCCACCCCGATGGCTGAAATAGTCACAAAGTCACCCACCCCGATGGCTGAAATAGTCACACAGCCGCAGCTCAACCTGACGGATAGAACAAAAGACATATCTACACTAACTACTAGTAGATCAATCCAAGTTACCCAACATTCTAACAACAGAACAAATAACACTTTACTTGATAGTGGTCTTTCTACTGCTATAGATGCTACCGTGAGCACTGTCAACAAGAGAAAAGGAATAAAGACGAACCCTCCGGCCAACACAGACGTTGTCATTTCCAATGATTCTACTAATTCAAGCCGCAAATTTAGCATAGGCGTAACCAAGGTATCATCAACTACCGGTAGCAACGAAGACGCCGTTGTCATGGTTACGAGTAGTAACAGGGTCGTAGAGCCAGAGAAAGTGACAACAGTTTCGTCACCAAGGCAACCCCCCAGCACCAAAGAGTTACACGGAACGCCAACGCCGGCCAGTAAAGAGTTCACCTCCCGACTGGTTAACACTGACCCAAGTCCGGTGACTACCAGCCCTGGATTTGTTGACAAGCACACTATTCCCCTACGTCATACTACGTCACGGGTATCAATGGTGGATGCTGAAGATCCAACACCAAATCAAGGTGATTGCATTGTTACTTGAATGTGTCTTCTTGTCGTTTTATTGTACTAATACACATATAGTTTGTATTTATATAACATCTATCGTCGATGAAGCAGCAGGCGCTTACTCTTCCGGAACACCTGGTCTCCATGAAAATCTTTCCTTTGTTCCTATTTTGCCCCTAGTAATCGATTTTGAGTTCGGAATATGGTTTTGTTGACGCTTTGGTATCCTCTGATTTTATAGACGTATATAGACGAAAAAATCACTCTCGGAATCAACCGATGTTTCAAACATCGAAATTCTTTTGATAATCCTTGCAGTAATATGTTATGAGGGTATTTTCACTTTATCAAAAGTGACTTTGCTTTCGTTCATTAATGTGTATCTACATGCATCTTGTGTTATGGTTAAAAATCTAAATCATATGAAAGAAACTGTGTAATTATATACTTCGTGAATATATACTCGTAAGAAACCTATAGCATTCAATGCTAGACATCATCAAATATTATATTAGAACTGTAATACATGACGTTATTTGACACGAGGAACTCCTAACCAATTAGAGACTGAATTTTTCATATCGATTTTATAGGCGAAACAGTTTTTTTCTTTTTACACGAACAGGTAAAATGTGTTGTATATGGTGTTTTTACTGTGTTGGGTTATACAAAATCTCAAAACATCAATATTCGTTCGGTCGTTAAAGAGAATTTGGTAATTTATTACAGAGACTTCATGACATAATAACTACAGAATGTAAACCTTCCCTAATTACAAATAAACATTCACATATCTTCGGTTTTTATCATTATTTCATTATTAGGAACCACTCCAAATCTGATTACGAATCCAGCAGCTGAACCCACCACTATAGGAAGGGAGACAACTCGTACATTAATCTCGTCCGTACACACTTCCTCTTCCACAACCGAAACAGTTACAGAAAAATTGACACCTCCATCGACATCATCAACTTCAGACTCGTCATTAAAGAAGGAACCAAAAATTGATGGCACTAATGGTAAGACAAACAAATCTTGAAATACTAGTATTATCATCCATGCAGAATATTTGACAAAGCTAAATGTGTATGAGCGTAATATTCTCACTGGGAAGTTGTGCTGACGACAGTAAACAGGTTTATAGTTGTCGTAACTTCCGAGACGATAGTTCCACTTTGCATGTGTCTGTTTGTGTGTGACTGTTATGGCATGCTCACCATCGTTGTTTTATTAAGTGTTGTTACACACGTGTACCTTTTATTGATCTATAACGATTATTTGCTTTTTGTTTTGTTTCATATATGATTCTTTGACTATTGTAAACCCGTTTTATACTCATCATAATGAATAAGATATTGAATTCCGACAATAAAGTGATTCTGCAGATTATTCTACAAGCCTCTAGCTCACACCGACGGGTGATTACAGGTGATAGTACTGTTCTCCAGTCCAGAGTGACATCTAGTGACTAACTTTGATTTTATTTTGCAGGTGGCGGTACCGTTCTCAAAGCCCAGAGCGACACCTAGTGACTAACTTTGGTTTTATATTACAGGTGGCAGTACTGTACCCCAGCCCAGAGCGACACCTAGTGACAAATTTTGGTTTTATGTTACAGGTGGCAGTACTGTACTCAGCCCAGAGCGACATCTAGTGACTAACTTTGATTTTATTTTGCAGGTGGCAGTACTGTACTCAGCCCAGAGCGACACCTATTGACTAATTTTGGTTTTATATTACAGGTGGCAGTACTGTACCCCAGCCCAGAGCGACACCTAGTGACTAATTTTGGTTTTATGTTACAGGTGGCAGTTCTGTACTCAGCCCAGAGCGACACCTAGTGACTAATTTTGATTTTATTTTGCAGGTGGCAGTACTGTACTCAGCCCAGAGCGACACCTAGTGACTAATTTTGGTTTTATGTTATAGGTGGCAGTACTGTACTCAGCCCAGAGCGACACCTAGTGACTAATTTTGGTTTTATATTACAGGTGGCGGTACTGTACTCAGCCCAGAGCGACACCTAGTGACTAATTTTGGTTTTATGTTATAGGTGGCAGTACTGTACTCAGCCCAGAGCGACTACTAGTGACTAATTTTGGTTTTATATTACAGGTGGCAGTACTGTTCTCCAGCCCAAAGCGACTTTACTGTGTTTTATAGTGACTCTATCACCCTTCTTCCTCACGTGACCAAGTCTTGTGAACGTTTCGGATGTGATGGAAGTGTCAATTGAATATCTGCTGTGAATTGAATGACGATTGAATTGTTGAATATATGAGAAGAGGATGAACGATATTTTATGGGTGAACGGTTGTAATGATCGATACATATTGATTTTTATTTAATGTCATGTAGATAATTTATATAATTGTTCATTTTGTGACACATGGTTTGTAATCTTATTGATCAATGAAATACAGCACCGGGCCAAAGATAAGTCGACTTTATTTATTTTGGTATATAGTCTTTGTATTTATAACATTCTTCAATAATTTTACTGGCTTTGTTAATGGATGGATTTTGAAACTTTTTAGTCACTTTGGAAAATTCCAAAGTGTCTTTTCATAATATTCGTTTCTTTTTCCATTGTTTATTTCTGGAGTATTATAGAATAGTCTACGCTGCTCATTTCCATGTAACGCCATTCTCTGTATAACGCTATTAAAATGACTTGAATTATGATTTCCTTGGTCATACAAAACGGAAAAGAGTGGAAATATCATGAGATGAAAGGGGGAACAATTGTACTTAAGTGTACAAATTTTCAATAAAATATGACACATTAACAAAGCCAGGAAAATTCAATGGAACGTTTGAAATACAAAGAATATATTGCAAAAGTCAAAATGTTCACTCACTGTTGGCACGGTGCTGTAGAATGTGCAATAATCAAAATTCAACCACGTATGCACCTTAAGAATCACTTACTTAATCAAAAGAATTACGAGTCAACCAAAAGGAGGTAAATAACAGGTCAAGCGCACCATATATAGCAGTGATACAGTTGCATTGTTTACATAGTATACCTTCGTGCTACGATCACACTCTTTGCATATAACTTTGAGCTACAGCTTAATTGTAGCACATTATACATACACCAATGAGGAGAGACAGACACTTATCCAGATGCTTTCAGAGATCGTTTAAAACAGCTTTGTTTTATTACAATGAGGAACACGATGAGGTTTGATGAGTATTTAGTATGAACACAAACTTAACCTTGTTCGAAGGGTTTAGAATACCAGAATGAGAAATATGAATATTGATGTAACTTGGTATAGAATAACATGCTACTGTAGACAATAATTAACTTGAACTGTATAGCATTCATCAGAAGCCAGAGTAGACATTTCATTTTTTACATTACACATATCTTTGTGTTTCTTTGTTTTTTATTC
Organism: Mimachlamys varia; assembly: GCA_947623455.1. Classification (NCBI taxonomy): domain Eukaryota; kingdom Metazoa; phylum Mollusca; class Bivalvia; order Pectinida; family Pectinidae; genus Mimachlamys; species Mimachlamys varia. The sequence continues at coordinate 23,475,902 of OX392532.1, read as the reverse complement.
ATCTACCATTATTTTCATCTGAGCATTATGATGAAGATGAAGATATTTGATCAGAATGTATGGGATACCACATCATCTATCGACAATCATTTGAACAGTGATATGCACATTATTGTATGTTTATGCCCCTGATTCCAGTGCCCTTATACAATGTACACTTGACATGGAATTCGACAGAAAGACGTAGCGATTATCACAACCAAATTGTCTAGCTTCAGGGTTCGTATATGTGCTGGTGCTCAAACTTGTGTTCTCTGTTCAAGGCCATTAGCTTTCGCCGTTAATGAATACCGGAAGTCCAAAAGTATACAAGAGTTGAACATCCAAATGCACATACAGAAACTAACAAGAAGTTAATCAACGGTGTAAACAAATGAGTGAAATACTTGAATAAATAATGGTGATCTTTTGTGAACAATTATGAAGAATTTTGGACCAATTTGCAGCAGAATTCTGTTTACATTTCAAGTTTGACAGAAAGACATGAATAAAGGAACAAGAGATGTCGGTTTGATAAAACAATAATTTAGCACCAAATTGGTATCATATATACGGGCCCTAGTTTCCTTTTTCGTGGAGGGTCATCATGATCTATTAAGTTAAGTACCTGGATACCTAGATTGTATATCCAGGTATGTACCAAGGCGTTGAAGGTATGGAATAGCTCCATTTATCATATTCAGATAAATTGAATATAATTAATTCTGTAAAAGAGATGTTTTTCATTGGGGCGCATTCGCGAAATATATGTTAATAGTATTCGTCAAATATATCTGGTATTATATTTATTACAGTAGATGGATAACTATAAAGGGAGTCTAATACTCTAACGTTCTCACATACATATGTGTGTCTTCATTCAAACAACGACATTAAGCTCTGTTTTCATACAAGGTGGAATTTTTTAAATATTTAGTCTGTGTTCAACAATTAAGTTGCCTATATGAAAAACTATTTTATTCATTACAATCAAATTATTTGTTTTTTCATTATTAATGTAGATTTTTCATCTTCAAATATATTTTGAATATGTGAACTTCTGTTGATCCACTAACAAACCGTTATCTAGGGCGCTTGGTTTGATTGATTGTACGTCCTATTAACGGCTGGGGTCATTTGAGGACGGCCTCCCGGTGTATGCGATATGTTTGTGTATTGAATGTGTGTGTATTTGGGAAGCTGCATTATGTTCTTGTAAGCCTTGTTGCAATAGTCCGGATCTTTTGCCGATTTAAAGTGCTACCATAATAAAATAAACTGCCGAAGTCCCCCAGCAGAATACCCAACCCGGTCATATTATACTAACAACGGTTGAACCGGTCATTCCACTCAGATAATGCTGAACGTCAAGCCGGGAGAAGTATCTACCATTTTTTAAGACTTTGGAATGTCTTGGCATAGGTTCAGAATCCAAAGCCTTCCTCACATGGATAAGGGAGACATTAGGAAGATAAAAGTTGTTTAGAAAGAAGAGAAAAGATCAGATCCCAAATTTAGTCGCCTCTTACGATCATGCATTGGGGGCAGCAGGTAAAAATCTTACGCCCTACCTCCAAGGCAATATCAACTTTTTTTAATCTGCACTTGCAAGATATGTTTTATCGTATGCTTGACTATTATGTTTTAATTAACAGAAAATCAGGAAATCCAGTTTTGTAAAACGTACGTCATGTTTGGTTATTAAAGTAATGATCATTTTTACATTATTGTTTGTTTTGATTTTATCATTACTTAAATATTATTTAACGGGTAACATGGGGTGGATTTCACATAATATGGTCAGTTCGGAACCCTACATATATTTGCCAATAATAAACCATTGTACAAAAGCGGTGAGGATAGCAGTTCTCTATTCTATCGTCACCACGAGGAACAACACCATAACTACAAAAAGTGCCAAAAGTCTTTTTATTTGGTTTCATTTTTTAGGTTTATTTTGCTATCTATTCTTTGTATTTCCAAATTATTTCAATGAATTTTCCTGTATTTTTTTCTGAATCATTTTTTAATGAAATTTTGTAAAATTATAGAGAATTATATAAGGTTTCATCTCAAAACATTTTTAACTGTTTTCCGATGTAAATATACAGGGAAATCATAATTTATGTACATCGAATTTTTTGGACGCCATTTTGACGTTATTTTGGTAGCGTCATACAGAAACATGGCATCACACTGAAATTAGCAGTGTAGATAATTCTGTATTCTCCATTAATACACAACGGAAAATTTAAATGGTAATATGAGAAGATACTATTGATAAATCTATACAAAATGACCAAAGATTGTCCTTAAACAAAGTCAAGAAAATTCACCGAAAAATTCAAATACAACGGATATATAGAATCTGTTGGCACGACACTGTATAATTTATTTAGGGCTAACTTTGAAAAAGTCAAAATTATGTTCCAGAGTGCTAGTGTAGTTTGGAGAACTGTCCGTTAAAGGTAACGCGGACGGCTTACTTTATCTACACAACTGTTTGGAAAGAATCAGGTATCAATGTTCAAATCGTGAACTTTCTTTTCTAGACAGTAATGTATAACTTGCTTGTTTCGCCGAACTTGTGTCCTTACAAACAGCGATATATATGGGTCGATATATTATGGCTTGCAATATCTTTCGTACATGAAACACGAAATGGCAGACTTGTTATTTATCAGTTATGACATCGATTGTGTGAAGCCATAGGCTTAAGCACACGTATATGAGGGAAATGTTTTTTTTAAAAGTACAAAAGAATAAGACCAGGTGTTCCAGGAGAATAAGCGTATCCTGCTTCATCGACGAAACCCCGCAATGTAAATATGGGTCACATCCCAGTGAATGTCAGGACATCAAAGTGAGAACCGAGTCATCATTCTCAATCACAAGTAGGCATATTAATGATCATACTTAAAAACGTCCATTTTCATAATTATCATACAAGGCTATAGAATATTTCTTAATGAGACCAATATGACAAAACAGACGAAATATGAAGAAGACGAAAATCGTCTAGCTAAAATATAACGACGAGGGTATGAAATGCTTGATATAGTCGTCATCAAAGTGCATCTATCGATATCCTGTGCATAGTTTTATTCAATAAAATAAGAGAAAACCGAAGCGTCAACATAATCATAATCCAAACTCAAAATCGATTAAACCAGGGGCAAAATTTGAACAAAGGAAACATTTACATGGAGACCCTTGCAAAAGTACAAGAGAATAAGACCAGGTGTTCCGGAAGAGTAAGCGTCTTCTGCTTCATCGACGACAACCGCCATGTAAATCTTTGTCACATCCAAGTAAACATCAAGGTCTCAAAATGAGAACCGAGTATCATTGTCAATCACAACAAGTTAAATCACTAATGAGCATACTCAAAAACGTCCATCTTCATATCACTTAAAGATACAGAATATTTCTCAATGAGACAAAGATGGCGACCATAAAACCTGCCCATAGTACTGATCAACCTGCATCTCTCGAATCCTTGTGTTTGTTTGTCAGCAGTCGACATCGATCACGAAAATCCCGATATTTAGAGCAAGCCCTGGAATACCGAATCAACTGCGACATGTAAACACCATAGGTTGGAGAAGCAGGGATGTTACTATCAAGAAATGGAAAGTTAACGATCGGAAAATTGAAATCATCACGTTTATCGTGTAGCTAAGTAGTAAGATGTCCATGTTGGTCGTAGTTTAAGTAAATATCGAGGTAAGCAGTATCGATTTCGGAAAACATGCGGTATCAATATCTAGCTCGGAAATACCCAACCCGTGAATGTTAAACCATCTCCGACCTGTTTACATCGTAGGTAAGTATTATGTTTATCATTGTCTACAGTTTGGTGATTTCAGTTGATGTACTCATTCATACAGAGAAGAAAGAATCAGAATTTTAAAAATATTGATAATCGAACCCTTTGATACATACAAATTGAAACCAACACGTGTGCCGTGTCGGTATTAGTATAACGGGTGCTGTAGTACAGTCAGTGCAACCTTAACATGTCATTCTACAGACGATACCATAGCCTACTGACAAAAATATACCTTTCTACCTCAATACACTGTGTTATTCCACTCTCAGACCACTGTATGAAACTGCTGACTGTTGGATAAATATATGTTATATACAAGTAGTGGTATGTAGCCTTCTGGACTTTTGATTTGTTGAAAAGTTGGAAATCAAATGGTGTAATCCCACGTGCGGATTGTTGACGTCTTCATCGATTGTTGACGTCGTCACAACTTGGCGAGAATATATAATTGATGATGTGTTTTTGCGCAAATGCCAAAGCGACTTAATATTATTGTGGTAGAAACAGGTCACACGACTCGTGGTTATTGGATATGGAATTTATTTCATTTTCGTTAATTGTTTTAAAGCTCGTTTTTTTTTTTGTAACTTTAAAAAAATAATAACTCAAGTGAAATAATTTCCATATCCAAAAACCACTCGCTCACGGATGTGTAACCTCTATTTATTATATTTGTACCGGTAAAATGTCGGAAAATATCAATTTAATAAACTTATATCATCACTGCTTATATCATTACTAGTTATGAGATCTGATACATGTACTATGTGTACTATACAATCAAATCATAATAAAGCAAGGAAACTTAAAACATTCATACTATTTTGGAAATTAAAAGATATCGAATGAATTTTTGAATGTTTTTTTTTTTTTTGGTATTTTTACTTTAAAAATAACGCTTTATCCTGTGGCGTATTAAAATTCTATTAGCCTTTAAACGCATTCCGATAAGTTGTCACAGCAAATTTCAAAAATGAAATCAGACATGAAAGCTTTTGAAAAACGTAATAAAAAGAAAATTCCATGGTTTTCCGTTAAATATCAAATATAAATCACTCGTATTGTAGATATTTTAAATATTTTCACGAGTGCGTACTCTTGAAATATAATTGATATTAAACGAGAAACCATTGAAAAGCATCCGTGTATTTAGCATATATTTAATACTACAGGTCAGAACTACAGGATTTTATTCACCATAGAACATTAAATATTCAGATTGCTTTCCAATAGCCACATCTGTTACAGAATGACAGACCCATTATTAATATAACAACACATGAATAAAACAATAATTTACTTACCCCTCCCGAGCACAGCGCAGTCAGGAAATATACGGCATGAAGTTACAGCAAAACACGTGTTGCTTCCTAAATTTACAAAACATTTGGCTATATGACGTGGTTCGCCTTGTTCTGATTGTTCAAAGATACGATAGCCAATAGCCGACATAGATAGATAGATTTATGTAATTGGTAAAATATTTTATCAATATATAAAGGAGAACACAGAAAATTTACGATTTATTCCTACTGTGGTCCCACATGAAACACAAAATACGAACATTAACATGTAATATAAATACTTATCACATTCAAGTTAATACATGGTTAAGATATGTCACAGATTCATAAAATAATTATCACATTCAATAAATACCTGTTGTTTTATCACAAGTTTGAATTATATTTTAGATTAATGATCACCAAACATAAAAAATATGTATCATCTTTTATAAAAAATATTCGTTGGTACATTTTGGAAATACGATAATGTACTAGCAAACTATGTGTATGATAACCACCAAATGTAGTCAATTCTTAATAAAACCCTATGTAGAAAGTATGGTTTCTAATGTTTTCTTTTTCTTCAAGAATAATGCAGTAATATTTATCAATAGTATATACAAAAGAATTTGGTTACATCCTTAAAGCCTATGTAAAGCCATATCTTAGTCTTCCTTACACTAGATCATGTGTATCTTCGGTTTCTGTTTTTGTCTTCTGGGTGTTTGTATTTGATTTTGTTCTGAAATTCTTTTATCGGTTTGATATTTCTTCATTTTAGATTCCGATATTTTTTGTCCAGAGTTAATGATGATGATCTTTATATTTTCAATGTAATTTCTGGTTTCGTCAATGTTGAGATTTTGAACTGTTTTCATTCTTTGGTTTCTGTTTTTTGTTGTCAATATTGACGCTTTATCGTATTTGTACTTCGGTAACTATTCTTGCCTGAAACCTTTGCTGTGGTATACGTTCACTTTGGCTTCTGGGTTTGTCCTGTGACTTTGTTAATGATAGCACATATATTTGTATTTAATTTTGGTTTCTGGTCTTGTCCGGAGTCAGTATTGGCGCAATGACATGTATTTTCTTTGGTCTATAATTTTGTTCGGAATCAATGTCTGCGCGACACATTTTAGGCTTGCTTCCTGATCAGTTTAGAAATTTTGGATTCCTACCTTTTGGCTCCTAGCATCACTGAAGAGTCGTAGAAGGACGAAACAGCTGTATGATGCAGTTTAATTCAGTTTTTCGGCATACTGTATCTATTACTAAATTTAAGAGGTGCAACATATGTGTGTGTTACGTCATCTTTCTGACATTAGCTGAAAATTCCATAAGCGATCTTACCTTTGTTCCTATTTTGCCCCTAGTTTAATAGATTTTGAGTTCGGATTATGGTTTTGTTGACGCTTTGGTATTCTCTGAATGATTTTTTTAAAAATAGGTTCAGTGTATTTTGCTGCCTGCGTGTTGTTCATTGACATATTTCGACCTTGTTTGCTGTCGCTTGGGTCTCCTTGTTTTTTTGTGTTTTGATGTTATGGGAAATGTTTGTTTTCTAATTAGTACTGTGCAATCTTCAATTAAAAAGAACATTTCAGAGAATATCGAAGCGTCGACCATAATCCGAACTCAAAATCGGTTAAACTAGGGGTAAAATATGAAAAAAAAATGAAAAATTTACATGGAGACCCTTGTAAAAAGTACAAGAGAATAAGACCAGGGCCCGTATTCCTGAAACCGTTCTCATGCTCAAGCATGGATTTCGTGCTCAAGCCTTATTTCTTGTTTTGGCTATAAATTATTCAAAAATCTAACTTTGTCAAAGTTTTAGAAAAAAGTTGAAGAGACATGAAGCCAAAAGCTGTTTTCAACATTTTCATTGACTTTTTGACTCTACGACATGATTACGGAGAGTTTCAAGAAAGCTGGCTTAAGCACAGAATTCATACTTCAAGTCCTCAAAGCGAGACCAAAAATAGATGTTTTCACTTTTTGGAACGCAATAAAGAGCCGGATATTGAGGTGATTTGATCTTGCAAAATAGGAAAGAGCGTCATTATATATTCAAATAAAAGCGGTTCATCTAGTTCAGTTCGGCCACTGTAAATGCTACTACGTAATATGGCAGGATAGGCATGATATGGAGCAACAAACAAAATGTCGAGACATTTTTTCCGGTCCATTACACTAATGTAACCTCGGCCAATCCCTGTTAAGGCTGCCGTACGTGTCGATCAACAACATTACCATAGTTGCCTCGAGAAAAATCGTCTCCTACGTATTAATCATTGTTGTTGCACAATGTACATTAGAGGCACCATAAGTGTCAGGGACATATGGTCAGGAAACGATAGGACACGTCTGATATCTATAACCAGAACGCGTTATAGTTGAGACCTTACAGACCCAGTAGGATAGCGTTATATAACAGCGCTGAGTCAACCTGGGGATCATTCTACGTAAGGTGAGACTTAAACCTCTGTAAATCATTGTTACATCTTTTATTTGTCCATATTAGGTCTATTTATCGTCCTAGTAGATATGATAGCATTATGGTGTCGTGGAATCGTATCTATGTTTACGTCATATATAGCTGATCAATCTCGCATCTATGAAAGAACAATATGGCCGCAAGTGGCTTAAACACTCACGCAACCCTTAGTGTCTGATCGAAAAATATTCTGTATCTTTGTGTGATATGAAGATGTATGCTCATTGGTATGCTCACTTTTTGTGATTGACAATTACTCGGTTCTCATTTCGAGGACTTGATGTGACCAAGATTTACATGGTGGGTATCGTCGATGAAGCAAAAAACGCTTACTCTTTCGGAACATCTGGTCTTATTATGTTGTACTTATACATGTAGATCTTTCCCTTTTTCGTAATTTGCCCCTTGTTTAATCGATTTTGAGTTCAGATTTTGTTTTTTTTTTACGCTTCTGTATTCCCTTTTTTCTGTTTTACGTCCTATGAATAGCTATGGTCATTTAAGAAAGTGTCAAGCTTTACTGGTGGAAGAAAGCTGGAGTTTCCTGTGAAAACACCAGCCAACCTAACGCCTGCCCCATGTAGGCCCCGAAATCGCAACCCAGAAGTGGAGGGCTAGTGTTTGATATAAAATGTTCTGTGATAATGTAAATGTGTCCATTCTAATTATATTGCGACATGACATTTATGCCAGGAGCAGATTTGGTGTGAACACATCTGATTATTAAAGTTTGTGCTAATGAATTTATTTATAGTTTGCATATATCTAATGGCATACATAAATCGTTAAGTTCTCTTTGGAATATAAAAATAATCCGGAAAAACGTCAATAAAACCATAATCAGACCTCAAAATCGATTAAACCAGGGGCAAAATATGAACAAGAAAAGATATACGCGGAAACCATTGAAAAGTACAATCGAATAAGACCATGAGTTCCGAAGAATAAGCGTCTCTGCTTTTGTTTATCTGTATTAACAATTACTTCCCAATAACCATTAACTAGTGTTTGTTTCACCTATCCTTTCTATTGACATACATACATTTGCGTTGAACTATTGCACTATGTTGTAGGAGCAAAATGTTGCTGTCTGGTTTGACTCTACTGGTCATCGTTCACGTGGTCAGTAGCTGGGACCCTAATGCCGGACTAGTAACGTCGTGGACAAAGAAAACCGGTGTCACCGCCAATGCTTCGACTGGTACCAATCCCGGCCTCGTTTTAGACGGAAATGACAACACACACTGGACTTCCGGTGCCTGCCTGCCGACAGGGTTCCTGCTTCAACCGGATGTCAATGTTTTGCTCAATCTATGCCAAACATCTGATTGTCAGATGAACGGAGGCACAGACCAAGGCTTGAATCTGATGACGGACGGTAGTCTGTACACTACAAGTCAGGTAGCAGTCGGACAAAACAGCGAAGCGAAGGTGTCGCTGGACACGAGTAGCAAGAATATCACCCAGATTTCGATATGGGGGATTTATAATGGAGACACGATGCTGAAGGTAGTGGATACCCTGGGCGCTGAAACCACAATGCATACTTTTAACCAGAGCGATAACTATCACCAGAGAACGTTTGCTGTTACGAAAACATTAAGCCAAATTAGCCTGGTATCAGCCACGTCGTTCGGTGTTAAGGAAATAGCAGCGGTAGGGCATAAAGGATGTCAGGAAAGGATAGTGGTAGACCTGGGTGTGTTACGGAGAATAGGCGTGGTCCGCACGAGACACTGGGCCGGGACAGACGCAGCATATAGTTCAAGCCTCCTCATGTCTACAGACGGTCAAACGTGGGACACAGTGCAAGCTTTACAGCCTACCGCATTGCATGCTGTCCAAACCCGATTACAGTCACCGACCGAATATAGGTATATCGCGATAGATTACGATGTGAAATTAAAGAACTATAACAAAGTGTACTGTTGGGAAATAGACGCGTATGACGAGTATGGAATATGGGGACCAGCACCATCGGCTGAAGCTAACCCAGTGTCTTTACGCCAGTTGCTCGGGGTGAATGGTATATGGGGATGGGGGCACAATCCAAATGGTCCCACACTGTACAGCAGGGTTGCGTCCTACGCAAGGAACTACCACAATCTTAACTGGGACGTTAAGGACCCGGACTTTGACCCGGAGTTTGAACAGATGGGTCAAGGTCACGGTACCAATGCGTTTTGGTGGCTAAATTGGGATCAGGAGTACAGCCATTGGCGGGCAGCTAATCTCAGCGTCGACACGTCTATCCAGTTCCTCAGTAAAACTTTCCCAGCCAGTGTTTGGAACACCCCCCGCCAGTCCGCGTACCGATATGGCAGAGAGTTCGGCCGACACTTTGGTCCAGAGATAGGTAACGGTCTGGTAACTGCTATGGAGGTGGGGAACGAGCCTTGGGATTATAGTGCTGATTTTTATGCTACTGTTTTGGAGGGCATGACCGCGGGAGTACGAGACGTCGATCAAATCATGGACGTCCTGCCTGGGGCCTTCCAAGCTTACACAATTGCTCCGGAGGAACCTACAAGTGGAAACTACATCGGGAATCGAGTAAGGAGTGCTGTTTCAAGGTACATCAGTGTTATAAATACGCATGCGTACAGCTTTGTGAACAATGCAAGCGGTCAGAGAGTGGCAACATACCCGGAGCACCCCGATTCGTCCTTCAACAGCATACGGAACATGATCCGCTGGAGGGACGTCAACACCCCTTGTAAACCAATATGGCTGACTGAGTGGGGCTGGGATGCTGACGGCGCTCAGGAAGACTGCGCTGCCACTGAATGTGTAACGGAGGTTGCGCAGGCCCTATACGGAGCTCGTGGTCTGTTCATGGCGGCGCGTCTCGGCTTGGGCAGGGCCACGTGGTATTTCTATGCAAACACTGATGATTGCAACACATTGTTCTGCAGAAGTGGTTTGACTACCACCGCCAAGAATAACTTCACGGAGAAAGCAGTATTTCACATGTTCGAATCTGTTCTGGGTAAATTAGGGGAAAGTCATTTCCACACTGCATTAACGGAAGATAAGCATGGGTATGTCTACTTGTTTGGCACAACAGATGTCTTTCAAAAAGTAACGCACATTGTTGCATGGCTTCCGGTGGATGCCGGTGACGTCACGACTGCATCAAAATCAGTAACGCTACCAGTCGCGTTAACGCCCACTGCTGCGTGGCGCCTTACCGGAACTGATCAAGCTCTTCAGGACGAGGCTGTGCCCAATGTCCAGGGACTCAGCATAACGCTGACTCTCTCCACTAAACCACTTATCGTGGAGGTAACGTCACTAGACCCAGTGGTGCCCGTGGGTTAGAAATGACGTCACTAAAGCCAATCTATCCTCGAAGTTCGTTCGTTTTTGCTCATCAACATTTCATTATCTGCAACCCTGGAATATTTCAATACAAAACCAACTGCATGCTATTTTATTGGTACCATATTGAAAAACAGCGTTATCGATTGTCACGAGGGAGAGACACCCCATTTCAATGTTGTCAGTTTTACCGTAATGATGCCGCAAGATCCTTTTGGTCGATTTTTGATCCAAAAGCTTTCGATTTACCATGACTTATTTCAGGGGAGCCAAATAGTAAGTCCTTGAGAATGGAACCAGTAGAGTTTCAGGGTAAAGATCGAAATGATCATCGTTCATGTTTGTAAATATATAATGAGTAAAAATGATGTTATACTTATCGATCACAGGAATGAGTATTCATTGTCGTTTGTAATGTGTTATTTACAATCGCCATTACTTGCACATATATACCGTTATAGGGTAGACCTATACATATAATTATGTGGTAGACTTATAATCTACACCTATTGATACTATGATGAGTATAAATCTAATTGTCGTACAAAGTACAAAGGCACTTTAAAATAAAAAAGATACGCCTTTCTCGTTGGCAAGTACATGTACTCTAGTTTATTAATCATACACACCAAATGATATATATTCGAATAAAAACGACAATTAGAGGACAGCTTTCCTAACTCAAAGTCAGAAAAATCTAAACCAAAGAGTAATTTTTTTTAGAATTTCCACCTAAAGAAAATGATTAAGGGGATGGACAAAGAGAGAGACATTTGATGGACAAAGCGACAGGACGGACGAAGGAGGGAAAATAGACTGTCTTATAAAAAGACTTGACCATTGATTGACAAATAGACTGGAGATTGTTGAAAAGACGATCACAAACATGATTTAAGATTTGATTCCAAAGTCCCACGCCCTTACACACTTGACTCTTGAGTCATAACTTTTAAACAGTTGAGATCTCCACTATCCAGGTAATTCAGTGCTATTGACCTTGCTATTGTGGAGATATCGACGGCAGACTCAATGTTCGGGAACCTGGTAGAGAGTATTCACGTTTCTGTCTTGTCCTCAGTGCTGACTCTCTGACGTACCGCTGACTTTGTTGACGACGTTTCGCTGTAACTGCTGTCTATAGTCAAATGAATGTTTGACAGTTGTACAGCAGGGCCATGTTTGAACGTTTTCTCATAAGCGTCTAACTGAAAGCGAAAAGAGAATGTATTATTTAAACATATAATTCAATGTAAGGAGATGACTACGCACACTTGGAACACTATGTGGTACATGATAATATAGTGTTGGAGAAAAAGTGATAGTTTAAGTTTCTTCCAAAATCACAAAATCAATGTCTTATGAGATAGATAATTCCCAAAGCAATACTCAGGACTTCAAGTTTCGACTCAGAACTAATTAGTATAGCTTGGTAGATGCTTTTTGGTCATACAATTCTGTGTAAAGCAGTCTAGCTGTTTTTAGTCTTATTTGAATAAAGACAGAAAAAATAGGCTTTAAAATTATTGTATGTACTTAAAAAAATATGCAACATCGTCGCAAGCAATAAATGTTCACAAATAATGGCAAATGTTAAAAGGGAGGGGGTATAAGGTTTAAATGACATAACAAACATACATTTACAATCAACACCCTGTCGCTAGGCATCTCCTCTGTGATGACGAGTACCCTGTCCTCGTGCAGACGTGTTGCTAGGGGAAACTTAGTTTCAACTTCCGGTAGACAGTCGTCACACGTGGTTCCCATGTTAACGTCAAGTTTTTGGACCACGCCCCTATCATAAATGCACATGTACACATCACCCGTCCTAGTCACGCCAATTCCACTTGGAGTTCCATGAGGGTCATGGACAAATTTAAGTTCTCCCTTTGTAGTCACACAGACCAGCTCCCTCCGACCAGAATCGGATATCAATACGTAGCGACCAGCGTAACACGTCAAACTCGCCGGCGTCCGGAAAATTCGTGACTTGCTTTCATTTCTTTCAATAGAACACAACACATCTCCTTCATAAGTCAGAATATCTACGGAGCCATAACCTATCTCACAACAGCCCGCCACCAGACGCATCTCATCCAGACAGGAAATTGTTTGGTACTTCCGGTTTGTGTGTCTGGAGGAACTAATGGACATTTTCCCGCCCTTTTCGACGGAAATGAATGTTATCACGTGCTGCTGAGGCTGTGTCACTGCCACGTGCGAGGATAAAAGAAGTTTTGTGACTCCACAGGGGTCTTCTAGTTTGACAAGATCAATCAAGGTCATTTGGAAGTTAAATCTTTTGACATTTTTGTTCTCGTTATCAACGACAATGAATGCCCCAGGAATCACAGCGATGTCTGTGAGCAGGCACGCTGTTTCGTCTGGTAGCCGAGCATTAAACACTGTCACAGGGTCGGGGAACATCTCCAGTAGCGCCATTTTGGCAATGTCTGTGTAGTACGATATTTAAATCGATGTCTTACTCTGTGTCCTAGTATATATATTATATAGTGGACACGTTTCGGTACACAGTACCGTACCGGGGTTTAATCAAACATACAAGTTTGAGATGTGATATTTACCTCTCTCTATACCCCCAATACATGTCCTATCACGGAATCCATCGTCCAATATATGTCAGCGGAGTTTTCAACGCCATAAAAATTTACCGGAATGAAGGTAACCTATTCGTCTACATAACAAAAGAAGACGGCCTAGAATGTTATACACATACATGTACACAACACTGTATTTCACACATACTTCCAGTCATGGTTGACGCCATGTTGACCTTATCAGCAACACAGACCAGACACACCCATGATCACTGTCCGAATTGTTCATACTCGTCCTTATGGCGGTCGACACTGCATTTTATGTCCACAGATATCCTAGTTCTGAGTAGATCATGCACGTTCCGGTGTTACAGTCCCACAGTCTGGTCGTGTGCTATCACTGTACCTACCTGGCCGAGTAAACTACCTGTGTCGTTGATATGTTTAAACGTGTGTACTGACGTATATTGATCTCCCCACTGGTCTATATGATTTATAGATATCGGGTTTTTTTCTGTCCCGTGGAACTAAGCCGATAACTAAATTTTAAATCGATACATTATATGGTAACCAGTAATCATATAGTTTCTCTCCTATTTATAGAGTTATAACCCTTTGATATTTTCAGTTAAGAAAACCTCGTGAAATCACCTCTTTTTTCTCAGGTTTGTATTCGTAACGTCTTAATTTTATGTTTTGATAGTTTGTTTAGTTCGTGAAAGTTTGAAAGGAATATAAACATAGGACGTTTAAATAGATTCTCCTATAATTGGCCTTTGAACCAAACCAAAAAAATTTCTCTATCCGAGGGGGAGATTTACAACTATCTAACCCGAGGGCTATGCCGTGGGTTAGACTTTCGGGTTTCTTTTCGAAGTTTCTCTGTCCAACCCTCAAGTAAGGGAATGGTCATTTTTCAAAAAGTGACGTCACGCTGGTAAGACTGCATAAAGTGTTGACGCGATAATGATCATGCCGTTTTAGAATAATATCGCGTGTAAACTGTCTGAACACACGGCTTGCGGCTTCTGAATCTTGCCGCTCAGAGGGCTGATAAACCGCTGATATCACCGTCTTACTACCAATTGGGGAATAATTATTGTTCTCTTACCCTGTTTAGTGTTTGCCCTCTAATGAATCTTACGTTGACGTCATATCATAGCAATGCGCAATGTTGATATGATGTGATTATATTGTCGACGTGACAACATAGTATTGTTGCTATGACGTCATCCCATGCTTGAGAATTGGCAAGGAGCACGTGTAGGTTGTGTCAAAGATTGATCTTTTCTATAGCGAAATCGGGAATTTCCCTGTGAAGTGTGGGAGAAAGATATATGTTGCCCTCACCGGAAGTGTGGATATTTCTGTCCGATGGGGTAGGAACTGCGATATTGACCTTTGTTCTCTAATGACCTCCCGTCCGTGACCTGGAGAGACAATTATACCGCAGCCCCCGCAAGGAAGCTAATATGTTTCTATAAAAAGCTTGTCTGTCCGCCCGTCTGCGGAAAAAAATGTCTTGACAATTCATAAACCAGTGAAACGATTTCAATGAAAATACACAGTAATGTTAGGGACCCGGTGTAGGTGTACACGCAACTTTCTTTAGCAGACATTTGGGTTGTCATGGTAACACCAGGTTTTTCTTAAATGGATGTCAATCCGTTGATCTTTAAACGTTGTCAAGTGGTATTGCTTAGTAATGCCTATAATTTGTCGTGTCGGGCATTTTCAGAACCATTACTACGGAAACGTGAAGGAGGCTTCTGGTGAGTTGAAATTTGGTAGCTATGGTAACCACATAAGACCCTTGATTAAACGGGTATATTACAAATTTCACGTCTGAACATTGAAATCGGTGCACAACTTCAGTAGAAAATTATCCTCCTTAAGATGTAAACCGATTTCAATCAAACTACACAGGAATGACTGGGGCCATGTGCAGATGTGCATGGATTTTTTCTCGTGAACATTTTCGCTGACATGGTAACCAGATCACTAAACATTCATTTTTGTTAATCCTTCATTTGCCTTTAGCCGACCAGCACATTCCTGTATGATATAATGTCATGTTATAGTTGTCTGTGATAGTGTACAATTTATACATGTTATAGTTGTCTGTGATAGTGTACAATTTATACATGTTATAGTTGTCTGTGATAGTGTACAATTTATACATGTTATAGTTGTCTGTGATAGTGTACAATTTATACATGTTATAGTTGTCTGTGATAGTGTACAATTTATACATGTTATAGTTGTCTGTGATAGTGTACAATTTATACATGTTATAGTTGTCTGTGATAGTGTACAATTTATACATGTTATAGTTGTCTGTGATAGTGTACAATTTATACATGTTATAGTTGTCTGTGATAGTGTACAATTTATACATGTTATAGTTGTCTGTGATAGTGTACAATTTATACATGTTATATCTGTCTGTGATAGTGTACAATTTATACATGTTATAGTTGTCTGTGATAGTGTACAATTTATACATGTTATAGTTGTCTGTGATAGTGTACAATTTATACATGTTATAGTTGTCTGTGATAGTGTACAATTTATACATGTTATAGTTGTCTGTGATAGTGTACAATTTTGTCTGTGATAGTGTACAATTTTGTCTGTGATAGTGTACAATTTATACATGTTATAGTTGTCTGTGATAGTGTACAATTTATACATGTTATAGTTGTCTGTGATAGTGTACAATTTATACATGTTATAGTTGTCTGTGATAGTGTACAATTTTGTCTGTGATAGTGTACAATTTTGTCTGTGATAGTGTACAATTTTGTCTGTGATAGTGTACAATTTTGTCTGTGATAGTGTACAATTTTGTCTGTGATAGTGTACAATTTTGTCTGTGATAGTGTACAATTTTGTCTGTGATTGTGTACAATTTTGTCTGTGATAGTGTACAATGTCATGTGATAGTGTACAATGTCATGTGATAGTGTACAATGTCATGTGATAGTGTACAATGTCATGTGATAGTGTACAATGTCATGTGATAGTGTACAATTTTGTCTGTGATAGTGTACAATTTTGTCTGTGATAGTGTACAATGTCATGTGATAGTGTACAATGTCATGTGATAGTGTACAATGTCATGTGATAGTGTACAATGTCATGTGATAGTGTACAATGTCATGTGATAGTGTACAATGTCATGTGATAGTGTACAATGTCATGTGATAGTGTACAATGTCATGTGATAGTGTACAATGTCATGTGATAGTGTACAATGTCATGTGATAGTGTACAATGTCATGTGATAGTGTACAATTTCGCATGTTTAGCTTTTGGCTTTCCTTCCATGTATTTGGTCAATTACCTTGTTTTATGTTTGTTTTTTTACAATGTTTGTCGCAGAAATAACGCTACAGCGCTAATGTTATGCCACTCTTAAGCCACGGTCAACAAAACACTGAAGAGCGACAGATGCAGTGACGTCACGTATGTCGTCAGTCCCAATGATGTACATCGCACAAAATAACGTTTTGGTATTGCCGTTGTGATGAATATGTTTAAGTTGATTAGGCCTAATAATAATAGCATTACAGCATCAGAGGATCACAAACACGTGCTTCCGGAATTGTTAACATAAATTCAACTTGACTTCATTTCATCACCCGTATACAGCCATATACACTACACTGTAGTGTGTGTAGTTCGAGTGTCGGATTAGTTTAGACGATGTAATCGAGTTTTGGCAATGTTTTGACTCATTTGTCATCCCAAAACCACTCTAAGGCAATGCCGAAACTCGTCAAACCAAATACACACTCCACGGCCATGTCAAACTCGATAGTATCGTCAAAACTACCCCACCCTGCCAAACACATGCACAAACTATCGCCTTGTCCAAGTCAAATCTTACTCGTCACTCCAAATACACACACTACAGCCTTGTCAAATCTCGACAACATCGTCAAAAGCATTGGCATTCATATCTCTATTGAATTTGGTTCCAATGTTGTCTTTTCAGAAGAAAGACAACACAATCATCTCCTGCAATTGATGAAACTCAACAAAATCATCAAGAGTAAGTTGGATTATATTTCTCAAAATAACAATCAAGATAACAGCATATATTTGTCCCCCGTGATACATAACAAAATCAGGAGAATGTCGAAGCGTCAACAAAACCACAATCTGAACATAAAATCGATTAGTATATGAACAAAGAAAGAGAATAAGACCAGGTGTTCAAGAAGAGTAAGTGTCCTCTGCTTCATCGTCAGCACTCACCATGTTTAGTTTGGTCACATCCAAATAAACGCAATGTCCTCAAAGTGAGAACTGAGTCATCATTCTCAATCACAACAAATAAGCACATTTAATGAGCATATTCAAAAACACCCGTCTTCATATCGTTAACAATAAAACTTGTCCATAGTCACCATCAACTTGTGCCGTAAATTTGTAACGAATCAACCACAAGTTGGAAGTTGGAAAGCAGGGATGTTACTATCAAGAAAAGAATAGGACCAAAGGATAGGAAAATCGAAATGGTCACGTATAGCATCGCAGTAAGCTGCCCGTGTTGGTCATAACTTAAGTAAACTGCCGATGAAGAAGAGTCTGTTGTGGTCTTCATTTCGAGTTCCGAAGTATATATATGATGGACGTACAATTTTGTCAGCAAACTTCTTATTATTTATAGACATTTAAACATCATTCAAAATGGTTGCTAGACTTTGGCGTTAAAAGCATGTTATATGACCCCTCGCGCACTAACATCCGGGCCAACAAGATTGATTAATATAAGTTGTATAACTTGTTTCATAATTGTTGTAAAATAAAAAAAAGTTTATATTATTATTAGCATGCTATAGAAACCTGACATATCTCCCTCAAGATAATTTTACTACACACCAATGACGAAATTCTTGGATATTTAATCTTGCAATATGCGAAACTGAGAAATTTGCATCAGGAAATAAAATAAAAATGAACTTGAGTGGTTGACTGTTGCTTGAACAAAAACATTTCGTCGGGTTTTTTTTCACAAAAGCAAATATGACGATGTGTAGTGAAAATGAAAGTAAAGTGAAATAATTGATTTTATTATATAAATAAACTATATACATGTAATATAAATCTATATACTCATACTATACTTTAACCAGACACATACTCTCTCTTTAGTTTGAGCGGTTTACAATGCCGATGTTTCATCAACGACGACAACGGCGGCGCTAACATATTTTACACGAACTTCACAAAACATCACCAGTATACACCAAGTTTCTAATCGGCGTGACGTATTCCAAGACCTCGACAACGTCTTTCAGTTTGGCGTATTCGTTGAGTCTAAAACAGATTTCTGTCCTTGTCGGTACCGGTACCGATAAATGTCGATGGGCAGATATTAGGCTCAGGGACCTGAGAATTCGTTACAGCTAGTTTTGGACCTAAAATAGGGTGTTTAGAGTAATTTTACACATTCAAAGTTCTCGGCAGCTTGCCAGCCACTTCGTTACATATTCATTGAAGTGACGTCATCCCACGTGCTGGTCTTTGGCCGCATTGGATGGCGGTCTTCCTATAAATTTAGGCATCCAATGAAAGCAAAAGACCAGCACGCTGGGTGACGTCACCACAATGAATATGCAACGAAGTGGCCGGCAAGCTGCCGAGAACTTTGAGACACGGAAATTTTTCGGGTTTTTGGAGGAAATGGAGATTATTTCTGCGGAAGGAGGATACATTTGACTTGCATTAAGGAGGTTTATAAAAGAAAAATTATCCATCTTTCCAGCGGTACCAAGAGTTTTTTCGTACCTCAACTAGAAATGTGATTTTTGATGCAAGAAAGGTAGATGGGGTCGATTTTTCGATCTGGAAAGTTTTCCACCCTTGAGCTTTTATGACCATTGAGGGGGCACTTTTATCGAAAATTGATCTTAACCCCCCAAATGTGTAAAATTACTCTAAACACCCTATTTTAGGTCCAACACTAGCTGTAACAAATTCTCAGGTCCCTGTGATATCCGGCGGTCAAGGAGCAGTACCTGTTGCTTGCTCCAAGACCTCGACAACGTCTTTCAGTTAGCCGTATTCGTTGGGTCTAAAACAGATTCCTGTCTTGTCGGTACCAGTACTGTTAGATTTGTCGACGGGCGGATATCCCGAGGAGCAGTACCCGTTGCTGCCGAGGAGTCACGGTTCCGTATCCTTGGATACTCCGGCAGCAGTTTGCATCCCCATTGTGGTAGACTGGTCCCTTTGTTTGCTAATTACCAGTACCCCCCCCCCCCCCCCCCCCTTCATTTCTCATTCTCCGCCCAAGCTTTCCCTGCCACCACATTAGCTTTGGACGGGTTACTTCAGTTTCCTGTATGTATATGAACATTGTGCGATTTATCGCATCCACCCTTCCTTCTTATACACATTATATAAACCACAGATAATTGATAGCCTATGGAACGCTAGAGCTGCCGACTATACACAACTATTACCTTGTTACCATTCTATGTCATTAAGACAGATATTATATATGATTCCTAGAATATGTTTTATTGTCAATTCGTTATGTTACAATGTATATGGTCACTAATTTGTGTTATACACAGGCAAAATTTCTTCATGTCAATTCAGGTAAATTTAAGGTCAAAATTTTCTGGTCAAATTGACCTGAAAAGAGCAAAAAAGTCAACTCATGTCAATTTTTTTACCTGAAATTACAAATTTACCTCATTTTCAGGTCAAATTTACCTCATTTTCGTGTCAATTTGCCATCAATTTGACTTTAATTTCATGTAAAAGAAATTGACATGAATTTACTTTGTTCCTCTTTTCAGAAATTGACCTGAAATTGACATGAAAATTTTACCTGAAATTCACATGAAGATTTTTTCATGTCAAATTGACCTGAAAATGACCTGAAATTGACCTGAATTTCAGGTCATTTTCAGGTCAAGATTTTTTCATGTCTAATTGACGTGAAGACATTTTCCTGTGTATTGTCAATTTACTATGTTATATCATCACCAATATAATTTATGTTATATTGTCAATTTGCTAATTTACAATATAGCATCATTATATTTGTGTCCATATAACATAATAAATAGCCCGTTCCCTTGTTATACACTAATCTATTGTGTTCGATACTATGTAGATGTAGATTTACACATTGATCCATGTATGCCTTACCAATATGACCTCCCACGACATGATCCCTCAACCTTCGTGTCTACATTTGATGGACTGTTACAAACTGTACAGAACGATCGATGATGAACTAAATCTGCATTGAACTTAGGTAGTCTGATGCCATATTTATGATTTTAAGAGACTGACCCGCAATTTCATGTTTGCTGTCATTGGATGGCTAAATTTAAAGGAAGACCGCCATCCATTGACAGCAAAAGACCAGCACGCGGGGTGACGTCAACCTAATGAATATGTAACGAAATGGCCTGCAAACCGCCAAGATCTTCGAGACACGGAAATTTTGCGTGTTTTTGGAGGAAATGGAGATTATTTCTGCGGAAGGAGGATACATTTGACTTGAATTTAGGAGGTTTATAAAATAAAAATTATCCATCTTTCCAACGGTACCAAGCGTTTTTTCGTACCACAACTAGAAATGTGATTTTTGATGCAAGAAAGGTAGGTGGGGTCTATTTTTCGATCTGGAAAGCTTTCCACCCTTTAGCTTTTATGACTACTGAGGGGGCATTTTTATCGAAAATTGATCTTAACCCCCCAAATGTGTAAAATTACGCTAAACACCCTACTTTAGGTCCAAAACTAGCTGTAACAAATGCTCAGGTCCCTGTGTATTTGTTAACCATATACCTATCTAGAATGATTACATGTCTGTTGTATAAATAGTATATGGTATCTTATCACTCTATATTAAATGAGTGACTCTTATTTTTTGCATTTATGAATTTTAATTGAAAACTTAATTGTGTCAGTTCATTTTCTTATGCATGTACCATATAATATTATGATTATACAATAGGTGAGACCAGGGATGTGATATATACGTCCCTGGTGAGACAGAAATAAAATATTTGAATCTTGTTATCCCTGGAGATTACGGGAACATTTTATATTGATAAATATGTTGTTTGTACATTTTGAACAGGTTCGGTACCAACATGTGATTTTCGGCCAGAGGTTGTGATGCGTGCATGCACATTTGCTCGATTTCGGTGTTTAGCTTTTGTACTGCCAAGAAACCTACTAGAGTTACTTCCCTTTAACCATAAATGAAACATAGTGTCGCACAAAAATTCCATTGTGCCGTATTCCTTCCTCCAAAACATGCAGCACAACTGCATCAACATTGGCGTTTGATTGGATTTGTTTCTTACTAAAAACAACAAGGCCATTTTTATCAGGAAACCATCGACAATGCCCCGAGGTGTTTAAAGTAATATGAAATTATTTCAGCAAGTTTAACTAGAGGCCAAAATACATATGAAATTTCAGATAGGTAAATTCTACACGGCACAACTAGCTATAGCTAGGGACCAAGATGACTCGATACACATTGTATAACATATGAGAAAGATCCATCCAGTACAAAATAACAAATTTTCATTGTCAAAATCCAATATGGTCACCTGTAGGCCATTCTTTTCTTATCAGTCTTAAATCAAAAGGGCCTAACTAGGGACTAAGATTAATTTACATATGAAAAGATGAAGACCCGTCCATTGCTTCTGAAGAAATATATAGCGATAACAAAATTTCATTGTCAAAATCCAAAATTTCCCCCTGTCAGCAATTCTATGCTTCTGATCAGTCCCAGAATTAAAAGGGCGCATAAAAAGGCCAAGGGGAACCTTCATAATTGTATGAAATTTGAAAATAAAATCTATACCGTACTATAGCCAGATGGTCAGCCCCAATACAATGTAGGTTTGTTATCATTATATTGTTTACAAGCCATTTTTTTTTTTATTAATTCAACAGACCATTTAACCAGGGTGATTTGAAGATTTTAAGTACTTTGCAAAGATAGAAGCAGGGCTTTAAGGTTTTCAGGCTTTACAGTGAATCACAATTTCTAAAGGTCAGTTATGTCCAGGCAGTGAATCACAATTTCAAAAAGTCAGTTATGTCCAGGCAGTGAATCACAATGTCTAAAAGTCAGTTATGTCCAGGCAGTGAATCACAATTTTTTAAAGTCAGTTATGTCCAGGCAGTGAATCACAATTTTTTAAAGTCAGTTATGTCCAGGCAGTGAATCACAATTTTTTAAAGTCAGTTATGTCCAGGCACCTCCATAAATTTAAAGAGACACAAGGGGTCTGCATTGCTTATGTAGCACTGTTTTAACATTTAAGTTGGAATAAACTCGGTGCTCCTTAAACCCAGCATGCAACTTACAAACTAACAAAAGCCTCAACCTATCATGTGTTGGTTTGTGTTTACCTCACATTAACAACTATATATGCTCATTGTGGAAATGGAGATTATTTCTGCGGAAGGAGGATACATTTGACTTGAATTTAGGAGGTTTATAAAATAAAAATTATCCATCTTTCCAACGGTACCAAGCGTTTTTTCGTACCACAACTAGAAATGTGATTTTTGATGCAAGAAAGGTAGGTGGGGTCTATTTTTCGATCTGGAAAGCTTTCCACCCTTTAGCTTTTATGACTACTGAGGGGGCATTTTTATCGAAAATTGATCTTAACCCCCCAAATGTGTAAAATTACGCTAAACACCCTACTTTAGGTCCAAAACTAGCTGTAACAAATGCTCAGGTCCCTGTGTATTTGTTAACCATATACCTATCTAGAATGATTACATGTCTATTGTATAAATAGTATATGGTATCTTATCACTCTATATTAAATGAGTGACTCTTATTTTTTGCATTTATGAATTTTAATTGAAAACTTAATTGTGTCAGTTCATTTTCTTATGCATGTACCATATAATATTATGATTATACAATAGGTGAGACCAGGGATGTGATATATACGTCCCTGGTGAGACAGAAATAAAATATTTGAATCTTGTTATCACATTAACAACTATATATGCTCATTGTAGCTACACCAGGGTGTAGGATGAAAGCCCGGGTTTCCAGAGAAAAACATCCTTCAACGATGTATCTATACTACGGCCAGTACGTATACCTACAGTGTCAAATTTATCCTCAGCGATCGTCATCTTTTTGAAGGAGCGAATGTAGAAATCCCCATCCTTTCATTTGTAGTTACTGTCCCAGTTGCACTGGTTCCCAAGCTGGAGGGCTAGCAGAATGCCAGAGGCCTTATTCACTCCACCATCGTAAATCCTTGTATTTTGACGAGATGAGGCCTTTAAAGATTGATACAAGATTTTTTATTTAAAGTCGAATATCTAAAACAATAAACATTAGCACTGTTGTGCTATTAATAATAAAACATTTAACCATATACGACTTTGAACGTGGGTCAAGGTCATCCACATGAACAAACTTATTGGCCAAATATAACTCCAATATGAATTTAGTTTTTAACACATTTGATTTTGATTGGGTTTTTTTTCCAATTCTGTAATTAAAGGTTTAGCAATATATCAAAGATGAATATTGGGTTTCAGGAAGAAAGAAAATGAGGCAACAAGTGCAAAGAGTGGTGTTCCATCAAGGAGAATGTAAATACAATAAATCTAACACTTTTAATCTTAAAAGTGTACAGATAAATTGAAATATTTTAACATGTCACACATGTGACCTTGAAAGTGGGTCAAGGTCATCTATCTCAACAAACTTGGTAGCCCTTCATCTTTGCATACTACACAGGCCTAAAATCAATACCAAGAGCCTTTTGTCTATTGAGTTTTTCGAAGATTTCAGACATTTGACCCATGTCACCTTGAAAGTGGGTCAAGGACATTCATTTAAATCCCTTCATTCATGCATGCTACAGGCCCAATTTCTGTACCCTGGGTTTTCTGGTTATTGAGAAGTTGATTAAAGATTTTCAGACATTTGACCCCTTGACTTTGAAAGTGGGTCAAGGTCATTCACTTGAATTAAACTTGGTAGCCTTTCATTACAGCAGGTAACAGGCTCAATATTGGTATACTTGGCCTTTCAGTTATTGAGAAGTTGTTTCAAATGTTTTAACATATTTGACCCCTGTGATCTTGAAAGTGGGTCAATGCAAGGTAATCCATTTAAACAAACTTAGTTGATGTTCATCTGAGCATGCTTCTGGCCCAATATCCTTACTGTGGCCTAAAGGTTTTTGAAAAGAAATTGTTTGAAGATTTTCTAACAGACTTGACCCCTGTGACCTTGAAGGATTCATTTGAACAAATTTGGTACATGACTAGCCCTTTATCCCAGGATGCTAAATCAGTACCCTGGGCCTTTCGGTTATTGAGAAGTTGCTAGAAGAGTTCATTTGAACAAACATGGTAGCCCTTCATCACAGCATGCTACAGGGCTTTTTGTTTATTGAGAAGAGGTCATTTAAGGTGAACTATTGATGTGCGCCAAGGAACGACAGACGCTGCACCATACCAAAAGATCACTTGTCCTTTGGGCAGATGAGCTAACAATATATCATACAGCCAGAATGATTTCCTCAAGAAATAAAAAAACAAACACAGATTATATTTCAATATTGTTTAATGTGTGCTTCTATTTCATAGAAACCAATATGTTTCAATTTTAAAGAGACATTTTGTTACAGGACACACAAATGAACAGCCACAGTGATCACCTGACTGTATCTATATACAAATGCTGAACAGTCACTCCACTTTATCATCATATTATGAAAAAATATAAAAAAAAAAAAAATGTCAATCTATATAATGTGTAAAATCCATTAGGTTCTGGAATATTTGGTTTAAAAATTTCACATTATGAATATTTCATAAATAGACATTTTCTCATTGACATGACAACTGTGACTGCGATAGTCGCCGTGGTAACGACACGAAGAAGTGGAATAAATTACACATTTACCTCATTCATAAATACATTTTCTTCAACTCAGCTATTCAATGTAAATGACTTCATCTGTTGTTAAAAGTACATGCTTTCATATCGTTCCTATTCCATGCGTGAAAACAGATTTTTACTTGACTTAGGTAAACAAATTCATCAGTATTTAATCAATAAATTAAATTCCATTAAGTCATTATTCAAAAGTAAGTGTTAACTAAAATTCAACTTTCATAAATAATGAAACAATTTCATTCATATCTCAATACATCAGATTCATTCATATTTAACACAGCCCAGTCACACATACTCACTGGGTATACTTCTTATCATGTCATCAACTCATTTACTCATATTGTCCTATTTTAATTACATATATCTCGACATTTCATTTGTTTCCAAGATAGATCTCAATCTCCTGTTCTAACATACACTATCACAGTACATTTTCACCTTACTGAAATACACTACCATGAATCATATATACCCAACAGAAATACAATTACCATTGTACCGCATATATACCCTACAGAAATAAAACTGTCATTGTATACCCTATAGTTATACAACTGTTACTGTATTTTCTCTCTCGTTTCAATTTATGTAAGATAAGAACTGTCCAGGATAGGAAAAGGGGTGGAGGATATTTCTCTCTTACACCCAATTTCACGTGATGCAACGACTTAACAATAATATGTGATGATATGAATTCCGATGCCACAGACAGACAGATAAATTTCTTTCTGTACAAACATTGTTTGCAAACAGGAGTGATACCTAATCTGGCTGTACCATTAAATCCCATAAACATACAATTGTCACTGTAATGTTTCAAAATACTACAGTAGAATATCACTGAAGACAGAGAAAACTAGGACTGATAGCAACTAACTTTGCTACTAGAAACATTTAACAGGATTATTTTAAATATAGCTGCCATTTATTTATTTTTTAATCTAGAAACAAATTAATGATGATAATAATCATCTCCTCTATCATATAAATTTGTATAATTTTTTCCCATTATACTCAACAAAATCCTAATACTTAATCAATGAATATGGACATAACTGACCTCAATACAGTGATAATGTGTGAAAGTTAATATACCAAACCCTTTCACATGCTTGCATGTTTTGGAAATAAATTGACCCTTTCAAAATTTCTGATTTATTCAAACAACTGTCACTCGTTGTTAAACCTGTACTTTATCATTAATGGTGCCACCTTTTAATCTGGTCACCATTTTGAGATTCAATATATATCATATTTGTTGGAAAAAATACCTGATTATACAAACGTTTTGGAAGAAAATTCTTAATATCTCTGTCATAAAAAGAAAGTAATCCTTAAGCTTCATAGCCATGAATTAAGAATTTCACTAAGTTACAAACAAATGAAAGAGTCTAGCTTATTTCCTTTCACATAAAAAGATTAAATTCAAAAAAAAATATATCTGTAAAAGAAGAAACCCACATGTCACAAAACCTTGTCTACAAACACCACCAAATGAACTTACAGAATTTGAATAGGTATTTGGTTAAGAAGATGGATATCTTATTTTGTTTGTTTATAGGTATTGTTTTACATAAGGAAAATAAATATAAAAATTTCATTCTTGAAATTCAGGAATCATAATATAAGTTTGTTAATATTCAAACTCACTCACCCCCAAAACTTCACTGTGGACTATTCTAACCTTTGTATAGGAAGAGTTCTTATGTGTCTTCAGGGGTGAATGAGCTAAGCATCGTTTGTAGTATATACATGTAGGAAGGCAGAAAAACCACATGAATGTGTACATAGTCCGTAGATATAAGTAGGTATCAACAGACCTTAAACACAATACAGTCATTCAAGGCCACAGGTTCTGAGAATTTAAAACTCTTTAAGAATTTACAGTTCCTTCCCTTGAAAATCTAAAACATTTGTATCTGGAATGCAATATTTCTAGAATTGTATTAACAGAGGAGAAAAACCTGAGAAGATTTGGCTTTGTACACATATAGCATAGCATGAGCAGTCTCATGAATCTTTTAAATCTTTTTAACACATTTATACAGACATCTTGACAAGAGATCACTCGTACCATGGTCATCATACATAATACTTCAAATGCATCCATGAAATAGACTTTACGGAAAAACCAAAGACTTGTCCAAATAATGATTAAAGTCTTTGTAAAACAAAACACTTTCTGAAACCATCTCTGGTTAGATATAATGATGCATTATCACTTGTAAAGACACTCCCCCTAAGTAAAACACTGACTTCTCCCTTAAGATTTATCTCCCATTGGTTATGATACACTCCCTAAGATTTATCTCCCCTTGGTTGTGATTCACTCCCTAAGATTTATCTCCCCTTGGTTGTGACACACTCCCTAAGATTTATCTCCTCTTGGTTGTGATACACTCCCTAAGATTTATCTCCCCTTGGTTGTGATACACTCCCTAAGATTTATCTCCCCTTAGTTGTGATACGCTCCCTAAGATTTATCTCCCCTTGGTTTTGATACGCTCCCTAAGATTTATCTCCCCCTTGGTTTTGATACGCTCCCTAAGATTTATCTCCCCCTTGGTTTTGATACGCTCCCTAAGATTTATCTCCCCCTTGGGTGTGGTACACTCCTTTATTAAGATTTACCTCCCTTTGGGTGTGATACATTTCCCTAAGATTTATCTCCCCTTGAATTGGATATATCTTGGGAATGGGTTGGGCTTATCTTGGGTGCAAAAGACACCTATCAAGAATTTGGGTGTGAGTCCTCTTTGACAGCATTCCGCCCTCGAGTGCGTAAACCATCTTGAGTATGAGGGACTATCCCCCTGGGTGTAAAAGATTTCCCCTTTGGTACGAGAATCACCCTAGTATGACAGATGCTAGATGCTAGACTTATCCTGAACGTGACAACCGTTGGGTGCAACATATTTTACTTTGAAGGTGAGACTCTCCCTGGGTGTGACTGATTTTACCTAGAGTGTGACCCTCCCTGGGCGTGACAGATTATACCTAGAGTGTGACCCTCCCTGGGTGTTACAGATTTTACCTAGAGTGACCCTCCCTGGGTGTTACAGATTTTACCTAGAGTGTGACCCTCCCTGGGTTGGACAGATTTTACCTAAAGTGTGACCCTCCCTGGATGTGACTGATTTTACCTAAAGTGTGACCCTCCCTGGGTGTTACAGATTTTACCTAGAGTGTGACCCTCCCTGGGTTGGACAGATTTTACCTAAAGTGTGACCCTCCCTGGATGTGACTGATTTTACCTAGAGTGTGACCCTCCCTGGGTGTTACAGATTTTACCTAAAGTGTAACCCTCCCTGGGTGTTACAGATTTTACCTAAAGTGTGACCCTCCCTTGGTGTTACAGATTTTACCTAGAGTGTGACCCTCCCTGGGTGTTACAGATTTTACCTAGAGTGACCCTCCCTGTGCGTGACAGGGACTTTCCCTGTAGAGTAACATTGCATGGAAACCTGTCACATGTTACTATATACATCAATTATAATTGTGGAGACCCAAGTAGAGAAAACTTTCGAAGCTTTCCTGTACCAACACTCACTGCTGTTAACAATCCCTGAATCCCACATAAGTCAACACTGTTTACTCCTGCCAATAACATATATATTTTTCACACTTTTAAGTGAAGGAATGCTTGTATTTTTTTCAATGAATAATCTATATCCTTGTCATAATCCATGGAAACCAGAGAAATTCCATCAAAATACACAAAACAAACATTCGGAAAAATTTCATCACTTTCTCAACATGCACAGAGTAACTCCTTTGGTACAGCAGGATACACGATCCTAGATAATCCTCCATCACAATCGATTGTAGATAATCCTTCAGCACAAGCGATCGTAGATAATCCTCCATCACAATCGTTTGAAATAATCCTTCAGCACAATCAATTCTAGATAATCCTCCAGCACAATCGATCCTAGATAATTTTTTCTGGATAATCCTCCAGCACAATCGATCCTAGATAATTTTTTCTAGATAATCCTCCAGCACAGTTGATCCTAGATATTTTTTTTCTAGATAATCCTCCAGCACAGTTGATCCTAGATAATTTTTTCTAGATAATCTTCCAGCACAGTTGATCCTAGATATTTTTTTCTAGATAATCCTCCAGCACAGTTGTCTCTGTCATTGGTATACTAGCACTGTAGCCTATCTCTGACTTTGCACTTTTAACTGCTTAGTTGACTACACTAAGTCTGTATTGGATTCCTAGCCAGAATCTTGGCACTGGTTTGAAGCCAGTCTTGTTGTCCTGTGTATGAGCTGCCTAATATAACTATAATCACAAGTACGCTTATGTCCGCTCGGTCTCACTACCTACTGTGGGACTCGGGGTCTGTCGAGTTGGAGTAAGTATCCCGTTTGTCCCCAAGGTTTGGGTCGCCATGGTGACCTTTGGCCTTGGCCACAGCAGGGGAGTTAGAGTGACTATGTGAGGCAGCACTAGAGGAGGGGATGAGGGGCGGAGGGGCACACGCTGGTGAACTCCCCTTCACACCCACGTGATTTACCATGGGGCTCATAGTTCTGGCACCTATGTGGTTCACCATGGGGCTTAATGTAGTCCGTGCTCCAGCATGGTTCACCATTGGACTTAGAGTCCTATTAAAGTGAGAAGCTGCCCCTAGTTCAGCTGTCCGTAACCCAGAAAACCGAGATTGCTGTTCATATGCTGCCAATCGTTCACGCTCATACATAGGCATACTTGAGAGGTAGTCCCGACGGAAGCGTTCATCCTGGAAAAGTAGTTCCTCCTTCCGCAAGCGTTCTTGTTCCATCTCTTGAAGAGAGGTGGCATGTGAAGGAATGCGATGGATAAGTCGCTCGCGCTCACGTTCCATCTCCTGCTGAAGCTGCAGGCGATGGTTAAACTCCAAAGCATTTTTTTCATACTGCCACAGAGGGTGCGAGGGCACACGATCAGCTGCCAGGAACGGTGACGCACCCATGAATAAACGACTACGATCAAACATGGCCAGAGGATTTGTGGGGTTTGCCATAGACGGTCCCAACATATACTCATTTCTAATTTTGTCTCTTTCTCCATGAAGTATATCGTCGTCCCTCCGTTCCTCTTTTATTTTCAAACCACTTCTGTCATCGAACCTTCTTTCAAAACTACTGTCAGATTTTGCAGAACCTACACGCCCGTTTTGTAGGGGTGACCTTGAGCGTGACCTTGACCTTGCTGGTCGTACAGGTTCCGTTGGAAAGATTTTATCCCTATCACGGCTTCTGTCCGTTAGACAGTTCATCTGTAACCTGTCTCTTTCACTGTTTCTTCTCTCCCTGAAACAGCAAAGCTAGTTAAGATATCCTTCATGCTTATATTGGTTCCTTGATCATTCCCTAAATTGATCCTATTAAATGATGGGTGTGTAATTCTTCTGTATACATCAGAAATTAATGTTAATGCTTTATATTTACATTTTCATGGCAAAGCCACTATATACACTAACCAGGAAGATGTGCGATTTAAGAGACGATAAATGACACCTAGCGTGTGCCAAAATATGTTGTTGATAATGAAGCATTTATCGTAGTTTAAATCAAATTGAAATCAGTATAAGTCAACAATATTGATAGGAATGTAAATTTAAGCATTGAAGTGTCTTTATGTTCGTTATAAACGACAGAGTTTTGCAGGTAAACATACATATTAAGTAAGACATAGTTGTCTCCCCATAGTTAATTATTTCCCCACTTGTCTATAAGTAAAATCCTACCTTTCCCTGTCATCCTCTCTTCTTCTGTCCAGGCCAATGTATTCACGCTTTTCTCTTTCCTTTTCCCTTTCTCTCTCTAATTCCCTTTCCTTTTCTCGTTCCCTTTCTTCTTTCTCTCGCTCCTCCATCTGTTTCGGCCAGGGGGTGGGAAACGATGGGGGAGTGCGGTGAAGACGATTGCCCCAATCATGGGGAGGAGGGGTCATGCCTGGCACAGTGGGCACATCTCGTGCACTGCTGAACGGGGTTCCTACAAAACACAACACCACTGGTCAGCTCACATAAAACACCAGCCGACCGCTATCATATCTACTTTGATCTCTGATCTGTTCTCTCCAAAATTTGATTTTTTAAGCTATTTCTTAACAATACACATGTCATTAATATGATTAGATCACATGCTCTTTTACAAATATATACAATCATCTTTAACAATTTTCTTAACAGCTATATAAATATATAAATGACATTTCACAAACAAGGGAGACTACTAGGATGTATAGGAGAAACAGAAACAATTCACACAAGAACTATATTATAACAGGCAGTCCAGGTTATCACAGACAAAGGTAATATTGGCATAATCATTACAACACATTCGCAGGTTTCTGTTATTTGGACTTCTCAATTTTCTATTGCCAATACCCTTTTCTACGACTTTTTGAATTATATTTAGTCAAATATATCAAGACTTTTTTTTTCAATTTTGCAGTTTCTTTCCCCTTAACCCCAAAATGTTTTTAGCACTAGACAGGCCAAAATATTTTGCATTCTGTAAGCATACAAAAGAGCAATATCACATACTTGCCAACTTTGAAATTTTAAATGGGGAGATTATCCCTGCTTAGAATTAAAAAGATATAAGGTGTGCTTTATAAGCCATAAGGAAAAATAACAATTTTAAAAAGCCTCTTCTAAGCTTTCATGTCAGAGGGAATTATCAGATCTTAGTCAAAAGGAATAGGTAAGAGGTTAGTGAAAGCACTGATCAGAATTTTTTAAGTTTACGGTCTCCCTCCAAAATAGGTCGAGTTGGCAAGTATATAATTTCCTTTGTCTGTGATAATGTCTATAATGACTATATAAAAAGAGTAAGGAGAAAAGACAGAGGTACACTACATGTCTTCGTGACTTACGAAAGGGTGACAGAGACTTCTTACCGAGGCCACCAAACCCACTAAATCCGCCAGGGAGAGCGGAGTAGGCAGACGGCCGAGGGAACGGCGGCATGTCTGACAAAACATAACAACACACGGTCTACAGGCATGCAATATTAGTCATCTCATCAAAATGCCTGGTTACGGAGATTACATGGTGATATGCATACTGGATATATATATCAAGTCATATGTATAATACTTCATTGCATTTACTGTAAATTAGTTAAATCAGTTCACTGTAATTTCACAAATAAACATTTTTCTAATGACAATAATTATAAACATAGTTTTGTGTGTGCCGAGTTAATTATTTGGATCATTACAGTAACTTAGAGTATGTAAGTACATGTTTTATTATCTATTGGTGATAGGGGATACATGATCTTTGCGGAATTACTTACTTATTGCATTTTGTCCTATGAGACCGCTGTGTCCACTACTCTCCAGTATACTTCTTGGGCCACCTGTAAGGACAGAAATCTCAAACTTACTGAGGGCAGATAACTCTCAAACTTACTAAGGGCAGTCAACTCAAACTTACTAAGGGCAGACAACTCAAACTTACTAAGGGCAGGCAACTCAAACTTACTAAGGGCAGTCAACTCAAACTTACTAAGGGCAGTCAACTCAAACTTACTAAGGGCAGTCAACTCAAACTTACTAAGGGCAGGCAACTCAAACTTACTAAGGGCAGACAACTCAAACTTACTAAGGGCAGGCAACTCAAACTTACTAAGGGCAGTCAACTCAAACTTACTAAGGGCAGTCAACTCAAACTTACTATGGGCAGTCAACTCAAACTTACTAAGGGCAGGCAACTCAAACTTACTAAGGGCAGGCAACTCAAACTTACTAAGGGCAGTCAACTCAAACTTAATAAGGGCAGTCAACTCAAACTTAATAAGGGCATGTAACTCAAATTTACTAAGGGCAGACAACTCAAACTTACTAAGGGCAGACAACTCAAATTTACTAAGGGCAGACAACTCAAACTTAATAAGGGCAGTCAACTCAAACTTACTAAGGGCAGACAACTCTCAAACTTACTAAGGGCAGGCAACTCAAACTTAATAAGGGCAGTCAACTCAAACTTACTAAGGGCAGATAACTCTCAAACTTACTAAGGGCAGGCAACTCAAATTTACTTAGGGCAGACAACTCAAACTTACTAAGGGCAGGCAACTCAAATTTACTAAGGGCAGTCAACTCTCAAACTTACTAAGGGCAGACAACTCTCAAACTTACTAAGGGCAGACAACTCTCAAACTTACTAAGGGCAGTCAACTCAAACTTACTAAGGGCAGATAACTCTCAAACTTACTAAGGGCAGGCAACTCAAATTTACTTAGGGCAGACAACTCAAACTTACTAAGGGCAGGCAACTCAAATTTACTAAGGGCAGTCAACTCTCAAACTTACTAAGGGCAGACAACTCTCAAACTTACTAAGGGCAGACAACTCTCAAACTTACTAAGGGCAGTCAACTCAAACTTACTAAGGGCAGATAACTCTCAAACTTACTAAGCGCAGACAACTCTCAAACTTACTAAGGGCAGATAACTCTCAAACTTACGAAGAGCAGACAACTTTTAAACTTACTAAGGGCAGATAACTCTCAAACTTACTAAGCGCAGACAACTCTCAAACTTACTAAGGGCAGATAACTCTCAAACTTACTAAAGGCAGACAACTCTCAAACCTACTAAGGGCAGATAACTCTCAAACTTACTAAGCGCAGACAACTCTCAAACTTACTAAGGGCAGATAACTCTCAAACTTACTAAAGGCAGACAACTCTCAAACCTACTAAGGGCAGACAACTCCTAAGCTTAATATGGGCAGACAACTCTCAACTTACCAAGGGCACACAACTCAAACTTACTAAGGGCAGATAACTCAAACTTACTAAGGTCAGACAACTCTCAAACTTAGTAAGCGCATCGAACTCAAACCTTCTAAGGGAAGACAACTCAAACTGGTAGGAATGATGCACAGTCTTGTAAATGTTTTATATACATTAAAATGTACTAAAACAACCACTGTTTTCTCTGCATCCAAACAGAGAAAACAGTGTGCCATGTACCATGAACATGAAGTACAGCCCTGAGTAATCAATATGACTACAGCTATCTTCACACTGTAAGGGAGTTCAGTTCTGACCTCTGTCATAGAACGAAAAGTTTTATTAAGTTAAAAGAATCTCATATCTTACTAGGAAAAATGTTAGATATTTACTTATCCTTAGGGCACCATCCATCACTGTACATGATGCATCTCCTTGTCAATAGTAATGCATTACCAGTTAATGATCATCTAGCAAGTAAAACAGGCATGTGCATACATATTAACTAGTCAGTCTGCTATCAGAGGAGTGAATCTTCTAGTGTAATACATTGGGTCCTCATAGTCTTATTCAGTACACAGGGACTCTAAGGACTGGTGTAATATATGGGGACTCTAAGGACTGGTGTAATATATGGGGACTCTAAGGACTGGTGTAATATATGGGGACTCTAAGGACTGGTGTAATATATGGGGACTCTAAGGACTGGTGTAATATATGGGGACTCTAAGGACTGGTGTAATATATGCTGACTCTAAGGACTGGTGTAATATATGGGGACTCTAAGGACTGGTGTAATATATGGGGACTCTAAGGACTGGTGTAATATATGGGGACTCTAAGGACTGGTGTAATATATGGGGACTCTAAGGACTGGTGTAATATATGGGGACTCTAAGGACTGGTGTAATATATGGGGACTCTAAGGACTGGTGTAATATATGGGGACTCTAAGGACTGGTGTAATATATGGGGACTCTAAGGACTGGTGTAATATATGGGGACTCTAAGGACTGGTGTAATATATGGGGACTCTAAGGACTGGTGTAATATATGGGGACTCTAAGGACTGGTGTAATATATGGGGACTCTAAGGACTGGTGTAATATATGGGGACTCTAAGGACTGGTGTAATATATGGGGACTCTAAGGACTGGTGTAATATATGGGGACTCTAAGGACTGGTGTAATATATGGGGACTCTAAGGACTGGTGTAATATATGCTGACTCTAAGGACTGGTGTAATATATGGGGACTCTAAGGACTGGTGTAATATATGGGGACTCTAAGGACTGGTGTAATATATGGGGACTCTAAGGACTGGTGTAATATATGGGGACTCTAAGGACTGGTGTATATAGGGACTATAAGTACTGGTGCCATACATTAGTCCTATAACTACCTTATACAAGAGGCTTATTTCCGTGTAATAATAAAGATGCACTGGTGAATGGTAGTCTTATTTACCTGGTCCCAGTAAGCTGGGAGTGGAGCCCAGTTCTGGACCTTTGTGGACACTACTGCCTAGAAGCAGATGACTAGGGGGCCGCAGTGGCTCCACACTTTTGCCCTCTGACGGCCCTTTTTGGTTATCAGACTGCCGCTGTTGGTGCTGGTAGATTTCCCATGCTATCCGTACATGAACAGCGCACCACTTTCCCGATTTCTGCAACAAAGAACACTCAATAAAGTTAACATGCTCAAACAAAATTACACAAGAGTTCTTATATGTTACATAATTACTCCCCAGAATATTTCATTAGTAATGCAAATCCAAACTCCAGAACCAGCGCTTTTATTTTTGAGTGTGTTATTGCAGTCACACTTGTTAAAGAGATTGGTCAATATATATAGACAAGAACAAGATCAATCAAAACACACAGGTAAAGAAACCAGTTTGTTAATCTAAACCATCTCTGTAACATCAAATATTCATTGAAAAGTAACCACATCTTAAAGTTTACAAATAACCTAATAACCTACCATCACATCATTTCAATCTCAATGCAAGAATCTTTAATCAAACTTACCTCCCTTGAGAGCTCTCCTATCCAATATACATAGAAACTGAACAATCCAATTATCATCCTCTTTCTTTCTTTAATTGTTTACAAATCATGGTATAGATAGGATTGTCCAGTTTCTGTATGTTGAATAGGCTAGCAAGCTTGCCTGACAGAAAATAAATATGGGTTGAAAATCTTGACAAATAAGGGGTGACTAAATGTGAGCTAAAGTTATAGAAATTACTATTACTGAAATAAAATAGGATCGATCTGAACTGAGTGATCCTCCTTCCTCCTCCGGGGAATGCTGACATAGAAGTAATGAGCATTGAGCAGATTATGATCCAACAGCGCTCATGCAAACAGTGATATAGCAAGACAGAACGTAAGCTTGGCAGTGATCGCCGGTGTGTGGAGTATGGCGTACAGTTGGCAGACCAGTGTCTATAGGACACAGATTAGGATTATAAAGTTAACCGTAGCCTTTTCAAAATTCAAAAATGTGATTTTTTTTTTTCATAACAAAGTTGAACCAGGTAGGGTGTCCAAATTAACCATAATTTCAGGAACAACTAAGAATTGTTTACAGTTCCTAAGATTTCATTTTATCTTATCCTTATCTTCATTTTGGTTCACATTTCTAAACAAACACTCTCTAGCACACAGCTTGCTAGGACAGGGTCTAGTGACACTAACTTTTTGGGCGGGTAGAGCTGCCCCTGGGGTGGGGTTAGCCTTGTCTCGGTCTCGGAGAGATGCTAGCATCATCTGGGCTGGGTGGAGGCTTGAGGAGACACGCTGTAAGGCAAACATCGCAAATCACAGTCACACAAACACTTATGGATAAGTCACAGTCACACAAACTCTTAGATATTAACAATCACACCATGATTAAGTTGAAGTTACAAGAATTGACATACTGTGCTTTTTACTGTATACACTCTAATGTACCAAGGGCAATATATTGTTATTTTAAGTAATATTACTATACAATTAATAACTAGCTTTAATAGATAATAAATTATTCCTTTTTTTTTCTCTCACCAGATTACTGGAACCTCATTTATAACTAACAGAAAACTATGACACGATATCTGCATTAATTTTGCTGAATTCAACATGGCAATGTAATACTAGGGATTTAATTTCCATTTCATCAGCTACAAATTAACCTAGCTGCACTACGCATTTTCCTGCCAGCCCTGCACACCTGTGTTCTGATTGGATGACAAAATGACAGGTGGCACATCAGCATATCACCTGGCTTCCATGGTAACCATATAAATTTATTATCTCTTAAAAGTCACAAATATGAAATTTACATTATGACATAACATATTTATGAGTTCTGAAAACAAGTCATTTTCCACGGAAATAATTTATATTTTTTATACAAATATGCATCATGTCAAATTGCATTGCAAACAAAACAAAAGCATGTCTCTGTATGCTTGCTCTACAGTACATTATAGATTTCATTTCTGTTCTGCATGTTTCTCTTTTTGAAATCAATATGTCAACTTTTTTTTCTTAGGCAGTATGGTGGATATGAGACACAAATAAAAGCCTCATAAGAGATGGGATTGTGGCTCAAAGCTAGGATACGCATCTGGTAATGGCAGGTACAATTAAAACTTGTGACTGTCAACTCATACACATCATCCTACATACTACCTAATATAGGCTTTACCTATCTACACCACCTTACATAGGCTGTACCTACAGTGGTTCACACCACCTTACATAGGTTGTACCTAGTGATACACACCACCTCACATAGGCTGTACCTAGTGGTACACACCACCTTACATAGGCTGTACCTACAGTGGTACACATTGCCTTACATAGGCTGTACCTAGAGTGGTACACATCACCTTACATAGGCTGTACCTAGTGGTACACACCACCTAATATAGGCTGTACCTAGAGTGGTACACACCACCTTACATAGGCTGTACCTACAGTGGTACACACCACCTCACATATGCTGTACCTAGTTTTACACACCACCTTACATAGGCTGTACCTACAGTGGTACACACCACCTTATATAGGCTGTACCTACAGTGGTACACCTCACCTTACATAGGCTGTACCTACAGTGGTACACATAGCCTTATATAGGCTGTACCTAGAGTGGTACACATCACCTTACATAGGCTGTACCTAGTGGTACACACCACCTAACATAGGCTATACCTAGAGTGGTACACACCACCTTACATAGGCTGTACCTACAGTGGTACACACCACCTCACATATGCTGTACCTAGTTTTACACACCACCTTACATAGGCTGTACCTACAGTGGTACACACCACCTTATATAGGCTGTACCTACAGTGGTACACCTCACCTCACATAGGCTGTACCTACAGGTGTACACATAGCCTTATATAGGCTGTACCTAGTGGTACACATCACCTTACATAGGCTGTACCTACAGTGGTACACACCACCTTACATAGGCTGTACCTACAATGGTAACATCACCTTATATAGGCTGTACCTACAGTGGTACACACCACCTTACATAAGCTGTACCTACAGTGGTACACACCACCTTACATAGGCTGTACCTACAGTGGTACACATCACCTTATATAGGCTGTACCTAGTGGTACACACCAACTTACATAGGCTGTACCTACAGTGGTACACATCACCTTACATAGGCTGTACCTACAGTGGTACACACCAACTTACATAAGCTGTACCTAGTGGTACACACCACCTTACATAAGCTGTACCTACAGTGGTACACACCACCTTACATAGGCTGTACCTTCAGTGGTACACATCACCTTATATAGGCTGTACCTACAATGGTACACACCACCTTACATAGGCTGTACCTACAATGGTACACATCACCTTATATAGGCTGTACCTACAGTGGTACACACCACCTTACATATGCTGTACCTACAGTGGTACACACCACCTTACATAGGCTGTACCTACAGTGGTACACATCACCTTATATAGGCTGTACCTAGTGGTACACACTAACTTACATAGGTTGTACCTACAGTGGTACACATAGCCTTACATAGGCTGTACCTACAGTGGTACACACCACCTTACATAAGCTGTACCTACAGTGGTACACACCACCTTACATAAGCTGTACCTACAGTGGTACACACCACCTTACATAAGCTGTACCTACAGTGGTACACACCACCTTACATAAGCTGTACCTACAGTGGTTCACACCACCTTACATAAGCTGTACCTACAGTGGTACACACCACCTTACATAAGCTGTACCTACAGTGGTTCACACCACCTTTCAAAATATGTGTATTTACCACAATCCTATATATGCATACATCATTACGTCTGTCTGTCAGATTTCACCTTGCATATCTTAACCTGAACTTTATACACAAATTATTTTATAATGTGCCTGTGCATATTTATTTATCAGTTATCTAGAATTAGCAACACGAAAATGATATATTAATCTTTTCATCTTTTTTGAAATATCTATCAAAGGTTCTTATTACCTATTTTAGTTTTGAAATATGGCTGATCAGAAAACCTGGATTGTTCCATTTTCTGTATGTGGTATGTATCACATCTATGTCTAAGTCTTAATTACTAAAGGTTTCAAAAGTTTTCTGCTTATCAAGCATTCCTAACGGAAATATTTCGGTCTCAAACCAATGTCAGTTTTATTATAACCAAAGGCTAAGGTTAACAGCAAAAATATTGGAAGAAAAGATGAAAAGTATCAGAGACATTATCATATTACAAAATTATTCAATAATAGCTAAGCACAAATCAAGCACGTTAGGTTAGGCAGATTATAATACACATAAATCTCCAGTCATATAAAATAGTTCCAACAAGGCGCATGGACAGAACAAGGCTGCAGTATAGTCTATAGTGGACAGTGTGACAATTTTTATCATTGATGCACTCTAGATTCAAGAACTCTTTTCTCACCGTAGTCACATATAAATATATATAATATTCCCTGTTAGGTTCAATGACAGAATTTACTTGTCAATTTCCTAAAATTAAATCTGAATGAAAAAAAAAAAAAAATTGAAAATATGAAGGTCATGCATGATTATGAAAGGTGAAACAGAGGCAATATGACAGTAGTCTTTCTTGGAGCATGATCAGTCACAAATGAAAACTTTAATTTCCACATTTAACATGACCGTTGGTCAATGATTCGGGACAGGAACTTACCTTGGGTTGGAATGCCCCTGGGATCCCCGAGTTGAGTCCCGAGTTTAGGGGTCCTGGCCCCGCTGGAGGCATTAGGGGAGACATTCCAGTGGGATAGGTTGGCAGTCCAGGGATCTGGGGCCGATAAAATGTAGAGTCTAACTTTGGCACCTTCTCATACTAAAACACACAGAAAAGTCAAACAAATGTATTTTCATTTTTCAACCTTTTGGAGGTTGGTCATCAGATTTACTTCAATATTAAAACAAAACAATATATGTTCAGCATTGCATTCACACCTTGTTAAAGCTAACCTTTTTTTTTAATTCACCCTTTTCGAATTTTTATAGCGATTCTTTTGCCTCTCTTACCTTCCACAATGTGCCCATTTCCTCCCCAGCAAATCTTAAGTTTTACCCCTCTTCCAAGGGGATCCTGTCTGCCCCTCATCAAAACATCCTGATCCCCATCCCCTTCCCACAGTTTACATCTCCTCCCTGGCAAATACCCCTTTTACCCCTCCTCCAGAGGGTCCTGTCTCCCCATCTCAAAAGGTCTCTGTACCCCTCTCCCTATCTCACACGATTCCCGATTCCCGAAAGTTACCCATCTCACAATGTCTCTATCATTCCTCCTCCATAAGGTGTAAATCTCTCTGCCATAGTATCTTATCTGGTGCCAATCTAGCCAGGTTATGAACACAGCGCCCAGTTATAGCCATTTACACCTCACCATTTTTTAAGTGCCTGTAACTCATCTCCGCTGAATTCTATCACTGAACCACTCTGGGCGAGTAATTTCTCCACTGATTCCTTAACTACATCCATTTTTATGTGGACACAGATAACAGGGAGAAGAAACTTTTTTTGTCTTGTAAACGTCTTCTGGCTTTGATAACTTGATTCAAACTTAATGTCCATAATTAAATTTTCAAATTATTTAAATTTGTAATGTTCCGTTTTTGCTGTACTTAGGTAATGATTTCCTCGCAGCGAGGAACATGCTTCAGATTTTATTGATGCGGCATGTGTGATAAAATTATGTTCACGTTTATCAAATAATTACACCATTGCCTTCAATAATCATTATGCCAAAACATTAAGTGCATCAAGTTGGGATGTTTGAAAATGAATCTGATTTTTTCCTACGCAGTATGGTAGTAAAATAGCCTCCAAATTATCTTGTGTTATTTTGGAGTCTAATTTTAAAGACAGTTACCACAAAAAGAAACAGGTTCTTATCTCGATTTACCGGTGGAGGCCATTTACTGATAAATTGAGGCCTATAAAAACTGGTGATAAATGGGTATAGAGCAGCCCTGTTAGGTGTTGGTAGGAGGGCACTAACTGTCTGATAATAGTGCCACTATCACCCACCCTCAGTCAGACTTATTACACACGACTATTGGCCTCAAACAACTATTTTATCACCTCTATTGCAAAAGATCTCCACAGAATGCTAGCTAAGATTTTTCAAAAAGATGATTAGTTTGAGAACACCTCATATATCTCTGAATTTTCAGTGGATAACAGTAGGCAGCCTCTACTGTTGGAGTCAGAGTGGAAAAAATAGAATTCAACAGTCAAGAAGCCTGTTGTCAGCAAAGAAGAAGCTAGTTTTGGCTCCAGGTAGTCCTAGAAAAGGCTTGTGATACCTGAGACATTACTGGCTCAAGGAGTCCTAGAAAAGGCTTGTGATACCTGAGACATTATTGGGCTCAAGGAGTCCTAGAAAAGGCTTGTGATACCTGAGACATTATTGGGCTCAAGGAGTCATAGAAAAGGCTTGTGATATCTGAAACATCTTTGGACTCAAGGAGTCCTAGAAAAAGCTTGTGATACCTGAGCCAGCAGATATGCCCTATGATGAGGGTCATTATTCTTGGGCCAGCCTTACACCCAAAGAGTCCTCAGAAGGATATGTGAAACCTGAATCAGCATTGGACTAGATGTTTCATACAACTGCACACATTTGACTCACCAGTAATGGGGCCGGAGGTGGGCCCAAGGAGCCGGGGAAAGGTATTGGATACATATGTTGGTGGGTGTGTTGATGTTGATGCATATGTTGATGCTGGTGCTGATGGACGTCTGAGCGAATGAAAGGGTGAGGGCCGCCTATTGAGGGTGCGGGGCGATCTTGTGTGGCAAGGAACCGACGATTCAGCTCTTCTCGTAAAATCTCCTGGTCTGTAAAACAAGTATAACATAATTAAGAATTTAATCATGTAGTATATACTTAGATCAAAGGACACATAATTCAATATTGCTGATATGTCCTTTTAAAAACCCTTCTCAGAGCTGAACTAAAACTTTCATTATTTATCAATAGTTATTCTGTTCACACTCAAAACAGTGTGAAAATCTGAAGACCATGACTGCCAGACTTATGGTAGGGTGCCATTACATGTAGGGTACGTGTTATAGTCATGTGGTATTAATAGGTAACATATATCTGACTTCCCCTGGTATACTCCTCTAATATGGAGCCACCAAATCTCTGACTATACTCCTCAATGGAGCTACCAAATCTCTGATTATATACTCCTCAATGTAACTACCAAATCTCTGACTATACTCCTCAATGGAGCTACCAAATCTCTGACTATATACTCCTCAATGGAGCCACCAAATCTCTGACTATACTACTCAATGGAGCTACCAAATCTCTGACTATACTCCTCAATGGAGCCACCAAATCTCTGACTATACTACTCAATGGAGCTACCAAATCTCTGACTATATACTCCTCAATGGAGCTACCAAATCTCTGACTATTTACTCCTCAATGGAACCACCAAATCTCTGACTATATACTTCTCAATGGAGCTACCAAATCTCTGACTATACTCCTCAATGGAGCCACCAAATCTCTGACTATATACTCCTCAATGGAGATACCAAATCTCTGACTATACTCCTCAATGGAGCCACCAAATCTCTGACTATACTACTCAATGGAGCTACCAAATCTCTGACTATACTCCTCAATGGAGCCACCAAATCTCTGACTATACTACTCAATGGAGCTACCAAATCTCTGACTATACTCCTCAATGGAGCCACCAAATCTCTGACTATACTCCTCAATGGAGCCACCAAATCTCTGACAATATACTCCTCAATGGAGCCACCAAATCTCTGACTATATACTCCTCAATGGAGCTACCAAATCTCTGACTATATACTCCTCAATGGAACCACCAAATATCTGACTATACTCCTTAATGTAACTACCAAATCTCTGACTATACTCCTCAATGGAGCTACCAAATCTCTGACTATATTCCTCAATGGAGCTACCAAATCTCTGACTATATACTCCTCAATGGAGATACCAAATCTCTGACTATACTCCTCAATGGAGCTACCAAATCTCTGACTATATACTCCTCAATGGAGCTACCAAATCTCTGACTATACTACTCAATGGAGCTACCAAATCTCTGACTATATACTCCTCAATGGAGCTACCAAATCTCTGACTATATACTCCTCAATGGAGCTACCAACTCTCTGACTATATACTCCTCAATGTAACTACCAAATCTCTGACTATATACTCCTCAATGGAGCTACCAAATATCTGACTATATACTCCTCAATGGAGCTACCAAATCTCTGACTATATACTCCTCAATGGAGCTACCAACTCTCTGACTATATACTCCTCAATGGAGCTACCAAATATCTGACTATATACTCCTCAATGGAGCTACCAAATCTCTGATTATACTCTTCAATGGAGCCACCAAATCTCTGACTATATTCCTCAATGGAGCTACCAAATCTCTGACTATATACTCCTCAATGGAGCTACCAAATCTCTGACTATACTACTCAATGGAGCTACCAAATCTCTGATTATACTCTTCAATGGAGCCACCAAATCTCTGACTATATTCCTCAATGGAGCCACCAAATCTCTGACTATATTCCTCAATGGAGCTACCAAATCTCTGACTATACTCCTCAATGTAACTACCAAATCTCTGACTATTTACTCCTCAATGTAACTACCAAATCTCTGACTATTTACTCCTCAATGGAGCTACCAACTCTCTGACTATATACTCCTCAATGGAGCTACCAAATCTCTGACTATATACTCCTCAATGGAGCTACCAAATCTCTGACTATACTCCTCAATGGAGCTACCAAATCTCTGACTATATACTCCTCAATGTAACTACCAAATCTCTGACTATATACTCCTCTATCATCAGAGCTCTGAAGACTGTAGTAGTATAAATTAACACTTGTAATGATACACACATGTCGGGATGTGTACTTGGTCTTCAGGGGGATTACCTGTAAATAGCTCATTAGGTATCAAAAGATCCATGGAAATCTAGAAATATCTCAAATACCTCATTCTGCTTCCACTTTATAGCTCATGACAGAACAATTTGATAGCATTACTAAAGCCAGACCCAGTAATATAAATTACAGACCCATCTTTCCACAATTCATTAATGCCCCCCACTCGTTAGCCAACCAGTACAGTTCTCTGTAGCTGAGCCAACAG
Source organism: Mimachlamys varia (assembly GCA_947623455.1). Lineage (NCBI taxonomy): Eukaryota > Metazoa > Mollusca > Bivalvia > Pectinida > Pectinidae > Mimachlamys > Mimachlamys varia. The sequence continues at coordinate 23,431,025 of OX392532.1, read as the reverse complement.
CAAGTCTACAGGGCATTCTCACTTCAACTAACATCACAAATAACTCATAAATACATGTGGAAATTTAGCTCATTAGAAGGGGAGAAGAGAGAAAATCTGGCACTAATGTTACTTCAGTATGGTATAAACTTGTCTTTTCTTTAATCAACCAGGGTATGTGTAGAACAAAATGCTTGGAGGCAATACCTCCTATAAATAATGGTATAGTTGCCTATCTGACAGCAGGTAAGATCCCCTTCAAATATTACAGCTACCTCCCCTGACAGTGAGTTAGCTCCCCCTGAGAGTGGTATAATTTCCTCCCTTGACAAAAGGTTAGCTCCCCTGACAGTGGTATAATTCCCTCTCTTGACAAAAGGTTAGCTCCCCTTACAGTGGTACAATTGCCTTCCTTGACAGTAGTATAGTTGCCTCCCTTGACAAAAGGTTAGCTCCCCTGACAGTGGTACAATTGCCTTCCTTGACAGTAATATAGTTGCCTCCCTTGACAAAAGGTTAGCTCCCCTGACAGTAGTATGTTTGTCTCCCTTGACAGTAGTATAGTTGCCTCCCCTGACAAAAGGTTAGCTCCCCTGACAGTGGTATGTTTGTCTCCCTTGACAGTAGTATAGTTGCCTCCCCTGACAAAAGGTTAGCTCCCCTGACAGTAGTATGTTTGTCTCCCTTGACAGTAGTATAGTTGCCTCCCCTGACAAAAGGTTAGCTCCCCTGACAGTGGTATGTTTGTCTCCCTTGACAGTAGTATAGTTGCCTCCCCTGACAAAAGGTTAGCTCCCCTGACAGTGGTATGTTTGTCTCCCTTGACAGTAGTATAGTTGCCTCCCCTGACAAAAGGTTAGCTCCCCTTACAGTGGTATAATTGCCTTCCTTGACAGTAGTATAGTTGCCTCCCCTGACAAAAGGTTAGCTCCCCTGACAGTGGTATGTTTGTCTCCCTTGACAGTAGTATAGTTGCCTCCCCTGACAAAAGGTTAGCTCCCCTGACAGTGGTATGTTTGTCTCCCTTGACAGTAGTATAGTTGCCTCCCCTGACAAAAGGTTAGCTCCCCTGACAGTGGTATGTTTGTCTCCCTTGACAGTACTATAGTTGCCTCCCCTGACAATGTCTGCTCCCCGACAAGGAGAAACCAGGGATTCTGTGAATACTATGTGTTTATTGATATAAGGTGGTTTCTAAGAAACTACATATTTCCTTAGATACCAAGATCTGCATCCCAAAATACCATGGGTCACCCTCAGTCCCCTATATGAACCAGATGACTATGTGGCTTTCTAGAGTTCTGTGTACTTTTTAGCTGTAGGTTGTGCAAGCTTGTTTTCTTAAATACTCAAATTAACAACTCAAAATTGTAGTGCATATACTCTTCAGCATATGGAATATAACATAGTAACTACCAATAGGTAAAAACGATCATGGTCAAGTGATTGAAAATTACTTACTAGCATATGACATGGAATCACTCGGAGAGTGAGATGACAGACTGACTGCAGATGCTCCGCTCAATGAGCCTGATGTCAAAGAAGTCCCGGCTGGTCCTGGCGGCAGTGGGGACGCAAACATACTGTGGGGCGGATGCCCGGGGGTGTGGGCGGAGGGGGGATGAGGAGGCAGTGGGGGGTGGTGGGGAGGAAATGTTGGCGTGTGGTTGGGAGTGGAATGTAACGGGTAAGGGGGTATACTCGCACTAGGCGAGATTTGGGGGCTATACAGGTGATGTCCAGAACTGTTGGCACTGAAATAGACAACAGGTAGAGTTAGCTATGTAACAGACAGTACTTCATAGTGTTTCTACACACTGAAATAGACCACAGGTAGATAAAGTTAGCTATTGAACAGGTAACACTTCAGTGTTTCTAAACACTACTTCATTCCACTTCCTTATTGCTTCTTAAAAAACAGAATCAAAATTATTTACACAAATGTTTAATGTTTTGTTTGAATATTATCAAATTAATTTCATGCTCACAGACAAAAGCTTTACAATTATCATTCTATCTGTAGAAAACAACTCGTTCTCAATGAGCAAAACAAAATAAACATTTACAAAACATGGCTCATATCATGTCAAATTCACCATCAAGTTTACGCCCAAAGTTTGCAGAAAGAAAAACATAAACAGCTTGTATCGCCTGCTAAATCTCTATGACATCTTTTGTTTAGCTATGCACATTTGTCAGGCCAAAGGTGAAGATTCGCTCATACATCATATCACTGTTGTATCTCAGATACCAAGTATCTGTCAGGATGGCAGATACATTCCTGTAAAATCTCAATATAATCTCAATTGTAGCACATCAGAAGATATTTGATGATAAATGAAGATATGGAATCGATAAAGATTTTCTAACAACCCTTTCAACAGCCTTTTATCATGACTTTACAAAATTGTGAGGAAGCGCAAAACAAACCTTGTCCTGGACTTGGAAAACGGTAGACTTGGGGGAAGTTGTGGGTCCTTCTCACGGTACTCCTCCCTCTTGCTGGCAAGGGGCCGAGGAGGAGGTAAAGGGGAACTACTCTTCCTGTTTTCTCGGTTATGGATTTGTGCAGTCCTACTTGGTGGTCGAGATGCTGTCAGAGAAGGATGTGAGGGTGTTGGCGATGAAGATGGAAGAGTTGGGCGTTTGGCGGGAGGTGCTGTAGATGGCGTTGTTCGCGGTCCAGTAGATATCACAGACGGTGTGGTAATGGGAGCCGCCACAGACACGGGACTACAGGAGGTTGTAATGGTACCACAAGTGGTGGTGGCGGAGACTGTTAATGCACTTGTGGTGGTGGTAGCAGCAGTGGTGGTCGCGGTGGTGGCAGGACTACTGAGGGAAGGGGTCACCACGACCCCCGCAGGGCACGGGCTGCTGCATACTGTGTGTGTACTGGTGTTGTTGGTCACTATACATTCTCCTGTAAAGTTTCATAATATCATTATAAGATTAACTTCTTTGTCATGAATTTTTTACATGCCTATCAACTAATTGCTACAGAGACCTAGAAAAAAACAACACTTTAAATTATGTGTAACTACAGGAAAGCAATTTGTACTTATAAATACCATTACAAAATAGTATCTCCTAAAAACAGGCTTGAATTTAATCCCATCTTGAACAGAGATTAGTCTTCTATTTAAAACTACAAAACAGTACTTGTCCCCCATGCTTTACCCTTTAGACATAAGTAACAGCAATAATGTGAAGTAGATAGTGATCATAATCCCTAGCATATGACCAGGAAAGTCAACCAGAAGTAACCAAGTACTGTACTAACGTCATCATCTTGAGACTTCCTGCGTAACCATCGACCTCCGACCTTTTTAACAAGCACTAATACTTTAAGTGAACCTTAATCTTTGTTTGTTGTACAGTTTAATCTTGTGATGACCTTGGTAAAAACATTCCTTTTTTTAAATATTAAGTAAACTTCACAGCAAATCTTACCTCCTTTGGTACAGCTTTCTCACCACAAACAGGGCAATTTAATATACAGAATGCATTTATATCGTGTCAGAGACTTGAGAAAGTAACAGTATGTCTATATGAATTAAGTATTATCTTTGGAGTATTACTCCCTACTTTTGCTGGGACAAGTACTTGTCAAGTATCTACCAACAGCACCCTATCAACCATCACACACTGTGTATGTGGACCTTGTTTAATTACAGGTCAAGTACCCTATTCAACAACAAAACAACAATGGCCGCAAACCTTTATCTTACTAAACACCTTATCTCACCATATAGACTGTACTTCTATCTGTTCCGACTTATCTTAAAATGTTCAAGGTTACAGATTTGTATGGCATTTCAGACTGGTTATTTACTGTTTCCTCACACTTTAAAATGTCACAATCGGAGCTCCTTGACTTACTATGACCATTTCTTATCATTTAAATGTATTTGTTAATCATGATGTCTGTACAACAAAATGCTTGTTTTTTCAGCCAATCACAATGTTTGTTTTTCAGCCAATCAAAATGTGTGTTTTTCAGCTAATCATAATGTCTGTACAACAAAATGTTTGTTTTTCAGCCAATCAAAATGTGTGTTTTTCAGCTAATCATAATGCCTGTACAACGAAAGGTGGTTTTTTTTCAGCCAATCATGTCTGTACAACAAAATGTGTATTTTTGTCAGTCAATCATATTGTCTGTTGTAAATGTATTTGTCAACCAATCATATTGCCTGTTACATACATGTATCTTGATAACTGTGAAGTAATACTCACGACTGCGGTTTACAGTGTTGACAGTGGTAAAGATATCGGAGCTGGCATCAGAGGCCTGAAAATACACAAAGTTAAACCATATTGAGAATTTTTTCCTCCAACAAACAAAACAAAAATCAAAAATAGAAATTTCATTATTTTTTGTACATGAACACACAGAGAGTGATAATTACAATCAGGAAATGATAACACAAACATTTGATGAAAGCTGTTGACAAACTTGATAAAAGTTTAGTACAATACAAAGTTTTACTGTGATAATGCATTAAAATCCTCCATACAATCTGATTCTAATTATGACGATGTACATGGGACACCTGGTAATCACCCTAAACCGAGTTCAAGCTCTACGACCGGACGTTCTCTTTCTCTAGTGAAAGCCTCCTCCAATTTTATCACTTCTATTTGATCTGATATCTTTCTACAAATGTCTGACAACTGAATAGAAATTATAAAACATATTCATCTTCTTTTCACTTATATCTTGTAATTTGCAATGTACACGCTACAAGTGTTGATACGGGCCCATTTCCTTTGATACACCACTTAAATATAGGGTCAAAGGTGACACTCGTTTGTGAATTCCTGCATCAGATGCTTTCAGCAAGATTCTTTATCATATGCTTGATAACAAAATTACTCTTGACAACTGAGGAAAAAACGGTGCATTTTAAAATTCATATCCAAAATATTAGTCATATATCGTGATAATAAAATTTTCATAATGTTTTCAGCATGGTCTTTTTTCTATAAGAACTGTTGGATAAGCAGGCAATATCCAGCAGATGGTTTTTTTATATACATATATCTGGATTCATTCCGATCTAGATAAGGCTGCGACAGCTTTTGTGTGGAGGTATCGGGGCATGATCGTGATTACACTCCGGCATGATTAGGGGGTGGCAGGGTCGGAGGTCAACTAAATTACATGGCAAATGCACATGACTGCACACGTAACGTGACACATTTAAAACCAGAGACATCTTCATTACTGGAGGTCCTAGGAGTCTTTTATTACGAGCTGACTTGTTAGGGGCCTGTCGGGATGTTCACACTTGTATGTCAGCTTCTTTTTACACAATGATACCACCACAGACTTGTAATCTTATCTACAATCTTATCAGGATATGAAACATTCATCAAGGGTGAAAAATCAAAAAGTTTTTTTCAAATCTCTGTAAACTAGAAACGTTTCTATAAAATCTCATATACATGCCATAAATCACTGCAAAATTCTCATTAATATGTAATTACAGCATTATATCTGTACTAAAACTGCGACAAGATGTAGCATCTGTACGTAAATGCTGAAACACGATGTAACAGATGTGTATTCAGAATTCATACTTATTCAAGTTTGGAGAACATTTGATTATGTCATGTTGACTCCTGTATTTAAAAAAATATCAACTTTATGTTCATACAGCTCTATCAGTGATAACTGATCAGTTGTAACAAGACTTTTGTCGTATCGATACTTGTTAATAAGCTTCGTTGTATCAATACCTGTTAATTAGTTGTACTACCCACCATTTTCCTGAGAAGATCAGAAAACAGGAAGCGATTCGGAACATTTGGTGATAATTCCCATTTATGTTGATGTTCATGACATGATGAACACCATTTATGTCCGGACATCATGATTACTGATCAGTATATTTAATGACAATAACTTTGGTCAAGTTGGGTAGCATTATTTTCCCAAAGCTGCCATGCTGTTATCCTTTACACTGTAGAATTCTCCATATCAGGGTATATCATAAGTTACAGTCAATATCCACGACATCTTAAATTGTAACAAATCCATAATGGGATCCTCAGACACAAAGGTGTTAGCCTCTATAATGATAAATACCGACAAAGTCTTTGTCAATCACAGGAAATATCCACTATATCTGTCAAGACATTTTCAATTATAGCAAAGTTCCACTTAGATAATATGTCCTTGGACTGGTTTAATTTCTTCTAATCCATTTTTCATTCATCATTTGAAAATCATCTTAATCGACAATGACATCCTCGGTCACTCCAAATACTGTCTAGGACAACATTTCACACATTAATCACGAGTGTTTTATGGCATTAGACATCCCCTATTACAGCAGCAGCGTTCAATCTGACGGAGATGACAGCAAATCTGACATTACGGAGGTTTCGGCAGACATGACAGCATGACCGACATTAAAACATTACCAATAGAAGAGTCCAATCTAACACCACCGACGGCCGATTCAAGCAGAATAAGCGGCTATCATTTCACCTTTGTCTGGTAGAAACGTTTCTAAATGCCATCCACTTTCACTATAGAATCTACTAACATATACGCTGTAGACACCCGTCTTCATTGGCAAGTGTATACACACCACTGTTAAACCTTTATAGAAGTTATTATCTATGACAGATATAATATCAATTTTTTGTCCCGAATGTGGTATAGGTGAAGCTCCACAGAATGGCGGTTTCATCCATTATTCTTTAACCCTCCTTAATAGTTGAACCCATTAATTGTACTCCAATGAAGTTAGAGGTAACGGTAAAGCCAGAATTCTCCGTCACACTGTTAACTAGCATAACAATTTGTTTAAGATATCAAAATCATCAAGTGTTGATATCTTTATTTGAGAACTGTGCATCGTCTTAATAAGATACATCCCATTAAAAGTCTGAAGGAAATATCACAGCCAGTCCAGGACTAAAATCACTTGGCATCCACGAATCCTTACTCCTTGTATAGCCGGACTAAAAAGCACTGTAAGTGGGACCCCGGCCCCTATCTGGGGAAATAAAAAAGAGGAAGCATGGCCCAATGGCACGGAGGTTCGTACTAGAGTAGCAGCCACGATACCTGTAAACACCAGGTAAGGTGTTACTGCGGGCGCGGATGGGTGATCACTCATATGTGAACATGCTGAAGTCTGCATACGAACAACTACTTATGTGTGATGAATTAGGCCTTGTATCATAGTGCACTGTCATATCACATTTTACTGTACCCCACAAAAAACGCACCTCCACTAAAACTGAAAACACGGCCAATTTAAGTCACTCAACCCCACCAAAATCACAACCTTGACCAGGAAAAAGTGACCTAACTGAACACTTTCCTCACACAACATAATTCCCCTTCCCCGTTTAGCTTCTGTACCCTTACAACCTCCAACCCTTTATAACTAGTATACAACAAGCACACAGCATATGACCCCTTCCAAAAAACGTATATGAATTATTACCTTTATCAGTTGATCAAGCCCCATACAAAGTACACTCCAGTTATGAGGAACATGAATTTCATTTCCCCTACCCCACCGCATATGACAATCCGTAGTATTGACGCCAATTCCAGTACGAAATACTGGTACGATATCGTACAGATATGGTCCAGACACCATAGTAGGGACAATACCAATCTTTGTTCTTTTCTTGTTAAAACTAGTTTAAACATTCCTTTTACAAAGGCATTTGCATAGATATTTCATCATCATCAAGACAACATTTTTTCATCCAATACAGGATGATAAATATTTCGGAAATATGCATCAATTTAATTTTAAAATTGTTCACATTTTAAAAACAGCACAATGCATTGCACGGTGAAAGTTTTGAGCAACAAAAATGAATGTGAGGTTATGACCTCTGTTAATGAGTCATGACAAATACTGTCAGCACGACTCCCTCCCCCAGACATAGGGCTGGCCATCCATCTTAATCTATCTCTTCCTATATTAATTTACACACATGCATACTAATAACAGTATTACATGGTGACGGATCTCCCAACTCTAGCCCCAGTGTCAGACACACTACTTATTACCTGTATCAGCTTTCCCAGTCAACAAGGCCGCCATGTCCTACTGCACAGCAACCAGCACACAAATTCATAAACTTACATCTTTTACTCATTTTTTTAAAAATGTTCCTCATATTTATAAGAAATGCAATTTACCATTTTTTTTTCTATAGAAGTAAGACACTGAAATTTGACTTTCAGTTCAATAAGTAAAGCTCAGAAAATTGTTGCGCTTCAGAACTCCAATGATATTGCCAGTACTACTACTGCCAATGCCCTTGACCATCATTCATGACCTTGAGACATTTTAAGATGTTAGCAAGATATGTACATCTCCTGCAGCTGTAAAACAGATACCATTTAAACAGAGTTCATTTCTTTGGTTTCATTCCTCTAACAAAACAAACCAGTCGGAAATTCATGGGAGCTGGTGAAGACAGAATAGGGAGAAGATACACATTGCTGCCAGTGAAGATAGACTAGGGGGAAGATAAACAAATCTCAACCCTATCTAACAGCTTCTGTAGATTCTACAAACAAAAACTTGTACAAACAAAGCATATCTGTGACTGGTGATGGCCTGTCTGTGTGGAGGAGATGACAGGAGAGCTGTGTTTTAGGGGGTAACAGGGAAGATAGGGATAGCAGATGAGGTACAGATATAACCCATGGGACAGAATACACAAATACAGTGAAAGGGGTAGCTGACGAGGTGGAGTAGGACATAGAGCCTGTCACAAAAGGACAGACTGGCAGACAACGGGACAGACAGTAACAACAGACAACGGGACAGACAGTAACAACAGACAACAGGACAGACCAGTCACAACAGACAACAGGACAGACAGTCACAACAGACAACAGGACAGACTGTGAGACCAGTCACAACAGACAACAGGACAGACAGTAACAGACAACAGGACAGACCAGTCACAACAGACAACAGAACAGACAGTAACAACAGACAACAGGACAGACTGTCAGACCAGTCACAACAGACAACAGGACAGAATGTCACAACAGACAACAGGACAGACAGTCACAACAGACAACAGGACAGACAGTAACAACAGACAACAGGACAGACTGTTAGACCAGTCACAACAGACAACAGGACAGAATGTCACAACAGACAACAGGACAGACTGTCACAACAGACAACAGGACAGACTGTCAGACAACAGGACAGACAGTCAGATAACAGGACAGACAGTCACAACAGACAACAGGACAGACAGTCACAACAGACAACAGGACAGATAGTAACAGACAACAGGACAGACTGTCACAACAGGTGGAGGGAGAGCAGAGGAGCTTGGTTCGAGAGACTAACTATAGGTACAGAAGGTGAAACTTGGTAGCTGAGGTGTGGTGTCGAGATGGTCTGTGAAAACCATCCAGAACAGAGTGGGGAATGGTCAGAGCTGATACCAGCACATGGAATAGATAGAGGAGAAATAGGTATAGAAGAATAAGATTTCTGTTTGGGATAGGAAGTCACCTGTCCGCATATGGAGAGGAATACAGAAGGAAGATGAGGATGGGTGGTGGTGTAGGTAGGAATACAGAGGGATCCAGATGTGGCTGGGTGTTGGTGAGAAGATGAGTTGTGGGTTGGGAAGGGCTGGGTGTTGGTGAGAAGATGAGTTGTGGGTTGGGAAGGGCTGGGTGTTGGTGAGAAGATGAGTTGTGGGTTGGGAAGGGCTGGGTGTTGGTGAGAAGATGAGTTGTGGGTTGGGAAGGGGTCCCTGTCAGCAGACACTTCAACTTGCTCCACTAATACGAGATTACATGATAAACTTGGCCTGTAAATACCCCTCCACACACAGCCCTAGACAGTATCTGGTGTAGGGAGCGACAGCTGCAGCCTTGCTAGATCACATCTACCTCTGTAATGTTTTTTATTACACCACAACATAAACATTCTCAGCTTTTACACATTTTTCAAATTGTGTTAATTTTTTTTACCTATCCTGTCTATCTGTTGCAATAAAATGTTAAAAATTTGCGCCGATAAACGTTTTTAAGATCTATAAATATTTCAAATAATCGGTTACATATGCCTGGCACCAATGATTACAGCAAGGCTTGTTTGACAATTCAACATGTTTTTCAAATGTCACTTTTTCAGTTGATGGTCTACATACCCTCGTTTTTTCCTAAAAAGTTAACAGTTAAATAGACAAACTTAATGAATTCACAGCTACGCAGTAATTACTTGTAGCTGTATAAATATTGATATTTCAACACTTGTACTTCCAATCTAAACAGAGCTGTGCCATCACTGAAGGGTTCTCTGGCAGGTACCGCTACATATATACAATGTTCTTGTGATCCAACTAATTACTTTAGCACTTGATCTCTAAACAAACTGTTTCTTGTACAGAATTATAAAAAAGAAGCGACAAAGCACTTGATTTTTTTTTAAAGAAAACATGTTTTCCATCTTCGTAGTATCTGATGTTGATGAGTTGATTATTGGCTGCATTTTGCATAAAACACGAATCTCATAAGTCGGAAATGAATGAAAGTGGTAAGTCACAATTCTTCTGTTTCCTCTAAACTTTGTGTATAGATTTGGTTTATTTTGCTTTACCTCCTATTAACAGCCAGTGTCATTTAAGGCTGTGCCAGGTTTTGGAGGTGAAGGAAAGCTGGAGTACATGGAGAAAAACCAACGACCTACAGTCAGTATCTGGCAATTGCCCCAAGTGGGTTTCGAACTGGCAACACAGAGGTGGAGCGCTAATGATAGAATTTCGGGATACCTTAATCAGTCGGTCACCATGGCACCTAATCAATCTAAGGTTGTGCTCAATATACATTAACAGGATAATCTTACTCTTTTAATAATTTAAACACTGTCTCCTGTGTGTTATCACAGTTGTAACACATACTCTCAATCATAAATGGGACCTTAAAAGTGGTTGTGATATAGTCTGACAATTCATTCACAGATCAAAAAGATCTAATTAACATTACTCTATCCTATTAACATTGTTACAGCCTTAAAATTAACTTCACACAAAAAGTAACTATGAATTAAAATTAATTTATGGAATATCTAAAGAATATAACCTTATGAATTTTAATTTCAGGACATGATGTGATACACCAGGAAAAACATCAATTCACATAATCGAAACAAAAATTACAACTCTAACAGAAAACTTCCTGCTATTATAATCATTTTGTTTCGTTTAGCTAGATGGTCTGATGTTGATAAAGAGGACAACGCTCATATAGAATCAAAGATTATTTGAACTAAATGACAGCATGCTGATCAATAGAAATTCAGTTCTTCATATGGATAAAACAAGGGTTCTAGTACAGCTGCACTCGTTTTGTATGAAATCTGAATAGTTATGTTATTCTTAAGAGAGGAACTGTACGATTAATGTTGATATATAAAAGCAAGACTATTTCAGAACTTTAAACATACTTCAAACATTTCTCTTAACTCATTCATCACTGAAATCTCATAATGAACTATTCCAACCTTTGAATTGGAAAAGTTCAAATGTGTCTTCAAGGGTGTGTGAGTTAATAACAATTGTGAAAAGTGAAGTTTCTGCATAGTTTTTTTATATTACATTCATTGTGAGAGCACCAATTCCATAATGCACTGGTCTGCAAAATTTTCATAATGGCATAAAATTCGAGCGTGCTTAAATACGGACGTTTACGGCTTACACCAGTGACGAGTACCCAGAAAGCTACAATTATGGCTATCCAAACTGGAACATATGTACCGCCTTATGTAATAAAGCACTTGTACAAGTTCCAAAGATCAGACAACTGTTTTGTTTGAGAGGGGTAACACACCCTTGTCCTGCTAACAGCTCTCACACATGTCTCTATCACACAATGGCCTTACATGCTGTAAGTGGTGTTGAGAGTGCTGGAGAACACAGATCTAGACTAGTTCTCCACCACTACACACTTGTTTACAGAGCTTTTAGCCCTTGTTGAGGGTTACACCATCTCAAGTGGCTCGATTGCTTTTAATTTCAAGCATTACCACCTCCCATCTGTCCGCTCTTGGCCGCGCTATATGAGGACGTTTGTCATCTGAAGCCTCTTTCGAGATCTCCCCTAGCCTCTTTCTCATAAAACCTCAAGTGCAGCGTACTTTTTATTCCCTATACTACTCTATCTGCAGCTTTCCCAATCACTCCAAGCCCATTCTCATAAAACTTGAGAGCATGTATGCACAAAATCTACTGTTTACCATAAACTTATGTTTGAAATGTTAAAGAGGAAATTAATCTGTTGGGATAGCTTTGTTTGTGTAAGGTGATAAACTGCCGTTTGAAATTCAATACAAAGCCAATTGTATGTATATTTCTGCGATAGAGAAGCGAGCGGATATAGGAGACTTCCAACACAGCAAACATTGCTATATCTATACTCGGAGAGGAAAACAGTTATATTTGGTACAAATTTAAACATCGTAATAATCAATATATGCCTGTGGTAGAAGCTCAATTTTGATTTCTAGTCGAGCCATCAGGTTTTAATAACATACCTCTATACCGAATTCCCTACAGAGCTCAATCTAATCGTGACATTTTTTATAAAATCTTGTATAATCGTTCCTACTTGACAAGCACCCTACAGCAACAGGAGCAGAAATACCACTTTGGAGTGTTGTTGATAATCCAGTCCAACCACATGGTACAATTGGATGGCTGCCGGCATTCCCACAATGCCTCAGTTAAGATAAAAATGCACTTGGCACCACAGATAAGCCGGAGTGACAAGGCAGTTCATGTACAATGATAAAAACCTGGGATTCCTTCATTCTGACAGACATGGGAATCACATATATGTTGGGTTTTTTATAAACATTTAACACCTTACCGTAATTCTCCCTGACATTTGGTAGGAAACAAACTTTATTCTATGTTCTTGTACAGGTTTTTGTGTTTAGTTCATGATGTCTTTCCATTACTTTGATGTTTCTTTGAAAGTTAAGGTTGTTTCCGTTCATTTAGTGATGCTGAGATTTTGTCCTGACATGTTCACTGAAATTGCCGCATTAAGAATTTTTCCTTTTGCGCTTCAATTATTGTTAGGATTTCTTCCTTTGTAATGACAATTATTTAGACTTTGTCCTAATGTGTTGTTGTGTAACTTTACAAATATAAATACAGTTTAACATACTTATGTATCCGAAGTTACATTCCTGTAATCTTGGGCGCCCAGCGGATAAACATATTTCATTAGCAGGAACAGTCCATTTAGATGGACCAATTCACAGTTATATAATACAATATTGTAATATGAACAGTCGAGCAACAAGGTCACCATATTTATATCCTGTTTGCGTCAAAACAATAAAACTTCATTAGACTTACAAAAACTTACGTACATGTGTTTTAACCATACAGCGAATCGTCAAGGTTCCAAGGTCGACTACATCTCAATCCTGTCCATCAGGATCCCAGGGCAAATAAACTTTTTATAAACCTCTAACAATCTGTTCATTAGGTTCTACGACCAAGTGAAGCCTTGTATGCCTTCTCCAATGTCTACAAGTCTTGTCAATTTGGTATTCAGACCAAGTATAACTTCTAAAACATTTCTCCAAAGTCTATGAATCTAGGAGGACTTATCGAGTAAGTTGCAGAATGAGTCCATTTTCTGCGAGCCTCCTCTCTAGTTCCTACAGATCCCAGTGACACTGTGAACAGTGGGCCGAGGGTAAGGGGACGGCTGTCACTGTAATTGGTTGGTGAGTAGTATCCGTTTCCTTTCCGATACACAACATTCGATCACCAGGAACTCCGGATACCACTGGACAAATACTTATATACACTCTGTTCGATCATCATCAAAACTGAGAAAACCGGTCATCCAGGATGGTGCAGGAAATATTGATATCCTACCACTCATTACAACAGATCATGCTTCCTCGGTAAATGACCTGATGCCACACAGTAATCAGCAACAACCTCCACAGTACTGAATGTGTTTCAACAATAATTTCCTTGATCATCACAGATTTCCCCACATTTCTGACCTTAATGACTAAGAATTTGACCTAAATAAAACAATCACAGTGTTGACAGACGTTCAGAGGTGGCCGCGAGATTTAGAATCCTGTCGATGACCTTGAAATGTTTTATGATCAACTGAAGTAGGTACGATTCACTAACAGCGATTTGTCCTCAGCAATGATCAGTTTTCGAACAATCACCTCCGCTAGAACAAACATCTGAGTGACAATGACAACAGCACACAGTACATGAAGACAAAACATCAATATGATTCGGATGAAGCATGTCTAGGCGTGTATGGAAGTGAAGCACTTCCGAGCACTTTCCCCTTCCACTTACCTCTTATATTATGCATCAAGATTTCACAAGTATGGCTTTAGAGGAGGGTCTTACAAGATGTTACAATGAGGCTTGTTGAATAGAGCCTAGCATTCATACGACCCTCTCACGCCTGCCAGTCTATATATCCTCTCCAGCACTAGAGAACCAACACTACAGCTCCCTCGGCCTATAACTCTATCACAACAGATGTGTGCAGAGTATAGAGTCCCACTATCGCGCCTGCCGATGTGCATTTATAAATATCTTTCAAGTGCTTTTTGGAATAGCTTTGTGACCCAACGGGTCTCAGAAGGCATCATATTGGCCTATTGCACAAAAAAACGGGGAAAACTGAGGTATTTCTGAGTGTGGCGTACATCACTGTGAGAGAGATAGAGGAAGGCGTGTGGTACACATTGCCCCAGCCTGTAGCATGGTCGTACAACAGCCTACATGTCAATACATTATGCACCGTTTTTTCCTGGTAATTGTTATAAACATTCCTAGTAAGCAGGCTAGCATTTGTTTCCACTTTTCCTCCCCTACCTTTGATGTAGCGCACCGCCAGGGGGGTACTCAAACTATCATGGTAAATCTCCGACAATCAGGATCAACCTCATTTCATAGGAGACTTCTGAAAAATATCTTTTTTCGCTGTAGAAAAGTAAAACAAAGTCGGCCAAAATTGTTGAGATTCTTTTAATTATTTCAAACAAAATGGAAAACAATGATAATTGAAAATTATCAAAGTTAACAAGCTTATTTGGATTCATGAATATTTCCTGGTCTGGTCTGGAGATGATAAATTAGCAGTGTTCCAAAGCTGTTTTGATTTCCGTTACACAAACAGCATTGTCTGGCCCCTGTGACAGTGGAGGTCATCCTTATGTAATTCACTTATAATTTTTCACACATCACCATAAGGTCAACATGCCATCATTAATACTGCTCTGACATGTGCAGTTATCAAAATAGGTTACAATTATCACCAGGAGCAGGCCGAGGCCCAGTGTGTTATAGGTATACTACAGTGACATATCTTGTCACTGTTCCTAACACTTCCTAACAACCCAGTGCTGCCACTCCGATGTGCCATGATGAGTGTGGCCACCCCCATGTACCATGATGACAGTGCGGCCACCCCCACGTGCCATTATGACAGTGTGGCCACCGCCATGTGCTGTGATGACAGTGCTGCCACCCTGATGTGCAATGATGACAGTGCTGCCACCCCTTGTTAATCCTGATGGCTACAAGGCAGAGTTTCTCCCCTTGTTATTCCTGATGGCTACAAGGAAGAGTTTGTCGACATTGTGTATGGACCGTGCCTTTTTCCTAGCCTCCCAATATACAGCCAGCTATATGGAGCAGGATCACCATGTGCCCTCTGATGATGTTTGTTTTTAATATGACACAGGACCTATAAACTCTTCTATTCCACACATGTATTTCATTTTTCAATGAATCATAATGATGATAGGCACAAACCAACCTAAATACTTCCCCCTCGTCTTCCAACAGTCTTCTGTGACAAAAGTCTCACCAAACCCGGACAAATATGTCTCATCCAACAGAGGGATCAATACTATTTTTCTCTATTTTCCCCACTTTTACAAATAAACATTCACCACCATCATCGTGTCTTTTATCCTTTACTAAAAGAAATGAGGCAAACTTTCTTCATTGAGCCTATTAAGATAAACTTACACTGAAACCCGACTGGCCACATGAATACAAAACTTATGAACAGGAAATAAAGCCAAGAGAGTTTTGTGAATCCCGTTGTGTGTAAGATATGGCGCCACCTCCCAAACACACTCACAAACAATTCAATAACTGACCATAATCCATCAAGGAATTCCCTTTTGTCTCCTTTTTTTATCTTGCGAAAAATTACCATTAACAAGCGGCGCCCTGATCATGTCTAAATCAGATGGGTTTCACAGGTTCACAGACAAGGGGTATACCACGTAAAACAAGAAAGTTATTTTCAGAAGGGTTCAATCGGCTATAAACATCAAATCAACTTCACACATATCTGTCTTTGGAATTCCCGATCAAACCTCCAGGAAACCATTAACAGGAGGCGCCCCCTAACAACCATAAACACACACAAATCGGATCTGAAACCGAAGTTCATAGACAGAAGAGCTCCATAACTCAATAAGCAGTCGCCTGTCACTGAACTATTGAAGGTTGCTCATTTAAAACCATTTTGGTGTCTTTTCAATGTGAATATCTGATAGCGATCTATGAACACACGAAAAAAACCATTACAAGTGGCGCCACCTAGTATCCATCAAAGCAGAAATCTGATGGAGTTTACAGACAAAAGGTATCATGAATGCTATGACATGGTATATTTCTGTTACATCCTTGGTAGTGTGCTGGGTCCCTCAACACTGTAGCTTCCCCCAAGGGTCATCTCCGTCATTATAAACCTTTTAGAACATCTGATCTCTTTATCAGAGGGGCCACGCGACTACCTTGAAACGTGGAGGTAAATAGCACAGTGAAATACAAGATGTCAGAAAGTTCTGGTGTATGGTGAAGATACATCTTGTTACTGTAGATATCCTCCATAACGTCCCTACCCAATGATGACCTAGCTATATCAATCTCCTGGACGGATTTATGATGACCATTCAAAGTCATCTTTAAGCACTTATGTCACCTTATTTCACCTGTCAGCAATCAAAATATATTTGACAGACTTTCAGCACCTGACGAGGCTTTCCAGTGATACTTTGATTTATTGATACAGTGATTACCAATCAAACACAAATGTTTTATCTATCCACCAAAAAACTTACAAGAGGGCAACACTCGTGTCACTGCACACTCCGCATTCTAACCCAAGCCTTACAAAACCCCTCCTACTGCCAAAAACAACCCCTTTGCTTCAATGTACAGATCTACCCTTTCTTATTCTAGACTCATTAGAAAATATCCATCCTCATCCCAAATGACCCCCCCCCCCCCCCAAAAAAAAAGTGTATACCCCAATCTTGCCCCACCCTACTACCCCAAACAGACTACACCCTTGTGTCACCCATGGTTATCCGACATGACCATACTAAAGAAAACTCCTATACCCATATGCCAGGTAAAAGAACACACATTAAATCTCAACAAATGTAACACCCCCCCCCCCCCCCCCCCCCCGCCCCCTATATGTGCCATCCATTCTTTTACCCAACAACCACATACAAAAGTTTGGTCCCAATGTGTTTTGGCTAGCAGTTGACTGTAAACTGTCATGGCGAGCCATCAACTAGTCAGTACAGACAGACTGGCTGAGCCTGTGGTATAAAGTGTTAAAGGGTCGCAGTGCTACCACAGGGAGCAGATCACTGTCACAGCCTTTACACCCAAATCTCTGTTGTTACTACCGATTATCCCGCTCTAGCCGCTACAATATTGTCACTGATAACACAAGGTAAAGTCACTGTTATAAGTACCTCAAACAACAGACCAGGATTTCTATACTTCTGATGAAATAATCCGTGATAATTAGAAGGTATAATAACACATAATCTGTCAACAGTGTAATGGTTGGAAATTGTATTCCATTTACCATAGACATTCAAATAAGCAGATAGCTGGTAATTATTACTGTTATTGATCACATAATAAATCCTCCATTTGTGTTCTCCTCCAAAACAATGCCTCTCCTGTACTTTTCCATAATCAATGGGATTTTTAGAGCAATGGGTCCCGTGGTGTCAAGGCCTTAATTTCTATGTATAGGTGACTTTCCACTAGTAACACACCTGGGATAGCCATGGACAGAGATAATAGCGATTTCTTTTATCTTTTTAGTTTTTTTTTACTGAAATTGTAAAAGCCTTGGTTAGACTAAACTGTCACCAAATTCTGTCAAAATATCAAGACCCAAGAAATCTTTGATACATACCTACGGCTATTTGTAGTAAAAGTACCTGAAATTTGTAACCATAGCTGACTAATGGATATAAGCACATTTTCTTTTTCAACTAATTCACCCCTGAAGACACACTTGAACTCTTCCAATTCAATGGTTGGAAGAGTTCAACATGAAATTTCAGGGGTGAATGTGTTTACAAGGTAACATTTTAACCATGTAAAACATATTTCATTCATTGTGGAAAATTCCAATTAAGTTATTCCCCAACTGAAGTAAAACAGACATACTAATATGCCAGGGGTAAAAAATTATGCCAATTCATTTGAACATATGAGTGTAATTTACATGAAAGTATAGGTGTTAATTTGATCCAGACTGAGAGGGATTCCGGACCAACAGGGTGTATAATTAGAATACAGGCACATCAGATCCTTATAAACACCAATCACTGGTATTCTCTATACCCACATACATATCAAAGCTCTTTACAACTTCTCTGATCTCCTCACAAAATTAACTGTTTCCAATTTCATAACGATTCATATCCTTGATATGATATGGAAAAAAGCGCCTACAAAAATCTTGACTGAATGAAAATCGTAATTGAGGCGGAATTATGCTATTTGCGGCTGAATACCACAACACATAACTTACTTGCACAAGGAGTCTAGCTTACAAGAGGGTTACGCGCTAATAACTGGCACCATATGTCTACTTGGTATATTACGATTTTATTTTCCTTTAAGTACACAATCAATTATGTTTACCTGTGAAACCGGAATAAGGTAATTGACACAAACGCCATTTGTTTGGCATGTTTCTTTGGCTTTGATCTCTCGGGAGATTTTTTTTCTAGTAAAGAGTAGGTAATTGAAATCCCTACAATACAGAAAGTATCTGTTCATATAGATGTTGACGAATGTCTTTATGCACATACACTGTATCTGTAACTAGTAGCTATGGGCTCTGTAACATATAGCCCCCTCAAATAGACTATATCAGTAACTAGCAGCTATGGACTCTGTAACATATAGCCCCCTCAAATAGACTGTATCAGTAACTAGCAGCTATGGACTCTGTAACATATAGCCTCCTCAAATAGACTGTATCAGTAACTAGCAGCTATGGACTCTGTAACATATAGCCCCCTCAAATAGACTGTATCAGTAACTAGCAGCTATGGACTCTGTAACATATAGCCCCCTCAAATAGACTGTATCAGTAACTAGCAGCTATGGACTCTGTAACATATAGCCCCCTCAAATAGACTGTATCAGTAACTAGCAACTATGGACTCAGTAACATATAGCCCCCTCAAATAGACTGTATCAGTAACTAACAGCTATGGACTCTGTTGGACCTTTCAAATAGACTAAAATCAGAAGCTAGCAGCTAAGGGCTAAGCTCTTTGAATACACCCTCCAATACTTCTTTTAAACAGAGGCTATAATGGAAATGTATTCTCATGAAACACTGATACAAGTAACTGCCTTGAGCATTATGAAGCTGAGTAGCTACAATCGTGTCAAAAAACATATCTATAAACATTATCCCCCATTAACGGAACCTGATTGGATTTTGGCCTCACCACAACATCTGTTTAAACCTAGATACTACCCAGAACCACAGACAATGCCAAAGCTAACATCACACCTTAAATCAGCTCGCCAGGCCTGTTATAGGTAAGCTGGCATATATTTTCACTGATGCACCATGCGTTAATAAAACACATGTGGAGTGTAGACAAAGGGGTTTTTGTGTCCACACAATGGGGCAATAGACATCTGCTTAATTTAGAGTACACCCATCAACTCTAATAGATTAGGAATATAAGCCATACTCTGGAATGTCAATTAGTACTGAAGCCCTTCGTTTGTACAGAACAAGAAAATGGTGTGATATTCCTCAAATACAGTATATACCCTGTGCTTTATCCAACCACGATACAGAGCATCAGGCTGCCATACACTGTAACAGCCAGTCAATTGTATTAGATTGGACATCAGGGCGTCATACTGGTGTTGATATACATCACAGCGATGACCTCTGACCTCAGGCTCCAGATTACTCCTCAACCCCTTGTCTGCCAGCCACTGTACTCTTACTGTGAGCCTATCACAAACCCTGTTACATTAAATGTGATCTCTGTCACATTGAAATCTGCCATGGTATTTAAATGTCAACTGACATGTTAGTACAGAAAGGATCAAACCTATAGAGTGACCTTCATCAACCCCCCCCCCCTTCAACTATCTCTATCACCCCCCCCCAAACTATCTCTATCACCTCCTCCCCCCCCCAAACTATCTCTATCAACCCCCCCCCCCCAAACTATCTCTCACCTCCCCCCCCAAACTATCTCTATCAACCCCCCCCCCCCCAAATCATCTCTATCAATCCCCCCCCCCCCACTATCTCTATCAGCCCCCCATAAACTGTCTCTATTAACCCCCACCCATTCTCTGTCAATTTCACTTTCTTTAGCCAATGCCTTCATTCCTTTATAGGTATTCCTTAGTTACTGCCAAACATGTTTAAAGATGATTCTTCACAAACAAATTATCATCTCCTGTTGACATTTGTGTTTATATCAATACAACAACATCCATCTCTTTCACGCCTGCTATATAAACTGGTGCATCATCATTAATATAACCAGAGTCTTATCCTACTCGTTCACCTGCTTAAGTAACAAGATGGGTCGGTACAACTAATGGTATATATTGATTGAGTTGATTTGCGACTGCCTGACCTCGGTACAAGTCTATAACCCCAGACTAATCTGTAAAGTCCCTGATTTACACCTAGTAGCTGACACAGCCAACCTGCTTATCTCCAACGACCTTACAAACTGATCATTAAATGTGTATTATCGGTTTAAACAGCCAGCCAATCAGGTGATTAGTTCTGCTCCCCTGATTGTTGATAACCAATGGGAACGCATCAATCAGCTGATCTAATGACAGGTACGGGGCTCTATCACACCTTGGCTGACTTAAGGTGTGTCCTTATTGATTAGCTTTGATTGCCACAGGTAACACAAAAACTGTACACCACAACTCCCTGATCTCGTTATCAACAACAGTAAGTAGACTCCGCATATCCAGAGCCTCATTAATGATCTGAGCATGCTACTTATACTCAGAATTAAACCCTGGTTCATGGTACCCTGAAGTTCAGAAAATCATTGTGTGTCTACAAATTGTATTAGGAATATCATATTGATTTGTCATCTATATTTGATGCCAGCCAGTTGCAGTCCACCTAGCTCTTTCCCCAAACTACAATTGTTTTAAATCTCTAGTGGACTAAACACCTAACTTGTATTAGAAATCCACACTTACCTCTCAGGTTCAATAATCTTCCATCAACAACAGAAACTATCTCACTTGTCATTGTAAACTTATTCCAATATCTTTGCGGAAACAGGACATATATCATTTCATTATGATTCCAGAAATACAGTTACGTTTCGGTATATCCCAACATCATTGCATAAAATTAATACACTAGGATGCAGGTCCGGTCCTTAAAAGATTCAGAAACATAAGGTCTCCGTAACGTATAGGTAGTGTTCCTCTGTGGTTTTGGTTACAGCTCCAGGTATCTTTATAAGTTCACACTTTGTCCTTCACATTTGGTATTATCTAAACACTTGATACATGTACATATACATTCCTTCCTCAATCAAACGAAAGTGTTCTTTTACATATGTATGGATTATATAAGATCCTCATGCCTTTGGTGTGACTCAACTATCTTCCATTTGTCACAGATTGAAATAATCACACATCAAGTATCTAAACAACACAGATCTTTGTCACATGTCAAGTATCTAAACGACCAAGATCTTTATTGTCACATGTAAAGTATCTAGATGACACAGATTTTTTCATTGTCACATGTCAAGCATTTATACAATCCAGATCTTTATTGTCACATAAGTATCTAAATGACACAGATTTTCATTGTCACATGCCAATCATCTATACAGATCTACCTGGTCACTGTACAGCATCTGACAAACACAGCTTTATAAAATAACTGACTTTTATGGTCAAATATCCAAGCACCTAAGCAACATTCATGCCTCTCTACAGTCGCATGTCCCTTAATGATGAAAACAATTTCCAAACAAATGCCTCCACAGATACACATACAATGTTCTATAGCTATATACCACAGAACTGTCAGTACTGACTCCCCCTATGTAGTGAAGGGGACATGTACTTACATCCACAGCAGTCTAGTCTGTCCCTGCCAATCCAATAAAGACCTGGAGGATTTGATCTGGCAGTCCTGGCACACATATCTGCCTGTTGCTGGTGATGGTCAGACAACTCCCTAAGGCCACCTCTATATGTCTACTGTTTACAACTGAGCCTGTATACCCACTGCCTGCCCTCGGCCTGTACCAATGTTTTGTCAGCTGAGTATACCACCGCACCAAACCAAAGGACAGAACGGCTAATAACTAGCCATACAAATGAAAAGTCCTAAACAGCCACCACTGGAATATTGATATGGTGCGTTCTCGTACAGTACACTGTGCTTACTCAAGCTTCACAACAAAAACAGGGGGCACACACTACTACTGTAGTAACAACCAATAACTACTCCCAGTCAGTGTGCCCATTAGCTCTGCTCCCGGTGACCTCTTTGTAACTGGTCGCTCAAAGCATGACAAATGCCTCGATAAAGGAGTCAATCAATTCATCGAGGATCTGCACAAAGGCCTATGGAGCTGCGGGCTCTTCAGACAGCTTTCAGTCAGACTTATTCATTGGAAGGCGGAAGGCCCAGTCAGCACAAGCTATGGAAGGCTTCAGACATGCAGTTGTTCAGCCAGAGTGAGCTCAAACCATTGGTGAACAGTTGACCCCTGATCTCCTGGTCAAGCTGTTAAATGGTCAAGCTGTTATCTTAAATGGTCAAGTTAGAAAAAAACAGGTGATCATCCAACACACAACAAACATCATTACCTAGTCTCACCGGCTGTCATACCCTCGCCATTTTCTGGTTGCCTAATAAAGTGTTTCCATGGTGATTAAAGATGGCAGTCACACAAAAATTGGTAGCTCCATCAAACAGGCAACTGGTTCTCAGTCTAATGAATATGCTGTCAGACTTAGCACACCAAGGCATGTAGTCTAAACATTTACACAGTCAAGCCAGATATAGAAGTTGATATCTCTGATCTTTGGTCCCCGATCAAGGTGATATCTTTGCTGGTAAGTATTACTCATTGTCACCAGACCAGCCTATCACACCACTAATCAGTGCCTGACGAGGAGATACCTTTCTATCATGTAGTATTAAACATCAAACTGGACGCATTACCTGCTCAACGTCCTTTGATTTATCCGTATGAATTCCATGCTAACCTGCAGTCCTAATTCAATCTAGTCATGGTTTACATATCTACGAATTATCTTTGTTGATTCAGTAATTATCTTGCGGTTCTCGGTAGGGGCTAACAATGAAATGACACGTTGTTATCATTACTGGCCCAGTGTCTGTAGAGCAAGATAACTGTGCATACCTAAGGTTACAGGTACTCTAGGTAGCTGTGTGTCGTATCTCGTTAATATCTCAGGTAGGGTATCATTTTGTTTACCTCCACATGACCAGGCACATTAACTACAATTACACAAACCTTCAACACAATCAGTCTGATAGGCACTTGAATGTCTAACAGAAACTTGCCCAGATACACCTGTATAGACCAGCGCCAGGGACCACCAATACACATATCTCTGGTCAAGATTACACATCATACACCAGTCTGTGGTCAACATTAGGATTTAAGTCTACAGAAATGTAGGGAACAACTATAGCTGTGGGCAAATCTAATGAAATGACAGGAACAGTTATCCCTGTGGCCCACTTGAAAGAAAATAGGGGACAATTCTCTGTGGCCAAGTCAAAAGAAATGAAGGCTCTCTTTGTAGCCAAGTCTAAAGAAATGAAGGGTACAGCTCTCTTTGTGGCCAAGTCTACAGTAATGTAAGTAACAGCTCTCTCTGTGGCCAAGTCTACAGTAATGTAGAGAATGGCTCTCTATGTTGCAAAGTCTACAGTAATGTAGAGAATGGCTCTCTATGTGGCAAAGTCTACAAAAATGTAGAGAACGGCTCTCTATGTGGCAAAGTCTACAGAAATGTAAGTAACGGCTCTCTCTGTGGCCAAGTCAAAAGAAATGAAGGAACGGCTCTCTCTGTGGCCAATTCTACAGAAATATAGGGAACAGCTCTCTTTGTGGCCAAGTCTAAAGAAATTAAGGGAACGGCTCTCTCTGTGGCCAATTCTACAGAAATATAGGGAACAGCTCTCTTTGTGGCCAAGTCTAAAGAAATTAAGGGAACAGCTCTCCTTGTGGCCATGTCTAAAGAAATATAGGGAACGGCTCTCTTTGTGGCAAAGTTTAAAGAAATTAAGGGTACAGCTCTCTTTGTGGCCAAGTCTAAAGAAAATGAAGGAACAGCTCTCTCTGTGGCCAATTCTACAGAAATATAGGGAACGGCTCTCTTTGTGGCCAAGTCTAAAGAAATTAAGGGAACAGCTCTCTCTGTGGCCAATTCTACAGAAATATAGGGAATGGCTCTCTTTGTGGCCAAGTCTAAAGAAATTAAGGGAACAGCTCTCCTTGTGGCCAAGTCAAAAGAAATGACGGAACAGCTCTCTCTGTGGCCAAGTCTAAAGAAATGAAGGGAACGGGTAACATGATCCAGTTACTGTGTAAGGAAATAGTTTGATATCTGATTATTGAAGTGTTTGTTGTCTGAAACGTAATGCTCTATTTATAGTAGACTCTAATCTTTGAACCTGAACAGTAATCTTTCTTAAAGAAGTAATTTTTATAAGACAGCAATGTACGAGATATGGAGGTGGGATGGATGAACATATGTAATATACAGGTATGAACATTCACAGCTAATATACAGGTACAAACATTTACAGGTAATATACAGGTACGAACATTTACATGTAATATACAGGTACAAACATTTACATGTAATATACAGGTACAAACATTTACAGGTACGAACATTTACAGGTAATATACAGGTTCAAACATTTACAGGTACGAACATTTACAGGTACAAACATTTACAGGTACAAACATTTACAGGTACAAACATTTACATGTAATATACAGGTACAAACATTTACAGGTAATATACAGGTACAAACATTTACATGTAATATACAGGTACAAACTTTTACAAGTAAAATACAGATACAAACATACAGGTACGAACATTTACAGGTAAAATACAGGTACAAACATTTACAGGTAATATACAGGTACGAACATTTACAGGTAAAATACAGGTACAAACATTTACAGGTACAAACATTTACAGGTAATATACAGGTGCAAACATTTACAGGTACAAACATTTACAGGTAATATACAGGTACAAACATTTACAGGTACGAACATTTACAGGTAATATACAGGTTCAAACATTTACAGGTAATATACAGGTTCAAACATTTACAGGTAATATACAGGTACAAACATTTACAGGTAATATACAGGTACAAACATTTACAGGTACAAACATTTACAGGTAATATACAGGTGCAAACATTTACAGGTACAAACATTTACAGGTAAAATACAGGTACGAACATTTACAGGTACAAACATTTACAGGTAATATACAGGTGCAAACATTTACAGGTAAAATACAGGTACAAACATTTACAGGTACGAACTTTTACAGGTAATATACAGGTTCAAACATTTACAGGTAATATACAGGTACAAACATTTACAGGTAATATACAGGTACGAACATTTACAGGTAATATACAGGTACAAACATTTACAGATACGAACATTTACAGGTAATATACAGGTTCAAACATTTACAGGTAATATACAGGTACGAACATTTACAGGTAATATACAGGTATGTGTAACACACTGCTTGTATAAGACCCCCACTGCACCCAGTGTGTTATCACAGAGGGCGTCTGTATCCTATCCACTCAACCTGCCCCTTAAATATGCAATCAATACCTGATGTTATTGATACTTGGTAATTTAGAAGTATCTCATCTAACAACAATAGGGCATTCAATCACAATACAATTGGTTGCCTTTGAATCAAGGATATTGAACCTGCACTGCAATTTTCATATTATGGTATCAGAATCTGTATAAATATTTGTCCTTTTTTATCAATCCAGTGTTGGCTTTGTAAAGAGATCCAGTCCAAAGAAAATCCATTAGTGGCTACATTACCCGGTCCCTGTACAATTAGCAGCCCTATATGGATTCATTTCAGTTTTCAATAGAAAGACCTGGCGGTGTAGTTTCAGTAATGCAGTTGCCAACATCAAATTATGCATTGTCATGGTAGATCGAGTTTCATTCCTGTATGGACAAAACATCTAACCTCCATTAGTAAGGTCTAGCTGCCACAATATTTTTATGCCATATTTTGTAATTTCTTTTCACAAATGAATTTACTACTAGAAAATAAACTCAATTTGGGATGATTAACTTTGGTCATGCCAACAAATTTATATGAACGATTTCAATTTGCTAATGTCACCTTTGCTCAGATTGATAAACGCAGATGTCCCAAAGTGCCATCAAAACAAACTTTGTGTACAATTTGTTCCGCTCGGTCGGGCAACAACGGCTGATGTGCATCAGAGCATTCCGTCATTTAACCTGATAAACATCAGACATGATTAGCATAACATTGACAATTTTAATTTGATACTTTTTCATTAGAATTAGTTTTCTTTTCTCCCTGTAGTTTAAATTTGTGTAAACTGATCAATCTCTACTTCCTACCTGATTTTCATATATTTGAAAAAAAAATAAAATGAAGATTCAGCCAATGGTAAGCTCCAAGACACAGCCAAGAAGATTGATTCAGCCAATGGTAGCTCTCATACACCTAGTCAAAAAGATTGATTCAACCAATGGTAGCTCTCATACACCTAGTCAAGTAGAGTGATTCAGCCAATGGTAGCTCTCATACACCTAGTCAAGTAGATTGATTCAGCCAATGGTAACTCTCATACACCTAGTCAAAAAGATTGATTCAGCCAATGGTAGCTCTCATACACCTAGTCAAGTAGATTGATTCAGCCAATGGTAGCTCTCATACACCTAGCAAATTAGAGTGATTCAGCCAATGGTAGCTCCCATACACCTAGTCAAGTAGATTGATTCAACCAATGGTAGCTCTCATACACCTAGTCAAGTAGAGTGATTCAGCCAATGGTAGCTCTCATACACACTTAGCCTAGTAGAATGATTCAGCTAATGGTAGCTCTCATACACCTAGTCAAGTAGAGTGATTCAGCCAATGGTAGCTCCCATACACACTTATCCTAGTAGAATGATTCAGCCAATGGTAGCTCTCATACACCTAATCAAGTCGAGTGATTCAGCCAATGGTAGCTCTCATACACCTAGTCAAATTAGAGTGATTCAGCCAATGGTAGCTCTCATACACACTTAGCCTAGTAGAATGATTCAGCCAATGGTAGCTCTCATACACCTAGTCAAGTAGATTGATACAGCCAATGGTAGCTCTCATACACCTAGTCAAATTAGAGTGATTCAGCCAATGGTAGCTCTCATACACACTTAGCCTCGTAGAATGATTCAGCCAATGGTAGCTCTCATACACCTAGTCAAGTAGAATGATTCAGCCAATGGTAGCTCTCATACACCTAATCAAGTCGAGTGATTCAGCCAATGGTAGCTCTCATACACCTAGTCAAATTAGAGTGATTCAGCCAATGGTAGCTCTCATACACCTAGTCAAGTAGATTGATTCAGCCAATGGTAGCTCTCATACACCTAGTCAAGTAGAGTGATTCAGCCAATGGTAGCTCTCATACACCTAGCCAAGTAGATTGATTCAGCCAATGGTAGCTCTCATACACCTAGCCAAGTAGATTGATTCAGCCAATGGTAGCTCTCATACACACTTAGCCTAGTAGAATGATTCAGCCAATGGTAGCTCTCATACACACTTAGCCTAGTAGAATGATTAAGCTAATGGTAGCTCAATATTTTCATTTAAGGACTGCTCAATAATTGTGTCGTATCAAATGACAACTCACTTATTGTATTAAGAATCCAAGGATTATGTTCAACATGTATATCTATGAACTGTTCAATGCTTGTTTATTATGTCTATGGAGAGGAATATTGTCTGTTTGAGTTGAAGCTCCTACTACAGAGAGATCGGTGACAGAGCCGATGACAAAAGAACGGAGAGGTCCCCCATCTTCTTGTCACTTATCACTTGATAACATTTCAGCTGGGTCAGGTGTAAAAACACATCCATATTTAACTTGTAGCTGGGTAGGTACATCAGATAGAAAGCCCCATGTGTTTGACAAATCTATTGCCTTAGATTGTTCACAGCACTTAGCCAATGGCATATCATATGAACCTTGACATTCATGACAACCTGCCAAATTCAGCGTGTTTCCTCATTTCACATACAGTCGCTCAATTTGCATTACTCTCACAGTTGAATAGCTGTTCAAAAGTCATCAAAAATATTTAAATTGACTGTCTTTATTCGATTTGCTTTCAAAGCTGAATGGCTGTTGAAAAGTTATCAAAAGTATTTAATCCATGTTGAATGCCAAGGACAATAATAGTTTGACAGAGCTTGCCATTAAGCCTAGAGAATTAGTGGGAGTTTGTATAAATTGGTTTACTGTGTAAAATTGGAGTGTTTAGGCTGGGACACACATCACTGGATTTGTGTGACTGGAGGTCCAGCTCAAATGAAGTGTGAATAGTCTACACATTCTTAACCTTTATGAACATCCAGCTTCTTTATACATCAACTCAAAGTCTGCCTGTGTTATTATCGCCTTTGTATTTTATGACTGCTAAAAAGATTTCAGATTATGCAAAACAATGGATTTAATCATAAAAAAGAAGTGAATTTGAACACTTTCTCAAAATCATCTTTCTACACTCACCCTAATAATATTCTACTTATTATCAAACTTTTACTTGTAAAAAAAATCATTTTACAGTTATACATTTCCATGGTAACCTAAGTGCTGATTGTTCATTGTAAGGTGACATGTCCAATCATCATCAATTTCACAGATCTGCATAAATTTGACGGAAGCATCAAACCAAAGTCTATGACAAAGGACTTCTCCCATGGGACTAGCAATACTAAGAGAAATTTACATAACCTTTTTGAATTGTATAATAATCTAATGTCTAGTAAAGATAATGGGTTTCTGTCAAGTATGAGGTATTCTTAGCATTAAAAGTCTTTTATTTATAAGATAATTCCTAAATGAAAGCGGTTAAAACTGTTAACAGCCTAGCCAAGTGGGTTATAAGATCATTACGACCATCAAATGCGAAGCTTATTTACGGTATTTGAGAAATAGCCTGATCTCGGCCCATGTTAGACGGAGATCAATACCATGTCATAACCAGAAATCTAATTCCAGCCACAAACTAGATCAGACAGTCTGATTGAAAAATATGGCCCTTCTCAGGGGAGCGAGCAATACAACCCGCTCCCGCCTGCCACTACCAACCAGGGACAGGGAATTATTATTTTATCATCACTTGGAAATTAGCAATGAAAAAAGTCAATACAGCAGACACATGAAGCGTTCTCTGTTGGCCCCCGAACACACACACGCCTATCACAATCAATCTTTCAGGTGTTCTGTACCACTGTTCCACCTCCGATTTCAATGTTAACAAAGATGTGTATAATTGTGATAGCCATACTCTCGCCCTGCGATTCATTGATATTGATTTCTGTCCCACAGCCACAACGGCTAACAAAGCAAACCAGCTCGACTTGTACCCGACAAATCTAGATCTTACCAAACCCAACAAACCAGCTCGACTTGTACCCGACAAATCTCGATCTTACCAAACCCAACAAATCAGCTCGACTTGTACCAGACAAATCTAGATCTTACCAAACCCAGCAAATCAGCTCGATTTGTACCCGACAAATCCAGATCTTACCAAACCTAACAAATCTAGATCTTACCCACCCCAACAAAACTAGATCGTATGCACCCCAACAAATCTAGATCTTACCCACCCCAACAAATCTAGATCTTACCCACCCCAACAAATCTAGATCTTACCCACCCCAACAAATCTAGATCTTACCCACCCCAACAAATCTAGATCTTACCCAACCCAACAAATCTAGATCTTACCCACCCCAACAAATCTAGATCTTACCCACCCCAACAAATTTAGATCTTACCCACCCCAACAAATCTAGATCTTACCCACCCCAACAAATCTAGATCTTACCCAACAAGACAAATCTAGATCTTACCCAACAAGACAAATCTAGACACAGTACACGACTCATACAGTTAATGCTCAAAATGCATTTTATTTCAAAAAAGTGTTTGAACTAACTCATTGACTTCAGAAGACACATTTGAAATCCTCCAAATCAAGAGTTTGAATAGCTTATCATAAAACTTCAGGGGTGAACGAGTTGACCTTGGATTCGGCCAATGGAACTCTACACAGCACTGTCATGTGATGAACCTGTTTTATTACACCGTGAAAGGACAAGCCTTGCAGTTCTGGTTACCATACAGATTAATTATCCCCCAGTGAATTTGTCAACCAATTTATTTTCTTGCCTTTCCTGTAGGCTTGATCACCAGCCAGTTTCATCAGTACTCTCCCATCACCTGTGACTACATTCATTATGTACAGAGGTGACACAGTACTGTACTATAGATGGTACTTTCACTTACTGTTTCAACGTCCATGACATATAATTCAAAACTTACATTTCTTGTTTACCTCAGAAATAGCAAAACTTCTATATAATTTGTTTACCTCAGAAATAGCAAAACTTCTATATAGTCTTGTTAACCTAAGAAATAGCAAAACTTCTATATATTCTTCTTCACTTAAGAAATAGCATAATAACAATATAAGATGGATGTAGTCATTTGCGGACTAACAAAGTGAAAGGCAAGTGCGCTATCTGCTGCGCCACCCGACCGCTAATATAAGTTTGTCTTAGTTTGACCAAATTAAGAATAGAGTAGCCTTGACCTGCCTGACGGAGAGAGACAGCAGACCGAGTTCTAGTACACATGCCATCCCTAGACAATCAACATGCACCTTGTACTACACTTTTCCATGCAAGTCTGTAGCACAACATGGCTAGAATCCCCAACCACCTCCGACCTCTACCGATATAACAAATTCCAGCATAGGCATTTAAGTCTGCAGCATTGCCTGTTTAATAGGACTCGGAGTATAGGCACAGAACTATTGGTATCTAGAGAATACAAAGACCTGCTCATAAAACCACGCTATTTGCCGCTTTTGATAAGCCACCAGAGGCGTGTACACATGGCGATTTATCGGTGCCTGTCCCCAGAGTGGCATACAGTGAGTACAGCCACATGATACATGGAAATATCAATTATTGCCAATGAGATTTCATCCGGTACCAATAGGGTACAATAAATAAATTGAGCCCGGTAGAAGCAAGGGGAAATGAAGCAATTCCATAGCTTCGTCTCGGTAATTGAACATATCAGTGTGCCAATATAAGTCCGTCAATGTATTTGCAAATCAGGAAATTTGTGTCCATGGTAACAAAAATATGCCCCATTGCCTATCTCCCTCGTCCTGTATGATCTGAATTTATCTGTTAATGAGGAAAAGGAAAACATCCAACACTTGGGCATAAAGGCATTCATTTTCACAGGCAGGGTATGACCGGCTAAAGCCATAGACAGATCGATCACAACCATCACCATTGAGGGAGCAATTCTACAGATTCCTACACCTCTGAGGAAGAGTTACAGACAAAACGATAGCACTTAGCAGACAGCCATTCTTACCAGGCCTAACCTCCTTTAACCAGCCTGTTGATTGATAGGTCAAATGTGTGTTGTTCAAGATCAATCTTTTAATATCTCTATCAGGCACCTTCCTAACGGTTACCAGCTACAATTTTGTATGTTCCATGTGTTGATAACTGTTACTGATTATATTGCATTTGTTGCCTACCTATTGTCTTATGTCTGTTGCCTAACTGTTACCTGTTCTATTCTATATTTTGCCTGTATCCCCAGTTGTTGCCTAACTGTACCTCTTCTTTTATGTCTTTGCCTGTGACCAATTATTTTCCAGTTTATTACCTAACCGTTACCTGTTATAGTCTATATATTGCTCAACTATTTCCATTTATCGGTCTGTTTTGTATTCATGTTCCATATAAACAAAGGTTTTCTTTTTGTCCTAGTAAGTGTTCAATAAGAATATGATATTAATATTGGTATTTGGTCTGTTGTCATAGTTTCCAATTTGTTTTGTTTTGCAGGCTGTTTTGTTATATGCCAATTTTTCTATTTTGTCTTGTTGTCACAGAACATGTTTTGTTATGTAGCAAAATGTTGCTCTGTTGTCATAGTTTCCATTTTGCTCAATTGCCATAGTTTCCATTTTGCTCTGATGTCAGAGTTTCCATTTTGCTCTGTTGTCATAGTTTCTATTTTGCTCTGTTGTCATAGTTTCATTTTGCTCTATTGTCATAGTTTCCACTTTGCTTTGATGTCATAGTTTCCATTTTGCTCCGTTTCCCTCTGGCTCATTGGACTTTTCCCCTTTATTGTCCTGTTTTGCAGTAATATATATATCTACAGCTACTTGTGTGATAAAGACCCCACTGCTGTTTCTGTGTCCCTAGCCCTGTTGTGGCACCATCTTGCTGGCTCCATATTGCCTGGGTGTACACAGACAATGAAGTACTTGTATTAACCCCTCTAGGGTAATACACCTAGTGGAAAAGTCATTTAAGTTTAATGACTTTTATCATCATTAAATTGCATTATTGATAAGACTTTCACAAATATCCTAGATAGCGCCCTGCTGTAATGGCCCTAGCTGTCCTTGGTGTGAAGCTGTGGTGAGACTCCTGTCAGCTGAGTGGCAAATTTATGTCAATATCTGCCTTACAGAACTCAGACAATTTGTCCACTGTGTTCTGTGTCATCTGTCTCCAGCCCAGTACAGAGCAAGGCCTTGTCATGAAACACAGTGCATCTTGTTGGCATATGAAGACAATCTGGCCTATTAACTGTGATTCTTCTTTTTTGTATAACAATGAATCTAAACATTCTCTAAGACAAAAAAAAATATGCGACTTGTACAAATTTCCCTTTCCATATGGCTGATAACTCAAGCCAATAAGAAAGGCTGTCTTGCAACAATTTCAATACAAAATAAATCTCAGAAAACAAATAACTTTTGTATCCAAAATATCATTGTTTAATCAGAAACACCAACATCAGTTAAATCAATATATATTCAGGATTACAATACAGACAACCGTTCCCATGGTTGCAATTCAGACAAATATCCTCATGGTTACAATTCAGACAATTATGCTCATTGATACAATTCAGACAACTATGCCCATGGTTACCAGTACTGACAATTGTCTCCATGGTTACAGTACAGACAACTGTCTCCAAGGTTACAGTACACAGACCTTCAGCGGCACCCATTCTGTCTGATCAAAGGTGTAAAGTTAACTGGCAGATGATCAAAAATAAGCTGATTTCAATTTAAAATTGTATTAGTGTGGCAATCAACTAACGAAGCTCGTGACAAAAGGCAATAAAATAAACAATTTTAATTAGGCACTTTTATCAGCTACTCCACACCAGCAAGGAAAGATTTGAAATTTATCTTTATAAAATTGCAATTAACTACAAAAGTACTCCCACTAATTTAATACCCAAAGCTTTCAGATAATGAAAAGAGAATTATGATGCAACAAAAACGCGGCCGAGTTTACGGTACAAGTGTTGGAATCACACGTCTCCATACATTGCTCACTATCGCACAACTTTTCTGAAGAGCTCCGTGTCCTTCTGATATCAGTTAAGATTTTAATTTTGACAAAACTTTTGACAGATTAACTTAAAACCAGGTTTCTTGAGATTTGTGATGACAATTTTATCAATGGAATGCGGAGCTGATAAAGAGCTCAAATACAGATTGTGAACGGTCTTTAAGAACTTGCATCAACATCGTTTAGTTTTTGTGAATGATTACAGAATTGAAATCTCAAATGAATATGGAACTATGCCAAACCAAAATCCAAAGTAAATCATTGTTGTTATGAACATAAATTTTCATCATGAAAATTTATTAAATGTACAGTGTTATTTGAAGATCAACCAGATCCAGTAAAAAAAAAATGAATCATTGCCGCGTCTAAGTGCAAACAGCCCGCAGTGAACACTTGTCTACAGTAACGTTTTAATGAAAAATGCAAACAGAGCTTTAGTAGCATGAATGAAGGAAGCCAATCATGCAGTCAGTCATCAATAATGTAACAACTGATATGGCCCAGTATCAGTCCCAGCACCTAGCCGGAGACAAACGAACCACTAGTGCATCACGCCAGCCATGATAACCCAGTGACAACATTTATATTCCGCTCCAGTATTGACTTTCTGTCTCCATAAAAAGAAGCACAGCCATAGATAAAGCACATTTAGAAGTTTTCGTTTGAATAGCCATGAATGTCACAAATAATTCAGATAATTCATCCATTGGCAAAAATTTATAGCTCAAAAAATGCACAGAATGCATTATCTTCATGTGTAGTATTAACCTATAAATAATGTAATTGTCGTAAAGTTCGGCCTCTCATGGCAGCTAAAGCCGATAGCATGTTATGTCGGCAGAATAAAAATGTGGAAAAACAATACAAATCATCTGATGCTTCTTAAAAAAACATAAACGTATGGAATTGATATCAATTCAAGAATTTAGTTGAGAAGGATGAAACAGTTTTCTTCAGTGAAATGTTTTTAAACTGAAAAACAAAAAATCTCATCTATCAAAATAAATGCCAAATGACAGAAGTAATTTGATTTTTTTTTTCTTTAAGAAGTTTCCACCTGAGCAGAAAATAACTAAGTTCCCCAAGAATGGCTCCATTAAAGACATGTAAGGAAGGTTCAGAAAGGGTCAAATATTTTAAGCAGTAGCCACCAGGTATCACAACAATTTGTCTGCAGAGATCATACAGTCTGCTGTCAGCAGGTCTAACATTTAATCCATTAAATAAATTAATTTGTCATTTACAATTGGGCTTCAGTGAATTCCCCCTTGGGAGCCTCAGAGTTGAAATCTACATGCAGCATGTCTGTGTAATGGAGCAGCCATTGCCTGGCCATCATCAGCAGACAGATCACCCACTCCCCAGTGAGTGATGGCACCGACTTGACCTGTGCACTCTTAAAGGGACAGAATTGCTATAAACAGAGTTCCAGTCAAACATCCATATCTGGTTACTTCTACCACTGACAATCCATATCTAGTTTCTTCTATCACTGACAATCCATATCTGGTTACTTCTACCACTGACAATCCATATCTAGTTTCTTCTATCACTGACAATCCATATCTGGTTACTTCTACCACTGACAATCCATACCTGGTTATTTCTACCACTGACAATCCTCAAGTTGTCATTCGCCATCTCCAGATACTATCCTTGTTATATGCACCCTCTTCTTCCCAAGACATTGTTATACTATCACATCATTTGCCAGCCAAACTTAATAATCTACCTTTCCCCTATCACAGGACACATTCACCATTCTTTATGCTCTAACTGACTACCTCAACCCATCCCAAAGCATAATCTGGATACCAAACCTGTCTTCTGTTGACTTGCATTACATCAAATATTATCCCAGCCCTCTACAGAGACAAAATCTTGATACTATCATGCTCTCTACGTCTGTCAGTTTCCCATGGCCCAGAACCACCACCCGGTACTACACTGGCCCAGAACTACCACCCGGTACTACACTGGCCCAGAACCACCACCCGGTACTACACTGGCCCAGAACCACCACCCGGTACTACACTGGCCCAGAACCACCACCCGGTACTACACTGGCCCAGAACCACCACCCGGTACTACACTGGCCCAGAACCACCACCCGGTACTATACTGGCCCAGAACCACCACTCAGTACTACACTGGCCCAGAACCACCACTCAGTACTACACTGGCCCAGAACCACCACCCGGTACTACACTGGCCCAGAACCACCACCCGGTACTATACTGGCCCAGAACCACCACCCGGTACTACACTGGCCCAGAACCACCACCCGGTACTACACTGGCCCAGAACCACCACCAAGTACTACACTGGCCCAGAACCACCACCCGGTACTACACTGGCCCAGAACCACCACCCGGTACTACACTGGCCCAGAACCACCACCCGGTACTACACTGGCCCAGAACCACCACCCGGTACTACACTGGCCCAGAACCACCACTCAGTACTACACTGGCCCAGAACCACCACTCGGTACTACACTGGCCCAGAACCACCACCCGGTACTACACTGGCCCAGAACCACCACCCGGTACTACACTGGCCCAGAACCACCACCCGGTACTACACTGGCCCAGAACCACCACCCGGTACTACACTGGCCCAGAACCACCACTCGGTACTACACTGGCCCAGAACCACCACCCGGTACTACACTGATGTCTTCCATACATTTCCCTGGTAATCTAATCAGCATAAGGCACATTTTATATACAGGAGTAACTAGGTATTCCATCTCCTTACTGTAAGGAGAACAAATGACTCTCAGATTTAAATCAGTTCAATCTCTCTCTCTGTCGTTCATCTACTCTGAAGCAATTATGCTAAATCATTTACATCAGTAATTCACATTTCAAAATCTTAAATCGCTTGAAATACGTTGACAATAAGGCTTGAGAATACTGGGAACATCACAGGTATTTTTTCCTTTCATTTCGGTCGTTAAAATATATCTAAGCTCATGAAGAGAGTTATGCCTCCTTAATCCTGTTAAAGATGGCTACAACTTTATAATGGGGACAATGAAACACCAATAAATTCTCGTACAAAGCTCACTAAACTCCGGGCAGACATCTAAGTGAAGATTTCCTTCATAGAGAACACTGATTCAAATGTATTCTACTCCGTCTACAATGTAAACCTGTATCTTCTCCTGCGCCCTCCATATATCAGATTTACAGAAACAGAAAATAAATGTCTGTATCATACTTTGTTCTACACTTCGTAATATCTAATTAGTGGTTAATTTCAAAGACAAACTGATTATATTAAACCATTAATGTCCTATTGATTTTATATCCAAAATGGTCTATCTCTTAATTCCATCATCTGACTGCCTGTTCAAGGCAGAACACCCTGATAAGGCAGTTCAGAAGCCAAATGGACCCCCTGATAAGGCAGTTCAGTAGCCAAATGGACCCCCTAATAAGACAGTTCACTAGCCAAAAGGACCCCCTGATAAGACAGTTCACTAGCCAAATGGATGCTCTGATAAAACAGGTCACTGGCCAAATGGACCCCCTGATAAGACAGTTCACTAGCCAAATGGACAGTTCACTAGCCAAATGGACCCCCTGATAAAACAGGTCACTAGCCAAATGGATGCTCTGATGAAACAGGTCACTAGCCAAATGGATGCTCTGATAAAACAGGTCATTAGCCAAATGAATGCTCTGATAGGACAGCTCACTAGCCAAATGGATGCCCTGATAAGACAGGTCACTAGCCAAATGGATGCCCTGATAAAACAGTTCACTAACCAAATGGATGCTCTGATAAAACAGCTCACTAGCCAAATGGATGCTCTGATAAAACAGGTCACTGGCCAAATGGACCCCCTGATAAGACAGTTCACTAGCCAAATGGACCCCATGATAAGACAGTTCACTAGCCAAATGGACCCCCTGATAAAACTGGTCACTAGCCAAATGGATGCTCTGATAAAACAGGTCACTAGCCAAATGGATGCTCTGATAAAACAGGTCATTAGCCAAATGAATGCTCTGATAGGACAGCTCACTAGCCAAATGGATGCCCTGATAAGACAGGTCACTAGCCAAATGGATGCCCTGATAAAACAGGTCACTAACCAAATGGATGCTCTGATAAAACAGCTCACTAGCCAAATGGACCCCCTGATAAAACAGGTCACTAGCCAAATGGACCCCTGATAGGACAGGTCACTAGCCAAATGGATGCCCTGATAGGACAGGTCACTAGCCAAATGGATGCCCTGATAAAACAGGTCACTAGCCAAATGGATGCCCTGATAAAACAGGTCACTAGCCAAATGGACCCCCTGATAAAACAGGTCACTAGCCAAATGGATGCCCTGATAAAACAGGTCACTAGCCAAATGGATGCCCTGATAAAACAGGTCACTAGCCAAATGGATGCTCTGATAAAATAGGTCACTAGCCAAATGGATGCTCTGATAGACAGTTCACTAGCCAAATGGATGCTTTGATAAGACAGCTCACTAGCCAAATGTATGCTTTGATAAGACAGCTCACTAGCCAAATGGATGCCCTGATAGGACAGGTCACTAGCCAAATGGATGCCATGATAGGACAGCTCACTAGCCAAATGGATGCCCTGATAGGACAGGTCACTAGCCAAATGGATGCTCTGATAAAACAGGTCATTAGCCAAATGGACCCCCTGCGCAACATTAAACTAACAAGTGAATGTTTGCCACAGACAGTACACTATAAAGTAACTGTTCACTAAACGTAAGCCTATAAAGTAAGTAAACTAGCCAGTCAGATGTCCCTCATACCCAATAAAGTAGCCGACAAGAGGACTAATCTGGCCGTGGACCAGGAGGGAAATATAATAAGATTATAAGCCCAACTGTGATCTGTAATCTTCCTGTTTATGGCTTACTGACCACAAATCTCCTATACCCCAGGGTCACCAGTGTCAGACATTTCTTACAGATCACTGAATTGGCTATTTTACAGGCCACTACACTAAATACTCCCTCCAGTCACAATCCAAACCAAAGTTCGTCTGTATCAGCACTTACACAGGATTTACGGTTTCCTCAAGAGGTTTTGTTAGTGGTAAATCTAAATATTTGGTAAGTGATTAAAGTCACCGATTAGCCAGATTAAGCAACACCAATGTTTTGACCGTCTTTGAGTCAATGTTACAGCAATTGTTATTGACGGTCTTGGTCAATAATCTATAAGACACACTCTATATCTCACATTTTTATGTATATAAATTTGTTTTACATTTTTATGTATATGAATTTGTTTCACATTTTTATGTATATTTGTTTCACATTTTCACGTATATGAATTCGTTTCACATTTTTATATAATATTATATTTGTTTCACATTTTCACGTTTATGAATTCGTTTCACAATTTTATGTATATACCATACTGAATAATTCAATTATATTCTATACATTGTATATATATTGCTATTCACATTAAATGGGTTTTTTTTCCAATTTGATACGGAATCATAAATGTATATCCATGTTGAAAGGGACAATATGTGTAACCCTGGTAAAAATTTACTACCTAGGATTATTTGCTACGGAGAATTTCTCTCTAGCTTATTGAGCAGTAGAGGAACAGTAAATAGGAATTGATGAAGTAGTGGATAGCATCGAAATATAATCTAAATAGAGTATCATCACAAAAACAATAAAACCTCTCGACAATTAGGACACTCAACTTTAAAGAAAGTTTCTAGGCACGTTATGTCACTGTCTGCCATGTCCAGCCAAGTTGTGACCGAATCCTGGACCCTGTGACTCGGATCGAAACTGGGATGAGACTGTCTGTCAATGTAAAACACTAACTAAAAGTAAAAAGTGTACATACCAATATTGATTACTGCTTTTTCATAATCTATCTGCTTACATAACATCGTTGTTTGAATATTTTAGTTCTTTTAACACATGCATGTATTAAATGCCCTGCCAGGAACTTGACTGCATGTCAGATGCGATGTAAGATGCACTTTCTACCTATTCTCACTCCTATCAACGCCGACCGTCACGATACCCACACAGTTCATCCAGTGACACGCAATACTAGATGTCAGCTACGAACAGCTCCTAACAGCCATTGACATCACCTTTTTCTTAAATGTCATCACTGTCAAATACCGGAATTTGATATATAAATGCTATGAATTATGCACAAAACTTCAATTCAAATTAATGCCTTACTCTACCTTTCTTACAAATTACTGTGGTCCTATATATGTAGCTAGAACACCTGTCTAAAAGGTACTGTAGAGTTGCCAACAGCTATAACAACTGTATATTTAGCCAGAATCAACTTTGAGTTGATTCAACCCTGATTTGTTAAAAGTTTGAAAGTTTAAATGTGAATAAGCTAAATACAAAAGAAAAGCAGGGGATTCCACTTAATATCACTCCTGTTAATATCACATTCCTCTTTATATCATGTTTTCCCCAAGCACCATTACCTCTTTATATAATTGATGTAATTCAATTTGATTCATATCATGTATTTTGAGGTAAATTCCTTTTAATATCATGTTTTTTTAACCAATCACATAAAATATCCGGAAAATGATGTCATATCAATTAATTTCTGATACAACTTGTACAAAAATTTCATAGAAAATAAGAGGTAAGAAAAAAAGATGAAATAACGAAATAATGTAACTATTGATTGACTAGCTTACTTTTGGTTATAGAAATTTGAAATACTCCAGATTTAGTGGAAAAATATGTGTTCTCTTAATGTCACATACCTGTTAATATCATGTTTTTGTCTGACAAATATAAAGAGAAATGCACTGTAGTAACATATTTCCCCTGCTATAAGCTATATAAAGATACAACAACAACTTCCAAATTACACAATGGCAACACATGTAAGGAACATGTGAACAACGTTCAGTAATAAACAAGTTTTAAAAATCTAATAACTTCAGGACTTATTAATAGTGCTAATGAACAAGTGTGAATATAATAAATAATTAATTTGATAGTTACCAGTAGAATACAGGTTGTTTTGGTCCTTGGTCAGTGATAATTTCTTTTTATGGAACTGATAATGTTCACAAGGAAACAGATATAGAACGTGATCATTTAAAGCTAATGTATTTATAACAGTGAAACAATTATCAGTGTTTTTATTTTAACAATAAAGGCTATAACTGTGACACTATTATCATTGTTTTTGTTATTTTACTGCTAAATGTCATTGTTTTTTAAAAGCTTAATGTTATAACTGTGAAACAATTGTCAATGTTTTTGGTTATTTTAACACTAAATGTTATAACTGTGAAACTATTATCATTGTTTTTGTTATTTTCACATTAAATGGATGAATTGCTATTTATGAAAGCCAATAACGTTACAACAGGAAAGAAGAATTTCAGGTTGAATAATATTTCAGTACCTGCAGCAAACAGCCAACGCTAGATTCAACCCCATTTTCATGTTCTCTCTGTGTCATGTTGTATTATATAAACAAAACTGTATGTTAGCCAATCAAACGAGAGAAGCCTTGACGTGTCCCTTTACATTCAAAGAACTTTTTTGTGAGACAACTGTTTGCCATAAAATGCTCTCTTGTTTTTTTAATTGCCCCATCCAACACAGCAGTGAAAGCCTGCATCACCAAAGTCATGGTTCACACCTATACCCCGGACGTGTGGCAGCAAAAACGCCACGTTCTCCATTACATATCTGGCTTAATTGCTGATTGAAATGTGCCTTATTTGATTAGCGCTTCAGCATGAACCAGGGCGATCCTGTTTTGTAACTATTTATCACATTTTCTGATAGCAATGCTTTGAAAGTCGACCGGTCGTAAAACAACACAAAACATTCCTAGGTGGGTCTGTCTGACAACAGGGACGCCATCGGTAGAAAAAAAGTGACGATCTTGTTTGATTGTGCTGTCAGCATTCATGTTTAGAGAAAGTTGGAGTGATGCGAATTATAGCCGCATAATCCTCAAGTGCAGTGTGCCTCTATAAATCTACACCAGTGTTGGAAAACTATACTATTTACATCACCAATTACGGCCCTTTGGGAAATAAAACCAGCAAGCAAATCAAATTTGCTTGAAATTCTATTTTGGCACTACAGAGAGACTCTCCTAAGTCGATTGCCAATAGTTTATGTAGGGCTGCCAAATTAGATCTCAATTTCAATCCACATAATGCAATTTTACTGTAAATGGCCCCGCTCTCCTGGCACCTCGACTTGACGGTTTTAGACTCGACTGTCAGGGCTATACATGTCCCCTGGGTAAAATATGGTTAGGAGTTCTCCTTCACACCAGATGAGATGAGTAAAGCCCGATAAACAGGGAGGCTTTCCCAAGGGTTACTCCGCACGGAAGCCATTTCGGAAAAAATGCACAGAACATTAAAAATTTCCCCTCCTGCTCCCCACTAACATTGATGCTAGATTTCCTACCAGCAGTGTTAATGAAATTGTCTTGTCAAATCGGGCTCGGAATATTTCTTGTACAGGAAAAGAAGATACTGCTAAACTTATCAGAGATCCAAATGCGTCTCAATAAGTAAAAATTGTCAGCACTTGTATTCTCATTTTAGAAAAAACAGTTAAAATTGTCAGAGATCCAAATTTATAGAGCTAAAAGCTGGCGCTAGATCCTAGAAAGCTACCCAGGCAGCAGTGCATTAGGAACATGTAGAGTTCATTGAATGTTGGCATCAGACAACACCTTTGACAGATCTGTGTATTGTCATGAAATCTGGGTCATGTTATCCTTATTGCTACAAGTTCAGATTAAACAAGTGTCAAAGCATAACAGTGGGCTCTCCACCCGGACAGAAATGCGCAATATAGGGTCATAGGACTGTTGTGGGCTCTTTGAACAGACAGCAGTTGGCAATATAGGACCATATGACTGTTGTGGGGCTTTTCACACAGGCATCAGTAGACAATATACAGCCATACTTTTGTGGGCTCTTTGCTCAGACAGCACTAGGCAATATAGGGCCATACTGTTGTGAGGCTATTTACCCAAACAGCAATAGGAAATACCCAGACGGCACTAGGCAATATAGGGCCATACTGTTGTGAGCTCTTTGCCAAGACAGCAAAGAGCCATATAGGGCCATACTGTTGTGAACTCTTTGCCAAGACAGCACAGAGCCATATACGGCCATACTGTTGTGAACTCTTTGCCAAGACACCACAGAGCCATATAGGGCCATACTGTTTTGAACTCTTTGCCAAGACAGCACTGAGCCATATAGGGCCATACTGTTTTGAACTCTTTGCCAAGACAGCACAGAGCCATATAGGGCCATACTGTTTTGAACTCTTTGCCAAGACAGCACTGAGCCATATAGGGCCATACTGTTGTGGGGCTCTTCACCCAGGCATCAGTAGACAATATAGGGCCATATGTTTTTGTGAAGTTCTTCGACCTGACAGCACTAGGTACCAGGGTCTGTGAAATGATCGAATCTACACTTAGCACATGAAAATGGATGTTCATGGCTTACTTTGGTT
Organism: Mimachlamys varia; assembly: GCA_947623455.1. Classification (NCBI taxonomy): domain Eukaryota; kingdom Metazoa; phylum Mollusca; class Bivalvia; order Pectinida; family Pectinidae; genus Mimachlamys; species Mimachlamys varia. The sequence goes on along the minus strand of OX392532.1, from coordinate 23,387,404 downwards.
TTCTTAGCTCAAGGTCTAGTATGATAGGAGATATGCAATGTTAGATTAGCATCCTTGCTACACTACCACAACCACACAGACACCTACACTTAGTCTCAGTACTTCTTCAATTCATTCACCTCTTCAACTTCATTTTTTACTATTACATCCACTAAATTGGAAGAGTTCTAAATATGTACAACGAAAGCAGTAGCAGAAATGTCCTTTTTACCCTGGTAGTCCATCTGGTATAACAATTATTCCAAATAAAAGGAAAGCGGAAATTATCCTTATAACACAAACCATTTCTATCAATCGAAATCATTAATTAACCAAAGAATGATTTCCCTCGAGACGAGAATTAACGGTAATTTCACTGCCACAAAGAAACAGTATGAAAAGCACAATATTTTCATATGAATGATTAATTATGGAATTAAAGGTTCGATATCATGTGTTCAGGTTGACAAGATGACACAGGTAAATGAATACACCAGTTCATCAGGTATACTGAACAGCTGTAATCTAGGGTGAGTAGGTGTTGATAACAATGAGAACAGAAGACACCAACAAGCTCTAAGTCTACAACATCCAGTAAGTCAGACATTTGGAGCTATATTTAATATCAATTTTCTATTTTTCTGAATTAATCGGCCTATTTTCTTTCATAATTATTTATTTAACTCATTACACATTTCCCAAAACAGCTGGACTACTTAACTTTTACCCCCTGAAATTTCATATTGGACTATTCAAACCTTTGAATGAGAAGAGTTCAGTGCGTTTTCAGGGGTAAATGAGTTCATCGACACCTAATGTGATAGATATACAGATGGGCTTATTAGCAGACATGGGACTATTTTCGGATAAATATGGCATGTATATACAACTACTCAACTTAATGACAAATATGGGTACAATCTAACAAATAGTGACAGCCCAAACCAGCTATTAGAAGTCTGAGTACACAGACTTATACAAAACAACCTCCAAACTGTCACCCTGTTAATAACAGATATCTGGTTTAACCAAGACAATCTGCAGTTTATATATTCAGTGTGACTCCCCCAGTTATAATGCTATAGTACTAGCCCTGTATTCAGGCTAAATATGGCCTTCATACAGTCACACTGACAAAGAGGGGTGGAAAATCTCATACAATGACCAAATGTTGAGCGATTTTTCTTTAAAAAGGGTTGTGTAATTAGAGGTTGGCAATCTCGGTCTCATTTGTTACAAAATGGTGGGATCCTGTGTCAGACCAGAACAAAATGGCCAACTTCTTAAATGTAACAAAAAGGGTTTGTTAAGTAGGGTAGTTTTAATGTATAAATTACACTCATTTTTATAAACATGATGTATTACTATAGCTCTCAGTCTGTTACTTAATAGGTTAGAAACGTGGAACAGGTCTACCAACGTTACTCACTAAACACCGCCTTCTTCTATATAAACCAACAACACACGTTTATTAAAAGAGGAAACCTTTAAAAGGAAAAGATTTGTTGACAAATTTTACACATGAAATTATATATCTTCACAATCCAACAGAAATACTTTCATTTCATTTTTAAGATCAAACAGAATCACATACATTATATTGGAAAATTTACTGGAAGTTTTTGCTGTATTTTTCTCTTCCCTTTTTTGTGAAAAAAAAAATGCATGTTTTAAAAAAATATTGATAACAATGTCAGCCAGTTAAATATTACTCAGCCATATTTAATGGAAATGGAAAACAACTTCTCTTTTTCACAGCAGATAAAAACTGTATCATATGAACTAATAATTTTCCAATAAAAGCTAATACAAAAGGGTTTATTTTGTCAGAAAATCTCGATACAATCCCTACCAGCTGCTGCCTACATTGACACGGCCATGGCTAATTTAACAGAAATGTTTTCAAATCGTGTACAGACTAACATCAAAAGAACCTGACAGATTTAGCAGTAAGGGGCATTTCAACCAGATCAATCCAGGGGGAACAATACAAAATAGCCAACAAAAAAAAACCCCAACAAATATGGCCTCCTCAAGTTGCTGCCTTCAAATTTCCATAACAACTACTCACCTCCTAATTCTGAAGAGTTCGACTGAAGAGAGTGTGTGATGTGTACTTCATTTACCTCCAACACTGAAGGTGGTAGTTTGGTAAATTTACGCTCCGAGGCGATTGTCGATAATGACAGAACATAAACACGGACTGAATAGGCCTATTTGAGTAAGCAGTGGTAATGGGTGGAATGATCCTTCTTGCATAAAATAGGATCACAAGATTAGGCTTTAAATGATTGGGTCAAATGACTTCTCTCTCAGTTACATATGCTAATAATGTTATCAGAAATGTTTGAATTCAACAAAAAGATTTCAAGTGAAAATATTCTTCTAAATGACGGAATAAAGAGCTTATGCAGATTTGACTTATAGTAATATACCGGCTAAGATTGAAACCCTGAATGCTCTACCAACCTATAATCCCATTTGATATACATCTAAACACTATTTGGGTTGGTAGAAATATGTCACCTATTTTAAATAGATATTAATCTACAACGTATAATCCAGACTCTTTAAAGAGGTTTACTGTATTAGGTGTGCAGATCAGTGTAAAATGTCGCCTCAATACGAGCGACAGTAACCACACCATCTACCTGTACGGCAGTCTACCTGATCACATGTATCGCTGCCTGTACACTGTATGTACACTTCACTCATATTCTCACCTGGTTATTATCAAAGTAGAAGACGATGAGTTCTAATATTGTCTATAGGAATACAACATACATTTAAGAATTTTCTTAATAAAGTGGCCCTGTGAGTTATTTGATCCCAACTCTGATGGCTGCAGCATCATACAAGTACACATATACCTAAAATACATGGTATTCCCAACACTTTTACGCTAGCAATATTACAGTGTGTTTACACCAGGCATTACTGTGCATTTCTAAGCAGACTGAATGTAGAACAACAAAATAGAACAATAACTCAATATCGCAGTAAAACTAAGCTACTAATGGATACCTAGTATAGCTTCAGACTGGCTACGAGGAGTACTGTTAAAACGGCTCGGGGAGTATTGACTGTGATCGGCACAATGACAACACATTAAACAGGGATATTGGACTATTCAGGCTGTAGATTACATAACCCTAACAGGGTAAATACCCCACCTGTACCACTGGGTCAACAGGACCAGTGGTGGCTATTGTAAAGCCTGCCCATTAATGTCCAGCTACACCCGGCCACGGCCAGAAACAAAGCCGGAATCCCAGTATATCGGTAGCAGGCTTACACGCTGCAAAAAGAAGGCCGTAAACACGAACTTACCTGCAGTGAAAAGTGTTTCCTTTCGTAAATATTAGTCCGACATTAAACACATTTCTTTACGCAAGACTTGCTTGCTTTTACAAGGCAATCACTCAGTATTCACAAATTCTTCTTTGTTCAAGGAAAAATTCATTTTACACATTGATATTGAACGGAGAATGAATCATCGCGATCGTCCTTGGTTGTGTGGTGGTCCTACCTCACTGGTACAAATATACTATGTGAGCTAGCTTGGCGTCAGCTTTCAAATTAACCATTACTAAGCTTTTCACCAACCAGGCGAGAACGAAAATGTCGGCGATCACACAACGCCAATCCAATCTATCCCTGGATAGTGTTATAGGACCTTGATTTGTAGGATCGTGATCTTGGTAGCAGAAACACACTATATAACTAAACGACAATAACAAACGGCACGCACACACGCACACACTGCCGGTCACATGATATAAAAACGTGGAGACAATAACAGTACTCACCCGATCGTCCCCGCTTTCGCTGTCACACTGCAACACAACAAAACAGCCCTCATTAATATTCATTATATGACATTTCAATAAGTGCAAATAAGGATTATGGGAAGCAGCGTAGAGTAGTGAAGACTTGTGTAGTGCTGTGGGCTGTCAGTGCTGCCGCGCTCTAGATATATATAGACCACCATTCAAGGCGATGAATTTTTCACAGGGATGTGTAGTAATCCATAGGCATTACTAGGACTTGTAACCCAATATAAGACTAAAAGTGGAACATATTTCCATGTCGACTTGGCAACAGCAGGTACTAAATCACTAACCTAGCTGGCGACACAGGTGCTTTTACACAAGGTGTCCACAGCTAACTAGCAGCTTGGCAATACACCATTTTATAGATTAAAGGTTTATTAGGACATCAAGGATTTACATTAACACTGATCTGCGGGTAAAGCACCGCTGCATTAAATATATTGATTCTAAATATAGACCTTGAAATGCACGGAATACTTTTAAAACTAAATAATCTCCCGAGTAAGATTTAAATCTGGAATTTAAAATGCAGTAAACATCCCTCATTTAAGCTAGCTGAATATTTATGATTAGTTGGGTAATATATGTAGTAATGAAGTAAAATAAACCTCAATAAAACCAGCTGTGAATTCAGTATGGTAGTGAACATCCTACAATTAAGCTGGTTGGTTTTTTTAATTCAAAGAAATAAACATTTTTCAATTGAGCTGGCCTTCATCTTTCTAATGAACAAAGAACACTACAATTCAGTAACCTTCATCTTTCTAATGAAATAAGCATCCTAACAATTTAGCTGGCCTTCAATGTGGCTGTAGATTTACCAGCAGGAGTAGAAGTCTAACATAGCATGCATGTTCTTACACATTTCATCTGATAAACATATTAGATAGAAAATAAATACATAATGAGCCTTTAAGTATTTTGATCTATTAATGATAATTCAAATTACCAATAATGAAATTATATATAAGTACTGTGTACCACCTAAACGTTCACTGTCTCTGTGAAATTGAGCCCTATCCTTTGACAAACTATTGCCCAAAAAAAATCCAATACGAGTTCGTTTATTTGAAAAAAAATTATGCAAATTACCAGTATTAAATTATAGACATAGAGACATAATTTGCTGAATTATTCTAATGCCGATTTTTTTGATTTTTTTGTTTTAATTTTTACTTTCTCTTTTATTTTTTTGTTGATTTGTATTCATGTGTTTCACTTTATTTCTGTTTTGATACTATACAATATTGCATAACAATAAAATTTTCATTGGTTTCCCCCACGACCTTGAGGCGAGGTTCGACGAGGCAACATCTGATAGGGAATTCTACTGCCGCATACGAGACATAAACCGGACATAAAACATGTACAGTCATTACAGGATGCATACAAAATCATATTATCTGTAAGAAAAAATATAAAAATGCCTGCAAAAAAGATAGATTTTATATCCTTCCCATGTCCCATTTACTGTGTTTTTATCTGTTTAAATTGCATCAGAGTAACCCACAGAACACTATATCAAGAGGGAGATAGGAGTGAAAAGCCATTTTATCATGGATGAGGGAGGGGAAGCGCTCCCCACAGAGGTGTAGAGTCTATAGAACTCTATCTACCTTGGCACAAGTTTTACATAGGTCTGATAACAAAGCATGAAAATCAGCTCTCCGGGGAGGATAGGGATGCCAGGCAGAGTGTACAGTGTTGTGTTGGTGATAACCTGCACTAACTCAATTCTCCCTCTCACTATTGATTTAGGTATCATTGGGGTATCTCGGGGGACTCTTTATAGACAATCCAGTCACTGTCAAACTCTGGGGTCATACTGCTACTCTGACCTTGGAAAGTACAGGTTAGCAGGTACTGCCTCCCTATAATCTTTACACCTGGCCATCAACATTTCTTCAGTCCGTTTCAACTCTTGTGAATGACCTTCAGATGACCTTCTCTCGTCATCAGATACATCTTTATTCTTTTGACCTTCTTCAACCATTTTTCCAAAGGTTCAGTAGCCGCTAAAATGTCAAGTTTGGAGTCGGAATGGCAGATTATACAGTGACAGCTATACTTTAAACGATCTTCATCTGAGTTACTTCCCCTGGCAGAAATTGTGAGCAACCTCTCTCTATCTTTGCTGAACAACTATTCACACATTTTTCTCCTAAAATCAGATCTTGGCCATCATCATTTACTCTATAGTTCCACATATTTTCAGGGCTCCTTTCAAGAATGGTTTCAATGCTGGATCTCAAATCATAGATCTCAAATAGGACTCTAAGCTGTAGTTCTTTCAATTTTCAGAATTTAAAACCATGAAATAAATTCTTCAGATAGATTCAAACCTGAAGTTCTTCAATGCAACTACTTTTTAGGACACAATAACCCATAAAGTATTCATGAAATGTTTATATCAAAATCATAGGACATTTAATGCCAGGAACGATGAGGAGTTCAAACTCCTGACAACATGAGAAATCTGTGCATTTTACTTCTGACCTTTTTGCAGCATTTCTGTCACAAAACTTTAAAGCTTTAATATGACGATGACAAGACAATTCCTACAAATCCTCAAAGGGCAGTATGACAGAAGCTAGAGCGCGAGGCTGCTGGAACCCTGGTTAATGTATTGACCAGTTCTATAAAGTATTTATTGACATTCAGGCCAAGTCCTCGTCCAATGTGTCAAACCTACCTGAGGGTAAATGACGTGGACACTTATTCCTACACCGATCTCACACTACGTCCATGCTCAGCGGTGCATGTTTACGCATTCTGATTGTTACTTGCTCTGATAATGAAGGGGATGAAAGAGCGATAAAACCCATTACCGATAGAGCAAGGTTTTTTGTTCTCCAGTATTGAAGAGCTTGTACACAAAGCTTGGCCTCAAAGAAGTGTTTATTCGGTTAGGTATACAAACAGCCGAGTTCCGGATAGCAAGTGAAATCATTAACCAGTCATGTAACACCACTTTGATTGGTAGATGGAGCTAAACGATGAAAAGACTTTACAACTCCGCAGGCTGTAAAATACACACAGCGCTATCTCATGATGGCTCATTAATTTTGCTTCTTTTTGATGACTGCACTTTTCATTAATACTTTGTTCTTTGAAATTTTTAAATGTATTCAAGACAAATATGGTCACTAACATGCACACCAAAGGTTACCATGACAACTTTTCCTGGATGTTGTTGGCCAACCATGAAAACCAATTCTACTACAGAAACTATAGAAAACTGTTCACTATGACAATAATTTAACCACAGAAACTGTTCATTATTGCAGGTTTACCACAGAAACTGTTCACTATTGCAGGTTTACCACAGAAACATGTTCACTATTGCAGGTTTACCACAAAACATGTTCACTATTGCAGGTTTACCACAGAAACTGTTCACTATTGCAGGTTTACCACAGAAACTGTTCACTATTGCAGGTTTACCACAGAAACTGTTCACTATTGCAGGTTTACCACAGAAACATGTTCACTATTGCAGGTTTACCACAGAAACTGTTCACTATTGCAGGTTTACCACAGAAACTGTTCACTATTGCAGGTTTACCACAGAAACTGTTCACTATTGCAGGTTTACCACAGAAAACTTTACTATGACGTTTACTATGATAGGTATTGCACAGAATTCTGTTCAGCTGTTATAATTCTACCACTGAGACCTGTTTATTGCGACATTTCTACAATCAAAACCCCTCTGTAAGCCTACTGGAGAAAATATCAGGATAAGCTACTTATATACTGATTGTTGCATTTATAACTAGACACTGCATGTCCCCAGTCATTATTTCTGTTAATTTAGCACTCAAAGTCTTGTGTGATTATATAGCATATCCAAACCTCTATATATATAATAACTATTTCAATTAAAGATGTCAGCAAATCATAAGAATTTCCAATCTATTTTAGTCATCAAAAGCCAATGAAATTCATTCCCCTGTGACCACAGGGTATTTCATTCAATCTAGATAGTGGTTTGTATATGGCCAAATAAGGAAGTGGCACAATTAAATTGAATGTCCCGGAGACCACAGTTCTGGTACAGACTGACCATGGTCAAGGGCAACACATCTGACCATATCAGTCAAGAACCCTCAACTCTCGATCAGTCTGGAATTTCAGTGACCCGGACAGCTCACCAGGAGAGGCATCAAAGTAATTGGAGCAACACTTGAACTTGTGACAAAGCCAGGACTCTGTGTACATACAACCAAAGGCTAACTATAGGAGCTGACTCTCACCAATAACTCTTATTGTAGGCATTCTAACTAAATCGGTCTCTTCAAACGGAACTCCATCTGCTTAGCCACCACTTGAGTGGTGTTGTTATGGGGCTGTAGAAGCAAAGGCTAACGTCCAGCGAGGTTAGCACTAGCTCACAACACTGGAGGCAGCTTCAGAGCTGTTGAAGAGGCCAGACCCGGGACAATGAAGTCAAGTCCCCTTCAGTTGACAAAGTATGCCATTACGCGGAGTAGATGGCCCTAGGCCCTGATACAAGTCTTTGGCCTGATCAACCTCTACAGCATTAAGGTCAGTGGTCAGGTGGGGAGTGGGGCACGCTCGACTAGACAGAAGATGTTAGTTCTGGCTTCACTGGCCTTTAATAACGTTCATCAACAGAGACACATTGGGGCAAAACATCGCGCAACACCGGAGCAGGTGAATTGCATTCACGACCAAACACATTAGTAGTCGTCTCTCTTCCTCAAGGCAAAACATCAAATCCAAGCAAAACCGATAATTTCTGCTCCCGGCTAATTCCACATAAGGTAGCAGTCTACTATTGATCGAAGCGCAATTATTTCTCTTTGAATTTCCCTTATGGCTTGTATTCCCCGCGTAGCACTAATTTGGGGTAATGTTTAATGAATAAGATATGGCACTAAGCAGGCCCCGTGTATGGTGCGCCGCTGTAGTAAGCGAAGGGCCACGTTAGTCTACAACAAAGCTGGGTATCGCCACTTACGTCCACTGTATAATGCATGCCGTTACACCAAGTATACGCTATACATTCATTTAAACCAAATCTCCCTTCTACGAAGCCACTGCGGTGTAAAAACAGAGAAACGCATTTACATGTTTGTGCAATTTTGTCTTCACAATCTTTTCTTACTTAAAAGTGTAATATCCTAATTTAACATTTCGTTCGTAATTGAAAGCAAGAAATTGCCACTGGTAATAGAGCAGGTTTTGTTCCGATCCATTAACCCTAACTCTTCCTTGAATTATCCATTTTCTTCTGTTAATTTGATGGCCTTTTTAGATTAATTGATTTTAAAATGTAATTATGAACTTGATGACAAAACTCAAATGAAACTTCTCTTCCCTAATTAGATTTTCTTGAATCGACGGCGTTTTTTGCGTCTATTTAGCTGCAGTAGCTGCTCGGTATTGATCCAGAAGAGCACTCTGACGGCTGTTTTTCTTCTGTTTTTCCCGTTGGTCTGACTTGCTGTTTCTGTAGCTTGATCTAAGATCTTGAGTCCTTGATGACATTTAAACTTCTCAAACAAACGTCACAGATGATACTAGCCATTAAACGGCGCTGATTAACCATTTGTAGTTGAGATTTCTTTCAGAATAAAATAACCTGTTCCCAATCCGCTAATTACATTTGGAGATTGTGGCAACTGTATAGAAGTATGGCTAATAATTTTGATGCAGATAAAGCGATTGTGTCATAAATATGTCTGTTGGATTAGTGTTAGAGTTAGGTTTTTTTTCTTATGTTAAGTATTCTGTATGACTTTTTAACATCATTTGACATGATTTGGAGGATGTCTCATCAAACACTAAAGTTAAACTCAGATTCATCCCTAAAATATCTTAATGAACTATTCCAATCTTTGAATTCAAAGAATTCATTTGCGTCTTGGAGGGTACATAGTGACTGAACTTACCAAGTAGCCCCTGCCTGAACTGGAATGTGAGCTCGCCTACAATGAGAATAGACAGAAAATTAAAAACTCTACAAGTCAAATCATGGAAGTATGGTCAAGAACTTTTAAGTTAATACAAACTTGATGTTCAGTATTTTGGCTTTTCCTGTCAATACAAAAAGTTCCATATCTTTGGTGGATCCTTGGTTTCAATTTTCACCATTTCTTTACAATAACATCCAATTTTTCCTCCATAAATTAACTAATTTCTGGAGAAATACATAATATATAACAATCGATTTTACTCTTGATTAGATTCCTGTACCCTCAGTTTCTATTGTTGATCTGTGTTTTTTGTCAATTTTTATACTCTCTATTTCTACTTTTTATTCCCAAAGTTTCTACTTTTATATTCCCTAAAGTTTCTCGGTTTCTACTTTTGGCTGTATTTTTTGTCAAGGTTTATACTCTATGTTTCTCCTTTTATTTCCTTGGTTTCTACTTTATAATCCCTATATTCGGTCAGTTCCTACTTTTGGCCAGTATTTCTATTTTGTCTAGGTTTGAAACTTGACCTGTTACAGACACATGTCCCCTATGTCATTCAAAATTGACAACTTTATGCCGTAGAGCTGGCAAGCGTTTGATGACATATTACTTTGTTCTACTGATTCTTACTCAATCTAGCGACATATGTACGAAATTGTTTGAAACCGCGACATGTTCTTTGTCCTTGGCCCAACCTAGTGACATCTGTACGAAATTGTTTTAAACCACAAAATTTTCCTTTGTCCTTGGCAGCATGCTGTACACAATGCTGACTCGGCTCGGAACACGGCCGACGTTACCTTACATCAATAGTCCTATTTCATGTCACACGAATGTACAATTTAGGTAACATAAGTATAGCTTTATTGCTCAATGATATAGATTTCTATATGTAACCTGGAATTTCTGATCCGAAGTTTCAGTTTCACAAAGGACTAATGTGAAACAGTAATATTATAGTGGCAAAGCTGTGTCACAAAGACTAGCTACTTAACAATAATACACAGTAATGTAGCAATTCTACAGCAGTTTTGTAACATATATTCAAACTATTAAAGAAACTTCCTTATTATACCAAATATATAGCAATAGCTCTGTGGGCTTTAAAAAAAAAAAAACATTTTTAAGTATACTCCCTGCCAGCGATTGCATCATTGATGAAAAATTTCATGTTAGTGTTAAAACATTATCAAAGTTATTTCTTTCATTGAGGAAATGAGTTTGTGCAGTGAAGCAAGTTATGTAAAACCGATAGAATCAATAACCTGGATTCACAGCTTTCAAAAGACAAGTTAATTTAACATGCTAATCAGCTCGAACCATGTCTAAATATATTTGACTGCTGAACTAGAAAACACGGATATAAATGGTGATTAGTAAGGTGTCATTTGTGGAGGTATATCAATGCATGAAGGAAGGTCAAGGCCATTCAGAAATGGAGGTAAAAGTTATTGGTGTACAGTAAATGAAGGTCAAGGTCACACAGAAATGGAGAAGTTATTAGTGTACAGTACATGAAAGTCAAGGCCATATAGAAATGGAGGTAGAAGCTATTTGTGTACAGTAAATGAAGGTCAAGGTCAAACAGAAATGGAGGTAGAAATTATTAGTAATTATTAGTAAATGAAGGTCAAGGTCACACAGAAATGAAGAAAGAAGATATAAGTATGCAGAACATGAAGGTCAAGATCATATAAAGATGGAGGGTGAAATTATTAGTGTACAGCACATGAAGGTCAAGGTCATACAGGGATGGAAAGTGGACTTATAAGTGTATTAAACATGAAGGTCAAGGCGATACAGATACATGAAGATCAAAGACATATAAAGATGTATGTAAAATAAGTTCAAGGTCATACAAAAATGAAAAGTGGATATAAATGTGTAATTTTTGATATTCAAGGTTATAGAGAAATGGAGGATAGAGAAAGTGAGTAATATGTGAGAAGGTTAAGGCCATACAGAAATGGCAGCAGGAAAGTTTTAGAGACATGAAGGTTCAGGGTCATACAATGAAACGGAGGACAAATAAAAAGTGTGCTAAGGTAAAGGTTAAGGTAATAAAGACACAAGAGTGAATAGAAGGGTTTAATATGTGAATTTCAAGGTAATGAGGAAATTGCATGTAATATAATAGAAATGAGAAATATCTGGAGGACAAGTCTATACAGGGCTACCTATAAGTCAACTATAGACAGTAGGACTTACATCACTGAGCACGTCCTGCGAGGTGTGGTCGGGACCGTTGAGGTTGTGGTCAAGGACCTCAGTCTGGTCACTCCGTGGACTACCCAACGGATCGTCGTAGGGATTGCCTGGCAATGTTGGAGAATGTGGACTGATTTTCTGGAAAGACATAAAAAATAATGGCTATGAGGTAATCTGTTTGTTCAAATAGCTGTGTATTGTTTCCACTGCTTAGTGTCACCAACTCATTACTGTGCTGATCAGTTGAAATTAGACAAAATGCTAACATTGCATTGCATTAAAATAAAGATTGTTTACAGTATAGATATGCAGAATTCTGTACATCTTACATACAAATTTATTTTTCTTTAAATAAATGATTATGTTGTCCCCAATTCCCTGCCAAACAAACCCGGTACAGTAAATACAAAAGGCTTTTGAACCGAAAGATTTCAGCGACACAATATGAAATATTTTGGTATTTGAGGGATATTTGTGTGAGATATTCAACAGATATATGTAGGTTGATCTACTATTATGTGTTGGTTTGAGATAAATCTGTAAGATATCCCCCGATATGTGTAGATTTAGATAAATCTGTAAGATATCCCCCGATATGTGTAGATTTAGATAAATCTATAAGATATCCCCCGATATGTGTAGATTTAAATAAATCTATCAGATATCCCCCGATATGTGTAGATTTAGATAAATCTGTAAGATATCCCCCGATATGTGTAGATTTAGATAAATCTATAAGATATCCCCCGATATGTGTAAGATTTAGATAAATCTATAAGATATCCCCCGATATGTGTAAGATTTAGATAAATCTATAAGATATCCCATAAATATGATTAGGTGAGGTAATCTGTAAGATATCCTCCGATATGTTTAAATCAAGATAAATCATCTAGATATATTAGTGATACATATAGGTAGTGATTACCTGACTACATTTTATGTAAGCTACATGTAAAGACAATATATCACCATATAAGGTAAAGACAATATATCACCATATAAGGTAAACATACTTTATGTCAGCTACAATATGTAAAGACAATATATCACCATATAAGGTAAACACACTTTATGTAAGCTGCATGTAAAGACAATATATCACCATATAAGGTAAACACACTTTATGTAAGCTGCATGTAAAGACAATATATCACCACATAAGGTAAACAATATATCACCATATAAGGTAAACACACTTTATGTAAGCTACATGTAAAGACAATATATCACCATATAAGGTGAAGACAATATATCACCATATAAGGTAAACACACTTTATGTCAGCTACATGTAAAGACAATATATCACCATATAAGGTGAAGACAATATATCACCATATAAGGTAAACACACTTTATGTAAGCTACATGTAAAGACAATATATCACCATATAAGGTGAAGACAATATATCACCATATAAGGTAAACACACTTTATGTAAGCTACATGTAAAGACAATATATCACCATATAAGGTGAAGACAATATATCACCATATAAGGTAAACACACTTTATGTCAGCTACATGTAAAGACAATATATCACCATATAAGGTAAACAATTATCACCATATAAGGTAAAGACAATATATCACCATATAAGGTAAACATAAGACCATATAAGGCGTAGTTCATTGATTTATGCCAAATGATTACTTACTTAACTTTTTCCCTTTTAAATTTCTCTGATCAAGATGAGATTAGGGAATGGAGGTAAGAGCAGCGAGAGAACAAATGGCCATATAAAAGCTGCCTTGATTGTCTGTGACCGGCCCTAAGCACAAAAGCCCCTTAATGAAGGTTATGGAGCACATTTTCTAGCCTATGATGGCATAATTTTCCAGCAAGGCATACAACAAAACGTCTCTCGATAGCTGAAAACGTCGTAAAAAACGGTGGAAAGGAAGACGTAAACTTGCAATCTATAAAATGTGTTTTGAGCACAGTCTGATAATGACTCGCGGGAGATATTATTCACCACTAAACTCAGCACTAAAAGCTGTTCCCATTTAATGCGTTTCTATATTCCCAGAAAGTGCTGGTCCCCACGGTCTACTCCGGCAGACTCTATCCTGGCAATCCCACATACAACACGCTCCCCGGACGACCTAGGGTTAAAACAATTGGTGACATCTTAGTATTTGTTTTTTAGGAGGCCACTATCCAATAGAATCGATTACAAACTCGGCCAAAGTGGATTACCACTCCTCAGAGTCGAGAAAATGTCAGAACAAATTTTCCATTTGGATATCGTCGTACATGCTAATGTGACGATTGTTGTGTCAATCACCTTGGCGATGAAAAATCACCTCGTAGACGCAGGAAGCTGCAGATGGCCCAATGGAAACCAAATATCATTTTTACTGTAATGACAATTTAGAACCTTTCCTGAGGACACATAAACACCTTGAGTGAAGTCTTTTTGAAAGGTCAAAAGCAAGATATGCCCATTTGTCAACGTTTCGAAAAATGATGAAAAGGAATTAAAACACCAGCCTGAACACCCTGAGGTGGTTAAAATATAGATCTACTCCAGCAATTAGAACCTGCTTAACAACAAATAATGCCGTTTTAAATGGTTATAGAAAAGTCAAGTGATCAGGTGTACTCTACCCAGTCAACATTAACAGTGCAAGTCAACGTACTTCTCCAGCCCTGGAATTCTTTCTAAACATACTTAACAAATGATGATGTTTTAGGCACTAGACCTAGATAAAGACATTTGTACTTATTAGGGAGAATACATTTCTTCATATGTTTAATCTATTTCATTATGAACTACTCCAACCTTTTAAGGAGCTTAAATGTTTCCCCCGTAAACATATGCCCCTTTTTTTTATCTACATCTCATAAAATGCATTTCCACCAGTTTTCAAAATTTTTATACTATGGATTTAAAATTTGCGTCAATAAATGCATAACAAAATCAATAGGATTTGTTTTATTTCTTTTTCTTTTACTATTTTAAAATAACAGTTACTTGAATGGTCCATTTTTTCTTCTTTTTGTTTAAAAATGATTCTTGAAACATCTTCAACTTGCTATTTTCTTTCTTCAAAATTTGTTTTGTAAACTTTCATTTTCTTATTTTTTTGAAAATAAATAGGAAACTTTTTTATTGGTTCATCCATTCAAATGTTTTTCGGCCAATGTCCCTCAGTGTCCGTGATGTGTGTCGTTAATGGCAGCCATTAATTTCATCACGCCCTGATATGTCACCGAGAACGTGCCCCAACTCCAACAATCAACCACCTCAAAAACAGTTATTTTCATTTGATGTAGAAGAATGTATTTGCACAAATCACGATATCAGCCGTGCAATTTTTTCCAAAATCTTTGAGAAAATAATACACTAAGAACGGCAGCTGAAATTTTTATCTGTGGCATGTAATTTTCAGTCGACATCTTTAATGCCATTGTACAGCTCTCATTACGTGCGGAATATATTGGGAGAAAATGAGTAGGTTTTGAGAAAGCTCTGACCCCGAATGAGCTGCCTGGTAGGTGGAAGCTATAGTTAGCTAGTTATACACATGAGTATAAAGGATGGATGACTGTAATTAGAGGTTAACTAGTGCCACTAATGACAGCCATCAGCACAACAAAGATGGAGATAAGGCGGCAGCCGTAGAGTACAGCATTGCCCCAGGCAGCGATGTCGATGTCGCTACATACCGTCCTCCTCCGACACTAACCCGCATGTCAGCAACACTCCTCACCATCACACGACAGCGTGTCATCTATCGTCCAATTCGTTTTGTTACACAGCTTTTTACACCTTGTTACAATTCAATTTTGAAATTAACAACTTTAATTTTTATTTTTAATATCACACAGGTTCCTGTGTGCTTGATATGTAAATTCAGCCAGAACTTCCCTGCTTACCATTTTTGTTGCAACATCATAAACAAACAAGGGAAAAGTTCTCAGGGGAGACTACTCTCAAGTTTTAACACCTCAGGTCATGTGACATTGTGACATAATGTTAACAGAGCCATTTAAAGTGCTACTTCAGTGAAATGATGTAACCACTGTTGGAAGATATTCTAACAAAGTCTGAAAATGGAGTAAAATGGATTAAAAACCTCTGTAAGCCTGGTGCATGACTGGGTTCTCTAGAAACGGACTGTTCCAGACACTCCTCACAACCAGTATTAATCCAGGATCATATAAAACACAAACAGAATGACATCTATGAAAGCCCAATGTTGGTGCTTGTAAACAGTGCTACCACAGGAAGAGCCCACTGGCAACCTCTCCACAAATATATACCTAATTCATCCATTTTATCACTTTAATTTCCCGAGCTCAAATTTCGTGTAATGCATTTTTGATGGCGGAACATCCCATTATGTAATCTCAAACAAGATTATGGGTATGTACATAGTGACATCTGCCTGGAATCAATACTTCGTCTCCGTGCACAGATCACGACCACTTTTATTTCCTCAGATACTCTACGTTCCCTGGCTGTTTTTATATTCTACACCCTCAATTCCATCCAATCTACTGTATTTATATTGTTGTGTAAACCATTACTCTTTTGACAATTCCGTGTCTATCCATCTTCAGTCTGGTCTAAATGTCTATTGTTCTTACTTTACTGCTTCCACCTTTAACCTTATAAAACATATTATTGGGTTTCTGTCCATCTATTGTGAATTTTCATTTGACTGTCCTTTATTTGTATAATGGTTTTGTTTGTCCTATTCTTTTTTTCTCTACCTTTCTTCTTTCTGTATGACCTTTATCCTGTGTTTGCATGACTTTTGTTTATTCTATATGATTACATATACTTTTATACATAGCAATCTACATGACCTTTGTCTTTTGTCTGTATGACCTTTGTCCTTTGTTCTTATGACCTTTGTTCTTTGTTTATATGACCTTTGTCCTTATATCTGTATGACCTGTCTTTTGTCTGACATTTGTCCTTATATCTGTATGACCTTTGTTCTTTGTATGACCTTTGTCCTTATATCTGTATGATTTTTGTTCTTATATCTGTATGACCTTTGTCATGGTTTTTTTATAATCTTATGTGACCTTTTCCCTTTATACATAGAAATCTATATGACTTTTGTCCTTTACATATAAGACCTTTGTCTATACATAAACTGTACATTTGACCTTGGTATGTCCTTTGTGTAATAACCTCTGCCCCTTATCTGAACTCTGACCCTTGTTTTTCTGGCAGTTATTTTTTGGTAGTTTGTGAACATTTCATTTTGTATAGGTTGAAATTGTAGTCAACCGCTTTCCTTCATCATTTACACAAACTGTTCAAGATGTGCAGGCTTCCATTTGTATGAGCCTATTTTCCAACTATATATCTCAATGGGAACTTGAATAATTATTATTAAAAAGTCTGAATACCAAAATTGGACTGATTTCTGTCCAATCACAGATCAAATCAACCTGCTAATACCATCACCAAGGAGACCATTCCAAGCATGAATACAATTGTGAGTAGAAATCTGACAAAGCCATAAATGATTGGATTCGTTATCAGTGTTTTGTCATGGATGCAAATCACCTACTCAACAAATGGAGGCATCTTTGTATCTAGCCGAGATGCAATGTAGCATTTCACTGATCAATAGTGGTAATAAATCTGATCAACAGCTCAGGACAATTTATCCAATTCATTCTCTGTCACCACTCAGCAGCTGGACCAGGAAAGGTTGTGGCTAACTTACAAACCTGTGTCTGAACTATACTAGAGACTGATGTACTAGTGAATGTACTGAGACTGTTGTCCTGTATACTAATGTACTAGTTACCAGGGTCTGATGTACTAGTTACAAGATAATGATAAACAAGTTACAATGGACTGATGTACTAGTTACATGGGACTGATGTACTAGTTACCAGGGACTGATGTACTAGTTACCAGGGACTGACGTACTAGTTACCAGGGACTGATGTACTAGTTACCAGGGACTGATGTATAAGAGACCGACTTCTTAGAGTACTGGGACTTTGTCCTGGAGATGGTGATGTGATTCTAGCAAGGGGAAGTACACACAAAGATCAACCCTGAAAACTGTAAATGTGATTCTATTAATAACGTCAGTGTTAGCTTAGTGTGCCAGTCCAAAACATTTTATGGATAGACAACTCCATCTCCAGTCGCTGGAATATTGATTCAGAAACGGTGTCAAGTTTCATGTTTGATTTGTCTCCCATTTCTATATGGGAGGGAATTTACAATGCAACTTAAGCCAGCGCAAATAATTATAGTGGAAAATCTCGTTAGAATTATCACCTGAGCCAGGACAGGTAATAACACCTGAACTGTCTCGTTAGGAATTATCATCAGCCAACAGAATGCACCAAATGAAATAATAACCGATGACTCAAAAAGCTACTTTCAATCTTAATTGCTCAATCTCATTTGAATAACTGTATGCCCTGATGTTAATCTCTGGTATATGTTAGGGTAAAGGTTTTTCTCTGTGCATTGTCTGATGATGGGGAGCCGATGTAATGGAAACACTCCAAATCTCACTCTCCTTTAACAAATGTGGAGGTGAGGTTCTGAAAGATCAGTCCTTACCGTGGTTCAACAGTAATTATTTTGGGTAAAGGACCGTCCTTGTTAAGAGCTGTGTTCTCTTTAATTTGTAGAGTGTAAAGTTTTAGAAACACTTTTGGGTATGATGACGATATGAAATCCCCCCCCCCCCCCTCCCCCCTCCCAATCCCTTTGTTTTATTTTTCATATACTGATGCCAAAATTGATCATATATATTCAAATGTTTTTTGAAGGTGCTTTCCCCAAAGCATTTTATTTTTAAAGTCAATTTTCAAGACTAACTGTGTAGGACATATATATCATCCACCAATGGCTTGAAAGATCAGCTACAGGCCTGACAAGAAGGTCAAAGGTCAACCAATGTACACAAATGTTCATTTCATACCCTCAACTGATCAATTACAGAAAGTTGAGAAAGAGAACTAATATTTCAGTCTGACACTGCCCTCATCTAATCAATAAACTGGAGAAAAGTACATCTCTTAATTAAGTCTCCTACAAAGACCCGACAGGCAAAAGCGGCAAAGTGGTAATTTCAGCATATTAACATGTCAACTTCTGTACAATTCTCAAGTTCTTTAGATTTTCTGGAAGAAAAAAAGAGGGGGAAGATATAATAACAGTGGTTGGAATAGCTAACAACCTCGCAGATACACAGTGTTGATAATTAGGTTTATTATATAGGACTTGAAAATACACTGCCTGTGTTTTCATCAGTTCAACTAACACGTCTTTTCTGACTATTTTTTACTTGAAATTTTCTCTACAAATGAGAAATTTTCATCTTAAAAATTCTTAATGATTTTGAACTGTTGAATCCTTCTAAATCAGGATGAAAATGAAAAAAGAAGACGGCATTATTTAAAAATACATTAATTGTTCAGAATTTCACAAATTACATTATTTTGATATAAAAGAACGTAAATTGTAAAATTTGGAGCAATTAACGCACAAGTACAGCAACAAAGAAAAAGAAATGATGCTGAACCCTAGCAACAGTACCAGCTTTGTGCCACACCAATCTGTAACTAGGATAGAACCTGCCAACTCCAGACTCTATACCCCAAGGACCAGCTCCATTAATGTCCAAATCACACAGGGCCTGCAAAACAATTTTATTGAGGCAGATATTTATTTCACCGGAGTCTAGAGAATTAAGTGATAAGAGACTGCCTGCCAGTGCTTCCCCTCTTAGCCAGGTAAGACCGGCTGTAGATTATGTTAAAGGACTGGAACTTCCATCAGTAGAGATCAGCTAGCTCGGTCTATAAATCAGTAAGACCTGTGTGTGTGTGAGAGAAGCCTGGTAACAGCCTTGCCTCCAGTGTCGACTTATTGTATACAACCCCCTACAGCCAGTCTAGTATTCAGGGCATTGTAAAAGTACAATCACCATAGATTAATCTATAACTTACTATAGCATAGAAGAGTTCTTCTAAGGGAGAGAAGTCCTCTACATACAGGGCGAACGGGTACTCCTAGAGATGGTCACCCCGAGTGTGGTGTCTGGTCAGTAATTATAATGACCGCCTAAGCTACCATGACTTCCAATATATCACCCACCATCAAAGGATCGGACCAACATACTACTCCCGAAATCCTTCAACAAATCAGGATCCTACAAGTGTTTGCTTTTAACTGATGGTATAGGTGTGAATCCTTTCATGCCAAGCGATATATCAACACAGACATTTATATACATAACCCTTCACAAAACAAGGTTGCCAAACTTCAAATGACAAAGACTGTGTTTTATATCATTTCTTTAAGTAAGTTATCATTCAAAAGACTTTTCTGAAGCAATAACAAGTAAAGTGCCAGATATATCATTCACTAACACAATACTTAACCTTGTTTCAGCTCCTCACCTGCTTTTGATTAAAAACACCAAACAAATAGGAATATCAATTGAGGATCTATCAAACTAATGATACCACAGAATTAAACCCACGAGTGTAGACTTTGACACTCAAATCACATTCAAGAAGTTTAAAATTTCACATTTGATATACTTGACTTCATTATCCAGGGTCAAATCAACAAGTTATCATTGCCTGAGTCCTGATACTACACAACATGACTACCATGCTATTTTGTATATACAATCAGGTCATATTTTTGTGGATGCAAACAAGTTATACGACTGATTGTGACATTATCAATACTTACCCTACCTAAAAGGTGTGACATAACCTGTAAGGCAGATATTTCTGGTTATCTCCAAATCCGATCTTAGGGTTGGAGATTTCTATGTTACACCCTAAGCTCTCAGGGTTGGAGATTTCTGTCACACCCTAAGCTCTCAGGGTTGGAGATTTCTATGTCACATCGTAAGCTCTCAGGGTTGGAGATTTCAATGTCACACCCTCAGCTCTCAGGGTTGGATATTTCTATGTCATCCCCTAAGCTCTCAGGGTTGGAGATTTCTGTCACACCCTAAGCTCTCAGGGTTGGAGATTTCTATGTCACACCCTGAGCTCTCAGGGTTGGAGATTTCTGTCACACCCTAAGCTCTCAGGGTTGGAGATTTCATTGTAACACCCTAAGCTCTCAGGGTTGGAGATTTTTGTCACACCCTAAGCTCTCAGGGTTGGAGATTTCTATGTCACACCCTAAGCTCTCAGGGTTGGAGATTTCATTGTAACACCCTAAGCTCTCAGGGTTGGAGATTTTTGTCACACCCTAAGCTCTCAGGGTTGGAGATTTCTGTCACACCCTAAGCTCTTAGGGTTGGAGATTTCATTGTAACACCCAAAGCTTTCAGGGTTGGAGATTTTTATCACACCCTAAGCTCTCAGGGTTGGAGATTTCTATGTCACACCCTAAGCTCTCAGGGTTGGAGATTTCATTGTCACACCCTCAGCTCTCAGGGTTGGATATTTCTATGTCATCCCCTAAGCTCTCAGGGTTGGAGATTTCTGTCACACCCTAAGCTCTCCGGGTTGGAGATTTCTATGTCACACCCTAAGCTCTCAGGGTTGGAGATTTCTGTCACACCCTAAGCTCTCAGGGTTGGAGATTTCATTGTAACACCCTAAGCTCTCAGGGTTGGAGATTTTTGTCACACCCTAAGCTCTCAGGGTTGGAGATTTCTATGTCACACCCTAAGCTCTCAGGGTTGGAGATTTCATTGTAACACCCTAAGCTCTCAGGGTTGGAGATTTTTGTCACACCCTTAGCTCTCAGGGTTGGAGATTTCTATGTCACACCCTAAGCTCTCAGGGTTGGAGATTTCATTGTAACACCCTAAGCTCTCAGGGTTGGAGATTTTTGTCACACCCTAAGCTCTCAGGGTTGAAGATTTCTATGTCACACCCTAAGCTCTCAGGGTTGGAGATTTCATTGTAACACCCTAAGCTCTCAGGGTTGGAGATTTTTGTCACACCCTAAGCTCTCAGGGTTGGAGATTTCTGTCACACCCTAAGAATATCGTCATTCACTACTATTATGAATGCAGTAAGCTACCAACCATTGGGCAACTATGTTCTCTTTCCCAGCTAAACAGCAGACTGCGAAGGGTGGGGAAGACATGACATCATAAACAGATTATATCATAATGTTTCTTTGAAACAATTTGGTGGTAGGGAGGGGGGTGGGGGGGGGGCATAAAAATCCTGTCTAATCTGACTCCTGAATATAGAAACAGACTCTCTTGTCTTACCCCCTGCATATTCGACATCCTGTGAAATCTGATCCTGGGAATTTGGACATTATGTCTAAATCAACCCCTGGATATTCTGACATCCTGTGTGGAAACAAAGTTTTGATGGAAAGACGGAATTACGGACAAAGGCAAAATATCCAAATATGTTGTATTCAGGTGCTAATATTCAACTTAGATGTGTTATCTGTTTTAATCAAATTCTTGGAGGAGAACAAAAATACCCTTTAATTGAAAATTTACAATACTTTTCACAACAGCAAGGATACCATAAAAACACAAGTGAAATCAATGAAAGTATGGAGAGTTGTACCCTCAATATCACTGGTAGATAGTCTGCCTATATATCACTGCACTGAAGTCTCTCCACAGCCAGCCTGGGCTTGTTGACCTAAACAAGATTAATGTCAACATGAGTCTTGTAACATATCACCGAGGTGTAAAACAAAGTCATCAACAGCGGGGTGAAGTTTTACTTAAACTAAAATAGGATAATGAAATTCACCTCCTTTATCAAATCTCAGGATATTGTGAAGTATCTGTTTGTCAAGACGGAATCAGCAGAACAGTAAATATTGACATGCCTCTTCTAGTGCCTACTTGGGGGACAATATTCAAATTGAAATAATAAAACAATTTTCTGCATTTATTAAACCCCAAATCATGAATAAATTGTTTGTCAAGACAGGATTGTAAATATTGCCCTTGTCAAGAAATATGCACCCTGCTACCATGACAACCAAGCAGGTCAGGGATCAGCCAGGTCACAGCATTTCAGTTTTCCTTAGTAACAATGGTAATCCAGACAACATGTCTGCCTTCTTTCCCTACTCATCTTTTCTCACCCGGAGACACCGAAGAGTTCCTCAATCATAAATTCTGCGGATCAGGCTCATCGCCCCCAGTAAAGCTCCACTTCCAGCACCACGATTTCTTCATGATTTACAAAGTGCCCTTGGGACGAAAACCAGCATAACTAGGAAACAATAGCTCAAGTTATAGTCACAGAACAAACATGTTTTATGTCCGATGGTAGCGAAAGCCACAAACATTCACCTTGTAAATTTGATGGTTGAGAAAGCTGAAATAGAAAATGTCATTAAGCATATTTATGGGGTAGAAATCGGGATTTAGAAATTGGTCACCATAGATTACATTGAAACAGTGCAGTTATAAAATCAGAATAAAACCAGTATCTGATAAAGCAATAGCTTCCAGAAAATTAGTTGTGATCACTAGTTAATACCAAATAAGCTGTGCTTAGAAACATCTAGGGACAGGTAACTCTGTCGTAAACCCAGGCACTGGCAGCAATGCGTTTTAGAGCACAACAGTACTGGTGTATGCAACATCTAGTAAAGCGCACCCAAAAACACCAGGATAAGCTCAGTAATGGTCCAGGTTTGGGACATTGTTCAGGAGGAATAATCTTCAGTTCTTGTAACTCATAAACCCCTGATATTTCATAATGAACTCTTCAAACCTCTGAAGAGGAAAAGTCCAAATGTGTCTTCTGGGGTAAATGTTTTAAAGGCCCAATATACGTAACTTTCGGCAAAACTTGAAGTGAAAATCAAGCCTACTAACTTTTTATATTTATAGATTTAGTTAAGATTAACTGATATCAGCAATATTCAAGATGAATTCTTTCGCGGTTACCGGTACAGCAGCAGTTGAAACTCAGTATTTGTGAACACGAATCCATTTTGAACTGTCTTCTAACTTGTTGTTGAAGTGGGCCACACCTGAATTATTTTCAATTCATTGGATTTTTCTGTCAAGAGGTTCTTGTTAGTTACCGTTCAGGTTTACTTCGTTTAAGACTTATTTTTGCATGGTTATCAACTGGATTATTTTTCAGAATAAAGAAAAAAATCCTGATGTTACGTACATTGGGCCTTTAAATGGATATCGTTACAGAGGGGAAAAAAAGATGAAATACTGAATGGCAGTGAAAATTTCTTGAAAAACAGAGTGTTGTCCATGATAAAATCAAACAGAAACAAAATCTAACAGAAACGTTGGTTAATTAAGTGATAACTGATATCTGTACAGGGCTGTGCTATCCACTGTAACAAATAACTTCAAATGGAATCCACAAGAAAATCTCAATCTTTTCACTTGTTTATTTACAAATCAAACTGAACAGCTAGGATGGAAAGTATTTCCAATCTTAACTATGTAGGTTGTAGCAATTTCTGCACACAATTACATAATTCTGGTCCCCTGTTTCTGTAGCTACGATTTCTAAAGAAATGGTAGTAGGAAATTAAAATCTATAATGAGACAGAGACGAGTTGACATGAAATAACATGGTTGCCTGATGATGAGGTAGGTGGAGAGAAGCACTAGAGTTTGTTACGTAATCAGATGTTCTTCACATACAAATCGCGGACCATTTCAACTTTCCGATTAAAAAAAATAAAATCATTATGTAAGCTGGTTTCACCTCATCATACGCTCATTTGGAATTATCTTTCTTGCACAAAAACGAGAATTGAAATCATTTTGCCGACATAATTCCTGTTTGACATGCGTTAAGGTTCCGCAGCTGCCAAACCAATAATGCCATCACAGATTTGTCGACTTCATTTACAGCCTTCTACTTGATTTACTTCTTTCTATTGACAAAAATTGAATTTTCTCTCCGTGCAAAGCCATAGGTATTGATTTTTATGAATTTCACCTAGTTACCATGGCAGTGAAGTTTGTGGTGTAGTAATTTCAGTCATTTGACAAATGTTGGTAACATATAGATGTGGTAGTGTGTCGTTGTCCCTCGTAGTCGCTATTGATTTGTGTACAACGGAAATAAATAACTTAAAAACCAGAGTAGTGCGTTTTCTACAAAACATGCAATAGCTGTCACACACTTAATGACATGATGGGTGTACCTAGCCGTGAAAAGCACATCTTTTGTGTATCTCTTACGACCATGAAATGGCACATTTCTACATAATGATACGGCATTTTCGCACAAAAGTGTAAAAGCTCTATTCCATGCAATCATTATAAAACCTCTCTTTGAAAAAAAAATCTCACTTTTTGTTTGGATTCTGGTAATGAATAATTCTGTGTCTTCCAAGTGTATATCATGTTTCACGATTTTGACACCATAGTGAAAAAGTCCCCGAAAAAAATCTTGACAGAAATACAAGAAGCATTAAACAGAATTCTTGGGACATATATTGCAACCGCTATAGAAACGACATCAAACCCATCACAAATTTAGGTGTTGATGTTCTCTATTCTACCACAAACTGAAATGACACGACCTTTTTTCCCCTGCCATTAGAATCTGTCCTTCTCCGACTCTAACTTTAGTTCTCACACAAACAATTTACAGGGTGAGTAAGAAGGTCTAATTATTTAAATAGGAAATTATTTAGTTGAAAGTTGATCAACCTATCTATTAAACTCAAAATTCTTTTTTTCAATACAGCCACAGCCATTTAATTGTGATGTAATGAAACTGGATCTCCCAGCGGTCATGTGACCAATAAAGGCGAACAAGCCGCGACACATTTGCTTCATGTCTTATCAAAGTCTCAAATATCTCACACACAATCTAAATACCAATCTTTTTTTACAAGATTTTCAATTACACAAGGGATTTGTCTCCAATTTAAATGTCTAACACAGTTAAAGAATGTGTTTATCTTAAAATCACAAGTAAAATTAGAATTAAATACAATCAGAAGGACTACCATGACTTCAGCCTAAATGAGAGCCAGATAGCTGTGCATGAGTTGAAACAATCGATCAATAAAATAATGCAATATAACTCTTCTTGGCAGGAATCTTAACAGATTTTTAAGTTTTAGTGTCTGAAGAATTGTCTGAACATGATCACAGCAAACTAGACCAGAACTGCAAGCCACAAATTCACGGATAGCATATTCATGGGTAACATATTCATGGGCAGAATATTCATGGGTAGCATATTCATGGGCAACATATTCATGGGTAGAATATTCAGGGTAACATTTTTATGTGTAGCGTATTCATGGATAACATATTCACGGGCAACATATTTACAGGTAACATATTTACGGGTAGCATATTCATGGGTAGAATATTCATTGGTATCATATTCACGGGTAACATGTTCATGGGTAGCATATTTTTGGGTAGAATATTCACGGGTAACATATTTACGGGTAGCATATTCATGGGTCACATATTCATTGGTAACATATTCATGGGTAGCATATTCATGGGTAGCATATTCATGGGTTATATATTCATGGGTAACCTATTCACCAGTAAACTAGTATGCAACACCTAGACTAACCACAGCTCCTTGGGACTAAATACTGATGGGATGAGGACTAATAACAGCCTCCCTAGCACCATGTCAAACTTGTCCATCTACTGTTGGTCGTTAAAGGCCCACAGTGCTAGTCCTTATCTGTACCTCTCCACAGGATACAAATAGAATATATTAACCACTTAATTACTGACCAACAGATAACCAGCTGCTCTGGGACTTGAGACAGCTGTACAGTTATTCCACTCCAGCTTAGCTTGACCTTATCTAAGGTCAAGTATCTAGTGGACAAAGATTGCTGACCACCTCAATTGCTAGTCTAGAGACTCTTATCAATACAACATCTGGCAAATAGCTACCAGCTGTACTCTTCCTATTAGGACAACTGGTCAGCCGACCTTGTATTAAGGTCAATGACTGACCAGTATATACCAGCTGTTCTGTACCTATTTGGACCACTGGTCAGACGACCTTGTATTAAGGTCAATGACTGACCAGTATATATATACCAGCTGTACTGTACCTATTAGGACAACTGGTCAGCCGACCTTGTATTAAGGTCAATGACTGTCCAGTATATACCAGCTGTACTGTACCTATTTGGACCACTGGTCAGATGACCTTGTATTAAAGTCAATGACTGACCAGTATATATCAGCTGTTCTGTACCTATTTGGACCACTGGTCAGCCGACCTTGTATTAAGGTCAATGACTGACCAGTATATACCAGTTGTACTGTACCTATTTGGACCAATGATCAGCTGACCTTGTATTAAGGTCAATGACTGACCAGTATTTACCAGCTGTACTGTACCTATTTGGACCACTGATCAGCTGACCTTGTATTAAGGTCAATGACTGACCAGTATATATCAGCTGTACTGTACCTATTTGGACCACTGATCAGCTGACCTTGTATTAAGGTCAATGACTGACCAGTATATATCAGCTGTACTGTACCTATTTGGACCAATGATCAGCTGACCTTGTATTAAGGTCAATGACTGACCAGTATATACCAGCTGTACTGTACCTATTTGGACCAATGATCAGCTGACCTTGTATTAAGGTCAATGACTGACCAGTATATACCAGCTGTACTGTACCTATTTGGACCAATGATCAGCTGACCTTGTATTAAGGTCAATGACTGACCAGTATTTACCAGCTGTACTGTACCTATTTGGACCACTGATCAGCTGACCTTGTATTAAGGTCAATGACTGACCAGTATATATCAGCTGTACTGTACCTATTTGGACCACTGATCAGCTGACCTTGTATTAAGGTCAATGACTGACCAGTATATACCAGCTGTACTGTACCTATTTGGACCAATGATCAGCTGACCTTGTATTAAGGTCAATGACTGACCAGTATATATCAGCTGTACTGTACCTATTTGGACCAATGATCAGCTGACCTTGTATTAAGGTCAATGACTGACTAGTGCATTTCAGCTGTACTGTACCTATTTGGACACAGGTCAAATGACCATGTATTAAGGTAAATGATTGACCAGTGTGTTTCAGCTGTACTGTACCTATTAGGACAACTGGTCAGCCGACCTTGTATTAAGGTCAATGACTGTCCAGTATATACCAGCTGTACTGTACCTATTTGGACCACTGATCAGCTGACCTTGTATTAAGGTCAATGACTGACCAGTATATACCAGCTGTACTGTACCTATTTGGACCACTGATCAGCTGACCTTGTATTAAGGTCAATGACTGACCAGTATATACCAGCTGTACTGTACCTATTTGGACCACTGATCAGCTGACCTTGTATTAAGGTCAATGACTGACCAGTATATATCAGCTGTACTGTACCTATTTGGACCAATGATCAGCTGACCTTGTATTAAGGTCAATGACTGACTAGTGCATTTCAGCTGTACTGTACCTATTTGGACACAGGTCAAACGACCATGTATTAAGGTAAATGATTGACCAGTGTGTTTCAGCTGTACTGTACCTATTAGGATCATTGACCTGATGACCTTAACTGAACCATAGGTTACAGGTAGGTGAAATCCTCTTACACTCAAGTAAACATAGGAACAATTTTACCCTTTGATATATGGCCATCCACCATGGCGGTCAACAATCTGAGGCCATCACAATCAATGAGCATTAGCCTTATTACACTGGTCAGCACTAGCCACTCTATCTGGACTCTACATCTGAAGTAATTGACCGAAGCCAGTCTTCCAGACAGGACATCTCAATCACTGACCACTATACTGGACACATCTTGGCAGACTGGACACATCTTGGACATCCTGCTGACCTCCAGTATTGACACAAGCTGGCTAGTTTGTATATAAACCAACTGACCACTGTAATTGGAATTTGGTTGTACTAGACTTAATTTGCCACCACATCAGATGTCTACAGTGCTGACCGCGCTGTCAATAGATGTCTGGACTTCTAATTATGCTCAATTCTCACTCACCCTTTTATCACTCCAGCCAATTCTTCCCATAGTTAGTGCTAATACCTTTTATTATGCAGCAAACAAATATGGGTAATTTCCCAGGACTTGTCATTAGCAAGGAGAAGGCCTCTGGTCCGTTCTTCTCCTTGACAGTTTCAGCAACTATGATGACCAATTGTCCACTGTATATTATTGATAAGATGGGGAAAAAATCTGGTCCAATGTAACTCATTTCATAGCTGAGTTGGAAGAGTTTGTGTCTTCAGAGGTGAATGAGTTACACAAATGAAAGAGACATCAGCCCTGTTACTCCTGTATAAATTTTGCAGAATCTTCCACACATTGATTGCAGGGATTGACCAATAACCTCCAATAACATTTGGGGCTGATTATAGGCCGCTTGCCCTTTGAAAAATGTAGCTATAATTCCCAATGTGTTATCATAATATTCCCCATTGGAAAGTACATAGAAATTAACAGGCAATTTCTGGAAAAAAACATGTACAATTTTGCAATCTCTTCCACAAGGATGACAGACAAATCTGAAATGGCTAAACATGGAGACGATTTGGTGATTGGTTGGCAGAAATCACCATCATTTGCTGTTTTATATTTAGCATTTATGCAAATTGACACACTCATTCTATATTTCAATGTCTGTGAGAGAAGAGATTGTCAGCACAGCTACCTGTTCACCCCCTGTAGGCACACAAATTATGATCTCTTCCAATTCCATGACTGGAATGATTCATTATGAAATTTCAGGGGTGACCATCGAGTTAGAAACAGCAAACATGATTCAAATTTTTTTATAAAGAATTCTCAATACAGGTGTGCTGTACCGACCACAAAGACATAGAATTCTCATTACAGGTGTGCTGTACCGACCACAAAGACATCTGATGACTGACCTAAAGGAACTACACAAATATTTACCGCAGAAACATTAACGAATATTTACATTTCGTCTGTGTCTTCATTACCAGTGTCTGTGGAAATGGACACTGGCTCATTAATGGAGAAGCGAAGTGTTGTGTTCCTGTGTAGTCTGTAGTCAGTGTAATGCTGGAACAATAATCTGGCACCAGGGTAAATCATCCCATATCAAGTGTCACGAGGTAATGTTCTTTTATCAGGGATCTTGTTGTACCACCTTCTATATCAAGTTTCCTCTCTATTATTTAACACCAGACTTGCCCATACAGATGCTGCATCAGACACCGGTGTTGTCAAGGCTTCTGGAAACATGAGTAAATATCCCCACAATGACCCATACCTGTCAAACTGTTTACACCTGCAGGGGTGTTACAGGTGAGATGACCTTTAACCCCCCACACTTACAGGTGTAAAGCTTCCATGCGACAGAAAGGGTTAATAGGTGCCAGTACTTTGCAAGAACTATGAGAAACATACATCTTCCTTATAATATAACACCATGTGAAATAAGAACTTTATCACCATTATGCATGAACTTACAAAATTGTAAATATTTGGTTTTTTTTACAATATTTTAAACCTTCAAGAAATTTTCATAAAGTATTTTCAGAGAAAAATAAAAACTTGTAAGCTCACCCTAACTATGATATAAGCAGATCTAAGAGGAATTGCCAGAGAACCTGACGTATGATCTATGACCTGACAGTAACCAGAATATTTAATCTGTAAACTATGAATTAGCCTATCAAACCAAGTGATTCCAGAGCTACACCAAATTGGTCTGTCAAGTTTAGCCTACTTTATTGGTATAAACAGAGAGTTTGCCTATCGCCCTCGACAGGAACATGAAATGCGTGTGTATCGTGGTGCCTGTAGTCAGGCATGTTATCAGGGGCGCCCTGATACGCTGGAATAATGCACAGATGATGAGAGGCATTTATCAGGCTACAGACATCTCTACAAACTAATAAAGCAAGACTCGCCTTTCCCTGTTGGATTAGCGCCGGCCTGTCATACTCCCAATGTCTCTGCCAGGAATATCCCCCAAAGTCTTAAATAGGATCAGCATTGTCATACTCCCAGTGTGTCAGCTGAAAGACATTCCAATACCCAGGTGCTTATGCTAGAAAGCTCGAGATTCTTAAATTCTCCTCAATCCCCTCTTCCTGGTATCATACCCCTTAGCCTGGAATCCTACTCATTGTTCTCCACATTTCCAACTGTCTGTGCCGGAATTAGCAAGGGGGAGGCAACTCTATGTACCCAATCCCCGGTAATACAGCACCAGGCTCGGAATGCCAATCCACAGCCGCCCACTGTATAAGATATTGACTAGCTGACAAACACTTGTCATGGCCGACACATTCAAGGTAATATTGGATTTGGTCATGAGGCTGATGGGCTAAATCTCATAATCCCCTGCCCTTGGACATAGCCAGTCTGGACAGAATGCCCCAGTAAATGAGGTAGGTCAGCTCCATAATTAGATGCTGAATAATATATGCATATTGGTACATTTCATTCAATTACAAATACTAAAATTATAAATCATAACTCACAATATTAACCTAAACAAAGTGATAAAAGTTTGGTATGATGAACAGGTGACGACAGCCAACGACCTACAGGTACATTGTACAAAACAAACCCCTTCCACAGATCAGCTGTGAGATAGGCTTACAGTCAAATCTTAACTTCAAGGTTTAATCTTGACAAAATTTGGTAGAAAACAGGAATTATTGAAGTATGTCAAAATATATATCCTTGTACAGTTTCTCTTACCTTCAGCAAACAGCCTCCCTACGAGGTGTTAAGCAGTGCTAATGATGAGTTAGAACAAACGGATGTATTCCCAGAGGTATCCAATAACTCCTGGTCACGTCTCACACCTGTTAATACTGTATATCACGTTCCTCAGTAACAAAACACAGCTACATTGATTTATATAAGGAACACAACCTGTATTTTGATCTGTCCTTCAACCTGAAGATCTATGATATATGGATTCTCCTGCTTCTTTAGTTTCCACCTGTCTACATCTATGATATATGGATTCTCCTGCTTCTTTAGTTTCCACCTGTCTACAACACGTATTGCATCAGATTTCCCAAACCTGCTCCAAGCTGGTACATAAAGATTAAGTCATTCCAAAGTGAAATTTCTGAGTAAAAATATCTCTAAAATAGTTTGCATGTATCTATCATCTACCTCCACTATTTCTCCTTGGCATGAAGTTCTAACCTCTATGGATGGGTACAGCACAGGGCAATGTGAAGTTTTCGTACCTCCGAGTTCCAGAGAGCTACATGATGAAGCCTTTTGTAACTTTAATCACAGGAGAGCTACACAGTAAAACATCTATGTTGATAACAGATTCTCAAGGGCTTGCCTAACAGGTTCAAGATGGCAACTGATTACACTACAGATTGCTGTACATAGTTACTTTATACCGGCATCATGATGATAACTTCATAAACATCTTTCAAATTCCATGGCTGCCGGTGAACAGTGTGTCAATCTGGACTGTATGCCTAATGAGTTATGTGTTCTGAAGAGCTGGAGAGAAATTGTTCCACAAAGTCGTATTATTATGATGTGAGTGCCAGCTACACTAGACTTGCCTTATGTACAACCGGCATCTGTTGGCTGCCATACGCTACACAATAAGCAGACAAATACGAAACAGCCCCATGGTGCAACGGTAATCACAAGGGTCACACATAAAGATTACGTAACAAGAGGCAGGAAAACGCAGCTAAAATACCCTGTAATGAGAGGCAAGCGAAATACAGCTGAAATACTTCGCCTGCGAATAATTTCATACCCGCCACATTAAACGGAGCAATACCGCAGTAGGAAGGCCAAGTAAATCATGATGTTGATTAACACACTATGTACAAGTTGATGATTTTATCGGGGACTATGTACATTGTGATAACCTCTGGACCTGTTCCATTAAACAGTGTCAAAGTCGTTGGCCGAGAGATTACCGCCATTTGATGCCATGCTTCATCACAAAGTGGCAAGTGTGTAACTAAATATGCACATGGTTTAATCTCCGATATCTGGCCAGCATTGTTCACTGATCACGTTACTACACAATATACCATGTAATGGCTTCCAACTGCAATTTCTACAAATTACTTTGTGCAATTGTTGGTGCATTGTAGAACCAATCAATATCTAGTGTACGCACTATACTGGTAAGAATAGTAAACAAAGTATATGTTACCCCATTACATGGTTAGTTTGGTATTTATTGCTACCAAAAGTAGATATCGTAATTTACAGTATTAAGTTACTGTAGTGATATAGAAACTGGAGAAACATTCTAATGTAAAACATCCTCCCACTAAGTAAGCATCCTTGTTTATATGTTCCTGTTGGGGTTGATTTCCATGTGAAAATTGTTACATTGTTACTTTCCACATGGAGAAATTGTTACATTGTTACAATCCTCTAGGGAAATTGTTACATTGTTACTTTTTTCCTGGGAAATTGTTACATTGTTAAATTCCTCTAGGGAAATTGTTACATTGTTACAATCCTCTAGGGAAATTGTTACATTGTTACAATCCTCTAGGGAAATTGTTACATTGTTACAATCCTCTAGGGAAATTGTTACATTGTTACTTTTTTCCTGGGAAATTGTTACATTGTTAAATTCCTCTAGGGAAATTGTTACATTGTTACTTTTCTCTAGGGAAATTGTTACTTTCATTTTGGGGTAATTGCTACATGTACGTATCTCGTTGTGGGTTAATAACACCTTTTGGCACTCTCATCAGTGGTTACTGTTACTCTGTTACTTTCCTTTTGGGGTATAGTTACTTGTTTGCCTTGAAGTTTCCTAGGTGGAACTATGTATTGTGTTACTTTCCATTTGGAGTATTTTTACTGTGCTAATTGTCTTGTAGGATGTTACTTGTTTTTCCACTCTCTTTACAGGGTACCATTACATTTTGTTACTCTCCTGGTAAGTACAATAACTTAATGTAACTGTACTTTTGCAAGTCTTACTATTTGTTTGCTACATCTCTTGTTGGGAGTGTTACTGTCGTGTTATTTCCTTCGTGGGGTACTGTTCCATTTTCTTACATTTTGCTTGAGCTACTGTTACTTACAACATACAGAGAAAAGCCGAACAAGTGCAGCAAGTAACACATAGAACACTGTTACAAAAACAGTCATGAATCTGCCTCGGAGAAAATCCTATTAAATGAAGAGCTGGAAGTACGCTTGGAACTATTTCAAAAATAAACAGAAACACTGTAAATTAGTATAAACAACAAGGCCATTTCAATCTACAACCATCTGAGATAGCAGACAGATATTTATGAAAACGAAGCCAGTGATGGGTTGCTCTCTACTGTTCTGGATACACTAGCATTGCCTCCAGTCCCCATTCACAAAGGCTGATGGCTCTGCCTGCTGTTAGTCCGGTATGCTAATGACTGCCAGGAAGCTGTTTGTTTACAATAGAGAAATGACAAGCCACACATCCCTTTCACCACTTAGCACTTTTTGCTCATTTCTGCACCATTGCTGCTGTTTGCTTACACTTGGGATGTCTTACATTACAGTAAAGCCAGACAGGGTGTGTATATAATGTTGATGTTGAGACAATCTCAGACATCCTCGATCTATAAGCCCGCAAACCTGAAAGCTATCCAACAACATTCTCCACACCTTACAGCTATACTCTCCAAACCTACAAACCTTACAGCTATACTCTCCAACCCTACAAACCTTACAGCTATACTCTCCACACCTTACAGCTATACTCTCCAAATCCACAAACCTTGCAGCTATACTCTCTAACCCTACAAACCTTTTAGCTATACTCTCCAAACCCACAAACTTTACAGCTATACTCAACAACCCTACAAACCTTACAGTTTTAATCTCAAGTCCAATAAATTTTTCAGCTATACTCTCAAAACCTACAAACCTTACTGCTATACTCTCAAAACCCACAAACCTTTCAGCTATACTCTCAACACCTACAAACCTTACAGCTATACTCTCAAAACCTACAAACCTTGCAGTGATACTTTCCAAACCTACAAACCTTACTGCTATACTCTCAAAACCCACAAACCTTGCAGCTATACTCTCAAAATCCACAAAGCTTAGAGCTATACTCTCTCTCCAATAACAAACCTTACAGCTATACTCTCAAAACCCAAAAAACTTACAGCAGCTATTACTCTCCAACCCTATAAACCTTACAGCTTTTCTCTTCAAACCTACAAACCTTGCAGCTATACTCTTCAAATCTTCAAGCCATTCCTACATTCTCCCACAAACCATGTGTCTCTTCTCTTCATACTTTGTGAAACTGTATCTCCTTTGATATATACAAAACTGTACCTTATTATATGATTGCTTATTAGGGACAATACTGAAGAATTAATTGTCAAATCTGGGCTATCCATCCCTTTGTCAAGACACAAAATATTGCACGTTACCTCCCATACCTAATACATGAAAAGCTTGGCAAACAATGGTGTATAACATGGTGCAGAACTGATCTTTTTCCACCACAATGGCTAATATATGTCATTTCATTATCTGGTTACCTATTTTCAAATCTGGATTCACTCGAATAAAAGGAAAGATATAGGATAAACAATTCTTGATTCTCCTCATTTCGTCCCTAAAGAAATATGAAACAACAACAATCAAAACTTGATTTAATCTTTTCAGAGCAAAAAGACACAAAAATGAATGTTAAGAATGGTTGATTATTGTCTTTTCTGGTTCAAAAGACTAACTTACAATTTTGTGTAGGTCGTAGTTTGGTTTCGGTTTATTTTGTTTAACGTCCTATTAACAGTCAGGGTTATTAAAGGATGTGCCAGGTTTTGGAGGTGGAGAAAAAACGTAGTACCCGGAGAAACACCTCCGACCTATGGTCAGTACCTGGCAACTGCCCCAAGTGGGTTATGAACCCACAGTACTTTTACTGCTATTCCATATCTTTTTCTTCACCTAAAATATTATGATGTCATGACTCTTAATAACCTTAACGTGTAGATTGGCAATCAAACATAAGGAATTGTCATCAAATGTCTTCATATTAACAATTATTATCAGGGTCATCAATAAAACAATGGGTTAAGAAGACAATTACTTACAGTCTCGTTGCTCTAATTTATCCTTTGTCTTCCAGGTCTGTATGAACAGTCACTAAACCTCGGAAACACGCACACTAGTTTTCAATCCTTGGCAAAGATATTGCATCAAATGTCACACATTATACTTTTTTTTATCTCAAATCAAGAATTTCCTTATTCTTATGTTTTTAGTAAATCATACAGTAATAATAGAATTCTTCTAATAATCCAATGTTAGCCGAGCACAAAGGATCTAAGACAGCCATGCAGCCATCACAGGAAGATCGTCACTAGGGGCTGTCGTAGGCTCCCAACACTTGGATAAAGGTCCCCCAAAACAGGCAACACAGTGCACTTGTGTGGGTAGGTAAGGGTCCTGATGAAAGGGGTGGTCACTCCAGATTCCAGTGTGTAACAGACACCTGTTGACAGTCCATAAACCACACTATAACTAGTACCTGGTGTCAGGTGGAGGCCTTAATTCTCTTACTATTATGTGGTGTCAGATGGAGTCCTTCATATTGTCACATTTCTACACCATAAGTATAGCCGCCATCACTGTGGAATCGCACAGAATCCTCACAAGGCCCTGCTCTGATCAACAGACAAACTACATCAGCTTTAATCCCGTACCGGAGGGAAACTGAAGCGAAGTAAAACTGTAATATACACAGCTCAACAGGGGCAATTAACTCCGACAAAGCTTCAAGTTTGACAACCCAGGATTACCACACAACTATTTATCAACTTTATTTCTCGGCTTTAAATCCAGGTTGGTTTTAAGTGGGATATTGATGCCAACACTGGTCCGATACATTTCAATCTCTTCACATTTCAGTGTAGGTCAATCCCGGCCAACATAAACAGACTACCCCAGATTACCGAACCACTCCAGTTGTCAAGTAACACGCTTTTTAACAGAAACCTTCATTTCTCCCGCTTTTCTTTTTAAAAAGCCGATGAGTTTAAGATATTAGGGTTTCTAACCACATTCCTAGTGACATATTTGTGAAGGATTATGTTGCTACTGTTAAAGAAATGACTGAGATTTGGGCTATCAGTACATTAGAACAGGTGTATACCTAGATTCTGGTTTATCTCTCGGCTACGGCTCCGACCCTCAGTCGCGCTCTGTTCACACACCATACACTCGCACTCAAGAGCAAAATTAATATACCACCGGCAGATATTTCATTGTATCTGGTGAACAATACTGAAATGAAGGGTCAAAGTGGTTTTCTTTAAATATGACCATGTATTACAACATTATTAAAAGCATGTCACGGCTGCTACGACAAAACACACCTATCAGGTACACACAGGTATGCTCTCCACAGGTGGTGTGGAGATTGATCGTTTAGCGACAGGTAAAAAAGCTGTCGGGGATTATACACATCTTGACAGGCAAATGTAGCCTTTAATTTTTGATAACAAGAGTAAATACCTACGGACATAAGGGGTCAAAATTGTCTATGATTAATTGACCCCTAAGCAATTTATAGAGACTATGTTAAGACCAGATAGAAAGTATGTTAAAACCTCGCATTACAGTTTTCTCCATAGGGGACAGACAGGTGCCCGACCAAGTCCTCCCTTTTGTGCAAAGACACAGTAACAGACTGGGCTGACATTTCCTCAAGGTCATTATGAAAATGCAATATCATAAGTGTATGGAGATCAAAGTCGCAGGATACAAACCCTATATCCAGAATACTGAAACCAGAGTGTCTGCTATCACTACCCATAAACTGTAAGGTACTGAAACCTATAACCGGACTACTGAAACCAGAGTGCATGCTATCACTACCCATAAACTGTAAGGTTACCCTTAGTGACTGATTTACCTGTCGCAGGCAAATCAATAAACATGTGTGAATTACTAGAACAGAAAAATTTGTTACCAGGTGTGAAGTGCAGGACTACCATAACTACCCCACCTGCCCTGTGAAGATTGCTCCCTCTGGTATTGTACAACTCTGCTAGTCCCTGGTGCTCTCCCCTTATTGGTCGTAAATCAGCCAATCAAACCTAACACGTGCCCTGATGAAAAGTGAACAGACTCTGTCAGTGAGGATGTTCCACATGCCATAGCAACCGGCAATGGCAGCTATAGGTGTGAAATGATTACTCCAAGTGGTTTCCTCACCCGCCAAATGTAGCTCCAACATCTAATTGAAAAGACATCTCAGATTTAAAGTGTTCACCAGTGTTCAAAAGTCTGTGGCTCATTTCAGACTGTCGCCATGGTAACTCGGTTATTTAAATCACTGGGGAACAATACAGAATATAATCATCTAAAATGTTCAATTGATGAAAAGTTAACTGTACTTCATTTTAACACCTTCAGCACTGAATTATCATAATGAACTATTCCAACATGTGAATTGTGAGGGTTCAAATGTGTGTGAATTAATAGAACTGAAACTATGTAAATTTAAACTCAGCCGTTTAGATTTTTGTATTACTGCACTGTTCATGCTCCATTTTGTCATTAAACAGTTGTAAGATTCATAAAAATTATGACGGAGTGAATCATTATTTCCTTTTATGGACTAATTCATGCAAGTTGGTATCCAATCAAAAACTGCTATTATTTACCTAATAAATCATTCTCTCCTTCCTTAACCTTCAAATCTTACTTTGTGCATTTAGATCACAATCGAACATTTTTCTAATGACTTTTGTTCAGACAAGGCTAAAAGACAAGCAAATAAGAATATTATGTTGTCATTTAAAACTATTATTCTGTTGTGACGTATTTACAAAAAAAAATTCTGTTGTCGGTTATTTACATAAAACAAAACCTGTTAGTCTATACATTCAAAACTTAACAGAAATCATCATACAACAGTGATCTCCCCTTGCTTAACTGACAGGATTTTAGCACTACAAATAAATGGAATTTTCAGAGCGTGTGCAAGAAATAAATTTTGTTACAGTCTGTACACCACAGAATGTGATGGAGCTTGTACACAGGATATATAGAACGCGTCAGAGGCTGTACCCCAGATAAATAGAATGTGTCGAATCTTTAGATCAATTGACAAACACATTTCCCCTCCACCACATAAAATACTCGTATACCAGAGTTATCTCAATTAATGAGTTAAACCTAGTTATCGCCCACAAACGCGTGATAATGGATCGCCAGATTTGATAATGGATAGTTAGATTGGGTGTCGGATAAGGCCTCAGCTCGGGTAAAACACACTCTATCAGTATTTCTAAGCTGCGGGATTGATGCGGACTGCCGCGACTATGAAAGCCGCTGATCAGAGCCCATCACCGTGAAGCGATGATGGCCGACACTTGAATACCCTAGGCCTATTGATTTCAGATCAAACTTTCAAGCCTGTTACCGAGATAAGCTGATACCAAATAGCTGTTTTATTTTGCCTAAGTATCTATCATCGCAGTTCTCCAGTATCAGCTGTGTTTCTACACCGATCCACGCATCTCTCCGAGGCCATCGTGTGGGCCATTCGATGCTAAACGTATTATCTCACAATGTTGGGAGATACAACAAGTTAATTGATAATAAATCTAATTTATGTACCAGACGACAGGCAGATAACATTTGTTACTGTTTCATTTTAATCAAGGAAGGAGGAGGATATAATAAAGCTCTCGTCAATAAACTCTGATCCCACAGAACTCTCCGACAGAGGCGAGGAATCAATCGGATTGTTCCGTAGGAGAACAAGCGAAACTGCATGGCATGTCAATAAAACAAGGTCTACCGACAGACAGCGATACATCAAACAGAGGCTGCCAGTGTGAACAATACCGGGTCATGGAGGCCTGGCGCAGCTTCAATGATACCACAAAATGTCACAGAATTATGGTAAACATTCTGTCGACTCGCGTGCAATTTACTTTCGCGAACTTTGCGATAAAAAAAATCGCGAAATTAAAATGCAAGAAATTATGAAGGGGATGATTTGCTTTATGAGATATAATGTAAAGGCTAGATGTGCATACCATGCATCGGGAAAGTATTACTGCGAACTTGTTGTGATGCAGAAATTTCAAAAGTCAATAGCTCAGGGCCACAAAAAAGTTTACAAAAGTCAGAATATTTAAACATCTTACTTGGTGCATAAATACATAAAATGTCAGATTATTAGCTTCTTACTTAGTGCTTACACAAGTAACTAATGCAAGGCTCTCACTGATACAAAGGATCTGCTCATGTGACTACCAATAGACATATATAGAAATGTTCCATTTTGAAATATTATTTTAGTTGACTCATTAGCCCCTGGAAACACATTTGAACTCTTCCAATTCAAAAGTTGGATAGTTCATTATGAAATTTCATGTTAAAGGAGCTGAAGACATCACCTATCTTTTAAGCGACAACTTTTTGGACTTTTCGGTTATGGCCTTAAAGCCTCTTATCACATACTGACTGTACGAGACCAGTATAAAATATATGTGATTTGTATGAATTACTTACTATGCCTGTATCAGGTTTTATGAGATCTGTATTATGTTATATGAAGCAATTTAACACCATGCTTACACTCAGTCCGACAATAACACTACTACACCGGGCTAATGTATCACCATTAAGGCCTATTGATTCCAACCCAGCACTGCCTTAATCAACACTTACAAACACAATTATGATACAGTTACCTCCCCTGGGGCTCCTTACATAGAGTGATCTCCCTTGTGTATCTTTAGATAAATCAATAACACACAAACAACCTACAAAGTAGGTTATAACTCACATCTTTATTCCGTCTCCGACACCTTTTTTTCTCTTTTCTGTTTAACTTTGGTCCCAGTGCAGCCTTTCCTAGCAGTTTGGAGTAACATGTACAGGATGATGGTGCTTTAATATTCTACAAAAATCCATAAACTGGAAAACCTAATGATAGCTAAGATGAGTTACGGGTACAGTATTCCATCTTTTAAACTCCCCTAATACAAATATGTGACAATTTATGAACAGCTGTAATGAGATTTAGAATGCTTTAACGGCACAATGAGGAAATTACTAGTTGACAGCATGTGATTTTTACAACTTAATAGCAAACTCATGGAATAGCTTTTCCTGATGTATTGCACAGTGTGGTGAGACATTATAGGCAAATTAAATTTTGAAGCAGAATCTAGCACTGGTAGAACTTTAACACTGTGCTATATTACCATCAACGTAACCGAGGTGAGAACTATCACAGCGAATACAAGTCGACACTTCAGGCAAATTATAAAGCAGAAATGAATTCAATCAATTTCAATTCTTCTTTTTTTCCGCCAGTCTTCGCTTAAAAATTTGCAACAGAATGTCATTAATAAAGCGCTACACAATGAAATTTGGATTAAGCTAGACAATGTATTGATATTTATTGCCCAAAACAGTAATTTTAAACCATTATCAAAATGGGAAAAACAATCCATTCAAATTAGACGGAGAAATTTAGATAAGAAAATTAACTACAGTGATAAAACAGACGAGAAGAGGAAAGAAAGAAAAAAACCAACTTACAAGTGTTAGAGTAGAAATGTCTACAGGTCTGTATCCAGCTAGTGCTCCGTGATCTAAAGTGACAGTACGGCCTTATCTGACATCAGAAGTTACGAGCAATTAAAAGTCTAGCAATAACTAAACCAATGAAGACAAGCCTAAAACACCTATACCTAAAAGAATTCTCGGTCTACCTATCTAACTACCTGGGAATGGTTGCCGACCAACAAAACACTAATCCTTATGAGATGTGCAGATTTTCAAAGGACGAAGGAAATCCATTCCAATCTACCGGCTTAGCTGTTACCATAGAACACAGGAAATCTCGCAGTAAACACCATTTAAGCATTTTCACCCCTCCTATGAACAAATCAGGCCGGAGCTACGAGTGTTAGTGACAGTGCTATATTAATCAGACTATATCGGGATCAACATTCCTGTCTTGTCCCATCTAGCTGGGCAATGTACAGCCCAGAGGAAACATCGCCTCCTCAACAGGGTCAGGGTCTCCCCAAGGGAGAGCACTCCACAGGTATGCTCTGGTGATTAACTCCGTTATGCAAGGAAGTGTGCAGCGGCCTTGTCAACAATAGTGTCCCATCGACGGGCGCAACCTCACGAGGTCAGGTGTTGGCGTTACCATAACATAGTTACGAGTCCAGAGACGTCCACAGCGGGGAGTCGGCATATCATGGACGACACAATTTGTCGCCAAATCTCTTTGTTACAGTTAAGATTATATGGTATATATAACAGACTAGTGACAGTAATGATTGACCCGGAGTCCTCATCAACTGGTCACCTAGACACCATGCAATGGAGCCAGGTTAGCTAGGTCTACAAACAACTGAGAGTACCTATCACTGTAATACTCTACACCAAGAAAAGCTGCTGCAGTTCATTTTTCTTTCATTGCCAGTCATGATTCGGGTGAAATTATCATAACAACAAACATTAGTACACTCAAACCTCTCTATCTCGAACTCGTTTAACTCGAAGACTACGCTTAAGTCGAAGTATTTCTTTGGTCAGAGCCAGACTTCACACAAAGTATTGGAACTCACTCAACTCCAATACTCGGATAACTTGAACTTTTTTTGAGGTCCCACCGACATTGAGATATTGAGAATTGACTGTAACAGTACATATTTTAGCAGAAGCTCATTTTACCCTGAAAGGGAGCAGAAGCTCATTTTACCCTGAAAGGGCAGACTGACTGGGCCAGAATTTCATGGTAGACATAAGTACGCCTCGAAGTTTACAGCTGAACAAGAAACACCTTCACTTTAACCTGTAAAATCTACTTCCTGTCGACTTGTTCACACCCTTACATCTAAATTCAACTACCTAACACCATATTGTTCATTCCAGCACATTGTTGTCTGGGTTATATATATCAACAGGAAACACGAAGATCAATTCCTTGTTTACCTATATCTGTAGTTCTGGCATTGCTGTCCCCAATGGTAAAAAAGATGGACAGTTCCAAAACACCCAAAAGACACATTCACATATCAAAAACTTCATGTTGAGTATCACTTAGCTATAATAATCTCTACAAACATGCTTGGCTGAATTCAAGAAGTAGTTCAAGAACAATTTGTTTTCCTTAATTAACAAAGACCACTCCATCTTTGTTTTACAATTAAGACAACGAATTAAAATCTTAAGAAAATTCAATTTGAAAGTTTGGGAGGAGAAGAAACGTGATTGCTGAGATCTAGTCGACGTCTGGGACAATCGACTCGAGGAGACGGATTATACTAAGGTGGCAGGGCAACAAACATGAAGGAAATATCTCACATGCTGGTGGCCAATACAGTGTTTAAACTAGATCTTTAAAACTCATTGTATTAAATCGATCGCATGACATTGAAAAGATTTGTGATCTCGAGAGATGTGCTTGAAGCGGACACCGTTGAGAATTACCGGGTATTTCACCTGATATTGGGAGCCTCTTGACGAGGATTAATCACATGTTTATAGAGTATACCCACACTGAGACCTGTTCACAATCACCAGGCTAGGAGGAAGCTAGCACTCAGTACGTAGCCCCGCTACCCGTCACCCTTATCTTGGTCACCTTACACCCCATAAACATGGGCCGAACCCTACAATGGGGAGGGACCAGCTCAACATAGTGTGAAGGGCTGACTAGGCTTGTATCCTATGTCAGACTGAACAAGTGACACACTGATAGCAGCCAATCACTTTCACCAGATAAATTTGAATTATGTCCATGATTACTGCCAATTGCTTTCAGACGATAAATTTGAATTAGACCAGGGTATTTTTTTTTCCATTGAAGGATGAGTCAGAGATTTGCAAGCAGGAACAAAGGTCTGTTTTACAGGGTAAACTGTCACTTAGAGGGACAAACAGGAGACAGGGGCAGAGGCTCACAGAGGGGAGGGGGTAGGGAGGCTCACAGAGGGGAGGGGGTAGGGAGGCTCACAGAGGGGAGGGGGTAGGGAGGCACACAGAGGGGAGGGGGTAGGGAGGCAAACAGAGAGGAGGGGAGTAGGGAGGCACACAGAGGGAAGGGGGTAGGGAGGCACACAGAGAGGAGGGGGTAGGGAGGCTCAGAGGGGAGGGAGTAGGGAGGCTCATAGAGGGGAGGGGGTAGGGAGGCACACAGAGAGGAGGGGTTAGGGAGACACACAAAGGGAAGGGGTTAGGGAGGCACACAGAGGGGAGGGGGTAGGGAGGCTCACAGAGGGGAGGGGTTAGGGAGGCACACAGAGGGGAGGGGGTAGGGAGGCACACAGAGGGGAGGGGTTAGGGAGGCACACAGAGGGGAGGGGTTAGGGAGGCACACATAGGGGAGGGGGTAGGGAGGCTCACAGAGGGGAGGGGTTAGGGAGGCACACAGAGGGGAGGGGGTAGGGAGGCTCAGAGGGGAGGGAGTAGGGAGGCTCATAGAGGGGACGGGGTAGGGAGGCTCATAGAGGGGAGGGGGTAGGGAAGCACACAGAGGGGAGGAGGTAGGGAGGCTCATAGAGGGGAGGGGGTATGGAGGCTCACAGAGGGGAGAGTGTGCAGAGAGGGGAAGCCCAGTAGGGGAGGTGAAGAGAGGATAGAGGTTTAGGGAGGTCACAGAAGGTAGGGAGACTGAGGCAAAAGATGTGCACAGAGGGTAGAACTTGGGGAGACAGGGGTAAAGGGGAGGGGGTATGGGAGGCAGTGTTTGGAGGTGGGGTATGGTAAGTATTGGTGGGCAGGGGCAGGGACAGAAGTGATGGTAGAGGGGAATAGGGGCAAGGCCACACAGAAGACCACTGCATTGAGGGTCATTGAGGGAGGGTATCCGACAAGATTTATCTTTTACTTTGTTGATGACATTCTTGAATTGGGATGGAAGGTCAAGAAACAGACATTAAAGTTTTAAGTGGGAAC
This sequence comes from Mimachlamys varia, assembly GCA_947623455.1. Classification (NCBI taxonomy): domain Eukaryota; kingdom Metazoa; phylum Mollusca; class Bivalvia; order Pectinida; family Pectinidae; genus Mimachlamys; species Mimachlamys varia. The sequence continues at coordinate 23,342,601 of OX392532.1, read as the reverse complement.
AATGGTGCATTAGGATTCAATCCCTCTCCACAAAAAATAATGGGGTGAACTCACACTTTGAAAACTAAATAGACAAAAGACAGAAGTTACAAGTAACAGATCAGGCTATAGAAAATATATCCATTGTATTGTTACCTATCTGACACAGACAGACCAAACACGAAAACTACTCCATTTCCAATGGTTCTGGTTTTAATTTGTGGTCTTTGGGTACATAATGATCTAAGCAATTAGGTGGTGCGTATCTGATTAACATACAGTGTCTGATTACACCACCTAGATCTCCCGCTGTCCCGACTTGTACTACTGTTACACGACTTCCATTCAGTACACCAACTTCTGAGACTATTTCATAGTTTTTAAAATGTCACGAACGCACACAGCCTTTGAACATGCTACCCCACGTTATTTCATATGAAATATTAATTAATTCCCTGACAGCTAGTTAAGAGAGCGGGGTGCGTCTCGGCAACAGATCCGAGCTGATGCATCCTACGTGTTCTCTTGCTCCACATCACAGCACCCCTATACCTCACACAATGTTAATGGGTTAACCTTTGACCTCTAATCAATAATCTGTCAAATGAGTTTTTAAAAAAGCCCCGCAGAAGATAAGACATAATTAATTGTTCACACCTGTAAACCGAACAAACTTGCATGAACTTTTACGGAGATCAATGCGCTACCTGAGGATCCGATACCTATAGACGTATACAGCCTATATTGTAATTAACCTACCTGTGTGATGGTAATGGCAGGTGTGTTGTATAGTTGGTGTCATGTTGTCAACTAATTAACACATGTAGGTCATACAGGTAAAACAATCAGCCGTTCTGGCCGAAGGCCAACTAAGGTTAGTGTATGGTCAGTATGCCAACATCGTAATATAAAACAAGTAGATAACTAGTCTGGGATCTCCGTACACCATTCATATCTGTCTTTAGGGACCGCTCAACAACTGTCTATAGGGAACACTTAATAACTGTCTATAGGGACCGCTCAACAACTGTCTATAGGGACCCCTCAACAACTATCTATAGAGACCGCTCAACAACTGTCTATAGGGACCACTCAACAACTGTCTATAGGAACCACTCAACAACTGTCTATAGGGACCACTTAATAACTGTCTATAGAGACCGCTCAACAAATGTCTATAGGGACCACTCAACAACTGTCTATAGGAACCACTCAACAACTGTCTATAGGGACCGCTTAACAACTGTCTATAGGGACCACTCAACAACTGTCTATAGGGACCACTCAACAACTGTCTATAGGGACCACTCAACAACTGTCTATAGGGACCACTCAACAACTGTCTATAGGGACCACTCAACAACTGTCTATAGGAACCGCTCAACAACTGTCTATAGGGACCGCTTAACAACTGTCTATAGGGACCACTCAACAACTGTCTATATGGACCGCTCAACAACTGTCTATAGGGACCACTCAACAACTGTCTATAGGGACCACTCAACAACTGTCTATAGGGACCGCTCAACAACTGTCTATAGGGACCGCTCAACAACTGTCTATAGGGACCGCTCAACAACTGTCTATAGGAACCGCTCAACAACTGTCTATAGGGACCGCTTAACAACTGTCTATAGGGACCACTCAACAACTGTCTATAGGGACCGCTCAACAACTGTCTATAGGGACCGCTCAATAACTGTCTATAGGGACCGCTCAACAACTGTCTATAGGGACCGCTCAATAACTGTCTATAGGGACCGCTCAACAACTGTCTATAGGGACCGCTCAACAACTGTCTATAGGGACCGCTTAACAACTGTCTATAGGGACCGCTCAACAACTGTCTATAGGGACCGCTCAACAACTGTCTATAGGGACCGCTCAACAACTGTCTATAGGGACCGCTCAACAACTATCTATAGGGACCGCTCAACAACTGTCTATAAGGACCATTCAGCAACTATCTGAAGGGACCACTTATACAATAATACCAATCTATAAGGGAATGCTTCAAAAGATATTACCAATCTTTAAAGGAACATAAACTTACTACTCTAATGATATTACATTTGAGAACTCATCCATTACAACTTTTAAGCAGTCATCCATTAAAACTGTTTTTAATTAATTCGTAGCAAGCTAAAGGATATTATAATGGAATATTATCTGTCTGAAGAACACTAGAATATTGTCTGAAAAAAAAGATTTACACTTAAGTCAGGTGATTACAGAATCAATTAGATGTATGAAGTAGATTGATAAATTCAGTTTCTGGATTGTTAAAAGTTGAACAGGTTCATCCTTTTTCTACAAACTTTGGTGTAACATTTCAGAATAACATTGCTGATACAGGCTCGTTAATGTTGATTGTCTAGCCCAGCAGACGGTCACCTCAGGGCCTCTGTCTACTTTCCTCCGTTGTTGCTATATTACACGTCGATTACATAACCACCGGCACCTGATAATGCAGACCTGACAAAGGGAGATAAATGGAGGTGAACAACATAAAACCAAATAAACCTTCCCCAGAAAAGATATACCCACATTATAAATTGTCCAAGCAGAACCTGGCTAAGCTTTATCAAACATGCTTTTATGTGCTAGAAAAACGCATGTACAGCACTAGGAAAATGTGTGATAGTATAACACATCACTCTGCATAATCAGTTTTATTTATATAAATACAATTTTTATTACTTGGTACATGTTTCAGAAAGTGTAATATTAGTTTAATAGTTTAGTAAACAGCTTTTATAATCTGGATTAATGACAAGCTTGTGTCTGCAAATGTTCTCTGTCCTGTTCAGATTGAGTTTGTAACCGATATGCTACTTATGTATATAATAATACCACAGACATGTATGATAGTTTGGAGCAGTGTTACCACCATACTTATAAGGTACAGCTTAAATGTCTAATCAGTGTCACTGTCATTACACCAGCAGAGACCAGAATAACTACTATCACAGCCAACAGTGGAAGGGAGGTAACTCATAGCTCCTTATCCTCGCCTGGCCCGACAGCAAGCCTGCGAGATAAAACCGAGTCACGGATCAGAGATTATTACCCTAAACTTGTCGGCTTTTATGTTGCCGGCTTTCAAACTGCCAGCTTATTCATGCAAAAGGTATGCACACCACCTCAGGTATTTAATCAAGTACAATGAAGCCTGGTTGTAATGGGATTTTTTACACCCAGTTTGATTCTGTATACAAGAGCTAAAATCTTTAATCGTTAAACTGCAGTATCAAATTGAATTACAAACGTACAACAGGCGATATAATAGGAGCTGTAGATAAAGAACCTACACAGGCAGTAGTTACACCGGGTTATTTCACATCCTCTCACACACACGCTTGTCTAGGAGTCATGTCAGTGTCTCAAATTTCAGCCCTATTTTCAAATGAAAAGGAATAGTATTTTTGCACAAAATAACTTCACATTTTCAAAATTTATAATTTATCTATTAAATGTTTTTTCGCTTTTTTTAAAACACAAACTTTAAATAAAGTTACCACACCTACACTACACTATATAAAATCTGTGTTAGTAACATAGAAAATCCAGACATGTTAATATCACTTTGAACTGTATTGAATCTGCAGAACATGACTGAGTTAACGAGCTACTCTGCCACAATATCATTCCCTAAATTTTACCAGATTCACACCAGTAAATATTTTTCCTGGAGGTTTGCCTGGACACCAAATCCACTGAATCTGAGCCATTTAACAAAGCTTGTTGAACAAAAATTACGACAGAATTGAGATACACAAAATCTTCACAAGTAACTGTATCCCCCAGTGATATAAGATTTAAACCAAGGAATGACATTGGCTTATTTACACCTGGAGACACTTTTAAACTCTTCTATTTCGATTGTTGGAATAGTTCATTACGAAATTTCAGGGGTTTGGTTTGATTTATTTTGTGGAATGTCCTACCAGGTATTAACAGTCAGGGTCATTTCAGGACGTGCCAGGTTTTGGAGGTGGAGGAAAGCAGGAGTACCTGGAGAAAAACCACCGACCTATGGTCAGCACCTGGCAACTGCCCCACATTGGTTTCGAACTCACATCACAGAGGTGGAGGGCTAGTGGTAAATGTCGGGACACCTTAACCACTCGGCCACCGTGGCACCAGAGGCAAACTGAGTTAAATGTACACTGGCCCACATCACTACTGGGATAGTGTACATATCCTCACAGTACAGCAGTGGAGTAAGAGGAGAGTAATGAGGCAATCTGCCTCCTCGTCCATTTGTTACCACAACTGATGGAGTTAGAGGCAGTTACAAGGTTCCTGCTGAATCCAGTCGCCTTTCATCTTGACACATACTTAATTCTCGGGAGATGTGAATTATCTAGCTACGGTATGGCTGTGATCACTCTCTCGTAAACTCATCAGACCCACTGCCATTGCTCTGCATGTCTTATTCAATCTATCTGGGGAACTGACAGCAATATCGCTAGTGATTTCCATCAACAAATCCAGAAAAATAAAAAAAAATATCTATTGCATTATTGTTTTTTTCCAAAACAGTTATTGTTTCCAGCATGTTAATAAAACTCTTTCATTTAACTTCAAACAGTTTTTTTTTCCCATTATCTCTGTTTTGTCATTACAGAAAATACTAAGAGCATACAATTTCTCTGTACATCAGTAATTAGCTGTGAGACTTTGTACTGCTGTGTAGTATGGGGCTCCACCTGGGCTGATACCAATCTCCCACAGAGACGGATTACAGTGCCAGGGACCAAGACTTAAACAAGTAACTAATTACTCGATTAATTACCCAATTAATTATGCTGTAAAATCTATCATATATGCAGCAAGAGCCCTGTCCACGATTCAATACAGATTCAATGAGGAGAATTGGACACAATGAATTTCCTTGGACAAAGGCACGAACATTAATTACAATGTACTAGAAAAGAGTATTTATGAAATCTTGCGATAATTCCCCCTTTTTCATGCCCCATCAATCAGGGCTGTGTTGGTTGAATTATATACAATTTTGTTTACTTTTATTAATTTGAAGCTTTTTTTAAATTAGAAATTCAAAAAGTTAGTTGTTAACAGAGAAATATGATCAGGAAAGGACACAAAAATCTTGTTAAGATAACTTGATGACAGACCCGTCACTAAGATAACTTGATGACAGACCCTTCGCTAAGATAACTTGATGACAGACACTTCGCTAAGATAACTTGATGACAGACCCGTCGCTAAGATAACTTGATGACAGACACTTCGCTAAGATAACTTGATGACAGACACTTCGCTAAGATAACTTGATGACAGACCCGTCACTAAGATAACTTGATGACAGACCCGTCGCTAAGATAACTTGATGACAGACCCGTCGCTAAGATAACTTGATGACAGACACTTCGCTAAGATAACTTGATGACAGACCCTTCGCTAAGATAACTTGATGACAGACACTTCGCTAAGATAACTTGATGACAGACCCGTCGCTAAGATAACTTGATGACAGACCCTTCGCTAAGATAACTTGATGACAGACCCTTCGCTAAGATAACTTGATGACAGACACTTCGCTAAGATAACTTGATGACAGACCCTTCGCTAAGATAACTTGATGACAGACCCGTCGCTAAGATAACTTGATGACAGACCCGTCGCTAAGATAACTTGATGACAGACACTTCGCTAAGATAACTTGATGACAGACACTTCGCTAAGATAACTTGATGACAGACCCTTCGCTAAGATAACTTGATGACAGACACTTCGCTAAGATAACTTGATGACAGACCCTTCGCTAAGATAACTTGATGACAGACACTTCGCTAAGATAACTTGATGACAGACACTTCGCTAAGATAACTTGATGACAGACACTTCGCTAAGATAACTTGATGACAGACCCGTCGCTAAGATAACTTGATGACAGACCCTTCGCTAAGATAACTTGATGACAGACACTTCGCTAAGATAACTTGATGACAGACACTTCGCTAAGATAACTTGATGACAGACACTTCGCTAAGATAACTTGATGACAGACCCGTCGCTAAGATAACTTGATGACAGACACTTCGCTAAGATAACTTGATGACAGACACTTCGCTAAGATAACTTGATGACAGACCCGTCGCTAAGATAACTTGATGACAGACCCGTCGCTAAGATAACTTGATGACAGACCCTTCGCTAAGATAACTTGATGACAGACACTTCGCTAAGATAACTTGATGACAGACACTTCGCTAAGATAACTTGATGACAGACCCGTCGCTAAGATAACTTGATGACAGACACTTCGCTAAGATAACTTGATGACAGACCCTTCGCTAAGATAACTTGATGACAGACCCTTCGCTAAGATAACTTGATGACAGACACTTCGCTAAGATAACTTGATGACAGACCCGTCGCTAAGATAACTTGATGACAGACCCGTCGCTAAGATAACTTGATGACAGACCCTTCGCTAAGATAACTTGATGACAGACACTTCGCTAAGATAACTTGATGACAGACCCGTCACTAAGATAACTTGATGACAGACCCGTCGCTAAGATAACTTGATGACAGACACTTCGCTAAGATAACTTGATGACAGACACTTCGCTAAGATAACTTGATGACAGACACTTCGCTAAGATAACTTGATGACAGACCCTTCGCTAAGATAACTTGATGACAGACACTTCGCTAAGATAACTTGATGACAGACACTTCGCTAAGATAACTTGATGACAGACCCGTCGCTAAGATAACTTGATGACAGACACTTCGCTAAGATAACTTGATGACAGACACTTCGCTAAGATAACTTGATGACAGACCCGTCACTAAGATAACTTGATGACAGACCCGTCGCTAAGATAACTTGATGACAGACCCGTCGCTAAGATAACTTGATGACAGACACTTCGCTAAGATAACTTGATGACAGACCCTTCGCTAAGATAACTTGATGACAGACACTTCGCTAAGATAACTTGATGACAGACCCGTCGCTAAGATAACTTGATGACAGACCCTTCGCTAAGATAACTTGATGACAGACCCTTCGCTAAGATAACTTGATGACAGACACTTCGCTAAGATAACTTGATGACAGACACTTCGCTAAGATAACTTGATGACAGACCCGTCGCTAAGATAACTTGATGACAGACCCGTCGCTAAGATAACTTGATGACAGACACTTCGCTAAGATAACTTGATGACAGACACTTCGCTAAGATAACTTGATGACAGACCCTTCGCTAAGATAACTTGATGACAGACACTTCGCTAAGATAACTTGATGACAGACCCTTCGCTAAGATAACTTGATGACAGACACTTCGCTAAGATAACTTGATGACAGACACTTCGCTAAGATAACTTGATGACAGACACTTCGCTAAGATAACTTGATGACAGACCCGTCGCTAAGATAACTTGATGACAGACCCTTCGCTAAGATAACTTGATGACAGACACTTCGCTAAGATAACTTGATGACAGACACTTCGCTAAGATAACTTGATGACAGACACTTCGCTAAGATAACTTGATGACAGACACTTCGCTAAGATAACTTGATGACAGACACTTCGCTAAGATAACTTGATGACAGACACTTCGCTAAGATAACTTGATGACAGACCCGTCGCTAAGATAACTTGATGACAGACCCGTCGCTAAGATAACTTGATGACAGACCCTTCGCTAAGATAACTTGATGACAGACACTTCGCTAAGATAACTTGATGACAGACACTTCGCTAAGATAACTTGATGACAGACCCGTCGCTAAGATAACTTGATGACAGACACTTCGCTAAGATAACTTGATGACAGACCCTTCGCTAAGATAACTTGATGACAGACCCTTCGCTAAGATAACTTGATGACAGACACTTCGCTAAGATAACTTGATGACAGACCCGTCGCTAAGATAACTTGATGACAGACCCGTCGCTAAGATAACTTGATGACAGACCCTTCGCTAAGATAACTTGATGACAGACACTTCGCTAAGATAACTTGATGACAGACACTTCGCTAAGATAACTTGATGACAGACCCGTCGCTAAGATAACTTGATGACAGACCCTTCGCTAAGATAACTTGATGACAGACACTTCGCTAAGATGACCCGACATACACAGCAACAACTGGAGAGAAACAAGCACAATGTGTACAGGACAATGTTGTATATTACCATCATTGTATGTTTTACCATCGGCCTGTGCTGTACACTATATATAGGATCCTCACACTGTAGTTCACTTGTCACATAGCCATCAGACCATTATTATACTATATGTCATATCTCTCTCCGATAGCCTTTCCACCTCCAACCCAGCACCTAGCCACTGACACCTCCTGTATAGGCAGTAGATGGGTACACCGCTGCACCGCTGTGTACGACACCTATCTTTACAATTCTGGTCGGTTAATGTACTACCTTTGTACACCTGTCAACCTTCCAGGTCTACAGCTGATTTTTACCCGAGTTCATCATACCTTGACTTGTAACAGCCATTAAATCCAAAACACTCGAGCTTCTCTGCTCAAATTACAGCAATGACAAGTGAGCCTTTATTCCTGTCAGCAACAGTTAGGTGAAGGCTGGCACCACCCTGACCTGACATTGGTACAACAGTACATCCTGTAAACTCAATACCTTACCTAGTCTCATCAAAATCACAATAACGTTAATACCACTTATCAAGTTTTGAAGAAAAAAAATTACCTTCTCTTTTACAACCAATTATAACATATCAATTTGCAAGACTTCTGTTAACAGCTGGAGTTAGATCTTACAAATACTTCCTTAATTGATTCTGTGTAAGTTTTAAATACCGTAAACCTACATACTTTAGTGGTAACTTTATTTTAGCGGTAACCTTATTTTAGCGGTAACCTTACTTTAGCGGTAACCTTATTTTAGCAGTAATCTTATTTTAGCGGTAACCTTATTTTAGCAGTGATCTTATTTTAGCGGTAATCTTATTTTAGCGGTAACCTTATTTTAGCGGTAACCTTATTTTAAAATAAGGTATTATTCTAAAATAAGGTTACCTTATTTTAGTGGTAACCTTATTTTAGCAGTTTTCGCACTGCAAGCATTCTACTTAATTACGATTGCGCTAATTTCGACTTCTGTATATTGCTTTCTAAAGCAAGCATTATGAGTGCGCCAATTCATCATTGCGCTTATGTGTTTAAATTCAGTTATGCACTAAAATTAGAATGCACAAAAATAAGTATGTGTACAGTAACTGAGGTTATCCTTCATAAATTTAAGGTTCCTAAACCCTGTGCTTAATACTTGATTAATATGTTAGTAAACAATATCTAGCAGTCTTCTGATAAATAATCCACATTCCCTTTTAACGCACAAAGCAAAAACTCAAAGACAAACTGAAATTGGTAAATATATCAGGTAAAGCAGTCATTCATTATCCCGAGCGAATCTCTAGCAATTTCAACCAGCTATAACTAATTATTTACTAAAAACCAAAATAAAATTACTTCCATTATCAAAGAACATACGTTATCATTATTTCTAACATGTTGGTGGAAGCCGTACAGCTAATCGATGATTCGCAAAGAAGCTGATGTTTTGTATATTTACCAACACATCACTTAGGGACGAGACGGCTTACTGACAAGAGCTCGTTAATAACAGATCCGTCACAGGATAATATAATAATCACTTAATTCACACTTTATTGAAAGAAGATGATATCTTGTCCATCTAAATTAAGGATTAAGTGCAATAACAAGGCGACTTCACTTTACGCTCGGCTACTGTTTACAAATCTAGTCAGGACGGGGAAGGTCGCTTGTAATGTTTCTCTACGCTGGGCAGTTGATGAGAAAAAAAGAGTCAAACAAGGGGTTGGGACATATATTACCAGATTTCGTAAAAAATGTAACGAATGTCCCGCTGGGCCAGGCAGGTTCTCAGGATATCTCCTTCACTCGGCCCTAACACATGGCAGCTACATCATCAGCCAAACCCGACAGACCCTTCTTGATTTACATGTTAAAATAGGAGCACTGTAAAATGAGTTAAGCATGAAACAAATCCTCCCTGGCTGAATTTTAGTCGATAACAGATAATATACATGATACCAACCAATAGTCCCATATCAACGCTTAGAGAAACGATCTCCACACGATCTCAACATACATCGTTTAGAGACTGAATCAGGTTTTATTTCCAAAGCCGAACAGAAGGAAGCATGTTACGGTACACTTGCCAATTTTGAATACTTCGCCATATTATGTCGAAATTGTGTAAATAATATACAAGGTGTAATGTGTGGTGTTATCATACCATCAGAGACCTGGTACTGCCATCTGTGTCAGCGTAATACTGTACACAAGCATGTTTTAGCAGCAATCATATAGAAGAATTAAATTTAAGCGATTTCTGCGCTGAAAGCAATCTGCGAAATTATGATTGTGTTAATTAGAGTTTCTGTTTATTGCTTTCTACAGAAAGTATTGTAGCAGTGATAATATTTTAGAGATTTCCACGTTAAAACCATTCCGCTAAATCATGTTTGCACTAATTACAGTTTCTGTATACCACTTTATACAGCAAGTATAGCAAACACACCAATTCATCATTGCGCTTATCTTTTTTAATTTTGTTATGCGGTAAAATTTGAATACACAATAATAAGTAGGTTTTACAGCATCATATCTCTTAGATTGCTGATCCTCCTCATATAAAATATAAACTTTATTTATTTTACAACAATTATGAAACAAGCTATACAACTTATATTAATCACTCTTGTTGGCCCGGATGTTAGCGCGCGAGGGGTCTTATTGTGGGAGGAAACCAGAGTACCCGGAGAAAACCCACGTGGTCCTCCTAATCATGGTAATCACCCCAGCCCATGGGATCATGATCCTACCAGCGTTACTCCCGACACGCTGCCTTACCTGCGTGACTTTATAAGCCTACACAAAGCACACACTCCAGACATATGTTTGGCTAAAAGACACACTGTCATCGCCAGCATTCATCATTGATTTCTGTATTGAGGTACAAATGGAGCGCTGCGACATATTACTAGGCTTTTAAACACTCCAGTTAATTTACTTTAGGACTTAAATCTACAAAATGTGAATATTGTATAGCGCCTGTTTTAGGATCATAGCTGCCATTAAAACTAATAATTTTTATGCAAACAGATTAGGGCTTATTCCTGAGAGGCCCTTTGCTGATCAATGTGAATCATCCACGCCATACAAACGCTGCAATTTTTGCAGCATTTTGTTTATGTTAATGTTTCGCGCTGCTGTCAAGTTGCAGTTGTAATGCAAATGGAAAATGGATTAACTGTCAGATAATGAACCTGTAGGAACACCAGCCCGATGAGGCTTGATTACAACCAGTCCAATCTGGAAACTTTAATCAATTTGCTCAAAATCATTACCCTTTCTTTGTTTTAACGAGTAAAAAAAAAATATCTAAAGATCAGTTAAGATGGGGAAACAAATTACAAATTGCAATTTTATTCTCAAACAGACAAATCAAGATGCATTAAGGAATTGTTCAAATTATTTTTAGAAGATTTTCAAAAAGAAAGGAATTACGATGATTGAAATGCGTTTTTTTTCTCTTTAACAAAGGTTATGTATTACAGACAGCTTTATTGATATTCAGAAACATTATGTGTTTTGTGAAGGGTGTGTACGACAGGTGTCCTTGTTATACAAATATCACTGATAGCTAATATAACGATTCTCGAATTTATACAAATACCACTGATAGCTTATATAACGATTCTCGAATTTATACAAATACCACTCATAGCTTATAAAATATAACAGGTGTCCACTTTATACAAATATCACTGATAGCTGATATAACAGGTGTCCACTTTATACAAATATCACTGATAGCTGATATAACAGGTGTCCACTTTATACAAATATCACTGATAGCTGATATAACAGGTGTCCACTTTATACAAATATCACTGATAGCTGATATAACAGGTGTCCACTTTATACAAATATCACGATAGCTGATATAACAGGTGTCCACTTTATACAAATATCACTGATAGCTGATATAACAGGTGTCCACTTTATACAAATATCACTGATAGCTGATATAACAGGTGTCCACTTTATACAAATATCACGATAGCTGATATAACAGGTGTCCACTTTATACAAATATCACTGATAGCTGATATAACAGGTGTCTACTTTATACAAATATCACTGATAGCTGATATAACAGGTGTCCACTTTATACAAATATCATGATAGCTGATATAACAGGTGTCCACTTTATACAAATATCACTGATAGCTAATATAACAGGTGTCCACTTTATACAAATATCATGATAGCTGATATAACAGGTGTCCACTTTATACAAATATCACTGATAGCTGATATAACAGGTGTCTACTTTATACAAATATCACTGATAGCTAATATAACAGGTGTCCACTTCATACAAATATCACTGATAGCTGATATAACAGGTGTCCACTTTATACAAATATCACTGATAGCTGATATAACAGGTCTCCACTTTATACAAATATCACTGATAGCTAATATAACAGGTTTCCACTTTATACAAATATCACAGATAGCTAATATAGCAGGTGTCCTCTATATAAAGGTAGCTATGAGGTAATACAACAGGTGTCCTCTATATACAGGTAAGCCATGATTTTATACAACAAGTGTCCTTTATATACAGGTAGCCATGAGGTTATACAACAGGTGTCCTCTATATACAGATAGCTATGAGGTAATACAACAGGTGTCTTCTATATACAGGTAGCCATGAGGTTATACAACAGGTGTCTTCTATATACAGATAGCTATGAGGTAATACAACATGTGTCCTCTATATACAGGTAGCCATGAGGTAATACAACAGGTATCTTCTATATACAGGTAGCTATGAGGTTATACAACAGATGTCCTCTATATACAGGTAGCTATGAGGTAATACAACAGGTGTCTTCTATATACAGGTAGCTATGAGGTAATACAACAGGTGTCTTCTATATACAGGTAGCCATGAGGTAATACAACTGGTGTCCTCTATATACAGGTAGCCATGAGGTTATACAACAGGTGTCCTCTATATACAGATAGCTATGAGGTAATACAACAGGTGTCCTCTATATACAGGTAGCTATGAGGTAATACAACAGGTGTCCTCTATATACAGGTAGCTATGAGGTAATACAACAGGTGTCCTCTATATACAGGTAGCCATGAGGTAATACAACTGGTGTCCTCTATATACAGGTATCTATGAGGTAATACAACAGGTGTCCTTTATATACAGGTAGTCATGAGGTAACACAACAGGTGTCCTCTATATACAGGTAGCCATGAGGTAATACAACAGGTGGCCTCTATATACAGGTAAGCCATGAGGTAATACAACAGGTGTCCTCTATATACAGGTAGCTATGGGGTAATACAACAGGTGTCCTCTATATAGAGCTAGTCATGAGGTTATACAACAGGTGTCCTCTATATACAGGTAGCCATGAGGTAATACAACAGGTGTCCTCTATATAAAGGTAGCTATGAGGTAATACAACAGGTGTCCTCTATATACAGGTAGCTATGAGGTTATACAACAAGTGTCCTCTATATACAGGTAAGTCATGAGGTAATACAACAGGTGTCCTCTATATACAGGTAAGCCATGAGGTAATACAACAGGTGGCCTCTATATACAGGTAGCCATGAGGTTATACAACAGGTGTCCTCTATATACAGGTAAGTCATGAGGTAATACAACAGGTATCCTCTATATACAGGTAGCCATGAGGTAATACAACAGGTGTCCTCTATATACAGGTAGCCATGAGGTAATACAACAGGTGTCCTCTATATACAGGTAGCCATGAGGTAATACAACAGGTGGCCTCTATATACAGGTAAGCCATGAGGTAATACAACAGGTGTCCTCTATATACAGGTAGCCATGATGTAATACAACAGGTGTTCTCTATATATAGGTAGCCATGAGGTTATACAACAGGTGTCCTCTATATACAGGTAAGCCATGAGGTAATACAACAGGTGTCCTCTATATACAGGTAGCCATGAGGTAATACAACAGGTGTTCTCTATATACAGGTAGCCATGAGGTAATACAACAGGTGTCCTCTATATACAGGTAAGTCATGAGGTAATACAACAGGTGTCCTCTATATACAGGTAAGCCATGAGGTAATACAACAGGTGTCCTCTATATACAGGTAAGCCATGAGGTAATACAACAGGTGTCCTCTATATACAGGTAAGCCATGAGGTAATACAACAGTTGCCCTTTTCACAACAGGTAGGCAGCAATATTATGGTTCCTAAGGAAACATCAATAACAAGGATATGGTTTGTAATGATGTAAAAATTTAACAATATTGTTTAACTTTTCATTACCATATTGTTCCTATTGAAATTATCAATAAAATAAATATGTCAGCAATAAGGATATAGTATGTATTAACACCCCAACACTACCAGTAATGTCTGTATGGCTGTGTATGGACAAAAGCTTGCTAGGATGAGTGTAACACAATGAAGTGTTCTGTGAACATCAATAGTCTGTCTACTTCCCTACACAGCTCCATCAGGACTAGATATAAAGTGCCTCCATGCTCCTAACACTGTTCTCTTACCCAACAACTGCCAGAGGTACAGAATTAATTACTAGACAGATTCAAATAAAGGGCTGCTCAAACGAAAAAGAGAGATAATTAGGGACTATTAAAATCAATTAACAACACTAATTACAAAATTGCTACAAAGGATGTAAAATCATCTCAGTTCCCAAGGCCTTTTATCCGAGTATAAAAAAAATCTCAAAATGGTGACGACCTAGCTCTATTCTACGAACTACAAACAATACTACAAACCTAGCTCACTTATATCACAACAAACCTAGCTCTCTTATATCACTACAGACCAAGCTCACTTATATCACTACAGACCAAGCTCTCTTATATCACTACAGACCTAGCTCACTTATATCACAACAAACCTAGCTCACTTATATCACTACAGACCAAGCTCACTTATATCACTACAGACCAAGCTCACTTATATCACTACAGACCTAGCTCACTTATATCACAACAAACCTAGCTCACTTATATCACTACAGACCTAGCTCACTTATATCACAACAAACCTAGCTCACTTATATCACTACAGACCAAGCTCACTTATATCAATACAGACCAAGCTCACTTATATCACTACAGACCAAGCTCACTTATTTCACTACAAACTTAGCTCACTTGTATCACTACAAACCTAGCTCATTTATACTAATATACCTAGGTAGCTAGATCAATTGAAACAAAGAGGCACAATGTCAAGCAAAAGAATGCTCATCAAAATCCTAGGCTACCAATCAAAACCCTTGACTACCAATCAAAACCCTAGGCTACCAATCAAAACCCTTGACTAACAATCAAAACCCTAGGCTACCAATCAAAACCCTTGACTACCAATCAAAACCCTAGGCTACCAATCTATTTCAGGGAGCAAGATGCAACCATGAATCAAATTTTAAGAAACATTGTGTTCAAAACCGAGACTGTTTCAAATGAAGATGGCGTAGATCATGATCTGTTTAATTGTTAATTCCACATTTTTTTTTCAAAAATAAAATGAGAAATGTATAAAATTCAGAAAACATTCACATAATGCAATCAACATCACAAATTATACAATACAAATAAAGCAATAAGTTCAGACAGACAGAACCAACCAACTCAACATTCTACATAACGAGATACGATTAATCAATTTAGCTCCAAAGTGACATTTGAACCTAACCAAATCAAAGTTTGGCCGAGTCCAGTATATATCTGTAGGGTGAAGGAGTATACACGGTTCCAAACAAAGTGTTTTAGAATGCTGTTTGATGACGTAATAACTTTCATTGTATCCCCCCCCCCCCTCCCCGACACTTCCACTTTACACCTTACAAATCAGTAGCCTGGCTCCTGGGAAATATGCACAAAAAACAATCCTCCATTTCAAGATGAAAATCTAATAATCAACAATTCAATCTGCTCGTTTAAGTGAGCACCTACAGATCAATCGAAGAAAATACAGACAAAAGGTCGCGATTGTCAACTTAACACAAATTAATAACAGATTGCAGACACGTCCACCTTTATCACTAGCTCTACGGCGGTTATTGACAAAATAACAGACACAAAGCATTTCAAGTCCCTTGTAAAATAAAAATAAACAACAAATATATCAAAAACAAATACAAATTCTGATTTCAAACCCAGACATACGTATCTAAACGACACAAAATCCCATTGACGATCAAACAGGAGGCTGCTGGAGATAGCAATGAAAGGTGGTTTATGTTTCTTTGGTATCATAGTGTTACTCGGAGCCAGTGGCTTCTGTTAAAACTCAAATATTTCACATCACGCTAAAAAGATGAGAATGCTATAAATGTATCTATGGTTTCTGTTACATCGAATAAATAACATCTCTAAATAACATTAAAATGTTCCAAATATACATTTCCAGTTTTTTGCACTAACTCAGTTTTATGCCTACTCAAAATGATAGAACAAATCTAATATAAATCTGCCATTATAACAGAAATAAGCAATGCCAAAATGACAATGATTGCCCACATGAGATGGAAAATACGGCATTCTCAACACAAGAACTTGTGATAAATCATGTTGTACACTCTCTCTCTCGCCTCCGACTGTCTGCAGCCCTCTACCTAACCCTGTGTGAAGAAACAAGTTAGTTGAGATTTGACAAATCTGCCTGCCATGACAACAGGGATATTGATTTGGATTGGCCCAGGCTGTCACGTCACATGACTAGACTGCTTCCTGGAACCCTTCATCACCCAAAGCAAGAAATACACCATAAAATGTTCATCCCCATAGCACACAATAGGTTTACAACAAGGTGAAAAAGCTCATCCAAATAATCCACCACTACTTTATAGCAAGGGGAAACAACTCATCCCAATACTTGACTGCAGACTTAACAAGGGGAAACAACTCATTCCAATTATAAACCAAGACTAAACAAGGAGAAACAACTCATCCTAATAACAGAACAAGACTTTTTAACAATGTGAAACAACTAATCCAAGTAATAGGCTGTGATGATATAACCAGGGGAAACAATGGGCTGATTCTTAACAAGGGGAAACAACTCAACCCAATAATAGACCTAAGGCTTAACAGGGGAAATAACTCATCACAATAATAGACTCAAGGCTTAAAAGGGGAAACAACTCATCCCAATAATAGACCCAAGACTTAACAGGCGAAATAACTCATCCCAATAATAGACTCAAGGCTTAAAAGGGGAAATAACTCATTCCAAATAATAGACCAAGAGTATATAACAACGGGAAACAACTCATCCAATGAATAGACCAAGACTTAACAGGGGAAACAACTCACACCCAATAACAAAAAAAAGACTTTATAACACGGGAAATAACTCATTCTAACAGTAGACCCACCCATTATAACATGAGGAAACAACTCATCCCAATATGAGACAATTGCATTTTCAATTAAGAGAAAAAAAAATATTATAAAAATAAGGTACTGGGTTTACATCTCTTACAAAATATTGTAAAACAGTTTAGTTCATCAATGCACTATAAACGTCTTGGTGTGCTCATATCAAAACCAGTCTTCTGTAGCACTCAAGGCCAGTGTTATGGTTGTAAAACAAGACAATGAGGCCCCTGACATCACTAACTATAGTGGAGTGACTGCAGAGATAATTCTACCTCTCATCAACTGTACCAACAACCAGCAAACACCCACACATCTCCTAGTCCTCAGACGCGAATCAATGTCTGGGAATATTTTAGGTTGCCTGTATAGTTATTGTAAGGTTGTGAAAGTTGTGTGCAACAGTGTGGGATTTTTGCAGACAAAGCATTATTATTTGCATTCAAGGTTCTGAAAAGTGTGAAATCATTGTACAAGGAAAGTTTGAAATCATGGTAAAATTGAAGTTTGAAATCATGGTAAAATGGAAGTTTGAAATCATTGTACTACAAAGGAGGTTTGAAATCATTGTACAATATAAGTTTGAGATCATGGTACAACATCAGTTTTAAATTGTAGTACAATGCAATTAAAATCCTAGTATGACAAATGCTTGAAATTTAGTTACAACAGAAGTTTAATTCATAGTCGACTGGTGTTAACAATAAACAATTTTGATTTTATGATGAATCAATATTGTGGTGATGAAAAGCAGGGATACCCCAATGCATGGATTTATAAAAGGTTCAGAGGACAAACTTAAACACTGTTATAACATATCTGGTTGGTAGAAATTATAACATATCTGGTTGGTAGATATTATAACATATCTGGTTGGTAGAAATTATAACATATCTGGTTGGTAGAAATTATAACATTTCTGGTTGGTAGAAATTATAACATATTTGGTTGGTAAAAATTATAATATATCTGGTTGACAGAAACTATAACATATCTGGTTGGTAGAAATTATAACATATCTGGTTGGTAAAAATTATAATATATCTGGTTGATAGAAACTATAACATTTCTGGTTGGTAGAAATTATAACATATTTGGTTGGTAAAAATTATAATATATCTGGTTGATAGAAACTATAACATATCTGGTTGGTAGAAATTATAACATATCTGGTTGATAGAAATTATAACATATCTGGTTGGTAGAAATTATGACATATCTAGTTGGTAGAAATTATGACATATCTGGTTGGTAGAAATTATGTTATATCTGGTTAGTATGTTGATATATCAGGATGGTAGTCATTATAACTTTTCTGATTGGCAGCAATTTTATTATATCTGGTTAAGTGCCATGCCTTTTTCTACAAGAATTAAAATCCTGAAGCACATGCTATGCCTTGTAAATCGGTGTAGAACTATGATCTGATGAAGATGAGAGCCATCCTATTTCTGAATTAAAACTGAAGTTTATCTGTTGGAGTTGCTTTGGTAAATCTACAGAATCTATACACTTGCTGTGACAATTCATTGTAGGTAATTAGCCAATCACATGAGAGGAATGAGCTAAAGCAGAAGTAGTTAGCAGGTAGCAGCGATATCCTATCACAATAACGTTACTCCGCACTTCCGCACTATCTACTCGCACTATCTACTCCCATGTCTTGTCTCTCAGCACAAGTATGCCTCTGTGATCATCCAATAGGCTTACCGCACTTGAAAGCTGTTGCAGTTCTTGGAAATGAAAATGCCAAGTGGAACATAAGATTTATTTTTGAAACTTGAAGAGTGTTGCAACACTTGGCGATAAAAAGCAAGAAGCAAAACGGAAAATTGACATTGCGAGTATTGGAAGTGTGTTATCAGAGTAGGAGAACCATGTAATGATAAGTGTCAGTTGTCGTTGTAAAATTTCTCCTACAAACTGTAGTGTGTTGTAATTAGATATGTGAATGGCAGATGTGAACTTTTAAAGACAATGCTAGCAATTAGTTGTAGAATGATGTCCTTCGTATAACATAATTACAAGTAAGTAGACATTGTCTGTACTTTAACATGATAAATCATGGAAGCAGGTTTTGTACTTTTATAAAGGAACGATCATTTTAGTTTGAATTTAAATGGTTGTGTTTGTTTAATGTACTTTTAACGACAAAAGACACATTGTCTGTAGTTTAACATGCATAGGAAAAGGTTGTTTGTAATTTTATACAAATTGGCATTAAATATTTGCATTTTGACATATTCATGGGGTGTACAAATGTACTTCTACAAAATAACTCCAATGTTTATTAGATGTATTTTTTAAATGATAACCATGATGTTTTTTGTTTGTATTTTTTATGATGACAGCAATTTTTAATGCTCGTGTTTTTTACATAACAGCGGCGATGCTTATTGTTTTGTTTTTTTTGTGACGACGGTATTTTAATGCTCGTGTTTTTTACATAACAGCGGCAATAATTGTTATTTTTTGTGATAACATCAATATTTACCGTTTTAGTTTTTTACATAACAGCGGCGACGTTTGTATATATTTTTGTGATAACATCAATGTTCACTACTCTGTTTTTTTTTTAACATAACATCAGTGGTGTTTATTGTTTGTATTATGCTTTCACTTTTGCCTATGCAGGATGTTTAGTGTTCCAGGGCTTTATCACCCCTCTTTTAAGGTCCAGTAAACGGACCCATTCCTAATGAAGAAAAGGTGTGATTTTTCCAAAATTTCCTCTTGAAAATTCCCAATTCAGACACTTGAAAAAAAAAGTTGGTGGTTTTACATGCTTTAGCAACTTCTTGCGACATAATTAACTTTTCAGTGCTTTAAATAGTAATTGAGAAAAGAAATAATGTGTTTAGTTGTTATAGTAGTGTTTGTCAAAATTTTCCAAAAAGCTGTTATGTCGATCAATTTTTCCCAATTTGAACTCAGGTTTGATTCCCAAAACCCCCGATAAAGCCCTGTGTTTGTACTTTCGCCTGATATGTTTATTGTTTGTAATTGTACGTGATAACAAAAAATGTTTATAATTATTTTGTAGTTTTACATAATAATGTGGATGTTTTTGGTTCCAACTTTTTCATACTTTTACATAATAACAGACAAAGGTTGGTGCTGTTTGTACTCTTGTTGCTGTTAACAGCTCATGTACTTGTACACACTAAATGATATATGTGTGGTAACCAAACAACCGACATTATCAATGGCCGTCTCTCCCGAGTGTTTATGCTTTACACAGATGCTGGAGGGCTGATAATTATCAACAAACCTATTTTCCCACAAGTGCTTGACAGCAGACATGTTTACCAAACACCGATTCAAGTGCTTGAAATACTCGTATATAAGGAGGCCAATTTCAAGATTTAAGTACTGAATTAAAGATAAATTCAGAAATACAAAAAGAATACGAAGACAAATTGAAGCTCTAACAGGGAATTCAACTCTGGCTCAATCTTCAGCAGAAACTTGTATTTCCAACACAACAACTGGAACTTGAGCAAAAAACTTGTAATTCTTTCCTTTTTTTAACAAGTCTTCGGCATCCATCTATTTCATTTATGACATCAGTCGTTATTTTCTCCAAGAAGAGTTTTTTCTTCTCAGAATTATTAACCAATACCCATATGGCACAGTTTTGTACAGAGATAGCTGTTGTTATTCCTTCTGAAAGATAAACATCATGAAAAGTACAAACAAAAAAATACTTTTTCACCAAAACCAAAGTAAACTTGTCACATACCTGTGATTTTTTCTCTCGTTTCTTCTTCACACGATTGTTCTTCTCTTTATCACGTTCTTTATTCTGGGAGTTGCACAAATCTTTCTTGTCATTGGATTTGAGATTCATTGAATTCTTCACAGCATTCTGAAATAATGAAATAAACTATTAACTCAAATGTTTACGAATTGATAAGCAGTGCATTAATTTTGGTTACTACAATATGAATAGATAGCATTGAGGATGGTACAATTGTTCAGAGGGATGTTAGACATTGCATCAGTTACATTGACAAATTTTATTCCAATACCATAGAAAAGCAGTTTTGTTTGTTTCAGCTTTATTTCATATTACAGTGCACTCCTCTTTATATCATTTTGCATTTGTCATGTCGCTAAAGCTTGTGTCTTTTGTAACTTCAAAAAATAATTAACTCAAGTGAAATAAATTCCATATCCAACAACCACTCGTTGTGTAACCTCTATTTAGCCAATACCTGGAAAACACTTGTGTAATGATCCTACAATTCTGAGAGTGAAAGTCATTATATGTCGACTCTTAGACACCTTCGCCACTCACCCTCCGACTCGAAACTAAGAACACCAAAAGTTACAGTGAAAAGGGAAGGATAATGGTCATTAACGGTCATAGACCTAAGCCACCCAGCCACAGCGGCCAAAAAAGCAGTATGAACAATTTCATAGACAACACATACAAGTAGCATTGAGTCTGACACCGATGTATTAGTTAGTATTGGTGAAAGGGAAAGAAATTAGAAGCAGCAACTTTCATTTTTTCATATAAAAAGAAAGCAGCAAAATTTACATTTAGTTGGAAAATGTTTTGTTACAAAATATTGATAGGAGTAATGTTTACACAGCAACGAGGTAACTATTCAGTATTGATCTCTCGACACACACAGTCTTACATCCCTATATCAGAAAACAACAGCATTGATACACATTCAAACACTGCCCCCAAGACAGAATACAGATTGAAAGTCATTACAACAGAGATACAGTGTCATCAAACTGTTAAAACCAGCAGCAAGGCCATTTTATACAGACAGGAACTGATTAAATCTTTTTTTTCTCCACAGTTGAATCATTACCAGGTCACTTGCCCCCGACAGACCTTCCAGGTTTGTATTAGGAGGAGAATTTGCTGCAGAAAAGATTGAAAGGTCAAAGGTTAATTGTGTCTCTTGAAATGATTTTAGGAGTTAATAAAGCTAAATGTAGCTATGGGGCCAGAAGGCGCATGTCCACTTACAGACCCTGAGAGTATGGTACACAGGACCAAGAACAGCCATCTGTGTGGCAAATCTCCTGTTTTATTGAGCATTGTCACTGGCTGCTTCCTCCAACTCATTACAATTGATGGCGACTGTTCACGTAATACGACTGGTTGGATGTGTGGAACCTTGGCAATAAGAGACCAAACACTCACCATTACAGTGATTGGGGAAGGAAAGGATTGCAACAAATTCTAGGATTGTGAACTTAAAATACTGTATGCAAGACCAAGAAATGTTCGCTGAGTCAAATTTCGGTCTTTGTCCATGAAATCAATTTCTGCCCCCTGTTAGTTTCATGCTACATGTTTTAATCAGTATGTTTATTAATGCTGTTTCTCTGTAACACTGTAATAACATATTCATTCTCATTACAGAGAACGGAATGGTGAAAATAGACTCATTCACCCCTGATCACACATTTGAGTTCTTACAGTTCAAAGGTTGGAGTAGTTCGTAATGAAGTTTCTGAGGTGAATGATTAAAACTTCCCGCTATTGGAGCATTTCTATTTTAACTTACTGCCATACACTATGAAAAATCGAAATGAAAGCTTTTCATGTGTTCCCAGACACATAATGAATTTAAGAATTCTGATGTTTCAATTCTTTGTGTAAAACTATGTTACTTTAGTTTAACAAGACATCCACCATGATCATTTACCCTTATAGTTATCATGCTTACATGTAATTCACATAGTTCCCCTGGTTACATGTAATTAACCTAGATAAATGCATTGCAGAAGATCAGTAGTACCTGTCATGTAATTTAACAATGTAGAAATATATCCTCAGATCTGTTAGTGTGGCCTTGAAATGAATTTGTTCAATTGCCTTGACCTCTGGATTGAGTCCTTTTGTTTGACCTTGAAATGAATTGGTTCAATGACCTTGACCTTTAGATTGAGTCCTGATCTAAACCACAATTAGTAACTGGACCTTAGGGACTTGTCCAGACAATATGGTTTTATAGCGCTATCTGTCAGGGGGCTGGTACAACACAGCCACAAAACCTCAGAATTAATCCCCGACCTGTGGTCCACGGCTGGTCATCAGTGTCCCTATAAAGGGGCGGTTTATGTGTCCACCTCCCCAGCAGATGTCCGACATTGTACCGACTGGCCAGGGTCACCCCAGTGTAAGTGGAATGGGGCAGATGCCCTCAAATCCAATTACTACCAATCAATGTCTTCACTGGCATATAAATATCACCTCAAATAAATTGTATAAAACACGGCCAATGGGATTCATACGATTAAATGTGGCCCTTGGTGTTTGGATTCGATTTGGTCTTGTGATGCCATTCCATATAGTAGTGTACTTGTGTAATGCTAAGCCGGGGCTTGTTTTGTACTTGGCCAGGGCTTTTTTGCGTATTTTATATGTTGATTACATATGTTATATATTTTTTTTTTTTATATTTTGATGCATTGTTTATAGATTGTAGATTGATATTTTAATATTTCATATTTATGATGAAATAGCAGTCCACAGAATTCCATACAACAAGTACATCCAAACACTAATATCAAAATAATATAAAAATGTCACCACTGCCAATCACGGGCCTACGTGCACGCAACTGGAGAACAGATGGGTCTTAAATGTCTCGTTAGCTTGTGTTTTAGGACCACGCCATCAACATGCACTACACAGTACGGCCGGAATACACCTTGCCCCGAGTGCCAGAGAGCCAGACTGGGTCGAGGAGTAGCAGGGCTACTGTAGCCGAGGCATCGACTCCAGATTACATTAATATATCATGACACATCTGGTGCCATAAAGGTGGCCTTAATATCGGCTGATGTTCTCATCAATTACAACAAAGGAAAGTTATAAAATAATCTACATAATTACAATCTAGCGGCAGTCATACAAATTGCTGCTAGCTTACCTTGTAATATACCCTGGCGGCAGTCATACAATTGGTGCTGGCTTAACTTGTAATATACCCTAGCGCCAGTCATACAATTACTGCTAGCTTACCTTGTAATATACCCTAGCGGCAGTCATACAAATTGCTGCAAGCTTACCTTGTAATATAACCTAGAGGCAGTCATACAAATTGCTGCTGACTTACCTTGTAATATACTAGCGGCAGTCATACAAATTGGTGCTAGCTCACCTTGTAATATACCCTAGCGCCAGTCATACAAATTGCTACAAGCTTACCTTGTAATATAACCTAGAGGCAGTCATACAAATTGGTGCTGGCTTACCTTGTAATATACCCTAGCAGCAGTCATACAAATTGGTGCTAGCTTACCTTGTAATATACCCTAGCGGCAGTCATACAAATTGCTGCTGGCTTAACTTGTAATATACCCTAGCGTCAGTCATACAAATGGCTGCTGGCTTACCTTGTAATATACCCTAGTGGCAGTCATACAAATTGCTGCTTGATTACCTTGTAATATACCCTAGCGGCAGTCATACAAATTGGTGCTAGCTTACCTTGTAATATACCCTAGCGGCAGTCATACAAATTGCTGCTAGCTTACATGTACCTTGTAATATACCAGAGGAAATATATTTTGCAAAAAATTATCAAATAAACAGCATTTTAATCTTTCCATCATGGGTAAAACATCTGAAGGATGAATTCAAGTAAAGGAGCCAATTAAGCTTGAGTGGCATGCGACATATTTTTTGCAACCTGGGCTCCACTGAAATAATGCCTTATCTGTGTTCCATCATTATAAGGTCCTACTTAAGCTAATGTACACCTTGACAGTTCTTCTGTGATTTTTACTGCTCCCAACTAAGTACAGGATGAGAGTAATTCTGTACAATTCGTCAATAAGGCCCTACCTGTGTACAATGTAATCCACTAGGGCCCTACTCATGTACACTGGGACAGTAAATCTTATCACAAAGGTCCTTATCATGTACATAACAGCAATTGTAATCATTTATGTCCTACTTATGTATACTGTAACAGTATTTCTGTGTAATTAACCACAAAGGCCCTACTTATGTACAATGTAAACAGTAATTCTGTGTAATTAACCACAAAGGCCCTACTTATGTACACTGTAACAGTATTTCTGTGTAATTAATCACAAAGGCCCTACTTATGTACACTGTAACAGTAATTCTGTGTAATTAATCACAAAGGCCCTACTATTGTAAAATGTAAACAGTAATTCTGTGTAATTAACCACAAAGGCCCTACTTATGTACAATGTAAACAGAAATTCAGTGTAATTAACCACAAAGGCCCTACTAATGTACAATGTAAACAGTAATTCTGTGTAATTAACCACAAAGGCCCTATCTATGTACAATGTAAACAGTAATTATGTGTTATTAATCACAAAGGCCCTACTTATGTACAATATAAACAGTAATTCAGTATAATTAACCACAAAGGCCCTACTTATGTACAATGTAAACAGTAGTTCTGTGTAATTAACCACAAAGGCCCTACTTATGTACAATGTAAACAGTAATTCAGTGCAATTAACCTCAAAGGCCCTACCTATGTACAATGTAAACAGTAATTATGTGTAATTAATCACAAAAGCCCTACTTATGTATACTGTAACAGTAATTCTGTGTAATTAATCACAAAAGCCCTACTTATGTATACTGTAACAGTAATTCTGTGTAATTAATCACAAAAGCCCTACTTAAGTACAATGTAAACAGTAATTCAGTGTAATTCACCATAAAGGCCCTACGTATACCTATGTACAATGTCACAGTGATTTGTGATTTTGTACTTGTAAAGCTGTCTATAGCAAATCTTCCTTACTACCACAGTAATTAAGGCCCTGCCCATGTACACAGTGACAGTAATTCCTTGTTATTCACCAGTGAAGCCCCAGACCTGTGCAATTCTTATTACCAGTAAGGCTTCGGTCCTGTGCCTATGCTAACAATACTTTTGTGGGCGAGACAGTAATTCTGTGTAATTCACCATTAGGGCCCCAGTCCAGTACATGTAATGACATTCAATACAAGTTCATTATCAACCCAACAATCCTAATTGAATGATTTATGCTTCAACTAGCAAAATGCAATTATTTAGAAATAACACTTTACTTTGAAACATTAATATAACAATATAATCACCACCAATCACTGCTATTAAATCAATAGAAAACTTTATTATAACACACCCCGATATTTTAACTCCAAGCCAGAAGGTTTTCTTAAATGATTAATGAGAAGTGAAAAAGGATATGCAGGGCTAGAAGTTAGCCGCATTAGACAACAAATCTAGCCAAGACATTAAATTTGGATGCTTTTTTCCTCAACCTTAATTAGTGTTGAGCTAAAATTTTCTTCAAGATTGCAAATCTGATAGTTTATTTGGTACCGATAAAGCATTTTTTTAAGATTAAGTCATTAAAAGATACAGAAAAAAAATCAATACTTAAAACAGAGGATTGTTTTTGGGAATAACATTATGTGTCCATCTCACTAGCTAATTTATTATCCACTTCTTATGCATACACTTAATGAAGTCTAATAGCCAAAAACACTTATATATTATGAAATGCAAACATGAATAAATGCAGTAAGAAAGCTACGATGTGGAAAGTCAAAAGATCCTGAATTTTCTCAAGTCATAACTGAGGAGTTTGCACTTGTTTGAAGTTTGACCTAAATATCAGGGTCAAACAACCTAATGACAGTTCACTGCACATCCTCTCTTGGTGGGTGACATAACCACTGCCAGGCTTGTTGAAGATAACTTTGAAAATTAAATGTCATAGACCAGACAAAATGCTGCTGAAACATTTGCATTTATTTGACCTCTGATCACAAGGTTAATTGCAAGGACACAGTGGGTTACTGACAGTGCATGGCACATCATCACATTACTGGCATTCTGCAAGTTTTCTTGCTGACAAATGTAATGACCTTAGAAAATGTTTCTGAAAGTATTTACATTTATTTGACCTTGAGGTGAAGGTCACAGTGGCATTAGCATAAAGCGCTATTGAATTAAACTGGATACATTGGTAGGCTCCAAATGTCCTTCATCGCAAATAAACTGAATGTATATTAGAGACTGAATAAAAAGCCAAAGAAAAGATGAGGAATACACTAAAAGTTTGAGCAGGGTACATTTTTTTCGTTCATCACACTTACAATGCCCTGAAGCTTCATTTATCAATGTTTTCAAGGCCCAACTAAACCTTCATTTAACAGTCGATTGATCTGCATTATGTTGACAACAATTACCTTCATTCCTAGCCTAACAACCAGTCATCCTCCAGTGTCAATCCCGACATATAAACAAGTGCTACTTTACATAAACATTTCATGCCTGCTTGGTCAAAACCCATGAAGTATTTAGAATCCCGTTTTATACAGTACACGCTGGCTGTTTAAATGTCACATCAGTTAGAATCAAAATGTCGACATTGATTCTGCCATGCCTTGATACAAACATCCAATAGATAATGTTATAAGTCAAGTGGATACAGCGTTATGACATATGGCAGCAGGCCTTTAACGAAAATGTACTAGCAATTTAATCATTTGTATTTGACCTTTTTGAAATACATGTGACGCAGAATACTCCTGCGTCAAATTCCTGATGAAAAATCATATGTTCCCTTCCAGTTAATAGCTTCTTTGGTTAGCACTTCATGTATAAATGAGGCATTAAATCTATCTACTTGAACATCTAAAACAATCTGAAGTAATATCTTGAGGAAGGAAGTTCTGTGGAGTTTGGATTGGTATTGACGGAAGGTGATAAAGGCGTTTTGCTTACACTGGTTTTCTACCAGTAAAAATGACCTTGACAAGAAATGTGATATGGACCAGGAAATCTTTAGAGACATCACACTGTCATATAAATACACTATACAGAAATATATGAAGGTGACCTTCAAGATAAATGTGCTAAAATGATATGGACTAGAAGTCCTGTTAGACTTAACACTGACTATAGACACTCGTTAAATATGGAGAAATATTTGTAGATGACCTTCATGTGACATGAAAACTAATCCTGATTAATCATACCGATGAAGCTTGCTTGTTTGTATGTGAGGGTTTCTTGTAACTCCAAATAAAACATTGATAAATTCATATCAGCTAAATCTCAAATAGTCACCTTAAAAGTAAATGTAAAATAGGTCAACATTTTATGTGGAAACACATTTTCTATTTAAAGAACTGACCTTGACCTTTCAATTTGAGAGAGAGAAAAACACTAATTTGGCAAGGAAGTTGTTGGATTTGACTGACCCGCAGGAAACTGAACCTAGCACTTGTACCCTAAAGTAACTAGAATTACAGTACAATTTGGCAACCTGTATAAATCAAACTATAAGCTGTAGGTAATGTGTAGACAGGCCGGGGGATTGCGAGTCTGCTTTCTGTGTTCCAGCCTGGTAGACCAAGGCAAGCTATCAGGGTCTCTACTAATGTGACCGGCTGTGAAGTTAGATTTGCTAAGTGCCAAGATTACTATGTTGGTTGTAAACTTGAGTCTGGGCCGAGACCAAACAACCTCTCAACAATCGCCCCAGTCCCAGCGAATACCTGCCCAACAGGGCAAACACCAGGCTTTATACTGCACCTGTGACAATGGTGATCTACCTACAGATTAAAACCTTCTCCAGGCTGACAGGGAAGGAAAATATTTAACGTTGTGTCTGACAAGGGAGGAAATACACTGGACAAAGTGTCGGTATCTTCACGATTTACAGAGACGTGCCAGGATCAACATCTACAGTAGATAAACCCAACAGCTCTAATTCTCCTATACATCCCGCTACATCAAACTATACATGATACTAACTACCAGGACACCGACTCAAACACTGTCTCCCAGATATTGATCACTAACATAACATTGCATGTCATTTAATGTCATTTGAAATGTTGACCTTGGTTCTGACTTGTGATCGCCACCAACCCATTCTCCTTGTTCTTTGCCATACAGTTTACACCATAAACCTTTCTGTTCCAATGTGATCCTGCTTGTTCAACTATTACAACATTTCACTAACTTGGCCTTGAACAAGATTTAAACGTGAAACAATAACCTGGCTTGGTACATATAACCACTGTTATAAATGTAATTTCTTTTAATATACTTATCACTTGATCAATGACTTGCCATGTACCAGTCACCTTTCACTGGATCAATGACCTTTCTTTGTACCAGTGACCTTTTTCAGTTCCAATGACCTTGGTTTGTACCAGTGATCTTTCACTTGATCAATGACTTTGCCCTGTACCAGGGACCGTTCACTGAATCAATGACCTTGCTTAGTAACAGTGACCTTTCTCAGGTCCAATGACATTGCTATGTACCAGTGACCTTTCACTTGATCAATGGCCTTGCTTAGTACCAGTGACCTTTCTCAGGTCCAATGACCTTGCTTTGTACCAGTGACCTTTCACTGGATCAACGACCTTGCCATGTACCAGTGACCTTTCACTGGATCAATGACCTTGCTTAGTACCAGTGACCTTTCACTGAATAAATGACCTTGCTTTGTATCAATGTCCTTCCACAAGATCAATGAACTAGCTAAGCAGCAAAATAAGAAACCTCTCCTGTTGTGAAAATATGACTTTACACCAACAAACTTTATTTGACCAATGACCTTGACCATTGGATTAATGACTAGCATCACAAGAATCTTTTTACGATCACTGACCTTGCATTTGACCCTTTTACTTTAAAATTTGACCAAACTTATCTTCCTTTGACCTTTCAATGGATCAATGAAGCAACTTGGACCAATGATGTTTATTTTGCCTTGAAACCTTTCAGGTTTGGTTTGGAACCAATTACTTTCAAACAAATTAAACTCCCAGACTTAAAATCATGTTTCATTATACCCAATGCTCTGGGGCAGGTCAATTGACATATTACATAGTTTATATTTTATGAGACCCTTATAATTAGTGGCCCTATCACATGTACGAGATTTCTTAATTTGGGACATCTGGTCTAGACCTGTATGTTGTATATATATATAAAATTATTTCGATCAATTACACTGTGAACCCCAGGTTAAGGTTATTTAGCTGTGGGGACCAACCTACAAATGGACTGGGCTTGTACAAAGGCTTGAAGCAGTAAATCGTGTGAGAAGACATCAATACAACACTCCTGTGTATATGACTATCAGTGGTAATCTCCTACATGGTAACTGACAGTTGTAATCACCACTGTTAAAGGGCTGGTCTGTCTGTGTAGGGGAGCAGCCTGTAGCCTACAGTGTATAACAGGGTATTGATTACTGCCATCACAGACAATATATATATAGGCCAGTACACACCACACATAAGGTTACACCAGATGAGAGGGGGCTCGGTGGAAATCAATGGCTGCCTCCCTGGTGTTAATTGTAGAATATTTCATCTGTGTGAGGCTGTTTATCTGTGGGTCTATGTTATGGAAATTGTATGGAGATTTAAAACATGATCTGACTGTGCTCACTGCAATCCTTGTTGCCAGAGAGCTAGGTTTGTTTTCACGGTATATGGTAGTGATTTTTTTTTAACTTGATGCACGCTATATTACATGGTGATTTACGCTCATTAAATATTTTCTCCATTTTTTATAGAAATATGTACTTTGTAATATCAAAATCCATTTCAGGTATTAACTCATCCACCCCTGAAGACACATTTGGACTCTTCTGATTCAAACCTTGGAATAGTTCATTATGAAATTACAGGGGTGAACGAATTAAACTTGCTTAATTTCAACCGGTTTTTTTTACAATTTAAATTCTATAATAAGAGTGTTGCTATTTCCTCAATTCTACTCCAGCCTCACAAGGCTTAAGTGTAAATAGTCTGGATTCTAAGGGTTCATTCCTTGGCTGAATACAGAGGCCTTACATCTTGAGTTATTGATAAAACAACAGTTATCCTTCCAACCCAAGAATGTAACATACCTCAGAACCGCCAACACTATTACACCTGGCATGTCAAGCATACGGTCGAGACTGATCCTCAAATCTGATCCATCAAAATGCTTTGCAATTATGCACTACATCATCATGTGCCATAATTTGTATTTTTTCCCCAAACAATGACTGTGTTACTATTTTTCCACATTTATTTTTACTTTTTCTTTCAATAGGACAAATCCAGAGTCAGGTGTAAGGTACACCAACTAGAATGAATTAGCAAAACAATTTATTCAATGTTTTTATTTACTTTTACTTTTTTATTTCATATGGGCAATGTAATAATAAATCACTTACAATAAATATGACTGTTTCTCTTTGCTTTGCTCATGTAAAACACATTAATCATGGACAGCTATCTTCCACTGCATATCAAAACAACTTATACACATTTAAATCCTTACCAGACAGCTGAATACAACAAGGCATGTTTTACCGGTGTAAGGTTCACAGTGTCTAACAAGACTAAGGCCTGTATTCTGTACACACGGCCAACAACTACTGTGTATATACACACAAACGTCTCTATTTCAGTCAGAAACAAAAAAACACCGATCAGATTTCAAAAATTTAAAGTAAAGACATGAAAACGTTCACTCTCCCACTGCTTTGTGTTTATGAGGTCTGCCTTGTACACAGAAAAACGTTAAAATTTAAAGTAAATCCCATTTCAAACATATGTGGTCTAATGATAGATTAATCATGTATGTTTTCTACAAACATCTGGGCCTGGAAAAAATTAAGCATTACTTACATCAACTCTTGTTGTTGATAGTATTTCATAAATTATGGAATTCACGGAAATAATGTGCGCTTAGAATTTCTTGATACCATTCATACCAACTTCCTCCTTTAAATACAGATTTCCCGATTTTCTCATTGCGTTCATTTCCTATCTAACCCAAGGATTATTTTTCAAAACAACTTTTTCAAAAATTTCATGAGCCTGTAGATGCTAAGCCTGGTATTAGGATCCAAATATCATTAAATATAACTTTCCAAATATCATTAAATATAAGTTATTGTTATTTGACCTTTGACGATTCTAATCTGTACCTGGAGGCGAGATAAAAACGCATCATGCAGAGCTGATCAATATTCTCATTTACCCCTAAAATTTCATGATGAACTATTCCAACCATTGTATTAGAGTAGTTCAAATGTGCCCTCCGGGGTGAACAAGTTAAGTTGTTACCTAAAGATTTTCAATTTTATTGGAAATCTATAGCACTTTTATAGCTACAATGGACAATCAAAACCATGGTTTGACCTTTAATTCAAGCCTTGTTCTTTATCTTCCTGCCCTCAGTTATCGATAAAACAATACATGTTTTTTCATCCAATTGCTTTGCTATAACAACTTTAGTGACCTCCTGACTGTCTACTCCACGTCTGCGCCAGACCAGACCAATGGTGGCAAATAAGTACGGCTAAACTTTCCCGGGAGACTTGACACCGAAAATACATGTAACAACAAACTCCATGCCAGGATGTATCAGTGTAGTGTTTTACTGGGATGTATCAGTAGTGTTTTACTGGGATGTATCAATGTAGTGTTTTACTGGGGTGTATCAATGTAGTGTTTTACTGGGATGTATCAGTGTAGTGTTTTACTGGGATGTATCAGTAGTGTTTTACTGGGATGTATCAGTAGTGTTTAACTGGGATGTATCAGTGTAGTATTTTACTGGGATGTATCAGTGTAGTGTTTTACTTGGATGTATCAGTGTAGTGTTTTACTGGGATGTATCAGTAGTGTTTTACTGGGATGTATCAGTAGTGTTTTACTGGGGTGTATCAATGTAGTGTTTTACTGGGATGTATCAGTGTAGTGTTTTACTGGGATGTATCAGTGTAGTGTTTTACTGGGATGTATCAGTGTAGTGTTTAACTGGGATGTATCAGTGTAGTATTTTACTGGGATGTATCTGTGTAGTGTTTAACTGGGATGTATCAGTGTAGTGTTTTACTGGGATGTATCAGTGTAGTGTTTAACTGGGATGTATCAGTGTAGTATTTTACTGGGATGTATCTGTGTAGTGTTTTACTGGGATGTATCAGTGTAGTGTTTTACTGGGATGTATCAGTGTAGTATTTTACTGGGATGTATCAGTGTAGTGTTTTACTGGGATGTATCAGTGTAGTGTTTTACTGGGATGTATCAGTGTAGTGTTTTACTGGGATGTATCAGTGTAGTGTTTTACTGGGATGTATCAGTGTAGTGTTTTACTGGGATGTATCAGTGTAGTGTTTTACTGGGATGTATCAGTGTAGTGTTTTACTGGGATCTATCAGTGTAGTGTTTTACTGGGATGTATCAGTGCAGTGTTTAACTGGGATGTATCAGTGTAGTGTTTTACTGGGATATATCAGTGTAGTGTTTTACAGGGATGTATCAGTAGTGTTTTACTGGGATGTATCAGTAGTGTTTTACTGGGATGTATCAGTAGTGTTTTACTGGGATGTATCAGTAGTGTTTTACTGGGATGTATCTGTGTAGTGTTTTACTGGGATGTATCAGTAGTGTTTACTGGGATGTATCTGTGTAGTGTTTTACTGGGATGTATCAGTAGTGTTTTACTGGGATGTACCAGTGTAGTGTTTTACTGGGATGTATCAGTGTAGTGTTTTACTGGGATGTATCAGTAGTGTTTTACTGGGATGTATCAGTGTAGTGTTTTACTGGGATGTATCAGTGTAGTGTTTTACTGGGATGTATCAGTGTAGTGTTTTACTGGGATGTATCTATGTAGTGTTTTACTGGGATGTATCAGTGTAGTGTTTTACTGGGATGTATCAGTGTAGTGTTTTACTGGGATGTATCAGTGTAGTGTTTTACTTGGATGTATCAGTAGTGTTTTACTGGGATGTATCAGTGTAGTGTTTTACTGGGATGTATCAGTGTAATGTTTTACTGGGATGTATCAGTGTAGTGTTTTACTGGGATGTATCAGTGTAGTGTTTTACTGGGATGTATCAGTGTAGTGTTTTACTGGGATGTATCAGTGTAGTGTTTTACTGGGATGTTTTAGTGTAGTGTTTTACTGGGATGTATCAGTGTAGTGTTTTACTGGGATGTATCAGTGTAGTGTTTTACTGGGATGTATCAGTAGTGTTTTACTGGGATGTATCAGTAGTGTTTTACTGGGATGTATCAGTGTAGTGTTTTACTGGGATGTATCATTAGTGTTTTACTGGGATGTATCAGTGTAGTGTTTTACTGGGATGTATCAGTGTAGTGTTTTACTGGGATGTATCAGTAGTGTTTTACTAGGATGTATCAGTGTAGTGTTTTACTGAGATGTATCAGTGTAGTGTTTTACTGGGATGTATCAGTGGAGTGTTTCACTGGGATGTATCAGTGTAGTGTTTTACTGGGATGTATCAGTGTAGTGTTTTACTGGGATGTATCAGTGTAGTGTTTTACTGGGATGTATCAGTAGTGTTTTACTAGGATGTATCAGTGTAGTGTTTTACTGGGATGTATCAGTAGTGTTTTACTGGGATGTTTCAGTGTAGTGTTTTACTGGGATGTATCAGTGTAGTGTTTTACTGGGATGCATCAGTAGTGTTTTACAGGGATGTATCAATGTAGTGTTTTACTGGAATGTATCAATGTAGTGTTTTACTGGGATGTATCAGTAGTGTTTTACTGGGATGTATCAGTGTAGTGTTTTACAGGGATGTATCAGTGTAGTGTTTTACTGGGATGTATCAGTGTAGTGTTTTACTGGGATGTATCAGTAGTGTTTTACAGGGATGTATCAGTTTAGTGTTTTACAGGGATGTATCAGTGTAGTGTTTTACTGGGATGTATCAGTAGTGTTTTACTGGGATGTATCAGTAGTGTTTTACAGGGATGTATCAGTGTAGTGTTTTACAGGGATGTATCAGTGTAGTGTTTTACTGGGTTGTATCAGTGTAGTGTTTTACTGGGATGTATCAGTGTAGTGTTTTACTGGGTTGTATCAGTGTAGTGTTTTACTGGGTTGTATCAGTGTAGTGTTTTACTGGGATGTATCAGTGTAGTGTTTTACAGGGATGTATCAGTGTAGTGTTTTACAGGGATGTATCAGTGTAGTGTTTTACTGGGTTGTATCAGTGTAGTGTTTTACTGGGATGTATCAGTGTAGTGTTTTACTGGGTTGTATCAGTGTAGTGTTTTACTGGGTTGTATCAGTGTAGTGTTTTACTGGGATGTATCAGTGTAGTGTTTTACTGGGATGTATCAGTAGTGTTTTACTCGGTTGTATCAGTAGTGTTTTACTGGGTTGTATCAGTAGTGTTTTACTGGGATGTATCAGTGTAGTGTTTTACTGGGATGTATCAGTGTAGTGTTTTACTGGGATGTATCAGTGTAGTGTTTTACTGGGATTTATCAGTGTAGTGTTTTACAGGGATGTATCAGTGTAGTGTTTTACTGGGATGTATCAGTGTAGTGTTTTACTGGGATGTATCAGTGTAGTGTTTTACTGGGATGTATCAGTGTAGTGTTTTACTGGGATGTATCAGTAGTGTTTTACTGGGATGTATCTGTGTAGTGTTTTACTGGGATGTATCAGTGTAGTGTTTTACTGGGATGTATCAGTAGTGTTTTACTGAGATGTATCAGTAGTGTTTTACTGGGATGTATCTGTGTAGTGTTTTACTGGGATGTATAAGTAGTGTTTTACTGGGATGTATCAATGTAGTGTTTTACTGAGATGTATCAGTGTAGTGTTTTACTGGGATGTATCAGTGTAGTGTTTTACTGGGATGTATAAGTAGTGTTTTACTGAGATGTATCAGTAGTGTTTTACTGGGATGTATCAGTGTAGTGTTTTACTGGGATGTATCAGTGTAGTGTTTTACTGAGATGTATCAGTGTAGTGTTTTACTGGGATGTATAAGTAGTGTTTTACTGAGATGTATCAGTGTAGTGTTTTACTGGGATGTATCAGTGTAGTGTTTTACTGGGATGTATCAGTGTAGTGTTTTACTGGGATGTATCAGTGTAGTGTTTTACTGGGATGTATCTGTGTAGTGTTTTACTGGGATGTATCAGTGTAGTGTTTTACTGGGATGTATCAGTGTAGTGTTTTACTGGGATGTATCAGTGTAGTGTTTTACTGGGATGTATCAGTGTAGTGTTTTACTGGGATGTATCAGTAGTGTGTTTTACTGGGATGTATCAGTAGTGTTTTACTGAGATGTATCAGTGTAGTGTTTTACTGGGATGTATCAGTGTAGTGTTTTACAGGGATGTATCAATGTAGTGTTTTACTGGGATGTATCAGTAGTGTTTTACTGGGATGTATCAGTAGTGTTTTACTGGGATGTATCAGTGTAGTGTTTTACTGGGATGTATCAGTGTAGTGTTTTACTGGGATGTATCAGTGTAGTGTTTTACTGGGATGTATCAGTGTAGTGTTTTACTGGGATGTATCAGTAGTGTTTTACTGGGATGTATCAGTGTAGTGTTTTACTGGGATGTATCAGTGTAGTGTTTCACTGGGATGTATAAGTAGCTTTTTTTTATTAAATCAGATACATCAGTAATATTTTTATCTATTTCATAATATTAGAAAAATCTTTCACTGGAGTGCTGTAATCTAACAAAGATATACAAGTATTTTTCATTGACTGGAAAGTATCAGTAGGGATCATTTTGTCAGTTCACACAGTACCTCCTTCCTCTATCCTTCTATCTCCTTGTACTGTCTCTCAATCATTTCTTCTAGTGCCATTATAAAGTGTTCTCTCAGATACTCACATTAACTATTGGACAGGTAAAAATGACACAGGTGTTGTTGAATTATCAAGGATATGCAATGATCACGTTTAAAAGGACCTGCACAATATAATACATTATGTCTTCGCCATGTATAAAACATGAAAAAAAAAAATTGATAAAATCTGTCAGCCACAACGATTCAAGGAAAATATTACCATCCTAACAATAGATGATCAATCATAGATTTGATACACGACCAGCACTTGAGTGATCATCATCACAAACCGCCCGTCAATACCGGGACCGAGATGATGACAGGGGACAGCGCTGATCAATAACAGTCACTTGGTGCCATAGCAACAGAAATATTGAGAGCGAAATGTCAAAAATATGAATAATCACATTTGTTTGTTGTGAAAACTGTTTGTAATATTGATTTTCATCCTGTTTAATATAAATAGGATTGGGTGTTATTATCTAACACTTGACACCTGTAACCTTGTCGCTCCTTTGTTGACATCTGTGTACAAGCTTTTATTAACAAACGACTAGAAACTGGAGGAAAAAAACTCTTTTCTTAAAAAACAATTACACAATTAGAATATTATATCACAGTATACAATGAACCGACAATATTAATATTCAATACTTAACTAAATAAACCATGAACATGATATTTAAGGTGTCATATGAATTAATGACATAAATTATGCAATACCTTTGTCTTTTTTCAATGTAACACAATTCCATGTGGCAATGTTATGTAAATAACATAAAAACATCCCAGGAAATGATGTAACTAACCTTATAAACTCAATATCAACATAATTCACCTAATAAACCTCATCAGCATTAAGTGTAACTTACCAAATAAACGCCCTCAATATCAACATAATTCACCTAATAACCCTCATCAGCATTAAGTGAAACTAACCAAATAAACGCCCTCTGCATTCAAATGATTGACCTAATAAACCTCATCAGCATTAAGTGAAACTAACCAAATAAACGCCCTCTGCATTCAAATGATTGACCTAATCTGCATCCCTAATATTTATGGAATTGACTATAATTATAACCATCATCAGCATTTTATTGATTGACCTTGGGAGAAATGCTTCAACCCTCATTTAATTGACCTAATAAACACCTTCCCTCTGAATGTATGTACCTGACTGATTGGCATTCAGTATCCCTACATACAACCTAATGAACATGCTCCTTACTGGCAGGATTAAAGTTATGTTGGATCAATCCAAGTTCTCAAAAATATTTACTAGGTAAATGCACATTCTTGAAGCAATTTTGTATATCATTAAGAAAGATGAAGGAGGGATGCACAGACAAGAACAGAATACATCGAAATTTGATCACATACAGAATTTATAACTCACAATGTAAATTGGTTTTACTGCATTGACAGCCAAGGTTTCAGGTTTGGAAGTTTAAGTATAAATTATGTTTTTGTTTCAAATGTCGAACTATTCAAAGATTGAGAAACACAACAGCTGCTACATAAAGACCATTTTTCAATCAGCTATACTGTAAAAGCCAATCTTTTCGAGTGTGGATTTTTTTCGCTTAGCAATCCTCCGAACTGTTCGTGGTGTGGAAATGTTCGCGTTGTCAGGCAAGTTGTTTGAACAGTGTACCTATTAAACTATTATACACTGTAGTGTTTGAATGGTTATTAGTATGTTCGTGTGTGGTTACATTCGTGGAGATTTAAAACAAGCGAAAATTGCGAAAATTTTCATTTTTACAATGCTTAAAATTGAATTTTGTAACACCATAAACAGATGGTGAAATGAATCTGTATACAATAAATATGTTCTAAAATATCCTGTCTTTAATTGTTTTTCTAGTTTCTAATAACTTTTCCTTATTTCTTATTTAAAAGCTCCCAAACAAAACTCCTGCTCTTGATAGCCAATTACCGTAATAGACTAAAATCAGAAGTGTCCGTAGTTCTGTAATGATGGACAAACCAGACACATCTGCCGGCCCACATTAGAACAATAATTGTCTGCCATTCAAACTGATATATGATTTAGCACCATCTCCTCTGACTTGTCCGTTATTATGTAATTCTGACAATCCGTAGAACAATATTAGGATAACAAACTTAACAGATATACCAGTACTTGACAAATAATGACTTGGGAGTGACACGGAAGATCTGTCGGAGACCGTCACCATAATGAATCGGGAATTCCCTTCCTCTGGTTACACAGCTAAATCAATCGATCCGTTGCCTTAGTCAAGTCCATTTCCTGCGGGAATTCTGAGACTGTCCAGAAGTGAATGGAAATAACATTTCTCTGAAACTGCAGCCCGGTGTTCGGAACAACACCGCGAACATTTGTGGTGATCCGATTGGGGAGCGAGCGGCTCAGAGAGGTAAAAGAACCCCAGACGCATATTAAATGGCATCAGCGTGTTTCAAAACAGCAACATGGCATTTGGGACAATTAGAACAGATCAGCTTGCATGCTAACACTATTTCAGAGGTCTATCATCTTTCTTGGCTGATGGACTGTCTAAGTGCAGCACGTCACGACTAATATTGACGAGAGTTTTAGTGTGCGTAGATGTCCTGAATGCGCTATTTTGGTGCTTCCTCATTATACACGATCATCGTCCTGACGAGATTTGTTATGACAATATTGAGTGGCGGATTAACACACATATTTAACCGATGCCTGTCTTCCACAGATTGCCTGGGTGTTAACAAACACTGGCCAATGTGGTAAACCGATTCATAGTCAATTAATATGCCAGGAAAATTCAGGAAGTATCTATACACTACCCCTATTTTCAGTCTACAGTAACACATGTTTATAACAAGTCTTTGGGGATCAAGGCAATCAACTCATTTTTAGCACAGTTTGTTATATGTGTATAACATACAGATGATAACTCGCTTATAGCGGAGAATGAAAAACACTACGCTATAACCATGAATTTGTTGTAAGCGTGTTCATTACAAATATCTGTTACTGTACCTTCTTCACGAGCCTCCACTCTTTCTTTCCCATCCAATAGAATCCCTAACAGGATATTTCTATCATATCATACATGTTTGTTTCCGGACATTTTTGTTAAGTTGGATCATCTTTCTTCATGAAATTTACTCCCAGATCCATATACAGTTATAACTGTTCTCTCTCTCTGTATTAATGTAAGATTTGTCTGTTACGCTGATTTTATATTTTGTATGAAGAGAGACTATATATGTGTTCGTTGTTGTTTTATACTGTTATTATCTCAAGACTACCCTTGCGAATTTGCAGCATTCCAACAGCATACAGGCAGCATGGAAATGCAGTATTCTTGCAGCATGTGCAGGATGTGCTGCTGGTATGCTGCACATTTTTTCTATGCAGTAAGGGGAGCAGCATACTGGCAGTCCATAAGAGTATTAACAGTAGTCTGTATGGTTCCAAAATAATATTTTGTATTAAAATGGAATCAGCTGGGATGTAAAATCTACCTCCTTGACACCTACATGTATATTTATGTCAACCACTATCCAGGCCTAAGCTTGCTCAAAATTTCCCTAGGAAATCCAACGTACATCAGCTATAATTCTGGCAAATGGCTTTCCTGACTTACTTGCTCCAGGCAAATATTTTGAAATTGAAGAACAATAAGAAGGTAGAATTGGAATCTAGCCCTCAATCTTCCCTATTGGTGCTTTCCTCGGCTTCCGAAACCTGCCACATTCTTGAATAACCACAAACAATCAAACCTCCCCGGATGGAGCTCTGGTATATACGCATCGGTAGCCATTGTAAATTACTACTACAATCCACTAAAACCCATGTCAACCAGGATATTGGTTTTCACTCACTCTAGGACCCAATTTTTTATTCTAAAATTAATTTGTATACGTTATAGTACATCAATCATATCTATCAAATGAAATACAAATTAAAGTTACATCAACACGCAAAAACTATTCCACCTACAATCAACTGACAAAAACAAGAGTGGAGGATGATAGATATGATGATAAGTTTTAAACACTAATCTGGAAATATTTGTCTGGTTTAACCTAAAGACCTCATCTGATAGTGAAATATTAGGTAATCGGGTATATAAAGTTCTTATCTTACAGGGACGAGAACATATCATTTGAAATGTTACTGTAGATATAAAACGATTCGTAAAATCTTGTTATCGACTGTTAAATCACAGCGGATACAGCAGCGCTGAGGAATGTGACATACGAACAGGTAACACATTAGAAAATTGGTCTATTTAATCTTTACAGAATGAATATCTTTCTGAAAATTTTAATCCACTCGTTCCATCAAAAGGGCCAAAACTGCTGCGTGTCGATTTGAACCGCCACTGTTTGTAAAGACATTGTTTGTCCATTGTTAGGTGCGACACTTTCCCCGTGAGTCGTACCCGATGAACCATGAAGGCGAGTTTCTCCCGGTAAACTACAACTTCTATTGTTCCCTGTGCTCCGCAGTGAACATTTACTGTAATTTCCCCCGATATTCTCCTCATTGTGAACAAACCAAGGACTATTTCTACCTGTCTCAATTTAAATTCTCAATGAAATTCAATCTCTCTAAGTTAATGAGAAAAGTGAAATTGGTGGTAGAACATTCTGACTGAATATGGTTTCAGATATAACTAACATTAAGCATGCAATTGGATTTGAATCTATTTCTAATCGTTGAAATTCCAAACCCACACACAAGTATCATACATTTGAGAGACCCTTTGTTCCTCTAGAAAAGATAGTATTGCTTACACTGAAATACTCTTCTGTACAGAAAAAGGTAAAATTCTTGTAAATGATTAAGTCGTGGTTGATCACCTTTACATGAACA
Source organism: Mimachlamys varia (assembly GCA_947623455.1). Classification (NCBI taxonomy): domain Eukaryota; kingdom Metazoa; phylum Mollusca; class Bivalvia; order Pectinida; family Pectinidae; genus Mimachlamys; species Mimachlamys varia. Next base: position 23,300,623 of record OX392532.1, on the reverse strand, counting down.
CTATGGCATACCGATAATGTAACTAGAACTGTCATCAAGACCCAACTAATACCCCATATCCTAAATGATATTAAGGAAAATTATCCTGATTCAAGAAATAAATTAGGACAATCGTTTGATTTATTGAAAATTATATTAGGATTATGTTTCAAGAAATAGTAGACTACACAACTACACAAATATGTCTTGAAATTAAATATAAATTCTGTTTGAATTGCCTTGTATATTAATTACTGGTAAGCTTGCACAAATAGGTCAATTATTGTTGAATGATAATGGAAATAATAACCATAACATATTATACATATTTTCATTAGACTATTGTTATGCAAGTTTAATATTACATTTGGTTTTACATACAATAATAACAGCCAGGGTCAATTAATGATGTGCCAGGTTTTGGAGGTGGAGGAAAGCCAGAGTATCCGGAGAAAAAACACTGACCTATGGTCAGTGCCTTGCAACTTATATTGCAATAAATTACAATAACAGAACTCTAATAAAATTGATGCTATAGAAACATTGTCAAGGAGAATGCAGCAGATGAGGGTGTGTATTTGAAATACAGGTTAAGGCCCCCCCCCCCCAATATATAGTTGGTTGTCAACCTCCCTACACTGCCAACTGATTATATAACATTGTGAAGTAAATCAAGTCATCAAGAGATTTCTGATGATGTTCATGCACTTGTATGTGTACTTGTTGGTCATACTGTAGCACTGCCTGTCCTGATAGCAATCTTGGGTGTCTGCCATCCTTATTTTATTCAGTAGCCTCCAGATCTAATTATTCCTACAGTGGGTTTTAGGCCAGCAATAATTGACATCAATTTTGTTGTTGACCCTGTTGACTCTGAATGAGAAGCCACCAAAGCTAGATATATTGTGTAATTATAGTGTTATAAACCCTATCAATATCACCCTCACAACAGCACACAGACACTGCATTGTACAACTTTATATCTGCAAGTCTGGCATTCATTTCTTTCTTTTGTCAGAAATCTAAATTTCCTGTCCATTGAAAAAAAAAATTCTATTTAATCCTTCAGGATTGTCAAAAGATTGGACCTGAATTCAAGGTCAAAAGGCATTTGATAAAATTTAATTTAATTTGACTGAAAAAACCCTACACTGATATATACATGTATTTTGAAAATCAATATAATGTTTTGGATGTGTGTTATTATGGCCTTATGTTACTTGATTAAAGATGTCTAACGACATGTTGACAGGGAACCTAACACCATCAAGATATCGCAGGGACGTTATGATCTTCAATGAAATATCACGGAGATGTTACAATCATCAATAACAGGAACCTCAATAGTCTTCTATGTCCTGTTCAGATTGACCATTTTCTCGGAGTCAAAGGCTGTGACGAAAACTGTTGGGTTACCATGAAAAAACACACAAATAATTAAAACAACTCTGATCTATTACATCATAATTTCTTATTTTCTTAATCAATTGATATTGTACTGTAAAAACGTTAGAAAATATGCATGAAATACAACAAGGTACTCGGAATATTAATAGCGGACACATAATTGAATTAGTGCAGCTGAAATGACTTGATTTGGAAGTTTTTATTCAATTAATTCCAGCGTTTCTTTCACCACATGTCATACCCAGTGGTTGAAGCTTCATCATTATCTCAATGTTGATCAATATTTGATGTGATTGTAAGCGAGTCTTCGCCAACACTCCAGCCGTAATCCTTGGGGAGATCGCCAGTATGAACACATCTGATATGTTTGTGTTAACATCAATAATAAGTCTATTGATCATTTATTATGTCAACAATAAAACATTAAGTGTACACCAAGTTAGCCAGCCCTAACACGGCACTTAACCATACTCCACTACACCCGACATCACCTCTGATGGTCCCCCCCCCCCCCCCACACTCCTCTATAAACACAGCTCCTAATTACCTTTATTTGGTTTAATTAGGATTAATTACACACATACTTAATTCACATCAAAAGTCTGGGATGTCTTGATTAATTTCTGATCTGGTGAAAATCACTTTTTTTTTCACTTAAAAAGTCTAGGATGTCTCGATTCATTTTTTGATTTTGAAATCACATTTTTTTTTCACCTCCTTTTTCCAGATTTCATGATTGCAAGTATAATGTATTTTTCCGCATCAAGAAATACTCTTGAATACATATCATCGGTCTATCCACTGCATTGATAATTTCCCACTGGAGAACATCTGTTATATGCATGTTCATAACTTATTCTCTAATGCACTTAAACAGAAAAAGAACTTAAATCATAATAAAAGGAACATGTATGAATACTCATAAATATCCAATTTGTATGTATCAATTGCAGACAAATGATTTAAATAATCCTGTGAGTAAGTGATCCCGATGTAGAAGTAAGTTTATACCTTTAAGTAGGTTTTCCCAAGGCTCTATATGTCTGCTAGGTCACCAGTGTTACAACATACATGTATCTCCCCATTAGCCCGAGCCTAAGTACATCAGGGATAAGCTAGTCTCGCAAGTGATAAATCTCACACACTTACTGCTAATATAGAAACGCGTCTGAAAACCAACACTATATCTCCCATTTCACAAGTCCTAAACTTAATTTTCACATCTTTTCTAGACAAAATTAAGCAGGCCGTCTCAATTCAAATGATATAACTGGCTCCACTCAAACATAAATATTGAATCTCTATTCATCTGAGGTATCACACCTGCTCCCAACAGTATAGACAGGGCTCAGCTGAGGAACTACAAGGAATTTGACCTTTGACACTGAGGTCATACCCACTGCCCATGAACTGGAAATAGTCTACTACCAATTCAGATCTGTATACATATATTATCACTTGACAGACACAATCCAAAGCTGTGTTTTTACAGATTACCAATGGAGGAGTGATTTTATCTCCAATCAATGGCCGTACACATTGACAACACGGCTTACCACGACTGATCTCTACCATGATTTTCTGTCCTCCAACAAAGGAGAGCTACCAGCTGGGCTAGCACTGGTGTGTGTATGTGTGGTAATTACATGCATGTTTAGGAAGCTGATGGCTTGGCTGTGTACACACACACAGCCATACTGTGTCCTCAGTGATCTCCCAGCAACTTTACAGAATCAAGAAACATCACTGACTATTAAACTAAGTTGTATGATGTTTAAAATTCCATTAATGCTTAAAATATTTTCTTACGAACAAATAATATTCTGCGAAAGTGATGAATCAGAGACTACTCTTAGACAAATATTTCACTGCATGATGCATTATCTCTTTTAGAATAATGTTGTTTTAATATACTAACCTCTACAAAAGTACAGATAAAATACATTTTAAAGTTTGAATTCCAAAAAGTGCTATATCATCATAATAGATTTAAATTTTGTTTAAAAATTGATAAATCTGGCACACCATCCCGTACGTCAGACCTGTGAATAAGAAGTTCTGACCAGACCCTCCACCAATATACCTAACTCAGGGCCACCAATTTACTTGCATTAAGATTTCAACACTTGAGGCTCTCACTTGCTTTTCAATTAAAAAGTATTGATTAAACTTGATAATGTACAGATCGGTCTAGAAGACAAGAATGCCCCCTACAGTGTAGTCACGTTGGGAGACGCTGCTGGATTTCCAATACATTATTAAATATAATAATAATAATAACAGCAAAATGATATCGCTTGTTGAACTTGTCATGTTATATTAATGGTGAAGCTGTTTTAGTTTCCAAGTAACATTGTTATATACAATTTTTAAAAAAATAAACACGCTACATCTTAATACATAATATGATTATTTATTCTGTGTTTCCCCTTTACTTTCAGTAGTGCTGAGTGACAGACCAATTTATTTGTTATTTCCAGACAATAAGATAACAAGCCAGTTTTTTCTGTTGTATTTTTTAAATAGACCATGATATCATGTGGACATATCTCAATTTGTGTGAGATTTTTATAATCACTAAAAATAAAAACATTTTATTATTGCACGATTGGCATGCACAAACACATCAAATACTATTGCCTGTATCGACTGCTGAAATAGAAATAGACAAGGAAGTGTCTAAAGGTAGACAAGTTAAAACCTTAAATCAGATATATTTCTTACATGATTGTGGCTCTTGCAAAAATTTATAAATGAAAGATAGCGATGATTTCCTACTTAATTCATCAAAAATTATTTTACAAAATTTCCCAAAGAAATCAATTTAGAACCATATATTTTTTATTGAAGCCTTCAGTTTTATCCAGTTGTAGATTCTTTTACACTCAAACATGTTTCAAAACAGCAAAAAAACTTCTCCCTTTATAATGATATTTTACAAGTATGTTTTATTGTATTTCATATATTGTCAGTAATACCAAGACGTATAAAATCCAACAGGCATTTGATCCATTGCACACAGTTTACAACACAGACTGGTATTTGGTTAAGATATTACAACATCCTTAGCACAACAGCAGAAATACATAAAAATACATATTATCTAAATCAGCTTGAATTTTTTCTTTCTTTTCCCCTTTGTACTCATTTTTTGTGTGTTAAGGTGATAATTTGCAATCAGTGTTTAATAATTCATAAATCAAATACAGTTAATTCATATTAACTTATTAACCCCTATAGACACATTTAAACTCTTCCAAATCAAACGTTGAGATAGTTTATTATGAAATTTCAGGGGTGAATGAGTGAAGTTCTGTATAAGATATACATAGACGTGGACAGTCACAGATTTCAGACTCCAAGACAGGACCAGGACATATCTTACATTTAGTACAGCCAGCTTTAGGACCCTTATGCTGACCAGGGAAGCATGTGATTGGGCAAGTTAGTGATGTTAAAATTCTTTTCTTTCCACAAAATCAGGAAGCTTTTCTCTAGGATCAGTAGAGCTGCCAAGTTTGAAAATAGTCTGGAACACTCAAATACTGTATCTCTTGAGAATGCCAACTTCAGTAAGAATCTAGTTTCGTAGACAATCAGATAGCTCAATTGGTTGGACATCCGTCTAGAGTTCAGAAGGTCCCGGGGTTTGAACCCCAGTCTGGCTGTTTATATTCCCTGTCCTGTTACAGAGGTGGGTGCGACTAATCCTGGTTACAGGCATTTGGTGTATACTTGACAAAGGGATACCCAGCCCTAGAGTATTAATAATTGTGTCTTCGGTGGCAAGGATTTTGTTCATGGAGGGAAGAACACTGGCAACCAGATAGCTCACTTGGTCAAGCGTCAGTTTAGAAGGTCCCGGGTACGAACCCCAGATTGTGCATTTTTCTCTCTTGGTACACTTCATTTCTCATTTCTGCATTACTATTAACATCACTCAGATTTTTGTTACAATATAATGTTCCAACTTATCTCACAAGAATATCTGTTTCATTTACAACATCAAGTGATTGACACATGAAATAGCTTTTAACAGGAAATATTGATGTCATAAACTTTCAAAAATTATATTTTATTCGGTTATATCAACGTATTAAACGGATTTCACTGGCTCTTAACAAATGAACACAGGGTATACGGATCATATCATTTAGAACAATTTTCAAAGCTCCACCTAACAAAGAAAAGGTTGTTATATCCTAAATCCCATTTCATTTCCCATCATAACGACATAACAGCATTTTTGATATTACGTAAGTGTTTTTATAAAACCAACACCGTAAAACTAGCAGTATTTTAAAAGCTTTATAAATCAGACGCAATTAGCAGAACGACGACAGCACGATTTCGAAGGGGATAACTCATCATCTTAGCTTTTATAATTGATTTTATCACAGCTGTCAATAACCAATCATAATTGCAATCGAATAATTACACTTACAAAATATGTCAAGGATGCTAAAATGTTTCTGAACATTTTAACTCTTAATTGGCAAAAACAACCCAATCATGCTTTTTAATCACATGTTCATGTTACAATATGACTTCAGAGCATTGCTAGTTTGCTATACAATATACTGCAGCACTTGAAATCGGTGTGACAATCAACCATCCCACGAGGTGCTCGCATACAAAATTTGTCAATAGTAAGTAACAAGAGTACATAATATATGTACCAGACAATATGCCGAAAAAGAACAAAGGGCCATAACTATGTTTATAGAGAGAGGCGCAAGACCAAACCTCGGTACACAAGACTTTGTTGACCAAGTGCAAACTTATCATCTCCTTATCCTCATGGTAGTTTGTACCTGTTGGGACCAAATATAATAATTGGCTTGGTTTGAATTGTGTTTGAAAATCATGTCCTATTAACATGTTTGGTGGTGGAGGAAAGCTGGAGTACCTGAGAAAAACCACAGACCTACAGACAGATGAATACTTAGAAACTGCCCCGCGAAGGTTTCGAACCCAAAACTCAGGTGCGGAGGGAGCTAATACTTACTACAAAAGTACATCAAAAGCTGCAGCTTATTGTTGAGGTTTTATTATACTTCAATGAAATGTTGGGTAAATGAAATATCGCTTCAATAACGTGGTGGGTAAATGGAATATCGCTACAATGACATGGTGGGTAAATGAAATATCACTTCAATAACATGGTGGGTAAATGAAATATCACTTCAATAACATGGTGGGTAAATGAAATATCACTTCAATAACATGGTGGGTAAATGAAATATCACTTCAATAACATGGTGGGTAAATGAAATATCACTTCAATAACATGGTGGGTAAATGAAATATCGCTTCAATGACATGGTAGGTAAATGAAATATCGTTTCAATGACATGGTGGGTAAATGAAATATCGCTTCAGATCAGTAAACATTTCATTTTACTTTTCAAAATTTACTGACGTAATTTCCTGACATCGATGCTGCAAGGAACCGTAGGAAGAAAATCAAGGGCCGACTTTGTTTTTCTTGGTGTACGAAGATGGGGAATAAAGTGATACTTCAATAAATTGATTTTTTTCTAATTAGATATATTTCATGTTTATATTTCAAAAGCAAAATTGTGATAAAAGAAGTCGTGACATTGGAAGATCTAATAAGAGAGTCAATACTCTCCCACTAGGATGTCAAACACGATGACATCACAGTACAAATTTATCAGATCTTCATTACACACTGTATGCAAGTCATCAAAACCAGACCTTTGTAAACCCATGTTTATTTTTTCATGTTCAACAGACCAATTACCTGTCATTTTCTTCACCTCTGACTCTTGCGTCTAAATGCCTACATGCCACCCTAGCCTGCCCATCGTGGCCCACAAACATTCATATTAACCTTCTAATGCACTGAATCTCCATGAAATACTGATGGGTCGTAAAAGTCGCTTTTATTCAATTGATTTATGTTAACATCATTGTGTAAACCCATTGGATGTTCCTTATAAAACCGTTTAATTATGCAGTGAATGGCCTCAGCCTATCAAGAGTTTATCAGGACATGCATCTTTCCAACCTCACAGGCAAAAAAAATTGAAGTGACATGCACAGCTAGTTTATGGACGCCATGCTGAAACAATTTTATTTGATATGTCTCGCCACGTAGATATCGCAGGATCCCAAACGGTTTTAGGTTTTAGACTCGTACATGTCATGGGTAGAAAATAATAAATGCACAAATATGTAATGCGTTTTTTCAATTCTTTATAAAACTTTTTGAGATAACAATAGATAAGTATATACCCTACCAGTACAGGTAAATACTGTTATTTAATCCTGTCACCTGTCAGATTCCAGTGACAAATACATCCTGTCTGTCAATGATATTAATATGGGTTATAAATACTGGTTTTTAGGATATTTTCTTCACATTATATCCCAACCTGATTTGTTTGTATTTCAATTCAAGGTTGTCAAAAGAATAATTTTGTAAATGAAACATGTTTTCATTACAATAAGCTAAAGATTTTTATTTCTTCCATGTTTTGTTTTTGTTTTGGGTTCTTCCTTCTTTCATTACCATTCCAGCTAAGATTGCTGTCCAGTCAAAACAAATTTCTTTATGCCAATACATTGAGGGTGGGGAGGGCTGATTGTTATCTACTAAGTGTTAAAATATCTCAAAATAAGATTTAGGTGTTACCATGGTGATCTGACTTTTGACCTAACAACCTTGACCCCGGTATCCTTTAATTTAATACCTTGACCTTTAATCAGTAATACCTCTACATTCCGTGTTACAGGCATGTCATATTAACTCATTTACCCCTGAACTCATGCTTTCATTCTTTCAACTCAAAGGTTGGAATAGTTCATTATGGAATTTAAAAGGTACTAATAAATGAGTTAACTACTGCTACTGTAAATGACCTTGACCTCAGGTAAATGACAGGTAACATTGTACCTGATAAGCTGAAGAAATGATGAATACTAGCACCAGACTTTTAACCCTGACGATATTAACCTCTGTTACTTTTAAACTTGACTTTTGTTATTTTTAAATCTACTCTGCATCCACAGGATAAAAGCACGTGTGGTTATCAACATATATACAGGTAAAGAACAAATATATCACCAGATGGTTAGATACTACAAATAGAATCTGCATGGGGCCATCAAAACATTTGCTAACCGGCACAAAATGCAATTTAATGACTTTGCACTTTTTCAGATTAATGTTTCAAATATAAAAGCTGTTTTCATAATACAGGAAAAAAAACAACGAATAAAGGCGAGATAAACGAGGAGTAACACAGAAGAAATTCTAGTCATTTTCACAGTATGAGCCATAAAGATTGCCTGTAATATTTCTCCACTTCCATTTGATCTGTTAAATGGCTAGTAGGACTGTAAAATGATATAGCTATCTGTTCAGTATTGTAGGCAGTGTCAATAGGGGCAGAGGCAGTCACACTGGAGCAAGTCAGATATCAGGTGGCCTACCATTGTCACCCACTCTATAGAAATCCGGTGTATCAATATTATATGGGCCGAGAAAACATTGTCTGTCTGATGTTGAGAGAGGAAATAATAATGAAAGGATTTGTAAGTTAGCAGTTAGCCAGTATGGGTTAGAAGTATTGCTTTTTCAAAGTTGGATTATGGATGATAACCCTACGCGGGAATTAGAGAATGTTTGTATTGGCTCACGATCCCACGGGGAAATAAAGTGTTCGTAGTACTTGTATGAAACGTGTATAAAAGAACCATGTAATTTAGTATTCATATGTTTATTACTTTGTCCGGGGAATTCTTTTACAGTTATTTGTGTTGCACTATATTGAGATATAGTGCCATCAGTCAATTTACCTGAAGTACAATAAATTATTTTTATAGTAACAATCAAAATACCTATGTCAATGTATACCACATATCCTGTAATTAAATTGATGATGTAGTACAAGGTGATTTATATATACCAGTACCAGACATATCATTTCGTATTCACTCTGCCTCGGTTATGTAGTACAAGGTGATTTATATATACCAGTACCAGACATATCATTCCGTATTCACTCTGCCTCGGTTATGTATGATCGTTCCTCTGATATAGGCTTTCAATGACAGCATATGTTAATATTTCCCAATGACTCGATAATACCAGGTCGTCACCAGTCTATATATATATATATATATATATATATGTAAAAATAAAAAAGGACATGGACACATTACTTAGAAAATACACAAATGAATAAAACTATTATATGCTATTCAGACTGGGTTTTATTCATTTGTGTATTTTTTTAAATTGTTGCTATAGTCTAACTCTCAGAGTTATTATTCTTTGTTTTGTGGCGTCCTAGTTCTTATGACTTCATAATCATCATGACGCCATTAAAAATGTTTAAATAAACAGTCTGAAGAGCTCCCACCGATGGAGTGAAAGCGCTAAGTAATGTGTCCATGTCGTTTTTTATTTTTACATATATTTTCTTCTGCAAGGACATTTCAATTTTATTATTTTATTATATATATATTCATATTGCTGTAAGATTTGTTTCTTCTTTAAGTTCAGTAACAGCTATGGTCATTTATAATTAAGGATGTGCAAGGGTTTGGTGGTCCTAGAACAGTGATCAATCTACATGCGAGTCCCGAGTCCAGTACTCATAAAATTATTGAAGAACTCATAGAAATTCTGGAAATATTTTAATTTAAAATTGTGGGACCCCTTGTTTTCAGCAAATGTACAAAAAGGACCCATAAAAATCAATTGTAAATTGATTGCTGATAGAACCAAAGAATTGGGGCCAGTACCTAGCGACTGACCTACCCAGGCATCCAACCCATGACCCAGAGCCTCTAAACCATCTAGGCAGTCGGACGCCTAAGCTTCAAAGACACCACGGCCCCTTCAGATTATGGACGAGATCTTTTCATGTTACATCATTACACACCTACCACTCACATTTGAACTTTTCGAATTAAAGGTCCGAATAGTTCATTATGACATTTCTGGGGTGAATGAGTTAATCAGTATCAGGAATGAAGGCATGTGGGGAGCCTTAATGTGGAAGCACCTGCTGAAAACTCAAGTTATTGATCAGGCAGAGGAACCAATACTTGTTCACATCCATCAGCAGATTGAATCTGGCCGCTTCACATTTGGACTGGTGACATATTGGAGTAGACTGCCTGACATTTTGACTCGTGACATGTGAGATTGCCAAAACTCAATTATAGCATCAGCCTGCTGCTTCACATTTTGACTGGTAATATATCAAACTGCTGTTTCTCATTTTGACTGGAATTAATTCAAAATCCTGCTTCACATTTTGATAGGTTAACATATCAAACTGCTGTTTCTCATTTTGACTGGTAACATATTACACTGCTGATTCACATTTTGACAGGCGTATAAATATCAAAAACCTGCTTCACATTTTGACTGGAATTAATTCAAAATCCTGCTTCACATTTGGATAGGTAACATATCAAAACGCTGCTTCACATTTTAACTGGTAACATGTCAGCTGCCTGCAGCTTCACATTTTAATTTTACCTCTTGTACTACTTTTAGAAAGTGACTTTGACTTTAAAAACTGTTTTAAAGCACTTCCAGATACTCTAGATGACACATCTACCTATGGGTGTCTCACTATGCAAACTTTAAAGAATTTAATGCTTTTTTTTTCTGAAAACGTTTCAAGAAATGAATACATGAGGGTAGGAGGCTTGACAGGCACAATGATATACTACAGGGGCCCCCATCTCATTGTCTACACAGTCTATACGCTGCAGTGGCTGATCATTTTGAGCTCGCCTCAAACATCTCAAAACATATCTCCATACAGTCACTAAGAGCTGCAATTGAAATGAATGACAAGGATCTGTCAGCTAGAGTTAAAATCACCCCACAGAACGCCGGTGTGTAGCTGACTGTAGAATCGTTTATAACAACATCAGCACTTCTCCAGCAGGTATACAAGTGGCAGGTTACTATCGCTTGATATGTAGGTATACCTTACATTAACCAGGTAGACAAACACACACTACAACCTGGGCCGAGATATCACGCAGGTGTACAGCAGATATAGAGCTATGTTATCAAACCACAGCTGTGTGTGGAATCTGTTAGCTTATACCACATCACTGTGTGTAACTCACACACTTTATCTACAGCGATTGTTGATACACCATGTACATTATGTACATTACACTGGATTAGGATACAAGTTTGATCTTCTACATTAAATTGGAGAAATAATTCTTGGATACACACACAGTCAGAAATCAAAATTTATTACCCGAACATTTCAATTCAATGTCTGTTACGTTGTCTGTGCTATTGAATTTTCATACTCTAGACAAGTCTGGCATGTTTGACAAACAACACAAAAACCTCACGGTATACCACACAGAGTGATGACTGTATCCACAAAAACCTATGACAGAGACATTGGCGAACCACATAAAGCCATGACATACTCCACACAAAGGTATGGCAGAAGTGTCAGCAGTAAAGATGCTATCATTTCCCAGTCTACATTCACCTGTAGAAACAAAGTAGGGCTGTAGGGTTGTACAATATAATCAATACTAAAATCCTGATCACAGGGTGCACACTGTACTGAGTGGCAGTCAACAGGTCTATTACATTAAGACCATCCCACACATTTCACAGTACAGTGGACTCCACTTAATATCACTCCTGTTAATATCACATTCCTCTTTATATCATGTTTTTCCCCAAGCACCATTTTTCTCTATATGTAATAGCTTACTTTTAGTTATGGATATTGGAAATGCACTAGATTTAGAGGAAAAACATGTTTCTCTTAATATCACATTCCTGTTAATATCATGTTTTTGTCTGACAAATGCAACATGATATAAAGAGGAGTGCACTGTATAACCAATACTTGCCATTCACTGCTGTTACTCTGACAAATATCTCGCAATCCATCACCTTTAATTCTGTTCACTACTAAAATCTACAGGCTAGGTATAGTACTGCCAAAATGTGTCAAATGTTTGACTCCTGTGACCTTGAAAATAGGTCAAGGTCATTAAATTGAAGAAACTTTAAAGCACTCTGTCACTTGTACCTACCGACCAAATATCATTGTCCTTGATCCCATAGTTCTTAAGAAGTCTTTCAGCGAATAAGACAACGGACAGACGACAGACGGACAACACACCATGAGTTCATCTGACACCTCATGCCAGGTGAGCTGAAAATCATGTAGCATAGCTAATGATAACAACAACTGGCATCTCTAGGCCAGCCATCGACCATTAAAAACCATCAGGAAATTACGTTTTTGCAGCCCCTAAGATAGACAGACACTTGAAGGTGACAAGGAAATTTTTCTCTATCAGCATCCGACTCCACAACAGGAACTGATTGCAAGATTACTTGTGTGCCGTTTTTTCTGTGTTACGTTACACAATCTCTTACTGACAAAACTGTGATAGTGACAGGGAAATAGCTCTTCGCTCAGTCCTACATTACCCAGGCACCAGTGACAAAAGGGAGAAAAAACCTGAAGCGACATTTTTCAGTGTTTGAAAGAAATGGCTCTGCCATTTAAACATGGCAGTCCATTTGTATTCCTGTTACATAAGATGCATTCAGAAACAAATGTAAATTAAAGGTGAACTTTAAATAAAAGTGCAAGATTTTAACGATACTGTAAATCAGATCTGCAATAGACACTAGACATAATAGAAATGGAGTCATACTGGGAAAAAATGACAATCACCTATTTGTATTGACACTGCCAGACACATCTATATTGTTTCAACGCTTTGCAGGGCAATCTATTTATTTCAGTTAGGAGCCCAAGAACATAATCAATTACCCTTTGTTTGAAGAAGATTAGGTTTTCTAAACCACAAAACCTCGCTGAAGCCTTATCATTCAAAAATATAATTTATCTGTGGAGTTTGATAGATTTTACCATAACACATGGATGAGTCACCAAGGATGTACTTTGACAGTGTCAGCAAGATTCGTAAAATTATGTATTAAAGTGATGGTTACCTTGATCAAGATGAACCCAGCATCAGAGTATTGCTTCATTATAATAATCCCAACACAATGTAAACCACTTACCTGTAAAGAGAAAAGAAAAACATAGGTATACAATCATGTGAAGTAAATTGTCGAGTCAATTTTCTCATACATGCAAATCAATAACATAATGTTTACATTATAGTCCATAATGTACACGTTATAGTTCATCAGTCCTCCGTAATACAAGTTATCGTTCCCCTGTAATACAAGTTATCGTTCCCCTGTAATACAAGTGATCGTTCCTCTGTAATACAAAATATCGTTCCTCTGTAATACAAGTAATCGTTCCTCTGTAATACAAGTCATTGTTCCTCTGTAATACAAAATATCGTTCCTCTGTAATACAAGTTATCATTTCTCTGTAATACAAGTGATCGTTCCTCTGTAATACAAAATATCGTTCCTCTGTAATACAAGTAATCGTTCCTCTGTAATACAAGTCATTGTTCCTCTGTAATACAAAATATCGTTCCTCTGTAATACAAGTTATCATTTCTCTGTAATACAAGTAATCGTTCCTCTGTAATACAAGTTATTATTCCTCTGTAATACAAGTTATTATTCCTCTGTAATACAAGTTATTATTCCTCTGTAATACAAGTTATCGTTCCCCTGTAATACAAGTTATCGTTCCCCTGTAATACAAGTAATCGTTCCTCTGTAATACAAGTCATTGTTCCTCTGTAATACAAAATATCGTTCCTCTGTAATACAAGTTATCATTTCTCTGTAATACAAGTAATCGTTCCTCTGTAATACAAGTTATTATTCCTCTGTAATACAAGTTATTATTCCTTTGTAATACAAGTTATTATTCCTCTGTAATACAAGTTATTATTCCTCTGTAATACAAGTTATTATTCCTCTGTAATACAAGTTATTATTCCTCTGTAATACAAGTTATTGTTCCTCTGTAATACAAGTTATAGTTCCTCTGTAACATAAGTCATTGTTCCTCTGTACTACAAGTTATTGTTCCTCTGTAATACAAGTTATCGTTCCTCTGTAATACAAGTTATTGTTCCTCTGTAATACAAGTTATTATTCCTCTGTAATACAAGTTATTGTTCCTCTGTAATACAAGTTATCGTTCCTCTGTAACATAAGGAATTGTTTAATTGAAGTCTGTTAGCAAAAAGTGAATACTGGGAGCAAAATATTGTTTACTTTTTTCCTGAACATTCCCACTGTTCCAATTTATCTTGTAAATGCTACAAGGAAGATTCTATCCCCCCCACCCCTCTGTCTGCAGGGTGCTTCTTGGAACGCTCCTTTGCCAATCGTTTGTTTTGGTAATACACTGTATACTGCAGCCCCAACAAAAACAAGCAACATAATAGTGTCAGTTATCAAATCCATTCATCAGCCTCTAGATAATTTTATCACCCACCTATAAGTAAGTTAGGCATCATCCCATGGATGTACATGAACAGTATGATAGATTTATATTACTGCCAAAGACTGGCTAATCAATCTAACACGCCATACAAAAGACTTCAACTTTCCAGCATGTCTATTTGGTAATGTCAGACATCTACATCTATGGATTCCAAGTAGTTTACACAGCTTACAATTAATGTGATACCATCATAAAAACCGGTCCCACCGATTAATAAAACGCTTACAAGGAATATTGGCTGGGATGTAAGGAGGAGAGATTAGTCAATAGCCCAGGTATCTGACAGCGAGGTTTCGCCCGATAAACCTTTAGTGCATGTTCATGCCAGCATTTCACTTTACCTTGGCGGTACCCTATAGCTACCTTGGCTCTTTGTCGTACCGAAAGTGTTCAATAATATGGGATGCGACACAATATGTTCTCATGAATCCCTGATCACATTCAAACGACCCCTTAGCACAATGTTTTTCATTAAATGACCCCTGAAGTATGCAAAGATATAAAGACAACAAATTACTATATGTTTCACCCTCACATGTGGTGGAGGGTGACATTAAATCTCACTTTCCATTTCCAGGATCCTCCACTTCCAACCTCTGCCGATTTATACCTACATTAATCCTGAACGTATATGATATCCTTGAGACGTCATTAATCTTTCAATTGAAGTTTTGGATAGAAAGTGTAGAAATTTTTATTTCTCTAACATTTCTATAATAGTAACTTTTATGGTTATTTTTCATCAAAACGCAGGGTATTTACCACTGTGCATTTGTTTGATAAGTGATGTAATATTCTTGTAGACAAACATCAAGTTGAGTGTGTGTATGTGTATATAGTCCCTTTAATAACATATCATCGACACCAAGGTAAACCTATATAATACGGCAGCTCCAGGTTATCAACATTTTACATATAAATCAAACTGGTTTGCTGGGCTGACTGTCAGAAACCATTACGCAAAACATTCCTCCTCATAACACTGCCAGAGTATCACAGCCAACATAAACAATCTCTAAAATACATTCCACTTTACCCAGCATTATAATATATTTACATCTATTCAACGCTTTACCATAGCATCAAAGTCAGATTAATCTGCGTCATTCATTGGGGATCATAAATGTGTATGTATGTTATAATGTTTTAAATTATACTGATTGTATAAAAATAGTATATCTATGTACTGTAAAGCGCTGGGGAGTAGCTTATGTTAGTTAGATAGGGCGCTATATCAAATGCTGTATATTTATTCATTTATCTATTTATGTGAAATCTATGATTATTTTCCGTGTCTCATCACCATAATTGGGATGCCATGTCACATCCTTGTTAAACAAAATATAATATCACACCAGGTGAACCTTATAGCGATTCAACCAGCTTATACAACAATACTATGTACGGTACGATGTAATAACACTATAATTACAGGCCATACAATACAATACAATGTACGGTACGTTGCGATAATACGTTAATTACAGGCTATACAATACAATGTACGGTATGGTGTGATAACACTATAATTACAGGCCATACAATACAATGTATGGTACGGTGTGATAACACTATAATTACAGGCCATACAATACAATGTACGGTAAGGTGTGATAACACTATAATTACAGGCCATACCATACAATGTACGGTAAGGTGTGATAACACTATAATTACAGGCCATACCATACAATGTACGGTACGGTGTGATAACACTATAATTACAGGCCATACAATACAATGTACGGTATGGTGCGACAACACTGTAATTACAGGCCATACAATACAATGTATGGTACGGTGTGATAACAATATAATTACATGCCATACAATACAATGTATGGTATGGTGTGATAACAATATAATTACAGGCCATACAATACAATGTACAGTATGGTGTGATAACACTCTAAATACTGGTCATACCATGCATCATACATGTATGGTATACCCCATGAACGGACTATGTACTCTGTGATAACACAACCCATTGTATTACACCAGTACAGAACCCTGTTTATCTAGAACTCGACAGTTAAAATCAACAACGGTTTTACAACAGCATTTTACACTTCTGTTATGTAACACCATTATTCTATCTTCTGTGTTATTTCCTCCCCAACAGCTGTTGGGTTTGAAATTTTGAGAAGGCGATTCAACATATACTGTTAAGTTGGTAATTTTGGTGGGAAATTAATTTCGGAATATTGTAATTTTCTTCGTATAAGGGAAGCACAAAATTAGACACTCAGTGAACATGATACATGAATATATTGAGACAAAGAAATGGATCTGTTTACCGTTTTACTGACAAATAGTGAAGATTAAAGACCCAATTCAATATTACATTTTACACTCCTTTGTTAAAGTGCTTGAAAGATACATTTCTTTTTATTTATTATTTTGAAAATTATTGAAAATAGGCCCCTTAAAGCAAGCTCCCTGGAACTCCCAGGACTTGGTGGGGTTTTTTTTAAAAATAAATTGCAATTAAATGTCACTGAAAAATGGACTTTCCTCGGGCATTTCCCGAAAACGCATTTTCCTTGATATATCCAGGGGTTATAATCATCCAAATATTTCAGTGCCCTTTAGAGCACATTATGTTCAACTTATGATGCAGCACAGAATTTATCCTCACAAAAATAATTTTATTGGGACATCGATGAAACCCCGGAAATAAATACTTGTAACCGAGGAGCTACTGGTACTAAACAGATACAGAAATAACACCCCAGCAAAACTGATCACCTATGTAGCAAAAACAAACATTTTTTCAGGCAATTTTTGTGTTGTCTCTGCATTAGTGTCATCCTGATAGCAAACTGGAGTAGATTAAATTTCCGACTATGCTGATACAAATTTTCTAGAAAAACCTGTTACAGAAATCTGATCAGTAAATGGATTAAAGAAAATGTTCATATTTAAAATAGCAATTAAAGTTGTCAAATTGTTCTTAGTTTAATGATTTATTTCAGAGGATGTCATCAATCACAAGAAACATTTAATTTATTTGAATTTTTAAGTTTTTAATGTCAATTACATTGTAGTTTGAAGTAGAGCACTGGAGACTCATCCTTCATTTTGTCTGTTATTTCCATGAATGTAATCTTTTAAACTTTCTGAAAAACATCTAAAAAGAAATTCTTTAATACCATATAATAAAAGAGTTCACTTAACGTCAAATACATCATTAACCTAAATCAACACTTCAAGGTAGATCGTAAGAACACATAATTAATCATAGCTCATATGTATATAGGTATTGTAATCAAGACTTTGTTACAGGTTCATGTAATTAAGATTTCTTGCACAGGTATTTGTTGTAATTGAGATTTCTTGTAAAAGTTCATGTAATTAAGATTTCTTGCACAGGTATTTGTTGTAATTGAGATTTCTTGTAAAAGTTCATGTAATTAAGATTTCTTGTACAGATATTTGTTGTAATCAAGACTTTGTGACAGGTGTTGTGATTGAGATGTCTTGCACAGGTATTTGTTGTAATTAAGTTATCTTGTACAGGTATTTGTTGTAATTAAGATTTCTTGCACAGGTTCATGTAATTAAAATTTCTTGAACAGGTATTTGTTGTAATAAAGATTTCTTGCACAGGTATTTGAAACAATCAAGATTTCTTGCACAGGTAGGTATAACAAATAATCAAGATTTCATGCACAGATATCGTAATTAATCACTGTTGATAAAATAGATTTGGTTGATTCTTCCGTAAGAATTTCAGAATCATATAATGGTAAACATTTACAGAATTGAAACCAAGTCTCCTGTGTAATCCTGTGTATGATGCTATATTTATCTCATCAATGACCCTATATTTTTACTGACAAATATTATCGGTCTTTTGTACAAAGAATACACAGGTTAGGACCAGCTATTGTTTAACACTACAGCAGATATCTACACCCAATAGGCGGTCATTTAAAGCCATTGATCAGTTATTGTTGGCGTGTACCAGTAATCAATGACCTCGTAATGTACCGTAATTTGTTCAGACAACCCAGGCCATTCATCATCAACTAATTAACACTCGTACATATCAAATGGGAATTTGTAAGCAGTTTGTCATAACATGCAAACAATTAAACAATAACAAAGACAGCTTGTCTAAAGTTTTACACATATTCATGTAGCAGGATGTACACATCTATTGAACAGGTAAAACGCACTTTGCCTCACCTGTACACAGGTAGGTCCATATATCTACCAACCAGGTGTTATCTTTCAACCTTGCTTTAATCAGTGATCTAGACTATTCTCCAGGTAAATTGGTACCCGTCCACTGTCATCAACAAACCCATTAGGCGCTACATATACCCCCTCGTATACCTCTCCAACATATCTAACCAGCAGTGCAATAATTAGAAATGGCCGGGTGTGGTGCTAGGTGGCCAGAATATGACATTTTACTGTGGTCACATCATTAGAATGGCTGTTGGCCAAGCAGGCGACACATCCCTTTCTGTGGAATGTTCCATTCTAATAATGTGGCAACAGCAGTAGATTTGATAATAATAATAATATATAACATTTGACATAGCACCCTATTTACCTAACATAAGCCTCTCTAAAGTGTTTTACTATACATACAATCTACAATTAACACATACAGTCACCTGCATGGCCAACATTAGAAAGTGTCTAACGAGACAGATTATTTTCTTAATTAGGAAAATTAATGTGCAGTATATGTTAGTTACATGTTTAATGCCGCTACATACACATAAATATATCAGTGTTACGACTGTCAGGAATGTGCGGTAACTGATTTTCTATTCATAGTAACATTGTTACGTTGACCTTGATCTTTGACCTTCAGGCCTTGAGAGCAATTCCAAATAAGAATTTCCAGTGAGGAAGCTCTGTATGCAGTGCGAGTTTGATGGGCCCAAGGTAGCTCAAGACATCACAGTCAAACCTTGGTTTGGACAACGTAAACATTGTGTTAAACATTTATCACTAACTCTATCTGTACCTTGTGATGGACAATCGCCTAAAAATCATTATCAATTATTGGTTGTAATCAAAGTATCAAGTCCATTGATGATTGATTATATATCAATACTCAAATAAGGAAAAAGCGCTACCATAACATCAAAGGACAATGTTGCTGTCTTAGGGGTAGATTTCGGGAATTTTTTTGTAATGAAAGGATTTCAGGCAATTTTTTCAATCATATGGTAAAAATAATGAAAAAGCATTACTATCAAAAAATATATAACATTTTGATTTTAGTGAAGAATTGATTATATTGACAAAGAATTTTGCAATCGATAATCAGAATGTGAAAGGACAAACTCATCAATTTTTTATTATAACCAATCATAAGCCTATCACTATCTGTACTTAGTATGTATCAACATGCGAACATCCTGTTTAGGGAAGAAGTAATGAACAGGAAAATCAATGATACACCTGTGAAGCAGCCATATGCACCTGGTTCACATTATTTCATCACTGTAACGATGAGGCTTTTAGCTATACATGTAACACACTGCTTATTACAAGAGTTTTAGTGCACCATTTTGAAATGCGCTCTTTCTACATGGAAATTGAAGTGTACTGTCAGCCAACACTATGATTGGTGTGTCAGCCACATATTAACTCGGATGGCTTTCATCAAGTGTGATATCAACATAACAAGAAACATATTGCGAGGTCAGCTTTGATTGTATCTCGTGTGACATGTTCTAGATGTAGAACATACTGGTGGGCACAGATGTTCACGCCAATCATTCCAATCATTATATCTAGTACTGCTTATTCCAACCATTAGTACCATTCAGTATTAATTTACATTTAAAAAGATTGAACTCTGAATGAAAAACTGAAGTTCATCAAGATCCTGGAATTAATCTACAAATATCTCTGGTTTGGTTTGATTTATTTTGTTTTAAGTCCTATTAACATGTTTTACGTTCTATTAATAGTCAGGGTCATTTAAGGACGTGCCAGGTTTGGAGATTAAGAAAAGCCAGAGTACCCGGAGAAAAACCACCAACCTATGGTTGGTATCTGGCAACTGCCCTACGTGGGATTCAAACTCGTAACCAAGAGGTGGAAGACTAGTAGTAGAATGTTGGGACTCTTTAACCACTAAGCCAGCGCAGCCCCCAAATATCTCTGGAAGCTAATATTGTCTGTTTTAAAGTAACCAAGGCTACATAAATATTTCTGCAACTTGTAGCAGTTGTATCAATATTTTCCTCTCCATAGAAATTTCATCCCAGTTTGAAGAATTTTTTTGAAGGAAAGAATATAGAATGATACACTTTGTGAGTTAATATTAAATTTTTTTTTATGACCAAACTTCAATTTTCATTAACAGCATTTACCAGTGGTGTGCTGATTCATTAAAATAATTGATTATTAGTCGGAAATACTTTTGATATCAATTAATTGATATTATTTTTTACTATCAATTAAAACTCCAGTTCTATAGAGACATTTTCCGATGATTTTTTGCAAGTCAGATAAGACTTTCAAATTTTTGTCACTGATAAAATGGAAAAGAATTTTATGCTGACGTGAAACTTGTGTGATGGTTTTATGAAAGAGATGATTTGACTCTGGTGCATTTGATTATTCAAATAATGCTGTCACATGCGCATGTAGCATCAACATCAATTTATTAACATTTCAGATTGCAAGATGGGAGTAAATATCAATTTTCATAGAAAAAAGTTTTGCCTAGCAAAATAATGGAATATAATTGATAATCAATTAAGTTTTCAAGAAACAATTATCGATAGTTGAATCAAAACCGTTACCAACCACTAACATTTACACTGTTGGGTGGTTTCCCAATCTCTCAGGCAGTTAAAAATTCATCAAGATTGATCATAAACCTGTTATATTTTTGTTCACGCCGACAGGAGTACTTTAGCATTGCTTGCATGTGTTGATATCAGAAACATGTAACGATCTGTACGAAAATATCTCATAGGTCAAAACCCATCCTCCATGATTAACTTTAAACGTGATTCTATTATCAGATATCAATTTAAATATGTGTTAAACAAAAGAAATTATCAATCAACATAAAAATAACTTTTTTTTCCAATATGGCACATGGATGAATTTAGAAGTTGATAATACCTTATCTTAAGGCTCAATAATAATATCTTTGTATTTAACAGCAAATAATATCGATAAATATCTTTGTATTTAACAGCGAGTTATATTGATAAATAAATTGCCCAAGTGCAAACTGCCTTGTCATGTTTTGTGTCTGTCTCCCGACAACAAATGACAGGCTTTAAATCATCCTGGCAAAAGTACAAGTTACTTTGTTATATATTTAGCATTCTCAGTCAATTGAGCCTTATAAATTAATGGTCGACATGCAATGAATTAACACAATATACAGACAAGTCTGTATTGGGAGAAGGGCCGCTGTGGCCGAGTGGTTAAGGTGTCCCAGCATTCTACCATTTAGCCCTCCACCTCTGGGTTGCGAGTTTGAATCCCATGTGGGGCAGTTGGGTTTTTTCTCCGGGTAATCTAGCTTTCCTCCACCTTCAAAACCTGGCATGTCCTTAAATGACCCGGGCTGTTAATATAATAGGACGTAAAACTAAATAAACAAAACCAAGGAGAATATAGGTAAACACTCGCAAAGCAGGAGAGAGTATTATCTTAAAACAGAACCAAACACAGCTTGATATAGCCGCAATATTTTCTAAACTGATAATGTCTGATAGACAAAACAAAACAGTACATGTAATAACGTTCTTATCAATCCGTTTTTTAGTGTTAACCTTCGCAAGTCAAAATCTCGAAAAACATTCCATCTAAAAAGCATCTGAAATTTTATGATTTGACAAGCTTTCCACTTCACACCAACTTAATCCTACATCAATCAAATATGTGTGTATAACCTTGTACGGGACACACTGTTAAATCCCTCATCAATCAAACGTGTGTGTAACCCTGATCTGGACATTGACTGCTGGTTGCTATGGCAAGGTTACCATCCCCTATTTATCAGGAATTCCCTCCAGGTGAAAATGTCTCCTGCACTGCAGCAATGATTGGAAGTGAGTCACTTTGGCCATTAACAAGGAGTTTCATCACCAGTGATCGGAGATTCTGACATAGGGAGATGGGTTCATCTATGGAGGTTTAACAGGGAGTTTCATCGCCAGTGGTCGAAGATTTAGACTTCAGGAGGAAGGTTCATCTATAGAGGTTTAACATGGAGCTTCATCGCCAGTGATCGGAGATTCAGAAATAGGGAGAAGGGTTCATCTATAGCGGTTTAACAGGGAGTTTCATCACCAGTGATCGAAGATTCAAACACAGGGAGGAGGGTTCATCTATAGAGGTTTAACAGGGAGTTTCATCGCCAGTGATCGGAGATTCCGACATAGGGAGGAGGGTTCATCTATAGAGGTTTAACAGGGAGTTTCATCACCAGTGATCGGAGATTCAGACATAGGGAGGAGGGTTCATCTATAGAGGTTTAACAAGGAGTTTCATCGCCAGAGAATGGAGATTCAGACACAGGGAGGAGGGTTCATCTATAGAGGTTTAACAGGGAGCTTCATCGCCAGAGATCGGAGATTCAGACACAGGGAGGAGGGTTCATCTATAGAGGTTTAACAGGGAGTTTCATCGCCAGAGATCGGAGATTCAGACACAGGGAGGAGGGTTCATCTATAGAGGTTTAACATGGAGTTTCATCACCAGAGATCGGAGATTCGGACACAGGGAGGAGGGTTCATCTATAGAGGTTTAACATGGACTTTCATCGCCAGAGATCGGAGATTCAGACACAGGGAGGAGGGTTCATCTATAGAGGTTTAACAGGGAGTTTCATCGCCAGAGATCGGAGATTCAGACACAGGGAGGAGGGTTCATCTATAGAGGTTTAACAGGGAGTTTCATCGCCAGAGATCGGAGATTCAGACACAGGGAGGAGGGTTCATCTATAGAGGTTTAACAGGGAGTTTCATCGCCAGAGATCGGAGATTCAGACACAGGGAGGAGGGTTCATCTATAGAGGTTTAACAGGGAGTTTCATCGCCAGAGATCGGAGATTCAGACATAGGGAGGAGGGTTCATCTATAGAGGTTTAACAGGGAGTTTCATCGCCAGAGATCGGAGATTCAGACACAGGGAGGAGGGTTCATCTATAGAATTAACATGGAGTTTCATCGCCAGAGATCGGAGATTCAGACACAGGGAGGAGGGTTCATCTATAGAGGTTTAACATGGAGTTTCATCGCCAGAGATCGGAGATTCAGACACAGGGAGGAGGGTTCATCTATAGAGGTTTAACATGGAGTTTCATCGCCAGAGATCGGAGATTCAGAAATAGGGAGAAGGGTTCATCTATAGCGGTTTAACATGGAGTTTCATCGCCAGAGATCGGAGATTCAGACACAGGGAGGAGGGTTCATCTATAGAGGTTTAACATGGAGTTTCATCGCCAGAGAATGGAGATTCAGACACAGGGAGGAGGGTTCATCTATAGAGGTTTAACAGGGAGTTTCATCGCCAGAGACCGGATATTCAGACACAGGGAGGAAGGTTCATCTATAGAGGTTTAACATGGAGTTTCATCGCCAGAGATCGGAGATTCAGACAAAGGGAGGAGGGTTCATCTATAGAGGTTTAACATGGAGTTTCATCGCTAGTGATCGGAGATTCAGAAATAGGGAGAAGGGTTAATCTATAGAGGTTTAACATGGAGTTTCATCGCCAGAGATCGGAGATTCAGACATAGGGAGGAGGGTTCATCTATAGAGGTTTAACAAGGAGTGTCATCGCCAGTGATCGGAGATTCAGACATAGGGAGGAGGGTTCATCTATAGAGGTTTAACATGGAGTTTCATCGCCAGAGATCGGAGATTCAGACATAGGGAGGAGGGTTCATCTATAGAGGTTTAACATGGAGTTTCATCGCCAGAGATCGGAGATTCAGACATAGGGAGATGGGTTCATCTATAGAGGTTAAACATGGAGTTTCATCGCCAGTGATCGGAGATTCAGACATAGGGAGGAGGGTTCATCTATAGAGGTTAAACATGGAGTTTCATCGCCAGTGATCGGAGATTCAGACATAGGGAGATGGGTTCATCTATAGAGGTTTAACAGGGAGTTTCATCGCCAGTGGTCGAAGATTCAGACACAGGGAGGAGGGTTCATCTATATAGGTTTAACATGGAGTTTCATCGCCAGAGATCAGAGATTCAGACATAGGGAGGAGGGTTCATCTATAGAGGTTTAACATGGAGTGTCATCGCCAGAGATCTGAGATTCAGACACAAGGAGGAGGGTTCATCTTTGGAGGTTGAACAGGAAGTTTCATCACCAGAGATAGGAGATTCAGACATAGGGAGGAGGGTTCATCTATATAGCTATGTCTTGATCATTTCTACACAGGTCAGGTCAGTCTTAGGTTTAACTCACTCACCCCTGAAATTTCATAATGAACTTATCCAACCATTGAATTGGAAATTGTTCATGTGTGTTTTCAGGGGTGAATGAGTGAATTTCCAATCCCATTATAAGTTTAAATCTATACAGAATAGATATACTCTACTAAAGACCTTGTCAAGAATCTGATGAACACTGACCTAAAGTCACTTCATAGTATTTCACTGGTAAGTCACCTCCCCATGTGCTTTGATTGTAAGAAATCAAAATAATCTGTCAGTGTAAATAACTCTGCACATAAACACCTCAAATGAACACCAGATGGTGAGAGTCATTATGCCATGAGCACAAAGCCACAGAAGCTGCACACAGCCACAGCATCAGAACAACAGGGATGACAATGCCTTAAGGATTGCACTGCTACAAGATCACACACGAGTATTCTGTACAGATGGATCCGGGTCACTAATACCATTAGAAATATTCAAAAAAAGCCTGAGAATACTTATGCTATTAGCCCTTTAATGGTATGGTTTCCGGTCTCCTTGATGATGATGACTAGAAAGGGCTTCCCCAAACATTGATGTTTATTGACAGCCCACAGAGGTGAATTAGATACTGCTGTAGGGTTACTGGTGTACATACATTTCCATGTTTCCTGTGGTATTCATCATCCCTCAATGCTAATGGGCAAGTACTGCATATCTGATCACCATGACATTGATTGGCTGTCATCAGTGGTGTGACCTGCCAGCAATAAACTTCTATATGGAATGCATTCATTATATAACAAAGCTAATATAGAATTGTAGAATTGATCCAATTTTCTGAAGGTAAAACTTTATTTACATAGCAACTTTTCTTATTTATTGGATTAACACTTCAAAACCTTTCCTACTCACTTGTTGCTTTTAATGATGGTCACAAGACCTTGCTCTTAATAAAAGGTACAGGACCACTCCAACCCTACAGTACCAGACCTTGTCCCCAATAAAGGTACAGGGCCACTGTAACCCTACAGCACCAGACCTTGTACAGGGCCACTCTAACCCTACAGCACCAGACCTTGTCCCAAATAAAGGTACAGGGCCACTCTAACCCTACAGTACCAGACCTTGTCCCCAATAAAGGTACAGGACCACTCTAACCCTACAGTACCAGACCTTGTACAGGACCACTCTAACCCTACAACACCAGACCTTGTCCCCAATAAAGGTACAGGGCCACTCTAACCCTACAGTACCAGACCTTGTACAGGGCCACTCTAACCCTACAGTACCAGACCTTGTCCCCAATAAAGGTACAGGGCCACTCTAACCCTACAGTACCAGACCTTGTCCCCAATAAAGGTACAGGACCACTCTAACCCTACAGTACCAGACCTTGTACAGGACCACTCTAACCCTACAGCACCAGACCTTGTCCCCAAAAAAGGTACAGGACCACTTTAACCCTACAGCACCAGACCTTGTACAGGACCACTCTAACCCTACAGTACCAGACCTTGTCCCCAATAAAGGTACAGGGCCACTCTAACCCTACAGTACCAGACCTTGTCCCCAATAAAGGTGCAGGGCCACTCTAACCCTACAGTACCAGACCTTGTACAGGGCCACTCTAACCCTACAGTACCAGACCTTGTCCCCAATAAAGGTACAGGGCCACTCTAACCCTACAGCACCAGACCTTGTCCCCAATAAAGGTGCAGGGCCACTCTAACCATACAGTACCAGACCTTGTCCCCAATAAAGGTGCAGGGCCACTCTAACCATACAGTACCAGACCTTGTCCCCAATAAAGGTACAGGACCACTCTAACCCTACAGCACCAGACCTTGTCCCCAATAAAGGTACAGGACCACTCTAACCCTACAGTACCAGACCTTGTCCCCAATAAAGGTGCAGGGCCACTCTAACCATACAGTACCAGACCTTGTACAGGACCACTCTAACCCTACAGCACCAGACCTTGTACAGGGCCACTCTAACCCTACAGTACCAGACCTTGTCCCCAATAAAGGTACAGGACAACTCTAACCCTACAGTACCAGACCTTGTCCCCAATAAAGGTACAGGGCCATTCTAACCCTACAGTACCAGACCTTGTCCCCAATAAAGGTACAGGGCCACTCTAACCCTACAGTACCAAACCTTGTCCCCAATAAAGGTACAGGGTCACTCTAACCCTACAGTACCAGACCTTGTACAGGACCACTCTAACCCTACAGTACCAGACCTTGTAAAGGACCACTCTAACCCTACAGCATCAGACCTTGTCCCCAATAAAGGTACAGGGCCACTCTAACCCTACAGTACCAGACCTTGTCCCCAATAAAGGTACAGGACCACTCTAACCCTACAGCATCAGACCTTGTCCCAAATAAAGGTACAGGACCACTCTAACCCTACAGCATCAGACCTTGTCCCAAATAAAGGTACAGGGCCACTCTAACCCCACAGTACCAGACCTTGTCCCCAATAAAGGTACAGGGCCACTCTAACCCTACAGTACCAAACCTTGTACAGGACCACTCTAACCCTACAGTACCAGACCTTGTCCCCAATAAAGGTACAGGACCACTCTAACTCTACAGCACCAGACCTTGTCCCCAATAAAGGTACAGGGCCACTCTAACCCTACAGTACCAGACCTTGTCCCCAATAAAGGTACAGGGCCACTCTAACCCTACAGTACCAGACCTTGTCCCCAATAAAGGTACAGGGCCATTATAACCCTACAGTACCAGACCTTGTACAGGGCCACTCTAACCCTACAGTACCAGACCTTGTCCCCAATAAAGGTGCAGGGCCACTCTAACCCTACAGTACCAGACCTTGTAAAGGACCACTCTAACCCTACAGCAACAGACCTTGTACAGGACCACTCTAACCCTACAGTACCAGACCTTGTACAGGACCACTCTAACCCTACAGTACCAGACCTTGTACAGGGCCACTCTAACCCTACAGTACCAGACCTTGTCCCCAATAAAGGTACAGGACCACTCTAACCCTACAGTACCAGACCTTGTACAGGACCACTCTAACCCTACAGTACCAGACCTTGTACAGGACCACTCTAACCCTTCAGTACCAGACCTTGTACAAGGACCACTCTAACCCTATAGTTCCAGACCTTGTCCCCAATAAAAGTACAGGACCACTCTAATTCTACAGCACCAGACCTTGTCCCCAATAAAGGTACAGGACCACTCTAACCCTACAGTACCAGACCGTGTCCCAAATAAAGGTACAGGGCCACTCTAACCCTACAGTACCAGACCTTGTCCCCAATAAAGGTACAGGACCACTCTAACCCTACAGCACCAAACCTTGTCCCCAATAAAAGTACAGGGCCACTCTAACCCTACAGCACCAGACCCTGTCTCCAATAAAGGTACAGGGCCACTTTAACCCTACAGTACCAGACCTTGTCCCCAATAAAGGTACAGGGCCACTCTAACCCTACAGTACCAGACCTTGTCCCCAATAAAGGTACAGGGCCACTCTAACCCTACAGTACCAGACCTTGTCCCCAATAAAGGTACAGGGCCACTCTAACCCTACAGTACCAGACCTTGTCCCCAATAAAGGTACAGGACCACTCTAACCCTACAGTACCAGACCTTGTCCCCAATAAAGGTACAGGGCCACTCTAACCCTACAGTACCAGACCTTGTACAGGACCACTCTAACCCTACAGCACCAGACCTTGTCCCCAAAAAAGGTACAGGACCACTTTAACCCTACAGCACCAGACCTTGTACAGGACCACTCTAACCCTACAGCACCAGACCTTGTCCCCAATAAAGGTACAGGGCCACTCTAACCCTACAGTACCAGACCTTGTCCCCAATAAAGGTACAGGACCACTCTAACCCTACAGTACCAGGCCTTGTACAGGACCACTCTAATCCTACAGTACCAGACCTTGTACAGGACCACTCTAACCCTACAGTACCAGACCTTGTACAGGGCCACTCTAACCCTACAGTACCAGACCTTGTACAGGACCACTCTAACCCTACAGTACCAGACCTTGTCCCCAATAAAGGTACAGGGCCACTCTAACCCTACAGTACCAGACCTTGTACAGGACCACTCTAACCCTACAGCACCAGACCTTGTCCCCAAAAAAGGTACAGGACCACTTTAACCCTACAGCACCAGACCTTGTACAGGACCACTCTAACCCTACAGCACCAGACCTTGTCCCCAATAAAGGTACAGGGCCACTCTAACCCTACAGTACCAGACCTTGTCCCCAATAAAGGTACAGGACCACTCTAACCCTACAGTACCAGACCTTGTACAGGACCACTCTAATCCTACAGTACCAGACCTTGTACAGGACCACTCTAACCCTACAGTACCAGACCTTGTACAGGGCCACTCTAACCCTACAGTACCAGACCTTGTACAGGACCACTCTAACCCTACAGTACCAGACCTTGTCCCCAATAAAGGTACAGGGCCACTCTAACCCTACAGCACCAGACCTTGCCTAGGATTATAAAGCTGGTACATAACAGCAGGCCCAGTGTATGTCAAGTCTAGACAAACTTACAGCAATTTAACAGCTCCCAGTGTCATTAATGTCTACACATGGTGACTGACGCGTCTTATTGGATTGAACTGGATATTTGTATTTTATGTCTGATGGATGTTTCGGATTAGCCCACTCTCTGGATTTATTGATGTTCTCAAAACACCATCTTTCCGAGCTAAAATCTCTGCACTTCTGTGTTAGACTGAGTAGCAAATTTGTTTCTTTAATGTTTCGTAACAATAAATTTTAACTGAATTTTTAAGAAAAAATTTCCAAGATTCAAAAATTAAGAAACATCTATTTGGCAAGCAGCAATTGATATTGCCAATATAACATCCCCACATCTCCATACCAGCAGAAAGAGTATACCCAGATATTCACTACGCCATAGCAACAATAACTCCTTCACCCCTAAAGATACATTTGAACTCTTCTAAAGGTTGGAAAAGTTCATTATGACACCTCCAGGGTGAACGAGTAGAACCAGTCGAGATGTCCAGCCCATTACTCTGGTCTGTAGTCAGACACAGCCTGCTGGCTCATCATTGATGTATTCTGTCTAACTGTCCGAGATGTTGGACCCATTACAGAGACAAGGTTCTATCAAACCAGCTCCAGCTCCATCTATATACTGTCCCCTGTATGTTGCTTGCTTACTTGCTTACGAGTTGAGTTTAACAGTTTAACGCAGATACACACACTGAATTACATAGGTGTTTCGTTCTGGTGTATGTATACGGTAGAACACTTATAGTCCACATCACCTAATCCTAACCTCCCACACTACAAGACCATACATTTGAGGCACAGTGGTCTAGTGGTAGGATGCCGGGCTTGTGATCGAAGGGTTGCGAGTTCAAGTCCCAGCAAAAGGCACTTGTGTTGTATCTTTGAGCAACATACTTAACTCCACTTGTTCAAGTGTACTCCACTGTAAATGAGTACTTGGTTGGGCAGTGCTAGAAATTGCAGAATGCTAGCTGTGAGTGCCAAAATGGCAGCACCAATTGTATGCTCCCAACAGAGTTGAGAACAATATCAGCTGGTTGCTAAGGGCCTGTAACCATGGATAATGATTTGTGAACCACTTTGAGACGACCTATATGATGTTATAAAGTGGTATATATGAACCTTGA
Organism: Mimachlamys varia; assembly: GCA_947623455.1. NCBI lineage: Eukaryota > Metazoa > Mollusca > Bivalvia > Pectinida > Pectinidae > Mimachlamys > Mimachlamys varia. The sequence goes on along the minus strand of OX392532.1, from coordinate 23,269,716 downwards.
ATTATTTTTATTTTCATACCAGCTGTGGCATACATGTTTTATAAAAGATCAATGTATTGTCTGATAATGAACTAGAAATGTCTGTGAGACATATATGCCCCCTTTCCCCATATGAAATTAGTTCTTCATGCTTATTACGTATGAGGAGTTTGATGACAATCGAATCAGTAGTTATTTAAACAAGCTGTTTATATACATTCCAATGGGACAGAATGGGATGTGATACGACGTGACAGACAGACAAGGGTAACACTATTTGCCCCCTCAAACCCCCATTTCATGGCGGAGGCATAACAAAATAATGTTTGTATAGGTTCTCAAGGACTTACTACCTGTTAAATAGGAACTATATTTTTCAATGGTATTGGAAAAACTTCATAAGAATTACACTTTACCAGGATGTTATTACTGTTGATCAGAGATACAATTTCCATTAGACCTTTCGCATGCTAACATCTCGGCCATCAAATGTGGTGGATTGAAATAACTTGTCTCATAATTGCTGTAAAAACAAAATGAAGTTTATATATGAATTTGATAGTATTACATAGTGAAGAAATTCCTGATACATGTACTTATAAAGATGTTTATCAGCAGACATCAAGTTTAAACCATCAACTACTTCAGAGTCCCCTTTCTGACTGGTAAATTACTCTTAAAACCATATCTATAAATCTCTACTATAAAAGTTTTAATGTTACAGCTACCGGTATTTCTTTGTGCTCTGTAATCTTTGCAATAATGATCTACATAGTTTTCCACCGTCAGACAGACAGCACTGACATGTACTACAGGTAGTATGTACTTTTGAAACGTTCCCCAGGTATGTGCTATGCACTGGAATGTTGTTTTTGAGACATTCCCTTTTATACATGGTGGGTGGTAGACATCTTGTAATGGTGGGCTGTTCCCTAATTATAAGGGAGTGTAATCACACAGAACTTGGAGAGTAATGGAGAGATATCCTCTTATCTGCCTTCCTCATTATCCTCAAGGTTTTTTACTTTGAGACTAATAATACACCATTTTTGAAACATTCTACAATTCTTTTGAAACGTTCTTCATATCCTGTATAACCAACAACCACCTTTATTCAGCGTGTGAGGAGTTGATAGTCGATTCAACACATTGAATGTGATTTTATTAGTCTTAAAGTTGATTACAATCTTGTGATGTCAAAGTTAATAGCTATTGCTTCTAAAAACAAAATTTATACTTTCCGAAGGAAAAACGTAGGTTTCTTACGAAATCGTTACCTCAAGGTAGAGAAAGACTCCATAACTGGTGATTATATAAGTTGAATTCTCCTGTTCATTTTACTCTCGTACGTTAATCTTCATATCTGTTCGTCTTCAAACCTCTGACTTTTGATCTTGATTAATGAAAACATTCTTGGCAAATGCTTTCGCAGTAGTCCGTCTTACAGCGATCCAAGAATTTCACCTCTAACATTATAACACTAATGCCCCTCGTCTGTCCCTCTTAATCATTACCTCAAGTTCTGGGGAACCAACACCACCTTAGTGTATGTGTCACCTTTGTGGCAAAGGGTAGATAAATATTGAGACAGAACACTTTTTAATGAAGGAATTTTTGTTTTTATAAATAAGAATCAGAAAGACCCACAAGAACTCAAGTTATCTTCCAAAACTTTTGTTTGCACTTTATTCTATTTATAGTAACATTGACCTTGATCTTTGACCTTCATACTAGAAAGGTAATACTAGACTAGAGCTTTCTTTAAGGAGGCCCTATATGAAGTTTTTGCTTTAAGGCAGAACATGACTGATGCAACTAATGACGCCCACTATGTGATCCCTATATGTTGCCGTTACAGGCAACACAAAAATAAATGACTGTCATTAAACGTTATTACAATCAACTATAACTCATAAAGGAACCCTGTATCCCCCAATATACAAAAGATTGATTCACAGATTTTAAGACAATTCTCAATATAATTTGCTATTTTGAGACATTTTTTTAAACAAGCTGGATTAAACTTTTTTGAGACATCCCCCAGGTCAGAGAACATCCCCCATCTTATAACCTACCACTGTGACATACAGTAAACACAACTTTAAGGCTAACAAGAGCTACAAATTCTTGGCATCAAACTTGACTTTTTATCATAATTTGTACATACTACTTGCCACCTATGGACCTGATAAAAGGCCATAAATTCCCATTAGGATGTTACCTGGCCGCCCATCATCTGACATGTAGTTAGTGAATCTACCTCCTTAGTTTGTTTACTGTATCACAACTTCAGGGCAGTGTACTAGAAAACTCAGTAAAACATACACATGTCTCTAATTCTCCTGTGATAAAAATGGAACTAAGAGCAAATACAGCTCCGAGAGATTGTAATTGCTCCAACTTTGAAGATCCGTCTCTCACAGGAAGAAGGATTTCAACACATCTTCCATCAAAATCCAGTGAAGTGGAAAATATAGGTCAACTCATCTTCCATCAAAAGCCAGTGAAGTGGAAAATAAAGGTCAACACATCTTCCAACAAAAGCCAGTGAAGTGGAAAATATAGGTCAACTCATCTTCCAACAAAAGCCAGTGAAGTGGAAAATATAGGTCAACTCATCTTCCAACAAAAGCCAGTGAAGTGGAAAATATAGGTCAACTCATCTTCCAACAAAAGCCAGTGAAGTGGAAAACAGTGCAACACCAAAAGTCAGTGAAGTGGAAAATATAGGTTTCTGTTAATTTATTAAATTAAATGGTATAATATTCCTCCGGGACGTATCCAGAGTCTTAAAACTTCAAACTTAGCCGAGACAGAATGGTCAGTAATTACACATAATTACATCCAGGTAATTAGCACATAATTATATCCAGGTAACTAACACATGATCGGGTACATATTATACACAAACGGAGTGTCTATCAATACTGAATCACCATCGTATCATCATCACGCTTGAATCTCCAATCGCCATTTATCAGAGAGAATCATGTCCTACAACATTGCCATTGATCTATCAGAGTGCAAGGAGTTGATACGTCTGTGAGCACATCATAAATGTTAACACTGCGTGGTCCTGCACAGCCTTCGTCCTTCTCTGTAAATCTCGGCCTAATCACACATTTTTCAACAATGATCTGTACTGTAGCGTTATAATTCTTCTTATCCCATATTTTGGTCAGATTAACCGCAAATGTTTATTATATGTTTCTAAGGACAACACTTAACAGCACTTTTAACATACAAACTGACAATCACATACTGGTTTGGACCAGAGCACAAAATTTAATTTGTTAACCTCATAGAACACAATACATCACACACACTCTTCCTGTGTGATAGCCACACAGATTGCAGATCTCTTATTCTCCAGAACAATACTCGTCTTAAACAATACGATTATAAATGATTTAACAAACTTCAGCCTAACCAGTCTTTGTGGAGCAGAACTCGTTACAGACTACTAATTAACACTTTTCTCCTGGTGTGAAGTCTGGTAAACGAAATCTGAGGTCATAAGACATGAAAGAGGAATAAAACGAGTGTAACAAAGACACAGTGTAATCCCTCACACACACAGCCGCCCCAGTAAAAGTCATTTATCAGAGTTTATACCAATCACCAGCACCTGATCTACCGCTTCTGTCAGAGAGCCACAGTAACGAGGATCTAACCTGCATCTACAGCTAGCTCTACTACCAGGCATTTTTAAACCGCTGTATTAGATGATATTGTTTTTCTTTCAAAGCAGAACCTTTAAAATTATCAACAGTTAACTCCTTCACCCCTGAAGACACATTTGAACTATTCTAATACAAAGGCTGGAACAGGTTATTTTGAAATTCCAGGGAGAAAGACTCAGAGAGTTTCACTTCTGTCTACATCAGAACCATTTTACTGTATAACATCTCCATAATGGAACCTCTATATTGCAGGGTATTTTCAGTGCGTTATTGTAACAATTAAAGATGATCTCTAGATCACAATGCTAGCTTCTTTTCAGCAGAACTTACAATTTATCTTTAACCTATACAGAAAACTCTCCCATAGCAGAGCGTCAATGTAGAAATCTCTTTTTAAAAATGAACATTTCGATAACAAAAAGTCCTTCACAAAACAGAACTTCCAATAACTAAACACATACACAGTGGAAGGGATTCACACCTACATTAAATATGCAAAAAATGACCCCATTTACATTTCTTTTTTTTTATTTTGTAGCAAACCTAAATGAGAACTTTTGCCCTTTTGTATTAGTTCATGTTGTTTAAAAGCTATTTGCATTCCATTAACATCTAAGATCTTTTAAGGACATGCAGGTTTTGTGGATGGAGTAAACTGGAATACCTAAAGAAAATGCTGACCTGTAGCCAGTACCTCACACCTAATAGTCCTCAGACTTTTGACCAGTGTTGGCGGATACTCAGCCACTTGATATTGTGATTAAGACTAGATTCTCAACTCTGTACCTTAAGTTTTATGTAAAGATTATTTTCACAACCAAAATATGTTGTGTAAAACACAACTAACATATTTTGCTTGTGTAAAATAATCTCTACATAAATCATACCTTCTAACCTGAAGAAAAAATGTTTGCAAATATCTGTACCTTAAGTATTCTTGAATACTTTTTCCTGAAATTTAAGCAATTTATTTTTTTAATTTGCAACATTTCATCCTGAAATTGATGCAAATTTTTCCTTTTTGAATTATAGCTCAAGTGCTGACATACAACGGCTTTTTTCAAAATGTCAAGTAGTGAAGAGGGGATCAGAAAAGAGGAATGCTAAAATGCTAAGTGATTTATTTGCTTACACCAAATCACCTCCCATAAACGACCTTATCTCCAGTAGAAGTACAGCAGCTTCATAGGTTACGACAAAAAATTATTTCTTGTCAACGAACCCCGAGCACTCAAGTGCATACTGCCATCAGACTAAATAGGACAGGCAGTCAATACCGACGAATTCAACACATTGGCTGACCTTTATCCAAAACTTGTAGCATTTCTGTAGCAAGGTCTACTACTCCATGTGTTCCCTTCTTAAAAGCGTAATCAACCAGTCCACCTTGTACGTTACGTATCAGATATGAAGAGGATTTATAATCAATGCTACCTCCATGACTAGCTAGTCTATAGGTTATGTATCAATCTGTATTACAAGGATCTGACAACATCCCATAAGAGGTCACGTCCAGATGACCTTTGTCGCCTCTTTACTTAACACTAAAATAATTTTCCAAAGACCTGTCATCTTGCAGCAAGCCATTTCGTCACATTATTCCGCACGAACTTTTTGGTGACGAAATGACTAAACGGAAAAATGTGTTTATGCAAGCTTTGTTGCCTCAAAATTTCACTGTCAAGATTCTGCCAGTAGTAATTTGATTGGCTAATGCAAAAGGTCATCGGGACATGACCCCCTTATGGGATTATCTCAGATCTTAACGCAGCAGAGAGAAGTTTAGGGAACGGCACAGAGATCAAGATATGATTTTAATCAGATTGGTTATGTATCAGATGTGTAGAGGATTTATAGTCAATGCTACCTCCATGTCTAGTCTAACTTATATACATGTACCTACAAGTGTAACAATTCTAATCCATGTTTTCTACAATTCCATGTTTTGTCTCCATGTAAAAAAGAGTGTTGTAAGTCTACATGTTATATGCATGTAGCGAGTTTATTCAGCAAATGTGCTGTCCATAAACTTACATGTAGAGCAGGTCCAGACCACAGTGCATGTAACTCACAAATATAGCAAGAATTCCTTGTTTTGTCTCCAGTAAGTCTCGACACCTATGCTTGTAGCAAGTTTATTTAGTGAGTGTACTGTTGCTCTGTTACTCTAAAACCTATCGGTTCTATTCTGAGAACCCGACAAATGTTTAACATGCAAGTTACTTATATCACCTACAATACTTCCCCATCCATGTCACATCTCAAGTGCGCACTCTTGGCTCTCTTACTGCTGTGCAGTCAAGCACAAGTCCCGCGTTATCACGCTCCATCATGATGATGTTTTAATTCTCACAAGATTGTATATCATACTTATGGCTGAACTCGGTAACTAATTCGAGCAAGATCAGATTACGGAGACATCTGTCAGAAAAACATTTTTTCTTGAATTTTTTTTTTTGATAAACCTAATTCTTTGCTTTACGAAATTAATGCAAAGAACTTATCTCTATCAAATGAACATACATTTCAGAAAGATTTTAATTTTTAGTTAAATTTATCTTTATCGTTAATGACATAATCCTTCATGAATCTATCCCGATAATTAATAGCGTGATTCTTAATAAAAATCTTCCATTAATCAATAATTAAGAGTTCAATTCTTCATAAATATATCTTTGATGTTAACGAGGGATTATTTAATATGTATGAATTATTACATGCTCCATTTGGAGTTCCTGTGTAGTTTTACTTGGGCCGTTATAATACATTTTACTGTATAGGAAATAATAAAATATAATTGTCACTTTTGATAAATTATATTGATGCTGAATAACAGAGATTGTAATGTGATTTGTCATACGAGTCTACACCATCAGAAGCCAGTCTGTATCTGACATCTCACATTATATTTATACTCCTGGCGACTGGTGTAGAACCCACTAGGTGGACTAATTATAAGTCATCAGTGCCATGAATAGGTCCCTCATAGAGGCCGGGCCTCCTGTCCCAACACTCACACCTTCTATCCCTCCTTACCCCGATACAGTGTTTACTCCCTGAAGTCTAACTATCTCAATAATAAACATGTATTTGTTTTCAGTAATAATTGCTTCCGCAGGAAAAATGCTTCCACATTTGTAGCATTTCACGCCGGTAAACAAACATTTTTTTTATTCACTACATAGGTTTTTTATGGGAATATTTGTATTGCTAGTTGTAGACCATCTACTTCAGTCACACTATTCCACTTCACACCTAATGAAGAAAGCATACCCTCCCTGATTGGTAGATAGTTTTATTGCATTTTCTGTAAGTAATCATCGGGCATAAAAACTGTGAGCTTGCACACAACACTGTTTATTTCTGATTACAACTGCTTCCTGTAAGGTTCCAGGGTCAGCCTAACTCGCTCAACTTGGCAGGATTTTTAAAACTAGCTTTACAAGCCCTAAACATCTTTATATTCCTCATTTCTTTAGCCAAGTTATGTATGATTTTCAAGGTCAACCTAAATGACTAAACTTGTAAGTGTTTGAACATATATACAACCAGATGTGCCATGTTAAGCACATGTTTTCCATCAAGTGTGTGCTAAAATTGAAACTATCCACAGCTATCCCAGAATGCAATGTAAACAACTCCTGGTGATAAATATGGCCGTTGAGAGGTGCTGTTCCTGTCCGGTACAAGTCCCTTTCTACCCATTCTGTAGCATTCCTGATTACTGCACGAGATACAGCCAAGAATATTTCTTGTGCAATTAACAGAGATCATATCCAAGGATATTACAAGTTTTAACACAATATTCTAGGTTCTAAAACCATTATAAGGTCATTTCAAGTAAATAAAGATGGTATGAACAATTATCTACAAAATCTACATTGATGACATCCACATTTTTGTATTGGTATAAAAACTGACAGTTCTGTGGCAATTTACATATTCCTATGTCAGCCACCCTAGGTTCAAGTGACAATCTCCTCAATTAACGGAATATAAAGGTGTTTCCGGCCCCAGTAAATTGATTCATCCCCAGGTGTATGACAAAATGAGTTGCTCAGGTAATCTGTGTAAGCCAGCCCACTGTGCTAACAATAAGCAATTGATCCAGTGATCCGGTGAGTCTACACAATGAAGCCATCTCACATCTACTTCTGAAGGAAATCCATCCGGATCACTCTTTGGTAAAAAAAAAAACCACACAAATAAAAATATCATTTGTCTCTTATTAAAAAATTGATGTTTGCATATATACACATGTGACATTAAAACGCAGCTACCACTAACTATCTTGGCGGTACAGTGTTACGGTGTTCACCTGTACAGGCGAGCCTGCCGATAACTCTGAACGTCTCGGTCTACCTCGGCCACACCAGCATAACCAGTCTCTCCACGGGAATTAGATCAATTCAATGGCAAACTCCATTGTGTATGCTCTGATCTCCATCAATATTGATTGTAATTTAGGCCACTTCCCTTCCCCCTAGCGCCTCCCTGTAGCTGAGCTGGCATCTCCCCCACATAGCACACCCAATACATTACCATTCAGACTCGGTTTAATGCCTTTCTACTGGGACAAAATCATCTGGTTTATCCTGGTGCCCTACAACTACAGAACACTCCGAGTATAAACCATATCTTAACATTGTAACAAGTATAAACCATCTGAACATTGTAACGGTTACTTGACTTTTCTTTTTCACCAGAGATATGAAATGTGATCTGACTACCGACACACTATAACTCCCTGAGCAAGTCGCAGTGGTCTTATTGATGTGATTTAATTACTCTACCATTCAAACCATTGCCACTCCAACAAAAAGCATGTAGTTCAATTTTCTGTACATCTTTATCTGACTATCAAGTCCGATTCCACACTGTCAACACCAATTTTAATTATAATGAAACCCAAATCTAACGGACTTACGACAAAAATCAAATTTCATCCCGGCAAACAAATCTTTGTGTCTACCATGAACAGATTATAGAAATCAGGTTTTGTAGAAGTTACAAATTTATTGATCACCTACAAGTTTTCCGAGGAGAATTTTGTGACATTCTATGACATTGCTGTTTATTACACTACTTCAACCTGTTCACTTTCCTGAATGCAATAGAATTTGAGTGACAGTTACATTACACCTGAGGCACCTAACATGCACCTGTGTAGAACTCGTCAGTGACTGCCAATCGCCTTGCAGGGATTCTCAGCTGATTGGTGTATAGTAGCATCAACCTGGAATAATTACATACCACCTTTAACATAATCAACTTGCCGTCCTGAATAAACCTTACTGTACATCTTTAACAAGTTAAATTCAACTCCCCAAACATGTAAATAATGCAATCGTGTTTTTACATACATTTTAAGTCTAGACATTTTGTGGTGGGTGCATAACACATATAACTTTAGTAAGATCTTCAAGAAAATCAAAATAATCACTTTGTTCAGAAGACCACAACCTACTATATCAATTCAATTAATGAATTACCTTTATTTTATTTTATTTTTTGTCTTCTGTATCTATGATTGTCAATTTACACTTCTATTCAACAGCACTTAATTGAATTTTCTGTTGCTGCATTATATCCTGACCTCACTAATATTGTACTTAGTTGCATCATTCTTCTCCAAATTGAATGTAGAAAATTTAAGCCATTGGATACATGTTCCTTCCAGTATTTAATTTACATTTTTTTCTCAAACAGCACTGATGTATTTCTGACTTGGAATCGTTGAAGGTCAGCTTACAATGGTTCCCTGCCTGTTAATAAATAATGCTGCTGGACCAATTCCAATCCTTCACAGAAACTGTGCAGCCAAAATGTTTTAGGAATCAAAAAACATGAAATAGACAAATTGAACATGCTACTCTTGATAACTATTGGTCTTCAATCACCTACAACTCTTTATTTTAGCTACGATACCATGGTTACCAATCAATACAAGTCTTTCTACCAATACCAAGGTCAGCCATCAAGGTCGGGAGGCTACAATTAACCCTGGGCAAATAGGCCATTTGCATTAAGGTGCATATTTGAAAGGTGAAAAGATATTATATAGAGCACTAGATAAATGTTGTATATTATCATTATCAGACAGAATGCATGATTATAATCGGATATATCACACACATGGTCGATTTACAGAACACTAAACTACAAAGGTGGTCAAAAAACCTTCACAACCAGAACATGCATGAGGTAAACTCACCATACAACCAATATACATAAGGGGTAAATTGAACCAGAAAACAAAAATACATGTGTAGTTGAATTAACTTGACAACTAGAATACAAAAGTAGTGAAATTACCTTGACAACCAAATAACAAAGTGACAAATACCTTGCATTGACAACCAGATTGCAAAGTGACAATTAACTTGACAACCAGAATACAAAGTGGTCAAATTACCTTGACAACCAGAATACAAAGTAGTCAAATTACCTTGACAACCAGAATACAAAGTGACAATTTCCTTGACAACCAGAACACAAAGTGGTAACCACATTACCTTGACATCAGAATAGTGGTAACTACATTACTTTGACAACCAGAATACAAAGTAGTAACCACATAATCTTGACAACCAGAATACAAAGGTTATGTGCCACAGAAACCTCTGGTATAACATGGTACTTTGTATGGTAGTAAAAACCTGTACATGAACCTGTACATGATCAAGTCTACCCAGACATATATCTGTCCACACAAAGCACTGTGTGAAATCTGATCCAGCCTTTCCAAGCTGTCTGCTGTTATGACACACAATAAGTATAATTTGTTATAATAGCCCTAGTTGGCTGGTGCTGTGTGTATTATTGATGTAACCTTTATGTAGTGTACATGTGTATTACCATACTTCCTCTTCCTAGATATCCTATTCTCTTGTATTGTTTGTTCCCCTTCATTAAACCTGTTTCCCCTCTCATTTACGTGCATGTATTTCTTTTACCATCACATTCCCCCTCCCATTATCCATAAATGTATTCCCACACGTTTCCCCTCTTATTACTCTAAGCTGGTTTGTTCCCTCCCATTATCCATACATGTATTCCCACACGTTTGTTCCCTCTCATTAACAATGAATGTATTTCTTTTGCAATTACCATCACATTTCCCCCTCCCATATACATACATGTATTCCCACACGTATCCCTCCCAATACCATACACTGTTTTCCTCCCAGCTCCACCTTCCTATGTATGTAACTGTCTATCCTCCCCATATTTTCAGAATATTTTTCCTCTAAATTATTCATGCACATGTTTTCCCCTCTGGGAATACCCCAAGCAACATGTTCCTCACTGTTTAATCAAGGATTTTTTCACCTTTCATTATTGAAACATGTATTCTCCCTTATTACGATCAACTCACTGCAATGACCAACATTTCCATCCCTCATCATACACATTCTGCTCACTCCCTATCAGCCATGCATATTTTGCTCATTATCACTGCAGGTTTTCCCCTATCATTACCCATGCATGTGTCCCTCTCTAATTATATATTTTCATATTTGTATTATTTGATTTCCATTCAAGTTTCTCCTTCCCATTTAACCCACACATATTTGCCTAATACACTCCGGATCCTCCTCCCATTAACCAGGATAGGTCCATTGTGTTATCTGGGTGTGGACGAAAGCCGACCTACTGATGTTACACTCCTACTTGATACATTTTGTACCTGACAGGTATTAGTGTCCCTCAGATTCTGTGTTTATTGTTTGGGGGAAAGTAAGGAAGGATTTTAACTCTGTTAGCAGTAATTACAGGGGGTGCTATTTAATTCATTAGATATACTGTAAAAGCCAATATTTTCGCACATGGAATTTTTCGCCTAGTCAACCTCCTAACTGTTCGCGATGTGCAAATTTTTCATGCTGTCAGTCATGCCGTTTTGCACAGTGAACCCATAATTCTATTATACACTGAAGAGTTTGAGTGGTGTTGTTATGTTCACGTGTGGATATATTTGCAGAGATTTGATGCCAGCGAAATAAGCGAAAAATGTCCACGCCACAAAAAATCCACTTTTACAGTAAACAATAATTTTACATTAATCTCAGTATGATAAGATAACTTTTAAATAGAAATCATGTTATTTAAACTTTAACAGAAAAGGATTATAAGTTATCCAATTACTGTTAGCCGACCTAACAATGCTTCAATATACACAGGCAGTATTTTTGTTAATCCCTTTGTGAAAATTGAGAACAAACAGCATCAGATTCCAGGTTTTATATTACCCACATAACACATTTTCTATCATTACTCAAAACGAAAATCAATGATTCTATTAGCTAATGATAATCCTGTACAGATTACAACAAAGTCTGAGTCAAACAAGTAATAGACTGCCTTACCACCATAAACATTACAAACACATCTTCATCACCGCTATCGGTTGTTGGGTGATAATACAAATAGCGCACTATGACAGTCAACATCTACAAACCAATCCTAGATTTCACAACTCCAGCACATTACCAACATATTTGTGGTGGGTTGACCTCACTTGACAATCTGGGGTTCCTCGTTTGATAAATTATGTTTTCTGTTGAAATGGCTGGCAGTGTAATCATATACAAACACCTATCTGTCAATGTCTTTCCTGTCCTAACCCCAACTGATTGAGTTTCACCCGGAATAGCAATGGTATTTACTATATCTATATCAATATGCCTTTGAAGGAAACTGTCTTTTATCATCATACTCATTCAATTATTTTGCGGTATGCTGACCTTAAATATCCTTCTGGTGAAGTACAAGACAGGACACAGAAGATTACTAGGAGAGTAGAACTATGGAGAAGGAATTCAGAGAGACAAAATTAACCCGAGCACCCAGCACCGCAGAGGCTCGCAACAGACAACCATCCAGCCTTGTACAAAATAGTCATAAGTAGGCTGTGACCTTGCCCTCTCGTTCTGAAAATTTGAACCCTACAATTTTAAAGTTTGATTTGCTGAGTCATTGGTTCAGTAATGTTCAAATCTACTGTCAACAAGCTACTTCGTAGAAATAATATCACTCACTTTCCCCCTTTGTCAGGAGGTAATCATATTGTAGGTAAAAATCTTTTGTAATTTTCATATTGTTGACACAAGACTTATTGCTTGGTAATATTTGCTGTCGGGGCCATAACTCTTGCAAAACATCAGCAAAAAGAGGCCATCGAACTTTGCCAAGCCCTTTAAGCATTAAACCTTGTTACCAAGTTTCAAGAAAATTGGATAATATTTGTTGCCGTAATTACAAGTGGGACAGACCGACATGCAGACATGGGGTAGTATCAGATCTGACTGGTACTGTCTGACCTTGACTGACCTCTACTAACAGATCTGACTGGTACTGACTGACCTTGACTGACATCTACTAACAGATCTGACTGGTACTGACTGACCTTGACTGACCTCTACTTACAGATCTGACTGGTACTGTCTGACCTCTACTAACAGATCTGACTGGTACTGACTGACCTTGACTGACCTTTAACAGATCTGACTGGTACTGACTGACCTTGACTGACCTCTACTAACAGATCTGACTGGTACTGACTGACCTTGACTGACCTTTAACAGATCTGACTGGTACTGACTGACCTTGATTGACCTCTACTAACAGATCTGACTGGTACGGTCTGACCTTGATTGACCCCTACCATCAAATTAACTGGTACTGTACATGTCTTGACTTTTGACTGACTCCCCATAGTCTTGTCCAGTCCTTGTGTATTGGGGTCAGTGAGGTTGTCAGAATCTGACCTCAGATGACCCCTCACCAGCTGGTGTTGAAGGTTCCAGCTTCTGTCAGGTAGACTGACCAACACTTCTTATACTGTGGGATAAGGTTCCATCATTTATCAGTAACATTACACCAACAGGCACCCAGTCCATCCTCAATCCTATGCTACAATGTACTCTCCATTATTGAGATCCCTTACTACCTCCCCCTGCTCCTACTCCTGCTCCTCCTCCTCATCTGCCACCAGTCAACACAAACCACACAGGTGGTCCTTGTTGTAGTTATCATACCCAGTCCAAGGCTACAACCAGTAAATAACATACCATATCTAAAATTGTCAATTAGCTTGTGTATTGTACCTCTTTCACTGTAAAAGTCAGCCAGTATAAATTCAAACATTTCTGACTGAAAATTCAAAGAAGATCAATAATCATCATCCCATATTTAATCAAGAAATTAAAAAATAGACATTGATTTCTACAATGATTTGACTTCTATGTTTCTTACTTTAATTACATTTCTTGAATTTCTATTATTATTTTCTTTTATTAATGAATAATTTTATGGTATGTATTTCTTAAAACTACAATCAAAATTTCTGAACAGTATAAGAATTAATAAAACAACTTATTCTGACATAACAATATTTGTTTTCCATGAAATAAATGAAATGATTGGGTCTTGCATACAAAACATCATATAGTTGAATCAATGAACAACGAAGCTCAAGCCCACTTACCAACCTCTGACACTGAATCCAACCTAGCAAGCCTCAATATATAGATTTATTACAGCGCTGTAACTTCTAGTTCACAAATGATCAAACCCTTGACTTGGCTACCTACCACTACAGGGTCTCTATCACTGACAGACCTTGAACAGCATGACCAATTTTATCTATTACATAACAATATTTAATGGTCACTGACATAGAATTCTCCCTCCCACAGTGGCTGTGTGTGCAAGACCATCTGGGACTATTCTACCTGTCTAGCAAAGGTGTGTACTGGACTACAGCTGACCAGTTTACCTGTCTGGTAAAGGCTCAGGTGTGTCTCTTACCTGTAGACCTATATCTAGGATAGACAGGTAATGGCTCAGGTGTATACTCCTACCTGTATACCTATATCTAGAATAGACAGGTAACGGCTCAGGTGTATACTCCTACCTGTAGACCTATATCTAGGATAGACAGGTAACGGCTCAGGTGTATACTCCTACCTGTAGACCTATATCTAGGATAGACAGGTAACGGCTCAGGTGTATACTCCTACCTGTAGACCTATATCTAGAATAGACAGGTAATGGCTCAGGTGTATACTCCTACCTGTAGACCTATATCCAGGATAGACAGGTAATGGCTCAGGTGTATACTCCTACCTGTATACCTATATCTAGGATAGACAGGTAATGGCTCAGGTGTATACTCCTACCTGTAGACCTATATCTAGGATAGACAGGTAACGGCTCAGGTGCATACTCCTACCTGTAGACCTATATCTAGGATAGACAGGTAATGGCTCAGGTGTATACTCCTACCTGTATACCTATATCTAGAATAGACAGGTAATGGCTCAGGTGTATACTCCTACCTATAGACCTATATCTAGGATAGACAGGTAATGGCTCAGGTGTATACTCCTACCTGTATACCTATATCTAGGATAGACAGGTAATGGCTCAGGTGTATACTCCTACCTGTAGACCTATATCCAGGATAGACAGGTAATGGCTCAGGTGTATACTCCTACCTGTATACCTATATCTAGGATAGACAGGTAATGGCTCAGGTGCATACTCCTACCTGTATACCTATATCTAGAATAGACAGGTAACGGCTCAGGTGTATACTCCTACCTGTATACCTATATCTAGAATAGACAGGTAACGGCTCAGGTGTATACTCCTACCTGTATACCTATATCTAGAATAGACAGGTAACGGCTCAGGTGCATACTCCTACCTGTATACCTATATCTAGAATAGACAGGTAACGGCTCAGGTGCATACTCCTATCTGTAGACCTATATCTAGGATAGACAGGTAATGGCTCAGGTGTATACTCCTACCTGTAGACCTATATATAGGATAGACAGGTAACGGCTCAGGTGTAAACTCCTACCTGTAGACCTATATCTAGGATAGACAGGTAACGGCTCAGGTGGATACTCCTACCTGTATACCTATATCTAGAATAGACAGGTAACGGCTCAGGTGTATACTCCTACCTGTAGACCTATATCTAGAATAGACAGGTAACGGCTCAGGTGCATACTCCTACCTGTAGACCTATATCTAGGATAGACAGGTAACGGTTCAGGTGTATACTCCTACCTGTAGACCTATATCTAGAATAGACAGGTAATGGCTCAGGTGTATACTCCTACCTGTAGACCTATATCTAGGATAGACAGGTAACAGCTCAGGTATATATCCTACCTGTAGACCTATATCTAGGATAGACAGGTAACGGCTCAGGTGTATACTCCTACCTGTAGACCTATATCTAGGATAGACAGGTAACGGCTCAGGTGCATACTCCTACCTGTAGACCTATATCTAGGATAGACAGGTATCGGCTCAGGTGTATACTCCTACCTGTAGACCTATATCTAGGATAGACAGGTAACGGCTCAGGTGTATACTCCTACCTGTAGACCTATATCTAGGATAGACAGGTATCGGCTCAGGTGTATACTCCTACCTGTAGACCTATATCTAGGATAGACAGGTAACGGCTCAGGTGTATACTCCTACCTGTAGACCTATATCTAGGATAGACAGGTAACGGCTCAGGTGTATACTCCTACCTGTAGACCTATATCTAGGATAGACAGGTAATGGCTCAGGTGTATACTCTTACCTGTATACCTATATCTAGGATAGACAGGTAATGGTTCAGGTGTATACTCCTACCTATAGACCTATATCTAGGATAGACAGGTAACGGCTCAGGTGTATACTCCTACCTGTAGACCTATATCTAGGATAGACAGGTAATGGCTCAGGTGTATACTCCTACCTGTAGACCTATATCTAGGATAGACAGGTAACGGTTCAGGTGTATACTCCTACCTGTATACCTATATCTAGGATAGACAGGTAACGGTTCAGGTGTATACTCCTACCTGTATACCTATATCTAGGATAGACAGGTAACGGCTCAGGTGTATACTCCTACCTGTAGACCTATATCTAGGATAGACAGGTAATGGCTCAGGTGTATACTCCTACCTGTAGACCTATATCTAGGATAGACAGGTAACGGTTCAGGTGTATACTCCTACCTGTATACCTATATCTAGGATAGACAGGTAACGGCTCAGGTGTATACTCCTACCTGTAGACCTATATCTAGGATAGACAGGTAACGGCTCAGGTGTATACTCCTACCTGTAGACCTATATCTAGGATAGACAGGTAACGGCTCAGGTGTATACTCCTACCTGTAGACCTATATCTAGGATAGACAGGTAACGGCTCAGGTGTATACTCCTACCTGTAGACCTATATCTAGGATAGACAGGTAACGGTTCAGGTGTATACTCCTACCTGTAGACCTATATCTAGGATAGACAGGTAACGGTTCAGGTGTATACTCCTACCTGTATACCTATATCTAGAATAGACAGGTAATGGCTCAGGTGTATACTCCTACCTGTAGACCTATATCTAGGATAGACAGGTAACGGCTCAGGTGTATACTCCTACCTGTATACCTATATCTAGGATAGACAGGTAACGGCTCAGGTGTATACTCCTACCTGTAGACCTATATCTAGGATAGACAGGTATCGGCTCAGGTGTATACTCCTACCTGTAGACCTATATCTAGGATAGACAGGTAACGGTTCAGGTGTATACTCCTACCTGTAGACCTATATCTAGAATAGACAGGTAACGGCTCAGGTGTATACTCCTACCAGTATACCTATATCTAGAATAGACAGGTAACGGTTCAGGTGTATACTCCTACCTGTAGACCTATATCTAGAATAGACAGGTAACGGTTCAGGTGTATACTCCTACCTGTAGACCTATATCTAGAATAGACAGGTAACGGCTCAGGTGTATACTCCTACCTGTAGACCTATATCTAGGATAGACAGGTAACGGTTCAGGTGTATACTCCTACCTGTAGACCTATATCTAGAATAGACAGGTAACGGCTCAGGTGTATACTCCTACCTGGAGACCTATATCTAGAATAGACAGGTAACGGCTCAGGTGTATACTCCTACCAGTATACCTATATCTAGAATAGACAGGTAACGGCTCAGGTGTATACTCCTACCTGGAGACCTATATCTAGGATAGACAGGTAACGGCTCAGGTGTATACTCCTACCTGTAGACCTATATCTAGGATAGACAGGTAATGGCTCAGGTGTATACTCCTACCTGTAGACCTATATCTAGGATAGACAGGTAATGGCTCAGGTGTATACTCTTACCTGTATACCTATATCTAGGATAGACAGGTAACGGTTCAGGTGTATACTCCTACCTGTAGACCTATATCTAGGATAGACAGGTAACGGCTCAGGTGTATACTCCTACCTGTAGACCTATATCTAGGATAGACAGGTAATGGCTCAGGTGTATACTCCTACCTGTAGACCTATATCTAGGATAGACAGGTAACAGCTCAGGTGTATACTCCTACCTGTAAATATACCTATATCTAGGATAGACAGGTAATGGCTCAGGTGTATACTCTTACCTGTATACCTATATCTAGGATAGACAGGTAACGGTTCAGGTGTATACTCCTACCTGTATACCTATATCTAGGATAGACAGGTAACGGTTCAGGTGTATACTCCTACCTGTAGACCTATATCTAGGATAGACAGGTAATGGCTCAGGTGTATACTCTTACCTGTATACCTATATCTAGGATAGACAGGTAACGGTTCAGGTGTATACTCCTACCTGTAGACCTATATCTAGGATAGACAGGTAACGGCTCAGGTGTATACTCCTACCTGTAGACCTATATCTAGGATAGACAGGTAATGGCTCAGGTGTATACTCCTACCTGTAGACCTATATCTAGGATAGACAGGTAACGGCTCAGATGTATACTCCTACCTGTAAATATACCTATATCTAGGATAGACAGGTAATGGCTCGGGTGTATACTCCTACCTGTAAATATACCTATATCTAGGATAGACAGGTAATGGCTCAGGTGTATACTCCTACCTGTAGACCTATATCTAGGATAGACAGGTAACGGCTCAGGTGTATACTCCTACCTGTAGACCTATATCTAGGATAGACAGGTAACGGCTCAGGTGTATACTCCTACCTGTAGACCTATATCTAGGATAGACAGGTAACGGTTCAGGTGTATACTCCTACCTGTAGACCTATATCTAGGATAGACAGGTTATGGCTCAGGTGTATATCTAGGATAACTTGACCCTGAAGTTGTAATTAGTTACTTCCAGTATAGCACTTATCTACCTTTGTTATGCCATGCTATTGTAGTCCACCACAGGTATATGACCAGTCTAGCTTTACCTACCATTATACAACAGCCCGTCGCTTACAGACTTTCAAGACCTCCTCAATCACATAGGATATATTCTACAGTGTTACAGTACCTGTCCAGGGCTTCACACAACTCTCTGGGGCAATGATGGAGATTTCTGATACTTTAATACCCGGAACACATGCACATACACAGTAGAGTCCAAAACATCTTGTGCATAAAATGCGATGACACAATATCCATATAAATGTAAATGGAAAGGAGACCCTGCAACCGATGGGTTAATTTTCTTATTCTGTGTAAAGACATAAGCTTCACATGAGGTCTGAATACACCAACTTCACAGGAGGTCTTTTACATTATGAAAAATTACTAAGTGAGAGATAATCATGCATATCAACTATCGAAAGTTTTTTAAAGAACTTTTTATCTCACAATGTTCACATATTCTCAATCTAGCAGCTTATCCAGGTGAGGACTTGAGCGTTTGTGAAAGAAAATCGTGTATGAATCGAAATATATTTTATATGAAATTTAAAACTTCTAATAACAGTTTAACTTGTAATTAATATTGAACTCCTACCCTAGTATAAACAGAGTAATGTTAAATTGATAGCTAAGTCAGTGTATTATTGTCACAGCGATTCCTTTTTAATGATAATTTATATACCTCCTACCCACACAAGACTTACTGGCTGCTACTTGTCTGGTGATCTACACAACCCATCCCACCCCACCCAACCCGTAACAAGACTAACTGGCTGCTACTTACTGGTGATCAGAGCTACAATACACACATATCTACCTGTAGAAGTGTCAGTCAGCCCCAAGTTCACCAGATTGTTGTTTGTAGTATTATCTAGAATCTCATCAAATGTGGACCTTACTACAACTTAGATATCTACCTGTGGAAACATGCCTTAGAGTTCACCTGAGCTTGCTGTTTGTAGTGTTTCTGTTGGTGTTAGTCTGAAATCTCGTCCAACAAGCCTTACCTGTACGACATGGGCCTTACCTGTACGACAATGACCTGATCAACGCCACTTCACATCTACCTGTACGACCTAATTAACACCCTCCCAAAGCTACTGTTATCTGTTTGACCTAAACAAACACCCTTCCATATCAACAATTAATACAATAACCCCTAATAGACACTGTATGACTACAAATATGACATGATAAACATTGGTTTTGTTTATTTTGTTTTACATCCTATTTATAGGTGTCAACCTCTGAAACCTCTAATGAGAGAGATCTCTCTCTTTCCACATTTCCAATGAGGGAGAAAGTGTGTGAAATGCGACTGAAAGTGCATTGCTCAATTTGTCTTTCCCTTATTACTTATCAAAATAACTTCACAAAGTATTCATTTGATCCAGATACACCTATTATGTCATTTCACATATCCTGCAGTCATTTGACCACAAGATGTCGATTTTGAGTTTGTGCGAGTTTAGACTTAAATGAGCGAGATGTTGAGGGAGACTGGTAAATTATGGTCAAACTGACGGTGTCTCCTTCCTAATGAGAGAGGGTTGACAGGTATGCACTGTTAACAGCCAGTCATTTGAGGGCATATAATGTTTGGAGGTGGAGGAAAGCTGGAGTACCCGAAGAAAAACCACAGACCTACAGTCAGTACCTGGCAACTGCCCATGTGGGTTTTGAAATACTTAATACTAAACACCATCAACATCTAGGATAGCCTGTAAGACCCATAATGTGTTAAAATTGACAAGATGTAGCATATTTAATGGCACTATATACAAAAGGAATGGGTTAAGATTGATTTCTGTGACAGATATGTAATGACTTAAATATTTTGTACTCTAACAATTCCGACAATGAAGGTAGTTAAGAGTGCAATATTGTTTTTTTCCTTATTAAATTCAAGCGAAATTTCCTTAAAATCAATGGACATCTGCAACTAAAATGACTATTAAGGCAACCCGCTAGTGCTCCAATAACGTAATAAAATACATTATTTAAATATCAACAGTTTCATCATCAATATTAAAACATTATGTGTCTATAAGCTGTTACAGCTGTAGTAGACAATATGGCATCAACATTCAACACTGAAGACATTCAATACCGACACCCACACTACACCTACATAATTCTGGATTCTTTCCGTAGAAGTTTGGTTTGGTTTATTTAGTTTTACATCCTATTAACAGCCAGGGTCATTTAAGGATGAGCCAGGTTTTGGAGGTGGAAAAAAGCCAGAGTACCCAGAGAAAAACCACTGACCTACGGTCAGTACCTGGCAACTGCCCCAGGTAGGATTTTAACTCGCAACCCAGAGGTGGAGGGCTAGCTAGCTAGTGATAGAATGTCGAGACACCTTAACCACTCGGCCACCGCGGAAGTCATTCCGTCTAATGTCATAATTTTATGTCCCACAATATAGTATTCATTATTATTAACACAATACCAATACCTTAATATCTATTTAGCGTTAGTTAATTTGTGTTAATTGTTATAAAGGGTCCTGAATGTATAATAAAAGAAAAAGCATTAAAATTTCATATTGAATTTTAGAGGTGAAAAAATATCCAATCTTCAAAATTGTAGATTTTTTTTCCAATTTGTAAAGTACAGGTACTTTTGAAAACCAGTGCGTACAGCACAAAAGGCCCAGATAGGGTAGAGGATACCAGGACGGGATACGACGGCTGATGGCCCTCAGTATTGATTGTGTTGTGTAATTACAGACCATTGTAATTCTGTTTGAATCTCGGCTGGTTTAATGAGGTTTGGAAGTTAGCATGCTGTCGGATTTTAAGACTTGTTAAGATATTTTTAGATACACACTTCCAGTGTTTCTCTGTGTATAGGTACCTTAGGTACTTGAGCTTGATTCACCAACTTATTAAGCTTCATCTGATAATCTATAACATCACATTTACGGTCTCAATCCTCCTCTAAGTTATACATCATCCTAACAATTCTCCATCCATTCCATGTAAGAAATATCAACTTTCTTTCTTCACATTTGATTTTTTTAAAGCTTTATTTCAAGTTGCCATAAAGTGGATAGCTTTTACAAGCTCATTGCAATAGCCTTTTCATATTTTTCAAAACTGAATTTTGTGAAGTTTTTACAAGAATTTTTACAATTAAATATCTCATCTGTACAAAACGCTGAAGTAAGGCCTTTACAATTTCATTTACTGTTGGACAATTCAAGTTTCAGCAATGATGAAGTCATAACAGATCCTTCACCCCTGAAGACGCATTTCAACTCTTCCAATTCAAAGGATGGAATAGTTCATTACAAAATTTCAGGGGAGAATGAGTTAAAATAACCCTGAGAACAAAAACATGTGACAGTCAATCCCGACAACACTTGGTCGCTAAGACGACACTCAAGTTGTACGAGTGCACCATAGCCCACATAAACTTGTATGTAGGAGCTCTTGTAAGTATTATACCCCAAAAAAAGTTAGCAGACCGATAACATCCGACTCGCTCACTTCAATTACCATTATTATTTCTCAATAAAGCCAAAGTAACAAGCCAAGGGGCCCCACAGACCACCCAGTATAGTAGGCATGTATAAATCACACAAATCTACACAATATCACATCTTCTCAGAACAAACCTTATCTCAGGTCTGAATTAACTCTCCTTGTGGCTCGTTTTAACAGTGTTTCTGTACAGTAAATTCTTTGTTACCATCCAATAAAAGTGTATTACCCCCATAGACAGAGCAGCTCTGGCTTAAACTCAAGTGTAACATATCAAATAACCTGCATAAACAATTATCAAATTTTCTGTAAACTTTGGCTGAATTAAGATTTATTTTAACCAAAACGATTCGCCTTGAACCCAAATAAAATACAGATTTGTGTTATTCTCTATCAAAACGATTCATCAAGTAGCAAAAAGTAATCATACATGATCCTTTACTTTATATAAATATTTAAGATATACACAATAAGAAAATCATCCTTTAATATTTGTTTTTAAAATGAGATTCTCAAAAGCACCATTAAGTAGAATGATTTAGCTGATCTTGATCAGGGCGGGTTTTCTGAGCTTCAGAACTCCCCCCAACCCCTCCTCTCTCTCTCTCTCCCACTCCTTACCATTTAACAATGAACTCTGAACACAAGATACAAACAGATAATACCAATTAGTGGGAGCCCTAATAACTACATCAGATTTATACCTCAACATTTTACCAAATTATTGATAACTCCAAATAATGCAACTAAGTATGGAACATTTACAGGCCATCACCCAATCAGCTTTGTTACAAAATCAGGGGAAATAGAAAAACTGAGAAAACCTGATGTATGGTGAGTGTTTATATACAGCTGAAGGCTGAATAAGATGGATTAGTCATACCAGTAGATAGACTACCAGTTTATCAGGTCTGACAGGCTGTTAATTTATAGTCACTTGGCTAGTCAACTAAATATACCCCCAGTACCTATATGATTATATACAGGTGTTAAATTAAATTACTAAATATACACGAGTACCAACCTAAATATACCCGAGTACCTACCTAAATATACCTCGAGTACCTATATGATTATATACAGGTGTTAAATAAAATTACTAAATATACACGAGTACCTACCTAAATATACCCCGAGTACCTACCTAAATATACCCTGAGTACCTACCTAAATATACCCCGAGTACCTATATGATTATATACAGGTGTAAAATGAAATTACTAAATATAACCCAGTACCTACCTAAATATAACCAAGTACCTAACGAAATATACCCAAGTACCTATATATTATACTGTATACAGGCTAGGTGTAAAATAAAACTAGCGATACATTGTATATGTTATCTACCTGCGCCCACAAGCTATAAAGATGCAATGATTCATTAAACAAATTACAGGGACTTAACCTAGATATTCCTATGATGTATCTGTATAACAAATTTCAGTTCAATATGTGCACATGCTGCAGAGATAATGCATGGAAACGGAATTATTAGAAATTTTCTAACTCCAAGGGCTGTAACTCTGTAAAAAAATCATTCAACCGTAACCAAATCAGAACTTGACCTAGATATCCCCATGATGTATCAATATACCAAATTTCAGTTCAATATGTGTATACGTTGCAGAGATCATGCATGGAAACTCCCAAAAGTGAGACAGGTGGACGGACGGACAGACGGACGGCAGGTAAACTATTAATAGTCCAGACTAATTATATAATAATCGATTGCAACTTCCTACAGTTGTACCACATTATCACTTACAGGCAAACTACAGGGAATCACCATCAGTACCAGTTCTAATTGACATCATTAGTAGGCTAATATAATCTTTAATTATGATATCAATTGTAATGTACTTTATCTGTATGCCGAAAGATTTCTGTCATCTTGTGAAGGTTATCAAAGAAACTACTGTCCACAATATTATATATTTTTACTATAGCTGGTGTAATGTTATAATCTATTATCAACCACCTACTCTGACTAAATGAATTTGGATTGAGCTTGAGAATGCTGTAAATATGATCAAAGTGGTCGTTATCTCACCTGCCAACAGGTAAATGGTGGTCTGAGAAGTTAGAGCGACAAACCAGGTAATTGGAGCAGCAATTAATCATTGTCATAATGGGAGAGGAACACCGAAGATTAACCACTTAGACAGATATTAAAATATAACGTCAATATCTGTACGTGTAGTATTGAAGATTAACCACTTAGTCAGATATTAAATATAACATCAATATCTGTACGTGTTGTATTGAAGATTGAACACTTAGACAGATATTAAAATATAACATCAATATCTGTACGTGTAGTATTTAAGATTAACCACTTAGACAGATATTAAAATATAACGTCAATATCTGTATGTGTTGTATTGAAGATTAACCACTTAGATATTAAAATATAACGTCAAGATCTGTACGTGTAGTATTGAAGATTAACCACTTAGACAGATATTAAAATATAACGTCAATATCTGTACGTGTTGTATTGAAGATTAACCACTTAAGACAGATATTGAAATATAACGTCAATATCTGTACGTGTAGTATTGAAGATTGAACACTTAGACAGATATTGAAATATAAACATCAATATCTGTATGTGTTAACGTTGTATTGAAGATTCAACACTTAGACAGATATTAAAATATAAACATCAATATCTGTACGTGTAGTATTGAAGATTCAACACTTAGACAGATATTAAAATATAAACATCAATATCTGTACGTGAAGTATTGAAGATTAACCGCTTAGACAGATATTAAAATATAACGTCAATATCTGTACGTGTTGTATTGAAGATTAACCACTTAGACAGATATTTAATATAACATCAATATCTGTATGTGTAGTATTGAAGATTAACACTTAGACAGATATTAAAATATAAACATCAATATCTGTACTTGTAGTATTGAAGATTGAACACTTGGTCAGATATTAAAATATAACGTCAATGTCTGTACGTGTTGTATTGAAGATTAACCACTTAGACAGATATTAAATATAACATCAATATCTGTACGTGAAGTATTGAAGATTAACCACTTAGACAGATATTCAAATATAAACATCAATATCTGTACGTGTAGCATTGAAGATTGAACACTTAGACAGATATTGAAATATAAACATCAATATCTGTATGTGTTAACGTTGTATTGAAGATTCAACACTTAGACAGATATTAAAATATAACGTCAATATCTGTACGTGTGGTATTGAAGATTAAACACTTAGATATTAAAATATAAACATTTATATCTGTACGTGTAGTATTGAAGATTCAACACTTAGACAGATATTAAAATATAAACATCAATATCTGTACGTGTAGTATTGAAGATTAACCACTTAGACAGATATTAAAATATAACGTCAATATCTGTACGTGTTGTATTGAAGATTAACCACTTAGACAGATATTAAATATAACATCAATATCTGTATGTGTAGTATTGAAGATTAACACTTAGACAGATATTAAAATATAAACATCAATATCTGTACTTGTAGTATTGAAGATTGAACACTTGGTCAGATATTAAAATATAACATCAATGTCTGTACGTGTTGTATTGAAGATTGAACACTTAGACAGATATTAAAATATAACGTCAATATCTGTACGTGTTGTATTGAAGATTAACCACTTAGACAGATATTAAATATAACATCAATATCTGTTCGTGTAGTATTGAAGATTAACCACTTAGACAGATATTAAAATATAATGTCAATATCTGTACGTGTAGTATTGAAGATTGAACACTTAGACAGATATTGAAATATAAACATCAATATCTGTATGTGTTAACGTTGTATTGAAGATTCAACACTTAGACAGATATTAAAATATAACGTCAATATCTGTACGTGTGGTATTGAAGATTAAACACTTAGATATTAAAATATAACATCAATATCTGTACGTGTAGTATTGAAGATTAACCACTTAGACAGATATTAAAATATAACGTCAATATCTGTATGTGTTGTATTGAAGATTAACCACTTAGATATTAAAATATAACGTCAAGATCTGTACGTGTAGTATTGAAGATTAACCACTTAGATATTAAAATATAACATCAATATCTGTACGTGTTGTATTGAAGATTAACACTTAGACAGATATTAAATATAACATCAATATCTGTATGTGTAGTATTGAAGATTAACCAGTTAGACAGATATTAAAATATAACGTCAATATCTGTACGTGTAGTATTGAAGATTAACCACTTAGACAGATATTAAAATATAACGTCAATATCTGTATGTGTTGTATTGAAGATTAAACACTTCGATATTAAAATATAACGTCAATATCTATATGTGTAAGTATTATTGTGTCATAACAAGTTTCAAAAACCCAGACAAAGCTATAGCTACCACTGCAACGATCAAACTGCTATGTGGGGGTTATATTGAGATTATGATTTTCAAATATTTCAATATATCATTTAATTCCTATACACAGGCAGATAATTTTATCACAATGCTTACTATACAAATATGATACATGGTCAGATCAAATGTTCCTTCAAAATGTAAAATGTGTTTGAAATATTTCAAAGAAGAAAGCCACTGTTTGAAATATCAAAGAATAAATCAAGTATGTAAATATTTATTTGCAATGCAAAAATTGTATACGTCACTTTCATTACAGTCTTAACAAAGCAAAATTTAAAATCAGCTTCCTCCAGTGATGATAGATATATATTCTAAAACATAACCCTTCTCTACTTCAGATGACATCAAGCATTTAATTATCATTTGCTGATTATTTTTTTATTTGAAAACATTAAATAAATTATTTTTTATTTTTTTATAACCGTCAGTGTTTGAAAGCAAGTGTTATCATTGGGCTCCTGTAACTCTAAGATTTTCTTTTGGGTAGCTAGGGCAGCACAAAGATACAATAACTTCCCTACGCCACATGTTTAAACAGTTACAACACAAAATGTTCTGAATTGACATGACCTTGTTAATCTCCTATCTAAATAATAGGTAAGCTAACACCTGAGTAGGTTAGGTCAAGTTCTCTAGTTTTTGTAGCTAGCTGTATTGGAAGTATCCGAACACATGTTTATATACTTGTAAGTGGAATATGTACATACATTCACACCAGTTATGTTAGATATTTTTTTACATAATTTCGAGACTTTTTAACATAATGATGTATCAATCCGGTAATAGGTATACGTAATGCTTTTAAGAATGTAAATGACCATATCAAATTTTCACATGTAACAACGAACGCATTACAGTAATCAGGCTAAGGATTCAGCTCTTCAGATGTTAAATAATCATGATAATGTATATACACAGTCAATACACAAGTGGCTGGCCCGTGTTGTAGGCCAGATAATCGTACAGGTGTAATAACTACAGGTAAGAATACCTGATAAATACAGGTAAGATCTCGGAGGAAATCACAAATACACCTGAGCAGCACGTTATACCCATACAGAACGAAGTATCTGATAATTCATCTAGGTGTGTTTGATATACTATAATCATAACAGGCAGAGGTGTGAACTAGGCAGAACCATATGTTACTCTTTTATACACTGCTAAAACCGTCCATCAGTGGTTATATACAAATCAATGCAAGTTCGCTAAAGATATATGGTTATGTTTTGAAATCAGTACTGTCATAATTAGATGAAAATTGTATTAAAACTGAGGTTCAAATTGCATACATACAATACATACATGTATCTTGGACAATATCATACATATACACACATATATAGGTGTCCTAATAACCACACTACACCTGTTTCAACACCTGTAATTAGGGGCTTAATAAACAGTTCAGATTAACACTTAAGATACAAAATTTTTAAATGTTGATTATTTTTTTGGATTCTGCAAATCATCATTCATCTGTATTGTGTTATCTCATTATATTCCAAAATGTGGCAAAAAAAGGAAGATTTTTTTCCAGGTTTGAAAGATTTGAAAATCACTATATTATTTTAGTCTCTCAGCTTCTAGCTATACGTATCCAATTAATATACGTGGGGTATCATAACAAAAGTATGTGTATACTGCTGTATGTTTAATATCTATAAATGGCAGAGGTACAGGTGTAAAGCTCATGTATAACTTAGGGTAGTTATAACAGGTCAACTCAGGTATGTAATGAGACATGTGATCTATATATACCTCCATACCAATCATATGTGACTAAGTTTGGGAGGATCAGGGGGTGTCAACCATCAGTCAACCATCGGTTGGTAACTTTTTATGACACGGCTGTTTATAAACCTCACCCTGGCCACTCCTGACCTTGCCATTCACCCTCCCACTGTAACACTCCCTTATTTCCCATTCTGTAAAAAAGACTCACCACATTTCAGCTGGTGCTGTATATAAAGAGCTAATGACTCACCCTGGACACTTTTAAATGTCACCAGCCATTATAATCAAGTGTCCATATTGTGTACAAGGTAAGCTGGCATGTAACTTCAATATAGAGCTACATAAGCTAAGGTCTATAATAACTTTACAGAAATATTTATGCACGTTACCTTACAACTATAATATACAAATGTACATACTGATGTTACCCTTCAACAACATATCCTACAACTACACATCAAGGCCCAGTACATCTGCATATTATAGTTACGCAATACAACTACATACTGATGTTAAAATGTTACCCTACAACTACACATCTGTTATCCTACAACTACACACCTGTTACCCTACAACTCACAACAATGTTACCCTTCAACTACACACCAATGTTACCCTACAACTACACACGTTACCCTACAACTCACACCAATGTTACCCTACAACTACACACCAATGTTACCCTACAACTACACAACAATGTAACCCTACAACTATACAACAATGTTACCCTACAACTACAGTATACAACAATGTTACCCTACAACGACACACCAATGTTACCCTACAACTACACACCAATGTTACCCTACAACTACACACCAATGCTACCCTACAACTGCACACCAATGTTACCCTACAACTACACACCAATGTTACCCTACAACTATACAACAATGTTACCCTACAACAACACACCAATGTTACCCTACAACTCACACCAATGTTACCCTACAACTATACAACAATGTTACCCTACAACAACACACCATGTTACCCTACAACTATATAACAATGTTACCCTACAACAACACACCAATGTTACCCTACAACTACACACCAATGTTACCCTACAACTACACACCAATGTTACCCTACAACTACACACCAATGTTACCTTACAGCTACACACCAATGTTACCCTACAACTATACACCAATGCTACCCTACAACTACACACCAATGCTACCCTACAACTACACACCAATGTTACCCTCCAACTACACACCAATGTTACCCTACAACTACACACCAATGTTACCCTACAACTACACACTTATGTTACCCTTCAACTTCTCACCAATGTCACCCTACAACTACATACCAATGTTACCCTACAACTACACACCAATGTTACCCTCCAACTTCACACCAATGTTACCCTACAACTCACACCAATGTTACCATACAACTACACATCAATGTTACCCTACAACTCACACCAATGTTACCCTACAAAAACACACCAATTTTACCCTACAACTACAAAACAATGTTACCCTACAACTACACAACAATGTTACCCTACAACTACACACCAATGTTACGCTACAACTACACACCAATGTTACCCTATAACTCACACCAATCTTACTACTTACCTGAATCTTTATTTCTAAATATTATCCGGAAACTTTGACATGACAACAACATAACAGTTCAGATAAAAACTACCAATCTAGGCTAGCTACAACAGTAAACCGCTACATCTGTTGTACACACAGAAGGTTATCTATTGGCTAACTACTCTATCATATACTCCTGTGCAGCAGCTTTATCACCCAAGTATTTTGTTTTTATTTTCTTCCTCTAATTCTGAATCATGGCACAATACAGAGTTTTAATCCCACAGGCCAGATTAGTACGTCTACATGTCTAGCTTTTGTGTATTTGCAGACAAAGGAGTTTACAAAGCACTGCTTTTTTCTGGCCACTTGTATCATTCTCTGATGATCCTACAGCACTTCCGTTCCATTCAAGCATTTCTTAAATACTAATACCTGTCGAGGATATTCTTTGAGAAGTTTTGGCGAGTCAAAACTTTTTCCATTTAATTTTTTTTTTAATTTGTAACATTTCTGTGAAGCTAAACAGCATGTCTGTAAGAATATACAAAAATGTACATGGTTTCATTTGAAAGCTTGTTAAGTAAAACTTGAGTTTAATAAAGCAAAGTACACTCATGATCAAAGAGCCAATGATTAATCTTCTTGAACAATGAATTTTAATTATATACTGGATTCACAGAAAAATATGTATTGCGGTGGCTTGAACAGAGAAACATGACTATTTGGCTTGAACAGAGAAATATGACTATTTGGCTTGAATAGAGAAATATGACTATTTGGCTTGAACAGAGAAATATGACTATTTGGCTTGAACAGAGAAATATAACTACTTGGCTTGAATTGAGAAATAATTATTACCACTGTGGCTTGAACAGAGAAATATAACTAACGTAACTTAAACTCCACCTCCTGGCTGTAATTCTAACAAGATTTTAAAATGTCAACAGGACATCTCCAATACCACATAATTCAATATTGACACAGCCTACCCATGCCAGTAAACACAACACTCTCTTTGCTCAACATAATCTCAGCTTACAGGCCTGTACCTCTCTACACAGCTGACTTCTTGGGTTTTACACATGTAAACAATCTGAGGCAGGTCCAAACATACCAAGTACATTATTGTAACAGGCCCTGTCAATGGCACAGATATCAAGGATTTCCTGTAAATTAGAGTTATCTCTCCTGAACAAGACTTCCTGTCTATATATAGCTTTGTTTTTACAACTTAGACAGCTTAATCTGGCTCTATCAGTATCAGTGGAAATTCAAACATTTAGAATGTACTTGTTGGGAAATGAAGGGATTTTTTTTTTTTAATACCCACCAGTAAAGGCAGGGAACATGTCATTGTGCGTTAACATTTTACAGTTATCTTTCTTGAACACCACTTCCTGTGTCGAGATGCCATCAGTCAATCTTGTAAATGATATAAACAATCTTTAAGAGTTTCGGAGTTGTTTTCTCTGAGGTCAAAAATGTTTGTAACAGACTAACAGACCTCGATTTCAAACTATATCTTTATAGAATATCTTGTGACTCGATCAACAGTTTAATGTAAACAAATTACGTAATAAAGTGTGTAAAATTACCATCAAATTTGTTTTTACATACTGTCATCCCTTTTCTTATAGCAGATGACCTGATATATGACAAAAATAGGAACCCAAGGTTGAAATTATCTGTACTGTATACTAAACATCCCAATGTGTCACTACTGCATCCTTTACACAGAAATAGGACCTACTTTTATAGCCGGATAAAACATGTCTGTGACGATGTGTAGCTACAAAAGGACACAATTAAACTGATGATACATTATCTGTCAATGTGACCTTGTGTCTATGTGAAAATCTAATACCTACAATTAATCTCGCCTTCCTCAATGCCGTGCATACTGTATACATATGTAATGTCTTTCGTTAATCGTAATCAGAGGCAGTATAATCAAAAGCTCGATATTAATAATCCATCGTGAACTTCTGGTCGCTACTTCAATGATAGATCTCTAGACAAAATATAACTGGTATTACCGGTTATTACAAAATCATAATTAATATGATGCGAGATATAATCTTTTTCAAATTATATATACCAACATGGATGTTTCAACAAAAGAAACATTAGAAAGTTTTTTGCCAATTACAATGCATTAGCGAAAGCTTTAAGGGTTCAAAATCTCTTCAGCATCTTTCAACCACTCATCTGTGAAATATGCACATAGTAATATATGCAAATCAGCCGATTCAATTTGTCCCATACACTGAGGCAATGCTAAGGTTACAATAGTCATGGTTGTGTCGATAGCACTCCGATACAAAACCTAGAAGACCAGAGAAAGGATATACAGCCATCAATACTGAAAAACATTCAGGCTAGGACAGCAGAACATATATAACAAGAGGTACACACCACGAACTAGTCTGAACTCCCAAAACATACAAACTGTACACATACTGTATTTTACCGGGAATAATCCCCCACCCCATGAGAAAAATAATTGATCAAAAGTAGGGAGGGGTCTTATTCATGAATACACCCCTGTTCACAAAAGTCTGCAATCTTGGACATACTACTGTTTTGATCTAGGAACTCATGATACACTATACCAGTGATGTTATTCTAGTTGTTTGTTTTATTGAAATAACAATTTACATTCAGAATGATTAATAACAGTCACTACAAGTTGGTGGTGCTGTTTTTTTTCTTAACAGATTTTCTATTAGCAATTGGTCTAGATAATACAAGTTTGATTTATGATATCTTGACAAACTAAGTGTATTATCATTTATACACACACTTGGTGAATTAACATCTAATTATGTACTAGTAAGTGCAGTTGAAAGTGAGAAGTTGACAAAACCAGTGATCAATCAACAATTTATTTTCATGGGTCCTTTCAAGTTGTATTGCTAACTTGAAGTGTTTCCAGAAATTCTGTTAGTCCTAGCTATAGGCTGTCCTAATTTCACCAGTACAGGACTCGGGACTCGCACATAGATTGATCCCTGCAAAACTATGGTAAACTACGGACAAAAGAAAGATGTCCATGTAGAATGTAGACCATTAAAAAAGTACATGTAGAATAAGACCAGGGGTTCCAGAATGGCAAGCATCCAATTTTTCATCAATTATACCTTTTATCTATTTCAAAATATTTTCACATCCTCGCTTCTAGAATTGGAGTTGTGACAAAAAAAACAAAAGGTAAACTCATCTTCAGGAAGTTTGTATGTCAGCACTCAACAACAAATCTGGGGTTTGTTCAGCTACTTTCAGAGGAATTATTGTGACTTTCGGATTTGCTATGTATCAAGATTCTACTGAAGGCATAGTTATCTCTAAACACCTGTACACAAGCCTGGTTTACTCATACAGTACAGGTATAGAGGATCTCACACCAGTGTCGATGTAATATGGAATTTCTTCTGTGACAGCACGATTTTCACTACCAAGACAATCATATGACGTCATAAAGATGTGATTTGTTTAAGACATCACAATAGTGGTATTATACACATGTGTAATACCATTTTTATGACATGGCCGAGTGTCTGTGTAATATGGAATTTCTTTTGTGACAGTACGATTTTCGCTACTAAGACAATCATATGACGTCATAAAGACGTGATTTGTTTATGACGTCACAATAGTGGTATTACACGAGTGTAATACCATTTTTATGACATGGTCGTATGACATGACTGAACGGGTAAGTTTTGTGATAAAATAATAATTTATGCTGGATACATTGTACGTGTACATTAACACCTGATCATGACATGTTTCCATTGCGTAATTAATGTGAGTGTGCTAATCAATGGTCAGTATCACCTATCCATGGAAAGCTTTTACACTATGTAAAGCACATTTTCCAGTTTAGCAACAGACAAGTTCATACATGGTTTTATTTTTTTTCTTCTGCAAATAGATATTTCATCTTAAACGTGTATACATTTTGTATATGGCTCATAGCTCCCGTTCTTCCTAATCCTTACTCATGATCAATAAGACAATAGCATTTGACGCCAGCCAGAAAAGTAAGCAATACTTTCCATAGATCATTTATTATCATTTCATCACAATGCAATACTAGAACATCACACAGAATGTCACCCAAGTGGTTTATAGTGTATATAAACCACTTACCTGGGCGAAATAAAGACGAGAAATGCAAATACTCAAAAATCATCAACTCAGGTATAAATCTAATTGACTTTTATGTTTGTCATATCTGTAAAGAAAGTAAATGCATGAGGCTCACAACAAATCTCAGGTGCTTCATTCAAGAGATAGCACAAGTTTAAATTGTGTATAAACAGATGTGCCTATCTCCACATTGCAACTGCCTGTAAAATGTATTACATATATTTCATTACGGAACTGTCAGACCTGAAGAACAAAATATTTTTATGGAAAAATGTTATCACACAAGCCTGAAAAAAAGAATAACAATGCAATCATAAACATTTAAAAATGGAAAAAAACGAATCTTGAGAAGAAGAAAAAAGATTTTTGTATTTGTAGATACATTTAGGGACAAAACAATGCATATCGAGCAATGATTAATAAACATAATATTTGTTTGGCATGCAAGTTTAAATGATGAATCAGCAAAACTTCTGTCAATATAGTTCATCAATAATATCAACAATAACAGGACCATAAATCAACATCAATGTTTAAATAATTAACCTGAAAATAACAAAGATCAATTATAAGTAATTTCGACCTGTAAAAAGATACCCACACAAGAAAAAACAAGACAATTATGGAAGTAATACGGTAATACACAGAAGGCCGACTAAGTGTCGGAGCATCATTGAGACCTAATCGTATGTCCTAATAAACTCCAATTAGTGTATGAAAGTTAACAATTAGTGCATCAATGTCAACAAAGTTAGACAATGTTCGAGAAACTAATTAAATAGTTATAACCTGTAGTAAATCCCTGGTGTTCAATGTAACTATTTGTCATACATTGTTTACAAATGTTCATTATAACAGATAATTTAATCTAGTCAGTGAAAACAAATTAATCATTTGTAAATGTGATAAATACTAAGAATATTATAATATTGATTAGCAAAAATTGTTGACATTAATCTACTAATTGGTTGACATTCAAACTGGCATAGTACATATGGGGTTCCCTTTCCATCAGATGAAAAAGTAAACAACAAAGACATTTTTCAAGATTGACACATACACACGTGTGAAGTTCGGAATGGTATAATGGTCATAATAGGGACCTTATGACCCCCACGTGCATCGCTAACTGTAAGGTGCCCCTGCCATATGAAACGAACACCCGCGCTCGCTACCAACCCAGTCAGTGTCAACACTGGGCCCCGGGTTAATGATTG
Source organism: Mimachlamys varia (assembly GCA_947623455.1). Classification (NCBI taxonomy): domain Eukaryota; kingdom Metazoa; phylum Mollusca; class Bivalvia; order Pectinida; family Pectinidae; genus Mimachlamys; species Mimachlamys varia. The sequence goes on along the minus strand of OX392532.1, from coordinate 23,234,224 downwards.
GCCAACCCATTTCGTCAGTGGTAATTCGAAAAAAATATGTTTACATGCCATGTAACGGTATATATACACATCATAAACATCGAAGGCAATGTTTGACATTACATTGTTCGAGTCATTGTTCCCAACTGTAACGGAAATGCACAAATACATGTGAATCTCCCCCAAATCAATTAGGGTGGAGGAGATAGACCCCCGCACTGGATGCTGCTATCATTACGGTAGAGGCGGTTATAATCTAGGACCAATAGTTTACATACCTCAAGATCCTCGAAGGTTTTGAAACTTATAATAGCAAATCCGTCTATAATATCTTCCTCACATATCGTGTTATGTTTCTTTCGTCTGGGCTTTGAGCGTTTGTCTTTGCTCGGCCGAGACGGCGAGTCGTCCATTTCATCTCCACTGCCGTCCGCGGTAGTCTTCCTCTCCCGGCGTTTCGTGAAGCGCTGGTGTTTCTTGGTCTCGACCGCGGTCTCCATCGAAATCTCCACAATTCAACAGGACCTGATACACAAATATTAAACCCGCATTGCACAGAGTAGGTAATGAACATGAACTATAAGTAATCCTGGAGAACAATGTAGGCTTCAGAAGGTAGAATCCACTGAAATCTCGGAGCTCGATACGTACACAGGCCGCCGTGTTTGAAATGGCGGAGCACACAATATGGCCGAACCACTCAATTGATATGGGCATATGTTCATCCGCGTACAACGCAAAACTAGTACGCTACTATAGTTCGCGCTGGCTAGAAAGTGGAATATTTTGGTAACTTCGGTAGGATTTGATTATATAAAAACAATATCTATTTGGTTACCACGTCCAAGTTGTTATGGCCCACTTTTACACGCATATTATAGACCATGTTCCGGAGTTGGAGACGTTTTAAATCACCTCTGGCTATGTACTAATGAAGTTGTCGGGACATGAAATAAATCTATTAATGAAATAATCAGATTTTTTTTCGTGTAAGACATTTAAAAATGTTGTGTAAAATATACATTATTTTAGTCCTTTATACATTGTACGCTGTCTTATGTGATCTTTTCATGTTTTTTAAATCATTAATTTTTTTTCCCTGTTACATTTTGAATATTCTAATCAATCAAGAAGCTAATATTTCTTATTTACTGGGACACTTATAATTAACAGAGGCTATTATTTCATTAATTATAAATTAATATTAGATACAAATTACAACAAAACAATGATTGACAGTCATTATTTGAAATAATTTTATGAATAATTAATTTAGGTATTAATTATGCATGGTTATTAATAGAAATTTAGATATTTCCTGCAAATCACTTCTACAGGAGAAAAACATTGATGAAAAGCTCTTTTTTATTCTTCTTTACAAATACCATAAATAAAGCAAGGAAAAGATGTGATTTGTGATTTAATCATCCTTCTTTTCAATACCTTTTTCCTAACTTTTCATTTTGTTTTATTGAAAATTGACTTTTTAAATACTTTTGATTAAAATTGTAAAATAAGCCCAAAAAGTCATAAATGTTTACAAAAAGAACTTTTTGGAACAATAATAAAAGCAGTGAGTTTGTGGAATTATTGTAAGATTGACAATTTTTGTACTGTAGATATTTTTTCTCCCACCTTGACTCCTCAACCATGATTTTTACAACAACTCTTAAAATTTTTGAAATAAAATGCAGTTTAAACTAACAATGGCAAGTTAAAAGCTAGAAGAGAATCTGTATACACTTAGAGAAAGATTTATAGATTTAAGTAATAGCAGGACTGGGGATTTCTATGTGGAGAGGAGGGAGGCGATTTCACCAACCTGAAAGTCTACAGCCATACTATCTGTATTGTTCATTTGGTTTATTTGGTTGATTTTGTTTCATATCCTATTAACAGCCAGGGTCATTTAAGGACATGACAGATTTTGAAGGTGGGGGGAAAGCCGGAGAAAGACCTACAATCAGTGCATGGCAACTGCCCCACATGGATTTCAAACCTGTAACCCAGAGGTGGAAGGCTAGTTGTAGAATGTCGGGACACCTTAACCATTCAGCCACAGTGGCTCCTGTAGTGTTCAAAAGCTACTGTAGTATCAACAGTTTCTTGGGCACAATGTTATTCTTAAGACACTGCAGTAATTATAACTAATTATCATATTTGTATAGTATCGGATTATTACTGGTTTGCTTCTGTTTTAGTATTTTTTACTTTTTTTAATGAGAAAAGAGATAGGCATGTTTCTTTGGTTTGGTTTGTTTTTATGTCCTGTTTTACGTCCTATTAACAGCCAGGGTCATTTAAGGATGTGCCAGGTTTTGGAGGTGGAGGAAAGCCAGTGTACCCAGAGAAAAACCACTGACCCCACAGTCAGTACCTGGCAACTGCCCATCATGGGTTTCAAACTTGCAACCCAGAGGTGGAGGGCTAGTTGTAGAATGTTGGGACACCTTAACCACTCAGCCACCGCAGCCGACAGACATGTATCATATTTGAACAGATACTTATAGAAGTGAAACATGAAAACTTTGATTTGAAAAAATATGTGTAATTTTGCAAGAAGAGTATATAATTATATAAGCTAGGGTGATATTTGATATATATATAGCCTTATTATTTTTGGAAATATAAGTTTATCTATATGAAAAACAAACATCAATGTTTATGGTTAAGACATCATTGATTGTGGCATAATAATGGGTGATATCACAATATTGATGACATCACATTATAGGAATACAAGATAAATAACACCACAATGTGTGTCATTATACACTTACAGGTTACATCACAACACAATTCAGATGACATCAAAACCAACAGGTAACATTACAATATAGATAGCATCACAGGTGTAATAACATACAAATGACATCACAATACAAGTGGCATGATCATACAAGTGGCATGATCATACAAGTGACATCAAAATACAAGTGACATCACGATATAAGTGACATCACAATACAAGTGGCATCACAATACAAGTGGCATCACAATACAAGTGGCATCACAATACAAGTGGCATCACAATACAAGTGGCATCACGATACAAGTGGCATCACGATACAAGTGGCATCACGATACAAGTGGCATCACAATACAAGTGGCATCACAATACAAGTGACATCATAATACAAGTGGCATTAAAATTCAGGTGACATCACAATAAAAATATTATCAAAATACACACAACCAGTGACATCAGGGCTGAGCTTGTCTGACATCCTACTAACAATAGCCCTCCACCACTGGGTCGCTGGTTCTAGGCCTACAATCGGTAGTTGCCTGCTACCGGCTACAGGTCAGTGTTGTGTTCCAGGTTCTCTGCTTGCCTCGGTTACCGAAATCCTAGTAGATCCTTAAATGAATTAAACTGTCGATAGGTTAGGAAATACGGACAAATCAAACCAAACAAGTTAACACAAAAAAACAACTGACATCACAATAAAGATGACATCACAATACAGACGACATCACAATACAGACGACATCACAATACAGACGACATCACAATACAGATGACATCACAATACAGATGACATCACAATAAAGATGACATCACAATACAGACGACATCACAATAAAGATGACATCACAATACAGACGACATCAAAAGACATCTTAAATACAGGTGATAACACTATATATACATGTGGTATCTTGTTTTGTAACTTGAGCCTGTTAGAAATGAAAAGTATGATAGTGTTCATTGTTTTCTCATCTTTTGTGAGCTAACCGTTTTATTATTTCAATATTTAACTCATACTTCAAGTTCACATTCATTGCAATGATTAAAATAATATCAGCACTAAATTAATTCTACTTTGTTTTTAATGTAATAAATTGGACAATAAATGTACAGTTATGACAGCTGAACAAATGGCATGCTGTATAATTTCATAAAATAAAAAATAATATCCCTGATGTCGGTAACATTCACTTAGCTGTATTTTAGATTGCCAAGGATGGCTTATAATGTCTAGAGCCTTATTTTCATTAAGGCTACTGAATTACCTTCTGGTCACAGATTTTTATCGGAGACATTATTTATTAGGTTACCTGAGACTAAGTCTAAAGTGACCTATTCTAATCATCTTTTGTCTGTTTTCGTGTGTTGTCTGTCCATAACAAATTTAATTTTCAACTTTTTCTCAAAAACACCTGAATCAATTTGAATAAAATTTGGCAGGAAACTTTCCTTGCCAAAGATGCACCAAAATTCTGAAAAATTATTTGGTCCAAACCCCCTCGGGGCCTGAGGGAGGGGCTAAAAGGTGTCAAATTAGTTTTATTTCAAAAATCTTTTAATCCAGACCCAAAATAAAATGCTCTTCATAAACAGAAAGGTCTTAAGGTGCTTTATAAAAAGTGTGAATTTCATTCTCTCGAGATTGCATGTTCCCCCTTGGGGAGGGGTTGAACTTTGCTATAGTTAATATAGGAACTTTGGGGTAAAATTATGAACCTTTATCAGAGTAATGTAAAATTTGTCAAGAGGTTCAGTTCACAGAAATACTCAGTTCACAGAAATACTTACTGAGGTCAAAAACCAAGGTAGAAGGTCAAGTTTAACAGGTCAAATTTCAAGGTTAAATTTTATAGCTCTTCACTGATGTACATTTTGTTATAATATTATGAAGCAAAGTTGGTTGGAATTAAACAAGGAGTCTTCTTACCAAAAGTCAAAGTCATCGGGTCAAAAGTCAAGGTGAAATTTTGTAGCATTTCACTGATGAACATCTTGTTATGATATTATGAGGAAAGTTGATCAGAATTAAAACAAGGAGTCAAATGACCAAAAGTCAAGGTCAGAAGTCAAGATCACTTTTTCAAAGGTCAAAGAAACCGTTTGTAACTTTCTTTTTTGAAAAGTCCACTGAACAAATATCAAAGTCACTCAGTTTGAATGTTGGGTTCAAAGCTCAATGAGTGATGATTTTGGGAGATATAAACAGGGCTCTTGCTTACCTGTCAGTGTTCCTGCTCAAACTTGGTTTTGGTAAATGATAGTTTCGTTGTAAGGACACAACAACAAAAGTTATTGGTACTAGTACACCAAAACTGAGGTGACAGTTAAGGACAATCTGCCTCTTGTTCTATATCTTAGTGACTGTGCTATACTGATTGATTCAGTGAAAATTAATGAAAGTATTCATGAAAATGTCTTGGCTTCTGTTTAAAATTAAAATATAGAAATTAAAGACAGCTTTGCACTCTCAGAGCGATTATCATTTTACTCTCGGAGATCTTGAGCGCTTGACATCTTATCATAAGCACTCTAAATGAAATCTATAGCGCTTGACATATCATCTTGAATGCCACACATAAGAACTTGTATACAAAATTATATCTCAAGAGCTTGTCATTTTATATCCAACACTGGAAATCATTAACTTATTGACACCTGAAGGCACATTTGAGCTCTTCCAATTCAAAGGTTGGAATAATTCATTCTGAAATCTGGGGTGAATGATTTAAAGCATACCAATTTACATTATCCCATATTGCCAGTATTCAAGATCTGATGTTGAGATCTTGACATCTTTGGAATAGAAATAAAATCCAACCTTAACAATGATACCCGCTACCTGTATTGAATACTAAATGATGTACTTGTTATTGAATTGTAGTGTCATCAACAGGACACGACCTTTAATACCAAACATAGGATTTTGATAATTTCTAGGCATGATTTATTAATGATTAAGACTAAAGATATCATATTAATAATTTAGACAATAAGTATCATATGCCATGGCTTTATTCATTAATACAGCAATGCCAAGCATATAAACAGTGATGTTTGCCAAAGACACAAATCAATGCTATTTGCATGAAGGTACATAAACAGACAACAATTCTCCGCCAGTCGTCGTTTATACGAGACAGCCAGATGTGACCCTGTCTGTGCTTTATGCATCGTAACAATCTTACTCTCTGTTTACACTCATTGTCTATAGTTCTGGTAATACCTGACATTTGGTAATTCCATCATCATCATCATCATCATCATCATCATCATCATCATCATCATCATCATCATCATCATCATCATCATCTAATGTTATCCTCTCTGATTATCTAACGTTGTCCTCTCTCATCATCTTATGTTGTCCTCTCATCCTCTAATGTTTGCCTCTCTCATCATCTAATGTTCTCCTCTCTTATCATCTAATATTGTCCTCTCACATCATCTTTAATTATCCTCTGTCATCATCTATTGTGTCCTCTCATCATTATTATCTAATGTTGTCATCTCTCATCATCTAATATTGTCCTCTCACATCATCTTTAATTATCCTCTATCATCATCTATTGTGTCCTCTCATCATTATTATCTAATGCTGAAATCTCTCATCATCTAATGTTGTCCTCTCTCATCATCTAATGTTGAAATCTCTCATCATCTAATGTTGTCCTCTCTCATCATCTTATGTTGTCCTCTCTCATCATCTAATGTTGTCCTCTCTCATCATCTAATCTTGTCCTCTCTCATCATCTGATGTTGTCCTCTCTCATCATCTAATGTTGTCCTCTCTCATCATCTAATGTTGTCCTCTCTCATCATCTAATGTTGTCATCTCTCATCATCTAATGTTGTCATCTCTCATCATCTAATGTTGTACTCTCTCATCATCTAATGTTGTCATCTCTCATCATCTAATGTTGTCCTCTCTCATCATCTAATGTTGTCATCTCTCATCATCTAATGTTGTCATCTCATCATCTAATGTTGTCATCTCTCATCATCTAATGTTGTCCTCTCTCATCATCCAATGTTGTCCTCTCTCATCCTCTAATGTTGTCATCTCTCATCATCTTATGTTGTCATCTCTCATCATCTAATGTTGTCATCGCTCATCATCTAATGTTGAAATCTCTCATCATCTGATGTTGTCATCTCTCATCATCTAATGTTGTCCTCTGTCATCATCTAATGTTGAAATCTCTCATCATCTAATGTTGTCCTCTGTCATCATCTAATGTTGTCCTCTCTCATCATCTAATGTTGTCCTCTCTCATCATCTAATCTTGTCCTCTCTCATCATCCAATGTTGTCATCTCTCATCATCTAATGTTGTCCTCTGTCATCATCTAATGTTGTCCTCTGTCATCATCTAATGTTGTCCTCTGTCATCATCTAATGTTGAAATCTCTCATCATCTAATGTTGAAATCTCTCATCATCTAATGTTGTCATCTCTCATCATCTAATGTTGTCCTCTCACCATCTAATGTTGTCCTCTCTCATCATCTAATGTTGTCCTCTCTCATTATCTAATGTTGTCCTCTCTCATCATCTAATGTTGTCCTCTCTCATCATCTAATGTTGTCCTCTCTCATCATCAAATGTTGTCCTCTCTCATCAACTGATGTTGTCCTCTCTCATCATCTAATGTTGTCCTCTCTCTCATCATCAAATGTTTTCCTCTCTCATCATCTAATGTTGTCCTCTCTCATCATCTGATGTTGTCCTCTCTCATCATATGATGTCCTCTCTCATCATCTAATTTTGTCCTCTCACCATCTAATGTTGTCCTCTCTCATCGTCTAATGTTGTCCTCTCTCATCATCTAATATTGTCATCTCTCATCATCTAATGTTGTCCTCTTGTCATTTAACGTTGTCCTCTCTTCATCTAATGTTGTCCTCTCATCATCTAAAGTTGTCCTCTCTCATCATCTAAAGTTGTCCTCTCTCATCATCTAATGTTGTCCTATCACATCATCTAATGTTGTCCTCTCTCATCATCTAATGTTGTCCTCTTATTATCTAATGTTGTCCTCTCGTCATCTGATGTTGTCATCTCTCGTCATCTAATGTTGTCCTCTCGTCATTAAATGTTGTCCTCTCATCATCTAATCTTGTCCTCTCTCATCATCTAATGTTGTCCTCTCTCATCATCTAATCTTGTCCTCTCTCATCATCTGATGTTGTCCTCTCTCATCATCTAATGTTGTCCTCTCTCATCATCAAATGTTGTCCTCTCCCATCATCTAATGTTGTCCTCTCTCATCATCTGATGTTGTCCTCTCTCATCATCAAATGTTGTCCTCTCTCATCATCAAATGTTGTCCTCTCTCATCATCAAATGTTGTCCTCTCTCATCATCTGATGTTGTCATCTCTCGTCATCTAATGTTGTCCTCTCACATCATCTGATGTTGTCCTCTCTCATCATCAAATGTTGTCCTCTCTCATCGTCAGATCTTGTCCTCTCTCATCATCAAATGATTCCCCTCTCATCATCTAATGTTGTCCTCTCTCATCATCTGATGTTGTCCTCTCTCATCATCTAATGTTGTCCTCTCTCATCATCTAATGTTTTCCTCTCTCATCATCTGATGTTGTCATCTCTCATCATCTGATGTTGTCCTCTCTCATCATCTAATGTTGTCCTCTCTCATCATCTAATGTTGTCCTCTCTCATCATCTAATGTTGTCCTCTCTCATCATCTGATATTGTCCTATCTCATCATCTAATGTTGTCCTCTCTCATTATCTAATGTTGTCCTCTCTCATCATCTAATGTTGTCCTCTCTCATCATCTAATGTTGTCCTCTCTCATCATCTGATATTGTCCTATCTCATCATCTAATGTTGTCCTCTCTCATTATCTAATCTTGTCCTCTCTCATTATCTAATGTTGTCCTCTCTCATCATCTAATGTTGTCCTCTCTCATCATCTAATGTTTTCCTCTCTCATCATCCAATGTTGTCCTCTCTCCCTATCTAATGTTGTCCTCTCTCATCATCTAATGTTGTCCTCTCTCATCATCTAATGTTGTCCTCTCTCATCATCTAATGTTGTCCTCTCTCATCATCTAATGTTGTCCTCTCTCATCATCTAATGTTGTCCTCTCTCATCATCTAATGTTGTCCTCTCTCATCATCTAATGTTGTCCTCTCTCATCATCTAATGTTGTCCTCTCTCATCATCTAATGTTGTCCTCTCTCATCATCTAATGTTGTCCTCTCTCATTATCTAATGTTGTCCTCTCTCATCATCTAATGTTGTCCTCTCTCATCATCTAATGTTGTCCTCTCATCATTATTATCTAATGTTGTCCTCTCTCATCATCTAATGTTGTCCTCTCATCATTATTATCTAATGTTGTCCTCTCTCATCATCTGATATTGTCCTATCTCACCATCTAATGTTGTCCTCTCTCATCATCTAATGTTGTCCTCTCTCATCATCTAATGTTGTCCTCTCTCATCATCTAATGTTGTCCTCTCATCATCTAATGTTGTCCTCTCTCATCATCTGATATTGTCCTATCTCATCATCTAATGTTGTCCTCTCAGAATCTGATGTTGTCCTCTCTTAACATCTAATGTATAATCCTTTCTTATGATCTGATATTATCCTCTTTTGTCATCTAACATTGATCTCTAATACAAATGTCTGTACATGTCCTCTTATAAAAGTTGGCCTGTCATCATTACTCATCCCTTGTCGGTTCTCCTCTTCATTGTCATCCCCTAACGTAAGGCTGTCCTCTCTCATCTTTGCCTCTGAATGGCTATGAGATTGAGTTGCCCTGACAAAGCGTATCTGGCCGTCACACAATGTAATCTGATTGTATGTAGATTGTGTGATAAGGTTACCAGCTGGTGATGCATCAGGGAGTTTGCCCCAGTCTTCATATAAAGTAAACTTCTGTTGGAGTTACATTGATCATGGGGATGCTCTTAAATACTGTTGTATTTGTAGTTTTAATGTTATTTGCACACTGTTACAATGTTCTCTTAAGATAAATGTTGTCTGCAGAGTGTAACAGCGTACATGTAGATACTAGAGAACGGAGGCAACATGTAAAGAAATGCTTCCTCTTCATTGACAAAACTTCCAAAGAAAAAAAGTTGAAATATAAATGAAAGACAATCCTTATTTTTTTTTTAATTCTAAAATTTTCCACATTGATCACATACGTACCTACCAACACCAAAGAGCCCTACACTTCAACCCATGGTAACCAACACACGATCCAAAAACCTATATAATTACACCCCTCATCACCTATATTTTCAGACCCCTAACTCGTCTTCACACTTACCCCTTAACCATAAGTCATGAAGCCCACCCCTTAAATCTAGGCTTTCCCCTGATCCCTACATAGCACCACCTCTTAACCCTTGACCTTACCCTGATCCCAACAAAGCCCCACCTCTTAACCCTAGCCAATCCCCTGATGCCCACAAAGCCCACCTCTCAACCCTAGCCAATCCCCTGATCCCCACAAAGCCCTACCTCTCAACCCTAGCCAATCCCCTGATCCCCACAAAGCCCACCTCTCAACCCTAGCCAATCCCCTGATCCCCACAAAGCCCCACCTCTCAACCCTAGCCAATCCCCTGATACCCACAAAGCCCCACCTCTCAACCCTAGCCAATCCCCTGATACCCACAAAGCCCCACCTCTCAACCCTAGCCAATCCCCTGATACCCACAAAGCCCCACCTCTCAACCCTAGCCAATCCCCTGATACCCACAAAGCCCACCTCTCAACCCTAGCCAATCCCCTGATCCCCACAAAGCCCCACCTCTCAACCCTAGCCAATCCCCTGATACCCACAAAGCCCCACCTCTCAACCCTTGCCCTTCCCCTGATCCCCATCAAGGCCTGCCTCTCAACCCTAGCCTTTCTCCTGATACCCACAAAGCCTGCCTCGCGACCCTATGCTTTCCCCTGGTCCCTATAAAGCCACCATCCCTCAACCCAAGTCATTCCTCTGATCCTTATAAAAGCCCCCTTAAACCCTAGGCGTTCCCCTGATTAACCAACTCTAGTCGTCCCCCTAATCCTGCTTCAGTCACACCCCTCAACAATTACAGAGCCACACCCCTTAACTATTACAGTCACACCCCTCAACAATTACAAAGCCACACCCCTTAACTATTACAGTCACACCCCTCAACAATTACAGAGCCACACCCCTGAACTATTACAGTCACACCCCTCAACAATTACAAAGCCACACCCCTTAACTATTACAGTCACACCCCTCAACAATTACAAAGCCACACCCCTCAACAATTACAGAGCCACACCCCTCAACTATTACAGAGCCACACCCTGGACTATTACAGATTCACACCCCTCAACTATTACAGAGCCACACCCCTCAACTATTACAGATTCACACCCCTCATCTATTACAGAGTAACACCCCTCAACTATTACAGATCCACATCCCTCAACTATTACAGGGCCACACTTCTCAACTATTACAGAGTCGCACCCCTCAATTATTACAAAAACACACCCCTCAATTATTACAATCACACCCCTCAACTATTACAAAGGTACACCCCTCAACTATTACATAGACACACCCCTCAACTATTACAGAGCCACACCCCTCACCTATTACAAAAGTCACACCCTCAACTATTAGAATCACACCCCTCAACTATTACAGTCACATCCCTCAACTATTACAGAGTCACACCCCTCACCTATAACAGAGCCACACCCCTCAACTTTTACAGAGCCGCACCTCTCAACTTTTACAGAGCCATACCCCTCAACTATTACAGAGCCACACCCCTCAACTATTACAGAGTCACACCCCTCAACTATTACATAGACACACCCCTCAACTATTACAAAGGTACACCCCTCAAATATTACAAAGGTACACCCCTCAACTATTACAAAGTCACACCCCTCAATTATTACAGAGTCACACCCCTTACCTATAACAGAGTCACACCCCTCAACTTTTACAGAGCCACACCCCTCAACTTTTACAGAGCCACACCCCTCAACTATTAGAGTCACACCTCTCAACTATTACATAGACACACCCCTCGACTATTACAAAGGTACACTCCTCTGCTATTACAGAGTCACACCCCTCAACTATTACAGTCACACCCCTCACCTATAACAGAGCCACACCCCTAAACTTTTACAGAGCCACACCCCTCAACTTTTACAGAGCCACACCCCTTAACTTTTACAGAGCTACACCCTTCAACTATTACAGAGCTACACCCCACAACTATTACCGAAGCTACACCCCTCAACTATTACAGAGCCACACCCCACAACTATTACAGACCCACACCCCTCAACTATTACAGAGCCACACCCCACAACTATTACAGAGCCACACCCCACAACTATTACAGAGTCACACCCCTCTACTATTACAGAGCCACACCCCGCAACTATTACAGAGCCACACCATTCAACTATTACGGAGCCACACCCTTCAACTATTACAGAGTCACACCCTTCAACTATTACAGAGTCACACCCCTCAACTATTACAAAGGTACACCCCTCTACTATTACAGAGTCACACCCTCAACTATTACAGAGCCACACCCCACAACTATTACAGAGTCACACCCCACAACTATTACAGAGTCACACCCCACAACTATTACAGAGCCACACCCCACAACTATTACAGAGTCACACCCCTCAACTATTACAGAGTCACACTCCTCAACTATTACAGAGTCACACCCTTCAACTATTACAGAGTCACACCCCTCAACTATTACAGAGTCACACCCTTCAACTATTACAGAGTCACACCCTTCAACTATTACAGAGTCACACCCTTCAACTATTACAGAGTCACACCCCACAACTATTACAGAGTCACACCCTTCAACTATTAAAGAGTCACACCCCTCAACTATTACAGAGTCACACCCACAACTATTACAGAGCCACACTCTCAACTATTACAGAGTCACACCCTTCAACTATTACAGAGCCACACCCCACAACTATTACAGAGTCACACCCTCAACTATTACAGAGTCACACCCCACAACTATTACAGAGTCACACCCCACAACTATTACAGAGTCACACCCTCAACTATTACAGAGTCACACCCCACAACTATTACAGAGTCACACCCCACAACTATTACAGAGTCACACCCTTCAACTATTACAGAGCCACACCCCACAACTATTACAGAGTCACACCCTACAACTATTACACTGACACACCCCTCAACTATTACAGAGTCACACCCTTCAACTATTACAGAGCCACACCCCACAACTATTACAGAGCCACACCCCACAACTATTACAGAGCCACACCCTACAACTATTACACTGACACACCCCTCAACTATTACAGAGCCACACCCCTCAACTATTACTGAGCCACACCCCTCAACTATTACAGAGCCACACCCTACAACTATTACACTGACACACCCCTCAACTATTACAGAGTCACCCCACAACTATTACAGAGCCACACCCCTCAACTATTACAGAGCCACACCCTACAAATATTACACTGACACACCCCTCTACTATTACTGAGCCACACCCTCAACTATTACAGAGTCACACCCTTCAACTATTACAGAGCCACACCCCTCTACTATTACAGAGCCACACCCCTCAACTATTACAGAGCCACACCCTACAACTATTACAGAGTCACACCCTTCAACTATTACAGAGCCACACCCCACAACTATTACAGAGCCACACCCCACAACTATTACAGAGCCACACCCTTCAACTATTACAGAGCCACACCCCTCAACTATTACAGAGCCACACCCCTCAACTATTACAGAGCCAAACCCAACAACTATTACAGAGTCACACCCTTCAACTATTACAGAGCTACACCCTTCAACTATTACAGAGCCACACCCTTCAACTATTACAGAGCCACACCCCACAACTATTACAGAGTCACACCCCACAACTATTACAGAGTCACACCCCACAACTATTACAGAGCCACACCCCACAACTATTACAGAGCCACATACTTTAATATTCACTGAACAAATATCTACGATTGAGCACTATCAACCTCTACTGACCAACATTTTTACAGCAAAGAATCTTAGGTGGCCCCAGTGCTCTTATAAACTGTTCTGTTAATGTTTTTTTTTTTACTTTTTTTCTGTCTTTTTATTTGTTTTACTTTTTTTTTACTATTTTGCTGATAGCTAATAAAACAGAGTTAAGCAATATTAATTTTTTCACTTTTAGTTACTGTGTATAATGCATGATCACTCAGATACTTATTCTGCACGAAATGTGTATTAATATACTGAATACTAGGAAATACCAGGAAAGGTTCCCTTCACCAGGAAAATTAAGTGTTAGTTTCCTTATTCATGTGTGATAAGTACCTATAATATTCTATGAACTGTTATTCACTATGATAATAAACCCACTTTAATGAGAGGGGGCAAAGGAGAACAAAGTTAAAATATTCAGAAAATTTCTTTGTATTCAGTATGAAAGTGATTATTTTTCATCACATAGTGTCAAAATTCACTGAAATAAATTTGCCGATTAATTACCTCTCCAGTCAGGCAGATCTTGTAATTAATTACAATTATTTCATAATTCAGGTACAACGGATAGGAGTCCCTAAACAAGATTAAATGTAAATCTTAACTATTTAGGTGTATTGATGTAGTAATGTCGTAAATATTGTGTGACACATGTCTTGGTGTAGTAAGGTAGTTAATATTGTGACATGTGACTTTGAGTAGTTAAGTAGTAAATATTGTGTGACACATGTCTTGGTGTAGTAAGGTTGTAAATATTGTGACACATGTCTTGGAATAGTAAGGTTGTAAATATTGTTTGACACGTGTCTTGGTGTAGTAAGGTAGTAAATATTGTGTGACACATGTCTTGGTGTAGTAAGGTAGTAAATATTGTGTGACACATGTCTTGGTGTAGTAAGGTAGTAAATATTGTGTGACACATGTCTTGGTGTAGTAAGGTAGTAAATATTGTGTGACACATGTCTTGGTGTAGTAAGGTAGTAAATATTGTGTGACACATGTCTTGGTGTAGTAAGGTTGTAAATATTGTGTGACACGTGTCTTGGTGTTGTTAGATGTTAAACGTTATGTGTTATGTGTCTTTCTGTAGTCTAGTGGTTATTTGTACATTTCTCACAGGATATACGTACAAATAGATTGTTTTGGTGATGTCTACATTACATTGCTTGTCTCAAAGATTGTATAAGAGACCGTTTTGTGATAACAATTGTAAACGTTTATATAACAGACCGTTTTGTGATAACAATTGTAAACGTTTATATGTATTGGAGCTAGATTCACTAAATGACTAAATCAATATTACGTTAGATTTCTTTGGTATCTTCAATCTTGTCTGAATCGCTATGAATTGTTTATTATGATGCTGAATTATTCAACAAGATGCAAATACTGCGATTGCAACTGAAATTTAATATAACATATGGTTATCTGTGTGGGTTGTGTGTGGAAGCTGTCCTGTTGATGGCGGTGTTGGGGGGGGGGCCCACACAGGTGTTTATACTGATAATATGGAAGGCATATGTGCAAGACACACACAAAATGATGCATTGCTTATGTTGGAACACATCTGGGTTGTAGGGAGTTGGATACATGTGGAGTTACACATACAATTGGATCAACAGATGCACCTGAACAAGAGAAGAGTATCAGTATTAAAGTATCTGGTGAAATATCTGGAGTAAAATGTATGGAGTAAAGTAATTGTAGTGAATTATGTGTAGTAAAGTATTTGTAGTAAAGTATATATATTAAATTATCCGTAGTAAAGTATCGGTATCTGTGACGATCGCGTGACGAACAGTGGGACTTCAGTCAAATTATATCTAACTCCCGGACATGTTGGGGTCGGAAATCTAAACACGGGTCGTTTATGGCCAGACCATGGAACCCTAATATAAACAATGTGGACGAGAAGTAAGCGACCACGGCCCAGTTTGGGAAGCCGCATGGCAGATAGGTTGTTGATGACCCGTGTGATGACAGTCTGGTGTCCAGCCTGCAAGGCCATGACTGACCGCTCTATAAGATACCAGGGTGACTCTAGGACCGCGATATCAGCTAGTACTTAATTAACGATTAACACACGTGGTTAAAACCAACACGTAAAAAAGTGCTGGACTACAATCGAAGTGAAACAGGAATTCGAACCCGGAACCATCCCAACTAGACGGACGGAAATACATTGAAAAGCAAGGTTAAGAGGATTCAACTGATCCCTCATTTTATTTCGATTACATCTGAATGTTGCCTATGTGGAATGTTTCCCACGTTTATAGACAGGAACGCCACTCAAGCCTCCTACACAATGACCGGAAGTAGCCAACATCAATGGTCATAGACAATGACGTATTTCTATTCATTCCCGGAAAATACTAATCTACTTTACTTTAATACAATGTGTACATGTTCAACTAGTATACTTCTGAGTGACTCCAGTGTATACTGTGTTACACTGGTATACATTGTGTTCACTGGTATACATTGTGTGACACTGGTATACATTGTGTGACACTGGTATACATTGTGTTACACTGGTATACATTGTGTGACACTGGTAAACATTGTGTTACACTGGTATACATTGTGTTACACTGGTATACATTGTGTGACACTGGTATACATTGTGTTACACTGGTATACATTGTGTTACACTGGTATACATTGTGTTCACTGGTATACATTGTGTTACACTGGTATACATTGTGTGACACTGGTAAACATTGTGTTACACTGGTATACATTGTGTTACACTGGTATACATTGTGTGACACTGGTAAACATTGTGTTACACTGGTATACATTGTGTGACACTGGTATACATTGTGTGACACTGGTATACATTGTGTTCCCTGGTATACATTGTGTTACACTGGTATACATTGTGTTACACTGGTATACATTCTGTTACACTGGTAAACTTTGTGTTACACTGGTATACATTGTGTTACACTGGTAAACTTTGTGTTACACTGGTATACAGTGTGTTACACTGGTATACATTCTGTTACACTGGTAAACTTTGTGTTACACTGGTATACATTCTGTTACACTGGTATACATTCTGTTACACTGGTATACATTCTGTTACACTGGTAAACTTTGTGTTACACTGGTATACATTGTGTTACACTGGTAAACTTTGTGTTACACTGGTATACAGTGTGTTACACTGGTATACATCATGTTACACTGGTATACATGGTGTTACACTGGTATATACATTGTGTTACACTGGTAAACGTTGTGTTACACCGGTATACATTGTGTTCACTGGTATACATTGTGTTACACTGGTATACATTGTGTTCACTGGTATACATTGTGTTCACTGGTATACATTGTGTTACACTGGAATACATGGTGTTACACTGGTATACATTGTGTTTCACTGGTATACATTGTGTGACACTTACATGTATATACACTGTGTGTTATGCTGTTATTCATCGTGTAAAGCTTGTATGTATTGTGTTGCACTGGTATTTGAAAGTTTAGTGCATATATTTTGGGTAGTTCACGTGACATAAATTTTCAAAAGTGCATTAATATTATTTGTTTTGGCTTAATTGTTTAAATCTCTGTTTGAAATGAACAATGAAAACACAATTTTTACATCTTGTTTATCACTGGAGGAAGGGTGTATTGGAACAAAATCAACTTAAAATATGAAAAAAATGTAACTCTAGCAAGTCAAATCCTTTGGCCATAACGCATTCTCTGGAAGAGTGGCATGTTATGATTTGTCTAGACTGAAAATAAGCATTTTAAACAATTTCTATGGTGGCAAATTTGGAAGATACAAGTGATAACTGCGTGGTATGAGAAAATGATCGGTCCCTAGTTGGCCCCTTGGCGTCTGATCAAACTTAATCCCCGTCAAATTGTCCCAGGGGAGATAACCTCAATAGGCAAGCGACGCGGAGTCAGGAGAAGCGTAACGTGCCACTGAGGAGGGGTAATTGACAATTTGTCTCCAGCTACCAGGAGAAAAAAGTAAGTCTAGTTCAAGCTTGTACGGCACTTATTTGATTCAGTTCCAATTTTAAACACAAAATATAAAAGAAATGTGGCGATGTTTGTAAAGGTCGTACGTCCCCGGTTCTGTCTAGTCGTAGACGTGACCGAAAGGAATTCTGAAGTTAATTTTCTATGCACAAAAAAATTCATTGTTTGACAAGTACTATTTAGTTACTGCATGTGCTTCCATACTTGAGGGTATTTTGATTGGTTGGCTGGTGGAGGTGTAAACTAACTAATAGCCACTCGTGACACGGCTGGACTCCATCAGGGGCCTTGTCACCATGGTAATTGACTCCCTGACCAGTTTATCACGCGCTAAACAAGGTTGGTACACTCCAAACCTCCCGCGATCTTAGTCGCGTGGTGCAGCGACCCGTGATATGGACCACCAACCAAGCACGTTCGTGCTCAATTGACCGGAAAGAAAGATAACGAGTCTTGACCATCACCAGTTCGGTATCTCGAGCCACAGAGACAGGAAAGCTAAAATCTGACCACACGCCACAATAGAGCAAATTCTGACAGCAAGTTACAGAATAAAAAGTGAATTTTCAAGTTCTGACCCGAAGCTACTGAAAGTTTCCTACCTTAAGTCGTTAAATTGGCCTATTGGCTTTTAGAGTAGGATAACAGAACTAGCGAAGGAGTGAATTCCTTCTTAATTAGAGGACGGAGCTATTTCCATGAACTTGTTTTAATTTCAAAACAGAAGAGCTCGCTTTATCAAAAGTTTATCATTGGTAAACATATTTTATGTTAAAATTTGATGTTAAAAGTTGTTCAGTTATTTAGTGTCCGCAACCTTCATCTGTCTGGCTAATTAATTTATGATGCAAACAAATTAATGTATTGCATACTGATTAGCCAAATGGTCCAAAGTTTGAATAAACTTAGACCAGAGAGACTAAACTCCTGCTAACATGTCTGTGGATATGACGGTACAGCGACCGTCCTGTACGACTTACAAATACCGGAACCGGAAGTTGTAACTCTGAATGGTTTGTGAATTGAAAGCTACAACGACTACACGAAGGTAAAACGAGATGTAGGACACGGAGGCCTTGATAAAACTTTTAAAATTAACACGAGGCTTCGATTGAAGTACGGATAATATTAGTCTATTTAAGTCCGTGGTTAAAGGAAATGTAATGGCGTTTAGAACTCGTCAAAAACTCCAATCCCTGGTTTCATCAACGTTCCTTAACTTAAGGAAACTCCTTAACTGAAATATCTCCATAAGAAGGCACTACAGAATTTAAGGGGAAAATCCTTAGTTAAGATACTTTCCTTAAATTCTGTAATGCTTTCATGTGGAGATTTTTAAGTTAAGGGGTTTCCTTAAGTTAAGTAACGTTGATGAAACCGGGGCCTGTTGATCAAGAATAACATTGGCTGAGATTTCGCTTCCAACATCATACAAGGGTCGTTAATAATTTTCTCGCACGATATCCTACCGTAAAAAGCGCTCGTAATGTCCAAATGCTTTGCGCCATCATAATGGCGAACGTGTACTGTGGCATACATAGTGGCATCATCTATGGTGCATGGGAAGTGTGACAGTATTGATGACGTCATCTTATTTCAGTGCAATTAATATATAGAATAAGTCACTTCCAACTGGCATTCATAATGATGTGAATGCTAGCTGAGAGCAAGTATTTTATATTTACCATATTTGAAATGAAAATGAAATGTATAACAATCAAGCAGAAAAATTGATCAAGTCATCGAACTTTACTATTCAGTTTATCTAATGTGTTTATCTTTGCATGATTGTTTGATTAGTAATAGCAGTAAGGGAGAACCATTAAATATCATGGTATAATTATGACGTCATGCTAACTATGACGTTACAAATAGATTATGGTAATTCTGTAGCGGCATATATAGCAGTGGTTATTGTGTGATATGGTTGATTCAGAATTCAGTTATCACGTTCGATGAATGACACGTGCCTTTAATTTATGTGGTTGTGTTTCCAAAATAAGTCGCAGCAAAAACGGAAATGCGCATATGAATCTTGAAAAGACAGAGTAGAGATGAAAAAACCGGAACATTTTTAAATCAACGACGCCGGACAAAATGTCCAATGCTTTAAGGATTCCCGTGCACCTGTCGAAAACTTCTTTTCCAGAATAGCTGTAGCTTTCATAAATATTTCCAAAAAAGAAATCCATGTCTTACAGGATTTCTATAATCTGTTAAAGACTTTTGTTGTTTTTGCCTTCTCGTTTTTGTAGATACACATTTAACGCTTCTTTCTCGGATCTTAATCAGTCTTTAGTCACGTGATTAAGTCCTACAATGAAAATGATATATTGATCGTAAGTTTTAAACGTCGACTTTTAATCCATTTCGACGGTGTTGTAATTAAATGACACTGAAAAAGTAATCCCAGTTTGAAATCTTTGTTCAATGCAATGAACGTACAACAATAAACAGGTCATATTCTACCTCTGCGATGTTTATTATTGAAGTATTTCCGGAACATGAAGGGACTTAGAAGCCAAACGAAATACTCTTCCGTTCAGATAAGAAATGATCCGACAAAACAACAGAGAGAAAAGGAAAACGAATTGAGGAAAGAAGCAAAACAGAAAGAAGACAATGAATCCGATGAATATGTATACAGAGTCCGTGGACCACCCTGGGACAGAAAAGTCTTCAAAAATTCGAATAGTTACAAGAACATTGAAATACCCCTTGAACATTGTTTTCTACAATTTGTATCCGGATTTAAATTTAAAACTTTTTTATATTCAAGGTCAATTTCAAGCTAATTATTTAGATATGGACATAGAGACATTTGTTTTGCCTTCGTCCATCACATCAATTAAATTACCTTATTTACATTGTAATACAGTTAGTGTATTAAACGAAATTATAGAAACACTACACAATGAAGTGATTTATTTATACCGATAATAAACCAATGTCCTCTGTAGAAACTCCATTCCTATCAATTACAGACGTGTGGAAAAAGCTTCTTTAATCACCGTTCAGTGATCAGCTCGTCCCTCCTATTTTGAGTCCGAGACTGAACAGGTCGGCTGGGCTTATTGTGGGATACATACGGTACTCTGCTGACCTTTGACCCTTCTGCACTAACTTGAGTCGTCATGCACATGATGCAAGGATGTCTTTCTGTCCTTGGTTCGTTCTATTCCGAGCCGATCGTCTAGTGTGTCCTATGTGTTGGCATAGCCAATAAATGAAAAAAAACCACTTCAGACTTCCGAGTACAGCCAACGACAATGGCTGCCCGAGGTTGGACGAGCAACTAACTGTCATTAAAGCAGTGGTGGTCTGCTTGTTAATGGCGCCCGTGGAGTAAAACCTCCACACACAGGATAACGAGCCGTGAAACCCGACAGATGTGGTGATTATCCGTGAGGGAGTGTGTGTCACAGAGATTCCCGGGGAGGAGGTGCAGGACCGGAGGGGCTGTCCTCACCTGTCCGCCAGGGGATGTTACCGCCGCTCCGAGTACGAACTGGTATTCCTGTGCAGCTTACAATGCACGTGTACAGTTAATTTAATGCTTTGCCAGTATATTATTTTTTTATTGAAAAAGTCGGTCGTGATGTAAACACATTTATTTAAGGTAATTGTCCGTGTAACACTCAACTGATTAATTAAAAAAGTCTTTGATATGAAGACTTTTGACGATTTGATAACAAAAAATGAAGCATCGAGATTGTGTAGCGTCAAAGAGCGCCGCAGTTTCGAATTTAGGAAACATTACGGTCTTTAGTTTAAACATATTTATTGTCAAAATTTGACAGGGGATTAGGCACAAGCTATTTCAACTGATGAAAGCCTTCTCCCTATACACATTTTACATGAAATTACAATAGTTAGTTCACAAAAGTACATAGTTGAAATCACAATTGATATTAAAATATTTTGTTTGATTTGATAAAATTGTGCACAATTCTAAAAATATTTGAGTTAAGGTCAACGACAAATTCTGAGCTGCCAAACAAAATTATTTCTAAACTTTATGTAACATCCAAAATTAATCATTTAAATTCTCAAATAAAATACGTCTTTCATTCGCAAAATCTGAAAAATAATGAAATACATTCTCACAAGGATGACCACAAGTACAAACTGCACTCTCGACAAGGTTAACTGCAAAGAGATCATACTTTAGGGCACTACAACGATGTTACAATATTACAGTCCCAGCATAGGCGTGAACTATGGGTACATCAGTACATATATGTCGAACATATTTGGGGGAAAATATGAACTGTGATTTATTCTTGCTGTAGAAAAACTCATATAGTTACGTTGACTACCGATTATGAACATGTCTGCTACATGTAGTCTTTATCAGTGGTTTCAACTGAAGTTCGAAAACTATATATCCAAATTCGCGCCTGAGCATGGTCTACACACGTTTACAATGTCGTCAAGCATACAAAAATCATTTAAATCCCAAATAATGTAAGAATTTTAATATTTTTTAAATTAAAATGGGGAAAAAATAATAAAGACAAAAAATAAAAGGTTCCGTTATTTTTTTCAATATTTTATTTTACTGCTTTGTTAACAAATATCTCAATATCAAATCATTTATTCGTGAGTGTTGTACGGAACTGCATTTGCTGTGGTGTTACCTACCTTTTGATTGGTCATTTTAACGTACCTTTTGATTGGTCATTTTAACGTACATCATTGTATGAAGTACCATTTTGCATGTCCCACCTCATACCCGGTAAGATAGACCCGGCCAGTGCTCTAGGCGACCCTTCTCCGTCCCTGACCTTTCTATGTGACCCCAGAACCAGTCCGAGATGAACCGTATCGATTGCCTTCACGTTATACCTTGGCCTTTACTAGTACGTTATCGAGTGTCTCTAATCAATCTGTACTGAAGATATTCGCATATCGACCTCGGTTAGAAAGAGAGTGAACAGGGACCTGAACGTCGCTTTAGTGGAAACTCGTGTATAAGTTTGTTTACCAAAACGTCCCTGCTGTGAAAACGTCGTCTTGTTAAACAACACATCCGAACATTTCACGAGTTTCGACTGTGTTTTGAAAATTAAATGATGTCAGGTAACACAATGAATTTATGACGTCACAGTCAGTATCGACAGCAGAAATCATGTTAAAATCAGGATAAAACGGGTTATAAATAGTGCTAACCACCAATCAGTCATAGGATGGAATAACCACAGCTATCTCCTACGATGAGGATGCGTCAGAGAAATTCTACTGTCGGTGAGAGATTAAAAGTCTCACTCTGTGCCTATAGCGAGCATCAAGTAAAGAACTCAATATTCGTATGCTAAAGGCAGAAGGTTTATGTCATGTAAACAAAGGGTCATCAAACTGATACGGACAGAGTAATATTCCTATTACTTACCACGTCATCAACCTTCTATTCACATCGTCATCAACTTGCTAATCACAACGTCATCAACCTGGTAATCACAACAACGTCATCAACCTGCTAATCACAACAACGTCATCAACCTGCTAATCACAACGTCATCAACCTGCTAATCACAACAACGTCATCAACTTGCTAATCACAACAACGTCATCAACTTGCTAATCACAACAACGTCATCAAATTGTTAATAACACAACGTCATCAACCTGCTAATCACAACAACGTCATCAACTTGCTAATCACAACAACGTCATCAACTTGCTAATCACGACAACGTCATCAACCTGCTAATCACAAAAACGTCATCAACTTGCTAATCACGACAATGTCATCAACCTGCTAATCACAGCAACGTCATCAACCTGCTAATCACGACAACGTCATCAACCTGCTAATCACGACAACGTCATCAACCTGCTAATCACAACAACGTCATCAACCTTCTATTCACAAAAACGTCATTAACCTGCTAATCACAACAACATCGTCAACCTGCTAATCACAATATCGTTATCAACCTGCTAATCACGACAACGTCATCAACCTGCTAATCACAACATCGTCATCAACCTGCTAATCACAAAACGTCATCAACCTGCTAATCACAACAACGTCATCAACCTGCTAATCACAAAAACGTCATCAACCTGCTAATCACAAAAACGTCATCAACCTGCTAATCACAACATCGTCATCAACCTGCTAATCACAAAAACGTCATCAACCTGCTAATCACAACATCGTCATCAACCTGCTAATCACAAAAACGTCATCAACTTGCTAATCACGACAACGTCATCAACCTGCTAATCACGACAACGTCATCAACCTGCTAATCACAACAACGTCATCAACCTGCTAATCACAACGTCATCAACCTGCTAATCACGACAACGTCATCAACCTGCTAATCACAACAACATCATCAACTTGCTAATCACAACAACGTCATCAACCTGCTATTCACAAAAACGTCATTACCCTGCTAATCACAACAACATCGTCAACCTGCTAATCACAATATCGTTATCAACCTGCTAATCACGACAACGTCATCAACCTGCTAATCACAACATCGTCATCAACCTGCTAATCACAAAAACGTCATCAACCTGCTAATCACAAAAACGTCATCAACCTGCTAATCACAAAAACGTCATCAACCTGCTAATCACAAAAACGTCATCAACCTGCTAATCACAAAAACGTCATCAACCTGCTAATCACAAAAACGTCATCAACCTGCTAATCACAAAAACGTCATCAACCTGCTAATCACAAAAACGTCATCAACCTGCTAATCACAACATCGTCATCAACCTGCTAATCACAAAAACGTCATCAACTTGCTAATCACGACAATGTCATCAACCTGCTAATCACAGCAACGTCGTCAACCTGCTAATCACAACAACGTCATCAACCTGCTAATCACAAAAACGTCATCAACCTGCTAATCACAACGTCATCAACCTGCTAATCACGACAACGTCATCAACCTGCTAATCACAACAACATCATCAACTTGCTAATCACAACAACGTCATCAACCTGCTATTCACAAAAACGTCATTACCCTGCTAATCACAACAACATCGTCAACCTGCTAACCACAATATCGTTATCAACCTGCTAATCACGACAACGTCATCAACCTGCTAATCACAACATCGTCATCAACCTGCTAATCACAAAAACGTCATCAACCTGCTAATCACAACAACGTCATCAACCTGCTAATCACAAAAACGTCATCAACCTGCTAATCACAAAAACGTCATCAACCTGCTAATCACAAAAACGTCATCAACCTGCTAATCACAAAAACGTCATCAACCTGCTAATCACAAAAACGTCATCAACCTGCTAATCACAAAAACGTCATCAACCTGCTAATCACAACATCGTCATCAACCTGCTAATCACAAAAACGTCATCAACTTGCTAATCACGACAATGTCATCAACCTGCTAATCACAGCAACGTCGTCAACCTGCTAATCACAACAACATCATCAACATGCTAATCACAACAACGTCATCAACCTGCTATTCACAAAAACGTCATTAACCTGCTAATCACAACAACATCGTCAACCTGCTAATCACAATATCGTTATCAACCTGCTAATCACGACAACGTCATCAACTTGCTAATCACAACATCGTCATCAACCTGCTAATCACAAAAACGTCATCAACCTGCTATTCACAACAACGTCATCAACTTGCTAATCACAAAAACGTCATCAACCTGCGAATCACAAAAACGTCATCAACCTGCTAATCACAACATCGTCATCAACCTGCTAATCACAAAAACGTCATCAACCTGCTAATCACAACATCGTCATCAACCTGCTAATCACAAAAACATCATCAACCTGCTAATCACAACATCGTCATCAACCTGCTAATCACAAAAATGTCATCAACCTGCTAATCACAACGACGTTATCATCAATCTTATCACAAAATCACCACTGCTAACCACAACGCCATCCTCATTATGATCAAAACGTCATCACTGCTAAGCACAATCGCAATGTCACTTACCTGTTTATCTATGTCGTCATCAACAAATATATAGAATTTATTAATTTTTTCAACAACTATAAAACAGGTAATCCAACTTGGCACGGATGTGAGCGCGCGATGGGTCTTATTGTGGAACGAAACCAGAGTGCCCGAAACCCTGGCCGCCATGGTGAAAGGCAAGTGCGCTACCCACTATATATACACTTTATTTATTTTACAACAATTATGTTAATCATTTTTGTTGGCCCGGATGTTAGCACGCGAGGGGTCTTATTGTGGTAGGAAACCGGAGTACACGGAGAAATCCAAGTGACCCAATACCTTTTCACGCCTGGTCGGGGAAACGAACCCCGGCCGCCTTGGTGAAAAGCAAGTGCGCTATCCACAACACCACCCGACCACCCTATCACCACGCCACCATTCCATACCTATGCTCCAATTTGAATGTATTTGTCTTAATCCTGACGCTATTAGAATAGCATGTGCATGTATCGTGACATTGATGTACTTGTTTGTTAAATCATAGACAACTCACGGCATTTCAGTAGATATAAAATCCTCACAATATAGCACTACATTTAAACCATTAAGGCACTATAACGAAGAACTACATAATAAATATACGACTTCTGTCTATATTGCTTCACAATTCATACTTTTAATGTAGGAAGCTGGTGACGCCGGTTATGATCTGGCTAAGATGGCTAAGAGGATGAACTACAGTCGGGTTTGAGTAATGTTCTCGGGTGCTCAATACATCACCAGACGTGAAAGTATGGCTCTCGTGCAATCTTCGAACCATCGCCATGGAGGTATGACCCGTGTGCAGTCTCCGATCCCCGAGCTTGAAAGTATGGCTCGTGTGCACTCTACGACCCCCTGACGTGAAAGTATGTGTCGCGTAATCTCTCCTAACAATCGCTGTGATAGTATGACCCGCGTGCACTCTCCGCCCCCGGGCGTGAATTTAAGTTTCGCGTGCACACTCCGACCCCCGGGCGTGAATGTGTAGCTCGCATACACTCTTTGACCTAAAGTCGTTAAAGTATAGCTTGCGTACACTCTCCGACCCGAGGGCGTGAAATTATAGCTCGAGTACACTTACTGAGACCCGGACGTGAAAGTATAGTTCGCGTACACTTCTTGGCCCCGGGCGTGAAAGTATAGCTCGCGCACACTCCCTGACCCATGGGCGTGAAAGTATAGCTTGCGCTGGATATCTGACCCCCCGGACGTAAAAGCATCGCTAGAACGGTTGATCTTGATTTGTATTTAATGTTAGAGAATGTAAGTGTAAAATAATGGAAGCTGTACAGTATGTGTTCTAATGGTAATTATGTCAGATTGTGTGGAATGCTTAATAATGTCAATTGTGTGGAATGTGTGTTTTATTATGAACGCATGTAAGATTGGGAATTAGGTATGTGCGTGATATAAATAATGGATTGTAAGAAATCTGTGATGAAGTCACTTTTTTTTTGTAAAAAAATCTATGTCAATAAAATGTTTGTCAAAAAAACAAAACAAAAAAAAAAGCCACTAACCATGTTCGACATTAAAGTAAGCGCGACCAAACTAAACTTTGCTGTGGTAGCTTGCCAGTAAGGAAATATTTAGTTCGGATTATGGTTTTGTTAACGCTTCGGTATTCTCTTATTATTTTTTCATTGTCGTTCAACGGCTGTTACGTGTACACATTTTGAAACACATGCTCATTTTTAATGTTTTGTTTTGTTATTTGCGCGAGGTCTACATTATGCGAATTTCATCTTTACGTGTCAAAGTTATGAAATCGATGTAATGAATAAAAGCTATCTCTCGGATTAGTGTTAAAAATGTGTAGCTCGCATACACTCTTTGACCTAAAGTCGTTAAAGTATAGCTTGCGTACACTCTCCGACCCGAGGGCGTGAAATTATAGCTCGAATACACTTACTGAACCCCGGGCGTGAAAGTATAGTTCGCGTACACTTCTTGGCCCCGGGCGTGAAAGTATAGCTCGCGCACACTCCCTGACCCATGGGCGTGAAAGTATAGCTTGCGCTGGCTATCCGACCCCCCGGACGTAAAAGCATCGCTAGAACGGTTGATCTATCAGGGGACGCTGGTGCAATATCCACTGATACTAATCCGTCAGTATTTAAAGTATCCTTTATTTCCTGTTGTCAATCAGTAATCAATATCCACTCCCCATCACGTTGACAAGTATATCTCCCTCCGATATAAACATACACACTGTAACATATACGTCATGCCAACGCCGTGTACAGTCTATATAAGCCGATTACCGGACGATAAGTAGTGTCCGGCCAACTCCTACTCGACAGCGATTGACGCCGGCCATTACTGGACACATCACACCCGGCCCCTGTGGACGACGTAATGTATCTGTTTGTGCTGCTCAGAGATCATCAGCCCATTGTTGTATGGCCTTGATTTCTAGACGCGTCTGTGTGTACTGACGTGTCTCTCCTTATATCGACGGATTGGTGCATTGTTCCTTTGATTTATGTACTGGTGTCTTTTTGTTCCATCATTTATATCAATTTGTCCGCCGTGTTTGATATTGTACTTTCGCTAGTCTCACTGTTTCATCGCTTTTCACCATTTTCCGTCGTTCTTTATATTGTTCCTTCTGCCTTTTGTATCCTTCTTCCGGTTTCTGTTTGGTTATTTTAGGAAATGTTCAATGTTGTCATTTTTCCTGCATTATCGTTCCATGGGAGGGCAGTTCCAATGTTCGATCATTTTCTCTTTGTTCATTCCCTACTCTTTCTTGTGTGCTTTAAATTTGTTTTCCTTTCTGACATAATCCCTTTCTACTTTCACCTCCCTCTTCTTTCGTTTGTTCCCTTGCCCTGTCGTTATAGACCCTGCTTTTCGTGTGTGGCCCTTTATGCCTTTTGCCCCGTTGTTCTGTTACCCATCTCTTCCTTTGTTGTTTCCCCTCTCGTTCTGTCGTTTGACTTTTTGTCTTTGTTCCTTTGCAATATGTTTGGTCTTTTATCATTTAAGAATGATAATAATCCCATTCACATTGTTTGTCAGTAGTTATGTCATGAATCTAACGACCTGTTGCCTTAATTGCTCAGTAAGTCCAGTATAATATTATTTTGTGTTTACTATTTTATTTGTTCAAAGGAGCCGATACAAGTTTTGAACAATCTGATCCCGAGATTATAAAACTTCTTGAAGTTCGTTTTGCGTGCTCGAAATCGAATCCATACTCGAAACCAATCCCAGCCGCCAAAATTGGGGAACAAAAACTTTTATTTCGAGTTGGTGCTCATCATAAGCATGAAAGGGTGAGGTCCGGAACTTGTTCCAAATCAAAATAAACACGTTTTTATAATCACTTTCTAATTTGGAACAAGTATGGTACCATCATGTAAGAGATCCATACATCGTCAGTCACTGTCTTGGTATTCAAAACAATATCATAATCATGACATTGACTATCGTCATATTGATAAATCATCATTGACATCGGTATGCCCAACATCCTGGACAATCTATAGGCATGGGCTTTACCGCTTTTACACGACGGAAACCCTTCCGTCTTTGTCTCCGGCGTTAAATAGTTCTCGAAATTCCCCCTTAGTAACGCGTATCCTTAATAACGTACAAACTCGAAAGTTTTTTTTAATCTCCACTCGAGTACGAAACTCGCATGAGCATGAAATCTCGAGTCTGAGTTTGGTTTGGAGTCGAGCACGTTAAAAGTGTTATGATCTTGGGGCCATGTCGTTGTGCTTAACAACGTGAACATGTTGTGTACACCACAGTAACACACCTGACAATAAATATACCGTATGTGCTTACATTACATCCCTACGATAAAGTAGACACAACTAAAACTGATGGGAGAGGATCGATTCCTGTCCTACACAGTCATATATTAAATATTAATACACAGTTTTTTTTCACAATGAACAGTTTCACACACGAGTGGCTTATAGAATCGAATTGAAGCATGGAACATTGATGTATAAACTTGTACATTTGAGATAGTGATCATTGATTGACAAAGGGATCTGTCGCGTGGCACCTTACTTCTAACGGAGAGTCAATACTCACCACAGCGACATCATAGTTCACTATACAGAGAGCGTAGCTTACTGTTGTGATATCAGACTTCACTGAGAGATATCATAGTTCATTATATAGATATCAGAGTTGAGAGCGTAGTTTACTGTAGAGAAAGCATAGTTCACTGTATAGACATACTGTATTAGTTTACTGTAGAGATATCATAAATTAATATACAGACAGCGTAGCTAACTGTATTCATATCATAGTTAATTATATAAACAGCGTAACTAACTGTAGATGTATCAAAGTTCATCATACAGACAGCTTAGCTCACTATACAGATAACATAGCTAAGTTCAATGTAGAGATATCATTGTTCATTATACAGACAGTGTAGCTTACTGTAGATATATCATAGTTCATTATACAGACAGCGTAGCTTACTTTAGATATATCATAGTTCACTATACACACAGCGTAGCTTACTGTAGATATATCATAGTTCACTATACACACAGCGTATCTTACTGTAGATATATCATACTTCACTATACAGACAGCGTAGCTTACTGTAGATATATCATAATTCACTATACACATAGCGTAGCTAATTGTAGAGATATCAGAGTTCACTATACAGATAGCGTAGCTTACTGTATAGATATCCCAGTTCACTATACAGACAGCGTAGCTTACTGTAGATATATCATAGTTCACTATACAGACAGCGTTGCTTACTGTAGATATATCATAGTTCACTATACATACAGCGTAGCTAACTGTAGAGATATCATAGTTCACTATACAGACAGCGAAGCTTACTGTAGATACATCATAGTTCAGTATACACACAGCGTAGCTTACTGTAGATATATCATAGTTCACTATACACACAGCGTAGCAAATTGTAGAAATATCAGCGTTCACTATACAGACAGCGTAGCTTGCTTTAAAGATAACATAGTTCACTATACAGACAGCGTAGCTTACTGTAGATGTATCATAGTTCCCGATACAGACAGCGTAGCTTACTGTAGAGATATCATAGTTCACTATACAGACAGTGTAGCTTAATGTAGATGTATCATAGTTCACTATACAGACAGTGTAGCTAACTGTAGAGATATCATAGTTCCCGATACAGACAGCGTAGCTTACTGTATATATATCATACTTCACTATACAGACAGTGTAGCTTACTGTAGAGATATCATACTTCACTATACAGACAGTGTAGCTTACTGTAGAGATATTATAGTTCACTATACAGACAGCGTAGCTTACTGTAGATATATCATACTTCACTATACAGACAGCGTAGCTTACTGTAGATATATCATACTTCACTATACAGACAGCGTAGCTTACTGTAGATATATCATAGTTCACTATACAGACAGCGTAGCTTACTGTATATATATCATACTTCACTATACAGACAGCGTAGCTAACTGTAGAGATATTATAGTTCACTATACAGACAGTGTAGCTTACTGTAGATATATCATACTTCACTATACAGACAGCGTAGCTTACTGTAGATATATCATAGTTCACTATACAGACAGCGTAGCTTACTGTAGAGATATCATACTTCACTATACAGACAGCGTAGCTTACTGTATATATATCATACTTCACTATACAGACAGCGTAGCTTACTTTAGATGTATCATAGTTCACTATACAGACAGTGTAGCTAACTGTAGAGATATCATAGTTCCCGATACAGACAGCGTAGCTTACTGTAGATATATCATACTTCACTATACAGACAGCGTAGCTTACTGTAGATATATCATAGTCACTATACAGACAGCGTAGCTAACTGTAGAGATATCATACTTCACTATACAGACAGCGTAGCTTACTGTAGATATATCATAGTCACTATACAGACAGCGTAGCTTACTGTAGAGATATCATACTTCACTATACACACAGCGTAGCTTACTGTAGATATATCATAGTCACTATACAGACAGCGTAGCTTACTGTATATATATCATACTTCACTATACAGACAGCGTAGCTTACTGTAGAGATATCATACTTCACTATACAGACAGTGTAGCTTACTGTAGATATATCATACTTCACTATACAGACAGTGTAGCTTACTGTAGATATATCATAGTTCACTATACAGACAGTGTAGCTTACTGTAGAGATATCATACTTCACTATACAGACAGCGTAGCTTACTGTAGATATATCATAGTTCACTATACAGACAGTGTAGCTTACTGTAGATATATCATACTTCACTATACAGACAGTGTAGCTTACTGTAGATATATCATAGTTCACTATACAGACAGTGTAGCTTACTGTAGATATATCATAGTTCACTATACAGACAGTGTAGCTTACTGTATATATATCATACTTCACTATACAGACAGCGTAGCTTACTGTAGAGATATCATACTTCACTATACAGACAGCGTAGCTTACTGTAGATATATCATAGTTCACTATACAGACAGTGTAGCTTACTGTAGATATATCATACTTCACTATACAGACAGTGTAGCTTACTGTAGAGATATCATACTTCACTATACAGACAGCGTAGCTTACTGTAGATATATCATAGTTCACTATACAGACAGGATAGCTTTCTGTAGAGATATCATAGTTCACTATACAGACAGCGTATCTTACTGTAGAGATATCATACTTCACTATACAGACAGCGTAGCTTACTGTAGATATATCATACTTCACTATACAGACAGTGTAGCTTACTGTAGAGATATTATAGTTCACTATACAGACAGCGTAGCTTACTGTAGAGATATCATAGTTCACTATACACACAGCGTAGCTTACTGTATATATATCATACTTCACTATACAGACAGCGTAGCTTACTGTATATATATCATACTTCACTATACAGACAGCGTAGCTTACTTTAGAGATATCATACTTCACTATACAGACAGCGTAGCTTACTGTAGAGATATTATAGTTCACTATACAGACAGCGAAGCTTACTGTAGATATATCATACTTCACTATACAGACAGCGTAGCTTACTGTAGATATATCATACTTCACTATACAGACAGTGTAGCTTACTGTAGATATATCATACTTCACTATACAGACAGCGTAGCTTACTGTATATATATCATACTTCACTATACAGACAGCGTAGCTTACTGTAGATATATCATACTTCACTATACAGACAGCGTAGCTTACTGTATATATATCATACTTCACTATACAGACAGCGTAGCTTACTGTAGATGTATCATAGTTCACTATACAGACAGCGAAGCTTACTGTAGATATATCATACTTCACTATACAGACAGCGTAGCTTACTGTAGAGATATCATACTTCACTATACAGACAGTGTAGCTTACTGTAGAGATATTATAGTTCACTATACAGACAGCGTAGCTTACTGTATATATATCATACTTCACTATACAGACAGCGTAGCTTACTGTAGAGATATTATAGTTCACTATACAGACAGTGTAGCTTACTGTAGATATATCATACTTCACTATACAGACAGTGTAGCTTACTGTAGATATATCATACTTCACTATACAGACAGTGTAGCTTACTGTAGAGATATTATAGTTCACTATACAGACAGTGTAGCTTACTGTAGATATATCATACTTCACTATACAGACAGTGTAGCTTACTGTAGATGTATCATACTTCACTATACAGACAGTGTAGCTTACTGTAGATATATCATACTTCACTATACAGACAGTGTAGCTTACTGTAGATATATCATACTTCACTATACAGACAGCGTAGCTTACTGTAGATATATCATACTTCACTATACAGACAGTGTAGCTTACTGTAGATATATCATAGTTCACTATACAGACAGTGTAGCTTACTGTAGATATATCATACTTCACTATACAGACAATGTAGCTTACTGTAGATATATCATACTTCACTATACAGACAGCGTAGCTTACTGTAGATATATCATACTTCACTATACAGACAGTGTAGCTTACTGTAGATATATCATAGTTCACTATACAGACAGTGTAGCTTACTGTAGAGATATTATAGTTCACTATACAGACAGTGTAGCTTACTGTAGAGATATCATACTTCACTATACACACAGCGTAGCTTACTGTAGAGATATCATAGTTCACTATACAGATAGCGTAGCTTACTGTAGATGTATCATAGTTCCCGATACAGACAGCATAGCTTTCTGTGCAGATGCCATAGTACTACACAGACAGCGTAGCTTACTATATAAAGATCGTAGTTCACTGAGAGATATCATTGTTTACCATACAGACAGTGTAGCTCACTATGTAGATAGCATAGCTAATTTCACTGTAGAGATGCCATCGTTCACTGTAGATATACCATATTTCACTTTTTATACATATCATATTTCACTGTAGAGACATCATATTTCTACAAACAAATATCAGTTCACTATCAAATACCATTGTTTACTATAGAGTTTGTATAGTTCAATGAACTGATGCCATAGTTCACTATAAAGGTATCATCGTTGTAGAGCTATCATAGATCACTGTATATATATCATAGTTATCTCTATATATGGACATTATGAATCATCAAATATGGCATTGTTTGAACACAACTTCAGTGAATTATAATGACATCATTACACTCTGTAGGGACGTGATCACAACAATAAAGGTCCCAATAGTTCACTACCTAGGGATTAATAGTTCACTACATAGGGACTAATAGTTCACTACATAGGGATTAATAGTTCACTACATAGGGATTAATAGTTCACTACATAGGGATTAATAGTTCACTACATAGGGACTAATAGTTCACTTCCTAGGGATTAATAGTTCACTACATAGGGACTTATAGTTCACTACATAGGGATTAATAGTTCACTACATAGGGACTAATAGCTCACTTCATAGGGACTAATAGTTCACTACATAGGGACTAATAGTTCACTACCTAGGGACTAATAGTTCACTACATAGGGACTAATAGCTCACTTCATAGGGACTAATAGTTCACTACATAGGGATTAATAGTTCACTACATAGGGACTAATAGCTCACTTCACAGGGACTAATAGTTCACTACATAGGGATTAATAGTTCACTACATAGGGATTAATAGTTCACTACATAGGGACTAATAGCTCACTTCATAGGGACTAATAGTTCACTACATAGGGACTAATAGTTCACTACATAGGGATTAATAGTTCACTTCCTAGGGATTAATAGTTCACTACATAGGGATTAATAGTTCACTACATAGGGATTAATAGTTCACTACATAGGGATTAATAGCTCACTTCATAGGGACTAATAGTTCACTACATAGGGACTAATAGTTCACTACCTAGAGATTAATAGTTCACTACATAGGGACTAATAGTTCACTACATAGGGACTAATAGTTCACTACATAGGGACTAATAGTTCACTACATAGATACTAATAGTTCACTACATAGGGACTGATAGTTCACTACATAGATACTAATAGTTCACTACATAGATACTAATAGTTCACTACATAGGGATTAATAGTTCACTACATAGGGACTGATAGTTCACTACATAGATACTAATAGTTCACTACATAGGGACTAATAGTTCACTACATATGGACTAATAGTTCATCACATAGGGACTAATAGTTCAACACATAGATACTAATAGTTCACTACATAGGGACTGAAAGTTCACTGCATAGATACTAATAGTTCACTACATAGGGACTAATAGTTCACTACACAGGGACTTATATTTCACTACATAGGGACTAATAGTTCACTACATAGATACTAATAGTTCACTACATAGGGACTAATAGTTCACTACATAGGGACTAATAGTTCACTACATAGGGATTAATAGTTCACTACATAGATACTAATAGTTCACTACATAGGGACTAATAGTTCACTACATAGATACTAATAGTTCACTACATAGGGACTAATAGTTCACCACATAGGGACTAATAGTTCACCACATAGGGACTGATAGTTCACTGCATAGATACTAATAGTTCACTACATAGGGACTAATAGTTCACTACACAGGGACTTATATTTCACTACATAGGGACTAATAGTTCACTACATAGATACTAATAGTTCACTACATAGGGACTGATAGTTCACTACATAGGGACTGATAGTTCACTACATAGGGACTAATAGTTCACCACATAGATACTAATAGTTCACTACATAGGGACTGATAGTTCACTACATAGATACTAATAGTTCACTACATAGGGACTAATAGTTCACTACACAGGGACTTATATTTCACTACATAGGGACTAATAGTTCACTACATAGATACTAATAGTTCACTACATAGGGACTAATAGTTCACCACATAGGGACTAATAGTTCACTACATAGGGACTAATAGTTCACTACATAGGGACTAATAGTTCACTACATAGGGACTAATAGTTCACCACATAGGGACTAATAGTTCACCACATAGATACTAATAGTTCACTACATAGATACTAATAGTTCACTACATAGATACTAATAGTTCACTACATAGGGACTAATAGTTTACTACATAGATACTAATAGTTCACTACATAGATACTAATAGTTCACTACATAGATACTAATAGTTCACTACATAGGGACTAATAGTTCACTACACAGGGACTAATAGTTCACTACATAGGGACTAATAGTTCACTACATAGGGACTAATAGTTCACTACATAGGGACTAATAGTTCACTACACAGGGACTGATAGTTCACTACATAGGGACTAATAGTTCACTACATAGGGACTAATAGTTTACTACATAGATACTAATAGTTCACTACATAGATACTAATAGTTCACTACATAGATACTAATAGTTCACTACATAGGGACTAATAGTTCACTACATATGGACTAATAGTTCACTACATAGATACTAATAGTTCACTACATATGGACTAATAGTTCACTACATAGGGACTGATAGTTCACTACATAGGGACTAATAGTTCACTACATAGGGACTAATATTTCACTACATAGGGACTGATAGTTCACTACATAGGGACTGATAGTTCACTATCTAGGGATCAATAGTTCACTACCTAGATACTAATAGTTCACTACATAGGGACTAATAGTTAACTACATAGGGACTAATAGTTCACTACATAGGGACTAATAGTTCACTACATAGGGACTAATAGTTAACTACATAGGGATTAATAGTTCACCACATAGATACTAATAGTTCACTACACAGGGACTTATAGTTCACTACATAGGGACTAATAGTTAACTACATAGGGATTAATAGTTCACTACATAGATACTAATAGTTCACTACATAGGGACTGATAGTTCACTACATAGATACTAATAGTTCACTACATAGGGACTGATAGTTCACTACATAGGGACTAATAGTTCACCACATAGGGACTAATATTTCACTACATATGGACTAATAGTTCACTACATAGGGATTAATAGTTCACTATATAGGGATTAATAGTTCACTATATAGGGATTAATAGTTCACTACATAGGGACTGATAGTTCACTACATAGATACTAATAGTTCACTACATAGATACTAATAGTTCACTACATAGGGACTAATAGTTCACCACATAGGGACTAATAGTTCACCACATAGATACTAATAGTTCACTACATAGATACTAATAGTTCACTACATAGATACTAATAGTTCACTACATAGATACTAATAGTTCACTACATATGGACTAATAGTTCACTACATATGGACTGATAGTTCACTACATAGGGACTAATAGTTCACTACATTGGGACTAATAGTTCACTACACAGATACTAATATTTCACTACATAGATACTAATAGTTCACTACATAGATACTAATAGTTCACTACATAGGGATTAATAGTTCACTACATAGGGATTAATAGTTCACTACATAGGGATTAATAGTTCACTACATAGGGATTAATAGTTCACTACATAGGGACTAATAGTTCACTACATATGGACTAATAGTTCACTACATAGGGATTAATAGTTCACTACATAGGGATTAATAGTTCACTACATAGGGATTAATAGTTCACTACATAGGGACTAATAGTTCACTACACAGGGACTAATTGTTCACTACATAGGGACTAATAGTTCACTACACAGGGACTAATTGTTCACTACATAGGGACTTATATTTCACTACATAGGGACTAAAAGTTCACTAAATAGGGACTAATAGTTCACTACATAGGGACTAATAGTTCACTACATAGGGATTAATAGTTCACTTCATAGGGACTAATAGTTCACTACATAGGGACTAATAGTTCACTACATAGGGACTAATAGTTCACTAGATAGGGACTAATAGTTCACTACATAGGGACTGATAGTTCACTACATAGGGACTAATAGTTCACTACACAGGGACTAATAGTTCACTACATAGGGACTAATAGTTCACTACATAGGGACTAATAGTTCACTACACAGGGACTAATAGTTCACTACATAGGGACTAATAGTTCTCTACATAGGGACTAATAGTTCACTACATAGGGACTAATAGTTCACTACATAGGGACTAATAGTTCACTACATAGGGATTAATAGTTCACTACATAGGGACTAATAGTTCACTACATTGGGACTAATAGTTCACTACATAGGGACTAATAGTTCACTACATTGGGACTAATAGTTCACTACATAGGGACTAATAGTTCACTTCATAGGGACTAATAGTTCACTACATAGGGACTAATAGTTCACTACATAGGGACTAATAATTCATGAAATTAAATTCACTAAATGGTTGGCTTATTTCAATAAAGGTTAATAATTTAGATTTGTATTGGGGCAGGTTTGTTCATTAGTGAAACTTCTATCAAACAGCAGAAAAGATATTAAAATGATTATCAACACGTGTTTTGCTATCTTCTATAAATTGATTATGGAGGGGAGTACGGCTGTTATACAGAAACACCACAGAGCAGCCTATATGGAGGCACTTACCGTTTCATAAAAAATATCTGCGTGCACTAT
Source organism: Mimachlamys varia (assembly GCA_947623455.1). NCBI lineage: Eukaryota > Metazoa > Mollusca > Bivalvia > Pectinida > Pectinidae > Mimachlamys > Mimachlamys varia. Next base: position 23,195,395 of record OX392532.1, on the reverse strand, counting down.
TACAGCTAGGGTTATTAATGTTGTGATATTGACAGAAAACATCTGTTCTATAACGGAGAACCCAGCATCGAAAATATGTAGCGACATCAAACTCCAGGTCTGTAATTACATAGAAACCCAGATTATAGTGACACCGACCTTCATATTTTATGATGTCAATCTCGAGACCTATTTTAATATCTGTTTTCACATAAATCCTTGAAATGCATATTGAAATCGGGCTCAATACGTGTAGTGATATCGGACTCAATATCGGTACTAGTGACATCGACCTCAAGATACATAGTGATAGGCTTTCATAATGAAATTAATATAGTGATATAGATCTTAAAATATTAAGCGATGCCGACATCAATTTCACTAGTAACATATGCCTCTAGACCTGTTGTGACGTCGATCGCTATAAATAGTGACGTCAACCTCTATAAATAGTGACGTTGATCTCTTTAAATAGTGACGTTGACTCCTACCAATAATGACGTCAATCTCTATAAATAGTGACGTCGACCTCTATAAATAGTGACGTCGACCTCTAAAAATAATGACGTCGACCTCTATAAATAGTGACGTCGACCTCTAAAAATAATGACGTCGACTCCTATCAATAGTGACGTCGACATCTAGAAATTCGATAAACATTAACATCGTCATATATTTGAGGAAATCGAACGAAGTTCTTTGATGATACAAATCGTAAATGACGCTGACTCGTAAGTGACATCAACCTCCAGGTTAACAGTGTTATCTATGTCTAGATATTTATTGACATCGACCTCCAGATCGTAAGTGACAACGACTGTCAAGTCCTAAGTGACATCGACCTCCAGATTGTCAACGACAACGGCTATAAAGTCCTAAGTGACATCGACCTCTAAATCGTAAGTGACATTGACTATTAAATCGTAAGTAACATCGACTTTCAGATCTGGGTTGAAATTTGCTTGCAGACCTTCAGTTCTCCCTGTGACATCGGCATCGAAATGATGTGATGACCTTGACCTTCAGAGTCAATTTTTCGAAACTTTGTTTTTGTTCTCTGTTTTAAGCTTCAGTTTGAAGCGTGGTTTCCCATGCTCGTAGTATCACAAGAAACAAAAAGTAAAAAAAAATACAAAACAAAACTTCCAGCACAATTACTACAGAAACGGAATCAGATGTGGATTTAAATAGGGAAAACAGAACACGGCGTATAAGAAAGGAGTTTCTAACACGACACTTCAAAGCAATAACGCCGGTGATAAGAGTCGAACCAATGCACGGCTCATTTAGCCCATCTGTACGATAAATGTGGCAATAAAATCGCTCCGCTTGTTCCTATTACCAGGGGTCTATTTACACATGGCCCGATATATCATTCCGCCCTTATCGTAGCGTCATCATAGAATCACTCTCTATAGTTTTTTCCTTCTTCGATCAGATGTTTGTTCGCTTATGTTCAATACACACACTTTCTTGTGTTCTACATATACCATCCACAGATACATGTACTAAGTATATCCGTACCTGACAAGATTCTGTTCTGATCTTACCTGAAGAAACCGACTGATGTGATTGGCTACTCAATGCTCAGTACTGTTCGGCGATTGGTTAAAATTTAATACTCGTCGTCAATTGGTCAATAATCAATATTTGTCATCGATTGGCTAGTCGTTTCTGCCACTTTTGATCCATTGATTAGCCTTTGTTAGTACTTGTTGTCGGATTGATAACCATCTTATGTTCCGATCTACATCACCTCACTATTAACTCATCTACTCCTGAAGTTTTATAATGAACTGTTCCAACCTTTTATTTGAAAGAGTTCAAATGTATCTTCAGGGGTGATTGAGTCAATTAAAATCAAATCATCTTATGACTTATCGAGCCAGCTTTTGTCCTAGCCATCGATTTGCCACCGTGGAAGCTTTTTATACTTTAAGGGAAACCTCCGCAGTTTCCAAAGACTTGTGAGGTTAAGCGTTCAAAGGTTCATCGCTGTAGACTGTATAGTTTATATAGCGGGATGGTCTTCTCACGTCTTCATTATTCATCTACTCGCCATTCCGACGGCCACGGAAAGCTAGATCGATGGTTTTGCTCTTCACAGCGAACGCAGTCACGCCAAGCCTCGCTCCATCCGTAGTATCCCGACAGTATAAGCCGAGAACAAGCCAACATGTAGTACGAGTTGGCAGACAGAGGCCTTCCTCTTTGATCACACTCCAATATACCTCTGACGAAAGCCTGTGATTCTCGTAACGCGTTCTTTTGTGCCCTCGCGAGCCGTATAGTGTCACGTTAACAGCAATGATAACTCTTAATCTACCGTAAACAAGAATTCTAAAGAACTGGACGTGTCGCCGCTGGTGTGACCAACAGTAAAAACACGATTACAAGACAGATATACGCTTTTCACTTAATAAATGTTTTTTTTTTAATTAACAAAGATCAAACAGCCCAAAGGAACTCAAGTTATCTCACCGATGCCTTTGTTTTGGCGCCAGTTGTTTCTATGCTAACAGTGTCCTTGACCCTTGACCTTCACAACTAAAGAACAATCTGAAACAACGACTTTCAGAGTGAAACCATTCTATGAAGTCTGAGTGTAATAGGTCCAAGTTAAAGCACGGACCTCGACTCTATTTATAGTAACAGTGACCTTGTTCTTTGCCCTTCAGACGTAAAAAGCGAAACGAAGCAAATGCTTTCAGGAAGGAAGAAAGAACGGCCTGAATTTGAATTTGATGTATAACGGAACTCAAGTCATCGCACTGAAGCCGTTGCCAGGACGACACAACCGACGGACGATGCCTTTTTTTGTTTCTAACGAAACAAACATTGCCAAAATCTTCAATGTTTGATATTGGTTTTATTATCCCATCATCTTGATGATATTATGACACCGAAAAAAACAGTTAACTTATTTAGGTAGCTGTTATAAACTGAAATGTTAGATATAAAGTTAAAATAAACATGAACATACCTTTTGTACTACAACTAAAGTTAAAAAACAAAGCATCGAACGGAGATGTTTTCATTACCAGCTATAAGTTCATACAAACTCCCTTAGCTAACCCAACGCCACTTTTGCGAGTTATTTCCCCTTGGCCAGTCTGTACGCGGTACGAGAATTATAGGCTAGGTGACCTTCCAATCCTTTCAATTGTCACTGCTAGCTTATTGAAATTTGCGCCGATCATTATCATTAGCTTCGCACATTAAGGCAGTTTCGAACATTGTTTTTCAATATTTTTTATTAGGGCCGCGGTGGACGAGTGGTTAAGGTGTCCGGCATTCTACCACTAGCCCTCCACCTCTGGGTTGGGAGTTCGAAACCCACGCAGGGCAGTTACCAGGTACTGACCGTGGGTCGGTGGTTTTTCTCCGTGTACTCCGGCTTTCCTCCACCTCAAAAACCTGACACGTCCTTAAATGACCCTGACTGTTAATAGGACATAAGACAAAATAAACCAAACCAACTTATTCTTTATTAACTTGGAGTATTACTGTCGTCATTTCACTTATCTACAGACGTTTTTTTCTTAAACGTAGTTGCGTTGATGGTTATAAGATACATCAGTGGACGAGTTGACAGTGGACGAGGTCCCTATCAGAGACTATGTTTACCTGGTTCAGCTACATGTTGAGTTGGATGAAATCATTCAGCGTAAAAACGTGTTTTAGAAAACTCGACTCGCAACATTTAGCTTTGCATTCTCCGTGTTTCTCCAAATGTTGTCATGGAAATTCGATTTATGTTATGTCTTGCTTAGTTTGTCAAACTAACATTGAACGGAATTTAAAGTTGTCCCAAATGCCATGTGTTATTAGCTGCACTATCGGAATTAGCTTCACCATTTCTGTGTTTTTATCGAACTCATACCAAACCATAATGGACGTTTACATGCGAAATGACAACATCCTATTACTGCGCGATACGACAAACGACCGCGTGGAGGGGGAACAGCTTCATAGCGAAAAGCTATTTACGTTCGCCTCGTTAGAGTTCGCCGCTCCGTCAGACTCAACAACAACACATAGATACAAACAAAGATCTGCGTACTGACAAGGCCGATCATCGAGCGCGAGGAACAAGGCTACAGTTTCAGAAAAAAAATTGTAATTATATACCAAACAATCTTGATATAACTTCTCCTCCCCTTCCCCGATTAATTCTTGACCTTAACGCACAGGCAACCAGTAGATTACAAGATAGGGTAGTGTTTTAGAATTTGAAAAAAAATGTTTCAAATATTATACATCGTCGTGTCTGATAGGGCTAAATTTTGATCACGTGACGGAGAAATCGAACTCACGATCTCGAGTTTCCCCGATATTTCCCTACTAATCGGACCATTTTAGGAACCCAAAACTCTGGACACCTCGGCCAATTCGGTAACCTTATTGTACATTCACAAATTGTATATATGGTAAAACTTTATAAAGCATTTTGACTCCATCTCTTAGCCCCTTCTTTCGCACCACCTGGGGATGCGTCCAAAACAATAAAGTTAATATCCATCGTTTGGTTCGTTTAAATAACCCATTTTGGCCACGCCCTCAGCCCCCTGAGGTCAATTCTACCGTTTGTACAATTATGAATCCATCTAGGTATGTTTACAAATATTACAATAATAATGATATATATCTCTTTTACCAAGAGAAATTGTTTTAATCTGGTTTCAGAATAAGGTTATAATACATTAATATTACTAAATAACCATTTTGGTCTCGCCCCTCAGGCCTCTACCATTTGTACAGTTCTGAATCTCTACCTTCCAAGAATGCTTCCATCTAGATAAGGTACATAATTTTAGAGAAGAACATAATTTTAGAGAAGATGTCGTTAATAGCAATATTGCCAAATTGTCTCCTTGTTGCCCCACCCCTCAGCTCTCTAGGGATCATCAACCCAAACATTTGTATAATTTTGAATACCTGTCACCAATTTTGAATACCTATCACCTATTTTGAATACCTGTCACCAATTTTGAATACCTGTCACCAATTTTGAATACCTGTCACCAATTTTGAATACCTATCACCTATTTTGAATACCTGTCACCAATTTTGAATACCTATCACCTGTTTTGAATATCTATCACCATTTTTGAATACCTATCATCTATTTTGAACACCTATCACCAATTTTGAATACCTATCACCTTTTTTGAATATCTATCACCATTTTTGAATACCTATCATCTATTTTGAATTTCATCACCTATTTTGAATATCTATCACCTATTTTAAATACCTATCACCTATTTTGAATACCAGCACCTATTTGGAATACATATCACCTAAGGATGCTTCCATGCATCTGATCAATTTCTAGTCGGAAGTTATGGAAAAGAGATCGGTGAAGAAATTGTTAATGGACGACAGACGACTTAGTGTGGCATAATCTCACCTTGGTCTTTCAGACCATGACCACACGTGCTTGAGAGTTTGGACCTAAATAAGAATTGTTTACACTAATGGGGGTTTAGATCAATTTCCGATTAAAATGTCACCCCAAGGGCCATAGTACTAAAAGGCTTGAAAGCTCTAGAAGTCGAAAAAACCCATATAATTTTCTCGCATCAAAAATCACATTTTCTTTTTGTTGTACGAAATAATGCTTGGTACCATTTGAAAGATGAATATTTTTTTCTTTTCAACACATTCGATTTGTACATAAAATTGTCTTCTTCCGCAAACATATTCACCATTTTCTCCAAAAAACACTCGCCATTTTCGTTTTTAACAGTCACCGTGCCTATACGCTAACCAATAATGTCACTGTTCAGGACATGTTTTAGATAAATATCGATATTTACCAATCTATATATATTCCAAAATATTTGTCCATTTTCCATAAATAGTAACTACCAGTCATTTTCAATTGTTTCTATTAGAAGTTGCTATTCCGTTCGCATGGTTCTATAATTATACTAATCATACTACTATTTTGGCTAACATTTTGAGCTATGCAAGGTTGAAATTTATCAGAAATAAAGAAGGTTTTGATTGAATTTCAGATTGAAAACGATATCCAAACAAATAGCGTCGCATGGCACGTAAATGTTCTTACTTTTAAATAACCCAAATAACGAAGCCCAACAGTTAATACAACTTGTTTTTAAAATTATGTTGTCATAAAAATGTTATCAAATGTGTACATTGCAAGACTATATTTCTTGAGCCGCTGCTGCTATTTCGGCGCTCACAGCTAGCATTCTACAATTTCTAGCACTATCCATGCAAGTACTTATTTAAAGCTGAGCAGACTGGAACAAGCAAAGTAATGTATCTCGCTCCAGGATATAAAGGCATGAGTTTTTACATCTATTAAAAGTTTTTAGAGAAAAAATTCTGATGAGAACAGGAGAAAAATGGTCCAAAAAAGAAATGAATTTTGATAAGAAGCAAGGAAAAGTCGGATGTCCTACGATAGAAATAATTCACAAAAGTTATTTCGGGCCAAGGAAACTAACGCACGAGAATATTGGCGGTTATTAAAATTGTCTTGCTCAAATCAACCAAAATCACACATTAGCGCTGATGATTTTGTAGAGTTTATCCATTTTTGAGTCTGAAACTGAGTTTGTAAATTTTGTTGAAAGATATTTCAAGGGTGAACTACAGGTCATGACAAGTTAGTAATGCCCGTGCTCTGCTACGGTAGCGAGGTATGGGGCTTCCATTCGGCTGATGACATTGAACGTTTTCATCTTAAATTTTGTAAAAGGTAATTGTATGTTAAGTATACTACACAAAATAACTTTGTTTGTGGCAAACTAGGTCGTTTTCCATTAAAAATAGCACGATATTGTAGAATAATAAAATATAGGCTGGGATAGTATGCGATTCACCAAATGATCTTGTTAGATCGGTTTATTACCTATTGTATCAAGACGCTGAACAGTTTTCTAAAAGATATTGGGCTAGTGCAGTGAAAAAACTTCTTTTTACCAATGGATTTGGTTATGTCTGGTATATGCAGTCTGCAGGTCGAATTGAAGCCTTTATGCATATATTCAAAATAAGAATTAAAGATATTTATTTTCCAAAATTGGTAGAAGGTTGATCTGGTTCTACCAGAGCAAGTTTTATGTTAATCTTTCTGATAAGTTCGAATATAAATTATATCTTATATATGAAAAAAGTTTCGTATAGCCTAAACAAAATTTAGAGTGTCTTCGCATCGTTAAAGTGTTGAGGCAGGTCGTTTGCACATACCAAACCCTATTCTGTGGGGTCCTAGATGACGAGTATCATTTCCTTATGGAGTGTACTTTATATTCTAATATAAGACATATATACTTTAAGAGGAGGTACTATTATCATCCAAATAAACTTTAGTTTCTGGAATTAATATATGTATGTTAAGAAATATTGCTGTTTTATTTATAAAGGAATGAAATTAGAAATAATTATTTGTTCAATTAAGAGTTACGTCCGCCTTGATGTCTGATAATTAGCACTGAAATTCATAATGTCACTGTTTTTCTGTATATGTTTGTGAAATGTATTGCATAGTAGAATGTACCACTACGAAAGATCGATGTATATGCAATGTATTTATGGCATAAAGGCATGTCTGTCTATTGCTGAATAAAGAATTCTATAACATGACCGGGACTCGAACTTGCAACCCCTCGATCAAGAGCCCGGCGTCCTACCACTAGACCACCGTGCCTCCGTGTCCTAGTGGTACTGTACAATGCAAAAGGGTACTGGACACTACTGTTTTGGGGCGCCGTACTGTTTTTGCTACTGTTCCGTATTGAGTTCTATCCCGATTTTAGTTCTGACCCAATTGGTGTACTATACTGTGTTGGATAGTGTCCTTATTTAGATAATGTACCGTTTTTGCTAATGTCCCATTTCGGATACTGTACCTTTTCGCTAATGTTCCATTTCCGATACTGTCCATTTTTCGGTACTGTCTCGATTTTGCACAATCCTAATTTGAGTTCCGTCCCTATTCGGATAGTCCTGATTGCGGTACTGTCCTGATTTGGGTGATGTCCCGATTTTACAGAACAGTAGCCACTGTCCCGTTTTGGGTACTGTACCGTACATGTTTTGTTTTGTACACATGACATTTATTTAAATTTCAGGGGTTTTATGCTTCAGAGCTAGTCTACCATCACAAGCAAAACAAAATTGATCAAATGATAATACGTTATGTTATTTGCCTAACGCTTTTGTCATTTTGCAAAGACCAGTAATCGAAACTCGCAAATAACCTTGTGTTATCATATGCTAACGAATACAAACCTTTGTCATAATAATTATAATTATGTCAGACAGAAGTTCATGTTTCTCCTGAGATTAAAAACAAAGATATTTTATTGAAATCTTATTTCTTACAATATTGCTGACAAACCAAAAAAACAAGAGAAATGTTTGTACACCTCGGTCACGTGCGGGCCACGTGCGAGATCAATACGCGATGTAGAACGTAGGTTAGCTGCAGTGCAAAGCCACAGCTACAGTTAAATAACTAGTGTGTTATGCTGTGCTGTAATTAAAACGATTTCTATGATTCGGTATCGACCCTTGGGAACATTTAAAACAATGAAAATGTCTTAGTGCAAGTCGTTTACGGAGGGTACAACATATGCGATGTTTACCATATCTAGCATGCGTCCGTCAATCTTTACATGCGTCCGTCAATCTTTACATGCGTCCGTCAATCTTTACATGCGTCCGTCAGTCTTAACGTGCGTCCGTCAGTCTTAACGTGCGTCCGTCAATAATTACATGCGTCCGTCAGTCTTAACGTGCGTCCGTCAATCTTTACATGCGTCCGTCAGTCTTAACGTGCGTCCGTCAATAATTACATGCGTCCGTCAGTCTTAACGTGCGTCCGTCAATAATTACATGCGTCCGTCAGTCTTAACGTGCGTCCGTCAATAATTACATGCGTCCGTCAGTCTTTACGTGCGTCCTTCAATTTTAACGTCGTGCGTCAGCCAATCTTTATTTTCTTGATCTGTCTTTGATGTACCTTAAAACCTTCCACTGTCTATTTAAAGGCCCAATATACGTAACTTTCGGCAAAACCTGAAGCGAAAATCAAGCCTAATAACTTATTAAATTTATAGATTTAGTTAAGATTAACTGATATTAGCAATATTCAAGATGAATTCTTTCGTGGTTACCGGTACAGCAGCAATTTAAACAAGCTGTTTGTAAACACGCGTCCGTTTCAAACCATCTTCTACCTTCGGATTGTTGTTGAAGTGGGCCCCACCTGAATTATTTTCAATTCTTTGGATTTTTTGGCAAGAGTTTCTTGTTAGTTACCGCTCAGGTTTACTTCGTTTTAAGCTTATTTTTGCATGTTTATCAGCTGGAATTTTTTTCAGAATTTTTCAAAATCACGAAAATTTCCCTGAAGTTACGTATATTGGGCCTTTAATCTAAGCATTGAACTAAGTTTGTATGGTATTTATGAACAATATAAATGACAAAGCTTTGCAAGCAAATATTACAATGCATGCTATAGCGCATTATAATTCAAATACATCAAAATAACATACAATACAAAACAGTTCAATATCTATATTTACGTTTTCTCTGTTTTTTTTTGTACCATTTTAACTTAGAAGTTACATTTAAAACTTAAAACAATCAAAACTTGCTCTTACAAAGAAGTTTCTTTTAGAAGTTGAATGTGAAATTGTGAAGAATCAAGGTGTGAATTAGCCTCGTTACGTGAAAGGTAGGAATTCAAGGAAACCGTGGCTGAGAGACGCGGGTTCTTGCGACAGAGCACAGGGGGTCTGTCACAAATGTTTGAAATATACATGCATTGTGTATGTTTCCTATACAAATCAGTATGTTATTTTCCGAAATTTATTACAAACCAATGCGGATCAGTGTAGTATTCCAGACGATATTGCTGATAAAATGTGTGAATGTTTTTAATGGTTTCCTCTTACATGAACGGACGAATGCTCCTAGGTTGAATAACAACCGTCCATTTCAACCAATGTTAATTTCGGAAGAAAATGTATTGCAGACCTTAGTATTATGTTGTTGCCGTCATCGTTGTCGTCGTCGTCGTTGTTGTTGTACATGTAATATAAATTTATTTTTCAGCATTTCACGCTTTCAAGTCTCACAACACCACGCGGTAGTTCAGCAGCCGCCATGTTTGTTTTCTCTTGATATTTTTTGAAGCGTGTCGATGGTATTTACGCCCCATCAACGACAAAGCTATTTTTAGTTTAAACATATTTCATTGCCAATTTGCAAATGGATTGGGCACAAGTTACATGAACATTTATCAACGCCCTTTCCAACCAATATATTCAATTATATACATATCATAAGATGGCTTAATTAGTTTAAATTTCATAATCTTAATGCTATATAATGAGAGAGAGAGAGAGAGAGAGAGAGAGAGAGAGAGCGAGAGAGAGAGAGAGAGAGAGAGAGAGAGAGAGAGGGAGAGAGAGATGGAGAGAGAGAGAGAGAGGGGGGTGGGGGGGGGGGAGAGGGGGGATTACCTCCACATTAATGTTATATAAATACTTTTACACTTTCTCTCTTACTATTTACACATTTGCTCTATAATTACACTTACATTTGGTCAAGTGATTTGGACCACCCAGCACAGTCAGCACAGTGATATCCTGGCACTATTCGTATCCAACTATACAAAGCTATGGTCGGTATGGCAAGATTATGTCGTCATTTCCTGTTCCGCTTCATCAGACCAATAGATTATTCGTTTCGTTTTGTCTTGCACGGAAGCAGCCGGCCAGTTGACTGGTTGTTGCTGTAGAGACCAGTAATGACGCGGATTTAGAGGATTTATTGACTGTCAGATAGACAAAATGACGGGCAATGGGGCTGAGTATCTCAAACATGCCATGGTGTCGTTGAAAACGGATGTTAGTACTTATTACCTGTCCTCGTGATAATCAGTTAACATGCAGCATTTTACTATCACCCTAGCGTGTAAACAGAATGCCATTGGGACTCTTGTTCATTTAAATACTGTATTGATCTCTTACAGCAGGAATCCCGGGGCGGTACTTTGTATAATATCGACATTGAAGAGTAGGTCAGCAATCTATATTTGTTGCCTTTGTAAGGAAACACGATTATTTGTTTTCCCCGAGATTACTTATGTTTGACGAGGGAAGCAGTGAATCATGATTCCCCATGACAACGGCAATAAATATCATTTTACCGAAATAAAGCTATATCAAAACTGTAAAAGGTATCAGACTGACGCGCGGGTTGTCGTAACAATGAAAGTATAAGATCATTCTTCCTTGAGCGGTTGCGGTTGGTTGTTCTCATGCAGTCAACTCAGCACAGTATTTCGTTTCCCCGATAAATTAGGCACTCTTTTTAATAAATGACTACTTTGATAGGCCTCATCGGTATATATGTCGTTATTTTTTCATTAATGGCAGGTCAAAAATATACAATTCTGAGACTTTTAAAAGATAAATACATCATACTTTGAAACTGAAAAATCCCGGCTACGTTTTCAGTTTTCAGAATTCTAGAAAATATTCCTTTACATGTCTTCAAATTTTTTTGTTAGATACCAGGAATCTTGGGCCGTAATTTTGATATCACATACGTTCATAAGCGATTATTTATTTTTCAGTTAGTTTATTAATCAGATTTTATTGCAGACTATAAGATTCATTTCGAAGTAAAGTTAATTTTACAATATATATTTTAATCTTACAAGATAAGCCAACCTAATGTTTATTTGGGTTGAGTAGTGGTTTTTCCAAAAACTTGAAGTACATGATTCTGGTTATTATAACTTTCACACATTTAGAGTACACGTTTTATATGACGTTTTACACATTTGTTGCTAATAACCAGCATCTGTTTTATATGCCGTTTTACACATGAGTGTTGGTAAACAATTTTCGTTTTTATATGACGTTTTACACATTTGGTGTTGAACAGCAAAATCTGTTTTATATGACGTTTTACACATTTGGTAATGAACAGGAATATCAGCTTTATATGACGTTTTATACATTTGTTGTTGAACAGCAGTATCCGTTTTATGTGACGTTTTACACATTTCCCACGCCGCTCTCTCTACAATTTTCTCACACCATGGTATTCATTGCCAGAGTTCCTTTGGTGTATTATCTGGACCATTTTCGGAATTAGAAATGAAATGGATTTCAGAGTCCCTCGGTTGCAATCAATTGTCCAAACCATTTAACGAATTTATTAAATGTCTTCCAGTCGAATGGTCAGCATGCGTTTTATCGCAGTCGTTACCCATCAAGGCATTTTAGGCCCAAATCCGGTCTTTTCTCTCGACCTTAAAGTTCCATATAAGGCTATACTTTGTCGTGGCGCCTTTTAATGTAGGCATGCTGTAATGCTGTCGAAACCGTACAGGCAAAACCAAATCAATATAATAATGGTAGATAACAGTCACAATCGGATACAGTTGTACAATGTTTGAAAAAAAAATGCTTTTTGCGTATTCAAATTATCATTATGTATGGTACCGTCTATCTTGAGCCTTTGCTTTCGATCACACGTCACATTGTTACACCGGACCTTGTTTCCACGTCACTGCGCGTCATACTGAAACAGTCAAGACGTAAGATGACGTCACCGTAAAATCTATTGTTTGTTTTTCCATTCGTTTTGTAGTCTTGCTGTTTGGTTCTCTAGTGCTTGTTGCATTACCGAAAGGAGTGATCAGTACAATCTAAACAAGAGGCCCACGAGGCCTTAACGGTCCCCTGTATAAAACGGGTACAAATCAGGTAAATGTTGCTATTCTGAACATTAAACAGTATTCAACATGAACATATGATGTCTTTTAGATTGTGATCTTTGACCTTGAAACATTGCATAATGATCATCATTCTTAACATTGTTCAACTGCATATATACATGTTTATGCATATATGAAGTTGAACATGTAGAGGTTTATGTATACGTATACAAAAAAAAAACATTCGTTTTAAGAAAAATCTACACAACTTTCTTAAATAAACATGCATACAAAAACGTTACTTGTATTTCGAGAAAACTGACAGTGGCAGTTCGAATTACGTAGGTGCCTGTGAACTTGACCTTTGACCGAATGATACTGTAGGTTTTTTTTTGCGTTATTGTCACGTGATACTTACCGGAACTAAGGTATCAGTCCACCAATACACGGGTTACTTACCGGAAATGAGGTGTCAGTTCACCAATACATGTGATAACTACCGGAACTAAGGTGTCAGTCCTCAAATAACCGGGTTACTTATCGGAACTAAGGTGCCAGTCCACCATTCCACGTGATATTTACCGGAACTGAGGTGTCAGTCTACCAATACACGGGTTTCTTACCGGACGTGAGGTATCAGTCCACCAATACACGTGATGCTTACCGGAACTAAGGTATGCGTCCACCAAAAACGTGATACTTACCGGAACTGCGGTGTTAAGCCACAAATACACGGGTTACTTACCGGAAATGAAGTGTCAGTCCACCAAAACATATGCTACTTATCGGAACTGAGGTGTCAGTCAACCAATACACTTGATACTTTCTGAAGTGTCAGTCCACCAATAAACGTGATACTTTCGGAGGTGTTGGTGTCACCACTGAAAGATAAAACCGATATACTAACATTATTTGGCCTGTACAATGTTTCTCAGATATTCTTTGTAAGTGTATGAATAATCATCAGAAGGAGAGTGAATATGACATAATCGTTCGAGTATGATGATGGAACTCTTTATTTTCATTTGTATGGCTTTAAGATTCTTATAGCGTCTTGAACAAGTTTAATCGAATCTGTTTGTCAGCAATAGGCTCCCACAGAGACCGACTTATCGAACAGGCGCAGTCTGTTGACATGTACGCAGAGGGCGGACCTCATCTAAACAGATAACCCACGCTCAATGAAATATACAACGGAGCTTTCAGACGGTGGCATTAACATTCCATCTGTGTATTCGAGAAGCTTGATGCACAAGCAGGTCGATCAAAGTCAATGCGAAGTTTTGCATGCCAACCAGTTAATCAACGTTATAGAGAAGTTTGAAAAGCGATTGAAGTCAATCGAATCTGGGAACGCCAGAACATGTTGGTTAAATGTCTCGTATATATCAATTGTTAAGAATTGGTGGCTGTAAAGAGACATTTTGTTATGCGATCACAGTGATATTGGCTGCCAAAGTAAGCGTCACGACGTTAGGGCTGTTATCTACTGCAGTGTACTGATAAGCTTTTTGGACAGAGAATGATTTAGTTACACATTACGATATTGTATATCTGAATACCATAAAACTCGTTATGATGTGTTGGTGCGAACAAGTAACTATTTTTTCACATGGTACTAACACCTGTTAAATTCGACTACGGATCCAAGTTTAAAATGTTTGATTTGAACATTAAAACCATCGAACAAGTGTAGTGTCGGACATCTTGTGATTTGGTTAAAATGGATTAGACAGGATCAGTTTATTACTTTAGTTATTAATGACAACAACGTAGCAAAGCGTCGGAATTACCCTGGTCATAAACGACCGGCGGAATGGCTACACGGATTAGTACTAATAAGGTAAACAGTCACTAATGAACGTCTAGATAGCCAGACTGTCCAGGTGTCGCTAGGATGGTTGCTAACTGTACGTAAAGGGCTAGACAACTGTTACAGTCGAGCTACAGGTATATGTTCCTTGCCTTTTATTTTATACAATTGCTATTTAATTTTTAAATAATGTCTGGTTTTACGACTAATATTTGTTAGATTTTGCATCGGGTTTCTTTCATAACTGTCTTTTACCATATTATATTATTTACATTTGCGCTGCAACCCACTATATGAACATTATCAGCAAAAATGTCTTTTATAAAACTATGAAAGCAATGGTTCTCGAGACGTAGCACGTGATTTCATTATGACGTCATAGATCAAGCTTGTTCAACGAGAGTCTTGTCGCGCCGCTTCGAATAACATAGAGAATCTCCTTGCGTCAAACGCTCAAATGACTAATTATTATCATTAGCGCAAATTTTACTCAAACTGGGCAGTTCCGCCCGTGTCGTTTAAATGACGACAAATATACAAACGCAGGTAATAAACTATTAATTGGGAAAAATATCAATAAAGTTAAGCAATTGTTCTATAGTAAAAATGTAAATATATGGATTGAAAATCATTTTTTTAACTTTCATAGTGCTATAAAAGGTCAGCCGTTACATCCATATTCAGCATGAAGCCCTAGCGGGCTTCATTCAATATGGATGTAACGGCTGACCTTTCATAGCACTATGAAAGTTAAAAAAGTGACTTTCAATCCTTATATAGGAACGTTTTAAAAGTGGGGCTGTATTGTGTTGTATTAGCTGTGATTTTGTGTTAATTAATGTTTTAAGGGGAAGCATGATCCGGAATGGTAGGACGATAAATAAGAGATTGTCTACGATGCGTGCAGGTTCACGATCTCTACCTGAAGGTTGCTAGAGATGCATCTCCTAACATAGGAAGGGACGCTTTTGTGATGTCACAATGAAACAAACTGTCATGATCGCGAAATATAATTCCATTGACATGTATTTTGCGTATGTTGTGCGTGCTATTGACACGATCTACATTTATCTAGAGAATACATTTTCAATAAGTTTGTATAGATGGCCTACCGCAAGTTGATTGATACTCAGCTGTCCTGTGTACTGGTGATACCCGTGTTCTAGTACTGGTGATACCCGTGTTCTAGTACTGGTGATACCCGTGTTCTAGTACTGGTGATACCCGTGTTCTAGTACTGGTGATACCCTTGTTCTAGTACATGTTATTACTGATTAACATATTGTTTTGAATTTCTGAAGTGATGCAGTCCTAACGTATCTTCCTCATTTTGGCGGACTCGAGTGATGACACTTTTCGGACTCATAGATTTAATCCACATTACTGCCCGGCGGTCCATGTTCCGCCTGTCAGGGTGTTACTGCCCGGCGGTCCATGTTCCACCTGCCAGGGTGTTACTGCCCGGCGGTCCATGTTCCACCTGTCAGGGTGTTACTGCCCGGCGGTCCATGTTCCTCCTGTCAGGGTGTTACTGCCCGGCGGTCCATGTTCCTCCTGTCAGGGTGTTACTGCCCGGCGGTCCATGTTCCGCCTGTCAGTGTGTTACTGCCCGGCGGTCCATGTTCCGCCTGTCAGGGTGTTACTGCCCGGCGGTCCATGTTCCGCCTGTCAGTGTGTTACTGGCCGGCGGTCCATGTTCCGCCTGCCAGGGTGTTACTGGCCGGCGGTCCATGTTCCGCCTGTCAGTGTGTTACTGCCCGGCGGTCCATGTTCCACCTGTCAGGGTGTTACTGCCCGGCGGTCCATGTTCCACCTGTCAGGGTGTTACTGCCCGGCGGTCCATGTTCCTCCTGTCAGGGTGTTACTGCCCGGCGGTCCATGTTCCGCCTGTCAGGGTGTTACTGCCCGGCGGTCCATGTTCCGCCTGTCAGTGTGTTACTGTCCGGCGGTCCATGTTCCGCCTATCAGTGTGTTATTGCCCGGCGGTCCATGTTCCTCCTGTCAGGGTGTTACTGCCCGGCGGTCCATGTTCCGCCTGTCAGGGTGTTACTGCCCGGCGGTCCATGTTCCGCCTATCAGGGTGTTACTGTCCGGCGGTCCATGTTCCGCCTATCAGGGTGTTACTGCCCGGCGGTCCATGTTCCGCCTGTCAGTGTGTTACTGCCCGGCGGTCCATGTTCCGCCTGTCAGTGTGTTACTGCCCGGCGGTCCATGTTCCGCCTATCAGTGTGTTACTGCCCGGCGGTCCATGTTCCTCCTGTCAGGGTGTTACTGCCCGGCGGTCCATGTTCCGCCTGTCAGGGTGTTACTGCCCGGCGGTCCATGTTCCGCCTATCCGGGTGTTACTGTCCGGCGGTCCATGTTCCGCCTATCAGGGTGTTACTGCCCGGCGGTCCATGTTCCGCCTGTCAGTGTGTTTCTGCCCGGCGGTCCATGTTCCGCCTGTCAGTGTGTTACTGCCCGGCGGTCCATGTTCCGCCTGTCAGGGTGTTACTGGCCGGCGGTCCATGTTCCTCCTGTCAGGGTGTTACTGCCCGGCGGTCCATGTTCCGCCTACCAGAGTGTTACTACCCGGCGGTCCATGTTCCGCCTGTCAGGGTGTTACTGCCCGATGATCCTTGTTCCGCATGTCAGAGTGTTACTGGCCGGCGATCTATGTTCCGCATGTCAGGGTGTTACTGGCAGGCGACCCATGTTCCGCCTACCAGGGTGTTACGTGCACGGAGGCAACTTAATTCGTGACCAGGAAAGCTGTGGTACTACTATCTCCAGTTTATGTCGTGTTTAACACCGAAGATTTTGATTACAGATTACCTCTTCGTCTAGTCAACAATCGCAGTCCCCGAGCGGTTGTTATAGTCACGCGCAAACATTCGATCATCCGATACTGTCACATGCATATGCATGTCCGAGAGGTGGCGCTGTCATCTCGTGGAGCGGCAGCATATCACTACAAGATACGGCACAGACAACACGCACATACGTCATCAATGCCAAAAGGCAAGGATATAACACACGACATTATTATTTTACTTTCATGCTTCTCTTTCCACCATTATGTAAATATCAGACTTCAGACAACCGCTGCCGGCGTACACTTCCGGCTCGGAGGCGAATATCGACTATCGGACAGAATCGCTTGAATATCGATGAACTCTACCGAGTCCGTTATCAGGAATCCAATGAACAGATATCATAATGCGGTTACCAAAAACGGTTGGCGTCCGTTCTATAGGGCTGGCTGGTGGAAGGAGAACGTGACGTTCTTTGTGGTAGGGGAAAGGAGGGCGTTATAATGCGTTATTAGGATGGCTAGCAGACTTTCTGAAAGGAGAGAGAAGGTGGCTTCTATACATATACATGCTTGATCTAGATTGGAGCATACTTTGTGAAATATACTGAGGAAGAAATGGAATTCCTAGTTGACAATATCTTTTGAGTTTGGAGGAAAGCTTTTCCAACAGACTATTGGAATTCCAATGGGAACAAACTGTGCCCCACTCTTGCCTGACTTGCTTTTGTTTTCTTACGAGGCTGAAGGGGCTTTCAGGACAGTAACCAAAACCTTGCCAAATCTTCAATTTCAGTTTCAGGTATATCGACGATATGACTATTGTTGTCTATAAACAACAAGATGTTCGTTGACCTAGTCGATCGTATATATACTCTTCAGAAGTTAAGGACACAACAGACTCTTCTACGACAGCTTCTTTACCTAACTATGACCAACATTTACATTCGATTTTCAAATCATGAACGTTCCTATTCTTTATAGTAACATCCTTGCTTCTCCATCCATGGTGTTTATATGTCGCAGTTAATTCGGTATTTTAGGGCTCTCTCTGATATCCAGATTTTAGCGATATATTTCAGCTGCTGACGAACAAACTGACGGAACAGAGATTCGAGAGAACATGTTAATGAATGTGTAGAACAGGTTTTATGGTCGCAATCTTGGTCTCATTGAAAGAATATTCTACATCCTTGTATGATATGAATATTGGCCTTTTTAAGTATGCTCATTAGAATAAAACTTATGCCAAGTTCTTACTTTGAGGCCATGCTATTTACTTTTTTCCTTGGATCTGACCTCGATCTACATAGCGGGTGTCGTCGATGAAACAGAATACGCTAACTCTTCCGGGACATCTGGCCCCGAGATCATAAAACAATGTTAGACTTAAGTTTGTGCTTAGCCAATCAGGTGTGACGTTACTTTTTGTAATGTTATTTGTGATTGGCTAAGTCCATATTTAAGACAACTTTAGACTTAAGATTGTTTCATGATCCCGGGGCGTCTTATTCTATTGTACTTGTACAAGGATCTCCATGTAAATCTTTCCCGTGTTAATATTTTCCTTAGTTTAATCGATTTTGAGTTCGGATTAATGTTTCGTTGATGCTTCGGTATTTTTTGTCAGATGAGGTAGCGTCGCCTGAGAAAAAAGGGAAAAGTGACATCCTTTTGTTAGGAGATTTAGGATGGCGCTCTTTGTGATGAGAGAGGTTGATCGCCTCTGTGGTTGTTTCAGTCATTTCTGAAAGGAGAAATGAGATAGAGTTCACGACGTATTCTGTATTCTGTCAGGAGTCGGCGTTATTTGTAAAAGGAAAAAGGGTCACACTGTATTATGATGCGTGAAAAGGATCATTGTTGCTTCTAGTAGGAGATAGAGGTCAAGACTTAATTTGTTAGGGAAGGTGTCGTTTGTGGTAGGAGATAGAGGTCACCACGTATTTGTCAGGGGTAGGGGTCGTTTTGTGGTAGGAGGTAGAGATCACGACGTTTTCTGTCAGGGGTAGGTGTCGTTTTGTGGTTGGAGGTAGGGGTCACGACGTATTTTGTCAGGGTAGGGGTCGTTTGTGGTAGGAGGTAGGGATTACGACGTATTCTGTCAGGGGTAGGAGTCGTTTGTGGTAGGAGGTAGGGGTCACGACGTATTCTGTCAGGGGTAGGGGTCGTTTTGTGGTAGGAGGTAGGGATTACGACGTATTCTGTCAGGGGTAGGAGTCGTTTGTGATAGGAGGTAGGGATCACAACGTATACTATCAGGGGTGGGCGTGGTTTGTGGTAGGTGATTCGTGTTCTCTGATGGGTTTTGTATTTTTGGCAGGAATCGGAGATATCCGTGACGTCTGATGGATGGAGGAGTTTGACATCCTCTGTTCGGGGGCTGAGTTAGCGACAGATTACCTGTACTGTTTGACGTGGAGGCGAGCCTGTAGTCAGGGCCAGTATGTTAACTCACATAGGTAAGTCAGATAATCATCAAAGAGCACACTTCCCGGGAAACACGAACGTATATCTGACACACGGCCAGCTGATCTACATTTGTTGCTCCGTCAGACAAAGTCCGTGTACTTTTAGATGTCAGAGAGTTAGACCAGACACGAAATATCGTAACGGGCATGCTGCCACACTGGACGTGAACGGGCTCAAAATACATCCATGTTTTAAAAGAAATGCATAATGTTTAGATAGTCGACAATCGTTCTAAATATATGTTGTTTTTTCAATCAATTTTTTTACAAAATAAACAAACCTTGAACTCACTACTACAGCTGGGGTGAAAGGTAATTAATTAAAGCCGAAAACACCTGATTGATCGCCTGTATGAATGTAGGCGGTAGCTGTTCTAACGTACAACTTCCTTCTACGAACCAGCATTGGTCCACAGGGACCCGAGAATTTGTTGCAGCTAGTTTTGGACCTAAACTAGGGTGTTTAGAGTAATTTGGGGGGGGGGGGGGTAGATCAATTTTTGTTTAAAATGCCCCCTTCTAAACGCCACAAAAGTGTAAGATTACTCTTCATACCTTAGTTAAGGCCCAAAACTACCGATGACGAATTCTTAGGTCCCTGTCGATTGGTCAACAGACTTAAAATGGTGCGTGGAAATATGTTGTTGACATTAACGAGTAAGAAGTGACATGAATAATAAAAATATAAACTAACTAAACCCAGGAAAGTGTCATTTTGCGTGTGTTTTACGAGCAAATCTTGAAGCGAAAATGAAGCCTAATAACTTTTTTATATTTATAGATTTAGTTAAGATTAACTGATACATGTATCAGCAATATTTAAGATGAATTCTTACGCGGTTACCGGTACAGCAGCAGTTGAAACTCGGTATTTGTAAACACGCGTCCATTTCGAACTCTCTTCGAAACTGAGTAATGTTGTTACAGTGGGCCCCACCTGAATCATTTTCAATTCTTTGAATTTTTCTGTGAAGAGTTTCTTGTTAGTTACCGCTCAAGTTTACTTCGTTTTAGGCTTATTTTGGCATGGTTATCTACTGGGATTTTTTTCAGAATTTTTCAGAATCACGAGAAATTTCCTAAAGTTACGTATATTGGGCCTTTAACAGGGGCGATGTAATAACGAACAAAATACGATTACAAGAAATAATTGAGACTGCTTGAAATTACTTGAAAAAGAATTGAAAAAAAACCAACGACGAAGTGGTTTGCAGGAAGCCTTTTTGTAAGTCTCCCCCCAATTTCCTTTATATTATCGTTCTTCAATCGAAATAATAATTATTTCAGTAGTTTTAAAAGCAATTTCGCAGCGGAATAGAATTTGTTTTTCTGTCAAATAAAACAATGCCTAGATTCAACGGTATGCATGTCGGACTTACCTCCCTTAGTACGTTTGATTAACATAACTTCACCCTTTTTTCCCTGTAGAGGTTGATAGCCGTTATTGCCCGCAATATAATACTCTGCTCTGGATGCTTGTCGCTAGATCTTGAGAGAAACTGCTGTTTGGTATTCTGTAATGGTCAACTCCTTATATATAAACAATATATTATTTACTGACAGAAACTCAAGCAACTGTGAGTGGACACAATATTAACCAGAATTAAGACGGTCTATTTTCTTTTCATGTTAACCTTACCCCCGCCCCTCCCCGTTTTGGCCAGTCTATTGTCCAAATAACGTGACCGGTTAGTTTTTCCTTCGACCGTACGTAAACAAATTAAAAAGTGGCCATTTACCTGGATGTAAACCACCGGATGTTATTTTAAGATGCATTCTGGTTAGACACGTCCTAATACGACTGCGCATTTGTGCAGATTGAAGAGAACTTGTTTTAGTCAAATTTGAAGGAATTCAACAAGGTACCCGGGATGGCCTTATATAGCGTTGTCGCACTTTGAAATTGGCAACATATACGGACGATCGCGAGGATGCTTACACGAACCTAACGCACCCTCGCAAATACACCCACATCGCATACACCGGGAGGCCTGATAGCTAGGAGGACGTAAAAACAGGCAAAAACAGGCAAAACCAAACTTTTGGCTACTGGCTATTTTATTAAATGTTACCCCTTGTTTGATTTCTGTTCAAGAATTGATTTTGCTTTCGATTTTATATTTTTGTTTGCCTTGAACTGTGGCTTATATTGTGACATCGGCGTATTGATATCATAACGTAGATTGCTTACACCAACATACATCAGCTGTCTCATGACATCATGAACTGATGCAAAATTTAATGATCGAATTAACATTTTTTCAACATTCATAAGGTCATAATATTCCACGAATAGCTAATGCGATATCTCGTGAATGTTGAAAAATGTATTCCTTTATTTTAGATTTTATAGCTTTGAATATTTCCGATATAAACAGAAGTTTGAAAAATACAGGCGTTTCCTGTTTTTATTTAGTCATAGGCACTGCAACAGAGAGAACAGTATGTTTTCGCGATAAAACGGAAAACTTTCATGTTGGGTCAAAGCAACAGCATGGCAATGAAAACGAAATAACCATTTTCAAAAGTAGTTTGTAGATTATATTATACAAATCGTATATATCTTTTTAATAAACTTAAACACTTATGTTTGCTTTAAAGTCTAGTCAATCATGTTCAATGTTAATTCATGTTTCACGGCGAATGTGAACCAAGTGCGCCCAGTGCTACTTCACGAATTCCTACTTCACTATACGCAGCACTTAGTACATACATCTTTGGTGGGGAAAGCTCGAATAATAAGATATTCTTCGGAAATTTCGAGTTATGACATTCAATAGATTTCAAGAGAAATCCAACTTTATTGAGATTTTGGTGGTAAAGTGTCATGTTTGGTAACAGTTAACATAATATTAAGATTCACAAACTACTTTATTAAGGTTCCGGAAAAGCTGATTATGTCATTAGCAACGGAGATTAAGCAAGCTAATTGTCTGTTGAACTCGAAACGGTGCACATTGATAAGTTGATGTCACGTGTATTAGTACGGGCTGTTCAAAGAGGCCTCGGATCTATATAGTCAAAATATCTGTGTAAATAACGACAATACAAAGCAGTTTACATCTGTAAAACATTCATAGGTGATCTGTGAAACAGGAAATCAACATCGCTTCCTCTAGCTTTATGACAAAATTATCACGTGATTAGTTCGACGCCAATTGACTACTTTGTAGTAACGTGATCAATGATACCCCAGTAACATCATTATCAGGCCGGGATTCACGGGGCACAATCTAATCTAGCTCACGACGCCTTTTAGAAAATGGATACAGTCAACCATTTGTTTTCCTTAAACAAATCATTACTGTGACAAAATAGTTCTAAATTACTGAATTCCCAAAATACACTTGAGCTCGTATTGATTTTTTTTTCTCAGACCGGCCTGAAACACGTAACTTCAAGTAAATTAATATATTATTTTCTAAATTGTGACATAAGTAATAGGCCAGAGGAAAAAATCGATGAAAAATGCCATGTTTGCAGGCTTTGGGTTAGTCGAGTTGATGTATTCCGGGAGGTTTCTCTTGTCCGTTTGTCAGTTTAGAAGGACTATTCCGCATCCGGTTAACGAATGGTGAAACCGGGGATTTCATGACTTGTGGTAATTTGGGATTTTGCCGTAAATAAATCAGCAACGATGATTGTGGAAAAGTTTGAAAGGCAACACAGGCTCCTGTTATGATTGAATCAGTTCCTAAAAGAGTCTCGCTGGGAACAATCAAACGCCAGACTTTACTAACATGCGGGTACTAAAAGTGTGAACTAATCTAATCCGCCCATCAGTTATTTACTGCGTGATTCATAATAATACCATATCGAATGCACTGAAGTTAGAAATAACAATTTGCTGAAAAGTGCCAACCGGCATGGAACAATATTCGGTGCCGGTGGCGGCTGTTAGATGGTGCTCTCTAAGAAATTTTGCCTAACATTTGACAATGAGAAGTCATTCTTTTATTGAACATCGCTGTGTTTTCTAGTGGCACATACGTCGTCGTGATGATCAAAGCCAGGAAACTGACCTGCCATGATGTCCCTTTCGGGTCGAATTATCCGTCTTACTGCCACCAAACCTGTGCCCCACTCCCGTATCTCTGTCCGTTACGCCGCGGGGAACAGATCCAAGTGCTTCCTTTATAGACAGATTTCATGGAAGCATTTCGGTAGACTTCCCCCAGGATTGTCGTCTCCTCCGTTTTATTTATAATCTAATCTACTGCTGATATTTATGTAGTCTCCGTAATGGTTTGTGGCATACCGACCTGGACTTGTCACGTGTAGCCATGGAAACAATCTTCACATGAGTTGATCATCAAACACCCCTGTTTGCCCCAAGGCCGATTTTTCAAAATTGATATATATATATAAAATAAAAAATAAACGATTTATTTTTCATACAAGTTGTAACATTATCACAGCAGTTGTCGTCAGCAGACGCATGGTTTTTGTTTCACTTCTCAAAAATAGATGACATTTGCCATTCCTGTCAATAAATGCCACTCCTTTGCAATCATATATTGCCGACAGATGGCGCTACTTTCCGTCACAGCCTTAACTTACTTTGAACCACTGACCATCCAATAGATGGCACTGCTTTGTGTTATAGATTGCCGGTAGATGGCACTCATTTACAAGTTGCATTGTGCCACTCTCCGTCAACATTTGTCATTGCTTGGTGTTGATACGAGAGCTTCTCGCGGCAGCTGACCCTTGTAATAAACCGTACATTGTCTCATAACACGTCTGTTTATAGCACCACGTGCTGTCACCCTAGCGACCTATGGTCGGGAAATGGCGGTCAGACACAATTAATTTACACAAACGTTTATGTAATACCGAACACGATTTATCCTACGTCCACCTAAGTGGTTTATGTCCGCTCAAGGACAGTCCAATAAGTGGTTTATGTCCGCTCAAGGACAGTCCAATAAGTGGTTTACTTGTTACCAAGGTCAGTCTCCTATATCTCTGTAATCACGACCAGGTCAGTCCCAATTGTTGCTAATGTAATATAAACTCTAGCTTGTGAGAACCGTACCATTCATCGACCCATCCCCTCCCAGTAGCACTGTGTCAGTCGTCTGACGATTCCCCCAGTAGCGGCGTGTCGGTCGTGCGGGCTAGTGATAAATGAAGACTACGAGTGACAAGGTTGTAATAGGTATGTTTTGATTTCCTTGCTTTGGCTGACAAAAACGCACAGGCTGTGTCTCTGACGAAATGATGATTCCCAATAAACGTTTCTGTCATGCTATTCCGGTACAAGTTTTTGTCATGCTAGATCCTACACAGACTCCAGTAACACGTGTCTGGTAAAGCTAGACGATACAAACACATCCAGTACATGATATCATATTTAGAACTTGTTTTAATTGTAGCTATGATCGATGTACATGTATATAATAGTGTGCATCCCGCCACAGGGACCTGAGAATTTGTTACAGCTAGTTTTGGCCCTAAAATAGGGTGTTTAAAGTAATTTTACACATTTGGGGGGTAAAGATCAATTTTCGATAAAAATGCCCCCTCAATGGTCATAAAAGCTTTACAATACAACATATCACCAACGCACAGTAATATACGAACTCGTAGTACTCTGCATGAAACACGTATTTTCGGGTTTTAACAAATTAATCATTTTTCAGGGAGCCATTACTATTCATTTTTGGGGGCGAATGAAAAAAACGTTTATTTTTGCTACCGTAAACATTTTTTGTTTGTTTCTGCTTGGCCTTGGTTAATTAACGTAAAAATATAGTAAATGTGACAATAATGGTTGTCTGCTTTGAACTATAGTAACAAATTCACCTTAAAGAAATACAAATGTACTTTTTTTCATATAAGGATTGAAAGTCATTTTTATATATATGAAAGGTCAGCCGTTACATCCATATTGAATGAAGCCCGCTAGAACAATTGCTTAACTTTATTATCTTTTTTTCCAATAAATAGTTTATTACCTGCGTTTGTATATTTGTCGTCATTTAAACGACATGGGCGGAACAGACCAGCTGGAATAAAATTGGCGCCAATGATAATAATTAGTCACTTGAGCGTTTGACGCAAGGGCATTCTCCATGTTATTCGAAGCGGCGCGACAAGACTCTCATTGAACAAGCTTGATCTATG
The DNA here is from genome assembly GCA_947623455.1 of Mimachlamys varia. Lineage (NCBI taxonomy): Eukaryota > Metazoa > Mollusca > Bivalvia > Pectinida > Pectinidae > Mimachlamys > Mimachlamys varia. Next base: position 23,169,494 of record OX392532.1, on the reverse strand, counting down.
ACGTCATAATGAAACCACGTGCTACGTCTCGAGAACTATTGCTTTCATACTTTGATAAAATGCATTTTTGCTGGTAATGTTCATATAGTGGGTTGCAGCGCAAAAATGTAAATATATGAATTCCAAATGTTTCCATAAATGTTTTCAGATGGACAAACAATAATAATTTAAGTTTAAGGTTACTGAAAATTCAAGCCTTGATCTAATCTTTGGTGCTGATCCAATTGTGGGTCCTAACATTCGTAAAAACTGAAACCACTGATTGGAGAATGTGATATAGATATCTCACGCGAGCCCTGGCTGCATGAAGAATTCCCTTCGATATCTTCCTGTAGCCATATATGAATATCATTTCGCCGTAGAAGTTTCAATGAATTAATACAAAGATGGGTTTGTGATCCGATTTTGGTACTGTCACCTAATATGTATGAATTTGGAAATTAAATATCATGTCAATTCACCATCATGATTGTACCATTCACACTTTTAACTGAAGTTTGAGTGAGCCACCAGATTTCTATCTAAAACGCATTAATTGCTATGTTTACAATACGACACTCCAGTCCTGTCAAGACTTTGATTTTAGTCTTGAGCACTATAACTGTTCATAATAATAATTCGAGGTTCTTATATACCGCTTATCGCGACATTAAAGGCCATCTCAAAGCGGTTCAACAAATTATCATTCGTTGTTATAGGGCCTAAGCAACCAGTCAATATAATTCTCAACTCCCTGGGGAGCATACAACTGGTGCTGTCATCTCGGCGCTCACAGCTAGCGTTCTACAATTGCTAGAACTACCCAACCACGTACTCATTTACAGCTGAGTAGATATGAAATAGCAGAGTGAAGTATCTTGCTCAAGGATACAACACTAGTGCCGTGACCGGGACTCGAACTCGCAACTTTTCGATCACGAGCCCGGCGTTCTACCACTAGACCACCGTACCTTCCGTAAACGCAGTCAAAATGAGGTTCAATCCTCAAATACTATCGGCCTACGAAGAAAACAAATTTCGAAGCGGGTTGCTATGATGGTAACTAAGATAGCCATGCTTGCCAAGATAAAATAGTCCTAGTGAACCTTCAGCAATATGTTGGTAAATTTAGAAAATAGAAAATGCGCAGTGAACACCACTATTTTTCTTCTATTCATAACTTGTGTTTTTTTATCAAATGATATTAGTAGTATTTCGAAATATTTATTTATTTAAAACGGTCGGTAAATACACGTGTAGTGGATCTAGATCGGGTCGATCGTTGGCAACCAGATAGCTCAATTGGTTGAGCGTCCGTCTAGAGCTAGGAAGGTCCCGGGTTCGAACCCCGGTCTGGCCGTGCATATTTTCTCTCCTGTTACACACGCATGACGCACTGTGCTGGTAGTGAAGCGTGATTCCGAAAATTATATTCCATATTTCAAGATGTTAAAAGGACCTATAACAATGACTGTCATCGAGTAAGTATCGCGGAAGCGAGAGCGTCGCCATATTTAAAACAGATATCAATCCGCCGAGCTTTTTTCTTTGCGCAAAGGCTAATTTGTACACAGTCAGAGTTTATTAGGACGAAGAAGGGAGAAATGTAATCAGTGAATATCAATTGTGAGCAACCTAGTACAATATTGATTTGATTGTATATATGTGTATGTGTCCACACCAACACCGTATAGTTGGTGAATTAAGGTCGTCTGCACTAAGTCGATTGTGACCACCAGAACAAGGTCAAGCTTAGATGCCACATTGTATTTACGATTAATGATCATTGACTGAGCTCTGATGTCTAGGTCATCTATTTCATTCTCGCGAGAGCTTGTCGAGACGTGATGATGTATCAATCGAGGTCAGAGGTACTTCTTCCCTCGAATTCACACGAGGTTTGGAGTTTACTCACGCGAGACTTTGTAATTTGTTTTATTCGACCCAAACCTCGCGAGATCGACACGGTAACGAGACTCTCTGACTATAATTAAGTCGTTTGCTATCTTTTGGCCACAGGTGGTTCCGGTCAGTACCTTCGTGTGAGATTCTCCGAGACGTAGACGAGACTTTGTAAATCATCCGCTATCCCTATGCGCATCAAGTTTCGAATGCACACTGGTCATTCATTTGTCTGGATCAGGAATTCATTGTTTAGGCCCGGCTTCTGAGGCTACATACAAGCAACCATCAGCAAGATTTCCATGAAACAAATGAGAATACAGAAGTGTCAACAAAACCTAAAGTACTTAAGCAATACTCAGAATCGATAAAACGTGGAAGTATGAACAACGGAAAGATGTCCATACGTTCCCCTTACAAATACAAGTGCAGTAGGACGAGGTGTTCCGAAAAGCTCCTACAATTAAAGTTTACGTGGACTTAACAACTTATTTTGTCCTTTGATTCCTATATTTAACAAAAACATCTACTTATAGTCTATTAGCAAGAAAGACCAACTTTGCGTCATAAATATATGCCATGTAAATCACATAAATATCAATTAAGGTAGATGGCGACCATATTGTCCGTAGTCCTTATCAATCTACATCCTTATACCAGCAGTCAAACTCTGTCAGCGAAATGTCCCGGGAGGAAGTGAGAGAAAACTCTTGAAAACCAAATGAATTGCAACATTAAACACCGATAGCTGGGGTGTTGAGTCCGATACTACCAAGAAAAGGAAAGTTTACGATCAGAATATTGATAACGTCACGATCATCATGAAGCAAGCTTACGAATTGAAAGTAGCATTCATGGAAAGCGGCATAAATATAGATGTCTGTAGTATCATTGATATCAGTTTCAAGAGGTGAAATCATCCCGACGTGACAAATATTTACATCCACTTCTGTGTAATTCTTGTTGTTAGTTATACTAATTTCAGTACAAACTTACAGTTTGTTTAAATGCACTAATTCTAGTATATACTGATTTTGAAATGTACTAATTTTAGTACGTACTTTTTTTGTAAATGTACCAATTCTAGTACATACTGTTTTTGTAAATGTACTAATTCTAGTGCTGTTTTGTAAATGTACTAATTCCAGTACATATAACAACAATACATGTATTTTACCGGTAGCTTCATTTGAACCTTTAAACGACTCCTTTAGAAGTAGCCGAACAAAGTCTGCAAATGAAAATGATCTTGACCTTCTTTCAAGGTCACGGGTCAAAACCTCCAAACGGCTTCTTCTGAAATAACGAAAAGCATAGAAGCATTATATTTGACTTGTAGCTTCCTTGGAACCTTCCAACCTTGAAATTCCGAAAGGCTTATTGATATTTGGCTGGTAACTTGGAACAATTGGAAAACAAATCTTAATGAATATGATGTTAACCTTTTTTAAAGGTCACAGGGTCAAATATGTCAAAATCTTTAAACAACTTCTTCTGAAATACCAAAAGGCATAGAATAATTATATCTGACTGGTAGCTTCCATGGAAGATGTCAAACAAAGTTTGTGGAAGAAAATAACTTTGACAAGGTCACAGGGGTCACATATGTCATAACCTTCAAACAATTTCTGATGAAATACCAAAAGGCCAAGAAACATTATATTTGATAGGTAGCTTCTATGGAAAGAGCCGAACAAAATCTGTGGAGGAGAGTAATTTTGACTTACTTACAAGGTCACAGGGGTAAAATATGTCGTAACCTTCAAACGACTTCTTTTGAAATAGCAAGAGGCAAAGAGAAATGGTATTTGGCTGGTAGTTCCTTGGATGAAGATGAACAAAGTTTTCGAATGAAAATGACCCTGATCTTCTTTCAAGGTCACGGGTCAAAACATTCAAACAACTTTTTTTTCTGAAATACCGAAAGCCTAAAAACACAATATTTGACTGGTAGCGACCTAGGAAGGAACTGAACAAAGTTTTCGAATGGAAATGATATTGTTCTTTTTTCAAACAGAACGCAAAACAACCCACAAAAACGAATACGTGATACTAAAGGATTCAGACTCTACGGTATCAAGTCCTTATATTACCAATATGTAATGACCCATAAAAAGAACATAGCTCAATGTGGGGCTCGAACCCATGACCCAAAGATTAAGAGTCTCGTGCTCTGCCGACTGAATTAGCAAAAAGAAATCGCCCAACGTGGGGCTCGAACCCACGACCCCGAGATTAAGAGTCTCGTGCTCTACCGACTGAGCTAGCCGGGCACCTGTACCACCGGTGCGCTCGGCCCTCGTTCGATCTTCTTAGGCTACAAACGCGAGGTGTGGTGTGTATATATATGCACAGTGATAACAGTTATGTACTAAGACAACCAGTGTAATACGCAGAACATATACACAGAAGTATTGTAAACACCCACTAACAAATCCAAACAGTCGGTTATCTATGAGGTACCCATGGGAGGTTATCTATGAGGTACCCATGGGAGCAAATCTAACATGACTTCTATTTCAGAACATTTTCTTCGGGTTGGTAAAGTAACACAATAGAAATTTTATAACAAAACCAATAGGATATTAAGGCTTACTTTAAGGACTATTAAGTACGATCGCCATATTGTGGGGGGTGATACAATTTATTTTCAAGCAATTAATAAAATGCACTAGACACTTTCCTGTTTTCCTTATTTCTAGCAAAACTTGAAAGAACCATGTCGGAATTCGACTCAATTGACAAAAAAAATAGAAACAACGGAAACGTGACTTGTCAGTGGGCCGAAATGAGTAAAATTCGTCCAAGGAAGCTTTAAGCCAAATAGAATGCTTCTATACCTTTTGGTTAATCAGAAGAAGTTGATTAAAGGTTTTTACAAATATGAACCCTATGACCTTGAATATAGATCAAAGTCATTTCTTTTCGGAAACTTTGTTGGTCTTCATCCAATGAACTTTTCAGGCGAGTACCATGCTTCTAGGTATTTTGGTAACTCAGAAGAAGTGAATGGATTGACCCCTGTGACCTTGAATATGGGTCAAGGTCCTTGAATATGGGTCAAGGTCATTTCTTTTCGCAAACTTTGTCGGGCCTCATCGAAGGAACCAACTACCATGCCTTTAGGTTATTAAGAAGTCGTTTAAATGGAAAAGTTGATGACACTTCGGGCCAGGTGAGCTAAAATCCATCAGTAGTTAATGGTAGGAGCATATGCTTCGAAGAAGTCTATCAGCAAAATGTAGCAGAGAGATTAAAACTGATGGAGATAGTAAGATCCCATGGTCGTTGTTGCTTGTATTCTTTGTTTGAGCATCAAGTTTTGTACGACGGGACAATCCATATTTAATTACTACACGGCTATATCCAGTGAACGTTCTGTGGGACCTCTTGTCTACGTGCTGTGTTTGATAAGGACGTGACGATCCATATCTGTGTATGTACTATAATACGATACCATCGCTCAGAGATCTATAATGACGCAAAGATACGTTTGTGGTCCTAACGATACAGCGATTATTGACATCCCCAGGGTGGAAATTATGTCAGTTAACGGGAGGCGAACCAATTTATACATGTATTCCTTACTTATATAGATATACACCGATAAGCAAAATGTTTATACAAACGGTTCATGTGGATATTTGTTTTTCAAAAAGAAAATCACAAAGAATCATCAAAATTTTTTTCTATACTTTTAGTTGGTCGACAGGGCTATATTGATTAAGACAACACACACAACATATAGTCAAACCAAACTCGTTCCTGGTACGAATTCCTTCTACGCATAAAGTGTTATTGTATAATTCGATCATCACTTTCAGCAGCATTTGAATTATTAGCGTTACTACCTCCAGGGTCAATCCACAACAGACCTGCATATTACACAAAGTAAGACAACGGTTTTGCTCAAGGCTAAAACTATACCGATACAAATTCATTGCAAATCAACACGGCCAAGGTCAACGATAACTAACACGGCCAAGGTCAACGATAACTAACACGGCCAAGGTCAACGATAACTAACACGGCCAAGGTCAACGATAACCAACACGGCCAAGGTCAACGATAACTAACACGGCCAAGGTCAACGATAACTAACACGGCCAAGGTCAACGATAACCAACACGGCCAAGGTCAACGATAACCAACACGACCAAGGTCAACGATAACTAACACAACCAAGGTCAACGATAACCAACATGACCAAGGTCAACGGTAACCAACACTACCAAGGTCAACGATAACCAACACTACCAAGGTCAACGATAACCAACATGACCAAGGTCAACGATAACTAACACGGCCAAGGTCAATGATAACCAACACGACCAAGGTCAACGATAACTAACACGGCCAAGGTCAACGATAACCAACACGACCCAGGTCAACGATAACTAACACGGCCAAGGTCAACGATAACCAACACGACCAAGGTCAACGATAACTAACACGGCCAAGGTCAACGATAACCAACACGACCCAGGTCAAAGATAACCAACACGACCAAGGTCAACGATAACTAACACAACCAAGGTCAACGATAACCAACACCACCAAGGTCAACGATAACCAACACGACCAAGGTCAACGATAACTAACACAACCAAGGTCAACGATAACCAACATGACCAAGGTCAACGGTAACCAACACTACCAAGGTCAACGATAACCAACACTACCAAGGTCAACGATAACCAACATGACCAAGGTCAACGATAACTAACACGGCCAAGGTCAATGATAACCAACACGACCAAGGTCAACGATAACTAACACGGCCAAGGTCAACGATAACCAACACGACCCAGGTCAACGATAACTAACACGGCCAAGGTCAACGATAACCAACACGACCAAGGTCAACGATAACTAACACGGCCAAGGTCAACGATAACCAACACGACCCAGGTCAAAGATAACCAACACGACCAAGGTCAACGATAACCAACACGACCAAGGTCAATGATAACTAACACGGCCAAGGTCAACGATAACCAACACTACCAAGGTCAACGATAATCAACACGACCAAGGTCAACGATAATCAACACGACCAAGGTCAACGATAACTAACACGGCTAAGGTCAACGATAACTAACACGGCCAAGGTCAACGATAACTAACCCGCCCAAGGTCAACGATAACTAACACGGCCAAGGTCAACGATAACTAACACGGCCAAGGTCAACGATAACTAACACGGCCAAGGTCAACGATAACTAACACGGCCAAGGTCAACGATAACCAACACGACCAAGGTCAACGATAACCAACACGACCAAGGTCAACGATAACTAACACGACCAAGGTCAACGATAACTAACATGACCAAGGTCAACGATAACCAACATGACCAAGGTCAACGATAACCAACATGACCAAGGTCAACGATAACTAACACGACCAAGGTCAACGATAACCAACATGACCAAGGTCAACGGTAACCAACACTACCAAGGTCAACGATAACCAACATGACCAAGGTCAACGATAACTAACACGGCCAAGGTCAATGATAACCAACACGACCAAGGTCAACGATAACTAACACGGCCAAGGTCAACGATAACCAACACGACCCAGGTCAACGATAACTAACACGGCCAAGGTCAACGATAACTAACACGGCCAAGGTCAACGATAACTAACACGGCCAAGGTCAACGATAACCAACACGACCCAGGTCAAAGATAACCAACACGACCAAGGTCAACGATAACCAACACGACCAAGGTCAACGATAACTAACACGGCCAAGGTCAACGATAACCAACACTACCAAGGTCAACGATAATCAACACGACCAAGGTCAACGATAACCAGCACGACCAAGGTCAACGATAACCAACACGACCAAGGTCAACGATAAACAACACGACCAAGGTCAACGATAACCAACACGACCAAGGTCAACGAAAACCAACACCACCAAGGTCATATATAACCAACACGACCAAGGTCAACGATAACCAACACAACCAAGTTCATATATAACCAACACGATCAAAGTCTACGATAACCAACACGACCAAGGTCAACGATAACCAACATGACCAAGGTCAACGATAACTAACACGGCCAAGGTCAACGATAACCAACATGACCAAGGTCAACGATAACCAACATGACCAAGGTCAACGATAACTAACACGACCAAGGTCAACGATAACTAACACGACCAAGGTCAACGATAACTAACACGACCAAGGTCAACGATAACTAACACGACCAAGGTCAACGATAGCTAACACGGCCAAGGTCAACGATAACTAACACGGCCAAGGTCAACGATAACCAACACGACCAAGGTCAACGATAACCAACATGACCAAGGTCAACGATAACTAACACGACCAAGGTCAACGATAACAAACACGACCAAGGTCAACGATAACTAACACGACCAAGGTCAACGATAACCAACACGACCAAGGTCAACGATAACAAACACGACCAAGGTCAACGATAACCAACACTACCAAGGTCAACGATAACTAACACGACCAAGGTCAACGATAAACAACACGACCAAGGTCAACGATAACCAACACGACCAAGGTCAACGAAAACCAACACCACCAAGGTCATATATAACCAACACGACCAAGGTCAACGATAACCAACACAACCAAGTTCATATATAACCAACACGATCAAAGTCTACGATAACCAACACGACCAAGGTCAACGATAACCAACATGACCAAGGTCAACGATAACTAACACGGCCAAGGTCAACGATAACCAACATGACCAAGGTCAACGATAACCAACATGACCAAGGTCAACGATAACTAACACGACCAAGGTCAACGATAACTAACACGACCAAGGTCAACGATAACTAACACGACCAAGGTCAACGATAACTAACACGACCAAGGTCAACGATAGCTAACACGGCCAAGGTCAACGATAACTAACACGGCCAAGGTCAACGATAACCAACACGACCAAGGTCAACGATAACCAACATGACCAAGGTCAACGATAACTAACACGACCAAGGTCAACGATAACCAACACGACCAATGTCAACGATAACTAACACGACCAAGGTCAACGATAACCAACACGACCAAGGTCAACGATAACAAACACGACCAAGGTCAACGATAACCAACACTACCAAGGTCAACGATAACTAACACGACCAAGGTCAACGATAACCAACACGACCAAGGTCAACGATAACTAACACGACCAAGGTCAACGATAACCAACACGATCAAAGTCTACGATTACTAAAACAATCAAAGTCAATAAAAACAAGCATGGCCGAATTTTACCAACACATCAAGGTTACTGGTTACCAACGCAGCGGAGTTCTCTGACCATCAACAAAGCTCAAGGTCAACGATTACCATCTGTATCCCGAATCATAAAATCAACAATAGCTTTGTCGAAGATAAAATACATGGCTAAACATAATTATTCCAAATCATAAAATCAACAATAGCGTTATCGAAGATACATGGCTAAACACAATTGACATTGATAAGGTTAACAGCGGGAATATTAAATACGGGCGACAAAGATAACGGCCAATATGACACAGCAAACACGGTGTGGTGAAAGGACCAGAACCAAAACGAGCCTGTTACGTCTACGTTATTGGTCAGAACAAAGTGCATACAGTGTGAGACGACCAGACCTGGCGAGTCCGCTTCACTGTCTGTCGGGAATACCTCACTGTGGAACCGCCGGGAGATATAGCGGGAATTGCATTGACGAGTTTAGAAAATTGAGAGAAGATTAGGCCTTGATTGGGATGTCAATGACAAGGGTAGTACACGCCAATACTGCCTACGGTGTGTATTTAGTTTACAGTAAGGCGGACGAAGGTGAAATCGGTCGGTGTGTACGCAAGGGACATTCTTTTTGACTTTGTCATATTTAAGTCCCCAAAATCCCACCCCCCCCCCCCCCCCAACAAAGTTTGGGGACTTATTCGTTTTACTCCGTTTCTTCTTCCTCCTCTTCTTTTTCCTTCTTCGTTCTCTTCTGCTTCCGCCGTGAATGATATCCGTAGTTCTCATGAACTATCAGTTACATTCCAATGAAACTTCACATGAGTATTGGGATCGTTGTTTTGATGAAAAACTTTTATTTTCGCTGTTATGTCCGATTTCACTCAAATTTGGTATGCAGCTCAATTACAACTCTACAAACAAAACCGTAGCCTTGGTTTTGTGATTCAACAAAATGGCCGCCATTTCCTGGCCTCTGATTGATCGAAGTTTAAATGTATTGTCCGATTTACATGAAGTTTGGTTTGTACATGTATTCCAGCACTGCGAACCGAACTGTGGGGTATGGAGGAAAATTAGAACTTTTCTATGTTATAATCATCACATGTTAATTAGACCTGTTAATGAATGTTGTGAATGCTTTGACAAACCTATGGACCTTTAGAATAATAAAACTTTATACGGTGTAGGTGACATCAAGTGTTGATAGCATGTAACACTGTGCTGTTATTTACATCTTATTCATGGATACAAACACCGCCGATATCTGCCGTATCCCGTTCACCAATAATCAAGTACCTTCCTTTATTATAAGGTTATCTTGTCGATAACAAGCTCCTAAACAGTCCGTGACCTTCATCTGTTACAATGTCATAACAAGCTCCTGAACAGTCAGTGGCCTTCATCTGTTACAAGGTCATAACAAGCTCCTGAACATTCCGTGGCCTTCATCTGTTACAAGGTCGAAACAAGCTCCTGAAAAGTCCGTGACTTGCCTCTGTTACAAGATCATAACAAGCTCCCAAAAAGTCCGTGACCTTCCTTTGTTACAAGGTCATAACAAGCCCCTGAAAAGTCCGTGACCTTCCTTTGTTACAAGGTCATAACAAGCTCCTGAAAAGTCCATGAACTTCCTTTGTTACAAGGTCATAACAAGCTCCTGAAAAGTCCGTGACCTGCCTTTGTTAAAAGATCATAACAAGCTCCTGAAAAGTCCGTGACCTTCCTTGGTTACAAGGTCATAACAAGCTCCTGAACAGTCCTAGACCTCTATCGTTTTAAGATTGCCTCCTTAGTCATAACCTTCCCGGGAGTAAACGATGTTAAGATTCACTGCAAAATAGGCCTACGTGGGATTGAGGTTGATGGCAGGAAAAGTAAAGTTATCGATTTTTGAGACTTCTCGAAGAAGTACAAATTAAATTGTCGTTGTGAAGTGTTGATGGATATAAACAACAAGAAAGAAACGAAGCAGGATCGTATTCAGGATAAAACAGCGCTATACCGTATTGCTGACAGTAACGCCACAGCATGGAACAGCAAGGGGTCGTACTCAGGGTAATACATCTAATACCGTAGTATTGACAGTAACGTCACAGCACGGAACAGCAGGGGGTCGTACTCAGGGTAATACAGCGTCATACCGTAGTGCTGACAGTAACGTCACAGCACGGAACAGCAGAGGGTCGTACTCTTTGTAAAACAGCGTATTACCGTAGTGTTGACAGTAACGCCACAGCACGGAACAGCAGAGGGCCGTACTCCTTGTAAAACAGCGTAATACCGTAGTGCTGAAAGTAACACCACAGCACGGAACAGCAGGGGGTCGTACTCAGGGTAATACAGCGTCATACCGTAGTGCTGACAGTAACGCAACAGCACGGAACAGCAGGGGATCGAACTCTTGGTAAAACAGCGTAATACCGTAGTGATGACAGTAACGCCACAGCACGGAACAGCAGGGGGTCGTACTCCGGGTAATACAGCGCTATACCAATGAAAGTAACATGTAAATACTTGCGACATGGTGGAAGTGTGGGAGCACGGTAATATGCTTTGTGATACGACGTTATACCAAAGTAATGACGGTAACGCCACAGCCCGGAACGACTGAAGGGGGGGAGGGCCGCTTGGTAAAACAGCGTTATACCGTAGTGAAGACAATAACGCCACAGCACGGAACAGCAGGGGGTCGTACTCTGGGTGATGCCGTTGTTATGAAAGTAACAAGCATCAAACTTTGGAGGGGCACGGTTGTAAGCTTTGTGATACGGCGTTATACCGCAGTAATGACAGCAACGCCACAGCACGGAACGACTGAGGGTGGAGGGGGGGGGGGGTACGCAGCATAATGCCGTAGCATTGACAGTAACACCACAGCACGGAACGACTTGGGCACGGTCGTACGCTTTGTAACACGGCGTTATTCCGTTGAAATGGCGGTAACGCCCCAGAACGGAAGAGTTCGGGGGAGGGGAGCACATGGGGTCGTTCCTTTGGGGGTTGGGAAGCACGTTTAATTGAAATCTGTATGATTTAACGTTATACCGTACTAATGAAATGAACACCACAGCATGGATCGACGGGGGAATGGGCGTGGCACGATCTAACGCTGGGTAATAGTACTAATACAACCTTATTCTGTAGTAATGACAAGAACGCCACTGTGCGTAAGGCTTAGGGTCAATACAGACGCATTATTTGTCGGTTTAATTATAGGTGAGAACATCTGAGACAGAATCTGATTCAGGGAAACTAAAAAGTTTTAAATCGGTAAATTTCTTTCAAAAACGAAGTTTTGTGTAGTGCCCTGAAATTGAACGACAGTGGCACTTTAATATAATTACAATCGGCGTCGTATCATCGTCATACTAACTTCGTGTATGTCTTGTGAGAGAAACGAGAACAATCAACATTTGAAGTTTAAATTTGATCAGTAGTCCAATCCTGTTAATCTTTGCTATACTAATTAAGTAATTTGCATTGTAATATTGTTAGCTGTCCTGCACTTGATGAAATTACAAAGATTATGAATTTACTTATTACGATGTATCAAATAGAATTACATCAAATCAGGGAACTCGTTGACATAAGTTTCTTGAAACAGTCTCTGACAAACAGGTATGATCGTAAAAAAAAGTTCAAAATGAACATTTGCGGTTTCAAAGTTTGTATATCGCCGGTGCAAAGGATATTTCTGAAATCTTAAGTCTGGTTTCTATAATGCACTAAATCTTATCAGGATATATTCTTCCACCATTTTCAATTAATTTATTTCAAACTTTGTACATTTGAACGTATTAAGACGATGAAAACGGTGCATTCTTTGTGAAAAAAAATCACATTCCCATTACTTTTTTTGCATTCCAATACGATTGCGTGTTTTGCTTTGGCGTGTGACGGGCGTATATGTTCCGCCTGGGGCACACATGCTATACCAAAGTGAATATGAATTTGCTCAAATATGACGCAACTTGAAATAATTGTTGCAAGTTTTGGAATTATCCCCAGACTTTTGTAGTGAAAGTCTAGTTTGGCACAGTTGTTATGAAATATAGCAATCGCCCTTAGGCTCCGATATACCAAAATTCAAAAGTGCTTTCCCCGGATAGAAAGTTGTCGTTATGTGAGTTATTAAAGTTAAAACGAATGCAAATCCCCCGGCCCCGGGGATATATGTTTAATTTTAGTTTCAATGATTCATATAGAGGGCAAGTGCGTGTAGTCTAGATGCCATACCAACTATGTGGAAACCTAAATGGAATTTGATTCGTTTTTATTTCTTATGGTATGACAATCAATCACCCCATTATTGCATCTTTTAAGTGTCCCTGTATGGACTCGGGCTTGCTTACTAGTATATTTAAATATTAGTTTCTTTCTCTATCTTAAAGGTATGTGTGTAAAGCTTGATCTAATTACGTCGCCAGCTATCAACTGAAGAGGTGCATAAAGACTTTTATTATGAGACTAATGGTAACAATTGAATCTTGATTGAAACAAGCATTTCCATTTGGCTTAAAAGATTAACTTATCAGCCCATAACGTAAAAAATGACGTCGACGTTTATAACGTCGCTTTTGATTGGATGACGAAGCATCGCAAGAATTTGTAAGAGAAAAAAAAGAGTCCATGAATAAAGTGAATTTTCGGAGGACACTGATTAAATTATAAGTATTAACTTGAATCTTTTTATTATGTTATGGGGGTATAACACAAAAAAAACTTGTGTACTCTCATCGTAAACCACTTCTAACAAATCAAGCATTGTGTGAGTATTGATAAATCAATACATATCGCCTACCTTAACCACTATTAAAGGATTATAAAACTTTAATATAAATCTTAACCTTTATATTTGAGTGGGAAACAAGTTTAAATATTGTGAAAAAAATGAACTTTTTCACACTCTCACTTCGCTGCATTAAAGCTACACCCCAGAGAATATCTATACCAGGAATCAACACCCGAACACCATTACATGGATGATAAGTCATTACTTAATTTAAACTAAAACCTGAACTGAAGATTTGGGGAGGATAAACCTACATGTAATTCTAAACCCTAGCCAGATTTACAAGAAAAAAAAAGAAGAAAACAAACAAAAACCAACAAAACCAACATTTTTTTCAAGTGTTCACATCACCGCTACTTTTAAGTCATACATCCAAATATATTTATACAAAACTTGAACCAAAGTTGATTAGACGAAGTATTTGACGGAAACGCACGCAGAAAAAAAACTATAGCCGTTTATTGAAAACGTTATAAAATACAATTTTGATGAACTCGCATCTAGAAAAACATTAAAACTTCGTGATGACAACAAAACAATGACGTGACAAACATGGCTTTATATCAAGCTCCGCGCTAAGACTCATCAAAACGATATCCGCTACACAAGGACACTGAAACTTCGATCCAATAAAATTAAAATAAAAAATAATAATGTCTTTTTCACTCATGGCTCTTAGCTCAACTGTGTTCACTTTTTTATTCGATTTGTTTGTACTTTAAGCTTCAAAGATGCAAGACAATCTAATAAGGAACCAGTGAACGAGACACGCAGGGATACCAGTCCTTCTTAGAGCCAGCGACGTAATGCATCCAATGGCGGAAGTAGTCTCGGGAAGATTTTTTATTGCAAAATCATTTCTTAAATGGTTTATTGTACCTGTGGAAAGCTTCAACACAGAAAGAAATTAAATCACAGACCAGTAACGTTTTAAACAGACTATAAAACCTTTAATCAGAACTGAATCATCGATCTAGTATAAATACATGTATAATACGTATCTCTTTGGATAACCTTTATGGTATCTATATAACACAAAGTTAGCAATCACATATTTGTAAACATTTTATTCAGGTCGGAAGGAATGATTGATGTAAAGATTACTTTACACAACCAATACTTTTTTTATGTGGCGTTTCAAGTCGTTTGATTTGTGAATGAAATAGGCCTACACCTTGCAATAGGGTGTCCAAAAATAGCAAACAAACAATTATTGTTAAAACCAAAATGGCCACCAGTCGGCCATATTGTTCTTTCTGTATTTACTAGGTAAAATATTTGGTGTTTCCAGTAACCCTATTGTCTTACCAATTATTTGTGTCTACTCTTAGCATTATCACGGCACTATAAAAGTAAAGATTGCCTTTTTCAAATTGTATTAAACATATCAAGTTGGGTAAGGGCATTTGTTAATATAAAATTTGACACCTACGTACCTACTCTGTTTTCCATGTTACACGAAACACATTTTTTCGTCTAGCCTAACTCGATAAATATCTGAAATACAATTTTAACTGCTGCATAGGTACACGTATTTACCTCTGAAGCCTCCAATGAGGGAGATCTTCCTCATTCCTCCAATGACGGAGAAAGTGTGTGAAATGAAATTTGACTGAAACTGCATTCTTAAATGTGTCTTTTCTTCTTATGTGTCAAAATAGCTCCAGAAAACTTTCATTTTATTCTGACACACCTGTTATGATAATTCCACACCACTAGTTACTAGATCATTTGATCACAGGGTGTAGATTTAGAGTTTACATGAGTTTGGACTTTAATGGGGAAGTTTTCATTGCAGATTGGTAAATTTTTGTCAAAATGTTGGAGAGTCGATAGGTATGTTACCGGTAGTTATGCAAACTCTGATTAAAAATTTCTGAGGGACTATTCCTGGAAGATATACGATAACAAGTGACAATGGAAGGGGCACAACTCTTGTTAATATAGTGTGGTAACCTTTCATATAACAAGGGCCATAACTCTGGTAGACTTGGTGTAAACTGTCAAGCAACACTTCACGTTGAGGGTAATTTTTACACAGCATGACAATGTGATGACAATGTGATGTGAACTGTTTATGAGCCCTGAAACTGTCTGTATTGAATGTTAATAAGGAAAACACAAGGAACAGAAATAAATCGATGTATAATGGTATTTAATCTCCATAAAACTTAATGTATCACAATCTAATAAAACTATATCTCTTGTTCATTTCTATTCTGCTATATTATCTTTTCCAGGCCTTCAATCAAATTGTAAAAACTTGATTTGTTGGAATAATGAAATGGGATGGGGTTGTTTAAAGGCCCAATATATGTAACTTTCACCAAAACTTGAAGCAAAAATCAAGCCTAATAACTTTTTATATTTATAGATTTAGTTAAGATTAACTGATTTCAGCAATATTCGAGATTAATTCTTTCGCGGTTACCGGTACAGCAGCAGTTGAAACTCGGTGTTTGTAAACACGTGTCCATTTCGAACTGTCTTCTAACTTCGGATTGTTGTTGAAGTGGGCCACACCTGAATTTTTTTTAATTCTTTGAATTTTTCTGTGAAGAGTTTCTTGTTAGTTACTGCTCAGGTTTACTTCGTTTTAGACTCTTTTTTGTATGGTTATCAACTGATTTTTTTTTTTCATAATTTTTTCAGAATCACGAAAAATTTCACCCTTTCAATTACTACATCAATGTTAGTGGTTTAAAACGGTGAAAACCTTCCTGACAAGTGTTGCAGATTTACCAATGCAGTCAGGCATACAAAAACCTGTAAGACATAAAGGAGAACATTTCTACAAAGCCTGTTTTTCTCAAATTTAAAAAATTCAATAATTCCAATTAGATTAACATGATAAATAAGAATTCCACAGAAGTGGTGTGTCGCCTGAGAGGCTCACAGTATACAGTTTAGAACAAGACAGATACACTTTTTAACAAAGAAACTGATTTTTATTATTATAAATAAGAATCATAGAGGCCCAATGGTACTCAGGTTATCTCCCTGAAACCTTTGTCTGGACATCAGTTTTATTAATAGTAACGGTGACCTTGATCTGTGACCTTCATACCTGAGGAGTAATCTCGAGCAAGGTCTTTCAGTAGGAAAGCACTCTATGAAATTTAAAAGTTTGATAGGTCCAATTGAACTCAAATAATCAACCTTTTTTGGACAATACAACTTTGATGATCAACATGGACAAAAGGGTCCCCATTTCACCTTTTCATGCAACACAAAACAGTCACTCTCTCTGAAACCTTATGTAAATTGTTTTATAGGTGTACACACTTTTTTCATTAATTTCTTACAATAATTGTTCAATTAAAAGTCTGTTCACTCATCCCAAGGTAAGTAAGTTTAAGACTGGCAGTTCATTATTTGACCCCCCAGGCCATCAGCAGATTATTTCTACCTACTGTCAGTGTTCGTTTTGGCACACATACATCATATCTTATAAAACAGGTTTTTCATATTAAAATTCATAGTAACTAATACATGACAAACTAAATCTAAAATACCATTATGACAAATACCAGGTATTATGACAAATACCAAACGGTTTATCAAGAAAAAAAGTGTATGTATGTTCGCAATTAAATGATTATAATATATTTTCTTCATAATTAAAAAGAACACTTGATAAGATGTAATTCTACCTGGCATTGATACATACTTGTATATATATCTTTGTATAGGTGTACTACTGTGTGGACTTTACAAATGTATGTAGAGATCTCTGTATTTAGGTCAGGAGTATTTTTTCTGTAACATTGTACATGTATTATGTATGTATTACAAAAGTCACACACATTACTGTACACCATCTTATTTTCGTGTGTGATTAATTTTCGTGTATTTCGCAGGGAATTAATATTCACAAAAAAAAATCGCCACGAAGTACTAAACTGTACAGTACAAATGTTTTATGACTATCTTTTATGGCGAAATTAAATCGCCGTGAAATAGTCGTTTCATATGAAAACATGAAATTAAGTCGCTGCGAAAATAAGTTGGTTTACACTATCTTGAAAGTCAGTAGCACTATAAAAATATCCTCCGCCCCAATCACAAGTGTAGAATGAAAGGAGTTCATCAGTCATACATCAAACATGTATAGAGCATGTCAATCTGTGGTAGAGATATAGACGTTCATCAGTCATACATGTATAGAGCATGTCAATCAGTGGTAGTGATATAGACGTTCATCAGTCATACATGTATACAGCATGTCAATCAGTGGTAGACATATAGACGTTCATCAGTCATACATGTATAGAGCATGTCAATCAGTGGTAGAGATAAAGAAGTTCATCAGTCATACATGTATAGAGCATGTCAATCTGTGGTAGTGATATAGACGTTCATCAGTCATACATGTATACAGCACGTCAATCTGTGGTAGACATATAGACGTTCATCAGTCATACATGTATAGAGCACGTCAATCAGTGGTAGTGATATAGACGTTCATCAGTCATACATGTATACAGCATGTCAATCAGTGGTAGACATATAGACGTTCATCAGTCATACATGTATACAGCATGTCAATCTGTGGTAGACATATAGACGTTCATCAGTCATACATGTATACAGCATGTCAATCAGTGGTAGAGATAAAGACGTTCATCAGTCATATATGTATACAGCATGTCAATCAGTGGTAGAGATAAAGACGTTCATCAGTCATACATGTATAGAGCATGTCAATCAGTGGTAGAGATATAGACGTTCATCAGTCATACATGTATACAGCATGTCAATCTGTGGTAGACATATAGACGTTCATCAGTCATACATGTATACAGCATGTCAATCAGTGGTAGAGATATAAACGTTCATCAGTCATACATGTATAGAGCATGTCAATCAGTGGTAGAGATAAAGACGTTCATCAGTCATACATGTATACAGCATGTCAATCAGTGGTAGACATATAGACGTTCATCAGTCATACATGTATACAGCATGTCAATCTGTGGTAGACATATAGACGTTCATCAGTCATACATGTATACAGCATGTCAATCAGTGGTAGAGATATAGACGTTCATCAGTCATACATGTATACAGCACGTCAATCAGTGGTAGAGATATAGACGTTCATCAGTCATACATGTATACAGCACGTCAATCAGTGGTAGAGATAAAGACGTTCATCAGTCATACATGTATAGAGCATGTCAATCAGTGGTAGAGATATAGACGTTCATCAGTCATACATGTATACAGCATGTCAATCAGTGGTAGAGATAAAGACGTTCATCAGTCATACATGTATAGAGCATGTCGATCTGTGGTAGAGATAAAGACGTTCATCAGTCAAACATGTATAGAGCATGTCAATCAGTGGTAGAGATAAAGACGTTCATCAGTCATACATGTAAAGAGTATGTCAATCAGTGGTAGAGATAAAGACGTTCATCAGTCAAACATGTATAGAGCATGTCAATCTGTGGTAGAGATAAAGACGTTCATCAGTCATACATGTAAAGAGTATGTCAATCAGTGGTAGAGATAAAGACGTTCATCAGTCAAACATGTATAGAGCATGTCAATCTGTGGTAGAGATAAAGACGTTCATCAGTCATACATGTATACAGCATGTCAATCAGTGGTAGAGATATAGACGTTCATCAGTCATACATGTATAGAGCATGTCAATCAGTGGTAGAGATATAGACGTTCATCAGTCAAACATGTATAGAGCACGTCAATCAGTGGTAGAGATAAAGACGTTCATCAGTCATACATGTATAGAGTATGTCAATCAGTGGTAGAGATAAAGACGTTCATCAGTCAAACATGTATAGAGCATGTCAATCAGTGGTAGAGATATAGACGTTCATCAGTCATACATGTATAGAGCACGTCAATCAGTGGTAGAGATATAGACGTTCATCAGCCATACATGTATAGAGCATGTCAATCAGTGGTAGAGATATAGACGTTCATCAGCCATACATGTATAGAGCATGTCAATCAGTGGTAGAGATATAGACGTTCATCAGTCATACATGTATAGAGCACGTCAATCTGTGGTAGAGATATAGACGTTCATCAGTCATACATCATACATGTATAGAGCATGTCAATCAGTGGTAGAGATATAGACGTTCATCAGTCATACATGTATAGAGTATGTCAATCAGTGGTAAAGATATAGACGTTCATCAGCCATACATGTATAGAGCATGTCAATCAGTGGTAGAGATATAGACGTTCATCAGTCATACATGTATAGAGTATGTCAATCAGTGGTAGAGATATAGACGTTCATCAGTCATACATGTATAGAGCATGTCAATCAGTGGTAAAGATATAGACGTTCATCAGCCATACATGTATACAGCATGTCAATCAGTGGTAGAGATATAGACGTTCATCAGTCATACATGTAAAGAGCATTCCAATCAGTGGTAGAGATATAGACGTTCATCAGTCAAACATGTATAGAGCATGTCAATCAGTGGTAGAGATATAGACGTTCATCAGTCATACATGTATAGAGCATGTCAATCAGTGGTAGAGATATAGACGTTCATCAGTCAAACATGTATAGAGCATGTCAATCAGTGGTAGAGATATAGACGTTCATCAGTCATACATGTATTGAGCACGTCAATCAGTGGTAGAGATATAGACGTTCATCAGTCATACATGTATAGAGCACGTCAATCAGTGGTAGAGATATAGACGTTCATCAGTCATACATGTATAGAGCACGTCAATCAGTGGTAGAGATATAGACGTTCATCAGCCATACATGTATAGAGCACGTCAATCAGTGGTAGAGATATAGACGTTCATCAGCCATACATGTATAGAGCATGTCAATCAGTGGTAGAGATATAGACGTTCATCAGTCATACATGTATAGAGCACGTCAATCTGTGGTAGAGATATAGACGTTCATCAGTCATACATGTATAGAGTATGTCAATCAGTGGTAGAGATATAGACGTTCATCAGTCATACATGTATAGAGCATGTCAATCAGTGGTAAAGATATAGACGTTCATCAGTCATACATGTATAGAGCACGTCAATCAGTGGTAGAGATATAGACGTTCATCAGTCATACATGTATAGAGCACGTCAATCAGTGGTAGAGATATAGACGTTCATCAGTCATACATGTATACAGCATGGCAATCAGTGGTAGAGATATAGACGTTCATCAGTCATACATGTATACAGCATGTCAATCAGTGGTAGAGATATAGACGTTCATCAGTCATACATGTATACAGCATGTCAATCAGTGGTAGAGATATAGACGTTCATCAGTCATACATGTACATGTATAGAGCATGTCAATCAGTGGTAGAGATAAAGACGTTCATCAGTCACATGTATAGAGCATTCCAATCAGTGATAGATACCTTGACCTACTTGTAAGCCAAACTAAGAACATTTCCGCCTTACAGTTAAATCAATTGTATAGCTCCAAAACCAGATTGTCGTCAATGAAACATGAGCTCATTTAAAAAAAAAAAAAAATCAAGCAAATATTATAGACAAAAAATTTGCATTTTGAAAACTAACAAGAGGCCCATGAGGCCTTAATGCCTTCATGAATTCAAATAGAAAATATTTCAGCAAATCAGAGGACACTGGGCACTAAAAGCAAGAATCGTTGTTGAGGACCCCACAAGGACCATTTGTACCAGGTTTGAAGTTAATACTTCAGTGGTTTAGAAAAGGAGTGACAAATATTAACTGTTCAATAATGGACGAAGTACATCGCACAACACATGACAAAGAAGGGGTGAAGTATAGATAAAATAGATGTCTTCCTTTAGAGAATGGACTTCAAAACAAATTCAGAAGTTGGTGAAATGGATGTCCTGTGCTTGCTAGGCATCAGTACGGAAATGGTAATTCACAACTTCACACGCATGCACAAAGATGATGTCATCATGATATATATGTTGTGTGTCTGCTTGATTTCATTGCCTTCTAGACTATACTGTTATTACTGCAAGTCACAATCATAAACACAAATAGTGTTTCTTTTATCATGTACCACAGGTACCAGTATTTCTCCATTCTGTGTCTGCTGGTCTTCAATATTGTAAGTCCCAAACATTCAACTATAGTAATTTTTATCATGTGTCACATGTGGCAGCATTTCTCTGTTCTGTGTCTGCCGGACTTCAAAGCCTGCCAGACTTCAACAATCAGTCACAACCAAGTTTTCAACTAGACTAGGATTTATCATGTACCACAGGTAGCTGCATGTCTCTCTACAACACACTGACGGAAAAACTCATTACAGAGTGGACACTCCACGTACTGGTCAGAGAACTCGGACACACTAGGGCCTCTGTCTGAGGGAATATAAACGTCCGGGTATAACCCACTCATTGGACTAGTCATTTCCATACTATTGCCTAGAATATTGCCCGTGCCCAGAAATTCCTCCTGGTTCCACCGTGAACTGCTCGAGGATCCCTCCTGGAAACGTGGTTGGTCACAGAAGCTTGGGTCGGAGCCCCTACACACAAGAGTGTGAGAAACCACCTGGTCCTCAGGAACGGATTCTGTAATTTAATCAGCGAAATGTATGAGGAGGTACAATTATCAGCACAGTGTTTCTTTTCCATTTTGTATGTTTATAGTGTAGGGTTGTCGGATACAAAATGCAGATCAAACTTTGGCATCCAGTTTAAAACAATCTTTTGATTGAGTAACCCGTTATTTGGTCAATTTTGTAATCTAAAACTTCTTTTATACCACAAAATATATATAATATGTAATATCATATGTAAATTAGCATGATTAAGTTGTAACTGATTTTGGTAATCGATTTTTGGTCTTTTGACCAAGTACCAAGTAAACAGTTAACCATGGACAACCCTATTTTATCTGGTTTTTTAAGGAATTAATTAACATTTAAACAAAATGTTCTTTCGGTAATCCGATCAACTCACAATCTAGCATTTATTTTGCATCCTCGATTTCCATGGATTACGCTCTCTTCACCCCTGGAATATTTCTTGGCAAAACTGAAGGTATGATTAGTCTTGGGTAATTAACCCTGACCAATTGCTAAGCTGATGCTTGTCTTCTGAGGATTACAAAGGAGCAACACCCTACTTCAACGCCTGTCAACTTTTACAGTTATGTAACCGTGAGATTCTTTTGATGTACATCAAACTAGTTTTCTTGCCTCATCAACAAGGTGGCGCACACCGAGCCTACAGTTTTGCCATGACATGTTCCAGGGTTGTAGAGAGCGTAGGTGAGTGTAACCTTCCGATATCAAGGATGGAAGGGATGTACCAGTCGTATAAGGTTATGGAGAACTTAAGAAGAACTTATAATGCAGAACATTCTCGAGAAACCATTTTTATAAAAGGCACAATCATGATTTATACCCACCATGACAAACGGCACATCGCTCAAAAGATGTAGGAGTTATTTCCCTTGAGTTGGCACTGCCACGTTTGCCTTTTCCACGCCCACGTCTGGTAAAATAAAATGAAATAGTAACATCAGGTTAGTGTAAGGCTGTTTTGCTGTTAATTTATAAATTTATTTTTTTACACATCATCAATCTCTAACATTTTCATCGTGAAAACAGAGAATGCTAGGTTTTACAAAATCAATTGGGTAGGTTTGTGTCTCAAAGTCTGTCTTTCAAATGTGATATAAAAGGTTAGGGATGCAGCATTAGTCTAGATCGAATGTATTGTGATATGTATTCCCATATACTGTAAAAACATTTAATTTCGTTGGGGTAAAATTTTGTTGTTTGGAGACTAGAAACATTTTCGTGGGGGTTAAATTTTGTAGATTCCGTACATTAGCTTGAATAAAGATTGTTGAGGGTTAAAATTTCGTTTGTGTTTTAACTTCGTTGTTTCTCATATTCCCACGAAATGTTCAACGAAATTTAATGGTTTTACTGTATTTTTTTAATTATGAAATTTGAAATGATTCTAGCAATAAGACGGTTTATGTTGATCAGCATATAAACTGTTTCAAATTCCCAAAGTTAAAACACTTAGCCATGGCAAATACATATGCTTTGGAAAAGTATTGCGATTCAATCCGATTAAAATACAGATCCTTCAGACCTGGGAACCCTTTCCAGTGCTTGTCAGTAGTTGTCAAGCTGGTTGTCAGTAGTTTTGATCTGTTGTCAGTAGTTTCAGTAAAAGTGGGACCACATGCCCAAATCTTCCATTTATAGTAATCTACTGATAAATTATAAAGAGACTGCGGTCTAATAAAGCGTTTATTTGACCTTTATTATTCAAAATGTCGCGGATTCGGAAAACAGATTGACAAAGATTCACAGATGTGGTAGTTTAATAAGAAATTGAACTCAGAATAAACGTAATTGTGTACATTAATTTTTAATCTATTCAATTTAAATTAGAATTAAAACTCATTTTTATTTTTTTTTTAATTTTCGTAGCATCTCGTTGTCAATCCGTAGTCCGTATTTTATAACTAAATTCCGTAGCAATTACGGACAATCCGTAGGAGTTCCCAGGTCTGATCCTTGTTTTCACTCCGTTTTACAAGGATCTGACAACATCCCATAAGAGGTCACGTTCAGATGACCTTTGTCGCCTTTTACTTACCACTAAAACAATTTTCCAATGACCTGTCATATTGCAGCAAACCATTTCGTCACATAATTCTACATGAACTTTTTGGTGACGAAACGACTAAACCGACAAATGCGATTATGCAAGCTTTGTCACATCAAAATTTCACCGTCAAGATTCTTCTGACTGTAGTAATTTGATTGGCTAATGCAAAAGGTCATCGGGACATGACCCCCTATGGGATTTTCTCAGATCTTAACGCAGCAGAGAAGTTTACGGAACGGCCGGAGATCAAGATATGATTTTAATCAGATTGTATTGCGATTCAGCAATTTTCCATTTCTGTATTGCAATAGGATAAAATATTTCAGTGAACTGCAATATACTAGTTTTCCAATATAGCCTCCTTTGTATATTGTGACAGTCCTACAAAATATTATGTAGTTTTTATATCCATACTAAGAGCACATACATTTCTAAGATACTTAATGATGCATTTATATACAGCAAATAAATACAGAAGAAAATTCCCTAAACAATCTGATAATACTGTCCACTTACCCTGCCTTTCGACCCCGAGTAGGGGTGTCAACTTCTTCCTCTGTTCTGGCGAACTTTGCCCTCGGTCCAGCCCCACTCAGGGACCTCTTCCTTCCCTGAGCCCCGGGGCTGGGGCTGATAGAAGTTGTAGGTGACTTGATGGACAGCCAGGTATTATTTGTGGATGGTGAGGGAGAATGATAACCGTTAACAGCTTTTTGTTTGTTAGGACCTTTGGGCGATATATGATTAAAACTTGGTCCAAAATTAGAGACTATTTTTACTTTTGTCCTTTCATTATCATCAGTTATTTCTCTCTCTGAACTGGAATCAGTACTTATTCTATTAGTTTTAGGTGAGCTAAATCCATTTTTCTTGAACTCAAATGCTGCATTCTTCACTTCATTCTTTTTCTGTTGAGAGATACATGAAGCTTTCCCTGGTTTAGATGGGGTGTGTATGGGGGGACTGTTTTCTGAAGTTCTGTTCATATCTGTAGAATTTTTCCCACCTTTAGGAGTAGCCTTAGATTTTTCAGATTGATTTCCTTTGGAATCTGTCAAAATACTTTTCTTAGCATGAACATCACTTTTGTCACGTTTCCCTGTGGAGTTGACTTGCTTTTTATCCACCTCTTTCGTCTGAAGAGGTGTGTGTTGGTTTGTGTCCCCCTCGGCAAACATCAAACAGATATACTCTCGTGCCAACTCTATAAAGACTTTCTTCTCCTCTGGAGTCAGCTTTCTTTTCTTAGTTTTCTCAAATTTGTGTCGAATATCTGCGAAATTACCAATTATGATACAAGATATTTATTTTAGATCAACAGAATACATTAGAAATATTTTCACTACATTGTGAAAAAGGCTGTGACTTGAAAATAATAACATAACCAATATTTACATGTTAAAATGTCGACCTCTACACATTTTGAGTAATATTAGTCTATATAGCTGGTTCAAAGTTTACAAATAGCAGGCTACTTTTGCCAACAACCAGCTTTCATATTAACACTGATAGTATTGACTTTCCTATTTAGAATTAGCACCGTTGACCTACACATAGGCAGTGGAAATATTTGATCTACTTACCGGCGATGGTAATTTTGTCAAGATCTTTTGGATCGATTTCATAAGATGCTAAGAAATCAGCTACCTCTTCTTCAAGCTGAAATTAAAATGAGATTTAATAAAATCCAATTTTGAAACAAGGCTGTTATTTGCTGATATTGTTGCATTCATTAAAGGTTTTTCTCCCACAATGCAATTTACAGCTACAGAAGATTTTCTTTATGCAAATTTTGCTCAAAGAAAATAGTCAGTAATCTTAATGTAACTATACTGTGTATCCCCAACAAACTGAGATAAACTGGAAACCTTTTAAGCTTGTGCAGTGAAAGAACTCAAACCAAATATTCTACTAACCTCAACGGTTAATGCAGAACACCACAACAGACATCCTACGGTCGGAGTCTTAAAACTTGTTATCAATACTTCGTATGAGGGGAAGGACAACAGAGGACTTGATATAAGCAGGCGAGTTGTTTAATTTCTTACTTTTCGTTTAAAATTTCCCTAAACTTACCTACCTTTAGCCCATACCTGGCTCCTGACGCGACCAACTTAAGAAGTCCCTTACCTGACCTACATATGGCCCATACCTGGCTCCTGCCAAGAGAGGCTTAAGAAGTCTCTTAACTGACCTACCTTCACCCCATACCTGGCTCCTGACGTGAGAGACTTAAGAAGTCCCTTACCTGACCTACATATGGCCTATACCTGGCTCCTGACGTGAGCGACTTAAGAAGTCCCTTACCTGACCTACATATGGCCTATACCTGGCTCCTGACGTGAGCGACTTAAGAAGTCCCTTACCTGACCTACATATGGCCTATACCTGGCTCCTGACGTGAGCGACTTAAGAAGTCCCTTACCTGACCTACATATGGCCTATACCTGGCTCCTGCCAAGAGAGGCTTAATAGTCCGGCAGAATGGTGAAAAAAATGTGGGATTTTTAGTAAAAGCATGAAACTTGGCATGATTGTAGTATATGATTCACTGATCAATTTTAAGAACGGGGCCAAGCATTTTTTTTCCAAGATGGCCGCCAAATCCAAGATGGCCGCCATCAATGAGAATCAATGGGAATAATCATTATAGCATATTGCATTTCATCATTTTTTTCCTGTATTAGTTTTTAAAGTTAAAAAAATATGAGCATATAATAAAATGGATGTTCTACCGCTATTTTATTCATAATGAGCAGCCGTACAACATAATACCAAGTATTTTTAACTTTAGTCAAAACCATGTATTGTACAAAATTTGCAAAATGTATATCTTAATCATCATATATGGCTTCAAAGACATCATATAAGATGTATTTATTGAATATAATACGAAAAAAAGAAGAAAAAAGAGAAAAAAACTAGGAAAAAGTGACAATAATAGAATTAAATGCCCAAACGCCGTAGGACTAAAATATTCGGGCACATTTTTCATGCTGCACCGTAATGAAAACAATGGCTGGTTGACCGGAGTGCCTTCATCATGTAAAACCAAATTAAAGTAAGTAAAAAGTGTTACATGCCTGGATAAATAATTTGTTGTACAAAATTATGCAAACAAAATGATAATTCATCCAGTTATATAAAGATATCTCGGTAGTTTGACCTTCATATCACAATCATAACATCATGCAGAAAAAGACCTCCAAGAATCAACATCCTGTTTTGAATGAATAGTAGCAATTTCAAGTCATTGATTATAATAATACCCATATATAGGTAATATATTTATGGTATTTCCCCATATATAATGTAATACATTCATTTAAAAAGGATGAAACACTTGAATTTACCGCAACAAAAACTTTTTATCTTTGGTTCGGTGTCATATGAAATTCATACCCTCGTTTAATTGTTCCGGTTAAAAAAATCAAAACACAGCAAAATGGCGCATAACTGTTATCTATTCATATTTTTCAATTTCTTTTAGGAATGCAAATACATGAAGGTGAATAATGTCCTGAAGCAAAACCTTCAATGAAAGAAACATTACAAAATGCTGCGAAAAAAAATCTTGGTGGTAGGTTCTGTCTACCCACAACAGAACACAGAACCTGATTCGCTAACCAATGAAGATATTGACTGGGGGAAATGTTGCTTGTGTCAACAAACCACAAGTGACCCACTTCGATGTCCAATTAAAATAAACAAAAGAGACGTTGAAATAAGTTCAATATACAAGACACTGGCTGAACATTTAGAAGCATTTCACAAACTTGACTGTTTGCCAGAAAATGTAAATTATGTCAAGCTTGCAGAGGGACATGGACTGGAAAACAATTTCAATTTCCATTGTGCCAAATATCACAAAAATTGCAGGGACAGGTTTAACAGTACCAAACTACAGAGAATACTAAAAAGAAGAAACAGTGATGACACCAAACAGGAAAGTACCCCCAAGAAAGTGACAAGGTTGAATAAATCAGAGACCCCAAAATCAACAGAAAAAAATGATAATGAATGCTTTTTCTGTGATGAATCAACTGGTACTTTGCATCGAGTAGAAACATTTAATGTTGATCAGCGCATTCGGCAGGCAGCTTATCTATTACAAGACACAATGATTTTAGGGAAACTTAGTTCTGGAGATTTGATGGCAAATGATGCAACATACCACTTAAGCTGTTTAGCTGCCTTCTACAGGAGAGCTGACAAAGCATACAGAGGTATTAAAACGGATGTTACAGCAAACAGACTCCATGGCATTGCCTTAGCAGAACTCGTTACTTTCATAGAAGAAGCAACAAATGACAGCAACGACATTGCCCCAGTGTTCAAGTTATCGTATCTTACCTCTATGTACACTTCGCGTCTGGAGCATCTTGGATGTGATATGACAAGGCGTGTACATTCTACTGATCTAAAGAATAGGATCCTCGAACATTTTCCCACCATGCAAGCTCACAAGCAGGGCCGAGAAGTGTTGCTAATATTCAACAAAGATATTGGAGATGTACTCCGCGCAGCATGTTGGAATAACTTTGATGAGGAAGCAATAATTCTAGCAAAAGCAGCGAACATCGTTCGAAGAGACATGAAAGAATTGGAGAGAGGAGTATTCAAAGGGGAGTTTGAAGAGCAATGTCAGGACAAGTCAGTGCCGCAGTCCCTCTTAACATTAGTTTCAATGATACTTGAAGGTCCTAACATCAAAGACCAGGCTAGTAGCATACCACAAGCTTCACTGACCCTTGCGCAACTTTTGCTATTCAACTTCTCAATTCGTCGTCGTGCTGGGTCGACTGCGATCTTCCACTCAATATTAAGAGAACCCCCATTACCACTGTACCTTGGAATGAAACTGCATGCAGAAACACGCAAAAGGGGAATAATTGATATGTTGTTCAAGATGGGCATTTCAGTGTCATATGATAGAGTCCTGGCTTTATCAACGGACATAGGGAATGCTGTGTGTAAAAGATTTGAGGAAGAACATATTGTCTGCCCTCCCAAGCTTCGTAAAGATCTTTTCACTACTGGAGCAGTTGACAACATTGACCACAACCCCAGCTCTACTACTGCTCATGGCTCCCTACATGGAACTGGCATTTCTCTGTTTCAGCATCTGTCACCAGATTTTGAGGGACACCAAAGAGATGTTGTAGTGATTTCAGAAACACAGAACAGAAAAACTATACAACCCCTTCCAGATACTTACAGCAGTGTTCCTCCAGTCATACTTAAAGAATCTGAGCCTGCGATACCAGAGTCTCCGGGTCCAGTAATACCCACCGGCGACTCAACTTGTATTGTCATCCAAGGCCAGTATAGGTAAGTACAAGTATAAAATACATTGTAAGTCATTTTATAACAAATAACGGCACCTTTTTTTATTCAAATAAACTGTGCTAGGAATCTTGGAACATGTATAAAAAAGTACTGTGGATTGTGATAATAAAGAACATTAAAAGCGAAATCTCTCGCCATAGATATATTTAAGTTGTAGAGGAAATCATACATGTTTTGCAAACATGCAAACATGTCTGTATTTTTTCTTGTATAATTTCAGTTGGCTTAGCCATGTGAAGGACGTCATCATGAACGCAGAGAATGACGTTATCATGAGCGAAGAGGACAGTGATTTCGAGCAGAACAAGTACCTCTCTTGGGCTGCATTCCACGCAAACGCAACCGAGACATCATCTTATAACGCGGAAAATGTTGATATTTCTGCATTGTTGCCGCTCTTTCAAGAGACATCCAAATCACCTGCTATGATCAAGCATGCAATGAGTATCGTACAAAGAAATGTAGAATTTCTGAACCCAGGACAAACTCCGGTTATAGCTTTTGACCAGCCGTTATTCACCCTGGCAAAGAAAATTCAGTGGAACTATCCAGTTACACACGGGGAGGAAAAAACTGTAGTCATGTTTGGAGGCCTACATATTGAAATGGCAGCTTTAAAGTCTATTGGAGACTGGTTAGAGGATAGTGGATGGACGGAGGCAATGGCCGAAGCTGGAATAGCATCCCCTGGTACAGCAGACTCTTTCCTAAAAGCGACACACATATCAAGAACACGACATGCTCACCAGATTACAGCAAGCAGTCTTCATATCCTGATGCATAAGGCATTCAGCGAGTACCAGGAAAGACATGGCGAGGAACAGTTGCGCTTTGAGAATTGGCGAGCAAAACGAAGTGTTGAAAGTCCAACATTTCAATACTGGGATATAACACTGGCATTTGAGTTGAATATTCTTGTATTTGTACAATCCTTACGCACAGGGAACTTCCAGTTGTACAAAGATATCTTGGTGAAAATTATCCCATGGTTTTTTGCTTTGGATCATACAAATTATGCACGATGGCTTCCAGTCCATATTCGTGATATGATGTCTTTGCCATTGAAGCATCCAGCAATTGAAACAGAATTCCAGAGAGGCAAGTTCGTTGTCCGAAAGACTCGAAATGTCTTCTCTTCAATACCAATAGATCAGGCTCATGAACAGAATAACAAGTGTGTGAAAAGTGATGGTGGTGCTGTTGGACTCACAGAAAACACATCAGAATTGCTGCGCTGGATGGTGTCAGGACCCGAAATAGCCCGAATACTTCAAGACTTTGAGACGTCACAAGAGTCAATGCAGCCCTCGAGAAACGAAGAGTCGCATAACCATCATGAACAGACTAGATGTGCCCAGGTTAGATTTCAGAACGAAGTAGCAGCACTCGTCGATGTTATGAGCAGAATGGGGAACCCATTTATGGAAGAAAGCTCAGACTTGGTAATTTTGAATAGCAGAAACATTGCAGATGAAGGAGTTGCAACAACAGTGCGTAATATTGAAAGGATTGGACGGGAACAGTTTGATGACTTTGTAGAGAAAAGGTTGATAACAAAATCTGAGTCCGTCTTTGCATGTCTGAAAAGAAACAAGTTGCCATTATTGAGATGTCCGCCGCCACGAGATATGAATAAGGAAAAACTGCAAATAAATTCTCTCAAGAAAAGTTGTTCGCTTTTCTCGCAACTTTACATTTCCTGTCAAGTACGTGGATGCGACCTCGACGAGTTCTTCCGTCATGAAAACCAAGCATATCCTCCTTCCTTATCCCAATTTGGTACAATGAGATCGGGAACCAAATCAACATTGCTCACATGTCTCGAAACGTATGGCAAATCAGAAGAGAGTATGCCTAGTGTTGATGCCAAACTGTTTGATGGAGCTGCTATTGTTAACATTCTAAAACCAGGAGTAGCAACAACTTTTCAAGAATATTCCCATGATGTGTTCCTACAAGCCAGAACAAGCGTTCAATGATAGACGGTTTGGTGAAATGTACCTTAACAGGGCTTTATCACCCCTCTTTTTAGGTTTGGTAAATGGACCCATTCCCAATAAAAAAAAGTGTGATTTTGCCCAAATTTCCTCTTAAAAATTCCCAATTTGTCATCAATTCGTAGGAATGCATCCCAACTACTTGGCAGCTTTGCAGAGGCTTCAACACGGCGTCTCACTCCTTTTCCTCTTTTACTTCTTGTGATTGCTTTCAAACTGTCACTTTTGTACCTATCCCACACAATGTCAATCCTTGAAACATCCTCCAATTGTACTCAACAAGACAGAGCTATTTGGATACCTCTCCCAGCAGTCGGTACAAATAGATTGCAGTGAAAAAGTGATCATCTCCACATGTAATGAAGGTGTACTTTCCTCACCTGAGCAAGATTTGTCAAGGCTTTCTCCATGTTCACACGAGGAAGCTGACACTCGTCTAATGCTCCATGCAGCAGATTGTGTCAACGCAGGACATACTCGAATCCTAATGAGAACTGTTGACACCGACGTTGTGGTAATAGCTGTTGCTATGTGCCATAAGATGCCTGAAATAACAGTTCTGGGTAGCTTTTGGGGTTGGCAAACACTATCGCTACATTCCAGTTCATGAGATAGCATCCTCCTTGGGCCCAGAGAAATCTGCTGCATTACCGGTTCTTCATGCTTTCACTGGTTGTGACCAAACATCATTTCTTTTTGGTTGCGGAAAGAAAACAGCCTGGGACATATGGGAAGTGTTTCAGGAGGCAACAACAGCATTCCTGGCTGTCAGTGAAACACCAAGTGAACAAATGTTAGCTGAGAACATACAAGTTCTTGAGCGGTATGTTGTCCTGATGTATGATAGGACCAGCAACTGCCATGGTGTAAATGAAGCCCGCAAGGAACTATTCACCAAGAAAGCAAGGACAATGGAAGTTTTACCCCCAACATTTGCAGCCCTGATGCAGCATTCAAAGAGGGTGATATTCCAAGCAGGGTACATATGGGGGCAGGCATTAATAGCAACACCTTTTCTCCCATGTCCTAGTGAATGGGGTTGGAGAAGAAATCGAGACCATATATGGGAACCTCTGTGGACAACACTACCGGAAGCAGCCAAGTCCTGCCAACTGTTGATTCGATGTTCTTGCAACCCAGACAAAGGCTGTAAAGGACATTGCAAATGTGTCAAAAACAATCTAAGTTGTACTGCATTGTGCAAATGTGACGGGAATTGTGACCAATGACTTTGATTCACTTAATTCTGCAAGATGTACATACTTTAACGAAATCAAGGTATTTTGAAAACGTTTTACCATTGTGCACCCAACTTCTATATCATATGGATTACAAAATGTGTATTTTTTTGTGTAGAAAATATTATGAAATGTTGTTGTACACAAATTGAACTGATCTATCATTTTCCTAATACGGCAGTTATGACAGAAATCTTTTAGTCATATTCAACTGGATCACTTTTATTTGATTCAAAATGTGCATCAAATATACTTAGTACAGAAATCAATAATAGATATGCATGGTTACTATGTTTTTACTATGAAAGTTCTAAGTTTTGAACACAATTTTCCACTATAGAGTATCATACCGCTAATATCAATTCGCCAGTTCAATACAAAGTATTTGCTATACAACCTATGGCAAAAGCAGCAAAAACTAGACACTGGCAAAGAAAAATGAATAACCGATTTCACTATTTATTTCATCAAAATTCAAGAAGTCATGGTGAATGTATTAAAATTAAGTATCTAAATTCTTATTATAATGATTATTCTGTTGTTCACTCAATCTACATTAGATTATATTAATAGTTGGTATGAAATAACCCAAAAATTCAGAATACTTTTCGATGAAATTCAAAATTTATAAATATCCGAGGCAGCCATATTGGATTTTGCCGCCATCTTGGATTTTGGCGGCCATCTTGAAAAAAATGCTTGGCCCCGTTTCTGAAATGAAGCGGGATGTAACGTTCTTCATACCTGGCAAGTTTCATGCTTTTACTACAAAACCCACAATTCTTATGATATTGTGCACCATTCTGCCGGACTATAAGAAGTCCCCCACCTGACCTACCTTTGGCCCATACTTGGACACCAGACTGCCGGAGTAAAGGGCCTGTCGGTTGGAGGGAGATACACTCTGTGCAGTAGGACACATGTTCTTTGTTGCTGTGTCCTTCGCTGCAATCACCAGTTTGGCGGTACGTGAGAGCGATTCGGTCTTCTCCGTCCCATCCTCTGATGACCCCGCAATCTTTAACAGACGTGACACCAACTCATCTTTGTTCTCACTGAAAATCAAAATAGATGATAAGAGAACAAAAGCAACAGTGTTACAATGATTATTAAAATTACACAACTCCAGTTTGAATAAGATATATTGTACAAGCAACTGTGAGTAAATAATGCATTCTCAACATTTTCTTCAGTAGTTTGAAGTAGTATGACAATATTAAGCAGGGCTTTATCAGGGGGTTTTGGGAATCGGACCCAGAGATCAAATTGGGAAAAATTGATCGACATAACAGCTCTTTGGGAAATTTTGACAAACAAAATTATAACAACTAAATACATTATTTCTTTTCTAAACTAATATTTAAAGCACTATCAGTATGACATTCACAGCCCATCTTCCTTGTTTCTTATTAAACTTTAATGTCACAAGAAGCTCCTCAAGCATGTAAATTAAATCACCAAATTTTTTCAAGTGTCTGAATTGGGAATTTTTAAGAGGAAATTTGGGCAAAATCACACTTTTTTTTATTGGGAATGGGTCCATTTACCAAACCTAAAAAGAGGGGTGATAAAGCCCTGTTAAGGTACATTTCACCAAACCGTCTATCATTGAACGCTTGTTCTGGCTTGTAGAGATGCATCATGATGGTACACACTAACTTGTCACATTTACTAGTATGTTACAATACAGAACCAGCATTGTATACATCCGAATGTTTACTAGCATCTTGTTGCTTATAACCGTAATCTCTCAGGTGTTTCATATAACGCTTTCATTCAAAAAGGAATGAATCAGAGTACACGAAGTGAAAATTACAAGGCAGATGAGGAAGCCAAAATGGGTTTCAATAAACTGGGCAAAAAAATTCAGCAAATATGTCAAAGTTAGACAAGAGGTCAAGAGGGCCTGTATCACTCAACTAGATATTTAAACGATCATAGCAAAACATTCTCCAGCAAGATATTGGAAAGGGCAACACTCTGATGCCAGTCCTGGTAGCATTATATGTATATGAAATTCTGCTTGTTGACGTACA
Organism: Mimachlamys varia; assembly: GCA_947623455.1. Taxonomy (NCBI): domain Eukaryota; kingdom Metazoa; phylum Mollusca; class Bivalvia; order Pectinida; family Pectinidae; genus Mimachlamys; species Mimachlamys varia. Next base: position 23,134,338 of record OX392532.1, on the reverse strand, counting down.
GATAACAAACACCACAATATGCCATAAGCTTGCCTTAGTCCTTCAGACCAGGTGAGCTTATTGTACTAACCCAGGTGATTTCTTGCCAAAGAAGTGCTTCTGTATAGATTTAGCTGATTTTTGTGTTATTGACTGGAGAGGCCTTCCATGCTTGTCTACATCTGTTGCTGTGGTGTTGGTCTTGATCTTGATGAAAGAAATGCCATATTGCACATCTTTTCTCCACGGCTGACGGAGGATTACACGTACGCGGTCCCATGTTTCCTTAGCAGCAACTTCATTGAAATGGTCTATCAAAACAGAATCCATCAAAATCAAAACAAAATCCATCAAAATCAAATAGAATCAATCAAAATTAAACAGACTCCATCAAAATTAAACAGAGTGACTCCATCAAAACCAAACAGACTCCATCAATATCTTTCAAAAAAGTAAAAAATGCATGATTTGTGAGATTGAGGAATAATTTCAACTAAAAAATGTAAGTCTTGTATAAAAGTGTTAGAAAAAAACCCAACATCTTTCTCCTTCATTATTTCTCACTTTTGGCCTTAGGTTGACCTTTCGTCCCTGCCAAGGAGGCAGTTTTATTGCATTTGTTTACTAAGCAGATGCATTCTTCTTGGAAAGTTGAAAGTGTAAAGCCTAGAAGTTATCTAGATTATCAGAATCATGATATCTCTGGTAGATGGAGTGGATGTGTTGTGGCCCAGATTAAACCCTACCTATTCCGAACATCCTGGTCCGGACTGTGTTGGTATTGCCGCGGCAGTCCGCGGGACTCATGATACTGGCGGTGTGGAGTAAGGTCTGATAATCTTGTCCAGCCGGCCAGTCTGACCGCCCAACCTGTATCTCCAGCATGGCACACCATATCAGACCTGAAATATAATGAGAATTTACACAAGGTTACAAGGAAAGTACAAGCAACAGTTGTTTTGGTATCTCCAATTCAATTAATGAGAATTTACATAAAGTTAATACAAGGAAAGTACAAACAACAGTTGTTTTTGTATTTCACATTGAATTAATGAGAATTTATACAAGATTACAAGGAAAGTACAAACAATAGCTGTTTTTGTATTTCACATTGAATTAATGAGAATTTACACAAGGTTACAAGGTACAGAATTACCTGCCTGACCACGATTCTCCACATACTGCTAAAACAAAACAAAAAATGCTATCATTTGGCCAACAAGAATTCAAGTTGAATGTTTCATAACCATTGTAAAATGATAAAGTTGCATATATATATACAACAATCAGGCATTACCTATGTCAATATACGATATTTTACAGCTTTGCTCTAGTTGGAAGACTGCCTCTATCTGGCCAGACTTCTCCTTTGGGTTTGATAGCCATTTCTTGAATCCATCATTGCTGATCAGGTTTTGGACTGGGTAGTTGTTGTCCTGTAAATAAATATCCAGAAAATCTGTGATACATTACTCAACATCTTCATTGCATGGTATGTTAATAAACCACACTGCTACAACAAATTTAGACTTTCTTTGATTCAAATTAATCTGAATGAGATTAAGAACCAGCAATATAAATCTGTATGTTTGATCACCAGGTTCTTTAAATGGTTTGTCTGGAGTTCAAAGGGTCTTAGGTTAATGTTGGAAACCCAGTCGTTGGTGCATTTTAAATCTTTTGGTTCACTGGTGTATGCAGTGACCAATTCTTGTTTGAATTGTTTCAAGCATTTGGTGTCTGCTTGGCAAGGGGATGGATTTTAAATAGCTGTCTTTGGGATAGAAGGCAAGCAGGGGGGGGGGGGGATTTGGAGGAACCACATACACAGGCTACAATAATAATGCATGTATATAATGTAGGGGGTTGGGTGTCAATATATATTTGTATCGCCCCCCCCCCCCCCTCCCCCTACATTTTATTGTAAGGTGTCCCTGTGAAAGAGAACCATAATAACCGAGGTCAAGTCAATCATCTGCATCCAGGTAGCTCAATTGGTGTTTGGAGTGCCCCAGCCTCCCGGTCTTGATTGTCAACAAACAATGGCTATCAGATTTTAAACCAGTGTACATGTCTATATTCTTCACTGTGGACGACGGTCAAGTAGGAACTGACCACTGTACAGTACCGTAAGTGATGAATGCTGCAGTGTGTCAGTGTCACTCTCGTTTCATTATTTCGGTTACAAATAGGGAAAATAGCAAATTCCTTTCGTTGACTCTGTGCTCGTTTTAAACATTTGTTTTGTTACCTGTGACGTGAAGGACACGACGTATTTCAGGGAGACTGGTGCCATGGCTCATCATATTTCGCGCGGGAAGTACCAAATGTAAACTTCCTGTTTATAAATTGTCTCCCTTGAAAATTATCCGGCTTCGGTAAAAAAAATAATGCCCCTGTTAAAAAATGCCCCGGTCAAATTTCCCTGATACAAGCTCGACAACGAAAATTTAATGTGAACAATAAATTGACATTAATGAAATTAACGAAAGCTGGTAACAACAATGATAAGATATCATCTGAACAATTATGTTGATGTTGCATTGAAGTATTTCTTTTTTAAATGGGTTAGTGCATGGCCGACTGAATCTCTGATCTGGACAAGGCCTATAAGCAGTCCTGATCTTGGTTCTCTAATTTGACTTAAGTTTTAAAAAGAAATTGCAAATCACACAGAATACGGTTGTTACATTTATTTTGCAGATTGTTCTTAGGTCCACTGAACATTGATTTAGTATACTTTCAATTTTAAGTTTACTTGACGTTGAAAACGGTCGATCAACTGAGACTAAATCATGATCAGAGGCTATTCTATGGGAAATGTCCCTCCTATTCATCAGAATAACCAGTCTCATCAATATAGTACCAGCCAAATAATGTGCTTTGATTAACTCTAATGTGGAAATCAGGACGGTGAGTCACTTAACTGGCAATAAAACACTGGAATGCCTTTAAATCTATAAAACAAAACATAACAGTTACAGAACAAATAAGAAATACTGAATACTGAAGCGTAAACAAAACCATAATCAGAACTCGAAATCGATTACACCACGGGCAAAATATGAGCAAAAGGAAGATTTACACAGAGACACTTTAAACATTACAAGAGATATCCCTAATAAGACCAGGTGTTTCGGAAGAGTAAGCGTCATCTGCTTCGTCGACGACAGTCATCAAGCTCTTAAAACTATTTGTAAAACACATGTTCCAGTCTACTCAGCTACGTGGTTAGGCAGTGTTAGAGATTGAAGAATGCTAACTGATTATGGTTTTTAAGGCCAATCCCATGGATAATAGTTTGTGAACTATTTTGGGACGGATATGGGTAACACTATATGCCCCCCCCCCCCCCCAGCCATTTCATGGCGGGGCATAATTATTTGGAAAAATAGCCGATTTGCGGGGGTTGCCCAATCATTTTTATTTTGAATTCCAGCCACTCTGGGAAGCTATTAGTAAAATATGAATGTTATCCATTGCAGAGAGAAAGATCAATTGCCAAATGGACCCATTTCGGCCCCGCCCCTCAGGTCACCTAGGGATGCTATCACTGACTTCTAAATATCACTCATTGCTTAGATTCAGAGAAAAAGTCGTTAATTTGAATACTGCCAAATGGACCCATTTTGGCTCCTGGGGGTCAGACCTATCATTTGTAAAATCTCAGCCACATTAAAGTCCGATCTGCGGTTATCAGAAGTCAATAGTTTGTTGACGGACGGACGTCTGACGCCACGGTATTGCATAAACTTAGGCACATTGGTCTTTCGGGCACGATGAGCTAAATCAACAAATTTGTTAGTATTTTGACCTTTATCTTTATAAAACTATATTTCCATTCACAAGGTACGTCACGGTCTTGATTTTTTTTTATCTATACCCCCAACCCTGTATACCCAGGGAGCTCAGTAAAACCCTCATATTATACATATCTGTCACCATATCTCATCCTCTACAATTAACATCTAATAATTCAATGTACCTTCCCCAACAACAATACAATAGAGGATTGTCTTACTTACCAAAACCATCTATTACGTCCTATCTGAGAATTAAACCCCATCCGCTGCAGTTGTTGTTTTTCTTTCATATCTAATGTACAATACGATTACCTTAGTCCGAAGGATTCTGACTCTCTGTTCCGCGAAATATTGGGAACGGCTAGCGGCGACTATGTGAATACTCCGAACTCTCTGATCGAATTTATCGTCAATCTATACTACCTTTTTACTGTATAAATGACTGTAACGTTAAAGATTGGTTCTGTTTGAATGAGATGTTTCAAAATTGTAACGACTATAGTTTATAGAATCGAAAATCTGGCTCTAAAGTAAACGTAAATTATAATAGTATTAATTTTGATATCCCGGTAATAAAATGATAGTAGACTCGAGGAAAGTTTGATACTGGTGTTGATTTTAATATCAAACCAGGGACGTATACATATACGTCCCTGATCAAACTATTAATTTGGCAGGACGAAATTGCTTCATAAGCAGTTTTATTGATTATGGATCTATTTGGGGAAAAAATAAATGCTATACTTAGTCATAGTCATCTGACAGTTTTTAAATATCCCACAAGAAAAAAATACCCAAACCAGTTGTTTTATATTACAGGTTGTGATAAATAAATAATTATGTTTTTTTTTACGGTGACTCGATTGGGAAAGCCACATAAACCTTTACACTAAACAGGTCAAAATATACGTTGGTGTCCTTAGTTCCTTCTTTACTTCTTTTGCTATTCCTCGATCTGTAAATTTAGTTTTGTTTTGCTATAGAAATTATATATGAATATATTTATCTAAATATATATATTTGTCACGGAAAGGACGTCAGTAAGTTGTAATATACGTCCCCTGTTGTAATAACTTTTGTCTAATCCGTTTGTCTTATGTTACAATAAAATTGATTTAAACTAAACTGCGGTAATTTTCATTTTTCATTACAAATAATTTCAAATATTGTAAATTGGGGGAAGTATCGATCTGTGAGACATAAATTGCTCCGAATAATTTCAGCATAATAATTGGGATAATGAAAGACCATATATACTCATTTAGCCACAGACACTTAGGACATACGCCTATCAATATTGACTCTAATTCCGTATTCCATCTGGTTGAAATAAATCTCTATTCTTGATTGAAACGAAAAATGTAGAGCATTGAAAGCATTTTTTTATTATGTTGTGCATTTCAAACATCCACAATACAAAAAGTCTTAATTAGGAAAAGCATGGACGTATAAGCTTATATCTCACATATACGTCCCTGGTAAAATATAAAAAAAAAATATGCTCCTTGGTATAATTGTCTGACCCATCGTCGCGTAGACCTATTCCGATTCAGCATTTGACAAAGAAAGATAAAATCTACTGAATCGGTATTCTCGAAAATCGCGTTTCTATATTATTTTTAAATATCATTCAGCTCATATCGGACAATATAATCGAGGGCCAGTTTTGTCCTAACACCGGTTTAACCGTATCCGCTAGATGGCGCAAACAGTAATTGGCGAATTCGCATACAAAATGGCGCTTGATTTGAAGAAAGGTTTGAACTAGATCTAGTGATTGCATGTGATCTTCCATTTTAAAGCTTCGTGACGAGTAACGTCTACTTAATATTTGATATGCGTTGATGAAATCATGTAATGGTGCATTTCTGTGTGAGATAAGTGAATGAATCAAGGAAAAACAGGTGCGCCTGTATGACACTGTTGTTTACAATTTTGGCTAGGACTTCACCGGGGCCAGTAATCGTGTAACTCTTGTCATTGGCATCAATGACACATTGATCTTCTCATTAACTTAAGTATAGGCATATTTAAAACAGTACATCTGCATCTCTCACCTAGTGATGCACTTGACCAAGGATTTTCTGTCTTAAAGAAGGCGAGTAGCCTTTCTGTAAATCATTATATTTTCATGATCCACTGACACTGGTCATGCTGGTACTGTAGAAGATTTGTAACTCTTTCATTAAGGAATGTTTACCATGATAAACCATTTTTCATTTGTGCTTATACACATTACCATTAAAACTGTGATTTGAACTGTCAACCACCAAAATGCAGACCCAAATTAATGCTCTACCTGGTTCAGTGGTTGTCCGCTTTTAAAAGTCCAGTTTCAGATATTTGTGTAATACTTTACATTATATATAGGTTCTGATGAGTTCTCAAAACCAACGTTGGTGACTTTCGCTGGATAATATTAATCACTTGATGAACATTACAGTGACAGAAAAATTGATTTCTAAATTTATCAATATTATTTATTGTAATGTATTGAGCGTAAACTATATATATAAACAATTAACATGTTCTAATTTTAATTCTTTTTCTGTAGGTGTTTTAAGATTTTGGACATGATAAGGCTTCAGATGCTGAGATGGAGATGAGTCTTGATTCAATCTGTCACCGCATCCGTGTGCTGGATGATCTGGTACAGGGCAGTGTTGAGACGTCCGAGATCCATACTTCACTTGTAACAAAGGAAGGACTCTTAGACGCCCTTATCACTCTATATGAGGAATGTGGACATGAATTTGTCAAACAAAACAAGCATGTGGCAGCATTTGTTAAGAAGTGTAAGTTTGAAGTAAAGTTTAAAAAGTGTTATAGGTTTTCTTTTCAAAAGAAAATTGATATATTTTTATGTCCTTATAGTGGTTCTTTGGGAATACACATGCATTTTGAAAGTGAGATTTTGCCAGTAGCTTACTGATATAAATTCAATTAACAAAACATTTTAGTCATTTAACTGGGCTCCCTCACATAAATGTAATTTAGGGGCTTCATATTTTCAGGTGTAGACTACCAAGTCTAACTCCCTGAATATGTTGTTTGATTTCATTTGATTAAGGTATAAGGTCCCCGTCTGGTGCTGTTTAATTTACCTCTGGCCCCTGTCAATTTTACTAACACAGATGATACCATTATCTTGTCAAAGTTGATATTATGAATATCATTATCAATGAATAATGTAGTAGGCTTTAGTTTATGCCTGTGTCGGACGTCTCCAAATTAATGAGGCACTTTCAGAAAGCATTTTCCCCAAAACTGCATATATTGATTTGTACATTTAAGATCAAACCATACTACAGTTGACATGTTGATCCAGGTATTATTAAGTGATGATGATGATTTGATTGTTTCTGTAGATGGTAAGACCATATGTGAGGTTAAGAAGTTACGAATCAAGGCGACAGATTTTGAGGTGAAGGATGCCATTGGAAGAGGACACTTCGGAGAAGTACTGGTGGTGAGAGAAAAGAGCACCGACATTGTGTATGCCATGAAAATACTGCGTAAGAATGAAACTTTGGCACAGCAGGAGGTAAGGATGTTATCAACACTTAATCACTTAATCTTTATCGCACCCTAATCGCCGGAATTGTTAGTCCACAGTAATAATGGTGTTCTGGTCAAAGTAAAATTTTCACTTGTTGTAATGAAGCTTTATAATGTGAGTGATATATACTTGAAAATGGCATGGTGACAGTATTATTTTTTTATCGTAATTGGTGCAAAAATAAAGAATACTTACCTTAGGGTATTATATAAATCCATGTTCATCCGCAAACTTTTTTACTATTCACTATTTTGCAGTGTCACATCATGATTTATTCTTAAATAAAAAAAAAGGTGCATCATAAAATAAATGGTCAGTAATTTATAAATATGACAAGCACACTATGATTCTAGAATCTGAAGATTTGTTTTTGTTAGATTTCATTCTACGAGGAGGAAAGAGACATCATGGCGAAGGCGACCAGTCCGTGGATCACACGTCTACACTATGCCTTCCAGGACTCGCTCAACCTCCATTTGGTCATGGACTTTCACGCTGGAGGAGATCTCCTCACCCTATTGTCCAGGTATTTCAATTCCACCAGTATTAACAATAAGCTCATGTAGATGGTTTTATCCTTTTTTAGTCCAGTATTGATACTACAATATTATTAATTCAGTTCATTTTAATTGTTATTATTAAATAATTTTATTTGATTTTTAATAAAACAAAAACAAAACCAGACAGTATCTAAATACATGTACATGTATACCTCTTATGTCAGTTTTATATTTTTACATTCATCAATGTTGAACTCATGTAGACATAATGATATATGCTGACCCTAATTTACAGTAAATTTCTATTGGAACTCATGATTAGAGACCTAAGGGTGGGTCAGTCACTGACCATTGTATACTATATTGAGATATTTGATTGTCTTATCTCTGTTTCAGACATGATGATATATTTGAAGAGTCGATGGCCAGGTTTTATTTAGCTGAGATGACATTGTCTGTAGATGCTTTACATAACATGGGTTATGTCCACAGGTACGTAGAAGTGAGGTAACTCCAGCATGGCAGACATACTGCTGTGGAGAGCGTCAGATATTTATGAGCTTTGGAAATAAATATCATGTCAATAAACTATTATGATTGTATCATCCACACATTTAACTAAAACTTGAGTGAACCACCAGATTTCTATTTAAAGCTCATTAATTGCTACAACTTACAATATGAGACTCCGTTATCTGCACTTTGATAATTTTAAATAAACTGGGTATAAGTCTTTAAATTTTGAAAAAATAATAATTAAATTGATCGCAAGATCGAAAAAACTGTTATGATGCTTGCTGATTAAAAGTTGAAAATACTATAGATGAAATACAGAAATCACTTGTTTGACTTTTTCACCAAATAGGGTGGTGGGGTTAAAACTAGATCTTCCAGTACCATTCCTTATATTAAAATCTCTAAGTATTTGATGTGTGGTGGGGTCTCTGAAATAGTGCCTCGCGCCCCTCCCACATAGTTAATTCTGGAACAGCCCTAACATGCAAATGTATTTAAAAGTTGTTGGTTTAATTTCATGCTTTTTTTCACACCAGTGTGTATTTTCTGTTACAAGGATATCAAGCCAGAGAATATTTCGTGAATTTTCTGTTCACACGTTGTGAAGCGTTTAAGAGTAAATTTTACTAATTGTATGGAGTGCTATACAGTATAAAAGTTGTTCATTATTATTGTTATTATTACAGGGATATCAAGCCAGAGAATATTTTACTTGACTGCCATGGCCATGTTAAACTTGCAGATTTTGGATCTGCAGCAAAACTGTCTTCCAATGGGCTGGTATGTAATCATATTTGAAATATTTAATCTGTCTCCTCTGCTGTTCGTTGTCTTTATTCACTCTGTCAATTTCTGAACAAAGGTGAATTTTCTGTTTGAAAACTACTTTGTTGGAATCTTACACACTTTTAATAGCATTGATTAAATCTGAAGATGCTCTTCAAAGGTATAGATTTGGTAGATTGTCTTGGATACTGTATTCAAATTATTTCTTGTTTTTTATCTATTCATTTATGATTATTTTGAAACCTACCGTATAGTTACTAATCTTCGCAAATGTATGAAAGTTCGTGAGATTTAACACCTCATGTAAATTGTTAGATGATGGTTATATAATCTAGGTTTCAGAATAATTTTGTGATACGCGAAATTTAGCCCTCACAAATAAGCTTCAGACAGAAAATTGGAAATTGCAGTATAACATGAGTATAGACTTACCAATCGTGTCCACTACTTCTGGTTTTCATCACTAGGTGTCGTCACAAATGCCAGTAGGGACGCCAGATTATGTGTCTCCGGAACTGCTCATCACGATGAACAATGACCAGCGTAAGAGTAACAGCGGTGTGGAGGTAGATTGGTGGTCCCTCGGCATCTGTCTGTACGAAATGCTGTTTGGTAAAACTCCCTTCACAGACGAGGGTGGGTCCATGGTCGTCACTTACTCCAATATCATGAACTTCAAGGTGAGTTAAATGACATGTTTCTAGCAACTGCTTCTGCTTCTATTTACTGTTCAAACCAGTGGGTAGATTCAGATTCTTATCCTGATACTCAGAACAAGTTTCTGATAGAGTTTTAAATTTTATATTCCATGTTCAACACCTTCATTACTTTCACATCAGTATAAATGTATTAAGTTCTCTTTAGAATGAAATGAAAGATTCAAATTGACTGACTTTAAATTCTTGTTCCAATGTTCAACACTTTAGTAATACTCCCACATAACAATACATAAGTATTAAAATTATGTCAATTTAATTTATGCTGCCTAACAGATTAACATTAATGTTAAGCAAACAATTTTTTAAATGCTTTCATCTTTAGCCCTTTAATAATTTGATTTTCCGTAAAATGTTCTTTAAGTGAATTGTATGTATTGACAGAAATGTCTGAAGTTTCCCGAGAATCATCACGTGTCTTTGTCTGCTGTGAGCCTTATACGAAGTCTCCTCGCAGAGAAGGAGGAGCGTCTCGGCTTCAGGGACATCACCAAACACAAGTTCTTCTGCTCTGTCAACTGGGATAAAATCCGACAAGGTAAGGACTAGTAAAGATCACTGGATAGGATTGGCATGGACGTCTTAATTTTTATACAAATGTCCAATTAATTAGCCTTTTGTTTTTGTTTCTAAAAGAAAACAAAAACAACCAATTGAAGAGCTCGTTATTTTTGTCAATGAAGACAGCCTTCTTTGGTAGTTGCAGAAAACTGGTGTAAACAGCACGCTGTGTCAGGTGTTTCCTGAAGGATGGAAGTTAGACCACTGTGACTGTCCATTGAAAATTTGTCTTTAGTTTAGATTCTATTTCTGCTGTCAGTACGGTTTTCATTGAAATTTCTTTGGAATGTTCAAATATAAATGACAATGTGTTTTGTTCATTTTGGGATTGGTCAGATATCCAATATGTCTGTCATATTGTGAAAATCTTAACTTGAGCTAGCTGAAGAAAGTATTTTAATGAAACTCCACTTAATGAAAAGTCCACTTTTTATAGTGTGACTGATATCGGATTCAATTGAAACATAGGGTAGTTACTATTATTAACTTACTGAAGACCCTACTGAAAATTGGAGGAAATTTTGGGGTAAAAACATGGGAATTTTGAGAATTTAGGTTAGCATCCACTATTTATAGTGTTATTGATATGTAATTAAATTGAAACTTGGCTATGTTACAGAATAATATAATCTTGCTGTATGTATTTTTGCATACTAATTTTTATGTTGGGACTTAAATATTATCGGCAAAGCGGGAAAGGCGAGACATATAATTACGTGTAATTCTTGTTTTGACATTTGGAATGATTTGTTGAACAGAGACGCCCCCATTTGTGCCTCACCTGTCGTGTCTGGATGATACTTCCAATTTTGAGGAACTTGAGAGGGTGCGGTACCAGCCAACATTCGAGGATTTCCAGAAGCCTCAAGAGTTCACGGGAAAGGACCTGCCCTTTGTAGGATTTACATACATCAGGAAACAGGACAATCAACCAAAAAGGTAGGCATTGTACAACGTAATTAAAATTGGTGATATAGAAAATCAAATCACAGGTTTTGGGGTAGAAATATATATACATATAGAAATGACTATTGATTTGGAAAACACAAATCACAGGTTTTGTGGTAAAAACATACTGTAAACACCAATGTTTTCGCTTGTGGAATATTTCACTTAGTCAGCCTCCAAACTGTTTTGCGGTGTGTGGGAATGTTCCCGCTGTCAGTCATGCTGTTTTTGCACTGTGTACCTATAATACTATTATACACTGAAGAGTTGAGTGATGTTAAATATGTTCGAGTGTGAATGTATATATGTGGAGATTTAATGCCAGCGAAATAAGCAAACATTTCCACACCATGAAAAATTCCACTTTTACAATATAGCTGATCATAAAAAAAACTAGAAATCTTAAAAGTAATGATTTAAATGTCTTCCCCTGTCTCTGACCTTTTAATGATGTGAAATTTTTACAAATTATTAGATTTCACTTGCCACAATTAGTCCATAATTATGATAACAAGAGTTTAATTTCATCAAATGTTTATGTTGTCAGAGTTAACAGCATTGTTGGAAGGAAAGAAGATAACTTACATCTATATTTAAGACCTTTGATAAATTTTTCTTTTAATATAACTTTTTTTGCGCCATGGTTTTCATAAATAGTAATTTGGCATTGGTGATAATAAGATGCACTTTTTTCATATCCATAACACAATCCTATACGACAAGTTTTTGTAGAGAGGTAGATATTTTAACCAATTCAATGCCAGAGCAGCTATCTTTGTTTTATTAGGTTGAAATAAAAAATAAATCCAGTGCAAATATGAAGATTGTATACCATTATTTTAGTATAAAGTGTTGCAGTGTGTCCGACTCCTCATCAGAGATTGTATGTTACTTTTTCAGTATTAAGTGTTGCAGTGTGTCTGACTCCTCATCAGAGATTGTATGTTACTTTTTCAGTATTAAGTGTTGCAGTGTGTCTGACTCCTCATCAGAGATTGTATGTTACTTTTTCAGTATTAAGTGTTGCAGTGTGTTGACTCCACATCAGAGATTGTTTGTTACTTTTTCAGTATAAAGTGTTGCAGTGTGTCTGACTCCTCATCAGAGATTGTATGTCACCTTTTCAGTATTAAGTGTTGCAGTGTGTTGACTCCACATCAGAGATTGTTTGTTACTTTTTCAGTATAAAGTGTTGCAGTGTGTCTGACTCCTCATCAGAGATTGTATGTCACCTTTTCAGTATTAAGTGTTGCAGTGTGTTGACTCCTCATCAGAGATTGTATGTTACTTTTTCAGTATTAAGTGTTGCAGTGTGTCTGACTCCTCATCAGAGATTGTATGTTACCTTTTCAGTATTAAGTGTTGCAGTGTGTTGACTCCACATCAGAGATTGTTTGTTACTTTTTCAGTATAAAGTGTTGCAGTGTGTCTGACTCCTCATCAGAGATTGTATGTCACCTTTTCAGTATTAAGTGTTGCAGTGTGTTGACTCCTCATCAGAGATTGTATGTTACTTTTTCAGTATTAAGTGTTGCAGTGTGTCTGACTCCTCATCAGAGATTGTATGTCACCTTTTCAGTATTAAGTGTTGCAGTGTGTTGACTCCTCATCAGAGATTGTATGTTACTTTTTCAGTATAAAGTGTTGCAGTGTGTCTGACTCCTCATCAGAGATTGTATGTCACCTTTTCAGTATTAAGTGTTGCAGTGTGTTGACTCCTCATCAGAGATTGTATGTTACTTTTTCAGTATAAAGTGTTGCAGTGTGTCTGACTCCTCATCAGAGATTGTATGTTTTATTTTTCAGTATAAAGTGTTGCAGTGTGACCGACTCCCCATCAGAGATTGTATGTTACTTTTTCAGTATTAAGTGTTGCAGTGTGTCCGACTCCTCATCAGAGATTGTATGTTACTTTTTCAGTATTAAGTGTTGCAGTGTGTCCGACTCCTCATCAGAGATTCATGTTACTTTTTCAGTATTAAGTCTTGCAGTGTGTCCGACTCTTCCTCGGAGACTGACGTTTCCTCTACTGAGACAGAGTACCTTGCCCCGCCCAAAGCTCCTCAAAGTCAAGGGCATGCTGACCTTCAGGTCACCCTGACGGTGAAGGTGGCGGAGCTACAGACAATGAAGGACACCTGCCACAAATTGGAGGAGAAGGAATGTCGACTCAGGGCCGAAGTGGAGCGACTTAAATTCAACGGACAGGAGAAAGATGATGAGCTCTGTCGATTAAATATAGAGAATGAAGGACTTCAGGCGGACCTTCAGAGATATGTAGAGAGATCGGAGGTTAGTAACAATTCAGGTTAATCTTCAGAGATCTGTAGAGAGGTCGGAGGTTAGTAACATTTCAGGTTGATCTTCAGAGATATGTAGAGAATTCCGAGGTAAGTAACATTTCAGGTTTCATGTAATTCGTGATAAATAATGTTTCATTCAATAACTTCAGATTTTACAATAGACATTTATCGTTATAATAGACTTATAATAATATGTTACAAGATTTGCTATATGACTGGCTGTTTTTGGTGAACCTGAATAGAGTGGATTACAAAATGAGGTTCTTCCAAATATTTGACTTTAACCTGAAAGTTTTTAATTAAAGACAAGTAGTTGAAGTAAGTAACTGATTGAGAAGTGTTTACTTTGCCGACAGGACCTGAAGGAGCAGCTGGAGATTGCACTACAGGAGAGAGACCAGCTGGAGTTGAAGGCAGAGAACCTGTTGGTAGATGTTAAGGACATGCAGACCGAGGCCAACCAGATAGAGACCGAGATCCACAGGTACTTTTACTGTTATCTGAAAGGGGGACATACAGGATTCAATTTGTCATCATTTGCACTATTCAACAAAAAAGATTTTGTATGATAAATTGGATTCCCTTGTGCCAATCAAACACAAACAAACATTGGTGGTGTTAAAAGCAGATCTGCCTACCATTCCTTATAGTAAATCACTTTTAATATTTGTTGGGTGGTGGGGTCTCGGAGAAAAAGTGCTTCCTGCCCTCCCATATGGTTAATTCTGGAATAGCCCTTAGCCATTGGCTTACAGTTCTAAGTATTATATACCGAAGTATGTGATTAGAAATAAATTTGTGCAGTTTTGCAGTCATATTTAAGATAAGCTATTCAAGCAAGGGGCGACAACACACCCCAAGAGCATACTATTATTCTTTTAAACAAGGGAGACAACCACTAAATGTTACATTATGATGCACAAATTGAGAAAGTCAGCAAGTTTATGTTACTTTAATACTGAAGGGGAATTAATCACCACAATACCTGTGTTGAGGATTATTCTATGAACTGTTTTATGTCGTGTGTATTTAGGTCAGAGATGGAAGAGATGCAGGACGTTGTCGTCGAGCTGGAGCAGGAGAAATGTAACCTGCGAACAAAACTCAGGAGCCGAGAAAAACAGCTAACACTGTGTAGGGAACAGATTGAAAGTCAACAGGACCAAATATCCAAACTTCAACGGAAACTAGATAAGGTAAGGCATTATCTAATGTTTTAAATTCAGCTAGGTAAAATTGTACTTATGTCAGAAATATTGTGCCAAATTTACAGATACAGCTAGATGGTGTAAAGGTCTAACTCTAAATAAAAATAAATCCCACATCTCTTTATACAGTAGAACCTTGTTGTCTCAAACTCTTTTAAGACCCTGTTTAATTTGAAGTATTGTGTGAGTCTCGGCCAAGCTTTACACTAGCATTCAATCTCACATAACTCAAATAATGGATAACTCCGAAGTTTTCCTATGGTGCCATTGACTTCAAGATAACGAGGTTTTACAGTATCACCTTCTAAATGAATGTTCCTGTTATTATTACATTTTACTATTTACCTGGTATATTCATACAGTTTTCCTCTGACATGCCGGTTCATCTCTTAAACAACTGTCTTAATTTTTTTATGACATAGAATATTAACAGAAATGTAGCACTATGTACTGCTAGTCAATATGCATGTTTCTGTTGTAGGAACAACGGAAATCCCTTGATGGTATGAAGCGTGATGTTTCAAACATGGAGAAAAGAAATGAGGCATGGAGACATAAGATCGAAGATAAAAACATGGAGGTGATAGATCTCAACAGAAAGCTCCAGGTAACTGATAGATAAATATGTGATTTGTGAAGCGCTTTAGAGTAATCTTACAAATTATGTAGAGCGCTATATAAATGTTGTATATTATTATTATTATTATGGGAAAGTCAAGGTTTGTGTGTATTGTAATGCATACGAATGGGAAGGTTTAGGTAAATGTGTAATGCATGTCATACGTAATGCATACATGTGTGAAGTATAGTTTGGGTAAGTAATGCAAAAATGGAAAAGTTTGGGTAAGTGTGGAATACATACGTAATATATACGTGTGTAAAGTATACTGCCGGAGGCCCCCAACCACCCGCAGAATATCCCTCCCAGGTACTTTATACTGACAACAGGTGAACCAGTGAGAAATACATTAAAATGGGAAGTTCTAGGTATTAAAAAAATGTGAAAGTTAAGGTGAGTGTGTGATAATAAGAATGGTAAAATAAACGGGCAAAGGTAAAAAGCCACGGACATTTATACCACAAAATGATCTAAAAGGCTTTAAACCATGAAGAAAAGTTAAACTACAGAAATTTCATGTTATACACTGTGTGATGTGTTCCGGTTAGATGTGATGATTTGATCCCGTGTTGTAGGAGATGGATGAGGTGTTGGAGGTGTACCAGTTACAGGAAAAGGATTTCATGGAGCGAGAACAGGAACTACTCCGACGTGTTGATGGGGGCGGCCTCATAGACAAAATGGTAAATCGTTCAATCCAACATGATATCAGGTGACATGTAACAAGGCATCTGTAATTTGTTATAATTTAGAAATTTCTTGGCGGTGTGAGTTATATGATTCTAATATATGATTTACTTTATATAAAGTTATGTTATACAAGCTCTTGCAGAAATATATATGCTTTTAAAGGACCAAACATTTTGTAAATCTATGAATGTTGAAATGTTAATAAGGTTAAATCTATTGATTAGGTGATTAGAAGAGACTGCAAATTATTTCTAATTTAAGGAGGTATGGTTTAAAACCAAAATTGAATTGGCTTTGAAAAGTTTTTGCTTTATACCAAGATGAAAGTAGTTACGATGTTACAAAGTTGAGTAATCAGTATTGGCATTATTTTAAAGGAATAATTATTATTCCAATAAAGTTTAAATTTTACTGAATAACTATCTACAGGAACTGAGAGTGTGGCTGAAGTCGTGTCCGATGCAGGAAAGTAAAGATTCAGAAAATAGGAAAAGACGAATTGAGGTAGGTTCAAAATTAAAACAAAATAGATATAACTTTTGGAATCACTTCCTCTAAACTGTATGTAGTTTTAATATTTAATGTTTAAGCTCTTCCAAGACTAGGGCTGTTTTCATTTATGACCTGTTTGTCCATCTTTAAATGGAACATTTCCAGGAAGTTTTGGGGCCACTGTGGCAAAGTGGTTAAGGTGTCCTGGCATTATGCCACTAGCCCTCCACCTCTGAGTTGTGAGTTCGAAATCCACATGGGGGGCAGTTGCCAGGTACTGACCTGAGGTCAGTGGTTTACTGAAAACATTATCGGATAAGTAGGTCTGACCTTGTTTAATAAACAAGTAAGTTTTAGCCTGACCGGACAACCAGTTCAACTGCTTAAACGAAAACAGGCCCAGTTCCTATTTCTGATTCGTGAATGGATGGTTTGATATATGGGCTGTTCCTGGGTTTGTGGTATGGGAGAGATGAGGGTCTGTTTTTCAGGGGCCTTGCCACCAATCAACTATCAAAACTGACTAAATATCAGAAATGGTAGACAAATTGGTTTTAATCCCACCACCCATAATATATCTATACATGTATCTGCCACCTCTGTCATACTCAAAATGTATTTACATTTGCTCTACATCCTTCAAATGCAATGTTTTATAAGTGCAAGTGTTGTTATGAGACTATGACAACATGTCATATTGTTGTTATGAGACTATGACAACATTTCCTATTGTTGTTATGAGACTATGACAACATGTCATATTGTTGTTATGAGACTATGACAACATGTCATATTGTTGTTATGAGACTATGACAACATTTCCTATTGTTGTTATGAGACTATGACAACATTTCCTATTGTTGTTATGAGACTATGACAACATTTCCTATTGTTGTTATGAGACTATGACAACATTTCCTATTGTGATGTCATTAGACTTTATCGGGATGTCATTAATTTAAAAACTTAATTTTCTATTTGAAATAACTTACAGGTAATAAAGTGTTTTAAACTGTTACTCTGTTCTAATCAAAAAGAAAATACAAATAATGAACATTTTACCAAATATCATTATGGTCCTATTACACATATTTGCTACTGATGAACAACTTAATCAAGTCTGGCAAAGGACTTTAGTAGAGTACATGTCTTAAAAAATGATTTTTTACTTTGAATACAAGTTATTGTTGATATTTGTTTGTACAGTAAAACACGTTTATATCAAGTCTCTGAGGACCAAAGAAAACTAGTTCGTTGTAAGCATAATTTGTTATACTTGTATAGCATACAGATGATAGGATACTTGGTGGGGAATGAAAAAAAATATGGTATGGTATAGCCATGAAGTTGTAAGTGTGTTTGTTATAAACGTGTCTTACTGTAAAGGATTAAGTGTTATTTATGACATGTTGGTGTGATACAGGAGCTGGAACAGCGTATAACATTGTTGGACAATCAGGCAGAGGAATGGAGAGAAAAGGAAGATGGCTTACAGGAAACCATAGAAGTAAGTTTACATAATTACAAAAGTTTTAGAAGTTTACTAAACTGAGTCTTAGGAGTACACCAATACAGGTGGAATTATATTAATTGATCAGATGTGTACCAAAAAAAAGGAGGCATAACTGGACTAAGGAAGTAGATTTAGGTGAGTACCTAAAACACAGTTTTATGTGTACATCAAAAATATGCAGGTTGAGATATTTATTAAAGGTGAATGATTATAGATACAAAATAAAGAGGTATAAATGTGTACTGAAAAAAATAGGTTTAGATATATATCAAAAATGTAGTTTAAATAAGCCCAAGATTCAGATATAAAGTCTAGGATATATTCAGAGTTCACACATTGTTTCAAGATTTCTTAAAATCTGACTGTCATGCTAATGTCTGGTACAAATGTTTATAACTTCTTAGAGTAGTATTGTGTTGCTAAATTTTCAAGTAAAGGAATCAACTGACATGCCTTATCTTGGTTGCATTGGACAGTTCTTTTGTACATACCTTACCACTCCTATTGTATTGTACTTGTAAAGGAGATTTTCTTTTATTCATGTCAGTAAAAGCAAATTTTAAGTTAAAGACTTATCTCCCTTTGTCTTTGTTAGCAATTACAGCGAGAGATGGACTCACTTCTACAGGAGCTGAAGACGTCTGAGAAATCTAAACACAGTCTAGCTCATCAAGTGAGGTTTTATCAGGAGGAAGGGAAGCAGCTGAAACAGAGACTACAGGTAGGTACTTAGTCAGACAGGTGAAACAGAGACTACAGGTAGACACTGAGTCATCAGACAGGTGAAACAGAGACTACAGGTAGACACTGAGTCAGACAGGTGAAACAGAGACTACAGGTAGACACTGAGTCAGACAGGTGAAACAGAGACTACAGGTAGACACTGAGTCAGACAGGTGAAACAGAGACTACAGGTAGACACTGAGTCAGACAGGTGAAACAGAGACTACAGGTAGGCACTGAGTCATCAGACAGGTGAAACAGAGACTACAGGTAGACACTGAGTCAGACAGGTGAAACAGAGACTACAGGTAGACACTGAGTCAGACAGGTGAAACAGAGACTACAGGTAGACACTGAGTCAGACAGGTGAAACAGAGACTACAGGTAGACACTGAGTCAGACAGGTGAAACAGAGACTACAGGTAGGCACTGAGTCATCAGACAGGTGAAACAGAGACTACAGGTAGGTACTTAGTCAGACAGGTGAAACAGAGACTACAGGTAGGCACTGAGTCATCAGACAGGTGAAACAGAGACTACAGGTAGACACTGAGTCAGACAGGTGAAACAGAGACTACAGGTAGACACTGAGTCAGACAGGTGAAACAGAGACTACAGGTAGACACTGAGTCAGACAGGTGAAACAGAGACTACAGGTAGACACTGACTCAGACAGGTGAAACAGAGACTACAGGTAGACACTGACTCAGACAGGTGAAACAGAGACTACAGGTAGACACTGAGTCAGACAGGTGAAACAGAGACTACAGGTAGACACTGAGTCAGACAGGTGAAACAGAGACTACCGGTAGGTACTGAGTCAGACAGGTGAAACAGAGACTACAGGTAGACACTGAGTCAGACAGGTGAAACAGCGGCTACAGGTAGACACTGAGTCAGACAGGTGAAACAGAGACTACAGGTAGGTACTGAGTCAGACAGGTGAAACAGAGACTACAGGTAGACACTGAGTCAGACAGGTGAAACAGAGACTACAGGTAGACACTGAGTCAGACAGGTGAAACAGAGACTACAGGTAGACACTGAGTCAAATGGTAGAATTCATATTATAATTGGCCAGACTGTCCTACAATGTAGTACAATATGGTGTTATTTTTTCCTCTTCCAATGTTGATGCACATTCTTTTTCCCAGGACTTTTGCAACAATGTTCAATTATGTAGCCAGATGTTTGAAGCAAATTCCTTTTCACTTTGCCAGGATCTTAGTGAGAATGTGAAACAAGTGAGCCAAGATGAGGACGAGAAGGCTAAACATACCTCCTTGGTAGAGAAGAGAGTCAAGGTAGGTAACTCAGGTCTGATACAGCAGTTCAGGTGTTATTGATAACATTTCATAGATATCAGGATACATTTCATAAATATTCAGTAACTTTTTATGAATCAAGTCAAAATATATATATACAGCCATGATAAATGATTAGGATGATGAAATTGATTAAAACTTGTGATGTTTGGGGTTGAAGGACCTGGAAGCTGATGTAGAACTTTTGCGTAAGGAGAGGAGACATCTGCTTGCTGACGTCATCAAGTTCCAGGAGGAGGTGGACAATAAGACCTTCAAGGTCGCGGAGCTGGAGAGGGTAGGAATTAAACTGCATGTAGGGCATGGGTCGCAAAACGCTTGGCTGCTTCAGTTTCACTTTCGCTTTTGTTTTTATTTCCTTTGTTCTCATTCTTTCCATTTGTTCTCATTTTGTTATTGGTGATAGGGCTATTCCAGTTAATTATCTATCCCACCCTGGAACTCCAGGTTTTGTTTTAGGGGAAAGGCCAACAGAAGTTTATTAATGATTTACATTGAAGTTCTAGACATTTCAGAAACCAAAACCATGGACAGAATTTTGGAAGTTCCTGGGGCTAGAGATATTTTTTACTGGAATAGCCCTGAAGATATTAGATGTTAGATTTAAATTTTATTACGGTTCAAAATTTTGTCAAAACATTATGCCATGAAATGGTTCATTATGCAAACTGTACTAATGTTTTTTGAACCTCTCAGATCTGGTAAGTGATCATTGGATTTCAACTACTTCTATCTTATACCCAGACTGATATACAGTATAATAGCACTGTCACATAAGTCTTCAATACAGTGTACTGTGTAATATCACATGTACTCATTTTAACATTTCATGGAACAAGACTTTTTCTTTTCTTTTTGTTTTGATTTACAGAGGTTTTGAACTGGTATAATTTTACATAGTTTACGATAAAAAAATCTTATTATTTTGTACCATCACATACAAATTTTGTTATAGTATTTCATTTTTTTTTTTCAAAAATATAATTCATCATCAAAACTTCTTTTTAAGAAAAAATAGTTTGTTAGAGGGAATGTGCAATATTATAATTTTGAGGGATGTCACTTTTTTTTGTGTCTAAACTATTTATACTGATGAGGTCCAAAACATGGTACCAACATTGTAACTTCCAAACCCAGTGTTGCTATTAAAAGCATCACCAAAGAAAAAACAGTAGTAAGTAAATATATATATTGGTCAAGTGACAATGTTTTGATTGTTTTTAAATTGCTTGTTATCATTATGTCTAAATGAGAGCATTACTCTAATGCATACTTGCCAACCCTCCCTATTTAGGAGGGAGACCACCGATTTTTGACTCTAAAATTGAGCATTTTCAACCAGTGAATTTGCTTAACTTAAATCTGAAAATTTCATCTGTAAGAACAGCTAAAAAGAAGCCATTTGAGAGTGGTATTTTTCTTTTTGGTGGTTACATACATGCATAGTAATTATTTATGATTTCAATTCTCCGCATGCGTAATCTCCCCCATGAACATTTCATAAAGTTGGCAATTATGCTAATGGAGAATGACTTCTTACTTTTGTATGGATGTAATTTACAACACAAGCCTTTGATTGTGTGAATTTCTAAACCTTGTTCGATGTTGAATGTGTTTAACAATCCTGCCGGTGGTTGTGTCTCTTTGCATGATTATAATTCAGTTTGTTAATCTAGCCACCACTAATCCTGTTCCACCGTTACGCCACCACTAATCCTGTTCCACCGTTCGGCCACCACTAATCCTGTTCCACCGTTCAGCCACCACTAATCCTGTTGTTCCAATGTTCGGTCACCACATTTATAATACCTGTTTACCTGTCTTCTAGTCTTTATTCTCTGTTTTATAGGGTGTCGGCACTCTTTTCTGTGTATCAGTTCTTTGTCCTGTGTATTCCCGGTGTCTGTACTTTCTGTGTATCAGTCCTTTGTTCTGTGTTTCCCTGGGTGTTTGTACCCTCCTCTATGTTCTGTGTATGAACGGTGTCTGTATTTTCTGTGTATCAGTCCTTTGTTCTGTGTATTCCCCGATGTTTGTACCCTCCTCTGTGTTCTGTGTATTCCCCCATGTTTGTACCCTCCTCTGTGTCCTGTGTTTCCCCGGGTGTTTGTACCCTCCTCTGTGTATGACTGGTGTCTGTACTTTCTGTGTATGACCGGTGTCTGTACTTTCTGTGTAATAGTCTTTGTCCTGTATTTCCCCGGGTGTTTGTACCCTCCTGTGTGTAAGACTGGTGTCTGTGTTTTCTGTGTATCAGTCCTTTGTCCTGTATTTCCCTGGGTGTCTGTACTTTCTGTGTATGACCGGTGTCTGTACTTTCTGTGTAATAGTCTTTGTCCTGTATTTCCCCGGGTGTTTGTACCCTCCTGTGTGTAAGACTGGTGTCTGTGTTTTCTGTGTATCAGTCCTTTGTCCTGTATTTCCCCGGGTGTCTGTACTTTCTGTGTAAGACCGGTGTCTGTACTTTCTGTGTATCAGTCCTTTGTCCTGTATTTCCCCGGGTGTTTGTACCCTCCTGTGTGTAAGACTGGTGTCTGTGTTTTCTGTGTATCAGTCCTTTGTCCTGTATTTCCCCGGGTGTCTGTACTTTCTGTGTAAGACCGGTGTCTGTACTTTCTGTGTATCAGTCCTTTGTCCTGTATTTCCCCCGGTGTTTGTACCCTCCTCTGTGTATGACTGGTGTCTGTGTTTTCTGCGTAGCTATCAGTGTAGCGGCTTGTAGTGCATGCTAGGTTAACTCTTTGCTGTGTCTGGTGATTACCAGGTTCATGCTCATGTTACGCAGACCATCTCCCGTTTGACGTCACGCCTGGAGCGACTGGAGAGACAGCTGAGTGACTCCCGTGACAGAGAGATAGAAGTTAGACTGCGGGCCAAGGAACATGCCGACTTCAGGTAACGACTGGATGTTTCAGTGTCAATCTGATTTAAAAACATTTTGGTGATTGTCATGTTTTACATTGGTTGAAAGATCTTTTATATAAAGGAAGAATTGGTCCACTGTTTGAACGTGGGTCTACTCTGTGACTTTTAAAGTTTGTTTAGCAAAGATAATAAGTTATCCACAGAAATATGAAACAATTTGGAATTAAATACTTAATTTTTTTTCCTCCTGGATTTTTTTGTTGGAGATAAAGATTAAAAGTGATATGAAATCACACTTTACATTGACCTAATCAGCTCATGCTTTTGTTGATGAGAGCATAAATAACAACTATTTCATAAATAAACCATCCAAGATTACTGGTATCATAAGAAATGCTATTTGAGTTATTAATTTTCATATTGAAAGTAACACTATTTTGATGTGAGGATATTCTAACAAGGCAGACTCCTTTATCTAAATTTGGTACATTTTGTATAAGTCATGATCAGTCATGATGCCCATTAATGCTTATCGTTATTAATTTGTAATAATTTGTTATCTAATATCTACATTTTCTCTTGGCCTGAAAATCAAAGGAAAAGATTAAATGACTTGTAATTTATTCTTTAAATCAGACTAAAAGTTGCTAATGACAAGATCAAAGGACTGGAAGAGGAGAAAGCAAGCCATGGAAAGAAGCAGGGTGAATTGAGATCTGAAATTGACTCTCTCAAGCTCCAGGTTTGTAGGTTAGAGGGGAGCAAATCAGAGGTATCAAGCTTAAAAGATGAGTGTGACCGTAAGTCATCCGAGCTTATTGAGACTAAGAACCAGCTTAGTAAGAGTAAAGAGGAAAAGTTTGACCTCTCTCAGAAGGTACGGCGACTGACAGATGACAAAGACAATCTGGAACACTCTGTCAAAAAGCTAGAGGAGAAGGTGGAGAAACTTGACAAACGTTTGAAAGAGGCAGAATCTCAAGCAAGGGAGGTAATAGTGCTGAGGAGTGAGAAAGAGGGCCTTGAGAGAAGAAATAAAGACCTACAAAAGGAAACCAGTAAGCTGAATGAGCTCACCACAGTGTGTAAGGAGAGGGATGCTCTCACTGTCAAGGTACGTGTTTCTCAATCTGTTGAGAAATTAAAAAAAAATGTTTTACTTGATTGATCAATTAAGGGACAGACCACTCAATATGGCCCTGCAATGGAGTAAGAGGAAGAGGGAGTGGGTGTTTATACCGGAATCACCATGTCTGTCTGTTCATACTACTGTCTGGTCAATTGTGCACTGTTTTGGACTTTACATTTTTAGACGAAATCCAAAGAATTTTAGTTTTAATTTGGTTTTTTCATTAAATTTCTTTAGAGGTATACCAAGCATTTGATATTTGCATTACGGTGGCAATGACAATTCATATGGCCTTCTAAAGTGTCACAACCACCACCATACATTATAAGAAAGTGGTTTGCCATATGAATTATGTGGTAGTGATTTGCTGGGGTATTTAAAGTTATCTGTTTCTGTAATTTTCTTTTACTCTCACAGCTTCAGAGTGTAGAAAAGGAGTTGGAGGAACAGAAAATTTTAGCGACCAAACGCTGGAACAAGATTGCAGATGCTGAAGATATACGCCAGACTAACAATTTTCTGGAAAGCAAGGTGAAAGATCAACAGGAGAAGGTGGAACAGCTGGAGATTAAGGTGAAGAGTCTAGAAGGGGACCTAAAAGCCTCGAAAGAACGTGAGAACCGTGTACAGAGTCTGATGGAGGAGGTGGATCGTCTGAGGCTGGAGAAGAAATCCCTGGAGGTGAAGATGAGGGAGCTTCAGGTGGAATGGGAGTCAAAACAGCAGGAAACAACGGGCAACAAACGGCAGGTAGACGTCATGGAGGAGAAATTCAGTAAGGTAAGTTCTGACCTAACAATCGGTGGGGTTCTGACCTAACAATCGGTGAGGTTCTGACCTAACAATCGGTGAGGTTCTGACCTAACAATCGGTGAGGTTCTGGCCTACTTACCCGGTGAGGTTCTGGTCTACTTACCCGGTAAGTAGGCCAGAGTAAACTGAAGCAAGTGCATTAAAGTATCTTGTTCAAACATACATCACTGTGTGGTGACACGACTCAAACCCGTAAATCTTCGTTCATCAGCCAGACATCCTATCACTGGACTACCATGCCTCCAGCATAAATACTATTGTATGTACATTTCAGGAGAAAGAGAAGCATGACCAGGTTATTGTGGAGTTGAGGCGGGAACTACATGATGCCAATCTGGCCCTCAGTGAAGCTCGCTCACTGCTGGCTGCTAGTGAGAGACAGGAACGTAATAACAAGGAGCGGTACGAATCGGAGATCCGTGACCTTCAACTCAAGCTGCATAGGTCAGAGGTGAGGATCATTCTAATTTGTTGGTTTAGTTGTGTATGTTTTGTAAATATTGCCATTGCTGATGACTAGATTTTAATGTTTACTGAATTGTGTTGCTTTTGACTTCTGTAGAATATTGTTGACCTAGAACAAGAACTTAAGCTCCTGAAGTCACAGGCAGAGAAATCTACGAGACAGTATAAGGTATGAATTGCACATCTAGTTGAAGACAAGACTCAATTTCACTTTATTATATGCAGATTTTTATGCCCCCGCCATGAAATGGGGGGCATATGGTGTTACCCATGTCTGTTGTGTCCCGTCGCTTCGTGTCCCTCCCATGGTAATGTAACCAGCTTATTTAAATAACTACCTATCCAATTGTCATCAAACTTCGCATACGTAATAAGCATGAAGAACTAATTCATATAGGGGAAGGGGGCATATATGTCTCACAGACATTTCTAGTTTAATAGGAATAAAACATAGCACATTTTAGTAATTGAGATCACTATCAGAAGTAATAGGATATTGTTCATTCACCAACCCTGGTTCAGCTAAAACATGTGACATATTTACAGGAAATGGAAGATAGAATATCCAGCCTCCAGAAAGAGAAGAGTTCCATCAATATGGAGAAGCACATGGTACAGGACCAGCTGGTTCAGAAGGAACACGAGTGTGAGCTAGAAACACAGGTATTTTGTCAGCGAGGCCAAGTCACCATGTTTTATTCATTCACCCCTGAAGTTACATTTAAACTCTTCCAATTCCAAGATTGGAATAGTTCATAAAGAAATTTTAGAGGTGAAAAAGTTAATGTAGTATCCATTGAGTATAAACATCATTGAAAAATATTCCATCATTTCAACTTTTTTAATTGCATCTGGTCCGAAAGACCCAAGCTGAGTTGTAACATCAGACTTAGACTGTTGTATAAAGTGTCTCTATTATACTGTTGTAGAAAGTGGCTAAGCTACAGACTGTTATACTGTTGTAAAAAGTGGCTAAGCTACAGACTGTTATACTGTTGTAGAAAGTGGCTAAGCTACAGACTGTTATACTGTTGTAGAAAGTGGCTAAGCTACAGACTGTTATACTGTTGTAGAAAGTGGCTAAGCTACAGACTGTTATACTGTTGTAGAAAGTGGCTAAGCTACAGACTGTTATACTGTTGTAGAAAGTGGCTAAGCTACAGACTGTTATACTGTTGTAGAAAGTGGCTAAGCTACAGACTGTTATACTGTTGTAGAAAGTGGCTAAGCTACAGACTGTTATACTGTTGTAGAAAGTGGCTAAGCTACAGATGTAGAAAGTCTCTCTATTATACTGTTGTAGAAAGTGGCTAAGCTACAGACTGTTTAACTGTTATAGAAAGTAGCTAAGCTACAGACTGTTATACTGTTGTAGAAAGTGTCTCTATTATACTGTTGTAGAAAGTGGGTAAGCTACAGACTGTTATACTGTTGTAGAAAGTGGCTAAGCTACAGACTGTTTAACTGTTGTAGAAAGTGGGTAATCTACAGACTGTTATACTGTTGTAGAAAGTGGGTAAGCTACAGACTGTTATACTGTTGTAGGAAGTGGCTAAGCTACAGACTGTAATACTGTTGTAGAAAGTGGCTAAGCTACAGACTGTTATACTGTTGTAGAAAGTGACTAAGCTACAGACTGTTATACTGTTGTAGAAAGTGACTAAGCTACAGACTGTTATACTGTTGTAGAAAGTGGCTAAGCTACAGACTGTGTGTAGTGAGTTGGAGGAACAGTTACAGGAACTTGAAGCTCTGGCTGAGGAACATGAACGCCAGCAGAGTGAATGGAATAACATCAGGCAAGTTTCAGGAATTACTTCTTTACAGCTACCACTTCACCTTTATACCCAAAAGAGTTATTTCCCTTGTCAAAGTTTTCCCCTCTCCTTTGCTGAAATGCATTTCTTATTCCTGGTTAGCAGCATTGATAAAATGTAGGATACCAGGTAAGCATTGTTTAAGTCTTGATTTTAGTTTAGTTTTACCTAGTTTGTTTTCAAATACTCAAATTCCGGAAGACTGTTGTTCTGTAAAATACACGAAATAATGTACTCATTAATAATTTTAAAAAACACTTGAAAACAATTATTTCAAGATATTGACTGATAAAATTTCTTAATATCTTGATTATGCTATTAAACTTGATATGTATCAATATTAAAATACACAATATCAAAATGGTTCTTTTCCTGTTATAAAGATATTATTGGTACACATATATGTTATGTAATCATTATAATATGCCTAATGTTTTAGGGAGACGTTTGAGACAGCTGTGGTGGAGAGGGAGGAAGAAATAGAGGGCACCTCCCACCGTCTACATGCTTTAGAGCAGGCTAAGTAAGTCCCATAGACGATACCTTCTACCAGGCTAAGTAAGTCCCATAGACGATACCTTCTAGCAGGCTAAGTAAGTCCCATAGACGATACCTTCTAGCAGGCTAAGTAAGTCCTACAGACGATACCTTCTAGCAGGCTAAGTAAGTCCCATAGATGATACCTTCTAGCAGGCTAAGTAAGTCCCATAGACGATACCTTCTAGCAGGCTAAGTAAGTCCCATAGATGATACCTTCTAGCAGGCTAAGTAAGTCCCATAGACGATACCTTCTAGCAGGCTAAGTAAGTCCCATAGACGATACCTTCTAGCAGGCTAAGTAAGTCCCATAGACGATACCTTCTAGCAGGCTAAGTAAGTCCCATAGACGATACCTTCTAGCAGGCTAAGTAAGTCCCATAGACAATACCTTCTAGCAGGCTAAGTAAGTCCTATAGACGATACCTTCTACCAGGCTAAGTAAGTCCCATAGAGGATACCTTCTACCAGGCTAAGTAAGTCCCATAGACGATACCTTCTAGTAGGCTAAGTAAGTCCCATAGACAATACCTTCTAGCAGGCTAAGTAAGTCCCATAGACGATACCTTCTACCAGGCTAAGTAAGTCCCATAGAGGATACCTTCTACCAGGCTAAGTAAGTCCCATAGACGATACCTTCTAGTAGGCTAAGTAAGTCCATAGACGATACTTTCTAGCAGGCTAAGTAAGTCCCATAGACGATACCTTCTAGCAGGCTAAGTAAGTCCTATAGACGATACCTTCTAACAGGCTAAGTAAGTCCCATAGAGGACACCTTCTAGCAGGCTTAGTAAGTCCTATAGACGATACCTTCTAGCAGGCTAAGTAAGTCCCATAGACGATACCTTCTAGCAGGCTTAGTAAGTCCTATAGACGATACCTTCTAGCAGGCTAAGTAAGTCCCATAGACGATACCTTCTACCAGGCTAAGTAAGTCATATAGACGATACCTTCTAGCAGGCTAAGTAAGTCCCATAGAGGACACCTTCTAGCAGGCTTAGTAAGTCCTATAGACGATACCTTCTAGCAGGCTAAGTAAGTCCCATAGACGATACCTTCTACCAGGCTAAGTAAGTCCTATAGACGATACCTTCTAGCAGGCTTAGTAAGTCCTATAGACGATACCTTCTACCAGGCTAAGTAAGTCCTATAGACGATACCTTCTACCAGGCTAAGTAAGTCATATAGACGATACCTTCTAGCAGGCTAAGTAAGTCCTATAGACGATACCTTCTAGCAGGCTAAGTAAGTCCTATAGACGATACCTTCTACCAGGCTAAGTAAGTCCTATAGACGATACCTTCTAGCAGGCTAAGTAAGTCCTATAGACGATACCTTCTAGCAGGCTAAGTAAGTCCTATAGACGATACCTTCTAGCAGGCTAAGTAAGTCCTATAGACGATACCTTCTAGCAGGCTAAGTAAGTCCTATAGACGATACCTTCTAGCAGGCTAAGTAAGTCCTATAGACGATACCTTCTAGCAGGCTAAGTAAGTCCTATAGACGATACCTTCTAGCAGGCTAAGTAAGTCCCATAGACGATACCTTCTAGCAGGCTAAGTAAGTCCCATAGACGATACCTTCTAGCAGGCTAAGTAAGTCCTATAGACGATACCTTCTAGCAGGCTAAGTAAGTCCTATAGACGATACCTTCTAGCAGGCTAAGTAAGTCCTATAGACGATACCTTCTACCAGGCTAAGTAAGTCCTATAGACGATACCTTCTAGCAGGCTAAGTAAGTCCTATAGACGATACCTTCTAGCAGGCTAAGTAAGTCCCATAGACGATACCTTCTAGCAGGCTAAGTAAGTCCATAGACGATACCTTCTACCAGGCTAAGTAAGTCCCATAGACGATACCTTCTACCAGGCTAAGTAAGTCCCATAGACGATACCTTCTACCAGGCTAAGTAAGTCCCATAGACGATACCTTCTAGCAGGCTAAGTAAGTCCCATAGACGATACCTTCTAGTAAGCATACTAACTATTCACTTAATTTGGTATTCTCCATTAAGTCTTCACAGTACTTGGGTTTTATCGATGCACACTATACTGTCCATCTAAAAGAGAAACAACCTGATTGAAATGTCAGTCAATTGTCACTCCAAAGTCTATATAAAAAAAAGATTGATTGAAGAAAGCAACTTTAACAATTTTGCAATAACAGTCTGGCAAGCTAACCATACTTTCATAGCTGTAGTAGAGAGTTGACGTATGAACAGTGGTTGATTCTCCAGTAAAACCTCCTGGTTGTTGGATATGGAATTTATTTCACTTGAGTTAAATATTTTTTGAAGTTACAAAAGACACAAGCTTTAGCAAGTTTTTTTCATTACTTATAAAAAATAATTACCAAGAGTGAAATTAATTCCATATCCAATAACCACGAGTCATGTGACCTGTTGTGGTAGAAATATTTAACAAATATTGCATGGCACTGAGGGCAATATGGGAGTTTATGGACTGGTCAGTCACCCAAAAATATGTATAAAATATATAGTGCCGGCCCATAGTCCTTGAATCCGGGCCAATATACGAAAATATTGACTGGAGCAACTACTAGAATTGTATAGGCACTTAAATGAATGAGTGTCAGAATGAGGTATGAAACATGTATATATATATAATGATGAAGCTAGTTCTCAGGCTGTGTCATATAAGATTATGTATTTTACTATGTGATAAAACAACGTGTTGTATAAACCAGATATCATTGTTTTATCAGGAACTCATAGGTTGTTTATTGATCATAATGAAAGTTTAAGTGGCATTTATGATTGATGTCTTTCATTTGTCTCTGCCATTAACATTGTGATTCTATTCAGTTTTCCTAATAAAATCAACACCATAATTTATGTTTTGCTATGGGCCGTGCAAGTTTCTACTTATGTTGTCCATAAACATATAATTGACCGCTCCAGTTCTTCTTTGCTGAATAAAATAGTGAAACCACAGTATGTCAGTAAACACTGAAGGTGATTGTGATGCTTGTGAGATTTGTAACAGTTTACTACTTGGTACTTGTTTATAAGCTTAGTTTGTAATTGATCACACTTACAGACACACAGCTAGTGAGAAAGTTGCGAACATAAAGAAACAGATGACGTCCATGAAGGCAGCTCACAAGGCTGAAATAGAGGCTCTTAACCACAAAATATGGGAAACACAGAGAGCTGGACTGAAAAATGAGGCCAAGGTTTGTATAGAGATGCTCTTAACCACAAAATATGGGAAACACAGAGAGCTGGATTGAAAAATGAGGCCAAGGTTTGTATAGAGAGGCTCTTAACCAAAAATATGGGAAACACAGAGAGCTGGACTGAAAATGAGGCCAAGGTTTGTATAGAGAGGCTCTCAACCACAAAATATGGGAAACACAGAGAGCTGGACTGAAAAATGAGGCCAAGGTTTGTATAGAAAGGCTCTTAACCACAAAATATGGGAGGTGCAGAGAGCTGGACTGAAAAATGAGGCCAAGGTTTGTATAGAGAGGCTCTTAAACCACAAAATATGGGAGACACAGAGAGCTGGTCTGAAAAATGAGGCCAAGGTTTGTATAGAGAGGCTCTTAACCAAAAATATGGGAGACAGAGAGAGCTGGACTGAAAAATGAGGCCAAGGTTTGTATAGAGAGGCTCTTAACCACAAAATATGGGAGACACAGAGAGCAGGACTGAAAAATGAGGCCAAGGTTTGTAAAGAGAGGCTCTTAACCACAAACTGTGGGAGACAGAGAGAGCTGGACTGAAAAATGAGGCCAAGGTTTGTATAGAGAGGCTCTTAAAGGGGCATCTCGCGAAAGTAAGCTTTTTTTCATATTTTTTTTCAAAATATTACATACACATATCGAGTGGGTATTCTTATGGACTACCACGATCAGATTCCGCTGACATGTATTCATAAAATAAATAATTTCAAAATAACTAGTGGAACTCCAAAACGTCTGGCCAGACGTTCTGAATTGGGATTTCCACCTACCAACGCATGCGCAGCGAGCGCCGTTTCCATTGTAAACACTCTGTCTGTTATTACCGTTACACTACGATAAGGCCTAACTACTAAGCGAAAAGTTGCCGAATGGTCAAAATATGACACAAGACTGCGTTACGGAATCATATTGAGAGATGGGAAGTATTCTAAGGAGAAACTTCCTGCTCTATTGCGTGTATGTTACATATTTCTTCTGTGTAACGGTAACATTAACAAATAAAGCTTTAATTTGGTTTTGAGGCTACCCAAGGGGAAACTGTTTCAGTCTTCTGTTGCATAAAATGCGTGTGTAATATTAAACTTAAAGTTTGTTTTATAATATTCTCTTTATAAAATCTTATGTTCCAGTAAAACAGTATGATTTAATTATATTGCTGGATAGAAAGACATTTTCAAATACTATATATACCATAACAGAAAAAAGTCGTTTGATTACGTTGTAAAACGGGACGTGCGACCGAGGTACATACGGCTTCAATTTGGACAAAAGGAATATAAAAATTTGTTTTCACGCGTAAAAAAAAGTGATATTCATACTTAATCTGTAATTTAGTGAAGGTACAAATATCATTGGGTTGCGACACCGGTATTGAATTTGATACGAAAATATAAACATAACTGGAAAAAAAAATAAAAAAAAAAACAAAGTTATACAACATATACTTATATGTATATTCCATTCCTGCAGGTTTTTTTTTTTTTAAAGTCACCGTCCTTTTACAAGACGACAAAAAAGATGTTAAAAGAAAGCGGAATTATCATAACATATCCATAGTTTAGTTATAAGTGTTTCAACAGTTCCAAATCTGATATACATGTAGTCATGCTTATAGTGTGTCGTTATATGAGTGTGTGGACTTAAATATTCGCATTCCGTGATACGTGTTAACGTGAGAAGACGCTGAAAGTTGGATAGATTTTAAATGAATATGAATGTACTTTGTATATATAGTCTGAAAAAAAAATCCTCAAGACATTGAGTTGTAAAAAAAAATCGCAAACATTTCATGTCATTTTGTTTTCGACCTTTTCAATGCATGCTACATACATTTTATGAAATCATCTGAAAAGTTGGTTCGTGAATATTACCTTTTACATAAATTAAGGTTTGTACCATGGCCGTATCCCGTACCCATGTGTACCGGTCTCGGTCAGGTAAATATAATATAGATAATTCCTGGTGTCGATCGATATATGGTGCCGATGTGCCGACAATTATTCTTCATTTGAATATCGGTATGTGTGCATTTGATGTCTAATTTCAATGTGAATGTGATTCAACAAGTTTATACACGGACTTTGTCTCTGTTTCATCAGCCGTATACATTACTCGTTCCCTCCCGTATGGCCCCTTTCCGTCAAACTGAGCAGGAAACTTGCGGCACACCTGTCACGTTGCGTCATCCCCGCTATTTTTATCTGGGCTTGCAAAATCGCATTCCTCGGGAAAGTGGTCAATATAGACATTTTGAGTGGACTTTTGAATTTGGGAATAACAGGAAAGTATAATTAGTAGTGCAGACGCCATGTATATTCAAGAACAGGCATTTAGGCTTTCGCGGGATGCCCCTTTAACCACAAACTGTGGGAGACACAGAGAGCTGGACTGAAAAATGAGGCCAAGGTTTGTATAGAGAGGCTCTTAACCACAAAATATGGGAGACACAGAGAGCAGGACTGAAAAATGAGGCCAAGGTTTGTATAGAGAGGCTCTTAACCACAAAATATGGGAAACAGAGAGCTGGACTGAAAAATGAGGCAAAGGTTTTATAGAGAGGCTCTTAACCACAAAATATGGGAAACACAGAGAGCTGGACTGAAAAATGAGGCCAAGGTTTGTATAGAGAGGCTCTTAACCACAAAATGTGGGAGACATAGAGAGCTGGACTGAAAAATGAGGCAAAGGTTTGTATAGAGAGGCTCTTAAACCACAAAATATGGGAAACACAGAGAGCTGGTCTGAAAATGAGGCCAAGGTTTGTATAGAGAGGCTCTTAACCAAAAATATGGGAGACAGAGAGCTGGACTGAAAAAATGAGGCCAAGGTTTGTATAGAGAGGCTTTTAAACCACAAAATATGGGAAACACAGAGAGCTGGACTGAAAAATGAGGCCAAGGTTTGTATAAAGGAGGGCCAAACCAGGAACTATTATATGTTTGGAAAATATCATATGTATCTCCTTTCCCCAGAGTGATGTTGAAGATGATATGTTTTTGTACTGTCCATCTGTTTGGAGTTTCATTAGTTATACACTCAATTATTTGCTCATACTTTGACCGTTCATAACAAAAGTCACAAGAAAATAAGTTTTTTGTAAGGTGCACATAGTCTTAAAGTCATTCTACACTAACATATTGTTTGCATTATTTCAGATTTTTGATGATTTAATAGATATACATTTATTTTGCTGATTACTTTGTAACTGTTGGACAGATTTCTGTATATCAGGTTTTACTAGGACTGTCTTCAGTTTAACTTTTCTACTATGTACACCTACCACAATGCGGGTAATGATGGTGACAAAAATTAATTAAGTAGTTCTAGTACAAGAATAGTACTCTGACACTGTGAGCAAGGTCATAAGTAAACAGGTTGTGTATGGACTTTCACTGCAAAGGGCAGTATTTAACATGGACATTCTGATTTTACCAATGTCAAAAGGAGAAAGGATGAATATTTGACAGAGTGAACAGTAGTTATAATGGTTTTGTGTACAACATGTGATAGAAGTGATTACATACACTGTCTAACAGGTATCCGAGCTGAAGGAGCACAACATGCAGCTCAAGTGTGTGGCTGACTCACAGAAACGTAACCTGGAGGCTGACCTGGACGAGAAAAGAGCTCTCAAAGAGGAGGTAACTCATCTGAATCCAAATCTGTATTAAAAGAACAAAAATTACATAAGTCTTTCTGCTCAATTTTACAGTGATATCTCATCTTTTGTTCAGTTGTTTTGTCAAGTTGCATGGTACGTCATTTAATAACACTTGTTTAAATTAAACAAATTTGAGGAAAAAAAGAAAAGTGGAAAAAATGGGAGATGATACAAGGTTTACTATGCCAGCTTTTGTAAACATTAAAAGACAGGTGATGCAGCAAAATGCAGCTGTTGCATGAATGTATTTATATTATCATGAAGTAAAGAAATATAGCATGACATCACACATTTCCAACAGGTAACACAACTCCTGTATACCTGATAATTTCATCATTGATTATGTTAACACATCTAGATAAATATGAGATGCTGTCTGGTAATTTTTGAGCGTGGCTGTTGACAGATCTCCTCTGTAATGACCGAGTGCCAGGACCTGCGCACTAAGAACCTAAAACTAAAGCACCACCTGGACGACGCCATGGACAAATTTGAGCTCATTTTTGGAGAGAAAATTAGTCTGGAAAACTTTACAGATGCTCTACAGGTAAGAAACTTATTCTTGTTGCAAAACGTCTGGCATGTTTCATTACTGGGCTGTTCCAGAATTATCCATATGGGAAGGGTAGGAGGCACTTTTTCAAAGACCCCACCAAATATTAAAAGAAATTTAACATTTTTTTTAAAGAAATAGTAAGCAGATCTGGTTTTAACCCCATTACCCATGATATATTAGTACATCACGTGACTGAATCCTGCCTTCCCATTGGCTATACACATGGGTACTATGAAGCGATAGTGCCCACTATTCAGGGCACTATCAAATTTGGCACAATATTCAACGTAAATCTATTATGACGTCACTATTAAGTTACGTCACTATTACGTCTTGCTACTATTCTACTAGAAAACGGGTGACTTTGGAAACGACCAATAGCTGGCCATGGTCTAGCACAATACAAGCGAGTTTTTGTGTATATCTGTGTATTTAAATGGAAGGATGATGTACCAAACCCATTATGGCACTGTTGAGAGGGCACCATTGTCTCGTGATGAGATAGTGCCCTCGCCTTCGGCTCAGGCAATGTTCCATCCCTCGACAATACTATGAGGCAATAGTGCCCTCTCAACAGGGCCATAATAGATAATTAGTTGGGTGTCTCCCGCCTCCCCCACACGATTAATTATGGAATAGCCCTAAGATACTGATGCTGGAAATTATATAGAACATGTCCTTAATCTGTTTGTTATAACTGATATTATGCACATCATAAGTCTCCTCTCACAGAAAGGAAGTTACTCCATTTTATTTCTAGTCCAAATTTGTCCAGGCCATCACTATTATAGAAGATGTGTACTTGTATGATGTGTTGTGAGTTCTCTGGTAATTAAGATCTTCAGCCAGGTAATGAAATTTTAGGTCACCTGAGACAAAGTCTCAGTTGACCTATTGCAATCGCCTTTTGTCCGGCGTCGTCCGTCGTAAACAATTTACATTTTCAACTTCTTCTCAAAAACCGCTGAACTAAATTCAATGAAATTTTACAGGAAGCTTCCATGGCTGAGGGTGAACCAAAATTGTGAATTATTTGGTCCCCACCCCCCAGTGGCATGCTGGGCGGGGCCAAAAAGGGTAAAATTGGCTAAAACTTCAAAAATCTTCTCCTCTACTCTCAGATATGGTAGAATCAAATACTCTTCATAGATAGAAGGGTCTTAAGGTGCTTTACCAAAATTGTGAATTTCATGACCCTTGGGTCTCATGTTTGCCCCTGGGGAGGGGGTAAACTTTACTATAGTTTATATAGGGAAATCACATTTTTGACTATTATTTGTTGGATTTGTATTGGAATTCATTCTAACTTGTATCAAATTATCAGCATGGGATGACACTTTGATGGTATGTACATGTTGGCCCTAGTTGACCCCCAGGGGCCTGCGGGGCGGGGCCAAAAAGGGTAAAATTATCTTAATAAACAGCTAATTGTACCTACCTGACTTTGACAAAAACATTTTGCAGATTTCTACAATAAGGACACTGACCTTTACTTGAGGTCAAAGGTTAAATAATAGCCATGTTTATCTTCTAAATCAGAAAATTTGTAATAGATCCCACAAAAGAGTTTTGAAAATTGTATATGAAGGGGAGGCATGCTTTCGAAGTTGGCAACAAAACTGCATTAAATCATTCTATATGGTGGTTTATGATTATTGTCCGTCTTTCTGTTCATTTTAGGGTGTTCATTTCCTGGAGAAGTATAAGTTTGAGAGTACGATTGGCCAGCAGATGAAGCTCATTGACTACCTCCACGCTCTCTGGGCAGAGAACAGTGCTACCAAGAAAAAAAAGGTATAAAAGCTTGGTTAAGGAATCCTAACACACTTGTCTATATAATCTGAATATTGTGAGGTTGATATTTTTATGCCCCCGCCATGAAATGGTGTTGTATATCTCTGTTGTAGTGGGGCAGTACGCTGTTTGGAGTTTTAAGGATGTTGTATATCTCTGTTGTAGTCGGGCAGTAAGGTATTTGGAGTATTAAGGATGTTGTATGTCCCTGTTGTAGTCAGTCAGTAAGGTATTTGGAGTATTAAGGATGTTGTATGTCCCTGTTGTAGTCAGGCAGTAAGGTATTCGGAGTATTAAGGGTGCTGTATATCTCTGTTGTAGTCGGGCAGTAAGCTGTTTGGAAGTGCTAAAACTAAGGATGTCCTCAGCCCAGGGAACCCAATGCCCTACCTCGATCTCCAAACAGCACTTGACCAGGAACGCAAGCGCTGCAACAAACTTCAGGAACAGAACGAGAAACTGAGGCAGGAAAAGTTTGCTCAGGCAAATGAATGTAAGTACAGAACTGTTGTATAAACAGTAGTTATACTGTCTCTCTTGTTGTAGAATTATAGAAGACGAAAGTGTTACTTCGAGAATTTATATAGAAACAGGGATAAATGATAGAGGACTCGGACACTTTCAGGGGAATATTAGGTGTGTTATGAAGTATTGTGAATAATTCATAAGAAATGTAGGTTATTCTTTTCAGATGTAAAATAAAAAAAAAAATGTGTATTTAACAAGAAAATGAAGGTAGAGTATTGAAAATTAAAATACAAAATTTGATAAAAATTATGTTTTAGTTTTTGAGACATTAAGACAACAATGTGATATAGAAAACAATTCATACAAAGGTGAAAATTTTGTGAGTCAATTTAAAATGCCCTGCGGAATGGCTATGTTTCCATGACAATATTCTATCTACCATGACATATTTAATGCACACTATCAGGGTGTGAGCAGAACACCATACCTGGAGCCTCGGAGAAAAGTCAGTCAGGTATGGTCGGCCAGAGTGTCACATGTACTCAAGACAAATTATACACCTGTCACGCTTAAATATATCTGCTTTTATGTAACATGCTGTTGGGACATCAAGGATCTGCCAGTACTAGAAAGGTTGAGGTCTTTTGATTAATATTAATATTAACAAACTACATGTATTTAGTTTTGGATATGAACAATGTATTTGAGCCCTTGTCACCTAGGTCATATTTATGAGCCCTGTTGCCATGGTAATATGAGCCCTTGTCACTTGCTACTAGAATTGTAATGTGAGCCCTTGTTATATAGGAAATACCACCCTCATTGCCACAATAATATGAGCCTTTGTCTTACAGGTTATCTGACTGTTGTTCATGTGGTAATGTGAGCCCTTGTCATATAGGTGACATGAGCTCTTATTAATTGCCCTGATACATTTTCTATTACATTTGTACCACATATTTCATATCTAAGAACATTAAGATATTAAACCAATATCAAATATATCGTGTAACTGAGGGGAACATTGAAAATGCCATATTTTTTCACCCTATGTGGTTCACAGTCTAGTAGTATTGTCATCCTCAGTAATCAATGCATGTGTATGTATATCTAGTGTCGGGGATAACAATAGTAATTATCCAACAGAATGGCTATGTGAAAACATAAAAAAAATTATCTTGTGTCTGGGATAACTATTATAACCAACAGAATGGCTATGTGGCAAAGATACAAATATATATCTAGTGTCTGGGATAACAATAGTAATTAACCATCAGGTTTCAAGAAAATATTTTAGCATTGTTTTGTCAACAGAGTCCAATAGACTGTTAAATCATACTTATAACAAATATACATGTAACCCACAACTAACTGATATAAAGCATTTTGTATTACTTGGTATACATGATAAACAAAATATTCCAGACTTTGTTTACAGCTTTGTATCAAAAAAATATTGTACTGGGTTTTTGGATACATTTGTTTTTATATGTATTTTATCTAACACAGAGGACTGTTTTAGGGAAAAAATGTGGATTGATACAAAGAAATATTTTAAACATAGAAACTAAATTGTACAGAATTGTGATAACCACTGGTATCCATAATTATTCAGACAACTGGGAGATAGAATGAATATCAAGAATGAAGAACAAAAATATGATGTAAAAACTTTATAATTATACAGAAATTTGGTAACATACCAGTAAGTTTATATATAAAAAACCCAGGAGATGTAGTCATATTGAAAAGTTTAGAGAATGTTCATTTCCAATCATTCATAGAACTGTTGATATTTTCAGTATTAAAATTGATGGGATCCCTGAAGGAGAATGAAACTCTGACACCAAGCGACAGAGTTGCTGTGGCTGCCTTAGTTAGATCTCCCTCAGCTCATTCAGCGTCTGTCAACCTCCTGACACCGAGTGTGAAGAGGTCCAGCAGTGTGTACTCGTACGGCCTCCCCCAGACCCCAAGTCAGAGGATGCACCACAACATCCCGCACCGCTTCGTAACGGGACTCAACACCCGCGCTACAAAGTGTGCTGTCTGTCTCGGCAGTGTACCTTTTGTCAAACAGGCATCCAAGTGTCAAGGTGAGCAGTCAGACCTGTGTAGTGTAGGACCTAGAACATCCACTGTGTAGTGTAAAACCTAGAACATCCACTGTGTATTTACTTTAGTAGTGACACAGATGGCATTAATTATGTATTTAGCATCCAAATGTACCAGAAGACTATAAGTAATGTTAAAAAAAGTAAATATATAATCCTTTCCTCTTGTAAGTTAGTAACACTAGTAGTGAAAGAATAAACTATAAAAATACCGCCACGTTTCATCCACAGCAATTGTTGCGGTATAACGAGGGTGGCGATAGTATCGAATTATGAAAATCATAACCATAAATTAAATTGCATAATAGATTGCATTTCCAACATTTCTTTAAAAACAAGCTTAGTCTTATATCGTCATATAGATTTACATTGGCACAAATTTATATCTGAAAATAGTTATTGATCTGCTTTTGCCGCATGCCATTTCAAATTGAACACTAAAGGTTTCCTTGATCTCCAAAAACAGAACAATATGACGTTATCGTCGAGGGAAATATATAGCGATTCAGGACGTTTGTATTTTAAAGGGTGTGGCGGATGGCGTTATGCGAGGGTGGCGAACTTAATGGGGGAATTATATAGAAGGGAAATCCGTTCTAGAGGTTTAGGTGGCGGTATGCGAGGGTGACGGTAGATTCGGTTGGCGATAGGTCGAGGGTACACTGTATTATCTGATTCAGTTTATTCATTCCACGGAAAAAAGTTTCTCTATATAATTTCTGTCTGCTATGATCTGATATAAATAACAAGTTTATTGAATGTTGGCACAATACATGCTTCCTTTGACAAGATAAATACATGTTTTGTCGATTTTGTAAGTGTAACATTCATGTCTTTCTTTCCTCGGCTCTGTATAACTGATCAACTAAAGACATCATAAGTGACAATAGCAATGTTATGATTACTGTACATACTGTTGCAGAGTGCCACATGGTGTGTCACCCGAAGTGCGTCTCCGCGGCTCCTGCCACCTGTGGCCTTCCTACAGAGTATGTCCAACACTTCCGCGAGATAATGAGTCGTGACGAGGACGCACCGGTCAACAGAAAGCTGTCACTGTGCAAGGATGATAAACCCATACACATGCAGGGTTTCCTCAAAATACCAAGGTACACATGAATAGTGGGCTTTCTTTAGTGTAAAACTCATTGTACCAGTACATTTGGATATTGGACTTTCTTTCTAACATACTTACAGGGTTTCCTCAAACTACCCAGGTACAATACAGAAAACGCATTTTACTCGTACATTCTTATAGAGGTTTGTCAAGATACCCAGATACAATACACTTGGAAATTGGACTTCCTTAAAAATAAAACTCATTGTACCATACACTTGCACATTTATAGGGCTTCTTCAAGATACCCAGGTACAACATGCTTGGGAAAAATCTGTAATTAGGTCAACAATTACTAAAAATTTTGAATTTTTCAATGTTCATTCTGGCATGAAATGGAAAATAATGTTGTTAAACCTTTCTGATACCTAGATGTCCTACATCTCTGAATATGTATTGCCTCCTCTCATACACTTGTACTGTAGCGCTGTATGTGTAGAGAATGTGCTCGGAGCTATAACAGTTTCACTTTCATGTCATCCAGATACGAGATGCAAGAAACTTTATGTTGTGTTAAATATAGCATTAGGTAACATAAGCTCTCGTGAGCTTGTATTTTGACAAAACATGACAATAAAATGTACAAACATATCAGAATATAAAGCATATAACATGATGCAAAGGACATAGACAGAATGTATAAGCATTGAAAGTACTAAGAAATATAAGAATGAGCTATGAAACTAGGACTATCATAGATGAAAGACTGAAATATCGCAGATATAATGTTAAGAAATGTATTGTTAAGAATGAACACTTGCATTAACCAAGCACAGTGTTACTAAAGGTAGAGTTAAAACACTCTCAGAGCAAAGTGTAACATACGCTACTGTAGCAAAAAGTAAAAATTTCCATGATATACTCTAATATAGTGTGAGTTAAAAGAATTTACTGAAGAAACTGTGAAAATGGTTTAACACTGTGTCATGTGTTACAGTACAGGGACGCAGGGCTGGGAGAAGAAATGGGCATCGCTGGAAGACAACATACTTATGCTATACAACAATGAGACAGACGCTAATCCCATCGATTCATTCAACCTGAACCCCCAGGAGACCGATGTGACCGTACACAGTGCCATAAGCTCGGCGGAGCTCCCCAACACTGCCCTGACGGACCTCAGTCACGTTATCAAGGTGGAACACGAGCCACTGACCACGTGCTGGCCGGGCAGGTTAGCTGATTATATCAGTCTGCCAAATGGTTCATTACTTTTGCATCTCTGTAGAGAGAAATTTCACTTTCTGGTAAATCTTGAATTGTTGTATTTCCCAGGGTAGACGTGTTGTTTAACTTCTGACAGACTTCTCAATGAAAGTAACAGACATGATCGCCAGAACATACTTGGTTTCAGTTTTACTGAGTATTACCTAATGCAGTTATTTCATTGTATCATGAATCTAGTTTTGAGTTATGCACAGTAATTAGAGTTCAGGGGGCTTTTTAAACCAGACAAAATTATATACCCAGCAAATTTACATGGCTTTCACAGAAAATGAAAAGATGCTGAAAAATTTGATACCAACTACATTAATTTTTACATGTGCTTTATTTCCTTTTTTATGCGGTCTGAAGTTATTGACATTAATGAATCAATATTTACAGAGTATTATACCTGATGGCAATGAACTTCTCAGAAAAGTCCAAGTGGGTGGCATCATTTGAAGGAGCTGTGAAAAACTTGCAGAAAAAAGACACAGTTAAAAGACAGGTAAGACTTGTAAACAGCACTGATTGGTTGATGTAAGACTGAACACTATATAGTATATGACATGAAAAATGAAAAGAAATACTTACCTTGGTAACAGACTTCTTTGATAAGATTACTCCTGACAGAAAAATTGCCGAAATACACAGCCATCCAAAAGTTTTGTTGCGCACACTGTGTATATATAAAACAGATTGCCAACAAAAATGAAAACAAGTGTTGCAATTTAGTAAAGTTAGTCCATTTGTCTGTGCCAATTGCATTTTATTTCAGAAATACTTACGTCCTGGAAATTGCAGGGAGGGAACTAATTTCGATAATTTTTAAAGATGAATAAAAATCAGTTTTTCTTTATCTGCCCAATTAAATTGCATTGATATAATGATCCACTGTCAAAAATATTAAAGCAAAAAATAAATCTCCATCAACATTTAGTTTTTGCGATAGTTTCTCTGAAACTTTATGTTTAAGTGCTCCACCAACCAAACTTGACATATATATGGATAGTTAAAGCAGGGCAAAGGGGAGACAAATCAGTCTGAATGGCTTGATTTTCACTTTCTTACCTTTGAAACTTTTCCCTTTACAGAAACTACAGACCACTGTCATTATGGAGTTGATGGGGGAGAAACGGCTGGATCTCAACTGTACAAAGGTTTTCTCAAAACAGGTATTTCATGTTAACAAAACCTTTTTTTTTTTTCAATATTTGACTGACTACTGTACCGAAGTTTTCTCATATAAGGTTCAGCATTTATGCTCATTCGAACTTCTGAGGTATTATTTTCATTTTAACTGTTTCAGTTTAGTTTCTCCTTTCTGTTGGTCTATCAGTACTAACAATCATTGGTAATTCCTAATGTTAGCTAACTGTCCCACCTTTTGTTTGTCTGATATATGAGTTACATATCATGTCTCAGATGCTGCTTTTGGGAGCTGACGAGGGACTATATGCAGTCAACATGCAGATCGGAAAGCCAACTACGAAGGTGAAACTAGCGGGCTTCAAAAGTGTCCATCAGATTGAGATCATCAGTGCTGTGGGCATGGTCATCATGGTTATAGGTAAGGCTAGTGAACTTTATAGGCATGGCCTTAAACTTTATAGGTATGGCCAGTGTACTTAAACTTTATAGGTAAGGCCATGTTGCTTTAGTAAGATATTAGAAAAAATTATTTTTAAACATTTATATAATCACTTAATACAATATGAAATTATTACAAAATATCAGTC
This sequence comes from Mimachlamys varia, assembly GCA_947623455.1. NCBI lineage: Eukaryota > Metazoa > Mollusca > Bivalvia > Pectinida > Pectinidae > Mimachlamys > Mimachlamys varia. The sequence goes on along the minus strand of OX392532.1, from coordinate 23,090,612 downwards.
TGGATTTATCCCAGGTGATTCTACTGTCAACCAATTATTATCATTGTATAATACAATTATTCAAAAATTAGATGAGGGACTTGAAATTAGATCAATATTCTGTGATGTTAGCAAAGCATTTGATCGAGTCTGGCATCCTGGTTTACTATTTAAACTTGAAATGTATGGCATCAAAGGTAAGCTACTTAATTGGTTTAAGGATTATCTTTTAAACCGTAAACATAGGGTCATGACAGAAGGTTTCTGTTCATCACAATGTCAGGTAAGTGCTGGTGTCCCCCAGGGATCAGTCCTCGGCCCTTTTCTATTTCTTATTTACATCAATGATATCACTGAATGTATAACTAATGAAAAAAGATTATTTGCAGATGACACATCTCTCTTTAGAGTAATACATACCACTCCATTAGATGCTGCCAACAGTCTATCTACTGACTTAGTAAATGTTGATGTATGGTCCAAAAAATGGGACATTAAGTTTAATCCAAATAAAACTGAATCATTAACTTTTAGTCGTAAAAGGAATATAATTAGTCCTGATATTTTATTTCAAAATGAAATCGTATCTAATGTTACATCACATAAACACCTTGGTGTATTTTTCTCTGCAGATGGCAAATGGCATCATCACATTGACTATATCTATAATAAAGCATATAAACGTCTTAATTTACTAAAGTCAGTAAAATATAAAATGAGTCGAAAAACCTTAGTTGCTTTGTATACTTCTTATATTAGACCCATTTTAGAGTATGGTGATATTATTTTTGATAACTGTACGCAAGAAGAAGCAAAACTTCTTGAATCAATACAAATAGAAGCTGCCCGTATTATTACAGGACTGCGTAGGGGAACCACTCATTATAAACTTTACTGTGAACTTGGTTGGGACACCCTTGCTTCAAGACGGAAAAAACATAGATTAATACTCCTTTACAAAATTCTTTGTGGAACTACACCAACTTATCTGAATGAATTAATTGAGCCGTACCTTACTAAAGCAAATCCATATTTATTACGTAATGATAGAATGTTTACGATTCCATTATGCAGAACCAATATCTACGCAAAAAGTTTTATTCCAGCCACATTGAAAGATTATAATGAACTTGCAGCAAGGTGTGACCTTACCAATATTACATCAATTTATCAGTTTAAGAAACTTTTAAATATGCATTTAAGTGACATCAGATTCGATGATAATAATTATGCCTATTTTAATGCTGGTACTAGGAAAAACAATATACTTCTTTGTCAATTAAGAAATAATGTGAGTAATCTTAACTCTGACTTACACAGAGATCATCTTTCCGAATCTCCAGTATGTACATGTGGAAACGCCCATGAAACAGTAGAACATTTTTTCTTAACTTGTAGTAAATATGAGGAACCCCGGAGAATACTAAGAGACAAATTATTCAACTTAAATCATAATCATTATAATCTAAATATATTTTTGTCTGGCTGTGAAACTTGTAATAAACTAACTAACTTAAATATATTTGATAATGTCATTGAGTTCATTAGAGCCACCAATAGATTTTTACTATAGATTAAACCCCATTATTGTTCTGCGATCTGCAATTTCTTTCTTTCCTTATTAAGCCCTATATATGGTCACCTACCCCACCCCCCTTTTTTTCTGATTGGCATGAAATTTGTAATACTTAACATATTGGAATAATATATTCCAAGTATTACATATGAAATATTACATAGCTCTGAATCTAATCAATTGATTATGAAATAAGTAAGGACAATATCAGTCAACTAATACCATTCTACTAAATTTCTTTTCTTCCATATTCTATAATATATTTGTCCATGACTGAATATAGTATCCATGGCTTAATCCAAAAACTCATGGGTAGATGACCAATGGCTAGTAAGCCAGTATGGACTTTTTAGGTCTGTATCCCATGGGTGGATGGAATATGTCTTGGATAATGTATTTTAAATCCTCCAAAATTTATACAAGTTGAAAATACATTTAAGACAAGCCAACTTTTATTAATAATAATCATAGAATGGTCCTTACTACTCAAGTTACATATTCATACCATAATATATTATATATGTACTAAGTAATATCTTCATTGCATTGGAATTACTTAATTCTATTAAATTAGCAATTTTATATAATTATATATGTATATACACTTTGTTACAAGGAGATAACTTATATAGGCATATGCCTGTTGTTAAATCCTTTTCTCTATTGAATAAAATTTTGTGAAATTAAAAAGGCCAGTGTACTTAAACTTTATAGGTAAGGCTAGTGTACTTAAACTTTATAGGTATGGCCAGTGTACTTAAACTTTATAGGTAAGGCTAGTGTACTTAAACTTTATAGGTAAGGCCAGTGTACTTAAACTTTATAGGTAAGGCCAGTGTACTTAAACTTTATAGGTAAGGCTAGTGTACTTAAACTTTATAGGTATGGCCAGTGTACTTAAACTTTATAGGTATGGCCAGTGTACTTAAACTTTATAGGTAAGGCTAGTGTACTTAAACTTTATAGGTATGGCCAGTGTACTTAAACTTTATAGGTAAGGCTAGTGTACTTAAACTTTATAGGTATGGCCAGTGTACTTAAACTTTATTGGTAAGGTCGAAGTACTTAAACTTTAAAGGTATGGCCAGTGTACTTAAACTGTATAGGTAAGGTTAGTGTACTTTAACTTTATAGGTAAGGCTAGTGAACTTAAGCGTTATAGGTAAGGCTAGTGAACTTAAGCGTTATAGGTAAGGCTAGTGTACTTAAACTTTATAGGTAAGGTTAGTGTACTTAAACTTTATAGGTATGGCCAGTGTACTTAAACTTTATAGGTAAGGTCGAAGTACTTAAACTTTAAAGGTATGGCCAGTGTACTTAAACTGTATAGGTAAGGTTAGTGTACTTTAACTTTATAGGTAAGGCCAGTGTACTTAAACTTTATAGGTATGGCCAGTGTACTTAAACTTTATAGGTAAGGCTAGTGTACTTAAACTGTATAGGTAAGGTTAGTGTACTTTAACTTTATAGGTAAGGCTAGTGAACTTAAGCGTTATAGGTAAGGCTAGTGAACTTAAGCGTTATAGGTAAGGCTAGTGTACTTAAACTTTATAGGTATGGCCAGTGTATTTAAATCATAGGTGCTGGTTGGTTTTGTTTATTAGTGTTATAGATAAAACATATATCATGTTATAAACACCTACAAGAAAGCAGAATTTACTGGAATATAAATAGAAATATATGTTATTGTGATTTCATAATCTTTGGTCTTGCCAAGTCATAATTGTATATGTCACTAAAATCAGCTTCTGTAAGTTGATTTGTCTGTCTGTCACATGTAATAAATCAAAATGTTTTTTAAATTTCATGATGTTACATACTATTTGTGACAGCAACACACACACATTTGTAGTGTAATAGATGGTTCTGTATACTTAAAAGATGTACCGGTAAGTATACAGTTTCATAGTATTATCTTGGAAAGAATTTTGTAAGATGTATGCTATACTTGGATGTGTTGAATGAAAACATAAATAGTTTTACCCATCAAACATTGATTTACAGGCAAGAACAGGCGAGTAGTGTGGGTAGATAAAAAGTTGATCAAGATTAAGCTGGACCAGGCAACGGGAAATGAGTCGCCCCCTGTCCACTACGACGAGGTGGAGGGCATGTTTGGGTGTACCCTGCTGGAAGTGAAGAGACACCATGACACGGTGTACATGTGTGTAGGGATGGTGGACCGTGTCATCATACTCAAGTACAACACCGACCTCCGCGCCTTCTGTGTCAGAAAGGTCAGACTAATAATCATCTAAATCACTATTTCTAGATAATTCATCATGTGGAAGTCTATATTAACCCTTTTAGTGTTAAAACTGATATATATATATATACCTCTGATTTGTCTTTAATTACCTGAGCAAAATCCTTGTAGTTTAAGAAAATCAGTTAATACTATATTACTATACAGTATGATGTATTGTAATTGTAAAGATAGTGCATAAAAAATTTAAACTGATTTACACAATATATACTGAGATTGGGTGGTCGGGTGGTGCAGTGGATAGCGCACTTGCCTTTCACCAAGGCGGCCGGGGTTCGATTCCCCGACCGGACGTGAAAAGGTATGGGGTCACCTCCCCGACCACGTGGGTTTTCTCCGGGTACTCCGGTTTCCTCCCACAGTAAGACCCCTCGCGCGTTAACATCCGGACCAACAAGAGTGATTAATATAAGTTGTATAACTTGTTTCATAATTGTTGTAAAATAAATAAAGTTTATTATTACTGAGATTGTTTTGTACACAAACAGGAATTGAAAACTTAATTTGCGAGCTTTCGAAAACGTCTGTTTCCTTTGTCAAGCAAAGAGTACAATAGCCGAGTGTCGGTGTTCTGACCGCTGAAATCAGCTCACTACCCAAAAGAGGGCGAGTTAGAGAAGTCAGTTGTCAAAAACGTAGCGCGACATTTCGTCCAAATGTACTCTAGTACTACAGGTAGACAGAGGGACGGGTAAGATGTTTACCCATTCCGCCCCTTATTGGATGTTAAAATAGTAGTGTAGTACTAGACGTTTTCGAAAGCTTGCAAATTAAGTTTTCAATTCCTGTTTGTGTACAAAACAATCTCAGTATATATCATTCATACCAAACTGATGAATCTTATTCCTAACATTTGATTTATACAATGATGAATTGGTGCACTCAAAATACTTACTGTAGAAAGCAATACCTGGTATATATAGAAACTGTAACTTGTGCAATCATAATAGAGCAGCATGCTGTAGGTGCAAAATCGCTGAAATAAGAATACAATGTACCACTAAAATATGAACGTTTAGAGTAACAGAATACCAATGCATTCTACTTCAGAAGTGGAAAGATGTTTGTCTGTGTAGAATTTGGGGAATTTCTGGTCTCTGAACACTTCTCCCACACAATGAATATTCTGATATAATGGCTACGAATTACAAAGGGAGACAACCCTAAGGAGTTGTGGGGAAGTCTATAGCTATTATAAAACAAAGCCATTTCCTCTGGGAAGTGTTCAGGCTATAAAAATGATTTAATATAGACACTGATATTATCCCAAATCAATGGTGTATTTACAATAGTCGGTAATTATCTAAATACTGAATCTGTTGAGTTTATATGTGTTGTGATCAACCCCATTGTATTAATTCCCTGTTACAGGAGCTGATGACCTCTGCTCCCTGTAGCTGTATGTGTATAACTAACGACTTTGTCATCGTGGGCACAGACAAATTCTATCGCATCGACTTGGAGCACCCAACCATGACAGGTAGGTCTTCTCTCAACCTCACACCCAACCATGACAGGTAGGTCTTCTCTCAACCTCACACCCAACCATGACTGGTAGGTCACCCCTCACCCTCACACCCAGCCATGACAGGTAGGTCTTCTCTCACATCCAGCCATGACAGGTAGGTCTTCTCTCACATCCAGCCATGACAGGTAGGTCTTCTCTCACACCCAGCCATGACAGGTAGGTCTTCTCTCACATCCAGCCATGACAGGTAGGTCTTCTCTCACACCCAGCCATGACAGGTAGGTCTTCTCTCACATCAAGCCATGACAGGTAGGTCTTCTCACACCCTCACATCCAGCCATGACAGGTAGGTCTTCTCTCACATCCAGCCATGACAGGTAGGTCTTCTCTCACACCCAGCCATGACAGGTAGGTCTTCTCTCACATCCAGCCATGACAGGTAGGTCTTCTCTCACTCTCACACCCAGCCATGACAGGTAGGTCTTCTCTCACCCTCACACCCAGCCATGACAGGTAGGTCTTCTCTCACACCCAACCATGACAGGTAGGACTTCTCTCACATCCAGCCATGACAGGTAGGACTTCTCTCACACCCAGCAATGACAGGTAGGTCCTCTCTCACACCCAGCCATGACAGGTAGGTCTTCTCTCACACCCAGCCATGACAGGTAGGTCTTCTCTCACACTCACACCCAACCATGACAGGTAGGACTTCTCTCACATCCAGCCATGACAGGTAGGTCTTCTCTCACATCCAGCCATGACAGGTAGGTCCTCTCTCACACCCAGCCATGACAGGTAGGTCTTCTCTCAATTTCACCTTCAAGAATTTTAAATGTTTTAAATAAACAACAGCACATATATCTTTATTGCTAAACTGTGCATCATGACCACAAATGAGCAGGATAATTGAACTCCAGACAAATAAGGCAGAAATAGTTATCTCACAGGAGCTAACTGATATAAAGTGACACTGGAATATAACTGAAGAATGGGTTTTTGAGTTTTAATGTTTATTGTATCTTTATATGATATTTAAAATAGATTTCTTTAACGTTTTACATGTTTTGCTTGTATTCAGAGTTTGTTGACAAAAAGGACAACTCGCTGGCATTTGCTGCGTTTGGCGCCGCCATACACAAGAGTTTCCCGATAGACGTCGTCAAGGTGTCCCCGGAAGGACTACCTCTAGAGTACCTCCTTTGTTTCCATGGTAATAATTAGTTACGCCTGGTTACCAGAAAGGTGGTGTTTCTGAATAATTCTGCGAACATAACTCACATTTAATTCTGGGACATTTGCTCTATTATAACTAAACTATTTCTTATGCATTGTCAGTTTTTAGGGTGGGAATTTGCAAACAATTTCAAGGTGTTTTAATATACTTTTCAGAATTTGGTGTGTTTGTTGACATCAAGGGAAGGAGGAGTCGACCCAAGGATTTGAAGTGGAGTTGTCTTCCTTTAGCATTTGGTAAATAACTTAACATTCTTAGGTTGATTGAGTAACTGTGCTAATAATAAAGGTTTTTCCCTGCAGCATGAAGATGGTGCATTACGGATACCATCGTGTGTGTCAAACCACTCTCTAGTTCACAGTCCTCATTTTAGAATATTTTCTGCTTTCTTTTGTGTCCAAGATGAACTTTGTAAAGAGATATTAAAAATTTGTAACCAGCTTTGATTAAAGCCATGACAGTCAAAAATATAACATATTTGAAAGGTATACAAGATTTGATAACACTCAGATATTTCTGAATTATTATGTAATGGTATTTATAAGTAGATAAACTAATACCAGTGAAACATGTCTATGTTAGGTGCGGTATCTCCCTAAATCATGCTTTTAATGGTAAATTGTGTTGCTATAATTTTTTTATGTAAGTATCTTAGTGATGTGATTTTGTGTGTAACAGGTTACAGTGAGCCATTCCTCTACATCATCTACTTCAACAGTGTCCAGGGGATCACCATTCCTGCTGACAAAAACGACACAAGGTAAAAAATAATATGTTGTTATGGAGGCAGTTGTACGTTGGGGCCTTCTTTACTGGACCATTTTAGAGAAAATGAACAAAGAACTGAAATACATATTGTGATCACAATTCCTGCTGACAAAAATGACACAAGATAATATGCTGTTATGGAGGCGGTTGTACGTTGGGGGCTAACATTACTGAACCCTTTTAGAGAAATGAACAAAGAACTAAAATACATATTGAGATTTATAATATCTGGAACATTTGTGCATGCGACAATAGAGGTATTCAAGTCACGGAATCAGCTGCTGAGGAAAACATGACAACTGTATCTCCTGCTAATTAAGACACATGCTAATGTCCTTTTGTCTGACCATGTATTGTAGAGGAAAACAGACCATCCTGGACATGCACTGTCCACGGTACCTGGGCCGGGCCATCAGGGTTGGCGGGGTGTACGTATCAATAAGTGACGGCCAGGGCACTCAGCTAGTGTGTCTCCGTGGCAACGATGGCATGAACATCAACTACTACGAGGACAACAAGGAAAACAAGTACAGGTTAGTAGTCAGACGAGCATCTTCATATGTTGGCTAGTTTGATCAAAGTAATGCAGGTAGGACAGGGATTAAATTTCACTGTGTTGAGTTAATAGGGGCCCCAGCTCATTTCAGAAGAGAATTAGCTGTAGTAATAAATGGCAAAATTTTCCCAAAAACTAGGGGTCCAGACAAAATATTAGGGGCCATTGGCTACTGGGCCCCTTCATATTTAATCCCTTTAGGGCACAGGAATGATCATTAGTTGTGAAAACCTTTGAGTTACTGACACAGGTAGGTAAAGGCCAAGTTTGTTTTGAAAACTTAAAACTCAGGGCTATTCCAGTAAAATATCTATCCCACCCCATGACTCCAGGTTTAGGAGAACGGCCAACAGAAGTTTATCAATAATTTACATTGAAGAAATAGACATCATAGGCAAGAAACCCAACCATGGACAGAAGAGATTTATTTCGAAGTCCCAGGGTTTGAGATTTTTACTTGAATAGCTCTAAATGGTAATTAGTCCCCCACCGGAATCCGGGGGGGACTATAGGTTTGCGTTGTGTCCGTCCGTCCGTCCGTCCGTCCTTCCGCACACTATTTGTCCGGGCTCTATCTCCCATACTATAAGACACTGGAACTTCATACTAAGTGTGTGCGTTCCCTGTGGGAAGGCGGTGTGTCGCATACAAAAACCGGGTCACTGTGACCTATATTTTGACCTCTGACCTACATTAAAGAAAAAGCTTGTCCGGGCTCTATCTCCTACACTATAAAGCACTAGAACTTAATACTTAGTAGTATTGTTCCTTGTGGGAAGGCAGTGTGTCGCGTACAAAAACCGGGTCACAGTGACCTATATTTTGACCTATGACCTACATTAAAGAAAAAGCTTGTCCGGGCTCTATCTCCTACACTATAAAGCACTAGAACTTAATACTTGGTAGTATTGTTTTCTGTGGGAAGGCAGTGTGTCGCGTACAAAAACCGGGTCAATGTGACCTTTATTTTGCTATATTTTGACCTCTGACCTACATAAAAGTAAAAGTTTGTCCGGGCTCTATCTCCTACACTATAAAGGACTAGAACTTAATACTTGGTAGTATGGTTCCTTTTTGGAAGGCGGTGTGTCGCGTACAATAACCGGGTCACTGTGACCTATATTTTGACCTCTGACCTACATTAAAGAAAAAGCTTGTCCGGGCTCTATCTCCTACACTTTAAAGCACTAGAACTTAATACTTGGTAGTATGGTTCCCCGTGGGAAGGTGGTGTGTCGCGTACCAAAACCGGGTCACTGTGACCTATATTTTGACCTCTGACCTACATTAAAGAAAGAAAAATTTGTCCAGGTTCTATCTCCTACACTATTAAGGATTAGAACTTTATACTTGGTAGTATAGTTCTCTGTGGGAAGGCGGTGTGTCGCGTACCAAAACTGGGTCACTGTGACCTTTATTTTGCTATATTTTGACCTCTGACCTACATTAAAGTAAAAGTTTGTCCGGGCTCTATCTCCTACACTATAAAGCACTAGAACTTAATACTTGGTAGTATGGTTCCCCGTGGGAAGATGGTGTGTCGTGTACCAAAACTGGGTCACTGTGACATTTATTTCGACAGTTATTCAAGCTATGCACAACACAAGCAAAGTTACATAAGTGTACAAACATTCTTGTTGTTGGAGATTTCAACATGGACTTCGCAAAGATGGACAGCCTTCAAAAATCTTGTAAACTTCACCAACAACTGACCACGCCTACCCATTGCCTTGGAGGAATTCTTGACTTGGTCTTCTCATCCAAATTATTCCCAGTGACAAACAAACCTGTGTTCTTCTCAGATCACCATTTAATCAATATACAGTACTGTTGAATTCAATGTCAGCATAACAAACAACATCTTGTTATTATTATTACAATTTCATGTCTATTGCAGTAAAACCTGTCTATAAAGGATACCCAATAGAAAAACTAAAGGTGTCCTTCATAGACTTGTGTCCTTTATATAGAGATCATTTATAGAGTATACCTACAGTGTACATGTATTTAGTGAGAATGGGATGGTTCCTGTATAGAAGCGGGTCTCTGTAAACTACATCTTCACCTTTCAATACATTGAAGAAAATACATGACCTTATTGCATCTCGAGATTCACACTCATTGCTATTGGATCTCGAGATAACAACCCGGTGGGGGACTGTAATTCGTTGAATTATCTTGTTAACTGTGAGAGGGTGAAACACTGAATTTGCAATCATCTTTATTTCCTTGTGTGTATGGAATTTTTAATGTCTACAAAATATTTCTAGAAGATCATAAAAGCTGTATTGCTACATCTCATCAGATAAATCATAACATATATGTGCGTCATTTCAAAATAATATACATTTCTTTATAATTTGTTGCAGTTTGGCAGTAAACAAAGGGAAGGGAAGGTTCGGCAGTCCCAGGAGAGGAAACACGATGGGCTCCTCTCACATGAGGCGACAGCTGTCTGGGTCCTCACTGGACAGTAACTTTAGTGAAGTCTCGTCAGTGTCGTCAGTCTCCACGGCAACCAGTGTGGAGAGCTGTACAACGTACGGATCAGACATATGACCTTGACTACGGGAGGAACCTTTTAATGTATGGGAGTGAATTGTGAACTTAAGTATGGATGTGAACAGTTTAAACCTGTCAGACACTGAAACACATGACTTTTTGTGTAAAAGACAACTCAACCCTTCATCAGATAGAACTCCTTCACTTCTAAAGTCACATTTGAACTTTACCAATTCAGTACTGGTCCAGTCCAGTTTGGATTTGTAGGGGAGAACGAACTTACATTTTATAGGCCGTAAATTTGACCTGAACTCTTGTGTCAAACTTTCAAGTTTGTCTTGTTGAAAAGTGACTTTTCACCATACAGTGAAGAGCTGGAGTGCCATGGGAATTTTGCAAAATTTTACTTATTTTTAAGATCTCTGTTATGTTTGTTATCTATAGTAATCAATGCTACCTTATTTGATCTATCAGCCCAGGACACTTTCAAATCCTGGTGAAATTGAGGAACTTTCCCGGATTCTTATAAAAAGGAACGGATTGGAAAAATGTACTTATTTGATCAAATACAGTATAACCCATCATGTTAATGAACTATGTCCATGGTTTTACTGCATAATATTCATCTGTATTGTAATTAAGTGGCTGCGGTGGCCGAGTGGTTAAGGTGTGACACATTCTGCTACCACTTGCCCTCCACCTCTGGGTCATGGTGGCCAAGTGGTTAAGGTGTCTGACATTCTGCTACCACTTGCCCTCCACCTCTGGGTCATGGTGGCCAAGTGGTTAAGGTGTCTGACATTCTGCTACCACTTGCCCTCCACCTCTGGGTCATGGTGGCCAAGTGGTTAAGGTGTCTGACATTCTGCTATCACAAGCCCTCCACCTCCGGGTCATGGTGACCAAGTGGTTCAGGTGTCTGACATTCTGCTACAACTAGCCCTCCACCTCTGGGTCACAGGTTCAAGGCCTGCGTGGGGTGGTTTTCAGGTACTGGCCGATGGTTTTCTTCCTGGGACTCTGGATTTCCTTCATCACCAAAACCTGGACCATGTACTCAAATGACCTTAGCTGTTAATGGGACAGTCACCAAACCAAGCATTGAGTTCAGTAATAAGAACTTGATCACCATTATATCCTGTGTTACAAAGTTTTGTATAATTCCAGCAAATGTCTAAGTTTTCTTCACATTTCTAGTTTCCATGAATCAGGTTCATGTCACCATCTGTAACATTGCCCATTTTGTACCAAATATCATTCTTAAGGAAAGTCGTGAAAATAGTTGACTTCTTAACTTACTCTTTTCTTTTTAAGAGGCATTGAATTTAATCGAGGCCAAGTTTGTCTTACTTTTTTCGTTTATTACATCAACAACAGCTGTAGCTGTAAAGGTTACTCTAGTGCTGTGATTGGAAGGTTATTGATGGGGTGGAGAAACTGTCTAGAATTAATATGTATTTTACAATGTATACAAACACCAAGAATTATCAACCCATACATTCATGGGAGAATTAATGTTCAATGAAAATCTAGTACAGAATTGTAAATCTACTTTTTTCCAAGTGATGCAATTAATCATTCTCGTCTTTTAAAAATAGCAATGCATTTTACTTTATAGAGCATTCCGAGTGAATTACATTGGTCACTAAAATATATACATTTTCATTATTCACATTATCCTCACAGACTCTGAGACTCGTAATCTGATGGATTATTTTGGAGTGAAGTTTTCGTTGATGCAATCATGCTGACTATTTATGAAGGCTACACTATGTATTTTATGTTATTGCCTAGAGGAACAAGGAGTTGAATGGTTGATAATAACATGACCTATAGTTTAATACAGTTAAACGTTTTAATCAGCTTTTGTTTGACCAGACATTCCAAAGATGTTACTGTTAATCATTTCATTTTCATTGTTCTTCCGACAACATCTACAGTCAGGAAGACTAGAACAATTATATTGCTATACTTAGTGAAATGTATCAAAGGATATTTTGCAACCAATTTGTTTGTGAGATTGTGTTCCAAAAATAACCATGTGGGAGGGAGGAAGGCACTTTTGAGAGATCCCACTATCAAATATTAAACGAGATAGTATAAGGAATAGTAGGCAGATCTGGCTATAACCCAACCACCCATGATATATTGGTACAGGTCCCCCCCCTCCTACATCATTAAATATAGAATAGCCCTCACTACATTTGTGAAACGGTGATTTACAAAATCTTATTTTCACACACTATTCCTCCTCGAATTTTCACATACTATTCTTCCTTGAATTTTCACATACTATTCCTTGAATTTTCACATACTATTCCTTGAATTTTCACATACTATTCCTTGAATTTTCACATACTATTCCTCGAATTTTCACATACTATTCCTTGATTTCTGTTCATTCATGCCTATTGTATCCAGATTGGTGTTTAATCGTAGATGCTCTACTTAAAGCTGACAATGCAAGTTAAAAGCTTTCAATTAAGATTTGAAAAAAAAAATATTCAGATTGTGATTACTCCGAATAGTTCCAAGATGTTCCCTACTTTGACCATGTGTCTTCCGGTTTTCGTAACCAAGGAAGTGGCAGACATTTTTGATTTACCCTTGCTTGGTAACGTGTGTAGACAACCTTGGGTATAAAAGCACCGATAGTTGCAAACCGGTTTTATTCCGACACTGCCCTCTCTCTGTAGCACGTCTCTTACAGTAACAAATAGTCTGTACACATTACGTTACGGCTCGTTTTCGGGTTTTTTTTGCGAATATGGATATTGGAAAGCTATATAACAAATATGAAATGAAATTGTAATAAAAACATCCATATCCCCATGAAACTTACAACAGAATAACACAACACAACTTTATGTAATATATGTTGCAAGTGAAACAAACAAAAGTCTATTTAACGCTTATGCCTACCTTTTTGATATTCAACTAGTACTAATATCCAGCGTAGAAACCATAATAAATCCAAATAAGTCCATGAGAATGGTTCAAATATATCATTTCACATTGTTGACTACACACCTGGGTGTGCCGTGTTTTACACGTGTTTGCTTGTCAAGCGTCTACATGACCAAGACTAAGAGTTTGTACGTGGATGCGATTATATGCACGTGAAAGACCGGCGATATATATTGGATTTATGGAAGTATTTTCAGTGATATACCTTTTATTTCGGATACGCAATTTCAAGAATGTGTTATTAGTAAGAACCAGCATGGCAGTATTGTGGTTCAAAGTCTAAAGGTGAGTGCGTTTGATTTTTGACAGCAGTTGCCGAGTGCGCGGGGCACTGACTATTGTGACGGTTAGGAGTACTTTGAAAACCGGTTTTACAGGCTATGACCTTTATATACCCATCGGGGCCCATACTCGTTACCAAGCAAAGGCAAAACTAAAATGTCGGCACTTCCTTAGAAACGATGGTCGGAACAGATAGGGGCGATCTCAAAACCAGAAAAAAATCGAACTTTTTAAAAAAAAATATTAATTGAAAGCTTTTTAAGTTGCATTGTCAGCTTTAAGATTCATGTTCATTAACAGATAATGCGTGCTGAGACCTGTTCAGTTGAGTACATGTATGTATTAACTTTATCCCGATTTGTGTTCAATCACGGGTGATGTTTCTTTTTCAGTCATGAATACTTAACACGAAAATTTGTTTAATCTTCAATTCTGTACTTGTGTTCAATCATGGATATTTTTATTCAAGTCCAATTTAGTCAGTCCTCCAGTTTCATGAACAAGGTGGTACACACTTTAGCCTTCGGTTTTGCTTTGACAAAGAGCAAAAGTAACCCCGGAGTGTTAAGTCATGCATACTTTAAAGGACTCACACAACTAAATCAGCCTATCACGAAGTGTTTCATACGTTTGTAGTCCCTACTGAAAATTTGTTCCGGCTAAGTACAGTGATTCTGGGTAATTTAAATAGGTAATTGTTGACATATTCTGCATTGAATGAAATCTGTAGATATTTAACTTTACAAAACTATATACTTTTGGTAGATTTCGATATGTGATGGCGGATTGATATGGGGTCAAAAGTCAGAGGGTGTTCCCGTCCCATTTCACTGGTTTGACATGTACATTTCCGGTTGTCCGAAGCAGACGCCTGTAGCAAGCTAATATGCCAGTAAACTCCTCATTAAATGCCCCTTGAAGCCTTTGTCATGTATGTATCTGTGAATTTAGGCAGTTTTCACAAGTGTTGTACTTCAAATATTAAAGTTATTAGCTCGAAAGCTTAGTAATAACATATAGTAAATTATTTAGTTGTGTGAGTCCTAAATACCCATGTGTTCAATCATGGATTATTTTCATTTTTGTCATCCACGACTGTACCAAGGATAGTGTTAGATTATATGTTATATCATTTTCCTACTAGTTTCATATACATATTTAGTCACTTTGTGTGTACAGGGAATAACACAGTATTTGAGTAATTATTTTCTCTCCTTTGTAAATTTGGATGTTTTATGACTATTAGTTTTATTTATTTTCTGTTGCATTAGTGTCTGTATTCTTTATGATGTAATATTTTTAGACCACTAATGTACAGTTACTTTTACAGATGACCGCTGGTCACTTTTATAGACAACCACTCGTGTTCAGAGATCTTTTAAAAGAGATCATTACTTAAATTACATTATTTACTTGTGTACCAGTTTTACAAAAGACTTGTTACAATTATGGCTAACAGAATTAGGTTTTGTTATCAGATTACATTGATACGTAATGTGAAGTTCACAAACAATTAAATGTATAGGGTGCTTTCTGTAAAGTTTATTTCCTTGGTATTAGTGTATACAACATGTTCTGACTGAAAAGTATCTGCTTTATTCTGAAAAAACATATCTAGTGATCAAGACAAGGAAATCTCAAATAAGTCTAATATTAGAAAGTCAAAATCTAAACAAATTCAAAATTAGCCCTGTGATTTATATACATTCCGAAGTATTAACTTACTTTTGAAATCTTCCCACCTCCCATCAACATTGTGAAAGATGTAGATAAAGGAACATTTAGATACTTTGAACTAGAATAAATCAAAATTTTAAGCAGTATGTCATATTATCAAAATTGTTTCCCACCTGCAACCAGATAAACATTGAAACCCTGCAGATGTGTGATATGATTATATGATCTGCCTCAATTTGAGAAAGAAAAAATATTCATAAACAGAAGCTATTGAAGTATCAAAATATCTTTATGTTTTGATCTATAATGAAATTGATGTCACCTGGTAAATGCAATTAAACTTTATAAAAAAGCTGAATATGTTGTTGATTCCTTGTATATGTTGATTACCAATTGTCAGTATACCTCTCAGCAACATTAAACTGTGTCCTACAGCAAGGTGTTTCTAGTGAGGTTGCACTCACGCCATCTCTAGAGTATAATGTGGCTGAGTGGGATACTGTGTCCTTCAGAATGATGTTATAGTGAAATAGCACTTGGGCCGTCTCTAGAGTATAATGTGGCCGAGTGGGATACTGTGTCCTTTAGCAAGGTGTTATAGTGAGGTAGCACTCGGGCCGTCTCTAGAGAATAATGTGGCCGAGTGGGATACTGTGTCCTTTAGCAAAGTGTTATAGTGAGGTTGCACTCGCGCCATCTCTAGAGAATAATGTGGCCGAGTGGGATACTGTGTCCTACAGCAAGGTGTTATAGTGAGGTTGCACTCGCGCTGTCTCTAGAGAATAATGTGGCCGAGTGGGATACTGTGTCCTACAGCAAGGTGTTATAGTGAGATAGCACTCGGGCTGTCTCTAGAGTGTAATGTGGCCGAGTGGGATACTGTGTCCTTCAGCAAGGAGTTAGTGCCGGGTTTATCACAAACACACTACCTACATCCTTAATCCTTTCCTCACTGCCGATCATAATTAACAAATTGAAATGCTTCCTTTTTATAATCCGGAAAAAATAACGGAACGTATTATGGTATGGCGTTGTCCGTCCATCGTAAACTTTTATTTGTCCGGAGATCTCCTCCTACAGTTTTCAACCGATTTCTTTCAAACTTGCTAGGCTTAATCATTATGACATGAAGTTGTGTTTTCCTGATTGACAGTTTGATTCGACAATATTTGCTAGATTTATGGCCCTTTGGAATTTCGTATCTGGTGCAATTTGGGGCATTATGTAGAAAATGTAGAACTTTTCGGTGTTTTCTTCAATTCCTCTAAAATTTGGTATGGTACTTTGAAAAGCTATAATATTTAACATATGTTACGGGTTTTGTTGACTTATTTCAACTTTTCCCGTAACAGCATTGCAAAATATAGGCATTTATATGTAGAAAATGCATTTCTGTTGTAAATTGTTTGTCCAGAGATCTTCTCCTACAGTTTTCAATTGATATCTTTCAAACTTGCTAGCCTTCATCATCATGACATGAAGTTGTGTTTTCCTGAATGACAGTTTGATTTGACAATATTTACTAGAGTTATGGCCCTTTGGAACTTGATATCTGATGCAATTTGGGACATTATGTAGAAAATATCAGATCTTATTTTGCGTTTCCATACCTTTATACTTCCAATATGGTACGACAGACGTATCATGCCTCAGCTCACGGTGCTCTTGTTAAACATTTGGTCTTAATTAAATGAAACTACATGGTGTAATAGCCTATTGTTCCACCCTAGTCTCCAATATGAATTTTTTCACAACACAACCTCATTATATCTGTCCTAATGTTCTACTGTTAAGACTGATCTGTTTTTACTGGCAGCTTAATTTCTTTTCTTTGTTCTTCCATTCACTGACTTGCAATACAATGGGTTTGCTCGTTTGGAGTGTTGGAATTTACATGGTTCCTGTGGTTCTGAAGACCACCAATCAAGTCAAACTGGAACACATAAATTTGTTCCGAAAAAATCTACCAATGAAGTGTTCTTGGAACTGAATGGAAACAGTAGTTTTCAAGACATCTCTCACACATGGAAAGGTGTTGGTGCGCTCCGCCATTTTTGTGTCGCCTTAAAAAGGCGACATATAGGGATAACTATGTTGGCGTCTGGTACCAAAGTTTGTGCAATAACTTGAGTTTCCTTTGGCCGATCAAACTCAATCTTCATACAGTGCTTCCTTACCAAAAGTGCTCACTTGGGATTGCTTTTCAGGATCGAAGGTCAAAGGTCAAGGTCACTGTTGCTATAAATAGAAATTATGTTTCCTTGCAATAACTTGAGTTTCCTTGGGCCGATCAAACTCAAACTTCATACAGTGCTTTCTTACCAAAAGTGCTCACTAGGGATTGCTTTTCAGTGTGAAAGGTCAAAGGTCAAGGTCACTGTTGCTATAAATAGATAATCGGCTTGTGCGATAACTTGAGTTTCCTTGGGCCAATCAAACTCAAACTTCATAGAATACTTCTCTACCAAAAGTGCATGCTTGGGATTGCTTTTCAGGGTCAAAGGTCAAGTTCACTGTTGCTATAAATAGAAATTCTGTTTCCATGCGATAACTTCAGTTTCCTGGGGCCGATCAAACTCAAACTTCATACAGTGCTTCCTTACCAAGAGTGCTCAATTGGGATTGCTATTCAGGGTCAAAGGTCAAGGTCACTGTTGCTATAAATAGAAATTCTGTTTCCGTGCGATAACTTGCGTTTCCTTTGGCCAATCAAACTCAAACTTCATACAGTGCTTCCTTACCAAAAGTGCTCGCTTGGGATTGCTTTTTAGGGTCAAAGGTCAAGATTGCTATAAATAGAAAAATGGTTTCCTTGCGATAACTTGAGTTTCCATGGGCCAATCAAACTCAAACTTCATACAGTGCTTCTTTACCAAAAGTGCTTGCTTGCGATTGGTTTTCACTGGCAAAGTTTAAGGTCACTGTTTCTATAAATGGAAAATATGTTTCCGTTCTATAACTTAGTTTTCTTGTGCCAATTAAACTCAAACTTCTTACAATGCTTCATTACCAAAAGTGCTTGCTTGGGATTGCTTTTCAGGGTCAAAGGTCAAGGTTACTGTTGCTATAAAAAGTAAATATGTTTGAGTGCAGTTACTTCAGTTTCCTTGGGCCAATTAAACTCAAACTTCATACAATGCTTCATTAACAAAAGTGCTTGCTTTTCAGGGTCATAGCTAGCTCATAAAAACTGATCTCCCAACTTGCTGCACAGGCGACACATTCACTTCCGTGGAATTCTTGTTATATTCTACTCACACTACTGATAGAACTGTGACTGAATCAAATTTTGGAACGTTCATTTGCAATTCCATGAAATCGCACCATCAGAATAACCAACCGAGCACCTCCAATGTAATTATACAAAATACATTTATCAAAAGTTTATTTTTAGCTTACCAGTTGATGGCTGTGAGTTTTTGCTTGAAACCCACACTTTTTGAAAAATGTTAAATAACGAGGAAAAATCAAGTGATATAAATGATAAATCAATATTTATCTTTATATGTACATTGTATAATATACAACTAAATGAATAAGTAACTTCATAACAAATCAGCAATGTCGAGTGTTTGTTTATTATATATTTTAGTTTATGCAATGAAATCACATTTTCTGCGTGAAACAATAATTGAGTCCCTACCAGGTATTCATACACTAAAAGATGTATATAGACTGTAAATGCGACACACATCCAAGACTATATGAGCCTGGATTTAACAACCCACAAATTTTTACATAACAATATTTTCCATGCTAACAAAACACAGAATTTCGTCAATCATAGCACCAATAGAATTGTATGTCCACTTCGCGGCTACATTCACCATTCCCGTATCCAGTTGAAACAGTGCGGTTGACTCAGAAATATACCATGATTACGGAACACACTTGAATCAAACTAAGCAGAGATCAATACATAGTCCCTAACATTAATGTGAAGCTTCATTTGAATTTGAGTTGTGTGATCAATATTTTCCATCAGAATTTGGGTATTGTGACCTGGTTACCATGGAAACCAAAATTTCTGTAGAAAAATAACCTGCATGCATATTTACACAAGGTCCCTTACATTCCTTGAATCGGTTTACAGGTTTATGAACAATGGTCTGGACAAAATTTCCCCCCAATTAGAGGAGTATCTGGTACAAAAATGTACCCCCCCCCCCCCCCCCCAAAAAAAATCAAGTATAGTGACCTGGTTACCATTGCAACCTGATATAGATTATGCACATCTACTATGTATAAGTGTTATTGCCACCAAGTCCCCTTGAAATTACTTAATTAGTTTTAGAGGAGAACCCGGTACATCGTTTTGTCTACAGACGGACGGCCAACACGATTCCAGTATACCCCCACCCCCTTCATTGCAGGGGTATAATAAAAACATCCTTCTCACACCACTAAACCATAAAATCTTCAAATCTGCATCTTGACATTATGTCAGAAAAATTTAGAAATGCAACATGCAGCATTTTTGTATGGATCCCTCAACCTACACATTTCATTTTCCCCTAAAGTCAGTTCACTTGTAATGTAACTTTTCAACTGGATATGAGAATGTTTGGCCTGCATATCTTGACTGTTATTCAAGGCTAGTGGCGAACAGATCCAGCATCTACTTCAAATCAGGTTGTGGTCAAAGTAAAAATTTAGTCTTCATAAATCAAGCCAACACTAAATATTTTCTTTTAATCAAGCAAAGAATTTCCTCTCAATTTTATCACAATAGATCATTTGATACGTTATAAAGCTGTAAGCCAAGAGTTTAGGACTAATGAATTAATACGGGTGCCTCCCAACTCCCTCAAAGATTAATTATGGAATAGCCCTAATTATCACTCTTAAAATCCTTTTCATCCCAGCTTAAATACAACCCTATCCCAATTTTTACTTAGAAGATATCGTTTGTAAAAAAGTTAAAGGCAGACAATATGCCAAGGCACAATGTGCAAGGAACTCTTCAATGTGGAAACTAATATTGTACAACATTTCTATGTTGATCTATGTTGATATACCCTGGTAATCGGTGAATTTCAAAGCAAGATGAGTATTATGGTGTGAACTTACTGATCACATGATAGTTGTGTTGGTAGTACCAGTTATGAACGAGATCAATAAATTGATAAATGGATGATCAGTACACAGAGTGAATTGTACCAGAATAAGATACTTTACAGGGATAACATGATACCATAGGTCAGGTGATTGACTACAATAGATGAATAGAGTACATAGAATATGTAGTGGACACCGTTCACAGTAGTGTTATGTTATATACTGTAAATGCCAATATTTTTGTTTGTGGAATTATTTGCTAATAGCAAGCCTCCAAACCGTTCGCGATATGGAAATGTTCATGCTGTCAGTCGTGCTATTTTGTATTGTCTACCAATAACACTATCATACACTTTAGAATTTGAGTGGTATTATATATGTTAGTGTGTGGATATATAAGCGGAGATTTAATGCAAGCAAAATAAGCCAAAATTTCCACATCACGAACAATTCCATTTTTACATTACCTTTGTAATTATACACATAAGATAAGTACAGTCAAACCTGTCTATAAAGGACACCCAAGGGACAGAGCAAAAGTGTCCTTTATACAGTGGTCAATTATAAAGCAAATCGCACTGTGTGGGTCTGATGAGTTATAGACAAGTGTCTTTTACATGTATACAGGTGTCCTTTATAACAGGTTTTAGTGTATTCACTTGATAACTGGTATTTTGTTTGTAATCGCCTGATTTTTTTATCAAAAAATTTATCAAAATTTCAACATTAATTTTCAAGACCCAAAAAAACGATTATGGCACCATGATCATAGTCATGGGTGTGTTTCCTCTGTCGAATCCATTCCTTTTATACGACCGCAGGCACCATATAAAGTTTCAACGCTACATCACAACATGTCCACAATGTAGAAACACAACGACAGGAAGAAAACAAGCCGTTCAGTAAGGTGCCTGTTCAGCTGAGGTAGTAACATTGGCTGTTTGAGAAGTTTCAACACAAATATGGTGTTTCTGAGAGTGTACAATATTATATCCTATAGCTACCAGGAAATGTCTTTTGACGCCTCACATCACTTGGTGATCAGGTCTAATGTGTAACCATCCTCAATTTCCAAGCTGTCTGGTGAATCTCTTAAATCAAGGTTTTCACCATCAAACATAAGTCTTAATTTTGAAGGATCATTGCCGGTTTTTCTTGCATATTGACCTATAAGCACATCCAGAGGTGATGTCTGAAACAAAATTAAAACATTATATATAACACTTGATTGTGTAATGAAATAGATCTTACAGTGAATACTGCTATTCTGAGGACTCAAATGAAACAGAAGTTACAGTGAATACTGCTGTTCTGAGAACTAGACTGAACTAGACCTTACAATGAATACTGCTATTCTGAGGACTCGACAGGAACAGACCCTACAGTGAATACTGCTGTTCTGAGATCTCAACTGAAACAGAAGTTACAGTGAATACCGTCATTCTGAGGTCTCGACTGAAATAGACCTTAAAGTGAATACTGCTTTTCTGAGAACTAGACTGAAATAGACCTTACAGTGAATACTGCTATTCTGGGGACTCAACTGAAACAGACCTTACAATGAATACTGCTGTTCTGCGGACTCGACAGGAACAAACCTTACAGTGAATACTGCTATTCTGGAGACTCAACTGAAACAGACCTTACAATGAATACTGCTGTTCTGAGGACTCGACAGGAACAGACCTTACAATGAATACTGCCATTTTGAGGACTCTAT
Organism: Mimachlamys varia; assembly: GCA_947623455.1. Classification (NCBI taxonomy): domain Eukaryota; kingdom Metazoa; phylum Mollusca; class Bivalvia; order Pectinida; family Pectinidae; genus Mimachlamys; species Mimachlamys varia. The sequence goes on along the minus strand of OX392532.1, from coordinate 23,068,556 downwards.
ATAAGACTTATGCTGCTCTGTATCAGGTATGACAGTGCAAGTTTCAACACAAAGAAGTAAATACGAGAATTAATTCCCAGTAATTCAACATTAAGTTTAGATAAGTATGGACCTAAACCCGAAGACACTGACCTTGTCCAGTTTGAACTCCATTTTGTGGCGGTCGTTTCTACTCTGTATATAAAGTGTGATACGGTTGGTGTCGTCCAGACTGTCATCGAAGTCTGTTGCTGGTGCCGTCCACTCTTCTCTGTTGATATGGCAATCTGAAAAAATCAAAGTACTGAAAATAATGCAAGCTAAGGCGAAAAATAGTTCATTTTTAAATATGAAATATTTTGGATGGAGTACAAAATAGAGATAATAAGTTATGCAAGATCAGCAAAAGTTTACTTTTAACCAACCACGCTGAAAAAGTAAGAGTTGTTGGTGAAAACTAAAAAAGTGAAAAAGTAAGCGCTCCCCAGTGTTACAACATTAAATCAAACAATTAGAAATTACCAAACTTAAACTGGAGAGTCAATATGATAGTTCATTTGTGTGGCTAGTTATTGTCAGGTTTGTATGAATCTACATGATATAATTGTAAAATAAATGCAAAAAACGTGTTCCAGAGGTCATCGTAGACAGAAAGGAAGATCTTATATAAGAGGAAAGACTAGTAGCAACAACTGTCGGCGGATACCGCTTTAGTGTACAAATTCAGTCTGGATTATTATGTTGGCCGTCATCAGCCAGGAACTCTCATCAGGGTTTGTGTTGAATAGTGCTGGGGATCGGTTGGAATTTGAAGATCGATTATCAGACCTTCAACATCGAGCCAAAAGTACATAATGAATTTGACAAGTTAATATTGTTTTCATCAACAAGAAAAAGTGATAGCTAGGTGCATTGATGCTAAAAATGTTATGTAAGAGATATTAATACAATAAGAAAAGTTACTTCTAAAACTGACTATGACAGTCCAGTAAGGAGATTACTGTGCCGTTTGAACGTGTTTTCATTCAGGTGTCACCAATTGCCATACTTCCGGATGTCGTCAAACACCACTGACTAAGATTAGGTAATGATGCTTTTGCTTCCATGCTAGAATGCCAGCATGTACAAGTGAGTACTGATGCAGGGGACGTTTTATTTTTAATTAAATATGAAAAGCAAACTTGTTTATCTTCAGAATTTCAGTTCTTCATTGCAAAGCTATAAAACGTTTTTTTTCATGACAAAATCTACCTTTCTGTGCTAAATCGAATCAACCTCAAGTCAAGTTTGATATAATCGAGGCTTCCAGTTATCGGACCCAACTAGTGTTGAAGCCATCCTTGTACCTTTTTCAAGCATAGTAACTGAAAAGGACCCCACTTATTTTCAGGATTCACATGGAGCTGTGCCTTTTACACTTTGCAGAAGGACCCCATTTATTTTAGAAAGAACCCCGTTTATAAAACGTCCAGCGTGAACCCTGACTCATCATTATCTCTCATTACTTATCACCCTGGCAAACGTTTGTCATCATAAGTTAAACCTGTGCTACAAATGAGGTATTCAGCTCCTTAGAACTACCGGATACATATGTCTTCAGCGAAGATCTCTTAAGTACTATTACCTATAATAAGCCCAGACGTCTGGCTATATCCTGAGAGGAGATCTGTATAGTACACTTACCTATAATATCTGCAGTTGTTAAGCCCAGACGCCTAGGTGTATCCTGAGAGGAGATTGTCATATCATTATGTATTAATAAAATTTGGCTCTCAGCTACCTCAAGTCTTTGTGAAAGGTTTGTCAATATTTTTTGGAAGATATCGTTCTGAAACAAGAAAAAGTTTTTATATACAGAATATTATTTGAAAACAAAATAATAACAAACCAAATCAGTGACCATCATGTCATGTTCTTCAACAAAGTAATTTCGAACCAAATCAGTGCCACCATAATGTCATTTTTTTTATTTCAGTGTGATGTAATATTCTTAACATGCGATAATGACTTAATGGTTGAAGAAACAAATATCAATATTACAATAGATTGAGCTTTTGGACAGATGTTAATGACATAAATTATTGACTGATAATGTTTCAATGCTCCAGTTACCTCCATGACCGGTATTCTGTGTGTGTCAGTTCCATGTTTGACTTTCAGCATCAGTACATCGTCCTCTGCCTCTGTACAAATCACTACATCACTAGTGTTCAGTTCACTCTCCTGGAAACTGGCCACGTGGAGCTGTGTCTTTGTTTCTGACAGGTTGCTGTAATACAGGTCAGTACACATCTTAACACATGTGACACAGAAACAGGTAGTAATGAGTGTATGACTACAATAACACCTTACTGTAGACATCGTGAGAGACCTAATTAAGATACCATTAGGGCATTAACATTACATATAGCATGCATCTTTTATTAATTACTGATACAGGATTAACAGTCATAAACATTACCATGGCAACGAAAGTTTCTGCAGAAAAATACCCTAAATGCACATTTAGGACAACCTGATTCCAGTATACCCCTTCTTAATTCGTTGCGGGGGGTATTACAACTAAATATAGACAAGGCATCAGCTGTATGCATGGTACTACAACAAAGGTTTGTCATGAAAAATCCATCCAAGATGACGACTGATGATGTTGGTTACGCTCATATTCTGTAAAAAGCCCCCCCCCCCTCACCTTATTGCTGAAGAAAAAGTAAAGATATTTTGGATGCTACATGACGATCATACCCCAAGTTCCTGCTACATGAAGTATAAATATCACACTAAATCACTTATAATGAATGAGTGAATGATTTTGTAGAACTAAACCCTAACAGAGTCAATTGCAAAACTTTACCACAGGGCTTTCTTCACAGCCTTAGTCATCCTTGGTCGTCTTCTCCCTTGTTCTGCATGTAACACAGCCCTTGGGGGCGATGGGGGTCCTGGTGGTGGCGTAGGTGATTTCAGCTGCACAACCGGGCTTGTGATGCTTGGGGGTGTACTGTAAACAAAGTGAAAGCACAGTCAATCAGTTAGGTCACGACTCCCGTGCTAAAGACTTATCAAATGTCCACCAATATCATAACTTTTTTATTATCTTTAGTATTGTATCTAAAAGTTACGAAATTGATTCAGTCTGTTTTTCATTTCCATTTAATTTTACATAAATAATTCTTAATAATAATAAATATATTGAAAATATTCCTTTATTGCAATATTCCTATAAGATTGCTTGCAAACCTCACCTGTCTTACTGTAAAAACTCGTGTAATCTACGCACCAGTGTAATTTGCGCACCCTAAAAATCACCTTAAAACTGCTGGAAAAAGGTCTGTATATAAAAAGACTAGATTGAAAAGGTATCACTCATTTTTTTTTCATTTTCTTTTCTTACATCTTTGTTAACTTTTTGAAAATTGATATTACCATGGAATTAGATCATCTTCTTCCAGAATAATGAGATCATCGTCCACGTGTCGTGTCTGCCTCGTAGAAATCTTTCTCTGTTTACATGACAAAATTGAATCCGTCTCTTCTTCTACATCTGTAAATCATACATATTTGATCATGACTTCACAACGGCTTTATAGTAGTATAATCTATTTATGTAAAGATTCTTGTTTAAATACATAACTATTAAACGTTTTATGACATTTTGATGTCGCTTCAATGTTGTTATATACAAGTTCTACTGTACATTGTGTACGCTGTCACCTTCATCGACAAGTGGCCAGTACAGCGGGTATATACACAAATGTGTGAAATGTGTATGAGTTGTTCCTGAAAATTGGTTGATTTGGAAATTGATATTACCATGGTTATGCTGAATAGAGTCATTTTTATACAATTACAATACTATTGTTACAGTACTGTATGGACAACTTGTATATATTTTACACTTTTGGTACATATGCTTTACGGGTCATTTGTCTGAAGAAGGTGACAGCATACATAACATACCAATCATTGAATGTCACATTTAACTTCTATTGGCTATATAAAAGATTTCTTTACATCAATTGTACATGTACTTAGTCACACTTTTAAAATTAAAACTGTTTTAAACTAATCATCATATTGAGATAGAAACAGATTGTCTTTTGCTTATAATGATAATGAAATTCTTACCTGACCCATTTGAGACTTGATTTGTGATAAGTTCAGAATTCAGTGGAATTGAACCCGATTTGGAGCTGAAACACTTGTTAACTTGGGTTGAATATATTGCTGTTTCTTGAGCAGTCAAGTCATTGGTAATTTCTGAATTTCGCAGTTTCAGTCTGCTAGCCAGCCCTCTGCGACGTCTGTTTGGGTTTGGGTTCCTCACTGGCGTATTCTCATCACTACTATCACTGTCCAACATGGCGGAAGGGATGGGAGACTAAAAATTAGACAACACATATTCTATATCAGTTAATTAGTTACACAAGGCCCTGAGATCATGAAACAATCTTAGACTGAAGTTTTTGCTTAGCCAATTACCTATAACATTATTTTCATAATGTTAATGTTGATCGGCTAAGTCAAAACTGAAGACATACTTAGACTTAAGATTGTTTCATGATCCTGGGACCAGAACTTTAGGATGGAAATTGTTTGAAACTAAATTTAAGTAGTTAGTTGATATGCCTAGATACAGAGCATTGAATTCAGCTGCAATAAGAAATAAGACTAGCTATTTATATGTTTCTTCTTCTTCTGTTAATGTGCAGGAGAAAAAGAACAGCAAATGAGCCCCTTCCCCACTTTGGCAAGCCAACTGTCCTTCAAACAGGGTGTGTGTGCATGTCTGAGTGATCCTACTGCATTGTAAAGTAAAGAAGGCAACAAGCTGACCTGATCTAAACATTCATAGTACATATAGGAATTCAGGGCTTTTTCTGAGGTTGTTTTGGGGCTGTTAATTGGCCCGATTACCAATTGAAATTATTTCATATTTAAGCCAAATTCCCAAAATTTGCAGTTCACTCATGAAAAAATCTTTCCCAATTCACCAATTTTCTTCCCAAAATAAGACAAAAAAGCCCCATCCCAAACAGATGAGACAAAAGCCTGGCAGGAATATCGAAATGCAGGTGCCAGACGTTTCGCCCCAATGTCACAATGTCCCGTGCCCAAATGTCCCAATTTTTTTCTTATCGTCCCAATTTATTTTTGCAGTGTCCCAAATGCCATGTCATAATGTCCCAAAATATTTGGAGCAAACGGATCGATTCGCCCCATGCCAGATTGCCACAATGTCCCAAAACATTTTGCCACAATGGCCCAAAATTTTACATTTCGCCCCAAATGATTTACCATGTACATGTCGCTTCATACTGTTATATGGGTAAATCTTGATAACTGAACAGGTATTGATGATATATTTAGTCCGAGAAATGCTTGCATGTTGTTGAACTGAATAACAGGAATGGTGTACATATGTATCCCCGAGTTCTCCCTACACCAGACTCAAAAGAGAGGCATCCTATGGTAAATTACCCTTTACCTGGATCTTGTAAAATCATAGCTTCTTTGTTTATAACAATGGACCAACCGTGTAATGAGGACATAATCATTAGACTTTGTTTATATTTCCATATTTACACAAAACATCTACAGTCAAACCTGCCTTAACGACCACCTGTATTAAGCGACTTCCTGTCATATGTGACCGTAATATTCCCCCCCAACGAAATTCACTATATAAATGGCCTGAATTAAGCGACTACCTGTCTGACGCGACCAACGACCATCATTTTGGTGTCCCAAATACCAAAAACGACCTTTTTATGCGACTTTTTGGAATGAAGACTTCAAAAATCTTGTCAAAAGAACTCTTTATGCCATGGGTCACGTTTCTCAAGATGGTCAGATGGTCATGCATCACGGCCCGTACACAACAGCTGTGGGGGCCTCGATCGCTGCACATGACTTCGTGTCATTCTTACTGATGTCTATACTGTAGAGCAATTAAATCATCCAGTTGGGCTAGTTGCTAATTAATATGTGATTACAGGATGTATAAACATTAAATAGCCACATCGTAAGCATGGTGAGTCTCGCATGGTTTACTGAACGGAAGTGAAGTAGCGACTATAAAATAGAAACCGAACAATAACATTGGATCCGTAATTTGTCCGGTCGTAGCGATGGGATGAATGTTGATAAGAAACCAACATACAAATAAGCAAATTTCTTCAATTGGACAAAAACAAAATTATCGGAAGTTATTTTTTTCACAAAGATTAATTATTCCTAATGATTTGAGATATGTTTTCTTTATAATCTAGGTTAAAAAGTTATGTGATATAATCTACTTTAAATATGGTAGTTCTTCTTAGTATATTGTTTACAGGAATAAAAGTTAAGATGATTTTCAACTTTTATTTTATTGAACCTGTATTAAGAGACCACCTGTCATATGTGACCTTTTTCGTTGCCTCCATTCGAAGGTCACAATGACAGGTTTGTCTGTATGTGTATATCAACGCAAAACAAAAACATGTAACTGATTCAGTTTTTGAAAAGAAAGGCTAGTTCTATTTCAAACATTATTGATAAATGATTATAGTGGTAGCCTGACACAATGAACTGTACGAACAAATATAAAAAGATCGGAATTAAGAAATACATTTTTATCAGTCTGAATATTTTCCTGTTGTCAATAGGTTTTTGATATTTATACAATAATTCATTTGTGTTTAAGTTCTCAAGAATTAGCTATATATACTCATTAGTCATTTGGGGCGAAATGCCAAATTTTGGGAAAATGTTTTGGGACATTGTGGCAATGGGGCGATCTGGCATGGGGCGAATAGATCCGTTCGCCCCAAATATTTTGGGAGATTACGACATGACATTTGGGACAATGCAAAAATAAATTGGGGCGATAAGAAAAAAAATAGGGACATTGAGACATGGGGCATTGTGACATTGGGATGAAACGTCTGAAATTCTCAAAAATGCACTAAGCAGCAGGCAAGTGTCTGTTGGGATCATTTTACACCAATTTTAGTTCTGTCCAGTAGCTACATGTAGGCCTACAATGTTCATGTACATTTTGTTTTAAAGTGAAATAAGTCTGATTTTCTTTGGACTGTGATTTATACTAAGATTTGTTACTTAAAATAATAGAGCATAGAGTACAGACATGACTGGGTAGTTAATTTTGGAAGTTATTTTGGGACGTGTTCAATTGAAAAACAACTTAACATTGGTTAGGAAAATCAGCCACCAACATTGCTCATGCATAGACCTAGTCCGAAGGGTTCTGACTCTCTGACCCGCTAAATATTTTGACGACAGGCGGGTGGAGAGTCAGAATTCCTGCTTAGTAAAAAAGTGGAAATTTTACCGACCCGTGCACGGGTCGCCTTTTAAGCCGTGTTTTATAATATGAAACATTTTCGATCACATGTAAATTAAGTATCAATGGAAAGAACAGATATTTTTCCGCTGACCTACACATTTAATCAAGTCACAGGAGGTCGTAAACCAACTGTCGTCATCCATTTCTAAAAAATAACCAGTTTCCTGACATCTGTTTGAAAATGGCCGCCGCCTAACATCACATGATCAAAATAGGTTAGTTCAGAACATAATTCTCGCGGGATCTCGCGACCGCTGCCATTTTCAAACAGATGGGAGGAAACTGGTTATTTTTTTAGAAATGGGTGGCGACAGTTAGTTTACGACCTCCTGTGACTTGATTAAATGTGTAGGTTTGTAGAAAAATATCTGTTCTTTCCATTGCTACCTATTTTACATGTGATCGAAAATGTTTCATATTATAAACACAGCTTAAACAGTGACCCGTGCACGGGTTGGTAAAATTTCCACTTTTTAACTAATGAGGAATTCTGACTCTCCACCCGCCTGTCGTCAAAATATTTAGCGGGTCAGAGAGTCAGAACCCTTCGGACTAGCATAGACCTAGAATGTTAGCCAAAGCCAGTAAAATGGGAGGTAACTCGAATGCCAATACGACTTGAAGAAAATTAAAATAAGTATTATTTTTTTTTTTTAAATGTTGTTATTAATATGAACTTAACAAGAAGCATTTGCGGAATGAGTGCAGTGAACCTCAATTTCACTGATAAATCATTCAACAATGACGCATACAAACATGGTCCCTAATGTTGTCGAAAATAGATGGAAGTTTTAGCACCAAAAGTGCGCGGTGGAAGGCATGGTATCGCATATCATTTTCAACAGAAACAAATTCATCTTACCAATATGGTCATACAGGAAACTCTTATTGACTCACCTCTATATAATTAAATTATTGTTCACATCGATTGCCCTGACTTTCACTTTGCATCGCGCCAATAACCCGGTAATTATAATTTACGGAAAACAAAACAGTCCACAAGAAAAATGATTTTGCGAAATCATGATAAAATAACGAAACGAACCGAATAAAAATTTAACTAGAACACATATAGCTACTTATATATAATTACATATATTACACGTATATCTCATGTAACATACAGGACATTTCTGACTTAAGGATGTCTTTGGCAATATAATTTGTGAATGGTTTAAAATGCTTTTAAGTTGGAGGCTAAATCATCTTGTAATATTTTATATTCTTAATTTTGTGTGACAAGAAAAATATTTATTTGGCAAAAGGTAATAACACATGTTAGTTACAGAGCATAATAAAATTTCACAGTTAAAATAACACAGCATTTATTTTAAATGAGCACTTATGCCTTTACTTATAGACTAGATTAATGAACATTTATGTTCAACTACTATCAAGAACACTGCAGAAATTGCACATATGTAATTACTAATCTGGAATTTTCGATTTTCTAAAACAAACATTTTTGAATGATGTAAAAAAGTTAAAGACGTCCCTTATAACATAGTCTGATTAAAACGAAAACTCGCTGAGATATTACAATCGACAATTATAAAATATATCCATTTTCATTAAAAAAAGAGGGAGAAAAATAAAAGCAACTACCCAGAACTGCCTCGCCTAGGGTAGCCCATAAACGTTTTGATAGCTTGTTTCCAATAGGATCATGAAGATGGGCGTTTTTGAGAATGTTAAAGGCCCAATATACGTAACTTTCGGCAAAAACTTGAAGCGAAAAACAAGCCTAATATCTGATTATATTTATAGATTTAGTTAGGATTAACTGATATCAGCTATACTCAAGATGAATTCTTACGCGGTTAGTGGTACAGCAGCAGTTGAAACACGGCATTTGTAAACACGCGTCCATTTCTAGCTGTCTTCTACCTTCGGTTTGTTGTTGAAGTGGGCCCCACCTGAACTATTTTCAATTCTTTGGAATTTTTTGTCAAGATTTTCCTGTAAGTTACCACTCAGGTTTACTTCGTTTTAGACATATTTTTGCATGGTTATCAACTGGATTTTGTTCATAATTTTTTAGAATCTCGAAAAAATTGCTGAAGTTACGTATATTGGGCCTTTAAGAATGATGACTCGGTTATCACTCACGCTTACTCTTCCGGAACACCTGGTCTGATTCTATTGTACTTTTTATAAGAGTCTCCATATTAAGTTCTCCTTTTTACGTTTTGCCCCTAGTTAAATCAGGGCTTTTCACCATGTGGTAAAAAGACCTATTGTTTTTGTTATGTTTCTTATTAGGGCTTTTCACCATGTGGTGAAACGACCTATTGTTTCTGTTATGTTTCTTCTTCTTCTTCTTCTTCTTCTCTTCTTCTTCTTCTTCTTCTTCTTCTTCTTCTTCTTCTTCTTCTTCTCCTCCTTCTTCTTCTGCAAGGACCGGAATTGCTCCAAAACGGTAAGAGGTATGCCAATGCACTTTTAGCATCTTATATGAACTGAAGGTGTGACAAAAACTTTTTTAAGTAGGTCAAAAAATCCAAAATGGCCGCCATGACGTCATACTTACAAAGTTTAAAACGACCATAACTCGAAAAGCATTCATTATACAGAAGACATGTAATAATATTAAATGTAGATCATGTCTGGGGCTAACTTTTTTCCAGTACATGTTATAAGGTCAGAGGTCAAATAAAAAAGCTCGCTGTTGGATCAAAGGTCACCAAATTTTTTCAACTTTTTTATTTTTCAACATTTTTCAATAATTCTTTTTGCTGATGATAGGCAATGTCATAACAATCAAAATGATCTTTTCACTTTTTCTGTAACACATGCGGTTTCAGGTATACGCCATTTTAAATTTTCCTCTATATAATCTATATAAAAAACCGTTTGACATTTTAAACTTCTTCTCAAATTCCACCACTGGGATTCAGCTCAAACTTATCTAAAATGATCGTGGGATAGTCCTAACTCAAGTTTGATATTTTAAAGTTGATCCAAATTCCAAGATGGCCGCCATGACGTCATACTTTTACATGTTAAAATGGCTAAATCTTAAAAATTATTTCATGTACAGATATTACAAAGGTATATCATTGTAGAATACATCTGGGGACAACTTTTTTCTTCTACAAGTTATTAAAAAGTTATGTCTTTTAAAAAAGAGGGGTCAAGGTCAAAGTTAATCTATTTTTAGAAATGTTTCATTTTTCACTATTTTGAAAAACTTCTTCTCGAGATCAATAGAGTATGTATTCCGATGATATCGATACCTTCGTTGTCTTGATAGCACTTCCGGTAAAGGTATTATGCTATTTTTAACATTTCTCTATATATTCCATATTAAAAATCGTATTACATTTTAAACTTCTTCTCAAATTCAACCAGTGGGATTCAGCTCAAACTTGTCTAATGATCGTGGGATAGACCCGACTAAAGTTTGATATTTTAAAGTTGATCCAAATTCCAAGATGGCCGCTATGACGTCATACTTTAAAATGTTAAAATGGCTATATCTCAATAACAGTTTAATGTCCAGATGTTTCAAAGGTATATTATTGTATATAACACGTGGAGAAAATTTTCTTCTTCTACAAGTTATTACAAAATATGTCTCGTAAAAAAGCGCAGCAGAGGTCAAAGTTAATCTATTTTTAGAATTTTTTCATTTTTCATTTTTTTTTAAAACTGTTTCTACAGATCAATAGAGTATGTCATTACGATGATATTGATACATTCGGTGTCTTGATAGCACTTCCGGTTAAGGTATTACGCCATTTTGAACATTTCCCCTATATAATCTATATAAAAAACCGTTTCAAATTTAAATCTTCTACTCAAATTCCACCAGTAGGATTCAGCTCAAACTTGTCTTAAATGATCGTGGGATAGTCCCGACTAAAGTTTGATATTTTAAAGTTGATTCAAAATCCAAGATGGCCGCTATGACGTCATACTTTAAAATGTTAAAATAGCTATATCTCAATAACCGTTTTATGTCCAGATGTTTCAAGTGTATATTATTGTAGATAACATGCGGAGAACAGTTTCTTCTTCTACAAGTTATTACAAAATATGTCTCGTAAAAAAGCGCAGCAGAGGTCAAAGTTAATCTTTTTTTAGATTTTTTTAATTTTTCATTATTTTTGAAAACTGTTTCTACAGATGAATAGAGTATGTCATTCCGATGATATTGATACCTTCGGTGTCTTGATAGCACATTCGGTTAAGGTATTACGCCATTTTTTAAAATTCCCTTATATATTCTATATTAAAAACCGTTTTACATTTTAAACTTCGTCTCAAGTTCTACCAGTGAGATTCGGCACAAACTCTCATAATATGACTATGAGTTCGTACTGACCAAGATTTGTTATTTTCGGGTCGGTCGGAAATCCAATATGGCCGCCATGACGTCATACCATTTTAAACATGTCATCATGTAAATTAATTGTATGTATATTGTCAAATGTCATCTTGTAAATATATGTATATTGTTAAATTTTATTGGGAAAGGGCTTCATATAAGTTTGTAAAAATGTGCCCAATCCCATTGTATATATTTTATACAAATAAAATGTGTTTAAATCAATGTGACAAAGGTAGGCTCGTTCATCGGTACCAAACAATGAATATACCGATATTTTCAGTTCGATTCTCAGAAAGGAAATTTCTTAACATGTTTATCTGTGATGAAACATTAATCAAATCCTGACTCAGAATAAATTAATATGCCGAAATGTGTGGTAAGATGAATGAAAGACTGAAAAAAAATCTTTTATATTACCTTATCATGTTTTATCCAGGGACGTACATTTGTATGTCCCTTGTACCCAAGAATCGCCGAAAATATGAAATTTTAGAAAATGGAAATACACGAATAGAAAGTTTCTCTTTTATGATCAGGGACGTATATATGTGATAATGTTTTAGGCAGATTTATCCGTATTAAGACAATTCTCTCAAACAGACACTCGCTCACTTATAAATATGGTTCGAATCAATTGTATTCGGAGGGTAGAAAACAATACGACAGAATACCCAGTCTAACATGTTTAATATGTAGTGATCTTCTCACATATATACGTCCCTGATTATGATGTACAATGAAAAAAAAAAATTGATGTGAACGGTAAAATTTGACGTTTAATAAATTTAATTAACAAAATATTACCTTTTAGGAGAATGTTAACCTTAGATTGTCCAACCAAAAAGTCTGTTTATCTTTAATCTTTGAAAATTGTGTGAACTTCAAAGAAACGTATTTGCAGGGAACTGCACAGAAGTTTAGCGTTACCTTGCTCCGTCATATCAATTGAACGGTGTCGTCTCACGTAGCATACATTTGGTATTTTCCTATATACAGGTAAGGTGTTGGCTGTATGCTAAGTGAGATTTTGTGTCAGGTAGAGAACAATAGGATTTAATTATAGGTAAACTATAGTCTGTATCATAAAGTAACTATCTTACCTAAAATACTTAATGTTAAAAATCTACCCCGAATCATATCATATATAGTGAACTATGTCGTTTTCCATTTAAATATTTAAAGAAATTTAGAATATTTAAATGTTGGTTTCAATTGTGAGTATTTTACAAAATGAAAAAAAAAAAAAAAACAAGAAATGGTTTCAACTGTGTTAATTTTGTACGCAATATGTGTATTACAACCACATCAAACATTTTTATAAGAAAACCATCCTAATAAATTGACCCTGTTATTATTATTATTGTTAGAATCGAAAATGAAAAAGAAATGCAGTGCTCCCTGTGTATAACTTCTCTATGTTTGTATACACAATGCTGTAAAGTGTTGTATTATGGTTTTGTTGAATGATTGGCCGTCATATCAAAAGTACATGTATTAGTTACAATTTAAATTGAAACACGGATATATACATTGCACATACCAAGTATACATATTTTTCAAAAATTATCTGAGCTGTTTATCTATATTTATTGATGATATTCTTTAAACATATACATTGAATTTGGATTCTTCATCTTATGCATTCATATATTATACATATAAAACTTAAAATCTAGCTATTCATATTTCCCTATAATAAAGTATGACACTTTCATATACTATTAATTTTTATACTTTAATTTGGTGACGATCAATCTACTGTTTCCAGAGTTATGGCCAAATTGAGTTTGAAAATTTCAGTAAAACACTGTACATTGAAGAACCAAAATTGGAGACCCTTGCCTGACACGGATAGAGATTTCTTGAAAACCACAAAAAAAGTACTTCTTATTGGTTCTTAGTGGGGGCATTCCTATTGACATATCTAGTTTAAAATTGTTTATGCACCTCATCTTACTAGTATTAGTTCTTTATTGTCCATTTACATTTGTATATATCTCACCATAAAATATTGTATTCATTCTTCATTTGAACGAAATTCTGTTCAGGTAGCATGTCCATTTTTGACAAAAAGCTGTTCATTAAATAAAACTCTCTCAATATCTACTATATAAGTATTTCAAAGCACATATGCTGTTTTGGAAGCATCATAAGACATTATAAATATTTGTATCTCTATGTTCATAATTCTGAAATACTTAAGATACGTTCACATTAAGGATATATAATGTATATACAATGTTTAAAAGTCATTTTATATTTGAGTATTTGAGGTTAAATTTTATCATTACGAAGTATTAATTGTTGAATATGTATCATAGGCCGTTATCTAGTAGGATTTTAATTCCTTATAACCGTTTTGCATTGTACAGTTAGATTAATAATATATGAATATAACATTTAATTTATTGTTAATTATTAAGTGTACATATGTGCAATGCAAAAGGAACTTTTGCAATGTATACTTTAATAAAATATATTTTTTTAACATTATAATCTACAAAAGGGTGCTGTATTTTATTACAAAGATACTATATATAAATATATAATTCACATTTTAATTCTAAAATAGATATACAGTTGTTCTATAATAATATATATATGTATACCTTTTAACACCACCTATATCACTATGAAACAGACTATAGCCAAATTGTCAATAGGTGTGAAAACTGAAATGTATGCTAGGTGAGACAAGGTATTTTTCAAATGAATGCTAGGTGAGACTAAAGCGATTGAACGACCAATCAAATCGTTTGTTGTCAGATTCCTTCTCGGTGAAAACACAGGCCGTGTTATTCAGTATTGTCCCTTTGATCTAAATCGTAGAAACTGGCCGAACAGAGTGGTGGCGCAAAGTCTGACGAAGTGAACACTGAATTTATTACAGTCACTTTGCATTTTAAAAAATATACCTTTCACATTTCATTATTTTAACATGTTCAAACATCCACTACTCACAGGGACTAAACACAGACCTATGTCACTATGAAATGATTGTCAGATAATTATTTTACCTCTCTTGAATAAAGAAGAGGGTGTTTAGTACTAATATTAATACCCGACCTCCCATGGCTACATGGCTATATTTATCTGACAATCATTTCATAGTGACATAGGTCTGTGCCTAGTCCCCGTGTCAGTACTAGTTTACTTTGATTAATAATCTGCTGACAATTTTCCAAAAACGTTTTGAGGATCAATTCGGAGCAGAGACGTATAAAGCCATATATGGCTTTATACGTCTCTGATCGGAGTTACTATCTAAAATGCCATTTATGTTCGCATAAAAATATTCTTTAATACGTTTTTGACACATCGACTGTGAGTCCGATTATATTTTATGTCGAATTTGAATAGCAACATAAGTCGAGCTCGAGGTACGACTTTTGAAGTGAAGTAAAAAAAAAGTTCTCGGTTTTAGGTGACGAAGTATTTGTGGGCTGCTCTTTTTTAAAAGCCCTCCATATTTACCCCCTGTTCTGACTCTCTGATCCGCTAAATATTGGGACGGTCTGTTCTATAGCTACATGTAGCTGTCCCAATATTTAGCGGATCAGAGAGTCAGAACCCTTCGGACACACAGGGACCTGAGAATTTGTTACAGCTAGTTTGAACCTAAAATAGGGTGTTTAGATTATTTTACACATTTGGGGGGGGGGGGGGTAAAATCAATTTTCAATAAAAATGCCCCCTCAATGGTCATAAAAGCTTTCTCAGGTCCCTGTGTTCGGACAAGAATTATTTACAATCATTCCTAATATTACTTAACAAAATGCAAATATGACAGATATTACTTAAAAGACGAGGGATGTTAACTTTTTACTGTACACGGGGAAAATAATTGAATTAAGAAAAGTGTACAGACCTAAACAAAAAAAGGTTCTCAGACTGTGATAAATAAATATGAATCATAATGTATGAGACAAAATGTATATTAGCCAAGTCTGAAATATTCATATAAAGTATTACCGGGATTTTTTTTAACACAAATGCTAATGGTAATATCAATATTGAACAAATCATTTAACCAGGGACGTATATACTCACATATACGTCCCTGATTTAACACTGTATTGATATTGAACTTTTAATGTTAAAATATCAGTCTGTGTCTCGTAATTCTAAAATGAATGGACGTCAGAAAGGTAACGAGTGAGTTTGTTTGGACAATTTTATTACATGTGCTATTTTGTGTATTTTATATATATATGCATTTTGATGTGTGACGCATTACTAAACGAATTTGAATTGAATTGACCGTTTACAATATCTAGGTATTCGTTGCTCAGTAATATATTTTAGCTATACACCTGGATTTTTTTTAATTCTGTGATAAGTTGCGATCTAGTGTGGATAATAACAATTAATTACTCATTCATTTTATTTCTAGTATGGTTAGTAATAAAGTGAGAGGCTATGTAATTACTCATCCAGAACAGACCATTCAATACACAAGCACGCTTATAGCGCACGTGCAATTACGTGAGTACATGTCCTTTTGTTAGTTAGTTAGTTACGAGTTTAACGCCTATGCAGACACCGATTTACATCGGTGTTTCGCCCGGCGTGAAACTTTGTCCTTTTGTTGTATAATACGTGTATATATCTGTTCTGTTCTTTATTAGCCAAAAGCCCTTAGGCTTATAGGTACATACAGGAGAATGACATCACAATATACAGACAACGTATTTCAATAATGTACATACATGTATAACATTACTTATTTAACACATTAACAGTTATGGAACATCATCATAGATGTGTCATATTTCTTTCATCTCGTCCGTGGAATATATTATGAAGAGATGACCTCACCCAGTAAGAACCCATGTTCTTATTTAGTAAGAACATAGGTTCTTACCATGGGAACATAGGTTCTTACCATGGCCTATTTCCCCAATGTTGCAGTTGTACAATGTTCCAAAATGGCCCCAAGTACATTGAAAATATACATTGTACAACAAGTGAAAATAGGTTGTCATGTACTTTTAAAAAACAATACACACATTTTCAGTTTTTCAAACTCAACATTTAATTAACCTTACAAAATACACACATTTTCAGCTTTTCCAACACAATAGACAATTCACCTTTGCACAAATATAACAAATGTCTTCAAATTGAGCGACACTGTACAAACGTACCTTTGGTCAGTGTTTTTGCTATTTTAGTGCAAATAAAACAGATCACTTCAAATTAAATTGATTGTCACTGTACAATTATTAAGGTATAATTCTCTGGTTTTAGACGTACCTGTGATTCGCGTTTCAGCTTTGGTTTCATTTGTATCAATTAAGGCGTGTGTTTTCCTTTAAATTCATAAAGTCCTGTATATTCAAGTAGATCTACATTCCGAATATAACAGGCGGTCCGAACCGTGATTTGTGTTTTCCGTGGGTTCCGGTCTTTCTTCGGGTAATTCCACGTTGAAACTTTGGGAAACAGAGTCCTCTAAATATTCTGAAATGTCATACTTGTCCAGAACTTGTGGAACTGTGAATTCGTCCAAGTCATCAATGTTTTTCAGGAAGTCAAAATCAAAGTTCTTTACAAAATCTGACACTTTGAAATAGCATGCTTGGCAATAAAGTGAGCGTTGGTGGCCTATTGCTTAGTCTAATTAATAAAAAAAATAATAAATCCAAAATCAAAATATTTTCAGAAATGATTTAGAAATAACCAATCATATTTAAAAAGGCGTGCCTATGTGTATTATCAACTCTGGATTGACAGAATCAATAGCCAATCAAATTGAAGTAAGCATCATCAACCCAGGATTGACAGAATAAGTCCAGTGAATCCCACGCCTACCCCATTTCAGTGTACATTTTAACATTGTAGTTAAATGAACATTGTTCTCTATGAAAGAAATATGTCACATCTATGATACAAGTAGGTTACACAATAGTTTACTCGTTCTTCAAGTATAACCCACGCGGCACTTCGTGCCTTGTGGGTTATATCCTGAAGAACTCGTAAACTATGGTGTAACCAATACTTGAAAATATGATTACCGTCTCTTACAAGCTAAATACAAATATTTCCCTAAGTTGGATAGATCTCTAACATTTTGCGTGCTCAGTAGTTGTATTAATTTAAAGATGGAGGGTTTTCTGTAATAATAATTTTTCAATAATCTGCCTCGTAAATCGCTATAAAAATCAAGATAAAATGAAATTCGTCTTCTATATCTCTCAAATTACATTGGTTACAAATCCTGTTTCCACGAATGACGTTATGATGTCTTCCAGTTTCTATATTTAGTTTATGAGACGATATCCTGAATTTAGTTAATATATGTTTGTATTTACTTTCAATGGGTTTAGTTAAATAAAATTGTATACAATGACTATCTATCAAGTGTTGATATAATAACCCTTTAGGTGAAGCTGTAATATATTCTGTCTTGAAATATCAATCAATCTCTGTTCTATTATTTAAAAGACATATCAAATGGTAATGTAGTGTGAAACATATAATTAAGTCCTAGGGTTTCTAGCTCATTCTTAATATTTCTTACCCATAAATCATTCTCACTTACACACGCAT
Source organism: Mimachlamys varia (assembly GCA_947623455.1). Classification (NCBI taxonomy): domain Eukaryota; kingdom Metazoa; phylum Mollusca; class Bivalvia; order Pectinida; family Pectinidae; genus Mimachlamys; species Mimachlamys varia. Next base: position 23,050,341 of record OX392532.1, on the reverse strand, counting down.
CGTAACATGTTTTCAAAATCAAATTATCCGACTGTTTACATTTCAGCCAATATTTTAACACTTTTAACTTTCTACTTACACACAAAGGTAACCTTCCTAGCTCATAGTAGATTATATCATTACATGAAGTTTTTCTTACTTTCAATATTTTCTTACAAAAGTTTAATAGAACGCTTTCTACATCCGGGGCTTTATGAAACCCCCATATTTCAGATGCATAACCAATACTATTAACATGTGAATCGAAAATAGAACAATAAGTTTCTACATTTAAACAATGGTTTCTTAATGATGAAAATAAAGCTTTTTTCCCTTGTTCAGCAACACGTTTCTGTGTTTTAAAAAACTTTCCATTATAATTAAACAACATTCCTAAATAATTGAAACTATCGACAATTTCTACAGTATTGTTATTATATACCCAGGTTTCATTACTTCTTATATTGCCCCCGTTTCTAAAAACAACTTTTTTGGTCTTATCAATATTAACTTCTAAATTCCAATTTCTGCTGTATTCTTGGAGAGAATCTAACATACTTTGCAAACCTCCTGGGGTATTTGCAAATAAAACCATATCATCGGCGTACATTAACAGGAAAAGATTAAGCATTTGTAATTCAATACTAGGGCAATTGTGGGATCGCCATTAATAAAATTAGTTTCAAAATCATTTACATACAAGGAAAAAAGTACTGGTGATAAAATTTCCCCTTGTAATAAACCGGAACTGTTTGGGAATCGGTCGCTCAGCTGGCCGTTGAATTTCACACATGATTTCACATTTTCATACAAAGAAAAAATAATTTTCAAAAACTTTCCTCGAATTCCATATCTTATCAATTTACTCCATACTTTGCCTCTGTCAATAAAATCAAATGCTTTCCGAAAATCCACGAAACAACAATAAAGTTTGTCCTTATTTTTCAACTTCTTATTAATAAGTGTTTGTAAGACAAAAATGGCGTCTATTGTTGACCTTCTCCTTCTGAATCCAAACTGAGCATCTGTATATATATATAGCGGTAGCGCACTGTATGACCCCCCCCCCCCCCCCCCCACATCCCCCCAAATAGTTCTCGTGCCACAATGTATTTTGTTTGTTAAAATTCGGCCCTTGAAGTCAGAATTGCAATGATATATAATTGAATACAATAATTGAGTATATGGGTGAAACAATGTAGGTGTTTAATGGTAAGTGTGATTATTTACGTTTTTCCCTTCAACATATATAACAAAGACACCCCGGGTGGCATACAGCACGCGCAGCAATATTAGAGGCTACACGTGATCACATTCGCCAATGAAATTGCTCGTAAGTAAATGCAGCCAATCAGAGCAGGTGAAAGAAAAAATAGCTCATTACACATTACATTTCCGCGGGAGTTCGTAAGGTGACCATGGCGAGAAGCCAGCTGATCATGCATGGTAACAGGAACAAGGGGCGTCTTATATACGTCCCTGATGGTAAGTTTATTGGTGTATAAGCATTTCTTTTCCTTATCTTACGTATTCTGCGACATATTAAGCATTTATGATATAACTGTAAGATACTGCTAATGACAGTCATGTGTCGCGCGGATCGCTGTTGGAACTCAGAATGGCACGTTTATATATCGTGGGGCTTGAATCGATCGAACAATACATTTTGTAGTTTGTACAACTTTGATTTGGTTACCTGAGGAAATAATCAATAAGTTTAGCTGATTTTTTTCTTCTCTTACACTGTGCATAAGGGGTTCTGATATTTTTTCCCAATAATTAATATTATAGTACCTGATTACATGTTAAGAAAGGTACCCCGTGGATATTAATAAAGCTTTTAATTTGTGTATGCTCGATTTTCTGAAAAGGGAATTTGATACTAATATGTATATAAAGGTACAGTTGATTTTAATGGTATGAAATAGATAATCATTATTTAACACGTGCATAGTTAGCTCCCTTGTATTTACTCCTATAACATAAGAGGCCGCTGATCGGCCTTTTTATTATCGGATATGATTTTTCGGACTGCGACCTCTTATTTCCGAAGCACTAATTCTTTGATGCAGATTCCGCCCTCGATTTAAGGGGAATGAAATCGGCTTGAAAAAACCTACTTCAGTGATTGACAGTTCATAAAAACAGTGTCTACTCGCGTTTTATGTAATTAAGATCCCATATGTATGTCAAAGATAGATACAATTATATAGAATATTACGGACCGTCAAACGTGAAGTACAAGACCAAGAGGCTGAAGCACCTCTCCGGCTTATTTTTCAACATGGCTTCCTCGGTTGATAAAAAATAATACAGGGTTTTTTAAACGGAACGAAATGAGACAGAACTTGGTTGTATTCCGCTTGTAGAACATTGTTTGTATTTCCATTTTTGTATAAACTGCAAAAAACGTGATATTTAAATTTACTTCCGACAATGTTGTCTGCTTCACTTCGATATAAGAAAAACATTATTTGTATAAAATTGAGTGTTTGAGACGAAATTCTCCCGATTTCATGATGGATTTATGGAAAGGAATGCTATTTGGACTTTGTTGATCATTTAAATGTAAGTGACACGCTATATTTTTTTCAAAATCCTGACTTTGAAAAATTGATCGTCAGCATCGGGAAAATCAGCTATGGGCAGTTAGAGGTTACACGGCGCCTGTCAAAAAATATCTCGCCATGTTAAACCTCTAACATTGTTGGAGTACCTTGTATTATGAATAACCCACATTCTGTCAACTTGTTCAAAACGCAGTAATCTTTTTCGGTCCCATTATCTTTTTCATTGATTAACATGTATTTATATAAGTTAAGGAGACTCGACCCTTTCGCAATTAACTGCTAGATTTCCTTAACTTTTATATGTTGATTAATATGCTACCAGGTAGAGAGGATTTTGTGAAAATCTAAGCATTCCTATGACTTGTTTCATTTTTTGTAAAAAACACAAAAAAAAAGATTTTTCTTAAAATTTAATGTTTTTCCTATTTTTTTTTCTCGTGAATGTTGTTGAAAATCACAAACTTATAAAAAATAGAAAAAGAAATCAATAGCTACTTCAAAAATATTTTATTTGTGGAAATATGGACAAAAGATTTTTACAAAGTGTGTTATTTTTATATCTAGTGGACAAATTTCAGTATTCACAGTCAAATTATTTACATACTGTACAGTATAGTTACATAAAGCACAAGCAAAAAATTGAATCGAAATATCACAGACAGGCTTTTTATGCTACTTATTGAAAACTATATGTAAAACTGTGTCTAGGGTAGGTTGTCTCCCTTGAAGCTATTAGGAAGTTTTTATAGTGGGTAGTATTTTTACGTAACATACATACTGTAAATGCGTACAAGCCTAAAACATTTTAGAACATAACAACTACCGGCGTTCTGTGTTATATTTCAACAACATAATAGTGCATATATAATGACACCAGGCACAGCCCTTGTGCAAACGTTCTGCCAACACGGATAATTCTACCACTCGCCGACTCTCTCTCCAGTTTGAGAAAACATGGCCAGTTGTACCGGTACTATAGGCCTACCCTTCGTTTCTGTTTCTATACTGTTGTCGTCGCTGTCAGTGTCCAACCATGTGTCGATATAGTGTACATCTATTTTTGTTGTTGTTTTGCAATAGGAGTGGTCTTGACATTAATACTTTATTTGCTCGTAATCTTGAGTTGAAGACCTCTCATCTCGCCATTGTTGACATCGCGACATATCACTGTGTAGAACGAATTTGATACCCCGTTTTCAAATACCAGGTACACAAATAGGAAGCTACGTCACCACAAAACGAGAATCAAAACTTGTGTATTATGTAGGGTCGAGCGTCCTTAATTAGATACGTGTTTAACGCCAAGTGCTACAGACACAGACATTTATCCGTGTTGCACTCGGCGTGACTTGTTTATATTTAAGCTATTACCTTGCAATATACAGCTGTACAGCATGTCCGTGATGATGGGGCCACCTGATCACACCGACCAATGAAATCGTTTGTAAGAGGGCCAGCCAGTCAGAGCCGTTATAAAATTCAAGTATTACTCACCAGGCTGGGGTAAAGTTGATGCAGTTTGGTGCGATTGCTTGGCGTGGTAAGTGTACATTATTTCATGTATTTATTTTATCTGGTCTTTAGTGTAGCTACATGTTTTTGTTTTAGAATGCACCTACACATTTACACGAATACCTTATTCACATAGTTATTGGAAACTCGGAAATCCACAGGCACATACACATTGACACGAATACTTTATTCACATAGATATTGGGAAGTAATTTGAACATTAGCAATTTACGTCGCTGCTGTTATGTATTCATAACTATAAATGTAGTTGCAAAGTTGCATGAAGTGTTGAATTTGAAAGTATGATTCTTTAAAGAGGCATCACGGTAAAACTTATTTAGAACTATTGTATATATACAAATTAAACGTATTTTGTGGAAAATGAATGGGCGATTTACTCTGAAAAATGTTCTCAGAAACGTTAAATAATAATTAAAAAGTGAATCACTATTTGTTGAGCAACGATTTGGACATAATTATATTATACATTTTTTTCCCTGCACTTCTCTTGTTCAACCCTGACACCTCCTTATAAGACAGCAAGCTCTGTTTACTCCGCCACCCTTGCTATTTTTGCGTCACATATGATAACGCATGCGCATTACACGCTACATTGGTAAACAAAAAATGGCTACTTGCACACGTGACCTACATGTAACTTCAAATGTACCAAGCGAAAAGTTGCCGAATGGTCAAAACGCAACAGAAGGATTATATTTCGGACGCATATATATATATATTATATAGTATTCATTTGTTTACGTCGTAAAACGCCGGTATAGGTGAGACTGATGTTTCAGTGTATACGGCTTCAATTTAAACAAAATGAATAAAAATTGCTTTTCATACCTAAACTATGAAATACGGAAGGTACAAATATCGGGTTGGGACCTCGGTATTGAATTTGATACAAATACAAATTTATGCATAACAGATATGCCGTCGTAAACTTTTATTTGTCTGGAGATCTCCTCCTACAGTTTTCAACCGATTTCTTTCAAACTTGCTAGGCTTCACCACCATGACATGAAGTTGTGTTTTCCTGAATGACAGTTTAATTCAACAATAATTACAAGAATTATGGTCCTTTGGGATGCAATTTCGGGCATTATGTAGAAAACATCAGAACATTTTTGTGTTTTCTTAAATTCCTTTATAATTTGGTATGGTACTTCGAAAAGCTATAATATTCAACATGTATCATGGGTTTTGTTACGTTATTTCTTTCAAACTTGCTAGGCTTCACCACCATGACATGAAGTTGTGTTTTCCTGAATGACAGTTTAATTCGACAATAATTACAAGAGTTATGGTCCTTTGGGATGCAATTTCGGGCATTATGTAGAAAACATCAGAACATTTTTGTGTTTTCTTAAATTCCTTTAAAATTTGGTATAGTACTTCGAAAAGCTATAATTTTCAACATGTGTTACGGGTTTTGTTACGTTATTTCAACTTTTCGCGTAACAGCATACATGTAGAAAATGCATTTCTGTTGTAAACTGTTGTTTTGTCCAGATCTTCTACAGTTTTCAACCGATATCTTTCAAACTTGGTAGGCTTAATTATCATGACATGAAGTTGTGTTTTCCTGTATGACAGTTAAATTAAACAGTGTTACAAGAGTTGTGGCCTTTTGAAACTTCATGTTTGATGCAATTTCGGGCATTATGTAGAAAGTGTCTGAACTTTTTTGTATTTTCTTCAATTCCTCTAAAATTTGGTATGATACTTAAAAAGCTGTAATATACATATGGGTTTTGTTGAGTTTTTTTCAACTTTTCGCGTAACATCATTGCATGTTTGCAACTGCAAATATAGGCATTATGTAGAAAATGCATTTCTGTTGTAAACTGTTTTGTCCGGAGATCTTCTCCTACAGTTTTCAATCGATATCTTTCAAACTTGGTAGGCTTAATCAACATGACATGAAGTTGTGTTTTCCTGTATGACAGTTCAATTACATAATATTAATAAGAGTTATGGCCCTTTGAAACTTCATATTTGATGCAATTACGGCATTATGTACAAAGTGTCGGAACTTTTTGGATTTTCTTCAATTCCTCTACACTTTGGTATAATACTTTGAAAAACTATAATATTTAACATATATTACGGGTTCTGTTGAGTTATTTCAACTTTTCGCGGAACCGAATTACATATTTGCAACTGCAAAATATAGGCATTATGTGGGAAATGCATTTCTGTCGTAAACTGTTGTTTTGTCCGGAGATCTTCTCCTACAGTTTTTAACTGATATCTTTCAAACTTATTAGGCGTAATCATCATGACATGAAGTTTTGTTTTCCTGAATGACAGTTCAATTATATAATATTTACTAGAGTTATGCTAGAGTTATGGTCCTTTGAAACTTAATTGTATTTTATTCAATTCCTCTAAAATTTGGTATGATACTTCAAAAAGCTATAATATTTAACATATATTACAGGTTTTGTTGAGTTATTTCAACTTTTCGCGACACAGCAGTTTTTGTTTCCATACAATTATACAACCGATAGAATACGACGGGCGTATCATGCCTTCACTTCCGGTGCTCTTGTTGTTGTACTTTTCAAAGCATGCACATCTTTTATGAAATCATTTTAAATGAGGATTAGTGAATGTATTTTTTTTTTACAGGAGTTCAAGTTCGTGGCATATCATGTGACCGATTATAAGCCAAACAGCAGGCGGGAAACTTGAAACTTCAATCCCGTTTAATGTCTCCAAATTTATCAATATTAACGTTATGGCCACGCAAATCTCTGTTTCCTTGCTATGAAATATACAGGATTAGGCAATTCAGTCCCTTTAAGCTTTCATAGCTATACCTGAAATATGCTGGTACTCTTATCAATTTATATGTATAGCCATTCGGATCTACATTTTTATACGCCCGTCAAAAATGACGGGACGTATTATGGTATGGTGTTGTCCGTCCGTACGTCCGTCGTAAACTTTTGTTTGTCCGGAGATCTCCTACAGTTTTCATCCGATTTCTTTCAAACTTGCTAGGCTTAACCACCATAACATGAAGTTGTGTTTTCCTGAAAGACAGTTTAATTTGACAATATTTACTAGAGTTATGGCCCTTTAGGACTTGGTATCTGATGTAGTTTTCGAATATTATATAGAAAGTGTCAGAACTTTCTTTGTGTTTCTATACCATTATGCTTCCGAAAGGGGGCGGCGGGCGTATCATGCCTCCGCTTGCGGTGCTTTTGTTTATTCTAAATTTCACCTACGTTGACTGTTAATTGGACTATGTTAATGTTGAGCTTTATTTCTTTATGTAACAAAACCTATGATCTACTCATACACATAATATATCCCAAATACACATTCTACATTCAGTTCTTATTAAAGACCAAATATACGTAACTTTCGGCAAAACTTGAAGCCAAAATCAAGCCTAATAACTTGTATATTTAAAGATTTAATTAAGATTAACTGATTTCACCAATATTCAAGATGAATTCTTACGTGGTTACTGGTACAGCAGCAGTTGAAATTCGGTATTTGTTGAAATTTGGTATTTGTAAACACATGTCCATTTTGAACCGTCTTCTAACTTCGGCTTGTGGTTGAAGTGGGCCCCACCTGAATTATTTTTAATTCTTTGGATTTTTCTGTAAAGAGTTTCTTGTTAGTTACCTCTCAGGTTTACTTCGTTTTAGGCTTATTTTTGCATGGTTATCAACTGGATTTTTTTCAGAATTTTTCAGAATCACAAAAATTTTTCTGAAGTTACGTATATTGGGCCTTTAATAAAAATAATAATATACATTATTTATATAGCGCTCTATATAATTTGTAAAATTACTCTAAAGCGCTTCACAACATGTAGATTATAATTTGATACTTACACTGCATAAATAAAGTTATTACAATCTAAGCTAATATGATAATATAAAAAAATTATATAAAAACGTACTACATCTACTGTAGATAAACAAATGTCAATATATACATGTTGTCTAAGTTGATACCCTCATATGCAGACGTGAAAAGGTACGTCTTCAGATGTTTCTTGAATTTGGCCAGAGTATTTGTTTTTCGAATAGCGGATGGTAATCAGTATTCCACAACGTGGCCGAAACTTTCCCAAAACACTGGTTTCCATAGGTCACATTATGAGATTTTGGGACACACAACAATGATTCTGTCTTCGACCTTAGTGATCGTGACGGCTGGGTAACTAGCTCCCATATGTACTGGGGAGCTGTTCCATCCAGTGCCTTGTATGTGTATACCAAGATTTTGTATTGTGACCTATATTGCACAGGTAACCAGTGCAATGAATACAGAACAGAAGTGATGTGTTCTGTACCTTCTGTAGGCGACTTTAACTTTTTTGTTAATTGCAATTAATTGTGAATTGTAAATTGATTTGGCCATGATATACCCAATATAATATGAAGCATCAGTTACTTTCTATTTTAGTTTAGACATGGCCAAGGTTACATGCGAACTTTATCTTATCTTATTATAGCTACACGGCGTATATCAATCTGAAATTTGAATTTCACTTGTACTACGTACACATATATAAGATGCATGCTGATAATGTAAATATATATTCTTAACAACCCCTCAATGTTGTTGGGGGTGGGATATACATGTACTATGATCAGGTTGTTCGCCCGTGTGTCCATTTAAAGAGGGACTTTGTCCGGCTATGCATTTGCTCATTTTCAACGAATCTTTTCAAAATTTTGTAAGATAAACTACAATATGGAGATGTGCACCCTGAAGTAACTTTGCATTTTCGACCTTGGACAGAAAGTTGTTCCCCTTTATTTAAAAAAATGAATACATTTTTTGTCTGGCAATGCATTTACCCAGTTAACAGCACTAGATCTTTTTAAAATTGCGAGAATAGCCAGTAGCCATTATCCCCTTGAAAAACTTAGCATTTTCGACACTTTCGAGAAAGGTATCCCCCATTCATTAAAAAAATGCAATTGCTCAGTTTAAAACTGAGGCAGCTAGGGATCACTTTGGGGCAAATTTGTTTTTTTTTATCCATATTTTTCCTGGCTATCTAAAAAAATATTTAAAATTGTCTTACTTTATATAGGGAAATCTCATAGATATTTTGCTGTTCCCATAAAATCCCTTAAATTCTCCCATAGGTTTTAAGAGTCAGAATTATCCCTGCTTAGGTGTGCTCTTACAAAGAGTTACCCCCCTTTAAATGAACGGCTTCGTCTGGCTATGCAATCCTAAAGTAATTATTAAGCATTTTGACCCCTTTTTTCATCATTTTTTAAATTGATATATTTATAGTATGTGGTTATGTGTAATATGTAAAAGCATATCTTCTATAATTATATTCCCACTCCATCATCATGTAAGGAAAGATAATGCTCAAGATTTAATCAAAGACGCTAACCTTAATGAGCATTCTGGCAATTGAACTATTGAACAATATGGGTAATTTGATCTGTGTTTGAAATAACATTTTTTCTCTCTTTAATTGAAAAGATCTTCACCAGGAAATAAATGTAATTCTTTTACAAATATCCCCTCTCAAAACATGTGGGCATGTCAAGTCGCACTAATATATAAATTGTAACTTGGTCATGCCATACACCCTCATGTGGCAAGAGTGATATTGTATTTGATGGGAAAATTGTGGGAATAGACTATATATTTCTGCATGAAAAACTTTGTAAAGTGTCAAGATTTTCTCCCTTTCATTTAAAATAACAAAAAAAAAATAGAACAAAATTGTCCACCAATGCAATTGCTCAGTTTGAAACGAAGGTATGCCTCTTAAATAGCTTTGCATTTTCGACTCTTTACTAAGAGTATCCCCCTTTAAATGCACAGTGTCGTCTGGCTATGCGATCCTGATTCTATTTTTTAGAATTTGACCCCTTTCTAAAGAGTTATGCACCTTTTATTTATTTTTCATGTCTTTTTTTTTGATAAATATTAGTGTGTTTATGTACAATATGTAAAAGCATGTCTTATATATATTCCCACTCCGTCATCATGTAAAGAAAGATAATGCTCATGATTTAAAATCAAAGAAGTTACTTCCCAACCTTACTCAAGTTACTGAGCACTCTAGATCTTGCAATTGAATTATTGAACAATATGGGTAATTTGATCGTGTGTGTCTAACAACTTTTTTTTCTCTTTTATTGAAAAGATTTTCTCCAGGAAATAAATGTAATTCTTTTACAAATATCCCTTCTCAAAACATGTGGGCATGTCAAGTCGCACTAATATATAAATTGTAACTTGGTCATGCCATACACCCTCATGTGGCAAGAGTGATATTGTATTTGATGGGAAAGTTGTGGGAATAGACAATATATTTCCGCTTGAAAAACTTTGTGAAGTGTCGAGATTTTCTCCCTTTCATTTAAAATAACAAAAAAAAAATAGAACAAAATTGTCCGCCAATGCAATTGCTCAGTTTGAAACGAAGGTATGCCTCTTAAATAGCTTTGCATTTTCGACTCTTTACTAAGATGAATCCCCCTTTAACTCTTCCCCTACCGTGATTCCGGTCCGGATTCCGTACCAGAAGTCATTACTAGGCTCGCCCCCAGACATTTCGGCCAAAATGGTGTGTCTTTTTTGTGATTGCGTAGTGGATATTAGGCCGAAATAATGCAGGTAAATGTAAACCAATGCTCTTTTTCGGTTCTTCTATAGTTAGAAGACATACATAGCTTCATTTTCGCAGCAATATTTTCGTCAGATGTGGTACCGCTTTGTATAGCTAAAGCATTCGCCGCCATGATGTTTATATTGGTGATGACACTTCGCAGTATCTCGCGGGAAATTCAATCTAAATGGGTCGCATGACAGGAAAATGTGTACTTTACGCCTATCAAATTGTTTGTAATAAACTGACCGAGTAGATTTTGTGTAAAATGTTATTCGTCAACGCATCTGTCGGCTGCTGTACCCAGCTAATCAAAAAGTATGTAACGTCAAGTAGCTTGTCATCTGTATACGACAACGGGGATTAGACGTCACGTTTTTTTGTCGTCTGTATACGACAACGGGGAGGAGACGTCACGTTTTTTTGTCGTCTGTATACGACAACGGTACGGAAAGAGTTAAATGCACAGTGTCGTCTGGCTATGCAATCCTGATTCTATTTTTTAGCATTTTGACCCCTTTCTAAAGAGTTATGCACCTTTTATTTAATTTTCATGTTTTCGTTTTAGATAAATATTTGTGTGTTTATGTACAATATGTAAAAGCATGTCATATATATTCCCACTCTGTCATCATGTAAAGAAAGATAATGCTCAAGATTTAAAATCAAAGAAGTTACTTCCCAACCTTACTCAAGTTACTGAGCACTCTAGATCTTGAAATTGAATTATTGAACAATATGGGTGATTTGATCGTGTGTGTCTAACAACTTTTTTTTCTCTTTTTTTGAGAAGATCTTCTCCAGGAAATAAATGTAATTCTTTTACAAATATCCCCTCTCAAAACATGTGGGCATGTCAAGTCGCACTAATATATAAATTGTAACTTGGTCATGCCATACACCCTCATGTGGCAAGAGTGATATTGTATTTGATGGGAAAGTTGTTGGAATAGACAATATATTTCCACATGAAAAACTTTGTAAAGTGTCGAGATTTTCCCCCTTTCATTTAAAATAACAAAAAAAAAAAATAGAACAAAAATTGTCCACCAATGCAATTGCTCAGTTTGGGCAAACGAAGGTGTGCCTCTTAAATATCTTTGCATTTTCGACTCTTTACTAAGGGTAATACCCCTTTAAATGCACAGTGTCGTCTGGCTATGCGATCCTGATTCTATTTTTTAGCATTTTGACCCCTTTCTAAAGAGTTGTGCACCTTTTATTTATTTTTCATGGTTTTTTTTAGATAAATATTTGTGTGTTTATGTACAATATGTAAAGCATGTCTTATATATATTCCCACTCCGTCATCATGTAAAGAAAGATAATGCTCAAGATTTAAAATCAAAGAAGTTACTTCCCAACCTTACTCAAGTTACTGAGCACTCTAGATCTTGCAATTGAATTATTGAACAATATGGGTAATTTGATCGTGTGTGTCTAACAACTTTTTTTTCTCTATTATTGAGAAGATCTTCTCCAGGAAATAAATGTAATTCTTTTACAAATATCCCCTCTCAAAACATGTGGGCATGTCAAGTCGCACTAATATATAAATTGTAACTTGATCATGCCATACACCCATATGTGGCAAGAGTGATATTGTGTGATAAAAGATGGGAAAGGTACTACCATTTCATATAAAAATTGAAAATAATTTTGTCTGGCTATGCATTTACCCAGTTAACAACGTATCTTTTTTAATTTGTGGGAGAAGCCAATATCTTCCTAAAAAACATTTCATTTTCGAAACTTTACAGAGAGTTAACCTACTTTCAATTAAAATATAAAAATAAAATGAACAAAAAATTGTACGGCAATGCAATTGCTCAGTTTAAATCGGAGTTGTACCCCTGAAATAGCTTTACACTTTCGACTCTTTACAAAGAGTTATCCCCATTTAAAAGAACGGTGTCGTCTGCAATCCTGAAGTAATTATGTAGCCTTTTTATCCCCTTTGAAAAGAGTTACGCACCTTTATTTATTTCTAATCATTTTTATGCCGTCCCGTCCCATGTTAATGTAACCAGCTTAATTATTAGCTCACCTGGTCCGAAGGATTCAAAATTGTACTAATGTTGGGACCGACCCCCCAGGGGGCTGAGGGGTGGGGCCAAAAACATTTATTTAGCTATATTGGTTTAAGCATCTTCTTTTCCAAAACCATTAATGGAAATCAGCCTTATTTGGTAGGAAGCATCCCTAGGTGCCCAGGATTCAAAATTGTACTTGTAGTGGGACTGACCCCTAGGGGCTGAGGGTTATTTAGCTATATCACCACTGATTGGAAATTATTTGGCAGGAAGCATCCTTAGTTGCCAAGGATTCAAAATTGTACTAATGGTAGGACTGGCCTCTAAGGGGCTGAGGGGTGGGGCCAAAAAGGGTTACTTATTATTGAAAGTCGGGGAGGGTATATATAGCATTCCTTTCGTATGTACATAAGTACGCAAGTACGTACGTATGTTCACTTTTTGTCAGCGCTCTTGCGACTTCATTTTTGAACGGATTCTGACCAAACTTCTTATATGGGTCCAGCATGGTAATACCTCGAATGAGTTCCTGTTTCAGGGTGCCAAGGTCAAGGTCACTGTTACTATTTATAGAAAATCTTTGTCAGCACTCTTGCAACTTCATTTCTTAACGGATCCTGACCAAACTTCATATATGGATCCAGCATGGGAATACCTCGAACAAGTTCGTGTTTCAGGGTGCCAAGGTCAAGGTCAGCATTACTATTTATAGAAAATCTGTCAGCGCTCTTGCGACTTGATTTTTGAATGGATCCTGACCAAACTTCATATATGGGTCCAGCATGGGATACCTCGAATGAGTTCCTGGAAAGGACCCCATTTATAAAATACCCAGCGCAAACCCTGCAGTAGTATATTTGACACCTATAGTCTTCATGTGACTATATTTCATTCTGTATTTTTCTTGAATGGGACTCCATCCAAGAAAATAATCATGTACTATTTGCCAATTAAACCTTCTGAACAAAGGAGAATGCTTACATATGCATTTAGATACACACATAATTATAATCACTATCAGGAAATGAAGTTGCTAGTGTGATGCGTAACCAGATACTGTTGAATGCATAACAATATATACCATATTTATCAGGCAATGAGCCCATGCGTGATAATAAGCCCATCCATGTCTATTACAGTTCAGTGCAAAATACAACTAATGTTATTTCAATGTCCGGCAATAACCCCACCCCTCATTTTGCGTCGGAGTTCATGTGTTAGCACGCGAGGGGATTTGTATCGTTTGCGATGCCTTGTTTTCGTTAGGTCTGTGTCCTCTTTCTGGTATATGTGCAAAACCCACTGCGCATATAAAACAGGAAATGAAAGCAAGTGTTGTCTGCTAACATTTCAAGCAAATTTTACTTTTGTGCACTTATGTGATCATAAATATAATACCGTTCAATGTATAAATACTCCTTACCAGATATTTTCTTATTGTGACCGTGCAATTAAACATAGCTCTAACGGTCCTGTCTATTACACTACGATACACATTTTGTAGGTAAGCTCAAGCTGAAGCGGTACATCCTATCGGCGCTTGTATTGGTTACAATATTGTTAAGCGCTTCGGTGACAGACAGCTAGGGGCGATAACCCGTAACTTCTGGAATCTTTGAAAGCATGAATATGACGTCTGAATTTTGTACTCTGTTTTGTTGAATGAATTGCTTGGTAAAACTTGAATGGCAGCTATTCTGTTTGTCTGGGGGACTCATGTTATTATTATAAGGTATGGTTAAAACGAATGCTGACAAATAAATGCTTATTTATTATAAATTTAAGAATGAAAAAAACCTGTACTTTTCATAGCAGCCCTAGGCATGAGGATGCGGCCAAACGGCACAATGGAACTGAATTTCTATTAGATACTGCATGAACATTTCTAACTACATGTATTTTGGGTATCACAACTAGGATAAAAATTGAAAGAAATTTCAGCATTTTGGGTGAAATTGGTAGCATTATGTAGACAATAACATTGCCAAAAAGATCAATGAACGAGGATATTCATTGAAATTTGATTTTGAACACGTGTTTACAGCATACAGACAGCAGTAATATTGATAGGAAGTTTCTCGCATTCAAAGCATGATTTTTTGTTCCATTACAGCTTCAAAGCCATCATCATGTTAAAACATATGTAAAGTGTTTTTTAGTGTATTATTTACAAATGATAGACATGTAAATGAATTTATTTAATCAGTTGGTATATCATCATAATTATTTAAAGGGTCATCCCGCGAAAGCCTGAATGCTAGTTCTTGGATGAACATGGTGTCTGCACCACTTATTATATTTTCTTGCTATTCCAGTATTCAAAGTCCGCTCAAAATGTCTTTATTGACCACTTGCAAAATCGCATTCCTCGGGAAAGCCCCGATAAAAATAGCGGTGATGACGCAACGTGACAAGCTTGTTGCAAGTCGCTTGACATGTTTGATGGGGGAGGCCATAAGAGAGGGGACGCGTAATGTATACGACTGATGAAACGGTGACAAAGTTATTGAATCACATTCATATTAATAATCAGACATTAATTGCACACTTACAGATATTCAAATAAAGAAATATTTTTCGGCACATCGGCATCATTTATCGACACCAGGAATTATGTATATAATATAATTATATATACCTGAGCGAGACCGGTACACATGGGTACGGAATACAGCCATGGTACAAACCTTAATTTATGTAAAAGATAATATTCACGAACCCAACTTTTCAGGTGATTTCATAAAATGTATGTAGCATGCATTGGAAAGTACGAAAATAAAATGACATGAAATGTTTCCGATTTTTTTTACAACTCAATATTTTGAGGATTTCTTTTTCAAACTATCTATAGATATATACCATGTACATTAATATTCATTTAAAATCTATCCAACTTTCAACGTCTTCACACGTTAATACGTATCACGGAATGCGAAAGTCCATACACTCATATAACGCACCACACCTAACTTTGTTTTTTTTTTCTCTCGTTTTGTATATATTTTCGGATCAAATTCAATACCGGGGTCGCAACCCAATGATATTTGTACCTTCACTAATTTATAGATTAAGTATGAATATCACCTTTTTTTACCCGTGAAAAACATATTTTTTATACCTTTTGTCCAAATTGAAGACTTTTTTGTTACGGTATATATTGTATTTGAAAAGGTCTTTCTATCCAGCAATAACATTAAATCATACTGTTTCACTGGAACATGAAGTATTATAAAGGGAATATTATAAAACACACTCTTAAGTTTAAAATTACACGCGCATTTTATGCTACAGAAGACTGAGACAGTTTCCCCTTGGGTAGCCCCAAAACCAAATCAAAGCTTTATTTGTGCATGTTACCGTTACGCAGAAGAAATATGTAACATACACACAATAGAGCAGGTAGTTTCTCCTTTGAATACTTCCCATCTCTCAATATGATTCCGTAACGCAGTCTTGCGTTATATTTTGACCGTTCGGCAACTTTTCGCTTACCGGTAGTAGTAAAGCCTTATCGCGATGTAACGGTAATACCAGATAGAGTGTTTACAATGGAAACGACGCTCGCTGCGCATGCGTTGGTAGGTGGAAATCCCAAGCCGGGCGTCTGGCTAGACCGTTTGGAATTTCACTAGTTATTTTGAAATTATTTATTTTATGAATACATATCAGCAAAATCCGATCGTCGTAGTCCATAAGAATACCCACTCGATATGTGTATGTAATATTTTGAAAAAAAAATATGAAAAAAGCTTACTTTCGCGGGATGCCCCTTTAAAGGTCAAATTGTATAGACAAAAATGAATTGTTTAAGAATCAAATTTTCAAAAAAAAAAAGATAATGAAATGCTTGTGCTACAATCACTACCATGTAAATAAATTCAATCCAAGTAATGTCAGTGCTGATTTGAATTATTTCACAAGGTCTTGTATTGGCGCCCCTACTATTAAGCATGCCAAAGTTAAATTTTTCCTTATTACAGTTCAGTATACAAGCTATGCGCCTGTTTACCGAAGAAAACTCACAAATATTGATCATACACAATGTCGGCAATTGATGACAATAATATCGCATATCATGCATACTACCAATTCTGGTCCCAAAACATTGTACTTTATGGCTTTATAGAAACAGCTAGCAGTTTTTGTTCATCAGTTCTTTTTGTAGTTGCCCCTTGCACTAATAACGGCAAATACTTAAGTGAAATCTGCAAGAGGTGCGAGCACTTTTCATGTCTTCCAGACATATTTCTAGTTTTCTCTTTTATTGAGAAGATCTTCACAAAGAAATATAGGCAATTCTTTAACAAATATCCCCACTCAAAACATGTGGGCATGTCAAGTCGCACTAATATATAAATTGTAACTTGATCATGCCATACACCCTCATGTGGCGAGAGTGATATTTTGTTTGATGGTGCAGTGTTTTCCTGCTTTAAGTATTTGAGAAAGAACCATTTATTGTGAAGCGAATCTATCTTTTTCTGAAAATTTCCATTTCTTCTGATACAACAAAACATTAAAAATATTTGACAGTAGTCTTTTCTTTCGGACTAAGGTAATGATATTTTACCTGTTAATCAACTGTATACTATCAATCGTATGTATATGTATGCCCTATCCCTACCTCCACTTACAAATTCAAATGTTTTTTTTAAAGGGGCAACCCGGGAAAACCAATGAAGTTCTTGAATGTACATGCTGTCTGCACTACCAGTTACATTTTCCTGTTATTCAAAGTCCACTCAAAATGTCTTTATTGCCACTTGCAAAATTGCATTCCTCGGGAAAGCCAGATAAAATGGTGATGATCACGCGTCAAGTGAGTGTTGTCGCAAGCCGCCTAATGTATATGTCCGATGATGAAACGGAGACAAAGTATGTGTATAAATTTAATGAATCACATTCACATAATAATCGGACGTGAATTTCGCATGATATTCATATGCTGGCATCTAGCTCTGCATCATTTATCGACACCAGTACCTGACAGACCGGAACAAATGGGTACGGGAGATGTATATACAACCATGCATCGTCAGAAACCCACATATATGACACTGCACTCTTACGTCTAAGTTCAGTGTCATGTGTTTTCCGACGATGACAACCATGGGACACACCTTGATTTCTGTGAAAAGATAGATTCAGGAATCTTTTTGTACCTTCTGTATTTCATAGACTAGGTACAGTATGAAAAGCAATTTTTTCCATGCATGATGACATTAATTTATTCATTTTGTCCAAATTGTAGCCGTATAAACTATAACCTAAATCTCGCCTATAGCGGCTTTTTATGACGTAAACAAATGACCCCTCACCTCTCCGATAGGTTTTATCTTGTATGTGAAAAGGTCTTCTCTCCAGTAATAATTCAATAATGCCGTTTTACTGGAATATTATAAAGGGAATAATTCAATATTACAACACACGCTTTTAAGTTTAACACGCGCATTTCATGTAACAGAGGAATGAAAGAGTTATCCCTTGTGAGGCCCCAAAACCAAATCAAAACCGTGTGTATCGGTTACTTCGAAGAAAACTGTAACATGCAAACAGTGGGGCAGTTAGTTTCTCCTTTGAATACTTCCCATCACTCATTATGCTTCCGTAATATAATCCTTGTGTTATGTTTTGACCATTTGACAACTTTTCGCTTTGTAGTTACATGTAGGTCATGCGGGTAGCCATTTTTTGTTTACCGATGTAGCTTGTAATGCGCATGCGTTATCATATGTAACGCAAACATTTTACATGTCCAAATTGTTGATCAACAAATATAGTGATTCCCTTTTTGAGAACATATTTCAGCGCAAATCACCCATTAATTTTTCACAAGGTAATATGTTTAATTTGTATACAATAATTCTAAATAAGCATAAAAAAATGTAGTTTTACCGTGATGCCTCTTTAAATATTTCTCAGAAATATGAAGTGTAAACAACAATAGAACGTTTTTCAATTTAATATTCCCCAAGCCCTCAAGGCATTCCAATTTGAAATAGCTTTGTTTTACTTTTTAAATCCAATTAGACCTGTTATCCGTAGGATAACTAATACCCCCTGCAGATGCTGGTAGTTTGTAATCATTCACTGACCTTGACTGTCAAATAACAAAAATGGGAGTTTTCTTGAGAAATTCTTATGTTGAATTGGGTATATATTAACGGTGATAAAGATCTCCAAAACATTATTTCACATAAATGGACATGTACATAACTCTCTTAAAAGAAGTCAACTCTGAAATTAAAATGCTGATATACAACTGCATAACATACTGATAAAAGTTTCATCAAAAACTATCCGGATCAGTTTTCACATAAAGGGCCATAACTTGAACTTGTGAACTTGAACCTTTGAACTTGGACCTGTGTACTTGAACTGCTTTAGGTTTGACCATATACTTGTCGGCAGCCCGATTTAATAAGAAAACAGCCGTGACCAATAATGCCAAAGAATAAGTAACTAATAAAATATTTTGTACTTTATTATGGTTTTATTTGTGTTCTCTTCGATAAATGATCTGTCGGGGATATTCTGTCCCGCTCCGTCATGGCAAAGAAATGAAAACCAAGGTTTTTGTTTTAAACAGCGACACGTGTGCCAGGATTTATCTATTTTTGTTTTCTCTTTCTTACATTATTAGTGTTTTTTTAATATCTTTTTTCTTTTCTTTCTCACATTTCGTTCATTGATATTATTCGAACACAAGAAAGCTACTATAGATGATAATCACATTTTGGCAACTTTAGGGTTACAAGTCAGAGATTAATTCCAGGGGAGCGATGCAGGCCCATTGGGCCTCTTGTTTTAATTTGCTCTGCCCTTCAAAATACTCTCCGCCAGCCAGAACACACCTTTTTAGCCGGTCAATCCATTTTTGGAAGCATTCTTCATACTTTTCAATGGGTACACCCCTCAGATACTGATAAACAGCAGATCCAAGGGCATTTCTCGAATTGTATCTCCTTCCAGATAAATGATATTTAAGTTTTGGAAAGAGAAAATAGTCGCAGGGGGCCGAGTCTGGCGAATACAGTGGGCGGCGACTTTTGTAGTAGTTCTTCAACTTTCTCAGAACAACCTTTTTATAGAACTTGCCTGTGACCGTTCTGCCTTTTGGCACCGGGATTTGAATAGTTGGACCCTTATTAGTGAAAAAAATAGCATCCAAAACCTTCTTTACCGTTCGTATTCGTTTGGCAATACTTGGGCGTCTGGCATTTTTAGTGGCCCATATTCAGTTGGCAACCTTCCGCTTTGGTTCAAAATAATACACCCAGGTCTCATCACCAGTGACTATATTATAAAAAAACCTTTTTACTATATTTTTGGTACATTTTGAGAAGTTTTTTTGCCATTGTTACACGTGTCTTCTTTTGCTCATCCGTTAACAAATTGGGTATCCATCTTGCATTTATCTTTCTAACTTTTAGGTGTTTCTTCAAAATTGCATGAACTCTTGCTAACGACAAGTTTGTCATTCGAGCCAATTGTCTTAGGTGAATCGAGCATCAGTTTGGAGGATATTTCGTATTTTTTCTATTTTACCTTTGGTCGTAGTTGTTGCAGGATGACCTGGGTGAGCAGCATCTTTCAGTTGCTGCTGCCTAGCACTAAATTTACCTACCCACCTACAAACAGTCCTGTGAGACATTTGGCCCTCCCCATAAATGTCACACACCTTGCGGTGAATATCTACAGCCTTTATGCCGAGTAATGACCTACCTTTTATATAGGCCCTAATTTCAAGAATATTTTCAGCTCGTTTTCCTGTCATTTTGTGTCTAGTCCAACGAATAGGCTATGAAGTGATGTACACTGTATCGAGGCCAGTGAACGTGTGGACGAGATATTTACCTGTGTCACGAGCCAGTGATCACTCAATCGACACGAGGTGGTTTTGTGCATAAATTGCACGATTTCCGCGAAATAAAGCACAGATGACATTATTTATGGAACACCCCTCGTACAATTGCTGGGCATAAAGAGACTCTCATTAACCAAACTTTTGATTTATATAGATATGGCTCAAAGATTGGTCTTTATAGGTCTGTGGGATCTTTTTTGAAAATATTTTACCATGATACAAATGTATCCAGGTGAGCGATACAGGCCCTTGTATTCTGTATACAGTACCCCGGTACTTATTATATATACTGATCTTTATCTGTACAGACTCTTTATAATTTGTATAAAGATTCCCTAATTGTTAAAGTCAATATAACCTATCGAAAAATCCTTCAGTTTTGTTTTTCTAATTCATTTCTTGCTGTTTTCTCTTGAAAAATGTGCTTTCAAGTTTTAAAATTGTAACTGCTTACCTTTGGTCACATAAGGGTATGTAGTTTCCCCTAAATCCTAGGTTATCCCTGAAATTTACAAGATATATATTTAGATATACATGTACATGGTATAAATAGAAAGTGATAGACATATGATGTAGGGTTAGAAGGCAGCTAGCTATAGTATACAAGGTAAATTGAAAAAAAAAGGAAAAAGTTGTGTAAAACTTATATAGTAATTTATGCAAGTTTACCAGTTGCAAATTAAATATTCTGCATTAATCACTGCTATACTAAAGCCCATAGCGACTGGACACTTTTTACATGGCCGGTATACCTTAATTGTATACTGTGTGTGTACCAGCATTTCTATCCTGTATAAAGTACTTGTTATACCATTTCATGTATAATGTGTACAACTGTTTATAATTTGTATAAAAATTCCCTTGTTGATGTCAATACCTATCGATAATCCTTCAGTTTTGCTTCTCTAATTAATTTCTTTTCTCACTTTTGTAGTTAAAAGTATACTGGCCGGTTTCAGCTCTGGTACACATTTAAGTACTTTTGTATTCAAAACTCCTAAAATATACTTTGTACACAACTTTAACCATACTATGTACAGCTCTATATCACTCTGTATATCACTTAATTCTTTGTCAGTCTCTGTAAGATACCAATAATAGAATCTGTATATATATATCATTATCCCAGTGATCAATCTACGTGTGAGTCCCGAGTCCAGTACTCATAAAATTATGAAAGGACTCATAGAAATTCTGGAAATACTTCAATTTAACATTGTGGGACCCATAGTTTTGAGCAATATTTACTAAAAGGACCCATGAAAATAAATTGTAAATTGATCGCTGTTATCCATACACTTTGTTTATGTAACCCTGGTAAATACTAGCCGCAACATTACCCCTCTGCTAGAGAGATTCGTCTGTTTAGCTCGATCGGTTGAGCGCAAGTCTAGTAGCCAGTGATTCTGTGTTTGACTCCTAATAATCACCTCTATTCTTTTAATGCTGACGACCTTTCTTTATATACTCTGTATACCACTCTCTATATACTTGTATACCACCTTTTATATCCACCACCCTGTATTTATCCTGTCTCTAATTTTCTATATACCATGTACATGTATACAAACCTGAAATATAATGTTATATATACCCTCCATACCACTCTAAACCCTGCAGTATTACCATCCTCTATAAACACCTTTTTCACTCTGTATACCGTGTATATAGTGTATACCACTCTGTATATCTCAATCATCTACATGAATGCCAATATACTACATTTACAAGGTATATGATATACCAATTATCTATATTTTACATACCACTTTTTCTCTATATATTTTACGGTGTAGGCCTACCTCTCAGTATAATGTTTATCACTCTCTTTATACAACTCCTTAAATCTAGTCTGTATACCTCTGTGCCAATAATTGGTTACCGTGTAAATCACTATCAATATTTACCAATACTTATTTATTTAATATATCATTCTGTACATGTAGACATGATGTAGGGTTATAAAGAAGGCAGGTAGTATACAAAGTAAATTGAAAAAAAAAAATGCAAAAAGTTGTGAACGTATATAGGAATTTATTAAAGTTTACCACTTGCAAACAAGAATCCCAGAGGGCCTGTATCGCTCACATGGAAACTGTTTTATCATAATATCATGATTGTGATTGTATCTTAACACCAAGAAATTGTATATATAGATTTGGGGTTTGTGATCGTCTCTTCATACCAGGTATATATAGTTTTGAAGTGGGGATATCAACCGTTTGAAAGTTATGACTCGGGAGTTCAGTGTACAAGGGCGAAGCTCAACGGCACCAATAATAATATTGGGAATGTGTTCATCCGAATGGATCTTCCGCGTTAAAAAGTATCTTCACCATTGTAAATTTTAATATTCATGTTAAAATTCTTATAATAATCGTTATAAGTGCAAATTCATTTGAAACTTCTAAAAAATGTATGGCAATTGAAAGTTTCCCTCATTTTATGTAAAATGTTGGTCTTTTGACCGGGTTTTAAAATCTGTTTTCAACCAATAATCCTTTAAGGTTGTTGGTGTGCGATTTTACTGAATAGGTTGATATTGAATAAAAGCGCTAGAAATAATTATTTTACCTGATCATTCCCTCCCACTTTTCCCACAACATACTGTTATATTAAATTTTAATGTTAACACTTTCATTGGTTTTTAACTTTTGTCAATGTCTCTTGTGTAAAAACGTTTGTATGGCCTATTCCATCATTCATTCATATCGTATCGTTTTTTAAACCTGAAATAGCTTCATCTGAATTGATCTTCGTGTAAAAAATATCTTCAATAT
Source organism: Mimachlamys varia (assembly GCA_947623455.1). Lineage (NCBI taxonomy): Eukaryota > Metazoa > Mollusca > Bivalvia > Pectinida > Pectinidae > Mimachlamys > Mimachlamys varia. Next base: position 23,026,975 of record OX392532.1, on the reverse strand, counting down.
TGTAATTTTTTCTGTATGCTTTGAAATTCTTATCGTTTTAAGTGCAAGTTCACTTGAAATTTCTACAAAATGTATAGCAATTGAATATTTCCCTCATTTTGCATTTTATGTAAAATGTTGGTCTTAAATTTGACCGAGTTTTTACAATCAGTGTTTTCAACCAATAATCCTTTAAGGTCGTTCGTGTGCAACTTTACTGGATAGGTTGATGTTGAATAAAAGCATTAAAAATAATAATTTTGTCTGATCAGTCCCTCCCACTTTTTCCAAAACATACCGTTTTATTAGCTCACCTGATCCAAAGAACCAAGGTGTGCTTATGCCATATCGTGGCGTCCGTCCGTCAACAATCGACTTCTTCTTCATAACCACTGAACGGATCTTCATCACATTTGGTAGGAAACATGCCAAGGTGGCTGGGATTCAATTTATAAAAATGATTGGGCTGACCCTCCAGGGGCCTTCGGGGCGGGGCCAAAAGGGGTCCATTTGGCAATATTCATATTAACATCTCTTTTCTGGATTTAAGCAATGTGAAACACTTAATTTTAGTGTTAGCATTTAATTTTAGTGTTAGCATCCTTAGATAGCTAGGATTCAAATTTGTACAAACGCTGGTTCTGACCCCCCAGGGGCCTGAGGGGCGGGGCCAAAAGTGGTCCATTTGTCAATATTCATATTAACGACTTCTTCTCTGCAACTAAACAATTTACAACATTTATATTTTAGTGGTAGCATCCTTATGTAGCTGGGATTCAATTTTTTCCAAAGATGGGACTGACCCCAAGGGGCCTGAGGGGCAGCTCCAAAAGTGGTCAATATGGCAGTATTCATATTAATGACTTCTTTTGTTTAAGATTTGATACGAGTGATTCGCCACACCCCTTGCAGACTACCCACCACAAAACACTACAACTGCTTGACATAAAGAGGGCAAATTATTTCATATGAACCAATTTCAAAATGTTCTTTTTCATCAGAAAGCTAAGAGTTCATTAAAGGCAATATTGTGGCAGATCCCACACCGTAAAAGTTTGTTATTTAACTTGCACATGACTTTTTGTTGCATTTGCTGAAAGCCATGTGAATGATTCAGGCCTTTTGGGCCTCTTGTTAGATTTTAGTGTTGCAGGGTTACCAACCTGTAATGAACCCAATGTGGGAGAATTAATTCCCTCCACTGGCTTTTCCAATGTGGGAGAATTAATTCCCTCCACTGACTTTTCCAATGTGGGAGAATTAATTCCCTCCACTGGCTTTTCCAATGTGGGAGACTTCTTAGATGACGTTTTTTCATTAATTGAGTTAATGCTGCAGAAAAACATGAGACATTAACAGGTTTAAGTCATATATTCAGTATTCAAAACTTTGTGGGCTTCACGTTTGAAAAAAAAAGAAGAGTAAATTTGGTAAGAGATTAACATTTTGGCCTCTCCGAAACTGGTGGCTACACATGAAAAGCTAGCTTTACAGGAAGTGAAATTCTAACAACAGCACATGAGGGAAAATAGCGAAACATCTAAATGACCTATGCTGAGATGCAGATAAATCTACAGCCAAGTATGTAATCTTTAATTTTAGAAAGATCTTAGGGAAAAAAATCCTATTTGCGGGGGTCAATTTTTGGGTTAAAAATAGTTTTTTTTTTGGCCTTTTTTAGTTACTTTTGATGTGGTTACCATGGTTTTCACATAAGTAGCATACAAACAAAAAACAAGTTTATTTAAGGAATGAAATTTATGTTTTAAACATTCATGAGGTCATTGGCTAATAAGTTATTATACCTCAATGGATAAAGGGAGATAACTCATTCTAACTCATAACTAAAAGAAATCTAGAATTCATTCAACTTGGGAAATTGGACCAGAAAAGATGACTTTTTTATTTCATGTTTTACTAAGAACAGATCACTCACAGGATATCTTCTTGATACATTTAGACAAGATTTCAGACTGTTTCACATCGGTTCAATGTACAGTATCCATGGAAACCCTAGTATTTATTAAAAAATAAGTAATATATCTGTTTTCAATCAAATTGTGCTCTTTTATATATTTTCTTTTCAGTTAAATCAGTCATATATTCAGTATGCAATATATTATTCAATTAAGGACGCTTAACCCTACGTAATACACAAGTTTTGATTCTCGTTTTGTGGTGACGTAGCTTCCTATTCGTGTACCTGGTATTTGAAAACGGGGTATCAAATTCGTTCTACACAGTGATATGTCGCGATGTCAACAATGGCGAGATGAGATGGAACGGTTCAAGTCTTCAACTCAAGATTACGAGCAAATAAAGTATTGTCAAGACCACTTTTATTGCAAAACAACAACAAAAATAGATGTACACTATATCGACACATGGTCGGACACTGACAGCGACGGCAACAGTATAGAAACAGAATCCGAAGGTAGGCCTATAGTACCGGTACAACTGGCCATGTTTTCTCAAACTGGAGAGAGAGTCGGGGAGTGGTAGAATTATCTGTGTTGGCAGAACGTTTGCACAAGGGCTGTGCCTGGTGTCATTATATATGCACTATTATGTTGTTGAAATATAACACAGAACGCCGGTAGTTGTTATGTTCTAAAATGTTTTAGGCTTGTACGCATTCACAGTATGTATGTTATGTAAAAATACTACCCACTATAAAAACTTCCTAATAGCTTCAAGGGAGACAACCTACCCTAGACACAGTTTTACATGTAGTTTTCAATTAGTAGCATAAAAAGCTTGTCTATGATATTTCGATTCAATTTTTTGCTTATGCTTTATGTAACTATATGGTATGTAAATAATTTGACTGTGAATACTGAAATTTGTCTTCTAGATATAAAAATAACACACTTTGTAAAAATCGTTTTGTCCATTTTTCCACAAATAAAATATTTCTGAGGTAGCTATTGATTTCTTTTTTTATTTTATTGTATGTTTGTGATTTTCAACAACATTCAGAAGAAGAAAAATAGAAAAAACATTAAATTTTGAAAAAAATCATTTTCTTTGTGTTTTTTTACCAAAAATGAAACAAGTCATAGGAATGCTTAGATTTTCACAAAATCATCTCTACCTGGTAGCATAATCAACATATGAAAGTTTTAAGGAAATCTAGCGGATAATTGCAAAAGGGTCGAGCCTCTTTAAAACAGTTATTACAGTATATATATGGTACATACATGTAATATTGTAAGTAGATTCTAATCCATCATTGGCAAGACAACCAATAATCCTTTAAGGTCGTTGGTGTGCGATTTTACTGGATAGGTTGATATTGAATGAAAGCGTTAAAAATAATTATTTTGTCTGATCATTACCTTCCACTTTTCCCACAACATACAGTTTTATCCAAATGGATCGTCTGTGTGAAAAATATCTTCAATATTCATGAATTCCAAATTTTTAAAAAATGTATGGCAATTGAATATTTCCCTTATTTGAAGAAAAATGTTGGTCTTGTTTGACCAGGTTTTACAATCTGTTTTCAATGAATAATCCTTTAAGTTCGTTGTTGTGCGATTTTACTGGATAGGTTGATATTGAATAAAAGTGTTAAAATTCATTATTCTGTCTGAACATTGCCTTTATTCTAGGTTAAAGCTTCGGTCTAAATGAGAGCTCTGCTGAAATAAATATTTTTTATCGCTATTTGTATTCCTTACACTCTCATTAGTTTTAAACTGGTGTCAATGTCCCTTATGTAAAAACGTTTGTATGAACTATATTTGCCCTATTATCCATTCAATTGAAATTGTTTTTCATCCCAACATAGCTTCTTTCGAATGGATCTTCTGTGTTAAAAATATCTTCAATATTGTATATTTTAACATTCATGTTAAATTTTTGATCATCTTTATCAGTGCAAATTCATTGAAACTTAAAACATGTATGGCAATTGAATATTTCCTCAATTTATGTAAAATGTTGGTCTTATGACCAGGTTTTACAATTTGTTTTCAACCAAACAATCCTTTAAGATCGTTGGTGTGCGATTTTACTGGATAGGTTGATATTGAATAAAAGTGTTAAAAATCATTATTTTGTCTGAACATTGCCTCTCAATTTTCCCACAACATACTGTTTAATTAGATTTTTGTGTTGACACTCTTATAAGTTTTTAACTTTTGTCAATGTCTCTTGTGTAAAACGTTTGTATGGCCTATTCCATCATTCATTCAAATCTTATCGGTTTTAAACCAGAAATAGCTTCATCCAAATGGATCTCTGTGTAAAAAATATCTTCAATATTGTAAATTTTAATATTCATATTAGAATTCTTATAATAATCGTTATAAGTGCAAATTCATTTGAAATTTCTAAAACATGTATGGCAATTGAATATTTCCCTGATGTGAAATGTTGGTCTTCTGACTGGGTTTCACAATCTGTTTTCAACCATTATAATCCTATTAAGGTCGTTGGTGTGCGATTTTACTGGATAGGTTGATATTTAATTAAAGCGTTGAAAATGATTTTTTTGTCAGATCATTACCTTCCACTTTTCCCACAACATCCAGTTTTATCCGAATGGATCATCTGTGTGAAAAATATCTTCAATATTCATGAATTCCAAATTTTTAGGTCATCTGACCCGAAGGGTCAGGATGACCTATAGTCATCATGCTTCATCCGTCGTCGTGCGTGACCTATAGTCATCATGCTTCATCCGTCGTCGTGCGTCGTGCGCCGTCCGTAAACTTTTCCATTTAAACATCTTCTTCTCATAAACCAAAAGGCCCATAGACCCAATATTGGGCTTGTGCCATGCTGGGATGAAGGGGTACCAAGTTTGTTCAAACAAATGACCTTGACCTTCATTCAAGGTCACAGGAGCCAAAAAGGTCAAAATCTTTGAACGACTTCTTCTGAATAACCAAAAGGCCCAGAGACCTGATATTGGGCCTGTGTTATGCTGGGATAAAGGGGTACCAAGTTTGTTCAAACAAATGACCTTGACCTTCATTCAAGGACACAGGGGCCAAAAAGGTCAAAATCTTTTTAAAAAACTTCTTCTGAATAACCAAAAAGGCCTAGAGACCTGATATTGGTCCTGTGTTATGCTGAGATAAAGGGCTACCAAGTTTGTTCAAAGAAATGACCTTGACCTTCATTCAAGGTCACTGGGGACAAAACGGTCATAATTTTTAAACGACGACTTCTGAATAACCAAAAGGCCCAGAGACCTAATATTGGGCCTGTGGCATGCTGGGATGAAGGGCTACCAAGTTTGTTCAAACAAATGACCTTGACCTTCATTAAAGGTCACCGGGGCCAAAAAGGTCAAAATCTTTGAACGACTTCTTCTGAATAACCAAAAGGCCCAGAGACCTGATATTGGGCCTGTGTTATGCTGGGATAAAGGGGTACCAAGTTTGTTCAAAGAAATGACCTTGACTTTCATTCAAGGTCACAGGGGCCAAAAAGGTCAAAATCTTTTTAAACAACTTCTTCTGAATAACCAAAAGGCCCAGAGACCTGATATTGATCCTGTGTTATGCTGAGATAAAGGGCTACCAAGTTTGTTCAAAGAAATGACCTTGACCTTCATTCAAGGTCACAGGGGACAAAACGGTCATAATTTTTAAACGACTTCTTCTGAATAACCAAAAGGCACAGAGACCTAATATTGGGCCTGTGGCATGCTGGGATAAAGGGCTACCAAGTTTGTTCAAACAAATGACCTTGACTTTCATTCAAGGTCACAGGGGCCAAAACGGTCATAATCTTTAAACAACTTCTTCTGAATAACCAAAAGGCCCAGAGACCTGATATTGGGCCTGTGGCATGCTGGGATAAAGAGCTACCAAGTTTGTTCAAAGAAATGACCTTGACTTTCATTCAAGGTCACTGGGGCCAAAACGGTCATAATCTTTAAACATTTTCTTCTGAATAACCAAAAGGCCCAGAGATCTAATATTGGGCCTGTGGCATGCTGGGATAAAGGGCTACCAAGTTTGTTCAAAGAAATGACCTTGACTTTCATTCAAGGTCACTGGGGTCAAAACGGTCATAATCTTTAAACATTTTCTTCTGAATAACCAAAAGGCCCAGATACCTAATATTGGGCCTGTGGCATGCTGGGATAAAGGGCTACCAAGTTTGTTCAAAGAAATGACCTTGACTTTCATTCAAGGTCACAGGGGACAAAACGGTCATAATTTTTAAACGACTTCTTCTGAATAACCAAAAGGCCCAGAGACCTAATATTGGGCCTGTGGCATGCTGGGATAAAGGGCTACCAAGTTTGTTCAAACAAATGACCTTGACCTTCATTCAAGGTCACAGGGGCCAAAAAGGTCAAAATCTTTGAACGACTTCTTCTGAATAACCAAAAGGCCCAGAGACCTGATATTGGGCCTGTGTTATGCTGGGATAAAGGGGTACCAAGTTTGTTCAAAGAAATGACCTTGACTTTCATTCAAGGTCACTGGGGCCAAAACGAAACTGTTGTTATTTTTCGTGTAGTCAAAAATCCAAGATGGCCTCCACAGCGGCCATTTTGAAAACACATTCTAAACTTCTCAAGTTCTACCAGTGGAATTGAGCTGAAACTTGCCAGAAATGATATCCTGAGATGGTCCCAACAAAGTGTTGTTATTTTTCAAGCCCATCAGAAATCCAAGAAGGCCACTATCTTGAACTTGGCAATCTATACAGGCATATTATAACTTGATTTAATGACTACACGTATTTTCATAGTGATTTTACAATTGGTAGTCAGATGACCGTTAAGGCCCGTTGGGCCTCTTGTTAAAAAATGTATGGCAATTGAATATTTCCCTCATTTGAAGAAAAATGTTCGTCTTGTTTGACCGGGTTTTACAATCTGCTTTCAACCAATAATCCTTTAAGGTCGTTGGTGTGCGATTTTACTGGATAGGTTGATATTGAATAAAAACGTTAAAAATCATTATTTTGTCCGAACATTGCCTCTCAATTTTCCCAAAAAATACTGTTTTATTAGTTTTTAGTGTTAACACTCTCATTAGTTTTTAACTTTTGTCAATGTCTCTTGTGTAAAACGTTTGTATGGCCTTTTCCATCATTTATTCAAATCTTATTGTTTTTAAACCAGAAATAACTTCATCCGAATGGATCTTCCGTGTTAAAAATATCTTCTATATTGTAATTTTTGATATTCATGTTAAATTTTTGATCATCTTTATCAGTGCAAATTCATTGAAACTTTCTAAAACATGTATGGCAATTTGATATTTCCCTCAATTTATGTAAAATGTTGGTCTTCTGACCAGGTTTTACAATTTGTTTTCAACCAAACAATCCTTTAAGATCGTTGGTGTGCGATTTTACTGGATAGGTTGATATTGAATAAAAGTGTTAAAATCATTATTTTGTCTGAACATCCCTGATTGCCTCTCAATTTTCCCACAACATACTGTTTTATTTGATTTTAGTGTTGACACTCTCATTACATTAGTTTTTAACTTTTGTCAATGTCTCTTGCGAAAACCGTTTGCATGGCCTATTCCATCATTCATTCAAATCTTATCGTTTTTAAACCAGAAATAGCTTCATCCGAATGGATCTTATGTGTAAAAAATATCTTCAATATTGTAAATTTTAATATTCATATTAGAATTCTTATAATAATCGCTATAAGTACAAATTCATTCGAAATTTCTAAAACATGTATGGCAATTTGAATATTTCCCTGATGTGAAATGTTGGTCTTCTGACTGAGTTTCACAATCTGTTTTCAACCATTATAATCCTTTGAGGTCGTTGGTGTGCGATTTTACTGGATAGGTTGATATTGAATGAAAGCGTTAAAAATCATTATTTTGTCTGAACATTGCCTCTCAATTTTCCCACAACATACTGTTTTATTAGATTTAAGTGTTAACACTCTCATTAGTTTTTAACTTTTGTCAATGTCTCTTGTGTGAAAACGTTTGTATGGCCTATTCCATCATTCATTCAAATCTTATCGTTTTTAAACCAGAAATAGCTTCATCCAAATGGATCTTCCGTGTAAAAAAAAACTACAATATTGTAAATTTTGATATTGATGTTAAATTTCTGATCATCTTTATCAGCGCAAATTCATTGAAACTTTCTAAAACATTTATGGCAATTAAATGTTTCCCTCAATTTATGTAAAATGTTGGTCTTCTGACCAGGTTTTACAATTTATTTTCAACCAAACAATCCTTTAAGATCGTTGGTGTGCGATTTTACTGGATAGGTTGATATTGAATAAAAGTGTTAAAAATCATTATTTTGTCTGAACATTGCCTCTCAATTTCCCCATAAAATACTGTTTTATTAGATTTTAGTGTTAACACTCTCATTAGTTTTTAACTTTTGTCAATGTCTCTTGTGTAAACGTTTGCATGGCCTATTCCATCATTCATTCAAATCTTATCGTTTTTAAACCAGAAATAGCTTCATCTGAATGGATCTTCCGTGTTAAAAATAACTTCAATATTGTAAAATTTGATATTCATGCTAAATTTCTGATCATCTTTATCAGTGCAAATTCATTGAAACTTTCTAAAAACATGTATGGCAATTGAATATTTCCTCAATTTATGTAAAATGTTGGTCTTCTGACCAGGTTTTACAATTTGTTTTCAACCAAACAATCCTTTAAGATCGTTGGTGTGCGATTTTACTGGATAGGTTGATATTGAATAAAAGTGTTAAAAATCATTAATTTGTCTGAACATCCCTGATTGCCTCTCAATTTTCCCACAACATACTGTTTCATTTGATTTTAGTGTTGACACTCTCATTACATTAGTTTTTAACTTTTGTCAATGTCTCTTGCGAAAACCGTTTGCATGGCCTATTCCATCATTCATTCAAATCTTATCGTTTTTAAACCAGAAATAGCTTCATCCGAATGGATCTTATGTGTAAAAAATATCTTCAATATTGTAAATTTTAATATTCATATTAGAATTCTTATAATAATCGCTATAAGTGCAAATTCATTTGAAATTTCTAAAACATGTATGGCAATTTGAATATTTCCCGGATGTGAAATGTTGGTCTTCTGACTGGGTTTCACAATCTGTTTTCAACCATTATAATCCTTTGAGGTCGTTGGTGTGCGATTTTACTGGATAGGTTGATATTGAATGAAAGCGTTAAAAATCATTATTTTGTCTGAACATTGCCTCTCAATTTTCCCACAACATACTGTTTTATTAGATTTTAGTGTCAATTCTCATTAGTTTTTAACTTTTGTCAATGTCTCTTGTGTGAAAACGTTTGTATGGCCTATTCCATCATTCATTCAAATCTTATCGTTTTTAAACCAGAAATAGCTTCATCCGAATGGATCTTTCGTGTAAAAAAACACTTCAATATTGTAAATTTTGATATTGATGCTAAATTTCTGATCATCTTTATCAGTGCAAATTCATTGAAACTTTCTAAAACATGTATGGCAATTAAATATTTCCCTCAATTTATGTAAAATGTTGGTCTTCTGACCAGGTTTTACAATTTGTTTTCAACCAAACCATCCTTTAAGATCGTTGGGTGTGCGATTTTACTGGATAGGTTGATATTGAATAAAAGCGTTAAAAATCATTATTTTGTCTGAACATTGCCTTTCAATTTTCCCAAAAAATACTGTTTTATTAGTTTTTAGTGTTAACACTCTCATTAGTTTTTAACTTTTGTCAATGTCTCTTGTGTAAAACGTTTGTATGGCCTATTCCATCATTCATTCAAATCTTATCGTTTTTAAACCAGAAATAGCTTCATCCGAATGGATCTTCCGTGTTAAAAATATCTTCAATATTGTATATTTTGATATTCTTGTTAAATTTTTGATCATCTTTATCAGTGCAAATTCATTGAAACTTTCTAAAACATGTATGGCAATTAAATATTTCCCTCAATTTATGTAAAATGTTGGTCTTCTGACCTGTCAAAATGCTAGTATGGTCTATTCCTGCCCAATCACTTATTCAAATGAAAGTCACATGAAATAAGAAATTATATTTTATAAACACCACTACCGTATTTTACCGGGAATAAGCCCCCTCTCACGAATAAGCCCCCTCCCCACTTTGGCAAAGGTTCTTGGAACAGGGTGGGGAGCCTGGGAATAAGCCCCCACCCTTAATTTTGTCTTTCTCTCAATAAAAAGTACGTTATTTTCTTTTAATTTTGTGTCTGAACATAAAATATATCTAACTGTGTGCAAAAAAAAAATATCTTTAAAGCTAAACTTGAGATAAATCAATGTTTAGCTGGTGTTGAGAACACCATATTTTCATGTTTGAACTGGTGGTGCATTTTGCAAACTTTGAAGAAAAAACGAAATATTATTCTTGTACTTGATCCATTATATGTAAGTCTGTATTGAAAAAGAAAATAATAAAAAAATAATTATAGCGGTAAATGAAAAGTAAATTCATTTTGAAGTGGTTTGTTGCCAAGTAGTTTGTTTCAAATCTAACCTTTCTGTCAATATAAGTTCGTTAAAATTGTCATTCTGAAATTTGTATCAAACGGCTCTATGAGAAAACAAGATGACTGCCTTCAGATGGCCTTAGTGTTTTTTGGAAGACTTTTATCCATAAATACATGTCTCTTGGTCTTAATGCTTCCAGACTCAATGCAGATAAGTTGGTTTATTATACCCCCCCGCAACGAAGTTAGGGGGGGTATACTGGAATCAGCTTGTCTGTCCGTCTGTCTGTCCGTCTGTCTGTCCGTCTGTCCGTCTGTCTGTAGAAAAACGTTGTCCGGACAACTCCTCCTAAACTACTGGATCGATTTCAATAAAACTTGGCAGTATTGTTGGGGACCATGTGTAGATGTGCATGCAGGGTTTCGTTTGTCAAAATTTTGGTTGCCATGGTAACCAGGTCACTATACACAGGTTTCCATAATAAAATGTTGTCCGGACAACTCCTCCTAAACTACTGGATCGATTTCAATAAAACTTGGCAGTATTGTTGGGGACCATGTGTAGATGTGCATGCAGAGTTTCGTTTGTCAAAATTTTGGTTGCCATGGTAACCAGGTCACTATACACAGGTTTCCGTAATAACGTGTTGTCCGGACAACTTCCTATAAACCACTGGATCGAGTTTAATGAAACTTGGCAGTATTGTTGGGGACCATGTGTAGATGTGCATGCAGAGTTTTGTTTGTCAAAATTTTGGTTGCCATGGTAACCAGGTCACTATACACAGGTTTCCATTATAATGTGTTGTCCGGACAACTCCTCCTAAACTACTGGATCAATTTCAGTGAAACTTGGCAGTATTGTTGGGGACCATGTATAGATTTGCATACAGGGTTTCGTTTGTCAAAATTTTGGTTGCCATGGTAATGAGGTGACTATACACAGGTTTCCGTAATAACATGATGTCTGGACAACTTCTTCTAAACTACTGGGTCATTTTCAATGAAACTTCGCAGTAAGTAATGTTGAGGATTACTATACACAGGTTAAAATTTGTCCGTTCCCATGGGCTAATTTACACCACTATTAATATAAACGTAAGATGCATTGTATTGAAACAATCAGCATCATAAATTTTCTTATTAATATGTATATCACCTTTCTTTATTCATTCAGTGAGTTTCACAAGTTGAAACATACATATGCATCCACATTGTTGATATGAAATCTACACTGTAATGTATGTAAGACCAAAGGTGCCTTCTTTGTTTTTGTTTTTTAGATATGCGGTGATACATAGTAATATAAAATAATACATTATATAATGCATGTTATATACAACTTGTACTACATCATGTTTTTTTCAAAAACATGTCAGACACCTCTAATAAGAGGTAGCGGGGGGGTATTAGTCAGCCATCGGCTTACAGTTCTAGTTGTTTTTGTATGATTCATGCATTGGTTTTGTGTTAATTTTACCTTGTTTACTCAAATCTCTTAAGCTATTTACTGCCTTGTAGGCCTATCTCAAATCTCGTAATGGCGGTTGCCAAATGACAAGTAGTCTTATTGTCAATCATGCTATTAATTCTTTAACAGTAAAACAGTAATTTATCAATGCATATTTTTGGATATCAATTACTGTAAAAATCTTAATCATGAAAATTTAATATTGTCAATGAAAGGAAGCTCAATTAAAGGCCCAATAAACTTAACTTACGGCAAAACTTGAAGCGAAAATCAAGTCTAATAACTTATTATGTTTATAGATTTAGTGTTAAAAATATCTTCAATATTTTAAATTAAGATTTTTATGTTAAAGTTCTGATCATCGTTATCAGTGTAAATTCATTGAAAACGTGTATGGCAATTGAATATTTCCCTCAATTTATGTAAAATTGCGTCTTTTGAGTCTAAAGAAGAGTAAATTTGGTAAGAGATTAACATTTTGGCCTCTCCGAAACTGGTTTCTACACATGAAAAGCTAGCTTTACAGGAAGTGAAATTCTAACAAAAGCACATGAGGAAAAAAGCAAAAAATCTAAACAAATGACCTATGCTGAGACAGATAATTTTACTATCAAGTATGTAATCTTAAATTTAGAAAGATCTTAGGAAAAAAATTCCTATTGCTGGGGTCAATTTTTGTCTCGCCTCGACGATAGTCGAGAAAGCGAGACTTAGGTGTTACTTTTCCGGCGGCGGTGGCGTCAACATTTGCGTTAAAAGTCCACTTTTAACAGTGTTATAATTGTCCTATTGAATTGAAAGTTGGTCACATTGTTCAAACCATCATACTTAATACCTTACCTCAATTTAAATGAAATCGTAATACAGGTTTTGGTGTTTTGGGGCAAAAACATGGGAATTTTGAGAATTTGCGTTAAAGTCCACTTTTTATATTGTTACAGATATCCGATTGAATTGAAACTTTATGTAGTTACTAACAATATCATACTGAACATCTTAGTGAAATTTGGAGGAAATTTATATACAGGTTTTGCTGTTTTGGGTCAAAAACTTGGGAATTTTGAGAATTTGTGTTAAAGTCCACTTTTTATAGTGTCACTGATATCAGATTCAATTGAAACTTTCAGTAGTTACTGATATCATCATACTGAACACCGAATGAGATTTGGAGGAAATTTATGTGCAGGTTCCGCTGTTTTGGGGCAAAAACATGGGAATTTTGAGAATTTGCGTTAAAGTCCACTTTTTATAGTGTGAATGATATTGGATTCAATTGAACTTAGGGTAGTTACTAATATTATCATACTGAAGACCTTACCGAAAATTGGAGGAAATTTTTGGGTTAAAACATGGGAATTTTGAGAATTTACGTTAGCATACACTATTTATAGTGTTATTGATATGTAATTAAATTGAAACTTGGCTATGTTACAGATATAATCTTGCTGTATGTATTTTGTTACACTAATTTTTACGTTGGGATTTAAATATTATCGGCAAACCGGGAAAGGCGAGACATATAATTACACATAATTCTTGTTGGGTTAAAATAGGGTATTTTTTGCCTTTTTTAGTTATTTTTGATGTGGTTACCATGGTTTTCACACAAGTAGCATACATAGAAAAACAAGTTTATTTAAGGAATGAAATTTATTTTTCAAACATTCGTGAGGTCATAACAACATTGGCTTCTGGACATATTCTATGAATCATGTAAAGAAAAGATGTCTCATTTATTTTCATGTTTTACTAAGAACAGATCACTCACAGGATATCTTCTCGATACATTTAGACAAGATTTCAGACTGTTTCACATCGGTTCAGTGTACGGTATCCATGGAAAACCTAGTATTTATTGAAAAATAGGTAAAATAACTGTTTTCAATCAAATTGTGCTCTTTTATATATATTTTTTTTCTGTTTAATCAGTCATATATTCAGTATTCAATATATTATTCAATTAAACACAGTTATCACAGTATATATGTGGTACATACATGTAATTGTAAGTAGACTCTAATCCATCATTGGCAAGACAACCAATAATCCTTTAAGGTCTTTGGTGTGCGAATCAGCCTAATGACTGTTTTAGTAAAGTCAACGATGTCTTTTATCAATTTCCATAATTTTCAGATGAAGAAAAACATTTTTTAATGGAATTTGATTTTTACAATTTTTGGCAATCACTCTCATTTCTAAGCTTGGGGAAGCTAATAAAGGATGCGTATGGTGGCATTTATCAGATTTTTCACATTTTCTGGCATTTTCATGGTGTAAATCGGCTACGTGAAGTGTTTGTTGCCAGATTGTTATTATGATGCAGGTTTTCTGGTGGCCATTTTGATATCAGTAAGTTATTATTGATGATGTCATAGATACCCATTGATGACGTTACAGTAACTATGACGTCATCATATAAGGCAAAAACATCACATTATCCCTAAACATTTTTGTTTTGTACATGCGTATGATCTCAAATCATCATGTTTCACCCATAATGAAATTTTGTTCATGAAAACTACACATTTATTAAAGTTTCCATTTTTCAGATTATCTCCCTTTGTTGATATTTTGAGAGTAGAATTGGTTCAAATTTATCTGTCAGGGAAATTCATTTTACTCTGTAACTGTTCAAGGGAGAAAGGAAACCGATACCCCATTTTGTTCATTGTGTAATTTTCCAGACAACTACAGGGTTTTATTTCAATTTTGGGAAAGACAAAGTGATGTTTAACCAGTGCCCAAATTCAATTTTTGAAGAAAAAAACCTTTTCATGCTTGTTTTATATTAACATTGATTCATTTTACAGCTTAAAACTTGGGAAAATGTTCTAAATCATTCCAAAATCCTATTAAACCTCAATTGATAAAGGGACATAACTCGTTCTAACTCATAACTAAAAGAAATCTAGAATTCATTCCACTTGGGAAATTGGACCAGAAAAGATGTCTCATTTATTTTCATGGTTTTCTAAGAACATATCACTCACAGGATATCTTCTTTTAGACAAGATTTCAGACTGTTTCACATCGGTTCAGTGTACGGTATCCATGGAAACCCTAGTATTTATTGAAAATACAGTAAAACCTGTCTAAAAAGGACCGCTCAAGGGGAGACAGAAAAACGGTCACTATAGACAGGTTGCCTTTATAGACAGGTCGAGATTTTTTGACCAACCATTTTTAGGTCATCTGACCCGACGAAGGGTCAGGATGACCTATAGTCATCATGCTTCGTCTGTCGTCGTGCGCCGTGCGTCGTGCGCCGTCCGTAAACTTCTCCATTTAAACATCTTCTTCTCATAAACCAAAAGGCCCATAGACCCAATATTGGGCTTGTGCCATGCTGGGATGAAGGGGTACCAAGTTTGTTCAAAGAAATGACCTTGACCTTCATTCAAGGTCACAGGGGCCAAAAAGGTCAAAATCTTTGAATGACTTCTTCTGAATAACCAAAAGGCCCAGATACCTAATATTGGGCCTGTGGCATGCTGGGATAAAGGGCTACCAAGTTTGTTCAAACAAATGACCTTGACTTTCATTCAAGGTCACAGGGGCCAAAACGGTCATAATCTTTAAACGACTTCTTCTGAATAACCAAAAGGCCCAGAGACCTGATATTGGGCCTGTGGCATGCTTGGATAAAGGGCTACCAATTTTGTTCAAAGAAATGATCTTGACTTTCATTCAAGGTCACAGGGACCAAAACGGTCATAATCTTTAAACAACTTCTTCTGAATAACCAAAAGGCCCAGAGATCTAATATTGGGCCTGTGGCATGCTGGGATAAAGGGCTACCAAGTTTGTTCAAAGAAATGACCTTGACTTTCATTCAAGGTCACTGGGGCCAAAACGAAACTGTTGTTATTTTTCGTGTAGTCAAAAATCCAAGATGGCCTCCACAGCGGCCATTTTGAAAACACATTCTAAACTTCTCAAGTTCTACCAGTGGAATTGAGCTGAAACTTACCAGAAATGATATCCTGAGATGGTCCCAACAAAGTGTTGTTATTTTTCAAGCCCATCAGAAATCCAAGAAGGCCACTATCTTGAACTTGGCAATCTATACAGGCATATTATAACTTGATTTAATGACTACACGTATTTTCATAGTGATTTTACAATTGGTAGTCAGATGACCGTTAAGGCCCGTTGGGCCTCTTGTAATTGAAAATGTCATAAATGACTTGTCATTAAATAGGGCATTCAGTATAACATTACAGAAGTCAAACTTTTTGTTTTGAAATATATTCTTATAATATTATTTTTAGGTTTAAATCTATATTTTTTAAAACATCTTAAAATGGTATGATGAATGCCCTATTCAATAACATTCATGATCCTTTTATTACATTTGTGAATTCTTGGTTGAGTTTGTTGTTCTTTATCTAAAAATATAAAATTAAACAGTAACGTAATTTATCGCATATAGTGCGCAGGTACGTTTTGTGGTCTAAAAAATGAAAAATAAAATCTTGAAGAAAAAATATTTGTTTTTGAAAAAAAAAAAGTCAAGTCAGAATGATAGCACCAACCAGGTAAGTCGGCATTTAAGGTTAATAAAACAAACACCTTTGAATAGAAACTTTGAAAACATAACACAATGCCTCGTTAATTAGGCTTGACATTGATTGACACCTCGCGCGAGTTACGATGAAAATCTGTTGACACCAGCGAAGGCACAGGTCTAATACTTATAATTGAGATAAACGATGTTTTCACGGCAATATCATTCATAAATTATTCAATTAAATCTTACATAAGACTTAATCTTCCACGTTTTCTATAAAATAAACAATTTGGGAGTCTCTGTGCGTCTAGACATCGATAAAGTCGGCAGTGTACTAGGTTGACGGTAATTCTGACGATTAAAGCCTAACACACGGGTCGCGAACAGGCCTGCATAAACGTGAACACAAATGATGCAACGCTGTTCAATCGTATCAAATGACTACACTATACTGGAAAGCACTACGCGTTATTCAGGTTAGGAAATAACCTAGATCGTCGCTATCAGTAGCCAATCAAAATGCAGGATATTGTCAAAAACAGATACAGCAGTGATGGGCTCACCGGAAAGTTTTCACTTGTCATAAAATAATATTATCTTCAGTCAGTGTGTTTTACAACTCATATTTTCAACATTTATAGTATTTTCTACTAATGAATCATGTACGCAATTACCGGACATTTTGTACGAAGCTGTACATGTGCGACGGGTTACCGGAACGGCATGTTCACCGGAAATCGGTCGTTATAGGAAGCGAACTAGCGACCGTCTTTCCAAAATTACCGGTCGTTAGCCACATCAGACTGGTGGTCGTTAAACAGATGGTCGTTATATAATGAAATCTCACGAGGAATCTGAAAATCGGTCGTTATAGAAAGCGAACTAGCGACCGTCGTTCCAAAATTACAGGTCGTTAGCCACATTAGACAGGTGGTCGTTATACAGATGGTCGTTATATAGTGAAATCTCACGGGGAATCTGAAAATCGGTCGTTGTAGACAGGCAGTCGTTATAGACAGGCGGTCGTTAGAGCAGGTTTGACTGTAGGTAAAATATCTGTTTTCAATCAAATTGTGCTCTTTTATATTTATATTTTTTTTCAGTTGAATCAATCTAATGATTGTTTTAGTAAAGTCAATGATGTCTTCTATCAATTTCCATAATTACAGATGAAGAAAGACATTTTTTAATGGAATTTGACGATTTTTACGATTTTTGATTTTCTGGCATTTTCATGGTGTTAATCGGCTACGTGAAGTGTTTGTCGCCAGATTGTTTTTATGATGCAGCTTTCCTGGTGGCCATTTTGATATCAGTAAGTATTGATGATGTCATATATACCCATTGACGACGTCACAGTAACTATGACGTCATCATATAAGGCAAAACATTAAAATTCATCTGTCAGGTAATTCATTTTTCTCTGTAACCGTTCAAGGGAGAAAGGAAACCGATACACCATTTTGTTCATTGTGTCATTTTCCAGACAACTAAATGGTTTTATTTCAATTTTGGGAAAGACAAAGTGATGTATAGTATTGACAACATACATTTTACTCAAACTGATATTGACATCAAATTAGCCAAATGCTTAAAAAGACTGCTTACACTGTTTCGGGTCCATTACTTCTTATATTTAGAAAGTCTCTATTTAGAATGTCTATCTATGCCTATAGCTTTATTAAGCACTGAAGGTTAAGTTTTTGAACAAGTAATTACCATATATCTTCAAAAGTATTTACTTGATAACTCATTATATAGATACAATGTAGCATTCTGGATTCCAGCCAGGTCACTCTACAGTGCATCAATTAATTGAAATTTATCGTAATATTTGTGGAAAGAGTCATGGTCACTTTCCGCTTATACCGACCTAAACCATGCGCTCGCTTGCACGAGCTAAAAATACATTTAAAATATCATGTGACCTTTTGTAAATCTTCCAGTACTAAAATAGATTTCCATGGTTCATTGGTTCCTTGTAGTGTGAAAAGAAAGACACCTCATTGATTTTGCCATTGATTGTTTTTAAGGCAATGCTCAAAAATATACTGATTATTGTCAATTGATTACACACAAAATATAATAAAATTCAACATTTGTAGGGAAGTTTTTCCATGTACAATGTACATGTATCAGTCAACGTGGCTATTTGTTTACACGAAATTGATACAGACTGAATCACTTCATTTATATATTGCATCTTGTTGAAATGTTTGTAACTCCACGTTTTATCTCATACTTCGAACAAATATTCTTGAAAATTAAAAAAAAATTGAAACATAGAAAACACGAAAGAAAAATATTTCATAAGTCATAAAAACAATATGTGAAGAGAAAGTGACACTTTCGTGATTTGATCTGCATACCTTTTGGCTGCTGCACGGCGGCTCAACCACCTGAGCTAATCAGACTACATGGGTTTGGTTGATACCGAAATTAAAATATTTCATCAACAACGTTTTTTTTTCCATTTTCTGATTTCAGAGGACCACTTTTTAGGTCATCTGACCCGAAGGGTCAGGATGACCTATAGTCATCATGCTTCGTCCGTCGTCGTGCGCCGTGCGCCGTGCGTCGTGCGCCGTGCGTCGTGCGCCGTGCGCCGTCCGTAAACTTTTCCATTTAAACATCTTCTTCTCATAAACCAAAAGGCCCATAGACCCAATATTGGGCCTGTGGCATGCTGGGATAAAGGGCTACCAAGTTTGTTCAAACAAATGACCTTGACCTTCATTCAAGGTCACAGGGGCCAAAAAGGTCAAAATCTTTGAACGACTTCTTCTGAATAACCAAAAGGCCCAGAGACCTGATATTGGGCCTGTGGCATGCTGGGATAAAGGGCTACCAAGTTTGTTCAAACAAATGACCTTGACCTTCATTCAAGGTCACAGGGGCCAAAAAGGTCAAAATCTTTGAACGACTTCTTCTGAATAACCAAAAGGCCCAGAGACCTAATATTGGGCCTGTGGCATGCTGGGATAAAGGGCTACCAAGTTTGTTCAAACAAATGACCTTGACCTTCATTCAAGGTCACAGGGGCCAAAAAGGTCAAAATCTTTGAACGACTTCTTCTGAATAACCAAAAGGCCCAGAGACCTGATATTGGGCCTGTGGCATGCTGGGATAAAGGGCTACCAAGTTTGTTCAAACAAATGACCTTGACCTTCATTCAAGGTCACAGGGGCCGAAAAGGTCAAAATCTTTTTAAACAACTTCTTCTGAATAACCAAAAGGCCCAGAGACCTGATATTGGTCCTGTGTTATGCTGAGATAAAGGGCTACCAAGTTTGTTCAAAGAAATGACCTTGACCTTCATTCAAGGTCACAGGGGACAAAACGGTCATAATTTTTAAACGACTTCTTCTGAATAACCAAAAGGCCCAGAGACCTAATATTGGGCCTGTGGCATGCTGGGATAAAGGGCTACCAAGTTTGTTCAAACAAATGACCTTGACCTTCATTCAAGGTCACAGGGGCCAAAAAGGTCAAAATCTTTGAACGACTTCTTCTGAATAACCAAAAGGCCCAGAGACCTGATATTGGGCCTGTGGCATGCTGGGATAAAGGGCTACCAAGTTTGTTCAAACAAATGACCTTGACCTTCATTCAAGGTCACAGGGGCCAAAAAGGTCAAAATCTTTTTAAACAACTTCTTCTGAATAACCAAAAGGCCCAGAGACCTGATATTGGTCCTGTGTTATGCTGAGATAAAGGGCTACCAAGTTTGTTCAAAGAAATGACCTTGACCTTCATTCAAGGTCACAGGGGATAAAACGGTCATAATTTTTAAACGACTTCTTCTGAATAACCAAAAGGCACAGAGACCTAATATTGGGCCTGTGGCATGCTGGGATAAAGGGCTACCAAGTTTGTTCAAAGAAATGACCTTGACTTTCATTCAAGGTCACAGGGGCCAAAACCGTCATAATCTTTAAACAACTTCCTCTGAATAACCAAAAGGCCCAGAGACCTGATATTGGGCCTGTGTCATGCTGGGATAAAGGGCTACTATGTTTGTTCAAAGAAATGACCTTGACTTTCATTCAAGGTCACTGGGGCCAAAACGGTCATAATCTTTAAACATTTTCTTCTGAATAACCAAAAGGCCCAGAGATCTAATATTGGGCCTGTGGCATGCTGGGATAAAGGGCTACCAAGTTTGTTCAAAGAAATGACCTTGACTTTCATTCAAGGTCACAGGGGCCAAAACGGTCATAATCTTTAAACAACTTCTTCTGAATAACCAAAAGGCCCAGAGACCTGATATTGGGCCTGTGGCATGCTGGGATAAAGGACTACCAAGTTTGTTCAAACAAATGACCTTGACCTTCATTCAAGGTCACAGGGGCCAAAAAGGTCAAAATCTTTTTAAACAACTTCTTCTGAATAACCAAAAGGCCCAGAGACCTGATATTGGTCCTGTGTTATGCTGGGATAAAGGTCTACCAAGTTTGTTCAAAGAAATGACCTTGACCTTCATTCAAGGTCACAGAGGCCAAAACGGTCATAATCTTTAAACAACTTCTTCTGAATAACTAAAAGGCTCAGAGACCTGATATTAGGTCTGTGGCATGCTGGGATAAAGGTCTACCAAGTTTGTTCAAATAAATGACCTTGAACTTCATTCAAGGTCACAGGGGCCAAAAGGGTCAAAATCTTTAAAACAACTTTTTCTGAATAACCAAAAGGCCCAGAGACCTGATATTGGTCCTGTGTTATGCTGGGATAAAGGGCTACCAAGTTTGTTCAAAGAAATGACCTTGACCTTCATTCAAGGTCACAGAGGCCAAAACGGTCATAATCTTTAAACAACTTCTTCTGAATAACTAAAAGGCTCAGAGACCTGATATTAGGCCTGTGGCATGCTGGGATAAAGGTCTACCAAGTTTGTTCAAATAAATGACCTTGAACTCCATTCAAGGTCACAGGGGCCAAAAGGGTCAAAATCTTTAAAACAACTTTTTCTGAATAACCAAAAGGCACAGAGATGTGATATTGGGCTTGTGGCATGCTGGGATAAAGGTGTGTCAAGTTTGTTTAAAGAAATGACCCTGACATTCATTCAAGGTCACAGGGGCCAAAAGGGTTTGTTGTCAAGTTTACTCACTAGGAATAAGCTGAAACTTGCCAGAAATGATTCTGAGATGATGCTGATTAAGTGTTGTTATTTTTAGGTTTGTTCAAAATTCAAGATGGCCACCACAGCCGCCATTTTGAATACACATTTTAAACTTCTCAAGTTCTACCAGTGGAATTGAGCTGAAACTTGCCAGAAATGATATCCTGAGATGGTCCCAACAAAGAGTTGTTATTTTTCAAGCCCATCAGAAATCCAAGAAGGCCACTATCTTGAACTTGGCAATCTATATATACAGGCATATTATAACTTGATTTAATGACTACACGTATTTTCATAGTGATTTTACAATTGGTAGTCAGATGACCGTTAAGGCCCGTTGGGCCTCTTGTTTTGACATATTATGGTATGGCGTTGTCCGTCGTAAAGTTTTGTTTGTCAGGAGATCTTCTCCTACAGGTTTCAACCAATTTCTTTCAAACTTGCTAGGCTTAACCACCATAACATTTAGTTGTGTTTTCCTGAACGAAAATTTGATTCGAGAATATTCACTAGAGTTATGGCCCTTTGGGATGCAATTTCGGGCATTATTAATTAGAAAACGTCAGAACCTTTTTGTGTTTAATTCCTCTAAAATTTGGTATAGTACTTTGAATATCTATAATATTTAACATATATTACAGGTTTTGTTGGGTTATTTCAACTTTTCGCGTAACAGCATTGCATAATTGCAATTGCAAAATATAGGCATTATGTAAAAAATGCATTTCTGTTGTAAACTGTTGTTTGTCTGGAGATTGTCTTCTACAGGTTTCAATCGATATCTTTCAAACTTGCTAGGTTTAATCATTATGACATGAAGTTGTATTTTCCTGAATGACAATTTAATTTAACAATATTTACTAGAGTTATGGCTCTTTAGGCCTTTATTTCTGATGCAGTTTTCAAATATTATGTAGAAAGTGTCAGAACTTTCTTTGTGTTTCCATACCATTATACTTTCGATAGGGCACGACGGGCGTATCATGCCTCCGCTTGAGGTGCTCTTGTTAAGAAAAAGATTTAAGTAGTCTGTTGGTACATAAACAATATAAGACTTTATAAAAGTTGGTCCTCAGATGTGCTCTATGTCAAAAACGGATTTTAATCTGGTAAAAAAAAACCTTGAAAGTTGCATATAGCATGATAATGGAACTTTACGGTCATTAAATGAAATAGTCATTGCTATGAACGAACTCGCAAATAAGAACATGAAAAATATTTTTCGATTTTGAAAACGGTCACCTTTAGGTCGTAACGGGCCAATATGCGCCATACCTCTTTAGAAATCATATTTGCCATGTTTCTTGTGATATTTCCAAGGCTTTGAAAACCTATGGTATAAATGGAACACTTTAAATTAGTTATCTTATTACGTACAGAATTGTCACCAATTCGTCTTCATACACAATGTTTCTTCTAATACTAAAATAACTAATGCTGGTGACCACAAGGTTCTGTCCTAGGTCCTTTTCCAATTCTCCTGTAAATTAACGATATTACGGATAACCTCGTCTGTCTCTCTGTCTATTTGCTGGTAAAACTTCCCTAACAGTATCTTCTTCTGAATTTAAACTAGAAACTACAACTTTTTTTCTTACAAAACTGCTCACCATTTTTAGCTCACCTGGCCCGAAGGGCCAAGTGAGCTTATGTGATGGTGCAGCGTCCGTCCGTCCGTCCGTCCGTCCGTCCGTCCGTCCGTCCGTCCGTCCGTCAGTCAACTTTTTAGGTCATCTGACCCGAAGGGTCAGGATGACCTATAGTCATCATGCTTCGTCCGTCGTCGTGCGCCGTGCGCCGTGCGTCGTGCGCCGTGCGTCGTGCGCCGTGCGCCGTGCGCCGTGCGCCGTGCGCCGTGCGCCGTGCGCCGTCCGTAAACTTTTCCATTTAAACATCTTCTTCTCATAAACCAAAAGGCCCATAGACCCAATATTGGGCCTGTGGCATGCTGGGATAAAGGGCTACCAAGTTTGTTCAAAGAAATGACCTTGACCTTCATTCAAGGTCACAGGGGCCAAAAAGGTCAAAATCTTTGAACGACTTCTTCTGAATAACCAAAAGGCCCAGAGACCTGATATTGGGCCTGTGGCATGTTGGGATAAAGGGCTACCAAGTTTGTTCAAACAAATGACCTTGACCTTCATTCAAGGTCACAGGGGCCAAAAAGGTCAAAATCTTTGAACGACTTCTTCTGAATAACCAAAAGGCCCAGAGACCTGATATTGGGCCTGTGGCATGCTGGGATAAAGGGCTACCAAGTTTGTTCAAACAAATGACCTTGACCTTCATTCAAGGTCACAGGGGCCAAAAAGGTCAAAATCTTTTTAAACAACTTCTTCTGAATAACCAAAAGGCCCAGAGACCTGATATTGGTCCTGTGTTATGCTGAGATAAAGGGCTACCAAGTTTGTTCAAAGAAATGACCTTGACCTTCATTCAAGGTCACAGGGGACAAAACGGTCATAATTTTTAAATGACTTCTTCTGAATAACCAAAAGGCCCAGAGACCTAATATTGGGCCTGTGGCATGCTGGGATAAAGGGCTACCAAGTTTGTTCAAAGAAATGACCTTGACCTTCATTCAAGGTCACAGGGGCCAAAAAGGTCAAAATCTTTGAACGACTTCTTCTGAATAACCAAAAGGCCCAGAGACCTAATATTGGGCCTGTGGCATGCTGGGATAAAGGGCTACCAAGTTTGTTCAAACAAATGACCTTGACCTTCATTCAAGGTCACAGGGGCCAAAAAGGTCAAAATCTTTGAACGACTTCTTTTGAATAACCAAAAGGCCCAGAGACCTGATATTGGGCCTGTGGCATGCTGGGATAAAGGGTTACCAAGTTTGTTCAAACAAATGACCTTGACCTTCATTCAAGGTCACAGGGGCCGAAAAGGTCAAAATCTTTTTAAACAACTTCTTCTGAATAACCAAAAGGCCCAGAGACCTGATATTGGTCCTGTGTTATGCTGAGATAAAGGGCTACCAAGTTTGTTCAAACAAATGACCTTGACCTTCATTCAAGGTCACAGGGGACAAAACGGTCATAATTTTTAAACGACTTCTTCTGAATAACCAAAAGGCCCAGAGACCTAATATTGGGCCTGTGGCATGCTGGGATAAAGGGCTACCAAGTTTGTTCAAACAAATGACCTTGACCTTCATTCAAGGTCACAGGGGCCAAAAAGGTCAAAATCTTTGAACGACTTCTTCTGAATAACCAAAAGGCCCAGAGACCTGATATTGGGCCTGTGTTATGCTGGGATAAGGGGGTACCAAGTTTGTTCAAACAAATGACCTTGACCTTCATTCAAGGTCACAGGGGCCGAAAAGGTCAAAATCTTTTTAAACAACTTCTTCTGAATAACCAAAAGGCCCAGAGACCTGATATTGGTCCTGTGTTATGCTGAGATAAAGGGCTACCAAGTTTGTTCAAAGAAATGACCTTGACCTTCATTCAAGGTCACAGGGGATAAAACGGTCATAATTTTTAAACGACTTCTTCTGAATAACCAAAAGGCCCAGAGACCTGATATTGGGCCTGTGGCATGCTGGGATAAAGGGCTACTATGTTTGTTCAAAGAAATGACCTTGACTTTCATTCAAGGTCACTGGGGCCAAAACGGTCATAATCTTTAAACATTTTCTTCTGAATAACCAAAAGGCCCAGAGATCTAATATTGGGCCTGTGGCATGCTGGGATAAAGGGCTACCAAGTTTGTTCAAAGAAATGACCTTGACTTTCATTCAAGGTCACAGGGGCCAAAACGGTCATAATCTTTAAACAACTTCTTCTGAATAACCAAAAGGCCCAGAGACCTGATATTGGGCCTGTGGCATGCTGGGATAAAGGACTACCAAGTTTGTTCAAACAAATGACCTTGACCTTCATTCAAGGTCACAGGGGCCAAAAAGGTCAAAATCTTTTTAAACAACTTCTTCTGAATAACCAAAAGGCCCAGAGACCTGATATTGGTCCTGTGTTATGCTGGGATAAAGGGCTACCAAGTTTGTTCAAAGAAATGACCTTGACCTTCATTCAAGGTCACAGAGGCCAAAACGGTCATAATCTTTAAACAACTTCTTCTGAATAACTAAAAGGCTCAGAGACCTGATATTAGGCCTGTGGCATGCTGGGATAAAGGTCTACCAAGTTTGTTCAAATAAATGACCTTGAACTTCATTCAAGGTCACAGGGGCCAAAAGGGTCAAAATCTTTAAAACAACTTTTTCTGAATAACCAAAAGGCCCAGAGACCTGATATTGGTCCTGTGTTATGCTGGGATAAAGGGCTACCAAGTTTGTTCAAAGAAATGACCTTGACCTTCAGTCAAGGTCACAGAGGCCAAAACGGTCATAATCTTTAAACAACTTCTTCTGAATAACTAAAAGGCTCAGAGACCTGATATTAGGCCTGTGGCATGCTGGGATAAAGGTCTACCAAGTTTGTTCAAATAAATGACCTTGAACTTCATTCAAGGTCACAGGGGCCAAAAGGGTCAAAATCTTTAAAACAACTTTTTCTGAATAACCAAAAGGCACAGAGATGTAATATTGGGCTTGTGGCATGCTGGGATAAAGGTGTGTCAAGTTTGTTTAAAGAAATGACCCTGACATTCATTCAAGGTCACAGGGGCCAAAAGGGTTTGTTGTCAAGTTTACTCACTAGGAATAAGCTGAAACTTGCCAGGAATGATTCTGAGATGATGCTGATTAAGTGTTGTTATTTTTAGGTTTGTTCAAAATTCAAGATGGCCACCACAGCCGCCATTTTGAATACACATTTTAAACTTCTCAAGTTCTACCAGTGGAATTGAGCTGAAACTTGCCAGAAATGATATCCTGAGATGGTCCCAACAAAGAGTTGTTATTTTTCAAGCCCATCAGAAATCCAAGAAGGCCACTATCTTGAACTTGGCAATCTATACAGGCATATTATAACTTGATTTAATTTATTGACTACACGTATTTTCATAGTGATTTTACAATTGGTAGTCAGATGACCGTTAAGGCCCGTTGGGCCTCTTGTTCCTTTAAACGACTTCTTCTAAAATACTGAAAGGCCCAGTGACATGAAATTTAGCTTGTAGATTTCTTGCAAAAAGCTGAACAAAGTTTGCGAAAAAAAATCACTTTGACCTAATTTCAAGGTCACAGGGGTCAAAAATGTCGAAACCTTCAAACAACTTCTTCTTAAATGCTGTCAGGCATAGAGACCTCATATTTGACCAGTAGCTTCCTTGGATGAAGCCAAATAAAGTTTGCAAAAAAAAAAATGACCTTGACCAATATTCAAGGTCACAGTGAGGTTAAATTTATTTTAACCTTTAAACGACTTCTTCTGAAATACCAAAAGCCCTAGAAGCATTGCATTTGGCTGAAAGTTTCCTTGGATGAAGCCCAATAAAGTTTGCGAAAAAAAAAGACCTTGACCTATATTCAAGGTCACAAGGGTCAAATCTGTTAAAACCTTCAAACGACTTCTTCTGAAATACCAAAAGCCCTAGAAGCATGATATTTGGCTGAAATGTTAATTGGATGAAGCCCGACAAAGTTTGTGAAAAGAAATGACCTTGACCTATATTCAAGGTCAAAGGGGTCAAATCTGTAAAAACCTGTAAACGACTTCTTCTGAAATACCAAAAGCCCTAGAAGCTTGATATTTGGCTGAAATGTTTCTTGGAAGAAGCCCGACAAAATTTGCGAAAAAAATGACCTTGACCTATATTCAAGGTCACAGGAGTCAAATCTGTTAAAGCCTTCAAACGACTTCTTCTGATTTACCAAAAGCCCTAGTAGCATGATATTTGGCTGAAAGGTTCCTTGGATGAAGCCCGACAAAGTTTTGCGAAAAGAAATGACCTTGACTTATATTCAAGGTCACAGGAGTCAAATCTGTTGAAACCTTCAAACGACTTCTTCTGAAATACCAAAAGCCCTAGAAGCATGATATTTGGCTGGAAGGTTCCTTGGATGAAGCCTGACAAAGTTTGCGAAAAGAAATGACCTTGACTTATATTCAAGGTCACAGGGGTCAAATCTGTTAAAACATTCAAACGACTTCTTCTGAAGTACCAAAAGCCCTGAAAGCATGACATTTGGCTGTAATGTTTCTTGGATGAAGCCTGACAAAGTTTGCGAAAAAAAAAATGACCTTGATCTTTATTTGCCTAGAGACATGATATTTGGCTGGTAGCGTCCTGGGATGAAGCCAAACAAAATTTGAAAATGAAAATGATGTTGTCTTATAAGGTAACAGGGGTAAAATATGTTTAAATCTTAAGATGTTCTTCTAAATGTCTTACATTAAAAGATTTTAGGGGACTTTAGGGTTACACTATAATATAAGTCAGAGATTAATACCAGGTGAGCGATGCAGGCCCATTGGGCCTCTTGTTTGATATGTACCAGATAAACGAACCAAAGATTGAAATGGTTCAGAAATCTCCGTAGCTTTTTGCCTTTAAACCCAGATAAATTATTATTTGGAAATGAGGTTTACTCGAGTGATGGAAATAAAGACTTGTTTATATATGGCCAGCTGTTCATATTGTGATATCTCGGGTTTTTCTCAAGTGGTATAACCATGTACAACTTAGTATATATATATATATATATATATGAAAATGGCAAACTTTCGCAAGTTCGGACGAGTATACGATGTGTGCGTGGGCTTGAATGAACACAAGTGAATGTGGAATTATGTTTGTGATCTTTTCGACAGACGTATGTACATAATGTATACATGTGTATAAGATATTATAATAGGCATGTGATGGGCCATCGAGCTACAGTCGGCGCAGTGGAATCGGATATTCAAGAAAAGACAGGTTGAAAAGGAGAAAAACACAAAGCCCATGATGAATTGGTGAACAATTGTAGAGTTGAATGCAACGATAAGTGCCAGGATATCACTGTACTGACTACTGGATGGTCCAAATCACTTGACCAAAGTATTGACGTATATTGTAAAAGTATTCTTAATGTATTATACAAGTGTAATGATAGACAAAGTGAATGTGTACAAGCCACGACAGACCAGAACTTGGTACGACCACTCATATAGAACACAAAGGAAAGATCCACGACAGACAGGAACTTGGTACCACCACTCATATAGAACACACAGGAAAGATCCACGACAGACAGGAACTTGGTACCACCACTCTCACATAATTCACAAGAACAGCATCAAGACAGTCTGGAACTTGGTACTTCCTATCACATAGAACACACAAGGACCTTGCCATGATTAACCGAAACTTGGTACAACATCTCGCACAGATTAAACAAGGACAGCGGTACCAAAGACCGGAGCTGGATACTCAAACCAACCACAATGAATTAACAAGGGCAGCGTCATTATAGACCGGAACTTGGAACCACCAATCACACAGAATACACAACTACATCGCCACGACAGACCGGAACTTGGTATCACCAAACGAGGACATCGCCATAATAGACTAGAACTTGGTACCACCAATCACGAAGAATACCCAGGGCAGTAGAATACTTAGCTGTCCATGGCAAACTAGACAAAAAGGAACTCCATGACATAACAGGTAGTGTATATTATATAACTTGATCCTGAGTTCTCTTATATATTATATTTTTATATTAGTAAAGCAGTTTTTAGTGAACTTTAAAATTCAAATACAAAACATCTAGCTGATATACATTTATTATAATTATATAATACAATGTCCAGATAAAAGATCAAGTAAAACAGTTTTTGTGTCGCCTCCCGACGGATGTCGGAAAGGCGGCACATAGGGGTTACTTTTCCGACGGCGGCGTCAACAATGGTAAAGTTTTGCGTTTAGCTCTGTTTCTGACAAAGTTACATCAACCAAACTTCAATCATAGATGAAGCATGGGTAGTAGAGCCTACTGAGCTAAAAAAATTTCTAGATTTCTGCTTTTTAGCCCACCATCATCAGATTGGATTTTGACATTTGAACTTTGTTATCCCTATTTATCCCTATTTCTGAGAATGTACTGAATGGATCTTTCTCAAGTTTCATGTGTTGGTTCACCTTGGTCCCTAGTTGTGCATATTCCATTTTGGGACCGATCTGAATTCAAGATTGCCGACAGGCAGCCATCTTGGATTTTGACATTTGAACTTTGTTATCCCTATTTCTGAGAATGTACTGAATGGATCTTTCTCAAATTTCATGTGTAGGTTCCCCTTGGTGCTTAGTTATGCATATTGCATTTTGGGACCAATCCGAAAACAACATGGCCGACAGGCAGCCATCTTTGATTTTGACAGTTGAACTTTGTTATCGCTATTTCTGAGAATGTACTGAATGGATCTTTCTCAAATTTCATGTGTAGGTTCCCCTTGGTGTGTAGTTATGCATATTGCATTTTGGGACCAATCCAAAAACAACATGGCCGACAGGCAGCCATCTTGGATTTTGACAATTGAAGTTTGTTATCGCTATTTCTAAGAAAGTACTGAAGGTATCTTTCTCAAATTTCATGTGTTTGTTCACCTTGGTCCCTAGTTGTGTATATTCCATTTTGGGACCAATCCGAAAACAACATGGCCGACAGGCAGCCATCTTGGATTTTGACAATTGAAGTTTGTTATCCCTATTTCTGAGAATATACTGAAGGGAACTTTCACAAATTTCATATGTAGGTTCCTCCTGGTGCCTAGCTATGCTAAGAATAAGGAAACGACAATGTAATTCACAAAAAAAAACCAAAAAAATGCATCTGTGTCCCACCAGAGTCTCTGCTCACACTTAATCAACACCTAAGAGACAATCGAAAGAAGAGAAAAGAACCATCTTTCAAAAAACAAACTTAGATCATTTGATGGTGGGCGCCAAGATCCCTCTGGGATCTCTTGTTTGGGGTAAAAATCTCAAATTTCTGGAATTACAACGTTAAAGTTTTGCGTTTAGCTCTTGCATATTAGGCTGTTTCTGACTAGGTATAAAAGCTACAGCAACAAAACTTGGTATGTAGGTGTATTATGACTCTACAAACACTATCGCTCCTTCCGTTTAATGATTCAACAAAATGGCCGCCATTTCCTTGCCACTGATTGGTCAAAATTTAGATATTGTCCAATTTCACTCAAAATTGGTATGTAGGTGTATTATGACTCTACAAACACTATCGTAACTTCTGTTTCATGATTCAACAAAATACCCGCCATTTCCTTGCCACTGATTGGCCGAAATTTAGATATTGTCCGATTTCACTCAAAATTAGTATGTAGGTGTGTTAGGACTCAACAAACACTATCGCAACTTCTGTTTCATGATTCAGCAAATTGGCCGCCATTTCCTTGCCACTGATTGGTCCAAATTTTGATATTATCCGATTTCACTCAAACTTGGTATGTAGGTGTATTAGGACCCTACAAAAACTATCGCAATTTCCGTTTCATGATTCAACAAAATGGACGCCATTTCTTTGCCACTGACTGGTCAAAATTTCAATATTGTCCGATTTCAATCATATTTGGTATATAGGTGAATTATGACTCTACGAACGCTATCACTATTGACAAAGCGGGAAAGGCGACACATATAATTACGTGTAATTCTTGTTGTATACAGAATTTCGTCCGGTAGCTTAAAAACGAGTTTTCAAAAAAGTATTTGGTATTTAAATACCCTGGTATTTTCCTTGCAGGAGATAATACGATAGTGAGGTACTGCAAGAATGGATGACATTGTACCTGATCACAGACAGAAGGAACATCAGTTGAAACACTTTCTTCCTCGTTACCAGATCAGTCTAAAGTTGCAGGTAAGTTTATTTGGATCTAGGTTTTAAAAAAATATTAATTCACATTTATATGGCGGGTGTCGTCGATGAGGCAGAAGACGCTCTTTGAAAACACCTGGTCTTATTCTCTTGTACTTTAGCAGGGGTCTCCATTTAAACCTTTCCCTTTTCATATTTTGCCCTTTGTTTAATCTATTTTGAGTTTGGATTATTGTTTTGTTGACGTTTTGGTATATTTTTAGGTCATCTGACCCGAAGGGTCAGGATGACCTATAGTCATCATGCTTCGTCCGTCGTCGTGCGCCGTGCGCCGTGCGTCGTGCGCCGTCCGTAAACTTTTCCATTTAAACATCTTCTTCTCATAAACCAAAAGGCCCATAGACCCAATATTGGGCCTGTGGCATGCTGGGATAAAGGGCTACATAGTTTGTTCAAACAAATGACCTTGACCTTCATTCAAGGTCACAGGGGCCAAAAAGGTCAAAATCTTTGAACGACTTCTTCTGAATAACCAAAAGGCCCAGAGACCTGATATTGGGCCTGTGGCATGCTGGGATAAAGGGCTACCAAGTTTGTTCAAACAAATGACCTTGACCTTCATTCAAGGTCACAGGGGCCAAAAAGGTCAAAATCTTTGAACGACTTCTTCTGAATAACCAAAAGGCCCAGAGACCTAATATTGGGTCTGTGGCATGCTGGGATAAAGGGCTACCAAGTTTGTTCAAACAAATGACCTTGACCTTCATTCAAGGTCACAGGGGCCGAAAAGGTCAAAATCTTTTTAAACAACTTCTTCTGAATAACCAAAAGGCCCAGAGACCTGATATTGGTCCTGTGTTATGCTGAGATAAAGGGCTACCAAGTTTGTTCAAAGAAATGACCTTGACCTTTATTCAAGGTCACAGGGGACAAAACGGTCATAATTTTTAAACGACTTCTTCTGAATAACCAAAAGTCCCAGAGACCTAATATTGGGCCTGTGGCATGCTGGGATAAAGGGCTACCAAGTTTGTTCAAACAAATGACCTTGACCTTCATTCAAGGTCACAGGGGCCAAAAAGGTCAAAATCTTTGAACGACTTCTTCTGAATAACCAAAAGGCCCAGAGACCTAATATTGGGCCTGTGGCATGCTGGGATAAAGGGTACCAAGTTTGTTCAAAGAAATGACCTTGACCTTCATTCAAGGTCACAGGGGCCAAAAAGGTCAAAATCTTTGAACGACTTCTTTTGAATAACCAAAAGGCCCAGAGACCTGATATTGGGCCTGTGGCATGCTGGGATAAAGGGTTACCAAGTTTGTTCAAACAAATGACCTTGACCTTCATTCAAGGTCACAGGGGCCGAAAAGGTCAAAATCTTTTTAAACAACTTCTTCTGAATAACCAAAAGGCCCAGAGACCTGATATTGGTCCTGTGTTATGCTGAGATAAAGGGCTACCAAGTTTGTTCAAAGAAATGACCTTGACCTTCATTCAAGGTCACAGGGGACAAAACGGTCTTAATTTTTAAACGATTTCTTCTGAATAACCAAAAGGCCCAGAGACCTAATATTGGGCCTGTGGCATGCTGGGATAAAGGGCTACCAAGTTTGTTCAAACAAATGACCTTGACCTTCATTCAAGGTCACAGGGGCCAAAAATGTCAAAATCTTTGAACGACTTCTTCTGAATAACCAAAAGGCCCAGAGACCTTATATTGGGCCTGTGTTATGATGGGATAAAGGGGTACCAAGTTTGTTCAAACAAATGACCTTGACCTTCATTCAAGGTCACAGGGGCCGAAAAGGTCAAAATCTTTTTAAACAACTTCTTCTGAATAACCAAAAGGCCCAGAGACCTGATATTGGTCCTGTGTTATGCTGAGATAAAGGGCTACCAAGTTTGTTCAAAGAAATGACCTTGACCTTCATTCAAGGTCACAGGGGATAAAACGGTCATAATTTTTAAACGACTTCTTCTGAATAACCAAAATGCACAGAGACCTAATATTAGGCCTGTGGCATGCTGGGATAAAGGGCTACCAAGTTTGTTCAAAGAAATGACCTTGACTTTCATTCAAGGTCACAGGGGCCAAAACGGTCATAATCTTTAAACAACTTCTTCTGAATAACCAAAAGGCCCAGAGACCTGATATTGGGCCTGTGGCATGCTGGGATAAAGGGCTACCATGTTTGTTCAAAGAAATGACCTTGACTTTCATTCAAGGTCACTGGGGCCAAAACGGTCATAATCTTTAAACATTTTCTTCTGAATAACCAAAAGGCCCAGAGATCTAATATTGGGCCTGTGGCATGCTGGGATAAAGGGCTACCAAGTTTGTTCAAAGAAATGACCTTGAGTTTCATTCAAGGTCACTGGGGCCAAAACGGTCATAATCTTTAAACATTTTCTTCTGAATAACCAAAAGGCCCAGAGACCTAATATTGGGCCTGTGGCATGCTGGGATAAAGGGCTACCAAGTTTGTTCAAAGAAATGACCTTGACTTTCATTCAAGGTCACAGGGGCCAAAACGGTCATAATCTTTAAACGACTTCTTCTGAATAACCAAAAGGCCCAGAGACCTGATATTGGGCCTGTGGCATGCTGGGATAAAGGGCTACCAAGTTTGTTCAAAGAAATGACCTTGACCTTCATTCAAGGTCACAGAGGCCAAAACGGTCATAATCTTTAAACAACTTCTTCTGAATAACTAAAAGGCTCAAAGACCTGATATTAGGCCTGTGGCATGCTGGGATAAAGGTCTACCAAGTTTGTTCAAATAAATGACCTTGAACTTCATTCAAGGTCACAGGGGCCAAAAGGGTCAAAATCTTTAAAACAACTTTTTCTGAATAACCAAAAGGCCCAGAGACCTGATATTGGGCCTGTGGCATGCTGGGATAAAGGGCTACCAAGTTTGTTCAAACAAATGACCTTGACCTTCATTCAAGGTCACAGGGGCCAAAAAGGTCAAAATCTTTTTAAACAACTTCTTCTGAATAACCAAAAGGCCCAGAGACCTGATATTGGTCCTGTGTTATGCTGGGATAAAGGGCTACCAAGTTTGTTCAAAGAAATGACCTTGACCTTCATTCAAGGTCACAGAGGCCAAAACGGTCATAATCTTTAAACAACTTCTTCTGAATAACTAAAAGGCTCAGAGACCTGATATTAGGCCTGTGGCATGCTGGGATAAAGGTCTACCAAGTTTGTTCAAATAAATGACCTTGAACTTCATTCAAGGTCACAGGGGCCAAAAGGGTCAAAATCTTTAAAACAACTTTTTCTGAATAACCAAAAGGCACAGAGATGTGATATTGGGCTTGTGGCATGCTGGGATAAAGGTGTGTCAAGTTTGTTTAAAGAAATGACCCTGACATTCATTCAAGGTCACAGGGGCCAAAAGGGTTTGTTGTCAAGTTTACTCACTAGGAATAAGCTGAAACTTGCCAGAAATGATTCTGAGATGATGCTGATTAAGTGTTGTTATTTTTAGGTTTGTTCAAAATTCAAGATGGCCACCACAGCCGCCATTTTGAATACACATTTTAAACTTCTCAAGTTCTACCAGTGGAATTGAGCTGAAACTTGCCAGAAATGATATCCTGAGATGGTCCCAACAAAGTGTTGTTATTTTTCAAGCCCATCAGAAATCCAAGAAGGCCACTATCTTGAACTTGGCAATCTATACAGGCATATTATAACTTGATTTAATGACTACACGTATTTTCATAGTGATTTTACAATTGGTAGTCAGATGACCGTTAAGGCCCGTTGGGCCTCTTGTTAGTTTTGTATTTGATTTTCCCAAGGTTTAAAAAAAAAAAAAAGCTTCTTGTTGATATACCAGGATATGATGCCCTGATCAAGTGAAACAGATTTGGTAAACAGAATTACGTCCGGTAACTTTGGTATTTATATTTTTCCTTGCAGGAGATAGTGAGGTGTTGCGAGTATGGAGGGCATTGTACCACCGCAGACAGAAAGTACATCGGTTAATAACCTTGCTTCCTCATGTCCAGACTGGTCTAAAGTTTCAGGTAATTTTAATTGAATCTCGTTTAAACATGGAATTAATTCCAAAGGCTTAAACACCGTTATACTCAACAGTACCTAATTGAATTAAATAGATATGTTTTAAACTCTAATCAATTATGTGAATTTGAGCAAAGAGTTGAACAATAGTCAATGGCAAGAAATTTTAACAAACATTTTTACAATCGTTCCTTTTTTATTACATTTCAGTCCATTACAAAAACTGTCCTGGATACTTGGTATCTACAGCATATGTACCTACATACCAAAATGATGTTGGATTTGTGAATTGCAAAGGAAGAATGAGAGACTTTACTATAACTGTACCAAATAGACAGCAGAAACCAAGTTACTTCAAAACATATGACCATGCAAGTGGTATATGAACATTTTCTCTTAAAATTTCAAGCAACTCTTTTTAATTCCAGTTGAAACAACAGAAATCATGTGCAAGGAACGAGAAAGTTTGATAGAATATTATGTTGTAATAATCAAACGCCATGCATAATTTTCAATTATAAAGATTGAGATTAGGGATAATATTTTAATGATTGAAGTCGTTTGGTTTTAAAGGCACATGAGACAAACTCTTTAGTGACCTATTCTAATTGTCTTTTGTCCATCGTCATGCATTCGTGTACAATTTACATTTCAATTTCTTCTCAAAAACTCCTGAACAAATTTGGCAGGAACCTTCCTGGCTAATAATGCACCAAAATTGTCAATTATATGGTCCTATTCCCCTAGGGGCCTGAGAGAGGGGTCAAATTAGTGTAATCCTCAACAATCTTCTTCTTCAGACTCAGATATTTTGTTGTTTTCTGTTTTGTACTATAACTTATGTATGACTTTGAAAGAATGTTGACTCTGGCCCAACTCTAGGACTGGAGAGGGGCTTGAATGGGTCAAATTGACTAAAATTTCAACAATCTTCTTCTTATCAAAATGTGAATTTCATGGCCCCCCAGACTTCACATCCCCCCTCCTGCCACTAGCAACAAAATGAAGTTTACCATAGTTTATATAGGAAAATGACACCTTTGAATATATTTAGTTCATTTTCAGTTGTAAATATTTTAAATTTGGTTTGAATGATGATGATGATACTGTATGGTTAGGCCCACAAGGTAGAGTGGCCATACATTACAGTTCAATCAATTCGATTTAAGCTTAATATTGTTAAACACTTCATAGATATGGGGCGCCGTTTTACTATTTATTAACAAAACTGGATATCCCAAATTTGAATTATGGATATCTTTATATGCTTTGAATTTAGGATATCCGAAAATCGATTTTTGGAATCCAAAAATTGAATTATGGATATCCAGAAATGAATTATGGATATCCATAATTCGAATTATGGATATCCATAATTCGAATTATGGATATCACAAATTCCATATATTTTTAGTTATCCATAATTCGATTTTTGGATATCTAAAAATAATATATGGATATCAATAATGCGAAGTTTGGATATCCAAAAATAATTAAGGATATCCAAAAATAATTAAGGAATCCAAATTTAATTAAGGATATCCAAAATTATTTACGGATATCCAAAATTTGAATTATGGATATCCGTAAATTTGATTAAATCCATAATTCGAATTTTGGATATCCAGTTTTGTTAATGAATAGTAAAACGGCGCATATGGGGCACGGTTTAACTGTTTATTTACAAAACAGGATGTCCAAAATTCGAATTATGGGTATCCATAAATCATTTTTGGATATCCTTAATTCGAATTTTGAATAATCCAAAAATTATTTATGGATATCCAAAATTCCATGTATTTTCGGATATCCAGTTTTGTTAATAAATAGTAAAACGGCGCCCCATACATAGATACATATATATATATAGATTTAAGAACGCAAATATTAAGCAATCAACGAAAAGTGTTTATTTAAACACTCACCTGTCTTAAATTTTAAATGACAATACAAGTACCGAGGTGGTCAACTAACTGCACTGCAGGCAGTGATTGCGACATTCCGCATGCGCAGACTGGGGTTTACCCGCAATAAGTCATGAGGAACAACAGTTCGACAAATTCACAAAGGCGGGAAAGTGTTTGTTATAAATATACATAAATTCGAGAAAAAAAATAAATACATAGAACTAACAAATATAGACTAATAAAACTAACATCAATGACTAACTCACCAGGAGTATTTAACACACAAGCGAGAGTGAAAGAGAATGAAAAAATATGTCTAGGGAGAGAGTATGAAAGTTCATTACTGCTATAATAATAGAGTGAGAAAGGGAGTCGAATGCGGTATACGAGTTGGGAGCGGATAATGGATGTAAATCTGACATAATAAAAAAAAAATCAAGTAAAGAAAAATAAGGAAAAACTGAAATAAGAAATGTATGCATATAAAAACCATACGATGCTGAAATGGCTCGTTTGCTAATTGAATTAAGCACCAATTATTCTAACATGAATTACAAATGTATATTATCATATGTTTAATTGTTTTATTATATATTTGTGCTTAATAACAAACACACATACTCGTATATAAAAAAATAAAAGAAACTAAAAATCTTAAGAATAAAGAAATGTTTATACAAAACGAATAAGTAAATGAGCCAATAACGAGTATTGGGGGGAAAAAGGAGAAAAAAAGTACTATTTCTACTATAACTGTATCCCACAATAATTCATGATCCTAATGTATATAAATATAATGTATGTATAGATTTATATACTATGTTATACAAATATATCATGGGTGTCTGTGATATATTCAGGACTATTGCACAGACACCCATGATATATTTGTTTTATTACATAATCACTAAAACACATTTTGAATCACTAAAATTGTTCATTTCAATTTTATAATGTACCGCATGAACTCGGGTATGTCAAAAAAAACAAAAAGATAAACATTCCATTATCTGAGTAATAACCACAACAATATCAATCTGTATTCATTGGCGACTCCAAATCTCAACTTTCCTGATGACATCTGACTGTCTTTGACGCTTGAAATGGTCACGTGGTGTTCAATAGTAAATATAATATCATAACTCTTTCTGTCATTTCTTAATATTTTGATTATTATATTTGGTTTGAGTACTTATGTTTCCCTTTTGTTTATTTTCTGTAGTACACATGTTAAAATTAATATCAAAATTATCATTTGACAGATTTTACCTTGTTGCAAGTATAAATGACTTGTTGAAAATATCATGTTATGTACATTGGATCTAACTCAACATAAACACTGTGGTGCAAAAATGATGTATTCAATGCTTCTATTTTTATGAAATATTAACTGAATAAAGAAAAAAATGTTGTTTTTTTTATTATTTAATGCTTGTTTGTAAATTCCATGTCATTATCTTTAAAAAAAAAATGCATGTTGCAAGAAAATGTATTAATAAAATGTTGAAAAGGAACACAATTTGTTGATATTTATTTTTCAATGTACATTAACCATCTTTGCAATCATTCAAATTTGAAATGCCAAAACATCTCAGAAGACCCTTTACCTCAAAAACATAGTCAAACCTCATTACCTTGAAGTCGATGTTCAATGTTAAGTTTAGGTGGGTAGACTAAAGTCTAAACGTAGTCTTCAAGATATACATGTTCAAGATAATGAGGTGAACCTGTATGTATACATTGATTCATTGATCCTCAGATAATGTCTATGTATCATGAAGCCAATGTTCAAAGTAGCCTGCACCTACATAAATTAACTGCCATTTTTCAGTCTTAAAAATATGGGGTCAACTTTAAAGGTCTAGTTAACAGGGTGTACACCTGAGAAGTCAATTTTTTCCTGTATCAAACTATTTTTCTCATATTTGTTTCTGTTCTGTTTCTTATTCTTAATATTC
The DNA here is from genome assembly GCA_947623455.1 of Mimachlamys varia. NCBI lineage: Eukaryota > Metazoa > Mollusca > Bivalvia > Pectinida > Pectinidae > Mimachlamys > Mimachlamys varia. The sequence continues at coordinate 22,987,845 of OX392532.1, read as the reverse complement.
TTCCCACGAACTTTGTGGCGACTATATCTTTTAATCTATGAGGGATATATTAATAATCTTTATTCATATTATAGATGAGTATGTAACGGTGTCAACTTCGGTTTTTTGAAGTAGGTCAAAAATCTAAGATGGCCACCATGACGTAATTAGTGAAAAACCTTAAGGATCTTCTCTTGTGAAAAGTCAAAATTTTCTGGCGACTAACTTTTCCTGATGTACTTTTTTGAAAAAGGGAGTTCATTGAAAAGCAGAAAATGTAAAAAGAAATATGGTACAGAACTCGTTTTTGTGCTTTGCTCGGTCAAAGAATACCAAGATGAGCAAAACATATTATGTGAAAAATGCTGTTTTGACCCTTTCGCAGGACAATTTCATTCAATATCTTCCAGATTTATAATCAGATATGTATTAATGTTTGCAAAATTGACAAAAATAGTATTTCTTATTAATTATGAAAGTAAAAGGTCTTTTAATTATTGTTTTGTCTCAAAAAATCAATCTTGGTTACCCCTACCCCTTATTTTTCAATGAGAAAATAGTCTATTTTTCATCATATTTTGCAGATTTAATGCTTTATAAAAATAATTTTGGCGACAAAAATTTTTAGATTTTGTTGCAAATCAAACGTCAAAATAGCTTAGTTACATTGAATATCTGAAAAAAATAGCAAAAATATAAATAAAATACCTTTGTTGCATAATATTTGCTTTCTAATGAAAAATGGCGACAGACTAACGATTAAATCAAGCTAAAAAAAAAAATAAATATTTGCCATTCGTGAAGTGCAAGACTTGCATATAAATACTTATTTTCAAAAAAAGTTCTACAAACAACAACACGAATCTATTTTTTTGCAACATTTTTCAGATGCATATTTGCTATCAAAATTGATAATGCATTGTTAGATATTACAAACATATCTCACGTAAGATCAAAATGAGATTGAAACCTCACAAGAGCAAATCCCTAAAACAGTCATATTTCAAAAACCGTTTGTTGTTCAGAGCTTCAGTAATGATATTATTGTAGGCATATGCCAAATCTAGCTTTTTTTTTGTCACACATATAGGTACAAAAAAGTTCGCCATTGGGTCAAAATTTCAAAAATTATTAAAATAATAAATTTTCATTTTTTTGAAAATTGTTCACTAATCAATACAAAATGTCATTCTGATGAGTTTGATGTTTTCAGTTTTTCTGTAACCGTGCGGTTTCCGGTATGTGCCGTTTTGAATTTTCCCCTCTATAATCTATATAAAAAACTGTTTCCCATTTAAAACTTCTCAGATTCCAACAGTGGGATTCAGCTCAAACTTGTTTCAAATGATGGCTATATCTCAATAACCGATGTCCAGATGTTTCAAAGGTATATTATTGTAGATTACATCTGGGGAAAAGTTTCTTCATCTACAAGTTATTACAAAATATGTCTCGTAAAAAAGCGCAGCAGAGGTCAAAGTTAATATATTTTTTTTTAAATTTTACATTTTTCCTTATTTTCGAAAAAAATTTCTACAGATCAATAGAGTATGACATTCCGATGATATTGATACCTTCGGTGTCTTGATAGCACTTCCGGTTAAGGTATTACGCAATTTTTAACATTTCCCTATATTATTTATATTAAAAGTCGTTCCACATTTTAAACTTCTTCTCAAATTCCAACAGTGGGATTCAAACTTCACAGCACTATATCAACGTTACATATACTTCGTTAGAATTAAAAATAATTCTAGTGATATTGAATACTATTTAACCAAATTAATGTTCAATCAAAAGTGATTAATTTTCCAAAATCAACATTTGCAAAAAATGTAAATAGTTCAAATTTCCTCTTCTGTTCGCTGGTAGGGTATGGCGGTGGTTTCCAAGCCAGGACGCCTAATGACGTCAGAGAATGAATGTGAGAGAAGATAGACTAGGCTGCACCAATGGGAATTGTTGTATAGGAAAGTAGTTCATAGAAATCCCCGAAAATATAGTCCACTGAGTGTGTACATGCATACAATTGACGCTGGCATTTTGTCCATATCGGTTTTGTTTGCAATGCTATAGAATGGCTGACGATCGCCGCCACAGGAGGAAATGTAATCTATACATACTTTTAAAATTGAGTGTGAATAGTTATTTAGACTTGCTCTAGTTAGGGGCGCAAAAATGGTGGTGTAGGACGTTAATTGTAAGCTCCAAACAAAAGGTTAATAGTGTAAAATACGGTGTCTGTCACTGAATTAAGGGAGCATGCTTGCCGCCGCTTTGGCTCAAATGGTAGAGCTATAGTTTATAATGATGGAGACCCGGGTTCGATTCCTGGGCGGAACACTCAGCAGGAATTTTTTTTTAATTTCTTCTTTTTTTTTCGTTGTAATACATCTACACACGTTATTATCGAGACATCGTAACAGAAATCTCATTTGATTATCGGAACATATTTAAAAAAATCTCATTTGATTGTCGGAACATATAAAACTGGAGGTGAGATTTTCCCATTGTCAGACAAGACAAAATCTGACATAGGTGTGAAAAGCGCGTCAAATTGTTCAGAAACAATTTCTAGTTATTATTCTTCTTCTGCATTTAATTTTATGACCGGAATTGCTCCAAAACGGTAAGAGAAATGGTGACAAAAACTTTTTTAAGTAGGTCAAAAAATCCAAAATGGCCGCCATGACATCATACTTAAAAAGTTTAAAACGGCCATAACTCGAAAAGTATTCATTATACAGAAGACATGTAGTCATATTAAATGTAGATCATGTCTGGGGCTAACTTTTTTCTGTATATGTTATAAGGTCGGAGGTCAAATAAAAAAGCTCGCTGTTGGTTCAAAGGTCACCAATTTTTCAAACTTTTGTATTTTTCAACATTTTTCAATAATTCTTTTTGTAGACGATAGGCAATGTCATAACAATCAAAATGATGTTGTCAGTTTTTCTGTAACACGTGCGGTTTCCGGTATACGCCATTTTGAATGTTCCCCTATATAATCTATATAAAAAACCATTTCACATTTAAAACTTCTTCTCAAATGCCACCAGTGGGATTCAGCTCAAATTTGTCTAAAATGATCGTGGGATAGTCCCGTCTAAAGTTTGATATTTTTAAAGTTTGAAAGTTTGATATTTTTAAATTGATTTAAAATCCAAGATGGCCGCTATGACGTCATACTTAAAATGTTAAAATGGCTATATCTCGATAACCGTTTAAAGTCCAGATGTTTCGAAAGTATATTATTGTAGATTACGTCTACGAAAAAGTTTCTCATCTACAAATTATTACAAAATATGTCTCATAAAAAGTGCAGCAGAGGTCAAAGTTAATCTATTTTTAGAATTTTTTAATTATTCATTATTTTTGAAAACTTTTTCTACAGATAAATAGAGTATGTCAATCAGATGATATTGATACCTTCGGTGTCTTGATAGCACTTCCGGTTAAGGTAGTACGCTATTTTGAAAATTTCCCAATTTATTCTTTGTATAAAAATGGTTTACTGTCTATCAGTGGTAAAAGGGAAGTAGTTCTTAAAATATGTAAGAGTTACCTCCCTTTCACCAAAGACAAAATCTGACAAAGGTGTGAAAAGCCCGTCAAGTTGTTCAGAAACAATTTCTAGTTGATTTTGAATTCGGACTATGATTCTGTTGAAACTACGATTAATGCCAACCCCATCTCTATAGACCGATTTTTTCATGGGTGCTGGATAATTTTTTGAATCCAAACAGGTCAATTAAAAAGTTCAAAACATTCTGGAGTGACAGAGTAAGAAAGAGAAGAAAAATAACAGAGTGATCAATGAGAACAGAGCCTCATGAAAGTCCAGGGCTCCTCAACCCTGACATTTTACGATTAGATTAATCTCGATATGCAGGGGTTACGCTCAACTACAATCTTTACATTCCTGCAATATGTCATAGCGAAATTGAAGGCTCCGTGTGGGTTTGATGTACGTCAAAGGAATATTGCGGTCACGTAACAGTAAAAAATGACAGGCTTAAATGCGGTTGTCGCTCCTTTGAAATATTTAAAGGGAAGGCATTGGCCTATCGATTGGTCAGAGGGTTTTCTATCATTATCCAATCAAAATTGCTATTGTTTGCTATGACACATTCCAGGGGTGTAGAGAGCGTAGGTGAACGTACCCGTTGGGTGGATGTGACACGATGTTTTGCAAGAATAACTGGCCAGACAGGGATGTATTATTGAAATACGTTTGGTTCTAAGTTCATTTATTCATAAACATGTAAAACTATGTAGACAGACATTTGATGACCTCGGAGAAAAGATTTAAAACATGAGCTTTACTTTTTCGCAAACACGGGTGCTTCGCTCGTCAACTTTTTAATTTCTTTGTTATTGAATTCTTTCAAGTTTTGTTTGTTTGTTGCTGTTCAATTACGACTTCTGAGTGCATTTCAGTTGAAATTTCTGAAAAAATCGGTGAAATTATTTACTTTATAAGATTTTCAGAAACAGGGGCGGTCCGCCAACAGTCAATCACCCTCTAATTACATGCAACAGTAATTTACCAAACCTCAGATCAAAAGTAAAGGTTTTTTGTCAACTGAAATGCGCTTAGAAGTCGTAAATGAACAGCAACAAACAAACAAAACTTGAAAGAATTCAATAATAAAGAAATTAAAAATTTGACGGGCCGTTTTTGCGAAAAAGTTAAGCGAAAATTAATTTCTTTATTATCGATTTCTTTGCGTTTTTTTGTGTTTTATTAGTGTAACGCCACAACTTCTAAGTGTATTTCAGTTGAAATTTCTGAAAAAAACGTGACATTTGATCTGAGGTTTGGTAAATTATTGCAGCATGTAATTAGAGAGAGTGATGGACTGTTGGCATACACTTTGAGATTAAAAATGACTGATTGTTTCAAACATTTTAAAGTGTATGCCAACAGTCCATCACTCTCTCTAATTACATTTAGGTGAAGGTCACAATGAAATGACCTTATGACAGGTAAAGGTCACAATGACCTTATGACAGTGCTCTAAAAATCCGGTTTAAAAGTTATTGCTCGTACATATCTTATAAATTATATATACAAACACATAACACGAAGACTACTTTTCGCTAGCGTTTTCGCCTATCTTATATAATGTCTTATATCTACTGTAATTTGGTGTAAATCCTGAATCAACCTTGCTCCGTGAATAAACGACAACTATATTTGGCATGTGGAAATACGTATTATTGTGTGATATGATTGAAGGTCGATGGTTTTGAGTATGCCAATTAAAATGCCGTGTGGTTTTGTTGTCATAATCCTAGTTCTCAATACGAGAGCGGAACATCACACTAACATGAGTACGACATGTACAGCAGCTGTAAAAGTTTACAACTTACTATTTCCGCCATACTTTAATTGTAAATCCATTATCGATTTAACACAGCCGTTCTTATATTAAAAAAAAATTAATTATTGCCTTCACCATATCGGATTCTATCTTTGATTTTCCTCATCTCTCTCACACAGAATACTAAACAAATAAATTAATCAATACACAAATGTTTGGTATAGCACCATATATAGCTAGAACAAACAGTTCTAAAGCCCCTCAGCATACAACTTTATATAATCAATACAATTAATATATACATTAAATAACACTATCCAATATAATTTAGTAGAAATTGCAAAAGCTGCCTTATCAGATGCTAACTACTAGTCATATATACCACTTTGTAAATATATGCTGGAGATGTATTGTGTTCCGTTTGTAGTGGGACCCTGCTTCCAATGTGATCTTTTATTTAATGTTACCTCACTCCCCTAATCTGTGTCTTAATTAGAGGTAAAATAGGTATACGTTGATTACGTGAATATGTCATAACAGGTTTAATATTTTAGCATCAAACGAGATGTTACGATAACACTAATTGAATCAACTTAACTACTTAATTCAATTTGAGTTGAGAATTTTGCTGTATGTATATCTGTGTTACATACACTGTAAACTGTATTCAGCTTGCCTTAAAATATGAAGAAAATGTAAATTCTCAAGAGAAAGAAATGTATTGCATTTTATTAATAATTTCAATGTATGTATATACCTACTCAAGGTATGTAACATAATAAGTCAAGCCACTACAATTTCAACGCTGTTAACCTCGGAATGAGGTTCGTACGGGGTGGTCAAGTCATAGAACATTTTTCATTTCAGGAGGTTTTGTTTCTTTGATGCTGCATATTCTTTCTAATTTCAAGCGCTAAAGAAGGGAAAATATAATTTCCATCTCTGAATCCACGTATACGCTTGATACAGTGTTTAGTAGTTCGTGTATTGTTCGCATTTCCGCAACACTCCTCCCCGCCCCCACCGAGACTGAATTCTACAACACCCCTTCCCACCCCACCGAGACTGAATTCCACAACATCCCCTCCCCACAGAAACCTGATAATTAGTTATAGCTAGTTTTGGACCTAAACTAGGGTGTTTAGAATAATTTTATACGTTTTGGGTGTTTAGATCAGTTTCGATAAAAAAATCCTCCTCAATGGTAATAGCCTTTATGACCATTGAGGAGGCATTTGAGGGGGTCCCTGTGCCCCTCCCCACCCCACCGAAACTGAATTACACGAGATTTATATAAGTAGTAATCTTTAGTTCAATTTGTAAATGGGAAGAGCGTATATACACAATCAAAGACATATATCTCTAAGTCTACAAAACAGAAAGGAGACGAGTCGATATGTAAATATTAGCATGGTAGAATAGGCATTTACTTTAAGAATGGATATGAGTGAGGCTTTAAACATACAATTTAAAGGGACATGAAGTTTCAAGAAGAGCAAACATATCTATCCGGTTAAAACCTCTTCATATAATGTAGCCAAGTTATTGATGTCCGCGACTGTTTCTGTCAACCATTTATATTGAACAGCTGGAAGGTGGCAATACTTCAAACGTATACATGTAGTTGTATTATAATATTTTACCTGGATGTTTTATCAAATGTTGTTACGGTCCTCCTATAACACACATTGCTATTGATGATAAACTAAATAAAACCTGGTTGAACATTATTGAGTGACTGACGAATCTTGGCACAGCACATTTACCGTAAGTAGTTGAATATATTAAATTCCCTACATAAGCTAGTACGTGTTGGTGATATACACATGTTTGTCTATGTGTTCGCTTGGCTTACCGGGGTACTGGCTGGAGTACAGTGCTTATATAATGTCTTAACCAGGGTAGTGGCATGTTTCTCAGAAAGGAGTATTTTGTCTCAGTTTTTAGTTAATTAAGGCAGTGACCATGTTCAACAAGAAGACGGCCGCGTGAGTATACTGACAGAACTTTATTCCCCTGTGTGTTAACTGGGAACATCACTACCTGATTTCCTGTACTGGGACCAACATTGATTTGTTCTTATTCAAATTTCACACGCTAGCCAACATCGGTCGAACCTGTCCGACACTAATATCAATGTTAGTCCTATTCGTCCATGTCTGTCCGCATACTGTTCAGGTACTCAAATATACTTATTTAATGTATTAATGTACTCGTATCTACTGTACTCATTTATACCGTTCCCATGCTCATACTATACTGCACTGGTGCTCACATATTATGTTCTCATAATCATGCTCATGTAAATATTGTTTTGATGCTCATGTATACTGTTGTCATGCTCATCATATACTGTACTCATACATATAATGTACTCATATCCAAATATTCTGCTCTTGTGCTCATAATAAACTGCGATCGTGCTTATATATACTGTACTCGCATTAAGTATATACTGTACAGTAGAGACTGTACTCATATCCACCAATACTCGTATATACTTTTCCCTTGCTAATAACATACTTTATTTGTACTCATATATATACTGTGTTCACTACTCATATTTAAGTTCATACTCCTACATTTTGTATATACTGTAATCGTACTAATATACGTTTTGTACTACACAATTTGTACTATTTTCAGTACTGAATTCGTACTGTTGTATATTTTTCTCATATATACTTCTCCAATATGCACCGAACTCGTACTCAAATCACCGTACTTGTTATCATATACCGTATTGTCCGTAAATATATTGTACCGGCCTGTCCTTATACTTGTTCAATTTACAAGTCCCCACGGTATAATCTGATGCATTACAGCATACCGTAGTGTGGATATTGTAACTGAATCACCACAAGGGACTTGTATGATTGAGAAATTTCGAGTTTTTACACGTTAAGCCGACAATGCTATACACGTTACAGTTATTTATATATTATGTTGTTTAGGTATTAGTATATGTCGTGACAGATTATCAATAGGAAATCTACAATGTTAATAAAAACAAGACCGAGATTTTATCAGCGGTCAGATCAACAAGGTCGACTCACTTTAACCAGCTTATCAGTGTACTCATTATGGTAAACAAAATAAAATCTATTCATACTGTTCTCAATTATGGTCAACGTTTAAAAACCAAATGCAGCGGAACAAGGCTACACGCGTTAATACTGTGTGTAATCTAGTGAAAAGAATCTCGAACAAATCAATATGGCCGGGTAGGATTGCTTTTCATGCTCTAGTCTTTACTATATATGTTTGATAATACGATGGTATATACAGGATAGCGACCCGAGTACTGAAGTCCGCCACGCAGTTGTTAGCGGTATAACACGTAAAGTGGACCTGTATTGTTGTGCCATATATCAATCTATAATGTAGATAATTTGTATGTCAGCCTCACGTCGTGATTCGATTAATATATATATATATGGGATGTAAACTACACGTGATGTCCACGTGGGTGTTTAATCTGGATGTTAATAGATTTATATTATATTTAATAGTAGACTTATGGTATGACGTCAACAACGAGTAGATTACTTTAATCACTGTGTTCATACTAAGGGGATTATACAGGGTACATTTGTACTGAACTAGAATACTAAGAAAAAAAAAGGAAATTAACAAAATCTTCTTGAACTAATTACAATTCAAATGGTTATAAAATTGTGCTGCTCCTCGTTTTGAAAACAGCAGCAGCAGCAGCAACAACAACAACAACAACAAAACACTATCCTTTTTGAAAACCGACGATATGTATTTCAGAAAGAGCTTGAGTCATTACAAGTAAACTTTGAAAATAACTAGCCCATGTTTCGTCTGGCCCTGACACTAGACTAGGTAATTTGACATTAAATGTCTAGTGTCGAGGCCAGATACAACTCTGGCTATATGGTTCTCTAAAGAAAATTTAATAAAATTTAAATGTCAGGCTCTATTTGGCTATCAACGCTGCACGCAACCATTCCCACAATCGGTACATGACTGAAAATGAATGCATTTACGGTATAAAGTTTGAGTTGATCGTGCTTTTGAATATCAAGAGGGCATGGTTAGTATTCTGATATAAGTTTGTGGCCATTGTATAGTGTATTGGTAGTTGGCTGCGATGAAGAAATAATTTCTAGGTATACGAAGTAGGATCGACGCCCCTCAAGTGCCTATAAAACTCGCTTTATAACGGTATTAATTAATGCCACTTTTGAACGACACAGATCTTCATCTTTAAACTAGCTTTCTATTTAATCGTTAAATCCCAGCTAGAAAGTTAATGCAAACCTCTAGGCTGATGTCCACCGACAGAGTCTACCGACCCCTGATGTAAATTAATCTTTAAAAAACATGTACAAAATAGTTCAGTAAGTTGATGCAAGAGTTAAAGATCTCATCAATGGCACTATGGGTTAAGGAGTAATAGTTAAAGTGTTTTAAAGGCCCAATATATATAACTTTCGGCAAAATTTTACGCGAAAATCACGCCTAATAACTTATTATATTTACAGATTTAGCTAAGATGAACTGATATCAGCAATATTAAAGAAGAATTATTACGTGGGTATCGTTACAACAGCAGTTAAAACTCGCTATTTGTAAACATGCAGTCATTTTGAACTGTCGTCTAACTTCGGTTTGTTGTTTTAGTGGGCCACACATAAACTATTTTGAATTCTTTGGAATTTTGTGTCAAGGGTTTCTTGGCAGTTACCGCTCAGATTTATACTTTGTTTTAGCTTAGTTTTTGAATGGTTATTAACGGGTATTTTTCATAATTTTTCTGAATCACCAAAACATCCCCGAAGTTACGTATATTGGGCCTTAAAAATGTGCAGAGAAAATTGTGAAAGGGGAAATATGTTGTGTTTCGATTAAGCTTTGGCGCACACCACATAAATAGTCCTTGAACATCTTCTCTGTTATACCTTATCACTAGCCTGATTTGTAACAGGGTTTAAATGTTAATTCGGCATTTCAAATTTACGAATACATACACTGTAATGAGTAAATGAATGTTATCCTATGAATTAGGCTAATTATATATGAACAACCCAACAGATACGATTATACTTTAAATGTGTATTTAATTTGAATGCGCATCAAATTTAGTCGATGTTTTCTCTATACCCAAAAATGTCCATGTCCACTTCTTAAAGCACCCCTAGCTCCAAACCAGAAGCAAACTGGTCGCTCATAGTACAGAAGTAGTAAAATATAGTAACAAATCAATTGAACAACAATCTGTCCACCATCGACCACTAACTTGTGATCATAGGTCCGTGTCCAGCCCCTGTGTATATGAACACTATAAAAGGATTGAAAGTACCCCAAAGATCGAATCATGGTCGCTTCGATTTCAAAAGCACGACCAACCTCAACTTTTCATTCATTTCCGACTGATCTATGCCGCCATTGTGCACAGTCGTTCTAATGTCGTACATATTTTATTCATTGATCAAAATTGTTATTGTTAAATAGGACTTGACGATTAAGATATTTGTAGCCATCCTCGATAACTGGATCCAGGGGTTTCGCTCACCTTCGCTCAAGGATATGTATGGATGTAGAATACTTCTCAATGAGACCAAGATGGCGACCATAAAACTAGTTCTCTTTGTGAGACCAAAGTATGAAGTTATGATATCTTTCTGTTACAGGGACTCCCATCGGCTGTCGCCTAACTACGCGCCCAGCAGGAGCATCACACCAAACAAAAGCGACGAAAAGTGAGTAAAACGATTTTTCCGTGTAAGACTGTTTGTTCATTAAACTACAACTCGGCATCTGTTGATCAACATCATCATTTACAATGTGTGTACGATCTCTGCTTATCCATCCATTGACCTGTCCACTCGCTGTCTGTCGGGCTACTTATTCATTCACTTTATCTTCATGCATCCGTTTACTAGTATTAATTTACTTGCCACTCACCCATTCACAGATCACAGACGTGTCAAGTGAATTATGGTAGCCCCCCCCCCCCCCCCCATTTTGATTCTTGGCAAAATACTTTACGTAAGTATTCCTTATATCCCACAATTGTCAAAACGTTAACGTTATGACTTGCATACATGTACTATGTTTGGTATCACACACTTGTAAATGCGAATTGTTTGCTCTGCACGTTATTTGCAGATGGAACCAAGCGCAACACGATCTAATGGTCAAGGTGGGTCAGATGGAGAAGGAGGTCAAGGCTCGAAAGGAGGCCGAGGAAAGGTACTGAAACTCTCATACTCTAATACTCTCGTCAAACAGTATGTTATGATCATCCAAACATATTCTGAAAATGAAGGGATGCAATCCCAGAGATCACCCTCAATTACTGCCAGCCCCAGTTTCATCAATGTTCATTAACTTAAGGAATGTTCTGAACGTAAAAGTCTCCACAGGAAAGTATTACATAATTTAAGGAAAATTCCTTAACTAAAGATCTATCCAATTTTTGTAATGCTTCCCTATGTTCCTTAAGCTAAGGAGCGTTGATGAAACCGGCGCCAGGAAGACAAAATGTTGGAATCATCATTACAGCCAGTCAACGTCTATGGTCCACCGAACACTTTCAGATATGTATGGAGGCCATTGTCATGGGACCATTTTGGTGACACCATACATGTAGATCAATACCGGAAGTCATCCAAACTGTGTTTAATACATTAGATAGACCAGTATCGATGTTCAACCGAGAGATCTATAACAGTGTAGTATGGCAATGCTTTTGATTTAAAAATCGGTAGTCATATGAGTAATACCACAGGGGCTAGGCACAGACCTATGTCACTATGAAATGATTGTCATATAATTATTTAACCTCTCTAGAGTATAACCCCTCCCTCTACTATATGTATATGTATGTGCCTAGCCCCTGTGAGTAATACCGGGTACTTCCGTTCGATAACGTAGACCGGACATCATTTCGAAGACAATGCAAGGGGCTATCAGAACTTGTCAGAGCTGAACAGAACATCATTCTAACATTATGTAAATAGGATGACGCTAAGAGCCATCCGACCACTAGTTTTACGATTTGATAATTTTATACTTCAAAGTCCCTTGGGATACCATCCGACCCTCTTTGACAAAAACTGGAGCACGAATGTGATTTTGGGTATCTCATGAAAAAAACAAAATTATGTAAAATTCTCCAATGCTTGAAAATCTGTGCCCTTAATATCATGGTCAAATGGTGTCAAAACTATCCGAAAGTACTCTGAAGCTAAGTTAAGTTGCTAACATACAGTGTTGCCATGTTTTCTTGTATTGGAGAGTTTAACACAATTTTCTTCCTGTGAGATAAACTGTGTGTTACCCAAGCTTCCCGTCCGTGCCCTGATAAGTGAATATTATACATTTTCGTTTCCCTAACTGAAGCAGTGTTTTTCATTAGGGAAACGTATATCGACGACAAATCTCAGTTATAAAAACTGGGCATTTTGATAAGACATTGCAGAAATTAAATTGTTAATTTTTCCTTTTCGAAAAATAAATTTCTTGTCATATTTGTTTTATTCCCAGGCCTATGTATCATTCAAACGATATTTTCAATGTGTGTCAGTGCTTTTCATATCATAGCTAAAATGCATGAACTTGCAATTGTCATTGTGTGAATATAAAAAAGGTTACCGAGGCAGAATTCAAGTTTCCTTTACTTTGTTCAGGTACAAGGACACGCTGGTTAAAATGGAACGGCTACAGATGGCTCTCCAAGAAAAGAGTAATCTGATGGAATCAGAGACCAAGGAGAGGGAGGCAGCCGAAGAAAGGTGATCGTACCATTCTAGTGTGAATCGGTTGTCATTTGGGTGGTGGCATAGTTCATAATGTGCACACTTTCCAAGTACAAAAAATAAACGGGTTTTACCTGGCCCTAAATGTTAAACAGCGTGCAGATAATTAATCTAAACATAAGTGATTGTCGATAATAAAGGAATTACTAGTTTATCTTAATTACTCAATATTTCAGATGTGAAACTCTCCATAAGACCATAGACAAACTTGAAGAGTATCTAAGAAAGAAGAGCTCAAACGAATACCCTAGAGTGGGAAAGTCCGAGACAGAGAGGTAGGGTATAGGTCAGCGAGTAAAAAACATGTTTTGGTTATTAATGTATGTGATAGTGTAGTAAGTTAGTAACCCATTACTAGAATATGTTTTCTCATTCGATATAAAGAAAGTAAATCATTACACACAAACAATAGGGCATTATGTAATATGAAGTATCATGAAAATGTGACATGTTAATTAAAAACAATAATTGGAAAATCGTTCATTCAAGAGAATAGAACTTTCTTGACACACATATAATGATATACATTTGGTAAAGCATAGGAACTAGGCCTAGGGTCCTAAAATGTCTAGGTAATGTTGTTGATTCTTTAAACATTTTTTTTTTCAAAATGATATTACTTACATAGATTGATACCATGAAAAAAATGATGATATATGTCGTTCTTAACATATATTATACCTATACCTCAGCGTAACCAAGTCCCTTGCTGACGTCATTGGTCTAGAAAACGAGCTAAAGAGCAAGACAAAGCAACTCGAGAGGGCAGATCGAGCAAGGCGGAGGTATAAAGAACGGTGAGTGAATCACAAACATTGCAAGATCGATCGAATTTGAACGTCGTTTGGTTTCATATTTAGTGATTGTCTAAGTGGCACAAGTGCATGGAGAATACCGAAACGTCAACAAAACCATGATCTGAACTCAAAATCGATTTAACTAGGAAAAATATGGACAATGGAAAGATTTAAACGGAGAAAGTTAGGAAAAAAGTGCAAGAGAATAAGACCAGATGTTCCGGAAGAGTAAGCGTCTTCTGTTTCGTCGACGACACCCGCCATGTATATTTATGTCACACTGAATAAAACGATTTCTCGAAGATATCTATCTAGTGATAACTAATGAATTATATTGATGATGAGTGATAAATAATGAATTATAGTGATGATGAGTTATAAATAATGAATTACAGTGATGATGAGTGATAAATAATGAATTATAGTGATGCTGAGTGATAAATAATGAATTATAGTGATGATGAGTGATAAATAATGAATTATAGTGATGATGAGTGTTAAATAATGAATTATAGTGATGATGAGAGATAAATAATGAATTATAGTGATGATGAGTGTTAAATAATGAATTATAGTGATGACGAGTGATAAATGATGAATTATAGTGATGATGAGTGATAAAAAATGAATTATAGTGATGATGAGAGATAAAAAATGAATTATAGTGATGATGAGTGATAAATAATGAATTATAGTGATGATGAGTGATAAATAATGAATTATAGTGATGATGAGTGATAAATGATGAATTATAGTGATGATGAGAGATAAATAATGAATTATAGTGATGATGAGAGATAAATAATGAATTATAGTGATGATGAGTGTTAAATAATGAATTACAGTGATGATGAGAGATAAAAAATGAATTATAGTGATGATGAGTGATAAATAATGAATTATAGTGATGATGAGTGATAAATGATGAATTATAGTGATGATGAGTGATAAACTAATGAATTATAGTGATGATGAGTGATAAATAATGAATTATAGTGATGATGAGTGATAAATGATGAATTATAGTGATGATGAGTGATAAATAATGAATTATAGTGATGATGAGTGTTAAATAATGAATTATAGTGATGATGAGTGATAAAAAATGAATTATATTGATGATGAGTGATAAATAATGAATTATAGTGATGATGAGTGATAAATGATGAATTATAGTGATGATGAGAGATAAATAATGAATTGTAGTGATGATGAGTGTTAAATGATGAATTATAGTGATGATGAGTGTTAAATAATGAATTATAGTGATGATGAGTGTTAAATGATGAATTATAGTGATGATGAGTGTTAAATGATGAATTATAGTGATGATGAGTGATAAATGATGAATTATAGTGATGATGAGAGATAAATAATGAATTGTAGTGATGATGAGTGTTAAATAATGAATTATAGTGATGATGAGTGTTAAATGATGAATTATAGTGATGATGAGTGTTAAATAATGAATTATAGTGATGATGAGAGATAAATAATGAATTATAGTGATGATGAGTGTTAAATGATGAATTATAGTGATGATGAGTGTTAAATAATGAATTATAGTGATGATGAGTGTTAAATGATGAATTATAGTGATGATGAGTGTTAAATGATGAATTATAGTGATGATGAGTTATAAATATTGAATTATAGTGATGAGTGCATTGTAGCAATGAGGAGATATAACACAGCAATAATGATTGGTTGAACATTATTGCACAACATACAATCAACTTTCTGACATTCAAGCTAACAAAAGAGGCGGCTGAAAGTTCGCAACATAACCAATTCTATTCGAATACTACTGTAAATTGCAATATTGTCCATATTAACTTTTAAATTCAGTTGATACTGTTTTAATTTATCGATATCACGTTTGTAGGTGTAAATTTCTCCAGGATAAGCTGTCCGATAACGGCATCGTGATGGCCGACGGTTGGAAATCTGACGAGGAGGACGGGATAGCGGAGGAGTTGGATTTCTAGAGAACCTACTTGATGTGACCGGATGTATTTTCTAAAAACGTTTATCGCGACAGAAGCTGCATTTAGATACGTGGTTCTCACCACAGACACTAGCCTCGTCTGTCAAACACCTATAATATAAACGTTTTTCTACCACAATACCCTGTGTTATTCCACTCTCAGACCTTCGTATAAACATGCCCACTGTTGGATAAATATATGTTATATACCACTATTGGAATATGACCTTCCGGACTTTTGATTGGTTGAGAAGTTGAACTTTGACCGAAAATAACGTGAGTCAATGCAAATGCAACATGCTGATTGTTGCCGTCGTCATCGATCGTGACGTCGTCACAATTTGGCGGGAATATATACGAGATGATGTGTTTTCGCGCAAATATCCTCCGCGGCTCACAGAAAACAACACTGCCACTGCGACTTAATAGTATTGTGGTAGTAACAGGTCTCACGACTCGTGGTTATTTGATATGGAATGTATTTCACTCTCGTTAAGTATTTTTTAAAAGTTACAAAAGACAATCGTTAAGCTCGTGTCTTTTGTAACTTTTAAAAAATAATTCACTCGAGTGAAATAAATTCCATATCCATCAACCACTCGTTGTGTAACCTCTATATATTTTAGGTGTTAGACAGACGAGGCTAGTGTCTGTGTTTGTTTGAAGTCGGTTCTTTCCTTAACGTGTGGTGAGAGAGTGGGTGATATACAAACATTATGAATTTGAAGGTTATATATGTACGCAAGGTACATGTAGCTAAAATAAGCGTGAGGCTGTTAGCATTGGATGAATCTGTCGTATGTAACTTGTTAGATTGGGAATTGTTAATTTTGCGATACATTTCCATGTTTCTATAACGTGAATGGAAAGTAGAAGTGCATGTATTTGTGTTTGTAGCGTCCATATGTCTTATTTAGAGTGACCAGATCATATTATGTCGTAATATTGTTTTTTTTTATTTTTTTTTTTTTTAACATTTTATTGACATAGATTCAGCTTGCAATGTATATTCCTCACTCAGGAGGGCTCTCATTCCTCTACATTCGCTAACATCACAAGCATTACATACAAGCTTATATTATTTAACACACAATCTTACATTCATCACAAACTGACATTATTTAACATTACATCCAATCTTACATTCATCACAAACTGACATTATTTAGCATTACATCCAATCTTACATTCACCAAAACTTAAATTACTTTACAGTATACACAATCTTACATGCATTACTTACAAAATTATATTATTTATTCTTAATGTTTTAAAATATTCTATATTGTCCATATGTGTGAAGTGATAAGGTTTTGTTATATCTAAAACGATGTAATGCCAAAGATTTTTTTTATCAACGATTTAATTGTTTAAACCTTCTTTTTTAACGAGTCATTGTTTTAGAGAAATATATACATTCAACGTGTACATTGGTGTGTACCACAATTCACGTTCTTATATTGGATATTACAATGTATGGAATGTTTCCCATAAAAAAGTTAGAATACGTATTAACTTGTCGATGTCAATCAGGCTGTGGGCTAATACGCTCTTCGATTTGTCAGATGTGTCCCATTGCCATTGGCTTTTATAAAATATTCGAACTTACAATCTTCAAATGTCAAAATGTGATGCCTAAGTCTCAAAATGTTCTCATATCATGTGATGCCCTTTTGATATTTTGTAGTGTCCGGATGTTTTGTATGTTCAGATACCTTGTAATGCCCGGATGTACTTGTAATGAATGGTTACCTTGTAATATATAGATACCTTGTGATGCGATGATCTGTTATATTCAGCTGCCTTGTAGTACCAAGTCCGAATATCTTATATAATGTTCGGATTACCATGTCAAGTCCGGATGTCTTGTAATATCCGGATACCTTGTAATGCCCGCGGATATTTCGTAATGTTCTGATACCTGATAATACCCGGATGTCTTGTCTAATACCGAGTAATGCCCGGATGTCTTGTCGGATACCTTGTAATGCCCGGATGTCTTGTCGGATACCTCGTAATGCCCGGATGTCTTGTCGGATACCTTGAAATGCCCGGATGTCTTGTCGGATACCTTGTAATACCCGGATGTCTTGTCGGATTCCTTGTAATGCCCGGATGTCTTGTCGGATACCTTGTAATGCCCGGATGTCTTGTCGGATACCTTGTAATGCCCGGATATCTTGTCGGATACCTTGTAATGCCCGGATGTCTTGTCGGATACCTTGTAATTCCCGGATGTCTTGTCGGATACTTTGTAATACCCGGATGTCTTGTCGGATACCTTGTAATGCCCGGATGTCTTGTCGGATACCTTGTAATACCCGGATGTCTTGTCGGATACCTTGTTATGTTCGGGCAACCTTTATTTGCAATGTTATGTATCTTGTAATGGACCGATGTCGTTTATTGGGATACAACATCCCTGATTACATTTTGACAGGATTTTGTTGTATTAAAGCCGAATTCCGACAATGTTTCATCAGACGATCGGCCTGAATCAATCCCTGTTTTCGGCTATGGATTTCGTCTATGAACATCAAAGATCTAGAATATGAATAAGTGCTGAATTGTATGCTTTGTATTACTTAAACCTACAATAATGTATAGTGATTAGTTTTTTTTTTTTTTTTTAAATATGAATTCCACTAATCAAAATTTATCGTCAGCGACAGACTTAATTTCCGGTCTTTAATATCTACGCTGAATTTATTAAATACATTAACATCGATGTCAATTAGCATAAAATTCATTGTAACAAACAATATGTGCCGTGATGTGTACATTTGAATCACATGTACATACACAAAACGAAAAAGACGTTTTCTAATAAACATATTTTAATTAATAAAGTTAGTGACCATTGAACAAATGGTTTTTTTTCTATATAATTGTGTTAACACAGATGTTCTAAGGATCTTCCTTCAACTGCAAAACAGCAACAGCAAACAAACGATGGGTGGTTGGAAAAGGAGTTTTCTGGTAAGGCTACAGTTTTGAAAAGTCGCGTCTGAAAAGAAAATCGCACCTTGAGTGTTTGTGTTTTTTTTAAGTAGCTACAGAGACTGAATAGACAAAACAACCTGGTTCTGATAGTAACATATCTGGCGTTGAGATAATTTCGCTGGACCTTACATTGTCCGGTTACTGGGTCTACGTAGGACCCAATGTCATTTAAGGATTAACTTGAAACTATTTTTTATGTTATGGATGTATAACACAATAACACCAGAGTGTACCTACGGTTTATGATGAGAGTACACTCCATCCAGTTTTTGTGTTATAACCCCATAACATAAAAAACAGATTCTTGAAAGTTAATCCTTATAATTTAATCTATACCCTGCGAAAACTCACTTCATTTATGGACTCTTTTCTCTTACAAATTATTTGGCTGCTACATCAGCCAATCAAAAGCGACGTTATAAACGGCGACGTCATTTTTTTACGTTTTGGGCTAATAAAATATTTTTAAGCCAATGGAAATGATTGTTTCAAACAAGATTAAATTATTAAAGTGTGTGTCAATGTATTACAACAATGACAACGTCCTGTTTGATAGTCTCGGGCAGCAGTTAAACATATCTTGTGTTGGGAAGTGCCATACGTGATGCCCTGCATGGATATGTTGCTGAAAATCGATATAGGCATGGAGCTGATCTGTCAATGGTACAAATTATTTGTTTGAGCTGGAGTTTCTTGATAAATATTTCATCTATTCCTCTTTTGAAATCATTCTTGGACTACATGCTAAAATCTAGTCCGAAGGGTTCTGACTATCTGATACGCTCTATATATACACCGTTGTATATTTGTGTTGCTGGCGGATCAATCCACCAGCAACACAAATATATAGCGGGTCAGATAGTCAGAAAATAACATCGCAATCATATGCATGAATTCACTGGTCTTTGGTACATGAACATGAACAGCTATTTTGGACCTAAAACTACCGTAAAGTAGATGTGTCAGTGTGACACGAATCCCCCCCCCCGGCAACCAATGAGAATAATGGAGCTTTTTAAGCATTATATACTGTTCAATGCGTGAACTCATAGTTTTTCACACTCTGGTTAAGTATTGGGTGACCATCGCTGAATTAGAGAAAACCAAAGCGCCAACAAGACCATAACCCGAACTACAAATCGATTACACTAGAGGCAAAATAGGAACAAAGGAAAGATTTACATGGAGACTCTCGTAAAAGTACAAGAGAATAAGACTAGGTGTTTGGAAGAGTAAGCGTTTTCTGCTTCATCGACGACACCCGCCATGTAAATCTTGGTAACATCCAAGTAAGCATCAATCCTCAAAATGAGAACCGAGTCATCATTGTTAATCAAAATAACAAAGAATTAGAAAGATCAAACACAATTGTATTTTCTAAATTCAGAGAATATAACTACAGAATCAAGTCAAAATGATAAAACTTTGCTATTGCCTTTTATTGACGAGTGTAGAAAACGGATAAAGGCCTAATTAATTTTGAAGTCAACACAATTAAGTCATAATTAAGTTTTTTTGCAAGTCAACACAATGATGTCATAGTATCATTACATGTATTATAAAGCTTCGGGAGCTTTTCATGAAAGGTCCTAAGTATCGAGAGAATCCATCCATCAATTGGAATGTGAATTTCAATATTCTTATGGATTCGGTGGAAGATTACGACAGACAATGGACTAAACGTGAACATGCTGAATTGGATTCAGTGGGTGAAGTCTATCAGGTCCTCTATCCAGAAAAGAATAAGCAATTTGCGCCACAAAATGAAAACTAAACACAAGTCGATATTTCTTTATCCCGATGTTCGTTGAGCAACACTCAACGATCTACATGATAAGTTAGTGGTTGTGTCTGCAGACAAAGCATCTAATAATTTGATCATTGTTTGCAAACGCTAATACATTTATTGCTTGCAAAAAGAGCTTAGGCCTGCTTGATAATCTAGGTAACCTTTCTTACATATTCACCGGTTTTCGAAAGATGAAATACTGTCGAACCATGCTTCTGTATTACAATCTTTCAAAATACCGGTTAATGAGCAAGACCTACCTCGGCTATATTGGATACCGAAACTACACAAGGATTCTTATAAGCAACGTTTTATCGCTGGCTCTGCCAACTGCTCGACCAAGCTATTGTCAAAACTTCTTACTACAATTCTAAGTACCATAAAATCAGGGCTTCAGTCTTATTGTGACACTGTATACTCCAGAAGTGGAATTAATGGGATGTGGATTTTGCAAAACCCATATAAAATTGAAGGAATGTCTTCGATTTCTTGTTTTGAGAGCTTTCTTTTCCAAGAAAGGCGGACGACGATACAAATACATGGTAGTGAGCTATCTTGGAGCATACTTTGTGAAAAACACGACAAAAGCTAAGAGGAAATATACTGAAGACGATATAGTAAGGAGGATTGAATTCCTGGTCGACAAGAATTTTGTTGAGTTCGGAGAAAATACTTTCCAGCAGACTGTTGACTTTCCCATGGGAACAAACTGTGCACCACTCTTAGCCGACTTGTTTTTGTTTTCATACGAGGCTGAATTTGTGGAAGGGCTAATCAGGACAGGTAACAAAAACCTTGCCAAATCTTCTAATTTCACTGTCAGATATATCGACGATGTGTTGTCTATCAACAACAAGAAGTTTGCAGACCACGTCGATCGTATATACACTTCTGAACTTGAAATAAAGGACACAACAGACTCTTCTACATCAGCTGCTTACCTCGATATTTACTTAAACTACGACCAATATGGACAGCTTACTACTAAGCTATACGATAAACGTGATGATTTCAATTTTCCGATCGTGAACTTCCCATTTCTTGATAGTAACATCTCTGCTTCTTCAACCTTTGGAGTTTACATATCGCAGTTGATTCGATATGCTAGGGCTTGCTCTTAATATCGTGATTTTCATGATCGATGCCGACTGCTGACAAACAAACTAATAACACAAGGATTCGAAAGATGCAGGTTTATCAGAACTATGGGCAAGTTTTATGGTCGACATCATTGTCTCATTGAGAAATATTCTGTATCTTTAAGTAATATGAAGATGGAACGTTTTTGAGTATGTTCATTAGAGTGCTTACTTGTTGTGATTGACAATGATACTCGGTTCTCATTTTGAGAACTTGATTCTTACATGGATGTGACAAAGATTTACATGGCGGGTGTCGTCGATGAAGAAGAAGACGCTTACACTTCCGGAACACCTGGTCTTATTCTTTTGTACTAACTTACAAGGGTCTACATGTAAAGCTATCCTTTGTTCATATTTTGCCCCTGGTTTAATCGATTTTGAGTTCGGATTATGATTTTATTAACGCTTCGGTATTCTCTAATTTATTTTACCATAGTTTAATTTATCCAGTGAAGCAAGTGTAATGAACGTGTTTTCCTCTTAGTGTTATAATCAGTTCTCGTATGCTTTGTGATAGTTTATTAGCATATTATATATCTTTCCATCAACACATATCTTCTTTTAAAGAACTAGAAATCAACTATAATATACCATCCACATAAATCAGCACAGTGCTCCCAAGGCCGCGAACCTCGCTGTGAATACTCGAACAATGTTAATTTTCTCGAATCACTGCAATTATAAGTGGCTTTATGTAAATTTCCTCTAACTTGTGTACAATATCATATGTTACTGTGAGTAATTCAATTGTCTGAGGACACTTTTGGGATTTTCTAAGCAATAATCCCTATATTCTGACAATAGTAGTTTGAGACCAATCTCAACCCTACTGCAGTAATTAATTAGCAATTAAGATACAGATTTATATTAAGTCTCCTTGGTAAAAAACGCTTACATAATCCCTGAAATATCACAATATTTTGACTGAAGATCGACAAGGTTTCAAGTTGACTAAAAAAATAATTCTCAAATCAAGTTCAGTAAATCATTAAGGCCATAGCTGTGGCCTGGTCTTTTGGCCACGTCTTGCTATATTTGACGTGCATTTATTAGGAGGTTGGTAAAATAACAAAAGGCCCAGAAGGCCTGTATTGCTCACCTGGATACATGTATTGGTATCTAAGTAATCATGGTGGAATATTTTCTAAAAAGATCCCATGTACAGGGACAGATCAAAAGACCAATAATTGAAGCATTTAATCATTCTCAAAAGTTTGGATAATAGGTTGGTATATCATCTGTTTTCGAGTTCAACTGATCGAGAAACTATGGGTATGCCAGACCCCAACATCAATGCTAATATTACGATGTATTCTTTATAGCTTATAAGTATAATCAAAGTACTGAAAGTACTGAAACGCTAAAACTTCTAACAAAAGTATGTATTTTTTAACAGCTATTGAAGTGATTTTGTTGTGTGGGTTATTAAGTTTCGATATCAGAAGGTTTCAGATTAGGGATTAGGTTAGTAAGTATTTAGAGTAAACATAATTTACACGCAAATTGTTTAGATTGACGAGTTGTTTTCAATGTACATGTACAATTTAGTGCAGTGCTTTTACAATTTGAATAAAATATCATTTTTTTAAATTTTGAAATGAATATTGATCAATTTACAGGGAAGCGAATGTGTTCCTTTTAATATATGCATTGAAATAAACGGTATTAGTTTGTTAGACACAAAATGAAGCTTTATTTCATAAACCTTCCCTGCAACACTTAAAACAATTTTAGCAAAAAATCACACCTGAGATCCAGTTGGAAATGCAAGATGAGGATTAATTACGGGAGCAATGGCAGATCAAAGTTGAAACGACATATACTGGTTTGTTTTGATAATAAAATGTTTGTTTGTAAGGTAATAACAGTTTGCATTATGAAGTAGACATATCATACCAACCTCCTAAAAGTACGATTAATGAAAACGGATGTAATGTAGCAATTTAAACATTTCGTTTCATTTCATTCTATATCATACATATGTACATGTATATCTCATAAAAGATTTAAGATATGATGTCGTTTGTAGAAAACCAAATGCGACATTAACTTTAGAACATATATATAAACTATTAAGTCTTATAAACATTTAAGACATCGGATAAAGAATATCCCGTGCATCAGAGACACTAACGTATGCACATACATATTAAGTCAAACATATCTGTATGAACATTAAACGATAGGTCCCAGAAGGATCTTGGTACCCACCATAGACTATCTTCGTTTGTTTTTTAAAAAAAGTTGGATTTTTTCCTTTCTTTTTTCTTCTTAAGAAAAGGCATTATCAACTGAAAGATGATATTCTGTGAGCTAAATGTCCAAGATGGCCTTCGGTCAGAAATCAAATCAAAACCAGGACTGTTGGCTATGAAGCGATTATATAATCAAAGTTTAATACAAATTGCATGACAGTACACACGCACCTGTTAGCGATGTGTCTTGGACATACCACGATCCGTACATACGAGTGTATATAGCACCGATCGCGAGAGCTCGAGGTTATATATGGTGTGTGTAGCTATACACAGAGAGGTTATGTATACACAGATGGGTCAAACTAAGAACAGAGACGTAATATTTAAATGAGCTGTGGGAGTGAAAAATTGATTTCTTTGTTACAAATTGCATATAGATTATTGAAGTCATCATAATTATCAACAATACCATGGGAACATCATTTCCTTTAATGTTCAGGCTTTCAAATAGTTCATATATCATGCGATTGGTAGTTATTCAAGCTTTTCCGGAGCGGAAGGGGAAAAAATGACATGGGTCAAAAGGTCACAGAATAGTGGCAGCAATAGACGCCAAAGCTACTCGTAGTTTTAGCGCTAAAAACTACACACTTTTGAATTTCTTGTCAGTATCACGGTCGGTAAAGTTTTATTACCTGATTTGAAAAAATAGAGCTTTTTCTATTTCCTCTTACATAAGCGATTATGAACATTTCAACAATTTTCAACATTAACAACTTTAGGATGAGTTGATAGAAAATTGTATAGACTATCTATCTAGAGTCCATTTTTTTCACGATCATCATAACGTACATGTATTTCGATCTCCTATAAGAAGAACGAAAAGAGAACATATGTAATGCACATCGATTCAATCAACAATTTTCTCTAAATCTAATTAATTTTATGAAAAACATTGAATCTTTCAAAAACTCACCGTTGTGAACATCGCACCATTTTAATATATGAGCGCATCGATCCCTCCTGGTGCCTCTCAGCAAAAATATTTTCCCGCACTTTTTTGTCACATGGCCATAGATATTTCGGAATGTTTCGCGTTTCTATTGTAACTCAATACACAAACGACGAGAGCTCCGAAATATTGTTGATATTGCAATCAACCATCTCACTTATCAACAAATCCCACTTTGAGGTACGATAACCACGTTTTAAATCAAATGTCACGTTTGCAGGTATTTATGATCATGTAGTTGTTGATAGAATGAACACATTATTACCCACTTTTGGTGTAATTATAGGTTTGATCATGCCAGCGCGGAAGAAGAGGGGGTCGGCAGCCGCGGCCGTTGACGAAGTTTCGCCACAGAAGAAAGCGAAGACAGACGATCAAAACCAGACAGGCGGTTCGATGAGGATCGCGATCGAACACTGGTACGGGTGCCTTCTTCGATTCGAAATCTACATGCGAAACGGTCATATTTAGAGTTGTTTGTTTTTGTCTTGTTCAGTGTTTATAAATGTGCTGCGTATGAGAAAAGAATTGAGAGGTCCGATGAAGGGAATTTTTCAGCATTGCAAATATTATAAGATTTGTTTTGGACTCTAAATATAATTAAAGGTCTCTTACTCCACATGTTAACATAGTCATATATAATCTTATAAAGTGACTGATGGCGTGGTCGTGAAAGGTCTCTGTTAATAATAAAAAAAAATAATTGAAATACCTGTTGAGATAATTGCATATTGCAACAATTTGCAGAAATGACCACATGTGGGCACAATTAAATGGTCAAAAGAACACAAATATTTAATTCAACCACAATAGACCATCTGTGATACTTCAAAGTCATTGTCCATCAAAATGTGATTTCTTGTCTTAATTTTTGCTGAACACATAGATATTAAAGTGCTACATGTACAACTTCTGGTATATTTACAAGTAGGTTTAAATTTATATTATTAGGAATGGAATACATGATAACATCTAAGCCGAAAAACCAAGTTAAGGTATAAGAAAACCTTTCCAATCAAGGTCACTAATTGAAAATAGGGCTTTGTGGCATTTTGAACAAACATTGAAACAATTCCAAAAAAGCTCACTTTAAAGGCCCAATAAACGTAACTTTTGGCAAAACCTGAAGCGGAAATAAAGCCTAATAACTTATTATATTTATAGATTTAGCTAGGATTAACTCATATAAGCAATATTCAAGATGAATTCTTTCACGGTAACCGGTACAGCAGCAGTTGAAACACGCTATTTGTAAACACGCGTCCATTTCGAACCGTCTTCTACCTTCGGTTTATTGTTGAAATGGGCCCCATCTGAATTATTTTCAATTCTTTGGATTTTTTTGTGCAGAGTTTCTTGTTAGTTACTGCTCAGGTTTACTTCGTTTTAGGCTTATTTTTGCATGGTTATCAACTGGATTTTTTTTTTGAATTTTTCAGAATCAAGAAAATTTCCATCAAGTTACGTATATTGGGCCTTTAAGATGTCAAAGTTTGAATTATATTGTTTCTCAAATTACTGTAGGTAATTTATTACAACTTACATGTAATTCAAACTTATTATAACTTATAATCAGTTTATAATAAGTGAGACTGGTTTTGAAGACTGGTACAGTATTATGAAAGCAATCATTTTTAATCGTTTTTTACATGCATGCTTTTGAAAACTGTGTCATTTGCAAAGACCATAATTATATTTGTTTTAATTGCATATGCATATTTTGCATCAGATTTCCCAATAATGGAAATAATACTTCGTATCAAAGTGGGTGAAAATCATCAATTTTTAGCCTAGGTACCTGTCCAGCAACCGATGATTTTTGGGTCTGTTTAGAAAAACAATATGGCTGACAGGTTTTTCTCATGCGTAGGTTCCCCTTATAATTACTGTCCCTAGTTTGATTTTTGGCTTGATAAGAGCAATATTGGTGGCAAGCAACTTGTCTTTAATTTGACATTTGAAGACTATTTTTGCTATTTCTTATGAGGAATTCTCAAATTTCAAATAATTAAGAGCAGATATGAAGAAAGATGAGAAAAGAAGTGTAAATGATCAGACATTGGTGAGCACCATGATCTCCTCTCTGGAATCTCTTCAGGTCATAGGTGAATTAAAAATTATCCCCTTTAGCTGTTATAAATGCATTATCCAATAGCAAGATATGAGATTCATGTTCTGCATTGCAATATGTAAAAACTTAAAAAAGACAAAAAAAAATGTATGCTTAGAGTTAAACTTAGAATAATAGTGATCAGTTTCGTTATTTCTTGCTTTTGATTCAGCAAATCCTGACAGGTTTACAAGCGCAGAGCTCTCGCCTTGGCTGAAGACCTGCGCGAATCATTCGGAGAGGATTTACAAGTTGATCTTAATCTGGACAAACCTCGACGAGGGACGTTCGAGTGTACATTATTCAAAGAAGATGATTCTGGTAAGTTCATTGTTACATATAACAAGAACCGTCTAAACCAAACAAGCTTTTTAGATTTATAGCCCCACTTTGACAACCAATGATATTCAACTTTATTTATTGTGGAAATTAAAGTTTTGGAGAAATGAGTTTAAATATACAAACCTAATTTTGATGGAGATACTGACAAAGTCAATGGACCATTAAAGATGGACTGCATCCAGCATTTGG
Source organism: Mimachlamys varia (assembly GCA_947623455.1). Taxonomy (NCBI): domain Eukaryota; kingdom Metazoa; phylum Mollusca; class Bivalvia; order Pectinida; family Pectinidae; genus Mimachlamys; species Mimachlamys varia. The sequence goes on along the minus strand of OX392532.1, from coordinate 22,960,180 downwards.
TGCGTGGGTTGATAGGTCCAATGTGTAAAAAAACTCCTGAAGATTTCTCAATGAATTAAGAGACCAAGGGTGACAGTACTTGGCCTGAAGCAATCTTTGATGAAGGGTCCATATCAAGTTTGTTCTTTTGTCTACCACATTTGTTCTTGTGAATAATGACGTTGATACATGTATGTGTTCAAACCTTCAAAAGGCTTATACTGAAAAAGAACATGTTTTACTAGCAATTTTACATAGAGTCTCTTAGAAGGCTGTAGCTGTTGATGCAGTGTTGAGCAATACAAGCCATTTGTGCCTCTTGTACAGAATCCATTTTAAAAAAAACCCTTTCACTTATTCAGTGTTCCCCAGGGAGGAAAAAAAGAAAACTCTCACATTGGAGCATCATTTAGGGTAGGAATATGTACATAACTATGTGGTTGAACAGATAGTCATAAATGTGTTGTTTTAATTTTTCAGAAGTCCTGGTTTGGTCAGGTATGAAGAAGGGTCCACCAAGAAAATTGAAGTTTCCCGAGTCGGAGGATGTTGTGAAGGCAATCAAGAAAGCTTTGAAGTAGATTTTGTTTTGGGTGTAGTTTAAAAAAATTTTAAGTTCATGAAAATTTCATGTAAAAAGGCTTGTTGACTTTACTTGGTTTGTTGGGGAATATAACCTGTTTGTAAGTGCGTATGACGGAGAGTGTACAAAAGGGAGGCAACTCCTGTATACATCCTGATGATTTACACTTTTTGCAGTGCTTTAACCCTGTACAAAATAGTGTAGAGTTAACAGGCCTTGGTGTAAAAAGGTGCTGTTAATTGTTAAAACATTAATTAGTTGAAATAGCTGTTTATATTGAAATCTGGATTTCTATATGAAAACGTTTGGTTAGCTTGCTGACATCATTGATATGTGTAGAATTGTTTTAAATTTCGGTTAATACAATGTCAATTTATATTGATACTGTTTGGACACGGTAAACCAACCTATTTTTGTGGCGACTTAATTTTGCGGTTTTTTTTAATGAAACGACTATTTCGCAGCGATTTTATTTTGCGATCAATACGGTCATAAATCTATGTATAAACCAGGACCGTAGTCCTGTACTAAGTCTGTGTTCAACATTAGTGTGCGAGAGACAACCAAACAGGGTGACTTGGTCTGTCATGTTTTTATTCTACTCCCAGTGTCCAGAAACCCGGATGTAGACACATCTTTACAGGTGTTTCATCATACACATGTGTAATGTTGGGGTGCTGTATATAGCAAATGGACATACAGTCTAAGGGAGGTAACTGGAATTATATTAGATACAGTACTGATGCAATCCTACAATTGGCATACTTGTCACGAATTTTAATCAACCACAAAATACATGAAAATTAATCGCACACAAAATTAAGTTGGTTTATAACAGATTAAATTTTGTAGTATGTAGGCAATGTAAATTCATATTTTTTAGTGAGGTAGTTATGGATACATAGCAACAATGTAGATATGCTGTTTTATGTCATTTAGATGTTGATTATGTAGCTGTTGATTATATATACGTAGCTGTTATTAGATACCACCATATGTGTTCAAACCTGTGTAGATACAAGTGTTCAAATGTGAGAAAAGGAGACGAATGTGTTTAAAAGTAGGATCAGTAGCGTTGTATAAATTGGTCAAAAATCCTAATCGATATTCTGTTGGAATCAAATGCGCAATCTGATTCAATAATCAGTTCAAACATAGGTTTTAAAATGCATCTTGTAGCTTTAGATATAATTTGAGTATACATTTACCGGTCTTCTGTATTTTTCAAGATTAATAAATTTTCCAGAGTTTTGAATTTATCGATGACTGCTTATGAAATTGCATTGAAAAGTCTAAATTGGGAGTCTTAACTATAAGAAAATCTATCTTTAGCGATCATAACTATTCAACACTAGTGATCAGAGAAGATCGTGCTTAAATGTGTGTTGTGAGAAGTGTTTAGATGTGTTCAGAGAGGGAAGTGTTTAAAAGTTTGGAGAGAAGAAAGTGTTTAGATGAGTTCAGAGATGGAAGTGTTTTAATGTGTGGGTAGAAAGGTAATAAGTGTTCAAATGTGTGATTAAAGAAACAAAATGTGTTCAACTCATTCATCCCAAAGGCGCATTTGAACTTTTCCAGTTCAAAGGTTGGAAGAGTTCATTTTGAAATTTCAGGGGTTTATGAGTTAAATGAGTGGTCAAGGGAGAAATAATTGTTCATATATATGTGAACAGGGAGTCTTCAATTGTGTGAACAGATGAGAAATAATTTTCCTGTGTGGTCCGAGGAGAAATAAGTGTTTATATGTGTGAATATTTACATAGTAGATGTGTTCAGATATTATAGCATTTGGCTGGCCAAACCAAGTAAACAGTATAAGTATTTTCTAAATGTAATTAGCTACAGTGTATGTTGGTATGGATTGATCCTTTTACCGGTATTTTTCATTTCATCCGAGTAAGACATGGGGATAAGTACATTTATAGCATTGAAATGGTTTATGGTGCTACAATAATTGATTATTCCTACTTCATTTGTGTGAAATTTCAGCATTTTCACTGCCATTGGTACGTTGTTGTACAAATATCGCTTGTATTTTTGTTACCACTTCAAAATAAAAACTGCAGTTTTTAGGCTTTAGTCTTGAATGTTGTATATTCTCCTGTCTTCATTGTTTCCAGTTTGAGTGTTGAGACAGTACATGGTAAAGTAAATGTATCCATCTGAAATTAGTGCTGTCCCTGAGAGGAGAAACGGGTGACCTGGTGTCAGAAAATTGCACAATTTTGATGAAACAAGTAAGGACCTTTTCATCCATGAAGAATATTAGATTCTACCATATCTGGATCCGATTTTCCAGCAACTTCAAAATAATCAAAAGGTCCATGATACTGATATTTGGCCTGCAGCATGCTGGTATGAAGGCCTACCACGTTTGTTCAAATGATTGACCTTGACCTACATCCAAGGTCACGGGTCAAATGTGTTGCAAATCTTGCAGCGACTTCTCCATAATGTAAAAATGCTAGAGTATGGGGATTCAAAATTGTACAAATGGTGGGGCCGACCCCCAACCCCAGGGGCCAAAAGGGGTCAATTTCAGCGATATTGATATCAACTACTTCTCTGGATCTAAGCAATGTATAACATTTATATTTCATTGGTAGCATACCTAGGTGGCTGGGATTCAAATTTATACAAATGATTGAGCTCGCCCCCCAGGAGCCTAATGGGTGTCTGTTTGGCAATATTGATATCATATAACTTTTAAATGGTTGAGATTCCCACCCCAAAACTATATATGCAATTGTTGAGCTTAAAGAGATGAGTACAAATATGATTTTAGATTTGACCCTGGGGTATACCACGCCCTTGCAGGCTTACCTCCAGAGTCATATACTTCTTTAACGGTTGAGATCCCCACCCCAAAACTTTATTTAAAATTACTTGGCATAAAAAGCCGATCACAAATATGATTTTACACTTCAAAAGACTCCAGGGTCTGCCACGCCCTTGCAGACTTAACTATTGAGTCAAAACTTTTAAACGATTGAAACCCCCACCCCAAAATTAAATATACCATTGCTGGATAATGAGACTTAACACAATCATGATATTAGCATTGATGTTTTGGTCTGGCACATCCATAGTTTCTCGATCAGTTGAACAGATGAGATAAAACAAATTATTGCAGGTCATTAATCTTATGTCTATAGAGTGACATTATATCATACAGAGTTGTCTCAGCTGTTAAGTCCGGAATGAAAATATAAACAGGCAAGTTTTAAAACATTTAGAGTTTTGCAAGATTTTTGACATAAAGGTATCAGATTCAGAGGGTTAGCCTTGAGGACAATGGAAATTGACTGCTTAGTCCGTCCGAGTGATGTAGCAAGTTGATGTCACCCAAGTGAGGTGGCCTGCTGATGTGGCCTGAATGATGTCACCTGAGTGATGTGGCCTGTTGATGCCGCCTGAGTGATGTGGCCTGTTGATGCCACCTGAATGATGCTGCCTGAGTGATGTGACCTGCTGATGCCGCCTAAGTGATGTGGCCTGTTGATGCCGCCTAAGTGATGTGGCCTGTTGATGCCGCCTAAGTGATGTGGCCTGTTGATGCTGCCTGAGTGATGTGGCCTGTTGATGCCGCCTGAGTGAGGTGGCTTTGCTGATGTCACCCAAATGATGTGGTCTGCTGTGATAGAAGTAGTTGCCAACATGTATGCGACTCGTTCACTGTCGGTTAAAAAACTTAAAATCACACAAAAAAATTCCACAAGGCTTAAAAACGATTTTATTAAAATTCTGAGTTTTGTAATATTCTATGGGCTTCCTGGAGAATCCTCCTGATTGGTGTAAGGCTGGTCACGCTCAAACAGGATGACAAGTTCACAATGTGGTGTCTGAGGAAACATGTCTACAGGAACCGCTAGGACAGGTCGATAAGGTGGGCCCTTGTTACGTCGGGATGTCTGGCGGGTAAGGCTGAAAACCACAAAACATATCCGTGACAATTAGTCCAGATTTTTCCATTTTCAAACACGCACATTACTTTCTAAACAATAGTGACACTTTCTGCCACCATTTGGATACATTGCTCCTTAAAATTTATAATTACATTTTGTTTGGATAACGTTCTCTGATGAATCAAATAAATCTTCTTAGAATTAAGTTCCCTGAAAATGATAGAAAGTATGATAATAGAAATACTGATGCCCAATAATTGAAACAATGTGCAGTCGACAAAAAGCTCTGCTATGTGCACGACTATAACATACACGCACAACCCCCGCTCCCCTTCGGTCTTTTGCCATGTACTGTCAGGTTAACTTTTAAAACGACTGATCTGTTTCCGAGATCATTTCTGGAAATAATTGAATAAAGGTGATATTAAACATGTAAACGAGGGAGCTGCTTACTCTACAAAGTTGTTCATGGCAGCCTTGGGATTACAGGACACGAAGACGACCTTGGTGAGATGGGGAGATCGCCGCAACGCTTGGAACACACTCGATTCTGGAGGGAGAGAAAGTAACACAAAACTGATTACTCTAAAACACCCGTTACTATTGAAGACTAGAGCATGATGAATGAAGACTGATAATCAAGATTTGTAAAGCTTAAAAAAATGTCTATGCTATATTTTATATACCATAGGAACATTACCTCACTCATCCCTGAAGACACATTTGAACTCTTCCGATATAAATGTTGGGAGAGTTCATTATAAAGATTCAGGGGTGGATGAGATAACAATGGCACTAGAAGGTACATGGGCGAGACCCTTATGTCATTATTGGTAGCAGGTCTTTGTTGATTCTGGTACATTTGCTAGACTTTCCATTATTATGAATACTTTGCATCCTCGATATTCAGGGCCGAGTAACACTCACCTGCGCTCTCTACACCCCTGGAATATGTCATGGCAAAACTGAAGGCTCTGTGTGTGTGAATTTGCTGATGACTCAAGAAAACTAGTTCAACAATTTGATGTACATCAAAGAATCAGGAGGTAACGTAACGGTAAAAATTAACGGACTTTGAAGACGATTGCTTCTCCTTTGTTGTACAATTTATTGTATGAAGAATTTTTTCTTATAGGTTTGATTCTTTGTCGACTGAACAACTTACGTAAACCCGGCCTAGGTGGATCCACCACTGCCACCACGTCAGTGGAACGTAGCGACTTCATGGTGCGCTTAATGGCATCCTCAGCCTTGCTGCACACATAGTGAACATTCTCGATATCTGAAACATTAATAAAAGCTCTTCATGTTGTCCTGATGTCATAATGATTGATGCTACATTAGTGACTACAATTGTAGATCGTGGTTGTGACAAACACACTTTCTTACATTGGTTAACATATCTCTACTAGGATAGGTTACAAAGTTATGGAGCAGATACCAAAATTGAATATGTTTCACAATAAATGAGTCCAATAAAAATCCCAAAGTTTGAGACTTTGACTTTTGGAGGGCATACATTCAATGAAGTATTCAACACATCTTTTTATAGTAGTTAACTATGACAAGTTACAAAGTTATGGTGTGGAAATAATTGGCACTATGAGGCAGAGCCCTCATTAAGAAATGTTCATGTTTTTGCACAGACAACATTCCTCTAACTTATTTTTGCGCTAATTAACAATATGCGTTGACGCCAATTCATCATTAAAAATAATCTGTTTAAATTTGGTTATCCGCTAAAATTTGATTGTGCCAAAATAAGTATGTTAATGTATTGATAACAAATTGCAGGAAGATTCTGGTTTTTTAAAGGCAATATTAGTTCTTCAAGATAAAATATAAAGAGACTCTTACAGTATAAATGTTTGGAAACTGACCATTTATCTTGGCATTCTGTTTAGCGTCATCAATGGCTTCCTGGCACATCTCTATGCCAATCACTTTAGATACTTTCTACAACAGGATAATATAACAATAAAAAACACGGACAGTTATTTCACTGATGCAACGAATGTTGATATATTAAATATGCAATGTACGACACATAACAATCAAGAACAACAATGAAAATTACTGCAACAAAACTGTTCAGGAATCTAAGGTATGCTAATGATGTCGTGCTTAAAAAGGCTAGGTGCCATTTTGAATGGTCAGTTCCACTTCTAACAAGGGCCTCCATGTAAATCTTTCCTCTGTTCATATTTTGTCATTAGTTTAGATAATCAATTTCGAGTTCAGATTATGGTTTTGTTGGTGCTTTGGTATGCTCTGATATATATTTTATTGCTATTATTTGGTCAGATTTGCTTAAAAACAAATGATACCTATTTCCAGGTGTAGATGTATAACCAACAAACCTCTGCAGGCAGATAGTACTTAAGAATTAACTAACAAGAATGGAGGTAAATTATCTTGGAACGTTTGATTAATATGCAACTTCACAAAAGTAGATATCATACCCGTTAAACCTCCCTCATTACGAGGGAGACTCCCTCATTTTGACCAAAATTTCGTATCTCCGTTGAAATCTCCCTCATCCAAGTCCAAACTCACACAATCTCAAATCTACGTCCTGTGGTCAAATGATCTAGTTACTGTAGGGTGTGTGTAATGACCATAACAGGTATGTCTAGATCAAATGGGACAGACAAATTGAACAATGCAGTTAAATTCGCATTCCACTAACTTTTCCCCCCATTTGAAATATGGAATGAGGATGATCTCCCTCATTGGAGGTTAACACCTATGAGATGAGAATGAATCATCCACAAATCACCTTGGCAACGCTGAGTCCGATGGTACCGGTGCCACAGCAGATGTCGAGGACGGTAGTATCTGGAGAAACGTTACACCAGTCGGCTATCTGCGTGTACAGGACCTCTGCTGCGGCTGTATTCACTAAAGGTAACGACAATAACGGTAAAATGTTAGTAGGTACACTAGTCAGCTATCTGTGTGTACAAGGTAGCGACAAACAACGGTAAAATATTTTGTCTCTTACATAAAACCATAATGCTTTATTTTTCAAAAGTTTTGACACCATGAAATGCACTTTATTTTTTGAAGTCAGCTTTAAGGCAGAATTTTGACAGCATTGCGACCCTAGCAGTTGTAAAGAATCTCATGCTTGACTGCATCCAAACTCTGCTGAGCTGTGATGCCTCATACGATCAGTTGGTTTAAATACAGTATAACTTTCTAAATCGGCCCCTGCCTAATCCAAATCCCTGTCTATTCCAGCCTTAGCATCTGAAACCCTGGCCACTCCTATCTGGAATCAGTTCATCAACATTCCTTATCAACTTATATAGAGAAATTTCTTAAGTTAAGGAATGTTGATGAAACCAGTGCCTGACAGGTTTTAGAATGTAAAGAATGATTTAGCATGCTTTAACAGTTTTGGAACCCTTGCAGCTGTGAGGTCAGGCATGTTTTACACTGTATGATGAGAGTTTCCAGACCAAGAATCATGCGAAAATATACATGTATAAACATAATTTTTCTAAAATTTGTATATTAGATTATCATTAAAGGCCCAATATACGTAACTTCAGGATTTTTTTCGTGATTCTGAAAAATTCTGGAAAAAAATCCAGTTGATAAACCATACAAAAATAAGCCTGAAACGAAGTAAACCTATGCAGTAACTAACGAAAAACTCTTGACAGAAAAATCTAAAGAACTTAAATTAATTCAGGTGTGGCCCACTTAGAAAACAAGCCGAAGTTAGAGAACAGTTCAAAATGGACGTGTGTTTACAAATACCGAGTTTCAACTACTGCTGTACCGGTAACCGCGTAATTAGAATTCATCTTGAATATTGCTGATATCAGCTAATTTTAACAAAATCTATAAATATAATAAGTTATTAGGCTTGATTTTCGCTTCAAGTTTTGCTGAAAGTTATGTATATTGGGCCTTTAAAACTTGTAATACAAATGCATATGGCTAAGCTATAAAAAACTAACCTTGAAAGAAGGCTCCTGGTGATATCCTGAACTTCATGCCCAGCATCTCCTCTTGTATGAACTGTTAAAATTCACTTTATCCATTAGATATGTATGAAATCTACATCAATCCATATGATTAACAATTTTCCTACAACTTACTTATCCAGACCTCAGATCATGAAACAATCATTAGTCTAGTAAGTTTGTCAAATAATATCACATCCTTCTTGACTGGCTATTAAGCAAAAACTTGAGATAAAGATTGTTTCATGACCTTGGGGCCTGATGGCCGTCCTAATCTGTGTTACATATAATCTGTTCAATATAGAACTTTAAATTTATATACAGTACAACCCCACTTACTCGAACTTGTGGGGACCTGATCAATATTTCGAGGAATACATGGTATTCGAGTAATCCGAGGTTGGTTGAATATGTACGAACTCAGTCAGGACCAAACAAACTATTCAACGAATGAGGGGAATTCAAGTAAACCAGATTTGAGTAAGTTTTACTGTATATACATTTGCAGAAACACACCCTATCATCAATTAGCACTGACACAATGCAGCTATATCATAACGATTTTAGACAATTATGTATAAGGTGAACATGACATCTTTATCTTCTTAAACTTCAAATTACGGTATTGGACACCATTGTTCCATATGTCTTACCTTCTCTCCCATCAGCAGCTCATATTCTGGAGGATTTGCTGGCCTGTGGAGACAAGGATGTTGAAAACATATTACAACCAAAGAAATCATATTAAACATGCTTGTTCAAACAATTTTGTTTAAAACGTACGTATCATGTGCCTTATTAGTCAGTACATGTTAAATGAAAGTTTTGACTGTCTGTAAATGGCGTGTACCTGTAACCTGAACGTGATTGGTGTTATTTATTTATTGAGCTCTAAAATCATGACTAAAATTTCAAGTATTAACCATAAACACTTTCAAAATGGCCAGTAAAAATACCAAAAGACAATTGCTTCCTTCATTGGACTGTCCGTCCTTAAATTTTAGGACTGATCAGGTCTGCCATCTTTAACTTGGTATTTGATTTACAAGAGGAATCTTTCCCAAGTTTGATACACAAGTTCCCCAAAACCCCTTGGTTCGAAGTTGAGTATGTTAACATTTAAGACTGATCAAAAGACTAATTAAGATAGCGAACGCGCAAACTGATTGAGCAGATAAAGAAAAGAGAAAAGATCAAATTGGCATAGAACTACCGGTAACTAAGATACACGGTAGTATAATGGTGGGTGCCGAGAATGCTCTGGGATCTTTTGTTTTTATTGTGGTTAAACAAGTCTTCTCATTGAAATATGGATTGGTACCAATGCTTGGTTTTGGTTTATTTTGTTTCATGTCCAATTAACAGCCAGGGTCATTTAAGGACATGCAAGGTTTTTGGAGGTGGAGGAAAGCCGGAGCACCCCGAGAAAAATCACTGACATACACTCAATATCTGGCAAATGCCCCTCTTGGGTTTCAAACTTGCAATCCAGAGGTGGAGGGTTAGTGGTAGAATGTCAGGACACCTTAACCACAAAGATTCTGCATCTTTTTACCGATACTTACCTATCTTTATAGGTGTGGAAGAAGAGGCTTGTTACTCCACAATCACGTCCTTCCCCTGTCGTAAAGTAGTCCCTCAGCTTAGTCTTTAAACATTCCAGTTCCTCCTGCAATGAAGAAATTCAGAATGATTTGGTTTGGTTTGGTTTATTTTGTTTCTCGTCCTATTAACAGCCAAGGGTAATTTAAGGACGTGCAAAGTTTTGGAGGTGGAGAAAAGCGGAAGTACCCGGAGAAAAACCACCAACCTACGGTCAGTTCCTGGCAACTGCCCCATGTGGGATTCGAACTCGTAACCCAGAGATTGAGGGCTAGTGGCTGAATGTCGGAACACCTTAACCAGTTGGCCACCACGGCCCCAATTCAGAATGAAGTCATTTATTATCATAAATAAAATTAAACAAATCAATTACAAGAAATCTGCAAAAGTGGATGAGTCACCTTTGTGGCCAAAAGTAGAAAGATTTAAACAAGACAGATATACTTTTCAATTGAAAATTATTTTTTCAAAATTAACAAGAATCATACAGGCCAAGGGGAGCTCAAGTTATCGTAGGAAATCTTTGTTTAAAGGCCAGTTTTATTTATAGTATCAGTGACCTTGATATTTGACCTTTAGACATGCAGTGCAATTCTTAGCAACATCTTTCAGTAAGGAAGCAATGTATGAAGTTTGAGGTTGATAGGACTAAGGGAACTCAAGCTATTGCACAGAAACCTTTTCTTGGATAATAAAATGATAATAAAATGATAACATAGAAAATGTCATAAATATAAACAGTTTAAATTGAAAAAGTATTTGAAATGATCAGAAGATTAGTCCTTTACTACCTTGGGGAGTTGCTGAGGGTCAAAGTCTACAACTGCCATAAAGTCCTCACTGCCCCGACACGTCCGTGTGGTCAATATCCGCCAGTGACCTTCGTGGCTCTGAGGGTCATAGGCACCGTACCCACTGGCGCGAATAAAATTCTGAAAACTCTAAAACACAAATTCAAAATAAGAGATATATCTATGTGAAAATAAATCTCTCTCCCCTGAAAAGAATTTAAATACAGTGGACTCCACTTAATATCACTCCTGTTAATATCACATTCCTCTTTATATCATGTTTTTCCCAAGCATCATTTTTCTCTCTAAATAATCTATGTAATTTTATTTGGTTAATATCATGTATTTTGAGGTGAATTCCTCTTAATATCATCTTTTTTTAACCAATCACATAAAATATTCAGAAAATGATGTCATTTCTTTTGATTTCAGATACAACTTGTACAAAATGTTGCATAGAAAATACAAAATAACCCCAAAAATGATTTTTAATTGAAATGATGTTATCTATATATTGAAACATCTTCATATATACATTGAATATCTTATTTCAAGTTATGGAGATTGGAAATGCACTAGATTAAGTGAAAAAAACATGTTTCTCTTAATGTCACATTCCTGTTAATATCATGTTTTTGTCTGACAAATGCAACATGATATAAAGAGGAGTGTACTGTATTAGGTATTTAATCAAGAACTTGATTTACTTTTGTTTAGAGGTGAAGGACACAGTGACATAACACTGTATTGCACATTGAGTGAGGCAGGAACAAGTTTCATTATATTGTAAACATACATATTTTATCGGTTATCTTGTTTTAGCAATATTTGTGCTGAAAACATTCTGCTATATAATGATTGTGCAAATCATATTTTCTGCATATTGCTTTCTACTGCAATATATGTGAGTGCACTTGATTCATCATTGTACTAATCTGCTTAAATATGGTTATGCACTAAAATTTGAGTTTGCTAAAATACATATGGATAAAGCTTTTGATGATTGCAAACTTACAGCTGACACAAAATTTTGCTGAAACTTATACAATGTATATACACATGTACATACTTATGGTTTGTTAACATTTATTAGGTGAGCAGAGCGCAACAGTGACCTGAACTAAGACACATATTTCTTTGTAATTCTAGCACTTTAACAAGTAACACACATTTCAGCATGATATTAAAAAAACTATCTACCTTGACAAATTTCTTCATGGAATCCGGCAATATGATTTGGTCCTGTGGTTCTCCGACACTTTTACTGCCCTGCTTATACAGTCCATACCGAAACCCTACTGTGTTGTCTGAAATTGAATTCACACATGCCGTCATTCACTTACAGGTATACGTGTGTTGAGGTAATAGTCATCATCGGAAACTCACGGTACACTTCTCTGTCGTTTGCATACAGTGGGCTAGAATCGATAGAAACTCTCATTTTCGTACTAAAAGAGTAGCCAATCATATTGATAGTTTCATCCGTAACTACACCCAGCCGGGGCATCCCGTTTCATTTGTAGCACCGCCTGTCAACAAAACCTGTCGATTGTGTTATAATTGTGTCGATTATGATTAAAATATAATGTCCTGCTATACGGAGATCGACATCGCGTCATGCCTACAGAAATACACTGGTCGTGGTCACGGTAAAATGATCTAACAGAGTGTCACTAGAAACGACCATTCTGATTTTCGAAATCTCCGAATAAACTTCTATTCTGGGAAACGAAGATTTACACTGATTCTAGACCACGGTATACAAGCGTCAGAGAAGTGTACTGTGGGTTTCCGACAATGGGGTATACTGTAAACCAAGTTTTTTTTGCCATTACAAAAATGTTTTTTGTCTGTCTGAGTGGTTCTATGTCTGCTATACTACTGCACATTTCTGTTTTTTCTTGAACAAGTCATCCCCATTATAATTTGCGGAGATTATATAACTTTCATCAAATTGTTTTGATCGCGAAATTGGCAAAAGTAAATAGCATGCAAAAGATACCTGGTTTACTAATTACACCTGATACCGACCTTGTCCATCAATGTCCTTTCCCACTGTAAATTCACATTTGTTTCTGTAGGCTTCTAACACAGGCTGAAAAAGTGAAACATCAATGGTATCAGAAGTCTACCTCAAAGACAATTACCGGTACTGATCATATACCGTAAATGATGAATTGTTGCACTAACAAAACTTGCTGTAGAAAGCAATTAACACAAAATGTAATTAGCACGATTATAGTTTAACAGAATGTTTTCAGCAAGAAAATCATTAAAATAAGATTAACACTAAAATATGTATATTAACGGTATTGATCATCTATTATTAGTGTTTAATAGATTTATGCTTCAAAATCACTTGACAGATTGCATAGTAAGAACTCTTTAGGAAAGGAGGTGTAAATACATATGTGTAAACAAGGAACCATACAGACTTAACAAATTGAAAGTACACAGTTGATTATAAACAAAAGAACAATACACCAGGATCCCCCCCCCCCCACGAAATTATTCTATATTTGACTAAGACACATGGCATGTTAACACTGAATTATCTACCAGGTATTGATTTTTGCATTTGAGGTTGAATCAAAACTATAATCCAGTTACCTTTCCACAAATAAATTGTCAACTGGGTAAACAACATTACATAAAGAAAACCAAGAAGTCTATTTTTCAATTACCAATACATACCGAAGCTTTGATGGGAAGCATCTCACAGCATTTACCGTCATGTTTTGACCTAGAAAGAAAAGTACAAACACATAAATAATGATACACTGGACTTAATGACCAGCTGACAGAAAATTGGCATATATACTGGTAGTACACTTATTTGAAAATAGTTCAATCTAATGCAAAACCAGTTGAGTCTACTTTGGCTTGGAGCATAGATTATTCTGATCCTCATCCTCTAAGTGTAATACTAGGACGAGGAAAAATGATAAAGATAGTGCGTTGGCTGGGGCTCCAACCCACAACCCTTGGATCTCCAGCCCAATGCTCTGCCGCTGAGCTAAATGCAAATTCCTACATCTCATACTTGTAAGGCAACCTAATCAATGCACATCTTTTACATAAGCATCATATATCAAATCAAAATTTGGTCTAACTCCACCATTACTTTTTAAAAGCAACAGTTGTTTTAAAAAAAATTTGCACCCATTAAGTCATGCATCTGTATAATACTCTGATTCATGATTTTCATCCTTGTCAGCCTCTTTTTCATATTCAGTAGAACCTTGTTATCTCGTTCACGTATAACGCGAAGACCCAGTTTAATGCGAAGTATTTTGTCAGTCCTGGCGAAGCTTTACACCAGCATTCAAACTTGTGTAACTTGGATAACTCGAAGTTTTCCTATGGTCCTGTCCACTTCGAGATAACGAAGTTCAACTGTAGTTCTGATCCGTTATCTCTAAATGTCATTTTATGAAATTGCAAACAAAGTTTTATATGTGTCAGAGGTTCAGATGGTTTGTGAAGAGTGAATTTAGCTTCTGATTCCTCCCACATACCTACGTTATCATTCAGATTCATCAAAATATGCCATTTTCAGATCATTTTTACTCAATCAAACTTCTTTATCTTGAATTTGTATAACTAAGACATTGATTCATTTGAAGTGTTTTGTTGGTCCTGGCCAATTGCAAAATCCACAGGTCATCTAATAACCTGGATGGTTGGGTGTGCAGTGGATAGCGCACATGCCTTTCAGCAAGGCGGCCGGGGTTCGATTCCCCGACTGGATGTGAAAAGGTATGGGGGTCACCTGCCCGATCACTTGGGTTTTCTCCAGGTACTCCGGTTTCCTCCCCCAATAAGACTCTTTGCATGCTTACATCCCGGCGAACAAGAGCGATTAATATAAGTTGGATAATATGTTTCATATTTGCTGTAAAATAAATAAAGTTTATATTTTATATCTAATTACCTTTGTTCATGAAGCCAGCTTCTAAACTCCGGATTTTCTCTCTGAATACGATTCGCAAGTGTTTTCAATATTTGTACCATATCCTGCATTTTCATCTGAAACAGACAAAATCATGAAATAGCAAAAAATGTTTTATAAAACAAATCTGATCTGACAGATCAAAATAAGATTTCTTCAATGAAATGGTTCCGCCAATACCCAGAGGTAGAAAATAGACCAACCCATTGGGACCTAAATATTATCTTGTCACATTAAGATATTTCATAATGATCATAAAAGGATATGATTTGGAATTGTCTACTTGGTAAACAGGTTTGAACAGACTCAAAAAAGATATTTTTGTCCCATTACACTTATAAAGGAGCTTTTTGAACTTCTCAATTAGACAAGAGGCCCAGAGGGCCTGTATCGCTCACCTGGATACATTGGTATCTAGGTAATCATGATAAAATATTTTCTTTTTGGCTCGCCCCTCAGCCCCCTAGGGGGTCAGTCCCACCATTAGTACAATTTTGAATCTTGAGTACCTAGGGATGCTTCCTGCCAAAAAAGGCTCATTTCCAATCAATGGTTATGGAGAAGAAGTTGATTAAACCAATATAGCTAAATAACCCTTTTTAAACCTGCCCCTCAGCCCCCTAGGGGTCAGTCCCACCATGAGTACAATTTTGAATCCTGAGCAACTAGGGATGGTTCCTACCAAATAAGGTTGATTTCCAATCAGTGGTTATGGAGAAGTCGCTTAAACCAATATAGCTAAATAACGTTTTTTGGCCCCGCCCCTCAGCCCCCTAGGGGGTCAGTCCCACCATGAGTACAATTTGGAATCCTGAGCACCTAGGGATAGTTCCTGCCAAATAAGGTTGATTTCCATTCAGTGGTTATGGAGAAGTCGCTTAAACCAATATAGCTAAATAACGGTTTTTGGCCCTGCTCCTCAGCCCCCTAGGGGGTCAGTCCCACCATGAGTACAATTTTGAATCCTGAGCACCTAGGGATGCTTCCTGCCAAATAACGCTCATTTCCAATCAGTAGTTATTGAGAAGAAGTCGACTAAAACAATATAGCTAAATAACCCTTTTTGGCCCCACCCCTCAGCCCCCAAGGGGATCAGTCCAACCATTAGTACAATTTTGAATCCTGGGCACATAAGGATGCTTCCTGCCAAATAAGGTTGATTACCAATCAGTGGTTATGAAGAAGAAGTTGCTAATATCAATATAGCTAAATAATTTTTTATGGCCCCCACCCCTCAGCCCCCTAGGGGGTCAGTCCCACCATGAGTACAATTTTGAATCCTGAGCACCTAGGGATACTTTCTGCCAAATAAGGCTGATTTCCAATCAGTGGTTATGGAGAAGAAGTCGCTTAAACCGATATAGCTAAATAATCCCTATTGGCCCCGCCCCTCAGCCCCCTAGGGGGTTAGTCCCACCATTAGTACAATTTTGAATCCTGGGCACCCAAGGATGCTTCCTCCCAAATTAGGTTGATTTCCTATCAGTGGTTATGGAGGAGAAGTCGTTTAAAGAAATTGTTGACGGACGACGGACGGACGACGGACTCCACGGTATGGCATAAGCTCACCTCGGTCCTTCGGACCAGGTGAGCTAATAAAAAGTGCACAAATGGACAAATTCATAAATGTGAATCAATAAATGTGAAGGCATTGAATGTTAAAGGATAAGGGTTCAGCTATCTTCATCCATTAACTAATATTCTGCTTATATCACTGCACATATAAAGCCAGTATTTTGGGGGGAAATTTCTATTTCTGTATAGTGAAAACATTTGAAACACAGTCAAGCCACTTCAAAAAAGAAATGAAAATACTTCAATTTTCAAAGCAAATTTAAAAGATTCCTACATGATAAAAACAAAATATGCCTCTAGATACCTCCTTCCATTAGAAATAAAAATAAACATCCAATTTACCTTCAGCTGTTCTTCATAGGGAACATTCCACAGTGGAGACACAGCATTCTTCAGTCTACAATCAAATGACAAATATATCAGTTATAATGTCATTTATCAATCAAAACCATCCTTACTGGAATAGGATTAATGTGAGTGTTCACCTCAATGTATTGGGATTTATACAAAGACTTTCTTCTATGATTTAACCATACAGAAAATCTCCCTCACAAGAAAAGTCCTTTCAATGAGTTTTCTTATTGTTTCTTTAAGTGACTTTAACAGCTAATACATCAAGTACTCTCACCTGACACATCAAGTTCTCTCACCTGACACACCAAGTAGTATCACCTGATACATCTAGTTCCCTCACCTGATACATCAAGTACTCTCACCTGACACATCAAGTACTCTCAGTTGACACATCAAGTACTCTCACCTGAAACATCAAGTACTCTAACCTGATACATCAAGTACTCTCACCTGACAAATCAAGTTATCTCACCTGACAAATCAAGTACTCTCACCTGACACATCAAGTTCCCTCACCTGATAAATCAAGTTATCTCACATGATACATCAAGTACTCTCACCTGATACATCAAGTACGCCTGATACATCAAGTACTCTCACCTGATACATCTAGTACTCTCACCTGATACATCAAGTACTCTCACCTGACACATCAAGTACTCTCACCTGACACATCAAGTACTCTCACCTGACACATCAAGTACTCTCACCTGACACATCAAGTACTCTCACCTGACACATCAAGTACTCTCACCTGACACATCAAGTACTCTCACCTGATACATCAAGTACTCTCACCTGACACCTCAAGTACTCTCACCTGACACATCAAGTACTCTCACCTGACACATCAAGTACTCTCACCTGACACATCAAGTACTCTCACCTGACACATCAAGTACTCTAACCTGACACATCAAGTACTCTCACCTGACACATCAAGTTCCCTCACCTGATACATCAAGTACACCTGATACATCAAGTACTCTCACCTGATACATCAAGTACACCTGATACATCAAGTACTCTCACCTGATACATCAAGTACACCTGATACATCAAGTACTCTCACCTGATACATCTAGTACTCTCACCTGACACATCAAGTACTCTCACCTGACACATCAAGTACTCTAACCTGACACATCAAGTACTCTCACCTGACACATCAAGTACTCTCACCTGACACATCAAGTACTCTCACCTGACACATCAAGTACTCTCACCTGACACATCAAGTACTCTCACCTGATACATCAAGTACTCTCACCTGACACATCAAGTACTCTCACCTGACACATCAAGTACTCTCACCTGACACATCAAGTACTCTCACCTGACACATCAAGTACTCTCACCTGACACATCAAGTACTCTAACCTGACACATCAAGTACTCTCACCTGACACATCAAGTTCCCTCACCTGATACATCAAGTACACCTGATACATCAAGTACTCTCACCTGATACATCAAGTACACCTGATACATCAAGTACTCTCACCTGATACATCAAGTACACCTGATACATCAAGTACTCTCACCTGATACATCTAGTACTCTCACCTGACACATCAAGTACTCTCACCTGACACATCAAGTACTCTAACCTGACACATCAAGTACTCTCACCTGACACATCAAGTACTCTCACCTGACACATCAAGTACTCTAACCTAATACATCAAGTTCTCTCACCTGATCTCTGGTGGTAGGTCGTCTTCCACTTTGTCTTTCTTATTTGGAGGTTCATCTGAATAATGACACAGAAATTGGATAATATTTGTTGCAGTGATTGCAAGTAAGTGTTAATCAAGGGGCCATAACTCTGCCGAAATAAAGTCCGCCAAAAGTGGCAATTAAACTTGGTCTAGCTTGTTTGGAAATTAACATTTTTACTGAGTTTCAAGGAATTTGGATTATATTTGTTGCCGTTATTGCATGGAAACGGCAGTAAATGACATTTTTCGTTAATCAAAGGCCATGAAAGCGGGGGATAAAAATGATAAAATCATTAAATGGTGATTAATTGTATTTTATTACATTGCAATCCTCATGGGTCGTTTTAACAAAGTATTACAGAGAAAGGTTATCAAATAGATTGATACACAGACAAAAGACAGAATATTAGGTGATGCATACGGGGGAAAATAGGTAATGTGGAGATACATAAACCGTCTATAAGGGCCCCACCTTTGCATCAGATATGGTAAGGTCAATATATGAAGAGTTTAAGGGTGGATACGAACATCTAAACATTCTTAGTCCACATCAGTCCATAACAGTTTTAGTCATAAATTGTCAAACACACCTATCTTTTGTTCAGAATCCCGCTTCCTCTTCTGTACAATTGGATCAATAGTAGCCGACGCTTTCTTCACCTTGAGTTTCCGTTCCTTCCAAACATGGCCAGTGATCTTCCTGGTAGCATCTTCTCTTTCCTCTTCACTCCTGTGTAAGTGATACAGACAGACAGGATAACTTACATGACAATGATATCGTCGATGAAGCAGAAGACGCTGACTCTTGCAGAACACCTGGTCTTATTCTCTTGTGCTTTAAGGAGCGTCTCCATGTAAATCTTTCTTTCATTCATATTTTGCCTCTAGTTTAATCAATTTTGAGTTCCGTTTATGGTTTTGTTGACGCTTTGGTATTTTCTGATTTTTTTTTTTTTTACATGCATCACTTTTATGAAATTAATATTTTCAAATGAATTTGTCAAAGAAACAATAATAGAAAGGGCAAGTCCCCAGGGGAGCATACTTAATGTACATTGTATCTCTCCTTCACAACTGTCCACAGTAGCAATTGCTGTCAATACATAATGGAGGAGGCTTAACTTGTAAAATGTTTGGTATTGCATTTATACTTTATAGTTGTAACTAATTGAACCAAAATATAAGTCAAAGGTTTCTTAAAGGTTTATTCTGACTTTGAATCCTTCGACCTTGAAAGAAGGTTAGGTTATTTATCTGAGGAAACTTTATAACACTTTGTCCCCGGTACCTACTGAGTTATGGGCCAAGTGAGCTGAATATATAGAGCATATAAAATTGTTAATGTTTGTACCAAGAAACAAAGGGCATGAAATTGCATTACTCATGGATGATACAGTAAAACACCACTTACTTGCATGAACTCGTGAATACGCGACCAATCATTTGAAGAATTCATAGTATTCGAGTAATCAGAATATGGTTGAATATGTACAACCTCGGTTAGGACCAAACAACTATTCAACAAATGAGGGGTATTCAAGTAAACTGTGTTAGAGTAAGTGGGGTTTTACTGTATATTGTAAGCTCAAAATAATGTTCTTGAAAGTTTTCCTTTTTTGCAACCTTGACCTTAACCTTTAAAAACCACACTCCCAACGGAAATGTACATGTTCTCTCATTTAGCTTAATTTACAATGAACTTTTTGGAATCATCTTTTCTGAAGTGAGTATATCTAGCAACACTTTATCTTCAGAAAGAGTGACCTTGACATTGATGGACCATGGCCAAAATGAACAGAGTTCTTCATAGTAATCTGGGTCCCTTACACTAAGCATGACCTAAACCTTTTTCAGTTCAAAATCAAATTAAAAGCATTCATTCTTCTTTCCAAAAGCAAGTCAGGTGTGAAGACTGATATTTGTGGAATTTTTCAATCTGAGGTTAGCAACAGGACAATTTTGCAAATTACCCCCCCCCCCCCCCCCCCTCCCCCAAATACCCCCACCTCCCAAATAACAGGACAATTTAGCGACTTACAGTCCCCCACTGAATGTGACGGCCTAAGTAAGTTGATCCCATACCCCAAGTATAAAATTCCAGTGACTTCTAGTGTAAGAGACCGAGCTTGGACAAACTTGTTGTTTAATGAAGGTCAAAGGTCAAAATGTAGGTCAACTTTTAATACACACCACTTCACCATGGTAGCACATACCTATTATGAAGTTTTACAGACTTAAATGTATCAGATAAAGCCTGGACAAAGCTTTTTCCTTCATATGGTTCAAAGGTCAAAATGTGGGTCAGAGTGACTCCCCTAGGTGAACCCATATACTAAATATGAAGTTCCAGTGAACAAGAAGAAGTGAAGGAAAAAGAGCACGGACAAGATAGCGGAAAGACAGCTGGAAGGACGAGAAAAACAAAGATGGAATGCAAAACTATAGTCCCCATCGAATCCTGGTAGGGGACTTATAAAGGAACTGAAAAACAGTATTCAAACTATTGTCAGCCCTCTATCTCTGATAGTCCAATGCATGGTTGTCTTTCATATTCTGACAATTCAATCGCAACAGATCAATTCACATTTTATCTACCAATTATAGTGTCAAAGAAACACTCTAGGCTGCAAATGTATTCAACATTTATCTTTAATTCAGCTACTTATGTTTACTATTAAGGAAAATTTTGCATGATCATCTTAAATTTATATTTCCCCTGTGATTGAAGATTTTAGAAAGTGCCAAATACTCAAATATACTGAGAAAGACTTGTATGTGCTCAATTAAATTTCAAAATTTCAAAAGAAATTGTATATTAACAGCAAAGCTAAACACTGAAGAAATCATACATACCTAAATGTTGCAAATGCATAACCTTTCCGTTCGATAGCCTTGATTTTGACTGGTTTCACATCCAACGATGCTAGCCGTTTCTTCAATTGCTGAAAACTTACACATAAACTGGTTAAATCAAAGTCAAAATAAAAAACAAATATTAAACGATAGGCAAATTGTGCAAATATTGAAGGATGATAGAATCAGTGAGAATATTTCAACAATTTTTCCTGAGGCACCCATGAAATTAAAACGTAGATTTAAGCCATCATTATTATCATATATCGACTGTTATACACTGGTACTGGTCCCTATTATTTACATTTCACACCTGTTGGAACTTCACATCTCCACAATGGCCACAGGTAAATCTACCCACAGGCCAGAGATCGCTGATCAGTGTGGCAATCATAGGCAGTTAAGGGAACGATAAAAGGCTAATCCAATTATCAAGTTAGAGGGGGGAGTTAAATTGAAGAGGGTAGAAGTGGTTATCAGTCTGTAAGAACTATATGATGCCAAATGCATGCTTATAACGGTAAAACGGTGATGCGTCACGGCTAAAAATGAATACATAACGGTACTATTACAATACAATTTAATATAGCACATGTTTGTCACCTTCACCAGATTTGCAGTGGGTTCTTTTCACCTGTTTTTCTCCTCTGAAGTACAAATATTGAATGCTTGGTAAGCCTGAAAGAAACTTGTCCCAAAACCTTTACCTGGATTTTTGACAAAGGTTTTTCGCGATGGTGAAAAAAGTCCAAAGCAGGACAAAATTTGAATATTTTTTTTTTCTAACAGATGGAAGCACAGACAAGGTGATCTCAGTATGTATACCTCTGCCTACTGCTAAAGATCAATTAAAACTTACAGCCAATCAAATTTGTAAATCTAAATAGTTGCAATTGCAAAAATATTACATGACAAATTCAATCAACTTTTTAAAACATGAAATATTTCTTCTTTAAAGTTTGAATTTTACTTACCTTAAATCCAAATCTTGGTAAGTTAAGAATTTCTATTTTGAATATCTCTGATGTGAATAAATCACTCTTAGAAGTAGATGAAGGATCCTTGTCTGTGGATTCCTCTTCATCTTCTTCATCCTTTCCATCTTCCTCATCCTTCCCATTTCCGATATCCTCACTCATTTCAGCTTTATTTTCTACATCTTCACTCGTTCCAGCCACATCCATAGTGGCAGACATGCCACAGTTGCCACTGTCTGCCTCTACTGACTCACTGACATGCTTGTCTTCCGTCTCTCCCTGAAGTTTGCCTGCTGTGGAACTAACTTGCTGGTCCTCTGTTATATTCCCTGTCCTGTCAGACACAACTGTGTTTTCCAAAGGTGTAGCTGTTGAGTCACATTCCATTCTGAATTGGTAAATACAGCAAATAAACATATACAAGTGTATCTGTTTCTATACTCAGTAATATGTTCAGTGTGATAATGTTGCTTCTGATGATGAAACAATTTCTTATAGTATAAATAAGTAGTGTCTGGACAAAGGAGGCCAGGTCCGTTAACATTAACTCTTCAAATCGCAATGTAAGGTTTTACTACTAAATTACATGACATAATGTAGCTTTAATACCCAGGTAAGACATGTAATAATATGATTTGACATGCTTAATCACAAAAGTATGTAACAATTACTTTTAAAATTGATGTCCTTTACAAGTGGGGTTTCTGCCAATACATTTATAAATTAAAGTTTTGATATGATTTGATGAGATGATTACCCTGGTGATTAATGGACCTTGCTGGATATTAATCTTGAATAATATACTTAAGCAATAAGTAATATTGTATTAGTGTGTAAAGGAAGTGGATTATAACTTGAGAAACCGAAATCAGATTTGATATAATAATCTTCATGGAATTCAAGCTATAGCATCTCAATCTCCTGTAACAGGAAAAAGAAGAAATGACTGGGTTGCAAACCCAGGACTTTCCGAACTCTAGATGAATATTTTGCACCGAGCTACCTGGTTGCCGATGATCGAGTCAGTCCAGTTTTGTAACATTCCCATATACATTGTATAAGCTTCTACCCTTGAAGTTACTCCAGCAATGTTAAAGCTTTTACACAGCGAGATACTTTTGTCAGACGTCGCAGTTGGCAAAATCATATTCGTTAATAAAAAGGCCGACCAGCTGCCACCTACATTGTATGTTATAGGAGTACCCTTGGAGTACTGTATGTGTTGAATGCATATGGCACCTAAACTGTAAATACTCTCCCTACGTTCCAGTTTAAAATAGGGACACTTTACTGTACTGCTTGTCTTGAGGGAAATTCCCTCTAGCTTTGCTCAAAGCTGGAAGGCGATCTAAATCCCATGTAGCGTAAAACTAAAATCTGAATCTGTCACATTACCCCCCCCCCACACACACACACACACTTTTTTTCCTAATATGTTCGCCCTCACCACCAAGGTTCTAACGTCACTGTCACCACAGGAGGGCCACGGGCACTATCTATAACAATAACTTATTTATAAGGAGTATAATGTGCTCCTACCGGGGGTCAAACCATCATATTCTAAGTTGAAGGAACTAGCTACCAGCTGGCTAGCTACCACTATTGTTGCTAGCTCGAAGTCGAAGTCCTGCCAGTTTTAGACAAACGCTGTATCGTCATTTTGAGTAGCTTGCGTTTGAAACGATGTTGGGCATAAATAAATGTTCGCTAAACAAGTGTTGCTACATATTGATAAGGTTTATTTGGTTGTCTTACCTACTTGTCCGGTTCGTACGTGCGTGTTATCATTGGAAAATGAAAGCACACGCTACTTCCGGTTCAGATGAAAGTAATACACGGACGAGAACTTCGGATATTCCGGAATTGATACAGAAAATTAATCTAGTGATCGAAATAAAATAATTTGTAAGAAAAACTAAAAGTAACAGTTTTGTTGAAAAAAATATTGTAAGAAAGAAAAAAAACCCAATAGAAATCCAAGCAGAAACCGCAGAAAAACAACAGAAACACCGATAAGTTTTTCTATGCATTCAGCACGATAAAAAGTATTTCGTTAAGGAAAAAAAGTTGAATTTATACGGAAAATACATGTTTATTTTTTATGTATTTATACATTTTCCATAAACAAAACTGTCATTCGTCAGAACAGCAAAACAGCAGAAAAATCACGATTATAGTATGTTTTTTACCACTGTCTTGAAATTTTGCTTCTTAAATTTGTAATATTTACTTGCGAATCGTTTTATAATTTAATTCCATTATAATGAAATATTAATGGTAGAAAACAGCTACAGCAGCAGAAAATACAAGTACACAAATCGCTGGGAAAAAACTACGAAAAACACTGAGACGGAAAAAGATCTACAGCAGAAAACAACAGAAGCAATGGAAACACAAGAGATATTACAGAAAACAGCAGAAACAACGTAAAAACAAGAGATATAACAGAAAACAGCGGGAACAACGGGAAAACAAGAGATATCAAACAAAACAGCGGAACCAACGTAAAAACAAGAGATATAACAGAAAACAGCGGAAACAACGGAAAAACAAGAGATATTACAGAAAACAGCAGGAACAACGTGAAAACAAGAGATATTACAGAAAACAGCGGGAACAACGGGAAAACATGAGATATTACAGAAAACAGCGGAAACAACGGGAAAACGAGAGATATTACAGAAAACAGCGGAAACAACGTGAAATCAGGAGATATTACAGAAAACATTGGGAACAACGGGGAAACAAGCGATATTAAACAAAACAGCAGGAACAACGGAAAACAAGAGATGTTACAGAAAACAGCAGAAACAACGGAAAAACAAGAGATACTTTAGAAAACAGCGGGGAAAACGAAAAAACAAGAGATATTACAGAAAACAGCGGGAACAACGGGAAAACGAGAGATATTAAAGAAAACAGCGGGAACAACGGGAAAACAAGAGACATTTAACCAAACAACGGGAAAACAAGAGATATTAAACAAAACAACGGGAAAACAGATATTGCAAAACAAAAAAATCAGAGAATATGTAAGCGTTATAAAACCATAATCCGAACTCAAAATCGGTTAAACTAGAGGCAAAATAGGAACAAAAGAAAGATTTACATGGAGACTCTCGTAAAAGCACAAGAGAATAAGACCATGTGTTCCAAAGAGTAAGCGTCCACTGCTTCATCGACGACACCCGCCATGTAAATCTTTGTCACTTTCAAGTAAACATCAAGTTCACAAAATGAGAACCGAGTATCATTGTCAATCACAACAAGTAAACACACTAACAAGCAAACTCCAAAACGTCCATCTTCATATCACACAAAGAAACAGAATATTTTTCAATGATATATACGATCGACGAAGTCAGCAAAATTCTTGTTGTTTATAGACAACACATCGTCGATATGTCTGAAACTGACATACTATAAGAAATATATTTTTTTATATTTTTTTTCATCACAAGTAATGATATAAGTTAGCGTCCGATATAAATCGTATGGCAGATTTTGTTTTTAATATTTTCATTCGTGCTACTCACTCGTGAAAAATATAAAAAAAATCTGCCATACTCATGAAACATATTTGATATTTAATGGGAAACCATTGAAAAGTCTCTATATCTTGTTAAACATCTCGGCAGATATTATCTTGTTTTGTTTGAAAATGTGTAAAAGTATGGGATATCTTACACCGTTTGTCTTTCTGTAGTTGTAGATCGCTTATATTGTTGTTAGCTTTCTTTCTTCATGTGAAGAATATATCTGATTTATTATAATTTTACCAGTGAAATATCGAAAATTATTCATTCTGTAAAAGTGATGTTTTTCACTAATTTTTTACCAATCAGAACACTGCTTACAAACGACATTTGGGAAAACCAAAAGCTGCCACTGCTGTAGATTTGGCTATAGAAATATAATCAACATTTTCTCGAGTGCTGCGCGCTCGGGAAAATTGTCAAATTATAATCCCCACTCGTGAAATATATTCGGTATTACTGAAGACACTGTTAGATATCCTCTATATATTTCGTCTTTATGTATGTACACCTTTTTGCATTTCTTGTGATAATTTTATACACAATACCGGTACTTAAATGATAACAATGAAAACATCCAATACCAGAATAAATAATCTCTTTAATATAAAGGTTAATGTTCAAATATGTAGATATAAGCTACATGTATCGTATGCAACACAAAATAATGAAATATGTATGAAAGTCATGACAGTGTTCACAAGCATGTCAGTTAAGACGTACCTTTTAACGGTATGAAAGTCATGACAGAGTACACAAACATGTCAGTTAAAGGCCCAATACACGTAACTTTCGGCAAAACTTGAAGAGAAAATCAAGCCTAATAACTTATTATAATTATAGATTCAGTTAATATTAACTGATATCAGCAATATTCAAGATGAATTCTTTCGCGGTAACCGGTACAGCAGCAGTTGAAACTCGCTATTTGTAAACACGCGTCCATTTCGAACCGTCTTCTACCTTCGGTTTGTTGTTGAAGTGGGCCCCACCTGAATTATTTTCCATTCTTTGGATTTTTTTGTCAAGAGTTTCTTGTGAGTTACTGCTCAGGTTTACTTCGTTTTAGGCTTATTTTTGCATGGTTATCAACTAGATTTTTTTCAGAAATTTTCAGAATCACGAAAATTTCCCTGAAGTTACTTATATTGGGCCTTTAAAAGTTTCTTCTTAGTTACCGCGCAGGTTTACTTCGTTTTAGGCTTATTTTTGCATGGCTATCAACTTGTTTCTTTCCCCGAATTGTTCAGAATCACGAACAATTTCCTGAAGTTACGTAATCTATATTTGGCCTATAAGACATACCTTTCAATGGTATAATAACTGTCCAGGTACAATGAAGATGTCTTCAGGATCACTACTGCTCTTAATGACGTCATATAAACATCTTAGTGATACACTGACGTTGACGGTTTAAAAGTTCATTCTGTTTCATTTATATCATGTTCTCATTCCTAAATTATTTCTAAATTGAAAATCCCATTTTAAGTTTTAACGTTTGAGAGAATTTGATTTCTTTCATATACAATAAGGTACAATCGTCGGCTGTGACAGTAAAGGGTTTGCTCCAAGTACTTCCCTCGATTGATAAGATTTTTGATACCATGTAGTTTTGTTGTCGTATCCGTAAACAGAAGTGGTTATACATTCCCCTAATCCGCCTATAATACACAAGCTCGTCATTAAAATCGGGTGGTTGCTGGTCTATTTTGTCCTGTAATTTCTTCACAAAGAAATCATATAAAGCATAATCATGGGGAGATAGGGGTTTAAGAAGCCTCTCCTCGGGTTCACCGAACTTTAAACGAGGATGAGGACTTCTGCTGTTTAATGTTGCCAATATCACATCCTTGACCTCCCAATTCAGAAGTCTTCTCATTAAGACCATGGACTCGTCGAATCGCTCAACCACTAAAACAAGATCGAGCTCTTTGTCTAATTGTTGGAGGAAGCTATGAAATCTGTGCTCGTCGTAATGGGACATATAATCCACGGGGAATCCCAAATCACGGGATTGTGTATTGAAAAATTTAGGATCAATAGTCGAATTAAAACGCATTTTATCTTTGACATCCAAGAGAAATGTCTGCATTGGGTTGGATCCGGGAATTTGAAGGATCTTGGGCCGATGATAATAATTAATACATGATGCAAACTGTTTAAAGGGTTCTCGTACGATCCCTATATACACCGAGTCCTTCGGAAGAATAGCTTCAAATGCTTTTCTGTTGTAAGTAGCATGGATAGCCATGATGTCGTAGCTTGTTTTACCGCGTGGAGGAGGAAGAAACATCTGTCGATTAATCGTATGAATCCACCTGATTCCAGTCGTGCGGACGGGCTGTACCATTACAAGGTTGTGGTGATATCCGTAACGATAGAAAATATTCTGTACACTCGTACTAGCTGCCTTGTGTACCTTGAGAAAGGCCACGTGATGTACAGGAGGAGCGTTTCCATCATATTTTATCATGGGCCGTCCTGGATTATCCAACGGGCTCTGAGTAAGTGTCCCATTGCTTTCCTGTTGCCTCGAGTTGTCGTGCAAGTATTTGTCTTGAGGATCGCGTTCATGAATCCGAGGCGCGGAGGGATTTATTGGACGCGGACGAACAAATGTATAGAGGTGATCAGAATAATTTGCAACGATGACAAGGGACAGCAATGTAAAGCAAGCCGGTATGAAAGCTGACCTGTAAAAGATACATGGAATTATAAAATATATGATAAACTGCATGTATATATTACTACATTGTAAATACTACATTGTAAACAGGTATAATTACTACATTATAAACAGGTGTAATTACTACTTTGTAAACAGGTGTTATTACTACCACGGACTTAGATAGCTGATCTAATCTAAGTCCGTGATTTTATATTATAAAGAAATCAAGCCAGAGAATAGCAAAGTGTCAACAAAACCATAATCCGAACGCAAAGTCAGTAAAACTAGGGGCAAAATACAAACACAAACAAACAGATTAACACAGATACCCATTCAAAAATACAAAAAAATAAGACCAGGTGTTCCGAAAGAGCAATTGTCTTCCACTTCATCGACGAGCCCCGCCATGTAAATCTAGGTTTCATCCAAGTAAATATCAATTACTCAATCCCAACAATTAGGCAAACTAATTAGTAGCCTTTATATCTAAAGATGTACAGAACATCTCTCAATGAGACCAAGACGGCGACCATAAAACTTGCTAATTGTCTTCATCAACCTGCATCCCTAAAATTTTCAAAGATGTAGATTACATAAGGATTGTACCTCATTTTGACTGCGTATACGGTAGTATGCCCGCAGTTGGCAACGAACATATTCTATGGTGCGCGTTAGCGCTCAATAGTGAATATGTTCGTTGCCAACTGCGGGCATACTACCGTATACGCAGTCAAAATGAGGTACAATCCTTATATTTACACCATTATTAATTTTCAAGTGCTATACGAAGAAAAAAACATTCGAAGCGGGTTGCTAAGATGGTAACTACGATGGCCATGGTTGCTAAGATAATATAGTCCCATTGGATTTCATCAATATATTGGTAGATTTAGAAAATACACTGAACAACACTATTATTCTTCATAACATCGCATGTAAATTTGTTATGAAGTAATATTTCTATCTAGTCGAATTTATTTCTTTATTTATAACGGTCGTTATGTACACGCATTGACAGAGTGATCTGGTTGTGACGCGGTCCGACGTCAGACGTCACAACTGCAGGGCGCCGCCATGTTTGCGTTACCGTCAAATAATTTCGAATGCGCATCATTAGGAATCAAAATTTTGCTAGAAACTATTTATTGTTTAATCAAAAGAAATTGATTCCATATATGTTCCATGTTTCAAAATCTTGTAGGAACCAAACAATGGCCGACAACGAATACTTATTTTTCTGAAGCGTGAACGACGCCATATTTGAACAAATATCAATCCGCCGAGCCTTTCACTACGTATACGGTAATACAGTTAAGCGTAAGCTAACCTTTACACCCTAGTGCACTAGGAGTGCACTACATTTAAACTAGTAGTGCACTACATTTAAACTACAGGTAAACTAGTAGTGCACTACGTCCAGCCAGGTGTGACCACAAAAATCCCTACAGGTAATGGGAGGGTCCATATCTACCAGTGTCCTTACTCCTTACCAGTACAGATGTAATATGATTTACCTGTACTTATGTTATACTATTGAAGCCATTAGTTTGTCAGTACTTCCTAATATAAGTACAAGAATGAACAATTCTGAGTTTATGCCAGAAGATATTATCATAATACTTTAAATAAATTAATTCACTGCATGTCAAAATTTTAAATAAAATAATAATTTAGATATACTAACTTATAACTGTGTTTTACAGAAGTAACAATGATTCTTTTTTATTTAAATATTTGTATTCTACAATGAAATTGAAAGGTATGTGTTCAAATAAAAAATGGTATAACACATGTTGTATGTTGAAATTATTAAGTTAATCCTACTAAAAATATATACAGAAAATAAAGTAAACAACAGATTGTAATTTAAAAAAAAAATAGATATTAGAAGAACATATTTTGTACTTAGTATAGTTGTTTCAATCACAAATTACTTTTAATATTTGACATTAAGAACACATGCTGTGCAATATCAGAGACTAACAAGGTTTTATACATCTCTGGCAATACTACCTACCTAGTATTAGTATTCTGTTTCACTATACACTCAGGTACAATGCATACGAATGAAAGGTTATATAAACATCAAGTACTATCAAAATACCAACATACATCTACATGTAATCCAATTGACTGTAATCAATGTTATCATCATTAATCATTTAACAGGCTAGGGCCCTCAGGCCTTTAATCAGACATGGCCAGTGATGGCTGTGGGGGAGAGGGTGGTGAGAAATTCACACCTGGCTAACTACAGACAGCCTGCGGGTGTCCCCTATCTTGACCTCTGTACGTGAGGGTGTGGCCCAGGCAGGTCAAGTACATGTACCTAATTATGCCTGGAGGGTAAAGGATTCTACCTGAAGATCTATATTTGTCCCTTTTAGTTAGATTTTATATAAGTCATTAGGTTGATTTAAAAGTACAATAAATGTGACTGGCATAGGCTTAACTTTATTCTAAGTTAGGTTAATATAACTGCATATTATTTATTTGTTGTATACTTAGTCTTACAATATAGAATTAATTAAAATGATTCCATTAAACTGACCTTGCTTTTTTTAAAATCATTATTACATATATGCATAAACCTTCAAGTCATATTTAATACAACCTGTAATTGCCTTCAATATTTAGGCCTAAATATTGGAAATGCTTCATTTTAAAATACTTTTATACTGATAATTAGAATAAAATTAAGTATAATGAATGTTAGTATTTTATTATCAAACTATATATATGAAGCGACTGAACCAGAGAGTATATATTCTCTCACATATACGTCCCTTATTACACCCAATATAAACTAGATAATTTTTCAACATTTGACAAGTATATATATATGTAAATATTTAGAAATCGAAATGCGTCATTGGATTGTATTCAATCAAGTGTCATAAGATACTTGGTATTTTGAGTTAATTTTTAGAAAACCAAAATCTGGTAAAGGACTGATATAGACTTACATTGTTGTCCAATTAATTATTATTAATTTCAATATTATGTACTATCAATTTATTATTGTATAATTAAATGTTTTGAATGAAACAAAAAAATGGATTAAAGTCCTCAAAATATCCACTATCTAAATGGAAATGTGTAAATATCTAGATATATTCTCAAATATTTTTAATTTCATATAAACTTGATCAACCCGAGTTAAAGTTAAATATGTATTATCATATCTAAGATCCTGGTTATATCCAACTGAGCCCTTTAATCAAATTGGTTTCAAATTTGACCATTGATAGTAAGGTGAGGAATTCACACCTCAATTGTGTCACTGACAGGCTTACGTCAGCAGGTGTTCCGAGATGAGGCTGAGACAGGTCAGGTAGTTACCTGAGGCCTGAGGCCGAAAGTCCAATGGTAATAAATGAACTTGAACTTGAAATCAAAACATATGACCCATACTGAAAACCTGACTAAATTAAAATTTGTTGTATTTTTTTCAAATTCAAATTCTTTTATATATATGCATGTATCAACACTGTTGCATGTGATATACAAAGAGGTCTAGATATATAGAAAATTAAATAAAAATAAAGATTGACAAAACTCTATAGCGTGTCCATGAATATACAGGTCTGAGAGATGAATGTATTTAATAAAAAAATATATTTAGTTTAATTAAGTAGTTATTAATTCTTCAAGAGGAATATATATATCCTAAACAAATAATTATCTATGGATATTGCTCCAATTTTTCAATATACTTGAATGTAAATTGGTAAATAAATATAAAAAACGTTAATGGTGTAAATGATGTTTATCAAATTACAAAATGTAAGACATCAAAATTGTAAGTTAAATTATTATCATTTTTTTTATTTATGTCCTGTATGCACGAAATGTTTAGGACAACTCTTACAGTAATTATCATGAGGACAAAATTTATAGTTTTGAAATGAAAGAAAGAAGGTTGTTTGAGAAAAATAACTACATAACATATATATACATTTATATATTAAAGTTATAAATATTAACTTATGATAAGGCCAGCTTCTAAGTACTACACAGGTGATCATGAGGTACAGGTAAGAATCACAGGTAGATGGGACTGCCCATTTACCTGTAGGGGTATTTGGTTATATGGGGTTCAGGGTGTAGTGCACTACTAGTTTACCTGTAGTTTAAATGTAGTGCACTACTAGTTTAAACGTAGTGCACTACTAGTGCACTAGGTGTAAAGGTTAGCTTACACTCAACTGTATATCCGCAGTCAGAGTTTACATAGCACAAGAAGGGAGAGGTGTAAATATAGTGCATTCCTCTTCACATCATGTTGCATTTGTCAGACATGATAGTAACAGGAATGTGACGTAAAGAAAACATGTTTTTCCACTAAAAGTGTATTTCATATCTTGATGACTAAAAGTAAGCTACATGTATTCAATGCATATTTGAATATGTTTCAATCTAATAAAGATACATCATTTCATGAAGATGTCTTTTTTTGTTTTTGTTTTCTAATTTCTATGCAATATTTTGTACAAGTTATATATAAAGCCAATAGAAATTACATCATTTTCTGGATATTTGATGTGATTTGTTAAAATACATGATATTAAGAGGAATTCACATCAAGATACAGGATATAAACCAGACACATTTACATAGATTATATAGAGGGAAAAATGGTGTTTGGAAAAAACATGATATAAAGAGGAATATGATATTAACAGGGGTGATATTAAGTGGAACCCATTGTACTACATCTTCAGTTTCTATTCATTGCTTCGTTTTATATGTGTGTATTTGGCCTATTGCATTTTACATATATGATGAAACATGAATTTCCATTTCATTTAAGATTTAAGTCCGAAGGGTTCTGGCTGTCTGACCCGCTAAATATTTGGACAGGTCAATATTTAGGGGGTCAGAGAGTCAGAACCCTTCGGACTAACAAGATTTATAAAAAAAAAAGAATTTTAATTCAGCGAACTTTTGTCAAGCTAAATCGAAAGAGAATCGTGACAAGTACCACGAATCTTATATTAAATCAAACGAGTGAAACATCCTTTTTATCACATCATCAAATTTTGTGAAATCTATATGTGTAAAACGATTTTTTTACCACATCGAAATGTAGAACACCGCCATTTTGACTCATTTAAGGAAACATTGCGTCGTGTAGTTGTCCTAGGCATAAAGTCACAATAAGAATAATGACAGATTATAACTAACCACAGGGTTGAAAGGTCATTTTACACGTGTCATACGCAAAATGAGACAGGATTATTAGTGCTCATTAGTTTGCTTACTTGTTGTGCTTGTGAATGGTGACTCGGTTCTTACTTTGAGGATTTGACTTATACTTGGATAAGATTTATACGGCCAGTTGCCGTTAAAGAAGCAGAAAACGTTTACTCTTCCAGAACACCCGGTCTAATTATCCCGTACTTTTATAAGGGTCTCCACATGGATCTTTCCTTTGTTCCTATTTTGCCCCTGGTTTAATCGATTTGGAGTTCGGATAATGGTTTTGTTGACGCTTGGTATTCTCTGATTTGATTTTCACTGAATAACAAGCCAATGATGTGATGAATAGCATTTCATTGTATTTACAGCCATGGCTATCAAATCTGAATACTCAATACGTTAACTCGAATAAAACATAAATAACAAAATACACTATCGTACATATTATCAAGTTTGATTCTGAATTTGGTAAAAGAATAAGTTCTTTATAATATAAATTTAAACTATGATCTTTATTGGATTTATTCTGGATTTTCACTATATTTCATGAAAAAATGGTAAAATTTTTCTTCACATAGTTTTTGCTACGCTAAAATTTAAATTTATATTTTTGAATAACGCGGTCTCTAGGTCTGCAGTTATATACAAGCGTTGTTTGGTTTCAACAGTATCCTAAGTCTTCAATCCAACATAGTACAGAAATAGGCCCGTATTGTAAAAGGTAATAGAATTCTGGTTATTTTATTTCAATCGTTATAGTGTAAACATTTTCAGACTCTGCATGTCCATATCCTTAACGCTGTGTATGTGACACGGATTTAATGACCCAATTCTGAATGTATGTTACTGTAAATCTGTATATTTTTACAAATTTTGCATAAAGGTTTACTAGACACTATACTATCTTTAACAAATTCTTATTGTTGTTTTTTTTCCAATCAACTGATGGTCTAGAAAATACAGTAGATATAGTCATATACCCGGTATGGTCTAAACACAAATGATACATAAAGAAAACATTTAAATCATAGATAATTGATGCAATTTTGATATCAAATCCTCTTGCTTTCTTGTATTTTTGTTTTGTCTTACTTAATATTCCAAGTCTTCTGTCAAGAGTCTTATTATCATAATATAAATCTTAAGTATTTATCAACAAATTACTGTTTGAGTATACTTACCAATGAAAGCATTTTTTCATCTCCATTTGTTATTTAAAAAACAAAGTATATTTAAAAGTCTTCTGCAATATTCCTGGATCAAACACCATCACAACACCATGTACCAAACGGTAACATTTCTGTACCAATCTGTTTGGCGAAGGTCACTTTCAACATTGATTATCATTTTAATCAATGTCTACAATAAATTCTGATTCCATCCGTTTCTTGTTCCTGTGCTGTGGTTTTAAGTGGCTGTGGAGTTGTAATAGGTCTCCGTATTGTTATTTGGCCCCCAGCGTTAGAGGCATTATCAGTAATGTATGGCACGATGTGTGTTGAAGATAACAGTTGATTGTAATAAATACCTCGCTGGGAGCCATTTACTCGATTGTCGGTTACGTTGGTCGTGTCATCAAATAACACTGTAATGGCGTAACGTGGTATACTACCACATGTTTCATCAGCCTTAATGCTGTTTCTAAACCTTGTTAATTCTGATGATGTTACTTTTAATGTGATATCACAATTATTTTGTTATCGACAATTTGTTCAGTTATATATATATATGTATGGGTTATTTAGTACCCAGTGTGAGTACGAGTATTTCTTAATGATGATTTACTAGCTATAGTGTGTATACTTAAACGAAAGAGAAGCAGAACTTATCAGGAATACAACGTCTGTAAATATCTTGGTTCGAAGGGTTGTGACTCTCTGATCCGCTTGATATTGGGACGGCTAATGACTATAAATCTATGTGCTAACTCTCTCCTCTAAAGCAGAGTGTCAAAATGTTGATTCAAAGAATTACCCAATTCGATTCCATTCTATTATTAAGATTACAGAAAAATCTAATATTTGGAATGAAAATTGGTAATATCTTGATATTAAAGAAAAATAATTTCTTCAGAGTAAGGTTTATCAATAAAGCACACCTTTATCTTCATACCTGTCATTTTTGATAAAAATAAGTGGTTATTTAGACTAGAATTTCAAAACTAGTAGAGCAAGTGAAACACTTCTGCTGAAGTTTAAAGGTGTACATGATCTGTCATGTTTTAGTAAGGTCCACTTTTTAAAGGTGAGCTCGGTCTTTAAACGTACTGATAATTAATCTACTGTAGACTGTAACCCTTGTCGCGCGTGGAAAGGGATTCACAGACAAAAGTGCTATTTGCCATGTATTTCAATGCCTATATCATGCAGCAAACTGTTGATTTTGTCTGGCCGTCTGCACCAACTAAACAAACGTGTACGTTAATGCTTACTTCTTCATAATTTTGTGCATTCTATGTATTTTTATTGGTCTGTTAATCCATGGCCTACTTAGAACAAGGCGACTTCGACAAAAGCTGGTAGAATACATTTTCTTGTATGTTGTTGGAAGTACAATAACTGTTGATTTAATGGCTAAACCAGCGGGCGTCCGAAGTCACCAACATTTGGGTAAAAACTTGGGTAGGGATTAATTTTTGAACTTAACAAACATGCTAGAATTTGATAATAATAGTAATGAGAACAACGCATTTATCTATTAAATACAGTTGTTTTATTGTAATCTGAACTAATATGGCATTTAGTGTTGTTTGTAAAGAGTAAATTCAATTCGATTTTCTTTATTAACAAATTTCGGCTCACAGGGCAACGCAGGAAATACAATCACAAAGGTAGAGTGGCCAAAGGACCGATGAATGGATATATATATATATGTGTGTATACCTGTATATATAAAGATTGTACCTCATTTTGACCGCGTATACGGTAGTATGCCCGCAGTTGGCAAAGAACATATTCTATGGTGCGCGTTACTTGCATCATTATTAATTATAAAGTGTTATAGGAAGAAAAAACACATTGGAAGCGGGTTGCTACGATGGTAACTACGATAGCAGTGGTTGCTAAGATTATATAGTCCACTGAATCTTCATCGATATATTGGTAACTTTAGAAAATACACAGTGAATAACACTAATTTTTTTCATAACAGCTTTTGTAAATTTGGTATTTAATAATATTACTAGCACTTCGAACTTATTTCTTTATTTATTCTGTCGTTTTGTTCACGCAATGACACAGTGGTCTGGTTGTCACGCGGTCCGACGTCTGACGTCACAACCTCAGGACGCCGCCATGTTTGCGTTACCGTCAAATAATTTCAAATGTGCATCTTTTGGAATCAAAAGTTTGCTGGAAACAATTGATTGTATAATCACAAGAAATTGATTTCATATATGTTCCATGTTTCAAAATCTTTAAGGAATCAACCAATAGCCGTCAGCGAATACTTATTTTTTTTAATTTATTTTAAATGAACTTAATGAAATTAGATAACAACATAGAAATATTCCCATCTTTATTCATAATTATTTATTATTCATCAACAAAATGTATTTTTGTTCTGGATCTAAATTTGTAAAATTGAGAGTTTTCATACAGCATAAATTAAAGGCCCACTATACGTAACTCTCAGCAAAACTTGAAGAGTAATAACTAAGTAAGCCTAATAACTTATTATATTTATAGATTTAGCTAAGATTAACTGATATCAGCAATATTCAAGATGACTTCTTTCGCGGTTACCGGTACAGCAGCAGTTGAAACACGCTATTTGTAAACACGCGTCCATTTCCAACCGTCTTCTACCTTCGGTTTGTTGTTGAAGTGGGCCCCACCTGAATAACTTTCAATTCTTTGAATTTTTTTGTTCAGAGTTTCTTGTTAGGTACCGCTCAGGTTTACTTGGTTTAAGGCTTATTTTTGCATGGTTATCAACTGGATTTTTTTACAGAATTTTTCAGCATCACGAAAATTTCCCTGAAGTTACATGCATTGTATATTGGGCCTCTAAATAGCTCCTTCCTATCAGCATTGCATTTATTTGAGATTCATTCTCATGCAATACAGTGGTTTTCAGAATGTGAACATAAACGTTCACTGCGGGGAATATTTCTATAGCGACACGTTTCTATCATGAGTCTATTCGCAGATATGCGAAGCTTTGCAATATGTCTTCTTGTATGTATGACAATTTGCTATAGACCCCAAAATTACACTTCAGCTTAAGGTAGCCAACCGATTTCCCATCTGATATTGTTTCTCTGATTCGGTGCCATTTGTCAATATGATATTTTCTCAAGTTTAGTAAAACCTTTAAATTGAGTAGCACTGGAACATCTGTCTACTTTGTATGGCAAGCCAAAGTGGAAAAAAGTCCCCATTTATGGATATCAATAAATCGATTTATGGAATTCCATAATTATTTTTTGATTTCCATAATTCATTTATGGAAATCAATAAATAATTATGGAATTCCATAAATGAATTATGGATATCCATAATTCGATTTTTGGATATCAATAAATACCTATTTTTGGAAATCAATAAATAAGCATATTTGTTAATATCAATAATTGATTAATTGATATCAAAAAATGATTTATGGAATTCCATAAATGAATTATTGATATTACAATTTGAATTAAGGATATTAAAACTTCAGATTGATTTTTGGATATCCATAAATGAATTTGTAATATCAATAATTCATTTATGGAATTCCATAAATCAGCGCCCCCTGTCGGTAACCTGAAATGTATTAGAGATGTTCCGAAAGCGTTTGTCGATCGACTTCGCAGACCGCAAGTAGCTATAGATATATAGTCACGCGTCCAAACCCTGATGCTACATCAAGACAAACTTATAGCCCGCTTTTTGTTAGATTTTATTAAGTAGTGTTTATACAATGTACGTTTAAAAAAACCCCGTCACAATACCGTTACTCAAGGGTTTTGAGCCGCTACGAAGACCTATACGTCAGTGGCATCAACTAATTCTCACAAACGATTAACTCCTAGATCTATATCATGTACACATATACTTTATAATTAAACCAACTTGCTTTTATTGTGCTCAAACACAGTTGCTCGAGTTTCTGTCAGTATATAAAAAAAATGTTTATATATATGGAGCCGCGGCCTATTACAGTATGGACTGTAATGGGAAGCTCATTTCACACATATATTTATTGTCTACCGACAGAAACTGAAGCAACTGCGGATCAAGAATCGATAGATTCGACACCTTAATTGACAAACTGGAGTTCTGCCCTGCGGGTAGATTTAATTACCTGTGGGCGACGGGATTCACCTGTATAGGTGTGAACTGTAATGTTGAACAATAGACGAATCAACATGTAATTTCTTAAGTGGCCATATACGCATGACCATAGTGAACAGTGTAATGAGTCTAAATGAGCTCGAGGTGAGTGATGTACATATGTATATTAATCATATAATCATGCCGGGAGGCAGGGATGTTTAATATACGATGAAGGCTTGTGTTGATTTAGAACTACAAATGAACAACAACCCGCGATAGATACCGACTAATTTATAAAAAAAAACTAATAAATTAAACAGTGCATTCATCACGCGTTTCTGTCCAATGACATTCCATCTTGAAGCATCAAAGAGCATGAAAAGTCTACCAAATACCGCACAGATTACTGTATCGAGCATCAAGGATTATAAATATCACCAATATAGGAATAAAGTTATTGTTAAAGTGTAGTTATATAGATAATGCATGAAGGTGAAAATAAAAACACTTCCTATACAATAATGTAACTGCCGCACTAACAGACGGTCGAAGGACTAAGATTAATCAGACAGAGAGTTGGACAGGCAGACTGACGGACTTCATACCAGTATATAGCTCAAACAATAATATTATTTCAAACTGTTGTCTCTGATGACTATGAGAAAGCTTGCTTGTTTAATGACTTCTTCTGTGCCCAATCAAATATTGATGATACTAATGCTGTCCTCCCTAATATTGTAAATGAATGTAACCATAGTTGTTTAACATATCCAATACCGATGTAAAAGATGCTATACTTAATCTTGATTGTTCCAAAGCAGTCGTTCCTGACCTTGTGAATCCGCAACTACTTAAAGAAGCGGCTAATATTCTCAATGTATCTCCCCCTAAGTATCCTTTTTAACAAGTCTCTAACCTCCGGGAGTGTTTCCATTTGAATGGAAAAATGCAAATGTCACCCATGTGTTTAAAAAAGAAAATAAGCCCATATTGTCCAATTACAGGCCTATATCACTACTATCCCTAGTCGGTAATTTAATGGAAAAGTGCGTCTTTAAGTATATGTATAATTTCTTACATGACCATTCCCTTTTATCCCCCAACCAGTCAGGATTCCGACATGGAGATTCACATGTCAATCAGCTTCTTGCGATCTTTCATGATGTATATTCTGCTCTAAATAAAGGTAAAGAAATAAGAATGATCTTCTGTTATATAAGCAAAGCTTTCGACCGTGTTTGGTACAAAGGTCTTCTTCGTAAATTATTTTGCTTTTGGAATTCGGGGCTCACTGCTTAAGTGGTTTGAAAACTATCTTTACAATCGTAAGCAAAGAGTTGTTATCAACGGCATCAGTTCAAATTGGTCAAATGCCACAGCTGGGGTTCCTCAAAGTTCCATACTGGGCCCTGTTTTATTTATCATTTTTATCACTGATATTATAAAAGATATAAATGCTACAATTAAGTTATTTGTAGATGACAACTCCTTGTACACTATGATTGATTCAGTGCAGTTCCCTTAGATTTTACTTACATCGTAGAAATCTTATTGATAGCCCTTTATGTTCATGTATGGAAGACAATGAAAACAACGAACATTATTTGCTTCGATTCACTGTCGTCTTTATTTCCCACTCCGTGTACGTTTATTGTATGTTCACTGAGATAAATCGTCCAATTTCATGCAAATAACTGTTGTTCGGTGATGATGATTGTTCAAATGAAGAAAATGCCCTAATTGTCTCTTGTACTTAAAATTTCATTATCAGCTCCCGAAGATTTGAATGAGTTATTTCTCTTCTGTTCTTTCATATTTCTATTATGTCTATAGTCTACCTGTCGTTTACAGTTACATCCTTCACATACTTAGCTGTTTAAAATAAATGAATACAGATTAAAACTTACATAATTCACTGTTTAGTTACAATAACTTAATACAGTGTAAATCTGAGCAACTGTACTATCTACTCTCTTTCCCTTCTCGTTCCACTTTATCGTTAACATTCCGTCACTCATTTTCCTTTTATACTCAACGTACCGTTAAATTTTGTTCTCTTTCTCAATATCATAATGAAATGTAGTCCTGAAATTTTCAAACGCAATTATTTCACTGGAGATGGATTAATATAAGTTGCAAAACTTGTTTCCAAATCAATTTCAAAATTTGAGTATTTTCTCTACACTATGTATTGAATTGAAAAAGAAATAGAATAAAATTTATACTCATCATAAAGATTGTTACAAATTTTAAATTGAAACGAT
Source organism: Mimachlamys varia (assembly GCA_947623455.1). NCBI lineage: Eukaryota > Metazoa > Mollusca > Bivalvia > Pectinida > Pectinidae > Mimachlamys > Mimachlamys varia. The sequence continues at coordinate 22,918,980 of OX392532.1, read as the reverse complement.
GTTTTTTAAAAAGGAATTGTTAATATCCGAAAGTGGATTTATGGATATCAATAAATCGCTTTATGGCTATTAAACCGATTTTTTTTGCATACAAATAGATTGATTTATGGTTATTCGTAATTCGAATTCGGGATGTTAATAAGCAGATTTTGAATCTATTGGCTTTCAGTTATTTAATATCAATAATTTCAATTTTGGATGTTGAAAGCTACGATGGATATCTGGCTTGAACAGTGTTACATGTAGTTCAATAAACATACAAATGGAACAATATGCCACAAGGAGAATTCAGCAGATCTTCACTTAGTTCATTTCTATTCAATATTAAAATTATATAGAATACTAGATGTGGTATTATAGGCTGTGGGGGAGGGGAAGTGTTTATGGGGAAAAAAGTCCAGTCTGATGGTCATTTAGATGAACATTTCTATTAACACAATAGGTGTATATATCATTAATACTGAACCTAAACATAAGTCTTTCCCATACCGTTATGTATATGAGTACTGAGAAGGATTCAGAGGTTCTTTAAGATAAGTAGTTCAAAACATTCTGTATATCCTTCTTTTCGATCACTCGAAGTCCTATAGAATCTATTCTGCTTTCGCCAACATACGCCACTTTATCCAGCCTTAATATCTAAACTAATTTCTCCATTAGGATACCATTCAATACCTACAACTTACAACTACACGAGGGACAACCTTTTATACCTACAACTTACAACTACACGAGGGACAACCTTTTATACCTACAACTTACAACTACACGAGGGACAACCTTTTATACCTACAACTTACAACTACACGAGGGACACTTTACGATATTTACAACTTACAACTATACGGGGGACACCCTTCGATACCTACAACTTACAACTACACGAGGGACACCCTTCGATACCTACAACCTACAACTACACGAGGGAAAACCTTTTATACCTACAACTTACAACTACACGAGGGACACCCTTCGATACCTACAACTTACACTACACGAGGGACACCCTTCGATACCTACAACTTACAACTACACGAGGGTAAACCTTTTATACCTACAACTTACAACTACACGAGGGAAAAACTTTTATACCTACAACTTACAACTACACGAGGGATACCCTTCGATACCTACAACTTACAACTACACGTGGGACACCCTTCGATACCTACAACTTACAACTACACGAGGAACACCCTTCGATACCTACAACCTACAACTACACGAGGGAAAACCTTTTATACCTACAACTTACAACTACACGAGGGACACCCTTCGATACCTACAACTTACAACTACACGTGGGACACCCTTCGATACCTACAACTTACAACTACACGAGTGACACCCTTCGATACCTACAACTTACAACTACACGAGGGACACCCTTCGATACCTACAACTTACATCTACATGAGAGACACCCTTCGATACCTACAACTTACAACTACACGAGGGACACCCTTCGATACCTACAACCTACAATTACACGAGGGAAAACCTTTTATACCTACAACTTACAACTACACGAGGGACACCCTTCGATACCTACAACTTACAACTACACGAGGGACACCCTTCGATACCTACAACTTACAACTACACGAGGGACACCCTTCGATACCTACAACTTACAACTACACGAGGGACACCCTTCGATACCTACAACTTACAACTACACGAGGGACACCCTTCGATCCCTACAACTTACAACTACACGAGGGACAACCTTTTATACCTACAACTTACAACTACACGAGGGACACCTTACGATACTTACAACTTACAACTACACGTGGGACACCCTTCGATACCTACATCTTACAACTACATGAGGGACACCGTACAATTCTACAACTTACATCTACATGAGGGACACCCTTCGATACCTACAACTTACAACTACACGAGGGACACCCTTCGATACCTACAACTTACACTACACGAGGGACACCCTTCTATACCTACAACTTACAACTACACGAGGGTAAACCTTTTATACCTACAACTTACAACTACACGAGGGACACCTTACGATACCTACAACTTACAACTACACGTGGGACACCCTTCGATACCTACATCTTACAACTACACGAGGGACACTTTACGATACTTACAACTTACAACTACACGAGGGACACCCTACGATACTTACAACTTACATCTACATGAGAGACACCCTACGAAACCTACAACTTACAACTACACGAGAGACACCCTTCGATACCTACAACTTACATTTACATGAGGGACACCCTACGACACTTACAACTTACATCTACATGAGAGACACCCTACGAAACCTACAACTTACATCTACATGAGGGACACCCTTCGATACCTACAACTTACATCTACATAATGGACAACCTACGATACCTACAACTTACAACTACACGAGGGATACCCTTCGATACCTACATCTTACATCTACATGAGGGACACCCTACGATACTTACAACTTACATCTACATGAGAGACACCCTACGAAACCTACAACTTACAACTACACGAGGGACACCCTTCGATACCTACAACTTACAACTACACGAGGGAAAACCTTTTATACCTACAACTTACAACTACACGAGGGACAACCTTTTATACCTACAACTTACATCTACATAAGAGACACCATTCGATACCTACAACTTACAACTACACGAGGGACAACCTTTTATACCTACAACTTACAACTACACGAGGGACACCCTTCGATACCTACAACTTACAACTACACGAGGGACACCCTTCGATACCTACAACTTACAACTACACGAGGGACAACCTTTTATACCTACAACTTACAACTACACGAGGGACACCCTTCGATACCTACAACTTACAACTACACGTGGGACACCCTTCGATACCTACATCTTACATCTACATGAGGGACACCCTTCGATACTTACAACTTACATCTACATGAGAGACACCCTACGAAACCTACAACTTACATCTACATGAGAGACACCCTACGATACTTACAACTTACAACTACATGAGAGACACCCTTCGATACCTACAACTTACAACTACATGAGAGATACCCTTCGATACCTACAACTTACAACTACAAGAGGAACACCCTTCGATACCTACAACTTACAACTACACGAGGGACACCCTTCGATACCTACAACTTACAACTACACGAGAGACACCCTTCGATACCTACAACTTACATTTACATGAGGGACACCCTACGACACTTACAACTTACATCTACATGAGAGACACCCTACGAAACCTACAACTTACAACTACACGAGGGACACCATTCGATACTTTCAACTAACCTCTACATTAGAGACACCCTACAATACCCACAACTAACCTCTACATGAGGGACACCCTACGAAACCTACATCTAACTTCTACATTAGAGACACCCTTCGTTACCCACAATTTACAACTACACGAAGGACACCCTTAGATACCTTCAACTTTTAAATAAATCTATAAATATAATTAGTTATTAAGCTTGATTTTCACTTAAAGCTTTTCCGAAAGTTACGTATATTGGGCCTTTAAAGTCTGCAGAGCAAATATAGCATCAACTCTTGACATATTTCTCTAAAAGCCGAATTGAGCGTCACTTATCATTGAGTATACTAGAATCTATGTCTAAATCAATAAGTCGTTTATTCAAAATTGATGTCCATCATTCCAATTTGTAATATCAATAACTCGATTTATGGAATTCCACAATTCCATTTTTTAATATCAATAAATCGATTAATGGATATCCATAATTCGAATTATTGATTTCCATAATTCCAATTTGTAATATCAATAAATCGATTTATGGATATCCATAATTGGAATTATTGATTTCCATAACTCGAATTATTGATTTCCATAATTCGAATTATTGATTTCCATAATTCCAATTTGTAATATCAAATAATCGATTGATGGAATTCCATAATTCGAATTATTGATTTCCATAATTCCAATTTGTAATATCAATAAATCGAATTATTGATTGCCATAAATCGAATTATTGATTTCCATAAATCGAATTATTGATTTCCATAATTCGAATTATTGATTTCCATAATTCGAATTATTGATTTCCATAATTCGAATTATTGATTTCCATAATTCGAATTATTGATTTCCATAATTTCAATTTGTAATATCAATAAATCGATTAATGGATATCCATAATTCGAATTATTGATTTCCATCAAACGAATTATTGATTTCCATAATTCCAATTATTGATTTCCATAATTCCAATTTGTAATATCAGTAAATCGATTAATGGATATCCATAATTCGAATTATTGATTTCCACAATTCCAATTTGTAATATCAATAAATGGATTTATGGATATCCATTATTCGAATTATTGATTTCCATAACTCGAATTATTGATTTCCATAAATCGAATTATTGATTTCCATAAATCGAATTATTGATTTCCATAATTCCAATTATTGATTTCCATAATTCCAATTGGTAATATCAATAAATCGATTAATGGATATCCATAATTCGAATTATTGATTTCCATAAAACGAATTGTTGATTTCCATAATTCCAATTATTGATTTCCATAATTCTAATTTGTAATATCAGTAAATCGATTAATGGATATCCATAATTCGAATTATTGATTTCCACAATTCCAATTTGTAATATCAATAAATGGATTTATGGATATCCATAATTCGAATTATTGATTTCCATAACTCGAATTATTGATTTCCATAAATCGAATTATTGATTTCCATAAATCGAATTATTGATTTCCATAATTCCAATTTGTAATATCAGTAAATCGATTAATGGATATCCATAATTCGAATTATTCATTTCCACAATTCCAATTTGTAATATCAATAAATGGATTTATGGATATCCATAATTCGAATTATTGATTTCCATAAATCGAATTATTGATTTCCATAATTCCAATTTGTAATATCAATAAATCGATTAATGGATATCCATAATTCGAATTATTGATTTCCACAATTCCAATTTGTAATATCAATTAATCGATTGATGGAATTCCATAATTCGAATTATTGATTTCCTTAATTCCAATTAGTAAAATCAACAAATCGATTAATGGATATCCATAATTCCAGTTTTGGAGATGCAGTTTTCTGACGTCAATAAATAAAATTATTGATATTAGAACAAAGTCGAAGCATGTGTAATATAATTAAATCTGTAATTCGAAGATTCAAAAACCCGAGTTCAAAACAAAATTCCAGACGCCGCCATCTTGTCACGTGGTACAAACATGATAACACTGTGTTGTGTTATTTTTCAACCTGGACGATGTAAACATCGTTTGTTTCACATTACTGGGAACAACGGAACTCGTACAAAAATTCTTATTGAACTCTGGGGATATAAAACGATCAACTCGATTGATGGAAATTAGAAATTGTCTTTTGTAATGTAACAGGAGAGGAAAAAATGCACGGCCAGGTCAAGATCCGCTACAGTAATTGCACGGACTTAGATTATCTAAGTCCGTGGTAATATCAATAAATCGATTCATGGATATACATAATTCGAATTTTTGATTTCCATAAAACGAATTATTGATTTCCATAATTCGAATTATTGATTTCCATAATTTCAATTTGTAATATCAATAAATCGATTAATGGATATCCATAATTCGAATTATTGATTTCCACAATTCCAATTTGTAATATCAATAAATGGATTTATGGATATCCATTATTCGAATTATTGATTTCCATAACTCGAATTATTGATTTCCATAAATCGAATTATTGATTTCCATAAATCGAATTATTGATTTCCATAATTCCAATTATTGATTTCCATAAGTCCAATTGGTAATATCAATAAATCGATTAATGGATATCCATAATTCGAATTATTGATTTCCATAAATCGAATTATTGATTTCCATAAATCGAATTATTGATTTCCATAATTCGAATTATTGACTTCCATAATTCCAATTTGTAATATCAATAAATCGATTTATGGATATCCATAATTGGAATTATTGATTTCCATAACTCGAATCATTGATTTCCATCAATCAAATTATTGATTTCCATAATTCCAATTTGTAAATATTAATAAATCGATTGAAGAATTAACTTTGAATTTTGTTTAGATTATCGGGGGATAACTACAATGAAAAACGGGTAAATTCAAAGCTAGTTATGTATAATTTACCCATTTTCCATTGTAGTTATCCCCCGATAACCTAAACAAAATAGAAAGTTTATCATTATAAATACAGTATCTTTCTGTGAAATGTTTGTAACTATTTTCTTCATTATAGTCCCATCTTCGGACACAGATTTCATTTCAAAACTAATAAACGTGAGAATGGTTCAATAAATGTCACAGCATACAATTTCCATAAATCGTTGTTAGCTCCGCCAACGTTTATTGTTAGTTACGTCACACAATTGTGTTTCAAACTGGAGGATTTTCATAGCTTCGCCCACATGTATTGTTGTCGTCGTCATAGAATTTCGGCACGTGTTTGAGTACAGCTATGCAGTGTTAATGATTATCTGTGGAACAATGGTTATCGAGTGAATGTCACTGTAGACTGTAAATATTAGGGATATCCATAATTCGAATTACTGATTTCCATAATTTGAATGATTGATTTCCATAATTCCAATTTGTAATATCAATACAGTAAATCAATTGATGGATATCCATAATTCGAATTATTGATTTCCATATTCGAATTATTGATTTCCATATTCGAATTATTGATTTCCATATTCGAATCATTGATTTCAATAAATCTAATTTGTAATATCAATTAATGGCTTGATGCATGGTTATCCATAATTCCAATTTTGGAGATGCAGTCTTCTGACTTGAATAAATCAAACTATTGATTTTAGAACAAAGTTGAATCATGTGTAATATAATTAAATCTGTAATTCGAAGATTCAAAACCTTCAAAGTCTTAGAGGAGAACAATCCTTCTAATCTTGAATTCATCTAATTTGTGATTAATATTAGTTGTGTAAACAACTGATTTGTACTTGTCAAGCAAAGTTGGAGTTAAATTCATTGTCATAATTATGTGTTGTCACAGACTTAAAGTTAATCTAATCCCTTGGTAATGTATGATATCACATCTGGTCTAGGGCAGTGTGCTTTGTAAAGCATTTCCACCTATGTAGTTTTACCAATATTTAATCTAAAATTTTCTTTAATGTTGGTTGTTCTGGGGCTAGATATACAGACTGTATCACCATTGAAACAGAATCAAACACTTAAAATTCAATCTATGTTCACATTTGATTCCTCTGAAAACATACTTCTACATTGGTGCAAGACAGGTCATTCAGATTAATTGATTTTGCATTGCCATTTTGTTTCTTGTCATACAATATATTAATTGAAGTGAAATATTGTTTCTGATAATTAATCTCCAGATCGTGTAAATCACTCCATGAAATAAAATTTGATCAAATTCCATCAAATGAAATCCCTTGCGGATATGATATCAGTTAAATTTCTTGGTTTTAATGGCATGAATAGTTTTTTTAACATGAGACCAAGTTTTAAAAGTCTCCAACTGTCCTGTTTAGTAAGCTGAAACAAGCAAATTTGGACACATAACACAATTGAGGACAATCAAGTATGCTGAAAGGAGCAAGCATTGAAATGAAGTTAACTTCTTAGAATGATTTTTCAAAAGAAAAGAAATAAAAATGACATGTGAATAAGACAAGCAAAATGTAATTACATTTACTGATTTAAAAGCAAAAAGTGTAATACACATTATTTTAATGTCTCTCCATACTCATAAATCATATACATAAGATTTTTTAGCAGTTTTGGGGAATATTTTATCACTCCAGTTGGAGCCAAAGAGTTGCATTGAGTGATAAGCACCTCTGAATGACATAGCTATAATTCAAATTCAACAGAACTAAATGTGAGCTAATATAAAGATGTATTTTTCTAAGTTAAAACAATCAAATTAGAATGTTTACACATTCCTACATCCTCAATTTCAAAACATCTTACCTGACCCAGGCAAACAAGAGCAACTTCTGGATACATGTATTGTATACCTACCATAATTCATACCAAAAGCTATCTATGATCTCAAGAACTTACATTCATATATACCTAAATGTACTTTACTTAGGCATAATATTTATATACCTAAACATATCAAATTTTTGTAGTCCTTTTGAGATATACCTAATTCATTTGAAATACTTAAATATGCCCCTCTTACACTAATTTTCGATTAAGACTTGGGGTTTCAAATATATGTCATGCTGAAATTTTTTTTTTCTACCACAAAAGTGCAGATTCCAGAGTTTGAAAATTGTCTCTCAATAATAATAATAATTCAAGGTTCTTATATACCGCTTTATCACGACCTTAAAGGTCATCTGAAAGAAGCTCACAAATTATTGTTCGTAGTGATAGGGCATTAATTAGCGATCAGCCAATATCGCTCTCAACTCATTTCTAGCACTACCCAACCACATACTCATTTACAGCTGAGTAGACTGGAACATGTAGAGTTAAGTATCTTGCTCAAGGATACAACCCTTCGATCACGAGCCCGGCGTCCTACCACTACCATAGTGCCTCAACATTTTAATCCGTGTTTATATACCTATTATGAAAATGAGTTAGCTGTCTTCCTCAGTAAAAATTTGAATTGTAATATTTTCGATTAATATGAATTACATAAACACCAGTAAATACTATTAATGTATAGCAACACTCTTATTACTCGACATCCCAAGCCCCTGTGCTTTGTTCATAAAATTGACCTTTAATAGGTTTTAAAATCCAAAATTCTAGCCCATGTGAGCTGATTAGTGGTCTGTAATATTTTATATTCAGAATCACACTGGTCTATCCAATTCAATGGTAGGCACACAAAGACATACATTGCAGAGGGGTTATTATCAACAGTTCGTTAACGCAGGGATCACTTTGTGGCGAGATTTGGGGTTTTTACCCCTGAAAATATCTCATTAAAGTTTCAAAAAAGTATTACTTTATATAGATAAATCTGTTAAGATTTTATTAATCTCATAAAATCCCCCTAAGTCTTCCTTGTGTTTTAAGAGCCAGTATTATCACTGTAACGGTTCATACATTATAGTCATTCAACAACGTTAGGCCTATATGTTTCGATAGTCAAATCTTAGAAGTATATAGTGTACTTTGAGGTATTCCACACGTTTCGTCGTCAGCCTATCACGTACTTGGCCTAGGCCTACGTACTTAACCATGGAATGCCACGGAATGACAAATTTATTATATTAACTAGCATATTATAAAGAGTGACAGGAATTTACAAGTTCATCCAAAGACGCAGCTGTCGGCAGGTAAGTTGTATGCATCTGTTCTCCCTATTGATACAAACACTTCTCAGCAAGTACGTCTTCAAACTGTCAATATTCAACAGCACTTAGTTGCCGCGAGTGAGAGGACAGCCATTTTGTTTACATTATATTCCGAGGAGTTCCGATGCGAAACTAGTAAGAGTTGTCTACCTTTGATAGCCAGCTAATATCAATAAATCATTTATGGAAATCAATAAATCATTTTTGGATATCCAAAAATAGGTGATTTATTGATATTAGAAAATGAATTATGGATATCCATAAATGAATTGTGGAAATCCATAAATGAATTTTGGAATTCCATAAATAAATTATGGAATTCCATAAATGAATTATTGATATCCATAAATGGGGACTTTTTTCCACTTTGGCTTGCCATAACTTTGTGCTGTATTAAAGTAGATAATATAAAATACGATGCCAAGAGTGATTATTAAGTTGGCTTAACAATTTTGAGCAATTAACAGCTTCTTGCAAAATTGAGAATTTCACTTTCCCCATTACTATGAATATCATCAAAATTTATGGATTGATTACGCTTAAATCTAGTTGTAGTGTTGTTAAGAGAACCCCATATTTCAGAGGCATTCAACATTATTGGATTGATAGTATGATCACGGACGTTCAGGCTAGTTCTTACAGAAGGATCAAAAGCTTAAAATCTTTCCTGTGCTTAAAATGAGCTTTTCGTGCCTTGTTGGTACAGTCCTTGATGGCTCCAGCAAAACATCAAGAAGAGGAAAATATTATACCTAGATACTCGTATCTGTATTGTTGAACACACTCCACAATATGGTTTTGAAATATAATGGATATTTGATAAGTTTACAAGGACTATTAAACATTGACCTTTAGGCACCAACCTTTATAGTATTTTTGTAATACATAAAGTATTTAGTTATATACAAATTATAAGGCCGATCCAGAAAACCAATCAAATATCCAGGTAGATTTAAAATATTGTTTTTATTTTTTACTTGGACATTAATTGCTGTTTGACCCTTATTTTATCCACAAACGCAGTACCTTTAGTATATAGTAGTTTACATTTCTCACTTGTGACCACGAATGGCTTGTTCCATACGCTGCCTTGAAATGAAAGTTCACGTTTGCCTTTACGATCGGTTATTGAGGATAAACAGAATTTGTCGTACGCAACTAAAAAACGTTGTATCGACCGAAATCTAAAGGCAATTATAGTTTTATTATAAATTTATATTTTTTATTTGAACTCAGACTACAAGAGAAAGATTTTTTTTCAACGACGTTTGTTCCAATTCTCAAACAATATTATAACAATACAATATTAAAGACTTCCTGAACACTTTAACAGCTGTTGATGTTTTTCGTTTTATATTGTTAGACTCCACGCCGTTGAGCTTTTGGATAATCCTGCCGTCTGCCATTACTGTTGTTGTTGTCAAGCAGTGCCAAGGTCTTCGGAGGTCTTGACGGTACGTCATCTTTCTATTTTAGAAACACCCAGTCAACCAGTTTTTTACCAGCTTTTTTTGCACGACTGGTCAAAATATTTTTTTATCGGGAATCACGTGGCGCTATCTTAGCCAATCAGAAAGTGCAAAAAATTCAATTTATAAAAAATATATTTTATTTATTGTTTTTGTTTTCGGTAACGGCATGGTGCAATCAACCCCACTGTTCTTATAACGTTACAGATGTTATTTTTTAACAGTATTTGCGATCAGGAACGCATAACACCTATGATCAAAATATTTATTAATTACATTAGCATACCATTAAGTCGATTAATCTACATCAAATTTAGATAGATTTTTTTGTGTAATTATTTGATATGGAAATCTTAATTTGTATCTCATTCATTCATCAAATTAAATATTTTAATGTTGACATTGTTTAGAAAAGGCAAATTAACGACATGCCTATTATGTGTATGAATGCACACTCAGGTATAAAACCCTGAGCAACCGCTAGCTAGGCTGCATTCCTGTCCGTTGAATAATACAAAGGTTCAAAGTCCGTCAATTTTGCCGTTATGTGACCACGATATTCTTTCGATGTACATCAAAGGATCTTTATGAAAGTTAAATCGAGAGCGGTCTCGAACTATGACTTTTTTATCTAAAAAAAAACTATGAAAATTTTGACATTATCCTGTCGTTCCTTTAGAAGAAGGATTTAAAAGAATTGACTAAATAGCCCCTATTGGTCCCCGCCTCTCAGCCCAAAGGGCGTCAGTCTCGCAGTTTATACAATATAATGATTGATTTACCAAATGAATATGAATATGATGCTTCAGACCAAATTTGGATGATATCATATCTTTCCTCAGAAGAATAAAAGGCCCAATTGAACTGCATTGTCACCAGGTATAAATCTCACATTTGTCATCCTAATTTTAAAATCTTTATCATATAAAACCCTTGAATAAAAAATCGGGTTTTATAGACAAAACAATTTGCCATGTATTTTAATATTTGAATGATGCAGCGTATTCTATACTTTCATCGTCAACTATCCAAACTTATACGTTGATGCTTACTTCTTCAGCATTGTGTGTGTCCTATGTTTATTATTTGTCTCTCCGACTTACATAGGACTAAATCTCAAGGGCTCTGACTCTCTGGCCAGTCGTCCAAATATTTAGCAGGTCAGAAAGTCAGACCCCCTCGTTCTACCTAGGGCAGCTGTCTGTTTTTCAAATACTGAGAACAATACTCTCCGTAATTAACAAACATGATAGAGTTTGATAAAAAAAACGAATGAACACAACTTAAACAAATCTCATGAGTTTATTTCGGTAAAACACAGCACTTGATTTTTTTCCATTTGGGTTATCTGAACTAATATAACAATATTTACATTTTCACTTCACTCCGCCTCAATGAAACTGGTAAACTGTGGTTGCTTCATTTCCCGATGAAACAAGTGGGGCACGCGCGTTTTCGTTCCTGGCGAAGTAATACATTGGTTTACAGTGTATCGTCCTAGACGAACTGTGTGCAATAATGTACGGGTGTACTACACACGTAAAACAGCTGTTTTACATGCCAATGAAGTATGCCAGTATCATATCCACATAGCTTTAATAATACTTGATTTGACAAAATTCTGACATTTCCGAAAGCATTAATTCAAGATATGTTGGTCCTAAATTCCTCATTGATCCCCTCGATGATCGTGCGTTCAATGCAAATGGGATCATCTGCCCGTCGGCAGATTTCGCGTTTTTTCTTTCATGTCCAATACTAAAATTAAATATTTGAGATTGGTCACAGAAATCCGTTCTCTTTTAAGAAGTTACATATGCTATATTCTATTATTAGACAAATGTAACATGTTCACGAAACTGATAAGTTACCTAGACTAGATCTACTTAAGGCCAAACCTAGCTTGCCCATAGGGGCCCGATAATTTGTTACACTTACAGCGTAGTTTTTGGACCTAAACCGCGTTGTCGAGAATAATTTTATACTTCCGAGGAGTTTATATTAGGGTGGCATTTTTATCGGAAACTGATCTTAACCTCCAAAAGTGTAAACATACTGTAAAAACCTTCATTTATGCCCAAAAGCAGATGTAACGAATTCTTAGGCACCTGTGATCTTGTCAACATAACTGTAGTGTGCTTACCTTTAAAGCTTGTAGTTTTCGGTTAATGTCCCAAATTAAAAATCGTCAAATCACTAATCCAGTTGATTACATGTCGTGCAAATGGTACATGAACTGCTTCGCAGCTCACTTCATTTGCGCGAGGTTCACTTGACTTCATCAGCCGATGCAAACAACAAACTAGACATTCAATCTTTAAATAAGAAATTATAATTGACAGCATATAGTAACATACAAATTATAAGACTAACCAGCAAACTGAACAGGTAGATTTACATTTATCTTTATTTGGACACTTTTTGCTGTTTGACCCTTATTTTATCCACAAACGCAATACCTGTAGTATATAGTAGTTTACATTGTTCACTTGTGACCACGAATGGCTTGTTCCATACGCTGCCTGGAAATGAAATTTCACGTTTGCCTTTACGATCGGTTATTGTCGATAAGCAGAATTTGTCATACGCGACTCTTATTTCCCTGAAGTAGGCCAACTCCTCTTGGAAATCCGGCGGCTGTCGTTGTATTTTGGCCTTAAGTTTTTCCAAGAAAAAGGTATAAAGGGTGTAATCTATACGTGACCAGTTTCTGTACAGCTCTTCCTCCTCTCGACCGAGTTCCAGCCGAGGATCATTCCTTCGCTTGCTATTTAGCTTTCCGTATAAAACATGGCGGAGTTCCCAGTTCAAAAGACGTCGTAATAAAATTATAGATTGGTCGAAAAACTCAGTCACAATCACTAAAGAAACGTCCCTATCTAGCTTATGTAAATACTTCTGAATCTCGTTCTGATCGTTCGTCCAGAATAATTCATCTGGAAAGCCGAAGTCATACGCCATCTTGTTATATGTTGATGGAATATGGCCTCGAATTTTCATGTATTTGTCATTATGTAAAAGGTATTCCAGAACTGGTTTCCTCCCTTGTATGTTAACTACAGATTTTTGACGATAATATTGCAAATTGGATTGGAAATGTTGAAAAGGTTCTCGGACTATTCCGATATATATAGTATCGTTAGGAAGAACTTTACCAAAAGCCTCTCTGTTGAATCGGACGTGCGAACAGAAAATATCATAGGTCCTATTTTTCGGTGGTGGAAGGACATTTTGTGGTGTTATTGAATAACGAATGCTGATGGTCGATCCACTTTTTGGAAGCGCAAACACGAGATCCTTTTCGAACCCATAGCGTAGGAATATATTCTGGACAGTGGAACTGGCGGCCTTGTGAACTTTAATGAAAGCTACATGACGGACTTCACGGCCATATGTGACACTATTAGTAGTATTTTCTTTTCCAAATCGAATCTGCTCCACCTGAAAAACTTTCGATGCGTGCTTGGGTGGCATCAATGCGCTGATCGTGTCTGAGTCGCCTCCAAAACTGAACAGTATCACCATAGCAACACAGATGAATCCAGACATAATTCTGTAAATACAGCAATGATAAAGAATCTGATGTTTACACGGCGTTGATGTAAACTTAAACACAATATCTTTTTTCGAAAGATGAAATACTATCTAACCATGCTTCAGTATTACAATCTTTCAATATACCGGTTAGTGAGCAAGACGCTAACCTACCTCGTCTGTATTGGATACCGTAACTACACAAGGATCCTTATAAGAAACGTTTTATCGCTGGCTCTCTATAATTGGTTGGCCAAGCCTTTATCAAAACTTCTTACTACTATTTTAAGTACACTGTACCATTAAATCAGGGCTTTAGACTTATCGTGACACTGTTTACTCCAGGTGTGAAATTAAGGGAATGTGGATTTTGAAAAACCCGAAAGATCTTTTGATCAATCAAAAGCACTACATCCTAAAAACATTTTTTCAAACAAAATATTTGATTTTTCCACGCTGTACACTACTTCATGCAAAAAGTTGGAGCGTCTTGGATATGTAAGGGCCATTCCTAGTTGACCTGTTTTTGTTTTCATACGAGGCTGAATTTGTGGAATGCAAATCAGAAGAGGTAACAAAAACCTTGCCAATTCTTTTAATTTCACTTTCAGATATATCGACGATGTGTTGTCTATAAACAACAAGAAGTTAGCTGACAGTATCTTTGCGTGATATGAAGAGTATGAGTATGTTCATTGGTGTGCTTTTTTGTTGTGTTAGGTCATTAGTCGCTACCCTTAGCTATAACGCATCAAACCAATTCTTATCAATATAAAGATCCTGGGGCTATGTTATTGTGACAAGGTCATTGAGACAAGGTCATTGAGAGCGTACAATCACAGATCGACTTCTAATTGCATATAAAGTTTAAGTTCAAGATTTATTTTATCCAAGTGTCACATGTCAATATGCATATTCAGGGAAACAACATGACATCATCATATGATATTTTTAAACATATGAAACATATTGAAATCCATATGTTGACTTATGACTCATAACAGCATAGAGATTTACTAGCAACAGTGTTTTAATTATTAGCGATATTTATAGGGTTGTTAAAATTGCAAAATTTAGACACATGCAAAAATACCCGATATTACCCAATTTCAAGATAACTACAACTCAAATGTTTTAAGCCGAAAATCATTCGAAATGCATGTAAGTATTTGATATTACTAACAAAAATCAGAGAATCATAATCCGAACTAAAATCAATTAAACTAGAGTCAAAATATGAACAAAGGAAATATTTACACTGAAACGTTTGAAAAAGAACAAGAGAAAAAGACCAGGGCCCGGTTGTTCAAAAGGTGATTAGCTTAATCAGTGATTAGCACAAATTTTAATTTTCCTGTAACTTTAAAATTTAACCATGTATTTAGTTACAACTTTGCAGGTATCAGATATCTAATAGTGTCAATTAACATGCAAACTTTTAAGATTTTACCTTGTAAATCGACAGAAATATTTAAGTTTGAAAAATGTCGTAAAATAGTGTTTAAGCTAATCACCCTTTGAACAACTGGCCCCAGGTGTTCTGGAAAAGTAAGCGTATTCCGTTTAATCGACGACAACAGCTATATAAATGTCACGCACACAAAGTGAGAACTGGGGCATTATTGTCAATAACAAGTAGTCATATTAATGAGCATTAAAAAACATCCACCTTTTTATCATACAAGGATTAAAGGATGAAAATGTGAATATACCTACCCTAGCAGGGTTTGACGCTTCATCATAGCTGTATTCCCAACCGATCCTTATACTGCAACGGACGATGAATCACAGGCACAAACGATCAGTGTTACCTGTATTTAAAATACGATAAACACAATATTTATCTCAATAAGGTGATCTATTAACATACCTATATATCAGATATTTCTTCGTTAAGGTATAATCAATTGGGTTACATAATTAAATTAGTTAGTCGTTCATTGTATTAATTAGTTGTTAATTGTATTACTAATTCGTCTTCTCTCTATAGGGTAAAATATTGCAAAATGGAAACATTTTGATTTTTTTTTGTGGAAACAACTTCTAAGGGACTGATAAATAAGCATAGACAAATTTTAAGGGAACAAAGATTTTACCAAATAACACAATTATATTAATTTAATTTTCCGTTGTGTAGTCTACACTGCTAATTTCCGTGTGACGCCATTTCTCTATACATGTATAACGCTACCTCAATGACATCAAAATGGCGTTCGAAAATGGATGTTGTAATTCAATTAGTGAAAGTAAAAATACTATGAGATGAAATATTAAGCAATTCTCTACAAATTTCATAAAAAATAACCCCAAAACAAAGACAAGAAAATTAATTTAAGGTATATCGACGATGTGTTGTCTATAAACAAAAAGAAGTTTGCTGACTTAGTCGATCGTATATGCCCTACTGAACTTGAGATTAAAGACACAACAGACTCTCCTATATCAGCTTCGTACCTCGATCTTTACATAAAATATGACCAACACGGGCAACTTATTACTAAGTTGTATGTTAAACATGACGATTTCGATTTTCCGATAGTGAACTTTCCCTTTCTTGATAGTAACATCATTGCTTCTCCATCCTATGGTGTTTACATGTCGCAGTTGATTCGTTATTCTATGGCTTGCTCTGAATATCGAGATTTTCGTGATGGATGTCAACTGCTGACGAACCGACTTGAGGGACAGGGATTCGAGAGATGCAGGTTGATGCAGACTATGGGCGCTATCTTGATCTCATCGAAAAATATTCTGTATCTTTGTGTGATATGAAGATGGACGTTTTTGAGTTTGTTTATAAGTGTGCTTACTTGTTGTGATGACAATGATGACTCGGTTGTCATTTTGGGGATTGATGCTTACTTGGATGTGACCAAGATTTACATGGTAGGTGTCGTCGATGAAGCAGACGACGCGTACTCTTCCGGAACACATGGTCTTGTTCTCTTGTGCTTTTACGACAGTCTTCATGTGGGTGTTTCCATTTTTTCCTGTTTTGCCTCTACTTTAATCGATTTTGAGTTCGGATTATAATTTTGTTGACGCTTTGGTATTCTCTGATTTGTTCTTTTGTTGGAAATGCGAAGAATATATAGCAAAATGAATAAAAAGTTTTGGCGCTTCACTGTAATTATCGATGTTTAAAGTGATCTTGATCATAATAACTGTTATAGTTAGCGCTGTATTTGGTTATGTTAGGTATATTTATAGAAATTATGTGTTGTTGTGTGAGTATAATTAACAAACAATAAATGTGTTTTCAAAACCATGTCGGGATAGTAAGAACTTTCCTCACATAGAGGTTCTAGATTTGGTTCTCGAGTTCGGTTCATGGTGGAAATATTTATCACGGCAAGGTGATCTATTAACGATGAATCATAGGCACCAAACGATCAGTGTTACCCGTGTTTAATATATGATAAGCATGATATTTATCTCAGCAAGGTGATCAATTAACATACCTAAATACGGTGTATAAGATATTTCTTCGTTAAGGTATAGTCAATTGGGTTACATAATTAAATTAGTTAGTAGTTCATTGTATTAATTAGTTGTTAATTGTAGTAGTTGACTTTATTTATTACTAAATCGTTTACTCTCTATGGGGTACAATCTTGCAAAATGAAAAAACATCTTGTATTTTTTTTGTGTGGAAACAACATCCCAGTGAATGCTACATTAGAATAGAAGAAATTAAGGGAACAAAGATTTTTACCAAATCCATTTTATTAAATTTTCCTTTGTCTAGTTATGGAGCAATACAGAATTATCTGCTCCTCGAGTTTGGTTTATGGTGGAATAAGATGGTCAGTGAGTTGGATGTAACCAAGATTTACATGGCGGGTGTCGTCGATGAAGCAGAAAACACTTACTCTTTCGGAACACCTGGTCTAATATGCTTGTCCTTTAAAAGGGTCTCCATTTAAATCTTTCCTTTTGTTCATCTTTTGTCCCTACTTTAATCGATTTTGAGTTCGGATTATGGTTTTGTTGACGCTTCTGTATTTTCATTTTGTTTGTAGGTATTGCTAATTTCTTAACAGTGTTTGCGATCAGGAACGCATAACACATAATGATCAAAACATTAATTGATTACATTAGCATACCATTAAGTCGATTAATCTACATTAAATGTAGATAGATTTCTTGTTTAATTTTTTCACATGAAAATCTTAATTTGTATCTCATTCAATAATCAAATTAAATATTATCATGTTAATATTGTTTAGAAATTAATGTACACTAACGTCATGCCTATTTTAAAAGTGTCTATTGAACCAAACTTTTTTTGTACCGGAGAATTGTAATTTCATATATTTAATTTTAGCATACGGGTTTTTATTCAGAAAAAGTGGTTGACTTTTCATTTCTTTTTTCACTTATTCGATATAAAATTGGCCAAGCTTAGGACCAAGGGGAATCTCAATATAAAATTTTCTCAGACGACTTTCTTAAAAAAATCGAGAGCAGTCTTGAACGTTGGAAATCAAACAAATATCTTTGAAGACAATTTATTCTTCTAGTAAGTTAACATAAGTACAAACAAATAATTCTAAATAGGAACTTCCCCTATTTTTCATTCGAAAAAAGGCGAGGATATACTTTCAATGTCACCATGAGGCCCAGGGGATATATGTCAATCACCTGGATAGAGTTAATTGTTTTTATCTAAACAATCATGAAAACAATTGATATTGTCCAGTCGTGTACGCCATCGTGCCGTAAGGATTTAAAAGAATTGACTAAATATCCACTATTGGTCCCCGCCCCTCAACCCGAAGGGGGTCAGACTCTCAGTGTATACAACATTGGCACTCGTTTACAAAATGATACTTCAGACCATATTTGGATGATATACCCGGATGAACTCCTATCTTTCTCCAGAACAGAAGAAAAAGAGGCCTAGTTGGACTGCATCGTCACCGGGTATCAATCTCACATTTGAAAACCTAATTCAGAAGACATTTTAAGCTTTAAACAAATTAGACCCTTGAATAAAAGCAAAGGTATTTCGTTGGAACAATTTATAATTAATAGCCCTCCATTGCAGCATGCTACTGGTCAGATATAAGACTACAACGTTTTCGTCCCGAGTAACATTGAAAGTGGGTTAATGTCTTTCATTTGAATACACCAGCTGGTAGACCTTTACCCCAGCATACAACAGGCCGAAAATTAGTATCTTTGACCTTTTGATTATTGAGAAGAGGGTTGAAGATCTTGCACACATTTAACCATGGCTTTGCTAGCCATCCCAAAATTCAGCGGATCAGAGATTCAGAACCCTTTGCACTAATTTGACCACTGTGATATTGAAAGCATGTCAAGATCATTCGTTTGAAATTGAAAGCATGTCAAGGTCATTCGTTTGAACGAACTTGGTAGCCCATTATCCAAGCATGCTAATGGCCCAATGTTAAAACCATGGTTGTATAGGTTATTGAGAAGTTGTTTGAAGATCTCACAAATAGTTGATCTATGTGACCTTGAAAGCGGGTAACCATCCTTCATTTGAAAAAAGGGAATTCATCCGAGCATGCTACAGGCGCAATATCTGTTCTGACCATTTCGGTTATGGAGAATTGACCTTGAAAGTGGGTCAAGGACATTCGCTTGGAACAAACTAGACAATAATACCAGCATATGTTACAGACCCAATATCAGTACCCTTGAGTTTTGATTATTGAGAAGTTAATATGTGAATATTTTAAAAGTTATTATCCCTGTGACCTTGAAAGTAGGACAAGGTTAATCATATTAACAAACTTGGTAGACCTTTATTCAGCATGATACAGGTCTGATATTTTCATTAAATGCCTTTTCCTTATTGAGAAGAAGTTATTTAAAGTGAACAAGTGGCTCAAGGGGCCTGTATTGTACCTGAATACAGCTGTATCAAAACATTCATGGAAAAATTTGGACAATACCGGGGTATATCCTGTCATTCCTTTTACAAGATGAAAGATTATACAGAAATAACTATATTTTCCTTATCAAGCTCCACCATTTAAACGGAAATTGATCAAAATTTACTTTGTGGTTCTTGACCAGAAAGGACTTTGAGGTAAAGTTGATGGATGGGCAACACACCACAGCATACAATTAGGATAGGATATACACATGTAGCAGAATGGCAGCTATCTGTCTCATTCCATTAAGTCTCAAATTTATGTTGGTGTTTATTTATTTACATTCTGAGAACAAATAATCAGTCTGTGTGAATATAAACAAAACAAAAACAAATAGTTTTGGTCTCATTATTGCACTATGGGTACATTTTAATACTGGTACAAGCAATACATTTTAAGACAAAGTGTGCAAGTACTACATTTAAAGACAAAGTGTGCAAGTTCTACATTTAAAGACAAAGTGTGCAAGTACTACATTTAAAGACAAAGTGTACAAGAACTACATTTAAAGACAAAGTGTGCAAGTACTACATTTAAAGACAAAGTGTGCAAGTACTAGATTTAAAGACAAAGTGTGCAAGTACTACATTTAAAGACAAAGTGTACAAGAACTACATTTAAAGACAAAGTGTACAAGTACTACATTTAAAGACAAAGTGTGCAAGTACTAGATTTAAAGACAAAGTGTACAAGTACTACATTTAAAGACAAAGTGTACAAGTACAACATCTAAAGACAAAGTGTACAAGTACTAGTAACATTTAAAGACAAAGTGTACAAGTACTACATCTAAAGACAAAGTGTACAAGTACTACATTTAAAGACAAAGTGTACAAGCAAATGCTGCTGTGGCTGATTAGTTTGGCATAATACATATAAGGCCGTATTCAAAAAGAAAAACCTAAAGGTTTTTTTTTCTAGCAAGTGTTTTGATATCAAAATTTTGACTCATTGTATTTTGAATTAGTTTGCTGACTAAAACAATGCTGATAGTTTTAAACTATTCCCTTAAGGCTTGTGACCTAAAAAAGCGGAAACTACATTGGGGACGGATTCTCCATTGAAAACAATATATGACAACATCATCATAGCATAACATACAGTTATATACAGGTGTAGTTACTTAAAAACAAAAGGCCCATAGAGTCTGTATTACTCCTTGACAAATTTAAATAACCTAGCTGACATACATACAGAAAGTGAATTTTTCTTTTTATAGAATTTACTACGTTTCCCCTATTGGCCCCTTCTCATCAGGCCCTTTAGGGGCCAGAACTAGCATTTATACAACATTGAATCCCCTTTTTCCAAGGATAGTTAAGATCAAAATCTGAGCAAATCCTTTCAATCCTACAGAAAAAGTAGGATTTTAATGGATTTGCTTTATTGGGCCCCATCCCTAAGGCCCATTGGGGCCAGACTCACTGTTTGTAAAAAATAGTTCCCCATCACCTTAAGAGGCTCCAGACAAAATTTGGTTAAAATCAGCTTAGTGGTTTATGACTAGTTGGGATTTATAGGAAAAGCTGATGGATGGACGATGGATGTTGCACTATGGTTCACTTGCCCTTCAAGTAGGTGAACTAAAAAAAATTCAAAGAAAATAAAAACTTCCAATAAAACATCTATAAATTGTATAGATTATCTCCCTAAATACTCTCGTCGATTACCTGTACAAAGGTGTGCCTTTTAATTAACAGTGTTCATGTCAAAGCATAAGTGTAACCAACCCTTGTAATATCAATACTTGTCTCTAAGGGCTATTCAATAATTATGTTGGGGAGGTGGGAGGCACCAGTATTTATACATGTAAATAAAGGATGTGGGGTTGAAACCAGATCTGCATACTAAATCTCTTTTAATATCTGATGAGTGGTTAGGTCTCTGAAAAAGTACCTCCTACTCTCCCATAGGGTTCATGATGGAACAGCCCTATTTAAATACAGTATCAGTACTTCAATATTTTTATATTGTAACATCATAATAGAGAAAGATGACCTGCATGTTTATAGATAATAAGCTAGTGGCAATGTTATTTGATTTGAAATTTTTGCCTTTTATGAGGCCAAAAATTACCCTTAACAACCCAAAACCATCAAATAACATAAACATGTTCACTATCATTGTGTAATTTCTTCCTAAAACCATATCAGGTTTGTCCAATCATCACAGATCTTTTCTAAAGTATTAAAATCCATATATCAAATGCTATCTAACAGTGTCTAAATTGCCATAAACAAATATTAACATCTTCATACATATGTGTTTGACAACAAGAACAGCGTCATCCTCGACACTCAAGGGGCACCATCCTCGACGCTCCAGGGGCTAGGTTCACTGTCTATCTCTGCGTCGCTGTAAAATGCCATAGCAATTTTGAAAGCACACAACCGGCTTTTTGACTGGTCTAGGGTAAAATTTGATTTAGGGTTACGCAACTGACTGTTTTTTTTTTTACATACTGTATGTTTACAAAAGGCTCAAACTAATCATTTCATATCCATTAATTTTGCTATGACCTATTCCAGGGCTGCAGGAAGTGAAAGTTAGTGTAATCCTTGGAGTATCGAGGATGGAAAAGCTTATACCAAGACATTATACAACTTCATTAATAATTACAGTAACAATACATACAATGTATATATACATCACAAAGGAATATCAACAGGTTTCATATATATCACAATAAATTAATTCCAGTGTGGTCTCATTAAAAATTGTGGAACAGTACCATAAAGTAATACACGTATATATAATCATACATATTGTGTTCTGATCATAGTTAATGACTAGTTAGGTCAAGGTCACATAATACTTTTAACCCTTTCACATCGCTATACCTTTAATAAACTCTGCCATAACTGATTTGGATGAGTCTATTTTGGTCTATAGGGTTAGAAGTGTTAGGAGGACCATGGTGGCCGAGTGGTTAAGGTGTTCCAACATTCTACCACTAGCCCTCCACATCTGGGTTGTGAGTTCGAATCCCATGTGGGGCAGTTGCCAGGTTACGACCGTGGGTCGGTGGTTTTTTACTGGGTACTCTGGCTTTCCTCCACCTCTAAAACCTGGCACATCCTCAAATGACCCTGGCTGTTAATAGGACATAAAACAAAAATAACCAAACCAAATCGAAGTGTCTATCTTACAGAGACAGCCGAAATAAAATTGAGCATACTGTTCCTGATAACATTGTCCTTGTTCTGTAATATTTACTATGAAGTACAATGTTCTGTATCAACATTATTGTACCAACACAACAGGAAGATTGTTTTAAAGTTGCTATTGTTAAACAATATATTATCTCTGTTAGTTAATGACCTTGACCTCTAGAATTTTATATATACTAGTATATCTATCGCCTTGTGATTTTTAGAGATTTTCAGGGACAACAAGATTCTGATATAATCTAAGCAAAGGCATTAATGTACAGAGAAGATTAAAACCACTTATCCCATTCTCAACCCAAAAATTAACCAAAGATTTCTGATACAAGACACATTGTCACAAGCAGAATATAAAATGACCCACTATCAGATTGTAAAGTATTCAAACAGTTGGGAGTAACAGAACTTCCTTCTATCTCACAGAAGCTGAAACTAAGCAATGCTTTTATATTCTGGTAATAATAATTAACAATTCAAATTGTGATATAATTGTGAAAGTATTTTTCTTTGTGACATTAGCATGAAAATTTAAAACAGGAATAAAATAATGATGTATACATGTGACACACAAAAACAGAAATAACAATCAAAACTTGCAAACAATCAAATTTAAACTGATAATCAATTTAAACAGATAAGCAATCAATTTAAGCAGATAAACAATCAATTAAACTGATAAACAAACAATTCAAACTGATAAACAATCAATTAAAACTGATAAATAATCAATTAAAACCGATAAATAATCAATTAAAACTGATAAACAATCAATTAAAGCTGATAATCAATTAAAACAGAAAAACAATTTATTAAAACTGATAAATAATCAATTAAAATTAATAAACAATCAAATTAAAACTTACTGGTAAACATTAAAAAAGCTAGCTTGAAATGCTAAAATGAACTTCAGATCAAACATTCTACAGATCTTTACAATTTGTAATTTGAAATTCAAAAAGAAACTACGCACGCATCTACTATTTTAATATCGGTCAACACTATGAACTAAATTAAAGCCGTGATAAAATACATCAAAAGCAATGCAGTAAAATTGATAAAATCTTTTTGAAACATAGAAATTATTTCAACCAAACAATTCATTATCATGAATAAAACACATCCAGAGTATGCATTTAACTCTTTCACCCCTGAAGTTTCAAAATGAACTATTCCAACCTTTGAATTGGAAGAGTACAAATGTGTCTTCAGGGATGGATAAATTAAAACTCAAGAACAAGGTGACATATTATCTCCCTTTGCAAACTAAAAGACTTAACAATACTTAACATATATGAACATATTAAGGCCTACTTTGATTTATTTTTTTAAATTTCTCCCAAATCTGTTTGGACAATAAACCTATATACTGTATAATATTCCTATAAAATAAGAGGCTAACTTTTGATTGATTAATTTTTTTTTCAAATTTTGATTAACCTGAATAATCATGTCTGAAGTTTGAAACTCAATCACATGAACTTCAAGTCGCATCACTTTTGATTTGTATAGTGCTCAATATTTGGCCCCATGCATACAATTTATGTATTATAATACAAATGTAGCATCAATTTGTTCGAAAAGCCCCTCTCAAACAAAAAAAACCCTGAGAGGGTGAAAAACTACTTTACAATTGTATAACTATTTCATCTTTTAGATGACCTACATGAAACAACAATTCAAGAAATATTCTGAAAGCAATAGCAATCTAGTAATCTGCTGCATTCCCCAAAAAGCCATGAGCCTGACTCAGCTCTCAAATCACACATACAATACCAAGTCCGGAACACCATCTAATGTTTTACAATTTTTTTGACTTCATCCATGTCGCAAGAAACATTGTCCTCCTTGACAAACCAGTGGTGCCACTTTTTGGCGCGATCAATCTTTGCCTTGTTTCCGAGAGCCCAGTTATTGTTGATGATGTCTGGATCTAGCTGGTCCCGTTTAGATTTCGGATAAGAATACCATTTCCCGTCAGGGTAGACTTGCAGAGTCAACATCTTGTACTGTATCCCTTTGTGTCGTGACGTGATCAAAGCAGACAGGAACTGTTGATCATTTTCACCTTCTGAAATCACTTGGTTCGGTGGCATTTTTTTCAAGCGGGTATCAAGATTATAAAGTTTATCAGTGAGTGCTCTCCACGTCGCCTTCATTGCAGTTGTTGGACGCATAAACAGAAATCCACCGGCTATTGTCCCTGGTCTCTCGGATACTGGAGTCACTAGAATGTCATACTGTTCTGCTGTTTTTTTCAACACCGGCAAAGGATTGCGAATCCAAAGGCAATCTACTTCAAACAGAAAAATTTCGAGGTTGGCGTTCAGCATAGCTAACAAGGCTTCAGTTCTCCTCACCATCAGTCTCACATAGCCTGCGTGGCTGTACACTTGGTCTCCACTCAGGGAGAGGCCCGACAGGGTGACCGCACTCACCTCCGGCCAGTCCTTGTGGAGCTTGTCTCGGGACACAGTGTCGGTCGTGATGAACAACACCTGTTTGTGAATGTCCATGTGTTTAGTGTTACATAGCCAACTGTAGGTAAAGCTCATGTAGGCATCGTTTATAAGTGTGACCAGAACTGTATTGTTGGTTCTGGAGTGGATTCTTTTCCCCATTTCTACGACAGATAAAATGCCGATATCTTGGTTAACGACAGATTTAGAGTTAGATTCTATGATAATGTTTGTGTTTTCGTGTAGTGAATCACGCTTCATTTCTTTTTCGTTTGTTGTAATGGCCCGGTCTGCTTTGAAGTAGATAAGCAGTGGACACACTACAGCTATAGTAAAGACTAAAGGAACCAAAATAAATTTTTTCATCATCCTCATTTTTTATCTTCAAATCTTTCGTCCTAAATTGAAGTTGTCATAAGGTTACAGTAGAAAACATAAACAGATGTGAACTCCTCATCCTTGGCCCTAATTCTCATCTGGAGTCGTGTCCCCTGCCTCATAATGATCTAGTTATCCTGAAAAAGCAATAAAAATTATATATTAAAAAAAAAAAATAACTGAAACATGATTTATCAATTATTGACACATCTGGAATAATACATAATGTAGTTTTCAAGATAAATTCTTTAGACAGCTAGAAAGTATATCAAAATTAATAAAAATATATATATCTGACCCTCTTTATATTGGTGTTGCTGGATCAATACTGATCCATCAGCAACACCATTATTTAGCGGATCAGATATCTAGCGAATCGGATAGTCAGAACCCTTTCGACTAGGATTGGAACTGCGAACCCCAGATCCCTTTTTAAGTCAGATGCTCATCTGCCTTTGAGTGACTGAATTTAAACATATATAGCAGTTAGGCCTACACTATATTTACCATAAAGTTTGAAGTATTATATAAAAATACTTCCCCTTTCTGAAATGTTTTCCCTTCAACACCGCAATTTAACCCATGTAAATTCTTATTTCACTTTCTGGACAACAAATAGGGCCTGTCAGACAACATTTGTAACTGGAAAGGTAATAGTGCTTCCATCAGGGATCAAACCTGCAATCCCGATCTATATTTTCTTTAGTCAAACACTCTACCATTGAGATAAAGGGAAACTCTGTTGCTAAAAGTGAACGTAATTCTTTTGTAATAGGACAAGGAATAGTGCTAAAAAAAGTTTCTGGGGCCCTTGACCTATGACTGCATGCCTGCCTGTGATAATGTTAGCTCTAAACGGTGAGATGATTTTTAGCTCACCTGGCCCGAAGGGCCAAGTGAGCTTATGTGATGGTGCAGCGTCCGTCGTCCGTCCGTCCGTCCGTCGTCCGTCGTCCGTCCGTCCTGCGTCCGTCAACTTTTTCCTTTAAACGACTTCTTCTAAAATACTGAAAGGACCAGTGACATGAAATTTGGCTGGTAGATTTCCTGGAAGGAGCTGAACAAAGTTTGCGAAAAAAAATCACTTTGACCTAATTTCAAGGTCACAGGGGTCAAAAATGTCGAAACCTTCAAACAACTTCTTCTAAAATACCGTCAGGCATAGAGACTTCATATTTAACCAGTAGCTTCCTTGGATGAAGCCAAATAAAGTTTGCGAAAAGAAATGACCTTGACCAATATTCAAGGTCACAGTGAGGTTAAATCTATTTTAACCTTTAAACAACTTCTTCTGAAATACCAAAAGCCCTAGAAACATGGCATTGAGCTGAAAGGTTCCTTGGATGAAGCCCAACAAAGTTTGCGAAAAAAAATGACCTTGACCTATATTCAAGGTCACAAGGGTCAAATCTGTTAAAGCCTTTAAACGACTTCTTCTGAAATACCAATAGCCCTAGAAGCATGATATTTGGCTGAAATGTTTCTTGGATGAAGGCCGACAAAGTTTGCGAAAAGAAATGACCTTGACTTATATTCAAGGTCACAGGGGTCAAATCTGTTAAAACCTTTAAACGACTTCTTCTGAAATACCAAAAGCCTGAGAAGCATGATATTTAGCTGAAAGGTTCCTTGGATGAAGCCCGACAAAGTTTGCGAAAAAAAATAACCTTGACTTATATTCAAGGTCACAGGGGTCAAATCTGTTAAAACCTTCGAACGACTTCTTCTGAAATACCAAAAGCCCTGGAAGCATGATATTTGGCTGAAAGTTTCCTTGGATGAAGCCCGACAAAGTTTGCGAAAAGAAATGACCTTGACCTATATTCAAGGTCACAGGGGTCAAATCTGTTAAAGCCTTCAAACGACTTCTTCTGATATACCAAAAGCCCTAGAAGCACGATATTTGGCTGAAAGGTTCCTTGGATGACGCCCGACAAAGTTTGCGAAAAGAAATGACCTTGACTTATATTCAAGGTCACAGGGGTCAAATCTGTTAAAACTTTTAAACGACTTCTTCTGAAATACCAAAAGCCCTGGAAGCATGATATTTGGCTGAAAGGTTCCTTGGATGAAGCCCGACAAAGTTTGCAAAAAGAAATGACCTTGACTTATATTGAAGGTCACAGGGGTCAAATCTGTTAAAACCTTTAAACGACTTCTTTTGAAATACCAAAAGCCCTAGAAGCTGGATATTTGGCTGAAAGGTTTCTTGAATGAAGCCCGACAAAGTTTGCGAAAAGAAATGACCTTGATCTTTATTCAAGGTCACAGGGGTCAAATCTGTTAAAACCTTTAAACGACTTCTTCTGAAATACCAAAAGCCCTAGAAGCTTGAAATCTGGCTGAAAGGTTCCTTGGATGAAGCCCGACAAAGTTCGCGAAAAGAAATGACCTTGATTTATATTGAAGGTCACAGGGGTCAAATCTGTCAAAACCTTTAAACGACTTCTTCTGAAATACCAAAAGCCCTGGAAGCATGATATTTGGCTGAAAGGTTCCTTGGATGAAGCCCGACAAAGTTTGCAAAAAGAAATGACCTTGACCTATATTGAAGGTCACAGGGGTCAAATCAGTTAAAGCCTTTAAACGGCTTCTCCTGATATACCAAAAGCCCTAGAAGCATGATATTTGGCTGAAAGGTTCCTTGGATGAAGCCCGACAAAGTTTGCGAAAAGAAATGACCTTGACTTATATTCAAGGTCACAGGGGTCAAATCTGTTAAAACCTTCGAACGACTTCTGCTGAAATACCAAAAGCCCTGGAAGCATGATATTTGGCTGAAAGGTTCCTTGGATGAAGCCTGACAAAGTTTGCGAAAAGAAATGGCCTTGACCTATATTGAAGGTCACAGGGGTCAAATCTGTTAAAACCTTTAAACGACTTCTTTTGAAAACCAAAAGCCCTAGAAGCTTGATATCTGGCTGAAAGGTTTCTTGGATGAAGCCCGACAAAGTTTGCGAAAAGAAATGACCTTGACTTATATTCAAGGTCACAGGGGTCAAATCTGTTAAAACCTTTAAACGACTTCTTTTGAAATACCACAAGCCCTAGAAGCTTGATATTTGGCTGAAATGTTTCTTGGATGAAGCCCGACAAAGTTTGCGAAAAGAAATGACCTTGATCTTTATTCAAGGTCACAGGGGTCAAATCTGTTAAAACCTTTCAACGACTTCTTCTGAAATTCCAAAAGCCCTAGAAGCATGATATTTGGCTGAAAGGTTTCTTGGATGAAGCCTGACAAAGTTTGCGAAAAGAAATGACCTTGACTTACATTGAAGGTCACAGGGGTCAAATCTGTTAAAACCTTTAAACGACTTCTTCTGAAATACCAAAAGCCCTAGAAGCATGATATTTAGCTGAAAGGTTCCTTGCATGAAGCCTGACAAAGTTTGCGAAAAGAAATGACCTGGACCTATATTCAAGGTCACAGGGGTCAAATCTGTTAAAACATTCAAACGACTTCTTCTGAAGTACCAAAAGCCCTAGAAGCATGACATTTGGCTGAAAGGTTTCTTGGATGAAGCCTGACAAAGTTTGCGAAAAGAAATGACCTTTATCTTTATTTGCCTAGAGACATAATATTTGGCTGGTAGCGTCCTGGGATGAAGCCAAACAAAATTTGAAAATGAAAATGATGTTATCTTATAAGGTCACAGGGGTAAAAAATGTTTAAATCTTAAGATGTTCTTCTAAATGTCTTACATTAAAAGATTTTAGGGGACTTTAGGGTTACACTATAATATAAGTCATAGATTAATACCAGGTGAGCGATGCAGGCCCATTGGGCCTCTTGTTATATAATTGCGTTATTAAACTGAGCAGAGCCATATAATTTGTATCATCCTCGGTGTCCAGGGGTTACGATCACCTACGCTCTCTATATTTCTGGAATATGCCATGGCAAAACTGAAGGCACCCTCAGGTAAAAAAAGCAGACCAGTATTGCTAGGCTGCATATGGATATCCTTTGAAAATTACATAGGAGCCGCAACAGACTTCAAAGCCAGTCAAATTTACCGTTATGTGACCACAGGATTCTTTTGATGTACATCAAAGGGTGAACCAATCTTCTTGCCTCGATCATCAACAAAGTTGTTGCACACAGAGCCTTCAGTTTTGCCACGACATATGCCAGGAGTGAAGAGAGCGTAGGTGATCGTAACCCCTGGATATCAGTGCAAGGATGACTTTGAGCCATATAGGAGGCTGTGTGTACATTTAATATTAATTAGCACTTAATTATAGCTGCATGTCCACTGTCCAATCAGATGCTTTATTGTTGAGCTAAAGGGAAATTCCTTGGCTGTAAATTTTTAATATTACAAATAATATTAATAACATACTTGCCATCTTTTTGAAATTTCCATGGGGGAGAATACGCATGCTCAGAATTGAAAACATAAAGAATATGTATACATGTACATTCAGAGGAAAAATAACACTTTTAAATGGCTTCTTTTGAGCTCTTCTTTCAGATGAAGTCATCACATCTTTAAAAATAGGAACAGTTAAGCAGATTCTCAAGTTGAAAATGCAACATTTTAGGGTCAAAAATCGGGAGTCTCCCTCCTAAATAGGGAGGGTTGGCAAGTACTTTTTGGTATAAACACATGTGTACAATACATCAGTACCATTACATTTCCAAAACAGATTCAGTAATACTGTTGGCTTATATAATATACAACCAGGAAGTCAGACAATGCAGCCTCCCTAAAACTGTAAAACAGTAAACAATAATTAAAGTCGTGTGGGCATGTTTATTTTATATAAATGAATGACGAAAAACTGGTTGGTTTTTCTATGTAACATGCAAATACTAATCACAGGCCCTTGTCCTATTGGACTGATGAAAGCAGGTCTAGACTAAGCTTTGTCATCTCCGGTTCAGCATCTGATCAGCTGCTGATAGATTGGACCAAGATCAGACACCAGACCTTATTTCATTTATCATAATATAAGCGAACTAGGCCTAAGTTACCCTGTTCCAATCGTTCTGATTGCGATATACAAAAGCGGCCTAACTCAGATATTTTATGAAATTTGTTTAAAATCGTCAATTATCGTTACCATGAGCCGATCAAATAGAAAAAGAAAAAAATGCACTAGCGTAGCTACCTGTAGGCGTGACTCCGTGTAAGTTAGCCATTTTGTTCTCCACTCGGAACACATCGGCGATTATCCATACAGTACCGTTAATGGCACAGGCACTTGCTAACTCCGGTCTTGCCGTGGGTCGACTACGAATAAGCCTACGTACAGTGTACGTATATACGTCCGCGTGAACTCACTCTACAAATATGCGTAACTGAAACAATATGACCGTGTGTTACGTTGCTGACCGGGATATGAGGCATATTGATTGAGACGAGTGCCTGAGCAAAAATGATTAACACTTTAACTAAAACTTAGATTCAAAGGAAAACTTTTTTTACCGGAACGTTACCATATGCATGGACGCATACGTGAGACATATATACGCCCCTGCCCTATGCAATAAGGTGCAAAAAAGTCGCTGTTTAGGGATTCGACACAATACTCACTATATCATATTAGATAATTATATAACAGATAATCTAATTCCGTGTTTATATATTCAGGGACGTGATATATTATATAAGATATCTTATATACTAGTTCATGGCATAGTAGACAATGCAAAATGAATGATATATCGGTGTGCTCGCTTAAAGTATTTTACAGTTTTTTTTTATATTGCATAATGTAGATTATATATTTACATCGACATTTTTTAAAAAACTATAAAATATAAAATGCATTTGTAACCATCTGACGTTCCACATACTTTTAATTTTATGAAAATTTTGTACATGTTCTTTTCTGATCAAAATTATCACTACACTTACCCGGGGACGCACATATATACGTCCCTAACTTTCCTCGTGTATTTGCCAAAATGTCATATTTAGTATCAAAACAGCAGCAATTTTATTTATTAACTTTTTGCCTGTGAAATATAGAAAATTATTAGACTAATAAAAACTTATATTTTCACTGCAGTGATGAGCGAAAATGTAAGGTTTTGCATTGAAAATAACAGGTTTTGCCGGAAATACTTTCCTGTTGCTGACCCGATTGGTTGTGATTCCGACCGATTGTATTGGCCTATATTTTTCAGTAGACAGGTAAAGGGAAAACTAACAAAGGCATTTGAAGGCCTCATTCGAAATGTAATAAAACTGTTTTAATGGTTTACCGTTTAATATAAAAAATATTTCATTCCTATTGCAGTTTTTTATTTTCATATTTTCACTCGTGAAACGAACTTGTGAAAATATATAAAAAAAAAAAATAAAATAAAAAAAATCTGCCATACTTGTGAAAAATATTTGATATTAACAGAGACGTATAAAGCCTTTAAAGGCCCAATATACGTAACTTTCGGCAAAACTTGAAGCAAAAATCTAGCCTAATAACTTATTATATTTATAGATTTAGTTAAGATTAACTGATATCAACAATATTCAAGATGAATTCTTTCGCGGTTACCGGTACAGCAGCATTTGAAACACGCTATTTGTAAACACGCGTCCATTTCGAGCCGTCTTCTACCTTCGGTTTGTTGTTGAAGTGGGCCCCACCTGAACTATATTCAATTCTTTGGATTTTTTTGTCAAGAGTTTCAAGTTAGTTACCGCTCAGGTTTACTTCGTTTTAGGCTTATTTTTGCATGGTTATCAACTGGATTTTTTCAGAATTTTTCAGAATCACGAAAATTTCCCTGAAGTTACGTAAATGGGCCTTTAAAAGTCTCTGATATAAAACAACGGATAACACCATACAGTGTAATTCATATTCAAAATCATATTCACCGGTGATAATTATACATGTATTTTGATAGGTCACTCAATCTGGTGTTTTACAAGGAGGTCCATTACGACTATCAGTAGTTATAATGACTAATATGCAGTTTTGGTTTATTTTTTACACTTAACAAAAATATAAAAGAAATCAAACTGAGGGCCAAATGTTGACCCCACATTTTAAAAATAATATAGATTTAACTTTTTGATGGAGTAATAGTGCCATTTAGCTGGGATAATTATAACCCATCAAAACTTTCATTTGAGAGACTGATTTCAAATGAGGCCCATAACAAACTGAAAATCTGTGAAGTATAATAAATATGGTGTCTACTTGGTATATTTTAGTATATAACATGTACATTTGAGATATACTTCCCCAGTATATAAAACCAGGGACGTATATGTGACATATACGTCCCTGATAAAACCAGGGACGTACTGTATATATATATATATATATATACGTCCCTGATAAAATTGATGAGCATATAACATATTTAAAAAACGACCTCAACATTTTGATTTACTTAATTAATATGAATTGAAAGTCTTGGGAGATGGCTTAATATAGGAGTAAACTCTTGTTGCCAAATCCCATTAAATCAAATGTTGTATATATTATATCTTGTATTGTAAATAATTGGAAATAAAATACTGTTTAAACCAATTGAAAGTTATAAACTCAAGTAAA
Source organism: Mimachlamys varia (assembly GCA_947623455.1). Classification (NCBI taxonomy): domain Eukaryota; kingdom Metazoa; phylum Mollusca; class Bivalvia; order Pectinida; family Pectinidae; genus Mimachlamys; species Mimachlamys varia. The sequence goes on along the minus strand of OX392532.1, from coordinate 22,885,183 downwards.
ATAAAATAATCTTGTGTGCTTATTAAAGTAATGAAATAAAATGTATTGGCTAATGTATGTTCAGAGACGTATAAAGCCAGAGATATGTTTGAATACATCACAGGTCACATTTCAGCAGGCGTCAGGACTAAGGAAAATCGAGGTAAAAATATTGATGGCTAAGGGTAGATAACTCTAATATTTTTTCTGACGAATTCGTCAAATGTCATTCAACATGGCGTCTGCCTGTGCCCTGGAATGGGTACCAGATTCCTTATACAACACAGCAGTTTCAGCCATTGTAGCTTCATATTACCGATACAAAAGGGACATAAAGGCATTACCAGAGAATGTCCAGTTTGATATTTACTACAAGGTATGGTATGAGGCGTTTGTTTACCCAGGAATAAACCTCGATTCTCATCCGTTTCGTCAGCAAGTTTCACTGAAATGACAGCTCTCCTGTAAAAACGAGTAGATGAATCATTCCGATATTTTTTTTAGTTTATAAGAATAGTTTGATTTAACAAGCGTACACTCAGGTGTAGATTATTCCTTACGACACACGGTAAAGTTTCAGTATATATCAATATATATAATATTTATAAGGAAAGCTTACCAGACTAAAAACAGACCAAATGATATGCCATCCTTGTTGTCATCATGAATGCTCACAACTCAAACTTGCAGTTATCTGGTAAAGGATAAAAAAGACCGCTTCAGGTGCGTTCAAGGAAATTTTATATGTGAACAACATGCATGCATCTGTCATTCTGTGGGAAATTTAGTTATATGTGCCAAGTGCAGTGTATCTATTCACATCCATTTACAGTACAGTATATAAATATATGTGCAGTCAGAATAAAATCTGGGTATATAGAATGCTATTCAGTTGATTATTCAATAACCAGAAAACTTACATAATGACTTTAATTGTAAAAGGAACAGAAAAATAGTATGACGGGCTGGATTGGAACTTGCAAAGGACCATTTAACTGATGCAACCCCCCCCCTTTGATGTTTGGATACCATGTCGAGCATTAACCTAATACTTGAGTGTAAAATTTTAATATTGAAATTAATACATAATAATACATAGATATAATGATAAAAGTTGCCCCCTAGTTTTGAGAGAGATAAAATTTCCCACAGCTCATTGTCAAAAGTAGTGCAATCTGACAGGGTGTCATCCTCGATATCCAGGGGTTACGATCACCTTTGCTCTCTACACCCCTTGAATATGTCATGGCAAAACCGAAGGCACGCTCAGGTAGAAAAAAACTGGCAAATTGCTAGGCTGTATGCCTTTCCTTTGAAGATTACAAAGGAGCTCAACCAACTTCAAAGCCTATCAATTTTTACCGTTATGTGATCGATGACCTCAAGATTCTTTTAATATACATCAGAGGGTCAGACCAGTCTTCATGCCTCATCAGTAAGGAGACACACACAGAGCCTTCAGTTTTGCCATGACATATTCCAGAGTGTAGAGGGTGAAGGTGAGCGTAACCGCTGGATATCAAGGATGACAGGAAGTAAGAATTTTGGTTGTGTTGTTCGAGAGAGAACATATTTGAAAAGGGAGGAGTAAGTGTTGCAGATTTTAATGTAGGCTTTGGAATACGGACACCTTAGCTTGCAGTGTTTTTCCTGTCTATATAACTGGGTTCGCCAAACGACCCCATTCCCAATGCGTTTTAGTGTTATTTTTTCCCAAAATCAACTAAAAAATTCCCAATTATTATGACTTTTCAAAATTCGGAAAAAAAGGACAGGCACATGATGTTATAATGAATAAAAAATCATTAAAAGAAATATCAGTGAGTGAGTGAGTCTGTGACTCAGACTCGACTCACCATGTAACTCACAGTTCTTTGTTTTCATTGTTTACCATACCGTAAAGCTAAATGTTACACTGTGCACATGTAAAAGTGGTTAACATGGAACATTTAATGAGTGGTTGGGTTTAAATTTTTCCCAATTTATTACCTGTTCACGCTAAATTTCCCAATTTGGCAAATTGAATTTTTCCCAAAATACCCAGGAAAGACACTGGCTTGTAGCTTTGCACTAAAAGGGAATTTCCTTAAGCACATCATGATCAGTGGTATACATATAAAGTGTCCAACTATGAAACTGGAGTGATCACATACTGTAAATCCCTGGTGAAACAAACGTTAACCCTTCCCTTTCCTGTTAAACTTGAAACAAACAATATATTTGGTCACAGGCATTAAATGCGAGTCCATGGTGAGATTGGAATGTGGAACTCTCCAAAATCTAGACTGGTGATGTGGCTAAATCATTGAGTTTTCTGAATCGGCAACATTCCTCTACCTTATTTTCTCAACCATTTTCTCCCAAAGATAATTTACAACCCAGTTTTAGGTATCGATCCCTTTCCGGGCAGTCACCTATTGCTTGAAACAGGGATGGCAAGCTCCCCTAAACTATTGTTTATGATAGATCCAATCTGGTTCCTCTAAGTTATAAAAACATGCAAACTAAGAATGAACATTATAATCAATATGATGGCATAATCTTGCACACATTTTAAAATTTGAAGTTATTGACATATACAATTGTAGATGGATATATATGGTGACCTTGTGTATCCATTTATCTTGTGTATTGATAACTGTCATTGCTTGGTTGTAGCCTTATTTCTTACAGCAGAGATCAGGATGTTAAAGTATCTGTTGCTGTGCAATTTTAATCATGGAACCACACAGCACCAGGTCTAACTGTCTTGCATAGTATCAATATGGCAGTATAAAAGGTGCTGTCGTGAAATGTCCTATATAGTCCTATACTCGCTGACAGAACATCAACCTCTGTTATTTAAAACAAAACCTGGAACTGTGGAATCGTATTGGCGATACAGTTGTAAATAAACAGCTCTGAAATCTTCCTCAAAAACAAATATCAAGTGGAAATTTAGGACTATGATGAACGCTTGATTAGCTGTCTACACCTTTGATCATTTGTTATTGTCCTCATTAACTAATGAACACTTGATTAGCTGTCTACACCTTTGATCATTTGTTATTGTCCTCATTAACTAATGAACACTTGATTAGCTGTCTATACCTTTGATCATCTGTTATTGTCCTCACTAACTAATGAACACTTGATTAGCTGTCTATACCTTTGATCATCTGTTATTGTCCTCACTAACTGATGAACACTTGATTAGTTGTCTACACCTTTGATCATCTGTTATTGTCCTCACTAATAATTAACTCATTCACCCTAAACATTTCATAATGAACTGTTTCAACCTTTAAAATGAAAGAGTTCAGTTGTGTCTCCGGGGGGAAGTGAATTCAGAATGATCATGTTGTAAAAAAATACTCAGTATTAGTGTTGTGGTTGAATTTTGGATAGATTTCAAAATTATGTACAGTCGGGTCTACAGCTACAAAGAACAGTCCAACAAAAGTTACAAAACCGGGATCACAACATACCACTTACAAAAAATGTAAATGCAATCTGTTTTTGGTGTAAACAGACTTATTTAAGGGGTTTGGCTATTGGCTAATTCAGTTGTAAATCATAGTGTATACTAGTGACTATTTTAATTTCTCTGATTTTGAATTTAATGCTTTTTGTTTTTCAGCTTTACAACAAAGGCCAACTATGTCAGCTAGGGCTGGACTTTTCAGAACTAGACACATTTTCAAAGGTGCTGAAGATAGTAGACAAAAGGTACGGAAGACCATTGAATTGCAACTACATGTGGTCATTTTGAAAAACAAATAGCAGTCATGTACATTGTAGCTACATTAATCATTTGATCTTCAAAGTGCTTGTTATCATTTTCAGAAAAAAAAATTAATGATTGAGTTGGTACAAAAACCTAGGTTTATTTAATAGGATTACAATAGGTCCTTTTCATGGGCCCTCCACAGGGCAAATCAGCAAGCTTGAAGTCCTCTTTAAGTCTGTATGGGAATATTTTAGGGTTCCAATTCAATTATTTTGATTTGAGATTTCTAGTCATGTATATTCTTTCTTCACTCATGAAGATTTCAAGACTCCTGCAAGCCCTGTAGTTTTATCCATGCCAACATTTCTTTATTTTCAGACATTTGCTGCACCACAGTTTTCAGGCGTTAATGGACCATGGTGTGCGTGTGTCAGACATTCTTGCTGATGCGTTCACGGTACAGTTAATGCCAGCCTCCTGTCCAGATGCAGTCTCTAGAGACCGAGCTATTCAGTTTGGTCTATCCCTTGGTAAGATATTAATGTTGATAGTACAAGTAGTCAAGTTTTGTTTATGTCAAAATTGGTAATAGCAATGGATAAAAAGATAAGAAAATACTGTAATTACTGTTATTCAAATGGCCCCAGATCCATAAGTTATTTCTGATATGAGAGTCAGGTCAGTGATCTTCATCTTGATTCTTTAAACCTACCAGTAATACCATAACCTTATTACTGAAAAATAAGAAAATCATCTTTATTCATTTTGTAGGTAGCTTTTTGAGTGATGCTGGTTGGTTTTACGCAAGCGAGAAAGTATTCAAGGGTTGTCTGCTCTTGTGTCAGATGGATGATGTCACGTCTAGTCTCCTTAAAGCCTTGGACTGTAGCGTAAGGTAAGAAAATTAGTTGAGTTTTATATAAAAAACTGTATCACTTCACTAAAAAGAAATGTTAAAACCAGTCCTTTTAATTTTGTCCATGACTTCTTGTTAACAGTCAACCTTATAAAATTCTTGGAGTATTTGGAATTTAAGAGTTTTGTTTTCTTATACAAGAAGAAGTGATGTACATTGGTGTGGATTAATATCAAAAACTGATGTGGTCAACATTTGATGCCATTTCTTGATAGGCTCGGTTCCTTAGACCTGATTAGATATATCACTACTTTGATGTTATTCAAATGATCTGTAGATAAAATACAACATTTGTAAAGTGGTTTTATAAAGATTATAAATCAGCTTAAGAAGGAGATATTATCAAGATGCTGGTTGTAACACTTAATAGATGTCACTCCTTTTCATTTCAAAGACATTTTTGGAATTTTAAATGATTATTGATAAAAAGAAAAGCTTTTTGATATTCATTAAATTTTCAATTCTGGTGATTTGATTATGTTTCTACAGGTTGCTACATGTCCAGAATGCTAACTGTAAATATAAGGATGCGGAGATTACTAGGTCCGTGGCATGTCGGTGTCTGGCAATCCTAGAGGAACGCAATGTCCCGGTCAACACCTCCGCATTTCATACCGAGTGTTGTGCTCTGCTTTTTGCGGAAAGTCTGTATGACGAGGTAATTTGAATAGTACTGTAATTACAGCTGCTAATGGACTGAATATGGATTTTAGTTGTATGCCCTTTCCGATCCCAATTAACATAATGATATCATTGATTTATATTTATTGTCAACATCAAAATGTTTAAATGTCTTCAATGTAAAATATGCTTTGAATTGTGAGCAAAATGATATTCTTATTATTTATACGACATAGTTGATAAAAATGCATAAATATCACTTGATGTCCATTCCTTGAAGCCTAAATGTGCAGTGAACAACTCTGAGACTGTTGATGTGATAGGGTTTGGGTTTTAACTTGCCTTTGATATTCAGCCCTATCAATTAATAAACTAATAATGCAATTTATCAGTTTTTCACAAACCAATTATTGATCATGATTTAACTGATTGTGCATCTAGACCTGTGCGTATTTTACAAAAAAAGAGGACTTTGTCTCTGTCTGGTTCCACGTTGAATTCTAGTGTAACTAACTTTAAGCAAAATCATAAAATATTGAATCAGCAATCCTGCTTCACAAGTTTTTTTGAAAAATATATTTGACTTTATTTATGTATACAGCGTCATAAATCATCAACTAGTCATTCATGCTCATCTTTTGTACAAGAAGAGCTTTGATTTGAAGTTTTACGGCACAAATGTTGACAAATGTTTTCTATTTAGATATTATTTTCTATTCTAGGCAATCAAATATTGTAGCAGAGCTGTAAAAGAGCTTTCTGCATTATTACCCCACAAGGTTAGTCACAGGCCTACATCTTGATTTAAAAAATATTGATTTGGCAATTGTTGAAAGTTCATAAAGCTGACGTTTTATAAAGGAAAAAAATGTGTGCTGTGATTTGCAAAAAAAAAAAATCTTAAAAAAATCAACATTTTGTTACTTTTATCTTGAATAATGTAACTGAAATAGCCACACAAAATAAAGATGATCCCAGAGTATATTTTGGTTGAAGGTGTCTGTAGTGATAAGCCTTTGAAGAATATCAATTATATTTGTTTCTGACATTGATATTTCAGACGGTGGTAGATGTATTACGGCAGTGTTCTAAGGTAATTGTTGTTCTGATCTGAAGTTCTACCAGTTCTGTTATAGATATTACATATGCTGTAAACACACATATATTAGCAGTAATCTTATATAAATTTTACTAGTGATTTTCACGCTGAAAGCACTCTGCTAAATTATGATTATGCTAATTATAGTTTCTGTATACATGTATTGCTTTCTTCAGCAAGTAATGAGAGTGTACCATTACATCATTGCAATTTGATATCTGTTTAAATCTAGTTATGCACTATAATATGAGTGCACCAAAATATTTTAAATACATGAATGTACGCTTACAGTAAAATAAATTAAAGTTGTTTCTATATTTTAGTTGCTATGCTGAAATATAGCGTCACAAAATTAGAAGAATTCCACAATTGTTAAAAATCCCTATAGCTCATTCACCCCTGAAGATACATTTCACTGTTTCAATTCAAAGGATGAAATAGCTCATTATGAAATTTCAGGGGTGAATTAGTTAAAGATATATTAAGATATCACGGACACAGAGTTGGAATAACATTGTGTACCCATTTATGCTTGTTGTATTAAGTAATGACAAGCTAAATAGCTATGAAAATATTTCCAATGTCAAACAAAACTTTATTAAAATAGATCAACAATAGATGGTTAAGTACAATGTACTATACATGTACACATACAAATGTATTACATTTATAGCCTGTCATTATGAATCATTATGAATTGATGACATTTTAAACATGAATTCATTATTTATTAATTTCCAATTTTAGAAAATAATAGAGTACTTGGGTTCAATATAATTACTTTTATTTAAAATCAGCAGATTTCATAAACTTAATATTAAAATGATTTTTTTTTTCAGGCATGTGTAGTCAAAAGAGAGTTCAGTAAAGCTGAAACACTTATCAAACATGCAGTGCACTATGCCAGGTAAGGTCAAAGGAAAATATTGGTCAAAATCTCATTTAAAATGTTTGTTCTCCAACTACTTTTAAAGGAATTTTGTACCTTTAAAAGAACTGTTTAATATTGAATTATAGGGAGGAAAGGTACCATGTTTGTTCCTTTGAGATACAAGTTTTTTCTGACATTTCTTGTTGTGTGGAGTTCAGATAAGTTTATTTCCTGTCTATCAATCTTTCTGTTACAATCTTTGTTATCAATAGATTCTATGAAACATCTCTGAAATGTTTACTTTGTCCAGTTCATTACTGCCCGAATTTGCCAAAAGTCAAGGTCACTGATATTAAAAACAGTATTAATCATAAGGGAAATAAAGCAAAGCCCTTATAAAAAAGATTAAAAGTATTTACAAAGTACTGGAAAAAAGATCTTGTTATTATGTATTTGATGCATGTAGATTATAGCTTGTTTGGGCGAGTCTTAATTTGAGTAGAATTTGTGAATACATTATGTATGTAAAGAATGATCTATTTACTTTGTAAACTGACAGGACCATGTTTGGAGGACAGCATCCTAAATATTCAGACGCACTCCTGGACTACGGTTTCTACCTTTTAAATGTCGATTCGATCACAGCAGCTGTACAAGTTTATCAGGTAATGTGTACTTTCCTGTATCCTGTATTTCACTGAGTTACACTCTACACTCCTGTAATATGTCATGGCAAAACTGAAGGCAAGAATATAGCAGTTTGATAGGTGTTGGCTAAAAATAACCTGATCAATCGCTAGGCTGATATCTGTCATTTGAAGATTTCAAAGTAGCAACAACCAACTTCAAAGTCTGTCAATTATTACCGTTATGTGGCTGCAAGATTCTTTTGATGAACATCAAGGGATTGAACTAGGCTTCTGGCCTTATCAACAGGGTAGCACACGAAGAGGCTTCAATATTGCTATGACATACATTCAAGGTGTGTAAGGAGCGTGTGTGAGGCTAATCCTTGGAATATCAAAGATGACTTTCCTATTACACATTGATAATTTTACTTCATATACATTACAAGTACACCCAAATCTGTATTTAATACAGTACCATTGAGAAGCCAAAAATGAATTCTCTAAACTTAATACAGGAGATCTCTTATACAGGTTCAGTTCACTATGAAATTGATCAGTTAAGTAGGTTTGATGCATTCATCAGTTTGACAATTGAAGATATATCTACCAGACTTTTCTGTATTGATAGTCTAAATGTGACTCTATCTTTCTCATAGAGAGAGCATACGTCCTTTGTAATAATGCTGTACAGGAATTTATAGTTTTTTTTATAAAAACTTGTTATAATGCTGTACATGAATTTATAGTTTACTTTATGATAACAATGTGTTTGACATCTGTTTTAGATGGCACTAGATATCCGGCAGTCTGTGTTCGGCGGAAATAACCTGTATGTAGCCATCGCCCATGAAGACCTGGCCTATGCCTCCTACGTACAGGAGTACAGTTCGGGCAACTTTAAAAATGCAAGGTATCATAATCTACTCTGAACCCATTACCTGTATAAGGTGACAGGATCCAAGGGCCGGTGACAGCAGTACAATGCCCTACACTAGAGATCATCAAGGCACATATACACAATGCAGCCCTTGTGGATCTCAAACACACCTTAAAACTCACAATGTTTTTATCTTATAGCTCCACTAAAAATCTAATTAAAAAAAAAAAAAACTCACTGTAAATAACAACTTCTTTCACCTTTTAATCACGTCCAGTGCCAAACCTACTTGCCCATAATCATCAGTATTGATGGAGGGTGAATCACCAAAGAAGAAGGATCACCAAACCATCGTTTTATTACTGGTAATTCATTCCAGATTCTGGTTGTGTCAAAGGAAGAATATCAATAGGTGTTCTTACAAAACAAAATTAGCTCCCAGGGCTCATGTAGGATATTTATAAAATGCTCTGATGTCACCAATTACACTGTTTTTGTTTTTGTGAATGTCAGGACCCAAATCGGATCCGACTTTAATTGGAAGTATGTTACACTACATCAATGGACTTGTATATCTTATATGGGTTTTAACCAGTGTTATCTGATATTATTGTACTTATTACTTTCATTAAAACATAGATTGCTACCTAGGCAAGTTGAAAAATTTCTGTATAGTTGACACATAATTACAAATGAGTGTTTAGTTGGATCAAGATACCTCAAACTGAACAACTAATATATATATCTATGGAGAGGTAAGTGATATTAGAGTTAGAAAAATGTGTAAAATGACTACTCAAAACCATGGTGTCATGTGACATCGAAAATTTTCACAAAGTTGCAGTCTCTCTCATTAATATTGTAAACTAAAAGCTACTGCTTTGAATACAGAATTAGTTATAAATGTTTGTGTTATGATATCATAGCTTGTGGAAAAAGAATAATTATGTAATAATAATAATATCAGGTCTTCTACACTTCCTTCTAAAAACCAATTCTTGATTTTTCCAGAGATCACGCAGACAAAGCCATAGAAATTCTCGGTCACATTTTACCACAGGATCATTTATTGTTATCATCATCCAAACGTGTAAAAGGTAAGCCACATTATACCTACATGTATTCCCAGGTTGACAGGTCCTTTACCAGTTACTCTGCCTTAACCAAGCTTTCTAACCAAGGTCTAGGTGGACAATAGACAACTATGAATTATCTTTGTTGTCTGTTAAAATTAGTGATCTGCATTTACAAATCATTGACATGATAAGAGTAGAGTAAAACATTTATTTCCTTTCTAATAGTCAGTGTTTTCAATTTTTATCCATAAAAGGCCCAATATACGTAACTTTCGACAAAATTTTAAGCAAAAATCAAGCCTAATAACTAATCATTTTTATAGATTTAGTTAAGATTAATTGTTATCAGCAATATTAAAGATGAATTCTTTCATAGGTATCGTTACAGCAGCAGTTGAAACTCTGTATTTGTAAACATGCATCCATTTTGAACTGTCGTCTAACTTAGGTTTGTTGTTTTAGTGGTCCACAACTAAATTATTTTGAATTCTTTTGAATTTTCTGTCTAGAGTGTCTTGATAGTTACTGTTCAGGTTTACATCAGTTTAGCCTTATTTTTGCATGGTTATCAACTGGATTTTTTTCCAGATATTTTCTGAATCACGAAATATTCCCTGAAGTTACGTATATTAGGCTTTTAATTGTTACATTTAGTCTAGTAGAAGTGCAGGGAGTAGAGTCAATGCTGTTTGTATGTACTATAGTGGATCTAAGGGTCCATACCCTTCATTTTGTTATACACATTAGTGTTCTAACAACAGTCATATATATTTGATGTCATTATTTTAAACCTTTTTATGTGAGTGTTTGTGCGTGCAGCTGTGAATATGGGCTTCCATAATAAACATCCTGGGTAGTCTGAATTATGTGGACTTGATACTGGGTAACTTGGTTGTGTAGTTCTGATTTTGGGTAACTTGGTTGTGAAGTTCTGATATTGGGTAACTTGGTTGTGTAGTTATGATATTGGGTAATTTGGTTGTGAAGTTCTGATATTGGGTAACTTGGTTGTGTAGTTCTGATATTGGGTAACTTGGTTGTGTAGTTCTGATATTGGGTAACTTGGTTGGGTAGTTCTGATTTTGTGTGATTTGGTTGGGTAGTTCTGATTTCGGGTTACTTGGTTGTGTAGTTCTGATTTTGGGTGATTTGGTTGTGTAGTTCTGATTTTGGGTGATTTGGTTGTGTAATTCTGATTTTGGGTGATTTGGTTGTGTAATTCTGATTTTGGGTGATTTGGTTGTGTAGTTCTGATTTTGGGTGATTTGGTGATTTGGTTGTGTAATTCTGATTTTGGGTGATTTGGTTGTGTAGTTCTGATTTTGGGTGATTTGGTTGTGTAGTTCTGATTTTGGGTGATTTGGTTGTGTAGTTCTGATTTTGGGTGATTTGGTTGTGTAGTTCTGATTTTGGGTGATTTGGTTGTGTAGTTCTGATTTTGGGTGAACTTTGTTGAGTAGTGTTGACAAACATTGAATGAACTTGGTTGTGTTCTTCTGAGTTTGGTTGAACTGTGCTTACTGGTTGGTCTACATTCCTACAGCCCTTATCCTGGAGGAGATTGCCATCGACAGCCATGACAAGGAGGAAGAGAACAGGATGTTACTGGAATCTCAAGACCTTCACCTCCAATCTCTGGCCCTGGCAAAGGCTGCCTTCGGGGAAAATAACGTCCAGACAGCCAAACACTACGGGAACCTGGGCCGCCTGTACCAGTCGATGAGGAGATATGATGTATGTCTGCACTGTATACAAATTGCAGCTCGGTATTTCAGATTAAGATGGAACCAATCACAAAACAAAATAAGTTTGCTCCCTTTTCAATGACTTATGTGCCAATGCTGAGAGAAGGAACATGTATAAAGTGGAATGAAATGAATATCTCTTAACTATGACCATTACAACTTAAATCATTCTTTATTTCTCAATTTTAAGTAATGTATCTGAAACAGAATTATTTTTCAAGAAAAATGATTCGCTTAATTTATTTGAATCAATTATTTTCTGCAATATAACAAGAAAAATTACATTTGCAGTCCATGGCCATATGTATTTATTTATATTTCACAGGAAGCACAGGAAATGCATTTAAAAGCCATAGAGATCAAAGAGAGGCTACTTGGAACTGATGATTACGAAGTTGCTCTGTCCGTAGGTCATCTGGCCTCTCTCTATAATTATGACATGCGGAAATTTGATGAGGCAGAAAAGCTATATCTACGTTCTATAGCTATAGGTATGTGGAGAAGTGACCTTTTTTGTTCTGGTATTTGTATGCAGTCTATTGATTAAATTAGAGAATGCTTTCCTTAGAAACTCTTTTAAAGTTCTGCTGTCGAACTTCGTTATCTCGAACTAGAAGATTCTGTTAAATGAAGTACTTTGTTGGTCTCAGCCAAACTTCCCACTCAACAGTCAATCTCACTTCCAATGCTTTGATAAATCAAAGTTTTTTCCACATGTACTTACACCATCGACTTTGACATAACGAGATTCAACTGCATGTGTTTCAGAAACTACCTACCACTCCTCCCCTACAAATAAATTGGGAACAACCCTTATAGAAAACATTCTAGAAAAGAGAACTTATTCTCATACCCAGGACAGGGGTATTCACAGTTAAACCTGGTATGACATTCCCTTCTCAATCTTGCATTTGGCCTGTGTCATTTATATATAACATTTATGACAAGCAATTTGTGAATAGGGTTTTAGAGAATAAAAATTGTTCAACCCCCTTAAAAGGTGATATTAGAAATTTCAGTCTCTGGGGAAAGATTCTTACATTACCAAATACTCAGCAAACTGTTGTGTTTGTAAACTTAAGATACTCAGGTTGAGATTTCACTATCTCTTCCCAAGTGGGGCCAAAGGCTGCTAATTTGGAGATCCTTAGCCTCGTTTTAAAATTCCTATATGAAATGAAAATTTATGAAGATCCTATAGTGATTTTCATTTAGCATTGTTAAGCCGTCAAAAGTATGTTCTAGGAACTAATTGACTAGGATTAAATACTGTTAACCAACTTCTTCTTGCTTGCGATTAATTTTCGCTAATTTCGAAAGTGATTAAAAATGCGAAAAATTAATTGCTAAGAAATGGTTTCAATCAGAGGTATGCCAACTGTAAGAGTACTATACTGTACATATGATTTACGACCGTGGTTATCACGAAATTAAATTGTTGCGAAATAGTTGTTTCTTATGAAAACACGAAAATAAGTTGCGGTGAAAATGAGTTTGTTGACAGTATCGGGCAACACCATTGCAAGTCTGTAGTCCTAAGTTACTGTCTATCAAAAAGGCAGTGAATTGCAGGATTCACCTTTTTGCATATTCTGGTAATTTGATAATATAATGTCACTATGCAGTGTTAAAATACATATTACCTAATTATTTTTGCAGGCAAGAAATTGTTTGGTGAAGGGTACAGTGGTTTGGAGTACGATTATCGTGGCCTGTTGAGGCTCTATAGGACTACGTACAATCACAGTATGGCTGATATGTACGCTAATATCCTCCAGCAATGGAACCAAATCCGCGATCGGAACAATGCAGAGGAAGTGAAACCTCTCGATTTCCAGGTGTTTGACAATTTACAAGATCTTGTGCAGGATTGTGTAGCAAAAATGAACTGAAGTGATTATTTTTTTGCTGGCCAATTTTCAGGTTTTATCATTGAAGTTACTTCACGACACATGGTACAGGATTGTGTGATGATAATCGGCTGTGTTCATGTTTTTACTGCCCAATGCTTAGATGGTAAAAGTGAAAATCACAAGACTTTGTATGAAAATCACAAGACTTTGTACTGGTAGCTGATATTGACTGAGAGAGTGTTTCATCAACCCATTTTAATTTAAGAAAACTGTTTTCGGAGATGAGCCTTTACGATATCTGGATTTTACAAGAGAAACGTTAACAAAGTAAATGGTTTTATAAACATCAATGTGATTGTCAAATCATCACAACCATATCACAACCATATGAGGGCAGCGAGCTTGTGTGGCACCCTCTAACATTATCATATGAGAAGAAAATGCAAAAATCAATTTGCCTTTTAGAATGTCCCAATGTTTAGGAGGAGAAGTATTGAGATATTTTCCTGAAACATTTTACATCTGTTTTGTAAATTGTTTTGTAACAGTAAAATGAAGATGTGTATTGTATAGTGTAGACCATGAGCTTTAATGTGGAAGTGGAACATTTTTATTATCTCAAAATCATGTTTTGTGTTACTGTTCAAATATGAATTTACTGTTCAAATATGAACATACTGTTCAAATATGAACATACTGTTCAAATATGAACATACTGTATCTATTACTAAATTAAAAAGGTGCAGCATATGTGTGTGTTACGTCATCTTCAGTATGCTGTAGGTCAAATAAGGATATGTGATAGTGTTGTATTGTGATGCAAATGCGCTGTTACAGTAATTTTTGTGGATATTGTCACGTTTGGAATAAATGTAAAATCAATGTAATTGCCTCAAAAGAGAATGTGTTTGTATATAATTTTATACTGAACTTGGAAAGGCCACCCCTAGGGGAAGTTGTTAGTGATTTATAGGGTGAGGCATCATTATGTCTAAACATTCGAATGTCAAAGTCAGCGGGAACGTTGGAAAACTTTATGAGCTATTTGAGTATTCAAGCTGAGAGATTTTGAATATTTGGTATGAAGTGTGGCCAAGACAGACGGAATATTTAGAATTAAAGGTGGGGGGGAAAGGGGGTAAAATTGGGTAAATCTTCATAAAACTTCTTCTCATGAATGAGTATGTGTTGGTATCAAATACTTGATATCATTATTGGGATGTAAGAGTAAAATACCTTAATGTATGTGTTTGGAGAAAGAAGAATTCCAGCCTTTTGAATTGGGAGAATTTAAACGTGACTTTAGTGGGGAATAAGTTTAGATGCATCTTATGAAGTGAGAGATTTAGGAAGGTTAATATGCTGAGCAAGGTCATATCAATAATTTCATTATTTGTTGGTGAATGGTACATGCCTTGTGAAATGTACAAACCTCAAAAGTGCTAAGAGGTGACATGTATATATACTAGTTGGGATCATTCAGACTAATGATGTCAGAACTGTTTTTTATGTGATTTGATTGGTTGGCCTTAGCTGGTCACACCAGATTGTTTCATTGTGAAATAAGATTGAACCTAGTTATTTGGTGAATATGTTGTTGCAAGTGCTGCATAGGTAATTGTTTTCATCTCCGCCAGGATTGATACGCAAAAAAAAACAAAACTGATTATTCCAAAGAATGGAACAGGCCCTAGGGTGTCACAGCTGATTTATTTAAATCATGTCATACAGGTGCTAATTCTATCCAGCATTAAATCTGTAGGGTACATGTTCATACGTTCTCTAGTTTTGTGTGCTGACTTCATTGTTTTGAATGAAGATTGGATCCACAGGTACAAAAGGTACAATAATTATTGTATTTCATTTTAGTCTCGGAATTTTTTATTTTTTTTTTCAAATATCCAAACGTAAGTTACGATAAAGTTTACCCTGTTTGAAATGTTAAAGAGTTTTTAAGGGTAAATCAGTTCTTCATTACAAAAATTTGTGTGGATGAAAATATTTGAATCATCTCATTTATTTCATACAAAAATATTTGTTTCTTGTGAACCATATGACAATATCATATGACTGATGTCAACTGTACCTATACAAAAGTGACAAGACCCTATATATATCGCTGCTTGTTTCCAGAGCAGTTTTACATTTGTTAAAACAATTTTCTTAATACCCTGGTAATTGTTTTCTCAGACTGCAACTCACCACCCTGTTTTAAATGGTATAATCATGAAATGTTCGTATACTTGGACTTAAAAACATGCAGGGCATATTTTGCATATTTTGAATTAACTCTGAAGTGATTTTTGTTTTAAACTGAGGGCACATCGGTTTTTTCTTGATTTTTTGTTTATTTCAATCAAAGGTTCGTGGTTGGATATTTAAATATTTCTTAATTTTGTTTCATTAAAATGAAGGCACATACAAAGTGTTATTTTAAGTTTTTAATTCTTTTTGTTTAACTCATTCACCCCTGATGACACATTTGAACTCTTCCGAATCAAAGGTTGGAATAGTCCATTATGAAATATCAGGGATGGATGAGATAACCCCCCCTCCCCCTCCCCTTTGTAAATTTGTTTAAATCTACTTTAAAGAGCTCTGGCTTAGTTTATTAGTGTATACTTGTCCACTGAAGGTCGGAAGGCCACGTGAGGACGTAAAACTCTCAAAATAAAATAAATTTATTAGTGTCAACAGTGTTAAATGGGTTAAAGATGTACATGCACAGGTCACAAAGACAATTGTCCTTAGAGTTTAATGTTACACTTATTCGTTTTGATTGAAATCGTTTACGATATTTCCCATAAAAAGAATGAAGTATTACAATATGTATCAAACTCAAGCCTTGTCATACTGCTAACGTGTCCCTTTTCGGCAACATTTCGTCATTGTTATAACATTAAGAAATTTTGTATTCTCTTAAAGGAGAGTCAAAAGGGAGGGATATGTATAGCGTATAACATTTGTTAAAAAAGGGACAACGAATTTAGCTAGGAATAAATGAGTTGGATTAAGAAAAAAGGGCCACTGAATCCCTATATTGATAACTGTAGGGATTTGTTTGTGATAACTGATCTTGATAGTGTAGCTAATGGGGATGGTCATAGTCCTAAAACATCCAGTGGTGTAAAAATGGCATGCTGTATATGTTTTACATGTATATTGCATCCATTTAACAAGACTGTTAAATATAAGAAAATCTACTATGTAGAATGTGATTTGTTTTTAAAAATGGTTTAAGACATGTTTTAACAATTTTTTTATAATCATTCATGAATGACCATTACCTATCTAATGTAAAAGTTATGAAAGCCTGTGATTTATTTCGTTTCCCTATTTTTGTTGCTATAGTTCTCGTCTGTTGCCAAGTTGTTTGTTGACTGCATTTATGCCTAGATAATTATGTGATAAACACTTATGAAGTTATGTTTCTTATTCTTGCCAAAAGAATATTGGTGACAACACGGCTCAATCTTTATATGAATATTGTCGTTTTTGTTAGCTTTGGATATATGTTGTTGACAATGTAACGGAGCAAAAAATTATATTTCTGTTCGATCTGAATATTGCCTGTACTTATGTCAATATATTTACTCACTCACTCACCCCTGAAGACTTGTTTGAACTCTTCCAATTTAAAGGTTGGAACAGTTCATTGTTAAAATTCAGAAGTGAATGAGTTTAGAGTGAACCACAAAATAATGAAATTTTATCAAAAACCAATCATGATTTAATCCCATATATTCAAATAAATCAAAATTCACTTTCAAAAGCATATGGTTTCACTCCCAATATATAATGTACTTTAACATCAGTTTAGTGAATCAAAGTAACTGAACTTGTATGAAAACAAAATTTTTGAAAAATTATAATTATATTACTTCTGTTAGCCGTTAGTCTTGTGTAAAATGCTGATATTTTACTTTAATTGTAGTATTTTAATTGAATAAATCCGATATTGTGCTGTGACAGCTCTCATATTTCTTCTCCATAACTCAGCCCTCATTAACAAACAAAAAAAACATTTTCAGAATGGGATCTGTTTCATATCAACATCCCATTTCCATCCCTTAAATTATTAATATTACGGTAAATATTTATTGTACATATATGACGACCATATTAACAATTATATTGTATCACAAGATTTGCAAGTTGTTGGATTGTTTCTTCATGACTATACACTACTGAGTATACTTTATTATTTGTTCACTCTTTGGTCTGCAATGAAATATAATTTGAATGTATACATATAAGTGTGAAATGAATTATTAGGTAAAAGCGTCCTGATGAGGTATTATTTAAAGAAACAATGAAATTATCCATGAACCGAATCTGCCATAAGCATGTTCATAAAATATTAATTTGTAGATCATTTTGGAAATGTAAACTACAAAAACTATCCAGCAATCATAGATTGATTGCATTTTATTCATTCTCTGCTTTCTTTAGCTCCGGTGTAAAATCATTTATCGTTTTATTAAAAACTGTTCATACATTGTATATCTCTGCAGATTTTGATGGCTTATTTAAAGCTATGCCTGCAATAACAGGTTAAATTAAAGTCTCTTATGTTTCCAACAACAGTGATGGTTATTTGTGAAATGGCTAAAGGACTTGGGGCATTACGGGTCATTTTTGGCCACATAAAAAGTTGATAAAATTTTCAACTTTATTTTCTGGTAATTTGTTTGATCAGTTTTATGGTATTTAAACACCATATTGGTTAATTTGAGTTATCTTTCTTGGTGCAAATCCTATGCAGGCCCTAGCTACCATAGCAACAAAATTGTGTTGCTATGCAGAACTGTATTTGGACAGTAAGCACACAGAAAAGGAAGCCCCTGTTTGTGAACAAAAAATCCTTTCTGCAAATTCATTCTAGATCTGGTAAGACAATGCTAAAGTATGTCAAATATTTATATTTGTACATTAGATAGTGCAGAGGTATATTCAGCCAATGGGTAGTACGTATCTTTATGAAAAAAGCAGCAAAACCTTTATATACATATGTGTACTTTCCCCCCATTGATTTTTGGTTTTATCAAGTGTGAAGAAAACTACCTTTACGTATGTTACAAAATCCCTCACATTAATGTACTTGTGTAGACAGTTAGGTAATGTGTAACATGTACATTTTGTATGTTCAGCTTCTGTCTGATCTTGATTTTACTGGGTCAGATGAAAATAAACTAACATTAACATGCCAGAACTGGTGTTTTAGTTTTTGTGAAGCATTAAAAGGTGACACAGGGATCACTCTTCCGGTGGCTTCAGTCGCCATTGGTCTTGTCGTCCGAACACAGGTTTCTGTGCACTAAGACATGTTGCTCTTTAGCTCTAAAGGTCACAGATCAAGGTCACTGTTGCTTATAAATAACTTTCAAACAAGGGTCTCTGTGGTATGACTTTTAGCCTGTGTAACTCGATTGCTTCCTTGCTGAAAGTCTTTGTTTGGGAATGCATGATCTGGAGGTCAAAGGTCAAGGTTACTGATACAATGAATAGAGCGGAGTTCCAAACAAAGCTTTCCAATATGATCCAACTGGAGTTCCTTTGGGCCTTTTCAACTCCACGAACTGTACAGTGGCTACTTACTGAAAGACCTTGCTTGGAATTGATCTTAATTTATTACGTCCAAAGATCAAGGTCACTATTACCTGGTACTATAAACAGAACTATGTGCCAACAAAGATTTCCATGGGATATAACTTCAATAGCGTTTCTATGATTCTTGTTTACTTCAAAAAAAAAAAAAAACTTACTTAAAAAGTTAATTAGACTTGTAAATAACTTTCTACTATTGGCCACATTTCCCATTCTGCGGAATTTTGCATTCTAAACAAATCCATGTCAGCTTACATGACAAACATGGCTGTACAGTGGCAGATTTAGAGGCAGACAATGGCCCATAGATAACTTTCATGATGTAGCACTGTATTGGGATTCTACTTGATCAGTTACCAGAGGTCAAGCTAACAGGATGGGGTCAAAGGATTAAAGGCCCAATATACGTAATTTCGTTTTTTAAAGAATTAAAAAACTTCAGGTGGGGCCCACTTCAACAACAAGCCGAAGTAAGAAGACAGTTCAAAATGGTCGTGTGTTTACAAATACCGAGTTTCAACTGCTGCTGTACCAGTAACTGGGTAAGAATTTATCTTGAATATTGTTGATATCAGTTAATCTTAACTAAATTTATAAATATAAAACGTTATTAGGCTTGATTTCGCTTCAGGTTTTGCCGAAAGTTACGTATATTGGGGCTTTAATCCACAAGTAATCAAGCCAAGTAATTTTAAACTGCTCACTGAATTTGTAACAAGAGGCCCAAGGGCCTTAACTGTCATCTGACTATATACAATTCTTATTCATTTAACAAACTTGGTAGACCTTCATCCCAGCATGATACAGATGAAATATCAGTACCATAGGCCTTTCAGTTATTGAGAAGAAGATGCTTGACGAATTAAAGACATTTGACACCTGTGACTTTGAAAGTAGGTCAAAGCAAGGCATTTAATAAACTTAGTAGTCCTTCATCCAAGCATGTTACATGCTTGATATCAGTACCTAGGCTGTTTGGTTACCGAGAAGTTTCTTGAAGATTTTAAGACATTTGACCCCTGTGACCTTGAGAGTAGGTCAAGGTCATTCATTTTAACAAACTTGGCAGCCCTTCATCTCAGCATGCTACATGCGTAATATCAGTACTCTGGGCCTTTCAGTTATTGAGAAGAAGTTGTTTGAAGGAAAATTTTACGCACTGCAACGTACGAAGCACAATGGCTACATCTACAAGAGAGGAGAAATCCATGGCCAAACCAAAATTGGAACCAAGACCTACCAATCTCTGCATGGACACTGTACAAACTGAGATCGAATGAAGACTACAAAGCTAAATGTTGGCCGTCGGCTATTTACAGAATTGAAAATTCATAAATGTGTATGTTATTGTATACAACTGTCTTGGTTGTGTAGGTCATTATTTATATATACATGTAGATACAAATCATTTTACATGTTTTATGAGCATTACAATCTGAATGGCTATTGTTTTTGATCCACGGACAAATTGAGCATTTCAATGGTACAACGTCGATCCCCAAACAGTTGGACAGGGTTATTTGTCCATCTATCAACTGTCTTTACAAATTTAATCCTCTCGAACAGATTTCAACCATACCAAGGAGGAGTGTCTACAGCAGCACAGCCCAGAAGTGAGAATATGGGGGTAACCATTAACTTCTTAACTCATTCACACCTGGAATTCTATAATGAACTATTCCAGCCTTTGGTTTGGGAGAGCTCAAATGTGTCTTTTGGGGTGAATGAGCTTATAATTAGTATAAGCGAAAAGATTTTTCACCTAATTTTGCATGTAGCAAACAATTAATGAAAAGAAAATATGGAAATAATTAGTTAAACTCATTTTTTTCAACAAGAACATTTTTATTCCTTAGGTTATTGATAACAACATCACAGTTAAAAAGCAATGGAATATCTGGTCCAGTTCTGTCTGATATTCCTACATGATAATGCAAACAACTAATTTTATATATACATTGACATTATCACATTTCCAGTAAAAGAGTATTTTTGAATTTCAAAGGTCAAGGCTGCCTAAAGTAATTGGTTGGAGCCACTTGGAATCTATTGTTAAATATATTTCAGCCTACTCAATAAAAGAACTAGTAATATCTAAATCAAGTATATTTAATTTTTTTTTAATGAGAATTATAGCAGTAAAAATGTAGTAAGATACAATTGATAATCTCACCAACTGGAGCCCAGACTTTTTTTCTACAACAACACATTATATTGTTTTAGTCTTGCAAAGTATTGTATTACTCTCCTGTTTAAATATATCAATTTTCAATGGTTTACAATCACAATAGTTTTAATATGTAGTGCATATCAATAACAGATCAAACACTGGTGTAATTGATCACATATATCAAATTCTACACAGGACTGTGACAGGGCTTTATCATCACTCTTTTTAGGTGCTGTAAACGGACCCATTCCCAATGAAAAAAAAGGTGTGATTTTCCCCAAATTTCCTAGTAAAAATACCCAATTCAGACAATTAAAAAAATTTGGTTGTTTAACATTGCTTGAGGAGCTTCTTTTGACATTAACTTTAATAAGGAACAAGAAAGATGGCTGTAAATGTCATGAGTACTGATCATGACCGTGCTTTATATAATTTAGATAAGAAATAATGTATTTAGTTGTTATAATGGTGTTTGTCAAAATTTCCCAAATAGCTGTTATGTTGATCAATTTTTTCCCAATTTGATCTCAGGGTCCGATTCCCCAAACCCCCTGATGTGGCCCTGGGCGAGAATGTGATATCCAATACAATAATTTTATCCAAAAAAAATAATTTTATCCAAGAAAACACCTAATTTACATTAAGTTTTAGGAAAGGGTGACAATTTTACATGTGCATCAAAATAATTTCACATCAATTTACAGTAGAAAGGAGACAATTCTGTATGTGACCTCCGGGGGGGATCCATTGTGCAACCATCAAGGGAGACGATCTCATAAATGGCCATCAGACTTTTGATAGATACAAAATATTTGTTGTAGAAACTGTGTGACAAGCTGTTAAAATTACCAGAATAGTTTTTCCCAATAATCCAATTTGATATACTGAAAGCATAAAAATCTCTGGAGTGTATATAAAACAGATTTACCTGGTTTGTAATGAGTTCACTTCAAAAAGAAACATTAAGTTTTATACCAAAATATAGGGACATGGCAAAAGTGTAAATATAATGTGTAAATTGTAATCTAGAAATCACAACAATGGTAATTCTATAATAAAACTCATGTGTACTTTGCTTTCACACCAAAGCAACCTTAGTATAAAAATCAATGCCATCATATAAAGGGGTTTACAGAATTCAACGAAACAATGTGACTGTTTAAAAATGTTTCAACTTAATATCATGTAAACAAATTCATAAAAAATTCAACAATTTCATTGACTGAAAATTTAAAATAAATTGTTCAACTAAAAATAATTTATACAAGAATATGATGAAAAATAAACACATGTATACAATATTGATTTAATGGTCTGTGAAATCCATCTAAATACACAATAAAGCTTTGAAATGTTCATTCCTGAAACTTAAAAATAAAGTTAAGTATGAAACACTTGGTAATGAGTAGGAGTGTTATTTATAAATAATGACCACAAATAATTACACTAAACTCCTACAAAATGTAATGCTGCAACATTTTAAACCAACAACAACTCAAAACTCTAATAATGCTCCAACATGGGAAACTAAACAACTCCAATAATGCTTTAACATGGGAAACTAAACAACTCCAATAATGCTCCAAACATAGGAAACTAAACAACTCCAATAATGCTCCAACACGGGAAACTAAACAACTCCAATAATGCTGCAACATGGGAAACTGTAAACAACTCCAATAATGCTCCAACTGGGGAAACTGTAAACAACTCCAATAATGCTCCAGCATAGGAAACTAAACAACTCCAATAATGCTGCAACATGGGAAACTATAAAAAAACTCCAATAAACCAACTCCATGCACTATTTACTCTGTAAGAGTGACAACATCTCTCTCATTAGTCCCAATCATAATGAAACTTAAATGAAAATTATCAATATCATTTTAACTATAATAAAGGGATTACATGTATTGCATACAGACAATAAATTATGTTTTTCTTACTAACCCGATATACCATAATCTTTGTAATAAGGGCACCTGCTCAGTTAGGCTAATTACTTCAAATATCACTTGAAATGCTTTTAATAAACTTCAAGGTTTTTTTTCAACTGCAGTGTTCATCTTTCCTGGAAGTTTTTCCAGTTATAAACCTTCTGCAATCATATTAGCACCACAAACTAGTATATTAGGTGGAAAGCTGCTATATAATGGTTTCTGCTGATACAGCAAGTCATACAATCTATCAGAATGATGCACCTTTTGATTAATGGAATAAATAGTGAAATGCTTGATGTTTTAATCCAGCATTTTTTTCAAACCATGGACCCTTGCCAATTAAAATTAAATATTAACAATTTTAATTGCTATTGACAAAATCATGCTTGTTAAAAACCAGCATTTATAACTTCAATTTCACTAGATGCCTTGATATAGGGTAAGATTAATCATTTCTGTCATGGTGGACCACAGTCTCCATCACTGGTCCTATATGATACCATTTCCTAACAGTATTTTCCATCAGTGTGTCCACAGAAAAATCTATAGGTTTGATGATAAATGGTATACAAGCTAATCCAATTATTGTGGTGGTCCATTTCCTTGTTTTACTCGGAAGCTGTGAATTTTTCTTTAGTGCATATGCACTTAAAGCACATATTCGGTTAATGGTGAAGCCTGGTATGGCTACAGACGCAAGCCCCTGCCACATTAAAGTGTCGAAGATTGCCCATCGCACCTGTGACGACTTCTGTTCCTCATTTTCCCAGGTTTTCTGAAAATCATAGAAAGAGTTTTGACAGACTATATACAACAAGCCCAAATTTGACAGATATTTCAGAGGATATATCCATTTTCTATGTACCATAACAGCAGGAATAAAACCCCAGTCAACAAGCTGCTAGTACAGTGTTCTACTGATAGAGAAATTATCGTCAATTTAGTTAGAAGATGGTTCACCACTGCCACATAAATTCCCCCTTTCTTACATATAATTACAGACAAGGTCCTTTATGCAATGCAACCAATAAAATAGAATTGAAAAAAAATTCTATATATAGATTTTTTTCCAATCACAAGACCTAAAATTGCCAGATTCAAATCAACCATTTTTGCCTTACTTTGATGTAAATTGAATTAACATTTTTTTTTACTCTAAATTTTCATAAGACCTTTTGCTTCATTTTAAGACCTCATTTGTCAACACATTATATACTGTACACAAACTAATTTTCATGTGTGATTCTTCTTCGCGTCAGAGGTATGCTAACTGAGCTAAAAGTACTGTACTGTACATGGAATGAATAACCATATTGATCGCGAAATTAAATTGCTGAGAAATAGATAATAGTTACATATATGAAAACGCAAAATTAAGTCGCCATGAAAATAAGTCGCCATGAAAATAAGTTGGTATACAGTAGTTAACTGCTCACACTAATATACATCAGTATGAGTAAACTTACCACTGATGCTTCTTTGCCTTTATGAATAGCATCAGCCACAACATATCCACTGGCAACAGCATAACTAAATCGTACAGCATTAACGTGTATCTGAGCCCGGAATGATTCTCCAACCTCATTTGCATATCCTGCAATAAAAAAAAATCAGAAAATTTTTAAATACTTAAAAATAGCTTTGTTTGACCAAGGAAAATTAACCACAGCTAGGTAGGTACCATAATTTTGCTAATGAAAAACATCACAATACATTTGTAGCTAACAAGTATAGAATAACAATAATAATATACAACATTTATATAAAACTCCATATAATTTGTAAAATTATTTTAACATGCTTCACAACATGTGGATAATAATTTGATACTTACAATACATAAATAAAGTCTTACAATATAGAGGCAGTCTGTATTTCTTCTGACCCTGACAGATCAAGTCTGGGAACATTTTAAGAGATCAACAGCCTGTATGCATTGTTTGTGTTTGAAAATGTGCAAGTCTGGTGTCAGGTTAGAAGTAACTCGGGTTAATATAATGTAGAGTATGATAACATTAAACATTTTCCTTTTCTTAATTTTTATTTTACCATTTGGTTAAATTTTATTTATAACATGATTTACCTTATCCACTGTACACTTTAGGTATAGGAAGTAACTTCACATGAAATGAACTCATTCACTCCTTAAGACACATTTGAACATTCCCCATACAAAGGTTGAAATATTTCATTATGGAATATCAAGAGTAAATATTCATTTGGCAATTATCTCCCTTACATGCTCCTTGATTGTAATACCATTTTGCATACACCAAAAGCTTTCAATGTAAGGACTGGCCAGACTTATGGTATTTGAATAAATGGAGAGATGAAAACCTGGTACATGTAGTAGATTGGGGGTTTGCAGGAAAACTAAATACAATTTTATCTAAAAATGTTAAATTTGTTGGTCAAATCTCAAGGTCATTTTTTTTTAACATGTGATCCAACAAAGTACAATAGAACATACAATTTGATTAATGTTGCCTTAAATCTTCTGAAATGCCGGGGAGAGCCACCATTGATATTATGACCTTTGTCATGGCAGCATTCTTGTAGCAACCAGTAGAAGGAGAAAAAAACGGATTGAAATAATGAATAAATTACAAATTGACTGACAATTTGATTTTTGTGAAGAAGTTGTTAAGTAGATTGTAATACATTTGACTCTGTGGCCTTGAAAATTGAAGGTCATTCATTTAAACAAACTTTAATTAGTAGCCCTTTATCCAGTGTGCTACCTACCTAATGTCAGTACCCTGGGTCTTTTAATCATTGAAAAGTTATTGAAAATTTTTGAAGAGATTAAACCCTTGTGACATGGAACAACTCATTTGAACAAACATGGTAAAATGGGACGCTTTATCAGGGCTTTTTCTGAGGGTGATTTGGGGCTGTTAATATGCCCCATTCCCAACTGAAATTATTCCAAGCAATTTACTCCTAAAACATTCTTCCCAATTCATCAATTTTCTTCCCAAAATAAGACCAAAAGGCCCCATCCCAAACCGGTGAGGAAAAGTCCTGTTTATATCAGCAAGCTACGAAGTTTTTTGAAGATTAAGACATCTGACCTCTAGATCTGTGACTTTGAAAGAGAAGGTCATTAATTTGAACATATTTGGTGCCCATTCATCATAGTATGCTATATGTGTAATATAAGTACCCTTGGCAATTAGTTTAAAAAATTTGGTTATTTAGAAGTAGTCAGAAAATTTAGAGACATTTGATCCCTGTGACTGTGAAAGTGGGTCAAGGTCATTCATTTGAACAAGCTTTTTAATTGGTAGTCCCTCAACCCACCATGCTACAGGCCATATATATATATTAGTACCTCAGGTCTTTTGGTTATTAAGAAGAGGTTGTTTGAAGCTACATATATTCGACCTCTAGCTGTGACCTTGAAAGTGGGCCAAGGCATTTCATTTAATACATTTAACTCACCGGTAGCCTTTCATCCTGGCATGCTACACACCAAATATCGATAAATATTGGGCCTTTCAGTTATTTAGAGGGAGTTTCTTGAATATTTTCATATATTTGACCAATGTGACCTTGAAACTGGGTCAAGGTCATTCATTTGAACAAACTTGTTATATATAAAAGTCCTTCTTCCAAGGATGTTTCAGGCCCAATGTAAGGACCCTGGGTCTTTCCACGATTGAAAAGAAACTGTTTGAAAATTTAGTAACATATTTCACCTTTGTGACATTTGTCAAGGGTCATTCACTTAAACAAACTTGTTAAATGTTTATCCCAGTATGCTACAGGCCTAGCCCTATAGCAAACCTTCCTAGGCTCATATCGTGATTTTAACGTTTATTTTTGAATATTTTCACTTTTGTTATTTGTCGAAATGTAGCTATCGCGAAAATAAAACTAAACATAACGATACATGAACCGTCAAGAAGGTTTATGAAAAAGATTGTATACAAATACATAGGCCTATTATAATTACCTAAATAGCGGACTGGTGTGTCTCTGAATATGTCTTTGCTTTCCTTTTTCCCGTTCATTCTTCTCGTGTGATATCGATCATCTGTTTTCTTATGGAACTGCCACACTTCATCTGGCAATGTACAGATGTAGGCTTCTTATATTTATAACCTCTCCAACCATGTGCACCGGAAGTTTACAACCGGAATATGGAACGTGTGGCGACATCTGTAAACAAATATATACCAGGCTTTTGACAATCGAACGTCAGACAGCTATGTTCATGTTGGTGCCGATTGATACACGTTGATTATAATCCACAGCGGCACTCAGACGACAGGTATACATTGCTTAGGTAGGTCTTTCTTAATATTCTTCTGTTTGGATCATTCTGTTCAAGGATATTTCAAGAACTAATAAAGAAGAAGAAGAAATAACAACATACTTCTTACTCCTAAAGGCTACTGTGCAAGTACAACAGCAGAGGCCGCGTCCTCGTTACGATCACCTACGCTCTCTACACCCCTGGAGTATGTCATGGCAAAAAGGAAGGCATGCTCAGATAAAAACCTGATCAATCACCAGGTTGCATGCCGGTCTTTTGAAGATTACATTAATGGAGCCTCAAAATTTAACTGACTTCAATATTAAAGCCTGTCAATTTTTATCGTTATGTGACCACTAGATTCTTTTGATTGATACATCAAAGGGCTCAACAAGATGGCACACACGGAGCCTTCAGTTTTGCTATGACATATTCAAGGGTTTAGAGAGTGCATATTGAGGATGGTACCCGCCAGTAGATGTATAGACCGGAGTTAGTCCGGCCGTACTCCGGCTATTAGTATGTACCCTTTGTTGTTCCGGCTATTAGTATGTACCTATGTTTGTTCCACTTCCGTTATAAAGTTTCACACCACGAGTTGTGTTGCGGTTGTATGTTGTTCTCTTATACTGGCGTGGTGGCAGCAGGATTCGATCCTACGTTCTCTATCGACAAACAGATGGAAAAAACAGTGTAGGTGTAACTCATTTTCTAAGACAATCGCAGCGTAATTAACTATTACCCAGGTCACAAGCGTGGATGTGTTAGCGGCCAGACGAAAATGGCGAATACTCACAGGGCACCAAAACAATGGTGTTTAAGCAAGGTGGAGACTGTAAACTCATTTGAAAATTGGAAACAAAACCTTATTTACACTCTCTCGCTAGATCCACACTTCGCCCCATTTCTTGTTGATGGAATACAATGGCAAAAAAAATCTAGAGACACGCCCCACAGGGGTTTCACAAATGACGGGGAAGGGGTCCCCGAGGCCCGTAGGCGAACGCGAGAACAGAAAGTCAACATGTTGGATCTTATGCTAGGTCAGATCGCAAACTATTGCCCTATTATTTCCCGTAGTACAATAGTTAAGAACTCAACGTCATTAGAAAAAATTTGGCAAACTATCAGACTACATTTTGGTTTCCAATCAACTGGAGCACATTTCATCGACTTTTCTGCAATAAAACTCCAACCAAATGAAAGACCTGAAGACCTGTTCCAAAGAATAATGGCCTTTATTGAGGATAATTTACTCCGGAGAGATATGGGGATCACCCACCATGGTGCGGAATTACAAGAAAAACGACATTTCAATTCGGCCTGCCCGACATGAAATCAGTATAGCGGGAAAAGATATTTATAAATATGGCCCGCTTTCGCAGGACAATGACAAACCTGTGGTGCGTAGAGCACATGTTCTTAGAGCCCCAGTCTCTGAAACCACTACCATATGGCCTGGCGAATTCATTGAAGTCAAACTACCGACAGATATTGCACCTGCTGACGACATATTTTCTATTGAGTCACACCAACCAAATGAGATGGCTGGATGTTCCTGGCCTCCGCCTTCGCTAGTGTCGAGCGTATCTGGAAACATAAGGATTCCCAATCTGACTACTGAGCCTCAAACTATCAAAAGGAACTCTCACTTTTGCAAGGTCCGGTCAACCTTCTCACCCGATAGTACAGGGCCCAAATCTGAAGACTACACGCCGGTCGAACGACATCAGCCTATTACTACTAAGAGTCACACCAAGTACTCCGACAATGTCCGCCTTGATCCAGACAACATCTTGTCAGAGGAGGTCAGCTCACAGTTCAAGGACATATTGCATAAATACGATAATGTCTTCAATCCGACATTTTCAGGATACAATGGTGCCGTTGGACCACTCAAAGCAAGGGTTAACATGGGTCCCGTACAACCACCACAGCGCAAGGGTAGAATGCCACAATACGCCAAAAATCAACTCAACCAGCTTCAAGAAAAGTTTGACGAGCTTGAGAGCATAGGTGTGTTCCGTCGTCCAGAAGATATTGGTGTTGACGTAGAGTATGTTAACCCATCCTTCCTCATAAAGAAACAGAGTGGTGGCTTCCGCTTAGTAACAGCCTTTGCCGATGTGGGTAGGTATACCAAACCCCAACCATCTCTCATGCCTGATGTGGACTCTACCCTGAGACAGATAGCTCAGTGGAATTATATTGCCATCACCGACCTCACCAAATCATTCTATCAAATCCCCCTATCAAAGGACTCCCAAAAGTATTGTGGCGTGGTCACACCATATCGTGGTGTCCGAGTCTATGTACGATCAGCGATGGGAATGCCCGGCTCCGAGACTGCCTTAGAAGAGCTGACATGCCGCGTGTTGGGACACCTTGTCCAAGAAGGTACTGTTGCCAAAGTAGCTGATGACCTCTATTGCGGTGGCAGCACTAGCGAAGAACTCCTGTCCAACTTTTCACAGCTACTTGCAGCAGTTAACAAGTCCGGTCTACACTTGTCTTCATCTAAGACGGTTATCGCTCCCAAGGAGACAACTATTCTCGGATGGAAATGGCGTCAAGGAACAATTCAAGCCTGCGCGCATCGCATCGCTTCCCTCGCCTCGTGCCAACCCCCAGCCACTGTGTCATCATTAAGATCATTCATAGGCGCGTACAAAGTACTAGGACGTGTCATCAAAGATTGTTCGAGGCTACTCTCTCCATTCGATGACATGACTGCCGGTCGGGAATCGAAGGATTCCATTACCTGGTCTGATGACCTTCTGGCGTCGTTCCGAAAAGCTCAAACAGCACTATCATCTCATCAGGCCATAACACTTCCGCGGTCAACAGACCAGCTGTGGATAGTTACAGATGGTGCCCTAAAAAGCAAAGGCCTGGGCGCTACTCTGTACACAAGCCGCAAGAATAAAGTCCTACTTGCTGGATTCTTCAGTGCCAAACTACGCAAGAATCAAAACACATGGATTCCCTGTGAAATCGAGGCACTGTCAATTGCTGCTGCTGTCAAGCACTTTAGCCCCTACATTATCCAGTCGACAACCAGGACATGCATACTTACCGACAGCAAACCATGTGTACAAGCACACGAGAAGCTGTGCAGGGGCGAATTTTCTGCCAGCCCACGCGTGTCTACGTTTCTGTCAACAGCTAGCCGGTACCATGTATCAATTCGACATGTAGCTGGAGCAGCTATCCTTCCATCCGACTTCTCAAGTCGCAATGCTCCAGAGTGCGAAGACCCGACCTGCCAAATTTGTGCCTTCGTGCAGCTCACGGAAGGCTGTGTTGTGAGGCACGTAACCACTCAGGATGTGTTAAATGGGTCTGTCAAACTCCCATTCACCAGTAGACCGGCGTGGACCACAATCCAGGGAGAATGCCCAGACCTAAGACGCACACATGCGCACTTAAAACAGGGAACACGCCCATCCAAAAAACTCACCAACATCAAGGACGTTAAACGGTACCTGCAGGTCGCTTCCGTCGCAAATGATGGCTTGTTGGTTGTCAAGAAGGACATCCCATTCCAACCTCGGCGTGAATGCATCATCGTCCCCCGCAATGTCTTGGAAGGCTTACTGACTTCTCTTCATGTCAAGTTGGACCACCCATCAAATCACCAACTCAAAACAGTGGTCCATCGCTATTTTCATGCTCTTGATATGGACAAAGCAGTTGAGAGTATCACCAAGGGCTGTCATCAGTGCGCATCTCTTCAAACCGTCCAACACTGTGTACAGGAGCAGAGCTCAAGTGAGCCCCCTGATAAAGTTGGATTCTTATTCGCCGCTGATATACTTAAACGTGAGCGGCAACTCATCCTCGTAGTTCGCGAGTGTGTTACATCATATACAGTGACTTCAATGTTAGATGACGAACGAAAAGAATCTGTACGAGACGGCTTAGTTCAACTATGCTTGGGACTGCACCCTCTTGATGGACCGTATGCTGTAATACGAACAGATGGTGCTCCTGGGTTCGCATCACTTGTGAACGACGAGTGTCTAACCCGCCATCGGCTACATGTCGAAATCGGTCGCAGTAAAAATCCTAACAAAAACCCAGTAGCAGAAAGAGCTATTCAGGAGCTCGAGAACGAAATCCTTCATCAGGACCCTACTTGCAGAGCTGTAACCCCACTATTGCTCTCTTTAGCCACTGCTCGCATGAATACTCGTATAAGGAATAGAGGGTTATCCGCTCGTGAAATGTGGACACAGCGTGATCAGTTCTCGCATCAGCAATTAAAGTTCGATGATCACAATCTTATCATGTGCCAACACGATCTGAAAATCGCGAATCACCCACATAGTGAAAAGTCCAAAGCACCATCCAACCGTTCACCCACATCTGCTCATAGTTCAGTAGGTGATCTTGTATACCTTCACAGTGACCGTAACAAATCCAGTGCGCGGGACCGGTATTTAGTCGTCTCCAATGATGGCCATTGGCGTAACATTTGCAAATTTGCTGGTTCTCAGCTACGACGTACATCATACCGTGTAAAGGACTCCGACCTCTTCAAAGTACCTCCAACGACGCTACAACTTGATCATAGAGAAAATTTCTCCGAGAACGGAGATGGATCGTCAGGGGAGGATGATACAGAGACCTCTCAAGAATACCATCCTCATCAGCTTCCTCCCAACGGTGATTCCATGATCAATGAACTGCCACAACCTGAACAACCTCCTGACATACCGTCCATTATTTCAGACTTACCTACCGTTATGCAGACAGACAAATCTAGTGAACCCCCAGTACACCCTACCAGACCACAACGACCACGGGCACCCCCAAAATGGATGGATGACTATGTTACTTAAATATATGCGTATATTACCCAGTCATGGTGCTCTCATGACATCTGACTCGTTTAGTGTTTATTGAAGTTTTATAACAATCACAGTACAGTATCAATATTCATTTTCGTCATATGCAAGATATGCGTGTGTATGTACAAGGGCAGAATAATCCCTTTCTCCACCTGAGGGCAGTCTACCCTATGACGGTGTCATATTAGTATGTACAGCTGTTCTTTTTCAATGGAAAAAAGTGGTAGCGCCAGTAGATGTATAGACCGGAGTTAGTCCGGCCGTACTCCGGCTATTAGTATGTACCCTTTGTTGTTCCGGCTATTAGTATGTACCTATGTTTGTTCCACTTCCGTTATAAAGTTTCACACCACGAGTTGTGTTGCGGTTGTATGTTGTTCTCTTATACTGGCGACCAGGGATGTAGGTGATCGTATAACTCCTGGATATCAAATAGGATATCAATGAACAGATGAAGAGGCCACTGATCGGCCTTGTTTTCATCAGATATGATTTTTTGGACTGTGAAACACAGGGATCTAATTATTTGTAACCGCACTATAAGGAAATGCTTTGAATGATATAACACATTTTAGATCAGTTAATAAATACATGTATTATTAAAAATCAGAGATGCGTTAGAAATAGGTTTTTAGGAGCTGCATTACCAGGGCTTTACTGGTCAATTTCTGTTTTAGTAAGTATGAACGACCATGAGATGATGGAAACTCATAGCTGTACTGCTTTCAATGTGGATTTTCAATCACGGCCGCGATCATTAAGAGTTCCACAGCGACTAACAAAGTATATATCAGGACAAGACCAGCCCAGTAACAAAATTTCTAAAGAGGAGTTGGACAGAAAACAAAGTGAAGCTGATCAGAGACGAAAAGTATGACCAATATTCAAATTTATCATGTTATTAATACCACTTCTATGTCAGATAGTATTAAGGCAAGCTCAGTTTTTTTCTTGCTTAAAGATTTGGTTTAAACATACTATTCAGATCAGAAGGTGACTGTCCACATTGTTTGCTTCCATACATTTGTATATAATCACAAATTTTCATAGTCATTGTCAATAAATCATCTTTAAATAATTGGCACCAACGTTCAGATTGGAGATAATTCTTGTCATGTTAGGAACATATTGCCAGTAATTGGGATATAATATACTGTGTAGTTGCTTATATTCTCGAGGGATTTAACTCCACAAAATCCATGAATGCATCAAACACCATATGAAAAGTTTAAGACGGTGGCTAATTAAGGTTTTGCTATTATTTTGTGATTTGCAAAATTAAATCCCAGTGAGTGATAATTAAGTTTCAGACAGAAAATTGTGAATATGAAATAATAGTGAGTCTTCTTCGTTTCAGGACTATGAGAAAGCTAAACTAGACAGAATCCGAGAGTGCAGTGAAGAATGCCACAAAATTGATGCTAAAGTACATGTCCTGCTGGCCCAGGATGCCAAACGTCAGGGACTGCCAGGAACAGAGCACATTAAAGCCATGTCCACACGTCAGGCTATAATGTCAATCAAGTCACTAGCCAAGGATTTCTCTAAACTAACCCCAGGAATGGATTACAGTGATATTGTCATGTTGGACGATTCTTGATGAAGTTTGCGAGTTATAACTGAAATTTGTATCTTTTTACATCGGTATGTACATTGATTCACAGAATGTATGGTAACTATAAATGATGTGAGTGAACACATTAAGTCATTTAGGTGTATTTATTTGTTTGTTCCAACATCCAACATGATATTCTTGTAAGTCATGGGATCAGTCATAAGATTTGTACGTGTTAATAATATAACTACATTCTTGTACAAAGTAAATTTGAATTAATCATAAATTGCCAACCACATGATTGCATTTAATTTCCATGCAGGTGTTCTGATTTTGATGGAAATTGAGTATCAGAAGAATATTACAGTGAAATATATACATTCTAGTTGTAAGTGGTATTTGTCTTATAAGAGGTTAAAATTACTCTATAATTGCATCTTTATTTGAACCATGATGACAAAAGCTGTCAAACTTAAAAAAAAGAAAGACATTTACCAACAGTTCATGTTCAAACCTTTAAGTAAGAAATAAAACGTCTAAACTCTTTCACCTCTGATTGAGTTTGATAATGAACTATTTCAATCTTTGAATTGGAAAAGTTCAAATTTGTCTTCAGGATGAATGCATGAATTTATATAGTAACTTATCATGTAATTACAGATTTTTGTAGTGGATATATTTGGTAATTTAGGACTACATTTAACATATGTCTAGGCAATGCTATATCAAGTTTATTATTTTCCATTTTTTTTTGTGTTATGTCAGAATATATTTATTTAATATCTCGTACTTCACCTAGGGGACAGTACAGTAGCTCACTTTATTTCTGTGATATCAATTAACATTTCACTACATATCAAATATTTATTTTTTATGCACATTACATGTATGTTATGCCCAGTTTTGCCTCTATATATTGCGATGAAAGTTTCAATTTTATTACATTTTAACAGAACTACAAATATTTATTTAAGTCCATGATTGTGAGATATATAATATGTTTATGCAAATTTGTATTCCACTGCTAGAATTCTTTTTGTATGATCTGATTTTAAAACAAAGTTTTGATAATATAGCATGCTTAATTTTGAGACAAATGGATCATTTTGTAATGGTATGAAGAGTGCATATTTTATATATGGAAGGATCTGTGCATGTATTTTATTATGTGGCCTCATCTTCATGCAACAAATCAAAACATCATTGGTGGTCCATCCGTCTTCCGTCCATAAATAATTCTTCTTTCATCACAATTACTTGATGGATCAATGTCAATATCATATGTAGGTTCTCCTTGGTACCCTAGTTGTGATTAAAAAACAAAACGATTTATACCAACATGTGGCCATCTTGGATTTCATTAGTGATAGTTTGTCATGGCTGTTCCTTGACAAAAACTGGATGGATAATTCTCAAATTTTAAATGAAGGTTCGCCTTGGTCCTTTTGCATTTGCTCATTTCAAGACTGATCTGGAGGAAATTGGCCGATAGACAGTCATATTTTAGATTTTGACAGTATAAGTTTGTTATTGCTATTAATTGACAAGTATTAGATTAATCCTTCTCAAATTTCTTATTTTTGGACTAATCCGGAAAACAATGTGGTCAAAAAGTGGCAATCTTGAATTTTTACAAAGAAAAATTCGTTATCCAGGCCAATAGTCCCGCAAAAGACTGGATGGATCACACTAAAATTCAATATGGAAGTTCCTGGGCATCTTGTCCTTTGTTGTGCATTGTCCCATATATATAAATTGTTCAAAAACAAGGGGGAGGGCTTACAAACGGACATCATGGATTTTGTCTTAAACATATTACTGAGAGAAGTATACTGGATGGAACATTCTCACACTTTATATGAAGGTCCCCTCTCCTGGTCCTTTGTTGTGGATTGTCCCATTATTGGACTAGTTTGAAAAAAACAAGGTGGTTGACAGGTGGCCATCTTGGATTTTGACAGTAATAGTTTATCACTATTTCTTGAAAAGAACTGAACGGGTCATTCTCAAATTTCGAAGGTAGATTCCCCCAGGTTCCTTACTTATACTATAACGATCTTTCTTAATAATAAATAACATGCCTCAATTCATTGAGCAGTCCGAAAATGTTTTATGAGTTAGTTAACGTTGTATACATATTCCTTTGTACTAAGCATTTAAATGAATTATATTCCATCCATTTTTGTGAAAAATAAAACACTATTTATTTATAATAATAAAAGTTTGAAAATGAAACTTGATATTAACATTATGTTATGTTTTCTGTCATAAAATTTACAAGATATATTGTTATGAAGATACAATCAAAGTACTGAATGTACTGTTGTGCTAAACCTCTAGATTCTCAAGTTAAAGCTAACTATGCTTTTGATATGTTAGAGATTGGATGTAATTATGGACTGGCTTATGAGTTGCAACGGTCTAGTATTTCAGTTAGGTGAAATAGCAACTTCTTTTTCATTTGCATATTTACAAACTAGACATTTGTTATTGGTAAGATATCAAAGGATTTTCTATGGGGGTAGGGGGTTAAATCACCATCATTAGCTTATGTGATCACATAGGCAGCTGAAGCCAAAAAACTCAATCGATTAATTAGGTACAAAATATATTATATAATCAAGGGAAGTTTTACACGAAGACCCATGGAAAAGTACAAGAGTCAATGAGACCACGATTGGCGCAGAATATATCTCAATGAGACCAAGATGGTGACTATCAACCCACAGGGGAAGGCACGGACCTATGTCACTATGAAATTGTTGTCAGATATTTTTTTCACCTTTCTCGAATATAGCCCCTCCCACTACTATATATCTGTGCCTAGCCCCTGTGTATTAACCTGCATCTCGCGAATCTCTGTGTCATAAGTTTGTCCGTCAGCAGCCGACATTTACAACGATAATATTATTTGGTATTTACAGCAAGCCCTAGGTCTAGGATAGTCCGAAGGGTTCTGACTCTGACCCGCTAAACATTTGGACATGTACAGAACCCTTCGCCTTGGGACTAGCCCTAGGAAAACGATGTAACAATACAAAGCAGTGATGTTACTATCAAGAAAGGGAAAGATCGAAATCATCACGTATATGTATATGGATGTTCTTGGTGAGATTAGCGTGTCACACCAACCTCGTCATGAAGAAGATCCCGAGAAGTTCAATCTGCCAAAAGTCCCATTTTGTGAGCTTGCATCCTGGAATACCCCGTCATGTCCAGCCCTTCTGCCCAGCTCCACACGTCTAAGTTTGCGTTGCTCTCTTCGAATCTCCATCGCCGGAAACCCACACAACACTGCTCATACGTTTGATACAAACGTAAGAGCAGTGTGACATGGCCGTGGGTTTCCGACGATGCCGACTGACACGACCCTCTTCCTTGTCTCCTTCCCTTCAGCTTTCTTTTCTGCTGAAATTGATCCAAACCAAGCTCTCACCTCCCTGCACAAATGTTGCCTATTATATATAATGTCACCCCGTTAATCAACTCCATTGGGCTCATCGAATCTCATTTTCCACTGACCATGTCTTGTCTGTCCTCATATGACTACTTGCAGATTCCGTTACCATATATTGTCGCATGAACACCGGTGACATAGGCAGCTGAAGTTGGGGATTATGATTGTACACGCATGCCTACTGTTACCACAGGTGCTAGGCACAGACCTGTGTCACTACGAAATGATTGATAATTATTTCATCTCTCTCGAATATAACCCCTCCCACCAATATATCTGTGACAGAGGTAAAATAAATGTCTGACAACCATTTCATGCCTAGCCCATGTGACTG
Source organism: Mimachlamys varia (assembly GCA_947623455.1). Taxonomy (NCBI): domain Eukaryota; kingdom Metazoa; phylum Mollusca; class Bivalvia; order Pectinida; family Pectinidae; genus Mimachlamys; species Mimachlamys varia. The sequence goes on along the minus strand of OX392532.1, from coordinate 22,847,631 downwards.
CATGTTGCGAACCCCGTCGGAACTGTAATATAAGTCCAATATACTTAATTTTTGGGGATTATGAAAAATTATGAAAAAAATCCAGTTGATAACCATGCAAAAATAAGCCTAAAACGAAGTAAACGTGAGCGGTAACTTACAAGAAATTCTTGACAAAAAAATCCAAAAAATTAAAAATAGTTCAGGTTGGGCCCACTTTAACAAAAAGCCGAAGGTACAAGACATTTCAAAATGGACGCTTCTTTACAAATACCGTGTTTCAACTGCTGCTGTACCGGTAACCGCGTCAGAATTCATCTTGAATATTGTTGATATCAGTTAATCTAACTAAATCTATAAATATAAAAAAGCTATTAGACTTGATTTTCGCTTCAAGTTTTGCCGAAAGTTACGTATATTGGGCCTTTAAAGGCGTTTTCCTTACAACATCCTCGATATTAAGGGGTTATGCTCTCTGCGCCACTGGCAAAACTGAAGGCTCCTTGTGCGCCACCTGTTGATGAGGCAAGAATACTGTTTTGACCCTTTATGTATATCAAAAGAATATCGTGGTACAGTAACGGTAAAAAATGATAAGCTTTGAAGTCGGTTGCGACTCCTTTGTGATCTTCAAAGCACATGCATACCCCGGTACAGCCTAGCGATTGGTCAGGGTTTTTCGTTTTTAAACCTGAGCGTGCCTTTAATTTTGACATGTACATATTCCAGGGGTATATAGAAAAAGTAGGTGATCGTAACCCCTGGATATTGAGGGTGTTCTTTCGAAAAATTGATAACAATATTTCGTTTTCAAAATCCAAGATGGCAGCATTTTTTTATGAGTCCCTAAATCAAAATGGCACAAGGAACAAGGGCCGGGAACTATGTATTCACTCCTTTAAGAATCATTCAAGAAATAGCGATATATGGACGCAAGGCGATTTGTCCAATCAAGGTGGGCTACCCTTTCACATGCATCGAGTCACACTGAGAGTCCTCACTACACGTGTCAGTAGGTAGCTAGCTATATAGGTACGCTCGTGCATTAATGGCGCGTGGATTACACACACCGAACGCCTTGCCATCTCGCCTCTTATTTGGATATTACAAGAAGATTTATTTAAAAGTTGTATATGTTTACACAATGAACATTAGCTCTGAGGAGCTATAAACAGATAAGATTTTAACAAAAACACAAGATACCACATCATGCATGTTGGATTAAAATGACAAAGAAAATGAAACAGCAAGCGGGAGGGGGGAAAACATGCATGGAATATATATACATTTCAGTTATAATTAGCTATAGTTCTACTCTGATAAATTGTCCCGAGAGCCCGGTCTTGGCGTTGGTCATAACAATTAACTCTAGTCACATCAACCGAGCTATCGGCACAATTGACTTGGCTCTACGTCAGGTCCCGGAGCCTTCACAGAATTATGCATACAGTTGCTTAAATTATTATTGATTTAACAAATGCAATTCAATTTCAAAATCTATTACACAGTTTGAATGGGAAATTGATATTGATATAAATTGATATAAAAATAATAATTACGCTTTCGAAAGATTTCTAATAAGACTGGAGCCTGTCAAATAGTTAAAGCATATTTGGAGTGAAATACTGAAGTAATTGTATAAATGGAGCAAGTACAAATGGGGTCATCCCAGGTGCGGATCAGTATTTACAGTATCCCTTCGTTTGGGAGACTGTTCAACAACTGGGCTGCCTTTAAAGAGAAATATTTCTGGCCATACCTTGCAGTCTTTACTCTAGGGATTCTGGCTGTGAAGTCCATGTGGTGGACAATGTAATTGATTCGGGCTTTGTGATGTTTCTAGCCAGATTTATCCCAAAAACTCGGTAAATAAGTATAGCCACAGTACTAAAGAAAATACATATATAGCAGTTGTTTTCATTTGCATAATAAATATTAATTATGATGAATTTCATTCATTTCGGCCCACCGACACAAGTAATGTTTTTGGTCGTTTCCAAGTTATTTTTTTTATTACAATAAAAGTCAAATTCCAACACGATTATTTCATGTTTTGCTAGAAATACGGATAAATTGAAAGCATAAAGTGAAGTTAATTGTTTTTTTTTTGTTTTGTTTATCATCCAATACACTTTAATTTGCTCTTAGTATTGTAAGAGTTACTTCCCTTTGTGCACAATTTACGTATTTTACATGTTTCTACAAGCAGGGACATATATACGTCCCTGCTACAAGGATAACTGAGTTCAATGTTCTCCTTAATTTAGAAACAATATCATTCTGTTTCACTTATATTTCAATTCATGTTATTAACAACTCATAGAAAGAAAAAATCCTTTAACGAGTTACATATGACAGAATTTCACTAGCAAGAATTATCAATGAATATATCTATATCGAATTCTTATTTACAATTATTAGTTTTTAATCAAATTTTTTTTTTAAACATTTTTTTCCTAGCACGATAATTTCAAGTTTAGCTTTAGTGAGTCTTGCCTTCGGTGGTATGCCAATATGGACAAAAAAATCCGTGGCGTATTTTAGTTATACCATAATCAGTATCCCAGAAACGTTTAACTTTAACGCACTTTGGGGTTTACAAATTCAAGTATAATTTTAACTAAGACACTGATGTCGTCTCTTTTATTTTCACCGAAACTTTTTCGATTTGTGACACAAAGAAGGTTTATATAGGTTACACATTCATGAACTTGGATGTGATTGAGAACAGCATGTAACCATCATAATGTTTTGATAGCTCACCATATCAAGAGTTCAGAAACGCCAAGATGCCTTTCGTAAACATGAAAAAGGCGGCGACCCAATCGGGAAGCTCAAAGAGTTTCTCGGTTAGGGTCACCACTATGGATGCTGAACTGGAATTTTCAAATATTGAGGTATATATAACATTCAGATAATGTATGTATCAGTCACTGGACAACAAAATGAATGGTTATATTATTATATGATGATCAATGCAACATGACATTTAAATTATAATGTTATCTTTATCCTGCTATCTGCAACAATCTGAAGATTCAACAGCTGGTTATCAGGCTGGTTTAATTTGAACCCAGAGCACTCTGCAGTTAAGATTCATGTACAGTGTTCCTGACAAGGGAACCAAACTTTTATCAAAGTCTCCTCTCTAAAGGCATATTTATATCACGGACATGTATATATAGGCACAGCGGTATGGCAAGCCGTTTTGGTTTCAAAAATTGAAATGAAGATATCTCTATTTAATTTGAGGTATCTGTAATATTTAATTTGAGATATGTGTAATTAAAATAAAGATATCTTTATAGTTAAGTTTAATTTAAATAAAGATATCTTTATTTCTGCTGAAAATAGAGATATATCAACCACAAAAGTACTGTTTTAAAGAGAAAATCAAGCTATGAACTAAGTCATTATTTATTATTTCGAGCTGACAATCAAAGGATGTAAATCCAATACATATATATTTTTTTATGTATGCTGTCAGATCGAATAAATCTATGTATATTCATTTGAAATACAGATATTTTGAATTCAGATATATTTATTTGAATTACAGATATCTTTAATTGTAATTGAGATATATTTTAAAAATAAAGATATCTTTATTTCTTGGCTGATTAAAGATTTCTTTATTTGAAATGGAGACATCTGTAATTTTTGTTCAGATTGGGATATCTTCACGATCATTTGAATAGATATATCTGTAATTATTATGAAATACAGATATCTACATTTTAAATACAGATATCTCTATTTGATGTGAAAATATCTGTGTTTGCTCAGTTTGAAGATTAATATGGAAACACAAAGAAAATTATCACTCCTCAATCATGATCAGTGTTAAAGAAACGCTTGTAAGTTACGAGGATATAGTCCATACTATTTTACGTGTGCATCCTGGAAAATTCCTTCCTGGTAAATGTCATCAGTCACTTCCTCCATCGCTGTTCTTAAGGACGCCATAGCAGTGTCGGCGACATCCAGCAACACTCGGTCTGTGTTTCCTGCAATTTGGCGTCACTGCAGCTTAACTTCCGTTGTGCGCAAAAGGAGGAACCAAGGGAGCAATGATTTTTCCTATTTGATGGTTAAATACAGATATTACTATTTTATGTCAAATAGAGATATTTCTAATTGAAATTAAGATATCTTTATTTGAAATAAAGATATCTATATTTCTATTACAATTAGAGATATCTGTAATTGAAATAGAGATATCTTTATTTATAATGAAAACACATATCTCTAATTGAAATAAAGATATCTCTAATTGAAATAAAGATATCTCTAATTGAAATAAAGATATCTCTAAGTGAAATAAAGATATCTTCAATTTAAATAGCAATATTTCTATTTTGTGTTTAAGGGCCCAATATATGTAACTTCAGAAAAGTTTTTCGTGATTCTGAAAAATTCTGAAAAAAATTTCAGTTAAAAACCATGCAAAAATAAACCTAAAAGTATGTAAACCTGAGTGGTAACTAACAAGAAATTTTTGACATAAAAATCCAAAGAATTAATTAATTCAGGTGTGGCCCACTTCAACAACAAGCCGAAGTTAGAAGTCAGTTCAAAATGGACACATACATATGTATTTACAAATGCTGAGTTTCAACTGCTGCTGTACTGGTGACCGCATAAGAATTCATCTTGGCTATTGCTGATATTAATAAAGATATCTTCATTTAAGATAGAGATATATGTTACTTTTATTTAATGGGTAAAACCCCAAACGGCTTGCCATTCAATGGCGAATATGGGTAAACGTCTTGCATTTGGGTAACAATTACCCATTTCAGTAACAATTTGTTACTTATATGGGTAATATGGTGAAATTAAAACACATAAAGTCCTTTTCAACTGTTGGACCATAAAAGGGCATCATTATATAATTTATTTTCATATAATCAAAGAAACAATACATTAAGGTGCATTTATGCACAAAAATATAAATTCACTAGGAAAGAGTGTAGTGTTCTTTCGCCAAAAATCAAACCAGAGACTTCCATGATATTGGAATAGCATGTTCATGTTATAACTCGTACTTTTCTTTCTTTAGCACAAAGCAACAGGGAAGGATTTGTTTGAGCTGGTGTGTCGTACCATAGGACTTAGAGAGACGTGGTATTTTGGACTACAGTTTATTGATTCAAAGGGATATATTTCCTGGCTTAAGTTTGATAAAAAGGTAATTATATAAGTATACACTGTATATGGATATTTAATTTTTTTTGCTGTTTAAGTAAATATATATATAGTGGCAATAATTTTATTCATTGTATTATATGACATGTATCTAAAGGACAATTTTGTACTTTTTAAAGGCGTGTTAGCATAATTTATTCATAGAATGACTATCTAACATTATGAATTTAGAAATCTTGTGAATAACAGACAAAATTCCACAAATCATTGATATTGTATTAAGATATTTCTTTTTTTGATTATTATTGTTCTTTTGCTAAGTAAGTTGTTTTGATTAGTCTCTGACCCAGAATCTAAATTGAAATATTGTAATAGAATGTAATCCATTCTAAAAGGGAATGAAATATTCTTTTGGAGTGCCTTACAAGTGCACTTTCACCTCATGAACAATCCATTGTGTTTATTAATAGTTCCTTTGTTTCCTCTTTTGAAGGTTTTAGATCAAGATGTTCCAAAAGAGACACCAGTGCCGTTCTTGTTCTTGGCGAAATTTTTCCCTGAGGATGTGTCAGAGGAGTTGATCCAAGAAATAACACAGCATCTGTTTTTTCTTCAAGTGAAGCAATCAATCATCAACATGGACATATATTGTCCACCTGAGGCATCTGTCCTGCTCGCCTCCTATGCTGTACAGGCAAAGGTTAGTGAAGGGGAGATAACTGTAATCTGTATGATCGGTCCTTACAAAGTTTGGTTTGGTTTATTTTATTTTAAGTCCTATTAACAATCAGGGTCATTAAAGGAGGTGCCAGTTTTTCGAGGTGGAGGAAAGCCGGAGTACCCGGAGATAAACCACTGACCTATGGTCAGTACCTGGAGATGGAGGACTAGTGGTAGAATGTTGGGACACCTTAACCACTCGGCCAACGCAGCCCCTAACAAAGTGCAGTTTTCTTTAGATTGTCCTGGTCATACAAAGTCTTTCAAGTCTTTGTAAAGTTGTACTTATATTGATGTAACTAATTTGGAAACCTTATTTCATTCGGTGAAAGTGAAAATCAACCAATTAACTGTATATTGAATTTATAATGTGCAGTGTTTGTTTTTTTCATACAGTACGGGGATTATGACACATCTACCTATAAGATCGGGACACTGGCCAGTGAGGACTTACTGCCCCAGCGTGTGATTGACCAGTACCAGATGACCCCTCAGATGTGGGAGGAACGTATTAAAGAGTGGTACGCTGACCACAGAGGAATGTCTAGGTGAGAACTGGACAGACTTCAGGAATGAAGATCTGACTCTGAATTCTTTTATACTTATTATAGGCAATTAAAATCTCCATAGTTATGAATACTTTTTGTCATTTCAAATGACACTTACCAAATATGAGTTTAGTTATGTCTGTCCCCAATTTCTGCATTTAATACCATATTGTCTGATGTTAAGTTGTTAACGCAATCAATGACATTTACTTCCAAGATATAAGTTGTAGGAGTTATTGCCCTTGCTTGTGATAGTCAGTCAAACCTTGTTAACTTGAAGCCCTATAACACAAATACCCTGGTTTATTCAAGGTTCAATGTATTTTGTTGGTCCTGGCCAAATCTCACACTACACATTTGATCTCACTCGAATCGCGAAAACTCTGATAACCTCGATGTAGTTTTATTTCAACTGAACTGTGCTCTGAGCAATTGACTCTTTCTGAAATAGCAACTTCAAAAACAGACGAACATTTGTTTTAAAGTTATTCTTTATTTTACAGAGATGAAGCAGAAATGGAATATCTGAAAATTGCTCAAGATCTTGAAATGTATGGTGTAAATTATTTTCAAATTGAGGTGAGAATCAAAGATTTTATTGGAATTGAGCAATTTTTTATTCTCATAATAACAAGGAACCAATCAAACTAATAATTGTACCAAAAAAAAATACAAAAAATAACAAAACAGCTGTCCATAGAAAGCATAAGACATAAGCAAGGTTATGCATCATCATAAACATATCTACACGTATTTTCATATTGCATATTTGTTGACCTATAATATGTGCAACTGATTTCTTGCTGTATTTGTAGTTATAAGATTAAATTGCAGTTATTTACCCATTTAAAAACAAAAAATGATATATTTATGGGGAAAGTGAAAAAGTTTATAATTTATTTTGTAAGTTAAAACAGAAGGAATTGACAACTGTTACATTATTGACTTAATCTTTTAAATATGTTTGTTCCGTTTCAGAACAAAAAGAACACAGATCTGTGGTTGGGAGTGGATGCTCTAGGTCTGAATGTGTATGAGTCTAATAATAAACTGTCTCCTAAAATCATGTTTCCCTGGAACGAGATTAAGAATATCTCCTTTAAGGACAAAAGAGTAAGAATACTTAAATATGCCATGAATATATAAATTGTTTTTTGATGTCAGCATACCAAATGAATGAAATAGGTATCTTAAAATATTAGAAAGTTCGTTGGCTAAAGGTAGATGTCTAGGATCACATGTTTTGTTATTTTTCAACAAAGATAATGTGTCATTTTGGTGCATTATTGTTAGAGAATATATTTTGTTTCTGAATTTAATAAGATCATCTTGATAAGATTTTAATCTAAATGACATTGTGTTTGGAAAAAAAAATAGATATTGTTCATAGGTTTTATGTCTCTTTCTCTTCTAACTAGGCCATCATTATAGAATTTCATGTGTTGAATGTCACTTTTTTTTAATGTTTATGCCAGTATGAATCAATGAAAATTTGTAACATCCAAATTTGCATGAAGTCTGCTTTATGATTGAAATGGATCTAATAGATTTAGATTTGTAATGAAAGAAATATTGTTGCCATATTTTATTCTTTTTCTTCATCTGTTGCAGTTTGTGATAAAACCTGTTGAGAAGAAATCCCCAGATTTTATATTCAAACCACCGAAATTAAGAATTAACAAGTTGGTAAGAACATTGACTTTGATTAAAGAGGAAATTTAAGTTTAGATGTTCAGCTTTGAAAGGAAGTTTTAAGTGAAGAATGAAAGTACAGTATTATGAAATTACAGTATCGTTTTTAAGACCGCTCTAGTATGTGAGATAGAAATAATTTGATAGCATTTTAATCATGGTGTAAGTAAGTGTTTGTAACTTAATAGGGTCTTAAAAGTTAAGTGTCCTGGTAATAGGTATACACCTGATACACAATCACTGGGCTATATTCTAGGTGTAGGTACTGATTGTCATTTTGAAATTTTCTGTTTAATCTTAATCCCGTCAATTCTAGCCTTTTCGTTTGGTCTCAGGATTTTTCTCTTAAATTTTATATTACCTCTGCAAACAGGATACCTGTGTAAACTGACCAAAACTTGATTTCGATCACTTCCGGTTTCGGCAAGTTACACTGTATATCAATTTTATTTTATTTCACATACAAACGTATGTGAAGTAGAAATAAATTTTAAAAAATTCATGGTCTTCACAAAAGAAAAAGGTGAATAAATGCTTTTAACGAACTGAATTTTGAAGTTTCTTTAATTCAAGGTTCTTATATACCACTTTATCACGCATGGTTAGAGGGCCTAAACAGCTAACCATTATCATTCTCAACTCCCTGGGGAGCATACAACCGGTGATGCCATTTCGGTGCTCACAGCTAGCATTCTACAATTTCTAGCACTGCCCAACCACATACTCATTAACAGCTGAATAGACTGGAACAAGCAGAGTAAAGTAGATTAGTGGATTAGAACTCCAACTCGCAACCCTTCATTCACAAGCCTGGCATCCTAACACTAGACCACTGTGCCTCTTAAAGACATGTTAAAATACAAGCTTGTTCAATGTGTTAAACAGAGCTAAAGATATGTTCAATGTTAATTAATCAATTAGGTCTATTTTTATCCTCAATATAGATTCATTTTCCTTTTCCACTTTTTAATAAAACTTGCACCATGATATGCTTTAGTTGATCATTTTAATTAATGTGATGTTTATTTACAGGAACAATATAAAAAACTTATTGAAACATTTGTTTCCTTTACAGATATTAGAGCTATGTATAGGAAACCATGAATTATTTACAAGACGAAGAAAACCTGATTCCATGGAAATTCAACAAATGAAAACTAATGCTAGAGAGGAAAAGATACGCAAGCAGGTACATAACGGAAATTTGTAGAAACTTAAACACCTTTCTCTTTTTTTACTGCCCCAGTTCTCTCTTAATCCAAATGTACATGTAAGTTGAAATGGAGTGTGTGCCCTTGACCATGATGGGGATGAGGACCAATTCAGGAATAGAGAATTTTCTCTCCATCTGTAATACTGAAGGAAAATAAACCAAATGCCGTCTTAAGCATTTTAAGGGAATAAAAAGTCTACTTTGTATAAACTGAGGTGTGTAGGCCCCTTTTAGTGTCAGATTATTTGGGCGATGAAGAAAAAACATTGAAAATCATTCTCTTCTCGTATCAATGAAACAATTTTAAACAAATTTGATGGAGAAGGGGTGGGGCCAAGGGGATAAAGGGGGATTTCTTTCAACCATTTTTACCATATTGGCATCATATTTACTGGATGTATTTAGGTTCATTGATAACGTTTATATTATTCACTGAATTATATTAATTTTTGTGACAATAGGTAGTTTTGAAAAATAGATTAATATATATATGGTATAAATCATAAATAAGACTATTTACTGTTTCATTACAGATGGACAGAGCAAGACTAGCAAAAGAGAAACAATTGAAGGAAGAGGCCCTAAAGGAGAAGGAAGAACTCGAGAAACGACTTCAAATGTTGCAAGAGGAAGTCAGGGCTGCACAGGAGTCACTGGTATGTTTATCACAGGAGTCACTGGTATGTTTGTCACAAGTGTCACTGGTATGTTTGTTACATGAGTCACTGGTATGTTTATCACAGGAGTCACTGGTATGTTTGTTATAGGAGTCACTGGTATGTTTGTCACAGGAGTCACTGGTATGTTTGTCACAGGAGTCACTGGTATGTTTGTTACAGGAGTCACTGGTATGTTTGTCACAGGAGTCACTGGTATGTTTGTCACAGGAGTCACTGGTAAGTTTGTCACAAGAGTCACTGGTATGTTTGTGACAGGAGTCACTGGTATGTTTGTGACAGGAGTCACTGGTATGTTTGTCACAGGAGTCACTGGTATGTTTGTCACAAGAGATACTGGTATGTTTGTTATAGGAGTCACTGGAATGTTTGTCACAAGAGTCACTAGTATGTTTGTGACAGGAGTTACTGGTATGTTTGTCACAGGAGTCACTGGTATGTTTGTCACAAGAGATACTGGTATGTTTGTCACAAGAGTCACTGGTATGTTTGTTATAGGAGTCACTGGTATGTTTGTCACAAGAGTCACTGGTATGTTTGTTATAGGAGTCATTGGTATGTTTGTCACAAGAGTCACTGGTATGTTTGTCACAAGAGATACTGGTATGTTTGTGACAGGATAAGTCACACATATATTTCATATAATTGGCGTCTATAACAAATTTGCTTTTGGATGTGTTTCCGAAGTTGGTTAATTTAGATCCTGTAATAGCATCTGATTGACTTATGTCACTTATAGAAAGTAAACGGTATGTTCTTGTTAGCTGATAATTGACTTTTGAGCCGCTCTAAGTTGTTTTGCTGATAATAAACAATAAGGGGTCATTTATTGGTCTGATCTGTCAGACTGAAAAATGTTGTGTTTCATGACTACTAACAAACTAGGTATGACATGTTTCTACAGACTTTTACACCTTTAATTTTGATGTGTAAATGAAGCCTGTTTTTGAATGAACAGGGAAACCATTTCTGTTATCTGTATTTTTACATGGTTGAGTTGTTTTTGTAGCGGCGGTCGGAGGAGACTACCGAGTTGTTAGCGGAGAAGGCTCAGATAGCGGAGGAGGAGGCTGTTCTGCTGGCTCAGAAAGCCTCGGAAACCGAGGGCGAGATTCACAGGATGAAACTCAAGGAGATGAAGGTATAATAAGCCTACATTAAAATCGGGTCTTTAGTTATGTTACTGATACAAGACTTCAGTGACGTGACACCTTACTTTAAAGACATACTTTACAAATTTCTGACTGAACAATTCTCATTTTTGACCAAAATTGCATTTGAAGGTGCTTTGTGATGAATTGTGGATTTATAGACTCATAAATGTTGAAATTAGACAGGTCCAATCAGGTGTATATAAATTACAATTTTAATATGATTCATGACCAACAGTACTTAGACACTCGGGTATTATATCTGATATTTACTATGAATCTACAAGTTATAATAGTAAAGGATTCTTTGAACATAATGAGAGCCGTTAGATTCATTAAAATTAACTTTATTTACTCTGTGATTATTGTTGTGAAACCACCATGTAATCAGTGGTCTGGTGCACATGATATTGAGGATGGCTATAGTGCTTATGCCAGCTGTGAAGCTAGCAGGGTATTATTTGTATTTGATATTGAGGACTCTTTCTGTATATTATGGTGGATAAAAATAGTTTGTGATTGGGCCACTGGTTTATTAGAACGCATTCTTGGGTCAAAACTTGTCCTAAAAGGCTAATGTTTGTTAATCAGAATTTCTGTGAGATGGTTATAAGTGAGAACTATGAAGTCATGGTTTAATAGAACCGACCTGTTTATCATTGTATGAGGTTAATCATGGAGTAGGATTATTCAAAGAAATGTCTTTTACAAGTTTTATAATTCATAGTTGTAAGTTAGTTCGAAGAACTGTTGTACTTTATCATTATAAATAGTTTTCTATTTAATAAATGACAGAGTTTGAACCTGTATTGTGTATTATAATAAATTGGTTGATTTAAAAAAAAAAGATTTAATAAACAATACTTTTAAAACTGACTATCAGAATGAAGAGGAACGTATGATAATGGAGTACCGGGCTCGTGAGGCCGAGATGATAGCCACTAAGATCCTAGAGGACTCTGAGAGGAGGTAAGACCACAGACCCCACCCTACAACATAGAGGGCAGTTCTTGGTACTCTATATATGTCAACAAGTCAATGCTAGTGTATTGAACTGAAACCTCCGAGTAATCAGTCATAAATAACTCATTGTCAATGTACGTAGCATATTTCTATACTCAAGTTTGTGTTTACAACAGTAATTTGGACAATGAACTTTAAATCTTCTGGAACAAGGAAGTGAAATTTCATACTGGTAGATTATGTCTTCCTTGTTCTGGAGGATAAACATGCGATTTTGTCCCTTCATAAAAGTGTGATCCTAACTTTCTTGTAAACTTACATTAATAATGACTCACCTAATGAAATTTTGAATATCTCGCCATTTGAAATTGTGACCATTTCTCCCCTTAGCATTTTGACAACTCTTACCTGTGAAATTTTGGCATTGCTCCCTATGAAAAAAAGTTATTATATAATCTCTCCCATAAAATTGTGGGACTTCATTTCTTCCCTTAAAACTATGACAATCACTCCCTTTTCAATTATGATAATCCCTGTGAAATCTTGACCATATCGCCATGAAACAACTTGGAAGATAACTCTTGTTTGTGGTGGTGGAATTATAGATTTTAAGATAAGTAAAGAAATCTTGAAATTTATCCTATAGATTAGCTAAATCAATTATTGTTAAAAAACCACTAAGATAGTTTTGTAAGTCAATGAAAGTCACTTTGGTTTAACTCCTGTGCTGACAAATTCTCCATCACTTTTATTTTGTTTCAGAGCTTTGGAAGCTGAACAGTTGAAAATTGACCTGGTTCAGGCAAAATTGAATGAACAATCAGCGAAGGAGAAACTGATGGAGGTAGCCAGGGTGTCTCCCTACACAGTATGTATCCATGTTACTCTGGAAGGATTCTCCTATACAAAAACATTTAGGGTTAGGGTTAGAATGAATTTTATAGATTAATTAGAAATTCAATTTTTTCTCTCTTTGATATCCAGTTTGAAACTGAAGTTAAGCTTTTGAAAGAAAGTTCTTTTGCCTATTATGTATTTTTGACTTGTCACTGTATTACTGTATTCTGGTACCTGTTCTTGTGTGACTAGCTGTTGCTAGGATTTTACACCCCTAAATATACTGAAAATATATGACAACTATAAAACTTTATCAAATAAAAAAAAAAAAAAAATTCTTTAACCACTTGATGTGGCCTGGTTATTGGAGAAAAAATTATTAGAAATAGGAAAAATCTACAAAACAAAACACTTCTTCTAATTAAAGAGGGGAGGTAACTGTAACCAGACTGAGCTCTAATCACCAGTTTTCTAAACAGAGGGCTTTGTCAGGACCTCTTGAATCGTCCCTATTCTTAAACCTGACCCAGCCTTTAGGAGCTATAACGATGCCATGAAATCTGATATTTCTGAGTCTATATATGTTTTCCAGCAACAGGCAATGTATGGTCTACACAGCCTACCGTCAGACTTGGCAGAGCTACAACTGGATGAGCCACCCATGGATGAGTTACAGGAGATGGGGGAGGCTAGCGAGGCGAGCTGTGATCTCCTCGGGGCGGGCGACATGGACCAGTTATCTATAGAGATAGAGAAAGAAAGGTCAGAATAGGCTTTCTGAATTTTATTTAAAAAGACAGGTTTTCTAGGTATGAATCTGAAATGTTGGCTGTACATCTTGATACACTCTTTGTCTCGGTAGAGTTTTGCTGTCTTCAGTAAGAGCTGTTCCAGAATTAACCATGTGGGAGGGGCAGGAGGTACTTTTTCAAATACCCCCACCACCCATCAAATATCAAAAAAAGATTTAATATAAGAAATAGTATGCCGATCTGGTTTTAATCCCACCACCCATGATATAAAAAACAAGGTGACTCCCATCTCCCATACACGGATAAATATGGAATAACCCTATGTTTATCTTGCGTTTGTTCAGGCAATGAAATTATAGTCTTCTGGTCATTGAATGACTTTGCTCTAGATCTTCTGCATGTTTGTGTTATAGAGAGGAATACATGGAGAAGTCCAAACACCTACAGGAACAGCTGAAGGAATTAAAGACAGAGATCGAAGTACTGAAGGTGGAAGAGAAAGAGACAGAACTCGACAGACAGCATGACGAGAAGATCCGGCGTGGAGACACCAAGTACTCCACACTCAGAATGGTAAGGCTAAGCTTTAACCAGTATCACATCTATATAAGGTCTGTCCTGGAGATACCAAGTACTCCACACTCAGAATGGTAAGGCTAAGCTTTAACCAGTATCGCATCTATATTAGGTCCGGCGCGGAGACACAAAGTACTCCACACTCAGAATGATAAGGCTAAGCTTTAACCAGTATCACATCTGTATAAGATCCATCGCGGAGACACCAAGTACTCCACACTCAGAATGATAAGGCTAAGCTTTAACCAGTATCACATCTATATAAGGTCCGTCACAAAGTACTCCACACTCAGAATGGTAAGACTAAGCTTTAACCAGTATCACATCTATATAAGGTCCGGCGCAGAGACACCAAGAACTCCACACTCAGAATGGTAAGGCTAAGCTTTAACCAGTATCACATCTATATAAGATCCATCGCGGAGACAAAAAGTACTCCACACTCAGAATGATAAGGCTAGGCTTTAACTAGTATCACATCTGTATAAGGTCTGGCATTGAGACACCAAATACTTCTCCCTCAGAATGGTAAGGCTACGCTTTAACCAGTATCACATCTATATAAGGTCCGGCGCGGAGACACAAAGTACTCCACACTCAGAATGGTAAGGCTAAGCTTTAACCAGTATCACATCTATATAAGGTCCACCGTGGAGACACCAAGTACTCCACACTCAGAATGGTAAGGTTAGGCTTTAACCAGTATCACATCTATATAAGGTCCGGCATGGAGACACAAAGTACTTAACACTCAGAATGGTAAGGCTACGCTTTAACCAGTATCACATCTGTATAAGGTCCGGCATGGAGACACAAAGTACTTAACACTCAGAATGGTAAGGCTAAGCTTTAACCAGTATCACATCTATATAAGGTCCGGCATGGAGACACCAAGTACTCCACACTCAGAATGGTAAGGCTAAGCTTTAACCAGTATCACATCTGTATAAGGTCCGGCATGGAGACACCAAGTACTCCACCCTTAGAATGGAAAGGCTACGCTTTAACCAGTATCACATCTATATAAGGTCCACTGGAGACACCAAGTACTCCACACTCAGAATGGTAAGGCTAAGCTTTAACCAGTATCACATCTGTATAAGGTCTGTCCTGGAGATACCAAGTACTCCACACTCAGAATGGTAAGGCTAAGCTTTAACCAGTATCACATCTATATAAGGTCCGGCATTGAGACACAAAGTACTCCACACTCAGAATGGTAAGGCTAGGCTTTAACCAGTATCTCATCTGTATAAGGTCCGTCGCTGAGACACCAAGTACTCCACACTCAGAATGGTAAGGCTAAGCTTTAACCAGTATCACATCTGTATAAGGTCCGTAGCAGAGACACAAAGTACTCCACACTCAGAATGGTAAGGCTAGGCTTTAACCAGTATCACATCTGTATAAGGTCCGGCGTGGAGACACCCTCCACACTCAGAATGGTAAGGCTAAGCTTTAACCAGTATCACATCTATATAAGGTCCGCCGTGGAGACACTCAGAATGGTAAGGCTAGGCTTTAACCAGTATCACATCTGTATAAGATCCATCGAGGAGACACAATGTACTCCACACTCAGAATGGTAAGGTTAGGCTTTAACCAGTATCACATCTATATAAGGTCCGGCGCGGAGACACAAAGTACTCCACACTCAGAATGATAAGGCTAAGCTTTAACCAGTATCACATCTGTATAAGATTCATCGCGGAGACACCAAGTACTCCACACTCAGAATGATAAGGCTAAGCTTTAACCAGTATCACATCTATATAAGGTCCGTCACAAAGTACTCCACACTCAGAATGGTAAGGCTAAGCTTTAACCAGTATCACATCTATATAAGGTCCGGCGCGGAGACAAAAAGTACTCCACACTCAGAATGATAAGGCTAGGCTTTAACTAGTATCACATCTGTATAAGGTCTGGCATGGAGACACCAAATACTTCTCCCTCAGAATGGTAAGGCTACGCTTTAACCAGTATCACATCTATATAAGGTCCGGCGCGGAGACAAAAAGTACTCCACACTCAGAATGATAAGGCTAGGCTTTAACTAGTATCACATCTGTATAAGGTCTGGCATGGAGACACCAAATACTTCTCCCTCAGAATGGTAAGGCTACGCTTTAACCAGTATCACATCTATATAAGGTCCGGCGCGGAGACAAAAAGTACTCCACACTCAGAATGGTAAGGCTAAGCTTTAACCAGTATCACATCTATATAAGGTCCGGCATTGAGACACAAAGTACTCCACACTCAGAATGGTAAGGTTAGGCTTTAACCAGTATCTCATCTGTATAAGGTCCGTCGCTGAGACACCAAGTACTCCACACTCAGAATGGTAAGGCTAAGCTTTAACCAGTATCACATCTGTATAAGGTCCGTAGCAGAGACACAAAGTACTCCACACTCAGAATGGTAAGGCTAAGCTTTAACCAGTATCACATCTGTATAAGGTCCGTCGCGGAGACACCAAGTACTCCACCCTTAGAATGGTAAGGCTAAGCTTTAACCAGTATCGCATCTATATAAGGTCCGGCGCGGAGACACAAAGTACTCCACACTCAGAATGATAAGGCTAAGCTTTAACCAGTATCACATCTGTATAAGATCCATCGCGGAGACACCAAGTACTCCACACTCAGAATGATAAGGCTAAGCTTTAACCAGTATCACATCTATATAAGGACCGTCACAAAGTACTCCACACTCAGAATGGTAAGGCTAAGCTTTAACCATTATCACATCTATATAAGGTCCGGCGCGGAGACACCAAGAACTCCACACTCAGAATGGTAAGGCTAAGCTTTAACCAGTATAACATCTATATAAGATCCATCGCGGAGACACCAAGTACTCCACACTCAGAATGATAAGGCTAAGCTTTAACCAGTATCACATCTATATAAGGACCGTCACAAAGTACTCCACACTCAGAATGGTAAGGCTAAGCTTTAACCATTATCACATCTATATAAGGTCCGGCGCGGAGACACCAAGAACTCCACACTCAGAATGGTAAGGCTAAGCTTTAACCAGTATAACATCTATATAAGATCCATCGCGGAGACAGAAAGTACTCCACACTCAGAATGATAAGGCTAGGCTTTGACTAGTATCACATCTGTATAAGGTCCGGCATGGAGACACCAAGTACTTCTCCCTCAGAATGGTAAGGCTACGCTTTAACCAGTATCACATCTATATAAGGTCCGGCGCGGAGACACAAAGTACTCCACACTCAGAATGGTAAGGCTAAGCTTTAACCAGTATCACATCTATGTAAGGTCCACCGTGGAGACACCAAGTACTCCACACTCAGAATGGTAAGGCTAGGCTTTAACCAGTATCACATCTGTATAAGGTCCGGCATGGAGACACCAAGTACTCCACCCTTAGAATGGTAAGGCTACGCTTTAACCAGTATCACATCTATATAAGGTCCACTGGAGACACAAAGTACTTAACACTCAGAATGGTAAGGCTAAGCTTTAACCAGTATCACATCTGTATAAGGTCTGTCCTGGAGACACCAAGAACTCCACACTCAGAATGGTAAGGCTAAGCTTTAACCAGTATAACATCTATATAAGATCCATCGCGGAGACACCAAGTACTCCACACTCAGAATGATAAGGCTAAGCTTTAACCAGTATCACATCTATATAAGGACCGTCACAAAGTACTCCACACTCAGAATGGTAAGGCTAAGCTTTAACCATTATCACATCTATATAAGGTCCGGCGCGGAGACACCAAGAACTCCACACTCAGAATGGTAAGGCTGAGCTTTAACCAGTATAACATCTATATAAGATCCATCGCGGAGACAGAAAGTACTCCACACTCAGAATGATAAGGCTAGGCTTTGACTAGTATCACATCTGTATAAGGTCCGGCATGGAGACACCAAGTACTTCTCCCTCAGAATGGTAAGGCTACGCTTTAACCAGTATCACATCTATATAAGGTCCGGCGCGGAGACACAAAGTACTCCACACTCAGAATGGTAAGGCTAGGCTTTAACCAGTATCACATCTATATAAGGTCCACCGTGGAGACACCAAGTACTCCACACTCAGAATGGTAAGGCTAGGCTTTAACCAGTATCACATCTGTATAAGGTCCGGCATGGAGACACCAAGTACTCCACCCTTAGAATGGTAAGGCTACGCTTTAACCAGTATCACATCTATATAAGGTCCACTGGAGACACAAAGTACTTAACACTCAGAATGGTAAGGCTAAGCTTTAACCAGTATCACATCTGTATAAGGTCTGTCCTGGAGCTACCAAGTACTCCACACTCAGAATGGTAAGACTAAGCTTTAACCAGTATCACATCTATATAAGGTCCGGCATGGAGACACCAAGTACTCCACACTCAGAATGGTAAGGCTAGGCTTTAACCAGTATCTCATCTGTATAAGGTCCGTCGCTGAGACACCAAGTACTCCACACTCAGAATGGTAAGGCTAAGCTTTAACCAGTATCACATCTGTATAAGGTCCGTAGCGGAAACACAAAGTACTCCACACTCAGAATGGTAAGGCTAAGCTTTAACCAGTATCACATCTGTATAAGGTCCGTCGCGGAGACACCAAGTACTCCACACTCAGAATGGTAAGGTTAGGCTTTAACCAGTATCATCTATATATCCTGTCTGGTAAAGCTACATATCAATCACTGCTTAATAAATGTACTGATTTTGGCTCACACAAGTTTAGCACATAACCAAATTTTTACAGATTAGTGCAATGATGAAATGGCATACTTGCAATATTTGCTGTAGAAAGTAATGTACAGAAACATCATCATTTTACCGAATGTTTTCAGTGTGAAAACTGCTAAAATAAGATAACCACTAAAAATATGTATGTTACAATATCTCAAAATTACTGTAAAAATGTCGTGTTCGTGTGATCTTTACATCAGGGTTCAACTGAAATGGTTGCTTACTTAAAACTAAAGCAAGAGATTTCTCATAAAAAAATACATATGAAAATAAAAAGTTTTGATTGACTGATAAAACGTTCTTTTAAACAAATCTTTATTGAAGACATTTTGATTTTTGTGAGATTGCTGTCTTAGATATATTACAATTTAATTACATAAATGGATTTAATTTTATTTCAATAATCTAATTATGTTAGTTGTTAAATGCATCTCTTAATTATATTAGAAAATAAATCTTTCGATATTAAAGTGTGATAGGGATGCAAAAATTGATTGTTGTTTTATCCACATACAAAAATGATAAGAATCATATGATTTTGAATTGATAATTGCCCTTGGTGTTTTATAGAGATTTGGGAAAATCAAGATGATTGACAAAAATCTAAACTCTGAATAGGTAGCAGTGATTGAAACTTTATTCAAGTACAACGTTAAGTGCAACCTAGCTAGATCTGATGTTAAAATTTATTAGTGAGAATTCGAGATTATATTGTTTTCATGTCAGATACTAATTATTGCTCATATCTAATATTTCTTCCATGTTTGTTTTAGGCTAAAGCCACAACAACACAGGCCAGAGTACAGTTCTTTGAAGATTTGTGAGGGAGGCATTAAAGCATTTCTGTGATAGTGACTTAAAAACTATGGTGCGAGAGTTGGGAAAATTCTTACAATTCATACAAAATCGGTGAGCAAAGGAGAACAGCTAAGTGTTATGTTGTTGTTTTAAGCTGTTTTTGTTTTTCCCATTGTGCCTTGAACATTATGTCTAAATTAAGAATTATGTTTTATTGCAAGAAATATTATTCCCAGTGATAATCTGTTTATTGGTCGTGTTTTCATTACATTATCAATTACAAATCATTGCATAAAATGCAGATCATTTTGACCAAAATTAAACAAACATTGTAGCAAGCATTTACATTTGTACTTTACTTGAAAACATTTGCTGCAGGATAATCCAAGTACTTGACTGTATATTTTTCCATACATAACTTGGTCACCAAATCATGAATAATTTCAAGACAGAAAGAGAAGTGTTTAAATGTTTGGACTTGTTTTCTGTAATTTCCTTGAATGGAGCCAATGACAGGAGTTCTGAATTATTGAAAATATGTATTTTTAAGAAATTGTCAAATGATAAAAAAAAACTTTCCAGACTAAGAAACTTTAAAAACTGTAGATACATTATATAGTTTTATAGATATAGTTACATAATATGGACTGAAGTGTAAGAACCCCTAATCACATTTTCCAGGAAAGGTTGTATAAACATTTAAAGATTTCTTTAAAATCTGTATTGATTTTTTTGGTTAAATTTGTTCAATTTCCATGGCATGACAGCATAAATTGTATTGACAGTAAAAAAGTGTGATGTCAAGTTGATACTGTTACTTATAAAGCTCATTAATTTTCAAAGACATTTTTGTGTGAATAAATTTCATTTAGCTTTTAACATTAACTTGCTTCAGAGCAGTGCTCCTATAATCAAATTTTGATACATACTACAATCATATTCTGTTGCAACATGATTTTAATTGAAAGTAGGTGATTAATTATTAATTAATGAGGTATTTTATCAAACTAATCTATAGTATTGTCCCGCCCAAATTTTCTTCTATACCACCGCTTTACCAGATAATGTGTTCAAAAAATTGTGTTTGCCGTTGACTTGGCAATTATAATTTCTGTGATGATGTTGTCTTGTGTATTCATAATATTTTTGTTGTTGAATATGATAAAGCCTTATTTTTGTATTTTGGTGTATGATACAGCATCATCTATCAGATAACTAGGTTCATAAAGAAACATTTCTTAATACAATTAAAGAATTGCAAAACATTCTCTTGTCGTGAGAACAAAAATTATGTCCCTTGATTTGAAATTTTCATGTTGGACTGCTTATGTATGTATGTACTACACATCATGGTGTATTTTATTAGATTGGCTGTTGTTTTGTATACAGAACAAAAGTTTTTGAATTTAAAGTGAAATCTAATGTTTACAGGAAGAAATATCGAGATAAAGCAATAAGATTTTATAATTGAAGAAAAAAAAAAAGATTAAAAACATTTTACCACCTCTGAGTTGCAAGTTCAAAACCACGTAGGGCAGTTGCCAGGTGCTGACCATAGGTTGGTGGTTTTTCTCCGGCTAATCTGGCTTTCCTCCACCTCCAAAACCTGACATGTCCTTAAATTACCCTGGCTGTTAATAGGGCGTAAAACAAAATTTCTGAAAAACCAGGTAAAATTATGATGCTAGAGTGCACAACATTGAAATAAGATAGCAGACAGATGCTACAATCAATTTCATAAAATATTTCATTGTTTTTCATCATTCTTCATTAATAAACATTATATTCCACCACTGGTATCTGTCATAGTATAAAAAAAAGTCATATACAAGTACATATGAGAGTAAAATATTGTGCACTCATATATGACTTTTTCTCATCATTTACCTGTTATTTAACACCTTAGAAACATACAATGTGTATTTCTTTCCATGTTTTATGACTGTATAAAGAATTGAAATACATATACAAGAAGTTATTTTCACAGATTATCCATTGTGTTGAATTTGCAGTACGGTGCATTGTAGTTTGAACTTCTTTTGAATGTAAACATCGCTTACATATTGTGCGTGACAAATTTGGTGCTACAATGATGATTTCATGCATTATCTGTGTGTTTGAGGGAACATGTCATGGCCTCTTAAGAAAATGTTTTGTATTAAGTATTGCGTTCAGTTAACATTCATAGGCAATATAAATGCCAACTGGACAAAGGCAAATTCAATGAAGCGTGCTAGCTTTGTCAAGTTGGAATTCAGTTTGCCTATGAATGCTAACTGAAAGCAGTTCAATACTTACCGGTTTTAATTTAGAATCTGTTCATCTCATAAAAAGTTCAATTACACTTTTCATTTCTCAGCATTTGGCTTAAACAATGTAACTATCATGTTTGTTTGTTCAATGAATAGAACAGCCATCACCTGGGGACGGTCAGTGGTATCCAACATAACAATTTTGACGTCATAAAAACGATGTCAACAGTCAGTCAATAGCATCATGGCCTTATGAATGCTAACTGAATTTGGTAGGGTTGTATGGTGGCAATTCCATGCAATGGTAAATATTGGAGATTGAATCTCACAGAATCCATAGGAGAGTAGGGTAAGTAGTGTTAATAAAGTGAATGTTAGTAAGAGCCATTGTGTTTTGTCCATGTGTTGTGTACTTTTCTATTTTCACATTTAAAATTTCCTTTGAACCTCCACCAGTGCAGTTGAACTGTTTCCTAGAAATGACTCTTGAGATGGTTCTGACCAAGTTTTGTTATTTTTTTTGGGTTGGTCTGAACCCTATATGGCCACCTTGGTTGCTGCCTGGGGTATTTTGAAAATGACATTTTAAACTTCTTCTCAACTTCCACCTGTGCAGTTGAACTGAAACTTGGCAGAAATGGATCTGAGATGGTTTCTACCAGATAATTTTACTTTTTGGGTTGATCTGAAATCCAATATGGCTGCCATGGCCTTCATCTTGAAAAACACATTTTAATATTCTTCTCAAGTTCCACTGGTTTCACTTGACTGAAAATTGGCGGAAATGTTAAGGAAAGAAGCCACTGAAGGGTTTGTTAGTTTTGAACCTCATTGGAAGTTCAATATGGCAAGCATGGTGGCTATTTTGTGACATGATTGTACAATAATGGTTTCCCACCAATTAATTTAACTTCTCAAATTTAACCAATGGGATTAAACTCAAACCATAGCTCAAATTTTATTTGAAAGTTAAGAAACTGAAATGAATATTTTTTGCCTTACTGCATCTTTTTATAACTGTTTCTACTATCACAACTCTGTTATATATAGATCTTTATAGCCAGATGACCATTACGGTCCATGGGTCTTGTTTTCTTTTATATTTTCTGAATGAATCAGGTTTGTTATGCTAGGTCTGGTCATTCAACTGAATCTAAAGGGTTGGCCAAGAGTGACTCCTTAATCTCTTTTGTCTGAATTCATTAGAAGGAAGCATGGATTGGTTCATCAAGACTCACGTACCACTGTTCAATAAAGTGATGAGTTTATTTAGAAGTTGTTTAAAGGTTGTACAAGTTTTATATATTTTTTTTTGTGATTGTAACAGGATGTACTTTAATCATTAGGTGTACCTTTCTTACATATGACTTTTGATTCCTAAGAAGGAATTTAAAATGTAGTGAATTCTAATGATTGAATTAAGATTCCTAACATTGGATGTAATGTGTAGTACATTTTAACGGTTGAATTAAGATTCCTAACATTGGATGTAATGTGTAGTACATTTTAACGGTTGAATTAAGATTCCTAACATTGGACTTAATATGTAGTGAACTATAACAGTTGAATTAAAATTCCTTACTAATGTGTAGTGAATTTTAATGGTTGAATTAAAATTCCTTACTAATGTGCAGTGAATTTTAATGGTTGAATTAAAATTCCTTACTAATGTGTAGTGAATTATAACGGTTGAACAATGAGTTTAATGTGTAGTAAATTCTAACAATTGAATTGAATGTCATTTTTTTTGTAGTTACATGTTACTAATGGTGCTAATATTGTGAAAATAAATGTCTTTCAGTTGGAAATAATCTCCCAAATAAATGACTAACTAATTACTGATTGTTGCTAAATGAATTTGTGTTACACACCGACTTTGTGGATGTAGATTTCCCTAGCAATAACCATGGTAACATCAGATTGAACAGAATTGGGCATTAGGAGTGTTAGTTCAGATGTTATACATGACTGTGTATTATAGTTTAAGTATTAGCTGATCAATAATCTAACTGTTATAATGTTGATTATTTAGCTCCCCTTCATGTTCGAAGTTCAAATGAATGACATTGACCCACTCTCAAGGTCACAGGGGTCAGCAGTGTTTAAAATCTTCAAACAACTTCCTTCTCAATAACCAAAAGGCCTGTTGCATGCTGGGATGAAAGGCTACAGAGTTTATCCAAATGAATAACATTTGCTAGCTACCTAGTTTGTTCAAATAAATGACCTTGACCTGTTTTCAAGGTCACAGGGTCTTGGTTATGTATTTGTGTAGTAGCATGTTTTGGGAGTTGACTTTCAAGTGTGCAAAGTCGACTTTTAAAAGTGACTAAGTCTTGAAGCTGCAGAACATGTGATTGATTCAGGCCCATTTGGCCTGTTGTCATAATCTCCCTTTCTCTGTTACTGGTACCTAAAACCTTATTTATGTGTTAACTCAGCTTTCTGTCTTCATATCTGGTATATTTTCATGACAAGTAAGTGCCAAATTCGTGATGTCTTATAATAAATTAATATGTACATGTCAATGACCTGTGAGCTTAGAATTAAATAAATTTAATATTGATGTAATATCTTCATCTGGATTATTATAAGAAAAAAAATAATCAAAAATGATTCCCTTCCTGAAAAATGTGGATTGCAATATTTTTTTTATTACCTAAATCCATGTGGAGAGCAATGGAGCAAAATTAAGGATCTGCATTTCAATCAAATTGTGCATGTTTGATTCTTGTAATATTTTTATGCCAATTCAAAAATGATTTTATTCAAGTAGAAGTTACTTGGTGGAAGCATGCACAGAATTCATTCTAATTATATATATATAAGTTACAGCTGGACATTCTAATTATATATATAAGATACAGCTGGACATTCTAATTATAAATATTAGATACAGCTGAAAACTCAAAAAAAGTTTCAGCATTGATTTGCTTGAAACAATACATTCTTGAATATGTCTTTTATTTTCTTGGGAAAATTATGTAGAAAAATGAGAAAATCTTAAAATATGTTTTTCTGGATTTTATCTTAATATGGTAAGCACATTTGTTTTGTGTGTTTGTTTTTTTTCCCTGTGTTTTCCTTGCTTGTAATTCTTTAACAGCTTTCACATAATCTTCTTTTTAGCTTAACGTACATGTAAATTGATTGTCATAGCTACTGCTGAATTGTCTATGTTGAAGGTTGCATTCATTTATCAAGATCCAAACATTCTGCAATCCTGATAAAGATTGGTAATGCCTGCGTAAACATTTGCAAGTTCATCATGATTAACACCCAAAAATGTTAGATTTAAAAACAGTTAAACAGGTTGAACCAGACACATGAAATTGTCATAAAATATAATTTTCAGATATTTTAGCCACAAGCATGTGCAGGCATTATCTACACTTTCTATCTTATGCAAAATGAAAAAAATGGTTAATTCCTGCACAGTGTGAATGTAGAGAGAACTAAAAGAAATAAGAATTAATGAGTACATAATTGAAGTAGTGAAAGGATTGAGCGTATATAAAACAGTGCAGTCACCCCAGCATTGTGTTACCATGGTGACCTCTCATTGTTTTCTGTGTCCTATTGTTTTATTTATGATGTATGAGTACTTTAGGTTACCTGTATGTATAGACTGACATTAGACTGACCTGTAGGCTAAATATCATCTAATAGAAGCATACCCAGCATTTGTGTGAATTATAATGAAACTACAAAGTCACTTGACAAGCATCTGTTTGATAAGATGAATGGAAGTGTTCATCCCTCTAAGCTGTAAGTGCTTGTCAATTGTATTATTCAATGCCTTTTATGTTATATGTTGTTCATTTTATTCATGACTTTTATTATGTTGATAAATCCCCTTATTTTACTACTGAAAGTTTAGCAAATATTAATACATTGTATCTAGGACATTTTAAATAATTATTATCTTGACATTTATCATTTGAAACTGCCAATTTCTATTGGCCCCTAAGGTATGTTTGATACAATATACAATACAAATAATTCAATTGATAATAATATAATAACATTTTGTTACTTAGTACTCATTTATTTATGGTTTACAGATATTTATCTCCGTAAGGTCATATATAGATCAAGATTTAGGAAAACTGACAGATCTTCACAATAAACTTTGTTGATTATGATTTATATGTTATGATTGGTTCCCTATGATTTTTCTAATATCTTGAAAAAGTAACAGACATAATTATTCAGCCTAAGCATCATTCTTTTTGTTGATATACAAGCTTTATGCCTTCAAGTTTTTTCTTTTAAGTGTACATTTTATAAGTACATCTTAACATACCTTGTTAATCAGACTTTGCCTTTAAGAATTGAATTTGATTGGAGAGTTGAGAAAAAATTTTGTTTAATGAAAAAAAAAAAGACCAAAAAAGATATACAATGTATCTTTTCCATTAAGATTTGCAGAAAATCAATGGGAACCTGTTTTTAAGCTTATCACTTACAAAGTTATGTTTGTGAATTGATGATAATAGAATTATACGACAATCTAAGTAATAATTAGTATTGTGATGTACTTGTAGTTAAGTTATTTTGTAATCGTATATAGTAGTAAATTTGACTGTATGTAAGACCTATGATATCGGTTGGAATAATGTATTGTTTCCAACTGTTTCCAAAACTGTCTCTGGTTTATTTGTCATCTTTAAAAAAAAAGTTTAACACTTTAATATCCATTGAGGTACTGCTATGTTTCTGTTTTATATAGAAGAGATTCTGTCTATGTATAGTGGTACTAAAGAATTAATTCTTCATGCTGCCAAGTATATATATATATATATAATATGAATTTTATTTATTTTACCACATTTATGAAACAAGTTATCCAACTTGTATTAATCACTCTTGTTGGCCTGGATGTTAGTGCCAATATATATCCAAAATAACATTGACTCAAATATGAAGGATTGAATTTATAAAAGGATCTGAAATGTCATTGATCAAAGCAATTGTTTAAACCCATATTTATCTTGATAGGCACAAGACATTTCGAAACTACCACTGGCTGCAAAGGACAGATAAAGGGAACCAGTTTCTCTCCCTTGGTTTCGGTGTTAAATTATATTTCAATATCCATCTCTTTCTGTACATACTTGTAATGCTCAAAAAGACACCACTCACAATGTAGAACAAGATTTGAATGATGACAAATATTCCCCTTATATATAACATTTCCACCTTTGACTAATTTTGTCTTGTAGATTTTGTAAGCGCCAACGAAATATCCAATGATTTTCACAAGGCCTTGATTTCAGCTCATCACTGTTAACGAAATCTAATACATGTACTTGTCATATTTGAGAAAAATAATAATAACATAAACAATCTACTGATAAATTTGTTTATAGCAGAATATTTTAAAAAGTGATTTAGATTTGGTTAAAAAAAGGAAAATTATGAAGATTATTTTGAAATTTCGTGCACAAATTTCGTGCACACTTTCAAAAGCTCTGAATAAATTGGATTTGTGTATCAACCTACCTAGTCCTACTGGGACGTCATGAAGTTATCTATAAATTATCTGTCTCACATTTATGTTGTCTGTGTACACTTTGTATTTCCGTCTATAATAACTATAACTTTAACTACAGTAATTCATAAATAAATCGGGGTTTACGCATCGACCTTATAATCCCAGTTTTATACAGCAGCCACGAACTGAGTCTGTTAGACTGCCGTTCACACAGTTTAACGTTGTTATTGACTGAGCTTTCCTTTTTGGATGCCTGGTAAAAAAAATCTTACATTAGTAATTTGGTCGCAAAAGACAGATATTTATTTACATACGTTTATCAGAATTTTTTAAAACACATTTGAAACATTTCCATAAAAAATCTTTCCATTTTGAAGCCATTTGACTGTCACGTTTGTGTAATGCTAGCATTGATGAGAAAGATTTATTATGCTGAGTGGCAAACTTACTGTACATATATCGATTTAGCATTGTAACACTAAACAATGGGCATTTCCCCTCGCTTCCCACAAACAGATATTTAGAAGTTCTTATTTCAACGTTATTTAGAATTATGTAAAACATTTAAAGAATGATATTAATTGCCTTTTTTTCTAATGTCACAACCCAGTACAGAACTGTCGTCCCTTTGAATGCCACGGACGTAACATGGCAATGCTGCAGGTTGAGCGTGTCAAATTAGCAATAAAATACTAACTGATTGGAATACAATATAGTCGCAAAGTTAATATGCGGACATAAAGGTATTCAGTGGTCGTGACGTTGGAACACGAATGCTCTCTATGGTATTTACTTTGCTATTTATCTGTCGGTGGTTTGTCACGGGGATAACAATAGAACACACGTTACGGCTGCATTATGTCAAACGACATTCTATTTCATGGTTTTCAGTGTATTAATTAATGTAGCATTATTCATTGAACAAAACATATTGCTGGAATGTTAAGCGTATCATTTTGTAGTAAAAAGGATTTTCTTCAAAGGTAGAACATTTGTTGTATCTTCTTTAAAAAAATCAGAAAAGGAATCTGGTATATAAGATTCTATTTGTGTACTATAATGAGATATTTTTACTTAGAACGATATTTTTGTGCAATAGTTCTTGAGGCAAACATCGAGATTTTCTCTCTCTCAAAAAGAAAACTAGAAATTTTCTTTTGTTTTGGTTAGATGTAAAACGTCATCAAGAGTCTTTATTATTGTTCGACACATTATTTGAATTAAAAAAATAAATAATTTAGAATATTCATAAGAGAGTACTATGGTGAGAATCAAATGCAGGGTTGTATTTGTACCGTGTTTTTGTCAAATACACATGTAAGTGTGTTTGTTTCACGTCCCTTGTGCATGAAATGACTATGTGTGTGTGATGTGATATGAATTTTCATGTTTTGTAAGTGATCATACGAAGAAGAATTATACTAGTTACACCATACTAGTTATATTATACTAGTTGCAT
The DNA here is from genome assembly GCA_947623455.1 of Mimachlamys varia. Taxonomy (NCBI): domain Eukaryota; kingdom Metazoa; phylum Mollusca; class Bivalvia; order Pectinida; family Pectinidae; genus Mimachlamys; species Mimachlamys varia. The sequence continues at coordinate 22,818,628 of OX392532.1, read as the reverse complement.
TATACTAGTTATATTATACTAGTTGCATTATACTAGCCCACGAGAATGCATTGTAATCTGAAGAGAATAATAAAACATTCTCCAAACTTTAACACATGCTGGTTGTTTTTACCGTTACGATAAAGTTGTCTGCAATTTTGACCGTACATGCGCATGGACAAAGATATAGATATTAGATTTGTCCGTGGATACAATATTACACCTCGTCAGAGAATGCTATGCGTGTTCCCTTGAAAAATATGTGGTCCTGAAAGCATTCGTATTCCCAAAATATTATCATAATGTCGAAATCGAAAAAAAAATCAAATAATACCGAAGCGTCAACAAAACCATAATCCGAACTCAAAATCGATTAAACTAGAGGCAAAATAGGATCAAAAGAAATATTTGCATGGAGACTCTCGTAAAAGCACAACAGATTAAGACCAAGTTTTCCAGAAGAGTAAGCGTCTTTTGCTTCATCGACGATACCCGCCATTATAAATTTATGTCACATTCAAGTAAACATCCAGTTCTCAAAAAAGAACCGAGTATCATTGTCAACCACAACAAGTAAACACACTAATGAGCATACTCAAAAACATCCATCATCATATCACTTAAAAGATGCAGAATATTTCTCAATGAGACAGATGGCGACCATAAAAGTTGCCGAAAACAGATTCTATAATATTGTTTAAAACAATGACTTGTTTGATAATTTCTACAAAAATGGATAGTTCAGATTAGGTAATTCATCATATTCGCAACTAATTTCTTTGTCGTCATGTTTGTAGTTTCGGTTAGATGCTCATTTTAATACCTGTGAAGCTGCAGCGTTAGTTTAAAATATGGTAACGTAACAAACACTGATCTACTGTATCGACCGTTGTTAGGGAAATTATTGATATCAAATATTAAAAAAAAGTGGTTTGAACAAACTCAAGTAAAAGTGTTGCTGAATTATGCTTCATATTGTATCAAAAATACCTTTCGTCATTAAACTTATTCATGGAATATCAATTTATCTTTCGTTCTTTTAACACTGATCACTACAGTATAATAAAAGATAGACAAGATGTAAAGTTATTACTAAGAAATACTCTAAAATGTTAATTAAGACAACATTTGATGTGAATTCAGCTTTAATTAATTTTGTAATGTATCTGAAAATTGATCATGAAATCTGCTGTTCCAGAGTGTTCATTTAGTAATTCAAACAAGAAACTAAAACCCACCTGGGAAATAAACCGCAGTACATGGACTTTGTTGTCAGGACGTCAAGAACTAATAAGTCTAATTTAGATTTTATTTTTTAAGTCATAAAATACATGGCATGACTAGAATAAACTAATGAAACAAACATAATGAGAAAACACGTACTGTTTAAAGATTCTCATCAACATTCTCATTGTGGTGTGGTGTGGCTTGTCCACACAGGTCTGTGTGATGTGTCTAGTGCTGTAGTTGTTGTGTAGATGTAGTTGCAGCCATGCTTCTCACCTTGCGCTTACAGCTCAGCCGCCAGCTAGCCCTTTTTTGGACGAAAGGAAGCCGAGTGTGTAAGCCTTCCCTGCTGGTACATAGCCTCTCCACAGGCAAGACTCTAGTCAACCTCCTCGTTGGTACATCACGGATACTGTGCACCTTGCGGCCCAAGGCTAACTGGCTAGGGATCTCGGAGCAGGTTTGAGCCCCAGAGGTGATGTGTGCAGGACCCAATGGCAAGTGGACACGTCCCAGCACTCACCAATCCAACCCCCACCTGTGGGTAACTAGGCGTGCAGACAGAACACGTAAGTCCAGGAAGATAGTCTGTCTAGGAGTGGGACTCCAAGCTCAAGCCCCGAGGTGATGGGCCTCGTACCCCTCATCTAGGTTGTGTCAGGAAGGGCATCCGGCAAATGAATCACTTCTGCTCCAATAACCTATGGAAACGGTCATAGGAATGGGCAGGGACAGCCCGGTGTTCCCCGTGGGCCACTCCACCGGCCTACGGAAAGTAGAAGGGTGGAGAAGGAGACTGTTCCCGACGCTGTTTATGACGACCGAAGGTCTGATGTGGCTAGGGAAGGTCAGAGTGGAACAGGAAAGGGTAAAGGCCCAGGCCCTAAGGTGAAAATGAGGCTCAGCTCATGGAACATAGGCTCTATGAGTAGAAGGTCAGGAGAAGTGGTGGAGGAGCTAAAGAGGAGAAGAGTCAGTGTGTGTTGTGTGCAGGAGACGAGATGGAAAGGAGGCAGTGCCAGGTGGCTGGGAAACATCGGCTCCAGATACAAATTCTACTGGCAAGGCAGAGCGATGGGACTGTAGGTGTAGGTATGTTAGTGGACGAAGACTGGGAGAAATGTGTACAAATGGTGAGGAGAGTGAGCGGCAGGATCATGTTGGTTCGGCTCGTCATTGGAAAGCGCCTTCTCAATATCATCTCCACATATGCGCCGCAAGTTGGTCGACCTGCCCAGGAGAAGGAATCATACTGGAATAATATGCATGATCTTATGGGAGGGATACCATCAGTGGAAGGAGTCATTGTGGGTGGAGACCTTAATGGACATGTCGGTAGACAGCAAGATGGTTTTGATGACATTCATGGAGGCTACGGCTTCAGGTCTAGGAACGATGAAGGGACTGCCATCTTAGAGTTTGGAGTTGCAACAGACATGGTGTTGTGCATCACTTTCTTCAAGAAACCTGTCAATCACTTGATCACTTACTCCTCAGGAAACTGCAAATCTCAGATCGACTATGTGATGGTGAGGACACCTGACAGACGCATGGTTACAAACGTGAAAACCATTCCAGGGATAGAATGTGTCCAACAACATCGCCTAGTTATTGCAACCTTTTGGTGATCAAGAAACACAGCAAGAAGCTCCTACCAATGCTGAGACTGGGAAAGCTAAAGGAAGGGGCCAAACGTGCCAACTTTGTAAGCAAGGTGGCAGAGAAAGTTGCAGCCTACAATGAAACCCAAAGTCCAGAAGCTAAGTGGGGAGTTATGAAGGAGACCTGGACAGAAAGTGCGGAAAAAGTGTATGGTTGGACTAAAGGAGGTGGGAGACACAAGGAAACCTGGTGGTGGAATGAGGAGGTAGCTGAGCTGGTGAGGAAAAGGCAGGAATTGTACACCAGGTGGAGAAGCACAGGTACAGTCAGTGACCGCTCGCTCTATGAGGAGGCCAAACGAGTAGCCAAGAAGGCAGTCTGGCAAGCCAAGGATGCCAAATGTCACGAGTTCGCAAAAGAACTGAACACTGAAAGAGGCAAGAAATCATTCTTCCAGATCGCTAAACAGAAAGCCAAAGGAAGATCAGATGTGACTGAATCTATGTGCATGAAGGATGAATCGGGCAAGATAGTCACAGGTCAGAAGGAAAGGGAAGTGTGGAAGAACTACATGGAGAAACTGATGAATGAGGAAAATGACTGGGACGGAGAGATCAGTGCTCTACCAGTTCAAGGTCCAAGATGCCAACTAACTGCCTCACTAAAGTTCACTAAAGTTCTGAAGAAATGCAAGCAAGGAAAGGCGGCAGGTCCATCCGGTGTCACCACAGAAATGATTGAAGTATCAGGAGCAACATGAATAGAATGGATGACTGACCTATGCAACAGCATCCTTGACAGCAACCATATTCCAGCTGACTGGACCAAAATTATACTTGTGCCTGTATACAAAAGAAAGGGTGATCCACTAGAATGTAGCAACTACAGAGGCATCAAGTTGCTAGAACAGGCCATGAAACTCTATGAAAGAGTCTTAGATGCCAGAATCCGCCAGCAAGTGAATATCGATGCTATGCAGTGTGGATTCATGCCAGGAAAGGGTACAACATATGCCATCTTTGTAGTACGGCAGATGCAGGAGAAACACATTGCCAAGAAGAAGGACCTGTACTTTGCATTTATCGACCTGGAGAAGGCCTTCGACAGAGTGCCGAGGGAAGTGGTAAGATGGGCACTGCGGAAATCTGGAGTCGATGAGTGGCTTGTATCAGCTGTCACGGCCTTGTTCGAAGATGCAAACACTGTGGTCCGCACCAGCTCTGGGGACACCGATAGCTTTGGAGTCAAGGTAGGAGTCCATCAAGGATCAGCACTCAGTCCACTTTTATTCGCAATAGTTATGGATGTAATCTCGCGCATGTGCAGAGAAGGCCTCCCCTGTGAGGTTCCCTATGTAGATGACCTGGTTCTCATGGCAGACAGTGAATGAAAGTTGATAAGAAAGATCATTGAGTGGAGGAATAGCATGGGCTCAAAGGGACTGAAAGTTAACACCAAGAAGTCTCAGGTGCTGCTGTCCACCGGGTGTGTTTATCCTGCACAAGAGAGAGGGGACTTTCCATGCAGCATATGCAACAAAAGAGTTGTCGTCAATTCCATAAGATGTACCATCTGTAAAAGCTGGGTACATAAGCGCTGTTCCAGCATCACAGGAAGACTGCAAGATGCCAGCACCACCTTCAAGTGCAGAAGATGCCTAGGACTAGTCCCCCGTCCAAGTACAGTTGGTGACGGAGAGAGACTAGAAGCAGGTGGGGAAAAGTACGAGGTTGTAAGCAAGTTCTGTTACCTGGGTGACATGTTAGATGGGTGTGGAGGTGCAGAAACAGCGGCTGCAACCCGTATTCGCTGTGGCTGGAACAAGTTCAAGGAACTTAGCCCATTTCTGTCATCAAGTGCGCCATCTCTGAAGATGAAAGGGAGGGTCTTCGAAGCTTGTGTAAGAAGCTGCATGCTGTACGGCAGTGAGACTTGGCCCATGGTGAAAGAGCCGATGCGAGGATGATAAGGAGTATGTGTAGAGAGAGCCTCCGTAACACACCAACAGATAAGCTGAGATCATTAATGGGCCTGGAGAAGGTGACAAACGTCCTAAGGACCAAACGGCTGACGTGGTTTGGGCGTGTGGAGAGGAAAGAAGATCAGGACTGGTTTAAGAGAGTGTGGAAAGTTTGGGATATAGCTGGTCCACGCCCACAAGGTCGTCCAAAGAAAACCTGGGATGCCACTATTGCCGAGGACTTAAAACTAATAGGACTGTCACCATCAGATGCTCAGGATAGAAGAGGTTGGAAGTCCTCCGTAGGGAAGCGTGCTACCCAGAGAACTAGAAGATGCACCCAAAACGACTGATGATGATAATGGTGGCCTAACGTTTGATTATACAACCGGTACAGGTTAAAAAGAGAAGAAAATAAAATAATGTTTTAAATGACATGATAGGAAAGAACGTGTGAGGTTTTCAAAATTTGATTTTATAAATAAATACTTGTAATGTTAAACAAAAATGTTGAGACTCGACAATAATAAAGTTGTGAACTCTCAATATGTTGGTCTTCCCAAAACAATAGATTCTCCGTTAGTATACAAAAAATTAATTGGCCCCTAGTATCTTTAATGAGTCCTTGGAGAACGAAACAGCTGTTTGATACAGTTTAATACATTTTTTCGGCATACTGTATCTATTACTCAATTTAAAATGTGCAGCAAATGTGTATGTTACGTCATCGTTAGTAGGGAGTTGGTAAGAGAGGCGATCAAAGAATTTACAACTCTCTCAAGTATGTCTGTATTTAAGTTTTATGGTCGTCATCATGGTCTTGTTGAGACTTATTCTGCATCCTTGTTTGTCATGAAGATGGACGTTTTTTAATATGCTCAATATTCCTGCTTGTTGTGATTGAGAATTATGCCTCACTTTTTACTTTGAAGCCATGCTATTTACCTGGATCTGACCTAGATGCTCGCGGCGTATGGAGTAAAAAACGCTTACTCTTCCGGAACACCAGGGAACAACTGGTGTTCTTCTTCTGTCCTTGTTCAAGGGTCTTCTTGTCTTTTTTTTCTTTGGGCGTTTTTGCCCCTGGTTGCATTTATTGTGAGATATGAATATGGTTTTATTGACGGTTTGACATTCTCTTATTTCTTTGGAAGTTGTTAGAGGTAAGAGTAGGGAGTTGATAATAAAGGCAATCACGGAATTCAGTCAGACTCCATGTCAATGTACAGATGATTATACAAGTACTTCATTGATGGCGATGTAACTAAGATATTGGTGTGAGCGTGAGGGAGTGCGAAAGCAGTATCATGTCGTTTATGTATTTCATGTAAATTTAAAAAGTATTTCCACCAATATTCCCTTTAAACCAAACCCATTTAATTAAAAGAAATATCCTCCGTTAGTGAATAACTTAAGTTGGATAAGTTGAATATCCTAAGTTGGATAACTTGTTTCATAACTATTGCAAAATTAATAAATACAATTTATATTCATATCCTCCATTTTGCATATCTTTATCTTACATTTATCATGCAAAAACTGCGTGTAAAATCAGCAATAATTTTATATATTCCTTAGATTTATACAGAGATATCTGTTGATTAACCTGGTTATGGGGACAACCCTACTGTGTCTGAGGCATGGCGGTATGTCTATATTGTGTTGTCACTAATTCTTTAACTGGGGTCTCAGATATAAAGATGACGTAACGCACACATATGTTGCACCTTTTAAATTTAGTAATAGATAAATTATGCCGAAAAATGAATTAAACTGCACCATATAGCTGTTTTGTCCTCCTAGGACCCATTAGTGATGTTAGGGGCCAAAAGATGGGAATCCAAAATTTCTAAACTAATGTAGAAGTAGAAGGGTCAGGTGCGTAAAACCCTTTTAATTCCTGAATTTAGAAGTAAAATCAAACTAGATCTGTATAATTTCATATCATAATATAACATATTTGGTGGTTTCGATTGAGTACTCTGTATGTGAGTTGTTACAGGTTGTTAAAAACTTTATACAATTAGAAGTAAAAAATCAACAACGCTATTTCGTACTGAAATCCCACATGAACCTTTGAAAATCACCGAAACTGGGAAATTGGTATACATTAAGTTTATCATGCGTTTGAAACTCTCATAAAATGATGATAATATATATGTCTTTCTCCATAGAGTATTGTGATGCCTCAGTAGACACACAATTAAGTCAAAAACAAAACATGTCCGATAGGGGCGTTGAAGTGGTGCGTCACTTCTTGTTTATATTAATAATATTTCTTGAAATACTAGAAATCATTGTGGGCAATGTTGATTTTACTTTCCATTACATACCGATGTTATAGATTATGATAATGATAATTGTATAGGATCCATATCTCCAGAACGGATTGCATGTTGAATAATTAATACCTTATAGTGATCAGCCGGAGATATATCACAATCGATTGATTTGAGAGGCCCTATATCATAGACGATTTAATTAAGTACTTTCATCAATGACGTTTCATTATTAACTGCCAGGGCATATTCCGGTGAGTGTCTAGCCATTTACACGTGACTTTATTTTGAATTACAATATATCCCCTCTTTCTCATCACGATATCGAGGGATATTAATTACCTGCTACTCTGGTGTATTAGGATCGTGTTAAATCCTTATTAATAATTGAACAATAAGGTATATGAAAATGGGACACATGTAGGTAATTGCACATAGAAAATCTGGCAATAGACATCTCAAATGTTGCCTGACACAAATAACGGACACGGACACCGACACAGACTTGGAAATTAGGGGATGTAGCTTATAGGGAGACACTATTTAATATGAAATGAGTAAAATAAGCAATAAACAACTGTTCCTTCTCTTATTTTTTTGTTGAACTACATGTACATGTAACCAAACGTATCTACAATACATATGTACCAACGGGAATAACGTCAGATGCATAATGTTCCATGCAAGCTATAGTTATCAAAATGTACTTTTACCTAATGTATTGTATCTCGTCCTCTCGTTTCCGCTACCCTGTATCTCACATTTTGTACCTTGTAACATGTATCCTGTGTATGTAGAGCGGAACACACAAAACATGGTACGGGATACATGATACACGGAACGTGACTATCCCGTACCGTGTACAACGTTCCGTATATGATGTTTTCTGCACCGCGTATCACGTTAACGTTCCATGTATGATGTTTTCTGCACCGCGTATCACGTTAACGTTCCATGTATGGTGTTTTCTGTACCGTAAGACGTATTTCCTGTACCGCGTTTGATGTTTCCCGTACCGTAAGACGCATTTCCCGTACTTTGTATAATGTTTCCCGTAGCCGATGAAGTATTCCCGTACCGTGTATCACGTTCCCTGTATGTTGTTTCCTGAACTATGACGTATTTTCCCGTACCGTGTATCACGTTCCCTTTATGTTGTTTCCTGAACTATGACGTATTCCCGTACCGTGTATCACGTTCCCTGTATGTTGTTTCCTGAACTATGACGTATTTTCCCGTACCGTGTATCACGTTCCCTGTATGTTGTTTCCTGAACTATGACGTATTCCCGTACCGTGTATCACGTTCCCTGTATGTTGTTTCCTGAACTATGACGTATTTTCCCGTACCGTGTATCACGTTCCCTGTATGTTGTTTCCTGAACTATGACGTATTCCCGTACCGTGTATCACGTTCCCTGTATGTTGTTTCCTGAACTATGACGTATTCCCGTATCGTGTATCACGTTCCCTGTATGTTGCTTTCTGAACTATGACGTATTCCCGTACCGTGTATCACGTTCCCTGTATGTTGCTTCCTGAACTATGACGTATTCCCGTACCGTGTATCACGTTCCCTGTATGTTGTTTCCTGAACTATGACGTATTTTCCCGTACCGTGTATCACGTTCCCTGTATGTTGTTTCCTGAACTATGACGTATTCCCGTACCGTGTATCACGTTCCCTGTATGTTGTTTCCTGAACTATGACGTATTCCCGTACCGTGTATCACGTTCCCTGTATGTTGTTTCCTGAACTATGGCGTATTTCCCGTATCGTGTATCACGTTCCATTTAAGATGATTTTTGTACCGTGTACACTTAGTATCACGTTCCGTGTATGATGTTTCTCGTTCCGTTCTTCATGTATCACGTACCATTTATGATGTTTCCCGTATATACGTACCGTATGACGTATTTCCCATACCGTGTTCTACGTTCCGCGTAGTATTTATATATCCCGTACCGTGTATGATATTTTTCGTACCGTGTATCATGTATCCCGTACCATGTTTTGTGTGTTCCGTGCTCCTCATACAGGCTACAGGATAAAGATTAAACATGGTGGAGGAAACAGGAGAACGAGATACTTGCCATGTAAAAAAATCATGTAACGGCTTTCGAAAAAATTCTTGCATTGAAACAAGTACACTAACTTTCAAACTTATACGGAACATTTGCAGAAATTGAGATTTCCAAAATCAGCATATAGACGATAACGTATTGATATGATAGAGAGATGCATGAATGATGTCCTAAAAGTATGATCTCACAGACTTTAAAATCAAAGAAACTTAACCCACACAGGCCAAAACTGCAAAATATATGAAAAGTTTTCAAAGTAAATAATTAGAAAATGTTCGTTCACAAAGAGAATAAATGGCATATGAAACAACCTTCCATCGAATGTATAGGGCCCAAAAGAAATGTCAGTTAAAATTTTTGAGTATGAATTAAACAAACACTGAAAAAAATAACCACAGAAGTACTGTTTTAAAGGGAAAAAAACCGAAGCATCACCAAAGCCATAACACTAAGACAAAAGTGATCAAGCTAGGGGCAAAGTGAAAACAAAGAATAGAAGTACGTGGATACCATTGGAAACGTACAAGAGAATTTGACCATGTGTTTCGGAAGAGTGAGCTTATTCTGCCTCATCGACGACACCCGCTAGTTAAATCTAGGTCACATCCAAGCAAATGCCCATCCTCAAAGTGTGAATTGAGTCATCATTCTCCATGACAACAAATAGGTGCAATTAACAATTCAAAAACCTCAACCTCCATATCATACATATTTCATATCATAAATAATTACATCTGTAACTATCTTTATGATATTAACAAAATAGAGAATACCGAAGCGTCAACAAAACCGTAATCCGAACCAAAATCAATTACACAAACAAGGGGCAAACATGAAAGAATGAAAGACTGACATGGAGACCCTTGTAAAAGTATAATGGAATAAGGGAATAAGACCAGGTGTTCCGGAAGAGTAAACGTCTTCTACTTCATCGACGGCACCCGCCATGTAAGTCTTCAAGTAAACGTGAAGTCCTCAAACTAAGAACCGAGTTATCATTCTCCATCACAACAAGTAAGCACTCTAATGAGCATACGTCCATCTTCATATCGTACCATATCAAAGATGGCGACCATAAAACTTGCTAATAGTTCTGATCAACCTGCATCTCTCGAATTCCTGAGAAGTACGTTCGTTTGTCAGTAGTCGACATCGATCACAAAAATCTCGATATCTAGCGCAAGCCCTAATATAACGAATATACTGCGACACATAAACACCTTAGGTTGGAAAATCAGGGATGTTACTATTAAGAGATGGAAAGTACACGATTATTGTTATTAGTGTCTTTTACTTAAAGATCAACAATCTTATGGTTGTTTACATCGTCGATATATCTAAAAGTGAAATTAAAGTATTTGGCTAGGTTTTTGTTACCTGTTATCGTATGAAAACAAAAACAAGTCAGCTAAGAGTTGGGCACAGTTCGTTCCCATGGGAATTGAGTTGACATATAAGAGTTGACTGTCAGGTTGTAAATCCAGTATATATTTGATGTATATTATTACAATAAATTTGTGTATCTTTTTCCTTTTGTTTTATCGATCCAATCATATGCATATACTGTATGAAACGAAAAGAATTTGTTCATTTTACATTTCTTTTGATTGTATCAATACTTCCATTTCAAAGATGATGCCTGCATTGTTATTTCCGTATACAGAAACGTAACAGCGCTTTTATCAAATCTAGAAATAAAATTCTGATGGGCGTAGTAAAATAACGGAATGACATACGAGCAATCAAGGCCAACTTGCCTTATATACCTGTAACTGAGCTTTATCATGCGCGTGTATTAGGAGTGTTGACAAGGTTACCATGTTTTTCTATCGTTTTCTCATTAGAAGCTCTATCATTATCATGTAAATATCTCTTGTTTATAGATCTGTAGAGAACATAATGAATTGTAGGAAGCTTGGGACAGTTATTCCATTTATACATCTATCATTTATTCTATATATACAGCTATATGGAAACGCAGACAGGACTCTAGAGAATACATAGGCCTGAATAATTAACTTTAGACAATTTCGATTCCCACCTTTTGGTCCCTAGCATCATTGAAGAGTCCTAGGATGACAAAACAGCTTTATAATGCAGTTAATTCATTCGAAAGATGCAGCATGTGTGTGGGTTACGTCATCTTTATACAAACGATATAATATGCGTTATAACTGAGGTATAAAGATATGAAATTTTCGATACATTATTCTATATTAATTTGTTTTGAATATGTCGGTTCTTAAAATTAAAAAAAAAAGTTTTATAAAATAATTCTGATATTAGAAATGAACTTTTGCTGTTAATGTTGTGTTTACATCTTAAATGCCAATTTTATCTATAACAATACATATCTAATTTTAATGCAAATACTTAACAATGGATATATGTATCTATACAAATATTACTCATGAATATTAAATACTACATTTCAAATTAACGGGCCATTTAGTCTGCGAATCCGAATGGGTCGCCTTAATTGTAATCTGCCAAGTGCTACCTAGGGCGTATATATAGTTAACGATGCATGCCTCAGTTAATCTACTTGTACACGGGACATTAATATATAGCGTGGCATTTAGATCAAGGGACGATATCTCTCATTTAGATGAGTAGGGTGGAAATAAGCATTAGGATCACAGGAAATCGAATTGTTTGTAAAAAAAAATCATTATAATTCAAAGGGAATATAATCTTTTCATTGACATTTTAATGTGGAAAAGGCAAACTTATGTAATACTCAATAGAAGCGAACATTCAGATTCAGTAATTTTGAGGAAAAACAAGAACGATTTCACGAAAAAAATACGTGATTTTATTCAAAATATTTTGTGCTTTTTCTAGGGATCAAAGATAATCATTAAATCAATTAACAAAAGTCGAGGAAAAAACAAGTCAACATGTTTGAGCCGCTGAAGACGTTTATGGATTACACTTCCGTACATGGTCTGGGACGTATCGCCTCGGTAAAACATGTCATACACAAACTGTTGTGGACCGCCCTCTTCCTCGCCTCTATTGGGATGTGTATCTTCCAGGTTACACGTCTGGGTCAGCAGTACCTCTCGTAAGTTAATTTTCCTTTTCATTCCAGTTTCATCAGAAATGTGATTCATATAAAAAAACTATTTTTTATGAATTGTTTTGAGAAATGTCATTGTTATGTTTTCGACGTTTATGGTGTATGTATAAAGGTGCTGCTTATGTGTGTTTTACATCATCTTTTTATATGGTTTTCGTCATAATACTCTAAAGTTGTTTAGTTTTACGTCGAGAACATTTCGTGTTTTTCTTATTGGGTCTTATTCACGGGTAAATAGGGATTTGGTCAGAATGTGTCAGTTGTGACTCAATTGACAAACAAACCTTATTTGAATCGAATTTACAGAATAATATTTAAGGATTTTATTTTTGCTCAGTTTATCTATGTAGTTTGTAAGTTCAATCGTGGCAGATTTTATCTGAAATTTAAATGATTTTCGAAAATTGTTCTGTAACGCTCTTGTATAGATGGATTGTTACAGTAACCCAGAGCACCACTATTGTAACCTTTATTGTAATGATATTGTAGGGATGGATTGTTACAGTAACCCAATCAGCACCGTTATTGTAACATTTATTGGAATGATATTGTACAGATGTATTGTTACAGTAACCCAATCAGCACCATTATTGTAACCATAATTGTAATGATATTGTACGGATGTATTGTTACAGTAACCCAGAGCACCATTATTGTAACCATTATTGTAATAATATTGTACAGATATATTGTCACAGTAACCCAATCAGCACCATTATTGTAACCATAATTGGAATGTTATTGTACAAATTATTGTTACAGTAACCCAGAGCCCCATTATTGCAACCATAATTGTAATAATATTGAACGGATGGATTGTTACAGTAACCCAATCAGCACCTCTATTGTAACCTTTATTGTAATGATATTGTACGGATGTATTGTTACAGTAACCCAATCAGCACCATTATTGTAACCTTTATTGTAATGATATTGTATGGATGTATTGTTACAGTAACCCAATCAGCACCATTATTGTAACCTTTATTGTAATGATATTGTATGGATGTATTGTTACAGTAACCCAATCAGCACCACTATTGTAACTTGTAATGTAATGATATTGTAAGGATGGATTGTTACAGTAACCTAATTAGCACCACTATTGTAACTTGTAATGTAATGATATTGTAGGGATGGATTGTTACAGTAACCCAATCAGCACCATTATTGTAACCTTTATTGTAATGATATTGTATGGATGTATTGTTACAGTAACCCAATCAGCACCACTATTGTAACTTGTAATGTAATGATATTGTAAGGATGGATTGTTACAGTAACCTAATCACCACCACTATTGTAACCATTATTGTAATGATATTGTATGGATGGATTGTTACAGTAACCCAATCAGCACCACTATTGTAACTTGTAATGTAATGATATTGTAAGGATGGATTGTTACAGTAACCTAATCAGCACCACTATTGTAACCATTATTGTAATGATATTGTATGGATGGATTGTTACAGTAACCTAATCAGCACCACTATTGTAACTGTTATTGTAATGATATTGTACGGATGTATTGTTACAGTAACCCAATCAGCACCACTATTGTAACTGTTATTGTAATGATATTGTAGGGATGGATTGTTACAGTAACCCAATCAGCACCACTATTGTAACATTTATTGTAATGATATTGTAGGGATGGATTGTTACAGTAACCCAATCAGCACCATTATTGTAACCTTTATTGTAATGATATTGTACAGATATATTGTTACAGTAACCCAATCAGCACCACTATTGTAACATTTATTGTAATGATATTGTAGGGATGGATTGTTACAGTAACCCAATCAGCACCGTTATTGTAACATTTATTGTAATGATATTGTACAGATGTATTGTCACAGTAACCTAATCAGCACCACTATTGTAACTTGTAATGTAATAATATTGTACAGATATATTGTCACAGTAACCCAATCAGCACCATTATTGTAACCATAATTGGAATGTTATTGTACAAATTATTGTTACAGTAACCCAGAGCACCATTATTGTAACCATAATTGTAATGATATTGTACGGATGGGTTGTTACAGTAACCCAATCAGCACCGCTATTGTAACATTTATTGTAATGATATTGTAGGGATGGATTGTTACAGTAACCCAATCAGCACCACTATTGTAACATTTATTGTAATGATATTGTAGGGATGGGTTGTTACAGTAACCTAATCAACACCATTATTGTAACCATTATTGTAATAATATTGGACGGATGGATTGTTACAGTAACCCAATCAGCACCGCTATTGTAACATTTATTGTAATGATATTGTAGGGATGGATTGTTACAGTAACCCAATCAGCACCACTATTGTAACTTGTAATGTAATGATATTGTATGGATATATTGTCACAGTAACCCAATCAGCACCACTATTGTAACTTGTATTGTAAAGATATTGTACGGATGGATTGTTACAGTAACCCAATCAGCACCACTATTGTAACTTGTAATGTAATGATATTGTACGGATGGGTTGTTACAGTAACCTAATCAGCACCGCTATTGTAACATTTATTGTAATAATATTGTACAGATATATTGTCACAGTAACCCAATCAGCACCATTATTGTAACCATAATTGTAATGATATTGTACGGATGTATTGTTACAGTAACCTAATCAGCACCATTATTGTAACCATTATTGTAATAATATTGTACAGATATATTGTCACAGTAACCCAATCAGCACCATTATTGTAACCATAATTGGAATGTTATTGTACAAATTATTGTTACAGTAACCCAGAGCACCATTATTGTAACCATAATTGTAATGATATTGTACGGATGGGTTGTTACAGTAACCCAATCAGCACCGCTATTGTAACATTTATTGTAATGATATTGTAGGGATGGATTGTTACAGTAACCCAATCAGCACCACTATTGTAACATTTATTGTAATGATATTGTACGGATGGGTTGTTACAGTAACCCAATCAGCACCGCTATTGTAACATTTATTGTAATGATATTGTAGGGATGGGTTGTTACAGTAACCTAATCAACACCATTATTGTAACCATTATTGTAATAATATTGAACGGATGGATTGTTACAGTAACCCAATCAGCACCGCTATTGTAACATTTATTGTAATGATATTGTAGGGATGGATTGTTACAGTAACCCAATCAGCACCACTATTGTAACTTGTAATGTAATGATATTGTATGGATATATTGTCACAGTAACCCAATCAGCACCACTATTGTAACTTGTATTGTAAAGATATTGTACGGATGGATTGTTACAGTAACCTAATCAGCACAACTATTGTAACTTGTATTGTAATGATATTGTATGGATGTATTGTTACAGTAACCTAATCACCACCACTATTGTAACTTTTATTGTAATGATATTGTATGGATATATTGTTACAGTAACCCAATCAGCACCTCTATTGTAACCATAATTGTAATGATATTGTAGGGATGGGTTGTTACAGTAACCCAATCAGCACCACTATTGTAACTTGTAATGTAATGATATTGTACAGATATATTGTCACAGTAACCCAATCAGCACCACTATTGTAACCATAATTGTAATGATATTGTAGGGATGGGTTGTTACAGTAACCCAATCAGCACCACTATTGTAACTTGTATTGTAATGATATTGTAGGGATGGATTGTTACAGTAACCCAATCAGCACCATTATTGTAACTTGTATTGTAATGATATTGTACAGATATATTGTCACAGTAACCTAATCAGCACCTCTATTGTAACCATAATTGTAATGATATTGTAGGGATGGATTGTTACAGTAACCTAATCAGCACCATTATTGTAACCTTTATTGTAATGATATTGTACAGATATATTGTCACAGTAACCTAATCAGCACCTCTATTGTAACCATAATTGTAATGATATTGTAGGGATGTATTGTTACAGTAACCCAATCAGCACCTCTATTGTAACCATAATTGTAATGATATTGTAGGGATGGATGGTTACAGTAACCTAATCAGCACCTCTATTGTAACCTTTATTGTAATGATATTGTACAGATATATTGTCACAGTAACCTAATCAGCACCATTATTGTAACCTTTATTGTAATGATATTGTACAGATA
The DNA here is from genome assembly GCA_947623455.1 of Mimachlamys varia. NCBI lineage: Eukaryota > Metazoa > Mollusca > Bivalvia > Pectinida > Pectinidae > Mimachlamys > Mimachlamys varia. The sequence goes on along the minus strand of OX392532.1, from coordinate 22,802,292 downwards.
TATTGTCACAGTAACCTAATCAGCACCTCTATTGTAACCATTATTGTAATGGTATTGTAGGGATGGATTGTTACAGTAACCTAATCAGCACCTCTATTGTAACCAGTATTGTAATGATATTGTAGGGATGGATTGTTACAGTAACCCAATCAGCACCTCTATTGTAACTTGTATTGTAATGATATTGTAGGGATGGATTGTTACAGTAACCCAATCAGCACCATTATTGTAACCATAATTGTAATGATATTGTACGGATGTATTGTTACAGTAACCCAGAGCACCATTATTGTAACCATTATTGTAATAATATTGTACAGATATATTGTCACAGTAACCCAATCAGCACCATTATTGTAACCATAATTGGAATGTTATTGTACAAATTATTGTTACAGTAACCCAGAGCACCATTATTGTAACCATAATTGTAATGATATTGTACGGATGGGTTGTTACAGTAACCCAATCAGCACCGCTATTGTAACATTTATTGTAATGATATTGTAGGGATGGATTGTTACAGTAACCCAATCAGCACCACTATTGTAACATTTATTGTAATGATATTGTACTGATGGGTTGTTACAGTAACCCAATCAGCACCGCTATTGTAACATTTATTGTAATGATATTGTAGGGATGGGTTGTTACAGTAACCTAATCAACACCATTATTGTAACCATTATTGTAATAATATTGAACGGATGGATTGTTACAGTAACCCAATCAGCACCGCTATTGTAACATTTATTGTAATGATATTGTAGGGATGGATTGTTACAGTAACCCAATCAGCACCACTATTGTAACTTGTAATGTAATGATATTGTATGGATATATTGTCACAGTAACCCAATCAGCACCACTATTGTAACTTGTATTGTAAAGATATTGTACGGATGGATTGTTACAGTAACCTAATCAGCACAACTATTGTAACTTGTATTGTAATGATATTGTATGGATGTATTGTTACAGTAACCTAATCACCACCACTATTGTAACTTTTATTGTAATGATATTGTATGGATATATTGTTACAGTAACCCAATCAGCACCTCTATTGTAACCATAATTGTAATGATATTGTAGGGATGGGTTGTTACAGTAACCCAATCAGCACCACTATTGTAACTTGTATTGTAATGATATTGTACGGATGGATTGTTACAGTAACCTAATCAGCACCACTATTGTAACTTGTATTGTAATGATATTGTATGGATGTATTGTTACAGTAACCTAATCACCACCACTATTGTAACTTTTAATGTAATGATATTGTATGGATATATTGTTACAGTAACCCAATCAGCACCTCTATTGTAACCATAATTGTAATGATATTGTAGGGATGGGTTGTTACAGTAACCTAATCAGCACCTCTATTGTAACCATAATTGTAATGATATTGTAGGGATGGATTGTTACAGTAACCTAATCAGCACCATTATTGTAACCTTTATTGTAATGATATTGTACAGATATATTGTCACAGTAACCTAATCAGCACCTCTATTGTAACCATAATTGTAATGATATTGTAGGGATGTATTGTTACAGTAACCCAATCAGCACCTCTATTGTAACCAGTATTGTAATGATATTGTAGGGATGGATTGTTACAGTAACCTAATCAGCACCACTATTGTAACCTTTATTGTAATGATATTGTACAGATATATTGTCACAGTAACCTAATCAGCACCATTATTGTAACCTTTATTGTAATGATATTGTACAGATATATTGTCACAGTAACCTAATCAGCATCTCTATTGTAACCATTATTGTAATGGTATTGTAGGGATGGATTGTTACAGTAACCTAATCAGCACCTCTATTGTAACCAGTATTGTAATGATATTGTAGGGATGGATTGTTACAGTAACCCAATCAGCACCTCTATTGTAACTTGTATTGTAATGATATTGTAGGGATGGATTGTTACAGTAACCCAATCAGCACCTCTATTGTAACCATTATTGTAATGATATTGTACAGATATATTGTCACAGTAACCTAATCAGCACCTCTATTGTAACCATAATTGGAATGATATTGTATGGATGTATTGTTACAGTAACCTAATCAGCACCATTATTGTAACCTTTATTGTAATGCTATTGTACAGATATATTGTCACAGTAACCCACTCAGCACCATTATTGTAACCATAATTGGAATGTTATTGTACAAATTATTGTTACAGTAACCTAATCAGCACCTCTATTGTAACCATAATTGTAATGATATTGTAGGGATGGATTGTTACAGTAACCCAATCAGCACCACTATTGTTACCATTAATGTAATGTTATTGTACAAATTATTGTTACAGTAACCCAGAGCACCATTATTGTAACCATAATTGTAATGATATTGTACGGATGGATTGTTACAGTAACCCAATCAGCACCACTATTGTAACTTGTAATGAAATGATATTGTACGGATGGATTGTTACAGTAACCCAATCAGCACCACTATTGTAACCATAATTGTAATGATATTGTACGGATGTATTGTTACAGTAACCCAGAGCACCATTATTGTAACCATAATTGTAATTATATTGTAGGGATGGATTGTTACAGTAACCCAATCAACATCATTATTGTAACCATACTTGTAATGATATTGTAGGGATGGATTGTTACAGTAACCCAATCAGCACCGCTATTGTAACATTTATTGTAATGATATTGTAGGGATGGATTGTTACAGTAACCCAATCCGCACCACTATTGTAACCATAATTGTAATGATATTGTACAGATATATTGTTACAGTAACCCAATCTGCACCACTATTGTAACTTGTAATGTAATGCTATTGTACAGATATATTTTCACAGTAACCCAATCAGCACCATTATTGTAACTATTATTGTAATGATATTGTATGGATGGATTGTTACAGTAACCCAATCAGCACCATTATTGTAACCTTTATTGTAATGCTATTGTACAGATATATTGTCACAGTAACCCAATCAGCACCAATATTGTAACATTTATTGTAATGATATTGTAGGGATGGATTGTTACAATAACCCAATCAGCACCTCTATTGTAACTATTATTGTAATGCTATTGTACAGATATATTGTCACAGTAACCCAATCAGCACCAATATTGTAACATTTATTGTAATGATATTGTAGGGATGGATTGTTACAATAACCCAATAAGCACCACTATTGTAACTATTATTGTAATGATATTGTATGGATGTATTGTTACAGTAACCCAATCAGCACCTCTATTTCACTGAAGTATGAACCCCTTGAGTTCCCGTCCGTCACCATCTGTAACCTTAATCCTGCCGCATTTTCTTCAATTGTCGGGATCCGGGAATTTCACCACATATTACATGAAGCTGCAGATCATAGTGGTATTTCATTGGACAAATTTAGAAACGCCACCGAATTACAATTTGCGGTTAGTATATTAAGTTATTTCGTTTAAATAGTTAGTATTTGTAATATGGTGGTGGTAAGAGGGGGCAGTTTTGTTTTTTCGTTTTAAATAATATCAAGTGTTAATAATTAATTCGGAGCCTCCATAGCCAAAGTTTATCTCATTTAAGTAGTGACACGGAACATTATATACACATTTTCGTAGTACACGATTTGAAATTATACAGAACTAGTTTAATTTTACTTCAAAATTCATAAATTAAAGGGGTTTTACGCTCCTGATCCTTCTGCTTCTACAGTAGTTCAGAACTTTTTGATTCCCATCTTTTGGCTACAAGCATCACTGAAGAGTCCCAGAAGGATGAAACAGCTGTTCGATCCTGTTCAATTTATTTTTTGGCATACCATATCTATTACTAAATTTAAAAGGTGTAGCATATGTGTGCGTAAAGTCATCTTTTACGAGATTCTTTATATGTGTCCTTTTGATCATTGGTGGGCAGTATAGTAGTAAGATAAATGCGCATGCAAATATTATCGTATTTCAAAATGTATATAAAAATATAAATACAAATATTTTACTATTTTTAGAAAATATTTAGGTTATCAATACGATGAATACAGTTTTTGTATATTGCTCTCTACAGCATATATTATTGTGAGCGCACTAATTTATCATTGCTCTTATCTGTTAAAATTCAGTTATGTGCTAAAATTTGAGCTCGCCAAAAAAAGGACGTTTATTTTATGATTCATATTGAAATTAGATTAATTGAGTGCTGAATTTTATTTTTCAGCTGCCGAATTTCACATATACAGCGAACGAAACGTTCAACCTCAGTAAGATTCTTTAATTTGCTTGTGTTCTAATCAAAGGGAGAAGTCACACAGATTCGGTTACATTAAATCTCGTGGTTTTCTCTTACTAGGAATATTGATTCATATAAAGACTCAATGCTTATATATTAATTCCGTATTCATTTTTCTTAGCTTAAATGAGTAAATTAAAAAACATATATTATAATATCATGACAAATATTTCATTTTCGAACATATTTGGTATGAAAGTTGATCATGATCTTACGTATGTTATAGAGCTTGAAGTAAATGACTCAAAGAAATAAAATGTAATCCGTTGATTTAAAAAATAAATCATTATATTTATAAATATTAATGAAATTTAACAGACTTAATTCAAAAATTAGAGAAGCCCACTTTAACTTTAAACGTAGATGCTATGTATGTATACAAGAAACCAGTACACCTTTTTTTGAACAAGGACACATTCATAGCTGACACTGACCTCAACATTGTGTAGTCCATCCTCGATATTCAGGGATAACGACCACCTACGCTCTCTACACCCATGGCATATGTCAAGGCAAAACTGAAGGCATGCTCAGTAAATAAAAAACCCTGGTCAATCACTGGTCTGATGCCCGTTCCTTGGAAAATTACAAAAGAACCGCAACCGACTTCAAAACCTGTCAATTTTTACCGTTATGTGACGACGAGGTTATTTTGATGTACAATAAAGGGTCGAATCAGTCTTCTTGCCTCATCAACAAGGTGGCGCACACAGAGCCTTCAGTTTTGCAATGACTTAAATTCAGGAGAGTGGTGGGGACGTAGGTGATTGTAACCCGTGGATATAGAGGACGAGTCTTGGCAGGCGCACACCTCCAGATAGCATGGCAGGTACAAATAGGTCGAAGAAAGCTAATAATTTGAATGAGGAAATACGCCGAAATAGGTCAGCTACAATTATCTAGATAGTCGGAACGGACACAAACTTCGAGCTTTTCGAATAAGTTATATTATTATTTGAAAAACGCTGTCGTATACCGTATATATTTCCTCTGTATTCTTCATCAATCAGATGTAAAACTACCTCTCTGTATAACATCTATGGCATTTATCCATTTTAACCTCTCGATCTGTCTTCTTTGTGTAAATTAGTGCAACCCCCTCAGTTTCTATGACCTCGATATCTCGTCCACTATAACACTGTTTCTGCGACCCCATGACCCCCCCCCCCCCCAGTTTCTATGACCTCGATATCTCGTCCACTATAACACTGTTTCTGCGACCCCATGTTTGTCTTAATGCTGTGTTTTAAACATTTCAGATGGATACGACCACCCCCTAGGCATGGCGAAGACACTTTTTGAAGCTCGTTTGGCGAATCTTCCCATTGAGAATCTAACTGCCCTTAACGAGGTTTTCGAACGTTTCATATTGGACTGCAAATATAGAGGACGGAAATGTGACAAGGCGTAAGTTATTTGATCATTGTTCTTAAAAAGGCCCAAAATACGTAACTTTCGGCAAAACTTGAAGCGGAAATCAAGCCTATTAACTTTTAATGTTTATATATTTAGTTAAGATTAACTGATATCAGCAATATTCAAGATGAATTCTTTCACGGTTACCGGTACAGCAGCATTTGAAACATGCTATTTGTAAATACGCGTCCATTTCGAACCGTATTCTACCTTGTGTTTGTTGTTGAAGTGGGCCTAACCTGAATTATTTTTTAATTCTTTGGATTTTTTTGTCAAAAGTTTCTTGTTAGTTACCGCTTAGATTTACTTCGTTTTAGGCTTATTTTTGCATGGTTATCAACTGGATTTTTTTCAGATTTTTCAGAATCACGAAAATTGTCCTGAAGTTACGTATATTGGGCCTTTAAAGTAAAAATATACCTAGTTTTACCTCACGGATGATCATTTTCTTTTACGGATTAAAATGTATACCTAAATTTTTACCCCGAAAATGATAATTTTTTTTAACAGATAAAAACGTAGACCTGAACTTTTACCTCAAGGGTGATACTTTTCTTTAACCGATTAAAACGTATACCTTAACTTTTAGCTCAAGATGATAGAAGGAAATGCATTTTCTCGAAAAAAACATATTCCAACTGGGAATCGGCCAAATACGTCAAACCTTTTACAGTAGATAAAATATAAAATCAAACAACATGTAAGAAAGGTCACAAGATTCCCCCCCCCCCCCCCCAAAAAAAATATAAACAAAGCAAAACAAACGTTTAAAACCGATATCAGCACAGGACATTAAAATTAATAACAGGACCAACACAAAAAAAACAAAAAAAAATAAATATTGTACGATTATTTGCAAAATGAAATTTCCTTTAATATCATAAAATCAAACTGTTTCCTGTGAATTAGAGAGTAAACGTCCTACTACGGTGAACATTTTCCCGTTTTCAGTATGATAAATGTTAATACTACGGTGAACATTTTCCCGTGTACAGTATGATAAATGTTAATACTACGGTGAACATTTTCCCGTTTTCAGTATGATAAATGTTAATACTACGGTGAACATTTGTGGGGGTTTGATATCACTTTCGAGGGTGTGTGATATCACGTTTGAGGGGGTGTGATATCACTTTTGAGGGGGTGTGATATCACTTTCGAGAGGGTTTAATATCCCTTTCGAGAGGGTTTAATATCCCTTTCGAATGGGTTTGATATCACTTGTGAGGGGGTGTAGAGTATGTTCTACGTTAATACTACGGTGAACATTTTCCCGTGTACAGTATGATAAACGTTAATACTACGGTGAACATTTTCCCGTGTACAGTATGATAAACGTTAATACTACGGTGAACATTTTCCCGAGTACAGTATGATAAACATTAATACTACGGTGAACATTTTCCCTTGTACAGTATGATAAACGTTAATACTACGGTGAACATTTTCCCGTGTACAGTATGATAAATGTTAATACTACGGTGAACATTTTCCCGTTTTCAGTATGATAAACGTTAATACTACGGTGAACATTTCCCCGTGTACAGTATGATAAATGTTAATACTACGGTGAACATTTTCCCGTGTACAGTATGATAAATGTTAATACTACGGTTAACATTTGAGGGGGTTTGATATCATTTTCGAGGGGGTGTGATATCACGTTTGTGGGGGTGTGATATCTCTTTTGAGGGAGGGTTTAATATCCTTTTCGAATGGGTGTGATATCACTTTCGAATAGGTTTGATATCACTTTTGAGGGGGTGTGATATATCTTTTGAGGGGGGGGGGGGTTATATCACTTTTGAGGGAATGTGATATCACTTTTGAGGGGATGTGATATCACTTTTGAGGGGGTGTTATATCACTTTTGAGGGGGTGTGATATCACTTTTGAGGAGGTGTGATATCACTTTTGAGGGGGTGTGATATCACTTTCGGGGGGGGGGGGGATGTGATATCACCCGGGCTTATATCAACTTGTGAGAATTATAGAGATATTACATATACAAAAAGGATGTTATCAGTAGTAAACATATGATAATATACGTTAATATTACGGTGAACATTCACCTGTGTAGATTATACATTCAAGTTATCATATATCAAAAGATTGATTGTTTTTATGGTTTATTTGTAGGGATTTCACCATCGTTCGCGATGGGCATCGTATATGTTACAAGAAGAAGCTTGATCTGTACTTTATAGAGGCAGCTGGCCCCGATGAAGGTAAATACTTGTGTACAATTGGTGAAGCGTAAAGTGCACAGCTGTTAGTGTTTGAAAAAAAATGTGTTGATGTCCAATTAAATATTAATATCCAAAACCAATGTTTCGTATCACAATTCAAGAGATAGTGTCCAAATCAAATGTTTAGTCTACAAATCAAATGTTTTTTGTCTGAAAAACTTGAATGTCCAAATTAAATCTTCAGTGTTTGAAACAAATGTTTGAGTCTTAAAATAAAAGGTTTAGTGCCTTAATTAAGTCTCCAAATCAAAGGGTTAAAGTATAGTGAGAAAATATCGGAAAGTTTCAGCAAAGGCTTAAAGTATAGTTTGAAAATATCGGAAAGATTCAGAAAAATGTTAAAATATAGTTTGAAAATATGTGAAAGCATCAGAAACGGGTTGATAAATAGTTTGAAAATATCGGAAATTATAAAAAAAAACTGTTAAACAAATCGAAGCGTCAACGAAAGAGTAAGCGTCTTCTGCTTCATCGACGACACCGGCAATGTAAATCTCGGTTACATCCAATTGCTCAACAAGTCCTCAAAATGAGAACCGAATCATCATTCTCAAACACCACAAATACGATCACTAATGGGCATTCTCAAATTATGGTTTGAAAATATCGAAAGGTTTTAGCTAAATATTAAAATATGTTTTTCAATGAACTCTTTCTACACAATTATTGAGCAAACCAGCTACATACATCAGATTAACACATATCGTTTGAAACCAAGACCTGACAAATGTTATATTCAGTACTTTCTGTGAGGTTTACCGATTTCTATGCTATCTTATCTAACAACTCTAGCTGTGACGTTTAATTGCTTCTTTTCATAGGACTTGAACTAATCATATCTGTTTCACAATCGGAGTCCGTTCCTTTTGTGACTGAATCCGCCGGAGTGCGAGTTATCATACAGGATGACGAAACGGTTTTATTCACTGGGAACGGATTCAATCTTCCAACCGGCTTTGAAATCGACATAGGCCTCTCAGTTGTAAGTATAGATATAGTAAAAACTTGACATAGGACTCTCAGTTGTAAGTAAAGATACAGCAAAAACTTGACATAGGCCTCTCAGTTGTAAGTATAGATACAGCAAAAACTTGACACAGGCCTCTCAGTTGTAAGTATAGATACAACAAGAACAAGGCATAGGCGTCTCAGTTGTAAGTATAGATACAGCAAGAACTTTCAATAGCCCTCTCCGTTGTAAGTATAGATACAGCAAAAACTTGACATAGGACTCTCAGTTGTAAGTATAGATACAGCAAGAGCTTGGCATAGGCCTCTCAGTTGTAAGTATAGATACAGCAAAAACTTGACATAGGCCTCTCAGTTGTAAGTATAGATACAATAAAAACTTGACACAGGCGTCTCAGTTGTAAGTATAGATACATTAAAAACTTGACATATGACTCTCAGTTGTAAGTATAGATACAGCAAAAACTTGACATAGGCCTCTCAGTGGTAAGTATATACAACAAAAATTTGACATAGGACTCTCAGTTGTAAGTATAGATACAGTAAAAACTTGACATAGGACTCTCAGTGGTAAGTATAGATACAACAAAAACTTGACATAGGACTCTCAGTTGTAAGTATAGATACAACAAAAATTTGATATAGGCCTCTCAGTTGTAAGTATAGATACAGCAAAAACTTGACATAGGACTCTCAGTTGTAAATATAGATACAACAAAAACTTGACATAGGACTCTCAGTTGTAAGTATAGATACAGTAAAAACTTGACATAGGACTCTCAGTTGTAAGTATAGATACAGCAAAAACTTGACAAAGGCCTCTCAGTGGTAAGTATAGATATAGCAAACACTTGACACAGGCAGTTCAGTGGTAAGTATCCACCCAATGGCAAACACGAAAGAATATAATTACCAATATTACTATGTTATAACGCTAAAACCATGAGCCAGCGGATTAAGCACATTGCTACAAAAAATAATAATACAAGTAGATTTATTTGATGAATAATATGATCTTGTTTGAAACAAGGATTTTTATTGGTTTAAAAAATATGTTATCAGCCCATAACGTAAAAATCGACGTCGCTGTTTATAACGTCGCTTTTGATAGGGTAATGCAGCAGCGTAATGATTTATAAGAGAAAAGAGTCCACCAATAAAGAGTACCCTCATCATAAACCGCTTCGCGGTTTATTTAGAGTACACTCCTGTTTTTTGTGTTATACCCCCATAACATAAAAAATAGATTCAAGCTAATCCTTAAATAATAATTATTACCGTATCATTATGTGTAACGTGTATACCAACAGTGAAGAATTAACACGAATCTTTGTTATAGTCTGAGACTCACAGAGTGCCGGGGCCAGAACAGCGCTGTGAGGAAAACAGTTACTGGCAACGAAAATTGGTCAGTATCTTTATTGTATCAACATTTTTACCTATTGCTGATTTTCGTTTTATAATTACTACTTTTAAATTATGGAAGTTGGATCAGCAAATTGGTTCAGTTGTAAATATACATAAAGATCAACAATACAACAAATTTAGCTGTTAAGCTCGTAAGATATGAGCATCAGTAAGACAAAGTTCAAAAAAAAAAAAAAAAACCTGAGCAATTAAGTATTAAAAGATGGTTTTGATAACATAGAAATTCAGAAAATATGCACTTCAACAAAATATGCACTTCTGTAAAATTCTAATATAAGTCCAAAGTTGAAGGCATTTGTTATTAGATAATGATAATCAAACACAGATTTTAAGAGATATGTCAAAATTAAAATACATATATGTGGCAGACCTGACAATGTTAAAGTTTATTTTGGTAATAGGCTTGTTTAATGAACTGCTCCACTGCTCACGCCGTACAATATTGTCAGTGTGCACCATACCATGGCTACAGCGAGGATATCCTAGACACGTGTGTCACAGCGGAGGGTGAGGCACATATAAAAGATAGACGTAACTTAAAAATGAAAGTATTAGTAGTAGTGGTAGTAGTAATAGAAGTAGTAGTAGTAGAAGTAGTGGTAGTTGTAGCATTATTAACAGTTGTAGTAGTTACAGTATTACTAGTAGTAGTAGTGTGGTGTTGGTAATAGTGGTTGTAGTAATGGTTGTAGTAGTAGAAGACGAAGTAGAAGTAGTAGTGGTGGTGGTGGTAATAGTGGTTGTAGTAATGGTTGTAGTAGTAGTAGAAGAAGACGAAGTAGTAGTAGTAGTAGTAGTGGTGGTGGTAATAGTTGTAGAACTAATGGTAGTAGTAGTAGTAATAGTGGTTGTAGATATGGTTGTAGTAGTTACAGTATTACTAGTAGTAGTAGTGTGGTGTTGGTAATAGTGGTTGTAGTAATGGTTGTAGTAGTAGAAGACGAAGTAGAAGTAGTAGTGGTGGTGTTGGTAATAGTGGTTGTAGTAATGGTTGTAGTAGTATTAGAAGAAGAAGAAGAAGTAGTAGTAGTAGTAGTAATAATGGTGGTGGTAATAGTGGTTGTAGTAATGGTTGTAGTATTAGAAGAAGAAGACGAAGTAGTAGTAGTAGTGGTGGTGGTGGTAATAGTGGTTGATTAATATAAGTTGTATAACTTGTTTCATAATTGTTGTAAAATAAATAAAGTTTATGTTTTATTTATTATCATAGAAGGCAGAACGAATTTTAATAATAATAGTTTCATTCATTTTTCGGCATCCTGTATCAATTACTTAAATTAAAAGGTGCAGCATATGTGTGTATTACCTTTTTTAATCATGCCTTTACATTCTACATCCAGATTTAAATGCTTAAAGGAAGAGACCGTATCGATATTAACAAGTGAAATCTGCTCAGCATGCAAGTTCCCGTGTTTGTAAGTTACTCTTTATGCCCCCGCTTCAACGAAGTCGGAGTATATAGTGTTTGCATTGTCCGTCCGAAAGGTTTCCGTAGCATAGCTCCCGTACTATTTCCCCTATTTATATCCAACTTGTGTTTTTTAACACATTGAAATAATCCGTACACGTATATATTAATTTTTCACATAACTGACCCGTTCAGTCATGCCATACGAGCATGTCATAAATATGGTATTACACAAGTGTACTAATAATAATATTGTGACGTGGTCATAAACAAATGACGTCTTAATGACATTATATGATTTTTTCGGCATCGAAAATCATACAATCAAACTAGAAAGGGCCTGTTTCCAAAATGACCCCTTCTCTGATTCAAATTTCCTGATGGTGGTGCATTGCCCATGCCGTTGTGGTCACAAATCTATAAAGTATAAAGATTTAGGTCACTTGGTTTGTTTTTTATGGCTCCTCAAACTTGTACCTTTCAGAAGCTGTCTAAGTGTTCATAAAATGTGCATGTTATGTAAAATATTAATGAAAATCTAATCAAATGATAGTCACCGTAAAGAATACATTCATGGCATGATTGTGACAAAAAATCATGTTTCCATCGCGCCATTTGGCTGTTTTATGGAAGAAACAATCTCAAAAATGCCATTTTCGATGATAACATTTTAGACACAAAAACTGTGTTATTTAGAGAATACACCCTTTTATGGGCGTTGGATGCAAACCAATTTTTATCTTATCAAACAGTACGTAATATGCTATTGATGAGAGGAAAAATCATCAAAATGTAAGTGGTGGAACATTTTCAAATCTTGGGTTGAATTAGCCTATGGTTGAATTGTCGATTTTCGACTTTCTTTAGATAATTAACAAAAACACGAGAGTATTTGAAAGCAATCTAATAGTGTTTATAGGATTTCCCTAAACGTTTACTAGCTTTCCTTGTTGATTACAGTAAAAGCCTCACTTACTCGAACCTGGTTTACTCGACCACCCTAATTCGTCAAGGAGCTCGTTTGGTTCCAACTAGATTGTACATATTCAACCAACCTTGGTTTATTCGAATACCATGTATTTCTCGAACTATTAATCAGGTCCCCAGAGTTCGAGTAAGCGGGGGTTTACTGTGTAATAATTATGAACATATACTATTGATAATTCCAAGCAAAGATTAATCTTATGTAAGGCACATAAAGCATATGTTCACCCATGTGTACATATCCACTCCTTAGCTGATGAATCATGCTACAGGTTTTTAGTCCAGTTCAGTTTTTCATGAGAAAAATGTTGATTTCACGTGATGGTATTGTTGACTATATTTACATTTCAGTGAGAAAACCTACAAAACACCCATTTCGATGTCGGCATGGCCATCTGATGCTTACAGAGAGATTTTGGCAACGGACTATGACTGGACCACCAAAATTGACAAGATCAGGTATCACTGGAGCAAGACGACGACCACTTTGATCATGATGATATTTCCTTTTTTATAGTTTGCATCAAAAAGGAGGCACGGTGGTCTAGTGGTAGGACGCCGGGTTCGTGATCAAAGGGTTGCGAGTTCTAGTCCCGGTCACGGCAATTATGTTGTATCCTTGAGCAAGATACTTTACTCCGCTTGTTCCAGTCTACTCAGCTGTGAATGAGTACGTGGTTGGGGAGTGGTAAAAATTGTAGAATGCTAGCTGTGAGCGTCGAGATAGCAGCACCGGTTGTATGCTCCCCAGGGCGTTGAGAAAACGATATTGGCTGGTTGCTAAGGCCCTATAACCACGGACAATAATTTGTGAACCACTTTGAGGCGACCTTCAAGTTGTGATAAAGCGGTATATAAGAACCTCGAATTATTTTTATTTATTATTATAAAATAGCTTATTTGCAGATAAACCAGTTGATCTTTATTCAGAGAAAACTTCGTGCGTTGAAAATAATTTCTTTCTAATAAGATTGTTTTATTTATATATACAGAGGGGACTTTATGCGGCTTAGGGTGTATTTCTCAACACTGACCAAGGAACTTATCGAGGAAGAACTGTCCTACACGGTAAGATAATTAAAGTTTTAATGTTGGTAAGTAATATACAGTGATGTAGCTACCAATTTCCCTTATTGATTATTTTAATGCTTCTTTGACCAGACCTTACTAGTTTACATCGCGGGATGTACATGTTTGGTCGGTCGATAAAGCAAAGACTATATTTCTTCCGGAACACCCGGTCTCCTTCTCAGAGTACATTTGGAGAATCTCCGTTTAAATCTCCTACTAGTTAAATCGGTTTCAAGTAATTATTTTGTTGAAGCTTCGATAATTTTTGTTTATTTTTATGTACAAATGCAATTGTTACCAAATTAAACGTATAACACTACTATCAGCTGATATACACTTATTTTCGCGGTTCATATGAAACGACTATTTCGCGGTGATTTCATTTCGCGATAAATACTGTTGTTAATCCTATGTACAGTTATCCAACAGTTGGCATAGCTCTGATTGAAACTATTTCGTGGCAATCAATTTTCGCAAAATTTCATCACCCACGAAATACGTGAAATTGTATCGCACGCGAAAATAAGTTGGTTTACAGTTATTAAGAACACAAAGTAGTATATAATTAATTATAGTTACAAATGACCTTATGTTTATCCTGTTCTTGTCCAACAGTCCGAAAACTTCGTCAGCGACATTGGAGGGCAGCTTGGCTTGTGGGCGGGGCTTTCTGTACTGAGTCTGGCTGAGGTGGTGGAGTTGATTGGGCTATGGGTAACTTATTGCTTCAAGAAGAAAAGCAGGACAAATCATTCAGATACACCACAAAAGATTTCGATCTCCCCAGACGAAAATTGAAAGGTCAAACTACCCTGAAGAAAGCTGAAAGGTCAACTAGGAAGTTCTGGGCTGGCATGTGGTCATACAAATGTTATAAAACGTTTTTTATCATGTTTCATGATAGGGGGTGTTAGCTTCTTTTGGTGGATGTTTAAGCCCCGAGGTTTGAAGGATCATCCATAGCCACAGTTAATCTCATTTGAGTAGTGCACAGTTTGAAATAATACAGTACTACAAGACTAAACAGCTGTATGATGCAGTTTAATTCATTTTGTCTGCATACTAAAGTTGTGGGATCGCACAACGTTACACGATGTGCGGTGGGCGCACGATGGGCGAACGGTGTATGCACGATGTGCAAACGATGCGATCCTGGGCGATTATTTCTAACGCACATGTGGGCGCACGATAGACTAACATTGTGCAATGACAGTCGAGGTTGATGTACATTTAGAAATGGTTTAACAATACATACGTATTCGCGCTAGTTGTTTTAAACATATGTCTATATTTTAACTATTTACATTAGCTGATAGTTCTATCTATATATTTCTTAAAATTAGTAATAGTCTTTCTGTAGTTTTTGAAAGAAACCAAATAGACACATGTATGTAAACTTTCAACTCTTATTGACAAGTTCTCATTCAAGTAAATGTTGCCAGTTTTACCAAGTTATAAACTGCACATGTACATGGACAATATATGTAGATGTCTCTTGCCCGGGCACTTACAACACTCGCCTAGGTGTGAAAACACAGGTAAAGTGTTGAGGAGGGGAGGGTTTTTCAAATAACTAATTATAAGAGTCCAGTTTGTTTTTATAATGGTCGCTCGGTAATGGCTGTCGTAGCGTATCGCCGCACACGGGAAAGGTAAAACTCTGGCATGTTATTTACATATTCTGTTACCTGGTAGCTAAACCCGCACTTGGATCACTGTAATACTGTTTACTGTGTATTGTTAAATTAACATAATCCCAAACAATATGATACGAATTTAAATAGTTTTTGGACAAGAGGGTTCCATATGTTTTTCATTCCGTAATATGTATCGACCAATTGTACCTAATCGTGCGTGTGTGCGATTCTAATCGTACACATAAACGCACGATCTTTAGATCGCCCGTTGTGCGCACCATGGGCGAACGATGTGTGCACGATGTATGCACGATGCACGCAAGCAGTTTTTGGTGCGTTGTATGATACCACAACTGGATATCTATTACTAAATTTAAAAGGTGCAGCATATGTGTTTGTAATATGACTTGAGTGTTTGCTTTATTCTCATTGGCCCACTTCATGTTTTCCTCTCCAGCACCTGTTTGTGAGTAGACCTATTCGTGCTAAAAATAACTCGACTGGGAAATTCCCTTCACATTGCCGACAGGTTCGTACTATTTTTAGCACGAACAGGTCTGCAATATATGCTTCCCTATTGTCCAATCGCGCAACGCGTTAGTTTTGACAACAGCCAATCAGAATGCTTGATACAAGCGATCGTTTGGAATCACTTTGTTTACAATATGGCAGACGGTCAACCAACAGAACGCTTTGCTACAATAAACGAAGAAGAACTTAATGATCTATTGAAGAAAAAAATGCAAAGAACACACGCAAGAACACTGCTGGCGCTGCGTAATTATTTAGGCAATATTTGGGTGTCAAAGGTCAGTCAGTTACTGATTATAAATGTTGTTTTTGCAAATGGTTCTATTATTAAACTGTTGAATTGTTAACTTCTTAATTGTTATTCATTTGTTTTATTTGGTCATATTACAAAGCAGTTATTGCATTTAGTTTCGGTGTACACGAGACTATACGGACCTGGGCAAGAGTTTGTTCACCTCGGCCTTCGGTGTACACGATTGAATGCAATTTAATCGTGTTTATTAGATTTGCCCAAACGTTTTCTAGTTTTATAGTTGTTGATTACAGTAAAAGCCTCACTTACTCAAACCCGGTTGTCTCGACCACACTCATTCGTCAAGGAGCTCGTTTGGTCCCAACCTAGATCTTACATATTCAACCAACCCTGAATTATTCGAATACCATGTATTCCTCGAAGTATTGATGAGGTCGAGTAAGTTGGGTTTACTGTATAATATGAACATATACTATCTTTTTAAACAAAAACAAACCCAAATGGCTTCAAACCACTACGGGGTACCACGAATTACTACGGGGTAAAATTTATTTTCTTTTGCCTTTTTCTAACTTTTGACGATTTTTCCATGAATGTTAATTTACGTGATTTTTTCTCATCTGTCATGAATTGTGCTTGATACAGCTAATTAAATATTGACACCACAATTAAAAATCTTACAGTCAATTAACGGGTTTTGGAATAAAAGTCTTAAGATTTTACTTTCCTAATGTTACAAAAACTAGATTCATTGTGTAGAATTTGTCCTATTCACAGGTTGCATTTCGACCATCGTCCGTGCGTCTTAGCCCTATTTTCTGTTTTGTTCGCAAATATTGTGCTGCTGTAAAAAATAAATAAATAAAAGAGCCTTGACGACTGTTGCGAAGCTTCCACCAAGCCTTGACGACTGTTGAAAAGCTTCGCTTGAAGCCTTGGCGACTGTTGCTAAGCTTCCATCAAGCCTTGACGACTGTTGCGAAGCCTCACTCGAAGCCTTCATTATTGTTGCAAAGCCTCACTCGAAGCATTCACGACAATTAAGCCTCCACTGAAGCCTCGACGACTGTTGCGAAGCCTCCATCGAGGCATTGACGACTGTTGCGAAGCCTCACTAGAAGCCTTGACGACTGTTGCGAAGCCTCCATCGAAGCATTGACGACTGTTGCGAAGCCTCACTTGAAGCCTTCATGACAATTAAGCCTCCACTGATGCAAATTTACCTATTTACGACATCTACCAATAACGAAGTCGTACTCTGAAAGCACATCAGCATGTTTCATAGGTCCTTCATGGTTTATCATAGGTAAACGTTACATTGTGGTATCATGCAATCTGTTACTATCTAAATAGCTTCACATAAGTGATAATTAGTTCAAACACTTGCATGCATGGTGAAACTCCACAAATGGATAGAGGACCAAATCATAAAAACTAAGCTGGTAAATGGATGTTTATTACATAATCTGTTTTATCGTAACATTAATCGGTGTGGTTAAGCAATAAAAAAGAAAGAAAAATAATTATTGGACTGCTTTATCTGTTCAATCAAGTAATTAAAATTACATATCGTTTGCGTTGTAGGTTACTCGAAAATCAACCAAATAATGATTAAAACGTTACAAGTACAGGTAAACTTAAAAGCAAGTTTAGGGTCGGATGCAAGTTTACAAAACTATTAATGTATCAAGGGATCAAGAAAATATATAATAAAATCAGGTCTCTGTACATGCAAAGTAAAACTAAGGGAACACGTTCAAATTCATCTAACTCTATGTGCAAGTAAAATTAATGTACAGGTATATTAAACTCATGTTCAATATATCGGTATAATAAACTCTTTATCAATGTATCGGTATAATAAACTCTTTATCAATGTATCGGTTTAATAAACTCTTTATCAATGTACAGGTATAATAAACTCTTTATCAATGTATCGGTATAATAAACTCTTTATCAATGTATCGGTATAATAAACTCTTTATCAATGTATCGGTATAATAAACTCTTTATCAATGTATCAGTTTAATAAACTATTTATCAATGTATCGCTATAATAAACTCTTTATCAATGTACATGTATAATAAACTCTTTATCAATGTACAGGTATAATAAACTATTTATCAATGTATCGGTATAATAAACTCTTTATCAATGTACAGGTATAATAAACTATTTATTAATGTACAGGTATAATAAACTCTATCAGTGTATCGGTATAATAAATTATTTATCAATGTATCGGTATAATAAACTCTTTATCAATGTACAGGTATAATAAACTATTTATCAATGTATCGGTATAATAAACTCTTTATCAATGTATCGGTATAATAAACTATTTATCAATGTACAGGTATAATAAACTCTTTATCAATGTATCGGTATAATAAACTCTTTATCAATGTATCAGTTTAATAAACTATTTATCAATGTATCGGTATAATAAACTCTTTATCAATGTACAGGTATAATAAACTATTTATCAATGTACAGGTATAATAAACTCTTTATCAATGTATCGGTATAATAAACTCTTTATCAATGTATCAGTTTAATAAACTATTTATCAATGTATCGGTATAATAAACTATTTATCAATGTATCGGTATAATAAACTCTTTATCAATGTATCAGTTTAATAAACTATTTATCAATGTATCGGTATAATAAACTCTTTATCAATGTACAGGTATAATAAACTCTTTATCAATGTACAGGTATAATAAACTATTTATCAATGTATCGGTATAATAAACTATTTATCAATGTATCGGTATAATAAACTATTTATCAATGTATCGGTATAATAAACTATTTATCAATGTATCGGTATAATAAACTATTTATCAATGTATCGGTATAATAAACTATTTATCAATGTATCGGTATAATAAACTATTTATCAATGTACAGGTACAGTCGAACCTCGTTATCTCAAACTCGTATAACTCGAACACCCCGATTGATTCGAAGTGTTTTATCGGTCCCTGTCAAACTATGAATTATCATGTAAACTTGTGTATTTCGAATACTCGGTTAACTCAAAGTTTAACCGTATTCCCGTCGACTACGAGATAACGAGGTCCAACTGTATATCTAAAGAAAACATTGCAAGCATATAATATAATGAATTGAAGCATTTTGATGAGAAAAAGCCAATTTTCCGCTTACAATTTCTTCCTGAGTTTTAGGAGTTAAAGGCTGTAATTTCTCTTTAATTAAGATTAATTTATGATTTCAAAATATGACAATATTCTTATGATTAGTTTAAAGCAAATAAAATAAAAAAAATCTTTATCCATGTACAAGAACAGTCGAACTGCGTTATCTTAAACTCGTATAACTCGAAGACCCCGAATAATACGAAGTGTTTTGTCGATCCAGGCCAAGCTTTACATCAGCATTCAAACTCATGTTACTCGAATACTCTGTTAATTTGAAGTTTTAACTACGGTCCCGTCGACTTCGAAATAACGAGTTTTTAAATGTATAATAAATTCATGATATATGTACAGGTATAATAAACTCATGATGAATGATAGATATATATAACTCTGGTACAGAGTTAAGATACGGTTAATCCAGGATCAAGATGAAGATATAGCCAACTCAAGATCAAGTTGAGATAAAGTCAACACAGGATCAAAATTAAGATATAACCAACGAACGATTAAGATGAAAATATCGTCAACTTAGAATCAAGATTAAGATATAGTCAACTCAGGTTTAAGACAAAAATTAAGTCAACTCGGGATCAAGATTAAGATATAGTCGACTCAGGTACAAGATGAAAATATAGTCAACTCAGGATCAAGATGAAGATATAGCCAACCCAAGATCAAGTTTAGATATAGTCAACTCAGATTCAAGATTAAGATATAGTTTACTCGGGATCAAGGTACATGCATAGTTACTTAGGTCAAAGTATAGTTAATCAAGCTGAAGAGATACATGTAGTTATTACAGGATCAAGATGACTAAACCTCCAACCTTAGTAATATTAGTAATAATAAGGAAAGTCTATCACAGAAAGGATATAGTAATTACATTCATGTATTTAAATACTCAAATATTGGTTCTTGTTGTGAATTCGAGGTTTCGGAGAAAAACACGAAGGGCGTTCTTGATTAGCAAAAGACACCAAAGCCACAGCGAAATACACTATCAAATCAAAGTAGCACTGTCAACGATGAGTACCAGCAATTTATTTCGCGGAAATCGTGCAATTTATGCACAAAACCATCGTGTCGATTGAGTGATCACTGGCTCGTGACACAGGTAAATATCTGGTCCACACGTTCACTGGCCTCGGTACAGTGTACATCGTTTCATAGCCTATTCGTTAGACTAGACACAAAATGACAGGAAAACGAGCTGAAAATGCTCTTGAAATTAGGGCCCATATAAAAGGTAGGTCATTACTCGGCATAAAGGCTGTCGATATTCACCGCGAGGTGTGTGAAATTTATGGGGAGGGCCAAATGTCTCAGGACTGTTTGTAGGTGGGTAGATAAGTTTAGTGCTGGGCAGCAGCAACCGAAAGATGCTGCTCACCAAGGTCGTCCTGCAACATCTACGACCAAAGGTAACATAGAAAAAATCCGAAATATCCTCCTAACTGATGCTCGATTCACCGTAAGACAATTGGCTCGAATGACAAACTTGTCGTTGGCAAGAGTTCATGCAATTTTGAAGAAACACCTAAAAGTTAGAAAGATAAATGCAAGATTGATACCCCATTTGTTAATGGATGAGCAAAAGAAGACGCGTGTAACAATGGCAAAAAAACTTCTCAAAATATACCCAAAATATAGTAAAAAGGCTTTTGATAATATAGTCACTGGTGATGAGACCTGGGTGTATTATTTTGAACCAAAGCGGAAGGTTGCCAACCGAATATGGGCCACTAAAAATGCCAGACGCCCAAGTATTGCCAAACGAATACGAACGGTAAAGAAGGTTTTGTATGCTATTTTTTCACAAATAAGGGTCCAGCTATGCCAAAAGGCAGAACGGTGACAGGCAAGTTCTATAGAAACGTTGTTCTGAGAAAGTTGAAGAACTACTACAAAAGTCGCCGCCCCAAAACAGGACTTAAGTATGTCCGACTTTTGCATGATAATGCACCCGCTCACAAGGCACGTATTGTGACTGACTTTTTGGAGTCAGAGAAGGTTACCGTCCTTCCGCACCCTCCGTATTCGCCAGACTTGGCCCCCTGCGACTATTTTCTCTTTCCAAAACTTAAATATCATTTATCTGGAAGGAGATACAATTCGAGAAATGCCCTTGGATCTGCTTTTTATCAGTGTCTGATGGGTGTACCCATTGAAGAGTATGAAAAATGCTTCCAAAAATGGATTGACCGACTAAAAAGGTGTGTTCTGCCTGGCGGAGAGTATTTTGAAGGGAAGAGCAAATTAAAATGAACAAAAGCACTTCCGCTATATGAGCACCGATGCAAGTGACATTATTTTTGGAACACCCCTCGTACATGGCAGGTTGATGAGGTATAAAGATTGGATAACAACCAAGGTGCGGTACGTGTAATATAGGTTATTAAGAGAGCAGTGCCCTTCTGTCATGGATACCCTCGCTTCGTTTATGAAAACTAATATAATTTTGTTTGAAATATTCATTGCAATAATTTCAAAGAACTGGAGACAAACACATTTTCACATTTATCAAATGCTATAGAATTACCAATCATTGACTTCGATTAGTAGTAAATAGTTTGTTTCCCAAGATATGTCTGATTGTGTCACTACATAAAGTGTCTTAATTGATAAATTAATAATTCATTAACTCAGCTACAGTGGCTGTTTTTATAACTCTGTTTTATGTTTCGCTAAAAGTTATGATTAATTCCTGAAGAGTTCGTTTGAAATAGTAATACTTTACCATGAATGTTCAGTACTGTCTTATGAAATGAATCTGGGATTTCTTTGTACCGATGTATGCAGTTGTTGTGTTACTGCTGTATGTGGTAATCTCTCATGTATGAACTTTTGTTGTTGCTAAGGATGAGAATTTCCTGAGTGACATAGGAGGCCAGATAGGACTGTGGGCAGGTTTCTCAGTGCTAAGTCTCCTGGAAATCATAGAACTATTTGGTCTATTTATCGACTCGTGTGTGAGGCGAAAACGTAATACTGAGAAGAAGGACCAGGACGAAGGAAAGCAGAGGGACACTGATCATGAATTAGACCATATCTAACACTATGTCAAATCTTGAGCCGAGGGAGACTCCTGGTGTTGGGATTGAATGATGCCTGCGGATATCATTTCTGAAGAGATGAAGTCTATACACTTCGTAGTGAACGATCCAATCAGAGGACATCATTTCTGAAGTGATCAAGTCTAGAAACTTCGTAGTGAACGATACAATCAGAAGACTTTCATTGGTAATGATCAGCTGTGTTTTGTTATCTTTTTAGTCAGTACAAACAATTTTATCTTGTCTATGTGTTTATTGAATATTGTTCATTACCTTCACTTACATACATTCCATTCATTGATTAGGGAGCGTATTGGAAATCTTATATCAAGTTGGGAATTGTTTTAATTCCTTTTTTTAAATGACAATATTTACAATAGCAGCTACATGTATATTAAAATAAGGTGTCTTTTACCGAACTATCTTATGTATATAACTTTTTGTTAAAATTTTGCAATAATTGTTTCATGAATACATATTGTACTTCGTAGTTATGTCTTAATGAAAATTCCAAGTTGTGACTGACATGTTGGGAAATTTTTATCATACTGGACTGCCCCTTCCCTACATGTGAATTCCTTATCTTTACCTTGTATCTTTCTTTGTCAGTAATATATATAGAGGTTACACAACGAGTAGTTGTTGGATATGGAATTTATTTCACTCGAGTTAATTATTTTTTAAAAGTTACAAAAGACACGAGCTTTTCATTTCAGAAAATTGTATTGAATAACAATAGGATTGGACAACAGGCTGTGCCGATATTAGTCCTCTCCTAGCCAGAATTACAAAAACACATATAATATATTGAGAGAAAGAAAAAGAAAGTATTGATATATATATATGTACATATGGTTACTTAGTTACAGAAAGTGATGCAAGGGAAGTAACTCCCACAGACGTTTCATTATCAAATGTATAGATAAGCCTCATTTTTAGAATAATTTTCCCCAGTGTTACACTGCAACTAGATCCATAAACTACTAGGACTTCTGACCAAAATGTCCTTAGCAATACACTGGCTGCGGCCATTCACCCAAGCAGTTAGTGGATCCATGCCATACAACACTAGGAGATTTATGGTAATTAATATCTTGTAAATTTAAAATAATTTGTATCAGCCAAAGTCATCATTTATTCATCATCATCCAACTGGTACCTGCGTTTATCAAGTATAAAATAAATAATATTTTATATTTCTTTATATGTTTTATGTGAAGACTTATATGTAGAATATATTTCTTTAAAATTGTATATAGCAGCTAATTTCGGCAAGAGAATCTTTTTGTATCGGTGATAAAGATTGATACATTTTCAAGTATAGTGGTATTAATATCATCGCTACATTGGGAACAGCCTTTGAGTAGGACATTTAGGTTATAATGTTCATGATCTTCATTCTGCAACGAGGCCATTAAAACACGTCTTTGATTACTAATTTTTTTACAATCAAAAAGATAATGATAGGGTGTTTCTTGATCCTGTCCACACTCACAAGTAGGTGAATCAGATAAGTGATCATTATAAAGGTCAAGTTTCAGGTTACTGGCATTATTACGCAGCTGGCATAATATGATATTTGTTTGTCTACATCCAGAGTTTTTAAATATTTGTGTTACATCATTTTGGGATTTGTTAAGGTCTTTTAGATGCTTTTGAACTGTGATAGGGACTCGGAGTTTATAATGCTAGTATCTATTTTGTAAAACATATTTAAAGTGGCAGGGAAGAAACTGTTAAAATAATTATCTGTTCGACAGAGAGGTAGATTGAAAATTCTATTTTCCCTTAGCTGGTATCTTGAAATTGAGGTATCATAAATAAATGGATCTACAATATCTAACAAGTATGATGGAGAGTCATTATGCAGAATTCTATACATTAAATTTAATTTTTGTTTATTTCTTCTCTCGGATAGTGATTCCCATTCTAATTCTTTTTAAAGTTTATTATGCGAAGTACCACGACGTAAGCCTGTAATTATTATATCAGAATGTTTGCATCTAAGAATATTAAAGATGTAATAAAGATGTACGATAAAGATGTACGATAACATATATACAAAAATAAAAAAATGTCAGCGTCATACCGACAAAGTTACTCACTTCAAAACAAAATCAATAAATCGTCGTCCATGTGGTTCATGTCATGATCAGCGTATCATTCCCCTTTGACACTCTTTACTTTATTTGGGTTCATGCAAACATACAAGAGATCCAGACCCAGACGAAAAAATATGTATGCTTACCATTATAGAGGAAAAGGCGATGTAAACTGTTACTATTTATAGTAACACAAATAGTATTTTGTATGTTATAATAGAACACAGCCGTAAAGAGTAAGCACATGACACGTGTACGAGTTCTTGCGTTAGTGTAATGTTATCACGGATTTGGAGACTGCTATTTTATTTTGATATGTCAGGATTATGAACTCGTCATACACAATATACTGTTATCTTGCTAGAAATGGTTTTGTTGAATTGTGATATTTACTGAGTGATAACTAGTATATACAGCAACTGTACGGATGATATTTGCGCGAAAACGCGTCATCTCGTATATATTCTCGCCAAATTGTGACGACGTCAACAAACGATGACGGCGTCAACAATCAGCACGTTGCATTGGCCCACGTGATTTCCGGTCAAAGTTCAATTTTTAACCTATCAAAAGTCCGGAAGGTCTTATTCCACTAGTGGTATATAACATATATTTATCCAACAGTCAGCACGTTTATACAATGGTCTGAGAGTGGAATAACGCGGTGTATTGTGGTAGAAATAGAGGTTACACAACGAGTGGTTGTTGGATATGAAATTCATTTCACTCGAGTTAATTATTTTTTAAAAGTTAAAAAAGACACGAGCTTTAACGAGTGTCTTTTGTAACTTTTAAAAAATAATTAACGAGAGTGAAATAAATTCCATATCCAATAACCACGGAAAAACAATCGATGATGACGTCAACAATCCGCACGACATTGAACCACGTGATCTCCGTGCAAAGACAACTTCTCAGCCAAACAAAAGGCCGGAAGGTCATATATACCACAGGTGATATATAATATATATTTTCCCGCACTTAGCAATTATTTGAGATTGGAATAACACGTGTCATTGTAGTAAAAAAAGAGATAAGCGATGTGATGTGATTCGAGCAGAAACCAACTCTGATTAAGCTCTTCCTCATACTATAAGGTATGTCAAATTATTTATTGTTCACTAATTACGAAAAAAAAATTATCAATTAATATACCAAAACGGGCAACTTACTACTCAGCTGTATGATAAACGTGACGATTTTGATTTTCCGATCGTTAACTTACCCTTTCTTGATAGTATCATCCCTTCTTCTCCGTCCTATGGTGTTCACATGTCGCAGTTGATTCGTTGTATATCAACTGCTGACGAACAAACTCATAATTACGGCACAGGGATTCGAGAGATGCAGGTTGATGAAGACTATGGGCAATTTTTATTGTCGCCATCTTGATCTTATCGAGAAATATTCTGTATCTTTGTGTGATATTCAGATGGACGTTTTTGAGTTTGCTTGTTAGTGTGTTTACTTGTTGTGATGACAATGATGGCTCGGTTCTCATTTGAGGATTGATGCTTACTTGGATGTGACCAAGATTTACATAGCGGGTGTCGTCGATGAAGCAGAAGATACTTACTCTTCCGGAACACCTGGTCTTATTCTCTTGTGCTTTTACGAGAGTCTCCATGTAAATCTTTCCTTTGTTCCTATTTTGCCTCTAGTTTAATCGTTTTTTAGTTCGGATTATGGTTTTGTTGACGCTTTGGTATTCTCTGATTTTCTGTACGGTATGACGTATTTTCCGTACCGTGTACCACGTTCCGCGTAGTATTTACATATCCCGTTCCGTGTATGATGTTTCCGTACGGCATGGCGTATTTCCCGTACTTTGTATGATGTTTCCCGTACGGTGTGACGTATTTCCCGTACCGTGTATCACGTTCTGTGTATGACGTTTCATATATATATATATATCACGTACCATGTATTATGTTTAACGTACCCGTACGGTGTTTTTTGTTTCCCGTACCGTACCGTGTATAATGGTTTCTCTTCCGTGTATAATGTATCCCGTACCATATTTTGTGTGTTCCGTGCTCCTCATACAGGCTACAGGATAATTCCCGTACCGTGTATAATGGTTTCCGTTCCGTGTATAATGTATCCCGAATCATGTTTTGTGTGTTCCGTGCTCCTCATACAGGATAAAGATAAAGTATGAAAGAGAAAACAGGAGGACGAGATACAATACATAGAGTGCAAGGTATATTTTAATAACCACACCGTATTTGGTACATAATACAAGTAATACATAGGCGGCGGATCCATCCGTCTTGTTAAAAAAGCATGTAACAGCTATTGAAAAGATTCTTGCAACGAAACAAGTACAAAAACTTTCAAACTTACACGGAATGTTTGCAGATTACCAACATCAGCATATAGACGATAACGTGATGATATGATAGAGAGATGTATGAAATAATGTCATGAAAATATGATCTCACAGACTTTAAAATCAAAGAAACTTAACCCACACGAGGCCAAAACTGCAAAATACATAAATAGTTTTCAAAGTTAATAATAAGAAAATGTTTGTTCACAGTTAAAATAACATATGAAACAACCTTCCATCGAATGTAGGGCTCGTAAAAAATGTAAATTAAAAAATTAAAAATTTTGAGTATGAATTAGACAAACACTGAAAAAATAACCACAGAAGTAGTCTTTTAAAGGCCAAATATACGTAACTTTCGGCAAAACTTGAAGCGAAAATCAAGTCTAATAACTTTTTATATTTATAGACTTAGTTAAGATTAACCAATATCAGTAATATCCAAGATAAATCCCTTCGCGGGTACCGGTACATCAGCAGTTGAAACACGCTATTTGTAAACACTCGTCCATTTCGAACCGTCTTCTACCTTCGGTTTGTTGTTGAAGTGGGCCCCACCTGAATGATTTTCTATTCTTTGGATTTTTTTGACAAGAGTTTCTTGTTAGTTACCGCTCAGGTTTACTTCGTTTTATGCTTATTTTTGCATGGTTATCAACTGGAGTTTTTTTCAGAGTTTTCATACGTATATTGGGCCTTTAAAGAAAACAATGCTTTAGAAAAACAAAAATACCGAAGCGTAAACAAAACCATAATACGAAGACAAAAGTGATCAAACTAGTGGCAAAAGTATGAACAAAGGAAAGAAATACATGGATACCATTGACAAATATACAAGAGAATTTGACCAGATTTTCCGGAAGAGTGAGCTTATTCTGCCTCATCGACGACACCCGCTAGTTAAATCTAGGTCACATCCAAGTAAATGTCACGTCCTCAAAATGTGAATTGAGTCATGATTCTCAATGACAACAAGCAGGTATACTAATGAACAATTGAAAAACGCCAACCTTCAAATCATACATATTTTACATCATATGAACTCTATTACACTGAAATTATAATTACATCTGTACCTATCTTTATATTATATATAAAAAGTAACAAAACCATAACCCGAACCCAAACTCGATTACGCAAAATAGAGACAAAATATGAAAAAGGAAAGATTGACATGGAGACCCATGTAAAAATATAAGAGAATAAGACCAGGTGTTCCGGAAGAGTAAACGTCTTCTACTTCATTGACGACACCTGTCATGTAAGTCTTAGTCACATCCAAGTAAACACCAAGTCCTCAAAGTGAGAACCGAGTATTCATTCTTAATCACAACAAGTAAGCACTCTAATGAGCATACGTCCATCTATATGTCATATAAAAAATGGCGGCTTGCTCATAGTTCTTATCAACCTGCATCTCTCGAATTCCTGAGTAGTAAGTTCGTTTGTCAGTACTCGATATCGATAACAAAAATCTCGATATTCAGGACAAGCCCTAAAATAATGAATAAACTGCGACATGTCAACACCATAGGTTGGAAAAGCAGGGATGTTACTATCAAGAAATGGAAATTTCACGATCGAAAAGTTGAACTCGTCATGTTTATCTGTAGCTTAGTAGTAAGCTGTCCGTGTAGAGATCGAGGTAAGCAACTGTCGAGAAGAGTCTGTTGTGTCCTTAACTTCAAGTTCAGAAGCGTATATACGATCGACGTGGTCAGCAAACTTCTTGTTGTTATATCGCCTCTTAAAGGGAAATAAAAGATTTGGCAAGGTTTTTGTTACCTGTCCTGATTAGCCTTCCGCAAATTCAGCCTCGTATGAAAGCAAAAACAATTCAGCTAAGAGTTGGGCACCATTCGTTCCCATGGGAATTGAGTTGAGGGTTATGAGTTGACTGTCGGACTGTAAATCCTGTATATATTTGATATATATTGTTACCATAAATTTGTGTATCGTTTTCCTTTTGTTTTATCGATCCAATTATATGCATATACTGTATGAAACGAAGAGAATTTGTTAATTTCTATATTTCTTTTTACTGTATCACTACTTTCATCTCAAGGATGATACATGCATTGCTATTTCTGTATACAGAAATTTAACAGCACTCTTATCAAATCTAGAAATAAAATAATAACGGAATGACATACGAGAACTTATTAGCAATCAAGGCCATATTACCTGATTTACCTGTATCTGAGCTTTACCATGCGCGTGTATTGGGAGTGTTGACAAAGTAAACATGCTTTTCTGTCGTTTCTCATTAGAAGCTCTATCATTATCATGTAAATATCTCTTGTTTATAGATCTGTAGAGAACATAATGAATTGTAGGAAGCTTGGGACAGTTATTCCATTTATACATCTATCATTTATTCAATATATACAGCTATAATGAAAACGCAGACAGGACTCTAGAGATGTCGTAGGCCTAAATAATTAATGTATTTATACCGAACTGTCAACCTAATTAAGTTCCATTTTTATATTATTTCACTCTATTTGAGAGAAAAAACACTAGTTTACCTGATGACACGTTGACTTCATTTGTTATGATAATAGACTTTTTTCAATTTCGTATTTATTAAAGTGTCTTGTTTCTGTTTTGTATATCAGGAAAATGTTACACTGCATTCTTATAGCTAATTCTACAATCATACATTGTAAAGTGCTTTAGAGTAATTCTTTTTCTAATTTGATAATTTTTAGTTTTTTTTAAGAACCTGGCCCTTCTGCTTACACGATAGTTTAGATAATTTCGATTCCAACCTGAAGAGTCCTAGGATGACAAAACAGCTTTATAATGCAGTTATACATCCTAAATGCCAATTTTATCTATAACAAGCGAGTACGAATGGGTCGCCTTAATTGTATTCTGTTAAGTGCTACCTAGGACGTACATATACATAGTTAACGGTGCATGCCTCAGTTAATCTATCTGTATACAGGACATTAATACATAGCGTGGCATTTAGATCAAGGGACGCTTTCTCTCATTTAGATGAGCAGGGTGGAAATAAGCATTAGGATAACAGGAAATCGAATTGTTTGTAAAAAAACAATCATTATAATTCAAAGGGAATATAGTCTATTCATTGATATTTTAATGTGGAAAAGGCAAACTTATGTAATATTTAATAGAAACAGACGTTCAGATTCAGTAATTTTGAGGAAAAACAAGAACGATTTCACGAAAAACAAACGTGATTATATTAAAAATATTTTGTGCTTTTTCTAGGGAGTCAAGATAACCATCAAATCAATTAACAAAAGTCGAGGAAAAAACAAGTCAACATGTTTGAGCCGCTGAAGACGTTTATGGATTACACTTCCGTACATGGTCTGGGACGTATCGCCTCGGTAAAACATGTCATACACAAACTGTTGTGGACCGCCCTCTTCCTCGCCTCTATTGGGATGTGTATCTTCCAGGTTACACGTCTGGGTCAGCAGTACCTCTCGTAAGTTAATTTTCCTTTTCATTCCAGCTTCATCAGAAATGTGATTAATATAATAAACTGTTTTATATGAATTGTTTTGAGAAATGTCATTGTTATGTTTTCGAAGTTTATGATGTACATTTAAAGGATGCAGCTTATGTGCGTTTGACGTCATCTTTTTATATGGTTTTCGTCATAGTACTCTAAAGCTGTTTAGTTTTAGTTAGAGAACATTTCGTGTTTTTCTTCTCGGGTCTTATTCACGGGTAAATAGGGATTTGGTCAGAATGTGTCAGTTGTGACTCAATTGACAAACAAACTTTATTTGAATCGAATTTACAGAAAGATATTGAAGGATTTTATTTTTGTTCTCCGCTCAGTTTATCTAGGTAGTTTGTAAGTTCAATCGTGGCAGATTTTGTCTAGAATTGAAGTGATTTTCGAAAATTGTTCTGTAACGTTCTTGTACGGATGGATTGTTACAGTAACCTAATCAGCACCACTATTGTAACTTGTATTGTAATGATATTGTACGGATGTATTGTTACAGTAACCTAATCAGCACCACTATTGTAACCATTACTGTAATGATATTGTACGGATTTATTGTTACAGTAACCTAATCAGCACCACTATTGTAACCATTACTGTAATGATATTGTACGGATGGATTGTTACAGTAACCCAGAGCACCACTATTGTTACCATTAATGTAATGTTATTGTACAAATTATTGTTACAGTAACCAAATCAGCACCACTATTGTAACCTTTATTGTAATGATATTATACGGATGTATTGTTACAGTAACCCAATCAGCACCGTTATTGTAACTATTATTGTAATGCTATTATACGGATGAATTGCTATAATAACACAATCAGCACCACTGTTGTAACCAGTATTGTAATGTTATTGTACAAATTATTGTTATAGTAACCCAGTCAGCACCACTATTGTAACCTTTATTGTAATGATATAGTATAGATGCATTTTAACAGTAACCCAATCAGCAACATTATTGTAATCATTATTGTAATATAAAATAAGAGAATACCGAAGCGTCAACATAATCATAATCCAAACTCAAAATCAATTAAACCAGGAGTAAAATTTGAACAAAGGAAAGATTTACATGGAGACCCTTGCAAAAGTACAAGAGAATAAGACCAGGTGTTCCGGAAGAGTAAGCGTCTTCTGCTTCATCGACGACACCCGCCTTGTAAATCTTTGTCACATCCAAGTAAACATCAAGTTCTCAAAATGAGAACCGAGTATCATTGTCAATCACAACAAGTTAACACACTAATGAGCATACTCAAAAACGTCCATCTTCATATCACTTAAAGTTACAGAATATTTCTCAATGAGACAAAGATGGCAACCATAAAACTTGCCCATAGTACTGATCAACCTGAATTTCTCGAATCCTTGTGTTGTTAGTTTGTTTGTCAGCAGTCGACATCGATCACGAAAATCCCGATATTTAGAGCAAGCCCTGGAATATCGAATCAACTGCGACATGTAAACACCATATGTTGGATGAGCAGGGATGTTACTATCAAGAAATGGAAAGTTAACGATCGGAAAATTGAAATCATCACGTTTATCGTATAGCTTAGTAGTAAGCTGTCCATGTTGGTCGTAGTTTAAGCAGAGATCGAGGTAAGCAGCTGATGTAGAAGAGTCTGTTGTGTCCTTTATTTCAAGTTCAGAAGGGTATATACGATCGACGTGGTCAGCAAACTTCTTGTTGTTTATAGACAACACATCGGCGATATATCTGAAAGTGAAATTAAAAGATTTGGCAAGGTTTTTGTTACCTGTCCTGATTAGCTCCTCCACGAATTCAGCCTCGTATGAAAACAAAAACAAGTCAGCTAAGAGTGGGGCACAGTTTGTTCCCATGGGAATGCCAACAGTCTGCTGGAAAATCTTTCCTCCGAACTCAACAAAAATGTTGTCGACCAGGAATTCAATCATCCGTACTATATCTTCTTCAGTATATTTCCTCTTAGCTTTTGTCGTGTTTTTGACAAAGTATGCTCCGCGATAGCTCACTACCATATATTTGTATCGTCGTCCACCTTTCTTAGAAAAGAAATATCTCATAACAAGAGATCGGAGACGTTCCTTCAATTTTGGATGAGGTATGGTAGTGTACAGGGTGGAAAAATCAAATGTTTTGACCGAAAAGACGTTTTTTAGGAGGGGGTGTTCAAGATTGATCAAAAGATCTTTCGAGTTTTTCAAAATCCACATCCCATTAATTCCACTTCTGGAGTACACAGTGTCACAATACGACTGAAGCCCTGATTTTATGGTACTAAGAATTGTAGTAAGAAGTTTTGATAATAGCTTGGTCGAGCAATTAGCAGAGCCAGCGATAAAACGTTGCTTATAAGGATCCTTGTGTAGTTTCGGTATCCAATAAAGACAAGGTAGGTCAGCATCTTACTCATTAACCGATACTTGGAAAGATTGCAAAACAGAAGCATGGTTGGACGTACAGTATATCATCTTTCGAAAAACCGGTCAATGTGTAAGTAGGGTTACCTTGGTTATCAAGCAAGCCTAGTTCTTTTTGCAAGCAATGAATGTAATAGTGTTTGCAAACAATGATCAAGTTGTTAGATGCTTTGTCTGCAGACACAACCACATACTTATCATGTAGATCGTTGAGTGTTGCTCGAACATCGGGGTCAAGCAATATCGACTTGTGTTTAGTTTTCATTTTGTGACGCAAATTGCTTATTCTTTTCTGAATAGAGGACCTGATAGACTTCACCCACTCTGGAAGTGAATCCAATTCAGCATGTTCACGTTTAGTCCATTGTCTGGCGTAATCTTCAACCGAGTCCATAAGAATCTTGAAATTCACATGCCAATTGATGGATGGAGTCTCTCGATACTTAGTATTGTAATGATATTGTACGGATGGATTGTTACAGTAACCCAATCAGCACCACTATTGTAATCATATTGTAATGATATTGTATGGATGGATTGTTACAGTAACCCAATCAGCACCTCTATTTCACTGAAGTATGAACCCCTGGAGTTCCCGTCGGTCACCATCTGTAACCTTAATCCTGTCGCATTTTCTTCAATTGTCGGGATCCGGGAATTTCACCACATATTGCATGAAGCTGCAGATCATAGTGGTATTTCATTGGACAAATTCAGAAACGCAACCGAATTACAATTTGCGGTTAGTATATTTAGTTATTTCGTATAAATAGTTAGTATTTGTAATATGGTGGTGGTAAGAGGGGGCAGTTTTGATTTTTCGTTTTAAATAATATAAGTTTTTATAATTAATTCGGAGCCTCCATAGCCACAGTTTTTCTCATTTAAGTAGTGATATGGTACATTATATACAAATGTTCGTATTACACGATTTGAAATTATACAAAACTAGTTTAATTTTACTTCAAAATTCATAAATTAAAGGGGTGTTGCACTCCTGATCCTTCTGTTTCTACATTAGTTCAGAAATTTTTGATTCCCACCTTTTGGCTACTAGCATCACTGAAGAATCCTTAGAGGACGAAACAGCTGTACGATGCTGTTCAATTCATTTTTTGGCATACCGTATGTATTACTAAATTTAAAAGGTGCAGCATATGTGTGTGTTACGTCATCTTTTACGAGATTCTTTATATATGTCCTTTTGATAATTGGTGGACAGTATAGTAGTAAGATAAATATATAAAAATATAAATATTTTACTATTTTTGGAAATATTTAGGTAATCAATACGATAATCACCGTTTTTGTATATTGCTCTCTACAGCATGTACTATTGTGAACGCAACAATTTATCATAGCTCTTATCTGTTAAAATTCAGTTATGTGCTACAATTTGAGCTCGCCAAAAAAGGACGTTTATTTCATGATTCAATTGACATTAAATTAACGGAGTACTGAATTTTATTTTTCAGCTGCCGAATTTCACATACACAGCGGACGAAACGTTGAACCTCAGTAAGATTCTTTATTTGTTTGTGTTCTAATCAAAGGGAGAAGTCATGCTGATTTGTTTACATTTAAGCACATGGTACTCTCTTAATAAGAAGTTTCCTCAAAACAAAACAAACAAACACAGGAGAAATAATGATTCATTTAAAGACTTAATGCATATCTATTTATTCCTTATTCATTTTCTTAGCTTAAATGAGTAAATTAAAAAAACATATATTATGATATCATAACAAATATTTCATTTTGGAACAAATTTGGTATGAAAGTTGAGCATGATCTTACGTATGTTATAGAGCTTGTAGGACTGTTAAGTAAATGACTCAAAGAAATAAAATGTAATCCGTTGATTTAAAAAATAAATCATTATATTTATAAATATTAATAAAATATAACATACTTAATCTAAAAATAAGAGAAGCCCACTTTAACTTTGAACGTAGATGCTACGTATATATACAAGACACCAGAACACCTTTTTGTGAACAAGGACACATTCATAGCTGACACTGACCTCAACATGGTCTAGTCCATCCTCGATATTTAGGGGTTACGATCACCTACGCTCTCTACAACCCTGGAATATGTCAAGGCAAAACTGAAGGCATGCTCAGTAAATAAAAAAAACCCTGGTCAATCACTGGTCTGATGCCCGTTCCTTGGAAGATTACAAAAGAACCGCAACCGACTTTAAAACCTGTCAATTTTTACCGTTATGTGACGACGAGGTTATTTTGATGTTCAATAAAGGATCGAATCAGTCCTCTTGCCTCATCAACAAGGTGGCGCACACAGAGCCTTCAGTTTTGCAATAACTTAATTCAGGAGAGTGGTGAGAGCGTAGGTGATTGTAACCCGTGGATATAGAGGACGAGTCTTGGCAGGCGCACACCGGCAGGTAGCATGGCAGGTACAAATAGGTCGAAGAAAGCTAATAATTTGAATGAGGAAATACGCCGAAATAGGTCAGCTACAATTATCTAGATAGTCGGAACGGACACCAACTTCGAGCTTTCCGAATAAGCTATATTATTGTTTGAAAATCGCTGTCGTAAACCGTATATATTCCCTCTGCATTCTTCATCAATCAGATGTAAAACTACCTTTCTGTACAACATCTATGGCATTTATCCATTTTTACCTCTCGATCTGCCTTCTTTGTCTAAATAAGTGCAACTTCAAAGTTTCTATGACCTCGATATCTCGTTCCCCATAAAACTGTTTCTGCGACCCCATGTTTGTCTTCATGCGGTGTTTTAAACATTTCAGATGAGTACGACCACCCCCTAGGCATGGCGAAGAGACTTTTTGAAGCTCGTTTGGCGAATCTGCCCATTGAGAATCTAACTGCCCTTAACGAGGTTTTCGAACGTTTCATATTGGACTGCAAATATAGAGGACGGAAATGTAACCAGGCGTAAGTTATTTGATCATTGTCCTTCAAGGCCCAATATATACTTAACTTTCGGCAAAACTTGAAGCAAACATCAAGCCTAATAACTTATTATGTTTATAGATTTAGTTAAGATTAACTGATATCAGCAATATTCAAGATGAATGCTTTTGCGGTTACCGGTACAGCAGCAGTTGAAACACGCTATTTGTAAACATGCGTCCATTTCGAACCGTATTCTACCTTCGGTTTGTTGTTGAAGTGGGCCTAACCTGAATTATTTTCAATTCTTTGGATTTTTTTGTCAAAAGTTTCTTGTTAGTTACCGCTCAGATTTACTTCTTTTTAGGCTTATTTTTGCATGGTCATCAACTGGATTTTTTTCTGAATTTTTCAGAATCACGAAAATTTTCCTGAAGTTACGTATATTGAGCCTTTAAAGTAAAAGTGTACCTAGTTTTACCTCACGGATGATCATTTTCTTTTACGGATTAAAATGTATACCTAAATTTTTACCCCGAGAATGATAAATTTTTTAACAGATAAAAACGTAGACCTGAACTTTTACCTCAAGGGTGATAATTTTCTTTAACCGATTAAAACGTATACCTTAACTTTTAGCTCAAGATAATAGAAGGAGATGCATTTTCTCGAAAAAAAACAACATATTCCGACTGGGAATCGGCCAAATACGTCAAACCTTAAACAGTAGATAAAATATAAAATCAAACAACATGTAAGAAAGGTCACAAGGTTCACTCCCCCCCCCCAAAAAAAAAAATAAACAAAGCAAAACAAACGTTTAAAACCGATATCAGCACAGGACATTAAAATTGATAACAGGACCAACAAAAAAAAAAAAATGGTGTACGATTATTTGCAAAATGAAATTTCTTTTAATATCATAAAATCAAACTGTTTCCTGTGAATTAGAGAGTAAACGTCCTACTACGGTGAACATTTTCCCGTCTTCAGTATGATAAATGTTAATACTACGGTGAACATTTTCCCGTTTTCAGTATGATAAATGTTAATACTACGGTGAACATTTGAGGGGGTGTGATATCACTTTCGAGGGGATGTGATATCACGTTTGAGGGGGTGTGATATCTCTTTCGAGAGGGTTTAATATCCCTTTCGAATGGGTTTGATATCACTTGTGAGGGGGTGTAGAGTATGTTCTACGTTAATACTACGGTGAACATTTTCCCGTGTACAGTATGATAAACGTTAATACTACGGTGAACATTTTCCCGTCTTCAGTATGATTAACGTTAATACTACGGTGAACATTTTCCCGTGTACAGTATGATAAATGTTAATACTACGGTTAACATTTGAGGGGGTTTGATATCATTTTCGAGGGGGTGTGATATCACGTTTGAGGGGGAGTGATATCACTTTCGAGAGGGTTTAATATCCTTTTCGAATGGGTGTGATATCACTTTCGAATAGGTTTGATATCACTTTTGAGGGGGTGTGATATCTCTTTTGAGGGGGGTTATATCACTTTTGAGGGGATATGATATCACTTTTGAGGGGGTGTGATATCACTTTTGAGGAGGTGTGATATCACTTTTGAGGAGGTGTGATATCACTTTTGAGGGGGTGTGATATCACTTTCGGGGGGGGGGGGGGGGGATGTGATATCACCCGGGCTTATATCAACTTGTGAGAATTATAGAGATATTACATATACAAAAAGGATGTTATCAGTAGTAAACATACGATAATATACGTTAATATTACGGTGAACATTCACCTGTGTAGATTATATATTCAAGTTATCATATATCAAAAGATTGATTGTTTTTATGGTTTATTTGTAGGGATTTCAACATCGTTCGCGATGGGCATCGTATATGTTACAAGAAGAAGCTTGATCTGTACTTTACAGAGGCAGCTGGCCCCGATGAAGGTAAATACTTGTGTACAATTGGTGAAGCGTAAAGTGCACAGCTGTTAGTGTTTGAAAAAAAAATGCGTTGATGTCCAATTAAATATTAATATCCAAAACCAATGTTTCGTATCACAATTCAAGAGATAGTGTCCGAATCAAATGTTTTTTGTCTGAAAAACTTGAATGTCCAAATTAAATCTTCAGTGTTTAAAACAAATGTTTGAGTCTTAAAATAAAAGGTTTAGTGCCTTAATTAAGTCTCCAAATCAAACGGTTAAAGTATAGTGAGAAAATATCGGAAAGTTTCAGCAAAGGCTTAAAGTATAGTTTGAAAATATCGGAAAGATTCAGAAAAAGGTTAAAATAAAGTTTGAAAATATGTGAAAGCATCAGAAACGGGTTGATAAATAGTTTGAAAATATCGGAAATTATAAAAAAAACTGTTAAACAAATCAAAGCGTCAACGAAAGAGTAAGCGTCTTCTGCTTCATCGACGACACCGGCAATGTAAATCTCGTCCAATTGCTCAACAAGTCCTCAAAATGAGAACCAAATCATCATTCTCAAACACCACAAATACGATCACTAATGGGCATTCTCAAATTATGGTTTGAAAATATCGAAAGGTTTTAGCTAAATATTAAAATATGTTTTTCAATGAACTCTTTCTACACAATTATTGAGCAAACCAGCTACATACATCAGATTAAAACATATCGTTTGAAACCAGGACCTGACAAATGCTGTATTCAGTACTTTCTGTGGGGTTTACCGATTTCTATGATATCTTATCGAACAACTCTAGCTGTGACGTTTTATTGCTTCTGTTCATAGGACTTGAACTAATCATATCTGTTTCACAATCGGAGTCCGTTCCTTTTGTGACTGAATCCGCCGGAGTGCGAGTGATCATACAGGATGACGAAACGGTTTTATTCACTGGGAACGGATTCAATCTTCCAACCGGTTTTGAAATCGACATAGGCCTCTCAGTGGTAAGTATAGATACAGCAAAACTTGACATAGGCCTCTCAGTTGTAAGTATAGATACATCAAAAACTTGGCATAGGCCTCTCAGTTGTAATTATAGAGACTGCAAGAACTTGACATAGGCCTCTCAGTTGTAAATATAGATACAGCAAAACTTGATATAGGCCTCTCAGTTGTAAGTATAGATACAGCAAGAACTTGATATAGGCCTCTCAGTTGTAAGCATAGATACAGCAAGAACTTGATATAGGCCTCTCAGTTGTAAGCATAGATACAGCAAGAACTTGATATATGCCTCTCAGTTGTAAATATAGATACAGCAAGAACTTGGCATAGGCCTCTCAGTTGTTAGTATAGATACAGCAAACACTTGAAATAGGCAGTTCAGTGGTAAGTATCCACCCAATGGCAAACACGAAAGAATATAATTACCAATATTACTATGTTATAACGCTAAAACCATGAGCCAGAAAAAAAATGATAATACAAGTAGATTTTATGATGAATAATTAAATCTTGTTTGAAACAAGCATTTTCATTGGTTTAAAAAATATGTTATCAGCCCATAATGTAAAAATCGACGTCGCCGTTTATAACGTCGCTTTTGATTGGCTGATGCAGCAGCGTAATGATTTATAGGAGAAGAGTCCACCAATAAAGAGAATTTTCGCAGGATCTAGATTAAATTATAAGTATTAACTTGAATCTATTTTTTATGTCATGGGGTTATAACACAAAAAAAACCGGAGGTACCCTCATCATAAACCGCTTCGCTCCTGTTTTTTGTGCTATACCCCCATTACTTAAAAAATAGATTCAAGTTAATCCTTAAATAATAATTAATACCGTATATTTATGTGTAACGTGTATACCAACAATGAAGAATTAACACGAATCTTTGTTACAGTCTGAGACCCACAGAGTCCCGGGGCCAGAACAGCGCTGTGAGGAAAACAGTTACTGGCAACGAAAATTGGTCAGTATCTTTATTGTATCATCATTTTTACCTATTGCTGAGTTTCGTTTTATAATTACTACTTTTAAATTATGGAAGTTGGATCAGCAAATTGATTCAGTTGTAAATATACATAAAGATCAACAATACAACAAATTTAGCTGTTAAGCTCGTAAGATATGGGCATCAGTAAGACAAAGTTAAAAAAAAAAAAGAAAAAAAAACCCTGAGCAATTAAGTATTAAAAGATGGTTTTGATAAAATAGAAATTCAGAAAATATTCACTTCAGAAAATATGCACTTCAACAAAATATGCACTTCTGTAAAATTTTAATATAAGTCCAAAGTTGAAGGCATTTGTTATTAGATAATGATAATTAAACACAGATTTTAAGAGATATATCAAAATTAAAATACATATGTGTGGCAGACCTGACAATGTTAAAGTTTATTTTGGTAATAGGCTTGTTTAATGAACTGCTCCACTGCTCACGCCGTACAATATTGTCAGTGTGCACCATACCATGGCTTCAGCGAGGATATCCTAGACACGTGTGTCACAGCGGAGGGTAAGGCACATATAAAAGATAGACGTAACGTAAAAATGAAAGTATTAGTAGTAGTGGTAGTAGTAATAGAAGTAGTAGTAGTATAAGTAGTGATAGTTGTAGCATTATTAACAGTTGTAGTAGTTACAGTATTACTACTAGTGGTAGTGTGGTGGTTGTCAGAGTGGTTGTAGTAATAGTAGTAGTATTAATAGTAGTAGTAGTAGTAGTAGTTGTAGTAGTGGTGGTGGTAATAGTGGTTGTATTAATGGTTGTAGTAGTAGTAGAAGTAGTAGTAGTAGTGGTGGTGGTGGTGGTGGTAATAGTGGTTGTAGTAATAGTAGTAGTATTAGTAGTAGTAGTAGTAGTAGTGGTGGTGGTGGTGGTGGTAATAGTGGTTGTAGTAATAGTAGTAGTATTAGTAGTAGTAGTAGTAGTAGTGGTGGTGGTGGTAATAGTGGTTGTAGTAATGGTTGTAGTAGTAGTAGAAGTAGTAGTAGTAGTGGTGGTGGTGGTGGTAATAGTGGTTGTAGTAATAGTAGTACTATTAGTAGTAGTAGTAGTAGTAGTAGTAGTAGTGGTGGTGGTGGTAATAGTGGTTGTAGTAATGGTTGTAGTATTAGTAGTAGTAGTAGTAGTAGTAGTAGTTGTGGTGGTGGTGGTAATAGTGGTTGTAGTAATGGTTGTAGTAGTAGAAGAAGAAGACGAAGTAGAAGTAGTAGTAGTAGTAGTGGTGGTGGTGGTGGTGGTGGTGGTGATGGTAATAGTGGTTGTAGTAATGGTTGTAGTAGTAGTAGTAGAAGTAGTAGTAGTAGTAGTAGTGGTGGTGGTAATAGTGGTTGTAGAAAAAGTAGTAGTATTAGTAGTAGTAGTAGTCGTAGTAGTAGTATTGGTGGTGGTAATAGTGGTTGTAGTAATGGTCGTAGTAGTAGAAGAAGAAGACGAAGTAGAAGTAGTAGTGGTGGTAGTGTTAGTTGTAGTTGTAGAAGTAGTAGTGGTGGTGGTGGTGGTAATAGTGGTTGTAGTAATGGTAGTAGTAGTAGTAGAAGAAGACGAAGTAGTAGTAGTAGTAGTAGTGGTAGTGGTGGTAATAGTGGTAGTAGTAGTAGTGGTAGTAGTAGTAGTTATAGTAGTAGTAGTAGTAGTAGTAGTAGTAGTAGTAGTAGTAGTAGTTATAGTAGTAGTGGTAGTAGTAGTAGTGGTAGTAGTAGTAGTAGTAGTAGTAGTAGTTATAGTAGTAGTGGTAGTAGTAGTAGTAGTAATGGTGGTGCTGGTAAAAGTGGTTGTAGTAATGGTTGTAATAGTAGAAGAAGAAGACGAAGTAGTAGAAGTAGTAGTAGTAGTGGTGGTGGTAATAGTGGTAGAACTAATGGTAGTAGTAGTAGTAGTAGTAGTAGTAGTGGTAGTGGTAGTAGTAGTAGTAGTAGTAGTAGTAGTAGTAGTGGTAGTAGTAGTAGTAGTAGTAGTAGTAGTTATAGTAGTAGTGGTAGTAGTAGTAGTAGTAATGGTGGTGCTGGTAAAAGTGGTTGTAGTAATGGTTGTAATAGTAGAAGAAGAAGACGAAGTACATGTAGTAGTAGTGGTGGTGGTGGTGGTGGTGGTAATAGTAGTAGTAGTAGTAGTAGTACATGTGGTGGTGGTAATAGTGGTAGTAGTAACGGTAGTAGTAGTGGTGGTGGTAATAGTGGTTGTAGTAATGGTAGTAGTAGTAGTGGTGGTGGTGGTAATAGTGGTTGTAGTAATGGTTGTAGTAGTAGTAGTAGTAGTAGTAGTAGTACATGTGGTGGTGGTAATAGTGGTAGTAGTAACGGTAGTAGTAGTTATAGTAGTAGTAGTAATTCTAGCAGTTTTACTATTAGTAGTGGCAGAATTATTAATAATTATTAGTAATAGGGGTATTAGTTTAGTAGAAGAATTGTACTCGTTTATGTTTTCAAAACTAAAATATGTCCTATCGTCACAAAACACAGTTTCCAGCATTATTGTGTAAATTATGTGATACAACATTAGCTCCATCTCTTTACAGACATCTGATACAATTGTCATCATAGAAGGCAGAACGAATATTAATAATACTTTCATTCATTTTTCGGCATTCTGTATCAATTACTGAACTTAAAAGGTGCAGCATATGTGTGTGTGTTACGTCATCTTTCAATCATGCCTTTACATTCTACATCCAGATTTACAATGCTTAAAGGAAGAGACCGTATCGATATTAACAAGTGAAATCTGCTCAGCATGCAAGTTCCCGTGCTTGTAAGTTACTCTTTATGCCCCCGCTTCAACGAAGTCGGGGTATACAGCGTTTGCATTGTCCGTCCGAAAGGTTTCCGTAGCATATCTCCCGTACTTTTTCGCCTATTTATATCCAACTTGTGTTTTTTAACACATTGAAATAATCCGTACACGTATATATTAATTTTTCACATAACTGACCCGTTCAGTCATGCCATACGAGCATGTCATAAATATGGTATTACACAAGTGTACTAATAATAATATTGTGACGTGGTCATAAACAAATGACGTCTTAATACCATTATATGATTTTTTCGGCATCGAAAATCATACAATCAAACTAGAAAGGGCCTGTTTCCAAAATGGCCCCTTCTCTGATTCAAATTTCCTGTTGGTGGTGCATTGCCCATGCCGTTGTGGTCACACATCTATAAAGTATAAAGATTTAGGTCACTTGGTTTGTTTTTTATGGCTCCTCAAAGTTGTACCTTTCAGAAGCTGTCTAAGTGTTCATAAAATGTGCATGTTATGTAAAATATTAATGAAAATCTAATCAAATGATAGTCACCGTAAAGAATACATTCATGGCATGATTGTGACAAAAAATCATGTTTCCATCGCGCCAT
This sequence comes from Mimachlamys varia, assembly GCA_947623455.1. Taxonomy (NCBI): domain Eukaryota; kingdom Metazoa; phylum Mollusca; class Bivalvia; order Pectinida; family Pectinidae; genus Mimachlamys; species Mimachlamys varia. The sequence continues at coordinate 22,759,322 of OX392532.1, read as the reverse complement.
TTGGCTGTTTTATGGAAGAAACAATCTCAAAAATGTCTTTTTCGATGATAACATTTTAGACACAAAAACTGTGTTTTTTAGAGAATACACCCTTTTATGGGCGTTGGATGCAAACCAATTTTTATCCTATCAAACAGTACGTAATACGCTATTGATGAGAGGAAAAATCATCAAAATGTAAGTGGTGGAACATTTTCAAATCTTGGGTTGAATTAGCCTATGGTTGAATTGCCGATTTTCGACTTTCTTTAGATAATTAACAAAAACACGAGAGTATTTGAAAGCAATCTAATAGTGTTTATAGGATTTCCCTAAACGTTTACTAGCTTTCCTTGCTGATTACAGTAAAAGCCTCACTTACTCGAACCCGGTTTACTCGACCACCCTAATTCGTCAAGGAGCTCGTTCGGTCCCGTCCTATATCGTACATATTCAACCAAACTTGGATTATTCGAATACCATGTAATTCTCGAACTATTAATCAGGTCCCCAGAGTTCGAGTAAGCGGGGGTTAACTGTGTAATAATTATGAACATATACTATTGATAATTCCAAGCAAAGATTAACCTTGTGTAAGGCGCATAAAGCAACTGTTCACCCATGTGTACATATCCACTCCATAGCTGATGAATCATGCTATAGGTTTTTAATCCAGTTCAGTTTTTCTTGAGAAAAAAATTGATTTCACGTGATGGTATTGTGGACTATATTTACATTTCAGTGAGAAAACCTACAAAACACCCATTTCGATGTCGGCATGGCCATCTGATGCTTACAGAGAAATTTTGGCAACGGACTATGACTGGACCACCAAAATTGACAAGATCAGGTATCACTGGAGCAAGACGACGACCACTTTGATCATGATGATATTTCCTTTTTTATAGTTTTATAGTTTGCATCAAAAAGGAGACACGGTGGTCTAGTGGTAGGACGCCGGGTTCGTGATCAAATGGTTGCATGTTTTAGTCCCGGTCACGGCAATTGTGTTGTATCCTTGAGCAAGATACTTTACTCCGCTTGTTCCAGTTTACTCAGCTGTAAATGAGTACGTGGTTGAGCAGTGGTAGAAACTGTAGAGCGTCGAGATAGCAGCACCGGTTGTATGATCCCCAGGTCGTTGAGAAAACGATATTGGCTGGTTGCTAAGGCCCCTTTAACCACGGATAATAATTTGTGAACCGCTTGAGGCGACCTTCAAGTTGTGATAAAGCGGTATATAAGAACCTCAAATTATGATTATTCATTATTATAAAATAGCTTATTAACAGATAAACCAGTTGATCTTTATTCAGATAAACCTTTGTGCGTTTAAAATAAATTATTTCTAATAAGATTGTTTTATTTATATATACAGAGGGGACTTTATGCGGCTTAAGGTGTATTTCTCAACACTGACCAAGGAAATTATCGAGGAAGAACTGTCCTACACGGTAAGATAATTAAAGTTTTAATGTTGGTAAGTAATACCCTGTGATGTAGCTACCTATTTCCCTTATTGATTATTTTAATGCTTCTTTGACCTGACCTCACTAGTTTACATCGCGGGATGTACATGTTTGGTCGGTCGATAAAGCAAAGACTATCTCTCTTCCGGAACACCCGGCCCGGTCTCCTTCTCAGAGTACATTTGGAGAACCTCCGTTTAAATCTCCTCCTTGTTAAATCGGTTTCAAGTAATTGTTTTGTTGAAACGTCGATAATTTTTGTTTATTTTTATGTACAAATGCAAATGTTACCAAATTAAACGTATAACACTACTATCAGCTGATATACACTTATTCTCGCGATGACTTTTTTCGCGGTTCATATGAAACGACTATTTCGCGGTGATTTAATTTCGCGATACATACTGTTGTTAATCATATATACAGTTATCCAACAGTTGGCATACCACTGATTGAAACTATTTCGTGGCAATCAATTTTCGCGAAATTGCATCACCCACGAAATACGTGAAAATTTATCGCTCGCGAAAATAAGTTGGTTTACAGTTATTAAGAACACATAGTAGTATGTAATTAATATCAATTACAAATGACCTTATGTTTATCCTGTTCTTGCCAACAGTCTGAAAATTTCGTCAGCGACATTGGAGGACAGCTTGGCTTGTGGGCAGGGCTTTCTGTACTGAGTCTGGCTGAGGTGGTGGAGTTGATTGGGCTATGGGTAACTTATTGCTTCAAGAAGAAAAGCAGGACAAATCATTCAGATACACCACAAAAGATCTCGATCTCCCCAGACGAAAATTGAAAGGTCAAACTCCCCTGAAGAAAACTTAAGGGTCAACTAGGAAGTTCCGGGCTGGCATGTGGTCATACAAATGTTATAAAACGTGTTTTTATCATGTTTCATGATAGGGGGTGTTAGCTTATTTTGGTGGATGTTTAAGCCCCGATGTTTGAAGGAGCATCTATAGCCACAGTTAATCTCATTTGAGTTGTGCACAGTTTGAAATAATACAGTACTTATTTATTTCTTATACTAAATAAATAAAATAAAAGAGTTTTACGGACCTGACCCTTCTACTTCTAGATCAGTTAAGAAAATTTCGATTTCCACCTTTCGGCTTCTAGCATCACTGAAGAGACCTAGGAGGACTAAACAGCTGTATGATGCAGTTTAATTCTTTTTACGGCATACTATATCTATTACTAAATTTAAAATGTGCAGCATATGTGTGTGTTATGTGATCTTTTGCTGCCATTTTTTAACGTAACGTCGCTTATGGTAAAGTGTATTACCGAAACAGCATTATTGAAGCTTGCGGAGAAATATCTACGAACGATTAAAGACATAACAGACATACATTTTGAATACAAAGAATCATGAGTTGGATTATTCTAACTGCAAATCATGCACTTTTCGCTGTGTGTATAAAAACGAGAGTTAGTGTTGGTTGAACATTAAAATGTTTGACTATAGTATGTTGTATAGGATGTACACGATTGAATGCAATCTAATCGTGTTTATTGGATTTGCACAAACGTTTTTCTAATTTTATTTTTAGTTGTTGATTACAGTAAAAGCCTCACTGAATCAAACCCAGTTGTCTCGACCACCCTCTTTCGTCAAGGAGCTCGTTTGGTCCCGACCTAGATCGTACATATTCAACCAACCTTGAATTATTCGAATACCATGTATTTCTCGAAGTATTGATGAGGTCGAGTAAGTGGGGGTTTACTGTATACCATGAACATATACTATTTCTTTTAACAAAAATAAACCCAAATGGCTTCAAACTACTACGGGGTACAACAAATTACTACGGGGTCAAATGTTGTTTTTTTGCCTTTTTCGCAACTTTTGACGATTTTTACATGATTGTCGATTTCTGTGATTTTTTTCTCATTTGTTTTGAAACGGGCTTCATACAACTAATTAAATATTGACACCACATATGTGATATGAAGATGGACGTTTTTGAGTTTGCTTATTAGTGTGTTTACTTGTTGTGATGACAATGATGACTCGGTTCTCATTTTGAGGATTGATGCTTACTTGGATGTAACCAAGATTTACATGGCGGCTTACTCTTCCGGAAAACCTGGTCTTATTCTCTGTTGCTTTTACGAGAGTCTCCATGTAAATCTTTCCTTTGTTCCTATTTTGCCGCTAGTTTAATCGACTTTGAGTTTGGATTATGGCTTTGTTGACGCTTTGGTATTCTCTGATTTGTTTTTCCTACTCACAGGTTGCATTTCGACCATCATCTGTGCGTCTTGTCCTATTTTCTGTATTGTTCGCCAATAGTGTGCTGCTGTAAAAAAATAAAATAAATAAAAGAGCTTTGACGACTGTTGCGAAGTTTCCACCAAGCCTTGACGACTGTTGTATAGCCTCACTCGAAGCCTTTATAATTGTTTCAAACCCTCATTCGAAGCATTCACGACAATTAAGCCTCCACTGAAGCCTTGACGACTGTTGCGAAGTCTCCATCGAAGCATTGACGACTATAGCGAAGCCTCACTTGAAGCCTTGACGACTGTTGCAAAGCCTCACTTGAAGCCTTCACGACAATTAAGCCTCCGCTGATGCAAATTTACCTATTTATGACATCTACCAATAACGAAGTCGTACTCTGAAAGCACATTAGCATGTTTCATAGGTCCTTCATGGTTTATCATAGGTAAACGTTACATTGTGGTATCATGCAATCTGTTACTATCTAAATAGCTTCATATAAGTGATAATTAGTTCAAACACTTGCATGCATGGTGAAACTCCATAAATTGATAGAGGACCAAATCATAAAAACTAAGCTGGTAATTGGATGTGTATTACATAATCTGTTTTATCGTAACATTAATCGGTGTGGTTAAGCAATAAAAGAAAGAGAAACAATTATTGGACTGTCTTATCTGTTAATTCAAGAAATTAAAATTACATATCGCTTGCGTTGTAGGTTACACGAAAATCAAACAAATAATCATTAAACTGTTACAGCTACAGGTAAGCTTAAAAACAAGGTCAGGGTCGGATGCAAGTTAACAAAACTATCAAGGTATCAAGGGATCAAGAAAATATATAATAAATTCAGGTCTCTGTACAGGCAAAGTTAAACAAAGGGAGCCCATTCAAGTTAAGCTAACTCAGGTCCAGCTGCAAGTAAAATTCATGTACAGGTATAATAAACTCATGCTCAATGTATCGGTATAATAAACTCTTTATCAATGTACAGGTATATTAAACTCATGCTCAATGTATCGGTATAATAAACTCTTTATCAATGTACAGGTATATTAAACTCATGCTCAATGTATCGGTATAATAAACTCATTATCAATGTATAGGTATAATAAACTCATGCTCGATGTATCGGTATAATAAACCCATGCTCGATGTATCGGTATAATAAACTCTTTATAAACGTACAGGTATAATAAACTCATGCTCGATGTATCGGTATAATAAACTCTTTATCAATGTACAGGTATAATAAACTCTTTATAAACGTACAGGTATAATAAACTCATGCTCGATGTATCGGTATAATAAACTCTTTATCAATGTACAGGTATAATAAACTCTTTATAAACGTACAGGTATAATAAACTCATGCTCGATGTATTGGTATAATAAAGTCATGCTCGATGTATCGGTATAATAAACTCTTTATCAATGTATAGATATATATAACTCTTGTACAGAATTAAGATATGATTATCCAGGATCAAGATGAAGATAAAGCCAACTCAAGATCAAGTTGAGATATAGCCAACTCTTGATCAAGATGAAGATAAAGCCAACACAGGATCAAGATGAAGATAAAGTTAATTCAGGATCAAGATAGAAATATAGTCAACTCAGAATCAGGATGAAGATATCGTTATCTCAGGTTCAAGATTAAGATAAAGTCAACTCAGGTTCAAGATGAAAATATAGTCAACTCAGGTTTAAGACGAAAGTACATTCAACTCAGGATAAAGATTACCATACAGTTAATTCAGGATCAAGATGGAAATATAGTCAACTCAGAATCAAGATGAAGATATCGTTATCTCAGGTTCAAGATTAAGATAAAGTCAACTCAGGATCAAGATGAAGATAAAGCCAAATCAAGATCAAGTTGAAATATAGCCAACTCTTGATCAAGATGAAGATAAAGCCAACACAGGATCAAGATGAAGATAAAGTTAATTCAGGATCAAGAGGGAAATAAAGTCAACTCAGGATCAAGTTTAAGATATCGTTATCTCAGGTTCAAGATTAAGATATAGTCAACTCAGGTTCAAGATGAAGATGTAGTCAACTCAGAATCAAGATGAAGATATCGTTATCTCAGGTTCAAGATTAAGATATAGTCAAAACAGGATCAAGATGAAGATATAGTCAACTCAGGATCAAAGTACACGTATAGTTACTTCGGTCAAAGTATTGATATAGTTAATCAAGCTGAAGAGATAGTTATAACAGGATCAAGATGACTAAACCTCCAACCTTAGTAATATTAGTAATAATAAGGAGAGTCTATCACAGTAGGATATAGTAATTACATTCATGTATTTAAATACTCAAATATTAGTACTTGTTGTGAATGCGAGGTTTCGGAGAAAAAAACACAAAGGGCGTTTTCGATTAGCGAAAGACACGAAATACACTAGCAAAACAAAGAAGCACTGTCAAAGATGAGTACCAGCAATACATGCGATCATATTCACACGCATCATCTGGTGACCTAATAAAAGGAATCCGTTTGACAGGTAGTTGAAATATAAAGATTGGATAACTACCAATGTGTGGTTCGTGTAATATAGGTTATACATGACAGGTAGATGAGGTATATAAAATAATATATAGCATAATATTTTTATTTCGCTTAACAAGAGAGCAGTGCCCCTGTGTCATGGATAGTCTCGCTTCGATTATGAAAACTAATATTGAATATGTTTTCGTTTGAAATATTTATTGCAAATAATTTCAAAGAACTGGAGTCAAACACATTTCCACATTTATGAAATGCTATAGAAATTCAAATAATCGATCTCGATTAGTAGTAAACAATTTGTGTCCCTAGATATGTCTAATTGTGTCACTGCATAAAATGTCTTAATTGATAAATTAATATTTCAGTGAAATTTCTCTGATTCTTTCATTATCAATAATAATAATAACCAGTGGCTTCACCATGTATTTAGAATCTAATTTCGTAGCATAAACACATAGAACATGCGCCAATTGGGAAATAAACAAATCATGTCAGACATGCGTGAATTCTCTTTATTATCTCAGTATTGATTCTTATTATAGCCTTTCATAATTAATTAATACCTTTTTAATCCACATGGCTGATAATATGGCGCAATCGTGATCCAATTATAAAAGGACAAATTTTGTATTGATCAGAAACGTTAATATATACAAATATATACATATTTCCTCAATGAGAAAGAGCGGCATAAGTTTGATCAGGGAATAATAAAAAAAAACTAAAACAAAATAAAATATCAAAAACAAATCAAATATGAATATTTTCGGATATGACTCAAAGTAATAATGATCAGTATCCTACAATAGACGCTTAGATTTGGATCTCAACTATACACATCGGGGGGGTGGGGGGGGGGGGGTGGGGGGGGGTGGTGGTTGTTAAATACATTTTTGAACAAAAATGCCCTCCTCGTCGTCATTTTCTTGTATCAAAAATCACATTTCTAGTTGAGGTTCGAAAAAACGCTAGGCATCGTTGAAGATGGATAATTTTTATTTCACAAACCAACCTTCTTAATGCTCGTCAAATGTATCCTCTTTCCTTAGAAGAAATATGAATTATCCATCTTTCCAACGGTACCAAGCATTTTTTCGTACCCAACTTGATGCAAGACACGAAGGTAGGGTTGATTTTTCGACCCCGAAAGATTTTCACCCTTTAGCCTTTCTTTGTATGATAATTGAGGGGGCATTTTTATCGAAAATTGAAGTAAACCCCCCAAAAGTGCAAAATCACTCTAAACACCTTAGTGTAGGTCCAAATCAATCAGCTGAAACAAATTATCAGTCCCTGTGGTTTTTGTTCCTCTTTTTAAATGCATTGATCCAATATAAATATATATAGAACACTTCACTCTCTTTGTTTGGTACTTGCGTTACCGTAAATGTTATATTGTACCTAAAGTAGTTTCAGATAATAAAGGGTTTTGTGATTGTCATGCTGTATGCAAGCATTGATGCATGCACATACTCTATAAAGCGATTCGCCTGAACGATAGCAGCAAACAAGGCAGATATTGATTTGTTTCTAATTGAATACACATTTCAGCAGAGTATAACACATACGTGTGTTACTAATATGAAGGAATTGTGTTAACTTGGTAAATATATTTTTGAAGCTAATAAGTTGAGAACCTGAGTGGTATACTCCGTTCTCCACTATCTAATGCTTGACTTCTGTTGTATACTATGTGATGTATATCATGTATGTACTGATGGCCGTACGGCCTAAAGTTAATAAATGAATTAAATTCAATATAGCTCACATTGTAAAGGGCTCTCTACAAAATGTACAAGGTAACAATGTAATAAACACAAATTTGGGCATTGTAAACGTTACGATTATTTGAATGTGGGACTTGGTGTTTGAATTGAAGTTAATTTAATCACGTTTTAGCTACATTTTCCCCCAATTTTGTCAAAACACATCAATTAATATTTTTGTTTTAAACTTCGACAAAAAAACAACAACTTTAATCCTTTCACCAAGATTTGACAATTTACATGAAAGAAACAGAATTTAATCATTTATCATTACAAGTAAAATGCATTACAATTTATCGCAATTGGTAGTATCGAAATATAAGTATTTTCCGTATGTATATGTAGTACTGATCACTGGACCAAGCTGTTTAAAAAGGTGACCAGCTTAATTAATAATTAGCTAAAATTTCAATTTCGTGTTTCTTAGTGATACAACTATTGAATTAATTATAACTTTCCTGCTATAAAAATTCAGTGTATTTTAAATTGTGAGATTTTACCTTATATATTGACAAAAGTATTTGAGTTTAGAAAATGGCGTTAAATTGAGCTAAACATCATCACCCTTTGGACAACTGGGCCCAGTTCTGCCTATAAAGAGAACAGATGTGCCCTTTATTTCCTTTGGTAAAATAGGTTTTAACTGTGAGCTGTGAACATCGCATTGTCTCGTTATGTATTCTGCTAGCATCCCCTCTGATGTATATTCGTCGATGCCGTCCAAAGGAGCAGTCTCTTAGATAACGCAATGACAAAAATAATGGCGAAAACGGAGTTAAACCAATAAGTCCGCCACACTTCGTTTTGGGGACTTAGCACTTGATAGGTTAAGGACGCAACAGCTGTATGATACAGTATACAATCGCATTAGTGATTTACTTGCATCTTTCAACAATGATACCTGTTTACTTCAAGGGTTGGCAATTAATCATTTCGATTACATATGTCTAAATTAACTTCAACCATCCTGTGAAACACAATTTGCTACAAAACTATGATACTATATATTTATATGAAGAAAGACATATAGTCCTTTTGATGGATAAATATCCCCCCCCCCTCAAAAAAAGCCCCAAACCAAACTAGCAAAAACAAGCAACAAACAACCAAATTAACAAGGTTGACATTTTTTGCTTGTATACATGTTTTTATATATTGTTTAAGATCATTTTGGTTACATTTTGCTGGTGGAGTTGGGTAAAATTATGTTTTTAAAGAAAATCGTTCTCTATTGTTTTGCCTCTATTGCTTAGCAATTGATACGCACTTAAAGTGATACCAAACGAAAGACACTAGAAAAAATATTTTCGGATTACTAAATGAACTTGTATGTTTACACCGCTGCTTTGTGCCGAATCGTTGGTGCTGCGCTGGTCAAGTGGTTTAATTTTCCGTCATTCTGCTCCCTGGCTGCGAGTTCGAGGCCTACTTCGGGCAGTCGCTTTACTAGGTACTGGCCTTTGACTGGTGGTTTTCTCCGGGAACCCCAGTTTTCCTGCACCGCTAAAACCTAGCACGTCCTAAAATGACCATAGCTGTAAACAAGAGGTAAAACGCAAACAGTTCAAACCAAACTAATTGCTAATCGGTAGTTGTGAATGTCCTCAGGATATTGTTAGGTGGGAGGCGGAGAACATATTAAAAGTCATCATAATAACATTTGTGATTTTTAATTATTCACATACCATTTATATAACGCGCGTGTCATATTGCTCCACTTAGATGTCATATAATGATGGTGAGATTAGCGTTGCATCCATTGAAATAGGTTATGTATTCCCAGTAGAGTTATGGATGGTTTAAATATCAAAACATTATTTATATTTATCGCCCACATTCCGTTTTGAATGATGCTTTAACACAGGTATGATACCCATAATTTACAGGTCTTACTCATGTCACGACATGGAGATCATAATAAGCACAAAACATGTTTACATGATAATAAAATACATTATTGAAAACACCAGACAGTGGTGGATTACCGACCTGTTCGTGTCTAGTCACATATCCCCGTTGACTTGAGTATCTGCATAATACTCTCGAGGTGACTAAAACGACGGGAGTTACAATTTATACATATTTTTGTACATTGACTCTGGACAACATAACCTTCTGTTTATTATACCAAAGGGAGGGAAGATCTGCAGCAAGCTTTCTGATACTATATTACATGCTCTCTGATTCAGACTTAGGCAAAATAATTCTAAATAATCAGAGAGTAAGGCACCGCATTGTATAGCAGCGAAGTAAATACTTGGTTCGAATTGTGAGGACTATAACAAAAAGGCTATTCAACATTTATCAAACGTATATAAGGTAAAGGGAAGTATTCAAAATGCCAAAAGGAATACACGAGATTTTCCGACATTTCATGGAATATACCACTATCCACGGATTAGGCCGACTTTCCGAGGCACGATACTGGATACAGAGAATCTTCTGGCTTGTTGTGTGCCTGGCCTGCTTCGGTGCGTGTGGCTCTCAAATATGGCAACTTACCGTACTATATAGGAGGTAAGTGGAATAGTTTTTTCTTTATCTAAATTATTTCATGTTCTTTTGTTTTGACGCACGGACTAAATATTTTATTCTCTAAATATCTTCATTTTCTATCTTTTTTGGTCATATTGACTGAATACTTTATTCTCTTATGCCTTCATTTTCTTTCTTCTTTTAACACATGGACTTAATATATTTTCTATGAATGTCCTCATTTTCTATTTGTTTTGGGCACATTGACTGAATGTTTCATCCTCTGAATGGCTTAAATTTTCTTTCCTTTTTTGGACACAAGATAAGGTTGTTCATAATTAAAACAATGTATATATGAATATTGCATGTTTAATGTGATCCTTTGTCGATGAATTTCAGCATGAGACAAAAAAAATCACTTTATCTGTGTTACTGTGTACATTGTAAGTTAGCCCGCATGTAATTCATGAATAAATGTATTGAAATAATCCTACGCCTACATACATAGAACGTGACCGCATTTTCAAAGAGTATATAACAAGAGCATAAAAATGCAAGGCCAGACCGAGGTTTGAACCCGGAACCTTCCACGCTATAGACGAACGCTCAACTGTGAGCTATATAGTCACCGACGAACGCCCCAGTTCAGCTACATTCCTCCGTCATCTTTCTAAATCTTTGGCCCTGAAGAGACAACTATTTACAAACCAGATTGGGCTATTCCCTTGTCATACATACACTGAATGCTTGAAACAAATGTTGGCCACAGGAATCCCCGCAACAGGAGGGGAACCATGCACTGTTAGTCCGGGCTTCGAATCCGTGACCTTCCGAACTCTTGACGTACATTCAACCGAATGAGCTTTTTATGGTCTAACTACAAATACATGTACATTATCTGGCCATAAGTATTGTCGCACCTTACATTTTCACTTACACTTTAATGTAATGGGTGTAGTCGATGAAGCAGAAGACGCTTACTTCTTCCGGAACACCTGGTCTTATTCTCTTGTACTTTTACAAGGGTCTCCATGTAAATCTTTCCTTTGTTCATTTTTTGCTCCTGGTTTAATCGATTTTGAGTTCGGATTATAATTTTGTTAACGCTTCAATATTCTCTAATTTCTTTTTTCACCAATTTGGAACAGGTCATTTTACAATAACAGTTTGACGCATTTTAGTCAACTTTATTTCATATCAATCAGAATTCAGGCTTTTATAAAGTATATATCCGGGTTCAATTCCAATTAATATGCTACGTTTCAGAGCTGTTTTAATTTGGAGCGAAACTGCTTATGGCCAGGTACTGTATACGTCTACTCAATCAATGCTACATATTTTTCTTCAGCGTTTGTTTTGAACAATATAACTTTATACTTTCACAAGCTTATTTGACATTTTGTCTCATTGAGCAATATTTTGTAACCTTGTGTGATATGAAGATGGACGTTTTTCAGTACGCTTATTAGTGTGATTATTTGTTGTGATTGACAATGATGACTCGGTTCTCACTTTGATGACTTGGCGTTAACATTGGTGTGACCAAGAGTTACATAGTGTCGACGATGAAGCAGAAGACGCTTACTCTTCAGGAACACCAGGTCTCAATCGCTTGTACTTTTACCCTTGGTTTCCATGTTAAACTTTCCTTTATTCATATTTCAATCGATTTTGTTTAATCGATTTTGAGTTCGGATTGTGGTTTTGTTGACGCTGAGGTATTCTCTCTTTTTAACACTGTATTTGCCTTGATCATTGTACATTGAAATCTGAATAAATTAATCATTGAATTGAACACAAGGCATCAAAGACGAAGGTTGTTTAATAAAAGTTATGGTTTTTAATCATAATTTTGAAAAGTAGAATTGTTATAAATATGAAAAAGCTAATTCAATATTTGCTGCGTTTCAGTAGTTCTGTTAAACAAATAGAGAATACTGAAGCGTTAATAAAACCATAATCCGAACTCATAATCGATTAAACTAGGGGCAAAATACGACAAAGGGAAAGAGTCAGCGTCTTCTTCTTCATCGATGACACCCGCCATAGAGTAGAGTCAGACGATGATGTAAACGAATTCTTATATACTAGTTATGATATCTTACATGTACCAAACTAGATGGTATGTTTCTATTATTAACCAATCAATGTGTACATACTATATAGCTATACGTCAACTCTACCACACTGACGTCACTGTTTTGTATATACATTTTGCCTTAAGTATTTGTGCCATTAATTACTTTCCCATTAATAATTAATTTCATCTTATGTATTTTCAGAATACCACTAAACACAAAAATACAGGTAGTTCACGAAAACCAATTTTTCCCAACTGTGACCTTCTGTGACCTGAATCCACTTCTGTACTCAGAGGTAAAGAAATGGCCGCCATTGTTCAATATTGTCCAAGAGCTATCCGAGTTTTGGAAAATAAATCTGACACATTTTGAGGACCCGGACGATGTTCAGAGTGAGGTAAATACTTTAGAAAAAAAACCGTTTACAATTGTTTCATTTGTACTGGGGGAACAGCTCAAATCATTGATCTGAGGTAGCAGACCAAGTGACAATAATTTGGCTATTTCCCCAGTACCAACGAAACAAATGATTTATTACCTCTCTATTTAAGAACTAATCCCTGATTTGTACAAACAAGGACTGAAAATAAATGTATTTTTCGGAACAAAACATTGCATAGACCATTTGGTGTACTTTGCAAAGAAACTCGTTCAGCATTTCACTGTTCTCATTAGTATTTTCTACATCTTAAGAATGTAAACAGCGCCCCTGATTACATATTTTTATACATAGCGAATCCCCGTTTTACATTAATAACTCAATATTTTCTTCGGTTACATCCCGGGTTATACAGCTATCATATAACAAACGTCAACAAACTGTCAGGATCGAGAAGACGCCTGAATGGGGGTCCGGACCGGATAATTGTCTGCGCACAATTTTCGCGCATGTGCTCTGCAACAGTCAAATGTTGCCCCCTGGCGTAATTTTATCAGGTTTCAGCCCCTTTTTAAAAAATAATGTGTCCCACCAAAACTGACAAAATGACTTCATATGTACTGAAATAGAGAGTCAGGTAATAATAAAGGTTTTAAACAGAATTTCCAACATGCCACAGTGACATATTAATTGTTAAAATTATATATATACTTCAACTGATAAATATAATCAATAAGTAAATATATATCAAAATGGTGATAATCAACATGATTTATGATTTTATAGAGATGTATTTAAACCCATCTTATATGTTACAGATTCCACATTACAACTATACAACTTCTTTGAACCTTGGTAAGTTAATACTTTTGCTATGACTTATTTTTTATACCATCATTATCGATTTGGGAAACTAGTTCGTCGTTTTTTTAATTTCAACATTAACACTACATTCTTCTTGTGTCCTTGATATCAAGGACAGATCGTATACAATGTACTATCGACTTTGTCAGCAAACTTTGCGTTATTTTTCGACAACATATCGTCGATATACCTGAAAAGGGACATTAAAAGATTTAGCAATATTTTAGCTTCATGTTCTGATAAGCTCCTCAACAAATTCAACCTCGTATGAAAACAAAGTGGGACACAAATTGTTCCTTCCAGACTCAACAAACAACAAGAGATTCAATCATTCATTCTATAGAAATCAAGCGTTTGTTATGTTTTTTTTTCAAAAAGATGCTCAAAACCACAAAACATCAACTCAAGAACCAAACATGCTAGCATGCTTCAAAACAAAAAAAGGCAAAGAAAATGCATGTATTTGATGATATTCTAGGTCGTTATAAAGACCCACAAGAGTATATGAGGAGATTATTTGCTATGCGAATGATGACCCTCTCTGACAAACAAATACGAAAGATGGCGTCCCCCTTTGAAGAGCTTGTGATAGACTGTAAATTCAATGGTGGTCAGTGTGACGAAAGGTACGTATTGATCCACATCCTACCTACTACGACAACAGGTTTATTATATACTAAATGAGTATTGTAAATCAAATAAATTATCTATTAACGTTACAAACATCAAAAGACATAACTGTTAAAATGATCATGAATTAGTGCACGCCTTTACATATGAGGACATTATTCTCTCTCTTGATATTTTCAAAAATAGAATTTCATTGCCCCCCAAAATAACAATCTTATGTATATCTCAATTGAAAAATGAACTGGGGACGAAGGTTAAAGCGTATATGTTGTGGAAAGTTATCTCTTATTTTGGTAAAAGCTGTTGTAAGGATGTTCCAGCTTTGTGAGAAGTCAGAGTTCAAAGTTGTCGAAATACTTTACTGCTTTACGTACACCAGAAATACCCATACCGGCAAAACATTCAAACTTCGTTTAATTAAACCGGAATATAAAGTACCTACAAATTGATTGATTACACATGCATAAATAAGGAATAAAAATTTGTGCAAGTTCTTTGATTCATGATTAGATGATAAAACACACACACATGCTACACCTTTTAAATTTAGTAATGTATATCGTAAACAATGAATTAAGCTGCTTCACACCCCTGTTTGGTTCTTCTAGGACTCGTCAGGAAGGGGCCAAAAGGCGGGAATCGAAATTTTCTTAACTAATGTAGAAGCAGAAGGGACAGATGCGTAAAACACCTTTAATGTATTAATTGAAGAAAAGTAAATTAGAACGGTATGATTTTAAAATAAATGTGTACATCATGTACCGTGCCACTACTCAAATCTGAGTAGTGGCACAGTATATAATATCTGAGGTAAAAAGTAATGTACATTTTTTCAATACCGTATCAATCTGTAACTGTTCTTTAAATTGCTCCAGGAATTTTACCTTGTTTCGAGACGATCGACACGGAATCTGCTTTATGCTGAACACTTTAGATACGATAGCCGAGGTGGCCGGACCTAGCTTCGGTAAGTTATGTCTAATGGCCATATTAAATATTTCCTAAACTTTATTATAAAAATTGAGTAAAAACACATTCATGAACATTCATAAATGACATTAAACATAGTTCAATTTGTATTTAGGGGGTACGGCAGTCTAGCAGTAGGACGCTGGGCTCTTTACCGAAAGGGTTGCGAGTTCGAGTGACGGTCACGGCATTGTGTTGTTGTATCTTTGAGCAAAATGCCTTACTTTGAGTCTTCGTGGTACGGCTGTCCTAGAATTGTTTAATTGCTAGCTATGAACGTTTCATGGAGAAGAGAACGATATAAACTATTGTATAACCCCGAATACTAGTTTGTGACTCGCTTAGGGGCGACCTACAAACAGGCTTATTATAAAGCGGTATCTGATAACTTGGAATTGTTATTATTATTGGTTTAACTCCGTTTCTTCACAGATGTATTTATGTGAGACTTCCGGTGAAGAATTGATATGTTGTTACGAAATTCAAAATGTCTGCCATTTTCTAGGACGCTTCTGATTGGTGGAAATTTAGATATTGTCCTATTTCGCTCACATTTGGTATGTAAGTGGGATATGACACTGCGAAAATCACCATCAATTTGTTTTTGGAGTTCAACAAAATGGCCGCTATTTACTGGCTTCTGATTGGTCAAAATTTATATATTGTCCGATTTCGTATGTAAGTGTGTTAAGATGCTACAAACAACTAAGTAACTCCGATTTCGCATTGAACAAATTGCCGTCATTTCCTGACCTCTGATTGGTCGAAATCTAAATCATCCGATTTTCATGAAGTTTGGTTTCTACATGTATTTCAGCACTGCGGACCGAACTGCGGGGGTTAGGGGACTTCTGTAATGGTCCCCATTACAATTAGTACTTATTATTAATATGATAATCTGGCAAACCAGATTTGTCTAAAGTCTATTTCTGGATACAACTTATATAAATATTATCTTTGTTTCATTATCTATCATTGTGGATACATAGTGTTAATTCGTCATTCTTTCAGTCTTCATTGCAAATACATTGATTAAACCAATTTTTTGTTGCCCTTAATACTTTTAGCAATTTGTTTTCAGGAGCTTCTATAGTCGTATATATCAGTTGGTATAGCATTAGGCTTTTTTGAAAACTCACTGAACACTGAATTTCTCTTCATATTTCAGTTCAAATGATATTTTATTCTTCTCTTTGTTTTCCCTTTCCGACTGTTACTGTAGTATCGCCTACTAAACTGAGATTGTTGAAGGTGGTCAGTTCCCTTAAGAATATCGCCCCATTGTGTGCTGGCATGGCGACCCATACTTATATGCACTTCATCTCTTTCTTGTTTTGAGGGTTGGAGTTGATACTGAACGTCCGACAGGTCGAGTATGTCCCCTTCATTTCCGAGTCTGCAGGTGTCCGATTGGCCATCACTAATCAGCGACGCCTTCCCGATCTGGATGATAATGGGATATCTCTTCCAACCGGGTTCTCAATCAACGTAGGACTTTCCACGGTACGTTTACCACTCATAAATGCCCACATATATGTTATGTAAAAGTATCCTGAGCATACTGTAAATGTACTGATTTTGGCGTACTCAAAATTTTAGCACATGTCCGAATTAAAACAAATAAGCACAATGATAAATTGGTGCTCTCTCAATGCTTGATGTAGAAGGTAATACATAGAGTCCTTTTTTCTTAGTGCTAATTTAGCAGAATGTATTCAGTGCGGAAAACGCTAAAATGTGATGACCGCTAAACTATGTACATTTAAAGTATTCTCTTTATTCTTGCATGGGTCACTGCATCATGTTTCGTACACCGTACAAGGAAGATAAATTCTGTCTGAATTATATGTTTTAATACAAAATTAATGCACTTAGAATTAATTTACTTTCAATTACTGTGGCTGCAAATTTATGAACGTACACCTTATATAATTATCGGGATGGGTTATTGGGAACAATTTAATATATTTAGTTTATTCAGACCTTCACAAGATTTCAAACGTTTCTACACAAAATATATTTACATTGATCAATTATCCTGAAATTGAACTAAAACTATTTTTTCCCAAAGTATTCAAAATTTTATTGCAAACTTTGAACCTGAACATTTGGTTATAAGGACAATTTTATGAAGTTTGTTTATTTTAACGATATTGCCAAATATTGCATAAAATTGGAGTTCTGACTCCATATGAAATGTTTACACGATATTTTGATTTTACAATATTTGACGCGGGCTTTTCCAATAATTAAACGGATCACTCTGGTAATGGCTTCGTGGAATTTAAAATTCAAGTACTGGTTCTTTTTTTATCGATTTATGCATTTAGAAAAATTCTAATTGAATAATGAAAAAAGTTGATTGACTAAATTGTCCCTTTAGTTATTACACTATATGCTTTAATATGTACTTAACTACACGGAACATTATATAAACACATAATGTCTTGAATCGTTTAGATTGAACGACACCGATACGAGGGAACCAACGAATGTGACCCTGAAAATACATTCTCCTCCTCAAGGGTGAGTTTTAATATAGCTGAAATTTAATAAAAATATTGTATTGTTCTAATTATATTCGAAAATGTACCCTCCTTCTTAATGAATATAACCTACATTTACCGATATGCTGTGAAAGCACATTTTTTTTATTTAACGACTACTAGTTTGCTGGGGAAAGGAAACTTGTAAGTAATCATATATGTTTTAAAGGGAAGCAACTCTTATAAGGTATCGTTTCACACAAATTGAACTTTGATATTATCCCTGGGTAAGGAAGGGTCTAACGGCTCGTAGATCGCTCGTGGTTTTTATAGACTCAAAGCCGAAGACAAGCGGTCTGTGACATGTTTAACTTATTTTGTCGTCATTCATTTTTTTGTTAGGAGTGCGTCCGGCTTTGTCAGGCGGAAAGTTTGGCGTTGTTATGCGGATGTCGTCACCGATATACGTCAACAGACTTTGATGACGTAAACAGAACATGCGACGTAAAAGGTTGTTAAGAGGTTTGAGCAATGGAATGTAAATACATTAACGTTGGTTTTAATTGCAATACTACTGTATATGTTGTAGTAAATGTCTGTAACTTGCAATCATGCAACTACAATATAATAGTTGCAATAAAATGTGTTTCGGAATGATTTTGTCGCAGCCTTAGGGTCGGCTTCATGTAAATAGTATGCCATGGGTCTTCACAGATATCCATGACGTCATATTTCATAATATGAAAAGTAAAAGTAAACAGGTTTGGATTCGTTAATTTAAATTTGATAATGCTGGAACTGAGAGGCTAGTCTGCTGACATCTAGCTTTATTAATAGATAGCTTTATAATCAGAATTACAAGTTATCATTTTTTTTTTCATTATAAAACCCAAATATAAAAGATTCTTCATTAAAAGCAAAAGGGATAAAAGGGGAAATCTACTAAGAATATTTGTACTTATTCACATTCCCATAATGCATGAACTATTGTTTCATTTCAAGTTTTATAAATGGAAACAGTTTGGATGAATATGAATTTTGTGGTTAAAGAAATGTACTTTCTGGGGTTTTACTACGAACAAAAAACTCATACCATACACATGTGATAGATGTGATTTTATTTCTTAAAAGAACAGTTCATTCAGTAAGACGGTACATTTTGAAAGGGAAGACATACTTTGTACATCTGTTGTAGTTATTATAATAACACTCTTAAGTGATTCTCAGAGTTAATGTACAGACATATGAATTTATGACAGTTCATAACTTAGGTAATACAAACCTAGATTAAAGTACTTATAAATTATCAATCAAATATTTTTATTTCCGCTGTATCAACGAAACCAGTTTTTAACATGATTTCATTGTGTTTTATTTTTAATTTGCTAATGTAATTCAGGAAATGTATTCGACATCTGTCTATATTGTTTTACCTAACATAACGGTTTCTGGTGACATATATGATTAAGATATATATGTATACATGCATTTACTTGTATATACATATATCTTTATAATAAACATCATTCTAAGAAACGATTTCATACACAAAAGGTTTAATATTTCCAAATGATATACATTCTTTATATAAATGTTTATGTATTTCAGACTTGGAGTGTTTGGAAAGAGAAATACGAAACTTTATTTACCAAGATTATTGTTCCAGTCAGTGTCAAGTCCCATGCAGGTTAGTTTGAAGTTGATAGCCATACAATTTAAATAGTTTAGTAACGCTACATAAAATCTGTTTTAAATCTGTATCCGCTTTGGTGCTCAAGATTCCAGCATGCATTTGAATATGACACAGTACTTTTTTTATTTATTGAACCGCTTGCAAACTGAATCAAAATGTTGATCAAATTCTTACATCCTAGGTTAAATCAAACGACTAAAAGACGTTTTCGCTAATATTATTAAGATTTCCTGCAATTGAATATGTATACATTTCACCTCTAATCCTTTCTGACACAACCTTGAAATTGTATTGTGATGTCTTAAGCAGAAAGACGTCAAAATTCAGAATTTTAAGTTAGATTGATAAAATGTTGGGTTTCACAGCAATTTGCGGCAGAGCTGTGTTTTATTGTAACGAAAAGGTAAATGTTTTTTTCTAATCTTGACATGAGATACTCAATAATGTTAATTTAAAAATCGTTTTACAAATCTTAATCATATATCGATTGGTTCAGGGATGCTTTAGGGTTTTGTCGTTGAACAGATATTTGACAATCAATGAATAAAGACGAGTTCAGTCGCCACGGTATATGGACTGATTACGATAATGACATGCTAATATCGACTTATGAAGTAGAATAACAAAATAGTTCATTTAATTAATATTTTACTCGTCTTGGTCTAATCTGATTTTCAAATTACAAAAGCTACTCTTCGTTGATTGTAGTGGAAGAGACACTGCAAAACACATGTCAATTCTGAATCATGTAAACACCAATGTGTATGGCATTATTATTCTCCCGTGACACTAAATTGGTTGTCGTTAATTTGTTGTCCCTTGTTTGTTTACTTTATTGTTATTGTTCGTTTATGCATCAACTCTGAGTTCAGTTAAGCATGTGAAGATGTTAGTCCTGACCACGCAATATGCGTTATTTTGTTTGACTCTGATTTGAAATAAGTACATTGTTTTGTAAGAAAGTAAAGCCCCCAGTGAAATGATTTAAGTGTTCATACAAAGAAAAAACTATGAATTCAAATGGCATTAAGTGTTGTTTTTAATTGATCTATTTTTTCATATTTTAGATCACAAAAGAAAAATGCCGATTTTTATTTTGTATAGTCTATTATTATTTCCGTTGGGACGTCTGTTTCATCATAATCTGTTTTATCATTATTGTTCAACAAACTTTGTCAAATACTATTTCCAAAAAATAAAAATCATTGCTTCAGGAAAATTAAAAACACTGCATTTAAGACTAGAACAAACATTTCTATATTCGACAGTTTGGAAATACTTGCCGAATCGTTTTTTGTTTTTGCAAAATGGGATCATTTAGTAATTACCATTAATATGATATTTACATGTGTGAAACAGATCCATGAACCACATGTATTGTCTTAATAGGGAGACACGTTACGATCCTGTAATGTCTATGACACGCTGGCCGTCAGGGAATTTCAAACCTTTTGTGACTTTATTAGCTGATAGGAACCAGAAGGACTTTAACAAAATCAGGTATGTTAATGCACTTTGATTATGGTTGATGACATCGATGAGCAGAAGACGCCTACTCTTCCGGAACACCTGGTCTTTGTTTTTTCGTACTTTATGATTATGTAAATCTTTTCTTTGTTCATTTTTTGTCCCTTAGTTTAATCGATTTCGAGTTTGGGTTATAGCGTTGTTAATGCTTCGGTATTCCCTGAATGTTTTGTGAAAGCAAATGTATTGAATGGTTGTTCAACGATATACCGCGCTTTATTTCAACTTTAAAGGCCGTCTCAAAGCGGTTCACAAATTATTATCCGCGGTTATAGGGTCTTAGCAACCAGTCAGTATCCTTCTCAACTCCCTAGGGAGCATACAACCGGTACTGCCACTTCGGTTTGCTAGCATTCTACAATTTCTAGCTCAACCCAACCGCGTACTAATTTACAGTTGAGTAGACAGAAACAAGCAGTATAAAGTATCTTGCACAACGATACAACACAAGTGCCGTAACCGGGACCGATAACGAGCCCAGCGTCCTATCACTAGACCATCGTGCCTCTTTAAACAGCATTTTTGTCATGTTTCAGTAACGACATACTGAATGTGAAGGTATATCTGCACTCGTTGACTAAGGAGGTTATAACGGAGGAGCGCGCCTACTCAGTAAGTACACTTACAGCGGTAATATAAGGGTTTTTTTTCACAATTTCTATATTGAACTTTGAACCAATAATAATTAATAATTTATTAGAATGTTACACGGTTTTTGATTGGTTAATGGCGATTGTGAAGGACTTCGATGACCCGACTGACCCTGAAACGTCATGACAATGGCGTCACGAACGATGGTAATCCACAGATGAGAGACCATGCATTTGAAGAAGAAAACACTTGAAATGGTCTTAAAATTGTCGTTTCCTTCGGTGGTGTTGGATTTTGTTTCGCTGGTAAACTCAATTTGCGACAGTATCATCTCGAGATAACGTAACACATTCCAATATACAGTAGGGTTATTTCTAATTCTACGATAGATCCAACTCTATTCACCTTTACATAATATACGGTGTCTGATTTCCAAACACAGTGGGATTAGAAATAAACCCCGCTGTTTTGTATCATCATAATAAACATGAATTATGATGATATCTTAACGATATTCCAACTCATTAACTCAGCTACAGTGGCTGTTTTTATAACTCTGTTTTATGTTTCGCTAAATGTTATTCTTAATTCCTTAAGAGTTCTATTGAAATAGTAATACTTTACCATGAATGTTCAGTACTGTCTTATAAAATGAATCTGGGATTTCTTTGTACTGATGTATACAGTTGTTGTGTTACAGCTGTATGTAGTAATCTCTCATGCATGAACTTTTGTTGTTGCTAAGGATGAGAAATTCCTGAGTGACATAGGAGGCCAGATAGGACTGTGGGCAGGTTTCTCTGTGCTCAGTCTCCTGGAAATCATAGAACTATTTGGTCTATTTATCGACTCGTGTGTGAGGCGAAAACGTAATACTGAGAAGAAGGACCAGGACGACGGACAGCAGAGGGACACTGATCATGAATTAGACCATATCTAACACTATGCCAAATCTTGAGCCGAGGGAGACTCCTGGTGTTGGGAAAGAATGATGCCTGCGGATATCATTTCTGAAGAGATGAAGTCTATACACTTCGTAGTGAACGATCCAATCAGAGGATATCATTTCTGAAGTGATAAAGTCTAGAAACTTCGAAGTGAACGATACAATCAGAGGATTTCATTTCTGAAGTGATAAAGTCTAGAAACTTCGTAGTGAACGATTCAATCAGAGGATATCATTTCTGAAGAGATGAAGTCTGGAAGCTTCGTGGTGAACGATACAATCAGAGGATTTCATTTCTTAAGTGATGAAGTCTAGAAACTTCGTAGTGAACGATACAATCAGAAGACTTTCATTGGTAATGATCAGCTGTGTTTTGTTATCTTTTTAGTCAGTACAAACAATTTTATCTTCCCTATGTGTTTATTGAATATTGTTCATTACCTTCACTTACATACATTCCATTCATTGAGTAGGGAGCGTATTGGAAATCTTATATCAAGTTGGATATTTTTTTAATTCCTTTTTTTAAATGACAATATTTACAATAGCAGCTACATGTATATTAAAATAAGGCGTCTTTTACCGAACTATCTTATGTATATAACTTTTTGTTTTAATTTTGCAATAAATGTTTCATGAATGCATATTGTACTTCGTAGTTATGTCTTAATGAAAATTCCAAGTTGTGACTGACATGTTGGGAAATTTTTATCATACTGGACTGCCCCTTCCCTACATGTGAATTCCTTATCTTTCCCTTGTATCTTTCTTTGTCAGTAATATATATAAAGGTTACACAATGATTGGTTGTTGGATATGGAATTTATTTCACTCGAAATATTTTTTTAAAAGTTACAAACGAGCTCTAGCGAGTGTCTTTTGTAACATTTAAAAAATAATGAAAGTGAAATATATACTTATCAAATAACCTCGAGTTTCGGAAAAAATGGACTGAACCGCGGACTATGATATGCGCAAAACGTATCATCCTGGATATATTCGCGCCAAGTATTGACAACATCAACAATCGATGATGACGTCAGCAATCCGCACGACATTGAACCACGTGATTTCCGTGCAAAGTCAACTTCTCAACCAATCAAAAGGCCGGAAGGTCATATATACCACAAGTGATATATAATATATATTTTCCCGCATTTAGCAATTATTTGAGAGTGGAATAACACGTGCTATTGTAGTAAAAAAAGAGATAAGCGATGTGATGTGATTCGAGCAGAAACCAACTCTGATTAAGCTCTTCCTCATACTATATGGTATGTCAATTTATTTATTGTTCACCAATTATGAAAAAAGCTTATCAGTTAATATAAAAAAATCTTGTTGGCCCGGATGTTGGCCCGCTTTGGGGTCTTATTGAGGGAGCAAACTGGAGTACCCAGATAAAAACCACGAGGTCGGGCAGATGACCCCCCCCCCCCCATACCTTTACACGTCCGGTCTGGGAATTGAACTCCGGTTGCCTTGTTGAAAAGCAGGTTTGCTATCCACTGCATCAGCCGACAACCTCATTTAATATACTCTATGGTATGTCTATAGTTATTTGTAGCAACATTAGTTAATCATGGATGGAAAATTCATTTGGTAGATATAAATTATGAATTCTTACCTACTTTGAAGTCGATGTTTATCACTCGTTACTACAGAATTTCCGATAATTTATTTGATTATCTACTCAACAAATATGACTTAAAATGAATGAAAACAAAAGAAGTTCCAACATGTAATTATGTGTCAAGTTAAACAGTCAAAAAATGATGCTCTGGCTAGAAAAGATATTTCATAATATATATCAACAATACGGTAAGATACAATAAAACGTACGCCAGCATTCACGAGTCAACTGTTACCCATAGGGTAAAGTCTCATTCCTGTATAAATATACAGCTCATCTAATAAAAATATCAGGTATTGATAATATCTACAGTAAAACGCATCACTGGCATAACATTAAAAATACACTTCGGGACCATCATAAGAAGTCGAACTATAAGAGAAAAAATGTAATTCTCCCAAGCAAGGATCATAACGCTTGAAACACTTCCAAGGCGAAAACATTTCGAAAACACGGAAACGTCAGTACCAATATGGCGGGCCACCATATATATCTTACATGGTCAAGTCCTGGACTTGCATCATGTCTGGTTGATGCCGACCATCTTTCTCCGGTTTCGAAGAAATTGCCCCTCTCTGTGAGACCCGAAGTTTACTTCGCTGGCACGCGTTTACAATCAAAAGAAGTACTAGTTCAATAACTTCCAACAGGCTCAAAATTGAGACACCAATCCAGAGTCCGAGTTGGCCGCCAATGTCACTGACGAAATTTATTACCTGCAGACAAATATAAATAAATCATGAAATAGCAATGACGTATGAGTAATAGCTTTAAAAATATGAAATAGGTACTCGTGGTCAGATATCTTAATCATTGAATTTATTGGATTTCATAATCTGTTTATGGTCTTGTCTAAAACCCCTTTAAAAACATAAAACCCTAAATCTAAGTTAAATGATATTTACAACACATTTTATTGGGATAGCAGCATCACCTTATATGAAAATACTAATCAATCTAATTCTTCAGTAAAAAACTATTAGCTGTTACTGTATCACATACGTAACTGCACACACTAACATGTTTGTAACGCGTCCAGGCGATTTTGAGCTGTTTGCTTCTTAGGATGTGTAAGATAGTTCCTATTAAAGATTTACTGACTCGTTTGTGGTTTCACACACATCGCCGTAAATGCATTTGTTCCACGAGGTATGAAATTGCTTCTGTTTTAAATGCAAAACAAAAATCACGATGCAACAATAATCCTGGATAGTTTATCAGTTAGGATATATTACTTAATTTGTGTCATTGATGCATTGATGCATAACATATTTTCTGATGAAGAGGTACTGTTTATTTCCTGAAAAGTATGCCATGTTTCGACAGAACACGATAAGAACGTCTTGTAGAAATAGAGATGTCGACTACATAGACGAGCGAGTCTTGGGGAAAATATTGATTCATTTGGTAAAACATATTTATCGAAATTGATTGTATTATTTAGAAATACATCGTATTATATTAAATGATTAAATTTACAAAAATGTATGTCTGCAAGTTTACACTAATTTGACAATCAGCAACATTTTCTTTTCATTTAGGTAATATTTCGCATAACACTAATTTTTAAGGTTCTATCGACGCTTTATTTTCGAATATGCATTTGATATATACTTCACGACATGAAAGGAATATTCCAACGTGATGATGAGTCGATCGACTGATCACCGGTGATTTTATGTCGTATATGTTTGTCTACCAGAAGAAGTTAGGGTAATTACATTTGTAATTTGCATTACTTTACAGGTCTACACGCATTTGTTATTAGAACAGAACCCTATGAATGCTATAAACATTTGTTATTAGAACAGAACCCCATGAATGTATTCCGTTTGATCGCCTCAGATATTTATATCGTTAAGAAATGATGACGCATGACTAATCAACAATTACCTGACGACGAAACTAGATTGTAAGTCACACTATTGCCATCGATGCCCTTATAGGTTAGGAAAAGAATGTCAGAAATAAGTGAACGCAATTGTATTACTCTTTGGTGATATTCAATAATATACATTTCTTGAATTGATGATCTAAATGAAAACAAAGAATAAAAAAATAAATTAAAAAAAAAGTAAAAGATAATATAAAAACAAAATAATAACAGGGGAGGTTGTACTAATAGTATTAAATGTTTAAGAAATGGAATGAAGAGCTGTGCATTGGTAGTTTACACTTCTAATTACAGTCGGACCTCGTTATCTCAAAGTCGGCGGGACCGCAAACAATGTAAAAGATAAATGAAACAGTCGAGTAATCCGAGTATTCGAGTTAGGTGAATTCGAGATAACAACGTTCGACTTATATATAGAAATTAAGCTTCGCTTGTAAAGATATGTTACTTACCGTGTAGGAATAAACTTCGGTTTCAGTGGCTGTGATCAGCGATGAGAAGTATATCCGGATGGAGAGAAGGTCAGCTCTGAAACAATTTAACCATTGGACGACTGTCATATTGTATTTATTGTCAATATGAATGAAATCTGGATGCAAGATAAATATAAGTCATAGTCTTCATCAAACATGCGACATCTAAAATAACAACGCACAATTGCAACCATGAAGTCATAAATCAGTCGACGACCTAATATTACGGTAGAATTGACGGTAAATACACAATGATAGATATGAAATGGAAAATAAATGAAAATCAAGTTATGATGACAGTTGTAAAATAAAACAATAATTCAAGTAGTAACCAAGGAAGCAGTTTGCTTAAAGGTCCCACTGCATACCGGAGTCTAGAGTCTCATAAAAACTAGTTACCTCTCCCTGTTTGATACTCAGAATTGTACATGTATGGGTAGACCGACTGATTCACCCGGGAGGGTGGAGGTGGAGGGGGTGGTGGGGGTAGGGGGTAGGGGGTGGTCCTTCGGCAGTACAATTTGGTGTAATAGTAAATCACCAAAAAAGTGTTATGCTTTATTGTTTTGATGTGTTAAATCTGCTTTATGATATGTCGAATTTAACATAAACATTATGTACTACATGTATGTTTGGGCATTACGTTATCGTCGAAATGGAGTTTCCGACGCCTTTGCCGTTTTGTAAATATCTCGTAAACTCTTGCGTGATTTTTCAACAGATGTCGCCTGTCTAATGCCCACACAACAAAAAACGGTTTGACCTAGAAAAGTAGACTTTGCGTTTCAAACGGGTAATTGTATCACCGATTGAATATATACTCACGTAAAATCAAATGTTTACTTAAGCCCATTTTATATACATATTAAAAACCTTCCCTGCAGCGTTGTGAGCCTCAGTAAAATTTGCAACGCTTAGTAAACATTGTGAATAAAACGCTATGAAAAGCATATTTCAGATTGTATTTCCTCATAAAAAATGGAAAATAATGTTGTTTTACATCAGACCCTGTGAAATGCTTTAGTGTACTATTTCAATAAAAAGAATGTAATGGTAGGAAATGCAGTGTTTTAAAACAGAGAATTATACAAAAAAAAAATGTTCTGATATCACTTCCGTTGAAAAAATATTAAAACTTATTATTTATATCAAATTGTGAATTTTCTGAAGGATGATTATTTGAAACTCAAATGTTGGTTCTTGAATATGTTTTCCTGTTACAAAATTCGACTGGTGTGGTCTTCAATGCTTTTGAAACGCTAGGAAGCACTACCGTCGATAACACAATATCATGTCATGGCGCCATGACGAGTAGGAGTGGGAATATGCCGATATCGTAATGAGGAAATAACGAATTGATAGAGAAACAATTGTACAGGTAAGGTAAAAGATAGACTATTGCATAAATAATATTTATACTTTATTCACAGTTGTTTCGTGTGCTATCTGCGATAATTAATTACCCCGTCGAAAACCGGATGTTCAAGGGTATACCACGCTTTGTTAATTTGTTTAATCTGTTTTATATCACGTTACACTTTACATATTTTGATAGGTTGTCACTGTATTTGTGAAAAGGAAAACAGTGCAACGAGGCAGTTCGGTTTTATTTGGTTTAATAGTCTAAGCCTTAATGGTCTAAGCCTTCTTTCGATTATCCAGACGTTTTGCTACTTTCAAAGTCTACCGGTAGATTACAGTAAATTATATAAAAATTAAACAAAACAATAAAACAATATTACAACGCACACATACCTTGAATCCGCCACTTTTATTCCTTTCTTTTCAAGTGTGTTTTCAAGGATTGGTTCATAGCTAGATGATGGCCATTTCGACATCGACACCGTTCGTTTGTATGTGTGTTCACTGAAAAAAGGAAGTTATAATTAAAAATTGAAATTAATACCTGCAACCATCAGGAACGAAATGCAGCATTTTTTTGGCTTTTTAAGGCGGGGCATAAACAATAAAAAAAAATCGAAACGTCAACAAAGCTGTACTCCAAATTCAAAAGTTATTAAAACCTTGGGACAAAATATGAACAAAAGAAAGATTAACACAGAGAACCTCGAAAAAAATAAATAAAAGAAGACCAGGTGTTTTGGAAGAATAAGAGTATGTAAATTCAGGTCACATCCAAATAAATGCTACGTTCTCAAAGTGAGAACTGCGGCATCATTCTCAATCACAACAAGTAGGCATACTTATAGCATTCTA
Source organism: Mimachlamys varia (assembly GCA_947623455.1). NCBI lineage: Eukaryota > Metazoa > Mollusca > Bivalvia > Pectinida > Pectinidae > Mimachlamys > Mimachlamys varia. Next base: position 22,730,490 of record OX392532.1, on the reverse strand, counting down.
GGTATCACAAGTCTTCATATATCTGATATGTGATCGCATAACTTCTTGTATGGCACTAAATTAAACATTTGAGGAGCGAGGTATATTAGTAGCAGTAATACGAATTTTAATGGAACTATTAGATACAGTATTCACTTACTGACAAGGCACGCTGCAATATGAACAGCCTCCGTCTAAGCCACTCAAGTATATTTCTGCCTCCATACACTCAAGATCTACGAATAAACCATCATAGCAGTAACAATGATATCAAACCGGTCCAATCGCCTCTTTACGACAGTTGCAACAAAATGATATTTTAATTTAATTTTATTACATTTTATAGTAAAATATCGAACGAGTACATTTCGGAAAATATCAGATTTTCTTATTTGAATAATGATAACAAACTACAAAGGGAAACGAATTTAATCGGTCCATTGGTTTAAGTTCTAGCTAGCTAAACAAATTCCCTTTTTAACATTAACTTTAAGAATGATAAAAAGTCCCTAAACATTGTTTTTTAAATCATTTTTTCCTTCCCCCCCCCCCAAAAAAAACCCTTTCGTTGAAAAATAACCAAACAAAAAACTTAAGTGTGAAACATGTCAGTAAATGGGCCTCGAAGCAATTTGTTAAATGCATAAAGGTCTAATTTGGTCAAGTTATGCTGAAAATGTATGACGATTACGGGGATCGAACCCCGGCCGCCTGCATGAAAGGCCGGAGTGTTAACCACTCGACCAATCCGCCCATGACCTCCATCCGTTTAAAACAGTCTTCGCACGAATCTGTTCTACAATTGTGTTGCTCTCTCCATATCTTTGGTATTTTTTGAGTACCTATATCTAAGACATCGAAAAATATATGATATAATTAAAACTCATTCTGGGAAAACATGCACAAGATCCAAACAGGCATCACCCCGATGTCGTTTCCGCCACAGTGGAAAACCAATGCTACGGGAGTGTCCCCAAACATAAGTAGTACAAACAATTCAACCTTCAATTTGTTCAGGATCATAATCCAATACATACTTCATTAAATGTATGATGATTTAAGTTTTTGTAATATACATCGTATACTTCAAAGGTATAGCTTAAATCAATGGCAGTGACCAGAGAAAATAATAAAAGAACAGTTTGGTCACCAAAGGAAGGTGTTTACCCAAGCAAAGTGCAAAAGTGTAACAATCAAAGTACCGTCAGTTGAAGAGCACGGCTTTGTGTATTTGTCGAGACAGCTCCAAGATTTCCATCTGCATTTGCAGTGGCAGGCCGCAATAAAGTAGGTACAGTTTTGGAAGCAATCCTACGAAAATAGAGAGAAGAAAATTGAAACAAAAGAGGGATCCTGGCGCCCAACTATTGTTTGATATTCATTCGTTCTTTAAAAATTGGATAATTCCCTTCCTTCCTCTATACATCCCTCTTATTTGCTTGTACGAGTATGCAATTGCATTTTGCTGACAAGTCCCAAAACCAACGGACACAGCTATGAGCAAAGTGATACTTACAGAGACACAGGCAATGTGTCTTTACGTGAATGTGAAGTTTACGTAAAATTAATGTGACATTTTATTTAATTTATTTTTTTACAAAGCTGAATTCATTGTTAAGTTTTCACATGAATTTCATATGAATTTCATGTAAATGTATAATAAAGTTGATTTTTACATGCAAATGGTTTCGTTTAAATTTCACGTGATTTTCGTGTGAAAAAAAAACCCGTAAATTTCAAGTGAAAGTCATGTGAAGATACATTGGCTGTGTATATGAATCAGCCATTTTCCGCTTCTGATCAGTTCCAAAATCAGAAGGGCATAGCTACAGACAAATGGAAATAAACCATATTAGATTTTAGAAAGATCCTTCCAGTACATTTCAAATAAAAACGATAACAAACTCTCATTGTAAAAATCGAAGATAGCAGCTATTTTGTGTTTTAGATCAATCCCGAATTCAAAAGAGCACTAGAAAGGAGTAATAAGAAGTTTAAAAAAGATCCGTTCAGTATTTCCTAAGATATTAGGATAACAAGCTCATTTAGTTTTTCCGAACAATCCCAATATCAAAACTATGCACAAAAGGGAAACCACTAGGAACTTAATGTGATGTGTTATGTTATTGATTCTGAAGACAGAATGCCAAAACGTTACTCTCACTTTGAATTTCGTTTTTACTTATTTGCTCCTATGGAAAAATTTGGAGGAATGTGGAAAATTATTTCTGCAATTTTTATACGGAGAATATAAGAAAACAACTTATAGGCGGAACTTATATTGTTTTAACCAATGAAAATATATGAAGGGAGGGGGTGGGGCCTATACACTTTGAACCAATGAACCATTTGGTGAGGCCTTCTCCATTAAACAAGGGAACTAGATTTTCATAAAACCACGGTGAAAATGGCCACCGATATCAGGCCGGTTTGATGTTCTTACCGATAATGTGATATGGCAAATTAAGCATGCTTACTGCACCTTGGATAAAGAGGCTGCTGTAAGGACTGTAGTGAATATGCTATAACCGCAAAGCCATAAGAGGAACTACACACATCTACAGGGAAAACTATGCAAAGTACCAAACGACGCATACCTATAGGGTAACCTACGTACAGTTATAAAAAACTACATAGAACCATCAGCAAAACTGGTAACCTACACACCTACCCACAGCTATATGGTAACCTACACACCTACGCACAGTTATATGGTAACATACACACCTACACACAGCGATAAGGTAACCTACACACCTACACATAGCTATATGGTAACCTACACACCTACGCACAGCTATATGGTAACCTACACACCTACACACAGCTATATGGTAACCTACACACCTACGCACAGCTATATGGTAACCTACACACCTACACATAGCTATATGGTAACCTACACACCTACGCACAGCTATATGGTAACCTACACACCTACACATAGCTATATGGTAACCTACACACCTACACACAGCTATATGGTAACCTACACACAGCTACATGGTAACCTACACACCTACGCACAGCTATATGGTAACCTACACACAGCTACATGGTAACCTACACACAGCTATATAGTAACCTACACACCTACGCACAGCTATTTGGTAACATACACACCTACGCACAGCTATATGGGAAACTATGCACAGTTTTAGGAAACTGTGCACAGCTATATGAGATGTTACGCACAGCTACATGGAAAAAAACGCAAAGCAACAGAGACCAACTACGCACAGATATAGGAGAACCTAGGCACAAGTATGGGGAAAACTCCGCAGAGTACCGTGGAAAGTATACAAAGATATCAGGGGGACTACCCACAGCCTTCGGGGAACTTCCCATAGCTACCAGGAAAATAACTTACATATACATTACGATTTTATTAATGATAATTATGATGGTATTAATCATACGTTCTCAAGGAAATTTCGCAAAGTTACAGAACAAACTAGACACAGCTAAAGGGGACACAACGCACAGCTACATGGGAGACTACGCACATTTATAAAGGGTGTACTGATCTTATTTATGTAGACTTTGTCTGTATTAATGATAATACTCACAATTATCTGAGATATTAAGCATGTCATAATTGTGTATACACAGCTCATATATAGCGGATGTCGATTATATAACAAGCGGTAACACTTAGATCGTTGACACATGCACAAGTAACTTACAGCAATGGTAGTTCCCGAGCTACTACAGCGTTCTGTCCTACCAGGTAGACGGTTGTAGACAACCTTTAAACAAAAAAAGTTAATATGTCTGTTGAACAAACTGCAGTCGTTTGTCACTACATTAGAAAAGTGGACAAAATCGAAAAGTATAGATTGAAACAATCCACAAAACATGAATAAAGACGTAAAGAGGTTTCAGTCAATTCATTCATTTTTTTTAAAAATCTGGTTTGATGTTTTCTATGATTTTTTAAAAACCTGTATAACAAATTCCGATCAATTTAAAATACAAGCATGCATCTGAAAAAATGAATTAATACTAGCTGTCTACTGACTGAAGAATCTTTAACAGTTTTATACGATCACTTAGACATCTGTTTTGGACATCTCAAAACTTTGTTTTTCTTGCTATGTCCGCAATGCTTTTTCACATATTTGGAAGCAATATTTTTCACTTAACGTGTAATTGTGTCTCAATTTTTGGGGAGTTCTGTTTTGCTTCGGAAATCTTAAATGATCAATATTATGAAATACACAGCAAAGATGACTCGTTGTGTTTTACTGGTGATTTGTGTAAACTGTATTGCAATGACAATTATTTGATCTTGCAAAAAAAAACCCCGAAAATTTCCCTTTTTTCTTTTTGATGAAATCGAAATATAAAAACTAAATAACCATTTTGACACAATGTTTTAAAATGTAAAATATTTTTTCTTATTTGTTTTATCGCATTTCGATTATTAATTTTCCCAATGTATTTCTGACGAAAGATCCCAAGGACTTTTCCAGCCAAATCATTAAACCCTTATAAAGAATTGTGTATCAACAAAATTATCGCAATGACCTTTTAATAATTTTGCCTATTTCTAACGTATTATATATATGATATAAAAAACATAATTGCTGCCAAGAAAAGTTGATTACACAAATCTTCATGAGCCAGCTTCTTTCATATTTAAAGAGAAACAATTATAGGTTGTATTGTATTGTTAGACTTACCGACGATAAACCAATATCAACGTCGAACCCAGTGGGTACCTCAAAGACATCGTCGTGGCCGATGGCAATCTTTACACCGGCAGATCGCGAAAAGAATGGAACAGATTCTTCTGTATTTACGTTAACAATCAGTTCTAGTCCTCATGAAATAAAAGGAAATACATAGTCATCATAACTGGTTATTAATCATAAAAACATTTCAAGAATGTATCATTCAGCAAAAAAATTATAAAAAATAAATGTTATTGGCCCGATACTAAACTTTGTGAGGTTGTATCATATAACGCGAAAAAAAGACAGCACAAAGAGTGATGATATCATATACCACTATGTTTGGCGCGGTATTATCCCCCGCTTTCACCGAAACGGGGGATATCAATTTTAGTTTGTTCGTCTGTCCGTCCGTCTGACTTTTCATCGTTAAGTCATGTGATCCCTATTACGACGTTTCCAATATAAATGTTGCAACATAAACTTTACTGTAACAACATTGTTTTTTTCAGTTCAAAAAAAACTAAAGTATTCTGCAATATATTAATATACATTTTATTTTTTTACATTTTGCAGAAAAAATTCACTTTGAAGTTATTTCATTTATTAGCATCACTGACGAACAGGCGCGAACCATAAAAAAGTATTAACAAGTTAATTGTTTGGGTAATATAAGCTACACTAGTTAAAACAACTATGATCTTAAAACACTTGTTAATAACTTAGTATTGGACTGAGCTGCTCCACACTTACCGAAGGCGGGGCCCGGTATTTTGATCTGCTCTGAGGGTTTGTATTCGAAGCACAGAGAATCAAATTCCGATGATGAAATCAGTTGTTGATCTCTAAATAGACAAGCAATATTTGCATCAGTATGTAACCCTCGTAAATACTATCTGCAATATACCGCTCGTTCGGTTGAGCATAAGACTAGTAGCCAGAGGCTCCGGGTTTGACTCCTACCCGAAAATGACATACACTAGGGATACTTGCAAAGGAATCCCTATGACCCCTGAAAAACTTCTTTCCTGGAGGGGGAGTATGTAACCCTGGTAAATACTAGCTGCAATATACCGCTCGGCTAGAGAAATCTTCTCTTTAGCTCGATCGGTTGAGCATACGACTAGTAACCGGAGGTTCCGGATTCGACTCCTGGCGGAGGCATTGAAATAAATAATGACCTCTGTTACAAGTATATGCCAAACGCCGTTATCAAATATTACAATCACAGTTGAAATGAGCTGAATATGAACGTCTCATGTTCTGATGCTAACAAGTATGCGATATAGCGGAAGAGAACACATCAACTATACCAGGATATAAAACCGATGCTAAAGACAGAAAACGTTGGCGAATGTCACTGAACCTGTAACATTGGTACGATAGTTTTAAGCATAAATAGACGTCTTATTCAGATTTACACACCATAAAAAGCGCATCAAAATCATTGTCGAATAGGTCGTTTAAAGATTCAATTTAAACATTAAAATAATAATAAAAAAAAAAACAAAAAAAAAAACAACAAAAAATAGAAGCATGCCCCAAAAGGGAAAATAACAAATTCGCACACAAAAAACCCAATGCTCTTTAAAAAGAAATGCAATAGAAAATAGGTGACGTTGTAGAAAAGAGGAAGATTGGTGACGTCATAGAAAAGAGAAAGATTGGTGACATCATAGAAAAGAGGAAGATTGGTGACGTCATATGAAATAAATGTTAACTATAAAGTGGTACATGTTCAACAGTAGCAGGGAATTTTGTAAAAGGTTGATGAAACGAGTCTCGGTAGTGACCCAACATAAGTTGCCTTAAGGGATCAAATTTCGGATACAAACAACATATAATCTTGTTAAGGTCTGTCAAGTTATAGCTTTTAAAAAGTTACAATATACTGTAAATGTTTATGTATTATGGTCATTGAATTATCTTATTTCAGGCAATTTTCGTGCTAAAGGCATTCTCTTAAAGTATGATTGCGCTAATTACAGTTTCTGTTATATGTATTGCTTTCTATAGCAAGTATCGTCAATGCGCCAATTCATCAATGTGTTTGTCTTTTTAAATGTGTTAACATGCTTAACTCTGACTGCGTAAAATCTTCTAATATATATATTAGTTTATAAAGACCTTGCGTAGCAATTTTTATCAGAAATATGAAGTTAATGACAACAATGATATATAAAGAATTTACACAACGAGTGGCTGTTGTTAATGGAATTTATTTCACTCGAGTGAATTGTTTTTTAAAAGTTACAAAAGACACAAGCTTAAGCGAATGTTTGTTTTAACTTTAGAAAATACATGTTATTAACGAGAGAGAAATAATTCCCATATCCAATAACCAGGAGTCGTGTGACCTGTTTCTACCACAATATTAAATCAGCAGTGTCAGTGTTGAATTTTAGAGTGAAACGCGGACTATTTGCGCGAAAACGCATCATCTCGTTATTTCCGGTCAAAGTGCAACTTCTCAACCAATCAAAAGTCCGGAGGTCATATAACAATTTATCCAACAGTCAGAACGTTTATACAATGGTCTGAGAGTGGAATAACACCGGCTATTGTGGTAGAAACACGTTTATACAATGGTTTGATAGTGGAATAACACAGGGTATTGTGGTAGAAATTGTTAATCAGCTATAAAAATGACACTTGATACTCACTCGGCAAGGCAATCACTCTTAGTGAAACTACACTCGATCACGGTGTCATTGAGAGTACTGTTCTCATCGGCTGTGATGATGTCATATGCCCTCAGGATGAACATCGTATGCAGAAAACCCATTGGCTTATCCAAATCTGCATTGAAAATCAAAAGTACCGAAAGTACTGAAGGAGGCGTTACTCGGATGTTTGGACATGGTAAAAGAATGAAATGTGAAAGGTGGGGTACTTTTTTTAAAATGCAAACTGGCTGAACAAATTCTCAGGGAAAATAATGAATTGCACGATGTCATGTGTTTTCACGGTGAAGAAATCTGACAACAAATGATTTGATTGGGCGTTCAATCTTAAGTACTAAATTAATGGTATGCGGGTCGCTAGCCCCGGTTGCAATTTATGCAAGTGTTCGTGTTATTTCTTGCTTAAGGCACAAATAGAGATTGTAGGAAAAAGTTTTGTAATACTGACAACTGCCCGTATTTACACTGTACTCAACTGAAAAAATGGAGGAAATTACGGACAGCTCCGACGCAACAATTCTTCCACAAATTTTTAACAATGAACTACCGAAATCTAAACAAAATATATGTAATGACATTTAGTGCCCTAAATAAAGTATATGTTTTTTTTTTATATATATTTTTGAAGAGAAGTTAAGTATAACTGTTGCTTAGTTGTCGGGCATCGTTACCGGAAATCAAATTTCCGTACCTGTCGTCAGGTGAACGCACAGCGACGAATATTAAGATTATTATTAAAATGGCTAATTTCAGGATCTGTGTTATTCTAGTTTTTGTCACAAATACAATCACTGGAAACGAACTATTTTGTGAAGTTCACATAATTTCCAACGATTAAAGATATAGCCGACTTTTTGGTTGGACCATAAAAAAGGAAATTTCACCTAAATGTTTAATATTGTTTTAATTAATTTGATTAAACGTTAAAAATTTTCTGTTAACATTATAAAAAAAAATCATGGAACATCATTATAGAGAAACTTTCTAGTCGTGTGAATCTATTTTCTAAAATTTAAAATTTCCGGCGATGATAACTATTAATATCTATTATTAATATTAATATACATAGAAAAGTCAATCTTCATATGTTTTACTTACATTTTGGGATGTCGATCTCCGTGTCGTACGTATACTCGGGAAACTGTAGAATAACGTTCAGGTTTAAGGTTACATAGAGAAAACCATATAACTTCAATTAGGAAAGTGTGTACGTATGAGTGAGTGTGTGAGGGGGTGCCTATTGGTGTGTTTGTGAATATAGGTAAGTGTGGGGTGTTAGTTAGTGTGTGTTCGCTTGTTCGCAAAGCGGCAATGAGGGGACGTACACTTTATTACTCACAAGCAAAGAAAGGAAATTTGGAAAAGAGCTTACATTTTTCAGGTCCTCTCTATTTTTGTGTCTGTGAGTGGTAGTCTGCGCGCTTGTTCATAAAACGGCAAGGAAGGGACGTACACTTTATTAAACACAAGCAAAGGAAGGACACTTGGAACAGAGAGGTCATTTTCCAGGTATTCTTTCTTTGTGGATGGGTGTGTGAGTGGGCGGTAAGCGCTTGTTCGTAAAGCGGCAGTGTGTGGGGGTGTGTGTGTGTGGGAGTGTGTGTGTGTGTGTGTGTGTTTGTTTGTGTTTGATTGTGGTGTGCGGGTAACCAGCATGGTAGAGTAGAAGTTGGACCAAAGATTACAGAATGGAAAATCTAAGATGTCATTGTGTGACAACAATCATTATATGTAAGTCTGTAAGTCAAAAACACATACTGAATATATAAATTGAGTGCTAGTGCATTAGGTGTTTGATTCAAAGATTTCGTGAATTCAAGCTTGAGATGACTTACTGGAACGGTATCAAATTCTGTCAGAGGGATGCCTGTCACCGCTGAAGCCTTTTCCACGAGTTGAGCGAGTTGTTTATGCTGTTTTACTTTTGTATAGGGCAGTATATTCAAATTACAGATGCGGATTTTTGGAAACGTTTGGGTGGTCTTCTCGAAAGTTATCATCGTTGATATAGGGAGTCTGAAATGGCAAATAAGCATATCGAATATCTACAATACCTTTTAATGCATATATGTTTACACAATTTCTTAATTATCATCCATCTTTCTAAACAATTTGAAAAGTGAATGCCTTACACACATAATAGTGACAACGTCACACTGTGCTTGTCTTCGCTGGTAGACTATCAGACCCTTATTTACTTTGACTCTACTGTCACAACAGTTAAACAGAAATAGCTTATGAAGACACCTGCCTTTGTAACCAAAAGTTTATAACGTTTAAGCTGGTTTTACTTTCCGTTGATCATCAAGCTACTCGATATTACAGGGACATTTTGACTGATACTAAATGTATATCTACTACACTTTCTCCATTATCCTTTACCTAGATTTAAATCTACAACACTTTATCCATCATCGTCAACCTAGATGTAAACGTATGCACCTTATATATCCTCCTTTACCTAAATCTAAATCTACTGCAGTTTATCTATCATCCTCTACCTAAATCTAAATCTACTGCAGTTTATCTATCATCCTCTACCTAAATCTAAATCTACTGCAGTTTATCTATCATCCTCTACCTAAATATAAATCTACTTCAGTTTATATATCATCCTCTACCTAAATCTAAATCTACTGCAGTTTATCTATCATCCTCTACCTAAATCTAAATCTACTTCAGTTTATCTATCCACCTCTACCTAAATCTAAATCTACTTCAGTTTATCCATCATCCTCTACCTAAATCTAAATCTACTTCAGTTTATATATCATCCTCTACCTAAATATAAATCTACTTCAGTTTATCTATCATCCTCTACCTAAATCTAAATCTACTGCAGTTTATCTACCCTCCTCTACTTAAATCTAAATCTACTGCAGTTTTTCTATCATCCTCTACCTAAATATAAATTTACTGCAGTTTATCTATCATCCCCTACCTAAATCTAAATCTACTGCAGTTTATCTATCATCCTCTACCTAAATCTAAATCTACTGCAGTTTATCTATCCTCCTCTACTTAAATCTAAATCTACTTCAGTTTATCTATCATCCCCTACCTAAATATAAATCTACTGCAGTTTATCTATCATCCTCTACCTAAATCTAAATCTACTGCAGTTTATCTATCATCCCCTACCTAAATCTAAATCTACTGAAGTTTATCTATCATCATCTACCTAAATCTAAATCTACTGCAGTTTATCTATCATCCTCTACCTAAATCTAAATCTACTGCAGTTTATCTATCATCCTCTACCTAAATCTAAATCTACTGCAGTTTATATATCATCATCTACCTAAATCTAAATCTACTGCAGTTTATCTATCATCATCTACCTAAATCTAAATCTACTGCAGTTTATCTATCATCCTCTACTTAAATCTAAATCAACTGCAGTTTATCTATCATCCCCTACCTAAATCTAAATCTACTGCAGTTTATCTATCATCCTCTACCTAAATCTACTGCAGTTTATCTATCATCCTCTACCTAAATCTAAATCTACTGCAGTTTATCTATCATCCTCTACCTAAATCTAAATCTACTGCAGTTTATCTATCATCATCTACCTAAATCTAAATCTACTGCAGTTTATCTATCATCATCTACCTAAATCTAAATCTACTGCAGTTTATCTATCATCCTCTACTTAAATCTAAATCTACTGCAGTTTATCTATCATCCCCTACCTAAATCTAAATCTACTGCAGTTTATCTATCATCCTCTACCTAAATCTACTGCAGTTTATCTATCATCCTCTACCTAAATCTAAATCTACTGCAGTTTATCTATCATCCTCTACCTAAATCTACTGCAGTTTATCTATCATCCCCTACCTAAATCTAAATCTACTGCAGTTTATCTATCATCCCCTACCTAAATCTAAATCTACTGCAGTTTATCCTCCTATACCTAAATCTACTGCAGTTTATCTATCATCATGTACCTAAATATAAATCTACTGCAGTTTATCTATCATCCTCTACCTAAATCTACTTCAGTTTATCTATCCTCCTATACCTAAATCTAAATCTACTGCAGTTTATTTATCATCCTCTACCTCAATGAAGTTCTCCTTTACTTTATACTTTTGTTTGGTTAGTTGGTTGATTGATTAGTTTTACGTCCTATTAACAACCAGGGTTATTTAAGGACGGCCTCCCGCTGTATGTGATGTGGGTGGGGGTGTTGAGGGCGTGTGTATTTGGAGGCTGTGGTATGTTTAAATTTGTGTAAATCTTTTTACAATAGTCTGGATCTTTTGCCGATTTAAAGTGCTACCACACTGAAGTATACTGCCGAAGCCCCCAGCAGAACACCCCATCCGGTCATATCATACTGACAGCAGGTGAACCAGTCGTTCCACTCCCATAATGCTGAGCGTCAAGCAGGGAGTAGTAACTTCCATTGTTTGAGACTCTCGGTATATCTCAGTCTGGGGACAGAACAATAACCTTCCTTAGTTGGGCGAACGCTCAGCTAAAGGCCAAAAGTAAGGTTGTGTCGAAGGAGACATTAGAAAGAAGAAAATTGTTTAGAAAGAACGAACAATATGATTTCCCAAGTTTAGTCGCCTTCTTCGATCATGCAATGGGGGCAGCAGGTACAATTCTTACGCCCTACCTGCAGGTTAGTTACTTTATACATTATCTTCTACAAAAAACATAAATGAACGATTCGTCTTGGTTTGTTTATAAGATATATTATTTTAAACGTCGAATTTCTAGTAACATTTGAGACTTATTCAATATATACAAGCAGTATGTTTTTCTTCTTCGTCGGAATTGAACTATTCAACTAAGGATTTGATTTTTGATATTGTAGAATTTTGATTGGTTTATATCGAAGATTTTTCTTATGTTTGACAAAAATGTACCACATAAGCAAGTCTTCGACATACAATTGTGCAAATATTATAAAAATAAGAAAAGTAAATTTTGATAGCATTTGCTCTCCACTAAGCGACACAAACGTGGTCAGAATGTTTGTGATCTTTACTATTCACTATTTTACCTACCCATTCTTCCTTAAATGGCAATACCTCACAATTACTTTTGGTGACGAGCGTTCGCCAATGTGAGGGGAACAGTTGGTTCTGTCTCCAGGTTGGGTCATTGGAAGTTCTTATTCCCTGCTTCAGGTTCAGCATGAAAAGATATAGCAACAACTGGCTCACCTGTTGTCAGACAGTATTATGGGATGGCGTGGAATACCGTCTACGGTGCCTTAACGTTGGTATTTCAGTGAGATTGCACTCTGCACCCTGAAATTTCATAATGAACTATTCCAACCATTGAATTGGAAGAGTCAAAATGTGTTTTCAGAGACGAATGTATGAAGTGAAACTAGATGCTGTTATGACGTTAGTTCAACCCTGTAAAACCCAATGAAGCTAAGTCGTATAAGCGTCACATGTATTTGTCAAAAACAAAACTAGCGTAGTGTGCTGTCGTACAGCATTTAGTTTGTCTGTGACACAAGTGGCATTTATAGCATTATGTCTGTTACATTTCTGCAGTTTATTACCGAATTATCAATTCACTTTATCTTTGTGAAAGTATTGTCGTCATATCCCGTGAAAAACAAATGTTGTCTAAAATATAATTACATTCAGAAAAGTGATTACCGTCCTTCTCGTTTAACGCTACGAGAGCTCTGTGTTCATTAGATTTAAATTTTAATACTTTAATTAAAACTACATTATTACCAGCCCCATCCGTGCTTTTATTGTTTTTCTAAACGCTCTACTGATCATGAACAGATGCAAATTACATCTTGCATAACGCATCATAGTCCAAAGGGTTCTGACTCTATGATCCGCTGAAATATCGGAACGCCTAGCGGCTCGTAGAGTCAGAATTCGTCCTTACTTGAAAACTGGAATTTTTACCGGCCCGTGCACGTGTCACTGTTTAAGCTGTGTTTTCTGATATGAAACGTTTTCGAACACATGCAAATGAGGTATCAATGGAAAGAACAGATATTTTTCTACTAACCTACACAATTAATCAAGTCACAGGAGGTTGTGAAGTAACTGTCACCACCCATCTCTAAAAATTAAAAAAATAACCAGAATCCTGGCATCTGTTTGAAAATGGCCGCAGCCTAACGTCACGTGATACAAATAGATAGTTCAGAATGAAACTCTCGCGGGATTTCGTGACGAGAGGCCATTTTCAAACAGATTTTCTTCCACCAGATCGGATCGGCGGCGCAACACGTATATATCTTACACCTTTGTGTACATGTATACAATTCACTACATGTACTATTTTGTCTGATGAATGTGAAATTGAACCCAAGACTAGAAGACGAGTTGCCTAATTCTACCACACTCCTCCCATCTTAATTTCTTTGTATCTCTTCGAGATCATACCTATTTCGACTTACGGTAGCTACCACACGTCATACGAAATGAAAGCGATATATGCATAGAGCAAGGACAGTCATCACCAGATTGGGTGGGAAATATACGTTTGCTCGTGACGCTATTGTTGTGGCCGGGCCATGGAGCCAAATGTCCTCACGTTAGGCTCGAGGGCCTAACACTGCATAATTCTACCACAATAACATGGTTGGATCATCAATATAAAAATACTAAGATAATATTCGTCCATAAGGTACATTGTAAAACTTTTTACTCGAATAATAATATATATTATGCGCACTGCCAGTAGAAGGTAATTCATCGCCCATGTTCATCAATTCATCTTTAACATTACTGAATAATCAACGGGTAAAACAGTACAGCTTAACCATAACGCAAATCCCACTCGGCAATCATTTAAACATTTTAATGCCTTGAGTAGGCGTTCATAGGCAATATATGCTGGATTTGCCCTTGTCCAGATGGAATTCATATTGCCTATGAATGCCAACTAAAAGCAATTCAATACTAATATTAAACATTTTTATGATCTGTTTATGTCAAACAACATTTTTTCAGTTTTATCTCATATAATGTATATATTATGCATGCTTGTTCAATGAATAAATATAGAATATCTAAAAGTATCTTGAGTAATTAATAATAGATATTTCACGAGTGGGGCTAATATTTTCATATTTTTCTCGGATGCGCAAAATATTATAGCAAAACCTAAATGTACTCGGGCAGCTTTTCAGTGTCCCTATTGTCGTTTGTAACCAGTGTTTGATTGTGAAAGATATCACTTTTATAGATTGAATAATGTTCGATATTTCACTGCTAAAATGTAATGAAGAGCCATCGCCTGGGAGAGTTAGTGGTATCCAACTTATACGTACAACGTCAACAATCGTACTCATGAAGGATATGAATGCCAACTGATTTCGGTAGGGTTACATAATGACAATGAAATGCGATGTTAAATATACCGAAGTCAGAGTATTACATGAACAAGCTTTTAAAACAAAATCAAGAGTATACACTGTACCAAAACAAGTTTTAAAGCAGTTTGATCAATTCCATGCAATCACCTAAGGATTTGGAAACTTCTACATGCATTCTACTGAAAATCAGAAAATCAGGGGTGTTTGGTTTCAGCAAGGCGGCCGGGGTTCGATTCCCCGACCGGTCGTGAAAAGGTATATGGGGGCACCTGCCCAACCACGCGGGTTTGTTTTCCCGCATGTCTCCCACAATAAGACCCCTCGTGCGCTAATATCTGGGCCAAAAAGAATGATTAATTAAAGTTGGAGAACTTGTTTCATTATTGGTGTAAAATAAATAAAGTTTACATATCGATATAATGAAAATCATACTGAAAAATAATAATGATAAAAACAGTTTATATACTTACGATATCAGCTGCTGATACAGAGTGTTTGACGTATAGCAGACTGTCGCCACAGACACCATAAACGCAAGCACCCAGAGGATCTTCTGAACCCAGAATCTGGTGGCAGGCAACCGGCCAAGTCCGTGAATGGTTGTGTATTCGAAAAAGTCTACAATCAGTGTCTTAACAGGCTTGTTTTCCATTTTTAGTATAAATAGAACAAACTGATCGAGTTGTTTAAATTTCACATACTCGTCAATCAGATTCAGTTGCTGTGTAGCTTTATATTTCTATCAAACGACATAACAAATAGGCGATAAAGGAGAACATTCAGTTTCTTCCCATCAATACATATTGTAAATTAATAGAAAACGCACACCTAGAGAACTGTCGCAGTTAAATTTAAACAAACAAATAAAAAATATGGTCTTCCAACTTAAAGTAATTCAAATGTCACCATTAGGCCCGTTCATTAGGATATGCGGAGCCAGAAGGAACAATGGTTTCTTAAAGTATGTACACAGATTTATTTTTTATTCTTACGTCAGTAAAATCACAGTTTCTACACATAAACAGTGAGTTACGCTACAGTTATAAAGCTACGTAAATAATTGATTGTAGAAACATGCTTTACAGATTCAAAACATGGAAACATATTATTGACCGTGCGATACAATCCAATACATCATGGTTAGAAGTAAGTTACAGGGTTTAACTGCTTAAGTCATTATAGACGAGTCTCTACGTGGGTTTTGTAGGCATATATGTGTGTAAATGTGCCGTAGACAAGGAATTTTGGTGTATGTGTGTCGTAGACAGGATATGTTGGTGTATGTGTGCTGTAGACATAGTATGTTGGGGTATGTGCGCCGTAAACACGGTATGTTGGTGTATGTGTGCCGCAAACACGGTATGCTGGTGTATGCGTGCCGTAGACACGGTCTGTTGGTGAATGCGAGCCGTAGACACGGTATGTGTGCCGTAGAAGTTGTATGTTGGGTTATGCGTGCCGTGGACTTGCCTCATTTTGGTAGCGCAGATATGATACCCACTTTATAGTGCTATCTAACTGAAAAACCAGTTGAAGGAAAATCTACCACCCGGTCACATTCAATACTAGAAACAGATGAATAAGACGTTGCTAATATACCTGTAATGATTATAAACATTGGGAGACGCAAACCTATCAAGTAAAGTGGGATACCATATTGGTATCACGGTCAAGTAACGTTTTATCAGGACGAATGGGGTGCCATACAGAGATCGACTGAAAATACTACGATTTTCAACGTTTTCTGAGGTTTCAGTCACCTTCAAGTTTCGTTTAAATCTCATTTAAAGATTTTATGTTATATTAAAGAAAGTATGATAAATTTTGATAGCATATACGCATCTGAAAATTGTGTCAAAAATATAGGTGTCTGTTACTTGTTGAACGTTTTTTACCATGGTTTTTACCAATTCGGCGGTCATTTTGAAAATGCGTATTTCTGTGTATATTTTGCACTTCACAAAAGTTCAAAATTACACCTTTTTGATGCTAAATAAATCTCTTAAACACATCAGTGTTTCGCCATTCTTAATCATAGCAAACCCAATTTTGCTGTACAACATTAATATGTTCATTGTTATAGAAATACCATGCAACAAAGTGGATTTGTTCATGCATTTAGTGTAACTGGAGCACTTTTCATTTTTGAACCAGAAATTGTTAAAAATACTGGTAACACAAATAGTAAAGGGACAAAAAATGAAGCACACTTACCCTCATTTTTATGACGATTTCAGAATGAGTAACCCATTAAGGGGTACAGTAGGGTTAACTAAGATTGTTTTCCTGAGTGAAAATAGGTAAATTGGTCAAAACTACAAAATTTACTTTAAATCACTTATGTCAAATTGGTATCTTTTGACCAATCATAGCACAAAAACGAGCATATTGACATGTCATTGTTTTAGCATTTTCTGCCATGTCAGGAACTCCTTTTTCCAGATATGTATATGCCCCACATGAAAAAGGTTAAATGTAGGAAAATTTTGAGTTTTCAGAAGAATAGGAAACCATTAAATAATCTTTTCTTTCTTTTTTCCCTCTAATTTCTGACTCCTTTCGACTTTCTTGTTTTTTTTCTGTGTTTATTATGATAAGGTCATCACTAAAAGTTGCATTACTGTGTATTTTTATCGTAAAGACAGTATAGTAGGCTTATACTTTGTATCACAAGCGCCCGATCGCCGCAGCAGGGGAGGTAACTCACACTGTCCCCTCCAAACTCTCTAAATGATCAATTTTAGTAGCTTTGTCTTTATTCCTTTTATCTGAAGTAAATTTGTTTTATATACACGATGGTTACTTATGAATACATTATAAGTTATGTTTAAACAACTTGAGTCGTTTTAGAAACCTATTTTGAGAGTATTTATTATCGTAACCACGTGACTTGAGTTGCTAGGCGCGCTGTCGCCCGAACTCCCGAAGAGATGAATCTAAAGATGGAAGTCCAGATTCCCTCGCGGGCGTTCTTTGAGATTTTTAAAGTCAAATTGAAGTGAGTATTTTAATTAAGATGTATTTTGTGTATTCGGAACAACATTTGCTTTTCAAAATATCAATGATTCTTGCCAAATGCACGATATTATGATCAGAAACAGATAAATATTACAAGCAGACTGCTACTTCCGGTTGTGTTACCTACGGCACGGGGCAGAGGAGGAGTAGACCTTAGTCTAATCAATATATTGTAGACAATATATGGATGAAAAAAACAAACTCCTTGTACTACAAAATTCACAGTATAAGGAGTGTTTTTGTTAAATACATAATAATATTAATTAAACGTCAGTTTCTTGTGATGTGAGATGGATTGGCAGAATTCTGGGGAGGCATTCAGACTGAAAAATTAGTATCGTCTGGAGCGCTGATTCAGTGATTGCTGAGAACAGGGACGTATATGTCTCACATATACGTCCCTGCTGAGAATTTTCAATACAGCACTTCACGTAAGCAACATCAAGCAGAAAATCTTTGGATTTGGGGACAATTTTAATTTCAAAGAAGAATTTGAGAAACGGGGGATGGTTGTTTTGCAAATAAATTAATCTGTCCATTATAAAAATATTTTAGACTTGCATGTGTTATTTGGCCCCTACACATATACTTCCTGTAAAACAGAATTTATTCTTTATTCATAACAATGGACTAATCACATTCTGTACTGTATATATATAAATATTGATTTTCAGAAGTCTCTTTGAAATTTAACTTTTTTGTAAATTTTCTTTATTTTCAAATGTGGAATTGATCACTTTATGTGCAGGCATTTGCATCTGGTATGTGAAACTGTTTTGTCCTTCCTACCCTACGTTATTGTATATAATAGGGTAGGAAGGACAATACAGTTTCACATACCAGACTCAGATGCAAATGCCTTTGCTTTATGTGTGGTTCTGACCACCAGACCAATACATGCATGTCACATGAGGGTTTTTTTTGCAGAGAAACAGAGAATTTTCTCAACCTTCTGCAGCTGAGGGCTGAGCGTGAGAAAGCTCAGTCTGCAGTTCTTGAGGAATATCGTGAAAAATGTGCTCCTGTATTTCAGGAAGGAAGTAAGTTGATCGCTAATGTTCCATTTCCGCATTACCCTAATACTCTACTTTTAATATAGATCTAAACCTGAAATTTAAATTGAGAGCAATATTTAGGCATATATTGAATCAGCCATATGTGTACAGTATTCAACAAATATTTGTTTTACGCAGTTGCCAACTTCAAATGTTTTGCTCACATCAAATAATGCTACTGGCACCAATATTTGCCCAATAGCATATTTTTTATCTATTACTAAATTCAAGAGGTGCAGCATATGCGTGTGTTACGTGATCTTCAAAATCATTATTAGTTTTCCAAAAAACACACAATCACTTTATAAGTAACTTGAATATATTCTTTCATATTTAGGTACTTTTATTAATAATTCATAAATTCATTGAGAGTTTTCAATGCTTCAGAAACTGTATCATCCTACATGAAAGTTTTCAACGCGCCTCTGAAGGAGGAGATTCTGGAGGCTGTTGAACACAGGGACCAGGTGTCATGTAGTTTTGTTGATGATAATAGCCCGATTTGTCTACTCCAGGAGTAAGTATGACTGGTTATCATTTGATTGTTGATTCTGAGGCATGTTGCATGTTGCAGTTTAGACAATGTTTGGGATAATTCATTTTCAGGTGTTTTTTTTTAAAGTGTGATGTGTCTTTATGAGATTGAAATGCTACATTATGTCTTTTCCAATCATTAAAATAGGGCTAGCAGTATATGTTTCTTAAATTCCATATTCAACTGAATAAACACTCGTGTTCCTATAAGCCCCCCAGCCCACTCGAATGAGAAAATACTATTATATAAGATATATATTATATACAATTTATATTGGTTCAAATACAGAAATACTCCATTGATAAAATAAAGTCTTACAAATGTATGACAAATTGCAAATTCTTAGAATTTTAATCGAATTCCAATTAAAATCTAATGCTGTTGTTGTAGGTGGATAGACAAAAATGGCAATGAAGGGCTTGCCCTGCTTAAATTGGCGAAGAAAACCGTCAAAAAATATGAAAACCTCGTCGCTCAACTCAAAGCAGAGAGAAAGGTAAAGCTGACTTTAGTTTTTGTATACATGATATATATTCTTAACTAAATTTCAAGATAAGACAGGAATCGGTTTTCGACATTTACCCTAAAGTTGTTGGATTTCCTCTCATTTAAATATTCAGGAAATTTATGATGATTTTAAGATAAAGTGCATACTATTATACTTTGTTTGTAACTGATAATGCTGTATTAAAGTGCATTAGTGGCAAAGGAGTCAACTTAGACTAAAATATTGTTTGTTTGTCTCAACTTGACCGATCGGAAATGTTTCTCTGACTTCAAAATATTTGATTGAAGTTTCAAACTTTATAGTATTTTGTTCCTAAATCCTCAAAAGTTAAGTTTTTGGTATAAAATCATAAAATGAAAACAAGTTGGAAAAGAGGCATTTGTTTGATAATATATTTTCATTTATAGGATACATACCCTTCTTCCAAAATTTAAAATCCTTGGTTGATTGACTTCATGTTCCATTTAATAAGGACATTTCTTTGTACGACTTTGTGTGTAAACTGAACTTCGGTGCTAGCTGGATCAAGATAACTATTTCTTTACAAGGAACTTCTAAGTTTTGTAGTTTTTTTTCCAGAGCTTTGAATTTACAAAGATATGACTTTTATTTAGAAATAGTTAATGATGTGATGAATAGTTACAACATACATTTGTATATACACAGTGTTTTTGCTACCTTGATTTTACAGCATTCTTTGCCTTATTTAATTGGGAAAATTTAGTAGGATTTTCAGATAAATAATTTAATTGGGAAATTTTCTTGAATTTTGTTTCATTTTTGGAAAATAACACAAATTTTAACTGGGGAAACAACCTTATATCGACTGTAAAACTGGGCAAACAAAATCACTGATACAATTTGACATGGGGATCCTTAGTTGTTTATTACTTTTACCAGTTTCATTTATTGATGGACATGTCCACAAGATTATCATTAAAACATACCACAAAAACACCATATTAATGTTCATCCTGTTGGTAGATTTAATTGTATGCTGTCAAATTTGACAGGATCTCTTTTGGAATGCTGATAACCATTCGTCATAAAAAGTTTCATTTGTTTAACTAATCTTTTTCAATCTTTATACATTTATTTACATTTATGACTTGAAGTTATGTTTTCCTGAGTGTGTATTCCATTTGACTATATTACAGAGAGTTATTGCTCTTTACATATTTCACAATCTAAACCTTGTCTTGAAATCTACACTGTACTCCAACAATTTTCAACTGATCTCTTTCACACTTTGTGCATTTTTCATCATGGCATGAAGTTGTATTTAATGAATATTGATTTGATTCAACTATATTTTGAAGAGTTACTGCCCCTTAAATATTTTGCATTCTCAAAACAAATCTTGAAATCCCCTCCCATATTTTTCAACCGATCTCTTTCAATTTTTGTACATTTATTTACCATAATAGGTGTGGAGTTGTGTTATACTAAATCCTGAATATCACTTTGATTTGTCTATATACTTGAAAGAGTTACTGCCCTTTACATAGTATATTAAATCTAATCGGAGAACTTCTCCCACAGTGTCAACCAACCTCTTTCAGACTATGTTCATTTGTTCACCGTGGCATGAAGTTGCGATTTCTGCATATCTGTTTGATTCAACTATATTTTGAAGAATATGTTATAATGCCCCTTACAATGTAATCTTGTCCCAAGATTTCCCATCACAGTTTAGTCTTGCATGCAATTTCTTTCAAAATGTGTAGGTTAATTTAACATATTAAGGTGATGAAAACTGCTTTCTTTGTGAAATTTCAATGGAACATAAGTTTTATAAATTTTCATTACTTTTGCATTGCAATACAATATTGTCTTTCACTTTGGCATGCATATGGGATGCGCATATTTTGTTCCGCCCTGTTACCTACAAGAGAAGATTCTGTTACCAAATAACTTATTGGACTTATTGAGTTTGTTCTTTTTCAGTGTATTTCATTGTATTTTATATGCATCTCTTTTATATGTCTAAGCAATTGAAACTTTAAGATACAAGTAAAAAGTTACTCCTGGACCTTGCTCAACCAAAGTTATCATTGCTACAGTATGAATATTCGTGATATACCTATTTGGTTTTCTCTTTCACAGATTTTGATACAAAAGAAAGGTATAACAGTGTTTTGCATGCACACTTATTTATCATTAATTGCATGGCATTGTATCCTGTGTTGTTAAACAGGGATGTATACACCCCTAGATAGTTTAATAATAATTATCAACCTGACTAATATTAACATCAATGATGTGTTGGATTTATATTCAATTTCAGTTTACATAATTCAGAACGCAACCTGTTCTTTACTGTACTGTGTTGTTTAATCTCTGTGTTTACTTTCCCCTGTACTGTCTCTCTTTCCTCTATACTGTCTATATTTCCTCTATTCTGTCTATCTTTCCTCTATGCTGTCAATCTTTTCTCTTTACTGTCAATCTTTCCTCTATACTGTCAATCTTTCATCTATACTGTCAATCTTTCCTCTATACTGTCAATCTTTCATCTATACTGTCAATCTTTCCTCTATATTGTCTATCTTTCCTTTATGTTGAGGCTATCTTTCCTCTATGTTGTGCCAATCTTTCTTCTATACTGTCAATCTTCCCTCTATGCTGTCGAGCATTCCTCTATATTGTCTATCTTTCCTCTATACTGTCAATCTTTCCTCTTTACTGTCTATCTTTCCACTATATTGTCAATCTTTCCTCTATACTGTCATTCTTTCCTCTATACTGTCTATCTTTCTTTGTTGGGTCTATCTTTCCTCTTTACTGTTCATCATTCCTCTATACTGTCAATTTCTCCTCTATACTGTCTATATTTCTCTATGTAGTGTCAATCTTTCCTTTATACTGTTCATCGTTCCTCTATACTAGTGTTCAATGTTCCTCTGTACTGTTCATCGTTCCTCTGTACTGTCTATCTTTTCCTCTTTTAAGTATCTATCTTTCCTCTATACTGTCAGTCTCTCCTCTTTGCTGCCAATCCTTCCTGTATGTATATATACTGTCTATCTTTCCTCTATACTGTTCATCTTTCTTCTATACTGTCAATATTTCCTTTTTACTGTCAATTATTCTTCTATAATGTCTATCTTTCTCTATGTTGTGTCAATCTTTCCTCTATGTTGTGCCAATCTTTCCTCTATACTGCCAATCTTTCCTCTATACTGTCAATCTTTCCTCTATACTGTTCATCCTTCCTCTTTACTGTTCATCTTTCCTCTATGTTGTGCCAATATTTTTCCTATACTGTCTATCTTTTCCTCTCTGCAGTTTCTATCTTTCCTCTGTACTGTCAGTCTCTCCTCTATGCTGTCAATTTTTCCTGTATACTGTCTATCTTTCCACTATACTGCCAATTTTTCCTGCATACTGTCAATCTTTCCTCTATACTGTCTATATTTCTCTGTGTAGTGTCAATCTTTCCTTTATACTGTCAAGCATTCCTCCATACTGTCTATATTTCTTTGTATACTGTCAATCATTCCTACATACTGTCTATCTTTCTCTGTATACTGTCAATCTTTCCTCTATACTGTCAATCTTTCCTGTATGTTCATTGGGCCAATTTTTCCTCTCTAGTGTCTATCTTTCCTCTATACTGTCATTCTTTCTTCTAGTAGTTCTACCTTTTTCCTTTATGTTTTGTCTATCTTTCCTATACTCGTATACTGTCTATCTTTTCCTTAAGTTTTGCCAACATTTCCTTATACTGTTTATCTTTTCTTAATGTAATGGTAATCTTTCCTTTATACTGTCTATCTTTCTTTTTTGTTGTGCCTATCTTTCCTCTATACTGCCAATCTTTCCTTTATACTGCCAATCTTTCCTCTATACTGTCTATCTTAATTCCCCCTTTACTATCAATCTTTCCTCTTTGTAACATCTATCTTTCCTCCATACTCAAAATACTGTCAATCTTTTATCTATGCTGTCAGACATTCCTCTATACTGTCTAGCTTTCCTCTATACTGTCTCTCTTTTCTTTATACTGCCATTTTCCCTCTATACTGTATATTCCTCTTAACTGTCTATTTTCCCCTATGTTGTGCGTGCCAATCTTTCTCCTATACTTTCTTTCTTTTCCTCTATGTAATTTCTAATTTTTCTTTATACTGGCAGTTTTTTTCTCTAAATGTTGTCAATCTTTTCTCTATACTGTCTTTCTTTTCTCTTTACTGTCAATCTTTCCCTTATACTGTCTATATTTCCACTATACTGTCAATCTTTCCTCTATATTGTGTCTATCTTTCCTCTATGTAGTGCCTATCTTTTCTCCATACTGTCAATCTTTCTCTGTATACTGTCTCTCTTTTCTACATACTGTCTATCTTACTCTTTATACTGTCTGTCTTTCCTCTTTACTGTCTATCTTTCCACTATACTGCCAATTTTTCCTGCATACTGTCAATCTTTCCTTTATACTGTCAATCTTTCCTCTATGTTGTGTCAATCTTTCCTCTATACTGTTAATCATTCCTACATACTGTCTATCTTTCTCTGTATACTGTCAATCTTTCCTCTATACTGTCAATCTTACCTGTATGTTCATTCGGCCAATTTTTCCTGTCTAGTGTCTATCTTTCCTCTATACTGTCATTCTTTCTTCTACCTTTTTCCTTTATGTTTTGTCTATCTTTCCTATACTCGTATATGATCTATCTTTTGTCAATCTTTCCTCTATACTGTCCATCTTGCTCCTATACTGTCAATCTTTCCTTTATACCGTCTTTCTTTCTCTATGTAGTGTCAATTTTTCCTCTTTACTGTCATTCTTTCCTCTTTTCTGTCAATCTTTCCTCTGTATTGTCTATATTTCCACCATACTGTCTATTTTTCCTCTATACTATCAATCTTTCCTCTATACTGTCTATCTTTCCTCTATACTATCAATCTTTCTTCTATACTGTCTATCTTTCCTCTATACTGTCTATCTTTCCTCTATACTGTCTATCTTTCCTCTTTACTGTCTATATTTCATCTATACTGTCTATCTTTCCTCTATACTATCAATCTTTCCTCTAAACTGTCTATATTTCATCTGTACTGTCTATCTTTCCTCTATACTGTCTATCTTTCCTCTATACTATCAATCTTTCCTCTTTACTGTCAATCTTTCCTCTATACTGTCTGTCTTTCCTCTTTACTGTCTAACTTTCCTCTATACTATGAATCTTTCCTCTAAACTGTCTATATTTCATCTGTCCTCTATACTGTCTATCTTTCCTCTATACTATCAATCTTTCCTCTTTACTGTCTATCTTTCCTCTATACTGTCTATCTTTCCTCTATACTGTCTATCTTTCCTCTATACAGTCTATCTTTCCTCTTTACTGTCTATATTTTATCTATACTGTCTATCTTTCCTCTATACTATCAATCTTTCCTCTAAACTGTCTATATTTCATCTGTACTGTCTATCTTTCCTCTATACTGTCTATCTTTCCTCTATACTATCAATCTTTCCTCTTTACTGTCTATCTTTCCTCTATACTGTCTATCTTTCCTCTATGCTGTCTATCTTTCCTCTATACTGTCTATCTTTCCTCTAAACTGTCTATCTTTCCTCTATACTATCAATCTTTCCTCTTTACTGTCTATCTTTCCTCTATACTGTCTATCTTTCCTCTATGCTGTCTATCTTTCCTCTATACTGTCTATCTTTCCTCTAAACTGTCTATATTTCATCTGTACTGTCTATCTTTCCTCTATACTGTCTATCTTTCCTCTATACTATCAATCTTTCCTCTTTACTGTCTATCTTTCCTCTATACTGTCTATCTTTCCTCTATGCTGTCTATCTTTCCTCTATACTGTCTATCTTTCCTCTAAACTGTCTATATTTCATCTGTACTGTCTATCTTTCCTCTATACTGTCTATCTTTCCTCTTTACTGTCTATCTTTCCTCTATACTGTCTATCTTTCCTCTATACTATCAATCTTTCCTCTATACTGTCTATCTTTCCTCTATACTGTCTATCTTTCCTCTATACAGTCTATCTTTCCTCTTTACTGTCTATATTTCATCTATACTGTCTATCTTTCCTCTATACTATCAATCTTTCCTCTAAACTGTCTATATTTCATCTGTACTGTCTATATTTCCTCTATACTGTCTATCTTTCCTCTATACTATCAACCTTTCCTCTTTACTGTCTATCTTTCCTCTATACTGTCTATCTTTCCTCTTTACTGTCTATCTTTCCTCTATAATATCAATCTTTCCTCTAAACTGTCTATATTTCATCTGTACTGTCTATCTTTCCTCTATACTGTCTATCTTTCCTCTATACTATCAATCTTTCCTCTTTACTGTCTATCTTTCCTCTATACTGTCTATCTTTCCTCTATACTGTCTATCTTTCCTCTATACTGTCTATCTTTCCTCTTTACTGTCTATATTTCATCTATACTGTCTATCTTTCCTCTATACTATCAATCTTTCCTCTAAACTGTCTATATTTCATCTGTACTGTCTATCTTTCCTCTATACTGTCTATCTTTCCTCTATACTATCAATCTTTCCTCTTTACTGTCTATCTTTCCTCTATACTGTCTATCTTTCCTCTATACTGTCTATCTTTCCTCTTTACTGTCTATATTTCATCTATACTGTCTATCTTTCCTCTATACTATCAATCTTTCCTCTAAACTGTCTATATTTCATCTGTACTGTCTATCTTTCCTCTATACTGTCTATCTTTCCTCTATACTATCAATCTTTCCTCTTTACTGTCTATCTTTCCTCTATACTGTCTATCTTTCCTCTATACTATCAATCTTTCCTCTATACTGTCTATATTTCTCTATATAGTTTCAATCTTTCCTTTATACTGTTTATTTTTTCTCTATGCTTTGTCTAACTTTCTCCTATACTGCCTTTCTTTTCCTCTTTAGAGTTTCTTTCTTTCCTCTATATACTGTCAGTCTTTCCTCTATACTGTCAGTCTTTCCTCTATACTGTCTATTTTTTCTCTATTCTATCGATCTTTCCTCTATACTGTCTATCTTTCCTCTATACTATCAATCTTTCCTCTTTACTGTCTATCTTTCCTCTATACTGTCTATCTTTCCTCTCTACTGTCTATCTTTCCTCTATACTGTCTATCTTTCCTCTTTACTGTCTATCTTTCCTCTATACTGTCTATCTTTCCTCTATACTGTCTATCTTTCCTCTATACTGTCTATCTTTCCTCTTTACTGTCTATATTTCATCTATACTGTCTATCTTTCCTCTATACTATCAATCTTTCCTCTAAACTGTCTATATTTCATCTGTACTGTCTATCTTTCCTCTATACTGTCTATCTTTCCTCTATACTATCAATCTTTCCTCTTTACTGTCCATCTTTCCTCTATACTGTCTATCTTTCCTCTATACTAACAATATTTCCTCTATACTGTCTGTATTTCTCTATATAGTTTCAATCTTTCCTTTATACTGTTTATTTTTTCTCTATGCTTTGTCTAACTTTCTCCTATACTGCCTTTCTTTTCCTCTTTAGAGTTTCTTTCTTTCCTCTATATACTGTCAGTCTTTCCTCTATACTGTCAGTCTTTCCTCTATACTGTCAGTCTTTCCTCTATACTGTCTATTTTTTCTCTATTCTGTCGATCTTTCCTTTATAATGTCTATCTTTCCTCTATTCTATCAATCTTTCCTCTTTACGGTCTATCTTTCCTCTTTACTGTCAATCTTGACCGTCAATCTTTCCTCCATGTTTTGTCTTTCTTTTCTTTATGTAATTAATGTGCCTATCTTTTTTCTATATTGTCAATATTTCCTGTATACTGTCTATCTTCCTCTATGTAGTGTATATCTTTCCTCTATACTGTCAATCTTTCCACTATACTGTCTTTCTTTCTTCTATACTGTCTATCTTTCCTCTATACTGTATCTTTCCTCTGTACTGTCAATCTTTCCTTTATACTGTCCATCTATCCCCTATGCTGTCTTTCCTCCATACGGTCTATCTTTCCTCTATACTGCCAATCTTTCCAATATAGTGTCTATCTTGCCTCCATACTTTCAATCTTTCCTGTATGTAGTGTCATTTTTTCCTCTTTACTGTCTATCTTTCCCCTATACTGTCAATCTTTTCTTATACTGTCTCTGTTTCCTCTATTTAGTGTCTATCTTTCCTCTATACTGTCATATCTTTCCTCTATAATGTCTATCTTTCTCTATACTGTGTCTATCTTTCCTTATCCTGTCTTTCTGTCGATCTTTTCTCTATTCTGTCAATCTTTCCTTTATAATGTCAATCTTTCCTCTGTACTGTCTATCTTTCCTCTGTACTGTCAATCTTTCCTCTATACTGTCTATATTTCTCTATGTAGTTTCAATCTTTCCTTTATTATTACTGTCTTTTTTTTCTCTATGCCGTGTCTATCTTTTCTCTATTAGCGTTCATCGTTCCTCTATGCTGTTCATATTTCCTCTACACTGTGCCAATCTTTTTTCTATACTGTCTATCTTTTTCTCCGTGTATTTTCTATCTTTCCTCTATACTGTCAGTCTTTCCTTTATACTGTCTTTCTCTCCCCTATACTGTCAATCTTTCCTTATCTTGTCTATCTAACAGCTTATCTTACCTCTATACTGTTCATCTATCCCCTATGCTGTCTTTCCTCTATACGGTCAATATTTCCTCTATACTATCAATCTTTCCTCTTTACTGTCCATCTTTCCTCTAAACTGTCTATATTTCATCTGTACTGTCTATCTTTCCTCTATACTGTCTATCTTTCCTCTATACTATCAATCTTTCCTCTTTACTGTCCATCTTTCCTCTATACTGTCTATCTTTCCTCTATACTAACAATATTTCCTCTATACTGTCTGTATTTCTCTATATAGTTTCAATCTTTCCTTTATACTGTTTATTTTTTCTCTATGCTTTGTCTAACTTTCTCCTATACTGCCTTTCTTTTCCTCTTTAGAGTTTCTTTCTTTCCTCTATATACTGTCAGTCTTTCCTCTATACTGTCAGTCTTTCCTCTATACTGTCAGTCTTTCCTCTATACTGTCTATTTTTTCTCTATTCTGTCGATCTTTCCTTTATAATGTCTATCTTTCCTCTATTCTATCAATCTTTCCTCTTTACGGTCTATCTTTCCTCTTTACTGTCAATCTTGACCGTCAATCTTTCCTCCATGTTTTGTCTTTCTTTTCTTTATGTAATTAATGTGCCTATCTTTTTTCTATATTGTCAATATTTCCTGTATACTGTCTATCTTCCTCTATGTAGTGTATATCTTTCCTCTATACTGTCAATCTTTCCACTATACTGTCTTTCTTTCTTCTATACTGTCTATCTTTCCTCTATACTGTATCTTTCCTCTGTACTGTCAATCTTTCCTTTATACTGTCCATCTATCCCCTATGCTGTCTTTCCTCCATACGGTCTATCTTTCCTCTATACTGCCAATCTTTCCTATATAGTGTCTATCTTGCCTCCATACTTTCAATCTTTCCTGTATGTAGTGTCATTTTTTCCTCTTTACTGTCTATCTTTCCCCTATACTGTCAATCTTTTCTTTATACTGTCTCTGTTTCCTCTATTTAGTGTCTATCTTTCCTCTATACTGTCATATCTTTCCTCTATAATGTCTATCTTTCTCTATACTGTGTCTATCTTTCCTTATCCTGTCTTTCTGTCGATCTTTTCTCTATTCTGTCAATCTTTCCTTTATAATGTCAATCTTTCCTCTGTACTGTCTATCTTTCCTCTGTACTGTCAATCTTTCCTCTATACTGTCTATATTTCTCTATGTAGTTTCAATCTTTCCTTTATTATTACTGTCTTTTTTTTCTCTATGCCGTGTCTATCTTTTCTCTATTAGCGTTCATCGTTCCTCTATGCTGTTCATATTTCCTCTACACTGTGCCAATCTTTTTTCTATACTGTCTATCTTTTTCTCCGTGTATTTTCTATCTTTCCTCTATACTGTCAGTCTTTCCTTTATACTGTCTTTCTCTCCCCTATACTGTCAATCTTTCCTTATCTTGTCTATCTAACAGCTTATCTTACCTCTATACTGTTCATCTATCCCCTATGCTGTCTTTCCTCTATACGGTCAATATTTCCTATATAGTGTCTCTCTTGCCTCTATACTGTCTATCTCTCCCCTATACTGTCAATCTTTCCTTTATACTGTCAATCTTTCCTCTATGTTGTGCCAATCTTTCCTCTATACTGTCAATCTTTCCTCTATGTTGTGTCAATCTTTCTTCTATACTGTCAATATTTCCTCTATGTTGTGCCAATCTTTCCTCTATATTGTCTATCTTTCCTCTATATAGTGCCATTTTACCCTTATGCTGTGCTCTGTCTTTTCTCTATAGTGTCCATATTTCCGATATATTGTCTTTCTCTCCTTTATGTTATGGCTATCTTTCCTCTATACTGTCTATTTTTTCTCTATCTAGTGTCAATCTTTCCTCTATGTTTTGTCTACTTTTCCTCTATAATGTCCATCTTTCCTCTATGTTGTGCCAATCTTTCCTCTAAAGTGTCTTTGAAGTAGAGTAGTTGAATTCGCAAACCTGAAAGCGTTTTCATGATGCAGGTCTGTTATGGGAATTCCTATTTTTTTTGGTTGACTTCGGCAAATTAAATGATATAACAGTTTATAAATCTCAGTTTGTGACAGCTTTAAAACATTGGAAGATGCAAGCAGCATATCACATACATAGATGATATGTGTTGCAAATGGCGACGCAATTTACCTGCCGTGCTTAGGTCAAAATGACGATTACCGGTCAACTGTACTCTAGATATAACTGTTACTGAGAGTTGAGCAAAACAATTATTTACTTTCTTTTAACACACTTCTGGTAACATTGTATTATGTTTCATAGATATGCATTTACAAAATTAAGTCAATTTAGAAACATGACAAGGCCATCCTTCATCAAGAATTCACATTTTTTGACAAAGCTGATAAATAAAGCTTTTTATCTAAGAAAGCTTTCGAACTTACGTTGACAATTATCCTCATGTGGTGAGCGGCTTTCATGTCATACTGACATAATTCTAGTTTCAATCTTTCCTCTATACTGCCCATCTTTTCCCTATATTTATTATTTTGCCTCTGTTTCCTCATTACTGTCTTTTTTCCCCTTTGTAGTGTCAACCTTGTCTTTAAACTATTTTTCCTGTATTTAGTGCCAATCTTTCCTCTATGCAGTGTCAATCTTTTGTACTGTTTATCATTTCTTTAAACTGTCTATCTTT
The DNA here is from genome assembly GCA_947623455.1 of Mimachlamys varia. Lineage (NCBI taxonomy): Eukaryota > Metazoa > Mollusca > Bivalvia > Pectinida > Pectinidae > Mimachlamys > Mimachlamys varia. The sequence continues at coordinate 22,699,461 of OX392532.1, read as the reverse complement.
ATACTATCTTTCTGCATGTAGTGCTAGTATTTTCATTCTACTGTCTATCCTCTGTACACTATCTATCTATCCTCTGTACACTATCTATCTATCCTCTGTACACTGTCTATCTATCCTCTGTACACTATCTATCTATCCTCTCTACACTATCTATCTATCCTCTGTACACTATCTATCTATCTCTGTACACTGTCTATCTATACTCTGTACACTGTCTATCTATCCTCTGTACACTGTCTATCTATACTCTGTACACTGTCTATCTATCCTCTGTACACTGTCTATCTATACTCTGTACACTGTCTATCTATCTATACTCTGTACACTGTCTATCTATCTATCCTCTGTACACTGTCTATCTATACTCTGTACACTGTCTATCTATCTATACTCTGTACATTATCTATCTATCTATACTCTGTACACTATCTATCTATCCTCTGTACACTATCTATCTATCTCTGTACACTATCTATCTATCCTCTGTACACTATCTATCTATCCTCTGTACACTATCTATCTATCCTCTGTACACTGTCTATCTATACTCTTTACACTGTCTATCTATCTATACTCTGTACACTGTCTATCTATCTATACTCTGTACACTGTCTATCTATCTATCCTCTGTACACTGTCTATCTATACTCTGTACACTGTCTATCTATCTATACTCTGTACACTATCTATCTATCTATACTCTGTACACTGTCTATCTATCCTCTGTACACTATCTATCTATCTCTGTACACTATCTATCTATCCTCTGTACACTATCTATCTATCCTCTGTACACTGTCTATCTATCTCTGTACACTATTTATCTATCTCTGTACGCTATCTATCTCTCCTCTGTACACTATCTATCTATCCTCTGTACACTGTCTATGTATCATCTGTACATTGTCTATCTATCCTCTGTACACTGTCTATACTCTGTACACTATCTATCTATTCTCTGTACACTATCTATCTATCCTCTGTACTCTATTTATCCTCTGTACACTATCTATCTATCCTCTGTACACTGTCTATCTATCTCTGTACACTATATATCCTCTCTACACTATCTATCTATCCTCTGTACACTGTCTATGTATCTCTGTACACTATCTATCTATCCTCTGTACACTATCTATCTATCCTCTGTACACTGTCTATGTATCCTCTGTACATTGTCTATCTATCCTCTGTACACTGTCTATCTATCCTCTGTACACTGTCTATCTATCCTCTGTACACTGTCTATCTATCGTCTGTACACTGTCTATCTATCTCTGTACACTGTCTATCTATCCTCTGTACACTGTCTATCTATCTCTGTACACTATCTATCTATCCTCTGTACACTGTCTATGTATCCTCTGTACACTGTCTATCTATCCTCTGTACACTGTCTATCTATCGTCTGTACACTGTCTATCTATCTCTGTACACTGTCTATCTATCCTCTGTACACTGTCTATCTATCTCTGTACACTATCTATCTATCCTCTGTACACTGTCTATCTATCCTCTGTACACTATCTATCTATCCTCTCTACACTATCTATCTATCCTCTGTACACTATCTATCTATCTCTGTACACTGTCTATCTATACTCTGTACACTGTCTATCTATCCTCTGTACACTGTCTATCTATACTCTGTACACTGTCTATCTATCCTCTGTACACTGTCTATCTATACTCTGTACACTGTCTATCTATCTATACTCTGTACACTGTCTATCTATCTATCCTCTGTACACTGTCTATCTATACTCTGTACACTGTCTATCTATCTATACTCTGTACACTATCTATCTATCTATACTCTGTACACTATCTATCTATCCTCTGTACACTATCTATCTATCTCTGTACACTATCTATCTTTCCTCTGTACACTATCTATCTATCCTCTGTACACTATCTATCTATCCTCTGTACACTGTCTATCTATACTCTTTACACTGTCTATCTATCTATACTCTGTACACTGTCTATCTATCTATACTCTGTACACTGTCTATCTATCTATCCTCTGTACACTGTCTATCTATACTCTGTACACTGTCTATCTATCTATACTCTGTACACTATCTATCTATCTATACTCTGTACACTGTCTATCTATCCTCTGTACACTATCTATCTATCTCTGTACACTATCTATCTATCCTCTGTACACTATCTATCTATCCTCTGTACACTGTCTATCTATCTCTGTACACTATTTATCTATCTCTGTACACTATCTATCTCTCCTCTGTACACTATCTATCTATCCTCTGTACACTGTCTATGTATCATCTGTACATTGTCTATCTATCCTCTGTACACTATTTATCTATCTCTGTACACTATCTATCTCTCCTCTGTACACTGTCTATCTATCCTCTGTACACTGTCTATACTCTGTACACTATCTATCTATTCTCTGTACACTATCTATCTATCCTCTGTACTCTATTTATCCTCTGTACACTATCTATCTATCCTCTGTACACTGTCTATCTATCTCTGTACACTATATATCCTCTCTACACTATCTATCTATCCTCTGTACACTGTCTATGTATCTCTGTACACTATCTATCTATCCTCTGTACACTATCTATCTATCCTCTGTACACTGTCTATGTATCCTCTGTACATTGTCTATCTATCCTCTGTACACTGTCTACTATCCTCTGTACACTGTCTATCTATCCTCTGTACACTGTCTATCTATCGTCTGTACACTGTCTATCTATCTCTGTACACTGTCTATCTATCCTCTGTACACTGTCTATCTGTCTCTGTACACTATCTATCTATCCTCTGTACACTATCTATCTATCCTCTGTACACTGTCTATGTATCCTCTGTACACTGTCTATCTATCCTCTGTACACTATCTATCTATCCTCTGTATACTATCTATCTATCGTCTGTACACTGTCTATCTATCCTCTGTATACTATCTATCTATCCTCTGTACACTATCTATCTATCCTCTGTACACTATCTATCTATCCTCTGTACACTATCTATCTATCTCTGTACACTGTCTATCTATACTCTGTACACTGTCTGTGTATCCTCTGTACATTGTCTATCTATCCTCTGTACACTGTCTATGTATCCTCTGTACATTGTCTATCTATCCTCTGTACACTGTCTATCTATCCTCTGTACACTGTCTATCTCTCCTCTGTACACTATCTATCTATCCTCTGTACACTATCTATCTATCCTCTGTACACTGTCTATCTATACTCTTTACACTGTCTATCTATCTATACTCTGTACACTGTCTATCTATCTATACTCTGTACACTGTCTATCTATCTATCCTCTGTACACTGTCTATCTATACTCTGTACACTGTCTATCTATCTATACTCTGTACACTATCTATCTATCTATACTCTGTACACTGTCTATCTATCCTCTGTACACTATCTATCTATCTCTGTACACTATCTATCTATCCTCTGTACACTATCTATCTATCCTCTGTACACTGTCTATCTATCTCTGTACACTATTTATCTATCTCTGTACGCTATCTATCTCTCCTCTGTACACTATCTATCTATCCTCTGTACACTGTCTATGTATCATCTGTACATTGTCTATCTATCCTCTGTACACTGTCTATACTCTGTACACTATCTATCTATTCTCTGTACACTATCTATCTATCCTCTGTACTCTATTTATCCTCTGTACACTATCTATCTATCCTCTGTACACTGTCTATCTATCTCTGTACACTATATATCCTCTCTACACTATCTATCTATCCTCTGTACACTGTCTATGTATCTCTGTACACTATCTATCTATCCTCTGTACACTATCTATCTATCCTCTGTACACTGTCTATGTATCCTCTGTACATTGTCTATCTATCCTCTGTACACTGTCTATCTATCCTCTGTACACTGTCTATCTATCCTCTGTACACTGTCTATCTATCGTCTGTACACTGTCTATCTATCTCTGTACACTGTCTATCTATCCTCTGTACACTGTCTATCTATCTCTGTACACTATCTATCTATCCTCTGTACACTGTCTATGTATCCTCTGTACACTGTCTATCTATCCTCTGTACACTGTCTATCTATCGTCTGTACACTGTCTATCTATCTCTGTACACTGTCTATCTATCCTCTGTACACTGTCTATCTATCTCTGTACACTATCTATCTATCCTCTGTACACTGTCTATCTATCCTCTGTACACTATCTATCTATCCTCTCTACACTATCTATCTATCCTCTGTACACTATCTATCTATCTCTGTACACTGTCTATCTATACTCTGTACACTGTCTATCTATCCTCTGTACACTGTCTATCTATACTCTGTACACTGTCTATCTATCCTCTGTACACTGTCTATCTATACTCTGTACACTGTCTATCTATCTATACTCTGTACACTGTCTATCTATCTATCCTCTGTACACTGTCTATCTATACTCTGTACACTGTCTATCTATCTATACTCTGTACACTATCTATCTATCTATACTCTGTACACTATCTATCTATCCTCTGTACACTATCTATCTATCTCTGTACACTATCTATCTTTCCTCTGTACACTATCTATCTATCCTCTGTACACTATCTATCTATCCTCTGTACACTGTCTATCTATACTCTTTACACTGTCTATCTATCTATACTCTGTACACTGTCTATCTATCTATACTCTGTACACTGTCTATCTATCTATCCTCTGTACACTGTCTATCTATACTCTGTACACTGTCTATCTATCTATACTCTGTACACTATCTATCTATCTATACTCTGTACACTGTCTATCTATCCTCTGTACACTATCTATCTATCTCTGTACACTATCTATCTATCCTCTGTACACTATCTATCTATCCTCTGTACACTGTCTATCTATCTCTGTACACTATTTAATTATCTCTGTACACTATCTATCTCTCCTCTGTACACTATCTATCTATCCTCTGTACACTGTCTATGTATCATCTGTACATTGTCTATCTATCCTTTGTACACTATTTATCTATCTCTGTACACTATCTATCTCTCCTCTGTACACTATCTATCTATCCTCTGTACACTGTCTATACTCTGTACACTATCTATCTATTCTCTGTACACTATCTATCTATCCTCTGTACTCTATTTATCCTCTGTACACTATCTATCTATCCTCTGTACACTGTCTATCTATCTCTGTACACTATATATCCTCTCTACACTATCTATCTATCCTCTGTACACTGTCTATGTATCTCTGTACACTATCTATCTATCCTCTGTACACTATCTATCTATCCTCTGTACACTGTCTATGTATCCTCTGTACATTGTCTATCTATCCTCTGTACACTGTCTACTATCCTCTGTACACTGTCTATCTATCCTCTGTACACTGTCTATCTATCGTCTGTACACTGTCTATCTATCTCTGTACACTGTCTATCTATCCCCTGTACACTGTCTATCTGTCTCTGTACACTATCTATCTATCCTCTGTACACTATCTATCTATCCTCTGTACACTGTCTATGTATCCTCTGTACACTGTCTATCTATCCTCTGTACACTATCTATCTATCCTCTGTATACTATCTATCTATCGTCTGTACACTGTCTATCTATCCTCTGTATACTATCTATCTATCCTCTGTACACTATCTATCTATCCTCTGTACACTATCTATCTATCCTCTGTACACTATCTATCTATCTCTGTACACTGTCTATCTATACTCTGTACACTGTCTGTGTATCCTCTGTACATTGTCTATCTATCCTCTGTACACTGTCTATGTATCCTCTGTACATTGTCTATCTATCCTCTGTACACTGTCTATCTATCCTCTGTACACTGTCTATCTCTCCTCTGTCCACTGTCTATCTATCTCTACACTATCTATCTATCCTCTGTACACTATCTATCTATCCTCTGTACACTGTCTGTGTATCCTCTGTACATTGTCTATCTATCCTCTGTACACTGTCTATCTATCCTCTGTACACTGTCTATCTATCCTCTGTACACTGTCTATCTATCCTCTGTACACTATCTATCTATCCTCTGTACACTGTCCATCTATCCTCTGTACACTATCTATCTATCCTCTGTACATGCACTGTCTATCCTCTGTACACCATCTATCTAATCTCTGTACTCTATCTATCCTCTGTACACTATCTATCTATCCTCTGTACACTGTCTATCCTCTGTACACTGTCTATCTAACCCCTGTACACTATCTATCTATCCCCTGTACACTATCTATCCTCTGTACATTGTCTATCTATCCTCTGTACACTGTCTATTTATCCTCTGTCCACTGTCTATCTATCTCTGTACACTATCTTTCTATCATCTGTACACTATCTATCTATCCTCTGTACACTGTCTATCTCTCCTCTATACACTATCTATCCCCTGTACACTATCTATCTATCCCCTGTACACTATCTATCTATCCTCTGTACACTATCTATCTATCTATCTTCTGTACACTATCTATCTATTCTCTGTACACTATCTTTCTATCCTCTGTACACTATCTATCTATCCTCTGTACACTGTCTATCTTTCCTCTGTACACTATCTATCTATCCTCTGTACACTATCTATCTATCTTCTGTACACTATCTATCTATCCTCTGTACACTATCTATCTATCTCTGTACACTATCTATCTATCCTCTGTACACTATCTATCTATCCTCTATACACTATATATCTATCCTCTGTACACTATCTATCTATCCTCTGTACACTATCTATCTATCTCTGTACACTATTTATCTATCTCTGTACACTATCTATCTCTCCTCTGTACACTATCTATCTATCCTCTGTACACTGTCTATGTATCATCTGTACATTGTCTATCTATCCTCTGTACACTATTTATCTATCTCTGTACACTATCTATCTCTCCTCTGTACACTATCTATCTATCCTCTGTACACTGTCTATACTCTGTACACTATCTATCTATTCTCTGTACACTATCTATCTATCCTCTGTACTCTATTTATCCTCTGTACACTATCTATCTATCCTCTGTACACTGTCTATCTATCTCTGTACACTATATATCCTCTCTACACTATCTATCTATCCTCTGTACACTGTCTATGTATCTCTGTACACTATCTATCTATCCTCTGTACACTATCTATCTATCCTCTGTACACTGTCTATGTATCCTCTGTACATTGTCTATCTATCCTCTGTACACTGTCTACTATCCTCTGTACACTGTCTATCTATCCTCTGTACACTGTCTATCTATCGTCTGTACACTGTCTATCTATCTCTGTACACTGTCTATCTATCCTCTGTACACTGTCTATCTGTCTCTGTACACTATCTATCTATCCTCTGTACACTATCTATCTATCCTCTGTACACTGTCTATGTTTCCTCTGTACACTGTCTATCTATCCTCTGTACACTATCTATCTATCCTCTGTATACTATCTATCTATCGTCTGTACACTGTCTATCTATCCTCTGTATACTATCTATCTATCCTCTGTACACTATCTATCTATCCTCTGTACACTATCTATCTATCTCTGTACACTGTCTATCTATCCTCTGTACACTGTCTATCTATCCTCTGTACACTGTCTATCTCTCCTCTGTCCACTGTCTATCTATCTCTACACTATCTATCTATCCTCTGTACACTATCTATCTATCCTCTGTACACTGTCTGTGTATCCTCTGTACATTGTCTATCTATCCTCTGTACACTGTCTATCTATCCTCTGTACACTGTCTATCTATCCTCTGTACACTGTCTATCTATCCTCTGTACACTATCTATCTATCCTCTGTACACTGTCTATCTATCCTCTGTACACTATCTATCTATCCTCTGTACATGCACTGTCTATCCTCTGTACACCATCTATCTAATCTCTGTACTCTATCTATCCTCTGTACACTATCTATCTATCCTCTGTACACTGTCTATCCTCTGTACACTGTCTATCTAACCCCTGTACACTATCTATCTATCCCCTGTACACTATCTATCCTCTGTACATTGTCTATTTATCCTCTGTACACTGTCTATTTATCCTCTGTCCACTGTCTATCTATCTCTGTACACTATCTTTCTATCATCTGTACACTATCTATCTATCCTCTGTACACTGTCTATCTCTCCTCTATACACTATCTATCCCCTGTACACTATCTATCTATCCCCTGTACACTATCTATCTATCCTCTGTACACTATCTATCTATCTATCTTCTGTACACTATCTATCTATTCTCTGTACACTATCTTTCTATCCTCTGTACACTATCTATCTATCCTCTGTACACTGTCTATCTTTCCTCTGTACACTATCTATCTATCCTCTGTACACTATCTATCTATCTTCTGTACACTATCTATCTATCCTCTGTACACTATATATCTATCCTCTGTACACTATCTATCTATCCTCTGTACACTATATATCTATCCTCTGTACACTATCTATCTATCCTCTGTACACTATCTATCTATCCTCTGTACACTATCTATCTATCCTCTGTACATTATCTTTCTATCCTCTGTACACTATCTATCTATCCTCTGTACACTGTCTATCTCTCGTCTGTACACTATCTATCTATCCTCTGTACACTATCTATCCCCTGTACACCATCTATCTATCCTCTGTACACTATCTATCTATCCTCTGTACACTATATATCTATCCTCTGTACACTATCTATCTATCCTCTGTACACTATTTATCCTCTGTACACTGTCTTTCTTTCCTCTGTACACTATCTATATATCCTCTGTACACTATCTATCTATCCTCTGTACACTATATATCCTCTGTACACTATCTATCCCCTATACACTATCTATCTATCCTCTGTACACTATATATAATCTGTACACTATCTATCTATTCTCTGTACATTATCTATCTATCCTCTGTACACTGTCTATCTCTCCTCTATACACTATCTATCCCCTGTACACTATCTATCTATCCCCTGTACACTATCTATCTATCCTCTGTACACTATCTATCTATCTATCTTCTGTACACTATCTATCTATTCTCTGTACACTATCTTTCTATCCTCTGTACACTATCTATCTATCCTCTGTACACTGTCTATCTTTCCTCTGTACACTATCTATCTATCTTCTGTACACTATCTATCTATCCTCTGTACACTATATATCTATCCTCTGTACACTATCTATCTATCCTCTGTACAATATTTATCCATTATATACTGTCCATCTTTCCTTTGTACACTATCTATATATCTTCTGTACACTATCTATCTATCCTCTGTACATTATCTTTCTATCCTCTGTACACTATCTATCTATCCTCTGTACACTGTCTATCTCTCGTTTGTACACTATCTATCTATCCTCTGTACACTATCTATCCCCTGTACACCATCTATCTATCCTCTCTACACTATCTATCTATCCTCTGTACACTATCTATCTATCCTCTGTACACTATCTATCTATCTCTGTACACTATCTACCTATCCTCTGTACACTGTCTATCTCTCCTCTGTACACTATCTATCTATCTCTGTACACTATATATTTCTCCTCTGTACACTATCTATCTATCCTCTGTACGCCGTCTATGTATCCTCTGTACATTGTCTATCTATCCTCTGTACACTGTCTATCTATCCTCTGTACACTGTCTATACTCTGTAAACTATCTATCTATCCTCTGTACACTATCTATCCTCTGTACACTATCTATCTATCTTCTGTACACTATCTATCTATCCTCTGTACACTATCTTTCTATCCTCTGTACAATATCTATCTATCCTCTGTACACTGTCTATCTCTCCTCTGTACACTATCTATCTATCCTCTGTACACTATCTATCCCCTGTACACTATCTATCTATCTTCTGTACACTATCTATCTATCCTCCCTACACTATCTATCTATCCTCTGTACATTGTCTATCTATCCTCTGTACACTGTCTATCTATCTCTGAACACTATCTATCTATCCTCTGTACACAGTCTATCTTTCTCTTTACACTATCTATCTATCCTCTGTACACTGTCTATCTTTCTCTTTACATTATCTATCTATCCTCTGTACATTATCTAACTATCCTCTGTACACTATCTATCTATCCTCTGTACACTATATATCTATCCTCTGTACACTGTCTATCTATCCTCTGTACACTATCTATCTATCCTCTGTACATTGTCGTTCTATCCTCTGTACACTATTTATCTATCGTCTGTACACTGTCTATCATTTCTCGGTACACTATCTAGTTATCCTATGTGCACTGTCTATATATTCTCTGTACACTATCTATCTATCCTCTGTACACTATCTATCTATCCTCTGTACACTATCTATCTATCCTCTGTACACTATCTTTTTGTCCTTTGTTCACTATCTATCTATCCCCTGTACACTGTCTTTTTGTCCTTTGTTCACTATATATCGTCTGCACACTGTCTATCTTTTCTCGGTACACTGTCTACCTATTCACTGTCTATTTATCCATTGTACATTGTCTATCTATTCACTTTTTTCGATGATCTCTTACCCCTTTCTCTATGTATTGTTACAATTTCCTCTATGTACTGTTACACTTTTCTGTATGTACTATTACACTTCTCTCTATGGATTGTTTTACTTTTTGTTTTGTAATGTTACCTTTCCTTGTGTACTGTTACACTTTACTCTATTATCTTTGTACTGTTACACTTTTCTCTATTATCTTTGTACTGTTACACTTTTCTCTATGTACTGCTCAACTTTTCTGTATTCTCTTTGTACTGTTACACTTTCCTCTATTATCTTTGTACTGTTACACTTTTCTCTATGTACTGCTTAACTTTTCTCTATTCTCTTTGTACTGTTACACTTTTCTCTATTATCTTTGTACTGTTAAACTTTTCTCTATTATCTTTGTACAGTTACACTTTTCTCTATGTACTGCTAAACTTTTCTTTATTCTCTTTGTTCTGTTACATTTTCCTCTATGTTCTTTACCCTTTTCTCTATGTAATGTTACTGTTTTCACTTTGTACTTTTGCACTTTTCTCTATGTACCGTTACACTTTTCTCTGTATACTGTTACACGTTTCTCTATGTACTGTTACACTTTTCTCTATATACTGTTATATTTTCCTGTATGTTCTATACCCTTTTCTCTGATTGTTTGTTTACCCCTTTCTATATGTACTGTTACATTTTTCTCCATGTACTGTTACATTTTTTTCTATAACTGTTACACTTTCCCGTCTATACTATTACACATTTCTCTCTTTACTGTTACATTTGCCTATATGTTCTTTACCCTTTTCTCTGATTGTTTGTTTACCCCTTTCTCTATGTACTGTTGCACTTTTCTCTATATACTGTTACACTTTTCTCTATGTACTGTTACACTTTTCTCTATGTACTGTTACACTTTTCTCTATGTACTGTTACACTTTTCTCTATGTACTGTTACATTTTTCTCTATGTACTACTACACTTTTCTCTGTGTACTGTTATCCTTTTGACTTTGTACTGTTTCTCTTTTTCTTTAATGTCTTGTCATCCTTTTCTCTGTGTATTATCTCCCATTTCTCTATGTCTTGTCACCATTTTTCTGTGTGATATCTCCTTTTTGTCTATGTCTGCTTTCTATTTTCCCTCTTATCTCCCTTTTTTCTATGATTTGTCATCATTTTCTCTAATATCATCTTTTTCTCTGTGTAACATCTCCCATTTCTCTATGTCTTGTCTCCATTATCTTTTTGTAACATCTCCCATTTCTCTATATCTAGTCACCATTTTCTCGTTGTATTATCTCCCTTTTCCCTTTCGTTTTTTTCATCATTTTCTCTGTGTATTATATCCCCTTTATCTTTATCTTGTCACCGTTTTCTCTGTGTTATATCTCCCTTTTTTCTTGTCTGCTTTCCATTTTCTCTGTTATATCGTTTTTCTCTATGGCTTGTCATCATTTTCTCTGTTATCTCCATTTTATCTGTTTGTACGTTCACCCTTTTCTCTTTGCACTGTTACACTTTTCTCTATATACTGTTACACTTTCCTTTATGTACTGTTACAATTTTCTCTATGAACTGTTACACTTTTCTCTTTGTACTGCTACACTTTTCTCTATGTACTGTTACACTTTTCTCTATGTACTGTTACACTTTTCTCCATGTACTGTTACGCTTCTCTCTATATACTGTTACACTTTTCTCTATATACTGTTACACTTTTCTCTATGAACTGTTACACTTTTCTCTTTGTACTGCTACACTTTTCTCTATGTACTGTTACACTTTTCTCTATGTACTGTTACACTTTTCTCCATGTACTGTTACACTTCTCTCTATATACTGTTACACTTTTCTCTATACACTGTTACACTTTTCTCTATGTACTGTTACACTTTTCTCTATGAACTGTTACATTTTTCTCTTTGTACTGCTACACTTTTCTCTACGTATTGTTTCACTTTTCTCTTTGTACTGATATACTTTTCTCTATGTAGTATTAGACGTTTCACTATGTACTGTTACACTTTTCACTGTGTATTGTTATATTTTTTCCGATGTACTATTTTCCTTTTCTCATTGTACTGTTACACTTTTCTGTATGTTCTGCTACACTTTTCCCTATGTACTGTTACACTTTACTCTATATACTGTTTTTCTGTGTAATGTTATCCTTTCCTTTTTATGTCCTGTCACCATTTTTCAGTGTAATATCTCCGTTTTCTCTGACTTGTCATCCTTTTTTCTTTTTCTTATCTCCTTTTTATCTCTGTCTTGTCATCCTTTTCTCTTTGTATTATCTCCCATTTCTCTATGTACTGTTTTACTTTACTCTAAGTTCTTTTACCCTTTTCTCTGTTTGTCTGTTTACCCCATTCTCTTTGTTCTGCTTCACTTTTCTCTATGTAGTGTTACACGTTTCTCTTTGTTCTTCTACACTTTTCCGTATGTAGTGTTACACTTTTCCCTATGTACTGCTACACTTTTCCCTATGAAAGTGCTACACTTATTTCTTTGTTCTGCTTCACTTTTCCCTATGTATATGTAGTGTTACACTTTTCCCTTTGTACTGTTGCACTTTTCTTTTTGTACTGTTACACTTTTCTCTGTCATGTCCCATTTTCTCTGTTATCTCCATTTTCTTTGTGTCTAGTGTCCATTTTCTCTGTTATCTTCCTTCTCTCTGTTTTTACGATCACCCCTTTCTCTTTGTACTGTTACACTTTCCTTTATGTACTGTTACACTTTTCTCTTTGTACTGTTACACTTTCCTTTATGTACTGTTACACTTTTCTCTATGTACTTTTACACTTTTATCTTCGTATTGTTACACTTTCCTTTATGTACTGTTACACTTTTCTCTTTGTACTGTTACACTTTCCTTTATGTACTGTTACACTTTTCTCTATTTACTTTTACATTTTTATATTCGTATTGTTACACTTTCCTTTATGTACTGTTACACTTTTCTCTATGTACTGTTACACTTTTCTCTATGTACTGTTACACTTTCCTTTATGTACTGTTACACTTTTCTCTATGTACTTTTACACTTTTCTCTTTGTACTGTTACACTTTCCTTTATGTACTGTTACACTTTTCTCTATGTACTTTTACACTTTTATCTTCGTATTGTTACACTTTCCTTAATGTACTGTTACACTTTTCTCTATGTCCTGTTACACTTTTATCTATGTATTGTTACACTTTTCTTTATGTACTGTTACACTTTTCTCTATTTACTTTTACACTTTTCTCTTTGTACTGTTACACTTTCCTTTATTTACTTTTACATTTTTATCTTCGTATTGTTACACTTTCCTTTATGTACTGTTACACTTTTCTCTATGTACTGTTACCCTTTTCTTTATTTACTTTTACATTTTTATCTTCGTATTGTTACACTTTCCTTTATGTGCTGTTACACTTTCCTTTATGTACTGTTACACTTTTCTCTATTTACTTTTACATTTTTATCTTCGTATTGTAACACTTTCCTTTATGTACTGTTACACTTTTCTCTATGTACTGTTACACTTTCCTTTATGTACTGTTACCCTTTCCTTTATGTACTGTTACACTTTCCTTTATGTACTGTTACACTTTTCTCTATGTACTGTTACACTTTTCTCTATGTACTGTTACACTTTTTCCTATTTACTTTTACATTTTTATTTTCGTATTGTTACACTTTCCTTTATGTACTGTTACACTTTCCTTTATGTCCTGTTACACTTTTTCCTATTTACTTTTACATTTTTATCTTCGTATTGTTACACTTTCCTTTATGTACTGTTACACTTTTCTTTATGTACTTTTACACTTTTCTCTATTTACTTTTACACTTTTATCTTCGTCTTGTTACACTTTTCTTTATGTACTGTTACACTTTTCTCTTTGTACTGTTTCACTTTCCTTTATGTACTGTTACACTTTTATCTTCGTATTGTTACACTTTCCTTTATGTACTGCTACACTTTTCTCTTTGTACTGCTACACTTTTCTCTATATACTGTTACACTTTTCTTTTTGTATTGTTACACTTTCCTTTATGTACTGTTACACTTTTCTCTTTGTTCTGCTACACTTTTCTCTACGTACTGTTACTCTTTCCTTTATGTACTGTTACATGTTTCTCTTTGTACTGTTACACTTTTCTCTACGTACTTTTACACTTTTCGCTTTGTACTGTTACACTTTTCTCAACGTACTGTAACTATTCTTCTGTGTTCTGTTACCCTTTTCTGTATAAACTGTTACACTTTTCTTTTTTTACTGTTTCCTTTTCTCTTTGTACTGTTACACTTTTCTCTATATATTGTTACACTTTTCTCTGTGTACTGTTTTAATGTCTTGTCATCAATTTTCTCTGTTGTAATATCTCCGTTTTCTCTGTCTTGTCACCATCATTTTCTCTGTTTAATATCTCCGTTTTCTATGTCTTGTCTCCTTTTCTCTTTTTATAATCATCTTTTTCTCTCCGTCTTGTCATCCTTTTCTCTGTGTATTATCTCCCATTTTTCTATGTCTGCCTTCTATTTTCTCTGTTATCTCCCTTTTCTCTATGACTTGTGTCCATTTTATCTTTATCTCCCCTTTTCTACCACTAGTGTCAATTTTCTCTTTGAAATATCTCCCTTTTCTCTTTATCTTTTCATAAGTTTTCTGTTTGTTATCTTCCCTTTCCTCTATGTCTTGTCACATTTTTTTCTGTGTTATATCTCCCTTTTCTCTATGTCTGCTTTCAATTTTCTCTGTTATATCGCTTTTCTCAACGACTAGTGTCAATCTTCTCTATTATTTCTCTTTCTCTGTTTTTCTGTTTGTAATGTTACATACATGTAGTTCTCTATGTACTGTAACTCTTCTTATGTTTCCCTTTTGTCTTTGTTACACGTTTCTCTGTGTACTGTTACACGTTTCTCTATGTACTGTTACACTTTTCTTTGTACACTGTTACACTTTTCTCTGTGGACTGTTACACTTTTCTCTGTGGACTGTTACACTTTTCTCTATGTACTGTTACACTTTTCTCTGTGGACTGTTACACTTTTCTCTATGTACTGTTACACAGGTTTTTCTTTGTACTGTTACACTTTTCTCTTTTTACTGTTACACATGTTTCTCCGTGTAATGTTACACTTTTCTCTGTACACTGTTACACTTTTCTCTGTGGACTGTTACACTTTTCTCTGTGGACTGTTACACTTTTCTCTATGTACTGTTACACTTTTCTCTATGTACTGTTACACAGGTTTTTCTTTGTATTGTTACACCTTTCACTATGTACTGTTACACTTTTCTCTTTTTACTGTTACACATGTTTCTCCGTGTAATGATACACTTTTCTCTGTGTACTGTTACACTTTTCTCTATGTACTGTTACACAGGTTTCTCTTTGTACTGTTACACTTTTCTCTGTGTACTGTTACACTTTTCTTTATGTACTGTTACACAGGTTTCTCTATGTACTGTTACACTTTCCTTTATGTTCTGTTACACTTTTCTCTATATTTTGTGCTACGTTTCTCTATGTACTCTTACACCTTTTTATATGTACTGTTAACCTTTCTTTTTTATGTCTTTTTATCTTTTTCTCTGTGTTAAATCTCCCATTTCTCTATGTCTTGTCCGAATTTTCTCCGTGTATTATCTCACTTTTCTCTTTGTCTTTTCATCATTTTCTCTCCATGTTATCTCCCTTTTTTCTATGTCTTGTCACCATTTTATCTGTGTTATATCTCCCTTTTTTCTATGTCTGCTTTCCATTTTCTCTGTTATATCCATTTTCTTTATGTCTGGTCTCCATTTTCTCTGTTATTTCCCTTTTCTTTATGTCTAGTGTCCATTTTCTCCATGTATTAGCTCCCTTTTTAAGCCGCTCTCGGAAAATCCAAGCGATATTGTTTTTGCCTGGGTCGTAAACGGAAGCCCGGTGTACCAATTTCCGTTGTACCTGTGCGCAAGCCACAATTTACGTCACAATTATCATCATTCTCTGTAGTGAAGTATCGTAAACAGAAAGTAAGAAGCTATGCAACTCGGTGGTCTTATAATTAAGTGTTCTGTTGTTTTTCCCCACACAAACAAATGCATTACTGGTTTTAATAAAGTTTGTTGTACAGTTGTTACGGCAGTAGTGTCTAGGCCTTATGCTCTCTAGTCCCTAGTGATCACCGCCATCTATGAAAGCGCGCTTACGTCACAATTAACCATGCTCTGTAGTGAAGTATCGTAAACAGAAAGTAAGAAACTATGGTCTTATATGAAGTGTTCTGTTGTACTTTCCGACATAAACAAATGTATATAATTGGTTTTAAGCGTCCAGTATGTTTCTTCATGCTCAAATCCCAGCTTGCTGTACAGGCCACACATTCAGTTCGTGGAATTCTTGCCTCTATGTTCTGTTACCCTTTCCCCTACATGTTATTTGAATATTTTCATGTACTGGTACATGTAAGCTTTTCTGGATGGACTTTCACTGATTTCTCAATGTACTGTCACTGATTTCTCTATGTTGTATCAACCTTTTTTTTTAACATATACTCTCCCCCTTTCTTACATATACGTATACTCTCACCCTTTCTTACATAAACTCTCATCCTTTCTTACATATACTCTTCCCTTTTCTTACATTGACTCTTCCCCTTTCTTGCATATACTCTCCCCCTTTCCTACATATACTCTCCCACTTTCTTACATATACTCTCCCCCTTTCTTACATATACTCTCCCCCTTTCTTGCATATACTCTGTCCCTTTCCTATATATACTCTCCCCCTTTCTTACATATACTCTTCCCCTTTCTTACATATACACACACTTTCTTACATATGCTCTCACCCTTTCTTACATATACACTCACACTTTCTTACATATGCTCTCACCCTTTCTTACATATACACTCACACTTTCTTACATATGCTCTCACCCTTTCTTACATATGCTCTCACCCTTTTTTTCAGGATCTTTCACTCTTTCTTTCAGGATCGCTCAACCTTTCTTTCTCTAGGATCTCTCACCGTTTCTTTCAGATACCATCTCCCTAACTTGTAGGTACCCCTACCCTTTCCTACATTAACCCTCATCCTTTCTTTCAGGATCTCTCACCCTTTTTTCAAGATCTCTCGCTCTTTCTTTCAGGATCTCTCACCCTAACCTTTAGGTACCCCTACTCTTTCCTATATTTGCTCTTAAACTTTCTTTCAGGATCTATCACGCTTTCTTTCAGGATCTCGCCCTTTCTTTCAGGATCTCTCACCCTAACCTTTAGGTACCCCTACCCTTTCCTATATTTACTCTCAACCTTTCTCTCAGGATCTCTCACCCTTTCTTTCAGGATTTTTAACCCTTTCTTACATGTACCATGTCTTTAACGAGTAGGTACTCCTACCCTTTCCTACATTTGCACTCACCCTTTCTTTCAAGTTCATCTTCCCTTTCTTTCAGATACATTCACACTAACCTGTAGGTACCCTATCCTTTCTTACATATACTAACACTCTTTCTTACATGTTAAGTACCCTTAGCTACATGTATTCTCACCCATAGCTACATGTATTCTCACCCTACATATATTCCCACAAACAGCTACATGTACTGTCATCCTTAGCTGCATGTACTCTCACCCTTACCTTCATATATTCTCACCCTTACCTACTTGTATTCTCACCAACAGCTACATGTACTGTCACCCATAGCTACATGTACTGTCACCCTTAGCTACATGTACTCTTACCCTTATCTACATGTATTCTCACCTTTTCCTGCATGTAGCATGCTTTGTTTATTTGTATTCACTTTTCAATATATTCCTAGAAGGCTTTTGATTGTTGTTTTGGGTTTTATCTAATCTACACTAATTTTTGGTATTGCTTTACTAAGTGGTTTGTTTGAAGACTATCTTTTCATGAAATTCCATGAAATTAATATATATTTCTTCCGAAGAGTCAGGATGACCTATTGCCATCGTGCACCGTTTGTCGACATCCGCTATACCCTGTGCGCTGTGTGTAATATTTTCTTTCAAATAACATGATGGCCAAGGTTGCTGATATCATACTTGCATCATGCTTGACTGAAGGACTACCAAGTTTGTTCAAATGAATGACATTGACCCATGTTCAAGGTCACTGGTCAACTGTGTAACAAAAGCTCAAGGAACAACCAAAAAGCCCATGGTACCGATATTTGGCTAATGTTCAAGGTCACCTGGATCAAATGTGTCAAAAAATCCCTTTTAATAACCGAAAGGCCCGGGGAACTGATATAACCAAGATTTTTCAAATGAATGACCTGACCAACGTTCCAGGTCACAGGGGTCAAATATGTTAAAGAAACTTCTCAATAACAAAAAGGCCAAGGGTACTGATATTTGGTATGTAGCATGCTGGAATAAAGTTCTACCAATTTTATTTAAATGAATTACCTTGACATACTTTCAAGGTCAAAGGGGTCAAATGTCTTAAAATCTTCAAGAAACTTATTTTCAATAACTAAAAGGCTTGGTTACTGATATTTGATCTGACTAGCATATACCTGTATAAACGCTACCAAATTTGTTAAAATGAATGACCTAAACCAACTTTCAAGGTCACAGGGGTCAAATGTGATAACAATATTTTAAAGGATTCTTCTCAAGTGATATTTGCTGGATGACAGTCTTTTCATTGACTGTCGCAGGAGTCAAATAAAATATCTTTAAACAACTTCGAAATAACCAACAAAAATTATAACGCTGACTTTTCTTTGAAGACAGATTACCATGACGCCTCTTGTTTTATATTCCACAAGTTTGCATGGTGTTTCCGTAAGCCCTCAAACACAAGCATATGCACTGATGATTTTGTTTTAATTTTTGTGAACTTTGTCCAGATAGTCTTTACATTCTCTTAGATGTTATTTGTGATTTCATTTACAGATTTAGCATGTACATATGTATCAGAAATAGACTCTTTATGACATGTTACTAGATGTGTCATACATATAAGTGGTTTTGTTGACAAATAGTGCCCATTTATCGCCGTTTCTTTGGTTTTTTTTAACTAATATGGCAGTTTGTATTGGCTATAATGTGTAGCAATATTTGGTTTTGTCGATATTTACATTATTTATCAACAGGGCCATTTTGTTCACTGATTGTGTGCACTAGTTTTTGCTGTAGTTAAAAATATCAACTTAAAAGAAAGTGTTGTTTGATAATTCATATTTCATAGTTTTGATGTGATTGAAATAACTTTCTAATCTTAAAGGTAAGTTATGATATCAATTGCAAAACTATGTATCTAATTCGTGTTTTATAGTAATTTGACCGTAAATTATTATTTGCATATGTATCAACATTTTGAAATAATTTGAACAAGGTATATAGAACAGTTGACATAATACAGACATATAATAGCCCAGTGTAGTGGTGTTGATACTTTTTGCACCATTTATGCTGTTTCTGTTTCTACATGTTTCTAGGAAAAATTATCAAATGCCACTTCTAATTGTTTGTTCAATTACTTTTACTTACAAGAACATCCAGAAAAAAATTGAAGATCTCGACCTGAACTTGACCTGTCAAGGGAAGTATGGCGGCTCCCTACAGCAGGGGGACAAGAGGGAGTCCACTGCAGCCAAAAAAAGGAGGCAACAGTTTGAGTCGGAGGAAGATAGATTGAGATCTTGTATTGAAAGGTCTTTCAACATATACAAAAACTTGATCTCGGAGGAAATAGATGGTCGAACTAATTTCTTGAAGGTATAGAACATGGTTTTGATTTTGATGTGAGAGGGTTGTCATTGAACCTTAAAGATAAACAAGCATTAAAGTAGGGTCTTGATATGGTCTTTATGGTAATATAAATGTCGGATTTTTTAAGGAAAACATTGTATTGCATGATACTGCAATATAATGTCTAAAAAGTTGTGTCATTTATAACATGAATAAACCCCATATCAATGACCATTGACCATATTTACACGGTATGAAATATGTTATGATGCCTGTATTTTTGTCAAAAAGTTAAATCATTAATCATAGCCAAACGCTTCTGTGCGTTTTCCGTAAATTATTTAAGATAATCCTTTGATGCTGTTGATCAGTAGTTGAAGCAATTATCATACTGTCAATTTATTTCAATCAATTTTTGATATTCGTTACACAATTATATGCATCAAGTTTAGGTAATTCAAATACAATATATCATCATCATGTACAGGAAAATTATAAAAAATACTTAATATTATATGAGTTGTTTATTATAAAGACAATAGATTTAAATGTAAATCGTTTTAACTTTTCAGACCATGAGTGTCATCCGAGATCAGAGCACTGTGTTGGAGACCAGGCGTCTGAAAGTTATGACCGAGGCGTACTGCAGATACATCTCGTTGATCGAGTCATCAGAACCTCTCAGGTATTAGATACTAAGGCCAGCTTATAACAATTACAGGTAGATGGTTATTTAACAGAATGTCGAAAAATGTTTATCATCTTTGGGGAAAAAAAGGAAATATAGTTAGAGGAAAGTATGTATAATGGAATCACATGGGCCAATTCCTTCGAAGCTTCAACTTCATTTCTTTTTGTTATCAAAACATTGATAGTGAAATTGGGGAAAAAATGACATAATAACTGTCACCAAACGAAGCGAAAAAAAGGTGGCATGAATGCAGGTAATACTGTTAAGAGGTAGCATTATACTAGTAAAAAACTGAATAATGTTACAGTTATTGTTAAAAACAAAAGAAATATGTTCATCATGTTCAGACTTAAGTTGAAAAATAGCAATGTATGTAATTGAAATCCTAGTTTACATGGAGAGCAAACAAAATAAACAAAATCAACAAATGAAGTAAAGTATACTTATAACAGTAATTATTTGTAAGTAATACTGTAAGTAAATAACGGATGCAGGCTACGTAATAATTTTGATCATCATTCCTCAAAACTTTTTATAAATGTCCTAGTTAATAATATAACTTGCATATTTTGGTAAGTGCTTTTAAAAATATGTTGCAAAGTTATTTATAAAAAATAATTGTTTCCCCATTCTAATTGACCATCATGAAATTATATAATTTAATGTTTCTATGATTACATTGCTCCATCTACATCTGAAATAAATTAACAATGATATAAACGGAGAAGTACAATGGGTTCATGATGAAAAGTGTATCATTTTTACTCCACTCACAATCTTTATCAGATTATTCTAAACAGACATTGTATCAGTAGAATCTATATTTTGAAGATGATGTAAAACCCAAACTAAACAAGGCAATTTCATCAATGATAAGATATCCTGCCACAAGTCTATGTATTTTGAAAAATGTTTATAACATTTTGCAAACATTGAAATATTATAAGATTTTTGAATACAAAACGTAAGATTATAAATGAGATTACCTGTCTGTCCAGTCCTAGGAGAGAGCTTGTTCTGCACCAGATGCGAAGTATGGCATCAGGAATGGTGGGTGTCAACATGAACATGTTCCAGCAGTGGTCTAAGGAAAAAACCAGATACTACAACTTTGAGTTGTTCACGGTATGTTTAACAGTGGTGTATCTACTATCAGCTCAATTTTATCATTAATATAAATACTTTAATAAAAAAGTCTCTGTGATATGCATTGTATTTTGAATTTCAGCAATTTTTATTCATAGTCATTATCAAATCGATTGAACATCATGGCCAAGTTGTTCAAAAAGTGATTAGCATTTATTCAGTGATTAGTTCAATTTTCAATTATCCTGTAACTTTATAACCAAACCATTGAATTAGTTACAACTTTCAAAATATCAAAATTCGAGTACAGCCAATGTATATGCTCAATTATGGGATTGCAGAATTATTGACGGTTGGAAAATAGTGTTAAAATGTGATTACCAGGTAAGCTGATCATATTTTGAACATCAGGGTCTATTTTTTATGATATTCTAATTGTGTTAGGATATTGAAACGATTTTCTGATTTATTTGTCTTGCATTGATTTTGTTCAGGTAAAATACAAATCTTTTAATGTAAACATACACTTTGTTTAGTTATTTTACATATTACATTCAGCAATACAAAATATCCATATAGTATATATCGCAAAAGTAAAACTTGGAATTGAGCAAGACAAAAAAGTATCATACTTATTTATGTCTTGTAGTAAATTGAATTGCATATACAATGTATATTGAAATTGTCTGGAAAGTTTGGTTTTTAATTTTTTGTTAATTATAAATTTCGTGGAGGCTTTTAAAAGTTGATTGTCAATTACCTAAGATAACCCATAAATCAAACAGATACACTTAAACATAATAAGTATACAGTTGGTATAAGTAAAATGATCTTTAATGAATTTTTTTTTATAATTTATGTAAGAAGAGGATTTTTGTGAATTGCAATAATGGAAAGTAAATGTTTCATTACGAAACTGTACCCATGACCTACTGATATTCTATGAAGGAAGAGAGCTGATGTTAATGTACTAAGGGAAAACAACTGATTTTACAAAGGGAGGCAACTGCTTTTACTAAGGGAGGCAACTGTTTTTACTAACGGAGACAACTGATGTAACTAAGGGAGACAATTGATTTTACTAAGGGAGACAACTGATTTTACAAAGGGAGATAACTGATAATACTAAGGGAGACAACTGATTTTACTAAGGGAGACAACTGATTTAACTAAGGGAGATAACTGATATTCTACTAAGGAAGACAACTGATTCTTGTTTTCAGGATGACTGGTCACATCATGGATTAGGCATTGTTACCAACAATGTACCAGGAGTAGTGATTCCAGCCAATGTCCAGGTGGTGTCCGAGTCTGACAAGACAGGTACAGTATAAGTGGCAGCAGTAGAATGTGTGTCAGATTATTGGTGTCCTTCCGGTTTACAGTATGATTGTCCTTGATTTACAGGGTATGAGTAGGAAGCATGTCATTTAGGATGAGGAAACTAATAAAGTTCTGCGTGTGTGTGTTTTTGAAATTTAAGATGTGTTTCGGTGTCCTCTAGGGACGGGATGTGTCTTTGTTGTTAAAGATGTGGGAGCATGTAAGTGTCTTTGTAGATATGTGGATATGGGTGCCCTTGAAGAGAAGGATGAGGGTGTCTTTGTAGATATGTGGATGTGCATGGATATGGGTGCCCTTGAAGAGAAGGATGAGGGTGTCTTTATAGATATGTGGATATAGGTGCCCTTGAAAAGAAGGATGAGGGTGTCTTTGTGGTTAATTTTGTAGTTATCTTTTTCACTATTTCTCATCATTTTGCAAACTGTTACTAGAAAATGTGTCATGCATTGCTCTGCAATACTTCAGTTTGCCTTTTTTTTCATTCAGACTCGAGTCGTGAAGAAAGATCTGGCCAGTCATATGAAGACAATGGTAACACCGCTGAGAGTGGTGATGATTTCCAGCCCACTAAAGTCTCGGATCAGTCAGATCAAGACACAAAACATGGAAGTCAGCAGCCAGAGCGGTCAAGGTCAGTTGTATACAGGTGTTAAAGATGAAGAAATTCTGAAAGATCTGAAGTATTTTAATACGGCAAAGTCAACACTGGACTGAAAATTTGAGATTGAGTTGCCAAAAGTTTTCAAATGTTTTATTCATTTTGCCAAAAGTCTTGTTCTGTAACGACTTAAGAAAAGATATGGTACTTACAATGCTCGACTTCTGACAAACACTGTTAGTCTAAATACATAATCTTAAAAAGGGAACTATATATATCGTGTTTTAACTTTGTCTGTGCTTTTCTAAACTTTATATGCAACATGTATTCTCACAAAATTCTACATAAAGTAATTCAGCTATACTACTTGGACTGGTCAGTCATGCTACTTTCCATCTGTAGTGCTGTGATCTGTGTATATTAAAGAAATTATTTGATTTCTTCTTTTACATGTTAGACAAACAGAAAACACTAATTTCGGGTTTGAGTCCTTTTTAAGTCGTCTGTCGGCGTCGTCCGCACAACGGTTTCCGTGTGATAACTTGAGTTCCCTTGGTAAATGCACAAATCATACTCAAACTTCGTACAGCGCTTCATTACAAAAAGTTCTTGGTTGGGTTTGCTTTTCAGTTTCAAAGGTCCAATGTCAAGGTCAATGTTATGATAAATAGAAAAAACAGTTTCCATGGCATAACTCGAGTTCCCTTGGGTTAACCAAACTCAAACTTCATATAGTTCCTTACCAAAAGTTCTTGCTTGATATTCCTTTCAAGTTTGAAGGTCAAACGTTAATATCTGTCTCCAGTTTCCTTTGGACAAATCAACCCAAAACTTTATATAGTTCTTACTGGTATGAACAGTATTGAATAATCACGTAACTTTTACTTAATAGGTAAAAAATCAGGGAAGTTTATACATTGGAAGTCTTTAACATCATGATCTGCAAGAATATTCATTACATTGGAATCCATAAGGCAAATCACTCAAATTAAACATCTAAATGATTTAATGAATACCCATAGCTTGTTCCTCAAAACTCATCTCCCAGCTTGCTGCGCAGGCGACACATCCACTTCCGTGGGATTATTGACAAATTTATATGTTTGTGTGTGCTTTGTATTTCTAGGAAAGATAAACAATTGTTTCGTCAGAAGGAAGCCGAAACAAAAGAGTCAAATGGCGGAGTGCAAGAGGTTACAACAAAGGTCGGTCGTAATCCAGGATCAAGGGTCAAAGGTGAAACCACTTCTTCTGATGAGAATGTTGATACACCAGCAATAACCCACAACAAGACCAGCCGTAGACTTATGGGACCAAATCCTAAAAGCCTTAACCCACCTCCAAAGTCTTCAACAGATGGTTGGCGAGCCACGCAAACCCCCCTTGAAAATTTAACACTGCCAGTCAGAAACAAAGACCAGGCCAAAAGGCGAAGTGTTAACTCGTCTGAGAACGAGTCGATGAGGGACGGGTCACAAAAATCACCTGTGGAGGATGCCAACACAAAGGGCACAAAGTCTCCGAGCTCCGAAAATGTAGCAGCGCATTTACAAATGCAGAGATTTACTGGCACAGATCACCCTTACTATACACCAGGGGACCCACTGGATCTGGAAACTCTTGTTTTGCCTGAGGATACTGCCATTAGGCCAGAGGTAGGCTACAGTAAAATACTATTAAATCATTCTTACAGAACACAAGAATAATCTTAAAATTACTTCTTTTTAGGTCACCTGGCTTGAAGGGCCAGGTGAACTAATGCTGTGGCGTGTCATACATAAGACTGTCCATCCAGCTTCAGCTTTATACTCTTAACTACATTTTGTCAATAACCAAAAGGCTCAGGGTAAAGATATTCAGGCATTAGATACTTTGACCGAGTGCTGAAATAATGCATCAAAAAATTAGCAAAGTCCATTTGTTGAGAATATTTTAACATGATTGTAATACAGGAACACACAGCCACTTGTTCAGTCAGGATGGATGAAAAAACAAACTGTCAAATAATTGGATGTATTATCGTGCAACAGTTTCTGTCTGTATAAAAAGTGGTTTCGGTTTTCAACAATTCTCTTTCAAATAGTGTACATTTATTAGATTCCCACCAGGAATAGGTAGGTATAGTTTTGCACTGTGTCCAGCCTTCTTTCCTTCCCTCCTTCTATCCCTCCTGCCAACACATTTCCACTTTCTTCTCCAGGATCTATCTCATACTAACAAACTGAAACTGGTATGTCCAGCATTAAAAAGCGCAGAATCTGGTTGTCATTCTATTAAAATCTTGATGGAATCTTTCTGTTTTGGATTCTATTTGTCTGTGGAATCTTCATCTCTTATAGTTATGTCTGTGGAATCTCATCCAACCATTTGTTTCTGATATTGGTATGTAATGAGTTGGTTCTTTTATCAAAACTCTTTCTGTATTAGCCCACTTTCTAGCCATATACTGTAGTTCTAAAAAAATCCAGCCATGGATATAGTTCTTGTAAAAATCTTTTTGGTTAAGCCCCCTTTCAGCCATGGATTTAGATGTAGTAAAATCCGACCATGTATCTAGTTCTTGTAGAAACATTTTTAAGCCCCCTTTCCAGCTATGGTATAGATAGTAAGGATCTCTCTGTTTCAGGCTCCATTCAAGCCAATGATCAACAACTGGATGGACCCTGATGTTGATCCACTAGATGGCAACTCTTCAGATCATAACCTGCTGTCCCAATTCCTGAACAAAACCAAATCCAAATTCAGGAAATCGAAAAAGGTCAGGAAACCAAAAAGTCCAGAGATAGTGGACACTGGCCCAGTTCCTTTTGATTTTGGATGTGAAGATGTGGATGAGTTTTCCACAGTCGTTGAACCATTTGTAATGGAATCCCAAGGGGTTCGGGCTCCACCCTCTACCCCAGGAACACGTCAACCAGTGCAGAAATCGAAGACCGCAGCAAGAAGTGCATCAGACTCTAGCGAGAATGGTGGGTGTTCAGTTTTCAAATTCTTATTATGGTTTTTGAGCATCTCAAGTGATAAACACAAATTTGCTTCTAGAAAAAGGCTTACAATTTCATTTCGCAGGATCACCTTGTGCTTGTGTTAAACATGTGAAACTAATGAATCCTTTAAGATTGATTCTTCATTTCTTAATGCTGGTATACGTGTGTATCCCAACAAAATATAATGACGTTGCAATGTGTTTTCAGGAAACCGCAAAGCACGTAAAGCCAAACACCGTGCAAAGGTCATCAAATTGTGCACAATTGATTCCTATCAGGCAAAAACGGAGGACGAAATCAGCTTCGTATCAGGTAATAACAAATATCTTGTGCAGAAACTTAACAAAAGAAGATTCAATCTGTACAAGCCGACCTAGCAGATATCGAGGCTAAACTCGTCGGTTTTTCAATTTACTAAGATTTTTCTTGGTATATAAGCTAAGAATTAACAAGGATATATATCAGTTAATCTTAATATAAAAGTTCATTGTCCAATATTGCAACACATTACTTCTCTTTCTGATTTATGTGACGACAAATTTTATGAGTTTTCTGAAAAGATACTAATGCTTCACACTCGTGAAAGATATCGATATCGAGGAATTACTGAAGACACGGAATGTATTCCCTATTTTATTATGGTTTAGATGATTTCCTATAACTTTATATGGTTTTAGGTCAAACAGTGAAAATGATCCATCGTGAAAATGCCGAAGGAATGGCTTATGGCTATATTCGATCAAGCCGATTGAAGAAACGTGAATATGGATACTTCCCTGTCAGTCTTGCAGTTCAGCTCGTAGAAGGCGGGACCAGACCCCTCAGTAGGGAAGTCGGTGGATTCTTCAAGAAGCGTTAACTAATTTAAAAAAAAAATTCACTCGTGTAACAATCTGCTTAAAATTGTTTCATTGAAAGCCACCGCAGATTTTACATTTGAGTGTACAAAAAAAATAGCAAAAATGTAAAAGTGCTTACCATGGATTGATTTTATTTAGAATTAAGTTACATGTATATATGTTAGAATAATTAATGTATTGTAAAAAATAATATAATATATCTTTGAGTAACGTATTATATTGCTTCGCGTAAACAGTGTACCAACACTTGATTAATAATTCCTATAAGGAAAAACAACACATGAATAAGCAGGAAATGCATATTTTAGTAAACTTTTGTCATAATCTATATGTAATAATTGCTATCAGTTCACATTGCATAACAACAAGCATTTTTTTTATTCAAATTAAAAATTTTCTAAATTTTTTTAAAATTACAAATTATAAGTTTAAAGAATGCCATGAAAAAGTACAAAAAAATATATTGATGAGCGTGAAAGTGCAAAATTAGATAACCTATGTCAGGTTTTAGGTTGCTATCGGATAGAAGTAAGTTTCAATAACCCAAACAAAACTTACTGAAGCTACTTGTGTCAGCTCTAATGATAGCGAATGTAGATCAGTGCTACTTGATGCTAACGAAGATATCGTCTGCAAAAAGTACCGAAATTGTAAGTAAATTGCAATTAAATCGCAATTAATTTCAACATCACATAGAGAAACTCGTATATAGGCCACCAGAATATTTTTTAAATTAAGATCTAAATTTAATACCACATCACATGTCAAGTAAGTTGATCGCATTGTTATGCACATTGAGTTCAGAGTAGAAATCTCCAGTAACAGGTTCTGTCATGTAGGCTTACGTCAGACTCTAATGTTACTCTCACATCTACCAACTAGTTATTGATTTAACTTGTACCAATGTATGTACCAAAGAACTAAATTGAAAACCACATCGCATGGCAAGTAAGTTGATCGTCTAATTTGGTTCAGCTCCATATTCATTGTTATGCACATTGAGTTCAGAGTAGAAATCTCCAGTAACAGGTCCTGTCATGTAGGCTTACATCAGACTATAATGTTACTCTCGCATCTACCAACTAGTTATTGATTTAACTTGTACCAATGTATGTACCAAAGTACCAGCATGGATAGTGATGATTGTTAGGTTCCATCTTACTTAAACAACACAAAGAATGGAAAAATGACACTTTAACACCTGTCAATAATTCCAACATCCATTCAAAACAAACATATTCCGTGATATGTTCATTATGTTTCGAGTAGGAACAACTATAACTGGGTCAGATCTGGTGGCAAACAAATGGCCCAATGTTTTCTTAGATTGTCTCTTTGCTGAACACTAAGCAAAGAATCGAGACATGAGTCGGTTTGTTATTGATCAGACTTTAACAATACCGTGTAAGTAATACAAATACAAATACCAAAAATAATGTAAAATTTAAAAGTGCAAAAATTGTATAACCTATGTAAGGTTATGAAATGCTATCAGCTAGCAGTAAGTTTCAATAACCCAATCGACTTACTGTAGCTGATTTGATTTCCAACAGTAGAAAGGATGGGATAATGTAAATAGGTCAACTGTAGCACCTGTCATTGATTCCAACATCCATTTAAATGGAACATATTCCGTGATATGTTCTTTCTGTTTCGAGTAGGAACAGATTTAACTGGGTCAAATCAGATGCAAAACAAATGACCCAGATGTTGCCCTAGATTGTCTCTTTGCTCAACACCAAGCATCAAATCGAGGCATGATTCGGTTTGTTATTGATCAGACTTTAACAATACCATGTAAGTAATGAAAAAAAACCTTTTCAAGGTTTTAGATTGCTATCGCATAGAAGTAAGTTTCAATAGCCCAAACACGACTTACAGTAGCTGTTTGTCTCAGCTTTATAGAATGATAGCGAATGTAGGTCAGTGCTACTTGATGCTAACGAAGATATCGTCAGCAAAAAGTACCAACATGGAAAGTAAATTGCAATTAAATCGCAATTAATTTCAACATCTCATAGAGAAATTCGTATATAGGCCGCCAGAATAATTTTTGAAATAAGAACTAAATTGAATACCACATCGCATATCAAGTAAGTTGATCGTCTAATTTGGTTCAGCTCCATATTCATTGTTATGCACATTGAGTTCAGAGTAGAAATCTCCAGTAACAGGTTCTGTCATGTAGGCTTACATCAGACTCTAATGTTACTCTCACATCTACCAACTAGTTATTTATTTAACTTGTACCAATGTATGTACCAAAGTACCAGCATGAATAGTGATGTTTGTTAGGTTCCATCTTACTTAAACAACACAAAGAATGGAAAAATGACACTTTAATACCTGTCAATAATTCCAACATCCATTCATAACAAACATATTCCGTGATATGTTCATTATGTTTCGAGTAGGAACAACTATAACTGGGTCAGATCTGGTGGCATATAAATGGCCCAATGTTTTCTTAGATTGTCTCTTTGCTGAACACTAAGCAAAGAATCGAGGCATGAGTCGGTTTGTTATTGATCAGACTTTAACAAAACCGTGTAAGTAATACAAATACAAATACCAAAAATAATGTAAAATTTAAAAGTGCAAAAATTGTATAACCTATGTAAGGTTATGAATTGCTATCAGCTAGCAGTAAGTTTCAATAACCCAATCGACTTACTGTAGCTGATTTGATTTCCAACAGTAGAAAGGATGGAATAATGTAAATAGGTCAACTGTAGCACCTGTCATTGATTCCAACATCCATTTAAATGGAACATATTCCGTGATATGTTCTTTCTGTTTCGAGTAGGAACAGATGTAACTGGGTCAAATCAAATGCAAAACAAATGACCCAAATGTTGCCCTAGATTGTCTCTTTGCTCAACACCAAGCATCAAATCGAGGCATGATTCGGTTTGTTATTGATCAGACTTTAACAATACCATGTAAGTAATGAAAAAAAACCCTTTGCAAGGTTTTAGATTGCTATCGCATAGAAGTAAGTTTCAATAGCCCAAACACGACTTACAGTAGCTGTTTGTCTCAGCTTTATAGAATGATAGCGAATGTGGGTCAGTGCTACTTGATGCTAACGAAGATATCGTCAGCAAAAAGTACCAACATGGAAAGTAAATTGCAATTAAATCGCAATTAATTTCAACATCTCATAGAGAAATTCGTATATAGGCCGCCAGAATAATTTTTGAAATAAGAACTAAATTGAATACCACATCGCATATCAAGTAAGTTGATCGTCTAATTTGGTTCAGCTCCATATTCATTGTTATGCACATTGAGTTCAGAGTAGAAATCTCCAGTAACAGGTTCTGTCATGTAGGCTTACATCAGACTCTAATGTTACTCTCACATCTACCAACTAGTTATTTATTTAACTTGTACCAATGTATGTACCAAAGTACCAGCATGAATAGTGATGTTTGTTAGGTTCCATCTTACTTAAACAACACAATGAATGGAAAAATGACACTTTAATACCTGTCAATAATTCCAACATCCATTCATAACAAACATATTCCGTGATATGTTCATTATGTTTCGAGTAGGAACAACTATAACTGGGTCAGATCTGGTGGCATATAAATGGCCCAATGTTTTCTTAGATTGTCTCTTTGCTGAACACTAAGCAAAGAATCGAGGCATGAGTCGGTTTGTTATTGATCAGACTTTAACAAAACCGTGTAAGTAATACAAATACAAATACCAAAAATAATGTAAAATTTAAAAGTGCAAAAATTGTATAACCTATGTAAGGTTATGAATTGCTATCAGCTAGCAGTAAGTTTCAATAACCCAATCGACTTACTGTAGCTGATTTGATTTCCAACAGTAGAAAGGATGGAATAATGTAAATAGGTCAACTGTAGCACCTGTCATTGATTCCAACATCCATTTAAATGGAACATATTCCGTGATATGTTCTTTCTGTTTCGAGTAGGAACAGATGTAACTGGGTCAAATCAAATGCAAAACAAATGACCCAAATGTTGCCCTAGATTGTCTCTTTGCTCAACACCAAGCATCAAATCGAGGCATGATTCGGTTTGTTATTGATCAGACTTTAACAATACCATGTAAGTAATGAAAAAAAACCCTTTGCAAGGTTTTAGATTGCTATCGTATAGAAGTAAGTTTCAATAGCCCAAACACGACTTACAGTAGCTGTTTGTCTCAGCTTTATAGAATGATAGCAAATGTAGGTCAGTGCTACTTGATGCTAACGAAGATATCGTCAGCAAAAAGTACCAACATGGAAAGTAAATTGCAATTAAATCGCAATTAATTTCAACATCTCATAGAGAAATTCGTATATAGGCCGCCAGAATAGTTTTTAAAATAAGAACTAAATTGAATACCACATCGCATGGCAAGTAAGTTGATCGTCTAATTTGGTTCAGCTCCATATTCATTGTTATGCACATTTAGTTCAGAGTAGAAATCTCAAGTAACAGGTCCTGTCATGTAGGCTTACATCAGACTCTAATGTTACTCTCACATCTACCAACTAGTTATTGATTTAACTTGTACCAATGTATGTACCAAAGTACCAGCATAGATAGTGATGATTGTTTGATTCCATCTTACTTAAACAACACAAAGATGGAAAATTTACACTTTAACACCTGTCAATAATTCCAACATCCATTCAATCGAAACATATTCCGTGATATGTTCTTTCTGTTTCGAGTAGGAACAGATGTAATTGGTTCAAATCTGGTGGCATATAAATGGCCCAAATGTTTTCTTAGATTGTCTCTTTGCTCAACAGCACGCAAAGAATCGAGGCACGAGTCGGTTTGTTATTGATCAGACTTTAACAATACCGTGTAAGTAATACAAATACAAATACCAAAAAAAATGTAAAATTTAAAAGTGCAAAAATTGTATAACCTTTGTAAGGTTATGAATTGCTATCAGCTAGCAGTAAGTTTCAAAAACCCAATCGACTTACTGTAGCTGATTTGATTTCCAACAGAGGAAAGGATGGAATAATGTAAATAGGTCAACTGTAGCACCTGTCATTAATTCCAACATCCATTTAAATGGAACATATTCCGTGATATACCATATGTTCTTTCTGTTTCGAGTAGGAACAGATGTAACTGGGTCAAATCAGATGCAAAACAAATGGCCCAAATGTTGCCTATGATTGTCTCTTTGCTCAACACCAAGCAATTAATCGAGGCACGAGTCGGTTTGTTATTGATCAGACTTTAACAATACCGTGTAAGTTATACAAATACAAATACCAAAAATAATGTAAACTTTAAAAGTGCAAAAATTGTATAACCTTTGTAAGGTTATGAATTGCTATCAGCTAGCAGTAAGTTTCAATAACCCAGACAAGACTTACTGTAGCTGATTTGATTTCCAACAGTAAAAAGGATGGAAATAATGTTGATAGGTCAACTGTAGCACCTGTCAATAATTCCACCATCCGTTTAAATGGAACATATTCCGTGATATGTTCATACTGTTCCGAGTGGGGACAGTTGTAACTTGGTCAAATCAGATGCAAAACAATTGACCCAAATGTTGCGTTATATTGTCTCTTTGCTCAACACCAAGCAACAAATCGAGGCAGGAGTCGGTTTGTTATTGATCAGACTTTAACAATACCGTGTAAGTAATGAAAAAAACCCTTTGCAAGGTTTTAGATTGCTATCGGATAGCACTAAGTTTCAATAACCCAAACAAGACCTACTGTAGCTATTCGTCTCAGCTCTATAGAATGATAGCAAATGTAGATCAGTGCTACTGCGAAGATATCGTAAGCAAAAGGTCCCAACATTGAAAGTAAATTGCAATTAAATCGCAATGTATTTCAACATCTAATAGAGAAATTCGTATATAGGCCACCAAAATATGTTTTTTTTTAATAAGAACTAAATTCAATACCACATCACATGTCAATTAAGTTTTGATTGTCTAATTTGGTTCAGTTCCAAATTCATTGTTATGCACATTGAGTTCAGAGTAGAAATCTCCAGTAACAGGTCCTGTCATGTAGGCTTACATCAGACTCTAATGTTACTCTCACATCTACCAACTAGTAATTGATTTAACTTGTACCAATGTATGTACCAAAGTACCAGCATGGATAGTTATGTTTGTTAGGTTCCATCTTACTTAATCAACACAGGGAATGGAAAAATGATACTTTAACACCTGTCAATAATTCCAACATCCATTCAAACGAAACATATTCCGTGATATGTTCTTTCTGTTTCGAGTAGGAACAGATGTAATTGGGTCAAATCTGGTGGCATATAAATGGCCCATATGTTGCCATAGAGTGTCTCTTTGCTCAACACCAAGCAAGGAATCGAGGCACGAGTCGGTTTGTTATTGATCAGACTTTAACAATACCGTGTAAGTAATACAAATACAAATACCAAAAAAATGTAAAATTTAAAAGTGCAAAAATTGTATAACCTATGTAAGGTTATGAATTGCTATCAGCTAGCAGTAAGTTTCAATAACCCAAACAACTTACTGTAGCTGATTTGATTTCCAACAGTAGAAAGGATGGAATAATGCAAATAGGTCAACTGTAGCACCTGTCAATAATTCCAACATCCTTTTAAATCGAACATATTCCGTGATATGTTCTTTCTGTTTCGAGTAGAAACAGTTGTAACTGAATCAAATCAGATGTAAAACAAATGGCCCAAATGTTGCGTTATATTGCTCTTTGCTCAACACCAAGCAACAAATCAAGGCATGATTCGGTTTGTTATTGATCAGACTTTAACAATACCGTGTATGTAATTCAAAACAAATACCAAAAATATTGTAAAACCAAAAAGTGCGAAAATTGTATAACCTATGTAAGGTTATAGATTGCTATCAGCTAGCAGTAAGTTTCAATAACCCAAACAAAACTTACTGTAGTCTGTAGCTTAATACTGGGGATAGGTCTACTTTAGCACCTGTCAATAATTCCAACATCCATTTCAATTGAACATATTCCGTGAAATGTTCATTCTGTTTCGAGTAGAAACAGTTGTATCTTGGTCAAATCAGATGCAAAACAAATGGCCCAAATGTTGCCTTAGATTGTCTCGTTGCTCAACACCAAGCAACAAATCGAGGCACGAGTCGGTTTGTTATTGATCAGACTTTAACAATACCGTGTAAGTAATACAAATACAAATACCAAAAATAATGTAAAATTTAAAAGTGCAAAAATTGTATAACCTATATAAGGTTATGAATTGCTATCAGCTAGCAGTAAGTTTCAAAAACCCAATCAACTTACTTTAGCTGATTTGATTTCCAACAGTAGAAAGGATGGAAATAAAAATGATAGGTCTACTGTAGCACCTGTCAATAATTCCAACATTTATTTATATGGAACATATTCCGTGATATGTTCTTTCTGTTTCGAGTAGGAACAGATGTAACTTGGTCAAAACAAATGGCCCACATGTTGCCTGAAATAGTCCCATCGCGTAACACCAAGCAATGAATCGAGGCACTTATCGGTTTGTTATTGATCAGACTTTAACAAAACCGTTAAGTAGTATATAACAAATACCAAAATATTGTAAAACGTAAAAGTGCAAAAAATTGATAACCTATGGAAGGTTTTGTATTGCTATCAGCTAGCAGTGAGTTTCAATAACCCAAACAAAACTTACTGTAAGCTGTAGCTTAATATATTCCAAAGGTAGGTAAATTTTAACTTCATGTTTGAGAAATTAACAATAGGTTAACAACAACAACAATAAATTTCGGCCACGAATTATCAAAATGAATAGTGAGGGTTTTTTTTCAAAGAATTGCCATTTAATCACCCCTTTTAAACATCTTAAAAAGGGATCGTATATTTTAGCCATTAAATCACATTGTTTATACTTTAAGAATGCTAGAAAAGTTGCTTGAAGGTAAATTATTATCATATTATAACAAAAATAAAGTAAGCCTAAAATGATTGAAAATTTGTCCAAATATTGTCCTGATAATATTTCTTGTAAAATTTATGCAATGTTAACTTTCTATCGGAACATATTGTTTGATAATGGTTCTCAATACAATTATTATTAATGTACGTTTCGGCCAACATTATAAAAGATCAACTGTTGGTACCAAAGTTCTCTTTATAATATTTTAAATTGTAAAAATTAATAATGAACAAAATGTAAAAATGAAATTCAGAAGAGTTTGTAACGTTTAAGAAAATGAGTAGCAAAAACACATCATAACGTATATTTAAAAGAATTAAAACTGATTTATCAGTGATTGAAAAGGTAAAAACTTTATAAATACTATATGTATTGATTCTTTTCTGCATAATATTATATATTACTAAAAATTTCTATGTTGTACATAATAGGTCCTTTAGATAGATTGAATAATAGGCATTGTTCAAATTTTAGCAATGAATACAATATTTTAAATTTGCTTAATGTGTTTATTTTTTCTTTTTTTCTCTCTCTCTTTTTGTTTTTGTTTTTTTGTTGGGTTTTTTTTTTTTGTTGGTTTTTTTGGGGGGGAGGGGGGGGTATTTTTCATAATGCTACGTATATATCGGCTCATAATAATAAGTATGTTTAAAATTCAGGTTTTAAATTATTACTCATAATAATAATATCGTGTTTCACAGCCATGGATTGAACAGGATTAGAGCGGATCAAATATTATGTTAACATTTTTTGTAACTATTGGTGGGGGGGGGGGGGAGTCTGAGTTGTATCGGTTTGCATTTTGTAGCTAAAACAATGCATGCATTGATTTGAATTTGCTTATAATTTCCTGTTAACTATTCGATAAATATATTTCGAAATGAACAAACTTGTGCTGTATCTAGATGTTAAATATTGAATTATGTCTAATCTGTTTTCTTTACTTTTTATTTTGAATTGTTTGATAAATACTTTTCCTGTTATACAAAAGAGGTGCTGTGGCTTGATAATGCATTAGATCTAGTGTGTATGCTTGAGTTATAGCAAAAAAACTCAATGTACTTCATTGTAACTCACCTGGACCGAAGGACCAAGGTGAGCTAATGCCATGCCGTGGCGTCCATCGTCCGTCCGTTCGTCAACAATCGACTTCTTCTGAAGCGTTGATCGGCATTGAACTAGATTTTGTAAGAAGCCTTCCTATGTGACTGGTATCCAACTTTATACAAATGATTGGACTGACACGACATCGGCCTAAGGGCGGGCCGAAATTGGTCCATTTGGCAATATTCATATAAACGACTTCTTCTCTAGATCAAAGCAATGTATACCATTGTTATAAAAAGTTAATAATGATCTTCTGTGGAAGCATCCCTAGGTGGGTGGGATGCAAATTTATACAAATGATTGGCCTGAACCCCTGGAACCTCAGGGGGCAGGGCCAAAAGCGGTCCATTTGGCAATATTGATATTAACAACTTTTTCTCTGGAACTAAGCAATGTTTAACATATATTTTAATGATAGCAATTCAATTCTATACGAAAATTACAAATGATGGCGCTGACCCCCAGGGGTCCGAAGGATTTGGCCAAATCCTGGCAATTCATCTAAATCTGATATAAAGCAATTTTAAATAATTTTCCTCTAAATGTTCTTTTTAATCAGAAAGCTATATCTGTAAGTGTTTATTTATTTTTCATTACTGCATGGTAACATACTTTTGTTGTGGTAGATCCCACACTGGTAAAGTGTATTTGTCGAAATCAAGGTTAGCTAAACAGGCTCTCTGGGCCCCTTGTTCCTTTGAAGCATATTCTGCATTGTTTTAAATGAGATGCTGTATACATACGTTTGTGTATCAGATCATGTGTGTTTTTTTTCTGAACAATCAATCCATTTTGGCTTTGATTACCCCATTGTTATACAACGAAGGGGCTGTTTTAAGATTTTTCATAAAATGTACATATACTGTATATTGTTTTGTTTTTAAAAAAAATATGAATATATACAATGTTTTTCAGTTTGATATGTAATTTTTGTTATTATTATTATTTTCTCCTCGAATGGTTTCATTTTGTACAAGAAAGATGTAATAACTTGATTTTGCTGTATTGATTATGTTAATTTGAAAGAATTAATATACTGTTTTAAAAACTGATTAAATTTTGTTTTGAATTGTTTGATGTTGTGGGTACTAGCATGTCCAGCTTGTTCAGTTGTAGTCCTTGTAGTCTATAGATTTAGTTGCAAGTAACGCTGGGGATAATTATTCTAAACAAATGTTAAATTGAAACGTTTGCGGGAGTTACTTCCCTTGCATCACAATTTCTGTAACTTCGTATTCTATGTGTACATCTATGCCATTACTAGGAGAGGACTAATAAAGGCAAAGCCTGTTGTCCAATCCTTTTGATATTCAATAAAATTTTCCGAAATGAAATAAAATAGCAGCAACCTTTACACTTGAAATTTTGATGATGCTAGTTATTATGCGGAATCATTTACACATCTACTTCACCTGTGATGTTATAAAACCGATAACCTTTGGATAACATTTGGTTTGGTTTATTTTTGTTTCACCTCTTATTAACAGGTAGGTTCATTTAAGGACGTGTCAGGTTTTCTAAGGTGGAGAAAGCCGGAGTACCCGGTAAAAAAATACCGACCTACAGTCAGTTCCTGGCAGCTGCCCCACGTGGGTTTCGAACTCGGAGGGCTAGTAGAATGTCGGGATACCTTCACCACTCGGCCATCGCAGCCCCGTAAACAGTATATCTTTCCGGTCACAAACCACATGACTTAAACTATTAATACTTTTTTTTTTTATAAAAGTGATAAACATTCAAAATAATGTATAAAAGATTCTGTGATTATGTGTTTCGTAAAATATGTCATGGGAAAATGATCAGGTGTCTTGATGATGGAGTATTTCTTTTATTTGAGAAAAACATTTTCAAACAGTTTCTGACTGAATATGAGATAATTATCAGAACGTAATTTTTTGCTTTAATAACTGACAAGACGAAATGGGTCAAAAAATGTAAAGATTGATAGAAAATACATATAAACATGTATGTATGAATCAGTCATGAACACTTTTTTTCATGGGACTTTTCTCCCAAATTCATTGTTAGAGTTATGTTTCTTTGATTGGAAGCCAACAGTACAGTACAGTTATATTTACATTCTGTGTTGCCTTCGCCTATAAATTATTACTAAACAAAATTGCAGTACATGTATATTACAATTTGCAATCTACATAACACGATGTTATTCCTAACGCCGTTTTGGACTATGTTATATATCAAAGCTTTGCATTCCGCCTCAGATAACATGTATAATGGTTTTGAATCAATCGCTTAGATGACATTGATTTAAATCGGGCCATTCGGACGTCTTTTCTGGCGCCATATTGGACTATGTTAGTCAACGCTTTGCACTCCGGCCCAGGTAACATGAATGATGGCTTTGAGTCAAGAGCTCAGATGACATTTCAGGCTTTTCAGATAAAGAAAAACACATGGGAAAGGAATAACGTTTACCGACTTTATATCAAAGAAATAAACTCAGACATAATTTAAAATCATCTGGAATGTAAATATAAGTACGAGCGGCATAATTATTTATCTGTCACCCAAATTGTATTCATATCGACGGTATACTGCATCTGGTAACAGTTCAATGCTTTAGTGAATCATATAAAAAATAAACGGATGCATTGGTGTGAATTTCAATATATCTCCCATGAGCATCTTCGAGCAAGTTTTTGTGTGTGAATGTTACGTCATCTTTCAACCAAATGTTACAAATGCCATCACCCATGCCTACCTCACGTCCATCCTGTAATTTACAATAATAGTTGAAATATACTTATAAGGAAATATCAAGATTGATATGAAAAATGTGTTTAATGCGTTCAATTCCTCCAAATTTATCGTAAGAGTAATGTTTCTTTGGTTGAGAAAAATCGCACATGAAGTCAGTCAACAGTTCAGTTCAGTTCAGTTGTGAATCCTAGAAAAAATTAACGACTGCGGGCTACAAAGTGGTTTGCAATATGGTATAAAATATCTTCAATCAGATGTTATAAATGTCATCTCCCGGGTCTACATCGTGTGTTCATCCATCAAAAATCTATCCCAAATTAAAAGGGGAAAAAACTTAATTCGGAAAATGATGTTAAATGAAATATTTTCTTTTCTTTGTTTAATTTCTAGGTTACAATGTTTACAATTATTTAAATCTAAATACAGTGTATGACTTTGTAAATATTTCATACTACTAGGAAACGCTGCGTTTTACTATTTCTCTGATACATACAAATCCTGTTTCGATTTAAAACAGCAATACAAATACATACGGAATTTCGATTAATTGGTATTACATTGATGAAGTGAATATTACTTATCAATCTCTTCATTATTACGGCAGTCTTCATTCTAGATAGACTATGATATGACTTTAGTTCAGCTGAAAATTGTGTCTGTATATTTCATAACTTTTAACTAACACGTGTATTTTACTAACAAGAGGACCATGTGGAGGATCAGTCTTTGACTAAACATGTATTTTATCCTGAGAAAAAATGTTCAGTTTACATTGTAATTCTGAAGATAACAGAAACGAATCTATGATGTGTATCATTTTAATTTGGTTTACTTTTAAAATATCGGCGTAAACATAGAAATCAAATTGGGCGGAGCAAACCAGTTTTCTGACAAAAGTAGCTAATCTAGGTTACAAAAATTACTGCAGATATTTATCAATGAATGTAATACTAAGTATAGCTCTTATATGTATTACATGTCTATAAAAAAAAAATTCAGAGAATACCAAAGCGTCAAAAAAAACATAATCCGAACTCAAAATCGATTGAACTAGTGGCAAAATAGGAACAAAGGAAAGATCTACATGGAGACTCTCGTAAAAGCACAAGAGAATAAGACCAGGTGTTCCGGAAGAGTAAACGTCTTCTGCTTCATCGACGACACCCGCCATGTAACATAGCCCCAGAGTTATAAGGTCTGTCGATAGTTCATACGGTTACCTGACATACCATTGCGACAGAGGAGGAATATGTGATTCTGAAGCAAAAGTTTAAAATAGAACGTCAAAAATTGCACACGTATCATCCGATGCTGGTATTTTGTATTTCTTATTTATTACTAATCAATGTTTGTGCAGTGTTATTTCGTGACTTTGAACCAAACAGAAGATTGAAGCATGTCCTTTTAAGGAATCATACACGTTTTCTTTAATATCCCGTCCGAGAATCATATGGACAGATTGTCAATAGAATACCATTAATATAGTGAAATAGCTAACACAGATGTACTTCCTGTTAATGTGTAGTTTATGCATTCAATTAGGTCATTATAGTTGGCATTTTTCTTTTATTTTGTACTTCACACACATCTTTAAACAACATTCATTTCAACCACTAGTAACTATTCTTTTTCTCCGGGGAGAACTTACATCTCAACAAACCCTGTGTACCCCATTACTGTGAATAACCTCTTTTTCTGTACCCGATAATGCAATACTGATGAGGAACGTGTTGTGAATAATTGATCAATTGTTCTCGAACGAACTTTGCAGACTTGGTATAAACGAAATCACTTGATTTGAACAAAGATATATGAGGTAATTGAAATGTTGATTATAGATATAAGTATTCAAAAAGCATCATTATATTCGTGTTAATTCATTTCTTCGCACGTTCAAGTATATTGATTGCAATGTTTTCATTAATAATTAAAAAGTACAAATGAAATTTGCAATTTAAAAAAAACGCTCTCTCAAATAAGAAAATAGTAATGAGTAATGGTTTA
Organism: Mimachlamys varia; assembly: GCA_947623455.1. Classification (NCBI taxonomy): domain Eukaryota; kingdom Metazoa; phylum Mollusca; class Bivalvia; order Pectinida; family Pectinidae; genus Mimachlamys; species Mimachlamys varia. Next base: position 22,657,891 of record OX392532.1, on the reverse strand, counting down.
AAAGTAGAATAATATAAAATGCATAATACAAAGGAATATTTTATGCATAAAAATGGCGTGACACAAACAAATCTCTACGGTCTAGATAATGCTATGTGTGTTTTTTTTTAATTACATATATTTATGGACGGTGATTAGGATGCGTACAAATATGTGCCATGTCTCGGCGGTTGTCATGCTATTCTAACAATTGACATTTTGGACGATGATTGAATTATTCATTTACACTCATTCAGAATTATTGTCCACCCATTGGCAGTGTTAATTGCTTTAACATAATATATAAACCCATCTGAACTTTGATTACAGCTTTAAAATTGATTGGATCATTATTATACAGTGATCTCGTCATCTAAACACCCGCATTCTTCTTTCAGGAAACAGTTTAAAAATGTATTCCTCTTTGTAAATTCTGATCCACCGTTTGGTTACCTTGGTGTTAGAGTAGGTAAAAATTGATGAGAAAGTAAGTTCCTCACATCTGAAAGTCGTTACATCAATTATAGAGTCATAAACACCCCGCTACACCACAGGCTTATAACTTACCATTATCAAATTAAGCGCGATCGTTTAATCTCAAAGTTCCTGGTTGGCAATATCTTTGCTGAGAATAGTAAAAAGACCTTCCAGCAGATTGTAGACATAAAATGGGAACAAACCTTGCATCCTTCTGATTAATATGCGTTGACTTTGAATAGCAAGAAATGAATTCACCATATCGATCCTACCATGGTATATACACCGAGATCTTGACATTAAGGACACCACAGACTCTTACTTTTAAAATCCCAACAAAGATGACGTCAACACTCCAAAAAGTGAGATGAATTTGACGTTCTGATCGTGAACTTTCCCCTAGCCAAGGTATTCATGTTTCACATGACTTGGTCGAATTACTATACTTATTAGAGTGTCTTGGTGGTTTTAATAGCACTACCGGCGATCAATGTGAAGACCTGTCATAATTTGAATTCGACTTAAATTCACATGACGAGGGGCATTTGATGAAGCAGAAGATGCCTACCCTTCCGGATCATGTGGCCTTATTCTCCGTATACTTTTCAGTTGTAAATATTTCCTCATTTCAAATTTCGTCATTGTTTTATCGACTGTTAGTTAAGGATATGAGTAATGTTAACACTTCAGTATTCTGTTGTATGTGGTCCGTTGTCTAACTAACATTTGTAAATGCAGTGCGGAATGAAACAATGCATTCAGATGACGTAACACAAAAATATATCTTTTATAGTTAGTAATAGATACAGTATGCCGGAAAAAAAAATTAAAACTGCACCATACAGCTGTTTCGTCCTCGTAGGAACCTTCAGTGATGCTAGGGGCCAAAAGGTGGGAATCCAAAATTTCTGAAATAATGTAGAAGCAGAAGGGTCAGGTGCGTAAAACCCCTATAATTTATGAATTTAGAAGTAAAATTAAAATTAGATTAATGAAGAGGGTGTTAACAAAACAATGATTTATTGACTTGATTTGCCTTTCTCCCGACACATTCAGTCCCGTTCTTATACAATTATGAACATGCATCAACATGTTATATATGACCATAATGACATTTACTAAATTATGAACGCTAGATGAAAATCAAACACAACATCGAACAGACGATAAAGACAAGTGCTTCTGTATTAGATCGGGACATACATATGTGTACCAGACGACAGAGTCCAAAATAAATGCTAAATGCAGTAGAATTGTAATTCTCTGCTCAACGTTAAGCATTCAGAGGAATATCAACAAATGATGTGGGTATTAGGTGGTCGGACGGAATACTATCTTTGATGCCTTTCCCAATGATATTTTAGTGAGATAGCATTATAAAGTCGGCATGACAGTCATCCTAGCTTTCTACAAGTTCTCGCGGGAGGAAAGAACACCAACATACCCTTCTAAAATATAAAAACATTGACTCTTACATAACATATAGAAGCAGAGTTGTTAATATGACACTTACCTGAATTTAACCAAAACCAAATAGACATATTAATTAATTGTTCACATCGTTAAACGAAAAAAATAAAGAAAGATCAATGTATCGAACAATATGGCTATCTGCTGTATTCTAGGACCGTGTAGTATGTACAGATGTAAATACACAGCTATCTTAAACGACACAACTAAATCACTGGTCGTTTTTTCAGTACATTAAGTTACACTATTTATTGTTAAGCTGTATGTGTTTGTGATATTGGAAACAGGGGACTAACTTATAGTATCAGTTTTCTTAATTGTTTTGCTTGTGCAATTATTGTGCTGCCGGAGCATTTTGCCAACACAAACATTGTTAACACACTGTTGTGTAAGGAGAGACTAAACGAACTTTTATTGGCGTTTGATGTTTTCGAAGTATAGGTTTTGATTCTTGTATCATACTCTTGCGATCTGTTCTGTTGAAGATCAAGTTAAGTGTATTGTTATTAATTAAGAAAACAAAATGTCGCAGTGACTGTTTTTCATCATTTTTACGTTCAGGTGCTAACCCATTACATTTGTACTACAAATCGTGACAGCTCTGTCAATCGCATGAGCACTGTAATTAGTAAAGCGATGTTAAGCGGAGTGATGCCTTTTATCACGAGAGGTAGTTGAGGTCTTGTACTCTGTAGTCAAGTACAACTGAAAGAAGACTGATTCCGTTTGTAGACGATTGAAATTGAATTATCCATGTTTGATAATGTAAATTACTTAATTTCTGGTAGTTTTCATTTTCAGGATGCAGATTAGAACTATTTGAGTCATTCGGGAGGTTTTACTTTAAATTTTGAGAATTATTCCTAATCAACTAAAATGAATTCTTCCCTAATCTGGACTAATGCGACGAGTATCGATAATTCATTGTGTACATTGTATGGTAAATTTGTGTTAAAGTCATGTCTTTTTCTGGTGGATATTGATGAGAGGAAGGTTTTTTAATACAGCAGTATTGAATGGCGAGATACGACACGTGTTTGATGCCAGAAGATTCACACTTTAATCGAATTAATGTATCTATACCAAACGGACAGACATGTTTAGAAATCTACGGTCCAAGTCTCAAAAAAACTGTTGACAGTCACGCTGCTCCCTCAGGACAGATCAGTATAAGCTACGCCCACTTTTAATCTGGTTGGCGAAAGGAAGTTACGGAACTGTCCAGTTTATTGCGTCTGCATCCCGGAAAATGATAAAATTGTTGAAGTGCTTTAGTTTTTTGACTTATAAATAACAAATAAAAGACTATCTCTATGAACAGAGAGGTCAGTTAAAAATTGAGTTTATAATAATTTGAATTAAATAGCTTATATAATAGAGTGCAAAATTATTGAAAAAACATGTCTACTCACGGACAGGTTTTCAATACATACAATCACTTTACCATGGGTAAGTCTTAATGTTTACAAAATATCATAACGTTACAATGGACAGGTTAAGCGTACATATTACAATCACTCAACCACTAATGTATATACAGTAATACAACCATTTAGCCCCAATTTTATAAAAGTTCTTTAAACAAGGCAATTTCTTTTTACTTAAAAATCTCCAAATGAAAGCATCGCTAAAAGGTTTCCTATTAAGATCTTAATGCGTTTTCCTGAAGTGAAGGAACACTGATGAAACTAATGTCAGCTGGTCTGCCATACTGTAAAAGCACAATATTTCGTGGTGTGGATATTTTCGATTATTTCGCTGGCATGAAATCCTCGCGAATATATCCACACGCGAATATATTTTAAACCACTCTAACTCTACGGCATATAATAGTATTATAGGTACGCATTGCAAAACGAATATTTTTATATTAGCGCGAATATTTCCACACCGCGAATAGCATGGAGGCTGTCTAAGCGAAAATTTCACAGGCGAAAATATGAATCTTTACAGTATACTTTAATAACTTACACACTGAAGGTCGACGGAATGCAGTTAAAGAATTATCTCCAATGCATCCAGGTTCGACACGAATTAGTTGACACCGACTCAATGAAATTTTGATTTCGATCCACTTAATTACATTTATATTTCCACACATACTATATTTGTTTCGAGATTCATATATATCTTGTGAATCCATCAAATACCTCGTGAATAATTTTATCATCACAATAACCAGTAACATTTTTAAATGTTTTAATAATACATCACCATTCCCGATAGCAACACAGTAGGTTGATTTGCATACCATGGCTTTAAGCGAATTTTTTCGATAAACTATGGTCTTATCTTAATCAGAACGCAGTAATTACCCCTGTGTCTTTTATCCTGCCTTATCAGGTCATGTTACAACTGGCGCGCGGATGACGTAAAATGTCATTATTCCCGCCAAGATAATCATTCTGTGTAAATGTCATTTGCCGTCTGCTATGTTGGTAGCTGATGAAGCTAAATCGATGAAGTACTTGTCAGCTTAGCTGGGTAGTTTATGGCATCAAGCACAACATATACTTCAATTCTACGAAATCATGCATTTTCACAATTTCGTGAAAGTTTGATTTAGTATTACTTAATAATTGCAGTTAGGTTAAATGAATGTATTAGGATAGTTTTGATGTACAGACAGAATAGATTGCGATATATATGAATAACAATACTTCTCGCTTATTTTACCATGACGTATGGCCTTCCCGAGGTCATATCTAATGATTGCGTTAAGATGTCAGGAAAAGCTCGGGTTCTCAATATTTTGACAAGTCCAACATCACAGATTGGTCACATATTATTGATAATGTAGCAAACTTCACTCTGCACAAAACCCATATCTTTGTTGACTGATGGTAGTCTTCGGCAGTCTAGCGCCAAGCTAAGACGAATGTGTTTCATTTTGATTTTTGAATGAAAAGATTTAGAAAGTTTTTTTATAGAAACAGTTTTAGAATGATTAGTGTCCATGGTTATATTTCTTGTGGAATGTTTCTCAAAAATATTAGTTTCTGTCAGAGTAACAAATTCAATTTACTTCCTCGTAAAACCAATTGTATTCTTGTTTCCATGACGACATACGTAGCATTAAATATGTAGAAGAAATTGTCAGGATATGAATTCATGGCAGCATGCCATCTCACGTAAACATGTACTTTACAATTCTATATATCGTTCCAAAGAACATGAAAAATAGTGCTTTTTATGATATGGTATACAATAGTCTTATTTCCTAAGGCTCTATTCATGTCAATTTATGTGGTTGTAATAGGCTTGTTTGATGTCATATTTTAGCGTAGCGTGTGGCCAAGATTTACATGGTGGGTGTCGTCGATGAAGCAGAAGACGCTTACTCTTCCTGAAGACCTGGTCTTATTCTATTGTACTTTTACCAGGGTCTCCATGTAAATCTTTCCTTTGTTCATATAGGGATTGAACGGCGTTTTTTAAATTTCATGCCGGTATGAATGCAAAGCGGTTACATCCATATTGCATGAAGCCCGCTAGGGCTTCATGGTCAATATGGATGTAACCGATTTGCATTCATACCGGCATGAACATTAAAACAACGCCGTTCAATTCATATATTTACATTTTTACTACTGAACAATTGTCTAATTTATTTTCTTATCTATTGAACAACTGGTTAATCAACTGCGTTTGTTATTGCGCCGTCCTTTAAACGAAAAAGGCGGAACAGCCATAATTTGCGTAAAATTGGCGCCAAAAATCTACCGTAGTCATTTGAACGTTTGACGCGGGGTCGTTCTCCATGTTATCCGAAGCGGAGCCGTAAGACTCCCATTGAACAAGACTAATGTATTACGTCATAAGTAATTCACGTGAATGGATGTATTAATACTGTATTCATGATGTATTCATAGTCTAGTGTTTGTTGTTTTCAGTTGGTATGTTCATATAGAAAAGAAACAATGAGAATGTAAATATAGTTTAATCGATTTTGAGTTCGGATTCTAGTTTTGTTGACCCTTTTGTATTCTTGATTTCACTTCCTTGTGACCCGTTTTTGTAATATATACTACTGCATGGCATTGCCACTATAAAACTTCTCTGAATTCAGTTTGCATTCATAACGGCCATGAATGCCTTTGACCGATTTTTGACGTCGTCATTACTATGCCTTCATAATTGTAACGTTCGATACATTGACCGTCACCGGGCGATGGCTGTTCTATTCAATGAACAAGCATACATGCATATGCTAATTCATTATTTGAGCTTAATGTTGAAAAAAAAAAAAGTGTAATTAACTGTTTTAAGAGATGAACAAAGTCTAAAACTGGTAAATATAAGTATCGAATTACTTTCAGTTGGAATTCATAGGCAATATTGATTCCAACTTGACAAATGCGAATCCGACATGAAGCGTTGGCGCGCTTAATTGAATTTGCATTTGTCAAGTTGGCATTCATATTGCCTATGAATGTCAGCTGAATGCAGTTCAATGCTTAAATGAATTGGTCTTACAGCATTAAATCGGTATCGCAGTAATTTGCTGTTGCCTTATTTTATCGTGACAGTTCACCTCCTTCTGCTTTGGTTTGCTTTCCCTTATTTCTGCAAGACTCCGTTAGTTTTCTTTATTGTATCATTTTATTGTCACGATTGAATGTGTTGTATTCTTATCTCTCGAGTAACAGAAGAAGGAGAAAGACGACATATAATGAACTACATACTGAGTAGCGTCATCTACATATATTTATCATTGAATGGCATTGCCACTATATATCCCTACCAAATTCAGTTGGCATTCATCAGGCCATGAATGCCAATGACCGATTGTTGACGTCATCATTATCATGACGTCATAATTGTTACGTTGGATACCATTGACCGTCCCCGGGCGATGGCTATTCTTTTCATTGAACAAGCATATGCGACAAATACATTTATTGAGCTAAATGCTGACGAAATAAAATGTGTTATTGATTGTTTTATGACATGAGCAGATTCTAAAAATGGTAAATATTAGTATTGAACTGCTTTCAGTTGGCATTCATGGGCTATATGAATGCCTATGAATGCCAACTGAAAGCAGTTCAATGCTTAAGTATATAGGATGAAAGAGTGCTCGCACTTTTCCGAAAGCGATATCGTCGGATAAAATCTCCAAATTTAATTGTTTAAATAAGATATGTTTCATATGATATAATAAACAATTCATTTACGTGTGAGTACACATCAAATTTCTCTATTCGTGTGTTAAAACGTCTATGATCTCTTGGAGGAAGATCAAATACTATCTTGATTGACTTGCTGGCTTTATCATTCATCTACTTCTCTCTCGTAATGAACAATGAAATATTCTAATGTGTCAAAATTTAAATATTTTATCGAATTATTTCTTCGTTTGATCACATACAGATGTTGATTTACACGCTCTCGGCATTCACAGCACGTGTGTGACTTGAACATTCATTTGTATCTCTTTGAAAATTGACATGTTCAATCAATAGTTTCTGTACCAAGTGAAGTATAAAACCAACAAACCAAAACGTATTTCGTGTATTCTAACAGTAATTAGCAGACAAAGATAACGTTACTTGTTTTTTCACCGAAGTAACTGCAGCTCGTTAAGATTTACGCGATAAAAGTTTGATTAATGTCGAAGCAGTCAGTCGATTGACGGGATGTTCGAGTTGAGTTCAACCTTTAAAACAGTACTATATCTTATAAGAAACAAATAAGAGCCCTGACCGAAATCGATGCAATTAATGCCATCAAACTGATATAATACATGTATGATACTTTCTTAGATTTAAGTGCACTTCAATTTTAGATATTATATCTAGACTGTTTAAAAGCTCTGCAAGAAGATATTTTTCAATTCCAAAAGTGTCAGACAAAATGACACCTTAATGACTGCGGAAACATGCATGTCGAGTTTGGAAACACATGTAGACCTTATTGGTAAGATGCTATAGACCACCTTTAATAAATGAAAATATTTCGCTAACAATAAATATATAAGGCGATTAGAATAGGTCACTTGAGACTTTGTCTCAGGTGACCTAATAACTAACTTTTGAAATTGTACATTATTGTATTTCATGAAACCGGTGGTAGAATAAATTCGGCGAAACGATTTCTGACAATTCTTGAGACTGATTCACTCGTAGAGCCAAACACAATAATAGTTGCTAGAAGTGGGATGTAATTAACTACATGTCTGTTCCTCGTTACATAAAACAAAGGGATTATTTCATCATCAAGAAATTAAAATTCATGTCATAATTATTTATGGCGGTAGTATGTTTCTAAGACTCTCAAGAAATATGAACCGTAGGCCCGTAAACAAATCTGGTTAATGAGGAAATCTAATACCTGGATTGTTTCAGACTTTTAAAAAGATGCTCAAGTGGGCACCCTCTAAACATATATTGTAAAAACATCAATTACATTGTAATGATATCAAAAGATGGTGGTGGTCCGGAAGTAGGTGGATATCGCACTTGCCTTTCATCAATGCGGTCGGGGTTCGATCCCCCCCCCCCCTTTAAATAAATAAAGTTAAAATTCATATCAAAAGATCTTAACATATTTACCCTAACCTAAGGTAGTACATCTACTACGTTAGTTTGTTCATATCTATAGTACGTGTCAACACACTTCATAAGCCTTATCAACACATGCATGTGTTCGACAACCGATACTATTCAACACGAACGTATAAAATACACGAACCATAACTGAGATAAAACGCTGGGTTATCACCTGATGTTGCCTAGCGTTGTAACGTGACTAGCTCCTGACCTTGTTCCTAGTGTAATTGAGATAACAAATTAATGAAAGAAGCTTATAAATTGACTTCGTATCCCAGCTGTTTTAGAAGCAGGTAGAGATTTATCAATACCTGTTATAATTAATGCGAACAAAATCACCTCGACGTAAGCTAGGTCGAGTCTCACATGGATATGTTTAAAGCTTGGAGTGAAAAATACATCAAGATTTTAAATAAGGTTCATTTATTATGTACAATCCCCTAAAACAAACTGTTGCATTGAAATGATAAAAACAGATTATACCAAAGATAAATAAGCAAGATGAAAATATCTAAAGCATCTTGAGAATATATTTGTGGCTTAGGTTGGAAATAAAATAATGCTATGACGATCTTATATATTATAAACGCCAGTACCTATCAGACTTCGAAAATAGCTTAAAGCTGACAATGCAACTTAAAAAACTTTCAATTAATGTTGTTGTTTTTTTAAAGTGTTTTTTATGGTTTTGAGATCGTCCCTCTCTGTTCCGACCATCGTTTCTAAGGAAGTGCCGACATTTTAGTTTTGCCATTGCTTGGTAACGAGTATGGGTCATGATGGGTATATAAAGGTCATAGCCTGTAAAACCGGTTTTCAAAGTACTCCTGACCGTCAAAACATTCAGTGCTCCGCGCACTCGGTATCGGTAACCACTGTCAAAAATCAAACGCATTCACCTGTATACTTTGAACCACAATACTGCCATGCCGGTTGTTACTAATAACACATTCTTGAAATTGCGAATCCGAAATAAAAGGTATACCAAATATATATCGCCGGTCTTTCACGTGCATATAATCGCATCCACGTACAAACTCTTAGTCTTGGTCATGCAGACGCTTGACAAGCAAACACGTGTAAAACACGGCACACACAGGCGTGTAGTCAAAAAAAGTTAGGCATAAGCGTTAATTAGCCATTTGTTTGTTTCACTTGCAACACATACATGTATTACATAAAGTTGTGTTTTGTTGTTTTGTTGTAAGTTTCATGGGGATATGGATGTTTTTATTCCAATTTCATTTCACATTCATTATACATCTTTCGAATATCCATATCCATATTCGTAAAAAAAAAACACACAAAAAGATTCGAGCCGTAACGTTATATGTACAGACTATCTGTACGAGGGCAGTGTCGGAATGAAACCGGTTTAGCAACTTTTGGTGCTTTTATATCCAAGGATGTCTATACACGTTACCAAGCAAGGGTAAATCAAAAATGTCTGCCACTTCCTTGGTTACGAAAACCGGAAGACACAGTGTCAATGTAGGGAACATCTCGGAAGTATTCTGAGTAATCACAATCTGATTTTTTGTTTCAAATCTTAATTGAAAGCTTTTAACTTGCACTGTCAGCTTTAAAGAAAGGAATAGATGTACAATGAATGGGTTTTTCGTTATTGCATAGATTATGTGTGCAACGTTATGTACAGTATGTGGCCTAGCACTGCGATATCCTCCGGACAGCAAAAAGGGGTATGTAAGGTCTGGGCCCAGTTGTTCAAAGAGTGGTTAGCTTAATCACTATTTAACGACATTTTTCAAACTTTAATAATCTGTCCATACACAAGGTAAAATCTTCAAATTTTGCATGTTCATGGACACTGTTTCATTTTTGCTATCTGCAAATTTGTTATAAAATCTATGGTTTCATTTTAAAGTTACAGGATAATTAAAATTTGCACTAATCACTGACTAAGCTAATCATCTTTTGAACAACTGGTCCCTGGTCGGCACAGCCACATTGGTATCTTCTGCTTTACTCGGGCACACTTAACTGTCAGTTTTCCATTGTTACTGTTACATTTCTGCTTAAGCCGTTTTGGTCTAGTAATATTACAGGGTGTTTCCAATTTTCCAATGACCTGTCATCCTGCAGCAAGCCATTTCGTCACATTATTCCATATCAACTTTTTGGTGACGAGATGACTAAACGGACACATGCGATTATGCAAGCTTTGTCGCCTCAAAATTTCAATGTCAAGATTCTGACAGTAGTAATTTGATTGGCTAATGCAAAAGGTCATCGGGACGTGACCCCCTATGTGATTTTCTCATATCTTAACGCAGCAGAGAGAAGTTTACGGCACGGCGCGGAGATCAAGATATGATTTTAATCAGATTGCGTTTTCGTCCATATAAGCGGCTCTGCTGATATTGGTTAGAATGACTTACTATCTCCTGGATACCGCGGTGTTTACAGCTTTTTAAAAGACAGTGGATCTACACAATACCCACTTATGATGAATTTAAAATATCTGATTCAATGTCACAGTTTATAAAGCTACACTTAAAGAAGTTCTCACAAATATCTTACATACTACTATCACTTTAGAAGAAGTTCCATAGTTGAAAATAACACATTAGAATGGTTCCTGTACAAAAATGTAATACAAAATAATGTAAAGTCAATTAAATAATAAAAATATGAAATGTGTTAGTTGATATTGATTGTAAATTAGTTCCCTATGACATTATTTCATCTTGAAATGATGACATCAAACCCGGTCTAATCTCGTTGATTTATAATTTGTATTTGTTCGATGGCATTCTTTCATACCGTACATCAACAGATCGGCGACAAACTCAGAGATACAAATGGAGACGCCTGTCAAATTTACACATTTAATACAGAGTCGTTGTTATAATCCGTGAATTATTTCCTTTGCTTCCTCTTAAATACATTAAGTGTGATGCGAAAGGCAGTTATTCCATTATGTCAAATTCTAGACATAACTCCTGCTGAACATAGGCCCATGATTTATCAATATTAGTTTTTTAAATGATTGATACACGCGTATTATCTTTTATAATAAGCCTTATATAAACCTTTACATAATTATATTTTCATATTCATCAGCAGCTGAACTTCGAAAGCAAAAAAAAAAATATCATCGAAATCTAATTCAATTATTTCACAAAACACATTAACTATGAAATATGATAATGTACGAGGAATTTCCAGAACAAGTTTAATTTTACTTCTTAATTCATAAAATAAAGGGGTTTTAAGTACCTGACCCTTCCGATTCTACATTAGTTTAGAAATTTTGGATTCCCACCTTTTGGCCCCTAGCATCACTGAAGAGTCATAGGAGGACGAAACAGCTGTATGATGCAGTTTAATTCTTTTTTTTTTGCTTACTGTATCTATTGCTAAATAAAATGTGCAGCATATGTGTGTGTTACAGTGTACGTCATTTTTGTTTTAAATTCAGCGAATCAATATTATCGATGACAGAAAAACAGGCAACCAGACTTAAAACATATATATCATTTTATTTAATATTTCCATCGACAATATAATTCTCATTGGCTAATATATGGTCACGTGGTTCCAGGTAATGCGTACGTTAGCAAATGCTGAAGTGAAGCGTTCAAAATATTTCATAATCTCCATTGCATCAGTTACAGAAGAGTACAATCATAAAGCTTCATAGTTTTTCTGTTACATTGTGATGTCACAACAGGAAAAAAGAGATTGCAATTCAGTAAGGGTTTTTGTAAGATGCTTACTCTTCCGGAACACCAGGTCTTATTTCCTTGTACTTTTCCCAAGGATATCCGTGTGAATAATTACTTTGTTTATATTCTGTTCGTAGTTTAATTTTGACTCCGGTTTCCTCCGACAGTAAGACCCCTTGCGCTCTAACATCCGGGCCAACAAGAATGATTAATATAAGTTGTTAACTTGTTAAAATATTTTGTTGTCGCTTCTGTGTTTTCTGATTTTATTTTATTTTATTTTGGTCTATTTCATAGGAAATATTCTCGTCAAATGTTTTGATCAGCCCTCAAGAATCTAAACTAAAATAGATATCTTTAAAACGGATGTATACAAGTCACCATATGCATTTCGCTTTTAAAACTAGTTAAAACATGTGTTCATTAATCTTTTTGTGCAGCTGATCTAGCAGCTATTAATGTTTAACAACAAAATAAGGGACCATACTTACAACTACCTGGAATGTTATATGTTAGTTAGGGTAATTAACAATAATTGTCAGTGCAATAAGCGAAAAACAACGGCGAGCTCAGGATGTGTTCAATTGAAAAGGTTTTTCGATCCTATTTATATGTCTCTAAAACATTAAAATGTCTCTGAACACTTACCAGACTGTCTGTAAGAACAGGATGAGCTTTCGGCTTTTCTACAATAAAAGAGTCCAAGAAAGTTTATAACTAGACAGACCTCTTGCGAATAGTGGTCATTAAAGTTCGCTGTATTTGCTTCAGCAGGCTGTAGTAGAAAAAAATACCTAGGCACCAACAAAACCATAATCCATACTATAATCGATAAAACAAGTAAAGGGGCTCAATATGAACAAAGGAAAAATTGACATGAAAACCACTGAAAAAGAACAAGGGAATAAGACCAGGTGTTTCGGGAGAGTAAGCGTCTTCTGATTCATCGTCGACACCAGCCATGTAAATTTTGTTCACATCCAAGTTAAGATTAAGTCCTCAAAGTAAGAACCGGGTCATTCTTCTCAATCACAACAAGTAAGCACACTAATGGTTTCAGTAGACAGCTGTATTGGACTCAACTATGCGTCATGCTTCATTCACAAGCAGTTTGTTTAATACTGTTGTAGTTATACCCCATAAACTCAAAGTCTGCTATACTTTCTATCTCCGACATTTTAATGTGCCTTATCAACCCACCTCAACACACCATGATCGCATATTATCAATCAACATGTTCACACATTTCCACAAGCATGTCCATACAACCTAACCAGCCTGGTTACATCATCTTCTCCATACATCATCCTAGCTCGGTTTCTAATTTTCAAATGTTCTAATTGATTTTGTTGCCGTCTGATTTTTAAAAACCAAGTTTTTTTATTGAGTGAAGGAATCCTGTCTATCAAACTCATATCGCTGGGCTTGAGAGGTTGTTTTGCAGACATGCAATGTATAAACGTGCGAATATTGTTTCTTTATAAGAACACAATCTGACGTATAAGGTTGATATTGATTGTTTTATGATACAATTTAAGTGTGTCTGGCTGTCAAAACCTACATTTATTAGTTTCTCTTGAGAACATTGAGTTATGAAACAATCACATCACAGACAGATATTTGGCTACGAAATATCTGACCACTAATATAAAACAGGAGTGAATCACTTCCTGCTTCGTCATCCGTATGGAACACCTGATCCCTGTCTGTCCATGCCATTGTTTCTCTGGACACATTATCAAAATTTTGCATTTTTCTCTATTACACACGGCTAATAAATAAAACAATATAATTATCTTTTAGCTGTAACTTCGACTGAGCTACGAGTTTAAAAAGTAACTTTGCAATATAAGGTTATTTTGCTGATTTACTTCAGTTCCGATTCCGATAATGAAATCGTAGTCTATTGTAGGACATAGCAATCTGTAATATTGCAATAGCGCCGAAATAGACAAGGTAAATAAAATTCTTTATTAAGGATTTAATCAACTACAGGTAGTGCTAGAATTCCATCATATTAACAAAAATAGTGTCCCGGTACATAAAAGATCCTTTTGTGCCTCACCATTAGGAAGGCGAACGGCCATAGTTTATGAGGTCGTACTAACCTCGAGCTCAGCAGCAAACATGTCCGTGAACCGTATTGTTATATAGGGTTGTAATAAACTCCGACTCGGCGGTAAAATGGCCGGGGAGCATGAATAATTTATCATAACGGTATTATCTTACGGATTAGCGCTCTCTCACTAATGAGAAGTTGTTAGACGAGAAGGACAGTCTTCAGCTTAACACAGGAAAAACGACGATGTAGTAGAAGAAGAACGTAGTGATCAATTTCAAAGTGGATCATATATCTTGGGGGAAAAAACGTATCAAAATGTGATCAGTATCTAAATTTTAAGAGGTAATATCTTGTGTCATCACCTGATACCATGAATTATAGACATGTTTAAGATGTGGCTAAAGGGGTTGTTGAAGATAGTAGATATCATAACTCTTTAGAGTACGAAAAAATAGCATTAATATCTTGACATTTCCCTATCCTTATTAAAACGCAACAAAAATCAATTTGTACACTGTACGTTATTACTCATTAAAATACAACACGAATGGGATCATAAAATCGATCTAAAAGTGATCTTTAGAAAATATATTCCATGTGTCCTTTACTAATGCACTGTCAATTCTCGTTATCTCGGAGTCGGCGTGGCCTTGGAAACACTTCGAGTTATCAGAGTGTATGAGTTACACGATATCGAATGTTTAGTGGGAAATCTGACCGGACCTATGTAATACCTAGTGTCTTCGAGTTATCAGAGTGTATGAGTTACACGATATCGAATGTTTAGTGGGAAATCTGGCCGGACCTATACAATACCTCGTGTCTTCGAGTTATTAGAGTTCAATATATCGAGGTTCGACATAGCAAGCTACAAAAAATGATTACTTTCTAATGATAGCAGCATCAGAGCCAGTGTAATTACAACTACGAACGAACATAATGTTCAGCGTACATTATATATGATTGCTACACTTTTCTTGTCCTGTATACATCGATGGCTATTATTTGTAATGGCCAGTGTATGACGATGTCACTGGCTGTTCTTTTCTTTAGTCATTGTATGTCTCTGGCATTTCATTGGCCAGTATATGAGGATGGCTGTTCTTTTCATTTGTCACTGTATGTCTCTGGCATTTCATTGACATGCAAGTGTATGACGATGGCTGTTCTTTTCATTTGTCACTGTATGTCTCTGACATTTCATTGGCCATTGTATGGCGATTGCTGTTCTTTCCGTTGCCCACTGTATGTCAGTGTATGAATTTATTTCGATCTGTTATTTCCATTGTCAACCAACTGTGTCTTCGATCTTAATTTACCGTTATATGTCATGGACTTTTCTTTTAATTAAATTTGAACAACTGTCCCCAGGTAGTTTATAATGATAACACAATATCTTCAATTTTAACTTGACACAATCAAATACCAAAGCACCAGTGAGATACTACCTAAAACAAACCTGAGTTCAAATTAGATATCCGGAAGGATACTCTTTTATTTCACCAAATGTAAGCTAATATGTTGTAAAGAAAATATCAGAGTAATGAAACTTCATGTCATGTTAGCGTACATAGAAAGGTTAAACTTTGGAAATGTACTGTGAACTTTTCAAACTCCTTCATTACGATTTCTTGATTGGAGTTAACAGACAGACAGAAACACCGTCAGACTCAAATTTTTAGTCCCAATACTTGATCTCAAGATTGATAAGTGTATCGTTCAATTTAAAACTTCATATAAAAAACAAGTTTCTTGTCATTAATTTCACAATACCTCCAATATTTCAATCTTTAGTCTATTACCATATTTTGTAGCGATACTAGTATATCTTTAAAACTTCGTGGGATCACATTTCGTTATTTTAAAACACACGGAATAAACAAATTTATATCCACAACGAAATAGTATGTTTTAACTTTAAGCCTGCAACATCATAAAATGAATAATATGCACACCCGTATAGAGGTGTTTTTCTCGTTGAACATTTTAGCCTTATTTGCTTTGAGGATTGATGCTTACTTTAATGTGACCAAGATTTACACGGCGGGTGTCGTCTATGAAGCAAAAGATGCTTACTCTTCCGGAACACCTGGTCTTATTCTCTTGTGCTTTTACGAGAATCTTTCTTTTGTTCCTATATTGCCCCTAGTTTAATCGATTTTGAGTTTGGATTATGGTTTTGTTGACGCTTTGGTATTCTCCAATTTGTTTCTTTCGTCTTACTACTGATTTTACTGTTATAGATGATTAAAGCAATTAAGATGACGTAACACACACATGCTGCACCTGTTCAAGCTTAGAAATAGATACAGTATCCCAAAAATTGAATTGAACTGCATCACACAGCTGTTTCTACCTCCTAGGACTCTTCACTGATGCTATCGGCCATTAGTATGGTTCTGTAAAATCACTCAGAGTTGCCTTTGGTGTACATCCTGCTCTTCTGTCTTTCACATATCCGTTATTCTATAATCTGAATCATCTCCAGGATGTCTCTTTTAAAAAGTTAAAACTCCATTTTTATACCAAAATAACTACGGGAAGAATAAAAAGAGTCTTCGCCTTGTTTATCAATCTAGTGGTTCTATAATGTCATCGTTAACAGAAATTAAAACGGTAATAACATTTTGTTCAGCTTGTTGCTCAAGTTGATTTTTATTTGCGAAATAGCATCTTCTTTTTTGACCTCAGATCAAAGGGAAGACAAATGTGAATCTACATGAACATATCTTAGAAAGAGTAAAATAATATAAAAAAAAAGCTTCTTACTCGAATGGAAATATATTGATTTTCATCTTCAATTAATATCAGACAGAAACTTCTACGCAATGTTCCGGAAAAAATAACCATCTTCAATATATCCACTACACAACAAAAGAGAGCGGGAATATCATTCGGATGTGATACATTTCAAAGTATTGACATAAACATGAAACCATTAACAAAATATTACCTTCATTTCAACACAAATTAAGGAACTGGTATCGTCGATTTACGCTCCCTAATGAGGGCTAATTACGGTGAAGATGACCACTTCACTGTCCTGAATTATTTATTACACCCATTGTACCCTGTTGTTAGGCGGCTTCACAATTAATACCTAATCGATAGGGATTTTCTGGAGAATCCGTCTGTGGAAATGTGTGATACATTTATACTCAAGGCTATCGTAACTTGACATTTCTTTGAAAGAAAAAAAGAGCGATATTTTTTTTTAAACAATTATGATTACTGAGTCATTACAACAACAAGAAAAATTACAAAAATAATTAGAAGATGTTACCATAGAAACCGGATTTATATTAAATGTGACATCTAAATATAGACACGGAGATCTAAATTGACGTTTTTTTATTATCCGGATCATATTCTACCCGAGTATTGATTTGTTAAAGAAGCACAGCTCCCGAGAAATCCATTAGATATCAATGACTAGTCAAGTTTAGCCCAGTAGTAGACTGATTTATGGACAGCTTGAGCTCTTCCACAGAATTATTGGCTTTGTAAGGTAATCCTACCTGTTTAGTTTTTCAGTCGAGAAGACCATCAGAGGAAGTCGACTCATCTTCCGTGGCGGTGTATCTGTTCATTACCACAGCAACAAACCAATGGTGTATTCTGTCCAGTAGCCTTTCATAAAGGTTGTCATCGTCCTCTAATACTTCAGAACATTTGGTATACTGTAAAAAATCTTTATTTTGGCGGACAGACATTTTAGCGTTTTATTTTAAAATATTTACTGATCATCAGATTAATTAATTATCGAAATCACAATAGATTGCTGTAAAAACTCTACAATAACGCAAAAAAAATAAAGCACAAAAAGCTCTCAATTTATTATACCGCTAAGACATGTACGATTACAGCATTAGCTTATAATCATTGAGGATACGTGTGTATTAGGAGAATTGATGAAGTATTTTAATCATACATATGTTACCTTTGAAAAATGTATAAACCTTACTTACTAAAATCTTGTTAAAATGGTAGAAAATAACTTAAATGTCTTCATTTAAAAGGTTTTGAAAATAAAAAATATCCATCTTTCCAACGGTACCAAGCGTGTTTTCGTACCCCAACTAGAAATGTGATTTTTGATGAAAGAAATGTAGGTGGGGGTCGATTTTTCTACCTCGAAAGCTTTCGACCCTTTAGCCTTTATGACCATTGAGGGGGAATTCTTTTCGGAAATTGATCTAACCCCCACCCCCAAAAGTGTAAAATTACTCTGAACATCCTAGTTTAGGTCCAAAACTAGCTGTAACAAATTCCCAGGTCCCTTTGATGGCTTTGTATGGAGAAACAAGATCGACTCAGTGATGTCACCGTCAACCTTATACAGTCATATCGTCGCTAGCGCTGTATTATTACTAACGCAATCTAAAAAATGTATGATCGAAAACATGTACATGTATGTAATGCCCAAATGATTAAACGAACCTCTTATTTCATTTCAGATACGAAACATTTTAAAACTATAATCAACTGCGAAATTTTGCTTCCGTTTATAAATAATTGTAACAAAATACAACCACATGTATATATGTATACAGGTAATGACATATAAACAGACTAAGACGAGACGTGATGTCTCCGGGCCACGCTTTGCCGGAAGTCGGTATACTAAACTAAGAAATTAAACGGAGAGTTAATTAACCGTGCATATTTTACGGGCAGAATTATGTCTTCATCCATCGATTTTGTGAAATAATGTCCTTTTGATGAAACCGGTTGATGTGATCGCTTCCTGTCTTATTCTGGTGACTACCTGCCTTCGGTACCCGGCTGTATAAGATAATCACAGTGTCTTCTCAATTAGTGATTCGGCCATAACTTATTTTCTCCGTTAATACCATTGAATATCTATACAGGAATATCTATGGGAAACTAATAGAAAAAAGAAAATGACAAAAGAAATCTTTAAAAATTCATGACATTTGAAACTTTATGTTTAGATTGAACATATCATTCAAATATTTTCAGTAGACTAGACGGTTATATATAATATCGTATCATTATCCCTTATACATTGCAATACTGTTACATGTAGTTATAAGCTGTAGTGACCTTTAAAACATATCGCTCTTCATTAATATCTATATATTCACTCATAAAAACAATAATTCATAAAGAAGCTGTAATGCCTGTCTGATTTTTTTATTTCCCGCTGTTTTGCCATAACTTGCGTTCACGATTTGAGGCTTCAACTTCTGGTCTGGTCTGGTAATTCCCCGTGTACGTTTTTATCGATACCTACCTGAAGCAATTAGTGTTCACCTTATTAATGGATTACCAATAATGATAACTTCCTATCCCCGATACCACTGACTGGCACCGATTGTAGCGCCGTCTACTGTGTACACCTGACCTCACCGTGATACCTGACTCCGATAGAATATGACCGCTGTCCGATCTCATTCAGAAAAAAAACTCTTTTGTGTGTTAGCATTTATAGTGTCTGGAAAGAGATGTTGATGAATATCATGAAGTATTTGCCGAGTTTATGAATGCGAACAACGGAAACCTGGTCTTTGAAAGAATAAAGCAATTGTAATACAAATCGACCTGTATATTGATGTTTTTGAATATATCAATAGTTTTCGCTAATATTATAAAGACATTGGCGAACACAGTTAAAAATACATACTAAGTCTCTATTGTTCAATAATATGAAATTATTATAATTGTTGCGAGGCGTTTGCGTAAAATTTATGCGACTCGCTTATACTGGCCAAAGACTACATCTAAAACACAAAACCAGAAGTTACGTCCCTGAAGCTTATAGTGCGTTATGCCTGTAACGTGTTTGTATACTACAGGGTAGCTGATATACCTGGATCAAGCTTAAGATATTATCATAATCCGATATATCGATTTTTTAAGATAATATTTGATATTACTGTACAATGGTACCTGTCGGTGTTCGGGACGGAAAGCCTCCCTTGTCAACATGACTACCGGTCATCAATACCGTCTATCTTACCTTATGTAATGGAACATGTATGAGACCAATGGCGACTTCAGAGACAAAACGATTCCTTTGCAAGCTCATTTTGGGGCTTAATCTTTTTTTATTTTTTTTTTTTTTTACAAAATACGACCCTAGCATCTGCAAAGTGTTACTTCTTTTACATTAAAAAGTGTTTGGGTGCCTTTTCTGAGGAAAACAATTTTCGTCTCAAAATTTCCAGCGGCTTAGATTGACTAAATATCTCTTTCAGCTACATGTAAGGGTATTTGTTTATGTGAGCGTCACCCAACTACAAGTGTAACATTTTTCTCCTATAGTTGCCATTAGCTACTTGAACTATTCTAGAACTCTTAGATAAGAGGATCTTAAGTATTCTCGATGATAGTATTCCTATGAAAGTATATGTTGCCGCTAAAACTACATGCGGCTAGAACGGCTCAATCAGCTGACAGAAATGTTTGTAATAGTTCCGGAATTTTTAAGAGAACATATTTAGATAATCAAATTAATTGGAATTAACCTTAAAAAGAGGAAGACGTTTGAAAATTGAGAGAGGGGAGGAAGTCGGGCGGAGAAGAAAGGTGGGTAACGGGGGTTGGGGATGGGGGTGATTGAGATAAAGAAGGCGAAAGCTTTTGATAACACAGGGGGTGATATGAAAGGTAAAAGTAATTGAATATAGTTTATTATTAGTTTAAACATATTTTATTGCCATAAAATCGCAAAGGGATTAGTCAGTAAGTTTTGCTAACTTATAGATGACTTCTCCCGTTACAATGGCAAATTATAAATGTGCAGTAGTCACATGGTGGTATGTACAGATATTTACTGTATAATAAAGAAAAGACAATGTTAAAATTGACTTATTAAGAAATATTTTTTATGAGAGAGAAAGAAATAGAGACAAAGAGAGAGAGAGAAGGGGTAAGGATTTTTTGGTTTTTATCTTGCAACCTGTAAAAAGAAGTGACGGAGATTGTGTTTCAGAATATAGTGAGCGAATATAGACGTCACGACCGAGAGGTCTAGAGGGGTCCCTGTATTGCCTCCACATAATTGCATACAAAATCTGTTAAAGCAATACTTGCGGAATACACCATTGCTCGTTTCAGAAAAAAACACATTTTATACATGGCAGATATATAACTTGAGTTGATTCTGACCCGGAAGGGTTAGATTACACTCGGGTGTACTGACACTCTAACCTGACAGTCTCTGTATTGATCCGACTACCATTAATGTCGGTATAATAATTACGTCTCGAGCGAAATCTTTCGTTTCAGCTTCGTTACATTTTATCGGTTCTACCCGCTGTTTCAGCAAGGTAAGACGATGTTTTCCTCATTTAAATTATTGATGCTTCCAGTGAATGTCTTTTGTTCATCTTCGTTAATCTCAAAAATTGTATACCTGCACGGATCAATGGAAACTTGAAAGAGACAAAAGGGAGCTAGTAAGGCAGGAGGTCTCCGATTACAAAGCGTGCACTACAACCAGTATTTTACCTGGCAGTCTAAAGACCGTTGAAAAAAACTGTATTGATCACGGCATTCTGGCAGAGCAAAATTCTAGATTTCTTTTTTTGTGGAATACATAACGAGTTGGTACCAATCAATAAATAATGGCGTGATTTGATATGCTAAATAGCAAAGACTTCTCATTGAATCCGGGTACATAGAAAATGCCCGGATAATACTACACATGACTTCCGCCATATCCGATAGTTGCTCAGAGCAAAATGCAGTTTTATAATCACGGGAAAGAAAATGCATAACAATGCGATAAATTAGCATATTGGAACAAAGCTTTTCGTTTCTTTGTGAAAATATCTCTATTTCGATATGGCTCATAAACGTAATAAGTTTCAAAGTAACACAATGCAAGCTTTGTGTTGAAGTCGCCTTTCATAAATACAACATGAAGCTTTATAGAAACCAGCGGTTATACACTATATCCACTTAGGTAAGCCGGTATATGGGCTTTCAAGTTTATATCAGCTTCCTCACTCCAAGTCTGTACATGTAACGTGTAGCGACATGTTTATAGTTCAATAATAAATACATTCACGCTGTCGATATTTCAAAATCATCAAAATGCTATTGTTTCCGGAATAATGAGTTTGATCAAAATAAAGAGATATGCTATATTTATGTTTTTAGTTATGTATTTTGCTTCGGGTAAATTTTATGCTGAAAAAAATAACTTAAGAAATGTGCAGTAGTTGTCAAATTATCATAATATGTTGAAAGAAAAAATCAATGTTTTCAAAATGATGAAAAATTTAAGAAAACAAATTGGATATTTGACTCATATAGTTTTAGCGAAAAGCAAATCAAAGAGGATCACTACTACCCCAATGTTGACCTACAAAGAATTCAAAGAAAAGATGTGCTAGTGTACACGACAGGTGAACTGGTATATTTCTCGTGATCTTTACAATGTATACAAGACAACACACTAGGCACACCCCATATCTTTCTAACCATCTAAGCATTCAGTGTGCATGTACACTTCATGTATGTATATCTTTCCAAATTTTTTTTCAAAACTGTATTCGATAAAAACGAAAAACGGTGCTATAGGCATTGTATTACTGTTATCTGTTTCATATTTGCCAAATTAAGTAGGCAAGTTAAGAGTCTATCAAATTGTTTTCTGTCTTTCAAACGTGAGATTATACAATATTGGCGACATGTGATATCGTTGACCCATTTCAAATGATAGATTTAACTCTAGTGATAACAAATGGATATGAAGTGTAACAAAACTGAAGTATTTTGCTCCTTTTTCATTCAAACGCTTATCTGTTATTTAAGCATACCACTTTCTAACAAACATACGGCCTCCCTCAATCGTGTTTTCCCACGTTACATTGCTGGTGTAGTATATTAGTGTGTTGATCACGTTATTTATAAGTTCACGTTGGACAGATAATACCCGACGGTACACTCGTTCTAAGCTAATCTTGTAAAACGCTACACGCCAAACAGGAAAATGGCAGCAGTACCAAACACAATAATATATTGTTTTTTTTATCCTCCGACCCTGGGGAGATATTGGCGATCGCCACAAAAGGGTTCTTGCTATGACCGAATGATGTCGATGACTGCCGATTGGAACCGGGGAGATCTAGAGCCGACGGGAATCGAGAAGAGCTGACTTGAACCGAGGAGAGCAGAGATATTTTCCGACTTAAAATACAGTGTATCTATCGACTAGAACTGAAGGGGCCAGCTGAAGTCAAAGCAGGTGCTGATACGTGTATCTTTAATGTGATACCCCCCACTAACCCCTCCCTCTCCCGAAATGTACTTCGGTTTTAATTTTCGATAAAATACATATGTATATATATATTTGACAATGTTGCTGAATTTTTTCGATTAAACAAAAATATTCAAGTTAAGTTTAATTAATATTGATTTTGAAAATAGTAATCTAAATTGATTAATCTTTCTTCTATCGTAATACCAGGTATGTTAAGTGTATTTGTTCACCTGGGGCTTTTATTTACTCGACTTTAATTCAACTATAAGATACTTCAGAAATGCTTGCCTCGTTATACTGAGGAATTTATTCTTTTAGGTATGAATATTTTCCTGATGAAGGAGGTTTCTCAGTTGTTAGACTCAAGCTCCACCAGACACAGAATGGGTTTCGTCGAAATTGTCAATATCTGATCAAACACTTCAACACGTCTTATCGGATGCAGGGAAACGTGTTTAGATATTTATTCGAGATTCCTGAGCTACGGCAATTCCGGAAAACTCCGACATTTCATACGCGTCTTAGTCTGAAACAATAATCATTGTTCACAAGTCTAATTCAATTTCCGTTACAAGCTAATAACTGTTTTGTACTGTACTGCTGATAATGTACGTGGAAATTTGTCCGTCTCCCGGCACCTTTCCCGACACCATCGGGATCTGACCTCGGAAATGACTGGAAAATCTGCTCTCTGCGCGCCGGTGCTGAATCAGGAATCGAACTCGTAATATTTTTCAGACTATAAAATCGGGTATTGTATTTTTATATGGAATTTAACTTGTAATTTCTTCAGGTTCTTAAAAATTAAGTTGGATTTAGTTAGAAGCCATTCAGGAACCATTCTTTGGTTCACCTTAACGTTATCGACTCTATGCCATCGTGACTTTTATATCAGCAGAGTGCTCTCCCCTGTCTTTGCCCCTTCTTCTCCATCATTTATCATCTGTCTCACCACCACCAACCCTCTTTACTTGTCAGCTTATCCTTCCTTTCTCCCTTTCCACCCTCCTGTCTTCCCCTTCCCTTATCTCTCCACACCTCATCTTGTCCTTCTTCTCAATATCCATTTTTCCTTTTCCCTATTAATCTCCCTAAATCCACATTCATTCATTCTTCCCTTCCTCCATTCTTCTTCTCTTCATTCTATGTTCTTCCCTTAGTTTCTCCCTCCTCACGTTTCATTCCATCCATCATTACCTTCCCTCTCCCCTTCCTCCTCGCTTCCATCCCTTTCCTTCCCCTTTTCGCCCCCTGTCCCCACTACTTTTCACTCTTCCCACTCCACTCACATCCCCAGCTTTACATCACACAAGTAGCTCCTGTTTCTCCCTATAATTAACACGCAGACACTGCACACCCACAATTACAATAATGACCGCTATATCTTGACCATGTGCGACAAAGGAATATCTTGACCACCTGCACGCGACCAGTAATTTGAATCCCAGCAACTGACTGTAAATATAATTGTAGTTCCTCTCTATTCGACATAGGGAAATTTGTCTTTATTCGACATATAGGGCAAGTATACTCTCTACTCGACATATAGAGCAGTTTCTCTCTATTCGAGAATATAGGACAGTTTTTTTCTCTATTAGACATATAGGACAGTTTCTCTCTGTTCGACATATATAGGGAAGTTTCTCTCTATTCAACATATACAAATGTATATATAGATAATTTCCATAGGGAATTTTCTCTCTTTTTGACATATAGGACAATTTTATTCTCTATTCGACATATAGGGAAGTTTC
This sequence comes from Mimachlamys varia, assembly GCA_947623455.1. Classification (NCBI taxonomy): domain Eukaryota; kingdom Metazoa; phylum Mollusca; class Bivalvia; order Pectinida; family Pectinidae; genus Mimachlamys; species Mimachlamys varia. Next base: position 22,632,674 of record OX392532.1, on the reverse strand, counting down.
TCTCTGCTCGACATATAGAACAGTTTCTCTCTATTCGACATATAGAACAGTTTCTCTCTATTCGACATATAGGACAGTTTCTCTCTATTCGACATATAGGACAGTTTCTCTTTGTTCGACATATATAGGGAGGTTTCTCTCTATTCGACATATACAAATGTATATATAGATATTTTCCATAGGGAATATTCTCTCCTTTTGACATATATGACAATTTTATTCTCTATTCGACATATAGGGAAGTTTCTCTCTGCTCGACATATAGAACAGTTTCTCTCTATTCGACATATAGAACAGTTTCTCTCTATTCGACATATAGGACAAGTTTATTCTCTATTCGACATATATAGGGAAGTTTCTCTCTATTCGACATATACAAATGTATATATAGATATTTTCCATAGGGAATTTTCTCTCTTTTCGACATATAGGACAAGTTTATTCTCTATTCGACATATAGGGAAGTTTCTCTCTGCTCGACATATAAAACAGTTTCTCTCTATTCGACATATAGGACAGTTTCTCTCTAATTTGCAAAGGGAAGTTCCTCTCTATTCGACATATAGGGAAGTTTTTCTCTATTCGACATATAGGACAGTTTTTTTCTCTATTCGACATATAGGACAGTTTCTCTCTGCTCGACATATAGAACAGTTTCTCTCTATTCGACATATATGGTTTTTTCACTCTATTTAACATATAGGGCAGTTTCTCTCTAATTTGCATAGGGAAGTTCCTCTCTATTCGACATATAGGGAAGTTTGTCTCTATTCGACATATAGGGATGTTTTTTTCTCTATTTGACATATGGGGAAGTTTCTCTCTATTCGATATAAAGGGAAGTATTTCTCAACTCGACATATAGGGAAGTTTACTCTATTCGACATATACATTTAGGGAAGTGTTTCCTCATTCGACATAGGGAGAATCATAAAACGTTTAATACTATTTCAATGAGCGAAGAATAAAATCTCCTTTTCCTATATAGCTATTATTTTTGTTTGAATATTTATTTTTTGAAAATGAACCGTTAATTATATATCAGTATCAAGCAGTCTTCGTATTTCTTGGTCATGTCGCAACCTTGAACTTATAGAGTTTTAACATTGTAATTGAGTTCTTAATTTGTTTCAAAACTATGTAAGTCATCTAAAAAAAGCACGGTTATAAGGTAAAAATTCACGATTTGAATAACATGTTTAGTTTTAAAAGTTCATATGTTCATTATGACGCCATTATGACGTGGCGTTTATGACGTCATTATGACGTGAATGTCCATCCGCTTAAGTAAAGTTTTTTATTCGACATTTTAATACACCCGTATCAAACAAAATATTTATTCTTTCCATCCACGATTAAGTTGATCATGCATCGGATAATCTCGCACTACATCACTGATTGATTTGATGACCAATGTCCAGTTGATTTTATCAAATACCCTGGTCATTTCATGCCTTAGGGGAAATATTACATTTTTTCGGCTGACATTTTATTACAATGCAAAAAATCTGCCGAAGGTATATGACATTCCTGTCGGTATAAAAGGGAGACAGAAAATACTTAATGTGATTTGTGTTGAAATGAATTTCAGGAAATTACATTTTCATGTCTGTTGTGTCTCGTTAATTGACGTGCGGACATTTCACACGGATATCATTATTATGATGACCACCACGTGCGATGCACGAGAGGTCATCGGTTTTGACCAGGCCTCGTGGCATTACAAGTCTAATGGCAATTTGGTATTTCTCCAGAGAGTTTCATTTTCACAAATAATTGCTAGTGTAATCAGAACTATGCTTCTTTAATGGTTTCGTCACCGACACCAGTATCCGCTGACGTTGCGCCGAACAAGCGCCTCCATATTTGGCTTCTTTATGGCTTGTGTGTAAATCGTCCTCAATGTCTTTCTTAAATAACCTAATCTATAAATAGCCATCTATTCATTTCCTATTTATAACGCATCAACCACACCCTATTCATGATATTTAAGGATTAACTTGAATCTATTTTTTTATGCTATGGGGGTATAACACAAAAAACGGAGTGTACTCTAAATAAACCGTGAAGCGGTTTATGATGAGAGTTCACTCAGGTTATTTGTGTTATAACCCCATAACATAAAAAAATAGATTGAAGTTAATCATTATAATTTAATCTATACCCTGCGAAAATTTACTTTATTGATGGACTCTTTTCTCTTACAAATCATTACGCTACTGCATCAGCCAATCAAAAACGACGTTATAAACGGCGACTTCATTGTGTACGTTATGGGCAAATATTCATCAAATAACAACATCTTGTGAAAAAGATATATCATCGCTACATTAGTAGCATTGTATTTTATATTTATGTCCTGGCCCAATACCGGTTCTGTGATTCCAGAAGTTAATTCTTCAATGTGCATTTTTATTGTTTTTCTTGTTACTTCTCCATTATTATGGTACATATGGTATATGATGGTACGCTTTCACGTAAGTTTTGATTGGTTGTCGTGTTCGTAAACATAGTTTAACACTATAGCATGCTATGATTGCAATGTGATGTTTTTTATGCTTTACGTCCTATTAAAAGCTATGGTCATATAACGTCGTGCAAGGTTTTATGTTTGTTGGAAAACTGGAGTACCCGGAGAAAACCACCGACCTATGAATATGGCTACTTATAACTTGCGATTGCCGCACACAGGCCTCGAACCTGCGATCAAGAGGCGGACTATAGAGCTAGTGGTAGCAGAATGTCTCTCGCAGACAGGCTATATAGCTAGTGGTAGCGGAATGTCTGTCACAGACAGGCTATATAGCTAGTGGTAACAGAATGTCTGTCACAGACAGGCTATATAGCTAGTGGTAACAGAATGTCTGTCACAGGCAGGCTATATAGCTAGTGGTAGCAGAATGTCTGTCACAGACAGGCTATATAGCTAGTGGTAGCAGGATGTCTATGACAGGCAGGCTATATAGCTAATGGTAGCAAAATGTCTATGACAGGCAGGCTATATAGCTAGTGGTAGCAGAATGTCTGTCACAGACAGGCTATATAGCTAGCGGTAGAAGAATGTCTATAACAGACAGGTTATATAGCTAATGGTAGCTGAATGTCTGTCACAGACAGGCTATATAGCTAGTGGTAGCAGAATGTCTGTAACAGACAGGTTATATAGCTAATCGTAGCAGAATGTCTGTCACAGACAGGCTATATAGCTAGTGGTAGCAGAATGTCTGTCACAGACAGGCTATATAGCTAGTGGTAGCAGAATGTCTGTCACAGACAGGCTATATAGCTAGTGGTAGCAGAATGTCTGTCACAGACAGGCTATATAGCTAGTGGTAGCAGAATGTCTGTCACAGACAGGCTATATAGCTAGTGGTAGCATAATGTCTGTCACAGACAGGCTATATAGATAGTGGTAGCATAATGTCTGTCACAGACAGGCTATATAGCTAGTGGTAGCAGAATGTCTGTCACAGGCAGGCTATATAGCTAGTGGTAGCAGAATGTCTGTCACAGACAGGCTATATAGCTAGTGGCAGCAGAATGTCTGTCACAGGCAGGCTATATAGCTAGTGGTAGCAGAATGTCTGTCACAGACAGGCTATATAGCTAGTGGTAGCAGAATGTCTGTCACAGACAGGCTATATATCTAGTGGTAACAGAATGTCTGTCACAGACAGGCTATATAGCTAGTGGTAGCAGAATGTCTGTCACAGACAGGCTATATAGCTAGTGTTAGCAGAAAGTCTGTCACAGACAGGCTATATAGCTAGTGGTAGCTTAATGTCTGTCACAGACAGGCTATATAGCTAGTGGTAACAGAAAGTCTGTCACAGAAAGGCTATATAGCTAGTGGTAGCAGAATGTCTGTCACAGACAGGCTATATAGCTAGTGGTAGCAGAATGTCTGTCACAGACAGGCTATATAGCTAGTGGTAGCAGAAAGTCTGTCACAGACAGGCTATATAGCTAGTGGTAGCAGAATGTCTGTCACAGACAGGCTATATAGCTAGTGGTAGCAGAATGTCTGTAACAGACAGGTTATATAGCTAATGGTAGCAGAATGTCTGTCACAGACAGGCTATATAGCTAGTGGTAGCAGAATGTCTGTCACAGACAGGCTATATAGCTAGTGGTAGCAGAATGTCTGTCACAGACAGGCTATATAGCTAGTGGTAGCATAATGTCTGTCACAGACAGGCTATATAGATAGTGGTAGCATAATGTCTGTCACAGACAGGCTATATAGCTAGTGGTAGCAGAATGTCTGTCACAGGCAGGCTATATAGCTAGTGGTAGCAGAATGTCTGTCACAGACAGGCTATATAGCTAGTGGCAGCAGAATGTCTGTCACAGGCAGGCTATATAGCTAGTGGTAGCAGAATGTCTGTCACAGACAGGCTATATTGCTAGTGGTAGCAGAATGTCTGTCACAGACAGGCTATATATCTAGTGGTAACAGAATGTCTGTCACAGACAGGCTATATAGCTAGTGGTAGCATAATGTCTGTCACAGACAGGCTATATAGCTAGTGTTAGCAGAAAGTCTGTCACAGACAGGCTATATAGCTAGTGGTAGCTTAATGTCTGTCACAGACAGGCTATATAGCTAGTGGTAACAGAAAGTCTGTCACAGAAAGGCTATATAGCTAGTGGTAGCAGAATGTCTGTCACAGACAGGCTATATAGCTAGTGGTAGCAGAATGTCTGTCACAGACAGGCTATATAGCTAGTGGTAGCAGAATGTCTGTTACAGACAGGCTATATAGCTAGTGGTAGCAAAATGTCTGTCACAGAAAGGCTATATAGCTAGTGGTAGCAAAATGTCTGTTACAGACAGGCTATATAGCTAGTGGTAGCAGAATGTCTGTTACAGACAGGCTATATAGCTAGTGATGGAAGAATGTCTGTCACAGGCAAGCTATATAGCTAGTAGTAGCAGAATGTCTGTCGCAGACAGGCTATATAGGTAGTGGTAGCAGAATGTCTGTCACAGGCAAGCTATATCGCTAGTGGTAGCACAATGTCTGTCACAGACAGGCTATATATCTAGTGGTAGCAGAATGTCTGTCACAGGCAGACTATATAGCTATTGGTATCAGAATGTCTGTCACAGGCAGGCTATATAACCATTGGTAGCATAATGTCTGTCATAGACAGGCTATATAGCTAGTGGTAGTATAACGTCTGTCACAGGCAGGCTATATAGCTAGTGGTAGCAGAATGTCTGTCACAGGCAGGCTATATAGCCATTGGTAGCATAATGTCTGTCACAGACAGGCTATATAGCCATTGGTAGCAGAATGTCTGTCACAGACAGGCTATATAGCTAGTGGTAACATAATGTCAGGCACAGGCAGGTTATATAGCTAGTTGTAGCAGAATGTCTTTCACAGACAGGCTACATAGCTAGTGGTAGCAGAATGTCTGTCACAGGCAGGCTATATAGCTAGTGGTAGCAGAATGTCTGTCACAGACAGGCTATATAGATAGTGGTAGCAGAATGTCTGTCACAGGCAGGCGATATAGCTAGTGGTAGCAGAATGTCTGTCACAGACAGGCTATATAGCTAGTGGTAGCATAATGTCAGGCACAGGCAGGTTATATAGCTAGTTGTAGCAGAATGTCTTTCACAGACAGGCTACATAGCTAGTGGTAGCTTAATGTCTGCACAGGCAGACTATACAGCTAGTGGTAGCAGAATGTCTGTCACAGACAGGCTATATAGCTAGTGGTAGCGGAATGTCTGTCACAGACAGGTTATATAGCTAGTGGTTGCAAAAAGTCTGTCACAGACAGACCATATAGCTAGTGGTAGCAGAATGTCTGTCACAGACAGGCTATATAGCTAGTGGTAGCTTAATGTCTGCACAGGCAGACTATATAGCTAGTGGTAGCAGAATGTCTGTCACAGACAGGCTATATAGCTAGTGGTAGCGGAATGTCTGTCACAGACAGGCTATATAGCTAGTGGTAGCAAAAAGTCTGTCACAGACAGACCATATAGCTAGTGGTAGCAGAATGTCTGTCACAGGCAGGCTATATAGCTAGTGGTAGCAGAATGTCTGTCACAGAAAGGCTATATAGCTAGTGGTAGCAGAATGTCTGTCACAGACAGGCTATATAGCTAGTGGTAGCGGAATTTCTGTCACAGACAGGCTATATAGCTAGTGGTAGCATAATGTCTGTCACAGGCAGACTATATAGCTAGTGGTAGCAGAATGTCTGTCACAGACAGGCTATATATCTAGTGGTAGCTTAATGTCTGTCACAGACAGGCTATATAGCTAGTGGTAGCAGAATGTCTGTCACAGACAGACTATATTGCTAGTGGTAGCAGAATGTCTGTCACAGACAGGCTATATAACTAGTTGTATCATATCGTCTGAGACCTTGACCGCCTACAATGCGATGGGCGACCGAACAGACTGACGTTCCGTCTCACAGCAGTAATTAGAATACAGCACCCATGACAAATGAAAAAAATAATAAAAGAATAATAACAAAAGAATTATAATAAAAAGACACAGAGGACAAGGTAGGGATTGGATAAAAAATCTAGCGAGCATGTATACATGTACACATATGTAATTCTGTTACACTTAGGAGCGCTTTATTCATTAATATTAATCATTTTTCAGACCATGCTTAATTGATGAAGCTGTGCGTCTTACGGTGGTCAGCTCACACCACGGATGTCTTCATCAGCTAAGAGCACGACCCGTGTCTTCTGAACTCTGGTTCACCCATGCAAACAGCATGTTGTGTCAGTGTGTAGGGGGATCTGGTGAGTTTGGGGGTCATGGTGTGTAGGGGATCCTGGTGGGTTTAGAGGGTTCCTGCTGATGTCGAAATAGAACCGATACGTACCAGGTTGCATGGCTTCGATATCAAGAAATTGACATGTTGTCACTTTCAGCCTCTGTAGCGGTACATCTGCAGTTTTCATTCCCTGCAAATACATTTTCTGATTGTATCCAGCTCGTTCTTTTATAATATACAATGTATCTTTTTTACACAAAAGTAAAAAGACCATACATAATAGACATTAAGACATCTAGGGCGTTGTTAGCACCTTTTTTTTGATAAGGTTGTATCATTGGCAGGTTATGTAGCATTTCTATATTTTTTCTGTGATTTTGAAACGTCCTTTATCAAAAATGGTGCAATAGATATATGGTTTTGTAATTATTTTTTGGAATTGGAATCCATTCAAGACCATAATGCTGTTTGTAGCCTCTTTGTGAAAACTTTACAAAACGTCAACAAAATTTTCGTAAAAGCAAAGATTTATGTAGTTGTTTTCAGAAACGGAAGTTATATTAAGGCACGTGAAAGCTCCAATCTAAGACGTTTACAGACATCTATTTAGGCGTGAAATTCGCATACTTCAAATACCTCGTTTTATCGAACTGTTCTAACTTCAACGTTATTCTTAAAACTTAACTTTCATCTATTTGATACTTGTCTTTGTACATATATGTTTAGCATATTGGATTATGGTTGTAAATGTAGTGTCATTCAAAAGTTTAGCTATCGAAAAGGTACGCTTACAATTTTTTTTAGTTGAGAACTCTATATGTATAATACCATGGTGTTTTTTTAATAAGTGCGACACTACTTAGAATGAATCAGAAAGTATAGAATGTTTTAAAAGATGACTGAAATTAATAAATGTGAAAATCTCTATTCTGAGAACCTGGTATTCATTTTCCAAGCAAAAGTTTTACAGATAATTGCTTTAACTGGATAAACAACGTAAAACTCTATATGTTATCTCTCTGGAAGGCTTCAATGAATAACAGTGTAAAGACGAGTCCTATACGCACAACCAGAAATATATACAATGTTTGTATACATGTATTAAGACTAATAAATATAAATTAAGGACCTTTGCTGAGGTCAATTTGGTGTTATACCAACCTGTTAGAATCAAATATTGACCGAGGGCGTTAACCCGAGGTCAATAACACCACATTTACCGAATCAAAGATTCTTAATTTTTATATTAGATGTAAAATTTTGTTTGCAAAAGACTTTAATTGAATTATATCTGTCTTGATAAAAAATGAAATTGACAGTTGCATGCATGGGTACTATAACGTCAAAATGATTATGACGTCACAAATGTAATATCGACTCGTTGTTTCTAATATAGCAAAATATTTCTATATCATGTCAGCAATAGCCTGTAAGTAGCTTACCCTACAGTACTTACATGTATTAACGCAATTCTGCCTGTTAAATAGCGTAACGGTTTAACATAGCTACATTTGTATTAGACAGGGCGATACAATGATATAACGAAAGATCAGGGAATCTGTACTAGGTTTGATAATTGTAACTCAGATTTTAAATATAAATATCATATTGCCATAGTATGTAGAAGGTGTAATGATTAACAACCAAAAATATTTTTGGGGAAAAATCATCTATCAGTAAAAACTTGCAATGGACATAGAAGTTAAGGGGAAAAAACGTGTTTGATTTGAAGTTGATTACCTGGAAAACACAGGTCATTAGAGATCAATGTTAATTTCACTACACGTGTAACAATAGTACCCGATTTTACACGTGTGTTGTGTATTCCGATGTGGTTAACCATATTCCAGTTTATAGATTTTTTTTTCATCAGATCAGCAAGGTTGCATTTCACGGAGATATTTCTTGTAATTAGCCAGGAGAATATGATCATGTATGACAATTGTAATGGAGGGATGACACGACAAGATTCAGGTATCTAGAAATAATGACCACAAGGCGACAAGTTGAAGGCTCAGCTGCCCCCTTGAACTGACCACGATCTTGACCACGCGGATCAGTAATTACGAGACCGCGATGATATGGAAGAGTAATGGGCGGTGGTGACAGGTCGCGACAGTTGACATGGTCGTCATTAACACCAGTGTCGTTGTCATGGAGACAAATTAGTGTGGTCAGTTTAATTACAGTGGTCAATTTGGTCCAATGTTTGGTTCATCCTCTGTAATTTTCTTTAATTAGGTCCAATTTTTGTCCGAGAAAAAGTTTTAATGCTAGATTCAGTCTATCCATTACAAGTAGATCCAAATGATGTTATTTTCCCTTGAATTTGTAAAAAGAATATACCTCTGACCAGTTTTCAAAACTAAATACATCTTTTGTGAGAATTGGTAATCATCAACCTCTGTGTATAAATTACATTAAAATTTAATTTTACCATCTTTGATTTCGGTGCTCTTGTCACTTTTTCCTCGCATCACCTTTTATCAAAATTTGAATGACATAATTCCAGTTTGTTGATGAGTAATGTTCAATGACAAGAAATAATAAAATAGCATGAAATAACAAATATGACACATTCAATTTCTCCAAGCTCAAAATTACGAAGATAAGATATTGAAGAATTTCAACAAACAACTTTGATCAAGGGAACTGTAAACCTCCTGATCGTCAGCCGGGAGGACAAAATCGTCCCGAAAGACAAGAAATTTCAATTTTTTGCTTAATATATAACAATAATACCAAACAATATAACTAGTTTATGACGTGTGGTACCGTAATAAATCGTGTCGTTAAGAATTAGGTCATCAAAATTTGTAAAAACTCTCAGAAGGCGTCTTGTTATGGCAAGATTTATCCTCTATAGGACTAACCTTTATAGCCAGTCGTATTCCGATTTTTTTTCATTTACATACAGACATTTGTTTCTCGAAAAGGCGTGTATTGTTTGTGTTCATGTCAGACAAGAAACGGACATGGCTATCTGCCAATCAAAATTATCGATTCTCGCCAGGAAATGGTATTTTAGTATCGTTTGTTTTTTTCATCGTAATCGATGATGTATGATATTAAATTCATCTGGTTTGGATCAAAATTCTTGGCAAAACACCAAACAATCATATTTCTTTTTCTGTAAACCGTAATTCTAATTACACGTGCTTCTATTCCAAACATTGTTATTACTTTATATCGACGGGAAAATGAATTACTCGCAGAAAAAAATGCATTATGATTCACAGTTAATTGAATTTTCGCGGCAGCGAGTGCAGTATCTTTGTTACATCTCTTCTACGCCCTTCAGGAATATTTTTACTTAATGTTTTGGGATCTGTTTATTTGTGACGTACTTTAGTTATAATAAATTTAATCGAATTTGATCGTGAAGGTAGCAAAAGAGAGATCTGTCCAAACAAATACTAAAACGATTTGGAGAAACAACATACATGTACACAGCTTTCCTGCGGGCCAGTCAACAATAGACGCCATCAGAAAATACTTTCGTTAAAAAAGGAAAGCAGGAAAGAAAGAAAAAAGGCAGGACGGATCCAGAAATACCCATGGAATGCAATTAAATGCGTAATTACAAAATTAATGTAAGTAAATAAATTAAGGCGTACAGGAAATTGGTATCGCAACTTACGCAAAAACCTATACGTATTGTACCCTTAAGAATTTTGGAATCACATTTAGTTGAAATAAACAACTTAAGTCTGACACTACGAATCTACTAGTATATACTACGATTGCTTTTCAGTGGAGTGTAACAGAACAAGATGGACACATATCGGAACAAAAACAGGAATGCCCAACCTTCCTGGCACCCACAAGGATAACCTTTAATCGTGACGTTCAACATTAGCATCATTTATTCCTGTTAGTACTGGCCCTGGTTTCTTCAACGTTCCTTAACTTAAAAAACTCCAGAGGAAAGCATTACAGAATTTAAGGAAAGTTCCTTAACTAAGGATTTCCTCCTTTAATTCTGTAATGCTTTCCTATGGAAATTTTTAAGTTAAGGAGTTTCCTGAAGTTAAGGAACGTTGATGAAACCAGGGCCTGGATATTAAATGATCCTAACACCTACAACTACTCTCTACATGTAACATGCCTCTAATTTTTTTTCCATTTTCGTTTTTATTATTATCTTTATAATTATTTTCCAATTGTGTAAATTCGCAATCGGGATTCCTGCTCAATTAAATTCAAGGGTTTTCAATTGCCAATGGAGCTCGTCCTGAATAAAAAATGAAATAAAAAATAAGCCTCTCGTGGAAAAATGCTTTCATTGTGATTAGTTCTATTTATTAATACAAAAAAAAAACGTTTTGTTCATTTCATGTAAAATCTTACTTAACACCAAACCGTCACGCTCATTATTGGATTTTACTTGGGATTTTTATAGCTTACCACATCGAAAAAATGTCATATCAAGGTCATATAATTGTCATCTGCTTCAACTATAATCATTAAAAAGGTTCAAAGTACCACAATTATTCAGCGATAATTATATAAAAACCTCATAACCTGTTGCAGAGGTCTTCGATCCGTACGGAAAAGATGGATTGGTAGAAGAAAAGGTATTTGTGCTTTTAAGGTCGTACATCTTTCTGTTCACGAAAAATGTCGTATATGCTATAACAAATTTGTATATGAGTGTCCGAAGGAGTTTTCTTTACAGTAAGGAATTTCTCGCTACATTTAAATGTTTCCGTGTGTCTACATAAGCCCGAAGACACGGACTAATGAAGCGTTGATTGGTACTTTATAGCCTAATTCATCGTCAGCCGTTGGCGTATTTAGATGACTGATGATGTGAAGGCTGAAACAGGTACCTGTAGACACAGATGCAGTTCCAGGTACCAATGTAGCGTTATTCTTTCATTTTTATCGAGGTGAAACATGCAATCTTAAATGATCTGGTCAAACACTGTCGGGAATCTAACGAATCTGAAAATAGTGAGTAGCTGCAAATTGCTCTTTCATAGATTGAAATGTTACATTTATTATTATCGTACAGGTGTTTTTATGAAAACTCAAGAGGCCAGACGCCGTAAGTGGTTGGTTCGGGAAATTTTGGTTTAGATTTGCCTGTCGTGTTCAGTTTCAAAAGTTAGAACACAGCGATAGCTTTCTCGATTTAGTTCCAAAACCAACGTTCTCTGTTATATGTCACGTGACTTCCCGTTTGGTTACCCTGGGTACTTCCGGTTGCTGGCATCTTTGGGACATTCAAGTGATAAGATATTGATGTACTGCGCATGTCTGATATTTTGACAAACTCAAGGTAAACAGTGAACGTACGCAATCACTTAGACTAACATTCTTTTTGTTCAGAACTCCTCCTCATGAAACCGTTCTAGTGCTCAAACATGGATTTTGTGCTCGGTTCTGATTTCTTATTCTGGTTGCTTCTTTATAACAATATTGTTTTTTTTTTGTCCAAAGCCGATTACAATTTCCAATGTTTACAATTGACGTTTTATTCCTTTCCCATGATGTAATTGAGTTGCAAGAAAGTTTTTTTGAGAATAAAAACAATGTTTGAGCCAGCGAAAGTAATGAATACAGACTATAGGCTTAAAAAATCCTATTGTAAAACAAAACTGATTCTAATTGGCTTCGTCACTAAAATAACAAGCTCGTGAATTCTCACTAAGCCTTCGTTGTTAAACTATTCGATATGTTTTTAAAGAGCTAGAAATTATTCAGGATGTCGTGTTAAATACACAATAACAACTACACTCAGATAACTGGAGAGTATTACTGGCTTGTCGTTTGTTTATCAAAAAACAGGAAGTGACGTACGCCTACATTTTCACACAGGTAGACAAACCATCGGTGACTGCTGCAAACTCTTCAATTATGTAAAATTGTTTTAACTCCTTCGCCGTTGAAATTTCATATTGGTATATTCCAACTTTTCAATTGGAATAGTTTAAATGTTTCTTCGGTGTGAATGAGTCAGAAAATATGTAATTCCACATGAAAACACTATTACAATGACAAAACTTCAAGCAAATGCTTAAACGTGAATGTGCCAGATTCATGATCGTATGTCTTTGTGGCTCCTGTCAGTCTCTACCGATTAGTTACATGTACATGTATACAGACGATTATTACAACATACCATTTTTTCTTTGATATTAAGCAACACATGTATAATAAAATCAAACATGTCCAGATGATATCTGCCATAAATTGATAACATAACATTTTGATGGCTGCAATATTGAAGCATCATTTTATCGTTGATTCACATTTATCTAAACAAGATATTGTTTTGCTAAGACAAACGACAACATGAATAATTTGCTGATATTTATGGCAAAATATTGAATTCGTCACGAGGAAATATTCCCGGTAGCAGGTGCCGTTTGGTTGATGTGAAATCAACACATCTCTGGTTGCTAGGCGATGTCCGTTGTTTAGAAGCGTAGAGGCTAGGGGCCCTGTCATTATTTCATTGATAACACGGAAGGACACCACTTAACCGTTTTGATTGAAGGATTTCTGTTTCATTGTACATAACTTTTCAGATGTTGCACCTGTCTTCACATTTTTTATTTGTTTTGTTTGACCCCATGACCTTACTCCCCAGTCTCCTTCCCTATTGACTATACTGGAATGTCTTCGAAGATTGCATCTAGCCATGTTTGATGGTACCAAAGTTGGTTCCTTTGTATATCGCAGGAGTCCGTCTTATAAGATACTTTCTGATACGACACGATCACGCGCACTTTAACAGATAAGAACCATTCTTGTCGGACAGTATCATGTTATACTAGATACATGTAAATGTTCGGTATCGTTACTTTTCTTTCTTTCGTCTCCTTCTTTAAACACAAATTTAGTTTCCATCCGTCGTCATCTTGTCGCCTACAGGTTACAAATAACCCATTTGGCTCCTGTTGGTAATGAAGATATGTATTTAGTATTTACATTTATTAACAAGAAAGACATCCGGTTAATTCCTATATTTACAATGTAGCTTCACTTTGTTTAGTTTAGCTTTACTTTGTTAAAATAAACATTTCGTTTGACATGTCAAGATACAGTTTAGTTGTATTATCCCGATATTTTCCTAAGCTAATCTTGTCCAGAGATATATTTATCTTTTTGTTTTGTTTGTTTGTTTTCATTTTGAATGAAACGAATTTTGTTTCGAATGAAGCTGGAGACCAAGGGTGGATAGCCACTAACCAGAAACAAGGGTGGATAGTCACTAACCGGAAACAAGGGTGGATAGTCACTAACCAGAAACAAGGGTGGATAGTCACTAACCAGAAACAAGGGTGGATAGGCACTAACCAGAAACAAGGGTGGATAGGCACTAACCAGAAACAAGGGTGGATAGTCACTAACCAGAAACAAGGGTGGATAGTCACTAACCAGAAACAAGGGTGGATAGGCACGAACCAGAAACAAGGGTGGATAGGCACTAACCAGAAACAAGGGTGGATAGTCACTAACCAGAAACAAGGGTGGATAGTCACTAACCAGAAACAAGGGTGGATAGGCACTAACCAGAAACAAGGGTGGATAGGCACTAACCAGAAACAAGGGTGGATAGGCACTAACCAGAAACAAGGGTGGATAGGCACTAACCAGAAACAAGGGTGGATAGGCACTAACCAGAAACAAGGGTGGATAGGCACTAACCTGGATAGGCACTAACCTGGATAGGCACTAACCAGAAACAAGGGTGGATAGGCACTAACCAGAAACAAGGGTGGATAGGCACTAACCAGAAACAAGGGTGGATAGGCACTAACCAGAAACAAGGGTGGATAGGCACTAACCTGGATAGGCACTAACCAGAAACAAGGGTGGATAGGCACTAACCTGGATAGGCACTAACCAGAAACAAGGGTAGATAGGCACTAACCTGGATAGGCACTAACCAGTAACGGAGGTGGCTGGATCGTATACAGTTCGTTGTGCGTAAACAACTAATTTCTTTCTAAGAAACTTTTTTAGATTGTTGTGTACCTTTCAATGTCAAATCTACACTCGGAAGTTCAGTAAACAGTTTGTATGTATCTGAATCGAATGCAAGGCCTCCAAACTCCAACAGCTAAAAACACCTTTAGGACTCCAGTGTGCTATAAGTAGGTCATCGTGACCTCATTATGACCTTATATTTTGGATGTTTGTTTTCCAGTCGTGGTTTTAGATAAAGACGGTTGTGTTAGGGTGATTTTATTGTATGATAATTAGATCACTATGACTGACATCTAATACCCGTAAAAACACTCACTTTCGCTCTCAGAGAAAGTGAGCTCAAATGTCATTGTTTTAATGCGTGACTTCGAATTCCTTTTGTCCGTTCATCCGTTACGTAATTCTATACACCAAAAGAACTTGATAGTGATAAATACAACTTGATAAATGAGCAGACTAAATCTGACATGTCGTCTCAAAGGGGTTCACAAATTAGTATCCAAGGTTATAGGGCCTTATCAACCAGCCAATATTGTTTTACAGCTGAGTAGGCTGGAAAAAGCGGAGTAAATTATCTTGCTCAAGGATACGACACAAGTGCTCTGACCTTGACTCGAACTCGCAACCCTTCGATCACGAGCCGGCGTCCTACCACTAGACCACCGTGCCTCTTAATTTTGGTTGCTAGGCATTCTCCTATACATTTTCATTACACGTATGTATGACATGACTTCCATGTATAAAGATATCTCCGAACTCATTTGAAACAATAAAGTAACGCCCTCTATATATACAGTGTATATATATTGCGATACATGTGTTCGCATATCTATAGTAGACGATTTGTCACTATGATCATGTCAGAATACCGGACCGTCTATCACTGCGACTTCAAAACATCCTTTTTGGGGGATGTCGAGTTGGCGTAGTGGTAACGGCCGCAGGTATTTCTGGCTAGGCGATTTGATGCCGGAGATCGTGAGTTCGAGGCCCGGACAGGGCACGAGTCAAAAAAGTGTCTTCCTTCGTCATTTGTGTTTCCGTGTTATTTACAGTGTATACAGGGTGTAAATTGATGTTGTCCGTGGGAACTCTCTGATGAATACTGTATATAAAACACTAACACATAATATAGCATACACCTTTAATAGCACTTTGTCACTTCCAAACAGCATACGTGTTACAAAAGTGAAATATACAAACAATAACATAGATAAATCAATAAATAAATAAAGCTTTATACAAATACAAAACTTCGCACGCATAGTACACGAATTCGTCACGATAAAAAAACGTTTCATTAAGGCTATATGCTACATTACTCTCCACCCTTTGAAAGGCTAGAGTTATCTGCCGTGTATCCTAGTGTGAAACTCTCTGATGGGAGATTGATCAATGTAATGTAACATATAGCCTTAAATACAGAAAAACATACATAATTTGTGAAAATAGTGAAACAGATAATTTGTGTCCATTGTAACAAAAGCTATATACCTTTATAAATGATGAAAGCATTATAAATAGCATATAAAACCATATTATTTAGTTATCAGATGAACATTCAAATGAAATAGTTGACATGAAAGCTGTATATTCATGTACATATACAATGTATGTACTTTGTGTGCTAATATTTACATGTTATAATAATCAACTAATTTGAATAAAGACTTGATATAATCATGTTTTTGAAGTAACAAATAAAAATATTGAATTTACACGAGCAATTTTAGAAGAGAAAATGTTGAAAATGATAATTAATTCAACTGATCGTTAACAACATAGCGAGTGGTTCGATCTTTATAAAAAAAATTCAAACATTTCAGCCTCATCAGTATGTTTAATACATTAACTTTTTGAATTAAGGATAAAGAAATTCAGAACAAGTGTACTTGTTTGGCTAATTATAAACGATTGTTGAATAGATCAAATCATTTAAAGAATATTCAAAGTTCTCAGCTTATAAAAAACACCATAACGTGATATTAAACCAGGCCCCGAGATCATAAAACAATCTTAGACTTAAGTTTGTGCTTAGCCAATCACATATGACGTTACTTTCCGTAACACTAATTGTGATTGGTTAAGTCAAAAGTTCAGACAAATTTAGACTTAAGATTGTTTCATGATCCTGGGGCCAGGTTTCTGAAAAGTTGAAAACCATTAAATGTGTTTTTCCTATCACAAATGTTATAATATATTCCGAATAAATAAAATTCAATTGTACATCTCTTCATTTGATTTTCCTTTTTAACATCGAGAACAAAATGTTGACTGGCAAATACCAATGTCACTATGTCACACGATAGTTGACGTCATATTACATTGTAACTTTTAACAAAAATTGTCTTGTAATTGAAGATATACGAGAGATAAAAACGTAACTGTATTCAAACACACACCATATTCTATAACTTACATACACACTGTCCCTATTGCACTGTCGATATATATACAACATGATTTTGTAATTTACAAAATTATATAACAATTTCTATAAAGCGTTTACTATTTCTGTTATAAAGCAATGTGCACACTGATTGAAATACATAAAACAAAGAAATTATATTTATGTGTATAACGTTACTCTTCCAAATGTATGTATATCTGAACCGTCTTAATAAAGGCGATACTGTATTCATTGCGAATATAAACGCGATAGTTTGTTCATTAATAATAAACATGAAAATAAGTTACTCGCATATAATAATGATAACATGGTCCTTTCGAAATATAAATGATATACTGTAGGACCATGTACTAACCTTTCAATCCAGATAATACGTTATAAAACAACATGAAATATCGTAGGAATAAATGTAATAACATGGTAATTCTTAAAATAACATACGAACTCAAATGCAAATATTAATACAAACATTTCGTATTTTAGATTTAAACTCTAACTCCACACTTGTTCGGCATTTTGAAGGACCTCGATGGTTCCAAAGACAATGGCATTCACTGTAGTATTAGTGACATTGTAAATATATCATTATCTTTATTGTCAATTTTATTGTATTATTGTGTATAAACAAACTATGCTATTGAAGTAAATGTATGTTGATACATGTAGCTACGTAAGTATTTCTTAAGAAACTAGAAACTTAGCAAAGAGATTCTAAAATAGTTCCAAGAAAAGACGCGTCTTATTATTTTTCGATGATTTATCTTTTGATTATGCAAATTTTGACTGTTGGCAGATACATAATGGTGAAGCATCAACCAATCATATCAGTTCATTGATCGATCAATCGATCAATCAATCAACCAATCTTGATTGATTGACAAGTTGATCAATAATCTTGTTCTGAGCTTTATAACAAAATCTCTTGCTAGTTTAGATGAATATTTGACTGTGTGTGAAACAAAATTAATTGGTGAAGTTTCTAATATATAAGTAGCCATTAAACAGTTTCAGTTTTATTGATGAACTTTTTTGTAATTCAGTTCGTTAGGGATCGACATGGAACTCAAGATAGTAAAGAATTGATTTTTTGTATTAAAACCGATACAACAAAATCGATATACGGGTCGTTTCGTACAAAAGCAACAGCGGGTAATTGTATGCGTTAATTAAGCCTTCAGACATTTAGTTGTTTTTTTAAGTTTATTAAACTAATGGCGCCCGAGGATACATGTAACATTTAAATTTGTGATGACGAATAGGTAAGCTATGCGATTCGAAATGCTCTCTGTAATTAAAATAACAATACTTAAAGAAGCTAATCAGTTAAACATAAACATATTACAAAAATGAATTTACGTTATTTCTGATTGCATTAAAAACAATTATGTTGTTAAAGTTCGTAATTTTGTAAATTTGAAATTATTATATAAAATATGCGTACTACGTGAAATACAGTGAAACAATATACAGACTTTTGAATATTGTGATACACGATGTTTTTGCCTTATAATTAAATTAATACGTCAAATTTCAATAAATAAAATGTACATGTACCTATGGTAATTAATTATTTTTGTCTTGTAGGGTTCAGACATCGGCAGACCGAACAGTTTTTTTCTGTGGGAGAGGGGGAGATACAAAAACAAACAGGATTACATGGTAGAGAAATTCGACCTTTGGCACTTACAGTTAATACGAAAACAGGTTAAAAATACAAAAAAATGGCATACAATCAAAGCCAAGGAAGTATCATTTCATCGAATTATACAAAATGACGATCATTGACGGAATATAATCAGATTACCCGCTACTGGAAAGATTGATCTAAAACAAAAAGAATTGAAAAGATTAGCTTCCCCGAATGACATGCCAATGCATTTGAAATGAGACGATGGTCGGATAATAATCCACCGAACCAATATAGCGGTAAGGATTTCCGGAAATTAGTCTTTGGGATCTCGTGGGTGACGTGAGCAGACAACGAGATATCAATAGTAAAAATGCCGCCCATTTCCTGTGATTCTGTCTCTCCCCTCGTATTTAGCGCTGTAAATTGAGTGACAATGTCCAAATCATTTCGATCAAAATAGGTTTTTGTAGTCGAGCTGGCGACAGAAGACACGCGTAGTAGTAGCCAATAGCAACGAGCAATGCTGGCGAGATTACGTTGTCATGGAGAAAGAAACCGTGCATGTTCATTTTCAGTCAGCTAAAATGTTGATTTGTCACAAGAAAAGGCAGACTTTTAATCCCCAAAAGCTAATTATAATTTTTCTCGAATGCGGCAAGAGACGTATTTTGTTGTTACTTAGTGTTTTGAAAAAGTGAACTTCAATTAAGAACTGTACCACTGACAGATTGCAGATCTATACCCATCAGCTCGATCATACAAAATCTCCTGAGTGACACGCGAAGCTTGATAAAATTATCTTTGTATTTCAATTGATTGCAAAAACCCAATGTTAAAACATGGTGACCAATTTTCGGTAGAAGTATCAGATGTAATGGGATATCGGTGTTTTCTATTGACGCGGTATCTTGTGACAGACTGTATTGCTCCCCTATGATAGAGCTGAGAAAGAACTGATAATCTGATGAATATTTCCTGTACCCATGTATCTTCTATTAATATGACAAGTACGTTTTTGTTACTGCATACATATCTTGTCATTTGCAATCAGTCAGCCAACGAAATACATTATCTCTTGTGTCAAAGTCCGAACAATAATTGTATATCTTTCTAAACAAAAGTGCAAAGTAATGTTTTGAATGTTTTGATTAAGAAATTCAAAATTAAGTGTGTGTATTTTTTGTTTTGCTTGTTTTGTTGGGGGTTTTTGTGGTGTTTTTTTTAGAGTTAAGACGAGGATATCAAGTTTGGATTAATATGGTATAAACTTCAGAAAACACTTTGTATTTCATACAATATGCAGTTTCCTCAGTGTTGATTGTGTAACCTCAAAGTATCCCGGTTCTTCTTTGAATTTACTTTTTTTATTTTTTAATATAGCCTTATTCTAAATCAGCGTCACAGTCTCCAGTCAATCTCCTATTCAATCGATACTTGTATTTCCATCAGACCGATATCTTCTCTAGGGGAACCCATAAACCCCAAGAACCAAACATCTCCAGTTTCTCTAAACAGGAAACGAACAGAACCCGCCGAGCACGAAACTCTAGATTTATTTCCAAGGAAACGGCAAAGGGGAGAGTTTGATATCAGTATCGTGTACAAACACATAAAAAACTGAAGTAGGAAGCGGTTTATAGCACGTGATCTGATGGGGATACTTCACCGGAAAAGGAAAGAAATGCGAAACTAAATGTATACACATTGTAACCCAAGCAAATATCTTATCGAACATCAGTCCGTTAACAGCCATTCTGAATGAGACGGCAATGTTTAAATTTGTACATGGGTATAACGTCTGCTAAGAATCTTCATAGAGTAAATAAAAAAAAAAGAAAATAAATGTGTAATGCGAGTCTAACAGTGAAATTACACCACAAATGTACAGAACCATTCGGACTTTTCCGTTATATCTTTCGGTTTACGGTATTTCCAATGAGTCCGTATTCGATTGTAGCATCTAGAGTCAATTCCGGTCATGGAATGATGCCTATGCTACTCTTGTCGCATGGCAACACAAGAAAAGTTCCATTTAGTTAGATATATGATTTCGCAAAAAGAGATTAGGAAGGATATTGGCGCGCACTATTGATTGATCTTCAAAACTTCTATAAAAGTTGAAATTTCGGAATTTCTTTTAAGAAACAACACAACTAGTCACAACCTGCAAAATCAAAGATGGTAACTTGTCAGCCATTTTGTTTTACTGATCACCCCAAAATCAAAAGGCACAACCATGCAGGGATCAAGGGAAACCTATAGGAACAGATACCGACAACAAGAACCGTTTGAGGACAGAACACGGCCCACAGACGATTTGAACAGCCCAGCACCTGAAGACTGTGGGCTTATTAGCAAGGTTTGAAAAAATATTTATTATTTCAAATAATATCTGAATGAAATATGAATGTGACGTGTATAAAGACATGTCTTATGATATATCCCTCTAACAGGATTCGGAAACTCTTTTGAGTTTTTATACAGGCATGAAGTATGAACAAAAACAATACATAAGTTATCATATTTCAGATTTCTCTATAATCCTTAATCTCCAAATCTAAAACTAAAAATAAATACAGCTACATTAAAACTTACTAATAATGACGTCACTGACATTACATGTCTTTGCGCACTATTTTCTGAGTCACTTATTACCTCCCCTTTATTCAAACCTCCGGGATTTTTGGAGGAAGGTTTAGAATCACCTGATTTACTCGGAACGTTGTACGTCGGAGTAGGTACGCCGTCTCTCATTAAGGAGGGGTTCGGTAACTTTTTATCCGACCGAGACGTGTCCTCCACCATTTTGTTTGCTTCTGATATGGCCGGAAGTACTGTCGTAGTCGGGAATGGTATATCCATACAAGTCTCATCTTTCTGTTCGAGTTGGAAATGCATGTAGGCGGAGCGTATGGATGCGTCGTAATACGACCAGGCGTACATATCACACTGACTAGAATGTAGCATTAGGGCCTCCGTGGGCTTCAGAGACGTAAACGCCAGGCACTTAGAGTCGTAAAGATTGTTAAGATTGACCAGAATTAGTAGTTTCTCCCAATATCTTCCTTTGAAAGTTGCGACGCACATGAAATTCAACGGTTCTTGTTGCCCTCGACATCTGTTGAACTCCATTCGTAAGAGTGATGAATTTTTACAATCTTGATACATTCTGCCTCTGCATCCGCCTTCGCTTTTAATCTGTACATAATAATCTTGTACGTATTTTAGATGGCACTGTGTTGGCACAAGGTTCCGAGAAACCGGAAGTATTGGCTTTGCTGCGTTCGGAAACGATCGGTATTTATCACCGATAGGCTCATCGTCAGGTTCAAACCTTTCCTTGTTGCAGATCGATTCACCGGGCCTGTCATTATTGAGGGGCCACACAAAACTCTGACTAATAGAAAACCCAATTACGGACGGACTAATCCGTTTTAAATCCAAACAAGTGTATCGTGGTCGGCAGCCATTTTCAAACAGTGATATTGTCGTGTATATTCGTTCTTTGGATGGTGGTGAATCTGCAAAAGCGACACACTTGAAATGTCCAATTGATCCAATTTGCATAACAGACTCGGAAATATTTACGTTTTCGGTTTGAGAGCTTCCTAGATACCATTCTCCACGAAATCGCCTTGGAAACGAACATATTGGTAGAGGTTCGTCGACCTTACATTTCCCGCAAGATTTGTGG
Organism: Mimachlamys varia; assembly: GCA_947623455.1. Taxonomy (NCBI): domain Eukaryota; kingdom Metazoa; phylum Mollusca; class Bivalvia; order Pectinida; family Pectinidae; genus Mimachlamys; species Mimachlamys varia. Next base: position 22,610,240 of record OX392532.1, on the reverse strand, counting down.
CACTGATCACGAATATATGACGTACAGGGTTTGCGCGAGCACTGAGAGTATTCATCCGCACACAGTTCCATCTGGACAACTTTTTCGAGATAAAGGGTGAAGAATTTGACGTTATGATTTGAGGGTGAATCGTCTGGACATATGATATCAGTAAATAGTTCCACTTTGACGTTTTTTCCTAATCTCCGACTGGGGAATCGTAAACACCAAATATCCCCACTCTCGTGTTTCCGGACTATCGTAAACATAAAGTTCCCTTGGACCCAGTGCGTAACACAGACAGTTTTCTGCAGAATTTCCGTGGAAAGGAAACTAGTACATTCGTGTTTACGAAAATTCAAAACCATTCCTTCTCCTGCTAAACAATCGCTCTCGAACCGCATAGGTAGGTCCATGAAGTTACAGCCATGATCATTACCGCTACCGTCAGCAATTTTCATGTTGTACCCAGCGTTCAATGGGCAAGGCGAATAGTCCGAATCTATGTCGTGATAGGACACAACGAGCCACGGGTCCAAAACGAGGTTCACTGGGTCACATAGGGAGGAGGATTTCGTCGGTTGACTTTTGGACTCTCGAAACTGCATGATTGATTTACTCCGTTCGATGATTTCCAAACACTTATACGACATGATTCCGTCATCATCAAATGATTTCAAAATGAATTTATTCATTTCTGCCATTTCTTCACAATCATACGTCATACTTTTGATGACGTAATCACTTGGCAACTGTTGCCAAATAAAAGTCACTTCGTAATTTGTGAATAATATTTTTGTCCTCACTGACTTGCTCGCTGCGATTTCATAATACAAAGGAATATTTGTAATGTAAAACGGAAATACACAGTCAGCATGCGCAGAGCCCATCAAGGTCAAGGTCAGTAGGGCGTACGCTGTGATCATTGCTGTCTTCATTGTCGATCTGGTGTCAATCTGAAATAACAATAAAAAAGAAACAAAATTAATTTATGCATCACTTTAATGATGGTGATGAAATCAAACATATCTATGTATACCCAGTATGAGATATATCAGTATGCCGTATTTATATAACATATTTGATTGTATAATATTTTATTCTATGATGAATAATAGCCATCAATTGTCATTACCAAGTCCTATTTCTCTAATTGTGACGATGTGGAAATGACGCGTGGAAACAAATGATAATGTTCCCCAAAACAAATATACACCAAGTGGATATTGAAAGAAACAGTTTAAAGTTTAAAGACGGATAAACGCAGTATAATGACGGATAAACGCAGTATTATGACGGATAAACGCAGTATATAGACGGATACACGTAGTATATAGACGGATAAATGCAGTATATAGACGGATAAACGCCGTATAATGACGGATAAACGCAGTATATGGACGGATAAAACGTAGTTTATGTACGAAAAAACGTAGACGGATAATCGCAGTATATTGACGGATAAACGCAGTATATGGATGGATATTCCGAACAAACGCAGTATATGGACGGATAAAGTTAGTATATAGACGGAAAAACGCAGTATATGGACGGATAAACGCAGTATATACAGACGAATAAACATAGTATAATGAAGGATAAACATAGTATATGGACGGATAAACGCAGTATATAGACGGATAAACGCAGTATATAGACGGATAAACATAGTATATGGACGGATAAACGCAGTATATAGACGGATAAACGCCGTATATAGACCGATATACGTTATACTAGATTGATAATGTGATGAGAAGGACACAAGGGTCTAAATGATCGAGATCACGTAAAAGGAAAAACAAAAGTGTCAAGATGATCAAGATTATGTAAAATTAAAAACAAAAGTGTTTAGATAATCAAAATCATGTTTTGAGAAAGACACAAGTGGTTTAGATGATCAAGATAATGTAATAGCTGTGACTGTTTTCTATGTATGCTTACAGATTTATGTGACTGTGGGACTTTTTCACGAACTATGTACGGTATGATGCTCTCTCGGATAAAAGGTCTACTCGAGCTCGTCTGAGCATTGCACGTGTAGTTCTCTATGTAACACACGTTTGATATATGGTGAGTTGTCTGACGAACCACTAACCTTACAATATTGACAATTAATGTTTCCTTCATATATCGCTGTTATTTAAGCGCCTTTGGAGGAAAAGAATAAAATAACCTAAGGAAAGAGTGACGTCACATGGACCCGTATTCATGAAAGAGATTTCATGCTCAAGCATGGATTCTGTGCTCAAGCCCAATTTCTTGTTCCGAATAAATTGACAATGAAATGATATTTTGCCAAAAACTGGAAATAATTTGAAGATACTAATAGCCAAATGTTATTTTCAATGTTTACAACTCAAAAAAAAAGAAAGCTAGCTTGAGCACGAGGACAGTTTCAAGAATACGGGCCCTGTAGGTCTTCTCCAGTCATTAGACTTTAAATTGTTGACACCTGGTTAACTAATTATGGAAATTGAAAAAAAGTCATGCATATACTGTATATAACTATTTGGTCTGGTTAAATCGAAGTATATATTGGTCATTCACTCAAGGCCATTGAACATAAAATATTTGCACCATATTATTATCAACTGCCATTGTTCACGTTTTATGCATAATTAGTTATTATATCAAAAGAGACCAATTTGTATAGCGACGATAAAAAACCTCTGAATTGCTGGGTTAAAACTTAATGGCCTAGTTACTTCCGGTGTGTCGTTTATTGGTATTCCATTTACAGACATGTGTAATACAATATCGGGCGTGTTACACTAAAAGTAGACTCTTTTATTTCCTCTTTATTTACATTTCTCTCCAACAGAAGCGAGACCTTAATGTCAGAGATAGTATGCTTCTCTTAACACGCACAATACTCGGCAATAGGCTGGGTTTTCTCGCTCTCATAAATGGATTGAGTTTGTTTGGTTTTTACTTGATCAAATGAAGAAGGATCGGGGATATGGCTTTTATATAAAAAGACGTTTGATAGTATTTGTCAATTTTTAAATGAACAGAAAGACAAATCGTCACGTAACATTTTAAAGAAATTTACTAAGCACATTGTTTGGAATTTAGACAAAACCTTGACATCCCAACACATGAATCTACAAAAAATAAATGAGATAACCTTGTCTTTAAAATGTTGGTATCCGGAGTCAAGCAGGGATAACCGGAAGTACCGAAGGTAAACCCAGGACAATCCAATGTCTAAAATGATTACTGAAAGAAGTAAACTTTCAAACCTGTCTCTAACGAAATGACATCCCATTGTTTTAAACGCTGCTGCAGCTAACACAATGTCAGAGGGGATTTACCGGAAGTACTCCAAACAAATGAGACTATATTACGATACATTGTTATACGGGTCATTAAACTTAGTTTCTCTACAAACACAACATTTAGAAGAACTGCAGCAGATAATCGGAGAAAGTATCTTCCCATAAGTCATATAAAACCGCTTTCGGAAACTCTTGTCTTTTTACATTCAGAACAAAAAAGTACGAAACTAAAAAAACTGAATTTTAGATTTGCCACAATCCAAAGGGTAGCAAGGGGAAACAACTCTATTAAATAAAACACGCATTTGCTAATATTGAAGAGCTTCACTTGAGGCTACTACACGAAAGACTATAGATCACGTACATGTAGGCTGTAACCTGTAATCGTTAATGTATCCGGACATCGCATTGTTCTTCTGTGGATCAATCGAACATATTATTGGTAGAGTGGCATTGTCAGGGTTTTGTAGACATACGTTTTGACCAAGTTCCGTGTCTAGTACAAATAGTTACATACCCCACGGAGAATGGGGAATTATTGTTGAAGTGTTTTACAACTTTGCTACGTGTATTAATATCATCATCGGTAAAAGCATTTTAAATTGTATTACGATAACCTGAATTTTAAATCCTAGTACTGTGATCAATGCCTCAAACTTTAGGCCGTACAAGGATATTATTATATTGATGACTAACATTGTCAATATTATAATCCATTGTCATTTCTATACAATACAGAACGATAGCCTCTACAACAAAGCATACTGCCTTTGTAAGATACCTTCATACATAGGTTAAAATCCATAAAATGTGGTTTTCGGAAAGTGGGGAAACTGGACGATAACAATGTATAAAACTATACAATCTATGTAAACCCTCGAACTGAAATTTATCGAATTATCAAAGCAAGTTTAGAGACAACTCGTGGCGTTTTGCTGAACTACAATAGCAAAATACACCTCTAATGTGCATTAGTACTGCAGCCGAACAACCCTACAACTTGTAAATATGTTTCGGACACTCTTTCGCAGACGATGTTCACGAACTATTGTCAACTTTTCATCATCATGCTCTACATGTTTGATATACAAATAGAATAACTTTATTTTATTACAAAATTGGCACATTTTCTTCCAAGTTTTAGTTAAACTATTACCAACACTGGCAAACGTCATGGTCTGCATATTTTCAGTTTTCGAAATTAAAGATAAATTACAGACGATGGCGACTTTGAACTTATTATACTACAACAAATCAACAACGAAAATCAGATTCAATACAGGCCTAAAAGTCTCTGTAAATCTCACAATGTCGAGGTTCTAGTTTCTGTAAATCTCACAATGTCGAGACTCTAGTCTCTGTAAATCTCACAATGTCGAGGTTCTAGTTTCTGTAAATCTCACAATGTCGAGGCTCTAGTTTCTGTAAATCTCACAATGTCGAGGCTCTACTCTCTGTAAATCTCACAATGTCGAGGCTCTAGTTTCTGTAAATCTCACAATGTCGAGGCTCTAGTCTCTGTAAATCTCACGATGTCGAGGCTGTAGTCTCTGTAAATCTCACAATGTCGAGGATCTAGTCTCTGTAAATCTCACAATTTCGAGGCTTTAGTCTATGTTAATCTCACAATGTCGAGGCTCTACTCTCTGTAAATCTCACAATGTCGAGGCTCTAGTCTCTGTAAATCTCACAATGTCGAGGCTCTAGTCTGTTATTCCGCAATCAATAAAAAAACCAGGTTTATTGTTTTTTTTTAATGAGAAACGATAAAAAAGACATTGTGACAGTAATGTACCTCTTTACAAAATGAAAAAGCTATACTATTTTAATATTTTGGTGGTTTTTTTTTCGGGCTGTTTGTACGATTTAATTAAATAAACATCGCTTAAGTCCTCTTTAAAATCCTATCTAAATTCGTACTCGGTATCATACAAATGTACATACAGATTTTCATTATAAGATTGGCATACGTACAGTTTGTAGTATAACTTTAATTAAATGTGAGCAACAGAACCTACAAACCGAAAATATCACACGTGACTACATATATACAGGACTGTAACATACAATTTCAGTCAATCTAAAAAAATCTTCATTGAAAAATGTTATGGTGGATCACCGAGAGGAAGTTGTCAACAGATTAAGTGATTACGCCTTGACCCCTGAAACAGCCGACTACCGGGATCATCTGCGATTCTTTGAAGTCTGCCAACATACAGCAAGTAAAGTGTGTCATGCAGGACTCCGTGTGTCATAAATCTCCATAATTCGCCTCTATTTTTCGAAAACTTGATTCAAAATATCGCGTCAGTTTTAGAACCGCGCGCGCGCGTTTTTGGTCATGGTATCCGTGACGCTTGAAACCTATCTAGCGGTAAGCCAGTACACGGGTTTTAGAAGTGAAAGCAATTATCAACAAATAAAATGTGTAACCAATACGTTGAAATGTATATGTAGGAACGTATGGTAGCTGGTTTAAATCAAATCCATGCTCACACGTGTTAGACGTAAATTATATAATAAATAACCTAAATACATATCTGTAAAAACAGATGTTTTTTATATCTAAATTCTTCACCAAAAAAAGTAACTAATCGTTTTCATATGCAGAAATTTTAATAACTAATATCAAAAGTATATCAATTTTCATAATTATGTCACGTTTACAGCCGGCTATTAAAACCGTCACAAAGAGATTTTCCTTTAGTCCGACCAGATTAACATTTTAACTGTAATTGTTAAATGCCGTGTACTAAGTAAGGAATGTTCTATGTCTTATAAGGAATCTCATGGTGAATTAAAGTATTGAATTGTGCCTACGGACGACAATGATGACGTTTCACTCCCGCCGACGGATCTCAAGTGCTAACTAGTAATTACGCAATAAGGTTTCATAAAACGCCTATAGAAATTTTTGCTTTGTTGCCCGCCCGACATATGAATTGACTAAATTCCGCCAATGCGAAAAAACGAACGGACGAAAAACGCAAAAGCTAACGCCAAAACAAGGAAGAATTAGTTTCGCTAATCCGATATCTTATGAAACACAAATTGCTCCACTTACTAACATTGTATATTACAAATTACTCGACATATCACATTGAAGAAAAACCAGGGTAGATTATTTATGGAGTCAAGCTCTAGTGCTTGCATATTAAAAACGCACTTGATACCGCGTGTGATACAGCACAGGGGTCGGACAACTTACACTGTAATATGTTAATTTATTGTAATAATATTTAGTAGTAGGGAACATTTATTCCCACGACTTTTAACTGAATAGTGTCGTGTGTTGTGCCCCTGTGTTATTTAAGTGTACCTATTAACCCCGATCGGTGATAAACTGACATAGGTACAGTATCTAACGAACATATGGACGGAAATATAATTAAGTATCGTTATGACACATCCAAGTAAAACCTTTCAGGAATGAAAACTATTTCCTGATAAAGTATGCGTACCTAAAACCTTAGTGGACCTGCATGTCAGGAAAGTCTCTTAAGACTGTATATTTTGTATCAAGTAGCGCTAATGGTTAAAAGTTGTAAAAGAAGGACCCCATCAGCCATACTTCATCCATCTGTATAATTAAACGTGTGGGTCACACGTACCATCAAAAGATTGTGTTCCCTTTTATAACTTCGAGTTCAGAGTAAACTCATTACTCAACACACCGGTAGGTGAGAGTTCGACTCCCGGCGACCGACAGAACTTTTGTCGAAACTCTTTACGGTTCACTGGTGTTCACGGTTGATGCATTGTACCCTCACTACTATTGTTGTTGAAAAAAACTTTTGTCGGCGTTATTTCTACTGTGGAAAGTGAAATGATGATAAGTAAATTAAGGAGAATCTGTTGGAGATCGCAAGATACCTCCGAGCATTGGCGGCAGCTTTCACTAAATATAAATGAAGATGAACCTATCGTGACACGGAGGTGTGACGTTTATTGTTAGTGAGCGATTGTTTTGGAGTTTGCTCAATGAAGGGTGACAAAAACGTGTTTCCGCTTCCGGCAGCGACGCATGCTTTTGAATTGCATCACAAGAGTTTTACATGAAATGCTTGAATCAATTCAAATTGTTGGGGTTTTTTTTCTGTTACCTTTGGATCGTGTTTTCTGAGTCAATATTAATCAGAAATGTTAAACATTTAATGCAGTTTTTGATGCTTTTTTTTTTTGAAAATGAAAATTAATACTTAATTTCAGCATGCCTCTAAGGGGGATTCTTTATACGCAGGTCACATATTGTGGCAGTATTTAAATTAAACAGATGAAATGGATCGCAGCCGTCACACGCAAGACGACATCGTCGTGTCAGCTCTATAAATGAATGAACACAGTATCTTTGAATGGAATCTTCGTTAATTAACCAGAGTAGGAACTTGGTTTCGATTTACAATATCATTATATTATCCAACGAAGGGTTCTGTTGTAATTAATTTTCGATACTAGAAGTTCAATATTACATGGCATATATATACAAATATATGATATCGGTACAATTGCGTGTATTAATAATGCATTTTGGTATGTGTCTTAACAAACATTTCCACAAAAGTTAATCCCTAGGATAGTTCTGTATATGTTCTGTATTTCAATCATCGATAACGAAAGATAATGTTGTACTGGTACTAAGTAATACAAAGCAGCATAATTCAGTTACCATACACTGTACTTAGATTTCATCCACAAAGATAATTTTCGATCGATGTCAAAATTTCAACTCCAATACAAAATATACGCACACAAGCTTTAGATAAAGGCTACTTTACTTTTATGTTGATTTTCTGTACACACCTTTGTAACGTGATAAGAAAAGCAGTAATGTTACATCAGGTATATAATTAGAAAATAATTGACGTCACATTCCAGACGTTATAACATGGGAAAGTAATGTCAACTCGGAGAATATCGTTTTCCCGCAATTAGTGACGTCAAACACTTTAAAAATGCGAAATAAATGGCGTTTCGCCACAAATATTATACCTTATCAAAAGGGACGTCAAATGCAGAAAAAACGTTTTCCCGAAAAAAAGTGACGTCAAGTTAGAATAATTTTAAAACCCTAAATAAATGACGTCACGTCACAAAATGATGTCATAACCTCAAAATATAGCCCACGTTATATTACATCTCGCAATGGTATCAACAAAATCTGTGACATAAGGTTTTCTCTGCAAAATAAATGTCGTTACATCACAACAATTGATGACGTCAGCTTGATCGAAAAAAAAAACGTCAAAAAGGCTGAATTTAAGAATCATGGCGACCATGTCAAGTATACTGATACACTTGGCGATACCAGACTAGGTAGATATAGAAGACGAGTGTGTACATGTATACGAGTTTCTGGGGTTCATAAAAAAATGTATTAGCTGTTAATCAAGCAATTTGTCATAAATCTGTTTTTAATTTGATAACTGAATTGTGTGTGTGTTTTCCGGATAAAGATCGGTTTGGTTTCACGGTTTATCTATTTCAGTATCCAATAAACCCATTGTTTGTAAAGTACAAATCTCTACTTTCTACTAAAATAATTTAACGACAAACGCTTGGGGCACGTCTCTAAAGATCGATTTTGTCGATACCATCAACGAACTATTTACGGCGCAGTAAAATATCATCATGTTTTCATTTTTTACCGTACATTTGTATATCAGTATACAGATTGTATCTGTCCTGCCGTTAAATGACTAAAGGCTGTGGAGATTAGTTGTTAAATCTATCTGACAAATTGGACCTGTAGCCATTACGGATGTCTATCTACTGCAGATAATACAGGACTCGACTTTACAGAAATTATACATTACACGTAATTATATACACTGTGTACGTCACAGATGTTCAATATTACGTTATGACTCGAAGCAGTTATTATTTTTTCATTGCTTTAGATCTATATCTTCTAAATTGAAAACACGATATGGTTACATACATGTATAAACTGAATTTATTACTGTTATAAGTTGCAATATCTTCTATTATGATAATCACTCTGTATAACCCGGATGATAGCGCGGGGTTGGGGTCTTATTGTGTGTGTGTGTGTGGGGGGGGGGGGTATTGGGAGTAAACCAACGTGATCAGGCAAGTGACCCAATACTGTTTCTCGACCGATCGGGGAATCGAACCCCGGTCACTTTGGCGAAAGGCAAGTGTGGTATACACTTCACCATCCGCCGACCACCTATTTTGTAATATAAACTTTGAAGCCTAGTTTCACCATGCTTTACTTCATTGTAATCACTTGGAACATAAGTATTAATAGATTGTACATGTATTACGGTTAAAAACGATCTACATTGTGACAACCTTATACCTTAAAGTATGCAAATCGGTATTTCGGTTATCAAGACCTTCCGTTGACCTCACGACCTCACATACTTCGACAACGTTTCAAACAAAGGTTTCCGTTACTTCATCTTCAACCATTTTAGACAATAAAAACTCACGGGCGGCCATCTGGAACACTAAAATACGTGGTTAACATTTCAATCTCCACTTTATCACGAAACTCTCCCTATCGTTTATTGTTCGTGCGACTCTGGAGCGAGACGATTCCTGTTAAACACGTGCACCCTTTACTGTTCTGTAGATAAAGGGATGTCTCTTTTCTTTCCCTTATAAACATGAGCTACCTATATCATCTAGATCGTATTTTGGAGTGGAGAATTCCTTTTTGTACTTTACGACAGACACGTGCAGATATTTAGATCGTTTGAAATGTTAGACTTGTACACGAACACGTCACGATCCAAGGAACCTTAAATTGTGTTGTATACACAGTAGTTCAGTATAGCGTTGTGTGGTAGAGGCGGATATTAGTCGAGTTATACGGATTTAGATAAACTTCCGGTGCCACCCAAAATAACCATTTAAAGACTTTCTAGGTCTTCATGACTTTTTGATTTTAAACATATTTTATTAAAGTTTGTAGAACAGGATTTGGAAAAGTTATAACAACTGATGAAGCTATCTCCTTACAAGTATTTAAACCACAGATGACAATATAGACTGTTAGATTCAATACATTATTAAGAGACTAATTTGTTAAGCATATATAGAGCATTTGTTATAAAGTCAATATCATAATTAAACATGTTAAAATATTTCGCTGGTTCTAATAAAATTTTGCACTTGATGAAATACGTCACAATTTAAATCCAAAGCAATATTTTCTTTACCAAAAAGTAATAAGCTTAGCGAGGTATGCATAACGACAGCACGAGCATTGTAAGACTGGCATTAAACAAAGAAGTGATATGCATCTCGCAATGGTTGCCACGATTAGTATAATTTGAGTCCTGTCCAGGTTTGAACGGTAAAGATCATGTTTGAGAACACTGCATTCGTGTCTCAGTCTAGTATGAAGAATATCCGGTTTTCTTTCTCCACGTCACAATGTAAATTGTAAGGTGGTACTGAAAATGGTAAGTCTGGAACTAAAGCGGACTTGAAAAAAGAAAAGGACACGGATATAATACTATCGCCAAGAGTATTCCACATCCTCAAAGAAGAACAAGGAAAGATCGATTCGTAAGAGATAGCTTGAAAATGGGAATTTTGTCATTTTCATTATTTCTAAGACTGCATCTGTTTTCTCCAACGGTAGAAGGAAGTACATTTGTTATGTAGTTTTGAGTGTAGTGTCTCTCCATTTTATAAATTAATTGTAGTTTTCTTCTATCTGAAAGTTATTCGAGACCTGTTCCTGTATATAATGATTCATTTCTAGCATATGATGGTAACCCTGTAATTATTCTAGCTGCTTCACGCTGAGCTTCTCCAACTGTTCGGATCACTTAAATCACCCTCATCCCAAATATTTCACCTGCGTATTCTAAAACTGGTAACATGTAAGATTTATAAATCTTAAGAGAACATCCTGCTTCAACAAATACACTTAAGTTTTCGCAAAATGTTTACTTTTTTCATTTTCGACAGATAAATTTCATTAACATGATCAACCCATTTTGCATCTGAATTTAAAGTAACTCCGAGGTGTCTATGCATGTTACTAAAAAAAAAAGGAGGGGGGGGGGTCTTCATGATACAGGCCGAGTTTTCATCGACGTTCCTTAACTTAAGGAAACTCCTTAACTTTAAATTCTCCATAGGAAATCATTACATAATTTCAGGAGAAAATCCTTATAGTTAAGGAACTTTCCTTAAATTCTGTAATACTTTCCTATTGTGATTTTTAAGTTAGGGAGTTTCCTTAAGTTAAGGAACGTTGATGAAACCAGGGCCAGGAACACTACATGTAAGACTGCTCATTACGGGAGAAACGATGCCCTAAAATTGAATGTCTCATGGAAGAACTGCTCTAGAGGTGCAATTTAAAAGTACACGATTTAATTAAAATTCCTCTAGCGTGTACAGACGTACATACACGCACTTAGCTTTGCTTTAAATTCTTGGCACGCGGATTGTCCTCCGTGAAATTTCACATTAATTTGCAAATATGCACATACCAATGTCACATTGTAGCCTCCAAGCTCCACTACATAATGAGAATATTGCTTTTTCAATGTTTAACATGTTTTCACATCGCTTCCTCAATTTCGCTATCGAATCTCAAATCTGATCTCATAACCACCTCTTTCCTATTCTTGACTAACTGATAAAAAAGTGAGATTTAAATCTTCAGAAAACAAGCTGCAGAAAACGATGACGTACTAAACGTTAAAAACACAACAACACAAGTGCTGCCAACATAGTTATTTCCCCTTTGATCATCAACACGCGATCGTCTTTTTTTGAAGGTCTGTTCTGAAATTATTGTCATGTAATACCAGAACACCGGTTTCCTGGTTAGCTTAATGAGATATTTTATTGCATATTTCAGAAGACAATATAAAACAAAAAATATTTCAAAATGTATAAGAATTAGCATTCATAAATTCCAGACAATAATTTGAATACAAAGCACACAGCAGTGTAGGATGTATCTTAAAAGGCAGATTTATAGAAACATTTGACAGTATGTAAAATGGATCTGTTGAGTAAACTGGTCTAAAACTAACAATACTTTGTGTCAGAGAGTGGCCAGATTTGTTGTTCCGCCTGTAAAGTGTGTCTTTATTTAACTTTTCTATAGTTATTGTTAAAATGGCGTTACCTTTTTCTTTGTTAACTTTTCCAGCGCTGTGTTGATCAATAAAAGTGAGGACTGTATTGACCACAATGAATAGTTTCAATTTTCAGACTGAATTATGTATAACGTAATTTTCTATAGACCGAACAATCGGCCGATGGAAGTGTTTGTTTAGCTGGTGACTTTTACGGTATATCAATGGACCTTTCTATATTACCCACTTACTTTCCACAACAACCCGTAGAGACAGAGGAACACGTTTTAATATAACGGATAGCTGCCGTGCCTAAAATAGGTCTAGAGGCTAATTGTTTTCGGTAGAATTGGTAAACGGTACAAGTTTCACTAACACAGCTATAAACTAATTATTATCTGTAAATTGATATATATATTGCTAAAATCATTTGTTACAGCGGTATATAGTCGAAATTCCTACAAAACTTGGCAATAATTGGACAGTAAAAGAGAAACATTTCTAAATATAGAAACTTTTTGTTATTTCAGCGATAGTTCAATTTTTGTCAGCGTATTTCTTCTGCTCTGTTGTTCATAAAGCATTTGAAAATTGAAGATAAGATGATGCATTTTCAAAATTGAACAATACTTTTTCCCCCAATTAATTTTTTCCACTTAATTTTGTTAAAGAATGATTTAAAAAATCTTGATACAGTTTGTGTACACTGATTATCAGGGACAGCGAAGACTACAGATTAGGCCTAATTATACGTGGTGAAAGGGTTAGTGGAGAAGTATGAACAGCCAAAGACGAAACCTCAATAACACATTGTTCTTACAGTGGATTAGAGTTGAAAAGGGGAGATAACTGAAAGGAAGGATCACTTAAGAGATGACGTCACAAGTGTTTCCAGAGCAGGAACTCAAGAAATACACAACTTCAAATATCATAGCCTCACTCACTATTCTGTACACAGTGTACAAGGTCATCTTCAGCGAATCCGTGACGGTGTCACTATTTGGTATTATTCTGTAAGAAACTATTTCAGTTGAAGGTTTGGACACTATACATGTATATGATCATCTGTATATACTATAGCATCGGATTATGTTTATAGTTGTGATGACCAATACATTTGATGGTTCGTCCTGCGGTAGTTTTTGTCCGGTTGAAGATATTACTGGCTAAAATTGATTTGAAGACAAACGCCTAAGCCGATTTCTGTTCAAAACCATCACCTACACATCTACATATCATTGAAAGCGGATATTTTTTGAAATACGAGTAGCTGAATTTCTGAAACGCAATAATGTAGAAACAGTTAAAATGTCAAGGCCTTGCTCTCTAAGCCATCGTCTTTTATTAACTCAAGCAAAATTTTGAAAGTAACTTTATAAATTATATTTTTTCTAACAATATACCTGACGCTTGTGTTCAAAAAGACATCCCATGATTTCAATAGACCTTATAGGAATGCGTTTTCGTAATGAAAATAATTAAGCACAGATTTTGGCGAGCAATATCATGCCGGTACAAGTAATGAAAATACTGGAGTGTCGTGTTTTCGCGTGTACCTGCCGAGTGTGAACGGTACAAAGACTTCTGTCACCAGGCGCTTGACTGTTTAGTTGGCGTTGAATAGATTATTCCGCCAATTAGTTTTACACACATTAGAACGCCAGGTCGATTAACACTACATCAATAATCAGATGACATGGTTTATAAAGCGAACAGCCCACAACACTATCTGCCCGAAAAACTAATGAAATCTAACAACAGAAGGCCATGTTTGTCAACAAATATTTAACCAATCACCACACAGTATAATCGATCCATTATCACCGGGACTTCTGCGTGTACTCAGCATGTATGCATTGCGGTGAAATATGTCAACACAAACACAAAATCTATTTCAATCACGTGGTCACTTTACGAAATAAATCCAATTGTTCCCAAATATAATGTACACATTACCTATATAATTCGACGATAATTACATCACATATTTATTTAATGAATCATAATTTCTCATAACAGCTAGACAAAGTGATCACAATCCCTGATTGTGCGCCAGTGAAAAGACAGCAGTAAATATTTAAACAAGGCACATGTCCAAACATATTGACCAACCCATCGCCCGTGTAATCGATGCCATGTCACCGGAACTGTTTTAGACCAATAGACCGCAGTGAATGCGAACTGTGATTCCCACTCGTTATAATCGCTGTAATACGTGTCCCGTTAGACCTTTTGTTGCTACTGTGTAATTAAAGCAAACAATTACGTGCAGATATAAGCTGACCAGAATCGATAGCGATACTAATGATTTAATGCAAACCATCCTTGACAGGTTCCTGTATAACCGGCCACGTGCTCTAGGTTTCTAATGACGTATCGAATGCACCGAGAAGTGTTGTGTTATTACGTGTGTATGGCAGTGAAGAATCTCTGGTATGACTAACAGTACCGGCACGTCTTTCCGACGGTAATTATAGTCAATTTAGTTGCCTCAACTTACGATGATAATAATACCGATAAACATCAAGTTACACGATACACACAATTATAATATATATGTACGTCCGTAACTATATATAGATATAGTACTTTATATGACGAGTGTCTTCGATGAAGAAGACGCTTACCCTTCCGGAACGCCTTGTCTTTTGTTCTTGTATTTTTTCAGTGGTTTCCGTTGAAATCAGTGAGTAGTTGTTACGCTTTATTATGTTATACAAATGATTTTCCTACAAGTAGGGAAAAATCATAATTCTGCTTTTCAGCATGAACGATTATATAAATAGCGAGCTTCGAAATAGTACCCCGGACAAGTTTAATTGGTGGATCTTCGTTTTTATAATGTATTATAAAAAGTCTATAAGAGAGAGAGAGAGCACACACACAGCTTCCATGCTTGGTCTCATAGCCACAGAATACACCGACAAACGGCCTGAAAACATGTTGTAATTATGACGCGATGCTGCAGTAATTACAGTGTAAATCTGTTGGAGCTATTGTCGCTATACAATAACGTGGGTGATGGTGGTCATTATCTTGTCCGCGTCTGTTTTAAATCTCCGGATTCATAAACAAGTACAATGAGAATCGATACGTTCGAGACTATGGCTAAAGGCATTTCTGGAGAAAGACTGAAAGTTCATAGAAACAACACCCATTAAGCCTTCCGATCGGACATTCCATAAATTAAAGTCTGGTCCTTCCTAATAACAATAAAATCGCACCTTGTTTACGTTCACATCGGTCCTTCTGGAGCCCTTTATCAGTTTACGGGTTATTTCCCCTTATTGGTGGGGTCGACAAGGTTCCGCGTCAAGACCATACTTATTTAAACATAACTTTCGTTTTTATTTTCAAAAGTGGAACCTGATATTCTCAAGATTTTTGTTACGATCTATTGTAGTTGCGAACTTCAAAAGGAAATTGGACTTTAAAATGGCCCTTTCATTGTGATTTTATCGCTCAAGAACGTGTAGCGGAAAATGTTTTACGATATTGTCCAGTATGATCCCTAGCTAATTTCCATAATGGAATCAAACTTGACTTTTCTCGTTAAAAACAGAAGCAATTACAAAAAGCTGTAAACTCGAATCCTGACAATGAATTAAGTGGCGGATTGTTTAGCTCCCGGAGAAACTAAATAACATGTGAATCACAGAAGACATGTCGAGGACGTATAACGTCAAGTTTCACCTTGTCTTTAGTTTTAATAGTTTAAGAAAAGAGCTTTATCATTTGAAATCCTGTTTAAGGGTTTTGAGCGGAATGTACTGACAGCATTGCTGACTTTAACAATGCCATATTTGAACTCTAGACGCCTTAGCATGACAAAAAATATATAATGCTAGTAAAACCCATATGTTCCTTGTATAATTACACTGTGACATGGGTTTCGGTATCCCAGAAACAATTCAAAAATTGACAAGACAAGGTCCTGTAAAATATCGTTCATTGACGTTTAGTTGGACTTCGGTAATAAGTTGATGACTCGTTACAAAATATGTACAATAATTAATACAATGATAACATTCAGTCATCCTCTGCACCTGCAGCTGTTAAGATGATAAAAAGCAAGGGAGAGAACTCTTGTATAAACAATGGCCATGAAATACTATAAAACATTCCGATAGAAATCTCTAAGCTTTTCACGGTATCTGCACTTTCGAGATATCAACTATGTTTAAACTCCGTCATATCAAGTCTAAATGTTAACCTGTACTGGAATAGGGGTCGTTTATACCTGTTTCACGTGAGATAACATATCTCTTACAGGTAATAAATTATTGAGACTTTATCGATCCGTGTGAAATCAACATATGCCATAAATCAGCTGTCCGTATCTTTACTAACCATCACTCACCTAACCACCCAATGTTAACCAATTTGCTCAGAAGGTGTCGCTACATTAATATTGCACGAATATTTGTCTTCGGCCATTGTGCTTTTAAACGTAACGACCTTCCGAGAAACAAGCACGATCCGAAAGATATATCAACCAATGCCATTGTATGGCGTGTCATCTGATGTTAAGATTTTTGACACACGATGCAATGAATAGACACTTCATTTATCTTTTATTGGCGATGATCGCCACCATTATTTCTTTTGTAGAAAATGTCTCTCGCCTTGTAAGTCTGACGAAAGGCCCTGATGTAGGAAATAGTAGTCATTCTCTTATGAACACACGCGATACTACTGTACAATACGGGGATGTTTGACGCGCGGTCACTGTCGCTTATAAAGGACGATAGTCACGGCTGATTAAAAACATTTTACAGATTTAAATCTCTTTTAAAGTTAAACAGTCGATGTCATCCTAAAAATGAACGGTCTAGTCGATGCTGAGATGGACCTACGCTGTGTAAACAGAGGTCTGGGGCCGTGTGAGGTCAATCCATCTTTAAGACGATATTTTTTATGTTTTTCTTTATGAGCGTTAATATACTAACAGATGCGTAATCAAATTTCTGTGGGTCAGATTCGGCCGGAAAGACTGGGTGAATGACTGACGGACATTCTGACAGATTATTGCACGTGACGGATAGACAGAGAGCGGTAAACGCAGAAACAATTTATATCAAACAGACAGACGGACGGACGGACGAATTGACATACAGAATCAAAAAGATAGACGGACTGACATACAGACGACACAGATATTTTATAGACTGGTAAAGAAAAAAATTACCGGATATCAAGAGCATTTTCCCAGATGTCCAATACATTTTACCGGATATCCGGTACGTCACTTACCTATCATAAGTACATACATGAACAGCGTGTCATATAATAAAATCCTACGGGATCACCTATATCGTTTTATGATACAAAACAAATCTAAATGTACGATATTTTTGCCCCATTCATCAGATCAATATTTGTCAATTTTCGCCGGAACACACCGAATACCATTACGTCTTCCGTTATACACTTCCGTTAAAACACAACCTCGGGCACAATGACGATGACATTTGAATTCTTCAGGTTTTTTTTGTAATTTCCCGAATATGAATCAAACAAGGTCATTTGGTACTTGATTTGTAAACCATCTGTTTGAAAGCGACACATTCCAGATAAATGAGAAATAGTTCAATTACTTTGAATTCCCAACGTATATGATAAGCATATATTAGGATACAGTGTATTTGCTTATCAAATTAGTAATCGTCTTGACAAAGTTCGCTTGTCTAACGAAATTTATATATCTTGGCTTACGACCGTGACAAATACTGATTTATTTTTCAAAAATACATACCAAGCCGATATCTATTGCATTGACAATTTGTACATTTTTTTATGTAAAGGTTATAGTTCAAATATCCTCGAAATTCCACACTTACACTTATACGTACAGAAAACGCTGGTGAGAAGAAAATCTGGAATAAAACGATCAACTTTAGTCTACGTTAGGTCACGACCTTCACTGCGAGACTTGGAGTGAGGCTAGGCTTAAACTTTACAAGATATTAAACCAAACTTCCATTTTTCCGCTTAAAAGCCGGAAACGCCTAATCGATTACCGGGTATCATACAGTTACAAGATTGATCCCAATTTTCAGTTTTCAGTAATGCACTGAAAACATACAATTATATATTGCTTTTACATGAGTTTGAAAAGTTGTACGGAAGCTAATTGATTCAAAATGGCAATAAAATGTGTGTTTCATGTTGTAGTTCCCATGTGGTATAAATGTGGAGACCTTCACAGAGCTCAGTATTGTAATGCATAACACATGGTGAGGTTTAGCACCTCGTCCATTTACACCTATGTATTACAGTGGCAGTAAAGTGTTCATACGCTATATGAGTACACCTGTAGTTCAAGTACCTGTGAACAACATATATATACCATTGTTATAGATATACATCAGCATGGCCTGGTCAACATTATTCTCAGGGCACGGAGGGGTTGATGGTTCAAATTTCTTTTATATAACAAAAGCGCAGATTTATCGATGAAATTGTAGAACCGTGAAATCGATTACAAAAATGTACATGTAATACCTTATCCTTATACGTCATGCTATACCTACACATAGGCCTGGTTTATAAATCCCTACTTTGTAGCTTCAAATATCACATTTCAATATATATAATTATATGGGGGGGGGGGGGGTGCGGATAGTACGTAAACGTATACATGTACGTTTGTCCCAGTTGCTTTCAAGTGGCAAAGCCATACATATCTAGGAATCCAGATTGAAAATTGCCTTTTTTGTTTTGTTGAAAATCTAGCTAAATTTCTTTTGAATATTATCAATAAAAGATAAAATATCTTCGATGAAGCTTTTATTTTTTAATTTGTCAAAGAATGGATATTTTGTATTTTTATTTTACTTATGTAAAGGTAGTTAAAGAAATGATTAACTGACATAAACTCGTTAAGGTTATTACGACGGTGTACATTTTTGTAAACACTATCACATGTATGTAAGTATATATAGCATGTGATTTCTATCTTACATCAAGGTGTTACCTTCAAGGAAAAGTTCACTATCGTTTGGTGGAACCCATATATCGATTACATGATTCAGCACCTAGTTATTCTAATCATGATGATTCATGTTACCCACCCGACGAATCGGACTCTTGAACTCCTGATCCTGAGCACAGCCCCCCTCCCCCCTCCCGTACTCCTACCCCTCCCCACGGACTACGATGCATTTATTTATAGGTCATCTTAACACGATACCACACATGTTGAATCAAGTGGCACAATCGGTTTTTTTTTACTGATATCTCCATTACAAGTGTACATATTAGTATTATTAAATAATCTCCCGTGTCAGTACGTGATTAAACGTCTAAATGCAAGTAATTGACAATACAGTATTCATGTTGCTGTTTAGTTTTCTTGACCAAGACTGTTAAATATTGTATTTTGTAAGAATATTACAACTATGTGTTATAGTAAAGTCGTGAATTAAGCAGATTCAATATTTTCTAATGTAAAGGTAATCAGCAATACAATACGTATATTTTTATATCAACAGTAGCCCACGAGATACAGTAACATAAAACGTCGACAGAAGACCCTCTCCTATGTCTCAACAGTTTCACTCTTAAAACGTATAGTGTATTTACACATACACCACAATACCGCCATGATTATTGCATTAAAACCACACGAGTAAGATGATTTATCACTTGCTAATGCTGCTTGTTAGGTATTTTTCTTCTAAAATTATATAACTGATCATGAAAAAAAAATCTGATCAAATTTGATATGTGTATACTACATTAAAAAACATTGTGATTTTTTGTAGTTTTTCCAACTGATATACACATGTATGTAGCGCAAGGAACGGCATATCTATTGTCAGACAGTGATTCCTGCAGATCACGTTAATCTTTAGTTTACAATCGTCTTATGCATCAAAATGTGAAGAAGAATTCATGAAATGATGAAATAGTATTCCTACTGAACCGTTACGGACGTTCTACGCGTCTAAAACTGGCGCGAGATCCACATTAAACCTGTATTCTATAAACGTATTGTTATTAAATATTGCTTATAATATCAACAAACACAACATAATACCAACACTTGTTATGCAAATTAGAAGAGTCACATTATACTTGTTTAAAAAATATATGAAAATATTCTTTTTAAAATTCAAAGACGAATACAATATGTAAAATTTGACCGATTTCTCTACAAGGTCAAAATCACTCACCCGTTCGTTTTAATCCATCATATGCGAAGAAAGTTCAAAAACACAATTCCAAGTTCCGCCTGCAGTTCCACAAAGATTACATGTATTTATGTCAAGTATCTTCCCGCTGCCTTAACAGATTGACTAACTTGTAAATGCCTTATATAGATTCTCACCTATAGACTGACGTCAAACAGGTGTACCTGTGAAATCCAATTAGCGCTGTTTTCTAACATATGTGCAATGTACAACAGGTTGACCCTCCAGGTGTGTGTCACTGTCCAGACTCTGGTCAAGTTGTGGTCAAACATGGAACAAAGAACTTAACACTTATTAACTTAATACAGCTAAATCCGCACCTGGTTTTAATTTTTCGCCAGGTAGAAATACATTAATCAGTAATCCTTTTCAAGTTAAAATCGGCGTATCGTAAGTTAAATATCCACTAATTAATCCCATTACTCTCAGGCCAGGCGTTGCAGTATTCTCTACGTATTCCACTTGGTAAAGGTTTTTTTCCTTTACTTTAAATCAGCGTGCACTTGTTATCGGTATGGTTATACAGATTGACTACGCATGCTTGAGCAGTGCCGTACGTTCTCATAGCCAGACCGTAAGGCTGTCGGTATCATAACGCGTCAGAAATTGATCACGGGGTGTAATACACTACGCTGTCTATTGGTTGGAGCTTATCACGGATGTGTCACGCTTATTTGACTGGCCCTGTCTTTATGATAGTATAGAGATATTCAAATACATTTATCAAGAAAAAAAAATACCTTTCACAATATTTATCACTTTGTTGTCTGATCCTAAGTTATAAACTAAGGAGAGTTAAGCTATAAATAGTAAAATTCAGTAAAGAAATTCTCCATAATACGTAGGGGCTGTTGTAGCCAGTCTAGGCGCCTGTATTTATAACCATGCTCATTCCATGTCTACAAGGGAAACACGAGGAATTAGGACAAAGATAGATCGTGAAAAATATATTTATCTAAATTGATCATGATGTCAAATATTACGATGTCCATTTCATTTCACTTCATTTCACAATAGATATTATTAAAAGGAATTAGGTAATATAGGAAAAAAAGCGATCTCATCGGAGTATAACTGTTTACATTTAATTGTCCGCATATTCTCTTTGACATACTGATAAGAGGCAGTGACCACCATACGCCTATAACAGCCAGTGCTATTAAACGTCCAATATTTGTTATTAAGACATCATCAATCTCTATTGTAAATTTCATTGTTGTTAACATTTGATTTTGGGTTCAGAAATGTACGAAATAACTATACAAAGCCTCGTTAAATGTAAATTGAATAAGGAAAATTGAAGCAAATGTTGTTATGGTTTTAAATGTTGCTGACACATTCATTGCTTAAATGAAAGCAATAACTATCATTACGTAACACGTGGTTTAGCTATGACGTCATATATTAATCGTGCCCAAGGATGCCTTATCGCTCCGCTTCGGATAACATGGAGAACACCTCGGCGCTAAACGCCCAAATGACTATGGTTAGCAATTGGCGCCAATTTAATTCAAATAAAGGCTGATTCGCCAGTGTAGTGTAAAAGACGACACAGATATAAATGCAGGTAATGAATTAAGCATTTGAAAAAAAAAATTAATACAATCAAATCATTGATACATATGAATAAACAATAACTTTGAAAATTAATGGATTGTGCTATAAAAGTTTTAATACATTTGTAATGTCTTTCAATCCTGGTGTTTGCGAGTAAACGAACTAATTAAAATATAAAACTCTGGTTTCGTTGATATTTTTTGTTTCCTATTTGATCAACGCGAAATATATAAAGCTCTCTATAATGCCCAAGTTTCACAGCCTATATATATACCGGTACGCCGTATACTTAACATGTCCACGGGGAAGAAAATAGCATGCTGTAAAATGGCCAGGGCCTGTATTTTCTTGAAACTTTTCTTATTGTGCCCAAATCAGCTTTCTTGTAATTAACTTAAATCATGTCAAACGCTCAAAAAGTAAACTGTAAACAATGAAAACAGTATTTGGCTTCAACAATCTTTTAATTATTTTGAAATCTTTGGCAAAATGTCATTCCATATTAAATTATAACCGCCGATCAAGAAATTGGGCTTGAACACTGAATCCATACTTGAGCATGAGAACTGTTTCATGAATACGATCCCTGGTCACATATCCAGCACCGGTATGCATTGCCTTGAAAAGTTCACGGAGTAGAACTGGTAAACTGTAATTTAGCTAGGTCACGGAGTAAGAGATACAGTATGTTGAGCATTTCAGTTCATAGAGTAGGATACGGTACGCTGTATATTGATCAGTTCACGGAGTAGGATACGGTACTCTGTATATTGATGTGTTCACGGAGTAGGATACGGAACTCTGTATAGTGATCAGTTCACGGAGTAGGATACGGTACTCCGTATATTGATCAGTTCACGGAGTAGGATACGGTACTCTGTATATTAATCAGTTCACGGAGTAGGATACGGTACTCTGTATATTAATCAATTCACGGAGTAGGATACGGTACTCTGTATAATGATCAGTTCACGAAGTAGGATACGGTACTCCGTATATTGATCAGTTCACGGATAAGGGTACGGTACGTTGTATATTGATCAGTTCACGGAGTAGGATACGGTACTCTGTATATTGATCAGTTCACGGAGTAGAATGCTGTATATTAATCAATTCACGGAGTAGGATACGGCACACTATATTGATCAGTTCACGGAGTAGGATACGGTACTCTGTATATTGATCAGTTCACGGAGTAGAATACGGCACACTATATTGATCAGTTCACGGAGAAGGATACGGTACACTGTATATTGATCAGTTCACGGAGTAGGATACGGTACGCTGTAACGGCACACTATATTGATCAGTTCACGAAGTAGGATACGGTACTCTGTATATTGATCAATTCACGGGGTAGGATACGGCACACTTTATTGATCAGTTCACGGAGTAGGATACGGTACGCTGTATATTAATCAATTCACGGAGTAGGATACGGCACACTATA
Source organism: Mimachlamys varia (assembly GCA_947623455.1). Classification (NCBI taxonomy): domain Eukaryota; kingdom Metazoa; phylum Mollusca; class Bivalvia; order Pectinida; family Pectinidae; genus Mimachlamys; species Mimachlamys varia. The sequence continues at coordinate 22,586,704 of OX392532.1, read as the reverse complement.
TTGATCAGTTCACGGAATAGGATACAGTACGCTGTATATTGATCTGTTGAGGGGGTAGGATGTGGTACTCTGAATAGTTATCAAACAGTGAACGGGTTTTAACTAATATCAACAGGGAGTATTATCCAAAAGAGCTTACTCGTGTAATTAGCCAACTCCATTTGTACATAAGTATACCATCCCATGGTGTGATTTAATATGTTACATACGGGACAGTGGGCGCGATATGAATTTTACGTATTATATATCTCCACAAACAACCTTGGTTATCGTCAGTTTATTAAAACGTTGGCATTAATAACTGGTTATAAACGGCCAAACTAATCAATCAAACACGCCCATTGACCATGGTCAGCAAATGACCAATTGTGGACGGCCACGCCGCGGTTTGTTAGGAATGTCAGACCAGATTTTTATCGAATTTTCTTAATTTTCCAAGATTTTATCAGCACAATAATGTATTCCTCTGTTTTGATAAGAGTATTTAACACAAACCTCGACAGATTTCGTGATAAATCACGTTTATTCAAAATCTCGTTAAGAGCTAGCCTCACCTGTTCTCACCTGTATGTTTATATCATGTTACAGGTGTAACACGATACACAACGGACTGACATGATGACTTACGGAGATACACCAAATCAAAACTACACAAACTTAAATTTCCGTAAAACTTCCTAGAGGCTTTTATACTTTTTCAAGGATGAAATTGACTCCAGCTGATGGCAAGAGGAGATAATGATTCATCGCATGTAAAACAAAATTATTTTCAATGCGTTTTATTTTTAACTTATTCCTGTACCCCTACCCCTACCCGACTCTACATGTATACAACCAGCTACCGTTTTACACGTATGGCCAGGTCGATTATTCCTCTTTCCTATAGAATGGCGTATCTCAGTCGTTTTCTTACTCAAACCGTGAAAGTGTTCTCGACCTTAGAATAGGTAGCATTCACGTCATCATGAACGAAATGAAGCTGCATTAATAGTCATAAAAAAAACCCAGAAATGTCGTGGTGCAAGTTATGACTACATATATGTGCATACTCCCAAAGTAAGGCGAGTAGTTTCTACACTGAATTCTACACGTCATTGTGATTCACTAGTTAAAATGTACGCATGGATTATACAAGTCATTACCACAGGGACCTGAGAATGCGTTACAGCTGGGTTTGGACCTAAAACTAAAATAAAAATCCCCCCCTCTCAATGGTCATAAAGGCTGCCGGACCATTGAGGGGGCATTTTCATCGAAAATTGTTCTAGCCCCCTAAGAGTGTGAAATTACTAAACACCCTAGTTTAAGTCCAAAACTCAAATTAGCTGTAACAAATTCTCAGGTCTCTGTGGTCATTTCATATACAAAACATAAACATGTACATTGTATATATCCATGGGTTTACAGAGTAAACATTTTATAATGATGATGATAGAAATACGATATATTTGTTTATTATGACAAAGATTATATATAGACTGTGAGATAATCAATCTAACGATCCGATAGGCACTGGGACCTTTTGACCTTTGCGTGAACCTTTAAAAAAATCTTTCCTGTACAGGGCGTTGTATTGCAATCAAAACGACCTCGCGTGTGGGGTCCTATAGGGGCTTAATCAATAACCGATCAGAGTCAATCAGATATCGATTATCAATAATTGATCTGACACTTCAGTGTTAACAGTGAGAAATAACACACACCATTAATAATCTAAACAGGAAACTGACGAATCGAACTAAACTCTAAACAGGATCAGTATACAATGATCCGGTTGTGATTTACAAAACTCAAGTTTGTTATTTCACATTCAAAACACAAGCAGTAGTATAATCTGATTTCAACAGAGAAACATGTATAACACGGAAACTGGGCTCTCGGGATAATTGATCAGGCTAGAGTTGCGCCGAATTCATTGGTCACGAGTCATTTGAATTTGAATTTTAATGTAATTGCCAGTTAATTAAGATAACGTTGATTGGGTGTGTGTTTTTATGTTTTGAATATCCTTTGTATTGTGTAATTGGTATGAATTTTAGTGCCTCGTAAGTCAAATATGGCTGGTCATGCTTTGTATTTGTGTATTTCTATCATGTTAATTGTGTATCAAGTAAAATATGTGTGATACTCAAATCAAATATTTTATTATTATTTATATCATTATAATTGCATTCATGAACATAAGCGATTGATTCTTGAATGTTTATACAGTTGACAAATCGCTATCGCTATTCTTTTGCAACAAGCACACTAATTGAACTGGGGACAAATTTAAGAACATCGGTACAGCCTCACACGAACAAAACAAAAAAAAAGATGAGTAAAATTACTTGAGAATTTTCATTCCCTTTTTTTCAAATAAATATTTTAACGACATTTATTTACAAAGAACGTTTTATCTAATTGCCAGAAGTGTCTCCGGAAATAGGATGTTTGACTTCAATACAAAAGAGTTAAAAGGGGGTATGATTTGTACATATATGTTACGTATACTTTCTTCCATTATATTCAATATTTAAAGAGTAACTGTAGTGCAAATAGAAACTGAAATGATCAGACTCGTTGTGTCGGCATTAATACATTGTCGAAAACCGCATCGAAATCGGCCGACCGGTTACAAAGTTACGACAGGTTGAAGTTTGGTTTTTTACCTGTTTTGCCACACGCTAATTAAGCGCACCACGAACCGCTAAAAGTTGTGCACACGTATTGGTGACGTCACAACGGGAACACAAGAAATTGGGTCCTATGTCTCTCTATATATAATAGTAATATGTACGTCTGGTTGATTAATGATTCAAAATGTATTATACAATGAAATTAAGGGACGTACCATAATATGAGGGTCGGGAGAATAATCTAAAATCATCATTGAAATAACTTTATTTTGATTTCTTTCATAAATATAGTGTTTATTGATTGTTCAAATTCATTTTAATGGACCCATATATATATGCGCTATCATATTGTAATACTCTGTGTCATTTATAATGTCAGTTATACATATCATTTATCCAATGATTCAAGAGTGACTCTTATAATAATACCTTTGAATATTGTACATCTCATTTTAGTGTCCATTATATTACGTAATCAGATTAGCGGGATAATCTACCTGTTCAGTTCGATAACTCCACACGTAACTTATTACTCAAATAGCAAGTAATTAACATTGGAGAGGGGGGGGGGGGCTATCAAAGTTAACTAAATGGTAATAGTTGAGTATGTTGCGGTTATTATCCCCTCTTTATAACTTCAAAATGTGTACTCTAAATCTGTTACATGTAGATCTCGACTGGAACATAGACTATCGAGTGCACGTGTATCTTTTGAAATCTCCGTAACCCACCGTCAGCTCACACAGTATATGACACTTTTTTAATTTCGAGTTTGACTCTTCTATTCAACGAGAAAAGTTCTGTTGAAAACTTGCTTGATATGTTTCAGGGACGTATATGCACATATACGTCCCTGGTATGTCTGTATCACAGTTTTTTCATATTTTTTTTAACATAAATGAATAAAATGCGGATTAAAACCACAGGCACTTGTGGCCAGGAGAAAAGCCATCTAAATATATAGATAACATAGCGAAATATGATAATTAAAATAAAATATAAAAACTGAATTTTCAAATTTTCTTTTTATGTTATTAATCATCTAAAACCATATTGAAAATAAATGGAAAATTTCAGGTTGATACGTCAAGCGGTTTAATTTAACAAAAAATCGACTATCAGACACTCTTTTTTTTGTGAAATTTAACCGATTAATGATTGATTATTCATATTTTGCAAATTTTCTATGTATTTAGATGACTATTCTCCTGGCCACAAGTGCCAGTGATTAAAACCAATTAAGTAATCTTCTCATCTTATTTTCAAAAGATGTTCCATGTTCATTTCTTGTCAGTAAAACACAAGGGTTTTCAAAGATCTAATCTTATTTTTTCTCAAACAGAATTCGAAATACATTGTTCTTGATTTCTATTTCGATGTATGTGCCTGAAGACAGGTAACATTAGGATTTCGCTCATATTCTATTTATTTTACAATATTCACGATTTGAAATGTTTATTTTTATACTGCATAGACATTAATAAATTATCAATGGATAGAAAGCTGTTAACTTTAATACACACCTATAATTTCTCAAACATATATAAGGATAAAAGAAGTCGAAATGTGATACCCGTCAAAACAGTTTATACAGGTCGAAAGCATTGGTAAAAGTTATATATTTTTATTTTCCAATATACGTACATCGTATTGTACGTATAAAAAGGCTGGTCTTGTCGTTCTATATATGACGTTACTAACTGTTATTCTTTGAAGTCCAATGAAATATATGGTTTTCGAAGTTCCGAGTCTATACACGGAATTAGATTATATCTAAGCCCGTGGTCTACAGTAACACAAATATCCTTTTTCTTGTGTTTATTGAGGTTGTTTCTACGAAGTTTTATATTCATTTGTCTGTGTGCATTTTACTGATGTTACGATCAGTTCCTGCTGATATGTGCATGCAATCAACGTGACCATCAATGAATACACACGCCGTTTTAGCGGTGTTATATGAAATAAAATATGAGAAAATTAATACCTAATCATATCAAGTGCATGTTTTGAAGTCTCTAAAAGTTTTTCCACAAAATAATAACCTGTTAATCATGTTAGCGAGTCCGGCGGTAATTGATTTATGGTCGAGTGATCATGACCACGTGTGCCGCTCACCTGTGGAACTCCCGACCCCACCTCACCACTAATTACGGCCCCCTGGGGCATACAACACCTTGGAATTACCAGTAGGGTCATTAATGAACTCCATACAACCTTGATATATAATAAGTGTCATATTCTTGAATAGAAGACTCTATACAAATAACAAGTCGTGATACGATTCATATAATTTTAATGTAATGACTACACAAGTCTATCAGTGCGGTCACCGTTGTGACGTCACTTCCGGTCGTATGGCAAAATCGGGGATTTTCTGATTTGCGTTCAGGTGTGAAATTAAGAAAAATGGTCAAAACTTCGTAATTTTTACAAAAAAAAAAATTTCGTGTGAATTATCTCACTTACTTTTTACCAATCTTTCCATACACAAAAGATGGTTTTGCACTACAGTTACTCTTTAACAAGTGCATCTTTATAAATTATCACTTTTGATCAGCCTATAAATCACCAGAAATGTTCATGGTCTGATATCAATGATTACACCGTATTTCAACGTCTTGTGGTTAAATGTACCCGAAAACCTGTAATTACAGTCAATGGGTGATTATTTACAAGTAGGTGATCAGGCAGCGTCTAAATTTAGACGTGAAGGAGACAGTTTGGTTATAAATGAGTAGTCACTGATACCATTACAGGTCATAATTAGTTTCCGGACCAAGGACTGACAGTCGAGTTTCCGGACCTAAGACTGACGGTCAATTACACAGAGTTAAAATGAAGAAGAGTCCATCATAAATCACTCTAGTTTTCAATATCGTTTCATTCCGACCTTCCCAGCTGACCAATGGTCAGCTTCAAATTCGGTTGTTTTCTTTTTGTTATTTATTTTTATCAGCGTCAGAAAATACTCCGGTGGGATTTTATTTAGCTCTTACTGATGTATTTGAATCGCTCAAATCCATTTTAAAAACAAAGTTAAAAGACAGATTCTGAATCACAGAGAAATGTGATTATTTATCTTATCGAGATGACCAGACTTCGGCCAATTTGACCGCTACGTTAATCTGTAAAGCATGTCCAGCCATGTCCAAGGACGTGATTGACACCAATGCGTGTCAACAACGATTTCACAAAAGATCGGAATGTACCAGATGATACCATTGTATGCAAATGAGATGCTGATTGAAGGCTTAAGATTTCAGAATCAATCATGAGCGTAGCGTATTAAGAGAATTAGGACCCCACAGGAATAATTATTGACCGTTTTGATGGCTTCATTATCGCGTACATGTGCCGAAATTTCATCCCATCAAGCTGTTTCCCGCCTTTCCGGATGTAGCAGACTAGCGAGTAAAGCAATAAACTGTTCCGGTCTGAAGATTCCGGCTTTGACTTATTGGATTTGGCAGTGAAGGGTCATAGGTCATTTGTGAATCCCTAGTTAGGGCGTGACTGGTCAATTCAGTGGCTGAACATTGGTCATTTGTAGTTTTTTGACAGTTTCGTGTTACCTTGTAGTTGGGTGGTATTAAACGGATAGGGATAATTGTTTTAGAAATATTCAGAAAAAATATTTCTTTTGTCGATAAAAAACACAATAATTAGAGGACTTGTACGGATCGAGACAGGGTATTAAAGAAATTAGAAACACTGATATCCTTGCTTTGTCGGTCACATTCCGCTACTATAACAGAGACGTGACGAGAACAAAGATTGTGTTTAAGTCACCTAGGCACAACTGCTTTTGGTCTCACACAAATATAATCCATGACTAAAACCCACATTCTTGAAAAACTATTGATATTTGTGTTCTCAAGCTTTGAAACCTTAACCAGTGAAGAGTTGCACCCCTTTCAATATCACAGTTTCGATAAATAATAGGTGTATCTTTGAAATTATATGAAGCGTTTCTTAAATATCATTTTGACTGTATCGTTGTGTAAGCATGAGATCTTTTGTTACACAGTAGATAAAATGTACTTGTCTTACGTTCATCTTCAACACATGCGTACGTTACTCTAATCTTTGATTTATGGGCATTTGTTGGAAACCCGATTTGTATGTGATCATCCATTCCTTAGCGGCCATTATCTGTGATCGTCCTATCGTTAGCGGTCGTCATCTGTGATCATCTTGCACTTAGCGGTCATTGTATGTGAACATCCTGTCTATAGTGGCCATTGTCTGTGATCATCCTGTCTTCAGGAGTCATTTTCTGTAATCGTCCTCTCTTAAGCGGTCGTTATCTGTGATCATACTGTACTTAGCGGTCATTCTGTCTTTAGCGGTTATTATCTATTGTCATCCTGTCTTTAGCGGTCATTAGCTGTGATCATGCTGTCTTTAGCGGTCATTGTCTGTGACCATGCTGTCTTTAGCGGTCATTACTTGTGATCATGTTGTCTTAAGCGGTCATTGTCTGCGATCATTTTGTCCGTAGCGGCCATTGTCTGTCATTATCCTCTCCTTAGCGGTCATTCTCTGTGATATGCCTATCCTGACGCTTACATGTTTACCTGTACAGAATATGTAAATATTTATGTTATCCAGCTGTATGCAACTTTAATCAATTTGGCATAAATTTGAAGTGAGTGGTTTCAGCCTTATAGTAAGAACATTATTTTCTCATTTTCCGATGTCATATCTTGTCATATTTTGACGTTGATGATATGATGACTATATTACCTGATATAATCTGCCATAATGAGCTGTATATACCTCATATATTGTTGAAGTTGTTGACCTTGCCAGAGATATCGGTGTCATAAATTAATATTGGATCAGTCAGTTTACAGGTGTGGTCAGAGTGACATTCTACAGGTGTCATTGTATCAGTCTACTCATACATGTGGTCACAGCAGTGAAATACTCCACCATCGTCCACTTAAAGGTGATATTCTACATGTAACCTGTGGCATGTACATGTAAATTTATACAGCATTTCAGGTAACAGTAATTTCAATTTAAAGAAGTACTATTATTAATTTAAAGAAAAAAATAAAGGGAAAGTCTGTAACTTGAAGTGTTTTCCAGAAGAAGGTCGTTGGCGAAGTCCCCCCCCCCCCCCCCCCCCCTGCCAATCTGATACCCGGGGGACGCACCTCTACGCCGTGCATTTTCATTTTCCTTTCCTTATTTTTGTTGTTGTTGTTTACATCTAACTATATTCAACTATAAGTTATAATTATAAATCTTGATTTTGAACAAAATCTTATGTTACAGGTAAGGCTTCAAAAAGCAATATGAACGTATGAATAAGGAATAAATATATTTTATCAAAGAAACAGAATGACTGGCAGTTTCTTAAAAGTTCTTGACAACCCGTGCAAGACAATAATTTATTTCAGTTTGTTCGTGTATTTATTTAATACAGAATTAACTACATGTATACTACTTAAAATAAAGATTATTTTCATATATCATGCTGGCATCCCTTTAAAGCAAATGCTTTAACAGTGAAATTGTGTTGAATAATATCATACGGAAAAGATTCATTTCTATCCGAGATATTACCTACTACATGTATAAATAACGTCTTTTGATGTTTCTCGGGTTTATTATTGTTAAGATTCTTCAGATCTAAATATTCCGGATAAAATCAGACAGATGTCAGCTCCGACTTAAACGTTACAATTCATTTGATATAAAGAACGCGAGCACGTGTTTTAATGTCGAAGTGAGCCGGAAATAAAATCGAACAAGAAAGAAACCTCTCTGGGTATTAGTCAGCACGTGCCAGTCCTGTAACTGTCGTGCATCAGGGTGCCACAATCAGTAAATGTTTTAAGTCGATAATTCTCACATTGTTCGCTAACTTTTGAAGTTCGTTGTTAATTGTGATGATTTAGATGGGTCACGTGACAAAAGAGTTCGGCCATTCTCGGAAAACATTAATGAATTTATACAAATAATAAAGAGAATATCGCGTGTTTATTGGATTTGTCACGATAACACGAGCTACAAGACATCCGAAGGAAACATCATTTAATGTCATTTTGTTTCTGTTCCTTGAACAGTTATAAATGAAGATACAACATTGAAGAGCTAAATGTGACACTTCTGTAGCAATACGTGCATGTATTATCATCGTCGGCAACCCACGGTACACTTCTCTGACGCTTGCATACCGTGGGCTAGAATAGATGCAAGCGTCAGAGAAGCGTATAGTGAGTTTCCGACGATGATGTAGGCCTATATATATTTCAAACTTACCAAATACATTTTTTAACTTTCTTAATAACACGTCGGTTGTTTGGCGATAACGTTTTAAATATTCCCATTAAAACACAAGAAATCAGTTCAACACGGATATCATTCATAACTTATACAAAACACTTTTACTGTTGACACAAACAATGCACGTTTACACATTGATTTAAAGGCCCAATATACGTAACTTTCGGCAAAAATTGAAGCGAAAATCAAGCCTAATAACTTATAATATTTATATATTTAGCTAAGATTAACTGATATCAGCAATATTCAATATGAATTCTTTCGCGGTTACCGTTACAGCAGCAGTTGAAACACGCTATTTGTAAAGAAGCGTCCATTTCGAACCGTCTTCTACCTTCGGTTTGTTGTTGAAGTGGGCCCCAACTGAATTATTTTCAATTCTTTTGATTTTTTTTTTGTCCAGAGTTTCTTGTTAGTTACCGCTCAGGTTTACTTCGTTTTAGGCTTATTTTTGCATGGTTATCAACTGGATTTTTTATCAGATTTTTTCAGAATCACGATATTGGGTCTTCAACGTTATAATATTGTCTGTGGAGAAAGTAAAAACCGGTATCGCATATTTCCGAACTAGTAAATCTAAATGAAGACATTGTTTGTAATTGTTTATGTTTAAAGCCGAAACACCTTTCTTACAATACATTTATTTGGAAAAATCACTGAAAAAATACACTTTTTCTTTCTAATATAAACTAAATCAAAACAATCTGTCATATATCAAAAGAGAAGAATACGTAGATTTGTTCTGCCAGTGTTTATGTCCGGATATACAAATCTTATATCTGCCTAAAATTTGACATTGTCGTGGAGGTGTTGCGTAATATATAATCCGAGTCGCGATGCTCCCCGGAGTTTTGAGGTATAGTATCTAGATGCGAGTCGAATGAAACCAGTAAGATTCCGTATAGACACATCTTGTTCACTATATCAGATATAGTATGAGGTGCAAGATCAGCAAACTGATAAACACGATATCGATACGAATGAACAAACGGGCGAGATTAATCCCCAATCGCTACACAACGTTCCGTGGAAAGCGAAACGCTGGTCCATTAACCCGTCTTTGAGTGTTTGTTCTCGAATATCATGCGTATGTGTCTTACTGGTACGTGTCTTACTGGTACGTGTCTTACTGGTACGTGTCTTACTGGTATGTGTCTTACTGGTACGTGTCTCACTGGTACGTGTCTTACTGGTATGTGTCTTACTGGTACGTGTCTTACTGTTATGTGTCTTACTGATACGTGTCTTACTGTTATGTGTCTTACTGATACGTGGGTTACTGGTACGTGTCTCACTGGTACGTGTCTTAGTGGACATGTCTTACTAGTACGTGTGACACGAAGCTTTCTGTACCTATTCAGTCAATGTTTCTTCGCGTGAAATTCACATAAATTATATCACCCGAATTACACTTGAATTCGAACTGAAAAAATTGCATGTAAAAATTCACCAATCTCGACACAGGAAAATAACAAGAAATTCACATCAACTTCGCGTGAAATTCATACGAAAACCATATAATGAATTTAACATATAGACAATTAACTTTATGTATGAAAAAGCCTCATAAATTATGCGTGAAATCCACTTTTGTTTAACATATTTCACGTGATATTCAGGTGAAAACATACCAAGTATTTCTTGCCAGTGCTTATACAAATGTAGCAATGACATTGTACAAGTTTTGAAAATGCTAGAACATGTTTTCACCGTTTTGACTAGAGAAAATCCATTCGACTGATTTCACATTTATGTGTTTTGAGTCCTTTAAAACCGCCATCATGAAATGAAAAAAACAACATTAAATAATAAAAATACAGATGTCAACAATAGAAGCTTTTCGATGATGACGCAGTTGGTGAAACGAGTGAATAGCGATGAAGTCTCCCCCCTCCCCCTCCGCAACCACCACCGTTACTAAATGGAAGTTATTATCCATTATGAATCCCTATACCTATTAAAATTATAGTGACTTTGAAAAATAGATTGATCTGAAAGGTTGAATTCCGACACTTATAATAGACACACAATATCATAATTCAAATCCCTACATCTATTAAACTACATACTATTATTTATGTATACTTGTTTCAAAAATTGATATTTATCAAACGTACGGACAAATGAACAGTGGCACAGTTTTAATAATCCTTCAGATCAATCTCTCAGCGCTGGGGAGTGATACACTATACGGATGTATTGTGATGAGTTCCTGGCAATTGTGTTTTATGGTGATTTGGTTCTCTGGGTCTGACAGTGACACACGGCAGGGTACTCATGGTCACACGGACTATCACTTCTGTAGTCAGAGAAATAGATGGACAGGTGCGCATTTCCCATAGTTTTGATTTGTGTTAATGCAAAATACAATTAATTTCGTTTTATGGCTTCACTTTCATTAGATTCATTTAAAATTATTCAATTGTTGAAAATTACGAAAATTATTGAATCATAGGGCTAGTACATGACACCTCCCCATATCGAATTGAACATTTCTTTTAGCCAGTTTTGTTTTCTCAGTCACCTCCTTAGTCTTCACTGGCGAGTCCGAAATAGCTGTATAGTGCAGTTAAATCCATTATTTGGCTCAACTTTATTTTATTAAGGATTTATTTAAATCTTTAAAGATGCTATTCTCGACTCGTGTGTGTCTTTTGTAAAATCTTTAGCGTTCTTATGTTGTATGCACTGATGGTGAACTTTAAGTCCTCGAAGTTTGCTGTAACCCGCATGTCATGTTTTGATTTATTCATTATATATGTGAAAATATTCAATATTTATCAATTTGTTGAATCATAGTGTATCTCCCTATCTGGATTTAGACATTTTTTTGGCCACTTTGTTTCCAAGGCTTCCGTTTAGTCCGTTTTTAGCATCACGGACGAGTCGTAGAAGATCGAAACAGATGTAAAATCCTTAAATCCTGGGCGGTTCAGGGGCGACAACTCTTACATCGTCATTAGCATACACAGTGTGATTGAGTTGCCTCCCTTCCAGTATACCGCGCTCAGATTTTTTAAATAGATTTACTTGCCGGTCCCCGTCACTAGAAATATCATATCTATATCAGATTATTTAGAAAAGAATACTCTAATAAACTAATTTCTTAGCTAGAGGGAGGTAATTAATTTTTTTCAATACTATGTGGCTGGTAGTCAGTCCGCAGTAAAATATACAGGTGTAGGCCTACGTATGATTATAAACATAGACCATAAATATAATCCTTATTAACTATAAATATCCCTATTTCAAATAATTCAATATTGTTATAACAAAATCCTTGTTTGTCTTTCTCACGATTATGAAACCATTGAAAGTACAAACAATTGTCACTGTATGTATGTAACAGAGATCATTATTTATTTGAATGCCTCCGCTAGGAGTCGAAATAGGAACCTCTGGCTGCCAGTCTTACGCTCAACCGACCGAGCTAAAGAGAAGATCTCTAGCCAAGCGGTATATTGCAGCTAGTATTTACCAGGGTTAAATGTATGTAAATGGTGACACTAAACTACATAATATACAAAATGTACTCAAGTATTATTGCCCAAGAATATTAATGTCAATCGTCAGCTCTTCACTAAATCAAGTAAAGCGATGCTGTTTGTGGATGACGCTGCTGCATGAACCGTGTCCACAATCTGAAGATGGGTGTTGACGTTGTGGTACAAACTTATTTTTCAGTCTGGTAACATTGTATAGGAATGACCGTCGAAGTTACCGGATTTGTCACCAATGAGCATGTTCTTTGGCAACGCGCCAAACTAGCAGGAACCTCCAAGGCCCTTTGCGATGGACGGTACATCCGTTAAATAATTTGCCGGTTAACTTAGGGCAAAATTTAAATAAAGGGAATATTTTAACATTTGAAAAAGTACCAGACAATAAGACAAAGTTTTCTGGATGAGTAAGCGTCTGCTAAAAACTATAATCACAAGTTTCTGGGGGCATGATGTCACGGCATGGTCATCAGTATCAGTGATAGGGTATTCTAACTGTTCACTGTAATCGTTTAAGACCAAGTTTATGTTGAAAATACCATGTACAGTTCATGTTTATTGATTATTCTTTAGTTTTGCTGGCCATACATGCTTGTTTAATGTCGAGTTCAAGTTTTTGTGCAATGTTTTAACTTTTATGGTGTATTTCAGTCGTAGAAATGGATGCTTGAGTGATCTCCCTTGATACACCAAGATATTTGTATTCCTGCACCACAGAAGTATAGCAATGGTTGTTGAAAATTGATATGCAATATTATAAATATAATGTAAATATAAAATTTATTTATTTTACAACATTTATGAAACAAGTTATCCAACTGATATTAATCACTTTTTAGCGTGAAAGGGGTCTTATTGTGGGAGGAAACCGGAGTACCCGGAGAAAACCAACGTGGTTGGACAGGTGACCCCATACCTTTTCATGTCCAGTCGGGGAATCGAACCCCGGCTGCCTTGGTGAAAGCCAAGTGCGCTATCCACTGCACCGCCCAAACACCTTGCAATAGTTGCCTACTGTGTTTATAATACACTTGAATTGGTTTGGCGATAGAAATTATAAAATTTATCAATATTGTTTTCATTACTTAAAGGCCCAATATACGTAATTTTCGACAAAACTTGAAGCGAAAATCAAGCCTAAAAACTTATTATATTTACAGATTTAGTTTAGATTAACTGATATCAACTATAATCCAGATTAATTCTTTCGCTGTTACCAGTACAGCAGCAGTTGAAACACGCTATTTGTAAACCCACGTCCATATCGAACTGCCTTCTACCTTCGGCTTGTTATTGAAGTGGGCCCCACCTGAATTATCTTCAATTCTTTGGATTTTTCTGTCGTTTTAGGCTTATTTTTGCATGGTTACCAACTGGATTTTTTTCATAATTTTTCAGAATCAAGAAAAATTTCCTGAAGTTACGTTGGGCTTTAATGGAAAAGTTGACAGATTGAAGCATTGTTGATTTGTTTTAGAATTATTGGATAAACATGTTATCAAATAATTCAATTAAAATCGAAATTATTTGGTTTGATTATAGTTTAAAACACTAACATGATGAGTTATTCTATTTACTAGATATCAGTACTGTTATATGTCATTTAGGAATGTAAGGATTCTTTTGCGAGGTTTGTTTATAATCATTGATAATGTACACATGTCATAATCACTCGTGCGTGACACGTTAAATGCGTGTATGTGTGTATGACACGGAGTATGATCATATTTGTTTATTTTTGTGATATCACCGATCTGATGCCAGCTTTAGAGATCTACCTCACTAAACACCATACCGGAGACACCCAGCCAAGCGTTCCCTCCGGTCATATTTACTGACAACGGACAGGGAGTAACAACTACGATTTCGAAGGACTTTTTTATGTCCCGGCCCGGGGAGAAAACCCTTACATATCTAAACGCGGTTTCATAAATTGTACAAATGGTTAAAGTTCTTATTTTAAAGTTATTAAAAGTTAAGGCCACATAGAGACACGGCTCAGATTGTATTGTGTATACGTGTATTGTGTATACGTGTATTGTGTATACGTGTATTGTGTATACGTATATTGTATATACGTATAATTGTGTATACGTGTATTGTGTACATGTATTGTGTATACGTGAATTGTGTACAGGTATTGTATATACGAGTATTGTGTATACGTGTATTGTGTACATGTATTGTGTATACGTGTATTGTGTATACGTGTAATTGTGTATACGTGTATTGTGTATACGTGTATTGTGTATACGTGTATTGTGTATACGTGTGATTGTGTATACGTGTATTGTGTATACGTGTAATTGTATATACGTGTAATTGTGTATATGTGTATTGTGAATACGTGTATTGTGTATACGTGTAATTGTGTATACGTGTATTGTATATACGTGTATTGTGTATACGTGTATTGTGTATACGTGTAATTGTATATACGTGTAATTGTGTATACGTGTATTGTGAATACGTGTATTGTGTATACGTGTAATTGTGTATACGTTTATTGTATATACGTGTATTGTGTATACGTGTATTGTGTATACGTGTATTGTGTATACGTGTAATTGTGTATACGTGTTATGTATATACGTGTAATTGTGTATACGTGTATTGTATATACGTGTACTTGTGTATACGTGTATTGTGTATACGTGTATTGTGTACATGTATTGTGTATGCGTTTATTGTGTATACGTGTAATTGTGTATACGTGTATTGTATATACGTGTATTGTGTATACGTGTATTGTGTATACGTGTAATTGTATATACGTGTAATTGTGTATACGTGTATTGTGAATACTTGTACTTGTGTATACATTGTACGTGTATTGTGTATACGTGTATTATGTATACGTGCATTATGTATACGTGTATTGTGTACGTGTATTGTGTATACGTGTATTGTGTATACGTGTATTGTGTATACGTGTATTGTGTATACGTGTATTGTGTACATGTATTGTGTTTACGTGTAATTGTATATACGTGTAATTGTGTATACGTTTATTGTGTATACGTGTATTGTGTATACGTGTATCGTGTAAACGTGTATTGTGTATACGTGTATTGTGTATACGTGTATTATGTATACGTGTATTGTGTATACGTGTATTGTGTATACGTGTATTGTGTATACGTGTATTGTGTAAACGTGTATTGTGTATACGTGTATTGTGTACATGTATTGTGTTTACGTGTAATTGTATATACGTGTAATTGTGTATACGTTTATTGTGAATACGTGGTATTGTGTATACGTGTATTGTGTATACGTGTATTGTGTATACGTGTATTGTGTATACGTGTAATTGTGTATACGTTTATTTTGAATACGTGGTATTGTGTATACGTGTATTGTGTATACGTGTATTGTGTAACGTGTATTGTGTATACGTGTAATTGTGTATACATGTATTGTGTATACGTGTATTGTGTATACGTGTACTGTGTATACGTGTATTGTGTATACGTGTATTGTGAACGTGTATTGTGTATACGTGTAATTGTGTATACGTGTAATTGTACATACGTGTAATTGTGTATACGTGTATTGTGAATACGTGTAATTGTGTATACGTGTATTGTGTATACGTGTATTGTGTATACGTGTAATTGTGTATACGTGTATTGTGTAAACGTGTACTTGTGTATACGTGTATTGTGTATACGTGTATTTTGTATACGTGTAATTGTGTATACGTGTATTGTGTATACGTGTATTGTGTATACGTGTATTGTGTATACGTGTACTGTGTATACGTATATTGTGTATACGTGTAGTGTGGTTATGTGTATACGTGTATTGTGTATACGTGTAATTGTGTATACGTGTATTATGTATACGTGTATTGTGTGCGTGTATTGTGTATAACTGTGATTGTGTATACGTGTTTTGTGTAAACGTGTAATTGTGTATACGTGTATTGTGTAAACGTGTATTGTGCATACGTGTATTGTGTATACGTGTATTTTGTATACGTGTAATTGTGTATACGTGTATTGTGTATACGTGTATTGTGTACACGTGTAATTGTGTATACGTGTATTGTGTATACGTGTATTGTATATACGTGTATTGTGTATACGTGTAATTGTGTATACGTGTAATTGTGTATACGTGTATTGTGTATACGTATAATTGTGTATACATGTATTGTGTATACGTGTATTGTGTATACGTGTACTGTGTATACGTGTATTGTGTATACGTATATTGTGTATACGTGTAGTGTGGTTATGTGTAATTGTGTATACGTGTATTGTGTATACGTGTATTGTGTATACGTGTATTGTGTATACGCGTATTGTGTATACATGTAATTGTGTATACGCGTATTGTGTATACGTGTATTGTGTATACGTGTACTGTGTATATATGTATTGTATATACGTGTATTGTGTATGCATGTATTGTATATACGAGTATTGTGTATACGTGTATTGTGTATACGTGTATTATGTATACGTGTATTGTGAATACGTGTAATTGTATATATGTGTATTGTGTATACGTGTATAGTGTATACGTGTATTGTGTATACGTGTAATATTGTATACGTGTGATTGTGTATACATGTACGTGTATTATGTAAACGTGTATTGTGTATACGTGTATGATATATACGTGTATTGTGTATACGTGTAATTGTGTATATGTGTAATTGTGTATACATGTACGTGTATTGTGTATATGTGTATTGTGTATACGTGTATTGTGTATACGTGCATTATGTATAAGTGTATTGTGTATACGTGTATTGTGTATACGTGTGATTGTGTATACGTGTATTGTATATACGTGTAATTGTGTACATGTGTACTGTATATACGTGTAATTGTGCATGTGTGTATTGTGTACATGTGTATTGTGTATACATGTAATTGTTTATGCGTGTAAGGGTATATGCGTGTATTGTGTATACGTGTATTGTGTATACGTGTAATTGTGTACACGTGTATCGTGTATACGTGTATTGTGTATACGTGTATTATGTAAACGTGTAATTGTGTATACGTGTTTGGTGTATACGTGTAATTGTGTATACGTGTATTGTGTATACGTGTATTGCGTATACTTGTAAATGTGTATACATGTATTGTGTATACGTGCATTGTGTTTACGTGTATTGTGTATATGTGTATTGTGTATGCGTGTAATTGTGTATACGTGTACTGTGTATACATAAATTATGTATACGTGTATTGTGTATGGTGTATTCGTGTATTGTGTAATTGTGTATACGTGTATTGTGTAAACGTGTATTGTGTATACGTGTATTGTGTATACGTGTAGTTGTGTATACATGTATTGTGCATACGTGTATTGCGTATACGTGTACTGTGTATACGTGTATTGTGTATACGTATATTGTGTATACGTGTAGTGTGGTTATGTGTAATTGTGTATACGTGTATTGTGTATACGTGTATTGTGTATACGTGTATTGTGTATACGCGTATTGTGTATACGTGTAATTGTGTTTACGTGTATTGTGTATACGTGTATTGTATATACGTGTATTGTGTATACGTGTATTGTGTATACGTGTAATTGTGTATACGTGTAATTGTGTATACGTGTAATTGTGTATACGCGTATTGTGTATACGTGTATTGTGTATACGTGTACTGTGTATATATGTATTGTATATACGTGTATTGTGTATGCATGTATTGTATATACGAGTATTGTGTATACGTGTATTGTGTATACGTGTATTGTGTATACGTGTAGTTGTGTATACATGTATTGTGCATACGTGTATTGCGTATACGTGTACTGTGTATACGTGTATTGTGTATACGTATATTGTGTATACGTGTAGTGTGGTTATGTGTAATTGTGTATACGTGTATTGTGTATACGTGTATTGTGTATACGTGTATTGTGTATACGCGTATTGTGTATACGTGTAATTGTGTTTACGTGTATTGTGTATACGTGTATTGTATATACGTGTATTGTGTATACGTGTATTGTGTATACGTGTAATTGTGTATACGTGTAATTGTGTATACGTGTAATTGTGTATACGCGTATTGTGTATACGTGTATTGTGTATACGTGTACTGTGTATATATGTATTGTATATACGTGTATTGTGTATGCATGTATTGTATATACGAGTATTGTGTATACGTGTATTGTGTATACGTGTATTATGTATACGTGTATTGTGTATACATGTACGTGTATTATGTATACGTGTATTGTGTATCGTGTAAACGTGTATTGTGTATACGTGTAGTGTGGTTATGTGTAATTGTGTATACGTGTATTGTGTATACGTGTATTGTGTATACGTGTATTGTGTATACGCGTATTATGTATACGTGTAATTTTGTATACGTGTTTTGTGTATACGTGTATTGTGTATACGTGTATAGTGTATACGTGTATTGTGTATACGTGTAATTGTTTATACGTGTGATTGTGTATACATGTACGTGTATTATGTATACGTGTATTGTGTATCGTGTAAACGTGTATTGTGTATACGTGTAATTGTGTATATGTGTAATTGTGTATACATGTACGTGTTTTGTGTATATGTGTATTGTGTATACGTGTATTGTGTATACGTGTATTATGTATACGTGTATTGTGTATACGTGTAATTGTGTATACGTGTAATTGTGTATACGTGTATTGTGTATACGTGTAATTGTGTATACGTGTATTGTGTATACGTGCATTGTGTATACGTGTACTGTGTATACATGTATTGTGTATACGTGTATTGTGTATACGTGTACTGTGTATACATAAATTATGTACACGTGCATTGTGTATACGTGTATTGTTTATACTTGTATTGTATATACGTGTATTGTGTATACGTGTATTTTGTGTATGTGTAATTGTGTATACGTGTACTGTGTATACGTGTATTGTGTATACGTGTATTGTGTATACGTGTGATTGTGTATACGTGTGATTATGTAAACGTGTATTGTGTATACGTGTGATTGTGTATACGTGTATTTTATATACGTGTAATTGTGTACATGTGTACTGTATATACGTGTAATTGTGCATGTGTGTATTGTGTACATGTGTATTGTGTATACATGTAATTGTTTATGCGTGTAAGGGTATATGCGTGTATTGTGTATACGTGTATCGTGTATACGTGTATTGTGTATACTTGTAATTGTGTATACGTGTATTGTGTAACGTGTATTGTGTATACGTGTAATTGTGTATACATGTATTGTGTATACGTGTATTGTGTATACGTGTATTATGTATATGTGTATTGTGTATACGTGTTATGTGTATACGTGTATTGTGTATACGTGTATTGTGTACACGTGTATTGTGTACATGTGTATTGTGTATACGTGTATTGTGTATACGTGTTTCGTGTATATGTGTATTGTGTATACGTGTATTATGTATATGTGTATTGTGTATATGTGTATTCTGTTCACGTGTATTGCGTATACGTGTAATTGTGTTGGGCACGTTGTACTGAATACACTCAGACCAGCATTCCCTCAAGTCTCATATACTGACAACGGATTTTAGCATGATCATGACTGCCAAACAAAGAATGGAAAAGGACGTTTCTAAGTTTTATAACTTGGGTCCAATTCCTTTTGAATATTTCAAATAAGATATGTTTAAACTAAACAGAGAATAACAACTACGATGCTTGGAGGACGTAGATATTATGTTCCGGCCCGGGGACAGAACCATTAAATAGTTAAGGCAGAATTTAGGTTCCGCCAAGCCAGTCATCAGGAAATACAAGGTACAAAATGTAGGTGGAACGTAGAAAGAAGTACTAACATACCAGATAGTACAATCAGTACAGCGGATTCCTTTGTATCTGATTGTAGTTTTAATGTTCCATAGGCTTTCCCTGCTGGTAGGACACTCGAATTGTGCCAACTGTCCCACCCATTTTCATGATCGTAAGATTTTTAAATTTAAAGTCTTTTTTTTTTTCTTTCTGTTTTTTTCTGAAGTTTCTTCTTCCATATGTCTTCTTTGACACTGCCTCACTGTTGGTACTTAGTGAAGTAGCCATTGTAGGGAAGGCTTTGGATTCCGTACCCTGGCGGAAACATTTACCATGATAGTCTCTGCGTCCTACGGTGTATACGAGATCGATGGAACAGCCTTACGTCACCAAAATGTTTGCTTCTAGCAGCTTTCTGTTTTCTTTTCTGGGCAGGAGAAAATTCAAAACAACACTGAGCATATTGTTTTCATAAATTTATGAATGCAGTTTCCTCTGATACTGCGTAGAGAGGAATTTTACATGGAAATGTAAATACCGTTTTCTTTCTAATAAGACCAAGTGAGCCTTGATGCCTGTATCGTAGGAGGCGACTAACGTGTGAGTCCCCTGCAGAATTGGGGATTTACATTTGTATCCTATCCTATATTTTATTTCGAGGTATGGAAAAATGGATGCATATTATCATAGTCTAAAATATCTGTTCTTTTGTTACGTTGAAGTGTTTAAGTGTGTCTAGCTCTTTCGTTACCTCTACCATAGTTTTCGCTATGAGGACGAGAAGTAACTTAGATTCGGCTTTTATCACATGATATCACTCCTACTCTTCCTGACCACTTGGTCTTATTTCCTTGTACTTCGTCAAAGATCCTTAAATCATTCTGTCCTTTGTCTGATTTCGAAATATTAACACTTCAGCTTAAGGGGAGAAATAATTGCCGCCAATAATAGATATAATCAGGATCAGAAATCGTTTCTAATGTTAAAGTCTTTTTCTTTCAATAAATATGATCGACAAGGATGTAATATGAATCAAACAAAAGACATTCTTTGTCTAGATAGCTATAAGTTTTGTAGAAAGGAATATATATTTGTATATATATGAAGTAATATTTGTTTAAAAAAATCGATTTTGAGAGGAGCAAACATGTAACTACTACAATTAAACACATTAACATAGCACTCTACCGGTTCTATCAAGATCAACGAACAAAAGACAAGGATCTGCTGTGTGCACCATTTCTATCTAACATTTTCTCGTACATGTCACGATTATTAATGCACCTTTTCTCCCGGTGAATCATTTGTTCGTCTTACATTGTAAGTAAACGTTGTATATGAAGCCATTATATAATGTTTACTTAAGCTTCAATACAATATATAAAAGATGATTCATAATCATAAGGTTTTAAAGTACATGTTTGATTCAACTTGCATGTGAATAAATCTCATTTTATTTACAAGGATGTTTATAATTCATTTTGTATATCAGAATCTCTCTGATGACATGGAGAGTTGCCAACCGAGGGACAAAGGACAGGTGTTTATGCGGCCGTCTTTCTGGTTCCAAACCGGCGCCGTTAGGGTGACGGTTAGTACAGGACCTGTTATGTCGATCCAAATTAAAAAAAACAACAAAGAAAATCAAGCGTCAACAAAATCAAAATCCGAACTCAAAATCGATTTTAAAGTAAGGGCAAAATAAGAACAAAGAAAGTATAAGACCATTGTAAAAATACAAGATAATAACGGAAGAGTAAGCATCTTCTGTTTCACCGAAGACACCAAACATACAAATCCATACCAAATCAAGGCAAATATCATGGCCTCAAAGTGGGAACTGAGGCATAATTCTCTAGCACAATGAGCAGCCATAACAATGAGCATATTAAAAAATATCCATCTTCATATCATACAAGGATGTAGACTATTTAAGCAAGGAATGTTTTATCAAATGTTGTCACAGTCCAATATCACACAATTCTATTGATGACAAGCTTTATAAACCCCTGTATATGGCTTTATGTAAGTTTGTCAGCAATACCAATATGTGTTCTATAGGACTGTAACAATATTTGATAAAAAAATGTTCATTACTTATATTTACATTTTGATAGAATGATTGTTCTTTATTTAGTTATTTCGTGTCGATTTTTAACATACCATCCACAGGCACTTGTGGCCAGGAGAATAACCATCTATATATATAATATATAGAATATAGGAAAATTTTAAAAAATAAAATAAAACATATTAACTAAATTTTCCAATTTTCTTTTCATGTTATTAATCATCAAAAACCATAATGAAAATAACTGCCAAATTTCAGCTTGATAAGTCAAGCGGTTAAATTTCACAAAAAATCAGATACTGAAAAAGAGAGAAAGTATGCAACTCAGTGGCAGAAAATACCTGGACCACGTTACAAAACGATCCAAAAAACTTACTTTCCGTTCGTACTAGAGAAAAACGAACAGCTTCCATCCATCCCCTATATATTCCCCTTTCTAAAAAGCTATAATGATGATA
Organism: Mimachlamys varia; assembly: GCA_947623455.1. NCBI lineage: Eukaryota > Metazoa > Mollusca > Bivalvia > Pectinida > Pectinidae > Mimachlamys > Mimachlamys varia. The sequence continues at coordinate 22,564,007 of OX392532.1, read as the reverse complement.
GGTAATTCCTATATCGAAAATTTCGGGGGTTCCTGAGATGTTACGACTCGCGCTTGCGATCGATAAATAAAAGTGTGGATCATTATAGCTTTTTAGAAAGGAAAATATATAGGGAATGGATGGACGCTGTTCGTTTTTCTCTAGTATGAACGGAAAGTAAGTTTTTATGATTGTTTTGTAACGTGGTCAAGGTATTTTCTGCCACGGAGTTGCATACCTTCTCTCTTTGTCAGTGTCTGATAGTCGATTTTTTGTGAGATTTAACCGCTTGACGTATCAAGCTGAAATTTGGCAGTTATTTTCATTATGGTTTTAGATCATTGATAACATAAAAAGAAAACTGAAAAATTTAGTTTATATGTTTTATTTTATTTTTTCAAATTTCGCTATATTCTATATATTATATATATAGATGGTTATTCTCCTGGACACAAGTGCCTGTGATACCATCAAGTGTAGACAACAATGACATTTAATCATTTTGTCACAATAGAGATTGAAGAGTCACAACAACAAATGTTGTTATACCCTGAGGCACTGGGTGATGATGGGAAAATGTGGTGCAGTGTAAACATTTCTCGATGAGATCAAGATGGCGACAATAAAACTTGCTCCTAGTCTTCATCAACCTGTATATCTCGAATCCCTGAACCGTAAGTTTGTTCGCCAGCAGTTAATTTCAAATTAAGGAGGGGATACACGATCGACTAGGTCAGGAAACAGCTTGCCGATAAACATCACATCGTCGATTTACCTGCAAGTAAAATTGATCGATTAGGTCAAGGTTTATGGTACCCGTCCTGATAAGCCCCTCGATCAATTCAACTTTGTATGAAAAGAAAATCAAGTCAGCCAAACGTGGGGCATAGTTTGTTCCCAAAATGAGAACCGGGTCATCATTAGCAATCACAACAAGTAAACACTGATGGGCAAATTCAAAAACGCCCATCTTCATATCACTTAAAGATACAGAAATTTCTCAATAAAACAAAGACGGCGACCATAAAACTTGCCCATAGTTCTAATCAACCTGCACCTCTCGAATCCTTTTGTTGTTAGATTGTCAGCAGTCGACATCGATCATGAAAATCGCGATATTTAGAGTAAGCCCTAGAATATCGAACCAACTGCGACATGGTAACACCATAGGTTGGAGAAACAGGGATGTTACTATCAAGAAATGGAAAGTTCATGATCGGATATTATCGTATAACTTAGTAGCAAGCTGTACATGTTGGTCGTAGTATAAGTAGAGATTGAGGTAAGCAGCTGATGTAGAAGAGTCAGTTGTGTCCTTTATTTCAAGTTCAGAAGGGTATATACCATCGATGTCGTCAACAAACCTCTTGTTGTTTATAGACACATCGTCGAAAAAATATTTTTACGGATGATTTTAATCTTGATAACACGGTTACCTTTAAAAGCGTGAACCAAAAGAAACCAAAAATGTTCATTCAAATCCTTTTTCTTAATAAAGTCTTAAATACAATATTGCTAATATTGTAATATACGAATTTTGAGAACTAATGAAACCCATTTTGAATAATGGAATTATTTTAATAGGTTAAATATTATTAAAGGGAATTACGACAAGGGATTTAAAGTTATTTCTACTTTCGTTTTAATTGACATAGAAAAAAATGTACTTAAGTTTGTAGGAAACCGTTTTCTTCCTATATAAACAGATTGTACCCACTCTTAGGTTACTTGTTTTTGTTTTCATAACAGGCGTGTACCAGTCCTTAGATCAACAAATGATTGTAAACTTTATATATATTGCACTAAAAATCGTCCAGGTAAGTTTACGGTTGATTGGCGAATCGCTATATGAGTGTTTATTTAGACTGTGAGATGAAGGGGCACAATAATGAGTTCGTTAATAACAAAAATTTGTTATGTAAAATTCGTTGTCGACTGCTGACAAACAAACTAACAACACAAGAATTCGAGAGATGCAGGTTGATCAGAACTATGGGCAAGTTTGATGATTGCCATCTTTGTCTCTTTGTTTTCTTTATCTTTAAGTGATATGAAGATGGACGTTTTTGAGTATGCTCATTAATGTGTTTACTTGTTGTGATTGACAATGATTCTCAGTTCTCGTTTTGTGAACTTGGTGTTTACTTGGATGTGACAAAGATGTACATAGCGGGTGTCGTCGATGAAGCAGAAGACGCTTACTCTTCCGGAAAATCTGGTCTTATTCTCTTTTGCTTTTACGAGAGTCTCCATATAAACCTTTCTTTTGTTCCTATTTTGCCTCTAGTTTAATCGATTTGGAGTTCGGACTATGGTTTTGTTGACGCTTTGGTATTCTGTGTGGTTTTTGTACAAGTGGTTATATTACTATTACTATTATATAGTGGTGCTGTCGGGGATGGATTTTTATTTCGTTATACATGTACGTGAAAAGTCGTCCAAACCGAGTTCGTTGTCTTCGAGTCTTATGTATTTACCTTGGATGTGATCTAGATTTACTGACGGGTGTCGTCGATGAAGCAGAAGTGGCTTACCATTCCGACAAAGCTGGTCTTAATGTTTTGTTTAATGTATCCGTGTAAATCTTTCCTTTGTTTGTATTTTGCCCCTCGTTTTATCGATTTTGAGCTCGGATCTCGGTATATTCTCTGATGTTTTTATTTTAGAAAATTATATTTCACCAACCATAATTAGTATAATAATGATTGTAGAGTATTTTCACATATACATTGTATAAGCAAATGATTTATTTCTTTATCCAATCTTTCAATTTTATGCGCACTTCCAATGTTTTTATTTCATACAAACTATATCAGACATACTGGATGTATTAGAACACGTTTATTGATATAACTGCCATTTTTCAACATGTTTGTATTTCTTATATAGGCATCTAAGATTATGATAAATCCTATCATTATTGACATTTTTAGAAAAAAATAATTGATAAGAGATATTTGCGGATGCGTTATGTTTCCCCTACAGAATATGACCCTATGGATAACAGGTCATCCAAAGACACGGATGTTTCTACAAAAACCGATCGTAAAAACAACCCACTAAATCCTTGTAAGGCATCTATCCTGTGGGAGCCCCGGTTAGTTTTGATTTGATTGGCCTGTGGGAGCCCCGGTTAGTTTTGATTGGTCTACATTTCCTTAAATCGTATTCGATGGTGTCTTTTTTCTACCCCGTTTCCAAGTAGGCGTTATTTATGCATTCTGTCGTATTAGCAGATATATCTGCATTGTTAAGTCTATTTGTTGTCTTTTTTTTTTGCAGCAATACAATATTACATCATACGATAATGAAGCGCTCTGTGTATTTTGAAAACAAAATTGTCCTTGTTTCATGTACTATAAGTGCATGCTGTATATGAATTGTGGTCAACAGTCATTATGGAATCTATATAAGTACAAATATTATTCAACATACACACATATACATGTATAATAATATATACATATGGCTATTGTATCAGTATATTATATATGTTAGCTTGTTTGTCAATATACTCTTTGTGTACATGTATATACATTCTGTACTCCAGGCAGCCCGTAGAGGGCGGACACGTGTGTTCGCCGGGAAATCTACAACAAGCCTCTTTTATGGTTACATATCATCATTAATATCGTTGATTGTTTACTGTTTTTCCCTCGTTGGTTATTGGGAACTGTGCCTTTTTCCTACTTATTTTCCCAAAGTAATTTTCGCATTTTCTATTAATGTGGTAATGAGGAATTTGTTTTGTGATTAATTGGTGCAATAAAAAAACATCAAGTACATTGAAACTTTTCTAATCCAATGAATTGTTCACTCGTTACAAAGACTATTTCTAAGAAAATTATTTATCTATCTTTTCGATGGACACTTCTAAAAACTTCGCAAATGCTGCATGTCTTCTTAGACGTGAGAGACGTTTGGTGAATGATATGTTCAACAGATAGTTTGTTTTTACATAATTACGTCGTGTGCCTCAATCTAATAACATCCCATTAAAATACGATTTATCATAAATGTCTAAGCTTGCCCACCTTAATAACATTATTCAAAATTAAGTTTTAGAATAAAAAGAAAAATTCTAGGTGCTATCTTATTTACATAATGTGCATTTCCTTGAAATCGAGATTAGATTTTTGTGGTTTTACGCAATCATTGCTTGTATATTAGAACATATCGAAAGCAATGATTTTTTTTAGGTATGAATACATGTGTACTTCAATACCAGAAGGATGGGGGAGTTTTATGCCTACTTCCTTTCACCATTAAATAAAAGTCGTGAAATGATCCAAACGGAAGTCAAATCTGTCCTTGAAACGTTACCATGGTTTTGACAGTTAAAATGAAAAGCACGTCGCGACCATGTTGTGTCCTAAAATACGCATAGGTAATGAGTCTATGTGTGCTACACTTCAGGTTTTACCTTGACGCTGGCTAGCCCAGTCTGACAATACCTTGTGCGCACTTAAAACCATGCAGTGTGAGGTGAAGACAACATTTGCTGTGACCGAGCTCGGCAGTGATACACCACTACCTTTCGTTTGTACGTTAAAGTGTCAATGTCATAGAGTTTGATTGCATAGGATGTCAGGTTTCAGATGTAATGAACAGTTAATTTACTTCGCTAAATGTTGTTTTAGTTTTCGTTCTTTCTTATCTAAGTCCTTTTTATATATTTTTTCTTGGTATATTTGATTATACAAATTGAGATTTTATTTAAAATAAAAATAATTCACAAATAACTTACCTGAACTGACGATATTTACCTTTCAGTATGATAAGTTCGGATGTACCGTGTGTGCAACTAACGTTGGATGAATACACAGGAACACTGTACATCAACTGCACACCAAGCACAGGTATGTCAATTTGTTCACCTCATATATTGTACATTTATTAACATTTATTAGAATTAATGATGTCTTATCAACGTACTGCAAAATGTATTAAATTTCGAGAGGAGTTCCGCAGTAAACCAGTCGAAAGTGTCTTTCAAATTGGTTATGGCAATTTGAGGTTAGGTGAACTAAATTTCATTTCTCACGCAATCAGATAGCCGCCCCCTGTATAATCCCTGTGTATATGAAAGTATGTATTTCGCACGCAAACAACTTAAGAGCATTGTCAGATAATCCAAATAATGTTTTTGATTTTATTATCCAAACATAACGCATGTCCAGGAGTCCGAAAATAACACAAAATACCAACAACGCAAACATAAACATGGAGACTATTAGACCAGGTGCTCCAAAATGTTAAGCGTTCGTTACTTAATCGAAGACGCATGCTTTGCTAATTTGTGTCAATACTTAATAATGCAAAGTCCTCAAAGAGCTGTCAAGGGTAGTGATGACGAGACATGAAGGCAGACTTATGAAATATTAAATATAAATATATATTCATCCTCAGACCACGAAAAAAGGCAGCATCCATATTTTGAATGAAAACGTTATTGTGATCATAAAACTTTGATATGCATACGCGCATACAGAGATATTAGCCAAGTGAAAAAGGACTAGTTGTTAGTGCTTTTTTAGTGAGCTCATGTGAATTCATCATAGTTCTATTAATTAATATACATGTATTTGTTAATTGTACTAATTTTATACATGTATTCGTTGATTGCATTAAATGCAAGAACAATGGTTATCTGTATACTAAAGCGGTTAAGAGTTATAGTAGGTATAGTACATAATATAACTGTAAATGTAGGTGAACGCATTTATTTTAGAATATGTTGTCTATAAACACCAAGAAGTTTGCTGACCACGTCGATCGTATATACCCTTCTGAACTTGAAATAAAGGACACAGCAGACTCTTCTACATCAGCTGCTTACCTCGATCTCTACTTAAACTACGACCAACATGGACAGCTTACTACTAAGTTATACGATAAACGTGATGATTTTAATTTACCGATCATGAAATTCCATTTCTTGATAGTAACATCCCTGCTTCTCCAACCTATTGTGTTTCCATGTCGCATTCGATATTCTTGGGCTTGCTCTAGGTATTCGTGATCGATGTCGACTGCTGACAAACAAATTAACAACACAAGGATTCGAGAAATGCAGATTGATGAGTACTATGGGCAAGTTTTATGGTAACCATGTTTGTTTCATTGAGAAATATTCCGTAACTTTAAGTGATATGACGATGGACGTTTTTGAGTATGCTCATTAGTGTGTTTACTTGTTGTAATTGACAATGCTACTCGATTTTCATTTTGATAAATTGATGTTTGCTTGGATGTGACACAGATTTATATGGCGGATGTCGTCGATGAAGCAGAAAACACTTACTCTTCCGGAACCTCTGGTCTTATTCTATTATACTTTTACAAGTGTCTCCATGTAGATATTTCCTTTGTTCATATTTTGCCCCTGGTTTAATCGAATTTGTGTTCGGATTATGATTTTTTTAGCCCTTCGGTATTCTCTTATTTATTTTTAAAAAAAATTCGTAGTAAGTAATTTTTCAATTTTTTAAATTTTACCTCACATGTAATTAGCTTTTTTCATATTCATATCGTGCAACTTATACATAAGTTGACTTTTCGGCAGGCACACATTTGTAGTTGAACAGTCAGAACAAGTTAACATGTCATGTCCTAATACCGTTAGTTTTAATTTACTCGAGTATATGAGATCCCATTTAAGAGTTAAATACGATTGAAAGTCTGTTTATTGGGCTGAACAAAATGCAATGTGTTTTTTTATGAAAGATCAGTCATGCCACCGTAAACTTGTTAATTGCAATTATATACTAGTTGTAAGCGAAGGTATAAGCTTGTCACTGTAATTGGTTTGGGTGTCACTGAGAAGATCCCCCTGTAGTAGACGTGTTGTAGCCGTGATACTGTACATCTGTTCCTCTGAGGTGTGGTAATAATGACACACGTTTCGTCCAGATTACTGTATACACTTTAGCACAAGATGTATGATCTTTACGTGGAAATAAGGGAAACGCAATGCATCATATCACATTTAACGTGTAAGGATAATGTTTATTGTTTTTACAAATTAGCATTACTCCCCTGAACCATTAAGTATGTAGTGTTGATTACTCATTGTAGGACTCGTACCTATACCAGATATTGCACTGCCCATCTGTGTTTAACTGTACTGACGTTAGTTTCACGCCAAGTGACGATTTTGTACACATACGAGCATTTATTTCACAATAGACTTGTCAACTATACAGCATTATGACACCGTTAACGTTTTGTGATGTCACATCTCCATACACTGAATGATCTACGCTTCCATTTTACTGGTCAACACGTCCAATAGTACATGTTTACATATGTCCATTCTTCATATTAACTGTGACAAATTGTTTGGATGTTCATTCTTGGTATGAACTGTCACAAATTGTTTGGATGTTCATTCTTGGTATGAACTGTCACAAATTGTTTGGATGTTCATTCTTGGTATGAAATGTAGCAAATTGTTTTGATGTTCAATCTTGGTATGAACTGTCACAAATTGTTTTGATGTTCATTCTTGGTATGAACTGTGACAAATTGTTTGGATGTTCATTCTTGGTATGAACTGTGACAAATTGTTTGGATGTTCATTCTTGGTATGAACTGTGACAAATTGTTTGGATGTTCATTCTTGGTATGAAATGTAACAAATTGTTTTGATGTTCAATCTTGGTATGAACTGTCACAAATTGTTTTGATGTTCAATCTTGGTATGAACTGTCACAAATTGTTTGGATGTTCATTCACGGTATGGACTGCAACAAACTGTTTGGATTCATAGCATTGATCAAAAATATGTTTCTGAAATGTTGATTGACGTCACGTGAATCGTATATACTGACGTCACTTATTTATTGATGTCATTTATAAACTTTATGAATATCTTTATTTACGTCCTGAATATAATCCGTTTTAATTGCTGCTTAAAAACGTTTACAGAAGAAACTTGGTCAAGATTTGATCGAAAGTATGTGCAAATGATTGTAAATACAGAGAAATACTTTATCGATGAGTTATACTTGTGTAACGTTTAACCAGGTACCACATATGTGCATAGACACTGTTGTAACGTTTAACCAGGTACCACATATGTACATAGGCACTGTTGTAACGTTTAACCAGGTACCACATATGTACATAGGCACTGTTGTAACGTTCATATATACGTTAACGCCATCGTGGTTCTGTAAGTTAGGCACTTGGCAACACGCGTGGAAATGCTCAATTACAGTCAAACCTGTATATATAGGACATCCAAAGGACAGAGCAAAAGTGTCTTTTATAGACAGGTGTCCTTTATACAAAGGTTAATTATATAGTAAATTGCACTGTGTGGAAATGATGAGTCTGTCCTTTATAGACAGGTGTCCTCTATATAGAGGTTTTCTTTATGACATGTTTGACTGTATTCACTTATGTCGTAGTGTTGATTAGTGATTTGTTACCAATAAGTTAAAAATAAACAATATATAATATTAAAAAAACATGCAATTACATTTTACATTGTTTATACAAACAATGGTTCAAATTATTCATCTGTTGTCAACTCAGTTTTTTACCAGTGATTTCAGTGTTATCCCACTATGTATCTAATCTATGCGGCTGGAAAAACTGAAGAAAATTTGCCAAAACATGTAGTGTAATAGTGGAACATTGAAAAATCGTAATAAAAACAGCTGCTTCATATCTTTATTTGCAATAAAAATAATTTCATAAAAAAAGTAAACTGATGAAGCAGAAGATGCTTACTCTTCTGGAACAACTATTTTTAATCTCTTGTACTTTTGCAAGATTTCCAACGTAAATCTTTCCAAATTTTTCAGTTCTGATTATGGTTCTGTTGACACTGCGGTATTCTCTAATTCTTTTATATCAACTTTTCCCAACATACTTAATAGATTTGAACTGACATTCGGTACAGTGTTACCAAGTAAGTTCCGCTCACATAGACAAAAGACGACACACATCGTCCTAGTGTTGTTAGTGCACATAAACATGTCAATGAATTAATTTGTATCACGCTCCAGTCACGGTAATTGACATGGTTAATTATTTTAACCAATTAACACGAGATTAGTTTCACGATGCTAATGTGTTTGAACTAAGGAGATTTATATGTGAATCATTACAATGAAACATATTGTACATGTGAGCTTACAACACCACAATTGTTTGATCACACCGATAGATTATATCTAAAAATGTTTATTGTATATTCATGTTAAAAAAAGGTGGAATGTATAATATGCTTATATTTACTAAGCAATAATAGGAATACATTTACGGACAGAATCTTAGGTTAACTTTAGAACTGTACTGGATAGCGAGTTAACCGATATACTGATAAAAAGTAAAATCTATTTTTCAAATAAAATAAGGTAGCGCGAGTCATTTTAAATGTTAACTAAGACATAACTAAATTTAAAAATCAAAATCACCATAACCAAGATAGATATCGGTCATAATTTATGAATTTCAAAGTGTCAACAAAACTCAAAATCGATTAAACTAGAGACGAAATAATAACAAAAGAACGATAAACACTGAGACCACTGAAAAAACAACACAAAAATAAGACCAGGTCCCAGGATCATGAAACAATCTTAGACTTAAGTTTGTGCTTAGCCAATCAAGTATGACGTTACTTTTTGTAACCTTATTTGTGATTGGCTAAGTCCAAACTTAAGACAAAAGACTTAAGCTTGTTTCATGATCCTGGGGCCTGGTGTTCCGAAAGGGCAGCGTCTCTTGCTTCTAGGTCAAGAAAGAAGATAAACTTCCAATAACCGGCGATAATTGACAAAGAAGCTCATGACCACACATACAAAACAGCAAAACACAGTTAAACATAAAATATTCACGAAAATGTTATCGACCAATTTTAGATATTCCTGCTAACTATTTATACATAATGCTATACATCTTACATCAGCTACAGTTTAATAAAATCAGCAGTAACTCATATCCAGCATTTAATCAGCTAATATAACCTTTAGCTACATATACACGAAAACACTCACACATAATTTAACAAGTACATATAATTAATGGACATATGTCATTAAGATAATACCTTTAGTTTCATATACACGAAAACACTTACACATAACAAGAACAAATAATTAATGGACATATGTCATTAAGATATAACATTTAGTTTCATATACCCGAAAACACTTACACATAATTTAACAAGTACACATAATTAATGGACATATGCCATTAAAATATAACCTTTAGTTACATATACACGAAAACACTTACACATAATTTAACAAGTACACATAATTAATGAACAGATGTCATTAAGATATAACCTTTAGTTACATATACACGAAAACACTTACACATAATTAACAAGTACACATAGTTAATGGACCGATGTCATTAAAATATCACCTTTAGTTGCATATACACGAAAACACTTACACATAATTTAACAAGTACACATAATTAATGGACATATGTCATTGAGATATAACATTTAGTTACATATACACGAAAACACTTACACTTAATTTAACAAGTACACATAATAAATGGACAGATGTCATTAAGATATAACCTTTAGTTGCATATACACGAAAACACTTACACTTAATTTAACAAGTACACATAATTAATGGACAGATGTCATTAAGATATAACCTTTAGTTACATATACACGAAAACACTTACACATAATTTAACAAGTACACATAATTAATGGACGTATGTCATTTAGATATAACCTTTAGTTACATATACACGAAAACACTTACACATAATTTAACAAGTACACATAATTAATGGACAGATGTCATTAAGATATAACCTTTAGTTGCATATACACGAAAACACTTACACATAATTTAACAAGTACACATAATTAATGGACAGATGTCATTAAGATATAACCTTTAGTTGCATATACACGAAAACACTTACACATAATTTAACAAGTACACATAATTAATGGACAGATGTCATTAAGATATAACCTTTAGTTGCATATACACGAAAACACTTACACATAATTTAACAAGTACACATAATTAATGGACAGATGTCATTTAGACATAACCTTTAGTTACATATACACGAAACCACTTACACATAATTTAACAAGTACACATAACTAATGGACAGATATCATTTACATACAGAAACTTTACGGTGAATAAAAAGGAAATCAATTACACAGATTATTGATCCAACGAAACATAAGGTTGTCACATGAAAACAGAACAAACAGAGGAAAAAATCGAAAAAATAGTGTACCGATAAAAAAGGATTATCATCATCAAATTTTAAGAACGAATGGCTGGGATGTCTTTCCTTCTCTGCCTACTGACGGTAATCTATAAATAACGGCCGACACAAGCTCCTATTTGACATTAGGTCATAACCTACAGGATACTTTTGACATATGTGTTTATAATCTGTCATTTCTGAGTCACCTAACACTAAACCAATGAACATCTGCTACTCATTAACGTTAGCTTTAAAGCGAGAAAGTAATTCTTGGATGCTCTGTAAAATATTGTTGGAATGGGTTCGGCTACATTTAAAAGTCGCAGGTTTTGATAGGTAAAAGAAGTAGAGAGATATTATGAATAATGTCAGGAATAAAAAGGTTTTCTATAAACTGAAACGTTAAAAAAATGTGTTTTCCTTCTCCACCTTACCACACGTGCGTGTTTACCATATATTTTATATTATAAGACTCTTTCATGATCAAAGGTGTAAGATAGGGAAATTTCAGCCGGGGAGTTTTTCAAATTTGAAAATCCCGAATGCGGAATTTCCCCTATCTTGCACCCCTTTGTTATGAAAGAGAATTTTTCTCTCATTTCAAATAGCTAAATAAGCTCAAAACCATGAAAATACCTTTTGACTGGCTACCATTTTGAAAATAGTATTTTCACCTGAGCTTTTTTGACGAAAACGAATGAAACAGCAAGATTAAGCATATCCCATTTTGCAGTTTGCGCAGAAAAAATAATCACAACTTTATAATGTTCACGGTTAAAATATCGGCATCAGAATTTACCGCATTACTGACAACTTTTTCATCACATTAATATCTTTTCCCATCTGTGCAGCCTTTTTTCATCAGTCATTTGTTTTCCCATCGTATGGCCTTTTTTATCACACCCGCTTATATTAATATAGCCAATTACCTACACTTTTTTCACGCTATTGTAGTCTATTTCTTATACCAGTTCACACGAATAAAATACATTTCTTACATCGATCCACACTCATATAGTATACTTCTCTTTAGGTCACACATATTCCCATTCATACCTTATGTTTCAATTTCTTACACTTGTTTTGCCCCCCCCCCCCCCCTCCCTACCCTCCCTATTATGTAAGAATGGTACATCGTACATAACTTGTATTAAACATATGTTAGGAACCCCTGTCAGATTTGATTCATTAGATTTTGAAGGTCAACAGACAAGGTTAAAGGGTTTAAGGTCACACTTTGTGGGGTTTTGGTTATATATAAGTGAGCCCCTGCTCACTTTATATTTATTTCCACTCAAACAAGCTATATCTCACACCTTTCGCATTCCTCTCAAATCCGTTTAGTTATATACGCCTTTCTTTGCTTTTTCCGCTTTCATACCAGCCTCACCATCTTCCATTCAAGCATAACCAGCACATATACAAAGACATACCAACAACTAAACCCTCAAATATATTAGTAAATAAAACCTTACACCAACCGCACATACATAGTACACACATACACCCACATATATACTCATTCCTAAATTTGCAGTGACTGCCGTTCCATTAACGGATTTGACCAAAAAGGAATGCCTAACCAAGTGGTATGGGAGGAACCGCAGTAACATTCGTTCGACGCATTGAAGAAGCTGTTAGCCACAAGCCTAATCTTGAAATTGCCTGATTTAGAGTAAGAGTTTATTCTCCAGACAGATGCTTCGGATTATGGAATAGGTGTTATACTGCTACAGTCGAAAAACAACTGCTTGCTCCCAGTCGCGTATGCCAGTAGGAAGTTGAAGGATAGCGAGCGGGCATATGCAGTTGTGGAGAAGGAATGCTAAGCCGTAGTGTGGGCAATCCAGAAGTTCCAGAAGTATCTGTATGGACGGGATTTCATCTTGGAGACTGACCACCAACCTTTTGTGTATTTGAACAAGAAGAAGGGAGTTAATTCAAGATTGATGCGATGGGTTCTTCAGCTACAGCCATACCGGTTCAAAATCCGAGCCATACGAGGAAGTGAAAACGTTGGAGCTGATTTTCTCAGTAGAATGTGAACTGTCAAAGATTGATCATGCCATGTGGTAAGGTTCGAATAACATTTGTTCAACAATGGTTATTCTTCTGGATGGGGCGTGTTGTCACATGCCATATCGACCGTTGTATATATTTGCTTCATTTTAGTATTTGAGTCTGTGTGACTTATATCTATAGCCATGAGCCAAGCCAGAGACTTACCTACCATTGGCTGGTCTGTGTGACCAACTGTAGTATTTGATTGGCTGGTCTGTGTGACCAACTGTACTGTTTGGTTGGCTGGTCTGTGTGACCAAGTGTACTGTTTGATTGGCTGGTCTGTGTGACCAATTGGATCTTTGACCCTGGGAGTGGCTGGTCTGTGTGACCATTTGTTTTCTCCATATTTTATTGGCCTGTGAGACCAATGGTGACTTTACGGAATGTGTGTTGGGTGGTGGACTTGCGACAACGGATGGACAGGATCATCGTGATAACGTGGACGAGGATTGCCCAGAATGTGTGTCCAAAAAGCTACATGAACTGTAGGATTTTGTGTATAAGACAAATAATCACCATTTGTACATATATCATAGCTCATCATTGAATGAGAGAGAGAGTGAACCATTATGAATGTGTGTGAGATGAGAAATTGCTGTTATATATCTTAAATAGTATGTACTGTAAATAAATTGTATATATTGTATTTAGGATTTTTGTCTTATGTATAGGGGAATCAACATTCAAGTAATCCCGTTCGGTTCTCGTTACACCATACATACATACAAACTCAAATAAACCCATACATATACCCACACTTAAACCATCAAATATATCCGCAAATAAAACCTTACAACAACCGCACATACATATAAACATACACCCAAACATATACCCACATATATGCCCACACATCCATATACCCACACACACACACACAATCATATACACACCTGCACCAGTACATACCCACACATATACCCACACATATACCCATACATGTACCCACACATACCCACACATATACCCATACATATACCCACACATACCCACACATATACCCATACATATACCCACACATACCCACACACATACCCACACATATACCCATACATATACCCACACATACCCACACACATACCCACACATATACCCACACATACCCACACATATACCCACACATATACCCATACATATACCCACACATACCCACACACATACCCACACATATACCCACACATATACCCACACATACCCACACATATACCCACACATATACCCATACATATACCCACACATATACCCACACATACCCACACACATACCCACACATATACCAACGCATAAACACACACCTAAACCATCAAATATATCCAGAAATAAAACCACTAACCAATCACACATACTATTAGTTACATGGTTTGTGAAGGTTGAATACGGGAATATATGAGGTCGGTGTAAAATCCGTATTTGGCCTCGGCCTTCGGCCTCGCCAAATACGGATTTTACACCGACCTCATATATTCCCGTATTCAACCTTCACAAACCATGTAACGAATTTATCCTTTCACTAGTGTTTTGTTATTATCTTGATCGATGTTCACCGATAATTAATAAGAAACAAACGATTATCATTTAAAGCAAATACAATGTACAATGTTTACACCAACCTCATATATTCTCGTACTCAAACGTTATTAACCGTGATTCGTGTAACAAATTTGTCCTTCAACCTATTCTTTTTTGTCATTAAAATCTTAGTACACAAACAAAACACACAAACAAACAAAAAGGCTTACAATCTTAGCTTTTATTAGCCGGATTTTAGCACAGGGACTTGTCTAGATCTGCCTCCCTCCCCTTCATACGTTTACTCTATCGCTAATTAAATAAGTGTTCTCGCCTGCAATCATAGGCAAAGCCAATGGCCAAGTCAAGAATTAATCATCTTTAGCTTCTGTTAGATGACTTCTGTTTGAAGACTGGTATTCTAACACCCCAACCCCAACTTCCAAACCAAATCATAGTCATTAGCCAGTCGCCAATCAAATTATATTGAAAAGCCCCTATGAATTCCTGAAAATAGATATAAGTAGGCGATAAACAACTCAGATTGATATATAAACGTACTGTGAAGTCTAGATCCTGTCCCTTTTTCCTTACATAGCTCTTAAACGTATTTCGTCCGTGAGCTTGGCAAACGTCGCTTCGGTATGCGTTGCCGTATCCAGACGGGAAATGACGTCATAAGCATCAGAGGCCTAATACGGGAATGTGAGAGGCGAATACGGAAATGTATGGGGCAGTCACGTGACGTCTTTAAACCAATCGAATAATTACATTCGCACTAATGGAAGGATAAATATTCATATACCCACACACAAACACACACCTACATCCAAACATACATTTTATACACCAACGCATACCCACGCAGTCACGATTTATGATATTTGCTTACAAACACACACAAAAAGTAAATGTATGTGTCGAGTGGAGTTTAACTTCATTGTTTTTGACAATATCCTTCTGGCCGGTATTAATTACATTCGGCCTTTTATTGTTTATCCCCCACGCAGATTTAAAAACAAACAAAAACAAACAAAAAACAAAGACTTTATATCTGACACTTCCTGATAATAAGGGAAAGCACCTGTAACCAAAACGGCTGTTGACTTTTTAACTTTCACTTAAGCAATTAAATCTGAAGGTATACCTGAATGAGAGCACGATATAGTGCACGATATAGTGCACGATATAGTGCACGATATAGTGGGGGTCTAAGTGACATGTTGTATCTGTATGATTTGTTTTTATCTGTGAACAGAAACATTCATGACGTTTGTCCCGTCGTGATCACGTTTAAATATAATTAAACTGTGTTCTAAAATAATCACAACAGGCAATGAAAGATGACGTAACACACACACATGTGCTGCACCTTTTAAATTTAGTAATAGATACAGCATGCCGAAACTTATTAATTAAACTGCATCATACAGCTGTTTCGTCCTTCTAGGACTCTTCAGTGATGCTAGGGGCCAAAAGGTGGGAATCCAAAATTTCTTAACTAATGTAGAAGCAGAATGGTCAGGTGCGTAAAACCCCTTTAATTTATGAATTTAGAAGTAAAATTAAACTAGTTCTGTATAATTTCAAATCGTGTACTACGAAAATGTGTATATTATGTACCGTGCCACTACTCAAATGAGATAAACTGTGGCTATGGAGGCTCCTAAAAGAAAATAAACAAAAGGTATAGCTGTAACACCGTGACGTAGGATAAGTAGTATATTACCTGTATTATGTTTTAGGTATGCGTTCGTCTGGAATACTGTACTAGGAAACCTAATAGTCGAGACTCTTATAAACGTAGTTGTATAATATGGAATCATGACGTCATAATACTCGGCTCGTATTCATGAAAATAAATGATAAAAGGTTCGTATACTACAGGGTCATGTAACGTTTGTTGTATATCTGTATATAGGTTTGAATTCATGACATTGCTGTTAACATGTATACGCTGTCGAGATCTATATAATTATTGATGTTCGACATATATCAGCACACATTATGTCGGTTAAATTTGAATTTATAAATTTAAGTTTATACAAATACATGTACAATGTACATACATCTGAGTAGTAGGCACTACAGGGTCTATCTTATCTCTGTTACACAGATATCGGGATTTTTTTTATTTGTACTTCTTTAAATATTTTTGCTACATGTAGTACAAGTATGAAGTTAGTTTGTGAAACATACATGTACATGTAGTGTATACACACTATGTTTTTATTATGAAATGATATATAGTTGTTTTTATGTACAGCATGTTTTAAAGCATATACGATCCAATAGAGATTGAACTTGTTTTAGGTTACTACATATACGTAAGAATACTGTATGAAAGGCCTTATACATTCAACATTTGTGAATTTTTTACCCCAATTCAGATATAATTATTTACAGTTTACACTTTCACTTTTTACTTATTGTATTGAGTAACTATACAAATCTATTGGTATATACATATACCTGTCAAGCTCATCTATATACAAGTACTTTATACAACTATATATTGGGATTCACCCAGTATCCATGTCTGCTATGAATTTCATATCTTTCTGGAAATAAACATGCAGAGTAGCCCCTAAGATTGCCACAATATTATAATGTTGAGTGTAATGCCTATATATTATAGGAACTTAGTAGTTTTATTAAAATAACAACCAAACAATACAATCTTGATCTCACATGAGTCTTTGTGTTATTTGTATAAAGTGTACTTTAACAGTGCATAACTTCTACATCCGGTAAACAGACTTGCGTTTTGAAAAAACTTTTTAAAGTGCAATCAATATTTACTTTTTAAACCGTTACAAAAACATTATATACAATTACATGTATATGACGCGATATAGTGTAAATAAATTGACGACGGTTTTCTTAGTCTTGTGTGAACATTTTTCATTTAGTTGTCTACCATGATAAATCGGTGTTTTATAAACGTCGACTTTTCGATAGTTCTCGCTGTATGCAGCTTTACAATACAATCCAAGACAGAATATACAGTATAGAGGACACTTCTCTAGACCATCTAGGTCTCTTACATTAACTTTAGAAGCTGTTCTACAGTCCATAACACATGTACAACTGGATATGTGTTGCATACTAAATACATGATGATAGAAAATACAATCTCTTTTTGAGTTTTTAAAGTCATTTATATGCAAGACACATTTGACGTATTTTCTTATCCATTAAAATGAAAATTCATAAAAAAAAACCTTAACTCAAGCGTTATATAATAGTTTGTAATCGTCTCCCATTTAATATTGTAAATCGCTATATCAGAAGGAGAATACCGGCTAAAGCAATATTAATAGATTATACCTCTACTGTCAAATGCCACAAGGAATACAAATTGTCACATACACAGGTGACTGTAGGGTAGCGATATTGGTGCGGCATGTGGTCTGCATTTGTAGGCAAATCTTATTCTCCTCATACCCCAGGTTTTTTCTCCGACATAGTGGGTCTTCTCTTTACCCGTTAAATGTAGAACGGTTCCTTTTTTCATCTCGAATTAAAGTTCCGACTTTAACATTAATTGATCACGCTCGAGGATACTCTGTCCCTACATGTAGAGCTGGTGATATATTCGTGTTCCTATGTGCTAACGCTTTGGTAGTATTTTGACTTAAGATGACGTAACACACGCATATGCTGCACCTTTAAATGTAAACAGTATGCCGAAGCAAATTGTAAAATGTACCTCGTAAATGTATATTGACAGAATTATGTATAATAGAAAATAATGCTTAACACTACGGCATTCAACCCAGACAGCTGGAGTTCGATCCCGGTAGGACGAAAAACATGATCTTTATCTTTTCCATTCTTTCTCCTTCCTGTCTCCATTGACACTACCTCACGTTAAGGATGACGTAACACACACATATAATATAAATTTAGTAAAAGGTACAATATGCCGGAAAAAGGAATTAAACTGCATCATACAGTTGTTTCGTCCTCCTAAGACTCTTCAGTGATGCTAGGGGCCAAAAGATGGGAATCCAAAATTTCTAAACTAATGTAGAAGCAGAAAGATCAAGTGCGTAAAACCCCTTTATTTTATGAATATATGGTTACGGTAAATTTTGTCTTTTTGTGATAACGCTTTGGTAAAATTTGTCGTCGTGTCATAACAATTTGGTAAATTTTGTCTTTTTGTGATAACGCTTTGGTAAAAATTGTCCATAAGATATAATGAATTTGGTAAAAATTGTCCATAAGATATAATGAATTTGGTAAATTTTGTCTTTTGGTGATAACGCTTTCGTAAATTTTGTCGTTGTGATATAATAAACTAGTAAGTTTTATCCTGTTGTAATTACAACTTGGTCCTTTTGTAGTAATGAATTGTTATTTTGTTTGTTTGTGAAATAATGTTTTGGTTAATTTTTTGTTTGTATATGTATAATAACGCCTTGTAAATAGTGATTTGTTGAAGTTCATCCGTGTAATCCCCGGGAACCGTAAATTTGTGTTAATGTATGATATAAATATGTCAAACAACACAATAAATAAACTGTTGCTCAAATAAAAATAAACATTCTTAAAAATAGTATTGACCCTCCAAACTGACAATGCACGAACAGACTAAAAGTTTATATTTATCACATAACCGACCCGTTCAGTCATGTCATACGGCCATGTCATAAAAATGGTATTACACACGTGTAATAACACTATTGTGACGTCATAAACAAATGACGTCCTTATGACGTCATATGATTGTCTCGGTAGTGAAAATCGTACGGTCACGGAAGTTTGCCTTTCTTAAAGAGAAATAATTTGAGAGTTTTCATGTATTTTCTCAGAAATATAAGTTATGGGACAAATATAATCTTACACTCGTGTCATCTCGCCTAAATTATCTAACTCGTTCCATATTACATCGACACTCATGTAAGATCCTCTATAAATATATATCTTGTATCACATTCGTCATATCTTGACGTCTTATTATAGCTTTGCTACTTATATTTTCTTAATTTATCGTTTTCCCTATCAACCATGCATTAATACTGCACCACGGAAGTGTCAACACTTTGATGTATAGTTTCCAGTTTTTAACGCTGTTTCTCGTTAATATCCGCCATACACCTTTAACAAGTAATTATTCCTGCACGGGTCAACCAAGCTGAACACGTGATTGCTATTCTATCAATCGAACTCACGTTTGCTATCAGATCTAGGGTCAGACAATGTCATGCACTCAGGGCCTGATGTCCTACAGGTAAATATTGTGTTTGATAGACAGGAGTATCGTAAAAATGTACTTATATAATACAAAACGTGATCGTAAATAGTGCAAAACAGTCGTACACTAGTAAAATATGATAGTTTCGGAACTTCCTTTATCTATTTGATAGTTGCAATTTTCCAGCTTCATGAATGATTATACATTTTATATGAATATTACAAAGATAAAGATAAATCTTTGTTCAAACAATAGAAACGAAAAAAACACAAACAAAACAAAAAACGCAATTAATTGTATTCTCCCAAACAGACATTGTGCGAAAAGACTAAGAGAAATAAAACCCAATGGTAAAAGTTGAGATATTTATAATTTATTATATAACTGATGTGTGAATTTGTTTATAAGGAATACCCATTATGCCGAAAGACACCGTAAGTCAAAGTGTTCATATTTCGAAGAGATTTCTCCGAAACAGTTACTTTGCTCGCAGTCAACCTTAAGTATATTCCTATATAGTACAAAAAAGACGTATGCTAGTAATCTGTGATCGTTTCTAAACTGTCTTTATCTACTTACATACAGGATCCTGTTAAGTAATTGGAAGGATGTCACCGACAAAATCACAAATAGGGGTCGTTGACTTATTTTCACAATTTTATGCGTACATCTTAAATGTATCTTTTGTAATGTATCCAAGTTTATTCGTTTATAAAAGTCTTTTTGTCGGTAATCCAGGTTAAAGATATGCAAATCACTTTTTAAATTCCGTTTTAGATTCTGTTTGATAACATTCCAACAGAAACTGCACTCCTCCCTAGCAACCGTGCCCACCAATCACAGAGAACAGGAAGTGTAGAATTTCAAATTTAAAATGTGTCCAACCCGGATGTCATCTAGGAATATGATTATTTTCGATAAACTTTAAAGAGTGTGGGATAAATGCAATGATATTCAATTAAAAAGAAATAATCGAATATCCGGCAAAACGATAGAACGAATAGTAAATCCTTGGTCGAGTCAGGGTCAGTGCATGTGTTTACTCTTTACATAACAAACTGTACATTTGGTTATCCGATTTTATTCTGTTTGATAAATACTGTATTATGAACGGTAAGAGCCTTGGATTTTGACATTAGGTGTATTTGTTTCTTTATGTGTATATCAGATTGTAGGGTATCTCGCAGACGGTCTCAGGAAACACAAACCAACCAGATAAACATACTGATATGTAATTC